>CM062571.1:66504419-71739213 GCA_031468815.1 Morus bassanus
CTGAAGTGATGTTGCTGTTGTTACCAGAAAACTGCTTGTGCTGGTGTTGACTGGGATAAAGTTATTTTTTTCCATAGTAGCTTGTATGGAACTATGGTTTGGATTTGTGCTGAAAACAGTGTTGATAACACAGGGGTGGTTTCATTATTGCTGAGCAGTGCTTACACAGAGTCAAGGCCTTTGCTGCTTCTCACCCCACCTCACCAGCAAGTGGGCTGGGGGTGCACAAGAAGTTGGGAGGACACACAGCTGGGACAGCTGAACCCAACTGACCAAAGGGATATTCCATACCATATGGTGTTGTGCTCAGCATATAAAGCTGGGGGAAGAAGAAAGAAGAGTGGGACACTCAGAGTGATGGCATTTTTCTTCCCAAGTAAACATTATGCATGATGGAGCCCTGCTTTCCTGGAGATGGCTGAACACCTGCCTGCTGATGAGAAGTAGTGAATGAATTCCTTGGTTTGCTTTGCATGTGTGCGCAGCTTTTGCTTTATCTAGTAAACTGTCTTTATCTCAACCCACAGATTTTTTTCACTTTTACTCTTCTGATTCTGTCCCCAGTTGCACCATGGGGTGAGTGAATGAGCGGTGGTGTTTGGCGTAGCTGCCAGCTGGGGTTAAGTCTTGAC
Organism: Morus bassanus; assembly: GCA_031468815.1. NCBI lineage: Eukaryota > Metazoa > Chordata > Aves > Suliformes > Sulidae > Morus > Morus bassanus. The sequence goes on from CM062571.1 coordinate 66,505,052, forward strand.
ACTGCTTTACTGTTGTGCACAGCCTGCTACACCCAAATAAGAGAGTTACAGAAAAGCAAATGTGACTGGGTAGAGGCAGGTGAGAACTAATAAAAACACAGGCTTACACCCTGTGTGTTGTACCCACATATTGTAAGGTAACTGTGCTGAACTTTTGCATCATGTACAGTTTTCAAAAGTGTGGAAGAGACTCATTTTACATCTCAATGACCTAGTTTGCCAGGAGGAAGGACCTCCTATCATTATGCATAACCCAGCAGTTTCGAAACCAGCTGTAAAAGAGAAGTCTAGATTAATGAGGAGTTAAAGGACTACAGGGATTCAAGAGGTAGTACACTGGTGAAAATGCAGCTAAATATGCCTGCAGGCAGCAGCAGCTCTAATGCTTTTGTGGGAGTCAATTAAAACCCAGAGGCAAAGGATATAAAGTTCTGGCAGGGGTTAACCCCACTATTCCCAAGTAAGATCTGTGTCTGTCTGCAGTGCATGAGGAGGCAGAAGGAGGTAGCCAAAGCATTGTGAAGAGTAAATTTTCATCCTTTAGCTAATTTTTCATAGCAGGAAGAAGAGAGGAAGGTAACTAAACAGCAGTGTTAAAGGACACAAAGATAAAAGCCAGGCATCAGATTAATAAATATGATTTCCCAAGTACTTTTTGACTTCTGAATGCTCCAGCTGCCCTTCAAATGTGTAGTTATCTCCCTTTGAAAAAGCAAACTATAATACTGCCCCAGCTGTTTAGAAGGAAATTCCATTTACCATCTCCTTGTAGTTAGAAAATGCAAGTCCTTTCCCTGACTTGCTCGCTTTCTGCTGTGTCACTTTGATCTTCAAATACTGTTCCTGAGTGAGGATTATGGATGTGACTGGGTAATACAAAGCAGTCTTCCTTGGTATGAATTTCTTTTGATTATTTTTCCAAAATGACTTGAGTCACCAGGAAAAGACAAACACCAAACCAAAAACATCTTTAAACTAGATTCAAGTTAATAACTGCTGGAAGAAACCTTAGGCAAAGCAGAGCTTTCTGTAATTTAGTAATTAATTATTATTTTGAATCCAAAATCATGTTTTGAATCAATCAGTTTTGTACATTAAGAGAAAGGAGGTAGTGGAATTGTAGACCCATGGTGAATCCAGTGAATGTCCCTAATACAGTCATGAACTGTATCGTTTAGAAGAAATTGGGTTAATATACTGTTACATATTTCTGCTCCAGAAAAAATATTTTCATAGGCAATCTTGCCTTAGCTCTTAGTTCCAAACAGGCACCTCACTGCAGAAGAGCAGTTGATACACTCTTCCCAATGGCTGAGCCCAAATGAACTCTACTTTTGCCTTTTTAACTCCTCATTTTATGGCTAACACTGATAATAGGTCAGAGAGAACAAGGCTAAATGCAGTAGTTTTAGCTCATGTCTTCCTAATAGCTGCAAGGCCTGTATACTTAATCAGGAGAAATTCTAAATTATTTTTGTGTTACCCAAATTCTGGGCAGTTGCAGTTTCAAAATTATTTAATGGCTTTGAATTAGCCACATCCTATCCTGTCTGAGCCTTGCTCCTTATCTTTAATGTCAAAGGCTGTGAGTGGGAACCGTACTTGTATGAGAGGCCCAGTAGTAAACCTCTTTTGCATTTAACAGATAATGGTTTTGCAACCTTTTTGTGTGTTAGCAGTACTTTGAATGGGAATGCTAGTGCTAGGACAAGAACCAGCCATTAAATATTTTTTAAACCTTATTCAGATACCTTAAACACATACTGTATATTTTATTTAAATATATTATAGCACTCTAAGCTCTCTCTGCAGCCTTAACATTTCAATTTTTCACATATTTTCTTTCTCATTTTGATTTAATATCCAGAGAAGCCTCATCTTCTTGGTAGATTGCCTCAGGTTGCCAGGTTAGTATGTAACATCTCAGACTATTCCAGAGGAATAAACACAGGTGGGGTTAGGGAAAGGCTTTTTCTCCTTTTTCCCACAATAAAGGTACATTCTGTTAATCACATGCTGTAAGTAGGCACTTTAGGGCCAAGCAATGGTTTCAGCAGAAAAATAGATAGACAGCAAGGCAAAGATCAAGAGAAGCTCAATTAAAAATGAATAATACCTGTTCTTCTGTTAAGATCACTGTCACTGTTATGACAATCAGAAAACACCAACACATTGTCAGTGCTAGATAAGAGCTGGAAAAAACTCACACAATCTGTTACTCATGGCAAAACGTCCACTTTTCCTCCCACTTCATCTTTTCCATTAAAAAAGTCACCAGCAGACCCAAACTCTAGATGTAAAGAAAGAGTATTTTGAGGTCTTGAAAGAAGGAGATTGGTAGAGATTTTCAAATTTAGGGAGTTTTTTTTTTCCTAAAAAAAACCCATGTTAATTATCCATCAGAAGATTCATAGTTCCTCTTTTTTTATTTTAAATTCTTGATTTTCTGAGAAAGGCCCCTTACAGTCTGATGTGCTAAAATTCAAGAACCTCTAGAATACATTCCAGGAGCATCTATGATTATGCTTGTACTGTACTGAATCTTTGATGGTCAGATGTATGGACCATGCAGCCTGGTATCATGTCATCTTCTGTGACAACCACCTGTTGTCTCAGTGAAAGACGTTAGAGGAGAGGTAGCAAATGAACCCACTAAAAGAGGGGAGTGGGGGGAGGGAGGGATTGCCAAATATTTAGATCATAGTAATATTTAGTCTAAGAGTATGGAAGATTTTCTTATAATTCTGTCTTATTCTTTCTGTTTTATCTATAATTATGGATATTCTGGCCATCTGTAGAAACACCCAATTTCTGAATTATTTCAGTTTTGCCTTTGACATTTTTTCCGCCTAATCCTGAGCTGTATGAAGACAAATGTCTTATTATCAGCTTCTGAACAGATCAATTTTATCAGCCGTTCCCTGTTTGTCATGCTATGCACACAGCTCAAAGGAAGTGCTCAGGGCCGGGTTAGCCAACTGTCCATATCACTTATCTGCAGGTGTATCTTCACGGCTATTTTTGACTGCTAACAGCTCCTGTTCCCAAGAAGTCTTTAATGAACCTTTGTCATCAGTCTGCTTTTGTGGATGCAATTAAGCCACCTCTAATTCCCTCTTGAAGATGCCTTGATGACTTTCCTGCAATGGCTTGGATGTAGCTTGCTGCAGTGTCAGATGGGAACTACAGGCAGACTCAAATGAAGGCTGAATTTACTCTGTGAAGTGCGGATATGGGTGTCACACGCTGGGCCATACACTGTAGGCAGCTTGGGCTACTGAAGAGCTCCAAAGCCAGCCAAGCAAAGCAAAACCACCTGCCCTCCCTGTCTAGACCCTTCAATAGATAAATAGAGGTTATATTTTTGTCATTTTTCCTCTACTTCAGATTACTCATTTCCAGTCTAAGATACGGTAATGAAAAAGTATTTTGTTTTTGTTTTCAAAGAAGAAAAAGGACGAGTTTGAAATTTTCTGTATAGATAATATTAGTGATTTTCAGAAAATCTTTAGCACATTGCTCCATCAATCTACATCGAAAGTTGCTGTGATTTACGGTCAGGGAGAACATTAAAGAACAGGGTTTGGCACAAGTCACTTAAACAAATTCAGGCTTTGAAAAATGAGGTTCTGTAAAATCTAAATCTTTTAATTGTATTTTGAGTGAAACCAATAGAAATACCTCCTTTTAATAACAAAGCATAGAAAACATTTTTCACAAGTTACATGTTATGAAAATAGCCATGCTTGAAAAATGTAGTTAGTCATGATAGAAACAAGACTTTTAAAAGCTCTTTCAAGGCACATACTATTTTTTACTTTTCCAAATTACTTATTTATTATCAGTTTTACTGAGCCAGAAATAAAAACAAAATATTATGACTGCATTTGGACAGAAAGTCTCATTATACTGTTTACTAAAATGTTGGACTTGGACTCTATATCCAGTTTGTTACATATGCTGAAAAATAAAATTAAATGGGAAAGAGTGGTATTTTTTCTCCTTTTCCATCTCCCTTCAAGTTTAAAGTATTTTAATTTAAAGCTGACTGAGAACTTACATGCATTACAGCACTAACAATACAAAACAGTAATTTTTATAGCTATGGAAAAAACTCAAATGGGAAATGCTTTACGTATCTCTGTTCAAAGTGAGACTGCTAAGTACAAATCAAGTCAGGTGAATGTTCTTGAGAGCCCTAGTAAAAATATGAGCCACCACCAAAGGAAAAGCCCTAAGAAAATCATAAATAGGGAGGGGGGATGATTTTGAAATAAAGAATCAACTGAAAATCTTGTTTCTTGAGCAATAGAAAGCAAAACAGAAAACCAAACAAAAAAATCTTCAGTCACTGTTGGAACTGGAAGAAAACAAAATTTCATAAAGCTGAAGTGCTTCAGTGCATTCTAAGAAGGACATGTGATATAATATAGCCTGAGATAAGGTCCTTGAAAAGGCAATGAAACATTCTCTAAACAAAGAAGTTAGTAGATTATTCTGAGTATATATAAATATTTGCATATGAAAAACTGACTTCTTACAAGTAATATTAATACTTTGCAAATTACAGAAGGTAGTTGGTCTGACAATCTCTCAGATTGTTTTTAAAAGATGACCTTTAAAATATATACACATCAAACCCCAGAGATCCTTTTTTTACCACAAAGTTACAAGGGTGTGTGTGGTTTTAGCAGATGCATCTGGTTTGTGTGGCTAACAAAGAGATATTCTTACAGCTGTCTGCCACTAACGTGAGGTCAGAAGGGTTAAACTTCTCAGGTAGTTGCTAATACTGGCAATGAGTTAATTTGCATGAAGAGAAGTCAGAGTCTTGATGCCAAATGTTATATAGTCCCAAGCAAACCAGAGTGACATTCTGGCAAATGATGTGTTAGTGGCATTAGAAGGAAGCCCCATATAAGGGTTGGGAACACTCCTGGGAAGAGTCAGTAAAATGCACTGAATGAGTTTACAAAATGTGCCTCCCACAGATTTGTTTATCTTGCTCTACATTTACCATTTTTTTCACCTGTTGTGAAATGGCAGCTATATGAGATTAGAGAAATGAATTGTGTAGCTGAAGAGATGCTGAGTAGCTTTTTACATTTCCATATTTCTTGCCAGAAGGTGAACTTTTGGAAAATCCTTTCAGAAACATCCAAGGAAATACGAACCTGTTGAGACCATCTACATGTTCAAGTGGAAGCAGAGACATTACTTCTGTTTTAAGCTGAAGAGTATCAAGCAGAACTTGAAACAAAAAGTAACCTTGTGATTTAGCAGGCCTGGCACTTTTTCTTCCCATATCTAGAAGTCCAAAACACGATGTGTGGGGCAATATTTTCTAAAGGATATTTTGCTTTTGAAATCAAATTGAAACAAGTCTAACAATTTGAATTAATCAGAAATCTCTCATCATTTTTCATAAGGACAAGAATTCTACTGTCTTGTAGCACACTTGAATCCTGTAAATTTTGCTATTCTTCCCACTGGATAGGTGTTCTTCTTAACTTCATATGTTAAATATTAATAAGAACATGGTATGCCTCCTAAACCTTTTCCCACTTTCAGAAGGTGGCTACATTAATTTGATTAAATATTCTGTATGTAAGGTGTGTACACCAATTTGGCAAGCTCACTGAGAAAAGGTGCTATGTTAATGTGATATTTAATATTGTTCTAAGTAATAGAATTAGGCTCCAAAAGAAAAAAAAAAAACAAACAAACAAACAAACAAAAAAAACAAACACAAAAAACCCCAAAACCCAACTTAATTTAAATAATGATTGATGGCAGCACATGATGATACAATAATTAATTCCCTGACTGGTAAAAACAAATCGATGTGTAATTTTAGATACTGTTCTTCAAGAGCAGGATGTATTTAAGGCTTGATCTTAGTCATGTAGTACAGGTAAAATTCCTACTGATTTTATATACAGTTTCTCTGAAAGGGTCACAGCACTGGCCCTAGCTAGAAAGAAGGTATTGGAGAATTTTATATCAAAAGGAATCCCCATCCCCAGTACTCAGTAACTACTTTTATCTGGATAATTAATACACTTTCTGTAAATGACAAATAAATATGCTTGATTCAAGGACTCCCCTGGAACTTCTGTAGCATTTAAGAAAACACTGATGCTTCCTCCTTTAGAGAATAACCAACTACCGTAAGAGCCTCACCTGTCCTTGAGTGCTTCTGTCTACTTGTAGAGGCAAGATAAATGTGTTTTCCCTCTTCTAGTATTAACTCTTCCTACTTCTGACACTGCACATTTAAATTCCTCCTCAAATATCTAAGAAGTTGCCACATTGCACAGACTAGTCTTACCTCCTCAGTTATGTAATTAATTTGTGGAGCAAGAGGCTGTGTGGTACAATTTACTTGGGGTGGGTCAGGGTGAGGCTGGGATTAGAAGTTATTCCAGGATTGTCATTTAATGCCTTACTACACTCTGAATTCTCTCAGCCTTGGCTAGAAGACCAATTTGAAAAGGCAAATTTATTGTTATCCTTCTTTCTGGTGTTATTTTTCTGGTTTTGTTTGAGGTTTTTTTAGGATTACTTATAGACTATCTCTTTTTAATTTAGGGAGATTAACAATATGCTTCAAAGCAAACACAAACACTTCATTCCAGGCTCTGAGAGAATTAAACCCATTTTATTTCTCTTGCAGACTAAGTTACTAGTTAGTAAATCATTCTTTCAGCTGAGACAGTGGAATTTGGCCCCACTTTCCTGCAGAAGGTTTGCTTTGCAGCAGAGCTGTTTGTGTCTCAGCCCTGGTGAAGTGAATCATAAAACAGCTTCTTAATTAGCTGTAGGATAAATCTCCAAGAGAACTCTAGGATCTGTGACTAAAAAAAATCTCTGAGCAAACAACCTGTATTAACTAAAGTTGAAAATACAGTCTGTTGCTTAAAAACTAATACAAAATGTCTGGCTGATTAACTGGCAAAGCAGATGTCTCAGGTGAATAATGGAATAAACCATGTACCAGCTGACAAACAAGATGACTGTGCTTTGTGGATAAATTGACACATATACTGAGCACTAATCCATGTCTGCTTGTTTAATTGACTAATGATAAAATCTAACTCCAAATGTAAATAGTGCACAGTTAAATCTAATCTGAGATACCGGCATTTAGGAAGCCAGTGCTCCAGCTCCTCTAGAAGTTTGTGCCAGGCAGCATACAACTCCTGCAGTGAATGTGCAGATTAGGGAAGGCTTGAAAGGCAATCAGCTCAATAGTGGTAACAAGTTAAAAATCATCACCCCTACTAACTTTCAGCACAGGTTGCCACTGGCAAACAGAAGGGACAGATGTGGCCAAGAGTAAAAAGGAACATAGTCCTTAAGTAGACTGCAGCAGAGTACTGTTTCCATAGCTTAGTATTTACCTTGATAATGCAGTCACACTTATTCTACTTCAAAAGAAATGTTTTATAAGTATATGACAGATCATTACCAGTAACAACTGGACATTTCATATACAGCTTCAGAATAGCATCTCCGTTTCAACGGAAGGTCATTCTTTCCATTCAGTTATTAATGTCTGGCTGTTTGTCATTACATAAACAGGTGGAGCTGACGAATATGCAATGAGAGAGACTGAAGCTGCCCATTTCTCCTCAATATGGCCTCCTGCTGCCCAGTCCACCTGCTTTGAATTTATTTCCAGAATGTAGCATTTTTCAACATTTGCTGAAGTGCTTTCTAAGGGGAGACTCCATCCTGGCCACAATTTGTTTTCCAGAGAATGCAGAATATAGATCCCCAAGCACGCCATGCCATTCTGTATTACTATAATTGTTATTAATATAAAGTATTCCCCAACTGCACAGAGTAGCGTAAAGTTGAACCACAATAATTAATACCATCAGTTAAAGTGCAATATAGAAAAATCTAAACTGAAACAGCTTTGCCTAAGGACTAGAGCGTGTAACCTATTTGCTGTCAAATTCTTTACTAGTTGAGTAGGTCCTTTCAAATCAAGGAAGCTTCATGGATGAGTAAAATGGGACTATGCCTCTGAGTTAATGTTGAATAAACCTGAATGAAGGTTCTACAATGTAGCCCAAAAATAGCATTACAGAAAGGCAGTTAAATTAGACAGAGGCATAATGCATAGCTAAAATGACCCAATTTAAATTTATATCATCACACCAAATAGTATTTGGATTTCCACAGTTACTGACTTCTTAAATTAGAACATTTAACTTGCAGTCTTGCAAATCATTATGATTTAGCATGGCAAATGCTGCATGGAGGCAGAGATGGAATTACATATCTGTGTATTTCAAAGTAGGTGATTGTTACCTGACATGGAGCTACAGTACCCATGCTACAGTACAGGCTGACATAGTCTGGCATGCCAGAAGATTTTGAATTTATGGAATCATATAGTAGTTTAGGTTTGAAGGGACCTCCGGAGGTCATCTTGTGTAACCCACCACTCAAAGTAAGCCTACATAGATCAGGGTGTTCAAAGACATCTGTAGTTGAGTCTTGAACACCTCCAGTGGTGGGCATTCTAGAACATCCCCAAGGATGGATATTATAACAAAAACCCCAACATTTTAATAGAAATACAGAGTATAAGGACTGGGTTAGATTGAGAAAGCAGAAATTAATACAGGAGGAATAAAAAGAGATCAAATAAAAGATTTCTACATGAAAGAGTATCTCACTGGGTTGCTTTGATTAGTTTTTGTATCATATTGGAAGTGACTTTCCTCCTGAAATCTGTCTATAACTTCATTCCTTAACTTTGTATATTGATTCCTTGCACTACTGTCCACTGTTGGTATTACCAGTGACTTCATCCCAGGAGAGATGAAAGCCCTTAGAGGCCACCTAACATGTAAAAAGGTCATCTAACATGTAAAAAGGTCATTTAACATGTCAAAATCACCAGCACAACTAATGCAGATATGTCAGTGCTGTCACAATGTCTGTAACCAGTTTCCAGAAGACCATGAGAATCTTGAGGGATATGGGCCAGGTGAAGAGTAGAGTCAGGATTCTGAATTTTAGAAGAACAAACTTTCGGTTGTTTATGTAATTAGTGGATGGGATCCCCTGGAAAACTGCCCTCAGGGACAAAGTTTCTGAACAGAGCTGGCAGATCTTTAAGGACTTTTTTCTTAGAGTGCAAGAGCTCTTGATTCTCACATGTAAGAAATCAGGCAAGGAAGGAAGGAGACCAGCATGGCTTAGTAAGGACCTCCTGCTCTAACTAAGTGTGAGAAGGAAATGCACAGGCAGTGGAACCAGGGATGTGTACCCTGGGAAGAATGTAGGGACACTGACTAGATGTGTAGGGATGAGATCAGGAAAGCTAAGGCACAGCTGGAGCTGAATTTTGTAACGGATGTGAAGAATAATAAGGGCTTTTACAGGTATGTTGGCCAGAAAAGGAAGATTACAGAAAATGTATGACCCCTGATAAATAAGACAGGAGAACCAGTAACAATCAACATGGAGAAGGCTGAGGTAGTCAGCAATCCTTTTGCCTCAGTTACCAGTGGCAATCGCTCTTCCCATATCTCTCAAGCCCCTGAACATTCAAGGCAGGGATTGGGGGAATGAAGTCCCTTCCATAGTAGGAGAGGATCTGGTTCAAGACCACCTGAGAAATGTGAACATACATAAGTCCATGGGACCTGACAAGATACATTCCAGGGTCCTGAGGGAACTGGCTGATGTAGTTGCCAAGCCACTCCCCCTCATATTTCAGAAGTCATGGCAGTCAGGCAAAATCCCCAATAACTGAAAAAAAAAATAAATATCATGCACATTTTTAAAAAGAGTAAAAAGGAGGACTCTGGGAACTACTGACCAGTCAACATCACCTTGATGTCTGGAAGATCATGCAGCAGATCCTCCTGGAAGACATGTTGAAACCTGTGGAAGACAGGGAGGTGATAAGAGACAGCCAACATGGCTTCAGCAAGGGCGAATCATGACTGACTAGTAGAATCATAGAATCATAAAATCATAGAACGATGGAATAGTTTGGGTTGGAAGGAACCTTTAAAGGTCATCTAGTCCAAATGCCCTGCAATAAGTAGGGATGACTTCAACTAGATCAGGTTGCTCAGAGCCCCGTCCAACCTGACCTTGAATGTTTCCAGGCACAGGGCATCTACCACCTCTCTCTGGGCAACCTGTTCCAGTGTTTCACCACTCCCATTGTAAAAAATTTCTTCCTTATATCTAGTCTGAGTCTACCCTCGTTTAGTTTAAAACCATTACCCCTTGTCCTATCACCACACACCATGCTAAAAAGTCTGTCCCCATCTTTATTATAAGCTCCCTTTAATTATTGAAAGGCTGCCAAGAGGTCTCCCCAGAGCCTTCTCTTCTCCAGGCTGAACAACTCCAACTCTCTCAGCCTGTCCTCATAGGAGAGGTGTTCCAGCCCTCGGATCATTTTTGTGGCCTTCCTCTGGACCCGCTCCAACAAGTCCATGTCCTTCTTGTGCTGAGGGCTCCAGAGCTGGACCCAGTACTGCAGGTGGGTTCTCACCAGAGCAGAGTAGAGGAGCAGAATCTCCTCCTTCAACCTGCTGGCCATGCTTCTTTTGATGCCACCCAAGATACGGTTTGCTTACTGAGCTGCAAGCACACATTGTTGGCTCATGTCCACCTTTTTGTGCACCAAATCCTTCTTGGCAGGGCTGCTTTCAATCCCTTCATCTCTCAGCCTGTATTGATACCGGGGGTTGCCCTGACCCATATGCAGGATCCTGCACTTGGCCTTGTTGAACCTCATAAGGTTCTCACAGGCCCACCTCTCCAGCTTGTCTAGGTCTCCTTGGATGACATCCTGTCCTTCTGGCATGTCAGCTGCACCACTCAGCTTGGTGTCATCTGCAAACTTGCTGAGGGTGCACTCCATCCTACTGTCTATGTCATTGATGAAGATATTAAACAGTACTGGTCCCCGTATGGACCCTTAAGGGACACTACTTGTCATTGATCTCCATCTGGTCATCGAGCCATTGACCACTACCCTCTGGATGTGACCATCCAACCAGTTCCTTATCCACCAAACAGTCCACCCATCAAATCCATATCTCCCCAGTTTGCAGAGAAGGATGCTGTGGGGAACCATGTCAAAGGCCTTACAGAAGTCCAGATAGATGACATCCATAGGTCTTCCCTTGCCCACTGATGTAGTCACCCCATCATAGAAGGCCACTAGGTTGGTCAGACAGGACTTGCCCTTGGTGAAGCCATGCTGTCTGCCTCAAATCACCTCCCTGCCCTCCATGTGCCTTAGCATAGCTTCTAGGAGGGTCTGTTCCATGATCTTCCCAGGCACAGAGGTGAGGCTGACAGGACAGTAGTACCCAGGGTCCTCCTTTCTACCCTTTTTAAAGATGGGCACCATGTTTCCCTTCTTCCAGTCCTCAGGGTTTTCACCTGACTGCCATGACTTTTCAAATATCATGAGGAGCGGCTTGGCAACTACATCAGTCAATTCCCTCAGGGCTTTGGGATGCATCTCATCAGGTCCCATAGAGTTATGTATGTTCACGTTCCTCAGGTGGTCAGAAACTGATCTTCCCTTACAGTGGGAGCGACTTTGCTCCCCCAGTCCTTGTCTTATGGTCCATCTGCTCAAGAGGTGTGGGAAGAGAGGTTACCAGTGAAGTCTAAGGCAAAAAAGTTGTTGAGTACCTCAGCATTCTCCTCGAGCATTGTTACCAGTTTGCCAGCCACATTCATTGGGGCGTATGCTTTCTCCGACCTCCCTTTTCTGGCTGACATGACTATAGAATCCTTTCTTATTATTCTTTGCATCCCTTGCTAAGTTCAGTTCCAACTGTGCCTTGACCTTCCTGACTCCATCCCTATACAACCAGGCAGCATCCTTACACTATTCCCCGGATACCTGTCTCTGCTTCCACTGCCTGTGCATTTCATTCTTGCCCCTTAGTTTGACCAGGAGGTCTTGACTCATCCATGCTGGTCTCTTGCCTTCTTTTCCTGATTTCTTACACCTGGCTATTGAGAGCTCTTGCTCTCTATGGAAAGCATCCTTAAAGATCTGCCAGCTCGGTTCTTCTCCCTTGTCCCTGAGGGCAGTTTCCCAGGGGGTCTTATTGACTAACTCCTTGAAGAGCTTGTAGTTTGCTTTCCTAAAATTTAGGGTCCTGACTTTTCTCTTTGCCTGACCCATATCCCTCAGGACTGTGGTCATCCACCAGTGCCTGATCACTGCAGCCCAGACTGCTTCCAATCTTGATGTCACCAATTAGCTCACTTACTTTTGTGACCAACGGGTCCAGGTATCAAATCCCCTCTGTTAAGGCTGTCTATTATATGGCTTAAGAAGTTATCCGCAATGCATTCCAGGAGTCTCCTGGATTGACTATAGCTCACCATGCTACTTTTCCAGCAGGTGTCAGGGTGGTTGAAATCCCCCAGCAGGACGAGAACCTGTGAGCATGATGTATCCTGTAGCTGGAGTAAGAAGGCATCATTAATAGGTTCCCCTTGACTGAGCAGCCTGTAGCAGACACCAACCACAAGGTTCACTTTGTTGCTTTGGTCTCTGATTCTTACCCATAAGCTTTCAACCTGTTTGTGGCTATTCTTCAGAGACAGGTCTTCACACTCTATCCATTTCTTGATGTAGAGGACAACACCTCCTCCCCTCATTCCTTGCCTGTTCCTTCTGAACAGCCTGTAGCCATTGATAGCCACACTCCAGTCACGGGATTCGTCCCACCAAGTTCCGTTAATGGCAACTACATTGCAGCTTTCTAGCAGCACGGTAGTTTCCAACTCCTCTTGTTTGTTGCCCATGCTGCGTTCATTGGTGTAGAGGCACTTCAGCTGGGTTGTTGACCATGTCACCTTCTTAGAGGAACACCCCTTAATTCCTTTGAGGTATTTCACTGGTGTTTCCCTGTTGGCTCCTATTATCTCAGAAGCCCCCAGCTCATCTCCATAAAACTTCAAGAGTACTCCGGTATACCCAGCATGTCTCAGAGCAACAGGCTGAGGGCACTTGTTATCACCCCATCCTTCTAACCTTGGTGTGTCATCCCACAGCTTGTTATGGACAAGCCTGATATTATACTCCTCCTCCCCCTTCAAGTCTAGTTTAAAGCTCTGTCAATAAGCCCCACTAGCTCGTGAGCAAAGACCCTCTTCTCCCTTTGAGTAAGGTGAATCCCATCTGATGCCAAGAAGCCTGGTGCCGTGTAGGCCATCCCATTATCAAAAAACCCAAAACTCTAGCAGTGACACTAGCCACAAAGCCATGTATTAACAGACTGGGTCCATCTCTTCCTTCCAGTGTCACTGCCTGAAACTGGAAGGATAGAGAAAAAATTACCTGTGCTCCAGATTCTCTTACCAACCATTCAAGGCCATGAAGTCTCTTTTGATTGCCCTTGGACTATGTGTTGTGGCTTCATTGCCACCCACATGGAAAAACAGTAATGGATAATAGCCTGAGGGCCATACCAGGCTAGGAATTTTCCTAGTGATGTCCTTAACCCGGGCCCCAGGGAGGAAGCAGACTTCTCTAAGAGGAGGGTCTGTCTAGCATATTGGACCATCTGTTCCCCTCAGAAGGGAGTCACCTGTTGCTGTAACTTGTCTTTTCTTCCTCGGGGAGGTGGTTGTGGTACAGGAGGTAGGCCTTTCTGACCTTGGCAACACCTCTGGTGTAGATGGACTGTCATCCACATCATCCATTGACTGGCCTTCCACATCCAGAGCCTCATACCTGTTGTACAGAGGCACCTGGGAAGGCAAGGTAGGCAAGGAGGGTGTTTGCCTGCTGCCCCGAGCTTGGACTTGCCTCCATTCACTCCTTTCCTTGAAGCTACCCTCTTCAGCCTGGTGGGGGAGGGATACAGGATCCTCCTGATCTTGGGTTTTTTCTGGTGGCTGCTCCTGTTTCTGTCTCTGGGAGGGCAGAGCATGGTTCCACCAGTCTATCTCTTTCTCAGACTCCCTGATGCTCCTTAACCTTTCTACTTTCTCTTGTAGCTCTGCCACCAAGCTGAGCAGATCATCCACCTGGTCACACCTCACACAGCTGTTCTCACCACTTCCATCTGTCACCAGTGAAAGGGTCTGGCACTTTCTGCACTGTGAGACCTGGGTGGCTTCATGTTTCCATGGGAGCTCTGTCTGGGTTGCCACATCATTTCTGGTGAATGCAGAGGACATGGCTTTCTGCTATGTGGATACCATAGCTAAGCTCCTTCTGAGAGGGTAATGACCACCAGTTGAACTCACCTCTTGAGCTGGTAGGGTGATGATGCTCCTCCTGCACACCCTTCCGTGTGAACTGCCGTGCCATGGCCTGTTTGCCCACCCTGTTGGTGGTGCTCCTGGTCTCTTGCACTCCCCAAGGTTCTTTTTTATAGGCGTAGGGGTGGTCACGGTTGCCCTGGTAACGTCCAGGCCTTGTCAGCATCTCCTGCGAGAGCTGCAGGCTCCCAGCAGATCTCTCCTCTGCCCTGCATCAGGAAAACCCCCTGTGTGCTGAGATCTGCTGCTCCAATGTGGGTCAGGTGGGCGCCGGAGCAGATCCCCTTGGCAACTTGGCTAATCCAGTAGTTTTGTACAGTGTGGTGACTGCATCAGTGAACAAGGGAAGAGCTACGAATGTCATCTACATGGACTTCTGTAAGATATTTTATATGGTCCCCCCCAACATTCTTGCCTCTAAATTGGAGAGATATGGGTTTGATGGGTGGACTGTTAGATGGATAAGGAATTGACTAGGTGGCCACATCCAAAGTGTTACAGTCAAGTGTCCAGTTGGAAAACAGTAGAAACGAGTAGACTGGTGTCCTTCAAGAGTCCATACTGAGACCAGTATTATTTAATATCTTTACTGATGACATAGAGAGGGGGATTGATTGCCCCCTCAGCAAGTTTGCGGATGACACCAAGCTGAGTAGTGCAGTTGATTCACTAGTGGGAAGGGATGCCATCCAGAAGGACTTTGACAGGCTTGAGGAATGGGCCCATACAAACCTCATGGAGTACAACAAGACCAAGTGCAAGGTCCTGCACCTGGGTTGGGGTAACCCCTAATATCCGTACAGACTGGGGGATGAATGGACTGAGAGCAGCATTGTGGAGGAGGACTTGGGGGTACTGATGGATGCAAAACTGGACATGACCCGGCAATGTGCACTTACAGCCCAGAAAGCCAACCGTACCTTGGGCTGCATCACAAGAATCGAGGCCAGCACATCAAGGTGGGTGATTCTTCTCTTCTACTCTGCGCTCGTGAGAGTATTCTGCATCCAGCTTTGGGTCCCCAGTATAAGACGTGGATCTGTTAGAGCAGGTCTAGAGGAGAGCCATGAAAATGGTCAATGGGCTGGAATATCTGTCCTATGAAAAAAGGGTTGAGAAAGTTGGGGTTATTCAGACTGGAGAAGAGAAGGCTCTGAACAGACCTTATTTAGGCCTTAAGTGGGGGGGGTTATAAGAAAGTTGGGGACAGACTATTTAATAGGGCCTGTAGTGAAAGGACAAGGGTAGATATAGATTAGTGTCATGGTTTAGCCCCAGCCAACAACTAAGCACCACACAGCCGCTCGCTCACACCCCCAACCCCAGTGGGAAGGGGGAGAATCAGAAGAGCAAAAGCAAGAAAACTCGTGGGTTGAGATAAGAACAGTTTAATAATAAAAATAAAATAGTAATGGTAGTAATGATGATTATAACAATAATGAATATGATAATAATAATAATGATGATGATGATGATGATAATATAATAAAAAAGAAAATAACAAGAGAGAGGAATGAAACCTGGGGAAAAAAGGGAAAAGGAAAAAAAAACACGAGTGCTGCAACCACTCACCACCCGCCGACTGACACCACCAGTCCCCAAGCCGTGATCGCTGCTTCCCCCTGCCAATTCTCTCCAGTTAATATACTGGGCATGACATCACATGATATGGAATATGCCTTTGGCCAATTCAGATCAGCTCTCTTGGATGTGCCCCCTGCCCTCCTGGCTTCTTGTGCACCTGGCAGAGCATGGGAGGCTGGAAAAGTCCTTGACTAGTGTAAGCACTACCTAGCAACAACTAAAACATTAGTGTGTTATCAATATTATTTTCATACTAAGTCCAAAACACAGCACTATACCAGCTACAGTGAAGAAAATTAACTGTCTCAGCTAAAACCATGACAGTATCCACCACTTATTCCATACCATTTACGTCATATTCAGGTCCCATACTATCCAATACAACCTCAGTAACCACCACCCGCCCCCCCATCCTTTGTTAAAATATACAGATATCATTTATCACCCCCTTATACTATGGACCACCCCTGTAAAATGTCTGTAGAGGGTCCACAAATGTCCATTGAGTTCATTTAGTCCATAACTTCAGGCTCCATCTATTGTAACAGTCTCTCAAGGCCGGAGAGATGGTCTGTGTGGTGTTGGATTGTTGCATGCTGAAGTCAGTCTTTGTTGCATCACCGCTGCACTTTGCTTGGTTCAATCAAAGTTCATTCTCCATTAATTTGGGAGATTCTTACTATGATATCATTGATACAGCATATAGCAACCATAGGAGTGATGACATACAATATTATATAGCAATTAACAATATACCATTCAGTTCATTGGCTATTTTCACCCAAAACCAAATCCCCTTAGAATATGTTTCCAGCCATCCAGTGGTTGCTTCCACCATTGTAAGCACATGGCGTTTGCCTTGGCGGGTTTGTGGCAGTGTGATATAATCAATCTGCCAGGCCTCCCCATATTTATACTTCAGCCATCGTCCTCCATACCACAGAGGTTTTACCCACTTGGCTTGCTTGATTGCAGCGCATGTTTCACATTCATGGATGACCTGTGCAATAGTGTCCATGGTCAAGTCCACCCCTCAGTCACGAGCCCATCTGTATGTTGCATCTCTTCCTTGATGGCCTGAGGTGTCATGGGCTCACGGAGCTATAAATAGTTCACCTTTATGTTGCCAGTCTAGATCTACTTGAGCCACTTCAATCTTAGCAGCCTGATCTACCTGCTGGTTGTTCTGATGTTCTTCAGTGGCCCGACTCTTGGGGACATGAGCATCCACATGACATACTTTCCCAGCCAGGTTCTCTACCCAGGCAGCAATATCTTGCCCCAATGCAGCAGCCCAGATGGGTTTGCCTCTGTGCTGCCAATTATTCTGTTTCCGTTGCTGTAAGCACCTCCACGGGGCATTTGCCACCATCCATGAGTCAGTATAAAGATAGAGCACTGGCCATTTTTCTCGTTCAGCAATGTCGAAAGCCAGCTGGATGGCCTTTACTTCTGCAAACTGACTTGATTCACCTTCTCCTTCAGCAGTTTCTGTGACTTGCCATATAGGACTCCATACAGCAGCCTTCCATCTCTGATGCTTTCCCACCAGACGACAGGACCCATCAGTGAACAGGGCATATTGCTTCTCATTTTCTGGCAGTTTGTTATACAGTGGGGCCTCTTCAGCATGTGTCACCTCCTCCTCTGGTGACATTCCAAAATCTTTGCCTTCTGGCCAGTCCATGATCACTTCCAAGATTCCTGGGTGACTGGGGTTTCCTATTCGAGCCCGTTGGGTGATCAGTGCGACCCACTTACTCCACGCAGCATCAGTTGCGTGATGTGTAGAGGGGACCCTCCCTTTGAACATCCAGCCCAGCACCGGCAGTCGAGGTGCCAGGAGGAGCTGTGCTTCAGTACCGATCACTTCTGAAGCAGCTCGAACCCCTTCATATGCTGCCAATATCTCTTTTTCAGTTGGAGTGTAGCGCGCTTCGGACCCTCTGTATCCCCGACTCCAAAACCCTAGGGGCCGACCTCGGGTCTCCCCTGGTGCTTTCTGCCAGAGGTTCCAGGTAGGGCCATTCTCTCCAGCTGCAGTGTAGAGCACATTTTTTACATCTTGTCCTGCCCGGACTGGCCCAAGGGCTACTGCATGAACTATCTCCTGCTTTATCTGTTCAAAGGCTTGTCGTTGCTCAGTGCCCCATTTGAAATCATTCTTCTTCCGGGTCACTTGATAGAGAGGGCTTACAATCAGACTGTAATTTGGAATATGCATTCTCCAAAAACCCACAACGCCTAAAAAAGCTTGTGTTTCCTTTTTGCTAATTGGTGGAGACATGGCTGT
The DNA here is from genome assembly GCA_031468815.1 of Morus bassanus. Classification (NCBI taxonomy): domain Eukaryota; kingdom Metazoa; phylum Chordata; class Aves; order Suliformes; family Sulidae; genus Morus; species Morus bassanus. The sequence continues at coordinate 66,523,215 of CM062571.1, forward strand.
TATTTTGTTGATCACATCCATTGGGATCTGCCGATATCCATCTTGCCATTTTATTCCCCAAAACTGAATCTCCTGTGCAGGTCCCTTCACTTTACTTTGTTTTATGGCAAAACCAGCCTTCAGAAGGATTTGGACTATTTTCTTCCTTTTCTCAAAAATACCTTCTGCTGTGTTGCCCCACACGATGATGTCATCAATGTACTGAAGGTGTTCCGGAGCTCCACCCTGTTCCAGTGCAGTATGGATCAGTCCATGGCAAATGGTAGGGCTGTGTTTCCACCCCTGGGGCAGTCGATTCCAGGTGTACTGGACACCCCTCCAAGTGAAAGCAAACTGTGGCCTGCACTCTGCTGCCAGAGGGATTGAGAAGAATGCATTAGCGATATCAGTTGTGGCATACCACTTGGCTGCCTTTGACTCCAGTTCGTATTGAAGTTCTAGCATGTCCGGCACGGCAGCACTCAGTGGCGGAGTGACTTCGTTCAGGCCACGATAGTCTACTGTTAGTCTCCACTCTCCATTAGACTTCCGCACTGGCCATATGGAACTGTTAAAGGGTGAACGGGTCTTACTGATCACTCCTTGGCTCTCCAGTCGATGAATGAGCTCATGGATGGGAATCAGGGAGTCTCGGTTGGTGCGATATTGCCGCCGGTGCACTGTTGTGGTGGCAATTGGCACCTGTTGTTCTTTGATCTTCAGCAACCCCACAACAGAAGGGTCCTTCGAAAGACCGGGCAAAGTAGACAGCTGTTTAATTTCCTCCATCTCCAAGGCAGCTATACCAAAAGCCCACCTGTACCCTTTTGGGTCCTTGAAATACTCTCTCCTGAGGTAGTCTATGCCAAGGATGCACGGAGCCTCTGGGCCAGTCACAATGGAGTGCTTTTGCCACTCATTCCCAGTTAGGCTCACTTCAGCCTCCAATACAGTTAGCTCTTGGGATCCCCCTGTCACTCCAGCAATACAAATGGGTTCTGCCCCCACATAGTTTGATGGCATTAGGGTGCACTGTGCACCGGTGTCCACTAGAGCCTTACACTCCTGTGGGTCAGATGTGCCAGGCCATCAGATCCACACAGTCCAGTAAACCCGGTTGTCCCTTTCCTCCACCTGGCTGGAGACAGGGTCCCTCTAATTCCAATTGCAGAATTCGCAACCCACTTCTTGTGAATGGGAATCAGAAGTCTCTCTATTAAGACAACAAATAAAATCAGTGCTTCTACTGCTCTGTCTGGGGAACTGCTTACTGGAAACTGGAGCAGCAACTTTCCTGGAAGAACCCCCCGAGTGATTGTCTTTCCTTTCAACTCACATACCTGTGCCTCTAGGGTCGAGGTAGGTTTTCCATCCCACTTCTTCATGTCCTCTCCATGGTCACGCAGGTAAAACCATAGGGTGCCCCGTGGTGTGTATCCTCTCCCTTGAGCAGAGGGGTGCATACGCTTAATGGCTGAGATACTGGTTCGTACAGATGGGGAGTAGGACATATCTTCTCTGAGTTGCTGAACCTCCTGGGACAATTTCTCCACAGCTGAGACAAGGGAGGAAGAGACATGTGCTTCATAATTCTGGAGTTTATCAATCACATCCCCTACCGTTGGTGCCTCTTCATCTTTCCAGGACATTACTGCCAATGAGTTTACATGGGACGATGCTGCGCTTTGTACAAACTTCCGCCACATGGGTCGTGTGCATTGGGCTTCATCTGGATCTTTGGATGACGTTCATTATCCAGATCACCATAAATCACCTCAAGCACAGCTAATTCTCTCAGGTACTGGATACCTTTCTCCATAGTGGTCCATTTTCCTAGGTGATATAGACCATCTTCCTTGAAGGGATGCCTTTATTTCACTCCAGAAAGGAGTCGCCTCCAGAGGCTGAGGGCTTGTGTCCCTTTTCCAATTGCTTTGTCAATGCCCCCATCCCTAGAAAGGGGTCCCATTTGTTTGGCTTCCTTACCCTCTAATTCCAGGCTACTGGCCCCGTTATCCCAGTATGGGAGCAGCCAGGTGACAACATGCTCACCTACACGATGGCTGAAATCTTTCCGCATACCTCACAGCTCACTCAAGGATATCGATCAGGTAGTTTCCATCTCTTGTACGAGTTCTTCCTCTTCCTCTTCCTCTCCTCATGATGGCCCTGTTTTTCCATCATCTCTTTCTAAACAAGTTGACTTTCTCTTCCAAGATTTCTTCTTGTGTATAGGGGCGATTGATACTGGGATGGGTTGATTCTCTGATTGAGCCGCAGTGCCTGTCATGGCGATTTGAGTGGCCAAAGTGCCTGTCACAGGGTTTGGAGTGGCCACAATGCCCATCTCTGGAGTTGGAGTGGCCAGGGTGCCTGTTGCCAGAGTTGGAGTGGCCGTGGTGCCTGTCACCGGAGTTAGAGTGGCTGTGGTGCCTGTCGCCGTATTTGGAGTGGCTGCAGTGCCTGTCACCTTCTTTTTCTTTATCTTCTTAGATCCAGAGGCCTTCTCTTCCCCTTGTGGGTACTGAATATACCAGCTACAGTGAAGAAAATTAACTCTATCACAGGTAAACCATGACAATTAGATATAAAGAAGAAATTGTTTACAATGGGAGTAGTGAGACACTGGCACAGGTTGTCCAGAGAAGTTGTGCATACCGCATCCCTGGAAGTGTTCAAGGTCAGGTTGGACAGGGCTTTGAGCAACCTGATCTAGTTGAAGATGTCCCTGCCCATGGCAGGGGGTTTGAAGTAGATGATCTCTATATGTCCCTTTCAATTCTATGATTCCATGATTCTATGACCAATAGTGAAGGATTTTCAGGATATTACAGTCTTTAATCCAGTACTCCATAAATGATGCTCACTTCAGCTGACATCATATTATTACTGCAATACATCATTGTAATATCATCAGTTGATCCTGGGGTGCTTTCTACGCACTGTAAAATGATAGAAATGCTACATTTATACAAGTAATATGCTGTAAAAAAATCAGAATTTTTAAAGCTGTTTAGGTTATGTTGTTGGAATTTTTTCCTAGGTGTGTGAAAATACTCTATTAAAATGAGTAAATATATTAAAATGAGGCTAATTTTGGGAACAGGACCTAGGACCACAGACGTCCACAACCAAGTGCCATAACATTTAGATGACAGTTACACTCTTCTTATCTTTTCCTGTTTCAGTGGCTTTTGTATTCCTGGCTGCCCAGTGTCCTAGCTTTAATAGTAGACGTGGACCACATTTTCAGCTAAAGAATTAATCTAAGTGATGGTTAGGGAACTCTCATTATTGGTATTGACTGCAAGAGATTATGAATGATCTAGAACCAATTTCCTGCTTACAATATTAAACAAAGCTTGGGATGCTAGCCAGTACCTGCTGAAATCAAAGTGCTTCGGTAGTTACTGGATAAACATCTTCTGAAAATTTCTTCTTTGTGTTTTTTAGCTTGATGCTTAGGTCCTGACTACAGCTAGATCTGTTTCCATGAAATAAAGTAAGAAAATTCTGGGGATAAGAATGAAATTTTGCAAAATGTAGCCAAGATATCATATTTGAGGATAGATAGTCTACAAATAGAACTCTAATTTTTTGGTCTAATGTTCCAAAAATGTTATCACACCAATGTGCTGCACATTTAGGTCAGAAATTTTCCTTGTTTAAGTGTTTGAATTTGGTGCAGAATAAGATTGTTCACCTTGTTGAAGATGGGGACGGGAAAGTCAGGACTGGCAGTGATGTATGGAAATGAGAACTAGAGAGAAAGAGTGAAAAGCTTGAGGGAAAGTGTCTGTGCTGAAAGACAAAAGTCTAAGTTTATAAAATGGACCAATAAATCTGTTAGAGTTGAAAGTGAGGAAATAAGGCTTGGAGGCTACAAAGAAGTTTCCTACAGTGTGGTGTCATCCTTACTGAAATAATTGTGGTGAACTATGGGAAATGAGTTTTCAACTACCCTATGAGATAATTTTTTGAGACTGTGGAAACCTGGGAGGATGCAACTCAGTATTAAATCAAAGCTGTAATGGTGTTCTGAGTTCATTAAAGAAATATAAGTTAAATATTTCAAAGTTTATTAAATTTTTTGAATACTCTATTCTCTTAGAGGAGTTGGTACCTTGATTATCTGTCTCAATTCAGGATGAAAATAAATGTGAAAAAAAGAAAAATATTTCCCACAGGTTCTGTATCTTTAAATCCAGATCCTTAGTTACGGTTCTCATTAGACATGGAAAGGGTAGGAAGTCTGATGCTGAGTGAGAGAGGCTCATTCTAGAGGATGAGTGGGTCACCTTTAGTGAACATGTAATGGTAAAGGGAAGGTAGCAGGTTACTTTGAACTCATAATTAGCTGCATGGGTTCTGCAACATGGAAGCAAACCTTACTGGGCTAATGAAAAAGAGTAATGGAAGGTAGCTGGCTTTTGGGTGGTTTGTGGAAAGCTTATGTCTAGGGGCTGGATGAAGAATTTTGTATCTGCACAAGTGTTGGAATGTTTAGATTTGTACTCAAACTTTGCCAGTGCTACCAGTCTCTATTTAGAGCTCTGTGTAGTTCTGCCACCTGCAGTTGTGACATTCCAACTTGTGTTGTAATCTTCAGAGCTAAAACTACACAAGGGAGAAAAAAGTAGCAGATGGAGTCATGTCATTTACACCAAATACTGCAGGAAAGGCAGCCAGATCGCAGCAGATCAGGGGCAAAAATCCATTTTTGTCACTAAGCAGCAGAAGAAAAAATAAATCACAGATAGAAAGGGATTAATTTCTAAGGGACCAGCTATTAAATGTAGCGTGGAAATTGGACTCTATCAGAAGTTTGCAGAATTTAACTTGACAAACTATATGCAACAGTGAATCATTACTTCAAACTAATAACCCAAGGCTGTAATGCAGGGATAGAGAAGGTAGAAATTAATTAATCAGCAATCTAAGCTGAGAGCAGTATTCACTTTTAGATGCCTGCTGAACAGAAGTGAGGACATCAAAAGGACTTACATAAATTATAGGTCACTGGAGATAACAGCACTCAAATCTGTGAAGGTCTCAATGTTAAATGCAGAAGTGGTGTAACAAGATAAATAACAAGTGTTTAATGATAGCAGAAAAACAATAATAACCTGCAATCAGATGGATAATAAATTATGGACAGATGGTAGTTGGAATCTGCAAATATTTCACTGTCCCATCTGCCTTCATCCATTGGTATCATTTTAAACTGCATTCCAAAAAAGATGCTTTTATGCCGCCCTTTTATTTTTCAAAATTCATTATTAGCATCATGTTGTGTGAATTTGTTTCATGGTTTGTTATGATACATCACCAACAGGCTTTCATATTGTGAATTTGCAGCACTGGAAAAAAGCCAGGGTAATTTTGGGTTTGCACACGTTTGTCTTAAAAAAATTCATAAAGTGAAACTTCCTCTGTAAAGAGCATTTTTATTGCAGAAAGCATATTGGAAGTTTCACCTCAGTCAAGTAATGGTATGACTTTGAAAGTAAAGTAGATTTCCCTGTCCAGATAAATATATTGTACAAACATAGTAGGTACCTTGACAAACAAATAGTATTCAAGGACAAAGTGTATATTCAAATTCATTTAGTGATGTTGTTAAAATTACCAATAGATTTTTAACTTCATGGGTCATGAATGGAGAATAGGAATTTTTCTGACTTGTAGTTAAAGCAGAGTTTCTGTCTCAAAAGACCAAAATGAAACTTGGTCTTTTTTTAACATCCTCTTTTTTATGTTTTCATATGCATTGTTGTTCTCAGTTTAAGGATGCTGAAAAAACTCTCTTAACCTGAATCTTATTTAAAAATAAAAGGAAAAAGCCCCCCACTTTCTAAGAGTTTGTACAAGGGGATAAAACAGTAGGAGAGGGCACTTTCTTTGTAATACCACTCTCCCTAGCAGGCAGGAGAGGAAGGAAAGAAAGACAGAACTTCAACTCATTTGAAGCGGGCTGTCCATCAAAGACACCTGCAGTTCCTCAGACACAACCATTCATCACCATCCTACTAGAGGAGAAAAGGAATTTTATAAGCAACTTAATGAGCTTAATTCCCAAATCTGACAGAGCTTAGCCCCAGGTAGCTGAGTTCTGAAATGGCGGTCTTATATTTAACAGCTTTATGAAATTGTATGTTTTTGTGAAGTGTGGGTGGGAACTGGGAAAGGGAATTACAAGGGTATCTGTTTTGTTCCTATAGTATTCAAGGATAATAGGTAAAGTTAAGGGTCAGTTTTCTTTGATTTATACATTTATGCCAAACTAATATGCTAATAACTTATTTAAATCAAGGCATATGAATTTGCATACTGTAGTGTTCTATATCCCATTGAGATCTTCACTGCCTCAATGTTCTGTGTTCTCCTTGTGCTTCAGTTTCAAGGGCTTTTTAACCTCTAGAAGAATTTATTATGTGCCTTCCAGATGGAAAAGAAAAAAAAGCCAGTTTATTATAACACATCTAAAAGAATTATTAACCTTTCACATGTGAGACACAAGACAAAATCTATGGTATTCATACACCAAAGAAATTTGGGTAGATTAACTAAATTTTTTAACTGAGAGGTGTAACTATGTGTTAATGGATTTCTAATAAATTTGCACAAAGGCATTAAACACTACAAAATAATCAGGAAGAAGGAGACTGTTGGTTGGGGTTTTTTTTTCCCACTGATTTGCCTTTTTTTTTTTTTTTTTTGAGAAAATAATATATTTAGGCCTTTAAACAATGGGTGGTAGGTAGGAATGAATGGTAGCAAACAATATTCTGAAGTGCTTCCATTTGTAAGACTTTTGCAGAAGCATCTCTGTTTGGTGAAAATAGCATTGTACCTTTGTTACAGAGTATTCAGGACAGTGACACTTTCTGCATGTCAGGTCGGAGGAGCAGTCAACCCACAGAATAAGGAAACAAGTAATTAAGCAAAGCCACTGAGAAATTTTGAAAAAGCCCCAAACCAAAAAAACCCCTATGTATTCAGTTAGGGGTAGTTTGAAAGAAATCCAGTTATCTTTCCATAGGAAGACTTAGGAAGAAATAAAAGCCATTGAAAACTCAAATGGAGAACTAAGGATATTGAAACTGATAAATTGAAAAGACTTACGAAACCCAGTGGAGAGACAGCAGGGAGACTTGTTTCGGAGGGCTTTTAAGGAACCTGATAATGAAAGAGGTGACTTAATTTTGAAGGCAATATTTGAATTCTTATATGCTGTTCTAAATAATGAAAGATAGAAAGTTAATTTGGGTTTGGTACAGAAATGCATTAGAAGAGACCATTAGAATAAGTTTGGTGTATCAGTATCTTTCCTGGTGATGTTACGTGATCTCCTGCAGCTCCCAAGTTTCAAAATCTGTTTAGCTGAACTGTGTAATCTTGTTGACTATTTAGTTTTTCTGTGCTTATTATTAAGATGTAATATAGATATGTAGAGACTCATTTTTCAGAGGTTCCCAATATTGGTGGCTTCCTCCGAGAATATAATTCATGCCTCCCCTGCTTCAAAATATGCATACAAGAGATTACTTTCTAAATACTTCAGTTAACATTTTTGAATTATTTATAGGTAACTAGATATAACAGTGAGTAGAGGTGGCAAATGTCCATGGTATTTTCTATTCTGTCCTCCTGCCAACACTTTATTCTATCAAAACTACAATACTTTTCTAAGATCCAGCCTATCTCTTCTTAGAGCTCCTCCCATCCTATATGGTCATATCCTGAAGTTGTAATACTAAAACAGATCACAGAGCTTTTCCAGATTTTTGACACATGCTACAGCGCCTCTCCAATAAGATTGTGCAGCTTGTGTTACTTTCAATTTTGCATGTTTCAAATGTAAGTGTTGACTTAAGGCTCTGGATGTTTTGGTTCATGTCTCTGCACTTTAATTTCATTTACCTATCAGTTTCCTTGCCATAAAAGTCATCTGACTTGTGTGCATGCCAGTTCATCATATTTACTTAATCACACTAGTTTGGTTTATTTTGCCATAAGCTGTGCTATTTTGGTACAGTGCTCCATTTTACACTGTTCTTTCTCTGTGATACAAGTCTGCTTTCTGTCTCATTGTCTTTCAGTATATGAAAGATTAGTTAATATTTAACAGAAGATGTCAGTCTTTCTCCTTGCCACCTTGTTTAATGTCCAGCTATTAAATCTTAATAATGCTGATCTTACTTATATGAAGAATATTTCCTTGAAATATTTTCCCTTTTTTACCATAGTTCTAATTTTTGATGATGGTAAACCTCCATTCACTACTTCTTTACTGACACTTCCCTTTTGTCACTGGCTTTTCTGCCATGGGAAGACCTATGATCGTTCTTTTCAATTGAGAGAAATATTTTAAATGATATTCTGAAATATCTTTTTCTGGTTTAAGTTGTAAGCTAGACTTCTTCTGTGTATAGATGAGCTTCATATAAGTCTTGTTTAAAGTTCATGTTTTATGTCAAGAGAGTAAAATTAAACCTTCTTTGGCGTGTATTTCTATAAAATATTTTTTTAAAAAACAAGCTTAGTAAAAAGCAGCATTTACATTTTTTGGGGGTTGGGATTTTTTTTTAATATATTTACCCTCAGTGATTTAGATGCACTTCTGGTCTTCTGATTTAAGGCTGCCAGACAGCAGTAATGATTGCACAGTAGATATTTTGATTTTTTGGTACTTCTACTTTTCAGATAAACTGGTGAACCGGTTGGTTGCATTTTGTGGAATGATATGTTGTAAATATAACATTTCATCTTTTATTATTTCACCTGCTGTAACATTTCAACAAGATTTGTTTGCTTTTGAGCCTGTGGGGTCAGGCAGAGACAGGATGACATTTTAATAACATTTATGCACTTTCCACTCCCATCATTCCAGAAGCTGAACATGTATGAGAAATCAGTTCATTGACTAATACCATGTATTTATATCTTTAGTCTGGTTTTTTTTTTGTTTGTTTAAAAAAAGAGCCTGATACACAATACTTTTGTTGCAGTCTTGAAAATAAATTAATTTTTTTCATATTAGTCTTCTGGGCTTTAATTTATGTTTGAAATAGTAACCAAACCTCATTCTTTATATAAAAATAGATAAATTAAATATCCTCTTTTAACACATTAAACAATGTTAAATTATTTCCTACTGATATTTTAAAGAGTAGTTTTCTCATTCTTTACAGACCTCAGAATATAATGAGGGGACTAGTTTTTCGGAACCAAATGTGGACTGCAATGCATTGTCCCGTGCATGATACTTCTGAACTATACAATGGCATCTCTTTCTTATTGCTAAAAAAACCGCAAACTTTCAACTACAATCAAAATGTGAATAGGTGTAAAGATTTCCATATAATGTGACCCTCATCAAGTAAAAATCAAATTTCCCTTCCAATTTGTAAAAGAAGTAGTCAAGATAATCAACTTGTGCAAGTCAAGATAATTTTTATGCAATGCATAGCTAAGCTTCCAGATTCCTGGTCACAGAATATGATGGACAGCAAATACATAAACAGGTTTACTAAGAGCTGAAGTGCAGATGTAGTCTTCAGGTAGGGTTATACATGGAAGAGGGGCCTACTGGAGGAGATAGCACTCTATCTTGACCTGTTAAACTTTTTCTCTATTTGGTGTCAGTGGTCACTGTCACATGGGAGACTGGGCTAAATGGATACCTGGGGAGACATGGAGGACTGTTCTCTCCATTAATTTTTACCTTGGCAATGTAGCCAAGGTAAAAGCCAAAGCAATGAGTAGCCACTGCTGCCACAACACCTGGAACGGGCACTGATAGGGTGGTAGCTGGACACTCAACTGTCTCTCAGGGTATTCCCTTGGTGGCCAGGGAAACCCCTCACCCTACTCCCAACCCCATCCTCTGGATAGCAGGAGCAGGTTTGACTTGTGTGATATGGTCATAAAAATGTGCCTGTTTTATTGTCCTGCTCCAGCTGTGGTGATCAAGCACAGGGCTGCTCCACAGGTACCCTGCGACAGCACCAGTCAGGTAGCTACATGCTCTGTCATCCTTTTTTTCCATCTCTTGACCCTCCTTTTAATGTTGTTCTACCTCTCTTTTTCTGCTCCTCTCTCCTCCCAAAAAAACACCCAGTCCTAATTACTTTTTCCTTATTTGTCCCAGCTGCGCTACAGCAATACAAAAATGCAATATTTCTGACAACATTACCAAGGTAATCTCATCCTTATATGGTATTGCTGGTACAGTTACCTGGCCATAGTTGGTCTTGCAAGACTGTACTCTCCAAAAGGTCCCAAGTCCTTCCCTTCAAGTACTTAGGCAGTTTGACGATCTCTCCCTTTGACCTGTGAAATCCAACCAACCCTCGTAGAACTAACTGTAAATGTGTCAGCATGTTGCTGGGTTATTTGTTACATCTGGCAGTTTCACATCCAGTAATTCTCCATGCCCAAGCCGGTTAACTCAGCCTTAGGCCAGGGACAAGTGTATGCCCTAGTCATTTGCCTGTGATCCTAACAGACCCCATTGCCATTTTTTCCCTTAATCAGTTTATGAAAATGCTGCTTAAGAGATTAAGTAGGTGATAGTATTCTATATATAATTGTTAATTTAATTGACCCCACCACCTTTCCAATCTAATGACAATTATTAAAGTGGTAAGAAGAGCATTTTTTCTGTGAATGGTGTCTTAGTGAAGGCCAGATTGCAAATTTCTCTTTCATACTGGAAGGGCCATGTTTAATTCCAGCCAGTGGAATTATGTGCTCGTCAGTGGAAGCAGCTCAGGACTGTGAATCTATGCACATCTGCTTTCTACATTAGTTTACCAGTGTTGACTTACTGGGTGTCAGCGGAGAAAATGGTAATGGCAAATAAATGTGAAAATCACAGAAATTAATATTCTTGTAAGCCTTATTTATATTTGCATATGTGAATATTCATTCTGTGACCATTTCCCCTTAGATTGTCCCCTCAAACTGAACAAGAAGAACTGATATATAAAAATAGAAGAAGACATAAATGATGAAAATATTCTACTATATACTTCATTCTAACTCTTTGCCAGAAGATCTTAAACATGCTAAAAGTTTACATAGGTTCAAAGGGAAGCAGTAAAAGAGGCAGGTTACTAATTACCTGGAAGAAACTTCTGGCTCAAGAACAGCAAAGGGCTGAAGACTAGAAGAACAGCTAAGCGAGAATGTAAGTATCATGCAGGCCTGCCCTGTTCCCTTCTCCCAGGAATCTCCTACTGCTCACAGTTAGAAGCTGGGTACGGGCCCAGGCTGACCTTTGGATTAAGACAGTGTGCTACTTGTAATATTCATATGGTTTAGAAACAGTCTGTCTTCCTGAATATAAGCTTCTTTTTGTTGTTGTTTAAATAATCTTTGAAATTTCCATTTAGGATGGCATCTAGAGAAAGGATGTTCAGTCAGATAAATTGTCAGGTGGTTGGGTTTTTTTTCCCCTCTACATCGATAATTGTGATCATTCAAGTATAGGACTGGAAATGCAGCATGCAACTTACCTGGGCAATCACCACAAACAAGAGAGCTTGATTTCTGGAAAAGTTACATTCCATGAAAAAAAACCCTAAAGCTTTTGAAGACACTGAGAACAAATTTGAAAAACAAACAAGCAGAGAAAATTGTGATCTGATTTTTGGTAGGGGAAAAAAAAAAGGAAAAATTATCAGATATCTTGTTTGGAAAATACTCATCAATCAAGAATCAAAATTAAATGACACAGACAAAATGAAAGATGCAACAATCTGAACTCTATTGTTGAAAGCCTTACAATACTTTTCAATCCTCTAAATATCTGCAAAGTTCTTAATCATCAGTGTAACTTCTCTTTCTCAGATTTCTATTCATTTTTACTCATACTATATTTGAAACAGAAAAGCAACTGCAGCTTACCTTACTTCTGATTAAGAGTATAACATATCATAATTTAATTCTACCATATTACCATTTTAAAATAATCTTATTAACACTCACAATATGCTTTTGCTCACAAGATATACTCTTATTTGAGCAGCCCATCTGCCAATGCAATTCAATGGGTCAACTTCAGAAGAACATTGGCATCGAAATAAGTAAGCTGAGATCTGCCCACATTTGTATCTATGCAGGCAACACCTGCAAGATAAGGATTTTTTTTGTGAGCAAATGGATAATTAGCCCTGTTTAAACCTTGCTCTCATGGCAGTGTTTCACGACTGGCAAATTTAGCCATGTTCTTCAGAAAACAAACTACCAAGTGAGACGCGAATGCCATGAAGGAAGTATGCTGAATTGGCCTGCCATTGTTTCTTCAAGAAACATCCAGCACTTGAAATCTCTTATCCGTATTGGATGTTTTTAGATGCTCCTTTTTAATTAAGACACTGATATTATATAGTGTAGATCAGTCTTATTAGTTCAGGTTAGATGCGTTTAGTGCTCTCTGAATGCCTTAAAACCTAGTAGTAGACCTTCACATCCTGTTTAGTACATGCAGCAAACCAAGACAATCAAGACCAAGTAATTAAGCCTTGCAGAAGTAGCAATTAGTGCTATGTCTGACAGCAGCCAATAATGAATGTTTAGCAACACATGGATCTGTTGGAGCGTGTTGACAGGAGGTCCACAAAAATTATCAGAGTGATGGAACACCTCTTCTATGAAGAAAGGCTGAGACAGTTGGGGTTGTTCAGCCTGGAGAAGAGAAGGCTCTGGGAAGACCTTATTGCAGCCTTTCAATGATTAAAGGGGGATGATAGGAAAGATGGGGACAGACTTTTTAGCATGGTGTGTGGTGATAGGACAAGGGGTAATGGTTTTAAACTAAACGAGGGTAGACTCAGACTAGATATAAGGAAGAAATTTTTTATGATGAGGGTGGTGAAACACTGGAAGAGGTTGCCCAGAGAGAGGTGGTAGATGCCCTGTGCCTGGAAACATTCAAGGTCAGGTTGGACGGGGCTCTGAGCAACCTGATCTAGTTGAAGTCATCCCTGCTTATTGCAGGGCATTTGGACTAGATGACCTTTAAAGGTCCCTTCCAACCCAAACTATTCTATGATTCTATGAATATAGGAACACAAGCATTTATGAATATTTTCTCAAGCTGCAATATTTTGTGGTTCAAATTTACACATGCTGAAGATAAAGTCTTTTAGGTTTAAAAATCCTGAATTATCTTTCTTCTACCAGTTTATCTAATTACTTTCTGAAGCCATGTAATCTTTTGGTAATCAAGCATCATGTGGAAAAGATTTCCATTATTTAGTCATCATCCTGCGAAGAAGTGTCTCCTCTTGCCTATTTTGAAACTGCCACTTAGTTTAATCTCTTTGCTTTCTCAAGTAGGAATTTCATAGTCTGTTCACCTATTGAGTGTTATTCATGATTGTGTAGACTTCTATCACACTTGTTTTTCATGCTAAAGAGTCCTAGTCTATCTAGCTTTTCCTTCAGTGGAGTCTGTCTCTGGAATTAATCTTACCAGGTCAGTGGAGTGTTAATACCCAGATGGTAGCTTCTGGATATGTAATTTTCAGGCACTTCCAGTTCTTCTTGTGAATTATGTTCTTTCTTCCCTCTCCCTATGCAATGACATTTCTATGTTCTTGTCCTGGCCTACTACTTCTGCTTCATATGCAGCCTCTCACACTCTAAAATTCTGAGTTTTGAGGACCATGTAAACTCATTTATTCTGGCTAACAGTCTACCATCAACAGGATTATATAGATTATGACTCCCAGTAGTAGTCTCAGGACTAATAAAAGTCTTACACTTGTGTATCAAACCGAGGTTTTAAGGATCCTTAAACAGTTTCATCTTTTGCTTCTCTTTAAAGAAAGCAGTCATTAGAAGAAACAAGCCCAAAGGAACAATGTGATGCTCAGAGTACACAATTCTGCATCCTTTCAGGCATTTTTTCACTATGCATAAATGAAACAGTCTCTTCCTCTATTTTTTAACATAGATCACTTCAAAACAAATCCCATTGATTAATCTGTCACAGCTTGACTTACAAAGTTGCCTCTATACTAGCTTGCCTGGAAACTGTCCCTCTGCTTTATCCTGAAATAATACTCACCTCTCACAATCTTAGACTTCTTTTAAAACTGTGTGGGTCTGTCAGACAGGAGGGAAAAAGAAGGCTAAGTCCCTGCTGGGGAGTCCATCTGTCAGGTGGTGATGCTAAATTAACTTTCTATATAAAAGTAGAGTTTTTCTTCCCCTGTAAAAAGTAGTTGCTCTGAATTTTCAGACAAAATATCAAATTTATTTTCCTTTCTATGTAATCCTGGGACAAATAGCTTTTTGATATTGTTACATTTTGTTTTGTTTTATTATTTTTAAGGTGTCTGTGTGGTTTTCAAAACCTGTGGGCAGACATACAATGCTTCAGAAGTCAGGTACCCAGTTCTGGGAGAGAAATTCATAGTGTGCTAAACTAGGCATCAATGCTCTAGATACATCATATGTGGGACAGTAAAGCTCTGACATGCAGCTTGTCTGAATTGGCAAAGAGCACCTGAGACTCTTTTTCCAGCAGAGCTTACGTATATCCCTAGAGCAGAGGTTACGTTCTTCTAGGGCCAAGATTCGGTCTGGCAGAGTCCTGGCACCACTTCTAGCCCTGAAGTACCCAGCACCTCCCTGGGAATGGGTTTCTGGCAGTTCTAAACCTTTCTCTTCTAGTTATTTGGTCTTTAATTCAATGATGTTTCCAAGTAAAAATAGATGAATGGCCCTTGGAGTTGATATTGACAAATAACTGCCTCAAATATTGAGCATTTCAAGATCTTAAGGATGTGAGGCTTACTTTTCCTGAATTTGTTTCCTGAATTTAGATGTCTAAGTTTCACCTGCAGTACCACTGGTTGTCCAAAGGTTTTGCTGCACACCTGCCCAGCTGTACTGAGGAATGTAGATGAATTGTAGGCAATCTTTACTTATGACTTCAGGCATCCGCATAACTAAAAAATTACTTTCAGTGTTTCACTGGTGTATAATACGGGTATCTATTTCAAAGCATTTTCTCTCCCCGCTTTTAAGACAGTTGGTCTTTTTATTATCTGAATTGTTATGCTATAGAGGTTTCACCTTTTTGCTACATCTGAAGAAAAACAGAAAAATTACATGAATTGCATTTATTCCCATCAACATAGCTGCTTTCTTTTTCTAGAGGGAAAAATTGAACTTCCAGAGATCTTGCTAGCCATAAAACTGCTGAAGCAAGGTCAGACATTTCAATATGGAGATAAAATGTTAATAAATGGGGGCCGTTGTCCCACACTTGAAAATTTATGCACTACATCAATATGGGATCATTCTCTTGGTTAAATTCATCTAGTAATTTCTGACTATATTCATTGCCTTAGGATATATTTCTTTACAGTTAAATATCACTAGCTGTGCATTTTGATAGAAGAAATGCAGACTACAATTTATAACCTACACAATAATAAGTGAATAGAAATTTGCCCCTTGGAAGAAATGCTACAGAGTATATAAAAATACAACATTCTGTTTCAGCTACTTATGCTGAATAGTATTGGAAGAAACCCCAGTTGGAATTCTAATGCCATTTCTGAGCTTCTTCATTCTTGCTTCTTTAAGAACATAAAAACAATGATGTTATCGACATTCAAGGCAATGTGAGATAAACACAGTGCTGCAAATACCTTGAGATGATCAAAGTAAATTTTGAAAGCACACACTTTTCTATATTTTATACATTTCTAGATACATTGTTGTAATAAATACCTCTCCTGTGGCACCAGGAATTAAAGGAACACACAAGTAAAATGACCATTGCCCCCCAAATTTTATTATTTAAATAGAAATCTCTCTAAGGCCATTGGAGCTTTGGATCTCCAACAGTACTCTCTCCAAGAACTCTATGTGATAAAAGAATGAAAGACAGAAAAAAAATTGCTTTTCTTGCCTATGTTTATGTAAAAATTCTATTTCTAGAAAATAAAGTTTCATTAAAAATAGAATTAAAATATTTTTTAATGGGTGTTGTGATTCATACAAGAAATAAAATAATTCTGGAATGTCTAGGAAAAAATTAAGAAACCATACTACAACAATTGATTTGGAGAGGCTGTAGTGGGCAAACAATTTGGCAAGAGTTCCTAAAGAAATGCTCAGAAAGAACTACAGGTAGCAAAAAAGAGCTATAATGATCCTTGGCTGCATGTAGAGAAAGTAGCAAGTAGGACGATGTTTTCACTTCTTCCTACAGGTATAGAAACAGACATATTGAGGAATACTACATGAATACTAGAGTACTACAGTTCTAATACCATATTTTACAATGGAAGGAAAAGTTAGAAAATTGTAGAACGTCAGAAACCTTCAGAGACACAAAAAAAATTTATTGTTAACTGATAGCCTTTAAGAGATCAGTGTATATCTCAACAAAAAGAGGATGGAGAGATTATTTGATCATAGTTTCTAACTACCTCCACAGGCAGAAAGTACAGGATATTAAAGAACTCTTTAATCTAGCAACAAACAACACAATGGGAACAAAAGATGTAAGAATTCAGGCAGACAAAATGAAATTACTTATCAGACATTTTTTTTGCATGCAGGGTGAATATCCATTAAAGAAAAGCTTGAAGACAAGGGTAGATTCCCCATATTTCAGTTTCAACAAAGCCAGACTGAATGCTTCTGTGGAAAATCCCAGTCAGTGGGTCAAAGTTGTGACCCAGAAATCAAAATTACACTACATGATCTGCCCTAATTATTTGTGTTCTTAAAAACAATCCTCTCTCATTTGCAATTCTACCTTGCCTTATATAATACTGACTATTTTCTTCCTTTACTTTTAGTTTACATCTTTTAAATATTGCTGCTATTCAAGCCACCGTATGTGCAGTGATAGATGCACAAACAAGAGTGGAAGATATTTTCATATGTAACTGGTAATTTAGGTAAGTGGATATAAGGATAAATACATGCACTTAAAAGCTGAGAGAGCCTAAGGAAGTTTAACAAAGAACATGTGAGGACATAATTGGCAGACTCTGGTATATTACATAGAATAATAGAGGTTAACACTAAAACAAAGTCCTTCTGATCATTTGATCCCGCTATTTTCTGTTGATGGTACTCAACTCCAGGTGATGACATCTTGTAGCTGTTGCAGTTGATCTCCTACCAGGTCAATACATATTTGTAAGCTGATGTGTATGCATGAGGGGAACCTATTGATGAAGCCTTCTTATTCCACCTACAGGACGCATTGCGCTCGCAGGTTCTCATCCTGCTGGGGGACTTCAATCACCCCATCATCTGCAAGAAAAGTAGCACAGCAAGCTATAGCCAATCCAGGAGACTCCTAGAAATAACTTCTTAAACCAGGTAAATGACAGCCCTACCAGAGGGTATGTGGACCTATTGGTCACAAAAGCAAGTGAGCTAATCAGTGACATCAAGATTGGAGGCAGCCTGTGCTGCAGTGATCATGCACTGGTGGAGTCCTCAGCACCCGAAAGACATGAACCTGTTGGAGCAGGTCCAGAGGAAGGCCACAAAAATTATCAGAGTGATGGAACACCTCTTCTATGAAGAAAGGCTGAGACAGTTGGGGTTGTTCAGCCTGGAGAAGAGAAGGCTCTGGGAAGACCTTATTGCAGCCTTTCAATGATTAAAGGGGGATGATAGGAAAGATGGGGACAGACTTTTTAGCATGGTGTGTGGTGATAGGACAAGGGGTAATGGTTTTAAACTAAACGAGGGTAGACTCAGACTAGATATAAGGAAGAAATTTTTTATGATGAGGGTGATGAAACACTGGAAGAGGTTGCCCAGAGAGAGGTGGTAGATGCCCTGTGCCTGGAAACATTCAAGGTCAGGTTGGACGGGGCTCTGAGCAACCTGATCTAGTTGAAGTCATCCCTGCTTATTGCAGGGCATTTGGACTAGATGACCTTTAAAGGTCCCTTCCAGTCCAAACTATTCTATGATTCTATCAAGGAACAGATGTTTCATTGTCCAAGTCTCACTACACTCAAAAAATATAAAAATATAAACTTGAATGCAAATGCAACACACATTCCTCCCAAAAATATACCATCATACTTTCTTAGAAAGGGATTACAGGTTCATAGGCAAGGAGATACTTGTTGAACTGTCCAGCTGATGTTCCCTGACAGCAAACAAGGAGACCAGAAATATGTGGGGCACTGCAAGGAGTGTCTACTTCTACCTATAGAAAGAGCCATTATTGGTCCTTTTTCCTACCATATTTAAGTCATGGATGGATTATTTGGTTTAAAACATCCTGTGAAAATTTGAATTTTAGTTGGGGGATATACTTGCTGGAGATTGAAATGGAATTACCATCAGGGCAGTGTGGGCGAGTGGTTTAAGGCACCGGATTAAAGCTCCAGTCTCTTTAGAGGGCATGGGCTCAAGTGCCACCGCTGCCAGGAATGTTTTCTAGGACTGAGTAATGCTGGGCACAAGTATAAATTGGGAGAGGAATGGCTGGAAAGCAGCCCTGCAGAAAGGGATCTGGGGCTGCTGGCTGACAGCAGGCTCGGTTTGGGTCAGCGGTGTGCCCTGGCAGCCAAGGGCAAACAGCATCCTGGGGTACATCAAACACAGTCTAAACAGCCGGTCAAAAGAGGTGATTATCCCACTGTATTCAGCATTGGTGCAGCCTCACCTTGAGTACTGTGTGCATTTCTGTGCCCCACAATTTAAGAAGGATGTGAAGGTCCTTGAATGTGTCCAGAGGGCAACAAAGCTGGTGAAAGGGCTGGGAGACATGTCCTGTGAGGAGCGGCTGAGGACTCTGGGTCTGTCTAGTTTGGAGACAAGAAGGCTGAGGGGTGACCTCATTGTTCTCTACAGCTTCCTGAGGAGGGGATGTGGAGAGAGAGGTGCTGATCTCTTCTCCCTGGGATCCAGTGATAGGATGCATGGGAATGGTTCAAAGCTGCACCAGGGGAGATTTAGACTGGACATGAGGAAGCATTTCTTTACTGAGAGAGTGGTCAAACACTGGAACAGGCTTCCTAGAGAGGTGGTTGATGTCCCATGCCTGTCAGTGTTTAAGAGGCATTTGGACAATACCCTTAATAACATGTTTTAACTTGTGGTCAGCCCTGAATTGGTTAGGCAGTTAGACTAGATGATCGTTGTAGGTCCCTTCCAGCTGGTACTATTCTATTCTATTCTATTCTATTCTATTCTATTCTATTCTATTCTGAACTTCATGACTCCATGCTCAGCTCACGGAGGTAAGCTGCCTTCCCAATAGGGACAGATATGAAAAACCCCACAAAATACTGTCATCCAAGCTGATTTCTCACAAGTCAGTCTCCAAGGACAACCTGAGCAACCAGGTTTCCCAGTCTGTACACTAGTTCTACATTGATATCATATATGAATTTTGAAGCAAGCCCATCACCTCAGGGTTACTGTCAACTTCCACATACAAGTGTCACAAGTAACTTTCTTCCCATACCTATATGCCAAGTCAATCAGTCTAAGAAATCAGACATTCTTGGAGAACTAGTCTATATCTCAAACATTGAGCTTTCTGTCTTTGCAGGAATCACTTGAATTCTTCCTGTGAATGTGCAATAACGCCCTCATACAGGCCTAAATACCTACTTTTACAGGAACTTGATCTCAAAATATGACTGACTGGCACAGAGCACTTAGTGCTTAAAATGGCAGCAAACTTGTGCTAGTCTTCCAGTTCTCATGATGTTCAAAGGTAGACCCATCCTAAACAATTCCTTTCATCCTTACCTCTTCCCCACCCGCTTCCTCACCATCTCCTTACCTAACTGCCTACAGAGACCTTCTTTTAAAATTCAAATGATCATGTCTCTGGAGATACCTTTACTTCTCTGACACGTCTAAATATTTTTCTTTACTGTTTGTGACAGACCCTGGGGCACCATCCTATTCCTGCCCTCCCTCCCCTCTTCTCCCCCACTCCCCAGCCTGGTTCTTTTTTTCAATGTTATCTTCTATCCTCTTGTCTTTCCCCTCCACAGATGCCTCTAAAGACATCTCCACTACTTTTGCTTGGCTGTGGAAGGTTGTATTTCCAGTTGCTTATAAAGTATTTGAAAATATAGTTGTGTTTTCATTAATTACAGGCCATAAACTATCCCAAGTTATGCCATAAAGAATATGTCAGCAAAGAACATTTTTGAAAGTACTGGGCTGTTGTCACTCATAGAAAGCCATTCCTTTAGCCCAAATGAAAGGGACATAGCCCAGGTGTCTGGAATCACAGCTCTGTATCTTGTCAATTAGATGGCACTACTACTATTAAATAAGCTAATAAAGTCCTTCAGGAAGGAATGAAGACATGGGTTTTTGTAATTATGGTATCTGCACATTGTGGTATCTCCCTATGGCAGCAGTTTCCAGACTTGCCAGCAGTTACACAGAAAAAGAGAGTGTGTCTGCTTCTAAATGTCATACCTTCACTGTGTGAGCAACCCATAATGACACCAAGGCTATTTAAATTTAGACCAGAGCTCCCTATTAGATGGCAGACAGTAATACCTTTTAACAGTACCGCAGTGCAGAAGACTCAGTCAGCATCTAAATCATGTGAGACATTTCTCCCAACAGTAGTATTCTGGTGATTACACATAGCTATTTTTAAAGAAAATGTAGGACAATGTACTGGATTTCCCTTCCACGTTCCCAAAAACCCTCCTGTTAAACAGCTTCTCAATATCTTCACCATCTCACCTGAGGCATGAGGAGATTATTACATTAATTAGGACAACATTATGACTAATAGCTCTTTGTGTCTGTCAAAGGGAGATAACACAGCCAAACAGCTCCAGATATCTATCAACTCTTTATATTTGACTGGCAAGCTCACCTAATTCTTGGTTTTCCTGTCTTCATTTGTCTCAATCTCAGCTGCTAGTTTGTAGATATGTACCTTCCACCTCTCAGCTGTGTCCTTCAGTAGTGTCAGTTATGTATATTGTTTCCACATGTATTTAATCTTCAGGATGGAAGAGACTGTAGTTTTGCTGTTTGGTCACATTATCATTGTGGTCTTTACTGTAAGTGTTTTAACCCATCATGAACTCTTTGGAGTCCGTGGGTCATAGAGGTTACAATATCCTATCAACCAGTGACTGCAGGACAGTGTTTCCTACCTGTCCTATTTAATTTCTCAGCTTTAAAAAGGCCAGAACACTTCTGTTGTCTGATGCATTCATATTGCAAATCATAGGTTGTACCACCTGAACAGTCCTTCAGTCGTTTCATTAGGCTGGGAGTATCCATGACTGATTTTCTTGTTCTAAAACAATTCAAAGTCAAGCATTTGTCTGTTTGCGGAAGGATATCACTCAATACCTATTTTGGGATGCCATGTGTTGAAGACAGAACACTCCATTTAGCAATGCCAGGATGGACTGACATGTCAGAGAGAGATTGAAGTTTTGGAAAGTGGAAAAAAAAATCCTTAAATGGGTGTATATGTGCCAAAGTAAAAACCAAACCAAACCAAACCAACTAAAAAAACCCAACCAACCAGACAAAAAAACCCTTCAGCTATTTTGTGTAATTGGACAGAGAAGGACCTTTTGACACCATAAAGATCTCATTCAGAAATTGTTCTGTATGCTGCGTCACACTAGACCAGCACATCTGCCTGTCTCAAGATTTGTTTTTCTGACAGTTTTATGTGATTTCTGTTAAAAGTATTTATTGCTAGCAACAAATGATCAGACTTCAACCAATTTTATTGTAAAGTCATAGCAGGTTTCATAGACAAATAAGGTTGATATCAGGATTTCTCAACATGGCCATCTAGCACCTTTATTTGTAGAATAGATCTGAAATAAATACAGAGATTGACTCAATGACATAGATTACTTTTTCTGAAGGAATTTTATTATCTGATTCCTGTATTATTCTGGATGATTTTATCTCTAATCAAAGTTTCTGGATTATGTGAGGTTTCAAATCTATTTCTGCAAATGAAATACCTAAAATAGCAGTTAAATGTTCTTCCAAGATGTTTTAAGATTACCATCTACATTGTGTGTGATCTAACACATATGCATATTTATGAAATATCTTTGTGGCAAACACAAGTGCTAGTAGACTCTTCTCAATTTGTGCATCATTTTCTTTTCTCTCTGTCAGAGCACAAAAGACATATGAATCAAAGCTTCCCCTTGGAGACAGGCTTCTAAACCCTATTTGAGCTTGTTTGCTTGAGTGGTGACTGGCTTCATAGGAACATTAAATGTAAGTATTGGGGCATATCAGAGTGTTGTCTTTATTTTCGTCAGTACCTTGTTTTTTAATGACTGTTGCAAAGTTGTGATCTCACAAAACAATTATTTTAAAGAAGCAGTTAAAGCTGTTTCACCTGTGCAGTACTGTACAACAAGTTCTCAAGGATCTCCTACACATTTCTGGGAAGGTTTTCATGTCAGCTACAGCTTCAATATGTTCTTAAATGCCTTAATGAATATATGTGTTCCATGTATTTGAATGTTTTTATCATGGATGGGATCTTTTGAGAATGAACTTGGTATATCATCCTTGTGTCCTTGTCACCATTTTCCTCAGTGTCTGTGTTCATCTGGGACTGACACAGCCATTGTCATGTGTCATGTGCCTGTTCAAAATATCTGCAAGTATTTCTTTGCTCTTTTATTAAAATGTTCCCTATATCAATTTATTGCAAGAGGTAAATGGATAATATTGTAGCTACTCTATTGTGTTTGAAATTGCACGGTTCAGCTGATTGATTATGTAGTCTGGCTTGCCAGGACCTGTCCTTGTTCTCACTAAAAATGTTTTCATCAGCTTGTTGGTGCTGTATATCAACTAGTGTGCAGATAGGATGATGCTACCTCAGGATAAACCTGATATTCTCTTGTGAATGTTTGTTAATACAGAATTTCTTATCTGCCATTTCTCTTCCTATCTTTGATGAAACTGTTAATCCATGTGTTTGACTTTGTGATGTTCTTGTAACACTTTTTTTGCATATTCCAGTTGGAGTTCCTTCACTATTTTCTTCTTACGCTGTTTTCAGCATGAGCACTATACATGAGCAAGCCATTCTTGATATTTCCAAACTTGGCACTTTCTTCTCCCTTCAGCTTTGTTACATGTTTTGTCTGCTCTTCTCCTAGGTGTAGATGAGAAAAGGACCTGATTTTGATCAAACACAATACTTGTCTTCGATTACAGTAGTTCCTAAATATTAGGATTTAATTCTAAGTGGAATATTTTCAGTTGGTTTCTAATAAAATTAATTAATGCTTCCAGGACTTCCTTACCCTCTGTGTGCAATAAAAGAGATACTTGTAGGTCCTCTTCTCTGTTACCTTCCCCCAGGGCATTCACAGGGATGTGGAAACCTTGTTTCTATTCTTTCCAGTCCTTAGTAAGTTCACTGAGATAAGACTGTTTTCTAGGTACTGTTCTTTTTTCTTTTGACTTTCATATACTGACAGGGTTTCAAATAAAACAGCAACTCCTTGCTTTGTGTGGGCTATGGTTGCTTCTGACAACATGTTGTGCTGTCCTTTTTATATATCAGGAAGCCAGATTGTGACCAGGGATATAAAATTTAAAGTAGTGCTCACTCTATTAGACACAAAGCTTCATCAGCTTCATCAGACACACCTAGTCCAAGATCCCTCTGGTAATTAGATATAATTAATTTTAAACAGAATTTGAAGAGATGTAACTTCTGTAATTCTGAGTTGCCCCTTAAATTCAAGCCTAGAAGGCCTATGTCTAAAGTTGCCTTTGGTGAGTATGAAGTTTGTGACCTTCTATATAGAATACAGTTAGAATAGTCTTGTTCAGTATCAGGATAATATTCTAAAGATCTCTGTGCATGTCTTTAGTGATAAACCCTACAGTATGTGAGGCTTTGTGAATTTGATAAGTACAGCTTGTTGTTAAAGAACATATTTTGCCAGTGGGAAGCTATTCTACAAAAATCTACCAACATACTGGATAGGTTTAGTTATTTTTGCTCATATTTATACAGGTTTAAAATCCTCTAAAAGGAAAACCAACAGGCAAATGAAAGCCAAGAAACGATCTCTGAAATCTGGAAAATCAAACAGCCTATGAATCTGTTTTTAAGGATGGTATTTAGACTGTCATTATATTCCATTTATTTCTTTCTTCTTTTTTCCACCAGTCACAAAAAAGAGCAACATCAAGAGAAAAATCCCCACACAATTTAAGGTACAAAAGTACCAAATTATTTAACAAAAGCAATACCTCTATTGTTGCTTTGATACGGATCTATATATCCATCTTCTGATACTTCTTTCTAACATTAGTCTTTGGTCTCTGATGCATTTTAGAGTACAAAATGCTGACTGCTCAATTTGCTATGCATGTCAGAGAAAAGTATTAGCTACTTTAGCCTTTACTTAGTCTTCTGCACAGTAGCCTCTCTGAGGAGAATCTTACTGTTTATCTCCAGTAAATCATTGTTCTTGTTGATATCATGTCATTTTTACTGGAAATGCTGATTTTTTGGGGATATCTTTAAGACACAATTTCTTTAAAGATGATCTATGAACATGTGAAACAAAGGGTCATTAACTCAAGAATTTTTTGGCCTGCTGCAGTCTCTGCTGAGCATGCTTTTATTTCTTATTTGAATCTTTGGTTAGGGGTATATTGAAGAAAAGAGGTCTTGTCCTCTATCACTATGAGCCTTTTAAAAATATCCCATCCTTCCCTTAAATTCTCAGATCTGCTGTTGCATGTTTTCTTAATAAAAAATGTTTCAGGCATTTCCAAAATTATATCTTTTGCCTGCTACCACCTAAAATAGAAGCAGACCTTCTGAGCACAGGGAGTCACTGGTAGAGAAAACATGTGAGGGATTTCTTTCCTAAATGTGCTATACAGAGTACTACATGATTTTGTTGTACAGTGTTGCTATTCCAATTTTTTTTTAATGGCTTATAAAATCAAGTTAACATATAAATATAAAAGCAGCATGCTGGATCAGACCAAGTATCCAGTGGAGACAGGTAAGTCTCCAGGAAGCAGACACCTGAGAAGAATAAGAGGAGGACAAATATACAGGGTAATAGTCCCTAGAACACTCCAACTATTCTCAGCTGTGTAGGATTCCTGAGTCTCTTACAATTACTTTTGGTGGCCTCCAATGAATGTCTCATCTAAGAAATTGCCTGGTCATCCTTTTAACTCAGAGAAATCATTTGCATTCAGAAAATCCTTTACCAAGGAGTACTACAGTTTTACCTGCTGGGTGAGGTACTACCTCCTTTCCTAATAGAGAACATTTGGGATAACAAGAACATTGCAGAATTAATTGATTTTTATTTTTTTATTTAATGCTATCCAGCACTTGGCTGATGTTTTCATAGTATGGTTTATAATAACACCAAAGTTTTGATTCTGAGTGCTATTGATCAGCAGAGAGTCTCTCATTTTGTACGTGAATCTACGATAGCTTTTATCATAGAATCATAGAATCATAGAATGGTTTGGATTGGAAGGGACATTTAAAGGTCATCTAGTCCAAATGCCCTGCAATAAGTAGGGATGACTTCAACTAGATCAGGTTGCTCAGAGCCCCGTCCAACCTGACCTTGAATGTTTCCAGGCACAGGGCATCTACCACCTCTCTCTGGGCAACCTGTTCCAGTGTTTCACCACTCCCATTGTAAAAAATTTCTTCCTTATATCTAGTCTGAGTCTACCCTCGTTTAGTTTAAAACCATTACCCCTTGTCCTATCACCACACACCATGCTAAAAAGTCTGTCCCCATCTTTATTATAAGCTCCCTTTAATTATTGAAAGGCTGCCAAGAGGTCTCCCCAGAGCCTTCTCTTCTCCAGGCTGAACAACTCCAACTCTCTCAGCCTGTCCTCATAGGAGAGGTGTTCCAGCCCTCGGATCATTTTTGTGGCCTTCCTCTGGACCCGCTCCAACAAGTCCATGTCCTTCTTGTGCTGAGGGCTCCAGAGCTGGACCCAGTACTGCAGGTGGGTTCTCACCAGAGCAGAGTAGAGGAGCAGAATCTCCTCCTTCAACCTGCTGGCCATGCTTCTTTTGATGCCACCCAAGATACGGTTTGCTTACTGAGCTGCAAGCACACATTGTTGGCTCATGTCCACCTTTTTGTGCACCAAATCCTTCTTGGCAGGGCTGCTTTCAATCCCTTCATCTCTCAGCCTGTATTGATACCGGGGGTTGCCCTGACCCATATGCAGGATCCTGCACTTGGCCTTGTTGAACCTCATAAGGTTCTCACAGGCCCACCTCTCCAGCTTGTCTAGGTCTCCTTGGATGACATCCTGTCCTTCTGGCATGTCAGCTGCACCACTCAGCTTGGTGTCATCTGCAAACTTGCTGAGGGTGCACTCCATCCTACTGTCTATGTCATTGATGAAGATATTAAACAGTACTGGTCCCCGTATGGACCCTTAAGGGACACTACTTGTCATTGATCTCCATCTGGTCATCGAGCCATTGACCACTACCCTCTGGATGTGACCATCCAACCAGTTCCTTATCCACCAAACAGTCCACCCATCAAATCCATATCTCCCCAGTTTGCAGAGAAGGATGCTGTGGGGAACCATGTCAAAGGCCTTACAGAAGTCCAGATAGATGACATCCATAGGTCTTCCCTTGCCCACTGATGTAGTCACCCCATCATAGAAGGCCACTAGGTTGGTCAGACAGGACTTGCCCTTGGTGAAGCCATGCTGTCTGCCTCAAATCACCTCCCTGCCCTCCATGTGCCTTAGCATAGCTTCTAGGAGGGTCTGTTCCATGATCTTCCCAGGCACAGAGGTGAGGCTGACAGGACAGTAGTACCCAGGGTCCTCCTTTCTACCCTTTTTAAAGATGGGCACCATGTTTCCCTTCTTCCAGTCCTCAGGGTTTTCACCTGACTGCCATGACTTTTCAAATATCATGAGGAGCGGCTTGGCAACTACATCAGTCAATTCCCTCAGGGCTTTGGGATGCATCTCATCAGGTCCCATAGAGTTATGTATGTTCACGTTCCTCAGGTGGTCAGAAACCTGATCTTCCCTTACAGTGGGAGCGACTTTGTCCCCATTGTCTCCATCCTGCGGTCCATCAACTTGGAAGGGGTAAGGAGAGAGGTTACCAGTGAAGTCTGAGGCAAAAAAGTTTTTGAGTACCTCAACCTTCTTGTCTGTTGATACTAGGTCACCATTCTTGTTCATCAGGGGGGATATGTTTTCTTTAACTTTCCTTTTCTGATTGACATACCTGTAGAAGCCCTTCTTGTTATTCTTTGTATCCCTTGCCAAATTCAGCTCCCTATGTGTATCAATTTACACCTACCTGCACTGAATTTCATTTGCCATTTGTATATCCAGTTACTGAGTTTGTAAGATCCATCACAATCTGCCATTACCCTTAGCATCTTGAATTACTTTGCATCATCAGAAGCACAGTCACTTCTTCAATGTCCTTACCAGGCTATTTATGAAGGTGTTGAATAGCCCAGCACTCCACTACTGCTCTCCCTGCACCACAGTAATTAACATTTCACTCCTGCTTTACATTTCTGATCTCTTAACCATTATTCATTGTATTTGTCCATGTAAGGATCCCCTGCACTGATGTGATGGCTGCTTGTTTTCCTTAAGAGTCTGCAGTGAAGCTCACTGTGAAAAATCATTTGGAAGTCCAGACAGGCTATATTAACTTAATCACTGCTATCTCTGTGATGATTGTTGACTTTGTCAAAGAGTATCAGTATATTTCTGAGGCAGAACTTCTCTTCACAGAAGTCTCTGGATTTCATTTTCACAAACATTTTTACAGTGACATTCAGTAATTTATGCTTTCCTATGCTCTTTACTGATTTGCTTGGATTGGAATTTTTTTTGTGGTGTTTTTATGTGGGTTTTGTTTTTTTGAAGATCAGTGTCATGACTGGTATCCTCTAGTCTTCATGTATTGAGCTTTAAGTGAGAGGTTACATGCTACATTTAGTAATTCATCTATTTTATAATCTTAGGTGAATACCACCTAGTTCTGGTGAGCTGTTGACATATATTTTGTCTCTTTGCATATAACCACATTAGTTCAACTTCAGGTATAGCCTCTCCTGAGTCCCTCCATCTCCAAACCTGTCAAGGGATTTCCAATGGGAACCTTCTCTGTTCCTTTTAAGTGAACATTAGTTAACATAATATATTCAGCTTCTGCAAAATTATTTTGTCCTGAGCGCTCCTTTATATCTCAATGTGCTCTATACGTCAGTACAGAATCCCTATTTCACTCTTTGTTCCCAAAGGATTGCAAAAAGGGTCTGAAAGGAGATTGATTCATTTTGCCAGCTGACTTCAGAATTTCTTTTTGTCTGCCTAACTATTACAGTAATTATAAGAGTTTATCATCTGTAAGTTGTTAATGTGTACTTGGTTGATATTTTTTGTCTTGGCTTTTCTTCATAATCATATGACATCTACTTATTTTTAGCAAATGCTGAGGTTCCAAGTGATCAGATGATTCCAGATTTTAACTACAGTGCATATTATGAAACTTAAGATAAATTCACATGAGCAAAAAAAAGGATAAAGTGCTTCTTGCATACACTTATGTTGCTTTATATTTCAATATACCTCAAAATCTTTTCAATGTCTGTTATTTAGGCTATATTATACTGTTTTCAGATTAATCAATCTGAAGTATTCCAACCTACCTTAAGAAACAATTGACTAAGAATTTCTGAGAAAGATAGCTGATATCATATTCATTATTTATCTTGATCCTCAAATGCACATAGCTATGATTTTTGTCTGTAAAGATTTATATGTATGTCCATTTTGCAAACCATTGTGCTAATTCTCCCAACTTCTATCTCTTCCTCCTTGGCTACTTGTCATTAGCTTTCTGCTGGACATGACTGCCCACAGCAGGACTTATGAACGATATTGTGTGTGTATCTCTCATTAGTTTTAGTGCAAAATCTGCCGCTTTAGTTGACACTGCCATTGCAGATGGCATGAGCTAGCAAGAGTGACTTTGGCTTGAAAAAGAATAGGAGCTCCACATATACCTTATTCCTCACAGTCTGCAGAGGAGCAGCTGGCATAATAGTGTTTTCAAACATTTTCTCTACAGCCATCTATCAGCAACATAATAAAGTTACAGAGAAGTTGCTGTGTGATCCAGATTTAGCCGATAATTCATTTTCAGACCTTTAAGCCTTACTGACCTTAGATATGTGTTACCTACTGCTGAGAAGTTAAGGATTTTTGACTGTTGCATGTTTGCAATCCTCTTCCTACTTATCAACTCAGATGCAATATGTTTATGGACTGTCTCTCATCATCTCAGAGAAATCAACCTACTTAAATACCTTGTCTTGTCTTAGGGCTTTGTTGCCTTTGATTTTACACACAGTACTAGGGTAATCATATTCAACAACATAATGTTAACTTCCATTTTGAGTATATGTTAATAATATAGCATTTTATATTTCAATAAAATTAGTTTTTCTAAATCACTGCAATGATATCTGTATTCATAGCTATCAAGAAAGGCAAAGTCTAGCTTCTCCTCCAAATCATGTTTATAAAACCGTCTATGTAAATGGAAGGTTCAAGGTCAACTGCCAAACATGGCTGATTGCCCAAAGTCTGGATAGAATTCCCTGCTATATTGAGATCATATCCCTTTCAGAGCTTGAAAAGAAGGGGGCTGCTCTTGGCTAACTGGCAGGACAGGGCACATTATTCTGATTTTGGCCATTTGTCACCGGCTCGCAGCTTCTAATACGAGTGCCATCACTTCATTTCAAAATTCTATTCCTTCCAAACTGTCTCATGTATCATTTGCATTCCACTGATGGGTGTAATTTTATTATTCTCTGTCTTGAGTTTTTGTGTGTGTGTGCGTGTGACAGCTGCAACGGGCACTGTCCTAAGTACAAAGCAGAGCATCTCTTCAGCAGTCTTGTGGTAAGACTTTTTCCCCCCATTACTTGTGTCCTCTTCATTGTATCACTGTATTACATATCAAATGTTCATGTCTAATTTTTTCTTCCTGACCAAATTCTGATTCTAATCCTAGCATTTGTTTTGTGATTGAGGGATTGGGATGTAAGTTGGTGAACAAGGCAATCACAGGTTCAACTGCAATTGCTCCACATCAGCCATGATCCTCCCTCTCAAGTCAGCAAAGTAAGTTTATCACAGTAGTGATTTCTGAATATCTAGGCTAGTATAATTTCTCTGAAAGCAAACTATGTTTGTTCTAAAACATGATTCAGAGTGCAGTTTTAACTGGCTGCTCTCCAATCATTATTAAGGAAAAAAGTAAACAAAAAGGTGGTTTTAAAATAAAATAGATAGAAATTATATAGTCAGTCCATACATTCACACTTAAATGGTGTCAAGCTGACCCTCAGACGGTGCATGAGGGTATAGTTGTAAAGAAGGCAGCAAAGCAGTATATATAGCCCCTGCTTAAGATCTGGTTACTGTTTACTTCCTAAAACTTTCAAAGAACAAAGGGGAGGAAATACAGCACAAATATTTACAGAATAGTCATAACTAAAGCAGAAAAAACATCTAGCAGATTTCTCCTCAATTTGTACCACATTGTGCTACATTACTATGGCAGGGTACAATACAGACATTACTCTTAGCAGGAGCAATTCATCAGGTTTCCATGAAAGCTGTATATAATAAAAATCCAGGAAGATGGTTTTGAAAACCACATATATTTATTTTGAACCTTTCTTTTTTTAATCAAACCATGGTTCAGAAATAAAATCTCAGATCTAGCCAAGAACTTAGCTCTTAACATTTCTTCATGTTTACTTGAATGGTGTGTGAATAAAAAGTCCATCTTTTGAAATGATTCAGATATTATCAGAGACCTTTGCTTTCTACCTGTTAGAGTGTATATAGAATTATCTTCAGACTGACAGCATTCCAGTTACCTAAATGCAATTTGTGCACATGCATACATTAGAGAAAATTAAATACCATATGGTGCTGAGCCAGTCACAATTTGTACTGCTTGAAAATAGCACACTTTTGAGACCTGATGACAAATTTTATGGGTTTTCTCTCTTGCTAATTTATGGAAAAATAGCTCTTAACCATTTATCCACAGAAGCACTGCCTAGGCTGTGGCTGTAAAAATTCAGTGCAAGAGCTATTTCTAAGTAAATGACTGTCCATAAAACATAGAAGACCTATGACAAAAGATTTTTCCTCTTAAAGTACATACAACATTTTTATTCATTTCCATTTTTACTGCTCACAAACATCCCAAGCAAAGGAGGTAAATTGAGCTGTTCCTGTTACTCCTCAGACACACTAATGTCACTGTGCATCAGAGGGATTCACGGTGAAGTGAGTAACTCATCTCCTGGCATAACTTCAGGATGGTGTTTCTGCCTTTTACTGGTCGGCTGACACAGCTGGGTGGTGTTAGCCAGAGGTTTTCTTTAAATTGATGGTAAAATATCAGGCAATAGTGAAGCAGAGTTGTTATGAATGTCTGGGTAAAAAAAGCACCCTTTGCCATTTGTATAAAATTTTAGAGTAAACTTTAATGCTTAGCATGAACAATGACTTTTTGTTTGTTGTGTGTGAGAGCTGTAAACTACTGAAGCAGCAAATAGAGCATTTAATCTTTGTATTTTCATAGCACATCCATGCCCCATCTGACACCAGAGGCTCCTCATATGAGATACTGGTACATGTGATAAGAAAACCTGGAGAGATATTCTGTATCTCCTGAGACAACCACAAGGCTCTTACAGCTTAGTGGCATTTCTCCCTGATTTGAGTCAGCTGTTGCAGGTCCTTGTGTAGGTAAGGGAGGAAGAAAGTAAGTGTTATTATTCTTAATTAATAGATAAGGAAAATAGAGCACTGATTAATTGGTTGCCTTGTCCATGAGCACACAGGAGCCCTCTCAAGACTGGTAACTGAGGCTCAGATTTCCTGAGCTACAGCTTGTTACCAGCAGGACCATCCATTTTAGAATACAAACAGGCCAAAGATTCAGCAATTGCTTCAGAAGGTGAAGGAAATGGACTTTGATACCCTTTTAAAGACGGAGGGTTTTTTTCCCTCTCCTTGTCTCTAGTGTTGATTAAATGATTCTCTCATTTCTCAGTCTTACACTACTGTTCATCAGTGAAAGGTAGTCTGTGCTTTGTGTTATAAATGCTGCTTGTTTTTTCCTTCCTCGTATAAGAAGGATACGGACTATACTGAAAAGCCTGTTCTAAAAATGAGTTGCAAATGTTTTGATATTTCTCAGCTCTAAAAGTGTATATGTATGTCTGCCTAATTAGAAACTTTCCTTTTGCTCTTTCATGGAATCTGTTTGACTTTGCCTTATTTTCATAGAAAAAAAAAAAAGAGATAATTTGGTAATGGTGGAAGTACTCTATTTTGGAACACTAAATCAGAAGTATTCCATATTTCTTTTTTTAGATCATTCTAATTAAAATTATTGTATAAATTAGTTAAAAATAAAAGATGTGGTGTGGTGACAAATACAAGGACTTCTGTTGTAAGCAAAACCTCTATTTATTTTACTGAGACTTTTTATTTAAGTAAACACTTCTTGCTTACAAAAAATTTGTTCATCAGTTTGATGGAATAATCCACACAGAGCAACATTTAAGAGAACCTTAGGGAGGCTACATTAAATAGGATCCATGTTTTCTGAGTAAAAAAAAAATTAAAATACATTCCTTGAACCTACATATTTGTGCAGTTGGATGTTATTGCTCTACCATGTGTATCTTGCTGCCTTTTGCGTCTAGGAAATGTTCCCTTCCTACCCATTTTAAGGGTCAGATTGAGACTCTACTTTTTCATATAGCTCTTATCTGGACTGTCTTGAACCTCTTTAAAGCATACAGTGCCTTGGGGTGTTTGTATGACAAAGGTGCTTTGGAAATGGGATGGTGTGGGATTCTCATTGCAAGTCTGCCAGGGCCACATGTAACTGAAAGCCTTGGCATCTCTCAGGATGGATGATGTAAATTATAAAAAAAAATCTTAGCTTTGTAAAAAGTGTCTGACCAAAGGTCAGGTCATCTGAAAACATTTTTTTCCATTAAGATGCAAACCAAAAGCTGGAGTCACTGAAGAATAAACTGCCTGTCTGTGTCAGCAGGGGCCTGTACCTGTCTGTGAGTTTCTTGTAGCTCTCAGCTGTGGTGGAGCCTGAATTCTCCAGGCACCTCACTTTCCACTACTACAGATTCCTATGTACATAAAGATCTGCATATATATGTGTTTAGGATATTCTATAGCTTAACAAAGATGTGCAGTTTAGTATTTAGCTCACAAGTAGGGCTCATCAGACTTTCTGGTCAGGGACAAGAGGTTTTTCTACTTAACTCTTCCGAGGAGCCAGATACAAAGCCTGAGCATGTGTTCTTTCTCCCATGACCTGCATAAAGTATAAACAAACAAAGGAGGGCATGAGGATGTATGTTCATAAACTGTATACAGGGTATAAACTACAGCAAAACTGGGGACCAGTTCTTCTTTATTCCCCTTTATTTTCCTCTTTGCTGGTGAATTTCTTAGTGACTTAGTCACCAGATCATTCTCACAGACTTTCTTTATTGTTTCAGTTTCTAAAGGATGGGCTGGGAGCTACATCTGGTAGAAAATCTTTTTTCTTCCTTGCTAGACATTGCCCCAAGAGTTGGGAGATAAGGAATGGCAAACAAGGAACTGAGCCCTCCGTGGCTTCCTGAGATTGCTACTCCGTGAGCTACTACAAAAATTAACTGTACTGTTAATAGAAGGCTGCCTTGGGTGTTCAAGTGCATCAAGTTAAATCTCAAAGAACCAGGATCCAGTGAGTCAGTCACAATTGTGCTTCTGATTGCTAATGCCCTCTCATATGGCATAATTCTGGGCAGAGCAATCCAGACAGTTCTCTCTAGAGACTCTTCAAAGGCACGAATCCGATATCATTTTTCCTACCCAAATACAGTAAGATTATCAATCAACAAATGGTATTAACATAAGAGAGAACTGCAATTATTGATGTTTGTCTATTAAGTAAACAAAATAATAAGCCATTGTGCATTTGATCTGAAGCAGTAAATCCGCTGGTCTTGGACCATATTTCTGTCATCTGCATGACATCTACAAACTCTTATCTCTGGATTTTGTTCCACTGCACTTGTGTTATGTGTGTATGATGTGATATGGTGTACCATAACCAGCATATCCATGCTTTTATTTAATCTTCCAGCCATTCTTTTGCCAAGCAGTGGCATTCTTTTCTGGCAGTGTCAATAAATACTGTGTGGCCATTTTTCTGATAATTCTATCTATCTATATAGATATTAAAAAAAATATCTAGGGCTAGATTCTTTATTCTCTGTTGAAATATATACTACTATACTAATACTTATATCTTTTTAGTACTATTATACATAAAACACTCTTCGAGTTTTGAACAGACTGCTGTTATAAGAGCAGTTATAGCACTTTGCAATTTTTCTAAGTCTTGTATATTATGTTATCTGATATAATCTATGCACCACAAAAATATTTGGTATTGACTGTCTTTCCAAGAATTTTTCCCACTGTGGCAGTGGAAAACTATTTCTTCTTATACATGTATATACATTTCTTTGAGTCAATTAATAAGTGAAGTTATCCATGTTTTTCCCTTACAGTGACCAACAAGAGTACACAGTGTTATTTCATTTACTCAGTCTATAATTTCCTACTATCAATGAGCTTATCCTGCTTCTCTTTCATCTTAGAGCTAGGGGAACTTACTAATGGACATAAATTTAAAGGCAGTTGGTCTTTCTCATATTTATTCTGTGCACATGTGTTACACTCTAAGTCCCAGTATCGGACAAGGAAGAATTCACTGTATCTATGGAGCTAAGGATTTGTTGTCAGTCCAATTAAAGTTTTAACAGTCTAATAGTCCAAATTCTCTAATACAGAAAAGACTTACCGGTTTGAATTGTTATGCCAAAAAAATCCCCACCCCAAACCGGAAAACTTTCTTAGTATCTACCTTTTTTCCTGGTGTTATGCTTGCCCTTTCAGCATCCCTTTAGGTCCTAAGGCTGAGACTTCCAGCTTTTCTCAAGAAGAATTGCAGGTGGTGATGAGTTTTTAATGAGCTGTTGGTGTCTGGAAGTCTTTGCTAAGAGAAGGGTGACATTAATGGTGGAGGTGTCTTCCTCCCTTAGTCCTGGGACCTGGTTGTCTGTATTTTCATATGTTTCCTTGCCCCAGGCTCCTGCCTTCTGGCTGCTCCTAGATGAGTGTGAGCGTGGTCCCACAGCCTTCCCAGGCTCAGCCCTGCCCAGAGGCTCTTGTTTGTTGGGCAGCGACCCCCTGGGTTTGCCAGACCCTTCCTATGGAGGCACTAGCAGAGCTCAAGCTCAGGCAGGGGAGGCAACAGGCACTTGGCCCCAAGGCAGGCACTAAAACCAGCCCAGCCCAGCTCCAGCCAAGGTGAGCCCAGACCAGCCCTGAGACCTGTGGTCTCAGGACAGTGTAGAGCCCGTGGCCCTTAACTAGGAATGGAAAAAATCTTCTTTATCCAGCAACATTGTGAGCTTCAACCCCAGGAACTATTTTTAGATTTTTCCTCTGTTGTGTTTCTCTTCTGCTCTTTCGTGTCTTCATTCTATTGAAGTGATCAACAGCTCAACAAAAATGGATAATATAGTGTGTAATAGGATGAGGAAATATTTTCTTCAATTTTTAATTTATAATTCTTGTTAGTCTACATACCAATCTCTTGTAAAGGTAAAAAAAAACATTACTGGAGTGAGCTATTAGATTTGCCTATTTATGTTGTATTGTCAGTAACTTCCTGAGTGCTAACGGAAATGTTTTAAGAAGTTCTGGATGTATTCTTTTTCAAATCAGTTGGTATCCTAAATATTTTTCTGTTGATCTTTCATTCAGTTCTGTTCCAGCTCTCTGCCCTGATCCTGTAAAGAATTGTTCTAACAGTGCTTGTGGACCTCATTTGTGTCTGCTGTGCTCTCTACCAACTCTGACAAAGTCTTGCAAGGTGAAGTAGCCCACTCTGTTTTCTATATCTTCCGCCAAATTGTTTTGGCCTATGTTTTTTGCTAGAGTGTCTGCGACTTCGTTTGTTCTTGGCTGAGTTCATGCTTTGCCAGACTGGTTTTCCAGTAGTCTCCCTGAATTTTTGGTCTCAGATGAAAATTACAGCTTAGTAATTTATTGCATTTATTCAATGAATTCCTACCCACAAACCTTTCCTCACATAACCAAACCTGCAAGACTGGCTTTTTAGCTTCCTGTCAGTCACTGATTTTTTTTTTTTATTTTTTTTTTCGTTATTTTAATCATTCTGTACAGTCTGGATAAAACAAACAAGAAAACAAACAAACTCAAAGATTTTTACCTAGCCTTATTGGTATGATTGCATCTCCAGATGTTTAGTCACAAATAATTGCTATCATTACTATTATTCACCCTCCTTTGACTTGTGTGTTTAATTTCAGAGTGAGAGTTGGGAGGACAGTGATGTCCTTTGCCCAGAGGCCCTGTGTCCATCTGGAAGGGGTGATGAGATGTTAACTAGAAGATGCCACCTGAATGGTAGTGTTACTCCTAGGAGTGAAAGGCAGACACACAGTTCTTCAGTCTCATTGGTTTTATACTGGTGTAGCTGCATTTACCACAGGCAGCTATAGTTGTGGTATCAAGCTGGAGAGCTCTGTAGTGTACAGTGGAGAAATATCATGCTGTCAGGAGGGGGAATGGAAGATGACAAGCAGGCTAGTAAAAGAAGCAACAGCCAAACTGGAAGCATGGTATCCTTTTAAAATATAAAACAGTTACCAAAACACCAGTTAAATAATGTGCCACAGTTATCAAAAGGGTTAACAGTCAACCATATATTCAGCATACGTCTCAGTGGCTGTGAACATTGTTGGCAGCATGTATTGACAGGAGAAGTCAAAGCTTTCTATTGAAGTAAGGAGACAGAGAAAACAAAGTGATTTCTAATCCCCATATAGCTTTTATGATTTGGATAAACTTGATTTTTTTTCCCCCTCCACTAAGCTTTTATTTTCTGAATAAGAATGTGAGGTTGCTTACTCAACCTTCGTTTCAAAGAGTCTGGTGCCTGGGTCTCCTGAGGCATGTTGTCATAGATGTGCACTTGCAGCAGATTAAGCCACACAAATCTGAATTTCATGATCTTTTACTGTCTGTCATCTTGAACATCCTTCATTCATAAACTGTAATATTTCCCATGCATTCATCCCCTGGTCTAAACATTGTCCCCTTGGTAATCTATATAGCACTGATGCAATCAGTAGACTGAGTTGTCAGCACAGTTTATCCCAGAGAAATACAGTTCTCTGTTGTTGCTCAAGGTCAGCATAGTCCTTCTGAAAGATTTTACAGAGGTAACAAGTGTCACCTCACAGAGAATATGAAGGCAGGTCATTTGCTGGAGTACACATTTTTAGAAGCTTGGGTATGAAAGTCTTAACCTCATTCCATAAATTACAATGCAGAATGTCCTCTGTATTCTAAAATTCCACCTTTTATGTGAGGTCAATATTTCTACAAGATTTTATAGTGAAACAAGTCTTTGAAGCACAACTTTATTTTCAATTTTTTAATTTTAAAAAATAAAAGCATTCAGTAGTTAGCCTGATATTGGTAAATACTTAAGGACTGCAGATTGGGGCAGTAGATATAGTAGATATTTTAAAATTCTTGTAAAGTAATAGTTTGCACTGCACTTGGAGCTATAATAATCACAAAAAGTAGCGATTATAATAATGCCTATGGAAAGGCAATCTTTTCAGCCTTAAACAAAAAAGAATCACTTAACTGTCATTATGAAGCTATTCACTAGAGTCATAGACACTGAGGTGTTACAAAAACAAATTATAAAAATTGTGTTAGTAGTAGCCATAGTATAGTCATGTCTAAAATCAGTTCTGAAAGAGAAGGTTAAGAAGTGATGAAAGAGTAGATTTTAAAAGTAATAATTCATTGAAGCTCTTCTACCTGGTGGGAAAGAATATATTTTGTTCTTATGAAAATGAAAGTTGTAGGTCTTGTTACAGTTAGAGAAAAGTTGAGACAGTATAATTTTAGAGATCTGCCTTTTTTCATATTTTTCAGCCCTGATTGCTTTTTGATATGTTATCTTGTGAACAGTAGCAAACACTTTTAAATAACTCTTGCAGTTCTTAATGGGTTTGAGTATGAAAGCTTAAAGATGCTGCTTTTGAGATGAACTAAATCAAGTGTTATAAAATGACATTTAGTAAAATCACTTAGGAAACTGCAGAAGGAACAGAATGGGGTTCTTCCTCAGGAAAAACTCTTCCATCCTATTGTGACACTATTTTCAGCCTTGTCATGAGCAATCTAAAAGGAGAAGAGACTGACTTCACATCTTTGCATGCAACACTAATCTGAAACCACAACAACTGGCTGCAACAGCAGAAACTCTTAAAAAATTAATCAAGCTTAGTGATGAATTAGCAAAGGCATATACCACATAACCTGTAGGCACAAAAACTCAGGACAAACAGCTGTTTTGACATTTCTAGCTGGGAATCCTGCCCTCCACAAACATACTTGATGCTCAGACATGGTCTCTTGGCTGCTTGCAGTCGTCCCCATATGTCAGGGTGGCACTGTGCCCACACACAAGGTGGTATGTCAGTTTTGCTAGGGCATAGGTGCCAAGTAAATTCTGCTGTTTGCAGAGCTTTGCATGTGCTGGTTCTTCAGTAGGAAGCCTCTGCTCTGTCACAGCAAGGTTGCCTCTCAACATGACTCCCTACACTTGATTACACCTGTTGACACTTTGGTATCTAAGGAAGAATACTTAAATAGTACAAGCAAGAAACATCGGTATGCAGGAATGGATTTAGGAATCCGTACTGCACATACACTGAAAACCCATTGCTATCTCCTTCCCCCCCACCCCGATCCCACAAGAAAAGCCTACTTTTCAATGTGAGGCAAAAATAAATTAGATTTTTGGAGACAGATCACCTCCTGGCTCATCTTTCTAGTCTGGAGAGGAGTGTATTGGCATAATTTATGTCATCATTATTAACACCTTCAATTCATTCTCCTTCTCTTTATTCTTCCCCTGCCCCTCACCACAAAAAGAATTCTAGTTATCAACATGAACTCAACCAAAAAAAGAAAATAAAACACAATGGAAAATGGTTGCTGAAGTAAGGAAAGAGAAGCCTGACTCTTCTGTCTTATTGATTTTGCGGTGGTGAAACAGTATTTACCACAGTGGAATAATCCTTGCTTTATCCCAGCGCATGAACTATGAGGGCAGAGAAAAGGCAGGCACTTAAACTGGATATTGTGCTTGGGCAACTCTGTGAGCAGTCTATGTGTCTGAGAAAACATAGGGATAGCTTCCTTAGCAATAAAGGACATAATCACCTGAAAGATGAGAAAATTGTGAGGCTGCAGAGATGCTACTGCACCTTCTTCTTATAACAGTCCACATAGCTGGTCTAGGGAAGAAGGCTGCAATTCCTGGGGGCGACTGGGTTGTTCTGGGTTCTGTTTACTATTTAAATTATTTTCTTTCATGAAAAGCTGAATGAACTGAATGAACCGAACTACTGTCCTTTCAAAGGACAACCCTGTCTTTCAAAAACACTTCCCCTCATTTGCACATAACTGGATATTCATAGCAGTCAGAAACAGAAGTCCTCATAGTTCCTTTTATATCTTATAGATTTTGAATTTCACAGGGACATTTCCTGTAACAATGAGACTTTTAGCAACCTTACCAGCTGCTCAAAATTCCTACTTGTCTTTTTTTTTCATCTCTTGTTGCCATATAACTACTCTGTTTTATGTGTGACTCATACTTCTGTGTTTCAATCTTTTAAATTTCTGCATGTTGCATTGAAAAACTCATATAACCTGAGTTTTCAGCTGTATTTACTCTTTTTTCTAATAAAAAAATCTAATTTCCAAATGCCTATTATATTTTAAAAACCTTCAATGTCCTGATTAGTCATAACTGTCTTTAAAGAGGTCTTTTAGAAGCTAGAAATAATCACAAGTTGTTTGAAACCTTCCAGAAACACACCTTTCTGTTCTTATCTATTGTTATTTTGTCTACCCACTGGCTGTAGTGAGACATGTGAATTGAGTCACTCAGAAGGATTTAATCCAGCAGAATGATTCATAAAATCACTTCTTATTGTATTTATTCCCTCCCTTGACATTAAGAGTATCCCTTACTCTGCTTTTCTCACATGCATCTTTTTGATTGCTGTGTCTTATTTTTCTCTCTATTTCCATAATTCCCGTTATATTTATTCTTAGTCTTTATTTGTACTGTAGCAGAAGTATTCCAAGTACTGATATTTTCCTAAATATTTCTCAGTCTTCTAGTTCACAGTATTTTGCCTATTTCTTTTTTCTTTTTTTTTCCTACTAAGTTATCCTCCAACCCTCCAGCACTATATCATATTATTCTAACTACATAGTGTATCATTCTACCTCACCTGCCCTACCACTCTATCTCTTAGCGTCTTTGACAAATTATCACCATTATTTCCCTTATAGCTGTTCTTGTGCCATTCATCACTCATGACATTAAATAACTGCTCTTCTATCAAAATAATATACCTACATCACCTAGCCAAGTGAATATTCAACCATTTTCTATTAAAGATGGCCTGAGACTGACATAACTGTGCCACCTGGCTATTCACATATAAATGGATGAACTGAGCTGTTACCAAAAAAAAAAGG
Source organism: Morus bassanus (assembly GCA_031468815.1). Classification (NCBI taxonomy): domain Eukaryota; kingdom Metazoa; phylum Chordata; class Aves; order Suliformes; family Sulidae; genus Morus; species Morus bassanus. The sequence goes on from CM062571.1 coordinate 66,563,994, forward strand.
TGTGATGAGATTTGGGTTTCCAGTTAAAACATCCTTAAAATGATTTAATTTTCCTGCAAATGACAATCCATAGGTGCTTTAAAAGAGAAAATTTCATCATGGACAGTGTTGTCACAGATGTAAAGTATTAAAGGCATTTTAATTCAACATTTTGCCATGTGAAAGACTTAACTTTTGTGTATGTGTTTATTGCAGTAGTTTAATATTAGAAATGCTTGACCTATTGTAATCACAGCAGTTTACAAAATTAATCCATGTTCTTTAAGGCAAAACCATTCCCTGTACCTAAAAGAGAACTAGCTGAAATTGAGTATTTCACTACCACTCATCCTAATAGCTCATATTACATTTTAACTGCAATTGGAAAAAAAACCTACAAATTTCCCTAAGCTAGAAACATTGACAGAAGCCATGTAGACCTTTTGAGCTGTGAGAATTAGTGTTTTATACTTTTTATTATTTTATGATTTTAAACACTTGTGATTGCATTCAGTACCTGTAATATATATCACATTTCATTCATCAAAGAAACATGTTAATGCAATCTGAAACTCTAATTTTATAAATCATATCTGGCAATTGCATTGAAATGATGATGTTAGACATTTAGAACTTTTAATAAGAGAATGAGTTGGGCTGTGAGTGCTCAAAGAAGAAACAGCTTTCTGTATTAAGGAAAAGTATTTTAGGCTAACATTTTTAAAAAAGATGCTGTACCAAGTGTAGAGACCAGGTGAAAAAGGTTTTGTGATACTCAGTACTGAGGGTTCTGAAAATTAAACACCCTGTTATGTTCCCTGTTACTGACATGGCATTCAACAGGCTTGGATGAAGGAGGGAAGTGGTGGTGGAACAACCACAGGCCTCCCTCATCCCAGATTAACAGACCTGACCTTTAGCCATTAGTATAAACCAATGAATCTTGACTTCTCTTGACTCAGGAGCACAGCTTCAACAGAAATTTCCCTTCTCGAGACTAATGTACAGTGATAGGATTTGGACATTCCTGAGAATTCAACTCTGTTCAGGCTGAGCTGAGTGTACTTTTTCTACCTTTATTAAATGATAGAAAAGCTTGCTCGGTTCATGAGAGAAAGATACCTCCAGAAGAAAACTTCAGATGTGGAATCCAAATTCATATATTCTTTTCTGCATCCTTGATTACGGGCTTATGCCATGAGCATGGTGTTTTTATGGGTTTATCAAGAAATAGTTGTCCACCCAAAGTCATTTAAGGCAGAAAATTACTTATATTGGTTGCATCATACTTACAGTATTTGTCTTATTTAGACTTTTCATTCTTGTGCAGGATGTCATAGAAATGGGGTATTGTAACATTGACTTTCAGTTAGCTAAAGTTGTTTACTGACTATAACTTCTCACCTTTCTAAAATAAACATTTAACCTGTGCTGAGGCTTAATGACCATTGCCAAGAATCAATAACACCTTTCCTTTTCTCTCTCCTGATTTCAGTCTGGCCAGTTTTTCAATTTTACCGAATCTTAATGAAATTAATGCAATTCAAATGCAATCTTTAAGCACTCCTTTTGTGAGTTATTGTCCATATGCCCTTTTGTAAACAGTTATTCATTATTAATGACTTTATTCACCTGAATTTAAAGACCGAACCTCTCACCTGTTCAGAATATAAAAAGAATTAATTTCACCACTCTTCTTTTTTCCTTTTTCTCTTTTTTTTCTTTTTTTTTTTCCTTTGGTGACGAGGGAGAGGTCCTCTGGAAAAGAAAATCTGAACAATGATTTTGTTTCTGCTAAGCATTACAATTGCAGGCAGTCATGATACCACACTGGGTCTTCATCTTCCATCTGAACAGTCTTGTACCTGATAGCATGGAGTTATGCAGCTATTATCAAAGCCTGTGTCCTCTGCTTGGCCACTGTTGATAGATACATGTTAATCTCTGGAAGCAGTATGGGTTATCTATGATTACAGTAATTTTTCTCCTAACAGATGTAAATGGAATGGCTTTACTCCAAAAAATAGAGCTGATTGCCTCTTGCTGTTTGCCATTATTGATCTCTAGAACTAAAAGATGAGTTTTGTTTCCCATCTTCCTATGTGTGAAATGAGATTCCAATTAGTGGTGCATCACTGGGTGCATTGTGAGGAAGCTCTGTTTCCAGGTGCACATGTATTGTGTGTGAGAGAGAGTGGGGAAAGGCAGAGGTATAGTTTCAGGCCATAGCCAGGCCTTACTTGCAGCTAACCTGCTGTGTGATCTGGCAGGAGAGAGCCTGCAGCTTCTTGTTTTTCTTGACATCCAGGCAGACCCCACCAACTGTCATGGTTTTAGCTGGGGTAGTTGATTTTCTTCACTGTAGCTAGCATAGTGCTGTGTTTTAGACTTGGTATGTAAATAATGTTGATAACACCCTGGTGTTTTAGTTGTTGCTGGGTAGTGTTTACACTAGTCAAGGACTTTCTAGCTTCCCATGCTCTGCCAGGTGCACAAGAAGCCGGGAGGGGAGGGGATACAACCAGGAGAGCTGATTCGAATTGGCCAAAGGGTATTCCATATCATGTGACGTCATGCCCAGTATATTAACTGGGGGAAATTGGCTGGAGGAGGCAGCGATCGCGGCTCGGGGACCGGCAGCGTCGGTCGGCGGGTGGTGAGCAGTTGCGGCACTTGTTGTTTAGTTTTGGGTTTTTTTGGGTTTTTTTTTCCCTCTTCTTCCAGTGTTTCATCTCTCTCTCGCTCATTATTTTCCTTTTCATTATATTAGTATTATTGCTGTTTTGTTCTAATTATTAAACTGTTCTTATCTCAACCTACGAGTTTTCTTACTTTGGCCCTTCCGATTCTCTCCCCCATCCCACAAGGGTGGGGGGAGTGAGCGAGCGGCTGTGTGGTGCTTAGTTGCTGACCGGGGCTAAACCACAACACCAGCCTAGGTTGGCAACCTAGACAGGCAATGAATTGGTCACCTGTGCCTACCTAACCAACTAACTCTACTACAGTTAACAGTACAGGTAACTTTAGCTACGAAAGAGTAACATATCTGTCCCCTTCCCTGTGGTGCTTGACCTGCCACCTCCTTTCTCCTCTGCCACCAGGTCTGTCAGAGCTATTCCCTGCACTAGAGTTGTTCTGTTTCTTCTTTCTTCCCTAAAAGAGTATTTTGCTTCTCATGCTAAACCTACTTCACATCATCCAAAATCTGTGAATATTAAAAAAAAAAAAAAAAAGGAATAAATTTCCCCTAACATTGGAAGAATTCTGAAAGATACTTCAAGTATTAGGCACTGGGTTGTGAGGGGAGAGGTTTAACAGTCACATATTCTATGGATATTTTGTTTTTAAGGGAGGTATCCCTTTTAACTCTGTATTGTGCCTTAACTAAGAGACTAGATTTGGGAAAAAATACCAAAACAGACCAACCCATGCTTTCCTCATGCTTTTCCTTTTCCAACACACAAAACCCACCCTTTTCAAAGCATCTGGCACATCTACACAGACAGATGCAGATAGACCCAAATTCATTCTGCCCACCCTGCAAGCTGTCTGGCCTTACTCCAGCTCCCATCCAAAAGCCATGTGGCTGTGATGGAGCATCACTGAGCCTGGACTAATAAACTCGACCTCTCAGGAGCTAAACACAACACCATGCAGCTAATGCAGCTCTGCAGCTTCTGGCCAGGATGAGGCTGGTTGTTGGCTTGCTCAGAACATGAACAGAATAGATCCAGGTCTGTCTGTACTTGTGCTTAGAGATTTCTTTCATGTTTCTCTGTTAGGTTCCTTTTTTACCAATATCCCAACTAAATAAAAAAATTTCACTCTTTAACCCTCAGCACAACTTCATTCACATAATCTGTTGAATATTTGTACTCATACACTGTTTTTCACAGTCCTAGCAAACAAACATCTGAAGCTGATTCTTATTCCAATTGCATCTTCAAATCATTACTACACAAATAACATACATGATGACAAATTTGCCTAACTGTACAAATAAAACAGTATTAAAAGTTGGAATAAGGCAGGAGAAAATAGGTGATTTTGTTACTTAATTCTGATCTTCCTAAGCATTTCATTTTTGGATCCCAATCTGTTAGTCTCCCATATCTTCCAAAAATTCCCCCATGCTCCCTATTTCCATACTGTGGGGCTAGAAAAACAGCAGAATAATGGAGGAGGCAAGGAATTAGAGGAGATTTTAGTGACTGATGGATATTCTCTGTGGATCAATAACTCTGAAAGCCCATAGCTGGGGCAGGGCGTGAGAAGTTCTTAGAGTTATTATTCTGCTTTTGTTTAAGACAGGTGAGCTTTCATAGATGCTACTACTCATGATAAATATGTGTTTAGGCTCTTAAAATAGATAGGGTTCATTTCCAGACAGAATCTTTTGGAGTTATATTCCCTGCATATTTTAATGTCTTTCACCAGTCTGGGGAATCACATCAGTTACATCAGTAAATTTTGCTGTTCACTCCAAGCATGACAAATTTTTCTAATGGATTTAACAGCTCTGTGTGTTCTTAAGAGACAGCCCTAGTCTGATGGCATGCCTTCCAAAATAACTTTTTTCTTATATGAATGGTGCCTAAAATACTATCTTAAGTCAGGATGTAAACTTAACCAAAGTTTATTTCCACATTATTTCAGGATTTGTTTTCTTATTCATCTATTACATACTTCTGGAATGCTATGGTAAAAATAAGATTAGATCTTGCTTGTTAATTTTCTTCCTGAACAGAATAAATATAAAGACTTAATGTCAGAGAAGAAAAAAAGGAAAAGGGGATTAAGACAGACCTGTTCAGAGGCAAGAATCTTTACATATATAGTAAGTAATTAAGCTTGATGTGGCTTGCTGTTTTGTGTAGTTTGTGTAACTGTGAGTAGTGAGGTTAAGAATACCAAAAATGTAAAAAGTCTTTCACTAGTACCGCCAAATCTCTTTAAAATGACGGAACTGGAAAAATCTTTCACGTATTGCTGAAAAGTTATAGAATTAGAACCAAATTTTTCTGTCTTCCCAGCATGTGCTTGGCAAAGGTCAATGGACTGTCTGGGTACCAGGTCAGTGTTGGTATACTTCAGACAGACTGAAAGCTGTTCTAACTTAATCCTGCATGCTGAGGCACAGTTGGACTGTGGAAGTATGCTGGACTTTCTGTCCTTCCACTGTACAATTATTTAAGAAGGTGAACATGTTTTACAGCAGCCCCACTTCCTTAGTAGCCATTTGATTTTGGTCTCTAAAAGAATACATACAGCAAAGACAGAAAGCTTGGGTTTGATACAAAGCTCTTTGTAAGCACTTCTCCAAGCCTTGTAAGCTACTTTATCTATTTAGTATAGAAAATACAGTTTTAGCTTTTACATTTTTCTACCCAGTGCTGTGGAAACTCAGTAACTTCTCAGCACTGTCTTTCATAGAAATCTCTTCCCTTTCTTTGTGTCCCTGGCTTTTGCTCACAATCCCATATCTGTAACCAGAGTCGTTATGCTTTTCCACACCTGAAGGGCACCTGTAGACAACACTGTCATTCTGTGTGACTTTTATTATAGAGTTAGAGAAACAAGAAAACAAGAAATAAATCAAGCAAAGATTCCCTGAAGGAGAGAGTGTATTTCTTCACTCATATACCACAGCAGTCCTGTGAACAGAGCTGATTGTTAGAAATAGAGTATGTGGAAAACAAATTCACTTATATTTACCTAAAGCTGCTTTCTTCACAGATATTTGAATTGTCTAAGTGATATATGAGACATGCTGTATGGTTGGCAGAACTTGTAATTTGCTTCAATTAATACAACCACGTGCCTAGCAGTAATGGCAGAGAAAAGAAGGAAATTTTTGACCTCAGGTGTATCTTATTAAATAGTTTTAAAGAGTAGTTCTACACATGAAGAAATTAATGAACTTACCTTAGATTGTAACATACTATGATTCAGTTAGGTATGAATACCTTAATGAATATTTAGAAAGCTAAACATGAAATTTAAGTGATTGGTCTTGATACATAATCAGTGCAAGACCCGAAAAGTTTACACAGATCAGTAACAGGGCTAAAGAAACTCAATGGAAGCTTAGACACTAATGAAGTTGTGGGTTTGCCTTAAGGGAAAAAAGGTATTTTTTAAATTTGTTTTTTTTTTAGGTTCTAATCTACATAAGTACAAAGCATCCTCAGGCCTGCAGGTCCACGTTTCTACAACCTCATTCATTAAACAAGTTCTTTAACGCTAAATGAAAGGTGCATCTCAACCAACCATATTTTTTCAGGATCTGTTTAGTGCAAAATAAGTTCAAAGCTTTTACACTGCATGGAGAAAGGTAAACATTTAGGAAGAGCTATGTATTCAAGAGGAACATATGTTGACCTTTGGCCTTTGTGGTTTATAGACATAGCTGTTTGATATGTAGGAAGAAATTTCAATATTAAAGTACCCAACTAAATAAAATACTTAATATTTACCACACAGAAGATGAAAAAAATACAGAAGTGCTAACCATGCACACATATATCGGAATGGACTAAATGAAATTCTAAAAGCTTTCATTATTATCTCTAAAGCCTTTATAAACTGAAACATAGAAAAACAGGGGATTAAGATAAACTATAAGAATATGTGCAAAGGATACCTTGGACAGAAAATAATTTCAATGACCTTCTGAGCATATTTCTCTTTTGTCAGCAGTAATATTACAGCATTGTTGGTTAAATCTAATGAAATGAAGGAATTAAAAAAAAAAAAAAAAGGAAAAGAACTATTCAGAGAACAAGAATAAAACAAATATCCAAGAACTGTAAAAACTGTTCACCCAGTTAAAAGAAGTAATCCTTTAAATGACATGGAGGATTATAAAGCTTTACTAAATTTTCTCATACCCGGGACAGAGAGACCCAGACACAACTGTTCAGAGCCCATCAAGGTCAATGAAAGACCCTGATGAGTTGCCAAGAGTTCAGTGAAGAAGAGCTTGAAGGAATGAACCCAAGTTTCACTTTCAGCTGTTGTAAAACTCATAAAGAATATTGGCTTTTTGGAATTGAAGGCAATCATGGAATTGGTTGACAGATTAGTAGTGAGGACTCTTGAAGAGAATTAGTCAATTCCATGCAGAGATGAATAAAATGCTTCCACAGATATAAGCAATGTACTCTTGATGAAACATAGTAGTTTTCTTCTGCCAGAAAGTTCCTTCCAGTGCTGAGTGGGATGTGCTCAGCAATCTCTCCTCTAGATACTGAACACCGCCCATGACTGAGCTTGGTGTTATATAGTGATGTAACCTGGACTGTAAAATGCAAAAAGAATAAAAGCGTAGGTAACACAAAAAATGAGAACTAGAAAAAGAGCAGAGGCACGCTGTGAGGGGGATCTGAATGAATACAGCCAGACTGCTCAGTTGCAGTCAAGAGGAGTGCTTGAGGAATCCTTCTGCTTGGCAAGAACAAGGATTTGTGATGGAGAAACAGCTGGAAGCAAGGCATGCTATCTTAGGGCAGCTAAAATAAATCTAGACACTTACATAGAGACACTTGAAACACTGTTCCTTAGGTCTTATCTAAAAATCCCAGAGAATATCAGATGTCATTCCCTATTTTAACAAAAATGCAAGACTCCAAATAAAATATTTTGGCAGATTCTGAGTAAAATGAAGAGATCTGAATAAAGGTTAGGACTAGTTTTAAGAAAATCCTCAGCCTGCTTACAAGTCAGAATGTAGAAATCAGCCTCATATTTCTAATATCCGAGATGTATTAATTATTACAGCTTTATATATCCATCCTTTAATCTCCATTATAATAATTTAAAGTGTACTAAATTACATGGCATTATGTGAAGTTACATAAAAGAAAGTTCTCAACAAAAGAGAACCTTTTAAATGCTGTTACCACTAAATGTGATTAAAGTGTGATTTCTTCCATCAGGACAGATGAAGAACAGAAAAGTTCCCACAGTATTTGCAAATTGAGCAGAAAAACCTGCTTATTGACCACCTAAATTGTTTTAGAGCAGATTGATACATCTCAGTTATTTATGTGAATAAATATCAAGAGAATAAACCTCTCATTTACAAGAACTCCCAAGTGGTAACAGCCTGGAACACAGAAAATAATCAGAATATCAGTTCTACACCCAACAGCACATAGATTAGATACAAGCAACTCTCTGGACAGCATAGCCAATAACATGCAGCTTGTAAAGTGTAACATAAAAGCAGTTTTTAAAGTTAGGGTCAAACTCTTCCATAAGAGGGTGACTGAACATGAAAAACAACCAACACTTTCAGAGGCATGTTAGGTAAAATTACAAATTTATTTTTAAGAACTAAGGAAGCATTTTGAGTAATAATTTTCTGAAATCACAGGAAAGAAACACCAATCATGGTTTTCTTTTAAAAGTAGAAAAAAAATAAGCTTGCCATATTTCTGATTAGCACATAGGAAAACTAATCCTGCCTGTGTCATGACATAATGCTAGGCATTCATAGCACATAAGAAAACTCATTCTACCATCTGCTACAAAGCTTTTCAAGTTCAGAATGGTATTGCATTATTAGCCAATCTCTTAAAGGAATCACCATGATCCAGCAAAGAGAAAAATTATTAGTTTTTAAAGCTATATTTTGTCATTTAAACCAGAGCAGAGGTTCGGTTTTGTCTGAAATTGCAACTTAGAAGATTCTTGTCCTAATTAAAATACCTGCATGAGGTACATAAGAAATGAACATCTGCAACATATTCCAAACATTTTGTTAGTTCACTGCTGAAAGAATTACATTAATAAGTAATATCTTTATCAATGATCGGGATGAGGGGATTGAGTACATCCTCTGTAAGTCTGCAGACGACACCAATTTGGGCAGGAGTGTTGATCTGCTTGAGGGTAGAAAGGCTCTACAGAGGGATCTGGACAGGCTGGATCAATAGGCCGAGACCCATTATATGAGGTTTAACAAGGCTAAGTGCCGGGTCCTGCACTTGGGTCACAACAAGCCCATGCAACACTGCAGGCTTGGGGAAGAGTGGCTGGACAGCTGCCTGGTGGAGAAGGACTGGGGGTGTTGTTTGACAGCCAGCTGCATATGAGCCAGCAGTGTGCCCAGGTGGCCAAGGCGGCCAACAGCATCCTGGCTTGTGTCAGGAATAAATAGTGTGGTCAGCAGGACTAGGGAAGTGATCATGCCCCTGTACTCGGCACTGGGGAGGCTGCATCTCAAACACTGTGTTCAGTTTTGAGCCCATCACTGTAAGAAAGACATTTTGGTGCTGGAGTGTGTCCAAAGAAGAACAATGAAGCTGGTGAAGGGTCTTGAGCACAAGTCTTATGAGGAGCAGCTGAGGGAACTGGGGTTGTTTAGCCTAGAGAAAAGGAGGCAGAGGGGAAACCTTATTGCTCTCTACAACTACCTGAAAGGAGGTGGTAGCAAGGTGGGTGTCGGCCTCTTCTCTTAAGAAACAAGCAATAGGACAAGAGGAAATTACCTGAAGCTGCGCCAGGGGAGGTTTAGATTGGTTATTAGGAAATATTACTTCACTGAAAGGTTTGTCTGGGATTGGAACAGGCTGCCCAGGGAAGTGGTAGAGTCACCATCCCTGGAGGGATTCAATAGATGTGTAGATGTGGCACTTAGGGACATGGTTTAGTGGTGGACTTGGCAGTGCTAGGTTAACGGTTGGACTCTATGATCTTAAAGGTCTTTTCCAAACTAAATAATTCTATGATTCTATGATTAATTTAGCCTCAAATACTGAAGTCTTCAACTAGTATGTAAATGGATGCATAGATGATCTAGTTAAAAATGTCCCTGGTCATTGCAGGGGCGAGTTGGACTAGACGACCTTTAAAGGTTGGTTCCAATCCAAACTATTCTATGATTCTATGAATAGATGGAAGAATGAATGGGTGAATGGATGAAATCTTTAGCCCTTCTCCATGGCCTGACTGAAGTCACCCCACCCACCTCCACATGACAGGGAATGTTTGAAGAGCCATATCAGGATACATGAGGAATTGTGGAAGACAACTAATGGCAAGGCTGTTTTGTAAGCAGTCCTTTGCAAATGCCAGTGTAAGGGATACCTCATGCAAGGTACTGCTGCCAGGGTCCAGAAAAAATGTGGCTTGGAATGGGCCTGTAGCTTAAAACATTTTAAGGAAGCCTAATATTGCATCAAGCAGTCCAATGAAGTTATCATGACCTGTGAAGACCACTAGGACACTCTGATTTATACCAAGACCACCTTTCAGCTCCAAAATTTTTTGGACTTGAAAATACACAAAGATACCTTAAATCTCTCATATTTCTCAGCTCTGTTGGTTCTTACAGAAGCCTCACAGACCCTCACTCCCGTACCGTAAGGTCTTTAACATAATGTCTTCCTGTTTTGCATCTCTGTTTAGCACAATATAAATGCTATTGAAATACCTATATAGGACACATGCTGGTAATCAACAGTATTGTCTGCTGAACAGGTTAGTATTTCTGCTAAACAGATTAGTATTTTTCTCATAGTATTTGTTGGGTTTGTGTGGCAAGCTTTTGGCAGCAGGGGCACTACAAGGGTGTCTTCTGTAAGAAACTACGAGAAGCTTCCCCTGTGTCTGACAGAGCCAATGCCAGCCGGCTCGAAGACAGACCCGCCGCTGGCCAAGGCTGAGCCCATCAGTGACAGTGGTAGTGCCTCTGGGATAACATATTTAAGAAGAAGGGAAAAAAACCTGCCACACGGAACAACAGCAGCAAAGAGAGAAGTGACAATATGTGAGAGAAGCAACTCTGTAGACACCAAGGTCAGTGAATAAGGAGGAGGAGGAGGAGGTGCTGCAGGCACCAGAGCAGAGATTCCCCTGCAGCCCGTGGTGAAGACCATGGTGAGGCAGGCTGTTCCCCTGCAGCCCATGGAGGTTAATGGTGGAGCAGATATCCACCTGCAGCCCGTGGAAGACCCTACACCAGAGCAGGTGGATGTGCCTGAAGGAGATTGTGACCCTGTGGGAAGCCCATGCTGGAGCAGGCTCCTGGCAGGACGCGTGGAGAGCAGCCCACGCTGGCGCAAGTTTGCTGTCAGGACTTGTGACCCCATTGAAGGGACCCACACTAGAGCAGTCTGTTCCTGAAGGACTGCACCCCATGGAAAGGGTATGTGGAAAGGACCCACGCTGAAGCAGTTTGTGAAGAACAGCAGCCTGTGGGAAGGACCCAGGCTGGAGAATTTCATGGAGGACTGTCTCCTGTGGGAGGGGCCCCACACTGGAGCAGAAGAAGAGTGTGAGGAGTCCTCCCCCTGAGGAGGAAGGAGCAGTAGAAACAATGTGTGATGAATTAACCACAAATCCCATTCCCCATCTCCCTACGTCACTTGGGGGGAGGAGGTAGAGAAAATCAGGAGTGAAGTTGAGCCTGGGAAGAAGGGAGGGGTTGGGGAAGGTGTTGTAAGATTTGGTTTTATTGTGTTATTACCCTACTTTGATTTGATTGGTAACAAATTAAATTAATTTTCCCAAGTTGAATCTGTTTTTTTCCTGTGACAATAATTGGTGAGTGATCTCTCCCTGTCCTTATCTTGACTCACTAGTCTTTTGTTATTTTCTCTCCTTGTCCAGCTGAGGAGGGGGAGTGACAGAGCAGCATAGTGGGCACCTGGCATCCAGCCAGGGTCAACCCACCACATAGTTATTAGTATTTCTAGTGCATATACTGCTTGTATTATCATAGTCAGTCAAAGAGTGGCCTGATAGGCCTGCACAAGGACCTTTCCTAAGGAGTGGGTAATTCACAGTATTCAACTATTTAAACTCTGGCTGTTTTTTCTGCTGAGCCTGAGAAAGGTATTCTGACAGGTACAAATTATTAGAGGGGTAGATTTTTATGAAGCAGTCATTTTAGGTACACAATATATACAGACACAAAATCTCTTTAGATAGAAATGGTCTTTGGTCTTAATATCAGAAGAATTGCATTCTCCCCACTCCCCCCCAACAATTTTATAAAAACTTTTTAGGAATGGTTCAGTTAAAAATGTTTGCTATTGTACCTTTGCTGCAGAAAGAAACTTCAGTTTATCGTGTTCCTCCCTGGCCATCCCTGGGGATGTGAGCAATCATTTTGACAGAAGGTGATGAGGGCAGGATTTCACTTACATAACTTCAGTCATCCAAAAGTAGGGCAACTAGTCTTAGCTAGCTTCCTAAGCTCCCTTTGTAAGACAGGAATAGAGAGCAATAGGGGCACAGTGTGCCTCGTCCCATCTCTCAGATACTAGTTTGGAATGGGGTAAACCATCCACCAGCAATGCACAGTTTCTTCAGGTGCACAGTTGAGGGAGCATAGATTATTAGTCTAGACAGTTCAAGTTAGCTATCAAGTCTCTCTCCAAATGTATCAAACAGTGTAGAGGAGACAACTCTAATGTGTTTCATAGTCCTCAGTTAAACATGAGCTGTTTAAATGAATGGTTGAAGAACTCAGTAGATTTCAGTGACTATGGCACATATTTGGTGTTTGTTCCTCCACTGACTCCAGAAGATATTAACACAGACACTGTGTTATCATGGATTATCATAGATATCATAGCTGCTGTGTTCTGTTCCCTGCACATTCCCAAATTTGTTTTAGAAAACTGAAATGAGCTTCATAGGAAAAAGATGCTCTGAAGAAATATATGACTGCTGGTGGAGGCAACCATACTTTATCATACACCATACCTTAAGCTATAGCAAGTTGTAACAAGAGACAAAACTAAAAAACAAGAAAGGACATTGAAAAAAAATTATTTACTTTCATCTCTGCAATTCCAACCCTGACATTAGCTTTTATGTGGGAGCATATGAACAGTATTTATTAAGAGAAGCCACTATTTCAGATGTCAGATGAAGGTGTAGGGTCACTTCTGTAATACCCTTTTGTCAATGAAACTATTTTGAACAAGGATTATTCAGGAGAGTAGAGGAGAAATGACCATCTTTATTACTGAATGTCAACAAAACAGTACAGATGGAAACAATTGTCTCATTGTCTAATACTGGCTCAAACTGCCCTTGACATTTCTGTTTTGACTTTTTGAGCATATAAGATATACATTACTGCAAGTTAACTCTTTTGGTTGCTGACACTTTATGGGTTTAACATATCATAGGTTACCAAGATACACCTCGGGAAGCAGAACATGCAATAATTATACCTGCTGACAATGACATTGTGTCCTTCCCTGCAGAGCTGCAATAGCTGGGGAGGCAAAGAAGAATTGCAAGTATCTTTATGTTCAACTGCTTAAGAACATTTCTTTGACAAAGCCACTATTATTATTTTGAGGAATAAGTCCACAATTAATAGATGAAAGTCAGGACAAGTTCACAAGAAACACTTTATTCAACAGTACAGTAGTGTTTCTGCTGGGTGTTCTTGCCAGAAATCAATTTTACAATGTTTAGCTGAAAACTGTAATAGATATTAAGACATGTCACCAGAGTTCTTTATGTTGAAATATTACCAATTCCTTTTTTTACATTTCTGTTTCAAAACACATATTTGTCATATTTAGCACAGTACAGTTGTATCTCAAACTTTCTATTTAAAAAGCGCAAATATATGTACTGCTTTGAAATGATAATAAAATAACATGCATATTTACTCTCATTCCTTAAGTTTTCAGCTGCAGCAATGTTACAGATCATAAGTTCTTTCTGCCACTAATACCTAATCACCCAGATAATAATTTATACTGCAATATTGAGGTGAACACACCCTATCCAATACATCATTGCTGCAGACCTCTCACATATTTCATACACTTCTTGAAGGTTCAGGTCTCTGCCCTGTGTTTTCAAGCTCACTGAGGCATTAGAATACTCTTTTCTCCTTTTTTGTCCCCTAGAAATCTAACTCTTGAGTACAACAGAGACAGAACAAGCCATCTTTCTTGAGAATTTTCTATAATAGCTCACTTCAAGCTATAGAAGACACACAATTCAGTTTTGTGAATGTTGAATAAAAATTATCCTTCGTTTCTGTACTGTAAATTGTTTACTACTTTTATTAGTAATTATTGAACTTAAGTCTTGCTCCTTTGCATATGGGAGTAAGGGTTTCTATCTATATGTAAAAAGACCTAGGTCTGCAGAACTGTGTTTCATGCAGATGCACCTACCAACACTGTGGTAAAAGACAGATTTTGGGTTGAGATGGCTATAGGAGTTTCCTTAATATATGAATCCACCAGCAAGTAATTTCTACAGTTAAAGTGGTGCAAAAGTTCCAGTATATATTTCCAAGATGTAAACACATGATAGAGTTCTTAAGGTATCAAGTTGCTGTATAAAGTGGCTCTGAATATGTGATTGTCATATTAGTTTTAAGATATTTTTTTATCTGCTTGCTTCTGAGTATGTCCATTATCACCTCACAACACCTAAAGGCTGTATCACACCAAAAATACCCGAACTTCTATTTTGACAGACATGGTTTGTACATCCTTAGTTAAGACCTGTGACAACATTTAGAGTATACATGGAGAATGAATAGCAGTTTGCTGGAATTTACTACCAATTCCAAATTACAAGTGTATCTATTACTCCAAAACCAAGACTCGTTGCTCAGAATTCAAAGGTCCAATTCACAAGCTATTTTTGGGCACCTTTGGATATTAACATATTCCTTAACCATTATAACCACTTGAATCAATTGTATGGTCCAAAAAGATCTTATCTTTTTGTGTGAAGTGATAAATTTATCACTCATTCTATCATCTAAAGTACTCGTGTAACCATGACTTCAGAAAATAATGGTATATTTTTATAGAGAGATGCCTGTGTGTTTTTATCTAAAGCCTCATCAACTGTAGAATTGCTAGAGTAATTCCCAAAATTTTTGTGCTACTATAAATGTGTGTTCAATTTGTGTCTGTGTAAGTGTCTTTTTCCAAGATTTTTGTTATATGTCTGTAACAGTATCATGGCACAATTCATTTATTAATCAGAATATAGGGGCACCATTTCCCAGACGTCAGTTAGGTATTTTGTTTTTTCTGTTTTAAACAGATTTGTGTTGTGTAGCTAAAGAAAGTGAACTTCCCATCAGTGTCATTGTAATGAGAATCTTGTAACAGCAGGTGCTTTAATCATGTTACAGACAAATAACAAATTTTGGAAGAAATGATACAATTACACTGATCAAATATATGAAACGGATCCAACAGCTTCACAATTTTAATCTATCAAAATTACAGTATTAAAATGAGCCAGAAAACCATTTCTTCTGAGGCAACTGAAGTCAGATGAATCAAGAAATGTGGTTTTAATGTGAGGAAAGTATTCTTGCTCTTTCCTGCATATTTTACTTAAAGTGTGTTTTAGATTTTTATTAGCTTTGACTTTTAAATCAAATATGTATCTTTCACATAGCAATCTTGAAAACTGCAAGTTTGTCACAGAACCTTTTTCATTTTATGTTCTTTCAGAAATGTTCATGTATATTTAACTTTATAAGCAGAATTATTTCAGCTTACACTATGAACCTCTTTTAGTGATTGGGAAGATCATTTAGCTAGGCTGGATTTATGCTCCATGTGGAATTTTGTATCACAGGCAGAAGTTCTGAACTTTTGATTCTGAGCAATTGATGACCATGATTTAGACTGGAAAGGAGAATTTTATCACAAAACTTGAATATCTTCAAGCTGGTTCTGTGTTCTGCAAAGAATGTGTTTTGTGGAAGTTTCGGTTTCTTTATCTTGTCTTCTATAGCTTTTCAGATGTAAGAGAATCATGGTGAACATCTTAATTCAATAGAAAAGCATGCAATATGTAACTTATGGTGTGTTTTCTGGTGGGGGCTACAGGTTATTGATCTCAGATCCCAGGTTAATTTTTTTTTCAATATAACTGAATGAATATAGTTGATCAATGTAATTCAGAGCACATACTCTTGCCACTTCATTGCAAAACAGGCAGTGCATCTTTACATCAAATGAAAAGGCGTCAACATTGTGATGCAGCTGGAGCTCTGGTGATACTAACTTTTTAAGCCAACACAGCTGTACCATGCAAATTTATTTTCTCAGAAACACCAAGTACACCACGTTTCAATAAGACTTTCCTCTCACTAGATTAAAAAAGGACATGGTTGTGAAATAAAATTACCTGATTTCCTATCTGGAAAATAGTGTTATTAAAATAAACTGTAGAGTTAAACAGAGGAGAGACTAGAAGAATAATTGTTCTGTATTCTAAAGTAGCTAAATCAAGATAGTTCATGCTATATCAGTCTTGGTTTGTAATACACGCTGTCTATAAGAAGAACTCTCTTACAATGACACTGTCCAATGGGAAGGACAGAAAATTTCAATAGACTTTCAAATAATTCAGTAACTCTTAGGAAATTTATCTGTGTAACTTCTTTGGATGTATAACTGTTCTTGGTTCCTTAATCTGTTCAATGTTAGAAGAATGAAAAGAAGTCTCAACTAGAGTTTCTATTGATCTAATTTTAATGAAGCATTCAACAGTTTCAAATAAATTGATATATTCTTTAGTGTCTTGGGAAGATGGAGAGTGAATAAAAGCTCTTTACATTCCCATCAGTATAGCTGATCTAAAAAATTTATTTCCATCCCACAGGAAATTCTGACATTGTAAAATTTATTTTTATTATTTGGATTGAAAAATGAAAGTATAGATGTTTCTTACTGCAGAGAAATTTGGAAAAAAAAGTCACTTAAACATTACTGTTTTTCACTTTCATGAGTTTTCATTCCCATGTAATAAAAATAGTATAACACAAAATATCAACTTCTAATATCGAAGTGAAATTCAGTAATAAATTTCAAATGGAATATCTCTTTCTTACTGAAGTAAGTGTGCATTAGTAGCCTAAAACTAGAAGGTAATGCTAATTTATTTCATGCTTTTCCCTTGAAAATATTACTGATACATTGGTACTTCTCTATTTTCTGACAAAAAATTTTGTCCTAGATTTACTTATAGCAACCTTAATAGAGTAATTACCTGTTTGTCATGGTTTTAGCTGGGATAGTTGATTTTCTTCGCTGTAGCTAGCATAGTGCTGTGTTTTAGACTTGGTATGTAAATAATGTTGATAACACCCTGGTGTTTTAGTTGTTGCTGGGTAGTGTTTACACTAGTCAAGGACTTTCTAGCTTCCCATGCTCTGCCAGATGCACAAGAAGCCGGGAGGGGAGGAGATGCAACCAGGAGAGCTGATTCGAATTGGCCAGAGGGTATTCCATATCATGTGACGTCATGCCCAGTATATTAACTGGGGGAATTGGCTGGGGGGGGCAGCGATCGCGGCTCGGGGACCGGCAGCGTCGGTCGGCGGGTGGTGAGCGGTTGCAGCACTTGTTGTTCAGTTTTGGTTTTGTTTTTTTTTTCCTTTCCCTCTCCTTCTACTGTTTCATCTCTCTCTCGCTCATTATTTTCCTTTTCATTATATTAGTATTATTGCTGTTTTATTCTAATTATTAAACTGTTCTTATCTCAACCCACGAGTTTTCTTACTTTGGCCCTTCCGATTCTCTCCCCCATCCCACAAGGGTGGGGGAGTGAGCGAGCGGCTGTGTGGTGCTTAGTTGCTGACCGGGGCTAAACCACAACAGTCCTTTTTGGCGCCCAACGTGGGGCACGAAGGGTTTGAGATAATAACAGTTGCTGGTCACAGCATTGATTCATCTGTTCTCGATATTAGTAGTCAGACCTACACCATGCTGATTTTGAAGTACATGTTAAAGATTGGCATTGGGTTTTGTAGTTTGCTGTGCTCTGCAGTGGTTAGAGATGTTTTGCCTAGGAGATTTGTTATTAAAACACTGGCCTTGAGTTTTATCGGTTATTTGGGTTTTGCATGGAAGCCGTTACTGTACTTCGGCTACCACCTCATGGAGACAATTAGCAATTATACCTCCTCTTCTGAGAGGTTCTTTATGGAGGAAATACAGAATGGCACCTTAGCTACCATCTTCTGTAATGTCTCCTCCTTCATTACAACAACTTTTCAGTCTCTTGAACATCCTTGGGTAGTTAAGATACATCTGTTGATATTCCTATGGCAGATTGTTTCGGTTTTGTCTAAGGTTAATAAGCAATTCAAGAATATCATCCAGAGATCTGCTCCAAGGCTCGATAATTATGGGTGGCAGGGTATGTGGGATAGTATGGGCAAATGCCTGAGACGGTGGGCACCCCCAGTGTTTTGGGACTTTACCCCTGAACAAGTGCAGAATCCTGAAAAATTAGTAGAATATTTGGAGGAAGTATGCTGTCACCCTAGCAATTCCAGAGAGATACAAATCACTGCAATGTGCTGGGGCCTGGCCCATGCCTACCGAGCCCTGTTCAACAGTATTCAGTACCACCAAGGGAAAATGACAGGCCCTGCGGCTACTCCAAGCCCAGCGACAAGCACTGTGGCCCCTCAAACCCCCCCAACAGGCGCTGCAGTAGCTCCAAGCCCAACGACAAGCACTGTGGCCCCTCAAACCCCCACAACAGGCGCTGCAGCAGCTCCAAGCCCAGCGACAAGCACTGTGGCCCCTCAAACCCCCACAACAGGCACTGCAGCAGCTCCAAGCCCGACGACAGGCACTGTGACCGCTCAAACACCCATGACGGACACTGAAGCTGAATCAGAGAATCAACCCGTGCCAGTATCAGTTGCCCCTATACAAAAGAAGAAATCTTCAAAGAGAAAGTCAACTCATTTAGAAAAGGATGATGGAGAAGCAGCGCCGTTACTAAGAGAGGAGAAGGAAGAGGAAGAACTTGTACAAGAGACGGAAACTACCCGATCCCTATCCTTAAGTGAGCTACGAGATATATGAAAAGATTTCGGCCGTCGTGTAGGTGAGCATGTTGTCACCTGGCTGCTCCGATGCTGGGATAACGGGGCCAGTAGCCTGGAATTAGAGGGTAAGGAAGCCAAACAACTGGGATCCCTTTCTAGGGACGGGGGCATTGACAAAGCAATTGGAAAAGGGACACAAGGCCTCAGCCTCTGGAGGCGACTCCTGTCTGCTGTGAAAGAAAGGTACCCCTTCAAGGAAGATGTTATATATCGCCCTGGAAAATGGACCACCATGGAGAAAGGTATCCAGTACCTGAGAGAATTAGCTGTGCTTGAGGTGATTTATGGTGACCTGGGTAGTGAACAGTCATCCAAAGATCCAGATGAAGCCCAGTGCACACGACCCATGTGGCGGAAGTTTGTACGGAGCGCACCATCATCCCATGTAAACTCCCTGGCAGTAATGTCCTGGAAAGATGAAGAGGCACCAACGGTAGAGGATGTGATTGATAAACTCCGGGATTATGAAGCACATGTCTCTTCCTCCCTCATCTCAGCTGTGGAGAAACTGTCCCAGAAGGTTCAGCAGCTTGAAGAGGATATGTCCTACTCCCTACCAGTACGGACCAGTATCTCGGCCATTAGGAGTAAGCGTCCTTCTGCTCAAGAGAGAAGATACACACCACGGGGCACCCTATGGTTTTACCTGCGTGACCATGGAGAGGACATGAAGAAGTGGGATGGAAAACCTACCTCGACCCTGGAGGCACGGGTACGTGAGTTGCAAGGAAAAACAACCACTCAAGGGGGGACCTCCAGGAGAGTTGCTGCTCCAGTTTCCAGTAGGCAGTTCCCCAGACAGAGGAGTAGAAGCGCTGATTCTATCCGTGATCTTAATAGGGAGACTTCTGATTCCCATTCACAAGAAGTGGGTTGCGAATTCTGCAATTGGAATTAGAGGGGCCCTGCCTCCAGCCAGGTGGAGGAAAGGGACAACCAGGTTTACTGGACTGTGTGGATCCGATGGCCTGGCACATCTGATCCACAGGAGTATAAGGCTCTAGTGGACACTGGTGCACAGTGCACCCTAATGCCATCAAACTATGTAGGGGCGGAACCCATTTGTATTGCTGGAGTGACAGGGGGATCCCAAGAGCTAACTGTATTGGAGGCTGAAGTGAGCCTAACTGGGAATGAGTGGCAAAAGCACCCCATTGTGACTGGCCCAGAGGTTCCGTGCATCCTTGGCATAGACTACCTCAGGAGAGGGTATTTCAAGGACCCAAAAGGGTACAGGTGGGCTTTTGGTATAGCTGCCTTGGAGACGGAGGAAATTAAACAGCTGTCTACTTTGCCCGGTCTTTCGAAGGACCCTTCTGTTGTGGGGTTGCTGAAGGTCAAAGAACAACAGGTGCCAATTGCCACCACAACAGTGCACCGGCGGCAATACCGCACCAACCGAGACTCCCTGATTCCCATCCATGAGCTCATTCGGCGACTGGAGAGCCAAGGAGTGATCAGTAAGACCCGTTCACCCTTTAACAGTCCCATATGGCTAGTGCGGAAGTCTAATGGGGAGTGGAGACTAACAGTGGACTATCGTGGCCTGAACGAAGTCACTCCGCCACTGAGTGCTGCTGTGCCGGACATGTTAGAACTTCAATACGAACTGGAGTCAAAGGCAGCCAAGTGGTATGCCACAATTGATATCGCTAATGCATTCTTCTCAATCCCGTTGGCAGCAGAGTGCAGGCCACAGTTTGCTTTCACTTGGAGGGGTGTCCAGTACACCTGGAATCGACTGCCCCAGGGGTGGAAACACAGCCCTACCATTTGCCATGGACTGATCCATACTGCACTGGAACAGGGTGGAGCTCCGGAACACCTTCAGTACATTGATGACATCATCGTGTGGGGCAACACAGCAGAAGAGGTTTTTGAGAAAGGGAAGAAAATAGTCCAAATCCTTCTGAAGGCTGGTTTTGCCATAAAACAAAGTAAAGTGAAGGGACCTGCACAGGAGATTCAGTTTTTGGGAATAAAATGGCAAGATGGACGTCGGCAGATCCCAATGGATGTGATCAACAAAATAGCAGCCATGTCTCCACCAACTAGCAAAAAGGAAACACAAGCTTTTTTAGGCGTTGTGGGTTTTTGGAGAATGCATATTCCAAATTACAGTCTGATTGTAAGCCCTCTCTATCAAGTGACCCGGAAGAAGAATGATTTCAAATGGGGCCCTGAGCAACGACAGGCCTTTGAACAGATAAAGCAGGAGATAGTTCATGCAGTAGCCCTTGGGCCAGTCCGGGCAGGACAAGACGTAAAAAACGTGCTCTACACTGCAGCCGGGGAGAATGGCCCTACCTGGAGCCTCTGGCAGAAAGCACCAGGGGAGACCCGAGGTCGGCCCCTAGGGTTCTGGAGTCGGGGATACAGAGGGTCCGAAGCGCGCTACACTCCAACTGAAAAAGAGATATTGGCAGCATATGAAGGGGTTCGAGCTGCTTCAGAAGTGATCGGTACTGAAGCACAGCTCCTCCTGGCACCTCGACTGCCGGTGCTGGGCTGGATGTTCAAAGGGAGGGTCCCCTCTACACATCACGCAACTGATGCTACATGGAGTAAGTGGGTCGCACTGATCAGCCAACGGGCTCGAATAGGAAACCCCAGTCGCCCAGGAATCTTGGAAGTAATCATGGACTGGCCAGAAGGCAAAGATTTTGGAATGTCACCAGAGGAGGAGGTGACACGTGCTGAAGAGGCCCCACTGTATAATAAACTGCCAGAAAATGAGAAGCAATATGCCCTGTTCACTGATGGGTCTTGTCGTCTGGTGGGAAAGCATCAGAGATGGAAGGCTGCTGTATGGAGTCCTATACGGCAAGTCGCAGAAACTGCTGAAGGAGAAGGTGAATCAAGTCAGTTTGCAGAAGTAAAGGCCATCCAGCTGGCTTTAAACATTGCTGAACGAGAAAAATGGCCAGTGCTCTATCTTTATACTGACTCATGGATGGTGGCAAATGCCCTGTGGGGGTGGTTACAGCAGTGGAAGCAGAACAACTGGCAGCGCAGAGGCAAACCCATCTGGGCTGCTGCATTGTGGCAAGATATTGCTGCCCGGGTGGAGAACTTGGTTGTGAAGGTACGTCATGTGGATGCTCATGTCCCCAAGAGTCGGGCCACTGAAGAACATCAGAACAACCAACAGGTAGATCAGGCTGCTAAAATTGAAGTGGCTCAAGTAGATCTAGACTGGCAACATAAAGGTGAACTATTTATAGCTCGGTGGGCCCACGACACCTCAGGCCATCAAGGAAGAGATGCAACATACAGATGGGCTCGCGACCGAGGGGTGGACTTGACCATGGACACTATTGCACAGGTCATCCATGAATGTGAAACATGCGCTGCAATCAAGCAAGCCAAGCGGGTAAAGCCTCTGTGGTATGGAGGACGATGGCTGAAGTATAAATATGGGGAGGCCTGGCAGATTGATTATATCACACTGCCACAAACCCGCCAAGGCAAACGCCATGTGCTTACAATGGTGGAAGCAACCACCGGATGGCTGGAAACATATCCCGTGCCCCATGCCACCGCCCGGAACACTATCCTGGGCCTTGAAAAACAAGTTTTATGGCGACATGGCACCCCAGAAAGAATTGAGTCAGACAACGGGACTCATTTCCGAAATAACCTCATAGACACCTGGGCCAAAGAGCATGGCATTGAGTGGGTGTATCACATCCCCTATCATGCACCAGCCTCTGGGAAAATTGAGCGATACAATGGACTGTTAAAGACTACACTGAGAGCAATGGGGGGTGGGACATTCAAACACTGGGATACACATTTAGCAAAAGCCACCTGGTTAGTCAACACTAGGGGATCTGCCAATCGAGCTGGGCCTGCCCAGTCAGAACTCTTACGTACTGTGGAAGGGGGTAAAGTCCCTGTAGTGCACGTAAAAAATATGCTGGGGAAAACCGTCTGGGTTATTCCTGTCTCAGGCAAAGGCAAACCCATTCGTGGGATTGCTTTTGCTCGAGGACCTGGGTGCACTTGGTGGGTAATGCGGGAGGATGGAGGAGTTCGATGTGTGCCTCAAGGGGATTTGATTTTGGGTGAAAATAGCCAATGAACTGAATGGTATGCTGTTAATTGCTATATGATATTGTATGTCATCACTCCTATGGTTGCTATATGCTGTATCAATGGTATCATAGTAAGAATTTCCAAAATTAATGAAGAATGAACTTTGATTAAACCAAGCAACGTGTAGCGGTGGTGGGACAAAGACTGGCTTCAGCATGCAACAATCCAACACCACGCAGACCATCTCTCCAGCCTTGAAGGACTATTACGGTAGATGGAGCCCAAAGTTATGGACTGAATGAACTCAATGGACATGTGTGGACCCTCTACAGATGTTCTACAGGGATGGTCCATAGACTACGGGAATGATAAATGATATCTACGTATGTCATCAAAGGATGGGGAGGCGGGTGGTGGTTATTGAGGTCATATTGGATAGTATGAGACCTGAGCATGACGTAAATGGTATGGAATAAGGGGTGGATACTGTCATGGTTTTAGCTGGGATAGTTGATTTTCTTCGCTGTAGCTAGCATAGTGCTGTGTTTTAGACTTGGTATGTAAATAATGTTGATAACACCCTGGTGTTTTAGTTGTTGCTGGGTAGTGTTTACACTAGTCAAGGACTTTCTAGCTTCCCATGCTCTGCCAGATGCACAAGAAGCCGGGAGGGGAGGAGATGCAACCAGGAGAGCTGATTCGAATTGGCCAGAGGGTATTCCATATCATGTGACGTCATGCCCAGTATATTAACTGGGGGAATTGGCTGGGGGGGGCAGCGATCGCGGCTCGGGGACCGGCAGCGTCGGTCGGCGGGTGGTGAGCGGTTGCAGCACTTGTTGTTCAGTTTTGGTTTTGTTTTTTTTTCCTTTCCCTCTCCTTCTACTGTTTCATCTCTCTCTCGCTCATTATTTTCCTTTTCATTATATTAGTATTATTGCTGTTTTATTCTAATTATTAAACTGTTCTTATCTCAACCCACGAGTTTTCTTACTTTGGCCCTTCCGATTCTCTCCCCCATCCCACAAGGGTGGGGGAGTGAGCGAGCGGCTGTGTGGTGCTTAGTTGCTGACCGGGGCTAAACCACAACACTGTTCTATAGGAGACAATGGAGTTGTGTGTGTATTTAGGGGTGATTTCTTTCCCCCCATTTTGAAGTACCATTTTATGGAAATGGGGCTGATGGCTGATACAAGATATATTATTTTCTCAAGAGTTTTTCTTCTGATTTTTTTTCTTTAAATATTGAATCTTTTTTTTTAGTGATTTAGTATGATTATGGGATCACAAAGAACGTTTTTGTTCACTAATCAGGTACAAACCCTTCCAGTTAGTCAGTGGAATCTGTTGATGTCAATGGAAGTTTTGCTATGTGAATCTAAGTCATTTTCAACAGAACTAGATTTATTTTTTAAATTTTCTATCAGTTCTAAAAATAATTGCTTTGAGTAGATCCAACAAATTTTTTACAAAGTTTTTGCTGAAAAATTATTTCAACAAAAATTAATCTCAGGAAAAATATTGAATTTTTCTACATAAAGTTGAAGGAAATTTCAACATGTAAATGCAAAAAAGTTTTTATTTTGAAAAGAAAAAATTGACTTTTAGCTACCTAGTTGACCGGAAATCATTTCAGAAAAGACTCAGCTTTGTTCGACTTGCATTTTGAGCTACATGGATATTTCAGCTGAAAATATTTGCCCTGCTCTAGTTGTCTGTTATCTCCAAATATTCTTAAAATAAAGAAGCTTGGCTTGCTTCCTTCCCACCTCAGTTCCCCCAGCCTTGCTCAAATTGTTGATCAAACAGTTTGCCTAAGGTTTTGCATAGCAACTGTGTCTCATGTCTGTAGTCATAGGTGCAAATGCATGTGTTCCCATTATGCAGGCTGAAGAGCTGACAGCGTCCATAGACGCTTTTCCCATGAATGTAGTTGATAAACACATCATATTTAAGAGGGAATTGATTGCAAAGTCCTTTGAGGCTAGTTCTCGTAGTTCTTAAGTCCACGTGATTATCACTCTCGTAAAGCAATTGGAGGCTGCTGAAGTGTAAAATATGACTGATTCACCCCATAATTCTATTGCAGACTCTGCTTGTTTTTCCCCTCTGTCAAGTTATTGGGGAAGAATTAATTCCTCTTCAAGAATAATGACATTCTTCACGGTTACCAGCAGGTTGGGTTAACTGTGTTGTTAGCTTTAGGTGCCACAGATGACTTGTCTTTTAGGAACAAATGATATTTGGAACATGGCTTGTGAAAACCTTTGCTTTTAGAAAGCTGTTTTCTCTTTCATTGTTAACTGTAAATAGGATGGATATATTATTCTATTCCAGTCCTCTGTCTTCCAGTAAGTTACCCTTTGTAGTGTCATTTTGAGGTTATGATGTAGACTCAG
This sequence comes from Morus bassanus, assembly GCA_031468815.1. Lineage (NCBI taxonomy): Eukaryota > Metazoa > Chordata > Aves > Suliformes > Sulidae > Morus > Morus bassanus. Next base: position 66,589,278 of record CM062571.1, read on the forward strand.
ATTCAGCATGAGCTCTTCTGGCCTTCATTCTCTTGTTCAGCACACGAAGAGGTCTAGTAGGAATGCTTTCTTCCCGACTTGCAGAGAAAAAGCAGAGAGAACAACAATTTCCATGACCTGGACACAATATTCATTTACAAAATTCTTCTGGGAATGATCTTGAAAGCAGAAAGTTAAGACCTTTTGAACCTTTTGATAGAAACTAGACATACAGTAAGTAGTCCTATAAACTAGTGTAGCAAGGTAGGAAAAACAATTTAACTGTTTCTTCTACAAGACTTTGGATTTTAACTAAAACCATCCTTTGCCATCCAGCTTAAAGGCTAACAGAATGACACTCCAGAACAGGGGTGCTTCTGTAATGTGAAGTGCAGGAAAACAGATTTTGGTTGTTCCCTTTGCATAACTATGAATCTTTCAATCACTGCTGAGAAATGTTCACGCCACTGAGAAATTTTAACTTTCTACCTACATTTGTTTGTCCTTATTTTTGAGGGCTTATCATGTCTGTCCTGAATATTTCTGTGATTGCATACTGGGATATTAATAAGAATGACTAGAATGAATACAGAGTAACGGAATAACCTTATTTTTAAGGAAAAACTATAAATGAGATCATTGAAGGGAATGCAGTCTGTGTGTCTCCCTGTGCTCCACTGGTTCATCTTTGAGTCAGCTGCCATCTAAATCTTATATATGTCCTTTGAAGAAATACGAAAAGTTAAATGACATCAGGAAGGAAACTGCCACAACCTGATTTTGCAGTATTTGCTCCTACCTTTTGCGTACCGGTCTAGTTCTTGAGATACTCAGCCAGGAAATGGCATGTCTGCATTACAGGCTCTGCTTAAACTTCAGGATGACAGCCTTTTTTATCTGAACCTTAAAACTGTTGCTCTAACCAAGCCTGTAAAATATCCTAAGTCAGACCTTACCATCTCTCCTATGAGAGATGAGCCCAGGGATGCAAAATAATGGGAAGAGAAGGAAAGAAACAAGAGGCAATCTGATTTTACTTTACTTTTTGTGGCACTCAGAAGGGAAATGTTCCTTTTTTTCTTTTTTTCTTTTTTTTTTTTTTTGATCATACGTAAAATGCATACTCATGTCAAGAACCTGGGTTTCAAAACCTTTTTGCCCTTTCCTGAGTACTTTAGCCCATCTTAGTTATGTTAAAATGTCTTCAGTATCTTTAACAGGAGCAGTAAGAAATATTCCACCTGAACCAGTTATACAACCTACTGATTTTGGGTATAGTAGGTATAGGTTTGATTCCTTTCATGATGAACAGTCTGGAATGCAAGTATTCCACTTGGGAGACACCTTGAGGGGAGAATCAGCCTGCAGGTTATGATATTTAAATGTGAGACTCCGCATGCCTATAGATTAAGAGATTAAGCTCCAATTATCCTTAACAGGATCCTTAACAGTCAGTGTAACCTAGAACTGACCATGGCTATCTGCTTTCCGTAGGATGAGTTGAATTGTTCTCCATGATTCTTTGGCTGTGCTGAGAGCATGGTCTCTGCCTGTAGCTTAGACACCTAGCTCATTTGCAAAAAATTTCTATATTGATTGCCTAGAAGTAGATATTTGAATCTGAGCTGAATCCCACCCCATGTTTCTCTTTCTCCTGTTCCATTACATCTTTTAAAGATCCCAGGAACATCCCCATCAGTTCACTAGTCTTTAGACATAAAAACTGAGCAAATTATTTTTAACTTTTGCAGGTTTTCAGGTGTGCCTACTCTCCAAGTAAGGAGTAGTTTCGCTGTTTATTGGAACGTGAAGTTAGACATACTAGATTGTGCTCCTTTTCTAAACCTATTTGTGTGACAGTGCATAAATTGAGTAGATTGGATTCCACACTAATTGCACAACATTCACATTTGAATTACAGGGTGTCTTTATAATTTTGTGCATCTTTAGCTCTGCTAGAATAGCTCCAAAATTATTCTAGTAGCTTTAAAGCCAGTTTTGCTGATGTTTTTTTTTTTTTTTTTTGGTGTGTGTGTGTTCATGTGCTGATTATTGTTGTTCTTTCTTAGGAATATATATTTAAATTTCCCTGCTGCCTCACAGTTCCTACGCAATGTTTGCTTGATTGAATAGTCTTTGTGCTATAATTTGGTTTGTCTCTCTAGTGTGAGGTCCTGAAAATAAGGTTAATAGACCATCCTCCCAAGAGGAATTTATGGGTAATTTTCTTTGGCACCTGAAAGATTTATGATCAAAATATTAAACATGAATAGGAAACTGAACTAAATAAATCACAGCTTAATTCTACAGATGTGTGCTGATTTATTTATATGTGGGTACAGCACTCAGAGACCCCAGTTTTACTTCAAATTTCTGCTGACATATATAGGCAGGCAGCAATTTCAGCTCAAGACTAGGTGCAAGGGACTCTTACATTCAGCTCACTATCAGTACCAAGTTTTTCCACAGTTTTTGATGAGGCTTTTGGGGACAGGTCCAGAAAAGTTTGCGAGCTGTATCTGTCTGCAGTATTCAGACTACATTAGGAACTTAATTTCACCAAAGCAACCCTTAAAGCATCATTAGTGGGCCTCAGCAGGATAAACCAACTACCTAAATCAGCAGTCTAGACTCTGTAAGTACACAGTGGAGAGGGGTAAGCCCCTCTCAGGGTCTATGAGTACTTACTTTGGTTAGCAAACTATTTCTCTCCCTTGACTCCTTGGAGCGTACACACCTACTTCAGTGTTACCGCATACTGAGCAAGGGGCAGCTTAGAGCCAGCCAAGAAACAGCAACCCCAGTCTCAGCTGGAAACTTGGAGAGTAACTTTTGCCTGAAACAGCAAGGTTATAACCTGATGGTTCGTGGGGCTTTTTTTTTTCATGAAAAATTATAGTAAAGTATAGCAAACCCCCATCCTCATTTTTGACCTTTTTCACACCAGTTGTAAAAAATTGGCAGTACACAGAACTATCAAAAAAAAAGTGATTATTTACTCCTTAGTAATGCAATTTAAATTTTATTTTTCACTTCAGGAACAACAGCAAATACCACTGTTTCCTGGAGCTTATCTCCATATTCCTGCATTCTTATATATATCAAGGATTTTCTTATACCTGTCAGTCCTGTTTGCCAGCTATTGGGCTTTCTCCTGCTCTGCATACTTTGCTGTGTTATCTAGGTGACTTTCCAGCTTCATTCAGCACTTGACAGTCCTCTTATACTGTTTGTTTTTTACTCATACACAGTGATGCACGCAAGGATTCTGACAAACTATTAACAGTCATTTTAATGCTGCTAACCTTGTTTGTTGTTCCTCCTTATATGTCTCCTCTGTTTTAGTTGACTCTTTGCCTGGTGTGTGTAAACTATACTTCAAACTCCCTCTCACAGCTAGTCTTTGTAGGGATCTCAGATGTCAGAAAGCTCAATTTTGTTTAGAAATTTTGAGGCTAGACTCTGTTAATTTCCAAGCATGTTCCTGTAAATGATAACAAACTAAAATCATGCTCCAAAAAGCTCACTGCTTGTCAAGTTCTTTTCAAAAATACCATCTGAATGTACTCAGGTTTATTTTAACTCTTCACAGACCTTCAAATAAAGCTGACATCCATTACTATGATTTTTAAGAAATAAAAATTTGACACTACTTTCTAAACTTACAAAGTGATTTAAGGAGATGTTGTTTTGGACTAGGTATTTCTTCTGAAAAGGAAAGCAAAAGCATGATTATGTATAGTTCATGACATGGGTACTAAAATATTCTGCTTTCAGGCAGTAAGTGAAGCTACCAAATTTCTGATGCTTGGTACTCTTCTCTGTTACCACCAACATCATATCCAAAGAAGAATTCACGTTTCTGCTTTCTCTGTTATAGACACTTCCCTGTTATCATGGATTTAGTTCATCTTAAAATGATGATCATGAATCTCAGTGGTGTTTGCTTGCAGTGGTGATTAACAAAGGCCTGTTGCTATTCTGAAGTGCACTGAAGTATGTAATTAAACTTCTTTTTTCTCCAGATTGGAGCTGAGTTTTGAAATAAGAGAGGTTTGATTGAAAACTCAGCTTTGTTAAATGGTTGAGTTCTCCCCAAGCTAAAGCCAAGTTCAAAAAACTGATGATATAGTTAAAAGAGCTTGAGTTTCAATTATTAATAGGAGGACATCACTGCTGACACTGCCTTTAAACTCATCCAAGGTCCTACAGTTCATGATGACTGCATGTTCATTTCAACTTGATAGAAAAGTATACAAATGTCTTGGCTATGTTTATTTCCTTGGTGGACACCAAGTTGAACATAAGCCAGGAATGCACCCTTGTAGCAAAGCAGGCCAACAGCATTCTGGGCTGCATTAGGCAGAGCATTGCCAGCAGGTCGAAGGAGGTTATCCTTCTCCTCTACTCAGCACTGGTGAGACACACCTGGAGTGCTGTGTCCAGTCCTGAGCTTCCAGTAGAAGAAGGACATGGACATACTGGAGCAAATTCAGCCAAGGACCACAAAGATGATTATTAGAACCTGGAGCATCTGTCATATGAGGAGAGGCTGAGAGAGCTGGGACTGTTCAGCCTGGAGAAGAGAAGCCTCAGGGTGATCTAATGTCTGTAAAAATATCTTTGGGGTGTTAAAGAAGGTGGAGCCAGACTCTTCTCAGTGGTATCCAGTGACAGGATATGAGGCAATGAACACATTTTGAAATTTAGGAAATTCCACCTAAACATAAGAAAAACTTTTTTTTTTTTAATGGTGAATATGGTCATAAACTGGTAGGGGTTGTCCAGAGAGATTGTGGAATCTCCATCCTTCCAGACATTCAAAATCTGACTGGACATGCCCCTTAGCAACCCACTCAAGCTGTTCCCTGAGTAGGCATGTTGGACTTGATGACCTCCAGAGGTCCTTGCAAGCCTGAATGATTCTGTGGTTCTGTGTGATTGTAGATGATTCACAGACTAAAAGGAAGGAAAAATGTGTCGGTGTTTTAATGGCTTCAGTTCTCCTGCTGTGCCAGACCACTTCTTCATGTGACCCCCATGATTACCTTACATGCTAAAAGTTCCTTGCAGCTGCAACAATTCTTTGTCATTTTTGTCAGTATCCATTCAAATTCTTTTTATCTCATTTTTTTTAATCTTCCTTATCATAGAAAACTTTGCTGGGAAATTATAGTATTTAGTCTTAAGAGGAGAAAAAAGCAGGAAAAAGCATATTTTTCTACCTTGAAAATGTCTTTGCAAACAAAGTATTTCCTAAGTAAAATTCTACATGTTATAGCAAGTCATCCATGGTGATAAGTTAATCTTTTTACCTATAAGAGAACAACAGTCATTCAGTCCATAGTTTCCTTCATGCATGATATAAGCATTTTTGTTAGATTTCATATGCTCTTTGGGTCAAGTTACTAACATATGTATAGTTTAAAATATTCATCTCAGGAAACCACATGGGGTTAGCAAGCAGATTTACACAAGTGCTCTTCAGAACAAGAAAAAATATTGCAGAAGATATAAATGCTGTAGTATTATCTCTGTAAATAATAAAGATATTATAAAGGAAGAAAGAAAGGATCAAATATTTTTTGTTGGCTGCATGTATTCTCTTGGTGGAGAAGTTGATATTATGTCTCAGTGGTGTAGTAATCTTCCTTTAAAGTATAGAATATTCAGAAGCAATAAATCAAGTCACATTTTATCAGCTGAAGTTCTTCTTAGTGCATTCTGACTCTGCCTTGCACCTATTGACATAAAAAAAAGATTATGTCAACAACATTCCTTAAAGGTGCCTATCCATCCGTTTTCTGCTTTGTTCCTCCTGTTCAGGATTGACAGTTCAATTGATTCTGTTCTGTGACAAGAGTCAACCCCCTGAGCTCTAATTTCCATTAGTGCTTAATAAGTTTTTACTTCCAAAACATGTAAACTCCCTTTAACCTTAATAGTACAGGAAAATCAACTGCAAATAGCAACAGTGATACACAACCATGACTGAATACTTAAGATGGAAGGATGAAACGTGCAGAAGCAGAGCTGTTACATGATACCATTATATGAATTGATCATATATCATAGTAAACAATGTTATTGGTTGAAGTGGAGATATAGGAAATACAACTTTCAGAGACGTGGTCTAGTTTTCCTCAATACATATAAAGAAATAATAATGAATAGAGCATGAAAATATTGTCTGAGTAATAATTTCAATAAGGAAATTTCTGTGATTCTGTAGTGGTGGGATTTGATTTAAAATCCATTCCTTGCCTGAGAATTGGCTTCCAAAGGATCATATTTCATTTTTAATGAGTGACTTCTGTGTCTTATGTTTATAGGGCAACTCTCAGAAATGTAAATGAAGCGTAATCTGGTACAGTTTAAGTAAATACCAATAACAGTGTCAAATAGGATAGCTATGAGGCAGCAAATTGTATTTAAGTTGAACATCATGTCTGAAAGATTTCAGCCTTTCCAGTTCAATCACCTTTGTTTTTTGTCTTCTTTACATTATTTTCTTTGATTGTTAATGTTGAAGAATCTGATTGTCGCATAGTTGTTTATGGCTTCATTTTCTACCTTTCTCTGTTTTTCTTTGTCACAAGCTTATAAAACAAAATGCTATTACTGGCTTTGTCTGAAAAATAAAAGACTAGAATATTCAGCCTGTGCTTACTACCAGATATTGATGACTTCTATTTCCTAAGAGGAAAACAGAGATCAGTTCTGTAAAACCTTTCAAAGCACTACAGAAATGTTCAGCAATGTTTTTTAAAGATGTTATCACCTCACTGTGATTTCTTCACATCACCTAACTTAGCTTCCCAGGAGTCCTGTTATTTTCGATGAAAGATAAGGGGAAAGTGAAAGGACTGAAGGCTATGCTTACACTGACATTATGCCAGCTCTGAGGGTTGTCTCTGGCCATTGGGTCAGGTGATGGAGCTGAGCTAGATGAGAGGATTGCGATGCCTATTGCTCCAGGACTGCTCTTAGAGGGAAATCCACTTCAGAAGGAGCCACTGGTATCAATGACACCATCTCACCTTTTTTCACTGACCCCAAAAGGAATCTATTGAAAAGAAGCAAGTTCTGTATCTAAATACACGACATAGTCATATCTGAGGTATTTTGCCATGTCCACTCCCAATCACTGTTGGGAGAAGGGAAAAGAAAGTATTGTTTAGCTTGCACTGGCATAGTGGCCTGCAAGAGCATCATTGCATCATTGCTTCAATTAAAGCAATTCTGAGAAAAGGGAAAAGAAACTGAGGAAAGCTGTTGTACAGTTTCAGGTTGTCTAGGTACACAGACAAAATGGATTATTTGCCCTTTTTTTTTTATACTTGAGGCCAGTTCTAGAACTTTGTAATCCAAACATTGTGCAACTCCATGGAAAGAAGCACCTGTCTTCCAACCTCCTAATACAAATACCACGAGTCTCATCTTTCTAAACTCTTTGCAGTTACCAGCGTATTAACACATACTGCACTACTCATTCATTAGCTCTTCAACATCTTATGTATGACCATTTTAATAATAAGATAATTTCACTATGTGATTGTATAGGATTTTTAAAACCTAACTGCTTGCAATATTAGCATTCATGAAAGGAACTAAAATTACTAAGGATTTCTATCAATTTTTTTCTCTTATATACGTTTTTTTTCCCCCTGAGAAGTATTATATTCTTACCAGAGTGAAAAGAACATAACAGTTAACATAAGAGGTTTATATTCCAGCACAACCAATGATTTAGGGCAATAGTATGAGACAATGTACAGGGGCCAGACTGATAGGTGCAACCAATCTGAGCAATATTATTCAAGAAGCTCATGAACAGGTAACATTTACAACAGAAGCAAGGCCTTCCTATAAGAGTTTTGGAAGGTATTCCACAAATTCACTATTAGCAAGATAAAATAATTTTATCTTATGTTTTTATTAGGCAAGAGTAAGGCAATATTCATCCTGCAAAGAATGAATGGCTCTCGATACAGAGACAGGGTTCAGTTCTAGCAGAAGGTAAATATACTCTCACTTACCTAGTTTGTACCTGTTAGGATTCCCTTAAAAGCATTCTGTTGTAAATTTAAATTCTTTTTATTAAAAAAGTTACAGGTTTGTAGCTGTGAACTCAATAAGAGTTCTATATACTCATCGGAAATTCAGTTTATTATTTTTTGTTTCCTTTCTTTTTTTTCCCCCACTTTTTCCTGTCCTGTCCTACTTTCTCAGATCTTTATCCAGCTCTCCCTTTTCTACCTTCTTTTTCAGCCTATTGCTTAGGGAACCAAAGATTATGTGATTGTGCTGTTTGCCTGCCCACCTGTGACCCAGTCTCTCATAACCTTAGAACATAGTCTAATTTCAATCGTATTTGACAGAGGCATAAAAATCTCAAAGTTTCTGAGCTCTTACCACTTTCATGAGCCCTTGTGGCTGTTTAAAGAAGAGGCACACCACACCATTCTTCCGTTGAGCAATGTTACGAGGTGAATGACTTCAACAGCTATCTGCTTGGCTGGCTAACCGGGAAAGGCTAGATCTTCAAGAAAATTAGACCTTCAAGAAAAAATTTGGTACATGCTGCCTTTTGCTTACATGGTATTCATGCAAAATAGGAGAGAACTGAGAAAATTTATATGGTCTAGAGTACTCGTAGATGAAACCAGATATGTTGCAGATAAAGGTCTGCAACATGGCAGCCCTGTGAGAATTAAAATGGTGAGCTGTTGGAGTAACACAGAAAAAAAGGAAGGAAATGAGGTTGGGGTGTTACGAGGGGTACTGAGCAGAGCTGTGTCTGCTTGAATAAAGTGACTCAAGGGATAAAGGATATTAAACTCATAATTCCACTGTCAGTCAAATAGTTTGCTTCTACTTTGTTTCCTAACAAACTGTGGCCTGACCCAGAGTACAATTTTCTGTCATGTCATAACACTTTAATGAGTCATTTAAGTGATTAAATCTATTCTTTTTCTTCTCAAAAATATATTCTATCTTCATCAGTCTGATCTTTTTTCAGGCTCTAAGAATCACTTTCCATATCAGAGTTGTGTGACTGATATTTTCACTTGGGGAAATCCATGGGTGTTGGATGCTGAGTATAACTTAGTTTTAAAATTAACTTATTTAAATTTCAGAGCAAAATAACTTTAAAAAATTAAATTCAATTAAGCTTTTGTTCAATTTATAAGTTTTTTTTAGTGAATCTATTTACTGATTTTAACTGGGATAAACTTTTCTAAAAAACATACTCAGCTTCTTTCTTTAATCGTCTGCCTTAGTACAAACACACAGAACAGTCATCCCGTTCCCATACACTGTGTGTTTGTCAACTATTACTACTATTTGTATGTTTGTCTGTCCTGACCTTCATGTGACAGACAGTTAATAACTTGCATTACCATTTCACCAGTACAGTCAGACTCTGCACAGGATCATCTCATGGGACCTGGTCTGTTTCATCAAAACATACTCCCATCTTTGTTCAGATTCTTGGAGACCACTCAGAATAGTAGTCCCCAGACTCCTTTTTCTTATACCCACAGAAGAAAGCTATAATAGTGGATAAACAGTGAATATGTCAGATGGAAATTGAGAGGCTAGAACAGTGTTTGTCCTCCCTGTGTTGAAAAAGCAATACCCCCAAGAACATGGTCTCACTGATGATTTCCCTCGGGTACTATGGTTTTACATAGTCCCTAAACAAGGTTGTGACATGACTGCAGTCTAGCCCCCCACCCCAGTATGCTGCATCTGTCCTTCAGAGGGACTTCCTCCAGAAAAAGAGCAAATTGAACCTCTTTGTGCACGTGTACAAAACTATATTTATGTCAGTGTGCTTATTACCAGAACATTAAGCCCACATGCTTAAAAACACATCAACCCCAGAGAAAAACAAACATACCAATCAGTATCTACCCCCTAAGGCATGTATTTATGCACCAGAGGGAGAAACATTAATGGACAATCAGAGAATCCCCTAAGGCAGAGGAAGTATGCTGAATGATCTCTCTTAGAAGGACTGCTGTGACAGTGGTCTTTGAAAACCAGAATCAGAGAACCAAAGAGGAAAAGCACATTCTGCTTCACAGGAATTCTTCCCTTTCTCATTTTTGGTTGCTTAAACCTGTGCTTCAAGGAATCTGCCAGACTTTGTTGTGTGCTTCCTCTCGTCAAAGGTTATTCTAGCTGGGCTTCCAGAGTAGTGAAAACAGTCTGGGCTTGCTAGGTCTAAACAAAGATCTTGATACCCAGTTCAGCTATAAAAGACCTGGCACCTCTCCTCATAAAAGCCTCACTGTAGCATGCAGCTACAGAATTGCAGATCAGAACTTTCTCACGTTAGTGCTGTGGGCAGCAAGAACCAGCCCACTCCAAGCCTTGCTCTCCTAAAAACAGGGAGAAGAAAGCAAGTTCACCCAAGGTTTATCTTACCTTTCACTTGGAAGTATCAGAGTGTTAATGTAAGATGTTGTTGCTCTTCTAGTAGGAAATGTCTGGTCACATTTTAATTGTAACAAAAGTTTGTGGGGTTTTTGTTGTTGTTGTTGTTGTTGGTTGTTTGGATTTTTTGGGTTTGGGTTTTTTTCCCATATTAATCTGCTGTTGGTAAGAATAGCACAGTTTAGTTCTTCCAGAAGGCTATTACAGTGTTCTAATTTAATTTCAATTATCAGCACAACTCCACCCCTCCTTACATTTCATCATAATGCTAACAATAATGTTACACCCCCTCATACTCTTCACTTGCCTCTTTTCCCTCCTCTTAACTGCTCTTAGTGGCTTTCCACTCTGCCCTTGACTTTTCATTTTCTCACTCCAACTGACCCTTTGTTCTTAGAAGTCCCTGCAACTCACTCATAAGAGCTTTCTCTTTCCTCCTTCACAGTCTAACTGCCACGGGCTAAATTTTCAGAAAAGACAGGATACAGAGAAGACAAGGTACACTGAGAAATAACTCTTATTTTAGTTTTTGTTTTAAAAAGATTTATGTTTCTTTTTTTTATTTATTCTTGCAGTGAAGACTAAGCAGATTAAAATGATTGGGAAAACATGCCCTGAGACAAAAACATTCATGTTTTTCATGTATGTCTCGCTCCTTCCTTCTTACCCTGACTTCATGCTCTTATCTTATACTTATGATAAAACTGCACTATTGTGAAACTGGTGATGCTCAGCAATGAACTTGTACCTCTTAAAGAGCAGTGGTACAGATTGCTGTTTTGCCCTGGCACATGTCCACTCTCTGCGCAGGCATTAGCTTGCTGTGCCTGGATCCAGCCATTCAATTCCATATGGTCCTGAGGTCTCATGTTGTGAGTAGCAATGGTTACTGTTCACAGCACTGTGACTTTCAGGAACACACTTTCAGGCTGGCTGTCACAGTTCTTCCAAGGATCTAGTGTTAACAAGTGTTCTGAATGAAGACTGGTCTATGGGAGTTCTGCTTTCCTAGTTAGAAGTAATGTGGGAACACGGCAGGAGAGCAAGAAATACACATATTTCTTAAGCATGCATAGACTTCAGGAAAAAATGTCTGAGAAATCTGTGAAAAACAAAATCCAGCTCTGAATAGACTTCTGCCTGTCTCATGCCACTCATGATTCTCAGCTGCAAGTGGTATAATCTATCATAGCACCTCTTTTCAGTCTGGTCTGATTATTCATGGCTATGAAATCACTTCTGGTCAGAAAAATAGTCTCCTTTTACATCCCTTTGACTCACTTTTATGAGGTTTGGTTAGGGGGTTGGTCCCAGCAGCAACTTCAGTCTAGCCTACTAACTTCTGTAAAGATGATCCTTTAAAATTAGTGTCTTAGCAGACGGAGTCTTTGTTTTCATTCCATGTGAGTTTTCAGCCCTAGGGATCATTGATGCCTCTGTCATTGTGAGTTCTGTCCCAATGTCCAGAACATGATATTCAGAAAAACAAACTCTGTCAGGTTTTGCCAAGAAAGTGGATAGTTTTCTCTTGAACTTGCATCTTGAGCTGGTTTATCCCATAGGACAACTGAAAGGGAGAGAAAGGATAGGAGTAAACAGTTAAGATAGGGAGAAGATAAGAACTACTTAAGCTGTTGTACCACCAAGAGAAGTATTTGTGGAATCATGGCCTTAAACACCTTATCATCTATCATAATGAAGTTTACAATGGAATTGAATGTTGCAATGAAAATGTTTTTTGCCAAATAAAGTGGAAGTCACATGTTCATGCAGAACTTAATATCTCACACTTTTATTTGTTCTTTAAAATGTAATAGAGGCTACAAGGTCACTTTAATGCATACTGTTCCATTGTACCACAAAAAAAATGTATCCCTTTAACTCCAAGAGCCAGTTTATGGTAGAGAACAATAGACAGCCTGGAAACAATGATTTTAGTGAGACAAATGTAAAGGGCAGCTGCCAAAGGACAGTATTTGTAAATATTTTCAAGAATTTGATAGCTATCAGCACAAGTGAATTCCTTAATGCTTTAGTTATGCAATAAAAACTGCATCCTCACTTTTTATTCATTCACCAGCAGCAGATCTCAGTTCACAGCTAAAAAAACTATTAATAACTACGGTGCAGGGGATGAAGCTGGTAACATATATTAATGAAATGGATGTGCCATTTATTTTTTCAGTGTAGTGATAAAAAAGTACTCTTACAGTCTTTGATCTTGAAACTGACATTTTAAAATTTAAGACTCAAAATTACAAGTCAATATATTTTCATGGTGAGACACCAACTTTAATCATTTGATCACAGTAAACCACATCATCACAATAACACTTTAATAACATTTTTCATCAAATTATCTCAAAGCGCTTTAAAACTGTTAATTAATTAGAGTTCCTTTGCAATATCCATGACGTAAGTTTTATACCCATTTTACACAAACGTAAGCAAAATAATTGTGCATTTCAAGTAGCAGGCTCAAGGCTTTTATTTTCCAAAAATATAAAAGAAAAAGTTACATTAGCTACTTACAGGAATTGTATCCTTCAGAGAATATCCTAATCCTGAGAGTGCTGAGTATCCTTATTTTTTATTATAACTGAAGTTTCCTGGCCTTTTCTAGGTATTCTTCTACAGCTCTGGAATACAAGCTTTGTGTATTTGCACTCCACAAAATTTGTCAGTAGACTATTAAGTAGGCAATCTTAAAAAAAAGTTAGTCTCAGAGATTTGAATTCTTCTTGCTTCCATAGCTCAAAGCTAGGAACTTGCAAACATGCAATAAAAATACTGAAAAGCAAACAAACCTGACATAAAAGAGAAAAATGAAGATGTGCTAGAAAACAGATGGTTATATGAACAACTAAATGAATTCTATATAAGAAAAACAAATGAAACTAGGGGAATTGAAGAGAAGGTCCAAGGTACGAATGATGCAGACAAAGAAACCATACCTTGAAATAATTTTGGAAATGGTAAATGAGTTTTAAATCTTGCTGGTTTTCATCCTATCACATCTTTTTCTTCATAAATGATGCAAGCAAGCAGATCCATTTCAAAGCATCTTTATGACTCATTATTAAATACATTTTCTTGGTTGCATACAGAAACTTGGTGATGGAGTATGAATGCTTGGTGGTAGTCATGACATTAGAAATCCTTCTCACATTTGCCCACATATGTGATTTCAGGGTACCAAGCATGATGCCTCAGATGGTGTAGTGTACCAAATTTCATTACAAACCCTGAATGAATTAACTTTGATACCAGAAAGACAGAAATAAAAGAGATGTTTCTTTTACATAAAGTATAACTGAACTCTGCAAGACATGGTCCCATACTTTAGAGAGAGAAAAAAATAGAGATGTAATCAAAAAGAACTAGAAAAATTCATGAAGCCTGGATCACTATTGACTGTAAAAAGTAACTGTTTTGTTGTGACTTCTTGCTCTATAAATCCCCTTCTAAATTGACAGCAGCAGGAGATTGGAATTTTTCTTTTATACTCTTTCAAATCTCTGTAGAGCAAGTAAATTTTCTTATATTTTGCAAATAAAGTACAAAAGGAGAATTAGGTTCCTCTGAATGGAGTACATAAAAACATCATCAGGTCCAGCACTGGAAATTCCCTGATATCTACATTCTGTAGTAGAGATGTACTTTTCACTTATATACTCTCGATATGTTCCCCCTCGTCTACCATTTTTCTGGCCACATGGCTTGCCTTCCTGGCTGCATGGTGGCTCTGATGCAAAAGGAAAGGTTGATATCCTTAGCATACCCTTAGCATACCTGGTGCTTAGAGCAACCTTCCTGGGAGACACATTTAAATAAAATGTAATGAGGAGGGGACAGAAACTAAGGATCTTGGTTTAGGGGTAAGGGATCTAAATAACAAACCATTAGACAAAAGGTGGTCATTATTACTACCATCAACATTGTCTGAAACATTTGAGCTGCTGTTTACCTAAAGGAGAACCTCAATAAGCGTTATGCAGGAGACCAGTGAATGGCTGCTCCCCAAATACAAGCATTTGAAAACACATAATTAATAACTTTAATTGGCCCACAGGCCATCCAGGATATGCAGGGACGTGCCTGAATTACAAAGTCTACATAGGGGACTATGTTCTAGCAATACACAGTTCTTCAGAAGTAATTTAATCACTCCCTGGGGCTTAGCTGTGTTTTTAGGTGCTTAAACACAAATTTACTTATGGTTACAGGAATGATTGCAACCTCTAGAGGTGTGCATGTGTGCTCTAATGAGGATATTAAAATCTAATTTGTCTCTTTCTAAGATATCTATTGTTTGCATCCACCTCTGTTCTCTAAAAGAAAGCAGTGTCATATATTTGAGACTGAAGTTAAAAAAATATATGGGATATGCTCATCCTAAATTCCCACCTGTTCTTATATTTCATTTTCTTTCAGTACCACCAAATACATAGAGGACTAACTGCCCTAGAAGATAACAAAGTGGGTTGATTTCTGGGAATTTAACAGCTCATCAAGGGTAATACAAACAAAAATGTTTCATAAAGCCTCTTCGTATATGTATATGTCTCAAATCCCAAGAAATTTCTGTCTCCTCATAGACCATTGCAGTGCATTTGTTGCAAGATAACAACAATTTGGTTAGCATGAATGTCTGCATCACAGACTCCAGAAATAGTCAAACACACTTATTTGTTCATTTACTGAGAACTCCTGTTGCATTACTGAAGATGTTGTCTTCACGTAATACTGAGTCAGATTGGTGAAAGCAGTGTGTGTTTTCAGTTATAGTAAAATTTGCAGAAAACTTTCAAATCAGACATTTTATAAGACTTCTATAATAAGAACTTGTGCTACTCACGTTCATGAAGGTATGTTTCAGTCCTGATATTTAAAAAAATCTATGTTTTTTCATAATGTGCTCGAAAGCTCTCTGTGATGCAACCCAGAATATGGTTAGATGTGAGCAGTGCTGAAGGCATCTCTACCCCAGCAAATCCTCCTCTGGTCATATCACAGAGGCTTTCTCTGCACTGCTCCATATTCATACTCCAAGTTTCCTTATGAATAATATGCAAAATTTCCCACTGTCTCTCTATACCTTTAAAGGCAACTAGAAAATAAACAAATAAAACCAGCTGTGTTTTGATAATTTTATTCTTTTCTCACTTTTTTTTAGACTGCTAGGTGATGGCCTGAAAAGTAAAGCAATCTCCTTGCTCTGCTGCTTCCACCGTCACACAATTTATTTTGCTACTAGTATTGTATTCTGAAGAGAAAGATCTTTAATGCTTCATTACCAAGTTTCCAACATTAAAGGATAAGATTCAAGAGTCTGATGTTTCTGAAGCACTCTAAACACTCCATTTGGAAAATACTTGGCTCAGCTCCTATATACCTTTATTTAGAGCTTTGTCAAACATCTCTGGAAAACAAATTAACATTCAAAAATTTTCTCTGAGGACAACTAAAAGAATAGTTCCTGGATATTGTAAAAGAACTGCCCAGGTTTCTTAGACAAGAACTGAAATACAGTCTTGGTAAAAGATTCTAGCAGAGCTGAAATGTTGTCCAAGCCTCCTCAAGATCAACATATTAGTTAATATTAGAAACATAGTCTTATTCTCTCTTCTGCAATAGCCATTAGGGATGTATTACTCAATCTGTATTTTCCTTTTCCTTTTAGAAAAACAGGTGAACCACAATCTTTTGAATTAAGCATAACATTAGCAAGACAATACTTGTATCTTAATGAGAGAGGCAGGCAGCTCAGGCAAGTAATGGTGCTAACTGTGCTATCGCTTTGTAATAACCCCTCACCCTCATACAAATAAGTGGAAACCAGGACTGTATAAGAGTTAAAAACAAAGCAAAAGGTTTGCAGGCTAGTAAAAGTCTGAATATGATCAATCTGTTTCAACATGCTGGAGACTCTGACTGCATTTTGAAGGATGAAATTAGCTGATAAATGACAAAAAAGATTAGTCTGAAATATTTACTATCTGTGGTGCTAACAGTCATTCCATCTATATTAATTGGCACAGCCTTTTCTGTGCCAGATGGTCTATTGCAGAGAGTGAACATTACCTCCGTGGATTTATCCAAATTATGTATTTGAGGTTTGGATGAAAGCATTTTACTCTTTTACTAGTTGAGCACTGAGAATTACGTTTGTCCTCTTAATGCTATTATTGCATAAAGGTAATGATATGTCATCAAAAAATACGCATATAAGGTCTTGCTGGATTATAAGCAAAGACAGATATGATGGATTTTTTTGAAAAGAGGTCTAAAAACTGGTGTCCTATTAATGCCAGTGTTTACCTCAGCTTTCAAAAATAAATTCTGATGACCTGTTGCTAAGACAGTAAACGAATTACTAGAGGTGAAGGTCACTAGTAAGCATAATAGTTTACCATCTTCCCCAGATCTAGGTATTTTGGGGAAGACCATGGCTAAAATACTGCCATAAGCATGTCGTGTTTTGGCCTAATGCCAGTACAGACATTTTAAGTTCCCCTCCACTACACATTGACTGCCTGAAGGTAAGCTGCTCCAGGGCTGACCTCATGTGCCAAGCACAGTGATATGGCAGCTCAGCTCAGACCCCTGACTGACTCCAACCTCATCATACTGTGTCACTCATACCAAGAACAAGTGCCCTTGGAGGAAGGTGGAAAGGAAGGGACTCTCTAATTCAACAGGAACATGTGGTAGGAAAGAAGGCTAGATGGATTGCCACAAGGGTGGTTGCTACTCAAAGGGCCAAGGCACCCCCAAAAGTCTAGGGTTTTGGTCACTTATCTGATAGCAGCCATACGGGAGTTAATAGTTTGCTAACTTTTTAATGGTCTCATAAAAAAACAAAAAAAGAGTCAGTTTACTTGCTATTATATAGCTAAAAGCTTCTAACACAGACTTTTTACTAATCACAACATAAAAACATGGCACAGAATGTGTGAGATAAGGAGATCAAAGGCTGGAAGCTCTGTGCAGCTTAAAGAGAGTGATAATAGGTGGGATCATCTGTTCTACATACACACATACACTCAAAGCATATACTGGGGAGTATAAAAAGAGATAGTCATGTTGGAAGTAAGGGATGAGAAACTAAAAAGAGGGAGGGAGGTGGATGTGAAGCAAAACAGAGAGCAGGATGCCTCCTGCCAAAGGAACTGCAGTGAACACAAACAAGAAGGTAAGTACAAAATGAAAACAAAATAAATGCTGTTTGTACAAGCAGAATAAAAGAAAGATAACAGAAAAAAGGGAAAAGAGAGTGGGAAGAGATTATATGGGCATACATAGAATGGGAAAGGGAGGGAAGATTTAAAGCTGAAGGGGAAATAAGTAAAGGAATGGTAAAGATGTTTGTATTTGGTGCTTCCTTTTGCTCAAAATAATTTTTTCTCTGGTTTAGAAAAAAAAACACCAGAAGGCCAAAATCATCAGGCAAGTTGTCTAGCAAGAATTGTCCTTTGGAAAGAATATCAAATCCTGGCAATTAGACCTTGACCAGAGCTCTCTCTTCAGCAGGCGAACAGACTGTGGAGACATTCAGTATTCTTCAGTCCATTTTTATCTAAAATAAATCAGTTACATTTTGGAGACACTAACAAAGCTTGCAGAAAAAGATTTTCACTGTTTTTCCTACAGACAGCTCTGTGATTACAATTCCAGTGGGGGTTAAGCTCATTGTGAATATTTAAATAAAAGAGTCATTGAGTAGCTACAACTTGCTGCTTTCTGCCCTGGCTTATGTTTACCTCAGAACATTCATCTGCTGCAATAAGTGACTTAGGCTGGAAGGAGGTCAGCAAAGGCAAGAAATGTGAATGAACATTAACTGCCTGCTAAACAAAGTGATGATTCATGAATAAAAAACAGGCATGATTTTAAAGGTCACTAGACCCAGTTAAACTGCATGTCTAACTCTTGTGCATCTGGCACACACAATATGCAGAACTGCCATAGGGCAATTACTTGGGTATTCATCAGCATGAATAATTCTGGTCTCGTTTAGCACATAGCCATACTAAATTACATAAAGAAAATGAGGTATGGTCTCAGATCCATAGTCAGTGGTTTTATTACGCAACTTCCACCCTCTTACAGAAATTCTGGCACTCTCTATACCTTTTAACCCTCTTGGGAGATATGAACTATTTCTAGAACCAAGCTCTGAAAAAATTCTCCTTTGCAGCCTGGGGCTTAAGGAAGGCTCTCTTTTCCGGCAAAACACAGGTTTCTAAATTTACAGAATGGACTCATAGGTCACTTTTGGATGGCTTTCAGCCTGGTGCATTAAGCTCATTTTAGTATTTTATTCAGTAATACTTTGTTATTTTAACTGAGATATTAATTTCTTTTTCTTTTTCTTTTTCTTTTTTTTTTTTTTTTTTCTTTATTGCTGCTTTTATCTGTGGCATTTAGGATGCCAAGACAGATCACCTCAAGAAAAATAAAAGGCATTATTATATTCTGTCTCTCTCCAACATTTGTGCTTTCGACACATAATAAATATTCAGATGTGTTTGCTGTCATTAGCTAGAATGGGAAGACTGTCACTGAGAAAAGGAAGACCTGTTTAATAACAGCAGGGCCAAGCTTCCTTTAACATTATGGAGTTAAGCAACCCGATATTTCATCAAGATCTTTGACAAAAGCCTGACAACCTGGGGTAAGGGTGTTTTTTGTGTGTGCTACTGGGGTCTTTCTTTAGGATCCTTCCTTCTCTTGAGTACAATATGCACATGGCATTCATCCTTTCACGGACTGTAGAATATTACCTGTTAATAGGCCATATACACCTCCTGGAAACCATTCTTTGGTTTTGGATATCTAAAATGGATGGGGGCAGCTAAGATTACATCCAAGCAGGGATGGTTATTTGCACTCTACTCCACCATCTGCTGATAAGATTACAATCCTCCTTCTTCTTTAAATAAAGGAAGAGAAACCATTTTTACAGTGAGCTCAGAAAAAATACTGGATGGCTTTCAAACCATGATGGCCTATTAATACTTGCTTTAGTTTTGTTCCTTTGTTTGAGAAGGCAATGTGGGCCACAGGCATCCCAGAACCTAGCATTAGTATGTGGGTTTACTAGAGGAGTAATTTTCTGTTTCACTAGCCCCATCTGTAAAATGCAGATTTTGGTCATAGTAACTGCTCCTTGAAAAAATACCTTAAAGTGGTTTGCAAAGAAAATTGCATATCAACCTATGTTAGAAATTTGAGTGGCTCAAAAATGATGCATACAAATTCCAAATCAAACACTGTGTGGTCCTGCTTTTGTTAAACTTCACAGTTATTTTTAAATGTTTTTTTTTTCCCTTAATCCATGTATATAAAATATTTTATTTTGCAAATCAATTACAATTTAAAGATATTAAAAATTTTAAAATGTTAACATAGTTTCTTAATAACTGGATACCATTGAATTATCATCCCTGAAAAATCTTTAATACTTTATGATCAATGCTGTATTGTCTTTCCTTCTTCATTAATAAAATATGGTTAATATTTTTCTTTTGTCTTCTGATTACCGCTACTAGTTCAGGAAATTAATGAATATAACTTTATTGTGCACACAGCTTAATTCAGCATCCAGCTCATACTCAAAAGCAAGGCTGTAAATTGAAACAGGAAGGTCTAAATGTAGTACATATCTTTGTCCATGATTTCACTGATCTAAAAATGAAGCAAATTGCGTATTTATAGAAACAAAACAAAATAAAAATTATTTTTCCCACCCAGATTCTTTTATCTTCTCTTCCCCTCTTCACCTGGCAAAATTCCTTCAGAATGCAAGATACTCTACTGCATATATTTATCTCCCCAGAGAGAGACTGAAGAAAAAAACATGTGACAGATGTTAGTCACAATGCTTAATGGACTACTGGAACAGATTCAGAAACTGTGGTGATGAGCATTATATAAATAATCTATATAGAAGAGAATCCTGAAACCTTTCCTCTGGGAAAATATTCATTAATTTCTATTAGACTTTTACCTGAGTAATGATTAATATAGGCTGATTCCCAGATTATAGATATTTTTAGTCTATTTTTAAATAAGCATCATTATGTTATTCCTAAACTTTGTTCCCAAAAACTTTCTACTTATTTTCTTTTAAAAAAGTGAATTTATTAAGCAAAATGTACATGATAAATGGCAGCATCACATGTAATAAAAGCCCTGGAAGGGATACTAGCCAACAGCTAAATTAATAGGCAAAATGCTTATTATCAATTCATACTACCTGTTGGCCATAATGTGGTCAGCACAGTTGAATGGCTGTACTAGGTCAGACCCAAAGGGTCATCCAGGTCTCCCAGAGGATCATCTCTCTGCTCAGTCTGGTGATACAGTGGAAGATATGGTGAGCAAAAAAATTTTCTGCTCTCCCTCCACTCCTGAGTTTATGCACCTGTTTTGTCTTCCTTTTAGTTTGTCTATTCTCTAGATAGAAGTCTTAGCTCACCCTATATGCCTCAGTTTTGTCCCATTTGGAAAAAAATCCACATCTTTAACAATTTTTGTTGTTTTAGTCATTTTGCTATTAATTTCCAATTCTATATCCTTTTGGACATGGGAGGACAATGGGACAGGGGCTAGAATTGCACAGTTTTAAAGTTGATCCATGATTAATTCAACTGAGCTTTATCTTTTTCTCTGTTTTGTTATATTTTTTTCCTAACAGTTACTAACACTTTATTTACTTTTTTTGTGTGCTGTTGAGCATAGGACTGACATTTTCATGGAACTAACTCTCATTATCTCAAGATCTTTCTTCTGAGTGATAACATGTAGCTCAGAGTTCATCATTTTATAAGTGAATTTGTGGGATTTTTTCCCCCTGTGCATCACTTTACATTTTTCTGCATTGCATTTCATCTGCCATTTTATTGCCCAATCAGCCTCACGAGTTTCTGCAGCAATTCTTCACAGTCAGTCTGCATTTCTCCTATTCTGAATAATTTAGTATTAACAGCAAACTTTACCAGCTCCCTACAAAAAGTCTTTTCCAGGACTTTCATGAAGACATTGAAAAGCACAAGTCCCACCTCAGCCCCCAGTAAAATTCCATAATGACCTCTCTGCACAATAAGAGTTAGCATTTTACTCCTTCTCTCTGCTTCCTATCTCTTAATCAGATACTTTTATCTATAGAATGTTCCCTAGGTCTGAAATGAGCTGTGACTGCTCTCTTTAAAAGGCTTGAGACATGGCCATTTTTAAAAGTCTTTTGAAAATATAGACTATATCAACTAAATCATCCTTATTTTCATGTTTGATGACTTTGTCAAAAAAAATGCCAGAACATCTACATCACAGAACTTCCCTCTACAGAAGGCATGTTGATCTTTCCCAGTAACTTGTGTCCAGGTGTCCACTAATTCTGCTATACATTTTGACTACTAATTTACCTAATACAGAAGTCAGACTTAAATAATCTAGCTACCCCAGTCTCCCCAGAAAGTCTCTGATATACCATCTGCTGTGGCTACGGTGACATGCTGAAAGATTTCAAAGAATGTGCAGGAAATTCTGGCTACATTTTAAAAGGAAGACTCCAGGCATTTTCCTGCCCAAGGTGAAATCTGAATATTTATAGATAGAAATGCAGTAACAGGAATAACTCACTGAATATTTTGATCAGTATGTAAATTGCAGAAGATTATTGATATCATGACATCTTGATTCTGAACTGTTTTTGAAGGAAAGTGGTTATCATTATTTTGTGCTATGCCCACATCCCATATGGTCTCCACTTACAGTACTTAATACACAACCCAGAGCACACCTATAGGATTTGTAGTTAAAAGTTTATAGATACTGTGATTATGAAGGCTGTGAGACAGGTATCTGGACACTTCACTAAGACAAAATCATCTCTGGGGAGGTACTGGAACAGGATTTCAAGGCTGAGTGTGTGCAGTCTTAAACATCTAAGCAACGGGACAGAGCTTTCACTCAGTCGTTGAAAATCATGCTAGGTGCTTATAAGCTGGTTTAGATCCTTCTCCACCACCCTTTGGTTTCAGAGCAGGAAGAGAAAACCATGTTCTCCATTCTGTCCCAGCATTTTACTGTCATTAGCATACTATGATCAGACCATGATAGACCACCTATTTCCACTCAGAAGGCACAGCCTAAATGCTAAATGTCATATAAATCCTCGGAAGCATCTATTTTTCCATTACTAGTAGGGAATAGAGATGTATGACACAGAAATATCCCATTCATACAGTTTTTTCTTTTTGTAAGAATTCCTGTTGAGTGTACTGACATCTTGTGGCTGGATATTTGAAATGTTGCATGTGTACGTCAAGGTGAGGTAATTATTGCACAGCATGCTGGGATCTTCAGCTTTTCTTGGAGACTTCAGACAAAGGCCTCATGTTGAGGAACATCTTGAATTTGACTACACAGCATTGACTCTTTTTCTTCTTCCTGGGCTGAAATTCTTTTATCACCTCAAACCTCATAATTTTGGGGGCAAAATGAGCACTCCCATTTACACTTATTTCCTTCAAGCCACATAGTGATTAAATCTCTGTGCCTGAGACACAAGCCAGAGCTATGAGTATGATAGCAATTACAAGAATACTGGCATGTGTTTGCCAGAGTGAACTGCTCTTCTTTGACTGAATCTTGGCTTTCTTTTGTGGCCAGATGTTAGCAGAAGGAGGGAATGTTGCTCTGTTTTTTCCACAGTAAACAGGATGGAGGGCTGCACTCCTGTTCTTTGGGATATTGTTTGTTTGCTCTTTCTAAAAAATAAATCCCTTGCAAACCCTTCTTGTCTCATCCTTTTACAGACTAGAGATGACTTCTGTCATTGGTGTCTTCTGGCTATTCTTTTTTTGCACATTCCTCCTCTTTTGTGTCTGTAGTGTCCTTTCTACTCTCCCCATCTTTTAAAAACTGTCTTCTTTCTTGTTTTCTTTTTCTAACTGTTTTTTTCACCCCAGTTCAAACTTCAGCAGAGATTTTGTTGTGCCCTTCTGCAGCACAGCAGCTGATTACACAACAAAATTCACCAGATTTGATACCTTCATTCTGCTGTGAGTGAAAAGGTAAGGAGCAGAGTTTGTGTGCATAGCCCAAGGGAACCTAATAAAGCTTCTCAGGGTTACTGTGAAGATCATTTCCGTGCTGAAGGCCCAGCAGACAGGAGGACTGCAGGTGTCTACAACAGAGAAACTTACAGCAGGTAATGCAGAATTGGCAGCTCTTTTGTGGTTAATAAGATGCTTCTGAGGACAAGGGGAGAGGTTCTGTGGGTAGTTGCTGCTTCAGGCATAAGGACTGGCATCCGCTGTGCTCAGTGTGAGAGTTAGACACAGTAAGAGAGGCTCTATGTATACAATCTGTCTCCCTCTGTTTATGTTCATGATTCATCTGTGCCTACATACTCTTATGAACAGTATGCTGCACTATGTTATTAAACATGAAACTGTGTACATTGCTTCTGGGATTTGTATATATGTCTCATAAGAAGAAAAGAAGGGTTTCAGTGAAATCCTGCCCATATGGCAGGTCAGCATGCATTAGTCTCCATTTTTCTGATGTGCCTGTTCTGAAGAACCATTCAGAGAATTTATCTAGCCAGCACTACAGGAAATTTCCAAGCAGAAGAGGATATATACACATACGTTTCATAAAGATTTGATGAAGTTTTCAGAAAGGTGGTATATCAGAAACTAGAAGAAAGGCAATATGATCAAAGTATGCTGTAGGTTCAGCATATTCTCAGTACAAGTAGAAAACTTACAGATAACAACTCATAAAGGATATTTATTATGGATAATGGAAATGTAAGATATTTTAGTGACCTGAGAATGTTAATCTTTTTAGGCAATAATGAGTTATCATGACTAAAAAGAAGAAAAATCTTAATGCCTTCAAGAGATTTTCCAACTCAAATCTAGTAGTTACAATGTCAGAAGTTATTTGAGAAAATTAAGAGGTCAAGTTGTTTGTGAGATCAACACAAGAATGAAGAAATGGTCTTGGAATAAATGTACACATCCCAGCAAAATTGTTATGACTCTTTAGACACTAAACTTGTGTGCTTTCATTGCTGATTGATCATATGATTAAGAACAAGCCTGTCTAACAGGAAAATACATTCAAGTGAGAGGCATGTAGAAAACCCAGCCCAGATCAGTTCCCTTGAATTGTTCTTTACAGTAAATACTACTCTTTTTTTTTTTTTTTTTTTCCTGGCCTTTATGGCTAAGAATGTATTTGAAAATAAATTATTTATTTTCTTTTATTTTATATGTATATGGCTGTCAGGAGATTTAATCTGCATCCCTGTATGATCACAAATAAATGTTATCCTCATTTCAATGACTTTCCCAAGATCCGTAAAAAAACTACATTCCTTTAAAGATGTTTTAATAAGGTTCATGTAGGATTGAAATCATGCTTAGACTTTGCAGAAGCCTTTGTGCTGGAAAATTAACTGTATGAACACAGAAACTATAGTTCTGAAAGTTCATTTGTAGGTTCTTCTGCTGAACTGCTATATTAAAGTTTCTATATTAAACATTTTATCAGCTCTTTATGAACTTTATTATCAACTAAAAATGTCAACTTCATTTGTAACTCACATACTGTAAAAAAGTGCATCTTTCCCTTTCCTTGCCATTATTTCATTGAGTACTTTTCACTTTATTTCCTAAACTCTTTAAGCATTGTTCTTTTAATTTAAAACACATCATATACTCTATTAATATTAATTTCAAGGATTTAAAATGTATTTTTTGAGGTCATCAATATAAAAAGTGTAGCAGTTGAAAATTCCAGCACAACCTCCAGAAATTCATATTTATGTGAATAGTTACTCTGAGGCCATGCATGCTGGAGTGGAACCAGTCACAACAATCCAAGTTGTGTCACATCTGGTGAGCTTTTCCTTACTGTGATCCATAGCACTGATGGAAGATAGTTTTATGAACATTTTTCTACTGTTTTATAACCACCCCCATTTAAGGAAGTGTTGGCTCTTCCTACATTTACAACGCTGATAAATGTAAGTGCTATGTTTGTTCGAACAGAGAGTTTTGGCCACACTATTCAGAATATTCCTTTCTATTCTGTGAATGAAATCCTAACATGTTTCTACTTCCACAAAATGTCAGCTATTTTTGTTCTGCTTTAACTGTGATGGTACCTGGTGTCATCAAAGCCAAAGTTTCTAGAGGGATGTGCCTATGCCTTCTGCATCTAGTGAGTCCTCTGTAAGATCAAAATATTTTAAAACCCTCAAAGGACATATTTTCTTTAAATAAAAAACAAAAATTTAGTTATTCAGGTAGAGAAGACTTAAGTAAGGAAAATTTGCTTGTAGACCTCCTTTGTCCATTGTCCTTGCTTTTCTCTACTCCATCACTTTCTGAGTAACATCAACCTCAAACCATCCTAGACCATAGGCATCTTTCAGGAAAGATGCCTTCTGAAGCCTTTTTGCTACCTACTCTCCACTGTATTTGTATAATGTCCTTTCATGTGTTTCAAGCTCATACTTGTGACTGTAACTGACCGTCTCAGCCATACCCCATGCTCTCCAAGATCCTCTGCCTTGACTCTACTCTGTAACTCCCTCAGGGAAGGAAAAGTCTCCCTTCTGCTCCCAGAAGACTCTTTGTACCCAGCTGCTTTATTAAAGGAACACAAAAATGACTCCAAATGCACAATAAAGCAGATGCCACCTGTCACTATCACAAAAAAATAGAAGATACTTCTCTTTGCTGGTTAGCAGCCATGAAACAAAGCAAGATGCAATTAGTATCTGAGAAGCCTTTGAGCACACGGTGCATATAGTTGTCAGTGTGTATGCCAATACAGCCTGAATAAGGAAGGATCTTTGGAAGCATCTAGTCTTTCAGAAGTGCTCTGAGCTTCCTTTGCACTCTGGGCAGTCTGCTGGGTATCAGTACAACCTGATTTACCAAGAACACTAGTGAGACACACTAAAAGAAATCAGTTTCCAAGCACAAGACATTTTTAGAGGTGCTATTTTCAAACCTTCGTAGCTCAGCCAAATCAAACCCAGTTTTCCCTGGAACACTTGAATGTACTACTCAATAAGGAATAAGTATCTGCCAATTTCTAATTTTCTAGGTTCAGCTGATTCATCAGTACAGTTTTTCAGCAAGTAGTCATACGGCAGTTCATAACAGAAGTAGTCAATTTTAGTCATTTTATATTCCAGAGGACCAAACAGTATTAATTCAAACACTGCAGAAAAATAAACAAATTACTGGTTTAGACTAGGACTGGAAAATTTTAAACTCCAAGGCAAACATTTGAGAAGAGTGTGAATGGGTGAAAAAAAGGACTTTAGAGAGCAATATTTAGGAATCTAGTGTTAGAGTATCAGCTGTAACAAACATTAATTAGTCTAAAAACCAGTAGCTTCAGTCAAACTATCTTTTCTTGGCATTGTAAAATATATTTAAATGTTGATAATCACAAAATTCAAAGTGGTTTTCTGACTAAAGGGTTTACACAGGATTCATTGCAGTATTTCTAAAAATACAAAACAATTGTTTATGCATTTCAATTCATAACCCCAAAGTTATTAGTCATAAACATTACTCCACGTTGATACACCAAAGCAGTATGTTTGTCTGCCTAACAGTACATTTGATAAGACTGACTGACAAAGTGGAAAGAAATTTTGTTTCTTAATGAAAATTCTTACAAGTGAGAATAATAATATAAGAAAATATGTCCTTGGATTTGCCCCTTGGTATGGCCTGGCTCAACTGCCTTTCCTTTGGAAAGATCAGGAAAGAAAGAAAACTAAATTGTGGTAGGTTGACCTTGGCCAGCTGCCAGAGATCCACCCAACCACTCCTTCACTTCCTCTTCTCAGTCAGGATGGGGAAGAAAATAAGATGGAAAAACTCATGGGTCGAGATAGAAACAGGGAGCTCACTTACCAACTGTCATCATAGACTTGACTTGGGTAAAATTAATTTACTTTATTGACAATTAAAATACATTTGGATAGTGAGAAACAAAGACAAATTAAAACACCTTCCCTCCACTCCCCTTTTTCCCAGACTCAACTTCAATCCTTTATTCCCAACTCCTCTCCCTCCAACTTCCCCCACTGTGCAGCACAGGGTGGGTGGGGAATGGGAGTTGTGGTCAGTCCATAACAGCCCCTCTCTGCTTCTCCTTCCTCCTCACACTTTCCACCTGCTCCAGCACGGGCTCTTTCCACAGGCTGCAGTCCTTCAGGATAACCTGTTCCATTGTGTGTCCTCCCTGGGGCACAGTTCCTGTCAGGAGAACCTGATCCAGCATAGGCTCTCCACAGCCTGCAGCTTCCTTCAGGGCATAGAGATCTGCTTCTGTGTGGTCCTCTCCACAGGCTGCAGGGAATACCTGCTCCATCATGCTCTTTTCCACAGGATACAGGGTAATATCAGCTCTGGTGCATGAGCATCTCTTCCCCCTTTATCACCTTCTTAAGCTTGGTGCTTGAAGGGCTGTTTCTTATACTTTTTTTTTTTTTTTTGTCCTCACGGACATGTTATCCTTTCTTAAATATCTTTTCACAGAGGCATCACCAGCATTGCTGATGGGCTTAGCTGTGTCCTGCAGTGGACCCATTGCAGCTGATTAGAACTGGCTGCATCCAACATGGGGGCAGCCCCTGGACTTTTCTCATAGAGGTCACCTCTGCAGCCTTCCCTGTGCCAAAACCTTGCCACGGACACCCAGTAAAGAAACAAAAACAGCAGCATATCTCATTGCAAAGGTGGGCTCCTAGCAGTGAAGAAAACCATAGACTAGAGCAGTCTCTGTCCTGCTTCTAGTTCTGGACCCTGTACCTTTCTTGAGTAGCCTTAGGCCATGTGCCATCTACTCTTTCAGCACATAAACTCTCCAGTCTTGGAGGAGTATAAGGTACTCAGATACTATGACAAATATAATATAGACAATATGAGTAGCAAACTGAGATAAATTCATCCAGGTAAAGTCCATACTAGGGAATATTAGGTAAGAAAATATTTCCTTTAATCTACAAGCTATTATTTTTAGACTTTCTTGGAACGATCAGCCATTTTTTGCAGTGTATATTTTCCATCTTCTTGGTGACTACAGGTAGGACAGATCTGTGCTCTGAATTTGTCCACTCTTCATGTCAAACTGCTCAGAACTAATGTTGAAAATACTAGCATATAATTTTTTCTCAGGTATGGAGTCTTGACATGAATTTAGAGTTGCTTAGAGAAATATCCATCTCCCATTCAAATTGCTTAATAAAAATTATCTAGAAAAAACTTGCAATCTAAAAAAAAGGAAGGACAGAAACTCTGACATCAAAAGAGGTTAAGAAAGGAAAAGTTAGTTATTGTCTGAAAGAAAATTCCTAATTTGTTTATAATAACTTGGTTTCTTGTTTCAGTTCCTTCCAGGTTCTCCAAGTACTGAGAAGGCAGTGAAGGTGCAGAGGGAGATGGAAAGAGTTATCGGTCTGTTCCCTTCCCTTCCCTTCCCCTCCCTTCCCTTCCCTTCCCTTCCCTTCCCTTCCCTTCCCTTCCCTTCCCTTCCCTTCCCTTCCCTTCCCTTCCCTTCCCTTCCCTTCCCTTCCCTTCCCTTCCCCTCCCTTCCCTTCCCTTCTCTTTTACTTATGGCTGGAATAAGGGAAAGTTATTTTCTAAAAACACACATGAAATTATATTCTATTTGTGCTTCTGAATGAAAATCTTAGCTGCATATCTGATAGCATCAGTAATGTCCCAACTTGAAAAGTGTCATTTTGTCTTCACAGAATTCTGGAGATCCTTGCTCATGAGACTTTTTGCTCCCTCTTTAGGAGCTGACTTTAGAGTCATTCATTGGTCCCCATACCAAACTTCTGAGAGTTTAAAGAAGGCACCCTTTCAGTGGAAGAGTATTTTTACCAGGGAAATTGCAAGCAGTTTCTGAACATGTCTGAGTATACTTTAAGGAAAACAATAGCCTTTCCATAATTTCCTCTGGGGCAATGAGAAAAAGAAGCAGGTCTATCTCCGTATATGAGACACAAAACACTATCTTATTCAGTTTGAGTCTGCGATGAAGTAGAAATAACCTCACAGAATGACAACTGAATTAAATCCATTGGATGCAAATGACTAATTGGTGTCAGAAAGATCTAAGAATGTTTCAAGGAAGCTAAGGACATGCATGTAAACAGCCTACAGGAGGGACTTTTCTCCTCTTGCTGTGCATGTCATCACTGGCCTTACATCTGTCTGGGAATAGAAATTTCTTCCTTCTAGTTGCTAAAAGAATGTTGGAACTCTGCTTTCTCCTGAGATTCAGGAAGTTATAATGAACCCTTTCTGCTTGCTCTGAGGGACTCATATTTGAAGCAAGAGACAAGAGAGCTTTGAAAGCTGTCCCCAGCTCAGTACTATTGATATCTGGCCTGGTACCAATGAAGGCAGTCTTTCTGTGACTGGATCAACTATCTTGGCATGGATTTTTGCCTTTGTGCCAGCTGGGAGCCACATTTCACTGTGCCTTGCACTTCATCTACATGCTGGCAGAAGCCAGATTTCCCTGCAGGCTGCTTAACCATTTTGGCACGGCTCTTGTCCAAATGCTGGCTCGGAGCTGGTTCCTCTGTGGCCTTCTCAATTCTCTTGGCATGAACATTGCTCAGACACCAACTGAGAGCTCAATTCCTGAAGCCTGCTGTTTCCATCTGCTAGTTCTGAGTGGCAACAAAGAGAGGGGCTATCCTTCAAACCACCTCAGATTTTTTTTTCCTTTGGAAGTTTCTGAGGGAAAAAAAAAAAAAAACAACACTCAGAGATAAACACTAGGTTAAACATTCTGTGAAACCTCTGTTCCAAAAAGAAATTGGAAGTCCAGCCTCTATGTGTCTGGTTCACTTCCACCTGGGTAATCAAGCTACAGCTGGCTGTAATTAATCTGCAAAGAAATGAAGGACGGTCCTGTGGGATGCTTTGCTGCATCCGCTTAGTATAGAAAATCCACAGTGATTTCTGTATTATATGCTTCTTACTTACAGATGAGTTCTAGGCTCTTGCTCTTCAATCCTGGTCTCACCATCTCTTTCCTTTAATCTTTTTTTTAATTCCTGACTGGTTTGCCTGACTTTATGACTTGTCTACTCCTTTTCTTTGTCTTCAGCTGAATAACATTCTTGGATTTTTTACTATATTGCAGATTTATTTTTCCAGACTAGTGGAAAAATATTTCCTTTTTTGGTTTATTATAAATAGGTCTGTCTGGTTTTTACTCAGCCTTAAGTGCTGAGTACAAATGTCCCTGTCTTAAGCTACATCTCCATGAAGGGATATTGTCTGGATGCGTAGAAATCTGGAAGCCTCTTCTTGACAGATGGCAATAAGTCTAGATTCTGAGTGAAGATCTCTCTATCTGTACGGAGATGGAGAATGTTTATCTCCTACAAACCGAGACAAGGTAAGGCTGAGAGCATTCACTCCTGCAGCTCAATGCACCAATGTATCTCTAGTTCTGCTAATCCCAAATGATGAAAAGTCCTGAGTCAGGCATGAGAAATTGTGACACTTCTTCTATCTAAAAACTTATGACTACTAAGCATTTATAAAAGCTGCAAGTCTCAAATGTCCTTGGCATTTCGGAGGTGGAGAGGTGGTGGGGGAGAAAGAGATGAAAGAGAATGTTTATTACTGGGAAATATTTAGCAGAGCAAATAGCTTTACAACCTCTTTACTGGAGATCTTAGTAGGCAGATCTGAACATTAATACCACTCTTTTGATAAATGTCTTCATATTTTTCTTAACTTCCTTACTTTTCTTTATGCTGACTTTGAGTAAACACTTGAAAATGTCTGAAGAGTAAAAGGAAGACACTAGACAACTTTAACGTCTAAAATTTTATATTCCCTTGGTTAACTGTTTAGGTCACACAATCCTTGCCCACACTAGGAAGGAAGTATCTTCCTTCCCATAGTAGGAAGATACTACTCTGCCTATTACTCATTTTATAATCAAATAACTTGCTAATAACTTTAGATGAGTGCATAAAAACTTGTGCTAAAAACATGATCTGAATCACAGTCATCTGTGGGCAGGTAGCCACTTCCAAATACACTTACAGTCTCTGGGCCCACAGGGCCAAAATGTGAGTTCCTGACTTCATTTGTAGTCTTTCAATTTGCGTGCTGCTATTTTAAAATACTCTCTGGGCAATAAGCGGCAATACAAATGTATGGTGAGAGAGGGGAGATAACCAATGTCATGTCAGTTATAGGGGGAGACAGTTTTGCAGAGTCACAGAATCACAGAATGACGGATGAGGATACCATTTACCTTCTTTGCAGCAAAGACATGTTACTAGCTCATGTTCAACTTTCTGTCCACCAGGACCTCCAGCTATGTTTCCGTGAAGCTGCTTTCCAGCTGGGTGGCCCCCAGCATGTACTGGTGCACAGTGTTCTTCTTCCCCAGGTGCAGGACTTTGCACTTGCCCTCATTGAGCTGCATAAGGTTCCTGTTGGCCCATTTCTTCAGCCTGTCAAGGTCCCTCTGGATGGCAGCATGGCCCTCTGGTATATCAGCCACTCCTCCCAGTTTAGTGGAGTCTGCACACTTGCTGAGGGTGCACTCTCCCCTGTCATCCAGATCATTACGCAGATGTTAAACCAGACTGTCAATCTGTAAATATTTGATGTTTTAATGTTATGTTTAAAAATTAACTCCAATACCAGAAAACATATTTCTTATGTTGTAATATTATTAATGATCTATAAATGGATAAAAGTTCATGTTAAAATCTTTTTAACCACAACTGTATATAAAATATAGTTGAAAAAAATAAATACAACTGTCTCTGGTCTTTCACCAGTTTATTTGATTTGTAGAAATATAGTTTCAATCTGTCTTAAACAAACTTTAAAAAAATTAAAACAATAATTTTGAAATGCAATTATAAACACAAAATTGCCAGAGGCATTTTTAAAATTTGGATTATTTGGATCCATTATAAAGGTGACTTATTTAATATGCATGCAATAGGAAAAAGTGAATTTCATAAGATGTAAGTATTGGTCTGAAAACAACCATGTGAATATGCTTTTTCTTACTCCATATCTTTATTTTCTTGGAGTATATCTTGCATACTTGGAGTATATCTTCCAAAATTACTACTTATAACTGCCAGGGGCTGTAGAACTAACACAACTCTATAAGAATTACCTGATTTTTTCCTCATTGGTGTTCACACACTGCTGGCAGAATAGTTAATATTCTAGTTAGTATTTCAGGGCGTGTAATTTTTTGTTGATACGCAGCCCACAGGAAGGAAGAGCATTTCCATAGTATAACTAAAGGTGTAATTTGATGACCATGGGCTTGCACAGATGTAAATGAAGGCAGTAATCAGTCTGAAGAACCTTTGTTACTAGCAGTGGTACACAACTGAGAAAGAATTGAGTTTTGTTTTCAGAATCCGTGTTGATTTTACAGCATTGAAATAAAGAGGGAAAAAATATTTTTACTGTTATTCTGATATAATTTGCCCTGAGAATTACAACATAAAAACATTTCCTGTAACACAACACAGTTATACAACAAACTAGTGTTGACCTTGATGGATTTCCATAGAAGAACACAGTTGAAAATGTCATTGCAATAGGGGTGAAAACTGATTTTTTGAATTTCTCACAATGACCAGTTTAGCTTTATTTAGCTACAAAGGCAGTGGCTACTCTAGCTTCCTTCTGGAAGCAGTTAGGAATCCTAATAAAGCTGAAATAGTTTGACAGCAAAAATCCTTCCCCAAAGAAACTTAAACCCCAAAACATAACAGAACACAAAACCAAAAAACAACCAAAAAAGTTCTTTCCCAGACTGTATTATTTTTACAGAATATCTCTTGCAGGGCTACCAGAACACCAGTTAGACAAAATACATAGTTTTATTTCTGCTCCCCCAGTCCTGCTTTGCCACTCTTGTCTTCCAATTCCCTATGTGTCAGCCCCTGCAGAATGTGGGTTTATTAACATGCCTACAGAGACAGATCAAAACAGCTTGCCCTTGTTTTAATGGATTCTTTCCAGACATATTTTCACAGGTTTTTCAAAATACTAAATTGTATCGTAATTCTGATAAATTCTGAAGTCATGATAGTTTTGACATGTAAAGATTTGTATAGACAATCAACATGCACTGTAAAAACTGGCAAAAGTAGTACTTTGAAGAAAAAATAGATAACATTATCCTAAAATCAGATTTTTAAACGCTAAAACCATCTTCTGACTTCTGGGATAGTTATATTCTGAAATGTATATTAATCATTTAAGTACACTACATACAGTGTACACTGAAAATAAAACAGTACACTGAAAACAAAATAGAAATAGTATTGTTTGGCTGTCATTAACAATTATTAACTCTAATTTTGAAAGTGCTAGACTGTCATGGCAGCACTGGTATACTTCGCAATGTAAAACATAAAGAAGGAAACACCTGTGGAAAGATTTTATCTTTTTTTTTTTTCCCCAAAAAATCGATAGCAAAACAGAAAGAAAGGAAAAAGAAGGAATTCCTTGTTAAGATACAAAGACTTCCTCTATGTGTTTTGAAAGAGCATCTTCCTGCATTCTTGTAAATTTGTACAGATCATCCCCACCAAAAAGAAAAGGCTTGAACCCCTACTCCCACCGATGGGGAGAGGGCTGTAATATGCGATGCCTGGAGGAGCCAGGAGAGAGGAACAGGAGACCAGACCAGGAAGAGCGCTCTAAAGGCATGGAGGGTGCAGCCAGATTTTATGTGTGAACTACATGCCTATTTTCAGAACACTGCCAAAATATATTGTCTTGGACGTTACTAAAGACAAATAAACCCATCTTCCTGTACAAGGTTGTACTGGAGACAGTTTAACTGAAACAACCTTTGAAGTCACAGCCATTGCCAAACTGCCTGTGGCACATCCCACACTCTTCCCTGGGGCTGTCTCACAGGCACCCTGCTGCTGTGCCTGGCTTGGCAGTCGGGTCTCTAACTCTCCTGCCTTCCCCCAGCTTGCCTGAGCTCCCATCTCAACATAGGGGCAGTATGCAGGGGTGAAGTTCTTGCTTGTGCCTTGGGTGAGACTGCCTGTGGCTGGGCTGCCAGAAGACATGATAAGAAGAACATAGTGTTAGTATGAAAACCTCAGGTGTGAGGACCTCAACTCTTTTTCCAGATATATCATTGAGGTGCTTTTGATGCAGTATGTGCCATCTGCAGTTAAAAATCCTCTGTTTACATATCACTGGAGATAGCTTAAAGCTGGATAATTTTCTTTCTTTAATAAGGTTTTTTTTTCAAGGAAAAAAAAGATTGCCCATATTTAAAAGTGCATATTTTTTTACTTCTTCTTGGTGGTAATTGTACCAGTTTTAATCCCTCAATATTTTGACTAGGTAAAACATTTCTTTCAGTCTATCTTGTCTTGTTAAAATATTAAATTCTGGGGACTTAAAGAACCTCTCACAGATCATTTCCCTAACACCTAGCACTGGGATGGACTACGCTAAAAATTATTTATCTTTATGCTGCTATAAATCAAATAGCAAATGTAATTTAATCTTAAATTTTTAACCTTTTTAAAACACTTGTGAGCTAGCCATCTAAGACTAGCCAGCAACACCTAAACAATCATTCATTCTTCTTTAATTTATTCCATTTTCCAATCCAACAATACCTAAAGAGGAAGGAAGCAGTATATTTATAGCTATACAAAAAGGTGGCTACTAGGAAAAACTGAATGTTTAGATGGAATGTCTCTTTCCAACACCAGTGTTTTACAGGGTATTAAAAATTATTGTTGCTGCTATTGTAAATAAATACTGAATTATAGAAATTGTAAAAATACAGTTTATAAAAAAACATGAACAACACAGATGGGTTTTATTTCCTTTGTTTTTTCATACTTTCCTACAAAACTATGTCATGAACTACATAGAAACATATACTGTGGGAAAATAAACACATCATTGTTTTCTAGGAGGGCATCTGTCCCCTTTAATATTTCTACCGCTTTTTAGCAATCCAATCTAATGCCTAGAGCTTTTTAATTAACAGAGACTAATTAGATTTTTTTAGTACTTCTCTACTTGTTATTGATTTTTAAAGTATTTATCACTACTTTTCTGACTGAGTATAAAATTTTAATGAAAATTCATCTGCCTGTAATCTCTATTTTACTTAGTAGTAGAGGAAAAAAGTAATTTGAATTATTAAAAACAAGTTGAGTGTGAATGGAAAAGACCCCCCGCAGAATGCCTGTGCCAAGAAAATATTTTTGTGTCAGTAAAATATTTAAAATCCCATTAGACCTCAAGCTCTTAAATGAGATTTAAGTTTTGCAAAGACCTTTCCAGGTCTCAGGAGGGGGTGATTTCCAAATATATATGGCTGGTGTCAGATTAAGTTCTTAAGGACTGATTTTTCAAACAGGCTGCTAGGAATGTCTTCAATGACATTCAGAAAATGTTTGTTAAGTAGATCCTTCAGATTCAGATCTAGCAATAAACTTTTTATACACGGTCCTCAGTGCTCCATCGGAATCTTTTGCGAGGTTGGAGTCTTAGCCAAAATTATTTGAATTCTTTTAAGTTATATACATTAGATAGTAACTTGAAAACCCTACTACTTAAAGTGAATGCTGTCAATTTTTATCTGAAATGATGGCCTGACTATGATGTTCACATAGTTATTTTGCAATTAGTATTATATTAAAGCTGTGAACTGTTCTTTACAAAGTCACATTTCATTCTAATATGAGCATCCTACTGTGTGAAGAATTATTTGTTCACACTATATTTAGTTCCATAGTAATTGTAATAAACTCATTCCACTGTCAGAACAATCCAAAGTATCCAGAGCTGTGCCCTATGGAATAAAATTTTCTAATCAAAAGGGGCAAGACCAAATTTAAAAAAGATTCTGATTAAATCTAGATCAAGTCTAGATCTAGTCCCTTACGAGTTAACATTTTCAATTTGAATTAAAAGAGTATTTAAAATGTATCTTCCTAACTACTAATACTGTTATTATGTTTGCATGCATATTTTTACACTGAAAATAAGTGCAGATTTCAGGATATTTTCACTGAGATGGTTAGTTTGCTAAGGATGATAATAGGAGATATTTGAGTGATATACAGAGTTGACATTTAGAAAGATTTTTTTATAATTACATGGTATTTTTACTAAAAAAAAACCCAAAAACAAAGGAAATATTGTGATAGGTCTTGCTATATCATGGATTAGTATGTATGATCATGTGTGGACTTTAACTGAACCATAACTGAAGTGGGCCCCAAAGAAGCTGAAACCAATAGCTGTACACAGGGATGGGCTAGCAGGGTTGGAGGATGATGCAAAATGAACAGTCCTATAAAATAATGAAGCTAAAGAAGGAAGACATTTGCTGAGTTCAACATGGACCAGTGCCCTATGATACAAGTGGAATATAGAGATACAGATCAGGAAATCTAATATTTAATTAGTTTGACTATTTTATAAAAAAACCCTCAGAAATCTTCTAAGATGTGCATTGGTGTAAAGAAGTCTGCAGAGCATTGTGCTAATAGCTTGCTGTTGGTACAGATGTTTCAATATTTTGACTGTTAGATGATGAATTTGTGTGGGTCATGCCAAGGAGTCAACCAACTTAGCCCGCTATATGCCATTGAGCCAAGTCTGTTTCTTTTCTTTTGTCTGTTCTATTCTATCTCTTAATGAGATAAGAATAGTGGTGGAGTCCTTAGCCAGTGGATGCACTGTTCCCAAGACCTATGAAATTACAGTACTTACAGAAAGAATGTCCTAGCAACAGATCTATTACAAAGTTCAACATTTTCATTAGTGATGTGTATAAATAATTTTAACAAATAAAAGAAATGACTGCTGAGAAAATGATTATCATTCCAAATGCACCTGAAAGACTAAAAGAAATGAAAAATTAGTAAAGATACCTATGGAGATGTAGAACGTGCAAAATTTTCAAAGCATGAGAAAACACAGATTTTTTCTCTTTTTGGATTTTTGAGGGTATTTCTAAAAATTGAAATGTTTACATTACTTGCCTCTAATAATTTTTAAACATTATTTACTATTTAATAAATTCATTATATAAAAATACATGCATAAGTACAATTGTATATGTATCTATATATGTAAATGTAAATTATTTACTTTTAGAAAATGACAGTTACAGTCAGTATTAGGGATGAATCTGTGCCATATGCAAGATGAAATTATTACTGTAACAGTATTAGAAAGTTACAGGTCAGAGCCTGATGTGACCTCAAGACTTGGTTTTATGAATCTATACTGCTTTTGCAGTCAGACCAGAGTTCAGAAGTAGTACTCTAAACTATAAATTAAGAAAGCCTAATTTGTAGAAAGACGTTTGCAAAATTAACAGTACATCCTTATGCATTTGCAATAATGTATGGAGTTAACATATCCCATTACTGGCCTTGGTTATTCAAGAAAAGTAATTGCCTAATTTAATACATTTTCATGTGAAATCACTTTATTACAAATAAGTAAAGAAAGTATTCTGATTAACTGATTTGCATCACTAATGTAATTTTAAACAGGTTTCTCAAAAATGTCTGAAATTTCAGAGGTCCTTTTTCCTGATATTCAGTTAAGATGAAAATAGCTCCCTTCTGCCAGGGAAGGGGATGGGAAGTAGTTGGCTGCAAGTATAAGCATTCACTCACCTGCTCCGGAAGATGCCATTACCTAAAGCAGTTAAAGTTCCATGGTGTTTTTACACACCACTTTCTACCAGCCCGTCACTGCTTTCATGCTTCTGGGCTGCAAATCCTGAACAGGTTGGTTCTGGATGAAATCTGAGTGAGGACATTGTAGAGAAAAGCAGGTGTAATTACAGAATTGTGACACTTAGTTGTGGTGGTTTGGTTTTGGTTTTGTTTGTTTGGGGTTTTTTAATGTTGATTTTAGTTGTCTTATAGAATAACATGAAAGGATCTAGGTGTATAAGTCTCAGTTATCCTAAAGCCCCCTTGTGTATGGCTCTGATACCCACATTTGTCTTAACCAGTTAAGAAAAAAATAAAAGCTGCTTGATATGTGTTGTATGCACGTAACAACATGTACAGAAAAAAAAATAACACTTCCTATTCATGAGACTCTTTTCCACTTTGGATTTAATTTCCTGGCTTTCAGTTTATGATTAGTCTTAGATTGGTGCCTTGTTCTATGTCAAGAGACTTGACTAACTGATCTTCTAATTTCATTTCAGTCCCATAACTTGAGTCTACATTGTGCTTATTTCACTCAAACATATAGGTCCTTTTCTTGGTCAAGAAACCTCTCCTTAGTCTCATAATTTCTGTTCTTCTGTACTCATCAAAATTTGTGCTTATCTTATGCAGGCACATATACCATAGTGGACAGACAGTCAAGTTCCAGTCCCGGATCTGGAACGGTCTCCTTGCTCTCCTCCATGCCTGGAGATTGACAGAAGTTGTTGCCCAATGCATAGAAGAATTTTTTCTTTAGAGTTCCTTGTTAGAAGTGCCATCCTGCACATCAGCACAAGGTTAAGCATAAAAACAGGATATTTCTTCTATTAAACCTTACTAAAAACAAAAAAGTTGTTGAGACTCTGTATTATAAAAACAGGCATTCTAAATAATACAGTAAGAAGCTATCCAATTCTTATAATGATGTGTCTGCATCAACTTTTAAACTTGAATTCACTGAATATATTTTGAGCTCTATGTATGTGTTTTTCTTAATTCTGTCTTTTGAACACCTCTCAAGAAAATGTACAAAAGATGTATCATGGCACAGAGACCTTGAATTTCAACAGAAGTAAAGTATACTTTTAACATAGTTGATGTTGATGCCTATAAGCTAATAAAGGAGTTATGTAACTGACAGCAAATGAAGGGAACAAGAACAAAGGAAGACCTCTAAGCAGTCTTTAGGAAAGTGAAACTGAAGTGTCATATCCTTTCATTTAGAAAAGATTTCTTCTGTTAAATATAATTATTTTTCCTTCAAGTTTTGATGAAGATGAGGTTGCTAGGAAACTCATTCTCTTTTCAGCTGTGCCTGTGTAAATATGGTGTAACCAGTTTACACTGATGAAAGCTCCTGGACTGAAATAAGAACAGCTATGGAGTGGTTCTGATGTTTGTTCATGACTAACATAAGGAAACATGTTGTTACAAAAGAGACAAAACTCAATGACCAGTTGTTGCCTCCTGGTCTCTGGGCAACATCTGGTACAAGCCATGTTTTATGATTCATGCCATCCTTGTAAATCTCTGATTCCTTTCCAGTAGAGCTGCATGAAATTCTTGGCAATGAAACACACCTCCACCACTTGCATAATATCACTCAAGACTGCTTTGGAACCATGAACCCATGTTTATGGCTTCTATGGATTGAATTCATCTACCACTAATATTAGGAGAGAAGTGATTATTCTCTATGTTGCAGGTTCTGAAGGGAAAATGGGAAATATAGCTCTTCTGGCACCTATATTGCCTTTGGTAGCAGTACCTGAGTACAAGTTTACTTTTATGGGTCAGTGGACATATACTGCTAGTATAAATGCTGCTGTGACTGTAATACTCACTATGTATACCCATGCAGATTTTTAGCATGAGTTTACTGGGTAATGATAACTACATCACAGCTTTTCTATCTTAACACCACTGGCCATACCAAATGTGTGGCCAACATACCTTTGCACACACCCTAGGACCTATCCCCAGTATATATTTGTATGAAAAATTCCTTCATCTCCATACTAAAATTCCTGCATGGCTATGCTGCCTATTGCTGCACCAAGGACGTCAAATTAGGCCTGTAAGCAGATTTCATCCATCTAGACCTATCACAAGAAATAAATAAAGACTCAAGAAATATGCTGATTTCTATTATATCATTGACAATGATGGAAATACAGACTAACTTGATAGCAAAGCTGCTCTGTCCTCCCCTCAGGATATGTACTAGATCACAGCTTTGGACTAGGTCAGTCTTCCTTTAGTTGTTCAGGGAAGACCAGCATTGACTGTTATAGACTGTCTTACTCACCTGGTATGAAAAGAGATGCATGAGAAGAATCATCTTCAACAAGGGACCTTCTTCAGAACTTCCAAGCCTGTGCAACTCTCCCTCACTGATTCACTTTTGTTTGGTTAATTTTTACCATAAACAAAGAGACTCTGAACACAGAATATAAATAGCTGAAACCTTTTTTTTACAATTTTACTGAATAGTAAACAGTAGTATAATATATTAGATATTAATTTATATATATAGTAATAGTTTGGCAAGAGCTATGGAGCTAGAATTCCAAGTTATATATATGAAAATCAATTTTTTCTTCAGTTATAATTCTGGTGTAGATGATGATCAAGGCTGTGCCTTTATGCACACCCAGCACTCTTAAGACATGAGCTCCCTGGCTGGTCCAGGAACTCCACAGCAAGTTATTTGCATAGATGTAATGCTGGCTGGTTTGAGAAAATAGATCTGACTTGGAGGCTGACTCAGCTCCTAGCCGCCTTTGTAAATAAGTATTCAACTGATTGTTACAGGAACTCTTCATGTGGGATTTTGGACAGTTCACAAAATTTCCCTAGACGGTTCCTGCTATGCCTAATCTAATTTCTGTGTTGATTAACACCCTGGGTAGAAATTCCCGGAGATTCCCAGGTAGTTGCTGCTGCAGAAGCTACCAAATTGTACATAGATAAGACATTAGTAAACAGTAAATAGAAACCATTACCAAAAATTAAGAAAATGTCTTTTGCAGGTTGTAAAGATGTTTAAGATGCAGTTGTTTTGCCTGCAGTTAAAATAATGGATAGAGATGGATCTGGATCATGCATGTGTTGGGCCAGTTGCATAGGTGAACAGATGGTTTGTAAAAACTGAGTAGAACATTGGTTTGGAGACTCTTACTCAATCCAGCTGAAGATGTTACAAGGACACTTGCAATGGAGGTTCCCGTGACTGTCCCAACAGCAACTGACCACCCTGTTTGAGAGACCTGATTACTCCTCCAAGAATTACTCTATGCCAAGAATAATTTCTTTGGAAGAAGCACTCTGTCTGTCAGTGTCTGTGCAAGAGTAGATATGAGTCTGTGTTTTTTTTAAGAAAGGTTCCCCAAATAGATAGCCACACATTGCTCTACAGCTCTATCAGCAGGGAAATGAATCTTTGATTCTGTAGGCCCTCATGGGTCATGCAAGTTGTTTCATGAATACAGTGACCATATACCATAGGTGTAAAACATATGCTACCTAGGTATTACAAACCTTCCCAGTCTTAAACTGCAGAGAGACTAGCACTTTTGTCTGTGAACAGACAGAACATGAATGAAATCAGGGTGAACACCTTCGCATGGGTAATGATGTACATCTCTGGCTGCCTTTAGTCATATAGTTCTCTACCCAGACAATCAGGCCACACAGGGAGTTCAATCAAAAATTAATGTTTTATATATAAGAATCACATTTTGAAATGCCTGAAGGTAGAGAGAATTTTTTGCCTTTTTTTTTTTTGAAGAAAAACTGAAATTGAAGCTTAACTCCTGCTGGGTAGCAGTCAAGTGTGCTTTCAATTATCTGACTATGAGATACTGTATCCTCAGGTACAGCCTCAATGACAGTGTCCCAAATGCCTTTTGAATCATCGTGTCATGCTGTATCCTACAGCAGGGTGTTGTGCACGGCTGCCAAGAAGCTATCCTAACTGCAGATCACTTTCACTTAGCCTAACACAACCACAGGCACTGATTCTGTCTTCTGTGATGGAAAGATGAACTATTATCTGCAAAATGCCTTTATATTCATGTTTCTGGCCATAGTTAGAAACACTGCTCCCTTTTGCTGTTGTATACATTGTTTCCATCCCTTCATTACGCACTGACCAAGGCTGAAGGCCCCACAGCAGTCTGAGCCAACAAGAGCATGTGGTCTCCCAAGGTCCAGTGTCAGGCATGCCTAGCAGGATGCTTCTTGGGACAAGGAGGTTCTCCTCTTACTAAAAAAAAAACAAACAAACAAACAAACAAAAAAAAAAAAAAAAACAAAACCACTGTATGTCAGATTCCCCAGAATCTATCTTTCATAAGGCCTACCTCTACCAGAGATATACCTTATGTTACCAGTACTGTCATTCTATTGTGCCCTCTAGGCACCCCTCTAAAGGTGGCTGTAATAATGTGTGAAGGGGCTGGGAGTCCATAAGGAGTTTGAACATTTCAAACATATTTATCCGAACAGGGACAAAGGGGACACTGCTCCCATAACAAAAGTCACTGTGCTCAAAGTTTCCATGTCACTTGAGTCTAAAGTCATGTTCCAGGCAGAAATATGTCCCTGGTCTTGTGTGTCTCCTAGGTGATACACCATTGGCTACTTTCCTGTTAGACAAGTTATAGTCTGAGGCGAAAAGGTTTTTTCACAGCAGAGTTGCCTGAGGTTGGCTTCTCCCTAAGAAAAATCTCTGGAGAGGTGAAGAAAGCAACTATCAAACCTTCCAGAAATTATCAGATTCAGATGGGGTAAACAACACAGAGCAGACACAGCATATAAACCTAGGGGAGTCTCACAGTTCAGAAGTAAATGGTTGTGTTGGCAAATCTATCTACAAAGGCAAGATGATCTAATCCCTCACTAAAGACCTATAGCAATCTCCTTCCCCGCCCCTCACCAGATGGTACCAGCAGTGCTCTTGAGATCTCTGCCCAGAAAAAAAGGTGCTGGTCTGCCTGCACTGTGTGAGAAACGCCATGCCTGCAGTGGTTCTATGTTTTGTCTCCATATCCTGTTCTATATGATGAGTACCTCAAGCATGAGGAGATAGTAATGAATTTAATTCACTTACAAGTGGAG
Organism: Morus bassanus; assembly: GCA_031468815.1. Lineage (NCBI taxonomy): Eukaryota > Metazoa > Chordata > Aves > Suliformes > Sulidae > Morus > Morus bassanus. The sequence continues at coordinate 66,632,629 of CM062571.1, forward strand.
TGGACATTTCAGTATTGGCTTGTTGGCTATTCCAGCTGTGCCACCATGTTTTTCCTGATTGAATGTAAACATAAACTGGAGGGACCTCTGAAATCATGATATGCTGCTCATGGAAGTCTAGACTAGCTGGAGTTGCTGCTAGATGTTACTTTAGCGATCAGTCTTTCTGACAAACAGTTCTGCATCTGATGGCTTGCAAACAGACTGTTAGACTGGGTGCTGAAGCCATAGGAACTGTGAGAGAAGATAATGACACCCCTGTTTCTGTCCCTGTGCCTGGAACATGTCTTACATGATGAAATAAAGTTTCCTGTTTCATCCTGGTATCTCAAAGGATACTCTTTCCCTCTGAACTAGAGTGACCATGCCAAACCCTGAATCATGTGTTGTGATTTGACTGTACGTGAACTGAAAAGGCCAAGAAAGGACTAAATGCTTCCTGGAGTTGCATAGGTGTATGAATCATTCATGCCTTTGCAAATGTGCCATATGAGTGTCCAACACCAAAGGAGCCTTGCGGGGGGATGCAGGTAATCTACTTCACAGGTACTGTATCACCTACTCCAGACAGTGACATGTTTGTTACTGACACCCCTGTCATTGTTTTTTTCCCCAAACAGAGTCAATGCTGGGGGCAGAGAAGGGAAAGCTGCTTCTGAAACTGCCACCTCAATACAAAGTGTTAAACCCTCTTGATCCCTGCCTCTTGACTACCAGAGCCTGCTTATTGTACCAAGCAGCATGCACCCCCTCAGTAGAGCAAGTTAGGAGGAGCCAGATCTGATAAAGAATGTAGCTTGTCTATGCTGCACCTAGGGTTGGGATTTGAGTCTTCTGTCCTCTCTCCTCACATGGACTTCCTTGACAAAAGTACAGCTTGCATATTGCAGAGTGGAACTATAGTGTGCATCACCATGCTGATGGTGTGACAGTGTATGAATTAAGACTTGAATGCTAAATCAGAAGCATTTCAGTGTGACCATGAGACACATCCTCTGTCACCAGGGAATTTCCAATTAACCTGCTTCAGCAGCCCTTACAAAAAAGCTATATGCAGTCTATGGATTTTATCCTAATTAGACGTGTCTTGACTGTTCCTTCAATTAGTATTATACCTGCTGAACATGAACTGAGACTTGGATGTTATAACTGTACCAATAAATTTACATCTGTAAAGTGTGTATCAACTGTTGATATAGAGGTACCTTTCAGAGTACATTCTTACTGGTTTGGACAAAGTGATTCTGTATATAGCAAGGATATAAGCTAGAGGGCGGTCTGCCTGACATATTTCTAAGGTCTGCTTTTCTCTAACATACAATCAGCACTTCAGCAGGAGGGGCATAGAGGTGCAGGTAATTCAGGAAGGACTCTCAGGTGTGAGAGCTGCTATAAATGAAGTCCATTTCAGATACTGAAAATGTCACAGATCCGAAGTAGGATTTTTTTTTGTTGTCATTTTTTATTGGAATTCAAAATCACATATATGTTCAATTCCTTCTGATAGTTTTTCCTTCCTTTTTCTTTTTTCTTTTTTCCTTTTTTCTTCCTCTTTTTTCCAAAGTAACACCAAGTGGGGTTTTTTTTGTTTTTGTTTTTGTTTTTTTTTTTTTGTACAAGACTTTCCAAAACAAAGAAGAGCTGATATTCAGAAAATGCTCAGCTGACTGTATCCAAGAACCTAGTCTGTTTAAATGTGACTTTGGTATGGGAACCCCTCCCCCACAAAAAAGGCACCACCTCATTTTTTAAAGGCTGGTGCTTTTATGAATAATAGATGGAGGAGGAGGGAAAGCAACAAAGCATATACACACACAGTGAGTAAGGCAAGAGGAGAAAGAGGCACTGGGAATCAGAGTATCCACATTTTCTTCAAGCAACAGAAAGACAGTTTATATTATTTGACCAGAATAGTGAAATGTGTAACAGCTGCTGCAGTAACGGTAAATATCTATGAGCAAGTAGGCAGATGCAGCAATGCTAATAAATGTTACAACAGTATCTTTGGTGAATACAGGGCTCCTTATCCTGCTGATAACCAGGCTGCTGCATGCTTCTCCACTTCCTAACTATCATCTCATCTTGGATGTTTTTCTAAGAATGTCTGTTTTTAACCTTCACCTAGATATAATCCTATTGGTTTAATGACATCAGCAGTTGTTTAAACCATTTTTTCTAGATAAAATAACCTTGATTGCATGAATCAGAACTCTTACAGCTCTCTTGAGAATTGGAAGATTATATATTTTAAAATAAATTAATACCTTTCCCTGCATTGTGGAAATAATAGGGTTTTTTCTTGACAGTCTGTTCTGTCAGCAGCAGCTCAGTCCACCATCACCTGCTTGTAAAGTCCCTATTCTTAGACCATTCTCTGCTCAGTTCAGACCCTCATCTGCTTTCTGCCAGTTTTCTTAGGCCTAGATGCACAAGAGTATTCAGGCATTTAACTATCTTAGGCACCAAATGGAACTGGGAATCTAAGAAGGTCCAAAATACTCTAAATTTAATTTGCAGCCATTCGTATCAATTTGATGAATTTAACAAAAACTTCTCCATCTCTATTAGTGCTTCACTATACTCATTTTCATCTATTCTTATATGGTATTTCCAGAAATCTTCACATGTTCCAATAGTTTATCATTAAAAATACTTGTTTATTTATTTCTAGAAAGTGTAGTAATTAACCATCAATAGAGAGAAGTGGGATGGGAACTATGGGAAAGCTGGTGTAAAGTATTTATCATGTATTCATTATTGATATTTTTATTATTTATACTAACATTCTCTATTATCTGAAATTTAGTTAATATTTAGCAACCTGTCATTCATCCAATGCTTTTCTACCATTTAAACAAGTTAATTTTAATATTTAGCTTTTTTAGCCATTGATGGCAAGAAAGTTTTTCAGCTGAGTGCATATTAAATTTACAAAAGGCAAACTTACTCAGTTTCCATGCAGAAACTCTCTGCAGAAAACAGGTACCTTTCTTCATTGTGATGTAAAATATTTTGTGTTGGTTCCAGATGTTCCATAATCCCATATTAAAAATATGTTAAGGAAGAAGCTGAAGCTTTGTTGATTTATCGCTTTGTTGTTTCATTGCTTAAGAGACTGATTATTTATAAGAATGGATAAATCAGTCCTAAAACTTACTTTGTGAAATGTGCATCTTTCTTGGGAGATAGTGAATTTTGCTGCAGTGAATGGTCTTACACAAAATCATAGTCACTAGTGACATCCTGGAAATCATTTAGATAAGTCTAATTTGATCTGTATTCCTGTTCCCTCTTTAGGCAAATACATAATTTGGGACTAGGTTCCATCTGAGATTACTTCCACTCTGATTTTTCTTTTCCAAAGATTTGAGACACCCTATGGGAACATGTTATTTCTATGAATACAATTGCCAGTAAACTCCTTTTCTAAATTATTTCTGGGAAGTTAATAAATGAGGAAAAAGTCAATAGAACTAAAACTGCTTTTCAACAGAGATGTATGTTTATCAGAAATTGTTGCAGCATTTTTACAGATACAGTAATTAACCATTAACCATTAACATTTATTAAAAATAGTTTCTGCATTTACAACACTGTTCATGGAAAGAAACGAGAAGGTTTTATATAGATTATTGACCTTATTGCAGAAAGTCTGCTGGAGTACCAGGAACAACCGAGTACACCAGGTACAGAGATTTGTGACTAATGAGAGAGAAGCAGCAGCAGGGTCAGCTCTGAGTTACAGTCCCTTGCTCCACAGTGGGGGACAGCACTCCTCATTATAAACCATCCCGTCTCTTGTCAGTGTGCTCTTATACAAATTCCATCAGTGCTTCCACTTATTTACTCTGGTCTGTGGAGGAACAATGGCTTTGTTTTCATTTGTTAGCAGACCTTTAAAAAGGAACACCCTGAAAAAATGAGAGTAATAAGGATTTATTTAAGAAATCAGTTTGATCAATCATGAATGAGCAAAGATGCCCGCAATTAGAAACTTCTGCTTTTATATTTTTGATTGCAGTTCTGACCTGACTTTATGTCTGAGTAAAGGTAATTATCAAGAGATAAAAGAGTTCAAATGCATTCAGTTCTTCTGGAAATTCAAACCATGAGGCTCATTCTTGTCAAATCAATAATGAGCTGGACTTCTGTGCCATCGTCTACACAATGGCCTTTTATTTTCTTACAAGATCTGTGTAATTCTCAAAAGTTGCTGTTATGCATTACTTTTTCTTTCTGATCAAAAGTACAGACTGTACAGCATTCACAGCTTTAAAAGATCAGGTTCTATTATAAAGGACTTTTTCCACTTTGATCAACACAAGATAACATTTATTAAATCACAGAAGAATATTGTTAAAATTATATTAAGAGTATAAATACAGTCAACAAAAGCCAAGGATTTAGTGATTTCTTTTTTCTTTCTGCATTATTCTTACACTAATTTTTAAAGGTACTGCAGTCTTTAGGCACACAATGAGTTATTTCCTGTGCTGGACAGTAACTGTTATTACTTTTGGGATGCAGTAAGGGACTGAAATTATCTCATAGTATCATAGAAGTGTTGGTTGGAGTCTCCTGCTTGAACCTGGCTATTGCCATCAGTACACAGGGGCAGCCCTGCGCCTGGCATAGTCTTCAAGATGCCCAGGAGAGAGATTTCACAGCCTGTCTGTGCAACTTATTCCAGTGAGATACTACCCACCTAGTGACATTTTTCCCCCCAGTGTCCAATCTTAATTTTCCAAGCTGCAGTTTGTTACCACTGGTACAATTACATTGCTGGGCATTGCTGCAAAGTGTTTGGCACTGTGGTTTTTTTTTTTTTTTTAAAAAAAGAAGAAAGCAAACCAACCAACCAAACAAACAAAAAAAAAAAAAAAAAACAAACCAAACCAACCCACAAAAATTAAACTCTCCAAACTTGTCTCTTCCACACCCCCAGTTTTTCCGGTGTGGACAGTGATGCACACCACACCCACACCCCCCACACCCCCCTGCAAGAAGCTCCTGTCATTAGTATTGCTTTTTTTTATGTTTGACTGATTTCATCCTTTGTGTTGAGTGTCTCAGTTTTTGAAAATTTAAATTAAAATAAATAGACCCTTTGTGTGGACATTTTTAATTTCAGGCTTCACAAAGATTATAAACAGAATGTTTCAGTAATCCTGTGATCAGAAAACAGACGCAAAGGTGCGGTTAACCAAAAGGAGGCAGGTAAAGGAGATAATGAAAAGCAAATGCTACCATTGGGCACTGGCTTTTGACTGCCCTCTGGGATGTTGGAGGTGATGGGAAGGTTGCTGGCACTCTGTCTTCCATGCCTCACTGAGGTTCTTTCCCTGCTCTTGGGCTGTGAACTACAACAAGGGATACAGTCTGGATAACTTAGACCTTTGCCTTGCACCTAAGTGGTAGACATGTAGTGCAGCAACTGCTTTAAAGCGAATGCTCATTTTCCTGTTTATCAATGAAAGATGGATTGCTTATCTTGGGAGAAAGTATTATCCCTGGACACCTATCCCTTTCCTTTGATGATTGTCAGAGCAAGTGGTGTGGATCCTTTGATGTCTCAAAAGCACACTCCAGAACCATCCAGAAGCTGCTTAGGTCATGAAAATGTCTGCCCTGATAGCAGAGAGTAAACATGATCTCTCAGAATAAGAGCAGGAGTAGGGGCACCGCAGGAGTCTGTAGTGTTCGATATGTTGACAAATGTTCTTTTTTGTTAGGCAGAACTAGTAAAGAATCCCTGAAAATTCAGTCTTGTTTTTTTCCAGAACAACCTGAATTAATACTGGTAGACAAATAGTATCTCTGAAGACTAACCCATTTATGACAATTTAGGTAGGGAATCCATCACATTTAAAGTTTACAAAAACTAAATAACAATAACTAAATAATAATAGTACTGTTGTGGTATGGGGCATTATTAATGAGGGATATTAGAAAATGGTTCTGGAGTAAGGAAGGCTCCAAGCAAACATAGACCTTCTTAGAGGTCTTGGATTGGTGTCTCTATTCAGGAGAATACATAAAGGAACATTTAAAAAAGTGGCTGAAGTTCCTCTTGGGTCTGGAGGATGAGAAAGAATTTGTATTATAAACCGAGATCTAGGATGACTAGATATTCCTTGTGTTAAAACTGAATATTTAATATCCTTCCATTTATTCTGTTTTCTTTCTCTTAAACACTTAAGAAATCTAATTTAATAAATAACAAGCTAGGCAAGTCCCAAGTCATAAAGAGCAAAAATACATGCTTGCTTATTTTTAGTTATGAAACAGATGAGTCCATTCCTGAATAAAGTTGTAAACCATGCTGTAGAAAGTTATAAATTCCTCAAGAACTTGATAATTTAAAGGAAATTAACTGCAGAAGATAAGACCTATGCAAATGTTTTAGCTGTAATACAATGCCTATAGCACAGTGCTGAAATCTTGAGAGACCACAACAGAAAACATGAAGTGTGAAAACCTTTGGGACTTGTAAAACAATACTTTAAAATATGCTGATGTTATAAATAGTGCCATAGTTTACCTTTACTGGCTTGAAAGAGGACTCCAGAGATTTAAACAGAAGACAAATCAAAATAGTTGGCCTCTTTTTCAAAATCTGTTATGGCAGCTATATTGGAAAGCACAATACTCCTTCATTAACAAATTTATGGCAGCTATATTGCTTTATACATAGGAAGGGAAACGAAAGGTGTAGCTACTTGGACACATAAGTTTCTATGCAAAGTATAGGTCAGGTGGAAAACTGAATTATTATTGTTGAACTTCCCATTTTTGTTAGTTTATAAAGACTTTCATCAAATATAGGCCTGAATCCAGAGGGTGCACCTAGATGATGGAAGAGACAATGCTAGGATGGAATAAATAAGCTCCCAGCTCACTGCACAAATCAAGAATTCTTTGTTGAGATTCCCCAGAAACCCCAGAACGGAGTTTCCCTCTTGGAGATTGTGTGACTAGGAAGTGTTATAATGTGTGATTAAAACTGAGCAGAGGAGGCTTTTAATAAAAGCTGGATACCTTCTGATGTGAAATTTTACAAAATTTTACTCTTCTGAATTGTATTATGTAACCAGTAGCATGGTTTTTCATTTGCTTTTCTTTTTTAAATTGCCTGTCAGGTTATTTTTGGCAGTTCAATATATTACAAATATATGCACAAAAAGTTAGTGAGGTGGAAAGATTTTGCACATAAACTTCATTATATGAAGCTCTGCATGAACCCTGTGTTATTTATGTACAACTGTGCATAAGCAGCACATAACGGTTTATGTTCAGCTGTTGTTGCACAGGAAATTGTATGCAACTCCTGACACATAAAGGTTTGTCTATTACAGCTCCTGGCATTTAAAGCTTTCACTGCCCAAAGGTTTTATCCTTCCTTTTCCACATAGAAATATACTTGGTAATTGCCTGGAAAAAAATTCTGGAAGCCTTTTATCATTTCATGGATAATTCAGAAGTCCAGTGGTTTTAGTACCAGTGTTTTCTTCAGTGTGTTTGTATTGTTATCCCTGAGGTGTTCAAAATGGTAGGCTGAATATTTCATTCTCAAGCACGCATTTCTGATTACCTCTAACTTGTCTGATTATGAATTTAGGAGAGAACCATGCTGAGGGCTGGTTTGGGAGACTGTATGTTAAAATTATAGGTAAAGCTCCTACACCAGCTGTTAAAAATTTTTTCTGTCAGGTCCTGCTCCCCAACACAGGCGTCTATCTCTGAAGAACTCTGCTTCTTATGCCTCTCCTGGTGGAGTGGTCTGCCTCTGACCAGGCATAGGAGAGCTCCTGCCTCAATCTTCACCCTCCCCGCCTCTGTTATAAAAATGGCTGATGCTTTTTTCATCTTATGCACTTTTGAGGGATTTTCAAGGGTACCAAGACACTGCAGCTTCACATACTCCTACCTTAACACAGCTGGTCCCAGATCTGCCACTTTCCAAGTGTGGCCACAGCAGCTCTCTCTGCCAAAGAACCAGGCTCTGAGCTTGACCATCTCTTTATATTATACAGGTTTGTATACATCTGTCTTAAAAACCTGGAATCTTCTCTGACATGCCTGTGTACATCAGTGGAATAGCATTCTTACCTTGGTACTGCAGCCAGACACATTCCTTTTTCACCCTAATGCCATGAAGCTTTAACACCTCAACATGTTGCTGAAGACAGTGTAATTGTTTAGCAGTTGTGAAAGCTGGTTAAAACATAAGCACAGAAGAATGACTAGAGTGTAATTATAAAATATATCATGCTGTTAGTTTAGAAAAAAACAACCAAACCCTAACAATGTAAACGGACTTTCCTCGTACTGAATTAAACTATTTATTTTGTTCCTTTCAAATACTGCATAAAGCTTTTGTTAGACGCAGAGTTGTAACATATTCATGCTGATTTTCAGAATCTTGTCCATGTTGTAGTTTAACCCTGCAGGCAGCTAAACACTACACAGCGGTTCGCTCACCACCCCCCAACAATGGGATGGGGAAGAGAACCGGGAAAAAAAAAAGTTAAATTCGTGGGCTGAGATAAAGACAGTTTAATAGGACAGAAAATGAAGGGGAAATAATAATAATAATGATCGAATAATATAAAAAATAAGTGATGCACAATGCCATTGCTCACCACCCGCCGACCAATACCCAGCCTGTTCCCAAGCAGTGGTCCCCCCCGGCCCACTCACACCAGTTTATATGCTGAGCATGATGTCATATGGTATGGAATATCCCTTTGGTCAGTTTGGGTCAGCTGTCCTGGCTGTGCCCCCTCCCATCTTCTTGTGCATCTGTGTCCTGGTTTCAGCTGGGATAGAGTTAACTATTTTTCATAGTAGCTAGTGTGGGGCTACGTTTTGGATTTATGCTGAAAAGAGTGTTGACAATGCGGAGATGTTTTAGTTGTTGCTAAGCAGTGCTTACACTAGTCAAGGACTTTTTCAGCTTCCCATGCTCCGCTGGGTGCACAAGAAGCCGGGAGGGGACACAGTCACGACAGCTGACCCCAACTGACCAAAGGGATATTCCATATCATATGACGTCATGTTCAGCATATAAAGCTGGGGGAAGAAGAAGGAAGCGGGGGACGTTTGGAGTGATGGCGTTTGTCTTCCCAAGCAACCGTTACGCGTGATGGAGCCCTGCTTTCCTGGGGATGGCTGAACACCTGCCTGCCCATGGGAAGTAGTGAATGAATTCCTTGTTTTGCTTTGCTTGTGTGCGTGGCTTTTGCTTTGCCTATTAAATGGTCTTTATCTCAGCCCAGGAGTTTCCTCACTTTTACTCTTCTGATTCTCTCCCCCATCCCATAGGGGTGGGGGGAGTGAGTGAGCAGCTGCATGGTGCTTGATTGCTGACTGGGGTTAAACCACAATAACCTGGCAGAGCAAGGGCAGCTGAAAAAGTCCTTAACTAGTATAAGCACTACTTAGCAACCACTAAAATATCAGTATGTTCTCAACATTACTCTCATACTAAATACAAAACACAGCACTATACCAGCCACTAGGAAGAAAATTAACTCTATCCCAGCTGAAACCAGGACAGTCCATAACCTTTCTTCAGTGAATTGCTCACTTTTTTAGAGGTTATAATAAGCATAGATTAAAAAGTGGATTACATGTTTGTGGCAAGGGCTAAACACCTTCAGAGCCAAAATAAAGCTTGTGGAAAAGCTTAGTGCTTACAGGCAGAAAATCCATGGCCTGTGTAATAAGAAAATCCTGCAAAGCTGTTTTGATGAGCTGGAGAAGGCAAGTTACAATGGTCTTGGTCTTAATTTGGTTCTATTATCTGTTCCAGATTTCTGCTGTAAAATGTGATCATGTTAGTTTCTCTGTTTACATTCACATGCTCTATTATGGTCTGGTAATATTTAAAGAGCACCCTGTCTGTTTGGCAGGATGATTCAGAGCACATTCCTTCAGTGAGTGGAGAGAGGCATATCCACAGCCTCCACAGTGTCTGAGGAGGCTTTAATAAGGTGTTTGTCTCTATCCATTGACTTTGTAAGGCTCCTGCATACTCCGGAGAATGACTGAAAATCAACAGGAAATGGAATTAAGAGAAGGGTAGGAAGAAAAGGAGAAGGAAGGAGGAGAAGGGTAAGACAACAGACCCCTCTAAGCAAAGAGGGTCCTGGATTTTAGACAGACACAGCTTGAACTTCTTCCCAGAAGTGCTCTAACTCCTGGGTTGCTACCCAGGCTGAGACTCACCAGTCCTCCCGCTGAGGACCAGCCACTCCACAGACAATTGCTGCTGCCAGATGCAGCCTGGATGCCCCCAGTTGATTGGGCTTCACTCACTTCAGCTGGATCCAGGTGGGGTTTGGGCATGTTGTTGCTTATTGTTGATGAGCTTTGTAGCTTATAGATACTAGTCCTTGCTTGCACAGGACCTAACGTTTTTGCAGTCCCTTATTAAATTGACAGCTAAATGCAGACTCTTGCAAGCTGTCTCAGTAGTGAAACAGGTATAATAGGTAAAAGCCGACATAAATGCTACTAAGTAGAGCTAATAAAATGTGCTAATGTGTTATTTTAGTTCAAAAAAAATGAGACATATGCTTTATTTAGATTTAAATACATAATGATTTAGATAAGTAACATACATCACATGACCAATTTTCTCCCAAACTTTTTTTAGAAAGATAATTAAACTTATCAATCAGTATGGATATAAAAATATCAATACTCGATGTCTGCTTTATCAAAGGTATACTGGTGTATGGAGCAGCAGCTGAACAAAAGTACTTCACAGAGAATTTTAAATGACTAAAGAGGTGACCTGGGAAGTTTTAGTTTACATAACTGAAAGGTAAGATTTGAAGTATATTTTCCATGAACAAAAAGTAGAAAATCGTGAGATGTCATAAAATGTGTCAATATTCTGCATAAAATTTGGGAAGTTTCCTCAAACTTATACATACTGCAATCAATATACCTCCTGAATTTGAAATGTGGTTTAAACTGCCTAGTCTATTAGCTCCCATTACTAATGTACCCATAAGCCCAAAATGCAGTTTCTTCCATAGCAAAGGATATATTCCCCGAATATCTTACACTTTAGATCAAACATGAACCGAGTATAGTTTATGGCACATAGAAATGTTGTGTTGATATTTATTATTTGAAGTGACTGCTTCTGTAGCTGTGCTTGAGCAGATAAATGTAAAAGTCTAGAGAAAACATCTCTACCGTCAACAGTTAGACATGTAAATTATATAACTAGTGCTGATAAACAAAAAGAAAGAAGATTTTGTCCTGTATAAGTCATAACCTTAATAGTAACAGGCAGCCACAACGTTAATTCAGTGACTAATGCAATGACATTTCTATTTTTTCCATATGTCCTCTTGCCACTGAATGCACAATGTGGATGTGGAGCTGCTATGCATACTAAGCTTTTTCATTCTCAAAATGTCACAGTTACATATGAACTTTCTACTTTCCTGTCTGGTAAGTAGTCTGCTCAATTTATGTGCTATGTGTCCTATGGTGCCAAGAAGCTAATTTCAAACAGAAGAGGCAGATTCAATTTGTCTCTTTCAGGCATGTATTCTGTTTATACATTTGTATCCATGTTACAAAATATTGTAGCGTTTTTTTAAAAAAAAAAAAATGGAATGTCTCATTTTTCTTATAGTGGTGCTCTGATGTTACAAGAGCAACCAGGCAATCAGTGTGCAATGGGTGTCCTCTATCTTGGGAACATGGGGCCCACCCCCATCAAAACTTTATAATCCTCAGGAAAATCTTTCTGAGCCTTATTTCCCTTTTATGCAAAGCACAGTGCTGCTATCAGGTCTGACACTGCTACACACTAAAACAAGAAGTGCTCACTGAAATACGTATGTGAGCAGGAAATACATCGACCCTGTGCAGTAGTGTTCAATGACAATTTTCACAAGCTAAACACCATTTGAACTGCCACTGGGCATACAGATTTTCTGACCATGGTTGTAAAATTTTATTTAAGCAAAATGAACAATAGTTGCACAGAGATTAATGGCTATAAAACTGTTCATAAGGAACCCAACAATAATAATTTTCAACTTCAAAATATTAATTTTCTGTAAGTTTTGAAAGAGGAAATACTTCATCCTCACTACCTAGTTTTGTGACAGAGATAGGTATATTTACAAAGGGATTAGGAGATATTACTCATGATATCAGAGGCTGGGCCACAGAACAGTCCCTGTTACTCTTATGTCATTGCTCATGCACAATTCCAACTGTATCTAGATATGTTTAAGTTCTGCTTAGAGGAGTGTCCTGTGATCACTTTAATGAGCCAAATTACTGTCTATACACAGAAAGTATGTCTATGAGGCAAAATAAAAGAGGATCAAGGAGAGAACTCAAACACTGGATCTCTGCACTGTAGAATGATTATTTTGTCCTTTGGTTCTTCTTTTGATACTGCTTGTGCTAGCTCTCTGGAGGACAAAAAGCCAGGATATTGTCTGGAAAATAGATCATTGCAGGGAATCTCTAATTAGAAATGTGGACAAAGATGCACCAGATGTCCAATATAGTCCTCCAGTGCTATCTGAGAAGGCTTTGCAGCCTCAAGAACTTCCACATGCTTAAATGCCAGCCCACGGTATATGCAACCCATACTCTCAATTTCACGTCATAAAATCCACTCGAGCTACCTATGACAGGTATCTTTTTATTTTGTATACTTTAAACAGAAAACTCATTTGAGATGATAATTACACATTATGCTATGTATTATGCTAAAAATCTCAGTCATATGCATCTGAGACACTCTGCACCAGTTGGTCTGGGGGCCAGGGATCTCTTGTTGGTGCTGATATATTTACTTGTATAGCCACTGTGGTTTCATGTAGATAGCGTAAACATGGGTTGTGACCCTGATGGCAGCTGAAGATAGTCCTCTAGAGCTCAGGATCTGGCATGTCTGCGGAGGCCTCCTACTTTATGTAAATACACTATACTCACTGCTATACCTAGCTGCCTGGCCAATATTAGCAGTTTAGTATAATTTAGTGTGCACTTTGTGTGCTTTCTGCACCTGACCAAGTGTTTACATGTGCTTCTGCAGAACAGGAGATCAAGACAAGGTGGACAGTTTCAAGGGTCTGCTTTGAGACCAGAGCTGGCATAGCTTTGTGGTGTGTTATAAACTTCAGGCACAGAGCCTAGTTTTTAGACACAGGCTAATTTTTTCAGTTTTGGTTTTTCATTATACTAACCAGGACAATAGCCAGAAATCAAGGGCAGGTACACCGGCATTAATGCAAATGACTCCACCAAAAATACTTGAATCAATACTTTTCTCCTATTTCTATACCCTTACAAATCTCTTTCAGGTCACGTAAGCAGTCATGAGAAAGCCTTGATCTCAGCCCAGTCTAATTAGCTAATGAAGTCATAACCAAGAATTATTGACCTCTTCCTGGGCCATGCTAAATTGCAAATGTAGAAATCTGGAGAGATTGGAGAGCCCAAGGACTCATTGAAAATCTCAGCCTGAATATTGCTTCTTGCTTTCCACTCATGATATTATTTCTACCGCTTTTCTTTAAGTAATTAAAGCTTCACCCATGTTCACAACTTCTCTTAGTTGTTTCAAATGTAATTGCTACAACACTGACTCCTTCTCCTTTATCATCACTTAAATATTTAAGAAAATAAGCTCAAGTAACTCTATTTTACTATCTCAGAAGTGGCTTAACATCAATTTTATAACATGACTATAATATTTGTCCAACAATAATAAATTTTGATCCACAAAGATTTTAAAAAATCTATATAGTAACAATAGTCCTTAAATACAGCAATGAAAGTGAGCACAGTTATGATCTGGGTTTAGTTTTGACATAACTGTCCAGACCTGTAAATGCAATAATTGGACTCTTAAGAGAGTGTGATTGACATAAAACATTTAGTGTGTTCTATAGCAAATATAGAAACATTTCTCCTCTTTTTTTTTTTCCTTTTAGCCAGAGCTAGCAGCAAGATTGTCTTAATGCCTTAGGCAAAATAACTGACAATACATCCCTTAGTGGGAGGTTATGCAATAGCCCTGGAATAGCCTTCAGTCTGTACTCTGAGCCATTCAAGCCCCCCAAAAAAAAAAAAAAAAGACTCCAGTTCTGACAGGAAAGGAAGCACTTACCCTCTAGCTTTAAAAAAAATGGTGGGAACATGCAACAGAAGAAACACAAAGAATATTCATTATACCAAGGGCAGTGGTTTTGCTTCATTCTCCTCAAGCCTCAGTCATTGCCAGTTACAACTTTTCTGCATATGACATTCAAGGAATGCAGCCTGAATTAAAGATGTGAATCTAAGTATCATTGGTTAAACCATATTGAATTCATGTATTTGATTTAATCAAATTTACTGAAAAGAATTAACTTAATTCCCTAAATTAAGGCCACTTCACACACTATTTATTTTAAATTTAGTATGTTACTGTATTTTTCTCAAAGACAGAATACAGACTCACCCTTACTGCATCAAAAAATGCATTTATAACACCCTGAGCTGATCTTTCAAATAACTGGTGTTTTAATTCAACAAGGAAAGGATCATCCCAATAATGTAATTCTGTAGTTTCTCTGCATCTTTCGTGACTAACACTTCAACCTGTACAGAGTAAAGAATATCTGTTTTTAAGACTTCGTAACATTTTTTCCAGCATATCTTTAATTTTCATTTCAGTTACAATAAATATGTCAACTTACCATATGTCAAACAACTTACAATAAAACCTCATGTTTTTTTGAATGCATCCTTCATGTTTCATTTCTAGCTGTCTACTTCAGGGCGTTCATTCTAAGGCATCATGAAAATAATTTTACCGAGGACCTAATGGGTGGATCCCCACTCTTCACTGTGGTCCCTCAGATGGCTGGGGATGCACTTGGAAATTTACTCAAAGCTCAGAAATCAGCTTCTGGGGTTCACCAGTCCAAGCAATCAAGCTTGTATTCTCTAAGGTACTTGTGCCCCCCAGAGATTCAGCACAGAGGAAGTTACAACACACAAACTGAGCAGTAAATCTACACAGGACTATTGGACTCACGAAAACGAAGAAGCTAAGCCTTAAAAAAAGGTTATCATAATTGAATGCCATGATCCTAGCCAGGTCTCTTGTAAATAAATGCTTAGTTAGAGTAGTGCAGAAAGACCCTAAAGTTTTGATGCAACTAAACAAAAGCTGAACGCCACACATAGCTGCTCATCCATTCCATAGCTCAGATCATGAGTCAGTGGGAATTGCCTGTATCCCCTATTTCTGTTTTGCTACGATTGGATTCATGTATATGGATATGCTGATTTATTATTTCAAATGTTTATGTCTATGTAAACAAAGCTTTCAACTTATTAAGTGTGGATAAAACCTTTTCTGTTTTATCAGTGTGGAAAAACATTATAGCTGTTACACCAGAGGCTAAGCTTTGCTTTTGAAAAACTGTTGGAAAATTCAGTTTCTAAGAACCTTGGAAGGCTTGTGCTAATATGTGCTGTCTTACCAGTCACGCTTATGTAGTGTATTGTAATTCTTAATTATCTGAATGGGTTTGAATATGCTGACTAAGGAAAAAGTTCATGGTGTAAAAAGATAATTGCACAATAGAAATGTGAGAGATAATGACTATACTGGAGGCTAGGGAAGAACTTGTATTCTAGGTTTATAATAATCAGATTAAAATTCTTCATTTCAGATGCATTTCTGCTCTAACATTGCAGCCATGATACACAGCTGAGCTCAGATGTGGTGAAATCAGACATACTGAAACTACATATGGTGAATGCCCTCAATTACTTCAATGCACTTTAATATATTTTAACTTTCACTAGTCATTGGCTGAATTAAGAGATGCACTGCAGTTACAAGCAATTCCTTGCACAGTGAGCCTGCTACACATGCATTGCTCCATGTGTCTACTTATGGTTCCTTGTCCAGGCATTTCACAGAAAAAGGCTTTCCTCTTCTCATTATTAAAAAGTCTTCAGAGCATTTCACCTTATTCTTAAATTTCAGTAATTTCATTTACTATTGGTGTTGGGTTTTTTTAATGTAATCAGTTCATTTTAAACATGAGTCTTTTCTTCAAGGATTTGGGAATAATGTTTTAACATATACACAGCATAATGAAAATAAATGAACATGAAAAACCATTGTCAAAAAAAAAAAACAGTGAAACATCATTAAAAATACATTCTTTGTTAGAGAAATTGCTGTATTGCTAAATCATTCTTTGAAAGTGCTGATTCTGTGACACTTTCTGGGAAGAATTGATAGGATGTTGGAAGCTATGCAACTGTCCTGTAAATCAACAATGACATATTTCTTACAATATCTATGTAAGCCTGCAGGGAGAAAAGGTATTCCATGTTTCCTCCATTAATGTTTCCAGCAGTGTTATTGTGCTTGTAGCATTGGTTACAACACTGTATCAGTACTCACAGGAAGAGCATCGTGTTTTGAGATTTTAGCAAGGGTGTTTTAAATAAAGCCCTATATAAAAATAAAAACAAAGAGCTAACTGTAGCTTACAAAGGAGATAGTTGATAAAAAACTGAATGAAGCAAGAAAGTCTCTCAAACTATCTAGTAAAATAAATGCAGTGACTACACTCTAAAGCCTGAAACTTGTTCAGCTTGATTCTACTCTCTCTAACCATGATGTCAGGCTGTTTGCAATGCTACCTTGATCAGTGTCTTACTCTGGTTTTACTGCAAGTGCCAAAGAATATAAAGGCAATGAGATCATAGATCCCTAAATTTAAAACCAGCCTTTTCTTCTGTCTCATTATAATCTAGAGATATGCTACCAATTAGATTATTTCAGAGAGTATTTTAAGAAACAAAGATTTGTTTCTATTCCTCGTAACTGATGTATGCTGCATTTCATGTTCCAGAATTTTGATTTTTTTTCCTCACATTACATTTCTTTTAGGTAACAGAAAATATACAATAATGAAAACTTTGTGGAGAAGAAATGGAAAGTGGTTTTGCTAGGCATGTGCCATGGGATCATGATACAGGGCAACACTGTATGAAAATAAGTATAAGCTGTTAGACTAACCAACGGCATGAGAAAGGTTTTCTGGGCTTTCATGTAGCACAGCACTAGGTCTCTTAAGCTGTCTTCATTGCTTAAAATAACTTGTCAGAAAACAGGAAACTCGGATAGCCATTGGTTACAGTAGACAAGACCTTTAGTTGCTTCTAGCTTTGAGTATGTGAGATGAATATGATCAGTTATTTTGTAGGCAGCTGTTTCTGTCCCTGTGCCTTCGAATCTACCCAGTTGGCTGAGATGTGAACAGAAACCCCAAGGGGTGCAATTTTTGAAATGGATCCAAAGCAGCTTGGCTCACACTGTGTTCCATGTAAGTTTTATTTTTGATCATGATGACATAGGTTAAAAATAGCTGGGATATTTGTACTGTTCATGAAGTAGCAAATACTCTGGGTTTCTCACGGTAAAAGCTAGACAAACCAAATATCTTTAGTCTGACAGCCGTGTTCCTGCTGTCATTCTTGTGTGAACTGGTACTGCTGTGGAAGAAACTGGTAGTGACACAGGAGAAAACCTTGCCTCTTGCTAGACTATGCAACAAAAAAGGGATGTGTTGCCAAATTCATACGCAGTAGTCTTCAGAAGGTGGTCACCTCATGGGTTAGGGTAAATTTTAAATACATAAAACTGGAAGTAACTTTGGAAACAATTGTGGAAAGATTTTTGGGGCTGTGTTTGTCCTCTTTCTCTCTCTCTCCCCTTCTTTCTTTTCCTTTCTTTAATTTTCTATCTCTTTCTTTGTCTCTCTTTTGTTTTTTGTTCATATCAGAATGAATTCCAGCTTAGTATTCAGTACACTCTATAATAAGTATGTCATAAGGGAAAAGCAAGTCTGTGGAAAATTCAGAAAAAATGGAATTGGCAAGGAAAGAAATTTGAATTAAAAAAAAAGGTCTTCCAGCTGGCAAAACTGAAAAATGTTTGATTAAGGTTATTTGATTTTCATGTTCTGCTTTTCCCCAATCCTTTTGATTCCAGACTAGTTTTGATTTATGCATAAAAAACCTAATTATCAGAAGTGAGAGCATACAGAAGATAATTTATATTCCCCTTACCTTTCACTATTCTGTAGTGCTTCTTCTGTAGTTTCTTTAGCAATCAACTTTTTGTTAACTTCCCTAGTATGACCACACAGCAAAGTGAGGTGAACACCATGGCATGTCTCTCAGCCTGCTGAGTGATGGGTCTGAAAGTGTTTATCCAGGATTGGGATTCACTGCCATGGGGGAATGTGCTACAGACTGGAGAAAAGCTGCCCCCTCTGCAGTCTCCCCACCTGCTGAAAAGACAGAATCAAAGCTCGAGTCATCCCCAGCTCCATCTCTCCACTTAATTTCTGACTGCCATTTAATCATTATGATATATTTGGTAGTTCCAGATTTTCTTATTCACAAAAACACCCTTAAGTTTATAACCAGTTTGGTGCCCTAAGTGCTCTCTCTAACTCATTGCTTGATTTCAGGCAGCTCACTAAACCTTATGGGATTTTAGTTTATGCATCTTTTAAACAGAGGTAGGCAGTAGTTACTTCAAGACTAAAACAGTGTTTTTAAAACGCTTTGACTTCTTCAGAATAACAAAGTTGTTGAAAATAACGAGTGCCATAATGTTATTTTGCCTCTGCTGGCCTCCTGCATTATTAGTAAAATTAAATATATGCTTTTGCTTGTATTCAAAAGTGTTAGATGTGCAGTTTGGGAAGACTGGGAGAAATATCCCTGGAGTTTACTTGGTGGAGTTGAAAAATGCTAAAATCTTGTTTCACTCTATCATTAGGTGAGAAAAAACTAAGAAAATAATCTGAGAGACCCTAAGGAACCACCTGTGTGTATGAGCAGCTAATAAAAGCCTGGCATCTAACACTTATATGAGTTCAGCTGGAATTATTCCATTTCCTTGTCTTTGTTCTTCAGCTGTAACAAAACTCAGGGAGTTCTAAGTTTCACTTACAAAAAGAAAACAGCAATTTAAGAGAATATTAAGGGTTTTTTTATAGCTCTATGATATTTCTTTGTACTTCTCTTCACAAATTAAGGGGAACAATGTGTTCATTTTACACTGTAGATCCATTAAAAGCTACAAGCATGATGCCAATGTATTCTTTTTGTGAAGTATTTTTATTTTACTCATTAATAGCTCTGACGTATTTATAGGAAGCTAACCATAAAAGGTAAAACCTACAATAAGATTTGAAAGATTTTGGATGCTAAAGTAATACTAGTTCATAGGACACACAATTAAAAATAAAGCAGGGCAGGTTATTAATTAGGAAGTTTAAATCTTAGCAAAGTTTATTGATTTCTCAATCAGCTGTATGCCTGCCTTTGTTTCTTTTTCTCCTCTTTCTGCAGAAATACAGGGCCAAATATGAAAGAAGGAAGAGTTATGTTTTATCTGACAGTCCTGCATCTACCTGAAACCTGTCCTTCCCTCCATATGACATGTGATATTGCTGTCCGTACAACAAGATAGGGCAACCTCTGGTCTTCTGTGGGTTATGTAAGTTGCATCTCTAAAGGTGACTGGCCCTTCCAGAAGAACGGACCAAAATCCTACAGGCCCTGGAATACCCTCATTCAGCTGCTTGTTAGAATATGCTGAAAGAGTGACTGAGTCAAAAACATGGATACAATTCCTCAAAATTCTTCCTTCTAGGGTTTGTTAACCCACTTGTTCTTCTACTAAAGGGTCATTGTAGGTACAAAAAAGATTTCTCATTAACAGCCGCCTCTGAATATGACAATTCCTGACTTCTACAATGTGTTTTTATTGTGTGTACTAATTAAGGATATATAACTTTTTTAAATTTAAAAGTACTTATTAAATTCCCTGAGGCTTCACCAGGCAGGAGATACTCAGGTTTGTCTTTGACTGAAGAGAAGTCTCTGAGGAAAAGAGATTGGCAAAAACATCAGCAGGCTTAGGTTTAGACCAGACAAAAGAGAAAACAAATGCCATTGCAAAGTTGGCTCAGTTCCAGACAACATTTGGAAGCTGTCAAGAAGACTTAATTGTTATTGGAGAAGAAAAAAGAAATATTGAGGATAATGAAAAGAAATTCAGGCTGAAGTGGGAATCAGCTGGGAGGATTTTAGAATAAAGAGATGAATTATAGTAGCAAAAAAGGGTGCTCTTTAGTTGGTGAGAAGAAAGGGAGGTTGCGGAAGAAGTCAGAAACATGAAGGAGAGATGAACGAAAAGATATTCAATGAGTATTTTTTAAAATATTGCAGGAAAATGGTCACATCTGCAGGTTCTTTTTTTCAGTGGGACTTTTCTAGAATAATATGTTTTTCCTGCAGGAACAATCAACATTCCAGCCAAAACCCTGTCCCTTACCCCAGAAAAAAAGACACCCTTGACACAATTTTGGTAAAAATAATGAAGAGATTTTTGAATATTTGGCATATGGTAAATTATTTGATTCAAGTATCCAAACCTTTAAACTTTGTGCATGAATCAAATAAAATTTCAAGCAGCAAGTAAAGAGTAAAAATAACTGCAACATGATACCCTAGAAGGATGCCATTCCATGAAATCTACGTACTACTATTCATCTTCATAGAAAATGTAATTTACAAGTCAATATTGAGGTAATATGTATTTATATATCCAAGTGCAGTAATGTGTCCAATAAGAATAAAACTTTATGATCTTAAATTTTCTAGCATTTGGTGGGTATTTATAGAATAACCAGCATCACCTTATTAGCTGACTGGATAGTTTTCTACTTCAGTATATTTGAATCATAGAACAATTTAACAGACTGGATTCTGAGCTTGCTGTTATATTTTACTTCAGAGGAAAATATAAATAAAGCGACATAGTAAAGTTATCTTGAGTAATAAACTTTTGGGAATACCAATGTGATTTTCAAAATGTTTATACATACATACATGTGTATAAATATACATAAATTTGTATATTGCCCCATACAGACATTTTCACCAGTCAGTGAGAAAGTTTCTTGGTAACAAATACTGCATCAGTTAACTTTACTGTTTATCAAGACTGCATTTGCAATGAAGCCAAGATTAAGATTAAAACAAAGACAGCATTAAAATTACATAATTTATCAACTTAAACATGCCATATGTAGAAAAGCAATGGGGCAATCTGATAACAGATGTGCAGACTTCTGCAGTTCTTTATTGCAAATCTGATAAGAAATAATAATATAAAAAAATCCTCAAAGCTGATATAAGTTAATGTATTTGCAATCATTTTGATTTGTAAAATATGATCCCCACTAGAACAAATATATTTTTTAAGCTGAAGGTGTAGTGTAAATCATAATGGAAAGCTGCTTATCAGTAAAATATAGTACCTTAAGAAAGCATTATCACAACCCTTTTGCACCTAGCCATGCTGGAACAACTCTGGGTAGCCCCTGGAAGGTAAAAGTGGCACATACAATACAGCTTCCACATTAAATTTTGAGCTTTAATTTGTTATTTTTTGAATTTCCATGTCACTGTACACTATACAGTGTTGTCTTGTGCTACCTCTGAGTGAGCTGGTACCTCTGCATGACCCAGCAGAGCAACATCCAGAAGTAATAAGCCTGGATTTCAGAAACAAAAATAATAAATCAAAGCTTGACATAGTGCTGCTATTAAGTGTACTGTTTCAAAGTTCAGGTCTAGCTGTCTGAGAGCTCACTAAGGTATATCTGCACAACAGTGATCTAAGAGGTTATCCTAACTTCAGAAAGTTAAGGATTAAGAGTTTAATCGTGGTTGTTCAAGCATAATGGTGCTGAAAAGGCATAATAAGTTTATTCTATGCTAATGCAGTCATAAATTTATTGTCTGGAATCAGTAACAGTGCATACCTGTTAGGTCTTATCAGCAGTTTTTACAGACGCAGAGAGTGTCTGAATGAGGTGCAGCACACCTCTGTGTGATAGATTAGCCAGTCCTCTTTAAAATGCCAGTGTTTTTTTCCCCTGGCCTCCTGTACAGAACCCCTGTTCACAGCACCTCTTTTCCAGCCCTAAACTGGTTGTTGTTCTCATCATAGGAACTGTAAGTAGACTCCAAGAGTATAGGCTATTATATTTTTTTCTTTGCAAAGATTTAAAATAAAATGAATTCTTGCAGAAATCCATAAAGTCTTAGAAATGTTCCTTGCTGCACTTACTCTGTGTCTTTTGCTATTAAAATGACCAAGGTTTAAGACTGAAGGAAGCTCATAACAGAGGCTAGCGAATCTTGTGCTGAATGACTTCCTGCTGCTGTCGAAAAAGTCTTCACTGGAAGTGCAGTACTCAAAGGGTCAGATCTGCTGACTGTATGACTGGTTTATGCCACCTGGGCAGAGGCTCTGCCATTTAAACCATGAATCCTGAATATTTTGAATAGATGTCTGACTACAGTTCTGTAAATTAAATATTAGTCATTGCTATGACTTTTCAAGGTGAATGTAAGCCACCGGATTCAGCTCTGCAACGGCTTTAATCTTGTGCTCTGTTTCTGTGAAATGCTTGCATTCAGAATGCAGGCTATAGACATCTATCTGCAGTCCTAGATTTACTGTACGTAGGTACCTTCAGGCCCCTTGTGCATGCTGAAAGGGCTAACCCACCTAGTTTTCAAGCCTGCGTTTGTCAGGACTGCAGTCCCTGGACTCCATATTCAGAATCTGCCTCGTTCACCACAGCACATCACTGAAGTTCAGCATCTGAGTTTCTGCTCTGTCAGGAGCAATGACAAGGTTATTTTGTGACCACACTTCTCTCGTTCAATTTATTCAAATCAATAGTATTTCAGTGTCGCATCCCAGCCTCGGAGGGAGGAGAACGACCAATGTTCTAATGATCCCCTCAGACTAAATTAAGGTGAAACAACACCAAACGATCAATCAAACATTTTTTATTCTAACACAGAAAGTAACTTAAACTTGGAAAGGTAATTTGAACTTTAAAACATGGAAAAGTGTTAGCGGTGTGGATTCTTATTAAGAATATTCAAAGAAGAAGAAGAGAAAAGAAAGGAAAGAGAGAGAGAGAGGGATCACCGGTACAGGTTCCAGCGTTGGTCCAGCCAGCGGGGGGTGGGTGTCTGGTCGGTAGGAGCGCTTGTCCAAAAAAAAAGGAAGCAGAAGAAGAAGAAAAAGAAAGCCCCAAATGGCACTTGCCTTGCCCTTTTATATTCATCTTGTGAGTGTTTGAGACATTCCTCTGAAAGGTTCAAGGGATCTCCACCCCTTGTCCCCTTATCAAGTATTGTCTCCTGCCAGTTGGTTAGCTCTCCTCGCTAGCTATGTAAATTAGCATGCATGCTCCTTACAGGAGTGGGGGGGCAAGTCTTTTCAGCCCTGAATTGGGTTGGTGGTCATGATCTCCCCCTGCCACCTTTACCTTTCACCTAGTTACCACGGTTTTGGCACTTCGTCAACCAGCTGAGGGGGATGTTCACTCTTATCAGTCTCTTCAAGGATCCTTATCTCTCAGCTTTTGTCTTCAACCAGCTGATAAATTGGCCTTGGTGTTAGACTGCTTGTTCTTCCAGTTGGACTCCTACACAGAGGAGGCATAAAAGGAGAACAATTCCTGGAAGTTTCTGTATCACAGGACCTGGCTCTTAAGGAAGACTTTGACCTCCCTGTACTTTCCTG
Organism: Morus bassanus; assembly: GCA_031468815.1. Lineage (NCBI taxonomy): Eukaryota > Metazoa > Chordata > Aves > Suliformes > Sulidae > Morus > Morus bassanus. The sequence goes on from CM062571.1 coordinate 66,656,327, forward strand.
GAATGACAACACAGTGGGATGCAAGCAGTTGAGCAGATTTCTGAAGGTGACAGAAGTACAAGATGGATCAACCATGTGTGACACACAGCTGGTTCTGATATTCACAGGTGAGGAATAACTGGGTGGAGAGATGGCAATCAATAGCAGTCTTGGCTGTAGTGACCTTAAAGCAGTGGAGCTCAGAATACTAAGGGGAGTGACGAAAGAGAGGAGCAAGAATACTGACCCTGGACTTCAGGTAAGTATCCTTAAGTGTATTCAGGAAACATATTGGTGGCATCCTGTGGGAGAACACTGCCCCAGTGCAAAAAAGAGGAGGTAGAAGCAGGACAGGCTACAAAGGAAGAATTTAGAAACATTACCTAGGTATGCAGGATTGTGTCTGGAAAGCTAAAACTCACTGAGATGTGATGCTTGCAAGGAACATAAAAAGCGACAAGAAAATTTTCTGTGGTTACATTAGTAGTAAAACACTAAAAAGGAAAATGTGGGAACATTGCTGAATGGGGCAGGTGACTTGGAGACAGTGGATGCAAACTAGACTGAGTTACTCAGTGCCGCTTTTGCCTCACTTTTCATCAATGGGGTCTCCCAGGCCTCTCTGATTAATGAAAAGCTTGAAGGAGGGGAAGAACTATTAGCAGCTGATGAAGATAAAGACTGGCATTACCTGAAAAAAACTCTGTCTTTGCACGTCCATAGGTCAGGCTGCATCCAAGGATGCTGAGAGAACTGACCAATGTCCTTGCAAAGCTTCTCTGTGTCATCTTTCAAAGGTAATGGAGATTGAGGGAGATTGTTGATGGCTGAAGAAAAGCACTCACCTTCAAAAAGGATCAAAAAAGAAAATCTGGTGAACTACAAGCCATTCAGCCTCACTTTGTTCCTGGAAAAAATCGTAAAGCAAGTCCTCTTGGAGCACATCTCTAGGCACATGAAGGAGAAGAAGGTGATTGAGTTACTGAGGGTAAATCATGCCTGACCAACCTTGTTGCCTCTGTGATAAAATGGTTGGATTTACAAATGAGGGGAGAGTGAGGGATATCATTTATATAAATTTCAGCAAGGTTTTCAATATTGTCTTCTACCATGTTCTTAGACACAGGTTAGGACACTGGCTGGGTGAGTGAACAATCAACAGGTAAAAATCTAGTAGAATGATCAGGCTCAAAAGGTAGAGGTTAATGGGTCATACTCACACTGGAGGCTGGTAACAAATAGAGTTCTAGAGAGGTCTAACTTGGGAACAGTTTTGTTTAATGTCTTTATCAATGATCTGGAAAAGGCAGTGGAGTGTATTCTCATCAGCTTTGGAGATGATACCAAATTGAGGAGACCAGTAAATACGCTTGACAGCAAGGCTGCTATACAGAAGGACAGGCTGAAGGAATGGGCTGACGGGAACCTTATGAATTTCAACAGGGCCAAAGAGAAGACCTGCACATGGAAAGAAAGAACCCCTACAATGACACAGGCTAGCTGGAGAGCAGCTCTGCAAAAAAAAGGCCCTGGGGTCTTGTCAGACAGCTAGCTGAAAATGAACCAACAGTATGTCCTGGCAGAAAAAAAATCCAACAGCATCCTGGGCTATATTAACAGGAGCAGAGCTGGTAGGTCAAGGGGATGGATTATCCTCCTCCATTCACCACTCATTAGACCACATCTAGACTACTGTGTCCAGGTTTGGCCCCCCAGTACAAGATAGACATTGACAAACTGTAGCAAGGTCATCGAAGATGGGTGGGGGTTGAAGCACCTGCCCTGTGAGGAGAAGCAAAGGAAGCCTGGTTTGTTTAGCCTGGAGAAGAGAAGGCTTCAAGGAGACCGAAGATCTGCCCCCCTAATACCTATGGGGAGGTTATAGAGAAGACAGAGCCAGGGTCTGCACAATAGTGCACAGAAGGAAGATAAGAGGCAATGGGTGTAAGTTGAAATAAGGTTCATACTGAATATAAGGAGAAACTTTTTCTGCAGAAGCAAGGAGTGGAAGCTTGGTTGCAAACAGGTTAACCAAAGAAGTTGTGCAGTCTCTGTCCATCCCTAGAGGTTTTCAAGACCCAATAGGATAAAATCCAGAACAATCTGGTCTGACCTCAGAGATTACCTTGTTTGAGCAGGAAGTTGGACTAGAAAACTCCACAGGCACCTTCTGCCCTAAAATATAGCAAGATCCTATCCTATGATTGCATGATCCTCAATCCCACAATCCAAGAAACTGCTTGTATGGCTGGGTGTGCATGAACCTCCTACATAGTCACTCTTCCTCCCCTTGAATACCCTAGTGGATTTGAACTTCCTGTATACTCTTTTTCAGGGCCTTTCTGTCCTGTGTGTTTAACTATAGTGTGTTACTTTTTCACATCTAGCTTGTCTTTTCATGTAGAATTATCCTCTTTGATTTTTTTTTCTCCTGCTGATGTATCAAGTCTGATTCATATAAGTCCCAAAAAAAAACATTGCTTCAGCAGTGAGGATTAATTACTGTCCTTAGTGTCTTTAGTTCTTGCAGTAGGTCTACTTTATCTTACCCTCTTAGTTGGGGCTGCTAGCAATATGAAGTCCATAGAGACACATAATAATGCTTGAAGCACTAAAATATTACACTGGTTGAATATAACACAATGCCATAGTTTCTCTCTGTAATCCTTGACATTATCATTATGCACGTCAACTCCTGCAAAGATAACCTGACCTGATTAAGCACCTCCATATTAACAAGCCTTCCATTGTGCTTCTGCATGCTGGGGGAATGATCTTAAAAAAAGCATGCAAAGAAAAAAGAACTGGAAAAACTTACTGTAGAGCTACGGCATATAAACTGGGTACTTCCACCTAAATCAAGAAGAGCAGAAATACAATTCTTCATGTAAGGAAGAAGTTAGGTTCACTTGCATATTGCAAAATCTTTTTCACTAATGGCTCCTTAGAGACCTTAACTATGCAGCAGTTAATAATAAATGCAAAATTTACTTAGGAAAGAGGGAGCAACTAATAATATCATTGAAAGCCAGTAGAGCGATGGTATCAGTTTACATTGTGAGAGCATCAGGGCATTGGTGCTGAATCCCAGGAGCAACGCCATTCCATAAACATTGAGGCAGCTCCTATCAATACTGTACAAAAAGAAATATTCACTTGACTGTAGTACAAAGATAAGAGGACATGATTCATAAGGACTGTGTCATAAGTTACAGGTTAGTAGGATGTCAGAGAACCTAGACACCAGGCTATTAACACTTCTCAGTGAGGCTCTTATGTTTTGAATCTCTTGACAGATAAATCGTATGCAGTTGTCCATCTGGGAAGATCAGGTCCATAGGAGGCTGGGCTATTAGCTATATATACACAGAATCAGCATCTGAATGTTAGAAATAACCCAAATGGGTTATTTATGTTGCACATGTTATAAGAGACTTAAATAGTTACTGTTACTGGCTCAGTCTGTGTGAAGGTCTAAGAAAAAATTGGCCCAGAAATATAAATCTACAAAATTAAATCCAGCATCTGCACACTCTACCCCTGATAAGTATATATGTTATATCCAATATCTGGAACAATTGTGTGGTACAGAGTGCTCACTCTAAGACATTTAAAGAAATTTAATCATCCAGCTTTTGTATAGTATTTTTTATATATATATATATATATACGCAGTTTGTTCAAGTTGCTGGAACATCTAGTATTGCTAAGTTATTGACAACATGTTGTTTACTTGGCAGGTGGGCAGGGAGAGCAAAAACAGCACTGAAGAATAACCAAATCAGGAAAGTAGCTACCTAGGTTTCAGAGTATTTAAGTAGAATCAAAGAAATCTGTAATTCATCTTTCAGTTGAACTGTCCCTGGAAATGTCAAAATGATCATAAAACAAACCCTTGAATTCCATGCTGTACAGGCATCACAGATTAATACATAAACACTCAGGATCTCACTTTGGTTTTACGCTCATGGCATTGTATATTGCATATTGGCATAGTACCCACATTCCTTGTTTTAGACCTGTAATTTTGATGCTCTGACTTGCTTTGATGCATGGACTTACATTCCATCATTCGTGCATTAGGGAACTTTGGTACTTAACATTGGTCCTCCAAATTGCATCTGTTAGAAGCCTAGAGTAGATGATGTGAACACTGCAGTGTACACATATGTTTGCATGAAGGGACAGGTGTTATAAAAATATAAACTTGAATGCAAAGCCAACACACATTTTTCCCAAAAATATACCATCATCCTTTCTTTTCTTAGAAAGGGATCACAGGTTCATAGGCAAGGAGATATTTCTTGAACTGTCCAGCTGATGTTCCCTGACAGTGAACAAGGGGACCAGAAATATGTGGTGCACTGCAAGGAGTGTCTACTTCTACCTACAGAAAGAGCCATTATTGTCCTTTTTCCTACCATATTTAAGTGATGGATGGAGATTATTTGGTTTAAAACATCCTGTGAAAAGCTACATTTTGATTGAGGGATATAGTCGCTGGAGATTGAAATGGAATGACCATCAGGGTAATGTGGATGAATGGTCTAAAGCAGTGGATTAAGGTTCCAGTCTCTTTAGAGGGCATGGGCTCAAGTGCCACCGCTGCCAGGAATGTTTTCTAGGACTGAGTAATGCTGGGCACAAGTATAAATTGGGAGAGGAATGGCTGGAAAGCAGCCCTGCAGAAAGGGATCTGGGGCTGCTGGCTGACAGCAGGCTCAATTTGAGTCAGCCTTGTGCCCTGGCAGTCAAGATGACAAACTGCATCCTGGGGTGCATCAAACACAGTCTAAACAGCCGGTCAAAAGAGGTGATTATCCCACTGTATTCAGCGTTGGTGCGACCTCACCTGGCATACCATGTGCAGTTCTGTGCCCCACAATATAAGAAGGATGTGAAGGTCCTTGAATGCATCCAGAGGAGAGCAACAAAGCTGGTGAAAGGGCTGGGAGACATGTCCTGTGAGGAGCGGCTGAGGACTCTGGGTCTATCTAGTTTGGAGACAAGAAGACTGAGGGGTGACCTCATTGTTCCCTACAGCTTCCTGAGGAGGGGATGTGGAGAGAGAGGTGCTGATCTCTTCTCCCTGGGATCCAGTGATAGGATGCATGGGAATGGTTCAAAGCTGCACCAGGGGAGGTTTAGACTGGACATGAGGAAGCATTTCTTTACTGAGAGAGTGGTCAAACACTGGAACAAGCTTCCTGGAGAGGTGGCCGATGCCCCAAGCCTGTCAGTGTTTAAGAGGCATTTGGACAATGCCCTTAACATGCTTTAACTTGTGGTCAGCCCTGAACTGGTCAGGTAGTTGGAGTAGATGACTGTTGTATGTCCCCTCCAAATGAAATATTCTAGTCTAGACTAGTCTAGTCTAATTTTGTTGTCTCCTGTCTTCACAATCAGTTGGATTGAGCTTTCTGAACAGATTGCATTTTTCATTATGTACTACGGTTCCATGACCCCAGTGAATCATTGGAGAGGCAGCTTGTTTTGGGAACTGAGACCGCAGGGGAAAATGGAGATACAAAGGAACTCAGATATAAATCATTACAATAGAAAGAGATTTTTTTTTTCAGCTAAGACTGGAGGTATTTAGGTCTTTCACTGAAATAAAAATTGGTGCTCCCCAACCCTTACCTCCTGCCCCTGCAAAGTGAGTTTTGTTTTTATTTGCTTTAATACATTGATTAAGTGACCTCTGAGCTGTGCATGCAGTTAATACTGCAAACAGAACTATGGCTGAGAGCAACATATAGGTAAAGGTAATTTTGGTTCACCTTACTTTCCTTTTTCAAAATAATTGTATTTTCAAGCCTTTTCTGATTCATTTATACTATGATTTGCTTCTTTCTTAAAGAGGCAGTGTGAGTAAATTAAACATTTATTGCTCGCTCACCATTTAAAAATGACCATGACCTGCTTTATTTTGGGTGTTGTTCTACTTGATTGTGCACAGTAAGAGGTGCTTCACAGTACTTCACACAGATTTTCAGGAAATACTGTCCTTTAAAGCAGCAGTACCCAATACTACAGTATGCTGAGGCTTGGTATGCATGTTGGTTTTGTTCGTTCTGTGTCGTGAAGATGCATGAAGAGGTTGTCCCATTTCTTTAGCATAGGTAGCCTATACTGCATTTTGAGCAATGACACAATATTCATATCTTGAATCTCAAGACCACTAGGCACTTGTGATGTTACTGCATGTTAAAGATAGGACAAGTGGGGGAAATTCTCTGCTGATACACAATTAACTGCTAAAATCAAAACCTCTTCAAGGTTCACAAGTGAAAGCAACAATAACAGGCCAGCAACAGTTTTACGTATTTCAAACCATAAAGGGTGAAAGTTGTTGTTTTATGAATATTAACATTTAACATTATGAATAGTTCACAGCGTGCCCATCTGGGCCTAACGTTCACAATGTTTAAATATCATTCAACAGTTATGAAACTGCCTGAAAATATTCTTCTCCCGCTGATTCTAAATATGTATTTATTTCTTGATTCTTTTAAATTTAAATATCAGTAGTGCATCTTTATGTTATGGCTTATTAAACCTGGAATTATTTGTTTGGAAAGTAGTTTCTTTTTGATTACTGTTCACCAACTTCTTTGAGATTCATTAAAACCAACAATTTGTTGTTTAAGTCTGAAATTTTCAAAATGGTACGCATCTAGATGCCAGTTTTTTACCAGCTCAGTATATGTGCTATGTAGCCATCTCTTAACTAGACTGGAATGAAGTTAGGCTTCTAACTCTAAAGTTCTGAACATCACAGACCCATAAAATCAGAAAAGGAACTTGTAATCACCTAGCCTGACTTTCTACGCAACTTTCTTTTACTGATTTCAGTTTAAGTGAGAATATATCTCATAGGAAAAAAATTTAGTCTTGATTTTCATATTTTTAGTGATTAACTGCTAAGTCATCTTTTGTAAACTTTTCCAGTAGTTAATTTCTTAACTTTACAATATGCAGAATTTTTGTGCTTTCAATTTCCAGTTGTTGGGTTCTGTTATAATTTGTTTTACTAGATTGAAAAACCTTCTCTCACATAGCTGTTTCGTATGGCAATACCAGAGAGAAATCCACAGAAGCTAACTTAGGCTACAGACTAACTTAGGCAAATCCTCACTAGATTTCTTCTGTTTTCAATAGAGACTTTCTCAGAGGTAGTTTCTGAACAGGACTGGGGCATTGATCCAATAATCTTTTTCCATTTACAGCTGCATGATCCTAAAGTGATTAACTTTGTGAATACTCCCACTTTTTTCCCCCAATACCATGATTAATCTTGAGGCTTTTCTTTGAATTGTCTCCAACTTAACAACCTACTTCTTGAGTTATGAATACCAGAACCAGACATATTATATTAATAGAAGCTGAAATAGTGCCAAATGCAAAAGCAGAATGTCAGGTATTTTTATCAATATTTTCATTTATAAATTGACAGATTTTGGCAACAGTGGCCATATTCTCTGCTGATATTTACCTAATTATCTGGTAAGATCTCTGTGTCCTACTCAGAGATGGTGCTTCCCAGGGCTTCATCTCTACAGCCCAGTATTCTTTGCTCCAAGGTGTACATCTTTTAATTTTTCTGTTTTAAAATGTATCTTTTCTGCTTCATTATTTAGCACTCTTTCTTCATCTGCAGCTTTACTGGTCATTTATTTTATTCCAAGTCTTTCAAGATGTTAAATAATGTATGGCCAATTAGAAGCTAATCCTGTTGGACCTCAGTGAAAGCACAATCAGTTCTGATTACCTGCTTAAAATTATTGTTTGAATCCTGTGAGTTTTCAGTCCAGGTACCATTGTCCATGTGATTAGATATCACTTCAGCTTCTTAATCAACTTCGTTATGTCATATCAAGTAAATTAACTCCTGGAACTCAAGTTCATTATTAATGAACTCATTATTAATGCTGTGGACTAACCCCAGGAGGCAGTTTTTTTTTTCCTTTAGTCTATGGGTCACCCCTATAAAATGTCCATAAAATGTGCATAGAGTTTATTTAGTCCATGACTTCGGGCTTCGTCTATTATGGTGGTCACTCAGGACAGGAGAGGTGTGTTCCATGGAGTTAATGGTCACCAAAGCCACCTCAGGTCAGGAAACTGCTGTACTTGTACTGTTTCTTGTGAGGCTCGTCCTCCGTTGGTTCAAGCGGTTTCTGCTATAGTATTTCCTATAACATGCAACTCAAATCATGGGTTACAATAATTTAAAGGTATATCCATTACAGTCTCCACATCTGGTCTCTTTGGATCAGGCTATAAGGTCTAACACGGCAATGAACTCCTCCTCTTGCCCCTGCTCCAGCGTGGACTTATTCATGGGCCTCAGTCTCTTCAGGGACATACCTGCTCCAGAATGGCCCTAGCCACAACCACTGTCTCTTAGACATGTACCTTCTGTTTCATGTCCTTAACCGTGGGCCACAGTGTCTTCAGGGGTAAACCTGCTGTGGTGTACACTTATCCACATCCACAGACACTTTGAGGTGTTCCAGCATGGCCTATCCATGGCCACAGATGCTTCAGGGTGTACCTCCTCTAGCATTGACATAACCTTGGGCCACAACTGCTTCAGGAGTGTACCTGTTGCAGTGTGGACATATCCGCAGCCACAGATGCTTTGAGGTGTACCTGCTCCCATGTGTACTTATCCACAGGTCGCAGTCCCTTTGACCTGAGTTCACACCAGAGTTCCAGCCTGTCCATTACAGCAGCACAAAAACATCAGCGATGCCCTGGCCATCTGCCAGTCCAGATGCATGGCCATTGCTGTTATCAAAATGTTCCCAGGCACAGCAGAGTAAGACGATAAGCAGTACAACACAAATCAAATGCAAAAAGCAGCCACTAACAAGCACTAGACTCTAATCCATGAGTCAGTATAAAGATAGAGCACTGGCCATTTTTCTCATTCAGCAATGTCTAAAGCCAGCTGGATGGCCTTTACTTCTGCAAACTGACTTGATTCACCTTCTCCTTCAGCAGTTTCTGCGACTTGCCGTATAGGACTCCATACAGCAGCCTTCCATCTCTGATGCTTTCCCACCAGACGACAGGACCCATCAGTGAACAGGGCATATTGCTTCTCATTTTCTGGCAGTTTGTTATACAGTGGGGCCTCTTCAGCACGTGTCAGCTCCTTTTCTGGCGATATTCCAAAATCTTTGCCTTCTGGCCAGTCCATGATTACTTCCAAGATTCCTGGGCGACTGGGGTTTCCTATTCGAGCCCGTTGGGTGATCAGTGCGACCCACTTACTCCACGTAGCATCAGTTGCGTGATGTGTAGAGGAGACCCTCCCTTTGAACATGCAGCCCAGCACTGACAGTCAAGGTGCCAGAAGGAGCTGTGCTTCAGTACCGATCACTTCTGAAGCAGCTCGAACCCCTTCATATGCTGCCAATATCTCTTTTTCAGTTGGAGTGTAGCGCGCTTCGGACCCTCTGTATCCCCGACTCCAAAACCCTAGGGGCCGACCTCGGGTCTCCCCTGGTGCTTTCTGCCAGAGGCTCCAGGTAGGGCCATTCTCCCCGGCTGCAGTGTAGAGCACGTTTTTTACATCTTGTCCTGCCCGGACTGGCCCAAGGGCTACTGCATGAACTATCTCCTGCTTTATCTGTTCAAAGGCCTGTCGTTGCTCAGGGCCCCATTTGAAATCATTCTTCTTCCGGGTCACTTGATAGAGAGGGCTTACAATCAGACTGTAATTTGGAATATGCATTCTCCAAAAACCCACAACGCCTAAAAAAGCTTGTGTTTCCTTTTTGCTAGTTGGTGGAGACATGCAAGCAAGCAAGCCCCATGGCAAATATAGGAGCCTGCCAATTGGTAGACAAACAGCTATAACAGCTACAGTTTCAGTCTAGCACGCTCCAATCAAATCTGTCATTATCTCAAACCCTTCGAGCCCCATCTTGGGAGCCAAAAAGGACTGTTGTGGTTTAACCACAACAGGCAGCTAAGCCTCACAGAGCTGCTCGCTCACATTCCCCCAGTGGGTTGGGTGAGACAATCAGAAGGGTAAAAGTATCTCATGGTTGAGATAAAGACCGTTTAATAGGTAAAGAAAAAGCTGCACGTGCAAGGAAAACAAATAAGGAATTCATGCATTACTTTTCATTAGCAGGCAGACGTATAGCCCTGGGAAGCAGGACTTCATCATGAGTAATGGTTACTTGTGAAGACAAACACCAATGCTTTCATTGCTGAAGTTTATTGGATTTGTGTGGCAAGGTTTTGGTAGTGGGGGCACTACAGTGGTGGCTTCTGTGAGAAGCTGCAAGAAGCTCCCCCATGTCCCACAGAGCCAATGCCAACCAGCTCCAAGACAGACCCTCCGCTGGCCAAAGCTGAGCCCATCAGCAATGGTGGTAGCACCTCTGGGATAACATGTTTAAGAAGGGGGGAAAAAAGTGCTACATGATAAAACAGCAGCCAGAGAGAGGAGTGAGAATATGTGAGAGAAGCAAGGTCAGTGAAGAAAGAGGGGGAGGAGGTGCTCCAGGCGCCGGAGCAGAGATTCCCCTGTAGCCCCTGGTGAAGACCATGGTGAGGCAGGCTGTCCCCCTGCAGCCCATGGAGGTTAACGGTGGAGCAGATATCCACTTGCAGCCTGTAGAGGACCCCACGCTGGAGCAGGTTGATGTGCCTAAAGGAGGCTGTAAGCCCATGGGAGGATTGTGCTGGAGCAGGCTCCTGGCAGGACCTGTGGCCCCATGGATAAAGAGAAGCCCATGCTGGAGAAGGTATGCTGGCAGGACTTATGAGCCTGTGGGGGACCCACGGTGGAGCAGGTCATGAATAAGTGCAGCCCATAGGAAGGACTCATATTGGAGGAGTTTGTGGAGAACTGTCTCCCTTGGGAGGGACCCCACGCTGGAGCAGGGGAAGAGTGTGAGGAGTCCTCCCCCTGAGGAGGAAGGAGCAGCAGAGACAACATGTGATGAACTAACCGCAAGCCCCATTCCCTATCTCCCTGTGCCACTCAGGGGAGGAGACAGAGAAAATCAAGAGTGAAGTTGAGCCTTGGAAGAAGGGAGGGGTTGGGGGAAGGTGTTTTAAGATTTAGTTTTTATTTCTCATTACCCTACTCTGATGTGATAGGTAGTAAATTAAATTAATTTTCTCCCAGTCGAGTGTTTTTTGTCCATGACAGCAATTAGTGAGTCATCTCTCCCTGTCCTTATCTCAGCCCATGAGCCTTTCTTTATATTTTCTCTCCCGTGTCCAGCTGAGGAGGGAGAGTGATCGATCATGTTTGGTTGGTACCTGGCATTCAGCCAGGCTTAAACCACCACATGAGCACAACATCATATAGTAAGGAATATCTCTTTGATCAATTGGGGTCAGTTGTCCCAGCTGTGTCCTCTCCCAAATTCTTGTGCATCCATAGCCTACTCATTGGCAGAGCAGTGCAAGAAACGGAAAGGGCCTTGGTGCTGTGTAAGCACTGCTCAGCAGTAGCTAAAACACCCCTGTGTTATCAACACTGTTTTGGTCACAAATACAAAACACAACACCATACAAGCTGCTATGAAGAAAATTAACTCTATCCAAGCCCAAACCAATAGAGCTAGGAACTAGCAATGTTAATCAGATTATATTCTCAAAGGTAAATGTATTGAGAGGATAGGCTTTCCATAAACCACACTCAATGACAAGGAATAAAAGGGTAGGAAGTGTAGCAATGAGGAACAGCATCAAATGAGGTACAGCTAGCAAAGGATGTAAAGGGTTATGAGAAGAAAGTTCTTTATATGTAAACTAAGAGAGACAAGAAACCCGAAGAGAGGGTGTTCCAATACTTATGAAGTAAGAAGGGCCAATAACAGATGATGTGAAGAAGACTGGGGAGTTTAATGCCCCTTCAGCTTCATTTTCATTAAAAAGGTCAGCTGTCATCAGATGGATAACACAATTACCAGATCAAGAACTGGGAGGTAATAAGAAAAGAATGTTAGCTATTACTTAAGTTAGATGACATCAGCTCATTTGGGTGTGACAATAGTCACTCCAAAGAAAAGTATCCCATGTTTATATTGCTTGAGTACATGTGGCAATAGTTGTAGGTACTGATCAAACTGGGGCCCATTGCTGTTTACAGTAGCAACATTTAGAATATGTCTTGATCAGCATTACCCATGAATTAGCAGCAACTGCAAATAAGTGCTGCCACATTTATTTGACCTTTAGAATAAACATCCTCAAATGAGTAACTCCCTCGGTCAGAATACTAACTACCCTTGAACAGGTGTTTAGTTCTCAGTTATTTTATTTTCGCTTAAATTACTCCTGGGGAGCCTAGCAGAAGATGGTAACTATTCCTACAAAAAACTAAAGAATATTTTGTCTTTTGTGGATAAAAGTTGTGGATAAAAATTTGAAACAGCAAGTTTTCAAATTCCAAAATCCATAATAGATCAGGAACAGTTTCTGTGCTGAGTGTGGTATTGTCCATTCAAACTCATATATGTGTCATTACTGTGTGTATCAGCTATATAAAGCAACTCTCTGATCCACAGCTGTCAAGGGAGCAACAGTAGGGGACTTTATTTTTAGAGGCTATGTTATTGATCCAATTGATTTTAGAACAGCTTTCACTGCTTGGCAGAAGACAGACAGTACTTAACAGAATATTGTCACTAGCGTTCATAAAAATGATACAATACTTTTTTGATAAATTCCTTTTTAAAACTTTTAGACAAAGGTTCCTGAACTAATGTAGCATGGTTTCTTTCAGGTACTGTTCCTGTAACATTTCCCTCTGTCTGCAGCATTGTATTCTTCCCTTTATTTCCTCCATGACTACCTCTCTGCAACACCACTTCATCCTTCTCATTGCCCTTCTCTTCACCCAGTGTCTCCAGTGTTCCAGAATACACCCTTCTTGTGTGTCCACACAATTTGCCAGATTTATAGTGACATCCATTTCAAAAAGTTAACTACCTTTCAGCACATGTAGTGTTATGCTCAAAATCTTGTTTACAGGAAAAGAGGAAGCAAACCTTGTATATAAATAAAAGCATGAATTTATGGTTTGTATAATGGAAATCTTAATAATCTAACCATTATTTGTCCAGAACTAATTATTAAAGAAAGAATAATAATGAAGTTAAAATTGTTTAACACACACTTCTTAGTTTCTGCCCCTATTCCTGGTGTTATGCTCACCTTTCCCCTGCTCCTCTGGGTCTTAATACTGATTGTTTTAATCCACTAGGGGTGGGGGTTTGGGGATGTTACGGAAAGTCAGTAACATTTGGGCTCGTTTGCCAGGATTAATGTGATGTTGATGTTGATGGTTTCTTCTTCCTCCTCCAGTAACCACTCTGAATCATTTTTATATGTTTGTTTAAATGTTTTTACATTTTTGTCTTTATTCATTTTTTTGCAGCTCCACATTACAACCAAACTTACTACGTATGGTGCTTTTTTCATATGTTTCATACCATTTCATTGTTCTTGTTACCCCTAAAACCAGTTTTGTCCAGCTCCAGGTTTGCATCTCTGTAACTGATTCTTGGTCAGTTGCTTACAGTTGTGGGATCCCCAGTGCAAAGGCTGTGCTCCATCTCTTACCATCCCAGTACAGCCCTCCTCCATGACACATCCTGTATCTCCAGTTCTCAGACTGCTGCTCTCATACCAGGTCTCTATATTACACAGAATAATTGCTTATTACTCTTATTGATATAAAACTATTGTCATACCATGCAAAGATAAACAAAAGTGTTAGAGGAAAATGCATCATGCTGGATCCAACAGCCTGAGATGGGCAAGGCTGCTGCAGCTTCATGCCCCCAGGTCTAACAAGTAACAAGGCTGAAAATGTATTCCCACTAGGCACATGCATACTAAGTACAGGTATACACCACATATATACAAGTCTGGCCACACAAAGAACAGACAGTCACACAGAGCACTCACACGAACACGGACAAGAGCAGTGACCTCATCCTGCTCCCCTCTCTGCCTGAGCAGGATGGAGACCTGTTAGTGGGAATATATATCATATCTATATATGTATATACAGTGTAAGTGCCTCCAGCAGCTGGCCTCATACACACAGCCTGCCCAGCCACTGTCCCTGGATCCCAGTCTCCCCAATTGCTTGTACCTAGATATATGAACCCCCAAGGCCACAGTCCCATTCTAGTTGCTGGTGCAGACCATCACACACACACACATGCATACACAGGTGTCCATGACTCCCCGGTACTCTCACCCTTAGAGACATACTGGTGCTCTCACACCCAGAGCTGGCCCTCAGACACCCCCACACACCCCTTGATCCCAGGCCACTTCACCTTCCTGCTGGCTCGTTCAGCTTGAACTTCACTAGTGATCACACACCCACTCGCACACCCACATTCACTCCAGTCACTGGCACCACAGATGCCATACACGCATGTGCACATAGTGTGAAGAGCCCCTTACTGGAAAATAATTGAAGGAATTTAGTAAGGAGTCAGGACAGACTGCAGTGATTAGGTGCAGAGATTGACCAGACAAACGTACTGACCAGCCCCTGCTTACACTCAAATGGGCCCTTCTATTCCCTCATCCCTCTATTTCCATGCTTGTTTCTCCCCAAATCACCTAAACCCCTCCCTTTTCCCACCTTTGGTTCCTCCCCTGAACATACCTTAATAAATCCTGCACAATCCCAACATGCTCTTTCCCTGCCTCCCATACTGTGTCCCACACACCTCAGCAGCAACTCCCCTTATTCCAAAAAGTGACACAGAAATCTGGTCCCAGTGACTCATCGTGATGGGTTTCACACCCGGACAATGGGGCTGAGGCTCTGCTGGTAGGGGCCTAGACAGGGTGTCCTTCCCTCTGAGTTCATTGTAGCCCTGTTCTCTGTGTTTGTAGAGATGGGCTTTTGGTGGGCTGAAGGTTCTTCAGCAATGCGCCTAGGAGCAGTCAGCAGGGCTCCCCCACTGGCCATTGTGACTCTCTTCTTTTGTGGGTGTGCAGATGAGCTTTTATCACATAACATAACAAAAACTACAACTGTAGATACCTGATTAATTAAGAAAATTACCATCATAGCTAAAACAAGTGAAACAAAGCTGCAGGTAGGCCAGAAAAAGTTCAGACACAGCAAGTTTGCCAGGCCTCAGACCTGAGGTCTTACAAACTCAATTGAGTGTACAAAGCTTACAGCCTGCTACTATCGATGGCTCTACTGTATTACAGGGTTATGTGGTTACTGTTGGCAGTTAGCTGGTATGCTAGGTGACACTTCATAGTCATTGGCTTTAGCCTCATGAGTCATGGTGGCACTTTTGGAAGCTGTGCTGCCATATTTTCAAGAGTACTTAAACTAGCTGTGTTAAAGCTGGCTCAAGCACGTGTGAAAAAGCTGATGTGAAATTATACATCTCATTTGCTGGTTGGATGCCAATTTATGAAAAAGAAATAACTGATATACCCTGTTAGACTGATTCTATGAAATCGCGGTACGTTACCTTGAAAATACAAGGAGCAGGTAATCTGCCAGCATAAACTGGCAGAACTGCACTGCAGTCACCTTTCCATTAACAAAGTCAATAAAATCAATGAAGCTGTGCCAAGTTAGACCAGTAGGCAACCTGGCTTGAGATACTGAAATATACAATGTATCAATGAACAACTAATCACCTTATTTAATAGTGATGGATGGAAAAGTTTTTTCTGGCCATCAGACAATTCCTTGTATAAATTGAAAATAGGTAATTTGTTATTATTGTAATAACATATTGTCACGGTTTAGCCCCAGTCAGCAATCAAGCACCACACAGCCGCTTGCTCACTCCCCCCACCCCTGTGGGAAGGGGGAAAATCGGAAGAGTAAAAGTGAGAAAACTCCTGGGCTGAGATAAAGACCATTTAATAGGCAAAGCAAAAGCCGCATGCACAAGCAAAGCAAAAGAAGGAATTCATTCACTCTTTCCCATGGGCAGGCAGGTGTTCAGCCATCCCAAGGAAAGCAGGGCTCCAACATGCCTAACAGTTACTTGGGAAGACAAACGCCATCACTCCAAACGTCCCCCGCTTCCTTCTTCTTCCCCCAGCTTTATATGCTGAGCATGATGTCATATGGTGTGGGACATCCCTTTGGTCAGTTGGGGTCAGCTGTCCCGGCTGTGTCCCCTCCCAGCTTCTTGTGCACCCAGCGGAGCATGGGAAGCAGAAAAGTCCTTGACTAGTGTAAGCACTACTTAGCAACAACTAAAACATCTCTACATTATCAACACTGTTTTCAGCATAAATCCAAAACATAGCCCCACACTAGTTACTATGAAAAAAAGTTAACTCTATCCCAGCTGAAACCAGGACACATATACATTAATTCTTAAATTTGGCATTTTAGAATTTATTTCTATTTGAATTATTCTATTTAAAAGCATTTCTAGAAAGAATCACTTAAAGAAAAGGGAATAAGATGGAGGTAAATGACAGAATTCTCTTTGATTCATCTCCTGCCTAAAGAGGGTATAGGTCCCTTTGTGATGCAGTTTTTTATCTGTAACTTGTACATGTATAAAATAAATAAATGCCTTTTCCAGTTAAGTCGTCTTCTTAGTTTCCTACATGTTTTCCCTTGCAAACTTCCAAAGCAATTTAAACCCAAGAAGAAAAAGGGTCCTAGGTCTCAAAAACAGTGAATTCTTACAATGTTTATGAACTTTGGTATTGGGAGACACCTGATAAGTGCTTCAAATGTTTTGAAGACTGACACATGAGTGCATTATTGGGTATTGTGAAAGCCACATAGAATTCACATTTATCAATATCCCTGGTGAGCAAGAAAAAAATCCATCAGAACTTGTATTCTTTCTTTTAGATGCTAAGGTCAGTCAGCCATATGGCATAAACAGGTAAGAAACTGGGCTTATTCTGTTGAGGTGGTCATGGAACTTCTATTCCATGAAAAGCTAAGACTGTGTACTTGTCCATTTTGGACTTCATAAAATGAAACTTCCTTGAGCAGAGACTGAATCCCCTACAACTTGTTCTTCTCACATGAGATTACTAGCCTTCCAGATAAAGACCAGTCTTCATTCTGGCTTGCCTTAGCAAATGATTTATTCCATACAACAGCTTATGTAAAAGTAATGAATCCTAGGTCTCCCACAGCCTTGCTGACATTGATGGTCCGCTTATTTATCTTGTAAGAAGACTTCAACAGCATCACCTTCATTTTGAAAGGCCTACAACATTGTGAATCATGACTTGAAGGATGCTTTCCCTTTAGTCCTAAGAAAAAGGTGTGGCTTCTGCAGGATATCAAGATCTGAGATGTACCCATATCTTGCATCCCACCCTGCCTTTTGTGGGTCCATAGCTTAATGCTATAGCTTAATGCATAGCTTAATGCTGTACAGTAATAACCACTTCTCAGTCACAGGCAGGGTCAGTTTCTTTTACTCATACTTGGCTACCCATCTCCAGACACAGAGAAGTATCTGGCCACAGTGGGAATTTTGCCACTGATTTCAAAAGGGGCAACATTTCTACAGGGTGTGGTGAGCTTAACCTAAGTTTCTGACTTAGTAAGGGGATCGAGAGACAATAAATTGGTTATGAATAAGAAAAATCTTCTCTATTTTCCTGGTTCGTATGTGGAAAAATATAATTCATTCTATCTTTTAGAAAAAAGGTGGGGAGAAGTTAGAGGGAAGTTTTTTTTTTTCCTTTTTTCTCTGTATCTTCTGGAAAAGTTCCATTATTCATTGCCCTTTGGAATATAAAATTGTAACTCAGCATAAGGGATTTGAGCAGGAAAACCTAAGAATCATTTACACTTTTTTTGAACTGAAAAGTCCCAGTGTTCGTTTTTGATGATATTATGAGCTGCAGTGAGGTGCTCAAACACAATTAATCACTACAGATGGCTACAAACCCATTAAATCTTTTAAGCACCTGTTTGCTTATCAAATGCTTACATGGTAAGCTACCCCCTGGTTCATGTAAGTACGTTAGTTTTAGAACATATAATTAGCTTACAATAACTGTACTTGTGCTAATTACCAGTCCCCTGAAAGAAAGAAGTGGATCCTGTTGAGTAATGGGGGTGGCTGGAATTTAAAACCAGAGCTTCTAGATTGAGCAATGGGGCTGGATGACTCAATGTAAAATGTTTGTCTTATTTCTGGTAAACCCAGTTCAATTCCACAGTGAGAATCTAAGTAAAATAGTTTGATTTTCTCTGCCATCAATCATAAGAGAACACCATCATACATAATTTATCACAATTTGTCTCTTTTGAAGAGAGTTTCAGGATAGAAATATCATAAAGACCAAATTATTTCTCACTCAAATGAATTGAACCGTATTTGAGAACGTGGCGTTGGACAGAAATTGCAATCTCTTGTCATACATTAAGTCTTATCAATACGAAGCTGTCTGCTACAGGACACACTAGAGTGCTCATTTTGCCAGAAGTATTTAGTGGGAATAATGTTTATTCCCAAAGTAATAGCCCCTGTGTTTGAGGTGGTAGAGTTTCATTCCATCCTGCAGAATGGTTAAGTTAATTAAACAAACAAACAAAGATATGATCAGGTAAGTTTACACAATATGAGAGGGTTATTTCACTAAGAGATTTCTGTGCCATGTATGCTAGCTTCATAATAAAGGCACAGGAAAATTCTTAACCCATGTAAAACAATATAATTTTGCTAGAGCTATGCGTATTTCTATCGTCTCTGGGTGTAGCCTGCAATTTTCTCATATACTACCCTAAATGCAGATCTAGTCTGAAGGACGGTATTCTGATGGCATATTACCGAAAGAATGTCATGTGAGCAATCAGATGTCATCTTGACAACACTGAATACTGAGCAGTTTTTTTTTTCCCAAATGTCTATCTCTGTATACTGTCACTGTACATACTTGTATATAATCCTACCAGAGAAAATATGTTAAAACTAGAATTAGAACAATACCACAATACCATGCTGCAAAATAGAAATGCAGTTACTTCAAAACATATCTACCATAGCCATACCATAAGAGCAACCCAGGCCAAACTACATTTATAAGCTTTGAATTAAGTTTTATTAACTAAAAAATCTGAAAAATTCTGTAATAAGTTTTTGCTTTATTTTCTGAAATAGATTTTCACGCCACAAAATTCAGTAATCTGAAGACTGAGATGTAGTCACAATGCTGTACAGTCATTTTGCTGAGGTTAATCAGCAGAAATTTTAATGGCTGCAAAACCCTGAATTATTTCAAGGGCAGTATATGTCTACCCATCCTTGTCCTTATTTATCTGGACACTGACCCATTTCATTTGGAATACAGTCTGGACTGATTATCCAGATGCCAGTTTGTTCTAAAGGACATGTTAGACAGCATCATCAAAGGTGAATTGTAAAAAGCTGGAATGTCTACTACAGGTTTATTGGTTGAAATGTGTTTCTTCTCAACCTGGTACTGCCTGGAAGATTTTACCAAAAGATGTTTGGTAAAACATCTAAAAAAGTTTCCCAAAGTCGTACAAGAAGCTGACTGAAATACATGCTGCTGAGGAGAATGTATAAAGGGATAGATTGAGATAAAAGATAGCTGGTGAATTAAAACTACTTTTAAACATGTCTCAAAGAGGACTAAACTGTGCAGGAATACAAAAAATATTGACACCCTGAATATAAGACATTCTTATTTTAATCCTGCAAAGTTTAGGTCCCAGAGAATGTTTGTTAAGAGAGTATTTAAGCTCAGAGGGCAGAAAAAATATAATTTATATAGTCAAAGGGAGAGTGGGTGGAAGCTCATTCCTTTATATACCCTCCAGTCTCCTCTAGGCATTCAACATAAAAAAGAACATTTTTTTATATCCGTCATTGTCTTACTCTCAGACAGAATCAAATATAAGGATTTGATTTGCAACTTACACATTGACTCTAATAAATCAAAGGCTATGCCTTAGAGGTAAAGCTTGTTCCCAAAAATCCATGGCAAAAATTGTTGTTTAATTATATATGTACCATAGTCTGACTTTGAAAAGTACTTGCAAGTGAAAGGAAAGCTGTCTTCTCAACCCCTTAAATTGGTGTCAGTTCAACTAATGGGACAGTTAATTAACTAATGGGTGTGATTTACAGGCCTTCTCCTGAGGTAAAACAGATTAAATATACCACTTAATTGCCTAGTATGGATTGACAGAGTTTGGTGGTGAGCCTGGCCCAAAGTTTCCACAAAAAGTCTTGAAGTGCATTTCCATTGGATGAATATCAGCAGGTATAGAAAAGGAACAAATGGGACATATGGTAATTCTTCTAAAACGTTAATGTGTTTCTCCTCAATAAAACTTGACGTAAGAATGACAATTACTGCCAAGTGTGATAACAATTCATCTAAATTTTAGTAAGATTTTGTTAAGAAGGGAGGACTGACCTTTCAAAGCCTTATAACCTGGTTGGAGAATTTTATACAGTAAAAAGTATATTAACTAGCACAAATGAGACATCAGAATTATCAGCCATATCCTATGCAACTGATAATAATTCTACTTCACCTTAAACTGCTTCAAACTGCAGTATTTTTGCTTTAGTATGCAAGATTTTCAGTGCTGCCTCCTCATCTTGACTCCAAAAAGCATTATTACATTTGAAAAATGAGTTTATGCCTGGATTGATAATAGTCTACAAAAATTCAGTGAATGCCCCCAAATTTGTCATGAACCATGTACTTTTTTATTTATTTATATCTTAGTAAACATTATATTTGACTCTTAAATGAGACTTCCTTGAGTTAGACTTGAACTGCTTCTGGCACAGCGCAATTTTGATATCCCAAAGATCTTGGGCAACCCACTGTGGGCAAGTGGATCCTGCTGTGTCAGTCTGTTAGAAAGATGTTATCTACACAAAAAATTGCTTTCAATGCCATGAGATATAAGAAAGAATTTGAGAAAACTAGGTCAAAGAATTTGCCTTTCTGGTGAGATGAACTCATGAGCTCTTGTCAGCAGCACATATCTTGTAGTTCCTCTGCTCTGCTCATAGAAGTCTGGCTGAGGGTTGCTGCTTTTTCCAGGTCTTTAAGCTCACATTCACCAGCTTCAGGACTCTGTGATTTTTCTACTGCTTACTCTAGCATTCCTTTTTCTAGCTGCATCTTCCTTTAGATCATTCATATTATTTTCCTGATATTTTCAAATAATATGGCAATTTTATTATTTAAGTCTTGCTTTCCACCAACTCAAAAATGAGACAGAGAGGTTTATTTATATTCTCCAGGCTGATTTTGCAGGCACTTAGGCTGGACAGCCTAATATTTTTATTAGCTTCTTAAATTCCAGAAGATATGATAAAATCTGCATTAAGATCCTATTGCTTTAATAATAAACTCAATACAGTAACCACAAAGCCATTGTCTTGCAATGTACATCTTTTTAAGTGATATTATTAGACTTTTTGGTTTGAACTATCTGTATTCTTCAGAATGCAAGCTTTTGTTAAAAAAAAAAACAAAACATATTTGAAGCTTCCAGCTCTTCTCTGTTTTAGTAGTGTATAATTAGGTGTTTTTATTTTAGGGGAGTGCATATGCTAAGGAATAATGAGAAAATGGATGAATTGTACATTAATTGTGACTTTCATGAAGGTGTGAAGAAGTATTGCACAGTCATATGAGTATAGGCAGAGATGTGTGTAACTACGTGGCTATTGAGGCCACAACCTCAGGAGGAATAGAGAATGTCCTAGAAATCAGGCTTCATATAAATTCACTGGCCTCACTTGTTGTGTATTGGATGCAGAAAGTCCAGATTAATACCTCTGATATTCACATTGGATTCAATGAAGATGTATTGTTAAACACTTTGTGAAGAGCTTACCAAATATAATTCAGATTTTCAGATGTTGTTTAAAAAAAGTTTCTAGTCTTCTGGTTTCAAGATAACCTTCACAATGTGTAAATCAATCCTTAGGGCCTTTGTTGCATTTACAACAAGGCAGCCTAAAATAATGTCACCAAGAGAGGTTAAATAATAAATCTTCTAATTGGCTTTAAAAAACCCCGGGTCTTTGCTATCAGAAAGAGACAGTTTCCCTGAAGATTGTTAAAGTCTTGAGTTTTACATGGCCTTTAGAGATTACTCTACAAAATTATCTAACTTGCTCCAGCAAGAGTTTTCCTGTGAACTGACACCTGACAATCTCCTTGACCATGAAGGACCTTTAGAATTTTGGTTTATGTTGAGATCACATTTGGCAGAATTTAGAGTTCAAAACTGATCACACATTTTAATTACAGATAACAGCACTAACAGTTCTTCACAGCAGCAGCTTAAAGATTTTAAGGAAGATTTAAATAGATAGTAAATCCTTACAAGTGGTTGGAACATTTTCACTTGTTCTGCATTTTGGCGAAATACGCTGGTTCACCAAAACCCTAATGTTCTATAGAGACATAACTGTTTCCATACAAATTTCACCTAGAAAGCTTTTTGGTTCAAGAAAGAACACTTTATTGAGAAGAATAGGATGTACCTCAGTGTCCGGAGTATTGCCTTGAATGTTATGAGTGTAGATTTATGTCTCTGCATTGGGATTGAAAAGCTCTGCTATGCTGTAAATACAGCAGTGACCTGCAGTTGGGATCAATGCACTACTACCTGAGCAATCAGGTTACAAAAATTGATGCATGTAAACAATAGTAAAAGGATACACATAAAAATATAATTATGTCTCTAATTTAGATAGTGTTACTTTTATTGCTAAAATGTTTTATATTGTAATCTTTGGGTTTTGGTATTTTTTTAATCAAGTGCTGTTAAACAAAAAACTGGCTGTAAATGATTGATGACATCTCAGATCCTCAAATATTGTAATGTTTCTACTCCGAGAATTATTACAAGTAACTAGTACAACAATACACATAAAATTTAACTTGCTTTGTCACTGTTTTCCAATTCAGCTGCACCAAATCTAATAAACTAAAATTACAACTATTCCACAGCTGATTGAATAAAATGCTCATGTAATGAAAAAGTGTCCAATCCCATTCTGACTACAGTCAGTGGAAGGTTTTAAGTCAAGACTATAAACTTAATGGAGAATGTGTTTTTTCAAAGTACAGAGTTATTGATAAGCATAAAAGAAAATGCTGTGTCTGAAGTATGTAATTCATATAACTCTGAAATACTTTTTTTTTTTTTAAATATTGTCTTTTAAAAGCATTTTTCCAGGCTACTGGATACAAAAAGACAGAAGATAAAGTCCTTTCTGCAGAGAATTTATGATTAAGTAGAGCAAATAGATAAAATATTGTAACAGGGAAAAAAAAGGCTCTGGGGTTCTGATTCATCCTACTTATCTCCAGCCGTTGTGCTTAAAAACATAGCTAATGGATGCTCCCTGCATACTTAGCAAGGAGAGAGAGGACTCTCCAAGGAAAGATTCAGATCAAAGACAAGGTATTTTCCTCTGGGGGTGCCTCGCTCTCTCACCAGTATCATAAATAAAGAACCTATGGCAAACAGGGTCCTAATTTAGGAATGTCTGCCAGGTGCCTAAAGTCAGAAAAGATGAAGCTGATCCTGGGTAGGAGATAGTGGCTATTCAGCCAGACAATAATGCTGGCTGTACAGGTGGAAACAATGTCTCCATCATCCTGTTTTGGATCATGCTGCAAGGTAGCATGTCACAAGTTTTACAAATACTATAAATTGGCAAATATTACAAACTTGTCCAGTTTTAAAGAGAGCATGACCAGTATGAAAACATATGCAAATATATGTCTTATTTGACAACAACTTATAATCTTACTGCATGATGTACAGTATATTCAAGTCTTGTGGGAAGGAAGGATTTTGACTTGGCGTTAAGTTATTCTATATTATTTGGGGACAGAAAAAAATTATAAGCTTTGCATTAAGAGAGCTTCTATAACATTGTTTCATTAAAAATCTTTGTCCAGGTGTATGATAATATCCCCCAAACCCATGTGACAGAAGGGGAAGGACTGTGATTGTCAGTGCCCTTCCCCTCAAAGCTCGGGTCTCTACATTTCAATGATTTATTGGACATATGTGGTTGCTATGCTTTTTTCCAAATTACTTACCTTTTCTCTTACTTCTGCCTCTCTGTTCCATATGATTTATTTTGTCACTGGCTTCCCTGTATTGCTAATGCCCCCAGAAGCATCCCAATTAAAGGAATGAGTCACTAACAGAAAAGCAATGTGGAAAACGAAGCGGGGTTTCTAGCCCCACATCCATAAATATTTTGGAGAGGCAATTTCTCTACAAATATTTATACCATCACTCCCTGCACTTTCAAGAAATAATTATTTCTCCTACTTTTGAATAATTGTCCTTTCTGAGGCACCAGATTATCCTCAGGTGTTAATTAATAAGGTAACACCAAAGATGGATTTTTTTCCTCTAGGTTTTTAAAATATATTTCGAATACAAAGAGACTTGGGATGTTCGTTTTTTTAAAACATGCATTAGGAAAACCCTAATGCTCTACTGATTAATGATTTTCATCAGCTTTTAAATAAAACAAAGAGTCTACATCCTTTTCTCTTTTAACTCATATGTATACTTTGTATACACACACACACATATACATGTACACATACATACATAAGTATTACACTAATAGCCAAATAGATAACAGGTATAATATAATAAAATAATTCAGGAAAATATTTATTACTTTAGAAACAACAGTTTGTGGAAAATACTTTTCTTATGTTTTTAATGGCTTAATTTTCTGAACATCTCTTGCCCTTACTCATGCATTGCAGTGTGTTCTTACTGTGAAATGCATTCAGAACAAGATATCACTTAAATATGAAGAATTTGTAGAGACTTGATTTTATGTGGCCACGGTCAGATGGACTTAAATGAAGGCTTATGCCTTGTATCTGCAGAAACACATTTATACTAATACAACTGACCCCAAGATACATTCAGCTAAAACCTGAGATTTTGAATTGCACCTGCCTCTTATTGCTTAAATTGAACAGAAAGATTATGGTAGACTATCTG
The DNA here is from genome assembly GCA_031468815.1 of Morus bassanus. Classification (NCBI taxonomy): domain Eukaryota; kingdom Metazoa; phylum Chordata; class Aves; order Suliformes; family Sulidae; genus Morus; species Morus bassanus. Next base: position 66,681,330 of record CM062571.1, read on the forward strand.
GTTTTCTCTTCCGCTTTCAAGTAACATAATCATTAATGCTTAATGCAAATAACTAGTCAAACAGATAAAGAAAATAAGAAAATAAGAAAACTTCAGTGGATTAGGAAACACATTTTTATTTTCTATATTACTTTTTATTGGCAGATGATTGTGCATGTTCATGCTTTGCTTATGGAGGATACTCTTGGAGGAGAAATTATACTCTACTCATACATAAAGTATTTGGTGACTGCTAAGTGAAAGAGGCACTGTTACCTTTTTGGAATTGCACTTCCCAGACAAAAGGGAAGAAGAGAACTGACACCTTTACAGAGCAAGACATGGAAGAAAGTGGGAACTAGACAGGGAAAAGAAAAAGAAAGAAAGAGGAGGACTATTGAGAAACACAGGACTATAGAATCTTCTGAAATACACAGGTGGGACCTGACAAATATAAATCACCCTTGAAAAGAAGATACAGTAGTAGATCTTGTCCCTGTGTGGAAAGATTTATGCAGACTGAATGATAAAAATGGGAACAAGTCTTTCTAAAGCTGTCGCCACATTAAAATTCTTCTGATGAAGGGATGGAATCTTCTGTTTACAATAATCTACTGCCATAAAATGAGAGCACTGAGGCCATTTCCTTTTTTCATCTTTAAGAAAGAGGATTCTCAACATCCTGTAACAATTTATGTTGGTTTTGCACTATTTTGGTTCCCTACATCTACCAATTGCCAGAAGGAAGGATAACAATGTGTTAAGATTATATTAATCCCCCCCCCCCCCTTATCCTGCTGCCTTCCACAGAAAAGCCAGAATAATCACATTTAAGGAAATACTTGTAGAAATTTAGTAGAATAAGCTTGAGTCTATTTGTCTGACCTGGCTTAAAACTCGATACAGGAAATGTGACAGTTATCCTCTAAAATGCTGTTTTACTTGTCGTCTCTTGAATACAATCCACAGCTGAAGATTTGTTGTCTGCTTGTCTTCATTTTACAGACTATGCTCTCTGCTTATGGCTTTATCAGAATGTAAAAGCTTGTTGAGTTAATTTATATGTGAAATAAATTCTGAAAAATTGATCCAGAATACTTAGCTGATTTGTTTTAGTTGTTAAAAACATTACAATAATGTAAAACTTTGGCACTGTAATTATATTTAGCTGTAAAAATAGTTTCCTTGTAGAGTAATAGGATTTCCATGAGATCCGTGCTGCTTAAGCTCTAGGTTCTTTCTCCTGGAATAAGCTTGCAGCACATTGTGGAGATCTGAATAGGAATGGAACTGGGAAGGTATTGGAAAGCATGGATATACATACTCCTTTGACTACTTAATTTTGGGAAGGCAGAGGATGAGCTATTCACTGGTTCTCTGCTTGCACCAGTGTCCAGAGTTTGGCTGTAAAAAACTCTGTTTGTGAGGCAAGAAAGTAGGTAGGTAGGTAGGTAGGTAGGTAAGTAGATAGACAGACAGGGCCTGGTTCACAGAGTCCCTTGGGAGGCAGTCCTGAAAGGCAAAGGAATCCAGGAAGGCTGGACATTCTTCAAGAGGGAAATCTTAAAGGTGCAGGAGCAGGTTGTCTCTATTGACAAAAAAAGACACGGCGGGGAAGAAGACCAGCCTGGCTGAACAGAGAGTTTTGTCTGTAACTCAGGAGAAAAAAGAGGATCATGAAAAGGCTGAGGTACTTAACGCCTTCTTTGCCTCAGTCTTTAATAGTAAGACCAGTTGTTCTCCAGTTACGCAACCCCCTGAGCTGTAAGAGAGGGATGGGGAGCAGAATGAAGCCCCCATAATCCAAGAGGAAATGGTTAGTGACCTGCTACACCACTTAGACACACACAGGTCTATGGGGCTGGATGGGATCCACCCAAGGGCACTGAGGGAGCTGGCAGAAGTGCTCACCAAGCCACTTTCCATCATTTATCACCGGTCCTGGCTAACTGGGGACATCCCAGACAACTGGAGGCTTGCCAAAGTGACGCCCATCTACAAGAAGGGCTGGAAGGAGGATCCAGGGAATTACATGCCTGTCAGCCTGACCTCAGTGATGGAGAATGTTATGGCACAGATCATCTTGAGTGCCATCACACGGCACATGCAGGTCAACCACATGATCAGGCCCAGTCAGCAGAGGTTTATGAAAGGCAGGTCCTGCCTAACGAACCTGATCTCCTTCTATCACCAGGTGACCCACTTAGTGGATGAAGGAAAGGCTGTGGATGTTGTCTACCTGGACTTCAGTAAACCCTTTGACACCATTTCCCACAGCTTTCCCCTGGAGAAACTAGCTGCTGATGGCTTAGAAATGTGTACTCTTCACTGGGTAAAAAACTGGCTAGATGGCTGAGCCCAAAGAGTTGTGGTGAATGGAGTTAAATCCAGTTGGCGGCCAGTCACAAGTGGTGTTCCCCAGGGCTCATATTGGGGCCAGTTCTGTTTAATATCTTTATCAATGATCTGAACAAGGGAATTGAGTACACCCTTAGTAAGTTTGCAGACAACACCAATTTGGGCAGGAGTTTTGATCTGCTTGAGGATAGAAAGGCTCTACAGAGGGATCTGGACAGGCTGGATCAATGGGCCGAGGCCCATTGTATGAGGTTTAACAAGGTTAAGTGTTTGGTCCTGCACTTGGGTCACAATAACCCTATGCAATGCTACAGGCTTGAGGAAGAGTAGCTGGAAAGCTGCCCAGCAGAGAAGGAGCTGGGGGTGCTGGTCGACAGCCAGCTGAATATAAGCGAGCAGTGTGCCCAGGTGGCCAAGAAGGCCAACAGCATCCTGGCTTGTATCAGGAATAGTGTGGCCAGCAGGACTAAGGAAGTGATAGTGCCCCTGTACTCGGCACTGGGGAGGCTGCATCTCAAACACTGTGTTCAGTTTTGGGCCTCTCAGTACAAGAAAGACATTTTGGTGCTGGAGCGTGTCCAAAGAAAAGCAATGAAGCTGGTGAAGGGTCTAGAGCACAAATCTTATGAGGAGCAGCTGAGGAAACTGGGGTTGTTTAGCCTAGAGAAAAGGAGGCAGAGGGGAAACCTTATTGCTCTCTACAACTACCTGAAAGGAAGTGGTAGTGAGGTGGGTGTCAGCCTCTTCTCTTAAGAAACAAGCAATAGGACAAGAAGAAATTACCTGAAGCTGTGCCAGAGGAAGTTTAGATTGGTTATTAGGAAATATTACTTCACTGAAAGGTTTGTCTGGGATTGGAACAGGCTGCCCAGGGAAGTGGTAGAGTCACCATCCCTGGAGGGATTCAATAGATGTGTAGATGTGGCACTTAGGGACATGGTTTAATGGTGAACTTGGCAGTGTTAATGGTTGGACATGATGATCTTCTCCAACCTAAATGATTCTATGATTAGATAGATAGATAGATAGATAGATAGATATAGACACACTGATGTTTCAGCAAAAGCTTGTTTAAAAGTACATAATCACAGCTATGGCTGAAAGAAGTGGCATGACTGAAATTAAATGCCTTTCTAACCCTTTCTTCTGTCCCTGTGAAGGCACACATTGACTGAAATGTGCATAGCCACTTGTTCTGAAAGCATAGGAGAACCATCTGCTCCCAGTGACGCTGTGGCATAGACTGCCGTTTCTAACACCAAGACAGTAGGAAATTAATATGAACTCAAATGAGTACTCCACATACATAAACACATATCTTCTTGTTGACGCCTCAGGTTCTGCTGTCACATTCTTTCAATGAGCTGTTCACCTGCAAAGTGCCGTGCACAGAGTGAGTCCCAGCTTTTCCAGACGCTAATATTTTTGAGAGACTGGACAAATAACATTGGGATTGAGACTCAGGTCAGACACAATAAAATCACATGATTAAAAGAACTCATAACTGCAATCCATAACCATGTACCTAATGATTATTCAGCAAAAAATTATCTGTTATATGGATAGAACTCATACTGGCCCTGCTATGTGTACGTAATACATCTTCTCCTGACATGACTTTCCAGGGATGTGTTAGCATTTCAACAGCACTGTGAAATGCCACTGTGGCATGAAAGCTGTGAAGTTATTCCACAGTTAAATGATTTAACAGAATAGCAACAAAAATAAAAATAAGGGATAGTCACAATGCCTGGCAAACCTGTAATCTCCAGAGGCCAGCCTCCAGCAGTTCTGCAGCACTCTAAACACTACCATAAATAAAGGTAATTATCCAAATGATGCTATAAAGCTAAGTCAAACATGGCCTTCTGGAGACATCTCATGCTATTAAATGGGGGAAAAACATGTAGAATCACGTAGGAAGGAAATTTTTTACTCCATTTTTTAAGATATTATTGTTTATTAAAATCTCTACTACAGTGCAATTATATAGAAAACTGACAATTTTCTTTCAATAACCAAATTATTTTTTTTAGAATATGGAGTGTTTTTCAGTAGCTGAAGTCTATGCTGTTGGCTAATCATAAAACATGCAACGGTATGTTAGAATGACAGCTAATTGATTCAAGCTAAAACCACAACAAAGATAAAGCTGTTCACAAAAGCTCACAGATTAACTAGAGTTTCTGACTTTTATGAAAATAACAGACTGCCCTACTTGACTAGTGTTTTATGCTAAATAAGAGGAGTTGAGTCAAATTGTGTGTTTTCTGATGGTGAGAGCATGCTCTGTAAGGTCTCTAACCCAGTTTTGTCCTTCATATATTGCTTGAGAGGTTTTGGGAGGTTGAAAATTAGACAGGAAAGAATTCCATTGCTGGGGAAACTTCTTGCTGGTGTAATATGTTGGTGAACATTACTATCTCCTTCCTCTTCCAGTTTCATACTGGAAACAAGGGTGCAGGTGTGATGGAGAAGGGACAACCACAATGTCTGCAATTGTTACCATGCAGTTTCTCTAAAGACTCCAATACTCAAGCCACAGGTGTACATCCTGAGTCTAACAAAGTTCCCTGGACTCCAGGTGCTCAATCCCCTTTTGGTAAGGGATAGTCTTTAGTTATATACTTCCAAGCATGAAATTAAAGTTAGTGAAAATCCACCCATAAATACTTCTGAATGTCTCTATTGTCTTGCAATTGGCTTCAAATAATACACTTGAAGACTGAAATGTCAATAATTCTTCCTGCCTTAGTGTCCCCATTCTTAGAATAGCTTTTAAGTGTTACATAAATTTCTTTGCTATAACAGTTTCTGTCACTTATCCTTAAGAACAAATTTTATTCAGCTTGGTTTGGGCTGATACTCTTTGTCCTTTTTTTCCTTTTTAAATTCAGCCATCAGTCAACCCCAGCATACATAATTTCCCCCTTGTCTTTCTAGTTCTTTAGACCTTGAATGGAACTGAATGGAATAGACAAATTACATGCAGGCATGATTCCCTTGGATATAATGGAGTTACAAAAATTATGAGCTTGTCTTGGTCAGAAATAATTGTGCACATCTGAGCATTGTTTTTCTAAGCACCTTCAATGCCAGTGTAGTTAGAGAGCAGCATAGCCTCTCTAATGAGTGAAGCTTAAGACCTCAGATTTATGTGGTCACAGATTAAAAGCTGATGCCAGCAGCATTACTGCTCCATGTCTGTCTCAAACTGCATCAACAACAGATTGCTGTCCCTGTAGGATGGGTGATTGGATGGCTCATGAAACAGCTCCTCATCACCCCACATTTCAGTCAGCCTGAAATGAACCATCTCAAATCTTTTTACCCTACTATGACATATTGAATACTGTGAAGTTTCAGTAGCTGCTTCCTAAAATGTTGAGCAAACCTTGATATAGGAAGAACATTAGAGAGGCAGGGTGAATGGCTGTCCAGTTTTAATCTGCTGTCACATATGTATACAAACTTTAAGGATTCACTGTGATGGTCCATAATCCTTTACAGTTTAATTTCCTGCTAGATGCAGACCTATGGCATCTGTTAAGAAGCCACATTCTGTGTGGCACAGGACACTACATTTGGATAAGGATTTGGATAATTTTATGCCATGTTTCCTATGATGGTTTTACTTTCTTATTTATTTTGAAACTAATGAAACAGAGAGAAGTGGTTGGTCCTAGAATCAAAATACTGAGTCACTTCAGCTGTTCAGTCTGTAATGGAGTAATGGCAGATTGCTTTTGGTCAGCATCATTTAGAAGGTGACTGTCAAATACTGAGATCCTTTGATAATGACAGTCACAAAGTCACCTTTTTTCAGTAACACAGTCAAGATGCTCCTCTAAACATTGTCACATAACAGTAACTCCCTTCTCTGAGTTTAATTTAAAGATAAATTAATATTCCTTAAAAGTGACAGGTAAAGCCTTAAAAATTGAGAACTTTATACAAAAAACAGACAGCAGCAGGGAAAACTTCCAGTGTTTTCCAGTTTGAGTTGACTTTATATTTGAAGAATGTGGGGTTACTTTGGATTCCATGCCTACTTTGTTTTTGGCTTCTTTTCCCTGCCAGCAGGGATATCAATTGTGATAGCAGGCTAAGTAATAATTATTGGGATTTTTGAGAGCTATTAAACAGTTAGTGTCTGCCAGAAGTTACCACGCACTGGTATCTTAGATACCAGAGCTATTTGACTATACTTAGCATAGTATATCTCTCTGGGATTTTATGATGTGGTAACAGTTGGCAATTTGTGACTTACTAATAGTGACAACTGGATGTATGAAACTATCAGTTCATTTAGCATCAGCATGCCTATTACACATTATTCCAGCTACATGAAATGACGACAGCTGTGCATGGGTAAACAATTTTTAAAAACAGTGAAAAATGTGGAAGGTGACTTCTAAGAAAAAAAATGTAACTGGAACTAAAATATAAACACAGGGTAATATTTTGTGAGGCTTAAAAACTATTGTCTTCAAGAGTTTTTGAGAATATATATCAGTTAAGATCTTCATTATCAGCATGGGTGGATGAATATTTTTTGATTAGTAGTTCACTTTCCAAGAAATTAAATTTTGGTTAGCCTGAAACTCATCAAAAATATCAGTAAAATTCTGCAAATAATTTTGCCTGAAAAAAAGGATGTAATTTTAGAAATATTCAAGTAGGCAGGACATTTTGAAAATGACAGTTTATTACAAAGGTGAACTAAATTTACACCAAAATTTGGTACTATTAATAAAACAGACCTGTTGTGGTAGTTACAGTGTGTACAGAAGGAATTCAGCTTCAGGAATAGAATAGAATAGAATTGAATAGAATAGAATAGAATAGCATAGAATAATTTCAGTTGGAAGGGACCTACAACTGTCATCTACTGCAACTGCCTGATCATTCAGAGCTGACCAAAAGTTAAAGCATAGTATTAAGGACATTGTCCAACTGCCTCTTAAACAATGAATACACTTGAATAATACAGGGTTTTTTTTCTGTACCCTTACTGCTACATTATATAATCAGATTTAGTTTGACCAAATGGGAATTGGAATTTTTAAATCTTTAAAGCAGGACATCTTTGGCAACAAGAACCAAAAAAGCCCTGCTTGAGGAGGCTCTATAGTCTAGCACACTCACTGGATTGAGAAAGATCAAAAATAATGTTGTTGTAAATCTTTGTTTCTAATAAAACAAGTGGGTGATTTTAATCCATGTCCATTACCTTCCTCAGATGGGAACATCTGAATTGTATAGTAGACATGGCATAGTCTCAGCTGCCCTCTCCTTCCTGGTTTGGCTAGCTGGTTCTAATACACTCATGTTTTTCCCTGCCCACACTGCAATGAAACCATTTGATTGTTTTTAAACACAATTAATTAGCCATTGGCCAAACAAAATATTCGTTTTGAATAAGAAATATGATTTACATGTATATGATGTATGTACTATGATGTATCACATAAAATATGATTTACATGATTTACATGTATAAGAAATGTGATTTATATGGTTTACCACAAAAGTTCCATGTTTCTAATTCAAGTAATTCTTTTAGTATAGGTATGTATATAAGTATAAATCTAGTTACTAAACTAAAAAAAGAAACTCCACACTTATTTGCATAGTGCTAATGCCAGTTATCCAGACACCTGAAGATGTTGCCTTGTGTCCATAAATGCCAATGAAATGGAGACCACTGTTTACTTTGGTATCTTTTTCTTAAAACCCAAGATATACTATGCAACAAACATGTAACCCCTGCTGCTTTTTAATCAATATTTTGATTTCTTTTTTCAAAACTTTTTTTATGACAAAGTATAGTTGTTGATACATCAGCTAGAGCTGGCATTTCTGGCAGGGAAAATAGCTTGTGTCTGCAGTATGTTGAATATTTTCCAATGACAGATCCCCAGTCACCACAGATGTGGATGATATCTTGGAGAATTTCCAAATGAATGTACTGGAGGAACAAAGCAACAAGTTGCCGCAAAGTGCTGCAGAGGTTAGTTTCATTCTGTCAACAGCTACAGTCATATTGCATTTCATATAGAGATGAAGTTACCTAAAAGACTTTTGACACATTCCATGAAATATTCGTTCTTAAAACAACGTATATATGTGACTCTAGATAATATGTTATCATTTAAAGCCAGAAAAAAATCCTCTACTGCAATCAAATTTGCGAACAAACAAAAAAGCATATCACAAAAGCATTATTTTTGTAGTGTTGAGGTAACTACATGGCTAGGCAATGCTAACAATTACAGATTTGAATTTGTCTAGAGATGTGGTCGGTTAGCCGTGGTTAATAGCCAAACTGCCACCCATCTGCTCCCTCCCTCCCTCCTTCCCTCAGTGGGATGAGGGGTGAAAATAGAAAAAACCACAGGAATGATAAAGCTTGTGGGCTGAAATGATGTTTGCTGGTTACTGTTGCAGGCAAAATAGACTCAACTTGGGAACAATTGACTTAATTTATTGCCAATTCAAATGGATATTTAGTTCTGGAATTGGGTAGTGAGAAACAAAAAGACAAATATTTAAAAAAACACCTTTCCTTCCCCTTTTCTCAAGCTCAACTTCACTCCTTCACTCCAGACTCCTTTGCCCCCCCCACCAAGGGGGACTGGGGTGTGGGGTGACAGCCAGTACACAGCCATTTCTCTTTGTTTCTCCTTCTTCCTCACACTTTCCTATGCTCTGGCATGGACATTTCCATAGGCCACAGTCGTTTCAGGGAAAATCAGCACCACTGTGGGTTTTCCATGGGCCACATTTCCTTTGGGAATATCTATCTGCTCCAGTGTGGAGTCCTCTGTGTGCTGCAGGAAATATCTGCTCCAGCACCTGGAGCACATCCTCTGACCTTGATGTTCTCTCTGCTGTTCCTCACTCTTTTTTTTTTTTTTTCCCTTCTCCTGTGCTTGTCTCTCGTTTTTTTCCCTTTCTTAAATATGTTTTCACAGAGGCAATGTCAACTTTGCTGATGGGCTCAATTTTGGTCTGTGGTTGGTTGGGCTGTGTGCAGCACTAAACAGTTCCTGACCTCTTCTCACAGAGACAACCCCTGCATTTCCCCCACTACCAAAACCTTACCATGGACACCTAATATGAGAAAATATGAAAGGCTCTGTGCAGTCCTGGTAGGAATCAAAAAAGTTAGTACTTTGTTGTCATTATTTCAAAATATCTTCCACTTAGGTACTCAAGGAAGTACTTAGGTGTCCAAGCCCTAGAAAACAACTAAATTTCTCTCTCTCTTCTCCCATGCTGCTTAACCAAATGAAATTCTCACCTTTCACCTTAGTTACCCGCAGACTCAGAATTATTGTACTTTGTAGATTTATGCCATCTTGAGTAAACGTGGTGTTTAGTTTTTACAGTCCGCTATGTCCACAGTTACTTCTCCACTTGAAAGCATTTTGTTACTGAAGAAAAGTGTCAGTTCATTGGTTCCACCATGCGATGGGCCCATAGTACCCTAAATGTGCTGGAACTGTCTCAGAAATCTTTGTTAACAGTTCTCCTGCACCAGGATAAAAATATTAGACACAATTATCTTCCAGCTCACATAATTTTATAACGCATGTCATCATTGTTTTCATTGTTATTTCTTTTGGTTTACAAAGGTCTATGTGTGAAGTGATCTAGACGTATTGAAACAGAATGTTGAAATGCAGTAACCATTGTCATCTTTCTACATTTGCCTATTGTTATACAGAGTTCTGCAGAGAATGTTTAATTCTTCCTTTTTTTTTCTTGTCCTGTTTTTCTAGTCCATTTAATTAAATTTATTTTAATTTAAATGGGGCTTGCTTTATGTAGCACTTTCCTATGGATATTCCCAAAGTACTCTAAATCAGCAGTCACAATTTTTGTGGAATATCCTTTTTAATAATTGTCTCAATTTTTAGCCTTTCATAGGATTTCCAAGCAATTTGATATCTGTCCTCATTCTGGGAAGGCTCTAATATGTGTTTCAGGACATGAAATATACTTCTTATCCTGTTCTATTGCAACAATGCTGTCTCTCTCTTTATGTACTGTCAGGCTTCAAAAGTTAGAGTTCTTATGAATTCATAGAGAAAGAGTGGATTTAATCTGAATATCTGCATTTTAAAGACCAGTAATTTTGTCATTCTTCCTACTGTTGTATTTAACAAGTTCAGTGCACGTAGCAATATTGCATTAATTTGCTCAGATCATCTATCATATCTGACCCATGCACACTGGTGCAAACTTATTCCATGGTCTAGCCTTAAGTTACCTTCAGGCCATTGTACCCTGACTCCCCATTTTCTGAGATGATTAATAATTCATTTCTTTCAATTTCCAGCCTGAGTTTTTCCTCATTTTCTGACCAATGCTAATTAATTGATTTAATTATGTAAAGAAATGACAGAGTCCTAAGAGTAGAATAAAGCCTCCTGCTTCACCACACAGCAGCACTGTCATGATTCCCGCAAAGCTTCAAAAAAGTGCCACCAGGCTTCCCTACTGCCACACTACCACCATCAAAAGAGAGTGTGACAGGCACAGCATGGTGTGCTAAGAACTGAGTTCCAGTCATAATCCCAAATTATTTATTGACTCTTGTAACAGAAGTTATACCCTGAATGTCGATGTCACAACTTTTTGTAGTCTCAGGCTTCTGTGATATCATTACACAAAAGACAGGAGAGTAGAAAAATTATCTCATGTTAATGTTGGATGCCCTTGTATTAGAATTCTGATACATCTCTATGAGTATGGGAAGTCACCAATTCAATGAAAAACTTGAGTTTCACATGCCAGAGACATCTTCAGATCAATTTTTTGTATTGTTTTAGACTCCATCTCTACTCTCGCAGAATAAGCCCAAGAATAACAGGCTGTCACAAGAGACTTTCAAACAGACATTTCCATTCTGCCTGTTACTCCTTAATCCCCTCTGGCCAGTACCCTGCAGTGGTCATTGGGAGATTTCTTAACGTGAAAAGTACAAGGGATGACATAGTAGGAGACTGGTGCTGGTGAGAACCAGGGAGGTAATGTTAAGCCACTAAGAATGGAATTATCTCAGCCAAGTTTCTTTTATGAAAGAAGCAGGATTGTGTTGGATATGTGTAGAAAGACTTCTGCAAAATCAGAAGTAGACAGAAACATCCAACTGCATAGATGAACACATGGGCTTTCCTAGTATTTGCCATAAACCCAAATTCCTAAAAGTCAAAGTGTGATGCAGGATGTAAGTGATTTTTCAGATGTGATTAGGATTGAAATGTATATGGAATAATATTATTTGCCTAATTGTTTTTATTGATCTGAGCTGATAGGATTTTTTTTAGTGTATAAAACAAGAAGCAGTTTTTCATGTAATTTCTTACATTATCAAAGCACATTGAATAAAACTATGTTCTTAAATGCAGATAGTATGCAGCTACAGGGAAGACAAGGCAAAGGTAGACTTAACTCATCTTTGTATTCTCCTGGTCCTGTTGTAAAGGACAGGGTGGAATGTAGCATGATTTAGTCTTTCTGTTTTGCCTGAGTGCCTTGCCCTGCAGAATCCTAAATTCATCAGTAATGCCCAGAACTTTCACACAAGTTTATGTTGCAAATATCATCACACACCAAAACTTCTGGGGAGCCTGAGAAAAACAACCTACTGCTTTCCCCTTCATTTTCTCATGGGAGAATTCTCCCAGGGTTAAGATAGACTTTCTAGGGATCCATTTCTACCAATCCAGAAATTAAACAGGAACACATTTTGTTAGTCTACTTTCCAAATCACATGTGAAAATAATGTCAGTTCAGTATGAAAATCTCTGAAAGTCTGATATGGAGACATACTGCATTTTATTTTCATCTAGTTATTTTTGTGCTTTGGATTCCTTATATAAAATTTGTTCAAGGTCACGTATATTTGGTGATCTCAGTGAACAGTTCATTAAATTCACCCATTACAGAATCCAACAATAGATCGGGATTATTTTGCCCTACTGGGTAGCTTTGTTAGGAAAATGACCTGAACTATTTTTGATCAAGGTTGAAGGTATCAACAAACCATGGTGGACAGACTCATTACATATTCTGATCACCGGTACTTTTCCCTTTTTGATGACCTCAAAAAGCTCACCACATATACCTAAACACATTTTGTGAAGGAAAAAATACATGCTGCTTCACCAAACACTGTGTTCCCCTTGGGCCAAGCAGGCCATATATATATCATGTTTCTACTGAAGCTCATTTTTTACACATGTTATAAATGACTCAAAGTCACATTTTATTTCTTATGAAAATACTGACATGTTTCTAACAATGTGGAACTGTAGCATGTTCGCACAGTCAAAACTTACACTAAAAATGGACATTTGAAAGAAAAGACACAGAAAGAAAGAATAATAAGGGAGAAGTGATTAAAGTTACGTACCCGAGTTACTTCTAAATAGGGATTTAAGTGCCATAATATCAGGGGTTCAAATGCCTACAGTTTCCATATGAGTCTGAAATGCAGAGCCCTATGTTGGAATCACAGGATCCATACACAATACACAGAAAAGGTTATAGGTGACAGAACAGCCCCCAGAAAAATCGGGCTGCTGAAAGGGGATCTACTTATAGCCATCCAGCAGGGACATACTGAGGACAGATGGAGTCTTAACTGTTGTCCATCCTTATGGTTTACTTGCCTAATGGTTGCATCTCCTTCTGATCCCTCCTTCAAAGGAAAGCAGCTGAGCCTTTCCTTTTTTCTGAAAGCCCAGACAGACCTACTTTTCTAAAACACAGCAGGCAGTGAGTGGCAGTGATAGCTTTGCAGAGCGTGTACATTGTACTTTACCAGTTGAAACATTACCCTGAAATAGGTGAAACCGAAGTTCATTTCCCCCTTCTGTTTTAAAGAATTGAAACCGACACTCCCCAGTGCCCTCCCCAGCAGACTGCCCACGCCCCCAGCATGGCAAGGCAGCAGCTGTCTTTAGAGCGATTGAACTCTGCAGAAAAGAATGCACAACTTGCCCAGTGAAAGAAGGAAAGTAAAAATAGTGATGACTTTGTTCACAGATTATAGAAGGCACCCAGAAAAAGATAGTCCTGGATGCAGATGCTGCTGTTAGGGCTGTTTGTTTCACATTTTACCCAGAGATTTTTTTCAAATGATTTCCATGAAGTTACTGAGTCAATATTAGCTTGAGTGATAATTCCATTGCTAGATGCTCAGGGAAGATAATTTTTATTTTAATGAGAACTCTTATAAATGCCAACAAATAAATGATTAAATACTAGTACAAGAAATTAAAGAAATAAGTGCTTTTTCTGGAGGGGTCTGCAGAGCCTTACCTTGGCTCTGTGTGTCTCTGTCTCTGCCAAGATGCACTACTGCCTCTTTGATGATACTTTGAAAAGTTCATGAAATTCTGATATTACAGAACTTGCTTTGAGAGACAAGTACAGTATCTCAGTAATATTGTAGCACATAGCATTGGCAAAGTAAAAGAAAAATCAAGAATATATTCTTACACTTCTTTTAAAAAGATTTTTCTTTTCCTTTCAATTCAAGAAATGCAGTAGCATAGCAGATATTTATGTAGTGTAGGAAGAACAGAAATCCCAAAGCACATTCCAATTATGAATATGTGATTTATATTTTATGGGCAAAAAGAGTTATTTCCCCAAGCACATTGTTTTCTTTTATCTGTGTGCTTCCTTTAATCCTGTCAATAACCCAGCATGCAGCTGCTTTCTGCTCATAGATTTTTGGGAAGATACTAGAAATAAGCATGCACAGTAGATAGAACTATTCATAGGTAACATAAAAATACCTGCTGTTCATCAAGATTTCTGCTTGTTAATTAACTGGAAAAATTTGGCACAATAATTTTTCTGGTTTTTAACTGAAATAGTGGAACATATTAGCATGAAAAAAAAAAATAACTTCTTAGTTAAAGGTATAATGAAATGTTAGATTTACATTTATGTTCTAAGGTGCACAAAATGTTTACTTATTCATGGCTTGAAGGAGTATTTTAATATCTATATAATTTTATGTATTAAACTGTTCAGCAAGTTGCAACATACATCATGATGCTATCCAAATTAAAATCATTTGGGACAGGAAAAAAATATTACCTAAACTTATATAGGTAATAAATGAGGAAGGAGCTGAACTGCTTTGATGCACTTCAATTTCCAGACATGTTATATGGTAGTTTGTAAATAATGTCCCCTTCCTTCCCATAAAGTGAAGAATCATGTTATGCGATGAGCAACTTGGTAAGGTTTGAAAGGAAGATGAGAAGTTTGTTTCTTTATCAGTAAGAAAACTCCTCAGCTGTAATAAAAATTGCTGTGGATATTTTTGCACTCTGCTGGTCAAGACAGAATAATATACCAATGTAATTTCTCGACTTTCCTGTGGGATTTTTGGACAACTGCATCTCTCTCCTTGTGGATTTAGATCCCTTTCCCTGAAGAATACCAGAAGAAGGATGCCATCACAAATGGGCAGGAGATAAATCTGCTTAAATATATGTCTGGCTGCATTCCATCCATACAGTTTCTCAAATGTCTGAAGCAGTAAATACTAGGCTGGGATGCATAAAAATTATCTAATGATCCAGTTTTATAGCAGCTATATATACTGAAATCCTATTCAGATGACTGTGTATGGCTAGGGACTGCACAGAGGGCCTCTTCGGGATTCAAATTCACCTCTCTCTTGCCTCTGATTTTTTAGCATTGTACACTAGAAAATCTGGGACATTTTGCTCGAGGAAGGTTTTCCCATACAAATTAGAATACTTCACAAAGTCACAATACCCTCTAATTCCTGACTCCTGTCAAATATTCTCCTATCATCACAGACATTGCAAAGCTATATAGTGAGTAATTCTCCTTTTAAAATTTTTAAGCATCACAGTAAAAAGTTTCAGAGCAACATACTCACAGTGTCTCAAGAGCAAACATCCTGACATCTTATAATATGAAATCCAGTGTGCTTATGAAAAAACATTATATGAATAGTAGAAACCTGGCCTGAGAAACCAAAAGCCCCTACCAACACCATGCTCCATCACATAAGAAACTTTGAATAGAGAACTACCCTTTGTCATGGTGAATACAAAGCAGGTGAGCAGAAGCTGACTTTGAAAATGGACAGTGCAATGATTTCTTGTTCTCTGAAGGTTTAACCACTACAATTCTGTTTGCTTACTGTGATAATGAATGAGTTATTACCAATATGTGAAGTGGTTCGTTGGTTTTTTTTTTAAAGTTATAGGGTAGTAAATACATCAATTTAATGTAATTCAATACAACTTAATTGTGCCATGTGTGTCTATTATTTTGAAAACCATAATAAGTTTTTAGGTATAGTGAAACTTAGAACAGAAACCAAAGGTAGATACTAGCTGTATTGCTTCTCTGCTATGTGGAGAAAAAGAAACTGCAAGATCATGACAATAAACACAGAGGAAGTTGACAGTTTTAAGTACTGTTAAAGTCCAAAGTTAAGTTTTAATAGCACAGAATGGAACTGAGGAAGCAAAATCCAAATTTGAATTGAAATTTGCAACCATATTTAGAGAGAACAATGAGGCCAAAAAATAAAAAAAAAAAGTGTATGTGTGGGCATCTGTTCCTAAATGTGAAGATTCTTTGCATCATTTAGGCTTGAAAAGCACAGCAACGGACTTACTAAACTTAAAAAAGACTAAGTACACACTGAAGTGACTGTCCTGAATTATTTCTTGGTATATAAATGTCAGCGTGAATTGCTGCACCCTTTTATTTAGAAATACATTCTGACTTGTAATATAGCAGTAACATTCTTTGCATGAAATTGGTCATTTGGCAAACAACTTTGCTTTTGAGTCCCGACTGGATTTCCATGTATGTTATACAGGGGATGAAATATTTGCTTATGAGAAGTATTGGTCCAAAGCTGCCAACTATCACAGCAGTTAGAGTGGTTTGTTGTCGTTTTTAACCCCAGCCAGCAACTAAGAACCACATAGCCACTTGCTTACTCCCCCCGGGTGGGATCGGGGAGAGAATTAGAAGAGTAAAAGTGAGAAAACTCATGGGTTGAGATAAAGACAGTTTAATAGGTAAAGCAAAAGCCACACATGCAAGCAAAGCAAACCAAGGAATTCACTCACTGCTTCCCATTGGCAGGCAGGTGTTCAGCCATCCCCAGGAAAGCAGGGCTCCATCACACGTAATGGTTACTTGGGAAGACAAATGCCATGATGCCAAACACCACACATCTCCCCCCTCCCCCTCCTTCCTTCTTCTTCCCCTGGTTTATATGCTGAGCATGACGTCATATGGTGTGGAATATCCCTTTGGTCAGTTTGGGTCAGCTGTCCTGGCTGTGCCACCTCTTCTCCCAGCTTTTTGTGTACCTGGCAGAGCATGGGAAGCTGAAAAAGTCCTTGACTAGAGCAAGCACTACTTAGCAACAACTAAAACATCAGTATGTTCTCAACATTACTCTCATTCTAAATCCAAAACACAGCACTATACCAGCTACTAGGAAGAAAATTAACTCTATCCCAGATGAAAGCAGGACATTTGTCTAGATCTTTACTTCTACTTAAAAGTTAAAAATCTAGCTTAGTTTGTAAGTCCTGTGTTACAGAAAACTGTTTATATCTGTTCACTTCTTTTTGTTTAAGTTTATTATCCTATTAAATAAATGCCTTTGCTTAAGGACAGTAAAATTTTTTACATATTTTCAAAAAACTTTCAAACCTATAATTGAAATAATTATTTTTTCACCAAATAATCATTGTCTGGAAATATAGCTGTTTGTGAAGTTATTCAACCTCAAATTTTCACACACATATTTTTCCTTAAATTATTTCTGTAGAAAAAAATAGATTTTCAGTAACATTTTTATTTATTTTATTACTAATTATTTAACTGAATCTGAAACACAGTAATTTAAAACACAGAAAACTATTTGTGTGAATGTATAAGGGAATGTCCTGTATTTCCTATGAATATGGGAACTCTTTCCTTTACATTTCACTGTAGGCTTATAGAAGTTTAGTTTATTATGAAGTCCTTAACAAAGTAGAATGGTGAATTCAGAAAAAAAAACAGATTGGTAAATATGTTATGTTAAAAAAAATAGTAGTTTTCTTTTTTAACTTTGAAGATGCCAGATGCGGGTTCAAGCCAAAAAATATTTTTTTTTTTTTAAGGTTACTAAACAAGAACAAATGCAGCAGAATTTGGCATCAAATTTGAGATAGCTGATCATGATTCCTTCACAAAGCAAAGCAATAAGAAAGACAGGAAAAGTGAAGTTATTCTAATACATAGCATGTATAGTATAAGCACCTAGGGAAACAAAACAAAACAAAACAAAATTGTAGACAAAAGTTTAAAGGATGAATCCTAAAAGTGAAAGACTTCCAATTGTGGGCAAAGAAAAATCCTACAGTTGTGATTCCACTTGCCAGCTAAATGGACTTTCATATACTTTTTGTAAATAAAGAAATATTATCAGTTTAGAATTTCTATTTAAATACCAGAAATATTTATTAACTGCTCAGGCCAAAAGCACAAATTATTTTAGTTCAGATAATGTCTAAATTTTCAAATTACAGATAGTAAAACTAAAACCAAAACAAATTTGATTCATCTGGCACTATGGACTGTATTTATAACCTATACCAAACTTCAAGGCCAGATCCTGTACGTACACACTTACAGGTAGTATTTTATCCAATCATTTCTCCAGCAGTGAGGATTATTGATTGTGTAAGGAAAAAGCTTTAATATCAAAGGCAACCAAACCAGTTCTAATAAGTTTTTCTTTTCTTTCCTTTCCTTTTCTAAATTCAGTCTTTAACTACATATTCCAAGACAACCCGAAGCAGACTTTTTATGTCTGGTTCATAAGCACCCAAAATTACAGAGTTATTATAGAAGAAGGAGCAATACAGCTCATATTTCAGTATCATGAGCAAAGATATTACAATAAAAATTTGAAAATTTGTAACTATTATTCCTACAGCTTGAAACAGCATTTTCATTATTTTTGTAACTTATTGTATAATTTTTGAATATTAATTTTTATAAAAAGTGTTACAACATGTGTTCTAATAACAAAACATTTCTACTGAATGAAACTGCGGTTTAATAAAAACCAACTCCTTCTATGCTATCAGTAATACATCCATTTTAACCCTTTCACAGATTTATAAAATGGGCTTGCAACAAGAAAATAACCACACACAGCATTGCAAAATTTTCCTAAGCTAAAAGAAGTTTCAGTTTCTTCAAGTATTATTATGAAAAACTGGAGTTTCTAATAGGCATGGGAAGTGCATTCCAAATACGGTTCCTAGAACATAATAGAAATGTGTTTATGTATTTTAAAGAATGTTCATCACATACATTACTTGTACATTTTAACAAAGCTGCCTAGTCCTGGGAGTAGCTTTAATCCAGAATGATCCTTAAGTTCCATGTCTGGCATCTCTATTATCCTCAGATGCAGCCTGAATTTGCTCTGAATTTAATATGTAATCTATATTTAGGCTACTTATAAATCTTTTTTCCTTAGAGCACATGATGCTGTAGTCTTCTAGGATGCATTCATAACCATCTTCTCTGTCTGACCTCCTCTCATGAGGTGCTGACAAAGACCAGTGGAGTAGGTGGAAACAGAAGTATAGTATCTTTCATTGTGGTAGGTAAGGTCATCTTAGTATAGTTTAGAGTATATGTTCAAAATGTATGGCATACAAGGGTTTACCATCAGAAGTCTTACAAGAAACAGGCTGCACTATGGATAGAAATGCATCTGGACTGAAGTTTGCATAGCAGGGTAGATTCTGATAAGACTGTCTATTACTGAAAAAAAATTTGGATCCCCTTTTTATGAGTTGTTTAGTGAATTTGTACTAAATTGTATTGTACAGTTCAATTTAAAGTTGTCTAATGCTAATGAAACAGAAGCCTAATAGTTCACACTATCAAAGAACCTTTTATTCTATTTATTTTAATATTATAAAGCCAGAAATTGGGTAACCTTCTAACATCTAAAACCAGTTGAATCTAATGATGCCCATAATCCTTCTGCAGTAAAGAGAGAAACCATTATTTTCAGATTATTTTTATATTTCTAAATTTTCAGTTTGGAATAAAATCCCAACTTTCACAAAGAATACTTTTTTAAAAAGTGGGATATCCAGGGTATCTACTTGACAGGATACTCTGGAGTAGTGAATGTGGGAAACTGTTCTGGTAAGTGTCAGAGTGTGCCCCTAGGGAATGCAAGAGCTGCCTTTTAGCAGTGATGTAGCCTTCCTTGTTCTCCCACATTATAGAAAGTAAGTACAGTTTGATCAAGGATAAGAAAGTCACCCTTCCCTCCACAGTCCCATGCCTTCCTAATGTTATCATCTACTTCTCGCACCTAATTTGTGCAGGTGTAAGCACCATAGAACACACAAGACAGAGAACAACTAGCTGCAACAGTTGTATTTTAAAATATTTTCATCACAGATGATGTCAGAACAATCTGATAGGGTGTTGTTTTATGTACTAACTGCAAATATATCCTAATGTTATACTCATAAGGTACTTAAATTAAACAGTAATTCATACATTTTCTTCCTTTCCTCCATAACCTCTAATAGTTACCATGTAAGAAACAATACCAAGGGTTTGGATCACAATGTTTAATACTATGTAGATGCTAACATATTTACTCTTAAAAAAGCCTCTACTTCAGTAAAGGCAGAGAAGTTCACTGCACCTAAAATAACTCTATTATTGTGGTCATAAATCTAATTTCTCATCTAAGATATTTTTCTTAAGTTCATTGTACTGATATCATCAACAAGTACAGTACAAACAGAAGCTAAAAATGTTAATTCACAAACCAGAAGCAGTAAACTTGCTTTCCATTTTCACCTTCACTTGTTTTGATGTTTAACTTTTAACAATTTGAACCAATTTGGTTTACAGCCAAATAATAAACTACTTAGCTGTAAACTAAAATTTCATTTAACATCATTTTAAGTCCAGTCAGGCAATTTGAACTCAATTAAAGGCATCTTATAATACCTTCTCATTCATGTTAACACAATCTGAAGTAAATTAAAGCATCATCAGTTTAAACATGTGCATAAGATATTTATCAATAATCAGTATATTGTCTATGGAAATAAAAAATATAATGTTATAAGACAGTAATTCTGTGCAGTGATTTATGTCTTTACATTGATCAATGCATTTTGATTAAGTTGACAAATAGAACGTTGAAGCATTAAAGCCCTTACATCTGATGTAAATACTTCTTAATTTTTTAAGCCCATTGAATGAAGAGAATGAAAACCTTGATGATTCACAGACCAAGATTTTATTTTATATTTTGAATTGTCAAGTTTCTTCATGGATACTGATTTATCACATCTTTGATTGCCAAGATAGGAACATCACTTCAGTTCTATTATTTATCATATCATCCCCAAGGAGAATAAAAGAATTTGCAGGAACAATTAAGTAACAGAATTTTCTCTCATTTGAGGCCTGTTTGGTCAAAATATAAGGGATTAACTAAATGTGAAGATGTGAGAAATTGAAGCTGAATGTCCTATATGTTCGGGGAAGGCCAGAGTTACACAGAGAAGACATATTTTGTTGCAGGATGTGCATAAATTTTAGCACCTTTGAAATTTTGTCTTAGTAAGAGAATAGTTTAAAGTTGAGTTCCTTTTTTATTCTTATTCAAGGTGGGGTATGTAATGCAGTTATTACCTGGAAGGGCTGAGTGCCTTCAGCAAAGAGGGAGTGATAGGATAACAGAACAATTCAGAAATGGTTGTTTTCTGACAGTTTTCTGAACAGTATTATACCAAGCTTGTAAGCAAGACCAGAGTACCAGAGGTTCCATCCCCCAGATATTTTCCTTGTAGAAAAGAGAGAAGTAGAGAATATACACTGAGATGAGAAGTGGGCCTGCAGAATTGCACCATGACAATTCAGCTACTTGGTACAGAGAGGGTTGCTCGTGTTCTGATACCCTGTTTGTGTTGTTTAAGCTGTTAATTAGAGATCTTAAAAGTTACTGGGGGGAGAGAGGACAGCATTCTCGAAAAAGGTTTTAGCCATACCTTTCCTGGTTTACGGAATCTAATTTTTCATTTCTCTTTTATGTGACAGAATTTTAAGCTGAAAATCTGGATCCACCCATCCTGAATACTCACAGATTTATTCTGTGTGTTTGTGAGCTAACTCAAGGTGCAGTAACTCTGTGCTGCTCCCAAATGAAAATAATGATTTTAGGTATTTCTTCCATTGTTTTATTATTTAAGATCTCTTGCTTGTGTTGCTTTATAACCTACAGAGTGTTCCAGAGCCCAGTATAGGAAATGAGGAGAAAACAAGGAGTAAAAATTAATTTTTGCTGCTACCTTACCTATTCTACAGTTGACAAGGCACACATCTATATGCTGTAGACTATTTAATGAGTGCAGTATCTGCATGCCATATAAGGAGGTGTGCTGGTTTTGGCTGGGATAGAGTTAATTTTCTTCACTGTAGCTGGTACAATGTGTTTTGGATTTGGTCTGAGAATAGTGCTGATGGCACATTGCTGTTTTAGTTGTTCTTAAGTAGGTGCTAAGTGTCCCTAAGTAGGTCTTATACTAGTCAAGGACTTTTCCAGCTTCCCATGCTCTGCCAGGTGCACAAAAAGCTGGGAGAAGAGGTGGCACAGCCAAGGCAGCTGATCCCAACTGATGAAAGGGATATTCCATATCATATGACGTCATGCTCAGCATATAAACCAGGGGAAGAAGAAGGAAGGGGGTGTGTGTTTGTATAATGGCATTTGTCTTCCCAAGTAACTTTTACATGTGATGGAGCCCTGCTTTCCTGGGGATGGCTGAACACCTGCCTGCCCATGGGAAGTAGTGAGTGAATTCCTTGTTTTGCTGTGCTTGCGTGCGTGGCTTTTGATTTTCCTTTTCATTATATTATTATTGTTATTATTATTATTATTACTATTACTGTTTTGCTTTACCTATTAAACTGTCTTTATCTCAACCCACAAGTTTTCTCACTTTTACACTTCTGATTCTCTCCCCCATCCCACCGTAGGGGTGTAAGCAAGTGGCTGTGTGGGGCTTAGTTGCCAGCTGGGGCTAAACCACAACAGAAGGACATTTTGTTTTTCATATAGAAGATGTATTTAAACTCAGGGCACCATATTTTGAAAACTTTTAAGCAGCTTTGATGCCTGTATGAAATTTGTGCTCATGTTCACCTGTGTGTACGCCCTGAAGTCCAAAATTTAGACACTGCCAAGATCTCCAAAATCATGACTTGTATACCACAAAATCCTGTGAATAACTGAAAGTTTTCCAATACACGCTGACATGGGACACCACTGAATAGTTTGGTATTCAATCTCACATTCTCTCACTCCTGCTGCAGTTGGGTTTGTATAGACTTCTGGAGCAAACTCTCTCACAAAGGACACGTGAAGGAAAGCAAGGTTTTGGTGATGGGAAAACAAAAGCATCATAATTACTTTTGAGGACTTTTGTCAGTGACATGAGACAAAGGGACACCTGTCCCTACTTTGAATGTTGTTCAGTGCTGGTTTTAGAGAAAAGGAAGAAGTTGTGTTAGAAACAGGGATTAGAATCCAGTCTCATCTTTCTAGTTAATGCCTCCTTTTTCTAGAGTTATGCCTGTCATTGCTTGATTTCTCTCTCTGATCTCAGAAATATTACATATATTACCGCAGTGACATGCTTTAAGGTGTGGGTATGATTTCTTCACTTTTGTGGTGAGTTTATTGCTATAAAAATTAGTTACAGAGATAGCTAATATATGAAATAGTTTTATGAGAGAAATAAACAGGAAACTCCAATGCCCAGCCGTGATATAAGTGCCCATATGTGTACAGGAGTACACATTTGGTTTCCAAAGGTAGTGAAAATATGGGAAGCTATACATTTCCAAACACCTGAGAGGAGGAGTTGTGGCTGGACTGGATTGTATGAATTCTGTGAAAGTGCTGCTTTGGGTACCTAGTGGCTTTTGTGAATCTAAGCATAAATGAAATTTGAAAACAGAATCTGTATCACACCAGAAAAATGTTGCTGTAAGCAATTCACAGAAGTCATTGGCAAAGTCAGGCTAAGAACAACAGCACTGTAGTCCTTTAAGCAGTTGATGTAGACTGTACTTTTTGGAGTGTAACATACTATTGGCATAGGATACTACTCTGACAGCAAACACTATCGAGCTTGCCAAGTCAAACACTGTCACCAATGCTGTATCCAAAAAAGCAGAAGCTAGATGTTAGCCTGCCTGGAATATTTGTAAAATTACATTTGCCTAGTGTGCTGAAGAAGGAGGTGGCAGTTAATCACCTTTAGTGCTTTTAAGAACCTTGCTATGCTTACCACATACTGTGAGCTGCAGTCACACTTGAAGTTGGTGGCTTAAAAAAACACAGCCTTCCAACAGTATTGTTTGTTAGCACAGTACATCATGTAATAGAAAAGCTGGGAAGTTCAGTAGCACTCAACAGTAAGTGAAACAAAAAAAATTTACAAAAATAGGCACAAAGATCAAAAGGCACACTTCTGACATTGCAACGATCTTCTCTACAATCTCTTGCCACCTGTAGTATTTAGTAAGGATCCTCTTCTCCCAATATGTAATTTGGAAGCAAAGGTATCTCTGTGTTAGACTATTCTCCAGGTTTTTGTTCTTAATCAAAACCATCCTGCTTTGAAGACTAACCATGTAGGAGGATTATTAGCAACTGGGCTTTTGAGCTGAAGCAGTTTTATATGACTCTAGAGATCTCTAACTCACATGACAGAATATAGACTGTATAGATAGCAAGGCTAGCATCTCTAGATTTCCAGTCCCCTCAGAGAACAGGAGAAAAATCTCTTCTGCTCTGCTCTGATGTTTAGAGCCACTTTGTGTGAGGATTATAAAATCAAGAAAGCAGCAACACAATAAGAACACTCACAGAAAAGCCCCACCAAACCCAGACAAATCAAACTGACAAGTCTTGATAGCTCTGCAATGATCTCTTCATCCTGACAGCTTGGAAGAAAGAAGGGGAGGTAACATGTATGTCTTTCTCAGTTTTTGATCTTGTTGCCAATACAGTCATAGGCTGGAATGAAAATGACAATTTTTTTTTTTCTGGAATATTTGATAAATCATAATTTCACCCAGTTGCAGCAGTTTTGCCTTTATGTAGCATTAAAGATGAACACTTTGTAAACCACTATCATTACATCACCTTTAGAATATTTTTGGTACAGTGCTGATAGCATAAGGTGTGATACACATACATGGGAAAACTATCTACAGTTTCTACCCAAGGGATATCATCCAGTGTTGTGGTTTAGCCCCGGTCAGCAACTAAGCACCACACAGCCGCTCGCTCACTCCCCCCATCCTTGTGGGATGGGGGAGAGAATCGGAAGGGCCAAAGTAAGAAAACTCGTGGGTTGAGATAAGAACAGTTTAATAATTAGAATAAAACAGCAATAATACTAATATAATGAAAAGGAAAATAATGAGCGAGAGAGAGATGAAACCCTGGAAGAAGAGGGAGAAGAAAAAAAAAAAAAACCAGAAACAAAACTAAACAACAAGTGCTGCAACCGCTCACCACCTGCCGACCGACGCTGCCGGTCCCCGAGCCGTGATCGCTGCCTCCCCCAGCCAATTTCCCCCAGTTAATATACTGGGCATGATGTCACATGATATGGAATACCCTCTGGCCAATTCGAATCAGCTCTCCTGGTTGTATCCCCTCCCCTCCCGGCTTCTTGTGCACCTGGCAGAGCATGGGAAGCTAGAAAGTCCTTGACTAGTATAAACACTACCCAGCAATAACTAAAACACCGGGGTGTTATCAACATTATTTACATACCAAGTCTAAAACACAGCACTATGCTAGCTACAGCGAAGAAAATCAACTATCCCAGCTAAAACCATGACATCCAGTTAAACACATAACATAAACCTGTTTCAGGTATTTTTATTGGTTAAAGAAAGACACCATCTTGAAACTGAACAAACCTTTATGTGAGACCATTTCTGAATTCTCAAAAAAATAATTTGTGTTGAATAAGTTAAAGAAAAAAAAAAAAGTAAGTCAAACTACCAAGGCAGCATGAAAAGGCAGTGTCAGAAATTTTGCAAGGGATGCAGGTAAAAGGAAGGGCCGCTTCTTGATGTGTCCAAAAAATATGTAGCATTGATCTCAGGATCTTCGTGTTTTGATTTTTTCATCCCCTTTGAGAAAACTTGCTCTAAACTTGCTCTTCTACTCTGATTATAAGGACTGCATAGAATAATATCTCAATCTCTCTGATTTGTCAGAATTTCAAATTCACATTCAGGACAGCCATAGCAGATCCTCCAGCACTGGTTACTCATTTGATAGGACCAAGGGGCAGTTTGGAGAGGAAGGCTGGAAAGAGGCAATGATAACATGGTATGACATAAAGAGTGATTCTCCTCATCCTAAAAAGATGCTTAAAACGAATCTGATGATTCTCATTTAAGAAGTGCTTTATTTCTCTCCTTTGACTGTATTTAAAGATCTGTCTTGGATGTTGAAATTTACACTGTAAACATCTAAGTCAGAAGAGATTAATCTTATTTCAGGACACAAATTAAAACCAGCAGTTTTTCATCAGTAATGGGGTTTAATCAACATCACCATTAAAACTGGCCCACTTTAAAATACATTATGATTAGAAGTTTCAAAATAATCAAAGGAATAGTATCAAAAGGCATAAAGGTTGTCCATTTGCCTAACTTTTGAATTGTTTGTATTTTTGTCCTATATTTTTTCAATGTCATAGTAGTCATTCTGGCCTTCAACCTCCAAGAAGCAAATACATCTCCCAGAAGACTTCAGTCACATCTGCCAGTCTCATATAGACATTTCAGTACCTTACAATGTCTTAGATCACACTGAACACCTAAAGTTTAGTAAGCTGAATTAATTCTTCTGTGACTGCATGACGTACAGGATAATGAAGAAAAAGGACCAATACTGTTACCAAAAGTGAAAACATGGGAATTTCCTTTTTATAAAAAAGGTTAAAAGTATCTTCATAAATTAATACAGTAACTATTGCAATCCACCTTTTTTATAGGTTGTCTTAAAACATCTGAAAAATAATATATTTAAAGACAAATGTACCCTTTATTACATCTGGCAGTTAGGTGCACTTTTATATGTCTGAAATTGTGCCAGTAATATTTTATAATGAAAAGGCAAGATTCTATGCCCTCATCTGTGTATGAAGCTTTAAAGAGAGAACAATGAAAGAAGTGATCAGTCAGCTAAATGCCTGGGGCATTACAGTTCACCATCAGCAGAAAGCTAGAGCAAAGAGATGTCATTTGGAAGTCTGTCTTGGTGTAGACATGGTCATAGGTGAACATATTTCTGTTTCAAGCCAGTTCCAGAGAGTGCCTGGCTTTTATCTCTCTGATGATCTTCTCCCATGAGATAACCACCTCCAACATGCTAGGAAGTCAAGCTTGGAATTTATTTTTAGGATAACTGGCTTTTAGAGTGTGGTTAGCCATTTCAACTTTGCATGCATGCCTTAGTATCCTGCAAACATTTCAGAGTCCAGGTGGAACATTGTCTCTCTCTCCAACCTCATGCAGGAGGTACTAGCTAAATCAGACTGAAAGAAGGGGCTCTCCGGACAGAGCCTGATCCAATCACCACTGCAGGCAACTGAAGGACTCCCAGGTATGGAATCAGACCACCAATAGAAGGGAGTCAAGCATTAAAAATAAGGGGTGAATGGATCCCACTCAAAGCAATAATGTGGAAGGTGTGGTGATTCTGCAACCCCTCCTCCTTAACACTGGAGTATTTTGACACTGATTGGGTGCTAACCCTGATCTGATTGAGAAGCTAAGTACATTGTCAGTGAAACAGTGTTTCCTTCCAGTAGTTGCTATAACAGATGCCTTATCTGGGTTGAATTTCAGCCAACTGGGTAGTATCCAGGCATCAATCTCTGCCAGACTGAAAAGAACCTGAAGAAAGAAAACACTGGGTCAAACAAAAAGATGTACAACTTCAGAATTTCTCCAGATGCACAGATCTACAGCTATTGACAAAAAGAGGTTGGAACAGAATAAGTTACAGGATTGAACCCTGTGGGACTCCCCAGTTCAATTTGTTTGAAACAGAAGGAGAGGTTGACTAGCAGTGTACTACAGTGTTGACTTGAGAGAGAAGAACAATACCAATTTGTGAGTGGCATTTTGCCAGGTGTCACAGTCCTGTCAACAGTACTTCCAAGCTAAACGTTATCAAAGATCAAGTTGCATCACCAAGATACACAAGCTTCAATATAGCTGTCCTGGTGAAAGATCAATGGTCATCTGGGTAGTTTCCTTTACTTTTGCCATGATTTGCTCTTAAAAATCTGAGGGTCATCCAAGAAGCCTGAACAATTCCCATATTGTGTTCTCATTATCTTTTCATTGACATTTCCCAGAAAAGGCAGACTGAACACCAGATACTGACTGGAAAGGATGAAGGCTATAACGAATTTCAATCATTGCAAAAAAACTTCTAAGAAGATGTACAAATAGATTGCATGCTTTAATAAAAGACATAGCAGAAGTATTTTCCAGAGGAGGTACACAGAAAGGATAGGCAGTAAGTAGGGTACATTTTACTACATAGTGGGCATTAAGATTCTGGTTATCAGCTGCTGAGGACCTTGCATGGAGATTGAGGACCAGTGCATTTTACTGCTGTGATAATTAGTTCTTGTGTTGTTTTTTTTTTAAAAAAAAAAACATTCAACAGAGCATTTAAGCTGGTGGCATTTTTACAAACATGAATCATCACAGTTTGGAAAGCCTCTCATAGCTCAATACAAGATATAGACTTAAGTCCTTTGCCAAATTAAGGCCATAATGTTTCTATATGTATCTATAACACAGGATTCTTTATAATATGAAACCACCCTGACAGTTCAAGTAATACCAGTTGGTACTATGTGCTGGGATAGTGTATTCAGTGGTTTCAGTGTTTGGCTTTTAAAAAATTAGTATTTACTAAATGTGAAAATACTGAATTGGGAGACTAACATCCGACCTCCTGACATCTTGTCCCTTGACCAGTATCGGCAGCATAGACAGACTGCCAACACCCTGCCCCCTGCCTGACATTGGCAGCATAGGCAGCATGCTGCCCACATTATTCATGTAGGGTATGCTTCTCTCCAATCACAACACCACTGGTGGAGCCAAGGGGCAGCAAGACTCTTACCTGCATTCAAAAGGCATTTGCACAATTAGCTATTGCTGCCAGATGACCTGGACACCATGTGTCTCTGGCAGTCCACCAGAGCCATGGCATCATTTATTTATGATCCTGTGCTTGTTACCGGTGATTGGGTGAGTTGCCACATGAGCACATTGCTGCTCATCTTTCCTACTGCCTCAGTAAAGTTATGTTTTATAACCTGTGGTCAGACTCCATTACTGTTCAGACCACAGAGACATTCCTCCATTGTCTAAAAATATGGTTCTACCATCAGTTTGACATTGTAATCTTAATTCATTAACACCATTTCTCAGGTAACTGTCATAGTTGCATCTGAGTACCAAAGTATATATGTAAACATTTTATACATGTTTTTCAATTTGTAAGGATTTTGGATGCAGTTTACCTATGAATTCAGATTTACAAATGTTTCTACTCTGTGATTTCAGTGGCTGTTGTAAGCTTCATTGATGACGGGATGAGAAATGCAGAAGAAAGCAGAATGGATGCCAAGACCCCTCTGCCAGACATGACAGGTGGGCTTGCTTTGCAATGTAACACTACATATTTTAGCTTGTCACTTGATTAGCATAATTTTAACCCAGGTTTTTTTGCATTTTAATGAAAATATTGAAATTCAAAATTACATGTCTACCTGCTTAGTCTTAATATAGTTGGATTTTCAAAACAAACAGAATAACAATAGGTTTTTCTTAATCTAGCAAGAGATTTTGCTGTGAGACTCTTTCTTTCATGTTATGAATTTAAGACAAAGGTGGCAAGATTGAATTGAATGGTTATGAATATACACATTGCAAAATGCAGTAAACACACATTGGAAAACATCGTTTTCACCTGGAAATGATGCTTTTCTGGCTTCAGGGTGGTGGACAAATTTAGAGATGTTTTATTGCAGACTGAAATCTTTTCCCACAGGTCAATTCATGTTATAGGAATTTTATTAATGCTGGCTAATGAAAAATCAGCTTGCATGTCCATAATATGATTAAGCACGCATCAGATAACCAATTCAATAACAACTACCAAAAAAAATCCCAACACCAAAACCCAAAAAAGTCCTGCAAAATTATGTGTGTAATGCATTTAACAGCATTGTTGTTTTAGCCCACAGAGGATTAAAGCATGAAAGACAATGATATAAGAATTTATGCCCTAAACACAAGAGCAAAAGAGAAGTCGTTTTCCTGTTTCATCTAAATTTTTTTAATATAAATTATTTCATCCTTTTGCCTTGTTCCCCTCACAAGTTAGCCTAGAATAAGTGTTTTAAGGGAAAACAGAAGAGTGCTGCAAGGATTTAATTCTGTTTGCTATATAGCATTAAACAAATAGTTTATGTTTATATGAGAGAAGTAAAAAAAATCTTATGTGAAATACTTTTTGTGAGTTTCTGGTGTTTCGTAGAAGTATTAGAAGTTTCCAGAACTCGTTTTACACATAGATAGAGCATGCATATACAGCCTTAAAAGACTATGATTACTGAATTATATGATGTATAATATAATTGTGCATTTAGGTTGAGAAGCAGTTTCTCAAAAATGCCTCTTAGTCAACTTCCTAACTGAATAGCTCTTTACTCATACAAAAATAAATAAATAACTGTTTATTCCTGGCAGGCAAGGGAAAGACTAAATGCAAAAATTCCCCAGACATTTACTACACTGACACAAAAAGTGAGAGACAGTCTTTGGGGTATTTCATGTAAAGCACAATGAATGTCAAGGTAAGCATGCAGTCCTATAGTCTGAATTAAATAGTAAAGATCCCCTAAATTTCAATGCTCTTTATGCCTTCCAGGTGCACCCTATTGAGAAAAAAAAAAAAACAACCAACCAATTTGTTCCATAAAAATGCATGTGAGACTTTTATTACTGCCTACATGGCCTGGAATCAGGCAATGACTTTTCGTAGTGTTGGTTTAATTTCCTCGTTCTCCCTTCAGTCTTTCTTCCCTCCTTCCCCTGATAATTAAATGTATCTTGTCTATACAAATTTGAGGTGGTCTAATAAATATGATCTGCAACAGGAAAACACAGAATTAGCAACATGTCTGTGCTTTTCAATGGAACAATTGTGTTTTAACATGGCCAAGGCACCCCTGAGCCTGGTCTTTTCCAAGCTGCTGGCAGGATTCATCAAGGTGGTGCCTTTAAAAAAGCACAAGCACTTAAAGTGTTTGTAGCTGAGATTATATTTTATATACAAGGTCAACAAGCATGCCTCCATTTCAGTTACAAGTAATTCCACCTGCAACAGTAGCTCTTTGTGTGATAATCCTCTCGTCTCTTAAAATTAGTTCTTCAGTCTACTCTGAGCTCAGACCTTCCTTCCCATTTATCCTTTGGTTCCTGCAATTTTGAGAATCATCTGGGCTCATCCAGAGTTGCCTGTATGTCCCATTGGCAGCATTTCATCTTCAAAGTGTTGTTCTATTGCGTAGGCACGTGAGGGTGTGGAGGGAGTAAAGACATTTTAAATTCATACTGGTACGTTGTACAGGCCACCACGCAGAATGGCAAAGACCCTGCCATTTGGTTCTTCTTGCTTTCTCAGTATGGATATACTTTCTGTTTGTGACAATCTTGGCTGATATTTTCAGCTCTCTGTACAGAATTGAGATGAGGCTGAACCCCTGTTAAATTGTATTTCTCTACATGGACATGTAGTATACAGCAAGACATGAAAAATATTTATCCCTCTGTTTCCTATAGATGTAGGAGGTTCCTCTTTTAAACATGGATCTTTGTGTGTGTTTTCATTAGGATCCTGGGGATGGGATTCAGATATAGCAGACTTTCATTTCTTACAGAAAAGCTCCTTACTGAGTGGAGCTCCTGCTTTTTTCAGCTCTTGAGTCATCCACCTCACTGTTTTGGTGCTCTCACCTCTCTATGATGACAGCTCCCAATGGCTTTTGCTCTCCCATATGTTTTATCAGTCATTTATCCCACATGATTTCTTACTCTTGCCATGGACTGCAACATTTTTAGTAAAGTCTGGTGAAGAGGCTGGAACAGACAAGAACTAGGTTTTTCTTTTTGAACCAAAATACGGTATGAAGCAGTATAATGATGGCTTTGACGTTTCCTACCTGGCAAGGATCCTACCAGGAAGGCTCAGCGCACTTCTGCTTAGAGGGTACGTTTCCAGTTCCTGTGTTTTGTGGCACTAGGCTTGGGTCTGGCATGTGCCCCATTCACCCTCAGTGCAACCAGGAAGAACTCAGAATCAGAAACTTCTGGTGGATTCAGCAGGTAAACATATTCATTGAATGTTTGATTGCTGCATACCCCACTTGTTGAACTCCTAGGCATGAGGCCATACATCTTTTTCAGTCCCCCATCTACTGCTTTCTTCCTGGTGCTTGGTTCATACTAACACAGGCAGACTTTGAGTTGGGGATGCAACTTGCAACAGATGCACAGTTCCTTACTCCAGATACCTTTGTTGCCTTTTTCCCCCTCTCTCGTCCAAGGGCAGAGGTGAGCCCAGGAAGACAGTTACTCTGCAGAATGATTCCTGGAAAAGGAACCTTAGTGTTGTGGCCTAGAAATAAGAAGCACAACTCAGATGTCTTTTCACGCATTCTAAAACCTGGAAGGGTGCTCTCAAGCTACTCAGGTGCCTAGATAGGTTTTCTAGTGCTGAGTATCTGAATCGCTTAGGGCTTACAGGTAGGACACAGGACTTGTAGAGAAAACATGTCCTTTTGCAGAGGAAACCAGAGGCCAGGTGTGATGCCCTAGGCATCTAAAATAATGATGGATTTTTAGGCAACTTTATTCTGTTCCCAAACATGCCCTAAAATGTATGCACAAGTTTTAAGGGAAAAATATGAGACAGATCAAGAAAAACCATTTCTTTCCCTGTGAAATGCAATTGATTGGTTTTGAAGTCAAAAAAACCATTACTTGAGCTGTATTCATTAAATTTATTATTTTTTTCCTTCAAATCAATCTGAATTAGATGGTAAAAAAGTTTTGTAAAGCTGCTGAAGCTTGAAGCACTTCTATTTAAAAAGTTCTTGAAAGCTATTTTTGATTTACAGTGTCTGAGACCCCCATTTTATATTTTTTTTCAGAATCAGTTAAACCTTTGAATTACACTGAGTGGAAGGCCAGGCCCGTCATTGAGTTATAAGGCAACTGAAAAACTGAGGTAACTAGATATTTTGGGGACAAAACTTCTAATTCTGGCTTCTGATTTTAAGAATGCAGACCTTCAATGTGGGCAAAAGACAATGAAATCTTAATTCTTGAATATAACAAACTGAAAGCCAAATTCCTGAGTTTAAAATATATCTCTGATTGATACACAGCTTTATAAAGTAGAATGCTACAGTCAGATTTAACTTGTGATGTATCATGCACATCAAATATTGAACCTGAAAAGTTTAAAAAAGTTGAATAATTTTTGTGAGAAGTAAGAATATACGTGGTTTTCACAGCCATAAAAAAGTTAATCAGAATTAGTAATTTAAAACATAAACTCAACAGTGGAAAAGTTTTGAAAATTGTTCTTATCTATGGTTACATCCCTTATCTTCTCCTTTAATGCAACAGCCATTAGAAGGGATCTATAGATGTTTTTTCCAATTTGTAATACTACCTATGGGCTAAATTCTGATTCAGTTAAATCTTTGGGATTATTCCAGTTTTATCTAATTTTGCAGAGATCAAAACCTGCTCTTGTGGACATAAAGAATTTTTTGCAAGCCTAGTGTTACAATTTAAAAATTGACTTAAATGTAATGTTAAATCACATAAGAACCTAAGGGGATAGTTATGGATTTATTTTTAAATGTACATATAAGACAAATATCTTTGAAATTCTAATGTTTTTACTCTATTTTCATACAGCCTGTACTTATCTGCCTGCCCAATGGTGCTTCTTGTCAATTTCACCAAGTGCAGAGCAGATAGCTAACAGTGGAAGATTAGAAGCATATCTACAGTGAAAATAAAAAAAAAATAGCTTCCTAAATTATCTGGCATCTTTTTCACAGTTATTGGAAGATAATGATACTTATGTAATTACTGCTTTTGTCACAAAAAAAAAAAAAAAAATATTTCAGAATCATTTGCAATTTGCTCAGATTTCTACCATAAGAAAGTGATCACGAAATCTACATGCAAAAAGATTTATTTCTCAATATTGTAGTTAAATTCTTCCTGGCTGTATTCTGAAATAGCCAATGACATCACTTAAAGCGTGTAATGACTATATATAATTGAAATGTTTACTCATGTGAACAATATTGTTGTCTCTACTTTTTCAAATACTCTAGGAAGATGTGTCTGCCAGTGCTGTTCAGTTTAGGTTCTCTCTGCACCAAATGTACGGAGGATTACTTTGTATGCTTTACAAAGTACATGCATACATTTCGGCACAAGCAGAGCTTGTGGTCTGTGGTTTGGTGGGGTTTTTGTTTTGTTTTGTTTTATGTTGTTTTGGGTTTTCTTGTTTGTTTGGTTTGGGTTTTTTAGGTTTTGGTTTTTTTTCTGGTTTTTGTTTTGGTTTGGTTTTTATTTTTGTTGTTCTTTAATATTTCCCCACAGCCTACACACACTAAAGCTTTGGGGACTATTTTTCACCAGTTTTTGTCAAAAGTGTCACACTGTTGGTTTTTTTGCTTCTTTTTTTTTTTTTTTTCTTTGAAGACATATAATTTTGTATAACGTATCTCATTTACTTTTACTTGGACAGAATAATGGGCTGTTATTAGTTGAAATGTTGAACTATAAATTTTCTCCTTCAGTCCTTAAAAAAATTAAAATTCTGCTGCAAAAAGACCCCAGCTGATGCAAGAAACCAGATGTTTCATCACTTTTAATTGATAGCAAAATCATTCTGCAATCTTTCATATAGTTCCTATTGGCAAGAAAACTAATTTTACATAATCAAGCAGAACGCCTGCTGTGCAAGAGATCTGGCTTTCAGACCTAGCTGGCAATGTCATTCTGATATTATTAACAGTAAAATGTTGTTTTAAACAGCAGCAATAATATAGGATTCTTTCAAATGGTTCAGGTAAATAGTTACTGTAATTTTAAAATAAGAATACTTTTAGTATTATTTTAAGGAAACCATGTTGTATATAAATGTGCCAATCTGAAAACCTCTCATTAGCAATAATGGCCATGAAGATCATGTACATTTGAAACACCTCAATTCAAGTACCATATATGCAGAAAAACAGTCACCTAAAGCAACAGTGCAATTATTGCTGCCCCAGCAGCAGTGGCAGATTTGA
The DNA here is from genome assembly GCA_031468815.1 of Morus bassanus. NCBI lineage: Eukaryota > Metazoa > Chordata > Aves > Suliformes > Sulidae > Morus > Morus bassanus. Next base: position 66,716,264 of record CM062571.1, read on the forward strand.
CTTGTCTTTTCTATTTTTTTTTTTAATTTTACTCAGAAGACTTTTAAGTCAGTCATTTTAATTAACTTGTGGATTAAACCTGGTGTACACATCTGTGGCCTGGGAGCAATTTCATACTAAAATAACAGGCCTGCTGTTTCAGAGCTAAAATCCATGGCATACCACAATTGTTTTGCCAGTCAATCGTGTAGATCCATGAATGCATATGAAATTGTAGATTCCTAAGTATCTTAATAGACACACAGAAGAAACACTTTCTTCATAGACTACAAGGACACATTAATCTGGTAATAAAAATATTCTCCAAAATATTTTTCAGATATGTAACACACAAGATATGTTTTTTTAATAAGTTTTTGTTATATGTTCAGATAATAGGCCATGGTTATGATGAAGAAGTTATTAGAATTTACAGTGTTAACTCTCCTGTATCTTCTATTATGACTATTTTTGCATTCTCACGTTCTCTAAAGCTCAACTCCCAAAAGGTAGTTAGTACTTCTTTCATGGAAATCAGTGGAAATTGTACCCACTGTCTGTATCCTAAGAGTTATTTTTAAATAGCCTCATAAAAAACTCTCCTTGTGTGCTTATTTACAAAGACTGTACCTAAATAACATGCGAATGGCAAAGACATTGGCTTTGGAGGAGCAGAGTACTCTCATAACATATTCTTGAAGTCCCACTTTGGAGTTAAGAGTGCTCATGACTGTATCACCAATCCTGAAATCAAGAAAATCTTTACATCTATAATTAAAACTAATGACATATAATCAACTGCTGTTGATATAAAATGAAGAATTGTAACTCTGGAATTGTAGAATCATAGAATCATTAAGCTTGGAAAAAACCTTTAGGATCATCAGCTCCAACCGTCAACCCAACACTACCATGTCTCCTAAACCATGTCCCGAAGTGCAACATCTATGTGTTTTTTTTAACTCCTCCAGGGATGTTGACTCCACCAACTCTCTGGGCAGCCTGTTCCAATGCCTGACCACTCTTTAAGTAAAGAAATTTTTCCTAATATCCAATCTAAACTTCCCCTGGTGCAGCTTGAGGTAATTTCCTCTCGTCCTATTGCTTGTTTCTTAGGAGAAGAGACCAACACCCACCTCACTACAACCTCCTTTCAGGCAGTTGTAGAGAGCAACAAGGTTTCCCCTCAGCCTCCTTTTCTCCAGGCTAAACAACCCCAATTCCCTCAACCGCTCCTCATACGACCTGCTCTCCAGACCCTTCACCAGCTTCATTGCTCTTCTCTGGACACGCTCCAGCACCTCAATGTCCTTCTTGTACTGAGGGGCCCAAAACTGAACACAGTGTTTGAGATGCAGCCTCACCAGTGCCAAGTACAGGGGCACGATCACTTCCCTACTCCTGCTGGCCACACTATCTCTGGCACAGGCCAGGATGCTGTTGGCCTTCTTGGCCACCTGGGCACACTGCTGGTTCGTATTCAGCTGGCTGTCGATCAGCACCCCCAGGTCCTTCTCGACCACTCAGCTCTCCAGCCACTCTTCCCCAGGCCTGTAGAATTGCATGGGGTTGTTGTGACCTAAGTCCAGGACCTGGCACTTGGCCTTGTTAAACCTCATACAGGTGACCTCAGCCCATTGATCCAGCCTGTCCAGATCCCTCTGCAGAGCCTTCCTACCCTCAAGCAGATTGAGACTCCCACTCAGTTTGGTGTTGTCTGCAAATTTACTGAGAGTGTACTTGATCCCCTCATCCAGAATTGTATCTGCTAAACATATCCTACAAAACAGTTCAGTCACAAAAATTTCTCATGAAAACTCTGTGGAAAATGATTTACCACTAAATATCAAATGCTGCCTCCTTTCTCCTTAACACACAGAAACTTCCAAATTTGTGTGTTTTGGTAAGTTTCACATTAAATAATCCAGGTATTTTTTCCACACCTCAACGACACGTTTTAGTATGATATTGTTTGTGCTGCTTTGATGCCTATCTCCCATACACATATGGAGATGAAACAGAGCCCTCTTTGGTTCTTCTGTATCTTTGAGACAGGAGAGTAAAAGACTGGACTGTCATGATTATTAGCATGTTTTTTACATGATTTGCAATATTGAGTATTATGCATGTACCTCTGGAACAATCAGTTCCAGGATAAAACATTAGAGGGTTCTGTCATTAAAAGCAGACGATACATAAAAAAAATTACACCTTATATTAAAAAATCCCTACAGATTTAATAAAAGTTTTTTTCTCTTAGTGGTGTACATAGCCTGGGTAAGATATAGTCATTTGTTTTATACAGTTAGTAAAAAGTTAGGTAGGGGCATCTTTCCATCAAGGGATCTTAGTCTTCTCTGGTCATCATTTAAAAGGTTTTCTATTTTATCCTTTTTCTTAATAGTTCCCTGAGACTCTGAGTAGTCTCATAATTTTTACATTACAGTAATTTCTGTTATTTCAAAAAGTAATCTAAAATTTAATGTATCCTTGTTAGCAATTTAGTCTTTGCTTTGGGCATTTAAGTTATAGCCAGAGAGCTGCTGAACTGGTCATGTAAATTTAAATTTGAGTTTTAGGAAGATGAATGTAAGGCAAATTCCCTACCAAGCTCTAATACTCATTAAAATGTACTTTTCCTGCAATGCAGTTCAGGTCCCATGGCCCTTTAACAACTTGTCTCTGTAGCCTCTGCTATTAAATTGCTTTGGCCTTTATATGTGTCATGGTTTTAGCTGGGATAGAGTTAATTTTCTTCACTGTAGCTGGTATAGTGCTGTGTTTTGGACTTAGTATGAAAATAATGTTGATAACACACTAATGTTTTAGTTGTTGCTAAGTAGTGCTTACACTAGTCAAGGACTTTTCCAGCTTCCCATGCTCTACAAGGTGCACAAGAAGCTGGGAGGGGAGGGGGCACGGCCAAGAGAGCTGATCCAAATTGACCAAAGGGATATTCCATAACACATGATGTCACGCCCAGTATATTAACTGGAGGGATTCAGCCAGGGGAGGCAGCAATCGCGGCTCAGGGACTGGTGGTGTCAGTCAGTGTGTGGTGAGCGGTTGCAGCACTTGTGGTTTTTTTCCTTTTCCCTTTTTTCCCCAGGTTTCATTCCTCTGTCTCGTTATTTTCTTTTTTATTATATTATCATCATTATTATTATCATCATACTCATTATTGTTATCATTACCATTACTACCATTACTATTTTATGTTAATTATTAAACTGTTCTTATCTCAACCCATGAGTTTTCTTGCTTTTGCTCTTCCAATTCTCTCCCCCTTCCCACTGGGGTGGGGGGAGTGAGCTGGCAGCCGTGTGGTGCTTAGTTGCTGACTGGGGCTAAACCATGACAATATGCTCTCGTAGTGTGATAGCATATCTTCTATCCAGTTAAATTGCCATAAACTCCTGTAATGTTTGATAAAATACAAAACAGAAAACCGAAATAAAAACTATTGTCTTGTTTGTAAGGAAGCTTCAAACACTTCTGCCTTCCTCTGAAACCAAAGAGACCAGAAGACTCTAAAAGACATGTCCAGAAATATGAAGCATGTTGTGAGTGTTTTAAAGGCAAGGGGTACCAAAATCAAGTGTAAAAGTCATGTTTAAACTCAGTTCTTTTTTCTCAGAGGCTCAGAAAACTATTTATTTACATTTCTTATGGTTTTCTTCAGTGATAGAGAAATTCACATCAACTGTCCTCAGTCCCAATCATAATGTATTTGTCAGGCATATTTCAAAATAACTCTGTCCTTTAGATTTTTAAAATAAAAATGAAAGCATTGATATAATTTTTTTTTCAAAAATGAAAAATAATTACATTTGAATGGGAAATGTGTGCCAGGAAATTATTATTTACACCATGCTGAATACAAGAGAGATGTCTGTGTGTGGGTTGCAAGTGAAAACAGTTATAAAAGGAGCACTACAAATAGAAATAAAACCAGCATAGTATCGCAGAAGTATAAGGTTACTGTCTCTTAATGATGCGAGGGATCTGGGGTGACTAAGAAGATAGGATCTTACAGGCAAAAGGAGAAAATGCAGGACAAGTGCAAAGCAAATGCACTGTGCTGGGGACAGTTCACCCAAAGGAAAGGAGGAAACGGGTTTCTGCCCTTCTGTCCACCTGCTAGATTCCCCAGAAGGAGCAAAGAACATGCCATATGGAGGTGTGAGAGAGGTGCTGCCTGAAGAGGGGAAATAGTCTGCTACTGAGAGTGACTTGTGTGACGTTGTAAAATGACAAGACACCATATTGTAAAGCTGTGACAAGTCCCACAGACTGTTCAACTGTTTATCCAGAGACTGCCGTGCGAGATCTTTCCATATCGCTTTTCCTCACAAGTAGTCATGGCTGTCTGGGGAGGGAAGGCCCAGAGGCCTGTCTATTCCAAAGAGTGCCAGAACCATTTTAGTGTCTTGGCATGCCTATGACATACCCAACACAGAAATAGCATACATACATTTCCATAAAAGTATGCAGCAAAATTCAAACATAAAAAGTAAGTAAATGACAGCTGCAGTAAATGCCACACAATGCATATTGCAGTATTCTTGAATGTAAACAGTGGAAAAAGCAAGCTGATGAAAGCCAGGAAATTCAAAGTTAACACGCTCAGTCTATCCTTAAGTTACTTGTTGCTTAAATAATCAGGGTATCATTACCACTAGGAGTGCCACGGGCAAATTCATCAATCAAAGTCAAAAAGCTTGAAACAATCTAATAATCCAAGGTTTCCATTGTAACATTCCCACTACATGGCTTCAAATGTAAATGATTTCCCTTCTTTAAAGTAATATTCAATCCTGTTTTCATCTTATAAAGCCTAAGGCACAAGAAAAAGAAGAAACTGTATTATTTGAAATACAGACTACTAAAGTATGTGGTTTCAAGAGCTTGACAGCCTAAGTCACAACACAGGCAGAGAAGAGAAGAGGGAGAAAAAAGAATGAAGAGGTATAGCAGACCTGCCTGGGATATATACATTATGGAATAAGTGGGAGTAAAATAAAAGAAAATAGAAATCCAATTTCTGCTTGAGGTGGCTGGTGAATTTAAATCATATGTCTCTAAAGAGGAATTTTTTGAAATTATTATTTTTATTTTGCAGTTTATATCTTGTTAATCTCTGAGCTGACATTCAGTTTCTAGGCAATAGCTTTGGAAATTGGAGTGTTATAAGAAAAGCCAAGTTTAGGTATTTTTAATCAAAAATATATATAAATACATCACAGTGTTTCCTTATAGAAATGTAAGTCTCATCAAGAAATTTGACTGATAACATAAAATGAAAAAATTCCTTTCGGGAGACGTGATTGTGAGCTCAGCACATAGATCTGCTGAATAAGAACGAAGAACAGAATCGCAATTTTATTTGTAACAAAGACAAGTTAAAGCTTTGTTGAGGGTTTAATTCTCCCTAAACTTGATCTTCTCCCTGAAGGAAAAAAACAGATGAAGTTTATATGAGTCTGACAAATTGTCCCTGAAAACAACAGGCAGAATGCAGAGGGTTGGTTAAGTCTACAGAGCAGTTTACTTTGCTGTCTGTCTCCAAGATCATTCTTCCCTGAAAACCTTGACCTCTGAATTGCACAAGTTACTGGCCTTCTCAAAAGCTTTCCTTCAAATGTAACTTTTTCTATGACACAGACCAGACATTGCTAGACTGGTAGCAGTATGACTGTGTTAAACATCTTTCCTGCTCTTAAAGTGTTTTTCTCCAATATTCATTAACCCACATATTTGTAATTAAAATAATGATCTCTGATTCACCACCAAATAACATTTCATTGTGTTTAAAATGGAGATGAAATCTAGAAATGGAGAGAGAGGACAAGTTGTGGGTGAGAAAACTGAGCAGCTAAAGCCATGTGAAATAGAGGTAAACAAATGGCTATGTTTCAAACAATTATTTTGTTTCTTCCTGAAGGAAAGTGATGAAACCAAGAAAGACAGACAGCAAAATATAAATATTTGTGAGTTTGGGTTTTTGTTTTTTTTTTCTGTGAACATTGCCAGGAGAGAGGTGCTAGAACTATTTATTAGCAAATCATTAACAGAGGAAGATGTGTTTTGCATTGGCCAGGAGTCACATCCAGGACTGCTGTGTATCAGATGTTTCATCACCAATGAACTGTCAACACCAGTGGCTATAATAAGCTATTGTCTGTTGAGAATGAGTATGAGCTTGTATTCACATCCAAACTCAGAACTTCCTAATTTACATCAAGCCTAAGCCCACGCAACCTTGATACAAGATTCAGGGCCTGCTAGCGGGAAAGGACTTGGTCCATATGTCTGCTTAGGACATCCCAGTGTGAATCTAGCTGTAGTGTACTTTTCCAGTCATCAGGAAACCACACTATAGCTTTGAAATCCTTTCCCCTTGGATAAGGCAAGTCAGACAGATGTTCTTGGTCATAATATAAACAGAATGATATAAGAAAGAAGAATAGAAAGGCAACAGGGATGAAGAAGGGCAACAGGGATGTCCCCAGTAACTATAGGCCCATCAGTCTCACTTCTGTGCCTGGAAAAATTGTGGAGAAGATTATTCTGGGAGTTATTGAAAAACACCTGAAGGACAACGCAGTCATTGGTCCCAGCCAGCACAGGTTCACAAGGGGAAAGTTCTGCTTAACAAACTTAATTTCCTTCTATGACAAGGTTACCCATCTAGTTGACCAAGGGAAGCCAGTCAGTGTAATCTTTTTGGATTTCAGTAAAGCTTTCAATACACTCTCTCACAGTATCCTCCTGGACAAAATGTCCAGCATACCGCTGGATAAACACATAACACAAAGGGAGAGCAATTGGCTGATGGGTCAGGCTCAAAAGGTCATAGTAAATGGGGTTACATCGGGCTGGCAGCCAGTCACTAGTGGGGTTCCACAGGGATCCATTTTGGGGCCGGTACTCTTTAATCTCTTCATAAATTACTTGGATGCAGGACTGGAAAGAATACTAATTAAGTTTGTTGACAACACAAAATTGGAAGGAGCTGCTGACACTCTCGAGGGCAGAGAGGCCCTGCAGAGACATCTAGACAAATTAGAGAGCTGGGCAATCACTAACCCTATGAAGTTTAACAAGGGCAAGTGCTGGATTTTGCACCTGGGGCACGGCAACCCTCAATGAACAGACAGCCTGGGGAACGAGAGGCTGGAGAGCAGCTCTGCAGAGAGGGACCTGGGGGCTCTAGTCAACGGCAAGTTGAACATGAGCCTACAGTGTGCCCTGGCAACCAAGAGGGCCAACCGTGTCCTCGGGTGCATCAAGCGCTGCATTGCAGCCGGTCGAGGGAGGGGATTGTCCCGCTCTACTCTGCACTGGTGCGGCCTCACCTTGAGTACTGTGTGCGGTTTTGGGTGCCACAGTATATTAAGGATATAAAGCTACTAAAGAGTGTGCAGAGAAGGGCTGTGAAGTTGATGAAGAGTTTAGGGAGGAAACCGTATGAGGAATGGCTAAAGTCACTTGGTTTGTTCAGCCTGGAGAAGAGGAGACTGAGGGGAAACCTCATTGTGGTCTACAGCTTCTTCACAAGGGGAGGAGGAGGGGCAGGCGCTGATCTCTTCTCTCTTGTGACCAATGATAGGACCCAAGGGAATGGCAGGAAGATGTGCCAGGGGAGGTTTAGGTTGGATAGTAGGAAGAGGTTCTTCACCCAGAGGGTGGTGGAGCACTGGAACAAGCTCCTCAGGGAGGTAGTCACGGCGCCAAGCCTGATTATATTCAAGAAGCACTTGGACAACTCCCTCAGACACATGGCATGAATTTTGGGGTTGTCCTGTGCAAGGACAGGAGTTGGACTCGATGACCCTTGCAGGTCCCTTCCAACTCAGGACATTCTATAATTCTGTGATTCTGTGATTCTACAATGGTCACTTTGTTGGTAGTGATGGTGCACATCCTTGAAGACCCCCACCAAGTACGCCTTGTGGACAGGCCCATCATGGCCAAGCTTGGATGTGCAGGTGGGTCTTGAAGCACTGTGGGATCACGCATACTAGGCACTTCAGGAGCAGTTTGTTGCTCAACAGCTCAGTATACCTTTGGCAAGATCAGATCTCATGAAGTGCTGCAGTGCAGGTCATGTAGCAAAGAAGCTACACCACCAGTAGCACAAGGAATTTCCAAGGGAGCTGTGGCAGCCAGGTGCTTGCAGGGGGATTTACCTCCAGTGGATCTGTGATGAAACTAACTGTTTTTGTTCATGCTTTTAGAAAACAGCTGAAGTAAACCTCTTGAGCAGTGTTGGACATGTTGTCCAACCTGCCACCATATATCCTGCATGCCTTTGCAGCAATGTCTCATGTCACTTGACAGCTAGGTCAGAAATGGAGTCCCAGGCAGAAGGACAGAGCTGCTAGGACAGGAAGGAGCTGTAACAGAGTTTGTTATTGTAAAGGATTAAATACACTGAAGTAGGTATATTCTACAGTTTATGCAGTTTATGGCTGCAAAGATCCAGGATGGAACGTATAGACAGATCTCTGTTTGATCTGGGGAATGGATTATTTTTTCTTAATTGGCTCTTACCTCTGTGTTGAATTTTATTATTTTCTGGTGGAGAAAATATATGACATGATGTGACTAGTATCTAACACGGATCAGGTAGCTTCTTTCTTCTCTCTCACTACAGAGAAACTGTGTATAGAAAGTATCTCACTTTCTCTGAGGTTTTTTTTTTTTATCTTATTCTTGGTTTTAATTGGTTTTACCTAATGGTCTTAAATATATATATATTGTTATGCACTTCTTAGAACACTTTCAGAAAGCACACTTTACGCTTTGAACGCTTGTGGTGGTGGTACGATTGTGTGGTCAAGATAAACATATTTCAGTCTGGTTATGCACCTGAACAAAGAGAAAAAGAGAAATACAGACAGAAGAATAGGAAAAGCAAATGTTCTGAAACAGGTAGGTTGGGTGGTTTCAGTTGCAGATTTTCTAGGTAGAAAATACTGACACACATACAAAATATCAGAGTTAAAGGAAGGATTATTTTGTCAAAAAATATGTTGTTAGTCTGTGCAATGCAGGATACCTGTGAGGCCGGGACAGTAATGGCATATGAAGAGGACAAACGTAAAAACAGAAAAGACTCCTATCTGAGATACAGAGTTTGCAGGCACAGCTAGCATCTAGGAAACTAAGAACTCTTTTTTCTCTCCTCTGGCTTTCCTCCTTCCAGTGAGGTTTTCAGTGCTGGTTGGTGTCAGAGTTGTGCTCAGAATCTGTGAATCAAGAGCCAGATGCAAGATAATAATCCTTATGTGTGTTGTGGTCTACTCTATCTTTGCTATTGTCATTATAAAATTTTTATTATTTATCTTTCCAAATTTTCTTTCTTTTGAGTTCTCCATACCAGTTTTACCGAGTCACCTTAACCTTAAGTCTGCACACACTTCTTTCCCTTCCCTCCTGTGTTCTTCCTTTCCTCTTTGGGGATTACTTTCCATCTCTGTGAACCTATTGCTGCTTCTCCTCTTCTTGTTTTCTGCATTGTTTTTCTCCTTGTTCTATTTGTTTACCTGGAGGTCCTCCTGATTTGGGGCTCCAAGTACTGAGCAGGTGAAAGATTGCTAATAGCTAATTCCTTCTCTTGTCTATCTCTATTACTTTATTAACTGCTGGATTAGGAACTTTTGTAATTGGGCAACATACAGAGATGTCCAGGATACTGTGTAAAGTACATCAAAAAATTTCTTATTAAAAGAAACCATCAAGTCATTTTCTAAGTCCTACAAATTCTTTGTCTGCCTTCTCCAGAGCAGTCACTTTTTTATATTGTATGTAAGTGTCCCAGCCAGAATAAAATTCTCATATAATTTATATATATTTTACAGTTTTACATAAAATTACACTTTTACATATAATTTGCAATATCAGGTATAATTTCCTATGCCTTTAGTTTGTGCCCAAATGCATATTAAGTGAAAAGGATACCCTTTATGCCATTCATGATTCAGAATATGATTATCACACTCCCTATTGGTAGTGGTGCCTCTGTTATGTGAGAGCTAAAATCAATAATGACACTTTGCTTGTCAGTAGCACTTGACTGATGGGATGAAGCTTCCTTAACAAAGATCTTCTGATAAGGAATTCACTTGCACTGCAGATCTGGATAAACAAGAGATTTACAGCATTGCTGGCATGCTGCAAATCTTGTTGTTTTGCATATTTCTTTTCTTTTAATTTTATGTTGTTTTTCATGTTGTTCCTGATGCACAACTAGCTAGGAAAAGTGTCACTGAAATCAATGGGGTCTGTGCCAAACAACATCTGGCCATGATAGGTCAGAGCAAGATGAGACTTCAGATGTTTGTTTTCCTCCTCTGCCCTTTCTTCCTCAGAAGACAGGTGACAGTGCTAAGTGTACTAAGAATTACAGGGTGTAAATGATAGCAGCCAGTGACTTGATCCAGCTAGGTGGCAACAAAGCTGCAAGATGTTTAGGTCAATAAAAACAATCAATTAAATGACTAAGATATCACAGATGGCTAGATCAATTAAAGGCAATCAATTAAATAGCTAAGAGATCACAGATGGGTGGATAAATTAATAGTGAAAATAAATCAAATATTCAAGATGCTCAGGAGGAATATAACCTGAGAAGATAATCATGGGGTGAGTGTCAGTGGGTGTAGTGTTTAGAGTGATGGCTGTGTGAAATCTGGTGCATTTGTGAGTGTGTGTGATGCTTTCTGCTCTAGTCTGCAGAGTTATTACTTTCACACTTTTGCCAGGCTATCATTCAGCTCTCCTGCCAGTCTTAGATGTGTTGTTGTTGATTTTTGCCCTTAGTGAGGCTTTAACTTTGAAAACCTGTAGATACAGAGAACTTGAATATCGGTGTGCAGAGGCCATGCGAGTTTATAATGAAAGGTAGATTGAATGTTTAGCAAAAAAAAGTTGATCTTGTTGTAAGTTCCCTCTTAGGTGAATCTAATTATCAGGTGGAATTGTCTGCTTACACTGTAAATCTAAAGATCAGCTTTGTGTGTAGAGGTGTGTTTATGTACAGATAACTCTGAAATGCAAGACCTTTTCTGGCTTATGTGAAAGAGATGGTGTCCCTCTGAAGTTACTCCTCTACATAATTCAGCTCATAATTCATCATACTGGTGCAGAGGTCATAGTTCTGCACAAGCAACAACTGTAAAGGGAAAAGCATTGTTTGATTTTTATTGTTTGTATTCTTTTGCATTTCTTTTGTTCCCTTCCTCAAATAAAATCCTACAAGTAACGCTCCAAATGTAACTCTTACAGTATCCTCAGTTTCTGAATCCAGTTTCACCCTTCCCATTTTAATTTAAAATATTTGTGTAGTGTTGTAACTTTGCATGGTAATGTTTAGTCGGGCAAATGTGCTTTTACTTTTAAAAACAGATAAACACAATAAAAGTATGATCTAGTTGTCTCCAGCTGGTTTGTATCATCCTACTGATGCAGCATGAAATTTTATGAGAGCACTGACACAGTGATTTTTGTATTTCAAGGTACCAGAATATTAAGAAACAGGGAATTGGCACTGGTAGGAAAGAGAGGCTTTAAAATCACTAGTGATTCTGTGCCAGCAAACTTAAATCATCTGATATCTGTAAATATGGACAGTGGGAAGTGAAAAATAGAACAGCATGACTGCCAGTGGTGTGGTAAACTGAATGGGAACCTTAAGAGAATTTTTACAACAGAGAATGAGGAATTTTAGGGCATTTTGTTCACTACTTGGGATCTTCCAATACTGATTCTAAGTAATCTCCCTAATCTGAAAAAAATACATCACATATTCAAACTGTCTTAACGGGAGATTGACTTTGCAGTCCTCTCTGAGAAATTCAGGACTTATAATGCTGAACACCACCATTTTATAAAGAAGTACAATGGAAGCAGATTAATTACATTCAGTCCTGTGGCCCTAGTCTTTGAGGAAGGGAACTTCTTTATTATTTTTTTCCCCATTCAGGTGAACAGGACTTTTCCATATGTATTATACTGTAGTATTTGGATATTACTTAAATAAAAAACAAACCAAATGAGATAGAGCACTAACATATTGCCCTGCTGAATCTAAAAGCTCAGAAATATTACAGTTTGTACTTGCTTTCTCATTTCCTTTTACATTCACTGAAGAAATACTTCTGTGAAACAGCTCTATACTTTTCTTCTAACTACCTACATCTACTATAAGAAATCTTTTCTGGATATTGTTAAAGATAATGGCTAAGATACAAAGATAAACCACTTGCAGTCCTGCTCTGTACTTGTCCAGTCTGACTTTTTGCCATTTATTTAACAATAGTTATATAGCTTTGACATTTTCAAAGCTCTATACAAGCACAAACTAATTAATCTTTAGTTTGCCTTTGAGGTAGGTGAGTCAGTATTCTCTCTTCTTTCAAGATATTACAGTCAGAGCAAAGGAAGTAAGTGAATAGCCTGAAGTCTTACAGAAAATTGGTGTCAAATCCAGCATTTTAACTTGGGCCCTCTTGGAAGAGAAGGTGTTTAACCCTGGAATGTTTCCACTTCCCCATGGCAACTCTCTGCGTGATGTGTTATATTTGCATTATTGACTGAGATGACTAATCTGAGCACAGAGAGAAGTTGCACAGCTGTTTGTCTACAGTATCTGTTATGCACTTTTGAAGGGGCACCAGAGGTTATAGTGGTATGAATGCCCACTTCTGATGCTGTGGTTGTACACTGGATGTTATCTCTTGCTTGTGTACAGAATTCAAACCAAAATCTGCACTCTCTTCATTACAGCATACTGGGAGATAAAGGAAGGCCCAATTCACCAGCTGCTGCTGCTCTTGTCATTATCTTGCAAACAGTAAAGAAATTATGCTCACACTGGTTGCTTTAATTCTACATATTCTTCTCTGCAGACAAAGCAGTATCTCCTTCATTGCTAGTATGAAGCATTACGCATCACATGAAATATTTAAGGAATACATACCCATAAGATAACGCCTGCTCTGTCTCATGCTGTCTCAGTTTAAAAGGAGGAGATGCACTTTCTGACTCTGTCAACGTCCAAGCTGTTGCAATAATGACTGTGCTGAAGGGAATTCTGACAGAATCATTAAATAATACACTGGAGTCAATAAAAGAATACTGCTAGTGTCTCATGTTTCGTTGAACAATAGTGGTATAGAGTGTGTACTGCTGCAAAATTATCTAAGGCTTTTCATCTGAGAACAGGAAAACTCAATTTGTTTTTTAGAGGTCAGGTTTACTTTGCAGATGTAGTATAAGGCTGAATAGGAGAGCTCCAGTCCTATATTAGGAATTCTCACCTTATTTTTGGCTAGGAGTAAATATATGTATTTCTACTGGGAAAAAGGTGAGGACCATTCCATCACTTTATAGTGGTATTATGCCAATAATTAAAGATAGCTTTTTTAAAAACTTGGCAACAGTGGTTAGGTTCTGACACTTTACCTCATGTGAATACCAACACAGTATCTGATATTATTTCCTTATCTTTCCTCTCTTATGTGTATCCTAGAAATGTTATACAGGCTGATACAGGGCCTGAAAAACTGAAAAAAAAAAATCTTCTAAAATTCTGTCCTGCATTAATCATAGAGAGCTCTTTGAAATCATGTATTCAGATGATGAAGGCATACTAAGCCTGTAAAAGCTATAAACTGAACTTATTTAGGAAATTTTGTGTGCTTGCTTATATGAGAATTGTATTTAGCAACTGATGTTCTGATTCCAGAATTTCTTGTGTATAGTAGTACTCATGTCCTCAAGTATTCTTATTAAAATCAATGGGATTACTTACTGAAATAAATTTTTACTCAACTGTTGACATTTACCCCTATCTATTTAACCAGCAAAGCTAACTGATAGTACCAGTCTTTGACAGACCAGCAGACTCTTCCCTTTGCTTTTAAGCATCTGATTGTTTCTTTTTATTTCAATTTTCTTTGAAATCTCCAGCCAAAATATACAGGGAGTACAAAATCAGGCATGTAATTCTTCATCTGAATTATCTTAGTCTTACACAAAGTTGGGAATGAAGGGTGTAAGCAAGCTTCCACGGAAACTTAGTTTCATTCTTGCAGAAGTTAATGTTTCTTGATAATGAACTGTGAAATAAAAAGTGATTGGATACAATACATCAAGGAATAGCGACACTGTGCCTGTATTGCTATCAAGCTCCCTAGAAGCAATATCGCCGAAGTTTAAGACAAGAAATGCATTCAGGAGTTCCAGCATAATCTGTTTTGCTAGTCTGTACTCATGGTCAAAATACCTTCATTCGTAGTTCCTTTGTTAATTCTCATTTTTAGTAAGATTAATATGTTTAGTGTACATACAATCTTGATACCTTTAAGGTGAATGAAATCTGTTTTTCAGTGTTCATGATTCATTTTGTTTGTTCTTTTGAGATGATTAGCAAAGTGCTGAATAGCTAGATGTGAAGTTACAGCCCAGTCACCAAGAATCTGTTCATTCTTTTGTTAGCCAAGTAGTATTTTGCATTGACTCTTTTTCCCCTGAAAATTATTACTTCTATTCAGAAATATCGACTGGCTCTGAGGGTGGGGCTACAGAGCCGTGAGTGAGACACTTCTGGGTTCATGAATAAACAACCCAAGAGGAAAAAGGTCCCTAAGAGAGAAGTGTCAGGGAGAGGAGCTCGCTGAAAGACATAGGAGAATTTCTCAGAACCAGTTCAGGAATTTGCTGTGGTGTTTTTTGTTCATTTTTAGTGGTGGTTGGGTTTTGTGTTTGGTTGGGTTTGGGTTTTTGTTTTTTTTTTTTGCAGCTGGCTCTAGTTACTGAGCTGCTGGGACATCCCTACTTGCATAGATGGATCTTTTTTATTGCTCGGTTTTTTGGCCCAGCAGTCATCCACATCCCCTCTCCAGCCAGGATCTGAAGTGTGGAGACTGACACCCCATATGGAGAGTGAATAGCTTCTTCTCACACCTGTACTCAACACTGTTTGGAAGAGGAAACTGAAGCTGGGTTTGCCATACGAGTGGCCTAGAAGAAATTATTTTTCTTCGGTCTTTATCACAAGACACAAACCAGGGAACATAAAATGATATTTCTAGATGTCTCTGACTAGGGTAAAAAGATTAAGTATCTTTTCATGGAGAAGAGAATAAAATTATAGAATCCATTTCCATAGGATGCTGTAAATATAAAAATGTGAATGGTTTCAAAAATAAATGGCCAAATTCAAAAAAGTTTCCTAAGATTACTAAATCCAAAGACATAACTTTGGCTGAGGAAATCAATCTGAAGATTTCAAAAAAATGTAAAGGGATTACCAGTGGAAGGGTTGTTCTGCAAATTTAATTTCTTTCTAAAGTACCCACTCCTGCCTCCCAACAGAGAGAGGATGTGGGATATAGGCCTCTATCTAAGTGCTTCCTTTATACCTATTCTAGTCCTTAACATTGTGACTAGTTAAGCTGGGAAATGCGACACAAGGAAGCTACAGAGATGCATCTAAATTTTCTTGTCTTGTAAAGTTCGGTTTAGATAAAATTGGCAGTGTATCATAATGGCTTTTATCCTTAAATTCTTGTTGTGTACTATCAATCATGAGCTGTCCAATTCTAAAATTAAGAAGTCCGGCTTCCATTTTGACTGCCAGTCTGGAATGGGTCACTGCATTGCAGAATAAAACCCACACAGGGCTTGTAATGTAGTTGTCGTGGTTTAGCCCCGGTCAGCAACTAAGCACCACACAGCCGCTCACTCACTCCCCCACCCCTGTGGGATGGTGGAGAGAATCAGAAAAGCAAAAGCAAGAAAACTCGTGGGTTGAGATAAGAACAGTTTAATAATTAACATAAAATAGTAATGGTAATGATAACAATAATGATTATGATAATAATAATAATGATAATGACGACAATGATAATATAATAATAAAAAAAAAAGAGAAAATAATGAGACAGAGGAATGAAACCTGGGGAAAAAAGGGAAAAGGAAAAAAACCACAAGTGCTGCAACCGCTCACCACCCGCTGACTGACACCACCAGTCCCTGAGCCGCGATCACTGCCTCCCCTGGCCGACTCCCTCCAGTTAATATACTGGGCGTGACATCATGTGTTATGGAATATCCCTTTGGTCAATTTGGATCAGCTCTCTTGGCCGTGCCCCCTCCCCTCCCAGCTTCTTGTGCACCTCGTAGAGCATGGGAAGCTGGAAAAGTCCTTGACTAGTGTAAGCACTACTTAGCAACAACTAAAACATTAGTGTGTTATCAACATTATTTTCATACTAAGTCCAAAACACAGCACTATACCAGCTACAGTGAAGAAAATTAACTCTATCCCAGCTAAAACCATGACTGTAGTCAAATGTAAATTGCTTCTTGTTCACAAGCTCTTTTTAAAATAGAGATTTGCTAGTGGTGAGAACCATTTCTTTCTTTTAAAATGAGTTCTACTCTGAATTGCCTCCAGAGTCTGAGTCCAGACAGGAAAGGTTAATATCTCTGCTGCTCACAGGTTTGAAGATTACTGAAGTTCAGAGGTGCTTGGCTTTTCTGTAGCCAGAAGTTTTGTTTACTGCATGTGTATCCCATTGCCTCTTTTTGTTTCCAGTCCGTTTTCTTTCATTTGCACAGAATCCTTCACAAAAACAGTCTGGGGCAGGCTACAGAGCTTTGCCCTTTTGCTCTTCACTCAGATGTTCATGGTATAATGCAATTCTTTTTAAGGACAGGAGATTAACAACATATCCAGCCATGAAAAGAAACAATTGTGAAAAGCAAAGGTAGAGTATCAGACATGAGGTCAACCTCCACAATACTACTGCTATCCAAAGACATCCTATATTCCCTATAAATAAAATCCAGAAAACCGGAACTGTTACTTACCATGTTAGCAAAGGAGGAAGAGACATTCTTTTACCTTACTTTTACTTTACTTTTACTTTATGTAACTCTGTTATGTCCCAAAGACTAAAAAATGTTTTTTGTTCATATATTTGTTTTTATTTTGTTTGGGAACATTCCAGTTTGGAGTCAGTAAGAGTGAAAACCCCTTAGTCTCCTGATAGCTGGGATTACATAAAACAGGTAAAATGCTGGGAGCCTGTTTAACAGAGTTTTGCTTGAGCCGTTTTCTTGGGAATTCCTTCTGGTGAAGACTTAAGTAATTTTGAACTTAAAAAACTATAAAAATTTGCAAGAGACTAAGTTAGTCTGGGAGCTCTCCTATTGCCACTGGGGGAAAGTGAAGAATGGTGATAAGGTGGATCTGATCCAGAACTTGGCCAGAGCACTTACATGGAATTCAAGGCTTCTTTCAATAAAAAGTTTATTTCTTGTTAAATAGTTGTTTTTCATCCATGCATTTAAATCCCTTTTAGATCCTCATATCTTCTGTGCTGCTGAGTTTATGGATCTAAACTGGACACAGGTTTGATGTTTTTACCAAATTTGATATATTGATAATACCTTTTATTTGGATACAGTTATATAGATACAGCAGTTATACAGATGGCTATATTGGAAAAAGACATGAATCTGAGAGTGGCAATGATACAGGCAGTTTCTTTGTTTTAATTGCATTTTCAGGACTATAATATTTGTATATTGACAAGTCCTTATATTTATGTATAGACTGAATTTGAACTGCATATAGTTACATAAAATTACTTCCTTTTTTTTTCTTAAATTTTAATTTCCTGCCTATGGACTATAAATGTCTTGGTCAACGACCAATTACTTCAAGCATTCTAAATGTCTACTGCAAAACAACTGTACTATATCTTCCCCTCTTTGTACTTTGTGATGCTCAACACTGTGTTGTTACAACATGGACAGACAAGACTTGCAAGCCTAGGAAAATCACATTCACATCTTCCAGTATTGTCTTAGAGGTGTAATTTTTAATTTATGCAAAATATTATATTTCTTGCAATTAATCTGCAGTGTTCTCATGTAAATTTGTGGACAAGCTCCAAGTCTTTGTAAAGTCATGCCATGGTACCATGCTGTAGGAGGGTTTTAAGATGACTCTGGGTCCACAGTGAAGGTACTTGTCCTCTTGGTAATGATATCTAGCACTGTGACTGCTGTGCGAATACAACTTGTTTATATCTTAAATTCCCAGGTGTGTAAACTTGTTTCTGCATATACTCAGAATTTCTGAAGTCTGTGTGGAACTTCTGACTCCCCTCTCCACATACATAATTCAGTCATTCACCATGTCCTACTTCTGGGCAGGTATTATTTCAGGTATGTGCTTGCAGACATGACAAGAAACCAAGGGTGCAATTCAAAGTCATCAAACAAAAGATACATTTCTAATTCTGTCAGTGTCAGGAATCCCATAGTTCTCTTAGTGTCTGCAAACTCAGTCTATTTCTAGATTCTGCCAAATGACCTTTTTTTTTTTAGTTTTGTCTATCCAGCCTTGAATAGTAAGAAGCTTCATAATTCCTCCTTCAAATATTGTTATTGCTTGAGGAGGGAAATAGAAAATACATTGTTCTCTTTCCCAGTACTTTTTCTGGAAGCTGTGAGAAAGAGAATACAGAGCATAAAATAAACCATACCAGGTTAGACTAAAGGTGCCTCTACCCCAGTTTTCTGTCACCTATGGTGAACACGAGGAGATGCCCAGGAATTACTATAAGAACAGGGCAAACAAATTTGATATTTTTTTTCTACATATTCTTCTAAACTCCAACCATTGACAGACTGGGGACTTTGTCTTTGTGGTGTGGTGCCTCTTTACTTTTACTGGCTCAGACTAGTCACCTCAAAGAAAGCCAAAAAGGAACCTGAAACCAAAGGAACTTTGGTTAAGTAAAGACTACAGCACTTGTCTTGGGCTCTTAAAGAATTTATCATTCAAATTTTTTCCAACGACTAGTGGCTCTTGTATCTGCTCCTTTCATTCCCTGGGTCCTCATATTCTTAATAGGATTCACTGAGTCTATGGTGGAAGAGGACCTAGCACCCTATTACCCTATTCAACAGCAGAAAATATTATAAACCCTGAATGTTTCCCTTCTATTCTTTAGCTAAATGTCTTAATGACTGCTTGATCACTTTTGAAATACTCTTAAACACATCAGCATAGCATTTTTATAATGAATAGAGGAAAACAAAATTACAGAAAATAAAATCACAGCAATACCTAATGGCATATATTAATGTTCAGAATCATACAGCCATAGTGGGAAATAGTAAAGCAAACAGTAAAATTCTTCAAATGTAATTAACCAATGGCAGGTTCTTAGAGAGAATTACAAATAGCATGCAAGAAGTATGAAGATTTAAAGAAAGAATAATCCTAAACACCACTAGATAAGGAGCTGAAGAGCAAGGAAATGGGGAAAAAAATAAGTCTGCACAGTGATTTTGAAAGACCATAAGGCCATCTAGGTAAAATAAACCAGAGTAGTGAGCCAGAAATGGATAATGCAAAGTATAATAGAGGAGGCTGGAAGTAAATAAAGACAGAAAATCAGACCCATGGAATGAGGAAAGGAAAAAAGTTGACAATTGACTGAACAGGACAAACAACCAAAGGATGTTGCAATACTAGTAAAGACTGGCACAGAAAGCCACTCATGCAGGGCATGAATCTGAATTCAATGAAACAAGACTGGAGAGGGTTGGACTGCTACAGAAGGGAGAAAAAAATGGTTAAAAATATAGGGATTAATGAAATAATAAGAAAGAAGTTGAAGCAGTCTATAACTGGCATCGCATAGCAATTCAGTACCAGGAGCAAGTCTGCATGAAAAGGAAGGGGAAGAAAAAATGTAGTTATGATGTAAATAAAGCAGTATGTTACAGAAGTTGAAGTTCTGCAGATGACAAGCGTCCAAATTAATAAAATAAATTATTAGTTAAAAAAAGCTTGTGCAATAAGCAGCCAGAAACCCTTCCTGTAAATCCAAACAAACTAGCTCTAAATGGACAAGATGATAAATGCATTTGCTCATGATGCCGACTTCTTTTTTTCAGTATGTTCTTGATTAAAGTGGCTTTTTCCATACAATAAAAAGTACACCAACAGCTTGAATACTAATTCTCATCTCTCTTTTCTTTTATTTCAAAGGTATCAGAATTGCATAACTGAACAATGGTTTAAGATGTATAACAAATTGCATGCAATATGTAGTTTCACATAAAATTAGAAACTTTATGTACATTCACTCATTTATGAAATCTGTCATGTGTAAATCTGATTCTTAACAATTCAGACATAAATACCTGCTTTCATCTGTGTAATATAATTTGAGTAACCATTCAGTATTTAATATATTTTCATAATAACATTAAGAAAATATTGTAGGAAGTTCTACAGAGGCAAACTTGACAGTAGAAAATTTACCTTTACTCTGCTGAGAGTCCTGAATAATTAGCCACAAGAACAGTGAGAAAAAAATATAATAACCTGAAATCAGAATGCTAGTTGCTGCTCCAAAGATCAGCATAAAACACAGAAGTGTAATTTATTATATATTGATCACAGAATGAAACACTAATAGCTGATTTGTTTTGACTCAGGCAGTCATAGAAGGGTTTACACACAAAGTGAGTAATGAGTGAAGTAAGGAAACTTTCATGAGAAGGCACCTCAGTAAAGCTGTTGAAAGACTGAACAGTTTGTTGGTATTTCAGTGACATGGTATGTTCATGTATCCTGAATAATGAAGATGCTTATTTCATACAGCACCAATGTGCATTTTCATTTCTGTCAAGAAAATAACTATAAGAAGCAATAGCTTTTTCCCCAGATGAAAATAGGTATATATCACTTACTTTTCTGGCTAGGTTCCAGGTCTTGATTATTTAGTCATCTCACGTTGGTCTAAACAGTAAGAATGGATGGACATGGCATCATTTACAGAGAAATACTCTTTTTAAATATTTTGTTATTTATTTAAAAGTCCTACGTTATCAATCTTATCCTCATTCCATAATGTGGGTATAATTATTATCTGAAGCATTTTTCCATTCTTACAGATCATGACGTTTTGCTCAAGCATTTTAAAAGTAACACTTTCCTTGAATGGCGTCTCGCTGTTCATTTGTTTGAAACCTGCTGAAGCAATGCTGAGCATACAGTACTCATTTACTGTATGACTATCCTAATATAATATATAGTTCATAGAAGCTGTATTACAGTTGAGCAGAAGATAGTACTTCATTAAGATTAGGAGGAAGAGAACTTCAACTTCAGTTATGGGAAAACAGAAGTATTTCTGGTTAAGCCCTTAAAACTAAAAAAAAAATAAATCTGACAAAAAGAAAACAGAAAATGTTTGAAAAAGGGCAAGTGCGGAAAGCAAAACAAGTTTTGAGTTCTGTTTAAACTGCATGTCCTTCCCTATTCTCTGAGCTTGATGTAGTGGGAATATTTGCTTCAATGACCCTGAGAGTTCTGCCAACAGGAGTATAACTCTCTGTAGGACTACACAGACTGGACGTATCACAAGGTGGAAAATCCAGATCCCTCACGTTAAAGCACTATGAACACAACAACCTGTTCTCATTAAAAAAAGCGTTACAGAGGCACAAAAAGTAATTCTTTCAGCAAGTAGTGTGATAGCAATGAGGTGGTCTTACTTATGCCTAGATGATGTCTGACAAACCATGAGGGATTCAGAATGAAGAGTAGAAAAGTTGAAGATAAAAGCAAGATGACATGTATCTCAAGAAAAAAATAAACTTACAAAAGACTACTGTAAACACAATTTGATGCTGATAATATTTAAATAATAAACCTTATGTGGGAGGCTGGAGTGAAAAAATAAAAAGGAGGATAGAAATCATTTCAGTGTAGCTAAGTATCCTATTTACAAATTCATGTTGAAATATATGTAAAACTGATAAATAAAATGCTAAAAATAGACCAGGAAGAGGCAGTCTGTAGTGCTTCAAGCAAAGGACATATCAAAAGCACCCTGAATAAGTTAAGAAGGACATTTTTCATGCATATGAGTCTACAGCTTTTGAAGTTGTTGTGAACATTTATTATTTAAGATCTATTGACTCTTCTACACCTGAAAAGAGAGCTTTGCTTGTGTAAGTCCCCAGTTAAAAATTTTTAGTTAGTAGTTGTTCCATGGAATTTCCCTTCTGAAGTGTTCTAATATCTCCTTTCCTGACTTGAAGTGGATGAATGTGATTGTTTGTATTGCTTGGCAGGATTTTCCTCCCATCACCCCTCCACAAGGAGAAACTTAAAGGAATTAAAATCTACTAAATGAGCTTAAAATTAACCTCTCTTCCTTCCAAGGGTCTGTAAAAAAGACTTGCTTATTAAAGAATATATTAAAGGGAGTGGAAATAAAACTGGCAAACATGAATAAGAAATAAGTATGTTCAAAATTGTATAAAGTTGAAATAAAACACTACTGGAAGGTACTCAGAAATTAACCTGAAATTGGTACTTCACAGCTCTAAAGAGTTGCAGATGTTCACGTTACCTAATGCATTACAGAAAATTAAGAAACAAGATTCTGAAACTCAATAGGTTTTGCTCTTGGATATTTAGAAATAGCTGAGTCACTGGAAGAGGCTGCCTCTTATGGCAATTTCCAGGTATAGAAGAGTTCTTAAGAGTATCCATGTGTGTTCCATCACCACAGCAACTTGCCATGTTTTTATTTTCTGACATTAGAAAAGTAATAATTGTGGGCCAGCTTCACCAATGACTTAACCTTGCAAACCACAGTGAAGTTACTTGCAGAGTAAGTCAATGTTTAATTTGATAAGGTGATTATTTCAAATCAAGTTGGTTCTTAGTCATTCATTGAACTGTATATCATACTAGACATTAATTATCCTTGCTCAGATGTAAATGCCTTCGACAGATTGTTTGAAGTAGTGCCTTACATAGTGTCTGTTATAGCTCTAAAGGATGTAGAAGGGCTGCCATCCTTCTCCCCATTCTGTGTCCAGCACTTACCATGGGTACCAAAGATAAGGAGGAAGGACTACTGACACAATTGCACCATTCATACTGGCTGCCAGCTTGGAGAGCTGGAGTACAGTGTCAATGGCTGAATGTTCCCACAATGCTTGATATCAGCATCACATTAATTCTCTTCATCCTATCCTCCCCCTATCCCCCTACCTGGATAAATAAGTTATCATAATAGAGCTCAGGACAGTAAGGTTTTTGTTGTTTGTTTTGTTTTTTTTTTTTCTCAGCTTGGTCTTTGAATGAATGTTGAGTAGAGTGCATAGACACTTACTTTGCTAGTTCCCCATCTGTGAAATTGAGAAAATATTCCTCTTTCTAAAGTGACTTTTAAATATGCTACAAAGATATAAAAATAGCAATATTCAGGTTTTTTTAACAATTCTGATTTAAAAATATTTTAAAATATCAGTATAATTGATCCTTTAGAAATTTTCCAGATCAATTTAAGGACCTTAAAAAACATAAGCAGGATGTATTTGTTAACTTCTCTGCCCTGACAATGAGGCTACCAGAACAAAAGTATTTCAGTTTTTACTTACTAAATGGAATTATTTAGTTAAGAAGATTGGAGCAGAGACAATCAGGAATCAAACCATGTCTGTTAGGAACCCCTCTGGGAAACATTGTTTCCTTCCTATCTTAGATAATTTTCCTTATCCATCCCTACTGACATTTAAGCCACACAACTGAAGGCTTTGCCTCCAGCCACTATCCTTTTATTAAATTGTGGAACTTTCTATGCTGCTGTTTTTGCCTGCTACTCTCTACCAAAGATAAAAGGGTCAATAAATCCTCAAATACTAATAAAAAGTAAACATCAGCTAGTAAAAATTTCCCTCTCACCTTCTGTAGAATTTATTTTTCACCCATGAGTTTTCACACTATTTTATCTTACTTTGTTATTGTTAGAAGTGTGCAGTCCCTTTATATAACTCTGCTGATGACATCTACCTTTTCCTGGACCCAGTCAACTGAATAACAGATACTAGGATCAAAATTAAACCTCATAACTAAATCTTGAGTAGTAGGCCCTTTAGAACAGTAGCAAAGAAAACTGTAATTTAGTGCTGAGTGACATGCACATATTCGTGATACAGCACAAACTGGATAAGATGACAATTCTAGACAAACACCAGTAAACTTGATTTGTGTAAACAGAAAAAAGGAAAAGAAATCAGTACAAGAAACTTTCCTCCATGCCAAAGTTCAGTCTCTTCAGATGTTCATCTCCAATTCAGCATAAACAGTGTTGATCAAAAAGATGTAGGGTTATTTATTTATATAATATTTAGGTTAATTGACTGATATTTTATTAAGGATACTTTATGAGAAGATGTCCAGCCATGGCTTTGCAGTTTAAGTCAGAGTTATAATTTATGATGTGACTAGAGCAGACTTTCACTTGTATTGAATATTTTATAGTTCTGTGGACTTCTGCTAGAAATATTGCCAAAGAACTTAGTGGGTTTTTCTCAGTGTGGTCAGCAGGTTCAACTAGAGTTTCAGGAGTTGAATAAAGTTTTAGGTTTTTCTGCCTGTGACATGGATCTCAGTAGGTATATGATTTGTCTACAATAATAACCTATGGAAAAGCATCAATAGAAATAACTGTGATTACAGGTAAAACAGTTTCAATTTATGTATGAGTAACTTACAGAAAACTAATCAGTCCTAAATTCAAATAAATATAATATTTTATCCTAGACATTACAATGCAATAAATTTGAATTTTAGACTTAGAAAGTCTAGGGCTCTAATCTGGTTTTCTATGTTTCCATAGCTATTGGAAGACTAAGTGCCTCTACCCTTTTTAACATGGAAACAGAGGACAAAACAGACCTACATGGCCCTACTTTGTTGCCTCTGGCAGAAAGGATTGTTGTCTAGGTTAGCTAAACATTTCACAAATAATGAAGTTATTTATTATAATAAAGCTATGATGAGCCATTACCAGATGAATTCTATGATTTTTGAAAACTTTGGAAAACTCAATGTGATTTTAATTTTGAAGTTATCAAAAAGCCATAAATCCATTAGTTTTATTTTCAAATGTACCTGAACCATTATAGAAAAATTAATGAAAGACAGACTTATAAGTTGTCTAATAATCCTGATAGTGTTGTATGAGTATTGGTGAAAAGATCATTAGAGTATTTTAAATTTTCAGTATATTTCAGGAAGATGGGAAGTAAAACTAACAGTAATAGCTTTTTCATTTCAGATCATTAAAATGTTGACACTCCAAAACATCTCATTCATTTTCTTGTAACACAATATGTTAATTTAATATTTAATTATTTTTAAATAAATTATATCTCTCCATACAGAAGGCTGGATCTGATGCTTTATCAATTTAGTGAATGGATCTATTTGTGAAATAGTGAACGCTGAAGCACAGTGAAGAGTAACAAAATCTAACCCATGGTGGTTTTACTCTTCTAAAATTCACTGATGTTTATTGCTTCCCCTTTTACTTTTCAGCATAAAGTCCACTAATTTCACAGGAACCTTTCCTATATTAAATACTCTGCTGTTATTTAGATATACTTTACTTAGATCTTCCCTCATAAACACTCCCTTGGACCCCATTTATGCTTCTTTCTTCCTGAATATGCTTTTAGAATTCTTTCTTATTCACCCTGCCACCTTACTGAGTAACAATGCCAAGTGCTGCCTTAATCTTTTCCTTCTAAACTTGTTATTTATTTTACTTGTCTTTCCAGTTCTTCTCCTACAGCATTTCAACAATTACTTCCTAATGTGGTGCTTTTAAAACATTTTCAATCTTGAATTGCAGTTATATAAAAGCAATTACATTTTCAACATTTCTTTAGGAACTGAATAGGTACTGCATTTATATTACAGTATTTCAAGGCTTCAAATATTTTAAAGGTATTATAGTTAGAAAAAAAATGTTGTTAGTACAGATACACCTATGGTAGTGTGACAGATAACTCTCCAGAAAAATATTATTCTTCATTTTTATTTTAAAAAATTGTATTTCCTCTAGTCATAGCCTAAGGAGAAGACAACAAAGGTGTACTGTGATGAAATGTTTCTACTTACCTGTGTTAAAACCAGTAAATGTGTTCTGGATGTAATGAAATGTCCACTTTGGAAGTATGGAATAGCTGGATACATGGGAGTTTAGGTGTGGTTTTGCTTTTTTCAGTAGTAGGATCTGTATTTCTATGAATGGAGAAGGAAGAGCATTTAGCTGGTATTTTCTCCTAGGAATTGGTTTTTAGAAAATGCATACTACTGCATGTAGACTGGTCTATCAAAAAAAAATTAAAACTGCATTCCCAAGGGATTGTTTATAAGTCCTGGGAATGAACCCTAACTTTTTTTATAGTGTATTACACAGCAATGTCAGCAGAAGAACAATGCCCTATCCCCTTAAAAAGATCACCAGTGATGCTTTTTTGCTTTCATGCCTATCTTTGTGAAGGTCTCAAAGGATTTTTTGTTGCTCTAGTTCTTTTTTCAAATGCTAGAATAGCAGTCCTTATTTCCATTGTTTTATGAAAACTATGCAAAATGAAATAAAATACACTAACTTAAAAAATGAAAATAATATGTCATCATCTCTATATATTTTTAAGAAATAATATGTATCAGACAAAGCTTAATTACTGTCTTGAAAACCCTTACCTAAAGTGAGAAACTGTATGACAGTGGGAGAATGGAGTTAAATGTTTATCTGTTAGATAAGATTCTTCTTAACACTGTTCCCACTGGATTGTTCAGCTTTGAGGTGCAACAGATGATTAGAGACCAGCAATAGCTGCAGGTATTTAGGGGAAGATAATCTATATATATACAGTTATAATTTATTTTTGTTGGGATTATTTTTTTTGTTTGTTTGTTTGTTTAGTTTGGTTTGGTTTGGGGTTTTTGTGATTGTTGCTTGTTTTGATGTACACTGATTTATTTCATTAAAAGGACTTAGCTACACACAGAGAAATTACCTTGAGTTCTAGAAAAATATGCAGTCTCTCCATTCACTATCATTCCTCTTACAAGGGCCAGTCATATATTGTACAAGTGGCCAAAAAAAGGGCCAAAATGCACCTAACAATATTTCTCTGGCCTCACTGTAGAACTTTAATGAAAAGGGCTAAGTCTTTTAAATTATAATTTAAGATTACTCTGTGTGTCTTTCTCTACTAAAAACTTTACTTATGACTAGATAGGATTGTGTGAGCAGATGGAGAAAACATTTTAGAGCAGTATAATACAGAACAATTTGGCCAAGGTGAAGTAAAGCTCATAATTCTTTTACTTTTTTTTACATTAGAGAATTCAAAATATTTGCCTTCCACATGTCAGTAGAAAAGATTTACTGAGGACAGCTTGTAGCCTGAAAAACTGCAATGTGTGAGTATATGGATTTTACTAAGAACTGTTTAATGAATTTGATCATAGATGCCAGACTATTGCATATATATCCACACAGTATTAATCAGAATTGAAAATGTAAGAATTAGAATTCTCAATCATATTATAATCATTATACTTCCCAAAAGACATATGCAAAACATTGCATAGATTGGATTTATTTTAAATATATATCTAAAAATTATGTTGATGGTAAGTAAAGGACAAGCCACTAAAGTGTTAACCTCTCATCTCAAGGAAGAAATTATTTTAATAAAACATCTATAGTTATGGTGATTGAAATAATTGTTACAGAAGGTAAGTGGAAGGGAGTTGTAACATGGAGATGAATGGAACTGAAATATATGTGTACCTTCAAGAAACAGATTCACTCTTGTTCACTGGAATTTACAAATTACTTGAAATAGTGACCCCAAAATCCTCTAGATTCTTAACAAGTACAAGCTGGCATTACTTCATAGATCTTTTAAATTTAAAGGACTTTTGGACTCAAAACTAACTTTCCTTTATGGTAATATTTAATATTCAAAGAGGCCAGTGTTTATGAAAATAGGTCATTTAACAACAATTTTCATGTTCCAGTTTATGGAAACCTGGTCAGAGGAACATACCCAATGTTATTTCTTTTATTTATTGTTTATAATTTAAAATGTTACTTTATAACAGATATAGTTAAACTTTTTCTTGTCTGACTCAAATCAAAACCTGAACCCTAACTTCACCTGGATCTAGTTTTAAACTCCACTCTGCCTAAGTAATTTCATATACGTAATTTTACATTCTTGCAATAATAAACTGCAAACATATACTATTAAAAAGTCTGAATTTTTTTATTGCATTGAGACAAACAACAGAATGCCAGAAGGCTTCATACTAACAGAGAACCCGAGCACTATATTAATCGTCATAAAGAGTATTTATTTTTTAACTTATCACTATTTATTATATTAAAACAATGAAATTAGCAAATATATTGTTACTAACTATTCACAAATGTAACTATAATGATTGCATTCAAATGATCATATTGTTATTTTTAATTAAATTGAAACTTCAAGAAGTACCTAAAACCATTAACGGTTATCAGTATTTTCTTGGTAAAAAAGCTCTGGTAGTGCAGGGAATTACAGACCTACTCAGTCAGCTTACAAAATGATGTGTATACACAAACCAAGGAGTTTAAAGAATGACTCGTTCAAGCCCTGGAAAGAAAAGATAGGGTTACATGCTTTAGGTACACACTTGTAGAGGGAAATTAACAATTTATATTTAGAGCAATAAGTCTCCTTTACAGTGACATTTAGGAAGTTTTAATAAACTCATAATTACTTTGTTAATCATCACTGTTTAATTGTACCTATAAAATATATTTTTGCATTTTTCAAAGAACATCAGGAAGAGACCTGCTACAAGTACACATTGACCTGAGACTTTATTCTGTGTGAAAAGTTTGCTTTAGTTTTTAATGTCCTTTTAATAACATTTATAAATACAAATAGAAGTAAATCAAAGAAACATGTTAGAGATACAACTTACATGATAAAAAGCAGTATTTTTGCAGATATACAGAATCAAAGTGATATTAATTAGCAGAGACTTTTTTTAATGAGTCTGTAAAAAGACTTGAATATCTACACTTATTTTCTTTATGTAACAGCAGCTGTTATTAGAATTAAACATGTAAAGAAATTCAGTAACTCAACAATTTGTGGTCAAATGCTTTTGTGTTACCTAGGTTTCTTTTTAAAGATTTTAAAACAATCAGTCTTTTCAGATCCCTTCATATTGTCACTGATGCCTCATTTCAAATGTCGTATCACTTACCGTCATCTGTATGCATAACACGTGCTAAAAATGACAAGTGTTCTTGGAAATTTAAAAATATATATTTTCTTTTCTAAATATGCATGTTAAACAAGCTGAAGTAAACATTTTGACATCTAAAATGATTTTTAAAAGTCTCATCTCGGTAAAAATTCAGGTTGCTGGTTTTAAATCTGCAATATAAGCAGCAGGTAGCAGTAAGTCTAATATCAGACATTTAATGGCATATGTATAGGAATGAAGAAACACAGACCCTGTCATTTCATTATCTTGGGCCCTGACTCTGCAAGCATGTGTTTCCTTTCATATATATGAGTTGACTTGCTAAATCCAAGGAGTCTGATCAAATGGTTAAAATTAAACATAGGCAGAACTGCTTTCAGTGCCATGGTCTTAGATTATAAATTTTGAAATTACAGACTGTTATGAAATGTGAAACACAGGTCATATGCACCCAGCAGATTATGCTGGTAAAGCCAGTACAGCTCTTCCTCCAACAGCTCTGCACAGACCTCCACTCTTCAGAGGTAATTTATACCACAATGTGAAGAAGATCACACAGCTCTCCATTTCTTAGGTACCCTCTCAAATATTACATAAATTTCCCAAAGTTTCATGTTGTTGTTTATCATATCTTACCAAAGCATATTCACCTTGATCATGCATCTAAATTCCATCTGCTTGACTGGTAATTTATGACAATGTGCTAAAAATATTGATCCTTTGTTTATTATCTAGATTATCTAGAAGTAATGTAATAGAAGTTCCATTTATGATAAGTAAAATTGATATGCAAGTCATATGTAAGATTAAGCGCAAATAGTGAACAAAACCTCTTCCATTCAATCCTATTTCTCCAATGCCACAAATAAATAAATACTTACTATTGCTAGCATAAATGTTTGACAAATCTCAGTGGTGCTATTCTTGCAGGATCATCAAACATAATACACAAATATAAGATAAACATTGCAGGTATTAACTGATTTTTTGTATGAGCCAAGAACAGACTGGACATCTCATAATGCTCTTGCTAATCTTCCTATCTATGGATATTCTGAGTTGAACAATTATATGTAGTTCAATTGTAAAGTATGTATTTCTAATTACAAATGCATTATTAAAATTACTGTATTTTTAAAATGAAGAAAGAAAATCTTTTCATATGTAAATGTGTATAGGTAATGATTAAGTATTTCAGTTATGATTTTAGTCTCTGAAATCAGTAACAGAAAATGGAATTTGAAAAATGGCAAAATCTAAAAATCTTCATTTTAGAATTTAACTCAAAAATAGAAAAGTATTATCCTCTGTGATCCATTTATGTGAGTATTCAACAGAACATAAGAAAAAAATTACAAGAGTTAGAAGAAAAATTAAAATAGTCTAGCTACCTTGTAAACTTGATTAAAATACCCAAGTCGTAATATTTTACTTCTGTATTTATATTAATTATAATTCCTTTAAAGAAATTATAGGTTAAATTGGCACTTTTTTATTATTGATACAAACAAAGCAGGCAGAGCAGTTCTTTACTTTGTGTTAGTACAACCAAGAATAATAAACCTCAACACTAGCACTATAAATGTATTCTGATATGGTTTTGTAAATGACTAAAAAAAGCCATTTTTAAAATACTTGTATCTTTCATAAGAAAAGCCTACAGTTCTCCAAATCATGAAAGATCTTTCATTCTTCTATCACTGCCTGTCACTTTCTAAATTAAGATGTAGTAGTACAAAATATAAAAAAGCAAAATGATCAAATCTTGGCAGCTAGTACCACAAATACCACCTAACAAGACTATTAATATTTTTAAAGTTCATCTTAGACATAAAATTCCTTTTCCTGTCATCTCTGCTAGTCTTTCTCTCACAATATTTAACTACTGCAAGTAACTGCAAACCTAGCTTGTGAGTTGTGGGCTGCAAAATCATATACTATTTTAATTACGGGAGGCAGGATGCTAGATGCTCTTGTTAGAGGACAAAGACATAGCTGCTTTCTGTTACCAAAGTATTTTCCCTTCCTACCTGTGTTTATATCTGCACTAAGATTTGACAGGTTGTTTTTCATCTGGGCATGTACCTGCCTTATACTTTGATGGCAGGTTTGTGATAGCAGTGCAAGATCCTAACAAGGAGGAAATACTCAGCTTAGACATGCTAGCCATTTTGGGGTCATGTTAAGAGATCTTGTCTCTGTGAGACCCTTACTAAAAAAACCTGGAAACCAGGACTATGTCATTCAACTGATTCTTGCCCTCTAATGAAAAGGCTTTATTAATCTTCTATGACTGTAGCCATAGACAGAACCTAGGCTGTGTATCATCAAGCTGGGTGTTATATTGATGATGGGTAATCTACCATTTCAGTGCCATTTCCCTGTGCACGTGAGATAAAACAATGTATTTTTGCCCAGTTGGACATTAATGCATGCATAATATTATTCAGGAAGAGGGAATCGGAGACAGGTCAGATAACACCATAGTCAGGCAACTACTGAAGTCTGCCTTACCTAAGGATTGATGACACTACTTAATGCTTATGGAGCTGCAGAAACTCCCCTTCAATGAAGCAAACATTAATTAAGTCCATTAGCTCCAACATGAGGCAATGCTTCTTTAGAATACATCATGTCCCTGTGATTAAGGTACCTGCCTGAGAGATAAGATAAATGACCTCAAATTCACTTTCTTCCTGCTTCAGGCCAAAGATTTGAACTTTGATCCCCTAACTCACAGGTGAAGCTTTTACACACTAAGGTCTCAGATTTTCTGCAGCAGAGCTCTCTTTTGCAGGAGCTATTCCAATTTTCATAAAATACTTTAATAGACCTATGTAAATGAAATGGCTCTATCCTTTATAGTTTAGGATGTTTACTACAAGATCTAATCACTTTCTGGATAAATCCATCTGGATGGCTCATCTACCAAACCTTACTTTGGACCAGTTCTCTACTGTCATCTGTTATAGTTCCTAATCAATCAGATTCACCAGCTTTCAGACCTGGAGGATATATAAACACCCAGCAGATACCAAAGGACATCAGGATGTGAGACACCTGTTATCAAGTCCCTGCTCCAATGAAGTTGTAGAACTCTTTCCCAACACAAAGCTGAAGGAAACCATCCTTTTTCCTCTCCAGATTGGTGATGTTCAATAAAAGTTCCAGATGTGGGTTCAGATCCAGTCATTTGTGGAGGAAAACGGCTACCTTAACCTAAATGAATGTCCTTAATACTATCTTTTCAGAGAGAAGGAGAGGAAGAAAGATCCATTTATCTGTTCATGGAAAGACAAGCCTGAGTTATCTTTGGCTTTCTTTTTACACCTGACTTGAAACTTTTACGTCTCATGGAATTTTACATGTAGACAAAAATTGAATTTTTTGTAGTTTCTTATTTCATCAAGAAAAAACAAAAGCAAAACACCATTGAAACTGAATATTTTTGTTCATTGCTTTTTCAGACTGATGCCAGTACTGAAAGTCAACTGATAATTCATTTTTTGTGACTATATGCTGGCCCTAAATGAAGTGGAAGCTAAACCATTTACTGGGAGAATATTAAAACTGGTAATTTCCCCTTCAGCGTTAAGTAAAAATTGTCTTTGGATCAATCTTTGTACTTCACATATAATCCATTAGACAGAGATCATTTGCTTTCCTATGCTAATGTTAAAATTAAATACAGTTTTCATAAAAGATGGGCATCATTCAGAACTTTTTATAGTTAGTTCATATTGTGTATATAACCGCCTAGAAATAATTTTATGATCACACTTTCCCAAAAAAACTATCTGGAAAAATATAATCTTAGTTCAGTTTATACATCTTAGTCTCACAGTGCTCTATGTTTCATATAGGTTCTTCTTTAATTGGTTTTAATCCAAGATACTAAAATACATTTTTAAGGTCATTTCTGCTAACACTAAGAACAAGTTGATGAATCAAGTTTAATATCACTCTTATCCTGCGTTTGCCATCTGTTTTTGAATTCTTTGTTTGCTTAATTGGTTTCTTGATGTAAGATCACTGTTCAAACTTCTAGAAAGTGGAAAATTCATATCACTGAATGTATTGAAACAGAGATTGCTATGGAGCTTCTCAGGAACTCCTTTCTGTTGACATGGACGGACACATATTGCAGTAGGTTTTCCAATTATTTTGAAATTACTGTTAGCACGAAAAGGAAATTATTAAAATTCAAGATCTAGTTTTCTTTGCTCCTACCTCATCAGCTCTCTGCTACATTTTAACTTTAAAATAAATGTGGTTAGCAGTCCTTGAAAAAAATAGGTAACTTATGAATCAAAACCTGTGTAAGAGCTCTTGCTTATACTTCCCAAGAGTAGTCAATCTGTGTTACAGAAAATTTTGCTAGAAATATTTTTAAAAAGTTTTTGTACTGCTAGAAATGCAATTATGATGGAAGATGCTTTGCAACTTCACTGTTGTAAACTTAGAATAGTATTTTACTTAATGTTATGAGCGTGAATAAATGTGTTGCTACATAAAATAAGGAGGACCTTCAGGAAAGAAGTGCATCTGCAGCACAGCTGCTTCAAAAAATGCTATTTACTACTGCACTTTCATAGTTATATCATATCCTTGCTAAAGCAGCTTGTGTTTTCCACATAGGAAGCAGAAGGCAATAAACCCAGGTTTCAACCGGTTTTTGCTTGTCTCTCTTTTCTACTTATCACCTAGTCAACAAGGAAGGAATATTAGGTATATGTGCTTATTTAAGATTCTCTTCTCTTTAATAGTTTAAATAAAAATATTTCATGCAATGAGAAATCAGAAAACATTTGGGAGCACATGGTTTATCCAACAGTATGTTAAGGAAATACAACAAAGCATCATGTCACAGTTTTAGCTGGGATAGTTAATTTTCTTCACTGTAGCTAGTATAGTGCTGTGTTTTAGACTTAGTATGAAAATAATGTTGATAACACACTAATGTTTTAGTTGTTGCTGGGTAGTGCTTACACTAGTCAAGGACTTTCTAGCTTCCCATGCTCTGCCAGGTGCACAAGAAGCCGGGAGGGGAGGGGATACAACCAGGAGAGCTGATCCAAATTGGCCAAAGGGTATTTCATATCATGTGATGTCATGCCCAGTATATTAACTGGAGGAAATTGGCTGGGGGAGGCAGCGATCGCGTCTCGGGGACCGGCAGCGTCGGTCGGCGGGTGGTGAGCGGTTGCAGCAC
This sequence comes from Morus bassanus, assembly GCA_031468815.1. Classification (NCBI taxonomy): domain Eukaryota; kingdom Metazoa; phylum Chordata; class Aves; order Suliformes; family Sulidae; genus Morus; species Morus bassanus. Next base: position 66,750,646 of record CM062571.1, read on the forward strand.
TTGTTGTTTAGTTTTGATTTTTTTCTCTCTTCTTCCAGTGTTTCATCTCTCTCTCGCTCACTATTTTTCTTTTCATTATATTATTATTATTGCTGTTTTATTTTAATTATTAAACTGTTCTTATCTCAACCCACGATTTTTCTTACTTTGGCCCTTCCGATTCTCTCCCCCATCCCACAAGGGTGAGGGAGTGAGCGAGCGGCTGTGTGGTGCTTAGTTGCTGACCAGGGTTAAACCACAATACATCACTAACCATGTCAGGACAGATATATGTGCTAAGTCAATGGACAGCACAAGGAGTCTGACATGAAACAGGAGAACTGTATGGTAAATATGAGAGATTGGAGATATGCTTATATGGAGTTCATAGTTTGCAGAAAAGAGGATATGACAAGGTGACGAGAGTGTGAATTCTTGTAAACTGGAAGTATTTCACATAAATTGTATCTGTCCCAATATTTGTTACAGCAGTTTCTCCCAAAGGATTTTATTTTTTTCAGTCATTCTAGTATTCTCAGACAAATCTTCATAATGAACACTATGTGGTTGGTTGTTGCAAATTTCATATAAGGGGAGAAATGGCTTGAGATCACATGTGGAATTGTTCCTCAATCAGCTACAGTTAAAAACAACTGAAAAAGTAATTTACACTAGTAGAGGGAACTAACCAGATGCTTTTTTCATATGTAAAAGATGTTTTATCTTTTATCTTTATCTTAATGCTTTTGTTTTGTCCTTACAGTCAGTATTGACAAGGGCTGTTGATATGCAACAAGGACATTATAATAATAACTTTCTTTTTACTGCCAAAGTTATAAAAGCAGAAAGCTAGACTTATAAAAATCACTTTGCCCTCCAATTTAAATAGGCTATTGGGGTATTGCTTACTCCATTTTCTAGACCTTTTGCCAAGAACAAAGATTTCCAAATTAATATAGATGTGGAGCACAATATTTCAAAAGATAACAAACAAAAAATAAAATCAATATTGTTTCAAAAAAAAAAAAAAAGAATCAGCAATTTATTTTTTAAATTCCATATTGCTAAAAAGATGAACACACTACCTGGTACATGAAAATAATGTTATCAGGCAAACCAGTAGGAAACGTGATGAGGGAGTGTAGCCAGTCACTGGAAAAGATGGAGGTTCGTTGCATAGTATTCATGTTGAGTTTGGGCAGCCAAGTCTTTATTGGATTTCAATGGTTACTTCATTCCCTGCTTTGTGGCACAGTCATTTGATCTAAAATGTCCACCAGTAGAAAGGCTTTTCCCTGTTCACCTGAAAAGCTGTCTTAACTTGAGATCCACCAGGATTTAAAAGCAAATCATATTAGTATACACATCTTGGAAGAGCACTTATTTTCCTCTGTGCACTGGAAATACATCTAACATGCACAGACAGGACTGGGACAGAAAGAACAAGCATTCGTAACTTTCATTTTATAATACAAATATATGGGAAGGAGTTGCTCATTACTTTGAGTAGTTAGAGAACTCACTGAAGAAACAAGAGACCAGATCTTCCAGTTCCTGACAGTCATGAACCCTTTCTGAACTCCTACTGCCAATTCTGGCCCAACACATAGAGAACAGGTGTCTGTGGCACGTGAAGACCTCAATTAAGACCCTTATATCATGGTTTAGGTATCTTTGTTTATTGTAGTTTATTGATTTCAAAATCAATATTTTGTATAATCACTTTAGTGATTAATTAAAAGAACATTAACAAGGATGAAAGAGGAGATCACAAGCTTCTGCTGTCCTAGTTGATGCTTTCCTACAAGGAACTACTGTTCCATTACAGTGGTCTTCCTTTTGTCCCATGGGCTTTTGCAGTCTTGGCTCCAGAGGCTTGTTCTGGCAGCAGGAATGAGGGTTTTACCATCCCAGACTCTTCCTAGCACTGCCTCCATGCACCCACCCAGACAGCAGACTCTCACAGCCAGAGCTGGAAAATGGGCGAAATTTTCAGTGCTGGTATTACATTTGTATCCTTGTGTTCACTCAGTGATAGCACCTATCATGAGCACACCCAAATTAAGTACTAATAGCAAAATATCTACTGTGCTATACCAAATCTTCTGATCTCCTTATTTCCTTGATTGCCACAAAGTATATTTCTAGGTGGGGCGATTCTGGTGATAGGTAGTGAGAATCTTGAGGAGTGTTAACAATTGTTAAAATATCTCATTATGGTGAAAAAGCTTTGCTCAAGATAGGGTACTTAAGTTTTGACTTTCGACTATCTCATTTCCTCAAAAACTCATTCTGCAGCTGAACTTCTTGCCTGAGTTTATTTTTACTCAAGAGTCATTACCAACTCTAGACCTCTGCAACAAGTTGCCATAAAAATAAACTGCCTGGATTTTATGAAAGCCTGCATTGTATTTATCTGATCAAAAATTCTCCTTCTTTCATTAAAAACATTTTGTCTTTTGAATGGTGATGTTCCTTCAACAATAGAAAGAACTAAGGCGGTTCTCTCATCCTGCCACAGAGTTCCAGGATTTTTTTAAGTCTATGTTAATTGTATGGTACAGCCTGTTATGAGGAGATAAAAATGCAAAGCAAAGGGAAAACAAGTGAGTCTTTTGACTTGAGAGATTGAAAAAGTGGTGACATCTCTATCAGATTTGCAAAGGGAATTCTGTACTGAAAGTGATAACTAGCTGAATTAATAGCGGTCCAGTATCACCTGTTTAGACAACAGTAAGGGAAAAAAAAAAGGATTAGCAAGAGATGATTCATCATGAATAGTTTAACTGGCACATGAGAGGAAACATGCCAATTCACAGCCCAGACCTATATAGCTTTATCATTCAAAGTTTTTACTGATATTAAGGGAATTTCTGCCTAAGTATTGCAGAGGTGAGATTTTTTTATTTCTTCCTTCCAAAGACTTCGACTTCTTTTAGACCACTTAAGATTACTCTCTGTGGTCTCCATATTTTTTTTCTTTTAGACTCAGATTACCATTTTCTTTTTTCAAGTTTCAATTTAGACTGAAAATGGAATGCACTACTATCTCTTCAGTAGTTCTGTGAATATTGTTGACAAAAATATTCACTCAGTCATCATTTAGTGACAGAATATAGTTTTTCTATTTAACTCCTTGAAAAGTGCCTTGGAACACTACAGTGATTTTCTCACCGAAGCATACTGGGGATGAAGCAATCAGCTGGTCATCAAGTCACCTTACTTCACCATTGCATTATGTTGGCAGAGAAACAGAAATGAGCAACAATAAGAACCATTATATAGCTCTGTGTTTTAAAATGTATCCTAAGAAGCTGGTGCAGCTTGTGGATTAACTCCCCGTAATAGTCGCTCTATGGAAATAAAGACTTAGGGAATTATAGAAGCTAAAATCATGCCTAAAAAAAAAAGTAAATAAAACCTAAGTTTGGCTAACTCTTTCCACCCTGATTAATTTGAATTTCTGCAACTTTAAAACTACCAGGGTGAGAGAATAACTTAATGCTTAAGAGGTAAACTAGGGGCAGATGGTGGAAGTAGGTTGCAAAATGAAATATTTTATTTAAAAATAAGCTTTATTATATATTTAATATTAAAGGCATCTGGACATTTGCAGTCCTGAATGCAGAATTTACATTGCAAAATATAGACAGAAATTAAGTAAAACATTTTCCAAAGGAGGTTTAATTTCAATGTACACAGTACCACTGGGTCACAGGCAGGCTAGTTTAGAATGTGTAGAGAGAATTTGTAAGGAGAAAAGGTAGTTCTGCACGTATATTGTAATACCGATCATACACTTCATTTCAGTACGTAATTTAATGACAGTCTGCCAGTGTGGTTTGTTGTTGGTTTTTTTTGTTAAACACATGCAACTCGGTCTGCTGTGTAATCTTCCATCTTTTATGGGATTCACTGTGGCACAAAACAATCAGAGAACTTTGATTCTAAGCTAGAGTGAGGGAAATACTAAGAGGTTTTGTTGTTGTTTTTATTCCATTTACCAGTGAAAAATACAGGTCACAGCTCTTTTCCATATACCTCTGGTAGTCAGTAAAATACCTTTTGTTTTCACACAGGTGTAATGAAGGGGAGGAAGACATGCTCTCTGTGCCATTTGCTGTACTTTGGTATTAAATTAATGGCCTGTATCTTCACTCAGTGTCTGCAGCACCAACTCTGAAGGCCTTAGTGAGAGATAGGAAATAAAATGGTAAAAAAGGGATACTTACACATTAGTTGTGCAGAAGCTGGGGGAGAGAAAGCAGTACGAGAGATGATAGAAGTATTAATCAGCTTTTACAGGCAAATTCACTTCTGCTCCCTTTTTTAATATAAAGGCCCAGTTCATGCATATTCGGCTCATATTTATGGAGACACAGAACTTATTATTGGTTGTCTGGTTAAATTGTATTTTTCCTTACAAACTTCCACTCACAGCTCCACAGTCTTATTTGTGTTAATTCTTCTGGCATTTTTGTTGGGTTCTTTTTTGGTAAAAGAAGTGTGGTTTTATTTTTTTTTTTTTTTTGTGGAGTTTTTTGGGTGTTTTGTTTTTTTTTTTTAGCGCACCAGTCATTTGGTTAACAAAAAGATAAGGCAGTTGTTTTCTTCTCAGCCTACAATTTGCAGCCTTCTCCTGATATTACTGCAGACCTAGGGGAAAAAAAAAGGGGGGGAAAATGCATATATAAAGTGCGTACCTTACTTACGCATCTCTTGCACCAAATCCATCTTTTCCTCCCTCAGCTCCACAATGTATCCCCACCCCACCCAAACACACACGTCTCTTCAGGACATCCTTTTGCTCTGGACTTGCATATGTCCAGGAACACTTCTCCTCCTCTCCTTCAGGACAGCTCCTTGAGCAGCAGCAGTCAAGCTACAACTCCAACTCTTCGACTTGTTCCTCCTTCCTAACGCTACTCAAGACTTCCTTCTTCCTCTGTTGAAATTGACCATTTATCTATTCCCCTCACCCTCAAATCACCTGATATATATCCCCAAGGTTAGGCCTTATTGTTTTCAATTTCATCTGTTCAGTCACACTATCTCTTTTCACCTCATCTGTACTTCTGATTCTTTATCACTGACACCAATGGCCAAAATGGATCTTCACTGCTAGCAGGCAAGAACCACAGAGAAACAGCTCCCCCAAATGGTGCAATAAACCTGAAAATACGTGCTCATACACTCAAACATACATACTTACCTCTCTGTCTGCAAACATTAAAGCAAAAAATACAACCTCATTTTTCAAGGTCTAATATTTTGCATGCTTATGGAGTTAGATTAACAATTCATAATCATAATGAAATGCAAAGCTCATACTTCATGTTCTTTCAAAGTAAGGAAACTGCCACAGATGCTGAGTTTGCTGCTTCTCCAGACTTCTTCATATGGGACCAGGGGGAGAGCACAAGAGACACAAGCTGTATCTTGGTTAAAAACATGCAGGAACTCTTGAGATTCTGGGACCAAAAGTCTTTCTTTGAGGAAAAAGACCTGCAATGCTAATCTCAGTAACATATTGTGGTTGGGAGAAGTTTTCAGCAAAGAGACCATACAGAACATAGGCAATTCCAGAACATCTAATAATACCCTATGGAGGCACAGTGTAAGAGGCAATAAAATGTTTTGGAGCACCCTATGTCCTGATTAGCTACCTCCTTATTTTAATCAGATAGTTATTAGATTGCTTCTTTATTTAAAGGGTTAAAATGGATTAAATCCTAACAGTGAAGTCAGCTCTGCATCTTGCAAAATTCACTTCCTGGAGGGAACTGTTTAGTGCTGCATTAGAAAATTTTACATGAGAAAAACAAATATGTGTGTGCTTCTACTTTATATTACGATGTTATGTGTTTTGCTATCTATGTGGCTTACACGTTAAAAAGATTAAGGGGTTTTGTTTTAAAGGCTTAACAAAGTTCTTTTTCAAGGCTAAAGATTGCATGTTTCATGACTTCTTGCTCCATTATTTCATGCTTTCTTAGATGAAAGTAAAGCTGTTAGGCCAATAAATGTGGAAAGTCTGTTTGGACAGATATTCTGTTTCTTGCTTTGTTCTTTTGTTCATTGTCAGTAGAAGAAAATAGCTAATAGCCCTGAACTTTTCAACCTCTGAAGGATGAAACTATGTGGTTCATGTAACTCCTAAGCACCTGAGTCATTCTTCTTTTCTTTGCTACCAAGGGCAGTCATTACAGCTCCTCCCCATCTCTTTCTCTGCCTTTGCTACATCTTTGTTAAACTGTCAAGGATGTTTGAAAGCAATATAGTTCTCCTTTTTTCTAACTTCAAAGTTTTCTAGTAGATTGATAACAGCCTTCTTATTGATCTCCTCTGCACCAACAGAATTCTTGCGTCTTTGTAAATACAACACAAGAGAAAGAGAATACAGTATAGTGACAGACGGTTAACCAATATATACTTCTTTCATCCTTGTAATCAGGACTGGGGAACAGAAGTTATCTTTTTAAAACAAACTTTTTAAGCAGAAGGGTAACATTTTCAAAGGTGCCGAAAGTCAAGCATTTAAATCTTTTTTTTTCAGATACCAAATTAAATAGCTGATTTCTGAGAGTTATGCATCCTGGCTTGTATCAGAAATAGTGTGGCCAGCAGGACTAAGAAATCGATTGTCCCCCTGTACTCGGCACTGGTGAGGCCGCACCTTGAATGCTGTGTTCAGTTTTGGGCCCTTCACTGCAAGAAAGACATTGAGGTGCTGGAGCGTGTCCAGAGAAGAGCAACGAAGCTGGTGAAGGTTCTAGAGAACAAGTCTTATGAGGAGTGGCTGAGGGAACTGGGGTTGTTTAGTCTGGAGAAAAGGAAGCTGAGGGGAGACCTTGTTGCTCTCTACAACTACCTGAAAAGAAGTTGTAGCGAGGTTGGTGTTGGTCTCTTCTCCCAAGTAACAAGCGATAGGACGAGAGGAAATTACCTCAAGTTGCACCAGGGGAGGTTTAGATTGGATATTAGGAAAAATTTCTTCACTAAAATGTTTGTCAGGGATTGGAACAGGCTGCCTAGGAAAGTGGTTGAGTCACCATCCCTGGAGGTATTTGAAAGACGTGTAGATGTGGCACTTAGGGACATGGTTTAGTGGTGGACTTGGCAGTGCTAGGTTAACGGTTAGACTCATGACCTTACAGGTCTTTTCCAACCTAAACAATTCTATGATTCCATGATACCTGCAATTTCTATTCACTTCAGTGTTTTATGCTGTTCTAGAGGCCCGATCCAAAGTAAAGGATTTTCACGGGTTTGTGGTAAGATACAAGATAAGGCTGTCTGAATGGGTGCTTGACTTTAGATGCAGAAGTGAGACAGAGAACTGGCGTGACGATGACATTACCATACCTTGCTTTTAAGCACTCAAGTCTGAGAGAGTAATTCAAAGGTGAAGTAGTTCCACAAGTTCTTTGTAGAATATGTCAGATAAATTAGTCATCTGAGAATAGAATGCATATTATCTATTAGGTAAGCCAGCCAACAACCATCTCCAAAGAAAGGACATCTGGAATTTATTGCTGGAATCCAGAACTGGGCCACTCCAGCTTTCTCTGTTTTTGTCTCTCCAGGACTCTGACAACCCCTCCTGTTTTTGTCTCCCTCTCAGGTCCCATTAATTTTGCACTAACCACACAAGGGTATAATTTCAACAGGATGGATAAAGAGCATCTTGCCCTCCTCCCCAGATGTCTCTGTGCCAATGACTTAATAATTAGGGCATTTTTCTGGGAATCATTCATCATCAGTCATGAGCTTTCTCAAATTTAGAAGCATTAGAAGGAAAATCTTTTACTTCCTAAATTTTCCAAACATTAGATTATTATAGAAAAGTATCTCTTTCTGATACATATTTCTTGTTTATTTTTTCTTCCATTGACCAGCAAAATTTACTATTGACTGTCAGTTCAAAACTCTGTATTACTCTGTCTGTTGAAGGATCACTAACAGGTTGATCTGACATCAGATTCCAGTTGTTAGATGTAAAGTCATTTTTAGAGGGATTCATTTCAGACTTACCCCATTTGCAAAGTTATGTGGTTCTCTTCCTGTCTAGCCTTGATCAAGGGACAGTATGGTTCACATGCACTATTCTCTTCTACAAGTTTGCATAAAGCAAACTTTATAGTTATACTCAATGATCTTAAAGGTCTTTTCCAACCTAACTGATTCTATTATTCTATGATTCTATGGTTTTCAACATACAAGCTTGTATGGATCATAATTTTAACATTCTTGAACTTTATCATTAGCGAGGATTATTGTTTTCAAAAAGTTTTTTTTCTTAATAGATAATGAGGAAGATCAAACAATGGTTGACATATTTTGTTTACTGTCCTGGCAGAGGAAGGCTCCATCTGTCTAAGCCAATGGACACCAGTCATTCTTAAATTACTCAGATAGTCAATAAAATTTTAGCAGCCATATTGTGAAGTACTGTCCTGATCAGCTCATTAATTCATTAAACTCTTGGGAGAAAAGAGTGGTAGGTTTTAATTTAAATGTAATTCAGAAGGAATTAGCTACAAAGAAAACATATCAAAATCCTAAATTCAAGTGACTAGAAGACCCTGCCTGGGTCCCAGTGTTTCACACACATGCTGTGAAGTAGTGTAGATGTAGTACCAGAATCAATGTGGATTTATACCCTACTGTCAAGTATTATGAAAATTATAAAAAGGCAGAAGTTATTATAAAAAAAGCATTTCCATCGAAGCCCAAAGTCATATGAAACAAACATGATAGTGAAATCACAGCCACAGGAAAAAGCTCTAAATGTTACCATGACAGTGTGTAGCAATAAGCATTATGATATGAAGTGTGATATCAATTTCACAAATAAGTGTGCAATCGGGATGTTTTAGTAAGCTATTCATCTATGTAATTACTATATTCACATAGACTTAACTTTTTTCATTTTTAGGAGAATATTTTTGTAAATGCTAAGACACTACCACAGTTTTGAATTTGGTGGAGTTATTTTTCAAATATTGAATATATCCCTCATAAAGCATTACTTTTGAAGTTACTCTACAATAATCCAGTTTCTTTTGCTGTACACATTCACAAAGGGCACCTTAAAAAAAAAAGATGCTTGTTGTTAATTATTTTTAATATTTGTTTATCTCATTCCCTGACAATAATGTCAGAATAAGTACTTGTATATGCTTAAGCTTACATTTTACACCAGCAAATATTGTATTTTCTTTTTGCCTATCAGATGTAGACATCATGAATCAAGGAAAATGCAATATTTCTGTGTCATGAATGAAACAACAAAGTAGTAAGGACTTACAGTTTAAAATGGGTGTTTAAGTCTATCTACATGGGAATTTGTGTTATCTACATCCCAAGTACCGTCCTACCATATGCATAGCTTTTAGTTAAATCCTCAGAGATCCCACTCAGCATTCTGCTGACCTACCTTAAAATCTGTAAGTAATTAAGATTTTCTGCTAAAACTCCCAAAATGACTAGAGGTTTTTTTCCTACTTAAATCTTGACTGTGCAAACCAAATAAGTTGTATCTACACGGCATATTTGTCTGCCATGTACTTAAACTAAATCCACACCTACAAGCAATGTTAAGTGGGGCAATTCACCTGCGTGTAAACCACTTTACTGTAGTCAATTTGGGAAGATACATGCAGATATTGTGTGGGAGTCAAACCCATAGAAATTTAAGTCCTATCAGCATGTCCTCAGTCTGATGTAATAAGTATTTTCAGATCAAGAATCCAATTCCACAAGGAATAGAAACTGGGGTATCTTTTGCCCAGTAGTACCTTGAGGTTACTTCTGTACCTTGAACAGAGAAGGCCAGTATTCAGGTCCCTTTTTGGATAGATGCAGTCTCATTCTGAAGCTCCTTCCCTTTTTGCATTTCCCCTTTGAAGTAAAGTAATTCAGATATCAGATCCTAGGTATGCTGAAACATTTTCTGTAGGTGCTAGTTACTTTTCCAGTGACCGAGCCCTGGGAGACCAGGTTTGAAATGCTGGCATCCCCAGTTGGCAGCCAATGTCCTCTGGAGCAAATCCTGACTTTCTTGCTTCAGGGCACTTTCCATAGGGCTACTCTGCTCTGTGTCCATTTGCAAATGGCTCCGCATAGTGACTAATGCTATTCACAAGTAATTTAGGCTCTTCAGGCATTGAAAGCTGAGGCTTTAGTACCAAAGAGACTCAAAAGAGACTTGACGGGGTGCCCTTTTTTTTTTTTTTTTTTTTTTTTTTGAGAATTACAATTTTATCTCTTAACGTCAGAAGAAAGGACTACTGCATTATGTATGACCTAAAGCAAATTCTTGTCAATTAATGGGTTAGGTTAGAATGATTTTATTTGCTTACTGTGTCTGAATTGGTTCCATATGGTAAAGGCTGATAGGTGATTATTTAATCACAGATTTTTCCATATTCAGAGTGCACATACGAACATATATTCTCTTTCTTCTCTGGTTGTCCTTCTTTTAAATAACAAGGACTTCTGGCTAGCTTTGAAAGACCTGAAATACTCGATAAACATGGACAAACAGACCTCTCTGGAACTTTTTTAGAAAGGCCTTGGAAAAGAGCAGTCTTAGGTATGCTCAATAAAACTAACATTCCTCACTATGATTGCATGACAAATGATTCAATACTAAAAAGGGGGGTACTCAAGGCATCAAAACATCAAAAAGGTAGAAAGGACTGAGATGGACGTGTAAGAATTACACTGATTCATGAATTCTAAGTTGCCCTTGGGCAGTGCTACCTCATGCAGCCAGCACTTATGCAGCTAATTAACTTTATGAAGGTAATTATTTTCACAAGGATGAACTGTTCTTGAACAATTCCTTCAACACTGGATATGCAAGGTTTTTCTACAGGCTTTGACATAAAGGTCTTCATTTGCAATTATTCGTTTCTTCAATAAATAAATTTTGTATAGTTGTAATATAAAACATATATACATATGCATTTTGTTGGTTTTTTTTTTTTAACTGGGAGTGAGGCAAGAATATTCTTATTTTATTCTGAGGTGTCTTAAAAATTAAATTAGAAAATTCAAAGTATTTCACAACTTAGTTAAAGAACTTGACAATAATAATATATTCATTGTATATAATAATGATAGAAATAATAGTAATAATAACTACTATGTCATGTTGGGTCAGACCCCAGATTGAACTACCTCAATAGCTTTTCCTGAGAAACCAACAGGAGGTATTTGGTAAGGAGTTGAGAAAGGAGGATCAAAAAAGTTTGCATCCTTGTGTACGTTCCAAACTGAAGGCAGTCACAGCAGCAATAACTCAGTGCCCTAATTGGCAGATTGAAGAGCTGTATTCCAGTTTGCTCTCTTTATTCCTTCTTTTGTCATCTTACTTTTGTCTTCTCTTTTATTCTTTCCAACAACTTACAGTTATTTATTGCACAATGGAGCAGTTTCATCAGGAGGAAGAAAAAGTATTGTGGCAGAGGGATCATTGTCTGCTGAGGACACTCTATGGCAGACATGTGAACGAATCTTTTTAGGTGGAGAGGTAACTTGGGTCAGTCTTCCTGATATCCCTCTTGTTAAGATAAATCGAAAGTTGAGACTATAGAACTATAGAATTAAAAGAACCAATAGCTATTATGTAGAGATCACAGGAATAGGATTAATGATGAGGTGCTCACAGCTGTGTAACTACAGGTGTGTAGGCAATGGTAAGACAATGCTGTACTTCTCATTTGTGCCTTGTATAGTCTCTACCATGGTTGGACTAATCCCCAGCTGAGTTAATCAGTAAACAGTTATAAATGAGAGAATAGAAAGTAGGTAAATTAAGTAAAGCTGATTAGGGTTAGCTGATATAGAAAACATTAAAACCTAGATAAGGAATAAGGTATTTCTATAATAAAGATTGAAAGGTTAAGTTCTTAGACTTTAGGATGTTTAAAATAGAATACCAAATCTCTTTTCCACTAAAGAATGATGAGAAGGAAGACAGTGACCTTTTGAGATGGACCAATGAATTCCAAGATCGAGAAACAGAACTGAGACAGAACATGCTGACAGAGGAAAATTAATGGACTTTTGGCTATCCAGAAGAATGAAGAATTGAGAACCCAGTGGAAACTTACAGTGGACTTTATTTATGATGTAATTGTAGTTGAAAAGTATATATATGGTGATAATTGCAACACTTAGTTGCCAGACACTAAGGTGATGGCCCAACTCTGAGTTGTTAATAAAGTAAGCCTAGAGTAATCCACATACTGGTGAAATTCTTTAACAGAAATTGGTGACCCAGATGGGACTCTAGGACACAAGAGATAGAAGTCCAGACATCCTTCTGGAAAACCCATTACCAATATTTAATTTGCTGGCACAACGACAGGTGAGTCCAAGAGACTTGGACACAGGTAGCTCCAGATAGATTTGTACTGGGAAAACTCTTGTGTTTAAATTTGCAGAAAGAGATAAGAGAGAAAAGAGAGAGAAAAAGATCAAGATGGGATCTATACTCAGCGTTGAAAGGGGGACGCCCCTTGCTGAGGTTTTAGAAAACTGGAAAAAGATACCCTTGGCACAGATATTGCAAAAGAAGAGATTAATAGTATTATGCCAGGGGGAATGGCCATTCCTAACTAGAACTAGAGGAGGAGGACCAATAGATATTTGGCCTCCCAAAGGTACCTTTGATCCACATAATCAGAAGTTTTTAAGGATTATTTTAGAAGATTCTGGCAGCCAAGATATTGGTTATTTATATATTTGGTATAATTGGGCACAACAAAGGAAAAAAACTCAAAAAGAGACTAATGCTGGGGAACATTCATTTCCCTCTGCCCCTAAGGTCAAGGAACCTGAATCTTCTCCAAGAAGGGTAGGCATGTATCCTATGCATCTGGATTACATTCCTAACCAAAGAGCAGGACCTGGAGCCCCGCCAGAAGTTTCGGCTGTCACTGCTGTAGTTAGACATGAACCTTGGAAACAAGGAGATTTAGTAACCTGGCAGGCAAAAATGCCCAGGTTGAGAGATGATGGAGATAAATGTGCATAATTACTTTCTGGTATTGTGACTGATTATTTTCCTAATTGGAGGGATATGAGAACTTTGCTCTGAGAACTATTTCAATCCAAAGAGAGAGAGAAAAATTTTCAAAAAGACCGGGAAATTGCTCAAAGAGGACAAGGGTTAAATCCTTGGACTGAGCAAAATCCTGAATGGGGTGTAACAGCTACTGAAGGAAGGAGAGCTTACCAGGCTGCTGTCCAACAATTATTGGAAGCGGTCCGGCAAGCAGGAGAAAGGGTAACTAATTGGACAAAAGTTATGGAGTGTAAACAAAAGCCAGATGAACACCTGAGTGATTATTGGGGAAGATTAAAGGCTACTTTGCTAAAATATGGAGGAATGACCCATGACAATTTTCAAAAGCCTTTTGCTATTAGTGTTTTTGTAGAGCAATCTGCACCTGATATAAATAAGTATTTTAGAAAGCATATGCCAGGATGGCAAGGTGAGACCCTGACAAAAATTTTGAGTATAGCTGCATTTGTTTTTGATGGAAGGAGCGAAGAGAAACAAAAACAAGAAGAAGAAAGGCTAAAAGTGGAAAGAAAAAGAGATCAAAAAGAGAAAGAAAGGGAAATTAGCCTATTAGCAGCTGCTATAACTCAGAATTTCAATCAGAGAGGAAGAAGTAGGGGATTTCCCTGTAGAGGAATGAGAGGTAGAGGAGTAAGGGGAAGAGGTCCTCCTATTTCTTCTTATTCTAATCTGCTTGAATGTTTTTACTGTGGTAACCTAGGACATCTACAGCATGCATGCCCACTTAGACCCATCGCTTTGGGAGAAAGAAACTCTGTGGAGAGACCACCAAGACCCCACTTTCAATGAAAGGAATAAGTATTGGACTCCCCAGTTCATGGAATTGACTGGAATCAAGGTAGATCATAACGGTCAAATTACTGCAAAAGTAAATGGTATATTTGTCAATTTCTTAGTGGATATGGGAGCTACCTTATCCTTATTAAATTTTAACACACCTCAAATTTCTAATGAAACTGTGATCATATATGGAGTGGTGGGAAGGAAAGAGTTGTGTCTTTCCCTTCCATTACCAGTTGTATTGGATGGACAATTGATTTGGGGTAGATTTGTTATTTCCCCTGACTCACTAGTATCTTTGATGGGTCGAGACATATTGCAAGATTTTGGTACCTGTATCTCCTTGACTCCCCGGGGAATCTGATTGGTAATAATAGGGTCTCAATTAGTAGAAATAAAGGAAAATAATGAGAAAGAAATTGAGATACCTGAAGAATTAAGTGATATCCCCAAAGAATTATGGAGTACTTCAGGAGATGAAATTGGGTTATTGAAATCAATAGAACCTGTGGTGATCCAAACAAAATGAGGGTCACCCCCTTCAATTCGTCAATATCTTATTGTGGCTGAAGCTATACTAAGTGTTAGTAAACAGATTGAAAAATTTTTACAAAAAGGAATATTAAAAGACTGTAGGAGTCCTTATAATACACTAATTCTGCCTGTCAGTAAACATCGATTAGATAAGGATGGGGATCTGGAATATAAATTTGTTCAAGATTTAAGAAGAGTTAACGAACATGTGATTTCTCCTAACCCTGTAATACCAGATCCAAGTTTGATTTTGACCCAAATACCATTATGGGGACAATATTATACCATTTTGGACCTAACAGGAGCCTTCTTTAGTATACCAGTTGCTGAAGAAAGCCAACTAATTTTTGCCTTCACTTGGCAAGGGAAACAATTAACTTGGACCAGGTTACCTTAGGGATTTACTAGTTCCCCGACCATTTTTCTCAAATCTTGAAAAATTATTTACATAATCTTATGTTTCCTTGTGCTTCTGTATTAGTACAATATGTAGATGATTTGTTGATTATCAGTAAGACCCGAAAGGTTTGTCTATGTGATACTAACTACTTATGTAGGCATTTGGCTCGAAAGCATCACCGAGTTTCTCCATCTAAGTTGCAGTTTTGTCAGCAAAAAGTGAAGTATCTTGGATTCCTTCTTGAGCCTGGGAAAAAGAGAAGTAGATCCAGAAAGAGTTAAAATGATACAAGAACTGCCAAGACCTACCACAAAGAAACAGTTAAGGGGATTTCTTGGGCAAGTTGGATTTTGTAGACCATGGATTCCCAGGTTTAGTGAAATTGCAAAACCTTTACATGAAGCTACTCGGAATGAGGAAACAGAACCCATGCCTTGGGGTCCTGAAAGGGAAAAATCTTTCTGAATGTTAAAAACAGCCTTGCTTAATGCCCCAGCCTTAGGACTTCCCGATTATACTAAACCTTTTTAATTATATTGTGATGAAACTCAAGGAACAGCAAGAGGAGTTTTAGTAGAAACACTGGGACCACATGAAAGGCCTGTAGCCTATTTTTCCTCTTCCTTAGATACTGTAGTTAGGGGAACACCCTTTTGTATTAGAGCAATTGCAGCCACTGCAGAAATGGTAGAAAAATCTAGGTCAATAATTTTAGGTCATGCACTGACTGTATGCATACCTCGCAAAGTGGAAATTTTATTAAAACAATATGTTGAGAAGTCACTTTCACCCCAAAGGGCACATCGTTATGAGCTAGTTTTGTTATTAGCTGATAACTTGAAATTGGCAAGGTACAACACTTTGAATCCTGCCACCTTGTTACCTTTACCTTTTGATGGAGAGAAAGATAACCATGACTGTGTGCAAGATTTGAATTTCACTAGCAAACCACGAGACAACCTGAGAGATCAACCTTTAGATAAACGAAATCTAAACCTCTTCACTGATGGCTCTTCTTATTACGAAGAGGGAAGAAGACTTACAGGAAATATAAAAGCACATACAGGAAAACAGGATGCTATATCAAAAGGAAATCATCTAGCTGATCAAGTGGCAAAAACTGCACCTAGTCAAGGTAATTTTCTTATAGCTTTGGTCCACGAGAAAGAAGAATGGATGGATCTGCCGAACATGAGCCAATTCTATGATTCCTTGACTGAGGAAGAACAAACAACCTGGAAACGACTCGGTGCACAATGATGGGGAGGACAATGGACTTTGAATAATAAGTACCTAATGCCAAAAAGGTATTTACTACACTTAACCTGGTGGTTTCATGAGAAAACCCATGGGGGACCAGAAAATTTAGCCCTGGGAGTGCAAAGACTTTGGGCCGCTCTGGGAATCTATGCAGCAGCTTGAAGAATATGCCAGAGCTGCAAACTCTGTAAACAATATGCCACAGTACAGATCTCTCCACCACAAGGTAAAAGGCTGCATTCTACTTTTCCTTTTCAAAAACTTCAAATTGATTATGCTGAAATGTCAAAGACTATGGGATACGCATATACGTTAGTGATTGTAGACCAATTATCTGGATGGGTAGAAGCTTTTCCTGCTAGGAAAAATGATTCAAAAACTGTGTTTAAAGGTCTGTTAAAAGAATTTATTCCCAGATATGGGGTACCTGAAATTATAGATTCAGATAGAGGGGCACACTTTACAGCATCAATTCTGACTCAGGTCTATAATGCATTAGGAATCAAAAGTCAACTTCATACCCCTTATCAACCCGAATCATCGGGACAAGTAGAAAGGAAGAATAGAACACTGAAAGAAAAATTAGTTAAAGTTTGTAAACAGACCAGATTAAAATGTCCAGAAGCTCTTAATCTCGTTTTATGGGATATTAGAAACACTCCAAGGCAGCCAGTAGGATTTTCCTCAGCCGAAATCCTTTTTGGGAGGATTCTTGCAGTTCCAGGAACCTCTATGTCTACTAAGACCAGCCTCTTAGGTGGAGATGAACAGGTAACCCAGTATCTCCTATATCTTCAAAATTAATTTGTGCAATTGCAGAATCATGCCTACTGGTATCAGGGCATATCACCAGAAATCCAAGTGCATGAAATACAACCTGGAGATAAAGTATATGTAAATTCTTTAACACCTCTCCCACTAGTGAGTGATCTAGCCACTGAATGATCATGCAAAAGGAAAATTCACATATCAGAAGGTAAGGAATCACTGGGATGTTTGTAACATGGCTGCTATGAGGAAATTTATCAGACAAATCCATGGAAGGTGTGTAATAAAAATAATGCCTATTTTTTTATGATTTCTTGCTTTGGAATCAGCTGTGTGCTGAGTGGTTTATTATTCTCAAGTCTGAGTCACTAGTCTGTGTCAACAGTTTTTAGAAAATCTAAATATGTCAAGTTGTAGTGCCCATGGTGGTTAGGCACTGCCTTAGGTAAAGTGACAATGAAGTGGGAGTTTCCCATTTTGTATCTTTAAACATTGGCCATCAATTCTGATTTCACTCCCTTTTAAACATCTAAATCCTCTACCAACATGAACATACATGTCTACAGATAATACTTTGAGGCAGATGACAGGGAGCCAGGCAATATCTTAGTCAGATTACAGGCCAATCACATATTAGAGATCTACAGTCATAGTGTCTGCTGAATGCAATCGAAATCAGAGCAATGTGATCCACCTGCCCAAATAAATACCATAAAAAGATTCCTGTCTGCACTGAGGCAGGAAACAGAAGAGTTCATGAAAGAAGTTCTCACAGAAAGTGTGGAGATATTAAACTGGTAACCTGCTAGAAGCAGCCACCACACCAGTTTTGAAGAGGTGAGTTTATTGGCATCTCGGAACATTCATCCTTTTATACCTCTTCTTCTATTGAAACATTCATTCATCTTCTTTGATTAGAAATTAATTTCTAGAACATCCTTGAAACCTTCTTTCTTCTTCTCATTCATTATTAATTAATTTGTGACATTTCAGGCAAGTGAGAACAGTCTTTCTGCATAATGTCATTAGTCTTAACAATAAGATCTGACCAAGCCTCAGTTTTATTTTTTTATAGACTGTCTGGACTTTTTGAACAGCATTGTATGGTCATTTGTAAATTTACCTATGATCCTATAGCTAGAAGCAATCAGTCCTGTGGCTTACTGTTGTAGGTAGTAAAACCTGAATAATTTGAATCACTTCTATGTAAGTAATGAAATGTATAAACTTGTTAGAAATATATAAAGCTTTATAACTCAGCAAAAATCTGGAAGCCCATAAAGTCACTCTGGCTAATAGATGTAGTGTTTTTGATTTGCAATGTACTGTAGGATCATCCTCATTCTTATAAAGCTAACTGTTGGTAAAGATTATTATAGTAATAAAGAAGAGCAGTACTTTTCTGTCCTGTTTTCAGAATGCTGGTCCGGGAGGCAGAACTGGAAATGCACTAAGAAACATCACTGAAGAGAAGATGGAAAGAACAAACTGCATAGCTATTTCAGCAGGGCTATCATTTTTAAGTTAAGGTATTCTTTACCAGCAATGCCTACTTGTAAAACTCCCATTAAACCTGAGTATACTGATTCATTTCCAACCCACAGGAGCCAAAATGACTTCAGTTTCCTAACTTTAACCAGCAGC
Source organism: Morus bassanus (assembly GCA_031468815.1). NCBI lineage: Eukaryota > Metazoa > Chordata > Aves > Suliformes > Sulidae > Morus > Morus bassanus. Next base: position 66,769,110 of record CM062571.1, read on the forward strand.
AGCAGAATGAAAAGGGGAAATTGGCAAGCAAGCAACCTCTATATTTATGTTCAGTGAACCACTGTTCTGTATGTAAAGGATGTAAATTGAAGATCTGGTCTTCACTCTAAGTTAAGAAATCTCTTTGTTAACTAGCTATAGAATATTTCCAGTATTCTTGAACAGAGTCATTAAAATCCCAAATGTGGTTCTACTGTATTTAAAGCCATGTCATGAAATATCCAACTATGCAGCACACTACACAGATAAATTTGCTTACATACTTTTGTTTTAGTAAACATAACCTTTAATAAAGATTTCTGTGAGTTCATTAAAAAACACAAGATGAAGAATTGTCCGTGCTTGACAAAGAATTGCAAAGAACGGCCAGCTAATGAAGATATACTTTTAGGTGAAATGATGAAAGGATGCTCCATCAGTATATTTCTATTCAACTTTTGTTTCCCTTCACCTCCTTCAGCTACATAGTACCAGATGAAAAATAGCACAACAAAATTCTTGTCTCGAATTTCAGACAGTCTAATTCACATCTGAATTTAAGTAGTCTGATTAAGCACTGTTTGTCCATTTTTTTTATCAAACTGCATGAGGTCCCCCAACTCCATTTAAAATTTGTCCATGTGACCTTAGTGAACTAATCTTGTTTCAAGATGAGCCTGAGAGTGTTCATGTGAGCCTCAAAACTAGTCTGTTTTCAGCCTTGTGAATGCTAGACACCCTGTGGAAGCCACAGAAAGGTTATTAATTGAGAGGGTAAAAAAGGGAGAATCACTGTAATACATTTCTTACTCACTCTATTAATAATGGATAGTAGTTTCAAATTTATTTTTAATTGGAATGTTAAAAAAGCTTATCTTACCCTTGCTCCTCATCTAATCTTTCTCTACATGTTGAATGCTTTAGTCACCATAATACAGATGCTGTGTCCTCACAATGCATACACAAAGTCTAATTGAAAAAAGTAACAGTGGAAGAGGGGAATAGAGGAAAAAGGAAAAGAAGAAAGTCACTCATTAAGTGAGGCAGTATTAAAGTCCTTCTCTTTTACTAGGTTTGCAAGAGAACATATCTTCCAGCCTTTCTGACTGCAGAATGACACTTCAGAGAGTCTTGAGCAACACAGATAAAATAAAGACACGTTTAGTGCTTTGATTTACTCAGGGCTATCACTAGCTGAAAATGCATAGAGCTCCATTTTCCTGTGCATTGACACTAGAAATGTACAGTTCAGAAGCTGGCTGTCCTCTTTGACGAAAGACTGCTTAATTTGACAGAGTAGAGGGCAGAAATCTCTCTTCCAAAATGTCAGCAGTGTCAACAGGATTCTTTTGGTAGATTTTTATCCCTGCCTCTAGTGATGACAGCTTGTTGCTTGATTATATCCCATCCCAAAATATTTAATTAACAAGAAATTTATTCTGGCAGTAGTCCTTTATATGTTAAAAATACAAATGCCCAATGGTAGTAAACAAACCACGGTATCTTGTATGTAGTAGTAGCTTTACATTAGAAACAAAGTTTTGTGTCTTGGTATCACTTTAGTTTTTCCAACAGGGAAGAATCTCTTATGTCCTCTCCACAGGTGAAAAAGTGGGCTAAATAATGACATCTAATACAATGTAAAGGAATCCCCAATTATATTTTATTTAAAGCTGAGGAAATCTTTTGTGTTAACAACATTTTCCTGTCTGCCTTTTCTTGGTAAAAATTCACAAATATTAGTTTACAAAGGATTTTCTCTTGTGGGATTTCCTCAATAGAAAGCTTGTCTGATATTATCACCAGCACTGGTTCCCTGAAGAAAAAAGTGTTTAGGGAATGTGATAAATCAGTCCAAGTTCTCACAATGTTACCTTCCTGCATAATTCTAGGGGATCAAAAAATGGCTCAGGTTTTCCAGCCATGGATATTGCAGGACAGGGGGGAAATGTTCAGAATTGCCTCAGGGAATTATCTTTACGTGCAATAAAACACAGAGCCCTTCACTGAAGTGAGGTGGGATTCTGATGCCTAAATCCAAGAATGCTGTCCTGATACCTCTCTGCTCAGCAAAGTGTTGTTTTCCTTTCTCTGTCTTAGCTCAGAAATTAAACTGTTCATGCAGAACACAGTAGATCCCAGCTATAAAGGCCTCTGCTTAATGGGAATCTGTCCAAGACTTCAGTCCCCCAAAGGGGTTTACTTTCCCTGCCCAGCTGCTCCTGGGGCCCCTATCAGCTCAGCCTGGGGCTATCAGTCCCTGCCTCAGTGATGCTGTAGGTATGTCTGGCTCCAGCTCCATCTGCCTGAACAGACCTCTGTAAGTAGCTCATCTACTGAATAGACCCTGGGACATGCATCATAGCTAGCTCTGCCCTGCCTCCTACCCACTGTCCTGGACAGACCTTGGACCAACATTGCAGCCTGGTCTCCAGCCTAGTCAGGAACATCTATCTCCTTTGCTCCTGGCTGGATCTCAGCCCTGACCACTGTGTCAATACCCTTGTGGGACTGTACCCACCACTGAGGTCATGGCTGGCTCTGGGATTACCCTAAGCTCTTCGTGAGTAGCCTGACCTCACTGTGCCCTAACAGAATGAAACATAAATGTTATTCTGTGGCTTTTCGCCCAAGTGCCACGTGCTGATTTTCTTTGTGTGTATTTATGCATCTGCAATCCCAGTTGCTGAAGTTGTACCTCTGTGCAAGAATGAATTCAAGTTTCATCAGACCCAGAGAACCTACTGGTGAGGAGATATCTGAGCTCCAGCCTTTGCTCTGAAGGTCTTTTTTGTGTTTTATAAGCAATGGTCATGAACAAAATGGATTAACTGTCCTTTATGTATTGCCTGATATTGGCAACTTCCTCCATTTCAAGGGGAATGTTTAATAAACCAGAAAGTCATGTTCTCATTTTCTTACTTTCCTTGTCCTTCTCTTTTTCTCTATCCCAGGTAATCTTGATTTTTTTTCTATATAGAATCAACAAGATGAGAGATGAACACTCCCTGCTGTTCCAAATAAACTATCTTGTTGATTACTGCATTTGCCAGGGAGGTGAAAGATGAGAGTTTGTATTCCCTGAGACAGAAACTGGCATTGACCCTAGGTCTCTCCTGTTCTGGGGAAATGAGTTAGCCATTAAGGAATTTTATAAAAAGGACAGAGTAGATACGGCATCATCACTGATAGTGCTTGAAAGAAGGTCATCTTGTTTTGTTTCTGTGAAACAATTAGTACCAGAACTGAGAAAGCCTGATTTTCTATGGGTTTATTTTTTGCAACTGATTGACTGCAGTCTATGAAAATGCAATCTCTGATTGAAGCTTTTCCTTTGATTGGGACATGTATATTACAGCATAGTAACAAATAAGGCGCAGAGTTTATGCTGAAATCTTTTCCCTCAGTCATAACATTTCCACAGTCTCTAGCCTTCTGCCACCAAGTTTTTTAAACAATTAAGAAAAGTTGTGGGGTGTGATTGGCAAGGAACAGGCTAAATCTGTATTAATAGCTAAAAAAGGCCAGGGACTATTCTCTGGCCCTGAGGGCAAAGGGCAGGGCAAGGCTCACATTCCTGTATTTTTCACTGTCTTTCTTATCAGAATGGGTTGAGTTTGTCCATACTTCCTTGTTAACATAGTACTTGTTCTGTGATATCATTTGAATTGTGCCTGGGCTTTGCCTGGAAAACAGTTCCCTTGAGTAAAAATTTTGTTAGGGCCTATTGCAACAAATATAGTCATTGGTCAGTGTGGAGCCCTTGCTCTGTTTCAGATGTAGCCATTGCAAAGAGAACACACATAAACAGTCTTATCTGTAAGAAACAAGGTTAAAAAAATCAGTTAATTAATTAATTTTTTAACCTGGTGACATATGTTTTTTACAGAGACTTATGGAATCATACTGTAACAAAGCTCCTGATTTTACTGAATAAAGAACCATTGCACCTAGCAGAAGTGGGATTTGAGACATCACCCTGTTCTCTATGTTTCTCTGTTAATAGCTCTGTATAGCTTTTAGAGTCAAAATGATGTTGTGGGCAAAAAGGGAATATAACTTACATGTAGACTCAAGAACTTCTTATTATCTCAATTTAAGTTTTAGCAGCCTAACGAAAATGCAACAAACACTATTACTAGTTCAGTTACAGTGATACTAGCACTTCTAATCCAAAGTTTCTAAAAATCTTCATTTATGATAGTTAAAATTCTTGTACAAAAAATTGTCTGCCCCTTTTTGCTCATACTTTTACTGCTCCTCTGGGTGTGAAGGTTGATGGGGTTAGTCTTCCTCAAGAAAAATTAGAAGAAAAAATAAGAAGGGGGTTCAGGGATGAGCCACCAGTATCCTTTATTCTTCACCACAAGGTACACAATGTTGATGGTGTGGATTTCTCCCCCCTGCTCAGTGATGGATCTGCTTGGAGTTATTTTTATGTGTTCTTAAAAAGCTTGTTCGACCTTGCTTTCTTTCCTTTTTGGCCCACAAGTTTGTTATGCAGTGATTCCTCAATTTTGTTAGACCTGTATAATATATGGTTGGACCATACCATTACAGAATCAGCATTAAGCTATAGCAAAATATGTCACTGCAGAAAAAATGTGTAGAGCTGTCCTGAGCCTTCCTTTGCACTTCCCACTTTTGAAGTCACAAGTGAAACAGACCCACGACTGCACATGAAAATTATCAGGAAGTCCCAAGGCCTGAGTTAAATCATTATGAAGCCAGTAGCCTGCTGCTAGCAACATTTTATTGACTGGGGTAAGTGGCCTTTCAGTTAGCAGGCTGATACTATTTTTTTAACTCCATTTGTGGGTGTCTTATTCACCTTAGACAGTTCAAAGAAGCCTAACACAGAGTTTTGGATACCAGCAGAAGTTCAGGGCCTAAATATTGGGTATACAGCACTCATGTTTCATTTTGTGTCTACCTGTCTCTTAACGGCTTTAAAAGTTTGCAACTTTACCCATATCTGTAGGTAAGTACATAGTTTATACATGGAAGAAAGTACAGCTGATGTCACACCTGATGTTTTTTTTCCTATTTTTCTGTTGGTTTTCTTTTTTTTTTTTTTAAAGGCATGGTAGTGGATGAAAAAATTACGAAGAAAAAAATCAGTACACAGGTCCAAGTGTAGTTATCAGATTTCGTTGAAATAAATGGTCCTGATTCTATATCAAGTTGAAGAGGTATGAGTCACACTAACTTTGCTGGAACTTCTCTCTAATGAAGGACAAATGAATCATAGGAGTAGTTGTTACATGGGAACATCTTTATGTATTCAGTGTTCCATGATGCAAAGAAAATTTGCAAATCATTAATTATAATTTATGAACATCCTTGGTCAATATTTGTGCTGTTTATTTTGATTGTCTTTCCTAAACGCCCCTTGACAATGCACTGAGTATTGTCTGTGTAAGGGCTATATAGTTTAGTCCAAGAGTTTAAAAATATTTTAGCTATAACAAACCATGAGACAAAATAACAAAGCTGATGCAATAGTAATCTCATATGTCAACATATACCGACACCCTAATTATAAATCAACAGTTTCAATACTGTGACTTCAAAGAACTGACTCATTGTATGTTACTACTTTGCAGCTGCTAAATAGGTTTTCCAAAAAAAATAAAACTCAATTAAGTGCTCTGTTGGTATTGTTTTTCAGTATATATAATGTATGCTTTATTTACAGAGACAGTAATTAGTCATGAGTGGAGTAGAAGTGAGCTATGTGTTTGGAATATATATTCTATAATACAAGCTCTTTAATTAGAGTGTGATACATAACAAATGTATCTCCCCCAGTGGAGAGGGACCTGGGGGTTCTGGTTGATGGCAAGTTGAACATGAGCCAACAGTGTGCCTTGGCAACCAAGAGGGCCAACTGTGTCCTCGGGTGCATCAGGCACTACATTTCAGCCGGTCGAGGGAGGGGATTGTCCCGCTCTACTCTGCACTGGTGCGGCCTCACCTTGAGTACTGTGTGCGGTTTTGGGTGCCACAGTATATTAAGGATATAAAGCTACTAGAGAGTATCCAGAGGAGGGCTGTGAAGTTGATGAAGAGTTTAGGGGGGAGTCCGTATGAGGAATGGCTAAAGTCACTTGGTTTGTTCAGCCTGGAGAAGAGGAGACTGAGGGGAAACCTCATTGTGGTCTACAGCTTCTTCACAAGGGGAGGAGGAGGGGCAGGCGCTGATCTCTTCTCTCTTGTGTCCAATGATAGGACCCAAGGGAATGGCAGGAAGATGTGCCAGGGGAGGTTTAGGTTGGATAGTAGGAAGAGGTTCTTCACCCAGAGGGTGGTGGAGCACTGGAACAGGCTCCTCAGGGAGGTAGTCACGGCGCCAAGCCTGATTATATTCAAGAAGCACTTGGACAACTCCCTCAGACACATGGCATGAATTTTGGGGTTGTCTTGTGCAAGGACAGGAGTTGGACTCGATGACCCTTGCAGGTTCCTTCCAACTCAGGACATTCTATGATTCTATGATACATAACCCAAAAAGCCCTACTTAAAATCCAGCATATTTTACCATTCAGATTTTTTTCAAGGTCAGCCAAAGTCTGAGATTTGTGTATCATAGTGTATTAAAATTCTTTAATGATTTCCACTGTTATGATACTAATATTATGGCTACAGCCCTGAATCAATATCAATAATAAAAACTAACTCCATCCCTCACCCCCCATCTCTGATCTTGGGCTCTAAGTCCTTGCGTCAAAACTACACTAGAAGAGTTTGGTGTTAAAAACTGGAGCTTTGCAATTTGCAAATACTTCTACAATTCTTCTCCCCACTTACAGTACAATAAAGTAACATTTTTATAAAAGAAGAAAGTAAAAGAGGGCAGTCAGACAGCCCAAAGGAAAACAGATGATTGAATGCAGGAAAAAGCATCCTTACTAAAGAGTTATAGGCACACTAATTAAACTTTCATTTCAATGCAATGACAAGCAAGAACACAGTCTTCTAATCATTTTATAGTAATAATAAACAAGAATCTATCTACATTTAAATAATTGAAAAATAGAAATTTTTCTGATTTGTTTAAATAACTGAATGTTACACCTATGTGGATGGCTGCCATCCCTTCATAAACAGCTGAACCTGACCTCAGTGTTTGGAGTCTTAGGATGATTATAAAATAAACATGGGCAGACTGAAAATAAATGTTTCCTTATTTCCAAAAAAGCTTATTAGCAGCCATATTTGTATAGCATCACAAATTTTCCTCTTATCTGAACTTTTTGTAGTAAATGTGACTGCTTTCACGGGAGACACTGACTGAGATAAAAACATGAAAAACTCACAGATCTCTTAATTCTAACAGAGATTAAGTGTAAAAAACATGATTCTAGGAAAAAATGTTGCAGCTGATGAGTTTAATCAATGCTCTTAGGTGAAAATAATGTACCACTGGAGAGTGAAAATTCTGTAGAACAGTAGCAACAGAAGGTGGCTCAGTGGTTACATTTGCACAGGTGGCTTTAAAATATGCTTTATGTCAACTATCTAAAATCTCAACCTGCTTTCATTGAAGCTGATGGCAAAATTCCCACTGAATTCAGTGGGGGCAAGAACAAAGTTCGTACTATACCTTCAAAGTAACTAATTTGCTGTTCAGTTCTCATGTAATATACATTCCCAGTCTATAGCTAGAAAATGTTATATAATTAGCATTTAGAAAAACACTTGCAAAAGTAGATCTTAATTGAACTTTTGACAATTTGAAAAATATTGATAGTCCTTGTTTTTCTTTATGAATCTTTATGATTCATAAACTACTATTGACTATATGAGTTTAGGAAGCATTTTTGCTGTTGTTAACATTATGAAAACATATTTTAAGTTGAATAATTCAATAAATTACATCTGGGGTTTCTAAGTCTGTTAAAAGAGAAGACACACTATTAGACACCATTAGAGAAGTAGAATAAATAATAAAATGTAAATTACAAATTCAGATCGCATAAAAATTTTCAGAGCTCAGCCATAACTCTGGGTTTGTCCAATCACACCCTTAAATGGAACTTTGTTAGCAACAGGTATCAAAACTGTATTATATCTGTAGTTACCTTTGTGTCATTTTTCTGCAGCATAATCCAGTGGGATTTGGCATATTCCATTGCTTTGTTGTGAGTATCATTAATTATTTTTCTGCCATTTCATTAAGCATTTAGATAGCTGATTTTGCACATTTTTCATGCTCTGCCTGGTCAGTTATTATTGTTGATACCAAAGGGACCAACTTTTTTACAAAGCATTTTTATAAAGTACATGTTTTTTTTAATAATTTATTTTCATACAGTTTTGTTAAACATTGTGCCAAGAGCTATGAAACTTAAGTTATAAATGAGTTACAAGCATGTAAACCAAATTTGTTCTTTAGTTATAATTGTGGGGCATCTGGGTTTCAGGGCTCTGCCTGTGAGCACACCAGTACATATAAATCATCAATTCCAGGAACTCTCCAGCCAGTCATCTGCATAAATGAATTAATGGACAGGCTTGAGACAACTGACCAACTTGAAACTGCGTGACTGACTGACTGAACCTTCACAATGATGTATTTGACTAATAGTTACAGAAGCACTCCAGATGGAAACTTTGGACAGTTTGGCAATTCCTGCTGTGTCTAGTTCAATTTATATGCCTAAATGTGTTGATTAACATTCTGTGTGGAGTGTCTGAAGGATTCACCTAGGTCATTCCTGCTACAGACATGACTGAATTGTGCTTGGATAAGACGCCTGTAGTCAATAGAAACTCCTCCTGCAGAAATGGTTGCACAGGACAGTCTTTTGTATGTAGATGTTTAGGAGATGTTTTGTATGCATTTTAGGTGTATCAACAGTGATGAATTATGCATGTGATGGGCTAGTCACACAGGACATCAGAAGATCTGATTCTCCATGCAAGCATTACACTATGCCAAGATCCCAATAAATTGTTTTACTTTTTAACAAACACTCTGAGCATCAGAGTGCAACAACACTATTAATGAGCCAGTCACATAATAACAAGCATCTAATGACATATAAGGTGCTTGATATTGCCCTGCCTGGCCTGAATCTGACTCTGCAGAAGACATAGCTTTCCTCTAAATGCCATGCTGTATCTGGCTGTCTCATGTTGTCTCAGTTTGTAAGTTGTCCCAAATGGCACTGATTTTGTTTAGGCAACAGTACAGAGCCCTTGATGTTTCCTTTACATATATGATCTGAATTGTTCTCTAGGCTCCACTGACTGCATTGTCTACATGCAGACATCAAAATTTAAGTATATTGAATCCCACTTCTCATGTCCAGTCAGTTGAATTGCACTTTTATATTCCACTAACTCTTCCTTTGATATCCATGACTATAGTAGGAGCTTATGCATCTACATTTAGACGCCTCAATATTTTGAATTGACTCCCATCCCTGATGCCTGCTACTGAGTGAGTCAGAATTTACATGGAAGAAGTGTTTGATATCTGATAGATGTTCAATGTAATAGAGAAAAATTGATATTGAGATCCAGTTATTGAGAACTGAAAAGAAATATGTACTCAAAATTATTTTGCATTTTTAACACTAAGGGCAGCTAATTATTGGAAGAGCTTATTTTGGGAGGTCTTTAATTGAGAATTAAATATCTTTCTTGAAGACAACAAATTCTTATTTTAAATCTTCTGTTTTTCTCAGAGTAGCTTGTTGCTGCAGTTTTTCTTCCTTCATATTTTCTGCCAAGTTAATTAAAGACCTAAAGATTTTTGTTGTTGCTGTTTTGATGAGGATGCAGAAAACCTTTTGCTTCTCAAACTAAATAGAAGGGAAAATAGTCTTGTCAATCTGGATAATGGTTCTGCATATTGATCAAACATATTCCTTATTAGATTTTTGAGATAGAAGACTGCAGTTTAATATCTATCTAATGATTATTCTTATGTCAGTCTGAGCAATGATAATTACACTGTGATTAACATTGTGATTGAGATTTGTGTCAATTTCTTCTCCTCAGATGTTTTTGATGAGTTATCTTCCTGGCTGAAGTGCTGGTACAAATTGCTGGTACAGATTTATCATATCTTTAAAATCTTGTACTTTATGATTAAATGCCAGAATTTTTATACAGTAGTAAGCAATGTGAACAAGAATATTCTGCCTTTGGTTGATGTTTCTAAAGGTTTGTCCTTTCTTTGGACTTTTCTAATCTTCCACATCTATTAATTTGGAGTTTTAATACTACCCATGTGTTGTGTCTGAACAACTCCTAGGTGTACTCAAGCTCCTTTAGCAGATTTCTCAGCATCCTTTTAGGAACATTGTATTCATCACAATTGAATCAGTGAATAGAAGCTCCTGAAAACTGCATGTTGGAGTAGTGTGTTCCCTTATCAGGCTCTATTCAAGGAAAAGGTCTGAAAATATTCGTAAGTACTTAAAGCAGGATGTTGGTGGACATCCTACACTGATGTAGCCTAATAGGAAATGCTCTTTGCAACCATCAAATATGAAAGGCTGTAAAGACTTCAAGCTTGCCAAGCTTTGGCCTGAAAAAAAATCCCTAAATGCCTCCAACTGGTCATTGCATAACTGTCCAGAATGATCTGGATGAGAAAGTGATAACATTTGGCTCCTGCTGACCGCCTGTCTGGACTTAGAACCTATACTGAGCAATACCCAGCAGTGGAGCATTTTCTGCACCAGTTTAAAATGATGAGAACATTGGGTCTATCACACTTCAAGATAATCTAGTTGGAGATAGAGGAAGAGATCAGGATGAACATCTATTTTTCTTGTGGATGCTTTATTACTATGTAGAAAAAAATCAAGATCCAGGGTATACGAAGGAAAAAAATGAGGGCACATATTCAGCTCTAGTGTGGTGAGTCCTAGGTTCTTGTCTCTACTTCAGGAATACCTATGTGTTTTATAAATGGTGACCAGAAAAAAAAAAAACCAAAACCAAAACCAAAACCAAAACAAAACAAAACAAAAAAAACAAAACAAAACAAAACAAAACAAATCAGAAAAACCAGAGTCAGGGTCATAAATTCACGATCTTATCTCATTTGAAATATACAACTTAATTATTACAGAACCAGGATCTTACCTACAGGATTTCTTTCTGCCGTATTAAGTTTGTAACTTTTTTGCATAGAGTTGCAATCTGAAGAAAATGGAGCACCTCCCTGGCTCCTCTATTGTACCCTGAATAGTCTATTGCTTAAAGATTATAATTACCCCAAAGAAATTTAAAATTATGGTCCTGAATCTTCTTGGACAGAGGGATGAATTCAACTTCCAAATACAATTACAGGTGGAAAATTGTTTGACTTTTGGGATGGTTTGGCAATTTTATTTAGAAAAAGAGAGCTGTGAGATTTTCAAAGGTCACCTCACCTTCCCTCACAAAAGATGTGGATTTTACCCTATGTATTGCAAGAAAATTATTGCCTTATACTTCTAATTCAAGAACTTAAGCTCTGAAAAGTTGTGCAATTTTGACACACTTCTATACCCATTATTTTATTCCCGATGAAATAGCGCTGTAGGAGTCTCTCCACTCTGAATGCTTTTCTTGAATGTATTTATTGCACTTCTTCACTGTAGACAAATCCTATTTCTTTAATTCTGGGTCTTGATATAGATATAGTAAAGAAAATAGTATCTGTTTCATAGGCATCTAAGTAATTTAAGAAATATGCTCTAAAATGACTTTAGAGTTTGAGATGGTTGATTAAGAACTGCAAGTATAGTCAGCTTATGTTAATACACATTTTATGTGAACGTTTCCTGCATTACAATACTTTAATGAAGTTACTATTATCTGCATCAAAATACAACATTTATTCTTATAGTCTTATTATAACATGATTTTAATTTTTTTTCATCTCTGTAGATGTTATTTTGAAGCAACCAGGATTTACATGATAACTTAATTCTGTTCTATCAATTTTTACAGCTGTCTTTCAAGACCTGTAATTTGATCTAGCAATAAGAATATGTTCTGAGTAGTCGCTTTTTATTTGTTCAAGCAACAGTTAGTCAGCAGCTGAAAAGTTATGATCCCCTGTTCTGTCATTCCGGCATTCTGTGAATTGACTTTATCTCACTTAGAGTTTGAAGTTAATGCATATGTATCCAAGATACACAGTGATTAGTATGTGCAGTTTTTACAATCAAATTCTAAATGCTTTTTCAAATTTTGTTTTCAAAGTATAACTTACAGTTGAATTTAATTGCACTAAACACAACCATTTCATAGATTCCACTATCAAGTAAATCATGCTTCTATTACACGATTGAAATGTGGCTATATCAATGTAAAATAAACATTTTGATTGACTAAAATGTAATGTGATAGAAAAGCAGCACTGTAAAAGAAGAGGTCAACAGAGACTACTTATGAGATTTCCTTCTGTTTTCAACTATAAAGTCTTTAGAGATCTCTACATTTCTCTCGAATCATTTTCATGAACTTTCTTTTAAGTACGTAATGGAACTTTTGGCAGACAATATGTAAGGAACATTTTTTAATTGTTTCTAAAGTAAAAAAGCTTAAGAAATGAAGGGGAGGAGTAATTTTTCTTTCACTTTTGATGTAAAATAGCCATAGACTGTCTACTTCAAATCTTTACTGACCTGTTCTTCTTCACATTTCTCACTTTCTACTAATGTGTATATTAAGAGTCTGCTGCAATCTTCTGTTTTCACTACTTCTTGTGACACTGTGACATTAGACTTAAAATCAGGAGACCTTATGGGATCTTCTCTTGGGTCAGCCATTGTACTGCTTCATGTCCTTGGGCAATTGCCTTAACCACTGCAGCAGCAAATTATCTCCCATTACATGTCTTGTTACCACTGAAAGTTTTGCCAGATAGGTAGAGGCAAAACTTGTAGCTGCTCAGTGTGAAGAAGGAAGAATTAACGATGGCCGGGACTGGACTAAGTTAGGGGAAAGTGAAAGAGAGGTTTGAATACACAAATCAACAAAAACATTACCATAGCCCAAGCAGGGTCAGTTGAGCTTGTCCAGGGCATGCAGGGGCAGCTGCCCCCAAAGAGGATTCAGCCAGCAGACAGAGGACAGAAGTAACCATGGAATTTCTTTTCCTATGCATGTCAAGCCAAAGCTGTTGGACATTACCTTTGTCGGGAAGTTTGAATTTCCAAGGAGTTTTTTGCTTGACCAGCCGTTTGACCAGGAATGACATAAATACAAGTCTATGTGTGTGTGTTTTTCCTGTGAATTCTGTGCCTTTCTGCCTTCTAATTTGATCAGCAACTTTGAATAAATAACAAATTGAAGATAGTTTGTATCTAATTAGTTACTCCTTTGGGTAACAGAAGCTTATTGGAACAGGTGTGGTCTCCTACTATGTATGTGTGTGATATCATGCTCATCATGCTGGAAGCCTCTAATCACTAATGTTTTACAATTAATGAGCAAGACACAAGCAAGAGATGATTCCAGACAAAAATCATTTATCCTTTTCCTAAGTCTGGATTTAATGTGTCTTATATGATCTCATATACAATAGCATACATCATTAGGTAGAGGTAGAGAACCTGAATCTGAACACATTGTCACTAACCTATGTTTATAAATGAAATTCCAGTCTTAAAATTCTTGATGTATTGTGTGTGGGCAATAAAATCCTAATTTGATTACCCATGTAAAGTCCTTACCTGGAAAAGCATGTAGGATGGCAAATCCGTTGTTGCCCTGCTAAATCTACTGTTCATTCACTCTTACTTGACTCTGATATCCTTCCACTTTCAATTGTTACTGATTTTTCATATCATCTGTTTAAGAAAAATCTTTCTGGATTTAGCACATTGAATGTTTTGTGATGAACATAATATAAAAATAGTAAGATTTAAAAAAATAGAATGTTTGTCTTCATGAACATTTATTGTCTTTAAAATAAAGACTTTTTATTTATTGAAGAAAATTGAACTTATTCATAAACATCTGTTTATACGTTATATGCTTATGACCACGTTAGTCAGGGAGAAAACTTTCAGAAGCTTCAGTGAAAAAAATATTAAGCTGTCTCTCTTCCTTGGTTTCTGTAGACTTCTGAATCCTCTGCCAATTCTGAAAATATTTATTATATACTATACTAAGAAATTTCACATCTTCAGAATTATTTTCTGTATCCAGTTTTATAACAAAATATTAAGAGATCTTTCTTTATTTAGAACTTACCTCATATCTGTTTCTTAATTTCCTGATCTATGTATCATTTTATATATGATTTATTGCATATTTTCCATGTGTGCACACAGGATTTGTTCCAACTCAAGTAGATTTTCAAAATGCCTAGACAAGGTCATGTGTTTCCCTGATTACTTCAGCAGCTCTTTGGCGTGAGGAGTTCAAGTCAGGCTCCAGTGTTAGGGTTATGTCATTCAACTGGCAGTGTGTTGCTTGTTTCAGCAGCAAAGAAGGACTGTTGAAATTGAAGACAGTGAATCACCGAGGGCCTAGAGTTTTGTCGAGCCTCCCCTATTACACTTTGGAGCAATAGGAGGTTTAGAAAGCCATTATGTTCCAGATGTGAAAAATGCCAGAGCTTCCTTCTCTGTCGGCTCTTGAAATATGTGCTCTGAAATGAGGACATATCTATTCTAATGGATTAGAAAAAGACACTTTTCAGCATGGTATGTAATGCAAAACTATAATAATAATAATAATAACAAAAATGTTCAGAATTTACCCTTCTATTATCCTCAGGACTATAGTTACTTATGTTTAAGAAGCACTGAAGAATATTTTTTCTAAAACAATTGAGATGATTGCCAATATGTTTAGATTCCCAATTCATGGTGTCAGGAGAAGGAAAAAGCAAAACGGTTCCTAGCTTCAGACTAAGGCTTTGGGAATTCAGATGAATGAAATGGACAAGGCCAAGGAGCAGTTATTCACTTTATGTTGTACAGAAAATGGCTAATGGCAGAAGTGATGCAGGGAGCTTTTCCTACAATTCTGTACAAAAGTAAGTTACACAGCTCTCAATGTTGACTAATTTAAGTAGGGTGCCTTTAAATTATGACAAAGTTCATTTTGTTAGCCTTTAATAGTCTCTCTTAGGACAACTTGGTTTTGACTAGCAACAATATATGATCTCTCTTGCCAGGGCATTCAATTTATCCTCAAATTAATTTAAATCTTCCCTTGTAATTTAAAATTTTTATTTGTCATTGTCAATGTAACATCAATTATTTCTGGCTTTGCCCTCAATTTGGCTGCAAGAATCAGTCTCCTGGTACTGTTTAAAATCTTGTTAGGAATTTTAGGAAGGGATATTGGAGCAATCTAATGATAATTATTTTTGTCATTGTCAGCTTGAGTAACCATGTAGCCTTTGTAATGGAGCCTGATAATAGTGCTATATTCTACAGGAATATGAATTGTATAAACAAAAACATAAAATGTGAATTCATTAGGAGTCTCTAAATGAATATAGGATCTGAATTAACGTATATGGAATTCTACTTTATAGGCAGGAGACTTAATTTTCATATCTTTGTTTTGTATCTCATGAACATCAGAACCTCATCTATTTTCTTTTATTATCTTTTGCCTCAATTGAATTTTTTCTTAATAATTTTCTTTCTTTATCAGAAGTTCTAATGCCATAGTTCCATAACTATTTAGCAAGTATTCTGATAATGGCAATACTCACTCTTGCCCTCTCCTCAGACTCCATATTGATGATGAACACATTCCCTTCAGAAGTGCCACTCCCTCTGTTGGTTACTTTTTTTGAATATGGATATGATCATATGTGCTGACTTGAATTAGGAGCAGTACTATTACATGTCTTCAGGATAAAGTTTGCCTTCATTAAAAAATCTCAGATATATAACCAAAAGAAAAACTATGGACTCATTCGTACTGATACCCATGTTAAAGAAAGGTTCAGTGATTTCATTCTTTGCTCTACAGAATGTATTTTTAATAAAAATAGTTGGTACTAATGTATTCCTTGTCCACAGGGGCCCACAGTCTGTCAGTGAATGCAATTATCCCATGAACCCCGCAAGTTTCCAATGTTGCAGGACAGAGTCCCTGTGGTAAACAAGGTCACTGGTTCTTAATAAACAGCTTTTCAGCCCTAAAGGATCCTCATTTAACAGATGAATTTATAAATTAATAATTTCTTTCTTCCTTTTTGTAAAATAAATATTTAGATGGAAAGGAGAAGAAGGTGATAAAACAGTAACTGCAATTCTGTTTGTGTCATCAGGTGCAGATGGACTTATCACTGCTCAAAATTTCTCACAATGTTTTCAGTTTAACAGATGGAAGCCCAAAAGAGGCTCACTCTACAAATTCAGGATCTATCCAAGCTGAGGACTTGAAGGGTCATGCTCTTGTGTCACTGTTACATGAGAAGAAGCGACATCCAAATCTTTTTGGTGACAAGATTAAATCTGAATTACATCTCGTCACAGTTTTCTCATGTATCTCTTCTTCTAACATGCTTGGATGGGGTAACCACATGAGAATTTAGTATTGTTTTCTCACTTCTTTGCTTTACATTCCTAATTTGATAGAGGAATTTTCTACCTCATGGGTGTGTGTATAACCAACTCAGAGCAGAGAAGAGAAACTTCAGAACAGGAATGAATGACAAGAAGAGGGGCAGGAGTTCACAGTAGCTGGGTCTGGCCTCCTTGCTCTAGAGTTTGGCACAAATCCAATGTGATTTACTTTCTCTGTGCGTATCTTCCCTTTACACAGAAGTGCTGCGAACTCAGCTGTGTGCTTCTCTTCAATCAGTATTGAGCTGAATGTGACTGTGGTTTAGGCACACTGATAATTGTCTGTCTGGAAAGAAACGAAAACAAGTACTGCATTTTTCATTTGAATACCTAAATGCTAGAGGACAATCAGGAGTGCTTTACCCTGAGACTCGGTCTTTCAGAACTTTGAGGCAGATTTTTCTCCATGAAGAACTGTAGTCAGAAAATGGACTTAATAAAAACCTTTGTGCAAGAATGAAGATATTTAGATAAAAGTTAATTCTTCGTGTGGTCATTCATACACCTCCGATACAGTGAGAAGGAAAAGAGACACTATTAGTATTTAGAAAACAAATGGTATGGACTAGGACCTTGTATAACGTATTTAAGAGACAAAGACAGAAATAATTTGATGGACAGGTTGAAGGCAGGAAAGTCTCCAATAATATATCAAGAATATTTTCTGAGGGCAAAGATCCTTGGTAGCTATTACTCTAGCCCTGTAAATACAGTGTTGTCATCACTTGTAACAGGTCATAAGATCAGGAATGAGGCTTGCCAGGCTTCATCTGAAGTTGCGTTGGCCTACATGGGGGTTTGTTTTAGCTTCTTTAGATATAAAAGCCATTTTCTAATGACCAGGCAGCTATTGCCTGATTAGTTTCACTTTTGCTTATATTTGTATGATTTTGTGGTACAACCATACTTTTATATTTTTATAACAAGACTGTTCTGCATAGAATGAAATATTCATCATAGAATGAAATATTTGTAACTCTAGAATAATGATGTGGTGTAGAAGAATACAGGTATGGTATGACAGCAAAAGCCTTGAAAGTGGGGATACAGGATGCAGTGTTGAGGACTAGAACTGCATGAGAATAGGTGAGACACAGATGGCAGTGCAAACCCAAGAGATGTAAACAATTCACCATATAAAGAAATAGAGATAGGGGATGGTGTAAAATCGGTTTTGGGAATAACAAAGAGAACAAAAAGGACAGCTATCTGACATACTTATGACAGGCCATATCTAGTAAATTTAGATGTAACATGGAGGTGCAGACCAATGAAGAAAGAGAAGCATTAAGTATGATAGAAATGTTTTAAAACAGTTCCAATGTATAAAAATCTCCTCCTCTAAAAAGAAGAGGAAGAAACCATCAACATCATGCTCTTCCCAACTAGGGGCTTGGGAAACAGACAGCTTGCTGTAAGCCTTTTTCCCCACGTCCAGTTTGAAACCACAGCCTTCAGATCCACTGAGAAACACTAGAAGTGTGAGTGTAAAAGCAGAGAAAGGGGTATATACTAGGAATAGTGAGTGTAACAATTTTAATTTTATTATTAGTGAGACTTTCCACAATACTATCTTTTCTTTATTTTCTTTTTCAGTAATAGTAAGATCTGGACTATTAGTAATTCTTTGATTAGACTGTTAAGACTTCAATGTCACTAACAATGTATCTTAGCTTTACATATTGGATGTGTCTTCTTTTTGCTCCAAATGAGGATTTGAATGCAATTTTAGTAAGCAGTCTGAGTCAATGTTAGTACCTGGGATGAACTGTTAACAATAAAACTGGTGGGTTAAAAATATTTGATAAATTAGTGGGATCTCTGATTCTTGAATGTTGCTGATATGAATGGTTAATAACGAGATCTTTTTTAGAGCATTACAGGGTATGTTGTATATCAGCATATGCCATGTTTATCGAGGGGAACTATAACTGTTAAGGCATCATATTACTTTGAGAATGCCCATACAATGTATTATCCATTCTGTTCAATTAATTCAACAAGACTGAACATTTAATTACCCTGTTTTGAGCAATTGTATACTATAGTAGTAATTGGTAGCTCATTATCCTTAATGCTAGCCCTAGTTCTCTGTCACTTCTCCCTTTTGTCTCAAAGACAAACAATAAAGCAGATAGACTGATGCCATATCATGAACAAAATACGCATTCTTGACAGAATTGTATGAACAACCAAACAGACTATGAGGAACAGAGCTAAAAAATAACTTATCAGAGAGATTCATTGTAGAAATATAAATGTGCTTGCAAGAAAGCAAGCTCTTCAGAGGCTGCAATTTTAAGACATGAGAGACTTACAGCCCAACATGAGATTCTTTTGGATTTTTTTTTTAAGATGAAATAAAATGATGTAGACAGAAAGAATAAGCTGAAATGCCCTATGCTGCTGTTTGCTTAGTTGGAGAACCAGAATATTTCACTACCTATTTCTCTATTGTTCATTTTTCTAGGATGACATATTTCAGGAGAAAAATAGTCCTGAGACCTGCAGGGTTCAGATGTGTTCAGTATTAGATGGCCATGGAGTAGGGATAATGCTCCTGCCCACTACAAGATTTTTCTGAGAGGCTTACATTGTTAACTCTCAAAACAACCTGCAGAGGTAAATAGAGGTGTATCACCCACCTCTTTAGAAACCTTGAATAATGTGCATTAGGGTAGTGATTGCCAAGAAGCTTTTCATTATGTTAACCTTTACTATTAACATTTTATTTTTTATCTTGATTAACATTTTCCTATACTTAGATTTCCTGCTCTTGTGTCCTCCTCACATTTTCATACTATAGGGAACAAACATGATTTGATATCATAGAATCATAGAATCATAGAATCGTTTAGGTTGAAAGGGACCTTTCGAGGTCATCTAGTCCAACCCCACTGCAGTGAGCAGGGACATCTTTAACTAGATCAGGTTGCTCAGAGCCCTGTCCAGCCTGACCTTGAATGTTTCTAGGGATGGGGCCTCCATGATATCATATGGAGTATTTAAAATATGGTTGATCAGACCGACAAACTACTGGGAGAGTCTGGAGATCAGCCCTGCAGAAAGGGATCTGGGGCTGCTGGCTGACAGCAGGCTCAATTTGAGTCAGCAGTGTGTCCTGAGAGCCAAGAGGGCAAACTGCATCCTGGCATGCATCAAACAGTCTAAACAGCTGGTCAAAAGAGGTGATTATCCCACTGTATTCAGTACTGGTGAGGCCTCACCTTGAGTACTGTGTGCAGTTCTGGGCTCCACAGTTTAAGAAGGATGTGAAGGTCCTTGAATGCATCCAGAGGAGGGCAACAAAGCTGGTGAAAGGGCTGGGAGACATGTCCTGTGAGGAGCAGCTGAGGATTCTGGGTTTGTCCTGTTTGGAGACAAGGAGGCTGAGGGGTGACCTCATTGCTCTCTACAGCTTCCTGAGGAGGGGATGTGGAGAGAGAGGTGCTGATCCAGCTCCCATCCAGTGACAGGATGCGTGGGAATGGTTCAAAGCTGTGCCAGGGAAAGTTTAGACTGGACATCAGGGAGGATTTCTTGACTAAAAGTGTGGTCAAACACTGGAACAGGCTTCCTAGAGAGGTGGCCGATGCCCCAAGCCTATGAGTGTTTAAGAGGCATTTGGACAATGCCCTTAATAACATGTTTTAACTTGTGGTCAGCCCTGACTTGGTCAGGTAGTTGGACTAAATGATCGTTGTAGGTCCTTTCCAACTGAAATATTCTATTCCATTCTTTTCTATTCTATGATTTTGTTCTTAAGTAGTCATTAATCTACATATTGCTGAGGGGCTAATGTCTATGTCTTGGGTTTATGTCTTGTTTCTAATGTCTGTAACTCTTTAATTAATCTGTTTACACTATTGCTAAGTGTTCAGTCTATGTTTATGACATTCTTACTAAAATTAAGATTCCTTCATAATCATTTCAATCACCATATACATCTCCATTTTAACACAGATCTAACATCCTTAATAGGTTAACTGACTTAGACAAACTGCTTGTAGTTTTTCTGCCAACCACAATAAGGTGTACCTACTCCTCAGCCCTCAAGGTAAGAACAAAGTGAAGAATGCTGTGACTAATGGAATTTAATAGATTTAGATCTGAGCCCAGTCTTTGTCTTCTCTGTCTTCTTGTCTTCTCTTGAGTCCTCATGTCAGAGATGCTGTTCCTTGTTATATCTGTCACAGTGGGCTTCTTGGCCCCTTCATAGTGGCTGTCACTGAAAGGACATATTATCAGAAATGTTGAGGAAGATTTCATCTCTGTGTTTCACAGCTCAGTGATTTAGTAGGTTCAGCAATGTGACATGCTGAATCAGCTCTGCCACTGATGTTAGGAGTCTCTGACTACTTGGTGATTATGTGTGGATTGGTTGAAAAGGTTATGCTACATAAGAGGAAAATAAGGGTAATCAAGTACAGTAGAACCACTTACAGTGAAGTGGTGTGAAAATCCCAAATAACCTTAGAGCATTTCAATAAACTTTTTCATCAAACTGGATGCAGTGATGCTTCTAGAAAAACTTCTTGTCAGAGACTAAACCCTTTGGAATACATCAAATAATATGTATAGATAGTGTTAAATAATGGAGATTATTGCCTTCTCCTCATCTTGGGCAAAAGCAAAACCAAAGAAAAACACATCACCTCTTGCTGCGGATTCTCTCACCTGGAAGTAAAATCCATTTAGGCTAATAATTTTGGAAATGCTTTACCTTGTACTACAAGTTATGCAGTAAAAGCACTTGGAAACAAATCAATTTGATTTTTATGACTATGGAACCCTCTTCAAGGACTGAAGACTGCTAAGCAGGGATGAGGTCTGCCTGGGCAAGCATGGCAAAAGCATCTTTGTCAAGTGTCTTGCCAACCCAGTGAAAAGAGCTTTAAACTAGAAATAACAGTGAAGGGAGATGACAGCCTTCAGTCAAGTGAGAAAATGGTGAACCAGGTTAGCAAGCAAAGGGTGCAGGGTGATGTGGATAAGGCAGACTTCATAATCAACAAAACAGAGCGGAAAAGGGCCCATCCCAGGTGTACTCACACAAATAAGGGAAGATAGCCTGTGGGAGAAGCTTTCACACTTTTTCTGGGAAATCAGCATGAGTAGGTGCCCCTCTCAAGTGCCTGTGTACTAAGGCATTCAGTATGGGGAACAAAAGGAGTAATTAGGGGTCTGCATGCAGTTGCAGGGTTACAATTTCATTAGCATTATAGATGTGGTGGAATAGCTCACAGAGCTGGCATGTTGTGATGGCTGGGTACAGGCTCTTTAAGACAAACATGTTGGGAAAGGGAGGAGGGGGAGTTTCCCTTTATGTGAGAGAGAAATGGGAATGCAAGAAGCTGTACGTAAGAACAGGAAACGAGCCAGATAAACAACTTCCAAGCTGGTACCTGCAAAGTTTTTGGTCAGCCAGAATACTTCCATCTTGCAGTGGCCAGACAGATTACAAGGGTAAGAAAGTGCAGCAAAAGGAGCATATCTGGAGGATCAGTGGTTGCCTTACTTTTCCCATTTCCTTCCACAGAAGGATCATGTTGCTGCAGAGACAGCTCTGTGATCTGCAACAGGAAACTTCTCTGTCTAACTCATGTCAGTTTGCCAACAAAAAGGTAAATGCACTATTTCTGATTTTGGGATTAGAATAGGGGAGGGAGACTAGGGGTTTTACTCTTTATTTTTTAGTGAATAAATAACAAAAAACTCATATCATCCTGCTCATCACACAACAAATTAATCTGGTCATAGATGACTGATGTTATCCATATATAGTTAAATTCTTTTTCAATGCTTTGGGATTATCTCACACAGATAAATGTCATAAGTGAAGGATTATATTTGGAAATATCCTTCAGATCTTAAAAGAAAGCAGAAGATAATTGTGGTGGGTTGAGCTTGGTAGGCTGCCAGACCCCAACCAGCTTCTGTCTCACTACACCTCCTCAACAGGACAGGGCGAGAAAATAAGATGGAAAAGTTCATGGGTCAAGATAAAGATAAGGACATCACTTAACAATTACCGTCATGGGTAAACCAGACTCAGCTAGAGGAAAATTAATTTAAGTTATTGCCAAATAAAATAGATTTGGGTAGTAAGAAACAAGAACTAAAATATGCTCCCACACACTTTTTTCCAGGCTCAGATTTGCTCCTTTCTCATCTCCTCTACCTCTTCCTTGTCCTTGAGTGGTGCAGGAGGAATGGGGAGTAAGAGGTTATGGTCAGTCCATAACTGGTGTGAAAGGGTATTTTGCCCTTTCTAAAATCTGTTTTCCCAGAGGCACCACCATGTCAACTGAGGGGTTCAGGCATGCGCTGCGGTAGAGCTGGCTGGAACTGGCTGTGTCAAGCATGGGGCAGCCCCGGCCTCTCCTTACAGAGGCCACCCTGCAGCCCCTACTGCCAGCACCTGGGCATGAACACTCAATACAATAACACAAGATAATTAGGATAAAATGGTATCCTGGTTTTGGCTGGGATAGATTTAATTTTCTTCGTAGTAGCTGCTATAGTGCTGTGTTTTGGATTTAGTATGAGAATAATGTTGCAAACACACTGATGTTTTAGTTGTTGCTAAGTAGTGGTTACACTAGTCAAGGACTTTCTAGCTTCCCATGCTCTGCTGGGTGCACAAGAAGCTGGGAGTAGGCACAGCCAAGAGACCTGATCCAAACTGACCAAAGGGATATTCCATACCATATGACGTCATGCTCAGTACATAAACTGAGGGGATTTGGCAGGGGGAGCAGTGATTGTTGCTCGGGGATGGGTTGGGCTTCAGTCGGCAGGTGGTAAGCAGTTGCATCACTTGTTTTTCCTGGGATTTGTTCCCCTCTCTCTCATTGTTTTCCTTTTCATTACAATTTGTTGTTGTTATTATTATATATCAATTATTAAACTGTTCTTATCTCAACCCACAAGTTTTCTTACTTTGGCTCTTCAGATTCTCTACCCCATCCCACCAGCGGGGGAAAGGTGAGTGAGTGGCTGTGTGGTGCTTGGTTGCCAACCAGGGTTAAACCATGACAAATGGGAGACAAGTATTGCCTTATTATTACAAAACCATACTCACTGGTATGCTTTTGATAATGTACTTTGAAAAATATGCTTATACTTACATGAGATCTATGTGATAATCACAGATTGGTCACTAAGGGCCGAGACCTCCAAAATCAGGGGTGATTGCTACAACGGTTACATTCTTCTCAAGTGAGCTGTGTACATTTAATGATCAAACCATTGTGCACTCTTTCTCTGCCACTTCAAAGAAAAGGTAACTAAAACTTTGTAGCAAAAGTAATAACAAAATATTGGAAAGTATGTGGTCTGTAGCCAGAATACATTCACTATGTAGACTTCAACTGATGTTGGTCTCTGGAGATGCATATGATCACCAGCAAATTGAAGGTTCCAGGGTTTTTTAATTGCTTGTGGTCAGTGCATAGAGATTATATTTCAGACCATGAAATTTAAGTTGCCCATCCTTCTTTTGTTTCCTAATTATATGTATATGCACGAGAAAGGTACAGAGTCAAAATGAGTTTAAAAGTTGCAGTAATACCTTCTGAATTACATATGATAAATTTATTTCTGTTTCTACATAGAAGTGTAGAAAGAGGATCCTGCCTGTTGTCTTACAGGTTCAGCCCAGATCTCTCTTGGTATGTTCTAGGTGAACTAGTATGACTTGTCTTTCTCTAGTCTTCAAGAAACTTTTCTATGTACTGTATCATTTTTGATAGCAAAATCTATATCCCAGGTAGTGTTTTCTGCCATAAGTAAATTTAGCCTTATGGTATATAAGTTGAAATGTCCTAAAATAATGAACCTTTTAATTTGGGGATCTAAAAATGGGGAATTTTCTAACTGGTACAATTGGAGGGGGGCAGCGTACAGAAACACAAGGCATTCATTGTATTTGAGTCATTAAAAAACAACAAATGAGAGACAAATGAAAGCATGAAGTTTTCAGAGATGGGCCACATTCCACAGATGTCTGGAAATAAGTATCATTCTCTATGCCGCACCTATTTTTTCTGCAGTTCAAAGCTCAGAGCTATTGAATCCCCACGGAAACAGGTTGGTCTTACCATTGAAGGAAGCTTCCTAGCTTCTGAGGAAAGAAAAAAAAAAAAAAAAGGTAGAAAGTCCCCAGAAAAGTCAAATCACCACTCTGAAAGCTGTACTTTGGAAAAGGTCTTTCAAATACAGCATCCAGAGTTTTTTATGCTAGTACCTTCCTGTTCAATAACATTGAAGTGAACCCTCTGGAGACACCTAAAGGGTGAAGATTCTAAAGAAAAGTCACTTATATAACACTTAAAATGAAACTAGCAAGTTAATTACATAACTCCTAAATCTTTTGGTTTGCTTTTAGCCTGTTCTTAAAGAAACCTCAGAAATAATGGGAGACTTAATTTAAGTGTAAGGTTAAGAATCACAATTGTCTGTTTATTTCTTGGAGGGCTTTGGTCAAATTCTTATAAAATTACATTCCCAGCACATGCTAGTTCAGATGAGTTACAAACAACAGAAAGAAAATAATAAAGAGAACTTTAATAAATTTTGCTAAGTAAAGAAAACAAGGCTTAAAATTTAAGCATTTTTCTCAAAATTGAATGCCAAGTGCTCTTTGGCTTGTTTAAAAGCTTGTTGAGTGATACAAAAAAATATTCTTTGAATAAATAGTTTGATAAATATTTTGTTGACAAGATCAGTATTAATAAACATCTGCTTCATCAAAATCAGCCAGTGGCCAATGGCATAAAGGAAAAAAGAAAACACGGTAATTTGCAGGGTCACAGCCTAAAAACTCTTTGAAAGCCGAGGTGAAGATTTGTATTCATAAACATTTTATTTTTAGCAAAAGCTGTAATTTCAGTTGTTCCACAGGTTCTACCTGACCAAGACACAGTAACTCCAAGCAGTAGGCCTTTCGTTATTTCAACATGTGTGTTCTCAAAGATCAACACATTAGGGTGAAATACAAGCCTGCCATTGGCAAGGTCATTTGCAGTCTCTTTCCCTCTTCCTTTTCTATTGCAAGCACAACGCTAATAATGAAATTGTTATCTTTAAAATCAGTTTATGGGAAACCCCACATTTCACTGATAATGATATTGGAATAATCTAAATTGTTGTCACTGAAATTCAGGCTATTACTCTAGATTAAAATGGAAACTTTACAAAGGAAACTTTTAAGATAGATGATGACTTTCTACACTTTCATTGTGGTGATTCTCCAACAATTTGTATGATAGCTTTGCATAATTATTAGCACTTAAATTCAGATGGTAAACCCCTCTTTTCTGATTTGCATAGATAAATCAGTCAGCATGTTGGAATATTGCATTTCTCAGGAATACAGCTCAAAGGCAAGTCATCGACAGTACTATTTGATTTGTTGCTTGCCTAGACATGGAGTTAGAATCTCTATTAATTCACATACAAACTTAATATTCTTATTTGCTCATTCTGTAACTTCTTGAGTTTTACCTAAAAAGTCTGCCTAACAAGTATAATTTTCCACCTGAATTTTCTGCTGACTAGAAATAATAAAGAAATTTTATGTAATTTCTCTGTGATAAGTGAACTATTGTATACATTTGTCTTTATTGTTGGTCCTCTACTAAAAGCCCCATTTTAATGATGCCTCATGAGAGTTCTCTGAAAAAAAAATTATAACCCTGTTCCTACAACAAATTAAAAGAATTTCATAATTATATGTACATGGACAGCTGTCATTATAAAACTATTGTTACCTTCTAATGTAAAATATATTTTTTATTGCTTTTATGTTATTCCTTTTTTCTTTGACTAACTATGCAAAAAACTTACCCATTTTGTCATCTGTTACCCCTCTTTTACTTTAACAGTATGAATATATGTGTATTTTCACTATATATAGGCATACAGAGCTTGCTTCCCATGTACATATCTCTCTTGACAAGATACAGTATAAATAATTTATAGACAGAATTAACTGCAAGGTAGAAATATGCTGATACAAAGTACAGAGAACCACCTTCTATTCAGGGAAAAGCAATATAGTACCCAGTGTTGTAATAAACTGCATATTTTGTTAGGAAAGATATTTTATTGATTTACTTTTCACTTATGCATTGCAAGTTTTCTATAATTCAAGTCCTGATTATTATTTTTTATATCACAGCTTAAGTTACCAGAGAGGAGGAAATTATTTTTTGCCACTCTTCTCTTTGGTTTGAGCTGTCCTTAAATGTGAGTAAAATGGCTGTACTTAACCATGTAATAATCCACCATTCATGCTGAGTTAGCAAAGAGAAACAGAGTATCTCTTCAGACATGAGCCTGCCTGATGGCCTTCTCAAAAGGGAAATAAAAAATCACCTCATCTCAAAATCACCTGCTTAAGATTGACCTCCACATGCTAAGTTCCTCTGCAGGCAGATCTTAACAGCCATTTATCTCTGACACATCCCTGGTGCCGACTTTCCCTGAGGACAGAGAGAAACATTTAGCAATATAGGATGTTATTTCCTCAGTAATTAACAATCCTCTAGGCAGCCTGGTTCAGCTTTCTCCCTCAAAGACCCTTGGGCATGGTGACCTGCCTCCCGGCCTCAGCAATTTCTACCTCTGGAGGTATCTGAGTTGATGACTACCTTTCAGGCAGATGCATATCTGCCTGAGAAATAGACACCTGTGAATGACTTGTCTAAGATGCAGTTCTCAATAGCATTCCTCACCTCTTGAAAGACATCCCCGGTCCATTTTGGTTAATAAAGTCTGTTATTAATAACTATGATTGAGTAATCAAAGTACTACTTTTCATCTGCAAGAGGACAGGTAAGAAATATAGCACATCTGCAATCTGACACATCAAGTATTCTGAGAATATAAAATTGCATAGCTAAACTGAGTTTAGAGATTGCAAGATGTTTAACGAAGTTACTACCCTACATAAGATTAACATTTGGATATAAACAATTGGTTTTGGTGAAGCTGGATGATTTCCATGCAGATTTTAAAATGTATTGGATCCATCATCTCTGCAACATTTTACTAATTTGACATAAATTATCACTCAGAAATAAAGGCAAACTAGTAATGGAATAGTTTGGGGTTTTTTTTTCAGTGTTTAACTGAAAAGAAATAAAGCAGACATGGAATGGAAGTCATGTTTTTCAGCAGGCATAAAAGTAACATTTATAAAGAAACACCTTTGGAAAATAAAAAGTTAGCATTTAATTGCTAAACGGTGAAACTTAAGTCAAAGATAAATTGCAAAAGGTGAAAGGTAATACTAGAGAGAAGAAGATCATGTTCCAATTGGACTCATATTCTGCCTTGCAAGTGAATGTGCTGTAGAGGTAAAACACCGTTTATGCTCTTCAATATTCAGTAGAAAGTAAAAATATAATTTAATTGCATGCTTGGATTCAATTATGGAAGTTGCATAATATCATATTGTGTGCTTTATTGCAGCTGACTGCCCTAACCCCAAAACAGTAAAATAACTTAACCTGTCTACTTTTTTTTCTTTTTTCTTACAGTGTGTTAATGAAAATCTAAATTCTGTCATCATCAAAGTACATAGCACTGGGTTTTTTCTGCATTTCTATTGATTACACATAGACTAATAGTCACAACATGTTTAGAAAGGACAAACCCCGTTTTTAAATTCTTCTTTCTGGTCCAATAAGTTACAGGGGCCTGGCATTTATTACCGATACAGCACCTTAAACACCACCCTACTGGGTGTGGTGGGCTGGAACTCTCATGGCTGCCTTATTTTAAAAAATACCTGTTATTCACAAGAATAGAGATTTCACATGCTACAGTCCAAAGTATAAGGACAGAGCATTAAACAGTCACTCATGAATGATGTTTCTCCATGACTGTTTTTGACTCACTCTTGATTTTCAGAAGAAACATTGGTTTCATTGCCCTCAAGGTAATGGCTGAAAATCTGCAGGTGTCTGTCTTTGAAAGGAAAGGATATAAATTCAGCCAATTCCCTGCTATTCATCCCCATCTTGGCACTGCAGCTTGCTTCTTCAGGAGTCAAGCTGTGCTAGAAACACAAGTCTCTGCAACCATCAAGAGGAGTAGAATATGGCAGTCTGCAGGGAAGAGGCCCTTTTAGCATCCCTATACTCTATAAAAACCTTGGCTTTCATTATTAATTTGTACAATACTTCATTTATTAAGAGTACAAGTTCTTAAGGTTTGTTACATCCACAGCTTTCTAAAATGGAAACTTTTTACTGTATTCCAGAGCTGCTCTGTGTGTTCCTTTTTCTTTTAATTTAAAAATTAATCTGAAGTAGAATTGTTCAGAGCCTAGACCTCTCCTAGGCTTCTCAAGTTTATTAACTGTCAATGGAGAAATTGGAAATGCATATATTTTCAGGAGATGAGTTTCAGGGTCTATTATAGCACCTCTTCTGTCTGCAGTCTTCAACCTTATTCTGAGCAAAGGGTATTGCTACACCAAACAGACAAACAGTCCAAATAGCAAATTAGAAGTGGCTATAGAAAAATTAGAAGTCCAGGAATAACTTTGATCACACCATTGCCTCCTTTGTGGAAGCTCTAGAATATGTATTTTAAGTGGTAGGCTGCCATACAACTGTGTATCAGCCAGCTGCAAACACCATTTATACATAAAAATACGTAATATAAAATTTAATTAAAAGTAAAATATCCATCAGAAAAATACCAACTGACTAAATTAAGATTGTTTGTACCAGCTTAATTTGGCTGCTGTATGCAAATGCATTATGATACAGACCTAAGTTGCAGAATGGCAAACTAACATTCACAGAACTCCCCTTACACGCACTGCACAGAATATCTGCTTCCTTAATGAGCAAATAGACAATATTTTGTTTTCTCCTCTTTGTTTGCTTAGAGGTTTCATAGCCCGTTTACTGTGCACTGTCCAAACCCTGCTGACTGTATGATTATGGTTTTGATTCAGAAAAAAACTCTTCCTCGGTTTTTTGTATACACTTGTTTCATAAACATTATTTCATCTCTGTAACATTCTTAAGAAAAGAAGGGACATTATCTGCTATAGAAAGTTTGGTGTCAGCGACATTTGACAGGCCTAATCTTTCTTTCAATTCCTGCAGTCCTGTGCATTGTTATACACATTCCAACCTCTCGCAAAGAAAGTTGTAAGGATTCTGCAGAGAGTAAAGGCATTACTCTTGCAAAGTCAACCCTGGCACAGGTTCAGCACATTCATGGAACAAATGGTTCAGCAATGTCACAGAAGATGCTTGACATGGGCATACAAATTGGTGTTACCACAGAATACTCTGGGACAAGACATAAAAATGCACAGTGATTGTAACTGGGCATTATCTAATTTTTGAGGACATCTTTGTTATGTAAAGAATGCATATGAATACTGAATTTATGTATACATCAATTTTCGTATCATTTTAAAGAACAAACTGAAGAAAAAGGGAATGCCATCATATTATATCATGTATTTACTTTCCTTCACATCAGGACTGAAAACTTTAACTCTTAAGCTTCTGCTGCTTGAGGTAAATGGCATAACTCAGTGACAATAGTAAGTTATTGGCATTAGTGTGGGCCAATGCAGAAAGAAACAGGAATGTTTGAGCCTTTTGCTAACAGCTGAAGAATAATAGGACACAGACATTTTGGGCTCTGGAAGGACAATGACCTTGGGAGACTATCTTGCCAGCCTTCTGTTCATCTGGACTTCCTGTCTGAACATATCTGCAACCAGTCCCAGCCTTGATTAATTTGGTGCAAAATCCAACTTCATGTCCCAGCTTTTCCTGGCCTGTTCCAGTTCTGGCTGCCTTTCCCCACCCAAACTGCCTCTACTCTGACATTATAGAAATAAAATACAAGATCATTTATTTCAACTTTCTTTTGACAAAAACTTCAGTGAATTAACTCTTAGTGTTAGAAATTGAAAAACTTTGGATTTAGCAAAACTGATTTACTCTGCTTACTTATTTCAGCTCCCAGATGGATGCATATTCAGCTGTGAGACAGCAAGCTTGTTGTATTATGTATTACAATAATTAGCTATGATATGGAAAATGCAAATCTAAGCGCAGATGTGAAACAAAATATGTAGGCATATGTAGATGCCTTAAATCTTGCATGAATACTCCGTTTCTTTTGACTTTTTTCATTCAACTTCACTTCTGTCACTCTTCTACTACTTCCCTTCATAGCTTCCTCCTTGCACCTCTGAGCTGGAAATTCCCTGACTGTTTGGCCATCCAGACTGTCTGTCTGCTGCAATACTTTCAAGTCTCATTCCTCCTCTGAAGCCTACAAGCAGAATAGATTTAGATAGCCATAGTACAAGGAGAAGGTGGGAACACCTGTAAGGAGGAATGGTCATTTTCTCTGGCACAGCACTAAACAGAAAATAGCAATGACTAATGCTGCCTTTTGTGAATATAAGTAGGCTTACAGGAATGTCATCTTGAATGCTTTCATCCTATGACAGTGATATATCACTAATGAAAGAGTCCCTGCTGTGAGAGAACTTCCTCTAGGTATGCTGCCAAAGGTCATTTCCCTTCAGCTAATGTGCCTATGGATCTCCATCCATTGCTAGAGTTCTTAAGTTTCAAACCCACAAAGGGAACCTCTTTGTTTGTATTAAACTGGTGTCTCAGTTTCATCATTAAAGAAACTTCCTCATTCCCTGCCAGCTGCTGCCATCACTCAGCTAGACCTTTGCCCATGAGAAGCTGTAGAAGGAAAGGGAGCATGGTCAGACATAGACCTGATTTATTTTAAATTGGCACATGCTATTACCTAGTAACTAAGTGGTCTGTTAAGGGTGATATTGTGCTCTGCGGGACAGAAAACAATGATGAGAAAGATAAAGGAGCAGAAATTGGAGCAGCAGGAAAATAAATAGGTATTTCTCTCAAGACTCACATATTGGCTTTCACTTGCTTAAAATCTTCCCACAAATATCACAGGAGTACACACATTCACACGTACATCCTGTGTTTTCTAGTTTCAAGGATATAGAATAGTTCAAAGCCAAGTTGCATAAACTAATATTTTCCTCTGTCTGCAAACTTATGTTTCAACAAGAGAATACAAAGCCACCCAAAGTTAAACAGTTACTACCTATGTAATACGTAGCCTGCGACTGTATTTCTTCAAATATTATATAAATAAAAACATGCCTGAAACAAGAAAAAATGGCTTGAAGAGTAAACCAGGTGGTTTAACTTCTGGAAAATGTATGTTTGGGTAGATTACTTAACAACAAAAAAGTACAGATAGGACAAAGACTGGGTGAAGACCTGTCATTTTGTCGTCCGAGAAGTGGATTTGTTGCCTGGTGTGCAATGAGTCAATAATCACACACTCAGGAGAGAAACTGCTCATTTATTTCAGGGTTGTGTAAGCCTGGCTGCTTGGTGTTTTTCCACAAATCAAGCACACCAAAACCAGCTCCTTCATTATATTCATACAATAAATTCAGACATATTCTGCCTATCTAACACATATTCATTCTAATCTACATAGGTTGTGTTTAGTCTATGTAGGTTGTATTAAGTCACTCCTCTTGGCTCTGCTTCAGATCCTTCTGTGCATGTCTTCCTCTCTTCGGGGGTCCTTGGTGGTCTTTACGGATGAAATACCCTAATCTTTTTTATCCATATATGGTCACGTGTCACCTAAGGACAATTGAAGACTATGACAATTCAAGGTTACTCTTGCCAACTGTCCTTTATTTTCTTCCAAAAGGACCATTTGTCCTTGACTGAATGGATAACACTGATGGCCAAGATATCCTGCCCCTAAGCTTAGATTAAATATTAAAACATCAAAAAATGCTTAATCTAAAAGGAGTCTAGATTCAAGCTAATTAAAATTGACAATACCTTGTCTTTCCAAGAGGGTGGGGTTGTTCTTTTACAATTTCATTTACAGAGAGGAAAATGCTACTTATTGTAAAGTGACAGTGTTTTAAGTAAAAGCTATCTGTTTCCTTGACTTTTTGATTTGTACTGAAAAGGTGGTGGTACTACAGTTGTTTTACTCCTAAACAAAAGACTGTGTTCAGGTTTTGTAGAAAAACATATCAGGTCTTCCCTAAAATTCTCCATGCCCACTTTGAGAATGGAACAAACCTTTTAAATATTTGCAAGTAAATTCAGCAGTTAGTTCACAAATTAGAACGAGATAAAATCTGAAAGAAACAGAAGACCTGTGCTGTCTGCCCATTGTTCTTCTTGAGGAGTATTATCTATGAATTGACACAATCTGTTGACTTTTCCACAGAGTTCAAATTATCATTCTTTGCATAAACAACATTCCTACAAAGTATGTTTCAATAAAGTTTCTTACTGACATTCGTTGCATTTAATGTCTGTGAGCATAGAAAATACATTTGAAAACAAGAACATGGCTAAATCTGAAGTCACTACCTTTGTGTTGCTACAGAAAATTATTGCAACCAACTGACCTTGATAATTACCTTGCATATAGATTACTCTTCATGCAGTTTGCTTATAAAAACATGCTGTTGCTTTTAATGATGTGAAAGAAATTGGTCCTGTATGTTGAAAATTTTTAGTAGTGAATAACTATCAGAATAGCAGCTGCATTTTAAAGTGCTTGTGTCTACACATTAGTTTGGGAAGCATCCCCCTGGTACTGCATTTTTAAACAAAACCAGTGCTGGGGAAATAAAGCTGTAGATGAGACAGCCTGTATTATTCTAGAAGGGAATGATACATGCATTTAAAAATCAAATAAAAGTACAGCAGAAGATACCATAGTGACTGTGATAGTGTCATTCTGTGACACCATAACAAAGATATGCTAAGGTCAAATCAGAGTCTTGATTATACATACCTTTCTCAAGACATTGGGGCTTTCCTTAAACTTCAAATAATTAATTTCTTAGGTTTAAAGATTCCTTTTCCAGTTATTGCAACTTGTATGGAAATGTTTTGACATTAAGAAATTAATTTCTGCTCTTATCCTCAATTCTATTTTGAAACCATTTTGCTTTGCTCTGCGTTTTTGCCTGCAGTATTACATTCTGAAACTTAACTACAACAATCAGTACTTTAATAACTTCAGTAATGTCTATATGAGGTGTTCCTCTGGACTTGATCTAAGTATTGTGAATAGTTGAGCTGGGCATATAACCCATAGTGGAGATTTTTCTTCAGTTTATTATGTTTTAGTTTATGTAGTAGTTTCTTTGATAACTGTCCAATCCAGTATAAGAAGCTCAGAAATGTAGCAGTGTTATCAGTACAAAAGGCTGAAAAGCCCAAGATATGCATCACTTCTGTAAGCATAAAATTTTAAGATGTCAGTGTGTTAACATTTTCAGCTATGTGGGGATTAATTTTGCTCAGCTGGAAGATCATATCTGGGTGCTTTGTGTAAGACACTGCCCTCCTTTGGAGGGAAGAACAGTGTCCTAGTTCTGCATTGTATAACTTGGATTTTATACCTTTCTGTCAGTAGCAACCAACATTTAGATTCAATTTTTTAACTAAAACTGTGGAAGCTTTTGAGGAAGAAAGATCTGTTTTTTATCTCTGTTGTTGCTACACAATTATGAACAGTTATAATGTGCACAGGTATACTCAGAGTTTTACTGAAATGTCTATTTTATGCATATAATGGATTTGAGGGACAATGAAACAAGTGGTATGCAACTGTGTGCATGCACATACGCACATTTGCATGGGTCTGTAATCCATAAAAATTCATTTTCCTTGGCATAAACCAAAAATTTAAAACAGATGAAATTTATATAGATAATGATACCAGCCAGTATCATTAGTATTACCTATCATTGCCTACTTCATCATTATGCCAGAAGGCTGTGCTGCCATCCAAAGAGACCTGGACAAGCTGGAGAGCTGGGCCGAGGGGAACCTCATGAAATTTAACAAAAGCAAATGCAAGGTCCTGCACCTGGGAAGGAACAACCCCATGCACCAGTACATGTTGGGAGCTGACCTGCTGCAAAGTGGCTCTGCTGAGAAGGACCTTGAAGTGCTGGGGGACAGCAGGCTGATCACGAGCCAGCACTGTGCCCTTGTGGCCAACAAGGCCAACGGTATCCTGGGGTGCATTAAAAGAAGTGTGGCCAGCAGGTCGAGGGAGGTTATCCTCCCCTTCTACTCCACCCTAGTGAGGCCACATGTGGAGTACTGTGTCCAGTTCTGGGCTCCCCAGTTCAAGAAAGACAGAGTGGAGAGAGTCCAGCGGAGAGCTACCAAGATGATCAGGGGACAGGAACGTCTCTCTTATGAGGAAAGGCTGAGAGACCTGGGCTGGGTTTGTTCAGCCTGGAGAAGAGAAGACTGAGCGGGGATCTTATCAATACTTATAAATATCTGAAGGGTGGGTGTCAAGAGGATGGGGTCAGACTCTTTTCAGTGGTGCCCAACAACAGGACAAGGGGCAATGGGCACAAACTGGAACACAGGAAGTTCCACCTGAATATGAGGAAAAACTTCTTTCCTGTGAGTGTGACAGGGCACTGGAACAGGCTGCCCAGAGAGGTTGTGGGGTCTCCTTCCCTGTAGACATTCAAAACCTGCCTGGACGTGGTCCTGTACACCCTGCTCTAGGTGTGCCTGCTCAAGCAGGGCGGTTGGACGAGATGATCTCCAGAGGTCCCTTCTAACCCCTACCATTCTGTGATTCTGTGATTCTGTGGTTAACAATTCAGAAAAATTGAGAGATATAAAAAAGTAAAGCTGAGAGAGTGTCATAGATAGCAAATTTTTATTCTAGAGCTCAATTTAGAAAACAATGTAGTACGTTTTTCTAGGATAATACCAATTAGCTTTTTAAAGAATCTTCATCATGTTAAAATAACAAGAGTAAATATAATATAGTTAACAGGACCCACATAACTTGAAAATTATAGAAGTACTTAAACTGAATTCTTTAACACAAAAAAATTGGAATGTGGAATATTGGCCACACATAAACAAAGAAGCAAGTAATTAGCTGTGCAGAATTTATGTGACTTTTGTAATAGGCCGCAATATTTTTTCTGTATATGTGGTTCCCTGAAAATCCCCCAAATTTTTTAGTAACTTCCTTACAAATCATCATTAGATATTATAAACCCTGTAGATGATTCTGAGTCTACAAATGGATGGAAATCCATTGCAGATATGCAAATAGTTGTGGCCATTATTCAAAGTGCAGGTTTATGAAGTGCTGTATCTCATCTTTAAAATATTTTATAAAGACATCCTTTATCCACAGATACATAATAATAATAATGATAATAATAATAGTAGTAAAAAACCTCAACAACTTGATAAGCAATGGTGAACTTTTTTATAACTTCTTAAAATGTGATTAATTCTTTATACTTCCAGAAACTTAAACTATATATATAAAAGAAACATTTTCAGTTCTTGTAAGCTTAATATTAGACCAAGAAGCTTTGCTTGGCTTGTGCCTTTATGTAAGTCATACTCTCCTTCTGCTCAACCTGCTGCCTTGCTTTTGTGAGCCAGCGGGGCATTTAAATATGCGAACCATGCACAAAGCAGACTTCAATAGCAAGCACTGGACAGCAGCTATTTTGAAGGAGAAGAGACTGGCTTCTGACAGTTTCTGTGACCTATTAACATTTTATTTAGCTCTTATTTCTGGACAATTGTTTCCAGGTGAAGTGAGAAAAATATTTTGAAAAATAAACAAGGAGCAATTGCAGGTACTGAGGTGGAAAGCAAAGCCCTACCTTTCTGACTGTTTTCCCCTTGTTTTGTATTTCTCTTGTATCTTTATTGGAATAAAAGGAGTATAGAGTGCAGTAGCTCTTGAGGAAGTGTAGACATTACCTACTTTTTCAGACTTTGTTTAAAGGGCATAGCCAGCAGCACTGGGAATGGTTTCAAAGGAAGCAGTCAGCTGGGAAAGGGTATGGGGTGACTATTATAGGTCTCTGCCATTATTTCTGTTCATCCTGGTTTTACTTACATGGAAATGAGAAAAAGGAGGTCTCCTAAAGCTTGAGTGATCCCAAACAATTTCAAGCATGAGAAGGAGCAATTCAGCCATAAAGAGATATGATTTTGATTGATTTAACCATTTCAACATGAAGACCATGCTATGAAAATACAGATTTCTCAAGTAGCTTTCATGATGTTACAGCACATAGTAATGCTATTCTGATTTCTGAAGAATGTCATTCATTCTTCAATGTCTTATCATTAGTTTTCTCTTAAGACTCCAAAATTTTGCATTTGCAAAATGTTTTCATCCAAACATCATATTTTAATGTATTACACTGTCAACCTGTGGTGAATCAAGCCAAGCCTTATGACAGTCACAAATCTCAAGTCTCCCTCTTCTACAGCTGGTTGAGAGATAGGATGGATTTTCTATTGTGTACATGCAAATTAACATGTGGTATCTTTAGGGATGTGAATACCCTTCAGACTTGTCCTCAGAGCACCATGAGATACTGTCTCACCTTTCCCTTCTCATCTACACTAAGCTTTTAAATATAACCTTAACAATGTGCTGAATCCAAACTGGCAGGCATAGATGGATTTTTTTTTTCCCCAAAAAAAATATGTGTCTTTGACAAGGTGAACTTGGGGGACTGTTGGGCAACTTTCTGTTTTTCAGACATCTGTGGACTCATTTCACTTGTAATTTCTCATGTAATTTAATTTTTATATATTCTATAAAACACCTAGGGCCCAATCCATTTCCCTGCCTTTAAAAGTACCTCAGTGATTTATTTAGGATTTAAATCCTTCCTCTGGAATTGTAAAGAATCATAAATATAATTCTAATCTGAACAAATATCCACTTTGTCATCTCGTGTGAGGCAGGGGTGAAATTCACGAGAAATATATATAGATAACTGACTTATAATTCAGTGCAAAACATATTTCTCAATACTACTTTCCTCAAATTTCTACCGTACATAGATTTCTGAACATGTCTGTATTAAAGAGTTATACCAATCTAACAAAATCTATCCAGGAACTGTTCTAGTTAAATTGGTAGAAAACATATAAGTAGTTTTAAGTGAAGTAATTTTAAATTCATGTAGAATAAATCAATTTCAGCAACAGTTACACTCTTTAGGTCAAACAAGTAAATTATCGAATTATATTGATCCATGGGTTAGTGCACCAACAGCAGGGGTTTATATTGGTTTCATTTGATAAATGTAAAATCTATTTAATATAGTTTAGAAATTATTTGAAAAATGTCTGAGCTAGAGTTTGTTTATACGTTAACCTTTAACACAGGAGAGACACAAAACAGTGAAGCCCAGTTTGGCTTCACATTTTCAACAAAGCTCAAACTTAACTGACTTTGCATTTGGCTTTGCACTTTGTAGGGTCATACATACCTGTATAAAATTACTCTCTCCAGTACATTTAATCCTACTCCAGACAAGGGCAAAGCAGCTCAAGGCATTGGAGAAACAGGCTGCTGATTTGTCAGAAACCTGAAGATAAAAATGAAGCAGTGACCTTTTTCTCTTTGTCACAGTAACAGAATTTTTGACCCTGGTATTTTGGGTTGTCATGGAATAAAAATGTTTTGGGTGCGTTAAGTTTACAGTGAACAAACTTTCAATAATAGCAAATTAATACAGACATTATAATCTCTGAGGAATTAAGAGGAAATTATGAAAACTGGTTGTGTCTTGAATATGTAAAGTATGAGTCCTTGACCTACAATCTGAAATAAATCACACATTTTGTTCTACTGGAAACTGCAAGTAAAGCTTCTGCTTTAAGCATAAGTGAAAGTATTTCTCCTTTCAAAATAAAGCTTTATGTTGGCCCATAGGAGCCAGCACCACATCTTCCAGAAAAAAAGACTTATGCTTCAAGGAACTGAGGAAGAAGAAAAGAAAATTTACTGCAAATCTCCCAAGGGCTTAAATTGACATATAAGAAGAATGATAGCACTTGACCTTCCATTTTCTGTTGAGGAAAGACAATGATTTTATAAATTGTCCAGACTTTATTGAGAAGTGTTACCATATCACTGTCAAAATATATTTTCCAGTCCTGAATGTGCCAAATGTACAGGAAATTCTTAAGCAAGTAAAGCATCCCTTCTTCCCCAGTTTTGTAAACTGGTTAACAATGGGAAATCTTTGAACTCATATTTCCCCATGAACTGTTTTTCTTCATTTCACTAATAGATATACTATGTGCCAGAGGTTTATTTCAATTTTCATGAAAAGAAAATTCCACTCCTTTTGTAATCTGCCAAATATTTATCAGTTTGGTATACACGAAGTCAAAAGCCAGCATGTGAAACAGTTCTCTTTAATCAACTCCAAAACCTACAGGAATGAAAGGCACAATGAAGGCACCAACCTGGTCAGATTTCAGACCTTATGAACAAAAGTGAGTGGCTAAGCCCATGAATTTTATTGTGGGCACTGCTCTGAGATACAGGACAGATTTCAGCCCAAGCCCTCTGTATTAGGAATGTTCTTTTTCCAGTGTGATCCCACAGTCATATGAAGTGTCGTACTCTGCTCCTGTTAATCACCCTTTTTTCTGTCTTAACATGCATCAGAAGATAAGCACCACAAAACTGAGGCAGTCTGGCAAACAGAGGAAAAGAGAAAGGTTTCTTCCAATTTAAGAGTAACAATCCATGAGCACAGCCCTGATTTCCTGTATGCTGGTAATTTGTAGCAGACCTTTTTCTATACACCATAGGGCGAGTGAGGCAGATGCTCTTCAGAGAGCTGGTCAGAAAACCTTAGAGTACTCTGTAATGCCTTTGGAATTTCATACCAACCTTTCTTGACTACAACATCAGCTCTACCATATTGTTTTCCTCTTTTGGTAAGTGCAGGTGATGAGGAGGCATGAATGCCTCAATGCACTGTAATGGGAGCGTGTGCCCAGGTGCTGGCAGTGGAGGCAGCTACAGGGGTGGCCTCTGTGAGAAGAAACCAGGGGCTACACCATGCTGGATATGACCAGATCCAGACAGGTCCACAATGGACCCACCACAAGACATGGCTGAGCCCATCAGCCAAGATGATGGCATCTGTGGGAAAACATATTTAATAATGAGCAAAAACACCAGAAGGCAGTGAAGAGTGAAGAGGAAGAGTGTAGGAAACAACCCTGTGAACACCAAAGTCAGTAAAGAAGAAGGGCGAGGAGTGATTTCTGCAGCCCATGGAGGACCACACACTGGAGCAAGTGGATACTTCCTGCATCCTATGGAGTGACTATGCCCAAACAGGCTTAACCTGAAGGAGTGCAGCCCATGGAGAGGACCCATGCTGGTGCAGGAGAAAAGTGTGAGGAGGAATGAGCAGCAGAGAGGAACTGTTACGGACTGACCACAGTCCCTATTCCCCATCTCCCTGCATCACTCAGAGGTAGGGAGGGAGAGGAGCTGGAAATAAGGGAGTGAAGCTGAGCCTGGAAAAAGCCCTGGGGGAAAGATGGGAAGGTGTTTTAGGTTTTGTATTTGTTTCTCACTTTTAAAATCTATTTTAATTGACAATAACAAGTTAATTTTTCCCAAGTTGATCTGTTTTGCACATGATAGTAATTGGTGAGGGATCTTTCTGTTTTTTACCTTGACCCATGAGCTTTTCCATCTTATTTTCTCCCCCTGTCCCTTTGAGGAGGGAGAGTGAAAGAGCAGATGGGTGGGTTTCTGGCAGACCACCAAGGTCAACCTACCACAGGCAAGAACTGCAATTTCTGAATTTCTGCAATTGGTTTTTTTTTTTTTGTTTCAGCATAACAATATTTAAAAATGTGGAGTGACCACATTCAAAAGTACCATAATAACAGAATTCTTAACAAAAATATAAGTGAAGAGAGAAATCCAGCAGACCTTCCTCTAGTAACTCAGACCACCCCCTCAACCAAAATCCTGGGAGTTAAAAATCCTGTTTTAAAAGAGATCAGAGTGTGCAGTGTTTAGTATTAATCATTTAAACATTTTAAGTCTGTATTTTTTCAGTAGCTTGCTTCAAAAGATATTGCTGTCTGTCCTGTCCAGAGGCTATAATTTTTTTGTACTTATTTAACGTGTTTAATCTACATTGAGATTAATATTATGCAT
Organism: Morus bassanus; assembly: GCA_031468815.1. Lineage (NCBI taxonomy): Eukaryota > Metazoa > Chordata > Aves > Suliformes > Sulidae > Morus > Morus bassanus. Next base: position 66,809,744 of record CM062571.1, read on the forward strand.
ACATATCCTTGGGGTCTTTCACTGACTTCCTCCCTGGCTAACTTTCTAAGCTAGAAGATTATTTTCTCTGGAAAGCTTTGATTTTTGATACTGCAGAACCTTGTCACAGCAGCTAATCAGTGTATTAATGAACACAGTGAACTCTACAGGCTAGACTCCTCTTTAAGATATAAATTGGAAACATGAAGAAACAATTCATCAAGGCTGTATGCTAAACTATTGATTGCTGGCTTCATACTGTACAGTGATTGCATTACTGCACTGAGACAAACAAGAAATTTTACAGAAATCCCATTCAGGTCTTTCATGAAGATATGCTTAAACCATCAGAAAAGGACAACTCCTTGACTCTTTTACTCGCCTTTTTGTTCAAAATAACCTCTCATTCAATTTTGCTATTTTGACAGCTGCGTCTATCACACAGAGCCAAGACAGAAAAGGTTTTGCAAGAGTCTGAGTGCAGAAAGAGTGAGTAAAATGTTACCATGAGCAACAGTTGAAGATGTTGAATATTAATCTGCAGCATCCTAAAGGACTTTGATACAGTGAGGGTTTATCTATGATGTTGATTTCACCACAGAGCTGTGCTGAGAGGGAAGTAGAAAAGTGTTGAGGATTGTACAGAGTAGTTGAGTTCCATGATTTCCCATGGGGGGAGAAAAAAATGGTGTAGCCTTTATGAATGACACAGTATGAGGATTTATTAGATCAGTATTTACTAGATCAGTGAGCAAGTTTTCATGCTTTTGTTCAAACTGTGGGATTCCACCAAAAGCATCTCTCTGCTTCTTTCACAGGATGACATGTCTAAGGAGGAGGGAATGATACAAAAGATATGGATGAAGTTGTTAAATAATTTTCTTTACTGTTTCAAGTTAGTACATATTATGTGTCAACATATACATAAGAAATACAACTTAATATTTGAATGTTTTAATATTGTAATAAAATCCACAAGAGACCTTTAATATATCTTTTACAGGAATGGAAACCACACTTCTAGATCAGGAGCTAGATCCACTGAGTGCCTTAGATACTTTAGTGCTTAGTTTCACAATACATAACTTTAGTTGTTTTATAAAACTTGAGTCTTAATGCCCCTAAATTAAAAGCAATTCTAATCAAAGTTGCAGAAAGTAGCACTCTGAGCAGAAGGTAGACTCGGCTAGGCCATTAATGCTGCAGAAAAAAAAAAAATCTCAGATATATTGAAACACAGAGCTTAGTCTATTTTATTGAAAAGAGGGATCTGATTTATCATTTATAATAAAAAGAAACGAGAATTACTCCTTCTGAAACATGGCTGAAAGTGCCTTTGTTGCTTTTTTTTTTTTTTTTTCTAGTAGCTCACACAAGCTATGAAAGACCTATTCACCCCACAGAGATTTAGATTTCTGCGTCATACCTCCAAGCTTTTGATACAAAAAAAAAAAAAAAGAAAGAAAGAAAAAAAAAAAGCATAGCAAATGTATTTTGTACAGAGCTCACTTTTGCAATTGTTTTCTCTGTGTGCATTGAACACTAGATTAGAGGTCTCAGGTGGAGACAGCTGGTCTGAGGTTCTTCCTCTGTTGAGGCATAGGATCAATTCTGACCTGTTTTTTCTCAACAAGAGGCATGTTGTCTTGCAAATGCAGAGAAGGCAAACTTAAGGTAACTTGGGAACTGGAATAAGGACTCTGACAAAGCAAGGTACCCCTTTATGGAAGCAATTGCAGTTTCATGTTTTCACATGTGAAAAAGCCAGCAGAAAATAGCCATAATTAAAGATATTCAATTATTTGATGTTCAAATGAAAAGATACTTAAATAAAAAAGGTCTTCAAACACACAAAATATTTAAGGCTATACAGAGAGATATTTTAATATCATATCATTATAAAATGATTTATTTTTTGTGTTGTATTGTTAAAAAAGGATACTATAAAGTCCATGGACAAGAAATGCTTTGGGTAACTTTCCAAGAACCGATTATGTTGGAGATAGATTATGTTATGTTTCAAGTCAACCTTATGAATTCCATAAAATTCCTATAGAATTCCCAGTCTCCTGTAGCTATTTCACAAGAAAAATGAGTTGAATTACCTTTAAAATTCCAAAGATCTTCTTGTTTGGCTGAGCTAAAGCAGTAGGTTCAGTGGAAAGGGTGAACAGCAGATTTCTATAGATGTGCACCATCTAAAGACATTTGAATCCATATCTTTACCTTTGCTGACAAGAATTAAGGATCCTTTGGTAGTAAAGAAGATTGACCTGTATGGAAAATATTTTTTCTAGGCCACATGCTAAACATACATCATTTGAAATTATCTCCTTCCAAGCAATTTACCGACCAAGAATTATTCAAATAAATTATTTGGATAATAATTTCAAATACTGAATAAATTAGAGAAAAATCATAGTCTGCTCATAAAAAAATCATGCATACGAAAGAGTAAAATTCATCAAATAAATTGCTAGTTATGAATTAATTGCTTAGTTCAAGGCCTAAGTAATATTTAAGCTCTGTAACCAGAGTACTGAACAGTACAGTTGAAAAATATAAAATTTACATCAAATAAATACTCAACATCTTTCTTACCTGAAGATGGAAATAAGTTATATTTCCTGAGTGTTTACAAACAAATACATTTGGGGAAGTCTAATCATAGATTATCGAGCTCATCTAAACTCTATTCTATTTCAATATTCTGTTCCCTCAAGATACTATTTAATTTTTCTTGAATTAGTCTTTTTTTGGATAGGTGGGTCTTTTCCTCAGTGTTCATCTTCCCCAGTTTAATTTCTGTCCCCTTATTCTCAATCATATGTAATCAGCGGAAAATAGTACCTGGAGTTGAAATCATTGACAAAGTTAAAGATTTTATGTACCTGAATTAAATCTTAACATCTCATTCTGCAGGCAGTGTTAGTCTAGTTTGCTAGTCTGATCTTGTATCTTCTTTTTATTATTCTACAATAAGCTTATTCTTTCTCTGGTTTTGCATTTATTTATTTTCTTTCTGAGCCAAACTAAATGCACTTTTCTGAAGAAGTATAATTTAGAGATAGGAAGCTCCAAGAGTTAGGACATAAAAGCACAAAGTCTTTTCTATGACAGGCTAAAATGGCTAGAAGCATACGTGCTTGTAATGATCCAAACCCAAAAATGAATAGCTGATGAAGTGTTCAATCAAGTCAAATAAAACTGTTGTCCTTTCTGACAAAGAATAAGATGTTTTCTTACGTCCTTTCATGATTCTGCCCCAAATTCAGTATTGATTGTTTTGTTTCTAATCAACACTTGAAAAAAAAAAGAGGTTTTTTTAAGACTAGTAATTCCTGTCTGGTAAAATTTATACACAAGACCAACTGCCACACTCATCACATCTCTATGCTGGGTCACTTCAGATCTATCTGTCTCATCTTTCTGCTACTTGAAGGGCTTGGGACTATAATAAAATACTTAAGTTGTTCTAAAAACCATCAGTCAGCTACAGTTGGATTTATGAGCTTGGTTTCAGTGCTGGAACTGCCCAAGCTGACATTAAAAAGCAACTAATGACAGTTCAGAGTGAAAAGCATTGGCATGAAAAGACAATGAAGACCCACTGGTCTGAGTCCAGGAAAAGAAAGGTAAGAGACAAGGAGGTAGCACAGATTCTGGTGCATGAAGAGGAAACAAAGAACTGAAGTCAGTGAGGTGCAAAGTACTGCCAGGTTTCAGATGGGAGGTTTAGTTATACAGCAGGTGATAACTGGAAGTTTAAAATATCATAAAGGAAGATCAAAAAAATTTAGATTTATGCTTGTATTGAGTCCTACTCAGATCAACTTGCTGGAAGAGACATGCATGCGCATGCAGTTTTGGTCAAACCCAATTTTCAATAAAGAAACAATTTCAGCTCCTCATTTTACTCAGACATTTTTTACCTCATTTCACAGTGTAGTTACAAACACTTCAACATATATTAAAATGCTATATGCTCCTTTCCTTACTTCCCAGAGAACAATACACTAACTCAAATATGGTCAATCTTAAAAATATGCCAAAATGATAGGGTATTTTATGTAGTTCTTTATATTTTTTTAATGTATGAAAAGATTTAAACATATGATTTCAGGAGAAATACATGAAGTAGTATTCCAACCTCACTCAATTTGTATTCCTATAAATACAATATGAGGACTTATATTTTCCATTATCTAGAGGTGTTGGAAAGTAGACTTACATCTGTAACATAGGTGATAGCAAGTTACAGTGGATCATTTCTAAATCCCATAAAAACCTGGTTTAAACTTTCACTTTAGGTCAGGCTTGACATCCTGACTCTTTTTTCTCACTGAGTCTAACCATATGCAAAATTTCCTTTGGCGCATTTGAGGCTAGTGTTTAGAATAAAGAAGAAAGTGTTTCAAGAACTGCTTCTCTTCTTTCCAGATTTGCAAGAGAAAAGAAGTATTTTCCTTTATTGCTTGCAGTGTGATTTTGATACCATTTGAACTGTGTGATTGAACAGCTCCATTGAAGTCAAAGGAAGTATTTCAGATAAGTAAGGGGAGAATCTGCACACTCACTACCTTCTTGCCTTCAGGTAACCCAGCCTACATCTTTAATATAGGAAAGCTCCACTTCAGTTGCCACTGATAGCAGGTATGTCAAAATCTAGAAGCACAGATCACATTCACAGATCTCTGCTTCAGTCCCCTCAAGGGAGAGGGTTTGGTCTGTCTTTCCCACATTTTACTTTTGCCTCTGCAGACCTTCTTGGAAATATTTGGTATCTGCAAATCACAAAACCTTATTTCAGCTATCTTGTTGATGGTGTGTGTATTGATTCAGAAATTTCTATAACAGGAAATGAAGAGTTATTCCTACACTGACGTTTAGTCATCATTTGGTTCTCAGAGAATACTTTGGATACTATATTTACAGCCAAAGCCAAGAAGCAAAACTAGCCCTAAGGCCAGCTGGCCCTCACAAACTCTTGTCCATATAAAGAAGGAGTGCTTTCTCCAACTTAGCATAAAGAATAGAATGGGAGAAAGTTTATGTCTCCCTTATACAGCAGCAGAATGGGCATCTTCTGAACTTATTCCCCCAGATAATGAGGCTAACTTCCATTTTCATACAGTGAAAAAATTTGGCTCTATGTCACAGGGCTGCCCTGTACTTGCAAACAGATCTTCTAAAGTTTTCCTTTTTGATGGGGAGATTCCTTTATCACATTCTACAGGGAGAAGACTTGGGAGACTGGAAAAATTGCTGAACTCTTCTCATATGTGAAAAAAACAAACAAACAAACAAAAAAAAAAAAAACCAAACAAAACAAAAGACCACCAAACCCCTTCATTCATGGATCAAGAAAGACAAATAATGTATCTTAATCAGGAAACACCTGGTAAGAGATTCTTATTTTGGATCATAAGAACAGGTAGTGCATAAAGAAATCCCTCTGACAAGCGTATCTCTTATTAAAATACAAATTTTTCATATCTTTATATTTGAACATATTTCTGCTACATGGAATAGTGTAACATTCTTAAAATATTAATTTAAAAATGCTTTCAGTGTTAAGAAATTCTCTTTTATTCCTTCCTTTCAGCATTATTTACTATATCATCATTTCTAACCAAGAGGATATGCCAATAGCTTTCATACATCCTTCCATGGAATCACAGATTCTAAGATTCACAAGATTCTCTCAATCTATAACATAATATGCTTTATTTATGTGATCAAGCTCTTGGTCTTTTCCATCACTGTAATTTTTTAGGTCTCAAACTGTGTGTTACAAAGGATGTCATTGCCTTTTACCAAGCACCGTTATGCTTGAAGTATAAAACTGTTTCTCATAATCAGGCAAAATTCTCATATTTATCAAATTCTTTATCAAGCATATTAGTTCCTTGTGAGATCATTTGAATTTGCCCATTCCTCTGTTTCTTTTGCAAGCCAGAAATCTCTCTCCGTACAGTAGAATTAAAACAAACAAACAAACAAACAAACAACAACAACAACAACAACAAACAACCACACCCAAAACTAAAATCTTCCAGTACTTCCCTGAATACTGGAACTAACATACTATGGTTCTTACAGATCCTCACCCACGCACAGTTTTCCTACATCCTCCAAGAGGTCCCATATTATTTTTGATCTCTACAGTACCTTATGTCCCTCTTTCAACTTCTTGGGTGTTTAACTGTTTTGTGACTTCACTGTCTGGCCAGCACTTCAATCTGATTGAGGAACAGATAAACCAGAAAAGACAGTTACTGCATCCTCTCCCACAATGATGACACTAATTTGGGTTTCCCTTTACTCTGCTGCCTATATTTACAAACTTTCTGAGCATTTTGAGATCACTATTACTCTATCAGGTTTGTCTGTGATTGGTCAAAGAGTTTATTAATTATTGGGAAAGGAACAGAAGATTGCCACAGACAGAATACAGACACTTAAGTGCTATTTTTCATACTCTGGAAAGTAATCTACCTACTCATGTTGAACAAAAAAAAAAACAAACAAACAAACAAAAAACAAAAACACAATACACAACATATGATACTTTTTTGAATTAAAAATTCTATGTTATAACTACATTTTGGAAAATAAAGTGCTCTTTACAGTCATGTGAGAGTTATTAAGTGATAGCCAAGGCTTATCACTCAGTAAGATTACAAGAAAGGAACAGATCCATAGACTCATTCAGGTTGGAAGGGACATCAGGAGATCTGTAGTCCAACCTCCTGCTCAAAGCTCTAAGGTCAGACCAGGTGGCCCAGAGCTGTATTTAGTCTGGTCTAGAAAACCTCCAAGGATGGAGAGAGACCACATAACCTCCCTGGACAACCTGATTCTCCTCTTGGTGAATTTTTGGCAGTATGTCCGTGTGTCATCGTCCCCTGTCCCCCCAGTTCTCCCCCCAGATGTCTTTTCTCCGGGCTGAACAAGCCCAGATCACTTTGCCTCTTTTCACAGGGGAAGTGCTCTAGTCCCTGACCATCATGAAGGCCCTCTGCTGAACTTCTTCCAGTTTATTAACATCTGTCTTGTGTGGGGAAGCTCCAAATGGAACAAAGTAATCCAGATGCAGTTTGAAAAGTTCTGAATAGAGGGGACTAATCACTTTCCTGATCTCCTGGCTATGCTTTGATCACAATGTTACTGCAGGAAAAAACATATAGGTATTGAGAGGCTTTGGTGTCCCCAGGCATACTACACGTTTCCCTTTTTTGATCCAGATGTTTCCTACGCACCTTTAGTTACATCCATAGCAACACTCAGTAAAACATACTCTGTTCTCTGAAAACACATTAGAGTGCACTGTGGGGGGAGATTTGCTCTCTATCCATACAGTGACTCTACAGATCTATGACATAATCATTGTTTTGTGTTTGAAATACTGTGAGGGCTGTGAGTAATATTTACATAGCTGGTGGCCATAAAGTGCATGCCCCAGTGTCATGGTTTTCGCTGGGATAGAGTTAATTTTCTTCATAGTAGCTAGTATGAGCCTATGTTTTGGATTTGTGCTAAAAACAGTGTTGATACTGTGGAGATGTTTTAGTTGTTCTAAGTAGTGCTTACACTAGTCATGGACTTTTCCAGCTTCCCATGCTCTGCCAGGTGCACAAGAAGCCAGGAGGGAAGGCGGCACAGCCAAGACAGCTGATCCAAACTGGCCAAAGGGATATTCCGTATTGTATGATGTCATGCTCAGTGTATTAACCGGGGGGAGTCAGTCAGGGGAAGCAGCGTTTGTGGCTCAGGGACTGGTGGCATTGGTCGGCGGATGGTGAGTGGTCACACCACTTGGTTATTTTCCCTGGGTTTCGCCTCTCCCTCTTTTGTTATTTTCCTTTTCATTGTATTATCATAATCATCATCATCATCATTATTACTATTACTATTTTATTTTAATTATTAAACTGTTCTTATCTCAACCCATGAGTTTTCTTGCTTTTGCTCTTCTGATTCTCTCCCCCATCCCACTGGGGTGGGGGGAGTGAGCAAGCAGCTGTGTGGTGCTTAGTTGCTGGCTGGGGCTAAACCGTGACACCCAGGGAGTGTCATGATGGCCATTAGAGAATGCAATACCTATTTGGATAGTCTTGGAGGACTGTATAAAATGGTTGGGAAAAAAACTGTGTTTCAATGTTGTCCATAATATTTACTGGCAAAGGTGAGTTGCCATCCAAAAAGTTTCTGGAGTTGTCTCTTCTAGTCAGCATGAGACTAAACTTTGCCAGGGAGCGTGTGAGCTGGCTTGGACTTTCTTCCTGGCTCTGCTCCAACAGTAGTATGGATGTTGCTTAAAGCTCTGATTATCCCTGGGGATTACTCTTCTCTAAGTAGCCTAGTACAGGATCTAGGTTCAACAGAGTGCCTTAGACTTTTTTAACGATCAGTCCCGTAAACCTTCAAATTAGGTAGTAGCTGTAGGACTAAAATTACCTTATTTCCCTGTGCTTTGTAGCAGAGAAACAGGCTTCTCAGTTAGCTGTGTATCAGGGGGCTGAAACCCAGGAGTCCCAACAAAAACCTGAGATGTCTCTGAGACCTTGTCTTTTGCAAGAATTTACACTAATGTTTAGGTCTGAGGTTTAAAGACAATTCCTACAGTTTTTGTAGTGTTTGCCATACTGCAAGTCTTCCACTGTGTAGTCAGGAATGTGAAATTTCCAGGTTTAAAGAGAACACAAAGGAAACTACAAGGTTTGCAAGACTAACAGTTTGTTTTGCAAAGACAATCTTGTTTCCATTTCCTGGATGCTTTAGTTTTACTTTGAATAGAATGCTGGGACAAGACACACAACCTCTGCCTGCTGCTTTCCCAGATGTGTATAATAAAACAGGAATACACTTGTAAGTGTTCAGTTCTTTACTACCTTGTGTTCTTCAGAGTCACGTAGAAAATGGTAGTATGGTACAGTGGTATTGCACTGTGAGAAATTCAATACTACATCTTTTTTCCATCATCAATTTACAAGGGGATTTTGGTTTTTTTTTCCCCCAAATATTAAAAATAGCTTAGTGAATACTTTATAACAGTTTTATAAAAAGGCTGTTGGTTTACCTTTCATGGTTGCACAGTTAAATGCTTTATGTGTTCTTTTTTTCTACAAGTAGATAATGTTGCCATGGCATTCTTTATATTTAGAACTGGTAATATTATATATAATCAGAGTCTTTGTTTTTTTACATACAACAGTCTCAAAATTCATCTGCTATTGAACACTTTGTTTCTCCTATAAAGTGCTTTTGGAGGAGGCTTTTCACATGCCTTCTAAAATTGGCTGAACAAAGTTGCAAAATAAAGCCAATCATTTTTCTGTTACGTTTAGCATACATACCCTTGAGAAAATTCTCAAACATTATATAAAGGGTTATTAATCCATTTCATTGTATGCAATATGTGTTTCCACATTTGTAACCTGTCTACTTCATTGCACACAATAAAACAGCTTCAAGGAACTAATAGCTCTGATCTTTTCAGCCTCACTTAAAACACTTACAGAACTTAACAAGGAAGCATTACTTCAAATAGTTTCTAAGTGTTGATGACTGAAAACTATAGTCTGAAATTTTGGAACTTTTGAGTAAATACTATAAAGTGACTTTTTTTTATATATGTTGTAGTCCACCTTTAAATGTAGACATACTTTTATAGAGTTACTGATTTCTTAATTCTTTGAATCCTTTAATAAGAGTAAACAACAAGGATTCTAAAAGTGTTGCACAGAGTTTGAAACAAGGAATTGCTTTTAGGTGAAAACTGGTTTGTTGCCAGTGTGTTCTTATCAGTTCAGGTATGAGTTAAAAAAAAAAAAAAAAGAGGAAGCAACAAAGTTCTGTAAGAGATGTCTGAACTTTCTAAAATCCAACTCATTTGTTAACAGTTGCATAATAAACAGAAAATAGAAGACTGGAGGAAATTAAGAATATTTTACTAAAGAATGTTACAAGTACTGCTTTTTGAGTGAAAAAAGTTTTGAGACAATTGTTTAATATAACAGTGGCTGTGTACTCATGAAGATATGCTAGAGAGAACAGCCATTTAACTTTGTATCAACACATTGTGTATGAAAAAAGGACATAATCTGACCAAACTGAATATCAAGTTACTAGCTTTTAAATTACTGCAATTTAGGGCCTCTCTTTCAGAAAATGTTCTTGTCTTTTTTTTCAAAATAATTTTATATATAATCCAGACTCATCTAAAGGAATGATATAAAAAGCAAAAATGGGATAAGTCACTTCTACTTTATTTTCATGTCATATGGTTTATCTTATTAATACATGATTTATATAAACAATGCAGAGATCACCTTAAAATTGTTTTATGATTCCAGATAAAATATTTCTTGTTCTTTCATTAAGTACATGCAATTGTTTAAACAAGAGTATTTTTATATAAATGAAAAAAATACACTGAAATTCTCAAATCTATGTGAATTCTTATCTCTTCTACAGACACGTATATGTACATCACCAGCTTAAGAAAAATACTCGCAAATAAGGAGGGGTTTCTAAAATCAAATACTTTTTGAAATTCAGGTTTGACTTTGATCAAAGCAAGATTTGGAGGTCAATCTTCTGTCTTTTTATTAAACCTTGGAAATGTGTTTAAATCATAAAAGGTAGATTTCTAGATTGTCATTACTTAAAAAGAATAAAAGCAGGAGTTTGACAGAAAAGTCTGTGAGGGACCAGTATTATGAAATCTTGAGTTGCAATAGCAAAATGTAAAGTGTTGTCTGCTCCCTCTTCTCTCTCAGTAAAAACTTTGGTTTCTGATAGACTAGATGTATTTTGAAGGGCAAAAAAGTATTTATAGCAAAGAAAGAGAAGTAAAATCTATAGAGTGCAGTAGATGCTAGGAGAAACCCAATGATTTAAGAGTTGTTTGGTTGGGTCTTTTTTTTTAGTCTGCTTTCTTATTAGTCTGACAAAAATCTTAATATTGTCACACTGATAGAAGTTCATGACCAATTGAATCAACAGCCTTCTGGAGAAGTAGGACATTGCTGTGTTGTCTTTCAGATTGCTCAGATCCTTATTACTTTGACTCAAAATCTAGCAATTCCTTTTCAGATTTTCAGCAAGATGTTTTTGTTTTTTCCAGTGAAAACAGTAATGGATTGTAGCTACTCCACGCAACTTTAACTTCCATGTGAGGAACAAGAGGACAATAAATCAAGCACACGTGCTATATGTAAAATACTGTGTACAGCTTAAAAATGCATCTATTACAGGTAAAGTCATGACTTTTCACATCAAATTCATAAACTAAGTGATAACCATTCTAAACTATTTGTATGACAACTTTCTTTATATCTATCTATTACATAAGTAAAATACTACATTGAGTATCCTGACTGACCTTTTGGTGAAGGACAGGTATAACTTGGGCTTACGCATCTGTTAGGCAGTGAGAGCTGAGCCATAACATGAGGGTGTATCCAAGAGTCACACTCAAGAGATTTTCTAACTTCTTTCAAAGCTTTCTTTCTCACAGTCAACACAAGATTGAAAGACTCTCATAGCTTCTGTCTCCAGTTTAGTGTACATACCACTATTATTTCCTTTTCACTAGTTCTCTTCGACTTCTTCCTCTCTTTCAGACGGTAAATTGTCTTCTCATATGATTAGTAAACAAACAAAATGCTACTGCAGCTTAAGCACAGTTTAGGTAATCTTGACCCTTATGTTAGTTTGTTACACCTTAGGGCGCAGTTAACTAGATGAATGATGGAGGAAAGGTATAATTTTCCAAAGCACTCCGTGTAGGCCTAAACCTCTACCTGACCCATATACAACCCTAATTGACCTCAGTGGAAAGAGGGTCAAATTAACACTAGAATTTCACATCTCCTTAGTATCTCAATCCTATATATCTTAAGACAATGGAAATTTGTTACTGTTTCTGATTAAACTGATATCAGCACTTCAGTGAAAATTGTCTTTTTTTCCACAGAATTACCACTGAGATGATGGAGTAAAGCCAAGTTCCAACATGCAGAGCACTTTTACATAGTCTACTCTATAAAGAGGGTTAAAACATTGGCAGATTCTTAACTATATATGATTTCAGCACGACTGCACTGATAGATCAGTTCTCATTTAAATCTGTACTTAATCATAAATGTCTTAGCCTGCAAATAACATTTTGTTTAACACAGCATCTACCAAAGAAATAATTGATATCTTCTAATCCTGTTATTACAGTTATCTTGGTTTTCTTGTGGAGACATCAACATAAATTATAAGATTCTTATATTGGTCTTGATTAATTGAAGACCAAATATTATTATTAACCAACACCTCATTTATTTTGTAGTATTGCTTCAAATTGTGAAAGCAAATGCACCATTTATTGTCTATGTCTTGGGAATAAAACTTCCAAGGAAAGGCAAATACACATGCACACACATGCAAACTTGAATCATGTTGAAATTATGCTGCAGGTACTATTTACAATTACTGTAAACACAGTGGCATATTTGGAGTATCTCAGTAAAATTACAAATAAATAAGTAATCATAGGGCACTAATATTCCTATTCCAAATCAAGTCCAGGAAAAATATCTCATATAGTTTCTCCAAAAAATATATTACTGTCTTCCTCTAAATGCCTACTTGTCTAAAAAGCTCTATCTGGTCTGCATTTTCAAACAGAAAGGAATGTCATTCACAAAGCATATTTGCAAAAACCTTTCAATATCTGTGTATCTTCCTAGGTTTCTGATTTTTTCAATATGACAAAAATAATTTAACAGAAGTGTGAGTAAAAATAAAATTAAAAATCCCCATTATTGTGACTATTTCCATGTTTCATTGACTTAGAAAATATTACTTTTCTTGGTTCTTTCTGACAAAAATTTTTTCCCCACTATTAGCAATTAATTTATTTGCCAATTTAATTGATCACTTTACCTGTGTGTATTTTTTCCAGTTAGCCACAAGTTTGAACACAATAGCTTTCCAAAAAGCTCTTAAATAGTCTGTCTTCCATGGTCCTAAGCATACACTGACATTTTTAACAGCTGATCTTCACAACCTTTTTCAATTCTTGTTACTGCATCTTCTCTACACATAATTCTACAACATTGGTCCCAAATGTAAAATAAAAATTAAATCTTCTTCTGCAAGGGTGCTTGGTGGTCTTTTGTCAGTCTTGAATGTGCCTCTATCTTACTTAAATTTTCTACTTGCATAGCTGAAATTCTTTTTTTTCTCATTAGTTCCTTAGAGCTAAAAAATAAAATCCATTCCTATTCTGTATCTTTTTTGAGTTTCATCCCTTACCCAATTGTTCGAAGTAATTAATGTGCCCAAGTATTTGCAACATATACTTTGCTGACGTTTGTGGTTATTGATTCCTGTATAAAGCTTATTCAGTATTTTCCCATGGTTTCAGTACTATACACTTGTGTGACACTTCCCAGCACTGCAATATCACAAGCAATCCCAATGATTCAAAGAGACATTCTAACTTGCTGCCTGGAAATTATCTTATGATGCTAACATACATATTTAAAATCTATCTGAACCTGCAAGCATAATGAAAATTCACCCTTCTTTTCTTTGGTAGTTGGTGGATAAAAAATATTTGCTTCATCCTTGGGCCAGCTAAATTTTTCTAATTGGCCAGGAAAATAAATTAACAGAAACAAAGAATTTCATCTGGCAATTGCTCCCGCTGTTTGTATTTCATGTTTTGCTAATAAGCACATGAAGAACCACCTGAAAGGGTTTTGGTGATGTGAAAACCCTTTTATGACTGTATGTCAATGTAGTGAGTAGGAAATGAATAACTGCCAAGGAATAAGAAGAAAAGGAAAGAGAAAAATTTTGTGTAGGCTGGGATGACAAGTGTAAACAATGAAAGGATCCTGGCTAAGGTATGGTTTTGGTTTTATTGAGTTGGGTGGTTATGCAGATAATTTTCTTTCTGATAGGAAGATATCTGATTATCTAATGAACAGAGCAAGTAGTGTGCTTGTTCCTCCTGGTAGTGGAATGTTTGTTTTAGGCAGATAAGTGTATTTTAAAGGAAGGATGCTGTATTATTTATTCAGGATGCTAAATGCCTAGTAACTTTATGCCAGGAATTGCTAAATTATAGTCTTGAAACCAGGGTAATTTAAATTATAACTCTTCTTCATAATATACATTTTGGCATATGTAATTCACAATATGTTCCACAAACACTGTTTACATAACTTAATTTAAAGTAGCAAAAGAACTCCCTTACTCAGTAATTATAGGGCAAAGAATTAAAGAAGCTGTAAAATACAAAGAGCTATATTCCCTGTACAGGATGAGTAAAACTAGCTGCAACACTGGAAGTAAAGAGGGCAGGGTGGCTGAAACCATATCATTGTTCTCCAAATATTACAAGGGAAGGGGTAGGCTAGGAAATGAAAAGTATATTGGGCAGTGGAATAAAATTTTTAAAATTTGCATAGTGACATAAGGTACAAATCTAAAGATGTGTAAATTCTTTATTAGTTCAGTTCCTTTTGTTCCTATTACAAATGTAAAAAATATAAGAAGTATTTATGTATGGACTGGGTAAGTGGACAGTGAGGTGGATTGAAAACTGGCTAAACCGCCAGGCTCAAAGTATTGTGATCAACACAAAGTGCAGCTGGAAGCCAGTCCCCCATGGTGTACCGCAGGGGTTAAGACCAGGGCCAATACTGTTTAACATCTTCATTAATGAGCTGGATGATTAGACAGAGTGCACCCTCACCAAGTTCAGAGATGGTACAAAATAGGGAGTAGGGAAAGTGGCTGATTCATTAGAAGATCTTGCTGCCATCCAGAGGGACCTGGACAAGTTGGGGAATAGGACAGAGGAATTTCAAGAAGTTCCAACAAAGGGAAATTCTTAGTTCTGTACATGGGGAGGAATAACCCATGCACCAGTACAGATTAGGAAGCTGACTGACTGGAAAGCAGCTTGGCAGAGAAGGACATCAAGGTCCTGGTGGAAACCAAGTTGAACATGGGACAGCAATGTGCCCTTGTGGCAAAGAAGGCCGTCAGCCTTCTGGGATGCAACAGGCAGAGTGTTGCCAGCAGGTCAACAGAGATGATCCTTCTCCTCTGCTTATCACTGTTGAAACACCTCTGGAGTGCTGTGTCCAGTGCTGGGCTCCTCTGTACATGGGAATTCATGGACATGCTGGAGCAAGTTCAGCCAAGGGCTATGAGGGTGATGGGACTGGAGCAGCTGCTGTACAAGGAGAGGTTGAGAGAGCTGGGACTGTTCAACCTGGAGAACAAAAGGTTCAAATGGTCCTGAAAATGTGTATAAATACTGGATGGGGGCCAGGGAGGAGATGGGGCCAGACTCTTCTCAGTGGTGCCAAATGATAAGACAAGAGGCAATGGGCACAAACCAAAGTACAGGAAATTCTATCTGAACAAAAAAACCCACTTTTTAAGTGTGAGGTACTGTGCTTTTTTACTTTGAGTTTTTTCAAACACAGGAACAGATGACCAGGAGAGGTTGTAGAGTCTCTTTTCTTGGAGATGCTCAAAACCCGACTGGACAATACGCTGTGCAGCCTGCTCTGGTGGGCACTGTTTTGAGCTTGGGGATACAAAGAGACTGTCTCCAGAGGTTGTTGCCAACTTCAACTATTCTGAGATTGTGTGATTCTGTCATTTGAATACTTATGCATGTATTCCTTGGAAATACTGTGGAATGGCATCATTATTTAGGGATCCTTACTTTAACATGAAGACCTTTTTATATTATTGAGTTTCTTCATACTTTGTGAGGAACCTTTGACAAGCAAAGTGAAGCAATGTTAGTCATATAAAAACTGAAATATTTTTAGATCACTTTTCATTGTCTATTCAAATCTTGATTGTTCTAATAGATATTCTTTCCCTCTAGATTTATAGAAGGCCATCTGTGGAGGAGTAAAAATCTACTCCTTTAATTCTGGAAATGAAATTACTCTGCTTTGTTCTGTGTAACAATGTTAATGAGACACTGTATAATTGAGAAATGTTTGGTGTTTCAGTTAACCCTGGCCTTGCAGCATGCACTCTTGAAACAGTGATTTATCTGCAAGAATCCCAGAGTCAGTAGACTAGGCAAACGTCCTGCATCTGGGTACCAAGATAAATAACATGACATGATATATATATGCAATTATAATATAAGCCAGGAGAAATATAAATAAGAAGGGGATAATGCATTCTTTTGCTAGGAAATTATAGAACATGTAGGGTCACTGAAGACAGAACTTGAGAGAAGGCAGGGAGAGTTTTCTCATTCTCCCCCATGAATAAATCAATGTGTTGCAAGTCTGAATATTTCTTCTGTGACTGGCACTGCGCATTCTTTCTTTATGTACATCAATAGTTGTACATGTACAACTCAATTGTAACAATGTACAATTATGTACATGTAATAGCTGTTACTATTGTTAATTCATACAATGTATATTTTAGAAAATTTAAGGTTGGACTGCAGTGTAGGTGAAGAATTTCTCAATGAGACCTAAGCTTTTGATAGAACTGTTTACTATAGCAATAAAGCAGTAGGCTGCCATGTGTGGGAGGTTCCAGTGAATCCATGGCCCAAGTGCTTGAAAGCCAAATTCTAAAATGCTAAATTTGTACAAACCTCAGTTATTCAAAGCAGCTAAACACCTACTTTACTTCAACTATGTGTTTATCAGGTTTGCTAAATTGGAATGGACTTATGCTTTTCTGCACCTGATCACAAATTTTGTAATGTCTCTTCTGCACACATTTTAAATTTTTTCTGTAAAAAAGAACATTTTGGAGAGTGCTAGTTGCATTATCTCTTTCCACCAAGGAAAACAGCTCCCAGCAGAAAGGCAGTAAAAAAATATTAAGAAACCAATTATAGCTCCCGTACCAGTTATTGTTTTTTAACTTCCATTTTAATGCTTATCTTCTCTATCTAGATGCTTTTTTCTTATCTCTAGCTGCCCGTTCAGCAGCTGTTGGTAGCCTAACTCTCACTTCATATTAACTTTTTTATGAGAAACTTATTTTTGAATATTCACCAGTTTCATCTAAATGTTTACATAATAGCTTGCTACTAATTAAATTCCCCTCTCTTGGACTCTGCACTCTGACAGTCTCTCTTCTTTTCACTTTCCCCTTGGTTGTCTCTTCTGCCATTCTCTGTCTTGGCTGTATGCCTGGAATATATTTTCTGCTCAGATAGAACCTATCTCCAGACTCCCCAAAACACTGTGGGACAGGATATGAGTCCTCTGCTTTGTTCCCAGTTAAAATCATAAGTATGGAATGAGCTCAAACATACTTATAACTTCACAGCCCATCCATTGACTTTGCAGCTTTGTCCTTTTCTGTTCATCTCTATCTGTACAAAAATCTCTTCAACAGCAGTCTTATGTTTGTAAATAAGCATGCTGAATTAAGTGCAAATTGTTTTGTAGAGTTTACTCAATTTGCAAGCTCTTTCTGGTGAGGAATATCCTTTAAAACACAATGAAGAACCATATAAGCAGTTTGAAAGATATGTGAATAAGAACCAACAAACTTGATTATGACACTTGTGAGGATGGAGAAGAATAATGTCTTCTGTTCCAGTCTTACTGAAACTTCAAAAATATTTATTACCTTTTATAAATTGTAACTTTTAGTACTGCTCACAAATGATTTAGCATTTCCCATTAATCAATTAAAAGACCGTTCCCTTAGGTCTCCCGTGTGCTCGCTGGTCTACTTATTTGGATGTCAGGAGAATAACTGGATTTGTTACCCCAAAAAGCAAAAGACCCAAGTTCTGCAAGCTTTCAGGAAACCATCTCAACAGTGGTTCAGTATTAACACACTGCTGTTTAGTTCTCCCTGCTATTGTTCCTTGTGGCTTTCCCTTCAGAAGCCATGTTTTGCAGATGGCTTTTAGTGGGAATTGTCTTCTATGATAGCAGATTGGGCCTAAATCTATTGTAGGGCTGAAAATTACAGTACACATTACAATTAGAGTGTCATAGCACACAGCCTCTTTGTTAACTTTGGATGATGAAATTATTTTTACATGTACCATACGCTTTTGAATACATTTTCAGGATTTTAATATTTAAAGAGCACTTCCACTGTGACACATTAATATACTTTGAATTAGAAACTCATACAAATTTCATTAACTCTTGTCTTGTCAAAATTTTATCAAGTTATCTATTCTTTGCTGCATGAGAAAGAGAAAACTTACACATAAACTTTTACACTCTAATGTTGTACTTTTACACGAACATGTAAATTGTCCCTTAAATGTCCATGGACTCACAGTAAAGACCTGAGTGGAATAGATTACTGTAATCATCATTTAATTAATGTTGAGACAGAAATGTATTTAAGCACTGAAACTGTTCTCAGGAAACGGCAATAAAATATTACAGCCTTAATTTCTTCTTTCTTTTTCCCCTGTGCTGGAGTGTATTTAACATTTGTCTTATGCAAACATTTCTAAACTTTGTGCTGTAGCTTTGCTCTTCAAATCACACTGTCCCTATCTGAAGTGGTACAGGAAATATGTGCCTTACTTACAAATAATTCTCAAGAAAAAAAGAATGAGAAATGAGAAAATCTCAATTTCAAGAGTACAGATACTTCTGCTAGTTCTGTAATAGGTATTAAGAGCAACTGTTGTCATCTCTACTTCTGTGGAAAGAGAAGATAATATTACAGGTAATAACTAATAGCAGGACTATTGGAGTAGGAAACATTTTGCAGTGCTCTTTTTGAGATGAAACTGGCAGCTTAGAATACATGGCTGACAAGGAAAACAAGTGAGAGATACTGTTGTAAAGGAGGTATTGTCTCCTCCTCTGAGCTTAAAATATCAATGATGAGGTCTTAGATGCCAAGTGTCTAATTGTGTCCTTCCCTCTTTTTACTGTCTGTGCTTCAGCTTTGCTGATGCAGAAGACAAACATGAGCCATCATTTTGCCAGAAAGACTGAGTGTTCTGTAAGGAATCAAGGGAGAAGAAAAAATGCACTTAATATTTACTCTAAAGAGAGTCATATTCTTCTTTAGCATGGCTACCTAACATTATTGTATCATCTTGCATGTCTTCTAAGGCACCAGTCTAATTGAACTGGTGAATTTTCTCGGTCCTGGTGTGAAGCTCTTCCACACACAGTGCACAAGGATCTATGTTTTGAAGGCTGGAAATTTTTACAAATGTCACAACACTGTGCAAACATAACAGCATACCATTTGGCTTATCGTTGCATAATATAAGAAGTTCATTTTACACTGACCAGTATAAAAATAGAAATAAAATATGAAATCATATGTGGCTGGAGCATATGACTTGAATGGAGAGCTTTTGGTCCCTTTGAATTGTATGTAGAAGGGTCTATGCATTGGTCCCTTGGAATACACGGTTTTCTCAGCCTTCCCCTTTAGGAAGGGCTGTCCAGGAAGACTAGGAGGAGGAGTCATTCTCTATACAAACCAACAGTTTAAGTGAATGGATCTGTGCTTTGGAGTGAATAACAAGCAGCTGAGAGCTTATGGGTAAGGATCAGAGGATATACTGGCATGGGGTGTGTGACATTGTGGTACACTTCTGCTACAGAGTGCCTAATTGAGAAGAGGAAGTACTGACATCTGCAGGAAGCCTCACTATTATAGGCCATGGTTCTCATGGCTTTACCATCTGACATATGCTGGAATTACAATGCTGGGGGCACAAGCAGTGTAGATTTCTGGTGAGCATCAGGGATTATTTCTTCACAGAAGTAAGTGATCTGTGAGCTGGCAGGGGAAGGCTATTGGACATGCTATTTATGATTAAGGAAGGACCTGTTCTTCTTTATAAGGGTATTAAGGTCAACAGCAGATTTGACCGCAGGGACCAATGCTCCCAAGATAGGGGAGTTTAAGATCTTAAGAGAAGTGAGCAAGATGAATAGTAGCATCACAAACATGGACTTCAGGAGAGCAGATTTCAGCTTATTCAGGGATATGCTTGGCAGAACCTCACTGGAAATTTCTCTGAAGACCAAAGGGGCTTGGGAGAGCTTGTTCATATTCAGGAAGGGCTCCTCAAAGCACAAGAATCATCCATTTTGATGTGCAGGAAGTCAAGCAACCATGGCAGAAGGCCAGTACTGATGAATGGAGAATTCATGATTGAGCTAAAGTTCAAAAAACAAAGTATGCAGAAGGAAGAAGCAGGGGTGTGCTTCTTGGGGAGAACCTGTATATGCGGGGAAGGAGTTAAGAAAGGCAAAGTTCAGCTGAAGCTGAAACTAGGGAGAGATGAAAAAGCCAAAACAGGGCTTCTAAAAGTATCTTGTCAGCAAAAGGAAGCCTAAGGAAAATGTGAGGCATTGAACCTAGTGACAGAGCACATGGAAAATAGTCATCTTTACCTCTGTTTTTAACAATTAAGGCCTGGCCTCAGGCATCTCAAGACCAGAAGTTAACTGTCAGAGTCAGTCTGAGCAATGCACCACCCACACTATCAGAAGACAGACTTAGGGAGCACTTAACCAAACTAGACACATTAAATAGCCATGGGACCAGAAGGGATGCATCTGAGGGTGCTGAGGAAACTGGCTGATATAATTATGAGACTGTTCTTCCTCATCTTTGAAAAGTCATGTCAATCAGTAAAGGTTCATGATGACTGGAAAAAGGCAAACATCACATTCATCTTCCAGAAGGGCAAGAAGGAGGATCCAGGAAACTATAGCTTTCACTTTCTAGGAAGATTAGAGTAAATCCTCTTGGAATTAAGTTTGTGAATGACACCGGCCTAAGGAGGTTGAGGAGAGGGTCAATAGATTGGAAGGCAGGACTACTCTTCAAAGGCATCTTGATGGGTTGAGAAATGAGTGGGCAAAGCCCTGATGATGTCCAACAAGGCAAATGCCAGTTCCTGCATCTTGGATGGAATAACCTTATGTAATGGTATTGTCTGGCAACTAACTGGCTAGGGAAGGGCTCTCCAGAAAAGGATGTGGTGGACAAGAATTGAAATGTGAGTCATCAGTACATTGTTTTAGTGAAGATAACCAACCACGTAGTGGGCTGTATTAGCATAAATGTGACCAACAGGTTTGAAGGATGTGATTATTTCTCTCTGTTGAACACTTGTGAGATCATATCTAGAGTACTGTGTCTAGATTTGGGTTCCTCAATACAAGAAAGTTATTCACATACTGATGTGAGTTCAACGGACCGCTACCAAGAAGCTTAGGAGGATGTTGCATAATGTACAAGGGTTGTGGAAACTGGGTTTGTTTAGTCTTAAGAAAAGAAGGTGAAGAGGGGATCTTATTGTTACCTATAGCTACCTTCTGTAAGGATATGAGGAAGACCAGGCCAGACTCTTCTTGGAAATGCATGAGGGGCCAGCAGACACAACTTGCAGCAAAGGAAATTCCAATACAATATCAGGAACAAGTCTGAACAATGACAATAGTCAAACACTGGAACAGGTTACTCAGTCTGTAACCTGGGGTGTGTCTGGGTGAAAAATGATAATACAGTAGCCTTGAAGATGCTCATTAGAGGGTCTCTGCAGTAAACATGAAGAGGAGTCAGAGAGAGAAGGAAAGTTTACTGCAAAGTTCTCTCTCCAAAGGGATATTATGTAGCTTATGTGAGATTTTTAGCATTCAGCCTCAAGGGTACCTAGTATAGGTCTTATCTATTAATTACACTGAAAGAATTTCTCTAGTCTTCAAACGCTTTAATAGGAGTACCATTCAAACAAAATAGTATTTCTATAGCTAACATAGTACAGCAGGTTAGCTGTTATCACAGGTAGACAGCCATGAAATAGCTACTGGGTAGGCTACTGGCTTATCACAAAAGGTGGATTGATTATGAAAACCATTGTGAGTGTAACAAAAGTTTGTTGTCTGTAATTCTGCATTATACGGATTTGCTTTTAACAAATAGCGTGTCACTTCAATGTTCTGAATCAGAAACCATATTTTACCATATATTTCTCAGAAAATTCAAGTTTGTTCCATAGTAAACAGTATATAGAGGCTACAGGGCAGTCCTAAATCTAGGATAATTGCGACCCACATTTCTACCTGCAGTATTACCCCAGGCCAACTTTGGAGTGTTTCACAATGTGTTTTTAGAGGGAAACTCAGATGCATCCAATGACTCTTGAGCATATATACCTTCCATCACATGCTTTATAACATCTATCTTAACTTCATTCATTAGGGTGGTATGGATTAGAAAAGTGAGTGAGGTCCTTCTTTGCAAGTACCATGATATTTTTACTGTAAGACATTTAGTCACCTCATCGGAACATTTGTACAGGCTGCTGATGTGATAGGGATCCCAGAGATACCTACAAAATTCAGACTGCTTTAAGGACTTCTGCAATAGGCACATGTTAGATCCCCTGTCTGGGGAGTGAGAAACAGAACTGATGATGCACTATGCATTCAGAGTCCACCTTACAGCATGTTTATTTCCCTGTGCAAATGAGCCTTTAATTTCTCCTTAATTTCCTTCAACCCCTTGTAGCTTGCAGAGGAATGACACCACCAAGTAACAAGACATTCTAAATTAAGAAACATAGCTGCCTCCCCATTGTCACTAAAAAAAATATCACCCTTATTTTCAGGCAAGATGGAAGAGCAGATAAAGTTGCTCAAACCAGACTATGGCACTTGTCTTCTCTTTAGGAGCTTTAGTCAGTAAATTATGCCTTTTCAAGCAGCATAAATGTCTCATATGACAGCCATGTTAATTAATATACTTGTTTTTCTTTTTCCTTTAAGGAAACACAAAACCTTTAATGAAGCAAAATGTGCATTTGTTCTTTCAAATTATATAAATTTACATATTAGTGTAAAGGTAGTTGGTTAAGGTAAATAGCAGTAGAGAATCTTGGTTGTTTGACATTTTTTGTTATAAGTACCTATTTTAAACTTGACAGACTTTAACCATTTGGTTGCAGTTTCCCATCTGCTGAGTATCTGCTCTACAGCACATTGTTTTAGAAAATTTCATCTGTTATGGTCTAACAAGAATAAAGAACAGATAACATATTAGTCTATTCTCCTGGAAACAGACGTTTGGGCTGTTTGAGTTTTTTTACTAGTAGGTGACACACCTAAAAACCAGTTTTTTTTCTGGATATATATATGAAAACAGACCAGCTAGCCCACCCAAGTTTCCACTGGTGTTTTTATGTCAGTGTGAAAATAAAAAAGATGAGACATTAAGAATAAAGGAAGCAAAGCAGAGGAATGGGGACAGGTAATTAAAATACAGAGAATAAGCATGTGTTCTAACAGGCAGTTTGTATCCTAATAGGTAGATAGCACATGAACAACAGAGCAAACCAAGCAGCCCCATCCTGAGTGAGAGAAGACAGGGTACTAATTCATCCTCAGTGGACAACAAAGAATGGATATAGTAGTGTCACAGTTTTAGCTGGGATAGTTGATTTTCTTCACTGTAGCTAGTATAGTGCTGTGTTTTAGACTTGGTATGCAAATAATGTTGATAACACCCTGGTGTTTTAGTTGTTGCTGGGTAGTGTTTACACTAGTCAAGGACTTTCTAGCTTCCCATGCTCTGCCAGGTGCACAAGAAGCCGGGAGGGGAGGGGATACAACCAGGAGAGCTGATTCGAATTGGCCAAAGGGTATTCCATATCATGTGACGTCATGCCCAGTATATTAACTGGGGGGAGTTGGCCGGGGGAGGCAGCAATCGTGGCTCGGGGACTGGCAGCGTCGGTCGGCGGGTGGTGAGCGGTTGCAGCACTTGTTGTTTAGTTTTGGGGTTTTTTTTTCCTTTTTTTTCCTCTTCTTCCAGTGTTTCATCTCTCTCTCGCTCATTATTTTCCTTTTCATTATATTAGTATTATTGCTGTTTTATTTTAATTATTAAACTGTTCTTATCTCAACCCACGATTTTTCTTACTTTGGCCCTTCCGATTCTCTCCCCCATCCCACAAGGGTGGGGGAGTGAGCGAGCGGCTGTGTGGTGCTTAGTTGCTGACCGGGGCTAAACCACAACAAGTAGCAGCTTTGAGCTTTGAAAATATATTATTCTAAAAAAGTTTCTTGGTTTCTCAAGTGAGAATTGTAACAGGAAAATACTCTCTTAGGATGCCTCTGGTACTGTTTACCCATATGATAAGGACACAGCCCACTGAAAATGGTGCTTAACATCTCAGGAACTATCAGACTGAAATGTTTGTAAGCATCATCCCTGATAATCTGTGTAGAATTTGTAAAGGTTATTTTACAAATGAATAGCTTTGTAGTTCATTTGTGTACATTTTCAACCTTGCTTATTTTTAAGATTTACAGACTAACCTGGTACTTCTAAAGCAGCCTGCATAATAACCTTACTTATATACAGCAAGCTTCTCTCATCAGGTTGTGCCTTGGTTTTATTATAGCTTCTAACAGGAGCTAGAAACAGACCCGAACATGAAGTACTCACATGCCATCAACCGAATGTATAATAATGGTCTTACCTTCACTGAAATCGAACAAACAAAGAAAACAATATTACTTATGTAAATAATCCTAGCAAAGTTGTAGGAAAAGGACAGTGGAACCAGCTTTGAAAGGAAATTAAGTATGATTTTGTAGAAATAATACACTGAAAAAAACCCCTTATTTTTCAGAGAGCACATGAAAATATTCTCAG
The DNA here is from genome assembly GCA_031468815.1 of Morus bassanus. Taxonomy (NCBI): domain Eukaryota; kingdom Metazoa; phylum Chordata; class Aves; order Suliformes; family Sulidae; genus Morus; species Morus bassanus. The sequence continues at coordinate 66,834,413 of CM062571.1, forward strand.
TACCAGCTAGCTGTATATAACTGGAAAAAAGCTCCTTGCACTGACACCGTGTATTTTCACTTAGTCTAAAGTTACAGATTTACTAAATGAACCCATACTTGTGTTTTTAAACTTCCTTCTATAATGACTTTAACTACTTCCTCTTCGCACTATGAGAACCATCTTTTAATGAATTGTAATTATTTTGCTTGTAAAAGTTTTATCTGCTAGGTATTTTTTCTCTCGCTTTGTATTTTTAAATAATTCGGAGTAAGTCATAATAGTATAACTCTTGAAATCTCTATATCACCATGGGTATTCTACACATTAAGAAAAAGAGGCATATACGTTTAGGAAACCGTCAAAGCTTCTGATTTAAGGTAATTGTTTTAGAGTCCTGAGACATGAGAATATGATTAATCCAAAACTAGCAAGCTGATCTGTATTATCTTATGTTTTGGATATTTAAGAGGATGCATTATGTCAAACACTGAAATGGAAAAATGGTTTTCTCTGCCAAATTGTGATGGTTTTGGCTAGGATAGAATTAATTTTCTTCAAATTTGCTCACACGGTGCCATATTTTGGATTTGTGACCAAAACAGTGTTGATAAAACAGGGATGTTTTAGTTACTGCTGAGCATTGCTTACACAGCATCAAAGTATTCTTTGTCTCTCACGCTGCCCCACCAGTGAGTAGGCTGGGGGTACACTAGAATTTTGGAGAGGACACAGCTGGGACAGCTGCCCCCAACTGACCAAAGGTGTATCCCGTACCATATGACATCATGCTTAGCAAGAAAAGTTGGGGAAAGGAGGAATGGGAGACATTTGGAGTAATGGCATTTGTCTTCCCAAGTAAACGTTACGTGCCATGGAGCCCTGCTTTCCTGGAGATGGCTGAACACCTGCCTGCCGATGGGAAACAGTGAATGAATTCCTTGTTTTGCTTTGTTTGAATGTGTAGCTTTTGCTTTACCTATTAAACTGTCTTTATCTCAACCAATGAGTTTTCTCACTTTTACCCTTCTGATTCTCTCCTTGATGCCACTGTGGGGGAGTGAGCAAGTGGCTGTTTGGTGCTTAGCTGTCTACCAAGGTTAACCCACAACACAAATGCACGACAAGTGCCATTATTTTCACTAACATTGAAATCTTTAAGATACTTACTGTATCATCTCCCACAGTGTTATTGGGGTAACATAACAGCACTAAACTATTGTATTATTCCTGAAGTTTCAGTTGACTAACAGTAACATCCCAAGGGATTATACTTAGTCAATAACCCAAGTGTTTATTTTCTTGAAAATGTTGTGTGAGGTCACCTCATCCTTCACTAGTTAATGTGGTACTTCTGTGATGAATATTCGTTAATATTGAGCTCCTGGTTTCCTAAGCAACAGTAGCCACATGAAAGCTTTCAAAACCTTCTTCCTACTTGCTTGATGCTTTCACGTAAAAAACATGAAAGGTTTTTTCGTGTTTTTTATTTTAAGGAACAGGGTTTTTATTGTAAGGAACAGGAATCAGGATGTTGTTGTTTGGCTGTACTGATTACAGAGTCGAAAAACAGTCAGAGGTTTCATGATACAGATACTGAAAATATTTTCTTTAGTTTTGGTTGATATTAGTATGTGCTGACTAATAAAAATTAAATACTCATATATATATATATATATATATATAAAAATACAAGTCCTAATCACTACAGATTTTGGATTGGTTTTGATTTTGGTTTCCAGGCTAATGAAAAACTGCAAGCTACTCTGCAGGATTTCAATACTCTACCTGTTTAAATTACTATTACCAAAGAAGATCTGAAGTTTGCATTTAGGTTCTGATCAGTGTTGTAGGGATAATCAGGCTTGGTTTCTTGCTTCATCTCCCTCAGATAGAGCAGGGAGCTGAAAATAGATCCCACTACTCAAAATGCTGCTCTTTTCTCTAGCTTATAAGAGGACTGACACATTTTCATTTGTTCCTACAGACTGATTTTTATTTTTTAGATTGCATTTAGGAAGACATGGTTTTTTATTTATTTTGGACAAAGGTAGAGTTTTGTCTTAGTACCAAAACTAAATAAAACAAGGAAAATCTAATTTTTTATTAAAGGAAAGCATTTACTTCAACTAAAAATCAAATATTTTTCTATGTATGTTGTCTGATCTTTTTCCTCACTTTTTACAATCTTATTTCTAATTTTTTCTTTAATTTATGACAACTTTTATACAAAAAATATTGTTCGGTGAAAATACTTTCTTTAAATATTTTAAGACTAAAATGTTGACACAAAACTTTTCAAATTTATAGTTTCATTCTTAAAATATCAGGAAGATGCTGGTTGACCTTTTTTATTTATTCAAAAGACTTGTCTTTCATCCAGGTTACTAAGTATTTTTGATCTTGTTAACACTGTAAAATTATTACTGAGGAAGGACAATGTCAAAAACTTGAGAGGCTATAAAATAGAAACAAACTTTGAAACTAAAAGAAAACTTGTAATTCTTTGACCACTGTATAAGTGACATTTTCTACTGTACAAAATGCTTGGAAACTAAAATCTGGAGTTATTTCACATCTAGCCAATCTACTTGTGTTATTTACAATAGTTTTTAAATACTACATGTTATGGTAGAGACAAACATTGTTTTGACATCATTCCTTTTCACTTTAGCTCTGAAAAATTTCATAAGGAAACCTCTGTTTATCATCTTCTTGGACAATATTCATGATGAAAATACTTATTCTTTTTTTGGGAGAACAGAAAAAGGACCTGAGATGAAAGTGCACTGTGATGTTTAGTCTGATTTGACCAATCTAAAAACATAAGAAAGCAAACATGTCAGAAGACCAGATTGTACTGAGTCTGGCTGGGATAGAGTTAATTTTTTTCACAGCAGACCATGTGGTACTGTGCTTTGATTTTGTGGCTAAAATAGTGTTGATAACACACCAATGTTTTGGCTGCTGCTGAACAGTGCTTGCACAGTATCAGAGTTTTCTGTCTCCCAATCTGACCTGCTCCTCGACTCCCAGAGAATAATGCTGGGGGTGGACAAGAGGTTGGGAGGATACATAGCCAGGACAGCTGATCCAAACTGACCAAAGGGGTATTCCATACCGTATGACATCACGCTTAGCAGTAAAAGCTCAGGGAAAGGAGGCGGCATGTTTGTCATTACAGCATTTGTCTTCCCAAGCAATCATGCATGCTGAGGCCCTACTTTCTGGGAATTCACTCAACATCTACCTGCTGTGGACAGTAGTGAACGAATTCCTTGTTTTGCTTTGCTTGCATGCACAGTTCTTGCTTCTATTAAACTACCATTATCTTGATCCATGAGTCTTCTTGCCTTCCTTCTATTTTCTCCCCATCCTGCAGGAGAGGGGAATGAGTGATCAGCTGACTAGGTGTTTGTCTGTTGGCTGGAGTCAATCCACCACACAGACAAAATATCTGATAAAAAAATATTCATCATATTTGTATATTTGTTTCTTACAGAGAAACCAACAAAGTCTCAGTCCAATCAACTGCAAAGACTTGATAAAGTTGCTTCAGGATTAAACTATTTAGAACGCGGGAAGGGGTGTAGCTGACTTCTGACCATAAGTCACAGAAATGTTGACATGCAGAGATAGATAGCTAATGGGGAATGCAAAACAAGTGTTTATATTTCAGCTCATTCTGGGTCTTAGATGTCTAGGTCAGGATAGCTCATTATGTACCTCCATGCAATTGGAATCCAAAACTTGAGTTGTCTCCAAGCCGGGCCACTGTTCTGAGCACTTAACCACCCTTCATATCCAATCGCTCTGAAAAATAAGGTAGTGAATTCTGTCAACTCAGAGTTCTTTGTTTCAAACACAAGTATTTCACGGTATTGCAATGGTTTTCCTAATAGAAGTTCCACAATGCTTTTGAATTTTTAGAAGGCAGAACAGCAGGACATGAACAGGTGCTTGCTGGGAGTTGTATTTGAGGGGAAAAGCAAGATGGCAACACTTCAGGTTCATGATGACTTGCATGGGTGGATTGATGGGAAACTGTATGACTATATAGAAGATCACATTGATCTTCACAACTTTTCACAAGTTCAAGCAAAGTTCAAGGAATGTTGAAAATATGACCTCAAGAAATGGGTTATGGGATGTAGAACTGCGACACCCATATATTAGGCTGCGGTGGTCAGGTAGTTACTAATGCAGAAGTTCAAGTAATATGTATTCTGTTCTGTCCTCTTGTTGTGATTGTGAATGTCTTTATCACATAATCAAAATAAGAATATCTTTCGCCACAACAGGTGCATGTCCATTAATATGGCAATGGATAGAGGTACTTTGGTCATATGACAGTGGTTTTTTTAAGTAATGTGGCAGAGATGATATTTAGGAACAAAATGGTAGAGGGTACACTTGGCCTTTCACAGTCTCCTTCATGAAGTATCTCTAAGGGAGATGTTACGCTTTGTATCAGATGAATTATTTTGGCGGGCCAGATCCAGCTACGAGTGCTAGGCTCTGTGCATAGCTAAATGATCCCATGTATCACACTCAGTTTGAACATAATTCCTTCTGAAAGGAAGATATTTAATTCTTTCCTATTTAACAGCTTTTTTTTTTTCAGGAATGTCATCGTTTTGGATTGGAACTATTGAGTACCCATACACATTACTTATATGTTACTCCTTCCTGGCCACATGCAAGCTGAAGTTAAGATCTCAGAAGATACCATTGCTGCATCAGATTTTCAGAACACAGAGTATACTTTCAAAATCCTTTATATGATATCTGTTATTCCAAACTGATCAAACAAGTATTTTCAGTCTTGTGCACCACTAGCCTCAGCCAGTTTACAAATACCATGTCATTGATATTGTACCTGATTCTCTGCCTAGCTTTTTTATTGGCTTCAGTGTAATGAAAGAATACCAACTGACAGAAGGATCTTTGCTTCTAAATTTAAATATGTCTTCAGAATAAATATTTAAAAATTTTCACATATTCCTTCTTAAAAGGAAGATTCCATAAGCTGGACTTCGAATGATTATAATTATTGTTATGCATATAAACAACTGCCTCATGAAAATGGCTCATCAAGTTAGTACTAATTGCTGTGCAGCTACAAATTCAAACTCATGAAAGACAGACAGAAATATAAAAAGCTTATCCAGTTCAACAGCAACCTTTCAAACTAGAGTTGAAAGAGTAATAAGAATTGTCTCATAAATAAAAATTATGCAAATCTACCACTACTGAAGTTTCCCGTGTTTTATGAGAACTGTATGTGTTTTGCTCAAATGAAGCGGAAGAAACAGCAACTTTTTCCAGGCTTAAGGACAGTGTGGTGCATTTTTCAGAAGGGCAATCAAGAAAGAACTGTGAATGACTGAAGAGTAAAAAAGTGGTTTAAGAAATAGAGAACCTGAGAAGAAACACAGACACGTGTTTCTGAAAATCAAATATATACAGCTGCAGATGCATTGATAATATTAATTTATGAGATTTCACTTTCTTACAAAAAAAGCTAAGATGGTGTTCAAAACAAGCTAAGATGGTGATATCAAAACATAGGCATAGCCCTTTTCTGAAATTTTTATGTCATTTATACATACAGGATTTCTCCTTAATTATATAAAATAAAACCTCTCAGAGCTGAGAAAAGAATTTAGGAAATTAGAGCTCAGAATTCTGTAACTAGAACCAGATTAATGTTTGACAGAGATTTGGGCAAGATTCTTAAGTTAATGAAAGAGTATATTCTACACTCTTCTGTAAAAATTTGGGGCAGGGGGGAGGAAGCAGAACATAACCCTGAATTTATTTTTTTTTAAATTGATAATAACATCCATGATCACCTTCAGTTTGCTAAGAAAACTTGTATTATGGAAATGCCATCAGGTATTTTAGAAGTTTTACTGAAAACTGTTCAGATGAGTGCTTTTGATGTCTATTCCCCTGGGTAAGCTGTCCTTAAATGATTGAACGAAAATTTATTTATAAATGTCTGCTTCTGTATTATACTGCCTGCACAGATCACACAACAAGAATTAAAAGCTACCATACAAAGCTCATCTCCACAAATTTATCTTACCCAAGTCATAATGTATTCAGAAGAGAAAGATGTGGGTTAATTTTCACATTATTTAAAAAAAAAATATTTTAGGTGCCTTCAGAATTTCCAGCTAATTACATTGGAGCAACATTGTGGGCTTCTACCCCAGGAAATGGGGCTTTTCACAGGAGTAATGGATTTTCTTTTTTGAAAAAGAAGACCTCACAAGCTGCAAAAGAATCCTGGTTGTAAAACACAGAATTGCCTTTTAAGCTACAGGTCACCATCAACAGGAACATCTGCTTGTTTTTCCCAGTCACAGAGGAAGGATTCCTATTCGTATTCTGCATGCCTGATAGCAGAGCAGTGTGGTTTGCACCTAAATGTGTGAAATTCTGTTTCATGTTTTGCAGTTATTGGTCACTTCAGAATTGCACTCTGGGGTCTGGTTGAACATTGGGCCCTTTGAGATGTTAACAAACTGCTAGTGGAAGTTATTAAGGGCTGGATACATTGTCAGACAGTTAGCACATTGTCGGGTACTTTACTTATAAAGGAAAGCCCATTATAGTTAGAATCTAATTAAATCTAATTCTTTTATGAAATGACAACAAAACCTCAACTCCACAAAGGAAAGAGCTGTTCATCATTTGGATATTAAACTCTGCAGCTGTCAAAAGGGTTAAAAATAGAATCTTAGAACTCCACATCTGAAATGATTAAGGGCATGGTTTAAATCAAAGGTACTTACTTTAAGATATGTAAATTAAGTTATAGTTAATTAATGGCTACTAATAAGAAAGTGAAACTATTTTTTTCTAAATGTAGAGTTGGAGTCTATAATTTCTTCTGTTGTAAGAACATGGTCTGATATCATTATTGAACCTGAAAAGCTGGTATTAGAACTTCATCTCCTTAGGTCAAGAGGATAATACAGTAAATTTCAAATTCAAATTATCTTTTAGTGAAATATCCTGTTATTGTGAGCTGGTAGTCTTCTGACAGATGTCTCTGTTCCTTTGGCATCTGTGTAACATCTAATAGAAATATTTCCATCTCACTACCTGATTCCAAGGACAAGGTAAGAAAGAAGACTCTGGAAGCTGGGCTTTCTGCATAGGTCTATTATACATGCTTTGACAACTGCTGGTGTAATAATTTCTTCTACACTCTCTATGATTTGTCTTGAATGCCATTGGGATGATGGCCCCTCCTGAGAAGGTATGACGCTTGATCATCACGAGATGATGAGGTAAGGCAAGGCTGGACAGATACGCTGGTCATGTCTGCCAGCATCTAAGTGGTTATACCTCTCCCAGAATGTGAGGAAGGATTTTGAATAAGTGCAGAGAGAAACATTATGACACTTCTGTGTGATCTGGACACTTGACTTTTTGAAAATAGTGCCCAAAATGTGTGAATTTGAAATATCTAATATGTATACAGAACCCTGTTGTGTAAACTAGGAATGAAAAAGAAATGCCTAGGAATGACAGAAGTGCTCTATGAGGGATTTAGGCATTAATATGGTAATATTACTATCGACATTCCAACCAACCAATTAGAAAACAAATTTTGAAAAACAACATTCATTCTGTGGCAATTGCAGCTTAAATCTTTAATGCTCCAGGAGAATTCATACTCCATTAAATTAAGTGGTCTGCAGAAGCAGAATTCAGAAGCCCAATCTGTAAGAAACATAAGCAAAGAGGAGACTGGACTTAAATACAGGACTTCCAAAAGGTGTCACAATGGAGAGCGGCAAAGTAAATGCAGTTGCTGAGGTCTCTCTGCTAGCCCAATTCTGACTACCTAAAACCTCAGAACAGAACACCATTTAAGGACAGCATGCCCACCTTATGAAAATAATATAACTTGTCTCCTGTGTGATCTCTATGTGCAAAAAGCATTGATTGTGATGGTGGTATTTTGCACATTTTGCTCAACAATAAAATCCTTAATGATGTTGACACTGAAATGAAAATATTCTAGTGTTACTTGTACTAAACTGATATGAATGGAAGCGGTCAGGTTTCGGATTATAGTTTCAGACTCTCCGGATTTACATAGTAAAAAATTGGCTTGCTTATTTGTCTTTGTAGACATAAAAATGAGAATATTCAAGTTTATTTTCTGGTGTCTTCTTTCTGGATGCTGTTGTTCCAAATATTGTCTTAGGATGAAGAGTACAAGACGGCAGGTTACAAAGAAAATCATCTGGTTTTTGCACAGATGGGAGCCTGCCCAATATCATGTCAAATTCTCAGCTTCTGGCATCTGCTTCTCCCAGACTTTTTATTTTGATTTTTTTAAATTAGTTATACCATAATAGGGTGGCATTCTAGCTAGACCTACTTACAAACTGTAACTTGGAGCTTTGAGAGTTTAAAATTTCCACCTGTGTCATGGTTTTAGCTGGGATAGTTAATTTTCTTCACTGTAGCTGGTATAGTACTGCGTTTTGGACTTAGTATGAAAATAATGTTGATAACACACTGATGTTTTAGTTGTTGCTAGGTAGTGCTTACACTAGTCAAGGACTTTTCCAGATTGTGCGAGATGCACAAGAAGCCAGGAGGGGAGGGGCACAGCCAAGAGAGCTGATCCAAACTGGCCAAAGGGATATTCTATATCATGTGATGTCATGCCCAGTATATTAACTGGGGGGAGTTGGCCGGGGGAAGCAGCGATCACGGCCTGGGGACTGGCAGTGTCGGTCGGCAGGTGGTGAGCAGTTGCAGCACTTGTTGTTTGTTTTTTTTCTTTCTTCCGAGGTTTCACCTCTCTCATTATTTTCCTTTTCATTATAATATTATTATTATTACTATTATTACTATTATTATTACTATTATTATTATTATTTTATTTTAATTATTAAACTGTTCTTATCTCAACCCATGAGTTTTCTTACTTTGGCCCTTCCGATTCTCTCCCCCATCCCAGTGGGGGTGGGAGGAGTGAGCGAGTGGCTGTGTCATGTTTAGTTGCTGACTGGCGCTAAACCATGACAACTTGCTATTCAGTTCGTTCTTTTTTAAACCTCATCAAACTTATTAGTCTAAGAGACACCTAATTAAAGTGCCTTGTGTGTTCATCCTGGATAGCATATTTCAAATAACATTTTTGTATGAATTGCCAACAAGCTAGTTTATTTTATATCAAAACTGTGACCCTCTTTTATGTCTTCTGACATAGCAGGTACAGACAAGACCCTGTCTTCAGCCAGAACACATTAATCTTAGAAAAAATAATACTTTGAGTTATTAAAGAAGGAAAAACATGCACTATATGTGTGAAGAATGGTTGGATTAAACAGACATTTGGGAGAAGTTTCATCTGACTTTGTATTATATATCTACAAGGTAGACATGCACATCTGAGCTACTTGTCTGAAGTCCCTTTATAGTCAACAGAAAAGAAGGCAATTCTGAGATGTTATTCCTCTTATCATAAAGAAGACATTTAAATTGGGTCATATTAATTACAGTCTAAAAGTTCCTGTTTCTCAACATGGATTATAAAAGCAGTCTAGACAACTGGCTCAGAGAAGATGTCTGCATTCCAGACTTCTAAAATTAGGCATCAGGTGACAAGTTTGGATTCAAGAAGCCAGAAAGGGAACCAAGTGATCAAATACGTTGATCCTATCTGCGCAGTGTGCAGATTTGCTAGCACTCTTGTGTCAACTGAATTATGGTCTGAACCTACTCCCATCCATATTAAAACAGTGTTGAAACCACAACTTGTATAACAAGCACTTTTGTTTTTGTTCCTTTGGGAAGCAGGAGTTAATCGAACATTCACAAAAAAATCCTGTCTTCTAATCCAATAGTCTCTCCTTTTCATATAGTTCCACTATTACTGGTTCTTTTACTTAGCAGGAGAGTTAAAATGCAGAAAGAAGGATTAAGAGTGTTAAAATATTAAAAATATTCCCTCTTTTTTGGAGGAAAAGCTTTCCTTTAGTTGACTCTTCTGGCTGTTTGAAGACATGATTAAGAAAGATAGGTGGCATCTTCTGCAAACTGGAAAAGAATAAACTTATCCTACTCTTCTTTTCGTATTTTTGAGGGAAAAGTAGTCACATCTTTCTCCTCTCCATTTCCATACCCATGTAGATACAGATAAACTCTCATGGTCCAAACTTATCTGGCAGCAAGGGAAAAAAAATAAAGCCTTAAAAGGTAGCAAACCTGTCACATGAAGTTGAAACCTTAGTTCCTTCCTGTTTCTCAAGAAGTTTTGGGGGTGCTTCATCAGCATAGAGTCAAATCCTCAGACTGAAAAAAGGATCTAAATTTTGCCTTGGCTCCATGGGAACCATTAGGGATATGCTTCATCTTTCTATTCCATCACTTGAACTCACCCTCACACATTCATATGCCATTTGGATTTTATGTGCCACAAGAGTAGAAGGAAACAGTGCTTATAAAATTCAAGAAGCTTTCTCTCTTATTACTGTACTAGCCTCCTCACCTGCCAGATTGGTGATAACATATCTATACTGGGTGTATGCTAGCAAAAGAAAACCAGGATGTGATGGAAAGTGAGTAGGAACTTTCCAGGTGAGAAATAGGGTGTGCATGGCAAGAAAGAAGATAAAAGACATCTCTCTGTGTGTGGGGATGATAAATTCCCAGCCAACCTTGAACTTGTTTTAGACTTGCTGCTCAAGCTGGATGCACATAAATCTATGGGATGTGGTGGGATTCGTCCCAGGGTACCGAAAGAACTGGCTGATGTCATTGTGGGACCTCTCTCCATTAGTTTTCAATAGTCTTGGGAGTCTAGAGAGGTCCCAGTCAACTGAAAGCTGTCAAATTGTCGTCCCAATTTTCAAGAAGGGTAAGAAGGAAGACCCTGGTAATTACAGGCCTGTCAGTCTCACTTCAGTGCCTGGTAGAATTATGGAGAAGGTTATTCTGGAAGTTATTGAAAAACACTTGAGAGACAATGCAGTCATTGGTCATAACCAGCATGGGTTCACAAGGGGAAAATCCTGCTTACCCAACTTAATTTCCTTTTATGACAAGGTCACCCATCTAGTTGATGAAGGGAAGCCTGTAAATATGAGGTTTTTTGATTTTAGCAAAGCTTTAGATACTGTCTGTCACAGTGTTCTTCCGAATAAAATGTCCAGCACTCAGCTAGACAAGTCCATAATGCATTGGGTGAACAACTGGCTGATGGGGCAGGCTCAAAGGATTACAGTAAATGGGGTTACCTCAGGCTGGCGGCCAGTCACCAGTGGGGTTGCCCAGGGCTCAATTTTAGGGCCAGTGCTCTTTAATGTTTTTATAAATGATCTGGATGCAGGAATCAAGTGTACCTTAAGTAAGTTAGCTGATGATACTAAACTAGAAGGAGCTGTGGACTCCCTTGAGGATAGAGACACTTTACAGAGAGATCTGGCTAGACTAGAAAGCTGGGCAATCACCAATGGTATGAAATTTAACAAGAGTGAGTGCTGAATTCTCCACCTGGGACACGGTAATCCTGATGATATGTACAAACTGGGGGATGAGGCTGGAGAGCAGCCCTGCAGAGAAATCTGGGGGTTTGGGTTGACGGCAAGTTGAATATGAGTCAACAGTGCGCCCTGGCAGCCAAAAGTGCCAACTATGTCCTAGGGTACATCAAGCACAGCATACCTAGCTGGTCAAAGGAGGTGACTATCCCACTCTGTACTGCACCTGGTGCTGCCCCACCTTAAGTACTGTAAAAGTTTTGGGTGCTCCAATGTAAGAGGACATCAAACTATTAGACTGTGCCCAGAGGAGGGTGACCAAAGTGATGAAAGGCCTCGAGGACAAGACTTTTGAGGAACAGCTGAGGTCACTTGGCTTGTTCAGCTTGGAGGAGAGAAGGCTGAGGGGTGACCTTATTGTAATCTACAACTTCCTCAAGGCAGGCAGCAGAAGGGGAGATGCTGACCTCCTCTATCCCATGACCAGCGACAGGACACAAGGAAATGGAATGAGGCTGCATCAGGGGAAGTTTAGGTTGTACATTAGGAAAAGGTTCTTCACTGGGAGTGTGGTCGGTCACTGGAACAGGCTCCCTACGAAAGTGGTCATGGCACCAAGCCTGTCAGAGTTCAAGGAAGGTCTGGATGATGCTCATATAGTTTAGTTTTAGGTAGTCCTCCAAGGAGCAGGGATTTGGACTTGATGATCCTTATGGGTCTCTTCCAACTTCAGATATTCTATGATTTTATGATTCTATGATTCTCTAGGCAAACTATTTTGCCTTCCAAAAGGGGGGTAGTTCAGTCCTAACTTTTTCTTGTTGTTTTCTGTTATCTATTTTCCTGTTCAACAGACAATACAAGTGCAAGGGCTGGGTGGGATAATGTCTTCCAAATTAGTGCATAATCTGGCCAATGAAGGAAACCAGGACCCCAAGGCATTTTTCAGGGTGCCCCATTGGATAAACAGTGTCAGACACAGGTTCTGGATTCCAAAATCTGGGATGCAGAGAATCTGCCATGGCTGCTTCCAGGCCCATCTCCAGAGAGCCATAAGCCCATTAAAAGTTCATCTCTATAAGCCTAGAGTAGCACAAGGACACGCTGCCAGACAGAGAATGCAAATTACAGACTTTTGAGGAACAAACACCCTATCTGGAACCCTTCCAGGACTGTCCTACTAGAGCCTCAGCCCTATTGTCCAGGTGTGAAACCCATCACGATGAGTCATTGGGACCAGATCTCCATGTCACCTTTTGAACTAAAGGGGAGTTGCTGCCAAGGTGTGTGGGACACAGTATGGGAGGCAGGGAAGAGCATGTTGGGATTGTGCAGGATTTATTAAGGCATGTTCAGGGGAGGAACCAAAGGTGGGAAAAGGGAGGGGTTTAGGTGATTTGGGGAGAAACAAACATGGGAAATAGAGGGATGAGGGAATAGAAGGGCCTATTTGAGTGTAAGCAGGGGCTGGACAGTACGTTTGTCTGGCCATACTCTGCATCTGATCACTGCAGTCTGTCCTGATTCCTTACTAAATTCCTTCAATTATTTTCCAGTAAGGGGCTCTTCACACTATGTGCACATGCGTGTATGGCATCTGTGGTGCCAGTGACTGGAGTGAATGTGGGTGTGCGAGTGGGTGTGTGATCACTAGTGAAGTTCAAGCTGAACGAGCCAGCAGGAAGGTGAAGTGGCCTGGGATCAAGGGGTGTGTGGGGGTGTCTGAGGGCCAGCTCTGGGTGTGAGAGCACCAGTATGACTCTAAGGGTGAGAGCACAGCGGGTCAGCTATGGGACCAGGGAGTCCTTGACAACACTGTGTATGCATGTGGTGGTCTGTACCAGCAACTGGAACGGGGCTTTGGCCTTGGGGTTTCGTATGTCAGCATGCCAGCAACTGGAGAGACTGGGATCCAGGGACAGTGGCTGGGCAGGCTGTGGGTATATGAGCCCAGTAGCTGCCCCTGAATCTTGTACATGTATATACATATTCTTTTTAGCAGACTTCCTGCTCAGCCAGAGCTAGGACCAGGATGAGGCCATTGGTGATGTCTGTGTTCATGTGAGTACTCTGTCTGTCTGTTATTTGTGATTCCAGATGTGTAAATATGTATATATATATTCCATATAGTGTAAATTGCCTATCAGGAGTAGGCGCTCAGCATTGCTATTGGAGACACCGGGGGACTGAGTCAGACTAGGAGAAATTCATGCCTCAGAGATGGCCACAGAGGACCCGAGCTGCCCGAGAGGAGGTTCCCAACCATATTGGATCAGGTAATCACAACAGCAAGAATTGTCTGAAACTATAAACACATTTTCTGTGTGAAGAGCTGTCACTGAAAAGCCATCATTGAATGGATGATAAAATTTGTGGTAGGCGAGTAAGTGTAGCCACTTAGTTACACAAGGAGACTGTCACTCAAAAGTCCAGTTTTCATTTACTGAATGACCCTAGGGAAGGTTTTTAAACTGTGGTTTAAGTTTGGCCATGTATAAGGTAGTTACTGACCTGTCTCATGGGAATACAATGAACTGATATTGACAAAGAAGTTGGTAATCTTTGCGAGAAGGGTGACATCTCTGTATTGGATTAGAACAAAAGACAACAAGATTAGGTCTCATACTTTCAAGAGAGGTTAACCACAAAACATCCACAGAATTTCAATAGGTTTTCCCTGTATAACACCGTTAAAGTTATTTGAGAATATTTCAGAGTGAGCCAGGGACGAATGACTGAGAAACTTCACTGACTTCAACAGTGAAAGCTCCTTATAGAAATGGTATGTTGATTTTAATAGTTGTTTCATTATATCAAAATCAATTTGAATATCTAAAATATATAAAAATGTAGCATGTAACCAACATGTAAATTCCATACTTTACAATGCACCACAGTGGCATGTCTTAATCAGTGCATCATCTTTTGCAGATGGGCCTGGAAATTTTTCAGGATAGTTATTTTTTTTTTCTTCATTCTGTGATACACCTTTTAATAGGTTTGAGGTAAATTTCAAAGAGGACAAAGAAGTCCCAAGTAAGGAAGCCGTGTATCTGTTTCCACCTTTAGTAGATTTTCAGCATAGCTTTGCAATAGTTATTTGTTATGGACATGCATCTTTTTCCCCAGATATAATGAAGTCTTTATTTATGCAACTACTATTCATGTAACTACTACTAGCATGAAAATACCATTGCATTGTTACATATGGTCTTACATTTTCCTTGACACCATTTTTGAAATAGAAAATATTTTTTAATCTTACTATCCAGTATTCTAAGATGAAATAATTTTTGTTAAGGATTATAATGATTTTTTTTTAGGTTGGTTTTTTTTTCTTATAAAGAATGAACTTTTCTTTTTCCTGCTGTGACAGGTTGTGAGTCCTTTTCTATCATAAAAAGGACTGCCATAAAGACGATGGACTAAAAGCCAAAACTGAGTGATGCTTACACAGTACAAAGGAGAGAGTTGGCAGGTCCTCAAGACTGATTATTTAAAACCTATTTTCCAGAGGATCTGATAAGCTGAATTTCCACAACCTGAAATGGACTATTACATCGAGATATCCCCAGGCACTGTTTATAGTCAATAAATCAAAAGATCAGGGCTTTTTTCAAATTTGATCGACAAGCTGTAATCTCTTTAAAAATTTTCCAAATGTTTAAGCATTTTTGCAAGCCTTGTATAGTCTTAGATCTCATTACTTTCTCTTTCTCTCCTTTTTCTTTGTAAAGAACTTAATTCAATTTGCCTGCTTAAAAGAACAATCTTGTAATTCAAAAATACCCCAAATTAGGAGTTGTCTGGGACTCCAGCATCTGGAGTCACTATTTGTGCCATAAGAGACAGTCAAATGATGAATGTCATGCAAAAGAGAAATCGCCAACTGTCAAATTACCTCTCAGCTCTGTTTTGTACTGGGTTGTAGAGTATTTTTGCCCACCTGTCGCATGATTGCATTGCCCATCTGTCAGTTTAACTTGTGGTGGTTTCCAATTAAATTTTAAACAGAGGTGAATACACTCTCTAAGTGAATGAGAGTGGCCCAACTTGAGAGGAAGGCAGGGAAAACTTGGCCATTGTCAGTCTGCATTGGAAACAAGTGACTGAGCAAGTGGAACCTGCAGTCAGCTGATCAACCAGCACGCAGGAAGGTCAGACCCAACCATGTTATGCTCTGCCTCCTTCTCAGGTGACAGACCAAAACACTGTGAAGGACACTTTGGGAAGAGGAGTGGAAGCTGAGTATAAATGCACAGGGACCACAGGGGACATGAAGGTGGTGGTGGTGTGGTGGTGTGAAGCATCATGGAATCTTTGTCTGGGAAAACTTGGGTTATTTTTACAGGTTGGTCTAGGAGACAAAAGAAAAAAAAAATACAGAAAATAGAGTTCTGCTCTTAATTAGAAAAATTTTGATTATTTTTTTAAGACCATTATTTCCCTTTTTCCTTCATGTGTAAACTTGGCAAAATCTTTGGGGCTATTTCTTCTTAAACTGTACTGTTTTTTCTGCCTTCTGTGGTAGACTTACTTCTCTCTGCATTGACATAACTGAGAACAGGACTAAATATAGTATAATTAATCAGCTATGCCAAAGATAAATTTAGCTTAGTGTGGGTCTACCAGGCAGTGTACTGAAGAACCCTAAAGCTGATACAGCTGCATGTCACAGCAAAATGTAGAAACACGATCTTGTGTTTCAAAAACTGCTACCTTGGGGGTCCCTGCACCAAACTATATCATGAGACATAAACACGTACCATATTTTAATCACATTTTTTCTTCAGTTGCTGGTGCAGCAGCCATGTGGCCATGCCACTGTAAAGCATGTAAGGGCATTTTTCTACTGTGCTGAACAATAGGAGACTCATATATGTGGAAAATAACAGAATTAGAAAGTACTTCTGGTGTATATTTGGGTTTTTTTTCTCCTATAAAAGGCTTTAAGTGTCCTAACATTTGGTCCTCAGCTCAACTGACAGAAAAAAGAAAGACTGGACATAAAGCCAGGATGTTTCTCACCTTTTTAATTACTCAGTACCTTCTTTACTATATTTTTCAATACAAAATTTATTTTCCTTTTATTGCAAGCAAAAGTGCATTTTTCCTGCCAGGAAATCTAAATAATTTATGGTTACAGAAAACATCCAAGCATGACCAAAGCAGAGAAATAAATCATTCAAATGCAAATCTCAGAAAGACACTTCTTATTTTCTACTTCAGTTTCTACAGTAGTAACAACACTTAGAGCTCATAACTCTGAATATCAGTGAGGAAGAGCAAGTCCATTTCAAGTTAACAAGGAACAGGACTTCATATATGGAGAAAATACTGGACTTCAGATCTTCAGCTATACTTGGTACTGTGATTTATAACATGTTGAACTAAACTATAACAACCAAAATAAGTAAGTGTTCACCTGTAATCCACAGTACTTTGGAAATAAAGTAGGGCACTGCAAAGAGCTTCATCCAGTAAGATATTGACATCTCTGCCCTTGTTCACTTCAGGTAGCATCTCATAATTAATATATGGCTTAGGAAATAGAGCTCACAGACATGAACTGGTCTTTAGCTACTAATTAAGTGTCTCGTCCAACTGGATAAGATTTCCTACCACCAAAGCAAAGGCTTTGGAGAAGTAGAACTGCTGATTATTCCTGTGAAACCTGATGGTGGGATTTATTGTTTCTGATAGCAATGCTACTAATGCTGAAGCTATGAAAGATAGCAAATTAATTAATGCATAGCATTATGTCCTGATTGGGTTTGTATGAAATGCATTTGGTCTTGTTTGGCCAGGACAGCATTTACCATTCATTATCAAGAAAATAGTTACATTCTTTTAGTCACTCTAAAGGTATTATAACCTTGCTTTGACATTACAACCCAACATATTCTCTGCAGGAAAATTATTCCAGAAACACAAAAAAGTGTTCAAAAACAGAGATGCTGGATTTTATATATCCCAGGTTTACCTGCCTACTCAGTTTCATGCCAATAAGGACCTTAACGGGAGCTCATCTTTACAGGGGATCAGCCATTTGCTATAGGTGGTGGTGTGCTGGCTGCTGTTTCAGTTTGATTGCTCTGTTAATGTGATCCAAAGGCACCTAACTCAAGAAAAGTAAAACCACAACACTTCTTCCCTTTTAGGTTTCTCTGCTAAAAATTAATTTAATTGAAGTGTTACAAAAGGTGTGCATAGCAATGCACTAGTACTTGGCTACAGCTCTGTTTCAACAGTAGACATTTAAGAACATTTCCCACTTTGAAGTTTTGAAAAATTTCATGAGATTTGTGTTCTGGCAATAGATTTTAAGCTGTTCAAAATCTGTGCTCTGGCTCTTTCTTCACCATTATATGGTAACAAGTGTTTTTAACAAAAAAGGCAACCTTTAGTCCTAAACAGTTCACCTAGGCAGGGAGTAGCAATGAAAAATGTAAGATACCATTGTGTTTCGATCTAGCCAGCACACTGAAAAATGGACATCTTTCTGACTGAAGCAGTCACATATATTTAATGGAGCTTTTCACTGTTAAAAAACTCTATGTCTACTTCAGTCACAAAGTTATGGACCAAAGTTTGTTTTGAATGAAGCATTAATCTGCCATCAAACTGGCTACAAGTGACATTTTCTAGCTAGCTTAGTGAAAAGACATCATAATCATATCTTATCAGAGTAGAGCTGGTGACAGGAAATGCCATTAATTATCAGTGATTATCTTTCTGGTTACTTTTTTTCCCTCTTTTTTCTTAAAAGCACGTGAATCTCCAGAAAATGTCAGTTAATTCATAGAGTCATAGAATCATAGAATGGTTCGGGTTGGAAGGGACCTTTAGAGGTCATCTAGTCCAACCCCTCTGACATGGGCAGGGACATCTTTAACTAGATCAGGTTGCACAGAGTCCCGTCCAGCCTGACCTTGAATGTTGCCAGGCATGGGGCATCTACCACCTCTCTGGGAAAAACCTGTTCCAGTGTTTCACCACCCTCACTGTAAAAACTTTCTTCCTTATATCTAGTCTGAATCTACGCTCTTTTAGTTTAAAACCATGACCCCTTGTCCTATCCCAACAGGCCCTGCTAAAAAGTTTGTCTCCATCTTTCTTGTAGTCCCCCTCTAAGTATTGAAAGGCTGCCATAAGGTCTCCCTGCAGCTTTCTCTTCTCCAGGCTGAACAACCCCAACTCTCTCAGCCTGTCCTCATAGGAGAGGTGCTCCAGCCCTCGCATCATTTTTCTGGCCCTCCTCCAGACCATCTCCAACAGGTCCATGTCCTTCTTGTGTTGAGGGTTCCAGAGCTGGATGCAGTACTGCAGGTGGGGTCTCGCCAGAGCAGAGTAGAGGGGTAGAATCACCCCCCTCGACCTGCTGGCCACACTTCTTTTGATGCAGCCCAAACTACAGTTGGCCTTCTGGGCTGCAAGCACACATTGCTGACTCATGTCCGGCTTTTCATCCACCAGTACCCCCAAGTCCTTCTTGGCAGGGCTGCTCTGAATCTCTTCATCTCCCAACCTGTATTGATACCAGGGGTTGTCCTGGCCCAGTTGCAGGACCTTGCACTTGGCCTTGTTGAACCTCACAAGGTTTGTATGTGCCCATTCCTCAAGCCTGTTAAGGTCCCTCTGAATGACATCCCGTCCATGAGTGGTGGTCGACCACACCAGTCAGTTTGGTGTCATCTGCAAACTTGCTGAGGGTGCACTCAATCCCACTGCCTATGACATTGATGAAGATACTAAACAACACTGGTCCCAATATGAACCACTTGTCACTGATGTCCATCTGTACATTGAGCCATTGACCACTACCCTCTGGATGCGACCATCCAACCAATTTCTCATCCACCGAACAGTCCACCCATCTAATCTGTATGTCTTGCAATTAGAGAGAAGGGTGTTTTGGGGGACTGTGTCAAAGGCCTTACAGAAGTCCAGATAGATGACATCCATAGGTCTTCCCTTGTCCACTGATGTAGCCAATCCAGTAGTTCTGCTGTCCAGTTTGATATTGTTACTGTGTAAACAAACTGCCAAATTATAACACAGCAAACAACCTGACACACAGTTTCAAAGGCCATGAGAAAGAAAACATTAAAGAATTGAATTTATATTTGATGCATAATCCTATCCTATTAAAATTTGTCATGCATAACATTTCACTTTAAACCTTGCTGATCTGCAGATAAACCAATAACCTGCTGGAGAGATAAAACAAGGCATTATTATGTCTAATAAAAAATAGGGAAGTCATCTCATGGCCCATTTTAGGCAACTCTGGAAAGCCCGTTTCTCTCTATTGACTGTAGAGTGATTTTACAGATATTATCGAGGTGATTTACAGTTCTCTCCCAAACTGTAGAGGTACTAACCACTCCAGATCTCATGGAGACAATGCAAAGATTTTTCTTACCTCATTGGGAAGCGTAGTGAAACAATAATTCATGAAATATTAATAGCTTAGGAAAAGTTCATGAATATTCTTCAATGTGTAAAGGAAATTGGAGCAGGTAAAACTGCGAAAGAATTGAGTATAAAGAACTGTTCAGCAGTCAGAGACGACTGTAGTGAAGTTCAGGATAAATCTTTAATGGGTAAGAAGGACAATGTCAAAGAGAAAGGTGCTTCTACATCCTGGGAAATCTGTCTGTTTCATTTTCAAAAGTAGGAGTTTGTGCATTTACAGATAACTGTACAAGCATCTGAAATATACTATGTTAGCGAGTTATTTTTGTCAGGTCCAGAAACAGTTCAGAAAATGTTTACTAGTTATTTTCATATATTGAGTATGTTCCCACATGCACATTAAAATGTATGAAAATTCTTTTAGAAGCTCACTAATTTGAAGAAAAGTATCTTAAAGTTAATCAGTATGAGGAGAATGAGAATTCATGAAAAAACAGTGTTTGTCAGAGATATTCAACCAAAGGTTAGAAATTCATTGCACAGCTTTTTCATGCAAAGGGTTTTCCAATAGCTCTTCCACATCTTCCATCCAACCATGTGAGAGACTAGAGGTAGAGGTCTAGTACAGGATTAATCAGATCCTAATACACATTGATTCCCAGAATATATGAATAAGCCTGTCATGGTTGCTGTGAGATTTAGAAATGCTGCCAGACCATTGCAAAATCTGTCCCCCTGAATTGTACAGGGAGCATCAAGTTCTCTTTTATTTTAAATCAAGATTCATCTTACCTAAGCTTTTATTGGATATTATACATTCATGGAAATCAAATCATCTTACTAGGGAAAAAAGGTCTAAATTGGAAATTTTATATCTAATGGAGAATCACTAAAAGAATTTTATTTTCAAAAATATTACTTGAGTTTACAGATTCAAGAGAAACCATTTCCATACTTTGATCCGCTGCTGCAGTACAGATTAGAGGAAAATACTGTGTTTAAAAATCCCTGTCCATCAGGACAAGATAGCAAATAATTACTTATTTTGATTCTTCATAATCCACCAGAAATCTGTGCTGTTAGGGAAGAATTTTTCTAATTCAGCCATTCTGCACTTTAAAAGCCATAACAGAGAAGATGTATCTCTGTCAAAATAAATCTCTTGAAGTACAGTAGGAAATAATACATTTGCAAAAAAAGAGAACACATGAGGAATTCCATAAAGATGTGCTCTTCTGCTGTGTACAGATGGTTAGATGCAATTTATTTTTAAATCCATCATATATGAGCTGGTATGATTCAGCTTGTGAAATTACATTCTTGACAGGCTCAGTCTTTAAAGAAGTACTAAAGCTTATATAACAGCAATAATTGGTCAGCACAGGTCTATTTTCAGAAGCATCTGATGCTAACAAACTTTGAACAAGGAGGCATTTTGGCAGAAAATGATTGATCTCAGAAACCAAACTTAAAGACATATGTCTCTTTGGATATAAGTTTATGCAAAAAAAAGAAAAAGAAACACAAACAAAAAAAAACAACAAAAAGACCTCACAACTTTAGAAAATTGAATGTTATTATGTTCCTTAAATGGAATTAGAGAGATTTCTCCCTCCCCCCAGAGCGCAATGTTCAGAAGAATATCTGAGACAGTATAATTGGTTTTTCAGCTGTAAGATCAGAGAATGCAGAGTTGTGCTTTCATTGGTGTAAGCTGTCCCTGAGACCCTGGAGCTGTGTTGTGACTGTAGAAGCCACAGCTGTACTAGAAGACAAGGGACGTGGTAAAATCTTTGGAAGGTGCATAATGGGAGCAATAGTTGCTGGAAGGACTCTGTCAGCAGAGCACGAAGGAAAATATCACACGACCATGGACTGAGAAAAATGTTCAACTGTGGTGAGCTACTACAGACTCAAACAATGGGCTACTACGAGCCCTATAGAGGGCTGTCCTCTGTATTTCTTGCTAAAGTAAAAAAGTATAATATTTGATTGGAACAAATAAGGTAGAATGAAGCACTGATTCGTACAGCTGTTACACATAGCTCACGTGGGAATTCTCTAGCCCAGCCAGCCTGCCTGTTCCAGCCATGCCTTTCCAGGTATAGACTATGAATATCCCAGCTGCTTTCTCCATAGCTTAGTCATCTTCTGCTTATCCTGTGTTCATCTCTGTAATAGCAGACACACTTCTGACCATACAATGGTCATCTTTTTGCCATATTTGACTCAAAAATATAAACTGGCTCTACAGAGGTGTGCTTGGCACAGCTTACATGAAATGTCTTCTGTATATTTTGGTACTTAATAAGAAAATTCTTATTTGTAATGCTTCATTCCCATATGTCTATGAATGTGTCTTTACTTATTCAAGGCACCATATATTTCTTAAGCTGCAGGTTATATTTATATCTTCATAGTATTTAGCTTCTTCAGGAGAACAAAAGGCTGTATACATTTTGTGCAAAATATGTCAGGTATTTTAATGTTAGTTTAAAAAAGTTATTCATACTATTTTGCTACAGGCAAGCATTTTGCTTTAAGCAGAGGTTTCTGGAAAATTCCTATGATAATACTTCTATTATTTTATAACAGTTCTTTCTCTATCTGTCCTACACAGTATGTTTTTCAGACTGATTTCAGACAGTTTTAGCTATGGTTCTATCAGATCTTGGGAAAGCTCTATTTAGTTAAACATTTTTCTTTCTAGCATTCATTTACAATGTATGTGGAAATTTTTCTTCCTTATTTTTATCAAACAATCTTAGTAGTTTTATTTGGATGTTTGCTAACAAACTTGTTTAATTTAACATTAATATTTCTTTATAAACATATGAAAATGCATTTATTGAGGTAATATTCCACATTCCCAATAGCTTGTAAGGTGGCTACAGAGAAGTAATAATATAGCTCTGCTTCCACCATAAATTAATAAAGCGAGGAAGCCTAACAAGGTGGTTAAATATATTTACTCCTTCCTTCTGCAAAGTTTAAATCTTAATAAATATACTTGGATACATACTTCAGGTTATTAGAAGTTTCTTGGAATTCCTACTAATATTAAATTTAGTACCTCATACTTGCTAATATTGGATAAATACTTTTTCTTTGCATTTTTTAGATTATGTACAGTATTCAGTCCTGTATACTGGAAGAAAAATGGCAGTCCCTGGAAAACATACAGTACAGTACAGGTAGACCATGACATTAAAAAATAAGACACTGGGAAATTTCTATATAATATTTTTATTCTTTACATTCCTTCTCTGCATGAGTACAGTGCCCAGCAGGACACCAGCAGTACAGAATGCCTATTATAGCAGCAAAATATGGAGTCTTTAATAAGATGACATAAGAAAGAGGTCAGACTCATAAATTAATTTTCTTCTTTGGTTGCTAGGGAATATGATAAATATCCCATGCTAATGCTTTTTCCATTCCACCTATTAGTGCTTTCTCATAGGCTATATGTTTGACTGTTAACTCTCTTTTTAGTAACAAAAGTGTGGAAGGTACATTGGTTTTCATTAAACACAGCCACTCTAATAGTATTGCTGAGGTGTATCTTAATGTTTGTTTCATAATATGTAAAACTATTGTTTATTTAGCCCTAATTGTTCAAGTTATTTAATCATAGCTTTAAAAAATTGGCTTGTAGACAAATAACTCACTTAACTGAGCTTTTAGGGATTTTTTTTTCTCACAATAAAAATAAGGCTTCCAGGGTCAATGTTTGCCAGATGTTTCCATAAGCAGAGAGTATTTACTCCCATTGTTCACATGCTATGAATTATAAGAATAAATAGATTTGGTAATATTAATACAGCTGAAATGGAGTTGTTTCATGCACAGCCTAATCACTAGGATGCTCTTTGTTTGATTAAAATGTCAGGAAGGCTATTAGGAAGCAAAGACAAAGGCAAAGAAATGGCTTAAGATAAATAGCCATCTACCAAAACTCCACCACTAATCAAAAGCTATTCATTTATATTCTCTGCCTCTGATCCTCTGCTGAGTTCACTGGACTAGCTTGTTAAAGGTTCAAGAGAAATCCTGCAGCTAGACTGGTTGTAAATTGCACAACTGTTTAAGCAAGGAGCCAGGCTAACTCTCAGACCTCAAGGCCCAGGAGTGAGTGAAGCTGGAAGGGTTGCGTAGGTCTCTAAAAAAAGCTAACAAGATTTTAGTTAATATTGATGTGTATGTAGATCTCTCTTTGCCCAAAAATCTTTTTCTTCTTTCATTATACTTTCACTTAAGAAGCTGCCTGGCTACTCTGCTCCTGACAAACGTAAAATGTTGTAGGGAGACATTCTTTTACAGAGAATCAGCTGGAGAAAAGCTGATCAATGGACAGTTTATCCTAGCCCAGTGGAGCCACAAAAGTTTGAATTTTTCATAAGCCTTCATGGTCAAGGAATTACACCCAGAAAAATGAGGTAGGGTATAGATGTATTAGGTCTGTAACTGTGGCATACTTGATGTCAATTGTAAAGTTATCCACACTTAACAAAGGGAAAAACTAAATGAATTGTCCAAATGCTAGATCATTACTGGAGCCAACAAGATAATCCAGAAATCCCACATTCTCTGTGGTATTATCTTTCCTGTAGGTTTTACTGCTTATCATGTTGATAGACTTTGCTCTGACTAAAACATCACGTAGGACAAGGGTGAGCATCAAGTGTAGTTGCACTGAAGAATGTAGAGGCCCAATTAAATATACACTTGGAACCAAAACGGATGCTGCAGCTGTCAAGAAAAAAAGTGTAAGAGTAAAGGTATTTGCTGTGAAAACTGAAAAATAAAACAGAAAAAGAACTAATATTCCTTGTAGAAGTTGAAAATATTTCTAATTGAAATGAGATTTTCATGGTCTTGCAGTCAATTCCTCAATGACTCCACAAGGTAGAAAAATTATTACACCTTTAAAGAAATTTTAAGAACATTTAAGTCATAGGTAATGTATTTATGGGAAAGTTAATTAAAACACAATATCTACATTAAATAAAATACTAGACTTAAAGTACAGAGGCAAAATGGAGTAAAATTAGTCTGTCTTAAGCTAGTAGAATCTGAGGTGTCATTTCTACAACAAAAAACAATTTGAAATATAAAAAGTACCAAATTATCAAAATCATAATCTGCTGAACTGTTAGGTTATACCTGGAGTCAGTGTAAAAGTTACTATTCACTCTTTCAGGGATTTGTCACACTGTTCCCCTGCCGTGTTCATGATTGTGACTACCCAACAATTTTCACTACTAAGCCTGAATTTTGCTGGTGTGTGTTTTATATGACAAACATTCAAACAAATAGGTTCGTGACTGAAACAGTAGCTTTCAAGTGATATTTCAGAACATAGCCAACACTTCATTTTGACCTGCTCTATCTAAACTGGCAGACTGAATGGGAGATGTATTCACAAATGTTGTATGAGATTGACAGTGTGTCACTGATAACTCTGCTCATCTGCTCCTCAGACACTACCTAGGTCTGCACATGTGGGTTCTGGTGGCACATTTTTGTTCTGAGAAAGATAGTTTCACAAAAACTAGAAGATGGATGTATTTATCCTATTTTCTCTTCACTTGTTCACAGATGTCTGTGGAGATAATGATAATAGCAACAACAATAAAGCAATTTACATTTACACAGAAACTTCTATCACAAAGTACCTTACAAACCATACACAGGAATCAGTCCAGCAAATATGACCTCCATCCATGGAATGAAATGCAATAGTTCCTTTAACAATGCATATGCTCAGTATTACTGTCTTTAATATTAAAGGTATGCATTGCAAGAGAGTGCTTGTAACCTGTCATCCTATTTGCAAACTGAACACAACATTTCAAAACTTGCGTGCCAAAAGACAGGCTTCTAATCAATACAATATTTGGTAACCAGTTTCTCAGAAAGATAAAGCTTTCAGCCCTCTCAATGGTGTCAGTTCTGGCACTCAAATCCTTCACAATGTATGGTGCCTAATTTAGTATGCAAAATTAGCATACAGCACTGATAATGGAAAACACCCATGACTTCTTCAAGACATTTCAGCATGGAACTGGGGGTGGAAATCAGGCATATTTACAATCCTGGTTCTAATTCCTACGCTGTTGTGTTTTGCATCATTATTCTGGACTACTTGCTCTGAAGAATGAATATCATTTGTCTGATCTGATACCACTTCAGCAGAGATCCTTTGTAAGAGGACTTATGTGTCTGCTCCATCTGCATTTGTCAGTATTTAGATAAATAGTAACATTATCTTAAATAATACATCTCCCTATTTCCATCAAGCTACAAGCATATATTACATGATTAGGTAGAAGGTATCTTTGTGGGTAGGAAAGTCAATGCTACATAGGAAGCATACTCCTTGGAACTAATTAGACAAATTGTTTTAAGACACTTCAGAACTTTTTACTGTTTTATAAACAATTCTTTCTACCCTAGGGTGTAAAAAGAAATGTGATAGCAGGGTAGCATGATGACATATTGCAGGCATAGCAGAGGTTAGCTTTGTTTATCAAGAAAAAAAAGGTGAATCTAGAAAGAGGCCCCATTTATTGCAATGGGAATTTTATAGGTGCCTGTTTCAGAAATTTTCTTAAGCTGCTCAGTTGTTGGCAGCAAACCAGAGTATCCCTTTTGTCCTTGAATCTCACAGCACCACGAAGGATGGAAAATGAAACACAGTTTGAAAATGATGTGCGTATCACTTAGCAGTGTCATAAAATAACAGGATATTTCTTATATTGCTATAGAAGAAAAGGTTTAGCTCCCTGTAATTCTCAGGAAGTGATGGGGCTACAACAAAGCACTATGCAGAGTTCATTCCATACCTACACAGTTCACTGTGTGTGATGCATCTTAGTCAACTTCTCAGGTAACACAGGTTGCATCTACAAGCTCATGGAGGAAATATGGAAACTGTGTGTTGCCAAAGGGTTTGTACAGCCCCAAGGCTTTTGATTTACTATAAGAATTTTGCAAAGCAATCCCACCATTTGCTATACCTCTTTTTTCCCCCTAAAAGCATTTCTGCATAGAAATAGCAGTTTGCTTTAAAATGTCCCAGCACATTTTCTAAGACACTGTACTGTTTTTTATTGTTCCACATATAAAAGGGTACTGGATTCTATGGGAAGGGCTAAAGATTAGTATTCATTATCAACTGGTTCTGAAGTTCAAATAAAAAGTTCCATGTTTAAGAAACCCATTCTTTAGAACACTGGAATAAATGTGCTGTTCTTACAGCTATAGGAAAGGGTTTCTCTTATTCTGGAGCAGACCTTTTAAAGCTAAAAGTCTAAAGCATGGTTTCAAGCATTTTATTAATCTTGCAAGGACAAGAAGATATTTTTTTATTACACAATCTCTTTCTAGAAAAAAAAAACTTACAAAACTAATTCTTCATTTTAATTTTCCTTAATTTTTTCTTCTTGATTGTAATTTCATTATATTTGAGGACTCACTGAAAGGGCGATATTTTCTGTTTGACATGTCTGCTCATAGAAAATAAGTCATCCACCCAGCCTTCTTTCTCCATTAGGTGACAACCCATACTTGTGATTCCATCCTATGAGGAAACCTTCATCACTAATTTCACCTTTCCAGTGTACTCCCAAGATGGAGTGAGAAGCATCATAATTCACTTCTTTCTAGATGTTCTTTTTCCCCACCTGCATATTACAATTTTGTTGGCAACTTCTTTCTTCTTAATGAACTGGCCCCCAACCACACATGGCATATTATAATTGGAAATGAAATAAGTAGCCAATGAAGCAGATTAAATATAAATTACAATAAAAAATACCATCATTGGAAATTTATTTCCAGCACCTAACTGTTTCTGATCAGCACCTGAATCATACAATATGTCTTAAAGACAATCCAGTTTTAGAAAAGACTAATTCTTATCCCCAAGTTCTTAACAAAATATGAAGATCAATTCATTATGGAGGAAGTTGTATAAGTACAGGAGATATTTCTGCTATTGTGGTTAGATTTTAAAATTTGGTCAGCATGTTCTTTATGTTTGCCCTTGGAGCAATGAAGGCTAACCATATTCTGGGCCATATCAGCAAAAGCATAGCAAGTAGCTAGAGGAAACTGATTATTCCACTCTATTCAGCACTTGTGAGACCACATCAGGAGTGCTGTGCCCACTTTGGGACTCATTAATACAAGAGAGACATAGACATACTGGAGTAAGTTCAAGGACCACCAGGATATTGAGGGGGCTGGAGCACATGACATATGAGGAGAGGCTGGGAGAGCTGGGTCTGTTCATCCTGGAGAAGACTGAGGAGCAATCTAATTGTTGCCTTCCACCACCCAACAAGTAGTTACAGAGAAAATGGATACAATGTTCTTGGAAGAAAACAGCAAAAGGACAAGATGAAACAGCTAAAAGTTGCAGCAAGGGAAATTCCAATTAGATAGTGTGGAAAAGTCATCACAAAGAGGGTGACCAAACACTGGAACAAGTTGCGGAACCTTCGCCTTTGAAGATATCAAACAACAACTGAACTTGGCAAGGGATGCAAAGAATAATAAGAAAGGCTTCTAGAGTCATGTCAGCCAGAAAAAGAAGATCAAAGAAAGCATACCCCGCAATGAACACAACCAACAAACTAGTAACAACCCACAAGGAGAAGGCTGAAGTACTCAACAAATTTTTTGCCTCAGTCTTCACTGGCAATCTCTCTTCCCACAGCTCTTCAGTGGGTGGACCACAACATGGGGATTAGGGGAGCAAAGTCCCTCTCAGTGTAAGAGAAGATCAGGTTTCTGACCAACTGAAGAACGTGAACATACACACATCTATTGGACCTGACAAGACGCATCCCAGAGTCCTGAGGGAATTGACTGATGTAGTTGCCAAGACACTCTCCATGATATTTGAAAAGTCATGGCAGTCAGGTGAAAACCCTGGGGACTGGAAGAAGGGAAACATTGTGCCCATCTTTAACAAGGGTAGAAAAGAGGACCCTTAGAACTACCTTCCTGTCAGCCTCACCTCTGTGCCTGGGAACATCATGGAACAGATCCTCCTAGAAGCTATGCTAAGGCACATGAGGACAGTGAGGTGATTCAAGACAGCCAGCACGCTTCACCAAGGGCAAGTCCTGCCTGACCAATCTAGTGGCCTTCCATGATGGAGTGACTACATCAGTGGACAAGGGAAGACCTATGGATGTCATCTATCTGGACTTCTGTAAGGCCTTTGACACAGTCCCCCAAAACACCCTTCTCTCTAATTGCAAGACATACAGATTAGATGGGTGGACTGTTCGGTGGATGAGAAATTGGTTGGATGGTCGCATCCAGAGGGTAGTGGTCAATGGCTCAATGTACAGATGGACATCAGTGACAAGTGGTTCATATTGGGACCAGTGTTGTTTAGTATCTTCATCAATGTCATAGGCAGTGGGATTGAGTGCACCCTCAGCAAGTTTGCAGATGACACCAAACTGACTGGTGTGGTCGACCACCACTCATGGACGGGATGTCATTCAGAGGGACCTTAACAGGCTTGAGGAATGGGCACATACAAACCTTGTGAGGTTCAACAAGGCCAAGTGCAAGGTCCTGCAACTGGGCCAGGACAACCCCTGGTATCAATACAGGTTGGGAGATGAAGAGATTCAGAGCAGCCCTGCCAAGAAGGACTTGGGGGTACTGGTGGATGAAAAGCCGGACATGAGTCAGCAATGTGTGCTTGCAGCCCAGAAGGCCAACTGTAGTTTGGGCTGCATCAAAAGAAGTGTGGCCAGCAGGTCGAGGGGGGTGATTCTACCCCTCTACTCTGCTCTGGCGAGACCCCACCTGCAGTACTGCATCCAGCTCTGGAACCCTCAACACAAGAAGGACATGGACCTGTTGGAGATGGTCTGGAGGAGGGCCAGAAAAATGATGCGAGGGCTGGAGCACCTCTCCTATGAGGACAGGCTGAGAGAGTTGGGGTTGTTCAGCCTGGAGAAGAGAAAGCTGCAGGGAGACCTTATGGCAGCCTTTCAATACTTAGAGGGGGACTACAAGAAAGATGGAGACAAACTTTTTAGCAGGGCCTGTTGGGATAGGACAAGGGGTCATGGTTTTAAACTAAAAGAGCGTAGATTCAGACTAGATATAAGGAAGAAAGTTTTTACAGTGAGGGTGGTGAAACACTGGAACAGGTTTTTCCCAGAGAGGTGGTAGATGCCCCATGCCTGGCAACATTCAAGGTCAGGCTGGACGGGACTCTGTGCAACCTGATCTAGTTAAAGATGTCCCTGCCCATGTCAGAGGGGTTGGACTAGATGACCTCTAAAGGTCCCTTCCAACCCGAACCATTCTATGATTCTATGACTCTATGAGTAAAGAGGTTCTCATCATTTTCATTTTAGATCCTCTGTTTTACTCTATTTCCTCCTCACCAAACTATATATTCGTATTCAGTTTTCAGTATTGAATGGATATCTGTTCTGAATCAACAATGCTGACTCAAACAAAACTACTAAAAGTTGTTGAAATCCAAATGCCAATCGCACACCTTATAAACCAAACTTTGATTTGTATCCAGAATACCATATACAGGTATTCAGAATTTAAAATTCTCTAGTCTTGTGTGTTATTGGTCAAAGTACTTTTTTTTTCCTTTTTTTCCCCCAAAATATACCAATTTACAATTTACTTTCAAGCTCTAGCCTATTCCCAGAAGCCTGTGTACTGAGTATCAAAGGTCCATTCGAATCCAGCTATCTTGTGCTGTATTATACAAGTCTACTGGGTAAGATTTAGCATAGGATATCAACTGATTTTTGAAGAGACTGAGTAATCTCCTTCTTCCTAACCTGTTTAGAATAAAGCCAAAAGTTTTTATTCTCCACCACAACAGCTGAATGATAATAAGGAAGGACACCAAAACTGGCATTTGAATCTCTCCATTCAGAATATGCCTACTGTTTCTTTTTTTTGCTTTTTTTAAAAATGGTAGAAGTCTTGTAACTTTGCAGTTGCTATATAATACTCTGATTTGCTGGTAAGGGAAGTCCAATTGCTGTGAAAAAAACTAGTAGCCCTAGAAAAATTTTTGTTTATGCAAAACTACCTGAATAAAAAATCAGTGGAAAGTCTGTTGATTTCTAATTCTGAAACTTTGTTAATGAATTGCCTGTCATTCCTACAGAGCACAGGACAAACCTTAAGGGGGAAGCAAAACTGAGGTTCATTTCATGTCCTGTCATAGACCAACACTGTGGAAGCAGACTGAAATGGTAAATCTAAAGTTTATCTGTTTGAGAAATTCAGAGACTTATGTCTTCCTCATGGCTCCACTGATACTGGAATCAGGCAAGATGCTTGAACTGAACTACTAGTGGGTACAGTCTACTTGTCTCTGAAATTTGTGCCTCAGCCATGTTTTGAACAAAGCAGGTGTACTTCATCTCTATTTATGTTTGCTTTGAAAAAGGATTTTGAGAGACCTGCAGGATTCTCAGGGTGGAGACAATGCATCATCTGAAGCTCACACTCTTTCTCATTCTTCTGCTCTGCCTTCTTGAATAGTCCAGCTATTACTTATATGTGTAATCCCCACACAATATTTGTTACTACTGGATCTATAGCTACATTTCCCCAGGTTCTACTTACACTTCTTATTTTTCACATGTACTCCACAAACATACTCAAATTAAATATTATGGAAGAACCTCTCAAACATCTCAAGTCCTGAGTTAATTACCTGATCATTTCTAAACTTCTAGCACAGACAGTCAGTGCCAAATCTCCCCATTTACAGTAGTGAAGCATAGAAGGGAACTGTTTCATTTAAAACTTCTCAAACATAATACTCGGAATTCTTCAGAGCGACAAGGGAATATTAGTGGGATTTTCATATGAACCCAGCCTAGACAGTCAAATTATTATTTATAATAATGATTTTAAACATCATAAGATGAGGTTCTGACAGAGAAAAGCTATTATAAATAGATTACTCTTATTTATTGGAGAAAGCAAAAACATGAGGTTCTCTTGTTTTCCCTGAAAAGGGCTTTATATGACATAGCTGTGGAATAGCTGCTGGAAATAGTTAACACACCAGGCACTGAAAGACAGAAAACCAGAACTGAGCTTCTGGGAAGTTAAAACTCTTTAAAGAAGGCCTCAATTTTTATGGGTATGTCACTGTATTCCATGCTGATATTATGTTCAGTTTCAGCTTCATACAATTAAGATTAAGAAAACAAAGAAAAGAAGGTTGGTAGAAGAAAAGAATGAAATATGAATGTAAGTAAAGGTGTAGGAGAGTCAATGTTAAATTGTAAATGATTTCTGCTTTCATGAAAAACAGTTTATAAAGCAAAACAAAAATATTCCAAGGAAAACAGAGACAACCCAGTTTGAAATTCTGTTGTTAACACAAATCTCAATCAATCAAATGATTAATTCTACCTTTGCAATGTGTCAGTTACAAATGGCAACAACCAGAATCAATGGTATATAATTTGTCATCTCTTTGAAGGCTTAAAGATTGTTGATAGGCAAAATACCAATGAAGATAACAATTGTTGGGTAAAACATGATTAATATTCTACTCCATGATAATTATCTTTCTTTAGAGAAACAGACACTGTTTTAATCAAATTACATTTTTGTCCTTCCAAGGGCACAATAAATCATTAATATGTTCAGATATTCACAGAAATCTTCGAGTAAATTTATTCACTTATACACATTTGAAACTTCACGTGCTGTGTGCTTTAGTAGCCATAATAGATATTCCTGTCTGAACATAATTTCTATCAGGTATTTTATATAATATTGTGTAGTAGTAGGATGCTTTGCAAATTAATATAACTGCATTTGGATCAATGGAAAACTGAACATGATAAACTAGGAAGACTCCCTTAATTTCTCTATAATACTAGGAACTAAAAGTCTTGAATATTCATTCAGGTCTCATCCAAACATATGTAAAATGTCTTTGTTAGCACATATGAGCTACAAGTTCTTGAAACATTGAAACATAGAACAAATTGAATTTTCATTAACCAAGGATAATGTTCCTTGTTAATGTTGTATTAAATCTGAAATGTTACAGTATCTTTTGCAGCCCATCTAAGATTTAATTTTTTTTTTTTTTCTTTTTAAACAATGGAACCTACAAATAGCAACTTCGAGTATCTGTCCCCAGTTTTTGCTCAAAATCTCCATTTCCTGCCTTTATTCTTTCCCTCAGAGGTTTTGGGGTCTGTGATGCACCTGCAGAAATGTTTTCAACGTTAATCAAGAAGGAACACTGCTGATAGATATCTTAAGGTAAAGAGCAGTCTCTTGAGTCTAAAGGTGATTCTTCAAAAATTTTTTTCTACAACTTTCTTGTAGAGTGACTCGAGTTATCTTCCTAGAAGCTATGCTAAAGCACGTGAGGACAGTGAGGTGATTCAAGACAGCCAGCACGGCTTCACCAAGGGCAAGTCCTGCCTGACCAACCTAGTGGCCTTCCATGATGGAGTGACTACATCAGTGGACAAGGGAAGACCTATGGATGTCATCTATCTGGACTTCTGTAAGGCCTTTGACACAGTCCCCCAAAACACCCTTCTCTCTAATTGCAAGACATACAGATTAGATGGGTGGACTGTTCGGTGGATGAGAAATTGGTTGGATGGTCGCATCCAGAGGGTAGTGGTCAATGGCTCAATGTACAGATGGACATCAGTGACAAGTGGTTCATATTGGGACCAGTGTTGTTTAGTATCTTCATCAATGTCATAGGCAGTGGGATTGAGTGCACCCTCAGCAAGTTTGCAGATGACACCAAACTGACTGGTGTGGTCGACCACCACTCATGGACGGGATGTCATTCAGAGGGACCTTAACAGGCTTGAGGAATGGGCACATACAAACCTTGTGAGGTTCAACAAGGCCAAGTGCAAGGTCCTGCAACTGGGCCAGGACAACCCCTGGTATCAATACAGGTTGGGAGATGAAGAGATTCAGAGCAGCCCTGCCAAGAAGGACTTGGGGGTACTGGTGGATGAAAAGCCGGACATGAGTCAGCAATGTGTGCTTGCAGCCCAGAAGGCCAACTGTAGTTTGGGCTGCATCAAAAGAAGTGTGGCCAGCAGGTCGAGGGGGGTGATTCTACCCCTCTACTCTGCTCTGGCGAGACCCCACCTGCAGTACTGCATCCAGCTCTGGAACCCTCAACACAAGAAGGACATGGACCTGTTGGAGATGGTCTGGAGGAGGGCCAGAAAAATGATGCGAGGGCTGGAGCACCTCTCCTATGAGGACAGGCTGAGAGAGTTGGGGTTGTTCAGCCTGGAGAAGAGAAAGCTGCAGGGAGACCTTATGGCAGCCTTTCAATACTTAGAGGGGGACTACAAGAAAGATGGAGACAAACTTTTTAGCAGGGCCTGTTGGGATAGGACAAGGGGTCATGGTTTTAAACTAAAAGAGCGTAGATTCAGACTAGATATAAGGAAGAAAGTTTTTACAGTGAGGGTGGTGAAACACTGGAACAGGTTTTTCCCAGAGAGGTGGTAGATGCCCCATGCCTGGCAACATTCAAGGTCAGGCTGGACGGGACTCTGTGCAACCTGATCTAGTTAAAGATGTCCCTGCCCATGTCAGAGGGGTTGGACTAGATGACCTCTAAAGGTCCCTTCCAACCCGAACCATTTTATGATTCTATGATCAAAACTGTGAGACTTGCTGAGGACAAGCAAATGACTACAGCAAAAGTTCATTTGAGATCTGTAGGAGTACTCAGAGTTCAGTACTGTCGATGTACCCTTCTCTTTACCAGTTTGTCTAAGGACTAGTGGAAACAGCCATACATAATGCCATATTTTAAAGCTTTCATATAAAGCCTGAATGTATGTCTGTATGATATTGCTCAGTCAGGTGCAAACTATCATACTTAGCATAGGTTTGTGAAATATCATATTAGACAACTGCAAAACCCCATCTGGCTGTAACTGTCCATATCAAGGGCCCACCACCTCATCTAAAAATGAAGACAAATAATAACATCTCTCAACGAACTTTTTCTCTGTTTATTCATGCATATTCTGCTCAAAGAAGCACTGTTTAATTATAGAGGTACTGCTTTGAGAGAAAGCTAAACTGTACTTTCAACAGGACCAACAATGAAAGTTGAAGACCAAGATTGTTTAGGAGAAGCATAGTAGGGCACCTGCTCTTCTAATGTCCAGGGAGCCCAGGACCAGGCAGCTGTGTTCAATTAACAAACCCAGTTAAGAAGTGAGGATATGACTGTGAAAGCCTGCAAGTAGTACAGTAGAGGGTATGTTAAAAAAGGGAACAGTCTATGATACTGGCTTTGTATCAGGGTGGTTGCAGGGAGAATGCCTGTAGGAATGATTGTATACAGTGAATAGGAGGTCTAACTTTTGAAGACTAGAAGATGTGAGTATTATGAAACATCTTTGGTAGTTTGATGTAGGGCATAATGAGGCATTTTAATCAGATCTTAGTACCTGTATAATATATCTTATCTACTCATAGTAGCAGTAGGTTCTGTGATTTTTCTCTGCAACAGGCCTCATTATCTAACAAGCACACTTATGAATTAAAGGTTTGGTTTTTGTTGGTTTGGGGTTTTGGGTTTTTTTTTTTTTCAATTTAAATTTTAAATTAAACATGCTGGAACTTGCCAATTCCAAAATGGTACATTTTTCATTATATTTAATTGAATAAAGTTGTGCACTTGAATGTTTTTTCTGCTGTATAAACTATGGACAAATTACTAAACTATTTTAGGTTCATTTTTAAATTAATTGCTGAAAATCAGACAGATAAAGAGGTGGGGAAGAAGTTTAAAATAAAGAAAAGGAACTTTGTTGCAGGAAGTGCTGAAGAAACTAAAATAGTATTAACAGAGATTTTTCTGGAGCAGTCTGATCCTAACAGGTCACTTGAAAGGCTTGACTGTAGAAGGACTAGTTATACAATGAAACTTTTTTCTTTTTTACTATAAGTAACTAGGGATATGATGCATTGTGGAGTTAGCTTCTGCTCAACACAATTCATGTCAGTAGGTTTGATATGAAATTATGAAAGGCAGAGTCCCATTTATGTTTCATTTGGAGCTTACTATTTTCAGTGTCTCTAGAAAACTATCCAGACTGCTATAGACACTCTCCTGGAATCATTAAAACACATCATTTGCTCATAACAATTAAGAGACTAACAACTGCATAGCAGTTTCAAGCTGTCTTTAAATGCCCAGTTCTAAAAACTGCTTACTTCAGGCATACCCTTGTTATAACTGTATCAGAGCATAAATGAAGGAGTATTGGGGATGTTTTGTGTAGTTCGGTCAAGAAAGGTCAGCAACCCCTGTGTAACCATGGCAGTAATACCATGTAAGGCCGGGAGGACCTAGGTAACCATACCAGAACTGGGTCAGAAATACCAGAAGCGGTATCAGAATATCAGAAATAACAGAATAGATATAGATGTAGCAAACAAAACTGGGACTAAGGGGGAAAAAGTGATAAGTAACAGGTTGTTTATTTGGGATGAGACTGTGGTAGAGAAAAGGAGAAAGAAGAGTTGGAGGAATTGTAAAAGGGATAATAAGGATTGCAATTATTTGACCAGAGCTGCCTACAGTAACCTGTGGTGCAGCCCTGAGCTTGATTACCAAAGTCTATTCGGGACAATAACCCATATCTGTTGTTCTGACCATATCAAGCATGCTTCTGCAGTTGTGAATGTTTATGGAAGGAAGGGGATGCTTTCTTAAAGCACCCAGCGGAATGGACTAAACATCCTGGTATCACATTGTCAGTGCCTGTTTCAGGCCTGAGAGCAATTGCATCTTTCGATCTTGGGAGGAAGAGGGGGGAGAGAAAAAACAAAACCAAAAAAACAACCAAAAAACCCACCCAAAAAAACCCAAACAACTGTGTTTTCTCATTTGCTGAAGTATGATGTTGCAAGTGGATTGTGTATGATACAGACAGCAGCTGCAAATCAAGGTAGTTTTCCCACTGATTTTATGTGTTTAGATAACAAGAAAATATTTGTGAGATAACAATTGGCTCGAATTCCTGAAGCTCTGGAGACCATTATTTTCCAGTATGCTATGTATGTTTGCATTGTTTTCTTATTTGTTTTTATTTACCTCTGTTATGTGCTTTGGATAATCAGAAATTAGGGCTAAGACTAATGAAAAGAATACTTGCAACCATGGTTGACATTATAGATTTTTAGCAATGTCCAGTGGCTGCACAGTTTCTCTCTAGTTTCTCTGTTTCTTTTCTTAAACATTTTCAATGGCAATAAATGTGTCCTCACTTGTGATCTCTTTAAAAGAATCAGAGCTCAGCAGAACAGGTTGTCAACCAGTCACTCAGTTTGGAACATAAAAGTATTTTGAAATTACTTTTCAAAGTGGATAGTGTTAAGAAACATAAAATGGGTTAGCTTTTCAGAGTAATTCAGTGATTCACTGCAGTGCCTCCACAAATCAGAATTTAACAGTTAAAACAACAAGAATAACAACAAAAAACCCAAACCAAAACAAAGAATATTTTTGCAGCCACTGAAATAACAACACTTTGTCTCCGTGTGTGTACATGGTTGTTATAAAGTGGATTTGTATTGTATAGGTAGAAGCTAATTAAACTCTAAGTGTATAAAAAATTATTCTAGAACAAATATTAACATTATTTTGTTCCTCTTCTTTTTAAAAAATATTCTTGTATATAAAATACATAAATAGAAATGAATGACCTGTAAGTTTTGAATATCTTTTTTTCTGCATTTAAGCTGTCAGAACAAAATTATTTGAAATTTAGTTCAAATTTGCTCAATAATTTTGCCCCCTCAAAAAATCCATAGAATCAGAAAGCAGGAGTAATGGCATCCAGCTCTATTCTTTTGCCAGAAATACAGAGCTTCTGGAAGCATTCTTTCCAACTATTCTCTATATTCACGCTACCTGAAGTTGGAATTAATTAAAGGATAATATTTGGGGTATAGGAGCTATCTTTTCCTCACTGACTGTAGTGTTCTACCAGCTCTGCCAAAAAAGAAATGTCAAACGACTTTCTACTGAGGCAAGTGTTTTCCTAAAAAGGAATTACATTACTAATTCAAAAGGTATCAAACAGAGCCGTAACTCATGAAACAATGCTCCATGTGCTAATGTCATATAAGCAGTAAGGCTAACTGCTTGACCCACCAAGCTTTGCTTTTCTCAGCTCAGACTGAGACAGCCTGGAAGTCATCCCAAGCCTGTCCTCTTGCTCAGTGCTGTGTAGCAATAGAAAGTGCTCAGCTCTGCTTGTGCAGCTCCAGTCTGAGGCCTGAATACTGAACAACCAGTATATTTTCTTTATCCCAACAACCCAGGTGTCTTTTTAAGGTCACTGAATTTTCTTTCATTGACTTGTTTGAATTACTAGTGTGACACTCTAGGAACAAAGGCAATACTCACTGAGGAAAAATTCCCTTCTAATTCTTAAAGGATGTTACAACTTGTTGAATGAATAAAATCCCTGATCTGTAAGCAAGGGCTGTGCTTGCTAACTGTGACAGGAGAAAAAAAGATGTTTGGTTTCAGTTTCCCAAAATAAACACTGGGTTTTTTTATAAAAGGTGCAGGAAAAGAACAAAGAAGCTAAAGATCATAAGACAGGTCACAGCATACTCTGGGAGACAAGCTATTAAAAACAATTCTGTCTTTCTGCAGTTTTTCCAGGTTATTTTCCTTTCACTCATTATAAGTAGTAACATTTACATGAAAATAGGATCTTGGTTTCTCAGGAGTTTATATGCTCTTTATAATTATCCTCTTGAAGTCATAATCCTGGTTTTTGTGGTAATTAGTTTTCCGTAAGTTTTCAGTGGCTCTTTCAAGGTGAGCATGGGCTGGGCTGTAACCAATAATAGACTCCCAAGAGCATCATTAAGACCAAGTTTTTCCAATATAGGAGCCTAAAATCATGACCAAAGATATATGAATCCATTATTATGTCCACATGTAGACAGCAGTAAGTTGAATTTGTTTTTTAATTGCTGATGTTGGGAACTCATCTGTGTCAGAGGCTTAGTATTCCTGAAAATCCCATTACTTAACAATGTTTCTAAATCCAGTTAGTATTTTTTTAAATTGTGACCTACTTAAATAGGACCTGTAACAAGGCTGCTCAATTGTGAGAGCCAGAGCACAATGGTAGGAATTAATCCATTTAATCCAGAAATACAAAGGTCATTCCAGCCTCATTTTGAAAATACTGATAATCTTATCTATCCTGAAATGTTTTTGAAACTGAACACAGAATGTCAACTAATTGAAGCTTTGTATCATAGCATTTCTGGGTTTTGGTGATAGCTTGTCTTTCCATTTATTCCTGTACAGATGGACTCTATGACACTATTACCCAACAAAAAAAACGTTTATGGGCCATGTAGGTATGGCAGAATATTTGCTAGTTCAAAAGGCTAATCTAAAGTTATTACATCATATACCTGTACCTTAATTTTCTGTATCTAAATGAACTTTTAATTGACATAAGTGACAGGAAAAATAGCACGTGTTAAGTTTGTGTGGTTTTAAATGCCTTTCTCTGTTGCAAGTAGTATGCATCCATTGCATATCTGAACAACTTTCTTATTGTATATTATCAGTTTCTTATTCAAATTGAGTTTACAGTAATTGTCACATGACTTTCCACTGCACATATCATGGAAGAGTTATGGGTGAAGGGTGCTACCTTTTCCACATTATATACTTGCTTTTCAATAGCCTAGCGTGGCACATAGGCAAAAATACTCTAAGGATAACCATACTGTCAGCTACAATTTTGACTACTTTTTCTGTTCTCTACTGCTTGGCGTTATTTAAGATCTTCTGAGTCCAAAATGTTGTATTAAAACATTCCTTCAGGGCAACAATTCTTTTGAGATGAGCTGCTTACATCAGCAATGGCTTGGCACCAAAAACTGTTGTATAACACACCTGCCCTGGATTCATAGAAAGTACAGGGGCTGAATCTGACCTGCAGATTATCTTGGAAAAGAACATACTTGGGAGAGCTCATTTGTATTTCTGCCATGTTATAAGACAGATACAGATTACATGATAAAAATAATGCCTTACATGTATCTAAAGATTCTAAAGCTGTTTGAATCTGATACCATTTCCATGAACAATGATTTATTTTATATAAATGCTCTGAAAAACTCTAGCCCTGTCCCCGGAAAACAAAAAGAAGAGAGACGTCTTCCCTGATAAGAAGAATATATAACCATTATTTAGCATGTGAAAGATATATAAGGTTAAATTAAAATAAAAAGGATTTTAAGTAGAAAAAAGAGCAATTAGGCTCTTCAATAACATAGCTAAGTGTGTAACACATTTTTTTCTAGCATGCATTTGTTTGCTGTTTTTTCTTTCCTTAAATAGCGGTGCATTCCCTGATATTTTCCAAATGTTTTATGTGTGTTATGGTATGTTAGCTTTTCAAATTCATTGGGAATTCTGGACTACAGGAAAATTTTACCTGGCACGGCTTAACTTTTCAGTGAAAAATGTAGCAGAACTTATAAAGTCTGTGCAAAAAGTGTGATTAATTTTTTTCAAGTATACTTTTCTAAGCCTAATTAGAAAATCTAGAGATTTCAAAGATTAACTAGAAGAAAGTTATATTTTTAGCACAAACTTTGAAGTGATTTTTTTTTAGTTGTAAGTTTAATGTTACTATACTTGATTACCTCTAATCTCTTCACTAAAATGTTATCAGATCATATTTTTAGCTGAGTATTCTTCATATTAGGATGATTTGCAATAATTAACCTAGTTATTTAACTTACACAGTTATTGCAGGCACTTTATAGGTTTGATTTTTCTACAAGGTGCTGAGCAGTCTGGCCTTGATCCAATGAAGTGATTAAGCATCTGTTTAACTTTAACTACATAAGTGGTCTTCCTGGGAATTTTGCAGGATCAAGCCCTTCATCAACCAGTCTTTGAGCAAATAGTCTTTTCCTTTTATTTATCTTTTGTTTGATATCCCTCAAGTTATCTCTTTCTGAAATTACATTTTTTTAACTCTGTATATTGATCAAAACCCTCAGTGAACATTGTCGTCAGTATGATATCGAAGCTGGCTGGTGGGATCAACCACTAATAACTTGGATGATTTTTCTTAATTTAATTTTTTATTGTATATTTTGCAGGAAAGAGACTTAAGAAACCATCAGTACTTTGAATCCCTCAGGGACAGTCAGGAGGTAACTGCAGACTACTGTAACAGAACTTTAGATGTGGGTTTTTTTTTCTCATGTTTACCTTATGTTATTTTGTTGGTTTTTTGTAATAAGATTTACTGATGAGATTTAGGCTTACCATTTTATTTTCTCTTATTAAAGCCACACAAAGCAATTGAACACAGGTACTTGTTGCAATATATTTTTTTCTCTGGTGGTTTCTGCTTTACAGTTGTGAGGCATTGAAAGAGGACTGCCCCCAGGTTATAATAAGCCTTGGCCAATGTATTTGCTGGATGTCCTGTGCACATTATTTGCAGGCAATCTAGGCAAAAATTAAAATGGTGTCAGAGAAACATATGGTCTGCACAGGTATAGCACATAAGAGAGCAGACATTGTAGCCATCAGTCTCCTTACCCAGTGTTACATTAACAGACCACCACAGCTGCATCTAGCTTCACTGGTAGATATACACCCTAGACACCAAAGATGATCTCATCTTTGAAACTGCAGATATGTACAGAAAATATTGTTCAAACACAGAATTCCTTTAAAAGCAAAAACACCCTAGGATGGGGAAGAGAGGGAAGAAAACAGTTAGAGTACATTGTGGTTTCCCCCTTATGGAGTTAGGATATGGTTGGAGTCTGTAAAGAGATCCAGGTGTCAGACACAAACCTGAATCTCCCAGTTAAGGTATTGCTAGAGAGCAGCCTAGTTGTCAGTCCCCTGCAGAGACTGAGAAAAGTAGGTGGAGGAGGAAGCATGGAGGACTTCAGGACCCCAGACAATGTGAAGCTGGTTGTCTAGTCAGAGGCTGGTGTCCATGCTGTTAACTAGAAACAGGTTTAATTTTGCATCATTTTTCAAAAATACTTGAGGAA
Organism: Morus bassanus; assembly: GCA_031468815.1. Taxonomy (NCBI): domain Eukaryota; kingdom Metazoa; phylum Chordata; class Aves; order Suliformes; family Sulidae; genus Morus; species Morus bassanus. The sequence continues at coordinate 66,876,457 of CM062571.1, forward strand.
TGACAATTGTATTAACTTGAAATGCTGATACATGAAGAACATGAGGGGATCTGCTCATACACTGTTTGAGAAATACTAATGATTTTAGGAATGAAGATCTCACATTGTTTTCAAGAGGCCAGGAAACGTGTGAACAAGCAGAGTGAGAAAAGAGGGATTAAAAAAAGGTTGTAGAACACAGCCGAGGAATGGAGAATCTCACAGCATTACCTCTGCTGTTGCACACAGGTGTCTGCAATAATCACCTGATAAGTAGCTTCAAAGTCATAAATAGGCAAATCTTTCCAAGACATACTTAACAAACCAAACTACTTAAACTGGATGATAATCCAACGTGTTTCTGTGACATACTCCTGTTGGAGGGAGGACCAGGACCTAAGTCACAGACATACATACAGAATCATAGATATGCTGATTGGAAGGGGCCTCTGAAGGTCATCTAGTCCAGCCTCCACTGAAAGCAATATTATGTCCAACATAGATTAGGTCAGATGTGGCTTTGGTAGCAGCATTTTTAAAACTTCTAGGGAAGGACCTTCCACCATCTCTCTGGTTAAACTCTTTCAGTAGAGTACTACCTTTCTTCTTCCTGTGATTCTGTGATTCTTACATACTGTTGGGTTTTTTTTTCAGTGTCTGACCTAAAGCTCTCAAATCATAGTTTGTAGCTATTGTCTCTTTGTATGTCATTTGACACAATAGAGAAGAGTTTGGCTCTGTTATCTTTTAACTACCATTCAAGTTGTTTCAAGCAGCTATTAAGATTTCCCCTTAACTTCCTTTTTACCAGACTAAACAAGTCCAGCTCAAATAGTTTCTCCTAACGGATCATCTATGCCCCTGGTGATCTTGGTAGCTGTGTACACATAATATTGCAACATCTAGGTGAAACAGTCTAGGTGAGGCCTCACCAGCAGCAAGTAGACAGGTTAATAACTCCCTTCAATCTGTTGGCCATGCTCCTTCTAGTGTAGCCAGTATGCATTCTCCCTTACAGTGAGAGTATTCTGTTGGTTCCTATCTAATCTAACACCCAGTGCAACTCTTAGTAACTTCTCAGATCATATGGAGCTATTTTGCATCAGGTGGTATGCTGTTATTTTTTACTGAACTTTTTTAGATTTCATTTAGCTTAATCTGCAAATTTATCGAGGCCCCTCTGGACTGAAGGATCAGGCCCCCTTTAGCTTAGTCATCTGCAAATTTTCTCCAAAATCATTGTGTGTGATCACCCAGACCACTTTTGAAGATGTTGAACATTATGGCTTCTGGCACAAACTCTTAGAGTATTCACTCTTCCCAGGTCACCAGATGAGCACCTGACCATTGATTACTGCTGTTTGAGTCTAGTATTGCAGCCAATTTTCAACTTAGTAAACTGTCTGCTCATTCAGCATGTACACGCAGCTTTCAAATAATAGCACTGAGGGAGATGGTGTGAAAACCCTTACTAAAATAGAGGTATCCACCCCACCATTCACCCTTCATCCACCCAGCCAGTCAAGCACAACTTGACTTTTCTAAATCTATGCTGGTTAATCCTGATTATCTTCTCATCCTTTCTTTACTTGGAAAAGGATTCCAAGAGGATGCACCCCAGGATCTTTCCAGAGAGTGAGGTGAAGTTGATCAGCTTGTAGTTCCCCAGGTCCTCCTTATTACCTGTTTTTAAGATAGACATAATGTTAATATTTCCAGTTACCAAACCTCTTCTGATTACCACAGTTTTCCATATGTGATAGACAGCATTCTTACAATTACATTGTCCATCTCTTTCAGCAGTCTCAGATGAATCCCATCTGGTACCTTAGATCTAAATATGTCCAGCTGTTTTACAGATGTAAAGGAGTGTTAGAACTGTAGCAAAGCTGGTGCTGCAAGTCATGATGAGGCATGGAGACAAGGCTAGCCTAAAATTATTGTTGTTCTATGCCTGTATACAAAGGTGGGTGTTCTTGCACTACTTAAAGACTTAGTAGAAAAAAATTAGTGCAGAATTTTGTGTCTACATTTTACAGGTTTGGCATTTAAATTCTTCATCTATATTGAATGTACCATGTAAATGATCAAAGGTATACCGAGCATCTTTTGAATGCAATATGATTCACAGCCTTTCAGCAATTTACAGAAGATAGTTCCGAAACCTTCAGGTGAATCTCTGAAGTTTTCTTGTACCAATCCCTTGAAAGCTACATTTTTATATTCATCCTTTGCTGATGATCACTTGCTCTTTTCTCAAAGCTTATCCTTTGGGCTAGAGCCATAGCTAATAAAAACTGAAGTCTCCATTTTGTGCAAATTGAGGATCTGTTCCACAATGTGATCATAGAGATATTTTCTAACTTGAAATGAAACCTGACTGTCTGTGATCAGTAACATTAAAATCATATAACACTTACTGAAGGTCATGCACCACTGCTTACAGAATTCGTTACTGCATTTTCAAATTAAATGTCTTTTAATTACCCAAATGTCACGGTTTAACCCCAGCCGGCAACGAAGCCCCACACAGCTGCTCACTCACTTCCCCCTGGAGGGATAGGGGAGAGAATTGGAAGAGTAAAAGTGAAAAAACTCATGGGTTGGGATAAAGACAGTTTAATAGGTAAACCAAAGGCCATGCACACAAGCAAAGCAAAAGAAGGAATTTATTCACTACTTCCCATGGGCAGGCAGGTGTTCAGCCATCTCCAGAAAAGCAGGGCTCCATCACGCATAATGGTTACTGGGGAAGACAAATGCCATAACTCTGAGCATTCCCTTCTTCCTTCTTCTTCCCCCAGCTTTATATACTGAGCATGACATCATGAATGGTATGGGATATCCCTTTGGCCAGTTTGAATTAGCTGTACTGGCTGTGCTCCCTCCCAGCTTCTTGTGCACCTGGCAAAGTATGGGAAGCTGAAAAAGTCCTTGAGTAGTGTAAGCACTACCCAGCATCAACTAAAACATCAGTGTGTTATCAACATTATTCTCATACTAAATCCAAAACACAGCACTATGCCAGCTACTAGGAAGAAAATTAACTCTATTCCAGCTGAAACCAGGACATTTGTCCACCCCTTATTCCATATCATTTACGTCACGCTTAGGCCCCACACTATCCAACCTCATTAACCACCGCCCCTCTTCCCATCCTTTGATATAATACACAGATATCATTCCCTTACTCTATGGACCACCCCTGTAAAATGTCTTTAAAATGTCCACAAAATGCCTACTGAGTTCATTTAGTCCATGACTTTGGGCTCCATCTATTATGATGGTCACTTAGGACAGGAGAGGTGGTGTGTTGTGTGGAGTTACTGGGCACCCAAGCCAGCTCAGGTCAGGTCACTGCTGCACTTGCACTGCTTCTTCTAAAGCTTGTCCTCCATTGGTTCAGGTGGTTCCTGCTACAGTAGATCTTATAACATGCAACTCAAATCATGAGTTACAACAATTTAAAGGTATTTCTATTACACACTCCTGGTCCCTTTGGACTAGACCATTGGGTTTAACATTTCAATGAATGCCTCCCCTTGCCTCTGCTCCAGCTTGCATTTATCCGCAGACTGCAGTCCCTTCAGGGAGTACCTGCTCCAGTGGAGCCTAATCTATGCGCCACAGTCTCTTCAGGGGTATATCTGCTGCAGCATAGACTTATCCACAGCCACAGTTGCTTTGAGGTGCACCTGTTCCAGCATGACCTTCTCGATGGGCCACATGCTTTCAGGTCTTCCAACATGACTTCATGCACAGCCACAGATGCTTCAGGTAGTACCTTCTCTAGCATGGACTTATCCTTGGGCCACAATCCCTTCAGAAGTATACCTGCTGTGGCACAGACCTAACCATGGCCACAGATGCTTCGAGATATACCTGCTCTGGCATGGGATTATCCACGGCCACAGATGCTACTGAATCAACAATATTCAGGATTTGAGAATTTACAAGCTTGCAGGTAGAGGAAAGTGTAACAGGAACAGTTGTTATTTGGGTACAAAATAGTAATTGTGCTGCATGGGCCCTTTGCAGCACCCAATTTCAATCTTTTTCCTCCTCACGACAGACCCAAACAGTGAGTGTTGTGATCAGCTGTTTTTTTCCTAGTGCTGGCTTGCCCAGTCCCATGTTACCTTACCTGAAAAATGAGAATGGGCAAGAAGAGTTATTCTACAGTTCCTCACTCCTGGCTAGTTTTACCAATGTGCATGTGTCAGAAATAGTCAGATGAGATGAGACAGTGCTGAGACAGCACAATCAGGCTTTTGAAGATGTCAAAGATCATTGTTAAGCCACTATGCCAGACACTTGGCAGCTGCCACTGTTCCCTGGTATCTGCCATGGGCTGGCTTCACCCATCCGGGTCTAGCCTAGATTTGCTACGTAAGTTACATATCTGTATGTATATGTAAAATCAACTCCTTAGCAAAAGTTCAAGAGCATTGACTCATTCAAGTTTGGAGCTTGAAATAGAGCTCTCTTCTGGGTGCTGGCTCAAAAAGGAATGGTAGAATGGGAACAGACCTAGGAGGAACCTTACAGAAATGATAACTGTCTATCTGCTCAATAGGCATTGTAGCTTGTCAGGCAAAGAGCTAGCTGCTGTTGTCACAGTTCACAATTCTGGAACATGCAGCGAAGATAGGCTTCTTTATGGAAATATATCACTAGAGAAAGATTTATCAACTCTGTCTTTCATGGAGTCATCATACAAGAATTAAGGCAAACCAGGTCTTTTTGCTATTAAATGTCTAGCTTCAGAGCTTGCTTTGACCAGCAAGTACCCTCTGAGTGCTGGAAGCACTATTAAAAGTGCTCTTCATTCTAGGCTGTGAATAGTTGCTGTTTGCTCAAAGGCTATGTGGAATGAAAAGAGTAAAGATTTTCTCCTAGGCAATGATAACTTCTTTTGGCTCTTGCTAGAAAACTTATGTTCAAAGAGCACAATTTTGAACTTAGAAAATGGCACCCCTTCTGGGTGACTCTGTGTCTGTTTCCTTTCCTGAAAAAATTGCAGCAAGAAGTGACATAGTTCTTCCGTAACTTAGACTTTCCTAGGGAAGCTATATTGACATTATTGCATTCTATAGTCTCTCTGTGCTCACATAAGTCCCAGGGATCTTTTTGACAGTTTCTGCTGTGAGAATAATACAAAAGGAATATTGCCCAGGGTCAAGACACAGGGAAGAGTCTGTTTCTAACAACTATTTATGTTCTGATTACCTTTTACGTGGTTGCCTCTGTCATTGAAATCCTAGGGAGTCCCAGCAGTCCAAGCATACATGATTTCTGTGATCTCATACTTTCAGGTGTAAATCAACACTGTAAGCATGATGCACCAACATGCTTCTTTACCCTAGATATGTTTTAATCTTACAGATTAGCTACATTGCAGGTTTGTGTTAGTGTACTGCTAGATAAGCTACCCTTGCAGGAGCACATTCAGTATATTGAAATTCTTGAAGAATAAATTGGTCACTGAACATCTCTTACTGTTTGGCAAAGGTCTGAGTTTTTAAAGGTCATGAAGGTTAACATTTGTAGCAACCTTTGTAAACACAGGACTACAGATGAAACATTTTGCATTGCTGCCAAACATATAAAACCACTACAGCTTTAGCTCATATTCCATTAATCTTAAAAGTTGCCTCTTAATTACCAAGAAACAATGTGTATGACAGTATTATAATCCAGTTTAATAGGGTTTTTTTCAGATTAATAAAACCTATCTGCACTTGTGGTTCAATGTGTATTAGAGCTGTCAAAGAGTTGTCTACATTCTCTTGCAGTTTATGAGACATTAACTTCCTCTTCCTTTCTGAAATCTGGAAACCTTTGTGAGGTCCTTAGAAAGCTTTACAGTAAAAAATGGAAACATTCTTAAATTTGAAGTACCTCTGTAGTCAAGTATCCATTAGCAGTGGCACATCTGAATAGTTCATTAGGTCTTGGAAGCTTAATTTCTGCTTAAAAATAGAAGAAGGCACCCTGGAGGCTTGTCTGAATATCAAATTAGATCAACAAGCTGTTAAATCTGTTCTCTTGTTTAAGTATTTCACTGGTTGATTTCCTAATGTATTTCATTTATTTTTCAAATTTAAGAACAGATGTTGATACTCCTACAAGCACTCCTTTAGTTGCCAGTGTGAAATCCTACTGAGGGGAGAATGAAATCTGCTAGATCTACTGTTCGGTATGTATGCGCTGTACACAAACAGAAAAGCACTTCACCAATTTACAGGGATGCAGAAAGTGGCATAAAAATTAGCCAGAAGAATTCAAAACTCTAAAATGCAAACTATCTCTTGTGAATCAGTCATGAATAATTACCAGCTTTTGAAAAATACAACTCCCATGAATATCTAAGTATGAATTATAACTTTGAATTAAAATTCAGTTGTTACATATTGCTATGTTTATATTAAATTCATAGAGATGTCAGAACAAGCAGACAATTATGATCAGCCAGAATTTTCCAGTAGTGAATAATATAAGTAGTTCCCAACATGGGAGAGCATTCACCTCTCTTGCTCATCACTAACTATTGGCTTATGCCTGATATTCTTCACTACACTGTGTCAACTTACATTTGGTTCCACTGCAGACTTTGATGTGATAATAAGATTGCACAGGAATAGAATAAAGCTATTGGTTTTCTGAAAGAAAAGGAAGTCCCAGAAATTGTGAAAATAACTGACTATGAACTATAAGTTTCTGATAATTGCCAGTCCAGAATATTTGTAGATAAATGGTATATTCTTTTTGATGAGAAACACATATAGTGACAGATTTTAAGGCTTATGCTTGGGTATTTGGGTATCTGAATTCTTATAGGCTATTTTGCAGATAAATGGTAATCTGTACTTGAAATTCCCTGGTGTTCACAGATTTAGACATAAATGAGGAAATAATCTTGGACAAAATTTACACATACAACTTTAAGTGAGTCTGAAGAAGTATTTTTCTCCCTAACCTTGTAATAATCAGAAACAAAAAGACTTTGCTTCAGTCTTCACTGCTAAGGCTGGCCTTCAGGCATCCCAGCCTCCAGAGATGAGAGAGAAAATCTGGAGAAAGGAAAACTTCCCCTTGGTTGAGGAGGATTGGGTTAGAGATCATTTAGGCAAACTGAATCCTCACAAATCTGTGGGCCTCAATGAGATGCACCCACAAGTGCTGAGGGAGCTGGCAGATGCTGTTGCTAAGCCACTCTCCATCATCTTTGAAAGGTTATGGTGGACAGGCAAGGTGCCTGAGGACTGGAGGGTAGCCAATGTCACTCCAATTTTCAAAAAGGGCAAGAAGGAGGACCTGGAAAATTATAGGCCAGTCAGCCTCACTTCCATCCCTGGAAAGGGAATGGAACAGTTCATTCTGGAGATCATGTCCAGGCATGTAGAGGAAAAGAAGGTTTTCAGTAGTCAATATGGATTCACCAAGGGGAGATCATGCTTGACCAACCTGATAGCCTTCTGTGATGGCATGACTGGCTGGGTAGATGAAGGAAGAGCAGTGGATATTGTTTATCTCAACTTCAGCAAGGTTTTTGACACTGTCTCCCATAACATCCTCATAGGTAAGCTTAGGAAGTGTGGGTTAGGTGAGTGGACACTGAGGTGGATTGAGAACTGGCTAAACAGCAGAGCTCAGAGGGTCGTGATCAACAGTGTAGAGTCTGGTTGAAGACCTGTAACTAGCCATGCTCCCCAAGGGTCTGTGCTGGGTCCAGTCCTGTTCAGCATATTCATCAATGACCTGGACGAAGGGACAGAGTGTACCCTCAGCAAGTTTGTTGATGATACAAAACTGGGAAGAGTGGCTGATACATCAGAAGGCTGTGCTGCCATTCAGTGAGACCTGGACAAGCTGGAGAGCTGGGCCGAGGGGAACATCATGAAATTCAACAAAAGCAAGTGCAAGGTCCTGCACCTGGGAAGGAACAACCCCATGCACCAGTACATGTTGGGAGCTGACCTGCTGCAAAGTGGCTCTGCTGAGAAGGACCTTGAAGTGCTGGGGGACAGCAGGCTGATCACGAGCCAGCACTGTGCCCTTGTGGCCAACAAGGCCAACGGTATCCTGGGGTGCATTAAAAGAAGTGTGGCCAGCAGGTCGAGGGAGGTTATCCTCCCCTTCTACTCCACCCTAGTGAGGCCACATGTGGAGTACTGTGTCCAGTTCTGGGCTCCCCAGTTCAAGAAAGACAGAGTGGAGAGAGTCCAGCGGAGAGCTACCAAGATGATCAGGGGACAGGAACGTCTCTCTTATGAGGAAAGGCTGAGAGACCTGGGCTGGGTTTGTTCAGCCTGGAGAAGAGAAGACTGAGCGGGGATCTTATCAATACTTATAAATATCTGAAGGGTGGGTGTCAAGAGGATGGGGTCAGACTCTTTTCAGTGGTGCCCAACAACAGGACAAGGGGCAATGGGCACAAACTGGAACACAGGAAGTTCCACCTGAATATGAGGAAAAACTTCTTTCCTGTGAGTGTGACAGGGCACTGGAACAGGCTGCCCAGAGAGGTTGTGGGGTCTCCTTCCCTGTAGACATTCAAAACCTGCCTGGACGTGGTCCTGTACACCCTGCTCTAGGTGTACCTGCTGAAGCAGTGGTGTGATTCTGTGAGTCTGTGAAAAAAATGTATGAAAATTTTAAAGTGAAAAATAAAAGCAAAACACTTGTATGAAGCCATGGTTTCCATTTGACACCTCAGACTGTCTACACTCACCAGAAGAACAATGGTATTGATAGTACATCTAATACCTCTTACCAATGAGACACAGTCTGGTCTTTTCCCTGTGAATAATATTGGTCTTGTGCTGCATTGTGTCTTTTCCCTATGTTGCCTGTAGGCTAAAGCCATTAAATCACAGGTACAGATAACTCCAAGAATATAATTACAGACCCCTTTAACTTCAATTTTATTGGTTGAAAACTTACATGAGAATACCTATAAGGGGTCAGACCAGACATTTCTGTAGTTTAGATTGAATTAATCCTACATCTGAACATGGTGAATAATTTGAAAAAGCTTTGAATTCATGATTCATCTCATCCAATTGAGGTGGTAGAGCCTATGGTTTTGTAGTATAAAGAACTGGATGACAGTACTGAACAAAGATGTTTCCAACCTGCCTCTTTCCAGCACCATGCTGTAACTAAATTCCTTTCCTCTTGGCTGCTCTGACTTGAGTGTTTCATGGGATGAGTTGTGAACAAGACTGTGGAATTGCTGCAACTTTCAAGATAAAGAAGAAGTGTGAGGTTCTTGCAAGCTTGATCACTGTCTTGTTTTGATTTCCAATCCCAAACTACAAATGTTTGTGCAGGGCCCAGCTGAGGTCTGCCTCACTATGCAGGCAGGAATGAGTAGCAAAATATTGGGAGAAGGTGGGCCTATAAAGATGTTGTTAATTTTGGCAAATATTTTACATCATGAAAGTACAACCTAATTAATTTCAGGCTTCCTGTAGAATGAGAGAAGGAATATATACTTCTAGATTTCAATTCAAACCTTTCCTTTTTCTTTCTTGTACAGGAACATATATAGGGACTTAAGCCAACTCAAATGCCTAAAGTTAGACTGGTTGGATCTGGGCCATGGAGTCTAAGACACAGCAGATGTATACGATAAACTTTTTCTGCTATGCTCTCCCAAGTTTCAGCTGTCAGTGGTTTAGGGACTCTGTGAATCTTTGCATCTAGACAAGCCACAGATGGGCATTTCTTTTATTAGTTTGTCTAAGTGCCTTTTTACATATTTGTTTTTGAACTTCACGTCTTAAATAAACTGTGTGAAAAACATTATCCTTTCATTTACTTTAGACCACCACATGACAACTTCATTGGGTCCCTTTCAGTTTGCATGTTGTGAAAAATACTGATCTCAGTATCTTCATACAATTCATGATTTTGTAGACTGCTACCCCTTATTCTGTTCCAGGTTGAAGAGCTGGTAACCTCTTCTTCAGCCAGTCATCCTGTTCTGTCTCTTTTCTAACTCCACTGTATCTCTTTTGAGACCGGACAACAAGAATTTTACACTGAATTTCACCCATGAACACACCATCCATTTATACAGTAACCTAATCTCTTTCTGATTTGCTTCCTGTTCTGTTCCTAACAATTCCCATCTTTTCGTTTGCCACTGTGGCTGCTAAATAGCACTGAAAAGACACCCTTAAAGGATTATTCACTTCAGTCTTTCTTTTCTAAGTGACAATAACTTACTTGGTGTATCACATATATATATGTACCATTAGGGTGGGATTTTTCTCCTCTGTGTATTACTTTACATCAGATGATACCAATTTCCATTTATTCTGTTTTTGATTAATCAGACAATACCATTAAATTCTTTTTCAGCTCTTCTCAGTCAGTTTTAAATTAACCAGCTTCAATAATTTTCTACCATTTACAAATTTTACTACTTCAATAATCAATCCCTTTTCCTTGATAATTTATGAATATGTTGAAGAGTTTACATCCCAAGCATATATCCCTGAGGATAAGTAATTCCATAATGTTGCCCTCAACTGAAATATTACCATTTATTTGTATTTTTCCTCTACTTTAATGAGTCATTAATACATAAAAAGATCTGTCTTATCCCACATCAGTTTTATTTTTCTCAGAATGTGGCAAGTTATCTTTTCAAAAACTTTCTGAAAATCAAAGTATGAAGTACTAAATAGATCACCTTTATTCACAGTTATTGACTGCTTCAGAGATTGTTAATGGATTTGTGAAACATAATGACCAAAATAAAAGTTGATTTTTCTCCAAAATATCTTGATGTTACCATTTCAATTTTTGTGTCATTTTCTACCAAGACATCTATTATGCAAGTTAAACAAGATAGTAAGTGTTTTCCAGTGTTAGTCCTGGTGTTCTTTTCAAAGAATGTCATCACATTCTAATCTATTACCACTGAAGACATGGACTATACCAATGGTTAATAGTTAGCAATTTTAGATTTCAACTTTTTTACAGTTCTTGAATAAATACTCTTTGTCCTGGTAATTTGATGCTGTTCACCTTATGCTTTGGTTATTTGACTTATTCTATTGAGAATGCAGTTTGAGATCTTTCTTCAACATTTCATACCATAAATAATGCACCTGATGTGAGAACATCTGAGGCCTCTTTATAAAGACTACTGATGTAAATACTTCATTTAGATTTATTGCAATGTCTTTGTCTTCCTGTTATTTTAAGTTTGATTGTTTCCTTTCAACTTCCTGAAAATACTCTTATTTCTCATAGCTCTGGAAAAAATATTAGCTTTTAGGCCTCTGGAACTTTTGTAAAATGTTCTTAGGTGTTCCCTATTTAATTTAAATTTAACTTGCTGTACAGTTACACACATATTATTTTTCTTCCTAAGAAATTATATTGACTGTTTATACACATCTATTTATTTCTTTACTGTCTTTGCAATGTTTTGCAAATATTCTGGTTTTATTCTATTTTCTTATATAATTTATTTTGAGATACAAGTGTGTTATGCGCTGTTTCTTGTATATGTTCAATCTCTGTGCATCCTGCAAGCCTTTTGCCCTGTTAGCTGGTGGAAGCTTTTTTCTTTCTTTTTTTAATTCCATTATTTTGTAGTTTTATTTTTAATATATTTATATTTTAGTTTTGGGAATTTTTTTCCTATAAAAACCTTGAATTTATTTGACTGTCGTCATTATTAAAATGGTGTTTTTATTGTTTCAGATCCTCTGCACTATTTAAAACTAAATTAAGATTTGCTTCTCATCTTATAGTTTCTTTGACTTGCAGCTCTAAGAATCAGTAACTTATGATGCAACAAGCGACTTTTGCTTCATGATTTTCCAGATTAAAATAGGGATAATTCAGATCTCTTCAGCAATCTGCAGATATGAAGCAAGTTTTAACCTCAGTACTTCCACAGGTGACTACTTGCCATTTCATATTATCCAGTACTCTTTTTGAATTGTTTCTCTTCTGTGTTCTTCTGTACACAGGGACAAACCTAGCCCTAGTGTGTCTCTAATGAAGAAAACAGAGATACACAAGGGATGCATCTGGCCAATTATTTATCTTCATTTGAGAGTTTCCTTTTCTATTTAACTAGTTGTCATTGATTTTTCCATTTAATACTATCCTCAGTTTAATCTTTTGCCCTTTCAAGGTGAAGGCCCTTTGGCTGCAGGCTTTCCCAGCTGGGTTTAAAAGGACTACTACTGACAGCAAATGAGATTTTTTTGTTGCTCGGTAGGTAAGCCCAGCACTTTCGAATACTTGGGTCGTGAGTTCAATTCCCTGAAAAAAATAAATCCATCATGAATAAGATCCTTGAGGTAATCTCTGCTTTGTGAGTTATCATGCTTTCTGCACCAGTCACTGAAGGTTTTGGTATTGTATCTTTTTGCCATAATTCCTTTAGAAATATCAATTTTTAATTTTTTTCATCTCTACATGTTTAGTTGTTGTACAGTTTATAACATGAACAGATAAAGACATTTCTTTTCTATGGAAAGGTTAAACTGAAAACTACTTGTTGAGTAAAAATCAAAGATCCTATAAGCCCAAATTTGGAATGTTGTCCTACACTTGTTCAGTTTTGTATACTGCGTTATGTCATGTCTAAGTACTACATGTATTAATACTTGCATTGTAGTATTCGTGAAGTAGCTTATGCTAAATGGCTGTATCACATTCTTTGCAGGCTTAGTTTTTGTTTATTTAGCTTGAATATCAATTAAGCTCATCTATTTTTTCATAAGGAACGTCTATTGAAATATTCAGACTGGAGTTAACCTATTCATGTTAATTTCACTGAGTTAAGAAACTCATAAAGACATTTCTATGAGCAACCAGAAATGGAAGTAATATTCTTCATTTTATGGATATAGTTTTCCTGTATAAAGTCAATCCTTCATCTCCTTTCAAAAATTAGAAAAAGGCAATTTGATGTAAGAATACTAAAAAAGAACTTTTTTTAATGAGACCATTGTCTTGTGTTCTTGTAGCCCTTAAACAGGGAACATTTACAGATGAAACGTATTAAAAGTTATGAGTTGTTCCAGTTATCGTCTTTTGGCATTACACCAGATATTAACTGATCTTAACTCTAAGACTGCAGTAAACCAATTAATGAGCAATGCAGATAGAAGGCAGGACAAAGCACGTTTTTAACTTATAAAGGAGTACAGAGCAATTGCCTGGCTTTTCAGGAAGTGTTTTTCTTTGTCTGTCTCACTGATGACAGACCAAACTCATCACATGGGATCCACTGGACCAGAAAAACCTGTTTACCATATGTTTATCGTAATTCATCTATTTGCCATGGGATACCTTTACAGTCAACCATTGGAGAGACATTGGAATCCATTTATTAACCCTTCAGAATGGAAAAGGTGACTGTCATATCCTTCCCATGTTAAAATAATATTTGAATGCGCACATTTAGCCCACTGGTCCGTACCCAATGCCAGTGTACGAACAAGAGAAATTAGTTCCTTAGACTAGAAATTTTTCCTTTTTGAATCTCAAGGAATGTTCACCTGTAATCTCATTATGGGGCAAGGGAAGATGATAGAGAACAGGCTTTTTACGTAACACAGGACTGCAGTTAAAAGATAATTCTTCTCAAAGCAAACAAACAAAAACCCCCAACACCCAATCTAGCAATAAAGAACACCTGATGAAAATAAATTATGTCCTTAAATAAAAAGCTGTCATGTTCTTTACAAGATGTATTTTCTCAGCAAAGAACTAAGGAAGATATCCTAAGTGGGTGTTATGGTTTAGACCCGGTCAGCAACTAAGCACCACACAGCCGCTCGCTCACTCCCCCACCCTTGTGGGATGGGGGGGAGAATCGGAAGGGCCAAAGTAAGAAAACTCGTGGGTTGAGATAAGAACAGTTTAATAATTAAAATAAAACAGCAATAATAATAATAACAATATAATGAAAAGAAAAATAATGAGCGAGAGAGAGATGAAACACTGGAAGAAGAGAGAAAAAAACCAAAACTAAACAAGTGCTGCAACTGTTCACCACCCGCCGGCTGACACTGCCGGTCCCTGAGCCGCGATCGCTGCTTCCCCCGGCCAACTCCCCCCAGTTAATATACTGGGCATGACGTCACATGATATGGAATACCCTTTGGCCAATTCGAATCAGCTCTCCTGGTTGTATCCCCTCCCCTCCCGGCTTCTTGTGCACCTGGCAGAGCATGGGAAGCTAGAAAGTCCTTGACTAGTGTAAGCACTACCTAGCAACAACTAAAACATTAGTGTGTTATCAACATTATTTTCATACTAAGTCTAAAACACAGCACTATACTAGCTACAGTGAAGAAAATTAACTATCCCAGCTAAAACCATGACAGTGGGTAATTATGTAATTTGGAAACATTTTTGGTAAAATTAGAAATCAAGAAAGCAAAAAGCAAAAAAAAGTTTTAATGGCATTAAAACATCTTGGTCACTCAGATGGATTTTTCCAAATCATTTACTTCAGGGAAAAATGTAAAAACTGGAGATTAAAATTTCATTACCCTTTTTTATTTACAAAATTCCTTTCTTTTTTAATTGAGAATTCTCAAATGTTACAGATCACAGAAAGCCACTTCATTACATCTAAAATAATTTTTTTTTCCATTTTCATTGCATGACATTTTATTCAGCTTTTTGATTCTCTGAAAACTTGGACAGGCTTTATTTCAACCAAGAATATTCTTATTTGTTTGGAATTGCCACTCATCCAAAAATGTTCTCAGCGTTAAATATTGCCTTGGTATTGTCGAAGTATGCACTACAAAACAAGACTTACAGTTTTGTAGATTTTGGGGACAAAACATTCAATTCAAGCTACAATATTTTCTTGAATTTCAAGAATGGCAATGATGTAGTCATTCAGTTGCAAACTTTTTTAGGAGATTGTGAACTCTAATAGTTCCATCAGTCCTCTTCAGTTTCCCTCACTTTTTTAGAGACATGTTTTATTATCCCATTTTGTGCAGACTAAATTGTTTGTATTTGAACACTTCTTTCACTGTACCGTCACTCAGCAGGTTCAGACTGCTTTTTGCTTGAGTAGATTAGCCTGCATTTTGTGTTGTTGAAACTCTAATACTGTCATCTTTCCCATTCTTTGGTATCTTCAGTCTGCATGTGGCTGTTTATTGGGCTTCCTACTCTTTTATCAGCTTGGACTCTTTACTCACAGACAGCTTTTTCACAAACAGGTAGACCTTTGCCTTGTATAGAATTATTTACACAATCAAGAAAACTAGACTGTACTAATATTTACAAAGTCATTGTCTAAAACATTATTTGAACTGCTGCATCTTCTGCTTACCTCTATTATAATTTTTCCACTTTTATCATTTATGTGATGAGAGAATGGGTGGGCATGGCAGGTACCCTTCAAAAACTAAATCTTTATTTTTATATGACTTAGCATCTTGATTTCTAAGTTTCCACTAGCTGAGAGAAAGGCCTTTGTTTACTGTCCCCTCTCTGAAATATATGGACTGGATTTATCAGGCAATTTCAGGATTTCAGTTAAAAAAAAAAAAATAAAAAAAAAACCCACAACTAACCCTTTTTAAGTATTAGTAAATGGTTGGATACAATTAAAATAACAAATATTTATATGGAGATTGAATTTGAGAGCTTTGTCCCTAGACTGCAAGAAGCTGAGAGGAAAATTGAAAATGCGGAGACAGTGATGCATGGAAATAATATTACTTTAAACTGAATACTGAAAATAGAAAAGTAGTGAGAAATCAAAGGGATGACTGAAAATGAAAAAAAAAAAATAGCCTCAGATTAAGACATATATAACCTCTGATTAAAGAATTGACATTGCTAAATTGTGTTGATGGCAGAGACAAGAAAAACAAGAAATCTATATTTCCAACAAGTGTTATAAAGAAGCTCAGGAAAAATTGGTTTAAGATCGTTTTTCAATATGTCAAGGAAAATTTTTGTGTGGGACAACAAGACCTTGCTCAGAAACAGCCTGGCCTCAAATGATCCAATGTACTTTCATTTTTAGTACAAATCAAATCTATTTAAATATTTGAAACAGTTCTAAAAAATAAGAAACTGCTGTAGAGTTCATTTTATTATTATCTTCTGCTTCTGTCATTCTGCTTTGCAGATTTATTTTATTTGCTTCTTATCTTTTTAGTTAGTGATCAAGACAGTTCAAAAAAGCTATAAATAATAAATATGGTGTATTGCTTTATGTATGTTTCTGTGGTGTTTCTGTAGATCATTGCTGCTTATTCGTTTAGAGAGTTGAAATGAATAAAATGCAAGATTTATGCCATTGTTCATTGAAAATGAAATTTTTATCTACAAAATTATCTGCATTTTTAAAGGTCGTTTTTTAGTACTCTGATGATTTTCTAGATATTTGGGAGCATTTGCAACCCCTCATTCAGTAACTGCCATATGGCATAGCCATCTGAGGTATTTCTCACTCTTCAGATCACTTTGTTAATTACTTTTCTTCTGCAGACAATAGCATCAGCTTAGCATCTCTTAAATTTATAACAGAGATATTCCCTGTGACTATGAGCACCTAACATACGAATACACCCAAGATTTGTATAAATCTTACTGGTCCTCCTCCATCCTTCTGTCCAAGCAGATACAGCTTAGATTATTATCAACCTTGCAAATCATCTACTATACAGGCTTTCCTTGGCCTTCACAGTTGTAAACTCATCTGTTACACACCTATTGAGAACATCGCTGATTCATTTCCTTGATGCATGAGATCCCTGTCTGCATAAACTCCCTAGATTCTCTGTCTCATGAACATGAACAGCTTATCTTTGTTTTCAAGGGCTTTCACTAGCCATCCATCAAGTATAATTTCTTCTTTACTACTGTCAGTTATTTACCATGATGACATGTTCTTCCTACATTTTCGACTACATGCAGTCAAGATTTCTCCCACACTGCTCCTCATGTTTAGGGAACCCTGCTCCCCACAGCTACCTTATTAGGTTTCAAAAAATTCCCGAGAATTATGTCTACTTGAGCTAAGACAACTCCCTGTCAAGCTAACCAACATTTTTATAGTGCTCTAATTCTCCACGTCTGCCTTTTTTCATTTTTTTCCTCTACTTCTATACTGAAATTATAAATTTGTTTTTAAGATGACATAGGCAATATTTCTGACTAGATTGTACCTAGCCAATTGAGATATTGGTCAAGGTCTAGGGTTTCTTTAATAATACTTCAGGGTAAAACCAAAACTAAATTCACTAACTTCTAACAGGATTAAAAATGATAATCCTATCCTGAAATTCTTATTGCATAGATTAACTCTATACCGATAACTAAAGATGAGATTTTAAAAAATGTCACCTATTAAAACCAATGTTGATGAATAAACGGATTTATTTGTCAGCTACAGTTGCTGGCCAAAATAGGTTTATTCTGAATCTTCAGAAAAATCATTGGCTAATTAGTGATGCAGGATTTTTTTTAGTCACCACGTTATCTCAGCAGATAATTTAAAAAATAAACTAATTAACCTTTCTAAAGCACCTTTCTAATTAATCATGTCTTTTATAGTTCCATTAGCTATGGGGCCAACAAAGTCCAAGCAATCATATTTAATTTCTCACATATTGATTTATAAAGGATAGTTTATTGCCACTTGCTCATTAGCAGTTACAAGCAGGACTCCTGCAGGAGGTTATGCCTCTTTTGTAATTAAACCATGTTAGGATACCAAAATGTAATGCAGATGTTTAACACTGAGTTGTGATTTGTTGGAAGGCTAGTAAAATTTTAAAACCTCGATAAAGTGAAGCACTTTGGCTGACATAGCTGTTTTCTTCCTTTATACTTTCCCACTCCATATCTCAGGGGCATTAGGATGTAGTCATTCCAGAACTGGTGATGAATTTTTTCTTCAGAGGAAAACATTATCTTATGCAATGTGTTATATTGAGTTTTAGCTCTGCAGTAACTGTTATTCAATATCTTGAAAAGATTCACAATATTCCAGGATGTTTAAAAGAAGAATTTTAGTCTCTGATCATATTTTTTTTAAAAGAAAACATACCAAAGTACTTAAATTGAATAGAGAACAAAAGCTCCTATCTGTTCCAGCTCCCAATTTTCTTCAGACAGATTAGAAAAGAAGTTTTCATTACAGTCCCATGAAAACTGTTCTCAGGAGATAATGAATCAAAAAGCATTAATTTTTATTTCATTTTATTGTGAAGCAATAAACTGTATTGCAGCATCTGTAGGACATTCTTGTAAAATTGGTTAGATCATTTAGCCAAATGAATTCAAGTTCAGAATGTCCTAAGCTCAAGGAGTCAAAACATTCATGACTTTTCTCTCAGTCTAAAGTTAATGTAGTGTTTGTAGCTCAGCTGTTTTACCAAAAAAACCCCCCTCATTTTACAAATAAATACAGTCTATGTTGTTAATTACCATTATAGATATATATTGTAGCCTGTTGGACAACAGATCTTCTCTGAGCATCAGTACACTAAACTGAAATTTCAAGAAAAGAGCTACATCAAAGACCATGGACCTTAACCAAATGATAAAAAAATCATTTCAAAGCATTTAAGTCAACAGAAGCATGAAACAGCAAAGGCAAAAACTGCAAAGGGAGATGAAAGAGGAGGGAAGACTTGTAATCATGTTGTTCCTTCATTTCAGTTCAGTACTCTCTTCCATTTCTGTCTAGGACCTTCTGATGTCTGAGTGCAGGTAGGACATGAAACAATAAATTCCAGTATAGGAATGAGGAAGGCTTGTGCTTGCTTTGATTTACAGTATCAATTTTGTTATAAAAGAATCTTTTTACAGAATACATGAAGAAAAAACTGAAAAGAGGACATATTCTGGAGCAATGAAGACCTACTCTCAATAGAGAAGGATCAAGAAAGGAAACATTGAAAGAAATTGTACCGATTGAAGTCCATGGGACCTGATGGGATTTATCCACAAGTGCAGATGAAGCTGGACGATATCATTGGAAGGCCACTCTCTTATCTTTGGAAGGCTGTGGTGACTGAGGGAGGTTCCTGAAGACTGGAAGAAAGCAAGAAGGAGGATTCAATGGATTTCAGGCCAGTCAACCTCACCTCGATCCCTAGGAAGGTGAAAGAGCATATATATAATCCTGGAAACCATTTCCAGGACTGGAGGTAATTGGAAGTTGTCAGCATGGATTTCTGAAGGGGAAATCCTGCCTGACAAACTGATAGCCTTCTATGATGGAATGAGTGGCTTGGTGGACAACAGAAGAGCAGCAGATGTTGATTATGTTGACCTTAGCAAGGTTTTTGACATCATCCTCCATAACATCCTCGCTAATAAACTGAAGAAATAATGAGTAGAAAAGTGGACAGTGAGGCCTTGAACAAACTGCTCTAGGTGACATTGCTCTAAGCAAGGAGGTTTGCCTAGATGATCTCCTGATGTCCCTGCCAACCTCAATGATTCTGTGATTGTGTGATGAGGAAAAAACAGGTCTCATAGTTGGTCTGCAAGAAAATGACAGTCACTGTAGTAGAGCAGTAAGGTGCTAATATTAACACTAATGTTAACAAAGCACTAGCATTAGTGTTCTTTTATGAAGTCTGTGTCAGGAAGTGATGAGTAGATGTGGATGTCTTTGGGCCTGGAATGGACCTGGCACAGTGATATTGGTGCTTAATCTGTTCACAGGATGCTTCATCCACTCATCTGAGTGTTTTACTGTAATGAAAACATCCTCTTTTTCCCCAGGACCTTCTGACCTCAGAAGGATTGAGTTGTGAGGTATGGTCTGGATGACAGATTTGAGTTATTTTCTTTATTAGGCTGAGGCAATCAAGCTCATGGCTGCCCCACAGGTTCCCAGAGAAAGTGCTGGTCAAGTGGTTACCTTGTCCTTCTGGCCTTAGACATTATTCATATGGCTACCTAGCTGCTGTTGGCCTTGCAAGGCTGTACTACACAAAAGGTCCCCAATGCTCCTCTCCAAATATCTGTTGCAGTTTGCAGTTTCATGGTCTCCTATATAACACCACCTTTATCACCTGTGAAATACAGCCAGCCCTTGTGATGTGATCTGTAACTTTTGTAAGTGTTTCACTCTGTTGTTATGACCAAAGGCTTCTCATGTCATGTCCCATAGTTTTCCACATCCTGAAGTGAAACTCAGGCTTAGGCCAGGGCCTAATTATGTTGCCTTCCGCCCCAAACAGTTGGAACACACCCAAAAGAAATAAAATATTTCAGACTGCATTTTCATAAAAAGTTTTGGGAAATAAAGTATTTAGGTATTGAAAAGTTAGGAGTTGAAGCAGTAAGCCTTCCTCGCTGTGTAACAGAACAAAAGGCAGATGCAGATGAAGGCCATGCATGGTCAGTACAACCCTGTTCTTTTCCCTCTAGCCTTTCCATTGAGCCATCAAGGAAGGTCATCTGTTAGAGACAATAGCTGCACTGGGAAAACATTCTCAGAGCTTTCCCCAGGTAATGAGCGCAAAACAGTCCAAATCCTCCTTTGTATGGTAATATTCACAGTTTGAAAGTATATCTTTAAAATAATCAGGGGACAATGACCATGTGGCCAAATTCTGAGTTCTTTTGCTTCTTTTACACCCTTTTTTTACACTGATGTGAGTGTGTAACTTATAGCATTGTGTATGTCACCTCTAAATTTGACCTGAAGTTTCTGATCCCATAGGAAATAACATAAAAGGATTAAATTACAGAAAATATACTCTGTCAAAGTTACCATATGTTGTTTACCAGGGTCAGAGCTAAGTGATCAAAGAAAATCTTGGGTATGTCTAAACATGCAGGTAAGATTTATAGTGTTGCAGTGTACATACTTATTCAAGGTCTCTGTGATACATTACATATTTAGCTAGATTATGATTACCTGCAATGTATGGTTACTTGATCAGCAAACCTGCTATATGACTCATCCTTTTATCTGGTTCATGTTGAGAGCATGGTGTTGGGTACTCAAATAGCAGTAAGAGGATGGTAAGTGAGGAAGCAAAACCTGAAGAATTAGGTGCTGTCATTGGATGAAAGGGTGATAAGATAAGATAAAGGAGAACACCTGAAGTAAGAAGTTCAGAATGTCTTCTTAGTATGGATTGAGTGAAAATATGTAATTTCCTGAGGTATTAATAGGTAAAATTATGTGATGTTCCAACTACTGAGCTTATTACTAGGTTTGGTTGTTTAAGAAAGCTTTAAGGTAAGGAAACAACTATTAAAAATGAAAGATTATCTATTCAAAAATTAGCTTTAGTGGTTTCTCACTGAATCTTTTTCTGTCCTTACAGAGAGGGAGACCTGAACAAATCATGTGCGGACTTTGGCAAAACATACAAATTCAGATATACTGAGTGGAGGTCATCTAACTGAAAACAAATGTCTTCAAAGGATACATCTACATCCATGCTAATCCTCTAGACCCCCTTTTTAGTCAATAGTGAGAAAAGGAGGTACTTCTAAGGCACTATTTATTTGTCCTAAGATTGGTGTTTAAAATACGTCAGTTGAATTGTACCCTGAAATTGCTTATTTCTTTCCCTTGACTCAAAAAGGAATGACTAGCTCAGGTTTGTCCACTGAAGAGGTATATAATACAGACATCTAAAGTTTGATTAAATGACTTACATAACTTGTTACCACTAAACACCCTAACAAAATGTACTTTGTTAACCATTCTTATCAGGGTCATTTTCTTCAGAAGCTTTTTACCCATGTGTAAGGATACTCTGCAAGCAGAACACATGATTTAAAAGCATAAAGCAAATAGGTATTAGCTTACTCACAAAAAAGACAGCTAGGATGGAAGGAGTGGCCCATATGAGCAGTATTATGCCCCCTGTCCCAGAAAACTACCCAAAGGGTCTTTGCTGGCCGGGTAAGGTTTGGTCAGGAAGAAAACAGTCATCCGCCACTGCGTTCTCAAAACAGATGCTCAAGTTGTTGAGTTGCCATTTTCTAATTCTCCACATTTCTTTTTTCTTTATAATTTTGTACCTTTCCATGGTGGTGTTTTTCCTCAGTCCTTGAAAATGATCCCTGCTCCAACACTTGTATCTCTCTAACTTTACCTTTCCTACCTTGCACGATGCCACTGTATGAAATTGCTCCTTAGTTTTTCTCACAACCTAACAATTTCTTCAGAGGTGTAAACTGAGGATACTCAGCTGGGCCATGCCAAAGCTTGGACCCTGTACCATAGACAGTAGAACCCACAGAGTGGAATGGGACACGTGGGAGGCAGGATACAGAGTGGGCAACATTCATCTGCTATTTGTAGAAAATTTTAATTGTTCGCTATCTGACATTTGAAGGCAACACATTCATCCAAACACCCACAAAAATATCAAATGATGGTTAATAGCTGTCATTATAACTGTTGCAGTTATTTCTGTATGAATAAATTATAAGACCCACAGATTAGTTCTGCAGAAGGGTAGGAGTTTGGGGTCATATCTTTGGGACTGATAAGAGTTAGAACTACTACTCTCTTTAAGGGTAGTGACAACTAAAGTGCCTGTGTAAAGCGTACTTACATCTTACAATGAATTATTTGCCAACTTTTTTCTAGAAATATAAAAATTGCTAACTTAATTCCCATTTTACTGGCACATGCAATTATTCAAATTATGTAATTGTGAAGTTGTAGTTGTTCATTAAGTAATTCAGATATAAACATGTCTAGTGCTGGTTATTAATAAATTGCTGTTATTTAAAATGGGGATGACATTAACAGAATGACTTAAGGGAATTTGGTTACTGTCAGGTTTAGGTCTTCAAAGATTATTCATGAAAAACTTTGGAATGATGAGGAGTTTCTTAAAATACCTGATAATACAATATTCAAGGATAATTTTATATTTAAAACACAACTAAAGAAATAGGTAGAGATTGCAAGCTTTTTTAAGATATCCTCTTCACTAAAGAGTAAAATCAGATTAGACTAACCCAGACTGGTTTCCTAGTTTGAATTTTGTGCCTGATCTCATAGCCTGATGTGTTTGGAGTTTTAAAAAAAGATTATAATAAAATCATATGATGTTCTGGGTATTTTGCTGATATCAAACTGATTTTTGTCATACATTCTCTTTTTGCTTTCTTTAAATTAAGTGCAGTGTTGAGCTGTGAATTTTAACAAGAGAGAGTATTAAATCAGAATTACTGAGGCACTAAAATTCTGCATTCATTGATTTAGTATATGTATAACTTAAGCCGAGATTTCATCTATAGATAATATGGAGAGGCATACAGTTGAAAACAAAACAAGGGGAAAAAGATGGACAGGAATATTTTGACTCTCAGCTCAAAATATCTGCGAACCTTGCTGGGCTGGTGTTCTTTGGCCTTTCTGTGTACCATGTGTAGTGTGTATATATACAGTATATATACCATGCATATTGTATATTTTATACACAAGCTGTATATATACTCAGAAACATTTTTGGGTTTGTAGCATATCTCTGTGCTGGTGAAGAATACTTCTGTGAATCTTTCTTGACCAATGGTGGAGTTTATCTCACTTGATTTTGGCCACCTGAGAGTCACCTAGGTTATGCTAATTATATTGTAGGTAATGAAGATAAATAAGCTTCTTTACAAAGAATTCCTCTCTCTCTTTCTCTCCCTGCCCCACCCCCACCAGATAACTAGTTTAGATTTTGGATGGGATTTATTTTACCAGACTTCAGGCATTTGTGATTTTGATGTCAACATGTGAGTTAGGTGCTCAGGTTTCTATTACAGTCAGGTTTGTTCTAGGTGGTAGTCAATGGAGTTAAGACAAACTTTAGATAAACCTCCCCTCACAGCAATTCTATCAGCATCAGTGCAAAATGTCAGTATTTTACCTAAAAATATTTTGTTCAAATCACTGGGAGTGATTCAGGTATGCAAATATATGCATTTAGTATTATGGCTGGCAGACATAGCGCAAGACCTAAGGATACAGGTACTCTAGGTCATCTGCAATAGTATAGGACACTTGTGTTTACCCAAAGCTGAATTCCACCCATTACTGTTATGACACTAAAACCAGCTAATTTAGAAGATTTTGTCATTAATTAGAGGAAGTTGTTCCTTAAGCATTAGGAATGCATTAAGCTCTAGCAGGCAATTTTCCATCAGACTTTCGCACTTCACTGTTGCACTAACTAGAACTTACAACACTCAAATTAACTCTGTGTAGTTAAAAACTTAAACAAATTAATGAGTTGCAGCTACAGTGAATTATCATATAATTTAGAACACATACATATTTTAGGATGTATGACAAAAGCAAGGAAGTTCATTAGATTTTGTCTTTATGGCTCCATTGTTTAAATCTGACTAAACTGTTAAAAATCTGAAAGCCAAGGTCAGTTCATTCTATATAACATCCACTTATGGTCAAATCATTAAAAGAAGGAAGTCTTGATGTACCATAGGGGTCAGTAAAAGGAACAGTTTCTTAAAAAAATCTTTTCAGTACTTATAAATAGAAAAGAAAAAATCATGATGTTATTTCAAATAGACTGTATTGCTAGTTTCAGAGACGACATTGAACACAGTCGAGGGAAAGCTGGTGGGTAGCTTTGCAATACAAAAAGCAAAAATAGTTTCATTATTCAGAGCTGACGTGATAGTCTTTTCTTAGTCTTATTTATATCCAGCAGGACAATTTTGGTGCTTCTTTGATTTTGCAGTGGGAAATGCAACTAGGTCACAGGATATAAAATTTCATTTACTTCTATCTTAAACAAGTAACTTGTGTTTGATGGAAGTACGTCTTCCAGGGAGAAATCCAGTTTTGACCTGAAGACATCAAGAGGTGAAAATTGTGCTGTTTCTCTTCATGCTGTATTCTAATGAGTAACTATTCTGAGTGTTCCTTGAATTTATCTGACTCCGCTCTTTGCTGGTTCTTGTTATGCTCTTGTCTGCTAGATAACAGAACTCTTTTAAAACATGGCTACTCTTTCTTGTGAAAGTGCTTATGCCCTTAATTAAGTCACTCTTTATGTTGTTTTTTATAAGATACATAGATTAAGGTCTTGACTTCTGTTACTAGAAGGCCTTTTTATATAGTTGGAAAAAAAATTTAAATTCTGTTCTCTACTCTTCTAATAATGGCAACATTTTTTTAAAGAACGGCAACAGCATAGTTGTATGCATGAGTCCACTAGTAGTATCACACATGCTGAATACAAATATTACCTTACTTACCCTATTTATCCCTCTGTGAATGACATTAGTCCTTTCTGCAAAGACATCAGGCTGATAAATCACATTATTCTGTTTTCAACTCCTTTCCCATAAAATCCTTTCCAGACTCGTTATGAAAGATGCCATTTTCCATTCTGTAGGTGTGGCATCCTGTTCCTAACCTCTAACTCCCCTTATGGCCATATCAAAATTATTTTGTTTGCATGGACCCATCATGTTGCTGTGTCTAACTACCCTATGTTAAAAAATTCTATATATCTGTGTCCCCTCCCAAGCTTTTGCCCACCTCAAGGCAACTCAAAGGGTGAGGGGGGCAGGGCACATAGAGTGAGAAACAGAGAAAGCCTTGACACTGTGCACTGTTCAGCAAGAACTAAAACGTTGGTGTGTTACCAACACTGTTTCAGTTACAAATACAAAGCATAGTAACATATGGGCTGCTATGAAGAAAATTAACATCATCCCAAGCAGATCCAGTACAACCAGTTACTCTCAAAACACCTACAAAATCAGGCCAATAATGGGGCATTAACTTTTAACTTGGAAATCACCAGTATGACGCTTGTAGTCTGCCAGTAGATTCCTCTCCCCTATATTTTTGTTTGATTATAGAAAAGATGCCCTCCCTGCAGCCACATTCTTTTTCAGAAGCTAATGTGTTTTACATCTATTTTACAAGAAAGAGAAAGCTTGAAAGCTGGAAATCAAAGTTCTGTGCTGAGTACGATCCACTGTGACATAAAGATTTTATGTAGCATTATATTATGGCTCAGAAAGAATAAGAGAGTGAGATGCACTACACTTGCAGTGGTTGTCTTTGACTTCAGAACAGCATTACTGAAATCACAGACAGTGGAACTGCTTCTACCATGCAATTTTTTTCAGCCTTATGGATAACACAAAGCACAGTTTTTAATATTCTGAGACTTTTTTATTTTTTTTATTTTTTTTTTATACAGGAGATTAAATTGCTTGGGTCTGCCCTAATTTCTGCTGCCACAGGGAAAGAGCAGTTACTTGTGGGCACAGTGTATTATCATATGGTGAACATGATCTAAGGAGGAAACATAATTTCACTTGTTGAGCATTTGGGGGCTTTCAGCATGAGAGAAGCAACAGCTTCAGTCTGCTAGCTGGAGGAGAAACATGAAATCCTCTAAATGCAAACAAGTGGCAAAGGAATATATTTTCATATTTACAGCATTGGTTGATTTCTTATTGTTCACATTTTTATTCAATGGGTTCTTAATCATCTTTACAGTTATAAGTCTTCTAGGTCACCCACAAAGCCAGAGATAGGCACTTTCAGTGGTGTTTCATTTAAATTTAAAAGCTTTCTAATTACATCATTAGGAAGTAGAGAAGCGTTTAATCTCAACCTATCCATTTTAGTAGTCCGTATGTAAGACCCCATCATGACAGCATCTGAGTATCTCATTATCTTTATTGTAATCATCCTCACAACATTTTAAGGAGATAGAACTGAGGGAAAAAGAGCTAAAGGCCAAAGCAATAAAGAACTATGTGCTATATTCTTAAAGATAGCTTCTTTCTCTCTCTGTAGAATTAAATCTGCATCTCTTAACTTTCAAAAATGTACATGAATGAACAGTCTATAGTTTATTCATAAAAATGCTGTAGAAGCAAGGAAGTGTGGTCCTTTCTTATGTGAAAGAGGAAAGACACATGGATCTCCTGAATCCATGGTTAGACCTAGGAGTTACTGTCTTTTTCTGGGTTAGGGTAATACAGATTTCTGATCTATGTTCTGAGGACTGTTCCTATGCTTTATAGTAAAATGCAACTGGATACAATTTCTTCCCCTCTGCTCACTGTCCTAACACTTTTCAGGAGCAAAATACTTGCACTTTGTATTAACTGAAGGCAAAATAATACTGGAGCTGATATGCCTGAGAGATTTCAGAAGTCATGTAGAAAAAAAACATATTTTTCAAGATGCTGAGAAATTACCTGTTTTCTAGCAGAGGATGCTTTCTGTATCTTGAAAAAAACTGGGTAACCGAAAGCCAGGAGGCTTTTAAAGCTTTTGAACTAAGTTATGATCTATATTGTTTAAAGATGGCAATTAGCAGCCTAACCCATACATTCAGAAAGTAAATTAAAGAGTGAAAGTCAGCCACTTATTTCCTAAATTTTTTAAAAGGAATTAATTTCATAGTCACAGATTTTTGAAATTCTTTCTGAGAACTCCACTTTTTTTTTTTTTTTTTTTATTTCCCATGTATTATTTAGAAGTAATTACAAGCTTATTGGGAGGAAAGTGTCTTAATGAACGTTATATGCATGATACTATTTAAAAGCAAAATGTTTTCCTTACTTTTATGTCAAGTAGAATGCTAGAAAAGACATAGAAATTGCTCATGAAGAAATTTGTGTTCAACCATTCCCTTGCTTGTCGTACACTGGACAACTTTATGGAAACCTGAGAGCTCTAGTTCCATGAGTAGATTTATTAAAATCAGTAATAATTAGGAGTAAATGATAGCTAAATCACCATTTAGTATGAATAGCTAACACCGAAACCACCTGGAGACATTCTAAGTACAAGTTGCAATAACTGGGTTATACCATGCATATCCTCCATATCTGTCCAACTGGGATATTTTCTGGTGTACATATTATGTAAGAAAAGGATTCTTCAAGAGTTTTTAAGTCATTGACACAAGATGCCTTGTGGTGATGAAATTCATACAAGCTGTAATGAATTTTTGAGTATGAGTACAGTCTTCTGCTGTGAATAAACACTGGGCTTAGCCTCAGATTTTTTCAGATCAACACAAACTCCTAAGCATTATATTCATTACTGAAATTTCAAGTAGTAAAGCCTGGAGAAAGAATGCACAGGGGAAAACAGAGTCATAGAATTACAAGAGGCCTATGTACGTTTTCCACCCTATAAAAAATGTGTCAGGAGGGTTAATTCTTCAACTTTTGGTTTTGCTTGAAACATTTTCTGGAGTCTTGTCTACATGGTTCTTAACACAATGATTAAGCAAGCACCTAACTGGCAATTATTTCTTCATTCTGAAACAGTTGCTTTGGACTAAAAGAGATTTAAACTGGTAATTACTAGGATCGATCTCACTACATCCTCCATGTTAATGGCGACATAGTATAAATATTTCAGAAATGAACTGTATAATAAATCAAAGGTAGCTATTAAGAAATAGTTGCTTAGGTCCATGAACACACCTTCTCTAATTGTGCCATCCCTTTCAAAGCTTACAGAGGAATGCTGTGTTTGGGTCACAAACATGGTGAGTGCTTTGGGTAGAAAGAGATCTGTCTGCCTTAGATGCCTGTCACCAAAATATCAAGTGCTTAGGACTTGATTAACAACCTGTGGGGACAGGATAAGTGTTTCTCAATATACAAATTCCATATGTTTATGAGTACAGGGAACAATGGGAAATATGAGGGTCTCCATTCACTTGCAGTTCAGTCTGCCTAGACTTCTGAGAATGATCTTATGAAAGGAATTACTGCTGTTGTTGAAAGGATGTTGCCTGCCTTCTGCTTTCTAGTTACACAGTAGAATCATCCAAGGGTACTCTAACCAGCAGGTCATGAGACATCTTGACTCAAAGCCACTTTGTAGCCCAAAATGCAAGAACCACAGTGACAGCAGAGACATCAGGAAAGAATTTGCTTGTATCCTAGTGACAAGGACACCTAACTGGACATACCTTGTGTTTTCCAAATGTTTTCCCTGGAAGAGACCTACATTTCATATCAGAACAGTATAAATAAAGAAATAAAACTCCTTTAAGCACACAGACTTAAAAAACCACACGTAAACATCTTCCCACCTTCTCCCCTTCCTTGCCTGCTGACTGCCTTCACTCAATGAAGCTAGGATTCCCTCCAGGGATGTAAAACCATGTTCTGTAGTGTCTTGCATTGGTCAGAGGTAGATTAAAACTGCATTCACAAAAGAGGATAGCCAGTAAATTATACCCAGATGTTTTGGATCAAAGTATTCTACTAATTGCCTGACTCTCTACCCTTCTTGATCCCCTTAAGCTGTGGATATGTTGGATGACTGAATCTTTCACTGGAAGGATTATTGTACATTATACTACATCAACAATTTCATATACACCCAGTGAAATTTATATGGTGAAAAGCACAGATAGAACCCTGAGCTGATATAAACCAGGACTCAATGAATCTGAGTATGTTTTCTTTGATAAAATAAAAAAGAACAAAACCAGCTCAGGGGAACAAAAAAAACCAAAACCACCAAAACCCTGTATGTCTATTTTAATATGTAGAGAACATCTCAGAAAGCATGATATTGCTACATAACATAGTTCTTTTTTCCAGTACTGTTCATGTATTGAGGTGATACTAGTAGCATATTGTCAAGTGGACTTAGTAGGTGGGCTATTACAAGAAGTTCAGAATTTCTACTCTAAAACATTCAGATCTTTTTTTGTAATTGGAGGAAATCCATAAGGAAACATACCAGGAGATTTTCAAGAGCAGTTAAGAATGTTTTAAGGCTGATTGTGTTGAAAAGTAAACTTTTCATTGTTTCTAATGAAAGCACAGATAAACCAACAAAGACTCTGTAAAATCCCAACCTGAATTAATAGCATAGGCTTCTTTCTAGACAATCTTAAACTGAAAGAGAAGATAGATTCACTGTGAAGAAGCAGAAGTGGAGAATATATTTTTCTTACCTTCTTTTCCCACTTTTGAAGCCAATGGTTTTCTTCCATCACTTTCCAACCACACAATCTTAACTCCTTTCCCTCTTTACCACCCTCGACTATCTCATCTTTTTCACCAAGTTTATGTATACTTGAAAATTTTCTCTCCGAGACAGTCTGACAAGATCTTAAGTCCTGTGTTATAAAAGTGGGGGTGCAGTTTAGCACACACCTGTCTGAACTGTAAGCATAAAAAGAAGAGAAAATAATCTGATGAAGGTCTATTTAGTATCAACTGTGGCACAGTGAATTAGTTTTTTATTTCCATACAGCACTCAGAAGACTAGTTTGGTCCTTTATGGATTTATGTAATTGCCTAACAAATACATAAAATATATTCTAACTCTTTGTTTTCTAAATCATACCAACTGAATGAAACACCTTTTCAAACCTCTTGGCTATGATGACACATAGGATCTTTCTGTTGCAGTTTTTGTAATTTGGGACAGTCTTTCTGTGTCCCAGTCTCTATGCATTCCATCCATACGATTTCAAACATCAGGCTAATTGTTTTTCTTCTTTTCTCTCTAGTTTTAATTCCTATGAAGTGTTTTAGTTATTAAACAAAGGTAGCCATTTGGTGATCACTTGTAACTGACATAGGCACAGGAAATTATTGAAGCACTCAGTTAATATTTTATGCAAAAATATATGCATTATATAACCACAAAACTTAAAATCAATTTCTTTGTTTGTTTGGGGCCTGTATTATGGCACCCAGTGTCTGTATTCTTCCTAAGACTCGTTAGCAGAATGAATTTTTTAGTTAGAAGTCTTGGAAGAAACTCAGCAGAAGTGAGGCTATTCTGACTCTCTGAAAAGCAAGATTATCTGCCACTCTCAGTTTTACACTCTAATTTTGTGACTATTATTTTGCTTCTTTGAAAAGTATTAACTTCCAGTACTGAATTAGTCCTGTTGTTTGCTATTCACAATGTATTTATTTGCCACTCTTGGCACCCATGCAGTAGACTGCTGACAGCAAGTCTTCTTGACACAGAAATGTGGATTTTATCTTTTGGGGAAAGGAGAGGAGAAAAAAATCTGAATAAAGTGTGCTGAGAAAGCTGCTGTCAGCAGCCTACTGGCATCATAGATGTTTTACTGAAGGAAGTGGTTCATTCAAAGCTCAGAGTATGTGTTTGCTGGGCAAACATTCCTAAGTGGCAGAGAAGGACATTTGGAAACCATGCATCCACAAAATCGTTCATCTCTATAAAATGGACTATATCATAGACAGGAAGAAGGTGGAACATTTTTAGTTGTCTTTTTTCCCCACATAGGATGCTTCACACCACTTCATCCACATTTACATAGCCTTAGGGATCTATATACACTGCAGAAGCAATGTGTTCTGCCTATAAGCTTCAGTTCTACTCTGGATTTGTGTGAGCCACTGCTTATTGCTAACTGCCTGCCTGTCTCTCTTTCTGTAGCTGTACAGTAATTCACTATGGAGTTGTCACACTGCAAGAGAATTGCTCTGGTCAAAACTGAGCCATTTTGTTCCACTTTACATTGTTCCGACCCTTTTGTTCCATAAAGGAATCTGGGGAGAGTGAGAATGTCCTTCTGGTTATATTTCTTTCAAACAAGGATTTTATTTACACTAGATATATTGTATTACTAACACGTCTAATTGTTACCCTGTGTTTTCTTGTGTTGCTAACAATTGTTTTGGGCAGAGGACTTTTTTTTCAGAGCAAGCTAATCTCTACATTTTTAGGACTTGAATAATGAGGCTTCTTTGAAAATGAAGGTAGAGAAGTAAGACTCCTTTTACTCTATTCACTAATATTATCTTTACTATGCAAAAATATATTAAAGGCACTCTCCAGAAATATAATAACCTGCAATGAATAGTTTAGTGTCAGTATTGGCTGGGTACTGTCAAGTCACCGGCATTGCTTAACCTCCAAAAAAAAAGGCTCTTCTATTTTCTATTTACATAACTAAATTGGTTTTAAATATCCAAATGTCTAGATCTGCTATAAAAAGAAGAAAGAGGAAGAATTTGTGGAAGACAATATGAAGAGCAATCAGCACAGAAATGCCTTTTTCTGAATATTGTGTTATAAGTCATTACTATATTCATATGGCTTCAGAGGGTATAGTTTCTTTTCACATGACATGCTTAGGCATTTCACAAGAGCTGACCCTTGATTTTTTGTTAAATCTATCCCTGACCTCTTAAAGTTTTACTGGGTTGGTTGGAATACAATCAAGAAACTGAAAAATGAAGGCAATCCCATTCCTATTCCATTGTGCAAGAAATGTTGTTTATCACAATCTTCCTGTGTGGCAAAAATGTAAATTTTAAACATGTACTGGTGGAATGTAAGCTATCCCTTGGTACTGTAGATTTTCTGTCAAGCTTCAGCAGATCAATAACTGTCCACAATGTACACAAACCTATTTCCAGTTCATTGGTGCCAGAATGCGGTGCTTGAGAAATACCCACAATGGTGAGTAACTCTGCATGAGCACATCAATAGACATGTGATTGGCAAAGTTGCCATAACGTAGCTTTTACCTATCAAAGCTTAAATGCTAGTTTGCCTGCAGATTTACACTGCCCCAACTTATTTAACTAGTGCTCATCTTTAGTGCAGACATGATACTTCCATGAAAGATACTAAAGCAAAAGCCAGAGGAGATGTTTTAGCTGATGAACTCACATACAAATAACCCACAACTTTTCTGCAGGGTTGATACATGTAGTCATGGTACTGTTCCTAGTCCTGAAAAATGAGACGTTTAAGTCAGAATTTAGAACTAACATTAATATTTAATTTAAGAAGAAGCAAACAGTAGAAAACAGAGCTTGTAACTGAGGGATGAGGACTAGTGTGGTTTTTTCAGTCTGCTTATAGAAGCTTACTCTGGCGTTCAAATGTTCAACCATATTTTGACCCTTACCTTGTGATTGAGTCACCATCCCTGGAGGTATTTAAAAGGTGCATATTTGTCTCTGTCTATGGCAGGGGGGTTGGACTAGATGATCTTTGAACGTCCCTTCCAACCGAAACCATTTGATGATTCTATGATTCTATGTGGCACTTAGGGAGATAGTTTAGTAGTGGACTTGGCAGCGTTAGGTTAACGGTTGGACTCAATGATCTTAAAGATCTTTTCAAACCTAAATGAATCTATGATTCTAAAGGTCCAGCTATCCTTATGTCTCACCCTCAAAAGGAAAACAGGTAATATGGACAAGGTTTAGTAAAGCATCCTACCAGTCTTTGAATTCTCTTGTCTTGATGCTCTGAAGCATCTCAAGAGGTTTTAGTTAAAGTATTGCTTTTCCTAAGGACTTCTTCAATGTTGTTTAACTCCCTTGCTTTATCCATAATCTATTTCTTATCTCTTTGACGTTGAATCTATCTTCTTTCTCCTTTTCTGGGAAAAGTTGAAGGTATCTTTGTTCCATCTGTAGGTTTCCCCTTTTATAACAGTAGCATTATATGAACAAGATCCAGCCTATGGAATATTGCTGCCTTTTGCTGTTAAAAATAATTTGCATATCTTGTAAATATAAATACATCCAATTGTGTGACCTTTCACTTTTGATGGTGTATATATATATGAGTTTACAACACCTTTTTTTTTTTAAAAAAAATAGATCCTTAATTAGCTAATCTGATTATAAGACTCTGCTAGACTGTATTTTGGCAAGTAGAAACTCCTGTCAAGTATGATATATCATGAATTACCAGCATTAAAGATGGACTTGAATTTGACTTTTCAGATTTTCAAATATCAGTCTGATAATGTCACTATAATTTTCTTCAAAACATTACATTACAGATACTTTGGTTTTAAAGTCATAACCTTTTGCAATGTTTCTAATTTCCTAGTAGTCAAATTATGTCTGCAATCTGTTAAAACTCAAGTCATAGTGTCATATTTAACAAATATCATTTCTTCATTTACAATTCTGTACTTCAAAGTTACCATCTGCAACATAAAGTTCGCCTACAAAATAGTTATGAAGACTATTTCTGTAGTGTGCAAACTAGCAAATGCCCATGTTGCTTCTGCAAAATTTTTTTTGTGCCTGCTGTAGTGATGGAACACTTCTGTCAGAGACTGAACAAGCTTTCTAATCCTACTTGCATGCCCAACATCAGTTTTCAGTGCTTTTACCTCACACTATTGAAAACTTTAGGCAGGTTATCTGCCACCACTAAAATTTTCCAGATTTATATTCAAGTTTGTAAATCATATATCTACAACTGAAAAAGCAGTCTCAGTCTCTCTGCTAACTCCTTTTCTCTCATTGTCGCTAGCAGCTGAAGATAAGCTTTCATGGTTGTCTCTGACAATCTTGGTCACATAAATAGAAACAAAACATTTGGCAAGTATGCACTAGAGTTAGAGACATTTTCATCTTTGTGTGTACTGATGATAAGTTTAGATTAAGGTTTAGAGAGTGTATAATAGAGGTTCCCATTATATACAGAGTGACCTCAAGAACTTGTTTACAAGCATCAGTTGGAAACATCCATTATCTGATGCCTAAAGGGTGGATGCCAGTTTTCTTTATCAGCTGAGAGCTTTCTAGATATGCTGTCTACTTCTTATCAGTTTCTGCCATACTAGACTGTATCCTCAGGTGGAAGATAATGAGAAATGTGAGTCAGGGTTTACAATTAAATTTACTGAGCCCTCATAATTGACTCCTTAGCATAACAAAAAATAAAGTAATAGATACTAGCTGCCAGAAAGAAAACAAAGATCTGAATCTATGCTGGAGCTTATAAATATGCCTTGTATTCACTATCACTTTTATATTTGGAAGAGGGCTCTCTGGAAAATTCTATTGCTCCTTGTATGGATTTTATTCTCATGGAAACCAGAATATATGTGGAGAAATGTAAACTGAACGTTAACTGTGGCACACACCCAGACATGGGAGATAGAAAGCACTCCTGGGTCTGTTAGCATAAATAGCTAATATTTTAGCTGAGGCTGAATTTTACCTGAGGCTGAATGTTTATCTCCGTCAGCTAACAACAACTGATGTAAATAAGCAATTCTGAAGTAAAACTAAAATGTTGCAGAAAGCGTAACCCTTCCACACGACAATCTAAAATGTCCACTTACCTGATGTAAACACTGCCTGCTTATAAAGCATATTGAACGAACTCCACACTCATACTGGATCATATTCATACTGATCTAGGCTTGCAGAAAGCAAAGTGTTAGCAGCAGTACTATGTACAGATTTAATACTGTGGTACATTTGCATAATCACATGAACATGAAACATCAATTATGCATTGCATTTGTGAGAGTAATCTTAAACATCCATGAGATCCAGTAATAAAAAAAAATTTAATAAATTATTATGTGGTTCAGTTGCATCACATTTGAGGAAAGTACAGCCACTTATTGACTGAAATTACCTTTTATTACAATTGGATAATGCTCAAAGTAAAAAAGCCAATGATTCTAAATAAGAGTTTTCATAGGTTTAACATTTGCTTTTCTATCCTTGCATATACCCTAAGAAAACATAAGACAAACTCAGCAAAATGTACCTGCTTCTCATGGATAATTTAGAAACACACAGGTAGGCCATCTAGGCCTTCATATTTTAGGCCATTACTTCACAACACAGGTTCTCAAACAAATACCTCTGAAAAGGATATATTTGCTATTTATTTTTTAGGACAGGGAATTGCTGTTTGGCTATCCAGAATGAAATACAAATTCAGGAGGTTTATACATCTGGTAAGACTATAAAGTTTTGCTAAGGTGCCTTGGCACTTCAGGCACAATAAAGACTTGACACTTCAAGTTTCAGTCTGCCATAGGAACCTAAAGCTGAGCTACAGCAAAAGCCTGAGAGAGGACCTGTTCATACTGATGTGATTCCTGGAGTATTTTTCTTCCTCCTGAGACCAAAACACAGGGGTTTTTGAATCTGAGTCCGCTAACAAACTTGGTTTTGCTAGTTCTTTCAAGTTGCCTCAGTCTGCCTTTAGTTCAGCTGAAATGAGAACGTGGAAGGCTTGATGCTTATGGGCCAATATCTTAGAGAATATCTTAGTTGGAGCATAGAGAGTTCTAAGCCTCACAGTAGGATACAGGTGTAAAAACTTCACTTTTACTCAAACGAGACTGTGCTGCTGCCTGTATAAACAACACTCCATTTTAGAAGTAATCAGGGTGATGTTATTGATTACCTTGTTTAATTTATTCTCAAAAAGTAACTCTGTTCAACATATGTACATCCATCTGCTTTACCTTCTCTTTCAAAACCACTGCTTTTTATATCTGCAGAACATGGCATTTTTAGTTGTTTGTGAAGGGCCATTTACAAACCTTTAGCACAGTTTCCAGAAGAGTTTGGGATCTCCTGACACAAGTGTGAAGGTTGGGAAGAACAATCTGGCGAATTAAAGGCCAGTCAGATTCACCTTAATCCTTGAGAAAGTGATGGAGCAAATCATCCTGGTGTCCTGGTTTCAGCTGGGATAAAGTTAACTTTTTCATAGTAGCTAGTGTGGGGCTATGTTTTGGATTTATGCTGAAAACAGTGTTGATAATGTGGAGATGTTTTAGTTGTTGCTAAGTAGTGCTTACACTAGTCAAGGACTTTTTCAGCTTCCCATGCTCCGCTGGGTGCACAAGAAGCTGGGAGGGGACACAGCCGGGACAGCTGACCCCAACTGACCAAAGGGATATCCCACACCATGTGACGTCATGCTCAGTATATAAAGCTGGGGGAAGAAGAAGGAAGGGGGGGACATTTGGAGTGATGGCGTTTGTCTTCCCAAGTAATCGTTATGTGTGATGGAGCCCTGCTTTCCTGGGGATGGCTGAACACCTGCCTGCCCATGGGAAGTGGTGAATGAATTCCTTGTTTTGCTTTGCTTGTGTGTGCGGCTTTTGTTTTGCCTATTAAATGGTCTTTATCTCAACCCATGAGTTTCCTCACTTTTACTCTTCCGATTCTCTTCCCTATCCCACCAGGGAGGAGTGAGCAAGCGGCTGTGTGGTGCTTGGTTGCTGACTGAGGTTAAACCACAACACCTGGAAACCATTTCCGAACATACAAAGGACAAGAAGGTGAGAAGGAATCATTAGCATGGATTTTTGAAGGGAAAGTCTTGATGAACCAGTCTAACAATCTTGTAGGAAATTACTGGCTCAGTGGATGAGGGGAGAGCAACAGATATTCTTTACGTCAACTAGCAAGGCTTTCGTCAATGTCTACCATAACATTCTCATTGACAAACAGATAAAATACAGACTAGACAATTCAATGTCAAGGCAGACACAAAACTGGCTGGATTGCCTGGCTCAATGGGTTGTGATCAGCACTATGAAGACCAGCTGGAAGCCAGTCAGCAAGTTTGCAAACAAAACTGGGAGAAGTGGCTGATAGACCACATTCTACCATTCAGAGGGACCTCAACAAGCTGGAGCAATGGGCTGACAGGAAGCTCATGAAGTTCAACAAAAGGAACTGTGAAGTCCTGCACCTGAGGAGTAATAACCCCATGCATCAGTACAGGCTGAGGAAACCTGGCTGAAAAGCAGCTCTGCAGGAAAGGATTAGGGATTTCCGTGGACAACAAGTTGACCACAGGCCAGCAATTTGCCCCTGTGGCAAAGATCACCACCTGCCTGTTGGGCTGCAATAGGTTGCCAGCAGGTTGGGGGAGGTGATTCTTCCCCTCTGCTCAGCCCTGGTGAGAAATATCTAGAGTGGTGTGTCCAGTGCTGGACTCCCAGTACAAGGGAGACATGGACATACTGGAGCACATCCAGTGAAGGACCATGAATGCCTCTGACAGACTGGAACATATGGGGAGAGGCTGAAAGCTGGGGTTGTTCAACCTGGCAAAGAGAAGGCTCAGCGGAAATTTTATCCATGTGTATAAATGCTTGATGGGGAGACTAAAAATTATAAAGCTAGACTCCTGTCAGTGGTACCCAGTGAGAGGACAACAGGCATTGGACACAAACTGAAATACAAGAAACTCCATCTTTTTTTAGTGTGAATGTGATCAGACCCTGGAATATGTTGCCCAAAGTTGTGGAGTCTTTATTGTTGGACATGTTCAAAATGAACTTGACATAGTCCTGAGGAAGTTGCTCTAGCTGACCCTGTTTTGAGAAAGGATTTGGACTAGACATTCTCCAGAGATCCTTGCAAACCTCAACCATCCTGTGATTCTGTGATTTTATGGTTCCTCTTCAAGACACAAAGAGGTTACTTTCAATTTTTTACCTTACTGCAATTTTACTGCCTTATTTCAGTGAATTCACTCTTTCTATACTTATGCTTATTTTTCTGATAATTTTTCTTCTATGGATGGTTAACTGAAAGTGTTTATTCTGTTCCCAGACCAGATGAGTATAAGTCTTAAAAACAAATTTGCAGTGTGGTTCTGTGAGTGGTAGTTATTGAGTATGAGTTACTAATCCACTTTTTGTAAATATTACATCTTTACTTTCTCAATTCATCTCTTAGAAACACTCATGTATATATTCCATTGTTTAAAATAGGGGAAGTGAACTCTACTGACATCAATTAGCTTCCCAAATTAAATGAAGATTCATAGTTTTCTTTACAACATTTTCCCAGTTTTAATCACACCCAAATTTTGTACTGCTATTTTTCCTAAGTGGGAGCTATTGGCTTGGTATGAAATCTGCCTCTACCAGTGGGGGAAAGAATGAGTCAACTACTTCTTTAGTACTCCATCCAGGTGGAGTATATAAAAATGAGCCTAACTGAGAAGTAGGTGCATATTTGTATGTGTACATTCACAAAAATAAAAGGAAAAACACCCCAAACTCATAACTCACCTTAAGTACCTTGTATGTCTCATTTTCTTTCAAGACACACTGTGAAGAATGTTATTAAGTTATACCGCCTCTCCTTAAGAAACATTAATGGACTGGTTTTTCTCCAGGGAAGATATGGACTCTCCACAAAGGACATTAGAAATTATTGCAAGTGCTTGATAATTTAATTATTTCCCTATTTTTTCTTTTTCTTTTTTTTTCTCCCCCCACTCCCCCCCCCACCCCGAGCTGCCAAAGAGTGCTGCAAAAATGCCTTTTTGGCCTCTTTCCTCAGGTACCTATTCTAGATGGTTTTGAGTAGATAACAACAAACATCTAATTTCAAGACACCACTTGCATGGGACAGAGATTGATATGAAGTATCTGGTGCTTTTAATTCAGATTTTCTCCTCAGTGGCGACTAAGTCTCCTCAGTTACTTTTCTTAAAAGAGTGCCACAACTACACACAATGAAGTATTTTGTTTCTTTTCCATTTAAATAGGTCTTGATGCTACATCAGAGTGGAAAAGTTCTCAGGCACCAGGAAAACACCATCAAAACATCAAATACAGTCCTAATATGAAGGCATCTCTACACTAATATTCATGATCAAGAGCTGTTGAGGCAGGGCGGGCTTTGCTTGTTATTTCAAGCTAAGAAGTAAAATTTAACAGTGAAAAAAGATTTGGGATCTCTGGGGATCTGAGTTATTCCCATTCTGGCCTGGGGCAAGTGCAATCTAAGAGAGATGCTCTAGGGTATCTGTTAAGCGTGAGTATGAGAAAGGAGCAGAGGCTGTAAAGATAAATGAAATGTTCCTTTGAATCCATTAAAGGGACTTTGTGGCATTTTCTCTTTTAACCTTCCTGATCTCCTGTACTGTGATATGTGTGAAGCTGCTGAAAGAAACATTCCTTAAATTTGCTTTAATAACCACTATTTAAAGTCAGCTCATCACAAAAATTTTGCAAATACAGATCTGTCATAGCTATATTCAAATTTAAAGATAAGAAGTTATTGCATTAATCCAGTCTAAGACTTTGTAGAAAAATAAATCCAGTGAACTCATTCAAGACACTACACTCCATATCATCTGCATTAAATGCATGAATTAAATATGTGACACCAATGGCATTATAAGAGTAAGATGAATATGTAAGCAGAAGCAGCCATGGTTGTTTAAACTTTTACACAGTCTAAATTGCAAGGCCATTTCCATAGTGATAAAACCAAAGATATAAAAAAAAAAAAAAAAAAAAAACAAAACCCAAACCTGAAAACTTCATTTTTTTCACTTTGTGTCTATACAACTATTAAAAATGTACTCAGATATTTTTTATCTTTCTCAGGCTCAAAGCAACTCTCTGGACTTCTTTTCACAAAAGGGAAGAGAATATGATACTTATCTAAAATGTCAAAGTGATTTATATAGTAAGTTTTGTGAAAACTTTAAGGATTTATTCATTAAAAGTACCATTTCTAAATATGTAGGTTTCATATAATGCTTGTATTTCCTAGAAGATAAGTGAAACGCTTGAGGAAAGCTGCTTGCACATTTTGAAGAAATCTTTCATAACACATACTATCTCAAAAGCAGAATATGTTTAATATGTTGGTGATCATGAATCAGAGATGCAGCTTAGCTTTCAGTAAGTGTTAAATCTTCATATGTTTACCTAGAAATAATTTACAAAATACTCCTATGATTTAGAAATTCTGAATTCTATTTTCAAGGTAGGCAGAGGGATGTGAACTTTTTCCATTCTTCATCCAAAAATGTATAGGTTGTCTGTATACATACATTAAGCCTTAGAAGAGTCTAATTAAATTGGAAACTATAGCTATATGTTTTTAACAGGTGCTTAAACAGAGAAGAGACTTACAGAAACTAGACAATAAGTCTATGGCAAAACCAGGAAATCAGCCTCCAGTGTCAGTTCAAAGCCCCATTTAAAACATACCTTTAGAACTAACTGACAAATGTGATCTCTTTTCTGACCAGTTGTGTTACATGTATTCTTATTTTAGGCTACCTAAAATTTCATACATTTGCTACATAGAAGGATTAGGCAGTGAGATCATTGCTTATTTTACTTTGTGTCTGAACTAAAAAAAAGGTAAATTCAAGTCAAACTTCTCTATAAAACTGTATGAAGGATTGTTTCTCTAGCACTTTGCCCTCCACATGCCTTCAGTCAGTTAAATTAACTAAAATTTCAGAAGGACCCAGCTGTTCAGAGGTATAATCTTCTAATTTAATAAATTCTGTCTTATTAACAATTACTATGGGCTTGTATGAAAATAGAGACCCTAATGGATGAAGAAGATTTATTTTTGCAATTTTAAAATTGGAACACAATTAAAGCAGAAATTAATAATAAATAACCCTGGTACTTAGTTTATACATAAAGAAAAATTAGTATGTTCACTACATAGGTTTGAACAGGTTAATATTTTCTTACTGACAAGACAGTACATTATTTTAATCGGTATTATTTTATTACAATATTCACCACTGCATTATATATGTTTGAAGAAAACTTCAGTTTTAGTATGACAGATTGTTTCCTATGCAGCTGTAAATGTAATCTCTGAAATGCACCTGCTCACCGTGTTCCACTATTGCCTGAGGTACAGAACCTCCAGCCCAGCAGGTTTCTTGTTGGGACCCAGCTGATCCCCATGGCATGTTCTCAAATTCAGAATCTAAATAATCTCCTGTTTTCATACAGGTTGTCTCTTCCCAGAGCATTTTAGAATAAGGAACTAAGAAAGGCCCCACATTTTGGGGGTGATCCTCTCTCCCTCCCTCCCTTCCTTCCTCTCTTCCTTATGTCCTTCTGGATGTATCCATTTGAAACCATTTTTATCATGGATGTTGTCATACTACCAGAATACACTTCCTCAGGAGAGGAGTCCTAAAATATGAGAACTGTCTTTCTTTGTGTCTCTCTAAACCTTCCACACGACCTATCATGGATTTTATTCAGTCCAAGGATTTCAGAAGGGAAATTCAGATTTCCTGACAACTTCTTGAAAGAATAGCTTCTACAATCAATTATATTTTACTTGAGAAGAATGCAGCATGGCTCTGATTTTCCTATGCCATTCCTTTTTATTTTTGATCAAGACAATTACAAATAAAAATACATAACAGGCAAAACTTAGTCCAAATGAACTGTGTGTGAAAGCTCTCTCTGTTTTCTTCCAAAGCTCTCATGATTCTTTTCCTGACATCAACATTTTTTAGCCCAAAACTAGGCCTGCCTTTCATAATTACCACAACTACAACAACATAAGAAAGAGATCCCAGACTCCAAATTCCTTTTAGAGTCCCTCTTAAAGATTTCTAATTCCATCTAGTTCTAAATCTAATTATGATTCATATTCCATTGATGATGAAAGAAAGAATAGATCCTTGGCAAGCTTTTCATTGCAGTCACTGTGAAGAATCACCTAATCTAACATTAAGCTGAAAAGATTCACCTGTGGAAGATGGGAACTCAGCATGGATTAGCCTACATCTCACTGCACCATACTTCAGTGACATCATCATAGGAATATTATATAGAAAAAAATTTCTGAACTAAGACCTTTGCCTGTACGAGGACCATATCGCACATTTGCTATTTGAGAAAAGGACAGGCCAGAAAATGAAAAAAATCCCACCTTCTTTACCCCTTCTCACACTGAAGTTTCTCATGTCATGTCATGTGCAGCTGTCCTTAACATCTCTCATCTCAAGATGAATGTGACACCTGTGTAATACTGGTA
Organism: Morus bassanus; assembly: GCA_031468815.1. NCBI lineage: Eukaryota > Metazoa > Chordata > Aves > Suliformes > Sulidae > Morus > Morus bassanus. Next base: position 66,918,985 of record CM062571.1, read on the forward strand.
TATTAGGCATATGCCCTAGCTCCTCATCAAAATATACTAAGCACTGACTTTAGCAAAGGTATATGAGGTAAGCCAAAGTGTTTCTGTGCATATTTGGCCAGAAAGCCAGACTAGCAGTGTATTTTGTAGTTCAAATCCAGTACAATCATCACCATTATTTTTAGAAATAATCATCAGTTACCATTGGGTTTTTTTCTCCTTAAAGTTAATTTCACATTGGAAAATCTCAGTTCTGTGCTCTAAAAGACCAAGTGAGTATGATTTAGGAGGTTTACAGGGTTCAAATTCACCGTGTCATACTGCAGCTCTTGAGCAACATTTCCTCTGAAAAACTGTTTAAGTAAATTGAATTTATGGTTATTAGTCTTCATTTAAAACAATTTGGAAAGAGCATATTCTTCAGGACCTAAAACATGATTAAATGTACACCTTCAAAACTTGTTTTTTTATCAGCAAAATATGTTAAACTACTACTTAGAATTCAAGGTATGATTAGTAACACTGTTTACTTGACAAAACAACACATATTCTGCTGACTTTTTGAGACTTTTCCTGCATTTTCTTGCTTAATACAGCTTCTTCACATTTTTTCCTTCAGGTGAACTCCTTTTTCAGATTCCCTATATGGAGTCTTCAGAATTCTTTTTGAAGGAAAAAAACCTGCTTACTTAACCTTAGCAACTGTCTTGAGAGGGTTACCTCTACCCTTCCCATCTTAATTCTTGTTTGCTCTGGAGCTCTACCAAACTAGTAATTTCAGGAATTAGTGGAAGAAAATGGTGGCTACAATACATCACCTCAGTTAATCTGTGCAGACAGCATAAGTATTGTACACAGGTTTCAGAAGCTGAGTCAAATCAGAGTTCAGGTTAACAGGTCTGAATACAGATAATATTCATGTGTGAAAGACCAGAGTTCTAAAGCTAAATTACTTTTCCCCCACACTTGTCATTCTATATCAAAGCTTACAAGGTAGAGGGTCCCTTGATACAATAAAATATTCTGAGAAGTTCTTAATGCGAAACAGCTGCTTTTGAATCATTTACATATTCTTCATACTGAAAGTAGTATTTTGAATACCTAGCTACTAAATGGTAAGACTTTGTGAGAAAGAGGAAGGATCCTAATTCTTCCCAAAAGTAATTTCAGTTTTCCCTCTGCATAGAAGAGTATGAAGAGTAACCCCTGGAGACTAGATTATCTAATCTATCTGCAAACAGGCAAAAATGGTCAAAAGAAGAATTGTCAGTTTGGAGAGAAAAAGCTGTGGTTGGGGAAAGCATATTCTTCTGCAAACTACAAGCTACAAAAACAACCTATGGACATGGGAAAAAAATAAGGCTTTAGAGCATCATCATCTTCTCTGAATTCCATGAAACTGTAGACGACTAACTCTTAAATTGAGAACAATATAAATTGCTCATCCATAGATTTTATCCAAATTTCTAGTAAAAATTCAGAACTGCTTTAGGGCCTCAAAACTCTTCCTAGTGCAGGGCAATTAATTAGCTGTCTGGTCTACTATTTTGTGAAAATTTTTCCTCTAAGCAAGCAGCACCATATTCTGTGTATTTCTCTTAATCCATTTTGCTTCTCTTCTGTTTTAATGAGTGTCATGGTGTAGCCCCAGCCAGCAACCACGCAGCCGCTTGCTCACTCCCCCCACCCCAGTGGGATGGTAGAGAGAATCAGAAGAGCAAAAGCAAGAGAACTCGTGGGTTGAGATAAGAAGAGTTTAATAATTAAAATAAAATAGTTATGGTAGTAATGGTAATGATAACGATAATGATAACAATAATGATGATGATGATAATAATAATAATAATGATAAATATAATAAAATAAAAAAGAAAATAACGAGAGAGACGAATGAAACCTGGGGAAAAAAGGGAAAAGAAAAAAAAAACCACAAGTACTGCAACCACTCACCACCCACTGACCGACACCACCAGTCCCCGAGCCACGATCACTGCCTCCCCCGGCCAACTCCCCCGGTTAATATACTGGGCATGATGTCACATGATATGGAATATCCCTTTGGCCAATTCGGATCAGCTCTCCTGGTTGTATCCCCTCCCCTCCCGGCTTCTTGTGCACCTGGCAGAGCATGGGAAGCTGGAAAAGTCCTTGACTAGTGTAAGCACTACCTAGCAACAACTAAAACATCAGTGTGTTATCAACATTATTTTCATACTAAGTCCAAAACACAGCACTATACCAGCTACAGTGAAGAAAATTAACTCTATCCCAGCTAAAACCATGAAAATGAGAAATTTCTTCCTGAAAATAGGAAGGCTCATAGTGTTTTAAGGCTTGTAGTATTTTAACATATTTGGTTAAAAGTTAATATTTAAATGTTGTTTTAGAGCAAAATGAAATGAACCTCAGATTGACTCTGCTCTTTGGTATTCCTGCCACCAAGAATTTATGGAGCTGCAAGATGTCAAAAATATCCAGCTGGTTCTGAATCAGTGTAGGTTTGAGGTAATTACTTCATGAAAGGTTTGTGCAGGATCTATTTCTAAATGGAGCAGAAAGAGTCTCAAAATAGACAAGTAGATCATTCAAAGAGAAGGTCAGAGGTGACTGGCATATGTCTTATCTAGCTGAATTTATAAATCTCTTCCATTTTTGCTACTCTAATTACAAATTATGTTGCTGTGACTTGACATCACAGGTAAGCGTGTAAAGGAGTGACAATTATATTTCCTTACCCTAAATGAAAATAAAAGCAAATTAAATAAAACTAAACACAATGTAGTAAGATACAGAGTCAAATATCTCTTGATGTCTATATATAGTTACACTTTAGGCCAGTGTATTTCTACAGCTATATGTTTCCTGAGAAAAGTAAAACCTAATCTCTGTCATATGCTTCAAATAAACCATAAAACATTATCAGAAAACAAGTCTTATTTGCACAAAGTCATTCCAAGAAGAGTCCAATATACCATCTGAGATATAGTCTGCAGCCCTGATTCTTCTACTTGTCTACTTCTGTATTCACTAATACATCCTCCTTGTGCAATTCTACTGGTTAAATTCATTTGATTAGTTCTTTTGTAATTCTTTTCCCTGCACCTTTACTCCATTCGAGAAAAAAGATTACTTTGCTGAGTAGTACATAGGAGTATAATAACAATAGTCATTTATGTGTTTGGACCTTTACAGAGTGAAAGACCTCTGAACAAGTTTTTTATCATGTTTCAGATGAGGCTGAGATATTTAGGTCCTAATTTTTGAAACTGGTAATATTAATTAGTTAATAAACATATAATTTTGTTAATGCCTGGGATAGGTACAAAATATACATCTCTGCAACAATGTATTTTCTCCAGTTCTACTAACAATGCATGGTGAGTTTGCTTGACTAGCCTGCATGCCTCCATCAATGCCCATATGCCTAAAATGTAGATGGTAGTTGGGCAAAGCAGTGCTCTTGAGTAAAATGTCAATAGTCACTGGAGAGAAGATGCCTTTGAAAATCTATAGAAAAAAGCTATGCCTGCTTATGTTTGAACATTTAAGCCGAAAGTCTGTCCCTGTAGAGGTCTTCAAAGGCACCAGTCTCTCCTGGTTATTCATGGAATTAAAGATGATCTTTTCGATATTACCCTAAAATTTAGCCACAAGCTACATGACTGAGTTAAAACTCCTACAGCTGAAAATCTGAACATTGATGGGGTATGCTCAATTAACCCGTACATGTTACTACAAACTGAAATCATTGGATAAAAAACAGGGGTGTGCCTTTTCCTCTTTGTACTATTATTTTTGTCATAACAAGCCTCCTCCTATTTCCTCTGCAGCTTTTTCCTTAGTTGTGTACTGAGGATATTTTCTTTGGGGTGCTTTATCAGTATTAAGTGTAGTTCTTCAAGTAAATTTACTTCTGGCATATAACACAGAGCTTGTACCTGCTATTCCCATTTGTGTTATAGTTGAAGTAGAAGGATGCTTCATCTTAGATCAATCTGTCACATATGTACTACTGTTCAGTCTTCCAGCTACAGGGCAACAATATTTTTTCAAGTAGCCCTCAGTTTGATACAGCTGCTGGGACGTAGCGTGACTTCTCCCAATTATCTCCTATAAATAACATTTGGCTAAAGACAATTTGTCAAGTGCAATTCAGGCATTTGTAGGGATAACAAGTCCTTTATCATTCTTAAAGTATTAGCTGACAGAAAGTTATATATATATATATATAGCCAAAAACCAAACAGCATTGCCAAGGCACTCAGCACAAACAACATTGCCAAGGCACAATACCCTACATAATTGTGCTCATTTAATCTCTTTGATTTCTAAGTCATGCACAACATCTCAAAAAGTTCCAAAGGATTTCATATTCACTTAAAACTTTAGACAGTTTAGTCAGTTCTATTAAATACTGTATTCCTATGCCTTTCTTATACCAATGCAGAACAGATTTGTGATTTACCTCTGTTTGGAAAGTCAGTAGGAATAACCAAGCTTAAATCAAGACCTTTTGCTCTCCTTTACCATATGCCTTCAAGAACTCCAATTTCTTAAGTTGTTTTCTCTCTCAGAGACAGCCAAAGCTCCAGAGGACAAACATATCCCCAGGAATTTAGTAAAAAGTTACTGAATTGTCTGAAAAAAACACATCAAATAATGTGCTGAGCTACACACAATTTGTGAATAGACAGCTTCCTACCTTGGAGCAGGAATAAATATGCCTTAAAGACAAATTTATTTAATTTCAGGACCCTGAAGTAAAGTTTCAGAGCAGAGCAAAACAAGCAGGCCTAAAGGCATGAACTAAGGTATCCTCACCAGTGTCAGGTCTAGAGGGTCATTGTTAGGCTACTGCCACAGTAAGCAAGAGCAATTATCTTGTCAGCTCACTCTCCTGTGACTGACCCAATGGCTAGTAGCAGAAGTTAGAGTCAGGCGCAAGAAGTTATTATAACCACCCTACCTACAGTAGCACATTTTTCCAGTTCAGCCAACGATAAATTTATTCCCTGAAATATAAATTGCTGTATCCTTTATAGTAAAGGATTAAAAAGAAATTTCTGAGTTGCTTTTTATGCTTGATCTACTATTTTCTCTGTATTGACTGTTTCTTCTCTTATTTGTTACAGCTCTAAATTAAGCATACCTTGTTCTTAGCTTCCTTTTTGTCTGGGGACCTGACTCTTACCTCCAGTCATGTTGTCAATCCATCTCTGAATCCCTTCTGTAGTTAGTGAGCTGCCCTGGTTTGGCCCAAGTTTAGTTTCCAAACAGGCTACGTGTATAGTCAATGTAACATACACTGTAACAATCTCTGAGATTACAAAAGCGTGGATCCTAGCTGCAGTGCTCACAGCCAGAATAAGACTTTACACTTTAAAGGGAAGACTGACTCCTTCTGATTGACCACTTCTTAGTGCCCTGTGTTTCCCACTCCTATGTTTGCTCTTTCTTCTTGGGAAGAAACAGGAAGGAAAAGCAACTGCAGAGCTTAATGATAGGGTAAGTCCTACCCTTAGATAACACAGCATCCAGGAGGCCTTTTTCATCATTATACCCCACTCTGATCAAGTAAGTGAGTTTTAAGAACAAATTCAAAAAAGGGGGGAGGGGGGGAAATTAAAGAAACCAGCTCAATCTACCCTTTCTGATGTCAATGGCAAGATTAATTTCAGAAACCAAGTTCTGAATAAATAATGGTAAAATGATGATTTGAAATACAGCATAACATTTCTCATTTCATTAATCTGTATGTTGTATAATCCACACTAAAAATTTTCAGTTACTTTCCACCTCTCAACAAAGATTAAATATTAGTGTTTTAGTGACCGCTCAAATTATTAAACTATCTTTTTTAAATGCATTACAGTGTGTATTATGTTATCAAATATAAAAAAAATTAGAAATTTAATTGTGAAAATAAGCGAGCAATCATATTTTCATGAGTTGTCTTTGGTATTTCAAATGTTTTTGTTTATTTGCTAATTCAACAAACTTCAATATTTTACAGTCTTCCAGACACTAGTTGTCACGATTTAAAAAAGATATTATAATTATTGCTATAATCAGTGTGCTATTTATCAGACTACAAAATCTAGCATATGTTACTGCTTATGCTGTCAACTGATTAAGATTCCAGGTATGTAGCAAAATTAGTCAGTTAGAATCTGATCTAGAAATCTTTGCTCTCTCAAGCAGTTCTTACTGAACTGAACTCTTTTGCTGATGCTACCTATAGTTTCCAAATTTGCCAACAGTCCCCAAAGACCAGCTGTGGAACAAGGAGGAGACCTGTTGTTGTGGTTTAGCCCCGGTCAGCAACTAAGCACCACACAGCCACTCGCTCACTCCCCCACCCTTGTGGGATGGGGGAGAGAATCGGAAGGGCCAAAGTAAGAAAACTCGTGGGTTGAGATAAGAACAGTTTAATAATTAGAATAAAACAGCAATAATACTAATATAATGAAAAGGAAAATAATGAGCGAGAGAGAGAGGAAACACTAGAAGGAGAGGGAAAGAAAAAAAAAACAAAACCAAAACTGAACAACAAGTGCTGCAACCGCTCACCACCCGCCGACCGACGCTGCCGGTCCCTGAGCTGCAATCGCTGCCCTCCCCCAGCCAATTTCCCCCAGTTAATATACTGGGCATGACGTCACATGATATGGAATACCCTTTGGCCAATTCGAATCAGCTCTCCTGGTTGTATCCCCTCCCCTCCCGGCTTCTTGTGCACCTGGCAGAGCATGGGAAGCTAGAAAGTCCTTGACTAGTGTAAACACTACCCAGCAACAACTAAAACACCAGGGTGTTATCAACATTATTTACATACCAAGTCTAAAACACAGCACTATACTAGCTACAGTGAAGAAAAATCAACTATCCCAGCTAAAACCATGACAGTATCCACCCCTTATTCCATACCATTTACGTCATGCTCAGGTCTCATACTATCCAATATGACCTCAATAACCACCACCCGCCTCCCCATCCTTTGATGACATACGTAGATATCATTTATCATTCCCGTAGTCTATGGACCATCCCTGTAGAACATCTGTAGAGGGTCCACACATGTCCATTGAGTTCATTCAGTCCATAACTTTGGGCTCCATCTATCGTAACAGTCTTTCAAGGCTGGAGAGATGGTCTGCGTGGTGTTGGATTGTTGCATGCTGAAGCCAGTCTTTGTTCCACCACCGCTACACGTTGCTTGGTTCAATCAAAGTTCATTCTTCATTAATTTTGGAAATTCTTACTATGATACCATTGATACAGCATATAGCAACCATAGGAGTGATGACATACAATATCATATAGCAATTAACAGCCTACCGTTCAGTTCATTGGCTATTTTCACCCAAAATCAAATCCCCTTGAGGCACACATCGAACTCCTCCATCCTCCCGCATTACCCACCAAGTGCACCCAGGTCCTCGAGCAAAAGCAATCCCACGAATGGGTTTGCCTTTGCCTGAGACAGGAATAACCCAGACGGTTTTCCCCAGCATATTTTTTACATGCACTACAGGGACTTTATCCCCTTCCACAGTACGTAAGAGTCCTGACTGGGCAGGCCCAGCTCGATTGGCAGATCCCCTAGTGTTGACTAACCAGGTGGCTTTTGCTAAATGTGTATCCCAGTGTTTGAATGTCCCACCCCCCATTGCTCTCAGTGTAGTCTTTAACAATCCATTGTATCGTTCAATTTTCCCAGAGGCTGGTGCATGATAGGGGATGTGATACACCCACTCAATGCCATGCTCTTTGGCCCAGGTGTCTATGAGGTTATTTCGGAAATGAGTCCCGTTGTCTGACTCAATTCTTTCTGGGGTGCCATGTCGCCATAAGACTTGTTTTTCAAGGCCCAGGATAGTGTTCCGGGCGGTGGCATGGGGCACGGGATATGTTTCCAGCCATCCGGTGGTTGCTTCCACCATTGTAAGCACATGGCGTTTGCCTTGGCGGGTTTGTGGCAGTGTGATATAATCAATCTGCCAGGCCTCCCCATATTTATACTTCAGCCATCGTCCTCCATACCACAGAGGTTTTACCCGCTTGGCTTGCTTGATTGCAGAGCATGTTTCACATTCATGGATGACCTGTGCAATAGTGTCCATGGTCAAGTCCACCCCTCGGTCACGAGCCCATCTGTATGTTGCATCTCTTCCTTGATGGCCTGAGGTGTCATGGGCCCACCAAGCTATAAATAGTTCACCTTTATGTTGCCAGTCTAGATCTACTTGAGCCACTTCAATCTTAGCAGCCTGATCCACCTGTTGGTTATTCTGATGTTCTTCAGTGGCCCGACTCTTGGGGACATGAGCATTCACATGACGTACCTTCACAACCAGGTTCTCCACCCGGGCAGCAATATCTTGCCACAATGCAGCAGCCCAGATGGGTTTGCCTCTGCGCTGCCAGTTGTTCTGCTTCCATTGCTGTAACCACCCCCACAGGGCATTTGCCACCATCCATGAGTCAGTATAAAGATAGAGCACTGGCCATTTTTCTCGTTCAGCAATGTCGAAAGCCAGCTGGATGGCCTTTACTTCTGCAAACTGACTTGATTCACCTTCTCCTTCAGCAGTTTCTGCGACTTGCCGTATAGGACTCCATACAGCAGCCTTCCATCTCCGATGCTTTCCCACCAGACGACAAGACCCATCAGTGAACAGGGCATATTGCTTCTCATTTTCTGGCAGTTTATTATACAGTGGGGTCTCTTCAGCACGTGTCACCTCCTCCTCTGGTGACATTCCAAAATCTTTGCCTTCTGGCCAGTCCATGATCACTTCCAAGATTCCTGGGCGGCTGGGATTTCCTATTCGAGCCCGTTGGGTGATCAGTGCAACCCACTTACTCCATGTAGCATCAGTTGCGTGATGTGTAGAGGGGACCCTCCCTTTGAACATCCAGCCCAGCACCGGCAATTGAGGTGCCAGGAGGAGCTGTGCTTCAGTACCGATCACTTCTGAAGCATCTCGAACCCCTTCATATGCTGCCAATATCTCTTTTTCAGTTGGAGTGTAGCGTGCTTCGGACCCTCTGTATCCCCGACTCCAGAACCCTAGGGGCCGACCTCGGGTCTCCCCCGGTGCTTTCTGCCAGAGGCTCCAGGTAGGGCCATTCTCCCCGGCTGCAGTGTAGAGCACATTTTTTACATCTTGTCCTGCCCGGACTGGCCCAAGGGCTACTGCATGAACTATCTCCTGCTTTATCTGTTCAAAGGCCTGTCGTTGCTCAGGGCCCCATTTGAAATCATTCTTCTTCCGGGTCACTTGATAGAGAGGGCTTACAATCAGACTGTAATTTGGAATATGCATTCTCCAAAAACCCACAACGCCTAAAAAAGCTTGTGTTTCCTTTTTGCTAGTTGGTGGAGACATGGCGGTTATTTTGTTGATCACATCCATTGGGATCTGCCGACGTCCATCTTGCCATTTTATTCCCAAAAACTGAATCTCCTGTGCAGGTCCCTTCACTTTACTTTGTTTTATGGCAAAACCAGCCTTCAGAAGGATTTGGACTATTTTCTTCCCTTTCTCAAAAACATCTTCTGCTGTGTTGCCCCACACGATGATGTCATCAATGTACTGAAGGTGTTCCGGAGCTCCACCCTGTTCCAGTGCAGTATGGATCAGTCCATGGCAAATGGTAGGGCTGTGTTTCCACCCCTGGGGCAGTCGATTCCAGGTGTACTGGACACCCCTCCAAGTGAAAGCAAACTGTGGCCTGCACTCTGCTGCCAATGGGATTGAGAAGAATGCATTAGCGATATCAATTGTGGCATACCACTTGGCTGCCTTTGACTCCAGTTCGTATTGAAGTTCTAGCATGTCCGGCACGGCAGCACTCAGTGGCGGAGTGACTTCATTCAGGCCACGATAGTCTACTGTTAGTCTCCACTCTCCATTAGACTTCCGCACTGGCCATATGGGACTGTTAAAGGGTGAACGGGTCTTACTGATCACTCCTTGGCTCTCCAGTCACCGAATGAGCTCACAGATGGGAATCAGGGAGTCTCGGTTGGTTCGGTATTGCCGCCGGTGCACTGTTGTGGTGGCAATTGGCACCTGTTGTTCTTTGACCTTCAGCAACCCCACAACAGAAGGGTCCTTCGAAAGACCGGGCAAAGTAGACAGCTGTTTAATTTCCTCCGTCTCCAAGGCAGCTATACCAAAAGCCCACCTGCACCCTTTTGGGTCCTTGAAATACCCTCTCCTGAGGTAGTCTATGCCAAGGATGCACGGAGCCTCTGGGCCAGTCACAATGGGGTGCTTTTGCCACTCATTCCCAGTTAGGCTCACTTCAGCCTCCAAAACAGTTAGCTCTTGGGATCCCCCTGTCACTCCAGCAATACAAATGGGTTCTGCCCCTACATAGTTTGATGGCATTAGGGTGCACTGTGCACCGGTGTCCACTAGAGCCTTATACTCCTGTGGGTCAGATGTGCCAGGCCATCGGATCCACACAGTCCAGTAAACCCGGTTGTCCCTTTCCTCCACCTGGCTGGAGGCAGGGCCCCTCTAATTCCAACTGCAGAATTCCCAGTCCAGTTCGTGTGAATGGGAATCAGAAGTCTCTCTATTAAGATCACAGATAGAATCAGTGCTTCTACTCCTCTGTCTGGGGAACTGCCTACTGGAAACTGGAGCAGCAACTCTCCTGGAGGTCCCCCTTTGAGTGGTTGTTTTTCCTTGCAACTCACGTACCCGTGCCTCCAGGGTAGAGGTAGGTTTTCCATCCCACTTCCTCATGTCCTCTCCATGGTCACGCAGGTAAAACCATAGGGTGCCCCGTGGTGTGTATCTTCTCTCTTGAGCAGAAGGACGCTTACTCCTAATGGCCGAGATACTGGTCCGTACAGGTAGGGAGTAGGACATATCTTCTTTGAATTGCTGGAACTCCGGGGACAATTTCTCCACAGCTGAGACGAGGGAGGAAGAGACATGTGCTTCATAATCCCGGAGTTTATCAATCACATCCTCTACCGTTGGTGCCTCTTCATCTTTCCAGGACATCACTGCCAGGGAGTTTACATGGGATGATGGTGCGCTCCGTACAAACTTCCGTCACATGGGTCGTGTGCACTGGGCTTCATCTGGATCTTTGGATGACTGTTCACTACCCAGGTCACCGTAAATCACCTCAAGCACAGCTAATTCTCTCAGGTACTGGATACCTTTCTCCATGGTGGTCCATTTTCCAGGGCGATATATAACATCTTCCTTGAAGGGATACCTTTCTTTCACAGCAGACAGGAGTCGCCTCCAGAGGCTGAGGCCTTGTGTCCCTTTTCCAATTGCTTTGTCAATGCCCCCGTCCCTAGAAAGGGATCCCAGTTGTTTGGCTTCCTTACCCTCTAATTCCAGGCTACTGGCCCCGTTATCCCAGCATCGGAGCAGCCAGGTGACAACATGCTCACCTACACGACGGCCGAAATCTTTTCGTATATCTCGTAGCTCACTTAAGGATAGGGATCGGGTAGTTTCCGTCTCTTGTACAAGTTCTTCCTCTTCCTTCTCCTCTCTTAGTAACGGCGCTGCTTCTCCATCATCCTTTTCTATACGAGTTGACTTTCTCTTTAAAGATTTCTTCTTTTGTATAGGGGCAACTGATACTGGCACACATTGATTCTCCGATTCAGCTTCAGTGTCCGTCATGGGTGTTTGAGTGGTCACAGTGCCTGTCATTGGGCTTGGAGCAGCCGCAGTGCCTGTTGTGGGGGTTTGAGTGGCCACAGTGCCTGTCGTTGGGCTTGGAGCTGCTGCAGCGCCTGTTGTGGGGGTTTGAGTGGCCACAGTGCCTGTCGTCGGGCTTGGAGCTGCTGCAACGCCTGTTGTGGGGGTTTGAGTGGCCACAGTGCTTGTCGTTGGGCTTGGAGTATCCGCAGGGCCTGTCGTTTTCCCTTGGTGGTACTGAATACTGTTGAACAGGGCTCGGTAGGCATGGGCCAGGCCCCAACACATTGCAATGATTTGTATCTCTCTGGAATTGCTAGGGTGACAACATACTTCCTCCAAATATTCTACTAATTTTTCAGGATTCTGCACTTGTTCAGGGGTGAAGTCCCAAAACACTGGAGGTGCCCACCGTCTCAGGCATTTGCCCATACTATCCCACATACCCTGCCACCCATAATTATCGAGCCTTGGAGCAGATCTCTGGATGATATTCTTGAATTGCTTATTAACCTTAGACAAAACCGAAACAATCTGCCATAGGAATATCAACAGATATATCTTAACTACCCAAGGATGTTCAAGAGACTGAAAAGTTGTTGTAATGAAGGAGGAGACATTACAGAAGATGGTAGCTAAGGTGCCATTCTGTATTTCCTCCATAAAGAACCTTTCAGAAGAGGAGGTATAATTGCTAATTGTCTCCATGAGGTGGTACCCGAAGTACAGTAACGGCTTCCATGCAAGACCCAAATAACCGATAAAACTCAAGGCCAGTGTTTTAATAACAAATCTCCTAGGCAAAACATCTCTAACCACTGCAGAGCACAGCAAACTACAAAACCCAATGCCAATCTTTAACATGTACTTCAAAATCAGCATGGTGTAGATCTAACTACTAATATCGAGAACAGATGAATCAATGCTGTGACCAGCAACTGTTATTATCTCAAACCCTTCGTGCCCCACGTTGGGCGCCAAAAAGGACTGTTGTGGTTTAGCCCCGGTCAGCAACTAAGCACCACACAGCCGCTCGCTCACTCCCCCACCCTTGTGGGATGGGGGAGAGAATCGGAAGGGCCAAAGTAAGAAAACTCGTGGGTTGAGATAAGAACAGTTTAATAATTAGAATAAAACAGCAATAATACTAATATAATGAAAAGGAAAATAATGAGCGAGAGAGAGAGGAAACACTAGAAGGAGAGGGAAAGAAAAAAAAACAAAACCAAAACTGAACAACAAGTGCTGCAACCGCTCACCACCCGCCGACCGACGCTGCCGGTCCCCGAGCCGCGATCGCTGCCCTCCCCCAGCCAATTTCCCCCAGTTAATATACTGGGCATGACGTCACATGATATGGAATACCCTTTGGCCAATTCGAATCAGCTCTCCTGGTTGTATCCCCTCCCCTCCCGGCTTCTTGTGCACCTGGCAGAGCATGGGAAGCTAGAAAGTCCTTGACTAGTGTAAACACTACCCAGCAACAACTAAAACACCAGGGTGTTATCAACATTATTTACATACCAAGTCTAAAACACAGCACTATGCTAGCTACAGTGAAGAAAAATCAACTATCCCAGCTAAAACCATGACACCTGTCAAAAGGAAAGCGCTTTTTTTTACAGTAGTTTGTAATATTGCATATGAAAAATGCATAACATTTCTGTTATTCAGCACTGATAATGCATTGTTAATTAGCAAACTGCACAGTAAACCACTCTTCTTTCACAACCTTGTAGAGATAGGACTTCTTCCAGGCTACTCATTTGATATGAGAGAGGACTTCAAGTCCTCGGATACACATATGCACTGACTTCGTAATTTGCCTGCATGCAGATGTCACCTCCACCCTCAGAAACAGACACTTGCAGCACTTCTCTTGAAAAGAAGGCACTAGCTTTCAACAGCTACGATACTGAGCTTTCTCTTTCAATTCATAAGAATAAACCTACCTCAAGTCAGACTAAAGTTTGTTTAGTAATTTATCCTATTCTTAGCTGCTGCTGAGGGAACAGTACAGAACAGTTAAAGCACAAGGCACTGGTATTTCCTTATTAACTACAAGGTTTTCTTCCTTAAGGATGTCTTAAAACAGAGGTGTTAAATTCTTGTTGAATATAATTTGATGGATTTGGTTTTTCTTGTGTTTTTCTCTTGTACTTGTTCTACTGCTTTAGAGAGGAGGTTTTTTTCAGTATTTAGTTTTGCCATTGATGTTAGTTTCATTCATTTTTTGGTACCTTTTTTTCTTCGGAGGCCCCATTCTCCAGTTCCAGCAGCTTACCATGCTTTCTTCTGCTGCATCTTTGAAATACGTGAGGAAAAATTGTAGTTGAAAATACCTGTAATTGCAATTGAAAATACTGTGGCAAGCTGTGTAATGGGATATCTATTACTTAGTTGAAATACATGATTGGAATGATACAGTGTCCAGTTTTGGCCCCCAGTAGAAGACAGACCTTGATAAACTGGAGTGCATTCAGCACAGAGCAACCACAATGGTAAAGGCCTGCAGCACTTGCCCTGAAAAGAGAGTATGAGTGAGCCAGTTTTGATCAGTCTGGAGAGGAGCTGTCTTTGGGCAGACTTAGCAGCAGCAGCCCTGGTAACTGAAAAAGTTGTACAGCAGATGGAGCCAGGCTCTTTACAGTGGTGCATGGTGAGAAGACGGGAGAGAATGAAATAGACCGAAACAAGAGAGCTTCCACCTGTGTACAGGAGAAACCTTTTCATCCTGAAGACAGCAAATCATTGGAAGAGGTTTTCCAGAGAGGCTGTGCAGTCCCTGTCCTTGGATGTTTTCAAATCTGACTGGATAAAACTCTGAGCAACTATGGCTGACCATGCTTTGGAGCGGAAAGTTGCTATTCTTTCCTTATAGAGAAGATAACAATAGCTAATAAAATGACCTGACAGTGCTCTTAAAACAAATATAGTTTAATCTTCCCTGTGGGAAAATATCACAGTACAAGAAAAAACATATTTTAAACAAGACAAATTCTGCCTTCCTCCAAATTAGGAAGGACCTGTGCTTAATATCTCTTGTCATTCATAGAACTGTAAAACAGTTCAGGTTGGAAGGCACCTCTGGAGGTCTCTAGTCCAACCTCCTCTCCAAAGCTATTCTTATCTTCTCTGGAAGGAAAGAATAGCAACTAACATTTAGAGTTATTTAGCAATAATAATTGGCACCCATCTGGCTAATACTCACTAACTTTTTGAGGAGGAGAGAAACTGGTAGTTAATATCCGAAGACAACAAGAACTAGAAAGAGCTCTCCATACATGGCCGTAATGTAACCTTGGTATCTTCTCTTACATCTGTTCTTAAAACGTGTTCTGCCATAAAGCGTATGAATTGCTATTGCCTGACTATGTTTAGGTCAACAGAAACTTGTATTTGTTCCTATTAGTTTTATTTGTTTTGTAACCTCTTCTCATATTTACTATTTATCTATGACTCTGAGAAGGCTAAAATATTGGGAAAGATTAGGAAAAGAATGGAAAGAAGTTGAATCTTTTGTAGGATGCAGGAATTACGTCATTTATGGCCACTATTTTTATGTTTGCATATACCACGTGTTTAAGAAAAGTATGGCCAAGAGGCTGGCCAATCTGGTTAGGAAAGCTTTAAAACAAGAGTGATCAGGTGAGGGAGATGGCAACCCACAATCAAGTGAGGAATTAGTGAACCAGGTTTGCAAGGAAAGGGAGCAGGGTGATGTGGGCATGAAACACCTCATAATAAACAAACAGGGAAGAAGGGATCCCACCCCAAGTGTATGCACACAAAGAGCTGCAAAGAGAATAACATAGAGGGAAGCTCTTACTATTTTCCTGGGAAATCAGCATACTAGATGCTTCTCTGAAGCCTGTACGCTGATACACACAGCATGGGAAACACACAGGAGGAACTAGAGGTCTGCATGCAGGTGCAGGACAGATACAGTTGAGATCACAGAGATGTGGTGGGATAGCTCACGCAACTGGAGTGCTGCAGTAGAAGGATATAGGCATGGAGCTGGATATGGATATAGGGGAGGTGCTCTGCTGGACATAATACCGACAAACAAAAAAGAGCTTTTGAGGAATGTAAAGATTTGGGGGCAACTTTTGCTGCAGTGACCAGTGATAGTGGAGTTCAGGATCTTGAGAGAAGGGAACAAGATAAAGAGTAGAATCACAATTCTGGACATCAGGGGAGCAAACTTTGACCTGTTCAGGGATCTTCTTGCAGGAATCCAGGGGATAAGGTCATGGATGCAAGAGGGGTCCAGGAGAGCTGACTGGTTTTCAGACATCACCTTCTTCAAGCTTAAGAATGGTCCATCCCAATGAGCAGGAAATCAAGTCAAGGTGACAGGAGGCCTGCATGGATGAACAAGGAGTTCCTAACAAAACTCAAGCTTGAAAAAGACAAGAAAGTGACTGGAAGTTGATCAAGAGCATGGACTTTCTAAAGGCAAAATCCTGCTTAACCAACCTGATAGCCTTTTATGATGAAATGGCAGGTTTTGTTGCTGTCTGCTATAATATCCACATTCACAAACTGATGAAATACAGGCTAAGCAAATGGATGGTGAGGCAAATTGAAAACCGGCTGCACTGCTGGACTTAGAGGATTGTGATTAGCAGCATGAAGTTCAGCTGGAAACCAGTCACTATTGGTGTACCCCAGGGGCCAGTACTGTTTAACGTCTTCATTAACTATCAGGATAATGGGACAGATTGTACTCTCAGCAAGTTTGCAAACAAAACTGGGAGGAGTAGTTGATAGACCAGATGGATGTGCTGTCATGCAGGGGGACCTCAACAGGCTGGAGAAACAGATAAACAGGCTCCTCACAAAGTTCAGGAAAAGGGAAATGCCAAGTCCTGTACCTGGGGAGGAATAACCCCATGCACAAATTCTCACTGGGGTCCGACTGACTGGAAAGCAGCTCTGTGGAGAGAGTCTGGGGGTCCTGATGGACAACAAGTGGACCACAAGCCAGGGGTGCACCCTTGTGGCAAAGAAGGCCACTGGAAATCACTGATTGTGTGAACCACTGATTGGAGTGAAGACCACAATGTTAGTTACAAACAATGAATGCATCTAACATTTCTTACTGGCTATTAAAAATCTGTGTTAAACCTATTAATCAGAATAATGTGATAACGATTCTATTAATCAGAATATGTTCATAATGATAATTAAGTCCTACCCATTTTCATGGAGCCATTTAAAGTTAGTAGTAAACAGCAAAAGCTTTAATAAAACAGAAAAGGTTTCATAAAACAACCTCTTTCTGTAAAGCCCAATATATGCAAGACCAATAATACTTTAAGAAGAAAAAGGCCGTAAGCATCCAACAGATAGACTAGTTTTTATCTCTAAATCCTGTTAATTTCATGTCTTCTACAATTTGTTACCATAATGCCATTCTAAAGTTTGCCAATTATCTGTTGTATGCATGCACTTACCACTTTTTCTGTAGTATTACACAGTAGCTGAAAATGCTGTCTGATTTCTATGGACAGCCAGCTAACCCCCAGAGCAGGCTTACATAAGTCTGTGCACTCTTTTCTGTTGTTTGGAATACCAATCCTATTCTCCCTGCTGGAAAGCTGCTCTTTGTTCATGTGAGATGACAGAAGGCCTTAAAATATTGGAAACTGATAGTTATTGATAGTCATGCACAACCTCATAGAGCATTCTACAACATGTTCATGCATTGCACTACTAACCAGCACCTGTTAATGTTTCGTTGTTCTTTTTGGTATGAAAGGATAATATAGAAAGTAGACACATATGAAAGCTACTGAAATTGTCTATAATTCTATATCTTCTAAAGGAATGTAATAAAGGGTACATTTCTTAACATTTTAGTATCTCTGGTCATGGCTACAGTGTAATCGAATAAATCATGAAAAGTATGTTGACTAACTCCATGATATATATAATTCTCAGCTGGAGGAAAAACCATCCAGGCTGTTCATGAGAAGACAAAACATGCAAGTTGGACAAATTACCCGAGAAGATGAGAAATAGAGGCTGGGAAGAAAGATAATTAAAGAGAAAGCAAAGACATTCTTTGGATTATTTGGATTTAAAATATATATATCAGAAAATTAAAAAAATAAAACCACTGATGTCATGTATTTTTCAGTGTTTCATTTTTAGTACCCAAAGGGATTAGTCCAGTAGTTCCTTTTAATGTAAAAAATAAGGACCACTAAAGTAATTCTGACAATCGAAATTGTTTATTCCAGATGTTGTCCAGCTACTTAAGAATAGAGTATACTTGCATTTTTTCTTCCTTCCTTTTTTTTTTTAAGTTTTATTATCTGAGACCTTGTTTCAGATTAGAGACTGAGTTACTTACTATCAGACTGAAAAGTCAACATTTTGCTACTTATCTGATTTGTCTTCCATTACTTTGTGTTTCCAATGCAATAGAAAGTACTTAATTTCCATGACTATTCATTTTTTATGTTGTTCTGAAGAAATAAGCAAAGTTTCTGGCTCTTGTCTTGTAACACTTGTTCTAAGTGTTCAATTATGCAGATTTTTAACTGATAAGATTGCATAAAATTGTTGTAACAGCCTGAAGTATTAGAACAACTAAGTATGATTGTCTTCAAGTTGCAGTTATTTGTTTCTAAAAATATTTTACAAAAGAGAAGGAGAGAGGTTACATAATTATTTATAAGCCTTTTTTGTCAAACCAACCCACCACTGATTATGCTGAACCCTACCACAATTCTGCTTGTTGTCTTTGAACCGTTGAATAAGTTAGTTATTTTATGTTACGTGGGCATAAAAATGGTATTAGGCACATTTTAAACAAACAGACATTAATGATTATTTTATAAAGTTTGATAAATAATGAGTATATCTCATAAGTACATTATTGTCATGAACAATATGTTAAGATAATTATATCAGTATGAATATAGAGGTAAAAATAACCTTTTCACCTATTTAACAGGTTAGTTACATATTAAATCACATATTCATTATTTGTTAGTATTTTATTACTATTTACATATAACAACTTATTAATGCTGAAGAAGGGGCATACAGCATAATTCTTCTGCATGCAAAATGACATTCAATGGCTTGCTATCTTTCTCTTTCACAAATGTTTTCTCCAAGCTTACTTTCTGTGAAAAACAGAAACACCCTCCACCCCTCACCAAAAGCTTTCCATTTAGTTCTTTCACTGCTCAGAACTAGATGGGACATTTAAAATTTTAACAGACATATTTATCAAACCATTAGCTTTTCACGTTCTATTATTGAATTCTAGCTGCATTAAGACTCTATGAGTCCTACCAGTGTAACCTTTGAGTATTTCATTTTTCCTGTAACTATAACAAGTTCAATGCACATCTTGTTCTTCAGTGAAAATTTTCACAGGATCATGTAACGAACAACACAAATTAAATACTTTCAAATGCATTTTGTACTTTTAAGGTTAATATTTTTCTTGGAGTATTTGAAAAATCTTTTACTCATGAAAAGTCAAACACACATGCAATGAAGATAGAGAAATTAAATTAAAACCTCAGAATTTATGATTGTTCAAAGCTGACAATGAAAAAGACCTTGATGTAACTGCAACTAGATTTTGTTTGGGTACACAGGGAATGAAATAAGGGATAATAATTTCAGCCTCTGAATGCAACCTAAGTATTTACATTCCTCAGATAGAGAAATTTCTATTAAAATATAAATCAAAACCCCCTAATTATGAACTCTGTAGAGACTGAAAAAGACAATGACAGAATATGTGTCAGGGTCCAGAGTAGTTACACCTAACTATTTTCACTGCAATGGGAGAAAATAACCTCCTGACTTAATTGACTGACTAAATTTCTTTGTATTTCTGAGCCTTAATTTCATATTTTGAAGCCAGGTCTGACTTTCTTTGCTGTTTCTTCATTACTATAATGAGAACAAAGCAAAATAAATTTCTTAAATATTAAATTTCTAAAAGAAAATGTATGAAGATCTCATGGAAAGAAGAAATAAACATTACCAGACAACAATGTTTCTTACACAAAATTTTCAGTGTAAATATTATTCTGAACTGGATTAATGGCAAAGAAGTAGTTTCACAAACAAATTTTGAAGGTGTGTTAAAAAACCCAGACAAACAAGGAACTTCTACAGATTTTTATCCTTTCTTTGAGTTCAAGGCTGAATGAGATAGTTAAATAATCTTTGGAAAAATCCACGAACACTGACTGTTGAATTTCCATCAACAGTCAGTGACTTGGAAGTTATTTACAAATACAAAAGAAGGGCATGATAAGGCAGACCCCCTGGTTACTTACATCACCTATCACTCACATCACTGAAATTTAGAATTTTAAAATATTTCCCTTGGTGCTTTCCTATCTCTGCACAAATGGTCTAGCTCTCCAGGTCAGGGTACCTCTCCCTCAGCTGCTACTAGACCACTAACCACCATATCTCACAGGTGCCGACAAGCAGCTGAGACCAAACACAGCATACATCACTCAGAGCTCACCTGGTCTGGCAGCATGTAGATAAACACTTCTGAATCCTCTGAAAACCTACAAGAAAATGCTAATTATCTTTTCTGTATGAGTAATAAATACCTAGAAACTCCTCTTTTTTGATGCAATATTACACAGAATTACCAAGCTGGTAGTGTGAAGTTTTGCTTGTTGTTGTTGTTGTATTTTGTTCCAATTATTTTTTTTTTTCTGTTAAATTAAGAGCTGACTGGTTGTTGAGTTACGGTATAATATTTCACACCTGGTGAATTTAACAACTCTCAGACTCCAGTGTTGTACCTACTCATGCACAAGGTGTGAATTATAGCTTCATTACTCATACCCTGTCATTTCTCATTGCTTAAGCATTATATTGAGGTCAAACAAAAAGATGAATTGGTTTTAAGTTTTGTTCTGTCAGTTAAAACTCACTTTGAAAGTTGCATAGTAATTGCTTGCCATCAAAAGAATAAATTATTTAACAACAAACAATTCTTAATATATTTTAAAAGTGCACAACTATTGGCACAAGAAGTCCAAGATCAAAGACTGGATTCATCCTGACTAACTGCAGTCAGTTCACTCATGTTCCAGCTGCACAGACAGGTTTTTGGACAAAAAGATTAGCACCTCCAATTGACCTCCAATTCAGATCTAGATGTCTTTGGTAATTTATCTGAATAATAGCACTAAAATAAAAATATCGTAATATTTCCCTGATTAAGGAATGATCATGGGTTCTAATTCTCAGTTCTGAAAGAAGCACAAGTAATTTGGAGAAAATATTTGAAGGTGGTTTTGTGATTAGATTCTTATCATCTGTTGGGAAAATACTCGTTTAAATTGTTAGTATATTTTTCTTCAAATACCAGTATATTAGTATATTTTTTTTTCTTTGCTAGTGCTGTTTTCCAGCATCACTCCTCTGAATATGAAACTCCTGTGCTTGTTTTCTACAGTCATTGCAATCTACTTGACACAAAAATATGGTTTTTGAAAACTGACATGACCTCTTTGATTAGAAAGGAGGAATTATCATCCGTTCTGCTGAATTTGTTTTAATGCACATCTGAGAAACCTGGAAATTTCACATAGGAAGAAATTGAAATGTTTAAAACATACATGTTTTTAAAAACTTCACATTAAGTTCAAGGCTGGAAGAAGGAATGTGTTTCCGATCATACCAAGGACTTAGTGCCTTCACTCTTAAAAAAAATAAAAAAAAAAATAAAGAAAGGTCTCTAATCATTAAGAAAAACTCTATTAAAATATTACATAGTTTCCTTAATAGATGTCTTTCAAGATAATTTTATATACTTTTCAAATGTTAAAAAATCCTTTGATAATATATCTTATTTTGATACTCTTTCTGACTGTTAAGAAAATAAACTATGAAAACATTATTTTCTTTATAATCAGACACTCTGTTTTGGAGGAGGAAGGGGTATTTTATTTCTCTTTTTTTTTTTTTTAACAAAAGCCCTATGTAACTATGGAATTAGAGACATAATGAAAAGACTATCTTCTTCAGGTGCTTCAGGTTTAAAAATCTGTCAACAAGTAACACAAGAAAAAGCAGTTTTGCATTTGGTCCTGGATGAATGAGGGCTAAAATTGTCACACGTTCAAGCATTCAGCTGCATTGCATGGCTAGATGGCTCATCTTGTGTGTGGAAAAAAGTCGTGCTCATTAGGTCACCATGATTTTCTCCCATATTTGAGATCCCTCTGTCCTCATATGTACAGCCATAATTTGCCTCAAGTCCAGGATCTGTACTTGGCTGCTCTCCATCCCCTTAGGATCTTGAACTCCACTGTTTCGTGGTCGCTACAGCCAGGACTGCCACTCTTTATCATATCCCCAACAAGCCTTTCCTTGTTCATGAGTAGCACATACCTGTACTGATCGAGTAATGATGGGACACACTTCTTACATCAGTAAAAACAGTTCTACATCATAAAGTTTATGCCCAGTCCTTGATCATCTTGAACCTCGTTTTCAAACTGTGTTCAAAATTACCATATCTTGCTTGCTGTGAGGACACTAAAATAGAGAACAGTATTCCAGCAGCAATTTTGCCAGCACTATGCAGAGAGGCAAAATTGCTTTTTTGCTTCTTGGTACTACCCACCACATATATATGAAGGCTGCATTAGACCCTTTCACTGCAGTATTGTGCTAAAAGGTCATGCTGAGGCGATTAGCTACAATGACACTTAAATCCTTCTGTGAATCACTGCTTTTCAAGACAAAATATCGTTATGGATTAATAATAGTCATGCATCTTTCCCTGTGGTTAATTTCACATTTACTGAAATACTGGAGCTTCTGTTTGGTTGACATTGAAGCTAGCAGGTTTTTTAAGTACCTTAAATCCTCCTCTGATTTTATTAGATTTAAATATATAACTCTGATTTGTCACTAAGCCATATTCTCAGCTGGTGTAAATCAATGTGACTTGCTGTTTACCTCAAATGAAGCACAGAGAAGACATCTATATGATATGCATTATTGCCTACTTTACACATAATAAATCAAGGTTAATATTAAACACTATATTGCATAAAAAGTGAACTCAAAATTATTTGGAAAAATGAGGAGTCATTTAGATATGCTAATCACATAGAAATTAAAACATGATTCTTTTAGTCAAAGCATTGAATAATCTGAGAGATGACATTGGCATAAGGCCATTGTTCCTCTGAGGTTTTCTTTATCTACTTGAGTGAATTCCCCTTCCCCTCACCCCTACCCCTTCCCCCCCATAAATACATACAAATGTGTTCACTAAGCCTTTATCTTTCCTAGAATGGACTCCTGTGATTCTCCCATTCTCATTCAGAAGGTGGATCAAGTGTATTTTACTCAGTAGGTAGGACAAATTCAGGTATGTATTGCTCATCGTTTAATGACTGTATGAATACAATAGCCTTTAAAACTGATTCTTAAGACAAAATATCATTTAAGATGAAACTCAGTCTGGTGCACAAGAGAATTCTATTTAGCCTGCATTCTTCTTTTTTTTTTTTTTTCTTTTCTGGAGACAGAGAGGATGTTTGTGAAGCAGCTACTGGCTGAATGCACTACTTTTCCTCTGCAAAACTGAATCAGAGCTGTCTTGTTCCACCAAAAAAAGAACAAAAGGAAGTGAATCAGGAGGAGGTCTGTAGTATAGCCAGAGCACTGCTGTATTTCTGAAGGACTGAGTGAATGAGTTGAGAGGTAGAGGAAATGCTAAGGAAGAAACACATCTTGGTACAGGTCATTCTTTGTGTTTGTGGATGGAGTGTGCTGTCAGATCCTGGAGCCAATACCATATGGAGAATGCAGGCAAGATTATTCCTATCATAACCTGCTGTTCTATTCAAATATGTGTGTTTGGAGGCACAGAGAGGAACAGCAAAGAAATAATGCCTCCTGCATGTATCTTGCCTAGTAGTCTCCCATTTTTATTGTTGCTGCTGTGCAGCAGCCCAGATTTGATCCTTTATATTATTTATAATATTCATGAGCTTGCAGAAGCATGTCTGACTTTCTGCAGATCCCCCAATGCCTGACAAATGACATCACCTTCATTCCTTTCTCTCAGAGAATACGCTGTTGGCCTAAATCCTGGTTTTTTTCTGAGCCTGATTAGATCTTACGGATAACTTGGAAGAAGCCACAGCATTAAAGTCAGTGGTTCTGCTTGCAAAGGGTTTGTTATCTGGGCTACTATCCACATTCTTTCCTGCATGTGAACAGACTTTCACTGAATTGATTCTGTACAAGATATCATTAAACATTGCCCTATGCAGGTCAATCCCTTTATGATGTTCAGACAAAATTATATAGCTATATCATATTCAGAAATAATCACCATACAACTCCAAATTAATCACATTCATATCTTTCCAACATTTTCCATGAGTTTTCCCCAAATTAGCCCAATTCACTTTTCTCTTCCTTTCTCATCATGTCAAAAATTGCCTCAAATGCAGTTTTTCTGTGCTGCTGAAGCTGTTCAGTAGTTGTTTCACCATGAAGATCTATATACATTACAGAAAATGGAAAAGTTCCTCCTGTATTTCAAGGAGGAAAGTTTTTGCTCACTGACCTGCAAATGCTACAGAAAAATCTATTTTAAATTGAATGTTGATCCAAATAAGAAAGGACTGTACCACATCACATGAAAAAGAGGCACTCATCATCCAATTATTAATTCCTTGCTCAAGTCAATCCATCTTGCTTTCTGCAATTGTGCAGTGAACACAAAAAACAGCTGACTCTTTTGTTAGCCGTGGAATTAAGGTAAAATTATAGCAACAGTTATAATGCTAAATCCTGACCTTTCTGTTACAGGGCAGGACTGTTTTCTCATTATATGTATAATACTAGGGATAAGAGGTCCCAACACATTACCAGGGCTACTGTTATAAACGCAAGTAATGATAAAGAACGAAGGAATAGACACACCACTTTCTGAATAAAAATGCCTGCTTCCTACTGTAAGACTCTTCAGGGCATGTTGCAGTAATGTGCTGTGGGAGCCACTTTTCTGCTCTTCCAAGCAGGAACAAAATGTATTGTTACAACTTTTGCTGATTACAGCACATACACAAGGCGAGTGATGGGCACAGAGCATAAAATACATCCAGCATCAATATACTGGACTGTTTAAGGCCTCATTTCGCAAGTGGAGCATTTGTTTCCTATGTCTTTTTTCATGAAAAAAGACACAACACTCTCCATCTCCTCTCTCCATCACATAAATGGAACAGGACACAAGACAGTGTTATACCATGTTTGATTCCTTTTAAAGCCGGCATTTAAAAGGCCTTATGGTATTTTTATCACATATCAAAAAACTTCATAAATAAAACTGAATTTTTGGAAATTCATTTGTAGTTCACAGCATAAGTCTCAGACTCTCCCTATGCATGAGGCATAGATGGGTGAAATGACAACCCATGTAGCTGTAGAGATGAACAGATCTTGCTGTCCTGGCACCCTGGAGAGACCTTCCTGCTTGAACTAGTCCAAAACAAGTGACTCAAATGAAACATCAAATTAAAATGGCAGAGTCCTTATATTTCATAATAAGTGGGAAGGTTAATTGAAAATTCAGTAGTATAAAGATAAGCAGAACCTAAAAGCTTTGAAAGAAAGAAGAAAAAAGTCCCACACATCAAATATGTTTACTGGAGCTTATCCAGATCTGCTAAGCTTCCCTCTGTTTTCTTTCACCGAGCTGCCCTTACTATCCAACCAAGGAAGAATCTTCACTTTGGCGCATGCGACCATGCACACTTTCCAAAATCCTGTCAAAAGAGATGCTTGTTGACACACTCTCAGAAAAAAAAGATGTTTCCAGGTGTATGTAATGAATGCACGTTTGTATTTTTTAAGTTAGTAATGACTGCTCCAGAGAAACCAGCTATGAGAAATATACTTCATTACTGTCAGTGGAATCAGGACCTCAGGATGATGGAATGAAAGCTAAAGCTGTGACTTTTGGGGGATAGATGTAATCTGCATTTAACCTTCTAATTTTATTTTCTGTCCACAGCTTTTTATGTCACCTTTATTGTCATGTGCAACCTCAAGCTTCTAGGAAGACAGATGAAATTTCAGAGATGTCTCAGAAAATTGCATAGTGGGCCAACTTTAGGAATGTCTCTTCCAGGCACATTCAATCTCATTTTAATTAAGATATCAAGATATATGGATATGTTCTAAATTGCAAAGGCAAGCAAGTTGACTGGGAAGCTGCAATGTGCTGACTATTTATGCATGCATGTAGAAGTTCTGTTTTTGAAAGCCATACCTAGTGATTCCAAACACTTAAGATAACAAGCCTGTCCATTTTGAAAACTTTTCAATAACAAGAAAACTTGCAACATTATAGAAAGCACGGTTCCTGATAATATCCCTCTTTGTGCCCTTTTTTGTCTTTTGTCTTGATATTTTTGCCTATGAGAAGCTAGCTTAAATGAAAGTTTAACAGATATGTTACACACCATAAATGAAAAATTAATTCAGTGTTAAATCTTATGAAATCCCAAGTCTAATGAATTAGAGGCTAGATAGTCGTGTTAAACACATATATATGTACTTGTGTACATTTATGGGGAAGAGCTACTTGTTTTCTGTGATTGTCATTCTTTTTCCTGTGCCAACTGTAACCATTAGCAGGTATAAATATTGCCCAGACTTTTCAAAACTGATTCAAGGTTTTAGGTGCTTCCGTTATGACATGCCTGGGATGAGACCTAATTTTTATGGAACAAGTTTTTGATACTTCATGGACAATATGCCTTGATAAGGGTTTTTGAGCTGAGGCATTCAGAAGTTATTTTCTGAATTCTTGGAAAATGAGTAATATTTTTCATTCTCTGGTTTGCCTTATGCAGAAATGAGCAACAGAGATGTATTTAAAGATTTAAGTTAGAGAACAAAAGAACTAACCAACATGTGTGTGACTAACACTTGCACTCAGGCCTTCTAAAGAAGGTGAAGAACTGAGTGTGTTTAGACAAATTGGCTAGTTACTTCATCCCATCCTGACATCTAGTTGACAGAATCACTATGTTTAACTGTCCCTGCTGTGGAATGCCATGTTGGATGTTATATTTGAAAGATTTTGTGTAGGAATCCTTTAGCTAAAGAGTTTGAAGACCATTCTATCTGTGTGACAAGTGTGAAGGGAAAATCTATTTCTGAATGCCTTAAAAGCAAAAAGAAGATGTGTACTGGTTTTGACAATTTTTCTATAACTCAGAGAGCTAGAACTGCACAAGTGTAATCTGGGCCTTGGGAATTCCGCAGAACTTTGGTTACTGGTTTCAGTGAAAGCTCACTTTTGCTTTTTATTTCTCTCCATGGTTGAATGTTAAGAAATTCCTGACACAGAATACAGCAAATGTTTTCAACTTCAGTCCTTGCCAGCTCTGCAATAGTTATGCCTTCTTGTTTTGGAAAATGAATATACACAATGTTTTCATTTGTCTGTTTGACAAATATGCCTGAATGCTCAATAACTTATCTTTGAAATTAACCTGTCAGAGTAATCATGACACAAATATAATGATGAAACATTACTCTGCTCTAAAGATGAATTTCTGTAACAGTCATAACTGGCCTCTGGGGCGTTACTGATTGATGAAGCAATGCTTTAATAGAAATTGAACTAATTTATGTGCAGGTCTACACAGAAAAATCTACATATTCTAGTATGTGCAGATCCATTTGGCTAACCATCAACAAAATCATTAAGGTTGTAGACTTTGATTTGTGTTTGGTCCAGAGACATGTGTTAAAATGATGTATACATTAACCTAGAATAGAATGAAAATATACGTGCACATGTGTATTCTGATTCTGCATTGTACATTATTCCTTTGCAATGTTCCACATTAAGGTAAGAACTTATTTAGCTTTGAAAATATCTGGCAACTAATTATTAAACTAAAATTAAAGTTTTTATATACCAACAAATTTTACATAGTGAAGAAGCTGTAAAACACATACTACCAAATTCAAGCCCAGAACTGTACTTTCTCTAATTAGATGTTACAACCAGTAGAGTTAATCCCTGTATTCCTTGCCTGATTGAAAAGGTGCAGAAATTTTAATAATTCTAGCATATAATATCAGCTAAATGCCCTTATCTTTTTTACTTCTTGCAATATAGTGCAGATTTTACAACTTGTTAGAAGAAATCAAACAAGGACACAAGGTCTTAAAATAATCCAGTGAAGCTGAACTTTCAAGAGACGTTCCTTTCGAAAACTAGAAGTGAGAATTTATGGATTTGTAAATCATCTGATATAATGATATATAGTCAATTTATTTGTGGTTTTTTTTGGTTTTGATTTGGTTTGAGGAGGTTTTATTGTTGTTGTTTTTACAATTACCTTGCAATGTAAGACTATCTGCCAATCTAGGAATACTTAATCTATATATTTTTCATTTGCTAGAAAGACAAAAGCGAGCCTTCTGGGCTTCTACTTTGGGTTGAGGTAATTCATGTCTTGGGCTCAATAAGTATATTGACCAGTTCTCCACTGGTACAAAGGGAGCCTGAAATGGCTTTCTCAGTTACAGAAGCCTACGCCATAAGACATGCAAATCCTGCCATGTTACTTTCATTTTATTATCACATCTTTTTTTACCACTGTTTTACTCTTTACATATTGGCTTTCAGTCAGATGACCTAGACTCATGATTGACTGAAAATGCTGTTGTGTGACAAAGCAGCTGTTCTATGAGGATAATACAGAATGAGTGTTTTAATAACATCATTACAATGTCTTGGAAGCATATAGCCTCTGTTCCTTTTGTTAATTAGCTGTAAACTGATAATTATTTCCTTAAATTACCTAAACATGTACACAAGTCAGGACTTTTTGCCTAAAAAAAGAAGATAAAAGGTTGTTAACAAGGGGTTTCTTACATACACATACATACATATATATATATGTATGGAATTCAGAAGAAAAATGCTTCATATAGGTAGCATACTCATGTAGGTGGGATATTACCACATTTTAAGTACATGTGAAAAACAGTGTCAAAGATAAGGGGAATTTGTTTCCAACTCTGTTTTCCAAAAGTCATACAGCTTCTTTAAGTGGTAGGTTTTATTTAGAAGGAAGTTATCTTTTTTGTGGTATTGCAGAGAAAATGAAAAGACCTTTTAGCAGGATTTATTGAACAGAGTTCAATATGGGTCATCCAATCAGTGTCTGAAAGATCTCTTCATCTACTTGAATTTATCCAGTTCATCTCTGTTGCTTCTATATAATACACTATTTAGTGGGAACACTGTGTACAGAATTACCTAACTATTTTCTATTTTACTCTAATGCTTTTGAAAGAAGCTATTATTTTCTGAGATGGGGAAAAAGCATATATTAATTTTCTTATAATTGCCATCTCCAGTTCTT
This sequence comes from Morus bassanus, assembly GCA_031468815.1. Classification (NCBI taxonomy): domain Eukaryota; kingdom Metazoa; phylum Chordata; class Aves; order Suliformes; family Sulidae; genus Morus; species Morus bassanus. The sequence goes on from CM062571.1 coordinate 66,948,086, forward strand.
TAGACTCACAAATGACCTTTTTTTCCCTTTGATCAAAAGAATTTGAAATGCTCTGAAACTTTGAATTAAATTTCTCTTCAGTTCAGACTCTATTTTTTTACTAACTTCATTCACCAACATATTTTAAGGAATCTGATGAAAATTATTTTGGGATGAGTTGCATTTGTTTGTTTGATTTTGGTTTTGGGCATACAACAGTGGCCCAATCTTTATTTTTGTATCATAACCATTTCACAGAATTTAGGAACAAAATAATTAAGAGCAAAGCTTGTCCTTCCTAATTTCAAGAAATAAGCCACTGGGCATGTAGCTTAATCAAATACTCTTAGTGCAAATTGTTCATACGCAGCAATGTACAGTATCAGACAAGCTATTTATCGGTTCAGTAGAAGGAACTAGTGCTATATATTCCATCAATATATCAAAATCTTCCCCTGATTTTTATCTTTTTGAGGTCTCTGGCTTACAAATACACATGGTAGCTGAATTGATACACATTTTGCAAAAAGTTTCCTCAAGTTTCTTCAGTTAGATTTTAAGACTCATATGTTTAAATGTGTCCTCTGTATTCTCTTTATTCTACTTCTCATTTTATGACCCTGATATCTTAGAAATATACTGGAGAAATTTGGGTCTGTCTTTAATCTTCAGTGTCAGCCATGCTGAAGCACTCTCCCTTGAACAGGTAAACACAGAGACTTACTAAAACTTTCACTTTCCCTGGCTTGGGAAAAGGAGACATAATAGCGATGGTGGTTTTCTTACACTAAGCCTTTTCTTACACGAATATCTCCGTGATAGAGACATTTGAAAACCCAGCAAAACATATTAGCTGTTTCCCTAAGAGATAGTTTCCCTAAATTACTGCAGGACTAGACTGTTTCTACTTCACGTAGACTTTCCCTGTGCAGTCTGAGCAGAGCTCTGTGTCAGCTGAGGAAGCACGGAGAGGGACAGGGCAAGGACACTGCCTCTTCAAGGCTCCTCTCTCAGTATGGAACCTTGCCTGGGTCGAATATGGACAAAAGGCTACGTCGTTGCTCTGCCTCCCTCTTTACAGATAGTCTGGGGATGTGCATTTTTCTGCAGAATGTAAAGTCTCTGTAGAGTCTAGGGACTTCCCTTGAGTGCAACTTGAATATGAGTAGAAGGAAGGCTGCTTGTGTTTCCTATGTTCCTATGTACTTCCATGCAGCTGTACAAAGGTTCAGCTTGTCCTTAACCTGGTAGCCATAGGGTACTTTTTCTTACAGCCTTTAGACAGGCTTTTTAGCTGCTTTAGAGCCATAGTGAGCAGTTTAAACTGTGCAATTTTTTTGTGAAGTAAATAATGAGCAAACTCTTAAAATAAGACAAAATATTGTCTCCAACATAAAAAAGAAAAATAATTTTGTTCAAGATTGGACTATCTTGCTCAATGTGTTCCCTGTCATGGGTGGATGTTGACTTTACTGAAGAGTGGCTTCTTTCACACAATTGAAGAGTATTTTGGCAGCTCTGTGATCTGGATATTGCCTGCTCCAATCTGTCTGCCAGATCACACTATGAAATTTGAAACAGAAACCTAAATTAGTATCACAGAAGATGTCAGACAATTTTACACATCCTCATATTCCGGCCTGCCTGGGAAGATGAAATTACATGAGGTTACATATATTTTTGCCATGCCCAAGGTTGTAAGGTATGCTTCTATATAAATAGAGTCTACAATGGGAAATGGGACTTCTCCTGTATGAACTCTTGACCAGTACCAAGGCACAAAATACCAGGATGTAATTTTTTTTTTATTAAAATATGCATTAAAATGTATAAATATGTTAAAATTACCCACTGCTGCATAAAACAAGTTAAAAATATACAGCATGTAAATGTTTATGCTTTAGGGCATAAGTCAAACACTAAACTGCCTGAGGTCAGGCATATATTTTCCCTCTGGGCAGTTGTGCATTACAGAACTTTTTGGACATTTCTCAAAAGCATTAGCTGTTACTTATTTTTCAGAAAAGCAAACTGGACCAACTGAACTATTGGTTTAAGCCAAAACAGCACTTCTGCAAATTCTGCAGCACTAGCAATTTTTGCCTTACATCAGAGGTATGACTTTCTCAAACAAGCAGGACAGTAAGAGCAGAAATACACCCTGGCATTTGCCTGCATAGCGGATTATAGTGACCTATATTTGTCTTCTGCAACCAATTCTCAGTAGCCTCTGTAATGATCAAATTGATGGTTTAAAGGTATGGATCACTGGAAGTAATAAAACATGATGTTTCCCTTGTATTTCAGCTTTGAAATGGTTGAGAATATGTGGCATGTAGCCACCCAAAATACATCGCAATAATTTTCTGAATTTAATGACTTGTGGTTATGTAATCCCTCCAATACGCCAGTGGTAATCTTTTTAAAACTGATTGATTTTGACCCATGGCTTTCTCTATCGTTTCTTCTGTATAAAACAGCACTTTAAAATGTACTTCAACTTGATCTTTATGGTATACATGCTATTTTCATTTCCAATTGCCATTTCTTTTAAAGCGTCAGGCACTTATTTAGTACCTTACAGGATTGCCTCTTGGGCACAAGTGACACTACTGTGGTATGTTACTTCAGTGATATCACTTACATTTAGTGCAATTCCTGGCTAAGCCAAGCTACATAACCACAAGAAAGAGAGCTGGCCTAACAAACATAAAAGTAGCTGTGTAGCCGGAGTAACATATTTCACCCTTTATTTCACTTTACTACTCCACATTTCATGTGCTGTTCTTCCTCTTAAAATAATCACAGAAAGTACCCCCACAAAAGTGTTTGGCACAGGGTCATTGTTGAATGGAAAGTTAGGAGGACTGTGCAGACCGCACCAACTCTTACTTCCTGTATTTGGACACACACAGGCACTTAACCAGACTCTCAAGCAATTGGATTTTGGCAAACTGTAACCCAGATTTGGGCTGTAAGTAAATTCTGCCCTAACACGTCTCAGATGTCTCAGTCATCTTGCACTAGTTATCCAGTCTCTTGACGAACAGCTATAATACAAAATTGCAGTTCCTAACTGTGAAGAGAAACAGCAATACCCACCATGCCTGACAGGTCTGTAGCTAACACCAGTCTCCCTGTGGAACAGATTTTAGTATGAGTACTCAGCAGTCTTTTGGAGAAACAAATTAATTTATCCAGTTGTAATATAAAAGAGAAAGGTCCAGAAGGAGAAAACATAGGCCAGAAAGACCCATCTTATAGAATCAGAACCATTCTTTCATGATAAGTCTATGTTTTCACTGTGTCCCCAGAATTTTATTTATTCTTATTCTCAGCAGAGGAGTTAATCTCCAGCATGACTTGGTACTGCGCACCGTGGCTCCTGAAAGAGTGCTCTGCGAGGAAGATACATGAACAGCTAGCAAATAACATGTCAGGATATAGTGCTTAGGGGTAAGAAGCACTGCTCACCAATTTTGCAGGGCTGATAAGAATTATTCTTTCTGTGATGTTGTGCATATGCAAATATAGAGAAAGGGAATGCTGTTATCAAAGAGTTAAATACAACTTGAGACAAAGAGATATTACCCTAAGAATGGATACTATTATTTAATTGTGAAAGCAGGAGAGTAATGGACCAGTAAAACAAAAGATGAAGGAGTAGATCACCTGTACCAAATATCTGGCCTATGCCAAATAGAACTGATATAGCACAATTATTATCTCTATAAGAGAGCCTAGAAGGTTAGGATGCATACAATATTCAGGAAAGGGTTTTTTTTACAGTGCTTGGTAGACATAATTTTTGCATTTCTGAGCAATTATGAAGAATAACACTCCTCATTTTTAGCTGCATTAATCTTTTAAGTCCCTGTCTGTCTTTTGTACAAAACTTATTTAATGTTAGTAGTACCAGCTGGCATACTGAAGTTTTCCATGTATTACATAACGCATATAGTCATGGACTGGATTTGTAGACTTTGTTACATAAAAGAAGATCCTGTTGCATGCAATAAAACCCTGGAGAAAGGATTGTATACGCCTCAGCCACAGTGTCTATTACAAATCTATATCATTCAAGATTTTATTTGTTGCAGCCCTGTTTGACCTAGCGGGTGGTGTTTAATAGCCAAACACAGTGTACAAATCATGCCCTTCTGATGACCAAATGCATGGAATATGCTCAGCAGACACTAAAGTCCCCAAGTTAGGCAGTGGATCTGGCAGCAAATTTAGCTCCTGACAACTTTGCTATGAATTATTTATTTAAAATTGAAATCTAAGCTTCTAATTCTGAAAATTACAAACCTACCAAATTAGATCTGGCATATTTTCCCAGTCTTTCTTGAACCTTTGCAAATATTCATGTCATCTGATGCTGTTACAAGTCAATAACACTCCAGGAAGTATGTTTATTTTTATTAGATTCATTTAATCCTGTATGTTCCCTTACAGTTATCTCCACCTGTTGAGAGCCATAGCATACATTTCTAATCCAGACTAGATAAGATCCTTGCATGAGAATCAGCCCTAGATATTTTAACCCTGTGAATATAAGCTGAATGTTTGTTTAATTAAGTATAACTCTCCATGAGAAACTGGAGCTTTACACTTACTGTGAAAAGGGAGAAGAAAGAGTCTGTTGAATGTTCCAGCATCAGCTGTTTGTTAAAAAAAGCTGCCACCCACAGGAAACTCCATACCACTATGGCTCAATGTACTTTCTTTTGTGAACTGGAGGGCAGCAAAGAGTGAGTCTGCTAAAACTACCTCTAGGTGAAATACTTCAGTTTGACCAAGTAGAAATATGATGGTGCACAATGGAAGGTGAAGAAGGACAATATCCACAATTTATACTGCAAACAGTAACGGGAGAGGTAAGAAGTCAGGACAGGCAAGTAGTGGTGCTGATGCATATGACAAAGACCAAAAAGGCAGTTTCAGAGAGATGAGGAGAAAACTTAACAATGCATTATGAGTGGGCTGGTAAAATAATCCTGTTAGCAATGGGTTTTCTAGCAAGACAGATAAAGTAGCCTAAAGGCCCCTGTATAGAGGGATACAAGCACTGAAATTAGAAGTAAATTAAGGTGTAGGAGTAAACACTTCTGATTATTGTGCCTTCTGCACTCAAACTGGGATTGGGAGAAGGGGCTCTCTCTTGTTGGAAGTGTATGGATGGTGTTTCTTGTCCCTGTCCTCTTCCCCTGAGTTTTCATAACTCTGTGAGAAAGTTTCTTTTGCTTCTTCAGTTCAACTGTTTGACCAGCATGCTCCAAGTTCACAAATTTCTCTATATTGTTTCTATTTTAGTGTAAATTCTGAGGAAGATACCTGGAAAATAACTATAGTACAACTTTCTTAGTTATCTGTTTTGTATTTTGGAGTGAAGGACCTATGTATTTCAGAGTGAAGGAACTATACAGTATCTATATTCGTGTCTGTAATCACCAATATTTATCTTCAGAAATTGCAGATTTGTGTAAATTGCTTTGAAACTAAAGACTGACATATTTGGTTCATCTGAGGCACCAGGCTATATATTTACAAAGGCATGAGTGCAGATTAGAAGATGACATAAAGATTACTTTCATTGTTTTAAATTTACCTACACCTGGATGAGAATTCAGTAGTGAAAATATAACAGCTCTTCACAGTAAGAAATACATTACTATAATGCAGTTCATCCATATTAATATTTCTTAGTAGAAAGAATAATCTTTTTTAACATCATATAATGATAAATTACAGGTGACACTTATTACCTCTTGCAGAACCTACTTTAAGCCAAAATAATTAACAATGCCATCAACGATACTTTGCACGGTAGCACCATAATGTGGCAGTTTTAATACTGTGTTTCAAACTGGTGAAGTTGTTAGGAAAATATAAATTATCATCTAATTTTTATTCCATCTCTCCCTGTTTTTTCTGCCTGCCTGTCAGAAATATAAGGCATCAAACTGAAGAACCAAAAGGACAAAAATATTGATTGTGCTTATAAATGCAAAGGCAGAAATGAAATCTGTGTTAATTTGTGCTTGTGTTAATACTGATGTATTTAATATTGATGTATGGTTTGGAATACCTGTGTGCTAGAGGCAATCCTCTTCCTACTGGCTGCAATCTGTAACACCTTCATTACAAAGGTAGGATAGAAATCTGAACATGGGCATTAGGGAAATAGTTACCAGTCCTCACCACTGCCTGAACCTTTCTCAAAAGGATCAGCTGAAATTTGTATGTTTGCATGCGATGTCTTCAATTTGTCATATACACTGTTACTATACCTTCTGGCTGACTTTAGAGACCTTTAGTATGAATACTGAGTTATATCATCTGGCTATTACTGTAATGTGGTATTGTTTTATTCAAAGTTATTAACCACATTTTCAAAGTATCTCAAATTTTGTCAAATATTGCACACTTTAAAGTGTTTATTACCTATCTATAAATTTCAATTCCCTTAAGGGGCAGGTAGGTGTTTTGGGAGGCCTCTCATTTTTGCTGAGGAATCCACAAGGTCTTTTACTGAATCTTAGAGCCTAAGTCCCAGTGGGACCCAGCACTCAAATAGCTGGTTTTGTAATACGTTTCTGTAAGGGTGTGTGGAAGGAGAAAATCTGCTCTTTTAATGTATCCGGTTAAGGATGTTTTTGAATGCAACACGGGATAATAAGAAAAGGAGGAAGTCATAAACAAGAACATACAGGGACACAAACCTCACTGACAAATGATAAGGGAGGCAGTGACCACAGCCAAACCTGATCTCCCATACTAATTGATGAGGGCATATGAGAGTGTTAGAATGTTTATTCCAGTGATGTTATCTGATCAGGGATCTTGTCAATTGGGAAACTAAGGGAAAAAAGGGGAAATCAGAAACAAAGTATACAGAGAAACAGACCTGACAAAACAAACGTGGAGATAATGACAAGAAACAAACCTCACCACTCACACTATTTGATAGGCTATCAAGAAACTACAAGTGCCACTTCCAGGACAATCAGCCTGAATTTTGCAACTGGTAAGGCTGTAAACCAGGGGGATCCCAGACTGGGAGGGGTGTGGGAATCGATAGAGTTGTACAAATCTTTGAGGGATGCACAGGGAGAAGAGGGAACAGGGAGGAACAAAGAAGAGGGTTGACATAAAAAGGTATAAAAGGAGTCAGTTGCGTGTAAAACAGGGCCAGTCAGTGCGCTTGTCTGGCTGAGCCCAGCACCTGATCACTGCAGTCTGTCCTATCTTCTTATATCTTCTTATTAAATCTTTTTCTTAACTATCTCCCTGCATAATCTCACTCTCTATCCTCTGTGCATGTGTGTGTGCAGCAAGGACTAAGTACAAGCCACCAGTGAGACCTGTATGTGTACAAGTGAAAATTGGTGCCAGAAGAAGCAAGTGGGGTCTCAGTGTCAATGACTGGAGGGAGTTGGGGTCTTTAGCTCCAGCCATGGGGTGGGAACGGTGAGTAACGGTGTGTATCCCAAAACCAGCTACTGGGGGGACAGGTGTGAACAAGGCAAGTGAGGGGATCAGTACCAGCAGCTTAAGCAGGATTGCAGGACACAGCCTGTGTGCCAGGTGCTGGCTGCTGGGGGAACTGAGTTCCTGTATATTCCCCAGACCAGGTGTGCATGGGGTGTGCATGTGTATTAGCTGGCAAACCTCAATCTGGACCAGCTGGTGAGTAGGGGGGCCTTGGGTCAGGGCAGGAGTATTAGGTGGGTGGAGGGTCCATGCTGGTATATGTGGGACCCACAAGTGTGGGGTGCTGTGGGATAAGTGTGTGAGTGCTGCATGTGTGCAGTGAGCACTGAGCTGGACAACTGTGGGATGGGTAAGAGGGTCCGGGATGTGGCAGGGGTGCCAGACACACAGAGGAGGCATGCCAGTACTTGGAATATCGACAAAAGTGCATGCACTTGTGAATCTGGAGAGTGTCATGTGTGTGCCTGCACTAGTGACCTCCTGCCTCTGCCAGCCCAAGAGGAAGGGACTTGGTTGTCTGTGCTTGTATTTTATGTGAGTCCTCTATGTAGGTGCTGTTGAAGGCAGAGCCTTATCTGCAGCAGTCTGTGTGACTGGCCTTGTCAGTGTCCTGCTTGCGTGTCCATGTGTGTCTGTGTCTTTGGGATACGCTCTCATCTTCACTGCTGGTTGAACCTGCAAACAGGAAAGAAGCAGCCATGTCCCTCAGCCTGGGCAGAGATCCCAGGTCCCTGTGTCCCTGGGCTGGGATCCAGCGGCCGGGCAGGGGAGGTCCTGGGCAGGAGTGGCTGGAGGAGGCAGCCATGCTCTAACGTCACTTAACAGTTTGGTCCATCAGCTGTGCTCAATACATACGCTGGCACAGACAGCCTCCCTTCTACTCTGGAGGTTTGGTACATGTAAGGTAGTCAATCCAGTACCTAATCGGTAGATGCTTTGGCCCTCTTTTGTATTTAGGCCCAAAATGCTTACCTGGCTGCAACCTTGCACATTCCTCCTCCAAAAACACCACAAAATAGCTCTTACGCTTTAACTGATGTCTTGACTACAGCAATTGTCCTCACAGTCTATTCAATCCCATTACATGTTTACCTCTCCTGTAAAGGAATGGCAAAGATTTCGTATCATTAATTACCTGATCATACATATCAACTCATTTTTTTTTAATTACAGCCTTTCTTTGACTGAATTGCTTGTGATTCACAGGAGTCTTGTGCCTTGTGTGCCAGAAGCTCAGAATTCCCTACCCCCCCAAAGATTACTGACCTTCATATCAGTTTCTTTGCCTTTTGATTAGAGCATGGAAAATGCCAGGTTTCTCTGTATTTATACAGCACCCAGCACAACCGAGCCCTGTTCCATTAAGTACTCTTCTGGTGATTCAGTGTAACACAGTTGCCCATTAATATTGATAACAGCAAAGACAAGTAAATTCTAATGTCATTTTGAGTTTTATTTTAGTTAAACAACTAAATATCGATTCCATTTTTATCACCACACACAGGATCCTGGAAAAAGGATATTCAAACATAAAATAAATGATGCATTGCACTGGTATCCTCTTACTTTTCCTGATACTTTTTAAAATAACACATAAGGAACATTACATTTACTGCATTGTACTTTACTCTTTAATTTTCATACATTTTCCATATTTTAAAAATCCTCTTGTGACAAGCACACTGAAATAATTTTAGATGTTTCCCATTTCTCTTACATAAGAATTAAACATCATATTTTCTGTAGTCTGTTTGGCTAACTTACCACAGATTATCTCAATAAATAGAACACTAAAAGCAATGTGTTTGTTGGGATACAAAACTGGCAAAAGAATAGTACTAATAATTTTTTTTCTTTTTTTTATCTACAGAAAGCAGTAATCCGCAATCTGTTCTTAAAAAATGGAAAGCATTTAAATCCCCAGGATGTTGTCAAAGGCTTTTGCTGAACTCCAGTCACTTCTCTTTCATGTTTTGAAGTTTTAATCCATTATAGTCAGACCACAGAAATCAGACATCATTTCCTCTTGTCTCTCTTCAACATAATTGCATATTTTTAGTAGAAAATTTAATCCTTTTTATCATCATACTTACCATTTAATTTAATGGACATGAGAATTATTAGTTCGATTATTACTATTATTATTACTATTATTATTGTAGTTCTCAAAAGTCCCAGTTCAGATCTAATATTATGGTAATATTTTAAAATCATACGTGAAGATGTTCCTGTCTTCAAATACTTACAATCTAAAGCAACAACCAGGCATTTGATACAATTGGACAGATGTAGTAGAAAATCACTGCTTTCGTCATACAAAGTTTTTGTATAAGGCCTATTCTGGTGTTGCCACCATCCTTCAGCTTGAGAGAGCTGGTTCAAAATTGCTCAGGAAAGCATAGGAAATGATCAAGTCTGGGACACCATCAACTGTTTACAAAGAGGAGAAGTCAAATCTTTTATATCATGTTTGGTGTGTAAAATGAGTGATATTCAGCAGTGGAAGTTTACAGTGAACTTCAGGATGGAACCCCCATAATAAGAATTTAGGATGATCTCATTGGTACAGGTAAAACAAAAAATTTGTTTCACTAAGACATCCATCAAAAGCTGAGAGAGGTTTAATCTACCTTTTCAGTGTAAAAATATTATTTTCTATATATCGTTAAACTTCCTGAAATGAAAATTTACATAATGGTATAATAAATATTATTACCATTGCTGGGTAGAACTTGTGGACAAATATAAGTATGTTTTGGATAACCAGGTACTATTTTGGAGTAAAATTCAACTGCTAAGCTTTTTACAATTCATCCATCCTTACCTGAACAATTATCCATTAGATGTGTTCAAAATGGATTTGCATAAAGTTCAGGAACTTCCTTCTTGTCACAGTTTATTAGAAATGCTCTCTGTAACTACTGCCCTTTAATATAAATCTGTAATAACTTATTGTGAGTATCAAAACCCAGAAATTCTTGCTGTATGATGATGGGGGAGGGAGGGGGGAACATGACATCCAGCTGAAAAGGAGCTTAGCAGAAAAGGACCTGGAGGTCTTGGTGGACACTTGGTTGAACATAAGCCAGCAATGTGCCCTGGCTGCAAACAAGGTGAATAGTATCCTGGGCTGTGTTAGACAAAGCATTGCCAGCAGGTTGAGGGGGGGTGATCCTTTCCTTTTACTTAGCACTGGTGAGGCCACACCAGGAGTACTGTGTCCAGTTCTGGGCTCCCCAGTACAAGAGAGACATGGACATACTGGAGAGTCCAATGAAGGCCCACAAAGATGATGAAGGGGTTGGAGCATCTCTCCTGCAAGGAAAGGCTAATGGAGCTGGGACTGTTCAGCCCAGAGAAGAGAAGGCTCAGGGTAATCTCCTCAATGTATATAACTACCTAAAGGTAGGGTGCAGAGAAGATGAAGCGAGACTCTTTTCAGTGGTGCCCAGTGACAGGACCAGAGGTAACGGGCACAAACCGAAACACAGGAGGTTCCCTCTGAACATCAGGAAACACTTCTTTACTGTGGGGGTGACTGGGTGTTGGCACAGGCTGCCCAGGGAGGTTGTGGAATCTCCATCCTTGGCATCCTTGGAGATATTCAAAAGCTGTCCAGCCATGGGCCTGGGCAAGTGGCTCCAGGTGGCCCTGATTGAGCAGGGGGTTGGATCAGGTGATCTCCAGAGGTCCCTTCCAACTTCAACCATTCTGTGATTCTGTGGTGTTTGTGGTGAGGAATAAGTTGTTTTGGTTTTTGTTTCTTTTTTTCCCAATAGTTACCACAGAAGCCTTCATTTATGCTGCGTCTATAGAAATGCATTTGTTGAAAAACAGTAAAAGTGCATTCAGGCTTCCCAACATCTATTTACTTGCTAGAAACAAAAAGCTTCTCCCTATTGTATAATTGTATGATACTAATGTGGCCATAAATTTGAGGGACCTACACATATATTTGATCTTAAACATGGATTCAAGCATTTGCTGAATAGTGATGAGCATACACGTAACGTTAAGGACATATGTAATTACTTTGCCATTCAAAACAAAAACCAAAACAAACAAAAACAGTGAGTTATACCATCTCTTGTTAGGGGTATCATTCTACAGTTTCTTTTGTGGAGTGTGCCTGCAACTTGTCTTATTATTTCTGTAGCTATTTTCACATACTGGAAAGCAATGACTGACAAATATTCTTTATTCTCTGTTTGCCTTTTTTTTTCTATATACATTTCACTTCAGCTGTGCATTTGACTTCATTATGGAAGTTCATGGTGCATATATGCACTGTGCATATCTTAACTCTGCAGAAAACTGAAGCAAGGAAGGAATGCTGTTGCTTAATTATTTAGACAGTATTTCTTCAAGACAGTATATTACACTTATGATTTATAATCTGCATCAATTGTCAGTTGATTTTTAAGGTGGTGATAAAAAGCTGAGGCCTGACTGCCCAAGAGAAACTGTCACACTCTTTTTTTATATCTCAGGAATGATACTTATCTTCTTTTGTTCTGAGAAAACTTGTACGTTAAGAATCTTAAAAATACACCACCAAACACTTCTCTGTGTGTGAGGCAGGGGAACTGAATAAAAGGAACCACAGAAGGCGAAGTATGAGCTTCATTTCAATAGCTTGAGAGTTCTTTTACTGCTGCATTTATTTAACAGAAGTACAATTATCATTCTGCACTTGGACCATCCTACAGAAATTTTAAAAATAAATATGAATAGCCACAGTCTTTGAAAGAATATCATGAAAAGCTGAGGGGGATATTTTTTAATATTTAATTCACTGGTATATTTACGGTCTTGTACTATGCTTTGACCATAAGCAGCAAGACTTCACCTTTAAAATTTTCAAATTAATATTAAATGAAACAAATCAGAAATGAGGACATTTCCACGAAGAAAGGCCATTACGTCCCTCACTGGCTCTCTAGCTAGGTCATGCATGTAACTTATACCTATTGGAGCCCTCTTCCCATCTCTTGGGTGTTTCGTTTTAAGTAAGATGGAGGAATATGTACTTGGTAACTGCTGAAGGTCAAAGATAAATATGCAGAGCAGAAGAACACTGCAAATATCTAACTGTGCAATCACTGTAGATTTTAAAATAGATTTTCTGTGTCTCTCAGCTGCCTAGCTACATGAAAGTAGTTAAGACAGCAAAGAGAAACAGTTGACACTGACAAGCCACTCATTTAGTTTGAGCTACTACACATAAAGAAGTACTTCTCCAATAAAAGCAAACACAAGCATCTGAACATCTAGTAAAGAGATTGTAGAAGTACCAAATAACCTTGGATTCTTTATAACCTTTGTAAGACATTAGTAAGCAATTCAAACACCTACTGAGGCATTGGCACTGATGCCCTTCTACTTAAAAATTGATCCATTAGTTTAACAACACAATGCATACAATGATACGGTGAAGTTTGTGGATATATGGCATATGCCTAGCATGCCCTATTTGAAAAAGTTCTGATTAGTATGCAGCTGATCATGTTGCAAAATGGTATATGTGTTTTCTAGTACTGGGAAACCACGCTTCTTTAAACCTACCTTCCAGAACCAGGATTACTAAAACACTCATAATCTTCCCTTTAGTAATCCTCCATATGCAAAGTTTCAACTTTCCATACAACACCAGGCATTTCATCTGGATGATAAAGCTGCTGAGAACATTTTGGAAATTCAGTGAAAACATAAAATATTCACTCTTTTGAGTACACAACAAAATAATTCTAATTTTTATTGCCTCTGTGGAGCACACGTTCTTCAGAAACCAAAGACAAATCTTCCTACAGAGAAACGGGGAAAACCTCAGGCATGATCATGATTTCCTAAATAAAAGATAAGATATATTGAAAACAAAATAAAAAAGACATGAAATCCAATCTCATACGTGGCGTCACAAGTTATTAGTCCTTAATCATATTTCAGAATGTTTTGGGTTTTTTTGGGATGGGGGGATTTTTCCCCCCTCAAAAATCCTATTATATGAGCCTATTTATTTTGCCAATAAATAATATCAAACTTATATTTTGAGTAAAAACTCTTTGCTGAAATGTAAATTTTCCAAGATTTAATGGAAATGCATTTTGGTCCATCTCTCAGAAATTAGTAGGTATGCAAGCACATGCCTGTGATCACAAAAGGCCAAGAACAAAGTTTTGTTACATGGTCTTTCAAAAATATATGAAACTCAGAATAGCACAATTTTCTGCTTGATTTCTCAATACCTTTAACTGGTCTACATTCATCTACAGGACATAGCAAAATGGTAGTATACAGTGATCAGACACCCCCTTACAGTATAACCCATAGGCAGGGAAATGGTGGGTCATATGCAATAAAAGAGCATTGCTTCTGCATTATACAGATATTTTTCTGTCTTTTGCAGAATTTTGTATCCTCTGCAAAGCAGAGAGTAGTGAAAAGGAGCTGGAGGAGGAGTTGACCCTTCTGTGCTCTATAGCAGCAAAGAAATGGCAGAAGGAAGATGAAAGGAAACAACAAAAGGATCAATCCTGCAAGGCACAGAGCTTTTGCTGAAGTTGCCGAGTGCTCTTGTTAATCTCGGCTACAACTGAAAGTGCTCAACAGCAGGGACAGAATTAGTCCTTTACAGAACTCTAACAATGTAATAAGAAAGATTTGCTAGAAAGAAAACATCTTCATAAATAGGAAAATAGCACACAGGATGGAAAAGGACATGATATTTTGAGAACAATAGTGCCATTACAAGTGATGCCAATAAATACCATTTAGTTGATAGGAGGGCAATGAAACATAATCAGGGCTTAAAACAGTAGTTTTTCATGTATACAATACAAGAGGTGTGTCCCATTGGAAGATCACTAATTATTAGTAAACTCTATCTGACTCTGTCCACAACATCCAAAATCCAGGGGCATTAATGAACTTAGATTAAAACTGAAAATACCCTTTCTTTTGTGAAGGAGGTATAAACTGATAAAGAGCATGATTATTCTGTCACATCAGCTCTTCCCATATTTGACCCTGATGGTTTTAATAGTTCAGTTCCTTGTTTGCACTGCTGGCACAGGAGAAAAGACTGATGCCAAGTATTTCTGTAAAGCAGAGAACGCAGACCTATTTTACACATAATCATGAGATGCCATACAATATCTTTTCCATGAAATTTTTCAGCATGTATCTCTAAACTTTAGAACACATAATTTGTTGGAGATCTGAGGTGTGGAGAAAATGCTCGCAATCTGTATTTTAAAAGAGGGATGTGCTGCAGGATAGAATCCAGTTGTGGGTCTCAATAATGTCTTGAGCATTCATTGTATGTAGTGAAAGCAGCAAGGCAAATACCAAGGCATTTGACATTAGTTTTATAAGTCTCTCATCTTTTTCACTCAAGGCAGCCTCACTCCCGCGAATAGAATAACATTTAGATAAAGAGCTCATTGAAGACTGCAATGAGCCTGGTTTTCTGGAATGGAAAAAAAAAAATTGTTCTCATGAATAGATCTTTTTCTAAGATGGGCTCAGGTTACTTCCCATTTCCATTGAGCTAGTGAGTGTCACAAAATGAGTCAACTTGATCCAGGCAGTCAGGTTTCACTGGCTGAGTAAATGACATGCTTTAACCTTTCTTTGACTGTAAGGGACACAGAGCAAGACGTAGGTCCTTATTAGTCATTCAAGTGAATTTCAGACAAAAATATGTCCTCTCAATATTCACAAAGAGATGTGTTAGCAAGCTAACGCTAACATGATATTTCCCTTGGTTTATTTTTGTATCTGTTCAGCAAATAGGTATAGAGTAAAACTGTTGCCTCCATTTGAAAAAGGAAATACAAACTTTTAATTTACAGAACATTTCAGTCTGATTCTCTTACCAATATTAGCCTGTGACAATTCTTAATCAAACCTCCCACAGGGTACAAATAAACCCATGATTTCAGCAGACAAGTGGAATCCACTCGTAATGGCTGAATATTTTGGATATCTTGCGTTTCTGATTCTGACTGGCTTGAGAAAGCATAAGAACAAGATATTCTAGAAAAGCAGATACATAGTCTAAATCATGTGGAGGCAACAACCAGAAACTGATATCTGTGATAGTTGTAGTCATTTGAGATTATTTATTATGTTAATAAACCTAACCACTTAATCCTACCATTTAATCTCGACTGTTTTTATTACTTACTACTTACCCACTTACTATATCAATCTGCTTACCACTATCTAACTGTGTAGGTTCTTGTAAAGTAAATGGAAAGATGGATAACCATACTTTAGACTAGATGTTTAGTTAGTGCTTTAAAATCAGCTCTTTAACTTATCCCTCCATTCAAGGGTGTTTATTCTCTAAGTCATGCAATTATATTTCATGTGTCATTCTCTTCAAGTTCTCACTGAAATGTTATGCTTTTCTAATGTTATGCTTCTTTTTCTGGGAACTGTGATTTGATCACAGCTAAGCAGAGGGATACTAAGTTATGTTATATGACTGCATTGGAAGATAATATGTTTTTCAAAATCTGCTGCCAAAAATATTCTTCTAATACTTTCTTTCCTTTTTGTATCTGTGCTGAATTAAAGAATGTAGTGTAGCATATAAGCAAAGCTTGGCATGTTAAGCACGTTAAAGAGTAAGCTGTTTCTTAGGGCCATGCAATGTTATTAAAATATTACCGGAATAATAAAAAGCAATACTTTTGTGGGAGGAAGAAAAGTTAGGGTATCATGGAATTTATAGATATTTTAAAATTTACAAAATTATAATTTTAGGAACTTTTAAATTCTTTATTCTTCCTTTCTTCATGTGGATTTAAGTATTTTCATCTACCCTTTTACCAAAGGGATTTTGGTATATATTACCAAATATATGCCTGATAATTGAATTATTTTAGTTTTGTCGTGAATTAAATGCACTAAAAATAAGTGTAGTTTTAAAGTCAGTCTCTCATATTTAGATTTGTTTCAGTGTTTTACTGAGTTGCATGATTCATTTCAAAATCTACTCTGAATCCATGAATCCCTTAGTCATTCCAAATGACTACCCTTTTTTATCTTTGTAGTTGGTGGAGAAAATTGGGGGTTTTGTGTTTTATGATTCATCAAATCTATTTTAAATGTCAACTTCAGTAAGAGATGTAACATCCCTGAACTCCATTAACTAGATTGGCTCATTCAGATTTAGATGTCTGTGTTACAGATGCTTCCAGTGTTTATTTAGACAAACCAAGAAGTGCCTCTGGCATGTTAAACATAGATACAGTGTAAGGCCTTATTTTTCCCATAGTATTGAACTGTAATAAGATTCTGAAAATACTGACCTGCAATCTCAGAAAATATTCTCAGCTCTTGTACATTGTGTATATCTAAACCACTAGTCTGTTTTTCTTTTCATTTCACAATACTTTTAAGATGAAACTTTGTCTCTTTGACTTGACAACAAAGTTGTCTCTCTTACTTAGCAAAATATCATTCACATTAACCTTCCCAGTAGTCACCAGCTCAAACAAAATGGAGCTGCTGAGTATTCCAGGTGTTGTCCCAGCCCTTGATCTGACCACACCATGTTCATTGTACCTTTCCATTTACATCCTCTTCGGGGCACAGAGTTGAAGTTTTTTATTATCTCCCCTTTCTTTCTTTACATTGCCTTTTTTACTTTTTATTTTCCCTCTGATTCAAGTTTTGGCGTCTTCTCAGGTATCCATAGTTCTCCACACACTTAAATGCTCTTTTATTTCATAAATCTCAAGAAAAGCTAGCGAAACCACCCACTTCAGTACTGCAACTCACTGAAGTAATAGAAAACATTTTTCTGTAAGATCTGGAAAATATAGTTTGTTTTTCTTGCCCAACTCTACAAAATCTCCCCAGATCTCAAACATTCCCATAGTAGTTCCTTAATTCAAATTTGATATTGAAAACTGCTCTTCATCTATTTTACTTACTTTATAAAACAATATATTTTAGTTAGTTACAGGGGAAAGGGGCTATGGATGAGTGTATCAGGCTTTTCCTGCTATGGATGCTATCTATGGGCATAAACAGGATGATGGATATTATAACATATTTTAACATTAAAATAAAAAGCAACTTAGTCAAGCAACCAGAGAGATTAACCAAGAAAGTATTTGCCTACTGGTATCTTCTGTTACTTGTTTCTCATTGCATGCTTTACTATTTTACCCCTTTCCTATCATCATCTCTCCTTTCTGCATCTCTGTTTTTTTTTTGATTTTACACCCTTCAGACCAGATATGAGTTAAAGCTAAATTTAATGTTCTGTGCTAACATTATACTTTGAAGGAGCCTAGCATACTTTAAGTATTATTGCATCAGAGGTATATGATAACTGCTAATAATAATGAGAAAGAACTACATGAATGAATGTGAGTTTCTCATCAGGAATGTTTTATAATACAAACAATAAAGAGAAAAAAAATAATAGAGCTTGAAAAAAAAAGCTTAAACAAGCAGATGGCTTAAACTATTGAAACAGACTTGCTATATTATGAAAATGCAAAATTAACATTTTTAGTTACAGTTACTAAATTAATAAAATTAGACTGTTTAAAATATGCTATCATTAACATATTAACACTGTTATTAATTTATTCATCAAACCAGCAAGAGTAATAGCAATAGTAATATTAATAGTTATAGTAATAATAGCAATAGTAATAATAAAAATTACCTTCATCAAACCAGTCAATATACTATATAAGGTCCAGAATATCTATAGTATAGACCTCTATTACCTCAAGATTTCATATCATAGAATCCGGGTATAGGAATTTTCTTGAGCATTTATGGTCAGATTCCTTAATATCCAACATTATCTCATGTACTTCATGTAAAGAATAGATGGAACAGCAGGGTACAATCCTTCATGAGCTATATTATCACAATACTTAACCAGTGCTGTTGTTGATATTTTGTTAAAACTTTCAGAAAATCCTGTAGAATTATGATGATACCTGGAATACATGTCATGCTTTTTGCACCTTTGTCAGATCTAATGAAGGTCAAATAAAATGTTTCTTACATGTTCAGTTAAGGATTGGCATTATCTAAATTTATTGCAAAAATGGAGGAACTGGAATGTTTCAGATTAATTAGTCTGATGATCATCTATTTTTGCACGATTTGGAAAGTGTTAAATTACTTGTAATCATATTAACATCATATTGCCAATTACTTGCAATCATAAAACCCCCACATATTTTCTCCTTTCCTATTACAGACATGTGTTTGTCATTTAAAGCTTAATTTGTTGCTGCTTTATTCCTCTTTTACAGTACTATAACTGTAATGAAATTAAAATAACACAGTTTGCTTCAGCACAGTTCTCAAATACATGCCTAAATTTAAGCGGTCAGGTAAATATCATGCTGAATCAGAACTTTTATTCTCCGAGTCTGCTTAAACTCAAAGGTGTTCTTTAAAAAAATTCTACTTTGGAAAAAGTACAATCTAAAAGCAATGCATATCATTGGATGCTGTCAGAGATAGAGTATATCTATTACAGGCTCAAGGAAATCAATCGCTATGAGTTCCTGCCATACTTGCCCCCTTGCAGCTCATAACACGTGCTAAACCCAAGTGGTCAAGCACATTGTACTGCTCACCAAGAGATGTTTAAGAACACTGTCACATAATCACTGTCACTGTAGAAAAACAGTATAATATTAAACATTGTGCATCAACACTGTTTTTTGGAAAATAAAACCAATTCTTTGTGTAAGGAAGATACAAGTTTGGCAACTTGTGGCACAATCCAAGATGACCGCTGAATATTGCATGAACTTACAGATGTGGCACAAGAGCATAGGTGTAGCAACAACATGACTTAACTTTTAACACCGAAGAAATTTAAGCTACTTCTCATTTCATTAGTTATTTTTTATATTTCTAATAATTATTTTACACTTTCCCCATTTTTTTCTCCTACTTTCTCCCTCTGACATAGTTGAGTCCTGGCTCTGGGTTTTGTACATATATACACGTATGCAAACAGACTCGCAGACATGATTCATTCCACCATGTGCCAAGATTCTTTGTTATGGAAACTAAATGGACTCCTGATTTCAGCACAATTGTTATTTAAGTGTTAGCAACCTAAAAAAATAATCACATGTTCTGTAGTTCAATACTTCTGTATAAAGTGAACCCCATTTGAGAACAGAAACAGGAAGATGTCTGACTGGAAATAAAATTTAAAATTTTCGTGGATTCATATTATATTGCTGCTGAGGTACCAGGCAGATTGACCATTTGAACCATTCACTTTGCCAGTCCACCAATCTAGACATGAAAGCATTTAAACAATTGTAATCTCCCAACAAAAATCTAACAACAAAGGATTAAAGTGGAATGAACCAATATATGTGTATTTCAAGTAATCAGCCAGGTGGTTTTTTTAATTAAATATAACTAGCTGGGCCTGAGGTTCTCGCTTTATGCCACTCTGAGGGAGACTAAGAACTCCAGAACTAGTAATCTGAAAGCTTCCTTTTATTTTATGAATATTTTTACTTGAAACATCTGCATTCTGGCTGCACATAAGAATTCCAAGGCACATATGGGAACTAGTTATCACTATCAAAATAATATAAATGATAGAAGACCATCTATTTGTCAAGCCTTAGTGGGCTGCATGTGATGGTCAAACACACACACACACACACACACACACACGCACACATATTTATGTGCAGGTTATCTACCTGAGGTCCTGAGGGCCTGCAGCAGTTCTGCCTTCCGTTGACTGGTAGGTTATATCAATGTCAAGGAAGTATTTGTAATAGGTAAGCTCAGAGATGAAACCAGATGACAAAAATAAATCAACTGTGTTAACCATAGGAGCAAGAGGGATTTAGAAACAAAATTAGCAAAGAAAGCTTTGACATGTAGAGCAAAAAGAGAATGGAAATAAACTCCTCACACACATCAGTGTGAGAGGAAGAGAAAGAATTACATAGCCCTAAGTTGAAAAGGAACATTTTGTGTACTATAATATATAGAAATGTAGACTCATAGAATCTGTTCCTCTTTCTGCAGATGGATGATGAGCCAACTGAGAACCTATGGGTAAGGATTAAAGAGAAGGTAGGTAAAAGTGACATTGTACTGGCTGTCTGCTACAGGCCAGCTGATGAGGAAGAACAAGTGGATAAGGCCCTCCACAGACAAATAGGAGCAGCCTTATGTTCACAGGCCCCGGTCCTCATGGAGGACTTCAACTACTCCAGTATCTGCTGGAGGCACAACATAGCAGGACATAAGCTATCCAGGAGGTTCCTGGGATGCATCGATGACAAATCCCTTCTCCAAGTGATAGAGGAACCAACAAGGAAAGGTGCTTTGCTGGACCTGATACTCACCAACAAGGAGGGGCTTACTGGGGATGCGAAGGTCAAAGGCATCCTTAGCTGCAGTGGCCATGAGATGGTGGAGTTCAGGAACCTGAAGGGATAAAGAAGTGTAAAAAGCAAGCTCACAACCCTGGACTTCAGGAGTGTGGAATTTGGCCTCTTCAAAGATCTGCTGGGAAGAGTCCCTTGGAATAAGACCCTGGAGGGAAGATGGGCCCAAGAAAACTGGTTAATATTCAAGGTTTACCCCCTCTAAGCTCAAGAGCTGTCCATTCCAATGAGTCAGACAAAAATGCCAGGAGGCCTGCATGGATGAACAAAGAGCTCCTAGCCAAACTCCCAAAACAAAAGGGAAGCATAGAGGATGGAAGCAAGGATGTGTAACCTGGGAGGAATGCAGAGATATTATCTGAACATCCAGGGATGAGGTTAGGAAAGGTAAAGCCCAACTGGAATTGAATCTGACAAGGAATGGCAAATGACCTGGCAAAGACAAGGATGACTTCTGTAAGTACATAGGTGACAAAACAAAGGCTAGGGAAAATGTAGGCCCATGGTTGAGACAGGGGACCTGGATACACAGGACATGGAAAAGGCTGTGGTACTGAATTCCTTCATTGCCTCAATCTTTACTGGCAAGACCAGCCTTCAGGGATCCCAGGTTCCAGAGACCAGGGGAAAAGTCTGGAGCAAGGAAGACATAGCCTTGGTAGAAGATAATCAGGTCACAGAGTACTTAAGCAAACTTGATGTGCATGAGCTTATGGGCCCTGATGGGAGGAACCCACAATCCTGAGGTTGCTGGCTGATGTCATTACGAGACAACTCTCTATAAATCTTTGATTGATCAGGGTGGCTAGGAGAAGTGTCCGAAGACTGGAAGAAAATAAATGTCACTCTGATCTTCAAGGAAGACAAGAAAGAGAACCCAGGGAATTACAGGTAGATCAGCCCTACCTTGATCCCTAGGAAGGTGATGGAGCAGCTAATCCTGGAAAACATTCCAGGCACATGAAAGACAAGAAGATAATGAGAAATTGTCAGCATGGATTCACCAACAGGAAGTCATGCTTGATGAACTTCTATGATGAAATGGCTGGCCTGGTAGATGAGGACAATACAGTGGATATTGTCTACTTGGACTTCAGTAAGGCTTTGGACACTGTTTGCCATAAGATCCTCATAGACAAGCTGTTGATGTATGGGCAGGATGAACATAAAGTAAGGTGGATTTAAATCTAGCATAATGGCCAGACCCAAAGTGTCATGGTCAGTGGCACAAAGACTAGTTGGAGGCTAGTAACAAGTCGTGTAACCCAGAGGTCAGTAGTGGGTCTGATCCTGTTCAACATCTTCATTAATGACCTGGAGGATGGGGCAGTGTCCCCCAAGAAGTTTGCTGATGACACAAAACAGGGAGGAGTGGCTGAAATACCAGACAGTCATGCTGCCCTCCAGAGGGACCTTGACAGGCTGGAGAAATGGGCTGATAGGAACTTCATGAAGTTCAACAAGGGGAAGTCCTGCACCTGAGGAGGAATAACCCCATGCACCAATATATGTTGGGGGACACCCAACTGGAAAGCAGCTCTGCAGAGAATGACCTGGGGGTCCTGGAGGGCAACACCTGATCATGAATCAGCAATATGCCCTTAGCAAAGAGGGCCACCTGCCTGTTGGGTTGCACTGCCAATATCAAGGGTCATGACCCACAAGTTGAAACACATGAAGGATGTAGACCAGTTATTCATCCATGTCTCTCCAACTTCACTGTACAGATACTATGGGACACTGTGCCAAAAATCTTGCTAAATTCAAGCTAAATGTCATCTACTGCTCTCTCGTCATCTGCAGGGCTAGTCACCTCATCATAGAAGGCAATCACATTGGTCAGGTATGACTTACCCTTGGCCATGCTAGCTGTTACCAGGTATCTGGTCCCTCATGTGCTTGGCCACAGGTTCTAGGAAGATTTGCTTCTTAACATTGCTAAAGACTGAAGATAGGCTGGTCATTATCCACTTTCTTTTCTTCAGGGTAAGTTTGATATCTGCCTTTTTCTATCCATCAGGAACCTTTTCCAGTCATCATAAACTTTTGAAAATGATAAAAAGTAAGCTCACATTTGTATCAAACAACCCTGTTGTTTGGATTCATCTTATCTGGTCCCATGGACTTGTGCATGTTCATCTTGCTTAAGTGATTCTTAACTTGATCTTCCTCTAATGTGGTTAATACTTCACTCTTACAGACTGTCACCAGCTGCAGAAAACTGGGAATCTGAGAGTATACCTTAACAGTAAAAATGTCACTTCTTTTAGAAATTCTAAGGGAAAAAACGAAGAAAACAAACTGATGCACAGATTGTCTTTATTCTGCATGATTATACTCCACCATGTGAGAGTCATCACAGCAGTTAAAGAAGGTGTAAAGAATCTACATCCAAAAATGAATTTGTGCCGTAAAAGAATGAAATTAAATGTAACTAGTACAATCAGGGGACTCATTGCACATCATCTGTATTTTGGCATGCATCTCTTTAATTACATTATGCAAAACAAAGGTAATCACAGAGGTGACAGATCTCTTATTCTTTCAGGCTGTGTTCTACTTGGCATAAATCACAGTGTACTTTTAAATGTTTAGAGACAAAGATCTCCCAGACAATGATCACTTGCTATAACGTAAAGGAGAAAAATCAAAATGATGACTTTTAGTTTAGCCTTTATTCTGCTATCATAACCACTATGTGCTAATTAAAAACTGTTCTGAGTAGAGCAGAGAGTGTGGAGAGACATTCAGTTCTTCAATATATAAATATGGATTTATTGATAATGGTCAAGAATATCACTTGGATGAAAAATCCCTCCTTTGACAGCTTATTGACAAATACAGCAAATATGTCAAAAGGTTGAGAATAAGACTGAGAAATTAACCTCTCTAAAGCTATTGGAATTTGGATCCACTTTTTTGTCTTCCACTGTCATCCCTTTGCATATTTTCGTTTTTGTGAAGAAGCTTTCCTAGCATTCTCTAGATTGACTCAGTTTAGGACTTAACATATATAAGCAGTATTTTTTCCAGGAATTAATTACTTAAAAAGAGTAGTTTTCATGCTTATTTGCAGAAAATTACTTTTATATAAGCCAGAATTGGCTAAAAAAAAAACCAAACCAAACCCTACAGAAATTTTGTTTTCTTGTAATCAAAAATGTTTTGCAGAAATGTGTCATATTGATCACAAAATCAGTGTCAAAGGGAAGCCTTTTGATGTTTTCATTCATATCACTACTGTAAAAACATTTCATTTCACTAGTGTCAAAATATTTTGTATCATATTTATTATTTCCTATTCATTTTGTATCTGAACATGTCTTTTAATTCTTCAGAATCAAATTTTTCATGTTTCTGAACAGTTCTTTTTTGTTGCAAATTTTATTCCATAAAAAGACTGAAGTTTGAGCTGTTCATTCCAATCTGCAACCAAAGAGGATACAAAACCAGAAGCTTGAGTTTTTTACTTGGTCTATTTACCATTAATTTATGCCTAACAAATATTCAGATAAATATATATATTTCAAATTTTTCTCAGCTGGGAGCAGAGAGAGATGTAGCCTTCATTCTCACTTCACCCTTCCCTGTATTCAAATTTCACCACTGTGTAGATTTACCAGAAAGCCTTTAGTATTCAGCAGTTACAACCTTTAGGATCTATCTAGCAGTCTAAGGTTTAGTAATGTACCTATGCCTCTGGGGTTTCTAAACAATCGTCACTTTCCCAGGGTACTACACATATACAATTTGCTGGAGAGGGACTAACATAGTTCCTTTGGCCATTATAGGCAGGGTTTTTGATATCATTCCAGGAAACCTTGCCACTGACAGATTGCTGATAGTTCTGGGAATAAAGTTTAGCTCCAGTACACTGGGCTTCCCAATACCTTAATGAAATTCCTGGAAGTGCATTCTTTAGATGGAAGTACTTAATGGAATACATAAAAACAGGAAAATGCAAGCAACATAGCTGAAATAGACATGTTTTTGCAAGTGCCTCAAAGTTTAGGGACATAATACTGAGAATGCCACTAATCTATCTCCACATCAGTACTTGTCTTGTAAATGCAAAAATGTATCTGAAAACAAAGGCTTTACAGACTCAACCATCAGTCACAGAAATGTTCAAGCTGATAACTTAGATTTTCTAGATGGATTATATTAGCATTGTCTGAACATCTGCACACCTCAAAGGCTTATGTGATATATCCTCCCCACACTCTTATAAGTTAACAAAATTCTGCTTCACCATTTTGCTATTGGGGAGCTAAAGCACAATGAGGCACTAGGTACTGGTCCCCCATTAAAGCATTTATGTATGATGGTATTCACTGTTCACAACACATATAGTTCTTACATACTGGAAACTACTGAAATCAACATCAGTTTGAAAGCTGCAGAAGAGTGAGAGTTTCATCATAGGTCTCTAGTATCTTGGGTGTGCACCCAGATATTGAGGCACTGCATGAAATGTGGATACTGACTTAAAGCTTCTGGTGCCAACTCAATTAGGAGTGCCTTAAGGATGAGTAGTAGTTCATCTCTTGCTTGGAAGATACAGAGGAATGCCTATGTTTCAGCTCCGCCAAGGCTTAAGGGTCATAGCTGTTCAACATCTCCAAATACAGATGATTCCAGGCATAGTCTGGAAAATGCCATCAGGAACTGAGGTAATTTTATTCGCTGGTTGATAACTAAATTGGATTTAGATGCTGAACATGGTGCTCTCATCTGAGCCTTATCAAGCTGAGGTATCTTGTCAAAGGCAACCTGCTGTGCATACTGTAAAGAAATTATTTGAACCAGTATCTCTCAGATCTGAAGAAAGTGACTTCACACTGCTAGATCAAACATCCTAACAGCATTTACACTCTGAAAAGTTCTACCATGGCAAAACGCCTGCTGCCACCTGAAATTTATTTTCAGAGAAGGATTCTGAAAAAATCAGATATCTGCATAGTCAGAATGGCATGCTCACAGATGGAGAGAAAGGATGCTGTGTGCAATTTGCTGCTGCAGTAAGGTATGGTGTAAAGAGGACTATTAAGGGAACTATCACACAGACGATTGAGGAATGGAACAACATAAACATCTTGCAGACTGGCCTCAAAAAGCCTTAAGTGGGTCCCACCCACAAGGTTAAATTCAGAAGAGGTGTCAAGTATGGCAAAGAGGAGTCTGGTAGGAACTTTTTGTCTCAGAAAACACACCTCTCCTTGGAAGAGATGTCCAGGAAAATCTTTATATATTTATCGTCCTGCTCAGGGAGCAGGAAAGCTGATGAGGCAGGCAGACTCACATACAGGGCAAACAGGAAGAGCTGTGCCAGGTAGCCCAGTGCTTATAGGTTGTGTTCTTTTAATTAATTTTGCAAAAAGATATTGTTCCTGTTTTTCTATCCTGTTTTTCTATCCAGCTAACAATATGGTGAACATTATTTGACACTTGCATAACATATGAATTTCAAAATATTGGTACTTTGCTATTTTTATCATATGTAACTTCTTTAATGTATACATCTTAAGCTGAGTGTGTACAACTACATAGATGCACCCACAGAAATGAATCATTCTGGGGAGGGCTCGGGGAACAGGAACATTAACTAAGACATGAGAATAGTTTTGCCAAATTAATAGCCCCAGGTAATTCAGTTACAGAGAGATGGGGAGTGAAAGCCTGATTCTGATCCCAAGACACAACTCTGGCCAATGGAAAGTGTTGAATGGGATATTTCTTCTGGAAAGTCCATTTGTGAAACATCACAGTGGGGTATTTTATAAGCTCTTTGAAAAAAATCAGGTATCTCCCTTCTCCTACAAATTGCCCCAAACCTTACCCAATTAATCATACTGCATTGGTTCATAATTAGAAGCTTTCTCTTGCAGTCATATTAGTTGCATGAGGTTTTTTGTTTGTTCTCCATTGATGTTATAAGCAAAGGCCAAAAATCTGTTCGGAAATTTTAGGGACAGTTGAAACAGATGAATAACTTCTCCAGCAGTACTTCCCACTAGTCTCCACTGTTTCCACAGTTCTAGCTCCAGGTGGAGCTATGTTGAATTCTGTCTATATATATTTTTATTGAGCTTGGAATTCAGTATAGTAAAAGTCTGATGAAACTAGTTTCCATTTTAAGAAGTAAATTCAATGCTTTTATATGTATTCTGATATTTTATATATCCAGAGGAACCCTTAATAGATGTGCTAAGTTCTTTAAAAAATTATGTTGGAAGAGGTAAAGGAATGTTCATTAATAGGTAATTAAGTTTAGGGACTATAGTAATTTTAATTATATTTACTTTTCTAATCAGAGAAATTTGGAGTTGCATCCATTTATTGAGAGCTTGACAGGGTTTATCTAAGAGCACTTTATAATTAAAGTCATATATTAACTCCTTGCTTGAGGTAATAAATATTCCTAGGTTATTTAACATGCAAAGCAAGGTCTGTTACTCAGCTGAAAGGAGGCAGAGCACATTCTGGAGGAATAATTTTGTATAGAACAATCCCCTCCCCATTCCCCCAATTAAATCTAAAGTTTAAAAGAGAAAAAAATATTTGTTTAATATTTTGAGTTGGAGGAACAGAGGACTAGAGAAAAATCCTTCCACATATTATTTAGATCCAAATTAACATTATTTTTCTTTATTTTACACTGGTTTCTAGAAGCTCAGCAGCTTCTAGAACCTAAAGGAAAGTTAATTATTTTGTCAGGAGAAAAAAAAAGCTGTCTTTTCTTTTTTCTTCTTTTTTCTGATGTCCTGCCTTGCCACACATTCAGAAATATGACAAAGACTGACAAAGTCAGTGGTGCAAAAATGCCCAATTCACGTAGTTTGTTGGAGGATAGAAATATTCATGCAGGGAATCCAATTGTTTAACTTCGGACTAACATTCTATTATTGCCTGCAGTCACATTGCACATCTTTGTAGAAATGAAGTGTTTATTTTTTTAATTGCACTAATGCCATTCCAGAATGAAATTCCACATCTCAGATATTTCCTCTTTCTTCTTGCTGAATCCCCTCATGCATTTTGCTATCACACATGATGACCATAAGGGCCATAGAAAAATGTAGGGTTTCTAGTAGGGATGAACCCCAATTTACCGAACCAGATTCACACAGTACAAACCAGCTGTTTGCATGGAGATTACATTAGTGTTAATCTGTCCTAAGGGTTGAGGGGACACCTGGCTCCCCCTGTGAACTCACTACATAGCTGCTGTAAATTCCAGTCTCAGTGATACAAGTCAGGGAAGTAACCACTAGGCTATTCTTCCCAGTACCAATATCAAACAACTAAGACAGATCACATTCCTGATTCTTAACCTGAAAAACTGGAGCACAAATAAGAGGGTATTCCACTGTCTCTGTGTTTGCTTTTTTTAAAATACTAAAAGCCCTTCATATTTTGGAAGTGGAAGTTTGATTGATTACAACTGGCCCTTTGTTCCTCTCAACATGTTATTGTGCAAATTTGTAATGCAGGCAGGTAATACACACTCCCACTGTTCTGGTACTTGCATCTCTTTGTCGCAAATGTAGACATACATAAGCTATCAACAGTTTGAGCATTGTTATACATGGATGTTGACATGTGAATACAATGGGAATGTTAAAATCTTAACTACCCTATTTCAAACAGCAGCAATAGTGAAATGTCATCTTAACATTTTTAGTAGCTGTCCTTGAATGATATTT
This sequence comes from Morus bassanus, assembly GCA_031468815.1. Classification (NCBI taxonomy): domain Eukaryota; kingdom Metazoa; phylum Chordata; class Aves; order Suliformes; family Sulidae; genus Morus; species Morus bassanus. Next base: position 66,976,692 of record CM062571.1, read on the forward strand.
TTGTGCTGTGTTCTCACCAGAGTCCTTTCCAGTTGATTGCTTTCCCCCTGCCCCAAACACAGCACTCCATAATATGTACCACTGAGAAATAAAATGGTGATATAAACACTAATATGCATACTCTTGGATAGAGTAGTGCTCTGGGTATACAAATATGGCTTTCTAGCACAGATTTGAGGATAATTAAATATCAGTTGTGTTGTAAAACACTCTCAGGATCATTCTGCCTTTAAGTGTTATCAAGGCTTTTTAAAGCTCTCGAAGTGGCACTAAACAGAGGAACATACGCATTTAAGCACTGTTCTCTGTTTCTTATTTTCTACTGAGGTCTCCTGGTTATTTAATTTTTAGAAGGAATGATTGCAGTGGGTATTCCTTCCGTGAACACATTTTGCAGCTGTCCAGCTTTAATTGGCAAATTCTACTAAGATAAAAGTAGTAGAGTGGTGAACAAGCACCAGAAGACAAGTAGTAGTGTTAGAGCCTTGATAAGCAAGTTGAGAAGCAGGTGATTATTAGTAGTTCACAGAAATCTTGCAGATCTTCATACTTCAGTGTTGTGAAGGGAAACATTTTGCTAAGACTCTAATGATTCATTTGCAAAGCACATGGAATGAAGCTTATACCTTGCTGGTAATGCACACACATGAATTCTTTAGCAATGTTATTTTCATGGAAGATTAATATTCAAGGATAAATGTATTGCTTTAATATTGCTATTCACTTGACATTCACTTAATAAAAACACAAATCATTGAGTGTTAGTAAAACACAACAAATGCTTAACAAAACTTTCAAGTGCATTTTTCCCCAGTGATTTTACCAATGGAAATATTGCCTGAGAGAATTTATGCACATGATATCAAGAGTGTAAAAAAAGCCTCAGACTGAGAAAAATTTTTTAATATATACCTGTATGTTAAGGACCAAAAAAAAAAAAGTGGATTACATTGATAAGAAAAACTATTATTCTTCTCCTGTTATTTTTAGAATTGTTTAGTAGAAGGAATTTTAAAAACATATGTATCTTCCATAGCATTTTTTGGCCATATGTCATGGTTTTAGCTGGGATAGTTGATTTTTCTTCACTGTAGCTAGCATAGTGCTGTGTTTTAGACTTGGTATGTAAATAATGTTGATAACACCCTGGTGTTTTAGTTGTTGCTAGGTAGTGTTTACACTAGTCAAGGACTTTCTAGCTTCCCATGCTCTGCCAGGTGCACAAGAAGCCGGGAGGGGAGGGGATACAACCAGGAGAGCTGATTCGAATTGGCCAAAGGGTATTCCATATCATGTGACGTCATGCCCAGTATATTAACTGGGGGGAATTGGCTGGGGGAGGCAGCGATCACGGCTCGGGGACCGGCAGCGTCAGTCGGCGGGTGGTGAGCGGTTGCAGCACTTGTTGTTTAGTTTTGGTTTTTTTTTTTTTTTTGTTTTTGTTTTCCCTCTTATTCCAGTGTTTCATCTCTCTCTCGCTCATTATTTTCCTTTTCATTATATTAGTATTATTGCTGTTTTATTCTAATTATTAAACTGTTCTTGTCTCAACCCACGAGTTTTCTTACTTTGGCCCTTCCGATTCTCTCCCCTATCCCACAAGGGTGGGGGAGTGAGCGAGCGGCTGTGTGGGGCTTGGTTGCTGACCAGGGCTAAACCACAACACCATATCAAACCGTTGATTTTAAAGCAGAATTCAGATTACTACAGAGGCATTATATTACATTTTCAGTGTCTGCTTTTATATTTTTGCCCTCTTTAATGCCCTGTCCACTTATCTTTTCTTTTCAGTTTAGCCAATAAAGATCCAGGATATTATTTCCCATCAAAAGCCACAGTGTTTGTGAGAGCAGAAAGGCAGTCTTCTAAAAGAGCTATAAATCATGTGTTAATCTTGTAGAACAATTAATATTTTACAGGATAGAGGCAATAAAACTCAGTAGAATTTTCCTAATTACCTTACATATTTTGCATTTTGAATTATACTAAGCTTCCAACACTTAAGTAATGTCTTCTGTATAAGAATAACATACTATGACATATCATTACAATCAGTGCTGTTTCCTTATTCAACATCCTACTTCTCATTAGGCTAAAACACTATTCAGATTTGATATTTCAAAATTTGTTTTATGGGGTTTAACAGAACTTGGAATAATAAAGCAAATCTATCCCCAATACAGCTCTGTGATATTGCACAAACTTTATACCTTTCCTCTGGTCTTCTGTTTAAACAAAATTAGTCCAAAAAATCTTTGTTTCCCCTCTAACTCTGTTAAGATAAATATTCCCTACTGAGGACATGGAATGTAAGGTCAGTAGCGCAGTCCATGTAAAGACGACAATTTGGGGTCGGGCTTTGCATGTATTTTTTTTTTGTTGTTGTTGTTTTTAGCTGTTAATACAGATATTAACAAACAGATTGCTTCTTATGAAAGGACTGACACATGTTCATCTCAATATTTTCACCCTTTAAGGAAGGGTCATAAGTGAAAAAATGTAAAATACTTTACTAATTTTTTTAGCAGTTATGCATCAAGCAAACAGTGATATATATTCATTTGAAGAAAATTACCTGCTTCATGTGTGTCTTTCATAGGTATATGGTATATCATTACAATATGGTATGCCTTGTATGGCATAGCCAGGTTGAAACCAAAGACAGGTAGAATGCTTGAGTCACACATTGCAAAATTATATATGTTTTAAACCCCCTGTGATAAGAAGGCAATTCAATTTAATACCACTATAAACTTCATACAATGTTAAACAAGGACCTTCACCACACACAGCAAAACTGAGATCAAGCTCAGGTAATGCTCATCGCTTGCAGGGATGAGGATTTTTCTCAAGATTTAATGCTGGAGAAACCTTATTTCCTTCATCATAACTAGTATTAGTACATGTCCAACGTTAAATGCATGGTCAGTGTTCTACAGCTAGAGTTGCTGTACTTTTAGTACCTCTTCATTGGCTTGACTGATACACTATGTATGTGTAGGCACAAAAGGAAGGTAAAGCTCCTCCATGGACAATTAACTATATTACTATGCTTTTCATGCTATAGTAGCTATGTTACTTCACACTGTTCAAACATTCTCAGAAAGTTATCATTTTGCCTTTTGAAAAACAGTTGACCTTATTATTTTTAAGCCCTTCTCATACTAAAATTGATTTCTAGCCATTAAGTCATTAATTCTTAAGTCAGCCTTGACAGATAAAAGTATTGTTGCAACTACTTTACAGTTAAAGAAATTGAGCTTAAGGCTCAGCTTAAGGTGACCAGCCTGAATTGCAGACGTGCTGCTACTCAGATATTACATTAGCTCCTGAAACCAATGGAAAGTGTAAGTGCAACTTCTGAAAGGCTGTGAGTTGTCTGAGGCTACAGAAGCAATTGCTGTTTGGGGTGGGGTTAGATTACCTTTACTCAAAGGAAGATAAAACCTTACTGTTTATGAATAATGCATGGCTCACGTTCAGTATTTCAATCAGGGAATCTTAAAGCACTGAACAAAGGATGCCAGTGTAATTCTTCATATTTTATAAATGACAAAACAGAAAATCAAGAAAGGGCCAGTAATATGTCCTAGTTTATCAACCTGACTGATGGTGGACTACAGGTCCCTTGAGTCCTCTGGCTGTTACGAAGTACTGACATCCTTAAAGAAACTGCCAAGGAAGTAGTAAAGTGATGACATCCAGCAGGTTTATGGAGTGGCTCCTTTCATAATACATATTTCCATTTCTTTCTCACAGGGTTTGGAAAGAGATAAAAATTACATGAAATCTTTATTAAATGTTTCCTTGTTAATCTATCATGTTACTTTAAACATTTCCCTAATACAGTCATATCCTATTAGTAACCAACCACCCTCATTAATTCAATAGAAAAAATGTTTTATCGTATTGACAGTGTTTTTATTGAATTAGTGGAGATGATTAATGGTAGCATAATTCAATGGAAGCAGCTACTCAAATGTTGTTTAGACATCCTAGCTTTGCAAGGGAACTTATTGTTCAAAATCATATTTGTCATTGCTTGACAACAAAACAACGCAAATGTCAACATTTCTTGTAGACATCCATGATCAAAACATGGTACTTGTTATCTTTATATGTTGCAACCTACTTTATAATATACACAGAAGAAAAGTGCAACAAAAGGTAAAGTTCACCCATTAAAATGCTGTTTTTTGTCCCTGAGGATTTTCAAAGATTTTTGGTGTCTGCTCAAGGATAGAGGCAATATCTTGGATAAGAGCAGCAGAGCAGTGAAGCAGTGCTATTCAGCTACATAACCATTTTGTTCCATTTTCAAGGGAGGTGTGATGAAAAGCCTGTAGGCACATATTTGTTTAGCAGTTATGTTTGGGGAGATGGAGAATTTTCACTTGAATTCATCATTAGCTAGGTCACTCAAGCATAGCTTTTTTTGTATATCAAGGAATAGGCTATTCAGCTGAAATCTAAGAGATTTTTTTCCCTCAAACATGTTACAAATGTTTCAGCAAAGACAGTAATAGTATTTGCCATGGTTATTATAAAGAATATAACAATTTCATTAATAGGAATTAATTACAGATCATCTGAACCCTGAAAATAGGCACTCAATATTAAATAAATCTTATCCCATCCCATCCCGAAAGGTAAGTCTACATACATAATCAGAGATTAACTTGATGTTAATGTCAGGCTTTAAGATAAACTAATATATATGAAGTCACTTAGAAATGAGCAGATATGGTGAGTTATAAATAAAACACAAAAACAAAATGAAAAGAGAAAATAAAAGCAAACAGCAAATGTAGGTAAAAAAGAATCATTGTTCTTTTCATTTTTCTTTCTTACTCTCAATTTCTTCACTGTCATAAAAAGGACTGTTTCTGCCCTATTTGACCTCACCTTCCAGTGGTTTTGATAACATCACATTGACGAGTGTGGCATCAAGCCTTACTTATTTTTGTACCAGGGTGGCTGGAAAGCAGTTTCCCTCAGCTGCATTATTATGTTTTCCATGGAAAATTTTGTGAATGTGTGCCCACATTTTACACCTTTCTTTGGCAATGCTTTTTCCTCCCACCATTGTAATCTTTTCAATGGCATATGAGCACTCGATATTTTCTTCCAAAAACAGCAGACTTGATTACAAGAACAGTAAAAATGAGCACCATGTCTAGAAAACACCTGGCACTTGCCTTTTGCTGTTCCCAGTTACAATCCTGGGTCTGTTTACTGCTGTCTGCTTTCCAGCTCTTTGACATATCTAGGGAATTAGACTTGTCAGATTTGTCTGAAGCAAGCCTGTATCACACTAGTCTCATCCCCTGGGCCCTGTAGGTCTCTCTGAAAAGGAGGCATTCTCCTTGCACATTGTAAGCTGGGCAACCCACATTTCTAGTGGGATACCTGACTGGAAATCCAGACTGGTATTATCAGAAGCAGATTACTGGTAAATCTGGCTAGTGATGGGTAAAGCACAACTAGTTAGAACAGGACTGTATTAAAGTACAAGGCACTTGGGGCTTCTCTAAAAGCTGCTGTGATCCTGAGGGCTACTTTTTTGCAAAGTGTACAGTCATTTAGACCTGTACAAAGAGATTCCAAAATATAATCTTTTTGATCTGATAGTTTTAGCAAACTCTCTGAATGGGGGTAGCTGATACACATATTTTTTGGAAGTGGATCCAAAACTTCATTTCTTTCCCTGCTTCCCAAGCGTTGACTCTGGTGATGCAGGACAATGCTAGTAATATGACTAAAGGACCTAATTTTGTCCCCATGTTGTATGTGACTTTATTCAGATTGCTCTCATTCAAGTACTGATCAGCTGAAAGTTGCTGTGTCAGTGGAGACTAAAGGTAGAGCTGGCTATTGGTGATGGATTGCCAGAATGTGAGACAGGGCCATTTCCTAATCACTTGAGATTCTTCCCTGCTATTTCATTGGGGCGGTTATTCACGGACTCATGGTAGTAACCTGCATGAGTTTTGAAGTCTAATTATGAATTTAAGCAACAGAGCAGCAGAATTTCTTACATCTGGAACTGTAATCATTGAATCACAGTTGCAGAGCAACCAGATAGCCTTTGCACAAGCACTGTAGAGTCCCGTCAGTGGAGTCACTGTAAACACGTATCTCCTTGAAAAAAGAGGAGCTTCATTGTACACAACAATGCATATTTCTAGACCTATACAGAGGGAAACCTGATGGACAAAAATATTCCCTGAGTTAAACTAGATTCATATAAAAGGAAAAGGTTCAAAAAAAGAGCATGACTATACTTAAAAAGAAAATAGAAATGTCATTTTGAGGACAATTTCTGATATTCCAATGTACAAAGAACTTTTTAAACAAGCAAATACATAATTACATGCATAACCCTTCACATAATGAGCTGAAAAGTTCAATAGCTTATATTTATGGTTTTGGTAACCTAGAAATACATTTTCTTGACACTGACTTACGATTTTCATTATTCATCCTAAATCAGATTAGTCTTTTCTGAAACACCAGATGGTATTAATTATGCAGTTGTAAAACTTTGACAGAACCTTCACAGTGTGTTACTAACTCCCTCTTATAAAAAAAAAAAAATTATGATGTGTAATTTCACTGCTTTAAGTAAGTCTATTAAAAATTCCGTGAGCAGATAAGACATACAAATTTTATTAAATGCTTAGCTTTTTTTTGTGTAGCACTGCATCTTTTAAAGAGATTTTTCCCACTCAGTTTTGACCTTTGAACTGTTCTGCACATCTAGTATTATGTAAACAAAAGGCTACTCAAAGGGGAAGACAATCAGTCTTAACACTACTTCCTTTAAAAATCTGCACATCTCTTTTTGAATCTTCATAATGCACTACAGATATGTATAAGAAATAATGAAGCACAGTATTCTACTACTGTATGCCTCTGTTGGTAGAGCTACCTTGGGACCTCATTAGCATGTGACACTTTTGCAGTCAGTGAATGTACATCTCAGAATGTTATAATTCTCTGAAGAACTAGGTAAAAGTGAAAGCTGAATATTGTTCTTTTTTTCTTATTCTTGTCAGTGGCAACAGAGCTAAATTCAAATTGGTCCTTGCTGATCCCCAGTCAATAGGATTAAAAAACCTCCTAAAAATAGCTTAGTATGAGATGCATACACATAAGGAACCTAATATGATCTGACTTACACCCACTCAGTGACAATTCTCATAGTACTTACTAGACAAAACTGCATGGACAAGAAGAATAAGATACTATATCATTAGAAGAAATTAACATATGTGCTCAGACTAACACATGACTAGAATAAGTTCCCCTTTCCCAGTCACTCCCCCAAATTTAAAACATGGGAGAAACATAAATCATGAACTTGTAGAATAGAATCATAAACTGACAGAGAGATTTAGGTCAGTAGACACTTCTGGAGGTCTCTAGTCCAGCCTTCCCTTTCCTCTGCCCCCAAAATCAAAGCAGGAACAACTTAGATCACATAGCTGGGCTTTGCCCTGTTGAGGTTTGAGTATCTCCAAGAATGGAGAATCTCTCTGTGCAACCTGTTCCTGTGTTTGATCAACTGATGGTGATTTTTTTTTTTAATATTTGATCAGAATTCCCTTTTTTGCAACTTGTGACCATGGCTTTTTGCCCTTTCTCTGTGCATCTTCAAGATGCACCATTACTTCTATAGCCTTCCTTTAAGATGCTGTAGAGAACACTAAGTCAACCTTCGGTCTTTTCTTCTCCAGGCTAACCTAAATCAGTTGACTTCAGCTTCTGTGTTGTGTGTTCCACCCCGCTGACCATCTTGTTGGTATCTGGGGGACTCACTTCAGTATGTCCATTCTTCCTTGCACTGGAGAGCCCAAAACTAGACTACAAACATGGCTAGCAGAATATCTATTTTAGAAAATTTGTTTTGAATCTGAAGATTTCACTTCAGTAACTGAATCCAGTCCCTTTGATGTTGTTTGTCACTTACTGTTACCATCAAAACCTGTCTATTTTGTCTGTAAAGAATCTTAGTCCTTAACCATCCATGTTAATCTAGATTGCAGACACAATCTAGCACAGATCTTCACAGATGCATTTCAAGTAGGATCCTAAAATATGAGTCAAATCCAATACCACACCTTCTGTCCTCTTCTATGTGCAAAAGGACACACACAAAGAAAGGAATTCCTATTGTCTGGTTCTGATATAAAACTTAGGTTCCTTTATTGTTAGCTTATGTTCTGTATACAGTCAAAAGGGAGAAGTACATTTTCACAGAGAGCTTAAATTAGTGTGTTCCCTCCCACTATATTTGAGCTCTGGATCTTTGGATAGGCACTTGAATTGCATGCTCTTACATATATGGTGAAGTCTAATAAGCCTCAAAATTAATGGAGGATTACTTTTTTGGCAAATATTTACAAAAAATGTAGTAATCTCAAAACTATAAATATTCTGGCTGGAGAAAAAGGAAAACATATACAAATCTGGACTGAAACAAACAAACAAATAAAAAACGTTCTGCCATAGAAATATTTTTATCCAACATGCCACTGATCACATATAGAAACTGTATGTTTCATGTCTTCCTTTTTCCAAAGGGCTTTAAACTACTCTCTATGAGAAGTTTGTAAGCATCAGTCTACAAGATACTTTGAAGCTGAAGGATCTAGAAAGACTTTAAGACAATAATATACTCAATCTCTCACCTTTGGAGATGACAGTTAAGCCAGAAGAGGAGATTGGTGAGCAAAGCACCTACACAACAGGGCAGAGCTCCAGGTCTCCAATCCCTGCCCCAGTGGCTGCTCATGACATACACAGTTGCAGAGTAATGACACAAAACAGTGTCTTCCTGCCTGATCGCTATGTCACTCTCCAAAGTGATAAGCTTTAAAATCTCTTGAGACAAGTAAAATTTAAAGTCAAGCTTTCCACATAGTCGGTCTATACCAGAAACTGGATTGTTAACTGAAGGAGAGTCCTGTTACCATTACCATGTTCTTCCACACTTTTGACGACAAAGCCCATCTAAAGAAAACTAGTTATTCACAAAGCCAACCTCATATTACTAAAGCCAACCTCATATTACTAAATCACTTGAATGTACCAGTGCTGGACCTGTCTTACAGTTTATAACCCTAAATACAGTCTCAGTAGTTAGGTGTTTTAGTTGCTATCCATTCAGTCTCTTCTCTAATTATTTTTCAGTTTTGGTCTTAAAAGCTAACTATGACAGGGAGGTGGGGAAAAAAACCCACATCAATAAACTCTAATCTCAAACACTTTTTCACAAGAAACAGTAGTCTCCTCACACTTCACTGCTTTTACAGCCTTTATTAAGAGAACTAAGAATGCAGTCTGTTTGATTTATAATTGGAAATCATGAACTATGACATTCACCTGCTGTTCATGCACACAAATGCAATGATACAAGATAGTTTCATCACTCAACATAATAATTGGCATGAACCAGCTCTGGTATGCAGCATTCAGATCCCTAAGGTCCACTAACAAGTTGCTGTAACTACATGCAGCTGTAGAGGAAAAAAAGGGAAAAACACAGCATTTTTCATATCATGGTTGTTTTCATTAATTCATGTGGGGGAAGCACAGAAGTCTGCCTTGGGTTTTGTCCTGATCCTACAGATGTTACTGTAAAGTGAGGATGACCCCACTGATGTTAAGGCCTCAGACTATCCTGCAAATGATGCTAGAGAAGAAAGAACTGGAGAGTAGCAACATTCTTTACCAAAAAAAAAGACCAAAATTAATGTAAGTGATCTCATAGTGATCTACCCATGTAGAGTGTATATTACACTACTGAAATTTGGTACTTCAACATACAGAAAAGCTGTTTTTAACCTACCAAACTTCGAAAAATAATCTAAATTAAGTCTCCAACTCATCGTTAATTCTTGCCCAGGCAGAGAAAGGACCCAATTCAGTGGAATACTTAGACATGTATATGACTTAAAACATAGCACTGAAGTCTATTCATGCTGAAGTTATTCTTGTCCTTTAATATCCTCTGTACAAAAAAAGACAAATTAAAAAAAAAAAAAAAACCAAACAAAAAAACCCCAAAACCCAAAACCTACCAAACAAAAAAAAAAAAGCCACAAAATTGTGGCTCCTGTCACTTGAAACACTGAAAATCCTCATGAAATTTCACTGACTATGCTGCATTTCTGTGACTTATTGTTCCTTAGTAGAACTTCTGGCTAAGAATACCATACAATAGTGTATGCATAAACTAAGGGTACATAAAAAAAGAAAATATTTAGCCCTCTCTTAGATTGTCTTTTCCCTTCTCCCAGTGTTACTGAAATATAAGGGATTCAAATGATCATTTTTCTAAAGTTTTACCATTCATGGGCTGAAATAGGAAATAGTGGAAATTTTTTGGAATAATGAAATCCTTGGGTGGATGTTTAAAAATAAGAAGGAAAGTATAATGGTACAGGCAAATGAATGCCTGTATTGCCTCTCTTAAGATGTATGGGAGAAGATGTGATACAACTTGATTTCTCTCTACCATTAGCAAAGCTTTTAAGTACATAGTTGTCTCTAGGCAGGTGGGAATTTTAATGGAACTACGTGTGACTACTCACACATTAAATATGTGAGTGATTTGCTGGCTTGAAAACTGATAGCAGTAGATGTGCTTTTCTCACAGTCATGTGGTATGCAAACATCAGTTAACATACTGGTTCCTCTCAGTTCCACAAAGAAAAGTGCCATTCAGTTCTACAGGAGAAAACTTTTGCCCATGGCCTTAGATTCTATCAGTTGGGAAGAAAATAATTTTCTGCTCAAAGATTTCTGTCATGAAAGATATAATACATAGACTTCCTGCATATCAAATAACCATTTCTAAATTTAGCATAGTTTGTAAAAGGTTATAACAAAAATGTAAGCAGAAAAGATAGAGACATAGTAGTGATTCATGTAAAAGTAAGTAAACATACTTTGGGAAAAAAAAAACAATAATATTAAATGGTAGCTTTCTAAGGAAACCTGTTCTAGACCATTGTGCTCTTTGGTTTATTTATGGTATAATTATAGGAGGAACATGCAAATAGGTGAACTCATAGATGAAGAGCAAATTAAGCTGTCCAACTACTGTTACGAAATGAATCTAAGTTATGTGTAATGCATATGCATTCTTGTAGGTCTATAGAATAGTCTCTGCTAAAAAGTTCAACATTTGTGTAAAATTATTAACGGCATCTTTACATAATTCTAGTTATTTATTTTGCTAAATGCAGGAAACTGCTGTCATTTCTGATATCACTCTGTAGTAACATTGGAAAAAGGTTGACCTTTTTTAACCACCAATATACCTATGACAAACATGAAAGTAAACATAATGATAAAAAGCCTTCCCTTTGTTGGAAGGAAATGTTAATGGCTGCTTTTGTTATCTGTGTATCTAAACCCAGTCTTGTCTAATGACTTGTTTTTGTAAAGCAAAAAATTGTTCTTGACCTTTCAAACCACTATGAAAAAATGTGCTCTATAACCAGATGCGGGTCAGTGACACTACAATAGAAAAGGGGTGACTGTCATTTACAAAGCTGTTTTTCTTTTACACTTAACACATTAGTGGTTAAATGAAACTAGTCTGTGACCTGAGGTCTGTATTTTTAGAGGCAGATGAATAATTAGAGCTAGCTGTCTCAAAAATTATTTTTATATAAAGCAGCTTAAGAAAGAGAGAAAAAAACACTAAAAGCAATGACAAGCGTTCATTTTTAAAGGAAAACTACATATGTCTTGGATGACAAAAAGGGGTTCCTTTGTTTGTCCTTGTCTTTTAATCTAAAATACTATGTTAAATATGCCCTAAAAAACCTACTTTAGAGCTTCTGAAAATAATATACTTTGTAGAAAGGTGGCATTTGCAATCTTTGCAGTGATTCATAACCCACCTTGATGATACTCGTTTAGATGTCTCACCCAAAACCAAATGCTTAAATCTGATACCTTCATGTCTTAAGGTACCTAAATTAGTCATAACAAATCAGTCAAAGTTTGAGGAGCTGTGTGCTAGTGAGACATTTCAGACTGCTACACATGGCAATGGACACAATGAACCGCACTAGAAGTGTTTTTACACAAATTCATGCAGCATGAGGAATAAGCAAGAGGAGCTAGAAGCCTTGGCCCAGTCCCAAAGATATGACATCATTGGCATAAGTGAAACCTGGTGGGATGAGTCATGTGGCTGGTTTGCCATGATGGATGGTTACAGGCTCTTCAGGAGGGACAGGCAGGGCAGGCGAGGCGGGTGGGTGGCATTGTATGTAGTGGAGGATCTGGAATGCATGGAGCTTGCAGTTGGCAATGGCACAGTTGAGACCCTCCAGGTAAGGATTAAGGGACAGACAAATAAAGCGGATATTGTTGTGGGAGTCTACTATAAACTACACAGCTGGGAGGATGACACCAATGAATTATTCTTTAAGGAACTAAGGGATGCCTCTAAGTCATCTGTCCTTGTCCTTATGGGGGAATTCAACTTGCCATTTGTCAACTGGGAATACCACACAGCTGGGACAAACAGGTCCAGAAGATTCCTAAACCATCTGACAATGACTTCTTGGTACAGGTACTAAGGGAACCGACCAGGAGGGGTGACTTCTTTGATTTGTTGCTTATTAACAGAAGGCCTCGTGAGTGAAGTGGAGATTGGTGGCCACCTTGGCCACAGAGACCATGAAGCAGTCAAGTTTAAAATCTATGATAACAGGAGGAAAACTGCCAGCAAGACCTAAGCTCTGGATATGAGGAGAGCAGACTTCAGGTTGCTCAGAGAACAGCTTAGTAAAGTCCTCTGAGATAAAGTTTTAGAAGGTGCCAGAGTCCATCAGTGCTGGTCGCTTCTTAAGTACCACCTCCTAAGAGAGCAGAAGCAGGCAATTCCAAAGTGTAGGAAGTCAGGCAGGTGAGGCAGAATGCCGGCTTGGCTGAGCAGGGATCTTCTTCTAGAAGGAGAAAAAAGAAAGTATATGGCTAGTAGAAGCAAGGTCAGGCAACATGGGAGGACTACAGGGATGCTGTTCGTCACTGCAGGGAGGAAATACATGCTGCCAAAGCTCAATTAGAGTTGAAGGTGGCCAGTACCATGAGGGACAATAAAAAGGGGTTTTTAAATACGTTAATGGCAAAAGGCAAGCCAGAAATAACATTGGCTGCTGCTTGATGGGAATGGTCACCTCACAAACAGGGACATAAACAAGGCAGAGACATTTAATGCTTTCTTTGCCTCGGTCTTCAACACTGATGGTGGGCTCTGGGACCCCCAGAGCCCTGGGCTAGAGAACCATGGCTGTGGGAATGATAAACCCCAATCAACCCTGAACTAGTGTGGGACTTGCTGCTCCAGCTGGATCCTTATAGGTCGATGGGGCCTGATGAGATTCATCCGAGGGTACTTAAAGAGCTGCTGATGTCATAGCGAGACCTCTCTCAAAGATTTTTCAATGCTCTTGGGCATCTGGAGAGCTCCCAGTTGACTGGAAGCTGGCAAATATTGTCTCAGTCTTCAAGAAGGGCAGCAGGGATGACCCTGGTAACTATAGGCCCATCAGTCTCACTTCTGACCCTGGCAAAATTATGGAGAAGATTATTCTGGGAGTTATTGAAAAACACCTGAAAGACAATGCAGTCATTGGTCCCAGCCAGCACAGGTTCACAAGGGGAAAGTTCTGCTTAACAAACTTAATTTCCTTCTATGAAAAGGTAACCCACCTAGTTGACCAAGGGAAGCCAGTCGATGCAATTTTTTGGATTTCACCAAAGATTTCAATACTGTCTCTCACAGTATCCTCCTGGACAAAATGTCCAGCATACAGCTGGATAAACACATAATGCAGTGGGTGAGCAATTGACTGGCAGGTTGGTCTCAAAGGGTTACATCGGGCTGGCGGCCAGTCACTAACAGCGTTCTGCAGGGATCCATCTTAGGGCCACTACTTTTTAATCTCTTCATAAATGACTTGGATGCAGGACTGGAAAGAATACTAATTAAGTTTGTTGACAACACAAAATTGGAAGGAGCTGCTGACACTCTCAAGGGCAGAGAGGCCCTGCAGAGACATCTAGACAAATTAGAGAGCTGGGCAATCACTAACCCTATGAAGTTTAACAAGGGCAAGTGCCGGATTTTGCACCTGGGGCACGGCAATCCTCAACGTACAGACAGCCTGGGGAACGAGAGGCTGAAAAGCAGCTCTGCAAAAAGGGACCTGGGGGCTCTAGTCAACGGCAAGTTGAACATGAGCCAACAGTGTGCCCTGGCAACCAAGAGGGCCAACCGTGTCCTCGGGTGCATCAAGCGCTGCATTGCAGCCGGTCGAGGGAGGGGATTGTCCCGCTCTACTCTGCACTGGTGCGGCCTCACCTTGAGTACTGTGTGCGGTTTTGGGTGCCACAGTATATTAAGGATGTAAAGCTACTAGAGAGTATCCAGAGGAGGGCTGTGAAGTTGATGAAGAGTTTAGGGGGGAGTCCGTATGAGGAATGGCTAAAGTCACTTGGTTTGTTCAGCCTGGAGAAGAGGAGACTGAGGGGAAACCTCATTGTGGTCTACAGCTTCTTCACAAGGGGAGGAGGAGGGGCAGGCGCTGATCTCTTCTCTCTTGTGATCAATGATAGGACCCAAGGGAATGGCAGGAAGATGTGCCAGGGGAGGTTTAGGTTGGATAGTAGGAAGAGGTTCTTCACCCAGAGGGTGGTGGAGCACTGGAACAGGCTCCCCAGGGAGGCAGTCACGTCACCAAGGCTGGCAATATTCAAGAAGCACTTGGACAACTCCCTCAGACACATGAATTTTGGGGTTGTCCTGTGCAGGGACAGAAGTTGGACTCGAAGATCCTTGCAGGTCCCTTCCAAATCAGGATCTTCCATGATTCTATGATTCTATGGTGATAACTATTGTATCCAGTGGATGGACAGGGCTCTGAATAAGTGTATTTCAGGAAGTACTTCCAAAGCTTTGTGATAACAAGGAAGGTATGCACAATAATTATTTACTATGACCTCCAGAGAAAGTCTCGCTGAATGGGCTTCCTTTGTGTACTACAGCAAAGCTGCCAATCATCTGATTTTCATACGAAGCTGCATTCTTTTCTTTTCTTTTCTTTTCTTTTCTTTTCTTTTCTTTTCTTTTCTTTTCTTTTCTTTTCTTTTCTTTTCTTTTCTTTTCTTTTCTTTTCTTTGGGTTCAGAGAAACCATTAATTTTCAATCCCACCTGTAAAAAAAAGGTGGTTACCACAACACTCCCAGTAAAAACTGCAGAAACCATGAACAAGCGCTGTTGGTTTAAATCCACTGGGTTTTTCTGGTATCATTGCAAATATAAGCTCTCAAAGTAGGGTCTGATCAAGGGCAAAACTTGTCTCTATGTGTAGCAGTTTAGGCAAGTGGCAAGATCATGGTAAACAAAAGGTGTTGCAGTTTCCATGTCCATATTATGGTTACCGTAGGTCTAAAATCCACCGGTTTAGGCATTCATTTCTGCTTCTATTCAACCCCTGAAAAGTGTATGCTTTGGAAGAGGGACAATTCCCCAGGGTTTCCTGCCTAGGAAACATGACTATAGAGACAATCCCTGAATCTCCAGGGCCACACATTTACTGCTAAGTATCTTCTGTTAAGAATTTTGGGTAAATAAATACTAAGCTATTCTAAGGACATTTGCAAGACTATTTATTTATCATTTGATGATTAGGAGCAAATAGCATAACTATTAAAAAGCCTCCCATTGCTAAATTACTTTTTACATTTTCATTCTCTTTATTTTTTACTGTAATTGTTTCTGTCACTTCTCTTTATCCAAAACCAATGCCCCTTTATCACAAGTTTTAAAGGTACAAAACAAACCAACTAACCAACCAAATGAAAACCAAACGCATATCAAACTGCTAATTTCCTAATGGCAAAAGCATCTTTCTCTTATTTCACTTCAAACATAAGGTTTCTATTTTAAAAGCGTGGTACAACTAGTCTTTAGAATTTGCTTGTTGGTCTTGATTTTCGTTTTAAAATCTTTTAAAGGTTTTATGTTTGTAGGTTTGCTATGAATCTAAAGTTTTTTTGGCAGTACAACCAGTTACTTTCGTACTCAGCTGGCCATTACTGCTGAATTAATTTACTGGTCCGAATCTGCTACTGTCCTTAAAGGAAATGCCATATTCTCATTATATCCTTCCATTATACTAAACATACTGCCATCATTTAGGTTATGTCTGACTTTAATGACATTTAGTGACATTTCCCATTACTATTACAGTTAGTTATCTACTCATGGTCACAGTCTGCTTCTTTATATCTCTAGGGTGGTTTTAATAAAGCTGTATGGGGGCAATGGCTCTATTAGCACTTCTGTATGTGTCTTATGCGAACTGTACTGAAGATCTGCAGAATTTTTCCACTGTCCTATGTACATTTTTTGGATTCATTTATGCAACATCCACCAGTATAATTTTCTTTGGAGCCATTTGGTAAGGTTAGTTCTGACATGCAAACCAAATTTAACTGTCCTTCTCTGTAAGTGTAGCCTGCCTGAGAGAATATATTTTTATTATTTGGTAATTATTTTTTAAAAATAGATCTCTTCTAAACTAGTAAAAAAACCCCAGACTTATGAAAACAGCAACAGCTGTTAAATTCAACAGTGCCTGCCTGCTAGATCCTGTCACATAAAGTCATATTTGTCATTAAGTTATATTTGTTTACACACACAAGCACACAAACTTCTCCAACTGGTTTGATTTGTTTGAAATTTTAAAGAGGGAATGCTTTTTGAAAACTTAATAAGTAAGCTCTGAATATCAGTTTCAGTTTTGTATTTTTTGTGAAACTAACTTGAAAGTAAATGAAACAATCAAAATAAGGATGAAGGTTCAACTAGGAAAACTTGGAATTTATTAAGCATGTTTTTTTCTAGACTGCACATGCAAAACAGCTGAGCTATATTTGACTAACTGTAGCTTAGGACTGTCAGTGCTTTATCTCCCTGACATTCCTTAGCTTACAGTATTGGAAGGCACAATGGGTCCTGGGGATAGGGCACTGGATTTGGTCTCAAGACACGCTGCTACTATTGCTGGCCTTGTTAATGATCTACTGTGTGATAAAGAGTAAATTACTCCACCTCTCTTTGTCCCAGTGTCATGAACATAGCTACATAAAGCATTTTGAGATCTAAAGAACTTTGAGTTACATGCTATTATAATTTATTATTTATTCTCTGCTCTTCTGTGAGAGTGTTTTTAAAGACATTCTGTGCCAACTAATGCACATTTTTCTGAGGCAAGAAATCCACAGTTGTCTGAAAAGTCAGGCTGTGAATACGAGAGACAGCTTTTTTTTCATCCTGTTTCCATAGAGTTCCTGCACAGATAAGTTTCCTACATGAAAATTATGAGCTGATCAGGTACCCAAGTGTATGAGTTTCCAACAGGGAAACACAATCTTCCCATTTATTTCTATGCATTTCTAGTGCATCATCATTCAAGGTTGAATATGATGTGCTTCGCTAAGCTGAAGCCTGTTTTAAGTTTACTCACACCAACCGCAACAATGCACTCACTGGTGCAGACTGGAAGCCATCTTCTACCAATAGCTGACACTGTAAATGATGTAATGCTGAAGATTTTCTCTATCAGAAACATGTTGGAAACAGTCTTTGAAAAAAAAATTAAAAAACAAAACTTTTAACTTTTGTTTCCAGTGTTATTCCATACAGGATATCATATTTTCTTTGTTTGCCAGCCCCAACTGTTGTTTTTATTAGCTTTCCTCAAAAGCTGGCGATAACAACGTGATGCTTTTTCAGAGCTTTTTCTTCGACTCTTAACGCCCACACAGCTGTAGCAAATGCGATGGGTTCTAGTTGTTGAACAGTTTAGTTAGCAACAGAAACAGTACAAAACCTGGAGGTGAACCAAGAAAAATTTTCACCTCCATTCTGGTCCCTTTACTGACTTAGATGGATTTAAAATGGTACCTGGACTCAAGCATATGCCTCTGAACAGCCTCGTGCAATAATTCAAACTCTTTTTGCTTGTGCTCTGTCATCCAGATCACCATGCTGGCATGGTATAAAGCCCTCCAAGCAGGGCATATTACCTTGGTTTTGGCATGATGTTGACTGTGGCTACAGGTTTGCCCTGGTTTGGAAGGTGGGCTTGGAGTGTGGTCAGCTTGAGCTGACATCTGCCTGCAAATGAGCTGCAAACACTCCCCCGCCAGCCCCAAAGTACTCCTGCAGATGGTTGCAGGCAGCCTTGCTGGTGTAAGGATCCTGGTAAAGGCAATTGCCAAGGCTGGAACTGGGAAAGGGTAGGGGACCAGCCTGCCACAACCTGCAGTGCTGAGAAACTGTATAAAGTGCTGTTGCTTGCAGGCTGGCAGGCATATCAGCTCTAAATCAGGAGGGCAGAAGATAAGCTTAGCGCAGAAATCACTTTGGCACAAATCCTACTCCTACTAGAATTCACACTGCTGTACCTCATCTTTCTTCCTTGGGAAAACCACTACTAGCAACAGCAGGTCATTCAGCTTATAGGCACACTGCAGTCTGGGTGTCTTCGCTGCAATTATTACCTCTAGTGTCAACTGCCACTTAATTCCAGGCATGCTGTTTGGTTGTGGTGAAATCCATCATTAAGAACTTTAAAGTTCCAAACATTTTCTTTATTCCAATCTCCTAGAAAGTTAAAAAGCAGCAAAGAAAATCAAATATGCTACTGCTCTTTCATAAGAGCTGCAGCTCTAGCATTTCCTGAAAGTTTCTTCTCATAATTTAAGAAACAATATTAAAAAGGGGTAGAAAAGGAAACGATAGATGGGAAAAGCCTTGCAAGAGAGAAAAATGATTTTGTAAGTAGTAGGTAGATCAGGTAGACAAAGAATTTAAGTTACCAGAAAAATTGATTGCTTGTTCTGTTATAGAGACAGAATTATAGAAGTAACAGATAAGAGAAAATAGCAAATGTGATATATTTCAGTAAGGATTTAATATCACTGACAAAATGCTAGAGCATGAATAGGCCTATAAGGCCAGTTATTGGAAGTTATTATTCATTCCAAAGTGGTATCACTTTGTCAGAGGTTTCATGGCCAATAGTCCTCATAAAAAAAAAAAAAAAAAAAACAGAGGTAAAGACGGAGTGCTACAGTACCAAATCCTGCCCTGCCCCTATGGACAGTGAATACTGCCAGGGGAGGAGTAACAATGGACCCAAATATTATGATGAAATCTGCCTAAAAGGAATTTAATTAAGGGGAAAAATGTCTTGGAAGAAAAAGTAGGAGAGTGTTCACATGTTAGAGTAACTGCATCTAATCCTCCAACTATGACAAAAATTCATACCTGCAGACAGCAGATACCTGATTAGCTGCTTCTGCTTTACTGCTATTGTTTCATACTGACTAAGAGAGAACAAAGTAACTCACAATCTTCATTATAAGTAATAGCTTCTTGGTCCCAGTGTGGGGTCCTGACTCATCATTAACGTTTTGTTTCCTGCAATTTCTACTGTTTGTATGTGTAATTAATAAAAATAATGTTGGTGTATTTAGTTGCTATAGAAACCATTATTTCTTTAGCTTCTCCTGAGGATTCTGAGCAAATCTGCAGTAAGTTTGACCCAACTTTGTTACCTCTTTACAGTCTTGAATGAAATAAGTTATGACTCCTGGGAGGAATGTTTGAATTTCTGACTATGAGCAAAGTTCTATAAATCTACATAGTAATTTGTCCCCATAGACTGTTACCAAATATAATCTCAAGACCTTATAAATTATAACACCCAGAGGAATGTTATTAAGCTTTCTTTCATTGCATGAAAACAATCAGTGTTGGTAATTTAAATGTGGTTTGCCTGAACATCCTGCTAATTTGAAAATAATGTAAAATGCAGACAGTCAGTTGTTAGAATAAATAAGGTAAGGATAAATGATATATAAAAGTCAGGGCTGGACAAAACTTGTCTTCCGTGAAATGGAGAATACAAGAATCCCAACAATAATGATGGTATTTTATTCTTGTAGCACCCTCCAATGCTGGGAATTTTATAAATATCTGGTCCACACCAACATTTGAGCAACGAGAAGTTTTGCAAGCAGTTCCTGGTATTTTAAAAGTATATATGGTATAAAAATACATGGAAAATTTGTACAGTACACAAGCATAATGCAATATGATGGAGAGATAGACAGAAGAACCGATGGCTGTGAGAGTGACAGGGAAAGGCAGCTTAATATATAAACCATCACCATGGACTGGAACACAGGTATATCTCATTCCAAATTAATGTCTCAACCAGTAGGTTAGAGAAGCTTGCTCACACCCAATAAATCTTTAGACACACTGATATAGCTTTAATTTGAGGGAATGAGAACATCTCTCAGAGCACTCTAATACTCACAGTGCCTAAATTAGTGCACACTCACAAGATGTGTATAAGAATACCAAAATACTGAACTATTGAGAAACATGTGGAAGAGCTGACAGCTCCTTTCACTGTGGCCATGTTCTGAAAGAAAGTGTAACACAATTTTTCTGTGGTACCTGATCTGACAGAGAAGACCTGTTTAATAACCTCTCTTGTGAAAGGTAGGTGACAGAACCACAATTCCTGGATCTGGGTGAGACTTACACATGAGACAGTCACAGAGCTGCTCAGTATGATAACAAGAAGAAATCCAAATATAGGCTCCTACAGAGTTAGTAGCACCTGAGGAAGGGGCTGTACAGAGATGCCTGCCTCAGCCTGCAACCTGCTCTGGGCACTCTGTACATCTCAGCCTGGATTTTGGAGCAGAATCCACGTCTCCCCCCATATTTTGAAAGCAGAAAGTTTTACATTTAGACAAAAATAAGTATTGGTGTAAGTACCTGCAGAATCACAGCCTGTGTTTGTACAACCCCACCATATTATGGGCATGCAAATGTATTTAGGAATGTTCAAGGTTCTATAAGTAAAAAAACTGATGGATAATGTCCTGGTAGACACTATTAATACATGTTAATAAAAAGAATTCATAACAATAAAAAAGAAATTGCCATTCTTACAAAAGCTTTATCCTTTTCTTTCCTCATTCCTGTCTTTTCTCTAAAACGAGATCTTGACAGAAGAGATTATTTGAATATTGCTTTTAATGGGCTCTTATATATGCCATTATTAGTAAATGTAATGAAGTTCCTCCCCTGTGTCCAATTCACTTTTATTTGTTTATTTTAGGGATGCAGAAAAGGCTGAAATTTTTGCCCCTGTGAACTTTATGGAATAATGGATCATTTCCTCTCATTGTTTCCTTTTTTTCATTTATAAAAGGATGACCACTTAGTAGACATTCTGTAAAGGCCCAGGGATCTTATTATGCCTATTGCTATTCATAATTGGATATCGCTATGTAATTTAAAACTATTAATGAATACAATATAAGAGTACTCTCTCCACACAAGTAAACAAAATATTTTCACGAGATGGTAGGATTGTTTTCATCTCTTCAGAGAAAAGCTGATATTTTCTGATGAAAATATCCATTGTGTTTCTTCAGGGTATTTAGTAACAAGGGTGAGGGAAAAGGCAAGACAGTGAAAGAGTTCAAGGCATGATTGATTTTATATGAGAACAGTCAGTATTTTTAAAGACCAGTGATACTGCCAGAATACAGAATTCTAGAGCTTTTGCTTTTTTTTTTTTTTTTTTAACATGCTTTTACTAATGGTATGACCTCCTACTATGAATATTCCCATTTGTTTCAGATGCTTTCATAACTGTCTTGCATATATCTTTACAACATTGCAAAAGCAAGGTAACTTGTGTGCACCTGTGTGCAATTGCACAATGGCACTAAAAAACGTCCTAAGATTATCTCTGTCAACAGCATGAAAAAGCATGAAATAAGGGTGGTGTTCATATTTTGTAATGGCTAACTTGGATGTGTATATCAGATGCATACATTATGACAAACAGTTACTGATATCAGCAGAACGACACAACTTGGTTTAAGTCTCCATGTGCCTTTAAGAAGCTTGTAGAGTGCATTCTACTTTTGCTTTGGAGGCATCTTTGACTCTTTCAGATCTATTTACTTTTTCTACTTTCTTATCTGAAGTCATTCATTTATTATATATTAGTGCAATAATTTGATGAATTGAATGTAACAGAAGTAATAGTGAGCAGAAACTTCATGGTATAGCCTCAAAGCTCTACTGATCTGTGACTGGGAATATGAGGAATATAAAATAGGATGCAGGCTGTGCTTGTATTCCTTCAATCATCAGTTAGATTCATAGCTTATTTCCTCATATACCTAAAATAGCTTAAAGCTATCCTATACTTAACTCCTGTACTTCACTGCTAGCATAATTATGCTGACAGGAGAAGATAAACTGAAATTTTCTCCATGCCCCCCTGTAGTGTTCTCTCTAGAGAGGAAAAATGATACCATCCAAGGTTTTCAGAGAAAATTTTCAAAAGTACATGAAAGTGTGTGTTGACTGGTCTATGATGCCAGAGTTGTTCAAATCAACTGGAGAATATCTGGGAATGAGATCCCACATCAATTATAGGTTACTTGCTATTGAGCGGCACCAACAGAAGTATTCTTTGAAGAGATTTGAGTCGGTCTTGAAAGAAAAGGTGTAAATCCCTAACTCTTTTAAGGATTCAGAGATAAATACTTTAAATCTATGAGGTGACAATTTTAAGACACAACTGCCTTCCCAGAATTTCATGTGTAATAATTACATGCTGACTGGTAAGAACTCCATTTTGTTCTCCCTGCTTACTTGGGCCTGTGGATTCCACCAGGGATCAGCCTCAAAGCTCAGGGTTACCATACCAAAGCTGTTTTGTACAACCCACCCCTTTTAAACACAAAGAAAAGAAAATTGTACAAAAAAAGTTCCCAAAACAGTGTTTAGGAGAAAGTCTGTGATCATTGAAAGTGAATGGGAAAATAGTAAACAAGATTCCAAATTTAGGTAGGAATGTAATTATACAAAAGCTTTAAAATGAAGCTGGAAGGTTTCAAATTCCTACACAAACAAGGGGAGTAGGTGAATTATTTAAATTAGGGCATGATGTAATCTGTATAAATGAGTGGAGTAGAACTGCTGGGATGACTCATTAAAATAAATCATTATTTCATCCAGTAAAGCAAATTATATGAATCCAAACCTGATACTTATGAGATACAATGCCAGCATAGCGTTACTGAAATAACACCAAGGAATTTTTTCTTTTACTAACAGGAACCTCTCTTCATAATTATAAAGTGCTTTCTAAGAAAACATTCTTTTTTAATACTTTAACAATGGGACATGCACCATTCACGTAATTTAGAGGAATAAATAATGCAGAACCAAGCCAGTAATTGACTGAAGAAAAAAGAAAAGACAAAGAAAAATCATAAAGATACCAGCATGATACCAAATGAAAGTGTTTGGGGTCAGGTCTTTCCCAGCACAGGAGCTTAAGTCATTGATCTGTTTTACTCTGTGGGGCACTTTTGTGTTGTCTCTGGTTGGACTTAATGAAGGAGTCGAACTGTGTGATCAAGTGCAAGACAAGGAGATCAACTCATAAACAGAAATCCAATATATTTTTCTTTCTTTTGGCTGTCAATTAGATGACTTTTTACCTTGCATTGTGGAGTAATTAATAAAATTAAAATAGAGATTTTTTTTTTTGTTGTTCTTTTCTTTAGTTAGCTTATTCATTTTTTCCAGTGAATGAGGCCAAGAAACAGGTTAAGGTGTATTTTAACTGTATGTAATGCTGAGGACAAACCAGCAATCCAGATGTACTGCTAGTCATGGATATTAGGGGTCCTGAGACAAATCACATGATCTCTAGGATCCTAAGTGGAGCGAAGTGTTATCCACACTGCACTCTCTGGGTGAAGTTGACTCTCTTGGTCTTTTGTTTTCTCTACTCCAGCTTCCTCCTTCTGTACCTTTCTTCCTCTTTTCTTTATCTGTTTCTCTGTGGATCTTTCTTAAAATAAAACCTCTCTCTTAAACTTTTATCATTAACAAAAAAAAAATGCAAACCTCTTGCTTTTCTCCTCATTCTAAGCTATATGCTAGTTTACCTAAGCTATGTCTTTTTCTATTACTCTAAATAAGCTAATATATACTAACATATGAATAGACTAAAATATTGAATGCTATCATTTGAAGACAAAAAAATTTCAAAACAAAATATAAAAATATAGAAAAGTACAGGTTAATTTGATGGTGAGAATTCCTTGGTGGTTACCTGTGAAGATACCCAAGGTAAAAAGAACTCTCAGTTTTCTGTCTTTTTAAAATACTTTCTGGATCTCCTCTTTCACAGTATCTTAGAATGTATTAACTTTGGTGTCATGAAGGTAAAAAAAAATTTCTTAAACCATGCTACCTTCAGAAAATTAAATAAGGTATATGTTGTACATGACAACACTCAGCTGAAGTCTTTCAATTTAATATAGTTTTATTTTCTCATTTATACTTCATCATGGATCAACAGAGCAGGCAAATGGTCTTCAGATCCATCTTCATATCTCCAAAAATATTTCTGATGTATGAGTCTGGCTTTCTCAGGAATTACTTAGGTTTATATGCATACAACATTAAGCTTAATTTTCATGGAAATTACTATTGTTTCCACAAATTTTCTCTGATTTTGTGTATTTAAACTCTAGTTATGACATCTTTCATTAGTTAGAGAGAAAGCCTATCCATGTTATGTTGCTGTTATACATTATTTCCATTGAATACGTATATTTCAGTAGCATTCAATGGCACCATCAGTCATAGGTCTATTATTTCGAAAGGTTATAACAATGCAAGTCAAATACATTCAGTTGTGGTATGAAACTTATATTTTCTTTTTATGACAATATTTGCATTATTCTATCTTCAAAATTTCAATTTATAAAGAGTCAGATAAAAATATAATTATATCTATCAACCTATTTATGGTATTTATCCTAATAAGAATATCTTCATTGTGTGCTACTGCTCTTCTCAATGGCTCCTTTTTTTTTTTTTAACTAGTTAGTATTGTAGAAGTTATCAGGAGAGTAGATTAACTAAAATAAGAAGAGTATCTTAAAAAAAAGGGTTCTTGGGATGAAAAAAATGCTTCTTCAGAAGAAAAAACGTAACTGCTAACATTTCAATCCTGTTCATGTTAATGTAGACAAATAATTTAGTGAGCACAAGAATTCATTGAATCACTTTCATTGGTGATATTCAGCATGTGCCACAGTCCAAATTTTACAAAATTATTAGATTCATTTTTATATCTATTTCAAGTCAACAAAAGTTATCCAAAACTTATCTGGAACCTACTGCTGAATCCCACAGTCAGCACTTCAGTCATCCCCCTAACAAGGAATAAAGCCTTTCTTCTCTTTCAGACGTTAATGGAAACGAGTAACTATTTGGCTGGGAACAGGTTTAATTTTAAAGCTAGTGTCATGTTAAGTTAAAGAACGATAAACCAGTACACTGAACTACTCACATTAAAGGTTACTTAGCTGAGACAGATTTTTGCAATTACTGGAACTTCTTTTTTTTCCTTTTCTGATATAGTCTTCCAGAATCTGTGTTTACTGGTGTGACATTGAATTCTTTAACACTGAGTTTCCACTCAGAAATATCTCCATACCTGTTCTTTTGCTGCAGAAGTTTTCCTTACGAAAAAGTTAATGGAGTCTTTGAAAACGGCAAAGAATTATGTCTAAGTTTCAAGGTCATCTTTCCTGTGTGGAGTAACTGGAATGGCTTAAAGCCCATGGGACACTATAAAAACTTTTGCTAGTATTCTTGGCTGTTTACCAAAACAGAGCATTTTTTTTCTATACCCAGAACTTTTCTGATAACAAATTATTTTCAGCTATGGCTTTTCATCAACACTACAGAGAGAAATTAAAATATAAAACTGTTGGTAATTGAATATGTCTATGGCCATACAGATCACCTCTTGAAGCATAGCTACCTTAAGGCAAGTACTCAGTGAACAATATCAAAATTATTGTGACTAGTGGACTAGATTTCCCTCTTGTTCATTGATTACTCAGCATACTGTCCCTGTAAGCTCTGCCCTTGTCAGCAATCACATTTGATTGCAGACTTCAAGCCTTCAATAGATAAATAGATAGATGGGTGAGAGAGACAGAGAAACATGAAGGTCTAAAACTATCTTTTTGAAGGCCTTGGACTTGTAAACAGTTCAAACATGCAGCATGAAATAGGATATTTGTTTAAAGTCTCACTGGATCTGCTCCAAGGCATTCTTCTCATGCATGACATGGGGTAGGGCATAGCTCTGCATGAGCAGCACCCTATCTACACACATTTGAGGTCACTTGCTTTCAACTTCAACAATGAGCATGCAGCATGCAACACAAACTTACAAACCTCTCTGCTTCTGATTTTGCCTCAAAATGACAATGATCTCACAACAGCTGGCTTAAAGGAGATATAATTACCTCATCCATTGAAGTGGTTTATAAGCTCACAGGTATATACACACATGCACAGACATACACAGCGTCAGTTTCTGTTAATTTAAACTTCTGAACAGAATTTGAACTGAACCTAAAATCTAAGTCCTGCCTCCCAAATTTCAGAAAAAAGATGAGCTACAGAAGGACCTGGTGTTTCAGCACTAGTACCAAGGTGACTTTTTAAATCCTGCAGAAGGATGTTCTATCTGCCTAATTTAAGGACTTAAACTTAAGCAAACTAGGTTTTATTGTGAATGCTTGAAAGGCATCTAATGACATATCTATTAATATTTAAGGAACTGAGATAACTTTATTTGAAGGAGTGCTTTACTAGACACCTACAATTTGAGTTTAAGGTAGATACCTATGTTAGATTGGATAATATCATGCCTTTTTTTTTCCAAGGTGAGGTGAGTGGAAATCAGGAAAAAATTCTGCAGCAAGATTTTTAACGTATCTGTCTAAGCAGTTAGTTGTTTATATGAAACAACTGTTTGAACAAAGGAATAACATAGAGAATCTACTTCATCTTGTGGGGAAAGTCAAGAGATCCAACAGTTGACTTTTTTTTGACAGGAAGTTGCTGCCTTTTTTTCTCAAGACTACAGAATAAAAAGTGTTTGTGAATGAGGAAATATTGTTAACACAGCTATTTAGACAGAATGCCAAGAATGAAAAGCTTCTAGAGCTGTTCCTCTGATATCCTGCCATTCTGCCACCTGAGAATGACAGTCTGATAGTGTGCAGCAAGAGGCAAGGAAATTTCACTTTGAAAACATCAGCAGCCCTTGTACATCTGTTAATTAAAGCAATTTGCCAGTGTTCTTCTTAGGCATGCAATGAATCAGTGCTAAGCTAACGTGACACATTTTCACTGCTGCTGTAATAGAACTGAAAGTAACACATTTATTTATCAGGTGCCATGGATCTACACTTCCTTGTCTGATGAGGGAGTTTGATTGTCACACTATCACCGTCTGGTCTAGGTAAGACATATTGAAGATTTTCAATCTGTTTCAGTGAAGTTATAAAACAGCACGTGGACCACATGTTTCTGCTGGAATGTTCAAGTACTATTTGTGCCTTGGGTTTGGCTAACAGTATTTTTGCTCTATATTGTTACAGAACTGGAATGTAACAGTTCCTGGTAATAGATCTGCAACAAAAAGATTCCTTTACTTTGAAAATCTTCAGTCACAATGCAGGGTTTCATACAAGTTTCTATTTCAGCTTTAAACTAGGGCTCTTGTTTCTGACTTTTTTTTATTCTCAATGACAAGAGCTGGTATAAATAAAGTATTACATTTCCCGGACTAATCTAAGAATCTAACTTCAGGGACCTACATTAGGTGTCTTTATTCCTTATTCTTAATCTTCAGAGAGCCCTGAACCAAGAGAAATTCAAGTTCAGCCTGTTTCACAAAAATCAAATACTGCAAAGCATTGAAATAAGGAGAATACTACTGGAAAATATGAATGTAGGATACAGCATATAAACAAAAAGCAATGTGATATAAACATTGTGTAGAAGAAATACATCTACATAACAATAGTTTAATAAACTGAACAGAATGACTAAAGGTGGAAGTTCAAAGATATTGAGAAATAGTATGTCACAGCCCTCGGTGTACCAACCAACTCTGCAATCTTTTCCCTCACCTAGGGATTTGGCTGCCTGTGTTCAAGGGCAGCACTGGAATGGGATCATTGTGTAACCTTTGATCAGACTTCTGTGAAAATGAGTAAGGTTGTGGGAAAGAGCTGCAAGAAGCCTTGTGAAGTCCCAGCCCATTGGCTTGGGAGCTGCATTTAATCACAGGTCCTTACCCCTACGTGAGCTACATTGCTGTATGCCCAATGTCTTGCTAATTCTGCCCTTGGTTTGCTGAGGCTGGATCTCAAACCTCAGCTGGGTTTGTCTGGTGGTCACTAGGCTTTTGTTTGACTGTGGTTATGGTCCCCAAACCTGCCCTGCTTTTCTTATGTGTGTGCTGTGGGACTATGTCCATGGTTGGTGGGGTGACTGCCTGCCTTGCTGTCACCCTGGGCTCCCAGCTCCCCTTCCTTTGCACAGCAACTTGTTCTTGCTGCTATCTGGCATGTTAGGAGATTGCCAGCCTGCTATAGATGATGCTTGCACAGGTTTCACATACTGAGCTCTGTCTGCAGAAGCAAAGAAGTTTCACCAACAGGTGGAAAACCCTTCACAAACGTGAAAGCAGTATCAGCAGAGCACTGTGGCAGGGCAAGGTTGCTGTGTTAGTTTGCAAAGGCTAATGCAGAGGAGCATTAATACAGATAGACAAGCAGCTGTATCTGATTTCATTATCCCATGTGCAGGAAGACAAGATCCAACTTCAGTGTCATTTTTACCCTGTGGATAGTCTAATGTCAAAGGCAAAAAAATTTATTGCTTCTGCAGTTTTTTACCTATAACCATTTTACACTGTTATTCTTTTAAGCTCTCTTTTTGACCTAATTAGACTAAAATCTTTCAACTATACAGTGTAGCTTATAAAGTATTCAATTGACAATTTCTATAAGACATCCTAATGTTTACTGTAACGTCTAGGAAGGCCTACAAGCCATTCAGTCCTTGTTTGCACAGACCTTTTGTCTGAGGTTGAAGATCTAAGAAGAGACTGTTCTGTGTTTGTACCATCTCTTGACCATGTCAGTTACTGGGGCTCCTATATGACACTTAGGCCAACACTGTATGATTAATGGTGAGAAAGAGGCTCCACCAAGCTAGTAAGTCTTTGTCATCACTGGAGGGGGTGTGTGTGTGTGTGATACTACTCTGCCTCTGTGAGAAAATTTTCACAATGGTTTTTCAGAGTATGCAGAAGAAAAAAAAGTGTCTAGCCATGAATTTAACATTTCATTGCAATGCCTCTTACAGAAAAATAAATAAATAAATAAATAAAAATTACAGATAGCCTGCTGCTTTAGTTCTACAGTTTAAAATTGATTGTTTTTCTTTAATGTCTTGTCTGATATCTGTGCCTATTGCAAAATATAAATCTGAAGCAGCATGTTTTTAAACTAGTCAGCATGTCTAACGTGCTCTGAAAAAATCCTTCACTTTGAACAGCTCAGCTCAGCCAGTGGGTCTTAGGTTGCTGCTTTTAAAAAAATGCAGACAGTGTCTTTTCCTTGAAATGAAGTGACATAAAAATTCATGTGAGTAATTCTTCAAGATGTAGCCAGAAATCTTTAGAAAAATAACACCCTTAAAAAGTAAAACTAATTCTTTTAAGACAGTTTACCTTTTATAAACTTCAAACATCATTTGCTTTCTATTGTTAACAGAAGTGCCAGCACACTTTGGTTATTCTTACATCTAAAATAAATACTCTATAATTATCATAGATTCTTGTGCATATGTAGTAAAGGATATCACTGCTTTGCACAAAAATATAATGTGACTTTTACTCAAGGTGGATTCATAAAAATAACATAAATGCTGGTGGTAAAAGGGACAAAAAAGTAGTCAATTCCCAGCACATCTTTGCAAAATGACCTCATAGAGTGAAATCTTGAAAGCTCATAGACAATGAATCACAACTAGTATTTTGCATGTGATACTGAGGGATAAACAAGAAAATAATCCTTACAAGAATGAAATCTTACAATGAAATATGAAAATACCCATGTTAAAATATTGCAAAAATTTTAATTTAAAACAACAAGATCCAGATAACTCAAAATTAAAGATTAAACTTAACTGACTTGGTGGTGCTGGTGGTAGCAACCTTACAGGATTACTGTACTTATCATAGTGGATAGAGAAATTAACCTTTGAGGTACAGCACAGATGTCCACTGACTTATTCTGGAGATTCAAATAAGCATGTAGTGTATAAAATATTAACTTACAGATTTAAATCCCTAATTTGAAATCATGTGATTTACTACCCTTTAGTCTAATGGGATGAATTCTACTTTTTCCTCACAATAAAAGTCAAAATTTAAATCATGACAGTACAGAAATTAGAAGTCTTAGAGTGGTAGCATCCTCTTGCTGAACACTTCATGTGGGTTTGCAAACATTTTTAGCTCCTCACTTGCCCTCAGTAAGGCTACTAAAAAGAGTAGCTTTTCTAAAACACTACTTAGTGGCATCTTTCTATGTGGTCCTGTCTAGAATCTTAGTTTGCATTAGGTGAACCAGAGAAATACAGTAAAATCTTGATAAAGGAAGAGATCAGAGAGTGGCATATTTTGAGTTCTCCATGTTCAGTTTTTGGCTTGTGAAAATTAGCTTTATTAATTCTATGGGAAATATAAATGTTTTACATTAAAACATAAGTCTTTCAAAAGGATATATCTTTACACTAAGTCCATGTTTCAGATAGGAAACCTGATGTAAACTTAGATGAGTGTCACGGATTTAGCTGGGATAGTTGATTTTCTTCACTGTAGCTAGTATAGTGCTGTGTTTTAGACTTGGTATGCAAATAATGTTGATAACACACTGGTGTTTTAGTTGTTGCTGGGTAGTGTTTACACTAGTCAAGGACTTTCTAGCTTCCCATGCTCTGCCAGGTGCACAAGAAGCCGGGAGGGGAGGGGATACAACCAGGAGAGCTGATTCAAATTGGCCAAAGGGTATTCCATATCATGTGACATCATGCCCAGTATATTAACTGGGGGGAATTGGCTGGGGGAGGCAGCGATCGTGGCTCAGGGACCGGCAGCGTCGGTCGGCGGGTGGTGAGCGGTTGCAGCACTTGTTGTTTAGTTTTGTTTTTTTTTCTTTTTTTCCCCTTCTTCCAGGGTTTCCTCTCTCTCTCGCTCATTATTTTCCTTTTCATTATATTAGTATTATTGCTGTTTTATTTTAATTGTTAAACTGTTCTTATCTCAACCCACGAGTTTTCTTACTTTGGCCCTTCCGATTCTCTCCCCCATCCCACAAGGGTGAGGGAGTGAGCGAGCGGCTGTGTGGTGCTTAGTTGCTGACTGGGGCTAAACCACAACAGTCCTTTTTGGCGCCCAACGTGGGGCACGAAGGGTTTGAGATAATAACAGTCGCTGGTCACAGCATTGATTCATCTGTTCTCGATATTAGTAGTCAGACCTACACCATGCTGATTTTGAAGCACATGTTAAAGATTGGCGTTGGGTTTTGCAGTTTGCTGTGCTCTGCAGTGGTTAGAGATGTTTTGCCTAGGAGATTTGTTATTAAAACACTGGCCTTGAGTTTTATCAGTTATTTGGGTCTTGCATGGAAGCCGTTACTGTACTTGGGGTACCACCTCATGGAGACAATTAGCAATTATACCTCCTCTTCTGAGAGGTTCTTTATGGAGGAAATACAGAATGGCACCTTAGCTACCATCTTCTTTAATGTCTCCTCCTTCAGTACAACAACTTTTCAGTATCTTGAACATCCTTGGGTAGTTAAGATACATCTGTTGATATTCCTATGGCAGATCGTTTCAGTTTTGTCTAAGGTTAATAAGCAATTCAAGAATATCATCCAGAGATCTGCCCCAAGGCTCAATAATTATGGGTGGCAGGGTATGTGGGATAGTATGGGCAAATGCCTGAGACGGTGGGCACCCCCAGTGTTTTGGGACTTTACCCCTGAACAAGTGCAGAATCCTGAAAAATTAGTAGAATATTTGGAGGAAGTATGCTGTCACCCTAGCAATTCCAGAGATATACAAATCACTGCAATGTGTTGGGGCCTGGCCCATGCCTACCAAGCCCTATTCAAAGTATTCAGTACCCCCAAGGGAAAACGACAGGCCCTGCGGCTACTCCAAGCCCAACGGCAAGCACTGTGATCATTCAAATCCCCACAACAGGCACTGTGGCTGCTCCATGCCCAATGACAAGCACTGTGATCACTCAAACCCCCACAACAGGCACTGCGGCTGCTCCAAGCCCGACGACAGGCACTGTGACCACTCAAACACCCATGACAGACACTGAAGCTGAATCAGAGAATCAACCCGTGCCAGTATCAGTTGCCCCTATACAAAAGAAGAAATCTTCGAAGAGAAAGTCAACTCGTTTAGAAAAGGATGATGGAGAAGTAGTGCTGTTACTAAGAGAGGAGAAGGAAGAGGAAGAACTCGTACAAGAGACGGAAACTACCCGACCCCTATCCTTAAGTGAGCTGCGAGATATACGAAAAAATTTCGGCCGTCATGTAGGTGAGCATGTTGTCACCTGGCTGCTCCGATGCTGGGATAATGGGGCCAGTAGCCTGGAATTAGAGGGTAAGGAAGCCAAACAACTGGGATCCCTTTCTAGGGACAGGGGCATTGACAAGGCAATTGGAAAAGGGACACAAGGCCTCAGCCCCTGAAGGCGACTCCTGTCTGCTGTGAAAGAAAGGTATCCCTTCAAGGAAGATGTTATATATCGCCCTGGAAAATGGACCACCATGGAGAAAGGTATCCAGTACCTGAGGGAATTAGCTGTGCTTGAGGTGATTTATGGTGACCTGGGTAGTGAACAGTCATCCAAAGATCCAGATGAAGCGCAGTGCACACGACCCATGTGGCGGAAGTTTGTACGGAGCGCACCATCATCCCATGTAAACTCCATGTCCTACTCCCTACCTGTACGGACCAATATCTCGGCCATTAGGAGTAAGCGTCCTTCTGCTCAAGAGAGAGGATACACACCACGGGGCACCCTATGGTTTTACCTGCGTGACCATGGAGAGGACATGAAGAAGTGGGATGGAAAACCTACCTCGACCCTGGAGGCACAGGTATGCAAATTGCAAGGAAAAACAATCACCCAAGGGGTGACCTCCAGGAGAGTTGCTGCTCCAGTTTCCAGTAAGCAGTTCCCCAGACAGAGGAGTAGAAGCACTGATTCTATCTGTGATCTTAATAGAGAGACTTCTGATTCCCATTCACACGAACTGGACTGGGAATTCTGTAATTGGAATTAGAGGGGCCCTGCCTCCAGCCAGGTGGAGGAAAGGGACAACCGGGTTTACTGGACTGTGTGGATCCGATGGCCTGGCACATCTGACCCACAGGAGTATAAGGCTCTAGTGGACACCGGTGCACAGTGCACCCTAATGCCATCAAACTATGTAGGGGCAGAACCCATTTGTATTGCTGGAGTGACAGGGGGATCCCAAGAGCTAACTGTATTGGAGGCTGAAGTGAGCCTAACTGGGAATGAGTGGCAAAAGCACCCCATTGTGACTGGCCCAGAGGCTCCGTGCATCCTTGGCATAGACTACCTCAGGAGAGGGTATTTCAAGGACCCAAAAGGGTACAGGTGGGCTTTTGGTATAGCTGCCTTGGAGACGGAGGAAATTAAACAGCTGTTTACTTTGCCCGGTCTTTCGAAGGACCCTTCTGTTGTGGGGTTGCTGAAGGTCAAAGAACAACAGGTGCCAATTGCCACCACAACAGTGCACCGGCAGCAATACTGCACCAACCAAGACTCCCTGATTCCCATCCATGAGCTCATTCAGCGACTGGAGAGCCAAGAAGTGATCAGTAAGACCCGCTCACCCTTTAACAGTCCCATATGGCCAGTGCGGAAGTCTAATGGAGAGTGGAGACTAACAGTAGACTATCGTGGCCTGAATGAAGTCACTCCGCCACTGAGTGCTGCCGTGCCGGACATGCTACAACTTCAATACGAACTGGAGTCAAAGGCAGCCAAGTGGTATGCCACAATTGATATTGCTAATGTGTTCTTCTCAATCCCATTGGCAGCAGAATGCAAGCCACAGTTTGCTTTCACTTGGAGGGGCGTCCAGTACACCTGGAATCGACTGCCCCAGGGGTGGAAACACAGCCCTACCATTTGCCATGGACTGATCCATACTGCACTGGAACTGGGTGGAGCTCCAGAACACCTTCAGTACATTGATGACATCATCGTGTGGGGCAACACAGCAGAAGATGTTTTTGAGAAAGGGAAGAAAATAGTCCAAATCCTTCTGAAGGCTGGTTTTGCCATAAAACAAAGTAAAGTGAAGGGACCTGCACAGGAGATTCAGTTTTTGGGAATAAAATGGCAAGATGGACGTCGGCAGATCCCAATGGATGTGATCAACAAAATAGCAGCCATGTCTCCACCAACTAGCAAAAAGGAAACACAAGCTTTTTTAGGCGTTGTGGGTTTTTGGAGAATGCATATTCCAAATTACAGTCTGATTGTAAGCCCTCTCTATCAAGTGACCCGGAAGAAGAATGATTTCAAATGGGGCCCTGAGCGACGACAGGCCTTTGAACAGATAAAGCAGGAGATAGTTTATGCAGTAGCCCTTGGGCCAGTCCGGGCAGGACAAGATGTAAAAAACGTGCTCTACACTGCAGCCGGGGAGAATGGCCCTACCTGGAGCCTCTGGCAGAAAGCACCGGGGGAGACCCGAGGTCGGCCCCTAGGGTTCTGGAGTCGGGGATACAGAGGGTCCGAAGCACGCTACACTCCAACTGAAAAAGAGATATTGGCAGCATATGAAGGGGTTCGAGATGCTTCAGAAGTGGTTGGTACTGAAGCACAGCTCCTCCTGGCACCTCAATTGCCGGTGCTGGGCTGGATGTTCAAAGGGAGGGTCCCCTCTACACATCAAGCAACTGATGCTACATGGAGTAAGTGGGTCGCACTGATCACCCAACGGGCTTGAATAGGAAATCCCAGTCGCCCAGGAATCTTGGAAGTGATCATGGACTGGCCAGAAGGCAAAGATTTTGGAATGTCACCAGAGGAGGAGGTGACACGTGCTGAAGAGGCCCCACTGTATAACAAACTGCCAGAAAATGAGAAGCAATATGCCCTGTTCACTGATGGGTCCTGTCGTCTGGTGGGAAAGCATCGGAGATGGAAGGCTGCTGTATGGAGTCCTATACGGCAAGTCGCAGAAACTGCTGAAGGAGAAGGTGAATCAAGTCAGTTTGCAGAAGTAAAGGCCATCCAGCTGGCTTTAGACATTGCTGAACGAGAAAAATGGCCAGTGCTCTATCTTTATACTGACTCATGGATGGTGGCAAATGCCCTGTGGGGGTGGTTACAGCAATGGAAACAGAACAACTGGCAGCGCAGAGGCAAACCCATCTGGGCTGCTGCATTGTGGCAAGATATTGCTGCCCGGGTGGAGAACCTGGTTGTGAAGGTACGTCATGTGGATGCTCATGTTCCCAAGAGTCGGGCCACTGAAGAACATCAGAACAACCAACAAGTGGATCAGGATGCTAAGATTGAAGTGGCTCAAGTAGATCTAGACTGGCAACATAAAGGTGAACTATTTATAGCTCGGTGGGCCCACGACACCTCAGGCCATCAAGGAAGAGATGCAACATACAGATGGGCTCGCAACCGAGGGGTGGACTTGACCATGGACACTATTGCACAGGTCATCCATGAATGTGAAACATGCTCTGCAATCAAGCAAGCCAAGCGGATAAAACCTCTGTGGTATGGAGGACGATGGCTGAAGTATAAATATGGGGAGGCCTGGCAGATTGATTATATCACACTGCCACAAACCCGCCAAGGCAAACGCCATGTGCTTACAATGGTGGAAGCAACCACCGGATGGCTGGAAACATATCCCGTGCCCCATGCCACCGCCCGGAACACTATCCTGGGCCTTGAAAAACAAGTCTTATGGCGACATGGCACCCCAGAAAGAATTGAGTCAGACAACGGGACTCATTTCCGAAATAACCTCATAGACACCTGTGCCAAAGAGCATGGCATTGAGTGGGTGTATCACATCCCCTATCATGCACCAGCCTCTGGGAAAATGGAACGATACAATGGACTGTTGAAGACTACACTGAGAGCAATGGGGGGTGGGACATTCAAACACTGGGATACACATTTAGCAAAAGCCACCTGGTTAGTCAACACTAGGGGATCTGCCAATCGAGCTGGGCCTGCCCAGTCAGAACTCCTACGTACTGTGGAAGGGGATAAAGTCCCTGTAGTGCATGTAAAAAATATGCTGGGGAAAACCGTCTGGGTTATTCCTGTCTCAGGCAAAGGCAAACCCATTCGTGGGATTGCTTTTGCTCGAGGACCTGGGTGCACTTGGTGGGTGATGCGGGAGGATGGAGGAGTTCGATGTGTGCCTCAAGGGGATTTGATTTTGGGTGAAAATAGCCAATGAACTGAATGGTATGCTGTTAATTGCTATATGATATTGCATGTCATCACTCCTATGGTTGCTATATGCTGTATCAATGGTATCATAGTAAGAATTTCCAAAATTAATGAATGAACTTTGATTGAACCAAGCAACGTGTAGCGGTGGTGGAACAAAGACTGACTTCAGCATGCAACAATCCAACACCACACAGACCATCTCTCCGGCCTTGAAAGACTATTACAGTAGATGGAGCCCAAAGTTATGGACTGAATGAACTCAATGGACATGTGTGGACCCTCTACAGATGTTCTACAGGGATGGTCCATAGACTACGGGAATGATAAATGATATCTGCGTATGTCATCAAAGGATGGGGAGGCGGGTGGTGGTTATTGAGGTCATATTAGATAGTATGAGACCTGAGCATGACGTAAATGGTATGGAATAAGGGGTGGATTCTGTCACGGTTTTAGCTGGGATAGTTGATTTTCTTCACTGTAGCTAGTATAGTGCTGTGTTTTAGACTTGGTATGCAAATAATGTTGATAACACACTGGTGTTTTAGTTGTTGCTGGGTAGTGTTTACACTAGTCAAGGACTTTCTAGCTTCCCATGCTCTGCCAGGTGCACAAGAAGCCAGGAGGGGAGGGGATACAACCAGGAGAGCTGATTCGAATTGGCCAGAGGGTATTCCATATCATGTGACGTCATGCCCAGTATATTAACTGGGGGGAATTGGCTGGGGGAGGCAGCGATCGTGGCTCAGGGACCGGCAGCGTCGGTCGGCGGGTGGTGAGCGGTTGCAGCACTTGTTGTTTAGGTTTTTTTCTTTTTTTTTTTTTCCCCCTTCTTCCAGGGTTTCATCTCTCTCTCGCTCATTATTTTCCTTTTCATTATATTAGTATTATTGCTGTTTTATTTTAATTATTAAACTGTTCTTATCTCAACCCACGAGTTTTCTTACTTTGGCCCTTCCGATTCTCTCCCCCATCCCACAAGGGTGAGGGAGTGAGCGAGCGGCTGTGTGGTGCTTAGTTGCTGACCGGGGCTAAACCACAACAATGAGGTACTTGAGCAGTCACAATGAGGAAGGCAAGAAGAGACTACACAAGGTACAAAGTCCTGGGTCTATGATGTAGTTGTTGAATTGTTTTCTTAATTTGGGCAATCACTGTAATGCATTATTTAATCACAGTAGTGATTCAATCAGAGAAAAAGTAGATTTCAGTAATTATTTCATCCACCTCAAAAAATTCTAGATTACTTCCAAAAGTCTGTTTCTAGTGTTCTATGCAATATAGCTGTAAATAAGCCTAGTAGCAAGTTTGTTATCATGTATTTTTTAGAAAACTAGAATACAACCTATGGGGCCTTTCTGTAAGATATTCAGACTATATTTTATATATAACTTTATTCGCTAAATAAATAATTCAGCACATACATGATTGTTTATATGATGATTGTAAATTTATATAATTTAACCTGAATCTCAGATGGAGTTAAATATTTAGTTTCCATCAGTGAAATAAAAAAGAGAAAAAAGGATTTCCATTAAGGTACTTGATATTTTTAGATAACAGAGTATTAGATTTAACATATTAGATAATTAATTTTGTTATATTACTAATATAAAACTGATAGAAGGAAAAAAATCTGAGTCCTAAATTCAAATTTCAGAATTTTAAAATTACAATTTTCAGAGGTTTGCTTGTGAATTAATTTCTCTCTCATAGAAGCTGGGAAAACATTTATCTTTTTCTTTTGTTCTTTTTGTTTCCAAGTCTGAACTTTGGTGTGCCAGCATCTGCAGAATTACTGACAAGTCTTGCAAAAACTGAGATTAATTGCTGTTGTGAATGGTCCTCATCCAGCAAAGCTGGTGAAGGAAAAATATCTTTTCTTCATTTCTCTTAGAGTTCAGAACATTAATCTGTTAATATTTCCTGACTCAAAAGTCCTGTCTTAAAGAAACTGGGCTTCCTCTTCTAAGGTTGTTTGCTTAAAAGAAATACCCAAACGCTAAATGAAGTGCTAGAAAAAATGGCAAAACCTAATAATTATATATCTAAGTTTAAGCAGATAGCCAAGGGTCACTGTCTTAGTCTGATACAGTTCATTCTAAAATTATTTTCTGATATAGTTGAGATTAATAGCTTCAGATAGTTTCTCCTTTTAATTATAAAGGACTGAATAAAAAGCAGAAGTTTATATTCTAGCTTTCAGATGTATAAAGATATGTGAGGTGAATCACACCCATACATTGTTGTTAAAGTGCGATGAAGATTATAGAAATAAATGTCACCATTTTAAAAGTGACAACTGGTACAGAAGTAAAATCACTGATGATTCTAACTCCAGGAAACTAAGGTCATATATTAAATTTAAAGGAAGCCCAAGCACCTTGAGCTATCAAAATTTGTAAGTAAAGGAGGCCAGTATATCTAACACTGAATAACAGCCTTCTGTGTTTCTTCCATGTGAACAGAGTTTTGAAATATAGTGACCAATCTCATAGGTGACATACCTTTTCTTATGGAGTATGATATTTTGTTGACATATTAACCTATATTATTTTCTCCAAAGTACTCTTTCCAGTGCTGAAATGGAAATAGGAAGTGTATTGTTGTAACCTTATACCTATACTACTTAGATAAGTGGCTGGCAATGACTTAATAGCTCCGGATCCATTGAGAAGCTTGACACCTTCTTCTCTCTGGACTTTCTGTAGTTATTTTCATATGACTATTGTTACAAAAATGTCATCATTTTTTTCTTTCTTTCTTCTTCTACACAAATTACCTTTAAATCTACAAAGGAGAGTGCTCTTCTGAAGACCTTCTGCAAGATATATCCCTCTGTTATTCTCCCAGATGCTCAATGACACAGTCAGAATATCTCACCTCTCTTCTGATGTTTCCCAAACTATGAAGAATTCAGCAGATAGAATCAAGAAGAGGTGAGTTTTGCTGAAATCCTAACCATAAGCACAAAGGGATCCACTGAAAGAAGTTAGGTCCAGGTTTCTTGGAACCAAAATTACTTAATTCCCCATCGCCATCCTCAGGGCTTTCAGTCAGCCTGCTTGAGAGCTAGCTAATTGAAGAAGAAAGATACCAGGGATCAGCAAAGCTCTAAAGATACTGATCCTTTCAAAAGCATGGACATTCCCATCTATTTCCTCACTCTGTATATGGATATAGTTCTGTCTAAACTCTGACTTCATATATATACCATACCAGCACTCTTGGAAACACATAAAAATGATACATGCAAATAACTGCTTGAAAATTAGATGACACCCTTTTGGCTCTAATTTAGTCCCTTGGGGAATCCTTTGCTTCTCTTTTTGCTCATTATTCCTGCTGTTTAGTTGTAATATTGTTGTAGTATGTTTGCTATGCTCATCTTGTTTACTTTCTTTTCCTTTTGGAAGGAACATTCTTTTTCCTAACTCTAATACTGAAGATTAAAAAAGAAATTATTCCTTAATATGTGTCCAACTTCTGCAGATATCAACACCAGCAGCAGCATTTCATATTTTTCTTTCCTAATGAGTTCAAATCATCTTGGTGTCTGACCCAAGCACTTAACTATGTGGTGAAAGGCAAATGTTCTGTTTCTCTACCTTATTTCAGCAGAATCTTTCTGCTTTTTTGAAAAAGTTTTTTTTTAAAAAGTAAGAATAAGATAATATTTTCAAGGCAGCAACTCTAGCAGCACTGACCTAAAACGTTCATGCCAACTCACAAAATGTCAATTCTTTGAGAATGAAAAGTAAAAGCCAAAAAGTGGTATTGTTGTCCTGTGGGCTTAAAAAGATTTGTGGATTTAACTTCCATAGAAAAGGTTGTCAAAATGTGCAGCTCAGATTTTATTACAAAGGAATCCAGCAAAAATAATAACAAATGAGATATGGAATGTATCATATTGGTATTCAAGTATTATCAGAAGTATTGAGTAGAACATTTTCAGAAGAATGACTTATTGTTATAATACAACTTTCATTATCTTCTTTTGTATCAACTCTCAATTTTATATTCACTAACATTTCCTTTACTATTATCACCACTAAATAATGTTTATTTTAGTAGTAATGCATAACAAAGTGAAAGATCCCAGAGTACTAACCACCTACAGAGGCAAAGCAATTAAGTGATACGTTTTACTTTCTAGTATATATTTTAGATATAAATTATTTGAGAAGGCAGCAAGATGTTTTTTATTTTTATCACAGTGAAGTGCCATGTAAAGTTGTACTGTTCTATAAGTACATCTTCATGATTAAGAGTATTATGCCTACGTAAAACCATAGAAAGAAAAGACA
The DNA here is from genome assembly GCA_031468815.1 of Morus bassanus. Taxonomy (NCBI): domain Eukaryota; kingdom Metazoa; phylum Chordata; class Aves; order Suliformes; family Sulidae; genus Morus; species Morus bassanus. The sequence goes on from CM062571.1 coordinate 67,017,608, forward strand.
TGAAGCCAGCAGTTTATTATTAATATACTGAGAGAAGGGTGCTTTCATGCTTGTATCTTCAATTCCATAGTTGTCAGATGGGTAATTTCAACAGCAAAATGTTGAAGGTCATTTTGTTTTTCCTATTCCTTTTTACTTCAATTAAAAATATTATCTTTATTGTGTTCTTTAATTTTCTTAGTCAGGCCAATTGACCTCATTACACACTTGCTGAATCAGGTTACTGAGTAAATGACATCATGCAGGACAAAAGTTAACAATTGCAATATACCATCAAAGAGTTGATATTTGCATTTAAAGTCATTTGAAACACAAATCCGAATCATTACCTCTAAGTCAGCAGAGTTAAATCCAGTCTGAATTCCCTCTTTAATTACCTGGATAAATGCATTTGAGTCATTTCAAGATATGAACATTCATTTAAAAATCAAAGAGATTTTTTCTTAGTCCTCAGGCAATCCAGCTTTTTGAAGTCTTGTAGCCTTAAAATCTAGAGTAACAATTAATTGTAACAATATGTTATCAAGACTACAGAAAATACTAGATGCTAGAACAGTTCTTATGGCTACCCATCCATTATATACAGACTTAAACCCTGTCTTAAAGCCTATCCAAATCCTGTTCCATCACATTTTGACTAAGAATTTATGACGATTATTCAGACTTCTCTTATTTTACAGAGTCCAAGGGAAACCAGCAGTAAAAGGATCATGGAAAACTTAGTGAAAAGCATTCAGTGAATTAAAACAGGCCCACCTTGGTAATTTTTTGGGTAAAAGCCAGTACAAACACTGCTCAGTGTGTACTATTCATTTAAGCTGTTACTTTTGCTATAATGCTTGCAACATACATAGCTCGGCTGGTAATTAAAAATGCTGAGCACCTGTGAAAACACAATTTTACTTTCCATTATTCTAAAAGTATTTTTTTTTATAACTTTTCAACATAAAATGTTGCACCAGCAGAGCTTCAGGATGTGAATTGAAATGAGCATTTTTTGAAGCTGTGAAACTTTTGCTTAGGAACAAGTTATACCAAATCAAAGATTGCCGTCTTACTGCAAGTCAATTATCTTACAAGTTAGAAAAGGGCATGGTATATGTTTATTATGATGATTTTTGCTTTTGTAATGCAGCCTCTCCTTCACCCCATATGTGAAGTACGTGAAAATATATAAAGTATGTGAACACAGATGATGGTGTCTATCAATTCATTAGGACTTTTATTAGTTAGTTACTGCTTGTTATACACAATGTAAAAAAACATAGATCACTTTTTTTTCACATGATTTGGATATCTCAGAGTAGTCTCTTAACTCATGCAGTGTCCTGGTGGGAACAAGAGTATTTCATTTGTAAGAGGAATCTCAGAATAGGTTGGGCTGGAAGGGACATTTAAAGGTCATCTAGTCCAACCCCCCACTGCATGGAGCAGGGACATCTTCAACTAAATCAGGTTGCTCAGAGCCCCATCCAGCCTGACCTTGAATGTTGCCAGGCATGGGGCATCTACCACCTCTCTGGGAAAAACCTGTTCCAGTGTTTCACCACCCTCACTGTAAAAACTTTCTTCCTTATATCTAGTCTGAATCTACACTCTTTTAGTTTAAAACCATGACCCCTTTTCCTATCCCAACAGGCCCTGCTAAAAAGTTTGTCTCCATCTTTCTTGTAGTCCCCCTCTAAGTATTGAAAGGCTGCCATAAGGTCTCCCTGCAGCCTTCTCTTCTCCAGGCTGAACAACCCCAACTCTCTCAGCCTGTCCTCATAGGAGAGGTGCTCCAGCCCTCAGATCATTTTTGTGGCCTCCTCCAGACTGTCTCCAACAGGTCCATGTCTTTCCTGTGCTGAGGGCTCCAGAGCTGGACACAATACCTCAGGTGGGGTCTCACCAGAGCAGAGTAGAGGGGCAGAATCACCTCCCTCGACCTGCTGGCCACACTGCTTTTGATGCAGCCCAGGTTACGGTTGGCTTTCTGAGCTGCGAGCGCACATTGTTGGCTCCTGTCCAGCTTTTCATCCACCAGTATTCCCAAGTCCTTCTTGGCAGGGCTGCTCTCCATCCCTTTATCTCCCAGCCTGTATTGATACCAGAGTTTGGCCTGACCCAGGTGCAGGACCTTGCACTTGGCTTTGTTGAACTTCATGAGGTTCATGTGGGTCTACTTCCTGAGCTTGCCCAAGTCCCTGTGGATGGCATCCCGTCCTTCAAGCATGTTAACCGCACCACTCAGCTTGGTGTCATCTGCAAAATGGACAGAAATGGTGGACTGATGCATACTTATGGTTCATTCACTCCAGTCATTGACATAGGAATGAACATGCTCATGTATGCAAGAGTTAGTCTTTCTCTATATTTAGGATATTTTAATGAAATCTAACAAATAACATTTCACACTATTCCTTGAGCAGTAAATAAAGAGTTCTGGGTAGAAAGTACTTTTTTTTTTTTTTTACTGGCAAAAAGATCTTTTCAATTCATAGAAGCTGGTAAATGAAGTTTCCACATTTGACAATATGCTGTAAATGGTCCAGTCATTTAAGCAAAGGTGAGGAAAATAAATTTCAGCCATTGCTTTTTTTATTCTTAGGAAGATTTTGCCCATTCTTCTACCAATATTGTAAGGAATATCTTAAGATATACATATCCCACCCCACCACCAGATGTTTTTTCATGTTCTGGTAGCCACAGATGAACAGTAGTGACCTAGTCATCTACACTACTACCTAATGATACCAAAGAAAATAAAGCAGCATATCTGACACTGACAGCAACTGGATTTTTCAGAAGATCTCTTGGTTTGTCTGGAAACAATCCTGAAGAAGAATAAACACTTCTGCCTGCAGCGTCTCTGGAAAAGGAAGTGTCTAGGCAACTGCAATAGGACTGGGATGCTATTTTCAAATTCTGTATTGATGTGTCATATATATTTGGATGTTAACTCATCCTTATTTTTTTTCTCCTACCCTTCATTAGTTTAATCTTTTTATACTGTGAACTTTTTGGAGCAGGCATAGTCCTTTACGAAGTATGCAAAAAGAGGCTTCTGGAAGACTATGAGGTATAACTGGAATTGAACTGACAACTGGAACAGAAATAAATAATAAATAAAGGATCTTGGGCTGCATCTGCAGTGGTATTACTAGCAGAGGTATACATGTCATCATCCCATTCTACTCAGAGTTCGTCAGGCCACACCTCAAGTACCATGTCTCGTTCTGGTCCCAACAGTTTAAAGAAGATGCAGCCCTACTGGAAAGGGTCCAAAGGAGGGCCACAAAGATAATCAAAGGGCTGCAGAACCCACCCTATGAGGAAAGACTGAAGAAGTTAAGTGTCTTTTCCCTGGAGAAAAGAAAGCTCGAGGGGGACTTCATCACAGTATTACAGTACTTAAAGGGTGGTTACAAAGAGGATAGAGACTCTCCTCGCTCTTCACAAGGAGAAGATGAGGGGCAATAAGTACAAGTTGCAGTGGGAAGGGTTTCAACTCGATAGAAGAAAGAATTTTTTTACAGTGAGACCAATCAATCACTGGAAAAACTTCCCAGGGACCTGGTAGAGTGTACATCACTGGAGGTTTTCAAGATGCGATTGGCCAGGGTGCTAAACAATCTCACTTAGGCTTCCTCTCCCATGAAAGGTTGGACCAGATGATGTTTTGAGGTCCCTTCCAACCTGGGCTGTTCTATAATTCTATGATTCTAAAATCAAGAACAGGCTTTCTTTTCTTGCTCTCCTTCCTCCATTTTTGTTGGCCACAGTTGTCTTGTATTTGTCCAATTCTTATCCCCCATGGCACAGCATGGAAGGGATAATTAGGGTAATAACAGCAAAGAGCATCACCTACATACTTAATCAAGTAGAAGGGGGTAACATATGAGCATTTGGTTTGCAAAATACTATGGTATTCATGGTATTGACAAGGGGTAAAAGAAGTTCTTCAAGGTGTGCTGTGGTCAACAAGAATTCAAAACAGGAATCTTTAGTTTTGCTTTGTGGATTCTTTCAATTTCTACAGATTTCATTAACAATGTTTTATTAAAAATATAAATTACACTTCTTCCTCATAATCTCGCCATTTAATGTGGATTTTGTTTTTTGTTTGCAATATGCTGTCATTTGAAACTTCTCACATTTTCATGTTTTTACACTCCAGGAAGGGTCAGAGTTATGATAGAGCACAGAAAATGGGCCAAAAGAAATGATCTGGGGTAGAGAAAAACTTTTGGAGTCATCTTGACCTTTTGTTGACTGTTGTGTATAGGTATGTTCTTTCTTTACTGGAAAGGGCAGCTGATAATGTGGATTAATATATATTCTTAAATAAGACTAAATCCCAGATTCATGTCACAAACCTGAGTTGTTATGGTCAGGAGTTTACAGGCTTCACTGGCTAAAGACACCAGTAGATATCTTCAGAGGTCATTTCAACCCATTACAGTGTGATGGACAGATGATACCATACCTGCCAGAAAGAGCTATTGCTGTTCAATGACTGGTACATTGTTCAGCATTATTAATCACAATAATATGTTTTTATTATTTATACTTTAACACAGAGGTCAGCTGTTACCTCTTAATATTACATCAACTTGTCTTCCACCAAAAGCCTTTAATTCCAGCCTGGAAATAGGAAAGAACAGATCATCTCAAAGTTTTAAAAGGTTTTTTTTTGGAACATGAATCCCTAACAAGTCATTTTAGTTTTAGTAAGAAATCCCAGTATACTATCCATCAACAGTAATGTTGGCATCTAGCAAGAACTAAGTGAAGTTAGAGGTATTTAAAACCTTTTAAAGATTTGCAGTTGTTTTATATTGAGTACTTCAGAATAGATTGTACTTCAGTATAGATTGTCAGACGATTGAATATTTTCTGTATTTGTAAGGGAAATATTTGAAGCATAATTTGTATATTGTTACAGGAGAGTGGTAGTATTTTCTGCCATTGGCCTATCTCAAATATATATCTATTGATCCAAATAATTAAGACTTGCTAGCTATGATAATACCTTCATTCCTGAATAGCTCTCCAATTCTGTTGATATCTAATCACTGTCAACATCCTGACATATGGAGAAAAATTTTAGCAAATGTGAAAAAACATGCAACAATGGGAAGTGATTTTAAATTATGTCTACCTACCATACCTCTACTGACTGACAGTAGAAATAAGTAAGTGATTTGGTATACTTACTCAATATCATTAGTATTTATCAGATTGCTTTTTGTGAAGTTATTCATTTTCATTTGAAGCATTTTAGAAACTGATTAAATATGCCAAATATTCTGCTTTATAGGTGAGGTAGAAACTCTGGATTTAAAGTTACATTTCACTAGGCTTGACTAGGAGAGGCTTCTGAGCTAGTTGGAATTGTGTATTTACCAAAAGTGCTAGTCTTTTTCCAATTGCTAGAGAAGTAGCCCAGACAACCAACTAATTCCATATACCAAACATTCTCATGGCTAAAATTTGGTGAGAGGACTCCCAGCAACAAGAATTGTTTAGCTTCTCTTTGCAGATTTCTGTGTACACATATTTGGATTTGTTTGTGATTTTCCCCATCGACCTAAGTCTGCCTTATTGCTTTTTGTCAGCTGTTAAGTTGAGCTCTTCAATACAAACCATTTCTTTTGTGGTGTTACAGAAGTGACTTGTCAAATTATCAAGTCTTGCAAAGATTTGTAGCAGAATAAAAAGGAGAGTAGTCTTTAGATCAGTGAAAATGTGATCCAACAGATGACAATACATAAATAGGAACTTTCATAAACTACATGTTACTCTCAAGTCTGTACAGAACTTGAAACCTCAGTCAATTTAAGCCAAAGACTATATATATATATATTTTTTTTTTAAACTTCATTCTGAATGATCTGTATTTTCCCATTGTTTTTTACTGCTGAAAATAACAGTCATGCTGATTAATTACCTGGCAGAACCCACGCTTACCCAACATATCCTAGCTTCCAAGATATATCCTGCTCAGTGTAAATGTTGGTCTTTTAATAGCAATCACAGTATGTGGGTCTGTCTGGAATTTTATTACATTGCCACTAACAACAATATATCATTGCCCAGCTCCACTGAGTGTTTTAAAGAAGCAAAATAATCAAATTGTGTGTTTCAAATTTGGTTTAAGAATGGACATCATTGGATGGTATGGGCAGAATTATTGCAGTGTAAGTTTTGCCCACTTGAGTTAAAAGATTTTGGTGCCCACATTTTTACTGCTAATTGTCTAAGCTCTTTAAAAATAATTTACAAGATGTTTAGCCAGCATCTGTTTTCTTTTGGGATTTACTTTCATCCTGAAGATATTTTAGCATCTTTTTTCAGTTTTTATTGTGCGGGTTATAATATCCATGGATTGCTATGGATACAAACATTGTGATCAGTCTATCAACCTCCAAAATACTTAAGAAGCCCTGTAAGGGTCAAATCAGGAGCAGGGGGAAAGGAGGAAAAAAAAAGAAACATATACAGAACAGCTCCTTTCCCTCTACAAAATATTTAACTAGGTCAACAAAGAAGTGAAAATTATTTGCATATTTAAATAGGTCTTCAAAATTTGGGAAGCTAGTAAGCTTGTTCTCTCATTGACTAGTTGCAGCTAGGGCTATTGCCACTTGATTGTCCTTATGGCAGCCAACACAGGATATAAAAATCTTTGATGAGAATATATGAAAGTGTGCAGTACAAGAACAAACAAATCTCATTTCCTGTTTCAGGATATATATGTATATATGTATTCATTTAGGTGGGAGTCGACAAATCATCATATATAGAGCTCATCTCCTAATCTCTGATATTCACAACACTATTTCCGTTATGACTTAATATGCAAAATCTCCAGGAGTTAATGTCTGAGTAACACACAAATGATCAAATATTTATCCGGCCTTTAACCAAACAATATGAACTTCCTCTTTTCAAAATGGCTTAAAGTGTATTTATTATAATTTTATTATTGATTTTATTCTATTATCTACATAGAATCCTTCAAACATGAACAAAATTTTCTACATACAAATAACTGTAGATATGTGTTCATGAATACAATTTCTGGCACCCCAAGCTTTCCTTCAGACTGGAAGTGGGACACTGAGAAAAGAGTATTCTGTTATAACTTGTGTTCATGGCACTACAGAGTAATCAGTATAAATGTAGAAATATCAGGACTCTTGCAGATTATGTTCTGTGTATTCTGTAAGGTATTACTTACCTGGAAAACACGATAAGAAAGGGACATGGGATGATGTATAGGCTACAGCTGAAAAGAGAGATTTGATTTTTCTTCTTTGTGCATATAGTTTCTAGTCTGAGTAAAGAGTTATCTTATGACACCATTCAAACTTAGCAGGAAGATATGTTCACTAGATAAGAACAGAGATTTAATGAAGTAATAAAATTGTGATAAGTAGCATTCCATGGGTGCTAGCACATTGTGCAATCCTTAATTCCTAGCAGCTTGATTTCTACTGCAGAAAGCATTAATATTCTGTAGAACAAAACTGGAGCTACATGATCCAAGACATCTTCATCAGACAAAGTTCTTCAGCTTGACTCATAGAGGCAGCAGGTTTTTAGCATGAGGGTCATCGCTGAAGCCAAAGAAAATAGTATGCACTTTCATATCTTTATATTCCTGGGTGTGAAGGTCATTGTACTATTAAAAAATCCAAAGAAACAAACAGTTTTAAAAAAACACAGAAGAAAATAAACTGGACAATCAGAACAAGAAAGATTGGTAGGAATGGAAACATTAGATATATGAGTGGAGATGGCTGCAGTGGAAGGGGAAAGCTTCCTGTAAGTTATCTTTGAGAATCATTGAGTTTCTAGTAAAAGAGAAATTTCTTGTGACTGGTGTATGCTCAGTACAATAGCAGACAATGGATTGGAGAGATGAACTTGTTACAGATTTACAGCCAGTACTATGAATCTAAAACATTTAGACTCTTATTAAGACCAGATTGTCTCTAGGTATAACAGCATGAAGGTCCAAAAAAGGCCATTAAAATGGAAGAAGCTGACAGTAGGAAAGCCAATGTATATATGCCAAGTAGCAGATTAGAAAGAAGCAGAAAAAAGCCCTAGAGAAAGCTGAAAGGAAATGACTGTGAGTACCAGCATTAAATCGGCAATGGAAAAAATCAGAGATTAAATTGGCCAAGAACAGAACCAGAGAGAGTAAGAAAAAGATTTGCAGCAACCGACAAATCTGAAGGAAATACCCTACACTCTGAAAGACAGGAAAAACAGAATGGAGTTTTACATCCAGCTATTAAGCTCGAAAGTACAAATAAAGCAAGAAAAGATTGTTATAGAGTCCTGCATGGGATTCCTTAAGTGAATGAGAACAGTCCTTCTGTGGAGTAACAGAACACTTAGCATGCTCCAGGGGCTGGAGTGTGTGTGACAAAAACCTCACAGAACCACAGGTGGACTGGAAAGAAAGGAAGAAGAAAGGAAGAAGAGAGGGGAGGGAAGGGAAGGAAGAAATGAGGAGGGAAATGAAGGGAAGAAAAAGGAAGAAGGAGGGAGGGAGGGAGGGAGGCAGGGAGGGAGGGAGGAAGAGAGGAAAGAAGAAAGGAGAGAGATGAGAAGCAGGAAAGGAAGGAAGGATGAAAAGGAGGAAAAAGAGGAAAAGGAATAGAAAGCAGAAATTTATAAGATTCCTTAGGATCTCACATCTTTGCAAAGATCCCATTTCCTAGAATTATATTTGGGATTATTTCTAGGTCCAGAGTGTTTCACTTTGCATTGAGCTGCAGACTACAAAGTCCAACACAAAGGTGCACTTGGAATTATTAAAAAAAAAAGGAACCTCAGGAGACTTAGGCCAATTGATGAATGGTAATACTAAATTAATAGTTAAAGAAACACATGTCATGTCAGAAATATGAAGAATTCCAAGAGAAATAAAACAAGGACAAAAAATACAAAATTATACTTTCCCTTTTTACAAAGTCACAGTAAACATCTTCGATCTAGACAGATACAATCAAGCGATGAGTATAAATTGCTCTTTTTCTGCAAGTCATTATGTTCAAAATTAATTCATCTGCAACAGTTGTACGTCTACTAAAACTTTCTTTACATGGTATGAAATTCTATGAATAGTAATAGTTGGTGTGGAATTACGATTTAAGCACAAGAAACTTCTATACTTTCATAGCATTGCAAATTGCACAGTTAGATACTTTGTTTCTGAACTTTGTTAGTTTTTAAATTAAGAGTTTATCTTGAAATCCATCTTATCTTGAAGTAGACAATACAATGACCTCTTAGCCCACCCTGAATAAAACAGTATCATTGCATCAGAAAAAATATTAGACAATGCAAGATTTAATTGAACATTTTCAGACTTGAGTAAGAGTTCATATTGATTTTTTTAAATAAAAGTATGTTAGTTCTTCATGTAATCTCCTTTACTTCATCTTTAGATTCTTCTAAATGTATTACATTCTGTATCTTGAAGGATCATCTAGTCTGAAATGATGATTGTTAAAATTAATTCTGTCAGTTTAATAACCCAATTGTACAAAACTTTCTTAAACCATGACCACAGTTTTCAGAATCAGACCCTAATCCTGCAAGCAGAATGTGTGTTTTCTTGCAGCTCTGGGTTTGCTCTCACTGCAACATCAGATGCCAGCTTCGTGTTCTGTATTAAATGAGATTTCCAATACCTCCTGGCATTTTTATTTTTTATAATAAAAAATAAACTCAATGAACTAAATAAATAATGCATTCCTATGCTATGCTTGTCATGCTTAATTTATTTAAATCCTGAAATTTAAACTAATTTTCTGATTTCTCATATCCATCTGTCAGTTCATCCATCCATTCTTGCACTTTTCACTGCTATGATATTTGAGAACCTAGCATAAATTGCAGAGAAAATTGATGTAAACGTGTTCTGAGGTATGCCTAATTTTAGCTGATTTAACTTCCCGAATCCTTAAGCTTACATCTTCTGGTGGGGCTAGGAAGTGCTCTCTGGGATTCTCACTTTCACCATAGTTTTGTACAATGACATCATGCAGTCAGTTACATATGTATAGGAGAAGATTCAGTTCTATTTGAAAAGATACGTTTGCCTTCTTGGACTTATTTCCCTTAACTTTTTCATATTGTGAATAATCTGTTGTTTAAAATGATGAGACATTTTACAGCTTTAAAAAGACTAAACGAAGAACATTTAGAAAATATATGCAAAATATCTAACATAACCACTGAAAGAATGCAAATATTTTTTCCTATTGAAAATGAGTCTCACCACCCAGTCTTTCGTACCTAGAACTTCTTGATAGACTTGAAATTATTAATTATTAAATATGTTAAAAAAAAACATGTCTGTCAAACATACAAGTGACAAACCTGGGATGGCTGAAGACAGGGGATAATGAACTGTCAAAGTTGCCTCTGTTCCCCTTTTTCCCTTTGTAATTTTATACCTCAACTCCCAGTGACTCATTAGCTATAGGTTATTGGCTTCTCCCCTGTCCACATCCCTCTTTTTAAGACACCGTTTGTCTAGCCACTGATTGTACAAAGAAAGCAACCTAACTCTACAGAGACCACTATTCAACAGAGCCCAAGAAAAACAAAGGAAGACAATGGGAAAAACTACGTAAATCCCACAAGGAAGCTGGTAAGGGGAGGTCACTGCCTGAATGGCTCAGGTGGAGTCAGATCAAGGCTAGGTCTAAGTCAAAAAGCTGAAGCAGTCCAACATCATTTGTATTGCCACAGCACCAGTTAACAATCACATCATTAGTGTTAATCAGAAGCCGTGCTTTTTCATTATTGTTATTACAAGTACACACCTGGAAGCTAGAGGAGAGCAACAGACTATGACAAAATGAAACTCAACCTTAGGCTGTTATTCAGGTCCAATACCTGAAAGCTGGCAAGAGTTCGTAATATAGAAAGATTTTTCCAGAAAAATTGCTTCCCTTTTTCTCCTCCTTGCTGCACGCTAGGCTGTGCCATCCACTAATTACTGATCCCTATGGCAGAACTGCATTCACTGTCAGCAGAGGGAGACATGACTGTCTCTACCTACTTGCTTTGAGAGGAGGATAAGTAATTGTTTACAGCTTCACACACAGCTCCATAACTCACACATGTACTGACAGAGGTCTTGTTCCTCATTACCATCCCTTCCATGTGTGTGTTCTTCCAGTAACAGTCTGGTCCTTAAGTAACAGCTAAAGAACTAATTTAGCAATCAGTCATATTGAAAATGTAATTTTGGGAAATGATGCGTTTCAAGACATTTTTGAGTTACGCTTTTTTATTTGTGGAACAGAATTAGACTCTGAGTTACTACTGACACAGTGAATCCTTTCCTATAACTCCTTCCTGCTATATAGGCTTTTATTATTGTTTTGTACAGACCACATGGGACTAAATTCTAAAATTTATGGATGCCATATTTATAGTACATGTCAGTGGACAAGCGTCAGGACGCATCAGTTTTATAGGGGAATTAAATGAGGTTGTTATAGCAAAATTTATTGTTTAATCCGTGAAAGCTCCATAGGCTTCAAAGGTTAGACCACCAAGTAATAAAGATAGAACATCACAATCATAATCTCAATAAGCAGTATAACATGGCTATAAAATAAAAATGGACAGAAAGTGAAAGAAATATACAGGTATGCCTAATATAATTTCCAGTTCTATTAACTTTGCCTATGAATCTGGAATATGATTACTGAATTATAGGCTGTCAGAAGTGGATTTTAAGGTTTCCTTCCTTCCTTTCTCTTCCCCTTCCATTTCCAGAGACGTAATTTGAAAACATACTCTTAATCTATATTGTCTTTGCAAAACAGGAGAGATGGATCCTATAGACCGTGGAAACAAGAGCCACTCTGGCTGAACATGCAGAAAATACAGCCTCACAGTTTCCTGGCAAAATTCATTGTGCTACCAAATAGCTTGTTTATTGTTCTCTATTCACGATAAGACTAGGGCTCTATAACAGTATGTAAATAGATGTAAAATGGGTGACCAAGCCACAAGGGCAATTGGCAGCAAGGAAACACAAGGTAACATTAAATACTGGCATATAAATTAACGTCCTGGATTTTTAAAAACAGTCACCTGATGAGCCAGCAGACTCCAGTGCTGTATAATGAGTTGACTACTTCATTAATAATATGCAGTGCATTAAGTAGCTAAATCATAAATAAAGATAACAGTGTCCTCTGGAGACATGCCTGCACTCCAGTTGCCTGTAGCTGCATTTACATTATATTGTTGATTCACCCTGAGGACACTTTAAGGCCACATTCCCCAGCCACAAATATTGTGTAGCTGTTTGAGCACCCAGTAGAGCATGGCAGTACCCCAGATGACACAGGAAGTCTTGCTGTCTTGAGAACACTATGCTCTTAAAGGCATCTGTAAGGATACCACACATGCAGTGTGGACAGTGCATGCTCCTGGCCACCACCACCTCAAGTACCTCAAACCTGCCTACATGCCTGCTAAGCAGCACACCCACTGCAAGGTCACTGCACTAGTCTGAGTGGCCAGCATGCCCGAGTGATGTCCATCAACCTAGAAACTCCATGATGGGTGTAAAATGGACTTTGACTACAAAACACCTGCCTCAACAGCAAGGGATCTCCTGTTGGGGGCACCTCTTGGCCCACTGAGGGCAGCCTTCACACTCTTTTCCATGTAGAAATGGTAGGTTGCAAGAAAGGAATCCAGTTGTAAGATCTGTATGAGAAGACTCCTCCAGGATGCCAATCTAGAGTCAACACCTGGCCATATTGCAGCACCTGCCAATGGCACACCTTGGAAAGGATTTTAATGTAGTTGTTCTGCTAAGAGTAACCTGAGAATAATAAAGAGAGAAGTTCATACCACAACTGATTTTAAATGCAGATATACTTACACAACATAATATCATGGAAAGTAGAAAAAGATGAAAATTGCCAACTCTACTATTTCAGCCAATTACCTGTTACACACCCAATGTGGCTTTAAACTTCACACGCTACATTTCAGCCCTTCTACTTTTGGATCTGCCAAAAATTTTAGGAAACTTTTTATCTGTCCAAGTTTTCTGATTAACCAATTGCTTCCCCCAGTCTGTATTCAGATATCACAGCCACAAGCATGTTGGTGATACACAGTCAACTGCCAAAGGATGACTACTTTCTCATAGTGATGCACCCCAAGGCTGCCAGTACTGAGGCACATCAAGCCTAGGAGACAGTCTCCCAGAATTACAGCTTTGTTGTGTCCCTCTCAAAATATTCATGAATCATAGAGAGATATATTCAAGTATTTCTTGTAGAGGTATTCAACACATACTGTCTTCATGTTCCAGAAAACATCAAGATTTATATTGTGTCTCAGATGGTATATTATTGAACCTGCTTTTTGTGTTGAATAAATATTGATGTTTACATCGACAAAACTGAGTATCTTCCTAGCACAGATAGAAGACTGAAATTATTCACAACATCCTGCATTCTGCAAAAGCATGAAGGCTATGATGAAAAATAATTTAAGACAATAAAATATCAGGTCTCTAAACTCCAAGGAGTATTAGTGATCTCAGTATCACAAACACAAAACTTTTAAGTTATTGCTAGAGCTGTATCTTTTATCTGCAATGAAAAACTGTATTTCCTTTGTGTTGTATTGCCATCATGATTGTCACCCCTGTAAGCTATCAGATAATATGGTAAGTAATTAGAAAAGCACTATTTTTTATAACATTTCTTATATAGCTACCATCTAAAAAGGGTGCAAAGTGTATCTGGTGTTAGTCAAGTTCTGCTGAAGTAGTTTAAATGCTTTTACTGGGGAAAAATTTAGAAACATGATTTAATTTTTAACTAATATGAAAAACAATTCTTTGTCTTTCACCTTCTCTCAGGACTGCACAGGAGGAAAAATTTCTCTGCTATCAGCTCAGGAGCTACTACAGGAGCAAGTACACTCTCAGGCCATGTGGCATGGCTGAGGAGCCATGGAGAAGCTTTCATTTTTAGATCTCTTTGACTATGTTCATTCACAGTACCTACCAATACCCTGTATCATCTTGTCAGCACTGAGATCTCTACCATGGGCTGCTGGGAAAAGAAAAAAAGGCAGAACTCTAACTTAAACCAACACAGCATAAGTGTGCTTATCTAGTACTTTCTGCTCCCAGATTTATCCCAGCATGTTAGCTGCTGACGGGTGATGCTTTTAGTCTGTTCAGAGATTCTGAGAGAGATGTTACTTGCGGTTAGAAAACCTGCAAAAATTGACTTGTTTTGCCTTTATGCAATTGCTGTTACAAAATAACAAAAGGCAATCTGTTATACCCCATAGTAACAATTAGTTGTGTGAAAAATTATCTTTTTATAGAAAAATATAGCAAAGCAACTTTATAATTAAAAAGGAAAATCTGTCATTTTTATCTTAAATTTCATATGTTTATAAAGTAAAATGTAAAAAAAGAAACATTAAAAATTATAGAACATATTTACATCATACACTGATAATTTGTGTGATCTTGAGTTTAAACTGTCAAGTTACATAGACCCAGGGGCAAAAATTCAGCATTACTGTTCAACTTCAGCCTTGGTTTTCTGAACACAAAAGCAAGGAGACATTTAATCATTACCTCCAAGGGACAAATAAGCTTCACATCTGTCATCATCATAAAAATCAGACAAATTTATTCTAATATAATCATGTCTTTCTATGCTGGTCTCCAACTGATGCTAGAGATAAGCTTAGAAGGAAAGATGGATAGGTAGAGGAGAACAGAAATGGAGACAAATCAAATTACAGAAAACCTAAGGAAGGAAATTACCTAAAAATGGCAGAAACAGAGAGGGGTAGAATAGACCCCTCAAGAGCATCAACAGAGTTGGCTGAAAATTGCATCACAACTATTTTAATGCACACGTACATAAGCCCTTCTGATTTTAAATTATATCTTATACCAAAAGCATTCACTGTTTTAATGTCTTAGACATTGAAGTCTTTTGTTAAAATGGAAAGTACAAAGCACTTCTAGATATTGGAAACTGCTTTGCTAAGTCCTCCAAGCTATGTCAAGATATGTTTTGCTTTCCTTCTCTTCATTAACACAACTTAGAGGTTTTTCTAGGAATAGAATTTGCTATTCACATATTTTTACAAATAGGTTTTACTGAGACATATTTTATTGTGCCCAGCATTTTATTTTAGCAAAACACAGACATGAAGCATTGTAGAACTAATATTAGGCAAAACAGACAGCAAATAATATACAGTGGAGTGTTACTCTCTCCTGGCTTGTGACACAGACTGTGATTCTTGATGCAAATGTTGCTGATGAAAAAGGCTTGCTAGTTTCCTTAAATGAACTGTCTTAATTTGTTGCTTTAAATTATATAAAACTACTCTTTGCCTTGGGAGGTAAATACAAATCTCACCAGGAAATCTCTCCTTCCCCTGATCTCCTCCCCCTCAGTTGTTATCCTTACAGGACCTTTCCAGAAACAAAAGGGAAAGAGATTTTTCAATTGAATAAATTGATTATGTAATTTTCATTAGTTGGTGATCTTTGCAACTCGCCTGCATAAGATGAAGGAGTTTTTCATGCAACAACATAGGGAAAAAAATCATGTCTAAAAATAGCTTATTGGAACTCACTAATTCAAAAGCAGATTGAAATTTAAGAAATCAAGTTGAAGCTTAGCTAGGCCATAAAACTGCATTTTCTGGGGCAGATTCACTCATACATGCTTAACCTTCAGGCTGCTCCAGGTTCACAGATGAGCCAGCACGTAGCCACACCTTCTCCATGAACATTGCCCTATGCAGAGGGCACTCCCAGCCTTGGTATATCCACCTCCCACTTAGTTCACCACTTAGGGGTAAGAGTGTTATGCCAAAAGCAAGGACAGGGTGTTCCACTCAAACTCCTCCCAGATGCTGTAGCTTTCAAGATGTTGTAAAGAGCGCCAAAGCAAACATAGGTCTGCTCTCAGAAACATGGAGCCATCCTGAAACTAGGGACTATCCCTAACCTGATACTATCTACCCCAAACCTGAATTTATTTTTTAGAGTCACAGCTTATAAGAAAACTGAAAAGGAGAATCCATGACCAGGTAGACCTGAGAGGGAAGCCCACATGAACTCTCAGAACCTAGACAAAGAAACATTGGTTCAAAAGTGTGAATTACCTCTTAACATCCATGTCTGTACTGGTAGAAGAAGGTATCTGATGAAACACAAGTCTGACATGATAGTGCAGAAGGGCTAGGATAGAGGGGACAGCTTTTTAATCTAACTTAGTGTCACTTGTAAATCATTCCTTTTAAAGAGCAAGTGACTGAGTGAGGTGCACACTCTGGAAAGGGCAGAGCTTGCCCCTTCATGAGGAGACCCCTTACATACTCAGGACACCCCTTACTTCCCCCCTTACTCACTCTATGTTATTTTAATAGTTAAATATACAGGGGTTTATACAGTTAAATATTTTGAGCTCAAAAGCAGTGTCTTTGCTCTTCTTTGGGGTGAATTTAGGCAGATCCCTTTTTAAGTGTTCACAAGGGTGAGGTTATCTCTCACAAGCAATTGACACCTGCAGTGCAATTTTTGTCTGTTTTTAAGGAAATTACTGCCCCTTTTTCCCAAAATAATTGTCACAGAAAAAAGTTATTCATATCAGGTGAGAACTCCTAACCAGTATAAGCTGGTCAAAAGCTGTTGATTTGCCTTCTCAAGAGAAAAACCTTCTGATCTGTGGCAATTCCACAAAGTAGTACTCTGACATCTATAGCAGAAGAACACACTCCTTAAAAATTTAATACCATTAAATTGGCAGATGATCATGAAATAAGATTAAAATATCCAGCCCTGTCTTTTCTCAAGATTATGTCCAAGAATTTACGTATATTCTGCTCCTCTCTACTCTTCATTCCAGCAATATTCTTTTTCTTAGCTCTATAAAAAGCATTAGTCAGAAAAACTGCTTTCTTTTAACAATTGTTTTGAAGTCCAGAATATCAGATATCTGTAATGAGCAGTGTATTTGATTAATTATTCTCTGTCTCATCAGTTAAACATGATCATTTCAGATAAGTAGCACTTAGGAAAGAGATTTAAAAACCAGAAATTGTTCACTGAGTTTAGATTTAAGCTCATCTCTCAGCTACATAAATTACAGAATCACTTCGACAACCAAACATATTGCAACTGCTAGCAGCAGGTGATGGTTTTTTTGTGTCCTCATCTCTCTGAGTGTGTAGACTTCAAGCCAGTTATTCTGCCATGGGGTGGAGGGGGACAGGGAAAGAACCTATAATGTTCATGGACAGCCTAGGGGCTGGCATACGTAGAAGCTCCTCAAAAGCTCTGACGTCAGACAGAGAGGGAACAGAACCCAGTAGGACTTGCTGTTGAAAGACAAGAGCCATGTGAGAAGGAAGAGCATCAAGCTGGCCAAAGGAAACAAAACATTTGGATACAGCATGGTGAATGAGAGCAGTGATACATTCAGTTGTGCCAGTTGCTGAAAGGTCTGTGTGTTAACTACAGTGATATGAGCTGGAGGTTCGCATCTGGCACTGTTGCTGGGAGTACTCTCATCCAGCATATATTGTAATGGACATTTGTAATGTTTAATTATATTGACAAGGCATGCACAGAAGGGACAAATACAGAAGCAGACACATAGCAATGAAATGGAAAATCTAGTCATTAAAGCAGAAAACATTATTTTGAAACAGCTCATGAATGAGCTATGGACAAAGCAGGATCAGGTAACTGCAAGCTTCAGAAATGTACCACCTCAGCTAAAAGACAGAAATCACAGCTGGAAAGGTGAGATGGAGAAAGAAAACATATTTATTATTCTGTTTCATGTTAGACAGTGTTTGTTCAGGATTAATCATTCAGTCATATTTGATCTGAATATTCAAAACATAGTATATCCTCCATTTTGAACTTCCAGACTGGCAGTCCCATAGTGTGGAAATTAACCTATCATAACAAAAGCCATCTGAGATAAGCTATTTCTTTCCCCTAATAATTCCAATAGGGTTGGTTTGTTTGTTTTGCCATATTTTGTTTTCCTCAAATAAGTGCTGAAAAGGGCAGCCTGTCTATAAAAATGTCTGTAGGACTGGGACGTTATGGGGGAGTGATAGGGAAGGAGATGACTTAGATGAGCCTGCAGAAGGAATGAAAGATGCTCGGTGAACTGTGACTGCCCTGGAGTCATCTAGTTGATCACTTGCCCACATATCAGTTGTTACAGCTGATGCACTTAAAAAGTTCATTCTCCTTCTAGAGATAGATTGTGCGAAAGGCTGTATGCTAAGTTGTCCAGAGTAACAAATGCCAGCTCACAATCTCAATGTTGGTTCAGCCTGTTACATAAAGTTGTCTATCAGATTGACAAAAGACTGAGATGAAAAAAAAATGCATACATGCAAAATGGATTGTTCAGATTGAAAGAACTGCAATAAGCTGACTTGCAGGCTCATTGTCAGAACATCATACAGCACCGGAAGAATCTGAAATACCTCTGGAAGAGGTATTTATTTCCAAAAAGAGTTTGACTTCTTGATGTTAATGAGAGTGGAATGCCACTCTTTAGGTAGTGTTGATTGGAAAGTCTCCAAAGGGGTGTTGATGTGGCAATTTAATTTCTACTTTTTCCAGACCACCACTTCCTATAACTTTAGGATTCAGCATTTCTATATTTGAGCTTTGCTTTCAGTATACTATCAGGCATCCTGAGTTGACAAGGCTGGGAAAATAAAATATTTTATGAGATTTAGCTAATTTACATGATACCACCTGTTAGATACAGGTTCCCGTTATTAATCCTTCCTTCCTGAATTGTTTTCTTTCTTTACCTTATTTTTCCACTTTTCTATCATTCTAAGCCTGTCTTCTGACCAGCAAAATTCTGGTTCAGCTTGCCAAGAAAACTCTGCTTTTTGCAACATTATCAAGAACTACATTGTCTTAAGCACTCTGAGCCTGCCACATGTTTGACAGGTCTTAGAGTAGCTGATGAGACAGCCCACAAGGCCCTCCATGGTATGATTATGAAACAAATCTCAATGGCTGGTCACAGTTTTCAACAGAAATGACTAAGCTAGGAGAGACAGCCAAATCATCAAGCTTTCCGCTGTGGTATCACATACAATGCCATCTGATTCCTTAAGGCTCTCAGATTCACAAGATCACTGCATTGGCAGGACGCCTGTGTTTCCTGCTTGGACATTTTCCTGGTACCTCTTCGCTATTCTTCACAGGTTGCCCAGCTAGTAAATGGACATATTGCCCATTTCCTCAGGCTGCTTGACTCTTTGGATTTTCCAGCTGCCTCGACTTCCTGGACACTTACGTATCTGGGCTACTGATCTTCCGCAGAGACCACCTGTTTGGAGATCCAGCATCCCAGCTGTTCTCATAAGCCAGACTGGAAATTGAAAGGTACAAGAGAAAACAGGACAGTCATGTAGTTGGTGGGCCCAGCTAATAGGGAGACAGGTGACTGCCCCATGAACAGGAAGGTAAGGTCCATGAAAATATTTTCAGTGATTTTCACTCATTGCCCACTGTTATATTTGGTTTCATATACATGAATTTTCTGATGAGACTGAAGTTCTGCTTACCAACCTGGTAACAGTGCATTTGTACTCAGGTCATCCACAGACATAGCCTTATACATAAAGCAGAAAGAATCTGAAGCAGAAGTATCATTCACTCATGGAAAAAAAAACATGTTAGAAAGGAACTTGGTTGAGTTTGCACAGCAATGCAATACTGTATGAGGTTTGCGTGGCAAGGTTTTGGTAGCAGGGTGGCTACATGGGTGGATTCTGTGAGAAGATGCCAGAAGCTGCCCCCATATCTGATAGAGCCAATGCCAGCCATCTCCAGGATGGACCAACCACTGGCCAAGGCTGAGTCAATCAGCGATGGTGGCAGTGCCTCTGGAATAAAGTATTTAAGAAGGTGGAAAAAACTGTTGCACAACAGCAGCTGGAAGAGAGGAGTGAGAATATGTGAGAGGAACAACTCTGCAGACACCAAGGTCAGTGAAGAAGGAGGGGGAGGAGGTGCTCCAGGCACCGGAGCAGAGATTCCCCTGCAGCCCCTGGTGAAGACCATGGTGAGGCAGGCTGTCCCCCTGCAGCCCATGGAGATTTACGGTGGAGCAGATATCCACCTGCAGCCCACGGAGGACCCCACGCTGGAGCAGGTAGATTCCCGAAGGAGGCTGTGACCCTGTGGGAAGCCTGTGTTGGAGCAGGCTCCTGGCAGGACCTGTGAACCCTTGGAGAAAGAGGAGCCCACACTAGAGCAGGTCTGCTGGCAGGACTTGTGACCCCATGGAAGGGACCCATGCTGGAGAAGCTTGTGAAGAACTGCAGCCCATGGGAATGACCCAGGCTGGAGAAGTTCGTGGAGGACTGTCTCTCATGGGTGGGACCCCACACTGGAGCAAGGGAAGAGTGTGAGGAGGAAGGAGCAGCAGAGAAAACATGTGATCAGCTGACCACAACCCCTATTCCCTGTCCCCCTGCACCACCCAGGGAGGAGAAGGTACACAAATGAGGATTAAAGTTGAGCCCAGGAATAAAGGAAAGGTGGCAGGAAGATGTTTTAAGATTTGGTTTTATTTCTCATTACCCTACTCTGATTTGATTTATAATAAATTAAATTAATTTCCCCAACTCGAGTCTTTTTTGCCCATGACGGTAATTGGTAAGTGATCTCTCTCTGTCCTTATCTCTACCCATGAGCCTTTCATTATATTTTCTCTTCCCCTGTGCAGCTGAGGTGGGGGAGTGTTAGAGCGGCTTGGTGGGCACCTGGCATCTAACCAAGGTCAACCCACCACAGATGCATTATGGCATTCCTTTCCTTTTACATGCTGAAGTTTGCACTATTCATCATTTTTAGCTTAAATCTAAATTCACTTATATCTAACAAGAAAAAAACCTTTTGCAATATATTAGTTATTTACAAAATTAAAGTGAATTTCCTCCTCCTCTGCATATTCTACTAGAAATTTTGAAAATTTTAGCTCATCCATGCACATTTTTTACAGAATAACTGAGGGAGTAGATTATTACCCTCTGTATGGTCTTATAATGAGCAGTTATAGGACACCTGACAGCCAGGTTTCACAAATATTAGCTGATAGAGAACAGAATCATTCCAACCTATAGGCTCTGCTTTGGTTTGATGCCAGGTTTGATCCTTCTGGCATATTTTTTAGTTCTAGTACTCTTTTTTTTCCCCTCCAAGGCATTCCAGCTCACCACACTGTTGCATGAATATGATCTCACAAGCTTCACATCACAATCTAAGTCCTTTTACCCAGAAAATCCTATTTTTGCTGGTTTAGGCTCTCATTCCAGTCCCAGCCTGTCCTTCTCTCCTCTCTTACAGTCTCTCCCACCATTTCACTTGCAATCAGCTTTTTATTTAGTCTTCTTGATCAATCATTTCAAATGTGTCCCTATATTCTGTCTTACACTCCACATTTCTTTGTTTTCCTTCTGCTGAAATTTGTCACACCTATTTCCAATCTGTAGTTTTTTTCACCCTTCTTCCCTGATTCCTTGGCTCAGTCCATTTCTCTAGGTATTCTGCTTCTCCACACACTTTAACTCTTCATCAAATGTATGTGCCCTGCATATTTATCTTCCTGCCTCATTCTATTAGTCCCTTATCCCATATTCTAGCCAGTCCTGGTCTTTCCAGGGTCCACCACTAACCTCTGCTGTCTGTCTCTGGGCACTTGATTCCAACCGAGACTCTCCCATCAGTTGCATTTCCATTCATTTCACCTTTTATAGGATAGACAAGGCACAGAAAGTTTCAAGATATAAGAAAATCCTACAACAGCTCTCTTTCTCTAACCAGTTTTTCCCCATATTCCTTTGGTCTTCTGACTCGAGAACTAGGTAGCACTTAGAGCCTCAATGCCCTGTGTTCTGCTACCAGTTCCTGAAACCAATGGCAAGTATTTGCAAATGATTCTAATCACGTATCTGAGGAGCTGTTTGCAAACCTGGAGGTCTTAGATTGTGCAGGACTACAGTAAATTGCCTGCTATAAACACTCAAAACTATAATGTTCTGAACTAAGGTCGGCCTGCACCACAGATCTCAAGGCAATCTTCAAAACAGGGCTACGTAGAGTCATGACAGATATTGTCTGGAACAATTGTCTTTCTCATATTATCTGTCAGTTTGTTTCCTAGAAATCTGTCCTGCATATCAGTGTGTAGTTATTAGGGTGGAAGGCAGCACAGAGGAACCAGAGAGATAAAGACAGAACATAAACTAGGTTTAATGTTTACATAGTTAAATCTTTTCCTCAACTGAAAAAAAGGAAGTAAACTACAGCAAAAACATTCTTACAGCAAACACAAAACCATATTCTGCATCCAATATTTCTTGCGGAAGCAGTTAAAGTCTGATGCTGAAGAAATAGCATTTTTCCCATCCAATTTCTATGCAATTAAGGTTCTCGTCACACTTCCTAGGAGAAAGCACCACTATTTTCACATGGTTAACCACACCATTTTTTGTAGTGAGAATGACAGAAGGTTGAATTAGGTATATGAAAGTGGATTTACACTTACTTGGATTGTATCTAATTTTCTTATATGCTACTTGTAGTAGTATCTGCATTCAAATCATCTACTTAGAAATGCTGAATTAATTAAAAAACAATTACAAGAAAAAGCAACCTCTAAAACCCTCATGGCACTTGTGCAAAATTACAACAGTTTAATTCATTTTGTTTGCAGGTATCAGTAGTCAGGTGCCTTATGGTTCCACTGTTGTTTGTACAAATACTTGTCACATAGACTGGGGCTACCGACCTGATTTCAAACTATTTCTTCCAGAGTTCACAAATATTATGTGTGTGACAGTGCAATTTGCAAATGAATGTATGCGTGTGTGTGTGTGCGTGTATACATTAATTTCATAAAAGCTTCTCTCTGTGTCTCTTGACTGATAATTTTTTTGAAAAATGACATGCAACCACTTAGAAAATATGGTATTGTTTATTTTATCTGAACATTTCACTTTCACAGTGTCACCACAAACACAAGCTAATCTCCCAATGGATAAAAGATATCTCCTAAATGTGAGATGTTTGAAGACATTACCAGAGTGCTCTGTATAGGCCTATATAGTTTGTTTTTTCATACTGGTAGAAGTATTTTTAGCTCTTGTTTTCAATATGACTTACTGTTAAAGCCGAATCATTTGAAGGATTTGTGTTGATTTTAACAAAAAGTTTCTGGATTCAAGGCAGACTCTGCTGTTGTTTCCAGTGAGGAACAGAGATGGAAAGAGAACTATTAAAAACTTGGCCTATTTGATACAGTTCCAGTTCCTGAAAATGGTCAGAAAATGTTGGAGTTTTGTTGTGATACAGAACACAAACAGATGTTTAAATCTGGAGAACTGTGGAATAAAAACCAGCTTGCATAGTCACTTTCTTTTCTTTGGGAAACAGCAAAATTTCTTTGCCTTGACATCCTTTCATTTTCTCTTGCTATTTGTTAATCACACAAGAAGCTACTAAATGAGCTGCTGACTACAGTTCAGAGAATTCATGTATACTACAGACAATATGTTTAAGCAAACAGTTATTTTCAAAATTTAAATCAAAATTCATAGCGGTAAAAATGCATTGTCATCATGGTTTGAGACAGCCTTTATCATTTCAAATTGTAATTAATTCTAATGAAGAACACCTGGCTTGATCAAATGAAATAGATTCAGGGGGTATCATTGTTTAGAACTGGAGCTCATTGCTAAAAATGACAGAATTATGAAATAGGTCATCTAAGTGACTCTGCACATAAGGTGGTAATTTCAGAAAATTTCCAACTACAAAAATAAGTTCAGAACAAAGGCTGAGCAAAATCTAAAGCTTGTAGTTTAAACTCAGCTGAACATATACATTCATTCTTGATTCATCAGCTATACCATAAGTTTTCTCAAAATGATCACTGTTGTACTTGAGTTTAGATTTTAAAAATATTATGTGCACAAAACAGACAATGAAACTCCACATGTGGAAAAGTAGACTTTATATATGTGTTCATCACCTGTTCCATCATTTCCAAATGTACTATCAATTCATTACCTTTGAGAAAGAAAGATTTATTAATAAATGCTTTCTGGTAATGTCCAAATCCAAATATTTTTGTTATAGTTTTGTGCTGGGTTTTTAGATCACAGGTTGTTTAGACCTCAGGACAAAAATGATATTGTAAATGCTGCCAATTTTAATGAAGATTATGTATTGAAATGTTTACTTTGCTTTATCTGCATATACCTTGCCTTCTATTTCCATAGGCATATAGTAAAAATAACCTGAACATTGCAAATATTGAAGTTAGCTAATGGAAAGTCTTATCTGAGACAACAGACAATATTTAAATATTATGAGGTTGTGTGTTATGATAATGAAATGAAGCCAAGAGACAAACAGAGATATTGTTCTCCTTACCTCCCTCTATCTCTGCACCAGATTAGGGAGTGTCAGTAAAAGACGATCACTTCATGATCATTAAGGACAGCCAAAAGCAGCAATCCAATATTATTACTGGTGAAATTCTTCCTACAAATTGTTACATAATATTACCTGCAAGTTCCTAAACTTCAGACTCAAAAGTTGTGGCACAAGGTGAGCAGAATAAGGCAGTGCAGAAGCAAAGAGACTGGAAAGAGATGGGTTACTGACAGAAGTATTTTTCAGTAAGTGCTGTCTTTTGCTAAGACAGACATCAGTTCCCTTCCTAAACAGAACCATACCAACTTTGCATCATGCAATTTCACTATCTGTTTACTTTTCTCACCAGACCTTTTTCACACCCAAACCTTTATCCTCCCATAAAGCTTTAGTAGCAGCAGATTTCCAAAGTGTTTTCAAAAGCGATTGTTGTTTTCAACACAGCATATTAAGTTCTCTCACATGATGCATCATTAGTGTACAAAACAGGGAAAAAAGTGAGGGAGCTTATAAGAGACTAAAAAGACACAGTATAGAAGTATGGTTGGGCATGTGAGAACCAGCTAACTGGGGAGGTCTGAAGAGAATTCAGTTATCCAGGACTCTGATGTCCTTAATCCTTATCTGCTGTTATAGTCCTGTAGGAGTCAATAACAGGACAACCTGAAATCAGAGGTGACAGTGGTAAACATCAGTGATCCAATCTTCAAGAATAATGCCAGTAATAAGCTAAGGAGGAATATAGGTGCTATTATTCTGGACCAGAGATGTGGTCTGCCTAATCCAATATTATACTGTTACTGGCACTAGGCAAAAGGCTCCACATGAGACAAATATAAAGTTATATGCTCTCACTATCAGCATGCCATTCTCACAAAATTGTGGGTGTCTTATGACTGTCTTCTGCTCCTCAATGTGGGGCTTTAATATTCTTCTGATACTTGGTTGTTTTTTTTTAAATGAGAAGAAAAAAAATAACATCTTTCAAACTGTCATTCGCATTCAGTGGCTACATCTATAAATAACACAAATGTTAAAAGAAAAGCAAGGCATAGCATATCCTCAGGATTTTAAATCAGTTATTATGCAACAGGAAAAAAGTTATTATACTACCACCCCTTTGCCAGACATTGAAAGCAATAAATTTGTCACTTCAAGAATACTACACTGATTGTACGTTTTCCCTTCTCCCCTGCCTTACACATAGCAGTTTTGAGATAAAGAGAATTCTTTGTGTCATGCACCTGGGAATAGCTGTCTTTCAGTGGAATCAGTCACCTCTCACTGACATCATCCAAGTGCAGGAAGCATGAAGGAGGCAAGGTTTTTGCCAGTCTTTTTCAGCAAAGGACAGCTTCAGCTTGGGTGAACTTTTTGTAGGTCTCATTACTGATATTAGAAGCTTCTTCTGCAAGCCTTTCATTCTAATATAGTAATCCAGAGGTAATTATAAAACACAGAATGTCATCTTCAATGAGAAATCTACTGGTCAAGATATGAATAAAAAAACTGTTAAACTCCAAGACCAAGAATAAAATAGGAATAAATTATTTGTAGCTTCTGTCGAAGCCACATTGCCTCTAATCCAAATCTGTCCTGGGGCAAATTTGCTTGAAAATTTTAATCAGTAAGAGCCCTGAGGCAGGCAGGAGCACAGTGGAGCCGGGAGCAGAGCAGAGCTGTGTCATGGGTGCAAGAGGTACTACAACAGGATCTAACCCTAAATGATGCTGCATTCAATTTCAATTACAGTGCTGTTATGATATCAGTGTATTGCCCATCACTACTTTGAATCTGGCAATAGTGGGGTTTTACTTAGCAAGACTTTCTGATTTCACAGCTCCCTGTTTCATTTATCACTTTTTTTCAATGACCCATGTTATGACTTGGAGCAGTATTTTTAATTCACTTTTTTTTCTATAAACCTATTCTATTTACAGATATTGACTGTGAAATTCTTATTGATATCAGTAGTCAAAGAGAAGCTGACAGAAAGAAGTCAGTTGGACTATAAAAGTCAATGAAACTTTTGTGGTTGAGAGGACAGGCAGCAGCATAGATTTGAATAATTTTAATAAAAATATATTGGAATGTTTTACATAGAAGTCTATGGACCTCATGGAGATTTAGGGATTTTAGCTACTCTCTGTCCCCTCTGATTGTATTGCTTATGCACATATCCTCAGCATCATATGGCATGCATAAATTCACACAGCAGCTTTAATCTCACCGGTATATATTTTATTTTAGACCTGATTCAGCAATATTTGTGTATAGACCCCAGATCAGATGAAAATTTGTATGTTGTAGCAGTGCTTTACAATGCACACACACCTGCTTTCTGCTGGGACTGGGTATAGCAAAAGGAGCCATTCTTTCCCGGGGAAATTCTCAGTTGATGACTTGCTGCTGAATTACAACACTTTAACAACAGACTGTAATACAAAGTGGATGCCCACAAACCTGTCCCTTTAACATTCTTTTTGGTTTTGTCTTTTGTTTTTCTGTTTCCTTTTATTTTACTTCTTAGATATACTTTGGTAGTAGTTTCAATAGAGACATAGTTGCATCTCATTTTGTTGTGCCTTCCATACAAACATACCCATTTTCTTGGAATCACTGTCATAATGTTCTTCTCATGAATAGGATTTTTAAAGCCACCTTTTAGGTATGTGTGTACAGCGCCTAGTAAATACCCTTATTCCATTGAACATGCACACTATATATTTTTTCCACTGTATATCAATATATTAAAGAAGCTGTTACATTTTCTCCCATTTTCATTGTAAAGCTAAATTGAGAGTCAATGTTCCAAATCAACACAGACTATTAAAATAATCCTTAAGTGGACATAGTAATAATACTGCAGAAAAAAAAACCAATAGAATAGCTCCTAGACTTGGAACTGAGATCATCCCCCGTATCATCAGCTATGTACTTGCACTAACCAGGAAATTTTCATACAAAGTGTTGACTCCCTTACAGAAGGAATTTTGACAGAAAAGGTTTCTCAGGTCCAGGAAAGAACTGGTCAAAACCAGGGTGAGAACAAGAGCTCTGTACTTGCTACCTGAATAACCAATATTTCAGTGACTATGACATTCATCTGGGACATATTCAAATCCTTGCTCCATCAGCTCAGACTAGGATCTAGATGAGCTTCCTCATCACTGTTATTCAGGTGTGGTTTTTCTGTTTTAAAAGCCCCAGTTTCATCCTAACTTTGAATATGAATGTTCTGAGAAAAGGAGGAAGGAAAACGTAATTTTTTGTGCATTGTTATGTTATGTGGGATAGAAGACACGGTGTCTCATAGGCAGAATGACCATAGAAGCAGATTCCATTTGGAAGAATGTAATGGGATTGAGTCTGCTTCAAATAACCAGTATTAGAAAATTAAGTAATTCCCAAGTCAACCTGTCCTGCATGGCCGAATTTCACTCTCAGTTACAACAGTGCAGCTGAACAGAATGCAGATATGTTACACTGATACCGTTAAGTAAAGGTCTGACATATGCAATAAAAATCTATATGCAAAAAATCCACTACAGTCTGCAAACACCTGATTTAATGAACTTTTAATGATGCCATTTCCATGGCATAATACAGTAAATTCCCTGTAACATCAATATTTTCTTTTACCAGTTTAAGGTATCATCATCCCCCAAAAGAAACAACAAATAAATAATCACTAATGTGTTTTTTTTCCCCCGTGTAGTCCAAGGGAACTGATCACCATGTCTCCTTTTTACAGGATAAGGGTTGTGCAGGTAATAGTCTAGAAAATATTTTTGAAATGCAATAAATATTGCCTTGTAAATATCTACAAGCATTCTTCAGTTTTGCTTCATTTTACCGATTACTGTCATAACAGAAATATTGCTAAAACATGATTTTCTAAGCACTTTATTGAAGTGATTGTTGCAGAGAGTACAGATCTTCAAACCCATCCACATCTATCTTGATAAACACATAAACAGAAGCTTACTAAATAGCCTATTTTGTCACACATTGTTACACACATCTGAATGAGAAAGTTTTTTGCCTTTTTTTCTCCTTTGCTAAGTCTGATATCCGAAATACCAAACTGGATATACATAACCTTTGTAGATACAACACCTTGCTCTTTCATGATCTCATTTCTGACTTTTGCAAGATATTGATTTTATGTCATAGTGCGATGATAAGCCCCTTCTCTACATGGCTGGTTGTACCAGAATATGGTCTAGTGTTTATGCAATGGCTTCTTTGTCCTGGCCTGAAAATTTATTTACGGCTGCATAGTTAAGTCAACTCTATTCCTTCATGTCTCCCTCCCCTTACTATAGACACAGCAGTAAAGTAGGATTGTGCATTCTCATTTGGGAGTTGTAACTACTACAACAAAGTCAGTAGCATTCTGTACCTGTGTTCTTTTGTGCTTTCTCTAGTCATTTATACTTTGGCATCCCTGCATATTCTGAAGACCAGGTGCAGACTTTACAGGACTGAACATTTAATAGCTGACAGAATAGATATAATAAGGTAGCAGATCCAGAGTAGAGGAAAATTAAATACTCCTGAGTTATTTTATTGAAATTTCAGTTCTTCTGAGTTTATAGTTGTAGGCAGGGGTGGAATTTCAAAAATGCAATTTCAGAGTACTTTTATGGAGTTCCTCGCTTGACTACTGAAAGCTGTAATCAGCACAATAAAATCCGGGGATGAGATGCCAGTATAGCATATTTTATGCCAGTGTAATAAGATATGTTCTACAAATAAACTCTACTAGAATTGGGCAGATTAATCCAGTCCTATCTAATAGCATTTCAGGTATTCACAGCAAGCTCTGCATGTATCCAGTAATTTTTTACATGTATTTAATAAACACCATATTTTATGATGAAGGGAGTGCAGCATTTTATTCATTGCATTTTGATTCTACAGGATTGTATGGGAAGACATTGAGTCCTTAAGCAGAAAGAAACTACTCAATAAAATGCAGCTGTTGCTCCTTAGCTAAGTACATCACAGTGTTTCCCCCATAGAGTTCTCTTCACTTCAGGATGCTGTGAAATAACTCCTGGAAGTCTCAGACAGCTGGAAGTTCAAAACCTCACAGAAGGTGCTGAATGAATTGTTGGAGTAGGTTTCTTGACTGTAAGATGCAGGTAGCAGGACCTTGTTTACTTCTGTCTCTCTCACAGGGAAGAACACAATTTCAGCGCTTAATAATCTAATTGTAACACTTCCTTTGAAGGTGATGGATTTGTGGAAGTTGATTTTTAAACAGTTATTTAAACAGAAGCTGGACCCCTTCAGACACAAAGAACTCTCGCATTTCAGTAGAAAAGGGCAAAGAGGACATGCATAATTAGATGGGAAAATCAAGATTAATGAGTATGACAAAATCCCTCCCAATCCCTAAGGCTTGTGTTTGCTTCCTACTATCTTTCTTTAAGACAGACACTTCTTGTCATCACCAGTCATTAAAAGACATTGCTGTTACTAGAAATCTGCATGCTTTACATGACTTAATAAGGTAGGAGAGATGAATGCAGAGCAAGAGTGCACTCATTTTATCTTTCTATAGCGTTGGAAAGGTCTCAACTTTTCTGGAATAGTTAAAAAATCATACAAGCAAAGAAGGACGCTGTACATCAGTGAGCATTCTTTGGACTTAGATGAAAGACTTTGGATTTGGATGTGTTAAAATATGCATTGTTTGAATGTACGTGGTTTGCCAGAATAGTGGCCCTGAACAATTTTATTTTCAAAATTCACAGTTGGAAGATTTGGATGGTATATGTTTTTCACATTTTTTCTAGGACATTGATAAAGAGACTGAATGACAGTGGGTCAAGACAAATAATGTGCATTAACCCATGAGGTAAAAAAATTTAATTTGATTCAGAAGATTTTCCATTATCCATACCTTTTGACATGCATAACTTAGCCTGTCTTTACTTCCTTTAGTACATTTCACATTGGTTTTGTATAGTATTATTTTAAACATGAATCACAGAGCTACAAAACCACGTGTCAGAAGATTCTTTTACCAATGTAATTTTCTTCGTCAGTGTAGGTTTTAAGTTCAATTCTTAAATAAGCTATACTTGAACAAAGATAATTGATAATAATGTCATCATTGTATTGCTCTTTTGTATTTAGATAAGGGAATCCTGCACAACCCAATAGAGGACTGTGTCTAGAAGTGATGTCAGAGTCACTGACGTATTGATACTTGAATCTTACAGGTTTTCCCTATCGATATCGACACAGTATTTTTTCCAGTCTTTTCTAGTTGTTCTTTCATGCTAAGACTGGTTAAAAAGTAAAAGCAGTGACTCAGGGGACTCCTTAGCAAAATTTGAAGAACTTCTGAATTTATTATTTTTTTTAAAGTTTTAGGGGATTTCAGCTTAAGAGATGATGATTACATTTCTCCACAGTTATTGCTGAACAGAAACATGTTTTAACTTCGCAGCAGGACATGTATAATATTGGCAGCAGGAAGGATTGGGATTAGTTTTTTCAAATGTAGTTCCCTAGTTAGAGTCCAGTTTTTGCAAATAAATGGAACTGTGGCTCAGCCCATCAACACATTATCCTATTTCCTAAAAATGTCTTCTCCAGCAATATTCAGGAAGTCTTTGCCAAATCAGTAGCACTTGCTGTTCCATAAACACTAAGTATGTTTTTGTCTAAAGAAAAGGAAAACAACAAATCAAAGGAGAAAACCACTCAATATGAATAACAGCGTTCCAAAGAAATTCCAAATAACAGCTGTCTAGATAGCTAATGGCCTGAAGGCTTACTTCAGTTCAGCATAATATCCAGTCCTCTGAAGTTCTGCTCACTTTTCCAGTGAGCATCTAAGGTAGTCAGAGGCAGTTTTTGCTGCTGGTCTGTTGCAGTCTAGATGGCCACCATACAGATTACACAATCTTGCATTGGAGATCCCAAAGGAAAATGAAGCCCTTGGGCATGTCCAGGAAGCTCTGGCTGAGCTTTTCTGTCTGCTGTGACTGAACCTCTGCTCTCACACACAGATCAAATTATTCTACTAGTGAGTTTAAAGCAGCTCACTCACTCCACAATATATTCCTCACAGTACGGGTGGCTTTATTATAAGCATAGTGATATGCACTATTTATGTATTCAACCTTATTTCTAGGTGAATGAGTAAATCTCATTAAGCAGAAATATAGGTAAACATAACTGTAATCTATGGAAGTAAAGTCAGCTAGAGGTGATCTTTGTGCCTAAGAGAGAGAGAACAGGATTCAATTCTTTTAATTTTTAAAACTAATTTTTGTCTGGATTTCTTTCACCTGGAGCAAAATCTACATTTTGCATTCCTAAATTACACTGAGAAGTTCTCTAGTATCAGAAATTTGCTGGCCATGAACATGTTTATAAACTATGATCAGTCTCTTCCTTATGTTTTGTTCAGGCTATGGACAGATATATTATTGCATAGCAACTATTTATCTTGACAGTCTTATCCTACAGTAATACAAAGTAACATTTATTGTCTTTCAGGGGAGAAATATGAGAACAAATTCATGTGCTTATCACCTTAATTTTACTAAATAAGTTAAGTTTCTAAACTCTCTAATATTCAGTACACAGTGCAAGGGGTGGGAGGTTTCCCAGCTCATCTCATACTTGTAATTATTTTTTTAATTATTTTCCAAACTTTCCAAATATATTTGCAAAACCTAAATATTTATCTTGAATATACACTTTCCAGTACAGGTTTCAGTAATGCTGTATTAAGAGGTAATGTTCCCATACTAGTTTTATCCAATATGCTCCAGTGCATTTTTATTCCTCTGAGATCCAGTTCTCCTATGTTCCCCTCCTGTTAGTTTTGTTATTTAGACCATAATTAAGAAAAAAGAAAAAAAGCATTTAAAGGATAGGAACATCTTCAGTGACTACAGATAATTGCAAAATGCACATATGTCAGGATATTAACCTGAAAATCAGCCCAAACAAAAAATTAATCTTATAGCTTCAAACAGCTGAATAGTCACA
Organism: Morus bassanus; assembly: GCA_031468815.1. Classification (NCBI taxonomy): domain Eukaryota; kingdom Metazoa; phylum Chordata; class Aves; order Suliformes; family Sulidae; genus Morus; species Morus bassanus. The sequence goes on from CM062571.1 coordinate 67,050,162, forward strand.
GTGTAAACACTGACAACTTCTCAGGCTTTTTTTTCTCAGATACTGAAAAAGTACTGTCATAAAGGAAACCTGACTTTAATCACTTTGTCCAGCTAGATTTCATTAACACAAGCTAAACACAGAATCTTTTCAGACACAATGTTAATGACAGTATTTCTCTAGAGAAGAACAATTTTAGCTTGTACCGTGAAGACAATGCCATAATGTATATTCTCACCGTCACCCTTGAAGCTCCCATCTACTCACTGTCTGTAGTGTCTCTTGCTCTCACCCAAACACATTGCTCTACAATGTAAAACTAATGTGTGCAGAAAAAATATTTCCTATACAATGTGATACACTGGATCTATTATCTATCTTACACTTAAACTATGTTCTTGACCAGAACTGTAGATTGTCTCCCCAAAAAAATACAATACCAGCCATTAAGTTTCCTAACAATAGCACAGAAAATTCTAAGATACAGAGACATTTTCCACATGGAAGTGATTTTTTAATTTTTTTTTACAGACAGCACATGTTATGTAAGGCCTCAGAATTTGTGACATCTGCTACTAAAGCAGCATACGCTGTACTAGGGCTACTTGAGGAGATAGTAGCATCAAAATGTTTACTGATTAATAGCAATACATTATGCCTGTTTACTTGCCCTTGCTCACCCTCACAGGAATCCTGTCAGAGATTTCTACAGTGATTCTACTGTTACACAAGTTACTGCACTAATTGGTCCATACTTAGCTGTTGCACCAGCTCCTGAAATGCCATGCTGTATGAGCTTATTATTATATGGTAGGTATGTTACAGTCTATGAAAACTTTGCAAAAGTGTTTATTAATAAGACAACATGGATGATACCCCATGTCAGGTTTTACAGAACCTTACTTTCCACCCAAGTAGTTTCCAGAATGACAAAATGACATTTTGACAAAACACCAACAGATGCTGTATTTTCTCACAACACTGAGCTGCAGGAAGGAAAGTATTTAAGAAAAAAATTCAGAGGTATTATGGGCATCTTAAGAATAAAATAGGAAAATCAAATGTCTCTGCTTCATCATGGAGCTTTTTCACAGAGCTTGCAGAAACAGCAACATTGTGCCCCACTTCTCAGGTAAAGTCATCTACCTCCCCGACATCTAACATGCAGACCTCATTCTCAGGAAGGAAGCTGTGGTACTTCTGATGGACAACACTATTCAGACAGCAAATGGACCATCTTTCCCTCTAAGCCATCATGTTGTCTTATTCCACACTTTATTCTTTGTCCCTTTCTCATTTATCCAGTTCTCCACTGTTTCCTTATGACTTCTCCTCCAAAGGAGTCAGGAGTCATCAGAAAGGGAGACAAAAATAAGATCTTTATATCACAGAAGCATTCTGTGCCTGAGACTAAATTTAGAAGAACATCCAGCAGTCCCTGGTAAGATATCCATTCAAGTTTTCTTTTCTTTTACTAGTTGCCAGAGTAGACTAGTTCCCTTTCACTAGTTTCTTTAACTGACAGAACACCACAGGTACAGCCATTCTGGTACACTGAATGTCAATGGTATAAATGATTATAAAAACAAACAAATAAGGATGCTGAAAAAAAAAAAAAGAAAATTTAGGCTGAAGAACTAATTAAAAAAAAGGAGATGATTCAGAGTCAAGAGAGAAGAAGATAAAGGGTTCAAAAAGGAAAAGGAGAAGTATAGATGAAGAGCTGAGGTGGGGAAAAACGGGAAAAGGGGACTGAAAAAGAACTGAAGAGAAGAATGAGGAAAAGAAGAGACAGAGAAAGAAAATAGTAGAAAGGGAAGAGTGAGGTGAAAGGATGTGAAGAAAGGAAACAGCTCCATGTTGGAGATTCAAGTGAAAAGAACTGAGCTGAAGTGTTGTAATAAACAAATTGGAATAAGACATCAAAGAAAAAAAACTTATGAAAGTACAGAGAAAACAAGTAGGCTGACAGTGAAAAATACATTACTAAAATGAGAGCTACATCATGCTATGGCATGAGTGGACAAGAGACGGTTTGAAATATAAATAGCATTGAGAGAAGAAAAGGAGTTTTAATCCTGAGTTCACATATAGCTATCCCTGTTACTAAAATACTGCCTGTTATCTAACACAAATGTGTAGCATGGGCATCAAACTTCAGTGGAGCATGAATAAAATAAAAGTGATTGCAGCTATTGTAATCTTACTACCACTTCATTTTCTTCAGCTCTTGGGTGAGAGAACAGAATTACTGTGTATGTTATTTTAGTGGCTACTCTCATTCTGCTATGTCACTACATTTTCATTGTTTAAAGCAGCTTTATGGTGAGTGACATATTTATAGTGTTTCCCACATTAAGGTTTTTATTAAGTGGCACACTAAAGTAGCAGGAAAAATCCATATCAAATGAACCTCCGTTTTTAATGGTTTACTGCATCTACTCTAATTTCTGATTGCTATTTGGTTTAACACCAGACTGAGATTCCTGAAATATTTTGTGAAATGAACATCTTACTAGAAAGATTGTTCCTTGAAGTGAACCCACCTAGAATAAATTCTGTCATGCTCTGCCCTTCATACCTATACACCTGGAGCCTGAATAACCCTTTGTATATCTGATTCCTGTTCCTGCATTACATGTATTTTTCATTTTCTGATTATCCCCTCACTCCTCCCGAGCACTCACTTTTGTATTATCCCATTTCCATGATCTGTGCTGTTCAACTGATCCATTTTCAGATAAATCCAGTATTAGCACAGATACTGTTCCTTCACAGGTTCTTTTTCTCCCCAGCTGCTGCAGACTTGCACACATACTCCAGAATGTTCCAGCATACTGCAAAGTCAGATATACTAAACATCCACACTGTTGCAACCAAATTAATATTGTGGTTACTTAGGTGTGACACTGGGCTTTTTAGAATCTGTCCTTGGGATCCTTAGTGTGTTACTCCTTTGAACCGGTTCACACATTACAGTGGAAGAACCCTAAACTGTTCCGTGTAGTGGATGGCAGAGAAGAAGTCACTGGAGCACACACAGTCTCATGGGTTCCTCATTCACCAACTGGGAATTCTGGTGCACAATAATATGGCAATGAGGATCACATCACCATCCAAACAAATGAAGTCCAGTCATATTACCTGCACATGTGGGAGTACATGTTCACAGAATTGCTGGAAATGTTCATCTGCCTCCCAAACCAGGACAGACAAACCCAAATCCAAATGAGATGGGGGTTACTTATCACTAAAAATTTGACAGTGTGGATTGCCATAGCTGCATGAGTAACCAGTATGGTGCCAATGAGTGAAGTACCTAACAGCACTGTAGTGAAAGTTTGTACTTCGATTAACCACTGCAGTTTATTCAAATGTGGCAAAGTTGGCTGAAATAGTAGCTAGCATTGAGAAAATGCAGACTTGAAGCACCTTGAGGAATTTTATGGTGTACATGTGCCCATATTTTTCTGAAACAAGGACAAAAAAAAACCCACATCAATTACGGAGGTTACAAATACTTCATAGCTGTGAAGTACTTAGATATGTTTCTCCAGAAAGAATGTTACCAATGGTCTTCTCCATTCTACATATGGGAGCAGAACTCCAGAGTAAACTAACCTTTGGACTATTCCATGATTTTTTTCTCAGAAGGAAGTAGCTAGTTCATGAGAGCCTGGGTCTTAACTAATGTGTATGAAAAGTAGATGGCCAGGAGACTAGGTCTGGGTATGAATGCAGAACTAGACCATTTAACAGAATAGGGGTGCACCTGAAAATATATATGTGCCTTCCTCAAATCCTCCATGCTTCTTTTCAACTAAACTATGCCCTGACAATCCACAATCGAGCAGAAGAAGGTTTAATGAAACAGTTGGCAATTGCAGAACAGTGGTAGCCTGAGCACTTGGCAAGCTGAAAGAAAGGTAGCGTTGCTTACAACATTGTTTGTATGCCAGTGCGGTCAACACCATCTGTACTTCTGTGACCTACTGTGTCCAGCCCAATATCTGGGTCAGAATTTTCACCAAAAGTGGAAAAACCCTCAATCACTTCTAGATTAGACACATCATGCAGACAAATAGAAAACGTACCTGTCATTTCTGGGGCAGATACAAGCAAACTCCTGATGGAATGCCCACTGCTAATATAACAGAAGCAGTATAAGAAGGAATTTGTTTTAGTGCTACTGCCATAATTTTTACTTTCTGATAAAAACAAATTCAGTCCTGTCACTTTCCCCTCTCTGCAGTTATTGCGCTTAAAAGGCAGTATGAAATATCACCTTTGGTAGTCAAAACACAAAGTGCTAGTCTTTTAAGATCTCAGGCTCTACTTGCAAGATTATATAAAGATGAATTCATACACTACCAAATCCTGTTCAAATTCTATCTAAATTTTCCTGCAGTTTAAGCTAATGGGGGAAATTATTCTTTGATATGTTTCACTTTGATGGTATCATACATCAAACCCTCACTAATCTGCGTTCCGCATACTTGTGCATTGTATGAGTGGCCCAAAACTCCCTTCATCTTCTTCCAGTCTCTCCTTTAAAGACTGAATATAGAAAATTGCAAGTAGTTGTCATACTAAAAAGACTTCTTTTTTTAGGCTGTGTTCCAGCATCCATACGAAAGCTACCATACTCACTTCTGGAACACTCCAGCAGAGAGATGTGGATGACGATGAGGAAGAATAACAGGTTATATACCTGCGTTGTTAACCTGTGTATTTCCCAGTATGATCCTTTTTTTCTGTAGGTGTCCTCTTGATTGTAGAATTCTTGGGGCAGAAATCATCATAGCATACATCAGATAGCTAGCACTTAACTAACAAATAAGAAAATCACAGGTAATTATAGCCAAACTACAACAGTTAAAATGAATTAATGAAACATTTGTGGATTAACTACCCTCTGGTTTTCATTATTTATGCACTTTGATGCTAATTTGCAAAATTCTTTAATTCATCATAGCTCTCCCTATCATTAATGCAAATTAAAAAAGTTCTACTGTAATGCAGATATTATCTTCCCTTGCATAAATGCACACAGTTCTCTAATTAAAACATGCTGTATTTTTAAAAATCAGATTACCAGGTATAATGGAAACAGAAAACATGAACAAAGTACTCAGCTGTTTACATAAAAGCTAGAAGTATGGAGAATGACAGAAGTCATTCTTTTTCTGTTCAATAAAAATTAGTCAAATGAAAGAGAGAAATTTTAGTGAGAAGGTAGGCATAAATGTTGACTTTTAAAAGCACTGCATTCATAGGTATCCACTGAAGATCAGACTTCTATGATTCTATGATTAACAAAGCACCAGCCCACTTGTAGACAGATTATAGAGTTGCATGTTACATACACTAAGTTGTAGAAATGAAAAACAGAAAACGAAATAAACACTACTTTATAACTTTTAATATAAAATATATCAATTTACTCCTTATCAGTCTAGCTGCTCTTTTCTTATAACATACGTGATTTTTTTTACTCTTTGATGACAAAGATTACTGTGTAGTTACTCAATAACATAATTTTAAAATAAGAAGTGTTCTAAGACAAAATTTTACATTCACAATAGAAATGGGGGAAGAATTCTACATTTTCAATAGAAATGTAAGAAACACTAAGATAGGCAATCAAAATATTAATAAGCAATTCTTTTTTCATCCTTTTGTTTCTAAGTTCAATAGTTTTCATTTTCAGTGTCTTTCTGAATTTTGGACTTATGCATAGCTTAACAGATTATTTTGCTTTTATATACATGTCGTGGTTTAGCCCCAGCCAGCAACCAAGCACCAAGCAGCCGCTCACTCACTCCCCCCACCCCAGTGGGAAGGGGGAGAATCGGAAGAGCAAAAGCAAGAAAACTCGTGGGTTGAGATAAGAACAGTTTAATAATTAAAATAAAATAGTAATGGTAGTAATGGTAATGATAAGAATAATGATTGTGATAATAATAATAATAACAATAATGATAATGATAATATAATAAAAACAGAAAATAATGAGAGAGAGAAATGAAACCCAGGGAAAAGAAGGAAAAGGAAAAAAACCACAAGTGCTGTAACCGCTCACCATCCGCCGACCGACGCTGCCAGTCCCTGAGCTGCGATCACTGCCTCCCCTCACCAACTCACCCCAGTTAATATACTGGATATGATGTCACATGATATGGAATATCCCTCTGGCCAATTTGGATCAGCTCTCTTGGATGTGCCCCCTCCCCTCCCGGCTTCTTGTGCACCTGGCAGAGCATGGGAAGCTGGAAAAGTCCTTGATTAGTGTAAGCACTACCTAGCAACAACTAAAACACCAGGGTGTTATCAACATTATTTTCATACTAAGTCCAAAACACAGCACTATACCAGCTACAGTGAAGAAAATTAACTATCCCAGCTAAAACCATGACAATACAAATGAAGGTTGTCATGTCACAACATTTGGAAGGTACACAATTTTCTGATTGAAAAGTGATATCAAGCTCACCCATTCTATCTTTCATCTATATTGGCTTGACTTTTGATATATTTTTTAGTATTTGGAAGAAGAAAAAGAGTTGTAAAGTCTTACCATTTTCACAGTTGCACTTGTTACACTACTACTCCCATCAAGATTAACTGAAGAGAACTGCAACACCTCTGTCCCTTAAGAAATTTCCCTCATCAGATGTCTTCTGCTGTAATGGTAGCTCATGTTCAAGTTTATGCTCAAGCACAAATCTCCAAGTTGTCCAGAATGACTGCTTGTTGGCTCACACTTTTGCTTGACTGCAGAACAAAGCAACTGGATCCGCAGACAGATATGCTGTCAATGGACAGCAGCAGAGCCTGGTTCATGTTCTAGTCCAAACCTTATAGGCTGTCTGGAAGCAACAAGCAGTTGACTGGAGCAACATGACTTGCCCATTCTCCCTCAGACTTGGCCAACCTGTATTAGCTGTATCTTGTTTTTGCTACTTCTCCAGGTGGTGTGTGATGTGCCAGCAGCATCTGGATTTCCTTATTCATTTTTTGCACGGTTTCTGAAAAAAAATGAGCTCATTCACCTTGTTGAAGCTTTCTGCCATTTTTTGTGTCTCTGGTCCTTAGTCCTCACATTTCTCTTCCACAGATGTATGGCAGCGTGGTCAGGTCCCTAATGAAGAAGAATGGCAGGGTGCTGAAGCCAAACAAGGAAGACCGTATAGGCAACAAAAAATACTTCCCAGAGGTAGATGGTAAGTGCTTATGAAAGAGGAGGGAAGGGGGAGGAATAAATGGGGAAAGAACTGTAATGCAAAAGATAAACAGTATTTTTTGGATGAAAAAATTGACTTCTCCAGGATGAGCCTGATCCCAGAAAATGAGAGGACATACTTAGCACAAAATTGAGGGAAGGCAAGAGGCTTAAGAAAAGTGGCTAAACCACTGGTTGAATGAAAAGAGGGAGAGGAAAGAAAGCGATTGACCATGGAAGAAAAAGGGGGGGATATGAATGAGGAAAATGCAGTGGGGGTTGGTGTTTGTAGCCATGGAAGTCAAGCCTACAGAGTTGGGACTTATGTGTATGATGCATCTTGCTGCAAGTTTATGTATACTCACATAAACCCTCTTTCCTCTTTTCCTCTTCATGGCTGCAGAAATGACAGGCCAGCTGGATCTACAGTAATGCACTATGAACTCTATATATGCACCTACAAAGTTGTGCACAGTTGCTCACCAGATGTAGGATGTGCTGATAGCTGCACATATCTTCACAGCCATAGATCTTTTCAGGTGAGCATCATTATACAAATGTGATTTGTGGCCCTGAATAGCCAGGGAAAGTATAACAAGTGAATCCTCTTTTCCCATCTAATTGGGGATACTGGATATGTGTGATGATGTCACATACTTGGATGCTGATGATCCAGATATGAGCTGTAGCTGTCTGCCTGCTACAAAGACCTGTCAAAGTGTGAATCAAAACTAGGTAGCTGGCTGATGAGCTGGTATTTGGCTCAGAAAGCTGGGGTCAGCTCAGATGTACATTGTTAATACAACCTAAGGCACCGGGATGATTTCAGGCCTGAAAGTGGCTGCTTATCCTAGCAGCAACCTTTAATTAAGAATTTTATCTTTTGTATGGGAAGTGAGGAAGTTGAGTGATAATGGAGTAGAAGTAGAGAGGCCTCATGTAGTAAAACAATTTTGATAAGTAATGCAACAATCCGGGTTGAGGTGAAGCCTGCAGAAATATGTTGTACAAAAGCTAACTTCTGTCTCCTGGAGAAAAAACATAATAGAAGAAGAGACAAGTTTTTGCTGTAAGACAAAAAAAGTTTTTTATCTCAGTTCAATGAGTAAAAAAACTCTGAGACGCTGTCCCATACTAGGTCAGACCTGAGGAATTTAACGTCTGCTGACAGGAAAGTACCACATAACAGCAAACCTGCAAAGGCAGCACCAAAAGGACACAAGCCTGGAGCTTCTGCTCCAGGCTTTTGCACCCTCATAAAAAAAATAAGCAGACACATCAGCCTGTGTAAACAGATACCACATGACTGGTATGTTATCCAGTGCTATGCTGAATGGGGGTGGACTACGCTAGCAATTGCAATCATGGGAATTAGAAACGACTGTGATATTTGAGAAAAAAAGCAAGCAGGTGGGAGGTCAAGTAATTTATCTATTTGTGGAAAGGGCTGTGGTCCTTTGTCAGAGAGTTTCTGTAAATGACAAAGAGTGAAAGATATTTTGTGGGATAGATAACACCAGTTACAAAGGAGTGAAAGAAAGGAAATTCTTTTTGACAGTGAAAAAAATATGACTATATGTCAATTAGTGTATGCCCAAATTTTAGGAGCACTTAGAACTTAAATCTGAATGTTATGACTCGAGCCCATCTCTACCATCTGCAGACCTGTGAGCTGAATTTTTCTGTTCTGAAATGTTTTCTGAAACACTTTAGAGGAAAAGAGGGAATCTCCTATCCTAGGAAAGAAGATATTCAAATAAAATTATAATATTTCTAATCCGATTTATTTTTAAATAGAAAAAAAATAATTGTAAACAATCTCTCACTACATGAACAGCTTCCAGAAATTATTGATTTCTCTTACCTAGAAAATGTACTTATGTTCATATATTTTCTTTTCATTTGCAATTTCATTTATAAAATGTTTCATTGCCTTCCTTTTTTCAATTTTTTTATCCTTCATGAGGTAAGCACAAAATCTGAATTTCATTTAAAAACAATCAGTGTTAGAGTGGCATTGACCCCTAACCTGCAGCTCATAAATGAAGACAAAGAGGTGAAAGGGTATTATTTTTCTCCAAATTTGTGGTTGTCACTTGTGTGTACCCTGTAGGGCTTCTCAGTGGATGTCGGTCAGCAGGCTGCTATTGGTATAGGTGCACTAATTTACACCCACAGAGAATCAAGTTCACAATGTGTTAAATGTACTAGGTTGGGAATGAGTGTGGTATTACATCTGAATTCCAAATGAGTGCAGCATCAATTGTTTCTTTCTTATCTGACAATTGGAAAGTTGGAGACATTGTATGTGAAAAAGAATAATGTTACACTTATTCTGAGCAGCTGACAGACATGGCTGGAAGTCTGATATGATTAATACCTCAATAATAGGGATTCAGTAAGTTAGTCCCAATAGATTCCCAACTTAGAGAGAGTGCCAAGATACTGCTAATAGTTAAGTGACTTTTATTAGATAACAAATCCCATTTTTAGCTCTGTTTTACCAAGGATTTTTCATAATGCATTAAAACCAAAAGAATTAAGGAGGTCTCTTACATGGAAGTGAGTGCAGAGGAACTGGTTGCAAGGGCTTGCAAATCTCATTTCTTACCAGAAATAGTCTGAGGTACCTACAAATTCATCTTAATATTAATTTCCTTGCCAACACCTTGAGACTTTTTCCTTGAGTAAGTATTCAGATATGGGGTTTGGGGTTTTTTTGTCTTTTCTAGGACACCTGCAGAGGTGCTGCCACACACCCAGTAGGGAAAAGCAAAAGATTAAGTTCAAATGCACAGAAGCTCAGCAGCAAAGTAGGGCCAGAAAACATCACAAAGTCCTCCGTCTTGTGTTTCCTTTCATGCCTGAAGCAGCAACATTCAGGACCCTTTCCTTGCCCTCACTGAACTTAAGGACAAGGTGTATCTTTATACTGACAGAAGTTCAAAACTTGTAGAAAGGGCTTGGCTACGCATTCCTCCTTTCTGCATCAGCCGGCAAATAGAGATCAGCCAAATTTACGCAACAGTATCATTCCAGGAATTATCCTTATTCAGAGAATACAGTTCCAGGAATAATTAATTATTGCAAATGTTATTTATTGCTTGTTTTACAGCAGCATTATGGATAGGTGTGTCAGCTGAGCAGATAAGCAAATTTGCTGTAGATCCAGAGCTGAGAGTTCAAGTCTTGCTCTGGCATTGTGCCAAAGACCACCAGCAGGCAGCTCAGCCACAAGGAGCTATCTGATTATTCACACTGGAGACTCAGAGGCAGTAGCACAGGTGCTGACCACTCCAATTTTTTATGTGGCTTTGCTTTGTAGCCTGGTATGCCTTTACTAGAAGGGTTATCCAGGCTCATAAGTGCATAAAATTGAGAGGTTCTGGCTGCAATAAGAACCTTCTTGAACTGAGCACTCTGCATGCATGTTATTAGAAACAGTCCCTGTCCAAGAAAGCTTTAGTCTAATTAGAGAAAATGGGGAGAAGAAGGAAGTCTTTCACAGGACTTGTGAGAAACAATGACAAAAACATTTAGGGGAAAATGAAGGTGTTGAAGTGAATGCAGATAATCTCATGGCAACAGGGAGTGGCAATGCTGCAGACAGTGAACCCCTACAGGGATGTAGAGAGGGAGGGATGCGGTCACAAGGACAGGCTAAGGTACCTTTTGGTGTAAGGCCTTTTATGGATGGGAGAGGGATGAGTAGGATGATCCAGTGGTAAAGGTGGAACGCAACAAGATTTAGGCTAAATGAGAGATTGAGTTATGTATGAACAAAAATTAAATGATAGATATGGAAGTGTTAAGGAATAAGTTTTATAACAAATGGGGAAATATTAAAAACTGTAAATCCCAAATTGTAGTTTGGAATAAAGGGAAGAAAAATATGTCAGCCAGTATGGAACAGGAAGTGAAGACTGTGAGTTTACATTGGATATATTTAGATCTGACTTCTAATGCCAGAAAAAGCAGAAATCTGCTCTACCACTTTACAAGTAACGCTGAAATATGTTGATTTTCCTTTTAAATTATCTTCATTCAGAAGTTAATTGTTATAAATTATACTTTTGCTAAAAAGTGGATTAATCTACTTCATAATTGTGAACTTTCCTATTCATCTTCCTACTTTGAGAGGATTTATTCTGCTTTCTGTGTCTCTTTGAGCAACAATTTAGTTTGAAGGCTATCTCCAAAGCATGTTACTGGCTGCTGTTCATTATCTGTTGGTAAAATAAGCATGTGGATATCAACTCCAAAGTGAGTAATTTTTAAATTGTCTTAAAGTGACAAAAATTATCAGATATGACAAAGTGGTGATTTTACACTTTAAAAGTATAAAAATGTGGCTTACTTTTTGATTGCAGTTTGAAATATTCCACCTCTTTCTTCCCTGAGTTTCACTTAAGCCTTGGATTTGAGCTGATAAATCATACTAGCATACATTCCCCCTCTAGTGTTTTTAATGGTGAGTCTTTGAAGGTTAAACATTCCAGTAAATTGCTCAAACATGGTCTTAAAGGGTTAGAGCTTTGAAATCCTTCTCATGTTAGGCAAGGTTGTCATAAGCTTTCAGCATAACTGTGAAAAGGCCAAAGCCTTGAAACTAGAAATGCATTATAATAACCAATTTCGTTGCTATAGTCATGGTAATCATTATGATGATCCAAATATCCACCATTGTGTTCGCAGAGATTTTCAATTCCGGCATGCATTATTTTCAAGTCTTGTTGGCCATCTCATTTTCACAGTTTCAGAAATATTCTTAGCTGCAAAACAGTTGAACAAACAGAAGACTGTCCGCATATTCTTTCTGTCTACTCATTGTGAGTAGCAACATCTCCCTCTCAGTATCAAATATCTTCTTTTTTAATGTTCAGTTAAGTCAAATGAGTATGAGCTAAATGTTTAATGCATATAGACTATGTGAGAAAATCTTTGTTTTACTCTTATTCCTGTTAATAACTGCAAGGATAGATCTTATTTAAATGTACAATGTGAACGTAATAGAACATGTATATTTATAGGAGATCTCCCATTGTTTTCTCAATACACTGCTCAGCCTATACATTTTGCCATCTTCTGAAAATGGCAGTTGCCCCAAACTCTTTGATGTCCATTGACAGCAACTGCTAGTAAAGCAATTCACCCAGTGATCATGAAGACAGTCCACACAGTCACTAGCAATAACACCGAGCACTGCTTCACTGCTCCATGAAACATTTGCCAGCCTAAAATTCAGTTCTCAAATATCTCGCACACTTCCATGCCTCCTTCCTCCTCTCATGACAAACAGCAAACTCTTGACATCTCCTACTGAATCCTTTTCAGAAGTGTAGTGCTCCGAAGGGAGACTTGCTGTCATGGGTCGGACAGAAATCTGGGAGGAAGGAGTCCCTCACATCTAATTTTGACATTAATTTATATTTTCTTTAGGTTCATCTGTGAGTATCTCAATTTACCACAACTTATTTACTTACTGGTAAATAGCTGTGGCCTTGAAAACATCTTAATACCAAAAGAGGGAGCTGTCCTTAAAAGCAAAGCAGAGAGAGCTCAACACATCTCCTGCAGTGAGACAACCGCTCGCCAGGTCACAAGGGCACTACCTGAAATACTCAAACTGCTCTAAAAATTGTAAGTACCACCTAAAGTACATAGCTATTAGGCTAAAAACATGCCATAATAAATGGTGAAACAAATGCTGTTTGTTAATTTATCAGGATTAGGGGAGCATTTAGTTTTCACTCACGAGAGTACTAATAATCATATTGACTCAGAAAATTATAGTTAAATGGAAGACATATTTAGAAATAATGTATGTAATTTCTGCATTGTGTGTTTCAAATCCACAGAGAAGAACTACTAAATGAGGCAGTAAGCACCAACAATGGGATATTATACAATTAGACAGCTCAGAGATTACCTCAAATGGACTTGATATACCGAGTTACTCACTTGCAAGATTAAACAAAACGTACAAGAGGGGAAGTATAGCTATAACAAAATGATCACTTACTAGGTGAAATAGAGAACACCACAACAACAGCAATGGTCAAAACCCCACAGGAGAATGAAAAATGTTATATGGAATACCTCTACTCTCTGGAATAGCTTTATTATTACTCTTTCATAGAACTATCCAGTGAAAAAAAATGTGTTATGCAGTTGTGCAGGGTAGCAATCTAGCTCCTTGCTCCTGTTCAGCAGCCTGGTTTATATAAATTAAAAATCACTGAGCTGCTTTGTGACTGAGAAATAGCATTCTTCATACATTATGATCCAATAATTGAGCACATAATTAAAACAATCATACCTTGCAACAATCCAAAGGAATTCTGGCAAAAAAATGAAAAATATCAACTCTAACCAAAATAAGAATATGCTTTTGTGAGTTAATGTCTTTCAAATCTGAATATTTTACAAAGTAGCAGACCTCAGGAAAGGTAGCAAAATGTTTCGGTTTTGGCTTTTGTCCACCATATTCTGCTAAGCTGTTCTCTTTATTTGTTGTCATTTTTATTCAAGGAGAAGCAGATAAAAAATAATGCATTATCCTATGCACCAGTGATTCATGGTACACTGACAGTTTCAGTATCAGGTTCTCTAAGGCTTCATGCTTCACTTTATAAACAAACAAATTCAATTATGCGTCCTTGCCTTCAGATCCATTGTAGGCTTCTTGTAACCACCTGTATCTAAAACCATTAAAAATATTTATTTTATATATATATATTTCCCTCAAACAAAAAAATGGTACCATTGCAACAACATGTCTCAGTATCTTGCTTTTCTCTCTACCTTCATAAAGAAGGTTTCCCTCTATTTAGAATAGGATTTTTACTGAAGGAGAAATTTTGAAAACAGCCAGAACAGGCTAAAACTCTTTCTCTGTGAAGCCATATATAGAACTACTCTGGATTTTCATTCTATTTGAATGCAATTGGCTTTTTTTTTTTTTTAATGTTGTATATAGAGTATAAAAGAGGGGTATTTCATACTTTGCAGTGTTCGTATCACTTTGGATTATACTAGATGATATGGAGAACAGGATTGTTAGCACCTATTGCTACCTGGCAGATTTAGTGGTCTGAATTGTCAAGATTTCCTGGTAGCAATTTATTACCAGTGCTTTCTCTTCAAAGTTAATGCGGTTTCTACATGTGGAAAAGAGTAAACACAATTTACTTTTACTAAAATGTACATTAAATTAAATCCAACCCTTCAAATCCACCTAGGTAACAAAACCTCTCTTCTTCCCTTATAATGTACCTGATATATTTTGTCTTAACACAATAAAAGCATACCCTGCTCTGGCTTATCTTGTAATTATGTACATTAATCATTATAAATTTTCTCTGTCAGCAAAAAGATATAAACCAGCTCCCCTTGAATATCACCAGGATTAGTATTAAAATGTTTAAAAATCAAGTAAACAAGTAAGTACTGAAACTATGTAGCTTGCCCTCAATATTTTAATTAATAGCTAGTAAGAATTCTTGATTTATCTACGTGAACTACATGAAAACAGGCTTAAAGCACAGGAAAGTTTTAAACAGGAAAGATGGTAAAACACTGCAGTGAAAGTAAGAGAGTTAGGGACGAAAGACCTAGTTCGTTGTGATGTACAATGCACTATTAAGAGTGTATTTTTTTCTGGTGACAGATAGTTATTTTACAGATTAACACATCTGCTGAATTCCAGTATAAAATTACCATGAACAACATCCTTGTAAAGGAGATAGAGTGTCTCAATGACTACTGTTTAGCTCCAGTTTCACACTGGTATAATTCCGTATGGGCATTATGGGATACAAGAAGAGGAGAGCAGCTATGAATGAAAGGCTGTAGCTAATTTAAAGAGGAGAAAAACCTTAAGCCTGAATGTAATAAAGAGGCAGAACCAGTTTAAAACCAAATACAGACATGAGGGAAAAAGAAATCAGGGAAACAACACAAGAAAAATATAGTCTTTTTAGTATGACACCTGTAGTATACTTTTAAGTGTTTAAGGTAATGCTTTTCATTATATTCACAAATGCGTTTTAAATAATGAAGCATTAGTAATATGAGGCTCCCTGCTGCCTTGATCTGCTATTAAATCTCTGCAAGAAAGCAAAGTGACACAGGTTGGCAAATCAGTGGTGTGAAATAATGAGCTTTCTCTATGCTGATCAACAGCTGCCCTCCCTCTACTAGTGGCTGATTTATGTTCACTTTAAACACTTTAGGATTTTAGTCTAAGCAACCCCAATGCCATTTCTGTACATGCAAGTCTTACATTTGGTACAACTGCAAAAGAGATGTTTTAAATTAATATTGCCTTCTTTCTTTCAACTTTTTCCATGTTGCTGTTTTTTCTGCTGCATCCAATATTAACAAGTTATATTTGAATAATTCCATTAACACTGAAACCCTCTTAATCTTTGCTGACCTTCCTAGTACTAGATTGTAAATCCAGATTCTTCATTTGCTTCAATACTCAAAAGTAGAAAACATTAGTCCTAGTTCCTAAAAAACTAATGTTTGGTGCACTTCAACAGTTAACTAGATGAGACAGTCTAGTGTCAATTCAATATTCTCTTGATTAGGTGTGACTGAAGTAAACAGATAAACTCAGTTTGAAAATTCAGTAAAATTTGTATAGGCAAATATATTTTACTAGAAGTTAGATACCCAGCTGGAAAAAACATTCCCAATTAATAGTTTAAAAAGGAAATATAGATTTCTATAAATAAAATCTTTTATTCAAACAAGCTTTTAATGTAGCTTTCATCAGGAGAAGTTTCTTATATCCAAGATCAAAAAAATGATAAAACAATCAACCACCTCCTGAAGCTAACCAGGTAAAGTGTCCAATGCTTAATCAAAGTACCTTAACAGCCAGAGTATGTATCTTCCTTTTTCTCTCTCTCTCTGACACACACAGATACACTCTTAGGTAAGTGGACTAATTATTCCCAATGAAAGACAGTTCCATCAAATACACACAAAAGGCCTTGTTTGCACCTAATCCTTAAGAAAGTCTACTGACATGAAGGAGACAAAGTCAAATTCCCTGCTTTGAATGAGATCTAATGATCAGGAGGAGCAGAGAGGCGTGATCAGGCCACCACTGCTGAAATTCTAATCCCTACTTCATATAGAGATGATAAGTGTCTGTGTGTGTATCTGTGTACATGTGTAAGCATATTGAGTTTGGTTCCTTTTTGAATCAACAATGTTCATAAGGGTTTTTTTCCAAGAAAGCAATGAGGGTTGGTTACCTATCTGCATGTATATTCCAACATTTGATACAGAATTCACTTTGAAATATTTTCATTGTGTATTGTGTTCTTGATTATGTAAACTAGCACAGCATTTTATGAATTTCTAGTCAAATCCAAATTGCCTGCCCCATATTGTTTCAATAGATCATGCCAGAGACACAATTAAGGTTCTACGAGATATAGAAGAATTAGAAAAATACAAGATATCTGAGAAAATATTTTACCCCTCTCATGTTTCTCATGGTTCTATTAAAATGCTTCATTATCCAAGCAGGAAGGATAATTTGTATTCTATTCCTGAATCCAAAACCACTAAAATTTCATCATTAGCATTTCTGATAGGACAAAAATATAAATATCACGTGTTTTTCTTATCTTTTATAATCTCCGCTTTTTAGAATAAAGAGAAATATTTTATGATGGTAGAAGTTAAAAGTTTTTGAAACTTTTTTTTTATCTTTCTGTGCAATAGTTATATGATCTAGATTACTAGCAGTATAATGAGGAAACCCAACTCTCTTTTCAATATAAGAATTTTTAATTGTGTAAAACTAATTTTGATTATGACTGTAGCTAGAACTTACTACTTCAAGACTAAGATTCAATGAAATCTTCAGACATAATCTGTAATAACTGCGACTACTGCATATCAAGTGTGTTACAATAGGACTGTACTGTGAGAAGGGAAATTAAAATCTCCAAAGGGAAGAAACAGATGCGAGGTAAATTCAGACCTGAAATTAAGTGAAATGTATGTAACAGTGATAGCAGTTAATCATCTGCACAATTTATGAGGGATCTGGGAAGTATGGGTTGCACTCTTTCTATCTCTCCCACTGTGCCTGCTTCCTCCACACCCCCAATTTGCTGGAGTTAATAAAAAGTATCAGCTTGACATGGGAAAAACTCTCAAACACCTGGCTGGAGTATACCCTTTATAAAATACATAATCACAATGTACTCCTATATTCTTAAAACATTTGAAACTGTCAACTGGAAATGTGATTAGAATATAAACATTTTCAGCTATTGGAAGATTGAGAAATAAATTATGAAAAAGAATCTGAACAAACAAAATATTTTATTTAATTACATAACAAATGTGTAGAATAAAATGCCCCCAATGACATTCAGTTAACTATACCTGGACGTCTACTATGTAGATGCCTGCAGCTAAGCTAGTTCCCTTGTAGTCCTTTAAGTAAACATCTAAAATATGTTGGATAGGCTGCAGGCTTAAAGTGCTTCTTCCTCTCTGTTGATGACAGAGGAAGTCTAGGTGTCTAACTGATTTAGATACCTGTGCAGCAGATCTCTATGGCATCTGTTCACATATTGTAAATACATGGAGATAGTTCAGTACTGACCAATGTTTACTGTTTTTTAAGACTATAAGCGTAATTGAGAACATCTTAAACTTAAATGGCTGTCTTTGTTGAATAAATCCTCCTTGAGTGTGTTAGGTAGTGACAAACATAATACAGTGATTCTTTCATGTTTATTACAGCACTGCTTTGTTTGTTTTCTCTTGTCCCGGTAGGCTACTATGGAAATTCCAGTTTCTCACAATAATTGTACAAGATACAAGGATGTCTGGCAAATGTTGTAATCCCATTAATATATCTAATATATCTGTTAGTTTATTTATTTTGCACTTAGTGTAGCAGTAGTCTCTTGGGTGTTGTAAGGTACACTTCTTTTTTCCTGAATCCAGACCTCAGATATGATATGTATCTATTTTCTGTGTTATGCAGATAAGAGGCATCATATTTTGTATAACCAAAGCTAAGACATATACACATACCAATATATATAGACTTCAGAAGAAGCAAGAGTAGGTTCTTAGTCAATAGCTTTATAAGTCATTAGCTTTATGTGTTTTATCCCAAATAGTAAAGCCATTTTATAACTCCAGACTACGTATTGTGAAAGAGTCTCAAAGCTGGTCCATGAATAGCTGAGTTATTTCATATCAACCCATTAAATAAAGTGTTCTAGAAAACAGAGAAAACCAAACCAAAACCAAGCCAAACCAAATAAAATAAAAAAAACAAACAAACCACTCTCATGGTTTTAGCTGGGAAAGAGTTATTTTTCTTCACTGTAGCTGCTATAGTGCTGTGTTTTGGACTTAGTATGAAAATAATGTTGATAACACACTGATGTTTTAGTTGTTGCTGGGTAGTGCTTACACTAGTCAAGGACTTTTCCAGCTTCCCATGCTCTGCCAGGTGCACAAGAAGCCGGGAGGGGAGGGGGCACATCCAAGAGAGCTGATCCGAATTGGCCAAAGGGATATTCTATATCCATGTGATGTCATGCCCAGTATATTAACTGGGGGAGTTGGCCGGGGGAGGCAGTGATCGTGGCTCAGGGACTGGCAGTGTCAGGCAGCAGGTGGTGAGCGGTTACAATACTTGTGGTTTTTTTCCTTTTCCCTCTTTTCCCTGGGTTTCATTTCTCTCTCTCGTTATTTTTTGTAATTATTATATTATTATTATTATTATTATTATCATTACCATTATTACTATTACTGTTTTATTTTAATTATTAAACTGTTCTTATCTCAACCCAAAAGTTTTCTTGCTTTTGCTCTTCCAATTCTCCCCCTTCCCACTGGGGTGAGGGGAGTGAGCAAGTGGCTGTGTGGTGCATAGTGCTGTCTGGGGCTAAACCACGACACCCACAAAAACATAAAACCAAACAAAAAAAACCCAAAATACTTAAATATGGGTTTAAGACTTTGAAACAGAACTTTCTTTTCTCCAATACTTCATTACTAGTAATTAAATGTAACACTCAATACTCATCTGTAAATTGGGGAGTCAATATGTAGTAGTTTCTTTCTGTAGACCATTCCATAGCTATATAAATGATCTCTCTCCTGGTGTCTGCTGTATTTGTTTTCTGAAGGCAGCTGCCTTTACTCTTAATACCTACAACAAAAAAATACTTTAAATTTTATTTTTCCAATTCAGCAATGCAAAGACACCATTTTTCAATAACTGAATCTTTAAGTAGATTTGTAGGGAACTCAGTATTAAGAAATGCTTAAGAAATGCTTAGGACAAACAATGCTGCCATTTTTAGCATAGGAGTGGTGTAAGCATATCTCTAGTCAGATAAGTGAGAAAATCATAGAAAACAGGCTAAGAGATTTGCATTCCTTGCAATACATAAGAAATTTATTATGGCTAGTGACATGTTTCAAGCAGTCAGGAGTTCTGCCAAGATGATCCACTCTAATTTACTTCAGTTCATGATCAAAATCATAAACAACCATTGAAAATATCTTCAGAAACATTGAAAAAGGTCATGTTGACAATAAGTGGGGGATTTTGCCCAGTTACTGCTTGCAACTTAAAATGCTGTGGATGTTACCCCTCACTTCCAAACTTAAGTATGCATTCTGCATCAGCAACTCCAAAAGAGTGATCAAGGAGGGCACGGGAAGCTGATATATATTTACAGGTAGATGTTTGATAAAGCATTTGTATGACATATGAAAAAATTCCAAGTGTGAAATTGGGGACCTCTAGACTAAAAGGGTGAAATGTTATTTTGCATCCTATTGAATAAATGACCAATGTTTAACAATATAGCTTAAGCCTGTACAGAACTTTTCATAGTCCTTTAAAATGTTACTCATTCTAATTTTGTCTTAAAAGACAATATGACTTTCTTTTGGAAATTTACTGTTTGACATCTCCCTGGCTATTGATCTTGACACTGTCTTCTTTGGGGATATTTCAAATTTTTTACTTCATGAAATGTCTTGCAGATTGGAAATTAATAAGTTGTTCTTCTCCAGTTCATACCCAAGGACCAGAAATGGTTTTCATCTGCCTTTAAAGAAATAGCATACTCTTTTCATAATTTCTTAGTTCCTTCATTCATTGAACACCCCAATGTTCTTTGAGAAAGAACTATGCCGGAGTCCAGTCTCTTACAGAAGACGAAAATTGTATCTGAGTCATCCTAAATTCTCAATCTAATGTCTCTTTTCTCATTTCATAAGAGGTATAATCCTCCCTTTGAGTTTCTTTAGTGGTTTTTTTTTCCTTGATTATTTTATAACTGCAACATGGAAGCCTCATCAGAAATAGCTTTGTCAGAAATAATCTTAGGAAAATCAAAATGTCTTTTTAACCCACCGTGGTTAGACTGATCCCTGAAAAAAAAGTCATCTTAAAACATCTATATACAGAAACTTGAAAATATAAAATGCAAGAAACATTTCTCCCCATTAATGCATCATAATTCATTTGTGTTTCTTTTGTGTCCCTCATTTGTTTCATAAACATTCAATGTCATTCTTGTACTTTCCCTTTAAAACAATAATATTAACAACAAAATTACATCAGTTGCGCACTCCTGGTGTAGCCTCCTCCTTCATGCCTAATCCTCTCTACCCATAAAATCAGATTAATTTATAAAGATCATTTCTGAGTACTAAGACCTAAAAGGTAATCCATTGGAAGCTTGACTATAATTCAAATTAATCTAAAAGTTTCCATAAATTCCACATACTAATTTTGTCCAAAATTCTACTCCCAAAAAACAACTTATAAGTGAGAAGCAATGATGCTTCTCTTCTCCTGAGCATCCCTTCCCCATAAAAATCAGTGGCAAACTCACACTGACTTCAGTTCAGAGGACTAGATGATCATGGAATGGAATAAAGTTACAGAGTCCTTTATTAACCAAAGACCACTTTAGACAGAGTATAATTGAAAAGCATTACTCTTCAGTTGCTTTTCCTTAAATCAATGCAGAGAAAAGAGAAATGTATCTATATAAGCACAGAGTCTTAAGTTTGAAAGCTGTAGACCGTTAAGTCCTCTCATGCTTTCAGATATCCCTCAGAACTAAGACACTGATCACTTACTCTGTAAAAAAATGACTTAAGGCTGCAGACCTGCTGGCTGGCGGGCCATGAAAAATCCCTAAAAATATCCTTAATGGGAAAGAAATAATATTTTGCTGATAAGGGCTTTATAAGAATTTTGATGTGACAATATAAGACAGAATACACCTTCTTTCCTTGATTGTTGCTGCTATTGTTTTGAGTCACATAATTACAGTATGCACAAGTCTAAACTGGATACTTTTAGAACTGTTAAATACTCAGCATAAGCAAATAATTACTGATATGATATTCAGTGCAGAACTAAAATATTCTAATGAATATACACAGAAATGTATACAATAATATTGTCAGGATTATTTATTTTCATAAAAATATTATAGAACACATTTGGTGATTTTGATAAGGTTTTTCTGGTGGATCCTACAGTGAAATCTTGCTTTCAGTTTACAGTTACAGACATGTAATTATATTTGACACTGCATTAATTTGTTGGTTTTTTTTCAGGTGAACCAAACAAAATCTCAACAAGAATAAACTATAGAACTTAACACACCTTTGTTATTAATTCTGTTGGAAATTGCTCAACACTTAGTAGCTGCCAAAAGACAAGGCAATGTAGGTAGTATTAATAAAACCACTGAAAATAAAACAGAAATTATTGATCATGTCAGTTGCATAAATATATTGTACATGTCCTCTAGGATGTAATTCAGTTTGCTCAACTTTTGCCACAAAAAAAAAAAAGTTCAAAATAAATACAGTAAGTCACCTCATCCAAATAAGTCCAAGTGATACAATTTTAGAGATGTCAATGTGTCTCCATGGATTAAAGAAGAGCCCAGATGACGAGCTGTGACTAAACACCTAACTTGTAAATAAGTATGCCATCTTCCCTAGGAAAGATTAATTCTACCCCTTGAAAACTACACATGGTTTTAACCTTCCTATCTTAGAAGGGATATAGAAAAACTAGAAAATAACCAAGAACAGAGATACAAAAAATATTTCCATATAGGAAAGAATGAATAGATTAGGTCTCTTTTTTGGAAAAGAGACAGTTGAGACAGGACATCACTGTCTTATGTGTGGGTAAGAAAGAAGAATGGGGTATGATTGTTCACTATTTCCCATGCCACAGAAACCCGGCCATAACCAGTGAAATTACTTGACAACAGGCTCAACTCAGAAAAAAGAATGTCACAAAATGTTTTGTTGAATTGAAAAAGGGATTATTTTGGTATATGAGGAAAAGTCCATCAGCAGCTATTAAAAACGAGTCTTGTGCCTAACCTGCAGCTCAGAACTTCTTAATCCTCATGGTTGTCAGAAATTGATAGGATATAAAAGGAAAAATGCTTTATAATATTTTCCATTTTCTCTTAATCTTTCTATAAGATTTTTCTGGTTACTACTGCTACAGACTAGCTATTGGGCTAGACAAACCTGTGGTCTGACCCTGCACTGCGGTTCCTGCACCTTCAGACTGCAGAACTGCATTGTTTTTCTGAAGAGAAAGACAGAAGGAATCCTACTGGTATCAAACAAAAAATCTTTACATAAATAATAAGTAAGGATTGTATTATTCGTGTTAACTGATTGTTTTTATGTTTACACTACAGTGTTACCATTATTTATGCTGTAATTTTGGTTTCCAACTTTGGATATTTAAACTTATTTTCAGTATCATTCCTATCGCACAACGATTTATGTTATTTGCAATTCAGATTTATTCGACTTAACTTTATCCCATATTATTCCCCCAAATATCATACAAATCGGTGTAGGAAGTTTGGTGTTGAAAAGCAGAATCTTAGTTCTGATTTTCTAAGCAGCTGGAGAATTTACATTGTCCTCTTCAGTTTGAATCACTTCACTTTGAATCATGGCATAAAGACTTGATTCATTCTACTCATGTCACCTGAAATTCCACATGCTGAACAAGTAAAAATTATTCAAGGGACCATGGTGTGTGTCTAAGGGAACAGTTCCACTTTTAGTTCTACTGTACTTTAGTTTTGCCAATTGATAAAGACCAATAAAAAATTGACTGCAGTACTGCCTGCACCCTTTGTGCCTTCCTCACTCTTTGGTGAGGGGCTTTGGGGCCAGGGGGAGAGTTGGGATTTGAGTATGCTCTATTTGGGTTTTGGGTTGGGGTTTTTTTTTGAAAGAAATGGATTATGTCTAAGAGGATAGAAAAACAGTAGTTTTTAAAATCAAACTGCTTGCTTTCTTCAAGCCTTTTTCCTTAGAGAGAAAGAAATTTAAAAAAAAAAAAAAGAAAGAAAAGAAAAAGAAAAACAGAGACGAAGAATTACACTGGCTTTTCATTTTATTTCACTTTTTGGTAACATAATCCTGAGGCAAATACTTAGAGAATATTTCTTTCCTCACAGAAAAACAACATTTATGTCTGAATCAGCTCAGAAGCTGTAGTGACTCCCTGCTGATCTTTTAATAGAGAAGGGAACTGAAATCACTCCTCATGAATAAAAAAACATAATAGGATAAGCATTTACTTTCCAGAAAAAAAAAAAAAACAAGTAGGTGGTTTGCAGGAATTTCCATTTGTAATGGTTTGTCCTCTGTAATATATCCTAAAGCTCAAGTGGCACCAAATCCCATCATAGATCAACAGAAATTATGCCAAAATTGCATTCGCTCAAGTCTTTCAACTTTTTCTGAACTTACCGTGCCACCTTCGAAATCCAAAGTTGATCTACTAGCTTCATTTGGAGCAGGCTCTTCTGATTTGAAGCTATCGTAGCTCAAGTTTGGAATATTTCATTGTGTAGCAGGTGCCAATGAGGAACAAAAAGCCAGGGTCTGCTTGTCCAAAGGTAAAGCAATGCCTGGAGGCGACTCAGAGTACACAGAGGGGTTCTGTCTGGGCAGCTATTCACATTTTACATGCAGTTAGAAGAGCTGCACATGCAATCATAAGCATAATTTCTTCAGTGTTTTATTTCTACTTGTCAACTGCTATTTTATTTTATTCCTGTATTTGTCCCTCAGCTTCTTTCAGATAGATAATTCTAAATGTTAGTACTGGAATTGGTTTTGGATGTATCATACTAGGTAAATATATAAAAGTTACAGGTGTTCTGTTCAGGTTCGTTCAGATGCCGTCCCTGTACTAACAGTCTATTGCCAGCAGGCATTTTCCTTCATCTTATGCCAGGGTTGCACATTAGATGAAACATTATTCATGGCATTTGTTTTACTGTTGGATTGTGTTTTGTATTCATGTCAAAGGGACACCTGAGAATAGTAGGCTTTACCAGGAATTTTCAGAAAACAGCTATTGTCTTCATTTCATATTTGTACCTGAATACAGACCAGATATAAAAAATAAACAAAATATGGGCAAAAGGCACACTGCATGATGCATGTAAAGCTATACTGGGCAAAGTCTTCGAAAATACAGCATACCGTACCCTGGGGAACATTTCAGTGCTAGCAGAGGAATGGCCTAGAAAATTTATTAGATTTTATCCAGCCCCAGCATCTACGACTCAGAAAGGCTTATGCTCTTTTAAACTCACTGCCTGGCTAAGGAACTAGTCCTGGCAGTGTATATACTGTATTGCTACTGAGCCAATTCTTGGTGATGCTTTCTGCCTCTGACAAGCAAGGACCAGGGCTGTGGGGTGCTCCCACAGACCACTCTTGGCAAAATGACCCAGAGAGCAACAGTTGTTAATGTATTAACATTATATATTAACATGTACAGGAATGTTGGAATGGGACACCCGAAATGTTCTGGATGGCATTTGCCCGAATCAGTAACGCTAAAGAGGAAGATGATGATAATCGTCAAATGGATTTAGCAGTTACCAGGAGATTAGCAAGAGAATTTGAAACAAAGGAACAGGCTTGAAAAGCGGCATGGAAGTGTGAAGATCTGTAATGGGTCAGAGACCCTGGGGGGAAACAGTGTGGGCAGGCGAGTGGGTGGTGCCTCCCGCGGGGCTGCCTCACCGCGGGGCGGCGGGTCTGGGGGGCGCCGGAGGCACCCCTGGGGCCGGAGCGCCCGTGTCTGCCCAGGGGGTGCTGGGGGGCACCCACACACCGGGAGGGGTTGGGGAGGGCAAAGCGCGTGTGTTGACTCCTGTGTGCGGATGTACGTGTATGTCGTGGTGTAACCTCAGTCAGCAACCAAGCACCACGCAGCCGCTCGCTCACTCCTCCCTGGTGGGATGGGGGAGAGAATCAGAAGAGTAAAAGTGAGGAAACTCCTGGGTTGAGATAAAGACCATTTAATAGGCAAAGCAAAAGCCACGCGCACAAGCAAAGCAAAGGAAGGAATTCATTCACCACTTCCCATGGGCAGGCAGGTGTTCAGCCATCCCCAGGAAAGCAGGGCTCCATCACGCGTAACAGTTACTTGGGAAGACAAACGCCATCACTCCAAACGTCCCCCCCTTCCTTCTTCTTCCCCCAGCTTTATATACTGAGCATGACATCACATGGTGTGGGATATCCCTTTGGTCAGTTGGGGTCAGCTGTCCCGGCTGTGCCCCCTCCCAGCTTCTTGTGCACCCAGCAGAGCATGGGAAGCTGAAAAAGTCCTTGACTAGTGTAAGCACTACTTAGCAACAACTAAAACATCTCCACATTATCAACACTGTTTTCAGCATAAATCCAAAACATAGCCCCACACTAGCTACTATGAAAAAAAAAAAAAAATTTAACTCTCTCCCAGCTGAAACCAGGACAATATCCACCCCTTATTCCATACCATTTACATCATGCTCAGGTCCCACATTATCGAATACAACATTATTAACCACCACCCCCTCTTCCCATCCTTTGATATAATACACAGATATCATTTATCATTCCCTTAGTCTATGGACCACCCCTGTAAAATATCTTTAAATTGTCCACAGATGTCCACAAAATGTCCACTGAGTTCATTTAGTCCATGGCTTTGGGCTCCATCTGTTCTGGTGGTCACTCAGGACAGGAGAGGTGGTGTGTTGTGTGGAGTTACTGGGCACCAAAGCCAGCTCAGGTCAGGTCACTGCTGCACTTGCACTGCTTCTTCTAAAGCTTGTCCTCCATTGGTTCAGGTGGTTCCTGCTACAGTAGATCTTATAACGTGCAACTCAAATCACAGGTTATAACAATTTAAAGGTAGAACCATTACAATATCCACCCCTGGACCCTTTGGGCCAGGTTATATGTTTTAACTTTGCAATGAACTCCTCCCCTTGTTCCTAGCCCGGCTAGCAACAAGGGGGTTCTGCTATAGTAATTCCCATAACATGTAACTCTAATCCCAGGTTACAACAGTTTAAAAGTATTTCCATTACAATCTCCACCCTGGTCCCTTTGGATCAGACCGTTGGGTTTACTATCGTAATGAACTCCTCCCCTTGCCCCTGCTCCAGCTTGGACTTATCCACAGACTGCAGTCCCTTAGGGTTCTACCTGCTCCAAGTGGAGCCTTACCTAGGAGTCACAGTCTCTCCAGGGGTACACCTGCTGCGGCATAGACTTTTCCACAGCCACAGTCGCTTTGAGGTGCGCCTGTACCAGCGTGGCCTTCTCCATGGGCCACAATGCTTTCAGAGATATACCTGCTCCAACGTGGCCTTGCCCATGGCTGCAGTCCCTCCAGAAGTGAACCTGTTCTGTTGTGGGCTCATCCACAGCCACACACTCTTGAGGTGCTCCAGCATGACCTCATGCACAGCCACTGATGCTTCAAGGTGTACCTGCTGCAGCATGGACTTATCTACAGCCACAGACACTTTGAGGTGGACCTCCTCCAGCATGGACTTATCCTTGGGCCACAATTCCCTCAATGTATACCTGCTGTGGCACACACATAACTAAGGCCACAGATGCTTCGAGATATACCTGCTCTGGCATGGCCTTAGCCACGGCCACAGATGCTTCGGGGTGTCCTGCTCCCATATGGACTCATCCACGGATCACAGTCCCTCTGACTTGAGTTCACACTGGAGTTCCAGCCTGTCCAGCAGAGCAGCACAGAAACAGCAGTGATGCCCTGGCCATCTGCCAGCCCGGGCACCTGGCCATTGCTGTTATCAAAATGTTCCCAGGCACAGCAGAGTAAGATGGTAAGCAGTACAGCGAGCAGCAAAAGCAAAAAGCAGCCACTAACGAGCACTAGATTTCAAGGCATACAATATATGTATACAGTAAGGCAGGCAAGCCCCGTAGCAAGCACAGAAGCCTGCTGATTAATAAATTCAATCTAGCGCTTTCCAATCAAATCTGTCGCTATCTCAAACCCATCAAGCCCCACGTTGGGCGCCAAAAAGGACTGTCGTGGTTTAACCTCAGTCAGCAACCAAGCACCACGCAGCCACTCGCTCACTCCTCCCTGGTGGGATGGGGGAGAGAATCAGAAGAGTAAAAGTGAGGAAACTCCTGGGTTGAGATAAAGACCATTTAATAGGCAAAGCAAAAGCCACGCGCACAAGCAAAGCAAAAGAAGGAATTCATTCACTACTTCCCATGGGCAGGCAGGTGTTCAGCCATCCCCAGGAAAGCAGGGCTCCATCACGCGTAACGGTTACTTGGGAAGAGAAACGCCATCACTCCAAACGTCCCCCCCTTCCTTCTTCTTCCCCCAGCTTTATATGCCGAGCATGACATCACATGGTGTGGGATATCCCTTTGGTCAGTTGGAGTCAGCTGTCCCGGCTGTGTCCCCTCCCAGCTTCTTGTGCACCCAGCAGAGCATGGGAAGCTGAAAAAGTCCTTGACTAGTGTAAGCACTACTTAGCAACAACTAAAACATCTCCACATTATCAACACTGTTTTCAGCATAAATCCAAAACATAGCCCCACACTAGCTACTATGAAAAAAAAAATTAACTCTATCCCAGCTGAAACCAGGACAGTGTACATGTACTAGAACTGTTCAGGGTTAGTTATAAAAGCATGTTCAAAAATTTATACGTGTTTATTAACATTTGTGATTCATATTTTGCGTCTAACTGTTATATTACTGGCACTGATCCTAAATCTGTAGTTCACTGATTGTCCGTTATTTGTGTATCATTTATAAATCAATAAAGTTCTTTGATCTTGATTTGTTTTAAACTACGTAAACAGAGTATTTTTGCCCTGCAGCAAGGACCATAAACAGAGCGTGTGATATTTCCCTGTGTTTATTGTTAGATTAGATAAGGCCTGTTCAACATGTCTGATGATGGCTGGGTTTGACTCTGTCCAGCCACTCTGAAATTATTGCAGGAAGCTGGAGGTTTACTTCAGCAGAATCTGACAAATGCACTATGTTCTTCTATGGATAATATTAAAATTAAGCACTTTCACAGAGCAAAATCTGTCAGCAGCTTGCTGTCTGGTTCCACGCTCAGACCTTGTTTACTTGGCCCAATTAAGAAGACAGCTTGGCCTCAATAAATACCATGCTCTGAAGTATTACCCTTCTAATATGCTTGTTAAACCACTGTTTTTTTTCTAATTTGTACTTTCATTTTGCAGTCATTTTCAAATAATATTGGCTAATGCTTTAATGAATCTCTTTCCTTGCTGGCTAAACAAAGCATTCATTTAAATATACATTAGTTCTACAGCATCTCCATCACGGTTGTGTTCTTATTGCAATTTAATGTTACAGGCTGTGAACCAAAATAACTGATGCCAAAATAATGCTAGTATCCAGTCCAAAAGTCCCAACCAAAACCATTGCTGTACCTTATGCTTATTCCCCAATAACCAGAGCCTCTTCCGCTAAAAAAAAAAGTACCAAAACCTAATTTTTTTCTGCCTACATTTCTGCAAAGCTAAATACTCAGTAGCATTAATAGAACTCATCCTTTTTCCTGTTCTCTCATTCTAGTGATGAGGATATCATTAGCCTCTTACCAAAACAATCTTTTTTCAGTGGAAAGTTGTACATATTCAGTATATAAGCCTGCATTAAGCTATTTAAATTACAAATTCAAATCATCTAACTAGCAAGAATTTATTTAGCATCTAACAATATAATAGTGCACATGTAGGTGCAATCTAGACTTCTGCTCTGGAGCAGGTGTGTGCACACCCACTGGCCACAACAAACCTCTCATCTGGTTTGGTTTTGTTCACTTCCAGTGAAGGGCATTCTATATTTTTTCGTATTCATTTTCATATTTCAAAACTTCTTTCAATATTTAGCCTGACCAATTTTTGCAGAAACATATGTTGTTCCCTTCCAGGATCCATTTTATAACATCTCTTTCACAGGGGAGAGTTAACATCTCTCCTCAGTCTTCTTTTTTAAGGAAGAACAAATTAATTCTTTCAACTCATCTTCAAATTTCTTATCATATGCTATCTTCTGGACTCTTTCCAAGTTATCTTTATCTTTCTCCAAGAATTTTTCTCAAAAAATATACATAAGACTTGTATAAATCTTAATCAATCCAGAACCATATGTATCTTGAATACCTGACTCTTGCTAAGACATCCTAAAATGTTCCCTTTCATTTTTGCAAGAATATCACATTTTTGGATCAGACTGCAACATCCAGATCTGCTTTTGCAATATTGTTGCTTAGTCAGTTTGTTTCAGTGTTCTAATTCTGCTTCATAATAATATTTCATTTCTTTGTCTTGAGCCTCAGCTTGTTTCTTTCAAATCATCCCTTCAGTTTATTAAGACTGTTTTGAATTCTCATCTGTCTCCCCAAAACAGCTATTCTAGGTTTGACTTACAAGTAAAATGCATTATATTCTTTACTCTATCACCTGATCCATTAACAAAAATATCAAATACATTCAGACCCAGAACAGACTTCTGCAAGGTTTCACCTGAAATGTCTTTGGGGTGGGCAGTAAATAAGTGACACTTCCTCCAGATGCAGAGTTTTCCACCAAGATGTGTGTTCATCTAGCAATGTTTTCACACAGAACTGATTAGTCCGATTAGTTCATGAAAATTTCACCTGGAACCATGTTGCAAACCTTGCTAGAAGTCAAGCTATATCACATGTAGTGCTTCATCTGTCAGGCCAGTTAATCTATGAAGGCAATGTATTTAATGCCCTTTCTCCACATTATTCCTCCAATGCTCCGTTAATCCATTCCTTCTGCTATAACTTGTCCAAGATACACAGAGCACCTCAGGATTCACTGGGGTACCATGAGAAGTAGGAGAATTAAACAGGATGATCTAGAGCACACCTTCACATGTGCTCTGTCCAAGGGCAGTCTGAAATAAATGCATCCCAGTCATCTTTGATTCTCTGCTATCCAGTCTGTGTCCTTCCTAATCACTGAGCCAAAGACTTTTACTCTTACAGACTCTTTCTGGACCTATTAGTACTTTGACTCCACTTTGAACGTGGAGAAACTTCAAAAGAAGGGCTGAGTAACAAAGTAGTCTAATCTTGAAGTGGAGTAGCGAGAGAATGATAATCTTGGAGGTCAATATTACGGGTTTTAATCACTCCAGGTGGAAGCAGAACTTAAATTCAGGGCCTTTTTTTCCCGGGTTGTGCTTTAATTGCTAAGTTACTTCTAAAAGTGAGCTGGCAGTTCTTTGGTCTATGTTTAGAAGGAAGGCAGCAGTAGCAACCTGATCTGAGAAAACTGGCTGAATTGAACCTTTCAGGTAATATAGGTGGATGAACTCACAAATCCTCAATCCTCACAGTGACTGATACTGAGCTGTTCAGCACCATTAAGATTGGCACATTTCTGTGAAAAACTGAAGGCAGATTGTTAGAAGACTATGGAAATAATTTTTAAAAAAGTTAACACATAGCACTTTAGGCAATGCTGCCTTTGGAAGGTAGCTGATATGAAAATTTTTTAAAATATAGTACTGAGTTTTGCTTATTTCTGTTTAAGAGCTCCTTTAGTGTCTAAAATCCTTTACTGAGCCTAGCCTGAATTTATGGAGGTTAACACATAAAGCAAAAATATAAATGATCTTAAGGGGTCTCTCACTGAACTGAACGGAATGGGCAGTTAGTTATTACATGTGAAACTCCTGCTATTGAGCCCAGGCCTGGCAGTCCAGCAGGATCAAGAGAGGCCTCGCAGAAATGGATGGTGAGTTTGCACCATCTATTAACACCTCTTAAAATCAATGACAGAACTCCTAAGCAGCAGCAGATTCAAAGCACAATCTAAGTTTGTGCTATTTATCTTGAAATATTTTTATTCATAAATCATTTTAAGATTTGATTCACACTGAATTATTTAATGCATGAAGTTCATAATCATCTCTATCTACCCTGTTTCAGCAGTTACATTAATCAGAGAATAACTGTTGTGCAGCAGTTCAAATGACTTAGTAAATTGCATAAGCAGGAGTTTACTTTTTCTTTTCTCTCTTAAATGCTGGATAACAATTACTGTTTAGAATGTAAACAGGGTTATACAGCAGGTAACACAACCTTACACTTTAAGAATCACTTCTAATCAGCTTTTCCTTAATTTTACTTGCTGTGCGGAAAACTAGCATATTTGTAGAATGATTGTGCCAATCTGCTAAATCACAACCTAACTCCTGAATGGAGAGAATGGTCACAAATCAAGGACACAGGTTTTAAAGATACGGAAAGTGAAAACAAATACAACACGCTTGACTGGTTGCAATTGTTAGATTAGATCATTATAATAAATATATTGTGAATTCCATGTTCTCAAATTACCAAAACACACTTTCTATACTGCTGGTGCATCACACTACTGTGAAGTTTAAATATCCTAACTGCATAAACATTTTGAATATTAGTTATCCTTGTGGTTTCCCACTGCATTGCACTTGGCACACTGATGATATCCTCATAGCCAGAAAAGCAAGAATTGAACCTGGGAAGGCAGAACTCAAGATAATATTGCTCATAATTTGAAGGTAAACATAATTAGCTTTCATCAAATATTCTCTAAAATGTACAAGTTTACCAGTTCATTAAAACAGAAGCAGCTGGTTAGTCAATGTTATTCTACATCATTAAAACAGCAATGTCTGCTGATAAACCTTTCCCTTAAATTGTAGTTATATGATGGTACTACTATTCTTTAGATGCCTACCACAGCAAAAACTGCAATACTGTGTGGAAATTTTCAAATACCTTAAATTCACACTAGGTAGACAAGCTTGCAAAGTGCTGGTCTAATCTCTCTAGTCTTCAGTTGTGCTCAATGCCAGGATAGTTTGGAAATGTTGTTTCCCATCTCTTCCAGGGTTTTTGGGAATATTCTTTGCAGCCATGGATAGAATTCTGCTCACTTGAGACAGCTGACAGGGAAAAACTGGGTTTCAAATGGTGCTTCTATCAAATATGTAGCAGAACCATAGTACAATTTCCCGTGCAGTTACGTAGTGACTAAACTTGTTCAAATCATCTGTTAAGACACTGCAGACTAACTATACCCTTTGTTTGTCTATGCTCTCTTTTCCAATTAGGCAGTAAAAGCACAACCACATGAGGAATTAGTCAGATTATCTTCTTACAGTGCCAATTTCTGGTACTGGAATTAAACACCAGGTTCAAGGGCCCAGCTCCCATAGGTGTGCCACAGCACACAAACTAGGCATTTACGGTCCCTCCATTGACAGTAATGACCTAGGCACTTCTGGAAAGGCAGGCAGAGAGTTTGCCTGTTTAACACTTCAATACTTCTCTGGAGATTAGATGTTCAAGGCACCCCATAACAGCAATCAAACATTGGTCAAATCTACATATCTATATCTTAGTTAGTCACAGAAGTTGCTTTCACAGTTAAAGAAATGAAAATTTTACTAATGGGTGTGACTCACCCATGATGAATTGCTCTCTACAAGTGCCTTTTTTTTCCCACTGCCTACAAAGTAGCTTGGGAAACTGCATTTAGATGCAATCATCTGAACTTAGGTTCATCAGAAATTAGTTGCAATGAAGCACACGCTGCATGTTTCCTTCTCCTTGAGCTGAGAGCCCTCTTCTGTGGATCGATGACCCAATGGGCAAGGCCTTTTATTTTTTAAAAGATGAGAACCTACAACACTTTGTAGTCTTGTGATTAGTATGCTTTGCCTTGGCTGTTGTATCTTGGGCAGAAGCTGTAGCCACCAGGCTGTAGGCTTTGGCAGACATGCCTTTTCTTCTCCTGTTGAAGTTGCCCAGTCAGGTAGTCAGGAGTGCAAGAAATGTAGACGTAAAGGGAATCATGATTTAGTGTACTGATTGGGCTCTCAAGAGCAAAGAGCGAGAGACATGAATTTAATTTACTGATTAGGCACTCACCAGGGAGAAATCTTAGATTCTGGGCCCTCCTCTTTTGATTATTGATATTTTAATACTATTTCCTAAATAAAAACATTTAAACAGTTCAGGAAGTGACATAGAACCAATGCCTATAACTTGTTGTATAGGTCTCCGCTCACTTCCCCACAACTTGTAGGTCAGCTAAACGAGTTCCACTGTTCTTAGCAGTGATTTTCACGATAATTATGCTAAGGTTTTGTAGCAATCGTACTGCAGTAACACAAACTTCTAAAAATACCCTTGTGATTTTTTACAAGTTCAGCCAGATTTTTTCAAGGCATTGAGTATTTATTGTGTCTTCAAAATATATTGAGATTCATTTTACATAGCCAATTATGAACTGCCTGAGGGGTTTACATAAACGCTTCATCGACCCTTCTGTATTCAGTCCCATTAAACATGAATGAGTCCAAGCTGGACTTGTTATGTTGCTAGTTTCTGAACTTTCCCAGTGGGCACTTAAAAAACTATGCATCTATTTTACATTAAGGAGTGTCTTTCTTTGTTTGGGTCTGTTTAATTCTTTTTCTTTTCTTTTTTCTTTTTTTCTTTTTTTTTTCTTTTTTAAGATAGAATGAAAACAAACAAAACACAGAGCCCAGCCAGAACTTACTGAAATTGCTGGCTGATTTTGCATTTTCTATTCTAGTAGTGTAAAAGACCTGTTCAAGGAAAAGACACAAAAGGAGTCAAAGTGCCTTTGTTAGCCACTAGAAGTAGAATACAAATAATGAATGCCAGCAACAAGCAATCCTCCGAGAGTTTGAAAAGTGTCTTGAAGCAAAAAAAACCAGTGTTCCAGCTCAACTTCCCATTAAAAAATGTCTGTTGCAATTTGAGCATTAGTCAGCGACATCCACAAATCTCGTGATTTCTTCCACTTAGCAGCATGAAAAACAGCAAGTAGGATTCCAATACATTACAGCACTTGAGCATATGCTTATATCTACCTCTAGACAGCAACGGACTAATGTAAAAAAATGAAATTAAATCTTTGCTTAAGAGCTTTCATGAATCAAAAGATGAACTCTTTAAGTAAAACCTGACTCTTAAGGAATATTTACCCGAAGTACAATCTTCACTGTCCTACAGTAAGAACAAGAATTTAATGTTCCTCCTATACCTGCTTTAATTTACTATAAGCCATGAGGATTTTACCCATTGTATTTTATTATAATAAATGACAACTGGCATCAAGTATGTAGTGTTTTTCTAGTGAAATTTTATAGTAATAGACAATGAATGTAAAAGCCACTTGGAAAGTGAAAAGCCAAGATCTCTAACAGGGAAAATGTTGCAAAACAAAGAAGAAAAATATTAACTATTGGTTTTTCATTCTCATTGCTTTTGCCATTTTATTAGGGGTTTAAATTCAAGTGTTATTTTTCTGAAAAAATGTCCTTAGATTCCTATGATATATGTACTTTTCCTTAAAATTATTTTATTTTAAATGCCTATTTTATTATTTATTAAGCCAAAAACCTTAAAGTGGAATGCTTTAACAAAAGGACTAATTCTACTGTGAATTGGTAGCTGGAAATTGCAGAGCATTTCATGATATTGCAGCTATATAAGAGAAAAGAAAATGCATTACAAATTATTTATTTTTTTGTTCTCAGTTTTGTAGCTACCACATTTTTAATCTCTCTCTCACCATTGAACAAGCTGTCTCAAAAAATCCTAATAGACTTTGGCAATGAGCCATATTTCATACATGCTTAATTGAAGATCTTGGCCTAATCATTTGCTATGCCATACACATGCATTTTAAGTAAAGTGTAAGTAACTGGGACTGTTATTAACTATAGAACAAATGCAAATGGATTACATAATGTATGTCTGTAATGCATGTATTTTGAGCCAATAAAATGACCTTTGAAAATTACTGAGATGTGTGAAAATGCCATTTACTGTAATAGGAATCAGCAAAAGAAGGCGAACTGTAGGTGAGGCTTAACACTTAAGTTTTCAAAATCTAAGCAACACTCAAAGGCTGTGCTGCGAATATTTAATCACCTTTAGGAAACACATGCAGTACACATGCATCATGCAAAAGTGTTAAGCTTTGTTGCCTTCACATTTAAACCAGCATGGTTTCCCATTTTAACATTTTCTTATTAATAACTACATTCATTTCTAATCAGAAACAGAAGTAAATGCACGGTATTAGAAGAGATTTGTGAAATTATAATTTATTAACACTACCTGAATACAAGCAGAGCTTTTGACAAGATATAACATTTAAAAAGTAAAAAGTCACTGACTTGAATAATTTATAGTTTAAAGAACAATGCAAAAGGCAATCACATACTTGGAGACTCTGAGGCCATTTTGTGATAGAGGTTCCACTAAACTGTAAAATTAAAATTCAACTTTCACTTAAAGTATAGATTCAGGATGTTGGAAAACATAACATGACCTCTTGTCAAACTTTCCACTTCTCTTGAGAACCTGATGAATTTTTGGAGGGTGAAGATTTACAGCTGAGGTTTTTTTATAGGTGAAGTTGTTGTTAATCGGGTCATTGATGAAATTTATTACCCAAGTAATTTTTTATTTCCACAAATGATTACAAGAATAAAATAGAAGGGATTTTTCCAATCTCAGAACTAATGAAGAAATCCTTTGCAGTAAGTATTAGTTAAGATTGCTACTGGGTTTTTTTTAAATTGTTGTAACTGTATAGCCCACTAGAAGACGGACAAGGCCAAGGGCTCAAATGAACCTTAAATAGTACTAATGTGAAAATATTCAGCCAGTCATGTCCAGAACTTAACAGTCAGTTGAAAGCTAAGATTCATAGGAGGCAAGATCAAAATAAAAGTCCATAAAGCACAGAGATACCGTGATTTGAGGACTGGACTTTCAGATATCTTTGGTCTCACTACCACAACCCTTTTTAGAAAGGTATTCACTGCAGCAAGCGGGGAGATTCAAAAGTAAGCTTTGGCTGGTATCCCACAGTGGTCATTGCAAAGCCTCAATGCTGCACATGTTTTGCACTGGTCCAGAGCAGCAATGAATCATATTTTGAGTTAAAATGAAATATTTTCAGATTTGTATTATACATGTCCTTATCAGAAACGCTGCATGTATGCATCCCTTGCAAGCTTATTTTTTACGTACTGTGGTATTTTTTAGTAATTAGTAAAAATAAGGGATTGCACTTAGAAAAATTACTTTAAAAGGAAGTTAAAATTGAAAGGATAGAGCAGAAATTGTGGAGCAAAAACATTAAAGAAATATTGCATCATCTCCAAAGTGAGCATCTCTAAGTCACCAATTAAAATCTTAAGAATCTAGCTTAATGAAATTTAAACTTTTCTCATTCACAGAAGGTAAATGAGCAGAAACATACAGAAATGAGTATTGAAGGCAACCAGACTTATGTTCATTTGTCTTGTCATTAAACGACGACAGTAAGAAATTACAAGAAAAACTAAGCGATTTTTGAAAATCAACTTCACTGGAGGACTACAAACAGTAGTGTTTTTAACTGTAGCAACAGGACTCTATGTAGTCACTGCCTTGAAAAGGCAAGATTTATTTCTACTTATGGTTGCCTTAGAAATTAAACATGCTCTGAAATTCACTAGCATACCACTTAAGGCCGAAAGGGAGCATTTTGATCATTTGCTTTACCTTCTAGGGAGCCACATTGACATTTTTTCATTATTTTAATATGCCTTCATATGCCTGTGTGTCAAGTGCCTTCAAATTACAATGAAATTTTCAATGGACGTTTCAGTTTCATAGATTTTAAGGCTAGAAAGGACCATTTTAATAATTTTGTCTGACTCCCTGCATAACACAGGTTATTATTTTTACCAAGTGATTCCCAAATCAAGCACATGACTTCTGGTTGAGCTAGATAATATCTTCTGGAAAATAATTGTTTTGATTTCAAGTGCTAAAAATTCCACCATTATTCTCAGGACAATTTTCAGCCCCCTTCACCCATCATTTCTAATTGCAGCTTGTTTTCAGTTTTCAGCTGTTACGTTACGTTACATTACATTACCTTGTATTACAGGTTTTTTTAATCCACTTAAGAGCCCTGAGGAAAGGCTGAGATGGTTTCTTTTTTAGTATTTTAATAGGCAGTCAGCTATCAGAATTCAGTCTCTTCTTAATCTTACCACTAGCATTCTTTGTGCTAAACTCATTTCATGACAATTCTTTATTGTCTCCATCAGCACCACTTTCTTGTCCTTCAAAACACTTTCAGATGTTTTTCTTTTAAAATTATTTTGGGTCATATTAACATATCTTTCTAAAAGAGTACATCCAGAAAAAAAGAAAAAAATTCTTTTAATGTAATAATGTAATATTTGTAATGAAAGAACTTGTGTGACAATACTAGATTTTGCTGAGATTCTTTGCACATACTCATATTTCACACACATGCCTAAAATTATTCTTACTTAATTCAACATACATGAAAGAACAGTGTGGTCCAACAGTTTTTCAGAGCAAATGAAGCCATCAGAATGACCCTAGAATGACAACAACAGAACAGAAGGTATTAGCAAGCTGTAGGGTGGGGTCTTTAACATTTTAAACAGTATGATGCTATTAATAATAGTATGGTTGTCATTCAAAAACAAAGAAAAAAGCCCAATGCCGAACACTTGTTTATAGTCAGGATGAAACAAGCAGATGACAGATACATTAATTTGATCAGTATGTCTACAACACTATATACACTTCAATCCAAAAGTGGTTTCGTATTGGAAGGTTTTGTTGCAATATCTGTGATAACTTTTATCATCACAACTCTGTGGTAAAAACCTATACTACAATACAGTATTGTCCACCAATATAAGCATTTTTACATATATATAACTGCATTTAAGTTTGGAAATCTTTTCTATTTTAAAAAGGGTAAAACAGGTAAATCTCTGCTATGACAGACTAAACCTAAGAGACACTGAAAAAATAGCACAGTAGGCTGGTGAGTATAGTCCCATGGCCACAGCAGCATAAGAGAGAAAAAGAAAAATTATACAAAGAAATACAAACAGATTGTAGAAATGCTGCTAAATCAGCCAAAATAATACATACAGTGAATGCCGTTTCTTGAGCTACATGGAAATGTAAGGCTCTTCTTTGAAAGCAAAACGGTGTTAAAGAAAGAAACAAGAAAACTAGCAAATTGAACTCAATCAATGGAGCTGTAAAGAATTATTCATTAATGTAGTGTTTGGACATGGTATGATACATATTTAAAGTGGTGGTTGGGATATAGTGAGCAACAGACCTTGTACTGACCTTCTGAACAAAGGCAATCTCACTGAGAATTCATAAGTATTCAAAATGTCTTTTTACTATCAGAGTAAACCTGGACATTGAAGTTTAAATCAAAAAGGAAATAAATGATTCATATATCAAAATCACTACAAACTATGCAGAGTAGCAACCACAGGACAATAAAAAAGACCACATAACAATAACCCTGTGTAGTGCCCCATGGTCAAATATAAATAAATGTGAATGTTCTTTAAACCAATAAAGACCCGAAATGATGTCCACTCTATTATCAGAATGAGAAATTGGGAAACTAACCTACACTCATGCAAATTTACCTTTTTTTTTTTTTTTTTTTTTTTATAGTATGGACATTGACAGATCAGCCTGATGTGTTCTGGAGCTGATCTTCACACCAGAGTACTAATGCTGATGTAGAGGGCTTTCTCAGTGTTGCAAATGCTAGAAGGAAAACAAAACCTGAACCTTACTTAGGGCAATGTCCAAGAAAACAGGAAACAAGGGCAGCTCATTGGAAGGGGATGAGACCTCACATTTTGCTTTCCACTCCTAGGACTGCCTCTCTTTCTTTACCAGTCATATTCTCCCATAAATATGCTCATGTGCCATAGGACAGGGGTTGAACCAGTGCTGCCTTTTTCATTCTGTGCAGGCGAGACCTGTGCTTCCAGCTGTCTGCTTGCTCCAACAGGAAGTACTTGGACTCTTCTCTCTGCCACCCCTCAAAACACCCTGTAATTTTGGTGTGGTTAGGGGGCTCAAGCCTCCTCAAGATGAGGAGGACCCTGAACATAGGCTTTTGGGATACTTTTGGCATCATTGTGTGCTGGAAAAAGATACGACTTTCTTCCTTTAGGCATCTAACCACATCAGAGGGCTTGGCAGCCTGATCCCACATGAAATGTCCTTTGTTTTTCCTATCAATTCCCAATACAGACAACAGAGAGAGAGGAGGTAGAGCTTGGGTTACCATGGTGGCTTCCAGATGTCTTCAGAGGTTGCTTCTTCTTTCTGTTGTCTGCAACAGAATATGTTACGTCTACTGGGGCCATAGGTGTGAGCATTATTTAATTGCAAATAGTATCTGGGTGGATTTTAATGACAACTGTCAGTCTTTTGAGAAGATAAATACTAAATGCTAAAAAAAGCAAAGTGATTAAACAGCCTGTTTTTGTGTTCAAGCAGAATGGCACTGAGAGCATGAAACACCATGCCCTGTGACTGGAGCACATAATGCCATACCATTTTTTTTTCCCAGAGACCACAGTGACAGCTTGTTGGATAAGATTAAAGCTAATTTTCAAACAAATTGTGATCACTTGTGTTATTGTGGAAATGCCATTATATAATAAAGTTAACACAAAATACTTGTACTGAACAAAAAACCACTAAAGAAGTAGTTTTGTTAGCATAATGTAAACAGGCTTCTTACTGGCAACTGTGGAGTTTATCACCTCAGTGTGTGCATGTCTATCTTGTCAAGCTGTTGGGCAATAATTCTGGGATATTTCAGCATATAGAGCTAGCTGAATTCTCTCTGCATTCTAGGGGAATAATCTACTCATTTCAGATGATAGGAGAGTTTCTGAAAACTGAGTTTTGTCTGCAGAAATAGGAGGATTTTGTTTCTCCAATTATGAAACATTATGGTTGTACTTTGCATTAGAAAGGCTGATTTTATTCCCAATGAGCTTGACAGGATTCTTCTGTTTGCAGGCTCCCTGATCTATTTGCAACACTCATTACGATTTTTTCTTAGTATTGAAAAATATGTTTAACAATGGTTTGCATACACAAGCCAAAGAAGAGTAATTATTTATCAGCCAATGTGTTCTAAATAGTTTTATCTATGCTATGACACAGAACATTTGCAATCTAACAATTATTGTGCCTTGTTGTAAGGTGTAATTATAATTTCTTCTGTGTTTAAAATATTGGTTTCATCCCTAATAAATGCAAAATTAGAAATAAAAACAATATTAGAAGAAGTTGCCTATCCTTTCAGAGAACTGAATTAAATTTCCTCTAACCAAAGCAGTTACTATATCCCCTATTGCCTTGCACCTGCCATTCATCTGTGTGCAGCCTAACTGACAATGCAACTTGTACTTTCTTTGCAAAGCCTACATTTCTGAAAGGTGTGCAATGATTTGGAAAATATACAATATTATGGATACTTACATTGCAATAGGCACAGACAACATGGTTGCTGGGTCCTGGTTGATGCAGTCTTCCTTTTCTGAACTGCCTTGACTTTGATTGAGAATACCTCAGTTTCCTACAAGGTGTCTAAGAATGAACTAAGGTTTCATGGGTTGTTTTTTGGGGGTTTGTTTTTTTTTATTTTTATCCTTTTATTGACATATTTACTCACATGTTACACAGGGATCTGAATTCTTATCCGATGTATGTTAAAGATATTGTGTTGTATGATGAAATAGAGGTGATGATCACAGTTATGATAAAATTAATTAAAGGCAATGTTATTACCGTTACAGGAGCCCATGTTTGCTTTATTGCGAACTAGTCTTGTGTAGTAAAAGCAACAAAATTTAACTTAGTAACTGTAAGAAAGACATCGAACCAACACTAAGATAAAAAGTCATGTATTACAATAAAAGCATTGCAAACTCATTTAAGCTTACCTGCATATAGATTTTCACTGTAAGCCATACAAACCAATAAAAGCAAGTTACTAAATGATGAAAGAAGTAAGTGGACAGGAACATGTCTGTGCATATAGTTGATTAGAAACATTATCCATGCATGCATCTAAAAATAAAAGAACAAAAGGGAAATATATATTTTTCTTCAAATGAAAACTTAAAACAGCTCCCCAGAATGCTCTTTCAAGTGTAATGAAGACATTTTCTCCTAAATATATGGCACTGAACTGAAAGATTTTTCCCTTTCCATAAAAGATAAAATGAAAGATGCCTAACCACATATAAACCTTATTGAATCATATCTATTTTATGATATATTGGTATGATATCTAGAGTGCTGGTGAAAAACAAAACATTCTCTACAGTTTGTTTACAAAGAAAGGTCAATGAAAAGTATTATTTTTCCATATTTGCTAATGACAGAAGAAGCTGTATGTTTTTTAATGTACAGCCCAGCTGTACAAAAAATAGATGCTATCACAGCATCCTTGTTAAATAAGAAGAAAATATATAATTGAGTAAGACCATGACAGAATAGGTAGTCTGCTGCAAGTCAATGTCTATTTGGTTTTTCTAGTATATTTTTCATTTTTTTGTTAATGCTTTTGCTAGCACTGTAGTAAAGAACAATTCTTCAACTGCTATACTAGTTCCTTCTTCTCATTCGGAAGCATAATATATTTACATCACTCAGAAACATTACCCAGAGAGCCTGTAGCAACCATCTTTCTGTAAATTAAAACACTTCACTTTGTGCTCACGAGAAGGAATAAAACTTTGTAACTGGGCCTTGAACTTTGATGACCACAACATTCCAGATTAATAATTCCTATTTAAAGAGTACATATCTGAACACCTGATGAAAGAAATGCTAAAAGTCAGGGGGAGGAAGAAGTTATAAAGGAATCTCAGACTTTCTCAATCCAGAAAAGTGGTTACTTTTAAAAAATACAAAGAATGTTTTACTAATTTGAATATTATAACATAAATTTGAAATAAAAAAAGTGGCTGACATTGGTCAAGGACAAACAGAGTTCTATTCTTTTTTCCCTCTCATTCTATAAGGCATGTAGAACAGGAGATTTCAGGGATTTCAAACCTGATAAGCGGCATGGCTTATAAGTCAGCCTATTTTTCTTCATTAACAAAAAGAATGATTGTCCAATTACAAACATATAGTTTACTATTTAACTAGTGCAAATCCATATTGCAAAATCATTTTAAAAATAAAAGATAAATATTTTGATTGTGGAATATCAAGTCATGACTTTGCACATTAAAAATCAAAAGCCAAAAGAAATTGTTTAGTCACTTGCTAATCGAGTACCTCTCGGTAGTTCAACCTTTTCCGCAAAATTTTACCCTGAAAAAAAATCTAAATAGCATGTTTTAATTCAGCTCAGTTTGGGACTCCCCACTGAAATTCTGCAATTAACTAAATTAATTATGTTGCAATTTAGCCATTAGCAATGGCTGCCTTTGAGCAAAATAGATAGATAGATAGATAGATAGATAGATAGATAGATAGATAGATAGATAGATAGATAGAGGGCAGAATCTGGGTCATCTGAAGAATACTGGGTTATCATCCTTCATTCTCACTAATTGCCATGAGTAGTCATCAGTCCAGTACTTCACAGAGCAACACAGAGCACATGAAGGAGTTGGTCCTTGGTGTCTGGGCACCAGGATACAGACTTTTCCTTGCTACCTTAGAGATGCAACTTGAAAGACTGGGTCAGCTCCCTTGGATTCTTGACATATGGATTTCTTCATAGTTACTGGAGATAGGAAGGTAGTTTTACTCTCTCACCCTAAAGTAGGTATGTAAAATGGATCAGAGGGGTTGTATGTAAACTGCCTATTTCCCCCTATCAATTACAAGGTAAATCTGATCAGCTGAGTCAGATGTAGATGTCTGCTTTATAAATATCTAAAACTACGTGAGATATACTTCACCAAAGGAGGCTACAAAACCATTTATGCCCAGCACAGAATTATCCCTTTTCTGAAAGGCAAAAAATTGTTCATCTACTGTTGTAGTGCTCTTTCATTCTTATGGGTGGATCATGGAACTGAAAGGATTTCAAGAACAGGAATGAATATTTGGTGATGGAATGATGCTGGGAGAGGGCATGACCAAAAACCTTTAAAATTCTATATGACAGGAGCAGTTTTTAATCTCCATCAGGACTGGCCTGGCTTTCTGAACCAAGAAATAAATATTATCTTGCTGCCTCATTACACAAGCTAAAACCCCCTCTGCTTAAAAGAAAGAAAAAACAAAATTATTGGACTGAAACATGCAAACATAATGGAAAGCCATCCAAATTTTCTGAAGGAGACAGCAAATACTTGATAATTTTACATTCCAGAGAACATGGAATTTCTTGTTCACCAAGATACATTTTAATGTATTCCTGGCGATGTTTCAGACAACAGAATGCCTTTGGGACAGTCAGTCTGGATGTCTACCACAAGGTAGTACAGGTATTGTCAACTTCTCAGATAAGATCCAAAGCTAGTATTCACGATGCTGGAATGAGAAAAATGAATATGTTGCTCTTACAAGACAGTAAAAAGTGCCCACCCTCTCAACTACAATTTAAATAATACCAGCATTATGAACAGTAAATACTTGCCTAAGTTTTTACTAGCACGACTGGCCTCCACAAATCCTAGATCCCTGAGATCAGGGGCAAATGTCTGGAGCAATGAAGACTTACCATTGGTGGAAGA
This sequence comes from Morus bassanus, assembly GCA_031468815.1. NCBI lineage: Eukaryota > Metazoa > Chordata > Aves > Suliformes > Sulidae > Morus > Morus bassanus. The sequence continues at coordinate 67,094,426 of CM062571.1, forward strand.
GTATCAGGTCAGGGAACTTAAGCAAATTGGACACACATAAATCCATGGGCACTGATGGGAGACACCCACAAGTGCTGAGGGAGCTGACTGATGTCATTGTGAGGACACTTTTGATTATACCTGGATGATCATGGTAACTGAGAGAGGATCCTGAGGACTGGAGGAAAAAAAATGTCCCTCCTATCTTCAAGAATGACAAGAAGGAGGACCCAGGAAACTACAGGCCAGACAGCCTCACCTTGATCCCTGGGAAGGTGCTGGAGCAGCGAATCCTGGGAAAAATTTCCAGGCACATGAAAGACATGAAAGTGATCATGAAAAGTCAACATGGCTTCCCCAAGGCAAAGTCATGCTTGACCAACCTTATAACCCTCTACAATGAACAGACTGGCTTGGTAGACAAGAAGAGACAAGTGGATACTGTGAACGTTGACTTCAGTAAGGCTTTTGACACTTTTTCATCTCTTCTCTCTCTCTAGCTTCTCATAGAGAAGGTGATAAATATGGGCTAGATTGGAAGTCAGTGAGGGGTACTGAAAACTGTCCAAACAGCTCAGATGCTGGTGATCAGCGGCACGAAGTCTAGTTAGAGGACAGTAACTAGTGGTGTATCCCAGAGGCCAATAGTGGGTCCAATCCTGTTCAACATCTTCATTAATGACCTAGAAGATGGGGCTGTGTACCCTCAGCAAATTTGCAGATGACACAAAATTGGGAGGAGTTGATACACAAGAGGGTAATGATGCCATCCAGAGGGACCTTAACAGGCCGGACATATTGTCTAACAGGAACCTCATGAAGTTCAGCAAGGGGAAGTGCAAAGTCCTGCAGTTGCAGATGAACTACCCCATGTACCAGTACATGCTGGAGGCTGACTAGCTGGAAAGCAACTTGGCAGAAAAGAACCTGAGGGTCCTGGTGAACACAAAGTTGAACATAAGGCAGCAGTGGGCCTGGGTCCTTGCAACAAAGAGGGCGAATGATATCCTAGGCAGCATGAAGAGTGTTGCCAGTCGGTTGAGGGAGGTGACCCTTCCCCTCTACTCAACACTGATGAGGCTACGCCTGGAGTATTGTTTCCGGTTCTGGGGTCCCTAGGACAAGAGAAATACGGAGAAACTCCAGCAAAGGGTCATGAAATTGATTAAGGAATTGGAGCATCTCTCATATAAGGAAAGGCTGAGAGAGCTGGGACTGTTCAGCCTGGAGAAGAGAAAGCTCAGGGTAGATCTCATCAATGTGTAGAAATATCTGAATGTCATGGTTTTAGCTGGGACAGAGTTAATTTGCTTCACCGTAGCTGGTATAGTGCTGCGTTTTGGACTTAGTATGAAAATAATGTTGATAACACACTGATGTTTTAGTTGTTGCTAGGTAGTGCTTACACTAGTCAAGGACTTTTCCAGCTTCCCATGCTCTGCCAGGTGCACAAGAAGCCAGTAGGGGAGGGGCACATCCAAAAGAGCTGATCCGAATTGGCCAAAGGGATATTCCATATCCATGTGACGTCATGCTCAGTATATTAACTGGGGGGGTATATTAAGTTGGCTGGGAGACGTAGCAATCGCGGCTTGGGGACTGGCAGCGTCGGTCAGTGGGTGGTGAGCAGTTGCATCACTTGTGGGTTTTTTTTTCCTTTTTCCTCTTTTCCCTAGGTTTCATTTCTCTCTCATTATTTTCCTTTTTATATTATTATTGTTATTATTATCATCATCATCATTATTATTATCATTACCATTATTCCTATCACAATTTTGTTTTAGTTATTAAACTGTTCTTATCTCAACCCACAAGTTTTCTTGCTTTTGCTAGTCCGATTCTCTCCCCCATCCTGCTGGGGTGGGGGGCATGAGTTGCTGTGTGGTGCTTAGTTGCTGACTGGGGCTAAACCACGACACTGAAGAGAGGGTGCAAAGAGGATGGAGCCAGGTTCTTTTCAGTGGTGCCTCATGACAGGAAAAGAGGCAATGGGCATAAACTGAAACACAGGAGAGTCCATCTGAACATCGGGAAACACCCTTTTACTGTGAGGGTGACTGAGCACTGACACAGGTTGCCCAGGGAGGTTGCAGCATCACCACCCTTGGAGATATTCAAAACAAGTTTGGACAAGGCCCTGGGCAACCTGCTTTAGGTGGCCCTCCTTGAGCAGGGGGATTGGCAAGATGACTTCCAGAGGTCCCTTCCAACCCCAGCTATTCTGTGACTATAGTAATCTCCATGGCAAAATACTTCACTGCTGTGATAGTTTCATTACTCACTGTTGCAAAACAAAAAAATAGGAAGTGCATTGGCCCTACAAGACAAAAATATTATATCATGACTATAACTGTCTTCCAGAAAATTTTTATGGGATTGAGGCAGATTTCTTTTGGGGCACTACAGTCCAGTACGTATTTTAGGATCAGGGAAACTGGTGATCATCAACAGTTAAATTTTCCCCTTTTTCCCCTGATGAAATAGTCTTTATTTCAGATTCATTCTAGAAACCAAATAGCTGATGCATAGAACCAAAAAAATATACATATATGCTAGTTCAAAGATAGAGATTCCAATAAAAATGTCTAAAATTTGAACAGAATAAAATTAAGTGGTTTTTCTTAAATAACATAGACCCAGACCTGAAATGTTGAGGTTAGCTGATGTAGTACTAAGGATTTATATTGAGAGACAGATTTATTCCCATAGCAATAAGCAAAGTACAGATTCCAAACCAGTTAAAAAAAAAAAAAAAGTCATGTGTTACTAGTAGAATCCCCTTTTCTAATTTCAAAGGCTGAGTAAAAATAGATGAAATAATTTCAAGGAAATAGATTAGATGCATACAATCTTTTAATTTTTCTTACTATTTAAGTTTATCTGTAAGAAGCTAAAACCAACATATACACAAATCTCAAACTATTAATAATGTTATCAAAATTTGATTGTTAATTAATTGTCTTTTAATTTAGCCTTCCTTCAATCACATCCACATTAACAATAGTTGCTAAGGAGAAAAATAAAATTATCACATAGTAAATTACCACTTATCCTCACCATTTTACGATATGCTGTCTTCATGACATTTTCCTCACATCATGAGCCATGTCTCTTGCACCTCTTGGTCATAGCTTGCTGTAAATCTATGGAATTTCAGGCAGTTAATGGCATTTATATCATAAATGGAAAAAAAAGCTTTGAGATTTAATCAGATCATTACCACTTAAGAGACTCTTATAGTAGATCCAGTCTGGCACTAATAAAGGTTTGAAAGTTAATAACGTTTCTCTAACCAAAATTGCTTTCATGATATACTTAACCTTTTGGCAAAGCTGAATGGTTTGTTTTTTTTTTCCCCAGCATTTTCAGTAGTGTTTGTTGTGTTTGAAAATAGTTATTGTCTTATTATTCTTTCCAGAATTTTAGACAGTGGCATTAAGTTTGACCAATGAGAATCTCCCATGGTTGCAGAAGAAATTCTTGTTTATTGTATTTAGCTACAATTAGCTCCCTCATCTTCATTTCACTAACTCAGGCCTCCATATCGACATTATGTTGTTTCAGATTATAGTAGTGTTAACAAATTAATGCCAAGAATTCCTTGTGCCTACACTTATTTCTGTAATGAGATGTTTCCATATATCAAAGTACATACTGGGTTTTACTGAAGGACTTCAACTTTTCATATAAGAATGTTCTTATGAAATAAAATTCTGAGAATATTTCTCTGTTGTGCTATATAGTCATAGTATCACACAAAAATTAGATTTAGTGGGAATGTCAAGACTGTACTCAAGGCAAGGTCAACTACATGTGCCATTCCTGGCAGAGGGTCTACGCTTAAGATGTGAGTGGAACTCTACAAACTTCCTGGGCAAAGGATTCCTGTGCTTTAATCTACTGATCATTAGAATTTTTTTCCCCTCTATGTTTAAGTCAGTCTTTGTCGCTGCATCTGAAGCCATAGTCTGTCCTGCTCTCCTTGTTCACAAGGAGTGTAGCTATTTTCTCTTGTCAACATTACTTAAAATACCTGAAGGCTGTTACCATTTTCCTTCTATATCTTTGCTGCAGTTTAAATAAATATTCCCATTTCTTTCAGTCTTTTATCTTTCATCATTTTTTCTATACTCCTGATCATTCTGTGTTTTCCTCTATAATCTCTCCAACAGGTACACATTTTTCCTCTAGTGCAACATACAAATATTGACATTAAATCTTTGCCTCATTTTCCCCTGTAACTCCCAGACTTCTCTTTTTGAAACCTGTTTGTGAGCCTGCTGTTCCCTTACTGGTTTCATATTGCAGATTATTTCTACCTAAGTGCTGTACCTTGTAGTTCATCCAATTTTTAGGCCATTTCTCCAATTTGTCAAGATCATTTTGAACTTTATTCCTGTCTCCATCCTTGTGATGTCTCTCAGTTTCATGACATCTGCAAATTTAATAAGCATATTTTCCATTTCAATTCAATTTCAGTTCAATTTGTTAATAAAAACACTGAACAGAACTAGACCCATGACAGAACCCTGTATATTCCCACATGACTCTTCCTTCTTTTTTGACAGTGAAATATTGCCAAGGACTCTATGGGTACTGTTAGCAAAGCTGTCTAACACCCACCTGGTAGTTTTCATCTGGACTACAATTCCAGAGTTTGCTTATGAGAATGTCACAAGAGACAATTTCAAATGCCCTACAAAAGTCAATATACGACATCTATTGCTTTACCCCTGTTCACAGTTCCTGCAGTTCTGTCACAGAAGGAAATTAAGCAGGTTTGACATGATTTACTCTTGACAAATCAGTGCTGTCTGTTATTTATCTCCCTGTTATCTTCTAGGTGCTTAGAAATAGGTTTGATTATTTTGTCAAATTTTTTTCCAGGAATTGAAATTATGCTAGAAGTTCTATAATTTGGCAGCCTTTTTCTTTTTTGTGGGTGGTCACAAAATTTGTTCTTCTTCAGGTCTTCTGACATTTTATCTATGTTCCACAATTTTTCAGAAGTAACTCTTGAAGGCAAAGGCAGCTGTGTTTTTGTATATTGCACTTGTTAGCTATAGCTACGCCTTATCTTCCACCTCCAATCACACCCAGTGCAGAGTTTATTATTTTTATGGTAACCATAAAAAGCTACTATTGGTAACCAGAGGTTACCATTCCATTTTATGCTCTGCTTTTTGTTGAGGATACCCTGATAGACTATTGCTTGCTTAGATTATGCCAGCCAAGATGCTTAAGTGATTATTCTCTTTTATTTCTGGCAAAATAAGCTGCGATAGCTCATTTTCATCTACAGTTGAAACTCTTTTAGACAACCTGGCTCACTTTGACTAAAATGAGTTAGAAGACATTCACATTGTGATGTGAAGGAGAAAGTGATTAGCAGCTGGGAACAGGATAGGGGTCATTAACTCTGCAAGCAACACAGCTGGAGAAAGAAGAAGGCATGTGTTCTGGCTTCAGTTTTCTTCTAGCTGAGAAAATCTAGCATTTCAAGAGATATTAGCATTGAGCACTGGACTTTTTCACAATCTTATTTTCCAAAACATCTTGTAGTCAGTTAATACACTGAGTTCTTTCTTTTCCCCTGCTGCTTCTATCTAATCAGCTAGTGAAAGTGGAGGAAATTTCACAGCTTTGCCCTCTGCTGAATAATGTTATTTTTTATCATCTGTCTGCATATCCAGTTCTCAAGATTATCAAGGTCTTTCTATATGATATTCTTACACCTACTACATTGAATTATTTTTCTGACCATGACGTCATATGCAACTATCATTAGCACTATCATTATCATCATTATCATTATGGCTTTATACTGACATGAATAAAAGCCTGAAATACAATTTGACCTAAGTCAACTCTTTAAGGAATTTCACCAGAATGGAAGGCCTGTAGTTTCCTTCAGCACAGTCACCACAATATCCCCTTTAGCTGCTGGTTTACCCCTGTCACATTTTGTTTAGCAATCCTATCTTCTCCAGCTTTACTCATAATTTATGAGTAAAGCTCAAGGACACGTCTTTTAGGAATGACACAGACAATGTTTTTCTGATGTGCATGTGAGACCCTGTGATGAGCCTAAAAAGGCTGGAGGCCACAAACTGAGGTAGATCTATTTCTCTGACTAAGGCAAAGTGCTGTAGAATTTATTTTTTAGTGACTCCCCCAACATCCTCATTTATCGTTAGATCCTATTCTTTCTGGCACTAATTGCAGAGCTTTCACAGAACTGCAGTGGGAGAAGAATCAGAATATCAAACAGGCAAGATCTCCCAGAAAATGAAATTCTGCATAGGAACAGCTCTAGCACAATTCATTGGGCAAATACTGGAGACATTTACGTAAGGTTCGAAGTCAGTAAAGATAAAAATTTGAACCAGGAATACTTTTTCAAGGAAAGTCATAGAATGCCTGAAATCTGAACTGGATAAGTAATTACAAAAAGGCATTATAAGCTGCAGGCTCTGATATAGGTTGGAAGGCCCCTTTACTATGATTTTTAATTTATTTGACTAATCCTAGAAATTTATACTCCATGGTGACAGGCACAGAAATTCACGTATTATTTAATCCTTCTCTTTGTCTCATTGAAAATACAGTTCTTCATAAGGAATTGTGTTTTAGGAAATGGCTTTCAGTGACTTTCAGGCAGCAGTACAAGAGAAAAACCATTCTTGGCCAGTTTTATTGCAGTGATGGTTTCTCTTCTTCAATAGCTTTAACAACCATGAACAAAGTACTGTATGGAAACACAGGAAAGACCCTTTACATGTTGGGTAATAACACCATTTGAAGGTTCCACTATAGAAAAAGGATGATTTTTCCACTTGAGGGATGGCCCTTCAGAGCCCTATGTGATAAGGACTTAAGCACAGCTTTTCATTGAAGGGTGAGTGACACGGTCATTCTTGATGAGAAATATTGAGAATTCAGAGATGTAAATACACCTGAGACAGAAATATAGGCACAACAATACCCTGTTTAATGTGAAACCAAAAAATAAGGTTGAGGCTTATATAGTAAATACTCTGGGGATGGAAAACTATAAACAGAAAAAATATTGTGTCCCCATTATTCCAGAAAGCTCCACAAAACTTTTGGGTTAGGTTATGTATATAACCTAGCTAGACCTTCCCTTATAAAGTAAGTTTGCAAGTTATCTTGCCATGAGGTACCTGAATAGATAGCACATTCATTGTGATGTTTTCTTACATTCGTACACCATTGTCAAATCTAATAAAGATAGTTTAGATTACGAACATAAACCCAAGCTTCAAGAATTGCGGCTAAGCCAATTTTTGTGCTGCTATTTCATTGGCACACAATCTAAATATTTTCATGGGTTTTGGCTCCTGCTTTTAAACTGGATGGTATTCAGGCTAATGCTCAGTTAGGAGATAACAATTTCTTTAATAATGGAGAGGCCAACCAACCACAGTTAGCACAACCAGAGGTTAGCACAACAAGAGCTATTGTTTCTGGCTGTGATATATTTTTCTCCTTGGCATAAGGATTTTCTTAGCATAAAGTTAATTGCTAGCAATGGGTTCCCTCAGAAATGTTTTGCCAAGAAATTAACTGCATGTATCATTAATGAAGTCAGTGTTTCTGCATCACTGTTCATAGAAAATATTCACATAAATAAGGCAAGAAGCCCAGGAGATTCTATCAAAGTAAATGAGCTTAAGGACTTTTCTCCAGAAAGAGAAAGCTATAAAAATATTTTTGCACTTCACAGATTTTTCTGAATTTTGCTATCTGTTATCCCAGTAGCTTTATCTTGCTTGTCTCTATATCTTAATCTTTAGAAGTACATTTTTCGTGATGACTACCTGGCTCAGACTGAAATAAGCTGGAAAGCTTCAAAAGAAATAGTTCAGCCTATTCTGAGAGTGAGATGAGGAAAAATTGGTTTTGCACATTAACTTTCTGGTCATTAAGCTTATTTATTCTCTTTGAGAAACTAACAGAGATATAAAATCAAGTGATGGAGATCAGATTTTCACCATTCATATGAAAAACAGCCCTTGGTTAACCAAGTCATGAGCCTTTCAGGAAGTCTCAGTTCTTACATACCATACAGGAACCTGTTAAAACTTTGACAGCAAAGTTTAGCAATACTGAGCATACCCCAGCTCCTGACAGTGGTGGATGTGTGTGGCCATGTTGTCTCAAACAGGACTTCCCCTGAAACTCCTGCAAGGCCACAAGTGCTGCATAAAGTCATATTTTCTCTCTCTTACTCTCAGTAATTCCAGAGGTCTCATTCCTGACAGTTCTCTTACTTTCAGTAGTCAGCTTAACTGTTTTCAGGGTTAAATCAGTTGAATGCTGCCTTGAAGAAGACAGTCTGTAATGACCAGTCACTGCCAGATTTCCTCTCTAACACAACGCAAATTATTTCAATATTCATCAGCTAGGAATGACTTTCTTCCTGTAGTAGAAATACACAGGAACAGCTATGGTGCTTTAAATATATAACTTTATCTGAATGTGTTCAAACTGTAATTCTGAGTTCTTCCTTTTAAAATCCTCAGGGATATGTAGAATTGCTACATGCTCATGCGTGCACTTGACATTGGCTGGAACCATGATCCGAACAATCAAGCTATAATACAGTCTAAACTCTTAAGTGAATGTTGCTCTTCACTCCTCTGTGTCTCAGTTTCTTGCAAAAGAAGCATAGCCAATCTTGCCCTCCTCATTTCTGGTTATGAAGATAAGTTCTTCATTAGTGTTTTGAAAAATACCAGGTGCTGTGATGCGAACAGCAAAGAAACAACAAGAAGTAAACTTGTAATTCTGGATGCAGAATTTGAGTGGGTCAGAGCCCACTCACTGAGAAATTCAGATAGCAGAACTACTTATTCTCTGACTCTCTTCTTAAAGACTATTAAGATACGTAGGATAAAAGCTGCACAGGCAGTTTCTTTTGTTTTGAGTGGTTCATTCTGAAAATGTTAGCCACAGCACATTAAAAATCCTTTTCAGTCAACTTCCTTCATGAAGAAAGCAAGAAGCTGGCAGGAGGTGTACGTCTGCATCTCATTCCAGCATGGTGCTGGCATTCAGCCAGAGCATGCACCAAGAGCCAGGCATTCAGAGGAACTCCTTAGGGTATACGTAGCCTGTAGAAGCAGGGATCTGAACTTAACAGCCTCAAAAGCCTCTTCCATTCTTATGACAGCAATCTAGACATAAGCACTTTTATCTGCAGAGCAATAGGACATTCTTAACAACAGCAAAATATTTGCGCCTAATTTTGGATACTAATCAGTTTCTTCACACACGGAACAGCTACAAAAGATGGAATTTTGCAGATACCTTTACAGAGACAAACTGAGTACTTTCTTCTCTTGAACAGCTGCAGCATAGTTTTATGATAAGCAATAAAATCAGACCCATGATGGCTAGTAAATTACTTTGAGAAATTTCTATTTGATAGTTTTCTTACACTGAAGCTGCTGCCTAACAGTAGCCAGTGCTGCAAACCCATGCACAATTATTTCAAGGATGTGATTTCAGGGAACATATTTTACTTTGCCTCCGTGGAGATCCACAGTAAAAATTTCACTTTAACTTTCCAGTTTTCTTTGTATGGCCTATAGGGAAGTAATTAAAACAAGCAGTTGCCAAGGAAGTACTGCAAACTTCTCTTAGAGAAATATGTATATCCCATTGTATACATCTGAACTAATAATTACTTTGTATTATTGGCTGCATGCTGACAATAAGCTTGGTGCTTTGCCATTTATATTCTGCTGTTGCTGAGCTTGAAATGAACACCAGACAACTGTAAGTTATCAGGAAGGAATAGCTGTTGTTCTTTGTCTAGAAAATACCCCAGTGCTAATTTTACCATGAAAAGCAATCAATTTACAATTGCAACAGGAAATCAGGTAGACCTCAGAAAGATCCCATCTCACTGCCTTGCCTGTCAGTACATAACTTTCTATCCATGTGATTAAAATAAAGTCAAACAAGCAACAGTTTTTGCTAGTAGTGGGATTTCTTGCCTTTTAAAACTGAGTTCTGTCAGAATGCACTATAAGAAGACACAGATAAAACTTTTGAGTTATTTTTATTCTCATCAGAAAGTATCCAGAGCATCATCATTCATCACCAGAACAAAGTGTAAAATGTATTAGCTTCTCTAGAAGCACCCTGAGTAAAGTGAAGAGTAAATGAGATCACACTTTATAGATGCCCATCTCCTTCCATTTGTTACAGCAAATGTTGCAGTCCCAAGTCCATCCGTCTGAAATAAGGAACAGCACAAAGAGAATTCATGATTACCAGAAAACTGACTGCCATAGAACTGAGATACATCAGTATTGTAATGTAATAACTATTTATATCATCAATTTTGAGAAAATTCAGAAATGTACTTGAATGTTGCAAATCCATTGTTTGTCTACTATGTGCATATGTATTTGCACACATACAGGCACATACTTCTGGATGCAATAAAAGCTACTTAGACTTTTATTATATTTTTATTGGACAACTGTTGAATAGGAAAAATGCAAATAATCCAGGGATTACTTATAACACCTCAACTCCCCCCTCAGCTTGAATTCTAAGATATGAACATAATCACTTGATTTTTCCTCTTTGATCTCATGATTCCTGCAGTCCTAGCTACACACTGACCCCACTGCATGATAAAAGGCCATCTGTTCCAAAAGCCAGCCTGTAGCCCAGTCATCTGGACACTTTGCTAGATATTCATTCCTCCCCTGGAGTAGCACTGGAACCCATATCTCCTACTTACTAAGCAGATACTTCTGGCAAAAGCGACTACCCTTTTAGGTGAAATTTAAAGCAGACTTAGTTCTGAAATCTCAGAGCATTTTTGGCAGAGTCCTTTCAGGACCTAAGAACAGAGAGGCCTGTTTCTGGTACCCATGTTTCAACACAATATACATGTCTAGATTGAATTCAGACTCAACCTATACAAATTTAGTCACGTCAGGATTTTTTTTTTTTTGCCTAAAATGTTGACACTTTGGGTATCCTCCCTCCCAAAACATATCAGGTTGACTTTCCTGGATTGCTCTATGAACAAATTCCCATGAATGCTCCCATTTCCACTTGCTTGATACTTCAGGTTTTTAGGAGTTTTGTAAACTGTGGCACTGTACAGTTAACAGTCAGGAGCTGTCTCAGTCACAATTCCTTGCATATAGAATGGCTGGCTAAACCAGACATTAGGGAGAGAAGGGTATAAGGAAAATGCAGTCTCTCTGCCAGACTTAAATGCCTGCTGAAGAAATACTCTGAGAAGTATGGGTCTGTAAAACTAAGATTCACAGACCAGCATTACCTTCAAGCTGCGCTGCTGCCACCACTCTACTTTTGAGTACAACCATCTGAAGGCACTTGTCAGTCCTGTGTAACTAATTTGATCCTAGTGATTGTACAGCCTCTCCATTCAGACTGGGACTGTGTTTAATCCTGGACATGAAAATGTCAAGGGCTTTGAATCCCTCCTCCAGGGAACCACCTGATAAGAAACTCCACCCCAACCTTTCCCTCTCTTCCCTACCCCTGAGAATTCCCACATCAATTAATCATATTTTCAATATGCTACATCATCAACATTCAAACAGTGATGAAGTAGGTGAATTGATTAGATGGCTTAGAACCAAGTGCCATTTGAAAATGGTACATGTTTGAATCAGTCCTTCACTGCAAACATAGTGCTAGCAGCAAGATAATTTGGTGCTTGAACAAGATCACCTAATGACACTCTCATGAAAGATCATTTAACTAGGGATGTCATCAGTTCAGACCACACTCCGGGAGTGTTCTTGCATTGCTCACTGGCGTCAAAAAGCAGGCTCTGAAGAGTTATGAACTTTCTTTCCTCAGCTACTGAGCTGTAGTCTTCATCCCACATTGCAGGCAAAATCCTGACCTCAACTATTAGTGCTTTCCACAATCCTCAACTGGGCAATGGTTACTGACGTACCTTTGATGTGATGTCTTCAATGCCTAAGAAATTCCAAGTAGCACCAAATGCATCATGCATCTCCTAGCAACAGAGGCCACCATGAGCACATCAAGCTCATTTTCCAGTGGTTTCCTATGGAAGAAGGATATGGAACATAGACTTTCTGTGAATCTTTGGAGCAGAGTTTGTGGACAGAATAGCACACCCTGAAATGGATAAATCCACATGGTAGAGCCCATAATTCAGCCAACACCCCAGTTCTGGCACTGCGGCAGTGTACCTGTATTCATACTGCAGAGCATCTGGACGAAACTGCCTTACCTTCCACATCAGGCCTCCCCCACTGATTTGTCTTTATACTGCTTTCTGGGTAGAAGCAGCAACAGACTGTGTAAATTAAGGCCACACAGAAATACCAATACCTTCACAGTAGCTGTATCTGTTTTAAAAACTTTTGCCAAATGCAGTTTGCACCAGGTGCTGGATTGAGAGATCTGGCCCCTCATAAGAATAAGTCTGGTGCCCATTCTACAAAATACCTAATCAGGTTCAAGGTTAGGGCCCTACAGTGTTTTTATGGCCTATGCTGAAGATAGCAGGAGAACAAAAATCTACAGCTCAGAAGTAAAAAAACATCAGTAATAGCTCTAGTCTTCCAGTATAACAGAACATTCTACTGCAGCAGTAAAATTCATCTATGCAGGTGACCTGTGTTTCTTAGAGACTGATCCAAAAATTGACTCCCTGCTCTCCCTACCCTCTACCCATACCCTCCAGAAAAATGTGCCACCACAAATCTCATCTGCTGTGGCCCCAGTGCAGAATGCATTTCTTTTACCTTGCCCTTTCTAACAAATACATCACAAGATGTACATTTTAAAAAATAATGAAGGAAGAAAGGCTAAAACTCTTGGAAAGTAGGAGTCCTTACTTTCTTCTGCTTCATGTGTGCTGTTCCCCTGGAAAAGGAGAGGATAACAAACTGTATGTGGCAAATGCATGGTCACAGCAATGACTACTTCTCTGGAAGGTGTTCGGGGACTTTGAGATTAAGAAATAAGTTTATAAAACTACATTAGGATAGGATAGGATAGGATAGGATAGGATAGGATAGGATAGGATAGGATAGGATAGGTTTTCATGTCTTTGACTTGCTTGCATATTCTTTGTGCTGCCATCTCCATTCTAAGGCAACACTATTCTTTTGAGAGGAATACAATACAACCCTGCATGTGTTGAGAATCATGTTCTTTTCACAACAATTCCATTATGCACTGTTTTCAAGTAATTGACTCATTTCTCATGTAAAGGTGTTTTTAAATGTGCACCTTCTAACTGAAGGCATTCTGTAGCTTAAATTTCCATGAAGGTTTATAATAAACACGGGTAAGACAGCAAACAACCTTCAGGCCACTGACTGTTTGACATCTGTGACTCTTGCACTGAAAAACTGTTATTTAGTCTGAAAGAACCAAAATGTATCCCATAGGAATTTGGTAAAGCATGCGTGTTTATGTATCCTCACCTAAACAAACCCTGTTTTTTGGAATCTGTGAGAAGCTGTTTTGAAGAGCTACTGATTTATCTGTCATTTTCCATCTCCCTTTTTGGATTTTACTTTAAATCTTAGAACAATTTCCTTTTTATACTCTCAGAATTAATCATGTGCCCTTTGCTGTCTGAGCAGGGCTGAGCCCACCTGAGCACAAGCCCTGAGCCCCCCATGCTTGGCATGCAGCTCTGGACTCCATACTGCTAATGTCTTCTTAATGTGCTTCTACTTGGGCACACTTTGGAGCACTGCTGGTTCTGCACATTTTCTATCTTGAAAGAGAATAATTGTGTTATCGCTTTAACTGAAATAGTAATATTCATTTTTTATTTTATGTTCTCAGACATAATTTCTTAACAAACCAACCCTCAAAGAAGTTAGGAAACAATTTGAAAAATTATCTGTAAAAGAAGAGCTCATTAAATGTCTCCTAAACGTTTTTGTTAACAATGAAGTTTCTCTAGTATTTTTATATTTATATGCATGCACACACATAGGCACACTTCTTTTTTCAATTGAAATTGATTTTAAGATGTTCCTTCAAGATATACACTACGCTAGTATGTGCATTTCTTACCACTTTTTTACATCATATTTAACATAGAAAGGACACATTTTACGTTTAAAAACATATCCAGGGATTTTTTTTATATATATATCTCTTCCTTTTAGCTATTTTCTTAACACCATGCCAGCGAATACTTTTAAAAAGCTCATTTTAGTCATTGCATGCTCAAAGCTGTCAGCTAACTCTCTTTGGAGAACTGCATCCACATATTCTCACCGGCTGAGATTCAGTCCTTGTATTTAAAGGCTGACAGAATTCATACTCTGATCCCATCCAAGGAGATGAAAGAGAGATGACAGTAGGTAGTAATAGTGAGAAAAATGCTTAGGGAGCAAAATAGATTAGATTAGATTCCATTCCATTACATTACATTAGATGATAAAGCACTGAAGAAAGTGAGAAGTACCTAGATGAGAAAGAGTAATACAGGAAAGGAGGGAGTGAGAGGAAAAGAGAAGGAATGCTGTGAAAGGGGCATAAGGAGAGAGAAGAAACTCCAAGACATAAAATAAATTGAGAAGAAATTCTTGAACAATACAGAAAATTTTAGTCCAAAAAGCAGTTATTAAGAAAAAAATCTGTAAATTTTTCTAGATGGTCACAGGAGCTTTTGTAAACGGTAGTGTTTGTGGTTGTTTTTGAAATTGCAGTGAGCATGCTTTATAAAATATTGAAAACTATGAGTCTGTGCTGCTTTGACTACATATAGCACATACACAAGTGTGAATGCTTTCCCACATTAGATGAGAGAGGAGTGGCACCCCAGCCGAAGCCCAACTTGGCATTCCTTTAGGATAGTACATATCACCTTCTTTGAAAAGGTGACAGTTATGCACTTCTGCCTTAAGAGCACTGTGGTCCAGTTCTTTCTCTGCCTGTGAACAGACCTGCCAGGCATCTGGGTGTAAAGGAAAGAATTCACTGTCCTTTTTTAAGCCACTCAGGAGCTGTTAACTCCAAATTGGCTGATTGTCTTATCTCTGGCTTCAGGATGAACCTAAGTGTCAGAATCTTAAACTGTTGAAAGAACCATCGATTGAATCTTTACAGTCAAAAGTCTTTAAATCACTCAAAATGCAAGGGAGGCTTAGGGACTTCTCAGGTAAAAACTAGAGTTCTGAATCGCTGTGAAAACACTTTTAAGTGCAACCTCGATTTCTGTTCAAAAAGGCTCAGAATCAGAATGCCCCAAAAATAAGATTTACTGGGCATGTTCATCTCCTGTATTGTTTTGGTGTTAAACAACATTGTACACACCATGTAAATCATTAAGAATCTATCCACTGAATACTGACATTGTTAATTAATAAACATATCATTTGTGTAATAGCACTTCATTAATTATAGAGCTCCTGAATAATGAAAATAATTGTCAAATAATATATTACCCGGATAATGGAAAAAAGAGGCAAATAATATTAAGTAATTCCTGTAATAGTTTAGCATAACAATATTTTCTGGAATGAAACACTATCAGACAAGTATTAACAGTTTGCACATATGAAAATATTAGCTCCTTCAGATTAACTCTGTCTTGGGCCTTTATAGAGTGGTATTATGCAATGAAAGACCAAAGACAACAAAGCGTTCCACTTTCAACTCACCATCCGCAGAATACTGATCTAGAGTCCTGTGATTAAAATCCTATTAATATAAAGTATCTGTGTTTAATATGTGTGGACATACATATATATATATGTTTTCATAAATGATTCCTAGATATACTAAAAACCTGTTGAGAACTACCTTAAAATTTAATGTAGGAAAAGGAATAACTTTTCCTACATTCAGAAATATTAGAATAATTTTTATTATCTGCAATAGTTAAACAGTTAATTCAAACATTTTAAGTAACTTATACTAGTGCTTTTAGGTATTTTTTCTTTAACAGAAATCACAACTAACTGAAATTGTTAGCTTGGAACGGTAGTTAGAGCAGCAACCACATTTCTTTTTTAATATGGACACTAAACTATCAGGGTTTTTTTTTGTCTGGCTACATATGACAAACTTTCATAACTAAAAAAATACGTTATAATCTTCATATGACAAAAAAAAAGAAGTTGTAAGTATTTATTCAAAAAGTCAGTTGTAATAATAGCCAAGGAAAGATTCATTTTGTGTTATGTACACCTTTAAACGTTGTGAAGCATTTACTTTCAGGAGCAACTTCACACCCTGAGAAAGTCTCAGGAGAAAGTAAATGGCCAGATCTCCCATTGATTATGCTCAGATGGTGTGGTATTTGGCCAGATTCACATGCAAGTCTAAATACTCAAATTGAACTGGTGGGAAGTGAGGGGTTATAGCACTTTACTCATAGCTATCATCAGAGTACACAGATTAATAATGGTTCACGTGCCTCTTTCTGTTCTTCCCAACGTATATTAGTACTGTTTATGTTACAATTCCTTCTACATGGTCCCAATGTATTCAGTAACCACCTTTTGAGAGGATGTCTAGTAATTGCAGCCAAGGATTTTCCAGCAGTAGGAGTTGAGGTGAAGTGTTTGATGAAGCACTTTGGAATTTATGGCTATCTAGGTCAGATGTAAGCAGCCTTTCATGTTAACCAAACCCTCAATCTTACAGGTTTTCTTTTTTTCCCCAAAGACCTACACAGTATAGCTAATGACATTGAACTCAGTATATCCATCTCAAAAGGATTAAGGTGATAATCCCACTTACTGAACCCTGAAGGCAATTTCCTTGGTGTTCTCTATGTCACAACTTCTATATCCTCTTTTTGCAACCCTGATCATACCAGATAAATAGGATGGTCCACTCTGAGAATTTTTTAGCTCTGTTTCTTCCATGTTTTATTACATCACTGAAGTATGAATGTTACTCAATTTGGGTATGCATAGGATAAAACTTTTCATTTTAATAGTTCTGATAATCAGGCCATTGTTTCCAATGATGGTACTAGCCATCATTATCACAGATGGACCTGGTATCTTTTTCTTTTTGCAGTCAAAAGGAGGTTGGAAATGGAAAGTACTAGCAGCAAGAAGTGATGCAAGAATATTCATGGTCTTTGATGTAGGGAAGAGCTTCAGAACCAGCAAGTGCAGGAGGAAACACCAGATCTAGTCAGGTGGGAAAGGTAAAGTCAAATCTGACACTGAATGGGGAGCAGAGACCAAGCAGGTGAAAAACTGAAACTAGGAATCAGTACAGGGAGCATTTCTGGGAGACATTTCTTGTCAGGAGCTGGTAAATGGTTGGAAAATAGTTGTAGGTAGGTGAAAACACTGCAACAGCAAAATTTTGCATGGGTGTGAGACAGAACTCTGTGAACACAGGGGGTTCCTGTCTAATAAAACACAGCTCCCAAGGGGATGAAAAAGCACTTTGTAGTAAAGAAAACTTTTGCCTAGAAGATTGCTGCCTTATTCATTCCAGGAATGGACAGGACACATGAATAACTGACCACAGGAGAGCCAGTTACAGCACAGGAGATGCCCCAGAATAGCTTCACACATGAATGCTCTTACTCTTTAGCTAATAGCAGGTAGTGAGACTTTGTAACTTTAACTTCTCAGGCAGTAGAAGGCGTCTGAAATGCCTCCTAGGCAGAATTTAGGAGCAGTGCAGGACAACCCTGCCTACCTTGCTTAGGTATCTGAGATGACCACAGGCACAGAAGGCTTCAAGGTAAGGTCCTGCAAAGGATTCATCTCAGCAAAGACAGGAATCAAAAGGCCTAACTAAAGCCCTTCAAGATTCAAAAAGTACATGCCCCTGGGCTTAACTATGCTGAACTTCTGGTATGTATTCCTTCTAATATCCCTCCTTCTTGGTCTATAAGTCTGGTATTTAGGATTCCTTAGACCCCTGCCTGGCATTCCCGTATGTAATCTGTTAAAATGTAACCTATATGGTAATCTGAGACACTGATGCTCGTTTCCCATCTCTAGGTGTAGGATGGGCTAGTTCTTGAGGTGAACACATTAAATACCTGGCTGAGAGAATGGGCTATGTGTGTAAACTCAACAGAGCTTTCACAGAGAAGTCTTGCTGAATCCCTGAGGCAGCCACCTAAGACAATTTCAGACATACCCAACCATGTCTTTGTACTATCTAGCTGGTCAGCTTGGACCTCCTAACCTTCAGTGTCCTGGCAGATGTGAGCTCCAGTCGAAGACATTCGCTGTCTTCTGTTGAATGTAAATTGACCTGGGGGTATAATTCAGCCATATGAACTTCACTGTGGACATGGTAGATAATTCTTAGATGTTACAGTGCTGAGCACCACATATCCTGAGAGTCCTTGCCTCCGTGTGTCATCTTGCACAGGGTCTTAAGAAGATGCACCAATTAATTTTTATGAGTAATTCAGATACTTCAGTGAGGAGCACCATGGAAATACTAATGAGGAAATTAATTATTCTACATGGATAGCAAAATTAGTTGTGTTCAGCAAAGATGACATGTGCTCGTTTACTTACCAGCAGTGAGAATACCAAATATTGATTAGTTGCTCATTAAATCTGCACCGTTCATTCTGACAGATGCCCCTCTGAACCGAATCAGTCCTGTTCCTGCCATTATTCATTCCAACATGCCATAGGCGCTTAATTGAGGTGCCTCCACTTTCCACTTTTTCTGAGGTCAGTGGGATGAAACAGGGCACCCTAGGGACCATTCAGCTCCTGCAGTGGCAGAACCAGATGTGAAAGTTACCTGCCTCCTCACAGGCTATCAGCAGAATGCTGAATAACTACACTTGCATTTTAGATATTTCAGTAAGTGTCTAATTTAGGTAAGCTACATCAAGGCATATGTCACCATGCAATTAAGAACTATCGTAAGACAAAGAGACATTGAAACACAGTTTAGATTATATTAACAATCTGAATTCAGGCATTTCTTAATTTTATGTGCTTCACTCTGCCTCCCAGATAATGTTATTTTAATACTGGAGATTTTTTGACAGTATGTTAGGGCTTATGTCAACTTGTCTGAATGTTTTTTTTTGCTGTCACCTTAACAGGACAATCAGAAAAAGATCAAGCTGAGCTACATGCCTTTCAGCCTAGTCACTGAGTCCAGCAGTCTCTCATGCCTTTTTACATTTGTTGTGCACCACTGTTAATTTCCATGTCCCACCAGCTACATACTCCCTTTTTCCCGTATCCGTAAGACTCCTTTCATTTTGTTAGTGTCCATGTTTCCCTTCCAAACTCATTTAGAAACTTTGGGTTTTTTTGGAATGTGAGGTATCACAGGCCAAAAATGTTTTCTTTTTCATTGTTTTGAATCTCCTCTTATTCCTCTTTTTCCTGTCTCCTTTCAGTGCTCTGCCTACTTGAGTCAGTGTGTTGAATGGATCTCCAAACTGTTCTTAATTAGGGATAATTGGACAATGTAAGAAGAGATATTAATGGCCCATCCCTCCTCCCTTTTTAAAATTTGTCATTAGCTTAAAACGAGCATTTAGTCAGATAGATAGACATAAAACTAAAATGTTGACATTTCTTGTGGATTGTTAATATATGTTGAACTAGGAAATGTAGAAGACTTTACCAAATGATGGCAGAAGCTGTTATTAGGCAGCTTCTATTTGGACTGTCCCTCACTCTTCCAACTGCTCATGACTGCTGTTGCCTTGGCTTTCTTCCTACGTAATGAGGAAAAAAAATTAGACCATTCTGGAGAGCAGCTCAGATCATCTGAGATCTGGATCCCTCTTTGGAGGTACCCCTCTCCCCCTTTCTCTCCAGTAAATGTCACAAAAGCTGTGGGTAGACACTGTCCTAAATTAGGCACCTCAGTCACCTGCCTGAAGTTAAGCATGAATGCACCAAAAGCAAGAGTCTACAGTATTAATGAGTTTACTCTCACCTCATTGAAATTCCATAGTCTCTCTTGTTCTCAAATCAAAACCAGCAGAAAGCATAGTAGTAGGGCTTTTTTCTCACTGCTTGACAGATCACAGAGAAAATGCCTGCAATTATATAGGAAATACTTTGATGTTATTGCATGAGATTTAATTCTATGGAACTATCTAACCACTCTACCTAGGCAAATCAGATATGACACAGGAAAAAAAAACAAACAAAACATTCTTGAAGGCAATATGAAAGCTGTTCCTTGCTGTTAGTGGTGATGTCCAAGCGAATTAAGTTTGTATAGTATTTAGTAGTGTCTTCTTTAAAAGAGGACAAGATTATCCAGGGTAACTGTAATGATATTAAAAGAAAAAAAATAGAAATTTTGGAAAGGAAAAAAGTTTTGGGTTTTCTGAGTACACCAAAGCCTACAGGAAGCTGTTTAGAGAGCATGTTATTCCATGACCACTTCTAGTTTCTTTGTACCTTTCACTGAAGCATTTGATACAGCTCTTCTAGATTAGAGCATGGTGGTCCACAAGGAAGCTACTTGTGATCCAGCATGATAATTCCTATGCCTCAGAAATTTATAAACTCATTGATGTACTACTGGCCCTCAAGTACTCGTATAAGATTTAATTGAGTAAAGGCTTCAAGAATAGGGCATAAGTAATTCTTCTAAAACAAAGTGCAATACTATAAGCAGATTCTGAGCAATAGTCAAAATGAAACACAACACTCAAAAGTTATGTTTTTACAGACAAATCAGAGAGACTGGACTTCATTATCTGTGAGAATCTCTGCTGTTTAAGATAAAGAGTTCACATTGCTAAGGAATGATGAAACTGAACTCTGAGTATGGCAATTGTCATTGTTGATGGAATAGAGAGCTCTGCATATTTATTTGGTTTTCACAATATTACTGAAATGCTGAGTGTCTCATTATTAAACACATTCCATCATTAATCCTTAAATTTCTTTTAAAACAAAAGAGTCATAGGTTTCTGAGGTGGAACAGCAAGAACAGATGCCAGCAAAAATAACAAGCTGTTATACTGTAGATATATGTGATTTGCTGGCTCAACCTCTCAGCTAAAATGCAAAGTGATATTGTCCCTCTTTTTCATCATTCACTCATTACTCAGTTTGTCACCCTGCTTTGTAAATCAGAGCGATAGAAAAATAATCATTAACAAATCTTATTTGTCAATGATAAATAGATTGAAAAAAACCTCATTTTTTCCTGTTTTTACATCATAATATACATACAAAACAGGTAGAGATCATTATACTGGAAGCAACAGATAGCACCTAAGAAATGACTGATTTCTCTTTGGAATTTCTCTATTTGGCTTGAATACTTCATGACCTTAAATGCAGAATTTTATAATTGATTTTTGTTTTTGTGAACTGTGTTTTAAATTACTGTCATCAAGCTATAGCTCCTTTTACTCTGCCTACCTTCCATAAAACACAGCTATTTCACAAAATATTTATTAACAATTTCACTGAGTCATGTTTTTTTTCCCTTGTGTTTACTGTAATACTCCAATGGAGTGCTAAGTAAAGAAATTCATCTGATTCAGAAAGAAAAGCTGAGAAGTTTCCTAAAGCGGTAGGCAGAGATGGCAAAAGGAGGAAGCAAAGCATACAGATGTTCATCTTTTCATCTTTTCTTTTTTTTTTAAAGGAGGGGGGAATATCTTAGTTTTGTCTCCTGTATAATGGCAGCGAGGAGGCAGAAGTTTTGCTTTAGTTAAGAAGTTCCATGTTGAAACACAGTGTGCTGGAGGAAAACAACCTTTAGGAACTGGCTCACAGTTATGATTTATGAAACATGAACAGGGTCTAGGTTCTGTTTCTGGGAGATGGAGGTCACAGCTCAACAAGCTTGGAAATGCATGACCTCTGAAGGCTTTGCAGATGACAGGAACTCAAAAGCCTTTTAAGGAAAAATAATGTGACTCATCAAACTTTAGATTAAAAATAGAAAGATTAATTTTGCCAATTTATGTGTAAGCACAGGCATTGGGTAAACAAAATTATCAGAGTCTTTTCCAGTTGTAATTTATCACTAGAATTTCTCCTGCATCTTAAAAATCTCTCCTTGCATCATTCTCAGGAGCACTCATGAAGACCAGAGGGTTTGATTTTCCTGCACCCCCAGATAGTGTGTTCCACTAGAAGTGATTCTGGGTGTTTATACTACCAAATAAAAATTTATAGAGAGCTCTTAAAAGAAGATTTGTAAAACAAACACTTTCTCCATAAAATTTTCATTTGAACCAGCTACTAATTTTCTCAATATGTTAAAGCCAGGAGCACTTTGTAGGGCAACAGTGGAAATAAGTAACTATGACCTCACTTTTAGTTACTAATTGCTACATAGGGAAAAAAAAAAAAAAAAGCCCTCCAGTTCAGTTTCTGCTTGTTTCTGGATGTTTCTAAATTGGCTGCTCTCTCATTTTGTATCTGGATACAATATGTGTATATGCAGTATTTAATATATATTACATGTCATAGAAAAATATTAATATAGGATGATAAGTCAGGAAATATTCTTTTTGACATGTATATCATGAAGTGATCCTTAAATATATATTCACAGGTTTTTTCAAGTAACATTTAACACCATTGTTACTATACTTGGCTTTTGTGTGCCAGAGAGGCAGAATCCACAGAAGTCACATGAAAGAGAAACAATGACTGTGACTGAATCTCCTGCAGAGTCTATGTCTACCAGGGTTTCTTCACAATGTGCTTCTGAAATGTGCATGCATTAAAAATAGACATGGTAGAAAGTGCTGAGCTCCACTCCTCATCAATGCTCCAAAGCCCATGCAGTCCCCATCCCAGCACCTGCAACAATTTTCCAAGACCCTGATACTAAACCTAAATTATTAAATCATCAAAGCTACCCTTTTCTTCTTTGTTTTATTTGCTTCATACCAACAGCATCTTCCCTTTCGCAATTTTTATTTGCCACAGAGGCACTTTGAGCTGTACCCACTGATACCAAAGTACCTCAGCAAATCATCTCTGGTTCCCTCCAGTGATCAAAACCTTAACCTGTCAAAGCTCTTCCAGTCCCTGAACAGAAGCAAATTTTGAAGCTGTCAAGAGCTCAGAAGAGGAATCATGCCAATTGCTCATACTTTTTTATCAGGAAAAATGTGCTGTTCCAGTGGCTCTGCTGACCACTGCAGTGATAGACAGGTGTGGAAAGAGCCATAAAGGTTACCCTAAAATAAATGTCCATGATCGGTGTGACAAATCTTCTTCTAGAGTTGATTACTGCAGTGGGTATTAATGTGGCTTAGGCAACTAGTTTGAATTAGACATCCAAGGTTTAAATGGTTGACATTTGATACCACAAATCCAGGCTATCACCTGCTTAGAGGAAACTTCTTTTCTCCAGATGTTGTAATAATGTCTACTAATCTAGTTGTCCTCTTCTTTAGATCTATCCAATTATTTACCAGGTATATTTTATAGGTATTAGTAATTATATATATTACTATTTATTAGCTATATATAGACCTATTTATGTATATGGAACAAATCTGTTCTCATCCTGTTCTGTTCTTAAGCTGTTAATCTTTATCTATCAAACAAAGCAAATAGGCTATTAACAATGGATACAGTGATGTTTGTATAAAGAGTAAAAATGGTTCTCTGAACAGATAAAGCATTATGTGTACTAGCATTATGTATACTTGCAAAAACATAATTTAAGCTCACTACACCTTTCAAAGTTTGAGACAACCATTTCCATTGCCTACTAACCAGGTATTCTCTTCATCCATTATAATAATTCTTATTTCATTAGTTAGTATAAATCCCCATGTGGATATATATGAAGATAATTACATCTGTCTGAAGAAAGATAATTTTTAATCACTCAGTTTGTAGACTGGAAGATAATATACAGTTTTTATGACTTCTACTAAGAAGAAAAGCTATGCTTTCTATAATACCTAAACCATTTCTGTAACCTAGTTAATGCTAATTCATGACAAAAGACATTCCCTCATAACAATAGACTGGATCTTGTTGCACTTGCCTGTACTGCAGCAACTCATGTGCAGAGTTCATGACACAGCAATTGCCTGCTGGAGGCAACTATCCCTATGTTAATGTGATAGGGCTAATGAAGGCAATGGTAACCTTTATAATTTTTCTTTTTTTCCTATGATGTGCATAACCTCCTGATACATGTTAGAAAATACCTGGAGTATGGCACAAGCTATTGTTGTCTGACAGGGGAATGTTTTATGGATCACCACTGAAACTAACTGATGGCAAATTGTCAGTAGTTTCTTTAAAGCTCCTTTATGTAATTCTTCAGTATTGTGCTATGAACCACTTTTACCATATGTCCTCAACTCACCTATGCTCCTAATATAACAATACCACTCATTGTGTATGACATCCCTCTAAATGATTAATTTTAACAACTTAAAACACTCCATGTCAGTCATGTGTCCCAAATTAAAGTTAAAAGAAACATGGACTAAATCTTAAATTATGAGATTACATTATAACAAGAATGATAAAATATCTATATTGTCTTGCTTTTATTCCGCCCATCTGCCCAGCAAAAACACAAGGGTTATGGATGTGTTAGAAAACATAGAAGCACCTGAGAATAGTCATGTAGGATTTAGGGCTTCTGCCTCCAAAAATGTGGCCGTATCAATAGCCCAACTGAAGTGCATCTACACCAATGCACTCAGCATGGGCAACAAACAGAAGGAGCTGGAAGCCACTGTGTAGCAGCAAAACTATGATATAGTTGCCATGACGGAAACATGGTGGGATGACTCATACAACTGGAGTGCTGCAACGGATGGCTATAAACTCTTCAGAAGGGATAGGCAAGGAAGGAGAGGCCGTGAGGTAGCCCTGTTTGTTAGGGAGTGATTTGACTGTCTAGAGCTTAATGGTGATGACGATAAGGTTGAGTGTTTATGGGTAAGAATCAGGGGGAAGGCCAACAAGGCAGATATCATGATGGGAGTCTGTTACAGACCACCCGGCCAGGATGAAGAGGCAGATGAATTATTCTATAAGCAACTGGGAGAAGTCTCACAATCGCTAGCCCTTGTTCTCATGGGGGACTTCAACTTACCAGATGTCGACTGGACATACAATACAGCCGAGAGGAAACAATCTAGGAGGTTCCTGGAGTATGTGGAAGGTAACCTCCTGACATGAGTGAGTGAGCCAACTGAGGAAGGCGCCCCACTGGACCTGTTGTTCATGAACAGAGAAGGACTTGTGGGTGATGTTATGGTTGGAGGCCATCTTTGGCACAGAGATCATGAAATGATAAGAGTTCTTGATTCTTGGAGAAATAAGGAGGGGGGGCAGCAGAACTGCCACCTTGGTCTTCTGGAGGGCAGACTTTGGCCTGTTTAGGAGACTGGTTGAGAAAGTCCCTTGTGAGGCAGTCTTGAAGGGCAAAGGAGTCCAGGAAGGTTTTGTGTTCTCCAGGAGGGAAATCTTAAATGTGCAAGAGCAGGCCTTCCCTATGTGCTGAAAGATGAGCCAGTGGGGAAGAAGGCTGGCCTGGCTGAACAGAGAGCTTTGGCTGGAACTCAGGAAAAAAAGGAGAGTTTATGACCTTTGGAAGAAGGGGCAGGGAACGGAGGAGGACTACAAGGATGTTGTGAGGTTATGCAGGGAGAAAATTAGAAGGGCCAAAGCCCAACTAGAACTTAATCTGGCTACTGCCATAAAAGAAAATAAAAAATGTTTCTATAAATACATCAGCAACAAAAGGAGGGCTAAGAAGAATCTCCATCCTTTATTAGATGTGGGAGGAAACATAGTGACAAAGGATGAGGAGAAGGCTGAGATACTTAATGCCTTCTTTGCCTCAGTCTTTAATAGTAAGACCAGTTGTTCTTGGGGTACCCAGCCCCCTGAGCTGGAAGACAGGAATGGGGAGCAGAATGGAGCCCCCATAATCCAAGGGGAAATGGTTAGTGACCTGCTACACCACTTAGACACACACAAGTTTATGGGGCCAGATTAGATACACCCAAGGGCACTGAGGGAGCTGGCAGAAGTGCTCGCCAAGTCACTTTCCATCATCTATCAGCAGTCCTGGCTAAATGAGGAGGTCCCAGTTGACTGGAGATTACAAAATGTGACACCCATCTACAAGACGAGATGGAAGGAGAATCCAGGGAACTACAGGCCTATCAGTCTAACCTTGGTACTGGCAAAGGTTATGGAGCAGATCGTCTTGAGTGCCATCATGTGGCATGTACAGGACAACCAGGAGATCAGGCCTAGTCAGCATGGGTTTATGAAAGGCATGTCCTTCAATGACAAGGTGACCCACTTAGTGGATGAGGAAAAGGCTGTGGATGTTGTCTACCTAGACTTAGTAAAGCCTTTGACACCATTTCCCACAGCATTCTCCTGGAGAAACTTGCTGCTCATGGCTTGGACAGGTGTACTCTGCATTGGGTAAAAAACTGGCTGAATGGCCGGGCCCAAAGAATTGTGGTGAATGGAGTTAAATCCTGTTGGCAGCCGGTCACAAGCGGTGTTCCCCAGGGCTCAGTATTGGGGCCCATTCTGTTTAATATCTTTATCAATGATCTGGGCAAGGGGATCAAGTGAACCTTAAGTAAGTTTGCAGAGGACACCACCAAGTTGGGTGGGAGTGTTCATAGAATCACAGAATGGTAGGGGTTGGAAGGGACCTCTGGAGATCATCTTGTCCAACCCCCCTGCTTGAGCAGGTACACCTAAAGCAGGGGGCACAGGACTGCATCCAGGTGGGTTTTGAATGTTTCCAGGGAAGGAGACTCCACAACCTCTCTGGGCAGCCTGTTCCACTGCTCCATCACACTCAAAGCAAAGAAGTTTTTTCTCTTGTTTAGGTGGAACTTCTTATGTTCCAACTTGTGCCCATTGCCCCTTGTCCTGTCTTTGGGCACCACTGAAAAGAGTCCAGTCCCCTCCTCTTGACACCCACCCTTCAGATATTTATAAGTGTTGATAAGATCCCCTCTCAGTCTTCTTTTCTCCAGGCTGAACAAACCCCGGTCTCTCAGCCTTCCCTAATAAGAGAGATGCTCCAGTCCCCTGATCATGTTGGTAGCTCTCCGCTGGACTTCCTTAAGCAGTTCCCTGTCCTTCCTAAACTGGGGGGGTCCAAAACTGGACACAGTACTCCAAATGTGGCCTCATGAGGGTGGAGTAGAGTGGGACAATAACCTCCCTCGACCTGCTAACCACACTACTTTAAATGCAACCGTTGGCCTTCTTGGCCACAAGGGCACACTGCTGGCTCATGATCAGCCTGCTGTCCACCAGCACTCCCAGGTCCTTCTCAACAGAGCCACTTTGCAGCAGGTCAGCCCCCAACATGTACTAGTGCATTGCTGATTTGCCTGAAGGTAAGAAGGCTCTACAGAGGGATCTGAACAGGCTGGATCAATGGGCTGAGGTCAACTGTATGAAGTTCAACAAGTCTAAGTGCCAGGTCCTGCACTTGGGTCACAACAACCCCATGCAATGTTACAGACTTGAGGAAGAGTGGCTGGAAAGCTGCCCAGCAGAAAAGGACCTGGGGGTGCTGGTCGACAGCCAGATGAATATGAGCCAGTAATGTGCCCAGGTGGCCAAGAAGGCCAATAGCATCCTGGACTGTATCAGAAGTAGTGTGGCCAGCAGGACTAGGGAAGTTGTTGTCCTCCCATACTCAGCACTGGTGAGGCTGCACCTCAAATACTGTGTTCAGTTTTGGGCCTCTCACTGCAAGAAAGACATTGAGGTGCTGCAGTGTGTCCGAAAAAGTAAGCAACGAAGCTGGTGAAGGGTCTAGAGCACAAGCCTCATGAGGAGCAGCTGAGGGAATTGGGGTTGTTTAGCCTGGAGAAAAGGAGGCTGAGGGGAGACCTTATCGCTCTCTACAACTACCTGAAAGGAGGTTGTAGCAAGGTGGGTATCAGTCTCTTCTCCTAAGTAACAAGCGATAGGACAAGAGGAAATGGCCTCAAGTTATGCCAGAGGAGGTTTAGATTGGTTATTAGGAAAAATTTCTTCACCTAAAGGGCTGTCAAGCATTGGAACAGGCTGCCCAGGGAAGTGATTGAGTTACCATCCCTGGAGGTATTTAAAAGACCTGTAGATGCGGCACTTAGGGACATGGTTTAGAGGTGGACTTGGCAGTGCTATTTTAATGATTGGACTTGGTGATCTTAAAGGTCTTCTCCAATCTAAATGATTCTGATTCTATCTTTCAGTCTTAGGAATGATGTCTTTTGAAGCTTGTCCCCTTGGTGTTCATTCACTGAATCACTGGCTGGATATGTTAGAAGATCTGGCTTACTGCTTCCTCTCCAGATACAGAACATATCACCTCTGGGATATGTACAGATTCTATTAGTGCAAAGCCTCAGGCCTGACAATATCTTGCTGCAATGATTGTCTCTTGTGAGTGAATAGTTACCCACACAGATTTAATTAACAGCAGCAGTAACGTATTCACTGTTATAGAACTCTGTGGTAAATTACTAATCAGAACTCCAGACACACTGGAGGGAATAGAAAGCTGAGGAAATGATGAGATCAGTTTTAAACAATATGGAACAGGCATGAACAACACAAGCATCATTTATATGCAATAAATGCACTGATGGCCTGGGAGTAAAATGCCTAGCAGACTATCACTTAAATCTTCTCCAATTTCACCAGTTAAATATCTGGGGAGGCTGGGGAGGAGGGGGTGCAGAAATCACATTGTTTACATTATTGGTTATTTTGACCTTAAATGGGAAAAACAATTTTTATTTTGTTATGGTCTTAGCTATCAATGTCTAGCCTTTGCTGAGCTAAAATATTGGCAACTGCAGGTCAAAAATACGTAAGCAGGGCAGAGAAGTAAGCAGTAGTGCTCTGGAGTAGAGATTAATTAAAATTACTTAAATCACAGACTTGGAATGGGCACCTCAGTCCTTTTATAGAGCTGCTGCTTTGGCACTTCTGAAATGGGCCCACCTGCCTAGTGCAATCAAGGTCACTGGAACCCTCTGAAAGCATATTTTCACTTACAGAGTGCCATTGGGACTACATCATGCAGTTAAGCTCTGAGGATGGTATACCATAGGCAAAGCTCCAGCGGGAGACAACATATTCAGGAACTCATAAAAGTTTCTGTGCAATTCCATCTGCCTTGAGCAAATGCAAGTCATATAAAACACAAATTTGCACCTTTTCTGCCTCTAATGCTTACTCAAAATTATTTCAGTGTTGTGAAAAAAACACTCTAATTGGAGAAAGAAGGTTAAAATTTTGGATCTGTGATAGCTTTTATATGAAGTGAAGGAAAGGCTTCTTCCGACACATTTTCAGAACACAAATTTCTGATGTATATTTTTCAAAACACAGGGAGAATCATGGGAACTCTGAATACCATGAAAGACAGAAGTATGAATGGAAAGTGCCTTCTCCCTCTCTCTTTGTCTCTCAGATCATACTTTAAAAATTAATTGTTTCAGCTTTAAAATACTTCAGGTCAGTTCTCTACAAATGATTCTTCAAACATATACAAAACAACCAGCTCCCTGTTAGAAATTTGGAAAATGTTTATGCTGCAGACTTTCAGTATCTATGAAACTTTGATTAGAGAAGAAAGAAATTCACAACCCACATGTTGTACTCTGCAAGCCAAATTGATCCTTTGCCACTTTGAACTTCATGTTATATATTCACAGTGGGTAAACATATTACCTGTGTGTTCCTGCCAGAGCAACAAATTTTAGATTAGTAAAGGAGCATAAAATTTAAGCTTTCAGTGTTAAATTTCAACATGAATGCATCATCAATATGGAAAGAACACAGTTTCTCTTGTTTCTGAATACAACCACAGATTTACAAATTGTCATGTTTTCGCAATGTAGTAAGTCAATCTAACCCACAGCAGCTGACTATGAGTGCTCTCATTGCTATTGCCTGGTAGAATATATTAGTGTAGTCAACAAGGTGAGCTAATATTTTCTTCTGCAACTCAACTGGGCAGAGTTAGAAGACTGAATGCACTTTTGCTTCAGATCAGTCTCTTATTTCAGATCAGTATCCAACTAATCCTCAGTAATTTCATCCCTTGCAATTATGTGAGCTTACTTTAAGAACTACTACTTCTGTCTGCTTGTCTGTCAGACTTTAGGAAGAGAATACAGAACTGGCTCTACTAAAAAAGTATTATTCACAGACAGAAATCTTTGTCAGCTCTTCAGCTGATGCCAGACAGCAGAAATCCATTAAATCAATGGGATATCTGTAAAAAGGGAGTTTAGGACCGTTATTTTTAAAGGTAGTTCAAATTTAGAAGAAGCTGAGGGACATAAGTCTTTTAGAAATTGCAAATTACCAGCAAGTCTATGTCATTGTTGCTTCTAGTTAACCTTAGATTTTCTTAAAATTATAAGAAGCATATTTAAATGGAAGATCAAAAAGCAACTTTGGGGAAGATAAAGAAATGTCATAAAGGAAATTAAAAACTTGCATAGACAGTTAAACAGCTAGACTTTTACATGCTTAACTTCATACACTATGTAAATAATGCTACAACAGCAAAGTATGCTGGTAGAATTGGAGCTTGCACAACATTGAACATTTCAAATTCTCCCATTGCCATTTCAGCACAAAGTGCTAAAAACATTTGTGCTGAACCACTGCAAGAATTCCCAGTGTTTGTAGATACTGGAAATATTTCTCATATTTGTGGTGGTTTAATAAACTACTGACAGTACATTAAACCAAAACAAACTATACAATGCTTTATTCAGTATATCTGAAAAGATAATTTTTTAAAGCAATTCATGCATCATTTACTTAGAACTCTTTATTTATGAATGATTGTTTTGCTGCTTCTGCATCTGCATTAGACAAATTAAAAATAGCTGAAATAAACAGCATACAGGGAAAGGCTGTAGACATTATTTATAGAGTTCAGGCAAGTCACACAAAGAAAACAAGAAACTATTACAGGCGTACCACACACAGGCAGGCGAAAACAGAGCTGTGGAAACAGCAGTACTCGTTATGCACTTGGTTGGTTGTGCACTGGTTCCGTTGTTTTGGAAATGGATGCAATGTATTTGTTCCACTAGGGAATTTTCTGTTGGTGGATATATAAAATTAAAATGTTTCTAAAAGGATCTAGATATTTTTTCAGTTGTACAGTAAGGGTGGAAAAATATGTTGGCTGTATTTTTGAACAGTTGTGCTTTATCTCTGAACCAAATTCTGCATTTTGCTATCAGCTATGTTATTGCTCTCACATAGCTCTGCTGGAGTCCCATCTTCAACACAACCTTTCCTTTATGGCTTCTGTCTCTAGTACAACTTGTCATTGATTTCTTACTTCCCCTTTATGCTAACCAACTCTTTTAGATTTCTGACCCACTTAGGGTTTTTTTGAACCAGGAGAGTAGGAAGACACCATGTGGATTCCTCAGCAATTAGAATTTTATCTCCTCATCCAACCTAGGCAGAAATACCACAAGATGTACCATACTTATATGCAGCAGTAATATTTACTGATAAGAATAGTCCCATTGACTTTCTGTTGAGGCTGAAGGACCATTAACATAAGTAAAGATTGCAAGGTCAGAACCTGATTTGGATCAGAATCTTCAGTTTTTAACAAAACCTCCACATGCATCAAATACTCCACTTTTGTCGGAAAAAATAATGCAAATCTATTCTTTATTATTATATATAAATGACAAAGAATGTTCATGGCATATCTTATTTTCACTTTATTTTTACAGATTCAGAGCAAGGAATAAGGCCCAAATCAAATAAATTACTCTGACTTCTTTCATTTTTTCCTGCTTAATGATATTCCACATTTAGGTCACTCATCATAACCTTTGCTTGAGAATTAGTTAACCTTCATTTCCTCTTTGTTCATTAGGAATCAGTAGTTGTTCACCAAATAATCAAGAAAAATGCTGTAATATATTTTGTGTGGTTCACATGTCAGATAGGCCCTTACAGGGACTAATGATTTTAAAGTAAAATTAGGAGGGGGGTTGGGTGGACTCCCCTAAGACTTTTGTGTGAATGGTGCAGCATAGTACAAAGATGAAAGCATTCAAATTTGAAATGAAGCACAGCAGGTAGAAAGATTCAGCATGAATTTCAAATAGATTTTCCTTCTGCTGGTATGCTAATTAAAGCTCTTTTTTTTTTTTTTTTTTTAAAGTGTATTGGGATTGTTATGGGACGAAGTTTAACCTGAATATATATCTATTGAGTTAGGCAGAGAGATCACATAAGCAATGGCTATCGTTACCCAAGAGTATTCATGACAGCACACTGAATCCAGCTGAAATTTAGCTTCAGAAGTAGCCTGAGGATGGTGTTGCTGAGTTGGAGGAGCTTGGGAACACCAGAGGTGATGCATTTCTGTCTAACAATCTAAGTTATAGGCATTCACAGTTCCAGTATGTTGTGGATTCTGTTTACATCACAACTTTTCCACTGACATTACTAAAAGATGCTCATATAATTTATCCTGGTACAAAAGGATCACAGAGAGAATGAACAGAGCAGTGATAGACTGTGGCTAGATACACAACTGCAGAAGAAAATGCATGAGAAAACATAAACCGAATCCAGGTCAGTCTCTAATAGGTTGAGAAACAACCTGCTCTGGGATGCTTCTGTAGAAGATTGTTCTGCAGCAAAAGTTAAAATTAAACTGAAATAAAAGGTAGAAGTCAGAAGTACAATCTCTTACCTTACTCAGCAATAGGGAAGGTAGCATAATATGAGAGTTAGTCAATTATTTGTTAGGTTGCGTGATAAAAGCTTGCCTATACCCCCCACAAAGGAGCACAGAGGCAGGTGGAAGAGCCCAAATAATGTCTTGTCCTGGATTCTTCCAGGACCATCACAGGAACCATAAGCCATCGAAGGCTGATCTCCACAAACCCAGACAGGAGGACAATGACAGGTGGGAACCCAAAATAAAGCCTCAGAGGAAGTGACACGCTGTCCAGACCCTTCCCAGGGCTGATCCAGGACAGCCTCACCCCATTGCCCAGGTATGAAACCCATCACAATAGGTCAACATCAGAGCACCTTTTGGACTGAAGGGGGCCACTGCCTAGGGGCATAGGACATGTTATGGGGTGCAGAGGAAAAACACTTGGGGAGTGCACAAGACTTATTATGAGATGCTTAGGGGCCGAATTAAAAGAGGGGAAAGAGAGGGATCAAGGTGGTTTGGGGAGGAAGAACTGTAGAAAAAAAAAGGGGAAAGAAGGGGTAGTTGTGTGTAAATAGTTTGTTGGTTGCTACACCTGTTTGGCCATGCCCTGCACCTGAGCAGCACAGTCTGTTCTGTCTTGTTATTAAATACTTTCCTGCTCTTTTCCTGGATGAGGGATTCTTATGTGCCTGTGTGTGTCTGGGGGTGTGAGTACAGCCAGACGGCAGGTTGGAGGGCCTCTCTGTCTGTGGTGCCAGCAGCTGCAGAGACACCAGTGAGTGGATGTCGATGCCAGCAACCGCAGTGGGAGCTCGGATCGCAAGGACCCATATGTCTGTGGTACCAACCACTAGAGTAAGTGTAGTTGTGCAAATGAGTGTGTGAGTGCCAGCAAAGATCAGGCCAGGTGAGTCAGTGAATAGGCGAGGTGGTCTGGGAGCCACAGTGAGTGGGTCTCTAAGAGTGAGACCACAGGGGAGTCCCAGATGGCTCTTTGTGTGTGCCTGTATGAGGGCAGTTCTGCCAGCAGCTAGAGCAGGGCTTTGGCCTCAGGGTTTGTATGTCCAGCTGTAAGCAACTTTGCAGATTGAGCTCCAGGGGCAGACCAGGCATATAAGCCCAGCTATGGGGGCATCCACATTGTACATATGCACATATGCATATTCCCTCTAGCCAATCTCCATCCTGGTCAGCCAGAGAGGGGAGTAGGATAAGGCCATTGCTGTCTGTGCTGTCTGTGTGTGAGTACTCTGTGTATCTCTCTCTGTGTTGATCTGTGCAGCCCATTGTATGTATACCTGTTGTCATGGTTTAACCCGAGCCGACAGCTAAGCCCCACACAGCCACTCACTCCCTCCCCCCACAGCGGGGTGGGGGTCAGAATCAGAAGAGTAAATGTGAGAAAACTTGTGGGTTGAGATTAAGACAGTTTAATAGGTAAACCAAAAGGCATGCACGCAAGCAAAGCAGAATAAGGAATTCATTCACTCCTTCCTATCAGCAGGCAGGTGTTCAGCCATCTCCAGGAAAGCAGGGCTCCATCACACATAAAGGTTACTTGGGAAGACAAATGCCATCACTCTGAACGTCCCCCCCTTACTTCTTCTTGACAGCTTTTATTGCTGAGTATGATGTCATATGGTATGGAATGTCCCTTTGGTCATTTGGGGTCAGCTGTTGCAGCTGTGCCCCCTCCCAACTCCTTGTGCACCCCCAGCCCACTCGCTGGTGGGGTGGGGTGAGAAGCAGAAGAGCCCTTGACTCTGTGTAAGCGCTGCTCAGCAATAACAAAAACATCCCTGTATTACCAACATTGTTTTCAGCACAAATCCAAAACATAGCTCCATACAAGCTACTATGAAGAAAATTAGCTCTATCCCAGCCAAAACCAGCACAATGTATGTGTGGCACAGACATGTTTGTGCATGTGCCTTGTGTGCCTAGGGAATACATGCTCAGCTGGACCTGGGAGCATGGAGCTGTGGCAGCTTTGCCTCCACTGAGCTACAAGATTTGCCCTATTCCCCTAACAGCAATGTATTGAGCAAATATTTGTTTCCATTTTACCTAGGGAAGGGAGTGAAGGTCTGGAAATGACTAAATATCATATGAACAAATACAGGAAAGAAGAAAGGCAGTAAAGAACAAAAAAAAATACATCATATCTATTTATAAAACATAGAAACACTGACATGGCTTCCCAGAAATTCTGTACTGATGAGTTTTATAACAGATTTTTCTGCTGCGATAATCCTTTCCCTCTCCTCTGGCTGGCTGGGTCATAGTGAGGTGATAACTATAATCTCCTTTCATTTCAGGTGGTTTTAACTGATGCAAGAAGTTCTGCTAGAGATTTTCCTGTCCAGCTTCTGGTGATGTTTTTTACCAGGTTGTCCACAAACAGCTCTTCCTCTTTTCTCTTCGTTTTCTTCCATGCAAAATTATGTTTGCTAGGCCTTTTGCTTTAGTCACATTGCCAAACCTTTCCAACTTCTCTTTGCACTGCTGCTAGTAGAGACTCATGGGATCCAATTACTGCAGATCCTGCTTTTCTGTAATAGAGCTGTTAGTTCTGTGCACTGTATATGGTATCCATTGAATTCTGCAGAGACATCTGAATTCAAAGGCTTGAATTCTTCATTCTGATGCTGCTGTTTGAGTTTCACCCATTTCACACTGTTCATGCTCTTGAGAACACAATATTTCTAAGAACTTTCCTTTTCTTTTCTCTTGGATCTACTAAGGTTGTTCTTGCCTTTCCAGATTGTATTTTGGACTGTGAGCACTGCTAGCATGAGGGCAGTTCTTCGGATTTCTGTTTCAGATTTCCTGTCTTTCATGGTAGTAGTACTGAGATACTTGAATAAGTCCCCTCATTCAACTTTCTTGCTTTTGAAGTCTGTGTCTTGTTCAGTGTCAGGAATCCTCATTGTCATTAAACTACTCTTCTTTTGTCCTGATCTCCATACCATACACCATTGCAGTGCTTTGTCTTTGTATTTGCACACCCTGGTCCCATTCTTCTTATCAAATCTACATCATCTTCAAAGGATAGATTACCTATATTACTACCTCTAACTGATAGGACTCCTTCAAAGTTTTCAGAATCTGACATAACATGTTCAAGGAAACAATTGAAGGGATGTGGCAATAGGAGAAATCACTTTCTTACACCAGCTGTTACATGGAACTACTTACTCAGTGTGTTGCCTTCAAGGACTTTACTCCCTGCACTGTAATAAAGGATTTCAGGGGTTGTCACTATTCTTTTGCTAATGTTGAGTGTCTTCATCACAGTCTATAGTATTCTTTGCCATACATGATCAAATACTTTATTGAAGCCTGGGAAGTTGCAGTGTAGTTCCATTTCATGTTCTCAGTATTTTCTGTTCAATTTCTCCAGTTGAATGTCTGATCTATTGTACTTGGTGTCATTCTAAAACCTTCTTCTTCCTCCTCAGGTAACATCTTTGGCAGATCAGGTAGACATACGATCATACTGTCAAGGTCCCTTTTTGGCAAGCAATGCCCTGACAGTTGGTACGTGTGAAGCTTGTAAAGTTTAATAATGGCAGTATCTCCCTTGCATTTTTGCAAATGTTTAGCTTTTCCTGCTGGGGATTTTCCAAAGCTGCAATTTCCTGCTCCTCATTTGATGACTCTAAGGATGAACAAATCCTCTCTGACTCTTGTTCAGTTGTTAATGTGCTGATGTTAAGTCAACATTTACTTCATAGCTACACAAATCCTCACAGCAGTCCCACAGCCTGCCTGCAATTGCTTCTGCTTCTTTTTTTGAAGAGATTCATTTTTGTCATGAAACATAAACGCACTTCCTCATTGTCAAGCTGATGGTAAAATTTTTCCTCTTCCTCTTCCCTATATTCTGTTGCCTGTGTATCCGTATGATTTTAACTTTTTTATGATTAGTACTGGACTGTTTTATCCCTATCCTGAGAAACTTCCTTGTGGTTCTCATTTTCCAAAAAGTTTCCTAACCAGCCATCTTACTGCCACTAAATTTATCACACTGCATGAATTGTTCACATTCAATTTCCTAGGCTAGCTGCTTAATTTTTTGCTAGAATTTAATGTATTCTTTTTTTTTTCTCCAATAGTATGCTTGGCATTCTCACCTTGGCCAAGACCCATGAGAAATGAAGATATCCTCCAGGGCCCTGGCCTTGGGGTTGCTAACCACAGTGATTACCATGACGTCCTAATGGGTGGTTTATCCTGACTCTCTCCTGCTCTTCAAGAGTAGATGCCATAACCCTATTGTCATAAATAGATGACTCCCTAAAAAACAAGTCTTCAGATTACTATTTTTCATCCAGTGGTATCAGTCCCTTTGTTAGCAATGGAAAATAAGGTGGAGTTGAGATCAAAAGTAGCATGCTGCCCTTGCAGAGGTACTTACTCTAAAACTTTTCTGCAAATGGCTTGCAGGTTCTATACCTCCCTATATAAATGATTAGAGAACTTCATAAAGTAAAAACATTTAGGTTTCTTCCCATTTCAAGGTGCTGTCTGAAGTATCAAGAACTTTTTTCTTGATATAAGAAAGAAATTTTTTACAGCAAGAACGGTCATTCACTGGGACATCTCCAAGGACATGGTAGAGTCCCCATCACTGGAGGTTTTCAAGATGCGATTGGACAGGGTGCTAGATAATCTCATCTAGGTTCCCTTTCCTGTGAAAGGTTGGACCAGATGATCTTCTGAGGTCCCTTCCAACCTAGGCTGTTCTATGATTCTATGATTCTAATATAAAGCTTTTGAAAGAAAAACATTTTTGTTGCAGAGCAGTTAGTTACTGCAGAATTTTGATGCTTTAATTTTATTTAGAAAGAAATACCATTTCCCAAATTAAAAGTGAGCCAGGAAGTGAGAACTCAACTGGCTTATGTACCTTCAGGATTATGA
The DNA here is from genome assembly GCA_031468815.1 of Morus bassanus. Lineage (NCBI taxonomy): Eukaryota > Metazoa > Chordata > Aves > Suliformes > Sulidae > Morus > Morus bassanus. Next base: position 67,131,995 of record CM062571.1, read on the forward strand.
ATACTAACTTGATGACCTTCAGATTAAATTAAGTTTTTATGGGATCCAAATAAGAGGTATTGCCCCTGCAGCCTTTCAGCAACAAGATTCCGTAGTTTATTTTCTTACCTCATACAGGGATTGCAAGTTACCTAATACGCCTCCATCTGCCTTCATTGCTTCTGAATAAGAGACAAATGATCAAGAAAGAGGAAAGGTTAATGTGGAGCAGCACAGCAGCATGCCAGATATGTCTTACACAAGCAATAAGTTTTTCATTGTTCTTTTTTTTTAAAGCAAATATGAATGTATTGTGGTTTTCACTAATTTAATTGTAAGTATTTTAAAGAAGATAGAAAACTTTGATCCTATGGAGTGTTTTTAATTTATTTTTACTGTCATAGTTAAATCAAATACCTTTTCCTCTAAGTGTTTTCTTATTTACATAAATTACAAATAGCTTAGAGGTTAACACGCCTCTAAGAATAGGTACAGAACAGCTTTGTCCTCTTCCAGGTTTAAGTTTAAATAATTAAATTTTTAAACTTCCCAAGTGTGCAAGAATGTTTAAGCTATAATGTAATAGAACTTTTTCTTCCCTTTGAATGTGACAGTGGGTTTTTAACCCTATTATGATATGGCAGCTGCACAGAAAAGCAAACTGGCAACACTTAGACAGAAAAACCTTCTTGGATAAGTAAGTTGTTCTATAGGTATAACACTGTACAGAAACCAGCCTTATATCCAGAAAAATTTTAATCAGATTTTTATTGGTTAAAAGTTAGAATTAAGCCAGTAGTTGTGTTAAATGATTGGATTTCTTTGAAATAATTATTTGAATTATGCATGATCAATGTGGAAAGAAAATAGTATGTACAGTAAAAATAAAATTTAAAAGGCACAAATGAAAGAGTATTTTTGGGGCCTCAAATTGGCCAAGTCTGGACACTCTTACTGTCAAGTTCTGAATAGGTAAACATCATCTGCTTTTAACAATAAAATTTTTAACTATGCTTAAGTAAATCTATGACTTTCTGTGATAAGTTTAGTGAGACCAGTCAGGAAAAACTAACAAAGGTAACAAGCTAATTGGGTTCTTTGTAATATTAATTTGATCTGACAGTTGAGAAACATAAAACCTCATGAGTAATGTAAATTTAAGTTGGAGACTCTACTAATGGAGTGTAATATTATAGACACATTTGTTAATTTCTTTTATTATTAGTTCTAATCACATCCAAGGCCAAGGTCACTGACACAGTAATTAGTAAAACAAGTTCCCATTACTTTGCATGGCCTATGCAAAATGATTACATGTATTTGAGAAAAAGTGTGCAAGCGCAAGGTGTGATGTACAGTTGGTTAGTGTGAGGTGGGCAGAATGACTGTCTCCAAAGACATTTCCAGTCATGCTTCACTCAGAATGTTCTTTCACTCTAAGTAAAATAAACAGGTCTGAACTTATTGGAATTTTCTATTTGCTGTCCAGTAAAACCTTATAGCTTCTGGGCCTTTATACAGCTAAGATTTATAGCATCTATTCTCACTGTTCAGAGTCCCAAGATAATGTTAATAGATGGCTAGTTTTGCCAATAAACCCCTCAGGGAGCAGAGAGAAATATCTGTTTCAGATAAGTTGTTCAGAAGTAAATCCACATCCCAAATGGAACATGGTACTTAGGCTTAAGAGACTCGGCTCTAAAAATGTAAAGATATTTCTCTCCCAATTCCTAATAAAGGCAAACTATGGTAAAATCAAAACCTATGGCTCCTGATGACTCATAGATCTGCTAATCAAGGGCTGGGGGCTCATTTTCTTGAAAGAAATCTAGAGTAATTTGTGAGGTCCAAAAAAATATTCCTCAGGGACATTGTTACTTCAACCCAAGAGGCTGGAAGGTCATCGGTGAGAAAGACGACAGGTTTCAATGACCACTAGGCAGAATGTCAGGAGTACTTGATTGCCTGGGAGCATGGAAAACCATCAAAATAACACAGGAACTTGTGTTAAGGTTGAGGAGGAGAGGAAGATGGGACGAAAAGAGGAACAGGGGGAGGGAGGACAATGAAGTTATTGGTCTTTACCTGGACCTCCTTTAGAGCCTAAGGAAGAAGCTGACAGAAACTGCCATGCCTATTTCAGACCGGGTAGGAATGAAAAACATTCTTTTTTTTCAGGATATGCATGTGTCTTGCAGGCTACACTGCTGTCTGTACATCCTAGAAATTTGTTTTCTTTGATGCAGCATTGCATTGCTGACCTATATTCAGCTTGCTAACTGCTGTAACTCCAACCCTTTTTCTGAAGAATTACTTCCCATTCTTTAATTATGCAGCAGATTATTCCTGTTTGAAAGTTCTCTTTTCCCCAATAAATCTCATTCTTTTCTGCCTGTGACTTTATTTTTTCAAGATTGTTTTGAATTTTAGTTCAAAATATCTTGCATACTTGCATTGCCATTACTGATCCATAGTTTCCTCATGCTTTTTCTCGTCTCTTGTACATTCATTCTTTCTGTTCTTCCTGTATTTAATCCTCTGCACAAATTTTCCAATAAATCAACTAATGTGCCCAGGATTACCTCAAATAATTATTTAACTATTGTAAACTGAGGTTCTTCGGATCCTGCTGATCTGAAAGGACCTAATAAGATGCTTAGCCCTTAAACCTACTTTAGTCATTGCATTCCTGCAATGGTTACAAAATCTATTTGAAAATACATTTTACAACTCTTTATACATCTGGACAAGTATTTGAAACAAGGCTTTGTAAGCATTTGCTTAAATAAAGAAGATTTATTTTCATGGACTCTGACCTTGTTGATGTTTGCTCACATGTAAGTCAATAGTGGTAACTTTTAATTGAAAACCGATTTTGAAATCACAGTTGCAAGAATTGATATTGCAGACGTTAAGTCTGTGTGTCATGGTTTAGCCCCAGTCGGCAACCAAGCATCACACAGCTGCTTATAAATCCTCTCCCCACCCCAATGGGAGGGGGGTGAGAATCTGAAGAGCAAAAGAAAACTCATGGGTTGAGATAAGAACAGTTTAATAATTGAAATATTATAATAATAATAAAAAATAATTAAAAGGAAAACAAAAAAAAGAGAAAGAAACAAAACCCAGGAAAAAGAAGTGATGCAACTGCTCACCACCCGCCGACCGATGCCCAGACAGTTCCTGAGCAGTGATCGCTGCTGCCCTGCCAGCTCCCCCAGTTTATATACTAAGCATGACTTCATATGATACGGAATATCCCTTTGGCCAGTTTGGATCAGCTGTCCTGGCTGTGTCCCCCACCAGCTTCTTGTGCACTTGGCAGAGCATGGGAAGCTGAAAAAGTCCTTGACTAGTGTAAGCACTACTTAGCAACAACAATCAGTGTTTCATAAATATTATTCTCATACTAAATCCAAAACACAGCACTATACCAGTTACTAGGAAGAAAATTAACTCTATCCCAGCTGAAATCAGGACACTAAGAGATCAGCAGATCTAGGTGGACTACAAAAACTATAAAGTACATCTTTGGTAACTCCTTTTGGCACAGCAACAGAGCAAGCAAAAGGCAACTCTACCCTTGTTTTTCCCAGTTTTTCAGTTCTTCACACTAAGAAACAAAAGCTGCCCAGAGGCTAGGTGTGTGTAGCCAAATAAACAGTAATTGCAGCACAGCTACTTAGATCTAGACCACTGCCTGTGTAGCTAGCAGAGGTCATTTTAGCACACGCTGTTTAGCAAGATAGCACACTTAACTCATGGTGTGTCCAGCAACCTAATAGATTTTGTTACTGGTCATGCCATATCTTACCAAATGTTGTTACAAAAGCTGACTAATTATCCACACTGTTATCAAAACTTTGTTTGAAATTTCACTATGGTTATGCTAACATGTGGAACCTACACAGACAGTGGAAGCAGGGACAGGTATCCTGGGAAGAGTATGGGGACGCTGCTGGGCTGTGTAGGGATGGGGTCAGGAAGGCCAAGGCATGACTGGAGCCGGACTTGGCAAGGGATGCAAAGAATAATAAGAAAGGTTTTTATAGTCATGTCAGCCAAAGAAGGACGGTCAAAGAAAGCATAACCCCTCTGATGAACACAACTCGCAAACTGGTAGCATGAGGAGAAGGCTGAGGTACTCAACAACTTCTTTGCCTCAGTCTTCACTGGCACTCTTCCCACAGCTCTCGAGTGGGTGGACCACAAGATGGGGACTAGGGGAGCAAAGCCTCTCGCACTGTAAGAGATCAGGTTTGTGACCACCTGCGGAACATGTACATACATAAATCTATGGGACCTGACGAGATGCATCCCAGAGTCCTGAGGGAATTGGCTGATACAGTTGCCAAGACACTCTCCATGACATTTGAAAAGTCATGACAGTAAGGTGAAGTACCCAAAGACTGGAAAAAGGGAAACATTGCACCCATTTTTAAAAAGGTAGAAAGGAGGACCCTGGGAGCTACCATCCTGTCAGCCTCACCTGTGTGCCTTGGAAGATCATGGAACAGACCCTCCTAGAAGTTATGCTAAGGCACATGGAGGGCAGAGAGGTGATTCAACGCAGCCAACATGGCTTCACCAAGGGCAAGTCCTGTCTGACCAACCTAGTGGCCCTCTATGATGGAGTGACTACATCAGTGAACAAGGGAAGACCTATGGATGTCATCTATCTGGACTTCTTTAAGGCCTTTGACACAGTCCCCACAGCATCCTTCTATCTAAATTGGGGAGGTACGGATTTGATGGGTGGACTGTTTGGTGGATAAGGAATTGGTTGGATGGTCACATCCAGAGGGTAGTGGTCAATGGCTCAACATCCAAATGCACACCAGTGATGAGTGGTGACCCTCAGGGGTCCATACTGGGACCAGTACTGTTTAATATCTTCATCAATTACATAGACAGTGGGATTGAGTTTGCCATCAGCAAGTTTGCAGACAACACCAGGCTGACCGGTGCAGATGACAGCAAGCTGACTGATGTGCCTGAGGGATGAGATGCCATCCACAAGGACCCAAACGAGCTCAAGAAGTGGACCCACATGAACCTCATGAAGTTCAACAAAGCCAAGTGCAAGGTCCTGCACCTGGGTCAGGCCAAACTCTGGTATCAATACAGGCTGGGAGATAAAGGGATGGAGAGCAGCCCTGCCAAGAAGGATTTGGGAATACTGGTGGATGAAAAGCTGGACAGGAGCCAACAGTGTGCGCTTGCAGCCCAGAAAGCCAACCGTATCCTGGGTGGCATCAAAAGAAACGTGGCCAGCAGGTTGAGGGAGGTGATTCTGCCCCTCTACTCTGCTCTGGTGAGACCCCACCTGAGGTATTGTGTCCAGCTCTGGAGCCCTCAGCACAGGAAAGACATAGACCTGTTGGAGACGGTCTGGAGGAGGGCCACAAAAATGATCTGAGGGCTGGAGCACCTCTCCTATGAGGACAGGCTGAGAGAGTTGGAGTTGTTCAGCCTGGAGGATAGAAGGCTCTGGGGAGACCTTAATGTGGTCTTTCAGTACTTAAAAGGGGGCTTATAAGAAAGATGGGGACAAACGTTTTAGCAGGGCCTGTTGTGACAGGACAAGGGGTAATGGTTTTAAACTAAAAGAAGGTAGATTCAGACTAGGTATGAGGAAGAAATTTTTTATGGTGAGGGTGGTGAAACACTGGAACAGGTATTTTCCAGAGAGGTGGTAGATGCCCCATGACTGGAAACATTCAAGGATGGGGCTCTGAGCAACCTGATCTAGTTAGAGATGTCCCTGCTCATTGCAGTGGGGGGGTTGGACTAGATTACCTTTAAATGTCCCTTACAAATCAAACTATTCTATCATTCTATAATTCTGTACCACTTTCAGGGCTTCAGAAGGATGGTTTCTGCTCCAGCTGCACCTTTCTGCCATTTCTACTTATTCCCTTCCAGAGGAACAGCCAGTTTTGCTGAATGTACTTGTGTATTATTTTTGCTATGTTCAAGGAAAATTTTTGGCCTAGTGTGTCCAAACGAAACTAGGCTGTTCTGAATTTCTTCAAGAGCAAAGTACAGATTCAGAGTGCTAAGGGAAATTATCCATTTCAAGTGACAGAAACAACTGAGAATATTCTTAGAATTTGTAAAGAAAAATGAAAGCACTGCAAGTCAGAGCAGGAACCTAAAAACTCTCTTTAAATTCTCCCTGCAGAAGAGTCTATCTTTTTTTCCACTGAATACGTAAGAAGCCTAGATTAGCCTGCTGTCTCAGACGCTTAAGTTAGTTGCCTAAATTTAAGTGGTGTGGAGGCTTTTCTTCCCCCATTCCCACAACATTTATAATTAATCAACTGAAAATCAGTTCATGAGCAATTCACAGTAGGAAGAGATCAATTCACAGGGGAAGGTATCTGCAATCGCTAATCTAGGCTGCTCTAGCTAAATTTGTAGAATAAATTCTACACAATGAATTATTCTACTTGCTTTTCAACTAGTCTAACTTCCTTTAAGCTTTGATGTCATTTGTAGGCATCAATACTTCTAGTTAGCTGAACAACTTTCCACAGTTTCTGCTAAACTCTTCAATCCACATAGTTTGAACAGTTCCATCATCTCTAGTAACAACATTTGCCTATTCAAAAGATAGCAAAACTGCTGCTATTTCTGTACTATTTTATGTTAGCTCCGGTTCACTAGTGAGTTGAACACTCCAAATGTAATACCACCTATATATTTAGAAAAAAAATTACTGCACTGTAATAAAAAGTGAATAGAACCAGAGTATCTTGGGAGAAAACCAGGTAGTATTATATTTCATTATATTTCTACACTCTTAGAATTCTGAGTGTTCCTGCAGCAGTCGTCATTAATCCTAACACAATATGGTGCAATACCTGTAAACATTACATAATCTTGCAAAATTTTAGTAAAAGTTCAGTTACCTGCAGTGGTCTCTTGCTTGTGCTATCTATGGAAAAATCACTAAGAAATATAGAGTCATTTTGAGCCTTGGAAGTAACTCTTTCTAGTACTTCCTTCAGGACTTTGTGTCTTAAAATAATGCAGCAATGTCAGGGTTGACCTCAATGATTCCTGATTTTTTGTATGTTTGTTTTAGTTTTCAGAAATGTCAATATCAAGTAATATTTTGCAAAATTTTATGTTTACCTCATAGGGACATTTAAAGGAAGTCTTGATACATAATAGGCTCATGTAATATTCCAACTGCAATCTTTCTACTAATAAATTATTTGGATGTCCAACTCGTGTGATGTTAAGACATTTAATTCCAACTATCTTAATTATTTCTCAAAAGCAGAATCCAAATCTTTCAAACATATGACTTCTTTCTCTTAGAAAATTAATGGATCTTTTTGGCTCTTGACCTAAGAATATGAGCTCAAATTTACTGAAAAGAAGAGAAAAAACTGCATTAACGTGGTAGGCTTTGGGTCATGCCTATGGTGATTTAAAATGAACATGTTATAGAAACTATTCAATAAGGCTTTTGAACTCCTGTCTGACCCTTAAGGCCCTGTTTTACTGCAGTTTATGACCTTTTAAAAGGGTAAACTTTCAAAACAATCCATAGGAAATATACACAAAAACCCCTTCATTTATGATCAAACTGTATGTGATTATTTTTCATGCATAACTCCTAAAATTCATCCCAAGGTGTCTTGATTGTATTGCATCTTCAAAGTGCATAGAAACAGAACTGAACTCACAAAGCTGTTTGAAACGCAGGCTTTTGTTATAAAAATGAAAAAATCCCTCCTGGGTTATGTATTATACAGCAGAAAACTTAGGAAATAATCAAAGACTTTGGTACTTATCTTCATAATCTTTATCCAACAATGTAGTTGCGCTCAAATTTTTCCAGAAAGTACTATTCGGCTAGTAGGCACCAAAAGAGCTTCTGAAGAATTTAACACAGTTAGTGGAAAAAAAAAGTCACTAATTCATTTGAAACAGATTCCTAGTGACAAAATAAGAAAGAAAAGCCTTGTAATTTTCAGGGTATGACAGCAAAGATTGTAGTTTACTTTGTCTAATTGCCGTGCTTCCAATTGTATGTGAAAACCAGGTTTTCAGTGTGAATAATATGTGTAGTGTCTGCTTTTAAGTACACTTTCTTTGCAATCTTTACTTTGTTTGAATGACTGTAAAGATCAGGTCCTATATATCATCCATATGCTGCTCAGAACAGAAATATTTCAGAAGTGTTAAAAGCTGTACCAGTTTAAACTACAGCATCTAAATGTATGGTAATTTTGTAGACTGCAATTAATGCCTGTGAAAGTCAATTTGCTCTGCTTTTCTTATCATTTTTCTTTGGCACTGGTTTAGATAAAAAACATAGATTTTGACAGGACTTAGGTGTAGCAGTGATCAATTTTCTAGTTCATACTAAGAAAACAGGTCTCTTCTTTCATCAGCAGTGACAAACCGGAGTTGGAAGAAATTTTCAGGGAACAGGATTCTTCGCAGCCTGCTGTAAAGGAAGGTTAAAGTTCATATGATCTTGAAGAATGAGGTTTCTTCGGAATTCTAAACCATTCGGGTTTGGTTACAGTTCAAAATTCAGTAACTTTACACCAAAGTATTACAAATCCACATACACTTTTGGAGAGTGTAATAGAATTAAAACCTATTTTATTAAATATCTTATTATAAGCCCAAATGGAGAAACCACATTCTTCTGACTCCTATTTTTAAATTATTTACTGAAGAAATATAGTTGTCAGATTAAGTCACCCGGGGGAATTTTTATAGAAAAAGGCATTAAAAGTATATTAGAAGCAGTAGAGTATTTTGCCTTTTCATTGGTTAGATCTGTTGTATTACAGCTTCATGCTCTGAAATGCATTACAGAAACAAAGTACACACTTCACCTTGTCTCTAATGATTTACTTTTACTACATTCTTCTCCAGCTGTTCCATAGAGAATTGCATCTGACAGATATGGAAAAACATCCAACAGCAAGTATTTGCTAGGATACCTTTTCTGGTAAATAGGAGACAAATATGCATATATAGATGGTTTTGATTCAGAGCAGAAGAAGAACAGCAAATATTTTCTTAAGTATTTTTTTTAAGTAATTTCACTGCTTTTTAGCTGAAGTTCATGGGAACATAAGGGTAACCAATGAAAATATTTTTTAACTCCTTTCTGTTTAATTCAATCTTTTGTTCCTTTTTTGGGGTGTCATATAGATTGTAAACTCCCAGACATAAAAGTCTGACTGTAACATGGAGGTCGTTGACCAATGAGACCAGCGTATGACAGAAAACACTGAGTTTGTTTAAAGCAACTTTAAACCACCTATGATTTTCTTTAAAGGCAAAGTAACAAGGGCAAACACTTACTCAGGCAACAAGCAACAGTGAACTGTTACAGTAACTTCACTAAAAAGTAAAGATAAAGACGGAGATGCAAAAAACTGTGAGAAGAGCACTGCCTCTGAGCAAGTGACTGATAGAACCTGGGTTTGTGTGAAGTTTTCCCAGTGGAGCTCATGGAGGAGAAGAAATGAAGACTGGACATGGACTTGGAAAACAGAACAAAGTTCAGACAGGAATGTCAAGATAAATGGAAGAGAGAAGGCAGCATAAAAAACTGATGACCTGCATTTACTGAACAACAGAAGCTGAACAGCAGATCAATAAACCAAAAAAAGAATGACTATGAGAACATGGCAGGAGGATTAACTAGCTAGCTTAGGAACAGCTGTGCTGCACTGGGCAGCAATGAGGAGAAACATGCTGAAAGAGGAGATAGGATGACAGAAGAAAGAAGCCGCTAGTCCCATAAGAGAAGAGATAATGGACATAGCTATGAGAAATTGCCCAAGTATAAACAAAGACATTACACAGAAGAGAAGGCAGGATAGGCAACAGACAGGAGAAATAACTCAGAATAGAGCTTTAAGATGAGAGGTAGCTTTTTGTGACTGGAGAGTCCTTGGTAAGGACTAACAAACCTGTCATTACAACAGATCCAGAGGAAAGTCTGTATGAAGTCTGCCAGGAGCAAGCATACACACTGTGAAGCCAGGGATGAAAAGGATTTTCAAAGAAACTGGGGGAAACTTATACAGGCATTGATTATTTTTTGTGTCAGGACACACCCCAGATTTCAAATGGAGCAGATCAAGGGAATTACTCCAAACTGGAGGAGCTAGTGAGAGATACAGTCGCCTCAGGCCATTTCCAGCAGAATTGTTCCAGCTACCGCAGAAGGACTCTAGAGACTGTCATCTTCCTCTAGGACTGTTTCTCAAAGGTCAATTACAACAAACTCACCAGATATTTAAAATGAAATATATTACTTGCACTAGGTGCAAGAAGTGTATTTTATAATATATGCTATAGTGTATAGAATACACTATAAACATGTATTTTGGTAATATAAGATATCGGTGTCACATGATATTCTAATGGACATTATTAATGGTAATGGGAAAGAATGGAATTAGAATAAGAATAGCAAAATAGTTAAAGACAGACTCAAAAGAAAATTTCAAAAATCTGTAAAAGAAGGTGGAGCTCAAAGTAGACACTGAAGCACTAGTCAACACCCATTTAATATTTTCGGTAATAACATTGGAAAGAAATATGCAAAGTAATTTCACTTGCTCATGCAAAACTGGCAGCACTATGAGAATGGGAAAAATCAGATTCTTGTAATGGAAGGACTCCACGACATTAAGGAATGGAATAATAGAAATAAGGATGAAATTTAACTGCAGAAAGTAAAGGTCATGCATGCACGGACTAATAATGAGAATTTCTTCTATAATCCAGGAGCTTCTCAGTTGGAAAGACTAAAGAAGGAAAAGCAGCTGGATCTATTAATCAGCCACAGAATGTCTATGAGCCACCAATGTCATGCAACCATGAAAAAGCAAATGTGATTCTAGATTATATAACAGGTTACAGGCCTCAAAGAGCCGTGGTGCCATTCTTACAGTCTTAATAGTAATACACCAGCAAGTGGTAGATTAAAGAGCAGGTACAGCCATTTTCTAAATTAAATAACCAATGGACTCATATTCTGAAAAATGATCAAGTGCTGGCAGTTTAGCAAAGTCATTATAGAATTGTTCATCACTATTATTATGCACTAAAACCATATATCAAATTCAGGGGCTGGTCCCCATTATTCTGGTGTAATGCAATTGCACAAAATAATACAGGTTCAGCCCCAAGACAATGTACAATTACAGGTTTAAACATGCAAATACTTCTGTCCATTAATAACTGCATATTGACATACTTTTAATATTTTGTATTCCACATTATTTGTTTAATAACTATTCATTTAGTAATCAAAGAAGGACATTTAGAATAGAAACGTGAGTTGACAATGGCATATTCAAATACATATTCCAAGTGAAATATATGATGATGGAAAAGGCCTAATAAGAAGGCAAAGTAAACATAATGCTGCTACTCACACATTTATTATTCTGTTTATTCAACTTGTTAATCTTCTCTTCTGAAGTACAATCATTAAGAGATATCCTGGATTTCTAACTATTCCTGATTACATGTACTGTTCGTAGTGACTCAACATGAACATGCAAGAACCTATTGTGTGGCAGAATAGCTCCTTTTTATATGTGAACTACTAATGAAGTAGCAAAGTTAATTGCCATGAGGCTGTATAATGTAATTTGCAAGCCAGGCAGTCAGCGCAGAAAGCACATGATTAAAAGTAAGCATTGAGAGGAAGCACAATTTTTCCAAGGGCAATATCAGTTTTCTGAGTAGTGAAGTGTGAAGACCCCGATCTTCTCACAGTTGTGTTGTGGCTGAGAACTAGAATTGGCTCCCTGAGGATTTTCCTTTGCAGCATAAGATTTATTACATATAATTCTTTCACCTAGACTGACCTGGTTCTAGTTTATAATTTTTCAAAAAATATTCCTTGCAGCTTTACCCCGTTGTAGAAGTTTTCTCTAACAAGAAAGCGGGAAGAGAAGAAAGCAATCAGTAGGAAATCAGTATGAATTATCTGTTTCATTTAAAATCTTTCTTTCTGATAAATATAAATTTTAGAAAATATTTATCATTAGAAAACTACAGAATAGATGGAAGGACAATTTATTGAAACAAGATAAAAGAAGATATATTTTTTCGCTAGGTGCACTGAAATACAGCAACGAAACAACAAATAAACAACAAATTATTTGTATACTTTATTTAAACTACCTTGTCACAAGGAAAACTCTTTCTCCTTAAGTTGGGCTATCACAATTTAAATGGTTTGCACAACAAAGTCTCAAGCTACAAACTTTAAACTTCCAGGAATGCAAATTTCTATGAGAGTTCAGACAGCATGTAGACACTCTTAAATGTTTCCATATTATTTAAAGACAATACAGGTACAGCTGCCTTGTGGACACATAATAAAATAGTATTCAGCAGTTCAATAAAGTTTATTTGCTGATATTGTGTTTGGGGGGTTGTCCCTCTTGACACATTAGAGACACTATACTAGGCAATCACTTAAACTGAATAGATTAAATTTTGCACAGGCAGCCCCATAGTTATCGGCAAAATTGCATGAGTTACTAATCGGTGCAGAAATCATTCTTGTTAATATCTGCTCCCAAACAAATTAAGGATTTATCAGTTATGTCTAAACTGAGAGGTGAATATAAGGTGAATAGAGCAAGCCAAAACGTGTCAGTACCTGCAACTCATACTTTTATTTTGTAATTGTAGCTGTGCTCCTTGTGTTCTTGTGTTCAGACTGAAAAAGCACACATTACCCTGGACAAGCTGAGTTTTCTCTAGCTACTTAGGGTCCATGCTACTATGCATACAGGCTACATGCAAGGAGAAGATGGACTTGCACTAGGGTGCTGAACTGATTCCGAGTTATTGACCCAGTTATTAATGGAGATAAAAACCTACTTTCTAGTGAGAGGCAACAGCTCATACTCAGAGTGAACACTGTATTCAGCATCAGAAAGCCACTGAGGATGTTGGTAACAGAAGTTAATCAGTTAATCAGTTTTCAGCGCTCTAGTGGATGTGAGAAAGAAGAGGGGTGCTGTGTGTCAATATTGTCTGGCTCTTACAGAATTATTGTTGTTATCCTAGCCTGAGAAAAGCATTTTTAGAATTATAAATACAAATATATACATTTTTGGAGGACATGTTTCTTTGTTTTGTTCTGGAATGGAAGAGTTAAGCTGGGATGATACCTGCCCAAAACCAGTGGAATCTCCGGGAAAAATACTGCTAAACTGCAACAACCCTCTTATGAGCATGGATTAAGCATGATTTCCCAAAGATTTAGAACACAGACATGTTTTTAAGGGGATGGCAAAAGTTTTACCCCAGCCATGACCTCCATCCTCTTTTCCTTACTTTCACCTGACTGTTGAAAATTTCAAGCTTCTTTTCCAAAGAAAGAAAACTAGATCTTTATAATAAAAGTTTGCAAGTATTCACAGGTAAGTAAACCATAATACGTTTTTCATAATTTTAATACAATATAATTTTAATACAAATACTCCCAAAATATCTTGTGTGAGATAAGAATTTGATGAAAAATTACACTCAAGTCATTTGAGTTTGGTAAAATTGCTGTAGAACTACGAGAATTTGGTGTTCCAAATTTTCAAAATTTAAAACCCAGATGAAAGTATCTTACAACTGCCTACAAGCAAGGCAAATAACCAGGAAGTGTAGAAATACTGCATCACAGTATTGTATTTAATAGTCTTTTAAATTAGTACAAAATTGCAAATCTGTGAAGAGCTAGTACAGCCACTGTAGTCACTGTAGTTGTTTAGTGACTGTCAAACTGAGATATGAAGGATATCAACATGTACTATATACAGTATACAAACATAAAGAATCCATTGAAAGCCAGATCTTAACCTACAACTGCTATGAGTTTAAAACCAGATTACTTATATCGAAGGATAGTATGGAATAGAAGGGGCATCTTCTGCTTACAGTATTTATTTATCTTAATCCATAAATTTTTAGGAAACAAGTACCTTTTCAACAATGCACAAGGGGTGGTAAATATATGAAAATATACTAAAAGTACTTCTAGGATTCTTCCATAAACATCTCTCACACTGATACATTTATGTGGCTTACCTTCTTTGCTTATAGAGCAGAAGTAATATAAAATTAAAAATATTTGACAAAATTATGTGAGAATTGATGCAATATGAATGAATCTAACAAATAATTGTTATGAAAATATGTTACAGGCAATTTACCTCTGTTCTGCTATAGATTGTACATTCAGAGTAGAACAGATATTTGACAACTGTGAGAGCAATAGGTACTCAGTAAGTCCTTAGCAGTTCCTAAAGCCAGGCATCTTCCTGGAGAAATCAAAGCAAAATGCATAGATAAAACAGTTGTTGAAGTAAGCAAGCATAACATAAACAGAAACAGCATGCACATACAGAAGTGGATACCTATTACCATTGGAGGTATTGATAACATGTCATATGAAAAGTGAGAACAAGGAAAATAACTAGAGATGACTCAGATGCTTAAACTTGCCTTCTCATAACCAGTTGAAATATTGCCAGAAAATATACATTGAAAGCTCAGTTTTGGAAGAGTAAGAGTAACATCCAGTGGCCATTTAAGGTAGACCAAGGCACAGTATATATTCTCTTAGAATCTCTGAAAGGGTACATGTATTTCATTGCACACAGTATAGAAGAAATACATCAAAGTAATTCAGATAAAACAATTTCTAATTATGTCTGGTCAATATACTTTTTATGTATTTGTCATGATTTTACATTACTGAATTATATTTTAATTCAAAGTAATACTAAAACATATATTTTAAAATAACCTGTTTTTACAATTAACTTCCCAATCAGTGGGAAAGTTGTCTTCAGCTAGATTTTGCCTTGTTGCTCCAGATGCCTGCCTGCTGGTGCATAGAGAAGCCAGACAGCATTGTAACAGAGGCCCAGAGTAGAATGTTGATAGAGAATTGGCTGAATCCTCTCTGGATCCCTTAGTGAGCATACACTGCAGCACAAAATATGTGTGTATATATTAGAATAAAAATGAATCCTTGTGTATCTAGAGATAGCTGTAAAGCATAAATGAAAGCAACATGAACTAAAAATATTTGCCTTCTGGGTCTCTGACTGTCATCAATGTCACAATGTGAATTTTTCCACGTTGAATAAAAAAAAGTGAGGGTAGAATCCTCTACCTGTATTCTGTTGACATGTATGGTGCAATTTTTCAAGGGTGCCCCCAGAAATTTGTGATGTGCTTCAAGAAGACAGTTAAAGCAAAACAGAGTAAGAGAAAACCATAATGAAACTCATATTCTAAGTTGTGCAAAGTAATACTTGAGAAACATTAGCTGGCAGGTTGATGAACAGTCCCATTTGTTCCAGACAGGAGACAGCTATACAGCCATGCAGCCTGTAATGGACCCATTCTCTTCACCTCTTCCTCTCTATTCCCAGATGGCATTAGAGGCTGCTGGTGAATCTGCATTCACTTTCAGCAGGTGCCCTGCACCGGGGAACCAAGGACATGCCCCTTGCCTTAACTATTCTACTCATCCTGTCGTAAAACATCAGCCTAATTCTGAAAAACATTGTTTCTTAACAAACGATAGCATACTCAAGAAGTTTTTCTGCTCAAGGCACGGTTCTGCCAAACCTTCACTTATGGACACAAGGCTAATCGTTTCACGAAGAAGGTCAAGAAAAGAAAGCAATGTCTTACTAAGTCATGAGGAAGCAGAAACACAGACTCAATAGCTATCTTTCTATGCCTCTCTGTGTAGAGTAGCTCTAGTCATAGCCTTTGAACTTCGACTGGAAGGAGTCTCCATGCTGGGTTAGATCACAACTCTCTCTGCTGTAGTGTTTCAGCACTGACAGTGGTCACTGCTTCAGATTCTTCAGAAGAAAAAAAAAACTTAGAGGTGAAATCTTCAGATTCAGAACAAACATCTTGTGGTGATTCTGAATAGCTGTAAAACAGCTCTGATTACAATACCCCTGACAAAAATAAATAAATCTAAATAACTGTAGGAAAGGCTTTTCTCTGCACACAGAAGCTTGTCTTTTTACTTCATGGAAATCTATTGGTCAATGAGACTGTCAAACACTGACAGCCTTTAATGTCACTGGAAGAATTTCCCGTGAAAGTTAAAGGCAACTGATGCAAAAATGAAGGCAGATCTGAAAGTTTGATAGCAGCTGTATTTCAGAACTTAGCCAATACTAGAAACAAATGGACAAGAAATTCTTTTCTGTAACAAAAAGTATAAAGAACCAATTTCACTTGTTAGAAAATTAATTTCATAAATTTAGTCCTTAGAAAGATACAAAATCAAATTAATAAACAATTGGTCTGTAAGGACTTTAAGGATATCATATCAACACAAATCAATGATCATTTGCCATGGGCCACTAAGATACAAAGGAATGAACATAAGATGGGAAAAATTAGCTACAGAAAAAGGTATTCTACCATGAGAATAGTCAGACCCTGCACATGAGCTTTGAAAGGCTGTGAAGTCTCCATCCTTAGGGATATGCAAAACTTGACTAGAAATTGCCCTGAGCAACCTTATCTTATTGGAGCAGGAGGCTGGATTAGATGACCTCTGGAGGTCCCTTCCAACCTATATGATTCTATGGTTCAGTGATTTAATTTTCTTCTTTGATGTGTAACCTGATAGGTTTTACTGGAAGGGGAAAGCCATAGTAGTGCAATACCTCAGCTTTAGTAAAGTTCTTGTCATGTCACTAACCATCTAAGAAGTTACAGTTTTGGTTAAATTACTAAAAGTTAGAATTGGTCAAAATATTGAATTAAAAGATAGTCATCCAAGGGTAGCAATCAGAGGACAAGAACATACTAAGTCAGGACTGTTAAGTGTCTGTCACAAGTCTGGTAGTTTTCAGTACTTTCGTTAGACTGCTATTCAAGTTCTTCTGGTAACCAGGTGACACTCCTGTTAGTCCCAGAATTAGTTTCCTAGTCCCTCTCATATTATATTTCTCATATTTTTTGAAAAGTAATTGTAATGTCTTATACATAAAATCACTTTTTATGCAGCCTCTTATCACCAGAGGATTTTTCAGATGCTGCAAAATCCCAGGAAAAACAGCTAATGTCCATAAACCATAGTTTTGTTCCTAACAGTGACATTCAGCAGAGAATAATAGTGTGACATCCAGTTGCTTTAATCTTTCAAGAACTGAACACAGAAGTTCAACCTCATCCTGCTCAAAAAGCCTTCTGTGATAGGTGCTGTTTTATCTGTATGTTCACAGTCATGCTTGGGCAGTTTGAGGGGTATGGCAGAGAACAACTGGTCAGAAAACCTCTGAGCCTCCTAACAACAGCACATGTTGTAAAGAGGCTCAGAGACTCAAGATGTGGCAGAGGGGAGTCAGGGCCAGACTGGAGCCTGCAGCACGTCCTGAGGCTGAGTGACTGGGCTGAGGAGCATGGAGCAGGCAGGGCTTACAGCAGGCAGAGGGGACAAGGAAGCTCTGATTTCGATGCCACTTGGAAGATCAGGAGGCAAGAACATGGTGGGAAAAGGGAGAGTTGTAAAAAAATTTTTGTTATTATTTCTACTCTAGATGCTTCAATTATTCTCAAATTAAGTATACACATATGCTACTATTTTTTATTTAAACTAAATTAGGCTTTCTGAGTTAAAAGGTCTTTTGATATTTTGCAATATTTAGGAGAACAAAAAGTTGTAGAAAGATGCACTTCAGAACTCTGCCTGACTCATCGTCCTGTAAGAATCACAGAGAAATTAATCAGATGAGCTGGGAAATATTGTTTCTTCCAAGAAAGAAGTGTAAAATTGAAAGCACCATCATCAATTAACTTTGCTATCTTCTTCGTACTTTGAACAGGATTTAATATTATCAGGGAAAATGGAAACAGTGGAAGAACTCTTCACAGCTAGGTTGTAAAACCTTGACATTGTTTAAATCATTAACTTGAGGTCTGGGTTTTTTTAAAGATTATTTTAGTCCAATTTTCCAAATTACTCTAATAAATACTTTAGAGGTGAGAAGCTTTGCCTCAAAACACTTTAGCAGGTTTCACACTTCGTTACTCTTGAAGGTCGAATTACTTCCATCCTCTTTCACCAATTCCTACGTGACATCTGTTCATCTCCCTCTGTTTCAGGCAGTCCTTTCAACCTTCTCTCTTTTTCCTCATCAGAGATTCAGGGCATCCCTCCAACCCCTGCCAGGGTGTCTCTGCTAGGGCTCCTTTTCCCTACCAACAACCACAAGTGCCTGATCCCTCCCTTTCTCTTTGTGCTCTCCTTGTTTTTTGCTCATTTACTTTGCAAAGGACTCTCTGTGTAAAGGTATGACTGTACTAAAAAGATGACAGCAGCAGGAACTTCAAGTGTCCTCCTTTCCCTTCTCTCTTATTTTTACATATTTACCTCTTATTTTTATATATTTACCTAAATCTGTGCTAATGCTTTAAAATTCACATTGATTCTGAAATTGTCTCAGTTAAGTAGTCAGACAGAACAAAAAAGAAAAAAAAGAAAGTCATCATATTGATCATATTGCCAGACCTCTCTCTTCCTCAGCCAACAATATACTTTGTTGGCTTGAGCACATATATGAGTATTTACCAGATGAGATTAAAATAATATTTTTGTTTCTCTACTGAATTCAAAAGAAATTAATTTTATTTCATTTTACTCCAAAATTTTCTGTTAAAATTTGATTTTCCCTTTTCCCTTTCTTCTGTTTCCACTTTCTGGGGGAAAAGAAACAAATTTCAGCAGTTCTTTAAGACATGTGAGATGTTATAGAAATGTTACAATTTTCATTTCCTCTTGCCAGTAAACTATTTATAATTCCCTGCCTACAAAAGGTCCCTCCAAATGTGTGCAGTGCAACTCTTGGGAAGAACCACAGCAGATGAAGTTTAAAGGTTGGAGGGCATGAAATATTTCTTTACACTATCCTTAGGCCACCCTGATTCTGGACAGCTGTGGGATCCAGCCATCCAACTCTCTAGCACAAATCTATTTTAGGGCCACTGTTACCAAAGGAAATATGGCCCTGCAGCCTGTACCTCCAGACTGCACTGTATCTCCTGTTGTAGGCATTGCAGAAGTTCGTTCAGGATTCTTTCTCTTGTTCTTGTGCTCTCGCTTCAGCGTGGAAACTTGTCATGGTTTTAGAAGGGATAGTTAATTTTCTTCACCGTAGCTAGTACAGTGCTGTGTTTTAGACTTAGTATGAAAATAATGTTGATAACACACTGATGTTTTAGTTGTTGCTGGGTAGTGCTTACACTAGTCAAGGACTTTTCCAGCTTCCCACGCTCTGCCAGGTGCACAAGAAGCCGGGAGGGGAGGGGATACAACCAGGAGAGCTGATCCGAATTGGCCAAAGGGTATTCCATGTCAGGTGACGTCATGCCCAGTATATTAACTGGGGGAAATTGGCCGGGGGAAGCAGTGATCGTGGCTCAGGGACCAGCAGCATCGGTCGGCGGGTGGTGAGCAGTTGCAGCACTTGTTGTTTAGTTTTGGGTTTTTTTTCCTTTCTTCCAAGGTTTCATCTCTGTCTAATTCATTATTTTCCTTTTTATTATATTATTATTATTATTGTTGTTTTATTTTAATTATTAAACTGTTCTTATCTCAACCCACGAGTTTTCTTACTTTGGCCCTTCCAATTCTCTCCCCCATCCCACAGGGGTGCAGGGAGTGAACAAGCGGCTGTGTGGTGCTTAGTTGCTGACCGGGGCTAAACCACAACAAAACTCTACTTCACTGTTTCATAAAGTTCTTTTTACACCACTGTTCCCACAGCCTGGAGCCCTACAGGGCAGCTGCCACTGGCTGTGGACATTAAAGGATAGACGATACATGGAAATGATTGAAATTCTGTGGGCCACCACCTATATGAGGAACAGTGACTGATCAAATATAAGATATATATGACTGAAATCTATTGCTGTTACATTATCATGATGAAAATTTGAAACAGAAAAGTTGCTTTTGAATATGTGATATGATGTTTTACACATGGAAATTTATTTAAATGGCTGTCTGAAATGTGAGGTTTTTTATTATCCGCCTTTCCTTTATAACATATTTTCACAGTTCTAAATTTTCTTGGTGTTAATTTCAACCTCCCTTGGTTTACATACACTTTAACTTTCATTTTAAGAAGCAGCCTGAACATCTTAAAAAACTTCTTTGCTAATTTATAATGGCGTTATGTAATTGAGTAAATTATGAAGAATTTATTCACTTTCCTGGCAGAATTTCATCCAATCAATGCAATTAGCATCTAATATTTTGCAGGTGAAGCTGACCTGCTGTAACCTGGCCATTTGCTGATCATGCAGTACTGTTACTTTCAACTTTGTCTAATTTCTAATTTCTGTATGGTGGCTTGTTATGTTGTGTTCCTTTTCTCTCTACAGCTGTGAAACTATTTGATCAGTCTGCTGCTCAGTGGCCCATTACTTGAATAATTTCTTTCAAAATAAACCATTTTTTTTACTGAAGGAGGCTCAGCCTTGTATTGCTAGCTGGTTCTTCCTTTGAGGTTGAACACTCATTGATACTCTCATTTTCTTTGGGATGTGGTTTTAAAGCCATTCTGTCAGCTTTCACTTTGCAGTGGACTGATTTGATCCAGAAGTTAATTGCATTGACATTAACTTGTTTTAACAAGCCTAAAGTATCAATAAATCATTTCTTTAGTGGCTGCACTTTTTCTGCTGCTTTATTGAGATACTGCACCTGAACTGATAAATAGGCTCAAAAAAAATCTTTCTTCTAACATACTTTGCATTCCCAATAATATCCTTCTAAAAAAAAAAAAGAAAGTAATGTTAATATAGAGGAATACATAAAAATACATTAACCAGATTACTTCAGCCTTGCTATTCTTATCCCTTTTAAAAGATTTAATTTTAGGAAGACATTGCGCTTAGGGGATGCAGTTTTAATCTGTTATGTAGTCTGACTGACAGATAAGTCCAGCTACAGATGCATAATAAAATTTCTCTAAATAACCTGAAAATTCCTCTCTTCCTCCTCAATTTGTATTTTTTTCCCCTTCTCTTCCCCCCAGCCCCAAATTTTTGTCTTTAGATGTACCTTATGAACATATACCAAATCCAGTCCCATAGCCTCAGCTTGTTCTACTGGCAGTGCAGAGTGAAAGTGCTATCTATCTACTATTTGTACTGAGTGACATTATCGAGAAAAAAATTATCTGTTGCAATGCACTTCTCCATTTGAACCCAAATTTCAATGCAGCATGTCAGTATTGGCTTCCACCAGTAAATCAGAGGTACCTGTAAGAAAAATTTACTGTGAAATTTTAATTACTTTTTTGTCACTAAAATCATGGCAAAGTGAAACAATAAGTTGATGTAAGTAACTTGTCAAGCAAAGATTTTATGCCTGTTTATAAGAATCCGTAAATTTGCTCACACATAAATCTCTCCGACTTAAATAAGTATAGCTGAGAAGAAAACAAACCCAACAAAAAAGTAAATTAGTCACATGTTATTTATTATGCCTACAGGTGCACGTGACATCAGTTGTTGGACATGAAAAATCAGCTTTGGGAGATATGGAAGTTTCTGCATATCTGAAGGAAACTAGACTTTTGAGGATTTAAAAAAAAAAAGATAAAAATATGAATTCACAAATTATTTTGCTTAACTTATTAAAATATAGGCCATATATGCATCTTAGATTTTGAAAGAAGCAAAGCAATGAACTTCTGCTTAGTATTGTTTCCATTGTAAGAATGAGTGGAATTTTGCATGTAGCAACAAGGAGAAAAGAAAATAAATTTTGTGGCTGTAACCTTAATCAGTATATATGCGCATGGCAAGCTCCCACTGCCTATTTTGTGAATATATGAACACATGAGTCTGCGGGTGTGTATTTACAGAAAAAAAAAGAAAAAGAAAAAATAAACACAAATTAGTGAACACACAACTTGTGTCCACTGAGTAAGCATGTTAAATTTTCAAATACAATTCAAAACTGATTCGTTTCCCTGCTCCTTATTTGGCTTTTAAGTGAATCATTCTTTCAAGATGGTTTGCTACTGAAGACAAAACTGTAAAGCTGTGGCAATCAGAGATCATTTCTTACCTTAGGCAAGAATGGGGGAACATAATTTCCACCTCATAGATTCTAACAATCCATGTGGTTACTGGCTTTTAATATGTAATGAATAGATTCAAGTCTGGTGGCAAGAATGGGGAATAATAACGTACCTAACAAAGTACAAATTTTCCAGCACGCAAGCAGAAGCATGTAATACCTTTAGTCAAAGACCATTTTTAATGCAGCTAGCATACTGATTAGAAAAGATCACCATAAACTGCTTGAATTTAGGATGTGATAGCCTTTAAAGGAAAAATGAATCCCTTTTCTAAGCACAGCAGACAGAAAGTTCAGATGATAAGAATCACTTGTCAAACCTAATAAAGCAGGGCCATATCTAGCATTAGTTTTTGCACTACATTTAGCATTTCAAATTTTAGATGGTGCCTTAGTGAAGCAGTAACATTATTTGTGCTGTGTACTCCATGTGCAAAGGGAAACCATAAACATACAGTCATTTCATACCAGGCCAAGGGAAGGATAAATAATGTGAGTAAGGAGAAAACATTCAGCAAGGTTCAAGCACAGCCTTCTCCATTGGACTCACTGGGATGCAATTCATTAGTACCTATTAGACACTTAAAAGTATCTAGTTTAAGGGTCTAAGATCTCTATGTAGTCAATGTAAAGTGTTAGGAGCTTCCTGAAAGCAACTCCGAGAGTCTAAAATAGGAAGGATTAAATAGTCATCTCTCCCCATAGATAGCAAAGGGAGTGAAGACTATTAGCTTATCCCTATAGCAGATGCCTCATTACAACAGTATTTTTCTCAAACTTAGATGAATGTTCATGAACTGAGATGAATGAGGCACTGCTCTGTAAAAATATTTTTGTGCCATATGTGACAAAATTGCTTGGATATTCATTGTATGAATGTATTATTTAAGTATAACAGTAGGAGGCTGGAAGAATAAGAAAGGGAAAAATAAACCACCAGAAGCAATTTTTTATAAACATTTCAGGGTAATTAAAATGCGACAACTGTGTTATTTTCAGACAAGATCCTACCATCACACACAGCCAAGTTTCCAAGTTTATTTCACCCTTGTGGGGAAACAGCACATCAGCATGACATTTAATAGATAGATAGAGACTGTTCCCAAAAGGCTGCTGAGAAGCTGTACAGGCTGATGGAAGGGAACAGAGGTGAGGACATAGAAAACTGTGTCAGTCTGCATCACTGTTGGGATTAGCTCAGATTATAATGATTTATTCACATTAAAGCAGTGATTTAAAATCCTTTTACTCCAACACTCAGTTTTATTGCTACCATTAAGATTAAATTATACTTTCATTTAAGAGGGTTGTCCAGTTACTATAGTCATAACTGGTGATAGGCCTTGGCCTTCGGGAGGTAAACGTTCCTAAATCTAGCCAGAAATATGGGTAAGAATCACCAAAGCACAGGGCATGGAGACCTGCAGCCCAGTGAAAGGCCAGGGTGTTTTCTTACCTTTCTTATCGTGCCTTCAAGGCAGGAGATGTTATGCCTGGGGATACATACTCAAAGAGTGGACTGAAGAGCAATTTGTTCTGCCACAGTTGCATGAACGTATGCTGGTGATTTTTGTGAGGTAACAACAAATTGGCATTGATGGAGTTCAGCTTTTAACAGAATAATAATGGCAGAAGTGGCCCTTACAGCTATTCACCTTTCAAGCAAAAGGTTAGATCATCAGGTGTCAAGATTTTTAAAGTAGAGGAGTAGCTCAGCCATGCACCTAAGTAGATGATGGGACTGTTTGAAGTAAAAAATCATAGCCTTTTTGGTTTATAGATATTTTTGTGGGATGGAAAGAACAAACTGATTTACTCAATGAAACCCCTTATTGAACTCATACAATACTCACATTCTTTTAAAGAAATAGCTGTTGGAAAGGAAGTAAGTTGCGACTTCCCAGATTCATTTCCTCTCTGCATTCTTCTGCATAGGTTTATCTCTTCTATTTTACAACAGTAATAACTAATACACTCTGAGAAGACATCAGTCTGCCTAATTTAAGCACCTAAAGCTAAGCAGACAGAAACTTCCTCCAGAGGCCTTCAAAGATACCTACTGCTCACCATTTTCCGTACACGGAAGTTATGCACTGCTTTTTCACTCCTGGAAAAGTAAGTGTGAAAAAAGGTATCTATATGACAGGGATTAGAACCCACTCAGTTATCAGGAAAAGCACACTCTTTTTTTTTTTTTTTAATGATAGCAGTTTATTAAATAAAACGTTTTAAAATATTTGACCATACAGCATAGCTGTCTGACTGTGGTGATTGACTTAGGGTGACTGAATACTGGAATGGGCTGCCCAGAGAGGTTGTGGAGTGTCCTTTCTTGGAGATATTCAAAACACAGCTGGACATGGCCCTGTGTAGCTTTCTATAGATGATCCTGTTTCGAGCAGGGCAGTTGGACTAAACGATGTCCAAAGGTGCCTTCTGATTTCAGCTGTTCTGTGACTCTGTGACTTTGTATTCCTCCTGGGTCACCTGACTGTGTTTCCACCTCTTATATGCGTCCTTTTCATGCCTGAGTTTAATCAGGAGCTCCTTCTTCATCCATACAGGCCTTCTGTCACCATGGCTTGATTTCCTGCTGATTGGGATGGACCATTCTTGAGGCTGGAAGAGGTGATGTTTGAAACCAGCCAGCTCCTCTGGATCCCTCCTCTCTCCAGAATGGTCTCCCATGGGATTCATGCAAGCAGGTCAAAGTTCACTCTCCTGAGGTCCAAGGTTGGAATCCTGCTGTCTGCCTTGATCCTTTCTCTCAGGATCCTGAACTCTACCCTCTCATGGCCACTGCAGCCAACAGCCAACATCCCCAACCAGTTCTTCTTTGTTTGTAAGGATCAGATCCAGCAGAGCATGTCCCTTCATCAATCGTACTGTCACCCATGTCATTAATTTATCACATCAATGCACTCCAGAAACCTCCTGGATTGATTGTGATCTGCTCTGCTGGCCTTCCAGCAGATATTAGGTATTTTATAGTAAATTTCTTACAAAACAGAGCAAATGGAATCATGTCTTTGGGTCTGCAATGTTGGGTATTTTTATAAGACTGTCTACCTGGGTAATACAGAGTGTATTGTTTTTTTATAGCCACCATTTGACACAGTGCCAGTTATCTTGCGTATTATGGTGGTGCTGGTTTAGTAGCCTTGTTGGGTTTTTACATGTCTGTGTCACTAATTTAGGATATTTTTTTCTGCAGAAAGAGAAGTGAACCACTTCCATTTAAAATTATATTCTTGCACAAGTTACTTAGCAGGAAGTTATAAGATTAACAAAATAAAGTTTAATTTGAGCTTGAATGTTGACCAAACAGACATCTTTTTTGCTATATGAATAATTTAAGAGCAAGCATAGTGTGATGGAAAAAATGTAATAAAAAATATGCTTAATGACCACTTAATCATAAATCAAATTTGTCTTAAACTCAGTTGAAGATCATTCCCTTAATTTTTCTTTTTAAAAAGACAATGACCTCAAGGGTTAAACTCACCACCTGTTTAAGCTAAAGAGAATAAAATTTCACCTTCACAGTACATTTAATCAAGGAACTAAACATTGGGAAATTCTGCAAACTTTGAGAGATCTAGGAGACCAAGCTAAGAAATAAATTAAATACAAACAAAACCCGAAGATCAAGATGAAAAGCTACCAATCTCTTTCTGACATAGTCTTTTCCTTTTCCTGTTATTTTCAAAAAGAAGGTAAATAACAAAACATGGACAAATGTAAATGAGCAGTTGAATGCAAATATCCTTAAAATATAAGAGAATATTACCTTCTGTGCAGACGAAGATTTACCCAATAAGTGAGTCCTCCTGACTTGAAGTTTAAAGAGAGATGCTACTCACAATAAATAATATATATATATAGATATAATAAGGTCTTTGGTCTACTCAATTGTGGGAAAAAAATGCCACTCAAAGTAATTTGTGCATATCTGTACATTAGGGATGTTTTTTAACATGCTCTACAAGACAAAATAGCAGTTAACGATGTTGACAACGAAGGTGTCATACTCATCATTTTATAATATCTCCCTTAAATAAACACACTTCCTGGTCAATATTGTTGCCCCAGGCTTTCTGCAGATACAGGCAGGCATGTCTAAGCAGTTATACTAAGCTTACCTTTTCAAAGACTTTTTGCAACTTTAAGAGCTAGAGATGATTGTAATGAAAGTTTAAATCATAGAATAGAAAAGACAAACCACTGTTTAAATTGGAAAGGCTGATGCGAAGAACCTGAAAGCTTTTCTTGGCTAGTCAGGACATTTCAGTCTTAAAGTTTAATAAGAAAGTCTTCACAAGTGATAGGTTTCTTTGTATGCAAGCCTATTTGGAAGTGAGGAGACATGTTGTTATTTGATCAGGATTTTGTAGGTTTCTGGATGAAAACTGTGGAAGAAATGGTACAAAGAGCTGGGAGGGTTAATTCCTCACAGTTTTCTGATCATGCTGGATGCATGAGATAGAACTGAGGACTGGACAGATGAGCAGAGCTGGCATCATGCATGTATTGACTTCATTGCATGACCATCTCTGCTTCTGACATACTATATAGGTATAACTATATGTTGAACATCAGCTCCTTATCATGGATTACTCTTCCACAGGAATTTCAAGTTCCAGTACTTCAGACATCTAGGACAAATTGGCAGTAAGGCTATACTGTCAACAAAGACGATCTGGAAAATTTCCCTAAAAGATTCTAAAATCAGAAAGACTTTCTAATCCAGAAACATGAATTTTAGATATGACAATGTCAGTTCTCTGACCTAGAAGGCAAATAAAAATCTTCCCTGTAATCATACAAGCAAAGCAAAGCAAAATTGAGTCTGTGTACTGCCTTCTTTACACCGAGAAGCCAAATTTTAAAGGTACCAGAGATTTACAACTCTCACACACATAAGTTACCAGACTAACTCCTGAGCAAGAGCAGTGGGTTTTAGCATACTAATAGGAAACTTGACCTTGACTATTACCTGTTGTGAGTGAGGAGGATAAAGAAAAAAAACTGAACAAAAGTATAATCTAATGTGACTGTTGCAGTATCTATTTAGAAGTGACTTTAATGGGAAAGTGTTCTTGCATATGAATAACAGTTAAAATTATTCTTACACGTTTTTTAAGATATAACATAAACAAGTAGTGTCCGTTTTGCAATAATATGAATTGGGCCGTATTTAATGTCTTAGGGTGGAATTCATCTGATGTAATGTCGGATATCTGCCGTACAGCCATGTTCATCTGCACCAGTCACCCTAAGATTTTTGAATGGTATGAAAACTCTTTCTGTTTATTTAGGGCATGTATATAGCTAGCTTCAATGTAGATTCCTACATTTGGTTGGAGGTGTAGTTGTAGACTGCGATAAGCTAATTAACAATAACTGCAATAAAGCATTCTTTTTAAAGTGGTGATAATAGCGTCCCAGCAACACCTTGCAGATAGCCACAAATTCACATTATCCATTCTGTAGACCCAAAAAAAATGAATTAGTTTGAAGATAGAAGAAAAGTGCTCATCTTGAGCCAAGAAGCCTGCAGAAAGGCAGCTGTGATTACCTGGGTTCCAGTTTGGAGCTGACTTACAGTCAGAGCAAATTTACACCACCAAAGCAAACACTTCGGTGCCTGCTGACCACCATGAGTACCTTCTCTGAGACATTTCCCTTAGCTACAGTAGAACACAAGTAGGATGTAATAGTGTACTTTAAAACTAGCGTTTCTACTTTATTTTTTCATACAGCAGCTTATCACTAGGATTTTCTTCCTCGAGACATATAAAAGTTAAATTATGTTCATGTATTCTGTGGTTATTCAGTAAATACGTCTTATATGTGTGCAGAAACAGAGCAGAAAGGCATTATAACAAGGCATTAGCAAGACCAAGTGCATTAATGACCTTCAGTACCACTGAATATGCCTTTCATAGATATACATGAAAATAAGAACATAAATAGACTTTTTAACCAAGCTGGGATTGTAATGAGCTTGGGTTATTGAAAAAGTATATTCTTTCATACTCTAATCCTGGGCTTAGGTTCCACTAAATTGTTCACATGTTTTTGCTTAGTAAGATAATCCTGAGCAATTGATGGAATTTCTTGTTTTATTTGAAATGTAAAGAAAGAATATATTTTTATATAAAGATATATTCTTGCAAAAGAAGTGCTATTTGCAAAAAGTCAAATAGCCCTTCTTTTGCAGAGATTGACTGGAGATAATTTATCATATATTCACTCCATAACACGTCTGTCTTCACAAATGGTGTGGCCCATCTTGCTGTCTAAGTCTTCTGGCTATGCTGAAACCTTTAAATACAGGAACTAAGTAAAGCTACTTGAGAGATACCTATCTGAGTCTCCAGATTACCTGAAACAAGACGACTGTGGGTCTTGATTTCTAGCATCCACTAAGGTATAGGGTTACGATTCTCCTTTCTGAATCTAGGCATCTGAAAGCAAGGTGTCTAACCTAAAAATGTCATCTTGGTCTTTCTACAGTAAATAGGGAGAGCTAGATACCTCTAGAGAATGATTCATCATACTCTAAGATAACTGTTTTATCTAGATAAGATGAATCAATTTTACAAGTGCTTCTGTCTCCAATGATTATGGAGAGAGTCAATAGAAGCATTTTAGATTATATGCCTGAATGGCATATGGGAAAAGAAGAAAGGTGAAAGGAATTCCACGCTGAGGGTCCTCATCCTTGGCTCTACCTCACATTAGATGGCCCGCTACCTACAAAATATCTTGCTTCTCCCTACACAAGGTGTTGCTAATTAAACTGAATAGTGCACTACTGTGCAAGAAGTAATATTAGCAGCAATCAAAATCAGCAACATCTCAGTCATACCTTAACCATTTCTATGTACAGGTGTCACTTTTTACATATAAACTGTATCTTTTAAAACCAAATTAGTAGGTTCAGGGTAACTCCTTGTTGTGGTTTAGCCCCGGTCAGCAACTAAGCACCACACAGCCGCTTGCTTGCTCCCCTGTCATGGTTTTAGCTGGGATAGTTGATTTTCTTCGCTGTAGCTAGCATAGTGCTGTGTTTTAGACTTGGTATGCAAATAATGTTGATAACACCCTGGTGTTTTAGTTGTTGCTGGGTAGTGTTTACACTAGTCAAGGACTTTCTAGCTTCCCATGCTCTGCCAGATGCACAAGAAGCCGGGAGGGGAGGAGATGCAACCAGGAGAGCTGATTCGAATTGGCCAGAGGGTATTCCATATCATGTGACGTCATGCCCAGTATATTAACTGGGGGAATTGGCTGGGGGGGGCAGCGATCGCGGCTCGGGGACCGGCAGCGTCGGTCGGCGGGTGGTGAGCGGTTGCAGCACTTGTTGTTCAGTTTTGGTTTTGTTTTTTTTTCCTTTCCCTCTCCTTCTACTGTTTCATCTCTCTCTCGCTCATTATTTTCCTTTTCATTATATTAGTATTATTGCTGTTTTATTCTAATTATTAAACTGGTCTTATCTCAACCCACGAGTTTTCTTACTTTGGCCCTTCCGATTCTCTCCCCCATCCCACAAGGGTGGGGGAGTGAGCGAGCGGCTGTGTGGTGCTTAGTTGCTGACCGGGGCTAAACCACAACATCCCCCCACCCTGGTGGGAGTGGGGAGAGAATCGGAAGGGTAAAAGTGACGAAATTCATGGGTTGAGATAAAGACCATTTAATAGGCAAAGCAAAAGCCACGCGCACAAGCAAAGCAAAGGAAGGAATTCATTCACCACTTCCCATGGGCAGGCAGGTGTTCAGCCATCCCCAGGAAAGCAGGGCTCCATCACGCGTAACGGTTACTTGGGAAGAGAAACGCCATCACTCCAAACGTCCCCCCCTTCCTTCTTCTTCCCCCAGCTTTATATGCCGAGCATGACATCACATGGTGTGGGATATCCCTTTGGTCAGTTGGAGTCAGCTGTCCCGGCTGTGTCCCCTCCCAGCTTCTTGTGCACCCAGCAGAGCATGGGAAGCTGAAAAAGTCCTTGACTAGTGTAAGCACTACTTAGCAACAACTAAAACATCTCCACATTATCAACACTGTTTTCAGCATAAATCCAAAACATAGCCCCACACTAGCCACTATGAAAAAAAAACTTTAACTCTACCCCAGCTGAAACCAGGACACTCATTAAAAAAAAAAAAAAAAAAAAAAGCTTTAGAAAAATAATGGGAAAAAATAAATACGATAATAAAATCAGGTCCCTAACAAAATGGCGTTTAGCTACCAATTTTCAGGGTACTAGAGTTTTATCTTGTGTCTGTGTATATTTGCTATGCCAGCTACCAAGTGACTACTCACACATACAAATCCTCACTGACAAAGGTTTTAAATTAAGCTTGTAACAACAAAAGCATGTGCTTCAAAGTTAAGTAAGATTAATGTTATCCTTTCAAATATGACAGAAATGCCATATTTTATCCCTTTTCAAGGCCTCTGCCACTTAGAACGTGCAGCATTTGCTTTAAAACAGTTACACTCTGTGAAGCATTGCCTTAAGTATGATCATTTGAGCATTACTGCCATGGATATTTCAGGTTCAGAAATGTGCCACATTCATTTATTCTTACTGCGATAGGAAGAAGCAATGCAGCATCAGGAATAAGAGTTCCTATGGAAGAGCACAAGAATATTAAATACAAGTTGAAATTAAATTGTTTATTATGATTCAATGTACTTATTCTCTCTGTTTTTCACAGAAGATATAGGTTAAGGAAGTCAGGAGAATTTGAGAAAAGCAAACATAATCTTTTGCTAAAATTTTGCTTTGCAGAGCACTATTCATAAAACTGCTAAACTGCTTTTGAGAGATTTTGAAAAGTCTGAAAAGGGCTAGTAGGCAGAAATGCTAATAATTAAATAAATCCTATTCTTACTTACATGGATGTCAGAAATTAGACAGAAACAATTACAGAATTGTAAAAAATGACTAGTTCTCTGTCAGCGATGTGTCAGACTGCAAAGCTAAACAGTGCTTCCAAGCATAGAGGAAGATTAGCTATCTACTAACCCTGGATTTTGCCTTTAACAAAGGCAACAGCACTGCTTCATTCTCAAAATCTTGTTTCATGAAGAAAGGTGGTGTCATTCTATGGAAACATAGATGGATAAACAAAAGATATGGATAAAAGCAAAGATACTGTAATCATGCCAAATCAAGATATAGTGAAATTTATTAAAAACTCTCGTATACACCGTTCTCCCTAGGTTTTGTCTGTGAAGATGGTCTCCAGTGCTCTTCTGCTTTCTATATGTGACCAGTTAGCTCACAGTCATTTCTGATATTATTAGAAAAAGCAATAATTATCAATCCAAATTGCATGGACTCAAGTAGCATTTTTATATGATTTGAGATAACATGGAACCATTCCCATTGGTACAATGCATGTAAGTATAGTAGCCACAAATAAATACATAGTTAAATGAAAAGTTTTCATCCAGTCTCTGCAAAAGTGCAGTGCTGGGACAGCTTCTAACAGAAGTAGTGTGGAAAAAATATAAGTAGGTTGAAGGTGGAGTGCACCCATTTTAGGAACAACTGATTTTATATATGTGTGTGTGTGCGTGCATGCGTGTGTGTGCGTGCGTGCCTCTGTGTGTGTGTGTGTGTGTGTGTGTGTGTGTGTGTGTTATATAACACTTTATGTGATGCAATTACCTGAAATAAATTGATTGGCACAGACAATCTATTCTATCCTTTGGCCTATTCAGAGCATGTATCATTTTGTATGCTGCTCAAGTGAAAGGTTTACAGTTGCCTGTTTTCCATATGCTGGCACTTTCTCAGTTACAGAGACTCCCAGGTTAATAGAGTAGCTATATCCATGTGTGTTTGGTATTTATGGCACTATGACTATGACTAAGGATTTGCTCTTCGGATTTCAACTTCCTTCCTTTGACTTAGATTCTCACCAAATAAATATGAATGCTGGGTTGGTGACTTCCTTGGAGTTACACGGATTTACACCAGCAGAGGTGTAAATCTATACTATTATTGCTTCTTGCAAAAGTATAAAGAGTTTTTTAAAAGGAAACAATTTGGAGCTATACTTCATTTGCCATTACTCACCGTGCATCCAAGTAAATGCCCCATTATCCTCTGGAAGGCTTGCTATTGGTCACCTATTTCTTGGCAGGTAATGTCATGGGAAATTACTTCTTCCATTGTCTGCCTGTGCTTCTGGTGGTTTATTCACAGTCAGTAGTTCTGATGATCATTTCCCCATTTATATTTACTTCAGCCACTGCGTTGACTTTCTTTTTTCTTAGGGGTATGCATATATCAATTTCTCGTTAACTCACGTCTGGAAAAAGCAATGCCACTTTTTGTTTACTAGGCTTTTCCACTTGTACCAGCTGTTATGAGACAGAGCAGAAATCCTGTTTAAAAGTTCTCCAATTATGCTTCATTATTTTATAACATTTTCAACAGCTGGATGCATGATTACATGCACTACAGAGCAGAAGTCTTTTCTCTTTTTTAGCAAGTGTGCAGCTGCAAATCTTGTGGCTTTAGAATGGTATCCTAGAGCACATTAATCATCCTTCTGAAGATTCCTATCAGCAACAGCGATGGAAAATAGCTGAGAATGAGCTATTCAACAAGTACATGATCAATCACATATGTACTTTAAATATTATAATTTGCAGCACAAATAGCTATACTGCTAGAAAGAACCCAATATCATGAATCAAATAACTTAATAACTATTGATGGTTGAATGTTTATCATTGCAACTATTTTTAATAACAGAATTAAAATGATAATTTTTACAGAAACCAATCTCAAAATAGACGACTCTTTGAAAGAAAGAAAAATACATGTTCATAGAAAAGGCATTTTCTTTTGTAGGACCTGAAAGTGATATTTGAAAAAGGTTTATATTTGCTCTGATTAATTTTTTGCAGTTCATTTTAATATAGGCACACACCCATGAGAACATTACAATAAATGTCAGTTCTGGTAAATAAAACTAATATCTATTTGAAGTATTAAAGGATCACCTTACTCTTAAGAAATACATGAAACCTCAAAAAACCTGAAAGACAAAGTACTCTTCAGTTTTGAAATTTATGTCATCATCTCCATGGAATCTACACAGCTTTTTCCTGTTACCTGAGGGGATGGATTAAGATAGCGTTAGAGGTAACCCATGCAGTTTATTTGACTCAGACATTTTCTTTGTAATTTTATAACTTTCATAGCACCCAGTATCACAAGGAAAAATATATAAGCAAAGCCTCTCCTGCCCCCCACCCCAAATGTTAAATTTGTTGCAATGTCTCCATGCAGATAAATCATAGACTCCTACCTCAGATCTGGGGACACTCACTGAAAAGAAAGCTGGAAACAATTTGTAACAGAAATTATGCTGTGCAGACAGCTTAATCAGTAAAATTTGAAATCAAGAGAAGTGCATAAAAATGCACAATCTGGAGACCTGATGATATTAGTAACAATCCTTTGTGGGGGATACGAGGATTCAGAATGGTGATGGCCAAATTATGAATAAGACTGCAGCACCCCAAGAAAACATCTTACAAAACCTGCCAACTTGTGGGTGGATGTTAAAAAAACATTTTTTTGGCAAAAATAGTTCAAAATCTAGCTGAATTAGAGAAGTATATAAATAGAGAGAAAATTACGGGTTCCTGGTGAAGGCCCACCTGAGATTAAAAAGCATACAAAAACTTAAAAAGAAAGACTGTTTAATTTTGGGGAATACACTGAGGGAAGGAAAAGGACAAGATTTGTGGGAGTGAGTACAAAGAAGGGAAAATAAGCCCCTTTGGTCGGGTCTCGTAATTCTTTACTGACTTCCTACTTCTCAAAATGGTTTGGACCTAAAACTACTTCTCTAACAACTGCATCTCTGTCTTTCAAAAACTGAAAAATCACTACACTAAAATGTAAGTGATAGACTGAACCTTAAAAATGAGAATGCTAATTAGTCTAGTAATAGTAGAACTGCAGAAAAATGAAGTTTATGTATTAAATCATTTCCAGATGTTAAGGAAGACACAAGACAGAAGATGCACAGAGTGAAAAAGAAAAACTGCTCAAAGGAAGGAATAACAACATTTTCTGATTAAGACAAATACTTTCTACATACTTATTATCCCCAAACCATTTCTATCAGTGATTATTGATTACTTTTGAAAAGAAGATAGAGTCATGAAAAGCAGTGTAAATAAGCAAGCAGTGGAAATGTGTTTTTATAGAGGCAAAATAAAGTAAGCAAAAAAATGACCTTGCCTGCCCTCCAACAGGTCCCTTGAGACAGCTCTTCCCATAACAGCCATATAATCCCTGACATCTCAGCCTGTCCCAGTGACTGCATCCTTCCCATGCTTACACACGAGCTCAGTGATTTCTAACTTGCTCTTCAACATCTTCCATTCCTACCATTACCATACAAACATGTCTTAATATCATTGACTACAAAAAGTCTTTGACAATTCAAGCTCTCTCCAGCAGCCATCTTATCACCCTTCCTTCTCATTGCTTACCAAATGTGCTGTTCACAACCACAGGCTAGATTTCCTCTTGTTCTAGTCTGTCTTAGGATCTTTCCAACCTCTCTTTTTGGCTTCATAACTGACTCAGGTCTAGCCAAGGCCTGTGTCTGTCTCTTGTTAAACTTGGATTGCTTACTGGGGTCTGGACTGGTCTTAACTCTGTATTTTCACAGTACCTTGTTTAAAGTCAGCGTGATACAAATAATACAGCACAAAGTGAATTAAGTTGATGGCTAAAATGAAGTGGTGCAGACAAAGTAAACCGACTCTTTTCACTAGTAAAGATAACCAAATGCAACATAAGTAATTTTATTTTGTGAACAGTTATCCAGCTGATAGAGAAGAAACTGGACTGCCTGCTGTGACCAACAATCTGATGTTCCTGAGAGTCCATTGCAGGGAGAGAAACATTAAACACCTGTCACTCAAAAATAATTTTCAGGAGTGGGCAGAGCATTCTGACTGTTAAACAATAACCACTCAAGCTTGTTAAAAACATGAAGATTTTGCATCATGTCTCTTCAAACTCAACGTATAGGAGACAATCTTTTTCAGGATAAAAGTAGATCTCTAGCCAAACTGCCGCATTCTATGATCTGTTATAATAGCATGCAAAATGAATAATGTATTATATATAACAAACTTCATGTACACATTGATATATTTTCATCATATTATGATTGACTTAATGTAATGTACAAGCAGACTATTGCTAGTGAAAGAAAAACATTAATTTTGTGATTTCCCAGTGACAGTGGGTTTTAATCAAAGAAACATGATCTTTGCAAGAGATTTACAGATGATGGAGGAAGGTAAGCAAGTGGTAAAAGCCCTGAAACATTCATTTGGCTACTGAGTTCATTTTCTGGAGGAATAAACCATATCATGATGTTTAATTCCCTTGTCTATTACAGATGATCCTTTAATACATATGAATGTATTAGGCTTCACATACTTGCCTGCTTGTCCAGATGCAAATTTAAACATATTATTTTAATTATAAAGAAATTTTGTGGCACAGATAATTTTGGGGACAGTCGTAGCATAGAGTTACAATGCAGTAATTACATTTCAAAGGGAACCTTTTACTGTCAATAAGAGTGTTAATCAATAATTAAGATGTAAGGATGAGTAATGCAATAAGCCAAATTAGTTTCATAGCTGGTTGCTAATATTGATGACTCAATTACAGGTGACAAGTGAAAGCATTTTGAAAATGGTTTTGAATATGCTTTCAGCACTTAATTTTTAATGTATTGTGAATATAAAACATCACTTTAGAGAAGAATGTATGAAAAAGTTGTTGTAGCTGGAAGAGGATTTTAATTACCATGCTTCATTTTTATTTGTACTTTAAAGAACTTTTAAATATACTCGAGGATCAGCATCTGCAAGAACAGCAGTAAGGATGAGTTTTACCAAAGGCAACTAATAATTTGAAAAATCAGACCCCCACCCTTCCACCAAAGTTACATTTCATGTTCTGACAGTGATAACATAGAATTATGAATGCAGAGTTCCAAGTAACAATAATATCACAGCCTGTGATGCTGGAAAGTGCAGAGTATCAAAGCCTTCTGGTATCATTGTACTTCACTTACGTCTTTCATAAAACAGACATTGTTGAACCAGCACCCTAGTCACTAAAAAATATGCAGCAGTGTGACACAACTGCCAAGACTTCAGTTTTATAGATATCAGTCTTCAAAGACTTTTGCAACAGGCTTGATCAGAAAAAAGTCAGAACATATTGAGAAAAAAAAAAATCCCCACAGAGACATGCCCAGATCTTATTAATGAATATGTGCACAGTATAGTAAGAGATATTCTGGTTTATGTTTCTGAAAATGCCTTAATGGAATACACTGGTGAAGCAGAAACACACGAAAACAAAATTGTATTGCACTAAACTTCAGGGAAAAGAGTACACATTGTTCATCTGAAAGAACAATGCTTGAATAAAGCTTTCTCTGAGATTAAACCTCTTCCAAATTTAAAATGGGAAACTGCAGATGTGAGGTGTCATGGAGAGCATAAAAAAATGAGTTATCTAAAATCAATTGCTGTCATGTTCCTGTGGGTTACCCTCTTAGCAAGATCAGACAGCTAATTCAGATGTCAGGGCATTTGTTTCAGCATTTGCTGTGATCCATCTACTATCTTGGAATATAGAAACAGATAATTTTATGAATGAAAAAGGATTCACACTGGAAGTACAGAAATAATATGTGCTTGCTTACTTTAAAACACAAGGAATATCAAATCATCTAGAAGGTCAACATTCACCATTTGAAAACTCATTTCAATATGCCTTGCTCTGAAAGTTTTCCCTTCAGCTTAGGACTATAGTCTTGTAACTTCATAACCTCAGTAACATGTTATTGCGATTTTTTTTTGAAGAGACAATCTCTCTTAATAACCTCAGAGAGGCAGCCAGCAGGTCAGGGCCTTGCCACTCCCAGCCAGGCACCTTCCCCCACATCCCCAGGGGAAGGGGGTCGCTCTGGCAGGCAAAGCTCTCAGAGGGGAAGATGCACTCAGGCACTTATACAGACATCCAAGAGTGGCATTTGGTCATTTCAGGACAGCAGCAGCTCGTCAGCACTGCTGGGAGAGAAGAGCAGGATGAAGCTGCACTGCCCCAGATGGAGCAGGGGCCACTGCACAGAGGCCAGCTTCCTCCCGACACACCCACGCATACATTTGCTGCTGCTGTACATCTTCATGACTCGCATGTGACTTTCCAAGAAGTTTTGCTTTATGGCCCTGGGGTTTTTTTCCCAGTCTTGCACTGCCTTCTGGATTCTTTAGAATTACAGGATTGATATATAGAAATTTCTGTGGGGGTAGCTCCATTAAGGATATATGCAACCTGTTCATAAGTTAGTAGGCTTAATAAAGTTGTTATTCACCATTAACAGCATCTTAATACCATGCAGTCTCCAGGGATTAAGAGAAAATCTCCTTTTCCATGGAACAGAGGCAACAGTAAATTTTGAGATACTACAAATACATGCAGTAGTTTTAAGTAGATGGAAAAATGCTGAATTATGAATATATTTGCCATGAGTATTGAATACTTAATAGCAGTTAGTGCCTTCAGTCAAACAAGCCAAATAATAGAAAAATTAACAATTTACACAGCTGAACACTCTGTATGTAAAACTGCTATCAGACAGTCCCATGCACCGATGTTAGGACATATTCCAGATGTATTATGTGCTTCAACTGTGAGAAAAATAAGAAAATGACAGAGAAGAAATGACAACATGCTTTGAAAATGTGAAGACCTATGCAATGCATATAGAATTATCACATGGCAAAACAGTGTTTACAGCAACAATAAATGACACCTTGGTGAGCGACTGGACCCTTACTCTTCAGATTTAGGCAACAGCACACAGTCCCATAAATATGAAAATCTAGAAATGCTGGCATCTTATGCAAGATAGCTTTTTTATCTTACAGCTGATTGATAGCTAAATTAAGTTGGACTCCTGTGGGAAAATTACTTTGACTTTCCATTGCACAACTGAATTTAGGCCTTTCCACTACTGTAAATGCTATAACACAGTTACAGAGGTGAAATTCATAAAGCTGAAAAAAGCATCAATAGATAGTGAATTTGAATACAGCATAAGTAAGGAATAAACTTAAATTTGATGGTGTGAATTGTATAAAGTAGTACTGGCTACTTCTACATTTCAACAAAAGAGCAGGCTCTGAAAAATCCAAGGCTTACTTCCCATCTATATGATTGATCTCAGATGCTCAATAGATACTCTGTGCATCATCTCTGGTGGTCAGTTTAGTTACTTTCTGTCTCATTTTGTGTGTTTGGGACTCCAGACTTCAGAAAGCGTGTTCTCACATGCCAGAGGATATAATTTCAAGAAATATGGAAATTAAGTAAAAACTGGTCCTGGTTACCACTAATAGAAATAGTCTATAATAATAATAAACAACTGAGGTCTCACAGTCACCCTAATCTCTCCCTGGAGCCAGTAGAAAGACACATGCATCTCTAGAAGGTGAATGAACCCATGTAAGATCTAACTATAATTCTAATTAGTCACCTTGGAGGGAAATAGCTTCATAAATTCCAGTAGAGTTAATGCCATCTTGTGCAGGTTTCAGTTTCTTCAGTGGAAAAAATGGAGGAGAAATGCACATTCAGAATTTGTGGAAATTCTAAATTCAATGCTACTTATCAGAACTCTAGGCACATTTCTGGGCAAGTGACCAGCTGGGAGCTGTATAAACAGTAAACTAGTCTGCTCATAATTTTTCTTCATTTACATAAATTATTGCAACATTTATATACCAATCCCTATATTTATTATCAGAAAATTATTAGCAAACAAAAAATGTAAAAGTATTTTACACTTTGGATATGAGAATTTTACTGTGCTTCTGAAAGGGTTTTTCACTGCACCTGGTTGTTTATTTAGCTCCCATTGTAAGCCTGTAAGGAACCATAATTTATGGCTTTCAGAAAGTTCACATGCAAAAAGTGCATTTTGTTCTGCTTGGAAAGTAATTGTCAAATTTGGTGCTGGATGATATTTTCACATATTTGCTCCAGGTTAAATGTACCATTGCCACATTAAAATCTGAACACATTTCACAGCAAAATACCTCTTTCTGTCCATGAAAATCAGCCTCTGTGTTTGAAGAAGACACCAAGCCACCTGGAAAACTTAAAAAAAAAATTCATCTGGTATAGGTACACTGATTTTTTGTGTGTGCAGTGCAGATTTCTATGAGCTTATATTGCTGGTTGTAATGCTGCTTTCTACATAGTTGCTATTTTCGCTATAGTCATGAATGTAACGCTTCCAAGATGAACTTCAATGTCAGACTGTACTGCTAGTCTATTGTCTTATGCTGAAACATTTGAATCTTCTTCTTGAGCATAAAATCAAAAGGAGAAAGCCATCCTTTCAAAAGGAAAAAAGAATATTAAGGGAAGGCAAGAGCACCTCCATAGGCTGTTCCTCAATTATTTCCCTTGCTAGGGTGAGGTTCGTATATTTGCACAAAGACGAAATAAAGGATTTGATCCAAGGTTCATTCAAATATTAAACAGGATTATGTTTTGCATGATAAACAACAGACCTGTTCACTTATTTGTAGGAAATAGTGTAAAGCCAACACCTTTTGTAACTATATGCATGTAGAATTTTGAGAACTGAATTTACTGCTTCATAATCCTGCAATTTCAAAGAATAAACAAGCTAAGCAAAACTGTCAGGAAACATTCATACTCTCACGTGAATTGACATTATCAGTAAAATCATAAGAAGTATACAGTTAGTTCCTGTACAACATGGAAAAGAAAACTTTACCTATTCTGTCTTCCTAATCATGAAATACATTTGACTTTTAAATAGTCCCCCTGAAGAAGTCGTTAAAATTTTGTGCATTCATTTAAAACAAAACTAATACATCGAGGACACAGTCAAGTGAGAAGCTGAATCTTCTGCTACATCTCTTCCATCTCAAATACCCAAAGAAAGAGCCAAAACAAGCAGAGGCTTGATACGGGTAATGCAAAATGTAATGCAGACAAACACTCAGTGCTAGATCCAGTGAAAGATACTGAGCTTGACAAGAATTTTAGGAATCTGGGCCCACAAATGAACACTCAACATACTTTCAGGTGCTTAGGAGGATTGTACAGTGGGAGAGAATAGGGAGAGAAAATTGGTCCACTGAGGAAGGCGAATTTTATGACTAGCACCTGCAGTTTTTTGTCAAAGAGCTGAGACAGCTCACTGTTTTTCTTTTTAAACAGGGAAGAAAAAAGAAGGCAAATCTATGGTCCACCTCTAATATAATTGCTTAAATAAGCAGGGCACCAACCCAAGAACTAGGGGAGAAAAGCTCATTTTTCTGACCATTGTGCTTGCTACTCAAGAGGGACATCTGTTAGGTACTTCAGAATATAATTCATCCAGTCCTGAAATAATGCAGTCTGACCCCCAGGAATGGAGACGGGAGTCAGGCACCTCAGTACTTACATCAGAGCCGTTCTAAGCATGTGTAGAAGGAAAAACATAAGTATCATGAGTAGGACTTATCAACATTTAAAGTACTGTTCACAATAAGTGTTTTAGTTCTGAAGACACCCAAAGCTCTGAAGTACACCCTTTTTCTTTCCCACATACTTCCCAGCAACATAAAGGTAACAAATAACAATAGGCCCAGCCTGTGCAGCTCTCTCTTCCATTTCTGACACAGTTACGAAACCTTGTTCATGGTTATCTGTGTTAGCCATAATGATTAAATTGTGCCATGGGAGAGTGGAAAGTGGAAAGGGAAAGATGGAGATGGGAAATTCCCCAGGAAACTTGTAGGTGAACCTCTTAGAGACCATTTTGTGGTAAGATTTTCAAGGATTTAATGTTTCACAGTTTACTGTGTTTAAGCCTGTAGATTGTAAGCTGGGCTAAAAGGCTGCAGCTGGGCAGCAGAGGGGAAGGCTGAGTCTGATTCCTCTGGCTATTGCAGTCTGGGTTAGGTTAAACCACTTCAGAAAAAGCGATGGGAGAGGGGATTGTGCTTTCCCAAGGAACATCTATGTGTGCTTAGCCTGGAGACCTGTCTGCAGTGGAGGACAAGGCACAGAGGGATGTAGTAGGGTGCCTACAGCTCATGCGGAGAGTGCAAGATTCCTGTGAGTAGCAGAGAGCCCGGCTCTGCAGGGAGCATGTCCTCAGCCAAGCACAGCTGGAAAGAGTCTCTCCCAGGGAGGCACAAATGTATTTGGAAACATTTAAATTGTTGAATTGTCAATACTGGAGGAAACAAAACTTCTTGTAAGAACACAGGGGCCAGGGAGAGAGCTCTTTTCTAGCAGTCATTTTATCTCATTGAGAAGATATGCTTTTTTTCAGCATTTAAAGTATTTTTCTTTTCTAGCTCATATATTTCTGTTTAAATAAAGACTCGTTTTGAAGACTAGAAGTCATTTCTGTCTTCTAGTGTTAAGATAGTAAGATTCATCTGCCCTAACTAAATTATGTTCATTCAAACTAGGCTTCTTTTGTACTACTGGAAAGTAGTAAGCACTTCTAAAGGTCACCTTATCATAAGCCTCAAGCATAAGTAAAATGAATTGCCCTACAAAGCAAGTCTAGAGTGACCAGTTCACACTTCATAACTAACTCCTAGTGTCTAAAATTGGATGCTATGACTCCTTCCCTTCTCATACTTCTAGTCTTTAGTAATTTTTTATATATGCGTAAATGTAATACCTACATTTTTTAAAGGCTGTAGTTGGTTATGTCCCACAAGTTATCTCAACAAAAATTGTCAGGCTAGTGATATCTTTTAAAGGAGAACCAAGCCTCTTGCCTATTCAGTTGCACTCATTTTTTGAGGATGATTTTTTCATTTGTAATACAAACTGCCATCTTTTAATAGTCACCATTAATAACACTGGATTTTTGTGAAAATTGGATATCCTAAAGTAGAATCCAAACAAGTTCATACAGCAAGGCTATAACTGCACTACTCTAGTGCAGTAGGCATTAGATTCAAATTTAATTAAAGTTAATATTGTCTAATGTTACAGGTAAGAATTTGTAGTATTATCTAAT
This sequence comes from Morus bassanus, assembly GCA_031468815.1. Taxonomy (NCBI): domain Eukaryota; kingdom Metazoa; phylum Chordata; class Aves; order Suliformes; family Sulidae; genus Morus; species Morus bassanus. The sequence continues at coordinate 67,174,275 of CM062571.1, forward strand.
GCTGGTGATAATGTTTATTCAGCCTAAATAGAGGAAGTAAACCAAAATTGGTATCAAACAATCTGATGAACTCTTTGAAAGAATAGCAAGCTTTAAAAATCTCTGTCATAATTATGTCTTAACAGAACTTCTCTGATCCCTCAACCATGCAAAGACACAATAATGCTTGTAAGTAAAGTAAAGCAATTTTTTTTTGCCTTATTAAATTTACATGTCATGGAACAGAGTACACATACAAAGTGACTGCATTTACTGTGTGCATATAATCCCAACAAATCTGACATTCATAAAAATCTGTGAACTGCAGCCATTTATTTCTTAAATGATTTCTCCTACCAAAGGCATGCATGAGGTACTTTCCCAGGGCTATCAGTAAAATGTCACGGTTGCTCTGGAATCAGGCACATGAATTCAACCACAGGGATAAAGAGTGAAAGGGGGGATACAAAGTCAAGACAAACAATCCATTAGATGAACAATGATAGGATTTTAGTTTGACATATGTGAATCATGGAAGTCTAAAAGACTGTGAAGTCAAAAGAAATATCTAGAACTGAATGTAAATGTAACCAGGTTTCTTGAAAGTGAAAGAGATCTTCACAAAACACAGAACAGATTATCACTGTTCTAGCAACTAAAGGTGTTAGAAAGTGTAAAAAGAGAAACAAAAAACCTCGTATATTGATGGTGATCCCACTAAAGCCAATAGATATTTTACTATTGTCAAGGAATGCACATGGTCATGGTCATTTTCATTCATTTCTTCTCAAAAGTACCAACAAGCCTATAAATAAACCTGATTTCAATAAAAATCCATGCTTATAGCAAGTTAGAATGTGTAACTGAACTTTCACAAAAATATAGGAAGAAGCATCAATGTATTTCAATAAAAACACATTTGAGGCTTGCTCTGTAAAGCCAGTAACACTTCCTTCTGTTACAAAGGGCTATTCCAATAGTTCAGTAAAGTTAAACTCACTAGTCTTATCTGTGTCATTAAAGTAAATATATTTTTACTAATTCAGCTTAGTGTCCTCACATCTCTACTGTAGGTGAGAATTATTTTCTTCAGTCAGGAGAATAGTCATAGAAATGGGAGCAAGTTCTTATGCCTCACCTCTGCAGTTTGAAAGATTGTGGAAGCCTTACCAAGTTTCATTCACCAAATGACTAGTGCATAAAGTGTTATGCCTTGGAAAGAACTGTGGATGGAAAGGATGATTGCTTCAGGAACAGTGTGATCCAGATTGGGGCTTGGTAGTACAGAAATAGGGTTTAAGAGGATGAATTCATCTGGTGAGTGAATTCTCACCTTAGTTTTCAAAAGCACTTGTAAACAAGCCAGCAATGTAGAAATTGCTGCTCACTTCCTGATGATCTGCAAGAAACATGTTTATTTATGTGCATGTGTGCTTTGAGCCCCATTTAAAAGGTACCTGAGACAAATTAAAGGCTTTTGTATAGAAGCACTTTTTGAATGTTTTCATTTGTTTAATAAATAGCTACCCTTCTAGCCTCAAAGAGGATTTCTTCTGTATTGAAAACATGTCTTCTTGTGAGAAAATAACAGAAGATTGTCTAGCAGGAAAGAATAAGAGAGACTTGTTAGACTTCAGCATATTTTAAATAGATACATTTGCTTTATCTGCAGTCCCTCAGCATTTGTTTTCCTAGCAGGTAAATGTGTCAGCTGACAAATATCACAGTAGATTACAGAGCACAACAGTGAAAGTTACTTGATATTAATAAAGCAGCCTCTGAAGAGGTAAGGGCTAGTTCCCCATGAAGTAACATCAACAAAGCTGGACTATGAAACAAACATGAAAACACTACAAGAGATATTTGATGACATGAATGTTATGAAAAAAGGAAAGGTTTTCAGTGCTAGAAAAGTGACTTCAGAGGAGAAACAAAAGAATTAACTTAATGATCTGAAATCTGAAAGCATGAATCCTTATATTGCACATTATGCCACTGTTCCCTTAAGAAAATTATCCGTTGGACTAAGACAAGAAGAAAGTTCATTGCAGAGGTAGGAAATATGACAGTGGCAAACACTGCTTGCACATTTGAGAAAAGAATGGAAACCCCCTACAGACTAACAAGAATAACAACCTTTCATTCAATGAAGCCTCAGAAGGATTTGAAGCTGTCATTTTGCCAGATGAAAGACTAGTGATGTATGCCTCTGAAGTAATGGGAAAAATACAGAAGTAGTCATGGAAGAAAGATTGCTATGAGCATCTTGTAAATATAAATATAATATATACAGAGTCATCTCAATTATCCAAATCACTAGCTAACCAGACTCTCAATTACTAAAAATAAAATATGTTCCCTGAAGCAAGAAGAGCCAACTAAAAAACAGGAAGACCTCCCTGAATTTAAAAGCAGGCTATTATGCAGTTGCCTCGGAGGTGGGCTTTGGTATCCTTTATTCCCCTGAGTCATGAAGAATTTTGATTTCACGCTACAAGAATCAAGCCATTTTGTAAAAATCCATGTCAGTCATTATAAAAACAAGATATGGACTGATCCTGGGAAGCTCATTGCACCTGATGGTACTTGAACTTGCTGTTGTTATGGCTGGGTTGATCACCAGATCTCCCCAAAGACCACATCTGCTGCTTTCAGAAGTTATCTAAGTCTGCAAAAGTTTAGCTGTACACAACAGTTAAGAAAAACTATTTTTTCTAATGCTTACTGAGGTGCAAAGTTGAAATCCATGATGGGATTTTATGTAATGAGATAACTGATTGTGTGATGTAACAGTCACTAAACATTGTGTGCTGCAAAATGCTGAAAGTCATCCAGCACAAAGGAAGAGTAAAAGACATAAAGGAAGAGCAAAATAAGTAAAGACATTGAGTAACCATAAGAATTAAAGATCTTTAATTTTGTATAAATACTTTAGTCCTGTGGACACAAAGGGGACTGTTCATATGCTCACGTATGGAGAAAGAACATTTAGAACCCAAGTATGACAGACTTGATAAATACAAGAAAAAACATGACAGAGGCATTAAAATTATGTTGGTTCCCTAAGCCATCTTGATCCAAGGTTGACTAAGTTTATTTGAGTACAGCAAGGAGGATTTTGCTGACAGGGTAAACTCCATTTCAAAAGCGATAGGCTGCATAATACAGTACATCAAGTAGCACTGTGTTAATGCATTTTAAATGTCAACTTACATGCAGTGGCTGTGCAGAATGAATAAATATCAGAAAGCACTCCATCATTTAAACATCTGATTCTGAGCATCAATGATCCTTGCCAGAGAGGCAACCTCCTTTTCTGGCCATTGGATGTAATGGAAGCTCCAGATTTGACCCTGTCTTTCCCAAACCCCTCTTCAGCCCAGAGCGTGTGCAGGTCTACCCACATGCCGTACAAGTTTTGAAACAACTACCAGTTTTACAAAATTCTGACCATTTCAGCTGATTTACTTTCCCATTTCTATCAGCTTTTCTCCTAAAGGCTGTGCTTTCCAGCTAGGTATCCAATATGCTGTAGCTCTGTATGTAGTTACTTCTGATGATCATAAATCAGTGCTCAAAACTCAGACTATGTTTTCTGTTTGGGGCTGTAAGAAACCCATATCTGATCTGCTTTAAACCTGTTGCTAATCAATATCTCTCAGCAAATTAATTAATTAAATCATTAAAGTCTGTTGCATGCCTTTTTGAACATTCCTTTCTTTTTTCTTCACAAATCAAAAAGAATTAATGGAAAGGAATATGTCACAGTCCAGATAAGAAAGGAAGCAAAAGGAAAAAGACAACAGCAACCTTGAAAGTCATCTGTCACAGTTTCTGAAGTGTCATAAGCTCTTTGACCATTTTTTTTCCCTGTGACAGTTTACAGGCAGTGGCTCAGAGACCATTAGGGCTGGTAGAAAAGTAACTAGCTATCTGTCTTGTTTCTGACCGAAGAAAACAGTAAAGATGGGAGAATAAGGATGACAGAAAGACTAAAAGTAGACACCTAGTTAAATAAAAAATTGAAGCATCAGTGACAGATGTTCTCAAATTCTCAAAGATGTTTAGATCTTTGAAAATAAAAACAAATTCTATAGCAGTGGAAACAGCTAAGAGCAGGTGGATTCCTTTCTAGTATTCATGTTACAGCTGGCAGAGAGATTCGATCTCAAAGTCAAAACCTACTGAAGGTACCTGGGACAGAAAAAAACCTCTCAACTACTTTTTATGTTCTACATGATGAAGCAGTCCAGACAGCCATTTTGAAATAGTTCTGAAATTAGAGTAAAAGCATTATTACAACAAACAGTTCCAGAATTACTGGGTGACAGGCAATTCACATGATGGACTTGCACTCCAAAAGAACAAAAGGAGATAGTACTTGCTGACATTGACCTCTGGTAGACAAAACTTTTTCAACTGTGGTACCTTTATTGGAGTGTGTAATTAAAAAACAACACATCTTTCTTCTTAGTTTGACAGTACAAGTCTAAATAGATTAGAATTAACTGTAAGTAAGTAATCACTGCAGTGTTCTAAGTTAAAAAGATATAATCTTACAGTGAAATGTCCGTAACAAGGAAGCAAAGATAGAGAAAAGAGTTTTGAGAATTACAGACATATATGTGACAAATAAGCTTTCTAAATATAAACTGAGTGCTTTCTGGTGGATAACAAAGGGAGGAATAATCCTCTCATCTGTTTGTAGTGTTTCAGGCAACAACTCTGACCTTCTTGCCTTGTTCTATGTTTGGAAATGTCAAAGCAACTTCTTAGCAACATTAATTAATTAATTAATCCTTGCTTAACAAGAAACTACAGTCAAGCAAAACCTTCATTAAAGGATTACACAAGATCTGATACCCCTTGCTAAATTTCCTGGACTCTTTTCTGGGAGATTTAAAATGTTAAAACTCTTGCAAACACAGATAGGGCAAAGAAAGTCCTTAGAGTACTCTATTTGAGTAGTTTGAACTTCTTATCCACATGAAATTGCATTTTTCAGATTTTACTGCTTTTTACTTTCAAAATCTCCCTTCATTTTCATTTAAAATCAATTTTTATATCAGGCTACATTATTAATAACCTTTCAGATTAATGCTGTAAACCAATATATAGCAATTTATAAAACTGAAAGGGTTTACTTTGCAGGATGTTTAGGAATATATCTATGATTTATGACAGGTGTGTTTGCAGTCTCCTCTGTCTTTCTTTTTGAGCCTGAATGAGCACAAAACCAAAGCAAACATTCCCTGAGCTTCTGCATTTCATTTACTGTCCTGTAAAAATAAAATAACTTACTCATTTCACCTCACTTAGAATTAAAACTGTAACTGAGCTCAAACCATAGTGAACTTCTTTATAAAACTTATTCTGAGCTTAAACTTAAGGATATTCAAGGGACATAGGTTGGATTTAATGCTGACCTGCTATTTCATTGCTTTACCTCAGCTCAACAAGTTAGTATTTTTTATTGGGAAAAGTAAGAAATACATAAAGCTGAGTTATTTCTGAGTGCAATTTTTAAAAATTATCATGTTTTGGATTCCTGAAAACAAGAATGTCTAATGATATTAAGGGGTGGGTGTTAAAGACTTACCTAAAATGACCTCATTGTGAATGATGTTTTGAAGGCAATGTTCCTGATTGTCCATGTCCTGCCAAAATCTCAGGTTACTCTTGAGCAAGTCAGAGGTAGTGCTGAGCTACTAAATGGCCCTGTAGGATCATTCTGTGAAGAAATATTTCTGTTCTCTACCTCCTCTCATACTTGTGCCAAAAGATAGCCATGGAAAACATTGCTACAACTGAGGCACTTCCATACCTCAAGGAACAGTAATTAGCAGGATAACAGACTGGGTGTCCACAAGAAGTGGTCCCTTGGTCTAACCCTGCACCTGGATCCTCCTCAAGCATGTCTTGGTAGGTGGGAAGTATCTGGGTGGATGTATCAGACTGAAGTGTGCATCAGCAAGAGAGCAGAAGCACATTTATGCATGAAGCAAGTCCCAGTCTTGTTTTTGCATACTCCTAAGCATATGCAGCAAATACCCATGAGTTTCATAGGAAGCTACAATAAAGGAGGAAAGACATTGATGACACATGACAGACTGAAAAAAGAAACAATTAAAAGGCTTGGTTTTGGTTTTGTGCTGAGCATAAAATGCATTGCAATGTTAGAAATGTTCTTTTTCTCCTAAATTTGTCTCTTTTATTGACTTCTTCATTAATAAAAATATTTATTTCTAGAAACAATTTTCTTTGTCTCCTTCCTATCTGGCTTCCTATTACAGTTTTAAGAAATAGTCTAAATGCCATTAAACCCTCTGATTTTATATGGCTAGATTTACCATGCAAGAGAGTCCACACACCTACCTCTCAATGTTATCAAACTATTTCCTTTTACCAAATACAAATTATGTATTTTAAAGATATCCTCTAATTACATCCTTATTTGGTAATCTCTGATGATTCTTACTGAGTAAATAAGGACAAATTATTTAAAACAACCTGCAATTAGGGCATTTTGAATGCCTAGAATTCACTACTTCATCTAATTATGCAATTACAGGGTTAAGAAGCAGATTCTTGACATGATATCTCCTATTCTGTCAAGACCTAGAGAGGGATCATTTTGCAGATATTTGACCTTAGACATTCTACATCATTATGCACAAAATTTTATGTCAAATATAACTCCTTTTCATTTTTGCTATGAACAGCATAATAATCTGAAGTACATGATAATAATATGAAATGCATAATAATCTGAACATCAGTTATCTTCTTCTGCATTTTCTCACAGATGGACGTTTTCCTCTGTTTTCACCATGTCCATTGCCTTTTCTGAAGTTATGAAGCTGAGATTATGATGTAAATCTTCAGTTTTGGTTGTCTGAGCTTAGTCTTGTGACTTCATGTAAAGGTCTCTAGATGCAGTAGTACTGGTGTAAAGAGTTCTGTTACTTCTGAAGGCATTTTTCTTTATATTCCAAAATACAGAATGGACAATTTTAGCCACAGCAAAAGAGACCTTTTTAATTAAAAGATAAACATGGCAAAAAGCTACATGTTAGCTTTTTCTCTAATAATTTTGGTAAGATGCTGAACCAGAGCTAGGCAAAAGGACACACAGGGACAAGGAAAGCATCTGAACTCCTGCTTTTCTTCAGAACAAATGCTTCTATTCCCATATGATCTAGAGCCCAGACTTCTCTGCTGCACAGAAAAGCCTAACTGAGATAATGTTTTTTTGTAAATCCTCCCTTTGTGGAGACACTTAATGTACTTACCCAAGAACTAAAAATCCTGGAATCAATATAATTTTCATCCTGAAGAAAACAATTTCAGGTTATTTATAAATAATAAGACACAGAAAAAACAGGAAAATATTTGCCTTCCTCCTGAATACAACCCTCACAGTTTCTACAGAAGCTGGAGCTCCATGAAGCCAAGGGTGCAGAAGTTATGGGCCAGAAGAACAGTATGCAAGTGAGAGACAAACTTTTAATACTGGTTTATGTATAGACCTACAGGGTAGAGACCACCTTTTCTCTCTCACAGCATTCACACTTCTATGGCCTTCCTGAGCACTTACAGAATGTCATAGGTAAGAATAAATGCAACACTGTAAAATGTAGAGCAGTTTATCTGCTCTATGATGCTTCAAAACAATAGTGCAAAGATGCATAAATTTTTTGGAAGATTCAGCAGGTCCTAAGTTTAACATGAAAATGTTTAACAGAAATAACACTGCAGTACAAAACATTTGAAGTCATCAAATAATTATTAGTATTGTTATTGTTTATTTATAACAGCCACCATAATGCTTTTTCACTCTGCAATATTATCTATCAGTTCTTTTTCATCTCATAGTGTCTGCTTTGCATATTCAAAAGCTTGACCCCACTCCTACCCACTTTAGGTCAATGGGAGTTTAATGACTGCCTTGAATAACAGGATCAAGCCCATAAGGGCTGTCAAACTAACAAAAATGTTTAATGCCTTTAAGTGAAATGCATGACCTTCTAACTTGCCCTCATGAAAAATGAAGCTGCTACACTGATATACATACCATAAATGCTCATATCTTGGATTACCCTACATTTTCGCTCTATGTGGTATCCATCATTTGTCACATTACACTGTTTTAAGTAGGCAACCTTGCAATCAATAGCATTAAACATCTTTCTTGGGAGGAAGTGCATTACACAATAAATCTCAGTCAAGCTGACAAAAGGGATGTTTAACCCTCACTCCTTCAGATACCTCTGGCCAAAGTTTTAAAACCAGAGCCAAAAGTTAGGCAGAGTAGTACAAAATTCAGATGACCTTATATTCAGGAGGGCTTAGCAATCACAGCCTTTTCTGAGCTCAGTGAACAGTGTGAGCTGCATGCTTAACACCTGACAGCCCTGAAGAACAGTTGCCCAAATACAGATTTAGGCCCTTAACCTTAGGCACTCAAGTTGAATCATTTAGATCTTCTTGCTGCAGTGGCATAATTCAAGTGATTAGCATATATTGACATATACTATATTAACCTACCTTTCAGCTGTCATACACTTAAGCAGATGGCTCCATATATCATTTGTTTAATAATCCATATAGTATTGTCCTTTTATTAATAGTTAACTACATATGTTGGACAATAAATTAGATGAGTGATAGCATACCTTATAGACAACATGGCAGATAAACTTTAAGATGACAAGTGATGTGTCAGCAATATCTAGTTCATTATGTGAGGTTATAATATAATTGAGGGAAGTTTCTGAAGAAGTAACTTTATCTTTGGATTTTCTAACCTTCAGAACCAGTATTCCTACCATTTTGTCTTCATAGGAAGTATATGCTTATATTACAATTCCAGTTTAACAGGATTTGCTTTCTTTGTTTCTCTCTCCATCCTGCCCAGTTCCCACTGAGTCTGAGCACTCAAGACCAATAAATGCTAAAAAGAATAATATGACCACTACCAACTCAGTGTGTAAAAAAGGCTGCAGAAGGAAAACATTTGAGGTTGGTACTAGGAAAGTAGTCATTCCTTCAAAGCTACAACACTGGGTGAAGCTCCAGAAATCCCAAAAACTCTGATCCAAAATTTCCCCTGTTAGTCAGAAGTTTAAATGACAATTGGAAAGTGTCATTGAAGGTAGTTATAAAAAGAGAAGAAAAGAGAAGTATAAAAGGGTGAGATTACCTTCTTTTGCAGTTTCCAGAGCTGCAAAAGTATGTAAGTCTATCATGAGGTCAGTTTAGGGTGTTCCATAACGTATGGAGAAAACCAGTAAATTAATAGGGGTGATGAGAGTAAAGGACAACCATTTTTTACATATTGTTTTACAGAAGAATGTGCTTTGAGAGGCAAATGTAAAATTGGACAAGAAGTATCCTTGCTGTACTTGACTATTGTAAAACAACCCTTCGACTGAAACTTTTTTTCTGTACTGAGATCTACCACAGTAACAATTCCATTATTTTGTTCTAGCCCCATACACAAGATAGCAAAATCCACCATCATTCCACAGATAGGTATTATTCAAGACTGTGATTATTCAAACTGAAATTCAAAAGTGAATATAAAAATTACTCCTCTGGTGTCACACTTCTGACTAAAAACTCCCCCTGGCTTTCTGGGTTGTGCTGATCTTTTTTATACAACTTATAAGACTCATGTCCTACGGCTGTTGTATACCTGAGAAATAGGCAGAGAGCTTCAGTAAAATCCAAACACTTCTTAACACTATTCACACTACAGGTTCTGGAGCCCTGACTAAGCACCTGGGTCCCAAAGGTTTTCTGTCCCAGACTCTGTTAATGGATTAAGAAATACCTAATAGCTCAGAGTTGAAATCTAGAGAAACTATGCCTATAATCTCCCTTTTTTAATTTTCATTGTTCAGTCATGATGAATGTTCAATGAAAGGCCAGGCAATGCTATGGTGTGATTTTCAAGCCTCAAGCAGTTGTGAAAGACTTAACCAGATCAAGCTCATTACTGTTGTACAATACCAGATCTGGGACTTGCACAGCCTCCTACCCCGTCCTCACCTGCCCTGGGGCAGGTACCAGTAAAAAGTACCACAGAACCACAGGAAAGCAGCTGTATTTGCTGTGTGTGGCATACCGGTATGTAATGCCCAAAACCTCCCAGCAGGGAAGGGCGGTCTATAGTCCTTTAGACCTGCTCTCGTACCACTTTTCACTGTGATTTCTGAGTACCTGAGAAAAACCACGAACTAGTGGTAGAGCAGTGCTGCTCAGTTAAAAATCTGTAGAGAAATGTCTTCTGTAATGCAGATACCAATTACCAAATTGATGTTCACATTAAGTGCAGGTTTGCAACAGTGATATGAAAGGTGCCAAATCCCAGCTAGTTTAAATCTATCTCAGCTTGGTTTGACATGGGCCTATCCACACACAGCACAAAACCTCTGAGATGTATGGGCCCAAAACAAAGCTTGTGTCCCTCCTTTATAAATGTCACAGACAGCTTTGTGTGCAGGAACTCCCCAAGGGCTCAAGAATGACAGATGAAATACGCTTACCTTTGCCTTTTCTTTACCCTATCCAGTCAGCACAATCAAAGAGCAAGTCATGGTCCATCACTGAACCACCACAGAGGACTGAGTCACAGCAGTAGGGGATGGATCAAGGAAAGTTTTTGATAACTCTGTGAAAATAAAATCAATTTATAAGATATTTAGAAACTTTTCAACTAGATTCCTTTTCTAAAGAAACAGGCAGGTAGATAATTCTGTATATGAACAAAGAAACATATTCTTGTTGATATTACAGATACAGAGCTGTAAAGTATTTCATATGCACTAATGAGGAAACCTGTGATAAGCCCATATCTGTCAGAGTAAAGGTTTGTTCCTTTTTTCCTACTGAGATGGTTAACTTCTTGCAGCCTTTCTTATTTACATTTTAAATAATGAAATACCCATGAGTACCAGGCACTTTTCCATTGCCACTCTGTGCAAAAAGAATATTAATAACGTTATTAATAATGCTGGGAAGACTGCAATAAAATGTTTCTGTGCTTAAAATAAAGGATCATCTTGAAGAACTCAGCAGATCTTCTGCTTTATGCAGGTTTGATAACACAAATATGATTAAAATGTTCTCTGCTAGTAGATTAGAAATGCCAGTTTATGTAACAGAAACTGCCTAAAGTGTAGGCACATTTGTTCAAAGAGATTGCAGTCCCAGTTGGTTACCAAACGCTTGCTTCATTGCCTGGTCCTCAAATCCCTTCTCACTTAAGCTGCTGCAAATCGGGATGGAATAAATGCCACTGTGGTCTTCACCAGTGGAGCTAGAAAATATATGATCTATGGAGAATATAGGTCCCTGGTGCAGAACCAGAGACATAATCTCAGTGCTATGCCAGAACCTGCACTGCTAAGATTGCAGTTTGATTCGTCCTCTCACCAGCTGCAGATCATATTCATCCCACAGCACCTCTGAAAACATGCTCACATAACCTAGTTATAATTGGTGACAGACATAATACATATGCTACATGGTGAATTGCACAGACATTGCAGGACTGAGGACTTGTGGAAACAACTGGAACAGTGTTAATGTATTCTGACACCTTCATTTGGGGGGGGGGGGTTCACAGTTTTTTAAATACTGCAGGTTGCCATCAGGAAAATAACTAAAAGGACATATTAAATTCATGCTTCACAGTCTACACATAGCATTTTATATCTTTCCACGATGCTAGAGGACACATTAGCTCAGGACATCAAAAGTAATTTATTTCACCTTATACATGCTCTGTATTTTGCCTGGTCTGAAAAAAAAAAAAACATTTTAAAAGCCTGAATGGCAGCAGGAAAAGGTTCAGAAAGTCTTTCAGATTTTAGTTTTATCTGTATGCTTTCCCTGAATGGTTGTGTACAGTGAGGAGGGACAAGACTTCATCCAGGACAATGATAGGTATCCTCATCTACTATCAACCGGTTTGTAAGAAGTTCTATAAAAGAGGTGGGAAAACAGGAGTCGAGCCCAGAAAAAGGGTAATAGTGGGTGCAGTCCAGCAGTAAAATAGCAAAGGAAGAAGAAGAGGTGAAGGATGGAAAAAAGGGAGTGATGCTGCTTTCCTACCTGAAGGAGGAAACCTGTTTTGTAAGACAGACATGCATCTTTCTGACTCACCTTGATACCTACAAATTGCTTTCCAAATTGCTGACTTTTCATATTCACTGCTTTTCTTTCTTTTCATCCCATTCTTTATCATTAGGGCTTCTAAAATACAGACACTAAGATTTGTAACTCTGAATATGAGCCTGAATTAGACACCACTAAGCCTGAATGTTTGAAAATCACTGGAGTCATATTTATACTGTGCTGTCTTCTCAGTAATAGCTTTTAACACTTGTGCAGAGTGTATCACAGTTTTAGATCAATTACTGTAAATATATAACTTATCAAGTTCTCTGTATAGACAGTCTTGTATCATATATATATATATACACACATGAAGCACACAGCAGAAACGCAGAGGAAAAAGGAGATGATATGGCCCATGCTCTATTACGGCATCCTATCCATGTTCTTACAGCTGCTCTGCAGATTCAAACTTCAAAGTCACATTCATACTTTTCTCTTTTCCTCCTCTGAACCACAATGTAGCCAGTGCACAAGTCCCTCGTGTATTCAAGTCCTAGGGCTCAGAGAGCAGAGGAGAGAGATCAGGACTCAGAAAAGCAGATCAAGACTCAGAAACGCACAAGAGAGAACACACTGCTAGCCCCTCTCATCATTCCTCTCTGCAGAGCAGTCTGTGGGTTGCATCTATTTGTTGAATTTCTGCTTGGATTGTTACACACATTCACAGTACATCCTGGCAGAATCCATCTAGGACTGTGGATCTCTTGAATACTGTCGTACAAATACCAGTAAGGACTGACCATCCAGCTGTGTATGTCCAAGGCCAAACTCCTTCAAAGGTGCATATAGTGAAAGAGGATGAGCCTCTGAAGTCATGGAATGCAGTTTGTGTTGCAGACTCCACCTTGTGCTGTGTGCTGACAATACCACTAAGCTTTCCTGGAGGTAAGTCATAATACAGTCCCTGCCTGGACCCTTCATACCAATACCTAAGAAAGATGATGGATAATTCACTGAAGCAACCTGAAGGTGGGTGCCCTAGAGTAAGCCTATCCCAGCTTAGTGCCTTAACCATTAAGTTAATATCAGTTCCTTTGTTTTCTTTCAGATCTCCCTGCAGCAGAACAGGCAGAGGATGTCCCAGAGCCTGGTAAGGAAGTTGTTGACTCAAGATATGGCATCAAATATCTCAGTGCCCCAAAGGACTGAATAAAGCCTAAAGCTCGGCTTTTCCTCTTCATGGACAAGTGTCTAGTCCCATTTCTAATGACTCTGTTCTAACAAGTACTATTCATTTGAAACTGAACAGGTTTAGCAGGAGACAATAAAAACCACCAGCAAATACAGGAGATGGAGAAATCTGAGAGTCTCTTAAGATTCAGGAAACTGCAATTCAAGCCCTCATACCAAATCAAGCATAGCAAGGACATGGTCCCAAAGCCACCTATATTCCAAGCAATTTTTACTCTGCAATTCAGCCTCAGGAAAACATACATACAAGCTACATAGTTTGATTACCAATCCAGAGATAAAAAACAGCAAGCAGAGCATCCTAATCCAGCTGGCCTTGGAGCACAGCAGGCTCCAGAGAGCAACGGCTAAGTGGGGCTGTCAGCATCCTTTTCTCAGTTCCTCATGAGACAGTTCAAATGAATGAATAAACATTTGTGGGACATTTAAGGCTTTGGATCAGGTAGTCAACAAATCCCACAAGGAGAAAACTAGCACTTTCAATGACAGTCAGGTTTCCCAGTCATCTCAAAATGTCATGAAATGGTGCTCACAAAAATAAAGGTATGCTAGCAGCTTCTAAACATGGGTTGTGTCCCATACTCTGACAGACTGTACCCCAGAGGCCATGGCCTTCAGTGTGCAGCACTTTCTGAAATGACTTCATGGGCAACATATGAGTGTCTCCTCGGAAAAGAAAAAAGGATTTCTCAAGAGAAACATACTGATGCAGGAAGAGTATTTCTGACATCAGTTGGATTTCTCAAGAGAAACATACCAATGCAGGAAGAGTATTTCTGACATCAGTTCAGGGCCATTCTGAAGGAGAATAATAGTGTATAAAAAGTGAGGGATTTTACACTACAATAAAAAATGCAGTACACAGATGAATGAGTGATATTGCTAAAGCTAGTGTGAAGCTATGAAGCTCTTATGGTTAAATGTAAGCAAAAACACCTGGGTGGGCTGAATTTTCAAGTGGGAGCTAGGGAGAAGTGTTCCTGTAATCAGATAAGCAGAAGTCTGAAAGATAAGCTATATAGGGCTGAGTGACCTACATTTTTAGTCAAGGTTGTCAATCAGGTTGGGTTAAAATACATGTAAAGATTGTAAACTGCTTCCAGAAATGCCTGAGAGTCCACTGCATATCTTAACAGCTCATCTGATTTAAGGACTAGAGAAATACCCTTCTCCCCTAAACCACTGCAAACAACGCAACTGAATGAAATATTAATGGTGTACAAGTCATCTGCAAACGTTACGTGTTCAAACTGCTACAATGTTCAATGAATTACATTTGTAAGTGACAGCATATACATATGGAAAAACTGTGAGCTAAAGGAAGACCCTGAGAATACTCTGGCTGTATAGAATAATAAAAAAACTGCTTTAGGGACTGTTGCTTGCTGTACAATGAAAACATTGGATTGGTGAAAACTTGTTACAAAAGCTGTAAACTTCACCACATTGAACACAAAGATTCACAGCCACAGAGGAAGCATTAAAATCAACAACACAGAGAAATGTCTTCAAAGTGTGATAAAGTCTCTTGGATTCTTACAGAGTGCCTAATGACTTCATGGGAAGCACAGTAAGGCACAGGAATTTCTCTCTACCCAATTCACTGAAGAAAAAACTCTTTTGTATGACTGGGTTCAACATTCACAGACACACATACTTTTTTTCAGAAATATTTCATGTCTGTAAATATGTAGATATAGCAACTTTATAAAATATATAGGTGTGTATGTCTAAACACAGGAACACAAGCTGGAAGAAGAGAGCCTGTTTCCTTTCAGCACGGTGAAAATAAGAGCCTGACTGGATGCAGATTCATTTCTAAGTAGCCCAAAAGCTTCTTTGCAGTGTTAGTTAAAAGACTCTTTTTCTGTCACCATGACCAAATTACAAAGCTCTGAAAGCATAAATGTCTTTGCTAACTTGGGTTAACTGAAGATGTTCACAGTGCTTCTCCAAGCACTCAAAAATGCAGCAACAGGTGCCAGAAAAAGTCCATTAAATAACACAAGAACCTGTAGGTACTCAGAGTTAATAATCTACCTTGTCAAAGAAGAAAAGATGCCAGATTCTATATAATGTGATTGAGAAAGAGCTTTGCAATAATAGTAAGTTTTTTAAAAAAGATTTGTACATTATAAAATCAGATGGATTGTTATGATAATCTAATCTGACTTCTTGTATATCAAATACAATCAAACCTGATCCAGTCATCAAGCCCACAACCTCCTGGTGAGCGGAAATGTAGCTTTCTGAGAGACTTCAGGCTAGATTTAAAAACGTCAGGAAAAAAATTCCTGATAATTAATGTGGGGGTTTGGGTTTGTTTTTTTTTTTTTTCCTGTCTCAGATTAGCTATGGCATCCTACTATGCTTTTTTTTTAATAGATCAAAGGAACTTTTGCTTCTGAATTCTTCTCCTTTTTTAAGTACTCCTTATCCTTGGCAAAGATAAAGTCAAGTTTCTCTAACCTCTTCTTGAGAGCAGGCTTTCTAGGACTGATATCGTTCTTACAGCTTTTTCCTAATTCTGTCCAAGATCTCAACTTCCCTTTGAAGTGTTTCAGTGGTTTGTGGGTTTCATAAATGCCAGAGAAGTAGGAATAACACCTTCTTATGTCTCTACTTGATGTTTCCCTGCTTTCTGAAAATTCATTATGAGAAGATGAAGCACCATTTTTACAGAACGGTGTTCAGGAAGACGCAAGGACAAGAGTAGGAGGAACTGGCAGTGTGTTGCTCTTTCTGATACAGTGTGCTAATCTCCTCCTTTTCGCCATTTCTTAGCCTCCCTTTTCAAACCCTGTAATCTCTCTGAAACATTTGGAAAAGTGTCCAAAGTGTATGCAATTTAGAAAATGGCAGTAGCTTTTCTAATGTAAGGCTGTAACTCAGTGTCATGATCAAGACAGGCTTGTTTTCCTCCCTGATGCTCATATACTTTCTGCCTCTGGATTACTCTGAACACTCCCTTTTCCACACTTACATGCAACTGCATCATATTTAACACTTCTCCTAGTAATTTTCTTTGCTTCTATTGATGTGTAATTTCATCCAAAGGAATAGTCTGTTTTTCTGAAATACCTCTCACATTGAGATCTTTTTTAATGATCCCCAGCAACTTCTCTCTTTTTTTACTTTTCTGTCTTGTTCTTTTCTGCAATTGTTAGTATCTCTCTCTAACTTGTTGTTTCTTTTCCTCAGTGTTACCCTCTCTTTACTTCAGCTGTTCTTTGCTTCTTCTTTAAGTACTTAATTTTTCAAATTAACTTTGTTCTCTGTGTGTGGGTTGTCCTGGATAGTACTGCTTTTTATCTCTGTTGTATGTCTGCACCTTTTTCTCCATTAATCTTCCAAACCTATAAATTATTGCGGAACATATTTCTGTTTTTCCCTCACTGCTTCCAGCCACAAAGAATTCACACTGACTTTAGACTTGCTACTTTAAATTGTCCAAGATTTTATCATTCTCAGCTTTTTGAGAAAGGTTAATATTTTAGGACTATATTTTGACCTCAGAGAAACACCTGTAACTCCAAGTGTCTTCAGTGGGAATCTGTAGGCATCTTTCTGGGATGAGTTTGGCCTTCAGTCCAGAAACTAAGTTAAAATATGTTCCAGTGCACTGAGTATGTTCTTTCCACTGTCATGTTATACCCATATATAAACTCAATTATTTTGTGTCTCATTTTGGGACATTGGGGAGCCACATTTTCTTGCAAATTAGGCCTGTGAAACAGCAGAAGAACCATTCCATTAAAAGGTAAAAACTGGGGCAAAATCTTATTTGGAATGTCTAGAAATACAAATAAAATATAAATAACACATCAAATTATACAGAATAATTATTTTATCGCTTGGCATTTTAAGGGCGTGAATGAATTTTGGACTAGTGAGAACATAAAAAAGTTGAATTCTTCAGCCTGGGCTCCACTGAGAGGCAGAAGAACTGCCCACAACCTTGATCACTTTTGATACATGAAAACATCCTTCTCATCCACAAAGAGCTCTGGTGATTTAAGGTGGGAGAAGTATCTTTTGGGTATGCATACAGCACTGTGTTACAGTGTCTGAGGGCAGGTCCCACTACGATGCTAGCAGATATTGAGCATTGACCCATGCATAATTTTAAATCCCTACCAGATAAATATTTAGATACGTTTGATTTACTTGTTCTCAACTACATGTTCTGTTCTTCAAAAAAAGAGGAGGTCACATGGCACTTCTTAGAAAAAGGGGAGATAGCCTTTTTTCTGAGGAACAGTGTATGTGTTGAGATAGAGAACCGATGGAGCAGTCAGTCCTCAGCCCTCCAAGGCAGTGGTAAGAGTCCTCATCAGGGCCAGAAGGGACAGTGCAGAGTTTGCTGCAAAACAGGAAGTTTCTGAGTTGGCTGAATGTAAGCCTGAATGCAAAGGCTTGCAGCAGACAGAAGAAATCGTTTATAAGACATTTTTATTGCTAGTCACTTTGAAATTGTACTAAAAAAGCGATCTGAGCTTGTATTTCTAATACAACCAAGCTTTGGTGGCTTAAAGGCTTTTGTTTGGGAGCTCACTAGAGGGCAACTACTAAGTGGATCCCCATCAAAGTTCTGGCCAGTACAAGGTCCCTGCTGGAAAATCTCTGCCTTCACCACTCTGCATGTTTTATTAGTGTGTGACAGCATGCAGAGGAGGAGCTCCACAACCAACAAGCTGGAAAAGCCAAGTTAGAGAGAATTTAGGGTCTTGAGTCCCTATGCGTCAAAGCAGTAAGGCACAATTAATGTAGCACTTAGGTTTGCAGCTCACTGAGTGCACAGGCATAGGCATGGGTACATGCCACACATCCAATTTGCCTTACTGACCTGAGGTCTCAACTTCTCCTGATCTCCGTAAGGAGTGTTTCTGCTATGTGATGGTCTCCAATGCTTGAGAGTCAGGACTATCTCTATTAAGTTCTTCATCTGATGACTTCTCCAGGGAAAGAACAGATTCACCAAAAACATTCAATTTGGAGTCTGTACTGCTCAAAAGCTCTCCAGACAGCAGCAGCAGGACTATTTTTCACAATTATCTAGTATCAGACATGGCCTTAATATTAAATTATTTTTTCCTTGAAGAGAAAAACATTGTTTTATGCTAATTGTGACCATAAAACAAAGGGAAGTCACTATAATGTGAGAATGGATTCACATGCAAACATACTTTGAAAATAAAAGTGCTAAATTACGCTTTATTGCATTAGCTAACTATGTACAATGCAGTTTTTATAACAATGATATATTGAATTAATACAGATTTTCACAGGGTTGAATGAATTCTGTGCTGAATCAGGAAGGCACTTTTTGCTGTTTTCTAAGAGTAACTGAGCTTCTTATCTCTTCATCAAGAAGGCAATTAATACTCCCCTGATTGTTTCACACAATTAAGGGATATACCATACATAAACAAATTCTTTTAATTGATACGAGGATAATTTTACCCCGTGTTATCTCTATATTCTGAGACAGCTTGAATACAGATTCCTTGAGATAATAACCACATTTAAAGAAAAACCTCTAAGCAAGTTTGTACTGGTAATCATCACTTAGTCTCCAAAATCCATTTCATTTTGGGGGGGGGGGGGGGGTGTGATACAAATACCGTTTATCAAATGCCACACTTCAAGATTATTTCTCTTCACAGTGGACTTCAGAGCTCAGGATATCCATTTCTTTCAATGACAGAATGAACATTCTTAGAACAGGCTCAATTTTCATGATGTCAGATAAAAGTTAGTTCGATTCAATTATGATTTGGGATTCAGGAATGACTGAAATGAATGCTAGCCATGAGTAAATAATTTCAATTGTCAGATTATGCTTCTTTTGTTGACATCTTTAATAAATCAGATAGGATATTTACATTTTTCTATTCAGAATGGAAACTATTGAATATTTAAGAGATCTATGTTTGCACCTTACTAAAATTCTATATTAGATAAATAAAACATAATCACCCATTCCCGGTGCCAAACTTGACTTTATGGTTACTACATGAAGAGATATTGTACAAGGAAAATAATAGTGTCTTGGCTATACTCCTGGTTCTATAGTAACACTTCCTAAAAGTAAAATTGATAGAAATTATTTTAAGAACAAAAGACAGATTAATCATAGTTTGAATAGGACATGAGCTCCTTTGAAATTCTTACCACAGTTGCTCAGCATTTGTATATCAGCCCTTGATGTTTGAAATGTTTATTACTCCCTCCAACCTAGCCACAGGCCCAAAAGAGTTGTTTTTAATAATAACAATAACAATTTCAACACAGTCCCCCTGTTTTCCTCAATGCCTTGTTTACCTTTAAACAAAAAACAAAACCACAATTGATTTAAAATAATGATTAATATATTTTGCCTTCTTGGATAACATTTCTATTAATATAGGAGGAAACAAACCTCAAAAAATACCTTTTTGGTATTCAGTTCATCAAAAAAATATGTTAGTCAATAGCTCACTTGTTTTTTTCATATTGACTTCGAAATCAGTTTAAGGGAACAAACATTTATCTATGGTCAGTTGGTAGGAACCAGCTTATATTCTCATTGTCCAGACCATCATACTGTTCTGCTGGCATGGATCATGTATATACCTAGGACAGAAGGGCTGTTGCTGAGCACAGTGTGGCAGTCCTAGCTCTAAGCCCCTTGCACATGGGTGGTGAGGTGTAGCGGAATTGGGATGGGGTGCCTCTAGAGCTTGTGTCAGCCTCTTGGTGCTGTGTTCTTGCTGTGCTCATCTCCTGTCCATTAAAGGCTGTTCCCTTGCATGATAGCTGTACTTTAGGAAGGTCATAGGGTCCCTTTCATGGCCCAGTGAGGTATTATTGCTGGAGGACTCTCTCAAGTAGGAAGAGTGAGACATGGTGTACTGTCTGCAAGGTGCACCCTGTAGAAGGAGTTATTCTCTGTTTCACAACCACTTTTTCCTGCCAGCAGATCTACTTGCATTGTTCAAGCAGAAACTGAGATCAAACTAACAAGTCGGTGGTGTGGACATCCAGGACTAGATCCCTGCAGAGAAACAGAAAGAAAAACAACATGACAGTAAGGATGAGTCAGCCTTATTTCAAAATGCTACAGAAAGAGAAAAACAGATAGACTGGCAGTTACATGACCTTTAAGCCAAGTACTTGCGTGTGGCGAGAAGATCTGTCTCCTAAGACCAAAAAGACATTGACTCCTCCTATGCCCTCACAATCTCTCTGGCTTCTTATGGGGAAATGATCACCCATCAGTGAGCACATCTGTGTAGTTACATTTACACCTTATTTTTGTCCACCTCCTTTCCTGTTTTTACTCCTTCTGCCTCTTATCATCCTCAAGTTTTCATAATCAGAATAGGAGACAGAAAACTGTGCTAAACACTCTTAACTACATACACAGGATTAGGGCTACACAACAAAACACAGATCTATGAGCTGATTAAAATCCTGTAAGTGGTCATTTAATAAAGTATGATTACTTTCATTAAATGGGCAATGATTTACTGTGTATTTGCATAAGAAGAGTTTTCCCTACAGTTCCCAAGAATCAAATGCCAAAATGGCTGTGTGGGGAAGGAACCCTCTGTTAGATGTGGCCAAACAGGAGCATTTCATCGGCTGCATCAGAGCCAGTTATTGTTAAATACTTCTGACGAAGAGACATATGCAAGTAAAACAGAAATCAAGAGTCTGAATGGCCTCAGCAGCCTCTTTGCACTGAGGTTGCTAGTTTAAAGCAAGTTCCAGTCAAGAATAATTGTACTCAGTTCAAATTAGATTGTTGCTCCTTAGCTGTGTGAAATGAGGTAGATGATCACAGTCCGTTTCCCATTAGCCTAACTGTCTGCTTTACTAAAACCACCTGCACAATTGAAACTAATTGGTACCCTCAACAGCAGTATCAACAGAGAGGATACAATTAGATAGTAATGGATTATGAACTATATCTCCCCCCTAAAGACATGATACCTTTAGACACTGGCAGTGAGCAAGCTCACCTGGCTGGCACTTGGAGTGGGGCTGCATTTATACCAGTGGGCTGCCAGTCAGGATCCAGTCACAAGCAGAAATGTAAGCTTATGCACAAATGAACATTAATAAGGACATATTTATTCAGCTAGAATATAGGCAGGCCTAAAGCAGTGGAAAATACATACTACTCTATTTGACTTGAAGGGATCAAAATTATATGAGCCCTAGAGCTATCAAAAGGCCATCAGACACAAATCTCATGAGGGACTTCTAAACTCCCTTTCCTGCAGGGACTCATGCAAAGTCAGTGCAGCAATAAAAAGCAAATGGCATTGACTCATAGAGCAGCATATTTAGGGCAGGCTGAGAATACACTGGTACAGTGCTGCTGCTGGTAATGGCAATGTCTGACCAAGAACCAGGCTGCTTTCACCAGTCAGTGGGAGCTGGACAGAAGTCTGGTATACTTCTGGCAGAAACAGTTCCTCTTCTAAGCTGTCACTGCTGTCATTACTGAAATGGATTTATCCTAAAAACAAATTGCATCTTGGCCTAGAACAATGGTTCCAGCCTTCCACATGCCTGCTGTTTTCTCATTCTCCTCTTTTCACTGCTTGCCCAGACTTCTGATGCTGCCTTCCCACATCTCAGCTCTCCTAGGCAGCACACGCAGCTCTGCCATACCGTCCTCCCTCCATTTGCTGCCTTGCTCGGAAAGGGGTGCTCTCTGATGATTTCAGGATTCCTGCCACTGCCCTCTCACTCTTTTTTCCTTTGAGATACCCCTGCTGTCTCCTAACCCTACTACTGCCAGCTCAGCTGGTGGCCTATGTGCTGTCAGTGTCCAGGATGCACAAACAACCTTTCAGTAACCAATACTAGCACTCTCCACTTGATAAGCTTCTTCAGATGACTGACTCATACAATACATAAAGACAACCCAACACAAACAATCTGGCATGTAGAGATTGGAGAGGGAAGGTGACTGGGGCCTGGGTGAAGTTTGTGCTCTGCTCGCTTTAGTTAACATACTCGACTCTGGCCAGTTGCGTTCATCTTGCTCTCTGCTCCACTGCTCCTCAAAGAGCAGTGTGTATGAGTGGCATGAAAAGGTCATTCAAGGGCTGGATCTTAAGGAATTATTTTGTAGACCCATTAAAAATTGCTGTTATTGGCTTTTACGGATATATGAGCACCTCTGCTTCTCTGTTACTCTTTTTAATATGGTAGTTTGTAATTTGAATTTCTACAGCAAATTTCTATTCGCTTTTTTCTAAGGACTGTAAATGATTAACAGGCACCAACAAAGAAAACTTCATACAACAGCTGGGAGGAAGAGAAGTAAAATGTTTCTGGTTGGGTATCTATTTTTCCCTCACTCCAGGCCAGTTTGGAGTTCAGATCATCAACTCCAGAGCCAGGACTGAATGCCAGGCATCCTTCCCTTCACTCTAACAAATATTAAACACTTGCTGTAGCCATACTTGATGCCTCAAAGGGGTTGATGCTCTAACACAGCAGAGAACATCATTTACTCTATTGTTCTGCCTAGAAATATGACAGGTCAAAGCATACTACTTTGTGCTTCTTCAGAGTTTCCTGTGCTCATTCAATAGAGAATTGCTACTCACTGACAACCTCTGTTCAATAACGTAAAATATCTGTAACACAGCTGGAGTGATATCTGTCGATGTATTGACATGCACAAGCCATGAAGTAGTTCAAAATAGATTGCAGAAAATGTAAAAACCAGCTTCTGATTCCAGATAATGACTATGCAAGACAATGTTTGCTCTCAGAGCATTGGTTTAAGATGCATCAGACATGCAGCACTCTCTAGGATGCACACAAAGACCAGATTTCTCAGAAGTGGTTAGAGTGCATGCCTGCTCCTCATGTGACTTTTACAGTCAAATTTTCAGATGACTCATTTAGCAAACTGAGCTGCTTTGAAAGTCCAGCCCTGGACATGGATGATAAATTGATTTAAGCCCCCATTTTTTTTTTTTTTATAAAAAGGAAATATTGAGAGAAGAAGTCAAAGGTCAACTGCAAATTGCTTTTCCTTTAAAAAAAAAAAGGTTCTATACCTCTGAAGAGGTGGTGTATTAAGCATCTGTAGACTTTCCCTCACATCCGCTCTCTGATTATACTAGGATAGAGAGATTGTTATGCTAGTGAGTTTTCTAAAGCATAATTCTGCTCCTAATCATCATGCATTTAAAAAATTTTGAGTAGAAAAAAAAATCACCAAAATCAGAAAAAAACATGAAAAAATGCCTAGGCTTGGACATGAAAAATCCCGCACATGAATTAAAAGTGAATAAGTCTACAACTGAATGCTCATCCACCTTTATTTCTTTAGACCTTAACATGATTTCCTTTTCAGCTGACAGTTTCTTTCATCTGTAGTGAATGTAGATGGTATCCTCTTGGTGGATTGTTTAGGTGTTAGCAAGGAGATAAACAACTGCATCAGCAATGCCAGTATGAGTCAGCTGTGGCAATGTTCCTGCTATTTGGAATTTTGCATGAGGAATGACTGCCAATTTATTTCTCAAGGGTCATCAAAGACAGAGTCTGCAGGCAATAACAACTTTCTTACAGCTCTCCATTCATTTCCTGCAGCAGAGCAGAAAAAGAAAGAGACAGTATTATAGATCCACTGTTCACTTCTTTCTTGAATTGCTTTATAGAGTGAAATACTCCCTCTACCATGGTTACCAAACTATTTTTCCCCAGTCAACAGATGTGAGACTTCAGCCTAATCAGATCAGAATGGATATGAGGTATTACATTGCTAGTATAAATGTGCCTGTCATTCCAGCAGTATTTTTTACTTTTTTAAATGAAAATATTAGTGAACAGTTATATTTGGTATCTCAGTAGGAGATCACACATCACTTTGCAACTCTCTTTTTAGCCTTTGAGAACTTCTTAACCAAGGAACAAAACCTACATGAAGCTTTCCCCAGCATCCTGATATTTGTATTTAGTGAATCTATATACAGCATTGTTCAAGTCTATCCTTCACTTTGATTAAATTTCTGGTTCCAGAAAAATGCACTGCAGTCTAATTGTTCTGTTAAAGAAACCAGGAGACAATGTAGCAAAAAACCTGATCAACTGTTTCAATTTAAAGAGCATGCAGTAAAACCATTAGAAGATAGAGTTATGTGTCTTTAGAATACATGATAATAAATAAATTAAATCACCCAGAAGAAAGAGCACCAGCTGCTTCACAGATAAATATAGAAACTTGGAAATATAAAGGATAAACTACTTCAACCTAAAATAAAAAGAAAGAAAACAGTAAGAGGCAATGAAATGTCGTCTTAGTCTCAATAGCCTTATGTTTCCCGTTTATTTTGTACTGAGTCCATTTACTTTTCTCTCATGGTCTTCCCTCTATGCACTCAGTGCATACTAAACAGTATAACATGAACTGTATCATGATGCATTTAAACTTGATAGTGCCTAAGCTTACTTGGAGACAGGAGTTATATTCAGTTTTGGAAAATTCTTTCTCCTTTCCCTCTCCTCCCATTAACATCTAAATTGTCATTTGTGAGTTGGCTTTCCCCCCACTTTATTGACCATTCTCATGGTAAAAGGAAGAAAGTTGAAAGATAATTAAATTTTGAGTCTGGCTGAGTAATTTTAAGAGCTGACTCCAGGATATATTTTATGTCAAACTCAGCTTTGTTCATTCAGTATAAAAGGCTGCATATTACAAGACAGGATGGCTCACTTCACAGGGTTATGGAAAGGCAAGGGGATGACATATTCAAAGCTTAATTATATCAGCCTTAATTTGAGCTCCATCATCATAAATAAGTGTAAGTCAACCTGTTTAAAGTTTACAAAACTGATCTTTCACTAAGCAAAAGCAATGAATTGTTTTAAAAGATGCCAGTTAACTGAAACGGATAGTAACAAACCCATTTACACCAGGAAATGTACACTTCAACCAAAAAAAAAAAAAAAAAAAAAACCACAAAAAAAAGCCTCATCTTGTCAAAACTCACTGTGTAAAGAATAGATTTCCAATTTTGTCACAAATAAAGTAAAAATTTATACCAAAAACCCCCAGATTTTTCTATAAAATGTCAGTTAGTAAAGGTCATAATAATTCCTTAGTAAAATATTACCATGAAACCCTGGGACTTAGCATATCTTCTTTGCACTTTCTACAAATAAAAGGTAAAAGAACAGGAAATCAACAATTTTGCCACAGAAAATGGTTACCCAGAAGAGCAATGCTTTTCTGAGAAACTTGGTGCTGTGTGCGAAGAGTTGCAGCTCATCTAAATTTGACCATGACATGCAGCTGCCATATTCTCAGGTGGTGAATCAGTTTAAGGAAGGCACCTATTAACTGGCTCTCTGAGTTGGAACAACTTGGATATCCTTCCATTTTGCAGTTACACTGATGTAAATGCTTTGACAGTGCTGCAATATTAAGTCACAAACTGTGACAAGTTGGAGAAAAAGAATTATCTTAGTGGAGGTTCAAACTTTCTCCCTGCGGCTTATTCATTTCCTTCACCTGAACTGGATTGTGAGTTCCATGTACAAGCTGCAAAATACTAAATCCCCTCCAACACACTTTAATTTTCCTGGTTATATTCATCTATACCACCTCAAATATTTTTTCACATTCCTCAAAGCTTTCATTTTTCCTGTACTTATTAACTGTTATAAGGTCTTCAGTCTTTCCTCAGTACTTCTTCAAAACATCTAATCTTTTCTAGACCCTCTAGACCTTTCATGTCATTTTCATCTTCTCAGTTCTCTCAGGTGTTCTAGTACAAAAAAGCATGATTCACCTCTCTAAAGTTTAGCTATGCAAAAGTTCAGCTGTCTAAATTGGTCACCATTGAGTCGCTCTATGCTTGTAGAAACAGGCAGATACAAAGGGTGATGTGTCTGCTCTTAAGACAGGGAGCTTATTTTGATGTGTCAATTAACTTTTAGACGTGTAAAGTTAGGCAAGATGGATACTACTCACAAGGCCTATATTTGACCACATCAGCCCTTCACCGTTTTTGCACTCTGTATTTGCAATTCTGGTTATAAAATGGGGCTATAAACCCACTATAGGGAGAGTTATACACCAAAATGTTTACTTCATTGAGTTGAAGCATTTTTATGATGCACTTCTTTTGTATAAACAGCTCAACTTTCATTGCCTTGTTTTTCTCCAGTATCAGGTTACAAATTCCTGTCTAATTTGCTGTCCTCTCTCTTCCCCAAGGTCTCTTTTAGCTTTACTGTTCTTTCCATCCCACTTAATATATGTTTTCCAGTTTATTTTTTCCTGCATGCTTTAATTCTCATTTCTGCAAGCTGAAACTGTTTTTACAGTATTGGAGTCCTTAGGTCTTTTTTTTCCTTTTTTCCCTCATATCCCTTCATGATATAGTTTGTGTCCTTGAGAACACACTAAAAGGACTACATATCTTGCTCCTCTGTCCAAACTAGATTTTCTTTTAATCTAGAATTATATAGGTTTGGCAAAATGCTCAAATGGTGTTGTTGGAAGGTGAGGTTTTTGATGGAAATCGTGATCAAAACCACTTTTAGTGAAATTCATAACATCTGTCACAGGCAAGAAGGGCAGGGCAAAACATTTCTGACCAGTTCTAATTCCCATTTGTTTTTCAGCAGCAGACTGGTTTATTTGCTGTAATATGCTAAAATTTCTAGTGACAGCTGGAATGTGGATTTAGACAGCCTTTGCATTGTAAAGTTCATTTTTGCAACAGGGTATAGGGGAAGTTGTTTTCTCCCACTCTGAAGAAGAAAGTTTTAGACCAGAAGAGTGAAAACGATCAGACTTGAGAAAACCTAGTGGGGGGAAAAGCAGAGTTCATTTTACAGCTTTCATCCTTCCTATCATCACAGTGAAAAGTCTGTTAGTCAAGACTACACATAGGTTGATAGTCTTTGCCTGTCATTTTGGAGTCCTTCGACAAAGCTGAAGAACAAGAGGCCAGAATTATTTCCTATTGTGTTCATGACTTCATGGTATGTCATGGACCAACATTACAAAAAACATCAGGAATACTGTGAATTGTAATTTCTTGTTGTGGTATCACCACACTTTTGCAATACACAACACACAAAGATGAGATCTGGAAATTATGGTATAATTATTGGCAATGTTGCTGGTTAGCTGTGGACCTCTGATGAACAGACAGTGGATGGTATTTAACACTCTATCTGCAGTATTTCACAGAAAGGATTTTTTTCTCCTTGCCAAATACCTGCTAGACTTTTTTAAAAAATATTTTGGCTGTTTCAAATATGTTTGCGTTGCAACAAATATTTCTCTAGCTCTTTCATATCTACATCATCTCTGCTGATGCAAATCACAAGAAACCTAATTGTATAGTCCAGCTGTGAGATCTTACTTTATGCAAGAGGGTTTTTTGTTTGTTTTTTGGATTTGAGGCTCAAAGCACTGCTAAAGGCAGGTGTCATAGACAAGTACTATGCAATTTTCTCTTTTCAGCTTTGTCAATAAACTTCATGATTAAGCTGGCCTCCATGGGATTCTTATTCAAGGCTTCCTAGGAGCAAAGGCTTACCATTGAGAAATACTGATTTTATTGTATTCTCTTTTCTCCTCTCATGCCTTAGAATCAAAGGCAAAGCTCCCATATCATGTGTCATCCCTCACCTATGTAATCCTATAGTGAGGCAGGGAGTACCAGTGTGAAGGAAGATGAAGGTGATCATGAAGCAGAAAGTCGATAACAAAATGGTTACAGTATTACAAAATTAAGGAATGTATATGTCTTGTTTGTTTCTGCTCTTAACAGTAACTTTTATTTTTTTAAAAAATGGAATTTAAAAATTCTATTTAAAACAGGCAAGATGATTGCCTTATTTAAGAACAAAGAATGAGAGAAATCAGCCAGCTCATGGGGTCCAGTTTCTCAAATTTCAAGTGGCCATGCAGCAGCTGCCTGTTTTGAAAGGGGTCCAAGAACATCTGTACCATGCACTAAGGGATAAAAAATCTTCCCAACGCCCTATTAGAAAGCCAAGCCTGAACCATGACCTAGGTAAAAGCAGGAAGAATCTTGGTAATATCACAGGTCCCTACACTTTAGTTGCAAAATAAAACTCAGAGGGAGTCCTAAGGGAGCCACATACTTACACTGCAAGACTGCTGCTAATTTAAATTCAGGAAAGAGTTTCCTCCTGAGCTCATACCTGACAACTGGTTTTACACTGAATGTGTGATCAGGGCACATCAACCAGACATCTGAGGGTGTAATGCCATTAAAGGTACAATTTCACCCCATCTATGTCTACTTGCTCACCTCCAAAGCTTCACATGACAGTAAATACAGACCCCAGAAGCCAAATTACAGCTCAGGATAGTAAACTGATAGTTGATTTCTAACCAGTGCTGAACAGAAACTTAGCAACATGGATAAGATTGTATAATTTTCTAGCAATAGCATTTCTAGGCGACCTCTTCAGGAATACTGACACACCATGTATCTCAAAATTGTCACTGCAAACTTATGCCCTGGGACAAAATGACTTCCCAGGATCCTATGACAAATCTCACTCCATGAAATCTCCTACTTAATTATGTGATCCCTTTCCCAAGCATATCACATTACTTTTAAAACAGTTTAAATTACTCAGTCCCCTCCCTCTTTGTCAGACAGTTCCAGAAACATACTTCTCAATGGATAAGGAGCTTTCTTCCAATTCCCCCTCTAAATTTATTCATGGCCAACTTATAATAATTTGATCTTGTGCCAATACCATCCTTTAACTTAAATAATAATTCTTCCTTGATATTTACCGCTATAGTATGTCATTCATTTATTTAATACATTCAGTTTAAAATAATCTTAATAAATGTGAAAATGTTGTAGCTATAAAATGAAAATGCACTATGATGACCTTTACTAGAGTCTGGCACTAACCTGATTTTATTAAGTATCAGAAATGTTATAACAGATATTAAAGTGTAGTGACATTCCCACATAATGCAAATCTATCTGGACTCATTTAAATTCTTCTTGTCTTTCCTCCTCCACCTTTTTCTATACAGTTTAGTTTTACAAATGAAGAACTTTTAATATTAAGCCCAGAATTTTAGAGAAGCATTCATATATTTGTGTCTGCAAATAAAAGATAGGAAAGGATATGTTCAGACAGTTTGGTGTTTTATGTAACTGATCAGCTACTGCTGTAGTCTCTCTTTCAGGTAAGTTACTATTACAGTTGTCTGTACAAATTAGTTACTTAAAGGTACACATATTTCGTCCACCCAAATCTGTCAATGTTATTAACATGTTCAGAGACTAAATATTCAGCAGCAAACTACTGACTTTCTGCTTTTATTTTCCTGTGGTTAGTGCACCTACAGTGAAAAATATTGCATCACCTATACAGTGAGTTCAACATATCACATGTCTGACCTATGTTTTTTGAAACACCAGTACTGCCAAGTTTGCCTATAACAGTATATAGGAATAATACCAGTAAAACAGTTTAGTGAAAAGATCTGTTCCTCTGTCTAAGAAGATAAGAAAACCTGGATTTTATGAGGGCATGAACTGATGAGAAAGATTAAGATTTTCTTACAAATATGATGTCCTTAAGGACATTGTTTGGCCTTGGAGTCAGAACTGAAATATGCATTGCCAAGAAATTCTGGCCACATCACAACCTTTGACTGTAATATTGCTCCTTGTACTGAGAGCAGAATGATGTATATATTAAGACAACAAAATTCATTCATCAACATACATGACTTCTAGGACATCTTCACAGAATCACAGAATCACAGAATGGTTGATGTTGGGAGGGACCTCTGGAGGTCATCTGGTCCAACCCCCTGCTCAAGCAGGGCCATCTAGAGCAGGTTGCCTAGGGCCAAGTCCAGACGCCTTTTTAATATCTCCAAGGATGGAGACTCCACAAAAAGTGTTTCCTGTGTTTCAGTTTGTGCCCATTGCTTCTTGTCCTGATCTTCATCATCTTGGGCCAAAGCATCCTCTTTGCGGCCTTGTGATCTATAGAGGGTGTGAGGAACAGGTGCTTGAAACTCTTTTGACTGCTGGTAAAAGGTGTGTTCTTCTCCATATGCAAGTTTTCAACTTTCTCCATAGGCATGTTTCTCCAAGCTACAAGTGTGAGGCTTGACACTGCACTACCCAGTAGTGTTGCTGGCCACATGCCCTTGGGGATCTACTGAGTTATGTTCATTGTGTCTAGCAGGCACTTTATCTTTCTTCCTATGTAGAACTATTGCTAGACCATAAACCATACACACAAATGGACCTTGCCAACTTTTAGCAGCAGAGAACATTCATGGAGGGAAAAAAAAAAAAAGTGTGTTTTAAAATGGAACAATTTCATGTAAAGGACAAAAGATTAGCCCTTTAACCCATGTGATCCTCTAGCAAAGGAATTATCACTTACTCTAAGTGGCCAAATGGTTAGGCACATAACACTGTAATGGTGATATTAGAAATTGCTCTGACATCAGCTGAGTATTCTGCTTATACATCCCATAGTTTCTCTTTGATAATAGAGAAGTGTGTAATGTGCATTTCAGCACAGGTATTGCCCATGTAGTACTGTACTTCCAACAAATCTTTTTATAGACAGTCTAAGCCATTATTATTACTCTATTGCAACATGATATTTTCAGCTATTAAACATCAGACTGCAACTTCACAAACATAAATAGGTGGGTTTAATTATCAGGTTTTGTTCATAAGTGAGACTATAATGAGACTATTCATTTATAAATAAATCCGTATCTATTCATTTAGATGGAAAAATATTATGTGACTTAATAAAAATTACTCAAATTTCCAAAAAAGCCTTGGGAATAAAGACCATTATGTCTTTAACTGCCATAACAGCAAGCCATTCTGAACTTTAGGAATGCTACATAGTGGCTTAATTACTCTTGGCTTTGTCCTCAGCTACAAAAAAACAATCAGCTCACAGCCCTGAGATTTGTGCGATGTATTATAGTTGCTGCATGTAGACATTCATCCATCCACATTTGGTAACATTCAAAGCACTGTGCAGTATGTTAAAAATTATCTATATCATCTTCCCTCATTACTCAAGCCATGAGCCATTCAAGATTTCCAAGATTTCTTGTGTAACAGTGTTGTACTTGCAGCATTACCACCCCACAGGTATTTCACCATCATTTGTCTGCATTTACAGCTTTATCATTTCTGCACATAAAAATATTGTCCTTAGTTGTCCTGAGAAAAAAATATTTCACTGATGAGGTATACAGTATAGCTCTTTATCCCAGGGAATCCTAAAGTGTTTAATACATTTCTGTGAGTTCTGTATAACATAATGGATCAGCTTTATTAAGACATAAAATGGCATTGTGGCTTCCCATGTTTTCCTTCAAGTACAGTAATTCTCAACTTTTTCAATAATCGTTATGTGCTTTCTGGAATTCCTTCTCCTCCTCTAACTTCTCAGGATTAGGTTCTTATTTGCTAGGTGAGAAATGGGGGGTATTTGCCAGCCGATGACACCAGCCTTGCAGGAACCCTGGCCCCACTCTGTGAGCTACTCTCTATGAATATCTCAGGGCACATTTGCAATAAGCATCTGTGTAATTGCTCCAGGAGACCATATTATTTATTATTTTTAAAACAAAATGTCAGTTATAATCATCCAGAATATTATCCAGCTGTCATGTTTGCAACATGTTGTGAAAATAAATACTTTCATATTACCATCCCTTGGTATTTGAGTGAAGTAATAATAATATCATTTTCTTTGAAATCTCCACAGTATTCTGTTTTGTTATTTGTCAGATCAAATATATTACATATAAATTAAACACTTCAGTATATTGTTGAAGGGGCTAATATTGCCTTTTGTTTTATCTGGCAAACAAAATCTTTTTTGTTGTAGATTAATAATTCCTTTCTTCAGATGATGCTCTCACATGGGAAGAATGCTTAAAACCTCATCAATTTCTGTAAATGCACAACGGAAATACTCTTATTCTTTTTGAAGCAGAAAGAGAAGAGGCATCATAAAACAAACTACACTCTAGAAACATTTTCAGAGCACAGTAAGGCACTCAGGACAAAAAAATATCCTGATTGTAGATCCTTTCCTTGCCATCAAATCTTTCAGGAGCAAAACCCAACCAAATAAAAGAATTCCCAGTCCATTCTCTACCTATGTTAATTTTCTTTATGTTTCTTTCTTTTTAGGTCCAAGATGTTTTTTTTCAATATAACTATTCTATCTACACCCCTTAACATATTGTTCCAGGTACCCAGAAGCACACCTACTTTGGCAGGTACTGGCTCTGCCTTTAAAAAAAATCCTTCAGCTTTCACATCTGTATAGAAAAATTGAAATAACACTTGAGTTGAAGATTTACTGTTTGGCCTTTAAATCATAGATTTTCACTGACCAAATCTCCCTCTAACATGAGCAATCAGTGCAACTGCTGCTGTACCAGTTCATAACTTCAGTTCCCTTTTGGATTTCCTCACTGGCACGTACCCTCTTGGCAGAGTATACAAATTAATTCAGCTCTTACAGTCTTTTGCATTGTAATGGAATGTTTGAGCAGGGATATGTTGGGTTCTCATCAGATTGCTTTTCATAACTAATGTTATCTTGCTTGAGCTGCTAGACAGCCTTTTGGTTTTTGCCAGTGTGTCAACAAAATGTGAAATATCTATTGCATTGTTGCAGAGCGTTTAGCTGTCCAAGTTTTCTCATAACAAAGTTAGTGGCAAATCCAAACAAGAAAATTACATCTCCCTTACTTCTGTGTCTGCAGTCTCAATTATAATGGCTGCAGTTAATGCATTTCCAACTATTGTCAACTGCAGTTTTGGCCTTTGAACAATGACTAGGAGCAGCTCCATCTCTGCTTCCAAATATGCCAGAACTAGCCCTAGGAATGTATCACTGATTCCTTTGCATTTCTTCAGCTGTACCTGAAAGACAATGTCTAATACTGAAAACTGAGCAACATATGCTGTGCTATTAGAACAATGCTTTAAAAAAACAAACAAACAAACAAAAAAAAAACAAACACAACAAAAAACCTCATAAAAATAAGAGATAAGACTAAAACTGGCCATAGTATGCTACCATCAATGTCTGTTTCTCACTAGAAGCTTCAGCTGTTTATCACAGTCATTCTATATTTCTACATATTTTAATTCCAGGCTTCTTTGTGTCATATGCAAGGTTACAAATAATGCTGCTTTGGCTTTCTCAGTGGTCCTTTAACATATTGCTGAAGCTTAAGTGCTGTTCTGACCCTTTTATGGGGAAAAAAAAAAGCAGAAATATTGTTTTGAAGAGAAAGGCTGAGATGTTTGCTTTTAGCTTTATTTTAAAATGTTGTATTTTAAAGTATAAGAATAATGTCATGCACCAGTATGAGGCTAACTGGATGGAAAGCAGCTTTGCATAAAAGGACCTGGGGGTCTTTGTGGACACCAGGTTGAACACAGACCAACAATGTGCCCTTGCAGGGAAGCAGGCCAGTAGCCTCCTGGCTGCATTAGGCAGAGCATTGCCAGCAGGATCAGGGGGGTGGTCCTTGCCCTCTACTCAGCACTGGTGAGACACGCCTGGGTATTTTGTCCAGTGCTGGGCCCCCCAGTGCAAGAGACATGGACACACTGGAGCACATTCAGCAAACAGACATGAATGTGATTAAGGGATTGGACCATCTCTCATACAAGATGAGGCTGAGAGAGC
Source organism: Morus bassanus (assembly GCA_031468815.1). Taxonomy (NCBI): domain Eukaryota; kingdom Metazoa; phylum Chordata; class Aves; order Suliformes; family Sulidae; genus Morus; species Morus bassanus. Next base: position 67,208,373 of record CM062571.1, read on the forward strand.
TGGCACTGTTCAGCCTGGAGAAGAGAAGGCTCAGGGGGATCTTATCAATGTATATAAATACCTGACAGGAGGGTGTAAAGAAGGCAGAGCCAGGGTCTTCATAGTTGTGTTCAGTGACAGGACCAGAGGAAATGGGCACAAACGGAAATACAGAAAATTCCATCTAAACATAAGAAAGAGCTTTTTATTGTCAGGTTGTTCAAACTTCAGAACAGGTTGCCCAGAGAGGTTTTGAAGTCTCCCCACTTGGACATATTGAAAAGACGTCTGGACATGGCTCTGAGAAACCCTCTGTAGATGATCCTGTTTTGAGCACAGGGATTGAGAGAGACTAGAGGATATCTAGAGATCCCTGCTGACTTCAGCCATCCTGTGATTCTGTAGTTTATAGCATGCTGAGTATAATTAATACCCATTAACTCACTGACTCCTAATAAATACTGATTTGTTGTTTGCAATATGAGCATGTGGTGAAGGGTCTGAGGGTGGCAAGACAGGGAAACCAGCTTGCCATTTTCTTCTTGAAACTCCTGAAACTATTAGTTTAAAGAACATTCTTATTGAAGTATGTTTTGTACAACACTACATTTTTCTAATTGACAGCAAGTATATACAGCCAGGTTTGAATAAATTAAAAGAGTAATAAATCTGAATTAAAATCCACCGGCTTACAACCCTACACAAATCTGTGCGTTGCATATATAAGCCTCTGCTGAACATTGTATCTTTTTTCTTGTGGAGCCATCTTCTGCTTTCTCATGGGCATCTTCACCTGGGTATTTCACTGCTTTGAAGTGGCTCTAGAATTACTACTTTGCACCAAATACCCAAAGTGCAAATTGAACAAGGACTTGCAAATATGCGCAAGGATAAGAGCAGGACACAATTTAGTATCATATATAACTCTACTGTGAAATAAAGGATCTACTTTAACAGAAATGACAAATTCTAGTCTGGATACACTAGTGTAAATCTGTGTTAACAATATACTTTCTTCAGATGTCTAGATATGAAAAAAAGAATAGAATTTTGCCCTAATATTTACTCCTGTGTTTCCACCTTCAGCTGTCTTCCTCTAGTCTTCCTCTCTGCTTCAGCTACATAAGTTATGGGTTTGGGGGAGAAGGGAAGAGTTATTTGACCTTTTTTGTGTGGAAGAGGGCTAAAGAGCAATGAAGCTGCAAGGACAACTTAAATAGGGAAGAAAACAATGTTGGCTTTCTTTGATAAAATTGTTTTATGCACTCTCATTGTAGATGTAATTACAGTACGTTAGTATACATTACCTTGATTTCTATGGAAAGTTTTGTGCCAGATTAAAAGAAAGGTCAAAAAATAAATATTCTACTGCTACTGAGAAAACTTTTTCTCAGCTCAGTTCCTTGATCTTCATAAACAAAAATGGCTACTGATTTTCTTCTCCACAATAATATCATATCTCTTATTAATTCCTCTCTAATTTGTTCCATTCAATCTAGTTTTACAAATGTATTACTTTAATAACACATTATTCATCATGGAAATATCTGCTTATGTTATGCCTTGTAGTGGAACATATCATGACATGGCTTTACCTCAGGGATTTTCATTCTCATTACTTCTACACTTCACCAGTTTCTACACTGTGGATGCCATCATAGTCTGAAAGTCTGTCAGTGACAATGAGAATGAAACATAACAGTACCAGAGACTGGATGAGCTGTAGCAAGACCTGTATCATGTCTCCAATGAAATGAAGTATCTTGAAATTTTACTTTGTCTTTTTTAAGGTTTCAACAGCAAGCAGTGTATCCTTTTCATCTCTCTCTCTTTTCATGCACTAAGAGACACCATGGTGATTTCTTCATATCTCTGTATTAAGACAATATTTTTGCACTGTAAAGGACAATTACCTTTCATAATAATATTTTCCTAAGCACCATTAATGTAATTAACAGTCTGTTAACCAAGACATTAGACCTTCAGCATCACATAATAAATTGTAAGTCCACAGCTGGTAGGAGACTCTTTCAAGAGAAACACTACTCAGAAATACAACAGCCAGAACTGTGAAAATCTGTTTGTTCAGTGGTGGAGAACTTCCAGCGTCCATTAGAGAAGAACAAATGTCTGATTTAAACTGCTCCAAAAATGTACTTAAATAAATATCATGCTAAAGAGCTGCACTTCCACTAGCTAGAGCTCCACCAAAATTGGTTAATTATTCTTTTAAAGACTACCTCCTTAAAGGACATAATTTTGCTACAATAGCTATATATTGAGTCATTAACTACCCTTCAGCAACAATTATTTGACAACTATTCAGAAAACTTTAAAGCAAAGAACACAGATCTTGCTGGACATTAGGGACCAGATAAGGCAAAAGCTATCATGTCCATCCATCTTGAGATATCTTCTTTTGAGTAAATAATTTGCTAATAACTAGTATCCTACGAATTTCCTTAATATTGTTAAAGTGAGTGCAATAGCCAACAGCTATAATTCTCATGCCGGGTTTGCCATGCAAGTCTTAAGGTTCTGAATTTTAATTTCCTCCCCCCCCATTTTAAAACACTACCACACTGCCATAACATAACAACATTAAAGGAACATAGCTCAAGACTCTTTTTCACATACACCAGTGCCTTTTCTTATTTGTCTGGGTAACGAACTGCTGTTAGACCAAATTAACTCACATGGTGTGACATACCTCACTCAGCCTTTGCCACAAGAGCTGCCACAACAGAAGTTGCTGTGCCCTACTTAGGAAATCAGCACAGAAACAAGCAGCATAATGGCACCATTATGGGAACATTAATAAACTGTCGACCACTCAGACCATTTTAGAAAAGTCTAGAGGTTACGTGGCTGCCAAAATGATTGCCACTATGTTGCCACAGTGCGCTAGAGCAAGACAAACAATCAACATAGCTTTGTAAATTTGAGACGAAGAACTACGCTGTCCATCCTGAGCTTTCCAGTAGACTCAGATCCTAACACTTGTCCTGCAAGATATGAGTTGAAGAAATTATATTTATCAAAAAATACATAATTTGCCTTTAACCATCCTTTACTTTCCAAGTCATTAAAACAATCAATTCCTGTGTCAATCCAAAAGCAAGCTGTTTTACATGAAAACTTTATCTGTTCCTCTCCTGAGCTGTCATGTTTTTCTGTTGTATGCCTTTCATTTTTTTTATCCTGGTTAAGCAGTAAGCAAGCAAGCAAAATTGCTAGATTTGCTGCGGCTTGTTTGGTTGGTTTTTTGCAGTCACTCAGTGTACGAGCAACCAAAGGATGAATGCAGAGAATGGGAACAAAATGAAGGTGGAAGAATAGAAAATGCTGCTTTGCTCTCCTAGTTGCTGAATTTTCTTAGGCTGTCACACTCTTGGTAACGGAATGCCATCATTTTGCTAAAAGCATGAAAAAGAACAAGAGCATCTTCTGCTTCTAACCTTAGCTCAGCCCCCCTTACCCATGCTCTGCACTCCCACTGCTGCTGCCATAGGCTACTTACGCATCCACTTTTCCTCCAGAGGCTTTCACCCTTTCTTCATTGCTCGGTAAGGAGCAAAGCTTTATCTTCAAACCTGCAACTCCCTCCTCAACACTCATTTCTGTAACTATTATGGACTCTGCAGGTGTGACAGCATCTAGCACAGCTGAGCAAAATCCTGATCACAGTCCCCAACACCATCACAACAGCAAAAGTAACACATCCATGATGTAAGAACTACAACCCAGGAAGCACATACAGCCAAGACAATACAGTAATTTACCTCAGATTTTCTCTCCAGTATTAAAAAAGAGACAAGAGAGTTACAGATAAACAGAAACCACAGTACTCTCAACCATCACATTTCAAAAGGGTTCAGACCACAACAAGGTTCCCAACAGGCTGCAGAGCAAGGAGCATTTCACATTACTAGGACTGTGGATTTGTTAACATCTTTAAGGAAATCATGCAGATCCTAGCTGTACATGCTCCCTGATGGCTGCAAGCTCATATAAACTTGCATCTTTGTGTGTTAAGCTTCCTCTCTCTCATTCTTCTTAAAAAGCAGGGAGAGATTTTAATACTTAAAGGGATTCAAGGATGTAAAATTGTCTTCCTCTCTTTCCAAGTTTCTTAATCTGAAAATCCCAAACATTTGCTACACTTTCAGAAATCTTTCTTCAGGATAGGAATGGAGAATGTGAAGGAACAAAATGTGTAAGAACAGATGATTTTTCTGCTCGAACAACCTGACAGCGGATACTGAAACCTCAAGGGGCTGGACCTACTCTCAAGTTTGCTCACATGAACACTACTCAGTTCAACACAAGATACTATAATGAGGTGATCTGAGGCACATCTCCTGAGACACAAGGCTATGGAGCAGAAAAGCCTTATGATGAAGGGAAAACTTAGGATGAAACTTACCTTTTGCAGATCTTTTTGAAAAATTTTCTTCCATCCATCTTCCTCATACACAGTTGTAAGTGTTAGAATTAATACACGCTCCATTCCTTCTCTGTGGATAAAAGCCAAACAGATTATTTAGCCTATATTTTTAGTACAACATAATGAACTCACAGTTCTCCAATATCTGCCTTGTAAATAACCACAAAAGCACTCATTTTTCAGATTTTCATCACAAATATTATTGTGTCACTTCAGTCCACCCATCTTCCCTGAAGACAAATAATTTGATATAACAGGGAAAAGAATTTGAACATAAACCAGAGTTCATGCATGCAGGGGAAATCACTAAGGAAACCAAATTTATGATCACTGTATTGTGGATAGATAGCTCTTTGATACATGCTATAGAATGAAATAAATATATCAGCTAGTTTGTTAACACTTATTGCACAGGTAAATACAACATATATTAAAAAACTGAATCCTTACTGAGGACAAAATATGATTCGCCATTAACATCCAGCAAATATGCCTGTTGAAGCCACATTAAAATATTCTTACATGTCTTGACCTATAGAGATCTGTCAAAGTGGTCTATAGATCATTATTTCTTGATCATGATGCTATGGCTAGACCTTCCATTTCACTGATGTTGTCAGTGGCTGAGATTGGGGTCAGCTCTAGAGCAGAAGACTCTCACTGAAAACAATTCCTAGCTGAACTGGGTAATGCACAAAGACAGTGAGAGGCTTTAATGATCAAAACCAACACCCCGAGCTGCACTTTGAAGAGGCAGCAGGTCATTTCGGGTCTGATATATGAAGAGTAGATGCTGACTGTGCCAAAGAACATAATTTCCGGGCAGGCCCATCCATTGAGATGACCGAGGCCATCACGCTGCTACCACAGGACTGGGCTAACATGGAGCAGGATGACTTACTCCCTCACCCCCTGGGGACCGCACAGTTCCCTGGCAGCAACATACTGCTCCCACAGCCCCGTGCTCTTCTTCTTTGGTCTCTCTTTTCAGCAGAAAAGGAGAGAAGTGATGCCACCTTTGCTCCAAGGGGCAATCAGAGGCGCTTTCTCTAGTGAGGGAGTGGGCAGAGGTAAACTCTCTCCTTGTCCCCCACGCAGGTCCCAGAGCGGAGCCCTGATTTGGGACCACAGCTTGGACATGCACTACTCTGGCATCACCATGGGACACCCCAAACTCTCTGGGAAGTCCTGGAAGAAGGGGTTCACTATATCCCTGGGAATTCATGAAATTATGTGAAAATTCAGCTTTATCATAACAAAAAAAAAAAAAAAAAACCAAAAAAACAACCAACCAAAAATATTTTAACTTGGTACCTGTGCTGGTTTTGGCTGGGATAGAGTTAATTTTCTTCATAGTAGCTTCTACGGGGCTATGTTTTGCATTTGTGCTGGAAAGAGTTATTGCTGAGCAGTGCCTACACAGAGTCAAGACCTTTTTTGCTTCTCACCCCACCCCACCAGCGAGTGGGCTGGGGGTGCACAAGAAGTTGGGAGGGGACACAGCCAGGACAGCTGACCCCAGCTGACCAAAGGGATATCCCACACGATATGATGTCATGCTCAGCACATAAAGCTGGGGGAAGAAGGAAGGGGGGGACTTTCAGAGTGATGGCGTTTGTCTTCCCAAGTAAACATTACACATGATGGAGCCCTGCTTTCCTGGGGATGGCTGAACACCTGCCTGCTGATGGGAAGGAGTGAATGAATTCCTTGTTTTGCTTTGCTTGTGTGCATGGCTTCTGCTTTACCTATTAAATTGCCTTAATCTCAACCCATGAGTTTTTTCACGTTTACCCTTCTGATTCTCTCCCCCATCCACTGGGGGAGAGTGAGCAGCGAGTGGCTGTGTGGGGCTTAGTTGCCAGATGGGATTAAACTATGACAGTATCCTTTATGCTTGTACAGTTCAAATATCAGAAGGCAAAACTGTAGAATTCAATTTTCAAATGCTTTAACATAGCATGACTGGGGGAGCCCGACTCAGGTTTTTGAACATTTGGGTATGGACATGGTAGATAACAGGGCAGTGGCTTGGAGTTTGCTGCAGGGAAATTTGTGCTGATATTACTGAAACAGGAAATTCATTTGTGTGGAGGGAGTGCTGGGATGCTGTTAGAAGAAGCCAGGGGCTCTGACAGACCAGTAAGTGTGGCTGAGGGCATTATCACCCCATCTGTCCACCCCCCTTTTCTCTCCAAAGTCAGCATCCCCATAGCAGAGGCATCAGAGGCAAATGTACCTGCTGCTCAGCAGAGATCGCAATCTCAGCTCATCAACGCTTCAAGCCACAAAGCCACCCAACTGCTACAGCGATGGAGCAGATCGCGGTGGCTTCTGTCACCCTGCTCCAGGGTAGCAGCTCCCAGCAGCACGGGGCAGAGGAGAGCTGATGGTGGTAACACCTTGGATCACGGCTGCTCAGTCTGACAGAGCCCATCTGTCAAAACCCAAAGTGAGAAAAAGAGATAGATTACACAGGAACTGTGGTTGTATTAAGGGGATATGTAAAGTCACGCTTTCCCAGAAAAAATTATGTAATTAAGTCAGTTACTGCGCTTGGTATTTGTGCACAGTATCTGTAGCAGCACATTCAATTAAAATTAAATAATAGAAAATAAATCTCAGCTGGAACACTGCCTGGATAAGTGCCCAAGCAGGAAGCAGAGTTGTATTGTGTGAACAATTTATGTTTATGAGCAATTCATGAAACAGATTTTTCTGTTGATTCTGCACTTTTCACTGATAATTATGGAACATTTTGGGGGTGAGGAGCTGTCACTCTAATCGAAACAAATTTTCCACTACAAACAAACAGGAGGTAAAAATAACCCTGTATCTTATCAAATTTTTAAGGGGAGAAGAGTGTTTAAAAATTCATTGTCTGTTTTGCATCTATTCTGAGGTTTCTTTTGGTATTATAAATATGATTTATAATACTTTAAAGTGCACACACTTTGAAGTCCTTACCAATTGCCAGAATGGACAAAAGAGACAAGTTCATGAAACACAGCTTTGACGATCAATGCACATTTTAAACAACCGTGGTCTGTGTAATATAGAGCCTGGCACATGCACTCCAGTTTTTCTACAAGATTTTTACATAAGCCTGGGCTAGCAACATCACCTCTCATTGCTTTATCTCTGAGGGCAGGAAGGCATGGAAAGTCAGTATAGTCCTTCTTTACCTTAGCAGGATACTGAGAGAAGAAAATATGGAGAGTGAGCGCATCATCACATATGGTTATGTCTATAGTAGTAAACTAAACGAGGTCAAGACACAGGCCGAGAGCTGGTCTGCAGCTCTCCATTCAGTTAAGCTGTTACCACAGTCCCTAACACTGGTTTTGGCTTTGTTGTCTCAAATATTGACTAAGAAGGGCTCAGGGGTAGTAAGGGCAGGGACCTCTCTCCACTAGCAGTCTTGGCATGGCAGTCCCATTTTATGGGAGAAATGGAGCAGGATTCCTTCTGGTTGGACACAAACCATGCAGCGCCAGCTGGCCTCAAGACTGGAGACCTGCCCCTGCCTGTTTTATTTACTAGTATAGACATAGCCTGTAAAAACCTTTGATAAAGGGACATAGCTTCTGGTTACAGACAATATAAAACTAGATTAATGGTAAAAGTCAAGCACATACTGTTGTTTGTCAATTTGACCTGCAGTTAGATCCACACAGGCAGTTTTTTGGCTGAATTCTTCAGGACATGAACAATGTTTTGCAAGTAAAGCCATAGCCTTTGCAGGGTCTGATTCTGTTGATACATGCTTTTCAAATGATTTTCCATGAAGACTAGACTCAGGGTTGATGACCTGAAACTCAACAGCATGACCTCCATCTCTCTAACAATGTATGTGCTGCTACGAGGACCTCTCCTACTTGCACATTAGTGTGAGTCAGGCAAGCCAGACTACCAAGAGGTCCTGCAGAGCTGCAATCCAAACACATTGGACTGGGAAACCACTTCTCTAGCAAATACCCAAGGAACAGGCTGTTGGAAGAACTTTTGGTGAAAGATACAGTTGTGTAACAAAGCACTCCCCAACAAGAGGAAGAGCAAAACTGGTTTAAAAAATTCCTGATGGAAAATTCTGTCCTTCTTAAATTAAAGCACTTTTGCAGGAATGTTTCCATCTATAAATTTTACAAAAATAGTCTACTCGTTCCTTTTTGTTATAGCTGAAACATTTCATTTTGAGAAATCCAGAGCATTCTCTTTCATTGCTAGTAATACTGTGTTTTATTGCAGTCTCTCAGAACTGACAGGCTGGGAGTTGCCTGGAGACAGCAACTGGCTGTCCATTCCTCTGCTTTTTGGTACTACCAACTTAAATACAGCATCCCTGGCAGAGATTTGTCTAATCTAGCCTCAGAAGGCTTTTTTCATGAGTTTCATCCTGCTTACCAGTCAAAAAGTTATTCCTAATATCTAACATAAGTTTCCCTCCACATTTTGGAAATAGTACAGAAAAATGTCATCAGTCACTCCCCTCCACCTGAATACGAGTAGTATAGTAGGACAAATATCAAATGAAAGCATTTGGTCCTTATTGAAACAAAGCATGCATATGTTATTAAAAAAAAAACAACAACAACAACAACAACAAAAAAAAAAATTTTGTCATTTTTCTATTCCCTAAATTATTTTTCAGAATATTTTTCACAAGCAGGATCACAGTCAGATGTTCATTTTAGTTTGACACTAATGGACAGTCAGAATTTCCTGCAGAATGGCCATCCTCATTTCCAGCTCTGTGTTGTCTCTTCGTGATTAAATGTGCAGGACTACCTCAGTGTATGTCTGCAATGTAAGCGGAGGCCATAGGGTGCTTATTCAGCTTTGTCTTGGCTGAAGACAGGCTTGGCTGAGCTCTCAAGTATGGCACAGGCTGAGCAGGAAAGTGAGATCAGGAGGGACCACAAGAAAAGAATGTTACAGAAAATTACTGAAGTATTCTTAATTCATGAAGATCTTATTACCATACCAAAAGCAGGGGCAGTGAGAACTGCAGGGAACTCTCTGCAAATAGACCTGAATCTTGGCATGGGGAGAGTTGCTATTTATGTGCTTTCAATATAGGACATAGTTGCCTTTTCCTTTTTGAGTATCCGCTGGGAGTGCTATATTTCCCAAATTAATGAAAATCAAGAGTTAAGTTAAATGACATAATAAATTCCAGACATTGATTTTCATGTTAGGAGTCATCTTTATGCAAAGCATAATGTATCATCCTAAATGTCACTCATTCAGCAATACTATTATAATGCTATTCCTTGGTGATGGCCAGGAAAAAGTTGTCCAGGACATTCATCAACGCTGTCACTATGTCATTTTTTTTTGTCTACTATAAAACCTGACTGTAAGAGGATTATATCCTGATTATAATCAGGAGGATCCCAGTTATAATCCTGAGGATTATAATCCTGAGAATATATCAGATATTGGTTGAGAGAAAAACTGGGAGACAGTTGCTAACCAAGCTGGTTCAGTCGTGTGTGCTCCATTCCTCTGCTCTTCTGTGTGCTGAGGCACAATTCACCTCTAACAATCAAATAAAGGCAAACAGGGAGCTTTGGGCCAGAATACTAGTAAAGAATTTTGTAACTGGCACCTCTAAACAATGCTTATGGAGCCTTGGTTGTATCGCCTCCAGCTCTCAGAAGTGCCTTACAAAACAGTGAATAAACTGTTTGCAAATGGGGTTTGCAATGATGGGGGGCCCCGAGCTTTCCAGAGAATCAATGTCCGTTTCCCAGCTCCACCACCAGCTCAGCCTAGGCAGGGACTAAGCAGACTCTGAGGGAAGACTGCCATCTACTGAACCAGAGCCTTTTGCTGGGCTGCCCTCCCAAACACTGCTTGCTCAGCCTGGGAGTAACCATGTGTTCCCACCTGCAGCCTTCCCTGGCCATGGGAGATGGCCTTTCTCCTCTCTGGTCTTCTTTAAATACAATGTGAGCAGTAGAATTCTATAGATACACCATCAAGGTACAGAAACAGAAGTCAAATCTCTTTTGTATTTCCTGTTTTATAAATTAATTTCTTATTTGTATTGCAAGAAAAATAACAGCTAAGCATACCTGTAGTGGTTGGATTGTTCTGGGGGTGAATAACTCAAAAATGTAAATGTCCACATCTCTCAGCAGCTCTGCAAAGGAATCATCCTTCTTCATATAGAATAAGAAATTGATCTATCCTCTTCTAAGACTAGAAAGCATTACATCTGCTGAGCAACGTCCCTATTCATCAGAACAGTAACCTGCTGTTACATTATCTGGGCCGCAAGGGTGCTACAGTATTTTTTCATTTCATTATAATGAATTAGCTGCTTGGCTATTAACATGCTTCATGTTTAAGGGAGATAGTCACCAGCTCCTAAAGAATCAGAGCCCATCCGTTCTGTAAACTGTCCCAGAGTTCATTTAATTACTGCAGTGCCCAAGTGTTTAAATGAAACTTCCTCCTTCAGATATGCCCCATCAACACAGAGTGGAATCAATAAGGCTCATTTGAAGCAATTTACCCACCATCGTCTATATTCCAGGCAGCGCTTGCATTCATCTGGCTAGTATTAGTTTATCATATGTCTCTGAAGTATTTTCCTGTTGAACTTTCTCATTCAGTGCTCATACAAATGAATGAACAGTGTCAAAACAATTTCAAACTGTTTGCATGAATTTCAGAGCTGGGGGTGGGAGGTGGGGGTGATTGTTTAGGTCCATGAGGGCCATGGAACACGAACAGCATCCTTTTTGATTGTCATGGACATAATTTAGTTGCTACTCAGCCTTCAGCCAGATCACCCTAAATATCATCCCCATTTACTGTATCATCCCAATAGCCTTTATGGTCCTTTGTTCAGCCAAGGAAGTTGCCTCCTCAGAGTTTTTGTGCCACCTGAATAGTATACAAAAAAGTATATTCCTTTTTGCCTCACTACCTCAAATAACAGTGAGGGATTTGGGAAATGCAGCTGTAACTTGTCTGGGTATCAGCTTGTTATTGTTTAGTTACTTCAGCTCATTCCTTTATTCAGGAATTATAAAATATGCAGATCAAGCAGCTGAATTCATCTTTATCAGCAGTTTTAATCTGAAAGAAAGGGGCATCAGGTAATAAAAGAGACAAACTGAAGTTTCTTAGCAGTCTGCTTGACTCACAGAGATCAGAGTGAAGGAGACATCTGTACCCAAGTGACTATTTAAGAATTAACCTTTAAAGAGGGCATTTGCTAGATTGAAAAGAAATGAGAATTCATTACTTATAAAGATGTGGCCCAGACTTGTTTTTATTCTCCTGGCGAGGCATCGCTCCCTTAAAGCAGCTTCCTTCGACTTTCAGAAGATTAGCTATCATTCAGTAATACCAATACACTCAAACACACATTTACTAACAAGAGTTGTCTCCTGCCTCCAATCTAGACATCATGGGCTGTCCTACAGACTTAATACAATTCCAGCTGAGCAAAAAGCTCATTTGAATTTCAACAGCCTGTGGCCACATCAAGGAACAAGCAATTTCTGTTTTGCAGAGTTTCTGGACAAGAAGCATGATACAGCTGTATAATTATGGTACAGTAATCTGTAAAATATGCAACTAACTGAGTATTTTAAATGATGCTTGTAACTCAGACTGATGCATCCACTTCATATACAGCTTGATTGTCAAGACTTGTATCAATAAGATGGAGTGGTACAGACAAGAAGATAGCTGCTCCTGTCTATAATAAGAAAAAAAGGACAAAAGAACTGTTTCAGTGCCACAGAGACACTGCCAAGAGGGTCTCTTTACATTGCATTAATGTATGCATAACAATTACAGAGAGGTTTTTTGTTTGCTTGTTCCAGCTGTAGAATGCAATGCAACACTTCTGCTCACACCATTGTGTTCATGTCTACTGCAAAGGATAAAGGCTTTTTGGAAAGAACCCCCAAATTCAGCTAGAAGAAACTCCTCCCTTCATATCTCAAGTAAGCATCTGCATAGTGCAGTTAAGGTTACAGTAATCTGATTTTTTTCTGTTAAATTTAAAACAAGAAAGTCTACAGTCTTATTTTGGACTGCTTTTCATGACTTTTTTTTTTTACTATGAAAATAGATTTTTGTTTCTTGAACTTCTTCACAAACCAAACATGCAAAGGGTTGAATATTGATTTTGATCAGAATGCACTGAATAGTAGACCCTGGTCCTGCAAAGAGATCAGTGCAAAAACATCCTTGTGCTTAGGGCAAAACCAGGAACCTCATTCAGAGGGAGATTAGCTAAATCTTCTGTTCCTTTGTTTTAGAGAACTGATTCTTTTTGAACTAGGAAACAGAAATGAATAAATGCATTTCCAGGACACTGACTTCCCTGCAATTTTGTATGGAATAAGGCAGTGCACCTAGTTTGTGACATTATCCTCTGTCTGTAACAATAAGGTGATTTCTAGACAAAAACCTTCACTCCACAAAAGATGTGCTTGATAGAGAGATTTAGTGGTAAGAGGAAGACCCTTCCTAAATTGGAGCTTGAAGCCCAGAAACTCCCACAAACCAAAGAGCTATGAGCAAGACAGGCAAGGAAACCTAGTTACTTTCTTATGTAGAACTTTTTCCTATGAAAAGCTAAAAGTGAATGAAAAGGAAACAAAGGGAAAGTCCATCCTGTGGGATGCTGAATGCCCTTCCCTCCACTCTTCCCTAGGAGATAAGGATGCTCAGCAGTTTATATGTTTCTTAGGTTTTACTACAGTTCATGTGTGGAACATTTTAAAAAAAAACACAACTTTTGCATGCTAGTGGTATTAGCTCAGGACCTTTCCTGAGAATGAGATTCACTTTGAAAAAAAATCACAAAACACCCACTGTTCAACAGTCCCTACACACAGTAGGGTGGACCGAGAACAGCACGTCAACTTTAATTTTAAATGTGTCTGATTTTCTTTTCTGGCATCATGTTTTCCTAGCTCTTTATATAGGATTCCTTTCATTTTTCTTGTGCTAGTGCCCTGATTTTTAATTTCTTTAATTCTTATTAGGGTATATGAGAGTTGATACAGTCACATCATAATGTCAAGCATTTGCAAATAAATAAGTATTTATGGACTTCAAAAAATTCAATTATGCAAATGGAGTTCAATAAATTGTGAAAAGATATATTATTCTCCACACTGCATTGTGTGCATCTTCTTTAAAAAAATTCTTTTCAACTGATATTATGAGCTTGATAGAGCATAACACTTCCACTGGAACCATCACAGTTTAATTATGTGGCACCATATGGATTCCCAGTATTTCTAAAATGGGTAGAATTTGCAATGGAAATGCATATCAAAACAGCTATGTGACCTGTGCAATAGCCAGTTTTCAGAGCTATATAGTAATCCCATCCAGAAAACATCAAAATATTCCTAAAAAAAAAAAAAAAAAAAAGACACTATTTGTACACATTATGCTGAAAGAAAAAGACACAGCACATGCAGGGCCAAACGTCGTCTGCTCACAGGCCTCGTTACCCTGGAAGGACCAGGTTGCCTGCAGCCTGCATTGCACTGAGTCCCATAAGAAGATCGTTCAGCTTTTACAGGGCAAGAGGAGTTTTAACCAGCAGGAATGTGGATTTTTAAAATAGGGTCATTTTAGAAAGAAGTGTGTACTGATTTCAAAACAGCTTGTCTTCAAGGTACAGGCACGTAATGGAGATGCAAACTCATACCTAGGTAGAATGAATTTGGGAAACATTCTGAGTACAGCATACTTTTTAAATTAGAGAAATCAATAAAACTAAGACTACAAAAGGGTTCTTTTTGGCTAGAAATCTATGCACACTGCCCATACCCTTCAAAAGACCCACTGTCATTTTTAAACCAAGGCATGTGCCTGTCTTCAACCTTAAAGTGGGTCTGTTTTCAGAAGAGATCTGTACACTCAGTTTTACCAATTTCAGCAAAGAAGCTGAGAATAGGCAAAGTAACCTATTATTCTGGAAAATGCAGGCCATTATACATCTCCTTTAAACATTTAATTGTATAAAAAAAGATCATAGCTAATCAAAATCATACAGGAAATCTGTGCAGGGTGATGCATGCCGCTTTCTGCATTGTGCTGGCACAAAACAGAGGTGGTAGAGGCAATGCCTTCCCTCTCTCAGTGCAGTGCACTCATCTGGCAGCTGCGGTGGACTCTGGCCACTCTGAATTCTGGCAGGGGAACAGGCAGGATGTGCCAGGACCTCGCTTTGTACAAGCCAGAAAGTGACAGTGGAAGTACTGCAGCAAGAAGCAATCATGATTTTCTACAGGGCACAGATCCTGTTACCTATCTCTCTTCTCTTGGTACCCACTAGACGTTTTTCCTGGCAAAAATTGAATACCTCATATAGCCATGTCCATTTTGACACAGCTTCTAAAAGGCATACATTAGACCTGTATCTATAAGTGATATAAAAAAGACCTTCATAATCAGATTATGGATGCTGTGATAATTACAGTGCTCAATTATACAACTGTGTGTAAAATACCTAGTGCTCCAAGAAGCAACATTTTTCAACATTAAGTTAAGGTTGCTGAAAGTAAAGTATACTTCCTGAAACTTCTCTCTATATGTCAGAAGAGTAATACTGTATTTATAGCGAAGACGGTACTTCTATTAAATCTTTCAATCACCTAGGGACTGAGTGAATTGGCAAAATTATTTTAACTGTTATTTAGCTGGCTGGCTTTTAATCATAGTTAAATTTTTCAACAGTGTTTCTCCCCCGCCCTCCTTTTATTTGATCATTCATGTTATTATATCTGTAAATCTTGAACAGGAAGATGCATAGAGAGTTAAAAAAGTTGGTGTTTGCCTGATCATTCTGAATCTCAACATGGTGGCGAGTATGAAGAACTGAGGAGGGCATCTAAGAAAGAAAATATTACAGTTATGATCAATGAAGAATGAGTTATCTGTTAAATCTCACCATTGCAGGTATTTCATCTTTAGTGGTTTGTTACCCTCACTGCACCAAAGACTGTTTTCCATGTACTAGTCCATAGAAGAAAATATGTCCCCATGGCTCAGGCACTCAACATAAGGTTAGATGTCTATGGAGGAGACTTCATTCAGAGATGAAGGACTATGCATGGACATTACCAGGAGAAGAAGCACATTTTGGCCCTGCTAGCTGTGTTCAGGAGCAATGGCTGACAAAGGGGTAAAGCAGAAAATTTAAGCTTGTGGTGTGAGGTTTACTGGGATTTGCTGGCTCTCATGTGCCATGTTTGTGGTGGAATCCATAGCAGTTTCAAGGCCTGTTTCCTGGGAATACCTTGCAGCTTAAAGGGTTTGAATGGGCTTTTACAATCATAAATCATAAAAGGTACAAAAATGGGTGCATGGTTTTTCATTTATTCTTTTTCTGAACTATTGAACCTCCTGAAATGCAGCTGTTTGATCAGCTGGTTTAGTCTGTACACTTCTGGAAATAACATGGGAAAGCATTTTACATTTTTACATAGCAATGATTGTAAGAGAACACGTTGACCTTTTTCCCCTCAAAATGATATGCAGGATGGGATTCATCTCACCTGGTTTTAACCATCTCAAATTTAGTCATTACTTTAAGTAAGGTATAGATTCACCCTATAACCAACAGAAAGACAGAAGAACCTCCAGACAGAGATTCTCCCATCCTAAAATAATTGGCAAAGATGACTAGTGCAGAGTGAGGTGATTTTCCCTATTAGGAGCACGAGTGGGAGGTAGGAGGATTTATACTCTGTTTTAATGTTTTCATAAGGTACAAATCTTCACCATAAGAACTATTAAGTGAGGCCAGCTGGAGTCATTCCCACTTAGTATTTTAATATGGATTTCCCCAAAAGGAAATGTTTCACCGCCGCTTAAGAAATTTGAAGAATGCCTGTTTGAAAAGAAACACTAGGAGGAAAAAAAGTGATTTTGCAATGCATTCCAATAATCAGATTGTTAAATAATGGGATTAAAAGCTTGACTGCACACACACAGAGGAGTACAGAGGCACAAAGTTAGGAGGGGAAGCTCAGATTACACTGTCCCACCTCATTCCAGGTCCAACCCAGCCATCAGCCCATCAAAGGCTCATCTCCACACCCATGAAGGAACACAGGGGCTCAAAGCAGGTAGAGAAGCCCCAGTAACCCAGTCAGAGAAACAGACCCTGGCTGAATTCTCAGGACTGTCCCAGGAAAGCCTCAGCACCATGGGCTAGGGACATCCATCACCATGAGGCAGTGGGAGCTGCTCTCCAGGTCACCCTTCACACCGAGGGGGCCCACTGCCTAGGGGCATGGGACACACTGTGGGGTGCAGGGGAAGGGCATTTCAGGATTGCACAGGACTAATTATGGGATGCTTGGGGCAGGAACCATAGGTGAGGAAGGGGAAGGATCAAAGTTTTGTGGATAGGAACATGCATAGGAAGATAGAAGAATAAGGGCATAAAAGGGATCAGTCATGTATGAACAGGTGCTGATCAGTACACTTGTCTGGCCATGCCCTGAGCCCAATCAGTGCAATCTGTCCTGTCTCACTAAACGTCTTTCTAACTCTTTTCCTGGGTGACGGACAATCTCGGGGAGGGGGGGGAGGGGGATTAAGGGGAAGTGTAGGTAGCGGGGGAGGTTTTATGTGCGTGTGTCTCTGGGAGTGAAGTGGGAAGGAGGGGAGAGCAATGACCCAGACCAGCTGCTGAAGTGACTAAGCCGAATTACAGGAGTGATGCACAATGCATGTGCAGTGTGTGTGTAAGAAGGTCTGTACCAGCAGCTGCAGTGAGGCTGCAGCCTTGGGGTCTCATATGTCCAGGTGCCAGAAACTGGGGAGACTGGGACCCAGGGGCAGCTACTGGGTGTCAGAGCTCAGCTGCTGGAGAGATCCACATTGTACACATGTATATATTTCCACCAGCAGACCTCTGTCCTGCTCAGCCAGAGAGGGGAGCAGGATGAGGAAACACAATTAACATTTTCAATTTTATTCAAACAAGATATTTCAACTGACTCAAACAAACTGCGGAATTTTGCTTTAAAGAATCACTTCACACTGTTTTAACTGGGTTTTTCCTCCTGTTTTGAAGCACAGTATGCCCTATGATACCAAAGATCTATTTCTATTTATTGCCTTTAGAAAAACTTACTGGTATGGATTCTAAAAGTATTCACATCAAGAGTAGAAAATGTCTGAATGCCTTTCTGAAACTACAAGTTTGAGGAGTAATTCAGAAATCACACAGGAGACATTTTATGGCCTCAGTAACGCAGTAGGACAGGTTAAATGATCATGATGTTCCCTTCTGGCCTTAAAATTTATTAACTTCCTCCCATTTTTCCTGTTGAGAGGTTCAGCGATACTTTCCAACTACACATCTCTCTGTGGGTATGGTATGGTAGCTGCATATAATTACTTCCATCTTAGAGTACAAAAAACTGAGATTCAGAGGACTTAAGTGACACAATCATCATGCAAGAGTGCACTAGAACCCACATTAGACCTTAGATTTATTGACTGGCCATCCTATGTGTAGTCCATCAGCCTCCCAGTCTCTGACAAGTTAGTTAAGTCCAGTGTTCCTTTTTCTTTCCTTCAATAAAATAAGGGCCATAACATATTCTTATTTCTATTTACCTATAAACTGCTGTCAAAGGTGATTTCAGTTCATGTGGAATTTCTTCAGCTATTTCTAAGCAAGCTACCTTGGGCACCGTTAGCTGTGTAGCTGCAGTAACATGGAGCTCATTGCAAAATAATCACCTTAGCATTTAAAAAATATATTTTGCATCATCTGCTGCCATACCTGGTACAACGGCATGAAACCTGTACCAAGTACCTGCATCAGGGTGGCTAGTTTAAAGCTAGCAGAGGCATCCAGAGTGGATTTGAGCTATGACTACACACTGTTACAGTTACCCCAAGTGCAGCTGTGAAGATCCACTGCATTTTTTTTTATTTCATGTGCACCTGACATCTGTGCTCAAAGGCTCATGGATTCTTTAAGCGTTGTGATCATAACTTGCATATGCACCAATCTTATATCTGATTGTCATTCTGGGTAAAAGTATTTACATTTTAAATGATGCATAGTCATACAACATTTAATACACATAAAAAATAATTATGATAAACACTCTTCTTAATAAATAGCAGAGAGCAAAAACTCCTTAGAATTTGCGGTTTGAGATATAAAGTAAATTGGATTTTAATACTTAATTAAGTTGTTAAAAATTGAAGAACACTTTTTACACCACATTTCAAAAATATATTTCATGTGTAAACTCTCAGAAGCAACTTAAAAAAACATGGAATGGAAACACCGTGCTCAGGTTTCTCCTCTTTAGCTGAATCCAAGGACTGATTACAATGTGCTGTTTTCCACATCAGCTCTGCCCTTTTCTCCATTTTACTCAGTATCTGCAGATGTTTTAGGAAGAGATGATAGGATAATGTACACAGAATTGATAACACTATGGAGGTGACGAGTACCATGAGCAGTTCTTTCAGTCAGCTCTCCCAGCAGCAGCCTGTAAGCAATGCCTGAGCGAAGACAGAAATAGAGAACTGAAAAAATACACTAAAGAATTTGCCTCCTTCATAGCAATAGCAAATATGAAAGGCATCCACCCCCAGAAAATGCATTCATCACATACACAGCCCTGGACTGTGTGACAAGTAGCACAGCTGTAAAAATGTCTCCATCCTCCAGATAGGCGATTGCCATTCCTGCTTTGTACATAAACCCGGGGTGCTCTTCAGTCTGCCTCAGTCCTAGCAGGCATCTTAAATCTTGCTAAGTCCAAGACAGCAAACCTACCTACCAACCTTCCAAACTCCACATAGTTCCTTACACTTGTTAGGTCCATCTCTGGGGGATTTTTTTTTTTACATGCTTCAAATTATATAGTCTGCTAATGTTATCCTGAGATCTTTTTTAGTATATACTTGTACATTTTCTACGGACAGAAAAAGGAACATACAGTGATTTCAATAATCACAGCAAATACAAAACCAAGTATCCCTTGTTTTTAATTTTGTTCTCTTACTTCGAGTTATCTTTTTTTCTTCTAATTCGTGCTCTTTTTTTTCTTTTTAGTCCACAATCATTAGCTTCTATTGGAGTGTACTGATATGTAAAGGGGATGTGCTTGCAGTTCTCAGATACAAAACTTATGCCAGAAGAGGTAGGGGACTGTCTTCTTTCATCCAGAAGAGGCAAAGCACAAAATACACCTGCTTGACTTAAGTTTCTCTGGGAAAAATACGTTCACACGCATCCTACTACATTAATCTAGTTATTGGTCTTACAAACTGCAAGAAGAAAAAGCATGAGATTTGCTATTATTTCCATTTTTAAGTATATGATGTGCTTAATTTATGGAGATGTGGCATTCAGATATATGAGAGGAGAAGGAGAAAAATCCAGGCTGGAGGAGGAGGAAAGAGGATTCTGGGTTGTTAATACAGTATTTAAAACTTTTATATACATTTCAGGTTTTTCCTTTCAATGAAGCAAGCTTAGGCTTTGCAAATTAATGATTCTGTGAAGGATTTCACAAGGAGAGAGAATTAATGTGGAAGAATTTTGCATTTAAACGAGGGTTTTGTTATCTGTACCAACATAAGAGATGATGGCAACTTAGACCAAAGATCTGCATAGAAGTTTTTCTGAGGAAGCAGCGAGAGGAATGGCACAAAGGATTTTGGCAAGTACTAGTTACCTGGGAAGACAGACAGCACACCCATCTGACAGAATTAGTACATGTATCTTAGCATAGAAAATTCAGTTGCCTTTTGTGGTCAGGATTTTTGTCAGTTGTCTCCTCCTTTACCCACAGAGGGAAAAGAATCTTCAGTATTAACATATTTGTTGAATGAGGCACATAATTCTGCCTTTCACTGTACTCCATTTCTCATAAGACACATAAGCTATTCTCAGTTCCCAGCTGAATGCAGCTCTGAACTTGTGGAAAGGATTACAGAATTTTATTTGAATAAAAGCTAGTAGTTGCATTTTGTGCCTGCTATGATTACTGAAATCACAATGTGTTATTTTTTATGTATGGAGTAGATTTATACCAGTGTATACTATAAAGGACTTCTCTGCCATTGGCAGAGAAGAATATCAGCTGGAGCATCTCCTAAGACCACACAGTTGAAGTACACCTGTTATTACATGCTGTAGTCTTCCTCCATTGCCATAAAACACAAGGCCTACATTTTTGCATGTGCATAAACTAATGACAGAAGACTCATATTCCAAATTACTGTTGTGGAAGCCAAGCCCCAGGCACCTACCCATTTTCATGCAAGCATGACAAAATGAGATTATATCCTTGAGCCAAAATGGGATAAAAAGACCCTTAAAAAATACTAATAATTCTGACTTAATCAATTATTATTGCTCTTTTTAAATGGAGTTTAAAATTTGTGCAGTGGCTTTGATTTTCACTTTTTGTTAAATCAAGCACTGTTTTTGCCAGCATGGAAAAATTTGCCACATTGCACTAACAGTTCAGTTGCATAAGTACAGTTTAAAAATTGGGCAAGAGTAGCTTTAACATGGGGGTGGGAACTAATTGTTCGTTTGCTGTAATATCTGGGGAAGCTGAAGGCAGTTCACATTTTTATGTGTCACTGTAATAGTTTCAACCAAACTAATCACCCTTCTCCTAGACTTTTTTTGAGGCTATATAAAACCCGAGTGTGACACCAGCCCAGTAGAATTCAGGTGAAGATGCTACTGAGAGACGAGATTCATGGAAGAATCATTTATTTCAGAAGTTATAGCTTGGTAGGGTGGACTTAACTCAACAGGACATTCCACAAGAAGATATTTCTATAGAAACCTCTATCTTTTGCCATGCCTTTTAATTAAGTCTGAAGCCTTGCATGGCTGTAATCAATGTACACAAAATAAGTAAGCAGGCAGCTGCAAATACAACTGAGGGAAAGACAGGATGTCAAGGGTTTCTAAACAAAGATGTGACAGATTTATTGGAGAGAAAAGAAAATAGAAAGAGCAGAAAGAAAGATTACAACCCAACAGGATTCTCTGATTTTTCATTCTTCTTCTCTTCTACTTTCATTCCTCTAGAACATGGGATGGATGCCAGAGATGCATCAAACTGTCCAAGTATAATTTAAGTAGTCAGGGAACAGATGTTCACAACAGTTCCTGGTCAGTGCAGGGATTTTATTACCTGCCCACAAGCTTCTACCCACTGTGAAAACTGTATTTCTTGAAGATGCACTGTATCAGGTTATATCAAATTACATGTATTCTATAAGGTTGAATGACCCTCATCAACTAGCAATGTAACACAATATCGCCTCCCTTCCTTTTATCCTCCCTTTCTCCAAGACTGAATAGAAGATAGTTACACTGGCCAATATTATAATGCAGGCTTCAAATGCTCAAATAGTTTAGGAACTTGACTTTGAATATTAGCTACTTCCTACAGTGTGAACAGGTGGGAGAATGCTGGAAACCGAAAGTGAGCAACAGTTCTCCTTCCCTTCTCCCTTGTACGTTCAGCAAAGGTCACTGCTCTGATCCCCATCTTACACTCAAGGGAAGAAGACAGTGTGCCAGCTCCAGAAATCTGCCAAAACTTTTTTCCTCTTTTATTTTTTCCACAAAAAGTAAGAAAATGCTTATTTCTCTAAGTTGATCATGAAGGTATATTTATTCTTTTCATTTAAGAAGAAAAGATAACCAAACACATTGATGGGATTTGAACATATCACGATTTACATACAGAACCTGATATATTGACATGAGTGGAACTGGTAAAAGAAAGAAAAAATTACTGAAACCTAGAAAAGGGTGACTGGAAAAATGCCAGTCAATGAATCAAATATATAACTTCAGCAGCATAAAACATTTACTGTGCATCAGGGATAAGCTTACACAGCAACAACTGTAGCCCACATGTACACACTTTTGCTAGCTTTACATAGGTCAGCACCAGTGGAATAGCTGTAGCTTAGTGGACCTATGTATCTGACGTTCTCCCCAACTTCCTTTGTGGAGCCCACACTAAGAATGTGCTATCACGGCAGCACAGCTAGCAGAATCCAGGAAAGGCAATTTTAAGCTAGCTGAGGTTTCTTTAAACATGCTGCAGTGTAGTTGTATCCTCAGCCTTCATTGCAGATGGAAGAATTCAAGTCACCATGATCATGATATACTTGGTGTGTTTGGCGGTATATTTGACTTGTTTGTTTTCAACAGTTTCTTTAAGAAGGAAAGTGTTTCTGGACTAGGTCAGGCAGAATTTCTGGAAGAATACAAAAGATTGCACATTTCCTTGGAGAGCTTTTGTGCTTATTGGGGAGGAAAAGGCTCAAGACATTGTATGCTCTGACACATGAAAGAATCACAGTGCAGAGAGACCTCAGAGGCATTGGAAAGGAATTTCCTAAGACCAAAGGGGACTCAGAAGGTTTTTATAAGCTAGCATTACAGTGTTAACTGCAGTAAAGCTGAGAAGCAAGAACTCATTGGAACTCAAGGACACAGTGGGCAGGGTAAGAGCTGTATGTAAAACTATTATTTTTGAGGTTTAACTTCCAGTCTACGTTCCTTATTTACTTAGAGCTTTATTTAAAAATGTGAAGCTCCATTCAAATAAAACAAAACTTTACTGATTTTGAAAACTGTGTCTCTTTGGAGAGCTGACTTGGAGCCAATCTGAGTATATTGACCTCACAGCTGTGGCCTGCTTGTGGCACTATCTCAGCTATCCAAGAAAAACCAAACAAATTAAGACTAATAACCTACAAATAGGCAAATAACACCTCTATAGAGTGGCCAGAAATACATATAGCAGTAGAGATGAAAATATTTCTTCCCTTCTTTCACTTCTCTTTATTATTCCTCAGTATTTTCAAGCTATGAAAAAAATTTCATATTAGAAAACTTTGCAATGTTTCTATATCCTTCACTGTAGTAGAGAGAAATGTTGTACACTTATTCCTTAAATATTTATCAAATTTTATACAAGTGGAAGATCTCTTTTGTAAGTCTGCTATTTTGAACAGGACTATATAATGTTGACTTATGTCATGAGGGTCCACGTGGTATATATGTTCATTCATGCCTCGGAGATGCCTTAAAACAGTCCTGAAACAAGTGTTCTAGTTGGCTTTCCAGGCACTGTCATATCACACTAGATCTTCGTGAAGAAACAAAATAAGCATGGTAAATAAAGCTTTCCCTATTTTTCCACTGTCATAAAAGCAACAATGAGAAACTCTGTTCTTTCTTTGCTTAAACCAAAGTTCCTGAAGGGACTTGGAAAGACAAAATAAGAAATACACCAAGTAGTCTTCTTTTTTTCTGCACAAAAAAAACCTCTTCCAATATGCTTGCTAGGTAGCTAAGAATAAAAAATTTTAAAAAGGAAAAAAAAAAGAGAAACAAAACAGTAAGCAGGATCCTTCTTTCTCTGCTTAAAATGCACTAACTCTCAGATGTTGTGTAAATGGTTCCACACCATCTGGCAGCTATGAGGAGAAAAACAAAACAACATTTGCAGGTACTGTACTTCTCACATTTTGAATAATGTACCACAGTGTACTAATTGTCATAACATGCAGCACAATATACAAAGAATTTAAAGTGTAGCATTTTCCCTCTCATTCATATTTATGCTACATAGTTCCAGAATGCACTTACATTGTGTGCAATTATTATTCTGTATATTGCCTGGCTGTGTAGATTACATGTGATATAAGAGAGAGAGAGATTATACAGAAATGACATATTTTCCACAATGCAGCCTTGCATGGCTCGAAGTGTACCATGGATGATAATCACAGCAACTCTTTCTTCCTCCATGCTGATACAGGGAGCCTGTCACCACCTCCTAGCATGCGCCAGCAGTCTCACAGACTGCAGCCTATCCTGCAACCATTTCCATTGAATCCCTACAGATCTGCACAGACATCAGCAAAAGCCAGCTCCCTCAGCACTTGGCCAAAACCCAGGCCTAATAAGAATCAACAGATCAGTTTAGGATGTGCCATTCTCTCTACAAGACAAGTCTGCATCCATTCACCTGCTATAGTGGCGCTGAACACAGACCCAGTATATCTACACCTATACTGTGCTCCATTAAAATATGGGGAGATGTGTTTCTCTAATTGCCTTGCATGAGTATAGTGGTTGCTGGAAGCACTGGTGTCTGTGGGAATAAGCCAGGAAGGAAGCAACAACAGTCTTCATAGTAGCTCATGCAGGGTCTCATGCTGCACCTCCCTGGGTTGCTATTTTTGAAGCCAGCCAGAATGGTAGCACAGCCCTCTGTTTCTTTGCAAATATATGTCTGTTCTTACATAGTTCCACTGACAGGCAAGTAAAGGGCATTGCCTATTGTCTAGAAATGGTGACAAGCAGGACCTTTCCAGGACTTGGTCCTATCATAGTCTTAGAAACTAGATAGTAGCAAATTATTCCTCACAATCTCTTTAAGCAGCTCCCACACTTTTGTAAATTGCAGGCTTTATCAGATGTAGTTAATTTGGGGAGAAATGCCTGAAGATTTCTGTCTTTCTGGTTGACTTCCAGTCGACCCCCTTTTCCCTAAGGAAAGCATCATTAAAACTTACACAGCCAGAGAAGTTAGCATGTGTCAGCCAGTCTGGGATAGCTTTCCATACATATCTTCTCAGCCCACACCAAGGCAATTAGTTATTTTAACCTTCTTTCTCTTAAAGTTTACATTATGGAAATGTCTTGCTCTATCAATTGGAGAAATGCATATGGTGGCGTCTTCTCCAGCAGACTCTTATGCCTTCTGTTATCACAGTTTTTCTCTCATCTTTCTTTCCTCCGCCACATCCAAACTTCATGCCTACTCCTGCTCTTTCCTCATCCGCTATCCATCCTACGCAGCTATGCCCCCTCCTTCACTTTAGTAGAGTTTTTCCTTCATTAAATGTGCATGCTACCAGGCAGACTCAGCCACAGAATGAAGCTGGCATCTTACAAGGTCCTGCCTCTGCCTTCTGTATGTCTTCATTATATTGAGAAATAAATTATCTTGTTAGTTACACTATTACATTTTAAGTTGACATGTAAATCTTATTATAAAAGTGTAATGATACAATAAGATATTTTATTCATGCGTTTAGCCCTCTTTCTCTGACACTTAATTATATCTACTGCTGCATGGTGATCTGAAACATTAATTTGGCAAATCAACTAAAATTCTCCATAACAGACTGATTTCTTGCCCTGCTCTTAAGGTTCTAGTTTGCTATATACTGAAATTACTTTAAACATTTGTCCAGTGAACCTTTGAAGAGCAAAAGGGCCTGATAGGAGTGAAAAAAAAGGACTGTAAAGGGAGTATTTCATTAAGAACTGTGGAGAGAATCAAATCTGAACTTTTGTATAGGATGAGAAAAGAAGCTTTGGAAAGAGAGAAATGGGATCTTCCCTACCATGAGCAATACAGTACCCAGGTATCTGTTCCACCACAGTACAGTGATCACATCACCAAAGAGTGCTATGCTTTGGCACAGGGCAACTGAGGCTGTTTCTTGGCTTTTTATGGACTTTTGACCCAGGTGACCTTCCTTCACATGCAGATGTGCACACTACTGTGCACATGCACATTGGCCAGGAATGTTGTGGTGTGAGTTACACGCTCCACATCATGAAGCCCTGAGGACCCTCAAGATCCAGCATATGACATCCAGATTTTTCCTTGCAGGTAACCAGCATTCAGCCTGTGTTCAGGTTCCCTACGATCCCTCATCACCTTAGTGTGGATAGCACCAGAGCCTTCTTCAGTCTTGAAAGGAAAAGCCATAGGTTATTCTCCGTTATGTAACTATAAGCCCCTTATCTCATTGTAGGAGCAGATGGAGTAGACAGTGACTGTACAGAGAACTAGGGCCAGACATCCTGCAGGAATTCAGACTTGGGGGTCAACTTGGGCAGCAGCAGGCCCATATGATGCTTCCCAAGAACTTTAGCAGGTCAACTCCAGCACAGTCCTGAAGGTATTCCAGCCAGCATACACAGCTTGATATTTTTATTGGAGCAGCCCTTAGGGGCCATTCATCAGACAGCAATGCCAAGGCCCTACACCTTCCAGTAGCAGCATGTAAAACACGCAAAGCCCTATTTCACAGCTCACCTGTCCCACAGCTGAACCATCCCAGTCTGCACCCTGAAAGAGCCCAAAAGTGCTTGCAGGTGTAGGAGGGCTACAGAGACAAGCCTGGGTGGAGTTACAGCTCAAAGTGGGACAGAAGTAATTTTGATCTTCAAATCTTAATTTTAAAAAACTTCTGAGATTGAGCAAAAAGGGTTATAGTTCCCAAACTACCTGTAAATTGTATTGATGATACTGAGATGATCTCCAAGAAAATAGTCTTCTCCCACACTGAAAAGAAGCCTGACCCTGGTAATGCACACTTTCAGTAAGGAGCCCACAGACAATATAACAGGGAGATTTTCATTTCCATAATGTGAACAAAACAAAGGACACAACTGCATCTCATAAACATGAAAGGCATCCACCCTCTTTAACTAATAAAGCTGACAAATTTTCCCACCTAGTGTAAACAAAAGTGGAAGAAAAAAGGCCAAGCCTTTCCCTGTGGTGATAAATAAGTCTAGGAACATTCCAGTAGAGCTACTGCACAAAACGTATAAGAGAGCTTAAGGGACTTTGGCACCTAGCTTTTGCTGAGCATCAGCTTGAGGTAGATGATTAACTCTCCTGCATTCCTTTGAAAATCCTTCTGAAAACTATACTCACTTCATCACCTCAGTAAAATTTTTGTCTTCTGCTTGCATATCACATATCCCATCAAACTTGGGACTTGCCACTTTAAACAGAAGACTTACTACCAGTAAACATGACTTTTCTAGCCTGATTCCAGCATGACTTTATTCATCAGTAATAAACACTGAGTATAAATCTTTTTTACTGCTGTACTTCTCTGTGTGTCAGAAATTCACGTACAGATTTGGTATAAGCAAGTCTAACTTCCTCTGGAAGTTTAGGAGGCAAACTCTGCAGTGACAGAACATTGTAAGTTATATGCGACTGTAAAAACATTCAAGTGACAAAATATACCTATTTGTTATTCAGGGAGAGTATCAAGACAGCAATTCACGTTATGCTTTTCAGAACAACTGAAAATCTATAGCTGGGGCAAAACATTCAAAAAATTTCAGATCTCCCTAAGACTCCAAAGGAAGTCACTAGGTTTTAATAGGAAGTCAGACCACAAGTTGTCTACTAAGAGCTCAACATTTTCTTAAAGTCCAATTCCAATTGTGATCAACTCCACTGAAAATTTAAAAATCAGCTCATGAATTCTTTTAAAGGTCTGTTCCTTAAGGACAGCATGATAGAAGGACATAAAGACTTGAGGTTATACCTCTGTTAGCTGTTTTTCGTACTTCAACTCTTTTTACTATTACTTCTATCCTTACAAATTTAAGTCTTTTCCTGTCCTGCACATTCACAGGCCTGTTAGTCACCATTTCACCCCAATTTCTGGAAAAGATGATATGGAGAAAAAAGCAGTCCAAACTCATGACTTGACCCATATGAGCATACTGCTTAACCATAAGCTTGGGTGCAAGCTTACCATATGGTACTTAAACCATCTGCAGAAGATGTACTCTAAGTTGCAACCATTTCCTTCAGTATGTAATCATAGAATCATAGAATAGTTTGGGTTGGAAGGGACTTTAAAGATCATCTAGTTCCAACCCCCCTGCCATGGTCAGGGACACCTTCCACTAGACCAGGTTGCTCAAAACCCCACCCAACCTGGCCTTGAACACTTCCAGGGATGGGACATCCACAACTTCTCTGGGCAACCTGTTGCTGTGCCTCACCACCCTCACAGTGAAGAATTTCTTCCTTATATGTAATCTAAATCTACCCTCTTTCAGTTTAAAGCCATTACCCCTTGTCCTATCACTGCGTGCCCTTGTAGAAAGTCCCTCTCCAGTTTTCTTGTAGGCCTCTTTCAGGTACTGGAAGGCTGCGATAAGGTCTCCCCGGAGCCTTCTCTTCTCTAGTCTGAACAACCCCAACTCTTTCAGCCTGTCTGCATAGGAGAGCTGCTCCAGCCCTCTGATCATCTTCGTGGCCCTCCTTTGGACTTGATCCAACAGGTCGATGCCTTTGCTATGCTGAGAGTCCCAGAGCTGAACACAGTACTCCAGGTGGGTCTTCACAAGAGTGGAGTAGAGGGGAAGAATCATCTCCCTTGACCCACTGACCATGCTTCTTTTGATGTAGCCCAAGATACATTTGGCTTTCTGGTCTGCAAGAGCACATTGCCAGGTCATGTTGAGCTTCTCATCAACCAACACAGCCACGTTCTTCTCCACAGGGCTGCTTTCAATCCATCTCATTCTCAAGCTCAGCCTGTATTTGTGCTTGGGATTGCCCCGACCAATGTGCAGGACCTTGCATTTGGCCTTTCTGAACTTCATGAGGTTCACACAGGCCTACCTCTCAAGCCTGTCAAGGTCCCCCTGGATAGCATCCCTTCCCTCCAGCATGTTGACCACACCACACAGCTTGGTGTGGTCGGCAAACTTGCTGAGGGTCCACTGTCTGTGTCACCGACAAAGATGTTAAACAGTGCCAGTCCCAATACCAAACCCTAAGGAATGACACTTGTCACTGGTCTCCACTTGGACATCGAGCCATTGACCACAACTCTTTGAGTGTAAACATCCAGCCAATTCCTTATCCATCGAGTGGTTCATCCATCAAATCCATGCCTAAAAGTGGTGCTGCAATGCTATGGATGGCTTAGGTTCCCTTTAAGGGTCTAGCTAAGGGGGTCTCTAAAAATCAGCCACTCGCTGGCTGGGAATAGGTGTAAATTAGTCTTACCATACAGGAATAAATAATTGCTTCTTAATACAGTCTTCCTCCACTGATTGTCCAGTAGACAGTGATTCTTTCTTCTTTAATGTTGCTGTAGAACTATCTTCAATTAAGGAGTAAAAGACTCCTTCTGAACTTGATATTTCAACTTGAGAAAAATTACTAGTTCAGTTCCTGGTAGTCAAACTAAGGCAATTATTAAAGACCAATTAGTTGCAATGCAGTTCTGAAAGAAGTCGTTAAAAACACATACATGAATAGAACTTAAATTCTACCATTAATAAGTGGAAAGAATTTTATACAGTAATCATGACTCTATTTTTAGAGAATTATATAAAACAAGCTTGCTCTTGAATCTGACAGGTTTGAACAACATATGTATGGAAACCACATTTTTTATAGTAGCCAAGAAACATCATTCAAGAATAACGCAACAACTCAGAAATATACACCATTATCCTCAGTAACTGACAAAATCAATACATTACTGTGTAACCTACAGTATCTGTTCCTGGGGGGACAATAAATTGAATCTACTTGGGAACAGTGGTGAATAGCACCCTAAACTTTCCTAGAACTCCATTTGTCATGTATGATTTACCACTATTTTTTCATTTCATGATGCAAGTGTCACTTGTTGGTCTCATCTTCCTGTAGAAAGCAAATTGTTTTGACGAAGGCAAACTTTATGAGTTGGGGGAAAAAAAGGCAGACTGGTCATGATATTTTAATTAAATGGAAAACCGTCCTACATGAATGCCACGAACAGTATCCTTCTTGATCGCAGAGTATCTTGATGCACTGACCTCGAAGGGAAACACTCTCATCTCTGAGATTCACCTTAGGGATATTAAAATGTAAGTCACACTGGAGAAGAATGAATACAAAGTATGTTTCAGCCCTCCTTGCACAGACAAATGGACTTTAAAGGAGACGGCTTTTTATTTGTATAGCCAGTTATATTATTATGGTAACACCTAGAATTTTGCATTCCCTTTAACCCTGTCTTACCCCTTTAAGAACTCGTGTTAAATACTGGAGAAATCAGTAAATAGAAGCCCTCATGAATTACAGTTCAATTGAAAAAAAATGCAAACAGCGAGAAGGAATGGAGTAAGAAGGTTGGAAGAAAATCCCCCAGTTATTATCTTAGACCACGAACATTACAGAATTTGTTGTTTCTAGGGAAGAGATGAGGAAAGGGCAATGATAAATGACCTAACTTTGGGAACCTCTTCCATATAGGATCGATTACATGGAACAAAAAACACCATTGTCTGCAGAAGTGCTTCGACAAGTAGTGGAAATTGATGCTGTTGTCAAGAATGAGGGGCATTCACAAAAGAAAGTATGAAGGAGAAACTACGACACTCCTTCAGGACAAGAACCTGTGATGTTCAGAACTGGCTGAACAACAGAACTCAGAAGATTGTGATCAACGGGGCAGAGTCTGGTTGGAGGCCCATAATTAGTGGTGTTCCCCAAGGGTCTGTACTGGGTCCAGTCCTGTTCAATATATTCATCAGTGACCTGGACGAAGGGATAGAGTGTAACCTTAGCAAGTTCACTAACGATACCAAGCTGGGAGGAGTGGCTGATACACTGGAAGGCTGTGCTGCCATCCAAAGAGACCTGGACAGGCTGGAGAGCTGGGCCGAGGGGAACTTCAGGAAATTCAACAAGAGCAAGTGCAAGGTCCTGCACCTGGGGAGGAACTACCCCATGCACCAGTACAGGTTGGGGGCTTACCAGCTGGAAAGTGGCTCTGTTGAGAAGGACCTGGGAGTGCTGGTGGACATGGACAGCAGGCTGATCACGAGCCAGCACTGTGCCCTTGTGGGCAACAAGGCCAACGGTATCCTGGGGTGCATGAAAAGGAGTGTGGCCAGCAGGTCGAGGGAGGTTATCCTCCCCTTCTACTCCACCCTAGTGAGGCCACATTTGGAGTACTGTGTCCAGTTTTGGGCCCCCCAGTTTAAGAAAGACAGGGAACTGCTCGAGCAAGTCCAGCAGATTGCTACCAAGATGATCAGGGGACTGGAGCATCTCTCTTATGAGAAAAGGTTGAGAGACGTGGGTTTGTTCAGCCTGGAGAAGAGAAGACTGAGGGGGGATCTTATCAATACTTATAAATATCTGAAGGGTAGGTGTCAAGAGGAGGGGACTGGACTCTTTTCAGTGGTACCCAACGACAGGACAAGGGGCAATGGGCACAAGTTGGAGCACAGGAAGTTCCACCTGAATGTGAGAAAAAACTTTACTGTGAGTGTGATGGAGCAGTGGAACAGGCTGCCCAGAGAGGCTGTGGGGTCTCCTTCCCTGGAGACATTCCAAACCCGCCTGGACGCGGTCCTGTGCCCCCTGCTCTAGGTATGCCTGCTCAAGCAGGGGGGTTGGACAAGATGATCTCCAGAGGTCCCTTCCAACCCCTACCGTTCTGTGATTCTGTGATTCTGTGACTCTATGTACCTTGACTGGGGTTTAAGGTTCAGTTTTCTGGATAGTGACATTAGAAGCTTCTTTAAAAGAGAACAAACATACAATCTCCCCTCCAAATTTCTAGTTTTTGTGGGTAAATGTAAATGTTTCCTAAGAAATTAATGCCATGAAATCTGTTTGCTTTTGCAGACAGCTCAAAGAGATTTGAACTCCATCACAGGTATCATACACTTCCTCAAAATGCCTTTGGGTAAACCAGCTTTAGTAAACACAGTGTTCTGGGTGAAGCTAACACATATGTCTGGTATGTAGAGCTGCCACATGTGATGTAAATCATCATGTTTAGTAAGTCTAACAACCGCTGCTCCGCCTCTGCCCCAAAAGTTTTCTTGAATGGAAAATTAGATGTTTTCCAAAATGTCAGTCTGTTGTGTTATTAAGGTATTAAATCAGTATCTCTCTCTAATGCCTTGTGCTACTCAATTTTGTTTGGGTTTGGGTTTTTTCCCTCCTGGTTTCCTATGTAAGTAATTGTTTTATTAAACAGAGTTTATCACCACATAACAATCTCTGTCTGAGGTTGAACCACTGCTAATTCAACCACAGATCTTTAGACCTTTCATGTCCTTTAAAAGTGAGCTAAGATGTCTCCTCAGAGCAAACAGAATTTGCAAGATGAATTTGAGTGTCCATGTCAAAAAGAGGTAGCAGTAAAATGGAAGACTGATGCATATAAAAAAGACTGAAGCAGCTACTGTTTTATATCTTAGTTCAATACTTAAATCTCTTCTGTACTGAAAGCTGTTAAATCTTTTCCCTTGATTATGATTTGTGAACGTTTCACTTACCAGTTGCACAGATATTTTTCATAATTCCAGAGGAAACAGAACTGTCCATATGCTACGGTCATGCTACAGTCTTCTGAACTGCAATTTTTTTTTTTTTTTTATATTCAAGATATCCTTCTGGGTAACTGTCAAGAAGCAGTGAGGTCTGGGGGCTCAGTCCTGAGCTGAAATGGGGCCCTAGGGCCCTGGGCAGGGCATGCAGGTGGGGTCCTAGTGGGGTCGGGGTACTTGGGGCCCTGATTCTAATAATTTCAAAGGTTTTTCTCCCCTCAGGAGCAGCATATTATCTGCCACAAGAATGCAAGTAAAACTTGCTCTGTGTACTTGAGTCATCTTTCATCCTAAAGGACATTGTTTCCTGGTCACTCCCTGGGAAAATTAATATTCATGAGGCCATCTAAGGCATTCTGTTAATGGTTTTGGTCCTTCTCTTTTCTTTTCTCATTTCTTTCCTCTTGTTTTCCTCTCAACACACACCTCCCAGACATGGAGTATTCTAACAAGCTTGGTAGAAGCTGAAATATTAAATTGACTTTGAACTATTAAAAGAATCAGGAAAGATTAAAACCATTTACACCTCCAGGTCAACTGCTCAACCTGCATTTGCAAAAAGGAAGATAAGACAGTGCTGTGAGAGCCAAAATGGTGCATGGAGCCATAGTGACCCATTTCAGCTTTCAGGCAACCACTTGGGCACTGGTTCCTGTGATGGCTCCAGAGGGAAAGAGAGGAGAGGAAGAGTACAGCATAAATTGCTGAAGCGAAGTGGTAAGCCTGTTTGGAAACAAACAGTTAGTGACCAGCTGGCAGAATTAGCAAGAATCAATCATGCAGTGAGTTCACTGGAAAAAGAAAATGAGAGTAACAAGGGATGAGCTAAACAGTAGCTAATTAAGGTGGAGAGGCAGAGTCTCAACAGGCTAGTGAGAAACAGTTGATGGAGGATATTATAGCCACTGAGGCAGAATTATAGCAAGTATTTAAGCATAGGGGCATCATCAGAAGGTGGGTCTGAGCTGGGAAAACCCTGCCAGTTGAGGATGGGAATGGCTCTGGTCAGTGCTCATTCCGGCAGAGCAAGCAAGGGGTTGATCATAGCTGTCTGGATGCAAGAAGAAATCTGATTAACCCCTGGAAGGATAGACTTATATTTTTTAACTACTGTGCCATGTACACACCTACTGCCTGGCAATAGAACATAGGTCAATAGAGCTTACAGCCTTCAAGGGCAGAAGGACTTTCATATCCATATTTCTGTAGACTGACATGAAAACTGATTTCTACCTTACCAATTCAACATAATTACGTGTTCTTATGTCGACATTTAACCCAGTTATTTCATCCACAATAGTCTCACCTGGTTCAAGAGACAGTAATCATAAAACTTTAGAAGTATATATCCAAAGGATAACTTAGCCCATTTATTAGTAAGGAAACAAAAGAAAGATATCACATAACCTAATGGCAAAATACAGACTGCAACTTCTCTTTACTTGCATTAAAAATGTTTAATTGTTTTAATAACAGGCTCACTGGCAAACTTCAAATTTGGATCTATTATCTTCCTCATTAGAATTCCAGTGGCAGGGTGAGCACACAGGCTGTTTATTATACAGGAGTTCATTACCAAAATCTACCATAGATTGATTATCAATAAAGTGTTTTCATTTCCTTAGAACCCTCATCACAGCGCTCTTTTATTTATTATCCTTCCACTCTCTTTTCTTTATCTAATCAGCCTGTGTTGAATCAGCTGCTAAGCATTCAAAAGCAAATGGTTTCTTCAGCCTCATAACCATTAGAAGTCCATAGGAGCTACCATTCAGACCAAATGTGTTATTGTTCCTCTAAAGATCCAGCTCTCCTTTCATTTTTAAATACCCATGCATCAAGAGTGTAATGATACCAAATGATGACCAAATGCTTTCTCAGACAGATATAGAAAACATGTTTCAAATACAGAGTTCACCCTTCTGATCTAGGAAGTCAGAGTGTGTACATACACATTGGCATCCTCCTCCTCACTAGCCCTGGAGAGCAGGTATTGCCCGTGCCTTGAATTTCTGCTGGGAGAAAGCAGGGTCCAAGAAGCAACTCAGACAAGCTGGAACACACTAACTAGATGGCCAAGGTTCAGTTGCATGCAGCTGGTCTCTCTGGGTGCCTCTCTGATTAACAAGGTTGTGTTAGAAAACAACACATGGCATCTGAAGTTCCTGCTCATTTGCAATCAGTGAAACTGAATTACTCAAACCTCCTCTGGGGCTGTGATTGGTAGGAAACAAGGGAAAGACATGGGTAGTGTTTAAGCACCGTCTTTTGTACATGAAAGTTGTCAAAGTTCATATAAAAAAATTGTAGAAAGAGGCAGCTCTGGTCATGCTTTTCAGTGGAAAGGAGGGAACATAAATCTGGAGGTTTAAAGGAAGACCGCAGAGCATCCTGTGCTACTAAACAGAGCAAACACTATATGCATCACCTATTTGGGCTGAACATACTGGGGCCAGCTGAGACGACTGAAAAATTTTACTAGCTCTGACAAAGTTCATCTGTATGGCAAGCTAGTTACATCCTTTGAGTCTTAGTACTAATAGGTGGGGATAAAATAAGAGATATCTACCTCTCCCTACAAGCTAAAGAGGGAAAAACCTAATTTCTGATCTATGATTTCCATCCCAGGTATTTTTATTTACCTAAAGTGTAATACAGTGTGCAGTACAACATTACTCAGAGCTTTTGTATTTTGATCTTACAACTGATGAGAGTTTAATGACTCGAGTGATTTAACTGATAATGGTCCATAAACTGCTCAAAGCACACCGTAGTAAGAGTCATAAACTGACGGCGGGCCCTCAGTCGTTTTGGAAAGAAGATTTCAAGAGGCTCTGAGATGAACGCTCTGAAGTTTCCCAGCTGGCCCACAGGATGCTCTGATGGCTGGTTTGCTAGGATCCCACTGTGCCAAGTGGGCCATCCTTGGCTGGTGGAAGCCGATGGATCTGCTGGCTGGAGACTATGTCACAGGAGAGCCTTCTCTCGACGGTTGACACAGGTGTTGCTTGGTTTCGGCTCGTAAATGAAGTTTTAAAGTGGATGGGATGGCGGTACCAGAGCGTTGGCCCCAAACAGGACAGCTACCTCATAACTGGAACAGCACAGCCATACATCCGATGCCCTGCTGGAGTTTTACTCCTCTGTTTGAAAATGACAACATACGGTTCATGTGTTTTACCCAAAAAAAAGGGCACCTACATATTCCATTCTTAAGCATTTTTTTCATGACTGGGGGAAAGAAAAAGATGTAAAGACTAGAGTAACCTCAATATTAAGTACCTAAAAAAATGTGAGAGAAATATGTTTGGGAGTGGTACTATATCTATTCATGGAATTTATTGAAGAAAAGTTCCTTGGCAAGTGGCATCTTGGTGATTCACTCATCCCAAAGGCAGGAATTTTGAGGAAACAAAACTACCATCTAAGTAAAAGCTATCTAAAACTTTCTATCTAAAGCTGTCTTCTTAAAGGTATCTTTCTAAAATGACTGTCTCAGTCCCTGCCTCACCATTGAGCTTTACCAGAACTGACCCTGCAATGCTGCCCTGCTGCAGATCTACAGAAATAACTTTCCTATCCATCTGGGAACCTGTTCTTGCTTTTCTTATATCTTGGACAACAAATACAGACACAGTGGGTGAGAGCCTCAAATTATTTAGCATTCTTAAGAAAAAAATAGAAGGGTCACATATAAACATCAAAACAGAGAGAGGAAGGATCCTGTTTCAGAGAAGGGGTATAAAATTATTTTTTTTCAGTTATTTTGTTTATATTTAGGTAAACCAGGGAGATTTTTTGTAAGCAGATGTTTTCTCAGCATTGAAAAAGGCTTCTTCTATAATATGCAAATAGCCTACACAATACTTTTTAGCCAAAATTTTGGTAAAATTTAACCAGCATTAAATACACCTGCAAAAAAAAAGACCAAAGGTAGTTTAGACTAGCTGAAATAAGAACTGTAAACTATATAACCTAAAGCCTGAGGGCTCAAACTGATCAATGCTGGAAGCCGAGGAGGATTTATATCCCCTTATATAATACGGTATTCCTGTCTAGGTATTCTGTGAGCTTTTTCTGCCCTCTTTGACAAGCTAGTAGGCTTGATGAATCATTGTTTGTTTTCTGATTTGGCAATTCCCATGTTCTTATAAAGAAAATAACATATGACAAGGTCAAGAATATGAAGACAATTATAAAAGAAGCTTGACAGATCAGATAAGACTTCTTGGGTATAAAGGGAAAAAAGTAAATAAGGAGTTTCAGAATAGACATTAGTGTGGATAGTAGGAACACAAGCAGAAATAGACAGCTTCAGTCCTGAAAAGGCACAGCAGTCAGTTATTTGTCAACAACAGAAAAAAAAGAGGGGCAAAGTAGGCATCATTACTTGGTAGCAATCTAAGCCATGAACGGTAAGGTATAAGATGTTTCTTTAAAAAAAGGCCAAATTTAAATGAAAGATAAAAAGGGGAGATAAATTCTGAGCTGGTGTACATGAAAATAAATCAACATTGACGTCAGCCCACCTACAGGGCATGCTCCCGGCAAGGCTCTAGTCCGGATATACCTCCATCAGTGTTTGAAACTGTTCAAGCCAAGGGCGCAGGGTTCATCAGGAGAAGAAAGACTAGTATGAGTAGACCCAGAATGGAGAAAAATAATCAGAAACAGCATATCAGGTTTCAGGTAAGGAAAGAAAAGAAAGTCTTCTTGAATTAAAAGAAATTTACACGTGAGCAGAAGAAAACAATAAGATGATCTGAGGAACATCAAGTCTTTGGAACAGGAGGGGAAAAGTTCAATAAAAATTAAATGCTTTTCATATAGATTACAGAAAATATAAAAGGATTTGTGCTGACAGTGAGAGATGGGCGTACAGGAACAAGATGTAGAAGAAAGAGAAGAACTGAGATGGAAAGAGATGGTATTGCAGTCCAGGTGCTGGGGTGGGACTGTGATGAATAGCATCTGTTTAATTTTCTGGTTTGCAGTTAGTGTTTTTTTACGTTCCTATGAAAAATCAGTCGCTGGGTAGCAGGTAGGAAGACTGCTTGTTTGCTTTGCCTTGACCACTGGGCTTTGGCAAAAGAGGAATATTTTACAGATGGGGCAGTTGCTCCTTTTCTGACAGCAACTGAACTTGCTCAGTGGGAAAAAGGTGCAGGGCAGCAGAGCTAGACAGCTTGGAAGGGACAGACTTGGCAGGCAGGGAGCTGTTAAGGTGCAGAAACAGGCAGTGGGAGTAGGAAACAAACATGTATTCAGCCCAGAGCTAAAGAAAAGAGAATTTTCTGAGGTACCTGGTGGAAGTTGATCCAAACCAGCAAGCTACTGAAATTCACTAGACTGAGAATAGGCTGGAGAGAAAAACCTGTCCAGCCCAGTACAGGAGGTAGAAGGTTTACATTCTTTTATTTCAGCTCTTTTTGAGTTTCTCACTTTAAAAAAAATACTCACTGATCTAATCTGTTCTAACAAAAAATAATGTTCAAAGTTCAATGTACTCTGGTATTTTTTGCAGTAGCTGCTTTAGGAAAAAGAGGCAGACAGCAGCTTCTCTTCTTTCTGGTAGATTTTCGCCACTGCTATCACAGGGTGAGGATATTTTCAGTTCAATTTCTAGTCCCAGTACAGACTTTTTAGGTGATCTTGTGGAATGGCATTTTAATTTCTGCTTCAGTCCCAAGTTTCTGATATATAGAGGATATGTAGTCAGTGTATGGCAATAAACCCTTGCTTAATTCTGGAAGTTGTACGTATCCACATAAGTAGTATTGAACTACCTTTGCGTGTCCCTTAAGAATATGTCCAGTTTGTCTCATTTGACACTTCTCCAAAATCTTTTCCATTAACAAAGTACAAAGATGTCCTAGCTTTTAGGTACAATAGTACAATATTAGTACTAGTGTAGGCATGCAAAACAGAAAAGATTAAATAAATAAAAAAAAAAAAGGAAAGGATGATATCAGCAGTTTAGTAAACTTAATAGTTTAAGCAGCTGCAGTTATTATGTATGCTTGTATCCCACAGTAACAATGTGAGAAACATCAAGTAGCCATGACTTTTTGGTTAGAGTCACAATTCTGAATTCACTCCAAAACACAGCAGTAAGCTTTTGTAACACAAAAACAGCAGAAACCTGAAAACCTCCAGGGAGGTTTTAAGATCAATCAGAAGACTTCATCTTTGAATGGAACTGAGATCTAACCCTTAGCTAGGTAGTCTACACTAACTCAGTCTTAACTCAGCTACTGCAGAGCTGCTTTGCAGCGTTGCCTTTATCTGCAAAGAATAACAGGCTAATTTTCCACAATTTATTTGGATGAATAGTTCCACCAATTTCAGCAGGAATGCATGGGAAAATGAAGTACCTCAGAGACTAGGATTAAATTTTAAGAAAGGGAAGGGAGCACTGGAGATGGAGTGGCTGAAGCTTTGTTGTTTCTGCCAGCTGAAAGTGATGACTCCTGGAGGCACACGACCCTGGCAGCAGTGAAAGCAGAAGGGAAAACAATATCTGTCATAAGCTTACCAAGACCTTGTGTCTTTCCCATTCTGAAAATCCAAAGGAAGACCTGCTGCTTTCTTCAGGCTCCTACATAAGAAGACCACTGAGGTCTGTTCTGAGCTGTAAGTTATCTGGGGATTCCATTCCCTTTAGCAGAAAGAGAGGAAAAAAAGGTCAATTCCTAATCCCTCTAAATGAGAGCAACCACCAGTGTGCATGTCCTGGCTTGCAGACCTGTTGCACTGGAAGACACCTAACCCCAAGGCTGGAGGTTTGTCTGCGAGAATGCCTCTCCAGTGAAATGCAAAGGGTACGTGACTGAATCATGATGTGGTTGTATTATTAGAGACTGAACTATGAAACCTGAACTTCATTTGTGGGAACACAGCAAAGCAATGCACTTTCTCAAAAGTCAACATATATAGTCATGAGCTAGTGATCATAAGAGTGATACCTATGGTTAAGGTGATAACTGGTACTGAGGTAAGCAAAAACACAGGATGCTGATGCATTGTGGTGTGATTTAGCCGACAGTGGAGGTGAAACAACTAGAGGTTGTTTTGTGTGTTGAAACACAGTGTGGACACTTCTTATCCTGTATCCTTATAGTAGAGTTCAACCTGTTCAGTAATAAAACCACTTAAGGAAGGAAAGCTGCTATTTATTTCATGTAATGCTATTGCTTGGATGTCTCCAGCTCTATTTTTGGTGTGGATGTTGTTTAGGAAAGAATTCTGATAAGTAGGCTGAAGAAATACAGCAGATTAGTATGTTAAGAAAAGCAGCATATTAAATTACATATACATTGTATTAGGAGCCACTGACTTTGTATTACTAGGCAGGGCCATGTCTGCTTTTTGATTTTTTTAGTTGAGCAGTTATAAACACAGGGAGTAAAATTTTTAAAAGGTGCACCTGTATTGCACCAATAAAACAGGCAATTTTGTGCCTAACAGGCCATACAAATGCACTCTCATGCTCTTGAGGATTTTCTGAGCACAAACATTATTACGAACCTAACTGAGATCGAAGTAACAAATGGTGCAGCCTGAAGCCATAGTTATCTATTTATAATAATAATCTTTCCCTCTTGAAAGCTGTATCCAACCTCTGACATGATTTCAAGGTAAAATTAAAGAAATATGTTTCTTCAAATGGAGTTTCGGTCGATGCAGAGTTGGCTGGCTGAAGGGTAGTCTAAATTCTTTACTGCAGTCTGAATTTCCAGGGGAACACCATACTTTGTACCCAAGACCTGTGCAGCTGGAGAATGGAATAAAGAGGTTATTATAAATTGTGTTACTCTATTAAGAGCTAAGAATCTATCAAAAAGCTGCAGCAAGTGCCCTAATTTTTAATTATATAAGGTACCATCTTTAAACATAGGGAAAAAATTTGTTCATGACTTGTCCTTCTGCCATAAAAATGTGCAGTATTGCTGGAATTCCAAGGTACATTATTCTTAATGACCCATTTCAGGCCACAAGTTCACAAGTGCTTTAAGCTGACATTTGCCAGCATTGCCACCACAAAAAATGGCCTGCTGGCTTCCTCCACTTCTCCGGCCTGCTGTTGTGCTTCTCCACCCTGGCACAAAACTACACAGAGCTAAGTGGCAGACTGGGACAGGGAGTTGATACAAGCAGAGATCTGAACTGGGAGTGGGAGAGGGTACAAAAGGCTCACTGCATTATTGCATAAGAAATTTATGCATAAGGGTGAAGGCAATTAACTGGCAAGGTGAGGTAGAAGCTGCTGGGGAAGGGTGTACTGCAAAGCTGCTGCTTTGAGCACCAGTGCCAGCTCATGGCATTATGGCATGCAATTATACTGTTCTCTCCAAGAGACACTCAGGACTCTCCTTCCCCTCACCCCCGAAAAATCTTCAAACACTGAGAGCAGCACTCTGGACATAGCCCTAACCATGTAAATGTGTGCCTCAAGAATTTCTTAAATCATTTATGGATACTCCCAAAACTACAGAGAAACTGTAATATACATCCTCCAGAGTTTTCTTTTGCACACTGAAAACAAGCCTATTTGCTTTAGAGCTGTCCAAGCAAAATATCTGTTGTTTGGTATTAGATTCATGTTACCTCTCTCCTAGGAATTTCTTTTCTGCTCTCCTGCAAAAGTAATCGGGAAATCATAGTACAACTTTGGTCTAGTCTAAGAGCTGTGTGCAGTGTGGGCATGGCCTATGTTGCATCCTATACTTCCATAGCAAAAGCAATTCTACATCCTGAATTACAATTTGTTCAGAAAAAGTATCACATGAATGCTCTGCGGGCAATGTTCGTCACTTTGTCTCCCATTCCAGCACATCAGAGCAACAGGTCTGCTAAGGAACTGTATATCTAAGGAGGTAAAGCAGGATTTCTGATTACAATTTTGACAAATGTTCTGTTTCACATTATTTTTTAATGGAGATGAGTTCAGAAATCATCTCATTCTTCTACAAGATGAAATAGGAGTGGGAGGAAATATTCATCAAAAGCTGATAGGTGATGACGTGCCTGTTTGGGAGTAGGCATTACCTACAGAGAAAGGCCCCTATTTCTCTAGGAGGGAAGGGGGGAAATGTTCACTGAAATAGAAAACCTGCATGATGATTACATTATGTCAGGTCAGCGATTCAGTTAGATGGACTACGACAGTTAGTGCCAGCAAATCTTCTGACTAAACACATAAAGGAGGAGGTTACTCACCCTTTCGGGCCTTTTGAAAATGACTGCAGGCATCGTAGATCCTTTTAAGCACAGTTAAAGAGGGCAGCTGTCGTTGCTGGTCACATAGAGTTAGGCAACTTGTTGCCTGGAAACACATCCCAGTGGTTTAAGCACTATAAAGAGTCAATTAAAAAGCTGTCTTTGTTCCAAATCTTAAGTATTCTCCTGTTTTCATCTTTTACCTTCTTTAAGGCAACTGTTCTATATTTTGTAAATTAGCCATAAATAGACATTAAACTGATGAAATCCCTTAATGTTTCCCTTAGTAAAAGTAAACAATGGTAGGAATGGGTTCTTGAAACAGCGCAGCTAACTCAGCAGAGGCGTAAAGGAGTGAACATCCTTTTGTCCATCCCATCTTGATTGACTGAGTAGCAGAAAGATGTGGGATAAGGCAAAGATTACTTTAAAGTGCCCGAGAGATATAAGTGAGGAAAATAAAACAGCGGTGGAAAGCTATTAAGGGATCTGGCTGCGGGCAGCACACTTGTGTTTGCATAAGGGCTTCAGATAGCATCATCAGCATGCTTGGCCCTTTATAGAATATCAGAGACTCTGAGGCTCAATTTAAAATAAAACCTGATCAAACACCATATGTAATCTATGCCTACCCTGAAGTGAGGGGAAGTACTCCTGAGGAATGAGTTTTATGCTGTTTCTGAATTACAAACACCTCAACCCAGATCACAAAGAGACAAGGTGCTCAGTCTCACAGTTCCGTTTTTAGGATCTTGGCTCCCTATCTGAAGAGATGCCTCAGGAAAGGATCACAAAATAAACCTGCCAAAGGGGAAGCCGCTTATCTAACCAAGAGGAGACAGAAGAGGTTTTTTCCTTTGCTCTCCCTGTTCTCCCTGCTTTCCACTTCCTCCCATCTGGAGGAACCTGACTGAGAAACTTGCTGCCCAGGGGTAAATCTTTCTTCCCTGAAAGCAGCAGGCTTCATCCAGTCCTTTCATGCAGTTGCTTAGTGTTTAACTCATCTAGGATGCAGGCTGTTTCATTGCCTTCATCTCTGCATATTTTGAAACACTGCAATTTCAGAACTACCTCCGCAGAGGAGACTAAACTACTGGCCAGGTTGAGGACACCTTTGCTGAAGATGGTTGCAAAGCTAACCAAGGCACAGAGAAAGCTCACAGCAGTGAACCTGGATTGCTACCTTCACTGCAAGGGAACGTGTCAGGGAGGGAATATCCTGCATTTCAGATCCCACTGTAAGCACTTTACAACCCAGTTAGCATTTTACTCTGATACTGCATAATATATCAAGAGTCCTCAGAAAAGGAGTGAAACTCAGGATTTTCCTTTCCCCTTTTTCAAGTGAGGATCCCGATTTCTGATCCAGGCACTAGACTGAGAGCATGTCTAATGCACCAAACATCTGCACTGAGACAGATGGTACAGCAGCCACCTT
This sequence comes from Morus bassanus, assembly GCA_031468815.1. NCBI lineage: Eukaryota > Metazoa > Chordata > Aves > Suliformes > Sulidae > Morus > Morus bassanus. The sequence continues at coordinate 67,251,669 of CM062571.1, forward strand.
GTGAAACCTGAAAGCACTCAGGTGTAGCACACATGCCAAAATGTTCGATATTGTAAAATATAAGGCATCTGTGAGTATGCACAGAGGTGAAGTTTCATGTTCCTACAGTATATAGGGTTATGCAGCAGCTGAGGAAAATGCTTTGGGATTTAGGCATCACATTGTACTTATGTCCTTCAGAGGGATATAGGATTTGATCTTCAAATCCATGAGCAGGATTATTGTTTGATACTTTGTCACTGCCCCATCTGGAGCCTGCCATTATGGCTCCCTCTGGGAGCTCCCATTTTTAACACATGGAATCTGCCACTATAAAAGAATTAAGCTCATTTAATTTGCAGGATTAGAAATCAGTCACAAAGGACAGCAGTTTGTGGGGAACGGGTAGGTGTAGTGCAGCTTCCAAAGTAACAGAAAAGCCTAAAAACTAGTTGCAACATAGGGAAATTAATTAGTAGCTATTAGCTTATTATCTGGCTTATTATGTACTCCACACTGGACTCCTGAATGGATTTGGGTATTCCCTCACTCGGTACTGCCACATTTTATGCCCCAGACATGGATTCCCTCCTCTGCACACAGGAGGAAATGGGTGTCTCAGGCTGGAGCTGCTGTGAGTGGTGGGGACAGGCCAGCTAGTGAGCAAAAAGCAGATGCTGAAGTGAAAGCTCTATATGAAATCTTCCATGCATGAAGGTACAACTGCCAAAGGGGGCTCTGGTGTCTGAAAACCTTTCTTAGGCTTAGGTTCTTACATCAGTCTTGATATACAGAGAAGTGTTTTACCTGTGGGCTTTTTGTTTGTTTGTTTGTATTTAATAGGATAAATTCAGGTGGGAAGAGACCTCAAGAGGTGTCTAGACCAACCTCCTGCTCAAAGCAGGATCAGCTCTTAGGTCAGACCAGGTTACTCAGGGTTTTATCCAGTTGGGTCTTGAAGACCTAGACAGATGAAGACTGCACAAACTGGGCAACCTACCCCACTGCTTGACTGTCCTCATGGGGAAAAAGATTTTCTTACCTCCCATCTGAACCTCTTGTTTCAGCGTATGCCTCTTGTGTCTCATCCTCCTTCCATGCCCCACTGTGCGGGGCCTGGATCCACCTTCTCAGTACCTCCCAGGCACTGAGGATGGCTGTTCAGCCCTCCAGAAGCTCTTTCTGCTCCAGGCTGGACATCCCCAGCTCCCTCTTCCCTCCCTCACAGAGCAAGTACTCCAGTTCCCCACCGTCGTGGTGGCCCTCAGCTGAACTCCCAGTTATCAGTCTCTGCCTGGGACTGGGGACCCAAAACTGCCTCCCCTCTTTTCTACAATACCCCGACTGGGTTATGCAAATACCTGGCAAATGGAAAACTCCTCGTCAGCACCACCTTCTTTTTGTGCAGCCAGCTCCCAAGCCGCATCTCAGCGCTCCTAAAAGGGCTTCCATGTACCTGTGCAGTAGGATGGTAAGGCGTGTGCTCTGCAGTTATACCTGGCCCATGCATCTGGGGATGGAAGGTTAACTGAGCTGCTGTGCCTGATTTTTGTCTCCCAGTCATTTGGGAAAGGGGGAAGAAGGCTGTGTTTTTTCTTGCTGCATTTCTTTGTTTTAGCTTGAACAGCTTCTTCATTCAGTTGAGCTTTATCATTTCTCATCCAGTATGATTTTGAAAGTCACAGCTTCTTCGGCTGTTTTGCATAGCTCTAAGCCTTAAGTTTCCTTGTTAGGAAGAATTCCATTTTCCAACTATTGATCTTACCTTCTAAATTTTTCATTCTCTCTTTGAAGTTGCAGCCAAATAGAAATGTTCCTGCCACTGACTGTGATTTTCTCACATGAAAATTAAGCTCAGTGTATACTGGTATGTAAAGGTGATGAAATCGGATCATCATCTGAGAAAAATCAAAGCCTGTACCAAGCTACTTTTATGAAATTATTCTCTGTTTTACTGCACAGTGGAGGGCCAAAATCTGTATTCCTGGCCTAGGTGTGGCACTACTCAGATGATAAACATATTCTGATTCCATATAACTTCTTAATGATTTTGTTTACTCTCATAGATTCACTTTCAGCAGATTAATGATTGTTTTCTTTCTAGAGAAGGTGATTCAGTAATAATCCTTTTGGGTCAGAAAGAAAAACTTACTGGATAGAATTGCTAATGTTTAGGTGAAATATTGTACAGGACAAAATTATAAATTAATGCCACATAGACATATCTGAAATGCCTAAAATTCAGCTGAGAGACTCATTTGTACATTTACTCTGCTGTGAACATGGGGAAAGTATTTAGAGTCAGGTGATGATCATTAGTCAACTATTAGATGAAGAGGTAGGAAATGTTGACTTCGTGGACCCACAGGACTTTGTAATTAAATTTTCTCCTATTTTTAATCAGTGTAACTCTAATTATAAATTCATAAACAAGCTTACTGACCAAACTACTCCATGCAAATTGTTTCTGTGCACAGTGCCTCAGTTACAGGGAGGGTGTTTGTCATGGAACTGAAGGGATGAGCAAGAGTAAAAAAATTTCTAGAAAATATTTTTTTCAGACTTCTATTTTACTGTAGTTAGGACAACTCTTACTTATTTCAGGAAAGTCATAGTCAGCCACACTTTCTAGGCATCTAGTTTAAGCTCTGCAGCCTGATCCAGTACCTCCTGGACCCATCCTGAGGTGGATGTTTCAGTGTCCCCATAGTCAGTGGGGAGCCCGAAGGATCCCAACAGCCCCCAAGACAGCAGCTCAGGCCAACAGCAGCCCGATGGTGGCAAAGGGTCTAGGCACAATAAATGGGATGCTGCCTGGAGCTGGACAATATCAGAGCATAGGCATTGTGGTGTCTGAGGAGTATTTGGCTGCAGGATGCACTCAGCACTTGTAGAGCCTGGTCCACAGTTGTGGAAGGATGTGTAGTCACCTCATGTTTCCAGAGCTTGGGAAGCAGGAGAGGTGGCTGCTAGCCCAGTCGGGCGTCAGAGGGGTGACGCTTCTGCTCCCACTTCCCTGCTGGGTGTTCCCTCCTGGCCCAGCCATGGGGTAATGAAGGGGCATGATCTGCCCTGTGGCTGCACAGTGAGAGCGTGCAGCTGGGGCAGAGCAGCTCAGGAGACAGGGGTGGGCAATAAGTCAGGCTTTGCACCCCAAAGTCAGATGGGTTCAGGGGCCATATGGATGACACTGAATAAAACTTCTCTGTGTATTCCCAGCTAGCAGGACTTCGGTGGCAGGAATGCTGGCTACCCTCTAGCGCCCACTGAATTTTTGTTTTCAACTCTCAGTTTTACAAGGAAGGCATTCAGTTTCCCCAGGGATGGAAAAGAGTATAAAACAAGCAAACAAAGAATTATACATCATCTTCATCTGCTCTTAAGCATCTTAATAACTGTAAATGTTAATACAGTTGTTAATCCTCCATTTAATAATGAAAATGCCTGTCTCAAAACCTCTCTGACTTTTATCTGTAAGCTGTGATACTACAATGCTCTGGCCATCCTTTGATCTTAGACACAATGGGACTTTGAAAAGCAGCAGACTGTCCATTCGAGCCTCAGAAATCTCCTCTCTGATCACAGTGTTTCTGTCTGAACAACCCCACTTTTAAGCTGCACTTGCAAACAAAGGTCCTGCCTTCTTTCCTTGCCTCTTCACATCTTTCATGACCTATTTCCCACTAAAACTTTGTTCTTTTCAGAATGGTAACTAAGAAAAATTTGCAATTTTCCTTCATTTCCTTTTTCTTCCTTTCCCTTTTGATGCCATTGTGGTGACATGCTGAACTCGGGACTCTGCTCTCAGCACTCCCTTCCTCCCTCTGGCTCAGTTCATGCCACCCCTCCCCACCTTCCTGCGTTCCCTCCTCTTTATGCTCTTTGGTTTATGATCTCAATGAATATAACTGTTCTGTTTAGGAAAAAAAGATCACTTTTTCTTTTGATCCACTTCCAGTGCTCATTGTACTGCCTCTTATTTCTTTCCTTCTACAAAAGTCATTGTTAAGCCCCTTTTTTCCAAAGCATATGCCTTTTTTTTTTTGATTCAAAAATCACTACTTCATTGCCTTTTCTTGAGAACTTTTTTATCAATGATGGTATCTTTTGTCAACTCCCACCACATTTTCAATCTCCCTTTCCATCAGTATGATCCCTGAAGAGGTATGTTTTACTTTTCTTACCCCTCTTCTCCTCAGTGCTCATTTCAACCAGGTTCCAATGTTACAAACGTTACAGTTGCTGCAATCCTTCATATTTTTGGACAAACTACACATTTTGCCTTCTGAACATTAGTATACTGAAATTTGTTTCATGTCTGCTGTTCCAATTCATAAATGTCATGATTTTTCACTCTGCAGAAATGACCAATCCTGCAAGTAGCTACATTCACCCTCCACTAATCTTTGGTCACAGTTTATGGTCTCCCCTTTTAAAAAATGCCCATGTCGTGATTATTCCTCATATTTGCAAGGACTGAAGATTCAGCATCTTTCTGACCCATAACTTATTTTTGTACCATTGTCCCGAGCCATTTAGAGCTCAGCATTGCAGGGTACTAAACATGATGTTGCACTGGAGCACCTAAACATCAACTTACTCTTCAGCATATATGCAGTCTGCTTGGTCCAGCCGTAAGCACCTGTTCACATATTGAAATTTAAGTACGAAATTAGGTTCTCAGGTGGACCAGGGTTCATGGCCTCAGTCTTTCACAGAGCTGAGCCTTATGTTTTCCACTGGCATCCAGAGGTGCTGCTCGGCACAGAACTGTGTCCCTGCAGCATCGAGCTCTCCAGAGCCAGATCTGAAGCACAACATTTTTTGTAACACCAGTGTGTGGAGAGTCTGTGCCCTGAAGTGCTGACATTTAATTTCAGTAAAACCGAAGATAATACTGGCAGAAATACCCATCTGCCCATCAGCATGTTAAAAAGTAGCTCTCTATAGATGTATCAAGCCACCTTACCTGTCTTCTGTTGAATAATTCGCCCACGCTATTCAACCACCAACCCAGATACTGCCCAAATTAAACCAGATTTCCTGCACTACTGTTGCAATAATTTTCACATACATCTTAGATTGCTTTTCAGTACAATGGTCTGTTCCTTGTAACACAGGAGGAAATACAGCCTGAAATATAACTTTGGAAATGAATAGAGTCCAAGTAATTATAAAACCTGATATTGGAATATATTATGGTTATGAAAAGCATACCAGAGAAATTGGAATAAATTGAAAACTGGAAGGAGAGAGGATATTAAAAGGACATAGAAAAGTACAGTGCAGGGATCAAATTTACTAATATGAATATCTGAACAAACTCAAAAGTGATTTTGCTATACATAAAAAATGGTTAAGAGAATTTTAACAGGAAATAAAAATAATTGTGTATCTCCTACAAAGCTGTTTCATTTTCTGTTTAGAAAAGTGGATGATTAGTGTCCCTTGAATATCAACTTTTTGACATGCAAACTTGACAAGGAGTGATTGAGTTTCAGTAAGTTATCCCTAAACCAGGCTTTCTTGCACACTTATCTAGTTGCATTTCCTATCTAGACTATTTCTGCAAATTTCATGAGGACTTTATGTTTTTACTCTGGGTCAAGATATTAATTTAAGCTTTCTAAAGTATGTTCTTTTACTGAAAATGTAAAATAAAAAAGAGAATCACACAAATTCTAAAACCACTTATTCTCTCTCTCTTAAATAATACACTATCTTGCAAAGAAAAAGTACCAAAAGCTAAATCTAACCTTCAGAAGTATGTGCTCCATTTTACAGCACTTCTGAAACACCAAAGCAACTGAAGACTGAATAATACATTTAAATTAAAAAAAAAAAATATTCTGGAAACAGATTGCTTAAGAGCAAGTTTTGGCTAGCATTATTTTTAATCCTTTATAGATTTCTAAAAGGAATGGAAGGTGAAGCATTTATTGAAGTTTTAAATAATTGAGATACAGTTAGACTATGAGACTGGATTACTAATCACTGGTGGTTGAAACACCTGAGTTAAAGTAACACCTACAGCCTCACACAGTTGCCCCTGATCCTGGAGTTACTGAAGTTTCCACTAGTAAAATGTACCAAGCACCTGGTGGGTTTGTACATCAGGAATTTAGATGTCCGACTTCAGCATCTGACTCCAGGAAAATAAGGAGCAACTTCAGTATTGCGAGAGTCTGTGTTGGCTCCTTCCAGGATCAGGTGCCAAGTGCCAGAAAGAGAGGCTGTGGCTGTGAGTTTCTTTAAAGGTTTCTTAAAATTATACTGAGAGCTTGGGCACAGAGCTCACAGCTGAGTTAGGAGCAATAAGGGCCCAGAAGTTTCTTTTGTTAACTTTTTGGACATGCTCCAAACGCATGTGGCTTCAGTAAGGCTCACAAGTTTAGAGCTAAACTGATGCTAAGAAGAAATCTGTGGGCCCAGGGCCTGCAACAATCTTTCAGAAAGAGCTGTGAATGTTCAATCAAATAGCAGCGGTGGCCCAGCCCGCCTGCCCAGCTGCAGAGATTGCAAGGCAAGCTGAAGAAGCTTGTTAAGAAATGCTTCAAGCAAAACTAAATAGAGAAAATCAATGTAAGGAGAAAAGGGGAACACTTCAAACGCAGCCTAAAATGATTATTCTGCGAATAAGTGCTGCCTTCAATCTCAGTAAAAATACCTGTTTGCATAAAGCCAGATGATGAAAAGAGCAGCGCATACTTTACTTTAACGTGTAAAGTAAGGGGAGAGACGCCTTTGGAGTCACACACCAAAGCAGCACAGCACGGCCTGGGAGGAAACTGATTCCCTGCTCCGTTTCCCCTGTGCTGTCCTCACAAAAGCCTTCCTCTGCAGCTTCAGGCGACAGCTCAGCCTCACCGGGATGAGTTGGTGCTCAGTTTGCCCCCGGGGGCTTTCCCTTGCCCTCATCCCCAGGTTGCTGCCAGGGCTTGCAGCAGACCTGCCAGCCTGGTGGGCCAGCCACCATCACAGCCACCATCACAGCCACAGCAATGCGTGGGGTTTGGGCACAGGAGCCCCTGCCTCACATCCATCCCTAGCCACAGTTCAGGTGCTTCCTTAGCACTCAATTTCAGCAACAAAAATGGGAACTCAGTTGTTCACAGTAGAGAGCAGTTTAGGGAATATTTTGCCAAGTTTCTTTAAAAACAAAACTTAGCTGAAATAATGATGTAAACATAGACCAGCCTGCCTGTATGACTAATTCCCTCTTCCCTTGCAGCCACTTTCATTCCTCAGTTCAGGATGCAGAAGGACTTGAAAACAGCCAGGGGTCCTCTGGAGGGAGCAAGGCTTTGGGTTTTGCACAGTGCTTGAACACCATGTTATTTTTATCCAAAACGCTGGTTCGTTTGCCCGGTGTGCAAAACACCAAACTACACACAGAGTGGAGGTATTTTATTTAATTCATTTTTGCACAAAGGTTGGTGCTAGGTGGTAACCTCACAAAGCTAGCACACCACACGGTGAAACTACAAGGCATTTATACAGTTAAATGTGTCAGTCACAGCTAATATTCACACACCTCAGTGAATAATTGTTTAATTTCTTTCTCACTTCAAATTAAAGGTACAGCTTCCCTTTAATTTACCACACATGCTCAGAGAGTAAGGGGCTTATTTGGGGGAGGGGGGCAGTTCCTGGCCTACAGGCATGATTTTTAGTATTATAATGAGGATAGTTCACCCAAAGGGCACTTTTTTTTTTGGTTCTTATCAACATCCAATTAGTTGTTCTCCTTGACTATACACTTTATCACCCCGTTCTCAGCGTCTTCTGAGGCAGGATGTTTGCTTTGATCAGTCTCTCAGCTCTCCTCAAGGACATAGTCGTAAAACAAGTGCTTCCCTGTCTCTCAGTTCCCTTCTCTGGCCATCAAATTCTGTTTTGCCAGGCTTACATGGTTCATTGTTATGGCTTAGTGGAAAATTCAAAAAATTCCATTTTCTTTGAGATTTCATTATCTCCATCTCCTCCCTGCTGTCTCCTCTGGAAACACAGGAGTGGAGGGGGCAATGGTCCTTCGCCAGCATGCAGGCGATGCTACCGTGGGCTGCTGAGGGGCTGGAATCCCCCGGACCTGGGCTCCGTCACCCCATCCAGTCCCATCCAAAGGAGGGGGGCTCAGGCTTGGCAGCCTTCCCCACAGGGGCTTCAGTGCTTCACCCCTGCCATCACAAAGCAGCTCTTTATTCTCTTGAGTACTGCCCACCACAGGAAGAGTTTTAGCACATACTTACCACTCTTTTATGAGACTGTGATCGTGTCCATGTTATACTTCCTCTCCTTGGATGGTTTCATTTGTGAAACTGCCAGGAACAGAGGCAGTTCATTAGGAGTTGCCGAATCCTGTAGCCTGGTAGGGGCAAGGCTGCCACCTCTCCCTGTTCCCAGGGCCATCTTAAAGGGACCAGGAGGTCCACACTGCCTATTGGGGACCCATGGGGCTCCAGGGGCCATTTACACCAGACCCCCTGGTCCCTCCAGTAGCCAACTCTCAGATCCTCTGGACTCTCCAGTGCCCATCCCAGACTGGAGGGAGGTGTTTCCCTGACTGGGCTATGAGGGTTCCCCCTCCTGCCTTCCCTTGTGCCTCTATGTTCCTTCACGCATGTGTGGAGATGGGCTTTTATTCCCATAATTTAAATACTTGAGTTAGTATCTGCACTTTGTGCTAAAATGAGAATTTTGACTATGGAAACTATAATATTGGTGGGTATTTAAATTCTACTGGTATTCACGTGATCAGTAAAAATATGTACCTTTTAGGAATGTCTTCATATTTCCACACTGTAGTAATAAGTTGCTTTGGATGGGCTGAGATTTAGCAGAAAGGATTAAGGAAAAGATCACGCCGTTTCTACAGCTGTTGCCTTATGTCTCTGTTTTCTCTGATGCCTGGCCATGTATCCCCCGAACTAGAAAGAGCTTCTCTTGTAGAGCAATTGAAAGTCTTGGGAGTGAGATATATAAAGACACTGTGCACCTAGTTTTATATTTGAGACATTTCCAGCTGATTCTTCTATTTCCATTTAGTAGGTCACTTACAAAGAAAGGAACATAAATTATTAATGGAAGACAATAGGTCTTCTTCTTTTTTTTTTTTTTTTTTTTTTTTTAAATCATCCCCACTGGGTTACGATCAGTGGAGTTACACCAGAGACGAACTATACCACAAACAGGTTTTTTTCAAGTCTACTTTGTACTAATGAAAATGCATAAGCAAAACATTAACCAAATTATTTCAGAAGTTGTATCCTAGGATTTAGTGATGTTCTAGCTCATTACTGCAAGGCCAGAATCAACTTTCAGGCTCTTCTCTTTCTTGCCAGTCTGAGGAAAAAAATAATGTTCATGTATTCACAGTGGAGATTTTGTGTCATCAGATGTTATCTGTTCATGCTGGCATATGCTATTGTTCTTAGATAATCATACTTTCAAACTCTATCAGTAAAAACATTAGCATGATTATTAGGGAAACATTTTTTTGAGCTAAAAACTCACTCTGAAATACAAAACTACCTACTGTAGCTCTCAACTACAGAACTCAGTGGGACTTAACATAGCTCCAGTAAAGCCAACAACAAAATTTCTGGCAAATTCAGGGTGAAAGGGATCTGTCCCTTTGATATTACACACCTCCTTTTCCTTCTCATCTATATAGTTGGAAACACTGAGTTTGTTTCCAATTATCTTTCACTAAGCTTATATAATAAATTGGGCTTTTTAATTATTGAAACAGAAATATGAAAAGCCATTTGAAACACAGAATGATTCTTTCTGCCAACAGAGGTGGCAGATAATTACTACCAGAGTAAAGTATTATTTGTAAAAGACACCAGGAGAGAAAGAGCTTTTCAGAGACACAAGTGGCAATTACACACTAACCTCTCCAGGAATCTCCATGGTCACTGAACGCTATCAATGCTTGTGTGAAAAATCCCCTCATTAAGGTATTTCAGTATCTCTCATTAGCACGAAGATAGGTTATAACCTATTTTGTAACATAAAACACTAGAACACTGATAATCCTGCATATGCAACAGTTGACATCCATGGGTTTGTGAAAGTCTAATGACCACAAAAACCCACCACTGCTGCTGCCAGGTGAGCAGTGAAGAAAGTAGGTAGACAAGTTTTAATTGACTGTTATGTGACCTCTTCTATAGACTTTGTTGTGTGCAGAAGCAGATAACTGTACTTATAATACCAACTGTGTGTTTGGAGTCATGACTTACACTATTGCTTTTGGTGGAAGAAGATGCTACTGGCAATGGGAAGTGGCAGTAAAATACACCCTTCTGTAGACACAAACTTTAGATGGTACTCAGTGGGAAGCCATGTGTGGTTCAGAAGTGCATGGATATATTCGATTACAAAAGTTAGTGCAGGCTAAGTAATGAAAAACATGCAGAAGCACATTCTGCAGTTATGAATCATTTTTCTATCACAACTATAATTTTTATTAGCTACAATACTAATTGAGTTTCTTTGCAGTTACTTCAGTTCACCTCATTATTAGCAGAAAATATATTAAATTGTGAGTCAGAGCCTGTGGTGATCTCATGGATGTAGGTTCATAATGAAGGACTAAAAGTGCCCATTTCTGCAGCTCTCTTTTATGGAGCTGCAGAGAGAATTTACTGGGCTCTCACTAGAGATTTTCAGCTTCTGAAGGTGACAGGTAAATGTTTACATGCCACAGGAAAATTGGAAAAGGTGGGAAGAAATATGATGTATAGGAACTGGTGATGGTTCCCATACTACCATGAGCTTTTTAGACCCTTCTTAGGTGTGAGCTAGGGGACCCCAGGCAGGAACAGTGCCACAGCCCCCTCAGCTGCCCTTTGTGACTTAAAGCTGGTTGCGTCCTCTGCCTGCAGGGCTTATTAGCAGATCTCCGTGCAAACCAGGCATCACCCCACAAAGATGGCTCAGATCCTGAGCTTAGGGGAAATAACATATCAGCATCGGTTTTTCTTTTCCAGGTAGCACAGGGGAATAGCTGTGCATGAATTCTGAGCAAAACTGTCTCTGAATTATGGTTTTTTTCCAAATTGGTCAGTTTGCGAAGAACAGCCGATCAGTTACATCAAAGTTCTGCAATAATGTCTTGGAATCTTTTTTTCTTTTTACTGTAAAATATTTTGTATGCATTTGTATATGTTTGGTTATTATATTTCTAATTTAAAAAGGTTGTCAGGAAGCACTGTTAGCAATTGACTTTGGAGCTAGAAAGTGGGAGGAGATGTGAAATGTTAACACTGGAATATCCCCTGCTATCTGGAAGGACTTCACATGCAGTGAGCTGTAATGTTTGTCATGTCTGATCTCCAACCTCAAGTTTGCCTGCTTGCAGGTCTGTCCACTGTAGACACAGCCAGGGTGTTCATAAACTTGGTTTATGCAGGTGAGGAGGAAAAGGGATTATAAGCTCCAGTAGAGCAAAGTGGTGAGGGGACCAAAGAAGGTGACTTAGAGCTGTAAAATGTCGTTAGTGCCACCAGGTGGGCTGAACCACAGGGCTGCCAGGGAGAAGCTGGGCACTAACAATTTTGAAAGCAGCAGGGGAGCGAGAGACTGGCAATGAGTTAGTTCAGGAACATGATAGTCTCTATAGCTGAAGCAAACAGCCAGAATCAATGAATCAAATATATTCAGAAGAGGAGGAGAAAGCCCATGTGTTTGCCTGTAAGCCTTTGATTTTTTTACCAGTGTTATTCTTCCTGCAGAGCCATATGTTCTGTGTTTTGTTGTAAGATATGTTATTAGACTTCAAAGTCACAACAGACCTTACCTCTTTCAGTCTGAGACTTCACCTAACATCCACTTGCATGGAGCAAGAACTGCTTTGGGCTAAAACTGTGTCTTCTAGATAAGTATTAGGAGCTGAACCATTCAGCACTCTGATAGTTTGCTGTAAGAGATAATCCCACTGTTGAAGGTCTGAGCTCTGTTTCCTGTCTGAACTTCTCCAGCTTTGCTTCAAGGCAGTGGTTGCTCACCATCTTCCTCTACTACTTGAGAGAGCTCTCAGGTACTGTGCTGGTTTTGGCTGGGATAGAGTTAATTTTCTTCATAGCTTCTATGGGGCTGTGTTTTACATTTGTGCTGAAAACAGTGTTGATAACACAGGGAAGTTTTCGTTACTGCTGAGCAGTGCTTACACAGAGCCAAGGCCTTTTCTGCTTCTCACCCCACCCCACCAACGAGTGGGCTGGGGGTGCACAAGGAGTTGTGAGGGGGCACAGCCAGGACAGCTGACTCCAACTGACCAAAGGGATATCCCACACCATGTGACGTCATGCTCGGCATATAAAGCTGGGGGAAGAAGGAAGAGGGGACATTCGGACTGATGGCGTTTGTTTTCCCAAGTATCCATTACGCATGATGGAGCCCTGCTTTCCTGGAGATGGCCAAACACCTGCCTGCTGATGGCAAGGAGTGAATGAATTCCTTGTTTTGCTTTGCTTGTGTGCATGGCTTTTGCTTTACCTATTAAACTGTCTTAATCTCAACCCACGAGTTTTTCACTTTTACCCTTCCAATTCTCTCCCCCATCCCACCCGGGGGGAGTGAGTGAGCAGCTGTGTGGGGCTTAGCTGCCGGCTGGGATTAAACCACAACAGGTACCAACTGTATTTTTCCTGGGAGGTACTTACACACTGTGAGCAAGTCATGTCTCTGTCCTTTTTGATAAAGTTAACCATAGCAATCTCTTTAAACTTGATATTATTAGGCCTGTTCTCCAGGCTCTAATCATATTTGAAGTTCTTTTCAGCAGCCATTTCAATTTTTCAGTGTTTGTTGTTTGTTCAGCATTTGCCCTAGGACTATTCATATATATTTGATGAATTTACAGAGAGAAAACCACTTGTCGGCTTCCCTTCTGCTAGGTTAAAGACACTGAGCTCCCATCTTCTAAAGCAAACTTTCTACTCCTCCATCTTACAAGACTTTTCCTGCACCCAGTGAACATGGAAATCCCCCTTCTTGGACAGAAGTGACTAGAAATAGACACGCACATTTTATTCATCATCTTTCCCCCATGACAGTGATTTTTCTTATGGCTGCCTCAGCAGTCTCTGGGATTTTTTTCAAGAGCTGTTAAATACTAACATTTGTGCCTCTGGGCCACATAATTTTTTCCCAGTCTGAACTTTATAGTGTTCTCTTTGTCTTTTGCAGTAAATAAGTTCTGGAATATTCAAGGAATGCCTTTTTCAGTCATTCCCTTGTTGTCCATATCTGCTACCTGTGATAACCAGCAATCCAAGCAGGCTGCCTGTGCCAGCAAGCCCTGCTGGCACTTCAGACGGATATGCTCGAGAATGAATGGGACAGAACAGGGTTCTGCAGGGACTTCACAAACCCCATTTCAGTTGTGATTTGTAGCTAAATAGAAACACATCCCTACCTCCAAGAGAATATCTGATAGTCATATTTATTCTCTCTCTTAGAAACCATGAACTAATTCTTGCTGTTTAGCTCTGGTTATTCACTGAAAGAGGAATCACTTTCTCAAGGACTGAAAACCTTGAGGCACCTCAGAAGTCTAAAGATCTGAGCCTCATGCTTCTCACAAAGAAACCTCTTTCTTATGGATCAGCAAAGGCACCTAATAGCTAAAAAGACTGAAAAATACACAAGAAAGTTATTTCTTGCAGTAGCTTTTTTCCAGCCCTCTGCATTTGAAGGTGGTCAACTTGTTCAAGGAATTCAAGGAATCAGTGCCATGGGATGTGGCTGTTGGATAGTCAAGGTCATTTTGAAATGTGTTTGTCACCAATAGTGGCGCACTCAACAATCCGTGATGCAAAGTTGAGATCATTTAGTGTGACTTCCCAAAGTGCACACATTAAGGAATCAGTTTGGCTTTTGGCCTCCCTGCATTTAACTCTTTGGTAGCTACTTACCCAAACAATAAGAGCATCAGCCATCAAAACAATTGCTGCATTCAACTGTATTTCATTGGAATGAAATTGAAAGTCTTGCCAAAGAAAGGGGAGGGACAAGATCTTGTTTTACCATTTCTGTTGACTGTCCTGTTCTAAACAAAGAGAATAAAATATAATTAATATAATAAATCCATTTTTCAAGTGAACACTTCTATAAGTATTAACAGTAAACTAACATGTTCTAAAGGACTGTCAGAAGAAAAAAATCTTACTAAAGAAATAGGAAGATGGCATCTTATATGACTCAAAGTCTCTGACTCCTGTTGCAAATTAATGCCTAAAAAGTCATGCTCTGCGAGTAAAAGGGCACACTCCTGCAGCCGTATTTTCAAATATCCTATAGTATGACTTTGAAAGAACCCCTGCTGTGTAACATCTAGATTCAGTGCAAGACCAGTCGCTAAGATCAATACAGAGATTCAGAACCCTGCAATACTGATAGGTCATTAGAGCAGTTCTAAAATCAATGGAGTATTTAACAAGGTGCTAATGTAACTCCATCGAGACCAAGATAGTGAGCTTGCCATAACATACTTGTGACAGATTTTTGCAGAATTATTTTCAATTTCTGTGTATTTTTGAGAAAAGGATACTCCTGATAACTGACAAATTGCAGTCATCTTTGCGCATGGCATCCTAAATAACAACCTTCCCCCACTCCCAGCTGGCCCCCACTATGCAGCTGACATGGTGTACTAATGCTGTTCTGCTGGAACCTGCCCAGCTGCTAAGCTGGTCCTATCTAGAAGTGGTTCAGCAAGGCAGCTCACTACCTACACCCAGCATCCAAAGTTGTTGTTCTGGTACACTGACATAAGATGTACGATAGCTAAAGAAAGCAATGCTCAGAGGAACCTCTTCAGCTACAGCCAATTATTTAAACTCCCATAGAGCTAGCTATATAGGTTGTTCCTCAAGGGTCACTTCTAATTTAATGTAGGCCAGTAAACTACCCCCTCTTAACATCTAGTACACAGACCAGATGCAACGGCAGCAATATTGATGGAAAATTATTTCTCCACATGGAAACGTGTGACCTGCAACTGCTACTTTTTGATCCCAAAGTGAGAAAAGGGATGATGGAACTGGAATGACATCCAGTCATAATCAATCACCTCAGTCATCCAGTCTTAGGCAGTGACTAGATGTCAGTTCTCTACAGCAAAAGCAGTATAAGAAGTTCCCATTCTGTCCATCCTCCCCCCTGCAATTTTCTGCACCCATCAGTTGTGCAAGTATCTGTTGGGAAATATTCTTAACTGGACCAGTAAAATGGCTGTGTTTTAAAAAACAAAAACAAGAACCAAAAACTCCCACAATGACTAGCACTCAAAAATTATTAACCTTGATCCTATTGCACAAGTGGTTTAGATCACGGTCAACAGGCAATTGCATTAGTGAGATAGAGGGTGCCCTAAACTGCAGACTTGGTGTGAAAAATCTTGCACCCCAAGAGAAAATCCACATGGAATTATACCCTGAAAAAGCGTGTGATGAGCATCATCTTAGCCTGCAGAGCCCTCGCTTCTGGAGGGCTCAGAAGTCTGTCCTCTCTTCCGCCCTTGTCAGATATTATAAGAAGCTGTTGGAGCATGCCACTACAATACAAATTAAGATGCCAGCAGTATACTGATGGGCTGGGGAAACCTTTGGTTCACATGCAGGAAAAGCAGGATCTTTATTAAGTTGCCTAACCTATGGAAACTGTTGCTCCAAAGTTTTTCCATGATATGGCGTTTGTGCATATTAGAGACTGCAGAGAGACAAGAGAGATTAATTTTAAAAAGAGCAAAATTAGGAAGTCACTCAAAAAGTTTGATGCAGCTTGCAATGGTTAATTCACTCTTTTTTTATCTCAAGAGCTGATGGTAGAGCAGCTAGGTAAAAGGATAAAGCACTCAGGCTCCATATCCCCCTTCCAATCAGTATCTGAAGCTGTGGAATTGTACACAGCTCACCAAGATGGAGAAGATTTCCTTTTTTTTCACTCATCTGTCTTGCTTTCCTCCTTTCCTTTCTCTCTGATCCTAGTCACTTTTATCCATTCCCTGCATTCTGCCAGCTTTCATTTGAGATGTTTTAAATTCACTAATCCAGTAATTTTTTAACTTTTTTTAGGGTTCAGTTTTCTCCTGGGTACATTTCATTGGATCACAGGTTGGTCTGGTGAATGCTAGATCCAACACAAAGTAAGCAGTGCATAGCTAGGAACCACAGAAGTGGCAGTGGATACCATCACATTTAAACCACTTTGTTTGGCTCACAATGCTGCATGAAGCCATACACTGGGTACCTAAACTCAGGTTCTTTTCAGGTGATGTTCTCAAGCTGTTTTCAATGGGATATGATGCTGCAGTCAGTAAGTTTCTTTGACGTGAGGGATTCATGATTGATGAAGGCAAATATTGATTACCTGAACCTACATACAAGGTAATACTGAATTGTGGTCAAATTCTTTGTGTCTTGATTTCAAGAATCTGGAATTATCTATGGCCCGGAAATAATTAGAGGCACTTCTGAAAGACAAGCTTTTTTTGCCTGGCTGCTGATATTAAGTATTAGCATATTCTTAAAGCTTGGCATAAAGTATTTCTTTAAGACTGTTTTTAATAAAACATATCCATCTGCAATTATAAATCAAATAGCTTTATAATTAAAAGACATACTTAGCCTTTTTTATCCTGTGAAGGTTTGCGTGAAATTGGAGCCTTGGTGTGGGGGTTTTTTTACCTAATTGAACCTTTTCGCAAATGACTTCTTCATACCTCTTAATTAAAATGTATAACAGCTTTTTATTTAAAGAGCACAAATTCATCAAAACAAATAACAGCCCAAATTGTCACTGAATTGGTGCATCTGTGTTTCCTTGTCACCTAGTTAGAGATCTGGAAAGTAATGCAGAGGTGTAGATGACATTTCATTCGTCTTCACTGGTGTCATTACAGACTCCCACCACTCCTCCACCTATTCTCCTCCAGGACAGCAGAAACAGCAATTCCTCTGGAGCATTAGTGCTGTTTGCAGCTCATTGATAACACCTTTCTACTAAACTATTGTTTTACCTGCTCTTCACCATGAAAAGTGTTCATGCCTATATTAATACACCCCTTCTCTTCTCCAGAGCCCTAAGAATCATCTGTCAAAGGCATTTCTACTCAAATGGAAGAATACATAATCCTCTTCCTTGGACAACACATTAGTTTAAGTTATCTTTATCTCTCCTATCATAGTACTACTTAATTTCAGAGCAAATTCATTTTTGTTCTGTCATAGACTCCAACTTTCTCATATTTTGTCTGCATCATAGCATGGTGCAGCAAGTCTGTGACAAAATATGAATTAATTTTTTTGTGGCTGCAGGAAAAATCGTGTGTTTTGTAGGCTGCAGTAATTGGGTGATCCTACTGGGATACCCTCATTGTCACTGCAGAATTTGAAGTGGCAGGTGTTTAGGTGTGATGCAGATTCATCCTCTCATGCCTGCACTGCCTAACAGCATGAAGGCAAATCCAAAGCTTCCAAAAGCCTGTAAAACTCTGATAATCCTGCTAAGATTTACTGCAACTGTTCAAGAAAGAGATACGAGCAAGTCCTGAGATTAGATTAAAAAAAAACTTTTTTTTTAAAGATAAGCAAGTCCTTTCTGAAGGAAGAAAGTCTGTAATTCACCTTAAGTACTATCCAAGGAGAAACTAATTACGTTCAGATGCAGGGTCAAGTTTTATGTGGAGCCATCTTGACCTGTAATCAGTTTGGCTATGAATAAACATATGTGCTCTGAGGAACTGTGGAGTAAAGATAAAATATGATCACAAACATATCTAGTCCAATTCTCTTGGAGGCCTGTGGAAAGGCTGTCATTGATTTCAATGGGATTGGATGTAATTCTGTCATTCAGCACAGGTGCTTTTATTCAGGACATTTTGGTTCTCTCAGTGTCAGAACAAATGCAGCCCACATTATCATCAGAAGAAACCAGAAAAGCACGGTACTTCTGAAAATTAAGCTAGCAAAGCTTTTAGAAAGAAGATGTGTTACCTCCAAATGAGTCTTTCTCTACTGGTGAGGAACACCAGTTCAAGTGCTAGCTTAAATGCGAAAAGGGTTTTCAGCACAGCTGGAAAAAGCAGGCAGAGATTTTGTGAAGCTGGAGGTTGCTACTTTTGAATTCCATGAGTGGCACCTTGTTTAACATACGAATTCTGGGGCACTCATTGATGACAGCCATCACTAACCAGTAGATCTGCTTCCTAAAGTGGGGAGAATAAAAATACACAATTCCAGTTTGCAATGGTCAGTGCATTAACAAAAGAGTTCACTATTTCAGTGATTTCTATAACTACCAACATAATGTCACAAATAGCTGTTTCTCAGACACATCAGCTATAAAACTGAATTCATTTCACAGCGCGGAGATCCATGGGCTAAGTTCTTCCTGGTGCATGACAAACAGGTTCATAAAAAATCATATTTCTGATTGCTAGAGCAATGGGAAAGAAGAAAAGAAAAAAGAAAATATAGTTTTCCATGACTTGAAGTATTTGAATTTCAGCTTCTGACTGGACCAGAAGTTACAGGGAAGTTGTAGGGCCTTTGAGGTGAGGCTTCTAGAAGCATCTATTTAAAGATGATTAAATAAGACAGTCTTACCGATCCACTCTGACCATGACATCATTGGACAGTAGATAAATGGTTGAGCAAAACTTTGGCACTCTATATAGCCTGCTGATAATTTTCTGTTACAAAAAGTTTGTGTCAGAAAACATTTGGAAAATTAGAGCAAAATTCCTTGCGGAAACAAGTCAATATCAACCACTCTTTCCACTGAGCAGAAGCAAGGACCCCATAGATCCTTGTCAGTCAGACTGGATTCCACTGGAATATTTGTGGTTTTCAGCCAGTTTATCCTCACCCCCCCGGCAGGATGGACTCCTTGGGGCTGCACCCCAGCCATCAGTCCCTACACACCATTAGAAGCACATGACCTGTGGGGGCAGGAATGATGGGGATCCCCTGGCCGAGCAGCCCAGGTGTCAGGTCCCACCTGGACCACCCAGGACAGTCTGTCAGCTCAGGGCGATGCCAGTTCCTAGTGGCACTGACACCCCTTGTTCCTTCATCCTTTCTGCTTTCCCATTGCATGCCAGATGCTTTTCCTGACTAGTGTTGGCCACTGAAGGATTGTCCTTTGTCTTGGACCTCTGCACTACACCACTGGGAATAAGTGTGGGGGTTCAGGTTGGTTGAAGGGGAGCCTGCTTTCCTGTCCCTAGGATCACCACCCAAAAATGATGGAGCCCTGCAGTTTTGCCAGTTACTCTGAAACTATTTGTAGGAAAGGGTAAGAAAAGCCAAAAGCAAATCCGTATACCAAATTCAAGCAGAGCAACTCTGCTGTCTGTGGAAACAGTTGGACAGAAATGAAGGGAAACGAAGCATGCCTCACACGTGGCTGCTCCGCTGGCATGGTCCAGCTGAGAAGCTGCCAGCCACTCCCAGCCCTTCTGTTGAGGACACTTTCATCCAACCTCATGTCCTCCATTTGTACTCTTGGAAGAAGATGGGGATTTAGGGAGTCCTGGTGTCTTTTACAACTCACCTCCACCTTTGAGTGTAACCCAAATTCAGAACTTTCTCTGATTTATTATTACCTCAGGCAGAAATATCTCTACCTCCCTTACCCAAAATCATTGCCTGTTACAACCACTTTGCACAGGTAAAGCCTAGTGCCACTCTCAGCTGGCCATTGCTGACCAGAAGCAACCACGCCTGGCTAAGCCTTAATAAAGTGTTACCTTATCATAAGGACTTTTCCACAGATGTAATGCAAAGGCAGAGATAAACTTTTTCACACGTAAACTTCAAGCTCTACATATACATTTAACTTGTTAATCACATTTAATAGGACATCACAACCAGACCGACACATGCAGTTTATTACCAACGGTCAGTCTAGACAGCATGGTAGCCACCTCTGAGATAACAATGAATTTGGGGATCGTCATATCATCCTCTCTCCTACAAGTCCTCCTTGACTTTCAAAGTTGACTTTGAAGACAACCAAGTGGAGCTTTTGTAGGTAACTGGGAATAATTTGATTTGAAAGCCACACGCTTTTACATTGCTGGAATCAAACACTGTGATATTTCAGTGGCACATTTTCAACCTTTTCACTTGAGGTTTTTGTCATAGTTCTGAATAATGACAGCAGAATGGCAGTTAAATTTCCTGGACTCTGAAGCAGGTACTCAAAGGGTGTATTTTCTAGGAAGCACCTTTCAAACGACTCATGGGTATGAAAGTGGTGCAGCTAACTCAAGGCATGGAAGACAGCAAATCTGTAGCCAAGCTGTCTGAACTAGTTGAGAGAAGAAAAACTTTCAGTCATCCACACTTGGAAATTATAGTGTTTGGTTTTCACAAGATACAGATGCCTGCTTTGTTTGCTACTGAAAAATGATATTTACAGTCTCTTTAGGCAGATAGTGTACTTTAATTCATGAAATTTAGAAGAGCTGAAGGGTTACTTTTTAAATGGCATTCTCTGTTGCCTGAAAGTTTTTACTGCAGAGCATAAGACATAGTAGTAAATGTAGTCTGTCTCCAGAGCCTGAAAGCTAAAGTGGCAGTGCTGACATACGAAATAGTGAATAATACAATGAAAGTAGTCTGCTCTTCTTCTAATATGAGCTTGGAGATGTCAGTGCTGGTACTCTTCAGAGTAATAACATTGTGCATTATTAAAGATAAGATCTCAACAGCTGCTTAATGTTAATACAAGACCCCTGAACATATTCTGAGAGGCTCCATGTCAGTCCAATATAGGCACTGCAATTTTAACTTACAGTATAATTACTGCCTTCTATGATGCTTTGAGAGTTTATTTCCTGTTTTGTCAGGCAATCATTAATCTCTTCTCTTTTACAAAAAAAAAAAAAAAAATTGAATGTTCAGAAATAACTCTTAAAAGCTACCCAGAGTTCTCCATATCCTTATTTGAAGAAAAATAAAGTTATTTTGGAGTCAGCTGAATCTCTGTCCCTTTCCTAGAGCCTTGGCATTCATGCCCCGTCTTCACTTTTCCTTGAGTAGAATTCCACTGTTCCTGTTTTCCAAGACCGAGCAACACTGGCAGCAGCTGTGAGCAGGTTCGTAAAGAGCCTCATGCAGGATCTGAGTTTAAATTCTAGCTGTTCACATGCTGCGTGCTAGCATATGTTATAAGCAACTATAAATTGTGTACAGATGTGTGCTAGAATTCCAGTGTAGCCAAGCTAACAACATTGAATAACACCTCGTGTGCTTTGTAATTACACATAATGAATGTGCTGTCATATAACAGAGACCATGCTTGTGGCAGGATTTATCCACTGGCTTTGGAAGCAAGAAGTAAGAATTATGGTATGAATTTTTAAAAAAGATTTTTAATACAAGATATGCAAACCAAAGAGAGGAGACTGATTTCTGGGGAATGTTTTATGTAAGAGGCTCCGCTTAACTGAGCACACAAGCCAGGACTTAAAAAACATTCGTTTGGAACACATTTTGAAAGTCTAAAGACAAAAACATTTACATATAAGTAAAAAGAGAAAGTATGCAAACATTGTCCCAGTTGGAAAAGCAAAGTGCCAACAAACAGCAAATAGAGGGAAACACAGTAAAGGAAACTTGGGGGAGCAGGCAGAGAAAGGCCATTCTAAAGATCAGGAAGAGCAGGACTGAGGGGAGATCAGCATCCTTAAAGCACCTTGTAAATAATCTCTGCTGTCCTCTTGTGCAAAACTGATGATTTTCATCAGGTGAAAATTAGCATGTTGCTCTCTGTGAATTAGAGTTTGAAGAATAAATGCTGGCAATATTGACCATCTTTGTTGTGTGCTGTGTGGAGAGGGCAGACCCTCATTGCCCACGTACCGCAGTGCCCTTTCCATGGGTCCAATAGAACAGCAACACTGCTTTTTTTCTCTTCTGACCAGTGGCAAACACCAAGCAGATAAAGACAGCATGCCTAGAAGAAATAACACTTTTCTTTAAGCTGTATGAACAAAGCAGTAGAGGAAAAAACACGGAAAAGGCCTGAACACACTCTCAAAATGTGAGCATAGGTTAGCTAGCAGCTAGCAGAAGATCAAAATACTGTGGCCTCTCCCACTCAGAGCCATCAGGAGAGGGCTCTCAGTATGTGTTTTAAGCTAATCTTAATCAAGGCTGCTGTGGTCCCACTATCCTGCCCTTTTCCAGCTTTTTACACCCTTGTCCTCTGTGACTTTATCACGGGAACTCATTTGATTGCATAGTGAAATGGTTCAGGGACCTAGAAAAACTGAAAAATTACCATGAAATAAAATTATTAGCTTTCAGCCAGGTCAGTTCCCTGAACAGGATCCACGTGAAGTCAGAGAGATGCCAGGGCTAATGCAAGAGAGAGGATGGAGGTGTGCAGCTTTCGTCCACAGGGAAAATGCAGGTTACAGTGACCTAGTTAGTCCTAGATCACCTTAAGCTGCCATGGAAGCACACCATGATGCCCCTCAGCAGATATGACAAGCTGCTTTGCAACCCCATAGGTACACATTTGCCCCTTTTGGGTAATAGAGAGAGAGAGAGACCTTTTTATATAAACTAAGATGTTTTGTGTTTCCTCTTCCCCACGTTGCCATCCTGAGCAAAAGAGGACTTGTAGGTTTAACGAGAGTACTCTCCAATAGACAGTAGCAGCAAATCATTAGTGAACAGCATCAGCTCTGACAGAACCACAGCTTTCAAGATTCATCCTGTGTTTGAAAGTGATTTGCTATATCAAAGCTGAGAAAATATATTAATAAGACAAGGGAAAAAAATTCCCATTACAGTTTGATTATATCTTGCATTTTTGTTATTCAGCTTACCTTTTGGTATAGCTCCTTTCTGCTTGTATTATACATTCCAGTGCATTTCTCCATACACATTATATTTGCATCATTTGGCAGAGAAACATGAAAACCTAAATGATGATCAGACTTCCCAGACTGTGCTGGAAAGGGTCTGTTAACAGAAAACACATGCAGTTAAATCACATCATATTAAATCAGAAATATTCTTAACCTTGAAGCGTGGCATTTTATTATTTATTGACTGTTTACTCTTGACTCTTTGGACTCCTCGTATCTCACAAGCCTGATTAGCTACATATCTGATGGTTATATTTTCTCCTCTCTTAACATCCTTGGCTTAATCTGTGCAGGTCATTTTGCTTGACCCACTTTGTCCAAACTTGTGATACTGCTCAGTACCCTCAGAGTCTACCTTACAACATTGATATAGCTGAACACTGGCTGGTCTCCAGCCTTTCTCTGCTGCAAACAAAAAGCTGAATACTCCCATCCCTTATCTGGGAGGGACAGCTGCAGGTGTACTTCCTAGCTCAATTTTAACTGTGTATTTCTGAAAGATTAAGTGCTATATACAAATTCAAAGTGAATCTTTTGAAAAAAATATCTATGGAAAACATGTAAAAGCACAGAAGAACTAACACTGGGAAGGGCTGTGCCTCAAAAATCCCAGGTCACATTAGCTTGTCTGCCTACAGACTGTACCAGTCAATGAGCAACAGAGTTTTCTGCTACTTTATTGTCCCACTGCCTTTTTTTGCATTGGATGTTATATTATTTCTTTGTGACTTCTCATAAAAGAGAACTTTAGCAGACTATATCTGACCGCTTTATATAGCAATGTTTCCTGATTTTCTGGAAGAACTTGTCTGAATTACATGACATTATGCCACATAATGATGGTAAGAGGTAGCAAACTCTGCTACCACTTAAGCAGTTTCTAGGCCAGGATAAACTGCACCAGAGGAAGAGGAGTCAGTGACAAGTTTTGACTGGAGGAATTTTTGTAAGGGATGACCTTTCATCTGAGTGTCTTAAACTTCACCTTAACAGACTGTCGTTCTGTTGGGCAATTGAGAAGTTCAGCGGCAACGTGCAGGAATTCACAAAAAGCCTGTCATCAGCTTTTAGACGAGACTCATTATGGTAGACCTGGTATCAAGTACACAGTATACAGGGTAACTTGGTAAGAAAGTAAAATATGAAGGTAGTGTATCATCCATCCAGAATAATCCTGGCCTCAACAACAACAACAGAAAATCAGCTATTGTTACTGGTTCTAGCCATTTTAATATTTTTTAGAGGAAAACAAGATAAGAGGAGTTGCTCCATCTCAAAGGATATGTGTTGCCACACCAAAACACGACTAACTACATTGTTAGGACTTCAGCTGCAAGACTTAACATGCTCCACTTCGTTCCCAATGGGCATTCCCTACTTAACAGATAAGGAATGAGCTTGGTGATTAAATTATTTCCATCAAATGCTCTCCTCTTTCAGCTATGCTTGTTGTCCTTTTGTTGTTTTATTGACCTCCATTTTCCAGGACATTGCATTTCCAAACAGCAGCCTTCAGAAGCACTATCCCATTAAGAAAAAAATTAGTTTGTGGATTTTAACATGTCTGAGGTCTTACTGGTATCTGGTTGCATTTCTTCATCTGTCGGTTTGTTTCAGGAGGTCTTGCATGCCTTTGCTGTCATTTTAATTGATTGCTCTGGTTTATTAGAAGTACTGCCATAGTTGCTAGGAGCAATGCCCAAGTACTAGACCACATTGTGCTGATATGCAATAATCCAGCGCCATAGCTCCCCGGATTTCAGAGGCTGAGAGAGAACTGCTTGGAAATGTTTGCTATGGGAGGTGATTGTCTTGCCTAAGAACAAGTGAGTGCAAACTCAAAAAGGTGACATAAGCACCATAGTTGAACTTCTAGGGGATGGTTGTGTCTCTGTAAGGACTTTGGCATGGTCTCCCCACTGCAGCAGGGAGACAGTGCTGTCTTGTGCAAAAAAATGAGGCAGGAGTGTGACTTTGCTTTTCTTCTTCATGACACCATTGGCCAATATCTGTCTTTGTAACCAAGAAACCACAGAAACTTTAATTGGGATTCATCCCTACACTATGCACGTGCTTTTTGTCTCCTTCCGTTTCAATATTGAACCAAGTTGCAGAGGCGAAATCTGGCCCTGTGGTATTATTCAAGGTGAACAGCTGAAGGATGCAGATAGTCACTCTCTGAATGAGCTTGCAGAAGCTAAGTAGGTAGATTAGGAGAGTACAGGTGGGAAAGAGATAAATCCCACGATCAGAAGCATTTACAACAAGCTATGAGACTCTGCTTTGTGCTGTTTGTTGCTTTAGGCTGGGATTTAAAAATCCCAGCCTTTGTTGTTTTCCCAGCTTTGTTTGCTCAAGGCAAAGTGATTGTCGAATACCTCACACAGAGGCCCCTAATTCTGGCTGGGACATCCAGTAATGTACAACTTAAATGAGACACAGTATTAGTACGCAGAATTATGTCATTCTGGTCTTAGTGCTGCTGGTATTTCACTGATTTTACCATATGGTCAATGTTTTCAGTATGCTATTTTCCTATACAGAGTTTCAGCCTATATGACAAAGCATAGCATGATGTACACTAAAGGCCACATTTTGCCAGATTTGCTCCCCTGCAGTTGTGTCCTGTAAGATCTGACCAGTCCCCAGACAGCAACGGAAATGACATACTGGATTTTCCTGGTTCTGAAAACAGCATCATGGCAGGTTAGGCAAATTTATTTTGACTGACCCTGATATTGAAGGAAAGCGAGAAATTTCTGAAGGCTGACTTGTAATGTAACCATCCCTCCATGGCATAAGCTTTGGACTGCGGTTATTTTTACTATCCTTATGTTATAGCTAGAGACTTGATTGCTAAAGTCTTCTTTTGTTTGCTCAGAAATAAAGGGTTACTGCTCAGCAGCTGATTGCTGAGTGCAGCTTCTGGCTCTTTGCAACTGTAGGATAGATGCGCCCTCCCGTGTACCAGCTCCGAAGTGTTTTTACAGCCATAGCATTTGGAGACCAGAGACACCTCTCTAGAGATTTGAAGATTATTTTTTTTTTAACAAAATTTTGTCAAATAGAAACTCTGCCAAAACTCTCTTTCAATCATCCAGAATTCATTGATAAACTTTTTAATTTGGAAGAAGTGGAGAAGCTTAGACTTGCAAAACAGATAGCAATAAAAATAGTGGGGCTGGCTCCCCCGACCTGGCTTTTCTGACCAAGACAGAAGAAACACATGAGTACATTGCCCAAGAGTTTTTGCTACTCCCAAGGATGGTCTGATAAGATTTTGTACATCTACCTTTCATAAAATCAGTACAATTCCTGTCAAATATAGCAGGGGAAAGAAAGAAATGTTTCAAGGTAACAGCCACTTTGCATAAACTTCATTGAAGGAGTGTAGCACCAGATGTACATTTTAATTTCAGGGAACCACTAGAGTTTAGCTAGAACCACTGAAAAATCTTATATATTTTACCTATTTGTTTTTGACACCATCATCCCTGCATCAGTTCACCACAAAACATTGAATCAAAATAGTAGCCATCAGTATCTGTGCCCAACAATGTAAATTACTGCATTTTTCAAGAGTATGTGTTTCTTCCTGAAATATTAAAGCATATCAGTATATTGTAATATGCCTGCATTACAGAGCTGTAATACAGGAGTCTCTAACTGACCAAGAGAGTGTCTTTGCTGACAAGGAAAAGCTCCTGGAGATAATTCTAGCTCAAATGGCAGAAGAGTTATGCCAGGTATTTCTTTATATTTTCCCTCATAAATGGCACAGAGTGGGAGCGGGAGGTATTTCTATTGCCCATTTTCATGTAGCTGACTAGTCCGTCTCAGCTCTTAGCACATCACCTCCCCAGAGTGACTGGGAGCAGGACATAAGTTAGAGGCTGTCAACTGTCTCTGTATCTTTGTCTCTTCATCGTTCCTGGAAGCAACCTGAAGAGATCAGCTGAGTAATGTAGGCAGTAAGCTAGCTGCTTAAAATTGGGTACTGTGAATAATACCTTTTTGAGTGACAACATAGCTATCTCAAAATATGCTTTGCCTTCTGTCTTTCTTTGTACTGGTATCCAAGGCGGTACAAATGATGCTAGTATCTTTATTTGGGTTAGAGATGTATTGGACTGCTTTCCTTTCAATGGATTATCCAGTCAGATTAATTTTTGTCTTTTCTTCTTTTCCTTCTTTCTTCTTTTCTTCAAAAAAGAGTAGTATTTTTGTCTTTGGATGGTTTTCAGGCTATTTCTCTTCATCTCCTATTGTAGGTTGGGAAATTCCAGATGTATTTTGTTTCCATTGATCTATTTTGCCTAGTCACCATAAATTTCAATCTTCTTCCTCTGCTGCATTTATTCCATCAGTTGTCTTAACTGGCAGTTTCTTTAATAGTCCTTGTTCACGTATGAGATTTTCATAGCTTTGAGCTACTTCTTTTCTCTAGAGAGGAAATTAATTTGCACTTTAAACATAAGCAATACTTAGTCTCCATTCAGACATCGGTAGCTCTTATGCTGTGGGCTGCCTCAGATCTATCAGTATTTTTTTTTATCCCAATTTGTTTCTTTCCTTTAATAAAAAAGAACCTTGGTACTGGAACCTGATTTCAGATCCTGAAATTACACTTCCTTTCACTCAGGCCAACCAAGATAGAAATGTACCAATTACTTCTGAAGTTAAAATCACTTGCTTTTCAATAAGCCAGAAGCTGATGCTGTATCACTTCCTCATTCTGCAGATCCTGTTAGTATGCCTTAAAAGCCAGAAGGAAAAAAAAGAGCTTATAAAGAAGACTCTATAAAAGTGGAGATTGAAGTTTGTGTTATTACTAAATGCTCAAATATATTTACTGTATACAATATAAAGTTACCACATAATATGACAGGCTAGGCAGATGCTTTTACAGATCTAACACTTAAGGTCCAAAATTGGATTTGACAAAAAATCCGAAAGTACACACAAATGTTTCCCAGAGGGTTTTTTCAAACTGAGTTTAAAACATAGCTGGTAGTATTTATTAGATGCCAAGAGGCTGTCCAAGATACACATTCTCATACATGCTGGGCCTTAGTATCCCAAAACTATGCTGTTTGAAACCAAACTTCTATTCATTGTAGCTGTATTAATCCAGTCTGCATAGATACCAGCTAGGTACCTTTGATGAGTTCCATGGTACATTACCAATTACGGCGCCTGTTCCCTCTAACCACCGTTTTCCTCCAACTATTTCTGGTATCTCCTAAGTTAGATGAAAGATGGGGTTGTCCTGCCTGTCAAAAAGGAGTCTAACAGAATGTACAAGAGGTCAGAGCAGTCTAATGAACTGCAAGCAGTAATTCAGAATGAAAAGGTATCTTCACAATATTCCTCATCAATAAAACTTGATGTAGTTTCCCCTAGATCTACTTGATAATTTGAAATTGAGAGAGTACCACTGCTGTCTTACAGAAACTTTCTACATCTATACTTCACAAAACGTTGTGTAAAATACGATCAGTATATGTAACTAGCAAGACAAAAGATTAATTTTATTAATTTAGTTGAGGAACAATGATTTAAAGTGGACTACTTGGGCTCTTTGATACAGAGATGGGTCTAGCTAACTAAAGAGAAGATGACATGGAGTCTTGGCATTTCTGAAGCCTTATGTTCTAAAGTTTGCCTTTTCTCCTGACATGGAAAGCTAACACAACCCCATTCATAAACATGAATGCAAGGCTTAAAAAAGCTTTGAGAACTAGTCTAACCTCTGATATGCAAACACTGTATGTCTCCTCCTATCACACGCAAGTACTTTTTTGATAGCTGTAGGAATCATGCTAAACTTAAGCAGTAGCCTCCATTTTCTCAATTGCTAATACTGACGCTTGATGTTGGTATTCTTCAACAAACAATTTAGTTTCACAACAATGAAGTTATTCTGTTTATCCCATGGATTGATAATATGTACTGGTGGGTTACTAATTTTTTTGGAGGGGTGTTATTTTTTTTGTTTTTGCTTTTGTTTTTTTTTTAAAGAACACATTCACTCAGGACACAATCATGACATTTTGCTGCTGCTGACATACTGTTTCTCTCTTCCAGAGAAGTATGCAGGTATACGAAGTGAACACAGTTTCACACTAATTTGTGGCTTGGGAATCTGGTCAGCTAAGCAGGACCTCCTCTGGACACTTCTCAAGTCCTCAGTCCATGTCAGATATCAGCGTCCCAGCCAACTATTCCCTGTAGTGTTCAGCAGTTTTGCCCAGGACACTGACAAATGCATGGTCCATTCTGTGAGGTAGGATCTTTATCTTCCTCACTTTCTGGAAAACAGAGTATATAGTTTGGATGCTACTTAAATAGGAAGAGTAAACCCTACCATTACTATTACTTTTGGTTAGACAGAATGGGAAATTGTGTCCTATACATTTTACTTAGCAGCCTATAATTTTTTTTTACATACAAGTGGTAGGAAGAAGATCCCAGTGCTAAGATCCCATTTTAAAATGAAGTAATTTGTCAACATTTCTGTTTCCACTCATTTCAATTTGCATGCAAGGATGCTAAGTTTTATCTCTGGCTGTGCTACAGGGCTATAGTTTATTCACAGCAGGAAAGATAGCAAATATAAACAGCAAGCTAATGGGCTGAACTGCTATCTAGCTGGAGCTAAAGCATAGCTAAGTAAGGTTGATGTTCCAGTACAGTAGCTGCCACAAACAAGTCAATGTGTCCTTCAGATTATAGCTTATTTGGGCCATGTGAACATAAAATTTGAACTTCAAGTGTGCATTTTAAAAATATGTCTGAGAGAATTTATTATTCTTTCTAATGTATGTAGAGAAATGCTTTTTCAAATTAAAATTGCTAGCAGCCGCTTCAAAATATGAAAATGACAATGCTGACATCTAGCTATGGCCTTGTCCCCCAGACTCCTTTAGTGGCAGTGGAAATACAGAGAAGTTTTCAGGTGCCACCCACTTAGCACAATTCAGAGGTCTACTGAGAGGCAGGAGCGTTGACACCTGGAAGGACCTGTTTCTCTCCACTGACTACAAAAGGAGTGTGTGCCAAGCTCAGATGTAGATGTCTACATTTCTGACATACTGTAAAAATGGGGAGATAATAACTTTCATAAATATAATAAAGTGTCTACTTAACCAACACTAACTCTTATGTTGTCCACAGACATCCCCTGTCAGGCCAATTATTTTGTGCTTACTACTTTTCTTGGGGAGTGCTTGTTGGATTTGGGTATCCTTTGCTGGCTACAATTGCTTTTAACTTGAATTGATCTGAAAGCATATTTGATATTTTCAGAGCATTTCCATAATGAATACAAGTTTCCACAAACAAACAGGTGTCCTTGGATGGGGAAAGACGGACTGTTTTCCTCCTATTATTTTGTGGGTAACAGAAATAGTATTAGCCAGCATGATTTGAATTATCACAACTTTTACATCTGTCATGGTTTTAGCTGGGATAGTTAATTGTCTTCACTGTAGCTGGTATAGTGCTGCGTTTTCGACTTAGTATGAAAATAATGTTGATAACACACTGATGTTTTAGTTGTTGCTGGGTAGTGTTTACACTAGTCAAGGACTTTTCTAGCTTCCCATGCTCTGCCAGGTGCACAAGAAGCCAGGAGGGGAGGGGGCACATCCAAGAGAGCTGATCCGAATTGGCCAGAGGGTATTCCATATCATGTGACGTCATGCCCAGTATGTTAACTGGGGGGAGTTGGCTGGGGGAAGCAGCGATCACGGCTCAGGGACTGGTGGTGTCAGTCAGCAGGTGGTGAGCGGTTGCAGCACTTGTTGTTTGGCTTTTTTTTTCTTTCTTCTGAGGTTTCACCTCTCTCTCTCGTTATTTTCCTTTTCATTAAATTATTATTTTTATTATATTATTGCTGTTTTATTCTAATTATTAAACTGTTCTCATCTCAACCCACGAGTTTTCTTACTTTGGCCCTTCCGATTCTCTCCCCCATCCCACAGGGGTGGGGGCAGTGAGCGAGCGGCTGTGTGGTGCTTAGTTGCTGACCGGGGCTAAACCACAACAGTCC
This sequence comes from Morus bassanus, assembly GCA_031468815.1. NCBI lineage: Eukaryota > Metazoa > Chordata > Aves > Suliformes > Sulidae > Morus > Morus bassanus. Next base: position 67,282,598 of record CM062571.1, read on the forward strand.
TTTTTGATGCCCAACGTGGGGCACGAAGGGTTTAAGATAATAACCGTTGCTGGTCACAGCATTGATTCATCTGTTCTCGATATTAGTTAGTCAGACCTACACCATGCTGATTTTGAAGTGCATGTTAAAAGATTGGCGTTGGGTTTTGTAGTTTGCTGTGCTCTGCAGTGGTTAGAGATGTTTTGCCTAGGAGATTTGTTATTAAAACACTGGCCTTGAGTTTTATTGGTTATTTGGGTCTTGCATGGAAGCTGTTACTGTACTTCGGGTACCACCTCATGGAGACAATTAGCAATTCAACCTCCTCCTCTGAGAGGTTTTTTATGGAGGAAATACAGAATGGCACCTTAGCTACCGTCTTCTATAATGTCTCCTCCTTCATTACAACAACTTTCCAGTATCTTGAACATCCTTGGGTAATTAAGATACATCTGTTGATGTTCCTATGGCAGATTGTTTCGGTTTTGTCTAAGGTTAATAAGCAATTCAAGAATATCATCCAGAGATCTGCCCCAAGGCTCGATAATTATGGGTGGCAGGGTATGTGGGAGAGTATGGGCAAATGCCTGAGACGGTGGGCACCTCCAGTGCCTTGGGGCTTCACCCCTGAACAAGTGCAGAATCCTGAAAAATTAGTAGAATATTTGGAGGAAGTATGTTGTCACCCTAGCAATTCCAGAGAGATACAAATCACTGCAATGTGTTGGGGCCTGGCCCATGCCTACCGAGCCCTGTTAAACACTACTCAGTACCCCCAAGGGAAAGAGAAGGCCTCTGGATCTAAAAAGACAAAGAAAAGGAAAATGAAAAGTACTGTGGCCCCTCAAACCCCCACAACAGGCACTGCGGCTGCTCCAAGCCCAATGACAGACACTGTGACCACTTAAACACCCACGACAGTCACTGCAGCTGAATCAGAGAATCAACCCATCCCAGTATCAATCGCCCCTATGCACAAGAATAAATCTTGGAAGAGAAAGTCAACTCGTTTAGAAAGAGATGGTGGAAAAGCAGGTCCGTCATGAGGAGAGGAAGAGGAAGAGGAAGAACTCATAAACGAAACAGAAATCACCCGATCCCTATCCTTGAGTGAGTTGCGAGATATGCAGAAAGTTTTCAGCCGTCATGTAGGTGAGCATGTTGTCACCTGGCTGCTCCGATGCTGGGATAACGGGCCCAGTAGCCTGGAATTAGAGGGTAAGGAAGCCAAACAACTGGGATCCCTTTCTAGGGATGGGGGCATTGACAAAGCGATTGGAAAAGGGACACAAGGCCTCAGCCTCTGCAAGCAACTCCTGTCCGGAGTGAAAGAAAGGTATCCCTTCAAGGAAGATGTTCTATATCGCCCAGGAAAATGGACCACCATGGAGAAAGGTATCCAGTACCTGAGGGAATTAGCTGTGCTTGAGGTGATTTACAGTGACCTGACAGTGAACAGTCACTCAAAGATCCAGATGAAGCCCAGTGCACACAACCCATGTGGCGGAAGTTTGTACGGAGCGCACCATCATCCCATGTAAACTCACTGGCAGTAATGTCCTGGAAAGATGAAGAGGCATCAACGGTAGGGGATGTGATTGATAAACTCTGGGATTACAAAGCAAATATTTCTTCCTTCCTCATCTCAGCTGTGGAGAAATTGTCCCAGGAGGTTCAGCAACTCAAAGAAGATATGTCCTATTCCCCACCTGTCCAAACCAGTATCTCAGCCATTAGGAGTAAGCATCCTTCTGCTCAAGAGAGAGGATACACACCACGGGGCACCCTATGGTTTTACCTGCGTGACCATGGAGAGGACATGAGGAAGTGGGATGGGAAATCTACCTCGACCCTGGAGGCACAGGTATGCAAATTGCAAGGAAAAACAGTCACTCAAGGGGGGTTCTTCCAGGAGAGTTGCTGCTCCAGTTTCTAGTAAGCAGCTCCCCAGACAGAGGAGTAGAAGTGCTGATTTTATTTGTGATCTTAATAGAGAGACTTCTGATTCCCATTCACAAGATCTGGAGTGGGAAAGCTGCAATTGGAATTAGAGGGGCCCTGCCTCCAGCCAGATGGAGGAAAGGGACAACCGGGTTTACTGGACTGTGTGGATCCGATGGCCTGGCACATCTGACCCTCAGGAGTATAAGGCTCTAGTGGACACTGGTGCACAGTGCACCCTAATGCCATCAAACTATGTAGGGGCAGAACCCATTTGTATTGCTGGAATGACAGGGGGATCCCAAGAGTTAACTGTATTGGAGGCTGAAGTGAGCCTAACTGGGAATGAGTGGCAAAGGCACCCCATTGTGACTGGCCCAGAGGCTCCGTGCATCCTTGGCATAGACTACCTCAGGAGAGGGTATTTCAAGGACCCAAAAGGGTACAGGTGGGCTTTTGGTATAGCTGCCTTGGAGGCAGAATTAAACAGCTGTCTACCTTGCCTGGTCTCTTGAAGGACCCTTCTGTTGTGGGGTTGCTGAGGGTCAAAGAACAACAGGTGCCAATTGCCACCACAACAGTGCACCAGCGGCAATACCGCACCAACCAAGACTCCCTGATTCCCATCCATGAGCTCATTCAGCGACTGGAGAGCCAAGGAGTGATCAGTAAGACCCGTTCACCCTTTAACAGTCCTATATGGCCAGTGCGGAAGTCTAATGGAGAGTGGAGACTAACAGTAGACTATCGTGGCCTGAACGAAGTCACTCCGCCACTGAGTGCTGCCGTGCCGGACATGCTAGAACTTCAATACGAACTGGAGTCAAAGGCAGCCAAGTGGTATGCCACAATTGATATCGCTAATGCATTCTTCTCAATCCCGTTGGCAGCAGAGTGCAGGCCACAGTTTGCTTTCACTTGGAGGGGTGTCCAGTACACCTGGAATCGACTGCCCCAGGGGTGGAAACACAGCCCTACCATTTGCCATGGACTGATCCATACTGCACTGGAACAGGGTGGAGCTCCGGAACACCTTCAGTACATTGATGACATCATCGTGTGGGGCAACACAGCAGAAGATGTTCTTGAGAAAGGGAAGAAAATAGAATGTAATGGCTGCTTCACCTGAATGTGAAGATGTCTGCCGCCCAGTATTTTGATGACAGCAATGGAGAGAAATGTACTCCTTTTTTTAAACTTACATAAAATTTTCCACTGATGCAATAATGGTAAAATATCTGGGAAAAAAATATTAGAAAACCTTTTCTTTACTGATATGCCAACTTTATTCATTCCTGAGTGCAAAAGTTGAATTATTTATTTGCATGAGATAATATATTCTATAAGGTTGCAGTAAATACTTGTTGATGTCTTAGGATAAATTTTTACTTGATCAGGTAGGTATACGACCAAATTTTTTTCTCCAGATATATAGCCTATTGTCAACTACAGTCTAAAAGTGCTTCTACAAGCACTGCTTTGAGCTGGAGTTACTGACTTACTTTTAGACCAGAAGTGATGAAAAATTGCCAAGTTTGTTGAGTTGCCTCAGTTGTTAAAATGACATTTTATGAGTGAGATAGCCATCTAACTATTGATAAGCCTGGGCATCTTGTTACCTCCTGTGAGCTGTCATGACAGCTACATATTTTGTATTTCTGCTGCTGCTAAAAGAGTGAACAGAATTGATCAAATGGGCTGGTAGCATGAACTGTTCACCCGAAATCTCAGTTCTTTCTGGAGGAAGATGAAAATACATGAACATAAATAATCTGAATTTCAAAAAGCTCTGTGTCAGAGTCTGCATCCTGAGTCTGAGGACGAAGTTGTCCAAATACACCAAGAGGTGCATTTCCTCATCCTTTCTGGAAATCAGAAATTAATGGGAATAAGTGTCTTTTACTCTCTCTGGTTTTTTTTTTCTTTCTTTTTTTTTTCTTCTACTGCTCTGAAATTCAGAATGGTCTTCTTCCTATGAGGAGGATCTCTGAGTAGGCACAGGTAAAGTGACGGTTGGATAAGAAATTTCTGGAATAAAGTGCATTGGGCCCTAAAATCCAGACCTCACAGAAATGAAATCTCAGTTGTGAAGGATACATAACAGGAAAACCAAAGCAAATACATACACTAAATCCTGATTAATCTGATAACAAAGGCAGACCAATGGACATTGCAGTAGACTTCTGCTAGAAATTTTGGCCCTTTCTGGCTTGTATTAGGAACAAAATGAATACCTATACCGTAGTTCAGACTTTTCAGCTATTGCCTGGAGCGTAAGGTTCCGAGGATCTCCATATGTACTGGTGGCAAATTCAGACTTTGATTTTCTATGTTGAGGAAGCTTGATCACAAGCATAAATGTGAAAATCCAGCTCAAACAGCTATGCTTTGCTGACTGTGCACATTAGTTCTCATTTGGAAGCTTGTAGGAAATTCTTTCGGCCAAAAAAAGCCTAAATTTTAGAGCACCTGCCTCTAAGAGGCTTTCACATCTCTCTCAGACTCTCATTTCTGGCACGTGTCTTGACTCAACTGTGGGGTACATACAGAAGACTCTGAAGTGTTGAAAGGTTCTTTGATATGGTGCCATAGCAATTTAATTTACTCCAGTGCTGCCTCAGCTGCACTAAGCTTAAGGAATTAGATGGGATGCAAGATTTTAGCTTTAACTTATAAAAATGCAAATGATCTGGAATTAAATTGCTCAGGAACTTCACTCTCCATCATACAGTGATTAGGAGCACTTGAGCTGGAGTTCTTTCCCATGACACAGCATCCTGCCTGAGTGATTGCTGGACTGGGAGCTTTTCTACCTCGCCTTCTCTTCCTGTCTCCAAAGAATTTAAAGCACTACAAAGTACTTACCTTCCTCCCCACTCTGCTTTCAAGGAGGAAAGTGACCTGAAGTGCAGATCAGATTTCTAGAAAGTCCTTTCTGTTGCACTTCACATTTATATCTGTGGGATATCTGCCCAGGACATAAGACAGATATCCAGGACTGCTTTTGTACAAGAAAACCAACAAACACATAGTTTTCAGCTATGTCTCCCAGCACATTCCTTGTGAGACCTTGGGACCTTTACTCCACCTTCTTGATCGCTTCTGCTTTTGAAAAAGTAATTTGAAAAATCTCCCGTTGCTGATTTTCTGCAGGATCTTCAGAAGATTAAGGCAGATGAAGAAACACAATTTTCATTCAAGGTGAGAAATCAGCATGATTGGAATTCATCATCATCCAAGCAAGTAACAGAAAGACTGCCCACTGCATCCCTATGTCTCTTTTTCCCTGAATGCTGTATGTACTTTTAAACAGAGAAGTAATTAACTTTGCCTTCCATATAACCGGGCTAGTATATTTTCTCACCAGACTCATCAGGATTATTGGAAGTCTCCCATAGCTTCCTTGAAATGAAGGACTTGAGCTTCCCATAGATAGAGGACATCTCTCCTTGCTTCTTAATCTACTTAAATAATTCGTAAGTTTCCAGATCTTATTGACCCTTTCACTGCCTTTTACTGTTTCCCCACATGGAGCTGAAGCTTCCTCTCCTTCCTCATCTCCAGAGACATCCAAAATTCTGTACCTCCTTTATTTGCTTTGCCCTAATTTGTTCCACCTGCCCTCCCCATTTAATTCTGCTGTGGTGTCAAATTTATCTTCACCTGCTTTTTGCAGAAAATGCTTAGTACCTTGTATGTATACAGTATATGCAGAAACACACCTCTGAAAGTTGTCTGTCTCATTAACTTGCAAAATCTACATGATACAAGGGTAGAGAGTTGCAGAAACGTAACTAAGAACAGAGATTTTCCTACCGCATTTGCTCTTGAGATATAGGGTTTTGAGACTGTAAAACATAAACACACCAAAAACATGCTTTGATGTAGTATGCAATATGCTTGATGAAAACAATAAAAAAAGCTTTCCAGTCTATATAGCACTTCATAAATATGCATTTATTTCCTCATCTTTCACCAGTTTTACAATTTTAACCAGTGCCTCAATGTTAATATTTGTCAGAAGCATACAATGGAACCTCAGATACTTCCTTTCTGTAATTCTGAAGTTAAAAAAAAATCATGGACCATTCCCCATAAGGAACTGAGCCAAAAAATAATGGAACTCATTTCTTATAACATATTACAGAGTTACATAAGATTTCAACTTACACTTCTATTCTACTCCATGTACTGTATTTACATAGTTAACTGATTTTTTTATTATTTACATTTTTCAAATACTGTAGTCATAAATCTTTTTATATTGTACATTCTTGTTTAAATTTTTATCACAGCAATTCTCTAACAAGCATTTTAGACACTACAATTTCAATATTTCACATGAGTTCTAGGAAATTACTGCCTGGTTTCACTAGTCATGTGTCAAGATGCCTCCTTCATAAGAAAATACATATCACAAAGGAATTCTATAATATTCAGAATCTTGAATTTTGGAAAAAATAAGTAGGTGGGATGTAATAACGATAACGTTATTTCCTTTGCTATGTAATATTTTGTTTGGAATGACATTCTACCTGAGATGTAGAATTGTTAAATGTAAGATGTTGGGTTTTTTTTAATAAAATGAAATATTTTATGTAAATCTTAAAGTATTGAAAATTTGAAATTTTACATAAATGTTGGCCTTCTATTTACTGAAAACTACTCCTATCTGTATAGATATATAAATGTTATTTATATATCTAGATCGTATTTTCCAGAAAAGTCTATATCTACATAAATAAGCATTGTTATTATATTAGGAAACTTCCCACTATCCTTAAAAAGCAATGTGCTCAAGTACAATATTCAACTTCTGACACAGACACAATAGTAAATGTGACCTCTAATGGTAATACTTTCTTCCAAGGGAAGTAAGAGGTACCTGTTGAATTCGGAAGACATGGCAGACAACTTATGTGGACCCGATGAAGGAAATTTTATATATCCAGTCCCATAAATGATATGCAGGAGCATCTGACACAGCAGACAACTTTGGGTCAACTTTCCATGTTACATGTAACTACCTAAATAACATCTTAATAGAAAAAGGTTAATTATAGAAAACCCTTACAACATTGTACATTTAATGCTGTGTGTCTTCTCTCATTACAATAATATGCATTTCTATTAACAAACAATTGTAGATACTAAGTTTAAAGCAAATGGTCATAAATTTCAGGTTTCTTTTATTCTGTTATTGTTAGATATTCTGTTAGGCACAATATGAGATTCTTTGTAAACATAAACTTCAATACATCAGACCATGAACTGAAGTTACAGAAAACAGTATACAGACATTTAAGAAACACAGATCCACTACACACTCTAGGCACAAATGCAGCAATCTAGGAAGCCTGAACTTGTATCCATCGCAACTGAAACCCCCAGCTGACACCAGTGGAACAGAAATGCATCCTAGTCACCAAACCCTCCTGCTTCGAAATTAATTCAGTTTTTTCTCTTCTACCAAAGATTTAATATAATTTTAAAATACATAACCACATGTTGGTAAAAATGTATATTATTCTATTTACCCTGAAATACCTAATTATTATAAAGTCAGTGTCAAGAACTAAGGCCCCTAAAACAAGTAATGTAACTAAAACATCTAGAAAGCTTTCTTCAAAATTTGTGTCTACATATTTTGAAGAACTTGAAAATAATCTTCCAATAACAAGTCATAAGAGAAAACCTCTTGAAGATCTTTTATTTCCCAAACTTAAAAGTGCACTACACTTTTCACGCAACGTTGTACAACTTGAGAACTGAATTGAGGAATAACAACTCTGAGCTTCCAGTATATTGCTTATTGCAACTCTCACCCTTAATAATCTTTATGTGTAGGGTAGGCACAAATTAATGAGTTATTTACATCCAGTAGAGCAAGAACAGAATTCTTATCTGAAAAGATTTCTTGAAAATAAATAGTGCACTTAAGTTTTAAGAAATTATTCAGTATCCCATGATTAGATGAAGAAACATTGATTTCATTCTATAAAGTCATAGAGGTTTTTTATTCTGCTAATGATGCAAGAGTGATCTGAGTATGTAGTTACTGTTATTATTATTAGGAACTATCTTCTCGCTTCCTCTGAATAATCAGAAAAAAGGTATTAAATTATTTAACAAATAAGCTTTGGAAAGATATATTAATTTTCCTTTTCTAACATGCCAGTAATGGAGAATAAGGCAACAACTGAGATAAAAATATATCTTGCTCTGTAAACCAAGCTTCTTAATATGTTTCTTAAAAGCAAACTTTCATGCTGAAAAACTGAAAGGCCTTGAAAGAAAGGCTTTAATCATTTTGACAAGACCAGGTCTTCTATTTCATTCAATATTTTAAAAACATTCCAAACTATACAGAGAGTGATTTATTTCAGTGTTATAGATGAGTCTTCGGCTTTAGTAACTCTTTTGTATGGCTAAAAAGCTTCTACAGCACGCTGCAAGACTGAGTAATGTTTAGAAAATGCCACCAATTTCCATTGCAACCTTCTATATTCTTATATTATTGAAGTACTCTAACCTAATTCCATGGAAAAACAACAGATGGTGTGCAAGTATCAGTGTATTCTGAGTTATGACCAGACCTCAAAACACAGGCCTTGCTGTCTCATATGGCCTTTATGACTACGTAATTTTTTTTTTCCCCCACTGAAAGTAAATAACTTTTATTGACCAAAACTGGCTGATAAAGTCATGGCAGGTGACCTTGAAGTAATGACAAAATAATTCCATAAGTAGTTTTAAGTCTTAGGTACATACAAAAATTGCTCAACATAAATGAGACAGACTGCGATGCTCCTAATTAGTGAAGGGGAAAGAAGGAGAAAATTATGTGATAGACTTCTAAACTCATTTTTCATGCTGAGCAAAAAACTTCACTTTTAAGTTAATTCAATGCTCGATAACCTGCTTTGTCCATTTCTTTGGTATTCTGTTCTCATTCGGCAAATTCTAACAGAATTTTAATGGTCATCTTAATTCAAATGAAAGAGCAATGAGCTGAAAGCACAACCAGAACAACAGATGCCATAATACTGCAGAACATGTTGGCATTAATGATTTCTGGCTCTTTATATTCATTTCTTGTAATGATTGGGGGCATCCGCAAATGCAAACTTCAGTCTGTAGGCCTCTGCTAGGAGTACACTAATTTCTTCATTTTCCCAGTGTACTGTGGGCAAATTTTGTAAAAATATCAGCAATTCCTAGATGAAGAGAAAAACAAAACAAAACATTTTTTCAAATACCAGTATAATAACAATGTATTACTTATACAATGATTATTTATAAGCAATCATTCATGGTAGCACCTCAGTATTCCAAACAAACCTGAGATCCCATTAGGTTTAGTGATTTTCCTGTAACTTTTATAGAAATACTTGCTATTCAATATTTCCCTTTGGAAACCAGCTATTAATTGTAGCTGAACTATAGTTATTTTCTAGCGTTCAGAAAAATAAATAACTCACTTGCTCTGTATATACTATGAGTGAAAGAATGCATTACTACCCAAATGAGAGGTGGGTAAATTCTATGTACTTGCCCTTGTATGATTATACCACTGTTGATGCCCCCAATCATGGATGGAGACGTCTTGTACTCAGACAATCAAGAACTCACATGCAAGGTATCAGAACCATTCCACTACTTCTAAGAGGTAAATAGTGTTAGCATATCCATTTTATAGCTGGTAATTGAGATATAATGCTCTTGGGCATTGGAGTCACTAGAAACTTCTAGAAATTTAATTCTGAGCTCTGTAAATCCAAAACGGTCTAACATAGGACCTAGTCGCCTTTTACATTTGTCACATTTCCTACATTATTTTAGCAGCTGGATACATCTTACACATTTGTCAATTCCAACCAAGCTCTAGAAGTCTTCACATATCAGTTTGCATAGAGTTATTTAAAAATTCCACATATATCTTCCACATTTAAGATCTTTAAACTACTTTCAGTTTGTAACACTTGTTGCACAGACCATTTCAATATCCCTATGCTAGGTATGAACAAGAGGAATACCTACAACTTTCTCTTTAAGGAGCAATAAAATATTCATTTAATTTTTAATACCTTACATGTTTTTATAACCTCTTTATGAGGTGGCTAAGAGGCAGACAGCTACAGACAAAGCAAAGCTGCTGATCACATTGCAGAAGTGCTAAAATTTTCTTCCCTAGTCTTGTCACATGCAAACATGAAGAATATCTGACTTCTTCTGGTGCTGCTGCTTTCTAGGTATGCCTTGTATATACTACAGCAAACAACAGTTCAATTTCTTTCAATGTTAATTATATAGCAATACAGATAAAATTAATTAATAAAAGTAATTTCATATTATAATTTGAATTTAATTTGAAAAGGTCCTAAAATGTGGATTCCTGCTTCTGTAGGGCATATGTTTTATTGTAGCAACATGGTATCAGCAAATATGCCCAATCTCCTCTTGGTCAGAACCCCAGGATTGTAGCTCTATGCTGAACTGTGAGGCACAGGATCAAATCCCACTGACTACACTCTGAAGGATCCTTCAGAAGAGTTACTTGAAAAATGTTTGCTTTGTATTTCATCACTGAATGGTCAAAAGGGCATTATATCTATCTGTTTTGTTGCCTATCCAAAGTATTTTTGTGCTCCAGAGCATGGAGTTACACAATTGGATATACTCTCAAAATTATGGCTGATTGTTAAGTCTGGGACTTTTGACAAAAAAATCCCAGTCACTTCAGATGTTTTCTTCTTCCCTGATATTCTGGGAGAAGTCTCTGACATTGATGCAAAGATAAGTTACTTTTCTATTTATACATGAAAAAATATAAAATTAATTATTATTTCAATCAGTTGCAGTCAACTTCCACCTCAATTCTTAGCCCTGGTTTCCCACTCTTTTCTGGTTTCTTGTCCCAAAATACTTTCCTACATGTCAGTTTTTCTTCTTGCTTGTATTAGGGTTAGGCAAAATTCATCTCCAAGCAGCCTAAGCCCAGGAATAGAGGTTATAAGAAGCTCACTGGGACAGCGCCTGTATATTCAGTTCTGATAACGGCACCCAAATCCACCATGACCCACAGCAGCACAAAACTTCTTCAAATCCTCATCTGTACACTGAAACTTGCCAGCTGTTGGAGCAGGACTCTTTGGAGTACTACCACAAATTTTCTCCTGAGTTCATGCAAATGACAAATTCATAAGGCTCGCAATTTGACCAAACTTGGCAGGTTAGTTTTTTTTAAATAAAAGGTGACCCAAAAGCCCACAAATCCTCAAACCTGATGCAAAAGTCTTCCTAGGCCAACTATTAAATTCATGTTTCAAACTTTCCAAACAAAAGACCACCTGGACATCCAATCTCATGCTTTTAATTGCTTTGGCAAAAATATTCCTTAAAATTTAAGCTGTGGCAAAGCAGCAAAAGGGAAGTTTTTGGATGAGTTACATCACAATAAACTGAATGTGGAATTTTATGATGGGAGTTATAAGGCAATCTTAGGAATAAGTGCAGTTGTTAAGCCTGCTTGTTATCTTCTAGGTGCTCTATTTTTGTAGAAAAAATGCAGACAATTCATGCACATCTGTATATGTGCATATATTTGTGAGCATGTGCATATGTGTAGTTTGCATGAATATGTTCGTTAGGATTTATTCTAAAGAGCAGGAATAAGTAAGCAGGAATGCAATTAAAATCACAACCATTATCCTGCTATAAATCAGAATCCTGCAATGTCACGTATAAGTACACAGTGAAAATCATCTTCTTCATAAGGGTCTTATTTTCCTTGTCCCCCGCCTCCTCCCTCCTCTGCACCTTCTTTCAGGAAGATGGCTGTAGGAGCCCTTAGCAAGGGTTCTGTGATTTCAGGAAACAGTAAGGAGCAGAAATGAACATTAAATGATTTTGTGTGTGTGAGTGAAAATTATTTTGGCTTAATCTATTTCATGGTCTTGCTATACTGGTTCTTGTAATATGAAACACGAAAGCATAGAAGCTGAGCAGTACTATATATTTAATTATGAATAATAAGTACTAATACAACAGAGTTAGCACGGGAATGTCTCTATTACACTTGAGAGAGCACATTTTTAATAAAGTGTTAAACAACTGCCAAAATCCCACCTTTTTTTTTATTTCTATCTACTTATTTGACAGTTATGCTGATAACTGTAATTAATAAATTAGCAGTGCAGAGTAGGAAGGTTGTGTGGAGGGATGATAAATGCCTACCTACAAGAAAGCTTTTTTTCCTTTCACAAAAGTAACTTGCAACCAGCTCTAAGACACAGCAGTTAAGTCAGTGAGTTTTGTGAAATTAGCTCTTCTACTGTTTGCAGTGCCAAGACTTTGCTGGGTCAGACTTCTAGTGCAAACTGGTACAAATGATTCGTATTGCCTGAGCAATGTTTTGGTTTGGTTTTCCTTTGGGCTACTGTTTAACCAATCCTCCAGCCACTGGAGAACTGTAAGCCTTCTAGCAGACCTCAACACTTTTACTTTGTAGAACATTACCTGTTGCAGCCAACAACTGCCTGTACAATGTACTGTTAAGCTATTCAAGAGCTAGTGAATGGAAGCTAAACTGTTTCAGCATGAGGTTAGAAAGCAGGAGCCTACATTGGTCAGACATTTGGTCCACTATACTGGTAGTTTCTGTGGCAATTGTACATGTTTTTCAAATTAGAAAATGTTGCTACATATTTGTGAAACAGATAATTCTTGTAGATGAATGAATTCTGCTTATATATTCAGTTTTGACAGTAAGGTGATCATATGCATATCAGAAAATGATTACAAAAATAGTTTATTTTCTTAAAACCTTCTACATAGCAGTCACTTTTACAAACATCTGACTGTTCAATGATTAAAAAAGGAAGTAAAATCATATTATTTTTGTTACATTTATCTTTCCAGAGCACTAAACGTCCATTATCTTACAGAACAAACCACGTTTTCTAAAATAAATTTACAGTTTTAGAGGTTTGTTTGGAAGTGATCCATGGAGAACCAGACAAAACACATGATTTTTCTCCCAGGAGACACAGCACAACAGCAGGAGAAATTAGGTGTTCCAGGCTTAAGGCTGGAAAACTCAAACCATTCAACCTTACGCTCTTCATTGAACATGCAAAGACTACATCTTCAATATCAATACTATATGAAATTTAACACACAGCTGAAATCTGAAATAGGACTGCTGGTGAAGAACTAGTTTAATACTTCTATGACTAACTGCAAACTTATTAATAATTTTCATCAGAATTGAATATATAAATAAATGGCAGAGTAATCCATTGACTGTCCCAGACCATTTCTGTTTGAGTGGGCATTTTGCCACTGTTACTAAGGATAAAAACCCATTCCTTAACTGCTCATCGAAGTCTAAGGCTGATACTGACTAGTGAATATGTGTTATAAATCCAAGTGAAGTAACTAGCCAAAGACACACTACTTGAGTGATTTTCTAAAGACAAGGCTTACCTTCCTGTGATCTATTAAAGAGCTTCAGAATTGGCTCAGACAGAAATAAATCTTACATCTTGTTAAAAACAAAGTAAAACTTGGCAAAAACCCTACTAAAGAAATTTTATTTAACTGCTAAAGAAAATCATGCCACATTTATTGCTGTCTGAACATTTATTGCTGTCTGAATACGGAGCATTCTTTGAAAACAAACACACCACACACCCCCACCCACCCACACCACCCCCAAAAAAAACGCCCAAACCAAAAGAAACAAAAAAATCCCAGTCTTTGGATTTGAAGAAATGTACAAACATATGCTAATTAATATTTACAAGACCACCGAGAAGTTTATCTAAAATTGCTCAATTTAGTATTTACACTTACCAAAGAGCAAAGATGACCACAAGAATAATGACTTGAGAGTATTAATTTATTTTGAATCATTGGTCTTATTTTTTCTCCAGCAGATAAAGCAGGAACCACTAGAATCCATGTATAAATAAGGCATCCACGCTAACTGATTAAATTAATTTTCCTATCCACATTAAGAACTAAAATATAAGACCCTTTGAAATATGATGAATCATAAACTTGAATTAATATTTACGACAAAAAAAAATTCATTGTTGATAAATTGCTTTGTACATTTCAGAAAATTGAGTCCAAAAAGCAATATTTCTAAAATATTCCTGTAAGAATTTTATTTTCTGTTTAATTTAAATGATATTGTGATGCCACCTGGGTGAGGAATCAGGGCAGCCAGTAAATCATCATCAGAGCTGGGGTTTCTGAAAGCCTAGTCCACTGTTTGTTTATATTTTGGCCGCATCTACAACAAATATGCTCAAAACTACAACCTTTGCATTCGGCAAATAGAGCGTCCCAGTTTCATTGGGCTCTTACTGCACTGAATAGCCATACTCGTCTCCTGAACAAGGGCCTAGCCACATGGCCTAGTCTGCCAGCACAACCTCAGTTCAGTCTATACGTGGCATTTGCGCTCTCCTACCACACTGTGGAAAGGCATTTCCAGCCTCCCTTTCTCCTTGCCATTCAGGCAGTGGCACGTTTCCTCCTGACTGGGGAAGAGTCACAGGTACTTGAGGTACGTACAACCAGCAGTTTATTCCTCATCTATTGAGTAACTTCGTTAAATTAAAAAAAAAAAAAAAGAAACACACACAAAAAAAAACCACAAAAAAAAAAAAAACCAAAACCCAATCAAAAAACCCACCAAAAACCAACACTCCCCCAACCACAACAACTCCACCCCCCAATTAATCCCTGTTTACTTTCACCTTTGTGTAAAATACAAGAAAAATAAGAGTATTTTCAAAGTGTTAAAAACCTTAACATTGTAGGGAATGAAATGGCAGTGATGCCTTCCTTGCCTCAGTCTTGACTGACCAAGTCTGCTCTGAGAAATCACAAGTGTCTGTGTGCAGGACCAACAGCTAGGGGAAAGAAGTACTATCCATAGCAGAAGAGGATGAACATACTATTTAGATTTGCTCCTCCCTCCCACCAAGTACAAGAAAAAGTGAAGAGATTTTAGCACAGGACCACTAACATGGTTAGGGGGCTGCAGCAGATGTTATACCAGGAGACTGTGAGAAAACTGTGGGTCTTTTTAGCTGGGAGAAGAGAAGGCTAAGGTAGGATCCAAGAGCAGTTTTCCACTACATACAGTGAGGGTTATAAAGAAGAAGGAGGGGCCAAGAGGCAACAGTAACAAGTTGAAGCTAAGCTGTCATAAGAAAAAGGCCCTTCACAATGAGGGTGCTTGAGCAGCTTGCCAGGGAGACTGCAGAATCCTTCCATTGGGATTTTCACAACTTGCCTGGGCAAGTCCCTGAACAAGCTGCTCTAGCTCAGACGCTAGCCTGGCTTTCAGCAGCAGAGTGCACTATGGACCTCCCTTCCACACTGAAGTCTCCCAGTATTTTATTTCTTTAAAGTACATGGGCTTAATTAGAAAAGAAATCCAAAAGCACAACAAAAAACTGCTAAACATATTTACTCATTTGGTCCACTTCAGGAAACAATAAAGATATGTTTCCTAACAAGCACAAGGATGTGTGTTTTTATTTGGAATGAAAGGATATAGGGGACTAGTGTAGCAGTGTTGCTGGGTCATACTATGAATGAATTAAAAATCTATATACCAAACAGATTTATTAGTATGGCAAAATATTTAAGCATAAAGTACTCAATATTCTTTGTAAGAGATTTCTGGTTTACACTGATGTATTTAAAACACAATTCTGAAATAATTCTTCAGCACATTTGAAATTCAACATTTTTGTTACCAAACAAAAAACCCCTTTTATACAATTTCACTCATTGTATTTCCACTTGGAAATACAATGCATTTGGATTTACATGATACCCTCCATACATGTTTTTGTAAGATATGCTAAAATATGCTAACACTTTATATATCATCCTCAACTATAGTACAATATATAAAGTATGCTTAAACACTTACAAGCAGCTGTATAGAATGTACTTTTAAAGTAGATGTACTTTCAAAATGTCATTTTCCTTTTGATAAATTAACACAAATTCAATAATTATCCTAATCACCATGTAATCAGACAGTGGTAAACTTACTGCAAGTGCTGTGGTATAGAAGCACCTTTAGAAGTATGAAAAGTAAGAGTATGAGATCTATGCTTTAAACACCATGGTAATAAGATCTGGGAGTAATACTACCTGTTAAGCAATGGCTGTTGTCAGATATAAAATTGTTCTTGAGGGAAAAAAAATCTTACCTTGAAAGATCCAATACATATATCCAAAAGAAAATACCAGACTACAAGGCAGGTATCTCAAAAAGAAGATGATTTCCAAAGCCCTTGTTCGTTAGTTTCCTCTAAAATCAAAATGGTCTAGGTCTGTTCCTTGTCAACTAAATCAAAACTGAATACTAATAAAACTTCACAAAACACATTTTTAATAATTATTACAAAGTCATCAGTCTCTCTTTCTTCACTGAGATTGTAACCCAATGAAATCTCAGCCCATTAAAACAATCTTAAAAAAATCCCAAAACCCAGAAGGAAAAGAAAGCACATTTTATCATGTTTTGAAATCTGGTTCATTAGCAAATCCCCTTATAGTATGAAGTCCACTATAATCCCTTTAATCCATATAGTTTTAGCATAAGATTTGGCAATAATACTGGTTATTTGGTAACGGCTATCTATAGCTATTGTGCTATTTATTGTCACTCTCACTCTGACTCCATATGTGGATCTCGAAGGAACATCAAAACCAACTACAGAACAAATAACATGTTGATAGCTAATAAAACATAAAAATGTTATTCTAATGAGTAGAGCACAAAGGTATCTTCTATGATAATCAAAGCAATTTACTCTGAAAAATCCATTCACACTTTTTTGTCTGTGTGAATTATTGACAACGTTCAACTGCAGGTTTTTTTTTAACAGATGAAACTTAACAGAACATAAAAACCAGTAATAGAATAGTGTTTTTATTTCTAGCTAATATAAAAATGGCAATAACTAAAGTTAAAATCAAACTTGAACATACTGAGGAAATTAATAGAGTTAGTTTTTAATGTCAAAACTGAGAACTGGTCTATTAATTTAACAAATAAAGGCAGTCCTAAAATACAGTATTTTTCTACGAGAGTTGTTAGTCCTTCCTGCTGCTAACTGCAATGTAATTATGGTCTGAGTACTCCTGCTCTACCACAGCTCTATTTTGTACTGACAGGCAGAACCTGCAATCTTCTTACTATATTTTATGATTATGAACTTTTCAATATTATATTTTAGGATGGTATATAACTAAATGAAAGGTAAATTAACTTTATATATAATCTTTCATTATTTAATAAGGAATTGTTAACAGCTATATTTTGAACAAGAGCTGTATCTGTTACACATTATGCACGCATACAAAACACTGCAAAATTTACACTGGCAATTTGATTAAATGCCTTCTTTATGAGAGTTACTTGCACTTTCAAAAGTTGTGCTTGAAATTTCAGAACATAGCACTTACTTTTAAAGAACTAATGAAGTGCAATACTACTAAAATTTATTTAGAGGAATTATTGAGACAAGCTAAGGAGGAAACCAATTATTGCCAGAAAAAAATGCCCATTTATGTTTTCAGATAATATAAACCAGAAATAAACCATATGCATACATTCAAAAAATTCTAAATGTTTTTATGATTTTACGTGAAACTGTATAATGTGGTGCAGGAGATAACCAGAACCGGACGATGATTCAAAAATTTTTTTCTAACCAGATGTAACCACTATACAGGCAAAAGAAATATTTAATATAGGAATGATTTAATTCCTTTTTCCTTTACAGCATTCTTTTTCACTTGCTCATATTTGGGATTGTCGAGTGTGAAGGAAAGGGTGGCATGGATGGCTAGTACCAAGCAGGCATCCTGTCTGTGGACTCGGGTCCCTCCCCTGCATTGCACAGCAAAGCAGACAGATGTGCCAGAGCTACTGCCTGGCTGAGACTCTGTAAGAGCTGCAATGGCCAGGTTGGTAATGTGATGTGCAATGCTAACCTCTAATCCTCTTCCCAGGTACTTAGGACGAAGGATACCCACTGCTTTGGGACTAAGCCAAACTCAGTCCAAATCCTTCCCCTTCAGCCTGCTATCAAAGCAGTAACAAACACACTGGCTGGTAATATGAAAGCACAGGTCCAGCGCACACTGCAGAGCCCAGCTGACCTTGTTCAGATGCCTTAGAGCTATCTTCCCTTCTCTCTGCTCCTCGCTGTTGATATGTAATGCACCAAATAAGTAGGGCTCTAGCTCTGAGACAAGTTTGCTTTTCTTTCTGAAGTACTGTTTTTCCTCTTTCAATGCACTCAGCAATATTCCCTATGCTGCTGCCACTTCTTATTTCTCCAGCTGTCCTAACCTGCTACATGGAGTTGCAAATAATGAGCTGTATTTCTGGAGTGCTGTGCATCTTATTAATTACCTGTGTTTCAGAGTCAGAGAAAACATTTCTTTCCTACTGGGCACAGCTGGAATTGAGAAAACTAAGATTTCAAAATCTAATACTAAAGAGATAGTAGGAATAGGTCATCTACTGCAGCTTAATATTTGTTGCAGATACAGGTTAAGAGGCATAAGTGGACCTGGGTACAGCTGACCTCCTGCATTGCTTCCTGAGTGCGGAAAGCTGCATGCCACAGTGCACATGCAGTGCAGGCAGTGATGGCTGAGAGAGCACAAAACAGTCTGGTTTGGATACTGGATGCAGTAATGCCCTCCTTGTTCCCATCATTTCAAAGATTATGAGTGAACCTAAACTTTGATAAGCAGAAGATGGGGAAACAGTGGTTTATCTATGCTAAGTGGTAGGAGCATTTAAGCCTGCACTGGACACAGTCTGAAGGATTTAGGAGAGATATATTCTTGGGAAGTCAATAAACCAGTGTCACTCAAGAACTCCCACCTTGAGTGTGAAAGTTCACATCCTATCCCACGACAGTTTAGAGGAAAAAAGCAAACAACAACAACAACAACAACAACAAAGAAAAAAAAGCTGAAATAGTGAACACTCAACTTCCTAAATTCAATGCTAAATTTAATTTTTTTGTACATTTCTTTATTGCACATTACATAAACTATGCATCTAGAATTTCTTGAAAGTGTTATTAAATCTTTCCAAAGAACTGCCTATTAGACAATCATTCCTACTTATCCTAATTTTGACCTTTCTTTCATACACCATGACATCTTAACCAACAGACCACAGAATACAGAACTCAGAACAGTATGAAACTAACTACAGGAAAGAAGGTTATTCAGAATTCTAACTAGACTTGTTGCACCTTAAAATGGATACTTTTAAAAACAAAATCTAAATAGATTAAAGGTTAATTTCTCCTGCTATCAGCTTACATTCAGCAACTCAAGTGCATAGTGATTTTCAAGTATATTTTTTTAGTCTTTGATTCAAATATGTAATATATATATTCTCTTATTCAAATATACATTTTTTCTTCACTTCAACTAAACAATCTCTCATTAATCTTCTGAAAACATACAGAATTATGGTATGCTTATAATTAATTTCATATTCCTAATAAGAACTTCATAGAAACACAGCTTAATATTCTGAAGATGAACGCTTATGAAAAGTTGATGGTCTTATTACTTCCCTTTCGTGTTTTTCTTTTCATGACTACTGAAAAAGCTTCCTGGACTCAGCATGTTAAAACCACTAAAACAGCAATTAAAGTCCTGTTTCATCCAGTATGGCTCTCTTACACAAGTCTTTAGCAACCTTAATTTTTAATCATAAAATATGTGGTTCTAAAGAACTATGTCAGAGAGGCTGTGCTCACCTAGCTGAAGAGAAGATTTACATCTTCATTTACACGGGTATGAAAATACATAAACTAATATGGTAAAAAAGTTCATTACAGGACTACATCTTAGCTGATACAGAAGGTAACCTTATGTCCTTTTTCTCAAATGAAAACAAAAACAAAACCAACAAGTAATCCCCATCCCTAAATCTTAAAACAGGAAACAAAGTTGCATGTTAGATCTTTTTCTTAACGAATCTTACTATCTACATGTTATTATCTACAAGTATATAAGACAAGGTTAAGGACAGACTTAAAAACAAAGCAAGCATTGCCCCAGAACCTAAAAGATGTTCAACTCCATAAACAAACACCTTATTTTTGTAATACCTTTTTATTCCGAACTGTCTCAAAATGCTTAAAAATTACATGCACGTGGAACAGAAGAGGTTAAGGTACTGATACAGAAGGAAGTCATGTTACTTGAACACTGATGTAAATGTATGCTTAGATCAGCCAAACAAAAGCAGTCCTGGGTTCTTCCTTACCTTTAAACTAGAGAAGATGGAACTTCCATTTTAAAAATCTCATATGAAAACTGAATATCCCAGGAAACATCCAGGAAGATTTCTCAGTACTCCAATTGCTACAGCACAGAGCAGAATGGTCCCAAACCACTCTGATTATACTTTTTGCCACTTTGTTTTATGAAATATTGCTATTTTGCTGGTATTTGGAGATATGTGTACTTCTTATGCACGAAAATATAAATCATAGCAAATAAATAAATAAAAAAGCCCAAGTATATCACTTGTCACTAGCTCCTTGCAAAAAGCAGCAACTAAAGGAAAAGAGGTGCAAATATCCAGAGTATAAGAAGTCATCAAGATCAGAAGTTACTCTATCAAAAAAAAAAAAAACCTACAAGCAAACCCCATCCAAACACAGGACCTGCTGTACCACTCAAGACTGCAGCAGTTATGGCAGAATTTCATTTCTGAAATGAATTGCCAATGAGTAAGTTACTACATTCTATCATTTTTTTCTGTAGTCAAGCAAGATCAAAATATTTGTACAGCAGATTCCAACAGAAAATTTACAGTTCTGCCCCTCCATAAAGTCCATATGCTACTCGCTCTTCTTGGTTTGGTTTTCCTGACCACAATCTGGTAAAGCATTTTAAGTGGAACAGTTAGCACAGCTCCAAATTCACACATATTCCCCTCTCTACAATGACTTTTAAATTTTAATGCTGTAATATGAATAGATAAAAGCTCAGCAAAAAAAAAGAAAGAATATCATAAAATACCAATTTAATATAATGAACCACGGGGAGAAGAGTGTTATCAAAATTTTATGTATTTCAGACTTAAAGCAATTAATATGTTCTGACAAAAAGGTATTTCACACTGTAAACTGTTCTGAGTAAAATCTCATTTTAAGAGAAAACATATATTAAAGATTGCTGATGCAAAATTGCCTGTATATATAACTTAAGTAGTACTGTCTGAGATATACATTTTTTACATCCAATAAATACGTCATAATGAGGTGGCTACTTAAACTAGCATATTTTTAGAACTAAAAAAAATTCCTAAACATAATTCAAACGGAATATTGTCAGTATGCTAGCAATATAGGACTGAAAGAGGCCATTTCCATTATGTTATTCAATCGCCCACACCACATGAAGCCATATATAGGTGTTTTGTTCTGAATAATAAATAAGAGTTCCACACTTGCCATGTCAAAATCCAGGAAACATCTGTGCACCTCCAGCAGACTTAGGGACATTAATACAGAGAACCAATAACTTGGCAGTGGAAGAGAAGAACCAAACCACCTTCATGAAGATATCACGTTTAAAGGAAATGACAGATGAAGAACCTGCCCAAAGTCCTATGTCTCTACATTGACAGGGAATCTGATAACTGAAAATTTCCAAATTAACTGGAGAGGCCTCACAAAATCAATAACAACTAATCCAAAAATCCCTTCTACTCTGAGGAGAACACCACTGTTCACATCGAGAAATCATTTAAGCTTCCTTGGTGAGCAAAGCATGCAGGCACAAGAGCACAAGACAGGGATCATCCAAGCTGCACAGGTTCTCTCAATGGACAAAACCAACAACATCCCTCCCAAATCTCTGTCCGATCCTTGATGCCTTAAGAAAAAAATATATGAAAATGCATTTCCTTTGTACCTCTTAGAAGAAACAATGCATCAGTTGGAGAGAAGTTCCAAAAGTGCTTCCATAGACAATCAGACTGTAGCATTAATTCAAATTAACACAATATAATTCAATTGTACATTATAAGCTAAAGAATAAAAACACTCTAAAAACATAGTATAAATACTATGCAAGAAACATGATTAACAACTGTGCTCAAGAAATCTTTCAACCTCTGTTTGGGGAGAACAAGAAACCCAAACCAGCATTAATCTTACTATGTTACACAATAACATAAATTTATCAAGCTTAGTAAAAAAAAATATACTGCTCTTTACTTCCTAATGTTTTACGTAGAAGATGCTTCACTATCTCATGGTTTATAAATCAAAGTGGAACAATTTATATCCTTTTGAGCTTTCACCAAAATTACGTTATGACTTAAATTTTTACCCCCGTTACAAAGCAATCCAAATGCATTCCTGAAGATAATCATACTCCCTCTCAAGCTTTGTTTTACAAGGTAAATAAGCCACATTCTTTTAATACTCTCTGCTAGGCCAAGTTCTTAATTTCTCAGTCTACCGTTGCTGCTGTTATACATAATTCTGAACAGATTACATAAAACCTAAACACATAATTCTCATGCAAAGCACAGACACATGCAATTTTTTCAAAAGCATGCAGACAAAGAATGTGTTACTGGGATAATAGAGAAATACTTATTCTAAATGGAGTACATTAAAGCCCTAAGGTACCTAGAATCCTAGGACCTTAGGATATTTGTAATACAATTAAAATACTAATAATTTTTACTTATACAATATTTACACGCCTTTCTTACATATCACTACAATCATAAAAATAGAAATCTACAACTTTGGTTTTGGCCAACCAAAATTTGAGATCAAATTTCTATATATGATGACAAATGCCTCAACTTTCACGGAAAATACAAGTTTGCAAATCAACAGCTGAATGCAGGACTTATTCTGTGCTTATCTACAAAGGAACAGCCTCCAGACACAAACATGAGAGAAGAACTGAATGTTTTCCCAGTACGGCGGGTGACGATGAGCTAGGTTAATCTTTTCTGACTGAAAGATGGGCTGATTTTAAGATTTCCAAGATTAAAGTCCTAACAGTGCTTAGGCCATGAGTACCTCTTCTTGGTAATTCTAGTCCATTCATGTAAGAAAATAATCAAGTTTACACTCTAAAACTTCACAAAAATCTGCGCATTGAAAGCAGCGCCCTGCTATCACGGTATCAATACCCAACAGACTGGTCTCGCAGTGGAGCAATTTGACAATTTCAAAGCAGCTCCAGACCAATCAAAGATCAAGCAAGTCAAAATCCTTAATTTTCCACTATGTAACAACAAATCTTAGTAAAACCATGGAAAATCAATATAAAGAGAGAAATATTGATTTTGTAACAATCATTTTGGCATGTGACAGATGCTAATACTACATAAACTAAATATTAATAATAGTTTGCAGTATTTCTCCCAGGTGTAGGGTTCTCACATCCATGGGGTTTTGTAAAAATGCAAATTACATTAAGTAAAAGTTTGTGGCCTTGTGGCCTTCACAGATTCAGCAAAAAGCCTCGAAAAATCTGCCTGCAGTGATTATCTAAAGACTCAAAACCACACATAAACCAAATAGGTTTTAAGGAAAACATAATACCCAAATTGATTTTCTTTATAGAATTGGGCTTTTGACAAAATTATTTCCTTTATAAAACCATACCTTATGAATAAAATGCCATTTTGTTTAAATAAATGAACATGACCAAAAGGTGTTTAAGGGTTTGGCCAAAACTGTAATAACATTTCTAATGGAAAAATACTTCAGTGGTGCATTATGCGGTATAATACAAGTGTTTGATGGGCTGGTTTGCCCACAGTGACTATATCTCTCATCTGTTCCTTAGCAAGCAGATGAGAGGAGGAATTCCTGTATTTATCACAGTAATCTCCAGGAGAGGAAACTATAGCACAGCTTGGATGATGTGGCATTTCTCACAGAAGAGAATAAAGACATCAGCTACATGAAATATAACTTTCAGAGGTATATTACTGGTGGCAATTTCGGCTCACTTTAATAGGCTTGCTTGCGAGCTGGCAATTCAAAGGCAGCTCTGTGCTATGCTCTGTCATCTTTTCTCAGGGGTGACAATCTTTAAGAAAGGACATGGTAGAGAACAACAGTTATTAAGGATTTCAGATGTCCCTGTTTAACCTGTTGTCCTATGCAGATCAGCACCTGAAACGAAGCACATGTGTAAGAATTGTGATGAAAAAAAAATTAACACAAAGCTTTGGTGAATCAGTTCCTGAGGACAGGATGCAACCATTGCTATTCACTCAGCTAACAGCAAGCAAATGCTACCATGCAGAAAACAAATAAGGATGGGATAAATGGGAGCTCTTACTATATTTGCAAAGGGATGTCTAATGCAAAAAACACTACAGAGAGCAAATGAGTTGTCATGTGTAAAGATCTCACTCTTTATGGCAGCTGAAAGAGCTAACTTGGAGGCTATGATGGCAATAGTGAATCTGCTATAATGGCATTTCTGGAAGAATTTTAAATCCAATTTGTTTACAAGTAGATGACAAAACAATGGGCATTTTAATTCCTGTTATTTTTACTGTCTTGCAGTTGCAATGAGACATTTTTGTTGTAAGATAGCAAAATCTACATGCAACAGCATTTAGGAAACCATAGGAGAGAACAGAAGATTGAAAGAAAGAAAATTAATCCTACTCCATCTGCTTGTCTCAAAGAAAGGCATATGTCACTTCACCCTTTTATTCAGCTCATACTCCAAAAGCTTTTAGTTTCTCTTTGTTCTCTTATCAGTAGTTTTGATTGAGTTTGGTAGTCAAGTGTACAGGCTTCTGTGATTTTAGTCTTCTCCAGGGTTACACACTGATAAGGCCAATAATTGACATTGTTATGCAGCAGTTTCTGCTGAAGAAATAAACATGGAAAGAAAACAGTTTTCTTTGTAGAAAGATGTCTCCAGTGACAGCTGTGAATTACTAACTAAATGGAAGCCCTGCCAGTGCATTTAGTTTAGCAGGTCACTTAAATTGCTCAGGAAGAACAAGAGTTTTTTCTTTGTTTAAGAAAAACCTTTTTATATTGAAATGGAGAAAACACAGAGATCCCTTTGTGGTATTTACTGAAAATAAAAACATTGGTTGATGAGAGAAAAATACCGTATAGTAATACAAAAGTGCTTTTTCTGGAAACTTATAGGACAATAAACTCAGATTTTCATTGTGTGGAAGATTTGATTTAAAACTTGGATAGCAACAGCATCTCTGTAAAATACAAGCGATAAAGCAAGGCTTAGAGGAAATCTCTCCAGATTATACACACCCTGCACCACATCCTTCCCTTCCTTTAGCAGGAGTCAGATCAAATGGAACTCTTGACAACACGTGCAGATGAGAGGCGACCCAGATGTGGCAAGGTGTTCCTCCCAGCCTGCAAAACGCATTGCTGGACCTGTATGGAGTTTGGTTTCAGCATCCTTAGAGCTGTAAGGCTCTGAACAGTGAACATACATATATTTCCTGTTACTTCATATAGGCTTCCAAGATAAGGAAGGACACAACTTACTGGCAGAACAAAATGAACTTGTGTCTAGAGTTCAATTATGTTACTGGACATGATGACAAAAAATAAAAAATAATAATGAAAAAAGCAGTGATTACTCAACAACTATTGAAGCCTTTTTAAACAAAATAGTGCTTTTTCTCTTACTACAGAGATCCACAATTTTAGACATATTTTACAACAGCAATGTGGTTCTAACACTGTGTGTTGCTTAGTTGGTAAGGATAACTAAAAATTACTAGATATCAAAATGTTTAAGAGTTAATTGAGTAAAAGTAAAAACATTATACATGTTTTAGAAATGATGACTGCCATTTCAAAATTGTACTCTAAGGCCAATTGCTTGTCTAATTTTCAACAACTGTGAGAACTTCAGATGTTTTCTGTATCTATACACAACAGCAACTACATATGTCAGTGAGAGTATTATTTGTCAGATACACAACAGAAATTTTGGGCTGATTCCTAGAGTCACAGATATTAAAGCCACGAAAGATCATTACTTATCTTGGTCTGACCTCTTGTGTAGATAATAGGAACTAAACCTAAACCTTTTTTTTTTTTTCTTTCAGGAAAAACATCGATTTGAAATCCTTAAGAGCTGCAGAAATTAAATACTTATTTTGTTAGTGTCTTAGGATTTTTTCCTATCAAATTTCTCCTATATTAATCAATTCACCTATTGGTTTTCTTTCTGACAAATTAAATATGTCGAGCACTTCAGTCATCCACTGAGCCCCCTCTATGTCTTTGACTTCAGACATCAGAACTGTTTGCAATATTACCCAAAAAAAACCCACTAAAAGGCAAAACAAGCTCTTATGTTCATTAATTTAAGGATCCAATCACTCCCATGTGCCACAACATCATTCTGGGAGCTCATATTGAGATAGCTGTCAGCAATGCCCCCTAGGATCTCTTCTGAAGCCACTCATCCCAGGATACAGTCTCTCACTCCAGAGACATGACCTATTCTACTTATCCTGTATTTGCAAAAATTTTTCAGTTGACTATATTAAAATACAGCTTGCCTAAAGAGGTCAACTGAACAAGTGATTCAAGATTGGTTTATGTAACTGCTCTGTTCTCCTCACTTTGTCAGAATGGTAAATCTGCGTCATCCACAGATTTTTATTATCTGCTATTTTATTAGTGGAAACGCTGAATAGCATCATGTCAATTACTGACTCCCACAGAAGCTCACTAGGAAAACCTCCTCTTGAACACAATTAACTAAAAAATATTTTTTTAGTCCTCCTGGTAGGACACCATATTACATTTTTGTTGATACTGTTAAATGCTATTTAAAAGTAATAAAAAAAAAAAAAAAGACAGACCACAGTATGAAATCATTATCTTGCACATTTATGTCTATTAACCAAATACATAATATCACCAAAGAATAAAATCCAGTTTCACTGTCTTGTCTGTTATCTAATGTAGATTCACATTTCAGGAATAAAGATAGACATGAAGCTGTCAGGAATGACACTGGGGAAAAGAAAAGTTTTGTACATTCTTAACTGATAGTAAGAAAATTGGATATGTAACTACATAAACAATAATTATTAGAAAAATACTGGCTATGTAAAGCTGATAAAAATATTTAATACTTATCATTAAAACTATATCTTCATTATCTTCATGAACATATTATTTTCTTCCCAGAGTGTCTTCTGAGATAAATAAAAAATGCCACAGAGACAGGAAGAATTTACATGTTACAAGCTTTCCACTAATATCTATAAAGGAAAATAAAGATAAAACTCTTTTTGTAGACAATATTAATACCTCTTATTATTATTGTTAGCTGGACACACTGTGGTCACTAGAAAACTGCAGTCTCTTTACAGTATTATCCTCTGATAACTTGGATCTTTCCTATTTACAGTCTTCCTGAAATTAGGGAAAGCCTTTGGATAGCACTCTCAAGTGCACAACAATGCCTACCCATGAAGAGAACAAACCCATCTCTTAAGAGTTCTGATAAGCTATAAGTGGTAGATGCATTAACAAAAAGTAACTGAGTATTAAAAAACTTCATGGAAGCAGAAATAAATATCTAAGACTATCCAAATAGCTAAAAATATCCAAAATAATTTTAACTGGAGTGGCTTTCTTTCTGAAAAGTAAAAAAAAAAAAAAAAAAAACCATAAATAAAGGTAATAAAAATGTCAAATTCTTTCATTACAGTTTCACATTCATGACCTACACTGTATCAGTTATTGGTAAGTGATCATGCTGCCACAAGGGAAATAACAACATGCTCAGCAAGACTGAAATAGGATGAGACAGCATCCTTGCAGCCCCAGTGAAGCATGAAGTCAGTCTACTTACAATGACTAGAACCACTCCAACCCTAATGCTACCTCATTTACTTTCTAACATTCTGTTGAGATAGTGAAGTTGCAGTACAGATTTGGAAAGCCACAACAGTCCGCTGCTGATTCATGCTGTTCAATCATGCTGTAATTACATTATATTTATGCTGCTATCCCACTACTTTATGATGGGAGATTTCATTTTGGTCAGAGCGAGAGCAGATGATGAACTGCACGTCAAGAAGGAACAACACTTGCTTGCCTGCATTAAAATATATAAATTCTATACAACTGGTGAAATTAACTGTAGTGATTAAGAAGCATTACAAGTTTCAGATACAGTCACACAGAACTCTACTTCAATGATTATATAAACATACAGGCATGTTTTGCCAAATGAAGGATTTAGCTGTTAATCACATGAGGACAGCAGTTAAGCCGAGACTATAACAGAGTTCTTATTTTTCTTTGATCCAAAAAGTCTGTCTTTGGCTGTTCTTCAGGAATTCTGTGGTTTGGATTTTTCTTGTTCTTCTTTATGTTGCATCTTCAGCAACTCAATTTAGCAACTATAATCAAATGATTTGAAAAAGATTGCTAGGAACCTGAACAGCAGGAAAAGAAAATTAATCGTTCCCTTCTATAATTTCAGCCTCTGGACTACTGGCAAGATTTTATCTGAAAATGCAAAACTTTGAAGCCTCTAGATTTTAATACCTGATGTGACGTCAGATGGGTGGATCAGAACATTTCTTTAGAAAATACAGTTGTAGACGTCATTACATAAGACATAGATGATATATCACAACTTGAAAGACTAAAAACCTTTTTTTTAAAAGTATAAAACATTTTAAAACTGGTACATCTACTTTGACGTCTAGTAAAGCATCAAAATCCTTGAGTATGGTTATGCTTTTAATTCACAGTGAATAGGCCAAGAAAGAAGATACATTAAAGCTCATCAGAGCATCAACTACAAACATGACCCACCTGCCATTTAGACACATAGCAACAGCTACTTTTAGCTAGTCTTCTAACTGCAGCTACTCTTTCAATGATTTCGACAATTACACTCTCCCTTCTCCACTGTCCCCTCCCTGCATCCAGGGTGAAAATGCACTATAAAAAATTACTAAAAAATTTAGTATAAGCTTCCAGAAATATTACCAATATACACAAGTGAGTATAGCAGTAATCTGGAATGCTTTATCATAGTGCCACTGCTTTTATGCAAAACAGACCGAGACATGCATCCTTTAGGTAGATATGCGTGAAAATCATGCAAGTAATGTAAATCTTACTTTTGCACTAAATTTTATCATTTCAGTTAAAAGATTGGGCAGTTAGCTGGCAGGAAACTCTTCTAAATTTACATGAGTGAATTAGTAGCCAACTGTAGATTAAAAAATACCCAGTGAAAGCAAGCCCCAGCACTACGGGACTGATTTTTAAAATTTCTTCTTGTACTTTAGATTTCACAGATGCACGCTAATTAAGAGATGGAAGACACATTGTGTCCAGTGTACAATCCTACTAACCTCTTTGGAATCCCTTATCCTCTTTAGTAGGTTTTTAATGGAGTAAGTGATGTCAGTAATGAGAAAGCACAGAATTCAACTGAGTTCCTAGATGTTTTGAGTTAGAGAGATGAACTTTTTATTTTCTTCCATGAAAATAATGATTGACTATAAACAATCATCTGAATAAAAAGGTGTCTAATATGTGGTCACCTCTCAAAACAGAACTAAAACTTAGAGGTTTGCACACAAAAATATCATGAATTAGAGTAAGAAATAGGAACGCAGATGATACTTTCCAGTTGCTCCTTTTTCCAACCACTAAACAATGTTGTGCATTGATCCCTTTAAGAAATCTCCTATCAAAAACTTTGTATTTGAATTTCTAATCTTAATGAAGTTTTCAAATAAATTCAGTCAGTTATTTCATTAGAGAGTATAATTTTGGCTACTGAATTTTTTTTGCTGAATACCTAGACTTTAGTTGCTGTGAAATAAACTGGGATATTATCCGGTCTGTTTAAATGTGTGATATCCATTAAATTAGTTAACGTATTTTTAGATCATGTCATTTTTCCTTAAGTTACATCTATATTTATTCCGTGTCTAATTCTCTCCCCATTAAGTCTGTAGAAATGGGCATTCCAAATAAATGTTAAAACACCTTCCAATGCCATGTTTTCAGCATTAGTCATTTTCTCTTCATCAACTTTCTCAATTCTGTTAGTATTCACCACATCACTTTTCGCTGAATTAGTTTCAGTATAATTTGTTGACACACTGATAGTCTGTCATTGCTTTTCTACAGTAGCTGTCCTCTATTATGTAGATATTTTTATCCTAAGGCTCAAATTGTTAAGACAGGCAACTTTACTGAAGACAAAATATGATAATTCTGCAATTAAGACAAACTCAATGTTTACTCTGAGAAAAGAAATAATTTGATGAAACCATTCAAGATACAGCACGGTTGTAATGTAGCAAAAATGAAATCTGGACTGATAAGAACATCCAATGGTATTTGCAAGAATCAAAAATCCCCTCCAGTTCCACGAAGTGTACTGTTCTGTTACTAGGTGATAATTCAAACATCATGGAAAGTTACACATTACATGGTGTTTCAATGCACAAATCATAGTTGCAAGGTATGTAGATGAACACATTAAAAAGCACAGTTGTTTTTTTTTAACCAAACGGATAGCATAGGCAGCCTTTTCTGCTTTGGATGTTTTCGGCTGGTTTTTGGGTTTGGTAGTGGTTGGTTTGGTTTTTTTCATTTTTTTGAACATGAAGGAAAACTTTCAAGTTTTACTAGTCCTACAATTTCTGGTTGTAATTTCATTTTTTGTTCCTAGAAGGTCTTATCTGGTTTCAATACCCACTTAAGATCAGCTAACAGCAGCAAATCCAGAGTGAAACAACACTTTTTAAAAACAGGGATAATACCAGAATACAGATGTAAAAACCTCAGCTCAGCTTTTTCATCTCATTTTCTGCCAGGATCTTATTATGCAGTATTAACAATGATATGTGTTAGTCTCAACTACAAAACTGAAAATTATACATGAATTGCTCTGCATATTCAAAAACATTTCTGGTTTTGAAGACTACTTATTGAACTTATATTTTATTGATTCTTAATGTGCCCAAGTGAATATGCTTTGAAAAGAAGTATGATTGTATTTATGTAACAGCAGCATGCCTCTGGATCCCTGAGGTCCTCCTCAAAATACTCAAAAGACTACGCATTTTTCTCTCCATGTACAATTTAACTCTTCGACAGTAGCATTTACTAGAAATGGTGAGTTGAATTTGTCAAATAACTCAACGGAAGTCAAAACTGAATTATTATTCTGGTTCACTTAAAGCCATCCAAAGACTCAGAGGATTATCAAGGAACTACTTTATGGATAATTGAACAAAAATCAGTCCTTATCCTTGCATCTTTCCCAAAGGCTTATTAGACAAATTATATTCTTCAAACCCATTGTATTTTATGTATACACTTCTCATCTCATTCTTTTTTCTAGAATAAGTGAAATAGAATCCTATTTCAATTATGACATACAATGTGATTTTTCAATACAATCAGAACTACTTAACCATTCCAGCTTCTCAAATGTAATTACAAAATTGTGCCAAAAACATAATTTTAAAAGTTTACCAAAAGTTAAATAAACTTATTGACACAATGACTAGATTTGTTAGAGACTGTCAAGAGTCCTCTGTCCCTAAACAGCTTCCCCCCGCCCCCTTCATGTGTGATTATCTCTTAAACAGTTGGGGGGAGGGGGGAGAAGTTTCTTACCAACTGGATTTTGTTTAAGCTAATGATTTATAAATTCTAGGACAGTATTACATTCTCATAAATTTGGATTCATTGTGCTGTTTGCACACTAGTGGCATTAATGATATGTGTTTTTCTGAACACTACAGATTTGCTAAAGCATTTCACCCTGTATGTTCTGTAGTTGAACATAACAAAACTGTGGATTCTCTGTATCTTGGAAAAAACTTGATTACTTCTTGGGTTTTTTAAAAAAAAAAACCCGTGTAATATCCTGATAATGTGGAGAAACATAAAATACATATGGGTGTCATCAGCTGTAACAATGCATCTACAGTTCTGTTTTTTAAAAAAAAATACCAATAAAACATGTAACCCATATTAGAAACAGCATTGTAAAATTATTTTCTGATCTCTATTAGTTGGATGACAGTAAATTACTTGCAATGTCTATCACACTGTTGTAAAATACCTATTACAGAATTTCATCTTACTTTTTGTAATTGATTCTGAGTCTGTTATTGAGAAGTATAATTCAGCATAGATTAAAATTAGATATAGTGACCAAGACAGAAACTTCTAGAATTTCTCACTATCAAATACTGTTAAAGTAACTGGAGAAATCACTTTATTTGATTGTCATAGGTCAAGTGAGTGACACTTGCATCACTTTTGCTTTGTAGTTTACTCCAACAACAGCAGCACTATGTGCTACAAAATCCAGCATCAGTTAAACAGTGCAACATTTTGACCTTTCTTAATTTTCAGAATACACACACTTGGAAAAAAAAAAAAAGACCAAGTACTGCTCTTCACTTCAGGAAAATGTTGTTACCCACCATTAAGTATCTTATGTGTGAATGCTTTAGGAACTCATCAGAATATATGGACCTGAAAACTAGTTTCTATAACACTGTTCATAAAGAAACCTCGTTTAAAACAACAATGATTACACTACATTCAGTCCAGGTCAGTCTCATTCACTCCAAAAGTTGCATTTGCTATTCATTTTTGTTGCTACATCTGGGCCTATTTATTTGGTGTCAGTTCATTCTGCAAGGACAATCTTCAACAAAAACAATCAAGTAAGGGACATAAAGCCATATTAAACATTTTCCTGCAATTAAAACAACAACATTAATGAAAACAATAGAGAAAAAAAAGCACTTCATCTAGCACAAATTTCACTAAGCAATTTCCATTAAAAATTTGAGAATTAATTCCTGGGGCAAATAGGAAAAGCTGACCAATGGCACTGTAAGGTTAATGGGATCAATCTAATCACATCAGAAATATGCAATTTTCAGGGAGTATAATGAAATAAAGATTTTGGTAAACTGCGGAACTTTGCAGATATGTAACACTTGCTAGTCAGCTTTACATGATTAAAGTGTTAGGATCCTACAGTTTTTACAGAACACAGAGTTTGAGAGAGAACTTATTACTATGCCTTTGTTACTGGAATGATCTCTAAAGTTCTATATTAAAGTAACTCTCCATGTCCTGTTTTTTGTAATCCTTTATATTTCCTTCTTCAAGAAACTCTGATTCTGAACAGACTATTACAGTAGCTAGTCAGGGACCGGACCAAGTGATGTGTTGGTAATATTCTTTTTTAGGTTGGTCTACTAATTAGCCACTATCCAAAATGGGTAGTAATGGAAAGGTTTAAAACAAAACAATAAAATACATTAAAACAATTATTGGCAAGAGTATGCAGAACGCATAGAATGATTTTACGGAATAAGTATAAATAAAATAGAAATGCACTCTAGGGTTCACTCAGTTATAGTAAAGGGATAAAATTCTTTACTAAACAAGAGTTAGAATTAACATGTTCAGAAGTAGAAACTAGGCATCTTACTGTTCGTACATTTGAAAATCATCTTCCTTTTACTACCACATTTTCCACCAAAACCATATTTTATTCAAGGCTAAAATACTAAATTCCTTTAACTTAAATAATAATAATAAAAAATAGAGCTGCAGACAAAGGGGGAAGGCTCGGGACTCTCTCATAGTCAAGTAACTCTGCCCCTAAGAATGAATGCATGCTAAAGAAACATATACCTTTTCTTGCCCATGAAAACGTTCAGAATTTAAAGGTATCTTTCAAGCAATACAAATTGTATAAGCACTACGCTCTACAGTTTTTCTCCACACAACAGCAAGTTTTACAAGTGGAATTATGTTCAATATCCCTTTCCCTCTATTCAGCAGTCTCCAGCGGATTTGCTCCTCAATGCTTAAGAGCTTCCCTCCCTCCTCCTGACTGACACCGTCTCTGGTAACAGTCAGTACAGGAAATGGTATTTGGGCTTGCAAAGAGACATTCAAATCTTTAAGGAAGTCTTCAAGGAATCTTCAGTATTCAGACCACTAAATGTAGGCATTTAACAGATTAATTCTAATTTCTGCTAATGTCATGATCCTCTGTAATTAATAGAGTGAAATAAGTATTTGCAGAGGGTAGGGTGAGATCAGAAGTGACTGATTCGCACTCGGGTCTTTCCACTGACTACAAATGTAATTTGAAGTCACTTTATTTCTAATTTAGACCTGGCTTACAGGGTTTGCTTTATTTCATTAAACCTTAACCCTAACTACATAACGTAACCCATTTTCAATCTAACTGGTCTCTGTAACATGAATTGTATCTACACATAATATTTGTACTGAACTATGGATCTGGTTAACATCCTTGTTTTGTTACTTAAAAGATTAATATTTGAAAAATAAGGAGGACAAATATTAGTTAATGTCACATACAACTGATTTAGCAAATACAAACAACTGCTAATTTTGTCATAGAGTTGCTTTGTTCTTTCTGAAGAACACAGAAAACCATTAGAGTTACAACTCAGTCCTACTAATATATGGTATTACAACCTCAGCTATCATTTACACTAAATTTGTTGTCAAAGATTTTGTTCTGCATGAAAGAAGGGGTAGAAGTTAATGAATTGCTGTATATTGCACATGAAATCGAAGCACGAAACTGCACATTCAGTGCTCATATTCAAACTTTTTAATTTGGTACATCTACAGTTGCAACATATTCCCTGGCTGTCACAAAAGCAAACTATTCCATAAGTAACTGAATTTGGAACTAACTGAAGAAAAACACTGTCTAAATGCAATTTTTCAAATGGCATGAACATTTACATGGAGGAAAAAACCTGAGTATTGAGGATTATAAATGACTATAACCCTTCTTAAGATTTTTTTTTTAATAGTAAACAAATGTAGAAGTGTTATACACTCATACTTTTGTACGAATTATTTACTTTCCTGTATATTCATGTATTAGTTATACTGAAATGTTTGCCAATTATCGCATTCAATGTTAATCATTCTGGGAAAACTGTTATTTCTGTATCATCTCAGAGAGGCATTAGCATGTTACACGGAGTTTTTTATTACTGGTAGGTAAGTTTAAAAGTAACAGTCTAATAGAGCAAATTAAGAAAAATAGTGGAGGCAAAATATGTCTCTAAATTTCTCTGACGAGTGACGTAAGATTTCTTAAGACCCTTGCTCTTCAAGCATACTCCCCACCTACTTGCAAGAGAAGGTAGCTGGCAATCACTGGAAAACAATCCTCTGTATCCTCTTACACATTTCCTCTAGAAACAGCCACTACAGCTTTTACAGTGATGTACCTTGTTCCCTTTTAGATGTTCTCAGCTAATGTGCTGGGGAAGGCAACACCTGTTATTATGTCCCAGTACCTTTATTTTCAGATTTGCCAAAATGCTGAGTAACAAATGTCTTGGTAACAGTCATATGACTTGAAATTACACTTAAAACAGATCAGGGTAAAAATGAAAAGAAAGTTTCTAAATCACTACACTTGTAATAAACAATATAGATACAAATATTCATAAAAGATTAAAATATTTAAGAAAATATATTTATTCTACTTATATCAATATCAAAACCTGAAGACCCTTGTCCTGTTTCTTATCACCAAGGTTTCACTTTTCTACTTTTCATGCTGCATTCCCAAGAAGAGAAGTCCTACTGATATAGTATGCTGGTCCTGTAGAGCTAGCCTCCTTCAGCAGGGATTCTGAAAATTTCTTTCTGTGTTGGCAATCCTATTTCAGTATAAATGAATTTTTTTTTCAAAAACAATATTCTCTAGAGTGGAAGATGGGTCTGTTAAAAACTAGACAGATGTCCCAAGGTAAGTCATGGCTGCAGTAATTAGGTATTTACCTCCTTCCATAAAGCAGCTAAATCTACCACCCAAGGACTACTTCCATTTTTGCTAAATTGCTTTGGAGTGAGCAAAGCTTAGTTTTCACTGACTCCTGTGATTTCTCTGATAATATTAGACTACTTCATAGCTCAGAGTAACTTCTGAGTTTCAGCAGCAAATACATATATTCAAGCTACTTGCAATTCAAGATCATTGTACTATATCTTGCAATTTTACCATGTACAACTGTTCCAAATATTTTGAGGAATAACTATGCCCTCGGGGAGAGGGAGCTAGATGAAAAGAGGGCAACAGAAACAGATGCACAGATTTCAAATTCAGGTACAGAATCCAAAACTTATCTGTATTACTGGAGGTAAGTTAAATATTATTTTTAAAATGTCACACGAGTAATGCATTATCACTATGAACTCTTGGCCTACGAACTCAAGCAAAAGAAAGAAAAAGAGGTGAATTTAGGTATAAAAATATGCACATTGCTAGCTGAATAAAATATAAATCAAAAGTCGTTTTGTTTGTTTGTTTGTTTTTGTGTTTGGTTTTTTTTTTTGGTTTTTTTTTTTTTTATTATTCCTATTCTCAGCTTTGCATATTTAAAGCCAAGCTTTTGAGGAAAAACAGGCCTGCAGTCTCATCAGAAGAAAAAGGATCACAGAAAGCCACGCTGCAGTTTGGCTTTCCACAGTAACTTTCTAGACAGAGGGCAACTCCTCCTCCTGGTACAAGGCAAGCACCACTAGTTTCTTGACGTTAAAAGGAGGATGAGGTACTGTCTATTTGTTATATTTTAGTTTAAAATTAAAATTTTGCACTAATAATTTCTGTGGGACAAAACTTGTATTTTCAAGACTGTATGATAAAATGTCTCTGCATTTAATTTACAGTATACTCACATGTAGAGAGCAAGTCGAGATATTCATGATAGTCA
The DNA here is from genome assembly GCA_031468815.1 of Morus bassanus. Classification (NCBI taxonomy): domain Eukaryota; kingdom Metazoa; phylum Chordata; class Aves; order Suliformes; family Sulidae; genus Morus; species Morus bassanus. Next base: position 67,319,406 of record CM062571.1, read on the forward strand.
AAAGATGCAGAAGCTTTTGACTAAGATGAGTAGACTTGTTAGCAGAGCAGTTAAATTAAGACTGTAATAGCTGAAGTCGGGACCAATGGACACCTGATGTTTTTCCCCTATAAAACTGTATTTAGATACAACTTTTACCAGTCACCCCATTCTTTGCTGATTAAACTCTTTGCATACAAAAATAATGTCAGTAATTTTATTACTGTAAGTTGGCTCTTCTGAATAAAAATGATTTAACAGTGCTAGCTCCCAGTTGTCTACTACTAGTACTCAGAGATTAAGGAGCAACCTCTTTAGATTGCTAGCTATGATGTTCAAAGTCTAAAACAGCAGAGCTTCCAGCTTCTTGCGACACACAAAAATATACTGAATGTCTTCCAAAAGTGCTCACAGCAGGGAATAAAATGACAGGAATGTTAGCAGTCAGGCTCTTTCAAGTTAGAAAGATTTCTACATTCACAGTCCTTAACTCTTTATAGGTTTTGGTACATTCACAGAAAAGACCCTGTTAGTTTCCATACATGGAAGAGTGAGAGCGCAGGATTCAGAACCACAAAACCACCTAATCATAAAGCTTACAGAGAAGAGGGGTAAACACTCCTCTGTTCAGAAAACTGTTCAGAAACATTACTTTTTTTTTTTTTAACTCAGAAACATTTATTTTTACTGCAGTAGCAATGGCAACTAAATTTCTAGCACAGTACACACCAAGAAGCTAAATTAAAAACATATTTATTAGTTATGCCTCATATCATATGAAGCGAGAAGTCCTGTACTTTAATTCAGAAGAAGTAACTATTTAAAAACTCACATCAAACTAGGAACAAGATCACAAAAGATTAAGGAAACCTGTATTACTGTAGTTGAGCATAAATAGATGGTATAAAATCAATTTTTGATATATGACATGTAGATAATCACTAGGAATAATATTCATATTAAACTTTTTAAACTAAGCGTGTTACTCATGCAGACAGCAGTAAGAATTGAATTTGTCTTCCAAGCATCTTGTTTTTCAGTTGCTTCTGTAGCCATCTACTAATCCCATTTTTAGGGTGCAAAGTTACATTATTTAACTTGTGTAGCTGCAGCAAATATACACTCTGACAGGTGTATGGAATCAGATTTGTCTTTCTTTAAAACCTTCTTTTCCAAGTGATTTTAGCTTACGTACAAGAACCTACTTTAATAGAAATGTTAGTTCATGTGAAAAGTGAAACAAAAAAATATACCCATAATAAATATAACAGTCCAAATGCTGATAAATGCAAGCTATGGACTCCTTTGTGATTGTATACAAAGTCCGTAACACTGTAATGAATAAACCTGGCAGACAAGTCCAAGAATGAAATAAGGAGACAATATGCTCATCACTTATATGTTCCTAGAAAATATTTCCAGGGAAATAAAACAAGCATTTTCAATAGCTCTGTTTTTAAACTGTTCTGATTATTTCAGACTTTCATGTTGAATATTAATAACATTTAATATAGGTGTGAAATCCTCTGCAAGAAAGATAATCTGCCTTTTTTTTTTCCAATTTGACATTAGGCCAGAAGTAACACAAGCCAGTAACCTTTAGATGCCAAGGGTTCATTCATGAAAAATAGAGTATTATTCCTCTATTTCAGGCAATAACATAATGCTTCAGGAACTTTGGAATCTAATAGGCAGAAAACAGATCTCGGGTAGAAACAATTGCCTTCACACCCCAAAAATGCTGACAAATGTGAGGAAAAAGACTAAAAGGGCAAGCTTATGTGCTATACGAGATTTGAAATATCAGTAGTGTATTCTTACCATAAATCAGAAGATATTAACCTGGGCCTTCTCTACTCTGACGTAAAATAAGGGAGCAAAGTATTCAAGTGAACTGAGATTTAGGAAGAGCGGTAGGCATAGAGAACCTTCTAACCCTGCAATGATTCTAATTAAGTGATTATTAAAGAGGGAAGGAAAGGCAAAACAAACTAAAGGTGTTGACGGTGCTCACTCCATCACTAAGCTAAAGATGTACTTCAAAGTCACCTTGTATCTGACTTTCATTCAAATGCAGGCACTGTGAAATGTTTCACCATCCTCTGAAACAGGCATCCATCTTAAAACTAACATATACAAAACCTAAGATTTAATCTAAGAATAAGCCTGACAACAACTTCATAAGGCATAAACGTTTACATAAGTAATACATAATTTCCTTAAAATTTTGTTGATCAAATGATGTAGGAAGATGGTGGTTCACATTAACATTTGAACTAACATTAGCTTGTAATACTTCACCATAATTAAAACATTTGAAAAAAATCAAGAGCGTTTATCTAAATTTTAATAGGACTGACTATTGTGCACACATTTATTTTGGTCATGAGGTCAATAAGGTTTACTCCCTAGTAGTTATATAAAATAATGGTTACAGAATAATTATTTTAAAGATTATATAAATCAGAATAAAGGACAGTCACTACCCCGAATATTTTATGGCTAAAGTATAAAACAAGAGACAACAAATTCACAGAAAAGTAAAAAGAAGCAACACAAAACTAGTCCATGTGACTGCAAGTGCTATTAACAGACTCAAACCTACCTGTCAAATCTATTCTGGGTATTGCAGAAAAACAGAACTTACATAAGGATTTATAGGAAAGTAACTGAGTATCTGCATTAGGCGCTCCATTTAAATAAGATGGTCAACCTGGGAGATAGCACAGATACTTTCTTGCAAGCTCAAGTGTGTGATGAGGCTGTCATCACTGGCTGATAAACTTGCAGTCAGCATCTCAACAACGAATAGGAGATGACATGTAAGGTGTCAGTATTAGTCCATTAAAGGTCTTGAAAGACAAGTATCTAAGTTTTCCTTGGTGCTATAAAGGAAAGGGAGCTAAAAGAGATGCAAAGCAAGAAAGAATGATGGACTGAAAAATGATCTTTACAGCTTTTTTGCAGACTGGGTGAATATAAATGAAGCAAAAATGCATTTGCCAAAGACAGAGAAAAGGATGTTGCAGTAATAAAGATGTAGGTTGATGACAGCATGGGTGAAAATGTCTGTCAGACAGACAGAAAAGCCTGTATCTCAGAATCACGAAGAAGAAAAAATCTGCAAGACAGATTCCTTACAACAACATATTGAATATATTTTTTATAGCTCAGCTAAGTCAACAAAATGATAACTTACTTCAGCTGAAAATTTGGACTAAATCTCAAATATCTAACAGTTAAACCGGTATCAGTCCAACATTACTATTAGCTTATATTCAGTTTGACAGCTGAATCTAGTCCCTGAAGTCCTTACAAATCTTTCAGATATCCTGAACATGCCACCATTAAACTCAACAGCCATATTTTCTATCAATATTTTAATTCCAAAATCATGTTTGACTGTTTTATCACTTAACAGCATCGACCATTGACATCTCTCAAGAATTGAGAAAAATTTTGGAATTCTGGCTGTAGTTAGGAAAATGAATAAACAATAAGTCAAAGTCTAAGACACACTGATGAATAGAAAGGCCTTCATTAGACGCATCTTCAGTTACTTAAGCTTAGATAGCAGAAAATAAATGGGTTTCACACTTTGCATTCACATCGCAAGTCATACTTTATCACATTAAAAAAATGTATTTTTATCTATATTAAACTTACTACTTTTTTTCTTTTTTTCAATCTGACACTGGTATGGAACTGGTGAATTAACAGAACATCTATACCACCAACAGAAATATCATGAGCCAAGAATGACCCACTCGAGCCTATAAAACGTCACATCAGTTAGAAAGGAAAATCTGAGCCAGGATTAAAAGGTCTTCCATTTACTGTCTGCTCATTGCTTTCTCTGTTACCCCACACGTGAAGTAAAAACTGCTAATCTGAAGTATGAATAGAGCTACAGAGCTACCCAAACTAGCTTTCTGTACTGGGGTCTGTGGAGCATCCTATGTAGGTAAAGCAGACTGACTCACTCTAGAAGTGAGTACCATGAGAGAATAACAAGCTCTAACTATAACTAAACCACTATTATTCTTTTCAGCAATATTAACCTTTGTATTATACATGGGCACGAAATATTTAAAATGTCTATCTGAAAACATATCACTACAGTTTCATTGCTACCAGAAAGTAACCCTGGGAAATATAAAAATTGCATGTAATAATTTTTGCCCTCATTACATAGCACACACATAACTCATTGCATTACATAGCAAATTTCAAAATGGGATCAAAGCTTACTAGAAAGGTTACCGATACCTTTACTGAGTAGGACAAACTGTTAGCTACTATAAACTCGTAGCAAAACAAAAAAATTTTTTGACATTTTCCCCCTCCCCAGCTTCCTAAAATCAAATGTTTTCCCTTGGGACACTGCAGTTAGAAATAGTTGTCTTTCATTCGCCATTGTTCTGTATTTTACTTTAGTCAGACAGGAACAATTTACGAGGACATTGACAAGTGGCTTGGAATAATCTGTGGAAAGTCAAGAGGTGCCAGTTTTCATAAGGCAGAGACACAAGACAAATTCTACAAATAATGTTGTAAATTACTCTAGATTTACATATAAAGCATCACCTTTCTCCTCACTTGTCTATTGCTAAAACTTGTGCTAACCTGCAAATCTCATATTTCAGAGGTCTACATTGATATCTTATCAAAGAGATGGCAGTCAGAACAATAACTTGGTCAAACAGATTAAAATGAACACAACTTCTATCATGACTTGATTATCATCTTACAGTGAGAAAATTATTCTGTTAAGTTCTTTCAAACATGAAAAATATGGGACTGGCATGAACACAGTTTTATATGCTTCTGTTACAAGTTTACATATACATGAGATTTTTATATATGTATATATGTATATACCCACATTGTTATTTCAACATCTAGAGGCCTGAACTGGTTTCTTCCTCTATTTTCCTCATAAAAATTTATTTCCTTTGATACAGTAATACTTAATTCTACAAATCTAAACTAAGTACCAAGAAGTTTTGAGGTTTTATCACTCTGTAGTATTAGTCCAGCCAGCCTAACTCCTCTCATTGCAAAATTTACTTCTCTGCTACACAACAATACAGAAAAAAACCCCAAACCAAAACAAGAACCACACACACATGCTGTCTGTAATAAGGAACTATTATCATGCACAGCTGAACATTTGGTATATAAGTCTATTAATCTATTCATATGAGGAAGAGTAAATACAACATACCTTTACTCATTGCTTAGGTTGCAACAAGACATACTTAAGAGAATGGAAATAAATATCTTAAGCACAAAGATTGCTTCCTATCATCATCCAGTCCGTAACATTACTGATAATATACTTGCTCAAATAATAAGAAAAAAGTATTGCAAAACCAAGTCCTTTAAAATTGGCCTTTCAAAACCTGCTCAGTGACTCATCTAGCATATCACCACATCTGATGTTCTGGGGAAATTATTCTTCCTTGAAAGTCCTGTGAGGTTTTTAATTCTACTGAAAGAGGTCAGACAGACATGTAAAAGAAAAGCGTGAGTTTTCACAGCTAGTAATAAAGAACCGGACCCTCCGACTAACAATTAGGAGAAACTTGCCTTACCTATGACATACGCAGAAAAACAAATACAATGCATGCCATGTGCAAGAAAAATGACTGGATGCATATTTTGATGATTCTTGATGTAGTCTCCAGAACACAAAATTTCAGTAAAAAATGCACTATCACTATGACTTCTCAATAATGTGAATTCAATGCAAACGGAGTACTCCAACAGCACATACTGAACTTCCCAATTTTCCAATGTAGTTTAAATGCCTATTACTTGACCTACTACTTCGAAGACTAGGCAATGGTCTACAGCTATTATTAACAAAGCGGACGACTAATGGTTTTTATTCTTGCCTGTGGGAGAGAAGTATCATTTGGAGAACTGATAACACTTTAGAGATTTTAAAAGGTCATGTTACACAATAAAGAAGGCCAGGCCTTTTAGTGATAACATATGATAATGATAAAACTAGCATTAGTCTACAGATCCTCAAAATTACTAATTGCATTTCTGTGTTGTAAGCAAGCTAAAGTAGTCCAATGAACGTGTTCCAATGTATTCCTGATTTATGTACCTTATAGTCTAGTTTACATAGTCTATAAAGAAATTAACCATAAAGAAATACCTTATTATTAAATAAGTAAACAAATCTGAACATATGTGAGGAGAACAAAACAAATCTTCATAGCACTATACCTTGTGATTATTATTTACTTTAAACAGTTGTAATAGATTCAGTAGAGAGGGGAAAATTATGAACTTTGTTGCAGGAAATCAACAGGAAAAATTTAACAGGAAGGATTAACAGTGAACAATTGTAGTTGAGAGGTGTGGCTGCCAATATTGAAGTTGTTTTTGACAAAATACCATAAATTGAGAAAATCTGACAGTATTAGCAGGTAGTATAAATTAAAGTTGTTATGTTGTGCCCTTAGGCATTTACCTATTGCAAAGATAGGCAACGACAGTTAAAGTGCTCTGAATAAATAGTTTTATGAAGAAAGATAAAATAGATTGAAGTGATACACAAATTTACACAATGGTTCATTTGTACAGGGCAACAGAGTTCAGTCAGCTGCAGAGAAAATAAGCTGGTAACAGGCCATTTCCCCAGGGCAAGCAATGGCGTGGGCTCTGCAGCATGATTTGTTTACAGTCAGCCTGTAAATAGGACTTTAACGCCTTTCAGGCATTGCATGTGTATCATAGGGTGAAATTCAATACAAAATATTCCTATGAAAGTGAACTGTCACCAATTCAAACACATAACTGAACTTCTACAGGTGCATGCAAATGATTCTCCTATTTACCATATTTAAATCCCATTCCAATTCCCTGATGTGCTCTTTGCTGGAAAAATGTAAGGCTTTGAAATGTAGGACCTGAAGTAAATACTCTTAGAGTCCTTTTATTTCCCACTGAAGAACAGGCTCCTTATTTTAAAAGGCTTCGTGCCTGGCTTTTTTTAAAGAATGATCACCTTGTTAGAGTGTGCTGTTACATTATACAGATTAGAAATTATAAATAAATAACTTCAGTAATGCATTTAAGAGAAAAAAAAATCCACTTACCTTTTCAGAAAATCACTTTGTGAAATACCAAGGCTTTACTTGTAACAGCATCTCCAGAAATCATCTTCTCAAAGTCTGTCTCAGTTAAAACAGCATTTCTTTTCCAGAGTGGACAAAGAAAATACATCTCCTACTGCTTATAGTCCATCACTTCAGGTCCAACAGTTTTGGAGCAACTCTAACAGCCAGTCAGACACTGTCAGTCCTGCTGCAACTGCTATTATTTCATCATATATTAATCTCCAAGTAACGTTAGGAAGCTAAATTTAATAAATACCACCCTGTGCTTGAAAAATATCCCCTTCACTTACTTGAAAATCTTTCTCTTCCAGGATCTCTTTCCTCCACCTGACAAGGAAGGCAGCACAGACGTACAAGTGGAAGTGAGAAAAACCCTCTGGTTCAGACTAGAAAAAATAAAAATAATTCATCACTTCAATACACAAATAATATGAATTAATAATTCAAATATGAATTGGGGATCACCAATACCCCAAATGTATTTTTATGACATTCACTACTAACTATAAATGTCAGCTACATCTCTCTCTCTCTCTCTCTTATTGTATCACAAACGTATGCATTTCATCTATGCCAAACATATTCATAGCTATTCTCTGTAATGGGAATTAAGGTGAAGTATGCAGTTCTCATATTTAAATTCATTCTTTACAGATGTATTTCATCCATTTCTGATGTTATCCATTAGCTTATATCTGGCATGAAATACTGTACTGTCTAGCTCAATATTGTGGCATGAATATATGCTTCCTAGTTTCATTTGATACTAGTAAATCTTTTATTATAAATTCTGCTATAGGAAATTATTAAGCATTTTAAAAGATATACAACTTGGTCTATATTTGACTGAATTAGAGGTTTTTACTAAAGGAAAAAAATCTACTCCTTGTAACACAAAACAGCTACAGCTCAGATTTGTATTCAGATCTGCAGCTTTCTGTTCTAGTTCAAGTCAGTACATTCAGTCACTTTATAAAACTACTCCTAGAAATTAAGATTTTATAAGTATACCTAAGAGTTTAGAAAAATTTGTCATCTTATTTTTAAAAGATTTCACTAAGTTTTCTCCTATTACCAAATTAATCTTAGATTTTATTTGCTATACCACTGAAAACTGAAAAAATAATTATGATATTTAATTATCAATGTGATGATTGTGAACTAATGCTATGTACAATCTCATTAAAATAACATTTTAAAATAATAATTATAAAAGTAAGCTACATAATCTGATAAACTTAGGGATACTTAAATGCTGATATCTAAAGAATTTATAAGATTTAATTGTAGCGTTTTAAAAGTACAGCAATTTTTTTTCATATTCTCTACTGGTCATTTTAAAACTGTCGTTTACTCTTTAGAAAAATACAGTGTTCTGCTCAAGTAAAAAGAACTGAGCCAACTTCTTATAAAAAACATAATATAATGAAATATCTATTTTATTGCTATTTAACCTAGAAGAGCACAGTATTTAAAATATTCCACATAACATTTGTAACAGCGCAATAAAGTAACCTCACTGCTATCACAAGTGGAGAAGGAAAAATATTCTCCTCCTCCTGCTTTTCCTTCTCCTCTACCCTTAACTGACGTAAGTGCATAGAGTACTACCAGGGGTTGGTACAAAGACCGTGCTAGCAGCTACAGAAACTACAGATCATCCTGTCCACCAAATCGGTAAGAGCCAAGAAGAGAGATAATGCCTATTATTTGCAGGGAAGTTTTAAGTTTAAAAGTATAGTTGGAATTGAAAATAGGAATTAGTTAATTTTGGAACCAGAAAAGGAAGATTCTGATAAGATCCTGTGATATTTTTCCTATTCCATGAAAACACCGCTCTTGAATAACATAACTTGAATAAAATTGTAAAATCCCAGGACAGAAAAAGCATATGGTAATTTTAACTAGACTGCTCTCTAGAGTTTGTCTTAACCAGAAAATCAAAGTAAAGTCCAATTTATAATATTAAAGTTGGGGTTTTACAGAATCATGTACCATCCTCCTGAAAAATACATGTCTTTTACTTCAGTGTTGGCATTTCTCTTGGGATGGAAAGAACATATATAAAAGCATAAAATGGTATCTCAAGAAGACCTACTAGTAAGTAAAGTGCTGCTACCACTTATCATACCATACTTTTGTGGCAATATTTAAATAATCAAACACAACTCTAAAAAATATGCTGAAAGCCAATTCTAAGAAAACAACCCTCTTCCTACTTTATTGTGTAAATAAATTTACAGAACATGCAGTATTTTTTAAAATGCACCCTTTGATAATTTTTTATAACATTTTCAGCTCTAAAATGAGAAAAAATATTTAAAAATTTTTAAAATTAAGTCTAGAAACAGTACTTGTGGTCTATTTTTTTCTCAGCACTGAACTGCAAACATTTTCTCACTTTGAACATGAACTCTAAAAAGGTCCTTTCAAGTAGCAGCCTTTAATTGTACATGAAAAGTTTCTATTATTTTGGAATACACAACATAATCTCATAAAAGTGACAACCTTTCCTCAAATTTGGAAGGCAAACAGGGTTGTAATATCCAACTAAAACAGACTCTGTCTAAGACTAAGTCAACAATCTGTACAAGAACACACCAACACATTTTCCAGAAGTCCACTCTGAAGTATGAACTGTCACTGGTGAAGACTTTCTGGCATAGTAAGAACCAGCTCAGTTCACCATTGTGGTGAACTATGATCTGTTTAGATCTAATTCAAAGAACTGGTAACTGAAGAGCATGGCACCAGCCTGAGCATTTGCAATCAAACAGGAAAGCAGGGAAGAAGAAAAACAATGGTTACAGGATGGAGGCAAATAAAGCTGGATTGAGATTGCTGAACAGATAAAGAAAAGTACAGAAATACTCCTGAGGGTAGATTAAGAAAGAGGAAGACTGTTTTTGCAGATGAAGAAACAGGAAGACTGGATAGTCTGTAGGCAGGAAAATGATATTAAAATAATAATTATTAATCAGGATATTTTCTGTATTGGATTATTTGTTATCCTACCTGAATATAATAAAGGTTTACATTTCTTTAATTACATGACATGAGCAAGAAAGAGGGAACTGAAAGAGACTTGGTTTGGTATTAATATATACTAATCCTCCTTTCTTCTCCTCGCTCCTCCAACATTATGTAAGTTCTTGAAAAGCACAGGGGAGAAGAAGGCAGGATTAAAGAAATCTGTCTGAAAGCAGCATTTCAACTCACAAAGTCAATCTGGAGTAGCTGTTGACAAAATAGTTTATTTTGCTCTCTCTTACATTGACTTACAAACCAATATTACACAGGTAGTCAAATTAGATCATCAGAGTATTCTTCTTTTCTGATAATAACCTAAGATGCTGATTTTAAGCCCAAGAATTCATTCTATTATCACATAATAAAGAAAATTCTTCCATAGCCAGAAAGTCAAGATAAGTGGCTTAAAAAAAATTAAAAGCAAAAAACCCCAGAACTGCAATACTGGAAACCGAAAATGTTTTTGAGGAATTGCAGAAAAAAATATCTGGAAGTATATAAGAAAGTGTACTTTTTCTTGAGATTTTTCTGTTCAACCTTTTTTGTTTTCCCAATACAATTTTCTTCAGCTCTTTTAAATGAAACCAAATAGGTTTAAATATGCAATTCATTAGAGAAAAAATGCGTATCCCCCTATAGATTTAAAAATTCATCATACTTCAGAGGTAAGTCTAGGCTACAAAGTATTTCCAATGGATAGTTTTAGACAGTTTTGGAAATTGAGTAAAACAGCTAATGCATAATTGCCTTTTCTAACACCTGCTACCTATTATACTTTTCCATTTGTAGCTTTTGAAGTTACAAACAGTTTGATCTCTAAATGTACAGAAATGCAGACTACCAGCTAAAAGCTATTTAAAATCAAAGATAAACAACGACCTTGATTTAAATATTTTAGCAAAAGATCTCAAGACAGATGTACAACCTTCCAGAAGACTTATTCTGAACATATTACAGACGACTTGGAGCCCATTATCTAAGAACCATCTGTCATTATCAATAAAAATCATTTAGATTGTTAACATCACAAATATCTCATTGCCCTGCAAATGCTGGATCTCCTCTGCAGCTGAAATGAAAGGCATTCTTTACACTGCACTCCCCAAACTTCTTGAATTAGACAATCACTGAAAGAATGCAAATTTTGTTGTAAGACTAGGCTGATCATTGTCTATTCAATGATTAGCCTAACCTGCCTCCCATACCCTGGATACTTCAGCATTTAGGGAGGATAATATCTCATGGTATTATATTTGTTGATAGAGTAAATAAAATATGTGATTGTTTTTTAAGTCCTCAGAATGATTAAAGCTAAGAAATTGTACCAGGGTTAGGTATTAAACCACCACATTTCACACGCAAATAATGGCTCAGACACAAGGACTTCCAAACACTTTATGATTACAGATGAGTAAAGCAACTTTAAGCAACTCAGTTTTTACTCTATTACAAAAAGCAGATAGTTTAGCTGTAAAGAGGTTTAAGTATTTTTTCCAAAAATATCCAAGCAATCTATGACATAAAAAGAGAAAGAAGCCAGTGCAGGATCATCATTGAAAGTGGAATATGTTGGCTGCTCCTTCAAGATTTGCCTCTTCCATCAGCCAGGAGCTCCAACTTCCTAGGCACAGACTCAGTCCACTGTCAAAACTGAGATTCAGAGTTCAAGTCTCAGAAGCAACACAGCACAAGCAAACCACGGAGAGGTCCATCAGGGTAACTCTCCTGCCAGCAGGAATGTTCAACAGCAGATGATTAAGAGTGCAAGCATATACCAGTACCTCCCCAGAATACTCTTGAATCTTTCAGTGATTTCATGCTCAGATATCTCCTTACACAAGGAGATGCCCATTTAACAGCTGTTGATGCATTTGCCTTCATTTATCTGCCTAAAGCTTTATGCAACTCTAAGTATTTTTTTGGTAATCACGTAGTCCTGTGGCAAAAGAATTCCAAAACACAAGTGCATGCTATATATAATATGTCTGTTTTAAACCTGATACCTGCTAGCTTTATTCAAAGCTGTTCAGTTACCTCATTGAAAGAGAGTACGAACAATCACTTCCTATTCACTTTCTTCAGTCCCTTCATCTTTCTGTCTCTTTTGCAGACTAGAAATTTTTGGTCTATTCCACCATTCCTCATATATCAGTTCTACCACCTTTGCTCAGCCTTCTTAAGCATACTTTCCTGTACTTTTCTGTTTTTGAAATACAGTCCAAACCACATACAGCATGTGAGACGTTGAGAGAACATAACTCATACAGCTACACAATGTTTTGTTCTCCTTTCCTTCCCCAGTAATTCCTAGCCTTTGATTTTTTTTTTCTTTTTCTTTCTTGACTGTTACTGAGCTGATATTTTCCTCTGGTGCTTGAGTGTAGAAAGCTAACTTGAAGCCCATAGTTGCACAGGTAAAGTTAGGATTACCCCAAACACACATGCACAATATCACTTTATATTTGTCCATGCAGAATTTCACCTGTTATGTACTGCCTGGTTGTTTACAGGAACATGAAGTCCTGCAACTCCTTGCTGTCAACCTCTCACCTCTAGTACTCTGAACGACTGTTGGCAGCAAACTTTGCTGTCTCACTCCTGCATCCCTTTTCCAATCACTTCAGCAGAAACAGCTAAAACCTCATCACAAAGAATTACATGTGATTTCCTTTAATTTTGAAGCTTGCCTGCTTATATCTACCATCTGTTTTCTGTCCTTCAGAGTTCATATCCATACAAGGACAATCCCTTTAATTCCACAGCAGTGTTTTTTTCTTGAATAACCTTTAGAGAAGAACCATCTTCACTGTTTTCAGCAATCTCAAGAGGCTACATCAACCTGGTGCATATGTTCACTGCCTCTTAAAGCTTTGCAAGGTATGATTTCTCACTACAAAAATGATTACAACACTTTCTTAAAATGTCATATTTACTCACGGTGAAAAGAATATTATGATCAAGTTTAGAGAACACTGTATTGAAGTAATCTAAATCTTCTCATTCTAAAAGATACTGGAATACTTTGAGGATTGCAACTATCTTCATTGTACACAGCAGCCTACCAATTCATGTAGGATCATAACCTTCTCCTGCCTGTCAGTTTTACAGTCAGTTACGTAATGCAGTTTTAATTGTTCTGTGGTGCTAAAAATTTAAATTTTAGTAATCACAGAATCACAGAATGGTAGGGGTTGGAAGGAACCTCTGGAGATCATCTTGTCCAACCCCCCTGCTTGAGCAGGCATACCTAGAGCAGGGGGCACAGGACCGCGTCCAGCCGGGTTTTGAATATTTCCAGAGAAGGAGACCCCACAATCTCTCTGGGCAGCCTGTTCCAGTACTCTGTCACCCTCACAGTAAAGAATTTTTTCCTCATATTCAGGTGGAACTTCCTGTGTTCCAACTTGTGCCCACTGCCCCTTGTCCTGTCGTTGGGCACCACTGAAAAGAGTCCGGCCCCATCCTCTTGACATCCACCCTTCAGATATTTGTAAGATCCCCCCTCAGTCTTCTCTTCTCCAGGCTGAACAAACCCAGGTCTCTCAACCTTTTCTCATAAGAGAGATGCTCCAGTCCCCTGATCATGTTGGTAGCTCTCTGCTGGACTTGCTCATGATACATATTAAAAAGTATTTTACAGTTATACATAAAAATACCTGTTTAAAACATTTATTTTCATTGCATTAGCACATTTTGGATTGTCTTCTATCATTGTTCTTGTTTCACCATGACTATTCCCAAGGCAATAATCCTAAAAGCCGTAAGTGACCAACAGCACTCGTCTAAGCTGAATCCAATCTGACAATAAACACCGCAACAAAGTTCGATCATTTATGCTTTAAAACAAATCCCAAAACCAAACCAACCTTATTTACAGGTAAGGCCTATTAAGTAGCTGTTTCTAATGCAAACATACATCAATTAATATGAAAATTTATGGGTTGGTTTGATCTTTGTATTAAAACCAAATCTGATCCAAACACATTTCATAGCACTTCAAAATCTGTAACAGAAACTAACATTCTCAGGTCATAATAGCAACCTAGAAGTATCTGGCATAGCCAAAACATGATGCAAAAAATATTATCTCAACCCTTAGTGCTCATTGTAAGTTTCTTATAGAAGAGCTATTTAAAAAAAAAGACTTTACAAGAACTGTGTTCACATTTCCTATTTCTGCTAGGAAGTCTTAAAATGTTCTATTAGACTTGGCAGATTTATGCTGAAAACTAGGTGAAGATCAGTTTTCATAAAAATTTAGTAGTTGGCCTCTCTGATCTAGTCAACAACAACTTGGTAACAGTTCCCAAAAGATGACTTGCGATATAAACCTCTGCTACAAAATCCCAGCCACAAGGAACACAGACCGTTGCTGGAATTTTTTTGGATCAATGTTTTGCCCTGTTAGAATGCTCCATATGGCCTGCAAAATGCCTTGTAAGACTATTAATCAATATCAAATATAAATGGATGCTATTGATAATTACTATTTACTTGATTTATCCAGTCTCATTAATAATTTATTTTTAAGAAGCATCTTTCATATAACTTTCCACACTAGCTTGTGGAGTATAAATTACTGTCCTCTTCCTTGTTAATATGTTCAATTCAAATAGAATAAAAAAAAAAACCCTGACTTCAAGTGCATATTTGACTTTTTTTTTTCCCCAGCTTTTTCAGAATTAAACTGTGGTGAAAAAAATACAATGTTTCTCATGTGGTTCATTTAAAGAATTCATCATGAAGTTTTTAAAGAGTTCATCATGACTAGCATGTCAAGAGGATTCTCACTTGATGAGGTACTTTCACATCCAATACTGAAATGTGTTTTTCTTTTATAGTTATTTATCCCCTCATGGGTGGTGGTTGATTACCTTCACATCCAGGAAAGGTGCTAGATCCTAGCAAAGGAATGGAGCTTCTTGTGCAACTCCCTCATAGTCCTTTCTTGCTGAATTGTGTATTTACAGAAGAAAGTGGAATAAGGCAGTTTTCTTGGAGAACGCCTTTGATACAAATGCAAGATGACACTGAACTCTACACAGGGAGAACAACTGCATCTTGCAACACTTATATCCAACATTCCTTTGAAAAGAACCTAGATGTACACAGAAGAATTATGCATAGTGAAACTATCAGAAAGCTTATTGACTCCTTTTTGTAGTTTCCCATGTTAATAAGCCTCTTCTCGTCTGCAGTGAAGACTGACCATTAGTTGTTCTTTGTACTTACTGGAGAAAATATCTGCTGCTTTGAACTTCTACAAAGCAGAAGGTGAACAACTTCGATTTTACCTACTAGTTACGGATAGGCAGAACATAGCCAGAAGAGGGACGTGGCAATGTGAGCATGAATTCTACAAGTGATAATCACCGCAATTTTAGTGAAAAACAAACAACATAATGGTGAAAGATGAGATATGACCCCAACCTAATATACACATTTTTGGTTCCTCTGGTAGAAAAAAAAACACTTTCTGCAAGTTTTTCTTCCATGTTAAGTATTTAAGATCAAAAATTCTTAATTTGTTTGGAGATGAGAACAGCAGAACCAGCAGCAAAAACTAATGGAACTACTCCAGGCTGGTTTCAGTGCATTAACAAATAACAACCACATAACATTATAAGCCTTCATCAATAACAGTGGATAATTTACACTGTTTAGGTTTTAGAAAGTCACTGATTACTTAAAGCTATATTTTCCTTTGTTCAGCATAGCTAATGTATTGAAGAACAAAGTATTTCAGTTAGAGCCATTATCATGGTACCTAATTATCTTACCAAGCCATGGCACAGTTTAATTCCTTAAAATAGAGCATCTCTATGTAATTAACACTGAGAATCACTATGCCCTTTACTTCCTCTAACAGCAGGAAACACAAGTATAGAATGTGTTTTGCTTCTTGCATGAGTATAAAGCTGAAGCATACACATCCCTACACCCCTCAGTCCTGAAAATTTTCCTCAGGAAAAGGCTTAGTCAGTCAGATCACACAAATAATAAGAGGATATGAGAAGATGACGCCGGCAACAGGCTTTTCAAAAATCTACATACGCTTGAAAAGTCTAACCCACTGGCTATTTCCCAGGAAATTCATTTTGCATCTTTAATTTACTCGGACGCCCCCCACCGTAACTTAAAACCCCTCTTGAATGAGAGTAGTTATGGAAGTACTGAGTTGTTATGGAAAGGCTGAGGAGCAGTAAGATGAGGATAAAACCAAAAGTGACAGACTAGTTGGCCTCTCCAGCACAGGTGAAGTTGAAGAAAAAATTTTCTAAAAGCTGCAGGGTGTTTCTTTTTTATTAGGTTATATGGCAGATTTAAGTGAAAACCTCCAGACAAAACGTTTTCAAAAGGCATGCATGTTTGGGATACCAAAATTTAAATCTCATCTTTGTTTCATCTACAGTCAACAACAGAAAGAACATCTATTACAAACACTTCTTTTACTTTAGGGTAGGCTTAAAAGTTGGGCTTCAATTATTCAGACATGATTGTCCAGCTGGAAATAAATTTGTTTTGAAATTTCCTTCTAATTAAGACCCTATTCATTCTATCTGAAATCACTAATTTAATTTGAACTTAAACATTTAAATTCTTTCTCAAGTAGTGACTTGACACCAATTAGTTGGCCAAAACTGTAGTGGGAAAAAAAAACAACCCTGTGTAACACCAAACCCCAAACTGCTTTTATTCACAGAATTCTACTTAAAGATATGATTTACCTTTCCAAGCACACATTAAATCATTAGTAAAAATATGCTGCAACTGATTTATTTCTGAAGAACGTTGCTGTAAGGCAAAATATTTTTACATAAATGTTAACCTGCTTCAAGCAGACTACGGATCTGAAACAAGGACAGACACCATTGATCAGAAAAGAATATGGCAACTGTTCCACCTGTGAGCACAACTTCAGCAGATCACGTGAATCAAAATCGGACCATACTTCCTCAATAACCTGCTTTTAAAAGGCAAATGAGCACAAATAAGCAGTATGACTGATACTTACTAAGAACTAATTCCCTATTTCACCTTTTGAATTTCTAAACTATTTACACCTCATGTATCATTTTAATTATTTTTGCAGTTCATTCCCAGAGAACCTTGATGCTGGGAAATTAATTAATGGACACAATAGAAGAACTGTCAGCATTGTTTAAATACAATTTCAGCACTGGCCTCATTTACATGTATCCCTTTATTCTAAACAATGGGACTGCTGAATATTTTGTATGAAATTGTTAGTTCATTAAAAAGAGCACAATGATATCCTTTTCTGCAGTTATTCATCAGTTATCATATTTTGCTGAAATACATAATCCATGCTCAAGACAACCACTAGAGCTTTTAGCCCCCGGATTTCAAAGATACTGAAATAGTTGTATAATAGCGAATAATTGTTTGATTAATTGGCTTTAGCTTTATCATATTATTAGCTTTAATAAAAGTTATTAAATTAATTATTCAAGGCAGACCTATAAAGAGTAAGAAGTGTTAGCTTAACACTTCTCAACTGAAAAAAACAATTTTAATAACTGTACAAATACATATCAGATTTATACTGAATGACAAAAACAACATCTAAATAACAGTATTAAAAACTAACAGTTGCTCATTCCAACTTCTCAGCAAATAACAAGAATATGCTTACTGACACACCGCCAACATGAAATTCAAAGACATCCTCTCATTGAATATGTTTTAGGCCACATGTCAGTTCCAGATATGGAGGCTTAATGTGTGTCTTTTTGGACAAAATGGTATTTTGATTGCAATGAACACTTAAATGAAATACTACTGGTCATTTGAGTAAAATGAATTAACTAATCCAATAAAGACATTACTGAATTCCTGTCAGGTGAACAGAAACTTTACAATCCTCAAATTTCCAAATCTGTAGAATGAAGGGATGGTTACATCAATGTAATATGTAAATGTTTTGTGAAGATTTCTTATTAGATTCTGAACATGAAATGACATTTATACCAAAACATTGTGTGGTCTAAGAAAGAGCTAATTTTTTCTTAACAACAACAACAACTAAATTTTCAAGCAAACTATTCCAATGACTTTTTCTTTCCTTCAAGGAATACACCGTAAGACCTGAGAATGAACAAATACATGTAACACATTCAGTCACGTTTTCTAAAAGGTTTAGTCTTGTTTACTAAGAAGATAAGTGGATAGGATAGCAGAAACAGAAATACCAAAGGTATTTAGTAAGAAGCATGAGCTATTGCTTTCCCTTCCTGTTTTCCAAGCTAATCTTTCCAAGCTTAGTCACAACAGAGTCAACTCATGACAGAGTCAAGAAAAACACCCAAGTTTCTAGCACAGCCATTATAAAGATACTCAAGATACACCACTAGCTTTTTTCATCCCCTTCTCTCATCATTAAACCACATTATTTTGTTGCTAGTTTGTAGAATGTAATTTCTGATCACCAGAATTCCTCTAGAGACTAGGAAACAGTTGGAACCAGTATTTTTCTCCACTTGCTGGCCTGCAAAAAGCTCAACACTTACTCATGAAAATCTGCTTCCTTGCAGAGCAACGCTATCTGAATCAGTCTCTACTTAGGAACGGCAATTTGGCTGAATGTTCAATATTGTCTCTTGATGACAATCTAATTGCATCAAGATTTTTGTGACCATATGACTGCTTAACAACATTTCTTGGCCTCATACTTAACATTTCATTCAGCTTCTATTAAAACTAAGATACTAATAATGCCACAGAAACTAAGGTAGGCAGCTGCTGAATGCAGCAGCATCTTCACTGATCGAGAGGAAAAGACACATCACCTGAAAACATTATTCAGCTGCTCTTCAGCTCCGTCCAGCACACAGGCTCTACAGTAGCGACTTCGCAAAACCGCAGGTTTATGAAAGGGCTGATGTCAAAAACAACTGAAAAGCCAACACCGTTACTCATTCCCAGTATCTGAAAATTGCTAGTCTCTCAGTGTCACAGCTGGAAATGTTAATAAAGCATGTATTTTAATTAAATTCATTAGATACTTGAAAGCTATTGCCAGGAGCTTGATCTTGTCTGAATGAATAAGATAAGCTGCCTCTTACCTAAACAGTTAATACAAAAGACTCACCAAGCTGGTTAAAAAACCCACTTTTCAGACCACTTCTATTCCCATCTACCAACTGGTTAACACAAACGTAGAATAATAGTAATGAGAGGGTGCAGCTTTGCTGAACTCTGATCAGAAACTACATCCACTAAATATAACTGACTTCATTAGCTTCAACAAAAATATTTCCCGTGAATAACATTATTGTTCTGAAGATGCAACATGTCTCAATGGATGCCACAGCCTGCTCAGTACTTAAATAACTCTCAGGACACTGAATCAAGGTAAGTTCTTTGATTTGAATCTTCTCAAAATGCTGAAAATCAAAACCTGGTGGACAGCAGAACAAACAAGTCAAGCTCTGCACTAATAATCAGTCCTCACATTGGATCACTGACTGAAGACATCAGCATGAAACAGAAGACTTATGTGGGAATGGCAATACCTGTAGAGTTGTCAACACTGCTTTATCAAGGTTCTCTGGAAGTTAACTCTGATGCTACTACTCTTATCTCTAAGAACTGAAAAATCTGTCTTGACCCTGAAGAGCCCTGAGCAATTACGAGACAGTAATACTCTCATACTTCTCTCCAGCTCAGCTGGATGCACTAATCATCAATGCTTTCCTAAGTACGCAGATTGCAACTGCTTTGTTGAGTAAAGCTTCTACAAGAGTATCCTATAGCAGTGCAAAGGAAGAAAGAAGTGGCAGAAAGTGAGGTAAATTAAGATATTACCACCTGCATACAACTTCATTAATTCTAATATTACCAGTAATGTGGGGTTCTTTTCTGGAAAACCTTACTCCATCACAGATACAGCACAGTTGAGTAGCTTGAAAAGCCCTTGCTCTACAATAGCTTCTTCCATACTGACAGCATGAGGTGACCAGTTCAGCTTCATGTTTTTCACATTTGACATGACATCACCAGAGTTTAGTTATTCAAGAGTTATTCAAGAGTTTCAAGTAATTCAAATCTCTTACTGCTGTCAATAAACATGGCTTGTTTTTTTTATTTCCACCAGCTTTTGTGAGCATCTCTCCACTAATCCATGTTGACATTTAAAGGGTTGAATCTTCACTACCAGTATTTTGAGATGCTTCCAACAGATGACAAAGTGAGCAAGAGTGCCCTAATCACTACCTCCATGGCCTTAAGCAGCTGAAAATGGGAGGACAGCTTTGATCCAAATAAAAGCTTTCTGCCTGAACTTTTTGGCTGAATGCAGAATATTCAGCTGAAATTCACAGATAACATCTAGTATAGTACCTTCTGCAAATTCCTTAATCAAGAATTATTGAACAAGTTATGTAAAAGCACAATACTAGTCCTATTGCAACAACCCAGGCACTACACACATTGGAACCATGTTTAGGAATCTAAATTTTCAGAAGCACTTTACAATTTATTTTATTCAAGCCTTCAAAAGAGTGCCTACTGAGCTTATAAACGACTTCTACTGGATTTGGTTTTTACTATTATAAAAGAAAAAATATATTTCCATCTAATTTTCTTCAAATCTCTTTTATTAAGTTGTAACAAGCAACCTCAAGACAACCACATAAAAAATCGTGCTGCCAGGCTTCAGGTTGAATTTTATCAACAAAATGAATGTGAAAGGAACAAATATTTAGCAAAATAACAATTCAGCCTCTAGAAAATGACAATAGAAGCCAAATATTATCTACTCAAGTTGTGAACTAAAATAATGGATGTATCTATTAATAGATGTGTCATCAAAACATACTTTTTTACTGCATCTGTCCTTCAGCTTTATAACATTTTTCAAATTAAACAAACAGATTTTTCCCACATTATTTTGCTTATAGCAATGACGACTGAAGACCCTGAACTTTTAGGCTTTAAAATCTGACGAGAATATACCCTGAAATGTTGGAAAGAAGGATGTCAAGCTGTGCTTTCCAACATAAATTTAAGTCAATGCCAATGTTTTAATATCTAAGATATCATTTAAGCTGCAAATACAGCTTCATTGGGTACTAGCTACAAGATTTTCAAAACAGCTTACTCATCCCCAGGTACTTTTTGTATATTGCTATTCCTCAGTTCCCAAACTCACTAAATTAATATCAAAATGGTAAGGATACAGAAAAATTAAGTAAAAAGTAAAACACATTTATTGCAATTAGATACTCTATACCGTAAAAAAAATTGCACGCAGAGATGTTATGATGGCCAATACTGACCATCTACCATTTTGGAAAACTGTTTTCTGTACACATTATTTTTCAGGGTAGTATTAAATACCTAACAGTATAAAAACTCTGCTATCACGGAATGGCTCTGTGGAAATATGAAGTTCACCATACACTGATAATGTCTGTAACTCATTCCAGTCAAAATGGATGCAGTACAGTGCTGTTAGTTGGAAGAAATGTGCTCTGACCAACCAATGTGCAATGCAAAATGAGCTGCGAAATGAAGAAATCAGCTCATCCAAAGTTCTACTGAAGGTTTACACACTGAAGAGATTCCCAGAGCCATGCAGAAAGTGCTTGTCCAGGTGCAGGGACAGAAATAGAGGTGTCAAATAATTAACTGATTCCAGATTTAACAATTCTCAGCGCTAGCGATGAGCTACTGAAGATGTATCCTGGACACCTTTCAAGAAGCTGCATTTGCCACATAGAGTCCTTGCTGTCTGAAAGTTATCGTGAACATTTCTAGGGCTGTTTAGTTTTCATGTTACCTCAATAAAGCATGGCTAGTCTTAGAAGACTGTGAAAAGCCTCTGCATCCCTGGGGTCTTAAACTATAAACCAAATTAATACTCATTTCTGAAAAACAACAAGGTGCTGCTCCTATGGAAACAAGCGGGAAACAAAGCTTGTCATGCGCTGCTCATTGGGAGCCTCCAGGGATCCAAATTGCAGAGTTCTGTTTCCATAAAGGGTACAGGACCAGAGACAAAGAGAATTTAAAACAAAAAGAACGAAAAAAAAAGAAAAAAAACCAAACAAAAAAGAAGTCATAGCCCTGTTAGAATAAAAGAAATGAAGAATGCACGTGTAATGAAATGGGACTGAATACCACAAGGGAAGGGAATCTACAAGTCAGAAAACTGAAAACCTCTTTCCCACATCCCTAATTTACAGAGCAGGTATTCAGAGATTTTATTAATAATCACACTTAAAATTAAAGAAAATAAAAATATACTGCAATCATACAAACATTTAGTCTGCACTTAAATAAATAACTTCAAAAAGTGATACAGTATCATGCAAAAAAATGTATTTCAAATTGTATCTTATGGAAGCCTCAACAAAACCAAAGTTTTTAATTATAAAAATGTTTTATTAAAAAGCAAGTGTTGGATTATTTCAAAACAAAACAACACAACACCCCCATAAAAGCAATTTTTCCTGAAATATTAAAATAAAGTTAAAACATACCTAAGAGAACTTTCCTCTATCTGCAATCTAAGCTTTAAAAAAGTATCATTAATGAAAGTTGTTTATACCTTTCAGAAAGGACAGATTGATTTGTTTTCCCACTAACACAGTGCGTTTCTGCAGGTTTGATAAATTACTATGAACAAAGAAAGAATCTAGCTAGAAAGAAGAAAAACCTGTTTATTAACAAACAGGAAGACTATTAGAACTTAAAGCCTCAATCACGAAAATGCTACTGTTAATTTTGTGGAAAGGTATTTGAGCACTATGTATAAGAATTTTTTTCAGCTACATGAAAATTTATTAAAGGATAATCAGAAGAAACAGTTTTTGTTGAGCTGATTTGTATTTAATAATTTATAAAAAAACTTTCAAAAAATCTGTTCTCCATTTATGGAAATAAAATGGTAAACTGTTGACATTATCTGGCAATTTTAATCCATAACTTTTTGCAAAAGAGAAAAAAAACAGTATTTAAATGAAAAACAAGAAAGCACAGGCATTTCAACTGTTACCTCTATTGCCCTATCTACCAGACCATGTTTCCCCTCCAGAATAAACTACTTATTTC
The DNA here is from genome assembly GCA_031468815.1 of Morus bassanus. Taxonomy (NCBI): domain Eukaryota; kingdom Metazoa; phylum Chordata; class Aves; order Suliformes; family Sulidae; genus Morus; species Morus bassanus. The sequence goes on from CM062571.1 coordinate 67,342,631, forward strand.
TGTCTTGAATGCAAAAAAACCTCTGTATTGCTTTTTATATCTATTTAGCTTATTCAAGGTATTATTACTCTTTCCTAAGTCACTACATAAAACTTGTATTTTCAATACTATTTATTGTATTTCATAAATATTCCATTAGAAACAAATTCAGAGCAAATATAAGTTGGAGGCATAATTTCCATTTATTACTTTTCATAATACCTTTTTCAGTCAGAGGTATCAACACAATCTACAGAATTATTGCCATTGTTCTCAAAGACAGATAAAGGACAAAAAATTCACAGCATAGTGTCTAATTATTTTCATCTATCAAAACCAATGGAATATATATTAAAAGTTATACAATACAGCGTAATCATATGGATATTTATGATGATCCAATTTAAGACTATTGTGAAAGACTGTCTGATATATAAGTTTTCAGTTTCTGTGGGTTATATTCCTTTTCAAAAAGAGACACCAGGACGTCAGGATGATGCCTCTGGAGGGAAAGTGAGATCCCTTCAGAGCAACCGAGGATGCCCAGAAAGGAAAGTTCCAGTGACCACAGTGAAGACCAGAAGAAAAATTACAGTAAAGGACCGGGGGCCTGCACCAACCAGAGCCAGAAACACTGATCAGAGGGTGATGAAGCAAAGAGTTTGATGAAAGAAATCTTGTAGAGGCTAGAGCAGGCTCCAAGGTGCTTGCTAAGATTCATAAAGTCATTAAGGGCACAGCTACTGCAGTGTTTTGGTTTGGATTACAAGCATTCTTTTGAAATACATTCTCATGTACATTCACATACTGAATCATAGCTTGCATTGTAGAGTTTCTCTCCACAGATCCACTCCTATTGCACTGCACTATTTGCCAGTGCAGACACTCAGAGTTAGAAATCAAACCTGGAAGCAAACCTGCCCTACAAAGATGCACTGAATAGATGTAGAGTTGCCTACAACCTCCTTTTACTTCTGCTCTCTTATACATAAAAAGAATTTTGTGACTAGTAAAGAAATTAATTATTCTAACTTCTACCCAATAAAAAACAGCCTTTAAACAATTCAAAAAGCCTTTCTGGAATGCTTTCAAGTGAAAGAGGAGGAGCTGTCTTAACCATCCTCCAAGCTCAGGCCAACCTGAGGTTTTACTGAGTATTCAGGGTCCTGTCAGAGGTAGTACAGGTAGTTAAGAACTATCCTCTGCACATGAAAGACTTTCTGCAAAGTTTTTGTATCTTCTACTTCCATCATCACTTACAAGCATAACAGGAAAAAAATGAGAGTCAGACTGGGAATTTGATGTAATGTTTCCCCATAAGCTCTCTCTCTGCAGGAAAAGACAATCAGACACGAAGTATTTTAGTTTCAAAAACATTCAGCCAAACTAAACCACAGAAGAGTCTGCGATTTTATCTCAGCCATCTGCTTCGTTTATAAGCAATGGATGTTCAATATACTGCAATAAATTCAAAGCCTTCAACCTGTCTCCTGTCACAAGAAAAACAAGAATGTTGCACTGCAAAAGATGGGTAAAACTGTGAATTTCCATTAATTCCTGAAGTGGCCAAACACCTTTTGACTCCAGACTAAAACAGAGTATCATGCCCAATTTTCTTTCTTCTGATATTTGGAACTAGAGAAATATTTCAGCCACCGCTCCAATTACCACTTAAAAATGAAGATTTCTCAGAACTTGGTAAACGTTTTTCACATAATTCTTAGCATTCCGAAGTCAAATGGACACCACCATCCTCCCTCTAGAAAAGGAAAGCATAGCTAATTCATAATTATTAACACACGCTCTCTTTCATTATTCACTCTCTATAAGAAAGCAGGACATGCACAATTGCTAGTCCAACCTCCAGCAGTAATGGTATTCATCAGTAATCTTCTTGTGAGCCTTTACAATGACCCTACTACTTGACTTCAATCAGCTGTAAAGCTCCTTTATTCTCTTATCACATCAGTGTGAGGGAATGAATGCCAAGGCTTGAATGCCCTCCTAAAGGAGTACAGTCATGCTGTTAGAATAGCAATGAGATTCATCTGACACTGCTCAACACATTCTTTCACACTCCCTCACTCTTGCAGAGGAATGCATGCACGACAAAAATAAATCCATTGAGCACGAAAGCTAAGAAACATATCTACAGAATAATATACTAAGTAAAGCATATAACAGTTTAATAGAAAGAGTTGGAAGTTGATATGAAGGATGCAATTAACAGACTTAACTGGCAGCAGTTGTTTTCCATTTGTCAGAAGAAAGGGATGGGCGGAATAATTATTCTACTAGTGAGAAAGATATTCAGAATTTCAGTACAGAATGTCTCATCTATTAATACTCAATTCTCCTTAAACTCTTTTTATTTTTGCTGATGCAAGGACCTAAGAATAGACTTGTTCTTGCTCATTACAATAAAGAGAAGAAAACAAGAGATCCAGATTCAAAAGTGGATGATTCTAAATATTTTAAGTAGAATCTTTTGGTTGCTCAGTCTGCCTGCTCCCTGTACCGCTGACTGTTGTGCATATTGCTTTAGCCAAAACAAGGGATTTAGCCTGAGGTGAAATCTCTGCCAGTATGCCCCCAGAATCTAGACTACCATATCAACACAGTTATCAGACAACTCAGGCAGGAAATTGAACAGTCACTCATAATTTAATATTGCTTTTTAGGACTGAGAGGTTTTTTGCTTTTATTTTTGTAATTTCAAATACATCATTAACACTCCACCATGAAGGTAAGCTGCGCTTTAGCAGGAAGAACAAGCAAAAGTGTATCTTTCTAGCTGAAGTATATTGGTGGATTCTCAGTAATAAATATATTATAAAATGCTTTACAAAAATTTGTATTTCAACAGTTAGTTATGATAAATTCCACTTTCTGGCCAGCTATAAACCAGCGTTTTTCCTCTAGAAAGGCTATTTCTACTAAATATTTTTAAAATATTTCAATCAAAACTTATTTTCATAATGATAGTGAAAAATGTACACAATCTTGCAAATAGAGTAGCTAAAAGGAAGAAAGACATCAGAAAGCTTGGCATACAAAATGCAGCAACTATCCTAAGAAAACCCACTCTTTTTTAGGACATTCTCCTTTAAATCAACACTAGGCTGCAAGTCCATTCATTCTGTAGATCTTATGCTTCATAATCTCAAAACCAATGTGTTCACACTTCTATTTCCTTACATTCACTAAGATATTCTGATTTTTCCCCCCTCAGTTAAAATTTTTATATATATAAAAAAAAATAATCTTCCTTGTGTGTGAGGTTATTTAAATTCCTGTGCTGTTCCATTAAGGATGAAGACAAAGGATGTAGACTATGAAATGCCTTTGTGTTATTTGACCAGAAGCAGATTATTTCAATAGTGCACTACACTCTACAGTCCATTTTAAGAGCAAACACGAATACAGTGAAATCTCTTCTGCTGTGAAGTATCTGTCAGCATCAACTCCTCCTTGGAGAACCTTTGTGCCCCTTCTCAGGAAAAAGGCATTGATGTGGCAAGTGAATGGGGTTCTGAACACTGTTTTGAGAACATGAACTGACATCTCGGCATACTGGAGATGCATTAAAACTTAATGAGTGACTCAACTGATGACGTTTTCCTGAGGAGCTACAATGATCCAGTGATATAAACAGCAGCTTTTCCAGTAGGAATGTTTTAAATATTGTCTCCTGCACCTCCCTCTCACACTTGTGAAAGGATCAAAATTCAGGATGGAGCTCTACAAAGCACCTTCCCCAGTGAAAGTACATGGCTAAAATTGCACATTCACTGGTGCTAGACTTCAGTATATAGTATTTTGGTGACACCCTTTCCCAGTAAGGTATGCAGAGAACTCTCAGTCAAAGAAGAGAAGGCATCAATAGAAATCAGTAAAGGGGCCTTTTTTTTAGTATAGGTGAGCAACAAAAACTTGTCATAACTATTATACTAATTATATCCTAACAAATAGTTATTAGCACATGCAGCCAGTAAAAGTGAATCACAACACATGTGGAAAGGGGCCAGAAATGACTGCTTCTAACGAGGCCAGACAGCCATCCCCTGCCTCCTCTCACAACAGCGTGATACAGAACTGCCCAGCTCCCTATGCCTTGCTTAAGCTTAATTATGTCAAACAAACAATAAAGCTAAATTAGAACAGGATCCTCCTCACAGCCATGGGCAGAAGCAAGGAAATGAATAGCAGCTGAGATACCACAGGTCCAAACCCCCCACTGACAGGAGAACAAGAAAGCACTCATAGCTCACACTTGGTTTCAGTAAATAACATTATTCAAAAGAACTAGGCTGCGCCAAAGGTAGATTGCAAGAAGACACATGCTTAATGAGCTAAAGACCTCTCAAGGTTGTTAACATGCTGTTTTTACACAACATTAATGAACTCCTGGGCATCAGTTTCAGGATTAAGAATGAGATTAAGCTTGTAGTTAATGCCATGTGCTTTAGTAAAGGCTTCTTCAGGAAGCATACTTCCACATGTGCTCATCTTCATACTTCCAAGAACTCTTTCTAAAAATGAAGAGTTTTCTGATTCAGGATTTATTTGTACTTCTGAAACCAATGAAGCAGAATACGAGCAAAATGAAAAAAAAACAAAAACAAAAACAAAAAACAAAAAACAAAACCCCCCCAAAAAAAAAAAAACCAAACCCAAAATATTGCATTGGTGAGTAAAACATTTAATGAAGATTTAACTCCACAAACTCTCCTTTTCTGCTGATACTAGCAGAATTTTTGGAAATGACACTAGGAAAAACCATTTATAGGAACAAGATGATCAATCTGAAAAAAAGCTAAGGTGATAAAACACATTGAGTAGCTTAAATCATACAAATAAAAACTCGAACACAGAAAAAAACCAGATACCCATTACATTTTAATACCAAAATGAGGAACTGTTAAATTCCTTATTAAAAAGTCCTTGGCGGAGACTAAAATTTCCTACAATAAAACCACCTGCAACATTACTCTGACTTTGCATCATTTTCTGTTAATGACCTAGACTTCACAATATGATGGAAAACCTAACAATGTGGTATTTAGTTCTTACATAAAGGAACAAACTGGAAGAAAAAAAATTCAGAATGGTTTTAAATTACTCAAAAAGATGAAAGAATTTCCTTAGTTTCCCTTGATTTTACAATCAGTTCTTTAAGGGATCAAAGCATGTTAGCACAACTGTTTTATTTAGAAATGTTAAATACAAGACAATTCATTTCTACTGCACTTTGTTCTCCCCACTCCCTCCCTGCTCCCCTGCTGAAGGAATAACATTAGTTTTTGCTAATGCTGTTAAACAGTATAAATGTCTTGTGCATAGAGGAAAGCCATTATGTTTAAAATCAAAGAAATATTTATTTCCAAATATATGTGCTTCTGGCTTGTAAACCCATATAGGACTGATATTAATATTTTGTGAAGAATAAAATGCTTCTGAGATCTATCTTGCAAGATTGTGGAACTAAATAAGATACAAATAATGAAAAACTGGATTACTGGAAATATTGGAGGCTAAATCTGATGCTTGCCTGAGAGCAGAAAAAGGAAGCAGTAAAGATAGAAGCAGATGAACAAAAAGCAGGCCAACACCTGAAGGAAATACTCTACTAACACCTGAAAGAAACCACCTTGTACTTTGAGTAAGAGTTTATTCACACAAAAAGGTCTACGTATCATAATCCCATTAAAAATACAGTCTCAATGAATAATTGTTTACCTAATTAAAGGCTTTCTTGGCTTAACTGAAAAACAAAGACATAATTTGCCTATAATACAAATCAGATTTTGTGTAAAATATTTGTATTGATTTTTTTCTTGACACTTTTCTTTGCTCATTTGTCAGCAAATCAAGCAACCTGCTGAACCAGACTGAATGAAGAGCCCAGCTCTCCCCATGTACTTGGAGACCAAACGAGGATGTTAACTTTCCCTACTAGGTCATGTTGCCAACTGCTGGAATACAATGTACGTGGAAGGAAGAGCAGAAAAAAAATACATTTGAAAAACAAACCATGGCGCATTTCAGAGTATTGTTTTTAAAGCAAAACAAGATCTATGTGAAAAATGCAGGTATAGATATCTAGCAAGAATTTTCTCAAACAATGTTATAGTTGCTTTTATTATTTTCTAGTTATTTCCAGACGATAATGTTTTCTGGAATTCTTACCAAACTCCCTCTAAAAAAATCTCAACTTTAGTCAGCAGGAAAAAAAGCAACCTCACACCAAAATTAGGACCCCAAAGGAATGGCAGGAAGATGTGCCAAGGGAGGTTTTGGTTGGATATTAGGAAAAGGTTCTTCACCCAGAGGGTGGTGGAGCACTAGAACAGACTCCCCAGGGAGGTAGTCATGGCACCAAGCCTGGCGATATTCAACAAGCACTTGGACAACGCCTTCAGACATATAGTGTGAGGTTTGGGGTTGTCCTGTGCAGGGACAGGAGTTGAACTCGATGATCACTGTGGGTCCCTTCCAGCTCAGGATATTCTATGATTCAATGATTCAAACTTAGAAATTAATCTCTTATAATGAACCTCTGTTTTTAAATATGACAATCTGCAGGCTGAAAAATCATCATACAGGAAGATAATGTGGACTTCGTATGAATCATTGTTCTTCACCTACTCTCCAAAAGAAAAGTATCTTTGATTGAAACGTTATATATTAAAAAGTTTAGAAAATACGTACCTTAGTTCTTTTTAAAGTATTAGTTATAAGTTTATGAACTATATGCTAAATATTTTTGATGAGCAACTGGCATGATATGTTTTTTCCCATTCATTTCTCACAGCTACATATCAGCTTGCCAGTTAATTCTTTCTGAATATTCTCATTTCTAAATCCTTCTCCCTTTGACTGTGATCCAGGCTTACTTTCTGCTGAGGAAAAGGCATAAAAGGCTTACAAGTTCAAATTTTTAATGGGTTTATGAAGAAGAATATTCTAAGAAGGATTGCTTTGACAGTTTGATTAGATTAATACAATCAATCAGTTTCAACAACATATGCCGCCCTTAGAAATACAGGTACTGCAACTTCTTTAGTGGATGCTACTGCATTTAAATTGAAAAGCACCAATATCACATATTTCCAAGGCATATGTCCAAGGAAAATTAACTGAAACACACTGGATAAGGATAATGGCATTTATAAACACACTCCTCTCACCAAAAGATTAAATTAGCAAAAATGAAGCACAACTACCTGCATGCTTGTTTGTGAAGATGCTCTTACATTTTAAAAACGTACAAGGAATTTGTAACTAGTTTACTTGTATGTAAAATAACATGACAATTTTTGGAATTGTTGAGCTATACAGGAAAAAATTACTAAGTCACAAACTGAAATATTTACAACATGGTTTGTAAATAAAGTATATTCTATATTTTGTAGCCAAATACTATGCTGTAAATAATATATAATGCTGTAGTTCTGTCTTCTATTAGAAATATCCAGAAAGTTCAAAATATGAAACAATTAACCAAGCATGTCTGGCAATTGTTAACAGGTCTGATTCAAAGAATTGCAGAAAAGGGAATGATCTATTATAATTTTGCCTCCTTGAATTTGTTTTTCTGGCAGTCATAATGTTATCTAAATATTGCTTCATTCCTCCCCCCACTGAGTTTTTCTAAATTGTATATTTTAAAAGATGATGCATACTCCATTCATGAACAAAATTAATGTGCAATCTGGTACAGCTATAGCACAAAACTTGCAGATTTATAACGAACCTGCCTTAATGAATCTCACCTTGGTATAGGGGAGAGCAGAATATGAGGTTAGTAGCAGGATAGATATCTCCTATGGTACTTAAGTTGGAATAAGGATAGGCCCTTATTTTCAACTCTGCAGCTTGTGAAGGACAGGTCCTCCTTGTTTTCAACTCTATTATCAACACAGCAAAATACTCTATATTGTGACAAAACTTGAAAATTTTCTATACAAACACTACTTTCCATAGTAACTGTAATTAACAAGGGACTAGGTTCTGATTTATGGTTACACAAATACATGATGAATTTTATCTTGTATAATGACACCCAGTGATTCTATCGTGATACAGCAATGACAACAAAACTAGGTACATTTGAACTTTTGTTAACCAAGTACAAATAGTCTGAAATGACTATAGAAAAAAATGTGCGCAACTTTTAAATCTTTCCAGCAGATGTTTAAGATGCACTGAGTAACATTAGGTACAGACTAAGAACCATCTGATAGACTGCAGTGATCTCCGTATAATAAAAAAATGCAATATTGGCCTTGAGATAGTGCCTACTTAATCCAGGACTATGTGAGATGGACCAAATAGGGTCATCTGAAAGCTCGTGTCTGCATTTGCATTAGCAAGTAACTCAGGGCAACAGGAGATGATGAGAAGATCACAGCAGTTCAGGCTGAGGTTTCTACAGCTACAGGAAATGCAGCTTGAATTTGCAGCTTACTTCACACTCAGTTTAGTCTCGGATTTTTACTTCAGACTAGATTTAGCCTTGAGTCCCCAAATATAATGTTCATGTGGTTCATGGTTCAAAGCTGTCCATGTCATTGCCTTGAGACATGTATGTCCCCGTTGGCGACCATTACGTGTTAGAGCCTCTTTGGTGCGCAGCTGAAAAAGAGGTTACCATTAAACTTCCTCAGAAAGGAATTAACACCAAAAATATTCCATGAACCAAACCAATAGAAGGCAAGTGAGGACAAAAGGGGAATTTGCTTCAGAGCTACATTACTATTCCAAACCAAAATGCAGACTGGCATTTGGTGCACATATATGCAGACTTGCATCTAAACCTTGCTTCTCAAGAGAAAAATTTGTAAAAAAGTGCCTAATGAACACAGAATCCAAACAACCTAGAAAGTGTCAGCATATCAATATGGGAAATGAAGAACTCATGAGCTGCATGTGTTAATTTATATACTCAAGGCCACCTCACATGACTGCAGATGCACTGCCTATAAGCACCTACAAGTACAAAGCTGCAAAACTAGCAGCATGCCTACTAACACAAGATTGATCAAAAAAGTTGGAAGTTCTCATTTCCATAGCTGTAAAAAATGTCTTTTAAACAGCAAATGATTCTAGAAAGAGAAAACATTTTTAATTTCAAGGCGGGGGGGGAGGGCAAGGGAAGAAAGAAAAAGATGAAGGCTGCAATTAGAGGACTTGGAAACAAAGACAGAAAGGTTGGTGAATTGTCAGTGCTGATTAAGACAGTGGAGAAATGAAAGCTAGCCAGGGTGAAATGAAAGCATTGTGAACCCCTGCAACTGGAATGAAAAGAAAGCTCAGTAATCAACTAAATACAAGTGTACTTTACTACTCTGCTAAAGTGGGCTGAAGTATCCTTAGTGTAATAATATTCACCATTCAAAATAATAGTAGCTAAATTCAGCACATAGCACACTGTACGTGTTGTAGAAAAGGGTATTGTTCAACTTCACAAATTACCAGTTTTGGAGTGTTCAACTGGAGGCACTTAAAAAAAAAACCACACGCACAAAAAACAACAACAAAAAAAGTATGGTTTCCTTAACTCATTTCATAAGCTACCTTCAAATGAAGTTCCCAAAAGCATTTTTGGCAAACTCTGTCAGCATACATGAATGCCAAACTTGTGCCACTGGCAACACACAAATCAACTTCTACCTGATTGTATGAACTCTAAACTCGGTATTTCTCAAACTTCACAGTTAATACGAACTGAGAAAGCTGTATAAAGAACACTATTCTTTCTTACAATAAACTTTTTTAATAAATAGAAATAAAGCCCTATTTTTCCCTCTCTACTGTGGAAAAACACAGTTCCAGCATTTAACCAAAGTACCTCCAGCTTGAATTGATATTTATCTCCCTTCAATTACCACCACATTCGTGGCTTTCAAAAACTGCAACGGCAGATGTGTAGTCACCGTCTCAAAGATATGTTTCCCACAACAGCTATTTTAATTTTATTTCTAAACTCTTTCATTGTTTACAAAGTCATGACAGTACCCCAGCACAGCAATGATTTAGCTCAAGTTGTGATTCAGACATTATACTTAGTCTTGAGTGAGTGCTTTAGAGAGATTTATTTTGATTTTTAGCTTCACTGAAAGATATTACTAACCCTATGGAACACTGCTGAAGACAACTGAGTTACCCGAAATGAATCTTACCCACTAACTCCCATGTACAAGTTTGTTAATTTCTTTATTAAACATACAGTGAAAATGGATTAGGGTCTAGCCAAAAATGTTGAATACAGTAATAAATTTTCTTTCACAGACATCTTTTCAAATAGGTGAATAGACCAGACAAAATTTAAAAACAAAATTAAGATACAGTTATATCAAATTAATTCATTAATTTAAAATATGCAGATATTATTAACCATAACTGATTTGTGTATTTAATCAGAATAACCACTACAACAACTTCATATTTCACAAATTGTACTTTCTAGTGCATGTTCTATACTCTGTCAGAGATCTGAATAATCAGAAGGACAACTTACTTTCTGAACCAGTGCCAAACTGAAGATTCCTACACTGAAATTTTTTGTTGTTTTGAAATGAATCAAAACAGCTAAAGGCAGCAAAGATTTAGTGGAATAACATTTACTAAAGACAGTCCAGAGGACAGCTGAAATCAAATTTTATTTGGAAACCACTGTCCATAACTGATGCCACTTTACGCATGACTTTAGAACCTCTCCATATTCACGTACATACTGCAGCATATGTAGCATTATTTCACTTTCAACTCTACAAAAATATTAATTCCAATTCAGCACAGAACAGCCAAAATTTAGCACAGATTTATATACACATTGAATGAGTTGGAGTTTTTTGATCAGTAATTCCTGAACTACTGCTGGGAGAAAAAAACCTAAATTGGGATAACCACAAGAATACTTACAGAGAAAAATGGCAAGAAAATGAAGGAACTGAATGATAGAAGATCTGAGAAATGACAGAAGCAGCAAATTACATATTCTATCAGATTTAAAGAGATTCATATTATTCATATTAGACAAAAAGTTCAAAACAAGAATAAGAATTGGGCTTTCTGAAATTCTGTGAGGGGAAAGTAGAGTACCGATAGTCTGGAAAATATAAGAGAAAAATATGCTAAAAAAAATGCTATGCAGGATCTATTACAAAAAGTTACAAAATAAGAGAACCAACAGCTTTTGGGAGGAAAAAGAAAAATTCTTGGTATCAGTAATTGTCATCAGCTATCTAGGGAGAACTGTGATACAGACGGTCTGAAACGCACATCTCAACTAAGGGAGTCAGGTCAGAAAAATAAAAGTAGATATGCAAATCATCAGCATAAGCTGACAGTGAAGTTGTAGGAAAGCCTCAGATCACCCATGAATAGGATGGAGAAGAAAAAGTAAAAAAAGACCAAGAACCTCTGCGAGACTGGAAGAAAGGGCAGAATAGCTTTCAAAATAGACAGTCAAGTACAATGTAAGTAGGTGCACAAAGCACAAGACTGTCATGTATCAGGAAAATAAGGAAGGCCAGAATATTACAGAAAAAGTGATCATTACTAGGAGCTAAAGCACTGCAGAAACAAAAGAAGATAAGGTACTTAATATTTCAGGAAGTTCTAATGATGTTGTGCATTCCAGAAACAGTAATTATACCGATTTCATAATACCCCTACAAGTATCTGTGCTACTACAGAGAAGCTATATTTACTGGATTCTACTAAATTTGTTGAATACTAGTTTGTCCTTTCTTTCCCCCCAAGGTTCTGTTTGAATTTAGGTACTATATCTTACACAGTGGAAAAGAGGTAAAAATTATTTTGAAAGCTTAATAGATTTTCTGCGCAGGCTTAAAAGCTTTGTCACTAAAATAGTCTGCTTTGAAGCAAATCAGGTTAATCTACTATGCACTTCAACCTACTAATCTTCAGTGTAGTAGAATGTTCTGCCGTACATCGATGAATTTTGTCATGAATATGTACTAATTATTTTACATATGGTAGTGAGGATCCTCTGTTTTGTAAAGAGGTATCAACTGTAGATTTCTGAATGTCAAGTCTATTTTATGATATTTTATTTTGTTTCTTACCTGGATAGAGTTCTGCTATTCAGAAATTTATTACGCACAATAATATAAACCATAAATTCAGTATTATTTCCAACTTTGTTGTTCATTTACACAAGTAACAAAATGCTTGCATTTTTATTCAACTGTTCATCTTACATCTACCATAAACACTTCTGATTTGATTTTAAATTTTTACTGTTCAAAGTTGGAAACATCACACATTCTCACATTAAGGTAATCTATATCAACTACGTGTTAGCTATAGATGCTTTAATAAATTTGAAACAAGGAACCAGAGAGCTATACCACATGTTAGCGTTATTTTACATTTGTTCAGGTTTTAACAACAATAAGACATCAGAAAAAAAAGGAAAAAAAATCAAATGGTGGTCATGGTTTAGTAGTTAGTGTTCACTTCTATTAACACCAATAACCAGCGTAACTAACAACAGGACCTTGAGAAAAGAATTAGATTCCAGTCTTAAACTAAACAACCTGAACTTGTAGCATGGTCTCTTAGGACACATAAGTGAAGCTCAGCAAAGAAGGGCTCTGTGGGAAGAAGGAGCAGGGGTTGCAGGGATGCCCTGCAAAGTTCCTGTTGCGCTCTGGCTCCTTCCCCTGGGAACTGTGAATTACACTGACTCCATATCCCTGTTCACAACCTACCCAGGAGAGTCCTGCATCCATGACACAAACACAAGCACAAATGGAATACAACAGTATTGTTTCCACTACCCTCATGTTTAAAGAACATTAGTGGTATGAGAATAAAACCCTGAATCAGTAAGCTCAAAGAAGTTTCAGATAAGAATGCTTGTAATGGAGTGTTTTCCTTGTTTCTCTCTTTCTTTTTTTTTTTTTTAAATAGTACCTAAAGGCAGAAAAGGTGAAATGTACAACCATAACTTACACTGAATCAATTTTAACTGAACACCCTGCAAAGACAATGGCAATTATTTTGCTATAATGCATAAAACAATGCTTACAATGAGTTTGAAAATTTTTTTCAAAAGTGTTTAAGTTCTAATAATAACAATCTATTTTTAAAGTAGTGAGGGAAGCTTACTCTCCCCTACTCTCCCTACTCTAAGTAAAATCCATGTGGTTGTAAAAACCATGCAGCTGACAGCACTCAATAGCTTGGATCTGTGCTTCTTCATGCATCATCAAAGGTACTTTTCATCAACAGCAAATCAGTTTGTCATGAATAACTGCCCTGAAGACAAACTTACGATTATCTATTAGTACAGCTGTCATTCAGCTTACAGAATTTTCACTGTGTATAGCTAAAATTAAGAAGTCTCTTTGACTTTCACATACTAGTTTTAGATTGCTGTATATTGGCAGTTATAAAATGAAATTTAATAACTGAAAATAAACAGACACTGGAACAATTTAATTGAGATAAACCAGGAATAACTGAAGTAATACAGGTTACAACATTTAACAATACTTTATGTAGAGAATGACCTACTTCTCAGAAGCACTGATATTACTTAAGAATCTGGTTTATGTGAATCTGTGTGACTCAGACTATGAAAATAACAGAATTAAATTCCGATAGTGTCATATCCTGCAGTGATACTTTGGGAGGTGATCATTCAGAGGAGTTAAGACAGGTCTAAGTAACTTGAGAGAAATCCTATTCAACCAACAGAAACTGTGGAGTACCATTTTCAGAGAACAGCCATATACTCAAGAGCAGCTGAAACAACAAAGGAGATTAAAATCTGACATAGTTAACTAACCTAGCCTACTATATTGAATATCTGGGATAACAATAAAGTACATTAGTAAAGCAAAAGTGCACAAGGCTTTTTGAAAAATATTTTAAATATTTCTTTCTTAAGCCAAGTATCTTTCTCCCTTTATCCATGCCATTTTATTAACAAAATACCCAGAGCATAAAATCAGTTAATCTAGAAACTGTTCGCCTATTCACATAAGTAGCACTAACAAAGGAGTTTCCTCATTTAGGAGCCATTAACTCTTCTTTTAGAGGAATGGGAAAATAAATTTGTTAGTAGAACCAAATGATGACTTTAAGGAACACCTACAATAATTTATTTGCTATGTAATGGGAAGTCATTTAATGCCACATTGAACTCAATAAAATGTCTTGTATTTGAATGGTGCTTGATAATACTTCATCTGTACACAGGCATCCTTGCTCTGACAATTAGTTGTTGCGCCTATAGTGTGAGGCAGATGGGCTAAACAGTTTTGCTCACATCTCCACATGAAGAGGAGATATGGCTATGCAAAATCCCCCCCACATATGCAGACTTCCTGTAGAGGGGAAAAAAATAATAATCCATGTACAAAGACAGCTTTACGAAAAACTTAATAACGTGGAGTTCCACAGCTGCTTCAGGACAACATAAGCATATGCTGCTGCTGAAAATGTAGTTTCACCTAGCTCACCGCCATGCTCGTACTTATGCAATTTCATTTATGCCAACATAAAGGGTTATGTAGTCATGTAAGTAGCCGCATCATTAAACTCATCTAGGTGAAAACCTACCCAACAGAGAAGAGTTGTATCACCTCAAAGCAAAAGTGAAATCACAGAGAAGATGGACAGTTTGGCATGCCAGAAAACCTTTGACAGCTCACTTATCAGAAAGACATTCACCTTTACCATTCTAGATGATTCAGCTCATTGTGGGGCAGAAAAGCGTGAGATCAGCGTAAGGAAAATTGTAATAATGGATAATGGCATATGTGGAAACAAAGGAAGAAACATATGTCAGTGGTTGCTTCATTTAGATGAGTCAAGTAGCAAATGTGGACAGACATCTTCCAATCACTCACAAGAAAACTCCTTTTTGAGAAGTGTGTGAAAAATTCTCAGCTCCCGACTTACCCATCTGCATAGGCATAACAGATGTGAAGCAGCTACTCTTAATACATACTCATTTAAATTATGTCTAATATAAATCACAGAATCATTTAAGTTTGAAGTGACCTCCTGAGATCATCCAAGATCATCCAGTCTAATCACCGTGCTAAAGCAAGGTTACCTAGACCAGGTGGTCTAGGATCATGTCCAGGTGGCTTCTGAACACCTCCAAGGATGGACACCCCATAAATTTGGCAACCTATGGCAGTGTTTGATGACCTTCACAGGAAAAAAGTGTTTTATTGTGTTCAGATACATTTTCATGTTTCCAGTTGTGCCCATTACTTCCTGTCCTGTCACTGGACACTGCGGAGAACTTTTACAAATATAAACATAATTCAGAGACTAAGGGAATACTTGGGGACTAGACATACTAGTTTTAAAACTACCTTTGAAATTACAGAGAAGTGTTATGAAAGTCTGATCTGTACAGAACCTAAGAATCTAAAAGATGCACAAAATCAAAGAGCATATGGATGTGAGAAAGGCAATTTGCCTTTCTCTCTTCTTGTATAACAACATGATCCTCTTTCAGACTTTGGTCTTTAAGAACAATATTAATTTTAATAAAGCCTTCCTCTAGAAACACTGACTACTTCAAAGCAGCTAAGAAGCAAACCAAACTATTTCCTAGACTGTATCTAACATTCTATTATCATCCTATAAAGTCATGCATCAAGATCCTGATCAATAAAGCACTTTAGAGTACATGCTTAATTAACTTAATTCATGAGTTGTTCAATTCAAGTCAATAAGATTACTCACATTATTTAAGTTAAGCGTAAGAGAAAGTACTTTATCTCACCTTCTCTGCATTCGCAATCAACTTCCATTTAGCCACAGAAAAATTACCATCTATTTCAATAGTACTGGACGCTGCCTTAAGAACTTGAACCTAGAAGAAACTACAGGCTTCCCTAAGCGTCATTGAGTTTTGATTTTGTATGGTTTTTGCCTGTCTAAATACCTTCCTCGTAAAATAGCATGGCTACACAACCTTTTTCCTTCTTTTATTTTCCACGTTGAATCCTCCTTGATGTCAATGAAAGCTACTGAAGAAAAATAGACAAAAATTGGCAGTACACAAACATATTTGCAATCCACACTTACTTACATAAAAACACTTGATCTACTGGCCCAGAATTTCACATGATAAAAAAGTCCTTTTGAAAATTATGAAAGGAATTTAATTCACTTTTTGCAGAAACCCAGAGAATTTCCATTTTGAGATTAAGATTTCTAAATTTAAGTGTCTACAAGCTTGCTGTGTACTTAAGCTACACAGGTAATGAAGATGTAGTCAATATGTTCAATGGAGCCTAAAAAAGGATTCAGCTGACCAGCCACTCTAAGCAAAAACTATCTCTCTCTAGCCTCCTCTGAGTTTATTCACTAGGTCTCCATCAGCTATCATGGAAGCTTTAGATACCTGACACAGCAATACACACACACAAACTTACAGTAAGTCACCTATATTTTTGCATTTATATCTCAAACTGAACCCGACCTCCGCTGTTCACAGTAAGCCCACAGATAGGAAGGCCAGAGACTAGGAACCTCAGAGTTCCAGATCTGACAGAGCTCTAAACCCAGAAATTCCCAAGTACTGGCAAGTAATATGCAAACCCATTCAAAAGCATGCATTTGTGCTAGATAACTTCAATTTTTATGGGGAGTCATATTTAAGCATCTCATACAGGCAGCTACTGTCAGTTTTAGAATTGCTAGTGTAAGTGCATATTTCTTGGAGTTCAGGTAAACACCAGCATATAGGCATTTAGTTCCAAGAAGTAACCTGATACGCTTCTCTCATGGTCCCAACCTGCCTTGCTGTCCCACAGAATTCGAGCAGAGATACAGAAAGTGCCAGGATCGATTCTTTCTGCAAGACCAAGACAGAAAGTGAAAATAAAGACAGGGCTAAGCAGATGAGATTTATTAAGTGATATGGCTAAGATCCCCATTAGGTAAAGGGCTGGCACAGGTATAAAGCTGATTTTATTTGATGGAGGAAGGAAGTTAACTTTTGTTTTTTAAATCCTTGTTGAGGCAAAACACAGAAGACAGGATGGGGGAAGGTAAGGATATATAATTGCAGAAGACAGTCTGGGATCTGAATGTGCATATTGCTCTACGCAGGACTGTGGTCCAGCTCAAAATCAGAACCTACTTAGTCTGCTTTCATTGGGAATTTGGGAATCCTGTCTCTCAATAAGCAACTGCAAAATAAATAGGAACAACTAATAAACTAGACCTGGATGATCAATAAAGGAGTACCAATCGCATATACACAGCATTATAATTCTACAAATAGCATTTGGCTTTCTCCTTTTCTAGGAGAAAACCTGAGAGCTTATATAAATGTGAATGAGTTTATTTTAAGGTCACATTGAAAAGCTGAATTATTGTTTAAGAAACTTGGTTTTTCTCCATTGTGCACATAATCCTTACACACGTTAAAGACTGTACCTAAAGCTATATATACAGTTCAAGATAAAGCAGTCTGGTTCTTTTTTTGACTAACATTCTTACCTTCTTTTCCTTGAGTTTTATGTTATTTCAGATTGCAGTTAGCACAAGATAAACAATAAGAGGTCACTGACTTCAGGGCTACATATACTGAAATACAATTGCCTGCCACAATAAAGTCCTAATGAGCACAACTCTTGTCAGTGGGATGTTGCCTTGGCAACAAAGTTATCCCAGAAGATAACTATCCATGTGGTAGAAGGTGATGACAGTCAGTTGCCTGACAAAGATTCGAGAAGTATAAAAACTTTTCAATTGCTCAAGTTGAAGGGAAGCTTTATATCAGGAGTCTACTGACGTAAGGAAAAATACTGACTTGCTGAACACAAAAAGATCTAGAAACTTCCAAAGAAATGCAGAGTTAGAATAAAGATTTTTTGTTTAAACAGGAACATGTTTAGATTGCCAGTCTTGCAAGTAAGTGTCCTTCTCTCATGTGTTCACATCTTCCTACGGTGTCTAAGAACTAAATTTGTTTTAAATCATACTTTTAGATTTAAAGAAAACATTGTGAAAAGGTGTTCTTGTATTATAGTGAAAGCGCGTGACATAAAGGCTGGGTTCAGCAGATAGCAGGACAGTGAATTCCAGCTCCCAGGTAGGAAGCTAAAAAAAAAAAATCCCCGAGAGAAAACAAGAGGTGGCAGAATCAAAGGGAGAGGCATGACCTGAGTACAGGCTCCAGAGGCCACTAATGCTTTTGAATCCAGGAGCTGATTTCTCTGACGGTATATGGCAGGCAGACAAGAAGCGTCACTACCAAGTCACACAGTATTTTTACCTTTATTTCCTAAGCAAATTAAACCTTCACATTCACATTTTATGTCTGGGCAGGAAAGGTTATATCCCATTACGTCTGTCTCCCCGACTCCAGAAACATTTAACCCACTGGCCAGTTTCAATTAAATCGACAAATCCCTAGAAATCTTAAAGACATGATCCTATCCACGTGTTAGTAATTGGATATTAAATATTCAGTTGCCCAGACACTTTTAACAAGGTCACTAAGCAAGACTTTAAAGTTAAGTTCTTGTTGAACAAGAGAGAAAGCGTTCATGAATTAAAAGGACAAAAATAACAGAATAGTATCTGTGTTGCTCACTGAATTACTAAGTGGTCTTGAAAAGGAATGGTTTGGTAGAGATGCAAAATTATTCAGGATAGCTTTTACTGGTAAAAAATAAAGCTGGCTGCGAAAAGTTGCAGAGAACTGTCGTGTCACTGAATAATAAAACGGCAAGTGAAATTCAGTCTGGATATACACACAGAGGGAAAAACACTGCAAAGCATACATACCTGATGTTGTCCTTGATATTAACCACTCAGACAGACAAGCTGGACTAACTACAAACCTGAAAGCACTCATACGCAACAGGAGAGAAGCCAGGAGAAATTATAAATACAGAAATAAATAAAGAAAAAGAAAACAACTTCATCTCACCCTATGAATCTATGGTGTGCTCATCTCTTGAATAAGTATCCATTTAGTATATGACTATAAATTTTATCTCTGTAAAACTCTAAAGAGTACAGAGAAGAAAGGTAAGCACAAAAAGTGCATGAAATGGATTCTATAAGTACAGATATTTTCAGCTTGGAGAAGGAGTGACTGAATACAGAGATAAAAAACAGTTTTGAAACAGGTGATGGTGAAAAAGTTAACAAAGAATGATTTGACACAATTTCTCATAATCAAAGAAATAAGTGGAAGTAAATTCAAAAGAATCTTTTGTTATATCAAAGGAGGAGAACTTCTTTCCACATTGCATAAAGTAATTGCAAAAAACCACTGCCACAGGATGTTTTAGACAGTATATTTTAAAACAATTAGATACATATTTAATAATACTCATGGGCATTTAAAAAAATGTATAACAGATAGTGATAGAATAATGCTTCTGAGTAGTAGAAGATGGAAGGATATATCAAACTGTACCTTCCCCACCCTTCTGGTCTCACTCTAAATGATTGTTGTTGTCCCCTTAACCTAACCTGGTTCAAGTATCTTTATGGTCCAAACCATGCTTTGCACAAAAAAAGAAAAAAGACAAGTCCACTGGGACAGTGAGAGGTCTTATGCTCCTACTAAAGAAAAGAATGAGAACAATTGTCTACTTAATATCATGGACTCCATGTGGAAAAAAGATTTTAGAACTGCCATAAAAAGAAAAGTATTCCTGGCCATGAAAAATTAAATCTGCTTTCAGTAGATGTATTTTGAGTCTCTTGCCTCAGGTGGCTTAAGGCTTTTACTGAGACCAGAGTAGTAACAATATCTTTCTTGTATAGATTCTCCGGTGTCTGTTGAGAAATGCACTCCTGTTTCAACCTTAATTGATTTTTTTTTTTTAAATAAATACTAATCACAAGAAAACTGTACTGAAGAACAAACAAATAATTCTTATGTTCAGGGAATCAAAATCTCTGATTGAGTCTATGTAAAAAATGGAAAAACAGGAAAAAATATAACTGCATTTTTTGAACATTTCTTAAATTTCAATGACTGGTGGCCAGACAAGCCAGACAAATAATATTATTACATGTAATCTTTTTCGCCCTCTTTTTTTTTTTCCTCTCTTTTTTTTGGGGGGGTGGGGGGTGGGAGGGGTAGGGTGGAGAGCACGGAAGGTGGTGGTGTTACAATTTCTGTAACCAAACTTCTATTTTAATATGTTCCTAGAGTTAGACCTCTACTTTTCCATTTAGATAAAGAGAAAACCTGTGCTTTTGCAGTTTTTCATAAGCTTCAATAAGATTTTTGGGTCCTCAGCACTTCTGGAAAATCACACCAATGTTGTTTATGAAAATATAACATTAGATGCCTACTTTTAATCAAAATCCCCTTGATCAAAAGATAGTAATGAGCTACATAAATGATACCAGCAAATAAATGGGAAACAAAGATGTCTGTGATCATTGGTCAATAGAGTATATGAGGTCCAACACGAGACACATGACAATAAAAATGAACACTAAGTCAAAGAGAGGGAAAATAAACTTCATCCCATCTTGAAGAAGGAAAGGATACAAATCGCTGGTCAAGTACATGTGATAATACTTTGTGCAGTGAAGACACATTTTCCAGAAATATGAAATAATGTTTATTTTGAGCAAAGGAAGCATCAGTCTCCTGGATGAAGATAGATTAAATTTCAAGGAGGAAAAAATACATTTTTCTGGACCCACCTGCAGGACTTCAGGAAGAGAGGTATAAGCCAGTAGGTTCCACCAGCAATGGGTGCTCTCTATTGAAGTATGTCTAACAGATGCAACCTGAGAAATGTACTATCTACCAAGAAAGAAAATCTTCTTAGGAAAAGATGGCAAATAAGCTGGAAAAGAACAATCATTCTGATTTAACACTAGAGTTCAAATCACAGCTCTGCTCTCTCATCCTCTCTCCCTTGCACTGGCTGTGGTATGTATCAGCTCCCTCACTGGGCTAATCTGAAGAATATTAACAGATACTGCCAAGGAGCAGGTGGTAACAGCAACTAGGAGAAAAAACCTATTTCAGCAGTGAGACAGTAATCAACTCACCAGTATTGGCAAATACTAGCAATGTTATAATTTGCTTTTTCCTATACCTTTTGTAAATCTTTGTAACTGTTTTGTATTTTGCATGGTAGGATTGTATGCTTTAATTTTCATTTATTTTCCATTATAAGTCTTAAGATATCTTGGTAACACTGAAGTTCTCCTCACAGAAGAATAGGGTAAAGCTGTAAAGTAGGACACCAGGGCACTGTAAACAGTCTATCTCACCTGCCCGTTTTGCGGTGTATCCAATGAGTCTGAGTGTGTGACTCCTTTCAACTAAATCAGCCTACTGGTAAGCTGGCAATACAGCAGTCAGCTAAGTGGTACTAAACAAAAAGGCTTCCTGGCAGGAGAAAATATCAGGCTGTACACTTGAACTCTAAACATTCACACGGCACTTGCCACCATGTATTTAAAATTGAAAACTAATACATAGCTGCTACAACTTTTTTAATTTTCTTTTTTTTTTTTCCTGAGCAAGTTTTTAGCTATGGAACTTGTGTCAGTGTCTCTTGTACAAATTATGTACTACTACAGAGTTACACAGAGAAATCACCGCACAAAAGACAACACAGAAAGAAAATTTATGTAAGAAAATCAGATCAGAAAAAACACATGTACTCCATTCTACATGAAAAGTAAATAAAATGAAGCACTTACATGCCAATGAAAATTCTTATCCTATTTAAAACAGCAGTCTATAACACTGTGTTACCTTGTATTGGGGTGATTTCATGGCATTGTTAAAGACTTCCTTCCAGCTCCAAACTGCCCAGAAATCAAATGTAGCTTTGAACTCATTATTTAAGCAGTTTTAAAATACTCATAGTTAAAACTAAACACTGTTCTGCTCTAAGTATTGGTATACCACCACTGAGTTCGAGACCTATATTGCCATTTCTAGCCAAGGATGAACAGTTTAGAATGGATGCCATCACTGTAATGGCATTGCTTCCTCCCCCCGCCAACAGAGAAGCATGCAGCTACATAAACACAGTGGATCTTAAAAGTGCCTCAAGGACAACACGCATTTTAAGAACTAAAATAAACCAGAATAAAAACTTGATGCAAACTTCAATAAAATGTCTTAAATTGGAGCAAGAATACTTTCTGAGATTTTGATGGTAAACATTTAAAGTATTTATCTAGAGTGGAACAACACAGACACTGAGCATGGATATATCCCCACCATTTCTAATACAGTATGTTGAATCCTTTAAGTCAGATTTAGAAGCCAACAAGTCAGTTTCAAATACATGAAGCAATTTTTAAATTA
This sequence comes from Morus bassanus, assembly GCA_031468815.1. Lineage (NCBI taxonomy): Eukaryota > Metazoa > Chordata > Aves > Suliformes > Sulidae > Morus > Morus bassanus. The sequence goes on from CM062571.1 coordinate 67,364,934, forward strand.
GTGTCAAAATGCCCCTCTGGCAAGGAACAAATATAAAACTAACTTGCATTTCATAAGTCCATAGAAACGTGTTAAACACACATATATCCTGAATAATTCAGCCATCATGCTATCTCATTTTACCAACCCTTTATGCCAAAAAAGATGACAAAACGTACGATAAAAAGGCAAGAGATAATAAAAAGATAAAATTGAGATCTTATGTTACACTATTTTGGTTTGTGGAATCTTTCACACTTGACAAAGTCTATGAACATTCATATTAATCAGTTCTACAGATTTAAAATTTTAGTGTCTTGGGCGTAACTTAACAAGCAATTTCCATTTTGAAAGAATTTACAAGGTATTTACAGCATCTATCTTTTAAAAAAAAAAAAAACAACAAAAAAACAACAATAGCAAAGCCCGAATCAAGTGAATAAGTGGGGTGATTCACTCTCATTAAAATGCAATTCAGGTTAAACAATAAACCAAATGAAATATTTATGGCTAAGAAGCTCTCACAACATAACCTTTGTAAGGAAGATGTATAATGTCTTTAATTTTTCTACTTTACAAAGTTCTGCTACAGAAGACAGTGATATATTTTAGTGGATTACATAGATACAGTTACAGAATATCAAAGTATTTACTGAACTGAGGATTTGGGAACCTTTCCAAATTTCTCTTCCCCTCAACTTTAACTAGCTTAGGTACAGGTATTCTGGAATATATATTGAATTATTTACTTTACAGAGCCTAACAAATGACTGATGAATCCTAAATTAAACTAGACAAAAAAGATGACACCAGCTAGAGTACCTTTGCTACCATACATACCAAAACAGAGATGGTTATCATTTAAATGTCCAATCCTATTCTCACCAAAGTCAATGGGAGAAATGCAACAAATTTTGAGAGACAGAATGCAGTCCTAAACTCCAGACAACAACAGTTATCTATCCCACTAGGAAATACACAACAACAGACTATTTAAGTGTGCTGTCATTCCCCTGAAAACCCCCTGTTGCAGTTCATGAGAAAACGGGGCCTGCTCTGAGAATGACCAATCTGGAATTTAAGCTGGAAACAGCACAATATTTATCTTTCCACTGCAAAGAGAGGAAAATGTGCAACTCAGTGAGACAAGGCATTATTTCAGCTTTGATGGGGAGAGAGAAAGACAAAATGTTTTCTTCTGTGAACACATCCTCATCAGGATCCTCTCTTTCAAGAGAGGCACTCTTCTCTGACCCGTTGGAGGGGAGGGAGGCCATCCACCACCACCCTGGATTTCTGCAGGAAATGGGGAGCCAGAGCACACTCCCAGTGCAGACACGAAGGAATCCGACAATTCTGCCTGTCTTCCCACTCCTTCCACAAATTGACTGTCCCACCTAAATTGACCCTCCTCTGGCACCGCTCCTATGCCATTCCCGAACCATGCTGTGCACTGGGACTAGAGCTGCCTGTAAACAGTGCCTTGCAAAATGCCTCATCCCTTCCCAAGAGCCGTACGGTAGGTAGAGTCTGAGCAAAAGCTCTCACATCAGCAGTGTAGGGATGCCTGTAGTCCACGCTGTGGCTAATATTACATTGCAACATGATTAGTTCACCATCCCTCTGAACTTACACTGCAGTTAAAGGCATTTCTGTTTATAGTAGTTCAAGAATATCAGGGGGGAGAAAAGTCAGTACATGCACATCCTGAGTAACCACTAAAATAGGAGAAGGCATAGGTGTGTAAATCTAAGGAGAATCCCTGTTTTCTTACTTTCCTGCTTTAGGACACATTAGCAAAAGCAAGCCTGATAATAGCATCATCAGCCTTTGAGTACAGTGAGAAAAGCAGTTAAGCATCTATCCAGGCCCTTACAATTATTAGTAGGATTGGTCCTTCCATCAGTATCTGGACAGCTGAATTTCTTTCAAAAATAAGATCCTCTATTATACTTCTGCCTTTACTATTTTTACATCTGTCTTTCAAATCCAACATCACAAGTCCATCCATAGCTAGACCCTCTGAAAAACTTCTTTACCAATGTATCTCCAAATGACATTTTGGCCTATAGCAGGCTTTACAGTTAAAAATATGAATCAGAAGATAAAACTAACTGAACAAATTCCAGCTCTAAAGTGTGTTTTCCATTTGGAAAAGAGCACTTCTGATACAGTTGTAAATGATTAAGCTAGAAATCATATGCAACAGAATGGCTTAGTGAAAAGTTATTTGTGTAAAAATCTATAATGTTATTGCTTAACACTGTAGCAAAAACTTTGAACAAACTTTACCAGCTCTTGTAGGTTCACTGCTTTTATTATCCATATTATCATGTTGATAAGATCCAAATTATAGGTTGATAATAAATTTGGTATAAGCACAACTGAAATCTGATAAGCAACTCGTGGAATTGCTTGAGGTTTCAAAAAAACATTGGCAATATAGGTGACTGTCAACATTAAGATATCCTTACTGGTTTTAAATACGCTATTCACCAAGAAGTGCACACAGAACAGTCTGCTAAATAACAAAGCCTAGAAATCAGTACCGATCTGCTGCACTTGCTGAGTCAAAACACAGAATTACTCCTTAAGCATGTTTAATATACAAAAATAATCCCACTTAGGTATAAGAATCCCATTTAGGAATTTAGGTATAAGAAACTTGCACTTAAAGATACACTAGGAAATCCCATGTAAATACATAAGTATAAAGCTTTCAAATATTACAGAGAACTACTGTAATACAGCAGAATTTGCTCAAAATTGGAATTAAATAATCAGAAACACTTATTATGGATAAAGATCCCATTGAAGTGTAACCTGACAGGTGCCCATGGACTAGCAATGAGAAATGCTGTCCTTTCAGCACGGCAACAGTTAGCTTGAGAAATAACCACACACTCGATCTTCAAAAGAAATTTCTCAACATAATCATAGAATCATAGCTCACAGATGAGCTCAAAGGGAACTTGTGGCAAAAACTGCTATTCCTTGGACACATACGGGTAGTTAGCTGGATTAAGGAAGAGTTTTTACACCATTTTAGCACATTGATGAGACTAATCATCAAATACCAATTGCAGTGCTAGAGCTAGCATGGTAAAAAAGCCTTTAGGAGTTAGAAATGCTGCAGCAATAGCAACAAAAATTATTCAAAACAAGAGAAATCAGCTACAGCGAAACATTTAAATAGCTCAATCTTTCAGTTTATCAGAAAGATCTTAAAAAGAATAAATATTTTCTACTGGAAGAAAATGCCAGGTAGTAACAGATATTAAAATGAAAAACAGATGTTACAATGAGACAAAGGAGGTAAAAGGACCCCAGATGGAAGCAACACCCAAATTCAATTCAGAAATTTGTTGAAGATGAACAACCAAATAAAACCTGCAAGGATATACTCTTAGGATGGATTAATACTAGAAGTGATAAATCCCCCTCATTTCTTAACAATTTCTTATCAGATTAGGCTACCGTTCTACACTGAAACAACTTACTGGACTCATTAAATGAATAGCAAGCAATTCTCAACCCTCTGTTAGAGGTCTGAATAGATGGTCTAAATGGACAATCTATCACTGAAGTCTATGGAACTAACTAAACATTGTTACATAACGAGCATATGTAAATACATTGATATTTAAAGATGTTACATCTCTTTAAGAGACATTATAAATTATGAGTTATTCCCACATCTACTAAACTAATTCAGTTGAAAATTCTTATGGAATTTAAAATATTTTCATTTTTTTTCCTTTCCCCCTCCCCCCATTAACTTCAACAACAAAAATAAGAGACAGTAGATAAGAGCATATTGTTTAAATACATAGTTAAAAATTGCATCCAGAAGCTACTGGAATGTCAAGTAACAGAACTAAGAATGGGTAAACAGTTTTTCTCTGATATCAATTCCTTCACTTGACAGTCAGGCAAGAAATTATTGAGGAAAAATAATTACCTCAACCAGAGGTCAGTAACATAAGTTTTGTCTGGACAAACAATAAGACAGAATACATGACAGAAGGATGAATGCTGAGAACTGCAGACTGGAAGCCAGCATTGGATTGAGTAGTTAGGCAGACAGGCAGCAAGAAGCCTGGAATTCAGAATCGACGGAGGGCATTGATTAAGCACAATTCAATGTTTTGCTTCTCTGAAGAGACAGAAGGGAGTACTGACACTAATGTATGCTTTGAGTGAATGTTCATTTTACTACTATATATTAGCATGACATCAAGTGCTTGGTTTTGAAAGGCAAGAAGACTGAAGACGTTTCGAAGTGGTAATGATCACTGAAGGCTTTTTCTCTTATTATGATGATTCTCAGATGATACTAAACCAAAAGTTTCATGAAAGGTTCACAAAAAAACACACACAAACATACTGGCATGTCCAAAACACACTACCAGAGTTATGGAGCTTTAAAAAAGTACTTACTTGGTATGTGTCCCATAACCTGATGGTACACCGTAAAGGGACTTCTCTCATCAGCAAGTTATTCATCCAACGGAAAGCAAATTGCAAGTATTTCACCTCATGCTGATCCAAGTGCCTATGAACTTGTTCTGAAGACAGAATAAACACACATTTTACTGCAACTTTTCAGAAGTCCTTAAGTATCAAATGCACTGTTTGAAAAAAATAAAATATTACTCCAATCCCAAGGAAATAAAATGTGGTGGTGCCTGCAAACTCTTACAACTGAATGAAAAACCCCAAAATAGAAACAATTAGTTAAACATTACATTGGATTTATTTTTCTGCCTCTAGATGGCTTAAACATCTGCTCTTAGTTGTGCTATTTTAAGATTAAGGTCAGAGCTTTACAATATACCACAAAAAATACACGAAGTTATAAAGTGAAATGGTTAGCTACATATATTCTCACTAATTTCTTAGACTACAAATTATTTGGGGCAAGACTAGAAGAAACAAGGTTTGCAAATAACATAAGGGCTTCCAAAAATAAAGTGTTGGTAATAAAAAGAAGACAACATTAAATTAACAAGGCAAAGAAATATAAGGAAAGTACATGTAAAGGTTGCATTTACTTGAGACAAAAAAAAGTGAGATTAATGTGTAGGAAATGCAGTAAGCAAATTTAAGTAATTTGCAACTTAAATAATTTCTTAGTATAACAAATAAATACAAATAAAAACCAGTATAAATCAACAGTTTCTAAAGCAGTACTCATACACACTGTGTTTACTGTAGCACATTTACTATTTGAAAGCTGTGATAATCACTTGCATGGGTTATTGCTAGAGCTAATAGAACTAATCTACTACATGGCATTTATATATTTAGCAGAATTTCCTCTAAAAAGGATCACAGACATTCTGTTAACAGGTTTTAGCTAACAGGCTCAAGTATGACATTGGCATAGTGTAAGTGACAAATACTGCAGAAATGATAAGGTCTTATTTTGGATAAATTTATGACAAGGAGCCTTTGTTAAAGCCCAAATAAGATATTCCTATTGTCTTTCTTTATACAAATACATTATTGGGAGATTTTGCTACCCAGATTATCCTTTATCCAGATTCACAGAGCTGTATTATCAGCTAAAACAATGAGTACATGCTGATCTTGCAAATTCCACATTTCTCAGAAAGATCGAAAAAGGCACTAAAATAGTAAATGAACAAAAAATATAATCCCAAGAGTATGGTAGCACTGTTACAGGAAACATTACCTAAAGATTAAGGTAGCAGAAGTGAAATTATAGTAAATTATAATATAGACTAAAGTTATTCAAATAATTTTTTTCTTAGGATGTATTTTGTGGCTATATGAAAGTGTCAGCCAATATGATACAGTTGTTTCAATATGGAAGCAATTAGAAATGTCTCAGATTTAAAAAAAAAATCAACAGTCAGCTTTTTAAAAATAAGACCAGTCACAACACATTACACCAAAGGTTCACCTATCACAACATCCCATCTCCAGTGTCGGAAAACAAACACCCATTGAAATGTATAAAGTGCTGGTATTTCTCCATGGTACTTCTCAGCCTCTATCTGTGGCTAAAGCACTCTTCAGCGGACCTGGTATCTATGCTCCTGAAGTCATATCCTTCTTTAATATAAATATAGACAAATATATAAAACTGTATGCACATCTTAAAACTGTCTGTTACCTCTCCTGGGAACTTTTTAAAGTTTAGCTATATATAAAGATGTGTGAATCTTTAAATTATTCATTTCTATGTATAACACTAAACAGCTAATTAGATACTTCTGCTATACAATAGACGGAGCTGCTACTATGGGCTGTGAAAAGGTAGAGAATGAGGGTGGAGAGGTAGTGACCTTGTGCTCTTTTAAGTGATCCCATCAAGTCCTGGATAATCCCTCTCCTGTAGGAAAAGTACTACAGCATTACCATTGTATATTGTGCCTACATATTGTCAATACTTCTAAAATTACAGGAGAACTTTGTGATGGATTTTCCGCTACCCATACCAGCCTCAGTCTTCCAGTCTCAAGACCCTGTGACTAATCATCTTCCTCTACAAACCAAAAAGCCTCCCATTACCTTCACACCCTTCTTTATCAGGCTTTCTACAAAACTCATCAGCTGCCCCAGCTGGGAGGGAGACAACAGTCAATATCAAGGCTAGTTCTGAGCTCTGCATAAAGTGAGCAACCTGTGCAAGTGCAATGAGTATCTAGCCGGCACTCCAAACACAACAGCTACCTGTTGGGCTTACTCTGCAGCCCTTCTTCAGCAGCACTGCTCATCTGGGTCACTTTTTTTTTTCCTTTTTTTTTTTTTTCTTTTTTCATTTTGTTTTGCTTTGTATTTTAATAATCAACAAATGAGCTTTATAAAACTCATGGAATTCTGCACAGTGGAGTCTTTTCTCCCTCTGTAAAATGCTGATGAAGCAAGCCCTCAGCTTGAAAAGTTATTGGACGGAGAAGACAGATGCGGTAACCACGTATGTTCTGCAACCTTACAGAAACAGGCTTAAAAATGAAACAAAGCAGTTTATATGTAGAAGTCCACATTTTGAAGACAGCATAAGCTTCAGAAGCCTCTGTATTTTCATTTTCCACACAGAGGCCTTGCATGCCTTTAACTTCTTAAATGAACAGAATAGAATAGTTCAGTTGGAAGGGACCTATGACAATCGTCTAGTCCAACTGCCTGACCAATTCAGGGCTGACCACAAGTTAAAGAATGTTATTAAGGGCATTGTCCAAATGCCTCTTAAACACTGACACGCTTGGGGCATCGGCCACCTCTCTAGGAAGCCTGTTCCAGTGTTTGACCACCCTCTCAGTAAAGAAATGCTTCGTCATGTCAAGTCTGAACCTCCCCGATGCAGCTTTGAACCATTCCCATACATCCTATCACTTCTTATCAGGCAGAAGAGATCAGCACCTCCCTCTCCACATCCCCTCCTCAGAAGCTGTAGAGAGCAATGAGTCACCCCTCAGCCTCCTCTCCAAACAGGACAAACCCAGAGTCCTCAGCCGCTCCTCACAGGACATGCCTCCCAGCCCTTTCACCAGCTTTGTTGCCCCCTGGACACATTCAAGGACCTTCACATCCTTCTTAAATTGTGGGGCACAGAAATGCACACAGTACTCAAGGTGAGGCTGCACCAATGCTGAATACAGTGGGATGATCACCTCTTTTGACCAGCTGGTTATGCTGTGCTTGATGCACCCCAGGATGCTGTTTGCCCTTGGCTGCCAGGGCACACTGCTGACCCAAACCGAGCCTGCTGTCAGCCAGCAGCCCCAGATCCCTTTCTGCAGGGCTGCTCTCCAGCCACTCCTTTCCCAAGCTATACGTGGGCCTGGCATTACTCCATCCCAGGAGCAGAATCCAGCATTTCAACTTGTTAAATTTTCAAATGTTAAATAATCATTGATGATTGCCCAATGCTCCAATCTATCCAGATACCTCTGCAAGGCCTCTCACCCCTCAAGAGAGTCAACAGCACCTCCCAGTTTGGTATCATCAGCAAACCTGCTAATGGTGAATTCAACTCCTGCATCCAGATCATTGACAAATATATTGAACAGAACGAGCCCTAGAACTGAACCCTGAGGAACACCGCTGGGGACGGGTCACCAGCCAGACATAGCCCCCTTCACCACAACCCTTTGAGCCCTGCCCTTCAGCCAGTTCTTCACCCAGCACACTGTTATTAGCTTAGTTATTCAGGACAAGTACAGAATTACTACTGTGTGTCTGCCTTTGCTCTAGGCAAATTTAGCTGCAAGTTAAATATACTGAAGTCAGATACAATGTTACATTTATTTTTTAAATGTCACATTTAGACACCTATATTGCAGACTTCTATAATTAGATAATCCACTGCATCAAGCCAGATGCACAAAAAAAAGTCAGTTTTATTTCTAACTGAAGTTACTAACTCACATATATTTTTGTTCTTCACACAGCAGAAACAGATTTCATTTGGTTGCTTGCAGCCATTGAAAGTAAGTAATGAAGAACAATAAATTGTGCCAGTTGTGATATTTCAACTACAGTTGTTAATAGGCATAATGAATTTCTTGAAAGTTGCTTTCTAGTCTAAACAAGTTGAAAAATAGACTGCTAAACTCTGTGCATTATATACAATTGATGCAAGACTGGAATAGAGAATGCATTGACTAAAAAAGCTGATTCTTCCTACTTTGAAAGTAATCGTGAGTAGAGGCTATTTTGCTGATAAAGGTAATTTGGACAGTCATAATCTAAATTTAAATTTTCCATTTTAATGAAAATAAGTACGTGTGTGCAATGAACAAGAAAGATATATAATTACTGTCAGCTTTCAGCCTTCAAGTATTTTATAAAAAAATACTTCTATTGCAGTTTCTGATAGTAAAATTATTTTACAGTTTTAAAAAGGTAGTTCTTTTATCAAAATTCAAAAGAATTGCATTTAATAAGTTTCCCAATACTTTGAATAAATCTATAGATAACGTTTTTGTGAAGCAAATCTGATTAAAGAATAAAATACATTATACATATGCATTCCAAAGTAGCACACCACCAAAAATACGTATTTTGTACATAAAAAGCATTTATGACTATTTATAATTTAATAAATGAGCTTATTGGATATATTAGTTTGAATAATTGCATTTAGCCACTTTAAACACATGCTTCTCATGGCAGAAGGACCTATATATATAAAATATTTATTGTTAATATTTAATGTCAGCTTCTCATGCTGTTTTATTGATTTCAAAATTAAAGTTGTACATGACTACAGAATCTCAAACTAAAGCCACAGGTAAGGACAGAAATAACTTGTACTAAAGCATGACTTAACTGCTCTCCTGACTGCGGGATACTGTCAGAATGAGTGCCTAGGAAAGTTTACGTATAAGCAAAGAGGAACCACAAAATAATAGTAAAATTATGCATGAATTGCCAAAATACAATGGCACAGCATGGTGCCACCACATCCATCTGTGTAACTTATGACTTTTGAATATTAGCCTTTGGGTGTTGACCTTTATTTAAAGATTCCTATCAATCCTAGCAATCTTTTCTGACATTTGATTTTAGACTTAGTTTTGACACTTTTGAAAACTAAAGTTCATTTTTTACTCATATTTCATACCCTGGGCACTTCATTTTTAACTCCATTTTATCAATACTTTACACATATTTCATTGTAAATACAAAAAGCTCTAATCGTTAAAAATTATCTGAAATGCAGTTAAGCTAAGAATCTCTGATAAATAGGCCTTTTAGTTCAATGAAAGGAAGAAAAGTGTGTATTTCTCATGAAGAGCCACACAATTCTTCTTGAAGAGCATACACTAGTTACAAGAGTAACTCCTCTGGTACCAATTCAAAATGAAGAGTAAAATAACGAGCCAACGTTTGCCACAGAGGCTTATCGGCACTGCCATTTACATGCAGAGTGATGTTTGAGCATTGCTCCTTAATGTATGAAAACATGCTATAAAATATGCTAGCGCTTCTGTTCTTCAATGCCACTCTAACAGGATTACCTTCTTTCTGAAACAATTGTTTCAAAATTTAAAACGCTTTCATTTTGAAATACATAAAGTCTCTTGCAGAATTAACATAAGAGCCTGTCTTTAATTCTCTATTTACTGTTTTGGAAGGTTCCCTGTATGAAAGTATGAATCTAACATTGACAAGAAGTTTTTTAAAACAAACAAACAAACAAAAATATTTATTTGGCAGGAAATAAAGTCATGGAGGAACCTAGTGGACACAGAACTGCTATGCATAACTAAGAATTACTTCAGATACTCAATGTCTTCAGTCACTATTTTATTCATGGTTTTTTTCCTCAACTAACTCTTGCTATTAAATACAACTTAACAATTTTCAAGACACCTTTTAAAAAAACTGATTAATAGACCAGCATGACCCAAATTTCTCCTCCTGTCTTCTCTCCATCAGTAAGAAAGATAAAAATCCAGCAAGTTTTCAGCTGCAAAATTTGATAGGAATTTGACAGAATTTGGGGGTTTTTCTTAGGAAGGAGTTTTGAAAAATAATTAAACAGTTGAATTTAAAATCCAGACACCTTTCATCCCATGTTAGGTCAAATGTAGTAAGAAATTATTTATGACTTAACTCACTCAATTTGACAGTTAATGGTGATAATGAAGCTTCATAAAATAAGTTACAGCAAAGTCGCGTTTTAATTGTTTAAATGTCCTGTGACAGTCAAAATATTACAATGTTTGGCATTCCATTACCTCATGGTTGATCAGATTTCTCCAATACAGTACCAAGCAAATGTTTACCTTTTACTAGAGATATCAGATTATCAGTTAAATTTTGCCACTAATGATTAAAAGGATGAATTTAAAAAAAAAAATCATATGGTTTAATCTCAAATTCATTCACAAGGGATGTGCTTGCAAGCCTGGAATTTGTCTGACCATTAGATTAAAACCAGTAAACTGCACTGCCGTAACTTGTGTGATATTTTGAGTAGGCAACAATGATGTTTCCCTCCTTGTGCAATATTACAACTTCTTGACTGCACAGAAGTTTTCATGGCCCAGCCCATTACAAGTATGAGATGTTATGTACAATCTAAGTAAACAGCGTTAAGTAATATTTCTTTTCCGGATTCTTCATAATGCTGTGACTTGATACTCAACTGACAGCTTCCAAGTACTAGTTTCCATCTACAAAATTTTAGTACTGTTCTCTTAACCGTGCAAAGCAACCCACCAACTATATTTTATTTTACTTAATGCAGTACTATAGTAGGCATTTATTTCTGCTTAGCTCAACTTTCTGAAATTGTGGGTAGCTATTAAAAAAAGACAATATTGTAACACAAATAAACTACATAGTCTAGAGGAACACTGCTTACTAGAAACGGTATAATCCACAAGGGTTGTCCCTGCAAGCTTGCACGCATGAGACCAGAGTCTCCTGAAAAGCAGTCACTGCTTAAGGTTCACCTCTGACTTACCACAAACATTTGATAAAACTGGTTTTTTTGTAAGTATTGCCTGCAAGCTTCCAGATGTCCTTAGGGAACAAGCGTCCCTTTGATTGCATGAGCTCCCATATGGATATGGTCATCCATGTTTGTCTTCCACCATTTTGCAGCACATATTGCTCCAGTCTAGACTCAGACAGTTGATTAACATGGAGCAGTTCATGCAACTTTGTTCATTCATGTAGGGACTCCACAACCAACATATCCACCACCAGCTCATGTGTACTATCCATTCACTCAATACAGTAACAAAATGTTGAAATCCTTTCTACTACACCTTGATTCTTTAAACATTGCCATTTCCTTAAAATTATAGCTCCCACATACTGAATGTTGCTGTCCAAAAGAAGGAACTTTGTTATCAGTAAATGACTGTTTTCTTCTTGAGTACTCTACCTACCGAAAGCAAATTTTGTATTTCATTCTTTCTCTTCCTGAATCATTTCTACATTGTTTAAACCTAGTATGTTTATGGGAGACAAGGGCAAGAGTTTGGAGTAAAATCTCAACACCAGATGTTGCCAGATGCAGATTAAGGCTTACAACTTCCCAACCTGAATTAAAGGCTGAACAAAAGTAATTCTGTCAAGACTACAGCTTAGCAATGAGTTACTATTAGCTACGTATATTAATTCTTATTAATATACATTAATAACAAAAGAAGTTCCTGATGACTGAAAAATACATGTGCATTTGAAGACAAGATCTCATTATGATACACAATTTTACTTCAAGTAATAGTAGGGATCTGAGTAAAAGATTTACATGCTGATTATATTTTGTTCTATAATTAGTTTGCTTTCTATACCTGGCTAAAATCATCCATTGTAAGAATTATAGTAAAAGCATTTTAAAAAAAAATAAAAAATAAAAAATTGAAAAGTTTTGTAGAAAATGAAAAGATGACTGGTAGAAAACTAGAAATTTTACTGAATTATATTCTTCTCATGACCGACAATTTAGAGATAATAGTCTGTTTGAATCTAGCTCACTAAATGTACAGCTAGTAGCTATGACTGAGAAATACCTTCTTCATACACAAAAGATACAGCTGATACTCCAATACTAAGCTGATACTCCAATACTAAAAAGCCAAAGATGCTGATCCCAAAGCAAAAGAAGAAAATACAGAAGGAGGGAAGACCTAGTTGCCTCAGAGAATCAAATGTCAGTAACAATTCTGTGGTATCCAATGCAAAATGGAGGAAACTATTAGGAAAAACAGTTAGTAGTGATCAAGGAAGATCCACCATTCTAGCTAAAGGTTAAAAACAAATCCTGTGCTTCCAGGTGGAACTCGAACTTAACAGTCAAAGTGCAACAAACAGTAGTGAGAAATATATTTGATGAGACACTTCTACTTCCAAGGTAGCATTCACTGAACTTCCATAGCCTGTTGTTCTTAATCAAAGTATAGGCATTCATAACAGGGTTTATGCCTAACACTTTTTAAATTCCCCATCAGGTTAAACTTCTTTTTTCTTCCTTTTTTTTTTTTTTTCAAATTTGCAATGCAAATAGGAAGTTTGGGATATTTAAAGTGCTTACAGAGGTCAGGAATTTACAAATTATTTTACAGTCAATCTCAACTCTTGCTAAGACCTTTGAATTCTGTAATAGCATACAAAACTAATATCCACAGTAAAACATAAAAATATGATTTAAAAGATATATTAAATAATTATAATGCCCAGTGAGCAGCACTTAAGAGTGGATAAAGTATAATAGAGTAATTACAACCATAAAATCAGAAAAAAAAAATAACTACTAGTGAGCTAAATAATATGGTTTTGTTAAAATGAAAAACAGCTTTGTGGCACAAATTAAATAAAACACTTATGAAATGCTTACAAGATTTTTAATCACTTCAGCACCAAGCTGACATATAAAGATGGACTGACAGAGAAGGTCCTTATTTTATTCACTAATTTTCAACAGCAGCAGCAAAGTCTAAATAAATTCTGTTTCCATTTCCAATTCAAAATGCTTCTGCATGGTTGAAGAACACCAGTCTTTTCAACTATTACAATTAGACCTCTTTTTTCCAGATACTTCAACACAATCCTAGTTCAAAATTATAGGTGTCAGTAAAATGCTTTACAATACAATTAAACATGAATATAATTTTGCACATACAATTAGGTATTCTTTAACCATACTTTAAAAAAAATCATTAGCATGATTAAATACGTAACGAAGATTGATCAAATGTCACCTATTACCACAGTTTAATCATGAGTTCATTGTGTGAACACCCAAGATCCAAATTAAAAACTAAAGAAATTAGTTAATCTATGTCTATCATGGTATATTGAACAGATGACTAGTAAGTTGTTTAATAAGATGATGTATTATTCTTGGTTGGTATTTTGCCTTTTTGAGATTCAGTTTTTCCTAAACAAAAGAGCAAAACAATTTCTCTCTGCAGTTTAAAAAGTTCAATCAGCACAGAAATTGAATGCCCTTTAGAAACCATGAAAGTATCAAAACTACTCAATAGGTCTCTCTAAGTACTTTTTGGGCTTAACTCATCATATGAAATTAAATTCTGAGCAGAACCATGAAATGCTTGTGTTTGAAGCGTGAATATTCCCATATTTCTAGGGGAACAGGCATCTTTATTTCTTGGGATGAAAACCTGCTGCATGCCAAACACCAACTCAATGTTCAGAGGAGTGAAGTCTGGACATTTAAAACTTCAGCAGCCCAGAAAGAACGCATAGCTCTTAAATCAACTCAGACATTAGAAAGAATAATTCCACCAGCACTAATCTTATTCTAATGAAGGATGTTTTATAAACATCTCAAATTAAATAAGAAACCATAACACGATACATAAATATTAAGAATTATATCAACCAACCTTTTAGACACATCTACACCAAATAGTTCAAAGCATGAGAAGTACACAGAATGATGCAATTAAATAACCTCTTTCACTGTGGATAAACAAAAATACATTAAAAAATGAAAAATTTTTAATTTACTACATTTCATGAAGAACTTGACCTGCACATATATATACACAACACACAAACATATAAAAGATATTAATATTTTAAATATCTATGTGCATAAATAGCAAATATGTATACAAAGCATAAATTTAAGGCCATGACATGAAAAGTACTTTATTACAAGTCCGTACTTGTGGCGTTACCTACAGAACTGCAGACAACTGACCAAGACATTTGTAACCCAAGACAGAAATAAGTAAATAAGGTATGATTAGTGGAGCCAAGATTAATTTGTTCAGAACGCTGAAACAAAATGCATTATCTACTTTGTGTTTCATTTTAAGTGAATGAAACAAACACATTTACAATATGGCAGCCATAAAATAGTAGGACTTGTAAAATCCTTATTATAACATGATTTCAAAAGGAGAAAGAACATTTTAACTGCACCTAGGCATAAGTAAAAATATTTTCCCAAACAATACTATGTAGTATTATTAAAATAATCATTCTTTAAAATAATCCGAATATAACAATTTTAATTTGCACTAAAGATACCTTCCTTTCTCTTGAAAAAAACTGTAATTTTTTTTTTTTACAATATTAAAATGGAAATAAACCATAAATTGTCCCTATTAAAATATCCTATGTAAGAATACCTTTAGTAAACTCTCCAAAACAGATGGCCAGAAGACACAGTCACAGTGGACGCAGCAGAATTACTGAAATATTACTGAACTTTTGAAAAATGTAGCTGAATGCTAAATTAACTTCCTTATGGGAAAGTCAAAATGCAGCAGTCTTTTTATGTTCTTAGGTATTTTTCCATAACTTCCATTTTCAAAAGAAGGGGAAAAAATACATATACAGCAACAGCAAAAGCTTTTTTATTAATTTTTTATTAATAATTTTCTGCATTTGTATTTTTCCATTTCTTGTTACTAAGATTCAAGGGCCAATTCTACAATAAGATTGGTGATTACTGGTGAAAGAATCTGGAACACTAATAACACGGAATTTATTTAACTACAAGAAAACATAAGCACAGATCAGGGTGTGCAGAACACAGATGCAAACCCCAGGAGTTGCTCTATAAAAGATGTAGAAAAAATCTTCCCAAACTTACCCTCACAGAAGATGCAGAATATTTATACTAAGTTCAGTCATCAATACTGCCTTTAGAGTTTATTGTAATGCTAATGAGAAACCGACACAAATAAAAAATAAATTTAACATTATAATAGGCTATTTTATTTTTTTCTAGAACTGCCTTCTTACTAATTTAGAGAGAATGCCATGCGATTTTAACATATTTTATCAATGTTTATGAAAACCCAAGATTACTTTTATCTACAAATTCCCATCCTTCTTCAAATGGCTACCTCAAGCTCTAATGTCATTACCAGATGTCTTACAGTAAACTGAAGAATCTGAGATTCTGCCAAGCATGAAACCAGCCAAATGCTAAACATCTGTAAATTCTGGAAACACGAATCCTGAATTCATTTTGGCATTCCTACATCACATTTCTTTGCTCTCAAACCTAAATGAAGCAAAAGTGGAAGACTGCATGCCACATGAGTGTAACCTTTTACAAACCATGAGAGATGGTTCACGATTTAGAGCAGAAAAGCTGTACTGACATTACAGGAAACAGAAAAGATAATTAGTTATAACAGATTCCTTATATTATTGAGCTATCTATCGATCCTCCTTCTCAAAATTTCTGTATAATTCCTAGAACAATCTCAATGATGATGACAAGGAGACAAATGAGATTGAATAATGTTTAATCTTCAAATTCCATCTGGTCTATCACAACATTCTATTAACAAACATGAAAATTCCATTAAACACATGATTCACCAAAATTATTTTCTAGAGTTTAAGCAGACTGAGATTACGATTATATTAACAGAGTAGCTTGGCTGTTTGAAGTCCACTGCAATGTACTGCAGTGTACACACAAGGACAGTTACTTTGAGAGGAATTGTGATCCATAAGGCTGGGTTAATGAAGGTTGCTTCAATCACTAACATAATGCATTAACACTCTCTGAAGGGCGAGCATCACCTTTCATACACTGGTAACCCATTACAATTAGCAAACAAGCTGCACAAGCTTCATCCACTCACGCAGCTACTTATTACGTTAAGATTCTCTTCACCATGCAGTTACCCAGCATCAAGAAAATAACGTGACACAGGAGCAACAGGAATATTATTTTCCTCCACAATAACCTTAATTAGCACTTAGGATATTTATAGCAAATAGAGATAGTGAGATTTTTTAAAAAACAATGTTACTGAATTCATATCAACCATACAGTTCCATTTAGCTACAGTATAGCAGACCCAGTATAAAAAAGATATAAAAAGATAAAAAGACAAAAGCAAAAAGAATCGGAGAAGACTAAAGTACAATAACATAAAATTTTATCAAACTATGTCATGACTCAATCAAAAAGCCAGTCAGGTCAAAATCCCTTACCTGAGGCATCCAAAAGTTTATGAAATGACAGCAGTACACATCCACCCATTGCCTAACAACTAAAACTTTATTTCAGTCTTACATGTACTTCAGTGTATTCTTCTGGCAAAAGAAAGTAACTGAGTGCACAATCTTCTAGACAAAAAGAAACAGCCCTAAGAATATTGAAAGATGCATATCTTTAACTATACAAAACTTTAACTGGACCACTGTACCAGTTGACAGCTAATACTAATGGCATCCCCCAGGGGTCAATACTGGAGCCAATACTGTGCAACACCTTTATTAAGAACTAGTGATGGCATAGAGTGGACTCTCTGTGTTTGTGGATGATACCAGATTGGGAGGAGTGGTTGATATGTTGAAAGTCAGGGCTACTATTTGGAGGGACCCTGGCAGGCTGAAGAAATGTCTGACAGGAACCTCCTGAAGTTCAAGAGAGGCAAACATTGTGTATCTGGGATGGAATAGTCCCATGCAACAGTACTGACTGGGCACCACCTGGCTGGAAAGCAGCTCTGCCAAGAAGGGCTTGGGGTCCTGGTGGACAACAGGCTGTACACAAGTCAGCACTGTGTCCTTGCAGAAAGGAAGGCCAACTGTATACTGGGCTTTCTAAGCAAAAGAGAAGCCAACAGGTCAGAAGAAGCGATTCTTTCTCTGTATTCATCACCTGTGAGACGATGTCTGCAACATTATGTCCAATTCTGGGACACTGGCATACAAGACCAAGTCCAGTGGAGGGCAACCAAGGTAGTTAGGAAGCTGGAGCACTTTATGCATGAAAGGAGGCTGACAGAACTGAGTTTGTTCAGCCTTAAAAAGAAAAGTCTATGAACAGCTGTAACTACCTAATGGAAGGGTGTAGAGAAGATGGAGCCAGATTCTTCTCAGAGGTACACAGAGATAAAAGGCAGAGGACATCAGTTCCATAAACAAGAATTCTAACTATTTATATTTAAAAAAAAAAATCACAATGACTGTAGTCAAACCCTTGAACAGTCTTCCCCAAGGAGGCTGCAGAATCTCCATCCCTGGAGTTACTCAAAATTCAACAGGGTAAGACTCTACACAGCCTGATCTAAGTTGGCCCTGTCCCATTAGATCAAGAGAGGTGAGAGAGGAGGGTGAAGGAAAAAAATTGGATCCGCATTTAGAAAGATAAATAAACAAATACAGCTTTTGATGTGGAACTACTTCAACAACGTCCTACTAAATACAGTCCTACAAAGACCTCACAAAATTGTTTTAAATCAGATAAAAATCAGGAACCTGCACTTTACTTTCAGTTACAAAGAATGGTAAAGGACAGTTTAAGAAAACACAATTATTTGCTACAATTGTCTTTTTTTTTAACTGAAATGTAAAGCCTTAAAAATAATACTTCCCAAACCTAACCATTGAGAAAAGTTATTTAACGATATCCCTACAGCTTTGAAGGCACAAATAAGCCTTCAGCATTTCTTTCTTTCTTAGAAACTGAACATTAATACATTGTATTATATTTAAAATTTTTACTACACAAAACAATAAGGTTGATTATTAGAACAGTATTTTTCATTTTAAAACTTTTTTAAAGAATTTGTTTACATAAATGTTCATTGACCCAGTTCAGTAAGTCTGTTTATAGGCATTATAATTCTGCACTTCATTTAATATACAATCATTTGCTTCTACAAATAATTGAAATGTAAACCCCAATATTGATATAAGCATAAAGTGACATATAAAAAGTGACACTACAGCCATTTAGATTATTTTTGAAATAACAAAAATACAGTTTAAAAATATTTTTAAAGCAGTGTATTTTGCTACCCTATATACAGAAGCATCCCCTTATATTTTTCATATTTGTTTATATTTTAAACAAAAAAAATGCCTCAACAGCAAAAAGGTTTACATACATTTACAGCATAATATTACATAAACATTGTTCTCCTGCCCTTAGTTTTTGATCGTTAGAAATACTCTGACATCCTAAAACAGCACCAAGAGTTTTACCAAATATTCAGGATGTAAATACGTGCAGGCCAACCCAAAATCTGCTATGGTAAGCACTGGCACAAAAAAACCTCACAATATGTGTAATGAAAAGATGGAATTAATCTTTCCAAGAAGATTATCAAATATTAAGCTATACAAGAAATATTTTTTCTATCTCATCATTGACAGGCTAGTGTCGCAAATATATGCCTGGTTCTGCTTGGCAACATTTTGTTAATACTCTGTTCATTAACTTAACAAACTATCAAGAGAGTATGTTTAGAATGGGCAAGCATTATCTCTTACATTTCATTTAATTAAACTCTGTTCTAGCAATATGACAGTCAGCGTTTCATGAAGGGAATTATTTTAAGGATGAAGGTAGAAAATATTTCAAAGTGCCCTGCTAAAACATGAAAGCATAATCTAAAATTACCCCTGCACACACTGTAATTTATCTATAATATTAAAGATGTTATTTCCAGAGTTCATAATTAATTGGATTCCACAGAGAAATTATTCAGGCATTCCAGATAGCAAAATGATGCACAAAGGCACAAAACATAGTGCCAAAGGACAACCATAAACAACCACTGTGACTTGCCCGAATTAAAACAATCATTGAGCTTAATGTGAAATGAATACTGGCTGCATTTTGTATGTGGTCATTACTCTGCTGCAAAGAAATTGCCATTGAATTTTGATTATATTGCCTTAATAAAAAGTAATGAAAGTGGCTCAAGCTCTAGTGGCTCTCTTTTAAATGATACACGACAGTGATCTTGCAAAGGCCAGTGTGCCGCAAATTGATTGTGTACGACACCTCATCTGAGGAAGGCGATGTTACCCCACCATTGTAGGTAACTGCAGTGATGTTGGCTTGACTTCTTGCAAACATTTTAACCAGATACTTTCAATGAAACACCAGACAGAAATTAGGTAAGCTTTTAAGACTTACCATCGATCCGACTAACAAGTTCTTCCAACATTTTCACTTTCTTTTGAATTCCTGGCTGTGCAAACGTGTAGTTATCCTGAAGAAGAGACCATATACAAGTATAAGTTTGTGGGGAAAAAAAGTTTCTTTTCCTTCAATTACTTATCTCAATCCACGTATTTTTTCTATGTTTTAAGGTGTTTTGTTTTCACATTTCCTAGGTCTGCTTCTACAGTTAAGTAGTAAATCATCACATTGTATAGTCCTACTTCAAGTCCCTGTCTCTAACAGTATACCCTATAGCTACTACTGCATTAATTGCTCTCCACTTGCTAATCCACTGCTCCTGGAGTTACATCTTTATTGCAGAGGTCCAAGTAGCTTTAAAAGTGTGTCATCTTAAATGCCAAAATGTGCCACGCTAGAGATTTTTTTAATTTGTTTTTTCTCATAAATTTACAATTTTATCACAAATAATGTAGGAAATACAAAAATTTAGACCCTAATCAGTGACAGGATAAGAATTTTATCTTTAGAAGTTCAGAATAACACCCTCCAGTAGCATAAGAAATCAAAAGTCTATTTCAATGGAGTCATGACTGTTCTGAACCCAAGGTTACAGTTAGTATCATGAATCAAAATCTAACACACAAGCTATAGAGCTAAAATGGCAGGGTATTTGCATGGGTGTGTTTGATGTATTAATTCTAACTGGATTTTTCAGGTTTGGATTGCAGCTTTATAATATAAACGATAGTTTGAAATAATGAGAAAGAGAAAGATATCTCCACTATAACCCCAAGGTGATCAATCTTTTTAAATAAAGACATTATTTAAATACACAGCAATGTTTCTGAATATTTGGTCAACAATCCCTCCACTCAACTCATTTTGTTATGGTTTTCTATATAGAGAGATTCAAGAAAATAAAACTACCAATATATATTTTAAAAGAAAGTTGCTATGTAAATTGTTTTCATAAAACCACCACAACATACACAGAAAACCAGGATAAAGGATTTTGTCTCAACTGCTATTGTTTGAATAA
Source organism: Morus bassanus (assembly GCA_031468815.1). Lineage (NCBI taxonomy): Eukaryota > Metazoa > Chordata > Aves > Suliformes > Sulidae > Morus > Morus bassanus. The sequence goes on from CM062571.1 coordinate 67,385,807, forward strand.
TTTCTTTATGAAAATCAATTGGAGAGCTGAGCAACTATGCCAAAAATCATCTTAAAAAATTTTCACTTATGTTGGAATATTAATTTTTCTTGATTTTAAATTTTAACTTGGCTTTAGTGTAAAGGGATGAATATAAGTTCATTTTTATGTATCTGAAGACATTTTTCTTTCTATATTAAAAAGGACCATATTAACTTTCTTGACAATATTTACATACTTTTTTAAAATTTTGATTTATGAAATTTAATTGCAATTTAATCTTCAAATTTTATAAAACTACCATAAAGTATGAAACCTAAAATTCACAAGGGAAAATTATACACCAATAAATCTGTTTGTTACAGTACTTCAGCTAACAACAGGGTTTTACAGTATTAAAAAGTCTTATTACATGCTCTGATAACTTGTTACTGACCACAGCAGTAGGTATTTCAAAATATATAGCAAAGTTCTCTACTGGCCAAGCAGTAGCACTTTCACGGAATTTGATATTAGAAATCAATGTATAAACCAAAACAGTGTTGATGAGGAAGCAAGGATAAGTCTCTGAATTTTGTAATTTTCCACAGGAATCACCAATTAAAAGAGGCAACCATTTCATCTTGTTGGCGTTCTCTCTTAAACAGAACATGAGCATCCTCAACAGTGCAACAAAGCATCAAAACTGAAAGAATGGAAAGTCTCACACAGAATTCACATCTACTGTAATCTTATTTTGGGGACAGAGAAACTATTCCATGCACTGGGACAATACCTTTTATACAAGTGTGACACACTCCTCTATTAGTCACGTATCCTATCCAGGATACAGCATCTTTAGAAAATAGTATATTCATTTTCTTTACAGAAAACTGTATTCAAAATTTTTTTCAAATGTTTATATAGTTCTATTTATTTATTTAAAGAAAATAAACTGGTATTTCTAGAAGTAGCACTGTACTCAAAGTACAGCAATATGGTACTCAATTGTTTAATCCATAACAGATCCTCTGTAAAAGTATCTTCATGTATTTAACACTGAAAGCCAACACAGAGCTAAACCACTACTACTTTGATCACTAGTCTCTCCCCCGGTGGTGCAACTCCCAACTGTGATCTGCGATTCTGAAACTGTTTTCTTTCTCAAAGCATCATTTACTCTGTACACACCTGAAAATGCAATCTGAAACTGCCATCTTGGATTTGAAAGCAGATAAGTTTGCTCTTCGCTTTATTTGATCTTTTGCTTATTCATTTATTTTTCTGTTCCTTATTTCAGCTGCAAATGAACAGACCTGCAAGTCACTCTTCTACTTGTGCTAACTCATCTAACTGGAAAGATCTTTGTTGGCTTCCCCAGTCCTTTCTTCTAATTAAACTATGCTGTACATATTCCCTCCTCTGATGCTTTGTCATTAACTTTCTGGAGTTTTTGAAACTGAGAAGGGCTTTGTAAACACAAAAAGTAATCTGTCATCTACTATTCTTGCTCCTTTTGTGCTTATAGGTGGAGGGAAAAGCTAGTAACACAGTTAAAAAAAAACATGTCAAACTCATGAAATTTATGAATTATTTCTCAGGGCAATACAGAAGTACAGTGGTTAAGATTTTAACTCCTCTATCACACAATTTAATTGATGATACCAGCTTCAAAATCTGACTCAACTTTACTTCCAACTCTTCTACCTCCTCCCCCTCAATCAGCACAGAGTGATGGGGAATGGGGAACAGGCTAGTGCTCAGTTCATAACACTTCATCTCTGCCACTCCCCAGGGGCCATATATCCTCCCAGAAAGCCTGCTCCTGCGCAGGCTCCTCTCCACGGGCCACAGCTCTTGCCAGGAGCCTGCTCCAGCACAGGCTCTCCATGGGCTGCAGCTCCATCAGGGCATCTCCACCTGGTCCAGTGTGGGGTCCTCCACAGGCTGCAGGTGGATATCTGCTCCACCGTTAACCTCCATGGGCTGCAGGGGGACAGCCTGCCTCACCATGGTCTTCACCAGGGGCTGCAGGGGAATCTCTGCTCTGGTGCCTGCAGCATCTCTTCCCCCTCCTTCTTCACTGACCTTGGTGTCTGCAGAGTTGTCCTCTCACTTGTTTTCACTCCTCTCTCACAGCTGCCATGCAGAGTTTTTTTTACCCTTTCTTAAATACGTTATAACAGGGGTACTACCAGCATCGCTGATGGGCTCAGCTTTGGCTAGTGACAGGTCCGTCTTGGAGCTGGCTGGAACTGTCTCTCTCCAACATGGGGCCTCTTCTCACAGAAGACATCCATGCAGCTCCCCTGCTACCAAAACCTTGACACGTAAGCCCAATACAAGTTCTCTGCTAACTTTTGCAGAACAAAGTGTTACAGCATTCAACTCTCCTGCCTATTCCTCTTCGCAGTTGTGGGTCCTCACAGGAACACATTTCCTTATTTATTCCTTCTGTAACTTTGACCACTGATATCAAGCAAAAGACAAACTCTGAAAAAGTCGTAAGTAACTGACAACAGGGTTGTCTTGCCTCCACAGATCTTCAGCAAACAGTTAAAGCCTTATATTTCTAACCACTGTGTTGACACACATATGACAAAGTATGCATGAGTACACAACAGAATCTATGATAAGCATAAAAAAATCATGCATTGGTGTCCAGTATCTAAATTCCTTGACGTTCTGCTCAGATAGCTTCTAACATACTTTCAGTGAACTATGCTAACCTACTTCACAGTCAAATGGTTATAATATCTAGTTCAGACTCTGACACACAATTAGTTTCACCTTACAATGCAGAAGGTTAAGACTTCATAATGTCACAAGGGCTCAAAACTTGCTTCAGTCTCAAATCTTTGTGTTAGTAGTCTGTACTTATTCTGTAGAGGCTAGTATAACCACCTCACTGCCCTACAACTACAGCTAGGTCTGGCAGGACTTCCAAATATAATCATTATAATTTAAAATAAAATATTTTAATTATAGCCCTCACTAAACATGAAAAAACATATTAGGTAATTCCTTGCATTTTTTTAAAGGTCAGAGAAATTCTAAATGGAAGAAACTTCTGGTTTTCATTCAGAAAATCAATTCACATTGGAAAGTGAAAATAAAGAAAAAAATTGCATTGAACAAATTTAACTGGGTCTATCCTCCAGCGGAGGGGAGCAGAGAGGGAGGGAGGAAGGGAGCACGAGCAGTTTCTAATAGCTTGTTTAACCACTGGGTATCACGTCCCACCCATTTGCTAGCTCTATTCTGAATGCTGACAGTAAGATATAACTTGGAAAGGTGTTTACCTTGAAAAGTAAGTCCTAAATTAACCTCCTCTGTGGATAAACAGAGAAAGTGATATTGAGTGAACTAAGGATGGCCCTACTTGCATTCTTAATACCCTCCAAATGTTGGAGTATCTATACCATATATAGCTAGCATTTTTTATTTGTCTACCAAAGTAGATTCTAGTATTTTCAACCACATATAACAATGAGATTGTTATTAGTCACTCTGATGTATATTGTAACAAATACACTCCATTTCTAATCACCATAGAGGCAGCCACAGTACTGACAGCTATCTGTTCAAAATATTACTAAGTTATGATAGAGTGCTAAAAAGAACACAGATGCTTTTTAAGTGCATGCTAAATGTACTTCCAAAGCAACCATTCAGTAAGTTCAACATATCTCCACATTATTTTAATTTTAAATATCTTCCAAAATACTATGGGTACTTCAGATTTATTACGGACTTATTGTTATGAAAATCTTTCTTTTCCACTTCTTCAATTATTTCAATTACACGTGTAAAAAGGAATGTAAACAGCATTTGTGAATGCCATCTGGTGTATAAGTACAAAGACAGCTGTAAGCATACACAGAAGTGTCAAACACATACTAAGTATTACATAAAAATGTAACAACATATTATATGTAATAAATTTGTAAGTATAAGCAATATATAGACATATATCCTTCTGTGTGTATATATAAACAGATACATATATACACACTTTATATATTTACACACACTCACGAATGAAAACACTATATTACTTTTTCTACTCATTCTTTAGGAACTATTTTAAAGTTTCAAAACACAACTTTTATCTACACATCAGAAATTTTAATATGTTAGATCCTTTGCCCTTCTGCACTGATTTATATTATTTAAAAATATATAGAAGGAATTTTAGAGTATTAAAAATTGTTTCCCAGGGTCAGAAAATGAAACAAATTTGCAACTCCCTAAGAACCTTGGGGAAACAATGCCCTCTGAATGATAGAGAACCTTACTGCACTACTTAATATATTGCACATATGACCTTTACTACAGTTGTCACTATCGGGAATACTTTCTATTTTGAAAATACAGACTTTGCAGGCTTTAGCTAAACAAAGTCCCCCATCTTTTTCTTTAAATAGGTGATGACAAGATAACTTTAAGAGAAGAAGAAAGCTGAAGAGGAATGGAAAACAACTTTTTATGTCATCACGGAAGGAAAAATAAAGCCAGCCAAACTGAAAGGAAAAAACACTGTCAATAATTTGACAATAATGACTGCAGCCAAGCACAAGTATAGGCACACTGCTTCTCATCTTTTCAGGTCACACAAGCTGTTTGCCAACAATGTACTGATGAAAATATCAGAACCATTTACAGAAGCATATGGACAGTTTTGACACAAAGTCTTCATGTGTTGTTTTTCTTTTAATAAGGTTTTATCAATCAGATCAGAGCTTTTAAATATAAAGGGTACATTAAGCAATATGTATATGTCATACCTAGACATCTATTTTCTCTACTGATATATATTTAAGAATTACTATACATGAGTTTAGGTATGTTCAAGTATATTATCACATGAACAAAAGACAAGCGAAAAAAAACGCTTTCTGAAGTTGTATATTTTTCTCATTATGTCAGAAAGGGATCTTCTCAATTTAATTTTTTTAAACTCATTCAAGTAATTCATTCACATATTTGCGTATCCTCTAAGCAGGCTCCTATTAAAAATCTTGGTTCACCTTGCTCTCAAAGTTATGCGAAAAGGTGGTGGCAGGAGGGAGGGAAGCATGACACTTAGATGATGGCAGACAACATGTATATTAACACTACCAATGGTAGGCACAGTGTACCCAAAATGCTTCTTGAAGCTGGAGATTATAATGTAAATTCAGTCTTAAATACAGTTCAGGAGAGAGAGAGTGCACATGCGTAAGAACAAACACACAAGTATGCTTGAGCATGCTGTTTGCACATATTCTATACTGCATTCCACAATTACCCCAAGATACTTCCTTTAAAAGAAAACATCTTTAAACCTTTATAATTATTAAGCCTGACTTCTGAAAACTTAAAATTCCCTAAGCAGTAGGAAAGAGACTTACAAAGCATTGCAACCCAAAATTTTCTACATGGAAAACATTATCTTACTTATTCCTACGTAACAGGACAGAAAAAGCAACATCTTATTTAAAAGTAGGTACTGATTCTCATGTTGTAATAGTATCCATAGTCTCAGAATCAAAGACCCAATCTTCTACTGGGCTATGTAATCAAACCTCAGTTTTACACAAGTGGATGTATTATAAATTACAGAAACTGTTAAAGTAGCAATAAAAGAAGTGCTCAGGGTATATTTTTGGATTATGGCATAGGCCAGACAACAGTTCAAACCCGGATAAGAGCTAGAAATCATAAATATGGACACTTACAATCTCAAAAGCTGATGCTGTAAATTTTAGGAAGAAGATAAAATATTTTTATTCCGAAGCATACTGATAGCACAGCATATTTCATCTAAAACACAGAAGACAATGCCTTTTACGTAAGTATTCAGAACCGATTACAAATAGACTTGTTCTCTTCCTTAAAATTTTACTCTCAGTGACATGCTCAAAAACTGCATTATTGGCTTCCAGTGAGACACATGCTCCTTAAGAGCTTCTGAAGACACCCATCCTGAAGAAAAACTACAGCCCACAGAATAAATCCTACTGATGCCCTTAATTTTCTATTACCTGAAGTCCCAAAAAAGACATTGTTACAAACTTAAAATTGGGTACTGGACCAAACAAAAGAACCACCTTGTTTTTTCCCTTTTAAGAGCAGTCAGCAGCAAATGACTACAGGGGATGACAAGAGCAAAGCAAGACCACAGGGATATGCTTGCAGCATTCTCTCAGTTTCCAGTTTGCAGTGCTGAGACTTCCCTAACTCAAGGAGATATCTTGGTAATTAAAGTTGTTTAAAGACTTTTCTTCAACCAAACCTCAACCTGGTCAGGTTCTAAACCCATGTAAAATACTTTTCCTCCTTTGACAAGTAGCCCCACAGCTTAGTTACTCAACCACTTTTTTTTTTTTTTAAGCCTATCAGCAGTATTCCAAGACACTACCTAGGTCTTGCATCAGAAGAGATTGAAAGCAAGTACTTCCTATTCACCTTCTTCATGCAGCTCATCATTTTAAAGACTGCTATTACATTCCTCCACTTAGCTAAGTCACCCAAGCTGAAGAACTTAATCCATCACCCAGAAAATGTTCCATACCTTTTATCACTCTTACCTTGCTCCATTATTATTTTTCTAACTTTCAATCCATCATTTCAAAATGGGATGGACAGAAGGGATTAGAACAGCATACTGAGCACAAACACATTTTAGATTTTAAAAGTAGCAAAGAGATGTTTCTCTTTTGAGGACTACTTATATAAACCCTTCTCCTCCTACATTGTAACAGGCAATGCTTCTACCGTGGATGCTTAGCTTCTTTATGAACTTCTGGTAAAGGACTTTATCAAAATGCATTTTGGAAATGCAATTAAACTGCACAGTTGTTCAAAGTCTCACTGATTCTTTCCAAAAGCTGCCAGATTTGCTTTACAGGAGTTATAGGAAATATTAAATAATAGGGTTTTTATCTTTTAACCATTAATTCTGTTTATTTTTACACTTTCTACAAACCTTCCTGATGTGCATGTCTAATTGTCTGTGCTCTCCGAATCCCCTTGAAACCATTTTCAAAATCTGATGACATACCAACCCCATTCCATTCCTCTCTTATCAAAGCAGTTTTGTCCATTGATCTTCTTGTTTACCCATTACCAGAGACCCTCATAAGAGGTAATCACAGATATATTTCAAACTGAGCAGCGTTAGGAACTGCCTCTGAAATTTTTACTAGGCAACCTGTTGCACAGTATCCTAGTGATGCATTCAATCTTCTCAAATTGATGGGGAGGAATATAAGCCTTCCAGTGACCAAGCAAGCCACCAGAAATTTCAGGAGAGTCCCAAAAGACCTCTCATGGACAGGCACTAGTCCAAACTCAGAAATTTTCATGCAAAGCTTACTGTTGTGGCATACTCCTACTATTCAGTTCAGTAATATAAAAAACAATAGGTTTAATTACAATTCTTCTAAATCAATGCACAATCTGTACTTTGCAAAGTAGACACTGATGCTATATGAGTCAGGCTCATTGTTAATGACAGTCTCAGTGTAGATGAGTTTGAAGGATCATTTATTCCAAAAACCTAAAATGTTGACATATTTTATCTCAGCTTTTCGTACATCAAGACTTTCAAGATGTACTTTGAAATAATCTGTCAGATCATCAACAATCATGATACAGTCGTTAGCGGCTCAGACTAAATCTACTCAAAGCCATACAGGAAGATCATAGCAGATATGCTTTTTTTTAAACATTTTAACTATTCCAAGTTTTGAACAGACAATAGCACACAGGCTTTAATTACTGTCACATCAAAAGAACAGGACTAAGATAATTGTGTTAATTACATTCCAACAGCTTGTAATTACAACAACTATACTGCCTGAGTTTGTTTACTGTCCTAGTGTTGTTCAATAAAACATATTTTTTTTATTCAGGTACTGTCGTGGTTTAGCCCCAGCCAGCAACCAAGCACCACACAGGCGCTCGCTCACTCCCCCCACCCCAGTGGGAAGGGGGAGAATCAGAAGAGCAAAAGCAAGAAAACTAGTGGGTTGAGATAAGAACAGTTTAATAATTAAAATAGTAATAGTAGTAATGGTAATGACAACAATAATGATAATATAATAATAATAATAAAAAAATAATGAGAGAGAGAGAGAGAAATGAAAACAGGGGAAAAGAGGGAAAAGGAAAAAAAAACCCAAGTGCTGCAACCGCTCACCACCCACTGACCGACACCGCCAGTCCCCGAGCCGCGATCGCTGCCTCCCCTGGCCAACTTCCCCCAGTTAATATACCGGCCATGACATCATATGATATGGAATACCCTTTGGCCAATTCGGATCAGCTCTCCTGGTTGTATCCCCTCCCCTCCCGGCTTCTCGTGCACCTGGCAGAGCGTGGGAAGCTGGAAAAGTCCTTGACTAGTGTAAGCACTACCCAGCAACAACTAAAACATCAGTGTGTTATCAACATTATTTTCATACTAAGTCGAAAACGCAGCACTATACCAGCTACAGTGAGGAAAATCAACTATCCCAGCTAAAACCATGACAGGCACTAATAAAGTCTCCAAAGAACTCTATGAAGAGGAGCTTCAAACAAGACTTTGAAGATCTGAAAGTCCTTTGGAAAAGGAAAAGTCTCAGAATGACACAATACTGCATGTGTTTTGCCCTCATAAAGTCTGCCCGTAATGGTATTCATTCTTAACAGTAGTTATGTTGTATTCTGTGTAAGAACATTCTCTTGAATTGAGAAAGGTAAAACCTGCTTACAGAAAAATTTCTAGACTCTTGTTCTACTTTGAATCTTCTTTTCCTTCACTTTAAAACACCACAAAACAGTATTTGCTCCAACAGATGATGTAAGAAAAATAGAAGCAGACATCTGAGCACGAATACAAAAAGGATTCTGGATAGAAGCACCTGTTGTGGCCATGCTTATGTTTCAGAAGATTTGAGTCTCACATATGACATGCAGAGTAACAGGAAAATACCATTTAGGGGTATAACTTGATAAATGGTTATGAAAAGTGTTGGAAGTTTTCCATTTCTCATTAGAAGAAAAGCCATTCTAGAATCCTGAAGAGGCACAAATGCCTGCCCTAATTACAGAACCTATTTCTCATGAAATTTCTCATGCTTATGACCTTCCAATCAATATCTAAAATTTGAGAAACTGGATATTTGAATTTAAAATTGTTCATAATATAGAAATAGCTTTATTGAAGCCACTGTTAATGAAAAGAATAAAACTAATCCCAAGCTATTGTTTATTCATCAGAACAGAAGTCTCCATCCAACAATAAATTCACTTTTGGCAAGACAAAGCAATCTGTTTGCAATCATCAGCAGTCATCCCTATAATTATATATATTATCATTCATAAAGTTTTACAACACAACTTGCACTATAATTACAAAAGTAACAGCTTTTTATCTTAGAAGTGTTTCAAAACACAATTCTGATCAAGCAGTCCATTGTTTTTCCTTAGAACATTCGTAGCTTCAAGAAAAATAAACCACCATGTTTTTTCATTCTCAGGATCCAACTTGGACAAGACACTAGCATAAAATGAACAATCAGGATTTCTGGAAATTACTAAACAGTTATTACCATATAGAAGTTCTATCTCACAGATGGAGTTACAGTGATACTAGCTGCAGGAACAAACACAGAACATGAATATGCAGCTCAAACGTTAAGAGAAGTATGTACAGAAATAACTACTGCTAGCATTTCTGACAGTTCCTGACAGGACTTTCACATTTCTAAAACATAGATTTCTGACTAGCATTAGGATCTGTTTATACAGAAATTGGAGCATGACTGCAGAACGTCTTTCAGTATCAGCTATATGATGTTGGCAGAGACTCTGAAGACTGCTTGGGAGACAGTTATATCATATATCACATTTTCCCTGAATGCACCACATTTGCAGTTCAGCTGAGGAAGGCAGAAGGAAAGAGTACTTTCTCCATTTAGCTAAGCTTACCAGAAGCGCTGGGCTAATGCATACCCAGAAATCCCAGACAAGCTATTCCTGCATTTGCACAGGTAGATAGACCCTGTGGTACCTATGATACAGAAACTTGACACGTGCATGAAAGCACATATGTAACAGACACGCAGTTCACATGACAAGAGACAAATAAGAGACAGGTGCAGATAATTACAGTCTATATTCCTTATATCCATCTATCTTGGCTAACAAACCCATATTCTCAGACGACAGATCTGCAATTTATCATAACCCTAAACTAGCTACCCAAGTGAATTGCAGACATAATCAAGACACTTGTCTTGCAAGAGTTTAATGAAAAGAAACAAAGAAAACTATATTCAACCTAATTTTTCCTTAAAAATAAGCCTTTGGAAGGTCCTGTGAAAATTTTTCAGAAGAGCTATGTCCTGGTTTCAGCTGGGATAGAGTTAATTTCTTCATAGTAGCTAGTGTGGGGCTATGTTTTGGATTTATGCTGAACACAGTGCTGATAATGTGGAGATGTTTTAGTTGTTGCTAAGTAGTGCTTACACTAGTCAAGGACTTTTTCAGCTTCCCATGCTCTGCTGGGTGCACAAGAAGCCGGGAGGGGGCACAGCCGGGACAGCTGACCCCAACTGACCAAAGGGATATCCCACACCATGTGATGTCATGCTCAGTATATAAAGCTGGGGGAAGAAGAAGGAAGGGGGGGGGGAACGTTTGGAGTGATGGCGTTTGTCTTCCCAAGTAACCGTTACGCGTGATGGAGCCCTGCTTTCCTGGGGATGGCTGAACACCTGCCTGCCCATGGGAAGTGGTGAATGAATTCCTTCTTTTGCTTTGCTTGTGCGTGCGGCTTTTGCTTTGCCTATTAAACTGTCCTTATCTCAACCCAGGAGTTTCCCCACTTTTACTCTTCCGATTCTCTCCCCCATCCCACCAGGGAGGAGTGAGCGAGCGGCTGCGTGGTGCTTAGTTGCTGACTGAGGTTAAACCACGACAACCTAGCATCAGTTATTTCTGTACATACTTCTCAACATTTGAGCTCCATATTCATGCTATTTATTTGTTCCCACAGACCTCTGAAAGGCTTTTCAAGGAGCATTTTATCCATCCAGAGTTGAGGCACACATTAGCAACAACTTTCCATAACTCAGGAGCAAGAACGAACTTGGCGGGATTCCCTTTGCAGATCATAAATCTTGCTGTTTAATCAGCCGCAGAAATAGCTAATATTATACCTCAGCATACTCCTGTCCCTGGAAGTGAATTATCACCCTTTTATTCTAAAAATTCCCAGGCCCTGATAAATAATGATATTAATATTTTATTGCTATTTTTAATACATCTGGTTATATCATTATGCAATGCATATATTTCCCCTTCGGTTATTTTATTACCATTATACTTGAAGTTAAAATGGAGAGTTATACTCTATTTTATACATGAACATTAAGTTTTCAGGTGGCACAGATCAGCATGAACTTTTTACTTGAATGTTAACAGGACTCTGTTGAGGGAAGTGTTATAAAGGATGATTTAGTAATAAAAAAAAAGCTAATTACAATGGATATATAGTAATGTCTACTTAATTAAGTGGAAAAAATACTTGTGGGATAAGTTCTAGTTTTCCCATATGCACAGTCATTATTCTTACAGGTGAAAATGCAAAAATACTCATGAGTCATCTACAGTTTAGAAATGTTCTGAAGACAACCAGCTTTATCATGAGCATGGTGGATTGACATCTGGAACGTTTCATCTTTTGATTGTTCAACTTGAAATGCAAGACAAAATAGTTTTGGAAATTAACTAGCTATAAAAAAAACCTAGGAATACATGATTCTTATTCACAATAGAAATGCACCAAAATCCTGTTATATAGATTACAAATGTGAAGTTATCAACTAATGTGTTGAAAATAATCGAGAATGGTGGTCTGTCTTAGACGTATTTTGCACACGGCCACACACACTCTCAGAAACAGGTTTTTATAAATCAGCATTAGAGCAGCATCTTGCAAGAATACAGGCTGGGGAGAAACCAGCTGGGGAGAAGTGGGCTGGGGAGGAGTTCTGTGGAAACGGACCTGGAAGTCTCAACAAATAGAAAGCTCAGACTGAGCCAGTGGTATGCCCTGGCAAGCAAAGGTGGCCAGCAGCCTCCTGGGCCAGTAAATAAAGGGCAGTGATTATCTCCACTCAGCACTCATTGTGGAATCACTGAGGTTGGCAGTGACCTCTGGAGATCATCCAGGCCCAAGCCCCTGCCCAAAGCAGGGTGACCTGGAACAAGCTGCTCAAGGCCATGTGCAGTCAGGTTTTGAACTCCAAAGATGACGACACTACAATATCTCTGGCCAAACAGCTCCAGAGTTCAATCAGCTTTACAGTAAAGAATTTTTTTCTAATGTTTAAAAATAAGTTATTGTATTTCAAGACCACATCTAGAATGCCACATCCAGTTTTAGGGACCCCAATACAGGAAAAACACAAATAAACTGGAGCAAGGGCAAAAGGTCACCAAGATGCTCAGAGGTACAGAGCACATGCCCTGTGAGAGGCTGAGGGAACTGGGGTTGTTCAGCCTGGAGAAAAGAAGGCTTCAGAGGCACCTAATAGCAGCCTGCTAAAAACCTATATGATCAAGAAAACAGAGCTTGGCTTTTTTTTTTTTTTTTGGTGCATAGTGGGAAGATAAGAGACAAGCAGCGTAAACAAACAAGAAGCGTTCCATCTGGCTATAGAGAGAAACTTTTTCAACGTGAGGACAATCAAGCATTGGAACAGGTTAACCCCTAGCCTCCATCCTTGGAGGTTTCAAGACCCAAGTAGACAAAGCTTTGAGCAACCCAATCTGACCTCAGAGCTGACCCTACTTTGAGCAGGAGGTTGGACTAGATGACCTGTAGAGGCCCCTTCCTACCAGAATTATCCTATGTTCTTATTTTAGAAGTTCTCATTTGTTTTCCTGAAATAAATAAGTAAATAGCAGTGAGGTATAATCTTTCTGGGACAAAAGATAAAGAAAAAAATTGCAGCACATAGTCATGAAGCACTGAAAAGCAAAGTCATTTCAGCACATCATCATCCAAAACTGCTGCAAGAGCATATATACAGCTACAGATTACAAGATTAACTGACATCTTAGAGAGATGAATTTATATTAAAAAAATCTCCTAGCATTTCTATTTAAATCCATTTTTAAAAAATTTCAATCAAATTTTGATGATACATATGTGTAGCCACTTAGGAGCCCGTAATTAGAAAGAACAAGCTGAGAAAGAGGATGCAAAGTGATTTGAGAACACAAAACAGATCAAACTATTGTGCAATATCGAATATTAACTACTGGAAAGGTTCTGCAAAAGAAAAATGAGAAATATTACCTCTAACTGGAGCCAAAGACATACTTGCATAGAAACCCCCACATCACCAGAAAAACAGCATGATTGAATCTGCTAAAGCAACAGATGACCAAGTTTTTTATTTCTTCCCTAGGCTAAGAACTGTAAGCATGTCAGGAAGTGACTGTCATGCTGCTCAATGCCAATGCTGTCTTTTATTCCACAGGTCCCTATGGTTCAAAGATGTGCTGTAATATTAAAAATACACAGAGTCAGATTAGATAAAGAAGAGAGCGGGGTAAGATGAGTGAGGAAAGGAGAAATAATAGATACTATGTGTAGCAAAACTCAACCAAGAAATAAATATTTCTTAATAACACCTTTGACAATTCTGGAATCAAGAAAATGAGACAGTCTGAATGGGCTGGAAAAATAAATTAGTTTTCTGTTAAGAATAAAAAAGAAATACAAATACAATCAATTTTCCATTACGCTCTTATGCATTGGAAAGAAACACACACAGACAAAAAATATATCTAGTTCATATTAGTCAAAAATTTCACAACAGGACCCTAATTATTATCACAGTACACCCTTTAAACATATCCAATACTGGTAGGCCAACATCAAATGGAAGCCTATATTGATGAATAAATTAACAGATATATTCTGCAGAGATACTTAGATTGCAGTTATCACCCCATGACGTATTCCTCTTCTCTAAAATCCTTGTACAGTTTATTCAAACATCATAAAGTATCAGTAGGCATACATGAGTCTCTTACAACATATTTTCACAGAAAAAAGGAAACGTAATAGCACTAATCTTGTTTGGGATTGTCCTTTGGCTTTGTGTTTTTCTGTTGTCTGGTTTTGTGGCTTTGTGAGAGAGAAGCAGTTTTTCCTGGTTGGCCATAAAGACATTCCATTATATATAGTAGATCACATGGAAAATACCAAAGGAGTAGTAAGAATTACTTTAATTACTATTTCCAAGAAACTATCAGCAGCAACTTTCTTGAGAAGTAGACACATTTAAGCAGATCATGTAGACTGCTACTTATTGGCAACAAGCTTGGTAATTTGAGAATCTACAGCTGTTAAAATACATCTATGTGTCAGCTATTGTGATCCTGCCTTGGCCCAACTGTGTAGGTCTACTCATTTCTTTGCTATGGTATCTATTCAAGGTGTTCACCTCTTAAACCAACCAGTACTTTTTTGTTTTGCTGTGTTGTCAGGCAGTTCAGCTCTGTGAATGAGGTCACAACAGGTACCACTCAGCAAGGGATAGACAGGAATGAGCGTTTCAGGTGCAGGCAGGAGCATAGGATTATTACAATTTGATGTAAATCACCTTATGCAATTTGGGGCATGATTTGATCATAGAATCATTAAGGTTGGAATAGACTTCTAGGATCATCAAGTCCAACCCTCAACCTGACACTACCATGTCTCCTAAGCCATGTCCCAAAGTACCATGTCTACGTGTTTTTTGAACTCCTCCAGGGATTGTGACTCAACCACCTCTCTGGGCAGCCTGTTCCAGTGCCTGACCACTCTTTCAGTAAAGAAATTTTTCCTAATATCCAATCTAAACCTCCCCTGGCGCAGCTTTAAGCCATTTCCTTGCATCCTATTGCTAGTAACTTGAGAGAAGAGACTAACACCCACCTCGCTACAACCTCCTTCCAGGTAGTTGTAGAGAGCAATGAGGTCTCCCCTCAGCCTCCTTTTATCCAGGCTAAACAACCCCAGTTCCCTCAACCGATCCTCATAAGACCTGCTCTCCAGACCCTTCACCAGCTTCATTGCCCTCCTCTGGACACGCTCCAGCACCTCAATGTCTTTCTTGTACTGAGGGGCCCAAAACTGAACACAGTATTCGAGGTGCGGCCTCACCAGTGCCAAGTACAGGGGCACGATCACTTCCCTACTCCTGCTGGCCACACTATTCCTGATACAAGCCAGGATGCTGTTGGCCTTCTTGGCCACCTGGGCACACTGATCTTAAGTAATGATTCCAGGTCCCTCTTCACCCTTCCCCATTTAGTTCTTGCACTCACCAGTGGATTTGGTGATCATGCATCCAGAATGCAAGTCAGTTAGAATTACAGGATCATAGAATGGTTTGGGTTGGAAGGGACCTTAAAAGCTCATCTAGTCCAACATCCCACCATGGGCAGGGACATCTCCACTAGACTGGGTTGCTTAAAGCCACATCAAACCTGACCTTGAACACTTCCAGGGATGGAGTATCCACAACTTCTCTGGGCTCCCCCATCATAAAAAAAATTTATTCCTTATGCCCAATCTAAACCTACACTCTTACAGTTTAAAACCATTAACCCTTGTCCTATCACTATAGGCCCTGGTAAGAAGTCTCTCTCTGTCTTTCTTATAAGCCCTCTTCAACTACTGAAAGGTAATTCTCATCTCCAGGCTGAACAACCCCAACTCTCTCAGCCTTTCTTCACAGGAGAGGTGTTCCAACTCTGATCATATTCACGGCCCTCCTTTGGACTCACTCTAACAGGTCCACGTCTTTTATGTGCTAGGGTCCCCTGAACTGGACGCAGTACTCCAGGTGGGGTCTCACAAGAGCGGAGAGGAAGAATCACCTCCCTCGACCTGCTGGCCACGCTTCTTCTGATGCAGCCCAGGATACGATTGTCTTGCTGGGCTGCGAGCACACACTGCCAGTTCATATCCATTTCTCATCCCCCAGTACCCCCAGGTGCTTCTCCACAGGGCTGCTCTCAATCCATTCATCCTCCAGTCTGAATGGATATTGGGGACTGCCCTGACCCACATGCAAGACCTTGCACTTGGCCTTGTTTAACTTCATGAGGTTCACATGGGCCCATTCCTCAAGGCTGTCAAGGTACCTCTGGATGGCATCCCTTCAGTAAAACAATCTTTATTCTCTGGGGGTTTTTATCCCATTCCTTTCAATGAGCTAATTTCTTGTTGGGTTAATTCTCCCAACCAACTCAACCTGCAACTATGTAACCCTTCTATCTGACAAGTAAAGTGGTGTCAACTCAGAAGGGAACCAAAACAGCAGAATGGGAGAAAAAAAGCCAAGCAAACCCTTTCATTTCAGCGGCACTCTGTAGCTGCACTGAATTAACTGTAACATCATTAGTCACACCACTAGCATAATCTTTCAAGCCTGCTTTTGATAGATGAGTGCATCCTTGACGACACCCAACTGATAACCATTCCATTTACATAAGAGCTTAAATTTTCATCAATGCCATTTAATTCCATTACAATTAGTTTCAATATTTTGTTTATCAGTACTTCATGGTTTTGTGTGAAAACAGAATTTTAAGGAGAAATTATGTAATCTCTGAACTTCCTTTCCTAGAAAAAAAAGCAACAGAGCAGCAGGTCTGTGACAAAAGATGTTCCAAAAACAGGTAAAACAGTTGGAGGGCTTGTGTTTCCTTATCTGGCTTTCTCCCTTTCAAGTAGATTTCAAGTTCTCATGTTTTTTTCTTTATAAGTTCTCACATATTTTTGATATGTGGTCAAATATTTTAAAATGTAGTAGTTCTGAGAGACTGAAATAAGCAAAGCAGCATTTTTTTTTTACAGGAATCAACATGACAAAGACTGTTTTTCAACAATGCTCCACAAAACATTGAGCTGCTACTCATTTGACCTTTAACCAGGAGAAAGACACTTAAAACACCTTCAAAGAATTTAAAGACTTACGTTTGTTGACTCGATTTTATAATAATTTTGTCAAAAATGAACTCTGTTGCAAGTTTAAATTCACAATATGCCTCAGTGAACATGTCCTAGCCAATGAAACATTCATATTAAAACGTAAGCCATAGGCAAGAATGTGTTAAAGCCCTTCTAAAAATACTAAGTACCTTAAGGAAAGAAATATCTATCAAAAACGCAATCAAAATAAAGAATCTGGAAAACATGAATTTAGTTTCACTGAAAAGTACAGCTTCAATTCATAGGAAATTTTATGGTTATTCACATTTTATGATGATTTACTAAGGAATGGACGATAGTCATTTCCCACACACAAATTCAACCTCCAGGGTCTTTGCTACATTAAAACCACTTGGAGAAACAAAACCTCTAATTTTCAAGCATTAGTCCAAAGTATTTCAAAACAAATAAAGTTACAAGGGACTTATCAAAAGGGCTGAATCTAATAAGTACAGTAGAAACACTTGTCCATCACCTCATCTTTTAAGAGAATGTTAGGAATATATTAGCCAAAGTTTTGCTATCCCTGTAACAATTTCTGTTGTCACCAAAATAATACTGAATCAATTTCACAGAAAAGATCATCTACACTACAAAAGTAGCCCACTTGAAAGCAGGGAATAATCAGAAAGAGAAGGTATGAACATAAAAAAAAGAAAAGAAGAATCAGCAATATGCTAAATATTTGTAAGAGTAATTTATTTTCTAATCAGGTCCCTGAAAACAGCAAATGAACCCTGACTGCAAATATCTGCCTACCAAACCTGGATAAAACAATTCTTTGTTGCCACTGCAAAATAGAAATCATCGCCTTTCAGTAACTTTCACATTTCTAGCAAAGGACAATTTTGGTCCCATCGTAACCCAGGAATTCACAATGACTATTATTTTAGTGCATATATTCTGAGTTTACAAAATCAGATTATTTTTATTTTCTAGCAAGATTCAAAATGTTTATCTCAAATGACACAGATCTGAAAAACAGATATTAGACAGATAGTATCTGATGCCTACTGCAACACAAAGCCTATAAAATTTAATTCAGATAACTTCTTTGTAAACTAGAAAGTCCAAAGTTTCTACTTTACTGTGTATCAGCATTGCAGCATGAAGTGTTTTAATATGCTAAATATCAAATACAGATGTTTGGACTCCCATTTAATCTATGTTAGATTGTAAGGATTTCTCCCTCACCTAAATGCAAGATGTTCAGCTACATACTTACTATTTCTTATAGATCCTTCTAATCTTCACAAACTTATATGCCAACAAATCCACCATTCTTAGTCTGTAGCTTGCTGCATTTAACAGAAAATTGTTCCTGCATTTATAGCTTCTCCACATAGAAAAAATTCAAACACTCAAAGTATCAAGTTTTAAATGGATTTCGTAAAAACATGAAGATAATTTCAGGAACTATTATGAAAGCAACTGTTTATAGGTTGCTTTATTAATGACTTTAAAAATGAATAAATAAGCCAGCTTTTCATCACCTCAGTGAGATCATTTTACTTGGAGACTTGAGCAAACATTCTCCAAGCTTGGTGACTGAGGTGCACAACATGCCTCTAGAGTTGGAGACTCCAACTCTGCTCTAGAACATCATACTACAATGAAACATGCAGACATTGATGAAAAGAAGTTGCACTTTTTTTTTCTTTTCCTTTCCTATGCCATCCTTGAAGTAGATTTCTCCAATGGGAAAATCTACTTCTCGCCTGTTTTTCATAGATGTACTCCTCAACAACCGTAAAGTAGTTTAAAGCCATGACATTAATCGGTTAACTCCACTACTTACAGACAGGAAAAATCAATTTACCTGAATGCCATCAAGCAACTTGCTCATGCACCAGTAACTGTCAGCTTCTATGTTCTGCAGCACTTCTTCAGGCAGACTGGAAATGTCAAAATTTTCCACTTCTTCTTCTTCTGTTTCAGGAAAAGAGAGAGAAAGACAAGTCAATGAAGTGCACAGAATAAATAAAGCAAGAATGGGGAAAATAATTGAAAACAAAGACAACCACCACTTATCTTCTAGTCAGAAACTTCAACGCACATTTACTTTAACAGGGACTAAATGAATCATTTATTGCTCAACTGTGTCATCTAATGGCTTTAAGTGTTAATGAATACTTAATTTCTTGCAGACTGTGAAAATCTCAAATCATGCCTGGTTAACCAGAATTAATATATAATAAATTACTTCATTCTAAACATTTCACACCTGAAAGAGGATCATCAGAAGCACTTTGAGAGTCCTCAAGCTATATATGAACAATCTCTGCAGAACATGTCTATGTTTGCATCATGCATAGCAAAATGTGTTGCCAGTCTTGACAGAAGAAAAGCTCTGAAAAACACTTTTTAGAAAACTAGTGGAATTTATTTAGAAAGCTGACTACAGCTTTTCAAGAGGATTTGTTTTTCAGGAAAGCATTTGGAATCTGGAAATCAGACACAAGGGAATAGACGATTCCTGCCCTCCACCCCAAAAATACCCCGTGATTCTCAATACTGGAAAAGCACAGAACCACAATGATGTCTAACTCATGGAAACTGAGTCTTTCACACAACTGTGTGTTAAAAGAAATTCATATTTCGCTATGAACTGAAATTTCACCACCTAAGCCACATTGTTTTATTTTTAAACCACGGCATCTGAATTAATCCATTTTGAGAAGAACACAGTATGTGCTGCCTTGCTAGCTAACTCCCAACGCTCCCATACAGCCTCAGAAGAGAGTTTAACACGAGCTGGGAACACTCTGAGTAAATGCTGTAGCTTCCCTCTTGCAGCAGCTTACAGTGTCTTACTGTATCAAGATGAGAATCAAAGAAGCATCTTTCCTAGCCCCAGGTTCTTCCCAAGGAGGGGGTGGTGCAGAAGAGAAAGGTGTTTGATTCTACTTAAACAGAGTATGATATCCCAAAAAAGAAATTTCCTCCATTACACAACTGCAAGGTAGTGTAGAATAAACAGCAAGAGAAACCCAATAATATGTAATATCTTAAAACTCCTCTATTATCTGTCTCATAGCTTTGCAGTATGTCATTACAGAAGCCTAAGTAAATATTTAGGTTGCCACATTTGACTGTGCTACCTTAAAGCACTTATTTGTCAATTGGTAACCACCATGAGCATTACATATGTTATAAAACAATTTTAGCATACCAGTGATTTTACCACTACTAGTGGACATTGGTAGCAAGGTGTTATCAAAGCGTTCTTGTTTGCACTAGTGTCTACATGTGGCTATGCGTCTTCCAAAGG
Source organism: Morus bassanus (assembly GCA_031468815.1). NCBI lineage: Eukaryota > Metazoa > Chordata > Aves > Suliformes > Sulidae > Morus > Morus bassanus. The sequence continues at coordinate 67,406,071 of CM062571.1, forward strand.
ATCATTGTTTTGGGGTTGTGAAATATTAATAGCTACTTATTAATAATAATAATAATTATTAATTACTTTTTAATAATTTTATAATTTTGTTAATATAATAACAGTAACAATACTATTAATGACTAAATATTAATTAATAAAAAGGACAAGGAGATTAGGTCATCCTAATAAAACATTAGTTAAGATATTGGGAAACCTGGTAAGTAAAACAGGGGATTGAAGCAGAGACTCTATAAAATAAAAGCACACAATGATCTCAGAGGTGGCAGGACTGTAAACAATGCACCAGTACTCGCTTACTGCTTATTAAAGGAATGCCACCTTTGCATTGGAGCCCAGTTTTAAAAACCCAGTTTCTGAAAGAAGATCAACAAACAAGTATCCAACATATTTTAAATACCCTATATAATAAACTCAGATATAATGCTGCCTTGCAAAACAGTGAAGAAAGAGTGAGTAGCAGTCTGTGACAGCAAATTTTTTTAATAGCAGATCATTTTGTGAGGAGGAAGAAACTCCTTACCCAATGTCAGCAGCATATTCCTGCCAGCAAAAAGGAGGACAACCCCCCCAGAAATCAGTATCATACTCCTCTCCCAGCAATGGACAGCAAAATCTCACAATGCCCTATGGAAAACGGGGTTAACATAGGCAGTAATTGGGAGGTAACGCTCCCCTCCAGCATCTTTCTGTTCTGTTCCCATCACTTTCTCTATTAGACTGCCCTCATTAAACACAAGTTCTAGAATAAACCTGCTTCATTTCACTTATTAAATCTAACCCCTTCAGAAAAAACATGTTAAGAGAAAAGTCTAGCATAATATAAAAGTTTTTCCACAGTAAAGATGCTTGAATACAAGAGATAACAAGAAAGGATTTAAGGCAAACAGACCAACATCAAGAAAAAAACCAAAACATCTAGCAATGAAGAAACCTAACTCAGATTAGACAAGTAGCGAAGGTGATGTGTATTTGGCAAAATTAATCCAAATCGAAATGCCAGTTCCACAGCTCAAACAGAACACAACAGAAAGGTCCCTCAAAGTCCAGAAAAAAGTAGCCAATTATTATTAATGTCAACATGTCCTTTACTAAGTCCACTAACAGAAAAATTACTAAGGGTGCTCAACAGACTTACAGAACGACTGAAAATTATTAGAATTAACATGGACAAAAAAAGCCAACTTAAGATCACAAGTTTCATATGAACCTGTGAAAAAAAAAATCAATATTAAGAACGCACCTATCTACCTCCAATCTAATGTGCCTTGAGATAAAACAAGCAAGAAAACCCCACAATTTTAATCACTGAAGCCCAGAAATACAAATGAAGAATGAATATTCCCATCCATTTAGAAGAGAAAGACTTTTCCAGACAGAAAAGAACATGAATGATGTATCCTCTACAGCAGGAACAAATTTTTTGCTATATCCTATACATTTTGACTCACAAAAATGTCTTACAGTTATACAGGTTATATTTATTATAAATTCATAAAAAGAGTGCCCCAGTGGAAAAAAAAGCCTAATTATTGTTTATTTTAATTTTAATATTTTAAACAGCAAAAAAAGGAGTAACCATTTTCTGCCTCACGACTACAGAAAAAAAAACAATAAATGTACCAGAGTTCCTCATATTTATATAAAACACAAACATATCATGAACTTTATTCCCCTTGAAAGAAGCAGTCTTCAGGCCCTTGTTCACTAAACACTTGCTGAAAGAATGAGATTACACCTCTTAGCTACGTGTTTCTTTGCACATTTCCTGACTTTGAACACCTTTTCTTTTCCTGATACTGCTAACACATTTCTGAACAAAAAGGAAGTTATAAACCATAGCAAAACACAATAACTTTTCTACAGGTGGGCATGAAAAGATGACAAATTTAAGAGACTTTTCATCTTCTCTTTCTCATCTTTCTTATCTTACCTCTTTCTTGTCGTTCTCTTTCCAAATCTACCATTTCACACTATATTCTCATACCAGGATTTAAACCAACAAAAAAGCTGAAGATACACCTAACTATCGAAGGTGGGCATCTTCACCTCCCTCCAGAGCCAACACAGAAAAACAAGTAGTGACAGAGTATTAGCTGTCTTGTTGTAAAGTAGAAACCTAAAATAAATCAGATGAATCCCATCCAAAGAAAATCCTGTTTCCCAATATTAGCTGTAACTTGAACTTAAAAGGATTGCCTCAGAATGCAGACCTCTAAACTGTAGAAGTCTAAACTTAGCTGAAATAAAACTTTAAACGCCCATCAAAAGACTTCCCATCCTGTGACTGAACTACCTGCAACAAGCAAAAATGACAGGCTGTGAGTAAACAACAGCAGTAGAAAAAAGGCTGAAGCAACTTGGACAGCAAAGACACCACAGCATTAATATTTTGGAAAAACTAGATTCTAGTTGTCCTAGTAAGGAAGGAATATCAAATTAGAAAGACTTCCCCCCCGCCCCCCCCCCTCCCGAAAGTAAAATATAGCTTTAAAGAAATGTCTTCCAATGGTTCCAACTACTTTTTATCACAAGTATGTTCACCAAGCACAAAGAGGATGTCAGGACAGCCCCTTCTGAAAAGAACATAAGTCTGAAGTAAGTTCACTATTCTAAACAGAATTCTCATTACTCCACAGGAGGAAAAAAAAAAGGATTAGAGATGGAAAGGAAACTATTATCAAGTTCTTTCTGGTCTAGTTTGGGTGATCCTATAAATCAAAAGATACAGATAGCATTTAGGAACCATCCAATTCTTTCACTAAAAGAATCCATAGTCCCTAACTATAATGTCCCAGAGCTGCAAGCTCAACCATTACAGAAATTAAAATAACACTTTTAGGAGGTACTCATCCAGCTTTCTTGGTCTGTCTCTGGCTTTGGAAGAGACATCCAAGAACATACTTTTCTGTGGCTCATACTGACTGGTCTCTGGCACTTTCATAAGCCTCAAACGTAAAATAAATATTTAGGATTTTTTATATGTTCTTTAAATATATAAGCTACTTCCAGTCCATTTTTCGTTTCCATTGTGCAGAAGCACATGCATCACTAATTCATCTCTTCTAATGTCAGATCATAGTTTTGAAATAAAAAAAACCAAACCCGAAACCTAATGTGTAAGACAACTCAATAGTATTTCAATTATACACTGGTAGTGTTTACCCTATATAAAACAACTGTCTCAAACTTTAGCTTAAAACTCTGCAACCACATATTTCAAAGACTAAATCTAATTACTTCGAGATATATTAAAATACATTTTTCATTAGATGATCTAAAGAAGTATGGGTTTTGTATATATTATATTAAGTGGTACTTTTTGATTTAAATGTGGTGTATGCTGAACAAGGAGTTACACTGTGGAAGCCATCCAGGCAGTAAATCTAATAAAGGCAGCACAGCATCACAAAAGCCACCAACCAAGCAAGTGCACAGTGATGTGCAATGGTTTCTGCTGCATCCATTCACCTTAACTTGCTGCACTTTTTTGAGGAAGTTCAAAACTGACTGAATATCTGAATGACCCTTTTCCACACTACAGCTGAAATAAAAAAGCACCATCCATTTTCATGACAAGCTCCAATTAAGGAACATTTGATTGGCAGAATAATATGCAAAATAACAGTTTACATATCTAACATTTATTCATTTATTTGTGTAGGCACATAGTGCAAAGTGCTTCTTTTTCCATGCACTTTTAAGGGGAAAAGCAATCAAGCTGTGTGTTACTCCCCACACACCCTCACTCCTTTTTCTTTTTTTCTCTTCTCTTCTCCCCCCGCCCCCCCCCCCCCCCCCCCTTATTTGGATGAAGAAACACACTGGAGATCTTTAGAAAAGGAAGAGCAGAAGGGATTTCAGGACAAATAACAGAAGAAGCAAAAATCATATCAGAAGTACATGAGATATTATTTCAATATAAGACTTCTGTTTGAAAACAACTGAAAATTCTGGTTTTTGAAAATAAATTTAAAGTCATCTATGACTGAAATCTGAATGAACAGTAATATAAAGAGTAAATAACAAGAATATGGGGGAAAACAGCAGGCCAGTGTGTACATGTATCACTATCTAGGGAAAATAAAAAGATCACTGCATAAAATTTCCTGATTACAAAGTCTCACAGCAACTTTTCTCATTTTCTTCTGTTTCCTGTGGAGATCTTTATCATGTTATCTATGTAATTGTAGAAGACTAAAATAGTTGCCTGGAGGAAAACTGCTGTAGCATAGACTCAATGACATACTAATCTGAATATGTGCATTATTGTAAGCACGGTATTAGCTTGTTTTTACTCATTCCGAGTGTATGCTTCTGAAACCTCCCACAGTGAGAAAAGAATGAGTAACTTTTTCTAAACAGCTTTAACTGGATCCACTCCCAAAGGCAGAGACATAAGGATGAAACGAAAAATAAAAAAATGTATTACTTACAACTACTTACAGTTTTCTTTTTCCAATGACAGTAGAAAATAAACATGATAAACAGATGGTAACAGCTTGCATCCATTAAAATAGGTTTTAATATTAAGCCTAGTTGATGATTTTGATGGAAGTTGTTCAAAATGTTAAAATTAAGTTCGTATCTGATCTCTGTCTTTTAGATTTCTTCTAAAAAATGCTTAAACTTCACCCTTTCAGTACAGATCATGGGTAAAAACATCTGCCATTACAGACAGATGGAATCATCCAATACAAACTTTTTCATTAAAGAACTGGAAAATTTAAATTTTAGAAAGACTTTTATTTATGAAGAAATCATGTCCTGAAATAAAACTAAAATACTGAAAACATATGACATTATTAAAATGAATTTATGATACCGCTACAGTAACCAGCATCCCTCTCAATGCATCCAAACAGCCATCTCTGTCCAGCTGTGTTCAAATGCAACCAACAAAAAAGCATCCTGCATTCAGAATGTCTCTAAAACTCTTACTTACACCAACACCGATACTCAGTCTTTATAAAGTGGGAAATAAATCAATATAACTTCATAGTTTTACTACTTCATTACACTAAGCAAGCTGATACAAAAAATATCTCTATTAAATAAAGCTTACATTCTTTCAAAATGAAACATTTTTAAGGAATTAATTTTTAAGACATTTCATTGGCTTATTCATGTTTTAATTTTAGTCTTTTATCTTGAAATGGCATCTCAGCACTCAGAATCAGGCAAAACTCAGGTGAATTCACTGGAGTGAGAGGTAGGGGACAAAATGGATGGTGGTATAAGAAAGATTCAGTGCTGAAGCCCAAAACAGACTGTAAGATCATCAATAAATTAATGATTGTCCTTTACATATATCCAATATACAAAATAATACATATAAAATTAGAAAGGTTAATTCTCTGAACATCTTAAAACTGTTCTTTTTTTAGCACTAATTTGTGCAAATGTATTTCTCATCTAATGAAATATATGGTAATACTTTTTATACAAGTCCAAATTATGTAGCTCTTGCGGAGGTGCAAGGAAATCATTCTGACTGTACATGCACAGGTACCTGACTGTATGAAGTTTACTTTGTTGTAATCTACTTTAGATGTTTTATCTTCAGATAGACCCAACCTAAAATTTACCAGCTAAGTATAGAAACTACAGAACTAAACACAAATGACTGCACGCAGAGGTGCACAGTAATATTTCCACATCTAGAAGACCTTACGTATTCCATTTCAAAATCAGTTTTCAAAAAGCCTTATGAAACAGCTATTCAGTCACTGCTGCACTAAGGTAATGTTTTTCTAAGATCAGGACATAATAGAATGTTTAAATGTAAAGTCTTCCAGTAACAATTACCTAATTAAATATGTACATAACCACATCAGTATCTCTCATTGAAAAAATCCTAATTACGTATTTATCGGATAGAAATAGCTTTTGAGCTGTTAAAAGACTGTCGCGGTTTAGCCCCAGCCAGCAGCCAAGCCCCACACAGCCGCTTGCTCACCCCTCTGCCTCCGGTGGAATGGGGGAAGAGAACTGGAAGAGTAAAAGTGAGAACACTTGTGGGTTGAGATAGGAACAGTTTAATAATTGAAATAGATATAATAATAATAATTATATTATAAAATTATCTACAAAAACTATATAATAATAATCATAATAAAAAAGAAAAAAGAAAATAACAAAAAGAGAGAGAAATAAAACCCAAGAAAGACAAGTGATGCAAATGAAAACCAATTGCTCACCACCAACCGACCAATGCCCAGCCTGTCCCCGAGCAGCAATCACTGCCCCCTGGCCAACTCCCCCCAGTTTATATACTGAGCATGACGTCATATGGTATGTAATATCCCTTTTGGCCAGTTTGGGTCAGCTGCCCTGACCGTGCCCCCTCCCAGTTTCTTGTGCACCTCCAGCCTTCTTGTTGGCAGGCCAGTATGAGAAGCTGAAAAGTCCTTGACTGCTTAGCAACAACTAAAACATCAGTGTGTTATCAACGCTATTCTCATCCTAAATCCAAAACACAGCACTATACCAGCTACTAGGAAGAAAATTAACTCTATCCCAGCCAAGACCAGGACAAGGATTAATCACCAAAGTAAAAACTTTGCTTTCGTTGGGGTACTGCAGTCACAAAGGTAAAAATAAAAAAAATAAAAAGAACTCAATCATCTCATCAGTCCAGGCTTAGGTAAATATGACCTTGTTGCATTTCAAATATTCCCCTATTACTAGTCATGTTCTCACACATACAATGCACTGTTGACTTGTCAGTTTTAACACTGTTAATAATCTCACACTTGTTTTCAGTTGATCTGACACAGTTTCCTTAACATGCAATAGCAAGCAAGATAAATATCTCTATATATCAGCATAAGAATGATGTTTTAAATATTAATCATTTTAATTAATTCTTTCAATAATTTTACTGCACACGGGTAATGTTATAATCTCCTTTGACCCAGAGAACAACGTTAACCATCTCCAAAACCACTGTAAACTTGATTACTTGGACCTAATTTTTATGCTCAATATTAATGTACAACCCTGCAAGTACTCTCAATTTGTTCTATTACAAAAGAGTAAACACTTCACATACTTATTCTCTAATTTCAGATTCTGCATAACAGTAATCAGTAAATCATTGAAAGACTTCCTTTAGTGGGCTTACATACTCGAGAGTAATATTTTCTACTCAGGCTTTTTCTATTAATGGCTTTTTTTTTTCCCCACACACACTAAGTAGTCCAGAACTTGCCCTGAATTCCTATTCATAACCCACTGCACATATCTACACAGAAATAGGCCTGTTATTAAGAATCATAAATTTATTTGAAAAAATAGGGAAATTCTCAGCTCATGTTGCAAATTAAAACAAAAGACATCAGTTCCTCATAAGGCTGCAGACAACTGAGATTACCGCTCAACAATTCAGATATGAGAACGATGAAAAATATCTTTACTACTTCAACAACTCTACCACCAAAACAGGGTACGAAAGAGAACTAAGTAAACCAGGTGGCACCAACAGGTCTTTGACCCACAGAACTTCAACAATGCCAAATACAAGACTGGCAACCTCTTACACAGGTGAAAAATCTGGCCAATAAAGGCAGTTTACATTTATAAAAAAAAGTACAAGCCACATCCTTGACTATGACATTACTGTGAAACAGGAGTCTTCAGAGCATAGATGATGACAGCTCTTCTTAAAAATGTATTTTAGCAACAATGAAGAACACAACGTTCAGCACAAATTCTTCTCGGAGTAATCACTTCAATAGGTTTGCTGCTGTCGACCAAAACAGATTGCCAGGGAGAAGTGGTACATGTGATACCAAATTATGGGACTAGTAATTAGCATCGTGCATAATAATGCACGATGAGCACAGGATGCTGATGAGCATTTTCTTAGAATGCCTGATAAGGGAGCTTCCTGAGAAATCCAAAAGGTGCTTGGAGAATAAGAAATGAAAGATTAAAGGTTGAACATGTCTCCCAAACCACATTTTTTAATTATCTAGTTTGTCCTTATCATTTATTTTTTTAAAGCATCAAGCCTATGTATGTGCATACACACAAACAAGCAGCGCACAAAACAGCAAAAATGAGATAAGAATAAACCACAGGGCGGTCAAACAAGTCTAAAGCAAGCCTCAGGAACACAGGCCTTGCCTGTGTTAAGGTATGGGATTGATTATAGGGCTATTTCAGAGATAATCACTCTAGCACTGTATTTTTTAAAATGGAAGAGCCTTCAAAAAGAATCTATATATGAATGTAGATTTTAAAAGGAATTATTTATTGGACAAGGGAAAAAAAAATCAACTGCATGAAAGGCCAAAATGTATTTAAAAGATGAAAAAAACCTGTCTCTGTATCTGCGTATGCAAGGGTGAATTTTAGAAGTACTGAAAATTAATACTTCCTACCTGAAACTATTAAAAAAAGGAATTGTCTTATACGTAATTACTTAATATTAAAAGGTAGGCAAAGAGAACTCATTTGAACAATCCCATAAACAGTAATATATTCAATACATTACCTGGATAACTTAACCAGGCTAAAGGTTCAACTTTAACTTGGATAAATATAAAAGTAATAAAATTGTCCAAGAAAATGTATGTAAATATGAAAACTTTTAAAAATTCAGAAGTCTAATTTTTTCAGTGATGAAAGACTGAAAAATCTGCCACCATCAAGTAAGCTCAGCAACCATTTGCATATGACAATAACTCTATACAAGCATAAATTCTCCCACTCATGAAGAAATTTTTATTTTAACCTATTATTGTCATTGAACTGAACAACTAAATGCTCAAAGAAAAAAGGATGGCAGAGGAAATAACTGTTCTTCAGTGACATCATACATACAAGCCTATGATTGTGGCAGTTTGCTGCAAATCCAAACTATGCAATATTGGTCAACTTTCTTAATCAAAATGACATGCTTCCTTGTTTTGTAATCTCCCATGTCATTCACAGCTAATAAGAAAGAAATGCACCTTACAGACTTCTCGCCTTATTTACAACAGAACTAAGTACCATCCATTATTTGTACTTCTTTGCAAAAATTGTGTACACTGAATTAAAAGAAGCATTTTTGAGGAGAATGAACTCCGACTGCACTGGCAACACTACTTCTTATATTGCTTAATTGTTGAGTGGATTCCTTAACTATCTTAATCTGCTGTGATTAACAATTTCCCAATGAAACTGCTACGTATGCATCTGTGGCAAAAAAGCCACAAGGCTTGCTTTATTCATGAGATTTAATCGTATTTTTACATAGCATATAGGTATTTATCATTAAGATAAAGAAATAATCATATCACATGGTACAATCTCTAGGAAAAAAACTGTTCCATCTACTCAAAAATAAGAGTATGGTTCCTTAATTTTTCTTGCCCTATGTTACTGTAAGAAAAGTAGTGTCTTTAAATTCCAGTTGTACTGTAGCAAGGTGAACTTTTACTCATAATTAACTGAAGATAGAACATGCAAATCAGTTCAGAAATGTCTTTGATGACAATACAATAAGTCAATAAATTTTTAAAAGTATTTATTTTTATTAAAACTAATGTGCTATAAAAGCATTAAATATTTTGTTTCTATGAAATAAGGCAATTAAAACATATAGAAGAAAAACTGTTTTGAAAAAAAACACTTCTTTTTTGTTATTGTGCTTAATTTCTTATTTTTTCACTTCTGCTTTATAACTAGTTTTCCACAGCTTAAAGTAGAAATTAAAAAATTCAGATCCCCCAAATTAAAAACAAGCAAAAAATCCCCATACTGACGAAAAAGCCCAATTACTTTATGATTACTATGATTAAAAAAGGTTTGCATTTAAACTACAAGCAAAGCCTATACAAATTAAAAAGTTTCAGCATACAAACTTCTGACAACTATCTTTGAATTGGTTTGAAATCTTTAACTAACCATATATCTCATTGAAAATAAGACATAAAAGCTGTTTACAACTACGTTTAAAGCACTGATCCACCTGATTTGAAAACCTTCTCTTGGATCTTGAGATGCTACTGATCTATACAATGGTATTTGAATGTTACCTTCCTGACATTTGTACAGTGTGTTATCATTGCTTAAGTAATTCTTTCTCTTTCAGCTTTTCTTCCTGGGAGTTACTTCATAAAAAAAACACACTAAGTTTTGATATTTGGATGCCAAAAGCCATTAAAGTAATTTCCCAGTCTGTTAGAAAGCATGCTTGAGAAGATTTAGACCTGAAAGTATAACTACCTCTGTACTGCTTTAGTATAGAAAGATGATCAGTAATTATAACTATATGGAAGCCATGGGGGAGAGTAAAACGAATGCACAAGCCAGAACTAAAATATGCAGCTCCCTTTGGAATACATGTCACTCCCATAGTTACATTAATTGTAATTAACTTCCTCCTTCTTCACAATTCTTTCATTTTTACAGCTGCAGAAATCTTTTGGTTTCTCTTCAAGTTCATTTTGCTGCTTCTACCATTATTCAAGACCTTGTTTTCAATTTATTCCCATGACCTAACGTTTCCAGTTTGTACTTTCAAATAAAATACCTCTTATGACTTCCTCACAGTGCAAGTCTACTAGTTTACTTGCCTTCAAAACTGAGACAATATAAACCACAAAAGATATTTCAAATATAAAAGAAATGTATTATTTTTAAGGTAACATTCATCAAATTAATTTTTAAAATTCTGGGAGTGTGCATTAAGCATCATGAAATAACAAGTCTTGAGACACATGCATTTAAAAATGTAGAAATACACACACAGATGCAAAATAAACTTTAAAAAAATAGATAATTAAAATCCACATCAGTAATCATATTTAAACACTTAAACACATCATCTTATGCACTAATAGGACTTTAGTTAGCAGATTTTTTTTATACACATGGGAATAAAAATCCTTTTTCCTCAAGTACTCTTTAGCATGCCTCAGAGGAAAAAAAAAAAAAGAAGAGCTAGAAGTAAATACTTGAATAATACAAAAAGACTGTGATTTAACAGACAAATCTGAGAGTTAGCCGAAAACCTCACATACTTAAAATGAATAGAAATTACTAGTTCTCACTTATTTATTCTGATTACTAATGACAAAATTTGAGCTTTGTTTTTCTTATGAAAATGTAAAATAATATTTAACATAGAGTACAGTAGGCCAGAAGAAAAATCCATATTAAGCCTCTAAACTACCCAAGGCACTTGAAGTAGAACACAAGCAAGATTATGGATCTCCATCTGACAACAGTATAGCATCACAGAATGGTTTGGGTTGGAAGGGACTTTAAATGTCATCTAGTTCCAACCCCCCTGCCATGGGCAGGGACATCTTCCACTAGACCAGGTTGCTCAGAGCCCATCCACAACTTCTCTGGGCAACCTGTTCCAGGGTCTCACCCTGGAACAACTCACAGTAAACATTGCTTTAAAAGAAAAAATAAAATAGAAGAAAATAAAAATCACATAGCCAATGCAGCAATTGTTATGATCTAACAGACTTTCTTGGAGAGAACGGAAATGCCTGGTAGTAGTAAAATGATGTGGAATAAACTTTCAGGAGGAAAGAAGACAACAAAGGCAACCTGTAGTCTAAGAAGCAATTCTGCTCACCAGTCCGCAGAAATAGAAGACAAACTAGAATAATTATGCTACCTCAGCATTTTTGTAACTCATGTGTTTAATCACAGTATAAAATTAGATTAATGAAACTTAAAGGTCTTGAAGACTTCCTCTAGTAAAACACAGAAGGTAGGATGCTGAGTAACTCAAACTGGATGAATCTCTCAGTGAGCTGAAACCATATAGCCAGGAAAAAAAAATAGTAGAGTCAGAAAAGAAGCAAGGCAGGGTTTGTAGGATGAACATGTATCTAGTCACATGTATCCAGTCACACTAACTGATTTATTAGGGAGATGGCACAAAAGCTGCTTTCATGGTCTATAAAGAGATATTACCACGTCACAGAAACATTAATTTAATTTTGTTAGAACCTTTGATTAGTCTTATTTGACCTTCAAAATTTCTTATTAATTTAGGGATTTTTCTATACATCTCTTATAGCAAAAATTCAAAAGAATTCCTCTGTCCATATCTGTTCGTAAGACAGGGTCTGGAAAGTTTCTTCACAGGAAACATCTAAGCAAAGCATCCACACAGATCCCCTGCTATGGGGTGACATCTCAGAGGTTTCCTTCACACCTCTGTCAGACTTTCTGACTCTTTGATAGGCTTCCTGGCACCGATACAATTGAAGAAATTTTTATTAGTAACTTTCAGGTCCCTACCTGGCCGTTCCTCTAAAATGTAACACCATGATAGTCATCTAAAACGAGATTTAACTTCCTGGGCTTATAAACTTCTTTCTATTTTTCACATTTTGATTCTGCTTTTTGAGAAAGTCTTCACACCACAGCTTTACTACAAATAATAAACGGAGGCTGGGCCATACATTGTAACATACTGATTAGTATTCTCAGCATACTCTTCTTTCACATGATACAGAAGCATGCAGACAAAGATAAAAAAAAAAAAACACGCAAACCCAAAAAACTCCCAACCTAAAACCTCAATCCCCACCTGCAGATGCCTCCACTCACAATAATGCGCAGAACAGAAGAACAAATAACAGGAAGCTGTAAATTTAAGGAAGTATAATTCAGTTTCTTTTACCCTAACAGCAATAATAATTTTTTATACTAGAACAAGATATTATCTTAGGAAGAGTAGGAAGATGAAGGTAAGCTTATGCCTACGGACATAAATGATTCAAAAAAATGTATATGAAATGGCAATTGCCATTTTTTCAGTTACTATCTTACGCCAACAAAGAAAAAGATCAAATACTTTCATTTAATTCTTTCCTTAATATGAAAGGCAGTTACATACAGCAGCATTTTTAAGATAAAAACAATGAATTCAAATAGTAGTACCTGGAAGTAATTACTACTAGTCAGCAGAAATCATTACGTCTGATAAATCCTCCATCTGACACTTACTTAAATCTTTGAGATAGTAGTTGTTTGCTCCCTCAATAGTTGCTCTTACAGCTTTTCTCTATAGTCAGTCTTTCTTAATCCCTTTGGACACTTTTTTTTAAAGCTCATCCCAGAACACAGATCAAAAATACCGAGACTGTTGCTTACTACACTTCCAGTGAAAACACTGCAGTATGATAATTAGATATATCACTGCTTTGAAATAAGGTAGGTTAGTGACAGCTTTGGGACTCAGAGCACACAGACTTAGTATGTAGGTGCCACTCTGAAAAAGGAAGAGCATTTTCTAATATGACAAGTCTGAACCACTCAGACATTTTCTTGTTAATTACATGAAAGTCCTCTTCTTTTATTCAAAGTCCTACAAAAATAACACTGACATTTGGGGGGAAAAAAGAAAAAAGGGACGTTTGGGGATTACAGATTTTTACCCTCTCTTCTCCTGAAGAAAGGAAAAGCTACGTTTTAATATAACAGTGCTTTTCTGTGAAGGTATATTTATAAGAAATAACTTACATTTTTAAATTTGAAATAGCAGCGTACTCTTAGCACAAATCCACCACTTACCATTTTGTCTAACTTTTCTATTTCTTGTATTACCATATTTCATTTGACTCAGTACAAGTTAGGAATAGCATTTAAAACAGGTGAAAGCATCTTTCCTTTTACACTTCTTTATTTATAAAAATTGGCTCAAATTGCATCAGAGAAACAAATCAGGGAGATTACACTGAAGAATTTTTTTTAAACAAATATATTATTTCAGTTTGAGGACATTATGAAATTAGTATAAGCACAAAGGAAGAGAGCAAATACTTTCCAAAGTAAAAACAACTTAAGCAAACATGTACTTCTCTTATTTATCAAATAAAAGCTCATGAGAAAAATTTTAAACCAAACTGTCTTCTTGAATTGCATTGATAATTTGCCCACAAAAGCATGTTGAATATATAACAGTTCAGAACTATAAAACTCAAAGACAGCGTTATCTGAAAAATTGTTTGAATAGTCAAGAAATACCATTAATATCTAGACCGTAAATAGTAATGTTATAAAGCAATGCAACAATCCTATTGATTTAGTAGAGTCTACTTTACACTTTGAAAATAGAAAGCAAACTGTTTCACATGAGATGCAAATGGTGATAGTTAGAGAAGCTTCATAAAACTCAAGTAATGAACACAACTGTGACAGCTTTTCTTTCTCTCGTCATCCAAACTTGAATTTAGATTGATGAGTACAAAAGAATAAATGCAACAGAGAACTTAATTTAATAGTAAAACTGAGTATTATTACTTTATTTTTCAACAGGTCATGGGTTTTGAGCTTTCCCTTCTATATGTTTTAGGACTTAATAAAACACACTCAGTGCTTTGGTTTCATGAGCTGAATTCTGACATCCCTGGTAACTCTGCTAACATACAAAACTGCAAATATGTTAAGTTTTACATCAACATGACAATAGAGTCCCTGTTAATGAAGGGGGGTTTTTTTTGCACAAGCATCTTTCATACGTACTTTACGTACTGGTTTGGGTTTTTTTTTTCCATTCAGCATTAACATGCAAGAATCTATGCTTTAGTTACGTGGATTTCCCTTTCTTTGAAGACTATTTAAAAGCCTAAAATAATATGAAAGACTAATAGACCTTAAAATTTTAGGGTTTGGGTTTTTTTCCTCTCCTTTTTTAAAAAAAAAAAAAAAAACAGAAACTCATAAGACACTATGAGCAATTAATACCATTACTCAAAATATTAATTTTCTCTCAGATAAAGAACTAAAAATAACAGGCAATTAAGCAGTTGCATATACTTGCTAGGATAATCTTAATGTCTCTTTTTCACTTCTGACAGAAATTGCTAACCGCAGCGAGAAAAGTCGAACTTTAATTAGGCTTATTCCACTTCAAATAGATAGGAACCTTTTTAAAAAGTATGCACAGAAAATTTTCAGTTAAAGTAAGTTAGTTTTTCCCTGGCAGATAGTGAAGCTGAGGTTACATCCTACTTCCTCTGCTAACACACCTTTAAGAACTAAATACTCAGCACTATTACTACTACACTTCTGTAATCAGACTAAAAAAGACATTTTATCACAGCCCACACTTTATTCAAACTTGCAATATGTGCCAGTTCATAAGAATTTTGATTTCGCAATTTGTGTGGTTAAGCAAATGGATTTTCAAAAACTTAATTTTGTTTCAGTGGAGGTCATGAAGATGACTAGTTATTTTCTCCATCCCATCAGTATGATACGATTTCGAACACTTTGGTTATAACGATCTATGGAACTACTTAAAACAAAAGAAGATTATAGAAAACATGACAGAAGTAACATTAAAAAGAATTCTACATACGATAAGCAAAGCCTAAGCTTTGCTGCCTTTCAGGGGAATTTTCAGGGACATTAAAAAAAAGTTTGTGTATTAGGTTTGTTTTTTTTTTTAATTAGTCTTGAAATTGAAACTGGTAACCAAAAAACTTATATTCACAGTGCTTGGTTACCACAATTATTGATAAAAACTTGCTCAGTCAGTCTCAAATTTTTCTCCAAGAAGTCTATTGGATGCAACCATACCTCCAGCGTTTCAGATGAAATGTTATAATTAGTTTGGAAATCTGACAGTATACTGAAGACAGTGAAATCAAAACTGAAACACAGAGGTAGAGAAGAATTGATTTTGTAAAACAGTATTGTTTATTATAATAAATCAAGGCCATTTGAGACAGTACTATAAAGTAAAAATACTAGAAAAGCAGATTACTGTACCCTACATTTGTCTGTTGAGATGCTTTTATGAGTGCTCCCTAACTTGCTAAACAAAAAATAAGTAGAATTCACAGTGTCTTATCATGACAGTGCAGCTTAACAACACAGCTAAAGCAGTCTAAACTTGGCATTAAACAGAGGTCTTGCTTCTCCCTTCTTCCCTAACATGCTCCTATCCCCACACCAGAGATGTTCATCTCTGATCCCTGAGATGAGAGCTGAAAATTAAATTATTCATTTCATTATGGGACTAATTTCCTGCCAATTTAGCTGAACTGATCCACTGTGCCAGAGAAAAACCAATGCTGACCAAAGTGAAGACAGGAAAATGTATTTGGCGCTGGCACAGACAAAGCAAAGCTACCAATTTTGACAGCAGCAAGCTCTGATTTAGCTGTGTGATCTAAGAACGCAGCAAGCAAACCCTTTTCTGTCCAACTAAACCTGATTTGGAGATAAATATGCAGCTCTACTGTTAAGTTTAAAGAGCAGTGGAACAAAGCCAGGACAGGCAGGGTACATTAACCTCTTCAAACAGTAAATGGGATCTGGAAGGTGAATTCTACAGCACATAGTAATCTAGCTCACACAGTTCTAAGCCTTTACTGGGAATCAAATATTTTAATAAGTAAAATATATATATATCAATATACTCTCACCCAACTACACCAAACAGTTACGTGTAGATGTGTGCCCAGATGGCTCATTATTAAGACCTTCTCAAGGTTACTACACTCCAAGAAATACCAGTAGCCCTAATTGAGTTAGTACAATTAGCTAAAAATCCACTAATTAAATAAATAAATCACCTCATTTTGACCAAAGCAGACTAAGAGCTTATGCAGACAGATTCACTCATATGTTTGAATGCAGACAGATTCACTCATATATTTGATACCAAATGCCACCACTGACTTCCAGTAGGTTAAGCAACTAGGAAAAAACAGTAGGGAATAAACTATCACTAGCAAGCCACACACAAAGTGCATACCTGGGTAAAGCTCAACTATATTCATTAGGGCTTCTACTATTATAACTACATGAAAAAATAGTCCTTAACTGAAATAGTTTTATAACTCTAAGCCAGAACAAAATACTCACTACAGGATTAGTCAAACTACAACTAAAAAATAGATATTCCAACACATCATGCTGAAAGATAAAGATGAATTTGTCCAGGTAAATAATTCAAATAAATATCCAAACACAAACCCAAAAGGATCAAAAGGTTAAAGGCAATTTATAGTTCATTGGCCTCTATTAATCAATTCTCTCCATTCCACAAGTCCTGCAGACATATTTGCCCTCGTTCATGCTCTCTCATTCCTTAACCATTCAAAAACTAAGCATGAGATGTCCTCTTAACACCATCCACATTTTCCTTACAGTTCTGTTTGCAGTGCCTCCAAATATACTGCTTTATTAACCAACCCTAGACAGAGCAGTATATTATAGCAAGCACTGCAAGCCACCAAACAATTCAAACAATCTACTGCTAGTTATTTTCACATGGATTCTCCTCCTTGATTAAAGTGCATAGAAAGATGTAAAATAGTAAGATTTCTTTGCCCAATTAGGCCTGAAAAACTATATTATGTATTAATAAAGAAAGTTGCTCAGACATTGTGAATGGTTCATTTTTCTTAAGTGAGACATACATAAAAACAAATGAACAATTTAAAAATATAATGTAGCCAAGTGCTTCAAAAGAGTGCTAAGGGATTTTTTAAAGCACTAAAATTTAGGTCTATATTTTTATCTCCTTAGATGCAATGTAATTTATCTGGAAGAACTTTGCTGTGTTTTTCATTACAACTCAAAAATATTTAAATGAATAAAAACAAAAACAACCCTCTGAATTACAGAAGGATATGTATGTATTTTAAAGTGATTACAAATTCTCAGAATACACTGCTTCTTCACAAAGATCAATTACAACAGGACTATAAACATCAGTCTGAAAACTGCAGTGACTTAAAAATAGGGCAATTAGCACTTTCTGCACCAAAAGAATGGTTGAATTCCAGCTGAGGAATCTGATAGGTGATATAAAACAGAAGACATAAGGAGGAAATGAGACCTGTAAAAGGGTCTCAGGAAGCTCCTAAATAAAGTAGAACAAGCCAAATCATAAGAAACAAAGAGGATGAAACACGATTTGGTTCCACAAAGACTATTTAGTAATGAGTTAGGAAAGACCCTGTTAGGACTCTCTTTCAGCACCTATCATTTCTAGCTGCTTTCCCACTGCAGTCAAAATCAGTTCTGCCACACAGCACCGAAGACTGGTACAGAAGTACCAAGACCTCAGCACTGCGGACGGGCACAACACACGTCTCTGCTTACTTGTGGACCTTCTTTACCTTTTCCAAGGTGCAAAGCAGGAATCAATGTGTAAAACCAAATTCAAATGCTGTTTATCTTATTCATCACAGTCCTCCCTCTCCCCAGCTACTCTGTACTACTTTCAAAATGCTTTCACTGGACAACAGATTGGTGCATCAACAGGGTGAAAGTGGAGGAATATATTCCAAGAAATTGAAAAAGTGAACGGTGGTTATCTCACAGCAAGCTGAGATAATGATGAACAATTTCTGCATCATGTTGTAGTTATATATACACATACGTATGTATACACCAAGTGTTTCATAATAGGTGAAAGCAAAAAGTGCTTTAAAGAGAACTGACAGGTAAGTCAAAATTTTCAGATCACTGAGTGGCTCGTCTGTGTTGCAGATCTTTTACAGAGGAAAGCATATGAAGTTTTCTGGACTTCTGTTGAAGACGGAATTGGGTTTTCAGTATTTTCAAGACTTGAATTAAAAAGAGTTTTGTGTAAGCTTTCTTCCCAAGTCAAACAGATAACCATTCAATTATCAAAGAATACTTCAAGGAATATTGTTCATGTTTATGAGAATTTCAGTCAACTTCACTGATGTCATGAGTATTACTACAAAACATCATGGAAATTATTAAGAAGCAGCACTAAAATATACCTTTGTGTGTGGAAACTACATTACTGGTGATTTTTTAATGTGATCAAATGGAACTTGTGGCATCTAATTTTTATGACAAAAGAGTGACTTAAAATATTTTGAATAGTTTTTCATGCAAGCTTTACAATGGTTTTAAAAAATAAGGAAGTATTTTCTTAATATTTTTACCACTTGCAAGAAAATGTTAAAATATGTCAGTTATGCTTCATGTCTGCTTTTATGCAGATTTAGTATTTAGTTTGAATAAGTTTCATAAATCATTTCAAACAAATATGTAAATAAAAACATTTTAATACAGTACTGTTCAAAAACATATATTTATTTGAACAAAGAAAAGCATTAAAACAGTAGAAGTTTGTAACAGTGTAATGCCAAAATTATCAGAAAAGTTCAAGAGCATACAACAACCGCAAATAAAATTTATTCTTATCTCAAACTGAGGAAACCCCTCAAATTCCTGAACACTCTGTGCTGTGAGGTTTTCCAGTATTTCTTTCCTGATAAACTAGAAGACAGCAAGGATAATTCTCTCAGTCTCTAACCACATGATGGGCCCAGGAGGGAGAGAAGCATTCAGTTAATCCAGTTATAGCTCCTTGTTCAACTTCCATTTATCAAAACAATTTGTCATTCCCTCAGTTTCACTCAGTCTCTTTTAAGTAGAATAACTAAATACGTTACATCTTTTCCACTTCATCTCCTCAAAACCCCAATGCATGAGCCCTATTCATAATTCTCCAAGGACTAGTGAATTGGTGGAACTAAATAAGAAAGGTCGGTATTTAGATAGCAGAATTAATTATCTCAAATCACTTTACATACAGCAATCAAGATTTCAGCTTCGTCTTGTAAAGAAATAATGCATGCTAAACAAAATTTTACTTTCTAACCCTCTAAGTATTGGAAAAAATCTTCTAGCGGCTCTCTGGAGTCAGCGGATTAGTACTCTTTGCTCCCTGGCTTACTGCCTTATCATTCAGAAATTCAGTTTTATGTACATTCTAAACAGATTTACTTATTGCATAAAAATTACAACTCTCCTGAAAAAAAAACTCTCCTAATTGGACAACTTTTCATCTTTTTATAAACAAACACTGAGGAATTACTTCAGATACAGCCATGACAATGCTCTGAAACGTTACTCCAATTATACTATGAAAACAACAATTTTATATACAGCATTCAACAAACTATGGTAAAAACAAAATTAATAGTTTTAAATTTAATTATTTCAGCAGCTGAAAAGGAAGGAAAGAAGGCAATAACCAGTATCAAGTCTCAATTTAAGGACAGGAAGACTTCCTGTGACACAAGAGGGAATGGAAAGAAAGGTAAGAGAGCGAGCTATAGACAAAATTGGCTTTTCCAAGACCAAAGAACCTTTATGTTCTCACAGTAATACTCGTCTGGGACTAAATCCCATCCCAATTCCATTATGACTTGAGCCTGGAATAATTATTGCATAAAGTCATGGTAGGTTCAATTTAAAAAATACTAGGCAACAGAAGTTGCATTTAATGCCTTCTACAAAACAATTTAAAAATACTTACAAGGGTAAGACCCCTCTTTCCAAAGTTTTCAGTTCATGAGTTCTTGTAAACATCCTCAAATTTTCTCAAGCTCCTTTGCTGCAAGAAGATTGCAGACAATATCTCAATCGCCGTTCCCGTCTTCAGCAGGCTCATTTTTCTTGACATTCTTTATCCGACATAAAAGAAGTTCTACGATAGTGTTCATTTTCTGCCCTTGACTTCGTACTAACTCCTAATTTCCTCTTGATCTAACAGTGCTAGGGGTCTCACAGTGATCTCACACAGCCATTCCACTTAGCAATGGCCTGACAGGCATCCTTATTATGATGGCGCTTCTCTTGAGCTTTCATCTCCCTGGATGGTGAATAAATCCAGGTCCTCTCTGTAGTTGTAGATATACACACAAGGCCCAGTGAATTACTGAAATGCAGATGTAATACTGAAATGTCAGATGTAGTGAAGTGTAACTGACTCCATGAGCCAGAAACCACAGGCAACTGTGCAGCACAACTTCATATTTGGAAAAAACGTAGATCAACAGGAACTCAGAGCAACAGGAAAGTGTATAAAGAGAGTAATGTGTGGCAACTTGAAATAGGACTTGCAATCCAGTGCAAAATGTCTTTGTCCACATTAAGTCAGCAAACAGTGAGCAGTCACATGGTACATCTTATCTCATTAACAAAAATGCCTCTAGAATTTCATCTACATGGACGAGATTCATTTTGACACAAACTAATATGCTACAGACACAGAGCTTTCAGGAAAGCTGCCCTGACAGTAATTAGCATTTATTCTAACAACACGTGTTATAACAGTTGTGCTTTGTCATGTAGGAGGTTAGACATAAGCATGAAATAGTTTTCCTGTACCACTAGCATTTGAAATTCCAGATAAGCTGTTATATTATGGCGGAATAAACTCACAAATCTCTAGCATTTTTCATGTCGGGGGAAAAAAAAAAGAAAGAAGTTGAGACTGACATACACAATCACCTAGTATGAGAAATCTAAGGTTAAATTCCTCCTCCTCCTAATTTAGACCAGAAATCCTAATGTGAATCTACTGTATTGCAGCAGGGCCCAGTACCTACCCCCTCCAAAATTTTAATTGCAGTTATGCCTCTCCTGGCTTGGTTTGACAACGAAGTTTTACCTTGCTGAAAATGTAACAGTATTCTGCTTTTATTGCAGAGTGGGAAACTAATGAGACATTACCAAAGTACACTTTGATCATACTTACACTACTGGAAAGGTTGAAAGAATGCTATCAACGTTTAACATATGCAATTCCCACATTCAGTCACTCAACCTATTCTAAATGTGTGAACCTATGTGCTAAAATTAGGTATCTCAAACCATCAAAACGTCTTTTTGGCATCCAGATATGAATGAAAAAAATGTTACTAGGCAAGAAAATTATCACTTCCATACAAGTCATTTGTACCTTCAAAAGTTCTTTAACAACACTTTTCCAAATGGTTTTTGGATGTCTTTAGCAAAGCAGAGACTCCCATCACTAGAATAAATACATCGCACACTTGTTACGCGAGATTAAGAATTAAGGGCACTCTCAGTTGTCATAAAGCTAAAATAAAACATGGCTTGCCTCCCACCAAAATATTTGACAAAACTGCAACTGTGTGTAAACATTATCAGAATATACTGTCAGATGATCTAATCAGCACAGAGTTATTATTAATGGCATTGTTGTTAATAATTTATTATTACTCTTTAATAATCCCTTAGGACCTCTTTTTTTTATTATAGAAAGTACTTAAAATAAAAGGCATTATCATTTTCAGTGGCTTGAATCAGGACCCAAGTGACTCAGAACTGCAACACAAAGGTTTCAGTTAAATTGAGAAAATACAAAAATCAAGTTAAAAGAAAGCAATAAATAAAGCAATTTAAGGTACAAACCAATATTCACTTAAAATCAGAGCAAGAAATAAGATCTAGAGTAAAAGTCTAAGGTAAATACACAGTATTACTAGAGTAAATATTAAATACACTAATAGCTTAAACATTTTTGCTAGGAAACTTCTGCAATTCTGCATTTTTTTCTATCTAAATTACTTAAGCACAATTCATAGTTATGAATCCTTCTATAATCTTGATACAAATCTCAGGATTTTTGAGGTACTTGATAAATTTAATGTCCCCATTTCAAGTTTAAGTAAAATGCACACCCTTACTCATTCTAACTTGAATGCATCACTCAGTGTAACTTCAACATAGTACAAAGACTCAAATCAAAAAGCTATTTAAAAACAAATCTTACAAAGTTTTCATATGTCACAGGGGGAAATAACTGCTCTTAGCACTCTGCCAGGACCACTATCACACTGAAGTAAGTATCTTCATTTCAGTATTTTTCTTATTATATAGATATTAGCTTTTAAATGAGCTTTTAGAATACAGTTTTCTGAGTTTCATACAATTTCATTGGCAAAATATCTTTTATGGTTGTTAGCTTTTGCGTTCTGTCTTTCTTCACTGGACACTTACTGGAATAACTATGCTCTCTGATACAAAAACACTGTCAAACTGGCAAATACATTAACAATCACCAGGGTCTCCAAATGTAAGTTGGTGGTAAAGACAAACTTATTTACCATATTAATTAAATGGTCTATTTAACATGGAATATCAATTCTCTAATCACATCTCATTTGAACTTCTTATTTCAATTAACAACCCTAAAGTCTACTAGAGGCCCTACTGTTCTAGGATCATTAAGAACATTTTCATTATCTGTCAAATGAGGGAGTAAAAGGCAGAAACTGCAAGTACTCTCAGGAGTAGGCCTCTACCCTACTTAAGAGATGATTAGGGAGAAAGCAGCAGTAGTTCTCATTAGTTGCCTAGCAATGAAATGTCCCCCTATGAAACAAGAAAGGAACCAAGCAACAGAGGTGTTGCCATACAAATGAGTAAATGGATAGTCTATCATCCACTCAAGGATAATCTGTCCTTCATTAAATCTAATCAATCTGGATTAAGATATCAATGGGTATCTTGAATACAGAAGGTAGGAAGAGTCCACTATATACAGCCTCACTGAAGTAGCCAAACACATTGCTCAAGTTTACACATAGGCATTGTGTATTTTCAGTGTATGTGTCCATGAAAAAAAGAAATAGAAGGAAAATGGTTTTAATTCAAGACAGATTAACATTGTCATTTTTACCGTTTAACCTTACCTTTTACATCCATAGTATATCCAAATTATTAATGAATTATAGTTAATAAGCCATACTCTTAATAAGACTTATATACTAATATATACATTTAAGATATTAATGATATTCTAGTAAGAGATGAGCATTTAACCAGAGTTTGTAAAATAAAAAAGTTTTCAAAAAGTATATTAACATGTAAGGCCACAAACGCAACACAAATACGGCTGTTTACGCTACTATTGTTAGTAGTGTTGTGAGCCCCAGAAGAGCAGAGCTCTTAACCAGAGAAATTTGATTACTGCTGTCTTAATTTTCAGACCCTAATTACAGGTTGCCACTCTTTCAGCCACAGATCGAGTTTAATAGGTTCCCTCTACTTTAATTTCCCCACCACTCATTTAAAAGGTTTCCTTGTTTCATGGGGGTTTTGTTGTTGTTGTTTGGTTTTGGTTTCTTCAACCATCTGCTCATTTCATATGCACAATTTAAAATTTTCACAGAAAACATTAATGGGGGGGGGGGCAGGAGAGGGAGAATAAAACCACCTATGGGAAAAAAAATAGGCATCAAGATTGGTGAACACTTCTTAACTAGAAATCAAGATGAAAGCAAATGCTAGATTGTGCTTTTCCCCTGCTTTCAGATCTGACAAACGAGAATGCTGTCTGCAACTCCTACAGAGTTTTCGTTGGTTGGGTTTTTTGGGGGGGAGGTTGTTTGGCATAAAAATCAAAGATTCCTGAACTCCACTGACTACTGAAAAGTTTGATTGCTTCTCAGTATATACGTAAACAGAATTATACAGATTTATAATTACAAACGTTTTTCTAACATTCATGTATCAAATTATGCTTTGATTAGCTAATCCAAATCATTATTCAGACTAAGATGAGGATGCTGTTCCAAAACAAGTACCAATTGATAATTCAGTATTAAGACAAACCTTACCTATATATTCACAAACGAAGACTACAAAAAAAGGAGTAACAAGATCATTTATGCCCTGAACATATCCACTGGCTGGATGACGTATTGCCCAGATAAACAAAATTCTTTCAAAGATCTGGAAAAGAGTTAAAGAAACTATCAGATAATTTATCAAGTGAGGAACACATTTTAAACAAGACACTTGAAAATTATGCAAGGACAAATTTAATATCAGAGTTGCTAATATACAAACATGCATACAAAAGCATAAATGAACACCTGTATTCATAATTAACTAACTTCCAGTTCTAAGTAAGCTTCTCAGTTCTTCAAAAGGAAGCATTTTCAGGGTATTAGCACATCCTAAAAGCAATCTAGTACATAATTCAGTTACAGTAGGTACAGCAAAGTAGCACTTATTCACTGGAGCTTCTCCAGTAACATAAAATTCCTCTTTCCTCAAGAGACAGAAATATTAAATCATCTTCCCATGATATTTCACCTCTTTGAAATAAGTATTTTATCTATATAGCATTCTATTTATTCCTAAGTAACAGAAGGAAGTACTTCATATAGCTTAGATTTTTTTAATAACATCCCCATAAAAAGAGATTCCATAATAGTTAAGCTTGGCTAATACTGCAGTGTGGGGTTTTAGACTTCAGAAGCATGTATACTGGTTAATAAAAAAATATGAAAAAAAAAAATCAGGAGACGTAGAAATAAGGCAACTGCCTGCCAGATCACATAACCTCACTCCCGCAACTCTGTAAAGTGTACCTTGCTTAGCATCTGTAAAAGCTCCTAAGGCCACAACATATCTGATCCTGGGAAGGACAGCATGAGAAGAGCATGGAGCAAGGAAATCACAGAACTTATCTCTGACACAATGTAGGTCTGTGAGATGCTATATTTCCTCTCAATTATATATGCTTCTGAATGTGCCACATGTCTTTAAAATGCTGCAAAAAAGCAGCAGAGTGAAAGCTGCTATGTGCTTTGCCCTAATTACAGGTACTCAACCAGGTATAATCTTCTGAAGCAAAAGAACGTTTGCTCTTTCCCTGGAAGGTCTGCACAGGAAACCAGAATGCAGAGGCAGGTAAGTGGAGCAGAGGCAGAAGACCTCAAACCAAAGGACTACATCGCTCTTAAGAGCAGGCCTCAATACTAATAAAAAAGGAGAGGCTTTGTAAGGACCCCAAGGAGATGGCATAGTTTGCTGCAACCCGAGAAGTCAATGAATGCTCAGGCTTCAAGAAAGCCCGTAAAAGACCTGCCCTGAAAGAATGCAACAGGGAGAGGAATTTTAGTTTATGAAGCCTGTATTATTTCTGTTGAATCTCACTTCAAGTTTTTGCTAGATTAAGATGTGCACTATTCTAATTCTGGTTTAAATAAAATCTTATTCTTTAGTTTAAAACCCTCTTACAGTCATTTTCAAGTAAGGAAAGGTCTAGGTATATATGACTCGCATGACATATATGAAAACCTGGGTGTTTGAGTGTCCCATCACAGGCTTCCACATGAGCTACCTGAAGCTGAAACACATTTGCACTTTTTGCTTTGAAAACAAGTCCCAAACATCAACATCCACCCTCTTCCCACAGCCTTCTTTTGAGAATCAACTTTAATCTCCAGGTTTTACGTTCCCCTGGCATGCTGAAAATCTACAGAACAAGAGAGACAACCAAAAACAAATAAATATGAAAAGCTTTGGTGGGCACCAAAACACAAGCCTTAACTCAGCTCACATCTGATCCATTACAGCTACAATTCAGTTTTTGTTCAGTATGATTTCAGTTTTGGGGCAAAAATTAGGCAGAAAGGGAGGTATTCATTTAGCAAATTCTCCTTTTTTTAGAAAAGCCTCTTGTTTTCATTAGCCAAGATACTTATTCCTTTAGCTATAAATTCTTCTTGGTGCTAGTCCTGTCACCCCATATTTTTAATATGCACTGCATATTAAACTGAAAAAACACCAACCTCTGCCCATCTAGCAATAGCCAGTGGGGTTTCATTGTCTACCAACAACTGTATAAAGACCTTAAGTTCTGCCATTTACAACTTGCTTTCACATTTTACAGAATTATAACTGTATGAAATTACAGTTGTTTATGTAATATTTTTACTATTACTGGAAAATTGCAAATCCGTCTAGGTCAGTTAGCTCACAGCCATCCTTCCTGCTTCTGTCAGTTGCCTTTTCTAGTTTTGGTAACATTAGTTTTTCAGTATTATCAGCGTTATCATTCTGTGTTCTGCTTCAAGTAACAGACATGTTTAACATACTCCAAATACAAATAACTTTCTTGAAAACAAATATCAGATGGGGTGACTAGAAAAACCTATTTAAATAATAATTGCTGAATTAGAACTGTAGAATAGTGTTGTGCACTAGGCTAAACAAAAAACTCCTGGTGCGACGGGGTTACAAAATATGCACAGCGAGAAACAAACAAATCAGTAATTCAGTAACAGCTATCAAAATGCCCATTGTAAAAACTATAAGAGTGCTTTTCATGAAGGCATGTCTCAAGTCCAATAATCCCAGAAATTGTACCACCAACCTTTCTTTTCCTCAGAACCTGATAATGTACATAGTTTGCATTGCAAATAGAGATGCCTATGGATTTCAAAGCATTTTTAAAATCCAGGTATGAAAACTAAGATGGGAGGGAGTTGTAGTTGCATTTTTTGTTTGTGTTTGGTTTTTTTTAATATTATTGAGCAGGAAAGATTACTCGTTGGTTGGCACACCAGATTTAATATCCCCAAATGCATCTAATCAGAAATTCAGCAAATACACAGTGAAATAGTGTTTTCAATTTCCTACCCATTTTCATAAAGTCTCATTTACTGTTCTGAATTGAAAAAAGTGAGCACTGAATACCTGAAAGGCAGGCTAATATAAGTTTCTATACAGCACTCATCACTGTGTTCAAAATAGGACTCATTAAAAAGGTCACTTTCCCGAAACGTTTCCTCCTCAATTTCCAAACCAGCAACAGAAACTGGAATTACTTTTCTACTATGGACCACTACAGCTCATGAGATGTCATTACCAATCAATTATTTTCCTTTGAATTTAACTTTCTTTCATGATAACAGTAAGAAGTATATTCATATACATAAAGAGAAGAATCCATTAGCTTAAATGCAGATTTTGAAATTCTTGTGGGTTTTGCCACCTCAGAGGAACTTCTGAGCTTTTGAGAATTTGCTTTTTGTTTCTCTATGGAGAAGAAAAAAATAGGTGGGAAAAAATTTATAAACTATATTTAAATTGTGTTGTTTCCTTGAAATTAATTCTCCCATGTAGTGAAAGCTTTGACAGGAAATACACAGCTGGGTACTATCCATTTCAACAAAACTCAATTAAAGATAAAGCAGAAACTGATAATAAATTACAGACTACTCCATATCAACTAATTAAATTTCTTAAACCTACACTTACAGTCATTAGTCTTTAAAATAAAGTTGACTCCAACTCCTCTCTCCTCCTCTTCGAGGGCCGAAAAACTTATAAAATATTTATTCCCAGTCCTTCACGTCTTCACTCCAACATTACCTTTTTCCCACCCCGAGCTATGTAACTCCCCAAAAAATATACTTTAAACTGATTTTAAAAAGGAACATGAGTTATTTCCACACATCAGACTCAAAACACCTTTTTCTAAAATGAAGCATTTTATTACAGAAACCAAATTCCAAGTTCAGATAAGAAATTAAAACAGCTTTATTAACTATAATGAAAAGCCCTTTGAGAAAAGACTCAGATACCATCAAGAAGAACAAAAAGCCTGGAATAGTAACATTTGGAAATTGAAGTCGGAGGACATTGTGAGGTTTATAGAGGTGTTATGTTTCTGGTCTTTTGACTAGCAATTCTTTTCAGCTCTGTCACCTACAATCTCTTCACCTCATTCTAAGTAACATTCTCCCTAGTAACAGTATTGTTATTCTAAGCCTCTGCAGCATCAAAAATTAATATGTACAAAAACCATCCTAATATCCAGAATAAGAGTCTTGTACACTATGCCATCTTTTGAATCCTGTCTTTCACCCATACTCCAATTCCCTTCCCTTCTTCATAGCTCTTGCCATCTCACCTTAAGAAAGGGGAAGTCACCATTGCTCACCTGGGACCAGCAACAACTTTCCCCTCTCTAGAAGGGAGTCAGCTCCGGGAACAACACAAGGCCCCTGTCTGCACTGAGCCTTTGGGATTAGGAAGGGATGCCCTGCAAGAATAAGGGATTAGACTGTGCTAGAGTAGGGCTCCAAAAACCCGGAAAAGGAGAGGAAGAAACAAGGGAGAAGCTGGATGTTATGACACTTAGTGTTTCTAAGATGACATCAAGGCAAGTTGGGCTTGGCTCTCTTGGATCAGACAGAAAGCAAAGGCAAAGCCATATGCAAGCCCACCCTCCCAGTAACCCACACATCTAGTCAGGAGATCAGTGGAGCTCTAAAAACATCTAACACATGAAGATCCTGAAACTCTGTAAAGTTCAGGATACTGATGGATCAGTAGAAATTAAATCAGATCTCCATCACTTCTTTACAACCCTAATACTTCCTACATTTCCCCTTACCCACTGACTGCTGTTATCCAACCTTTTCATAGTTTTATTCTTCCGTACCTCAAGACCACTCACTCCCAATAAACAGAATATTATTAAAATACACCTTTGTTTTACACTTGTTTGGTTTTGGTTTTTTACTGTTAATCAGCTGTCCACTCAGCTCCTCCAAGCTTTGTGTCATTTTTCCATCCACTTCCTTACTACTTACTAGGGAAGAAAAAAGGGGTTGGAGTAGAAAAAAAAAAAGATGGATGAAACAGAATACAGACAGGGACTTTTTTTTTTGTTTGTTTTTTTGGGGGGTGTTGTGTGGGTTTGTTTGGGGGTTGGGTTTTTGGTTTGTTTGAGGTTTTTTTTGTTGTTGTTGTTGTTGTTTTTTTTTAAAGTAAGCAACAGCAATAGCTGTACAATGCCTTGATCACAATGATGAGAAGTATGTCTAATTACTTTATGTGGCTCAATTTACTCAACATTCAAATTAAAAAAATATAAATATGACCAGTAAACGGGGATATTGGGCTGTACGCAACAGACGAATTTAACGAGTAATTCTACGTTATTTGCAAGAACAACCACAGTTTCTAGAAGGTGTGGATTTAAAGTATGTTTATTTTAAGGCAGTGTTTAAGATGCACATATCTGCCTAAGCATTAGAAAAACATACCTTTGGACAAGTGTAACAAGTAACTAGAAATAAAAACAATGCTGACCTTATGAAAAAAATATTTGCAAACGAAATCTCAGTAAATGACATTAAATGAATATGCTACCTGAGCAATGTTGTTATCTGCCAAAAGACAATTAAAGGGGAAAAAGACCTAAATAATTCCACGTGTTTAGTGATCCCAGACTGCATTCCAGACTCAAACTTTACTGAATAATATTTGCTACTGAAGTCCTACTGACATGTTGGATTTTACTTAGCAAGAAGTTACCTAGACACAGTATTTCCTTTTTATTTTAATTACTCCCAAGCAATAATAAGAGAAGTCTGGGAGCATCTACTAGTTCTTAAGTTGACTATCAGCACTTTCATTAAACCAGCCTATTTTCAGATTAACTATAATTCAACTACTAAAAAAAAATCTCCTTTCAACTGTGGCTGCTTGTAAAAAAATACTACACTAATATCTTTTTTGTATTAATATACTCTCCAAATTCCCAAATAAACTCTTTAGCTCTAAGTTAATCATTCAACCAAAAAGGACTTCTAACTATCATCTAACTAATTCTTTTCAATGTCTTATTATAGTATGATTTCCCCAACACACCAAATATTTAACAAAAATACACATTTCAAATGTTGGAAAACCTTGATCATATCTTCTTTAATTATCAATACAAGTTTACTCTAGCATTTCTAACTCTATTATGGAAAAACCAGATATCCATGGTAAATACAAAGGCGTGTTTCTACAAATCATTATCAAGTTTGCATCTCGTCAAAAGAAATGTATTAACCATCTCTTAAGAGCAGTCATATAAATATATCTTGTCTCACATATAATCAAATAAACACAACTAGTCCAAGATCCAACAGGTTTCTATATCTGAGAACCTCATAATTTTACTAAATAACACTTTACTTCAAAATATTCTCCAAAGACTGCCTTTCTTAGTATCGTTTTTATTAAGCTACTTGACTTCTCATCCAAATAATTGGATCAAAAGAAAGGACATTCAATATATTATACAGAAGATGTTTACCCGTAATTTTTATTTTAAAGTTGTTTTTGCAATTGTTCAGCTAATTTAGAAACAAACACACTGCCTAGCAGTCATTCTTGAAGATGTGTTTTGTACTTTGCAATATTCCTTTAAAAACAAGAATATACACAGATTCTTACACCACACAAGTTAAACAGCTTCTAATTTCTCCTTCACCAAAACACAAGGGGGGAAAAAACAACATAATTTTGGGGTATGTTCACCCAAACTAAGAACTACAAAAACACAATCATTGCACATCTGAACCACAGCCGTGTTCATTTGAGACACAGATGATCTTCAATGAAACTTTAAGAACAGTTTAATCACGTAATGCACGTAAAAAAAAAACCATGCCAAAAAAAACACCACTTTATGATGAACACAAGTACATCTTGAGAATAATTTAACAGACTATTGCTGATACAGGTCAAGTATTTCCTCTTAGAAGTATTTGAGTGTTTCTGTAGCCATTTTTTCATGAAATAAGATGCACATCCAGTTTCATTTACTGGCTCATTTCTAGCTACAACACGGACACTGATCTTATTCATTTCTTGAATAAGTTTATAGTTTATTTCTTGCTGGTATTGTTTCCTTTCTTGTCCCTTTATTTTTCTTACTTTACTCTTTGACTCATCCCTAGAAAAGCCCAGGTAAAACACCACTCTGCAGAAAGCAGAGGGAAAGCAGTATTATTATACCATTTTGTTTCAAAAACCTGTAATAGGCTATTTCTTCAAACCAATTGCCCCAACACGTGAGGAGGAACATTTATATTAAACAAATAACTGCAAGAGCGGAAAAACAAATGAAAGCCAGTTCTGCATTTAACTTCTCATATCCTCTAATGCACTATCAGAAGATGTTCTGTGTGGCTCTGTAATGATGCTAACAGAACCTACATGGAAGTACATTTGAAGGTCTAACTAGAACCAGCAGAAAGGAGAAGAAATTGAAGGATTACAAGAAATAATCGAAAGAGGATGATTCACACCATCTATACTATTTATGACCTATATACTTTACAAAGAAAAGTCCCTGTGGGATTCAATTACCTAACAATATAGACCAATTTGATTAACATATTTACCATTAACTGATGTATATCTACTACAGTAGTAAATAATTTAAATAGTATACTCAACACATAAAATTTACAAGAAGCAAAATCAAATAAGGAACACAAACCAGTCATGCTACAAATTCATGAAGAGAAAATTTCCCAAGTGGACAACTACGATAAGAACTTCCAGACCTTGAATAATTTTGACAAATACATAGAACCATGGGAACTATGCTCTGGATTACTTCAAAAACACATTATTAACAAAATATACAAAAAGCAAAGAAGGAAAAAACCTCAAAGGAACAAGACCGAAGAAAAAACTGACAGATTCAGTGTAGGAGATTAATGAGATGCCTTTCCTTTTACTGTTTATATTTACACTCTTATCTTAGCCTATACGTATATATCCTCATTTTTTGGACTTTTTTAAGATAGTTTTGAAGTCAAAATAGCAAGTGTTGTAAAATTAATAACCAATGCTGTGATATCAGATTCATTCATAAAGTGATTTTGAAGCAAAAAATTATTTAGATATCATTCTTACCTCTGTTACTTTGGGCTGAAGTCTTAAAACTTCAGGACTCATGCGTGGGATATCTATATGGATCTAATTAGACAGAAAGAATACTACTGTAAAAGGAACCAACAGCACACTTTTTAAACACAATAACAGTTAAAACATTCCTATGGTTTTACAGTATTAGTTATAAACCCATTCTATCACTGTGCTGGTTTTGGCTGGGATAGAGTTAATTTTCTTCACAGCAGCTGGTATAGTGCTGTGTTTTGTATTTGTGCAGAAAACAGTGTTGATAACACAGGGGTGTTTTCGTTACTGCTGAGCAGTGCTTACACAGAGTCAAGGCCTTTTCTGCTTCTCACCCCACCCCACCAGCGAGTGGGCTGGGGGTGCACAAGGAGTTGGGAGGGGACACAGCCGGGACAGCTGACCCCAACTGACCAAAGGGATATCCCACACCATATGACGTCATGCTCAGTATATAAAGCTGGGGGAAGAAGAAGGAAGGGGGGGACGTTTGGAGTGATGGCGTTTCTCTTCCCAAGTAACCGTTACGCATGATGGAGCCCTGCTTTCCTGGAGATGGCTGAACATCCGCCTGCCAGTGGGAAGTAGCGAATGAATTCCTTGTTTTGCTTTGCTTGTGTGCATGGCTTTTGCTTTACCTATTAAACTGTCTTTATCTCAACCCACGAGTTTTCTCACTTTTACTCTGCTGATTCTCTCCCCGATCCCAGCCAGGGGGTATAAGTGAGCAGCTGTGTGGGGCTTATTTGCCAGCTGGGATTAAACCATGACAATCACTATTTTTGGAATAACGTGGATTTACTGTATTTCAAAACATACAGCCAAATCTTTAAGTCACTGTTAATCTATCAATGAGGCAAAATTAAAAAAAACATATTTTTCACATTTAGGTGGCAGCACCACATGGCATGACTAAAGCTGACATCAAAAGAAATCCACTATTTTGAATTTTGGACCAAAATATTTCATTATTTGCTTCTGAAATTGTAAGAAAACAATTGATTAGAGAGCTGCCTACCAAGTAAGATTAAAGAAATAGAGAAAAATAGTAGCAAACTTCAAAAATAATCTCTTTAAGTTCTTTAGCAGATATCCTGTAGGTAAGAGTCACTTTAATAGGTGTTCTACCTGTCTATAGGTATCTTGATGATTTTCATCATTTCTGGAATCATAGTATTGTTCAACAAATGCAAAATACTCATTGCGTTTTCTTTTTAAAGTGCTTTCTCTCCGGTCCACATTTGCAGGAAGATAGCCCTGAAAACAACAGTGAAATGAAAAAGATATTACTTTTTGCCTTACAAAAAGCACCTCTGGCATTTGATTACGTGTGACAGGAAAGTTAATAAACTGATGTGGTGCCATGCGGTGCTACGTGGATCTGAATAATCCTTTAGTAAATCAGTTTTCTAATCATTCCAACTGATACAGAAGTTCAGATACAAACACCTTACTAAAATCAACTTTTTTTTTTTAAGAAAAAGTTTCAGGTTCTTCCCCCTTTAAAAATCAATTTCTCATCAAGAATTCTAAGATGATGTTTGCCTTCTGAAAAGAAAAGCTAAAAAAGTAAGTTCAGATAAATGTAATGCTATGAGTTCATTAATTTCTGCATTCCTATGTGGGCATTATTGGAGCAATTTTATTACATTTTTAAACAAAATGCATATTATCTCAGTTGCCTTCCAGGAGGAATGATATACATTAGCAAACATGTTTAAATTATGGTTAAACTTGTAATATAATGGATTATTAATTCAAAAGCTTTAAAAACATCCTAGCTACTTCATTTCAATGTTTCAGATGAGAAAAAAAATTATTTCAAGCTTTCATTTCAACTCAACAGGTTATGAAAAGTTTCATCACAGAAAATGACTCAACAGCACCAGTGACTGGGCTCTTTGAAGTAAGAACACTAGCTATACGTTTCCTTAGTTGTTTCTCCAAAGCAATTTATAAATACTATCTTATTTTCCATAAGGTATGGACATACTAAGGAAGTCATGTGTCACATATGCAGAATTATACATTGTTGCATTAAGTACAAAATATATCTGAATGTTTCTTCACTGAACTCATTCACATATATCTGAAAATCCCAATCCTCCCTCCAGCAAAAAAAAAATTCTCATTTTCTTCTTTTGTCCAGTTTGATCCCCATTTCCAGCATCTCAGCCTACTTTCCATTTAAAAAAACAAGCTCAGGTTAGTGTTTCAGCATTTTACGAAAGGAAATATGATGAATGTTGTTAAATATTCAGTTTATATATCAAGGACACTTATTAGAAAACCATTATTCATGTAACTGGTACCAAAAAGTTTCCTGAACATTCAGAAATAGTTAATTCTTTCTTGTAAGCAGCTTGATTTCAAACAAATACCACCAATATCCCATAACACTGCAAAAAAGAAAGCCAGTTCATATTTTACATACATGGCAGTCCTGACAAAGTACTTTGTATAAGAATCATTCTAAAGATAGATGGCTTTGAAAGAGAACTGGACATCCAAGACAATATAAGAAAAATCTAATAATCGTGTTAGTCACTAGTCAAGTCAAATTAAAATGTTTCTTGCCAATATTACAAAAGGTCACCTTCCAAAATAACAGCTATCACCATACTAATGGTAATTAGTAAAACAGAGAAGTCAAATTTATGTCAGATTTAAGTTTCCTCAAAAAAAAAATCCTCATAACATCAAAAAATCCTATACTAGAAGTGCAGCATATATTTGCACTTAGACAATGCGCCATAGCTACCGCAAGTAACTAATAAAATGCTGTGCATTTGACTACAAAAACAACTTTTTCATTCAGTCCTACAAGCAAAAATGGAAAGGGTAAACCTAACATGCTAAAACTGCTAATTACACAACAAAATCAGTCTAAGAAAAAGTTTGTAGGTTGCATTACTCTCCTGCAGCAGTGCAACATCATATCCCATTTCTGTAACTTCCGTTTTGCTCAACTTTTAGGGAAAAATAAAAATAAACACCATACTAAAACATCAATAGATTTTCGAAAATACCTCTGTATTAAAACCATTTAAAATGTTATGCCCATATATTTTAATTTCTTATAGTAAGAGGACAACAGAGTACATACAAACTATATTACATTCCAGATACCTTAAGAGGTACTTGCTTTGGCAAACCTGTATCTTTTAAGATGTACTGACTTGTGACTTGTTCCATGTACTTTAAATTGCACCAGCTTAACTTTTGCCTCAAGACTCAGTCTGACATTTAATATCCTGTCCCAGTGTTTTGTAGTAAGTTAAATATTGAATTCTGCCTCCCATTTATTCTGAAGTCGGGTTTTTTTTCCTGTAGGATATCTTAGTTCCATTAGAAAATAATTCATTTGTGAGATCAAATGTGATTGTTCGAAGGATACCAATATTTTCACAGAAAGTCTTTTTGCCATTATTCAAAGGCTGAAGTAATCTTTCAATTGGACATGTCTTGTTTCTTGTTCACTTTACAAATTAGGTTTTATTTTTAAAAGATGGAAAGGCTTGAACATATCATCAGGGAATAAATTGGTGGAGAGTTTAATCCGTTTATTCATTAATTTCCTCCAAAGGCTTTTGCAACCATATCTTTAGTTTTGTTATTCAAAAGAGAAGTCAGCCTGAATAGTTCTGCTTGCTGTTTAGGTACAGTATACCTAATGTTTTTGCTATATTTTAAAAATAAATAATGTAATTTTTTTATATACTGTTACCAGTAGACATGCATACCATCAATGGCCCCTGAGCATTATATTGATTTTCATATGCTTTCCCTTTGAAAAACTGTATTCTTCAAGCACGTTAACGTTGTTAACCTTCTGACTATGTAATCAATATCTCAACTGTTCAATTTTTTAAATCATGTTTCAAAAATTCCAACTTCAAAGCTGACTTTAAAAACAAGACAATCACCTGCTGCCTCAGACACCACCAACTGCACTCAGTTCCCCAAATAAGTCATAGTTTTGGGCTTTTTAAGTAAGATGTCTGAGTAATTCCAAAACAAACACATCCAGCCTTAATTTAACTCTAAACTATGCTTTGGTTTCTTTGGTTTTCTGGTCTATTTTGGTTTTGCAACTGATCTTTAACCAAAACAGTTTTGCTTTTGTACACTTATTTCCCCAGTAGCTCCCAGTGCATTTTAGCACAAAAGTTTATCATGCTACCCGCTCTTACCTGGGATGTACATTAGCAGCAGGTAACATGTTTAAACAACTAACATGACTTAAAAATTAATTACCACTAGAAAAAAGCATCATGGAGTTTATGACCACAAATACTCAAAGCACTTTTTCGTCCCCACTTCAGAAAGAAGATGAAACAAGCTGCTGCCTTACAGTATAGAAAAGTAATGATTACTAAATGACTCGTCTTTGGGTTTCCAAAATGTATTAATTGAGGTCCATTTAGTAGATAAGAAATCATGGTAAGAATTACATAAGAAAAGCTGAGAACTTTCAAAATAGTGCTATTTGGTGACAGGAAAAAAACCCACACTTCTGGAAGTCTCTTACTCAAAAAAAAATAAAATTAATTAATAAAGTAAAAACAAAATAACCTGAAGACAGTTTCTTTGCAGAGGTATGGCAAGACAGCCAAAGATAAGAATTAAACTGCAATGGATCCTGAACTGGAGTGGTTAAAACAACACAACAAGGGAACTCTACGCTTCGGAATTTCTCTAGACAGGGCATCTCAGAAATACTAAACTAAAATCAAATTATGAAATGGAGCTGAAGCTCATGGAAAGCCCATGCTCTTACTTAAAAGAAAGTGACTGCAGTTAACCTTTGTATAATTCCAATTCTCTAAACCTCAGTGTCAGTCGTCTGATTCAGAGCTTAACCTATCCTTATGCTTTAGCTTACTGTCTTTCAAAGTCAGTTTTGAATTAGCCATAATTTTTTTACTTTGAGTGTTTTAAAACAGGCATCCTAAGATTCAAGAGAACAAAAAAAAAGAGAAATGCTCTTTTCATTACCAAAATCTCAGACAACTCTGGAAACAGAAGTAAAATATATTGTATTCTGCATGCTTAATTTCAATTACAGCAGGATATTTGAATATCCACCATTAAGAAGCTGCATCTGCATTTAGCATTAGAAGGAACTAAGCTGCAAATTTAGTAGAACTCATCAGCAAGAGAGACTCAGTCACTGGAAATCAGTCTCAATCTGCAGTAAATACTTCACATTCCCCGCTGAATTATTCTATAAAAAGCAAAGCTATTTAAGTCTACTCTCTGAAAAATTCAATACTGTTAAACTGCTGTGTGTATAACTCAGAATTTTAAACACTTCTTAAATGCATGAAGATTTGCTGATAAAGTGTCTTTCACAGCCTCTGGAGAGTAGACAGCATGAGATTTTTTGCGTCTTTTTAATACAGACATCTTCAGAAGTTCTTCTCCCAACCCCAGGCAGACAAACAACAGCTAAAATCCTCAGTCGTTTGCCATTTTAAGTATTATAGCTGAAAAGATTGACATGAAAAATATTCCTATGAGGAATACATTGTACTTTTGCAAGAGAATCTTTTTAAATATAATGCAAACACCAAGATTAAAAAAATCCAGTTCTGTAACACCAAATCCAGTGAATCCCAGATTCCCGCAAGCTTGTCTCTGATGCCCAACCAAAACAACTCTGTGTGCTGTTCCATGGTATGCCAGTCAACCCACTCCCAAGCTACTGCCGTTGCAAAATCCTCTGACCACTGGGCAAAGTTCAGAGAGCTCAGCTAGTCAAAAACTCACACTACAAAAAAGTGATTCGTTTTTTCATTAGCTTGCCTCCCTGAACTGACTCATGGGTCTGACATCAGGAGAGCCAATGCCACAAGGTAACTGACCACAGCAGTTCAGATTTGTTCGTCTTAAACCACTATAGAAAAATCAGCCAAAAAACCCGTAAGATCCTATCACAGCTTTTCCTCAGTACAGTGTTAATCCTTTCTTCTGGTTACTTTAACGTTAAGTCAGAATGAAGCCTTTCGTAGGACACCGATAGGCTTCGTTTCCTCTACTGTGTGCCTATTTTCAAGAAAACTGTAAGAATGTACTTGTCTTTGAACTCTCCACTGTTCCATCAAAATTGGTTTAAAGAGGCCACTGTTATCACATAAGCCTTTCTTTCATAGAACGCCAGGCTGAAAAATAAAGATATACAGCTGACATGATTTACTACTACTTCTCAATTCCCCTCCTTTCAGTTTGATAAATTAATCTTGAAATTGAGCAAAAGAACAGAACTTTCATTACAATTCAGCAACAAGACACCATGTTTTCAAGTATCACTGATGGATTACAACTCAAACAAAATTATTTGCAATGCTTGAAAAAACTATTACTACTAAATGCAAAGGAAGGGGAAAAAAAAGTACAACTTACTGAAAGAAGTTTCCATGCAATTGGACGAACCTTCTTGGGTATGCCAGACCAACTCAATCTCCGTAACTCTTCTATTGGAAGAGAAGTATTTAATGAGAACTAAGGGAATTATTATCAATTAACATACATAAACATATTCAAATTAGCACAAACTTGTTTATAACAATGATCATGTCTTCTTCTAAAGTCTAATGAAATCAGAATTATATGGCAATTCTAACAAATTAATAAAATACTAGATAATTACTATCCATAGGGATACCTATCATAATGGACACTGAGTGTGATAAGATAATTTTCTGGAGTACTTTTTATTATACATGCCTTATATTAACATGCAAGAGATACTCAGACTTATTCTATAATATGCTTACACAGATCCTAATTTTTTGTATTTGCAGTTTCAGTAACAGAATGATACTTTGTCTGAATGCTGGAATTTAATCCCATGCAATATTCTCATTCATCATGTTGTACTCCTTTCTCTTGAAAGCTGCTTGTCACATACCATATCCAGCTAAACCAATCTGTGGGATTTCACACATTTTTTGTGAAAACTGTTTATCATGTGAAAAAAATTACAGACAAATCATGGAAAATGTAGAGACAAAAGATGCTTAACAGCATCTCTAAGAAACAATATTTTTATGAGATATCTACTTGTAGCTCTCTCTTTTTACTCTGAGTAGAAAATACAGGTTAAAATTGCATTAGTTTAAATTATCAACCTGCTAAAGAATGCAGAACAACAAAATTCTACATTTTACTTTGTATATACTTATTCCAATTAATTATATATATATGAATTAACTATGCATATGCCAGCAAATTTGGTCCCTATCATATGTATATATTTTCCAAACTCTACGCTTCAAAGACTTTAAAAACCATTCTATCTACTCACCCCAAGAAAACAAAGCACAGAAGAAAGTAATTAGAATAAGAACTTTCTGAGTGGATACCACAACTGACTGACTGACGGCCATTTAGAGATGCATATTCTCTTTATTCTTTGTGAAGACAAGGACTCCTATAACCATACCTGCCTTCATCCTCCCACCCTCACCCTCCTCCTACTACTCTGAAAGAAATGTGCATCTGTAATACCAAGAAATGCAAATTATCATGTTAGGTGTGGTATGTTATCATAGAGCAAATTATTTGTAGACACATTTAAAACTATTTTTAACCAGGAATGAAAACATAGTCCACTGAAACCAGTACAATATTTTAAAAAAATATATAATATATTCTAAGAAAAAGGAATCTGATTTAAAAAGTATATTGATGATAAATATTTAATGCAAAAAAAAATTCTTAATTAGCAATTAAAGTTTCTCAAAGAAGCATCAACTAAAGCAAACAGGTCTAGTAACCTGGAGTTTGCAGTATGAAGTTTACTGGATCATTAAGATGCCCTATTTTTTACTTCAGATACATTCTAGCAAAAATGATACTTGCAAAATCTATTTTGCCTTAAAATAGGATGACAACATTAATAAAGTTAAATAAATCACGGCAAAAAAAAAATTCCAGCTGGATGAATTCATACTTCCATCTCTTTTCTTACGTAAAATACAGAGAGAGGAAAATTGGCAGGAGGCAGAAATGAAAGACTGTTACAGTCCCAGGTAGATGAGTGGTTTCAGGGTGGTCACTTGAATCATGACTATTCCAAACAGACAGGGGCTTACCAACACTTGTTCACGTAAGAAAAACTTTGCAGTTCTGGATATACACATTCAACAACGTGTATTCAGCAGGCTCAGCCAAGACAACAGTGGCTGCACATGGATCTCACTTAGAACAGTGAGGCTACATTGCCAAAATCCAAGCAAAACAGTGACCAGATGTTGCCTTAGGATCAAAACACAGCAGAAATGCAGAAAAGCAGCAAAGAACAGAAATTATGAAACATGATGTTAAAAGCCCATCATATCGAAGTATCTATTGCAAGTCTTGACTCCAGTCTAAAAAAGAATGACTTTCTTATAACACCGATGAAACTGTCTTTCATCTATAATCTTTAAAATACTATTGTATCTGACAAAAATAAGTTTCATTACTAGAAGCTTCTCTTTTCTACAAGATTTCAAACCCCTGAAA
Source organism: Morus bassanus (assembly GCA_031468815.1). Classification (NCBI taxonomy): domain Eukaryota; kingdom Metazoa; phylum Chordata; class Aves; order Suliformes; family Sulidae; genus Morus; species Morus bassanus. The sequence goes on from CM062571.1 coordinate 67,446,871, forward strand.
AAGTCAAAAATACACTGACATGGGAAAAATTGAAAAAAATATGTTATCTCCTAATGTTTTTGACTTAAAGACATGGTTTGTTCTGTAGTTTTGTTTCTAAATGAACTAATTTATATCTTTCCTCTAGAAGAAGAAATAAAGGATGTCAAGGTGATATCTTGTTAGAGCAGGAGTACATCAATAACTCAAGGTTACTCTCTATCAGTCCAAATTATATTTAGGCATGTATTACTACGTAAGTGTACCAAAACAGCAGAACACCTAACCAATATGACTATATTGAGCACAACCAAAGATAAATTCAGTTGTATACCCTGGGCTATCCAGAGACTAGAATACCAAATACTAAAGGAAAAAGTATAAAAACACACCAAATATGAACTAACTTATTTGATTTCCAGCAAACAAAAGATTACTCAGCCTTGTATTTCCTTGTACTTATAGCCTATCCATCACATCTATGACAACAGTAAGATTAAATATACTACAGAGTTAATAACATAACTACACTCACTGTAACTGGTTACATTTTATTTTCTTTCTTACTTACAGTCCATCCCTATCCAACATGTTGATCATTTACAGCAAGTATTCTTTGCACAAAAACTATAATGCCAGTTCTTCCCCTCCCTCTTTATTAATTGACATAGGCAGGTTATCGCCTGCTTTTTAATCCAGAAATAAAAACATTCACTATCAGACAGAAACAAATTTAAGCTCATTTTACCCATCCCAACTCCAAAACAAAAAACACAAGGGAGCTTCGGTCAGCAAAACCTAAACAGGCAGACTGAGAGCCATTTTAGGTTCAGAGAAAATCTAGGTACGGCAAGGCACTGAACTCTTTTTACTTCCCCTTCTTTAAGCACAGAGGTACCTCAGAAGGAGCACCTACTGGGCTACATACAAAATAGCAGTAACAATGATGAAGTTCGCTCTTATACCAAGGTTCCTTGATAGTAGCATGACTAAAAAAACAAAAGAAAACTTTCATCCCTCCTAACACTAATTTCCTAACCTCTGCTCAGATCACTACTGAATCCCATTTATCCATTTCACACTCTTCTCCAGACTCCCTCTTTCCTTATTTTCCTCCTTTGTGGCCCTCATCCCTATATATATTCAGCTGTATCTTTCCTCAAATCACCAACTCAAATTCCACACCTGCCTTCATTGCTGGCCAATAGCATTCACTGTGTAGTTAAGAAAATCTTAAATTATTAACTAAAAAGTGGTACCACCTTTAAAACAGAACTGTAGCTTAATAAAGAAAAATCTAAATAATTATTTAAAATACTGAAGGAACCTGTTTTTTGTTCTTTATCTCAGAATAATTCCAGAGATTGATGCTCTCTTGCTTTCTTACTTATACCAAACTGTAACGATAAATTTAACTACACCCCTTTTTGCATCACAGATGTTTTAAAATTAACATGTAAGAATGTGCATTGGGGGGAAATCACATAAAGTCCAAATGTTCATTACCGTTCTATAATATAAAACCTGTAACAAGAACTGCCATCAGAAGAATAAAATTCTATTCAGTTTCACAAAGACAAGCTATTTTAGAGGATCAGCATGTCACCAAACTACATTTAAATACACCAGAATCATTAAAGACAAAATATATGCTTTATTGCAATTATTTTTGACACCATGTTACCTCCCTACAGCTTGGGCTATTTTCTACTGTTAACTTACAAACACCAGACTGCTTGATAGGGCTTCTAAAAATGAAGTCTAGGCAACAAATTTTCCAGCTTTTTTTCTTTTTTCATATGGTCTTCATTATTTTTAGTTAAAATTGAACACAGTTGTCCTAACAGCTTCTCCCAATAAAATTTTATCTTGAAGTTTTTGTTGAAAGAACGCTTTTTATCTCTTAAGTATCAAGTTAACTCTAACCCCAAGTTAATTCTAAATTAATTTTGTAACTTAGGCAATTTTGCTGTCATGAACTACAGTCACTCTATTTATCCAATAACTTTTTAAAAACTTCAAATTTGTTTGCATTTGTAAAAATGATTATTTTTTTATTATATTGCCTTTTTAAAAGATTCGTCCCACTCTAGAAAAGTATGCTATGAAGCAAATAGACATCATATGTAATGTTATAGTAGTTTTCTCATTCTAGAGTATAAAAACCATGTGTTTTTAGCCATCAGCTTGAAAGTTATTGAATAAAATTATTATTTCTATTACTTTTATTTGTATTGTCAAAATAAAACAAGAATATTTTTTGTCTCACTTGGCAACTTACTATAGAAATATATTATTCTTCCATGTGTTTTTGAGATACATATGAAGATTATACAGTATATAACATCAGGCAAAGCATTTGTAATGTACTGGAGTCTAAACAAAAAATAAGCAGCAGCAGCATATGCTTTCATTAAGGTCACAGTACTTCTGCACACTAAACATGCACGGGTGGAGGAAGCATGAAAGCATGCTTAGACACATAACTCCAAGGAATTTGGTGGTATCCCAATAAATTCCTCCCTTACTCTTCATCTCAAGGAGCTAACAGGCACTGGAAGAATATAGGATGACCAAAACATCAGTGACATTAGAAAAATATTACACAACCAGAGTTCAGTGTGGACTGAAGTCTCAAAAAAACAATTAAAGCAGAACTTGTGCAGACAATAAACACTGATTAAGAGAGAGGGTGAAGTTTAAATAGAACTACAAATCACAGGCTGGCACAACAAATATACTTCATCATGAGTATGCTGTCACTGCAAACGTGGGGGATTCAATGGGAAAGAGATGTAATAAGCAACTGAAATTCTCTGATATTAAGTAAGTGACTCCTGAATTTCACTGATACTACAGAGGAAACGGCACCCAGGACTGTCCATTCACAATAAAAACCGAGGCTTGGGCACAGAGATGCATTAAGTGCAATGGCAGAGAGACTGGCTGCTGATACACTAAGGACAGAAAAAGCAGTTCTAAAGTCAAAGAGCTATGGGATGTCATGTCATGAACAATGGAAAAAAGGCACTAATGGATTCTGAAGAAAACCCGAGAATACCTATGACACAAAACCCCATGCAAACAGCTCTGCCATGACACACAGCAAGGCTGGGGTACAGAACACAGCTGGGAAGGAACAGGCTTCATTAAGGAGGGTTTCAAAGAAGAGCAGATGGACACTACTGAAGTGAAAACCAAGAAAGAGGGTTTGTGGGTTTGTTTTTTTTTTTTTAGGCATCAGGGAAAGATGAAAAAGTCTGCTACTTCAAAACAGAACAAAAGTCTGAGTACATTACTATTTGGAATGGGCTTTTAGCTCTCAGGGATTGGTTCTTTATAGCAATAGCTTTGAGCAACTAGTTTTCAGGATGGGGAGAGGGGAGATGGTAAGTAGCGGAATGAAGGGACGCAGAAATCCCCAGATAAATTATTTTGTTATCGTGGTACTAAGCAATCATCTTTAGAAGATCTTGATATTTGGCATTAAATAGACATTTATCCAAGAAGTTCAAGTTAAAATAAAATCTTTGCATTCCAAAAAACAGAAACAGCCAGCTTCGTAATAGATATCTGAGATCAAGAACATTGATCCCATATATTATACATGTTATGACAAATTGACAACGTGCAATTAAAAGGCAAGTTTCTAAATTCATATGCTACAGTTTTAAGTCATAGCAACTTTCGCAATTGTCCCAAAACAAGCAGAAGATGGATCCATCAATCTGAATTACATGCAATTCCAATTTTCTGGTCTACAAAAGCAGAAAAGATACAATTCTAATATTACAAGTTCCCAATGACTGTCTAAAGCAAGAACTACCACCCAGTCTAACAGTATTGGCACTGAATGACCAGAGGCACCACAAATCAGATATTTCGATACCCGTCTTATTATGGAGTGGTGGCTCCACAATCAGCCTGAAAGAGGCACTAAACTAGTGACAATAGGATTCTTGATCCACTCACCCAGGTGTCTGTCCCCTTGCCAGCCAAGGAAGCCCTCCTCCCTTAAGTCCTCCTGGCAGCCCAAGTAGGTTTGACTTGTATTGTATGGTCTTAACAGGTGTAGTTTATTGTCAGACTCCAGCTGTGATGACCAAGCACAAGCTGCCCAACAGGTACCCCCAGACAGCACCTTACCCTTTTTCCCATTACTTGATCCTCTTTTTCCACCACCCTTCTACCTCCTTTTCCCTGCCACAAATTAAAAAAACACTCCAATTACTTCTTCCCTTAGTGATCCCAGTTTCACTACAACTACACCCAAAATCGGTATTTCTGAAATTATTACCTAGGCGCTGTTGGTCTTGTAACGCTGCAGCTTCCAAAGTGGCCCCAGTGGTCCCCTCTATGCAGTGGCACTGTTTGGACACTTCTCACATAATTCCCCCTTTACTACTTGTGAAATCCAGGCATCCTATAGGGTATACCTTCTGCTAGCTTCTCACACTGTTGTTGTTACGTTCAGCAACTTCTCACGTCACCTCCAGTAGTTCTCTACACCCTAGGGAGTTAGCAGAGCCTCCAAGCAGGGCAGTCAGCAGCTTAGATATTTGCCTGCAGCCCTAACACATCTGCAACAAGTTTCAATTCCACCCATGATTCCATGTCAAGTAAATCCCCAAGCTAGCAAGCACTATATCATAAGTAACAGGTAACTATATGACTGGTTATAGTCTTCTAAAAGCCAAGAAGGCAGGAATCGGTCAGAACAAGTAAAGGCAAAATAAGCATATAATATGAACAACACTAGAAAAATGATATTTTGTATAGTTTATGAATATAAAAAAAAGAACATCTGCCTTAAACTAAAAATCATCTACAAATTATATATGTATTTCTCCTCCACCCCAGAACGTGATTATAAGCTCTAGTGTTGGCTTAATAACAACGAAGGCCCCAAGCGATCTCCAACTGTGCACCATACTGCTCCACTAGTCCTTGTGCAGTATTTATGAACAAGCATGCTTTACCAGGTCTGATCTATCTGTGTCACTGGTAGTTTTCTTCTTCCTTACACAATCATTTTGCTAAACTTCAAGTTTTTTGGCTACGGTTACACACAAGCACACCATTTACAAACTATGTAATAAGCACAGTATATGCAGAAAATAGAAAATAAGTTGCAACTCAAAAACTATTATTACTTTCAAGTAACACCAACTGCTCATTCTCAACTCTGTACCCCACTGAACTCCATCTAACCTTTCACTTTACTGGGTTTTTTCTCCTCTCTTAACTTGACCCAAATAGGAATCTATGCACAAACTTGGGTGCCAACCTCTAAAAACAACCCATGTAAAGAGGAGACAAAAAAAAAAACAAACAAACAAAAAAAAAAAAAACCACACCAACCCAAGCATAAAATAAGAAAAGATGCAAATCTACTGTCAGGATCAGAAATGTGGAGCATATGATTAAATCAGTGGCAAATCATCCAGGACAAAAATTCCACTTACTCTTAAGTAATTCATTTTAGGCCAAAGATAAGAACTATGCAAACGAATTGGAATATACCTTATTCTAGTAAAACTTTCTATCCTGTGATGTAGCTGAGCTTTCCTTCTACGTTCAGGACCAAGCAAAGACAGTTTTGACAAAGAGAATTTAAATTATGGCACCATTTCAAATGAAACCTCTGCTTCTAGGCTAAATATAAACAACTGCTTGTAGGACTTGCTGAACTGAGTCATTTTTGGAAAATTAAAGAGAAAGGAGGGATAATGTTTTATTTCTGCAAGTTTCAAGAGAAATCAGTTTTCATTCCTGACACTATTCTGCAACAAACATACATTTCCTTTAATTAGGGATAGCTTGAACTGCCATGTAATTCCCAACAATAATGTATATATCCTATGGGACTGAGTTTCAAAGGACTGCTCTTTCCAGAAGAAAATCTCAGCACCTGACATGGAAGTAAAAATGTACACCAAGGACAAAACATCTTTGTTTTACAACATAACACTTGAAACAGATCCTCTGACTAATTCTCCATAATGTAGGATTTGGGAGTAAATACCTCCCTACATTATTGAATGCTGAACACAAATTAAATAATTATTTATGTTCCTCTGCCAGAGCCTTATCCTCTCTAGATGCTCTTTTTATACCTGGATTGTCTGCTGGGCCTACAGAATCTTTGGCAATGCTCCTGCTCCCAATATATTTTATAAAAAGCATTTAACGCTAGTTTTTGTACCTTTTGCAAGTTGTTTCTCAAACTCTTTTTTAGGAGTGCTTCCATGTGTTTAGCCTGACAGATTTTATATTCTGTTCTACTCTCCTTATTTGACACAGAACTTTACCTTTTGGATTGTATTTAATAACCTCTTATTGTATTTAGTAACCTCCTCTACTCTGTTGTCATGTCATACAGCACCCTTCAGAACTTTTGCAAAGCTTTTGTTTCTGTTTTTACTTTCATAAGTGGTACGGCAATTGCTTTCAGTATAGAAACTGTTAGACAGAGAGATGACTGCACACCAGAGTTAAGTCAATTCCATCACAACCCATTAGCCCCGGGTATGTGGTAAACCCATTTCTGCACCGACTGCTGTCCCATATAACAGTCCTCCAAAATTCCAGGATCTCAGACCACTCCAAAAATCATGTAAAATTCTGGTCCTAACTTTTCACTACAGTGAGCTCAGCTAACATTTTGCCAGTGACAAACAGTGCACATTATAACTGAAAGAGGCTATGCAAGAATTCTTATCAGGTATAGTAGGAAGCTTTCACGATTATCACCCCAAAAGCACATGGTATGACCCTTGCACATTGCTACTGTTAAAGCAACAATTCACATTATGCTTTCCTCTGATGGTTCAACACCAAAACAAGAGGAAAGAAAACCAAGTGCTCTGCCTTTCCCAACAACAACTATAAAAGCAGGAAAAAAGTCACTCCTGGAAGACTTAATCTAACATTACTAAGGCATCAAATAAAAATGCTTCTGGTGACAAGGCAGGCAAGAACAAATTGAAGCATATACATAGAGTACCATTTTAGATATACATAAAAAATTGTCAGTGAAGCTGTTCTAATAATACTGTTAAAATACATAAATTAAATGTACCTTTTACTTTAAATACATGCATAACTTTTACAGCAAGTGTATCTATTACTGTTTTTAAGACACGCTTTATTCTTATAAATGACCCACCAAATCACTTTGTAAAGTCAAAGGATAACACGTAATTGAAATACTTGCATTCAAGTTCTCAGGTTACCTTGAGACACATGGATCTTAATTAAAAGAGCTGAGGGGGGTGAAATCACTCTGACGTTTTTATCACAAAATTAAAATACTAAGTTCTAGTCTGTAAGTTGCCACAATATAATTTCTTTTTTTATGCAATTTTCATTAGCTTTTCTTTTAAACACTTGGTTCTTCCCTTTTCCTCCCACAGTTCCTACTGAATATTTAACTTTCCTACCGAGAAGTGCCAAGTACGTTCACATTCTACAGTACCTTGTAATAGAAAATCCATTTAAGGCTGAATTTTCTCCATATAAAACATGATAAAAAAGTTCCATACTGGGCCAATATGTAACACACAGGACGCTCAAGGGAGCAAACAGCTGGACATGAATTCGTTGAGAACACAAAAGAGCTATAAAAGCATATCAAATGCCTGACAGAGGTCAGAAGCTTGACTCGAGCAAATAAATCCACAAAGATGTCACACAAAGAAGTTATTTGATTACACCTCTAAAAACAGCATCTTTCAAGAAAATGCAGATGACACATTTGACAAAACATTGTTAGAAAACAGTTATGATATGCTACTCTTATAAACAAACAGCCTTGACATGACAAAAATCAGGACAAGATGTCAGCTCACACAATATCCGATACAGAATCCTTCCTGGCATCCAAGAAAGAATAGCTTGTGTTTATCTGCGCATGCCTGAGTGTCTGGCCTTGAAAGCTGTCACCAGCCCCACGTAGCTCCTGACAGCCACAGAAGCTCCAAACCTGGAACCCATCTCACAGCTTGAAAGAGACTGGATAGTTCTCACCTACATCCACAGATGCTACATCTTCACAAAGCGGAGGCAGATTGATACAGAGAGGCTGGAAAATGAAGCACTACTTTTCTAACTTCTGTCAGCTTTCTATATGGGGAATCTGTTCTCTCTTCAACCTGTCCACCAGCAGAAGTTTTCATTTCCTTCCTTTCCTGAAGTTTTTTTGCCTTTTCCCCGCTAACATGTATGACTATTCCAACAGATTCACAAAATGAAAGGATGAATGCCAACTAATAGAAAGAGATGCCAAAAATAACTTGTCTAAGATGAAGCAGGTAAATTGAAAGACAGAAAGTCCGATGATGCAGCTGGAGATGTATGCACACCAAAAGACTCTAGCTGTTTGACTATTATTGTTAGCCCTTGAAGTTTGAGTTCTTTATTTCATTTTAGTATAAAGTGTAGTATAGCGCCCAAAAGAAGGAAAATTATATTATATACTATATATTAGACTACTTAGTATAAACCTAATATATATTACTTGCTGTTAATATACAATGTACAATCCTTCTCTGATCAATTTCCAACAAACAACAGTATAACTAGGGCCTTTCTCTCATCATTAACACCTAAGCACTCTATTCTTATTTCAGGTCATCTTTAGCAAGGAAGCAGTAGAATATGAAAGAACCATCAAAAAAATTTGTCTATACAACATCAAATGCAGAAAAAGCATCCAATGGTCAAAATGAAGAGTCAAGGTGAAGGTTAGATTTAATTTATGAAATATTTTTATTCATCAATTATTGTTACTAATTAAGTTAAAGGATAAACACAAAATCCAATTTACTTCATATTACCTCTTTGAGGGGAATGTTCCTAGAGCACCCATCCAAATGCAACTATAACTGGGGAAAACAGAAGATTTAATGTTAACTACTGATTTCCTCTACATTGATTTCTATAATTGTTAGCACAGCAGTAGGAATGGCTAACATTTTACACCAAAAAAAGGCTGAATTTTAGTTTTTCTTCCAAAGAAATGCTCATCTAAACTTCACAGCTTTGTTATCCCCTGTTTTCATTCACAACAGTGTCTTGGCCACATTGATACCCCCTTCTGAAGAAAAGACTTGCATTATTAAATTGCTCAGGGATTTTTTTATATTTGGGGTTTTTGGTTTCGTTTTGGCGTTTGTTTGGGCTTTTTCTTTTTGTCTTTTAATATTCACGGTATTTCTATACCCAGGATGCCATGGACATGCCCTTTTTCCCCAGATTAGTCCTTGGCTGTTAAGAGTGTTCTCAATTTTTTTTTTTTTTTTTTTTTTTTAATAAAGCCAAACAGGAAAGAATGAAATTAGGGGCAAATGTAGAACAAATCTTAAACTACCACATTTCTGCTGTGTAGGGTACCAACAGACTCCAACCACGCAGTAAGTTTATTAATTCTTATTGCATAGAATGTAGCAGTATAGAAGTACAGGTGTGAAGGTTTCAAACTTAGAAATCGCTGTCTTTGTAAAAACCTATTTGACTATATATGTCTACCCCATTGTTTGCAACACTTTAAATCAAGGTATCGGAAGAAATCCATCCTCAGCCAAGACTTTGAGAGTACCAAGGAAATGTACTTGCACTTATATTTGAAACTTGTCCTCCATTTAATATCTAATTAACCATTAAACTATCTGTCATTGGTTGAAATGTTACATCCTCCCCAGTCAAAGCATAATTTCAATTCATTGTCATTATACTAACTCTTTTCCCTTGAAGATTTCCCGAGGAATTAGATGTCCTAGTTATGAGCTGGGGAACACGCTCCCCAGCACAAGATTTCTACAAAGGAGTTTTAATACCACCTACAAATCAGACACACATTTTCAATCAAGATAGTACTGCAAAAATATCCTTGCTTCAATATAATTAATGTTTTCTCAAAGTTCTAGAACAATTATTTTGAAAATGAGTAGTTGTAAAACATTCTTATCATAGACATAATGACTTGCTAAAAATGCAAGCACAAAATTAAGGTTAACCTACTGATTCAGAGCTGAAATTAGCCAGACCCAAGAGCAGTATCTGTAAAACCTTGTCTATGAACCCTGACCCAGATTGAAAGGATACTCTCTGAAGCAACAGTTTGAGCCCCAATTGCTACTCTGTCTTTCAGTTGTCTCATTAATATACATAATTCTGTGACCAAAAAGTATCAAAATATTTATAAATCCCCGTAGATTTTAGGCCAAAAATATCTCCATTGGATAGCACTAGCCAACTGTCAGTTCTGCGTAGGGGACAGCATTTGTTTTTTGCAGAAACGTTGCTGGGTTAAGATACCTTATTATGAAGGGATAACGTGGTATGTAAACGCTTCAAACTGATGTAATTCATTTAATTTTGGAAAAATTTGTTTTATCTGGTTTAGTACAATATAATCAGATATATGTTTCTTCTCTCTGAAGAAGTTTAAAGCAATTGTTCTAAAAGAAATCTTAGGACAGTATCTTTTTACTGCAGTAGATTAAAGATTCTTCATATTCCATAAATATTTCAAGTGGCATTCTAGAAAGAAAACATCCCATTAATTTACCAGCTTTCTAACCCCATGAGCTATTACTAGAGCTATTACCCATAGACCTAAAACACACGAGGGAAAACAATCAAGTCTACAAGTATTTTTCTTGGAACTACAAGCTCATCATTCTATCAGTTACAAATAAATAAAAAATAAGTCAAGAAATATTAAAGGAGTTCAAAATTCCTCTGTATGCATTATTCATTTTTGATACAGCTGTTATTTCACTGAGATTACTATAAACGGCTACATGAAGTGATGGCCTGCATGAACAACTCCATGATAGATATGATAAACTAGATTTACATGTTTTATGTTCCTATAACATACATTCCTTGGATAATTTAACTACACAAAGCTGGAAAATCCTTTCAAAAGCATAGATTCGCGGAACTGCAGCTCCCCCAACAGCATGTTACAATACAGGCAGTACATATAGAAAATAGCTTTAAAAGAGGGCTTGTTATTACTATGGCAACCACAGCAAATGGTTTCCAAAATGAATAATAGCTCTGTTAGGCACTTCATTAAATTTTTTTTCAAGCAAACACTGCCCTTAATCTTCTCAATGGAACAAAGAGTTATGCTGAATGCATGCAGAAAACAGAAAATAAAGTCCAATCCAATGTTGTAAATACAAGGTAAGACCCTTTTCAGGACCTTTGCTAGAAAAGAGCAGAAAAGTACACCTTGTCTGCTATTTCACATAGAAAGCTGGAGAAACAGAAGTAGATGAGGTTGCTCTTAGAAGGTATGAGAAAGCAAGTGAACAGAAGATTAGGAAAACTAAGCCAAAAGGAAGATTAATAAAACCACTAAGAAAGAATTGCCACAAGTGAAGCCAACAATGTAAATTATGAAAATAAGTAATGGAGAACAACTATGCTGGTAGAAGATTTTAAATGGCATTACAGTTTTTCATAGTTCTCTTGCAACATTCAATTTCTGTTTATCATCAACTGTTTTTATTTTTACCTTAAAGTCATTCAAACAGTCTCCAACAAACTTTCAAAGTAGAACTTAAGTATCTCTCTATACAGGAACAGAGAAAATAGGAAATACCACTTACAGTACCCAGTTAATTAAAGGCGACAATTTTCCCACTTATTGAGAAATAACAGACAGTATTTATTTCCCCTGTTTGGGAAGATGGAATTTTGCAGTCTGTTTACCAATCACAAGAAAAATCCAGTTTTTAAGTGAACAGCCAAGTAATATTTATCTACATTTGGATAATGTCAACTGTGTTCCATCCCCCCATACCTTTTTCTTTTTTATAATATTCATATGCATTTGGAACAAATAACCAAGGCATAAATTTACTTATTGTAATATTAAAGCTTCATGTTATTAAGAAAAGACTTCTACAAACCAAACTAAACAAACAGACTTTAAAAAAAACACTATTGCAATATCTACATTCAAAAATGCAATCTGACATCAGTCCTTCACAGTGAAACTATAGTACAAGAAAGGCACAACTGAAATAATCAGGATTAATATATACATGTCTACATTACTGAGCCGCAAAATTCATGCAATTATGCACAACAGCTAGTATTAGAGAGCTTCCCCCATTAACAACAAAACCAAAACTAGTAGGTCTACCTACAATGTATGTTTATTTACCACATAAGAAAAGCAAAGACTTCCTTTCTTTTATAATTTCCCTCAGTATCTTTGGCTTAGGAGGCAAGCTGCTGATAAAGTCTATGATGTACAGAATAAAGAGGATCCTGATCAGGCAAAGATTTTCACATGGGATACACCTAACAAGCTACAGTTCTGCTCTTGGATCACTTCCTCCATATGCATTCAAAAGTGAGCTTGGGAAAGTCAAATGAAAAAGCAGGCAATCTTGCAAAATGAATGAATTGACTCGGTCATTCAAAATAGTTCACAGATTGCCTTTCAAATACTGAAGTTGGCTCTCTCTGTTCATATTAACATAGTGAATTCTTTCAGGCATCTGACGTTTTAGTATTTCCTGCCTCTAAGGACAGCTAATGTCTGCTGATCAACCTGAAGTGAGAAGACTACTGGGACTGTAGTGCATTTCTCCTAAACATTTCAAGGATTTGGAAAGACAGGAAACAAGACTGAATTTCAGTTTGTGGTCAAGCACTAAAGGAAGTGGAGAAGCTGAACTTAGCTCACAGTTCCCAAAAAATGAAAAATTGCTAGTATGGACAGTGAGAAATCCTTTTAATCTCATTTTAGTTGGCAGCATTAACCAAAAACAAACACTCAGCTGTTTAAGAACCTCATCTATACCTACACTGAGCATAGTATTTCCAACACAATCACTGGAGTAAAGACTCATAACAGCAAAAGCTACAGGGTTTTTTTAACATTCAGGATAGGGTTTAAAAGCTTCTCCCTAATTTCCCACCTCTGTTACATTAAGTTCCTGTAAAAGGCTAGCCCATAAACTCTAATCCATATAAGGTTTTCTCGGTTAACTGCGAACATGCATTACCTCTCCAGAGTAGATGTCCATTATTGCTAAAACACATATGAGGGCATATCTAACCAATAATCAGTATCAGGAGGGCAGCATAGGACAAACATACACAGTGAAATACGCTCCACTGTGATTACCTTCCCATGCAATAACAGCTTTATATATATATATATCTTCCAGTTCTGGACTTCCTTCTAAATACAAAAGCAAGACTCAAACTTCAGAAGTACATTTTCATAGGAAACACTTCTCATCTTTAAGCCTTATTCTATGTACTTCTCAAACTTAAACCACTATAATGGTTCTACCTTTAATTTCCACCTCCAGCTTGAACTGGCAAACATAACTATCTGAATAGGCATTGGGCTTTCAGATTTAAAAAGCAGAGCACATAGTAAAAAATGTTAAATACAAGACTTGATTGCAAGAAAATTTAAGTATTTTTAAAGGAATTCTTCACTAACACCTCGCAATCAGGAAAATTAACAATTCTGTCTTTCTTCTAAGCATTTTCTAAATCTGAACTATTAAGTTATAATTTCAAAGGATGCTTCTTTAGAGCTGCCTTTGGAAACTGTTTTTCAATAAAGTGTGTCAGCTTCAGTTATACTGCATAAAACAAATCAAATTATAATCTGTTTGCATGTGTGAAGAATGCTATCCTGCAAAGGAGACATATTTAACAGACTGTACTGATGTTTCAGAAAGTATTCACAAGATCAGGGAATCTTATGAAAATTTCATACTATGATTTAGGCTCTCGTTCTTTTCACCATCAAAAGAAGCTGAAATCAGAGGGACAAAGCTTCAACCCATTTTCTGGAGATAACAGTTAATTCCTATAATAAGGCAAAACATTTGCAGAAAGATTAATATGCCAGTTTCTCAAAGGACGTACAAATTAAAGCTGCTGCAAATGAAGTAACTAAGTGTGAATTAAGTTTCTATTTTTTTAATGGTGGAAGAGATGGTGGCAAGAAAATACACAGGATGAATTATAGTTCCTTGAGTCTTGGTAAACTGACTTACAAGCAGGAGTGCCACTCATTACAACATGTAAATTGCTAATCTTGACATTCAAAAGCTTCAGGGCCCATAGAAGGTTCAAAGTTCTCAACAGTCTTGTTGGTGACATTTCTAGTAAGTTCCTCCCCTGCTGCATCACCTGCACAACAGTGCAGGAAGCAGGCGAGGCTGCTCCCTTGGAGAGTATCTAACTACCACAGGGAACACTGATCTCCTCATCCAAGTCTCTTTTACTATTATAATACAGATTGCACATAGTGTCTGTGTAAGTTCAGCTTTCATGACACTATCAGAAAAGCAAGAGAGACAGAACAATGAAGAAAAATGAAGAAAAAAAAACCTGCAAGAATATTTCACCATATAGTACCTTTCTTTCTCTCAGCTCATCCAGAGTAAAATATCCCTCTGAATCACTTTGCTCACCACATGGCTGAGGCTTAAAGATGATTTTTGAACAGCTGATCACAAATCAGTACAATAAGGGGTATATGATCTCCTAAACACTCTGCTAAAGCTTCATCCGACATGAAAAAAAAAAAACTGCCATGAGTATAACTAAGAGCACATATCTTTTTGAGTGGTGTTCAGATCAACAGTTTTAACTTAGAATGCTCTCTGTGGACTTCAGCACAAAAAGAAACAGTTTTACTCTCTATGCTATGCTGCTGCAATTGATATTTACAAAAATCAGGTAAGAGTTCCTCAACTTATAGGCAAGTATTTCCTGAAAGAAGTCCAGAATCTCAGAACTAGGGCTCTTCTGTGTAGTCTACAATGTCCCATATCTGTTCATTAATTGAGTCATACTTGAATACCAAAGCTCCTGACCAAAAACAACACAAAAACAACACAAAAAAAAGGCAAAGATTTAGGGTACAGGCTCTTTTTTAAGAACTGAGAAAAGGGGAAGATTATTTTGTTTGTTATTAGGACCTGAAGCTGATCAATCTTAGTCTTTTTTTTTTTTGCAATAAAAATGTAATTCAATGATAGGTGGTGTTTGGAACCTGGAACAGGAGTCTTTGCTCAAGTCAAAATTAACAACTCCTTGCTAAAAGAAAACAATACAAATCTACTTTTTTTTTCTCATTGAGGTTATTGACTCCAACTACAGTTCTTCTGTAAGGCCTTTGATATAGTCCCCCACAACATTCTTGCCAGCAAATCGGAGAGATATGGGTTTGATGGATGGATTGTTAGATGGATAAGGAATTAGCTGGATGGCCACTTCCAAAGAGTTACAGTCAACGGCTCAATTCTGAGTGGAAACCAGTAACAAGTGGTGTCCCTCAGGGGTCCATCCTGGGGCCAATACTATTTAGTATCTTCATCAATGGCACAGACAGTGGGATTGAGTACTCCCTCAGCATGTTTGCAGATGACACCAAGCTAAGTGGTACAGTTGATTTGCTAGAGGGAAGGGATGCCATCCAGAGGGACCTTGACAGGCTTGAGAAGTGGGCCCATGCAAATCTCATGAAGTTCAACAAGGCCAAGAGCAAGCTCCTGCACCTGGGTCGGGGCAATCCCCAATACCAATACAGACTGGAGTATAAATAGATTGAGGGTGGCCCTGCAGAGAAGGACCTGGGGGTACTGGTGGATGAAAAGCTGGACACGAGCTGGCAATGTGCCTTTGCAGCCCAGAAAACCAACCATATCCTGGGATGTATCAAAAGAAGCATGGCCAGCAGGTCTAGGGAGGTGATTCTGCCCCTCTACTCTGCTCTGGTGAGACCCCACCTGCAGTGCTGCATCCAGCTCTGGAGCCCTCAGCACAGGAAAGACATGGAACTGTTGGGTCAAGTCCAGAGGAGGGCCACAAAATTGATCCGAGGACTGGAGCACCTCTCCTACAAGGACAGGCTGAGAGAGTTGGGGGTTGTTCAGCCTGCAGAAGAGAAGGCTGCAGGGAGACCTTATGGCAGCCTTCCAGTACTTCACAGGGGCTTATAAGAAAGATTGAGAGACATATTTTACCAAAGCCTGTAGCAACAGGACAAGGGGTAACAGTTTTAAACTGAAAGAGGGTAGATTTAGATTGGACATAAGGAAAAAAATTTTTGTTATGTGGGTGGTGAGACACTGGAACAGGTTGCCCGGAGAAGCTGTGGATGTCCCGTCCCTGGAAGTGTTCAAGGCCAGGTCGGATGGGGCTTTCAGCAACCTGATCTATTGAGAAATGTCAACTAGATGATCTTTAAAGGTACCTTCTGACCCAAACCATTCTATGATTCTGTGAATCTAATTGTTGACCATTCACTTCCAGAAACTATTTCTTGGTTGAGTAGTTTTCATCAAGTAAGTATAATCAAAACAGATGTTTAACATGTCCCAAAGAATACCAGAACTGTGTAACAACGACATCATGCAATCCAGTAGCCCTCTCTCTTGGGACCAGGTGAAGCTTACAATTCAAATTGCATTAATCTGTATGACACCAGACAACTGGTATCTGATACTGTATGTTCATCAAACAACACTAAACATAAAAACTAATATTATAGAGTCTGCATTAAATTGCAGTCAAGTACTAAAAAATGTATTTTTGCTTGTCTATTCTCATATATTCTCATGTCTGGCTGAACAAAAAGTAAATTTACACAATCCTTGGTCTCACTGTGAAAGAGTATAACTGTAAAGCCTTTCATTACAATCAAGAACTGTTTAAATGTCAGGGTATCTAAAATTTTAGAACTATGTGTATGAGACACAAATGAGACTGATGCAGATACTTATTGATGTTTTCAGATCAATCAAATGGAAAAAGGTACAACTAGCACAGTTCTAAACATTATAAGGCAGATGTATATGGCTTCTATGTCTGCACCAATGTACCCTGAAGTGAAAAAGATATATTTGCTTTTTCCTTGTTAGACTAGAATGCTACATGAAGTAACAGAAATGAACCAATGTTCATTTTAATGGAACATGGACTTTTTTAGTATGACTAAAGTGTTTGCTCTATATTTTTCTCTAGCCATCAGTGTAAAAATTAAATTAACTGAAAAAGCATAAGATAGAAATGACTCAAATTAAATTACAAGTCTCATAATACAAATGGGTTTCATTCTGGTTTGTTTGCATGGATAATCTTGAAGGTACAGTTGAAGGGAGGGAAGGAATTACAGTCACTGTCATACTGAGTACCTTCAATATGACCCTGTACCATAACCAGTCTCTGATCATGGAATTCTTCTAACTTCCCATGATTCATTTTTGACAGATACATTTTAAAAAAGTTTGCTAGCTATATACCCAGCATCAGCAGTATAGCAAATAACTACTACAACTTTGTTGCAACTTTTGTAACCTAAGTTTTCTTTCTAAATTTCATTTAGAAAACAAAATTAATTTCATTTCTAAAAAAACACCCTAGAATTCTATTATAATGCACAGAGGCAACCAGCTATTGTTATGAGATTAAACTATTTGTAATTCCTGTAATTTCTCTAACACTTCCTACTTTTTTTTGATTTGAAAAGGTACATTTAGCAACAAAAAAAAATTTTCACCAAATATATAGGCTAACAACATTATCTGCCTTTCACAACCTACAGTCCCAAATTACTAAATTATTTTAACTGGTATTTTGAATACTAGGAAATAAGGGCATAAAGAGGAACTGCAAAAAAAAAAAAAAACAACACACAATACTAAAAGCGTTAGGTCAGAGAAGATACAGAAAGAGAGGAAAAATTGGAAGAAAAGAAAATGTTTACTGAAACAAAAAAAAAATTTAAAGATTGGTCCAATACAGAGCAAACTAGTTATTATGTAACACAGTTACTACTATGTTAATCAAATATCTTTACAAATGAAGAAAAATACATCCTCTGGACACAAACTATGCAAAATCCTCTCAAAATTGTTTCAAGAACCTATTAACACCTAGTTACATTGAAAAATAATAAATACCTTTAAATTGAAATATCCCACTAAAGCAGTAATCAGAATGCTGATTATTACCTGAAATCACAAGTTATGAGACCAAGCCATAGAAAATAGAAAGACAAAATACTAATCCTGCAAAAAGCAATTAATATAAGGAATCATTTATGGATATTTAGCACTGACTTCTTTCAGAAGATTTTTAATTCAAAAAAAAAAGTTCCAAAGCCTACCAGTAGAGTACTGACCTCTTTTTATTAGACTTGTTTATTAGCTGAAAAGGCAAGCATGTTTTGCAGGTGACAAGCTAACTAGCACAGAACAGGAATCAGAGAGGGCACCTTTTAGTGATAATAATTTGAAAAGATAGATATGACTAATGGTACATCACATGAAGCAGCAGTAGGACACATGTTGTTCACTTCATACTATATATCAACAAACTGGAAGAATGAGCACTAATGATGAACTACAGATAATTCAAAACTGCAGGGGGCAATAAAATTCTCCATGACATGGATGGACTAGGAGCATAGAGATAAATCACTACGCAGTTCAGTGCGGATAAATTAATGAGGCTGGGAACAAAATTAAAGAAGTTCATTTCAGTTAATGCATTTTGTGAAGTTATTGAAACTTTCCAATAACATCAGTTTGACAAACAGTTTTAAAGGACATAACAGTCTGCTGTCACAGACTACTATATTTATGAACCATAAATAAAAGATAATTACTATGTTTTATCAGGTTTAATATACATGTAGAATGTATCAACAACTGTAAGCACAAGTAGGCAAACCCTATTTTTCAAGTTGCTGCAACAACACAGATGACTACTGCAGTAGGAGAAAAAGACGCATCTAATAAGCTTTCTTTCTAAATTTCATTTCTAGAGAACCACCCTAGAATTGTTATTAGAGTACACAGAGGCAACCAACTATTTTTATGAGACAATCTCATCCATTTGTAATTCCTATAAAATTACGGAAATAATTTTTGCCATCACATTAATCAAAGGTTCAGCTATTCTTTATATGTTCCATAAGACTTCACAACATTACCTACTACTTCTATAGCAAAGGACTGGGTAAGAGACAGCTCCTCACTCAGCAGCTTGTGCTGCTCTCTGCAAAGTTTTTTCTTCTTTTTAGAGATTTTTTTTTTGAATGAGTAAAAGAAAGATGAGTTTTTAAAAAGTGTAAAGAAACAGAGCTTTTGAAGGTGAATATAGGATACAGCAACATGAGTAAATTAAGATAGGAATGTTTACCATTTTCATGGGAACTTTTACAGGGCCTTCTGTCATTTTTACCAAGGTAGTATGCTAAAACTTCAATGTTATTTTGTTCAACTTGGAATACATTGTGATTAAGTGGAACGAAAAGTCACCCTGACACACAGAACAACTTTACATCTTAAGAAATTAGTTGTAGTGACTTTGCTAAAATTTGATATACATGTGCTGTGTTGCATAACAGTAGCATCACGATGTTATGAAGCTTTATTAAATCAAGAGAACACAGTACACAGCAAGCTTACTGTTGGTTATTGTTTGATTTAAATAAACGTTTCTGACATCCAATTACATACTCATTAGCTATATGCGTGTAAAAAAAGCAGAAAATTAGTTGATTTGAAGATAAAGAGGGAGTTAAGGAAGTGCATCAACAAGCTATTCTTTAAATTGATACTACAAAACCCATCATACATCTGCTATGCTGAGATTACAAGTATGACATGACTTGTTTATTGTTATAAGTCAGTCTGATTTTATCAACATAGTTCGCTTACATTGCATTTCCACAGCAAACAGCTCCCTAAAGCATTGTACAAGACTACTTAAAAACACAAGTCTAACAAATTTAATAGCATTAAACTTAAATTGGAAACCGGATAGACATAGCAGTACTGTCCCTCTTAAATATGTAAACAGTGATCCATTGAAGAAAAGAGAAACTTCTTCTCAGAGACACTCTCCCTATGCTGCTTTGTTAAAATCCCATCCCCTCCCTTCACTTTCTCTTAAAGCAACCAATTGTTTGCAAAAGTTCTGCAAGCAGAGAGCCCATCTTCATTCAGTAAGCCAACGTCCATTACAAGGAAAGACAAGGCCTGAAATGAAGTAAATCTACATCAAATTGACTGCAAGGCAAGCATAAGCACAGGTTGATTGCACAAAACAACTAGCATAAATTGTTCTCTCCGAATAACCTGGCATGCAGTGCCAGGAGTGGGAGGCCATGCAGGGACACAGGCCCTACAGTCTGCTCTGCAGTTGTCTACTAAACACGGCGGTACTGCTACCTCCAATCCTATCGTGCTTCCTCAGTTTACACCCAGTATACCTCAACGTGATCTAATTGACAGGGGTCAGTCCTCAAGTCCCTTCTTGCAACACATTTCTTGCCATAACATCGTTCAGCTTGTTTAGCAGCTTTCATTTTCTAGTTTTAACTTTATGAGATTATCTCCTCATTCTTTGCATTATATTACTACTTGAAGGTATATTGTGAGGGCTCTTGAATACCTCTCTTGCAGCACAAATCACATACCTAGAAGTAACATTTCTATACGAACTGAGGTTTTTTTCATATAGCTAACTACTCTTGACACCCAATTCACATTATACTTTCCCCATTTATCTCAGAGGTAGTAACAGCATAGCAACAGTCAAATAAAAAGTGCCAAATGGAAATAAGGCATATTATTTGCATCTGTTTATTATGCAAACAACAAAAATGCCTGCAGGACAGAGAAGTGTGTTAGGAGGGCTTAAGAGAAGACTCAGAACAACTAGAAGGGCAATTATGAATTACAAGAGTGAGTTTATTAGTTCAGCTCTACAAAACATTAAAAAACAGTTAAGAGTACTTCTGAGCCATGGAAATAGGCTCTTTATTCATAAATAAGAGTTAATAACCTAAAAGAATTAATTCTTTCATATTTTGAGAATTCTGGATTTGGGTTTTTTTTCTTTCCTAGTCTGCGTTCTCAGATTATGCCTTGCTCTAATAACTATTTGTGTATGTAAGCATCTGCTGGATAAAACTGCATGTGGAAACTTTGACAACGGTTCTGTCATTATATATTTAGGTAATATTTAGCAGTGGATTCATATCCCAATTGCAGACTATACCTGGCATATTATTTTGCTCAGTGTATAATCTGATGTGGTTGATAGAACCTACCTATTTCCACAACTTCACAATATCGAACCTATGGACCAAACCCAACTCCAAAACCTATTACTGGACTTCGATACCTAAAATAATCTTCACTTCCAAATTTATATGGATAATCCATCTTTTTGAGTTTTCTTGTGAAAGAACACACTCTTTCTCAACCTCTAGCTGCCATACAAGACTAACATTGCGTTTTACATTGTCTTTATAGGATAATCATTATTCAAGTGTGACTGAAAGGATTTCACGGTCTTTTGTATCCCTTTGTGTTCTTAGTCCATGTTGATTTCTCACATTATGATAAAGAGAAAAGCCTTGAGTTTAAAATGTACATGACATTGTTTCAGTTCCACAGATTAACTTATTTTTATATTGCTGTGAAAGGAGTCATCACATAATCTCTTTCAACAATATGCAAAACTGTATCAAGAAAACAAAGTCAACCGAAATACTTTAGTTCTGCTACCACTTCCAACCAAAACCAACACTACTACATGCAGAAATGAAGAGAAATGTTTGCTAAAATGTCTCCAAGACTACTACTCACTAATTCAATTCGTCATGACAAACAAAACACAACTATCTGTGGATCTAACACAAAACAAAGACCCACACATACCACAACATCACACACACACACAAAGAGAATAAGCCAGCTGCAACAGAAGCACCACCTGTCCCTTCATTACTCACTAGAAATCTTAGCTTAGAGCCTGTTACCCAGTCCTACCTTAGTCCATTTTCAGTATTACTCTGAAGAAGAGAGAGGGAAAAAAAAAAAAAAACTCCACACACAACCCACAACAGTTTCCCAGGCTACTACGGTCATTAAATCAAAATTCCTTTTTAAACGTAGTGTTCATTGTAACATGGAGCTAAACCAAACAACTCCCCAAAATGCATACGCACATGCACTCACCAGATTCTGATGAACTGTATATATGGTCATATACATACACATGTTTGTATATGCATATATGCATACATGCACTTTCCCTAACACATACATATAATGTAGTCCAAGCACTATCATCACATATGATCTACTACTAATACCTTCATGACCATCAAGAATTTGCGTGTCGTCAATAAAGAGTTCATTTCCTTCACTAAGAAAAATCATGAATTATTTACAGATTTATTAGGAAATGCTACTGGATATATCCCAGATACAAAAGTCAAAATATTTATATCAAAAAAATCAAAACTTGATTTAGAATTTTAATTCACATAACTTCAAATTCTGTACTCATTACAGTTTGTACAGCAAGAAAAAGAACAAGCTTCCTATCAACAGGCATCAAAAATGCATTATTTAGTGATATCTACAAGAAAGAATATTGAGAGCTTATTAGATATAAGAGCAACATACTCAAATTTTGTAAGCTTATGTATATTTCTGTGTGAGATTTAGAAAGTTCAACAGGTAAAAAAAACAAACCCAGTTTGTTTAAATAACACGGACTAAACTCTCACCACAGTCAGGGTGACTGCACTCCTTATAAGAAGGGAAATTTTCTGTCATTCCCTTCCAAAATATTTTACTTCAATTCCTAAGTTTGATTTACCAGGAAGCTATTCCCATCTAATTAGACAGCAAAAGTGAAGTGAATAGGTTTAAATTAAACTTTGTCTTCCCTCTGACTTTGTACCCTTATGGAATAAAGATTTGTACCATTACGACATTCTTAAAAGCTATATGAGTTTTCATATCAGTAATAATCAACATAGCTCATAACATCTGTTAGATCAAAGGGAGAAATAGTGATATTTGATTATCATTTTCAAGCTTATATAAAATACGTAATTTGTTTTAACACCTCAGAGTTTATTCACAGTTGCATTTTATAAGAATGTCCTATAACACACTGAAGTGTTACGTTTCATCTAGTTAGTATTGTACAAGTACTCTACAAGCAGCTGGGAGAAGCCTCATGATTGCTAGCCCTTGTCCTTGCGTGGGACTTCAATCTACCGGATGTATGCTAGAAATACAATACAGCAGAAACAGTCTAGGAGATTTCCAGCGTGTGCGAAAGATAACTTCCTGACACAGCTGGTGAGTGAGCCAACTAGGGAAGGCGCCCCACTAGACCTGTTGTTCATTAACAGAGAAGGACTTGTGGGTGGTCTGATGGTTGGAGGCCAACTTGGTCATACCGATCGTGAAATGACAGAGTTTTTGATTCTCGGACAAGTAAGGAGGGTGGTCAGTAGAACTGCCACCTTGGTCTTCTGGAGGGCAGACTTTGGCCTGTTTCAGAGACTGATCAACAGAATCCCCTGGGAGGCAGCCCTGAAGGGCAAAGGAGTCCAGGAAGGCTGGACATTCCTCAAGGAGGAAGTCTTAAAGGCGCAAGAGCAGGCTGTCCCCTGTGCCGAAAGACAAGCCAGCAGGGAAGACGACTGGCCTGGCTGAACAGAGAGCTTTGGCTGGAACTCAGGAAAAAAAGGAGTTTATGACCTTTGGCAGAAGGGGCAGGCAGCTCAGGAGGACTACAAAGGTGTAGCGAGGTTATGTGGGGAGAAAATTAGAAGGCCCAAAGCTCAACTAGAACTTAATCTGGCTACTGCCGTAAAAGACAATAAAAAAATACTTGTATAAATATATTAGCAGCAAAAGGAGAGCTAAGGAGAATCTCCAGCCCTTATTAGATGTGGGAGGAAACATAGTGACAAAGGATAAGGAAAAGGCTGAGGTACTTAAGGCCGCCTTTGCCTCAGTCTTTAATAGTAAGACCAGCTGTTCTTGGAGTACCCAGCCCCCTGAGCTGGAAGACAGGGACGGGGAGCAGAATGGAACCCCCATTCTGGTGCCTGGAGCACCTCTCCTATGAGGACAGGCTGAGAGAGCTGGGATTGTTCAGCCTGGAAAACAGAAGGCTACAGGGAGACCTTATTGTGGCCTTTCAGTAAAGGGGGACTATAGGAAGGATGGGGACAACCTCTTTTAGCAAGGCCTGTTATGACAGGACAAGGGGTAATGGTTTTAAACTAAAGGAGGGTAGATTTAGACTGGATATAAGGAAGAAATTTTTTACAATGAGGGTGGTAAAACACTGGAACGGGTTGCCCAGAGAGATTGTGGAGGCCCCATCTATAGAAACATACAAGGTCAGGTTGGACGGGGCTCTGAGCAACCTGATCTAATTGAAGATGTCCCTGCTCACTGCAGGGGGGTTGGACTAGATGACCTCTAAAGGATCCTTCCAACCCAAACCATTCTGTGATTCTTTGCCTCAGTCTTTAATAGTGAGACCAGTTGTTCTCTGGGTACCCAGCCCCCTGAGCTGGAAGACAAGGATGGGGAGCAGAATGGAGCCCACATAATCCAAGGGGAAATGGTTAGCGACCTGCTACACCACTTAGACACACACAAGTCTATGGGACCAGATTGGATACACCTGAGAGTACTGAAGGAACTGGCGGAAGAGCTCACCAAGCCACTTTCCATCATCTATCAGCAGTCCTGGCTAACTGGGGAGGTCCCAGTTGACTGGAGATTAGCAAATGTGACACCCATCTACAAGAAGGGCCAGAAGGAGGCTCCGGGGAACTAAGGTCTGTCAGTCTGACTTCAGTGCTGGGGAAGGTTATAGAGCAGATCGTCTTAAGTGCCACCATGCAGCACGTACAGGAAAACCAACTGATCAGGCCTAGTCAGCATGGGTTTATGAAAGGCAGGTCCTGCTTGACTAACCTGATCTCCTTCCATGACCAGGTGACCCACCTAGTGGATGAGGGAAAGGCTGTGGATATTGTCTACCTAGACTTTAGTAAAGCCTTTGATACCACTTCCTGCAACATTCTCCTGGAAAAACTGGCTGCTCGTGGCTTGGACAGGTATACCCTTCATTGGGTAAAAAACTGGCTGGATGGCCAAGCCCAGAGAGTTGTGGTGAATGGAGCTAAATCCAGTTGGCGGCCAGTCACAAGTGGTGTTCCCCAGGGCACAGTACTGGGGTCAGTCTTGTTTAATATCTTTACCAATGATCTGCATGAGGGGATCGAGTGCACCCTCAGTAAGTTTGCAGATGACACCAAGATGGGCGGGAGTATTGATTTGCTCGAGGGTAGGAAGGCTCTGCAGAGGGATCTGGACAGGCTAGAACGATGGGCCGAGGCCAAGTGTATGAGGTTCAACAAGGCTCAGTTCCAGGTCCTGCACTTGGGTCACAACAACCCTCTGCAACACTAGAGGCTTGGGGAAAAGTGGCTGGAAAGTGGCCCAGCGGAAAAGGACCTGGGGGTGCTGGTTGACAGCCAGCTGCATATGAGCCAGCAGTGTGCCCAGGTGGCCAAGAAGGCCAACAGCATCCTGGCTTGTATCAGGAATAGTGTGGCCAGCAGGAGTAGGGAAGTGATCGTGCCCTTGTACTTGGCACTGGTGAGGCCGCACCTCGAATACTGTGTTCAGTTTTGGGCCCCTCAGTACAAGAAAGACATTGAGGTGCTGGAGCGTGTCCAGAGAAGGGCAACGAAGCTGGTGAAGGGTCTGGAGAACAAGTCTTAGGAGGATCGGCTGAGGAACTGGGGTTGTTTAGCCTGGATAAAAGGAGGCTGAGGGGAGACCTCATTGCTCTCTAGAACTACCTGAAAGGAGGTTGTAGCGAGGTAGGGGTCAGTCTCTTCTCACAAGTAACAAGTGATAGGACAAAAGGAAATGGCCTCAAGCTGTGCCAAGGGAGGTTTAGAATGGATATTAGGAAATATTACTTCACTGAAAGGGTTGTCAGGGATTAGAACAGGCTGCCCAGGGAAGTGGTTGAGTCACCATCCCTGGAGATATTTAAAAGGTGTTTGGATGTGGCACTTAAGGACATGGTTTAGTGGTGAACTGGCAGTGTTAGGTTTACAGCTGGACTCAATGATCTTAAAGGTCTTTTCCAACCTATACGATTCTGTGTTTCCATAGTTCTACTTTGCTAGCAATCTCACAATATGACATAGCACAGAAAGAAAAAAAAAAGCCACAACTTGTACCATGTTATACTGAAGAAGTCTCAGGGCAACTACAGGGCAGGAAAGCATCAATTCAAGAACTGCAAACATACAGTTTCTACTTCCTCCTGTAAGAGTTTCCTCTTCCAGAATGATCTAACTTAAATTTGATTTTGTTTATTAATTGTTTTGACATAAACTCCTACTTCTAAGTAACCAGCCAAGTTCTCCAAATGCAGTGTACTATTTCTACTTGCTCCAGATTTTCACTTGGGATACAAAGCCATTTGATTCTAATGATACCCTCTCAGCACTTGTATTTACTATTGAGCAGTTAAAATCCAGTGCACAAAGGAAACAGTCAAGTTATCTGACAATACACTTGTTTTTACACTAACACGTTGTCAGCATTCACAGATGAGACACAGAACTACTGTATCAGTCTGTGAACATGAAGAATGCTCACTGAGTAGACAAGCAGTAATACTTCCATGCCTCATCATTTTTCACTTCCATATTTCTAAGCATGAGAATCATTCTTATACTGCATGCTGTTCCATTATGAGGCATTAACACTAAACACAGCTGATTATACTTTGTTTTTTCTCCAGAGATTAGTCCAATAGGAAGAAATAACATGAGAAAGAAAAGAACAAGAAGCCATTTAACACCCTATGTATTAGTAGTATGTATGCAAACTGCATGTTGCAAGCATACATACTACAAGTATTCGATTATATTCCCTCTTCCTTTTGCAAGATCAATTCTAAATGCTGAAAGGATTAGATCCTAACCAAACCATCAGGCAGAACAGTACATCAAACAGGAAAATTTTATAGTTAAAGAATAATTCAGATGTAATTCATAGCTCCTATAAGAAATACTCACCAAGATCTGTATTGGGGCCAGCAAGTAGCTGCTTAAATTTGTCTAATCGGGATGCTTCTCTTTCAGTTAATGCAGGAGTAACTGAGGTATTGAAGTCTGCCATTCCACTCACCAGAGGAGGTGTGGAAGTTTGTGGAAGGGACTGGGATCTCTGCATGGAAGAATTTTCACTAGCATTATCTGAAGGGAAAAAGAAGCATAACAGTTAGCCTCAGCTAGTGAGAAGGCTACTAATAACTTTCTATTTTAAATTTACAAATTAAATTCATTACGTTTTGGAGAAATGTAAGCTCAAGTATAGCACAAGTTTGGACTTCAAATGACTTGGATTTAGCAGAAGGAGCATTCCTCTTCCAAGTAGTATTCCACAATTAAAACACATCCATTAGAGATTATACTAACAGTAAGGCTAATTGATTTCTAAAGTCTTTGTGCTACTGAAAGCTCTTTCTATCCCCCCTCATTATTCTATTAAAAAAAAAAGGGACTGGGAAATCATTGCAATTGGTTGCTAAAGTTTATACGTAAAACACACATCAGATCACATGAGGATGAACTGGCATGGTTTTCTCCAGTTTTTCAATACACTTCATACAGTAGCATTTTAGCAACAATTTTTCACAGTAGTAGGAATATTATTAATTGCATACATCTTGGTGCGGTTAGCCATTCAAATACATTCAAATGGTGCAACTTCCTTCCAAAACTGAGGATGTATTAAGGCTGAAAACAAAAAAGTTTAAATTATTCTTCCCTCACCCATGCATTTCTCACACACATGCTTTACAGTTTAGTATGGCATGCCATATCTCCCTCAAATAAATCAATATTGATTAAAAATATTTTCCTGTGGATTTAAGAAGAGGTTGGGAAGGGGTTAATGTCAAAGGGCAAATATTATAACTCCCCTCATCTGAATTTCAACATCTTTTTCATTTTTTAACATACCTGATGAACTCGGTGTATGACCTTCACTGACTGATTTAACAAGCCTATTATCACCACACGCAATTGAAGTTAGCTCTGCAGATTCTACTTGTTTTTCTTCCTGTAAATGTTCTTCCTGAAATTTATGCTGTTCCTGTAACTTGCTGTGATTCTGAATTACTTTGTGAGCTGTTTCCATGACCACTTCTGTATTTAAGTTTTCAGCAGCTATTGCTAAGAGTTCATCATCATCATCCCCAAGATCCCAAGCATCACTTGTGTTACTTTCAAATTCTTGGAAGGTGCTGACTTTCTTTAGTTTCACTGGAGTCGTAGGTGGCTTTGAACCTGGTTTTATCAAGCTGTTCAAAAACAAATAAATATTTATAGAACTAGTAATGGAGTAAGCAAAACACTATGGATAGGG
The DNA here is from genome assembly GCA_031468815.1 of Morus bassanus. Taxonomy (NCBI): domain Eukaryota; kingdom Metazoa; phylum Chordata; class Aves; order Suliformes; family Sulidae; genus Morus; species Morus bassanus. The sequence goes on from CM062571.1 coordinate 67,475,151, forward strand.
CCAAAAACCAAAAGTCCATGCTTGACATTATACAGGTAGCAAATATTTATCTCCCTCCACTCATGTTACTGCTACGTCCACCCATGATAACATACAGCTGAATATGTCTGAGAACAAGGCAGGCAAAAACTGACTCTTCTTGGCTTTGAATAAAAGCTGAGCAAATCCTTCCTTCCTTAAAAAGGAATCCCTCCGGTCTTAAAAAAACAAAGCAAACCAAGAAACACCCGGGGCGAGGAGGAAGGGGGAAGACAACCAACCCCAACATCAAATGAAACTAATACTACTGGAATAGTTTAAAAGATATATAGGACACATTGCACTTCTCTTGCTTCATGAACTTCTGGAGAGATTTCAGGCCTTTCAATGCAATTGTTGCATAACAACACAGGAGCGATAATCAAGTCATCAGGTCTACTCCTAAGTCATATAAGCAATCACGTAATACAAATACTGTCATAAACAAATCAAGCCTCACCTTAACACTCATTAGATTTATCATTCCGCCCCCATTCAGGCACTCCAGCATGAATTTGCTTCAGAACTTTGCTCTTCTCATAGGCTGGATATTTCCTCTAGTTACTAGTCTGAGTTTACCCAGATCAGCTCCTAACCTCTTGTCCCTCTGTCAACATGCAGTATGAGAGACATGAACCAGGTATCCCTCCCTACCTTGGCACTTGTTCTCACTTACAGTAATGCAGAGCAATCACATCTCCCTTCAGATTTCAGCTAAATAAGGCATTAAAAGTTAAGAGAGTTTTCCCAGCCTGCTCTCAAAAAAAAAATTTACTGCCATTAACTTAATTGCCCTTTCTGACCACCCTTCTCTTTCCACCTGTGCTAGTTTAACTTTTTTCTGTTAAGACAAGGCAGCCAGAACTGGAAATCAGAAGTTCTCTCACAGTCCTCATACAACATCAGTAATGTTTCTGTTATGCATTACAGGGAATATCTTTCCTAACAGGTGCTACAACACTAACACTTTCGCCCAACTTGTCATCATTGTCCAAAACAGCAAGGTCTTTTTCCTCTTCTGTCATCATTTCAAGCAGTAAGCTTCTAGTTTTCGCTACTGGGTCTCTCTTTATAGCTCCACATTTTGAACCAATTCATTCCATTCCTTTTTCTTCAGTCCTCAAGGTCACACATTTCAATTGCCTTCAACTCTGTATCATCCAAAAATTAACTAGCACATGTTTATTTCTTGTGCCATTTCAAACCAGCCCTTGAAAAAATCCACTAGAAGTATGACCTCCTTCCAATCCAATACTTTTCCTAACGTTATTTTGTGTCCCTATTGCTTCGGGCCATTCATTTCATTGGTGTCACAATTTTCCCAAAATTCTCACATACACCAATGTTTTAACAGCAATGCTAGTTGCAGAGCAGCTGTGAAATCTACCACAAACCAGAAATAACTTTGTGCTTGACAAAACTTAAAACAAACTGTCTTTCAAAAAAATAAAAGACAATAAAGCAAAATACAAGAAGCAGAAACAGTCAGAATGCAGCACTTTGCTAAACACCTCAGCCATAAGGAGATGAAAATCATTCACTTGCATTAGTTGTGGGTTATCAGCATGAAATTTATTTGGTTACTAATGATGTTTAACACAGTGTTGCCACTTTCACGTACATTGTGTTCTGATATCTAATAATCATGATCTAAGACAATAAACTCCTAAATGACTGTAAAATCTATTCTATCTACTGTCTTCCCACTCACAAGCAAAATGCCCACCTTTGCCTGAAAATGATCTACACCACAACCTGACTATTTTCTCTTATAGGTGGACAAATAAAGGCAGTAGTCCATCAACTGAAAGATGCACGCAGAAAAGTTGCTTACACCTGAGTTGCAAGCTTCATCTGCAAAATTAAGATTAGTATTTACCATACAATTTACAACTTATAAGGCACTGCAAACAGATAAAAGTTGGCAATTATGTTAGTTCAGAACTGAACAGCTGATCTGTTGTTCCCAATATGGTGAGCACCAGGAAGTCACAAAAGAGAAGTTAGAACAGAGAAGTCAGATCAGAGAAGTCAAGTTTATGACAAAAATTGAAAAAGGACAATTAACAATAAGCTTTATAGCCAACAGGGAAGAAAAAGAAGAGAGAAGGCAGAGAAGAACCAAATTACCTGGAGTATTTAAATATTAGGTTAACTTACGTTCCATGCAATAATGGATCGAAAGGTGGATGCTGAGCTCCATACACATGTTGAATACTAAAGGAAGTGAGAGAGAGAGAGTTACCACAAAAATAATAAAACACTTGCAGGTTTTCTGTGTATTAAATCAATAGTCAATAATAAACAGAACTGAAATGTTCCAACAGCTTTCCGTTTCAAAGCATCCCTCACACCACTAAAAATAATGAAGCTGAAATTGAAGTGTATACTAAAAGGTAACTTAATAAAAACCATAGATTTGCCTAAGAGGAGCTCTTTTTGAGGCCTAGGCTAACTTAGGCCGACTTACTTTTCTGACCAGGAATTAAGACAAGAAAAAAAGTTAACTCCACAGTAAGAACCTACACTGCTTTTAAATTCTTTCTCTTTTCTGATTTATCATTTCTCCATCTATCTCTTACAACAAAAATAAAAATTCTCAGAGAAGCATCTGCAAAGACTGAATCTTCCTTGTAGTCTTGTCACCCCAAATCCAACCAGTCAATTCTTAACCGTTACTAAAGTGAAAGGCCGATAAATTTAAAGAAACGTGCAAAAGATGGCATGTTAGAGAACAAAAGCCATAGAAGTATTAAAAACAAATGCTCTGAAATAAATAAACTTCCAGACAGATTTATTCACTACAATCTGTAACATTACAAAACAGCATGTTACTGTGTGAATAATAAAACTCTCTACAAATGAAAAGTTTGATTTCCTCCCAGTTTTCAGCTATATTTTATAATTAAAAAAAACTCCACAGAAAACACATCAAGATTTACACATGGCTTCCTAATGGAAATTATTACAACAAAACACTCTGACTGCAAGAGGACCAAATCATATGCAATATTAACACCTACCAAAACCTGTACTAAAAACCACATAAAAGGAGACAAACATGCCCTCCTGACAAAACAAAACCGATCTCCAGACCATAAATATAAGTCCAACCTTAGTAAACCTGAGACAGAACCAAGCCAAAAACACTGCAGTCATAACAGATTTTAAGAGAGGCTTAGAGTTATATTACAGGGGCAGCACTAACAGTAGTGAAATTCGCCGTAGAGATGACTGAGGGTGGTGGTTTATAAACTCTGTCAATTTTTATGTGATTCCATGCAAATCAGAAAGTCAGTCCAGTCTTTCTACATGACTGTAGATGTAGAAATACACTGCACGGTCAAGTCTCTACACTCTCCTGCTCTATGCTCACATGAAGGTCAGGTGTCCCTTTCCATTCTGGCATACAGACAGAATCTGCCTTTTCCTTCAGACACTCTATGAATGACCATGATGGGAATCCACCCAAATAGAAAGCAACAACAATCCTCTCCACGTCATTAAAAAAAAAAAAAAAAAAAAATCACAAGCCCATTCTCCACAGTGTCCTTGTTTTTCCACATGCCTGCAGTGGCCTGCAAATTAACTAACTGCAACTATTCATAGACCCTGGGTAATCAAGGAGGGTCAAAAGTGTTCTACCCCTAAAGGGCTCAGCAAAGTTACAAAATAATAAGTTCAGAGAGACAAGAAGAGTTGGACTGAAAGAGTTTGTTTATAACTAGAGAAACAGAACTGCTACCAGTTAGTGCTTATGGGTAACTGAGAATGGAAGAAGTTAAATGATAAGCACAATTATTTTGCTGAGTTCAGGTAAATGGTATGAATTATAGAGCTGCTGTTCTCCGAGAACCAAGAACACACATCAGTCTTACAAAAAGAACACAAGAAACTGAATTAGTCTACTGTGAGAACAGTTTAGGGATGGGTAACAGAGGATGTTACTGTTAAATAATCACCTGAACATGCATTCCCAGCCTGACGCAACAGTCAAAAGAGTTAACATGACTTTGGGGACTTATTCCCTAGAAAATTTTGAACGGGAGAATGTGTTTGCAGCTCTTGGCAATGACACAAAAACTGGGTCTGCTGTTCACACTTCAGGAATAAAGTTGAGAAATTGATGATATTTTGAAATATCGAGCAGAAACTAAAATACAGCTATATGCCTATAAACTGCAGTTTGCTACATACTATTTCAACTTGTCTCATCCTAACTTGTCTCAAGTCACAAAACTTCCTAACTTGTATCATTGCCAAGAGCTACAAATACATTCCCCCACTCAAAATTTTCCGGGGAATACATCGCCAAAATCACATTAACTCTTTTGACCACGACGTCAGGCTGGGAACGCACGTTCAGATGATTATTGAACAACTTCGCCGACACGAGTCGTGACTCGTAACGCTTCCTGAGGCCACCAGCGATTTCCGACCCGGTAACGGGAGGCGCCCAACGCCGAAACGCGCCGGGCGCTGAGCTGCGGGGAGAGACCGCGGGGGGCGCGGAGAGGCCGCACGCCACCGCCCGGCGCGAGCGCTGACCGCGCGGGCGCGCTCCCCGCACACGGCCCCGGGGCGGCCAGGGTCCATCGGACGCGGCGGCAGGAGGACGGAGCTGCAGAGACAACGGAGCGGGACGGGACAGGCCTGGCGGCGGCGGGGCTGGGCCGAGCCGAGCCGCTCCCCGGGCCGGCACCCCCGCGCCCGCCACCCCCGGGCCCGAGGCTCGCCCCACCGCCGCCGCCCGGAGCCTCCTCGGCGGGCCCCGACCTGCCCGCGGCCCCTCTCACCTGCCCGGCACCTTGGCGCCGCTCCGCCTCCAGAACTGCTTCCTGCCCCCATCGCTGGCCATGGCGGCCGTCACCTCATCCCCCTCCCGCGGCGCGGCTCGCGGCCCCGACCCGCTCCCTCAGGCTTCACTCCCCCCCACTCCTCCCCACAGGGACGGGACTGAGCGCCGCCATCTTGGGACCGGGAAACAACCCCGCTCCTCATTCGCCCCCCAGGGCTGCCCGGGGGTTTCAGCCAACCAGAAGTGAGAGTGGTGCCGGGTGGGTCGGATTGGGCCAATCGCAGCGAAGGGAGTGTTGGGCGGCGGGTGGGGGGGGACCGTGGGGCCCAGCCCGCCGCGGTGGCGGCTCGGCCGGACCCGCCCCTCCCGCCATGGCGGCAGCGCCGCGTCCAGGCTGGTCTGCCTGGGCGGGCCGTGGCAGGGGCGGGGGGGAGGCGGCTGGCGGCGGCGGGCCGGGCCGGGCGGCTCGGCCGGCCTGAGGCGCCGGCGCCAGGGAGTCTCTCCCTGCCCTTCCCTCTCCCTCTCCCTCACCCTTCCCTGGCCCTGCCGTGGTGTGTAAGGCTCCAGCCTGTAACGGTACAGAGGCCCACTCTCAGTTCCTGACTGTGATTAACTGAAGTATTCCTATAAAGTTAGCTTTTACTTCATGGCACTCTGGGTATGATGTTTTCAGGCTTTAATGCCTTTTGGTTTAACCATAAAGAGTAATTTGGAATACTCTTTAGGAAGAAATGCAAAACTTGCCATGCCAATGGAAGGAGACATTAATTGGAGATAACAGATTTCAATCAAGTTAGATCTAACACTTTTTTATAACAAAATACCTCAGATCTTTTCCACTTCATTTTTTACAATTATTTACCCAGTTACCTTGGGAGCAGGTGGGCTTTAATCTTTCTCGGGTTTGAAGTTCTTCTGAGACTGGACTCATCCAGTCATTTTACTCACTTTGTTTATTTGCTTTGAGATGATACAAGACTGAGGGTCTTTATAGGTATCTGCAGAGTTCTCATTAATTCTGATCCAAGGATACATCACCTCTGCAAACAAAATAGGCATGGTTTTACGTTACTCTTCGGAGTATGGCTGCTGAAAAAACTGCTAACTTACAAAATTTTTTTGCTGCATCCTAATGCAAGACTAATTTAATATGTCAAAGATTGTTCAGGGAGCATTCTGCCATAATTAACTCAAAAACTAGCATGTAGTACAAGACCTGACCTGCAACGCAACATTTGTTCTTTAGTAGTATTTCATGTATGAATTATTTATTAAGAGTAAAAAAAAAAAATGGTGTTTTCTGCCTGGTTTGGGATTTACTTCAGCAGTCACCTAAGAACTGACAAAAATATAATGTTTCGCAGATCTTGCTAGATCATGGCCCACGAGTGAAAGCTGCATGTCCCAGTAATCTCAATGCTACTTATAGATAGATATGCTATGGGTAGTATCCTCTTCTCTACTTGTGTTCTTTAAGTAGCACCCCTCTTCCAGATTTTGGACCTGTAAGCTTTTTGTAATGCATTGTGACCTTGAGTCTCAGCAGCTTTAATAGAATACATAAGAAACATGATGTAATATGAACTACCTCTGTTAGCTAAAGTGAAAATGAAACCTGCAAGGTCATGAGTGGAACTTTGCTTGATCTTAGCTAGATAAATTTAAATTAGACCTGTTGCAGTTAGAATACAAAAATGAGGTACTTTCAGTTGTGACAGTCAAAAAAGTGATAAATCCATAAAAGATACATTCTATCATTAGCTTTAATATGGATGTTGAAACTATATTTATGTTCTTTTTATTTGTTCATTGTTTATACTTGTCAAAGGGAAATTTAATTAGCTTCAGCCCAAATAGCGTAAGCCATCTCTCATCCTTGCAAAAGTTGACCTGAATCCTGAAGTAATGCTATTTAACTTTTGTGTTAGTCTGGTGCAGCCATGTGGAACTTCTGGTTCATTTTAGAAGTGGAGGTTTTATTGAATTACATAACAAAGTCAGTACAAAGTTAACTGTATTATTTAGTTTTCATTATTATAATCAGTATATGTTACCTTGTGCTTAAGTTTTTAGTGTGGTGCAGAATTTTATGCTGGAAACAAATAATTATTACATTGATTTGTTCAGGTGAAGAAGTCTGACGTGCAAATGGGGCTACATTTGTATCATAAGAATTGGAAGTATGCAGTAACAAAATCTCTGTCAGTGCTTCTGTGGAGAGCTGCTGCCAGTTTAGACCCTTGGACTGAAGTCATCTGGACATGGACTAGGCCCTCTCTGTCGTTGACTTTCAAGAAGGCAAGGACACTATTTTCATTCCCTTTCCATTCTTTTTTTTTTTTCCTTATTCTGTGTTTTATTTTATTCGTGACACAAACTTGTGTTGCCAAGGTTCTGGAGGTAGAAGGGATTTGGAAGGAGGAACATTTCCAGACCCCATCAGGTAATTTAGGTACATTTCTTTATGCCCATCACTTAAGGTGATCCAACCGCAAAGAGTGTGTCCTTGAAAAGGACCTATGAAATGGATTTAACAGAGTCTTATAAGAAGGTAAGTTCACGGCTGTACAGTACTTGGAAGGAGAAGGTGGTCTGAACATGTATTTTAGCAGTGTTCCTGTTTAACTTTTTTGGTTAAAGTTAAAATGTAAGATGTGCAGGTGAAGGTGTGCACAGATTCTGCTGTCAACCTCTTTCTTGTGTTTGAGAAGGAGATCTGCCAGTGTTCAGGTGCTGTCATTCAAGAAGTATAACAACACTGCAGTCACCACTGGGACTTGCCCACTGCAGCTGATTAGCACAGTCTTCAAACACTCCCAAGAATCTAAATAAGCCCTTGGGAAATTGGTTAATGTTGAATTGTGCTTAACTGTAGTTACACTGCTTCAGACATCCAAACTAGCTATTTCAAAGTCCGTGCAGCTATATTAACTAAGGTCTGCCCTACTGGGATTGCAGTGTAAACTTGTAGTAATATTTCAGTTACCACTTGCATAGGAATTTTTGTTACTTCAGAGCAAGAAGAAATATGAAAAGGCCTACTGCAGTATTTGTTCTGTTTCATGCAAAGTTGTATGCAAGAATTTATAGTTAGGAAGAGGTCTGTCACCAGCATGGACAAATAACGTACTGAGCTAATGAGAGGTTTGTGGGCTTTTCTTTTTTCTTTTTTTCTTTGTTTTTATTTTTCTTGGGCCTTTTTCAGAATCGAGTCACTGCATACAGTCAGTGAATGTTATTGAGGATGCCCAGGAAGTATCTAAAATGTTCTAAAAAAGTTCTAAAATGTAGAAATGCAGCCGTGTTCTTGGCTGATCAAAATTAGAAATGTTGTAGCTTGCACTAGCAGTATTTTGGGCAAAGTAGACACTGAGATGTTTATTTAGTGTGATAGCTGGTGAGCTATGTATGCATGTGTTTCACCAGGCATTCAGTTATACCAAATTGTTTTTCAGCTCGTCTGTTCTAGAGAGTTTCTGCTAATATAGCTGTGCTGGTACAGTTATACAGGTAGACTTTTCTGTGGATGTGCAGTGTATTTTGGGAAAAGAAGCTTTTCTGATGATGCACGGGGAAGTATAGATTGATACTAAACAAAATTAACTTAGCTGACAACAGCACTCCCCTGCTAACTTATCTAGACTCACACCAGGAGGATTTGCTGATCAAGTTGTGTAAGCTAGTAAGTATGCTTTTTCACGCTTATCCTTGTATGGCTGTGTCAGCAACACACTGTGATGTAGATGCAACTGTGAGGTGTGGTTTAAACTGACTTACTCTACAAGCTAACAAGACTACACTTCTCTATATGCACTTTTTTTTTTGCTTTAATCAATAAGGAAAAAAATTAAACTGAATTCACACGAGCCACTTCCATGTTGAAGCATCAGTTTCTGCAAAAGTTTTTACTGCTTTAACAAACGGGTAGAAGTGCTTCTGAATGTAGTACACAGGGCTTTTTGTGGTGCCTGATCACTGTTTCTGTTTGGTCCACGCACATGCCTTTCTACCGCGCCATTGTATCCCATCTACTTTATTGTAAATATCATGGAAGAAGCAGTTCTTTAAAATAAAACTCAGCAAAGGGAGTGAAGTTGGCAAACAAGCTAACCCAAAAACAGTGTTCTGCACAAAAAGAAAAGGGCAGTAAGAAGAGAGAGAGAGCCACTAATACTAGGGAAGACGACAATCTCAGAGGGTAGAGTACTTTGTGACAAAAAGATACAGGGCAAGGTAATATAAATGGGAGAAGCAGTCATGTAGAACCATGGAAGAAAGAACAAAGGGATGTTAAAGAAGAGGGATAGCCAAGAGCTAGATTGAAAAAGGTTAGACACGGTCCAGCAAATCACATAGTCACAACAGTTCTTTCAGCGCAGTGCAATTCCTCTCCAGAAAATTGGAGTCGAAGAAAGGGGGAAGGAATCAACATGAGAGAATAATGGCTGGGAGGAGTCATCATTGCAGACAGACAGTCATCATAGCATTTTGTAACTTTTTCTCTGTAAGTGGCCTTCCCTTTTGCACATGAATTGAACAAGATTTTGAAAATAAGAGCAGACTTGCCAAAATACACTGGTAGTGCACATGTATGGAATTGTGCACACACACTCTGTATTCAGTAACAGTGAAAGAAGACTGCAAAATAGAAAAGAGCTTAAATATGTGCCGTCTCTGGGTAAATGTCCTGGTCTCTTGTTTCTCATTCTAGAATAATCATTGATGTGCGTAGTTTTCAAAAGCTGTCATTCACTAAAATATTAGTAACAGTGCTCAAGGTTACACTTCATGCATTTTTAGGTGAAGGTTTTTAGTTTTATTCTTATCTGTGTCACAGCATCAACTGATAATCTGACGGCGTCTGTTGGGTGTAGCCTGGAACAGCACCCTGTGTCCAAGGAGCGTTTGCTTACTGGCAGTCCAGTGGATGAAACTACACTTTCCTGAAGTCTGATGCAATATGTGGTTGAGGCTTAAATGAATCAGAGGAGGAAGGACACTTTCTAAATGGAAGTCTTGGGTAGAAGACAGAGAATTTGGCAGAAGCAACAAGTCCTCTTTCCACCATACTTATAGTTCCTTGAAATTCCACATTATTATACCTCAAGTACATACAGCTAAGGTTTAAACATAGCATTGCAGCATGACTGAACTTCAAACGCAGAGAAATAAATCAATGCATATTTGGCTCTAAGCCATGATAGTTCTGTTCATTGCTGATAGAAATTTCTTTTCTTTAAATTCAAATCAGTTTCTAAACTTCACATTTAACTTGCTATCAGAACAAGGTGGAAAGCAAAATCGCTGTAGCATTACTTGATTTTTCCTGAGGCTAAAAGGTCTTCTCAAATTATTGGGAGATCTTTAGAGGTGCCAGAAGACCTGCTTAGTACTGTGGCTTGATAAGGTCAGTAAGAGTAAGCAATTCCTTGGAACAGACACAGAACCACTACTTTTTTCACAGTCATAACAAACAGCAAAACTGTCTACAAAATTGCTTTAATCTAAAAACTGGGCATGAAGTAGGGCAGAATGTAAAAGATGACTGTCTGGAGCTTTTATTCTGAATCTACAAATTGGTATTTTTTTTTAAAGTATCATCTGTAATTAAATAGATTGCAAAACCAGATTTGGGCATGTAATATGAGAGTGAATAGGGCTCTCAGATCCCATAGGTTTCTTTTTAGAAGTTATGCTCATCTTGCTAAGTGGCCTCACTTTTTTTCTTTTCAAAGTTTGTATTACTGATTTTTTCAGAGAAAGTACCTGAAACAAAGTGTCTTGTAACTCTAAGAAGGAATTGAACCACAGATTTAGATGCTTTGGTTCAGACTCCAGTTTTGGTCATTTTGGTTCTAATGGACAACTTATCTCAAATTTCAGGAAATGCACCAGGCATGGAGGGAAGTATTTCTCAACATTATTTACTTTTTTGTTATCCTGCTGTTGCTGTGACTGCTGACACTGACCTGCTGTGACCTGTGGTTTATAACAATCTCTGATGAATTTGTATGTACATCTTTGAGACTTCTTCAGTGTTGGAAATCTCCAGACCTATACAAGTCTATAAAAGACATGTTCCCTTTAGTTCATTCCCTGGCCAGTCTGTGTTTCTCCACCTGTTTGATCCATTGTTCTAAACAAAGTTTCTCAGAAGATGTATTCAGCATGGAGACATTGCATTTTGCATGCCACTGGCATCAGTCATGCCCTTGGCCCCTTCCATTTTTTGGTCAAAAAATACTATTTAGAAGTAAATCTTTAATTCCTCCTATGTTTGTAAGAAGAATGGAGACATGATACTACACAGGAATTTTGATGGATTATCTTCAGTAGATATTTTCAAGTGTTAGAATTCATCAAGCTGTGTGCTAATTGACATCTACAGTTTATCTTAAGAGCATACATTTGTTCTCTGTCAATCTTCATGACTGACTGCTGCAAAGTTTGGTTGGGTTTGTGTTTTTTTTTTTTTGCTCTAGTCTTGTCTTTGACCATCCAGCTCCATCACTAGCACTTTTTGAAATTCCTTTTGTGGTTTCTCCTTGGATCTCTATATCTAATTTAAGTCTATCACTGCCTTCTCTTTTCATGCCTCAAAGCCACTGTTAGTGCCTTTTTCATGTCATTTGTATCTGTGTGAAGGATTAGTTTTTGTTGGTGTTTCCCGAGCAAAGCCTTTACCATGCTATTCAAACCCATTTCTCTCTCAATTACTTTCTCTTTGATCCAAATGTATATTAGAAGGTAATTAAGTTTCACTCTTTGCTTTTTAATCCATTTCTGAGTTTCTCTGCATAGCAGTTGAAAATGTACACTTAAACTGAAAACAGCCTTCTTCCCTCCTCCTTTAGTGTTCCACGTATTTTCAGTGTTGAAATCCTATTAATACAATTTCTGTAGAAAAGGATTAGTGGTAGAGTGAGTTCAGGTGGTGTAAGGTGAATGACAGATACAGGATAGAATATAAATTCAGAGTTGGCCTTGCAGTGTGTTGCATAGATATCATTTCCAGAAGTATTTTCAGTATGATACATTATAGTTATTATTCAAGTCAAGTGAGTTGTATCAAAATCTTGCTTCCTTTTTCTTAAAGAGGAATGGAACTTGCTACTTTAGAGGTATGTCTATATCAGGTCTCATTAACTGTTCTTTATTACTTGAGTTTTTTATTGCTGTTTTTGTGGTTTGTGTATGCCCTTGTTTGAATGAGAGCAAATGTAAACAAGAGTGATGACTATAATGAAGATACTGCAGTTGGAGTTCTAGTAACAGGATCCTTCCAGCATGACTTTCAGTAGAAAAGAGTTACTTAGTGCTCCTGCGGTAATGTTGTTGGCTGAGCCACCCATTTTACTAGTGAGAGTGTTGGGAAGGCTTATGATTTAGCAACAGAGGAGCTGAGAGGTTGGTGAAAGAGACATAAGCAAAATTACATTGCAAAGAAAATGAGAGTAACTCCCAATATTTGGGTGAAAAGATATGATAAAGGTATTGAAGTATTTTATACATTTGCTTTAAAGTGTTGCTGCTCCTTATCTGAGCGGTATACTCCATTAGTGAATTGGATTTACAAAGTACTCATTAGCTGAAAATGGTAAATGTTTTCCCAAATTTAAGAATTTTGGTGGAAGTGGAAAAGAATAAAAACCTGCATAGTGTTGTTCTTGTTAGACCTTGTTACTTTTGAGAAAGGGGTAGGGATAGTATAAGTTTTTCAGCTAAGGGGAAAAAAGAAAACTCAGACTAAAAAGTGAGAATGAAGTATTTCGCTATTATATCACTTTCTTGTATAACACAGCATGTAGCATCATGTTGTAAAGTAATAAAAGAAAGAACAGCTTAGCTTCTAAACCTTGAAATGAAAATTTGCAATTACACTTGAATGGTCTTGACAGTTGTTTCAGGACTGGCAATCTTAGTGCAAGAATTGAACTAAGAATACTGACATAAAACCACCAGAGAGTCCCTGAGTTTTGAAGAGAAAATGATAAGGCAATCACAGGCAGCTCCTCAGAAGTTAAAGCCTTTTTAAATAGAAAGAGCTCAAAGGATTAATCTCTTCTACTGAAATCCTGAAGTACAGTGGTAATAATTCTAGTATGCATGGTCATTAAAATAAGATTTCACAAGTAGCCAGAGGAAATAAATATGTTATGCATCATTTTTCAAAAATCTCTCTAACTCTGAAAATCAGCCATGGGCTGCAGAACAAGAGCAAAACTGAAATACTAATGAAGCTTGAAAACTTCTCTGTTTTCTCTTTTTTGGCTTTGTTTTGTGGGAGGAAAGATTTGTACAAAGAGATACTATTTTATATTAGACTAGCTAATGTAGCCGAGGGAAGGACGGATAAGTTTCTACCAGACAAACCTTTGGTTTTTTAGAAAAAGAAAAGAAAAAAAAAAAAAAAGAAAAAAAAAGCCAAGAATTTATTTGATACTGAAAAAAGTTTCATAAGTACTGCATGACAAAAACTTTAAATTCATATTTCATGTCATACTGTATTCTTGTTCCCACATTAATAATAATACTAGAATTATTAATATTACTAATATCAAGCTGATCCCATACCATCTTTATTGTCTGTGATTTAAATTAATTTGTATGTGGTATCCTTCTCTTTGTACCAGTTCTCAGACAATGCTAGCCAACATTCTTACTAATACTCTAAAAATTCAAAATCACTGCTGCCATGCATTTGTAGGTGGCAAAAATTAAGAGATGCAAATGATGATAAAGGCAATCACTGCTAAAGAATGTAGCAGTCATAACATGGTTAAATGGTTGGAAATTAATACTAGAAGAATTTAAGGGGAAATACTATCTAAAGAGTGAAGATAAGCAATTGCATCATTGGGTAGAGGACGTAGGAGCTTCTCCATAAATTTAGTTCTTTAAATCAAGACAAAATGTCTTGCTGAAAAATATACTCTACTTCAGCTACAGTCCACTGGGCTTGATTGAGGTTTTTACTGTGTGAAAAATCTATGTTCCTTGTGCAGAAAATCAGAGGAGATGATCATAACAGTCACTTGGGCTATACAACCTATGAGTTGCTCTCAAAGCTATTCCCTTCTGAATTCCTTATTATTATTAATCTCTCTTTTGACTGGTATTAATTAAACTCTCTACAATAGCAAAACAGTTACATTACATTGTTTTATACATAGCATATATATATACATATATATATGAGTGCACATTAGATACAGATGCTTAGTCTTATATAGAAATCAAATTAAAATGTGGCTTTGTTGGAGTATCACCAAGAATAGTGATTCTTTCTTTTCTTTGTGGCAAGAGGAAATTGAATGAAACAAATTTATTTAAATTGCTGTATCTAAAAATGAGCTTTCCTACATTTGTGTAGGTGAAGAAAGAGGGCTACCTCTGCATAGTTTTTAGTCGAGCTAAGATCTAAAGTGCTGTCTGGAAATGTGCTCTGTCTCTCTTTCCTGAGAAGTCAGGAGGGTTAACTCCTTCTGTAACTTGCCTCATGAGAGGGGGTCTGAACTGGCGCCTTTTCCTTAGGAAACAGTATCTCAGGCAATTTCTTCATAGCTCTTAAATAATTAGCCAGTTGAAATGTGAACATATGGGAGCAGTGAAGGAATAAATCACCACAGCAGCAGCAGCTATATGAGTTCTTTATAGTATTCCAATTTTCTGTCTGTTATGCACTGCACAATAGAAGAAAATGTCCACTTTATTTCAGTGCTAATAGTTGGCAGCATGCTCAAAACCAGTAAAATTAATGACAAAATTATTATGGTAGAGAAATAGCAGTTAGTTTCATCTGGTGCTTAGAAATGATGGCTCTAGGATAAAACTGTCTTCACTAGGCTTCGGGTTTGGTCATGATGTTTTTCATAGCACCCTTGTTGTTCAGTAACCTTTCAGTATCTAACTTAGCTTAGGAAGTCTTCTGTTGTGTTTCATAAGATGGGTTGAAGCTTGAAGCTTATGTGCTTTTGTTTTCACTCATCTCAAAATGTGAAAGAAGCATTTATGTTAATAAATCCTTGTTTGCATTCAGGATCTCCTTTCTTGAAGGCAAAGGACTATTCAGCACTCTGCATCTCGTTGCTCTTTTCAGTGTATTCAAGCGTGTCTGGAGAGGGGCTGAGGTGCCCTTGGCTCCACTGGAAACATTACGTCACCATCTCAACAAGGTGTTATAATGCCAGGAAAGGATCAATATTTTGATGAGGAGCTGCTGGCTCAAAACCACAGTGTTACTTGATAAAGGACTACTTGGAACACTTTGCAAAGCATTTCCCATGGTATGAAGCTCTAGGGACTTGATTTGTCTCTCTGCCCAGGAAACCGAGTTGATTCATCTGTAAATACATGTCTGCCAACCTCAGATAACAAGAAAAATTGCACCTTCTGCCCACATTAGGCTTCAGCCTTTCAGCCATTTCAATAGTATACTCTCTTTGTGAAGGAAGTACTTCACATACCAACAATTAATTCAGTGGGGAAGGAGGCAAAGGTTTTAGCCTTTTTCCTGCTGCCGACACCAGACAAGTCTAGCATTTAGTTCGTGTGACCGCACAGCCCTGGGAGTGCTGCATTGTGCGGGGTGCAAGGGCTGGCAACCCCACAGGGGCTTGACTGCGAAACGGTACTGTGCTGCAGTCCTTCCACCCACCCCCAGCAGGCTTCTGGGGCTAGGTTGCAGTGCCAGTGCTGTCAACCCTGTCCGCCTCAGGATCTCCAGCTGAGACAAACCAGGACAGCCGCATGCCTCTGGGTCAATGTGTTGTGAAAGGCAGGACAGCTAGAGCTAAAGGGCTCTCTGTTGAAATAAGCTCAGCTCTCCGCAGAGAAACAAGTCTCAGAAGAGATTAGGGTTGTCCAGGGTGCTAAACCAACATTGCTTTGGATAATATCACTAGCATACAACAATCAAGGATTATGAAAGGATTATTTCACAGTGCGTGAAATGGACTGAAAAAAAAGGGCTGGCCAAACCATTTAGACTTTTTGTAGCCTCTTCATGCAGTCAAACATGGCTTTAGCAGAAAGGCTGTATGGGAGTCCCGTAGCTCTGTATGAACAGCCTGTCACCTGAGGGGAGGACGCTACCTTGCTAGGTATTGCAGGTTCATTTAACTCTCCTGTTGGCTCATTTAAATCCTCCTGTTGGCTCAAGTCCTACATAACCCAATTTAAGGATTTATATAATTAAAGACAAATAATTATTTTGTGAAGGTTTTTTCTTTTTTCATTGAAGAGGAAAATAATGACTCCAATAATCTTAAGAAATAAGGAAGAGGAAAAGGGAGGAGTCAGTATCTTTTTATGATACGTAATTGTAAATATCACTTTTTACATTAGTTATCTGTTTATACTCTGGCTGATAAAAACTCAGTTCCTAGTGCAGTTTTGAATGAATCTAAATTGTTTTAATAGAGAGAAGTTGCTCATTAGTGTTATCATAGTAAACAGATATTTACCTTGACAGAAGGCAAGCTTAACAATGTCAAATAATTTCTATCATACTTGTTCAGGTCTAATTTGTCAAAAATGCTCCCAGGCTCTTCATTGTGTTCTGGGGTGCTGAAATTCTTGAAGAATTTATGTCCATAATTTAATTGTTATGTAACACTATTGAACTGTTGATTATAACATTTGGATTGTAAGAGCTTCAGAATTATTGCCAAAATTGTTGCTTCGTCATATTTTCTTCAAACCTAAACAATGCAGAACCTGCTTTTCATGTGGAAACAACGGGGTTCTCTACATCTGGAAGGCAAGAGCAGCCTGAATACTTATTTCACCTTAAAAGAATTGCTCAGTATTTGTTTGCTATTTTGTTTCTTTCAACAGCAAAGCCATAGGATCTTTTCCTCTGGCGGAAGAAACAGGCAAGCAACTTTGCCAGTGCTGTTGTGAAAAGCCTTTCATAGCATCCGTCAGCTCCCGTGAACTTCAGTGGGATTGTTCATCTCTCTCATACCAAGGAAAAAGGATCAATATCTGAAACATCTTTTGTAAATCTAGGAGGCCTAGCGAAATCAGCCAGCAATAGGCATCTGTGGTTCTCTGAATGTTTATTCTTCATGCAGCCTTTCTTTCTGTTGCCACCTGCTCATCTAACCTGCATTGCTATAGATTTTTCCCTGGCAGGTAGACCAAAATACACATATACAATGCCTGGGAGAAACTGAACCTAGGTGGTAAGGTTTCATGCTGTTCTGAGAAACACTGACTTTTATAAACAGTCCAGATACAGATATTATGGTTTCTAAGGACTGTGACCTTGAACAAAGGACATTTTTTTCTTTGAAAAATTCTGAAAACTTTTATAGCAACTACAAGAAAGAATAGCCTTGTGTGCTTTTGAGAGAGGACTGGGCTTCGTGATTTGGTCCTTTTGTGTTACAATTAGTCTACTTCATTTGTCCTCTACTATAAAATAAAATGAACCCATTGTAGCATCACTGTGTAAGTGCCTCTCAATGTCACTTCTTACAGGATCAATGGTTTTTCTCATCTAAGCAGGCAAAACCAAAAATTCCTCTTACTGTCCCCCATATAAAAGTATCATCAAAGCCCTCTGTCTTGGTTTTAGTTTTCTGTTGACCAATATTGGACTTCTGACATACAATTTCTCCTATCATAAGGAAGCACATAGATCAGGAGTGTCTTCCCACCTGCAGAAGAGCATCCAGGGAATGCCTTCCTTGTCACCAGCGTTTCCATCCAGTACGTTGGAATAAACAGAGTTTTGCAGTTACTGATAATTCCTCTTCAAGAAAGAGCAGGCAATTTCCTCTGAGCTTGCTATTAATACCTCATTACAAGATTATAATAAGAGAGCTCCCTCGAGTCTGCCAGCAAAACAGCTGTTTTGAGTAGATGAGTTGGTACTGCTCAGTGCTGTAGTGTTTTGGTAATCTCTCTCTTGAAGATCAAGTCAATTATCATTTGCATCATATCAAGGTGTCAGTCAGCTGAAGATCAGAGAGTTCTGGGATGATGTTTGAACCTGATGTTTTTTCACGTCAGCGTGACCACTGAGCTGTTTCGGAACTTACCTACTTTGGTAGTAGCATTAGTGTATTAGGAAGCACAGTTTTGTACTACAGTAACTGCAACATTGGCATTATCATTGAAAAATTATAATCTGGAAAAGGAGAAAAATAGTCCTTAATGAAGTTTGAAGAGCACATCCTACTCTATTCCACACTCAGAATTGTTGCCCTTAGGTATAGGTAGATGACTGGAGAGGGGGATTTCTGTTTGAGACAAATAAAAAATTCTGCATGTTTGTTTATCTATTTTTTAAGGGGGGTTTTGTCAATTCGTATCTTCCCTATACACACTTTCTGGAGATTTAGCAAAAGAATATTGACTTAAAAACGGATTCTTCCAAATTCCAGTGCTATGATAGCTGCACCCATACAAACCCATACAAAAGCTGCTTAAGCAGCTGTAGTAAAAACTGTGCCAAATATATTCAGCTGTTTACTTCCGAGATAAGCAGTGCTGCAGGGATCTTGGCATATGGCCCCCACTATTTGAAATCTGAGGAAATTCCCACTGGGCCTGAGACCAAACACTTTCTTGCAGCCATTTTGTGGGCTTTTACTACTGCAGTGTTTTAAAAGGCTGATGGTTAGCAGCCTCTCACTGCTCAGGAATCCAGCTGAGCTGCTTCACAGAGCGCTGTTCAGCTTGCCTTGGTTGCAAACACAATTCAGCCACTCCCAGCTGTGTTCTGCCCACTTACAGCAATGATTAATTTCTTCCCAAGGCTTCAATATAAAAATCATTTGCACTGAGTGATGTGCAGCGCTTCTGTTCCTCTTTGCTACATTTTTTAATATCCAGGCAGTGAATGATTGTTTTTTCACATTAGAATTTTCAGAAATATCATCTCTTACATTCCTGTTTTTATTCTAGTGGCCCTACAGAAGCAGGCTGAAAACAAATCTGTAACTGAAAATTGTATTTTTATGTAAGCAGCAGATTTAAATCTCTTTAAACAGTACATACTACATATTGATTAATACATCATTAATACATGTTAATTAAAAAGTGTTCATAAAGTCTGAGTAAAAACTACTTTCCTTCCTGATTATCCATTTTTCACCAGTTTGGTGTTTCTAATATGTTTATTTGAAGTTGGGCTCAGGGCATTATAGGGGCTAACACATGACAATAAACAATAAAGGGTAGAAAAGTCATTTGCAGACTGCGAAGTTGCTAGGCCCAGCACTTTCTACATTTGTTCAAAATAATTATGGGTTCCAAAGGTGGCATCCCCCTGACTTCTCATGTCAAGTGCTCTGCTGCAGTTCAGACTAGTGCCCAACCATATAGAGATTGCACTGCAGCCTGAGGAATGAAGAAGTATAGTGATTAAAAACATTCATGCAGAACATCACAGAATACTGTAATAAGATAAAGCAAGCTTCTTTAATTGAAACATGTTCCAACAAGCCATGGAACTATTCTTAAAGTTGCATCATTTTGCATCCAAGAGAAAAATCTTATAATTTGTGGAACATCCATTTATTTGATGAAAGCTTTTGGCCTCTCAGAAATAGGCTAAATTTCAAAGCATGACGGAAGGACCTAGCTGGCTGAGAGAGCTTCCCTCAGGTGCCATAAAGGTCAACAGAATTCCAAGCCAACCATTTCCCCCGCAACAAATAGTAGCAAATGGGATTGCATCATAGGGACTGTATTGTTCGTGCTATTCTGTGTATTTGTGCTGGGCAGTGCCCTAAAACAATCAACAGCGTTTACTTCTGAACTAGTCCAGGCTACAAAAACTCATGTAGGATTTGATCATTCACTAGTAGCCTGCTCTAAACAAGATTATTAGTTTGCAGGCTGATTTTCTGCTTCTACTATCAGCTTTCAAATATCGATGACTCCAAGGAAAACGAAAGATTATGTGCTAAAGAGGAAAATACATTTTGCCTTCCAAATTCGTTGGTAGAAATATACTTGAAATTTAATGTGCTTATGCACATCAGCTATTGCATCAGCATGAGAGTAGCTTCTTCACCAAATTAAAGTGACACAGCACTGCTTACCATGCTTCTGTATGAGTCAGAAATTTTGCGTAAAAGATGCATCCACCCATGGATTTCTGCTAGTGGAAAACTGCCATGAGATGATTCTGTGTACCTGCTCTTAATGAAATAATATGATACCTTTTTGGTTTTAGTCAGATTGATTGAATGCTTATTGAGTCATTAATAACGATATCCCGGAAGCACTGGGTTGTAGGTGTGGTTTGGACAGACTATACGTAAGTGTCCAAGCAATTCCCCATACAGTGAGCTGGAACACATGAAAAGGAGGAGGGATGGTAAGATAATACTTCAAAGATAGCCTATGAGCACATTTGACTGAACGCACCCTGCCAGCTAATGCTTTTTGTTTTCTAAACCAAAAAGAAGAGTCTTCTGCACAGGGTTAAAATTAGGCACAGGCATGTTAGCACCTACCTCCTTATGGTAACAGCATCTTTAACTCTGAGACCATTATAATGATGAACGTCATTTTACAGAACTGCCATTTCACTAGTCTTTCAATAAAAATAGATATGAAAGGAATCAGAGATTCTATACTCTTTATATAAGGTGCTGCAGAAGACCATTTGTAGAAGTGGACACTTAAGCAGTATGTGTTGTATTATTGGTAGATCAGGGAAGAACAAATCATAAGATAAGTTACACAGCCAAATACTGATGCTGTAGAGGGTGCCTCTGTAGATTTAACCACAGATGGGTGAATATGAGGTTTACTTAGGCATGATAATAGCTTCAGCATTGCAAAACTGTCAAGAACCAGGATATTTTAATTGGTTGGTGTGCTGGTTTTGGCTGGGATAGAGTTAATTTTCTTCACAGTAGCTAGTATGGGGCTGTGTTTTGGATTTGTGCAGAAAACAGTGTTGATAACACAGGGATGTTTTAGTTACTGCTGAGCAGTGCTTACACAGAGTCAAGGCCTTTTCTGCTTCTCACCCCACCCCACCAGCGGGTGGGCTGGGGGTGCACAAGAAGCTGGGAGGGGACACAGCTGGGACAGCTGACCCCAACTGACCAAAAGGATATCCCACACCATATGGCGTCATGCTCAGCACATAAAGCTGGGGGAAGAAGAAGGAAGTGGAGGGTGTTCAGAGTTATGGTGTTTGTCTTCTCAAGTAACCGTTACGCATGATGGAGCCCTGCTTTCCTGGAGATGGCTGAACACCTGCCTGCCAGTGGGAAGTAGTGAATGAATTCCTTGTTTTGCTTTGCTTGTGTGCTTTTGCTTTACCTATTAAACTGTCTTTATCTCAACGCACGAGTTTTCTCAGTTGTACCCTTATGATTCTCTCCCCCATTGCACCAGGGGGGAGTGTGCGAGCAGCTGTGTGGTGCTGGGTTGCTGACTGGGCCTAAACCACGACAGTTGGTTAAAAAAAGGTTTCCACATTAGCTGCCGTCTCTTGAAGGTACTGAGATATATCTATATGAACTTAAGGCCATTATAATTCAGACATCGTTTTGCTTAAAACCTCTTTGGTTTTTTGAATGTTTGTACTGTAGCAGGAACTTGAAATGCAGTCATGAAACTGATACCTGACACCAGCTTCAGAAAGAACATACGGTGTCCTTTAATTGGAGCAACATAGCCAAGTTTTTAAATACTTGGAATACTTTACAAATAAGATAGTCTTAGAACCTGCTATATGTGATTAGATAGAAGGGATTTTGGACACACTGTATCCTTGAGTGGAATAAATAAGGGAAATGTACTAGAACAAGCTAGTTTACTATCAATAAGAATTATGTAACCAAGCCAAAAATGAACTGAGCATGCCCAGAGACTGAGTTCAACCAGCGGACATGGTGAGGAAGACTATCGACAACCACCAGAGGACCCTGGAAGACCACCGATGAGCATGAATGCGCATGTGTTAAGGACATGTGCATATATTAATGAGTTCCAAGAATAGTATGAATATGGTAATAATTTCCTAGAAATCTAATGAATATGTATATTTTTTTGATTGCATATAACCCCCATAGTAGAGCATCTCGGCGCGCACATTAGGTGGAGCGATCCCCTGTGCGCCCGGTGCCTCAATAAAGAATGCCTGCTTTCTAAAACTACAAATTGAGTTTTAGAGGTTTCTTATATTTGCCCACTTACGGTATCAAAACTATTAAAAAATCAGGTAGTGTGCATCAACTCTGAGTTGCTCTAACCCCTTTGATACAAAGAATGTATCTTTTGCCAGTTGCCCATGGTGATTTGGAGCCTGGAAATTCCTCAAGTGATATACAAAGGCAAGTAAAGGCAGGAGAGTTTTTTTTAAAAGATAATGCTTTCTAAACTATGGAAGCTATTTCACCAAGCAGTGAAGCTGATAAAACTATAAAAGTGGTCTGTCCTAGTGGCCCTGTGCCAAGTGTAAGGTTTGAATGTACAGCGTAACCGGGTCTACATTAGCAGCTTGGTTCAGAGCAACAATGCAGTTTTGAAGCAAATCCCTTAATTGTCTCAATTTATTGTGTATTGGTTCAGTTCTGAGGACAGTTGTGGACCCATGAAACAGATTCTGTTTGGAAGGAAACTAAATCAGAAATGTAGCTTCAGAAGTGCTGCAGTGCTCTTCAGGGACAATAGGTTCCTAACTTACTTGTGGACTATACCACCAAAAGGTTTTCCAGTTTGTGCCTATCACTTTTCCCTGAGCACTGAACCACCTATGTAGTGGAGATGTTTGGCCCAGGAAACCAGCCAACATCTAAATCAAGATGAGCCTCCTGAGCCTCATATAACGGAGATGTAAGGAGCCTTAGCACCACTCACTTTGATCTGCTGATTGCACTTCTAGTAGGGGACAAAATGTGTCTAAATGATTAGAAGTTCCCTTGGCTAAGACATTAATCCCAGGATTTAGGTGACAAAACTCTTGAGGTCTCCCTGCTAGAGAGTGTTATCAGACATGGGGAGTGACATTCAATTGCCCAAACCATTTAGAGCTATTTTAGATGTAGAGCAGCTGCTGCTTCAGAAGCTGTGGGTCTTTTCTGAGGCCCTGTGTCATATCTGCCTGTCCCAGACAGACATCTTGGCTACCCAGAGGCCTCTCAGTTGTCTCTAGGTACTTTGTTTTCAGCAACTGGATAACAATTGGGTTCAGCACCCAGGTGTGCACTAAACAAAAAAATCTGAAAAAAAATCTAGAACTTCGAACAATGAACTCCACAAATCAGACCAGGTTAGAAATCCAATGGCTTCCATAGCTTGGGTCCAGACACAGCATTTTGGTGTCTGTCCAGAAAGTGGGACAGGGATAGGGAGTGATGGTGTGGACTTTCCTTTTAAGTCTGCTTTACCCACAGGTGTTTATGCCTTTCCAAAGGCCAAGCTACTTATTCAAACATCTGAAACTAATTTTAGGAGGCAATATTCTAACACTCTCAGTAGGCTGGATCTCACTTTCTGTGAAGCAAGCATTATTTATTCTCATATATCATACTCTGTACGGCTAAATAGATTACCAGAGAGAAGAACACAGGAAGGAGAAACTTCAAGATTTTTAGGATTAGCAAATTAAGTTTCAAATGTAAAGAAGTCTAGCTGCCTTATACATTCATTACTCTGAGGCATAAAGCAGTGGGTGAGGTGTTTTATTTTGTTGTTACTCATGTTGCTTTTTATTTGATAGTTTTCAGAGAGCCATGTTGCCATTGATTCAGTTGCATAGGAACAGTTTGCGTGTTTTAACGCAACTTCAAGCTATGTTGCTGTTGACCCTGCTATGTGTGTTTCTCCAATCAACCGCAGGCAACATTGCATGTCTTCGGAAACAGTGCATTGTGAATATGGGGTTTTGTGCTGGTAAAAAAAGGGAAGATGTAGGTTTTTATCTCCTCCTGCTCTTGTCCTGTTTGTAGTTGGGCACTGTCAGCTTCTGCTAAGCCTATAGTTGCATTTCTGTTTTTTACTGAGACAGTCCATAGCACACTTCTTTATTTCTCTCTCCCCACTTCATGTTCTACCCCACAGTGTTTCAAAATTTTCCTTCCAAAACCAGAACAACTTGTGATGTTGAGATTATCAGCCATATGGTACAGTGAGTAAGTCACACGTTTTCTCAGTAGCCAGTGGTTGCTGGCTGTGAAAGACACAAAGAGCATTACATGAGCTTCTGTCCTAAGAATTCTAATCAGTCTCAAAATGTGCTAAAAAAGCAAGAGGAATGAAATGTTGTACAAGTCAATTTTAGACTGAATATTTATTTCAACTCAATAGTTCTTCTGTGGTTTCTATTATAGTTGCTGTCCCAGCCCTTCATAGGTTTACTTTACACCCATCCTACTGTGAGAGAGGAGGAAGTTTCTCACAGCTAAATCTGGTATGAATGTGTTATTAGTTCAAGTCTCATTACTGCATTTCCTTTTCTAATGAAGGCAAAGAATCTGCCGTTAACATTGTAATCTCTTTTCCTGATGACTTGCTCTTCTAAATACAACCATAAAAGCAATTGGTTTGAATGGTTCCTTTGCACTTGGGTTCTTTTTCAAAACATTGATTACTCCTAATTGTCATTTCTTTGCCACAGTGATTTAGAATTATGTCTTTTGGAGTCATGATTTTCACAAAACTATTCACATAAAACTGTCTGGAGATAGTTTGGTGGTGGTTGATTTTTCAAAGCATTGCAGTGAAGTTTGATTCATAGTTCTGACTAAATGAGCTGGTTCACTAAAACCCTGTGCAGTCTTTTGAAAATGTATCACTTTCATCAAAATCTACAATTTCTACAAATTGTATTTAGAATGACATGTAGACTAGTCAGCTCTAAATATGTATCCGATAAAATGGTGCACTCCAAATTAGTTGGCCACTGCCACCTGGCAAGACAAACAGATTACCGTCATTTATCAGGTTACTCCTCAGTCTTTGAATTTTCATTTCAGTATATTCAGAACTATACCCAGGATGACTGGCATCCGTTTGAACAACTATGAAGTCAGGTACAGCAAAGTTCCTTAAATAGAATCTTTTGCTGGAATTAAATATTTAACTTCAGTTATGAAAAGATCCTCTTTGTTCACCATTGCCCTCTTTTTTGGGTAGCTGCATCTGATTTTATATTCTGTTCTTAGCTTTCCATTTTATTTTCATACCAGAAAATCAAAAAGAGAGGACACCAATTCAAGTCAACATGCATGCTGAGATTTCAAAAGGCATAGTGCAGAAATAGCTCTGCTTTGCAGATTTTATGCAACGTATTGGCATGTATTTGCGTTCTAGTATCACTGATTCAGACAACTTCATACCAGCTGTCATCATCTCTACTACAGTAGTCAGCTGAAAAACAATCAAAGTCAAAATTACTCTATTCAGACAAACTGCTTCAATCCGTCTTTGATCTGATCATTCAGAATCTCGGTCTGTGAAAGAGAATTTCACCTGCATTTCTAAGCATTTACTTAAGGTTTATATTGTATTTTTAAAATATAGTACTAACCACAGAAAGTAACATTGTTAATTAGATCACATGAATTAATTAAATCAGTTTCAAGGAGACAATTCACTGGCATTTAAAGACAAAAAACCCTTCCTTATTCTACCTTAAATCCACAAACACAACTTTAAAACAACCTATAGCCAGGATCTTTGTCTTTGCAAAGGTAGGTGTTATAAAAATATGAATTTATGTATCTATGAACTTTCCAATTATATAATGAATCAATAACAAGACTAATGAGGCTGTGTCCAAAGACTGATAAGATTGAAAAAGCATATATATTTTTTCTTTCATATACTCTTAGCTTTTCTGAATTAATTTTGTTCTGATAAAGGTATTGTGTACAATTGCTTTTTTCTGCTGAAGCTGAAATGGTGGGATAATTTGAATGAAAATATGAAACTATAAATCTTGAGTATAAGTCACGAATTTTCAACGTGGACTTTCAGGAAAGTCAAATCTGTGATCTCATGCTACTTGACTTCACAATGACAGTATTCACAAGGAAGAGAGAGTTTAATGCACCAATTTTTTTTTAGTTTAGCCAAATGTCTTTGCCCTTCTGGGCATCCTTCTTCCTCATATGGTAACTCTGCTATCTTGTAAATAGTGGCTATGTCTTAGAGCATCTCTTGCTTTTGTAAGAAGATGGATCTCAAGATCTATCTTTAACTGCAATTATTTGTAGTCTTGTAGAGGTACTGAAAAAAGCATGAGCTTGTGAATAACAGATCAAAAGTAGATGTCTTCCAAGAAGATTGGTGTGAATGTTTGTGTTTCAGGGTACATTTGTTAGGTTCCCAGGGGCAAAAATTGATTAGTGTTGAAGAACCTTCCAAATGTCAAGGGAGCAGGAGGACTTTTTGGTAAGTGGTGATTAGGCATTTCACTAGCTTCTGAGTGAGCTCAATCTGCCTGTGATCACAGGTATGATTACCTACCTTTTTAGTCAGAAATGACACGAGTGTCATTTCCTCAGTGATAAGAAAAAAAAAATTAAAAATCATTTAAAATAATACTATGAATTAGATTTATGTTTCATCTGAGTCAGTGTTTATGAGCTAGAGTTTTAATCCTGGCAGCTATGGAGATTCAAAAACTTTTTTAAAGAATGTAGATTCTTCACATATACATTCTGATTTCTGTGTTGTTTATGGTTTTTCAAGTTATTAACATTGGGAGGCTACAGATATGTCCACTGATTCTTGGAAATGAAGAAGTGATTTGAGTCTCTCGGATGACATCACTGTTCAGATAATTTCTATTTTATTTTATTTTATTTTATTTTATTTTATTTTATTTTATTTTATTTTATCAAGATTATAAAGACCATAGGTGGTGCCTACAGAGATGCTTCCCTGGTTGTCTAAGTACTAGGTACTGTTTTTATGTGCTAGGTTAATTAGTCCTCTAAGCATATCCCAGGTAATAATTGGTCTGGAGTGTCATGATAAATAATGGGGCTGTGCTTCTCATATGTGCTTGTTTCTGTCGATAATCTGATTACCTGTATTTTTCTTTACTTCCTGTGTTGTTAATAAAGATATCCAGAACTGAAGAAAGTAAATCATATTTTTCAGTGTAATGGTTTCTATACTGAGATTGTTTATTTTCAAATTATTTCATTAATTGATTACTTCAAATCTTGTAAATGTACTCTGCAGATTTTCCTCTTCTTTTTCAGAGAATCTTGCTTCTGGTTTGGTTTACGGTCTCTTCAGAAAGGGACTGTTTCTACTGCCTCCATAGTCTGTGTGATTTCCTGCCCCCCATGCTTTCTTATTCTTTTACCTGCAGTGTTGATTAGTAGATTTACAGTGTGTTCTTCTAAAAGTAGCATAAAAATATGTCTCTCCATCTTAAATGGAAAAATAATCTTACTTTATTCTTTAGTTTATGAAGGCCACACTGTCTCGTATAAGCTGTAAGAGCCCTGATATGGGTTAGAGCCCTGCCTGCAGAAGCAGAGCATTTAGAGAAGCATTCTGGAATAAAAGGTCCAGTTAAAATGGCTCAACTTAGAGGTCTAAAAATGAGTTAGGAGAAAAGATGCTGTGTTGATGGTAGAAATTTTTATGTTAACAATTCTTTCCTCTTGAAGCTCTTTTATTGCCTAAATCGGAGACCACACTTGAAATTTGTCAATAGAGTCATGATTGTGGCACACACATACCTTGTAATTGTGTAAAAAGCCCTCCAGGCAGAGTTACAAACCTTCAAAAAATCCTACTGTTCTTACATTCAGTAAGTATAAGAGTTAGTATATATGATGGAGGTTACTATTGAACATGATATATAGTCTGATAATAGTTTGGCACCGGAACTATAAAAAATTGTGTGCCTACCCAGAGTTAGCATCTCTTAGAGCTCTTCTTGAGAACTGGTCCGTATGCACGGTTTTGCAAAAAAACACGTGGGTGTGCTCCAGGCAAGGTCTGCGTGGGCCTGGTAAAGAGCAATTTTTCTGCAGCTTTGAAGTACTGTAAATATCAGCAAAGCAGAGCTTGCAGAGAGAAATGTACTCTTTCATTAGAACAACCGATGTAGTTGAGGGGTGGACAGAAGAGAGAACCCTTTGGATGTTACCAGCAGTTCTGCCTACAAGCACTGCAGAGAAAGACCTACTCAAACACTCTTACCAGAGCAGAGCAAACATTTCTTATACACACCCCTACACACCCTGTACCGCTCAAGGCCATCAAGAAGATGACAAATCTCAGATTCCTGTATTGGTCTCTTAAAACAGAAGAAAGAACAGTGGTTCCTGGCCTTTTCAACTAATTACAATAATCTATCATCTTAAGACCAATGTTGCACACTGCCAGAGACCATTATCATTCTGTCAGAGAGGAAACTTTTAATTTCATTGTTTCTTAAAAGGATGCAGTTGGGTGAGAGGGGACTCTCACAGCTCCTCAGGGACTCCAGCTGAGGCTAATAATTAAAATAGGAATAAGGATCTAAACAAAGAAATACAAATCTGTGTATATCTGTGTTTATCTGTAGGTAGGAGCCACAGCTATAACAGCTTGAAACAAATCGTATTTAGTATTTTTCACAGTAATACATAGATTATGCAGAGAATATGGAGGTAGGTTGGAGCTTTGGATGAAGGGAAGGATTCTGTAAACTTCCCTGGTTCAGAAACAGTATGCAACATTTCCCTTCACAAGACAACAAAGTATTCTTGGATCCATTCCCACACCCTCCAGTATATCAACAACTTTCTCTCAATTACATTTTGGCTCAAGCGAATAAAGGGCTGCAATCATCCTTTTTGACAAGGCTTTAAAACTGCTTTTCTCCAGATCATTTACAATAATAACTGTAATTTAAACTTTTATGATAAAAGCATAGAAGTGCTTTAAAATAGTTCAGGTATTTTTTTCTGGAGAAGGTGATGTCATTCTTTCTATCAGCAGCAAAAATATTCCACTCATGCTTTAGTCTTTGTTAGCCGATAAGTAGAAAGGAATTAGAACATTAGTCAGTATTTTGATATTTAAAATAAATTATTTTTCTCTCTTCTATTACCTTTGTTGGTTAGTTTCCATTTTCCAAATGTATTTCAATTGCCAAATTTGACCTTTTTGTGTATTTACACTGTTCTAATGGGACTTGCACGTGTGTACTTGAGAAAAGAATTTGATTCATGTGTAAGTACGTCAATTTCCCTGCGATGCACTGAGATAAAAATTCTGGATAATTCCCAAGCAGCTGTCTAAAAACTTTCTTGGGGTGTTTGAGGAAGAAAATAAACATTTCGTAGTTATCAATGGGCAGCAAAAAATATGCAAAGAAAAAACTTTTTATTGATTTTGTTTCCAGTTTTGAACTCCTGAGCAATGAGATTAAAGTTTCCGTTCCGTACTAGATGTCATTTGGAGAAGACCACAGCTGGCTCTCACATTCATGTTCAAGGGGCCGTATTAGGAACATCTTCACTGATCTTGAACTTTCTTCTCTTCCCTCAGTGGGACTGAGCACTATTGCAGATGTTCCTTGGGACATGGAGGAGTCCTTGAGCCTGGAGCACAGGACATAGCAGCTGAAGAGCTCCGTCACACGTCTGTGACAAGCTGTGTCTTCCAGAGTTCTTGGTAAAAATCTGCAATTCCCTCTTACTTGCAACACAGAACTGAGTAGAGTGGCAAAAATATCGTGTAATATGATTCTTCTTTGATTTCTGGTGCACTTATGTCGGTATTATCCAGTTCTCACTTTGTTAAGGTATTTTACATTTTTTCACTTTAGACCTTCCACTCTCTCAGATAATGTTGGATACACAGTAATTTCTACTTCTGCCAGGGTCTACAAGAGCATGCTTGATTTTCACTGTGGAAAAAATTAGTTACAGGATCCTAATGAAGAAGTACACCTCCAAAAGATTTGAAATAGAGACAGCTCAAGTTTGTAATGATTTAAATCAATATTTTGGTAATGTAGGTCATGCTGAAGAATACCTGTCCGCTCCTGTTGATTAAAAAGATGTACCTGCTTAGAAGTGTTCCTTAACTGATTGCCTACATTATCATGTAATGATCCTGTTCAGTACAACATGAAGTTGACAGGAGTAAGTACTTTTTATAGAGAGCATAGAATCATACAATAGTTTGGGTTGGAAGGGACCTTTAAAGGTCATCTAGTCCAACCTCCCTGCCATGGGCAGGGACATCTTCCACTAGACCAGGTTGCTCAGAGCCCTGTCCAACCTGGCCTTGAACACTGCCAGGGATGGGGCATCCACAGCTCCTGTGGGAGACCTGTTCCAGTTTCTCACCACCCTCACAGTAAAAAATTTCTTCATTATGTTCAATCTAAACCTGCCCTCTTAATGTTTAAAACCATTGCCCCTTGTCCTATCACTACAGGCCCTGGTAAAAAGTCTCTCTTCATCTTTGTTATGGAAAGGCCACAATAAGATCTCCCTGGAGTCTTCTCTTCTCCAGGCTGAACAACCCCAACTCTCTCAGCCTTTCTTCATAGCAGAGGTGTTCCATCCCTCTGATCACCTTTGAGGCTCTCCTCTGGACCTGCTCCAACAGTTCCATGTCCTTCCTGTGCTGAGGGCTCCAGAGCTGGACGCAGTACTCCAGGTGGGGTCTCACCAGAGCGGAGTAGAGAGGCAGAATCACCTCCCTCGACCTGCTGGCCACGTTTCTTTTGATGCAGCTCAGGGTATGGTTGGCTTTCTGGGCTGCAAAGACATATTGCCAGCTTGTGTCCAATTGTTCATCTACCAGTACTCCCGAGTCCTTCTGCTCAGGGCCGCTCTCAATCCGTTTATACCCCAGCCTGTACTGATACTGGGGATTGCCCTGACTGATGTGCAGGACCTTGCACTTGGCCTTGTTGAACTTCATGAGGTTTGCCTGGGCCCACTCCTCAAGCCTTCCCTCAAGAGTATCAACTGCACCACTTGGCTTGGTGTCATTCGAGATGAATGACCTATTATAAAATCAGACACTGGAGAGAAAAAGTTGGCTTTAAAGTTCTGTTGTTTGCTAGATAGATAATAAACGGGTCATAGAGATAAACCTTCCTGCATTCTTCCCATTTGACACTGTGAATTGTACTTGTTACACAACATATTATTGTTCCCAAGTTAACTACAGTTGCAACCCATCCTGTGGCCTCTGTGAACCTGTGAACAAAGTGAGGTGCTTTAACAAACATGCCATTTCTCAGGGTGGAGCCCTGTGATCAGCTGTCTTTAGCACCAAGATTTTAGGCTATAAATCCTGCAGTTTACTGGCATCGCTGCATCTGCAGTTCTGTCTCCTCGGTGGTAATTAAAGGTTTATGTAACAAGCAGTAAAACAATAATTGACATGTGTGTGCTTTAGCCTACCAAGTCAGCCACGCTTTAGAAATTCTTTCTCTGTTAGAGTCAGGGAAGAAAATCATAAAGTACTAAAACCGACTGAAAAAAATATTGTGTTGGCTCAAATCTGACCTTTACTTTCTAGGGTCAGAAGCACATGCTGGTGTTCAAGGGACTACCAGAGAGTGCCAGAGCAGACCAAACACAGCATTGGTATGAATTCCTGCAAGACATTCCTGTAGTAGCATAGAGGATCCCAAATCATGGACCAAAACACTGTTATGCTAAAACGGTGTGCAGGGAAGAAATAAGTGGCTTCTCCTTACCTAAACAAATAAGAAATGTGGGTGGGGAATGCCATTCTTGCTAGTGGTGCTAGGACATCTTTGTAGGCTTCTAACAGGCCAGAGAATATTTTGTCAATTCCATGTTTTACAGCTGAAGGCTTTAGCCTTAGCTAAGCCAAAAACAGTTGTCAAATTAATAAGAATAAAAGGAAATAGTCATAGGCAAGAGTGCTAAAAAGAATGAACTTTTTACTTCTTCAGCTAGCATGGATCACTGTGTAAAAATATTGATTCAGGTGACTGTAGACTATAAAAGATTAGATCTAATTTGCCTAGTGGAGAAATGATAAATAATATTTTTAAGAATACAGCTTTATATGGAGCATGTCTGAGGTGGTCAACACAAGAAGAGTCTCTGTTGCACTGTGAATATCAGCATTAGGCTGTGGTTTCCACACAGCTGTTCTGGCTTGCAGAAGTTGTTACAAATAATGGAAGAGAAATGTGCTAGATATGGTACAACCCAGAACAAAAACGATGTTGCTGGCCTAGGGATCTTACCGTCAAAGTGTTAGAGGGATGATAACAGATGATGTAAAATGCAAAATGCATTTGCAAAATGCAAAGAACCAGTGAGACGCTAATGACTGCTCAGCAGTGGATTTAGCAGACTAATGTTCACAACAGACTCTTGCAACAAACTTTACTTTAAGCCTCAATATAAAGAGCTTTACAGGTGTTTGTGGAGGGAAGGATTCAAAAATGCAAAGGACAGTACAACTGACAGAAACAAAGTGTTCCTTGAAAATGTGAAAACGTGGAAGTGTGGCATACCCAGGTATTTTCAACAATAAAGGTGGCAACATCATGTCTTTCAAGGCCGGAGGAAAGGATGTTGCAATGATCAAGGTAGATGATGACAAGTATTTGTGGCACAGGAGGACTATCTTGAGCGCATAACTTGGATGACAGTGCCTAGCTCATTCGTTTTCAGAAAATGTGAGTACATTACAAGATTCAGGGCAGAGCTCAAGCTTTCTAGCCCTGTGCTGGCTCTGAGCAAAGCCAGCTGGCGTGTCTGTATCATTCTTATGAAGCAGAAGGCTGGCCTCAGGCTGGCCCCACGTAGGGACAGACCAGAGACGTTTTTCTCTAACCTCTGTAGGAAATATTCAGAACCAGTAGTTTTGGAGTAAGGTCAGAGGCGGAGCAAGTGCCGCTCACTCTGGCCTGTATTTTGGGCAGGATGCTGACGGTTATAGTGGTAAGGTTCGGGGACTCCATGGAGGAAAGACAGCAAAGAATGAAGAGTTTAGTCACCGTGAATTATTGTCAGCATCTTTAAGGCAAACTCAAAATGTTTTTTTTATGGAAAAGAAGGCAAGGGTAGATGGAGAGGTTTGTTGTAGTACCCAGGTAGATCTATTCATTACATTGGTCTTGGTCTTGGTAAGGGAAGCATTGTCACCATGATGGGTGCTTGATCCTAGAATCATTAAGGTTGGAAAAGACCTCTAAGATGATCAAGTCCAACCGTCAACCCAACACCCCCATGCCTCCTAACCACGTCCTGAAGTGCCGCGTCTACACGTTTTTTGAACACCTCCAGGGATGGTGACTCCAGCACCTCTCTGGGCAGCCTGTTCCAGTGCCTGACCGCTCTTTCAGTACAGAAATTTTTCCCAATATCCAACCTAAACCTCCCCTGGTGCAACTTGAGGCCACTTCCTCTCATCCTCATCCTATCTCTTGTTACTTGGGAGAAGAGACCAGCATCCACCTCGCTACAACCTCCTTTCAGGTAGTTCTGAAAGGCGCGGGCCGGGCGAGCCTCCCCCGCCGGTCTCGCCAGCGGGGTGAGGAGACAAAGCGGGCGGGGGGGGGGGGGGGGGGGTCCGGGCTCTGCGCCTCCCCTGCGCCCCGAGCCCCGGGCAGCCTGCCCGCCGGGCCCGGGCCCCGGCCCCTCCGCTCCCCCCGCGCCCCGCCCCGCCCCGCCCCGCCCGGCGCCGCGCCGGGGAGCCCCGGCTCCGCAGGCCCCGCCCCGGCGGCGCTGGCGTAGGCGCTGACGCCGCGCCCCGCCCGGGGGCCAGGCCGGCTAGCGGCGGGCGAGGGGCGCCGTTAGCTGCCGGCCTGGCCTGGCTCGGCCTCGCCTCGCCTCGCCTCGCCTCGCCTCGCCTCGCCCCGCCGCCCGCCCGCTCCCTCCCTCCGCCGGGCCATGCGGTAGCGGGGCCGCGGGCTCTCGGCGGCCATGGAGCAGCCGCCGGGCGGGCGGCGGCCCCGGCTGGTCTCCGTGCTGCGGCTGGGGCAGCGCTCCTGGGAGGTCACCTTAGACGAGGAGCGGGGGCGGCTGGCCTGGCGCGACCCGCGCCCGCCGCGCCGCGGCGGCGGTGAGTGGCGCGGCGGGACACGGCGGGCGGGCGGGCGGTAGCGCACCTGCCGCGGCGCCGCCGGAGGGGCCGCCGCTCCTCAGCGGCGGGGCAGGCCGCTCGCAGCCTCCCGCGCGGCGCGCGGGGCCGCTCGGGCGCGGGGGGCGGCGGGGCCGGCCTGCGGACGGCCCTGCGCCCGCCGGGGCCGCCTCTCGGGGCGGCGGCGGGCGGTTGGCGGCTGAGGGGACGCGGAGCGTTCGGAGCGTCCTGTCGGCGCTGGCTGTTTCCTGTACCCGGGTGCCTTGTGGCCCTGCGGGGGAAGGGCGGCTCTCGCCTCCGGGGCTCAGAGTCCGGCGGCGGGGGACGGAGGGTGGCTCGGTGCAGGCGGGCCCGGGCCGGGCGGGGCGGGGGCGGGACGGCGGGCTCGCGCCGGAGGCGAGGGGTGCTCGCGGGGCGCCCCGCGCGTTGCGGGGAGGCAGCGGGAGCCTCCGCCCGGGGCGCGCCCGCGGTGCGGGGCGCGGGGAGCCCGCCCGCGGTGCGGGGAGCCCGCGGCCGTGTAGCTGACCCCCACCGGCGCTGGGAGGAGGCGGCAGCGCGTGGCTCGTGATGTTGCGCTCAAATGAACCGGTGCGGGACGTAACAGACTTGCAGAACTTCAAAAGCGACGGTTTTAGTTTTAGTTACTGGACTTGGTTGTGGTTAGAAAACACTTTCATACGGGGGTAGCGTTTCGGGCAATTATTATTTTTTTCAAATCTGTTTGCTTTCTAAAGGGCTCCGTGGAAAATTCCAAAGAAAGTTTAACTTCTGCGAGTTACTGTTTTGGAAATATTTAATGTGGTAACAAAGCTGTTTATAGCTCCCCTTTTGTGCACTTAGAATAGCGCCGACTTACAAAACTGCGAGTGGGAGAGGTTGCTGCTGAAAGTACCTGACAGAATTTCCAGATGACTTCTGACAGTGTCTGTACATACAGTATAGGAAGCTTCCTACTACACTTTAGGTGGTACTTAATCAGATTCTTTGACCTTGGGGTTTTTATGTAGTAATTATTCCCGTGATTAATATAGCCCTATTAGCATGGTATGCGAACATCTGAAAGCTTGCAATGTCCTTCTTTCCACAGCAGCAGCTGTAGAGTAGAAAACTGCTGTCATCCTCATTTTAGAGATTGGAGGAACTGAGACAGAAACTAATAATAGAAAGTTTGACTAGAAGTTTATCTGAGAAAGGTTTGAATATAGATGTTTCCAGTCCCAGGCAAGTTCCCAAACGTAAATAGTTAAATAGTTCTTTCCTTCTTACCATGTACCTTTCTTAAATATTTTCCTGATTTTATCATAATATCTTATTGGCCTGAAGCTTTTTTTAAAAAGGAGAGGGAAAAGGGGGAAGGAGGATTCAAAAAGAATTTTAAGAACTTGATGTTGTAGTTCACATAACTGAGAATTGGTCAAGTTCTAAGTACGTCTCTTCTTATTATGATAACATAAAAACAGAGTTTGTTATCCTTCCCCTGCTATTGTGTGAATAGAATTTGACACAATATAGGTTTTATCAGCAATACTGCTGGAAAAAGTATTTTAAAATTTCTGAACTTGCTGCAGATGGGCAGCTAAATGAGCGTAAGACTTGGAAGACAAATTAGTTCCTTAAATCTGCCAAGGCTACTATATTGTTGTGAAAAATAAGCTCTGTACTCTTAAAAACGAAATAAAACTAATCTAGAGAAAAATATCTGGATCTTAAATTTAAAATACAAAGTTTCAAAGCCTTTTGGGACAATTGCTCCCACTAGGTAAAGTAGCCTCTGCTTTGGAGAGAATTTTGTTGAATTCTGTAAAATCCTTCTAAAAATGCCTTTGCAAAGTTACCAGTTGACTGATCTGTAGGCTTGAGCGCGTTCAATGGGAGCTCCATTCTCCTGCATGATGACTTCCTTTGGACCATGCAAGAGCACCACAAAATCACACCAGCTCTTTTATTAGCACTGTAAAGTTTGCAGTTGCTTACAGTTGTAAGTTTTTAACAACTTTTTAGCTTGAAAGTTTGCTCAGCTTACTCCTGGTGGGCCAAAGCGAGTATGAACCTGTCCTGAAGGCTGTTCCAAAGTGGATGGAAGGAGAGTGGGACGTAGTAAACTAGACTCTTTTTGAGGCAGTTTCTGAAGTAGTACCCAGTTGGAGATTCCTTAGGAGGCAAGTCTGGTTATACTGAGTGTGGCTGCTGCCCTGTAACATAGCTAGCTACAAGATTTTGGAAAATATGACATGGAATCAAAAGAGAAAGGGGAGGGTGGGAGAAGAAAAAGAAATGTCTAAGTGTTCTGGAGGCACAGGTATGATGTATGTAAACAGCGATACAGTAGATGATGTACCTCCCCTTTTTAACACCCTGATTAATTCATGTGTTCCCTGCGCTTGTGCTTTAATACCATCACAGTTTTATCTTATTGCTGCCCTGCTGTCTTTAAGTTCTTTTAAGACCTGGGATGGCTCACGGTGTTTGCTACAATTATTTTGGAAATATGAGCAGCATACATGACAGTATATAAATAAACTTTATAATATGGAAGATGGTTAGTTAGAAGCACATAATTTCAGAGGAGTTGCTTGACCAAGATTGGTATCTTTCTACCATTTAGCCTTTGCCTACGTGACTGCTGTGCATTATGCCTAAATACAGACTTAATTATGCAGTATAAAAGTGCTATATTTTATGTTTAATAGGTAGTTGTTACAGTGAAACAGTTGTCTTGAAACTGAAAAAAGTCAGTGAGGGCTGCTTATTTTCTGAGTATTTATTACTGTCTTGGATTTAGCTACATAAGTAAAAATGGCTTGGTGTATATTTTGTCAAGGTTTTCAGACTCTGACAGGTAAGGAACTAGAGCTATAGTAATGTTGTAGAAGTGTTGAAATATCTACCTCTCCCTGTCGCATCCAAGTTCAGGAACAGATAGGAAACAACAGAGAGTTTGTCCTATTGTCTAGGAAAATACAGTTTTACAGAATATGGGGAAATTCTTGTGTTTTCTCATCTTTGTACAATGATATTAAAATATATATATATTTAAAACCCATTCTGTCAAAATGCATTTTGTGAATAAAGAAGTATTGATTCAGGGAAATTATTTTTGATGCTATCATTGAGAAGATACCAACAGTAACAAAAATGAAATGTTTGTTCGAGTCATGGTGTTTTTAAAACCTTAAATCCTACATGCTGTTTACTGTCCTTCCTATTGTTAGACCTTGTTTAAGAGCATCATATTTTCAAGTTCTGTCGTCAGCGTAATGAGGTTCCCATTTCCTGTTCTTTGGTTGGTTAGACTTGTTTGAACTTAGAGGGAGAAGTTTTATCTGAAACTTTTCATGTGCATAGCTAAAAGTAACAGAGAAGCACCTTTTTTTCCTAGGCATGCCTTCATCTTCAAATATTCTGAAGAATATTATTTTTCAACCTTGTAATATTTCACCATGAGATTTAGTTGATCTGCAAAGCTGGGCAGGTCAATTGTTTTATTATTTCCTCATGCTGATGGCCCAGTCAGTTTTTTCTCAAGTCAGTTTTGTCTCAAGTAACGTGATAAAAATTGTGTACCAAATTTCATAGCAGATTATATGTTGTACATATGTATTTATGGGTATTTTAGAAGTATTGGCTAAGATTGTATCATGCCTAGTACTAAGAGATTGCAAACACAGAGTGAGATTCTCTTGAAGTTTTTCTGTTTTTTTTTTTAACTGCGAAAAGCAAGTATGAAGGGGGTGATCAGACTAGACACCAGACTGTATGCCTTCACTTACTGTGTGCGCTTTCTTTTAACCTTTCTGTTTCTCCCTTCAGAATTCTCCCTTGGCGTGCCTTTTCCGGCTTTCCCCCCAAAACAGCCGCTTGAGGAAGCCTCAGTACTAGTGTTCACAAGACTGATGCCATTCTGGTGTTGTGGATTCTAAAGAATGCTCAGTTTGATAAACACAGTACCGAGACAGCAGAGGTGGGCCTGCTTGGAAACAAGGTCAGTCCAGCACCTGTGGTGTGTTGGCACATCCTTAGTCAAGGTCATTTTTCATCAGTTGTTCCCAGTTGACAATGGACACATGTAGAAATCTGAACCATGTTTTTTTCTCTAGGCAGTTCCACTGACTACATTGAACTGGTAGGATGCAGGGAATAATAGCTCTAGAAGGCATTGTTTCTTTGGAATGTGTCTTCTTCTGGAAGATACATTATTCAAATATAGATGCAGACTGCATTAGACATGTTTTCTAGCACACCCCTTTTTTTTTTCCTTCTTCCTTTAGGCGAAGAAGTGTATCTTATTTCTTGCTTTAACATTGAAATAGATATAGTTGGGTTGAAAAGATTTAATTTGAAAATTTAAAAAAAAAAGGGGGGGAAAACATTCAACAGTATTATATAAATATGCAAATTGATCCAAGTTCAAATTGCTGTGTTTTGATTCAAATTCAGATATATGATGTGAAGTAGCAACTGTTCATCTGATCATATTAGGAACTGATCTATCGTCTACTGGTTTACGAAGTACTTGAAGATTTACTTTAAAACAAAAAAGCCAGTTTCCATATACACAGCTGCATATTGTGAGATCATGGCCTTCAGATGTTTCTGTGACTCTTCCACAGTTTTGAATTAAATCATTTAGTCATGGCACCTTTTTTCTTCCCCCTTCCCAGGGTTCTCTGTAATCCTGCTCTATATCCTTATCCACCATCTTCTCTTATTCTGGTCTTTATTAAACACAACTTTCTGTAGTGTATGATCAGTATAATGCAGCGTAACTTCTGATAGAAAACAGTCTTGTTTCCTTGCTTTTAGGTGAAGGCAAACTTAGGGCAAGATAACTTACTGTTCGTGTGGTCTATAACAGTAAATTAGTTTTCGAAGTGACTGAAAAAATACTCTTTCTTTAAATCTGCACCCCAACTTTTGAGTTGTTAATATTTTTAAGTCACAAGAGTATACTAATAATTTAAATTAGTTCCGAATGCTACTGCATCCATGGGCCTGAGCTGAATTTTAAGAATAAACCAAATGCTGTTATCAGCAATGTTTTTATGCTTTTGCACATGTCTGTGTTGCTTTGAGCTAACACATTTCTGAGGGAGGAATTTGGCCTGTAGAATACATAGCTGGCAGTGATGAATGAACAAATCTTGACTGGGGCTCTGAGTGAGTTTAAGCAAACTCAGGAAGTGTTCTGTGGGAGTGGCAGACGGTGATGACACACCAAAAAGCCTTTCTTTACACAGAAGAACACACTTCACAACTGCTGGCTACATTTTTCACAAAAAAAAAAAAGCCCACTGTTAGTGTGCTTACCTTGGGGTTTTTTTTTCCTCTCCTTGCTTAGTGTGGGGAAAAGTAGTATTCATCTAACACAGTATTTTGCTGGTTTGTGAGCTTGTACTTCAAGAAGAGTGTCTCTTGAGGCTGTAAGAGCATGGTGACCCAGAATGAGTGATGACTGGCACAGCCAGTGTGCTGGGAAGACTGTCACCTCTCCATTGTGTGTTTTGTTTGTGGTTTTAGTTTTTTTTTGCCATGCACCTTCATCTGGCTGCTCTGGGTGGACAACTCATTGCCTCTAGTGTATCATGTCTGCTAGGCATTGAACAAGGTGAGACATGAAAACATAAATGTCTGAAGGTCTTTGAGATTAAGCTTAAGAAAATTGATATGTACTTCAGTATTTCTGAACTCAAAATTCAGTCTCTTGAGTCTAGATGTGTATGTTGAAAAAGTTATGGTATTTTGCCTGGAATTTTTTCTAGAAACTGTTGTGTGCTACTTAGTTGAGCATATTGTACTGAGCCAAGTCAGATTCTTTGTTTGGTATGGTCTGAGCACGTAGTTGAACTTTTTTGATTAATGGTGATCTAGTAGTGCTGGTGTAAGTAACTTTATTTTTTTGTTAATGTGGCAATAAGATTTTCTAAGTTTTGGGAGAAACTCGTAAAGGTGAAGGCCTTTACGAGTGAACACCTTTATGCTAAATCAGGGAAAGAAGTGGCTAATGCTACTTGATAATAGGGTCAATGCTGCAAAAGTAGGTGTGGGAAAGGAATATAATTAGTGCCTATGTGAACCTTGTTGACCCCTCAAAAGAGGGCAGGATAGTCCTACTTATCTTTATGGAGCGGGTTTTGGTGATTAAATGGCAGATGAGGGGATTGTGATTATGGAACCAGGATTGTGTCGCTCATATTGAAGGTGTCTATTTGATTTCTTCACGATGGAAACTTCTCCCTTCTGGGGAAAAGTGGGGAGGGTGGGACTAAGTAGTTGATTTGCTTTCTGATTGAACAGTATACTGTATAACACTAAGTTGAATAGTGATAGAGTCGTATTTGAACTGATAGAAATTCTTGAGCTCTATTCAAACGCAAATGCCACTGCATTCAGATCTGTTTTTATAAGCTGTAGGGAATGTTCTGAATAACATGTTTGTATTTGAAACAGTTTTGCATCTTTCTGGCACTCTGCAATTACTGTATTAGGTAGTGTGTGGTTTTGACTGTCTTAAGATTGGAGTATACTGTCAGGGCAGTGGAGTTGCTTGATGCTTGTACAGTGCCATGTAGTACTGAGGGCTGCAGTTGGCATAGCTGGTATTCATTGAACAGAAACTTGCCAGACTTTTACCAAAACCAAAGATTTACAGAGGGAAGGTGGGATCACTCTGTCCTGTTCTTTGCTTTAGTTTCGTTCCTTCCTCCCTGCACCTGAATCTGTTTTTTCAGATACGTCACTGTTGTGGCTAAGATAAAAAAGAAGCCCATTTATAACTAAAACGTTTATTCTTTGGTTTTTTTTGCCGCATCCGTGAAGACATTTGCTAGAAAAGCAGAACTTCCAGTCATGCGACTGTCAGAGGGAGAACACATCTGAAGAATTAGGAGAGCTTAATAGAAGTGGTTACAAGGTCTAGGGTTGTTAATATAAGCTGTGTAATATGTGCTAAAATACATACTTCAAAGGAATGCTTTCAGTGATACAGATTTGGAAGTGCTTTTTAATCTGTTTGCTATCTGTACAGCTGGACAGCTTTCTCTATTATATAGAAAATGCCTAATAAAACAATGACTTCTGTTGCTGCTCCTAGTGTACATGCTAATAAGTATCCAGTATGTATAACTATTTCCCAAAATGTTCATTAGAGCATTGTCATTTCAACTTTGATCTAAATGTAGTTTGTCAGTTTTTTAGCATATCTGTGAGCAACAACAAAAGGAGTTACCACTTAAGTGCAATCTTTATAAATGCAGCAAGCTTTCTTTCACATTCTGACATCTGGATAGGTGGCATAGCCAGTAGAAAAACGATAACTAAAAGCAATTCTGGGAAAGAAAGGTTAAAGAACATGCTCCCTTATCTTCATTCATTGTGGCATCTTTGTTCTGTATTTTTTTTCCTTGGATAAATGCATAGGTGGATAACCATGTTGAGGTACCACAGCAGATCTTTTCTCTGAATGTTAGGAAGACCAATTAACTGTTACTATCGAGTATTGAATACTTGATATAGTCTTACATGTGTATATGTGTGATATCTATGTCTGTATACAAGTGTTTTTAGTGCGTTCATCTCTGCTGTTGGATCTTTATAAAGACATTCTGTGACTGCTGTATTTCCCCATCATGCCTTAAATATAGTAAATGCAAAAAAAAAAAAAAAAAAAAAAAAAAACAAAAAACCCAAAATGTGTTTTATAAGTAGTTAAAACATTCAGATACAACCGGATTCCTAAAAGACCTCAGCATAAGGTTTGGAAACTATGTTTCTTTGGAACCAAGCTAAAAACCTCTGGGGAGATAAAATACCTAAAGCAATATAAATCAAGTCAAATACTGAAACACCTGTAAAGGAAAGAAAAACATGTCAATAGACATGACAATGGGTAACAACTCTGACTAAAACAAATAACTAGGACAAGGGAAAAAAATTGAACTAGTGGCAAATGAATTGTAGTCACCACTATGAAGAACTCAGGAAAATTGTTTGCTTATTTTACATTCTTCACCACCACCATGGTGCTTCTGCAAAATAGTGAGGAAGATGAAATGTAAGATAAAACCCAGTAACAACAGTATTAGTGTTTGTATTTTATGTGTTTAATATCTCTTTATATCTCTATATCACTCTATCTATATATGAAACAATTATATTGTTATTATATAATGAGATTACATTATTATAATGCAATCTCATGTAATTAAATGTTTTGTGTGTATATATACACAGAGTGCTTGTTTGTACATAAATAAAAAGCATGCATTTTCTTTTTTTGAGATAAAGTAAAAGCAGAGAAATTTTGAAATCAGTAATGTAAATGAGACAAAATCCTCAATTTGACAGGAATTAAGAAGACTGAGAAGGTTTTGAGGGAATATAAGAGAAAAAAGGGTGAGGGTGGAGGAGACTCTTTTATAGTGTAGGAGCAAGAGGCCTTTAATTCTGAAAATAGTTTTGAAGTTGATACAAGGGAAATATATTTAACAGTACACATAATATCTAGAATTTGCTTCTTAAGAGATCCTGAAGTTTAAAAGCTTAGTGGGATTTAAAGTCTTAAGCATTCCTATGAATGCCCTTCTTTCATAAGCCAGCTACTTACTTGAGAATAACAAATGGCCTCTGTAGTCTCTTTGCACTAGATTTAGTTGCACGTTCTCTGAAATAGCTTGTGCTGTTCACTGTCAAATATCTGGACTAGGCATCATTGAAGGGGCCATTTAATTACTCTGAAATCAATGTTGCTGGATTTTGGCTTCATGCAAAAATGTTTTTATACTTAATACCTAATTTTCTGAGAAATCATAGACGTTTAAAATATTTGGGGTAGTTCATAGGTAGTTATGGATTATGTGCTTTGACTAAAGGCAAAAGGAAATTGAAAACATGTAGCAAATTTCTACTTATGCTCTTGGTTGTGCTTATTAAGCAAGTACTCTAATTGTATGTCTATATCATTATGTGTAGAAATAATCATTCTGGTGCTGTTTGAAGATGATAACGTGTCAGATCTTGTGTTCATACAGAAAACTGTTTTGTACCAACCTCTGAGATCATTGCTGTAGAAGAAACTGAACTTAACAAGAAACAGCGTAATGCTGGCAAATGGCAAAAAATGACAAAGCCGCATGCTTTCACAGGTAAGGCAAATATAAGCAGCGTAAGCAGGATGCTTGTGCTAATTACTTAGTTGGAGGTACTAGAGGGCAGACTCAAAATGAATCTTCAGAATTTCTTTTAACAGAAATGGTGCATTTAAAAAAACCAAAACAAACACCACCACCACTCCCCACCCACCCTCCAAAAAAAACCAACCAAAAACCCAACCAAAAAAAAAAAAAACCAACCAAACAACAACAACAACAAAAAACAAACAAACAAACAAAAAAAAATCCCCTCCAAAAATCTGCCAGGTTATATTTAAAGATCCTTATTTTGGAAAATAAAACCCTGCCTTTAAGAACACATGCTATGTTTGGTTATTTAGTGAAGTCCTAAATACTGTCTTATGTTTCTGCTGCTGAATGACTCTGCAGCAGGACGCTTGCTTTCTACTACTGCACTAGAAAATCAGGAGAGAGGCTGGGAACATGAATCTTGAATATTTGGGTTTTTTTAAAACTGTCCATAACCATCAGAATGTGTGCATATAAAGGTTCTTTGTATTATTGACTGCATTCTTAAAACGAAGTGCCAGAAATAAATGTCTGTTTTTGTTGGGGAAAGACTGGTAACTTCTGTGCTGCAAAGCTGAGGCAAATGTGATTGCTCCCATGCCAAAATTTTATATTGTAGAGTACTTCCCTCATGTTTAGTCCTTCA
This sequence comes from Morus bassanus, assembly GCA_031468815.1. Taxonomy (NCBI): domain Eukaryota; kingdom Metazoa; phylum Chordata; class Aves; order Suliformes; family Sulidae; genus Morus; species Morus bassanus. The sequence goes on from CM062571.1 coordinate 67,518,814, forward strand.
GTAATAATGATTGGTGATACTGTAGATGGAAAGGTAAGCCTAATTCTTAATGCACAAGAAAACTCTAAATATTTTTTTCTCAAATTTCAGCTTTATGAAATTAAATCCACCCTGTTGGTTACATGGGAGCTGATATGAGGGTTTGGCTCATCCTCTTAAGCTTACGGCATTTTATATTATGTAGACATTGCAGACTTTAATACGGATAAAGTAATATATAAGCTTAGTGAACTTTTTTATAAGTATGTCTATAATCCATTTATGGAAAATGGATTGTATTTGGTTTAAAAGTAGGTTTATGTTTGGATATCTGCTATAAGGTAATGGCCTGGAGCAAGTGTTTTCATTTATGTTTTCATTTTGACTTGTTACAAATGTCTTGTTCACACTCTGAATGCTTCTGCCATTTGCAGAAATGTGTAGTTGGGGTTAATTACTACTTTTTTCTAAAGGTAGATATTTTGGAGATCTCTCCGAAATGCACTTGTCATTTCACAGAACTGTCTCATTGTGCCTCTTTTTTGTGTGTGTGTGTTGTGTTTTTTGTTTGGTTTTTCATTTTTTTTTTTGTAATTTAAATAGTGTATTACGTGAAGAAAGCACGAAATCACCGCTGGCGGTGCAGTGATGTGACGTTTTGGTGTGTTGATGAGCACTTGTGTAATCAGTGGATACAGGCACTGAAAGAATTACTTGAAAGGCAGAGTAAGTTTGACTAAACTACTAACATTTGCGGCATCATTTTATAGGCATGTACATCAGTATTGTTTTCTTCATATATCTGCTTTTTCTGAAATCTTAAGAGCAGGTTATGCTCAAAAGTTGAGGGAGCTGAGAGTTGAAGTGTCTCAGTGTTGTGGTTTAGCCCCAGTCAGCAACTAAGCACCACACAGCCGCTCGCTCACTCCCCCACCCTTGTGGGATGGGGGAGAGAATCGGAAGGGCCAAAGTAAGAAAACTCGTGGGTTGAGACAAGAACAGTTTAATAATTAGAATAAAACAGCAATAATACTAATATAATGAAAAGGGAAATAATGAGCGAGAGAGAGATGAAACACTGGAAGAAGAGGGGAAAAAAAAAAACCAAAACCAAAACTAAACAACAAGTGCTGCAACCGCTCACCACCCGCCGACCGACGCTGCTGGTCCCCGAGCCGCGATCGCTGCCTCCCCCAGCCAACTCCCCCCAGTTAATATACTGGGCATGACGTCACATGATATGGAATACCCTCTGGCCAATTCGAATCAGCTCTCCTGGTTGTATCCCCTCCCCTCCCGGCTTCTTGTGCACCTGGCAGAGCATGGGAAGCTAGAAAGTCCTTGACTAGTGTAAACACTACCCAGCAACAACTAAAACACCAGGGTGTTATCAACATTATTTGCATACCAAGTCTAAAACACAGCACTATGCTAGCTACAGTGAAGAAAATCAACTATCCCAGCTAAAACCATGACACTCAGTCTTCCTAACACTACTTTTGCAGCTCATATTCGCTAAGTTGTATTGAGTGTTTTACCAGTCAGGACTATAGGTATCTTATAATTTTGCCCAGATATAACTTACTTTCACAAAGTAGGGACACATTAGAAGCTTAGCAGAGGCTTTAAATGATTGTAGCTTTGGAGAAAGTAAAGGGTGAAAGCTGTAAGCTCAGAGATTTGAGATACTCTCGAAATCTGAGGACAAGGATTGTAGCAACCGTAAGATTTATGGGTAGCTTTTTGTGTGTTTGTCTCACCTTTCCAGTCTCATCAGTTATGTGCCTTATGTAGTGAGAGTTACCACTAATCATTTCTGGGACTCTTGGACATCTACTTCTTGGAAGGCTAAAAGTAGTTTTGCAGGAGTTATTCCTGAAAGAGATACCTTGATAGATGTCAGGGAACAGCAGCAGGAGCAGATCAACTCCATGACAGAAGGGAAGCCAAGGATGAGCATAGCACAGGCAGTGCCCTCACCGACCAGGGTGCAGTCCCACTGTATCCGAGCAGGGTGGGCAGAGCAGGGATGGGGTTAGCAGCAGATCCCATTTACGGTCCAGATGAGATAAAGGAATCGGGTCCATCCAGGGATGCCAGACAGGAGCAGCAGGAGATAGGGCTGGAGGCAGGGCTGGAGATAAACTACCTGCAGTGTAGGTCTGAGGTCCGCCTGAGAGACAGAGCCAGAGAAGGGACTGGAGACAAGCGCACCTACAATGTGACTCAAGAAAGTACTTAAGGCTCACAGAATAAAAATGGATATTTAACAAAAAAAATGCTCTTCTGAGCAGGCATTGGAAGCCTGCATCTTAATAATGTTTTTGTTTTGTATACATTACACGAGGTATCTGGCTTCCAGTAAAATCTTTTAAAGAATGGGGTTTGTGCATGCATTCACTACACCTGTGAGAGATGTGGCCTGGGCAGTCATCTCCAGTTGAGTGCAGGTGTCCATTCTATTGCTAACAAACTATTTCAGAAAAGGTAGCAGGTTCTCAGAGAGGGTGAATGGTGCTATGGGTGTGTGGCAGCTTTAAACCATTCAAACAGTCTAGCTTGGGTGGATTTATTATGCAAGGGTGCCAATCAAATAACTCAGTTTATTCTTTTAAAATGATAATTTAGAATGCCATCTGAGGAAGTGTGAATGTTGTAACAGATCTTTGTGCTCTATACAAAAGAGGAAGGCTCTCTAGGTGCAGCAAGCATTACCGTTTTGTGAATCTGTTAGTACAGAGATGTAGTAATTGTTTTCATTGTCACCACCAATGTAAATCCGTAACTATTTAAAGAAATTTGAGATAGTAATATCAAAGGTGTTTTCTGGGGGGAAGGGGTTACACTATAGGGCAAGCACTGGCTGTGCAGCATGTAGTTTTGTGAGGTGGTATTAACTGTGTCTTTATCACTGAAAGGAAATGCATTTTAACTATGTTACTAAAGTAAGAACGTTGTATAAATAAAGTATTTCTATGTATGCTTCACTGAGAGGTGCCTTTCCTATTGCTGCCCTTGGTTTGTCTTTTGTCTTGTATGCTGTGATACTGATGTCATTTAGTGGGAGGGTACTGCAAGAATAATATGCCTAAGAATGTGAGACATGGAGTCAGATGAAATGATTTAGAATTTCACCTGCTGTCTTACTACCAATTTGTTCAATACTGTCAGTATACTCGGTACAATAAGGAGGATAGATGAAGCAGGTTTTTATAGCACTTTGATAGAGTTACAGAGTTATGAAAGGCTTGTATCCTGTGTTCACTTTGATGTTTACAGGTTCATTTTTGTATAGCTTGTTGAATTTTTGTTTTCTGTACAAAAGCAGTGTACTGTAATATTTTTCCATACTGCAGAGTCTAGACCAAAGCAGTTGCTTGTGTATATTAATCCATGTGGAGGAAAACGTCAAGGGAAGAGGATTTATGAACAGAAAGTTGCTCCACTCTTCAGTCTGGCTTCTATCTCCACTGATGTTGTTAGTGAGTAATTAAGATTTTAATTTCTTAATAAACACAATATGAATTCTTTAAAGCATCTCTGAGTAGCTTAAATTCGTTCTGTTACTTACCTTTTCTTACTAAGGAAATGAAACTAAGTGGTAGAGAGGGAATGTTTTCTAATTAAAGCATAGGTAGCTAGATAAATTATGACCTTTTATCAGTTTTCTGCTTACTAAATTAAAACTTCTGGTATTTCTGAGCTATTTGAGCTCTTCATTTATAAGATACTGTCTCCTCTTTTTCAATTTTACTGTTAAAACCAATTGTTCACTTGCACAATTTTTAGTGAAATGTTTTTCCATAGGTACTGGAATGCACGTCTCTTTCAATTCTTTCCTTGACATAAAAGCTTTTGAAACACATTTTATGGGCAGGCTGTTTTGTGGTGACATTAGTAATAGAATCATGGTTATTAATGAATTAATAACATTTTTATAGTTGTATATTATATACCGTTTTATAAGAGTATTTTTATAATAGTAATTTTTAATGTGTTTATTTCTTCATAGTAACTGAACATGCTAACCATGCTAAGGACAATTTATTTGAAGTCAATATTAATAAATATGACGGGTAAGTAACTTCACTTGTTTTTTTTTTTCCTTTTCTAGCTGATATATTCTGTACTCTGTCTGTTATTGTCTCTAATTCAAAATAGTAGCCTTCATTGCAGATACATTTATTACAACAGCTGAAAGTTCTGGGGCATATTCCTTTTTGTAGGAGATCCACATTTGGGATTATCAAAGGAAAACTAAACTGTTTCAGTAAACCTGTTCAACACACATTATATTCAAGTGTAGTATAAAAACGTTTGCATGAGATTTGTGTTCAAAAGATGAATGTAAGATTACATCTGCTCGTCCAGAAGTTGAGCGTTCTGTGATAGCTTGAAAGCTACCCTGAAATATTTTGTGGTATAGGTGAACTTGACATATACGTGAGTCAAGAAAACTGCATCAGTAGCATTCAGCCTGTGTGTAAAAACCGTGAGCTGTTTAGAAAAGTTTCAGGTAGTTCCTCTTCTTGTGTAGGACTGTTCAAATAATGGCCACATCATTTGGCTTCATTTGTGTTCTGTTGTGGAATTAGTGTTTTAAAAGAAGACCTAACTGAATGGTGAAATTGCATTCCGTTATTAAATCTGCTGTAGAAGCAGAGTATTTTAATAAATAAGCTAGTCATTCCAGTTTCTGGTTTGTGACATGAAACAAGTTACATGACTGGAAAGTCCTGAAAATGTATGCAGAACCTATGCAGATAAACTCTAATTACAGTATATTAAATTAGTATCTTGTTGTGCTTGTAGACAGGTACATTTGAACTGCTAAGTTGCAAAAATAAAACGTTTTCTGTCTCTTCAGAGTACTTTTGCTAGGGGAGCAGATCTATATGCATTGTATAAATCGAGTGAGGGCATCATGTTGGCAAACTGTGGTAGGAAGAAACTATATTCACGGGTTGAATTCCTAGATTTCACCTGCTTTAAAATCAGCTGACTTTAAATAAGCAGTTTTGACTATGCTGGGATTTTTCTTAATTTTGCAGAAGTGCAAGGAAGGGAAACTCGGATCATAGGAAAACCTAGTTAATTAAGATTTTTCCTTTTCATTTGACTTAAGTGATTTGAAATAGATAATACTGACAGTTGGTGAAATTCCAATTCAGAGCAGAAGAGGGAAGCAAGCGAGCCCATGTCCACTCCTAGCAAACTGTTTTTTACAAGTGGCAGTGACCAATTGTAGTGGTACCTAAGTGTTTTTGGGACATTCAAACAGTCTGTTACTGGAGAATTTTTTTTTTTTTGCTTTGGTGTTTCCCACCCCCCCTGCCATGACTGAGAGAAACAGTTGGCCAGAGAACTGCATCTTTTTAGAATCTCATGATGTCTTCTGTGCCTAGGCTGGGCCTTAGCGGCATTTAGCATGGTAACTGCAACATGTCTTTCAGAGCCTGATTTTTATCCATCATGTACAAGTCTGTTTCTGTGGTGAACAGTGATGTTAGGAAGGAGTTTTCTATTAATACTACTTTTTAAATAACAGATCACATGGTTATATGGAAGATTTTAAAAATGGTTGAACCACATAAATGCGTGTGTTTCTTCAAGTTTGGTTGACTCTTTGCACATACCGGAAAAGCTTCTTTAGGTTCCTTCACCTAGTTGTGTTTACCTGTCCTCTTAAAATGGTTCTGATAAGTGACTTTCCCTTCATTCAGTGATTTCCCTGTTTGACAAAGACATGCCTGTAATTTTGGAACTAGATACAGGATTCTTAATGAAAACTGCTTCACTGCGTTCCAAGTATATTTACTTGAGACAGCTCATTTAAACCTCTTGTGTGTGTTTCCTGTTTGTTCTTCCCATTTCCCCTTATAAGAATTTCTTATGGTGACTATAGTAATCTAATAGCTCAGTGATAGAACAGCTTCTCTTTGAAAACAGTTACTTAAAATATTCATTGTTACCATATAGCAGGTTTTTGTACATTGTTGTGCAGAGCATCTAGAGTGTGCTGTAATATTGTGCAGGTAACGACCATGTTTAGAATAAGTCTGACGTGTATGAATTGCTGTGCTTCCTTATCCATATGCCTGTTGCACATGCCTTTGTAAAACTGTTCCAGATTGTTTTTTTCCTAGTTACTGAATTGGTTCACAGAAACGTTGATATTAGGAGGGACCATAGTTCTTTTAAAACTTATTTGTCTTGTGGACTTGATTCTCTGGAAGTCCTTTAGCATATGTAGTTTACTGTTATCATTTGTCTAAGTGAAATGCTAGTCCATTAGAAAAATAAACCCAAAATGTAAGAATCGCTCTAAAAAGATCTCTCTTACAGTAGTTCTTCACTAGGGCCCTTCACACGTGTGACTTGCACACACGTGTCACTTGCACATTGGTCATCTGATGTTTGCAATTAATTTGGTCGTGCTGATATTGTGTATGTGAACTGCTTTGACAGTATTTACCCTCGATAGGTATAGACATTCATATCACTGTTGTCTCTGAGCCTGGATATAGTACTTGTTACAAATAAAACACTACTGAGACAACATTGACCTTGAACTGACGTGGAAATTTTTGTCCACTTAACCTCTTTCTTAGAGTCTGCACAGAAAGATGAGACAGGCTAAAGTTGAGGAATAATCTTATGAGGAATAGTTAAGCTATAAGAAGAGAAATTAATTTCAAAGATTAAAAACAAACATCCTTTTCTCCCTTCTCTCCCGGTCTCTTAGGTCTTGACTTAGAGTTGGGCAGTGTATATTTTTAAAATGACTGGGTTTTTTCAAGCTTTCCTTCTGCTGAAAATACAATAATAAGTAAATTTAAATCATCAATACTTAAAAATTAAGTAAAGTAACTTATCCTATGAAATAAGTGCTCATTCAGCATTATCTATTGCTGACTGTGGAAAACTAAGTATTAGTTTATGCATTGGAAAAGATTACTATAGATAACCGTAAACATTCCTCTACATGTATGCTGGGGACTATATACATAACTTTGGATTTGTCATGTGTTCCTTTAAAGTGTATTTGAATCAGTTTTTCAGTTAAAGGATGTTTATGCTTTTAGAGTTCAGGGAGTGCATTTGATTATTGCGCATGAAATGTATACTGCTGTAAAATAGTCTTTTACTTCCTAGTATTTGCTTGGCTGTGGACTCTCTGCTGAGCTTTAACATATTGAGGATCTGTGTAGCTGCTGCACCAGCTCTGACCTGAAATAAGTTTGCAAAACAAAGTTTTGCATCTGGTAACATTTAGAACTCTGTGTTTCATTATGAATGGTTATGTAGATACACATGACTTCTGTCTGTTTGATGAGCTCTCAGCATGTTCAGAAGAGCATGCCAGCATGCACTTTTCTGTTTTTTGACTTTAATATAATGTATATTGCTATTAAATTAATAGCGTAAAATATACTTCTGCCTGAAGCCACAAATATTAACTTTTCCCTTTTTAGTAAAGGTACCCTATTTCCATTTTGTTTACTTAGAAAGCTGTATGTACAGTCCTGTTCAGTGTTTTCCTTGTATAGTGAATTTCCACTGATACTTGTCTGTCTGCACACAGCAGTAGTGGTTAAAGATTTTTTTTAGGTTGCATTCCAACATTTTTTTCTAACGTTACAGACATGTCTAGGTGCATTTGCAGTTGTGTAGCTTGAATTTTTTTTTCTGCTTTTTGTTAACTGCCAAGTTGACTGTGGGCTACTATATTCTGTAAAAATGGAGGAGGAGAATAGAAGAGCTATTTTTGATGTGCTCAGTGCATGCCCTAAGTAGAACACTTGCAGTGTTGTTTATTGATTGTTAGTGTGCATTCTAATTTGTGTTTCCTGGCAGTGTTGTTTGTGTTGGTGGGGACGGCACGTTCAGTGAAGTGATGCATGGTCTCATTGGAAGAATGCAGAAGGACTCTGGCATAGACCAAAATAATCCCAAAGCACCGTTAGTCCAGTGCAATATAAGGATTGGCATAATCCCTGCTGGTAAGAAAGGTTTAACTTTCAGTTTACTTTATTCATTTATTCTTGAAATTTCTCCTTATTCATAACTTCTTGAATTTAGGCCTAAGTGTAAGATATGAGCAATTATATTCCGTAAAGACACCTAGCTAAAGCTGTTTGTATCCTGATATAATTATTGATCACATGCATTTTTATTTGGGAAGGGTACTTTATAAAGGAAATCAAATCCTAATGTGCAACTTCAGGATTTAATTACTACTTTTTTTATTTTTGTGGCTTATTGTGTGTTAATACAAGGTAAGTTGTTGACAGTAATACTTTTGCCCACCTGACCACATTAATGAGTGAAATTTACTGAACAGAGACTTACCTGATAAATATTTTTCCAGTTCCAAATGCCCCACAAATTTAGTTAGAATTGTAATGAGAACCTCGTACTGGTCTGGCAAACTCCAAACAAATGCTAAAATTTCTTCTTTTCCTTTTTCCTTTTTTTTTTTTGACCTTCAGTTGTCATCACAGAAGGCGTAAGGCAACTACAGCTGAGGAACAGTCCTCAGATTCCAGACTAAGTTCCAGTTTCTGCCCCTTTTTAGAGGTGCTATACCTTCAGTTCTCAATGTCAGCCACTTTTTCAGGCAATCCTGACTACTGTAATTGAGAGGCATTTGAGAGCACTCATTCTTGGCGCTCAGGTCTTTGGTGATAAACTTATTTTTTTTTTTATTGACATAGGCACTCTTTGGATCAATCTTGCTGTTAAATTTAGTGTCCAAGGTGTTACCTCACCCTGCCCGGTTGGCCCCCAAGATTCCTTCAAAAGTGGACTTAACAAGATTACTCTCTCTTCCAGGACTGGATTCAGTGTTGCAACTCTTTAATAGCATCTGCAATTTTGAGGACCCTGTGGAAAGACAAATGGACAGTTCAGTGTCTTTTCTCTTTTTCTTGTCAGATGCTTGAGATCTGAATTAAAGAACTGGGATATGAAATAAACATTATGAGCTTCTGACTAGAACTAAACCACAGACTTTATGAGAAAATTTAGCACAGGTTATAAAAATACACCAAGTGAAATGGTATATTTGTACCCTCAGGCTTTAGGTGACTAATTTTATACTCACTATATCTTTGTGAAGAATGTATACAATCCCAAATGGTCTGAATTGTTGCTTGGAAGAAGCTTAACCCTTTCTGCTTGCAGTACAATAAGGGTTAAATATCTAAAAGTTGTGATGTGAATATCCCCTTATGATTTTTCATTCTCCTTGTTAGCTAGCACATTAAGGGTTCTGTATAACAGAATTACTGTATTTAAGTATATTCTGACTTTATTTGTTAAAGCTTTGTATTAAAATCAGTTTGCATGATAAACTTAAGAATAGAATTTGAAGCGCTCTGCCCTTTGTTTCCCTATTTGGGCATATTTCTTGGACTAAAGGTTTTTGCTTGCATGGTTGGTTTCAGAAGTTTTTGCCTACTGGTGATGTTAGTGACCGTAAGAAGATAAAATTTAAAAAACAGAACCTCAATATTAAGAGCTATTTCTTTGTCTTTAGGAAATTAACTATAAGCATGTTAAAATTGAAAGATGAATGTTGCTTTTTCAACAATTTCTTAATGCATTTTTTCCAATTGCAACCAAAAAGTGGTCTTCACTGATATTTTAATACTGCAAACATGTATCAAGTCACTTTCTTCTCTACATACTTCAGTGTTTTGTTGTGTTTTGTCCATTGTAGCTGTTTGCTATTTGAATATATACTGCATGCTCTGTTCCGTGAACTAACATGAGGTACAGCCTTGTAATCAGTGCTATGATTCAAATATTTTTTTGCCAAGTCATTATTCAGATCCCTTAAAAATTATTTATAATGGTGTGTAAGGAAGCCAGCCATTGAAGTTCTATTAATTAAGTTCTTGGAAGTACAGAGGATAATACATATCTTGATCTGTTTGTATATTGTATAATATTTAAAATGATCCATTACTGAAAATATGGGAAAGTGCTTATTTACTGGAAAAGAGTCAAATCACTGAACAAATCTCAACCCTTTCTTAACACATCTAGCAATCACAGGGACCTTAAATTGTGTATGAAGTAGCCAAACCCATGCATCGCAGGGTGGTCAGGAAGGCAGCAAGAGTTTGGAGTGGGGTTTTTTCCAGCCCTTGGTGAACCTGTTCCCTGTTCAGCTGTTCTTTGCTTGATGTAATGGAGCTCTGACCATGTATTGATCCCAACAGATCCCCTAGTTCCCAAACTAGTGCAAGAAATCTGTTCCAAAATAAGTGAGATCCTTAAAAAGACTTTTTCTGTTTAAACTAAAACACAGCAAGTCAAAGGAAAAATGAAATATAAATCATGCATCTAGAAAAACTCCATCCGTGATGCTCTTTTTATTTCTTTATAACCAATCTTCTTAAAATCCTAAGAACTCATTAGTAGATATTGAAAACAAACACTACCGATAGTTTAGAGATTAAGTTCTAAAGCTCTGTGTGTCTTCTGATATGTGGAGACACTTTACTCAGTAGGGACAGGAGACTGCGGTAAGGTGACACTGAATCAGTGTTTTTGCCTTTTTCATCATTTAGTTCCGAGTGTCAAACTGTGTTAACAGAAACATGGCAGGGTGTGGTTTGTGGTTGTGATTAAATAGTGTCAGTATTCAAACTGACACTCGATTGAGCAGACTTAATCTTTGCTCAGAAACTGTCAATCTGATTGTACAAAGGTTTGAAATTACAAATGAGAGATTTAATGCTAAAATTCATCTATGTGACCGTTTTTGAGTAATTAGTTTTATTTCATAGGCAGAATCCCATTGTGCAGGCTTTTGGTTTTTTTCTCCATGTTGGATGCTACTTTTAAATCATGATTCTAACTTTCTGGAGCAAGCCCCTGCTTGGCTTTTTTTTTTTTGGTTTGGGGCTTTTTTGTTTCAGGGTTTTTTTTGTTGTTTGTGGTGGGTTTTTTGTTTGAACAGATGTGTCTCTTTCCAGACAGTCTCTTTCCTTAATGTGTCTTCTGGGTAAAAAATACCATTTATTCTAATGCTTTATGGTACATTTTTATGAAATAACTTGTGGTTTTATTCACATGAATAAAGGCTTCTACTCAAATGGCAGCTTTAACTTCTGAATTTCTCTTAGTTGCAGCCATTCTTCAAATCTGCCAGTATAAATTGACGGATTGCTGCTGTAAACAGATTTGCTGTTAGGAGTACTTGAGGTTGTAGCAACCTGACAAAGTTTTGCACTGTGGTGTGGTAACTACAAGTCAGCATACCTACAAAAAACTTCTGTTTAGTTATTGTTTTCCTAGTGCCATCTAGCCTTAAAAGCACATTCAGCCATGGTTTCTCACTGCATTCAGAGCAGTAGTATGCCTCCATGGAACTTTAAAACAGAGAATCATTTCTCTTATGACGTGTGGCACTGAGGTTTCATCCACATGTTTTAGTATTACAATTATACCCTCTGGAGTAAGCCTAAGTAATTCGTTCTTCTTACTAAACCTGGCATAGAACAGGAGGACAAACCTGTCAACTGCTGTCGGAGGACTCTTTAGTAAAAGAGAACAGATTAGATTAAATACTCTTGTGATCTCAGCAGGTAGGGAAAAAAAACTCTAGTTCACTCTGCTGTGGCATAATATTAATGCATTCATTCTTCCAAAACCCAAGTCTTCCAGCCTACCCTGGGGATAGGGGAAAAATCTTCCAAGTACTAGGGAAGATTGAGTAAAGTGTAGATACAAAGTGTTAATTAGTGTAGTGATTTAGGCTTCTAGTGTATCCAGATCCCTCTCACTTTTATTGTGGTCAAGACATGAGCTCTGTAGTGTCTAGGATTGAAGCATGCTGTATGATTATAATCAGTATGTTGATGTGTAGCTGTGGAAGTTAAGAATGCTAAAGACAACACAGGCTTCTTATGTGAAGGTAGTATAGAGAAATGGTGTAGGATTTATTCACAAACTTAAAAACCAGATGCAAGTAAAATCATGAGGCGTGACTGGACTCTTATACTACTGTCATCTAGGCTGTAAAATTTCTCTTTGAAAATGTGTTAAAGCATAGCATAAAAAGCTATCTAATTCTTTTTTTAAATTACTCCAAGTGATGTGTCCACAGCCTTCTCTGTTACAACATTTGTAGTATTTAATGATCTTTGCAGTTTAGTTAGCAAGCATCTCATTTCAAGGTTCAGTATGTCCAGTTTGAAATCTGAAGTGCAATGTTTTGTGTTCTTCCTTCAGCATTTTAAATCCCTTACACTTCTGGAAATAATAGTCTTAGAGCTAAATACTGCATTTAATATGGTGGGGCTGCTATGAAGACAACTAAGTCAAGATTACTTTTCCCTGCGTTGTTAATTTTATCTCTTAAATTTGCCACTATTGTATTAGTCCATTTTTGTTGTACTGTGGTACTGAACTTCTGCTGAAGTGATTATCTACCAAAAAAACCAGGACCCAAGTCCTTTTGAACTGTTCCTTTTTAAACCAGTCTGTCATTCTGCAGATGTTAAACTTGATTTGTTGGTTTCTGGATGCAGAAAGAAAGGTGTATAAAACTTTGGATAGGAACATGACTATATGCCCAGGCCACTCACCTCTCTCTGTAACAGTAGCTTCTGCCCTTACTTTTGAATGTGTCAGATCCTTGTCATTTGACAATCACTCCCCAGAAAAGTCACCATCTAGATTTTGCAAAATACTAAATGCTGCTTGACCAAGAGTATGCAGTTACTCTCTCGTTAGCATGGCTTGCCTGATATTTCGTCTGAGGTGACTGCATGGATTGTGACTTCACAAAAATACTACGAATGTACGGGACCCACACTGAAGGTATTATTCTACCTGTTTGCAGTACAGAATCCTGTTGCCATATTAATTTGTCTCTAAGGATTCTGTGTAAGCTGTGGGAGCACCTGCCCCTGTCAAGGGTATCTCACATGGACCAGTGCTCATGAGCACTAAAAGTATTAAATTCACTCTTTTCTATAGGATCAGCATTTCGCTGAGTGTTGCTTCTGTCATCTGCTTAGTTTAGTACTTCCAGTTCTTCAGAATTTGTTGAGTTTTCCATCAGTAAAAGCACAAAAATGAATATTTATAGTCGACAGCATGCGTGTGTTTTGGTTTAAGAAATCTTAGTTATAAGTTAGTAGTCTAATCATTTTTCGGGTGATGAATTCTAGCACTTTGGTTTTTTGTTTTTGTGGTTTGTTTTTTTTTGTCCTCAGAATCAATGGCATGAACTCTTCTATACAACCAGTAAATCATCTGATTTTGCTTATCATTTGGTGGTTCTCTGACCTATTCAAAGCTTGTGAGGTGGTGTCTGAGCACCTGTCTGCATGACTTGTCTACTTAAATATCCAGCAATATGTGCAGGCAAAGGGGAAATCTGGTGGTTTAGCTGTACTGTATTCAATGTAGTGCAGTTCATCACTTTGGTTTCTTTAATCTTGCTTTAGCAAAAATGTTTTATGGGGAGTACATACTCTAATATTTTAAATACATATCTTGATCATTTCTCCTTGTGATTAATTAAAAGGAAGGATTTCCTTTAACTTTTAAATCATTAAATTTATTTTTAAAATTAGTGTTTAAATTTGGGGAGGGGAAGAACGTAGAACTACTTGCCTATATAACAACTATGTGGCTATACGATACCTCCTAGCAACAGACCGACTTTGGGGAAACTAGGTAATAAAACAGGGCTCTAGTGTACATAATGTATGGTAAAGATTCAAAGTAATTACACTTACTTTAACAAAGACTAGTTGGTGTGTCCTCTACACACTTCATATTTTCAGTAGGCTCTTAATATCAAAATGTCTGGGATGAGAGCTTTCTTTAGCTGAGAGATTTCAGACATTTATTTTGGGATTGAGCTACCTACATATGGTGGTATGGTGCTACCATCGTTGAAATGTACTAGCCCTATGGAAGACAACTATTGTACTAGAGTAGCAGTTGGAAGCCAAGCAGAGTAATCTGCAGCACTTGAACACTGGTGATTGGTGTCATTTTAGGTAACAGTTACTCTCCTTAGGGTGAGTTTCAATTTTAAATTGATACTCAATTTTTCATGCTTACATTTAGGTGTCTGCAGGTCAGATGAGCATCTAAACTCGTGTCATAGGCGGGGGGCATCTGGTCAGTATGGTCAGTAGAGACCATAGATCTTGTGTTGCACCTGCCTGTCTTGTGCAGGTGTCTTGTTTCCTAAGGCCTGTGTGTGAGTACCTTAAATCAAGCTCAAGCTTCTGTCAGCATTCCTGACAAGATCATCTTGACCAGATCAAGATGGAAGCTTTGACGTAGCCTGCAGTGTTACATGTACACACATAGTTACTTCTAAGTGTCTTAACCTGAAACTTAATCATTCCTTTGCATACTGATTTTCTTCTCTTCTAGCACACCAATGCAAAAATTAGTTTCCATGCTGAAGATATTACTTTATTAATGAATTAAGGCTCAGTTAACAAGCAGTCCAACTACTTTCTTCACATGTGCATGTAGTTCTCTGTAGCCCATAAAAACCTGTTTTATTTTCCTTCACTCAGGCTGTTGCCCTTAAAAATCCCTGAAGAAAATCTGGCAGAGTATGTATATAATTTTTCTGTTGGTTTAACCAGAACAAACAACATCCCCCACCTAACATTAGTCAAGAGCCATGCTCTGTGGAAGCTTCTTGCCCAAGTTGAGTGCTCTGGCAATCCTAAGCTATTAATTAAGGGATATTTGTCAAGCTATATTTACATTCTAATCCTCCTTTCCATATCAGATTTATACTGATGCAATAAGCCAGGTTTTGGTGGGGCTTGTATGTACATCTACTCAGGGTGCTGTTTTAGCAGTAGTGGATTCCAAATCTATTCAAGACCCACCTAATGGTCTAGAATTCCTGTTCGGTTATGAAATATTCAGAGGTTCAAATCCTTAGTCATCATGAACATTTTTTTGACCTTTAAACTAGTACTGTTAGGTTCATGCTTGGTGTAGTGTTATGATCAGTTATTGTCTTGGAATGTACATAAGGAATGATGCCCGTTTTGTTGCTCCGTGCTACTGGCTCTGAGAGAGGAAAAAAAAATGATATTACACTGTTTGTAGTTGGTACTCCACTGGCATGTCAGAGAAAGAGGGACGATTTGACAGTCAGTAGACACTGTTGGTGTCTTCCCCAGTCTCCTGTTTTAGAATCTCAGAATTAGTTTCAGACTTCAGATCTACTTTTAGCCCTCCCTTGCTAGCTAATGAATAGAAATGAAAATAAGTTCTATAAAACTGCCCAACAGGTAGATCAGCTTTTTTAATTGACTGCAGAAGAATATAGGGAGATAAGGTGTTAAAAAGTAGCTTTCATGAATTCCCCTCTTCTCCTCCCACCTATAGTGTAAGACTACTTGGAAGCTCTGCTTACATCAAGACAAATATGACTAAGGTAATTCTATTAGCAGAATGCAAACAGATCTTGAAGAAACAAGAAAGGCTGGATGAAATGCGAGGCTTGTACATTCAGCAGTAAAAGTTCAGGTCTGATCTTTTAGTGGCTCTGTTTGTTTTTCTTTTGAAAAGTAGTGAGAATTTTCTTCTCTACCTAACTGAAATTCATGAGTGTAGGAGGCAAAATGAAGCTGAAAAAAATTTGCCATAAAGCATAGCTTCAGTATCTGAACCCAACTTAATGTATTATATAATTAATATATAATATAATTTAGCAATTAATATATTTAACAATATTATAATAATTTGATGTTGCAATTTAATAATTAAATAATACAGCTGATATATTAATATAATAATATTAAATGTGGCATGATATCATCTGTGTACCTTGTCTGTTACGATACTGAGAGAAATCGGAGTCCCTTTTCCTGTGCAATGGTATATACTTGTAATGGTACATTTGCACCATCTTGAACCTCAGCCTTGTAGAGAGAGATCTCTTTAGCCACACTGTTTCTTTTGTTCTGTAATTCTGTTATATTTATATTCTCTTTAATTGGCTCCTGGAGCTGCTGCTTGTTCACTGTGGCAGGCTTCTGCAATAGCGTTTACTTGACAAGCTTCTCTCATGCCCTTCACTGGTAGGGGAAGTGGTGTCCGTTTCCTGAGAAGTGAGTTGAAAGGGAAAGGATTTTTCTTTGATCCTCTTGATAACTGTGTATGCCCTGACTGTTTTCAAAGTGAGAAGGAACCAAAAGTGGATTTTAAATAGTGATTGCTCGTTCTTCCATTTTTAGTTTTGTGTTTCAATTTGATTAGGTCTCAGAAATGAAGTACTCTGTATCTGAGCTGCTCTACATCTAGTGTATCAGTAGCAAATCTGAAAACATGTATGTGGACAAAGTAAGTTTTTGTTTTCAGATATCCAGCCTTGACTTTAAAGGAATTCAGTTTTGGGGAGGAGATGGGAGAAACCACGAGATAAATTTGGAGTTAGATGCTGCAACAAAAATGCTTCAATAAGTCTGGCCCTGCCCTTCAAGTCCCTGCTGCAGAGTAGGATTCAGAACCCTACATTAGGCTCTTAGATTGTTTTTTATAGGAGTCAGGGAGAACTGCTTGTCTCTAAACAGCACCTAAAATACTGAGTGGACATACTGAGTGAGGAACGGCCTGAAGGTAGCTGGTAACAAATACGGAATATAGGTGACACCTAAAGCTTCCCCCATTCTTCTTGTAGTGTTTTGCTCAAGACTGTAAAGGTACATCTCTATTCACTTTGCTCCCCTATCTATAAACTAATTCCTGAAAGCAAGTATTTACTAATTTTTAAATAATGGAACTAAGCAGGAGTTTCTGGTTTAAGATGCAGCTGGAAGAGGAGGGGATGTTGACAGTCTGGAATTTTGATCACTCCCCCAAAAAACAGGAGACCAGTTAACTTCTTACTTATTGAGATCTCATGAAAAGAAATCTCAAGCAAAGGAGAATCAGGATGTGCCTTCCTTTCCCCTCCATCCTTAATTGACATAAAAGCTGTAATGTAATCCTGAAATTTTTCATATGAATTAACTTATTTCCCTTCACTAGCTGCTATGTATTTATTGCTTATAAAGTGAAAATCTTTGTCCTTTGTATGGAGAAAAATAAATTCTACTCACTGGGGGAAAAAATGTTTCAATTTAAATCATAATATTTGTATCCTTATATTTACTTTGTCCCATAAAATATAAAGGGGCAGGCCAAAGAAACATAATGCTTTTATTTGGAGGACCATGCCAATAACACTTCTTTTGAAAAGATATGAATTAATCTCTAGTTTTTTATTTTTCAGGATCAACAGATTGCATATGCTATTCTACTGTTGGCATTTCTGATCCAGTAACATCAGCTCTTCATATTATTATAGGTGGGTGGCCACAGTTTGCAGTTTTGTTACGAAAATTATTAAAATAGCCAAAAATAACAAGTGCATTTAGTTCTTTTTATATGTTTGTGAAATATAATTTGAACATAATGGCCAAGTTGAAATACTGAGTTTTTGTCTGGGATTGAAGTCTCTGATTTGAAATACAGAACTGCTTTCTCTACTGTAATTCATTGTTTTCAAGGGATCATAGTGTTTTGAAATTTTATATCTGGTATTTAAGTTTTCATGCATTCTGGCATGCTTTTGAAAATAGCAGTAAAATACAACAAGCAGTGTAAGTTGTTGGTCTCTCTCTGTCTCTGAGAAAGCTATTGCAAGTGCATGTACACTTGAACAGTATAATTTTGTATTAGTTGCCCAATTGTCCTGTGCAATTCAATGCTTCCATGCCAAGTTAGAAGTATGGCTTCTGCTTGACTGGAGTTAGCTGATAATTCCCCATTTTTACCATCTGTAAGTCATATATTTGAGGAGGAACTAGGGAGGAAGACAACTACTCTTCAATAAATGCTTTTTGATATGTTGTCATCTGTAGGGATGCTGACGTTGCCACTTCTCAAAGTCCTCTAGTAATGGAGTCCCTGAACTGCACAGGGGCTGAAGGAGACAGCTTGGCATATTCAGTGCATTGTGATTTATGATTTCCGTCCTATCTTGCCACATGCTGAAGAATTATAGTCACCCAGTTGTTAATACTGAATTTGAAAAATTTTGTAAGATAGTCTTCAGTATTAATGATGTTGCATAAGCATAAAGGATAGAATTTCTAAGTGACAATTATTTCATTATCACTTGTTATTGAGTGCTTAACAGTTGCAGTTTTAGGAGCTGGTGTTGCAAAGGTTTATACGTGTGCTTCTCTGTTACTAACCTATGGTTAAATCTGTTCAGCATATGTAGAATTTAGGCCATTGGACTAGGATTAGAGAGAGAGATGGACTTAGTATATCATAGTATTTTAGCTGGATTATTAAATGTGTATATGAAAAAGAAAGTGTTTCTCACTTACATAAAGGGTTCTTCACAGTAGTCCATGGTGGAAGGATGGGAGACAGTGGACATTAAGTGAAACAGAAGAAAAAAAGAAAAAAACCCAAACAAAACAAAAAACCAAACAAGCAAAGAAAAACCACCACCACCTCCCAAATCCCACCACCCCTCCAAAGCTTACATAATGAGGACATCAGAGAGTTGGTATACTCTCCTTTTTCAGGGATTTTCAGGACTTGACTGGATAAGCCCTGAGTAACCTTATCTGACCTCATAGCTGAACCTACTTTGAGTGGGAGATTTGATGAGAAACCTCGTAAGGCCTCTTCCAGTTTGAATTATCCTCTGATAGTATGACATATAGGATTAAGTAATGTCTGGTAGATGTACAGATACTGCATTGATCTCTTCTATAACATCCCCTCCGAGTGCTACATGGTAAATGAGTGTAAATTCTTCATTATATATTTTTAGCATACCGACCTTTCTTCATACTTAGTGCTTAATGCTTTTTAAATATTAAATTTAGTATGAAAAAATTATTTTTCCCTTTCTGCATGTATAAGAAATATATATGGATATATGATGTATATATTGTGACATACATACAACTTTTTTTTTAAATCTGTAACATTAAAGCTACTATCATGTTTGCAGCTGCAAACAATATAAGCCTTAATAGAACTTTGCATTTCTACTCTTCATAGGTGACTGTCAGCCTCTGGATGTCTCTTCTGTACATCATAACAACACGTTTTTGAAGTACTCTGTATCATTGCTGGGTTATGGTTTTTATGGAGATATATTAAAAGATAGTGAAAAGAAGCGGTGGATGGGTCCGATGAGATATGACTACTCAGGTAACTTGTGTAATTATTACCTTCTTTTGTCAGCATGTAAACATATTGGAGCAGTTGATGTGCTCTCTCCAAATCAATCTTCTCTGAAGCTTTTAAACATCAGAAACAGACTGAACCTGATTTTAAATTCCTTGTAGTACCAAGTACATTGAATCACATTACATAAAGCTCCATAACTTGGGGGATAGCATTAACAGTGTGCTTATTAAAGTTGTGTTGAATATATGTCACCTAGTGATAGCTGCCTAGAAAGTAATATCTTTTATGTACTAATCGTTTTTACTTTCTTTTCAGTCAGAGATAGGCATTCCTCTGTCTTGGACATTCAGCTGATGGAATGAATTGTTAATTTTGTCCTTCTTCCAGCACTGATTATAGAGAGAGATGAGTGGTTTAGCCTAGTTAGCTAATATTTGGATAAATCCTGTGCTACTAGAAAGTATTTTTGCCCTCTTTGATTTGTCTTGTGTTAGGGAAAGAAGATGCAAAAGCAGAATTTAAGTAGTGTAGGCCAATTTTAAGATTCAGCAGTGCTGTATAGCTAAAATTTTTAGTTGGCTTTTGTCAAGCAAAGTAATGGCACTATCAGCAAATGTTAAAAGTTGTGGGGGTGGGCTGGTATTTCCTTGTCCTTTACAGTCTAAAACATCACAGCACAAAGAGAGGTGTGAGCTTGAGGAGAGTAACTATTGTTTTGCAATCCTTAGAGAAGGAAAGAGAGGAACAATCAAGGGATCTATGCAGAGGTGTTTGCAATGTGGATTTGTAACGACTTAATGCTGCTTAATACCTCTTTTATGTAGGCTTCAAGACTTTTCTTTCTCATCATTACTATGAAGGAACAATTTCTTTTCAACCAGCAAAACACACATCAGGATCTCCACGAGATAAAGATAGCTGCAGAACAGGGTAGGCTAATGATTATCTCTGGATATTTAACATGAACTATTTGAAAAGGCCTGTGCATAAACAGAGGTTACAGAAATGTTATTTTTAATATCAAAACACTTACTGTGAAAGAGACAAGCCTGTAAAAAAAATTTGTTGGCTCATTAAAGAGAACACTTCATTTTATCAGGTCAATAAACAAAAATGTAATAAAATTTTGTTAGCTGGTCCCCATTTCCCCCAATTTTAAATGAAGCAAAGTATAACAGCACAGTAACCACTTACAAGATGCTGAGGGCACTATGCTGTGTTGTGAGGGTACTATGCTGTGTTGCTGCTAATAAAGGAAAAGTCTGGATGCCTCATAGCTTCTACAGTTGGAAATAATTACTCAGAAATTCTCATGTTCGCATTGTAATTGGATCTAGCAATTTTAATGATTGTTAATCGTTAGTGCCATGACAGCAGCTGGCATAGCTTATACTGAGGTTAGGTCCTCTCAGGAATCAGCCTATTTAGCATTTTTTTTAGAGGCTACTACTGTATAAATTCTGTGTGATATTCTTGACTTGTTTCTCCAATCTGGGGGCCTACCTTAATCTCCCAGTGTTCCTTCCTTTCGCTTTGCTTTCATCTGCTTGAAGTTACGTGCTAGTATTTATTCTTCTTCTTTATATATGAATGTAGCTATCAGACATATAATAGTTGTCACAGCAGCAAACAGCACAGTAGGATACAGAGGAGCCAGAGACTTTGGCCAGAAACTACATGGAACTTGTTGAGATTGTGCTGTGTTGGTGCTCCGACATGCTACAGATCATGGTCTCCAGCACTAGTTGGAGCAACTGTCCTGATCCATCAGGTGCCTTGATGCAGGGGAAGCTCCAGAGGGAGAAAGCTGTCATCCAGGGCTCAGTCAGGGAGTAAAGAGTGCCTCGTTCCTCATGGGGGATTTTATACATCCTGATAATTGCTGGAAGGGCAATAGGGCTGGACACAAGCAATTTAAGAGAATCCTGGAATGTGGTGATGACAGTCGTCATGCAGGTGATTGACAAGCTGACTAGGAGAAATGCTCTGCTGGTCTTGTTACAGAAAAGGAAACTGGGGGATGTGACAGTTCAGGGCAGTCTTGGCAACGGTGACTGTGAGATTAGAGAGTTTAAAATCCTGAGAGAAATAAGCAAGACAAAAAGGAAAATTGCAACCCTGAACTTCAGGAGAGCAGATTTTGGCAAGATTCCATGGGAGACTGCCCTGGAGGACAAAGAGGCCCAGGAGAGTTGGTTGGTACCTCCTCAAAGCACGAGAACAGTCCATTCTGGTATGTAGAAACTTGAGTAAGCGTGATAGAAAACCAGCATGGCTGAGCAAGGATCTGAGAAGTAAAGAGAAGGTGGAAATGGAATGAGTTACTTCAGAAGAACACAGAGACATTGCCTAAACATGCAGGGATGGAACTGAGAAAGCCAAAGCTCAGGTGGAGTTGAAATCAGTGAGGGATGTGAAGGGTGTTACTTCTTACTAAGGGGTTATGTAAGTATAGCCATCATAACAAAAGGCTAAAGGAACTATGGGCCTGCTGCTTAGTGCTATAGGGAACCTAGTGATAGAAGATAAAGAAAAGGCTGGAAAATTACTACTTTGCCCCAGTTTTCACTGATGTAGTTTGCCTCCAAGCCCATGGATGAGGGGGAAACGGTGGGTGTTACATACCCTGACTTTAGCAAGGCCTTTGGTACAGTTTCCTATAGTATTCTTAAAAACAGATTGATGAGGTGTGTTCTAGATAAGTGGATGGGTGGAAAACTGGCAAGACTACCTAGAAAGGTTGTAAGTACCAAGTCCAACTGGCAGCCAATTACTAATAGCGTCCCTCGGGGATCAATACTGGGGCTAATACTGTGTAACATCTTTATTAATGACTGGGATGGTGGCAGAGAGTGCATTTTCAGCAGTTTTATGGATGTTACAAGATTGGGAGGAGTGTTTTACATGTTGGAAGTCAGGGTTGCTATTCAGAGGGACCTTGGTGGGCTGAAGAAATGGCTGATAGGAACCTCCTGAAGTTCAGGGGAGGCAAATGTCTTGTATCTGGGGTGGAATAGTCCCATGCAACAGTACTGACTGGGCACTGACTGGCTGGAAGGTGGCTGTGCCGAAAAGAACTTTGGTGGACAACAGCTCTACCTGAGTCAGCACTGTGTCCTTGCAACAAGGAAGGCCAACCATATATTGGGCTTTCTAAGCAAAAGAGAAGCCAACAGGTCAGGAGAAATTATTCTTCCCCTGTACTTAGCACACATGAGATGAAGGACTGGCTCCAGTATGTCAATGTCATTCACTCTTACAGCAGTCAAATATTGGAACAGGTTGCCCAGAGGTTTTGTGGACTCTATACCCTTGCAAATATTCTAAACTTGATTGAACAAGACACTGAACATCTTGATCCTGTAAGACCTGCTTTGAGCAGAGGTTTGGACCACATCAGAGGTCCCTTCCAACCTACGTGATCTCATGGCTCTGTGATGCTGTTATTTCTGACATCTAGTAATCTTCAGCACTGTACTTAAGTACCTATACTGCCTGCAGGGCTATCATGATTCATGCCACATCAGGGTTGTCAGTGCCATGTTGCATCTTGTGGTGGGGAAAGGTCTTGGAATGATTGGGTAAAACAAAAAAGCTGAACTGAATAATAGTTTTGTTTTAAGGCACTGAATGGTATTTTTTTTTTCAGGTGTTACATTTGCAAGAAAAGTGAGCAACAGCTGGCAGAACAGCACAAGGCATGTGGATTAAAACGTGAAGGTAATTTGTCATAAAAAGTAACATGGTATGGTATTATACAAATTACTTTTAATAATGTATCAGTTCAAGTGTGTGTGCGTTTTGTTTTCTTTTTTTAAACATTGTGAGTTACTAGATAATCCATTGTTTCTTTAAGTTTAAGGAAAATACATGTAAACATATGAAAAATATATGTAAGATGTCTCCTCCACCCAAACCTCAGAAAATTCTGAGAAAATTACACTAATTACTTATATATTTCAATGTGTTGGGTTTCTTTTCTTCAGGAAAGATATATTCTGTGAGCTAGGACTCTGTCTTTTTTGTGAGAAGGACTTAACTGATAAACTGTGAGGTAGTATAGAAGGAAGCAGTTCATTAAGATAACTTTTAGAATAGATCAGGATTAAAAATTTGTGTTTGTTTGCACAAAAGTCACACTATGTAAAGCTGTTTATTTAATAAATATGGGGCAGTGAACTTGGACAACTAGTAACTGATCTAGTGGACTTAAGTATTTCTGTACAGTACCCCATCAATACTCAGTATAAATGATAAATGAGATTTCTCTAGTTATGCTATCCTTATTCTCTTTTTTGCCCCCATTCCAACCCCTGCACACACATCCACGGATTTTTTTATGGGCATAACTTTTCCTTCCTTTTGTTAAAACAACTGTTAGTATACTGGATTCTGTGTAGTCATCCTCCTAGCTGTATCTCTTCGTCTGACTACTACATCCTAATAGGAAGGACTAACACTGATAAGACTTGTGGCCTTGCTGGAATCCCTCTTAAACAACAGGCAGCCTTCTCACAGGTTCTTCTGCTTTTACTCTTTTTTTTTTTCCCCTCTTGTAAAGCCCAGTGCATAAAGCCATAATTTTCTTGACAAACATTGGTCCTTATGACCCAGATTATCTTATAATTACAGTTGTTTTGCACAGCATCTGTGCCAGGTTCTAGGCATTTGTTAGCAAAAAGAGTATCATCATGCTATAGGGACTCATTGGTAGCATACAGACTCTGTATAGATTCCTATGCCAACTTGAATTGCTGTTACACATGTTTATATATAAAGCTTTCATCCCAGCTACTGCTTTCACATCTTTCATATAGTCAGCAGATGGCTGGATTGGAGTATATCTTGAGTTGTTTTAATTTATGCCCAGATTCAGCTAAAGAAATTGCTTTACATAATATTTTCTTAGGACCTAAATCTGATAGTAGGTTGTTTGATAAGAAAAAAAAAACAAAAACAACTGTCTTTTTGAGAAATAACTGTAGCTGGAAATTGCCAAGCTTTTTTCTTTTGTTTTTAGGGGTTTTTTGTTTGGTATTTTTGGGAGGTGGGGATTGTGTTTAGGTGGGGTTTTCAGGGGATTTTTTTGTTGGGGTTTTTTGTGTGGGTTTTTTTTGTTTTGGTTTTGTTTTTTGGGGTTTTTTTGTGTTTGTTTGTTTTTTTGGTTTTTTTAATCTGCCATTTTGTTAGCTTTGATCCAGCAAGGGAGCAAAGGCAGAAGAAAGCTACGGGTTAGTGAGCAATCAAGACTGCATTAGCCAGTGTTGCCCAAGACATTAAGCAGCAGATTATGTAGGATATTGTTTACTTAAATCCATTTTACTTCTGGTAGCTAGCTTTCTTTGCAGTCCAGTCTCTTCTCCATGCAGTACTGCTAAGCAAACAATAACAATCAGCTTACTCTTGGTTTGCAATAAAAAGGATTTTGAATCGCCGCCTCAGATAAGCTTTTTACTCAGCAGAGCGTATTGGCTGGTTCGTTCATTGTGCCTACTTGGCTTGTATACAATCCAGATAAGTTTAGGAGGATGCTTGCATTGACTGTCACCGAACATATTTCTTTGTATTGTGCAGAAGTCTATGTGCATGTGCTGAGTAAACTTTTGAGTGTTGGTACTTTGCTGATTTCAGCAACTTGGAGTGTATATACACAATACGCAGTTGAAATGAGTGCTGTTTATGCTCTCCCTGCTTATGCTTGCTCTATTGTATGAAAGAAATGCTGGGCAAATAATTTGTGCTGTTAACAGTGATGCACCCTGCAGAATGGTTATGAAAACAGTTGGTCATTTAAAATGTCGTGAATACCCCGACTTTGTTCATACTTGAACAGTGAAGCTTTTTTGAGTAACATGCTGAAATTGATATTGAATGGTACTTTTCTACCAGGTGAAAACAATCTATTACAGTAACATATATAAGCATTCTACCTTAAGTAATTTGAGACTTATTTATTACGGTGAGCATACTTCAAAAGTTAAGACATATTTAGATACACTATAGACTAAATTATTAATGCTTCTCAGATAAACAACAAAAGCATTTATCAGTCAAGGGTGTTGTTTTCATTTTGTGTTGGTATATCAGAAATGCCTGGTTTTCTTGTAAATAAGCACTTTTATAGTTCTGGACACGGATGTTTCCAGTTCCAGCAGTTTTTTACATTCTGTTCAGTTAACTTCATCTCAGAGCAGGGCCTCGTCCTTTGCCTGCAGCCTGAACTAAGTCATTCTGTATAGTTTGACATGTAAGCCTTTCTCATCTTTTAAGATACACATTTTGAATCTGATATAAATTATTTCTTTCTGTAATGTTCTGTTTGAAAGCAACATAACAAGATCAGCAGTAAAGCAAGCAATACTAAAGCCACTCTGGTAAATGATGCAAAATTGAATGTTGAATTAAGAGCTGCTTTTTTCTTGTTGTTACTGATGTGTTTATCAGGAGAGAGAGCATAGTCTAGATGGAAAAAGAATTATGTTCTTAGTTTCTTTTAAGTCTTTTGTCGCTTTATAATCCTACTCTATTTTTCCTGGAATTCTGTTTTTCTTGGGTCTGTTACTAAAGAGTGGATAGTAAGAAGTTCCAATGAATAAAAAATCAGGGAAGCGAGAAAAGTTCAATAAGCAAAGAATAACTACAGAACACTTTCCAAGCATTTTTTTTCTTATTTTTTTTCTTTTTCTGATGTATAAAGCTTGGAAGAGGTAAATTCAAAATGAATACATTGTCTAGGTAATTTTGGACTTAAAGTCTACAATTGTAATAATGATTCTCCAAAGTAAATGTGAAGTTCCTAAAACTAAGGCAGTAAAGAATATCAGAATTTCAGGACATGAAATATATAGCATAAATGTCATCTATAGTCCCATCGAAGAAGCACCTTGAAAATAACTATAAGTTAACCCAAATGTGGGGAACTGAATAATGTTAGATTTCTAAGTCTGTACCAGTTAACATACCTCAGAACCTCTACCTTGCTGTGGTGTGATGATCAAACTTTAACAAGCTTATATAAACAAACTTTATCATTTTTTTTTTGTTCATTTTACCCCCATCATCAATAATGGCACTTCTCTCCTGAAACTCCAGTCTTAGACCACATGTATCTCCATAGGTTATTCTGCAATTATTACTTCTGTGGAGTTTTTCATTTGAAAAACCCGAGTCCACTTACACTGGGAGTACAAAAGGAGTGTTATGGCTAATTTATGTAGTGAGGGAGGTGATTATGTGTAATCTAGAAGTGCAAAGGCTTAAATATCCATATTTAAGAAAATTCAGTTTAGATGACAACTCTGTGCAGTGCCTGCCAGTGTTACTTTGTTCCAGAAGATTCCTCTGCTCTTGGTAGTATTGATGCCACATTTAAGCTCAGTCTAGGTCTAATCTCTAACTAAACAGTCTCACATTGCTAAAAACAGACTTTTGTATTGTTTACCAGAAATCTCTGAAGATTTATGCACAGGAAAGTTCAACTTTGCTCATAGTATTCATCTTTAGACATTTGGGGATGGGGTGGAAACAGACTCCTGATCTGCTGCCTGCTGGTACTTGCTAAACCCTGAGTCATCTCTTCCCTTTTTGTCTTCCCCCCCCTCCCCACCAATATAATTTGTGGCATTGATGCATAAGAGGAATATTGACTTAGAAACCAAATACTAAACCACTGTCTCTGTATCATTGTTTATTTGATTAACATGTTGAAGAGCAAGAATAGAATATTTAGAAAGTTAAAAATCCCCCTGAACTTTCACACTACAAGAATTGTAACTTGCCTCTGTCTTGTCCCTGCCTAAGGCTTTGTGGGTTTACCTGAATAGCATTGATCCTGAATTTGGCATGTGTATGTCAGACATGGTGAGCAGTTTTAGTAGATAATCACAGTCTGTGAAGGGAGAAAACAACTTTTTCATATACTAAGAGAGAAATAGATTTTTTAAAAATGCAGTTTATTTTAGATATGTATTGACAGTGCATGAATATGCCCAGTAAAAACTTTTAAGTTGCCAAGAATGATTGCTTTTTAGTGATCTTGTGAGTAGATCAAATAATAACCTATCTCCATGCCTTTATTGATGTGTTTCAGAAGACGAAGAAGAATGGAAAGTTATTAAAGGGAAATTTCTAGCCATCAATGCAGTAAATATGAGCTGTGCCTGTCCACGAAGTCCAAAAGGTCTTTCACCAGCAGCCCATTTGGCAGACGGTTCAGCTGACCTCATTCTAGTTCGTAAATGCTCCAGATTTGATTTTCTACGGTATCTTGTCAGACATACAAACCAAGATGATCAGGTGTGTAGTCCCTTTGACAGTGATTTCTCCAGAGTCAGTCGAAGTTGTAAATATCAATAATCTTATATGACAAGAACAACATCTACAAAGCAGGGTTTGTTTTGTTTTGTTTTTTAAAAAGTTTATACGTTTTGGTTGACATAATCTTAGCATGTGTACCATTAAGAAAAATCATTTTAGTTAAGTCAAGTCTTTGGCCATAGCGTTCTAACAAAATTCCACTTTTGCTAATTGAACTCTGTTTCATAACATTTCCCATATATTTGCTGTTTGGACAATATTTAAAGTGATTTTATCACAACTGTGTCCCCATGTATTCATCATGAAAAACTGCTCACAGCAGTATAATGTAGCTGAGGTAGAAGATGTAGTGAAGAATAATAAATCACTCTTTGTAAACTGTATAAAAATGTGGTTTAGAGGAAAGTTACCAGAAGTGCAGTTTGATTTGTAAACTGCAGGCTTTTAGCAGAATTTTAATATATGTATGTGACCAGGATATGAGCTTTATGCATTCAGCTTCAAAATTATTCCTTGCATGTGTTGTAGCTGTCAGGATAAACTACAAGGGAGGATTCATCACTGCTTTGGATTGTAGTGTCTGTTGAAACCAGAGCTATGGCTGTGAATACACACGTTTAATATTTGTCACAACCTGATATTATTAACATGTTCTGGAAATTATCTGAACAATGCACTAATGTCATATCTAGTTATAAAAGCAATAATAAATCTCACTTGTTTATGATGCTATTCTTCTTTCTCTGTAGAAAAATTAGTATAGAATCTCTTTCCTTTATTTCCTCATTACCGTTCCCTGGGACATTTTGTTTGTGTCTGTATTCCTCCTTCCTGCTATTCTGTCTCCTCTTCTTCCCCTCACTCCTTCCCACTCACATTGTTCCCTTGATATTTTTGATTATTTGAAGTCTTCCCTGGCTACCTTTCAAATTGGCTTCAACATTTATCAGGAGACTACTTTCTGCTTAGACTGGAGACATGGGAGCATTCACGGGTGGCTCTGTGCAGCCGTGGATAGGAGTTTTTGAAACTAAGCTGTTTGGACTAGCACACTCCTTAGTGAGCCTCCTTGTACCCGTGAGCCACCGCTTCCAAGTGCAGAGTTTGACAAATTCACAGTTTGTTTATGGTTAAAAGCCGAAGGAACTTAACACCTAGGAGGTCCCTTCAACTCTGATGCTTTTTGTGATTGCCACTGTGGTTGTTCCCCCTCCAGTGCTTCCCCACTGTTTCTCTCGGGGATATGTTGGTTTTGCAGTGTAGATTAAAAGCAGGGTTGTACATATGTCCTCACCTAAGGTTAGTGTGTATCACAATAGTGAGAAACCCTGTTTAAAATCTTAAGAAAATGTGAAAAGAAAAAGGAAGAAAAGGGTGACTGTACATTAATACAGACTGGTTTCTTTGTTCACTTTTGCTTCCTTGCCATCCCCCTTCCCATAGACACACACAGACGTACTCCATTGTCTTTGCCAAATGACATGTCTGTATTACAGCTTACTAAATGCTTAAGTCCATATCAGTTAAGTTGCTTTCCTTTAGTTTACAAAGCCTATTTTAAAACATTTGTACAATATTGTAGTGTAAATCAAATAAGAGCAATCTCTTAATTGTCCTACTTTTTCTAGCTGAATTAATTAGTTAAAAAGATTTTTTTATTTTGTTGGAATGTAATAATATTGCCCTCTATTCTTATTTTCATATACACCCAGCTCTGTGATGTGATCATACTGCCATGGAATCCTCACCTTCAGGGCATTGTTCCGAATGCAGAAGCAGAAGGCTTTCAGAAAAGCCCATGTGTCTTAAGGACTGTAGTTGAACAGGTTCTGAGGATGGTACAAAGATCCAATCAAAAACTTTTTGACTTTGATTCCATGTTATAATAGGTTTTTTTTAGGGTGTTTTTATGAGTAAATGGGGTATTAAAACTATTAATCTCAGAACCTGTTACCGATTATCTATGAAGTGGCAGTACTGCAGCTACTTGAAGAGGACCATTGAAAAGTAAGGTTCCATTTTTGTTTTGTTGTTTCTGACTTGTGCCGTTTTTTAAAAACAAAAATCACTCTATGCCTCAGGTAAGCTTCTCTAGAAAATTGGAGTGGAGACTTTCTTGAATACAGAATGCTGCATGCTGAGTTGCTTTACACATCGAAGGTACTTAACTAATTTTAATTGCCTGTTTTGATTTTTTTCTTTGTAGTTTGACTTCTCATTTGTAGATGTTTATCGGGTGAAGAGTTTTCAGTTCACATCAAAGCTTTCAGAAGACAACGAAAGCAATGTCACAGACATAGGAAAGAAACGTTTTGGCCAGTTCTGCAGAGATCATCCAGCCTGTTGCTGTAATATTGCTAATAGCACCTGGAATTGTGATGGAGAAACTCTGGACAGTTCAGCAATTGAAGTGAGGTAAGCATCGATTTTTCTCTCCGTGTATCGGAAAACATATTAAGCCTTTTCACTGATTTTTAAAGAAGCTCATAAGGACATCCCAAAAAGGTGCCTCTGCATAGCAAGTCTAAGTCTTCTGATAATAGACTTTTTTTTTGGTTACTTTTTTGAGTCCTTTCCAGCAAATACTCCAACCATGTATATTGTAAATGATTACTCTGAGATATGTGGGTGGCCCTACCTTTGAAGTCCTACTTACTTCTTAGGTACTGATATAACATGCTTGAAGTGCTGAAAGTGAAGGTGGTGTTGGGAGGATTCTTTTTTAAAATGAGTATCTCATTACTCTGAGCAATAGCTTTTCCTGTTAAATTTAAGTTTAAGTAAGCATCTTTGTCTTACAGAATTACTGAGCATGTCCCACAGTTCATGTTTTTTGACACACAGCACAGTCTTGTCTCCAGCCTTGGCATACAGAGAAAGTAGTTGGCAGTTGTGCAAATAATCAAATTAGAAGGGAATAGAGGTTTGTGAAATTTGAAAGGCTTTTTTCTTTTTTGTTTGGGGTTTTGTTATTTTTTTTTGGTTGATTGTTTTGTTGTTTCCCTTAGAAAAAGGGAACCAAAACCACAGCACAAAATATTTACTTGCAAGTGTGTTCCATTAAAACATAATCACTTGACTGTCGAAAGTGATTTTTATAAATATTGTATAAGATCAGCTCATTCTAAGTGTCCCATAGAGCTTTTTGTGTGGAAAAGAGGAGTAACAGGAGTGATGGATACATGAAAGCATCCAGCCTTCTTTGCAGGGGAGGATTATATCAAGAATGAGCACACTGTTTCTGTAGTCTGGAGCAAGGAACTTTGTCCAACTGCTTGAAATTCACGGATTGTTAGAATTAAAGAAGTAGTACTCATTTATTTCTTATTGATTTCCATATTTTTTAGGGTTCACTGCCAGTTAATGAAACTATTTGCAAGGGGAATCGAGGAAAACTGTAAAGATGAAGCTGCCTACAGCCAGAGTAGTGTTGAAGAATTACTATAGACATTGTTCCTCCAGTGGGGAGAAGAAAAAGAAGCTCAAGGAAATTGAGTAAATACGCATTTTAGTCAAATTGACAAGTATTTTAAAATTTTAGATTTTTTTTTTATGGCTTCAGTATAATTTTAGACATCTTATTGCATTGTGTTTTTTTTTTAAAACATTGTAGTCATTAAAATATATCTTGGAGCAATGTAATCTAAGTTATGTTCGAAAAGAGAGGATTGGTGTATATATGTGTAGTCACGATGACTGATAAATTCTCTGTGCTTTTCTAGAGAGCTAATTTAGCAGTTGTGTTGCAATAATATGTAAATTTTATAAAACATTGGATTTTCCATTGTCATCAAACCAAGCTATCAAGACAAGATATTTTCAGTGTCTGAGAAGACATTTTCTGCTGGGAGTGTTATGTAGTTGCATGTGGCTTAAATGCTGGACAACAATATTGTCATTCTCATATTTTTTTTTAGTAAAATTTTTCATTTTATAATTCTGACTATACCTTGCAACTTATCAATGCAATTCAAACACACATTCCTGGCTTTAAGTAATAACAATAAGAGTTTAGAAAAACTTCAAAAAATAAAAGCACATCTGTATACAGATCATACCTATATATTCTATTTATAAAGGCTTCCTTGCATGATGCTTTTTGGGATTATAAATGGTTTTATGACTGTTTAGATGATACCAAATACCACACACAGCAACCGAAATGTCTTGGAAGCAGCTCGCAGGGATGCTTATAATACCAGGAAGGCACAGGCAAAGGAAAATACAAATATCTTCTGAAACACCAGCACGTCTTAAGTTTTTTAAAATATCTGAAGTTAACATATTAAAAGCTTCCCTCTTCAGTACATGATTCTTTGGACGTTCTACTACATATGTTAAAATGTCTTTGCAAAGTAAGATTTTGGAATGTTAAGTTTAAAAATATGATCTGATAATTGAAAGTTTTTTAAATAATGTTTATTTAAATATGAAACAAAATGATTTGTGAAGTCAAGGGAAGAAACTGGCATCTGATAAATCACAAATTCACTGTGCTGATTTGTTTTTATAGTAAAAAACATTAGACTATCATGTATAGCTATGGAGTGATTATTTAAGTTGTGTATGGATTTGTATATTGTGACACACATTCTGTGTGTAGGCTTGGGGCTAAGTTTTGCTTTTCTTGTACATATTTATTCCTGTTTGAGGTTCAGAAGTTAGCCCCTGCTCTCTTCCATCTTAAGTGTGTAGTTCTCCCTAAAACTCATTGCATCTGAGGTTTTTTTGTCTGAACAGCTAATGATTCTCTCTTCGTGAGTATTTATTGACACTTCTGTCATTCAGCTTGTATTAATTTTATGTCTTTCATGTATTTGTTTTGTGTAAGCCATGGTGATTGGTCAGTTTATTACTGAAGCACTTGAAAATTGTTATAAATGGCTGATTTTTTTGCTATTGGAATTATTTACATTCCAGTTTTGTGTAATATCAAAATGGTGTGCTATATCTTTGCTACAAAGTATTATTCATATCGCTCTATATGATAAAAAGCACTTGCAAATGATATTTGTTTGAAGTACAGGATTCCTCTTGTTATGTAGTATTTCAGGGAGATGCTTGAATACTTTTCTAAAAGTGCTGCTGTTTACTTTCCTTATTAATGCAGTGAGTTGAAATGTTGATTGAACCAATGTTTTTCAGATGTTTCTAACATGTGTTATGTATACTGTATTTTTAAAGCCATGTTTAATAAGTGAAATAGTATTTTGACCTGAGAACCTCATTGAAAATGAGATTGTGCAGTTCTACAAATGCAAATATTTTTTGAAAGTGTCGTTTGTTTAATAAGTTCTACAGTTATTTTGGTCTATCAATGAATATTGTGAGAGAACCCAGACTCCAAGTCACTGTAATTCTTGTGCAGGATGTGATGGTGCACACTCAGCTCATCAACAGATGAGGGCATTTATCAGGCATTACAGCTGTCTAGATCACATTCTCATAAATGAGAACAGGAGTAAATCCTAACCAGCTTTTTCCATTAGTTTACTAGCAAGTCATGAGACCCTTGAATGTGTATTGAAATGCTTTGAGTATTTTTAATATCTAAAACTGAGTGCTTGGTGTTTCCAAAGAAAGCTACAGTGAAGGTCCCCTTTCTGAGAAACGAGCCACCAGAGAAGAAGGAGAAAAGATCATTCTGTAGCACGGTATTGAAGTGTGAAGTAAATAATGAAGGTGTTGCAATATAAAATGAAAAGGTCTTAGGTAACAGAAAAGCTGTATAGTTGCATTTGAATAATTCTATTTGTAGCATTTTATATTAGCAAAGCACCATATGTGAGTTGTATGACATGTCCAGTTTATTTTTAAGAGAGCTGCATAAGTGATGTCTGCCTACATTTTAGTTCGGGGGGGGGGGGGGTGGGGTGGGTGGGGGGTGGGGTGTCTCTGAATGTAGTCTCAGTATGGAAATTATGTATAGGAAAACTGAGTTCAAATTTTTTCCCAATCTTGCTGGCTTCAAGATTAGAAAACGTGTTCTATTTTATGATGCTAGGGCATTTCACTGAAAAAATAAATTTACATCATACAGCAATACAGTACAGTGGTTTTCTTCTTTTCACAACGTGATTTGAAAAAACATCTACTTTTGTTCATCAGAAATCTGGCAGTAGTGTGCTCAGTGTAACCAATGTGGGCAGATGAAACCAGGTGGAGAAGCAATCCATAAGCTTCCATTTGGGTTGACCACAGCTTTGTAGCAAGCGTGAGTGTGGAGAAACACTGAGCGTGAAGGAAAGCGACTGGTGAGACTGGACTTAGGCTAAAACTAAGCAACACTACCAAGGTAAACTGAAGATTGAAGCGGGGAGAAGAAACTTAGTTACAATGCAAGTATTTAGAGTTATGTATTATGGAAAAATCTAAACTACAAAAACTGAAAGAAAACTACTGTTCTAAGAAGCATGAAATATGTATTATGCTATAAATAGTATATAGTAAATAGATGGGGTTTCTTAGAATTTCATTGCAATAGTTATTACAGATGCAGTACATATTTTAATAAGTAAACATGTTCATTGTAGATGAACAGTGGGCACAGAAGGAGAACATGCTTTTCAGCACTGTAAAGACTTCTGCTTTTGAAGTGTGTTTGAAGGTTTACATGGCAAGATTTTGGTAGTGGGGGGCTGCAGGGCTGCCTTTCATGAAAAGACACCAGACACTGCCCCCATGTTGGACAGAGTCAGTTCCAGCCGGCTCCAGGATGGACCTGCCACTGGCCAAAGCTGAGCTGATCAGTGACGTTGGTAGTGCTTCAGTGATAGCATATTTAAGAAAAGGTAAAAAACACTGCACAGCAGCTGTGAGAGGAGTGAGGGGAAAGTAAAGAAACAATCCTGCAGACACCAAGGTCAGTGAAGAAGGAGGGGGAGGAGGTGCTCCAGGCGCCGGAGCAGAGATTCCCCTGCAGCCCCTGGTGAAGACCATGGTGAGGCAGCTGTCCCCCTGCAGCCCATGGAGGTTAACGGTGGAGCAGATATCCACCTGCAGCCTGTGGAGGACCCCATGCTGGACCAGGTGGAGATGCCCTGAAGCAAGCTGCAGCAAGTTTCCTGGTGAGAGCTGCAGATGTGGAGAGAAGCACATGCAGGAGCAGGTTTTCTGGTAGGAACTGTGGCCCATGGAGGACCCAAGTGGGAGAAGTTCATGAAGGACGAAGGAGCGGGAGAGATGAAGTGTTACGAACTGACCACAACCCTGATTTCCCATCCCCCTGCGCTGTTCAAGGTTGGGGGAGGAGGTGGTGAAGTTGGGCCTGGGAAGAAGGTGGGGAGGGAGGAAGGGAGAAAGTGGTTTTATTTTTTTTATTTCTATCTGTTATTAATTGGCAATAAATTAAATTAATCTTCCCCAAGTCGAGTCTGTTTTGCCCCTGACTGCAATTGCTGAGTGATCTTCCTGTCCTTATCTTGACCCATGAGCTTTTCACCGTATTTTCTTACCCTGCCCTGCTGAGGAAGGAGAGGAGCAGGGCGGCTGGGTCTGGGTGGGCAACCCACCACATGCAGTTATGCAACGAGGCAACGATGGCAGGGATGTCTTATGGGATGCATGGGAAGGTGGTATGTAGAATCAGAAATTTTTCTGAACGCCTCTGTCTTGCAATTCAAGTATTATTTCCCCAGAACTCCTGCCTTAATCCCTATGAAGTAAATGAGTAATCGAAAGTCATGGGTTTTATTCTCATTAGTCACACTGCTCTTATTTCAAATTTTCAATAGGATATTGAAATACATTTAATAGATTCTAACTGGTATTTAAGTTGCAGTAAATGAATTCTGTCCATAATGAAGTGACAGTCTCCCCAGACCTCTGTCTTACCCACTGACATGCACATGATGTATATCTTGCAAAGGTTTTTGCATGTCCTTAATTAACGTGTCACTAGTCCCATTAATTAGAAGGGGGTGGGACATTCATTTTGCAATCAGTCATGCCTTTCAAATCCTCTGCAATGAGAGGATTAACTTTTTTTTTATTCCATTTCCTACTGTTTAGAAATTATTCCTAATACGTACCTACCAAAATTGCTAACTAGAGGTTGTCTTCAAAAGATGTTTGCTGCTTTAAGACTCTTACATATATGAAAGGGTGACTTGCTCTTGTTGGTAGCTATTTCACCTAAAGTACAGTTTTGTGCCTTATTTTATAGGAATTCTCCAGCCATAAATAAAATGAATAGGTTTTTTCTCTTTTTTTTTTTTTTTGCATGTAGAGAAGACTTCAATAACGTAGAACAGGAAAAAATAAAAGGGGAAAAATAATTATTCATAAAGGAAAAATACTGAAAGAATAACAGAAGTGATGCAAATTAAAAAATCCATGGAGACCAAATTCTGGAAAGGATGGAAGAAAAAAACTGCAAAACAAATTTTACAGAGAAGAAAAATAGGAAAACAAAATACAGATTTTTTTTTTTGTTATTTATTTTGCTATAAAGCATTGCCCAGCTGTATGTACTCTAACTGCACAGTAAAGCTAGCACTAAAGGTTTGAGTAGATTGCTAGAAGTTTGCCTATTTACAACTGGTAGACAGAATAAAAGCTTTATCACTGTTGTGAAGACATATTTCTTG
The DNA here is from genome assembly GCA_031468815.1 of Morus bassanus. Classification (NCBI taxonomy): domain Eukaryota; kingdom Metazoa; phylum Chordata; class Aves; order Suliformes; family Sulidae; genus Morus; species Morus bassanus. The sequence goes on from CM062571.1 coordinate 67,554,906, forward strand.
AAAAATGTTGGGTCATGCTCTGTATCTGCTCACAAACTTTAGTAAAATAACAGCATCACTAGACGAGGTGTTAAAGGAGAATTGTAAAAGCAGCTTCCTGTAGCAATGTGCAGCATTCTGAAATAACTGCTCATATTAATCTGCCAAATGTTTATTTTTCATGTTAATATTTAGCAGATGTATTTTAGGAAAGGGGAGCTCGGGCAGCAAGAAGAAATGCTGGATTAGTACTTCAGTGCTGCTGAGGTGTTAAGGTTGTGGGATAGCAACTCACGCCAGCTAAGGGTCTGCCCCATAGACCTTGTAACGCCAGGGAAAGTTCCCGCAGAAAATGACTGCATACAGAAATACCTATGCCGTTCCTGGTAGATGTTTCTGTAACCTATTCTTCTGAGCTTTCAGTGATGTATATTCTGCAAAGCACTTTAGCCATCAGAACAGATTGCTTAAAAATTTTTGTAGTTAGAAAACTTTGGTTACTCACTTAACTGAATTTCCCTTGCTGTATTTAAGCATGCTGGCTCTGTCCTCAGTGGGCACAGGGAATGGCTCATTGCCTTTGGGGAAATTCCCTACCTATGTTATTGCATTCCCTCTCAGTCTTCGGTTATTTGCCTGAACAGTATTAATACTCAGACAGAGAAGGAAAAAACCCACAATATTCAAGCACATATTGTTATCAAGCAAAACTGCCTGAAGATGATTGCTGTTTACCACCAAAGAAGGGACTTTCTTATAGGAAGAGAGCTGGTATTGACAGGGTTGCTCCAAAAAAGGAATGAGTATCTGCATAAAGCCTTCAATCAAATTAGATACTGTTAGTTCCTAGATATCATGTTTTCACAGAATGCTGTCTGAAGCTCTGATGGATGCATTTTAGGGTAGATATCTCCCTTCAGCAATACTTATCAGATAAATAATTACTCTGAGGGTTACACTGCTGCTAGATGCTGCCCTGCCCCTAGCCCAGAAAGAATCAACCCAAAAGAATAGGTAGCTCTCAGGTGGTCAGAGCCTCCCATTTTGTCTCATAATGCTGGAATTTTCTAGGGAAAACAGGCAAAACTTGAACACCCAGGCGTTGCTGTGGTTGCAATTTCCTAGTAAAGGCTTTCAGAAAATCCTCAACACATTGGTAGCAGCATCAGGAAAGAGTAAACATAGACGTATTCTCTCATCAGAGCAGCAGATTGTGTTGTTTGTTCTTCTCTGTGCGTAGGCAAAGCTTTGAGCGAACGGAAGAATTTGTATTTTTTCCTGCATAAGGAGTTTACAGACTCAATAGAGGACGGTGAGGTGAGGGGGAAGCACAGGCCTGCTGCCGTCTGTGCTCGAAGGAGTCCATCCTGAGGCTGTTACAGTGGGGAAAAGAAGACAGTAATGCTTCCTCTGGACGGACTAGTGCAGAAGAGGGATGAGGTGAGCAGGAATATCAAAAAACCTGTGGCTGTGAAGACTTAGCAGTCCAAACTCACCCTCCCAGTCAGCAAAAGCTTGCACTGCACCTGTGTAAATTGCTCGGGTTTTGGGACTGACGGCCATCGCTGTCTGCCCTGCCTTCATTTGTTGGAGGAAATTTCACTGGTCTGGGATAAATCTGTCCTGTAACACTGCTGTGAAAAAGCACAGCAGGAATTCGTTAGTAAAGTAGACTGTGTTCAGTTTTTTCACTGAAGCTAAATGAGAGGAAAAAGGAGGTGATGAAAGGGTTGTTGATTTACCCTGTCCCTTACTGAAGGAACTTGACACAATGCACCTTACATTACATGTTCAAGGGGAGTGGGAGGCTACTGCTGCTTGTATTGATTTCTACCAGGTTTTCTGATTTCTACCTTCCAACAAAGGCTACTGAGATACCAGAACTCCTTTCTCCACTTGGCATGGGGTGGGGCTAAGGACATGAATGCTATACCCACTCAAAAGCACCAATATCTGTATTTGAATTCCCTTCACTCCCAGGACCCAGCATACATGCCTCAGCGGTGACAGCCAGAGCTTCCTGTAGAGTGGAAAATTTCTCCCTATGCTCTTAGTGCAAGGCAGCAGGGAAAGGAACTACAGTTACTGTGGTTTTAACATTTCTCCTAAAGCCACTCAGGTGGGAATGCATCTCTGCTGTCTTCATAAAGACTGGGAAACACACATCAGGTCACAATGACCCCTGCAGTGCCCTTTCTACTGACATTGACTGATGTCTTAGACAGTACCAACAGCCTGTGGGCCACATGAAGCTGCAATCAAAAGACATCCATCAGGAAATGAGGTTGCCATTATCTTTGGGCTAAGGCCACAGACGTTTTAGCAGAAGGGGAGGTGTTGTTGATGGCTGCAGTTGCTGTCTCTCATACATGTTGAAATGTGTGCTGGGAAACCCTGGTATGTACTAGGAAAAAGATGTGGGTGTCCTCCATGGCTCTGTAGCCACTGCTGATGAGCAGGAGTGGCCTGTAGTCATCAGGAGCACTGATGTGGAGTATGCCTCCCAAAGGACCTTAGGTTAGGATGTGCGTCTTATTGAGGGCTCTGATGCAAGTCATGCTCTACCTCCAGAATGCAGAAGTGTCACTGGGAGCAACAACCAGTAAGAAGCAGACAGAACAGGTTATACAAAATAGAGGAGATGACAGAGATCGTGTCAATGGTGTCTATAATGGACTTGCTGACTGTGAACTGCTGTGCGACAGAGTTGCAGGGGCTGAGCACAGCCAGCTCACTGAAGGCAATGCCCACTCGGCTGAGGGTGAGGGCCTGGAAACAAGCACACTGGCACTCCAGATCTTATGGCAGCTCTTGGCCAAAGATCTAAAAATTAACCACTTATAGGTGGTTATGTTTTGCTAGGAATGTTGAAAGGTCCTGATGCAAGCCCCAGATCCCTAAGAAAAAGGAAGCCTGATCTTATGAGTGGCCTCCGGCAACTTGGCCATCCTCCCTTGTTTAAATAATGGCTAAGGCAGCATGACTCCTGAGATGCACTGGGACACTTAGTGTAGTGGCTCTCCTACCTAAAGCTCTCTCCTGCCTCCTGTTTGCTCTTTTGCCCTTCTCTCCTCACATGAGTACCAGCCTGTTACAACCTACTAATGAGCAGGAAGAATATTGACACTGAGAGGTTACTGCATCAGGACGTTTTATACAGGGCAGCAGGGTCTATGTGGTGCAGAAGATTTCAGATGGAGGAGCAGACTTTTGTCCTTTGGGTTTGTGTCACATGCCACGCGGCATGGATGTGTCATGGAGGAGCCCACTGCCATGAAACAGCCATCAGGAGTGACTGAAGAGCAGCCCTACTGCTGCTGCCCCAGTGTTACAGCATATCTGTGACTCTGAGTATTTGGGAGCAATTTGACATGATGAAATAATTGTGACAAAGGTGTATTTTCAAGGCCTTTTCATGCAGCTCCTCTGGAGGAGATGATCAACTCGAAATAAAAATCTCAGGCACATTCTTGGATGTAGTCTGAGACCTGTAAACAACATTGGATATTTTGTTCACCTGTCAAGGTCTTGTTTTTCAGTCTTGGCTGACACTGCCGACACAGTGGTGTCAGTACAGAGGAGGCTCACTAACACTGAGCGATGCTAAAGGTCTGCAATCGACACACTGTTTCAAATATTACTAGCCGGCCTATGTTGGTAGAGCAGTGTTGAGAGAAAAAAGGCTCAGTGCGTGTTAAGTCTAAAGGATAACACTTGAAAATGACACATTTAGAGAAAATTGCACATGCACAAGATTTGCCTTTGGGTAGAAGCAGATTATTTTGCACACAAATACAAGAGGATGGAGACAGCACAGAACTCTGCCTCCTGCTCTCTGATGTGCACGTTGATTGAATCTCTCCACCTGCAGTCTACAGTTACCATATTGAAAATATTGCCACTAATTTTCAATAAGGAAAGAAATATAGCTTTGTTTTGGTTTTGGAGTCTTTGTATCACAAAACAATGCCTATAATCCAGGAAAAGAGATTATTTTTCACTAAAATGTCAAACAATGACTTTACATGCAGCTATATACATGTCACTTGTTTTCTCCACACCCTAAGCAGCAGTGGAGAGTTCTAAAGTTTAAATCATTTTATGATAATAGACTCTCTGGTACACTGTTTAATAATTCTGCATGTTAATGTAAATACTTTTTTATCTACCTTACTGCAGTAACTGCTATTCAGTGTTTTAAGTCTGACTCGGTCCTGCAGCTCCCTCTACTGAAAATTATTTCCTTGAAAATAACTCTACATTTCAGAATACAGCATTCATTTTTAAGGTAGTCTGGCAAATCCATTTCCCATGGTTCCCTACTTATGAGATCTGCAGTAACATGCTTCACTTCACATTACCTGTTACTTCACGCTGTTAATGTCTACTTTTAATTTTCTTTACAGGATTCACTGTGATCAAACAGTGATAGATGCTGCACAGTTATTTTTTGTCCCAAACAACTGAATGATTTGAACAATGCCTTCATTAAAAAAGGACAGAAACATAGGTCAAATAGGGGAAAAGTATAATTGTACATTTTAGCACCTGGGACCCTTAGATTCTTGTTCAGGTACCAACTTTCGCAGCTCTGGAGAATTTGACTATGCTGCAACTGTGTTAGGCACACTAGAAAACGTGGCTTAAATATTTGTTTCCACCAGGTCTCAGGTAGTTCTAGTTCTCAGTGAACAAGAGATCACTCTGTTCTGCCCTGAGCAGGAGTGGAAGAATGTCATAAGTAAAGAAAATAAGCTTCCACATCTGTTAAGGTGGTAGCCTGCAAAGACAGACCATATCACATATCATTTTCAGTCAGTGCCACGTGGTGTATGGGAGGCTGGGGCAAACCTGACTCGATCTGGTGTTGCTTTTCCTCTCCCTGCCAGTTCCTGGCTCTCGGGCTCAGCCCCATTTGCTCCTTTTATGGCCATAGCAGCACTTCTGATTGTTCATCTTCTCCGGCATTTCCCCTTGCTTAGCCAGCATACCCTGCACATGCCCTCAGCACTGCCAGTTTTTCCCTTCCTCCCTTCCTCATTGCTATCCTGACCTCTTACTATTCCCATTGCCTTCTTTTACTGACTCCTTCTGGAGTTCAAGTACGGTACCTGTAGTACTGGCCTGATGACACTTCTGTCTGTTCCTTTTATCTCCTTTGCTCCACCTTTGACACTCCCTTGGTCTGGCTGCCTACTGCTCCAGCACATGGGCTATCAAGCTCTTCTCTATGTTACTTCTCTTCTGGAACTTTTCTGCTTGATTTTAGGATGCAGACTTACATCTGAAACAAGGTATTTACTTATATATCTCTGAGAAGAGATGTTGGCATCTGGACACATCCTTGGGCACCCAAGTGTTTTACGTTTTGGTATATCCAAGCCATACTGATCAGCTTTGGGCTTCTGGATTTGTGAGTGTTTTTCTGCCTGAGTATTTGAAAATTCTCCAAAACTCCTTTTATCAAGGGGAAATATTGATGTATAATAAATGAATGACAATAGCAATAGGAAAATATTATTAATTTTGTGGAATTCAATTACAAATAAGTGCATATTCTCCAAGGGAGCATTTAAATGTTGAGTATCACTGACATGAGTCTATGTAACATCACTGTTGGGGTAAGACACTGCCATACTCACACTTCTTTTCTGGCTAAAAGACTGGGTTAAAAAAAGCACATCACTCTAAACAGTGAGCTTTTCTTAGTTATTTCTACATTAAAAGGAATCTCCAAGGAAACACAAGTACTGTGTGGCGCTGCTAAGATGTTTGTTCCCTCTCTTAACCTTCCAATAGCCATCTTTATTGAAAGCCTTTAAAAAAATAATGATTTCTTTAGCATGTACAAGTATGGACAATATAAATGTCAGTATTTATGGTCTACATATTTTTCTGTATAGCACAGCAGTGATATATGTGTAAAAGCAATTTTGCAGAAAATGGGATAGAGTGATTTCAGTGCAAATGTTCCCAGCATTTATTGCTATGAGCTGGCTTGTTTACAGTGGGATCCATAATCCACACAACACTTGACTGAAGTGCATCCTAATGTTTGTAACTGGATTTCATCAGAAACTATAAGCTGTAAAAGGAAAATGGCTGTTCCTATGGCCAAGAGGGCTGTGTAGTCTGTGCTACATGTGGACATCTTAAATTCAGGAGTATTAAGATCCCTGAGGCCTGTAGTGGAAAATGATGAAAGAGAACGCAACGCTATCAAAAAGGTAGCAGGAGAAGTACCAGTCCCTCTGCCCAGGGGGGAAGCAGTAAGGGAGCAGAGCAAAGCACAAATAGAAGCCAGACCGCTGTGTGTTTGTGTATCCCAGGTCATACTGAAGGCTCAGCCAGTAGCATGTTGATCACAAAATCCAAACTGACTGTACTGTGGACCCTTTGGCATGTCACCATTCCTCTTCAACAGCCTTACATAAAGATTTTGAAATTCAGCTGCTCCTCAACAGAGCCTGTGAAAGTACCACGCTGAACACCAGAGGGTTTCCTCCTCTTCTGAAAGGCAAAGGAACAAGATGTGGGTGGCAGGTCAGCTACATCCTCAGCTGATGGAAATCAGCTCCTTTGATTTTTAATATAGCCACATCAGTTTACCATAAGTGAAGATCTGCTGCTCTGCTTAGCCAATACATGTGCTTAATCGAAGCATATATCAGGTAGTATTACACCAAAATTATGAACAGGCTTTGCATCCACAGTGTGACCTCTGGAATTGTGTTCTGTCAGCTCTAGCAAAGTAACTTTTTATTCTACTTCAGTACACCCTGAACCTGAGGAACTAGACTAATAGGCGTGCTAGGTTCATTTCCAGATGGGTCTCGAGCAAGGCAAATATACATTTTCTGTTGAATACACAAGCTCATCTAAGCAGAGGAGAGGAGAAGATGGTCTATTGACATTATGTAAAGGTGGCATATCAGTTTAAAGGGTTCTGTTTGCCTAGAAGAGTGTGCAGGAGACTTTTTAATTACCTGTCTAGGGTTGACAAAGATAAACACCCTGTTATTATTCTATGTATTTGCTTGTAACTCAATTAAGGATGTGTACTTAATTGTATCACCAATATGAAGAAATAAGCATTAAGGTGTTTGAAAGCTAGAGGAAATTAGATGTCCCTCAAGAAACATGAAAGGTCAGGGAGTAGAGAAAGCAAGGAAGCATAAAATTATGGCATTGGTATTCAACTAAGATCAGAAGCAAAGGGCTGTGTTTTCTGAGTTCCCAACTGTAAGGTTAAATTGAGGAGTTAACAGAAAAAGTGCGGACTTAAAAAGCAGAGCAACACAGCACAGCAGCATGAACTAAATCAAACATGTCTAGCTATTCTGTCAGTGGTGAAGGAGAGCTTATGTTCTCGAGTTATTTCAGTTACATTGAATCATCCCTGACATATCTACAATATTTGCTGTCTTCTGTGTACAACACTCTTGAATGATAACGTTTAATGCATGGCACTAAGTGATCAGCCTATTTCATTTTTCTGCTTCCCCATCTTAATTTTGCCTTTAGAAATACAGAAACAACAAAGGAGATGAGGTTGGTTTTTTTTTTAATTTAAGATTAATGCACAGGGCTGTCTGATCATCTCCCTACCTGTCCCTTTTAATGTGCTAAGTCTTCAGCATGGATTATGACTGCATATATCATAAAAGCCAAATCAGTTAGCCCCACCTTCATTCAATGCACATTAGCCTTAACTTTTGGCATAGCAAACACAGAGGAACAGGATGTATTTCCCTGTGAGAGGTGTGCTCTCCGTAATCCTGCCCCTCAGACACTGGCCATTCCTGCCAGCATCAGCACCGTGAGGTGCCCAGCAGCACCAAGGCAGTGAGGGGAGGAGTGATACGATACAACGACAAAGCACAGCAGATGTTGCTGCTGTCGTACAGCCCCACAGCAGGACAGCCACTGCCAGCCAATGTCCCATAATTGCTCCCAGAGCTGTCGATTTAGGAGCAGGGTCAGAAGAGTAAGTCATTCGGTGACTTCTTACTGTTTCTGACTATTTTCCCTCTTTCTGCAGAATCAAGTGTTCTTATCAGTGCAAGTCTGAGGTGGGGCAGAAAGCAGGCAAGGGATGTCACTTGGCCACGGCGGGTGGGAGATGGCACTTCTGGGATGCTGTAACAGCAGAGAACTGAGGGAAAGGATCTTCCCTGATTCTCTCCTGCCATTACAACGTCTCCATCCAATCTTCCTTTTGACACACCTGACAATATAAACATGTTCTTTGCAACCCCAGGAGACTTCCCCAGCTGCAATTCATCATTGAAATAGTTTGATTAAATTTAATTTTGCTCTTTATAATTTTTTTCATAAATCACCTCAGCACTTTCAGAGGAAATTGGTTTTTTTTTTTAATCCATCTGACAGCTGATTGTTTTGAGGGTTTTTTTACAACATCTGACACAGCTGACACCACTGTTCTTATCATAAATATCTGCCACATTAGATTAAAACTGTGATTAAAGCTGCTCCGCATTCTGCTGGCAAGGCACCTGGACCTGCACAGATTACAATAATAACCGTAGAAGCTCCTTCCTGAGAAGAGTGCTGTTTCTGTAGCCATGTCAGACAAGTGCTGCCTTTTAAGAATGATTGCTCAGCTCTAAATGACATTTTTGGCTTTCTTTTAGAAAGTAAGTTATTTATTTTCCTGTGATTTTAACGAAAGAACACTATCATCCCTAGAGAGCAATTTTGTTTTTCAGCACCAGAGCAATTACTTTCAGCTGTATCAAGCACCTGATGTTTAAAAGTCTGTGTGGTTTCAGGGGTTTGAAAAATGCCTTCTCTTAAGGACTCCTAAACTAGTTTCTTGGTGGCTCTTATCAGTCCCAAAATCTCAGAAGTAGATTGCTGCGTATCACCTCGCCACCACTTACTTACCGTTCGCCATTTGTGAGAAAATACATATGTAACCAGGAGATGATTATACTCAAAGTTGAAGCAGGAGATGAATGTATATGGTTATGATGCCTTCATTAAGACAGCAGAACTTTGTCTGGAAAAGCTGTTCTTGTACAGGACAATAATCACACAGTCATAGAACAGCCCAGGTCAGAAGGGACCTCGAAAGATCATCTTATCCAACCTTTTGTGGTAAAGGGAGCCTAGATGATATTATCTAGCATCCTGTCCAATCACGTCTTGAAAACCTCTAATGATGGGGACTCTGCCACACCCCTGGGGAGGTTATTCCAGTGAATGATTGTTCTCACTGTAACAAATTTCTTTCTTATGTTGAGATGAAACCTCTCCTGGTGCAACTTGTACCTGTTGCCCCTTGTCTTCTCCATGTGACTCCTTGCAAAGAGAGAGGAGAGCCTCCATCCTCTTTGTAGCTGCTCTTTAAGTACTGGAATACTGTGATGAGGTCTAGCCTGAGACTTCTCTTCTCTGGGGAGAGAAAACCTAGCTCCTTCAGTCGTTCTTCAGCCCTTTGATCGTCTTCATGGCCCTCTTTGGGATCCTCTCCAATTAGTCCATATCTTTCATCCAGAAATGGATAAAGTACTCCAGGTGTGGCCTGACAAGTGCTGGGAGGAGTCACAGAGCCTGCAGGAGGGCCGCAGATGGAGAAATTACAAATTCAGCAGGAACTGAAGAGCTTCTGCCCTGCTCAGGGGCAAGATACCACTGACTGACAGCAGCTTGTCTGTCTGAGAAGCAACATCTCCCATCTCCCACCTCTGCCAAATTTCTTCCTCTGCAGTTGGGTAGGCTGCTAGGGGACCACCACGCTGGCAGGACTCTGGCATGTCTGGGAGAACCTCTGCAACTTCTAAGCAGTGACGGCACCAGCTCCCCTCCCAGCAGTAGGCACAGAGCACAGGCTTAAGTGCTGCAAGTGTAAGTGTAAGGAGGTAAGCAATGAGACCTTTGGTGGCCACGCTGTGTGTGCCTGTGGCCACTGTATAGGTAGCATGTATGCTCCTGAATAGGGCTAGTCCCTGATGCTGGAGCAAGGAGAGCAGGACCACAGAGCTGAAGGCAAGATGCCCTGTCAACAGCAGAGCGTGTACCTGCACTGATAGCTGATTACTGACATGAAGCAGGATCCTATTGATGAACAATCCACTGAGGGAAAAATATTAAAAGCCCAACTCGTAAGAACAAAACACGTATATATCCAGATCAATCTATAATTCATACTTACCAGAGGCATCTTGACACTCAACCCTTGCCACAATGAATAATTAATATAGTCTTTGTGCTAGAAGTAAATAATGTACATGAAACATATCATTCACAAAATGGAATTAAATGCATAAAACCATGCTATTGTCATCTTTTCATGACAACATCTGAAAAAAAAAAAAAAAAAAAACAAACAAAAAAACCAACTCCTAAAACCAGAATGGTAAACAATGACAAAGCAAAATAATGATGATACTTGTAATCTGGATCATTCTTAGATTCTTACAGGTTTTTCAGAAAAAACACTTGGTCACTAGCTAGAGTCAACATTCATGGCTTGTATTCTGTTGCAAATCAGTTTGTGCCATGTCTTTCCAACCTTTAGCAGTATCACACTTCAGTGTAAGCCTCCCAGTGCTACTGAGCCTGGTCGCTCAGGCCCAGATGGCTCACCCAGGTGGAGTCCACAGCACTGGAATTCACAGCTCTTGCCATAGCGGCTGCTTTGTTTGAGTCCTGTGCTCAGCTAAAATCTCAGTTGTCATTTTCGTGGTCTGTTTAGATCACTTGGATTAGAAAGTATTGGAGAAAAAAATAATAATAAATGTTTTGAGCAAATAAAATTAATTAGATTGGTATAAATAAGCTATTTGTTTTTGCTGACAGGGATTCATTGCATTGGGGAGAGCACTAAGGCTGTGAGGCAGAGTGATGGTGTATGGTCTACATGGGTCTGGCCAGGGAAGGGTGATGACCTGGGCTGAGGAGCAGAAGGAGAGGGTTGTACTTGAGGACACACACAGCAGGAGACAGAAGACAGGTCTGGAATGCAAGCTGCCATGCTTGGCCTGGTGCATTTATCTCTAGTTACTGCTCAGAGGATCTAAAGGAGCAGGCTTGGGCCTGGCAGGAGACTGCCTGGTTGCTGAATTCTCTGACTTTTATCTGCAGCCCAGCTTTCAGGTCTCATGGACAAGGCCTGCATCAAAAACCTCAAGCCAAGCAGGGCATGTGCATTATGCAGTGTCTTTGCAATGGCTTTTAGACAAGCTGTCAGCAGAATTACTGTCACCACCTCTCCTGAGATGTCTGTGAAACCTAACGTAAGTATTCTGGCCGCTGGCTCTTTTCTGTCCATGCCCAGGCTGATGACTAGTATCAGTTAGCACGTGGTCTCTGAGGAAATTTGTGAACATGCTCTGCAAGTACATCAAGCAATTAATTTGTTAGCACACCTTCTAATATGAGGCCAAAATTAGACCATGAGTTCCTTCTCATCCCATTAACTTGAGGCTGAGGGATGGAAAGGATTGTTGAGCCAGCCCCATGGTGCTGTTTCCACCTTTAGACACCATGACAGCAATGGCCAATTGCTGTGAGCAGCTGTATTGCATACACACACACTTACACCAAATTCCTGCTGATGCCTCCTGTCCTTCTGCAGTGGTCAGTCCCAGCTCACTGTCACTCAGTCAGTCTGAGTGACAGCCATGACTTCTTTTTCTTCTTCATTAGCTCCTTCCACATCTACCCTCTCCATCCTTGGCTCCTCACCTCCTCCAAGCTCTTTGACATGGTGCCCACTGCTTGCTGGGGACGAGGGCAGACTGGCTTGTGTGTGGGTGCAAGTCTGAGCACAGGGCAAGATGAGCTGGTCATCTGCCGTGAATTCTAGTCTGGAGGGATCCAGAGGCTGTGTGGGTGGCTTGTTTGTGTGCCTGGGAAGCCAAGTACATGGGAGCTTCTGCCAAAGGGCAAAAAGATCCAGTGTGGTCTGTAAGGGCAGAAGATTTATGATATGGCATTGGTGGGGGAAGTCTGGCTAGAGATGCAAATGGCTTTGGCCAAAAAGCTTCTCTGTGACTCTTTGATGCATTTAGAGATGCTGCCAAAGAGGACTTCTGCCTCCCTGGGCTCTTTAGTGGGCAGTACCTGTGAGGAGAGGGGGGCTGAGTATGGGAAACTTTTTACTTGCTCCATAACTCCTTCTTACTTACTCCTGATTTACTCCAGGATAGTTAAAGCCCACAGTCTGAGTATGTTCCCATCTCTTTCCAGTGATAGCCTGAAAACATGGAAATTATAACACAGATAAAGCATCCCAGTAACCCCAGCTGGAATGTGTGCAGCGGTGACTGCTCACCTCTTCAGAGGCTAGTGCTGGAGTAGCACTTGTGGCTGGGAAAGGCAGCTTGCCAGGCAGCCCTGGCCTTCATCAGGATTTCCAACAGATGGATGACTGCGGCTTGGCTTTCAGGTCAGCCCCTTTTCTGTCCATGTTGTGCCCCTTTACTGCCTGCTGGCACCTGTGGTACGAAGGAGTGGGTCTGTGCATCGAGCTGGGGAAAGGCAGGGGATGAGAGTGCCGGGTGATGGACTGCACGTCTTGCAATCGCCTCTCAGGCATGAGGATGCTAGCTGGCAAATGAGCCTAAATGGGACTGAGCTGCTTGAAATGAGTGCTGAGACATCTGGGGTGTTATTAGCAACCCAGGGAAATTAGATCTGTGGTCTGGGGCAATTGCATCGTAACTAAATGTAGGCTCATACCCAGAGGGAGAAGTTTACCCTACTTTGGGAATCTAAACTAGGGCATATAAAACTGAGTCACTGGGTCTATATACAATTAGTAATATCTCGATACCTTTAGGCCATTTTTCTTGTTGTCTTTTATTCCAGAACAGACACTCTTTATTATTGTATTAATTTTCTTATATTACTAAAAAAAGAATTCATGTACAGAGTAGATTGCTTGTGATATTTTTCACTGCCAATATGGCTTGATGAAATGTCTGTGGAAGCTTGCCTGTAGCTCGAAGAGCAGCGTGAGGCTGAACAATGAGGTTCAGAGGTGCTGCCTGCCCCAGCGGTACCTTCCGTAGGAAGGTACCGGCATCAGCCTGGCACATACCTAGCCTGGGGCCAAAGTCTGCCCTCAAGAGGAACACAACAGAATTCTCTCAAAAATATTACAAATATCACAGGCTTTTATTGATTCTGTGAGTTCTTATAAATCAGGCAAATAATTGTATTTCTAATACAGTCTACGACATCTTGAGGGAACTGGGCCATTTAAAAGCAAAAGGGTCAGGATTTTACACCTTGTTTTAGGATATATTATGTCATTTCAGCTCATCAATTCTCACTACTTTGTTCCTGTTCTTAAAAAACATTTCATGTGGGTGTTTTGACCTCACAAACCAGATGTTGGTATTACTTCCTGCAGCACCCTGGAGGGGTGGAGGGCTGCTGTTTTCTGTGATTATTATGGGATTTTATTACTTGAGTACAGTTCATGTCTGGCTAATGCACATTTTCTCCACAGCCATTGCTTTCAAAGCATCTTTTTAATTTGTTCTCCTTACCCTGTGCTCAGAGGTTTCTGTTTATGCTTTCTGTCTCCCACCGGCTGTTCAGACCAGTTCTCAAAAAGAAGACAAGCACCTCACCAGACATAGGATGTACTGGGTATACAGGTGTCCAGCTGTGCGCTGTGTTGTGTAAGAACAATCATTTAAATTAGTCAAGAAAACAGGAAAATGCATCATCATTCCTTTTTATTTTTTTTCCTAAACACTTTCAAGTGTTACAGGTCATGGAAAAAAGCAATAATTATAAAATGACACACTATTATAATAACCAACCAGCAAATATTTATAATTAATTAAAAGTAACAAAGGACGGATTAGAATATAGGAGTCATCTAAAACAACAGCTGAGATGCTGTTTGCAGCAGCTGGACGTGGTGCGCTGCTCCTCTCCCAGCATGAGATCTTCAGAGGGTGCCACGGTGTGGATTGTGAGTGCCCCTCTGTGCTGCACTCTGGGAGGGGGAAATTAAATATGTTGCCAGACACAAGAAAAACAACAAATGTTCATCCTTCTTAATTAGACTGTAGAACACTTATTGCCAACCTCCCCTAATGCTTCCTGTTGAAAGCAAATTATTCTGAGAGCATTTTTAATGTAACTTTTTTGCAACTTGCTGAAATTCTTACCTCTTCTTTAGTAAGGCTGATGGCTTGAGACTGACCGATAGACCCCAGCAATGGAAGAAGGCTCATATAGAGTATAAAAACTAGACAACTAGCGAAAGTATTTCAAAGAGAGCAATGGCCTTGAGCTGGCTTCAATCCACACATTCCTTCTCGGAGATTGGAAACGTCCCCCATCATGACAGTGAGCATATTTTAGAGGCTGGTAATGGGAATCACATTGGTATTGTGATTGAACTGTGTATGGCAATTGCTATATTTTGCCAAATGCAATTTACATTTGTATTGTGGTTTCAGTATATTTTGTATCACTCTGCTAAATCAGAAATCCTGTGTAACATCTTCAAATAAGTACTTTGACATAAAGCATTACACCCTCCATCCGTGGCATATCCAAAAGAAGCTGGTCAGACAGTATTGGACTCCAACATGGCTGCTCAATAATAAGACTATTTTGTAATTATGTTGTTCATAAGTTTACATGGCTTTGACTTTTGTCAGATAGTTTCTCATCAGAGAAACTTACTTAACTAAATGCTAACAGCAATGACAACTGGCAAGTCTAATTACACTTGACAGAGTACAAGACAGTGTTTTTTCTTCCTACCAGATGCTTCCACTGCTGCAGGCTCCCTCGTCTACTAATTCCTGCCCCCGGTAGAACTTATTAAGACATGCACCTGTCATTTGGGACATCACAAATATCTGGCAAGACATGTAAAGTATAGCAACATGCAGCAGAAGTGCCAGCGTAAACAGCCTCTCTCTGTCACAGAAGACTAACTTCAGAAGTGAGGAGTTACACAGGGTAGATGCTTGTCACTAAGGTGACGTGATGGTTCTGCAGCAGAGACAGTCGGGGGGTTGCATCTGAAAAGGTATCAGGGTGCCTCCCTGTCCAAGCGCTTTAGGGCTGATATGCTACTCTCATCTTCACACAGTCATTTCTGCGCCTTAACTGTGCAAATGGTCTCACAGACTCATGGTTGATTAAGGAGCTGAGGCAGACAGGACGATTTGACGACTGCTGTGGTATGATACCGCAAGGTAGACTGACTCGATGTTTCTATTGCAGATAAATGACAATTTAACAATCTGTCAGCATGCATAGATACATTTTCCCATTTTTCTTTGGTGTATGAATTTTTATTTAATATCACATTAGTTTGCCTTCAATGTATAGAAGAAACTGACCTAATTTTTGCTACTGGGCACAAGGAAGGCAGAGCAATAAAGGTGTTTTGTGGGGGAAAGGAAACACACCGTACTTCAAAGATCCTGGAACAATATTCATGATGTGGAGCAAGATCATAAGAACAAGAAATGGCCGTACACTGATAACAAGGTTGGTAGTGAGACGCTGGCAAGTTAAAATGTCACATTATTGGGAAAAACCCAGACAATACCTCACCAGCTGATTGATTCATCTGTGGTGCTGACTAACATACACCATTGTAAAATATTTTCCATTTGTCCCAACTGCTGTCTACTGCTAGTGCTTACTAATGAATTCTGGAAAGCACTGAAACATGTAGATCTTTAGACCAAGTTTGCCCAGTTTTGTGTGAGTTTTTGTGAGTACAAATCCATCGTGGTCTAACTGGGGCAGAGGCACACGTGCTGATGCTGATGGAGAGGCAATATTCCCTTATCTTCCTTCCTTCTTTCTAATAAATCTGCCCCAAACCATACTCACAATGCAAAATTGAAATTGAATTTTAGAGCATTATGGGCTGTTATTTGTTCCACTTTATATGGAATGAGAATTTTGGAAGTCCAGAAGAGCAACTCAGCAATTTTGTGCTGTCTGGGGCAGCAACGTCAGTGAATCTTCTCTTATTCATGTGCTGCAGGCAAAAATCAGGAGGTTCCTCCTCAGTTTTGTTCCTGTGGTTGTGAGAATTAAGTCAGTCCATGAGCTTTTTACAGAGAAGCAAACAATGAGAAAGCAAAATTAAAACAACCTACTTAGAAAGTTTTGGGGAGATTTTGACAGTCTAGAAGGTATATTTTTTATATCTTTCCATCCCAAGAGCCAAGAGTTTTCATGATTACTAGTCCAGATATTTTGAGCCCAGAACTAGCTGTAACATTAAAAAATAGGTTTTATGTGCTTAAAAATAATTCATAGTTTAATGGTCAGATATCTCAAAGCCTTCTAGACCTGGGAGACTGGGAATTTTTCCTTTCCATTGGCATAAATGTTTCCATTTCTAGTCATACCCAATACAGTGTATATAGGGCATTACAGCTCTGACATTTCTAGGCAAAGAAAATTTGTCACTGTTGTAGCACTGATTTTTACCTTTCCAATAGCTCACACAGGTGTAATTTTAGGAGAAACTCCATGTTTGAAATGAAAAAGAGGAAATATTAGCTACAGGGAGCTGTTCCTCTTTGGGGACTGTTGAAATAAATCCTAGGTGATAGGGTTTAAGAAGCAGATAAAGTAGTCAAAGGTGTATGATAAATTTAAATATAACATATCGCTGTAATTTAACACCCCATCTCAAAATGTGCCACTACGGATCATCAGTCAGAGGTCTGTGTGTGAGCTCTGTTGATTGAGTCTCGAAGGACTGGGAGAGGCACCAAATACAAAACTCCACAGAGGACAATTATGGGCAGATTGTTCTAAAGCAGCTGAGCAGGAGGTCCTCCTTCCCCATGTCCAACATCCCCGGGGCTCCCTGTCTCCGTGATGCTGAACTCGCAGGGTGCAGAACCGAGGTCGTGCCGGTGATCCGTCTGTCCCCTCAGCACACCGGTCCCTGGGCAGTCAGCAAAAAAAGCAGGCTGGATTTCTACAAACAACCACTGTCTTCCTCCAGCCACTTTGCTAATTTTTCCTAATAGCCTCGGCAGTCCAGCAGGGCTTGAGTAACTATTAATTAGTCATTACAGCAGTGCCAAAAGGGTTTCACTGGGTCAGGACTTCATGAGTTTGGACGACGCAGTCCCTGCCCCAAATCACACCCAAGAGAGCTCAATTACTGTATTGATTATTTGTTTATCCTGTTAGTATGTGCTTCCACTGCAGAGCTGAGGAAGATAACACATATGGGCTTTCTTACCTGTTGGCTGATGCAGATTCCCAATGACGGTCACGGTGAAATGGGAGAAATTTTTTTTACAATAGCTTTTATTTTGAGTGCTAAATGCATACAGAATGGATCTAGGTTCTTAACTTTGGGTAATTAGATTAATAAATTGTTATGATATTAAATAAGTAAACATGTAGAATGTGAGTATGTAACATTTAACAGTCATTTCTCCAGACTTTTTGCACATGTAAATACAGCCCAGCCCTTGGTGCCTTTACATTATCTATGTGAAAATATTGCTTTTAATGATAATGTACTCCCTAATTTGTTCTCCCACTGGTTTAGATTTCCTATACATAGTTTCTCAAATACATAATGGCACCATAGAGCTTAGGCAATTATTTCCAATGTCTGGGCATATTTATCAAGTGGAAATAAGTATTGATCATCTGTAGAGAAGGTCTCAACATTCCTTCACATTTTCTGGCTGGCCGGCTTGGAGAGAAGTTCATTGTTATCAGTGAATTGAAGGTTGGGTTTGTATTCCTGTTTTTAGACAAAACTCACCAGGCCTTGTGGTTGCAGGTTCATAACAAAAAAACAGTCATACCACCTGCTTTGCAAAACTGCTGCCATTGATTTATTTGGCTGTTCTGTTTCAAATTTGGCACATCATGTTTTTATCATATTTAGATCAAAAAAGACAGTGTAAAAGGACTTAACTACTTTGTATGACAAAGATTATTCTAAGGTTTTAAGACTAAGTACTTAATATATTTTTTGTTCATTTTTTAGCTGCATGTCAACTAACTCAGCCAGATCAAATTTCTATTGCCTAAACATCTCTTGCCAGGAGTATCCTGCTGCTTTCAAGGATGAAAATTTACTTCCCAGCATGATTCACCAGGTCCAGCATCACACCAGTACTAACAACCAGTGCTGGCTCTGCTCTTGAGCCTTTGCTACTGAGGTCCTTATTGCCAGAGGGTTTTAAAGAATCGTGAAATTGCTGCAGACTCATGTCACTCCAATACAGCAAATGTGTACCTCTGTTTTACAGATGAAAGACACAAAACCAGAGGGAAATAGGAAATTAACCCCAAATCTTACTGGATAACCTGTGGGGAAACCATGTCTCCTGGTCTCCTTACTCTCTGTGTCTTAACCACAGATCGATCATTTCCATTTATTTCAAAGCTGTGTTTGTACTACTACTGCTGCTAATACTGTTTCAGCAGGTGCCCTGCTTAACTGATGGAGGAAAGTGTTCCGTCTCCAAATTTTTTCCCCTCTGTCCTGTATGTTGCAGTGCAAAGGACTTTTGGGGAAAAAATGCTAAGAATAGGTGTAATCAAACCCTTGGGGCATTCACAAGGACAAATTTTCATTTCTGTAACGTGTGTTCCATGTGATATTTCATCACATATTTCCACTGAAAAACCTTTTGTGCAGCAGACTGTTGGCAGGAATGGAACATAAGAAGTACTAACACAGAGAATTCATGGAAAGCTTTAAATTGGCATTTTTATACTGATTTCCTGACATTTGTTGTTTGTTTTGTGCCTATGTAACCATATGTTAAGAGGTGGGGGAGTTCATAAGAAGAAACCAGAAGCCACAGCAGAGCAGCTCGCAGCTGGGAGGTGTCTATCAGCCATGCAGTAGCTGATGAGCTGGGGGGGCCAGATCCACAGCACTTCTCGGGCACTGCTCTACTTGGCCCTATAAGGACTATGCTGCCAACACTCAGCCTTGAGTGAGGTGCACAGGCTCCCCTTACATTTATTCCACTGAAGTACTTAATACTTAAACAACACTGTCATTATCTTTGGCCAGTAAATATTTGACAATGTCTTCCTCTCCCCACTGGTGGTGCAGGGTGTTGCGCAGGGTTGGCGGTGGGTGCTGCACCTGCAGCATGGCAGCGACGAGGGAGGCGGCCGAATCAGTCACAAACGGAGGGATTACGTAAACCGAAAGCTAGAAACACACTGCAAGACACTTCTATATTCTCTGTCCATTATATTATCACATGATGTGTCCAGTCTGCTTTTAAATCATTTTAGAGATGTGCCTTCTAACACTTTTCTTGGGAAGCTATTTCACAGTCTATTAGACATCCTTGTTAAAATTTTGGCTGGATAGTCAACTCAGATCTCCGTTTGCTCAGTTTCCTACTTTTATATGCAATTACACCCCTTAGAAATGCTCTAAACGATCTCCCTAATGCCTCGGGTTTTGTACCTTTCAAGCACATGTAAACAGTTATAGCAGTTTTGGACACTGTGTGGGACATCTTAAAATATTTAGCTCTTACAGTCTTCCTCCATGAATCATCCACTATAGCCCTTATGTTAGGCATTTTATTCTTCTTGAAGTTCTTTATAATGTGTCATCATCTTCCTAGGTAGGTTGGTGCCCAGGCCTGCATGGAAGCTATAATTTGTACAACAAAGATTTCACATTCAAAATGTTACTAGGCTGCACATAGTTTTAAATTCTGCTCAGTGCCCTAATTTCACCAGTAATTGTACCTTTTTTTTTTTACCTTATACACAAAGAGAAGTGAGCAGGTTTTCAGTTTAATTAGTTTGGTTTCTGACAGCTTTAATGTGCAATGCTGTAAAGAACTGCAAGGTTAAAAGATTTTCCTGGGGTCCATAGAACTGCAAAGAAAAATAAACACATTTTGCTTGTAAAACAGAAGGAATGCTATATGGGATATTAAAATATTTTCCTCCCTTTGTTTTCTTAAAGCACAGAACTGCTCATTTTAGAGTGTAAAATAGGAACATGGGTTTGTCATCCTAGCTCCTAAAATAAAGCACACATAAATGTATTCATAGTACCATCCAGATATTTTTCACAACAGCATGACAGTCAGATGTCACAGGCAAGATGCTGTCTGTTGGCACTCAGAATATTTGGTGTCACTGGATGGTAGGAGCTCTTTCTGCATAACATAATACATAAGGACTCTATAGATGCTACTTGTAATGTTTTGGTAGAAAGTCCTGTGAGGGATCAATAAATGACACATTTTACTTGAAAAAAAAATTGTACATGAATTGATAACAATACCTGATTCCAATTTCTTCATAGGCCTATTCTTAATGTGAGAAACTGTATGAAAAAAAAAGAAAAGTAGTTCCAGATCCAAATTTTGGAAATGAACCTAATTGTGCTAAAAATGAACCACACCAATACCCTATGGACTTCAGGATGGTTTATGGCAGTTGGGATGAAAATAACCTGGGATCATTCTGTGTAATTATTAATAATAATGATGATGAATACAATAATGCTAATAATAGTAATAATCAGAACAAAATTATGCAGATGCTCAAGTCAGGGTCTGGGCTCCACAGTGCTAACCAAATACAAAATCGTTGTCATATACCTATCACAGGATCACCTGGACTCTCCCATTTCTCAGAAAAGAGAGCTATTTTTTTCCTTCAGGTGAGCAGTATTCTTGAAGTGCTCTAAGCACAGCTGGTATCATAGACATCTCCTCCCCTCACTCAGTACAGTAAGATAAAAAAATATGAACAAGCATGTGCAGAAAAATATATGAAAACCACAGATGATATCTCTTGATGAATAACATGGTAGAATCCAATTTTTGAAAGACATCACTTTATTACCTCTTCCTACTATACTTTCACTTGAGGATATTTCCACCTCTGGCCTTTTCAGCAAAATTTTACTCTCCTCAATATTCACTTCCTTGTGTCTGGTTTCCATCTTGCTGCTCATTGATACCTGAAAATCTAAAACACTGCCTGCAAATTC
Organism: Morus bassanus; assembly: GCA_031468815.1. Classification (NCBI taxonomy): domain Eukaryota; kingdom Metazoa; phylum Chordata; class Aves; order Suliformes; family Sulidae; genus Morus; species Morus bassanus. Next base: position 67,575,877 of record CM062571.1, read on the forward strand.
CAGCTTACTTAGAGCTACAGATCTGTGCTAATGTAGTAACCTTCCCCCTTTCACCCAAGATCTTCATCAGAATGAAGCAGGACACAGAGGAATGCTGAAGCTTTCTTCAGCAGTCTCTTAAATTAGCCATGTGCTACACAATGCGAGCTGGCTACTGATCGCATGGTGATCCATTCTGCTTCTGTGAGAAAGTGAACAGGGACTGCAATTTCGGGAGATGGTCTGATTAAAGCAGATGAGCCTTTCATCTCTGTTTTGATGCTTGCTTTCATATTACGGTGCACCAGACTGCTGTGGAAAGCATCTGGACAAAAGAGACACAAGCACCTCTAAGGTGGGAGATAAGGATGAGTTTAAAGAGGACAAGGAAATTTTTTTTTCAGTCTTCCAAATGGAGAAAAATAAGCTTTGATTTTTTTTTTTAATTTTATTTTGTTTGGAAAGGAGAATGGCAAAATATTTACATGGGTCCATAACTCGTAAGCCAAAGAAGAGATTCACAGAGGCCATGTCTTCAAGGTATGTTACAGAACAGACCCATCTACAACTATTCCCTTTGCATGACTGTCACACATGGGTCGTACCTGCTTATAAAACTGCCAGAACCTGTACATGAGAAGACAAACATCTGAATGGCCCAACATGGGCCTCTTCTGAATGGGATTTACCTAGAGGCCTTTCTCTTTGTGTTTCTTTTGAATACTTTTGAATGCCAAAAGAAACTCATTAATGAGAATTATCCTCAATGTGTAGCAGTCATAGGCAGAAAGCTGCAGACAACTCCTGGTGTAGTGCTGGAAGCAACAGCAATGCAACGCCACTATTTTTCCTGAGTGATGCAGCATAAGGCTGGATTCTGGCAGGATCTGTTGTTCCTCGATACTTGGGTTGGCTAATTTGAATGGGATAAAAATTCAGCCGTTTCTACAGATGGAAGACATTGAAGCATTTTTTTCTTCCCATGGAAATTCTTTATGTCATATTTGAGTGAATTTACTTTGGCAAAATTCCTGCTTCCCTGTGCTTTCTGTAAACTCTCCAGTTATTAAATCTGATGCGGGTGTTCAGACAGTACATTTCAATACCTGTTTTGTTCTATATCAGGTATTATATCTTACTCAGCAGTGTCAAACCCAAAAAACCTTCCTACCGTGCATAAAGCAACTGATGACTATCTATCAGTCATATTTGCTCTGTCCACCTTTCTCCAGAGAAGGATGTCTGTGGTGCAGCAAATAATACTCCTGCACTCACCGCACATCCGTGCTGCTGCTGGGGTATGTTGTGGCTGGCAGTGACAAGTGCTGGGGAGGGCCCAGGGGATGGGAACGGATGTCCCTTCCACATCCATCAGGAGGAAGAGATCTTCTGTCACCATCTCGACACTGGTTTCAGTTCCACATCCCCAGATGAATCCAAATTTCAGTGAGTCTTAGATATTAGGTACCAGTTCACAGCAATGTTTTCATAAACAGACCTATATGCTGGATGGATCAGAACCAGCGTCACGGTCATTAGTGAACAACTCCTCCAAAACAGCGCATCAATTACAACTAAAAAGGAACATCTAAAGTGTTCAAATACTTAGAATAGAAAGAAATACCCTCCTCTGAAAAGTCTGTGAGGGTTAGACCCCTTGCATTTTGTGCAAGGTCGGAATTAAAGAAACCTGAGTTCTGTCTTACCTAATAAATTGTGGAAAAGGTGAATCTATAGGTGAGAACTAAGATGAAGCTGCTCCAACATGAAGATTTTGTCTAATATGCAATCTGTATTCTTTCCAACACTGCTTGCATCCTAATATTTACCATAGAAAAATTAGCATTAGAGAAAAGCCTCATGATCCACTGAGATGGACACTCAGAAAATAATAACCATTAATTCAGGAAATTAATTAGCCTGTAATTCATCATAACTTCTCAACTCAAGCTAGTTAAGAGGACTCTATACTCTCAGTTCCCCTTTTTTTTTCCTCCTTAGTCTTCATTAAAGTCACTTCTATTTCCCTTCAAAACTTCCAGGCTGTGTTTGGCAAAGTGGACTCTTTACATCTGGGGCTCCTTGTGTAACCTGGAATGGCCAGGAGCTCTCCTGTAATTAGCTCTGCTAGTGTGACTGTGTATTTTAGTTTGAATACTTGACTGCTCTTCCTCGACTTCTGAGAGTTGGCCTTCATATGCAATTTTTTCAGTAATGGAGAAAAAAATATATATAAAATATTCCTGACTGTTTTCTCTTTATCTTAGCATATTTTTTGGTTTAAGTCTGGCTACCAGGTTTCTAACAGTCCTCAAAGATATTCTGCAACTGAGTTCCAGTGTTTAGTATTGCCATGAGACCAAGAAACGCATACACCAGGGAACAAGGGGGCCCAGTTCATGCCAGTTTTCCCAGTAAAGATTTGTTTTCCAGATTCTGTCAAGGGACCATGCTGGTGGCAGCCATTAACACAGATGCACAAAACCACTGATGTCGTTGCTGTTTGGTTGGGTGTGCAACTCCATGTCAGCGTGCACAGCTGTCCTGGGTTTGGCTGGGATAGAGTTAATTTTCTTCCTAGTAGCTGATATAGTGCTGTGTTTTGGATTTAGTATGAGAATAATGCTGATAACACACTGATGCTTTAGCTGTTGCTGGGTAGTGCTTACACTAGTCAAGGACTTTTCAGCTTCCCATGCTCTGCCAGGTGCACAAGAACCTGGGAGGGGACACAGCCAGGACAGCTGACCCAAACTGGCCAAAGGGATATGCCACACCGTATGGCGTCATGCTCAGTATATAAACTGGGAGGAGTTGGCTGAGGGGGCAGCGACTGCTGCTCAGGGATGGGATGAGCGTTGGTCTGTGGGTGGTGAGCAATTGCATTGTGCATCACTTGTTTTGTATATTCTTTTATCATTATTATTATTATTAATATTTTCTCTTCCTTTGCTGTCCTATTAAACTGTCTTTATCTGAACCCATGGGTTTTACTTCTTTTTCTTCTGTTTCTCTCCCCCATTCCACTGGGGCAGGGTGGGGTAAGTAAGCAGGTGTGTGGTACTTAGTTGCTGACTGGTGTTAAACCACAACAACAGTGCCGATAACCCCAAGGCTGGTGTGCTTCCTATAGCAGTCCATAGGAGTCTGGAGCTGCTAGCAAGGAGCAAGGCCCAGCCCTCATCAAACACACCGTATATTTCACACGTACACAGCACGCCAAGTTGCTGGGAGAAATCAACATCAGTGGGTGGTGCAATACCGTACATTTTAATGTAAATTTATTCTCTTACTGAGTTTGTGGAAGTGATCAAGAAAGACAGGGTAGAACCAGATTGCCCCTAGGCTTTCACCTCCCAGCAGCTAACATGAAGCTAACACAAATTTAAACAGTTACTCCTTCTGGAACTGCAGTTGCTTGGAGAGATAGATGCAAGAATACTTGACAGATAAAGTTGTCACTGCTAATGAGCAAGGCTGCTCTGAGCTGGAAGAGCAAAGTGCTGGAGCCAACAGCCCCTGGGAAGTCACAGGGCTGGAATAAAGCCTGGATAGTCCAGGCTGTGTTTTACTGGTAGCTGAGCATCGTCAGAAAGTAACTTCTCTGTGCTGCAGGAAGGCGGCTGCTGTGGGTTAGAGGTGCTGACAAACCCTGCAGAAGAGGTGGTGATGTCCCCCACAGCAGTGTACCCAGCTAGACTGGGTACACACTGACTACACAAAGCATGGAGCAGTCCATGTCTCTGACACACAGCATGGCCGGTGGTGCTGTGCAGCACAGGAAAAGGCTTCACAAGGCTTTGCCAACCATCCTCGTCCGTATCCACCAGCCCATGCTGAGCCCATGTTTGGCTTTAAGGACATGACTTAGCTGCTCGGTGCCAGAGGAAGGTCAAGGAAGCATTGTGCATTTGGCCATCCTCTCCGAGAAAGGAGAATCAGACCTGTACACATAAAATGCAAAATCTTCCTTTCTTGGCCAGCTGCCCCCTGACTTGCTTACAGAGTATCACAGGAGTGTAAGCAGAGTGCATGGTGGCTAACGGTGCCTAATCCCAGTACCCTTTGGGCTTGCTTCAAGGGCAGCATCTCCTCCCTTGCTGCAGAGCTATTGCCCTCATGCCTTTTGTCTCTGCTAAACCCTGATCTGCTGTGTGCCATCAGTGTGCTTAACAGCAGCGTACTGTGACTCCAGTTATAGTTCGCCCTGCAGGGTAACTACCATGATTTAGAAAACTGAAATTCCTGTGCTGGGTCTGACGTGTGAAAAAGCAATAAAGCACTTCTCATTATTGTCATCCATGGGGTTGCCTCACAGGTCCAGCCTATTACCTAACATATGTCTTTAAGTGTACATGGACGCAAACACCAGGAAAATAGCTTTCAGCTCAACCTGGATCTTCTCCCCAGGAATGCGATAATCCTGATTAGTGGATACTGCAGACAGACTTCACTTACCTGTCAAACAAGCTCTGCTGCTTAATGAAATGAACAAATCCACTTCCAGCCTCAAAGGGGAGTTTAACTTGCTGTTTCTTTAAATTAAGCCTGCACTGCCTCAAACCTCTATTGAAGTGTCAGCAGGTATATTCCAAAAATGACATCTGTAAAAATTACTTCCTTCCCCTCCTGCTACTCTCTGTTCACCCATGTAGAATCTAATTCTGAAAAATAAAGTTATCCACTAATAATGGTGATCTAATCTCCATTCTGAGATCTGGCAATCTGCAGGGCTGGCTTTAACAACCTGGGCAAAGTGATTACAACTCAGTGATGTACTGAAACACAGGGCAGATCCACACTTCGCCCAACCTGCTATTTTGTTCCGGGCTACTCATCAAAAGCAAAGATTTATGTTGTGGTACTGTCCAATCTTGTAGCAAAAAAATTCCTAGATGTTTTTTTTCATTGTTCTGTGAAAATCAGTTGCATAATGTGCTGCTATGTCTCAAACCTGTCTTTATTTGAAGGGTTGTGTCCACTTTTCGATTGTTCTTATGTTGGCAACACCTTAATAATAATTACAGCGAACATCAGCCTCGGGAAGCATTAGTATGAGTGATTGCAGGAAGGAGGAAGGTGAGGTGTTTTCTCCCACTGGCGCAGGGATGATGTACATACATAATTTCCACAAACACTTAAGGATTGTTCTTGTATATCTGTTCCCCCTGCAGAGATGTGACACACTGTCTGACACCCGCATGTCTTCGATTGCAAGAGCAGTGGTTTCATTTATAGAAACCGGGAACGAACAAAACCCAGCAGGTTCACTGGGAGGCTTAAGTCATACAAAACCCCAAGGAGGGCTTTCTGCAGTCAGGTTTGATGTATGTGTCTGAGTGATGGTGCTAAGGTAAGAAGGTGAGTATCCTTCAGCGAGACCCAGGTTTGGAATATATTTCACCCCACTTAAATGCCCTTCGCCTGGTTCCTGCAGGAGATGTGCCACCCTGAACAACCCCAGCACCAGTCACCCCTCTCTTCTCAGGGAGGTTTGCAATACTGCTTTCTGTGACATTATGTTACAAGTCTCTCAAAATAAACAAAAAACCTCCCCATCAGGTTTGTTAAACTAGGAAGACAGGCTGGTGAATACACAGATGTGGGAAGGTGTAAAGTACCCTGGCATCTTCCCAGCTTGGGATGTGCCCAGCACCGGCTCTCCTGGCTGCCCAGGCTGCTGCGCCAGCACTCGGAGGCATCTGCTGGTGGGGCCACCTCTGCCCTGGGACCATGGTTATCTCCTGCGGGGTCCAGAGTGGCAAAACCCTCTTCTGGGCACAGCACCGGGCCACTGTGCTGCGCATGTCCCGCTACTGTAACCGGGATGAGAAACAAATTTTTTAAGAAGTTGACTTTGTAGTTTTGGGTTTTTTTTTCCTTTTCCATTGAGTAAAAATTACATCTCTACTCTAAATGAAATGGAAACTCAATGAATATCTCTTTCCTGAATAAGTGTAAATGTAGGTGTGATTTTTGTGTTCAGAGATTTCTGTTCTGAGGGTGCTTGGGATTTTGCTGAAGTGTTTTCCAGCTGTATACACATTTTGCTTTATAACTTTCTTTAGTTTCTGGTATATTCTGCAGTTATATTTTATGAGGCAATCCAAAGGCTTTTGGGTATGAGGTATATTTATATATTTCTACTATTCATAAACAATTTAATTATATATGCCAGATAGTACAAAGAGATGATCATTTCAATAACTAAATTTTCTGAAGAAGGCTATTCTACACTACTACCGCTTGACAGTAGTACTACTTTTAGCAGTACTACTGCTTAAAACAGTTTTTAAGAGGGAAATCTATTCTGATTTAAAAAGGCTAAAACATCATATTGTAGGAAAGGTAAATCAACCTGTCTTTCAATTTACTTAATGCTATAAAACTCTATAGCTCTCCTCATTCCTGCTTTTTAAACTATCAGGCAGTAAGAAAAGTGAGAAATAGATGGCTGCTATTTTAGAAACGATGGCATTATTGAGGCTTTGGTGCTCCCCGAGGGCTGCTCAGCGTGTAAAGCAGAAGTCGGGGAGCAGCTCAGGGAGGCTCTCGGCACCCAGTACATCAGACCGCCGGTGGCAGGCAGCGCTCAGCAGCGGCACAGGCACCGCCTGAGCTCGAAGGCAGGAGGCAGAGCTGGTCCTAGAGCAGGTAAAGCCAACAGGGATCTCCAGAGCAAAGCCTGCTGCTGGAAAACTGCAGCACAAACTGCAGAATCAACTGAGGCTGAGAAGACAGACAACATGTGTGCAAGTAGGTTGTCTGCCTGGCCACCCACCATCTCCTCAGATACAGCAAATCCAGGCTGGAGTTACGAGGTCCTTTGGATACAGAATGAAAAACCCGTCAGTGCTGCAGTTGCAACCAGCAGAATAAATTTACTGATGACACTTTATGGTGCACTGTAGAAAATAAAAACTACTTTTTCCCCAAAAAAATGGATATATTGCGATCTTCCTTTAATAGATATGGAATGCAGCTTGGATAAATTTTATCAGAGGGCTAAACTGCTTGGTGAAACTGGATACACACAGGTTTAAAGAAACTGTTTTCAGGCATTAATGGGGATGATAGCTATCTGTGTATGAAAAAAAATGGTAGAGTAGCAAAATACACTAATCTGAATGGATCCTGCTTTCCTATATATATTGAGAATGTATCTGAGATTACTTGAATAATCCTTAAAAATTGCTTGGGTGTTGTGCTTCGAGTAAATGCAGAACTTTCCTTCACTGATTTGTGTTCATCATATCCTGGATAAGAAAGATCATGTTGTTCTGGTTGATTTGTGTGATTTAAAATTTTAAATTCAAAACATGCATACAAACCCATCTTTTTTAATGGATATTTTAACTGAAATATCTTCAAATCAGCCAACAAAGGAATCACCTCCTATGAATGAATATTAAAGTTATATCAATAGCAGTGTATGTATGACCACCAAATATTACCTTCCCAGAGATGAAGTACCGCGCTGTGCACATCCTCCTGTTACAGAATCACAAAACAGCTGAGGTTGGGAGGGACCTCTGGAGGTCATGTTGTCCAACCCCCTGGTCAAGCAAGGCCACCTAGAGCAGGTGCCTAGGAGCTGCCCTGCTCCCTGGGCAGCCTGTGCCAGTGCTCAGTCACCCTCACAGTGAAAAAGTGCTTCCTGATGTTCACAGAATTACACACTCACAGAATGGTAGGGGCTGGAAGGGACCTCTGGAGATCATCTTGTCTAACCCCACTGCTTGTGGAAGATGAACAGAACCTCCTGTGTTTTAGTTTGTGCCCGTTGCCTCTGGTCCTGTCACTGGGCACCACTGAGAAGAGCCCGGCTCCGTCTTTTTTTCACCCTCCCTTCAGGTGTTTATGTACATTTATAAGATCCCGCTGCTTGAGCCATCTCTTCTCCAGGCTGAACAGTCCCAGCTTTCTCAGCCATTCCCCATCAGAGAGACACTCGAGTCCGTTCATCATCTTTGTGCTCTTCATTGGACTCCCCTGTATGTCCATGTCTCTCTTGTACTGGGGAACCCAGAACTGGACACAGGACTCCAGGTGTGGCCTCACCAGTGCTGAAGAAGGCAAAAGGGTCACCTCCCTCCACCTGCTGGCAATACTTTACCTAATGCAGCCCAGGATACCATTAGCCTTCTTTGCAGTGAGGGCATATTGCTGGCTTATGTTCAATTTGATGTCCACCAAGACCCCCAGGTCCCTTTCTGCCAAGCTGCTTTCCAGCTGGGTGGCTCCAGCACATACTGGTGACTGTGGTTGTTCCTCCTCAGGTGCAGGACTTTTTGCCTTCTTGTTGAACTTCATGAGGTTCATGCCAGCCCTTTTCTCCAGCCTATTGATGTCCCTCTGGGTGGCAGCTCATCCCTCTGGCATATCAGGCACTCCTCCCAGTTTTGTGTCATGAGCAAACATGCTGAGGGTACACTTTGTCCCATCATCCAAATAATTCATGAAGATGTGGAACAGGGTCGAACATATTATTGACCCTGGGGTACACCATGAGTGACTGACCTCCAACTGGTCTTTGTGCCACGGATCACCACACTTTGGTCTTTACCATTCAGCCCGTTTTCAACCCACCTCACTGTCTGCTCATCCAGCCCATACCTCATCAGCTTCTTTATGAAGATCTTACAGAAGGCAGTGTTCAAAGCCTCACTGAAGTCTAGGTAGAAAATATCCACTGTTCTACCCTCATCTACCTACGAGGTCAGTCATTTCATCACAGGGGGTTATCAAATCAGTCAGGTATGACTTTCTCTTGCCAAATCCATGCTGACAGCTCCCACTGTCATTGGAGACGTTTGTCTCCTACATTTTCTCATGCTGGGTTATGAGCCTGGCACCTTTGTCTTTGCATACATTCTCATTTGCAATAGTACATACCACTGACATGGAACTTCCTATTAGTGTTGTACTACTGATGATATTGTGTATTTAATCTCATTTTCTTTATGTGGTCTTCATTTGTGGTGGCCTTCCCAGTTTCCAATCATCATTTCTTGTACCTGTTTTATGTAGCCAGCTACTTCAGAAAGACAAGTGTTTATATTCAGCATATTTGAGGCACTGCAGCAATGTATGTGGCAATAAAGACTAATACAAGTAATGAAATGGATCTTAGGTTGAATTACTACTGCCCAAGTATCAATGGATTTGTACTCAGTTTAGATCTGTACCAGTACACCACAGAGTGGATACAGGTCTCCTCTCGAACTACCTGCTTATGGGGCTGGCATTTACAGCCAGATGACAACTGCAGTTTATAAACTCAAATCAACACCCTGGATTTTTTACGGTCTTTAATTTCACTACTGCTTTCCATATAGCTTATTGCTGTACAGTTGCTCTATTTTGCTTTCATTGTTTCCTGCCTGTTTTTTTCCAGACTGAATCTCATTTTATTGCCTACTTATATCTCTAAATTCTGCAGGTCCCTTTTTATTATTTTGCCATCTATCCTGGGTTTTGCAACACCTTACAATTTAGTATGATCTCTAAATTTAATTAATGTCACATTTGCCAAAGACCATAAGGAGCCAAGTCAATTACACAGACAAAAAAGAAAAAAGGAAACCTTTATTATACTATAAATGCTCTGCTAAAAATCCTACTCAATAGGAAACATTACATTTCTTGGCCTTCACAGATGTAATTGCAAAGGGACCTAGGTGTTTTACCCACGTTATTTGTGTCATTTTAAAATTTAAAATGTATTTTTACCAAAGTAAATAACAAAGAAAAGAAAAATGGCAACTTAATTCCTTTCTATGTAACTGAAATATGCTGGACAGGGTTAGACAAACATTCATAGGATACATTTTGCTATGACATCTAAATTAAAGCTACCACAGTGTCACTTAAGCAGAATTGCCTCAAATTGGTTCACACATTAAGGGCAAATGCAGGCAGCCAGTTAATAATTGATTTTATTTAGAAGGTCTTTTTTTGTTTTTATTTCCAACATGTGTTATGTATATAGTGCAATTGTGTGATGCCTCAGCCCAGTCTGACAACATTTGAGCAAAGTCTATAATTCTCTGTCATTATTATCTCTTGGCTATTATGATGCTGGTAGGAATTAGAGCAGAGCAACCTCCATCATTCGACTAGGAACAACAGCAATTACTACTTTGGTCTCCGACTGAGGTTAGAACAGATAAATTGAGCTAGATAATTATTACCATTTCTCAAATTCATCATTAGCTGTAACTGCATTTCTAATGCAGAAGGCCATATTATTGGGCCTGACCATGATAGCTGCTCCTGACTTATGCTACAGAAACATTACTAAGCTCACTCCCTCTTTAATCAGGCCTCTTGTTCTTAAAGAGTTTCACCTGAGAAACACTAATAGGCATTAACTTTTACAAAGTAATTCAAGACTTTGAAAACCCACTTTGAATGTTCAGCCTGAGCACCTGATTTTCAGGCAGGGCTGCTCTCCCTTGGCAGAGAAGAAAAGAAAAGGGGAAAAGTTTAGTCCTCCTTTAGCATTTAAAAAATGAATCCCACTTTCGAGTAAAATAAAACATATGTAGAATATCATTTGGTTAATGAAAGTATGTGAACTAAGATGTGTAATTTTGCAAGTTATAAGTGTGCCTTAGTCCCACTGACATCAATGTCTTGCCCATAAATCCAGAGTGCATGCAAATTTCTCCATGGAAAAGTTGATTTTTATCCTTGGCTTAGTCCATAATTAATTGCTTTTTGCTTTTAAGGATTTGTTTCCTCAAGCTATTTTGCCTGTAACTATATTCCAAACACCAGTGTCTTATCGATGAAGTGATGCAAAGTTACAAGTGTGAGAGAAGACCAGCCAAGTGTTGGGAGCTAAGCAAGGTCAGCACACTGGCGAGCTGTCTCGGGAACCTGAGCTCATCTAGCTGCTCACGTGAGTGTCTGTCTGTCCTGCAAGGGCTGTTGGAGAGGATGTAAAAAAAATAACCCCTTCCATACTGTCAAGGGTGCCATGGGTCAAATCTAAGACTTTAGTGGCTTGATCCAGTTGCCCAAACACAAGTATCCAGTGCCATGTAAAAGACCCAAAGGTCTGGGAACATACATATGGGGCCCATGGGGATGACACAAGATCCCCTTTCCCTTACAGATTTGTGCTTCTCTGCAGAGGCAGCTGGATGGTCTAAGGTGGACATCCAAAGGTACCGCAAAGGGTGTTCGATTCCTGTGTTTAGAGCTCTGAGCAGTGCTCCAGACATCATGATGGCTGCAAAGATTCAGAGCACTCAGGCACATTAATTTTACACTTTCGGTAAATGTTTTATCCTATTTTTTAGAGAGAGATAGCTGACACAGACATAGAATTAGCAAATTGTCCTAATTGATACAAGCGCCTACTATCAGCTTAAAAACACCTAGGTGTTAATTATGAGACACAACAAACACATCACTCAGGCAGTTCCTCAGCAGAAAAGCCTGTGCTCTCCTCGGCTCCCAGCCTGCACACTCTCCCTCCCTCTCTCCCTCCATCCCACCTCTCAGTCGGTAACAGCTGCTTTTGTGAGATTCTCATCATTTCACAGTTTCAAGTTTCTGACTTGAAGTTCTGCCCTTCAAACTCTTAAATGAAATGAAGGCTAATTTCTGCTCTCACTCACCTGTGGTACTCTGTAAATGGCCCTTCTCACTCCAAAAGTATTCAAGGAGATCCCTGCTGGGCTTTGACTTGTGTGTGTTTATCAGCCTCTCATGGAAGGCAGTACAGATATTGGGGACTGGGGAAGGAGAGGTTACCTCGGATGTGTGAGGGGGGAAGCATTTAGAAAATTGTAGCACAGTGGCCTATAGGAAAGTAGGTAACTTGTGGGAAATATAAAATGAAATGGTATAGAGGAGAGAGAAGGGAGACACAGTGAAACCCATGAAAGATTGGCGCTGACTTTATCATGTGCTGCCTTTCTGGAAGGCATTCAGATGCCATGGTGATAGGCACGATAATCAGGGTAGGTCAGAGAAAGCTGTAAACTAAAACCAGTCTTTCTGCAGGTGCCACCTGCTCTGGAGGACCCTGGTGCATTCAGAGGCTGGAGGAGCACCTGGGGACGGGAGATGGCCAGAGGCTGGGTGAGACCTGCCAACAGGCATGCACAGAGCACAAAATCAAGCACTTTTTTTCTTTCCTTCCTAGGCATGCACAACGCACGTGAGAGACAATAGAAAAATCGGTGTGTTACAGAGTGGTCTGATGAAAATGCTGCAGCTGTCACTCAAACATCTCCTCTCCACTCGGAGACTCGCTGGCTGTGGTCAGCGGTTGTGCTGAGCCGCTGCGATGCATGAGGGGTTTGCAGGCAAAGCTTAGCATAAGCTGAGTTAAATGTGTTTTCAGAAATGAGGACCTAGGTTTAGCATGGGCAGAGCCACAGAAGTGTTACGTGACTTGCCCACATCTTCAGGTCTGACATGTGGAAGGAAGACAAGGTCCTGAAAGCCTCAGCCCTCCCTGCCACCCACTGAGCAAACAAAAATGATTGAAAATGATTTATGCATTGTGAGAACTGGCTTGTTTGATTTTACAGATAACAATAATATTTTAGTTATTCTAATTACAGGTTGTAATTAGGCAGCTGGACCAGATCAGTGTTGGAGTACAAACACCTGCTTGTGTGCTTCCAGCTGTTCTCCACAGGAATTATTAACAAACGTTTCATAGACATTTTACAGGCATTTCAAGATCACCACCATTTTCTTCCTCATCTCTTCTGAAGAACTCACTCTGCTCTAGCGTTTATTCAGAGAAAGAAAGCAGGTGCCTGGGCAAGGATAGCACTTCAGAATTCCCCAGCCTTTCTTTCTTTTGTGTAACCGCTTTTCACACCTGAAGGAAACAACATGAAAAGGAGACAGAGGTATCAGATAATGAAACAGCAGCTTAATTCAAATGGGTGAAGGCAGTTTATTCATTTATAAATGAGAGAGGTTGCCAAAAGTCTGCTGTAAATCTGAATGTTAAAATTGCACAGATCTCGGTCTACCCTCACAGAAGCAGCAAGCTTTCTGTGCAGCTTTCTGACACTTACAGAGCTATTCACAAATATTTCTAAGCAAAAGTTGCAGTCACTTATTATCCTGTTTATTCCAGAAGTGCCCAGGTGCTGGCTGAAAGCAGAGCCCTGTTGTGCCGGGCTTTGTACAGACAAAGGCATGGAGACAGCCACTGCCTTGCTGGCTTTACTCAGCTGTTGTTTTGCTGAAATGCAGTTTAAAATGTGATGCAATTCTTCTGGCTATTAACAAGAGTAGAAAATACAGCTTCTTGATCTGTGTCAGTTTGTTAGATGGGCTTAGGGGAAGCAAATACAAATGAAGCTAAATATTTTCATGTATGTAGGACAAATGTTTAGTTAAAACAAATAACTGATGTGAGACTCACAACGCATTTGAGGTTGGAAGCATTTATTTGGAGAGCTGCAAGCGGGGAGGTGAGGGAGGTGATGGGGAGGGATGGTGATGTTCAACCTTGTGCCTGAATGACTCTCCATTTGTTCTGCTCCAGGAAGAGCTCCAGTACCTTTCATGTGAAATCTCTGCAACTCATTTTCTCAGTGAAATACAAATATTTTCCTACTCTTCTTTTTCACAGGGACCAGGAGGCCTCGTACCAGCAATGAGACCGAAGGAGAACAAGGTCAATGTGGCTAGATCCCACCTCTCTGACATGCCTCCCAGAAGCATTCCAGCGATGCACCTTTCAGAGATGGTCCTGTGTGTTTCCCTAAAAGCAACAATCCTATGTGCTAACATGAATGACAGCATCTCTCGCACTATTTTTAGACCAGGTCCTTTGGCATCAGTGGCAAGGGAGATAGGATAGAGGCACATGGGCAGACTGACCTTCCCGAGATTTACACTATAGGCTTTCTTGCACTGACAGTCATTCTGCACTGGGAGATCCGAGCTTAAAGCAGAGCCTGACGTGCCCTCAACAAGCTCCTTTCTCAAAGGAAACCAGGAGCCCATGGCTGCCAAACTCTGCTGGCAGCGTGGGGGCTGATGGAGGCCATCAGAAGCTCAGCTGAACTTCTTCCCGACCTCAAAGGTGAGCATCAAGAAGCAGGAATCTGTTTTGCTATTTTATTGAGGCAGAAATTGCAGGCACAGAGAGATGCTGTGAAGGACAGGGTATTTTCCACATTGCTTTTTACTTGGCTGGTTTTATGTAATGATTTTTCCTGCTGTCTGACTACATAAAATTTAAAATAAGAACAACTTTCATAACCAAATGTAAAACTTGGGCTAGGGAAGGTGTCCAAAAGGTCTTTTTGATATACAGTTTCAGGCACAGCTGGGTGAGGGAGGTGCCAGTGTCTCACCACCTGAATGTTGAATATCTTTAATTAAGAAGAAGCATATCTTTAATTAGGGAGAAAAAGGAACTAAACCTCCACCCTCCGAACATCTTTTCACTTTTCAATGTCATTTTCTTATCTGCTTTCTTTACACTCACCATGCCCCATCATTTCTTCACATTTACCTTTCTATTCATGTGTTGAGGGGTGCCTCGCCCACCAGTAGGCGCAGAGCAGCTGGAGCTGCAAGTGTCAGCCCTGGGGACATGGACAGGATGATTACACCAGATGTGAAAGCTGGTTACTGGATGTGAACTTTTCTCTTGAAAAGGGTGCCAAGCATCCCTCCCTGAGCCATGTGGTGTGCCGGGGACTCATGCCAGGTCATTTTGGCACCTGGGACCTTACCTTGCTTTTAGCAGAAACGTGGGGACAGTCTGGGAGTGCTATGGTAGAAAACAGATCTTAAAACTCCCTGCTAGTTAATAAGCATCTAAACATATTTGACAGAAGCACTCGAATGTCTGTCAAACTGTGGGAAGAGAGCACTGAAACAGTCTAATCATCTGGGGATACAGGTATCTACAGAGCCACAGGACAGTAACAGCCATCACTTCCAACTAGCTGAAGGCACATCTCCATGGGATCTCTGGGCCAAACAAATGCGCAAGGCACTAATACTCATTCCAATGCCCTGGTAATGCAGATCCAGGTCACGGAGAGGAAGGAAGTGTCTCTTGTTCTGGTGGGAAGGGTAGAAGGGTGAATGGTATGCCTGTGCTGGCTTGGCCGTAGCTGTTCCTGGACATGAAGAAATCATTCCTCTTCTCTGCTCCAGTGCAAGAACTAGGCTTACGGCGACTGGGTATCAATATTGACCAGGACACTGAGGGAAAGGCAGTTTTTAGGGTGACAAAACTTACTGGAAATCATCATTTTTCATTACTACTTAAAATATCTGCCAGTGACAAAGTATCATGATGCGACTTCTTAAAATCTCTACTAAGCAACTTCTGGCACAACAGTAACCCTGGCAAGTTTCTCAGACAGAAGAATTTTGTTCAATAACTTTCTGCTGTGTATCAGTTTGTCATGATACGTTGAACATGTGTTGTTTAATGTCAGGCAGTAGCACAGCTTGGATACTGCTTATGCTCCTTCACCATTTTCCTTCTCATCAAAGCCTGCTCATTTCCTGAGCAAGTGTTCATTTTGCACATGCGCTTGCAGTAAGCACCGAGCAAAATCTACCCATTCTAACAAAACCTCTTGGGAGAAACCAACACAATTATAATTTTATGACTGATGAATTTAAAATGACCCCAGGAGAAGTTGCTGGCAACATCAAAAGGAAAACTGGGATGTGTGATGACTTTCTGTTTACCTGCTTTTGCAAAGTGTGTTGGGATATATTCTCTAGCAGAGGTATCGTCTCCTTTGGGATTATGAAGGAGAGATGCTAAACATTCACTTCAGATTTAATAGAGATGGAAGCTTTTTCCAGGTAGTGGATCTCAGATATATATATAAAGTACTTGTTTGTAGCCACCAGAAGCTATGATTTCTGCACTTGTGGGTTTTCTGTATGTTTTTCTTCCTCCAGAATAAGGGAAAGTAAAAATGTTTTGACTTTGTGAGATTCAGGAATACAAGCATCTGTGCCACTGGTGAAAGATGAGTTCTAAATAAAACCATCTCAGAACCAGAGAGGGATAACCATGACAAGGGAAGATTTTTGTTTTCTAATAACAAATGGCAGCTGGATTAAGACATCAGGTCACCCATGCCCCCAGCACTTACTCAAGTCTTTCATTTCCTAAAGTTCAACTGGCAGCAAGGGCCTCTGAGTTATTTTGAAGTCTTGGTATTAATCCTTGTGGCATGCAGTAAATATTCTTTTTGCAAATGCAGTTCACATTATTTACCCACCAAAAATATTCAAACCTCAGTTCTGATAGTCTGCAAAGTGTATTCAAGGTGCCTTGGAGTCATGTGACAAACTTATCTTCCAAAAACATCTGTGCTTAAATTGCCCACTAAGGTAACGCAGGCTGCTTCCTATCCAACAGCTTTGCAAATTGCTTTCTTGCATTAAAGACCCAAAACCACAGAAATGCTGATTATTCTAAATCCAAAAGACATAGTGAAAGCACATTCTGCAAGATGACAATTAGGCAGTAGAGCTTTATTTATAGTTATGAAATAAACATCAGTTAATCATCACCAGGAGCACCAATTTCTAACCTCTGTTTAGGTGAGATTTCAGATGCCTAACTCATTACCAGCTTTCAGCAATGCTTGCTCATCAGCAGCAGTCACATTAGACAAAATACAATGGATACGATATGGCAGTAATTAAATCATACTCCAGGGAAGAGATAACAGTGAATTATAAGATAGCTTGAGAAGTTATAATAATTACTCTATAGGGGTTCTATTTTATTAGGGTTTAAATACTTTTAGGACTTTGTAGAAAAGACTTAATTTGAAAAAAACTGCTAAAGATGAAAGTAAACAAAAGCTAAGTGCTGTTAGTCTTATCTGTCACACACATCCCTGGCACTTCAGCTCTTTTGCTTTAACTTTAGCCCCAAAGTGTTTTAGCTTGCCTTCAGAAACCAGTGTATTATTCACCAAAATTGAAGCAGACACATGAATCTATTTAATTGATTGTGGCTTGATAGTTCCTGTGCAGATGAGAATTATGGCCAAAGCCAAGAACACTCAGCCAAAGGGAGAAACTCCACCAGGGAGTGGAGTGAGGAGCCCAATATCTAGAAAGGGGATCTAAAATACAGAAAGCAATAAAGAGCTAGGAAAATCCAGAGTCTGGGAGATGGAAGCAGAGGCCAAACCGGATGTTTCCTGATAAAATTTAAGTTATTCTGATCTGGAAAAAGGATGAGACTTGTCTTGAGTCCCAGATCTATGGAACAGCACTAGACCTCTAAGAGCTGCTTCTGTATTCAGCACGTCAGTAGGAATTATGGGTCTTGTCCTGCTCCATTAATGTCAATGGGTTTGGGAGTTTCATTTCCTCTTGTTTTTGTTCAAAGCAACACTAAATGCCTAAGGAATTATCATAATATAAAAATTAGATAAGACATTCCTACTCATGTCATTTATGCAATGTTCTAATATATAGCAACTGCACTAGATTCATGTCAGTATTGGATATTTCATATAAAGTGTACAATGAATGTGAAAGAAAAAATACTTGTGTCTTTTCTCAGTGTTTACTGGAATGAATTCAAGAAGCTCAGATCTTACCATGCCTCATTTGATCTTTTTCACAGAGTCTTCTTCTGGTAAAGAAATCAGTCTTGGCTGTTTCAAAGACCCAGAGCCCTTAATATATTTGCCATCTTTAATTTCTTTGGTAAAATGGACAATTTGTGACTGTTACTGCGCAATTCTTGGACAAGCACTTTGTGACCCTGGTTATTCATTACCACTAATTCTGTCAGTTAGTTTAAAATCACCTCAATTAGCATTTCAATGTGAGATGATTGCCTTTTAATGGTAAACACTGATGTAAATAATCTATTGTGCTCTTCTGCTGTGTCATCCTTTACCCTGAATGAACGTCCTTTTACATTTTGCTTATCTGTCAGGCCCTCTAATTTTTTGTTTGGTCAAAGGTGAATGGTAAAAGCAAGTTAGCACAGATAGCCTCAAAAATGTACAAGAAGTGTTGCTCCAATTATTTGCTTTCCAGCTTTATGAAGTAATGTGTTTCTGTGGGACTCTTCGCACATAATTTAAGTGCATTTTCAACCTATAAAGACCGGTTAACTTGAAAATATAATCTCCTTATGAAGAATTAAACTCACCTAACAGTCTTTTACAACAAATACAAATAGAGAAAAGCTTACAATGAAAGAAAATATAGCACAGCCCAAACAGGGTTGAATATTGGATATTAAAGTAATAAAAATTCCATACCATGCTTTTTTAAGAACAGGAAAGAAAGGCAGTGCACCTTCTTCTGAGGCTTTCCTCAGCAGACGAGCATTTTGTAAATCACATTCCTGTAATGATACAGCAGTATTTCACATTGCTGGTGGCCAGGCTGGATCTGGCTTATTAATATTGCATGATAATAGGTAAACTCTAAAACAAGCACACCATTGTATAGGTATAACTCTGTGCAACTTACTGGTGCCTATAAAGTTTGTGAGATAACACTGACTATGCCATAGTGCTGTGACATTTGCCAAGTCATGGACAACAAAAAAGTCTAGGTAGATGAGAAACAGCTATTGAACAAAGCAGGGGACAGCATCCATCATAACCGAGGTGTCAACCAATGCTGTCTTACTTCCACTGTGAGCGTTTTGATGCTGACTGCAGATCTATGTGCACTAGTAGTGCCAGCACTTAAGCTTCTGCTTAACTCTACAGCTACACCAGGCAGTCTTCTGATAACTCTGGTAAAAGACACACGCATCTAATGATTTCAGAAATGCAGAGCCATGTACCCGCTTATGCCAGGCTCTGTCGACTTCTCTCACGTCAGGGTTCATGTTCAGGCAAGTACTTCTCTCAAAGGGTCCTCCAATGCCATCTAAAAAGGATTTTTGTTTTTAAAGTTAGTAGTGTTGTCCTCTAGGTTCATGTATGATTCCAAACTGCTGTAGCTGTGTTAGATGCCAGGCCACCAGATCATTACTGGCTGGCCCACACAGAAAATAATGAAGTATTTTAAACTCTGAGGAGATGAACAAGTCTTTTCACTCCTTAAACCTACACTAAAGAAGAATTAGGAAAGGATGGGCATAGCAAACACTGGATGGCTCGTACATAAGTATGCACAGATGCTGAGGTTCATTCCTCATACTTCATGGGCATGCTTGTTTAATGACTCTGTTTAGAAGCAGAAGTATCAAAATGCAGAGAGAAGTCCTTTGCTTGAATATTTTTTTGACTCAGGAAACATCAAAAGAAAACCTGATCAAAGCAGCACAGATAAATGTCTGTAATATCACCCTGACTGACCTCCTTCTGAATTGCCAACGTACACATTACGTGCTATCTGAGCACACCCTTGTGCCTTGAGTAGATCTAATATATATTAGTACATACTTTCAGATTGTCAGATCTGATTTTTCCCTAGTCTTTTTTCATTAAATACGTACTTTCCCCCAACTGATATTGAGGTTGCATTCAGTGTTCTGGGAAGATCCCCAGATCTGCAGAGCTGGGGACTGAAAGGAGTGTTGACTGCATGCCCTCAGCAGAGCATGTTTGCCCTGGTGTCCACCCTATATACTCTACACGAATGGATTCATCATCCAGTCATTTAATAAACTCTTAAGTGGACTTGATACTCAGGATCTTTATATTTTGATGGGGTTTGTGGATGACACATGCATTAATGCATTTTTCTTTTTTTGGCTATGAGGCATCATGTAGCAGCACTGATGTGGGGTGGATGTGCATACTCACTTGCAAATGAAGTCTCTGTCATCCATTACCAGTCACTCTATACTGCTGATCCCTGTTTTCCCTATTTTCAAACTTTCTTTTAATTTTTAAATTTTGGTCCAGCTCAATTCTCAGTACCACACCTGGACATCTGATTTGTCTATAAGCAACTGGCCATCATTCAGTCCTAGCAGCCAGCTGTCTATGTTTACAGCTCTTCCTTTTTTCTATTCTGTATTAAATCTGGTGGTGGCCATCCACCATGGCCCTGTTGCCCCAGCTGGCTGGGCAGATGCTGGGGCACTTGTCTCTGGCTCTGGCCGGCAGGTCAGTGGGGAGCACAACCTGCCCCATTTTTTCAGACCTCTGCAATGCTCTAATAAATTAACTTGGGCTGCCAATGAAAATCTCTGTGCAATATTGAGGAGTGGAAACAAACACAAGCCCAGGCATATACAGCACATCTGCTTTCACCCCAGCGGTGGGCAGCAGGCTGGAGACCTCTGGGATGGACTCAGCAGATTTAACACAGGAGGGGAAGCTCAGGTTTCTCGTTCATTAGCAGGGTCAGCCCTGGCTTTCCATACCCTCCTCTGGAGCACATGTAAATAGCATCTCTTCCCCCTCCTCCCTGCAGAGAGGTGCCAAAGTCTGTCTCTTCGAATCACTGCATCTCCCTGTCACCTGCCAAGCTGTGTCAGCAAGCATTGCCATCAGCGCTGCTCTGCACTTGGGCAACCTCCCAGGCAGGGCACTTCCCCAGCACACCCAGGGAAGTGTGGTGGGCCCCTGAAATAACAGCTTCCTTTGCAAAGAGGTTAAAAATTTCAGCTGAGCATTTGCTCTGAATGTGACCCAAGCTTCCTCCTCCACATTTCTGCCTGTACCCCTCTCCCTTCATCAAAAGGCAAAATGAGCATCACTGGAAAGGCACTTGCGTTCAGGTGGCCATATTGGCTGGCTCTGTGATGCACGTGTTGTCAGTCAAAGGCTAATGGTGCTCATTGGCCAAAACACCTGCTGTTTAGCCCATTTCTGGGGCCACATTCTCTCACATGGCTGCAGCCCAGCCTGGTGCAGCACCGGGCTCTGCCCTCACCCATTTGCCACGTGGGGAGCAGGGTCTGCACATTTCTGCCTGGTCAGTGGCAGGCAGGACTTTGTCTCCTGCTCCCATCCCCAGTGGGGAGCTCTGCCTGTTGGGGACTGCAGAGATTTTGATGCAGAGATTTTAAGCCCAGTCCTCAGCCAATCATCACTCAGAACAATGCCCAGGGTTGCACTGGGCTGTTCTTGCCAGCAGCATTAATTAGAAGAGGAACATTAGTCAAAAGCAAAACCTGAACACCCATCTCTAAAATTTCACCATTTACCCTAGGTTTAAATTTCACATTTTAATCTTTTCCCACACAAGATAATTTCAATCAGGCAGGAGCAGCGTCTTTTTATTTCCATTGCAAAGTTGCTGAAACATTTTCAGGAGCTGGGAAATAATGACAGTCAGGGTTAGCACTGGTGCAGGCAGCTAGCTGGGCAGGCAGCAGTTTGCTGCAGAACCTGCACAAACGAGGTAGCATAGCCCCACAGCTGAGGCCAGGACAAACCTGTATCTAAACCTGCTCAGCTTGTGGCCTGCATGTGATCATGGGGATTTTTATTCTGCTATTCTGCAATGGAGATTTCCCAGCCATAAAATTAGGATAAATGACATTTTTGCAAATGTCTGGCTACATGTACATAAACAGCACTCAGCATTCTTGGCCCTCCCCTGCACTCGATTAACACGTATTTTAATGACTGCATTAACATTTGTTCCACTGCCTCACTCCCACTCTCCAATGCCGTCATGGACTGTATTCCCAGGATTATGTTTCTCAAAATCACCTTTCCAGAAGAAAACTCCTCACTTTTGAGGGAGGTGCAGGCAGGTTTGCATGTTGCTGTGGTCACTCCTGTCCCCACATTCCCCCAGATCCCCACGCCACCAACAGCTTGTTCAAATTGGGCGATAACCAACTGAGTGCATTTCTTCAAAATGCTACGCTCCCAATGAGGGCTATTTATCAAGCCTACAAGATACAAAACTGCAAGACCCTGAATTTCATAGTCATTTGCAGCGTCAGAAGCTGCTAATGGCCCATAAAATTTAGCAACTTCTCCATAAGCTGCTGGTTAATGAAAAATCGGTTAAATTGTTCACAGATCAGCTGGCACAGTGCCCTCTGATTCACGGGATGCTTTCCCTGGCAAAGGTTACATTAACCACGCTGGGGAAGCAGGGAGAAGAGTTGGGGTCGTTTGCCACAGGCTGCAGCTTTTCCCGGGCAGGATGGGGGCAGAGGACCCTGCACCAGCCATGCAGGATGGGATCCTCTCAGCCACAGTGCCAAATGGTCTCCAGCACTGTCCCGGTACTGGTGCCCAAGCTGCTGATGCCGCTGCCAGGATTAAAGCCAGGCTGCATGATAGCAGAGGAGTTCAATTTAGCAAGGTAGTTTGGTTTGCTGAGATGGATGCACACGCAGTGAATCCCTATTCTGATTTTTAATTGAAACCATAAGGCAGAGCTGACTTTCCCCTCTCCAGGAAAGCTGTGCGTTGAGCAATGGGGAGTCCCTGCCTGCATATTCCTGCAGCTCTTTGGGCAAGGGAGGCTGAGACGAAAGGACGTCGCAGCACTTAGCTGGCCTCCCGCAGAGCCTATATTTGCCTTTTGCTGCCCCTGCTGCTGCTGCTGCTGTT
Source organism: Morus bassanus (assembly GCA_031468815.1). NCBI lineage: Eukaryota > Metazoa > Chordata > Aves > Suliformes > Sulidae > Morus > Morus bassanus. The sequence goes on from CM062571.1 coordinate 67,598,346, forward strand.
GTCTCTCACAGCAACTGCTGCTGTAACTTGTGACAGTTTCACATGAAACACACGCTGCCCTGCATTTGGATGCAATACTCTGGCTGCAGTACAAAGTGAGGATTTGGCACCTGCGCCGAGGAAGCAGTCTGATGTCAGCACAAATTAACGCTGCTCACCATGCTGACATTGCGAGGCCTCAACTGTCAATGCTGGCATTTATGATGCTGTGTATTTTAACTAATTAGGCACTCACAGCCCAGCCGGTGTAACCCATCCATCTTACGAACACTGGATGTTTTTGCACTGGCATATGCTACAATAATGAGAATCGATGTTGCTAATAACTTTGTTCAGCCCATTTTTCAGTCACCTTTGCAAATCCAGATTATGCTGGGAATGTAGAGAGGAAAAAACACTGGCTTTGAAATGCCAAAGGTGCACTTCTGCAGGACAAACCCCAGACTTGGCCTCACCCTAGCATGGCTGGAGCACTGTGGCAGAGGAGCTGCTCCCACCAAAGCAGCTACACAACTCTGAGAAAGCAATTTCTATTGCAGGCAGTAGAACAGATGAGATTTCCAAGGTCAAAGCCCTTAACGTGTTTCAGTTTCACTGAATTTCCTCAGAGTCAGTCTTTCTTTTCCTTGGGCAAGCTTTCAAGTTTTCTTGGTTCTCTCTTCTCTGTTGATGAGTAGTCGCCCCTTTTTCTCACCCCAACCTGCAAGTTAAAGCTGTCCTCTTCCCCCAGCAGGGGAGCAGACATGGGGCCAGCCCATTGGTTGGGGAGGACACTGGCCACCTTTCAGGATTAGGGGCTTGGAAAAGCAGCAGCTGCCTGTAGCAGTCAAGAAAAGAGAATTCCTTCCTTTGCCTTCAAAAGCACCATCCCCTCCTCAAGAGATTTAGCAGATGTTCTGATTAAGGCAGTTCAATTGCAGTGTTTAAAAGCCTCTTCCACCTGTTCCCTGCAAGCTCCTCTCTGTGAGCAAGAGTAGCTCTAATTAAAAATTCCCTCCTGCTGTGAGGACTCCTCCCTCACCTTTCCAGAAATCATCATTGTACAGACAACCCCCGGGGACTGCTGTGCAGAGGATGACTCCTCTCCCTTTTGTTCCCCCCCCCACCCGGAATGGAAATAAAAATTTAGGGGACTTGAAACCTGGGCAGCATGGTACAGGAAAGCTCCTTCCCAAAGCTCTCTGTCCAGCACTGACCACCGTTCAGAAACCCCTCTGCCCAACCTTGGGTAGTACCTGCCCTAGGTCTTTTCAGTTACCACTACCCCTGGAAATTCTTTCAGCTTGTAGGAAGAAGCCTGAAGCCCCATAACCCTTCACCACTCAATGTGCAGTCTAACTCGTCAGTGCTCAGACTGCTTCATGGCAGTCCCCACCTCTCAACAAAGCACCACACTCCGGTGGTGGGTCTTCAGAGACCAGGGTCTAGCTCCAGCTGTCTTCTTTTGGGGCTGACTCTGGAGGGAGGGACAGGGCTGTGGACAGCACGAAAATGTAGCATGAGAGCAAAGAAGGTAGAAAACCCAGGCACAAAATTTGCTGATACAAAACTCAGACTGCTCTTGACTTCATTGGGGCTTCCCTGCTCTGGCACTGTTAGGAAGAAAAGCTATAGCCCTTCCCTCCTGAGGAGCCCCATGGCTCTGATGTATAAATAAACAAATAAGAGGGTCCTACCCCTCTGGCTGAAATAAATGGGTATTTACCCTGAGTCAGAGCATGCAGGGAGCCCACCCTGTAAGGACATCCATGCACACCAGTCCCTTTTTTCACATATTCCAACAGAAATCAGACCCAGGTCTGCTTTAGAGGTGCTGTGGACACCCTGGCTTTTGGCCTCTGAGGGTCCCCCAGCTGCAGAGGAGGATCTGGAAGGATCAGTAAAAAGCCACTGCTTCCACAAGCCACAGCTGGGCAGCCCCTCACCTCCAGGCACATTTGCTGGTGTCTCATCATTAGCTAAGCCTCCACTTTTGTTCCTCCTGGCAGGCGGACTTCTCTGATCTGCCCACCAGCTGCTGGTACAGCCTCACCCCTCCTTGAAAAGGCCAAGATAGAAAATCTTCTTAAGCGAATCCTGTGCTGATAAGTGCTACTCAGATGATGGGATTAATATTTCCCCTGTTTTGGAGCCACTCAAGCATGCAGGTGAATATATGGCCATTTAGCATGTTTTTGAGTGGTAAATATGCTTTCCCCCCTCAAAAGGGTTCTTTTAACCCTCCCAGGATCAGTAGGTGCAAGCCTGGGATTTTACTGTCACAGGACTCCGATCCCCATAGTAACGGGGCATCCACGCATGAATCCAAAACTGCAGCAGGTCCGAGCACTGCAGCATTCAGTCTAGGCACACAATCAGCATCAGGGAATACATGTGCATAAGTATATATAAAATTAATCTGTGCTTGCTCAGCAAATACAGTATGTGCACAAGACAGGTAAATGCTGGTAAAAATGTGACCCCATTCACATTCAGAGCCTGTGCGTGCCGTGGCCAGTAATGGTAAAAATGGCTAAGGAATAGGACACTGCTTTGTCAAACGTGCCTATCCCAGCCCTAAAATGATCAGAGGATGATTTCGCAAGTTGTGTTGTTCAAACACTTTATATTTGCATATTTTCATCAAAGAACATAACCCTTTAAAATGGGATCCGCTGTAGCCTTGCCATTAATTTGCATGGAAGGGCTACAAAAAGTGTGCTGCTAGCACCACTTACTGGCAAACCTACAGACATAAGCATTTAACAATTTTATTCTGCAAGCTGCTCACACAATAACGCTGAACACAAATCTTAGCGCTAGTGTTTGAATATAATAAACAAATGTACGACATCATCTCTCCTCTTCCCTGCTGAAAACAGATAAAGAAAAAGAAGGAAGAAACTGGAATTTCCCTCTAAACCAGCTTCCAAATAGGTTCCAGTAACAACAGCCCTAGCAATAAAGAGCCATAAACTTTGGTTCAATACGTTACATCCCTGTGTGACAGTAACACCTCTTCTTTCAGTCCTACCTCTACAGCAGTGGACACAAATCAATGGCCAGCTTGGGAGCAAGGGAGAGGGGTCTGCATCTTTTCTCTCAATACATCAAAGATGTGGTGTGTGTCACTCCGTTGCATATATATTTACATACGTGTTTGCGAGTGTGTGTGTATGTGAGTTCATCTGCTAGGACCATGGGTGGGCAGCTGTGTTAATAATTTTTAGAATCCCAAGAAAAATGAACCCCATTTGGAGACATTCTCCTCCCTTGAGCTATTCATCATAACTGATGAGCTGATGAGTGGCCTCATGGTCCCACTTGTAGGGCAGATGCCTTCAAAGTTATTCACGTTCCTTTAATCACAGCCAATGGTTTCTTCTTAATAGAGGGTCTTTACAGCCACCCTCTAAGCCATCTCTTCCTTCAGTTAGCTGTGATTTATTTGGGAAACAAAGCATCAGTTCAGAGACACTGCAGTGTCTTCAACATAAAAGTCCCTCTACTGCACTTGGCTGCATCTCTGGCTGTGCTTTACAAAAATATCTTCTCCCACCTCGTGCTGTCCATAATAGACTCATTTGTCTAAATAAAAAAAAAAACAGGGTAATAGAAAGGAAAAAGGTTTAAGCTTCTTGAAAGTTTCTGCTTAGGACAGAACTTACCACAGTTGTCTAAGATTTTAGGCAGCAGCTGTACATACCATTCTAGACCAACATCCATAAATGTGGTCGACAGCTGCCTGCTCTCCAGGCTGGCTGGACCCCTGAACCCTGTTTCTGCCAACGACGCAGGGCATTAGTCATGGTGCAAGTGCTGTTTGTTTCATTCTCTAATTGGAGAGGGTTTTTATGTGTCTGATCTCCAATGAATATGAAAAAGTCACATTTTAGAGCCTTGTCAATTAGAATGACCATGTTGAAAAAGAAGATTCATTAATTAGTTACACTGGCAGTCTCTTTAATTAGGCATTGCTGAGTACTTTCAGTCTTTGTGATCTTTAGCATTCTTAGCTTGTTGTACTTTATTTACATATTTTTTGGACACGTATGTAATTCCTAATTAATGCTGTAGAGTCTACTCCAGCTATTTCAAGATATCATGTACTGTAGATCTTCAGACACGTTTACTGGATGTCGGCTGAATTTAAATTACTCCTTTAATCAGACCAGAAAAACTTCATCCTTTTTTTGGGGTACAAGAACACTCACCAGAGACATCCTGGGGAAGGTAAATGAGTTTCCAGGGTGTTTCAGTATGGGAGCAAATGAAAGATGCTTACAGAATGAAACTTTTCAAAAGACATTTCTGTCAGGAATTTCAAAAACAGAATTTGCCTGCAGGGAAATCATTCTGACAGCAGGCTGTCAAAGGCACATCCCCACCAGGGTGGTCTGCAGGAGAGGTCTGAACAGCATGGATTGTGTTGGGATTTCAGGAGAGTCAGGCAAGCAAGATGTTTCTTAAAGTGGAAGCTTTGTAACCTAATGGAAGAGCAGACATTCATCTATCAGATGTGAGCCACAACCATCGAATGATAAATCTTAGCAAGAAGGAACCTGAGGAAATAAGGGGAGCTCCTCTAGTTCTGTGGCATTCCCCTCTATTGAACTAAGCAGTCCTGTAAAGAAAGGATCTTCTTTTCTTCAAGCTGTGTCCCTCCTCTTCACCGGTTTGGCCAAATGCATTTTTGTTAATGCCTCCAGACTGATATCCAGTTTCTGTCTACTCAATTTCTATTTTTAGAGGCAGCAGAGAGGATATTTTGCAGAGGACAATCCTATAGGGACAGAGGACTGGAAGAGAAGACAAGAATATTATGTCTCCTCCCTGTCTAGCTTACTTGAACCTAACAAAACTCTGTTTTATCCTTGCTAGCTTACTCTGACCTATCTGCTCCAATGTAGTACTCTCTGGTCTTTACACGTATTGATAACAGTGATCAATATACAACAATAACAGCACCTTTCTGAAAAGTCTGTGATCTCTGTTTCTCAAGACTTGCTGACATTGTTTGATCCAGATTTAACCTTGTCTTTCATAGGTGCTTATCTCCCCCTGAGATAAGGCTTGAGCTTATACCTTACACTGGCTGGCTACTGCCCTTACACTAACAGATAATCATAAATAAAATGGGTGAATATCTTTGTGCCACCTCCACAGCTTACAACACCCTAGTTCATAAGTGCATTAATAAAGTCTGATGAACAGTCCCAGCAAAAGCACTTTGCCTTATCCTCAGAGATAAGAGAAAGAAGGAGAATATGAATAAGGTGTGCAAATGATAAATCCTGCACAGACATTTAAACAGAACAGAGCTGGAAGGTCTGGACCTGGTGATCTCCCCATTGCTAAAAGAAACAAGGTCCTGATTAGTGTGGGGAGGTAAGAGATGATGTGACCCCACCTCAGGTTACCGGGGTAAGTCAGCACCACTGGAGCTGTGGTACTGCACAATTAATCATGCTGAGACAGTTCTCCCTCTGACTTGTTAGCCATAAAAAAAACTCTTTACTGCAGCAAATCTTTTTAATTCTGTTAAAAAAAAAAAAAAAAAAAGCTCAGGCTTCTCACATATAGACAGAGCTGCACCTGGCAGTCACTTTCCAGAAAAACAATAGCGGCTCAGGATGTGAGTGCTGTAGGTAAGGGGCCATCCTTTTATCTTAGTCTTTCTGGGGTGTCCTGCATTGGGAACCCTGGTCTGTGAGTGCAACGATAATGTAAATATGTCAATAATATTTACAGGAGTAATAAGAATATTTCTTGTCCCTGGTACACGGAGACATGAGGGTTTGGCAGCTAACGCTGCTGCCTTCAGAGGAGAGCACTTCTCCGGCTTGGGCTGGCTCTGTGAAGCCAAAGCAAGGTCATGTTTAAGTCAGACACATCTTTTCTCAGAAACTTCAAAATCTGGGGTGGCAATGACTGAGTGTTACAGCCGAATGCCCATGCTTAGCTATCACCTCTGTCTAGGAGGAGTTAGGTGCTGACCTTGGCTTCAGTTTCTTCACTGTGGTTAAAAGATTTCACATCCTGAAAGTGTTTGGAGGAAAGTGGTGGTGATTTGCATCTGTGCATATCCTTCCTGCTGGAGAAGGGAGCACTGTGTCTCCCATGCTCTCTGGAGATATATGTGACATCCTGTAGAGATTTTCCCTGTGCTAAAAGACAGAGGAAGAAGGGCAAATGGTTGCTGACCAGCCTGACTGCTTCTGTGCTGCAATGTCTAGCTCTGTGGTCAGGGAGAACAATGGGTTTTGTTTACCTTGACTTTAGCAGAGCTTTCAACACTCTGTCCCATAGATAGTAACTTTATAGCCAGGTAAGGGGGTGGCTAGCCCATGGACTAGATGGATGGACAAGAAGAGAGGCCAAAACTTGCTCAGCTGTTTGGCTCAAAGGACACTGGCTAACATTTCAAAGTCCGCCCAGGAGCCAGTGGCAGGTGGTGTTCCTCGGGGACAAATACTGGGACTGGTACTCTGTGATGCCTTCATCAGTGACCTGACTGAGGGGAAGGGATGCACTCTCAGCAAGGTGACACTGAATTAGGAGGCAGGAGAGGATGTAGGAGGACAGGGAGGATATTCAGAGCAGACTCAACAAGCTGGAAGAGTATAAGTATGGATAAACTGGAGGAAATCCAGCACAGGGCCACTGAGATGGTTAAGGGTCTGGAGCATGTGATGCATGAGAGGAGGCTGAGGAAGCAGGGCTTGTTTAGCCTGCAGAAGAGCAGGCCAAGGTGGACTGCACTGCTGTTCTCCCCTGCCTGAAGTGGCAGTACTGGCTTCCAGTAGTGCAGAGGAGACAAATCCAGGCTCTTCCCAGCGACACACAGTCAATTCACACAGGTTGCAGCATGGGAAATACCAGATTGACACAAGGAAAAAGAAATTTACAGTAAGAATGATTACACACCAAAAGAGGATGCCCAAACTTGTTTGGAGTCTCCATTTGTGGAGATGTTCAAAGCTCAGCAAGGCAAGGCCTGGAGCAACCTGCTCTCCTTTGACACTTGTCCCACTCTGAGACCTCCGGAGGTCGCTTCCAACCTAAATTGTTCTATGAGTATATGATTTTTATGAACTGATTTCCCCTTTCCATTAGAAATAATTATTTAATCAAATGATAGGACAGGCCTGTAACATCTGAGTATTGGATGTACTTCACGGGATGACACCAGCCTAACAGGGAATGCAGTGGTTGTAATGTCAAGATTTCACACAACTTCATCTCATGGTAAAGAGTACCATTCTATCTTAGCCATTAGTAAGTGCTACTAAACATAAACCTGTGTAAAAATGATATATAGCAGTGAATCTCAGAAGGCAGTTTCTCCCCATAAAATTTGCTCATGAAACATTGTCACAAGGGTTATGTGTGAAGACGATGATAAACCTTTTTTTCTGACTGATAAACTACACAGGTTGCCCTGCAGAGCCAAAGTATTATTCAGTTGGATATCAGCATCCTACAGTCTTGGGAAAACTCAGCTGATACTAAATATGTCATATTGCAGCTTATATAAAGCCCAGCTCCCTAGCTTGTCTTTACATTATAGTGCTCATAATTGTCAATGGAGGAGAAGACCACTGGAAAAATTAACCAGCTGTATCAAGATAAGAACCATTACTTTAACATGTACAGAGCTGCATATTTTAGATCATACCCTAGTGAAGAGATTATTGCTAAATGGAAAGGCTTTTGTGATCGCAGGAGCCCAGACCTCAGCAAGCAGTGTGGCTGCCCAGGCCCTCACTAGCCGGTTCCTTCAGTGACACCGCACTGCCTACTGGTTTTCCTTAAGGAAAATGAAGTCAGTGACATAGAGTCAAATTTCTTCAAGTGAAGATGTGGTTGAACTACAACCTGTCTTCAGGAATCTCATTTCTCTGACATTTATTTTCTTAGAAGGCCTTCCCTTGATTGCTTGACCATGTGTAGTGAAAGAAGAGGTCTCCCCAGGGAAACATGGTTTCTCCAGGGAGGATGGGGTTTTCCCCCACTAATCCTGGCCCAGAGCAAAATCTTCACAGCTCCGTAAGCACCAGTTTAAGGGCTAATGTTCTGCAGAAAGAAACCCAGTCCATCCTCCTCAGAGGGCAAGAGGTTCCAGCCACTCTCCCAGAGATTTCTTTAAAGCTACCTGTAAAAAAAATATGACTTTAAACTGTCAGTGCCATAGGTACTAAATCAAGAAAGAGGATAGCCGCAGCTAAGAAAAATGACTTTACGGTCTGTGAAAATATTGTCTGTAGCAGGAAATGGAATGTGTTGCTTAATTGTTGCACTCTCCACTCCGTACATGTCTCATCGCCAGCTGCCTGCTGTGGCAGCATGATGGGCTGTCCCTGCCACGACCACTGCACCTCCTCTGCCATGCCTGGAACCTCAGCCCCCCCAAGAGAGGGATGCGGGATGTCAGGGGAATTTTCTTGTGCAAATCTTCCAAGATCCCTGTTGTCAGTGGTAGGAGAGAGGGTGAATATGAGTGCAGTTGTTGCCATAGGGGCACGGTGATGAATTCATGTGCTGCTATAAATGTCTTGGGCACCTGGGGCAGCTGGGAGAGGTGGCTCCAAGAGGAGGAATGCATTTACCATCTGAAATGCAATATGAAGCAATATGGTCAGAGAAGTTAGTGCCCCAATCACATTACTGTGTGCTAGAGCTGCTGGGGAGTTATTTAAAATGACTTGAGATTGCAGCTGAGAAAAACAGGTCCGGAGGAGTAGCCTGAGGAAGGGACTGTGTGTAACAGCTGTCAACCTTGTCCTCTCCTACTGGGAGAAAAATAGAAATAAACCTCTGAAATAAGCACAGCTGCCAGAACTGTCTGTCTGCAGGACAAATGTGACTCCGGAGCCACGACCTGTGCAGTGACCAGCCACCTTCACCCTCCCCAGCGCCATGGGGGCTGCAGGGCTGTGAGAGGTGGAGGTCGGCAGGCGCTGCTGATGGCTGGAAACCCCTTAGTCCCTGGTGCCTGAGCAATATGGATGCAGAAAGGACAAGTACCCGCCAAGGACTCTCCACCACGGCTGCTATCATCACATCATGGAAAAGGAAGAGGTTTTCCAGGTCCCAATTACAGCTCTCTGGGCTTCCCAACTGCTGTGAAGAATTTTGCCAACAATACGACTAAACTTGGGGTGTTTAACACACACTCTCCTCTGTCCAGAGAGGGAGGGTGTTCTTTAGTTAAGGGAAATGCAGTTCTCGCTCTTATATCTTGGATCTATTCAATCTGTGACCCAGGGAAGACTTTCAGCTGTTCCTCTGGGCCTTGGTTTCACTGTTTCTGAGATAGAGGTGACAGTATTTTTGACATACAATGGTAAATGTCTATGCAAGTGTAACAGCTTTGAGATATTCAGGTGGGAGGGGAAAGAAAGATGTTATTTTTACTAGACTTCAATATCACTGTAAAGACCTTATAAAACAGGCACCAGGAAAGTAAGACTAAGAATATTTGCTTTCTAGATGTTACTTTACAGAGCATTTTTGCTTCCTGCCAGTGCTGACACCCATGAATGTTTACTAGCCAAGGACTGCAAACCGGGAGTGCCCTAAAACAGTCAAGAGATTTGGATTCCTCCACATTGTTCCCTTGAAGAGCTGAAGGCACGTGCAACCCTGTATCTTTCCTGGGACATTATCAAATTGGTAAATCAAGTACAGACTATTTAGCTATTATTATTTACTAATAGTAATTCAGAGCTTGCCCCCCACAAAAGGGAGTGTAGCGTATCCTCAGATTGCTCTGGTTTTTAAAAAACAACATCTGTCTTAATGGAAGACTAAAGCATCCCTTAGCATACACTTTAAAAAAATATACCATAGCATAGCATAAAAGGATGTGTTACCATCCATGCTGCTATGGTCTTTCAGGCTCTGCAAGGGCATCAAGATTTGTCCCACCTGGCTAAGCAGGGGGCCTTGGGTTATGCCAATATAATGTGGTATTTCTAGTAGTGCTTTTTTATCCATTTTACATTATTCTCGGTGCATAGCTTACTTCTTTCAGTCTCTGTAAATCCCTGATGGCTGTGAAAACAGGGAGAGAGTAGAATTATTTATACACAGAGATATTATTAGGAGCAAAATTAATGAGAAAGATATTACGGGTAGGAAAGCTGGGACTGCAGGAGAGCTTCCTGCCATGGGGACCTGATTTGATTGTTCATCTCCCAGAAGGACTCTCCCAACGTGAGCACTGGCAACTTCATCCCTTGAGACACTGAAAACTAAACCAGACAGTGAGAAATGCTGGAAAAGTATTTTTTACACAATACTTCCCTACTGCTGGGGAATGATGTCTAAGCCTCCTGGAGACACCTGTCCCATGCCCTGGAGCAGTGGCAGGGAAGGCTAATAGCACCCCGTACACCTGTTCTGTGCCCACCCGTGGCCCTGGGGGTTGGCCAGCTGTGATGGGAGAGGAGTCAGCATTCAAAGATAACCACTGCCACTCAGTGCATCACCAGGTGGGGTGAGATATCAAGTCACCATGGATGCAGTTTTTGGACAGCAAACTGCCCACTGGCTATTTCCCCAGGAAACTGTATTCCCCATAGGATCCCCAGTATTCACAGGACATTTCTCAGTTTGAGAGGAGGTTATTTCAATTCCAGTGTGAAGTGTACGTGGCGACTAGAAAGCAGGAGGAAATAGAGTATGAAGTACATTTTTCCTAGTAACTCAGAAATATTGATTAACTAGTTCAAGGTCTGGTGAAGCCCAAAGAAAAAGCAACATATTGAAAGCCTAACTATTGCTTTTGATGGAAGTTTATATGAAAGTGAGTTTGCCAGACCCTTAAAAATTATGAACTGTAAGAGAAAAATTAATACTAAAGGTACTGTTTTCATGTACTTCCATCCAAACTCATATGTTGATAAAGCATACGTGAAACAAGTCAAATAGCTTATCATCAGTGCAATCCTGTTGTCTTCCCCCAAAATTCATAGCCAATGTTCTTCTAAACAGATTCCCAAGCTTGTCTGCAGCAAAATCAGCCTCTGCTTTTTACAGCCAGCTATCATCCCTGTCCTTCAAGTGTTGATTCAGGTGCAGTAAGCAGGAAGGTTATTTCAGCTTGTGCTCAGCTGCCAGCAGGACAGCAGGTTTCTGGGAAGTGGCTGCGCTCCGAGTTGTGCTGTCGATTGACCTTGATGCTGGGCTCATGCGCCAGGCGCTGCTCCCTGCCGCTTGGGGACACGATGTCCTGCAGAGGACAGGGCATCTGACCTTGAGACGCAATACGGCACGCTCTGCAACGGCCAACCTTGACATAACATGCAAAGCCTTTCATTTCTGATTAGCATGTAGTCATGTGCACACCATCGTTTACACTTTTTAGAAGATGCCATCAAATATTGGGAAGCACTTCTGCAGCTGGGTAATTGAATTCAGAGCAACCCCTTCCTGAATGGAAAATTAATAACTTGGCAACCTCAGGCTTCACCTTTATTAACTCTTTCACTAACACTCAAGAAACAGTCCTCTCAATTTTTATGAAATAAAGAAGTCTCTTAGGACTTGTAAGAATTATGTTGCTTGTGCATCTTCTCAGTTCATACTCATATCATACTCATATCCATATTTCATATCCAGCATGTTTGCCCTAGAAATGCCCTAAACCACCTGCCTTTAACTCTAAAATGAACAATACCACTCACAGCAAGCACTGTTTGCAGAATGCAGAGACACCATCCATCTAACCCAGATAATTTCAACACAGCCTGAGCATATAGAAGTGCATACAAAAAAGTTGTCTATCAGGTTGGATTAATGGGTGAGGTGGGTGAATAAAACCATGTGGCTGTTAACACAGTAACTGTGTTGGCAGTGTTGTCACTAGCACAGTAGTAGGTAAGTTGCTCACTGTCATAACTTCTCTTCAGGACTGATGAGCAATCTGGGTGTAAAAAAAGCCCAAACCCTCCCAGCTCTTACCTCAGAAGAAAGTTCATGGAAACTTAAGGAGTTTTCCACCTGGAAAATTGTTTAAAGCTCTTACCTCATCATTCAGAAAGGTCCTACAGTCTTGCTAAGCATTATTTTTGGTCTACTCTGAACAAGTACAGCTGGTGTAGTAAAGGTACATGGCAAATAAGTAGAAATATGTATAGAGGTAGTAAAAAAGAAATTGCTTGATTCACTCTCTTGAAATTTATTCCCAACATTTACAGCAAACTGAATAATCAAGTAAGTAAAGCTGTACTTCAGACTCAGTATAAATTCAGCACTAATCTGATTATAGAAATAATTCTTTTGCAGGGGGACGTAATATGTTGACTGAGATAAAAAAACTTAATATACTGGGAAACAGAAATGTAGCACAAGAAAGCATATATCTGTGCTACAGATTAATTACAGGGAAGCACATAACACAAAAAACTCTATCTCCCCTGTCTGCAAAAACAAACATACAAACAGCATGAAATGGGAGTAATCCTGTTTGTCTGGGAAGTACCACAGCAGGAACTCCAGAGAAAATGGTTGACATGCTTGTCTTTGCCAAGCGATCACACAGCCAGGGATGCCTTGCAGCACCCCATGCACATCATCCCGCTGCAGCAAGATTGCCCCTTATGGCTTCTGCAATGATAAAGGAAAACTGTGCAGAACTCAGCAGTTTTTGTTTATAGGAATTCATCTCCTTTTGATATGGCATTTTCGATGGATTTTTTTTCTGATTGTTGTTCTAAGAAACCTCAGACCTCATAGGAAACTGCCTTCAGGGACGTGGATTTAGGTCAGTCCTAGCTGGGGTGAAAACCCCACAGGGCAGCGGGCCAGTAAGGGGAGAGGTGTTACTCCTCTCAGCTGTGCAACTTCCATCCCAGGCTGAATGGTGCCCTTTGGCCTAGGGTGCAAAGCAAGACCCCGTTGGTGGCCTTCAGCGTAAGGCATGAAGCCAGACCCCGCTGGATGCCTTTTGTGCACGTCCTCCCTTTGGGTGAGCAGAACCACCTGCCCCGGAGGATGCCATCCCTCCAGCGCACACGCACCCCTCCCCAACATTTCTGACTTAGAGTTTTTGGCCATTGCCTTGCACTTAGTCTCTGAGCAGCTTTGAATAACAGCAGCACCCTCCCAGTTTGAACCTGCCACTGGCACAGGCTGGGCAGTGAAAGAAAGAAACAGTGACAGCTTTGAAAGTATGGGTGGACCATACCTTCTGGTCTTGTGGGCAAGAGAGCGAGCCTGCCTGCTGGGACCCTTTATTCAATGCTTCCTTCAATATTATACTTACTGTATTTTCTATCAAATTAGGCATATATATAAATACTCTGTTTGCCCTTAATCCCAGTTATTCTCAGTCACTCCAGTGTTGTGAATCAAAAAAGCCCTATTTGTAGGCTAGGAATTGCTACAATGACATGGCAGTTTATGAAGAAAGTCCAATCTAGGGTAGCTCAGCAATAAGGGATGGCGTAGCTCATCTGCCTCACCCAAGCACCACCGTTTACCTCCACACGGAGCACAGCTCGGCTCCATTGTATGCCGGAAAACAGTCCTCAGACACCTACTGAGAGAGCATCACAGACCAATGACCGGGAAATGTGAAAATCAAATCAGAAAGAGGATAGCTCAGATCGCAGGTCTGCCAGCTGACAAGGAGGCAGTGGAGCTGGTGGGATCATACGAGCTTAAAACCTCAACCCAGTTAGACATTGATAGACACAGAGCAATCTCCAGAGAAATTGAAACGGATGGATGGCAGCATCACTTTGAGACCTCCAGTCTCACTACTGATTTTTCTCAGCCCAGAAAAAGAGGAGAAAGTAATACAATAGAATAGAGGAGACTGCATTCATTAAAGCATTTCTGTATCTGCTCTGCATTTTTCAGACCTCAAGAAAATCTCTGTCAGGGAAATCTGAGACTTTCGGAAAGTATATCTCATATAATAGTGGAAACGAGGCTGTAATTTCACAGTAAGGCAGGATCTGATGATCTTGTATTAAATGTGATTTAACTTAAATTATCTCATTAAATGCTCTTCTTATTATTGCCCATTGTCAAGCAGCAGCAGATATCTGGGGCACTGCTGGATGGTTCCCCAGGAAGAACTCAGTGATGCAGAAAATCTGTGTATATTTTTAGTGTAATATGTTTTAATGACACATAATGGTCCTTGAATACAGGATCACAGCACATGAACCAGGCTTGTTTGCCTGCTTCCTTCCTTCCTTCCGTTTTGTCCCATAGCTGCCTGGCAGGGATCACGCCTGCCTCAGGAACTGACTCCAGTCACAGACCCTCTTTAGAAACACAATCCACAGCTGTCAGAAATCCATATTACCAAAAATAAGCATCCACAGGATGACTTTTCAAGACATTTAGAACTTTGCTTACCTGCCAAGGAAACAAACTGTAGCTTTTCCTGAATTCAAATGCTATCTAAAACTTTGAGAGGTCTCTGCATTGAGTAAACACCTATGGGTTTTAATGACACCTAACAGAAAGGGTAGGAGTCATCCATTAAACATTCTTGCAGACTGTTTTCCTATACATCACTGAATATCCTAAAGATTATTTAGATTGTGGTTAACTAATTTTCAGTTTTGTTGATCTCCCCAATACGAAGGCAGTGTCTGTTCATGGCTAGGAACTATATAGGCGTTTATTGTAGAATCTCAGAGTTTTCTTATATCTTTTATATTACTCAGAATATCTCTGTTGTGACTGGGATTAAGCTACACCTGAACTGTGCAAGAAAATACACTGCAACAAAAATAATGAATGTTTCACCGTAAAAAAGTTTAAAACCTGTTTGGAGCCAGATAAGCTTCTGCCCAGGGCCCTGGTTTATCCTGCCTCATACCTGCTCGCCCAAAGCACAGATTAAAAGAGCAAACTGGGAACCACTGAACTGCTGCAGCGGTGACGTCCCCCCCTTGAAAGGGGCAGCTGGGCCACCACCCTTCTTTACATAAGCTCTGATGAACAGCAGGACTCGGTGAGTTTGCAGAGCACCTGCAGGAAGGATGCATATTAACTTTGTGGTTTATATCTGTTGCCATTAGTCCTGTTTTGGGCTGGCTCCCAGGGAAAATCCTTGTCCCAGGCCCTGCTCTTCATCCCACTGGGGTGCTCAGCCAGGTGATGGGCACTCTCTGCCAGCACACATAGCCCTGGGCAGCTCCCTGATGTGGTCTCCAGGGCGAGCAGGAGAGGGCACAGGGCTGTGAAAGCCAGCCTGGCATCAGTCCAAGTCAGCTCACAGGGAAGGACAAGGGTATCTCCTCCAGGATCCCCCAAAAGCAGGCACTAACCCAGAGTCAAAACCAGACCTCACCTGTAAGGGGCATGGCTGTTGGTCCTCGAAAATCAGACACCACCAGGAGCCAAAGAAGGAACATGAGATAAGCTTTGCTGCATGTTGGAAAGGAGGTTTTCAGTGTCCTGCAGGGACCTGTCTCCCAAACCGAAGGCTTGCTGCACCTGACCTACACAAGTGTTTTGAGCCCTTATCAAAGCCTGGTGGGCAGCTCTTCTCTGGAGCAGTTGTGCCTTCTCACCCACCAACCTAGCTCACAGGCTCTGGCATATGCAAGAGATGCAAGGGTTAGCTTGGTAGGATTATTTATATTTCTTTATAAACCGGTCAGAAAAGTAAAAACCATCAGCTACAAAAAATCCCATGACAGTAAGTGAACTAAACAATTCATCACATTATGGTTTTATATTTATACAGCTCTGCCGTAGTACCACAAAGAGGAAAGATAAAAAGCAGTTCATATAATTCACATATTAATAGCCCACATATTCCAGAAAGGGGAAAAAAAAAAGGGTATAACATTGCCAGAGCACAGACATGAAAGGTCAAGGCAGATCCAGTTCTGGCAATCACCGAACACAAAAGAAGTGCTGTAGAAATTTGTATTTAAAGAAGAATAAAACAACAATAAAGGTTTTGAATGAAAACCAGGTGAACATTTCATTCCCCTGAATGAAAAGTGCTTTTCAAATGTGTTTGTCCTCAGATAAAAAGAAGAGAGAGAGCAAAGAAGTGGTGTCCCAGCAAAACCACAGCAGAACTCAGAGCGGTGTGGGCTCCTGGCATGAATGCTGAAGTTCAGCAGGACAGGGGACCAAATCCTGTTGCCTTTCTCACCTTTACCTGCAACTTTTGCTCACATTCCTTTTTGTGTGAGTTACAGAAAACATCAGTGGAGAAAACCAGAAGGACGGACACTTGCTGCTAAGTCATCAGGACAACCTCTGTCCGTCTCATCTTTTGCAACCTGATTTTGCAGGGCTGTGTCCAAACCAGCGTCATTGCTATTCATCTCACAGCTGCGCTTCAGAACTTTCACCTGCAAATGGGATTACAAATGCAATCATTAGTACAGATTCCCCAAGAAGCTTTCACAGTATTACAATTAGATTTCCCATTCTAGCAGCATCTAAATCAATATGATATGATTAGTTACTCTTGTGGATTACATGCTGCTGTACAAAACCTTCACACACAGAAATCTGGGTAATTTAATCAGGCAGTAATGGATTCTGGGAATGCTCCCACTGTCTAGAAACTTAAAATCATTCTGTCTCTATAATAATTTGCCATTATGCACCTGAAGCTAAATTGCCTGACATACCTGACAGTGGACAGCAGTGATTAAAACAGGTCACATCTCATCAGGAGAAGTGGCAACTCCTGCTGAATTCACTTCAAAAACTGAATTTGAGGGAGAAAGAAAAAATCACCTTTAGTTCTTTTTCCTGGGCTACAACTTAAGTTTTAAGCTGTCTCTTTAAATATGTCTATGTGTGTATTTGTGTGTTCGTGTGAGAGAAAGAGTGTAAGTGCTATCCATTTCTCATCATTTTAGTCAAGGCAAGAGGAATATATGAACTAATGCTTCTGGGGAAATGCAGCCGACCAAGGCAGAAATGAGCACATAATTTTACTCCTCTGAAGGTGCTCAGCACTGCTGAGCAAGATATTGTGAAGGAGGAACCTTTCTGGAAGGGTCTTGAAAGCAAGGAGTTCTCGGCTGCCGTTGTCAGCAGCTCACGGGAGAGAGCAATGCTGCACGATGAAACCTGAATTGCTGATAGCTGCTTTTTGGGAAAGAATTTGCACCTCGAGTTTCCCCGGCTTGGGTAAACAGCTCAGCTCTGCACCTCCATGCTGCAGCAGCTTTCTCCTGCAGCCATCCTGGGGTTGCAAACAACCGTGAAAAATAAACTGCCGTGCTCAGGGCTGCAGGGGGTGGCTCACAGCGGCATGGGGAAAACACACAAACCTGCACACAAAAGAACAGCTATTGCTTCATTTGAAAAATTAGGCCTGTATATTTCAGGCAGATGATACTCAGAAATGTGCTGCTGTTCATCATTTATCCTACCGGCATGCCAGAATTTACACCTAAAAAATACAAGGCATTATGTTACTGTTCAGGACATTTCTTTTTCTTACAGCATTGTCCCACTGAAATATTCCTGACCCATGGTGCCTGGGGACTCCTGCTTTTGAGGAGGATTTTTCCTATGGTAAATTGATATTTCAAATAACCGGCTGGCAAGAAAGGAAAGAAAAATAGCCATACATGGAAACTTTCCTAGGCAATAATTGCCAGCAAACTCTGCCCTCATTATAAAACTCTACATAGCTTGCCATAAAAAAAGCCCCGTGATGCACATATACTTTTCACCTCTATATTCTCCATAATGGTCTTGGTTATATTACTCTGTTCAAATATGCTAACCAGCGGCAGTGTTAATCTTCATCCTTTTTAGGGTGCATCATGGTCTGTGTGTGCCAAGCCAGGGGCCATGTGCTGCAGGGTTCCCCAGTGCCCAGAGGCACCACGGCACCGGCAGCGCCGGCGTGCCGTACCCAGTGGCACCACCAAAACCCTGCTGGCACGAGCAGGCACATTAGTCCTCCCGACAAGCATCTGTTAGACAAATCTCTTCTTAATTCCCTGTTGGTGGCACTGAAGGAAAAGCATGGAGGTCATTAATCAAAGGAATTGGTGCCGGTGGTGTTTGGGCAGGGGGAGGCGGGTGCTGCCAGGTGCTTCGTCGTGGCCACCCACCCGCCGATCCTCCACAGCCCATGGCCCACTGCCAAAGGAAAGGGCGAACATTTAATGCAGGCCAGAGATTGGACCCCTGCATTACTATTAATAAACAATAAAGCTATTAAGGCATATTAAAGCTTGGCGATGAACTTGTCAAAATGGATGATCTATAAATCAATATAAACAGCAGTGACAGGCAGTAATTGAATTCCAGTGGTCCCTCAGCACATGCTAAATATGAAGGGACATGACATGCTGAAAATAAAGTAGGAAAGCTGAAAGCTTGATAGCATTAACATTCTCCTGGTGAAACGTGGCATCACTTTGGCCCTTAATGGGGGTCAAACTGTGAATACGTATTGACTTCTTCTTTTAAAGCAAGAAAATAGCTACATAAATCTGAGACTTCCCAAATTAGAAATGGCTGCCCAAAAAGTTCACAGCCACTCTGGATGTGGTTGCCACAGAGCAGCAGACACAGCCCTCCTCCCGTGGGTTCATTAGCAGGGCTTGTTTCTTTACTGGGGTAGGAAGAAGGATGGATTTTGTGCAATCCAGAAAGCCTCTGAAGTTGATTCACCAGGTTTCATCTTCCATAAAGGACCAGCAAAAGCCTGTCGGGCAGGAGAAGTTAATGCTAACACACTGCCAGGCTCTGAGTGGCTACATATCTTTCAAACTCAGATATAACAAGCCAGGCCTCAAATATCAACAGAGGATGAGACAGTTAGAATGGAAAGAAATTGGTGAAGTCGCAGCAAGCCTTTAAATGGAGATTCAAATGACAGCAAATAAATCATGACAGCTTCTGTGGATGAAATCAGGGCCTCATTTTTTATTTTCTCTTGATGTGCTCTGCTCAGTGAAGGATAATCCAGCCTTTCTTAGCTGATTTTTACAACAGAGCCCTATGCCACTAGAGTTCAGAAACTGCTGAAATGGAGGGTTGGACACATTCCTGAGGACTACTTTGTCTGTGCCACCTCGCTCACAGGCAGAGAGCACCCATGATCAAAAATCACAGGGGATATTTGCATTTCAGGGGTCTCTCTGTGCATACAGAGGGAAAGCTAGAAACAAATATATAAATGGTTGTCTGCATGTTTAGTGATGACCCACTAATAAGTTCCCATAAGGTCGAGAGCAGCAGAGCTGGGACAGGGGCTGATCGCTGGTGCAGAATCAAGGCAATAGCCAAAAAGCACCCATCGTGCCTGGCTTGGCCACCACCACCAGGCTAAAACCGCTGTTTAATATGGATAAAGTTCCTATTTAACAAGAGATAAAACTTCATTAGGGCCACTCCACACCATTGTGCCCTGAATACAGCCCACATTTGGAAGAGGAACAGGATGAAAGGGGTGTTTCCTGGGAGTTACTCTGTTTTCACACAAAATTTAAAATTAAAAGGGATAAAAACTGTAAGAAACAGATCAAGGAGGTCAGCATTTTCCTTTTAAATACAATTTACGCTTTGAGATCAGCCAAGACTCATCTGACCTATCTGATGTGCAGTTCTGCCTTCAGATTTGCAAAGCATGTACTAATGTAACATGAAAGGTTAAGGGAGCCTGTGACACAAAACCTGAAACCTTTAGAGATGATCTGTAGAAATGCAAGACGTCCATCATCCATACCTTGCATGGGGACATCGGTCTGACAAAGCAGGTCTCAAAAGAAGTGGTTTTGCCTGCGGAGAGCAGAGGGCTGGGGATGCCAGTATCCAGCATCCCTGCCAGCTCATGCGCACCTTTTCCTCCCATCCTATCCTAAACTCTGTTAAAAGCTGTGTATTACCTACCTGTGCCTTTAAACTGGCAGGAGCTGGGAAGCATGATGTACAATAATAGTACTGGCTTTAATCAACAGGACAGCACTGACACATAGCCCACTGAAATAGATGAACTTGCCGTGACTTTTTCCTGTATTTGCATCATTCTTAATTTTTCTTGTGTGGAGTTTTTTTACTGTCATTTACAAGGTGAGAATTTAGTCAACTGAATGCAGTGCTGATTAGCTCAGTATTATAATTGTGCTTCATGGACACCTACTGCTTGTATGTCACAGCTCTCCAAATTCCCATTATATAATCAATCTAGGGTTTATGGTACTTCAGAACTGAAGTATTAAAAAACTATGATGTAAGTGGAAAAAAACAAAGTGACAATTTACCAAAGAGCTCATGGGGTATTATGAAAACAACAAAAAACAAAACAAGGGAGACTGTTTGCAAAATCCAGAGCAAGTCTGCTGGCCTGCAAGCACAAGGGAAAAATATATAACATGGCAATAACTGCCTTTCCAACACCATCTACAGTGTGTCACCATGCTGGGTTCGGGGCTATGCACTTGTTCTTCAGTGTAGATGGAAGAAAATGGTGGTCCAAAGATACATGAACAGAAGGTACATGAGACCACTCAGCAACGATTTACCAAAATCCAGCTCTCTCCACCCAGATTTCCTTTCTCCAGCATCTGTGGCGAAGAGAAGCAGCCTGTTGTGATTGTGTTAATACACTATTAACATTTCCATTTTGTTTTCTCAACCACCACGCTCAGAGAAGGGTTTCGTACCACAAGAGAAATGTTTACTCCATAAAAACTTACACCCCCAGGGATGCTACAACATAAGCACCTCAGTCACTGCTGTATTTGGAGTACCATTCTTGTGAGCATTCAGCCCAGCGTAATCATAGTAGACCTATTTTGCTCGGGCGAAATAGCACACAAACCTGCCCTGCAGATTCAGGGGGCAGAGAGATGCTCCACCAACCTTGCGCTGCTGTGAACAAGCTCCTCATCTGGGTGGTCTCTGCAGCATTCCATGCCTGTGGCCAGGAAAGGTAAACTGTAGAAAGAAAAATGGTTTAAGATGAAGTGACCATCATTCAGATGAAGTCTTATAAGGAAGTGTGATAGATCTGTCTCTGCTTCATCTCTACTTGGAACGAAACCAGGAAACAAGTTATTTTTTACAGGAATGCACCACCTCATTCTGTTATGAAATAATCATGCCCTTGCAGTGGACTAGAAAGGGGTTTCCCTGGGGGATCTTGGGAGGAAGAAAGCCACTAGGAATCATTCCAAAAGCTGTAGCTCCCTGGGCAAAGCAAGAGCTTTCCCTTTCTATCAGCCTTAACCCAAACAGCAACCTGTTTCTATACCCTTACTCTATATCTACACCTAACCCTAACCCTTCTCTAGCCCTATCCCCAGAGGAAAAGAAAGACATCTTTTTTTTTCCTAATGCAAGTCAGGGAGGACTTCTCAACCCATGTTTAAGGTCAGGGTTGAAAGAAAGAAATGCCAGTACTCCCATGGCAGTGAGGCTGGAACGGGATTGCAAAAGGGAAGTGGAGGCTGCATAGATGGTGGCTGTGACAAATATTTTGTCTGGGCAATGGTCAGAGGAAAACTGTCAATGGTTCAGCCCCAGCTAGGTTTAGGGCTAAAATTAGTGTTAGGGTTAAGAGAAGGATAAAGTTTAGAGCTTCATTTGCAGTGGGGCTGGAAAGGAGCAGCAAAAAGAAATCAAAGGATACAGCAGCAAAATATTTCAAGTGCATCTGTCACACTAATCCTTACCAGCAACTTGTGAGGTGGTGAGGAAGGAGCGACACACTGCTCAGCTGCACCTCTGCACCCAGTGATGCCTCCTGCCAGAGGAAAATGCTTCCCAAGTGCCAGGTGCCTTTCCTCTAGCACCGGCAAACACACAAAGTGCTGAGATTCGGAAATAAAGGTAGTTTTCTTTCAACATTGTTTAAGGACTGATTATCCACCAACTGTATTCTCTGTAATTCCTGGACAATAGCCAGCACCAGCTCTGGCTCCTGGGCCAAACACACTGTTGGCTCGAAAATACAAGACTCAAAAAAGATGCTTTGCTCAAAGTGCCTAAAATGGAGCCTAACAGAAGAAAAATAGATGCTACCCAGACACAAACTGTGCTGAAGCACATTTCTGGCCATCCCTAGCCTCGTTAGTCTTCACTTGTTTATTAAGGACAGCAATATTTGGTGTCACTGATCTCTGGAGGCTGTTGAACCTGAGCCTGCTAATTGCTCACCTACAAGGTGGCCCAGGTGCAGAAAAGTGGTATAAGGCTGCTTTCACCGTCTGCATGGCTGCTCCTGCATATCAAAGACCTACTCACAAAAGCAAGATCTTTGATTCCTGCCAGCAGAAAGCAATTGCAATCTTATTGTTCCCTGGACATGAGGACAAATAGCTATTTACTGTGAACCGCAGACTCATTGTAAGAAATTAAATCCTTTTGGTGGTTATGAATGTAAATACATGTCTCTTCTCGAGATGAGACTCACAGATTCCAGGAATTATTTCCTGCTTTACATTTTGGGTGAATAGCCAACTCTGAGTTTGAAAAATGTACAGCTTGAAGTGAAGAGCACCCTTCCCTTCCTCTCCATGATTGCTAGGCAAGGAAGGGGAAAGTAGGCTGAATCCAACTGTGGCAAAACCCTTGGGAGGATGTGCAAAGCCATCTTTTTGATTACATAATGTCTTTGCAAGCCCTTTGCCATTAAAATATGATTAAAAGTGGTGGCCAGGAGGAGTTCACCTTTAGAAAATGACACAAGAAATTACTTCCCAAACAGATAGTTGCCTGAGTCCCTGAGATGAAGAAGAGGCTTGATGGATGAGAAGGCAGTATTAAAATGTCTCCTCACATAAGAAAACAGAACGAGAGCAATCATCAGAATTTATCAGCCAGAGAGGAGCAGAGTGTTTTCTTGGCACTAAAGGGACCTGATACACTAAATCAAAACCAGAACACAGACTCATGAAAGAAAGAGACAGATGTCTCCGTCATATAAATACCATATAAATGAACTTTCTGAAATGGGGATCTTATTTAAGCACACTATGTCATTATGGTTAGTGACATCTGAGAAAGACATAACGAATCAAAACAGAGCACAAAGTTGGTATCGACACTGGAACCACAGCAATTCATGAAGGGTAATGGCCCATCTGCCAACTATGCTTGGGACTTACAGCTTTTTTGTTTTGTATCTACTTCTTTGAAAAACCCCAACTCCTTGTAACACCTGAATCAACACCCATGTATTTGCACTTCACCCATTTTTAATACATTCAGCCCAAAAAGTAGTCCAGGCTAATCAAAAGCTTGTCTTCTGGGGGCAGTAGGATCCTCCTGGTGAAAACAGGAGTGATCTCTGGTTCAGGGTAAGCTGCGTCTCAGGAAGCTACAGCTATATCCACAGCATATCCGGGTGCATAGCAATGATGAATCGCCACCACAATCCCAGAAAATATGCTCAGAAAATAAGCGGTGCCCTGAGACTGCCAGGCAGGGTGCCCGCTTGGACCAGCTTCACCGCTTCCCTGCCATGTGTGCAGGCAGTCGCAATGGGGAAGCCATCTGAATCAGTCACTGCTCTCTTGAATTAAAATACATTGCAGTCCTCACACTGAGCTCCTCAGGAAGGCAGTTTGAATATGGTTCTTTGTTAATACATGTATTATTCACTTCAATGCTATATATAATCCTACGCAGATGAGCTTCAAAGGTTGGACATTTAAGCTTGCTGGGGATAAATATCCACACTGTGTTTTAAAGCTCCCCATTTTCTAAGGTTAGTGTCTTTGGACATGGCTCTTCCTGAAAGGTTTTAACACCTCACTCTTGATTATATGCCAAATAGAAAAACACAACCGTAAACTTTATTTTATGAAGATAAATTGAGTCTTAAATCAAATCAGGCTTGAGCCCAAACATGACTTTTGCACGGCTGCTGAATATTCACCCATGTAAAGTATAAAACATGGCTTCAATTTGCTAATAGAGACATACAGACTACATGGGGTCCCCTGGATGTAGACGGGCAGAAAGGAGTAACACAAGGACTAAGGCTTTGCAACAGCTATCTGGGTGAAATATATAGGGAAAGATTGGCTTAGTAGCACTTCATGTGAGAATAAGCTCTGAGAGCATGCAGGCATTGCTGAGAGAGGTCAAATACAAACCTCTGCTTGGGAGTGGGTGAGCTGGCACCCACTGTAGCCGTCTATGTTAACATTAATCCTGGTGCTGATTAGCCTTTGCTTCCCTCCCTGGAAGAGCAGTCTGCAAATAGCATCAGGCCTGACCTACTTCTGCCTGCGTAGCTGCAAATTTCAGTTATTGTGATTGGAGATTTTGCGCACTGAGTTTCTTCCAGCAAAATGTCAGACTTTTCTTCCTCACTCTTCAGAGGCCTCAAATAAGCCCAAGGTCCCAAAACGTGTTCCCCTGAACTGGGGAGGAGAGGGAGGAACAGGCTGTGGTGTGGGAGGTCACCCAGCACACTGCAGCTCCCTGGTGCCTGGGTGTTCACAGCACCGAACAAGTGATGCTGGCAGAAAGGACTGACGTTTGCAAAGCATGACTTACACATCTGGGTGAACATAGCTTGCTTTTCACAGGCAGGGAATGGCTTTGTAAAGAGACATGGAAACTTGAACAACATGCTTGAAAGCACATTTATTCAGTGAGAAGTATTATACAAATGGCGTGTGTGTTGAACTCATTTTAATGCTTTGAAGGCTGAGAGGAGCCAGAGTGAACAGGTAAGGTCGTCAGCTAACTCAAGAAAAGATCTTATTGCTGCAGCTGAAAAGCACTATATTGTTTTTTACTGCTGAGCTCTGCCTTCTGAGCAAGAATATTCAGGGATAGCTAGCCGAACACAAAAAGTTTTGTCACTCAGCTCTTCCAAGAATACATGTCACCTCTTTGTCCCAGTCATTAGGAATTAGGCTGCAATTAATACGGTCGTCTGGGGAATTAGGATAAGATAATGAATTAATTAGTTTTAGAAATTTGTATTTCATCTCTGTGACTTGAATATTTATCATTTCTTAACGGGATTTTTTTGTCCATCTACAGTCATAGAAATTGAACATCAAATTTAAATGGAGGAGTAACATTGTCATCCTAGCCAGAAGTAAACAAAAAACTCCAACTGCTTATCTCCATGATGTAGAAATAGCTGCATCATGTTAATATCAGGAATTTTCCTATTAATAAATAACATGGAAGAGAAAAAAGACTTGTCCTAAGTGAAATGCCATAACCGAAAAATTGCAGCAAGGTCCAGTTCCTCAGCCCTTTTTTCTTATGATTCCACTAATGCAAGTGGGAGTACAAGTGCAGACCCTTAACAGGATACATTTTTATGCTATGCCATGTACAGTACTATATACAATGCTCCATCCTTGCCAGGAGCATGAGGTCCAGTTTAAATTTTTCCCCACAGCTAAACAGGTGCCAGGAAAATCAAAGATGACTGTAAATGTGTGGAGTTGGGGTTTTCTTTCAATATATTGATCCTAGTACCATTATATACAGATCCTAGTGTTTATCCTAACTCTCTTCAGTTTTGTACCATAACACATTTATTAAATCAACACATAGAAACTCTTGTTATGCAGATGGCAGAGTTGGGTTTTAGTTTGATGAAGTACTTGAAAAGCAAGGATGATCCCTCTCTGAAATTTATAGGGGATTTCTTTAAAGATTTTGAGATTTCTTCACGTCGCAGCAAAATTCACTAGTGCCTGTTTTTTATACAATTCCATTCAAGAAGATTAAGATATGATGAAGAGATTGCTCATTCAGACAGAAGACAGAATGTGGAATTTGTTACTGTCATGGAGTCTTGGGAAAGCTTTTGCTGAGGCCACTTCTGCAAAAACAGCAAAATTATGGTGGCCACAGATTTGACAGACAAACTACATCTGAGTAACAAAAGTACATATTTACGCACTGTTTGCACACAAATCCTTGATTGCATCCTTGAAAATCAGTGGAGCACTTCAACTACTATAACTGTGTATAAAAGGGCTGAATAATTTTATGGCAAGCAATAATAGCATTTTTACTTTTGGAAATAAAGGAAACCTGTGTCAAGCAGACAGATGACTGCCACAGGCATTAAAAAGAAATGAGAGCGCATGTATATGTGTAGCATTGTGTGCTTGACCAGGTTCATAACACTCAGATTAATATATCATCAAATTTTCTGCTAATATTCAATTTCACTTTCATTTACTTCAGGTGAGATCCACTCTGCTGGATCCCAGAAGCCAGTGAAGGCACAGCCACCCTGAGCAGTTAGACCCCAGGACTGGGTGGGGAAGGTTGCAGGGCATTTAAAGCCATTTAAGACACAGATTGTTTGATTTAGACACTTCTCTCACTCCCCTTGGCTTCTGTAGGGAACAAAGTGACTCCAGAGGGAGACGCAGGACACCTAACACTACCCCTTCTACCAAGTATGTAGGGAACAATGTGAGGTCTGAGGGACTTCCACCCACCTTTCAGTCCTTTTGTCGACAGGACACAAAGCACAGGCGTTGGTCCTACTTGGTGTATTAGCCTTGTTCCCTGGGAAGTGGGAGGTTCTGAGTTCTTGGCTCTATCATATTGACAAGGATTGAACCATTGTTCAGAAATTTGTCCTAAATAGCAAATACCTATTATAGGGACTTAGATGGTCCAGGGATATTAGAGAGTCATTTAATGAGGCATTAGAACACATTAAAAAGTCTTAAAAATATCAGCCAGGAATGTCTCAGGTGGACCTGATTCTGCCTGGGCAAGGGAAAAGGACTGTGTAATGCCTTGGGCATCAGCCTGGGCTCTGCCCCTATTTCTAAGTGTCAGATTCAGTTCACAGATCATGTCAGGTGAGTAACTGAGTCCTGACTCCACACCCGGGACCTCAGTGGAGCCATCTAACCCTGTATTTCACTTTGCTAACTCCCCTTGGTTGCCTGCCACTGATCTTCTCTAAAGATGTGTTTGAAGGAGCAGCAATGTATAGTGAGTTGCTGCAAACTGACCTAGAAGACCTCACACTTGGCATACTTTACAGTAGTGATAGTTTTTCAGTGATGCTCACACAAGCAACAGGGTCCGCTTGGGCCTTGGAGAGGCTGGAGGATCATCCCCCCCAGAGCAGGAATACCCAGGAGTATAGCACAGGACAGAAGCACACCTGAGACATTTCTCTCTGACAGTATTAACTCTGATAATGATGTCTCCAGTCCAGAGAGAATATATTTCTCTTTCTCAAGCTGAAATAAAAAGTTCACGTTTTGAGAGCTTTGCATACATTACAGGGAATAGATATACTATGCCACAAACACTGTCATGCTGCACAGGGCCTCTGCAGTGCTTTGGATGTATGTGTCTATAATAAATCAGATGCTCTAGAAAGCAAAAGAGGGTGATCTCTCCATTAATACTATGCCACATGGGAGGCATAGTTCATTGCGTGATGGCAGCATGGCTGTATGGCTGAGAGCTCCTTGTGGGAGCAAGAGCTTGCACAGCACCTACTGCAATGGGGCCTCAAGGACGTAGCTGTGTCACCAGACATTCAGCAGCAGCTTCTTAAGCAGCTTTTGCCATTTTAAATGATGTCCCTCCCCAAACAGGCTATGTCCTTTTTCCCCTGCAGTTCCAGCTGCAGCCAGCACGCTCCAGTGAAGCCAATGGAAAAATTTATAGTTGTTTCCTCTGCTCTCCTGCGCCTGGAACTCTACCAGGACAGGGGAGCAGATCCACATGCTCCCTTTGCATGTCCAGGGAATGCCAGTCCAGAGGACAATAACTGAACCTTATCAAGGGTTATACAGGAGCTGAACTTTAAACTGAAATTTCTTCCCTCGCTTGCTCCAACACCCATGGAAGGTCACAGCAGAGTAGCTGGTGACTCCCTTGGCACAGGGCTAGGTCTCCACAGTGCGGATCATCTATTTCTTTTCCTAACAGGACAGCACGAGGCCACTAGTTTAAGTGACTTGACTTAGTTGCTCACATGCAGAAGGAATTAATTTGCAGTGGCTGTAAAGCAGCAGGACAGCCAGGTGCAATCATGAATCTCGGCAGCTCTTCATATTTATATTAGGCCCTTTGCAGCTGCTCTAGAGGCGCCTCACTAACTCTGAACTTCCCCTGAATATCAAGTGACTATGGCTACATCCCCCTCCTCTCAAGAACACACACATAGCAGAAAAAGATAAAATAGTCAAAGGAAGCAGTTGGAAAGTTTTTCCTTTTGGAGAAAAAGAGGGATACGTGATTTCTCCCACAAGAGCAGTGTGAGAAGATGGAATATCCTAGATCAGGTCTCTTCTGCATTCAGAGCAGGGCTGTCATGTATCAAGGACCATGACAGCCCAGTTTGTAACCCCCCAGGAGCTAGGAAGTTTGTTTTTAATCCAATGTTAGACGTAGATAGCTATGTATTTATGTCTGTGTACACGTACAATGTATGCAAACGAGACACGCCAACAGAAAAGCTTGTACATGGATCTGGGCATGCTGAGCAAGAGCATGGCGATAGGATACCAGCTGCATGAACTTCTCAGTTTGGATCCAGCCTCTCCCCGTAACTTTGTCACTTGCTGGACTGCTAACACAAGTAAGGCTTCCAAGCTTCGGTGATTCATGACCCACTCCCCAAATGGCCGGCCAAATTTTGTTCCAAGACTTATGTGATTGGGGTTATGGACCACACGTGTGTACCTTCACCTATGCTTGTGTTCCAGTACCTTCTAGGTACGTATGGGCTACAGGTGGCTTTAATGCATCCCTGAATCTTTTGATCCCTTTGTGGGACTGCTTCATCCTTGTGCCATGTGGTAGCACACATGGGTGTGAAGGAGTCAGCCAGGCACTTAGGCATTTTGCCCACATGTAGCTGGGGACTGAGTGGATGAGTTGACCTTTTCCTCGCTTGAAATCCATCTCCGGATTACAAGTGGTTAAAAAGTTTGCACCATAACGTTTTGGCAGAATGTATCATTTTCCTTAAAAGTTTCACAAAGAGATTTGTCAGGAAGGGGACATTTCTTAAAATCAGACAGGTGTGGGGCTCTGATTTGGTGCATGAGACACCCAGGCTCAAGCCTCTGATTGACAGCATCTGCAGTGAAAAACTCTGTGCAGAGCAGGATGCTCAGCACAGACCCCTTCCAGGAGGGAGGACTCCAGCACCATGCTACTGTCACTAATACACCCCACATTTTTCTGTGCAACACAACCCAAAAAACCTTTAAAAAGATGGTAAAAAGGGACTAACGGCCTCTGGTTAAATGCGCCCTGATAGTGAACTCTCTGCCTTTCTTCATGTTGCAGGATGGGACAGGAGGCCTGGTGGGGACCCTGGTCCTAGAAGACCAGGCTCCAGACCAGAGGAAGTCTGCAGCCATCTGACCCATCCCAGAAAATTCAGGTGGTCCAGCTGCACTTTAAAACTTGTCTGATGGGGTCTGGGGAAGAAGCCACAGGCTGTAAGCTGTTCGCAGAGAGGGATGGATGCCTGGACGCAGGGCTAAGCAGCATGAACCAGCTTGAAGCAGATCCATATGTATAAGTTTGAGACTCAGAAAAGCTAAAGAAATGTTCAGTGTCACAGAGTCAGGGAGAGCAGCAGCCAACATGATTGAAAAGCAAGCAAGCAATAAATAGAGTAGCTACCTATTCTGTGCCCTGGAGACACACTGCCAGCCTGGCTGGCCTTGGCCAGGAGCCTGCAGAGATGCCAGGTGCAAGCTGTATCACTCTCACTCCTTGGCTCTCTGTGTTCTCACTTTCAGTACTTATCTAGATGCTCTATATCGACATAATGGTACATTTCCTTACCCACATACAGTTCTTGGGTGTGCTTCATATCAAAAAGCTTATACTCTTGTGAAGGAGTATAAGAAAGTCACATTACATGTTTGTCCCTCCAACATCCAGTACGTGCATCCTCCCCTGTTGCTATAATGATATTCAAATATGACACACAACTGGAGGGCCACTTTTAATTTGAGTGAAAGACAGAAGTTCATTATTGCATAGCCTCAAGGGACCTATGATCTTCAAGACTATCCTACCCATATAAGCAGTGTTCCCAGCCCTTCTCTCCTCCTTCTAAACCTCCATCTATTTTATCCAGTGGTTTAGGGCATCTCTGAAACTTTCTGAATACTCAATAAAGGGCAAAATAAACCTCAATAGCCTGCAGAGATCTGGAATTTCATTAAATAGAGGTATAGAAGAAAGAAAGGGAACTGTGTTTTGATGCTTGGCTGCAAATTGTTGCTGCAGCTCAAATCCCCTGCTTAACTAACTTGTGTCATCTGTACTTTTCAGCTCCACCTGTGCAATCATTTGTAGAAACATTATTAGCTGTTTGACTTTTTTCCCCAGTTTGCTTCCATAGCAACATCCATCAGGGAAGGAACACCAGGAGCATATGGGGAAGTTACAAAGCACATTTTCTACAAGAAAAGGAGGCCAAAGCATTTAACAGACAGCACTTACATTTCCCTTAGTAACTGAAAATCCAAAATACCTCTCTTGTTTCAGTATGTCCTAGTATTAATTAGGCTGCTTAACGATGTACCAGCGCAGGCTGGAGGTAACACTTGGGTTGTCTTTAATTAATCAGGGTACTGGAACATTTCTTTGAGATTTAAGCTTATTGCCAAAACACAATCTTGTTACATTTTTGTGTGCGCATGTTTTACAAGCAAGGCTTGGAGCTGTTAGACAGCCTTTGACATGCTAAATACCGTGGAAGAATTTTTACATAAAGTTCCAAAGAGAAATGCAAGAGCTGAAAATTATCTGTTTGAATAGTTTGAAATCTGTCACCAAGGAATAGCTAGAAACTGTCAGGTCAAGTTTAGAATAAGTATATAAAAAAATAAAAGCATACCTCCTGCTTAGTCATTTCTCTCCTTGCCAGTAGCAACCTATATACCATGCACACTGATATTTCATTAATGAAAACGGTACTGGTGTTCCTCTTTAATTTAAAATACAGCCCTTGAAGCTCAATATGAAAACGTGGTTTTGAGGAAAAGGAAACACCACCTCCCTACTCCCCAGTCTATGAGGGGAAAAATGGAAAACAATTTGCAGCATATCAATGTTGGAGAAAGCTAACAGGTGAAATAAAATAAACCAGACAGCCATCTAGAAACATCTCTCTGAAACACTAAGAGTTGTTAGGCCTTTTTAGTAAATCAAACACTCCACTTGTCTCTTGGCTAGATGCATGTTTCTGCCACTGCATGCTTGAAATGGAGATGGTGATGTTTTGGGGGATGTTGTGTACTGCATAAGCATAAACCTGACAGGGAGACCGATAAGACTGCAGTATAGGACGTTGGTGGAGATCCAATTCCTTGTGCCTGGACAAACACCCTGGAAGATGTTGCACCGAGCAGAGATGCATCCCATTGGCAGACTGTCATTTGTCCTCAGTGTGTCTGCTAGCTCAGAAGCGTGACCAGTGCTGGATGTAGGATGAGACATACCAAAATCCTCCTGGAGCCACTGAGAAACTGAGAAACATTGTGAAATGTAGCTCCAGTTTCATCTTTCTTCTCTCCATCTTTCCCTATCAATTCCTTGCTTTCCTTCTTTCCATACCCAAATTGCTCCCTGCTTCACACATGCCACTTCAGCCTCCCCCATTTTTGTCTCCCCATCTCCCGTTGTCTTTCCTTTGTGGCTCCTTCTGTGCCTGGTCCATTTGTTCACTGCTGCCCATATCTATCTGCCATCCTTCAGAATCAATTTTGCCCCATCCAATCCTCCTGCCAAAGCAATTGCCCTTTCTACAACCAGTTTAACGATTCTCTCTACCCCCACCACCTGAAACACTTCTGCCCCTTCCCAGGTCTGTATGTCCTCACCTCCTTCTATGCCTCCCCTTCCCTGGCAGTTGGTCCCCATCTGAGCCCTGATGTGTCTCCACCACCCCAGTGACACCTTCTCGCCTCCTGCAGCCCTTTCACCACCCAGCTAGCTCTCCCTCTGTCCCTCCACCTGGTAAGGGCAGCACAGAAAGAAGAGCAGCAGATGCCTCCAGCTACAGCAGAGGAGAGTAAAATCCACTCACACATTTCCAATGTATCTAGAAGCCTCCTGCCACCCATTGCATGCTCAAAGCCACTTTGTCAAATCTGAGCCAGAGCCTGGTCCCCTGCCCTGCCACCTCCATCAGTCTTGTACCCAGAGCAGGCTGCTGCACCAGGACCCTTAAAATCCCACTAAAAATAAAAATCTGCCAAGAAGCTCAAACTCGAGCCTTGGACAGCTATAGAGGAATATTGGTTGCTTGAGGTCTCTGGCCGAACTGAATGAACAGACTCAGAGCTACTTGGGTACATATAGCTCCGAACTGCTAGCCACTGCTGGAGGTTGCTCTTTAATTGTGCTAAAGTTTTGCTTTTTGAAACAGGCAAACATGTCTTTGTCCTCTTTCTGCTCTCACATCCCAGGTTGCAAGGGTTTGCTGTATAGCAACAAACTCTACCGTTATGTAGCTGTGTAAAAATAATCCACCTCCCAATCCACAACCACAAGTAAAACAGTGAGGAACATGAACAGGTAATTGCACTGGCTGTAACTCAGCCAGATACAAATTATTGGCATTTTTTGGGGGGTGCCAGTGTTTCTTTAAAAAATAAATGCACACACCCCTCATCCCTGATTTTGATGGAAGAAGTAATTTCCTGCCATTTGATCTGTTGCTTGGGTTTAAAGTGGGAACCTTTGAGCAACCATGTATGCAAAGACCAGTCCTGCCTGATGAGCAAAGGGTTAAGGCTGCCTGGAGGACTAGCCCTTCTTTAATACCCAGTCCTCTGATATTACAACAGATCTCTCAAATCTAGTTTCTATTAAGGATAGCATAGGCAGAATCTGACCCCCTAGAAGTTATCAAATACAAAATAAACAGGAAAGCAATATTTCTCTCCCTTTATTTAAAAAGCACCTCCTGCATCAACTAAGTTATAGCACAGATAGAACATGAAAAACAAGAGCTGGCAGAGATTAAGTTGGAGAAACAACATTTCAGTTGGTACTCCTACAGGAGTGACTCTTGTCAGACTAACCATGAGGACGGACAGAGCCAGATTCTCCACCCTCCTTGGCTTTCAGAGGCACCTCTGCTAGTAAACCCTGGCCAAGGAGTGCTGCTGGCCAAGCCTTAGCAAAAACAAAGCCAGCAAAGTGCCGAGCAGCCAAGAGCAGGGAGGCCGAGACAGCCAAGGCTGGGTAACACAGCATTAGGCAGGATTCCTCTGTGTGTCTGAAGACGTTATGTGGAAGAGAGAAAACAAATTGGTTTTGTTTCAGATAAGACCCTGAACTTTTGCTGCTCCAGAGGGGTTGTAGCCAGTATCTTCTAGTTTCTACCACTTCTAGTGGGTATTTTGTATTTCTTAATGGCAGTCCAGTGAAGTTCCTGATGACTGGAAAAGAGGAAACATAACCCCCATTTTTAAAAAGGGAAAAAATGAAGACGCAGGGAACTACAGGCCAGTCAATCTCATCTCTGTGCCTGGCAAGATCATGGAGCAGATCCTCCTGGAAACTACATTAAGGCACATGGAAAATAAGGAGGTGACTGGTGACAGCCAACATGGCTTCAATAAGGGCAAATTGTGCCTGACAAATTTGATGGCCTTGTATGACAGGGTTACAGTGTTGGTGGATAATGGAAGAGCAACTGACGTCACCTACCTGGACTTGTGCAAAGAATTTGACACTGTACAGCATGACATCCTTCTCTCTAAATTGGAGAGACATAGATTTGATGGATGGACCACTTGGTGGATAAGGAATTGGCTGGATGGTCACACTCAAAGTGTTGCGGTCAATGGCTCAATGTCTAAGTGGAGGCCAGTGAGGCATTCCTCAGGGGTTGGTATAGGGACTGACGCTGTTTAACACCTTTGTTGGTGACATGGACAGTGGGATTGAATGCACCCTCAGCAAGTTTGCCCATGATACCAAGCTGTGTGGTGTGGTTGATATGCTGGAGGGAAGGGATGCTATCCAGGGGGACCTTGACAAGCTGGAGACATAAGCCTGTGCAAATCTCACGAAGTTCAACAAAGCCAAGTGCAAGGTCCTGCATATCAGTCTGGGGAATCCCAAGCAAAATACAGACTGGGTGGAGAATGGATTGAGAGCAGCCCTGAGGAGAAGGACTTGGCCGTGTTGGTTGATGAGAAGCTCAACATGACCTGACAATGTGCTCTTGCAGCCCAGAAGGCCAACCGTATCCTGGGCTGCATCAAAAGAAGTGTGGCCAGCAGGTCAAGAGAGGTGATTCTCCCCCTTTACTCCACTCTCATGAGACCCCACCTGGAGTACTGGGTCCAGCTCTGGAACCCCCAACATAAGAAGGACATGGACTTGTTGCTGGATTAAGTCCAGAGGAGGGCCATGAAGAGGATCAGAGGGCTGGAGCACCTCTCCTATGAAGGCAGGCTAAAAGAGTTGGGGTTGTTCAGCCTGAAGAATGAGAAGAAGAGAAGAGAAGAGAAGAGAAGAGAAGAGAAGAGAAGAGAAGAGAAGAGAAGAGAAGAGAAGAGAAGAGAAGAGAAGAGAAGAGAAGAGAAGGGAAGGGAAGGGAAGGGAAGGGAAGGGAAGGGAAGGGAAGGGAAGGGAAGGGAAGAGAAGAGAAGAGAAGAGAAGAGAAGAGAAGAGAAGAGAAGAGAAGAGAAGAGAAGAGAAGAGAAGAGAAGAGAAGAGAAGAGAAGAGAAGAGAAGAGAAGAGAAGAGAAGAGAAGAGAAGAGAAGAGAAGAGAAGAGAAGAGAAGAGAAGAGAAGGAGACCTTATAGTAACCTTCCAGTACCTGAAAAGGGCCTAGAAGAAAGCTGGAGAGGGACTTTTTATAAGGGCATGTAGTGATAGGACAAGGGCCAACAGTTTTAAACTGAAAAATGATAGATTTAGGTTAGATATAAGGAAAAAAATTCTTCACTATGAGGGTGGTGAGGCATTGGAACAGGTTGCCCAGAGAAGTTGTGGATGCCCCATCCCTGGAAGTGTTCAAGGCCAGGTTGGGTGGGGCTTTGAGCAACCTGGTCTAGTGGAAGGTGTCCCTGCTTATGGCAGGGGGTTCGGAACTAGATGATCTTTAAGGTCCCTTCCAACCCAAACCATCTTGTGATTCTATGGTTCTATAATGTGAGCAAAATGTCATTTTTATACATATAATGCAAATGCCATTTAAATATATGTAATGTAATTACAGATAAGCTCTGGAGGGCAAATGAGCCCCATCTTTTGTTTACTACAGAGCCACAGAAATAGAAGAATCAATAGGACCTCAGTATTAGCAAATTAGAATAAGAATAATGATATTATTACACTTGTATTATTACACTGCCATCATTATTAAGACTTTTAACTCCTGAACTGTGCTAAATGCTCTACAGAAAACCACAGGGCTACATTCAGACTGTCAACTCTAAGGATAGGATTCAGCTCCAGGCTAAATCAAGGTGTCACCATTTAAGCTGCATGTTTAAGCTCGTATTACACTCAAGGAGAGCCTAGACAACAGAGTCAGTGGAGCACAAAGAGTCATTCAGCTCACTCTAGCAAAGCCACCTCTAGAGTGATTCAGTTGCAAAACATAGACATCAAGTACCATATGAGATGCTGTAGGTACCTTGCTGGCATCCCAGCAGTGATCTCACAGTCTTGCTGCCATAACCGCCAGCCTAAGGAAGGTATCTTGGGACATCTAGAATAAAGCAAGCGACTATGTTTGGGCACCCTCAATAGCTGGGAGGACAATTTGCTCTCAGGGCTCAACTGACTGTATTCAGTTGCCTAAACAGAAGCTTCTAGTGATATCTAGGATGCTCAGGAATCTGCTTCCTCAAATATGGTGGCTACCCCTGAAGGGCACAGTCACCCTGTGCTGTATCTGCCAGTCTGGTGAAGTTCTCTCAGATACATGCAGAACATCTCAAATTACCCTCTCTTAACACAGACACATAAACCCCACCTTCCACTGCCTGTACTGGGGGTTGGGCTCCCTAACCCCTAGCTGTGAATAGATGTCTCACAGAGCTCCCTAAGCTTAGAGTACTGGAGTTGGATGCTCCAGGGTATCCCTCCTGCAGGGCCTGCAGAAGACCCTGTCCTCCTGGACTTGCTTATGCAGGAAAACTGACACCATCCTGATGCTGAAGACAAATATTTCAGCTGCTGAAGTGTCACACTAAAGCTGAAGTGCTTTAGTGTCCAATCCTCCTGCTCAAGCAGGCCACCTACAGCCAATTGTCCAAGGTCCATATTAATATGAGATTACTGTAAGATTGTAACAGATAGGCCTGAGATTTGTCAGCATGAACATGAGTAAATGAAACTGGATAAGTGGAGTCTTTCACGGATCATTAGCAATCTGAGGGAGCCCAGTCCCAGAAAGCAAAGGAAGGACTGGAAAGAACAAGGGTGCAGTTAATGGACAAGACTGAACTCCTTCATTGAGTATAGAGAATGAGGTATAAGAAAGTGGGGTCAAGAAGCAGGGGAGACAAGTGTCAGCTTTATGAAGATGGAAAATCAGATCATTGTTTACACTTTAGGAGGAAAGAGGCAGGGAGGGCAGGAGATTAAGGCTGAGGGAGAATCTGCGAGACACGTGAGTCCTCAGCAGTGGCTGAGCCAGGGGTCAGGGAAGCAGGGCTGGGGGCTTCTGCAGGGTAAGTACCAGGGGCCGGGGTGAGGTCAGGGTTCACCCTCTAGATTTAAAGGACACCAGTATTGGTAAGAAGAGTATGTGGTGTGCATTTTTTTATCAATAAAAAAAGAGAAAGGGTTGTGAAAAAAGAAGTTCTTGCTTTATTCCTGCAAATAAGTCCAAAAACCTCAAATGTTTATTTTATAATTCAACTCACCCTTTGTAACCATTCTAATTCCCCTCTCAGATCCACTATTTTTAATATTTTAAATAACTCTGCAAGGATTAAATAAGGATTTAGTGCTGTTATCCTCCTATGGATAACAACGTGAGGCTCCTTCACCTGTTCGTTGCTGCATTCACTTCCTTTCCTCTGTGTGTATGACAGCAATACTTTTTATTCCTCTGCTCTGAAAATTAGCCTCCCCAAATACTGACATGCTTAACAGCTGTTGTTCCTCAATTTGCACAAAAATGGAGTATTATTCCATAATGCTGCATAATTTGCCAACTCTTACACCTCCACAGCCCTGAAATCTTTTTCTCTACATCAGAAGGTATTTGCATACCTCAGGTCATATCTAACCTCCTTATGAAAACCAAATGCAAACTATTCCTGCTTGTTTCTTAATGTATCAGCACTCTGAAATTTCTGTTATCTGAACTGGTTGCAAACAACCCTCTCAACCACAGACCCTGTTGAAGCACCTTGGATGGTGGCTCTGCAAGAAGTGTCATCCCCCTCAACCCTGCTGGGAAAAGCCAGTGTGAAATTTTGGAATTTGCGCTGGGGGAAAGTGCCCAGTGAATGCCATGTGTTCAGACATCAGAGCAGCATGGCCATGCAAGTGTACAATACCTGCCACTGTGGTGTCACCATAGCTGTAGGTGCTTGGCTCCAAGCACAGGCCCACAGGGCACAGCACCATGACCAGAGGCAATGCCCTCTATCCCCAGCACCCACCAACCATGGTGGTGGCTGCTGCTTTGTGTATGATGCTGCTGGTGACAGGACTGAGCTGGCTTGGAGGAGAACAGCTGCTCCTAGCCTTTGGTTGAGGAGCAGGGCTGTGCACAAATCCCCACCCATCTGTCATTTAGAGATGCAGGCCCCGCTTCTGTCCACATTGAAGCTGTCTGCACCTTATGCTATACCAGAATCATGTGTTTAAGCTTCACAAGCAGTAAAATGTTCCAAGGAGTCCTTGCTTTGGTTTGACCACATCTTAACAACGGGTTTTGTGAAAGGTGTGGCTTCAAAGGGCTGCCCAGGGGGCACAAATGCACAGAAACAATCTGCCAGGCCATATCCACAGCCAGAAGACATAGGCAGAGGGTGGCAGGGGCATGGGATGTGAGCTGGGGACACCACTTGGATGGCACAGTGTAATGCTGGGGCTCTGCCCACAGCCCAAGATCTTCCACCCAGTGCTAGTGCTCTTTGCATAGTTTTCCTATCGGAGAAACCCAGGCAGGATCTTCTGGTGTCAGAATTTCCTCCCCTGTTGTCATGGGGGAGCTCTTGCACATCCGCCTATTGATTAGGTTGCTACGTCTCTCAGGAAGACGTTTGCACCACCTCAAGCCCACTTCAGCTCATCCCTGGACCCCCCATAGGTGTGTCTGTCTCCAGCTCTGTCCCTGGCTCATGGATGGGACCTGCTGCTGCCACGCCCCAGCTCTGCTTGCCTGCTCAGGGGCTGTGGGACAGTGCCCAGCAGTGAGGGCATGGCCCATGCTAGGGTCCCCCGAGGCTTGACCCCTTGGAGAACAGTCCTCTCACTCCCCAGAGGCTGGAGCTGATGGTGGTACCAAAACGCCCACCATCCTCAGAACCCAATGTACCCATACGCTTCACACACAGCAGCTGCAAGACTGGACTTTTTTTCCCTTCTTCTTTCTACAAAACCAGATGAAAATACTGGTTTTCCCCTTAGTTTTTCACAATATGTTGGACTGTGGTCACCTCAGCCATCTCCACTGCCAGTAACTGGCTGCTTGGTCCAGTCTCTTGCTTGTTCATGGGTCACTCCAACACATGCAGAGGTGATGCCCTCCCCTGCAGAGTCATGCTGGATGTGGGGCTGCAAAGGACCAGTCACCTCACGTGACGATCGTGTCCTGCTGTGCCACCTCCAGGCTGAGGTGCCTCCCTGTGCCAGGCAGCAGAGCTGAGCATTGCCTGTCTCACATGTAGGAGATATTGTGAATGTGGCAAGGGCTAAAAAAGTCTCATGCAGTTCAACCCACTTCATTTTTCAGTCTTCATGAAATGTCAGAATTGAATTTTCAGATACAACACTCCTCTGTGGACCTGACTGAGAGATTTAATGCTTCAAGAACGTATTTTCTTTCTTGTTCAGATGCAGATGAAAATTCACAAGAACATCTATTCTCATGGGATTTTTGCCCAAAAGTGGTAGAAATCCCAAGCAAACAATCCGTTTTATAATATCTCTGATTTTCTTGTTCAAAAATCTCATGAGGATATTTTCCAGGACAGTTGAATTTAAAGCTGAGTGCTACCTAGGTTAGGTCCCAAATCCAAGTCAGTCCACATAAATTTATATTTTTTTCCCCTCCTTTTTAATAATGATTTGGGCTACTGAAAGAGAGCAGTGCTCCCTGCTCAAGTGTTGCTTCTTAGTGCTGTGCTATCAGGAGATTTAGGCACAATTGAAATCAAACCAGCCACAGGGTAAGCACAGCATAGGGCTGACTCCCCAGTGGCATGCGGTGGGGTAGGGGCAGTTCAGCAGTTGTCTTCCTTTATTCAGTCCTGATTTTTCACAGCTCAACAGCCTCACCATGATTATATGCAATTGGTAAAAAAGCAGCACGCTGGCCCAGCACAGCTCTGTAGCGGGCAGGAGTGCACAGAGAGCCTGTCGTCTGTGGCTGCCTTGACCAGACTTTGCCTGATGGACACACGCCTCTGGCCCTGGTTTCTGTCTGGGTCTCACTGCAGCTCAAATATGGCATTCTTCAAAAGCAAAACCAACAAAAGCATAACCACCAGGTATTTTAAGTCATCCCACCACTAGAATCACCACCACTATGTGGCAGGAGTAAGACCCTGGGATTTGCTTATATTCCCACAGAGTTTGCTGTGTGGGACTTTCCTGCAGGATTGGATCATCTCCCTCACCTGCCTGTGGCATAAAGGGTGCTGGGGCACGGTCACACACACAAAGATGTATAGGCAGGATCTGTCGCTGATGGTACATATCGGCTCTAACGGTGAAAGTTATTTTGGGGGGAAAATAAGAAGAAAAGAGGAGAGAGAGAGAGACTAAAGGAAAAGGAAAAGGGAGAGTGCATAAGGCCCGTTATAGTCCAACAACAAATGGCTGGGAGACCATGATCTCCTTCTATGACCAGGTGACCTGCCTAGTGGATAAGGGAAAGGCTGTGGATGTTGTCTGCCTGGACTTTAGCAAGGCCTTTGACACTGTCTCCCACAGCATCCTCCTAGAGAAGCTGGTGGCTCATGACTTAGACAGGTGTACTCTTCGCTGGGTAATGGAGTTAAATCCAGTTGGCAGCCAGTCACAAGCGGTGTTCCCCAGGGCTCAGTTTTGGGGTCAGTCTTGTTTAATATCTTTACCAATGATTTGGACGAGGGGATCGAGTGCACCATCAGTAAGTTTGAAGATGACACCAAACTGGGCAGGAGTGTCAATCTGCTCGAGGGTAGGAAGGCTCTGCAGAGGGATCTGGACAGGCTGGATTGATGGGCCAAGGTCAATTGTATGAGGTTTAACAAGGCCGAGTACCCAGTCTTGCATTTGGGTCACAACAACGCCCTGCAATGCTACAGGCTTGAGGAAGAGTGGCTGGAAACCTGCCCAGTGGAGAAGGACCTGGGGGTGCTGCCGGACAGCTGGCTGAACACGAGCCAGCAGTGTGCCCAGGTGGCCAAGAAGGCCAACAGCCTCCTGGCTTGTATCAGGAAAAGTGTGGCCAGCAGGAGCAGGACAGTGATGGTGCCCCTGTACTCGACACTGGTGAGGCTGCACCTCGAATGCTGTGTTCAGTTTTGGGCCCCTCAGTACAAGAAGGACATTGAGGTGCTGGAGCGTGTCCAGAGAAGGGCAACGAAGCTGGTGAAGGGTCTGGAGAGCAGGTCGTATGAGGAGCGGTTGAGGGAATTGGGGTTGTTTAGCCTGGAGAAAAGGAGGCTGAGGGGAGACCTTGTTGCTCTCTACAACTACCTGAAAGGAGGTTGTAGTGAGGTGGGTGTTGGTCTCTTCTCCCAAGTTACTAGCGATAGGATGAGAGGAAATGGCCTCAAGCTGCACCAGGGGAGGTTTAGATTGGATATTAGGAAAAATTTCTGTACTGAAAGAGTGGTCAGGCATTGGAACAGGCTGCCCAGAGAGGTGGTGGATTCACCATCGCTGGAGGTGTTCAAAAAACGTGTAGATGCAGCACTTCAGGGCATGGTTTAGGAGGCATGGTGGTGTTGGGTTGAGGGTTGGACTTGATGATCCTAGAGGTATTTTCCAATCTTAATAATTCTATGATTCTATGTCTTGGGAAAAAAGAATTGGAAGGGAAAGACCAGGGTATAGGAAAGTGCAAGGGAGGGAAAAGGGCGGGCTGCAGGAGAAAATGAAAGTGAACAGATCTGAAGATGAATGGTCTGTGGCTGAGAAATCCAGCCTGTTCTGGCTCAGTGCCTTGTGAAAGTGCTTGCAAGATGGACTAATACATTCAAAAGCAAGAGACAGGGATGAGAGAGAAAGAAGGAAACAGTGGATTTTATAAATTTGGTCTTCCAAACCTACTCTAAGGAGAGCTTGATAAGACAGTGAGCAGACTCCCGGGAAGTAACATTTCCCTGGGTCTCCCACTGCTAAAACAGCATCTGAAAGTGCCTCCTGTAGTCCCAGTGAGCTGTGCTGCAAAATAACCAGGCACAAATGCAGCTTGTTCCAGCCACAGCTATTAGGAAGAATTTGTGGTTTAGCACTCCAAAATCTGACTCTTTCAGACAGACTTTCTGCTTGGCATGGTGCAAAATTCCCCCACTCTCCACACTCCCCCTCGAGTATTTAGACAGCAGGTCAGGACCTGCTTCTCAGAAGTGACATGTACAGTATGTGCAATACCAAGGGCTCTCGGTACTATTAGGATCCTCTTTGTAATAGTGTGGTTACATTAAGAAAGAATGATGGCATCACACTTACAGACCCTCCTAATCCCAATTAGTTTAACAAAACTAATGACTCTCTGTTGGACAAAAGAGCAGTATCAAATCGCTGTTGCTCATTGAGGCAGACTGGCAGGTCATCCCCTCCTTTGGTGCTCCCAAGAGCCCAAAGGTTACAAAGAAGTTTCAAAGATCTGCCTGCAACCTCCACCTGCAATCAGCACTTTTATCTCGAAGACAGGTCTTGTCTCTGTGCCATTTCCTAGAGCTGTCAGGTAATCACAACTGTTTGTGCTCTCCCAACAGATTTTGTGGCTACAAGGCTTCAAAATGAAACAGCCAGGCAATGAGGCATTTCTCTGGAGAAGACATGTGTTGACTAAACAGTTTAAGATTTTTACTCACAGTAGAAGTAAAATGGATTGTGTGTACCTGACCAGTCCAAAAAGGAAAGGAGACAGAAATCTCACAGAGGGCATGAGAGGTAAAAGGTCAGAGCCACCAAAACTTTAGGGCACCAAAGGTGCTGTGAAATCCCATAGAAAATAGATTCCTGCAGTGCAACTTGGAGAAGAGGTTTCCCCGGTTCTTCTGTCAGAGCAGGTGGAAAATGCAGACTAAGTTCAGTTTTGGTGCAGATCCCTTCAGCACCTAATAGGATGGATCTGGCCCTGCCATCACCTGTGCCTGGGAGGTGGGCATGCTTCTCTGTAACTGTATGAAAACAGCAAGTATGAGATGGGGTCGACTGGCAGTAATGGTTCCTGAAATTTTCTCTTACATCTCTGAGCAGGTTTAGCTCCTTCCTTACTGCCCTGGCAGGCCAAGCCCTGACCCGGGGAACTTGACATGGGGAAGTAAGGTGATGTTCCCTGCCTGTTCAAGCCAGAATGTACTGGCTGGATCTATCAATCAGATGAGCAGCCAACAGCATTTGATGAACTTCTCTCTAACGTGCTACACCTTGGACATGATGGGGTCTTGTTTTCAGCCTTGAGGTCTTTAAAAGATAACAATTTCCTGCATGAAGGTAAATGGCAAGAATGACAATCCTGGAAAAGGGAGGATGGGAAATTCATTCATTGGACTGGAGATGCCTGCAAGGTAGAGAGCTGCATCCGAGCTAGTCACACCAAGGCTCCCTTTCTATCAACCGGGAGAAAGAGGCAGGTTTAGGGCAGAGTGACATTTGGATCTTTCCAGATCTGCCTTACATTTCTGGCCATTCAAGTGTCTGTGTGGTCAGATGATTTGTGCCCGGCGCGTGCAAGGCTTTAAGCAGTGGTCTGATTTCTTGCTTTCCCGTACGGCTGTAAAACAGGAGTTTCTCCAATGGTCTCCTGGGAGTCCCTTGGCACCGTCACAGAGGTTAATCAGACCCTGTAGCCAGGATCTTGCTAAATGCAGAATAAGGTGCAAGGAAATACAAAACCAGAGCTGTGCTCATATTTTTGTAGGCAAGAGTTGCCTTGACAGGGAAAAACAGGTTTAAAATACAGTAGAAACAGACCAACTGAAAAACATTTAGGAAAAAAACCTGATGCATTACTTGCACTTGATGTATTTTAAATGTCTGAGAGTAATGAACTGGCACCTCGCTCAAATGGAGACAAAAGAGGAAAAGGTCTCACACAGGGGAGTGGGGTGGGGAGGGAATAATCCTGATGCATATGTTGTCCTCTGAATGTAAACCT
This sequence comes from Morus bassanus, assembly GCA_031468815.1. Classification (NCBI taxonomy): domain Eukaryota; kingdom Metazoa; phylum Chordata; class Aves; order Suliformes; family Sulidae; genus Morus; species Morus bassanus. The sequence goes on from CM062571.1 coordinate 67,641,758, forward strand.
ACTTCACACTCCTGTGGGTTAACACACCCTCCATGCAAACATCGTTACTCTGAAAGGGTTTTATTTATGTTCGTATAAAAGGAAAACTTCTGTTGCCCAGAAAAGATGAAAGAAAATTAAACCAGATCTGACACAGCCTGCTGGAAATAACAAGAATAGAAAACATAAGGTGGTCTCAGTGATAATTTTACCTTTTCATTACAAGCAGTTATCTCCACCTTCCTGGGATACACATGCTTGCATATGCGCCGTGTTTTCTGGGAATGGCAGGGCACAGCCATAGGTTTGAGGGTAGGATCCTAGAAGTTGGGAAGAAGCAATGGATAACCGATAAAGAAAAAAACCACTTGTTCAGCAAAACCTTCAGCTCACTGCTTAGCAATTTTATCAACAAAAAGAGTACACACAGCTCGTCCTTACAGGGCCTCTGTAACTCAAGAGCAGCGGTGGGGATTAGGAAAAAAAAGAGTAATCTGCTAGATAAATGTTTACCTCCTTTTCTCTCTCCTAACCTGTGTGGCCCCAGGCGGTGGGGAGCCCATACCGATCTGTAATGTAAATCACGCAAATCTCACAGGCTCCGCTGGCTTCTCTCTCCCTCACCCCGGCAGCTTGGTGAGGTTCAGCGCTATCTGCTCATGCAGGTAGCAGCCTATTTGATATAACTGCTCCCCACTGCACAAAGTGGTCAGGTGCTGCGACAGCTCGTTGGAGCTCTCCAAGTCACTCTGGCAGGGTTTTTCTACCATTATCCTCCCACAGCCCCCAGGGACATGATTAATTCATGGAGTGTTACTGAAGGCATCTTTCTGTGACATATGGAGTTAAAGTGTCCTCTTCACAGAGCTGCCTGGGGACAATTGTGGAATTTGTACAGACAGTCCCACTAGGTAGTCAATCTTGTAAAAGCACTGATATTACAAAGTAAATACAAGTGATCTATTTGTTTAAGGTTATTACTGTGACCGACAGGGTATTAAAACAATCTTTCTACTGACAAAAGATACCAGGCCCGCACTCCCATTTGATGTTCCTAGGCATGCTTTTTCTTCTCTCTTTCTCAGCCACTGAGCTTTAGGGTGTTCATCAAATTTGACTGATATGGAGATTGGAGTACATTGCACAAGCAACCCATTGAAATTTAATTCAGATATGGGCTTAAATTATAAAAAGAAACCTTAGCTAGTAATACCACTTTGATGTGCAGATGCATAGAAGTTTTAACTTCTACTTTCTTCTGAAACAAATCAGCTTCCAGTCATGCTATTTGAGTCATATTTTATCTTTTAATACATCCAAAGCACGAATATTAAACATTGCCCTCTGTGGTCAGGAAAGTTACAGTGGGTGCCATATGAAGGCTTCCATTTCATCCTTTTATCAAGGTTTATATGGTTGCTTCCCCACGACATGAATATACTGCCCAATGTTCAGAGAAAAAAGGTCAGTCCCTTTATATGTGGCCCCTTTTCAAAAGCATACAATCTCTTTTGGAACTGGAAATTTCAGCTGGAAAAGGACATTGCCTTCCTAGTTGCATCTTATATTCTGGCAGCAGACAGACTTAAGAAAGAAGTCAGTCCTGGACACAGAGAACACCCGGACAGACTTCCCTCTGCTCTGTGCTTTGCAGCCCTTGCCATGCTCTCCTGGATGCTTTCTATTCTTAAGAATGCCATCCTATGCAACTCCCCACTTTGCTTATTTATCTGTTTTTGCTGGAAGAGGTTCTACCATTCATTCACCCATATCCATGCCTGCCTCATTTTCTTCCTTGGGATCTCACAGGTTCCAATGGCAGGTGCAGCACTCCTTGCCCTCACAATTCCCAAGCCTAACACTAACCCTGAACTTATCAGAACAATAATTAACTATGACCTAACTATAATTCATGTGATCATGTGAGAATCAAGCTCCATTTTAACTTTATGGCTCTTGCAGGTTCCTGTAAATAACATGTCAAGCTTGCACTTTGCTACCTCTAGCCCTCAACCCCAATTCTAGCTTTAAACCCAGCCCAGCAATACCCCTGTGCCTCCAGAATTAAACATGAGGGATTCCTTCATACTGGCACTGACCTTGTTCTAGGAATGATGACTCCTGCAGGATCCAGGAATAAACATAACTTAACACTAACCAGAAGACATTTGTCCACATTTTATTTCTCATTTTGGTATTTCATGCTTCCCCCCATGATGCCAATCCAAACCATGTCTTTAATCCTAAATATTTCAGTGTTTGGTCAGGATTGATATGTCAGTGTGAGGAAGGAACTGAAAAGTTGGATTTATGTTTCACACCTTCAAGGACTAGAGTGAAGACCTGTGCCCACAGGCATGCTGATTACCTGCCTAGCAATTCCATTTGTGCCAGAAATACACAATAGCCCATGCCAGCCCACAGGAGCCTCACAGGGATGCCAGTGCACAACCCTCCTCAGACCCTTAATTTCTGGCTTTTAAGCTGATCTCAGTGTTAAGCCAGAGGCACAACCTGCGAGAAGGTGCATCCCAGTGGAACTAGCCCTCACTCCGACCCGTCAGGATCTCTAGATGTCACCCCTAGCTCTTTGATGTTGTGCCCCAAACTGTGTGCGGGCAGTGTCTGAGCCAGCTGACTCCATCCATTGCCCAGCCAGAGACTGTGCTAACAATTAAACAACATGGTCACTCACATATCCTGGCTCTGTTTAGTTTACTAGTATAGATACAGCCAGAGATACGGTAATAAATATGGTCCTGCAGGCCCCAAGATCAGAAAGAAAGTTCTTTATCCTACTGCATATCTGTCTTAACTGTAATGCCATAAAAATAACTTTGCTAAACAAAATACAAGTCATTCAACCCTCAGGCACCAGTCTTGATTCTAATATGGAGGATTTGGCAGAGTACAACGTAGATAAACAATAAATGATTCATTTCCCAGGTCCCTGTTGTAAATATTATTGCTGGAAATTAAGTTCTAGGACTGAAAAGGTAAAACCAGATAATTGCAGAACAGTTTAGATAAGAAAGGATGTCTAACCAGAGGCCTCTGGTCCTGTCTTCTTTGCAAAGCAGAGCAGGTTGCCCACAGGCTTGCCCAAGATGAGTCTCCACAACTGACTAGGCCACCTGGTTCCAGTACATAACAACCCTCCTGGAAAAACATTGTCCTTATGTCAAGTTGGTATTTCCCTTGCTGCAGCCTGTGAGAGTCCCTTCCTGTCCTTTCATTCTGCATCTCTGAGAGGCAGTTGGATTTGTCATCTCTACAACCACCCCACCCTCAGAGACAGCAATTGCATCCCACTTAGACTTCTCTTCTCAAGCATAAATGAACCCAGCCTCCTCAGCTCTTCCTTGTACATAATGTGCTTGAACTTCCAAACTATTTTGCTGACTTTCTGCAGGACTCCCTCCATTTCTGTTGTAGTAGATAGGCCAAAGAGCAGATGCAGAATCCAGAAGTGGCTACACAAGTGCTGGTGCAGTCCAGGATGTGGCTGGTCTCCCCAGATGCAAGGGTACAGTACTTGCTCCGGCACAACCCATTATCCACCAGCATCCCCAGGTCCTTTTCTGCCTGCTCTGTTGCCCACCTGCAAGGTTTCATGGAGTTATTTTGTTCCAGGTGCAGGACTTTGCCCTTGGCCATGCTAAACTTCATGAGTTCCTTGTTGGTCCACTTGTCCATCTTTTCAAGGCTCCTGTAAATGACAGCCCTGCCCTCCAGTTATGAACCACACTTCCCTGTCTGGTGTCACCTGTGTCTGTACCCACCTTGGTAATGAGCCCCAAGGAACACAAATTTTACTTAATTAACAATTAGGCTTTGAACTATTGACTGCACTTTGAGCCAGACAGGCCAGGTAGTTTTTCACCCACCTTGTACGCTGTCTCTTCAACAGTCAAAAAGGGTAAATGCCTGCCTCGGACCTGGGCTGCTACCCTCCCTGCAGCCCTTGATCTGACCTGGACACAGGTTGGGGTTCTGCGGTTTGCTCTAGGCATAGCTTTAGAGGAACAGCTAATGCTCTAGCTAAATCTAGGTCTGAGGGCCCCAGGAGATGGACAAGTAGGCTTCCTTGTGGCTTCTGGGGTGGCCATCAGGGCTAAGGGTAAGGCTGCTATGTGCTGTAATTAATATATACTGGCATTTTTTTGGAGATAATAACCACACTTATTGTAACATGGCAAGAGTTAGAATTAGGATTCAGGGTTGTGCAGCTACATGTTGGTGGGGGTTACAGTTAAGTACTAGCTGGCAGACTAGGATGAAGGCTTGGCTTTTGGTTCAGGCTAGGAGTGGGGACTTCATGAGTTGATGAATTTAGGTTTTTCTCCCCTGCCTTCCACAATACATGATGGATTTGAGCTGGGATAGGTTCCAGTGGACTATTCAGTGTTTTATTTATTTATGGCCTTAACTACACCAAGTGGTTATACTTCATGTTAACATTTTCCACAGAGGAAAAAGTGTCCTCTGCATGCAGAAGGAAACAACAGAACATCTCAGACTGATGTGGGATCTAGCGGTGGTGGGACAGATGGTCTCTGCTTAAGGATAAGGGAGAAGTGGTTCCCTTAGCTTGACTGAAAGCCTGGAATGAAGGCTGGTATGAAATGAGGCCAATAGATCAGAGCTATTTCTAAGCTTGGTAGTAGCACAGCATGACGTGCAGTGATCATAAAAAAAGATTATTTTTCAGCCCCTGATTTCTAAACCCTACCCCATATCTACCTAGCTCATCCCCTAACAAATGAAGAAATGCAACCAACCCTAAAGCAAATCAGTCATCCCAGTGAACACTGCTCCTCGTCTCAGCAACCAGGCCTTGCAGGACACAGCAATGGCACAGGCATTTCACTCACAGGAATCCCACATTTGTTACATGCCTCACTATATTGTGCATGGTGGCACCAAAACCAACCAAAGCCTGCATATTTTGCAGGACTCATTACCATATTAGTTTTCCAGCCCTGGATTTCCCAGGCCCTAATGCAAACCTAACTGTGAGCCCGTTAGCGACATCTCTAGTTCAATGAACTGTAGCACACTGTCTGTTGGCACTAATGCTCCTCAGAGACTCTGGTGGCAAAAAGACTCTCATTTTTCAAAACCTGGTTTCCCATGCTTCAATGAACCATGTAGCTAGGTGAACTATTTGGTATATGATACATACCTCAGGAGATGACCTTGAGCAATGTGGTCTACCTTTGAAGTTGAAGCTAACTTTGAAGTTGGCCATGCTTTGATTGCAGGGTTGAGCCAGATGCCCCCAGACAATCCTGCCAGCCTTAACTCTGTGAGCCTGCACATTAACTCAGCCAGCACAAGCTTCTCACCCGAATTTTGTAATACCAGCCAAGAAATCAATTTATGCAGTCCTTTCTGTACCTGACCATAATGCCAATGCAAGCCTTAGTTAGCACTGTCTGGTCCAGGCCTGCAGTAGAATAAACCCATACTTTTTTCCCAGGCTGACATTTGAATCCTGTGGGCTTCAAAAGATGCTCGATAAATTTCTATATCCTCACAAAAAGGGAAAGAGAAGCCATCTTTTGTTTTCATGTCATAACCCTCTGATTTACTTTTTCTAGACCTTTCTGAAATCCTCACTTGTATGCTTCTGGCTTCATAGGGGTCCTTTGGCTGTCTCTGTTCAACCTTTCCTCCTGGACTCAGTCCATCTCCCATATACTATTCCACTGTTCACAGAGGGAGAGGTGCTGATCGCTTTCCTCTGCCCAGGCTTGCGTGTGATGGCTCCCTGTCCCCTGCCACTGCACGTGAGCCATTCCTCTGAGTCACACTGCTGCTCTCTGCTTCTTCTCCTTCACCGAAGATACAGAAGCATGTACTGCTGTCTTTACCCTTGAGCCTATATTTTGTGAGAAGATCAAGACTTTAGTTTTTTTCCCAAAGTCCTCATCTTCTTTTCTTGAGAATCAGAATAAGATGAACCTTTGTGGCTTTCTAAAAACAAATCTCAATTATAGTATTAACATGGCATTTGAAGAAACAGGTGAAAAACTTGGAAGTTAGAGATCACCTCTAGATAATTATCAAGTGAGACTGGTACGTCTCTGATTTAATTTGATCTCTTGGTGCTGCATCTTTTAATGGAGGAAGAGTTTCTTCTTCAGAGCAAAACCAGCTTCTGCCTCTGCCAAAATTCAGCCTATAGCAGAGCTGGGTCACAGTGCCCTTCTCAGCTCCGGGGAAACAAGGACTTGCTGAGTGCCCTTGTTGAGGACCCAGGGATGCAGCACATAGGAAAGCCTAGGAAGAGTTTGGGGCTCCCATGGCCCCGATGTGTCCCTGGGCACAGCCCATTGAAAAGCAGCATGTAGGACAGGAGGATACCAAAGGTATCTTGGTCACAGCAGTTCAGGTCCTTTGCCCTCTGCAGCGTCATCCTTCATTTAACCAGAATGTACAAAATCTAGGTTGTCCAGCGGATGGTCAGTGGCAGGTACCTAACCCACCAGCCACTCATTCTAAGCTGCAGCTGTGGCTCAGGTTAATTTTCCTGCCAAGTCTTAACTGTAATTTAAATTTCCTACACTATTTAAGCTGAGCAATCTGTACTTCAGATCTCTTGAGCATTAATAAAACAGTTACGAGAAGTTTCAGGATAAAAGGTTAAGCCCATAAAAATATGCAACTCATTTATAAAAATAACTCCATCAGGTTTTTCACAGACTATAAAGACACAGGTGTTAATGTCTGCATTTGTAATAACCTTGGGACTGCCAGTGGCAGAAATCACAGGAGTAGCCACTCTTTGGGAATCAGCTGCCCCAAACTTTTCAAAATCTGTAGCTAGCCCAAGGGCTTTGCAGCACAGTGCCGGTGTGGCATTTTCTACTTCACTGCCAGGGAAGCAACTTGGGAGACCAAGAGACACCCTTGGCCACCTCAGGGTGGCTTTTTGGAGCTCACTCCCTCCTACGAGGCTCAGCCCATGATCTCCCCCAGCATGACCACAGAGCCCAAATCTCCCAGTGGGATTGTCCCTGTTAGCAGGATAGGCCATTTCAAAACCATGTTCTCCACCACCTGGAGATGCTATTTGCAGGGTCACAGAGACAACCTCACTGTTCCACCTGACTGTTATTAGCAGTTCCTGTTTGGGCTAGGATTGCCAAAAAGCCGAAATGTGTTAGCTCCCCAGCAGGTATACAACACCAGCAGGATCTGGAGACAAATTTTAAGCCCTATTAAAAACCCAGATCTTTTGCTATTGCAGTAAAATAGTATGAAAAATGTTTATGTGGTTGCTCAGGAGCTCAGAAATTATTTTAAAATAAATCAGCTTAAAATAAACCCAATAATTCCTTGTTATATGTGATACTATATTCATCCTCATATAAGCAGCTTTTCTCACTAAGCATTAGCTTGTATTTGCCTATCAATTTTAGAAAGCCTGGTTTCTCTCTATCTAGCAGCCTTTAAAGCTTTTTGCTCTGCAGCATTTGCTGGACAGTCAGGTAAATGCAAGGCAAGCATCCTCCTGGCTCGTTACCGCTGATTACCCAGCTCTGGCCTGTTTCTTTCCCCAGCTTGTTCTGCAGGCCTGGCCTTTTCTGGGAACTGCTGTCATTCCTCATGGCAGCACGGCACAGCGAAGCTGTTTAAAAATGCTCCTTCCAGGGGGCAAAAGGATGCTGTGTGGGTGTTGCTCACGGTACATGATGCTACTCCAGAGGCAGCATGAGGCAGCCCTGGGGTTGGCCTGAAACATGCATTCCAGGCTCTTTTTTAAAAGGTAACAAATTTACATCAAAACGCAAATCTATGTTGCTATAAGCAGTGACAACCGCTGCAACAAAACCCAGCAACAGGGGTTTCTTGCCTGTTTGATGTCTCGGTTGCACACTAAAACCCCACTAAGCTCCAAGCTATTTATTTAGCTTTACTCTGATATAATGAACATCTATCTATGGCTGGTCCAATGTCTTATTAAGTCTTACCCATCACAAACTACACTTTAATAGAAACCCCTCTCAAATCAATAATTTAATGAAAGGGAAAAACACTCTCTCCTCCTCAGCGCAGGCACCCATCGCCCACAGCCTGCTGCTGCCCTGAGGTGCAAGTGAGGAGTCACCAGATGGGAACAAACTGTGGCTGATGCCAGTGGGAGCTTGAGCAGGTCTCAGGAAAACATTGCCTCATTCAAACAACCATAATTTCTTATAAGATAGCTCACCATAGGCTGGCCATCCTCTTAGATGTGGTTTTTTTCTCCCTATTTGTGTTAAAAATGAGAGCAGACACAGGAGAGTGCTTCAAGCATATACTGTGTGAATAGGAGTAGCAATAATAGTACTTAGCCTTTATGTAGTGGCTTTTCATCTGTAGATTTCAAAGCACTCCCACAAAAGGACATTACTGTCATTCTCTATGTTCTTGTGAAAAGAGAAGGGACATGGCCAAGCTCACCAGCATGTTCCCCCAGCCTCCCACGGCTGCCGCTCTCATGCCGGCCTCCCCACCACTTGTCCTGGTGTGCCTGACCTGTGCTGGGTTTCTTCTCACCAGCTCCCTTCCCCAGGTGCCCACTGGGATGGGGAGCAGCGCTAAGTGGGTGGAGCAGCCTCTGGGTGGGAGCCGCTGCCAGGGCCCCAGTGCTAGGTGGTGCAGGGAAAGGGCTCTCTCTACACAAGGGCATCTTCTCAGCTTCTTGAGATGGGCAGCCTGAAGAGCTGTTTCTCTACTTTCTGCTGGTAAAAAAAAGAAACAGTCAATTAGCACCATGTTAATAAAGCAGACCTCCAGGTTTGTTTGCTTTTTTTTAAAAAAATGCACAGTATACATACATAAAAAAACCCTGTACACAGTAACCCAGTTGTTCTTTCCTATGTGAGGAACAAGGGATGCTCTCAGAGCCCTCCTTCATTCATCCCTTCAGCAACCATGTGTACTTGCGGGGTGTGCAAACGCTGCCAGGAGAGGGGCGGTCAGGTTGAGGTGAATTTTGTACCTGCCTGTAGGTCTTTCACACGGACCTGGAATCCTCTGCAAGGTCAGATATCTTAAAGGTGTTTCAAGCTAGCGAAAGGCTGGAGAGCTGATGTTTAAAAAACATTTTAAGCCGAGTTTCGGTACTGAATGAGCAAATAGCAGCAGGGAGCCCCTGGCAGCTGCAGGAGGATCTGGGCCTGTTCTTTACAGGGGAAAAATGTATCTTCTGCGTTTTGTCCTTGTGTGCTGTGAATGCTGTACAACACCAGGATTTCCATGGAGATGGAGGCATTGCATATTGTTGAGGCAAGGATGTGAATTTAAAACAGAAATATGATTGATTCCAAAATGCTGCTCAGGGGGCAAGGCACTGTTATGCTAAAAAGTGTGTTTTCCAGCCCTCTGTCACAGCCATGGAAGGCTGCCACTGTTAACTCCTTCAGTACCAAACCCAATAAGCACCCTGACAATGAACAGCCTGCCATAGCTTAAAAACTATTCAGAGGTAGCAAGGTCCTTGTCTGCCTGATTGCTCAGCTCCAGCTTTTCTGTGACACATCATTTCCATGCCAGTGTGGCAGTAAGTGCTCCCCTGCAAGGTACTGGGAAGCTTTTGTTCCCCCAGGGATTGAGAGTGGGGGCTCAGCATGCTGAAGGGTAAGGCCATCAGATTTTGGATTTGCAGAAGAATTTAACATGAGGAGTTAACAAAAAAGAATTTTTTTTTAGTATGTCAGTCTTCCATTAACTGCCAGAAAATGCAAGGAAAACATATTATTCAAGCCAAATAAGTATTTGGTGTCAATATTTTCTCCTTTTACATCCCCCATCTGCAACTCAACACTTAAACTGAACTTGAAACCAGGAGAAAGAAGAGAGATATATAGGAAGGTGACTTGGCAGGTGGTTTCAGCTACTTCTAGCTGAAGGAGCTCTCTCCTCAGATGAGGGTCTTTTAAGCTCTCTAAGGACTGGGCAATTTCAGAAATATTAAAAACAACATGTATTGTGCATCTGCAGAAAAAAACCTTGGTGTATCAGCGCGGAGGTGCAGTCAGCCTTGCAACAGCCCTCACATGAACGTGCAAGGAGTGGTTAGCCAGGAAAGCACGTCGGTGTGATGCCTGGGAGGGAGATGTGGGAGCAGAGAATACGGTCATCTCTACAGAAATAAGACAGAATAGTCCCTGCAAGAAGCCAGTGAGGGTTTCTGATTCAGCAGGGAGCTAACACAGATGATAAACCTGTCACAAGAAATTCAGATTAGTGGGAGGCAGGAAGCAGCCCATGCTCCCAGCCCTGGGAAAATGGGCTCTCTGCTTCCCCAGAGGGAAGGCTGGGGAAAGGGCCCTCTGCTGCCTGTGTCCTCTGGCCCCACAGCCCTGCCTGCCACCCAGAACAGGGCCCCCGAGCCCAACACTCCACCAAGGCACTAACACAGCCATGAGCACGCTACTGCCAGCACCAGGAAAGGCTACACAGTCTTTGATTTATTTGCAAAATGCTGAGGACATTGTGAATGTCATGAAATTACTGTCTTTTATTTAGGACTAGTGGTGGAGGGAGTCGAAGGGACAATTAGCAACACACCCCTGTGTGCTGCATTTCTGTATATGGGGAGCAAAGAATCCCTAGCCCAGAAATCTTTGGGGCTCAGTATCCTTTGGTCATCTCAGAGCAGCATGCCTGAAGCTCTACCAGCCTTTCTTGACCCTCATATCACAGCAGCTTTCCCAAGCCACTGCCTCCTGCTCCCCAGGCTCCCACAGCTGCACAGGTCTATCCCCATCTCGCCTGTCCAGTTGCAGATGGGAGATGTCACACCATTAATTGCATGGTGGCAGGACAAATTCTTGTCTCTCACAGCTCTTCAGACTCTACAGAAAATGAAACATTTTACATATTCTTGATTAGATGAATGGCCCACCAAAGGCAATCTTCTTTAAAATTCCATATACATAAGTATCATTAAAACACAGAGCTGGCTTGTCCACCCATACAATTTCCCAGTGTTAAATCGTGGAATTATAACACTTAATGATGTTAGAAACAAAAAAAGTTTAGTCTGGCATCAAACCGTCAGACAAGTACTGCAGGCCTGAAATTCACTGTAAAACTATTGGTTGCTAGGTTGTTTTTTTTTCTCTCTACCCACAATGTCTGGAAACCACAGACTGAAGATTTCTTATCATTGTTGTGAATAAACAGCGTGAGAGGGAGAGAACAGAAAAGCACCAGGGCCGCTGTTGGCACAAGACTTTTAGGAGGGCAGGGATCAATCTGGACAAGCAGGTCATACCAGCAAGAAGCTTGAGTCTGTGGGGGCCTCCCTGCTCACAGAGCTCAGCCTTTGCTGTCTCAGCAGCCAGACCTTCATAAACTGTTCTAGGTCCACGTTGAAGTTATTTAGATAATTACCTTTCTTCAGCTAGGACACTATTCCTGAATCTTACCCTTTTAATACGTTGGGATCCTTCTGGTAATTTCCAGCCTATGCTTATTCAAGACCAGTTTATATCCCATAACTAAGCTGTCCTTCACATCAAATCTCCCTGAGGACCATTACCTGGATAATATGTTTGCAGTGAGCATATTCGCTCTCAGTCCATGTTTTACCAGGCTAAACACAGACCCTTTCCTCTCTTCTTGAATGGCAGCTTCTCCTTTCCATAGACAGCCATAATAACAACTGGGGTTTGCAGGCACCTCCTCTGGACACTGGTGATCAGACCTACACATTTCCAGTCCATAGGATGGGTATAGATTTGAAGGCGGTCTAAAAGGTCAATGCTGTCATTGTAAAAGTAGCCTTACTGGCTTGAGAGACTTTGATGCTAAAGATAGACAGTGATTTATCATTCCATTCTCTTTGGCAAAAATAGATAAATTCCCTGGTGACATTTTCAAATGCAGCCAAGGGTATATTTAAATAGGATGCCACCTTTGTGAACATGGGACAGGGTGAGCTGAAAGCACAAGTCCCGTCACACAGCACTCTACCAATGTCCGTGGCTGTGGACTCTTCCATTTCACGCCTCTTGGGCTGCTGACTAAGTTGGCCTTCACGTGAGCGAAGTTTAGGTGCATCCTTATATGCTATCTCTGTGAAGATTCAGACATGATAAAAGGATTCAACATAAAGCAAGTTTCAGAACAAGTGACAGGGGGATTAAAATCCAAGCAGAGCATAAACATACGAGGTTAATATCATCAAAATGTAATTACTTTCTCCTTATTGTTCTTTATAGACTGCATATTGACCATGAAAGTGAACTGTTTTCTGTAGCATGTTCAATTGACTTTGGGAAACTTCCTTAAATCAAATTGGAAATGTTTTGAGATTTCTCAGGAGAATAAATGAGAAATAAATAGCAAAGCAGCATTTCGCTGAAGTGTCTAGTCACCAGTCATCATTAGATCTGACAGACAGAACAAGATGTTTAGAAAATTTATTGAATATGGTCTGTTATCTAGCTATGAACCAAGGCTTTTATCTGATATATCTCTGGTTTTCTTTATATGAAAGAACTTTGTTGTATTTGCAACAAAAATATCTGTTTATCCTAAGGACCTTGTTGTCTACAGTATGTTGTTTCTGAGCACTCCATGGTTTATTTTATGGCAACATAGTTCTCTGTTTTAATATTGCTGTTAAAAATTAGAAACATTACAGTTTGTCTGGTGAAGGGCAGAAAAAAATCTGCTCTTATTTATGCTTGAAAAAATCTAAAAAACCTGTTGACTTAAGTTTCTTATCTAGATACCCACTGCTGTACCAGAGGAGAAACTCATCCACAGAATGCTAATTTTTTTCCAGTGCGGCTGTCCCTGCATGGCTGAGCCCAGGGTCCTGATGGCTAATGTACAAACACTTCTTTGAAAAAGTCATTGTCCTTCAGCTTAGATCTTCAGCCTTGCTCTGACCCTAGCTCCAGCCTTTCTCTGCTATGTTAGAGACTCAGAAATTTCAGAAACCTTTTCCCTGTGTAGGGACTTACAGGCCATGACTAAGGCACTTAAGCTTCTTCTGGATAAATTATATTGAGCTCTTGGCATTCTCTAAGCTTTTCCAGACTTCAAATCATTCTTGCAGTACTTTTCTGAATCCTTTCCAATTTATCAGCATACTCTTTAAGGGGATCCAAGAAGTGGTCAGTTTGTTCCAGTAATGCTCTTGCTAATGACTTGCAGAGTGATAATTTCTCTTCCCACCTCTCATCAGTATTTTCTTCCCATGCAGCCAAGGATTGCTTTAGCACTTTAGCCACTTGGCTAGACTGGGAGCCCATTAGCAGTCAGCTATCCACTGTGAAACCATTTCTTGGCCGTAGCTTGCTGAAATACAGTCCCAAGTCCTATCATTGGTACCTGCATAGAAATATTCCAGCTACGCAGTTCCATTTCCAGCAATTCACCCCAACATTAAAAGGTGCATTATTCAAGGAAGCCCAGGCTGCTGTGCCATCAGACAGCTCTGAAAGGCTGCCCTTTATCATCTGCCCCCCTGCTTTTTGCAGCCAGGTTCCCTGGGGTGTATTTGTACCCCAGCTGCAGAGGATGTCAATGAGAACAGGACCATGAGCCGGTACTTTGTGAAATCTTGGTGAGCATGCTCCACTGGGAGACTGGTTTCTCAGATATAATTACTTTCTGAGATCTGCCTATTAGCCGATTTCTGGGGCTTTTGATAGGGGTTTGTATTGCCTTGTGTACAGAAATGTTTTTTTTTTTAACAGAATGTCATGCATTATCAAATGAAATGCCTTACAGTGTCGAGTTTGCCAATGCTGTTACTTTTATCAGTCAAACTGCATCTCAAAGAAAAAGCAATATCAAGTTTGACAGAAATACCGCTCTGCACTCATTTGCCTATGCATACAAAAAAGCAATCAATCTGCAAAACCCAGCAAATAAGAAAATATATTCAGTTATTTAAATTTTCAAAGAAAAAATCTTTAGTTCATCCGCTTTGCAATATTCCTGAAAACAGAAAGGTTTTTACTCCTTCCTGATATTCAGCAACTCCCATAACATCTGAGACAGCTAATTTCACTCTCAAGCCATTTAAAGCAGATGGATTGTAGTCATGCACAAAACTCTCTAATGAATAAGTAAAACTAGTTTCTTATTATATTATATAATAGCCATTTGTAAAGAACTGATCATTGAAGCAGTTGAAGTTTTCAGGTTCTCTCTGCCTTGCTTTATTTAATTGCCTTTGTCTGCCTCGGTTTTGTTGTGCGTTTACTGCCATCCAGTGCTTCTGTGAGATATGACTGCACCATCCACTATTAAGAGCTAACCCAAAGCAAGAATATTTGGCTCTTAATGAATTCGCTGACCTCATTTGCAGAAGAAGAGCTACAGGTATTTTACAGCAATAAGCCAGCGCATCGCTTCACCATAGCAGTGTTTTGAAAAGATGCAGTATCTGACTGTGCTGGCAGCTTCATAATGATGGGACTCTGATTTTCAGTCCCTGCAGGTAGGCTCTGTGTGCCCAGCGTTGGAAGGGGCTGATTTGAGCTGCTGTTTTGCAGGTGTCAAAGAGGTTTCAAGATAAGTCCTTTAAATAATGGCTTGCTTTGGTTTTAAGATGTTAATCTTTTGGTCGTTTTTTTTTTTGTTGTTCTTTTTTTTTTTTTAATTCCCTACACAGGATTTGCTTTTGCATTTTGTAACCTGTAAGTATTCAATGTGTGCTACTTCTGCTTCCCTGAAAGATAAATCTCCATACTTGAAAAGCATCCATCTTACTGGGATGATTTCTTTTTTTTTCTTTGTGGACAAAGAAAATCACACTTCATAAGATCTGCACACCTTTATACAATGTTTATAAAAGTTAAAATAGTAAAGATTTCAATTTTAAAAGATCCAATTTTTTCATATTTTCATGAAACATTGGGTGCGGTTCATAATGAACAGTCCATGTAGCAAAAAACATCCCTGGTACTCCCGCATTTTACTAAGTCTGAACATCTTAATTCCATGAGGAATAAACCATCTGGGGCTTCTGAAAGGTTAAAACTGTTACTTCAGATCTCATGAGGTGATAAGCAGAAAACGGACTAGGTAAAATGAGAAGTTTAGGGCTGTGAGCTGGGGAGTCAGGCTCAACCCTGATCCTGGCCAAGTCATTCAGACCATGTTTTTGAAGCTCTGTACACACTCCTTGTTTGGGGTGAGTATGGGATACCTAAATAGCTTTATGTATCCAGCTGTCTTCTTTGTACTTTTGGGGTTTACCAGCTAGTAGCATTTTCCTTATTGCAATGACATTGTGGTGAAAATTTACTTAAGGAGAAATGGACATCTGTGCATTTAAACTTATGTCTATTTTGCCATTGTATGGTGATTAAGGAAGCCAGAACTTGTAGTATACAGCACTTAACCACTTTTTTTTTAGTGTGTGGGAGGTCAAACACTGGAACAGCTTCCCAGAGAGGTTGTAGGGTCTCCATCCTTGGAGATATTCAAAACCTGACTGGTCATGGTCCTGAGCAACCTGCTGTGACTGACCCTGCTCTAAGCAGGGGATGGATTAGACAGTCTACAGAGGTGCTTCCAGACTCAGCAATTTGTGGTTGAATGGTAGAATATGTAGATTTGTCCTGAAACAAAATATTATATAGACACAGGCAAATATTGTACACCATCCCTTGTCAAAATCATAGCCAGTTTAATTATGTTCATGAGTTAACTGCTTTTCACTTTCTATTAAGATAATGAACCTCTAATGACACAGCAACTCATAACAGCATTCATAAATATCACATAATTTAACTTCCTATATACTAAAATGTTCAAGCACATGCTTAAGTATCAGAATAATCCTACTGTAATAGATACTCAGATTTAGGCTAAGCATGTGTGTTGTGGTTTAACCCCAGCTGGCAGCTAAGTCCCACACAGCCACTTGCTCTCTCACTCCCCGGAGGGACGGGGGAGAGAATTGGAAGGGTAAAAGTGAGAAAACTCATGGGTTGAGATAAAGACACGCCCACAAGCAAAGTGAAACAAGGAATTTATTCACTACTTCCCATGGGCAGGCAGGTGTTCAGCCGTCTCCAGGAAAGCAGGGCTCCATCACACATAATGGTTACTTGGGAATACAAACGCCATCACTCCAAATGTCCCCTTCTTTCTTCTTCTTCCCCCAGCTTTATATACTGAGCATGACGCCATATGGTGTGGGATATCCCTTTGGTCAGTTGGGGTCAGCTGTCCCAGCTGTGTCCCCTCCCAACTCCTTGTGCACCCCCAGCCCACTCGCTGGTGGGGTGGGATGAGAAGCAGAAAAGGCCTTGACTCTGTGTAAGCACTGCTCAGCAGTAATTAAAACATCCCTGTGTTATCAACACTGTTTTCAGCACAAATCCAAAACACAGCCCCATACAAGCTACTGTGAAGAAAATTAACTCTACCCCAGCCAAAACCACCACAATGTGTTAGATGAACACATAAGCTTTACCTCTTTAAACGCATACACTGTTCTGGTATCTGTATTCCAGACCACAGAGCTGGCTATTAAAGGGTAAAACAAGGGTTTTATGGATAATAGAAGCTGGTGTATGTCTAGGTGAGATAGAAGTGAACTGGGAGATCAAAGCCCAAAGAAGGGAAAACCTGGACCAGAAGACAATTCTTGGTACAATCATAAATTCCCACGTAAAACTTGGAGCACGTGCAGTTCAGCTACTCCACAAATCCCAGGCAAGTTTGGCCTCAGACTGGAAATATAGGGGATTAGTGCTTTTACAGCTGTATTTAACCAGGAAGGCTTGCATACATGAAGCCCCTCAGCTATCCTGATCCAGTTTTCCTGATCATCTGGTCCTTGTCTGGCACAGCACCCCAGAGGTCACCCCATCCCCAGGAGCACATGTCCCATCAGGCACAGTGCTCCCTGAGCACCAAAGCCTTCATCTCTCCTTACCACGAATCCACCCTACACGTACACCTCCCCCCGCCTTCCCTTTACCCTTGAGTAGAAGAAAAAAAGCCTCCACAGCTCTCACCTGCGTGATGTGAATAACCACATCACTGTACATACCTGAGCAGCAGTGCCCTATTGCCGCTGAATGCTTTTTGCTTAGTTTCTGTCCCACAGCAGCAGGAGGCTACGAGGAACTGTTGAATGCAATGTTTCAGTATTAGATTTTGTGCTACAGTGTTATATTTTACTTTAAAAATCATGTTAATTAAAAATCTTTGCCTCAATTAAACTCCATGGCTTAGAGAATTTCAACTAAACCTTTAAAAAAAAAAATCTTTTCCCCTTTATCATTGTTTCTAATTTTGCATTTCTTTCAGAGTGGTGATTCAAAGAGGTTTAATCTGATTCACTTTGTTTTTTAATTGATTCCAATTCCAGATGGTTTTACACCCTTCAGATGCCTTAAACAGTGATGGCAGAGAAATGCAGGTCCATTTTAATAGCAAAAAAACCTGTCCTGAAGACTTCCACTCTGATCTAAAGCAAAACACCAAAAGCATGAAAACAGACAGGACTTTGCTGACAACCTGTATAGACCTGAACCCTGAGGAGGAAATGGTAGTTTTTCAGTCTTCAGCAGAAAACAAAACAAATTATTACTGGATTTTTTTTTTAATTACCTCTCTCTATGACTTAAAAAATATCACAGACACATAAAAGAAATAGCTTGAGGTCATGATTCACGGGGGTAGGAGGGAGGTTGTTTGTTGGTCTGACTTTTTTAAACAAAAGGTAGAGTCTGATCCTATGGCTGGATCCACCAGCAGCTTCTCCAACCACACAGACCCACATACATCTAAACGATGCTCTTAATTCTAGCCTGGCCCCAGATTGTCCTGAATGGAAGTACTGAGATCCGAATGAGCTTTGATATTGCTCTGCCCACAGGTCTAAATGGAAAACTTATCATTTAAGCCTATTTAAAAATACTAAAAAGAATATGTAACACACTGAATGGTGAAATCACAGTTGAACCACAGAAAACAGATCTGTTTTTGAAGTGGCAGGAGAAGAATGGGTTTGTTTTTTTCCAGAAGTATCTGTAAAAATGGGCAAAGAGAGACCTCTTTGCCATTTCTGCTCAGCGATATCTTTACAAGACTGTAAATGCCATTTCTTCCAAAGTTTTGTCCAACCTGTTCCCAGACACATGCGTTATCAGTGTCTCAGCTCCCTGTTTCACCATGGCCTAGTCTGTTATTCATACTGTTAGGTTTGTCACAGTATCTAACCTGCCTGTTCTCATGCATAGTTTCTTCTCCTACAGTCTCTGAAGAACTCTTGGCTTTTTACATCTGCTGACACTAGAGTATTTACAAGCTATGACGCTATCCCAGTGGCGTCCCTTCCTGTACTGCATCACACCAAGTTTCTTCAGAGGTTCTTCCTCATGTTAGCCAGATTTTAAATTCTCTTTGGTTTGTGTTTTTCCTACACTTTCAGAAACTCTATGAATCATGCCAATCCCTCCCTCTGCAATTTTCATTTTGTTTCTGGATCTGAAATGAGCCTTGGCAGGTAAATATGCGGTGGACGCTCCATAGATTTGGCAGCCCTGGGCATTAAAACAAACAAAAAAAAGGAAAAGAAACCCTGCTTTGCCTTTAGCCATGAAGAACATTAAGTCTAATGCTTGCTTCCTGTATGATTGCATCCAGAAATCTCTTTAGTTATTTCATGGTGCCTGATTAGACATAAATCCCACCAAACTCAAAAATATTAACTGGGCCCTGTCTAACATGAGGGCAATCTGGGAATCAACACAGCTTCTGAAGGTAACTGAGAAAACATAGCACAGGTAATTTCATCACATAGAAAAGTGGTGGCTTGCATGAGTCTCTTTTTTCAAGTTGGGAATTCAATGTCATTACCAAAAGAGTTTATAAAGCTCATCAGGAGCTTTCTATCAAAAGGATTTTTTGATTTAGCATGACTGTGGGTAAGTGATGGAAGATGTAGTTCCACCAAAGAGAAGATCCTTGAGAGGATCCTCAGGCCCTCAGCCCTTTGTATGTTCTCAGGAGGCTGACAAGGACCCACAGAGGTAAATGAGAAAAAGCAAAGTAGGTTGCTGCCTAATTGGCATTCCTTCCCCATGATTTTTGGCTATGAGGTAGCAAAGCCTGAAGACTAATGCCACAGGCGAAAACGGGAGCAAAGAGGATGTGAACTCATACCCTCGCAGACTGCAACTTCAGGGACAGGTACGTGCTATAGATTGCAGCTTGAAGCAAAAACATCCGATGTTTCCAAATTAGATGGTGTTTTTTGAACAATTTGTTCAGATCTTTATGTGCACTCACATGAATATTCCAGCCTGCATCAGGACAAAACAACAAATGTTGAAGAACTCATTTTTCCCCTGGGATGAAAAACCTAATTTCTACTTGGCTGTAGAAAATAAACAATCCGCAGTAGCTTAGAGGCTTAATTAAAAGCAGACTATACCTGTGGTAAGAACTGGGAAACATTGACTTTTCAATGGTTTCTATGAGCAATCAAAAAAAAAACCAAAACCAAAAAACCAACCAAAAAACCTACTTGACTTTGCAGTGTAAGGAGAATTGCAATTCTGAAGAGCAGCCAGGCTTTGGGACCCTGACCTTTGCTGATGGTACCCTTGGAGATAAACAAGACTAAGGCAAGCACTTAAGTGATACATGGGATAGAAAATATTACCTTAATGAGATGTATTTTATAGAGCTGTGTGTTTTTACTACCAGGCCACGATTAAGACCTAATGAAAAACAGAAATAGAAGTGCTTTTGAGATAGTGGAAGCAGAATTTATTGCCACCACTGGTTGAACGGCAAAGGGATCTAAGCCTGTTTCCCAGCCCTTGCTGTGCAGACAGGGAGCTGCTTTGAAGCAATGCAGCTGGCCACCTTGTGGAAAAAGCAGTAACACTCAGCAGAGATTACATGGGCAGGATTTTAAAAAAATTACACTAAAACCTGCAGAGTTTAATTTTATTTTAAAGGATTGTTTACTGTGAACCTTCTAAGAAAGACCCTCACTTGCTCTAAGGGTTTGCTCACAAGTAAATAGAAAGCCATCATTGCAGAGCTGAATAGGATTCAGCTGTCCTTAATACACGTTCCAATAAGAAGAAATAATTAATAGCCTTGGACAGGATAGCAGATGAACAGAAAACATCTCCTATCAAACTCTCATCCTTGTCACTGCTCTAAAACACACTCTAAGACTCATCCCATTTGTGTGAATGGTTTCTAAATGGCCGATTTGTTTAAAAGTCCCTTTTTGCTGTGCTGAATCTCCCTCCAAGAAAGAAAGACACATTTCACATTAACAGTAGTGCTGCAGCTAGTAGACCCCCTGCAAGTGTAGCGCTCGTCGCTGCTGCATTCACTGGCTTGCAATGAAGTTCATTCCACCACTGATTCATTACTTGGGAGAAGATGCAATAGCGAACTCTTTCAGTCTTGCTGACTTGTTTGTCTGTTAGTCAAATAAACAGAGGAGTAAGATGGTTAATTTCGTAACAAGAAGGCTTTTCTCACTGAAACATCATAGGCAATAAATAATCATTCAGTGGGTTTTTGTTTGTTCCCTTGATTATTCCATGTCTGTAACAAAGAGTTCATCTGGTGTTATGTTTAAATGAAGAAAAAAATACATATTGTCATTTGTAACAAAGTCATATGAGGGAAACCTAAGATGTTTGCCAAGAAAGATTATAACGGAAAATAAAATACACACAATTTATAACTGACTTTAATCCTTTTTCTTCTTTCTTTTAGACAAGCTCATTACAGAAGGAGAACTGAATTTCTGCAGTAGCTGCCTTCACTCACAGGCCTCTGATGAGCAATCAGCACTGTGCACTGAAGCATGAACTTTATATGTGTACAGAAATTCACAGTTCAACAAATTCCCCAGATCAACCTGGAGAAGGAATAACAACAGAATTAGATGTGTTATTACAGATAGTGACCCAACACCTCCATTCTTCATCTTTCATTTACCTTTCCCTTTGCCTGCATCCAAAATAACAAGCTGAGTCTGTCTTTGCTCAGACGCTTCTGTGATGAAGTGCTTGATGAAATTTTTGCAGGCCAAAAATATTATTACTTTCTTTTTAATTTTGGTGTTGTTTTTCTTATGTTGCTGTTCGCATAGAAGCCACATATGGATGGAAGAGATAAAGGAAAATGTTACATTGTACAGGCTTTGAATTAAAATAAAGTTCTTGCATCCTAGTTTTTTCATGTAGGAAAACACATGAAGGATCCTGCATATCTTGCACTTTGCCAAGAGGAATCACTGGGTGATTTTATCTTTGCCAGTGAAAGCAGCAACAATTTCAGACTGCAACAGGTGGGATAATACCTGTTGTTGACTACAAAGCAAACTTCTATCCAACTATACCTCCTCCACGAAGCCTGCCACCATGTCCCTAGTCATTCTGCTCCCTGAACAGCAGCTCCAGCTCCTCTGTGCTGCTCGAGCTGCAGCGATGGACATCTCCATGACACTGACAATGGGGAGCCAAAATGCTGGCTGACCCTGCACCTGCAGCCAGTGCAGAAGACAGCATATTGGTTTCTGTCAGGGTGGTCAGCAGTCTGCTAAGGTAGGTGGATACCAGTATTGAATTACAAGGATTTATTAGGACCAGCATTTTTAGGATATCTTGGCTTTCCTTCTTCAAACTAGTCTGCAATGCTTGCAAAGGCATTAACTTCTTTCTGCAGCACTGGGGAGGACACCAGTGCTTTTAGGGTTGTGGAAAGCAAACCAGAAATCCATAGGAGCCTTTTTGACAAGATCCATTCATCTAATATATGGCAAAGTACACACACACACACACACACATTCTGAGGCAAAGTAAGGAAAGGGTAGCAGTCTCAGTTTTTGATTTACTAAAAGCACTTCAAGCATCTCTACTACAGAAGATGGACCAAGGAGCAAGTCTTGCATTAGCGAGGCATTGCTGGGCCACGATGACACTGGAGGGGTTTTTAGGAATGTGCTGCCTGACTCCTGGCTTTGCAGAGCCTGTTTTCTAGAGCGGGACATCCCACTACGCATCACAGGCTGCCAAACAGGCTGTTCGCACTACATGTTCATGAACAACTAACACATTTACCCACAGGTAAAGGGAGGAAGGTCAGAAAAAACACCATTAAATCAATATCTAGGTTTTTTATTTTTTCGCATCATTTATTACAGCTGGAACCAGCGGCAGACAGATCCTAAAGCTAGGTGCTGGGACAAGATTATTTCCAGCCGTGCCTCCTGCCATGCAAAGGCTGCTGCAGCAGCTGTAAGCAGCAGCCTCCTGCCTCTGAAATTAGAGTTTCCTCACTTGTTGGGTGACAGAGGATATAACAAGATCCCCATTTTGCCTACTTCAGAAGTAAAAAGAATTTGGCCTTGAATAGCAGGTGATATATTTATAATTCAGTTCAAACCTTTTTTCTTAACAGGTGAATGAGAGGGACTTTTAGATTTCAGATGCCTCATAAAAATACTCACAGTGACTTTAATAACTCCCTTCTGTCATATCTGAGACTTCAGACTCCTCTTGCCTCATACAAGTCTTAAGCCAAAGTAACATCAGCAACACCAGCAGCACAGAGCCTGCCATTTCATATTTTTTATTTTATTTTGTTACCTTAACTTTTCCCCTTCTCCCTCCCTCCCCCCAGTTGGGCAAAACTTCTAAGATTTTTGGTCATGAAAATCTCTTTTTCGTAATACATATGCACCCATCCCTGTTTTCATGTCCCACTTGCTGCTGGCCAAGGGGTGACGGCTGTCACCTGCCTGTGCCAACCATGTCTCACTGGTATGGCATCCAGTATCATCTGTCCCCACACAATGCTTGTCAGCAGGGTGCAAGCATCCTTCCAAATGCTGGAGGGCATCACAACTCCTGCTGGCATCAATAACCAAAACCAGCCTGTGCAATGATTTTTACAGACAAGAAACATATTTACTTTATTCACTGAAGGGATAAATACTTTTATTTTGAAATGGTCCCCAAAAGACTAAAAGAAATGCAGGTGTGTCTGGACAGCACCAGCTTCCCCCACTGGTGCTGCTGGAAGGCTCCTCTCCTGCTTCTGCCCCAGCTACCTGCCCAGTGGGTCACTCCATGCCCTCCTCTGCAGCCATCATCCCTGTGAAGCTCACCAGGCACTTCACACACCAGCGTTAGCGATGCCTTTCATTCATTCAACGTCCCCTAGCAAAGGCATATGTCCTGACAGGCAGAGAGGTGTGCTATGGTGAGTGCCGGGGCTTTCTCCCTGTCCATTCCCCCTTCGAGCCCTGCAGGTGAGGTCTCCTTCAGCCCCCCTTCAGGTCCCCCAATGAGCTTCCTAAATCAAAGCTACTGGCCCACAAGCACAGCATGATCTCTGCAGTTCTTCAGTTGAAATGCCAAGGGTGGTGGCACATAGAGTCCCACCACTCAGCTTTATGGCTGTGAGAACTTGAGGGTCCAAAAATTTTGGGAACTGGGTTAACATCTTCAGAGGTTTCCCTTCCCTGGTACCACCGCAGTGGGGCCAGATTCCTCACAGAGCACGTTTGGTGTTGCATCAGTGATGGAGGATGTCCCTGAAGGTATTTTAATTAGCTCAAGCTGGCTTCTTCTACCATAGGGGATCACAAAAGTCCTGTAGCTTTATTGCCACAGAGCTCTGAGCTGATGCATCTGAAAGCAGCCTGCATCATATCTGTTTGCCATTAAATCATTAGCAGTCCATAAAAATTGAAAATAAATCAGGCTACTATTCACCGGTTTTTTGCCATTTCCTAATCTCATGAAACACACAAAAATAGCTATGCTAATGAAATTGTTATGAATCTGGTTTTCTTGCTCATCATTACCATTTTAAAGTGGCTTAAATGGACTAGTAATCACCATAGCAACAAAGCAGCCGTCAGGAGGACTACTATCAAGAGAATTTGGTGTCTTAAATGGGAATGTGTTTTTTTACATCTTTTCAATGAAACCTGGGTTTCTTCTGAGTTGAACCTGATAACAGACCAGAAAGAAACAGGAAGAAAATTCTCATGAAAGCACTGAATATTCCCAAATCTATGCTTCTTATTTATTGAGACAAAGTTTAAGGAGCATAAATAGAGAAGCAAGTAGGAATTAGTACATCAGGAAGGATCTAAGTATGCATTGGAGTAAATAATGCATTCCAATAGCAAAAAGGCAATGTTACACTTGGTAAAGCAAGGTCTTCTGGAAGAAAACCACAGTGCCCTGCTGTACCTCAGGTTTCAGGGTTTTTTTAGTAATGACTTTTCCTGCTTCTGCCTCCTCCTTCCATTGGTAAACACTCACAGACTCTTAAAATAACTTGTCATGACATACATTACAGTCTAACATTGTTATTTTAATTGTTCCTTAGACACTGGCAACCACAGCTAATTATATTAGGGATGAGATATAAAAAAATTATATTAGAGATGAAATATAAAAATTAAAAGCCTGGCTTTAAAAGTTTAGATATGTCTAAAAAAATAATGACATTGAAATAGCTATTGTCTGTTTTCTCTTTCCTACCCTTCCCTGTTTCTGGAAGACTTGATAGGTCTCAGGGAGAAGCAAATTGAGTCAAAGAGATATAACAAAACTGTTTAAAAATCTCTTTTTTTTTTAACTATTGAATCATATCTGCACATATGCCTGACAAACTCTCTGGATAAAAATTCCTCCTGTGAAAACCGAGCCAGCTGCACCTGAGATCAGAGTGCGGGGATGTTCCTCTGCCATGAGCCCTTCACCAGCGCATGGCACCACCCTGGATCCGGGGCTGAGAAGCAGGGGGGAAGCCAGAGGCCAGCTTCTCGTTGGCCACATCCTACCCCCTTCTTCCATTATCTTGCCAAGCCACTGACCACAGCAGGGCTCTGGGCTTCCCAAAAAGATAGCTCTTCCTCCCCAAAATGCCTGACAGCAGTTGTTCTATTTGGGCACTAAATAGGCAAAATAGACAGCAGGTACAGGCAAGACACCTGCCTGCATGCAGGCAATGTTTAGCAGCCTTAGAGAACGGGGTTTTGCAGTGCACAGGCCATTCCAACCCTATAAAAAGGCAGTGATGGGTATTTTCTGCTGTGGAGGGGCTGCCCCTTGGTGTGCCACAGTGCTGCGCAGTACAGGGACTGTGCCCTGACAGCCAAGGCACGGGGCAGGCATACCCTACAGGGATTGGAGCCCAGGAGCGAGCCGTGGGCAGAGGACAGGCTGGTGGAGCGGTAGACAGCTACCCCCAGCCACACTGGCCAGCCCTGGGCTGCTCAAGCCACCGATTAAACATGACAGATGTCACACCCTTGAAGGCAAAGACCTTTTCCCAGCTATTTCCAGTCTGTTCGCCTTGCCGGAGCCTGAGGAGACCGCACAAGTCCTTCCAGAGGTGAGGCCTCTCCACCCCTCCCCACCCTGCCCACAGCTGCAGGCTTCTGCATCAGCAAGTGCGAGAAGTTATATTTCTTCAGCGTTTAGCATCCACCTTGGTACAAAGGCATTTCAGTATTACAGAGCACCTGGATTAACTGCATTGTTTCTCTTCTTAGAACGCACAAACACAGTTTTCTTCTTTTAGGGAGCTTGGGTGCACGTCAAAAACTTGCATCCAGACACCGCTGTAATCACTAGGTATGGAGATCTTCTCCAAGACCTGCACGCTGATGTGTAGCCAGGGGCTGTTTGCAGCTCAGTGCTGATGAGTGTGTAGAAACTGCCGATGAGCAGATCTAATGCAGCGCACTTACTCTAAATTCCTTTCCTTCATTATTATATACCAGCAGACAGACTCAGCTTCAGGTTGTACCTAGCCGTGCCGAGGGCTTGGGGGGGATGTGAGTTGTCTTTAACCGTGAGCAGAATGCAGCAGGACCCACCAGGCGAGAGCTCACAGGAAAACACATTGGTTAAAGTACCCACCCCAGAGGTCTCAGAGGTGCCCAGCTGAGCAACGCTCTGGGTGATGGAGGCTTCCAGCTCCAGCACAGCACAGCACTCCTTGTACCACATGGGGACGAGCGGCTCTTCCCCATCCTTTGCACAGGAGAACATCATCCTCACAGCTCAACAGGCTCCTGCACATTACCCACTGCAGCAGCTGATAGTCAAGTGCTGACGACAAAGGTGCCTGCTGCTCATTAAAAACATAAAATTAGACAGACTGCAATGTAGCTCTTCCTAGAGAGAGCATCAAAACCAACATCTGGCAAATGCACTTCAACTTCATCCCCTGCAAGGGTTTCCCTTTGAAGTCTCACTCATCAGCTGTATTTCAGCAACAAATGAACAGAGGGAAAGGGTTTTCAGGTCACCTCAGCCACATCAATAGTGAGAGGAAACAGAGAAAGTGCCCCAATCTGAGTCCGGCCCAGCACAGTGCAGTCCCCCTGGCTTTGCTGGCGGTGCTTCTGATCTGCAGACTTGGTCTCTGAAAGGGAGAAACAAGGTAGTTCCTGCACCTCAGCCACACAAAACAGTAAAAAACCAGACAGGAAGAGTTACCTTAATAAAAGAGGATAAACAACACAAGACAGGCAAGTGTGTCTTCTGTAACAGTGCCCCTCTCTCCTCAGTATTACTCCACTCTCATGAGCCCCCACCTGCAGTGCTGCGTCCAGCTCTGGAGTCCCCAGCACAAGAAAGACATGGACCTGATGGAGCAGGTCCAGAGGAGGGCCACAGAAATGGTCAGAGGGATGGATCACCTCTCCCATGAAGAAAGGCTGAGGGAGTTGGGGTTGTTCAGCCTGGAGAAGGCTCTGGGGAGAACTTATTGCAGCCTTTCCATGTAAAGGGGGCTTATAAGAAAGATGAAGAGAGACTTTGTACCAAGGCCTGTAGTGATAGGACAAGGGGAAACTGTTTTAAACTGAAAGAGAGTAGATTTAGATTGGACATAAGGAAAGAAATTTTTTATGATGTGGGTGGTGAGACACCGGAACAGGTCTCCCAGAGAAGCTGTGGATGCCCCATCCCTCGAAGTGTTCAAGGCCAGGCTGGATGGGGCTCTGAGAAACCTGGTCTAATGGAAGATGTCCCTGCCCATGGCAGGGGGTTTGGAATCAGATGATCTTTAAGGTCCCTTCGAATCCAAACCATCCTGTGATTCCATAGTTATGGCTGTTACCGTTACACAAGAACTGTGTATGGCTGTTCTCACTGGCACAAGGCACAGTGCAGGCCTTACCACACAGAGCTGGCTGATTAAAAACATTAATGTACACTATATAACATGGAACAACAGAGAAACATGGAAACAAGGATAAGGGCCTAAACAAGCTCTCTGTTTTCCTAAGAGAAAAGTTCAGTTTTTGACTGAAACTTTTCCAGCTATAGCTGCAGGAGAAAAGAACAGGACCCCTTCCACCTCTGCCCACCCACCCATGGCTTGGGGACAGCGCTGGCCCAACATGCCAGGTGCCAGAGGTGCAAAGCCCAGGCATTTCTGTCACTTGTCCCAGCTGGGATAAGCACAGCCATGAGGGGTTGATGACTTTCTGGGCTAAGAGGAGAACAAAGCAGTAACTTGTACCCAGCCAGGAGCTGCAGATGGACAGCACCTCACTCCAACTGCTCTTTGTGCTGGAGGGACATGAGCTGCTCCGTCCCACCTCCCCATACAGGTGCGTGGGAGCCTGGAGCTCAGCGCAGGCACCTCCAACCAATTGCTAAAGCTAGCAGAGCAGCACAAGCTGCACTTGGAAGAGTCATCAAGTGTGCAGGCACCGTAGGTGTACTCTGGGCTGAAAAGCTTCAGCTAGCTCTGTCCTTTGGACGACTGCAGGGCTGAGTGCCTGACAAAGAAGATTTAAAGCACCTACATTTGGGGTTTAATCCCTCTCGGAGATCCAGTCTTGCAAGAAATCAGAAGTCCGAGTGAGTTTGTCAGCACCCCACCCCCCTGTCAGTGTCATTGCACAGTGTGTGGCATCTCACGCCAGGTGCTGAGGTCTTCTCTCATCGGCTGATCTGTTTCTCAGCAATCTAATGCAACTGCCAAAGTGACACTGCTGAAAGCAGGGGAAATATGTCTCTCATCAGGGCTGTCTTGACAGTAATGAAAAAACCCCAATTCCTTAAAAACAAGAACTAAGACTTAGAAGTAACTGAAAACTGGCACATGTATTTTCATTTTATATTCTCCAGCAAAAATGCTAGCAGGAAGGAGGATTATAATACAGTGTTACAAAGTATCTCAGCTATAGCATAACGTAAATAAAGGAACGTGTGATGCATTTTCACATGGACCTTACAGGTCAGGGTCCCAGAGCTGTCACAGGAACTTCTCAACATCAGCAGAACCTCAGGCCACAGGCAGTGCCAAGGGCCAAGCCACAGCCAAACAGTCCCCACTCCAGCCTGGTGCTGGTGAGCTCCGTGACTCAAGACAGCTGATGCTTTTGAAAATTAAGGGAGAAAAATCAGAAGGACAGAGGTAAATACAGCAAATGTTGAAATCGCTGGCACCAGTGCAAGGACACAGATCTGGGCGTGTTTAACAGTGAGATAATGTTTTCTTTGTAGACTAAAGGTACAAGGGTGTGACAGGAGCAGGACATACCCCATTGGAGAATGCAAGTTACTGTTTTAAAAGCATCAAGTGTTAGAAACTGCGTATGCCTGAGAAAAATGCAGGTATATGCCAACAGGGGTCTGGAAAGCCTGAGCTTTCCCCCAGCAGCTGCTACTGCTGGTACAACCAGCATCACCTCTGCACGCAGCTTACAAGCCAAGGATGAGATTTTTTGCAAAGATTCAGGACACCAGTACCACCAGCAACTCCCTTTCCATGCAGGCTCACAATCTGATCCTGTACCTACCTGCTTTTTATACCAATCCATGTCTGATCCTCTGAAGCTGGGTCGAGTATAGGTCTGCCCAAGTTGCACTTTAAAGAGATGATGAGCACTGGGCATAGGGGAAACACAGGGAGGGTGTTGTGCTTCCTTGAGGGGGCTGCAAGAAATGAGATAAAACCATTTCTGCCAGTTATTCTGCCCACCCCCTTTTGCTAAAGGAGGCACCACAGTTTCCTTCTGGCAAAAACTCATCCCAGACCCAACCATCTAGGCACCCCAATTCCCAGTAGATTTAACTGAAAAGCGATTAACCAGCTAAAGCAGGCAGGAGCACTCCCAGCCTTGCAGTATCACAGATTCCAGGCGACACCAGAGGAGTCTCCCAGCGACAGGAGCACCCGAGCGGTGCCACCACCTCCTGAGCCACGCAGTGGCCCTTGGCCCCTGCGGGAACACACGGCAACTGGAGGCAGCTTCAGGAACGGAAGCGGGGAGAGCTGCAGGAGCACGATGGCTGGGCAGGGCATAAAGGTCTAGAAAAAGGCGGCCTACCTTCATGCGAACACATCCGCTGTGCACTGAAAGGTAGGTTTTTGGCCCATTTGTCAGCACACACAGCTACATGCCCAGGGGCACAGATGCAGAAAAGAAAAACTGGAGAGTAACATGGGTTAAAAACACCCCAACAAATAAATCCCTTTTTTATTTCAGTTTAACATGCAAGATCCTTACTTGTGATTTTTAGGAGGAGAATGCACTACCCTGCAGATGACAAGTCTACAGCTCCTCCTGCATGGGTGCTTTGAGACAGCCGCCCCCACCTGACCCCAGCTTCCAAGAGGCACCAGCCCAACTCGGCTCAGCACTTCCCTGCACACTCGGCGCTGCCGGTAGAGCTGCAGCCCCTGAGACAATGTGCTCAAATGGAAAGCCCATGACCTCTCCTGGCCATGCTTCCTGGCTCCCCTACAACCATCCCTGCTCTGATGGCAATGACCCAGAAAACTAGATGAGCAACTACCACCCCCTCCTCACCTTCTTGCCAGCTCTGGTTGAAGTTCTGAGAGGAGCAGGGGAAAAGTCAGTGCTTGAAGGAATTGGATTTAGCAGATAAGTGTAGCTCTAACAACAGCATACCAACTCTCTAAATATTTGCACAATCAGGTTTTGTGCAGTTAACTTGCACATACAGATGTTAGTTTTAGCTCAGTTTCTTTGCATTATTCTTTAGTATTATAAACTCAGGAGCAGCCTTTAATGTTTACCCAATTTATATTCAAAAGTTACCGCTGAAATCTGATGGACAATGCAAAACTGAAAGGGGAACATAGAGGCAATTGTATATATCAGCTCCGTTACGGTCACCAAAAACATACCTGGGGCTGCAGACCCAAGGGCAGCTAAGGCAGCCTGTAACAGCTTGCTGTGCTGGAAAGGGAGAGGTACACTGCTCTTCTCATTGCTCTCGGGTCCTCTGCTGGGTTTTTGCCATTTTAGGAAGGTCTACGGAGCCCTAGAGCTGGCATAAGGTAGGCGGCAGGGGACTCTTAGTTTGGTGTGAAACCACAGTCAGCTTAAAATGTTTGCTGAAGCACAGGCCAGAGTTTGGGCTTTTCAGGAAGGTATTTATCCAGCTGTACCTGGAGCGTGGCACACCTGTAGAAGTAGGTGTTACAGGGCTCCTGTCATTTACAAGTTAGGAGAAAGCTGTATGGTGCACTGTAAGGCTTCAGTAAGCAGTCCACATTGTCAAGAATATAAACGATAAATCTACTCAAACATTAGGAATAAATCTTAGGCATGAGTTAGTAGACCAGTACATTCAGGTTGCTTGCTGAGGTCATATATGCTTTTTGTGTGTGTTTATTTTCCCCAGAAGTCACCAAATGCAACTGATATTCACCACAGTGACCTCGCATGAAGACCATGGCAGTCATATTTGAAAACAGCTGTTAGGGCAATACAATAAATCCACATTCTTCACATAAATATTCTTTATACACTTTTTGATATATTTAAAAGCAGAGTCTTGACACATTTACACATCTTTGAAGACAGCATCTCCTCTCCTTTTCCAAAAGCCGTTCTGAACTCTGCTCAGCCACAGATGGTGGGGGGAGCACCCATAGCCATCACAAGTTCAGTTTTGGACTCAAAGCTTCCTGTCCCCAGCATCCCATCTGTCCTCCCTTCCAGTACACACCATTTCAGTCCTGCATCACCTAGACCAAGCCTACGGCTTAACTTCCCTCTACTGCGCTTTGCTTTCCTTGGAAATTGCCCAGAGCCATTCATCTTGCATAAGGATTTAGCACAGACACAGATGACACCACTCCATGAGCTACGCAGTCAGGGTTGCTTATTTTGGGAAGTTGTAGGGATCACCACACCATGAGAAACAATGTGAAGCTCCATCTATGAGCAGGAAGATGGTTTTCTGAGGCATCTTCCCTGCCAGGTGAGCACTGTGAGCAACGATGATGCCCTGGGTAGTTTTGGAAACTTTCCTAGAGCATGTCTAATAAGCAACACCATTCAGTTGTTTCCTGCAAGCATCCAAAACACAGGGTATTGCAAGAAAAACCCATCTGAACACAGGAAAGCCGTGCATTAATGTACTAAATCCTACCCCCACCGAGAGTAAAGAAAGGCAAATGCTACCATTATATATATGCACACTTCACAAAGAAATGTCCAATGGAGGTTGTTGTTAGCTCACACTCCAGGACCCACCTGAAGCTTTTTCCAAATAGCATCTAGAAGATTTAATCTTTTTCCCCAAACTTTTTGCAAAGAGCTTCTTTTGGTCCCAAATGCTTTTCATACAGATCACATTTCTGCAAATTTACAGACTTGCATGATATTTTTAAGGATTGTTGAGTTTAGAAACAGCTCATGCGACTCTTATTCCTGTTGTGTGGCTGGTTAACATCTGTGAGTGGCTAATGACATTTCTAGTCAGAGGAGATGATTTTTCAAAAAAGCAAAACCAACACTGAACACAGTCGATTGGCTTACAGACTTTATACTAGGAGCAGTCCTTCCCAAATACTTATCTGACTTAAAAAAACTACAGAGAGGATTTTCAGAAGTTCTCACTGAATTAGCTGTGAGAGAGTAAAACCTCACGCCCTGTGCTGAAGAGACTAGCATAGAGATGCCTGTGCAAATACTAGCTAAGGTTCAAACAGTCCTTGCCAAATACCATTTTGCACCAGGCAGCTACTTCTACATCTATTCCTCTGCAGACACATATTTTCCTTGACATAGGCTTGCACCAGTAAAACTGGCTTTGTCAAGAAGAAATTGTTCGCTTTGAAGAGCTCGCTCAACAGTTTCAAGAAGTATCCTCTCCCTTCAGCTGTGCAGGTCACCAGGAGCAAAGACATGACACACCAGCGCGAGAAAATGGAAGCCACTGAGTAATCCAAACCAGCAGAGAGAGTAATTTAGCTCCAATTTACACAAAATGGAAGATGTAACAGGTGGAGGCAGCTTTAGTGAACTTGTGACATGTTCATCAGGACACAGTCAGTCAGTATTTCTAAATAATCAGGATTGAAATTGCAAGGGTATTTTTGTCAGGAATAAAACTGGAACAACACTGAAGCAGAAAACTATAAATAAGAGGAAACAGAAGAGTTCTCAATTCAAAAACTGAGTAGTCACATAGAAGGCAAACCAGAAATTTGGGCAGTTTAAGAATGAAAAAAGAGCAACTTCTCTTTGGACATAATTCAACTTAAACTTTCAGCTAGACTATAAGGTAAAAGCCAGCCACAAATTACTAAATGAAGTAGGGATGAAAAGAAATTTCTCATGTAGGCATGCAAGTGCTAGTAGGATTTTTATCCATTCACATGAGATCATTCAGAGATGACATAAAGAGCAGGGGATAAAGAAAAGGGATGCAGTAGGCTAAATGGGCCAAGTGGTTTAACAGGAAGGTTTGTACATGGACATGAGGAGAAGCAAGAAAGAAACATAAAGGAAAACATGTACAGAGAATTGGGGAAGGCTGAAGCATAAGGCAGAGCCTATAGATTAACCAAAGTTAGTAGTTAATAGAAAAACACAGTGAAAAAGAAAGACTGAAGGAAGTCATTCTCCACATATAACTATTTTCCATGGAAACTGTCAAGGATAGAGCTTCAATAGAGGATGCAAAAGCAGAGATTTTGCCTAATTCACATCTCAGATAAGCTTATTTAGCTTATTTAGCTTATCCTAAAACTGTTGAAACAGAGGAATTTAGTGAATCCAGGGATTCAGTAGAGGAACTCATACTTAAAGATTACTTACAAGTAACAGCAAGGAAAACCCTTCAGCTTCTCCAAGCTGAATGCCGTAACTGTCCTTTACTGCTAATCCTGGTACTGCACAAGGCCATGCTTTTATCTGCTCATCTGCATTAAGCCAGCATTTGCTGGTGACACCCTGCAGACCACTGCTGGCATGCCTCTTTTCCTTGCATAAGCGTTAAGAGTTACACAGAGAGCAGGTAAACTGCTCATTCAATTCAATTCTATTATTTCCATGGGCTGCTAAAGCGAGCTAGAGAAAGCAAGTGCTGTTTTCAGTAAGATTGTCCCCTCCTCCCAAGTGCCACGTAGTTCACAGCCCAAATGAGACTTCCAGGCTCCACGCTCTCCTTCAATGAGGCCTCAGGCAGGCAGGGTTGAATCCAATCTCTGAGAGTTCTGCTGCAGATGCAACTCATCTTGTACAAATATTTAATGAAAAATGCATTAAAGTAGTACAAGTGTTAAGTATTCTCAGAATACATAAAATACCAGCTTAAAAGCACCATTTCGTTGCCAGATGCGTCACTGCCATCACAAGAAAACTAAATGTTGAAATAAATAGAGCAGCACGCATTCACGACTGGAGGAGCTGTCACAGACCGATCTATTTCAGTTGAGCCAAACACAGAAGGAGTATTGTAGAGGCAAACAAATAGGTCTGGATTAGATGACCAGGCAGCTCACTCCTGGTATTACACTCCTAACCGCAGACAAAGGCCCGTGTACCCAGTGCAAGCCAGTGCTGGGCAGCGAGCCCCCCGGCATACCCCATGGATAAAGAAGCCCTGCCATTTATCCCCAACAGGGTTACAGGTTACGCAGAAGCACAGCCTAAGGCTCAGCAATTAGGTACGTGTCGGTGTGACCAATGAGCTGAAGTGACCACAGATGCTGCAGAAGAACAGCCATATCTGGATGTGAAATGCTTCCGCTGAGCACACCTCCTGCATACCTCTGGGGTGGAAAAGGGTTTATTCTTACCTCCAGTGCCCACCTGTAGCATGGTCTGCAGCTATTCGTTTCATGGAGGAGCTCTGGCAGATATAAGTCTGTACTCCTATGAACAGTCTCGTGTCACCCATGCCCTCCTGCAGTGGCAGGATCTTAGAAATCACTAGTTGCTTTTTCATCCCTTAAATTAACCATATGATTACAAAGTGACAGATGTACTTACACACAAAGAACTAACCAAAAATATACATACGCTCTCCAATACATTAACAGGATTATTTAAAATAAAAGCACGTTCCTTGGGCTTCAAAAGCAGTGAGAAACAAAACCCACCCACCTCCCCCCCAGCGATGGACTTGAGGTGGCTATGAATCTGCCAAAGAAGCACTAACTCACCTCGTTTCAAGAAATCAGGTGTAGTTTTGATAGATAAGTTATTAAAGTTTGTAAAAAGTGTTAGCACAAAGCATTTTTAGGTTTATTTAAATAAAAATTATAATTTATACAAGACTTTTTAAACAAACAAGATTTTCTTAAAAAATGTACAGGGCAAATCATTTCATTATTTCAATTCTTCATACAGTATAAGTCTTTTGTCAAACAAAAGTTACACTGATAATGAATTATTTACAACTTCAAAATATAGACTCAAACTTCAGACATAAAAATTTTAACATCCATTATATTTCAATGATTAGTAGAAATTAAACATCTGCCAAAATGTACAGAATTCAATAAAAACTACCAGTGTTTTTAATACAAGTTTAAGTAGCCAAAAAAAAAGTACATCCTTTCATCTCTTCATGATTGGGTAAAATCTCTTTTCTCTTTGTCTGCAGGAACAAGGGTAGGGTTTTGCTGCTGGCGTCCTGTGTGATGTTGCTACTAATAAATAACTTGTTTCATTCAATCTTGCCTCACAAAAGCTACAGTGCATGGAAAGGCATGATTTCATATTTCAGCCTTTTTTGCTTTTTGAATTTAAATGGTCAGCAGTCAGTTTTCATCTCCCTTTTTTTTTTCCTCTTTAAAAGGGACTCAAACTAACCAATGCACTTCTAAAGAAGTTACATCCAATTACATATGAATGATCCAGCAATGAACCACAGACATCAACAGAATTGCAAATATAAACAGCAAACACACAGACAGAATGACAAGAACATCACTTTCTGCTATTAGAAAGTAGCACTTTACATTAAGTGGTATGACCCAGCCTGTTACTGAAGTACAGCAGGCTATACTGCAAAACTACGTAGGGAGATTGGAATTTAAGGTGAACTTCAGTGTAATTATACAAGTCAAGTATGTATTTACTCACTGTCCATCCCCTCCTGCCCCCAAACCTGTGAGGGTGTAGCAGGAGGAAAAGCACAGGAGTACCTGTGAGCAAACACACCGAGGGTATCTTCTACTGTCTCTGATGTTACGTACGCCACAGGAGCAGTTATGCAGCAGGAACCTGGACGACCCAATGTAAAGTGAACTTTGCAAAATATGTACATAGATGTTTTTCAGTTATATTACAACTCTATGTTCTCTATATCTTAGAATGAAACAATGTTGCATTGCAGTTTGCAGTAGGTTTACTGCTTTAAGAATTGCTAATTTTTATGGTCACACCATTAAAGCATGGATTAATTTCAAACGTCAACACATTAGATTTTATAAGAAGTTTCTAATTTCTTTGATCAGAAGAAAAAATTTTAAGAGCATATTGTACGCACGAGGCATTTCAGTCTGGGAAAAGGGTAACGATTTCTTTTCTCCGAAGCCTAAGTATGGTTAATTGTCCTGGCACCATCAGCATAGGACCTATAGCTCCCCCAGGAACCAGAGTCTAAGACAACCCTATATACTAGGGTCAACCAGTGAAGGGTGGGAGGGGGAAATAAGTGCAAGTCAACTGATTTCCTACTGAAACTGCTGTTATGATCAGAGTGAAGGTATAAAGTACACTTGAAAAATGATACAAAAATAAGAAAGAGAGCATGGTCTCTGTAAAAAATATAATTTTCTGCTTCTTCAGAAAAAAGGATAACCTTAAACACACCCAAGGGATTTTTTCTTAAGACAAAATGAATGAATCTGATTAAGATTTATATAACATTAAGCGATTTTAATGCCTATTTGTTAGCCACACTCACTATTCAAGGAAGCTTCTAGAAAGGAAAGCCAAATGATAATACACAGCAATCACAAAAAGACGTTAATTGATTTTAAAGTAGGTTTGATGAGAAAAATTAAAGATCAAGGGGTTTTTACTTAAACATAAAACAT
Source organism: Morus bassanus (assembly GCA_031468815.1). Lineage (NCBI taxonomy): Eukaryota > Metazoa > Chordata > Aves > Suliformes > Sulidae > Morus > Morus bassanus. Next base: position 67,678,055 of record CM062571.1, read on the forward strand.
GAATGCGTGAAGTGAAGAAACCTTAAACTGTCAAGCTGCATCCATATTACATGGTGGCAAAATGGATTTTCCACCAGCTTCACTTATATTTTAAGTTTTCAGGCCCTGAGTTACACCATACCTAAGGAAGTGTTAGAAATGCACCCCTTTTTCAGGTCACATAAAAACATGTTGAAGTGCTACTTTAAAAGGAGAACTCAAAATTGGCATTTTAGCCATCACGGTGGATTCTCCCCTGTTCTTGTTCACATTTCCACACAGGGCACAGAGTTCTACCCCATTTTCACTTTACAATACCCAACCAAATCACTGTATTCAACAGTATTTCTTCATACCACGTTCATATTAAGTTCTACATATCATACCTCTTTATGGCCAGACTGAAATAAGGTTTGTACATTCTTCTTCATTACTGCTGCGTTTGTTGAGAGACTTTGAAAACAGTGCTAAGAGTTAAACACCCTTTGGTGTTTGCCTCCCCTCTCCCTCCTTCATTTTACCCCTTTCCCTACAAAGAAAGAAAACCCCTGTTTAAAAAAAGAGAAAAAAAATCTATGAAATTAAGTCCCATTTTTACATAAGAATTTGCATCTTCATTGCTTTTTTTGGGGACATTCATATAAATGTCTGGAGACATCCATACTACTCAACTCAAAAGACACAGCAAAGGAAAAGACATACTGGAAGGCTTGGCCTAACTCCTACTGTGCTTTTGTGCAAATGCAAATAAAATTCTAAACCTCTCAGATGGGTGCTATTATGTAGAGTATAAAAGCTTTCTAATATTAAAGACAAAGGTCAATATGTGCTTTGCTGCTAGAAAGGCCTGAGAGAGTTTAGAGAAGGAGCACAGCCGTCCTGTTTTACCTGGCAGTTGAGTTTAATTGTTACTGAAATTTAATTTTGCAAGGGGAAAGACAGCAACATACCAATGCCCCTCAAATGATGCTCTGAAAAGGAACCAGTGCTTTCAGCTGCTATATTATAGTGTTATTTTATTACAAGGTAACTCAAGAGAAAAGCCAAATTAAAAAAAAAGAAGTCATGTCTTAGTTTAGTTTAATTATTCCCACCTGCCCCAACACAAAAAGCCTGCAAGTTTTTAATGCATTAACATACAAACACCTTGTACATACAACATGTACAATAGTTGAGCCCTTCTATGACAAGTATCTACAGAAATACAAATATACGATGCCTAACATTTTAGGAACAACATTTTGGTGCCCTCTTTTATAAAAAGTATCTACCTGCCTTCCTTCCTCTTACTTTGGTTAATTAGGAAAGGAAGATATAGTTACAAACTTTCTCCTCCAATTCACTGTACAAGTAATTTAAACGTCTACACAGGAAAAATTGAACCTAACCAAATGGGTAAAATATCCTTCTTCAATGCAAGAATTAGCAAGGAGGAGTAATTTTAAGTGCAATTACAAATATGGAAATACTAAGATGCTAATACTTCCTTGGTGTTGCTTTCAATTTTAATAAAGAACCCAATTAAAAACTCTGAGCTGAAGAAAAAGACTTCAGGCTGCTGCAGTCATCATTCTCACATCTCGGGGAAAAATAACTAAGATAAAGGGACAAATGTATCTCTAGTGATATCAGGATGGAGTTAAAGGGATCAATCTGTTTCACTTCGTTATTTAGTCAGTTCTCCAAGTATCTTCCCAGCTTTTAATGTCAGTAAATAAACATTAAAAGTGCTTAATGTGCAAGGCTAATAGTGATGATAGCACTTTCACTGTTTTGTTTCATTTTGTTTTTTGGTTTGTTTTTTTGGTTTGTTTTTTTTTTTTTTTTTACAAAAACCTTAAAAACAAACATGAAGGCATATATAAAATACACTTGATTTATGTAACAGATAAAATATAAACCACCAGACGAGAAAAATTATTGCAAAATAGATGAGGATGTTCATTTTTTTCACTACCAAGTTGTAAAATAAGAAAGTTTCCTTTAGATCTTCTAAGATAAGATACTAGCTCTCACTGCTTGATGATGCAGAGGTTATTTTCACATATTGGTTGAAAATTGTCTCAAAAGCTTCATCTCTGTGTACCATGGCACCAAACACCAAAGGCTAAATGACAGAAAGAAAGAACACATCAGTCCAGAAAAGAAAAATCTTCCTCTAGGTATAGTTTTGACCAAATCAATAGGAACAGGAGTTGAACTGTACTTGAAGTGCATTAACAAAGACATAAAAATCCTTTTCTCCTTGATCTGAAATCCTTGGATATATGGCAGAGTTTCTAAGATTTTTTTCACTTCTCCATCTTCACAACCATGGCATAAAATGCATCTGCACAGAGTATTAGCAATGGAGAACACTTCAACTCTCTTTCGTCTCCATCTGCTCAGTGCATGATGTTTTCCTGATTGACCTCTGCCTCCATTAAAGACTTCTAAAAATCTTTATCAGTGCCTCCTTGTTTTAGGTCATAGAATATTTATTTAGGTAGATGAACATTTTCAACCTCGAAATTAAGAGGTGCTTCTCAATATCAAACAACGAGCAGAAAGCCTGGTACAACAGTCATGTGACTGGGATAAAAGTTATTTATAGGTGATTAGTTTAAAATAGGCTTCAGTCATATGTTAAGAAAAGCTTCAGTCGCCCAAAGGGTATTTGAGGCTTAGAGAAGCTTAATTCTTTAGCACCATAAGACTGTAACAGGAAAACTGCCTCTGAGGGTCAGGCCCTTCCACCCACAGATACCCTCACACTCTCAAGCCATCCGCTTTTTGTTCCAGACTGCACAGCAGAGCAACCCCCATGCTCCTGAGGAAGGATGTTGAGGGAACGGTCAATGGAGGTAATGAAATAACGGAGCAGAAAGGATGGAACAAATCTTTAAGCGTTATAGTAAAATAGTCCAGATGCAGTAGAACAAGCTAAATGTTTAAAACGTTAAAATTCTGAAGCCAAATATACTGAATAGACAATTAAAAAAAAAAAAAGGCCAAACACTGACATAAGGAGGAAAAAAAAAACCTTTATGCTGGTGCTAGCCAGAGAAGGAAGACAAAAAGGGCATGAAGTCAAACACAGCAATACAGATACAGCTAGCTACTCACTTTTTGCGTAGATGGTGTTGATACAGCAATACCCATCCCTGATCCCGGGAGAACAGAGAGCACTTTATACTAAAAAGAACAAAAAACACAGACCAAAGATACCTTATGTACTGAACAGTTGCAAAAGGTGCTGAGAAGGTTACACAACTCATCACTGGCATATCCTCCCAGACACAACTAACAGACCTCTATTACAAACAAGAAGAGGTCAGACGCTGTTCTCTGACCCTGGAGTCAATGGGCAGAGCATCACTCATACAGCAAGAGCCTGCCTCTCCTCTTCCTCCCATGCACCATGGCACCCAGCCTGCCTGCTGGAACCAGATCCAGCCCCAAACTGAGCACCCCGGTACTGCTACGGAGTGTGGGAGCTGGCCCAGCCACGATGCCAGGGACCACACCAGCAGCTGGATGGTGCGGGCAGGCAGTATATCCTGGTCCTATGCCTATTATATACAGAACCACAGAATGGTAGGGGTTGGAAGGGACCTCAGCAGATCATCTTGTCCAACCCCCCCTCCGTGTGAGGAGGGGTTCACTCTCATGTATACGTACACGAGAGTTTGCCTGTGAGTATCACCTAGAGGTCTCCCTGGAAGTAACATTCACCCACTGTTTAAAGGAGCAGCAAGCAGACCAGAAAAAGCTTCTTTTTCAAAATTAAACAGATAAACAAGGTATGTATAGATTGTTGGGGGGTTTTTTGTACTTTTTTTTTAAAGAAAGTCCATAATGCTAAGAAGGAATACAGTTGGCTGAACTGGGCAATACCCCCAAGGGGGAAGAGACCCAGAGTCTGGCCTGTGTTTCCCACCCCCAAATAAAACCAGGTGCAGTACATTTTTATGCTTGGCTGCACTATCCCTGTCTCATCTTCATTGAAAAAACTACACAGATGCAAAAGGACCTTTACGGCAGTAAAGACCTACTAAACAATGAGCCAGCATTACTTTAAGTTGATGTTTAAAATCCGTCAATATGAATTATTAATTCCAACGGGAATGTTCAAGTTGAGCATAAGTTGTCTGTTTTATAGACATACGATATAAATAGAAGGAATTCATTTGACAATCCGGAGGTACTTAAGCAGCAGACACAGGCTGAGGTATTTCTTTGCACAGCATGATTTAATCTGTGGCACTCATGGCCACAGGATGGAGTAGAAAGCAGAGGTGTCTGTGTTTAAGAGTAGGACAAGTTCAGAGAGGGTAACAAAAGGTGACATTAAATGCCATATAGAGTGATACAAGGCACCAATAAAGCCATTGGTGACTGCAGGCTGATAAATCTCGACCAGAGGAAGGATCACATTGTACTTGCCCTGCTTCCAATCATCCGCTTCTTGCCTCTGTTAGTGACGGGAACCCAACTAGATGATGAAACTCCAGCCTGATCCAGTCTGGCTATTCTAATGATTTACCCTTCTCTGCTGACACTAATCCCTCTTCCCTCCAACACACCTATTTTTAAGATGGTGCATCTACTGATATCAACATCCAAACTGAAGTTAGTATTACACAATTCCTGCTAACAATAAATCTTCTGAAAGCCTACACAGCTGTAGTCAATGCAGGACTTAAAAAACAACGTAACTTTAATTTTAAAATAATTCGGAAGTGTAAGGGTTTAGTAAACCACTTTGTGTTTATGCTCATAGTGAGCTTGCTTGTGGTGAGTCCAAAGGGCTAAACAAGCAGTTCTGGGAAATATTCTTGATCAAAGAATTACACTTTACCTATTAAAAATTATCAAGGGCATGCTGTTTCAGCATAACATAAGCAGAAAAGCAAAACATGACTAGCTGAACAGAAAGCCAGCTTTCTCCCCGATTTGCAACACAAAACAGACATACCTTCTGAATATCTGTTATATCCGTTAGCTTTATAACTTTATTTCTTTTAGATGAGCCGGATTTGGAGCTTTCAAAGCACAAGTAACTGAACACAAGGAAAGAAAATGTTCATTTTGATACAGTATTCTAAAACAAAGCTCTCAATATACGCAATTCAGTTACGGCTTCTAATTTAGAGCAAATATTCATAAATTATAGCAACTGGCTAATGTGTCTGAAAGCCAAGAACATACAGCATGTACACACTAAAAAAATCTTCTATTTATATTATTGCACTGAATAGTTAAACCTGACAAGCATTTTAAAGACACAGGAAGCAGGTATATCCTTGAACAGTTGAAATGCCAAATCTCAAAAGGCTTATAAAGAAGATTAATGGAAAACACTGCAGTAGTTTCATGTTATTGTGATGCAGACAAAAACTCAGATTTCTAAACACTGGAGAGTGGTCTCCATCACTAGGTGACATTGCATACAGATGAGCTTTACTTCCATTCATTACACTCCAAAGGAATTTCAGTGCAAGACCCAAACAGTAGTGACGATAGTAATTCAGACCTGGGAGGCTGTGGGGTAAGGAAGGATTAAAAAAAGCAAAAATCAAGTACTAGATTTGAAACCAAGGCTTGAATTTCTATTTTCTTTTTGTTGCACATTGTTTCAAGGAAGCCACACGTTCAATTTGCTTTAAAAAAAAAGAAATTAAGAGTATTTGCCAAATAGCCATTGATCACAGCTCTCAGAATACACTTAGCTTTTAGGTTTCTTTTTTAGTATATATATAGGAAGTATGTTATCCACATCAAGAACTGCAGCTACTAACAACTGACTGCACAGACCTATTCTCCAATCCTATGCAAGCCTTTCGAAGGCAAAATCATGTTTTTTAAGTGTTACCGCACCCCAGATTCAGCTCTCCCTCTCCTATGGTGCTTTCTTGAGGTTTTAAAACCAGCATGAAAAGGCATTTTTGTTTCAAAACATCACTGAAGGATTACTTTTAGATTCAATTTCTTTAATGTCTGTTGCATTTCCCTCCTAAGAAATGTGAGGAGTGCAATGACTCACTTTTCTGTGACATAAAGAACTCCGTTTCTGATGTAGTCTGTAGGCATCTTCCTATCTCTGTTAATCAAGCAACAGCGCCAGCCATTTTCACACACTGAAAAAGTCATAACAAGAAATCTTACTTTAAGAAAAAGACAAGCATTACCCCCAACAGTTTCCTTATAAAACAGCACAACACACTGAAAATTAAGCTTTAGACACCTAAAACTAGAAGTGTTTACAAAGAAAAGCCTAAGTAAGGTGTTTTTAGACATCATAAAGTCTGTTTTATCACTGGTTTAAAAACAAAAACCACCCACACAATTATTCCCTTTAACTTGACTACTTCATTTGCATTACCACAAAAGTCATGCCAGGCTGTGCATTCTTTCAAAGAACTGTAAGGATGTGGAATGAAAGAAACTGTCTCCATTCATCCTAATTTAAAGCAAGTCTTTTTAAATCAAAAGCTTATACCAGTACATTGCACAGAAAGGCAACTCAACTTTAAACTACCCTTGGCTTTTTAGAAAATACTCTACTAATGAAGCCTTTCTGTTGCATAATACCTGCCAAAGGACGCTCATTTTCCGACAGGTTAAAAACTTCATGGAAATTCCCCCTCTTGGTGGTATGAAAACGACTTGTGTCTTCATCTTTGCTTATTCCAGTTGGGGCGCTTGAGCCCACGTAACTTCTGGATGCTGCTGTTTGAAGCTGCAGAAAAATAAACAGGATTCCAAAATTTGAACAGCAACATTTAAGCTGCGCTCTTAGAAATAACTTGGCTAACTATTCTTCCTAATAATAAAAAAAAAATCTGCAGTGCAACAATTTTCATTAGCTACTTCAATAAAGTTAACTTTGGACTATTGCACTATACTATCGCAATAGCACAAAGCTCTAATGTGCTACCTGAAGATCACCTTTCAAAGTGCTGCCCTTTGATGGACGCCCTTTGCAGGCATGAAAGCACATGGTGCTAGATGTAGCTGTCTTAAAATACCATTTTTCTATAGTAAAGGGTATATCTGATTAGACACAGCTAAGTCACTGCACACAACTCCAATTATTATACTAGTGGGACTAATAACAGTTAATATATTATCAATACTTGGCTTGTCTTCATGAGACAGACCAAGCACAAAATATTATTGCACAAAGTAAGTTTAGAAAGAAAAAAGAGCAAACAAAGAAAAAGCCACACAAAACTGCATCAGCTCATTAGGAACACATATGCTGAAGTTGAAAGGAAGTTTTCCACACTAGGATCCATACCTTTTCATGCCCTGACAGCTAGTAGGAAAAGAAACAAACAACACAAATGTGACAGTGACAAAAGAAAAAAAAATGGTCTATTTAACAGTATAATACATAGAATAAAACATGAACTGAGTGAAGCTGCAAGATCTTGCTCACAAACCAAGAGACTACACACAATGAATACAATTAAAAAAAGAAGAGTTATCAGTGGTTAGAGCACACCAGTCCAATTTATTCAGGTTGCGTTACAGCCACTGATCTTTCCTTTGCTTTGAAGATGCACTGAATTTTGAGAGCGTTGACATGTGAAATAAAATCAGAATGGTTGTCGGCATTCTTGGGGGGCGGGGGGGAAGTATCATGGATTTCTCAAAACCAAAGTACTTCAGTAAAATCTACTTTAAACAGAGCTCCTGAACCACTGGAGACTGCCCTAGCAAACAAGTCTTGCTTCTGGAAGGACAGCAGGCAGTTTCTTTTAGAAAGCTTGCTTGCATTTGCTTTTTCATCTTGGTGAGGCACCACATGATTCCAAAGGCTGGCTTTTGTCATTGAAGCATTAACAGCTCTGTTCTTAGTCCTACTGTACACATGCAGTTAAACAACTGGCAAACTGACAACATGCAAGCTCAGGACTAAGCCCTTCTTCTGTAAAGGCCCAATGCTGTTGAAGGCCAACCAGCCTCTGCTGCTTTTTTTTTGCATGTAAGTTGGCAGCACTTGACACTTTGCAGGATTTAGTGCTAACAAAAGAAATCCAAAGCAAATGAAAAAATGCACACTGCAATCGCTGACTAGAAACCAGGCTGACAAAACAGGCATGACAGAGGGTATTTACCATCCAGCTTTTAGGGTAACTGTAATACAACGATGCCTCGGGGGGAAAAGAATAAAGAAAGTTGACACGGGAAGCAAATGGTTGATGATAACTGTACTCTTGCTTCAGTTACTGCCCCTCTGCTGTGCCCTTAGCAATGATCGAGCCCCTGGAACCAAGGAAAATAATAGCTTCTCCAGCAATTTGTGTGCAAGTAAAGATCAGATGAGTTTTTGGAAGGCTTTCTTGGACAAGTTATTTGGCTCCATATGCACGTAACCAGGTGAAGCTCCATGGCCCAAAACATAAAAAAGGTCAGGGCAAGAGGTCTAATGCTTTTTGCGCTGGAATGAGGATTATTCCTGCTCTCTGCTACACTGCTTCCTACCTACCCATTATATAAAGAGATTAAAAAATGGTGTTTAAACTTCAGTACGACATCATGAAAAATCTATTTGGTTTTTACCTTGTTGTACAAAAATCTATTTTTTAATCTACAAGGTTCCCAGAAATCTCTCAAGGGGTAAGAAAGTTTGTCTAAAATTATTGAGACCAAGTTAATGTTTTCAAAGACATTTGGAAGCAGATGATGCAGTCCTTCCTGCACATCCTTTCCAGGGAGACAAGCCAAGCCCATCAAGTCAGACGCAGCAGTACTAAAACCCTGGTCTACTTGCCAAAACTTAAGCCATAAGGAAAAGCCAGAAGGGATAATTACTCTCTCAGTTTATGGATTCAAGTTCAGCAATTCAGAGCCTTTCCACCTCTAAGGCAGATTAGAGATACCCAGCAAGAAGCTGCTACAACCACCACAGTATGTGAATGATAACCTGTAAGCTTGAGAGGCACAGAAACTTTTAAGCCTATGTTCTGCAAGCAAGAGAAATATAGGCTACGGACGGCTCCGTCCAAGCGCTCATTCACCGCTCTCATCCCTTGGAAAATACAAGCAAGACACACTTTCTGCCAGAGACTGTCCTTCTCTTCTACTTCCTTCTGAAATAGTCAGATTACGCTGCAGTTATCATTCTACCACAAACTGCTCCACCTCCCTCGGAACCCCGTATTTCTTCTTTTTCTTCCTCACAGGTTAAGAACCGAGGGTTCATGTGTTTGTCCCTTTTGCTCTCCAGTTGTGTACGCACGCTGAATTATTGCTAAGTGCTGCACATTTTAGTCAGAGAGCTTATGACAGTACTCAGATACTCCATGAATGCAACTAGATATTGATAAGAGGCATGAAGCAAATGCTAAAATAGGCTTAGACTTAAGGTTTTTTTACAACTTTTTTTTTAAACTAATAAACATCGATGAATTCAGGGATACGGAAAAGCAAGAATTCCTTTTCAGTTTTCATGTCAGGCCCCAAAACAATTTGCAAAGATGCACAAAACACAACACAAAGATTTAACTATGAGATTTTAACAAAAGAAAAATTTACTGCTGGAGTACCAATGTGGTGAAAAAGTAATTTATCACCACTATGCTAAAAGGTCATCTAATACAAATAACCGTAATGCCTAAATCTGTAAACTCTTTATTACCTCTGTTAATGCTTATCCCATTAGTAAGCTGCATATTATACTTGAGCTTTTTTTTTTAACTAGCTGTTCTTCAATCTACACAAGCAGATGAATTTCTGCTAAAAAAGAATGTCTGAGAACAGAGAAAGGGAATACAAAAAGACTAAATTTTGACAATAAAATCACACAGAATGTATGTTACAGGAATTGATATGAATATGGATGGTGGTATTTTTGTGTATTTAGCTTAATACAATTTCTAAGACACCCATATAATATATTTATATACGCATTTTGATAATAGGTTCCTTTCATGCAAGAAACAGAATCCATATAAAAACTCTGTGGATCTTGAAAATAATAAAAAAAAGAACCAACACTGACTGTTAGGATTTAATTAACCTTCCCTTTAATGTGCTCTAGTCACTGGGGAAAAGGGGAAGGGAGAAAGGGATCTGATTTTTAGACGTTGGGAACAGAGGGACAAAAAGATTTATTAGCCTTACCCGTCTTGACACTGTAGCATTAGACCTTTCTTTGAGCTGAGGATCTGTCGGGAGACTAGTCCAGATGATATAAGGAGTATCATACTTAGCTCTTAGTCTGGGGCATCGTTTGAAGATAAAATCAATAAGGAAAAACTTGATTCCAGCATAGAGTCCTGGAAAAAAGGTCACTTTAGTATGCCTGTTGAAGGGGCTTTAAGAACATCACTATTTTGATCATGTTTTAACAGGTTCATGAATGAAACCAAATTCTGTAAGTATCTTAAGTCACAGTGCTAAACCATTCTCTTGGTTTTAATATTTTCATTCTTCTTCCAAAGGCAGGAAATTATTTTTCTTTTCTTCCCCTGCCCAGGTTCCTTCCTCCCCATCCCTAGTTTTTTTAAACCACTTACGTAGCTTCTTATTATGCAGAAGAACATTAAAATAAGTCAAACACTCCTTATTACCAGAAGCATTCTGAAAACATGATATACTTCCAAAACAGAAAACACACCAGAGCATTAAACTGTGCAGCTCCTTGCAAGAATTTAAATGGCAACAGAGGGCTCTCATGTACTATATTAAACTCTACCTTCCAGTCCCGTACATCCTCTTACCTTATATAAGATATTTTCTTGCATTCTGCCAGATTAAAAAAGGCTTGGAATACTCTCTCAAAACTTTACTGAATGCAATTCAGATCTCCTTCTAAGAGTCAGAGTAAAAAAATACTTCCTCACACATCTAATTCAATTGCCACGTCAAGCAAACCTACATTTATGTTCAATCTAACAAAGTTTGAAGTTCAGTGCCACTAAAAGTAATTCTCATTTGATCATATCATTACTTTAATGAAAAAAAATAAGATTCTTGGTTCACAAGATGTGGCTTCATATCTTAGAGAAAAGACAGCCTCATGCTGTAGTGAGAACCCTCTTCTAATTCCTCTTTTCCCAATTCCCAGCTGAGAGTTTAAGTATCTGCAACTTCACCCACAGCAATCTGTTCATTTTGCCCAGTCTATCCTCCAAGTTTTACAAGTAGTCCCATTAACCCTTTCATTTTTTTCCAACCTTGTCACCTTTGTGCCTTCTATGTGGTCCCACATATTTCATTTGCAAGGATGTATGAGCAAAAAAACCCCAAAATATAGCACTTCCTGGAAGCCTTATAGCTGACAGTCTGAAGACCTCTGCTAACAGCTCATCATAAACTTCCCCTCTTCAAGGAGCGAATGCATTATCCAGTCTTTCTCTATTATATTATGTATTCAGCAATGGTTTTCAAAATGCATATGACAAACGATGCCAAGCACAATGAAAATACTTTAAAACGCTGCATTATGTATTAATGCAGTGTTTTCTTTCTTAAGCTCTAAAATTCTCCTTCTGAAGATCACATTAAGTTTTAACGCATTAAGTCTAGACTCTAACAGGTCAATTATTTATTGCATTTACCCATTGCAAGCCCAATAATCCTGTAGGGCAAAAAGCAGGATGCAATAAAAGCTGCCCATAGAGTAATGTAGAGCTTCTGTGTTATTTCTGGCTGGACCCACATGAACAAGCTGAAAACAAAAAAGAAACAAAATTTTATTAGCAGCATTCCATACACTGGTCAAGTCTTGTTTTAAGAGGGGGGAAAAAACAGACTCATGTCAGATAACTTACTTTTTAATTTTTTCCAGTATGTCTGCCATCTTGCCAAAAAGGTTCTGTGTAAGAAGCAAGAGAATTAAAAGAAAGTCTTGCATTATTTTGTTTTTTCGTCCACATAACAGAAACTATCAGTGTTATCTTACTGTGTTGGTAACAAGCAATTCCCAGAAGTTGTTGGGTTTTTTTTTAACTCATTTTTAGCCATTTATGTACTTCATAACTGAGTAAATACAGAACAGGATACCAATACTCAATGACTTCCATCTCATTTAACACCTTGTTCTGTAACACATGATTGATTGTTAGAAGTGAAGCAGCTATATAACCCCACTGTCATGACTGAAAAGTGTTTACATCACTGCAAAAATTTTAAATTAAGCTGTCAATCTAAAAGTTAAGAGCTTCTGTCAGTAGGTAAAAAAATGGGAAGTTTCTTCACACATTTTTAGCACTGAAATTTCAGGAAATGTTTACCAAGTTCATCAATTGTTGGACTGTTAGCTTCTTTGGAAACACACTGCTATGTGTGGTAGGTTTTTATAATACCCTTGGAGTTACTAGATTCCACGTAATTCCAACAATTGTTGATGCAAACTGAATCCTGCTCAGGACTAAGAGGGTTATTCAGCTATCTTCTCTGACTGATTCCTGCTGTCACAGCACCTGTAAATTTCACCTTCCCAATAAACTGCCAAAGGTGTTCATATAAACATATGCACCACCACCAAAAGGAAGGAGAAGAGTGTGCACAGTTGGCAAGAAAAAGGTAAGCTACTTTATTAGCAGCAGGTTGTTAGATATGGCACAAGGCTGCAGTTCAGCTGGATGGTGGAGTCACTCAGCTGCTAGGGTAGCTGATCAAACTGATGGAGCTGGGAGAAAACCTTCCTTCATCTTCTTCCACACAAGCAGCAGATTTCAGGGCTGGGGCAGGGGGCATGGTGGTGTTTAAAACAGGCTATTTCAGATATGCTGTACAAACTGTTCAATTAACACAGCTAGACAGACAGTAGCCTTCAGCTAAATCTTGAAGGAATAGGGTCTCCTACACCAGTTTTGCAACTAGCAGATTTGGGATGTGGATCCACGCTCCAGTACATTGGTAAAATTCACCACCTGATCTACATTATCAGAAGCTCATGTGGGGAAAAACTGTAATAAGTTGCTTATGTTCCCCTCCAGACCTCGCTCAGAGCTGTGACTGGAGAACCTCAAGTAGTTCTTTGAAGCACTGTGCCATTTCAGAAGCTCCAGGAATCTTACCGAGATCTCTATTGGTCATAGGTAAAGATCCCTATGCAAGAAAAATATTGCTTGTTTGAGTGTTTGTTTTCACATGCTGCATAACAACATCCTTTGACCACCTGGACTATGAACCAACTTGTTCCTAAGGAAGCAGCCAGAGAGGTCTGAGAGCAGCACAGTACCTGCGCCTTCTGAGCCACATCTAGAACAAGCTGAAACTTTTCAGACACGGTCAGGTCCTCTTTTGGGGGTTCCTTGGGCAAGAAAGAGACAATCCATTAATTTTCAGCTCAGCTGAAACTGGTATTTTACAAAGCTCCTCATGACAAGGTGTCCCCATAACATTCTTGGCAATAGTCCTCTCACTTTAAACAGTCTCTAAATTTACCAAGTTCCTCCCCTGTTTCAGATCTATTGTTTAGGTCTTTCATTGCTGGTTATCTTTAGTTCTTGTTGCTTTTCCTCCATGGTATATGCAAACACATTAATATGAGGCTGTGAAAGACACAGTAAGCCTTTGGAGCAGCACAGTTACAATGATTTTCAGTCTATGACCACACGCTTAAACTGACCTATTTCTGGTCTAGCACAGAAATGTCATTTTTGTTAGAAATTTTAAATCTAGAACTTTTAAATTTATTTATTTAAATAGATTATTGGCCTTTTAAGAATAACAAAATTATTCTGGAAGCAAGGCCTCACTAAGTCTTAGTGAAAGGTTTGAAACACAAAGAGGTCCATCTTACATTAACACTTAAAATCCTTCTTGCTTAAAGCAGGGTATGCAAACATTTACTTCAGAATGTTACAAAGAAAACAGAATGCAAGGCTTCTTGAAGATCCCACAGGATCTAAACTTGTCCCAAGCTGGCACATTAACATTGATTCCAGAAATGTGATTCAAGTTTGGAATATTTTAGGGTGAAACACCCAAACCTAAGAGTGCTGTTTGTGAAGATTTTCTTATTATAGAATTTAAAGTTGCAAGAGAAAGAAAAAAGGTGTAGTGTCTTTATTTGCACCTCGCTCTTCCTTCCTTTCACAACCACCCACATAAATGCAGAGGAATGTTTTAAAGGTGCAACTTTTAATGCAGGCATACAGGTCAAACCAATCAAAGACCTACCATGGGTTCAGAAACTTCAGGCACAATGCTCCACTGTATTCTCCAACCCCTAGAAGTTACGGAAATAGTTAAAGAGAGCAAGTACTTCTTCTCCACCTGCCAACATGGATTATTTGTAAGAGGTTAAAAAGTTTCCTGCAGTACACACTATGGCTTAAAAAAATAATGAAATAATCCCCAAATTAATGAAGAACCCACAACATAACAAAAGCACAAGTGGCCAACCATAGACAGCTTTAAAGGTATATACATTTAAAAAAAAATTAGCTAGGTAGCTACTAGAGAGAATCACTGCTTGTGGGTTTTACAACAAAAGTGAACTGTGTGCACAGAATAAATTATTAGGATTTTTTTCTTGTTTTTTCATGCGAACAAAATTACATCAACTTTTTCAGGATCCTATTTGCTAACAGCAATTTTCAAAGAATAGAGTGTCAGACAGTAAGTATCAATTAATAAGTCAGAGTATTATTTTAAAAGATGCACATTAAGGTCCTCTCCACCCTTTTAAGGGGGAAAACACCATCAGCCTAAAACAGCATTTTAAAAAGATCCTCTCAGTAGAGAAAATGTACGCTTTTTTAGTAGAGACTGAATTTACAAATAGAAGATACTTTGGATAAAGTATGCCAAGAGCTACTGAAAAAGGCAAAACTGCAATTTTAGGCCTAGGTGAAAATTCTCTCCAGGGAAAAGCAGCTGGCTTCAGTATTTAAGGTGATGTTCTCCCACTACTCTGAATGCTGCAGAATTTTTTTTTTTTAGAATTTTAACATGCTGAGGGATTTGTCTGAGAACATGCAGCATCATTTATGATGACCCAAGTCACAGGATACGAAGATAATTCCTTAGAATAGTAAGAAGTTATAGAAATTGAGCAATAAAATTAAGGACATTAGAGTCTGAATTTCACTTTGTTAGACTTAACTCACAATGTTAGAAGAAGTTTACAACTCAATGCAAGAATAAGAAAACATCTTTCACGCAAAGCATTTCAAAAGAATAATCTATTATTTAAGTAAATACCTGGCTATGAGGTAATTTAGGGACAACCTCAAAATTGCTAAAAATAAGAACATAGGAATGGCCCAGCCATGCCATACAGCATTCATGTAAATCTGCAGATTAAGAAGGAAAAAAAAAAAAAAAAAGAGAGAGAGAGATGTGGATTATAAACTGGGGTACAGTGAGTTGCATGAAATATCGTTTCCCACTGTACTATTGGGTTCAGAATCATGCAATTCAGATCACAAAAATCAGTAAGTTTTAGCCACACCATGACTGACAACAGCACTGCATTCATGAATGTAAAGCCAAACCTAAGACTGAACCAAATCTCCAGAGATGACACTTAACTAGTTCTCAGCTGCTTGAGAGAGACTACTGAGTATTTCCAACACTGCAATTACATGAAGGAGTAGGAAAAAGTAAACCCTGTGAATCTGCTACGTGACCATGATACAGTCTAATCTCACCTAGGGCAGCTGAAACAATGGTATAGTAGAAGAGTTATAACAATTAGCCCCATACAGGGCAAACAGGATAAACTCTCCCTCTATTATTTCAGGTCAATATTTTTACCAAGCTTAAAAAGATTGCAGGAAAACAGGTTTTATTCTACCTAACAAGTACAAACACGAAGTGCTTCAAAAGGTATTCTGTTCCTTTCCCAGCTTCTGAAAATATAGAGACTACAGCCTCCCTGAGGAGAGGCGTTAGGCTTTTTACTGATAACCCCAAAAATAAAGCATCGCTCTGGCTCCAAGGTCCCAGAGCTTTCTGAACAACAGCTGAAGTTCCTTCTTTCAGCTTTTATCTGAAGAATGGGTTTGTCAGGAGAGGCTAGAGAAAAATCGGTAGATTAGGAGAAGGGACAGACAAAGGACACCCAGAGGGGAAAGTCTCCACTTCAATATTCCTTCAGCTGTGCCATGCAAAGTAGCATTAAATAGGGCTGTATAACTTACAGGGAGGGATCATTTAATAAAAAGGTGTATGACATTTTCACCAAACAGGTTCATTCACCTACAACTACTGGTAATAATTTCCTTCAATATCAAAATATTTCACATACACCATGACCAAAGCAATTTACATCATTTAATTAACAATTAGAAGGAAAACAAATCAAAACTCCACTAAATAGTTATGTTACTTTGTGGCATGCAAACCTCCGTAGGTAGCATGGGAATGCTTGAATTTAGCTTACAGCCCCGATGTTTGCACATTAAATGATACTCAAATCAAGGCATTTTTGTCTCTGAGTAGTAACTATGATCCTAATGAATGGCAAAGAGCTCTGATGGTGAACGATAGCTTCTTATCAAACATAGCTGCTATCAGCCTTTCAGCCCTAGACAAGAAGAGATTTTGCAGAGGCTGAAGTAACCATCAAATTACAGGACTGGGAGAGGAGACAGGAAACAAGAAATGAGAGGACAATGCTTAGATTGTTATAAGTTATTTTAACAGTTACAAAACTACGCTACAATAAACCTAGAATACACAATTTAAGTGGCTTTGAAATATAACTGAAGTGACAACTACTGGTGTTTTGTGTTAAATGAAATTACACTATTTGATTTGACTTAAACTGTAGCACAACCCCTACTCAGACATGGCAGTTTCAATGAATTTCAGTAAATAATGCATTTTAGAAGTTCTTACTACTCCTGGAGGAATAGGATAACTTACAATAAAGGCAATAGCAGAAGTGTAGATAGAATACCAGTCTGATAAGGCAGAAAGATTCTTCACAAAATTAGTAACAGGTTTGGCACCTCTCTCTAAACAGAAGCAGAGAAAACACACAAATGTTAGAATTAGCTGGCAGTGATTAAATAACTTGTAAATGACAAAAAACCAAACCAGAAAATTAACAGGAACATTCAAGTCATGTAATGATAACAAGGCTTATAGAAATTAAGAAAAATGAAACCCATCAATGTAACCGAACAATTACCTAAGGAATGCATTTTCAAAAACTAGTATTATTCAAGACAAAGGTTATGTCTAAGCTCTTAAATATAGACACACAAAAACAAAACAAAAAAAAAAAATCAGTATCCTTTATAAGGGTACCCTGGATGCTGATAGCAGTCTGTTCTGAGCCCTGTTCATACTACACTGAAGACCTCCACACAGGTCAGTTCATCCCACTGTAAAACAAGGTAAATCAGCCTGACAGGATTCCAAGCCACCAAGGAACAACTTGCTGTTCCTTGACCAAGCTGGCTTAAAACCAGGTTAGATCTCTCTTGGCTACATTTCTGCAGGAGTCTATCCATTGATAGCACTTTGCTGCTTACTATTCCTAAGCCAGAGACACAGGACCTTGCTGCCTGAAGATGTTTGTCTCTCACCTCTGCAGACCTTTGCTCTCGCTGTCACTGCATGGAAGACAAACCTGTGCTGGGAGAGGTGTCACTCCCACACACAGATGCCCAGAGCCAGCCAGGGACAGCAAGAGGAGCTCTTCCTCAGCTCCCTAAAAAAAAAAAAAAACAAAACCAAACCACTTGTCCTTTACCTTTCCTATTCCTCTGAACTCTTTTACCACTTGGCCAAACTACCTGGGGGGGGACAAGAAGATAGGAGAGAGCTGCTGCAAAAAGACCTTTGCTTTCTCTGCTTCCAGCAGTTTTGCTTTCCCTGCTGAGAAAACTGAAGACTCCGCTTGCACAAGGGGCGCCAGGAGTACCCACCCTCATTTGCAGTACAGCTCACGACTTTGAAAGCTTTCCTCAAGACAGCCTGTCTTGCTGTCTTTTTTGTTTGTTTGGCTTGAAATTCAGCTATCCTTGATACATTCCCTTTCGGAAGTAATTAAACAACTAGGACTAGATTTCCTTAAGCATCAGTGGCACAAGCAAAGCAGCAGATGAAGTAAGTGGAAGGGCACACTCAAGGCACTGGAAGAGGCCATGGACTCAAGTGCTGCTCCACCATCCTACACCAAACCTGCAGGGAAGGTCAACACCTGGAAACTGCTGGTGACAACAGGCATCTTGAGAGCAACCAAGGGTCTCAGGAGCTCCAGGTGGTTGTCAGGCACCCCTGGACAACAGGAATCTAGATTTTGTGGCTCACCTAGTGGAAGTTAAGAACCACTCAAAGCTTAAGCTTAATACTGCTTTTTTTAAAAGCTGTTCTGAAGGCAGTGCATGCCTACCACAGAGAACAGGTCATAAGTATTCTCCCAAATGAAACTGGAATGAATACCAGTATTACAATAAGGAGAACAAAACTGACCTTACATGGAGATTACAGACCCTTATTCCAACTTCACCTTCCCCCTACAATAATTTAACAATTTGGAGCACAAGTCAGCCTTTTTTTTTTTTTTTCAGGCTAGCAATTCTTTGCTGCGCAGAACATTTGGAGGGCTTAACTACTTTGTTTAACCTGCCACCTTGCATCCTCCACCTTCCAAAACAATTTATCAGCTATCCAATAAAAAGAAATGTAAGACACACTCAGGGTATGCATCGCCCAACCCTTCCTTCTTTGAAAGCATAAGCTAACATCTAGCAAGCAAACTACAAGCAGCTCAGACATAAGTGTATGAACACTATTACTTTTGCCATTGGACAAATACTCTGTTCTCATTCAATACATGTTTACACATTTTAATTAACATTACATTTTTAGTTCAGAGATACCCTATGTAATTCAAGATTAAAGGTAAGCTTCTACCACTGCTCCTCTAAGTTACTTTGCACTCCAAACACTAATTCAGGATTTCAGAATCATTTCTGCTTATGAACTAGCAGAAGTATTTCAAAACACTGTATTTTAAAATACAGCAATCCTCCCAATAGGGTTACTAAGAACTATTTTTACTTCCAGAAAACAAAATACTGCTAAGTACTTACTTAATCTTCTCATATTTTCAGTCAACCTGAAAAATAATGGATAAAAGCAACTTGTTAAATAGGCAAATAGTGCACAGTTGTGTACATTTGGTCCCTGAAATACTGCTCACAGTTATAAATTAGGTGTTTGTGCACAAAGCTTCATTCTTGCCTGTTACAAAATGTGTTTCTAGTAACTAATATAGCCTACCTTGCATCAGACCAAAAATTTAAATGTAAAAGCTCTCCAGTGTAACTAAGACTTTGTCCACAGTTCTCAAGAGGCATATGACGGAACCTGGTAAATAATATAACTCTTATTCTACACCTCAGACAACAGATAAACTTCAAATTTCATGTTTTGGCCAAAGCATTCACTAACCTTTTGAGATGGTTCTGGACTTCCAGTTTTAGTACTTGTTACACAAACATTGCTCAAACCATGTAAAAGGTTGTGGGAAAAAAAAAAGAAAAGAGAAAAAAAGGCAACTTTTTTCTTTACAGAAGCCAACAACTGCTCACAGTCACATTAGAGATTTACCTTCTAGCACTAAGCGGCTCTTCTGTTTCCACTGTATTCTCTTCTGGCTGAAATCTGAAGTCCTCAACATACTCCCCAAATTTGTCACAAAACCACTTCTGGAGTCTCGAACAGACTGTGTGACTACGCTTATCTATAAAAAAGAAGCACTAAGTATCAGGATAATACTAAAAGACATCTTCATGCAAAGCCTGTCCCTGTTCCTGCACACCACGCTTCATTGGGAAGCAGACTTTGTACAGCTTTCCTATCCTTCACCAACACTCTTATCGGAAACTCACTATGCAATTTACTTCTGTCATTGCACAGAAACCCTGACTGCACTAAGCTGGGAAAATAAGACTAAAGGTGACTCCTGCTTTGCTCTAAGTATGGCACATGGAAGCACCTTATTACCAGAAGTACAGAGATTACTTAAACATCCTAACAAATGAGAATTTTTAGCAAACACTGTAAAAACATTTTCTGGTTAAGAAGTTCCTGTAAACAAAACACTGACGTAAATCTCAGCACTCCTACTGTGCTGAAGGGTCACCTCGAGAAAAGCAAGTGTAAAGCAAAACAATCCTGAGCAGAGAGCAGGACAACCGCCCTGCAGCCACACAAATTTGACAAGAAAGGGAGGTGGAAACTTAAGCAAGATTCTACGAGAGACACTTTTACTACAACTTTCCAACCATTTATGGGCTGTAAAGAGTGTGTGTGTGTGCACGTGTGTGTGTATAAAACATGCACTTTCTTTTTTCTAAAGCCAGGCTACAGGAATTATGCTGTATATGCCACTTCCTATATATGGAATACATAGTCATAACACTGCATGGAAAGTTTTATATGGCAAAGTAATTAAGTGACACACACTTTCTGTATGTCAGTTTCAGTGGAAAAATATAACATAAATATATGGGTATATGGAAATAATATAAGGGTAAAAGCCTTAAGACAGCACAGGTGAGAACAAAACAATCACCTTTTGCTTTACCTGTAACTCTGAAAATCACTGCCTAGAAGGAATAGACTGACTGTTCTTTGGAAAGGTAGGTCAATGCAGCAGCAACATCACAAAGAGGACACTGGTCATAACTATTCCAGGACCAAACTTAGTACAGAACTCCATAAAATTAAGATATGATTAGACAGAGGCATGAAAGATTAATCAGTCAACTACAACAGCCAAAATGGTCCTTTTAAGCACGTGAGAAAAAGCAACCAGTGCCCAGAAAATAGAATCAAACTATTTATTAATGAACGGCAGTGATACCTAGAAAAACAAGGAATTTAGGGGCAGTTTACAGCTGAGACAATAGCTACATTTGAAAATAAAAAAATACCAAGTCGCTTCCCACATGCTAATACTTCAGATAGTACTGAGAAAGAAATTTGAGAGGACAAGACAGAAGGTTGTAGGTCACAGAAAGTACAGAAATACCAGAAAGTACTGACATTATGGGAGTACAGGAGGAGCAACTTCAAATTTAACCCGCAAATTTAAAAGCCTAAGTGGTTGTCTCAATCAAGGCGTGTGGGGAGGAAAGCTTAAGAGTATTGAATCTGCCTGTTGCCTTAGTTCTTTCAGAAATCACTACATTATTGAATTCACAATAGGCAGCAGCTTGAGAAATGTAGATGACGGTGGAGGTCTCAAAAAAAAATTAGTAGCTTAAGCTTATCCCTTCTCCAGAATGTCTTTTCTTTTAAAAAAAGGAAAAAGTAATACAGTTAACGGTATAAAAGAGCTTTTGCAGTTGAGAACAAAATAGAACATCTTTTCTATGTATTACACCTGTGTTCTCGTAAGTCAAGATCAGCAAGGCATGCAAGAATGATGAAGTCAGGCAACAGGTTTCATTACATTCCTAAAGGCTTTAAAATACAAAATAAATTCCTTGGTCAGGTATGCAAAGTCAACTACAAAAAGTAAATGCAGAATCACGTACAGAGAGGTAGGAAGCTGCTCAAATGGTCTTTCATATTCGGCTTCTTCAGAAGCCTGCTTAAGGACCCAACAAGTTTTTCAGCAAGGTTTGATCTTCCAAAGATCAAATGAGAGGGTTAAATAAATCCAACTGAATCAAACTGCTAGTAGAGATCTGATCAAGATTACCTGTTCCATTGGCTTGCGTCTGTGGCTTTGCAGGTTGCTGAGCTGCAGGCACCTCTTCCGTCCTACAAAGAAAACGGAAGCAATGTGAAATGCTACAGAAGATTAATTTTTTCCCTTTTAGGTAAAGGGAGCATTGGAACCTCCACATTTTCCGGAGCTGAGATAATACAACCACGACATGAGAAAACAAAACTTATGTGCTCTCACAAGATTCAAAATATTCATTGCACATTGCACTGAGGATCCAGGGAAATACCATCCACTGGAAGAAGTGTCGTTTAGCCATTTCCTGTCACCAACAGCTCAATTTCATCTTACAACTAAATAATATAGTATCAAATCTGTTGCATTACTTATGCCTTTGTCTTGTATATTCATTGCAATGCCTGCCAGGAAAACAATTCAGAGCCCTGACTTTTCCCACAGTAATAAATGAAAAGGGATTCCGTACCACAAGTTGATAACCACAATACTAGAACAAAACCACAGTTTAATGCATGAAACTTGAATTTTGCCATCGTTACTGGAGTCAAACACTGCTCATCTTCACAATGAGAGGAACAGGTGTCAAGAATTATTTAAAATGTTATGCTGTAAGCTCTTGAAATGCACAGATACCAACCAATTTTAAAAAGATATTTTTAAAAACTTGCAAAATTTAAATAACGGCCTGAAAAACTGAAACAAAAATGTTCTAAAAATACATGGCAAGTAGCAGGCATCATTGATCTCATCTTTCAAAACAAGTCAGGAATAATATTCTCATCTATTAAAAGTGAACAGATTTTGGAAAACACAAATGCTTTTGTCATTCTGCACATGTGCAAGGCTTCAAATTACATTTGCACTCTCTGCAGCCTCCAAGTGCCAACTTGTCTTGCGAACACTTCAGGCTTCAGTCCAAAAGTCTTCAGCCATCCATGTAGATATCCTACAGAAAGATTTCTCTAATGAAGCAGCAGCTTTGACAACATAACACCAGCCGCAGCAAGCTTTACTTGACAGGGAGTTGTATGATTGAAAAGATTACTGCTTGAAACAAAAAACGCGTCGGTCGTGCGATTTCATTATCACTCATTTATCAGACAATCTAAGTGTTTTCAAATGTTCCCTTCATCTTTTGCTCCTCAGGAAGGGAACCAAGTGGGATGCTGGTCAGCAAATGCAGAGTGGGAAGAGGGATCCTACTGTACTGGCCAGATTGCAGCAATATAGATGGATATATGGTTCTCTCCCTAATATACTTTCTAGAGGAACAGCAAGAGAAAGATCTTGCTGTACTGTCTGCACACGGAAAAGGCCATTACAAATTTGTGCAGTCTGAACAAGTATGACAGAGAAACTACAGAACTAATTACCTCCCTTCCTTCCTAAGCACTCCCCATAGTTAATGAGCTTTCCACATCCTGGTTCATTTCTAAAAGGAACATTTAGAAATAATATACTTATTTAAAATTATAACCAGACATCTATTACTGTGCGGTAGCTGAATTCAATGGTTTCTGCTGCCAAAGCCGCTTGTTTTCATGCCTCTTCAGGACTTTTCCACGTGGCTTCTGTATTTGCAGCAGCTCTTCTTTTCAAAAGCCACCTGAAATTCCACCAGTTTATTTTTTCTAGCTAAACTTTAACTTTCATTTCTATGCTATTTTTCCTCAGTTTCTATACAAACTGTGGGTTCTCCACCTAAAACCGCCTCCTCTCCTTACTCTTTCCCCCACACCCTTGAATCTGCTCCATTTCCAGCTCTGTCTCTCTAAAGACAGACAACAATGAATGTGATCAAGTTTGCACAAACTATTATATAGCAATGTCTTTTTTTCATCTGTCAGCATATCAGATAGTTACACCACTGAGGTGAACATTTTCATTCTCAATCTGTCACTACCACTGTGTTTCATTGAAGCTGAAGACACATTTTGGAAGAAAGGAGGTAGTCATTCACAAGCAGGTTCACACAGGCAGGAGCCAGTTACTCCACCTGCTCCAGTCGTGCAAAGGCACTGCAGGGGGTGTCACACCTGAACGGCGCCAGTGACAGAGCTCAGATGGGATCCCACCACCGCCAACTGCCACAGCCTTCAGGCTGAGTCTTCCTTGCTGGGATATATTTTCAGAAGCAGCACAGCATCATTCCACACCATGTTTCTTGGGAAAAAAAATCCAAAAAAATCTCATCAAGAAGCAGCTCTGGATAGCAGCCTCACTGGGCTCCATCAGGAGCACATGATGGTTTGGCTTTGGCCTTTCTTGGTGCTTTTCTGTTTCGTTTTTTTGGCAATATCTTACTTGCCATCTGCCTCTTACTCCTTCCCTGTGAAGAACCTGACCTTTACGAATCATCAGGTTAATGACAGCTCATTACTGCACCTGTGAATGTTATAATTAGCCACTTCAGACAGATTTGGTCCAGGAAGCTCAGAATTCATTGTTTAGGTTTGCACACCCATTGGGAAGCTCAATCCCCAAACCAGGTCATGTTGAACCAGCCACTACATCAAGACCACTGACAGAGGGGAGGAATTAACTTTCCTACAGCTTCTGAACCACTCGTCATGTCAGAGATCAGTTAAAAGGCTGGAAAACATAAATGGTCCCCAGAACAACGCAAAAGGCAGTGTTTCTATGTGGGCTTCCTAACTGCAGCCTGCATCAAAGAAAACAAGCTGCATGAATTCCTCTGAAACCATGCTTTCCACCCAGAAAAAGGGGTGTAATGCCAATAGATCCCCAATCTGAGGCTAAGTCATGTTTATGCAACTAGAGATTGCACCCATTTAAAAGCACAGGACAATTAAAACAGATAAAGGCAACTACAGCCAATGGAGAAGACAAACACAAATTTGCCCTTTTTTTTTTTTTTTTTTTTTTTTTTTTTTAATATATACCAAAGTCAGGGAAGCATGACTGTTAGAGCTGTTCATGACTAGTAGATGTGTAGCATTCAAAAATGACCAGCACACACTGATGCCGTGTCCACTCAATGCTGCCCCACAGAATAGAGCCAAAGGATTGTTTTTATAGCTGCAAGTATGACACAAAAGTTAAGGGAGCCTTGACACTAGAGGCCATTTACCTTAACTAAACATTTTGATTTTGTGCATCTCTGTCCTTGAACACAGTTGAGAGTTGAGATGTGTGTCAATCAACAGGCTCCACAACAACTGTGTGAAGACTGGACTCGCTGCACACAACAGGTCCTGTTGATGCCAGGATGTTCTCAGACGTATTAAAAGCAATTTTCCTACAGGCTGACTCTGAGTACTGAGTTCACAAGCAACCCGTCATCATTCTTTTGACAGCTGTTGTAGAAGCCAGTCAAGGCTCTTATTTCTTACGGCTCAAAGCAATGTGAATGTGTATGCACTTCCATCAAAAGCACCTTACAACCTCAGAAATGCAAAAATAAGCATAGAGGAGGTATTTTCACAGCCTAGTTTAAAGACTAATGATTTGAGTATACATGGCTTCTTAGCCTGAGGAGCTGTCACAAAACTGAGTTAAAACATATTCACATGTTTTGCATCTCCTTCCCATCAAAATACACCAAACATTTCAGAAGCCTTTGTCCACCCTCACCAGATACTCCCACATTTTACATGGCTAGTGTCCTAACCTGGTAGTTGCAGAAACAAAAGAAAAGGTTTCAGAAGAAATACCATCAACCCAAAGTTGTACCAGATCTAAATGTTCATTGGCAGAAAAATAAAATTAAAAATAAACTCTTGATAGGAGCTACTTTAAAAGCAGCAGCCTGTCACCAAAGCTACTAAGTTAAAAATAAAGGCATGCATGAAGTTCAGCCAACTGGATACATCAGCAATCATGTATGCATGTCAGCAATCCCAGCACAGCATGGCAGCCAGGCGAGAAGTTTTTGACCCAGGTCTCAGATTCTTGCTACCTGTGTGGAGTCCCAACCTGACAGGTGTCCTTCCAGGAGGGAACGCTTCCAGCCTCCAGAGCTATCTCAAACTGAGGCATCTTCAGCAGACAAATTCATCCATTCTCAAAACATCACATGTGTGGAAGACAATATCATTTAACATGAGGCCAGGAAGAGTTAACCAAGATAAGTGGTACAGAAGGAACAGTGGCTTATGCAGAAACATTGCCTATTTTCTCCTCTTAAAAATAGCTCGCAATGATGCTAATAAAAAGGTTTGCATAAGTCACAGCTTGTTGGTAGGTGTTGTTGCAAAACTTCTTTTTTTGTTAATTTTTTTTTTCTTTTCTGTGTGATGGAGCTAGCTCACAATTTGTAAAATAAGGCAGCAACAGCCCACAATTTACACTAAACAAGCATTGCTCACAGACTAGTCCAAATTATTTATGCGTTGTTCCACTAGCAAAATGTCATAAGCTTCAGCTGTTGTACCAAATGCTGGGCTGTCCCAAAGTGCATCTACGGAAAAATTCAGCTGAGGCCACCATGTTTCTTCCACTCCTCCCTCCTCCCTTTGAACAATTCAATGAAAGAAGCCCAAGTTCTTCACTAAAAAAAAAAAAAAAAAAAAAAAAAAATCTAGATTGATGGCTCTTTTTTTCCCCTTGCTGAACACTTTGCAGCATGTATTTATATAGCTACATGTATTGATCTACTTCACAAATACTTCTGAATGCTGCAACTATTAAAATAATTTCTTCTTCTTACACCACGGCATGATTTGGTTTTCATTAGTAGTTCACTTCTGTAAGCAAAAAGAAAGAAGAGTACGTACAAACACGTTTATATGCATATCTATTTAAAGGTCATATTAAAATTAGCTAACTGAGAAGCAAGGCAAATTTGGTTTTGTTGACATAAGCAGAGATGACTTTCTGCAGTAACTTTGCTTAATAAAATTAAGTTTCCATCAGGCGTAAATTTGGCCTATTATGTATTTGATTGTGTCAGCCAATACTTCACCTGTAGTTCTAATAAAAGTATTTTAAAACGTCTACAGTGAAGTGCAAAAAGATAAAAAGCAGTGAAAAAGAATTTCACACAATGGAGCACAAGTTAAGGAAAAACCATAGGCAACCTGATTTTTCTTTTTCTCAGTAGAAACTGGGAAAGTCTTCAAAGACTTTTTTTGTTGTCTTCTTACATGTACCTGACTGTCCCAAAAAGGTTAGAAGCAAGACTAGTTAGAAAAAGACTTGGATAAAGGGGATAATTGGCTGAATGTAATCCCCAAGTTGCAGTGGGCCATATCAGACCCTGGGCCATCCTCATTACTCTGAAACAGGGCATGATGATGGGTACCTTCCTGGAGAGGAAGGCTTCTCCTCATCCTTCTCCAGGACTCCCAACAATGATGGGATCACTCCCCCCTTCTCTGGTGCATGACCTAAAGCCCAGGCATACCTGCTCTTGGAAGAAAACCTAAAGGCCTACGCCAGCATTAACAGTATAAGCCTGTACCGTGCTCAAAGATAAGCATGTGGAATTTGCATCTCAAATGACTTCTTCAAGGCAGCAAGTCAGAGACAGAAGGTATCCTGAAGCATCAGCTTTATCTACCAATAGCAGAAAACAATACTCATGTTTTGTACTGCTGTTATGGAGCTAACAGATACTTCTCAGCATGGGGACGGGTCCAAAACTGTCCTCTTCCACTCAACCAGGCAACATCAGTCTAGACACAAAATGGAAGTTACATGTGCATATAGCCAGGCCAACCAGCATAGGCTATAAAAATGCACTCCCATTTCCCAGCTGCGAAGGCAACAGTAAAACATCACCAAAAATTACCCCAAATCAGAGCCGTCCAGATCACCTTCCCCATGCATTGTCACAGGGCTGGCTTGAGAACAGGACTCCTCCACAAGGACCTCTCAGAGCCCCTCCCAAGAGTGCAACTTGGCAGTTCAGGTCAAGACTGCACATGGACTGATCTTGCACGGAACCAGTGATTTTGGAAAATCATCACTGCAAAGCATCAGCCAAAAAAACCCCACTGTACTGGGTTCTGAGGATAAGAGGGAAGGCCTAATTTGTCTTGTATATAAGGCCTTGGCAAACCCACAGTTTGAATACTGCATGAACTCAAGCCTCTTCATCTTCAGACACAACAGTTAAAGAATGACAACTGAAATGATGAAAGGGATGGAGTACTCTTAAGGTGACACTGGGAAACCCAGAACTCTTCAGTCTGGAGAGAAAAGTAAGAGAGGAAAGGACTGATCAGGGGTGGTAAATAAGCTAAATGCTGAAAAGTTATTCACCAAATCTCACAATTCTGTAACTCTGAGGCACTTCTTGAAACCACTAAGAAATCTATTAAAAAGGAAAGAAAATAAATTGCTGCTTTAGAGTCAAGAGTGGGCTTCTGTAATGTATTGCCTCCATAGCTTCCTGTGGTAGATAGCTCCAGCACTTTCAAGAGAGGGTTAAACAAATTCATGGATAACAGATCTGCAAACAGATACTGAAGTGAAAAGGCAGCAATGTACCTTCAGATACCCCTAAATACAGTGTTTGTGGATGCTTATGAGGAGTGGTTGAGGGAACTGGGGTTGTTTAGTCTGCAGAAGAGGAGGCTGAGGGGAGACCTTATCACTCTCTACAACTACCTGAAAGGAGATTGTAGCGAGGTGGGTGTCGGTCTCTTTTCCCAAGTAACAAGCGATAGGATGAGAGGAAATGGCCTCAAGTTGTGTCAGGGGAGGGTTAGATTGAATATTAGGAAAAATGTCTTCACCAAAAGGTTTGTCAAGCATTGGAACAGGCTGCCCAGGGAAGTGGTTGTGTCACCATCCCTGGAGGTATTTAAAAGACGTGTAGATGTGGCACTTAGGGACATGGTTTAGTGGTGGACTTGGCAGTGTTAGGTTTATGGTTGGACTCAATGATCTTAAAGGTCTTTTCCTACCTAAATGATTGTATGATTCAACAGGAGTAGGAGGTATACAGACCACAGAAAGCAGCTAGGCTTACACATTTCCTATAAACAGGATCCATTGCTACAGAGTACCAGTGGATGCAGACTGCTGGCCTGACCAGAAAGGCATTTTTACACTCAGAATGAGCACAGAAAGAAGCAGCAGGCTGGGAAGAGTTTGCATGGCATTGAAAAACCTCATATCCAAGCAAAAAGTTTTGCCTGTTTGTTCTTGCTTGTCACCTCTAAGTAACTGGCAATGCTTATTGCATGCGATTACCAACTCAGCCTGCACTATCTCCTGATGACAGTAGTTGATGGTGAACCACAGATCCTACTGCTCAGCCAAGTAATCTTAGCTGCTGCTGAGGAAGATAACACAGGCAGCTACATATGTAAGTGGCCTAGACCAACAAGGCCACCAAGCAGTTGCTATGATCTTAAGATCTGAAGTCCGTGCAGCTAGGCAGACTAAGGAGAGACAACATCAAATGTGATGCTTTGCATCATCAAGGTAGGTGTCCTCAAGGCTGAAAAGACTTAGGAGTACAGGGAGACATGTTTCCATTTGTCACTGCAGTGGCAAGGAAGACTCAAACTCCAGTCACTCCCACACATTCAGGGTTGTGCTGTGGTACTGGAATGTCCTTGCTGCTGCTAGAATAGGAGTAACAAGGACTGGGCAGTCTGGAGATAACACAAGTTTTGAAGAGGCAAAGCATATGCAATGGCATGGCAAAGGCTCTGGCATTCAGTAGCACACAATGCATGCCGATAGCTCCAGGTAGGCAAGATCCCAGAGGGAGGGCATCAGAGAAGGTGAAATGAAGAATATCCCAACTAGACAAGTGTGAGGACACCTCTGTAGCTAGGGCGGTATCTGTGGTCAAGTAATTCAGGCATACGTGGGTGTACAAGATGTACTTTTACAGGAAAACATAGGCAGCTTCTCTCTCTGTGAGCTACTAATTTATTTGAAGAGAACCTCGGCTGGAAATGGATGCTTTCACCAGAACTCTTCAGAGACAGTCAGAGATCTCAAGTGGTTTTCAGCTTTACAGTGAAGGTATTTATCTTACCTTGCTTTAGATATTTCTCTTACCTTGCTTTAAGTACTTCATTGACTTTTTGTTCTAGTTCTAATCTCCTTTGCCGTTCCTTTTCTAGCTCCTGCCTTAATGTTTCAGCGTTTGTTTCTTCTCTCAGCTTCCTGAGCTCCTCCTCTGTTTAATTAAGGAAGAAGAAAAAGATTTAGTTACCCTAAAGTATTTCTGTAAGAAAATTAAAACCTAATTATGACAGATTAGGTGGGGTTTTTTAATCTGTGCTATACTAAATATTAACCAGAAAAAAACAAGTAATCAAGGGCTAGAAAGACTTCATAAAAAGTACACAGATGTATCATGTAGAAAATGTTTAGTTACAATTGTTAACACAAGGAGAAAAACAACTTTAAAGTTTTCTTTTCAAGATGCAATGTATCAAAAATAAGCCCTTTGTACAAGCTACCTTTATCTAAATACAATATGATGCACCCTTCATTCCACAAAGAAAAACTGCAGGAAAGGCTGTCTATTGCTAAATCCAGTGGTCATAACAAGAAAAAAAGAAAAGTATCTGTTTTCTTCCCCCATGTCTATGGGTAGGAAAAAACCCAAACACAAACTCACATAAAGTTATATGATGCCATATAACGCTCTATCCATCAATTTCTGGCATCCTGGTATTTTTTACGTAAGTCAGATGGCCCCATTATGGATTTGAGTATCTTACAGTTTTAAGAAGAGGTTATGAGATGGGGAACCAACTTCAGATTTTTACCCTTTTCCGAGGTTGCAGTGTACCCTACTAACTTCCATGAAATAATTTATATATAAATATATACATACACATATATTGACTTATACAAACACACATACACAATTTCACAACTTTTTTCATGAGAACCTAGTATCAACTATGCAAAAGGTTTGTTTGTGGCTAATTAGCCTTCCTTTTTTGTCACTGGCAGTATCCTTGTTCATGACCTTATTTTACTCTAGAGCTACAACAGGGTCACTATCACTGATCACTTTTTCCAGATAGGTATACAAGAGACATGAGAAAAATAAGATTGGGAATCTCTCTTCCCCCCGCCTCTTTTTAAACCAAGAAAAAAAAAATTACTCTACATTTAGGTTTCTGGGCTGGTTAAGCTCAATCTCAGCAACAAACAGTAGAACAGCAGGTGTATTTCAAGCTTTAAGCAAACCAGAACAGAAAATACTTGCTAATTCCACTATCAACACAAACACAGGGGTTCAGACTTCAGGTCATTTTACAAGATTTGTATATTATGTTCTACCCTCCAGTAACCTCTTCCATTTCTTTTCATATATTGCCTTGTAAATCTTTGATAATCAGGTAATTTTGATATCTGAGCCTCTCTGACTCCAATCATTATATGTTCTGAGAATCTCTGAAGCCCTAGTGCAAATATTCAGAAGAACTGATAAACTCTCCCTCCTCTGTAGGAGGCTCTTGTGCAGTATCTCCAATCATTTTATCTGCTATGCAAGTTAGGTGGTGGTAGATTATCTGTATTCCTGCAGCACTAACAAGTTTAGAGCATAGAATTAGGAGAGACGGGAAAAAGATACATGAATCGAGAGGACAGTACAATGTGACAGCTTCCACCGTGATGCTACAGGTTGAACTCTACCAAACTGAAAGGAGTGCTGTTATCTCACCACTGATGCTTTGTCAGTGACCCCAGAAAGAAGAGTTGGAGCACAGAAACCAAGTTATCTTCCAGCAACTAAAACTGAAATTTATTCCCAAGGGTGGGGCAGGGAACTTTCCCTGTTGCAGCACGTATTGTCTCTTCTGTAAATAAATGGAGAGATATGGACATAAGGGCATACCTATACATGGAGCTGTTCCTAACTATGGGTCCGCAAGGAATTTTAAATCCAATAAGAAAACTATGTTTATGATGAACTTACCCTACTTGCTAGGGCTTGCCTTGTTCCAGAACAAGAGCTTGCACACAGCTGAGGGGAAACATCTGTTGCACTTCAAATGCACCAGAGCTTGTGCAATATCATGAAGACATCACAAAAGTTCCAGAGCTTGATAGGGGAGTTATCTTCTCAAGACCATTAAATGGAAAAAATTCTTCATTAAGCACTTTTTTTTTAAAGAGGAAGTGACTATGCATTGTGTGTACATAAGAAAACCACAAGTAGTGTAAATTAACCTCAATGCCCTTGAAAGTCTACTCAGATCTTCCAGCTTCCTTAATTCCAATTGCTCGAATTGCACTACATCTTGTTCTGTTAAAAACAAAACAAAACCCCCAGAAACTTGATCACTAGGAGTACAAGCAGTGCCAGAGATGCAGAATTTCTTTATGCAAAGAGGCAGAGTTAAAGGGTACACAATGAAAGAGGTAGAACTCCTATAAAACAAAACAAAAAATACAGCATCTCATCATTAAGGATTGTCACAGCTTCACATTTCATGGCATCTCCTAACTTCCAAGTACATGACTTTGCCATTTAAATCCACCCCACTATGAATGCTCTGGCCCCTCCAACTGTTTGGAAGTTTTGTTCTTTAAAGCAGTGTTTGTTGCTACTTTGGCAGCAGTGTGATCTGGTATTGTAAAACCTCTGTGTTTTGTTAAATACCTTTGCTAAGCAACAGAAACCACAGGGGCGGGGAGAGGGGGAAGTGGGAGAGTTCTTCCTTGCTCTCTCCCCTGAAATAATCTACAATTTGGCCAAGCTGAACTGAATTTACACAGGACATTTCTCTAGCCCTGAGGGGTCCTCCTGCAGAACAAGTGAAGTTGGCTACAAAGAGCAGAGGTCACGGACCCTTGAGAAGAACCTGTACGAACATTTTACCATGGTATCTATATACTGAGCTTTACAGATGAGTACCCTCCTTGACCACGAGAATAGAGTGCTCCTTGGATTTCATCTTCAGACCATCAAAATTCAAACATCCTCCCCCCTATACACCCACACAAAAGGGTAAAATGTAAAAGGTCAAGTTTCAGGTCCAAGATTAATCAGCTTCCACGACTTCCCTCCCAGGTAAATCAATCTCAGCTCCCTGTCTCCCACTAGGCAAGAAAATTTAAAATATTACATGAGGCTCAGTGCATGTCTTAACTGGACATGCAGGTGATGTGAGCAGCCATAAAGGTGACCTGGTTAGAAAGGAAAAATTACTGAACAGAAGAAAATGTCTGCTGAAATGCTGACAGACAAAATGCTTGCCAGCCTGGGAACCAGAAGCATCCTTGAGAAGTGCAGCTGGCCTCTTAGAAGTACACAGTTGGGTACCTAGAAACCATTGACATCCTGAGATACCGTTGATAAGTGCAAAAACAAGGAACTGTAACAGCAACTTACCATCTGAAAAGGTGAAAAATAGTCTGGAAAAAGGGGAAAACATCCTGAGAAAGTAAGAACTGGTAACTGCCATTGGCTGTTCTATCTGCAAGAACAGGAAAACAGTCTGGAAAAATAAAAATTGGCCTGAGAGAACAGAAAACATCAACATCTATTGGCTATTCCAGGTGAAAAATAGAAATTAACAGCATCTGTTGGCTGCTGAATTGGTGGTGTCTCACACCTCCTTATTTCTCTATGATAGAAAAATGACTTAATTTTTATCCAAACTGAAGCTTCTGTCTCTGACAACTTCCTGTGCTGCGCGTACGTTTCTTTTCCTAAATAGGTTGAACTCGTCACACAAACTTTCTAAGAGATCTTGGACCCTCGCTGGGGAGTGCTTGGTTTGTTCTCCCACTTCTGGGACGGTTGGGTCCCCCTCTGGAATCAGTTTGTCCTTCCCTCTGGGATTATCTGGCACGCTCTGAGATCTGTCTAATAAGCTTGATATTGGTATTATTGTGAACATCTATAAGTAATCTATCATAAGTATTTCTGCTGCTATATTATTAAGTTTGCTTCACTAGTGATAAGTTTGTAGTAACCTGCAGTAACATACACCTACTTGGTTGCTGCCATACTATTGATTGCTGCCAATAATTTATAACAGCTTTATAAATATATATTTATTCATATATATATATTCGCTTTATCAACCACAAGTATAGTTGCTAGTGGTGATTTTTGTGGTGTTTGTGGAAATCTGTAATAGAGAAATTTAGTCTAAAAAACCTCCATGACCTTGTATGTTGCAGAATCCCACCAATCCACAGTCACAATCTCTACATACCTGTAAGCTGGGTAACCCTTTAGATCCTAACAGCAGGAGTGACCCTGAAAAAATGCTTTAAAAAAAAAAATCTTTCTAACAAAGTCAACTTGTGCAGAAAAGCAGGACCATATCTGGATAATATTGCACTTTTAAAATGAGAGAAAAATGTGAGAAAAGGCAACAACAGTGTTTCAACTACATTAACTGTCCTATTATTGCACTGTAAATCCTAGGAGAGTTGACTCCATAGGGAAGACCACCATCTGCGATGCATTTCCCAAGTCACCAAAAATATGTATCCATTTCAGGTTTTCTACAGTATTTTATCCTCTATCAGCTGTAACACAACTGTCGCACCTGTACTCTAAGGATTTGATCGTTTAAATTTAGAGACTTAACAATTCAAAAAGTTTAGTTGATACCATATAATTGTTAAAAGACAAGCTACTCAGCATTTCGATGCATCATCATATATCATCAGCCACTAGAGTAACTAAAAAATTTCAATTTGCTCCCCAGAATACACAAGCTTGTAAGAAAAGTTTTAATAAAAAGCTCTTAAATACCAAAGTATTTCGTACAGGTGAGACTGAACAGTATCTGAGTAGTATTTAGAAAAGAAGGATGATACATCAAGCTGGGAAGGCGTGGCAGCAGGTTGGATTTCTAATTCAATACTGCATGTGCAGTAAAGCAGATATCTCCCTTAATAGGGGGACTGGAGGTGGATTAGGGAGTCTCCTAGTATCTGTTCTACATAATAGCGTTCCTTTGTAGGCCTACAGGTATGCTCCAAAATCCCACCCTGGAACAAAGTGACAAAATAAAAAAAAAAGTCTTTCAGAACACAACTAGAGACCGCAGACCACCGTTTCTAGCTACCAAATCAGTTTAGCATTAAATCTAAGGAGACAGAGTTAAAAACTAGAAATGCCAAAAAGCGTACATGCGCTCTGTCATATTTACGTGGGGAAACACCAATACTTAACAAGACAGAAATAACCCTTCTACGTCTATGTTAATTATGGCAAAATCTCCCTACAACCTTTTGAACACCACCAGAGTTCAAGTATGTTATTTAATTGGTACTAAACACACTAAATCCCAACCACACACCATCAAACTGGATCTTGCCCATCACGCTGACAGGGCCAGATATTGGGAGTTTTCTCCAGCACAGGCAGCTTCTACCCTTGCCAGACTCCCAACTCCTACAGAAAGCTAATATTTTAACTTTGTCTCAACTAAACCGACTATATGACATTACTAACAAGATGTTAGGAGTCTGACAGCATGTCTATTTTCATCATCGTAGACACTGAAAAGCTTTTAGTCTTTATCTTAAACACGAGCAGCAAATGGCAGTGCTGTGAAAGACACAGAATGACTCCACCACTTGTGATAAAGAAAGGACATATAAAGAACATTGTCTGACCAACAAGCAGTGATGGAGGAAGGACCCACAATTAAAGTCCTTAACTGTAAACAGGAAGAAAACAGGTTATTTTGTTATTCCTGTAGTCCTGTGGAGACAAGTTCACAATTCATAGCTATAACTAGATACAGCCTAATTGTGTACTATCTGTTACCTGTTCTTCTAATCTCTGACTCTCCTTCCCCAGGGCTTATGTCCTTTCCACCAGTGACCTGAGAACCACAGACTGCCAAAGACACACCAAAAATCCATCCAAAAGACTTCAGATAAAACATTAGCCTTTAGATCCCAAACATTTTACTACTTTGCATGCCAGATGCTTGGGAAAGAAAAGGCCTTGTCTAAGCAATCACTCTAGCAGCTCCGCTTTATTAGCTGTCCTTTCTTCTTTAAGTCACCTCTTAAGTTCATGTCCTCTTTCATGCTTGGACTTCTACACTTCACTTGGGAAGCATCAAGCTCACCTGCTTAGGAGGACTACTCTTAGCATTTTAAGAAGGAAGAACCTAAAAACCTCCCTTCTCAAGCCCCAGATTCCAGGTCGACTGTCTAACCCTTCCTTTGCCTTCTGTGGTTAGGTGGTCACTTCCGAAACAGACACCAGCCTTCTTGTTCTTCATAGCTCTTCCAGAGCTAGACAACGAGGGGTCCGGAGAGTCATCTCAACAGATAGACAGCAGCAACAGTGGGAAAAGGGTGGGAGATGCTGCCTGACTGTGGCGTTACCTGATCACAGTTTTAGAAATTCCTTCCTACTACAACAATACCAGATACTATTACCAAGATGATTCGGTACAACACTGTAAACTGACTGTGTTTTAAGAGTTCTTCTTGCTTTTTCTTCCGGCCATTGTCCTCACATTCTTTGCTGGAAAAGTAGGAATCCACATTATTTTGACTTTAGGTCCAGCAACCCTTTTACCTATGTTCATACTTTAGATTTTATTTTTTATTCCCTTTAATTCAGAAAAGCCACAAGTAAACTTGGTGAGGCATAACAATGCGTTTCAGCATCACTGATCCCTCTTTTCCAAATCCTTCCTCAGAATTCATTTTGAAACTGTTTTATGCGGACTCCACACTACACCATTTAGTTTTTAAAAAGAAGTAGATTAAGGGGAGGTCCTGTTAAACTGAAGGCAGAAGCTCTCAGACTCGAACTCAGAGGTGGTTCTTTATGACAAGTCAGGCACAAACACGAGAATATTTTTTTTTCCTCTTTATCTTGCCATAGGTATTTTGTGAAGCAACACTGAAGAGGCTAAGCATCATATACAAACATTTAGCAGCTACATCAAGTGAAATGAAAGAGTTACTGAGCCCAGCATCCCATTTGGTGATGGTCAGGAAGAGGTACTCTTCCACTGGCACAAGAAGAGAGACTTGTGGCAGTACCCTCTGAACCACCACCTACCTGCAAGTGCAGCGACTTCCTCTGCCAGGGATGCTGCACGGTGCTAAGCAGTGGAACGGCAGCCAATGTTACAGCATCACAGAGAGTACTGCACAAAAACTATTCCCAGTATATTGCGGTTACAGTTTCCTCTTTCTAAGAGCACAGTTTAAGGTGCCAGTGAAAGTGTTAGCTACTTAGAAGGAACAGAGCCATCTACAAGCCCTGATTCACCTCCACTCCATAACCTTTAGCAGTTAGCGTCATAGTGAAATTCCCCACAGCAAGAGTGAACTTCCGTCATACTTTTTTGTATCATTCAACAACTTATTTGTTCAGTGGTGAGGAGTCCTAGGTGAGCAAAGAAACCCCTGTATGGAAAAAGTAAAATCAAGTGTGATCTACTACTATATAGGGATCAAAATGCATTCTCCACACATTCAGCTACACAACTAATCCTCAATGAACTCCCATTCCTCCTTCCTCAAAAACTTGTTTTCCTATTGTTCCAAAAGACTCATCCTGAACTACCTTCAGCTGATCTTTGCTCAGCTACACTGTGTAGAAGACAATAATGCTAAAAACATACAGAGATTTTTTTTTTTTTTTACCCAACCAGTCTATGGATGGGAACAAAAAGTAAGACATCCAAATGCTAATCAGATAAGGGGGGAAAAAAAACGCCAAAACAAAAACAAGTCTGCAAAGAAGGAAAACTGAAGGAAGATCTATTCGGGTTTTTTTGTATTTGAGAACACCTTTCTTTGTCAATTTAGTGGTTTTCCATTGTGGTCAGGCCTCTTGCTTGTTTGCATGAGTCTTTCATACAGAAAAAAGGGGAAAAAATATTTTCTAATCAGAATATTGGTGTCATAAAAAGCCAAAAAAGCAGACAGAAACATTAAAGATGAACTACATTTATTGAGTGCATATCCTTTCCTCCTCCCTACCCTGTTTTATAAAGGCATTTTGGTGGAGTGGAGAAGTGAAACAGTTAAATATAAAACCCACATTTTCACTATAAACTTTCTCCAGCTCATTCTGGTTTACCTGCAGACATCAAAACGAAGAAGTGACCTGTCATATTCGGAAACAGTCATGCCAATTTGCCTGAAAAAACCCTAACACAGGTTTGGCAGTTAAACAATCCCTCTTTTTACTTTTTTTGTTTCCATCGTTCTGTTGTGCCTCTCTTTGCTCTTTCAAAGGCAGAGCTCCTGCTCTAGTACTTACAATAAGCATAGCTTTTGAGGACCAATTTTTGAGTCTCTTTGCATACGCCTACAGGGCGGGGAGCCGCGTGGGCTCTCTCTATGCTGTCAGGAAATAAGTCAACTCTGATCCAGAAGCAGCAGAGGATAGGCTAAGTCTGAACCATCACCCTGCTTCTCAGTGCAATTAACGTTCTCCTGGTACTATCTTCCTCACCTCAACAGCACAGTTTCACGTGAAGTGTTCTTCCCTTTTATGTGATGAGGGAGACTGATTTACAAAGCACACCATATTTGACAAGATCACTTTCCTCTGTGTGAACTCGTCTCATCTCCCCTCTCACCATTCCTGTTATGTCCCACTTTGAGTGAGTGACGTTAGAAAGAATTACGATGTCATTATATGGTATGTACAGAATAGTTATGCTGAGAACCAATTAGTAACTTTATATTTACATACAGTGTTTTCATTTATTGTGTTAAAATGGATGCAGGACCATTTCCCCTTCGTTATGGAAGGATTTTAAATTAAGCTTCCTGAAAATATCTGAACTATCTTAAAAATCAATAGCTTACTGAGACAGATCCACATCTCAAAACATCAAGTGGGAAGTTTTCTATTGCTAAATACACTTTTGCCAGCTTAGAAGTCATGAAAAGTACTGCTGCTCTATGAATTTTCAGAAATTTCAGAGACTAAAAACGCCAGAAGAGTTGCAGAATCCATTCAAAGTGAAGGGAACTGCAAAATTTTCATCATTACTGCAGGAACTGTTTTCACTCCCTGTTTTTGGCAGAAGTGAAACAGGCTATAAACATTTCAACGTCTGGCTTGGGAATAGCAGCAGGCTCTTCCAAGGCTTTTATGTTACTAAGCCGGGAAGGGCAGGTTCTACACGGGGCTCCCAAATCTCTGGCCCAGTTACACAAAAGGGACAGGCACAGCAGTGCTGACCACTGCCCTGCCTGAGCATTCACTCTGAATCCGCAATTCATGAAGCCAAGTCGGGCACCCAAAAAAAGGCAGAAGCAAGAGCACACCCCACCTACATAACGTATTGCGTAGGTGGCATCTGTTTGAGCTGGTGGAGGAGCTAAAACAATGCGTCTCTGTCAGCGCAGTGCTGCACTTTAGTTAATCAGTCCCACGAAAAGGCGATGTTACAGCATGTGATCCTCATGGGTTGGGCCCTCCAGCATTCTGCCATCTTCACGCCACCACGATTTACATGCTTTGTCCAATGATGAGGGCAGATTGCACAAGCCGGACCCAGAACAAGGACTAGCTCAGGACTCCAGCCTGCTGCTGCGCTGGGCTGGAGTCGCACCCTTTCCCTCTCCCCTGGTCTCGGGAAGCTTATGCTCTTGGAAGCCAAGTTGAGAGTGAGCAAGAGCACAACCCATGCTCCATCAGTCAGAGCAGAGTCCTTGCAGATGAGAAAGGGAGGTCTGAATCCTCCTCCATCCTGAGGCCTCCTAAACCCCAGACAAGTGCTCTATCCTGCTCATGATCTCCTGGAAACATTGTTGGAAGAGGCAAACTGAGCCAGAGCTTTGGAGGGTTTTTTTGTCCAGAAAGGCTAGACATGAACTCAATATACATGGGGCATTATGTAAGCATCTCTGGGTATAAGCAAAACCTTTCCTACACCTCTTAATAAACTTCACCTATTTTTATGAGAAGCCTCTTAGTCAGAAGTCAGACCTAGAAAAACTTCTAACAAATCTGTTAGTACAAAGCAAGTGAGAGTGGCTCTGGTGAACAGACAACTCTGCAGCAAAGCCTGGACTCACATCTTTTTCCTGCGGCTTCTCTGGGTGCCCAGTAAAAACATTCAAGAAGATTCCCCACCAGTCACCATACCTAAACCACACCGCTCCTCAGAGGAACTCCACAAGGGCGAGGAGCATGTGCAGATGTCCCAGGAACACCCCGTTAGCATCTGGGAGTCCAGGATTTTAAGCTGAAAGAAAGGAGGCTTAGAGGGAGGAGTAAAGGATGGGAGGAGTAAAGGGTGGGAGAAGCCCAGGGTAACCTCACCAGCGTCAGCACGCTTTAGGAGCCCGTGCTGCAGTGTCAGGAACCCTTGGCCAGGGTTGACCATCTAGCAAGGAATGGCTACTATGGCTCACAGCTGGTATTTGGGTGCCTCAGATATACACAACAGCTACTTACTCTCTTACCAGAGTCTTCACCTGCTACACAAATCAACTCTTTATTCCGCTTCAAGATTTCTGAACCAAAAGGTGACTATAGGCTGCCAGGTCAGTAAGACGACAGCAAAACCAATGCAGTGAAACTATTCCTCTGCTCTTCTCTAGCTCTGCTACTGCAGGTTTTTGACCCTCACATCAGGAAAAATTACACCAAGGGTGTTCTGACACAGTTGGTAACTGGACTTTGACTCAGCTTCATAGTCAATTTGCTGCATACAATTACTAGGGCTGTTCGAGGAGGTATTAGCATTTCTGTACAGAACAGGACTCTGTAGTACAGGTCTTTTGCTGGTCAGAACCACCACCACACACTTCGTTTCTAAGGTTTACCACTTTCTAACATCCCAGATCTGCCCAAGGACCATGTATAGTTTTCTGGAGCTCTGCTTTCATGAGGTCTGTATTCTGCTAGGTCGCTCTTCTTACAAAGAATCATCAGGTCATTTATACCAAAAAGTGGAAGCCAGGGAAAACACTCTGGATTCAGCCACATACATGGTTTAAAAAGGCACATGTGAATGAAGAGTGTGGGGAAGCAGAAGTTTCAATGGGAAAGAAGCATAATCCTGACTTCTTTTATAGTGCTGGTATAACAATCATAACCAAACCCAGCAGTTTTGTAAGCCCCTAGAGACTCCTACCACAGCCTGCTGTATGGAGTGGAATGCAAAACCCTTGTGGGAGAGGACTTTATTTCCTCCTAAAGCTCTTCATCCTCACGCATCTTCTTTGATTTACCAGTTCATGGCTAACCCTCTTCTCTAACAGCCACCTGGTTTGTTTACTCTTAGCTGCTGCTACCACCAACTCCTCTTCCCTGAGCTGCTAAAATCAGCACTGCAAAAGGCTTGAACATCCTTGACTGAGAATTAGCTAATACTTCATGTAAACCAGAGGATGCATGGGTGCTTACAAAGCACCTTGCAGCACCTGGACCAGAGCACTGATATCTGCAAAACTGCCCTCCATAAGCAGACAAAAACAGTAACAGGAAGAAAAGCAGAATGCGTACCTCAATGAGGCACAAACCCAAAAAGATATTGCCTATCATTTTCTTTTTCAAATGCAAGAACAGGAAGCAAGTTTTTATTCCTTGTTTAGATACAACTAGGTTTTGAAATGGAAGCAATAAAACCACTACTAACCTTAGCACATTAATCTAGCTGCCCCAGTCCAGTAGTTTGCCTTTCAAACCTGAACCCTCAGCTAGCATCAAGGCAGCATTCACATGCATTAAAAACAAGGTCATAGTAACACACAAAGTCCTACAGCAATGGATGATTCTGATGGCGACAGCTCCAAGACAAAGCTTTATCCATCCACGTGCATTCGGAGGTCCAGCAGACTGAGCTCTTTGCACTTTTCATTCAGCAGGAGTTCAGGCCTTGTTCTGCAGGAACCCGCCCCAATACAGCAATCTTGCCAAACCCAACACACACTGAATGTTTTCAGCATTCCTGTACTATGGCTCGGAAGGAGCCATTAGCTTACAGAGATTAAGACCATTCCCACACAGACAGGAAAAGCAACTTCAGCCCTTTTGGCTGGAGGAGTCAGAGCTGATCCCTCCCTTACTTAAGACGTCATTAACCAAGATCTCTTCCTTGTGCCTCATCCTTCTGTCAGTCTGCAGCTTAAACCCCTTGTGTTTCCAATCACATTTTATTTACATTTACAGCTATGCAACATGCTAAGCAATTCCTCTCCATCTTCACCTCTCCGGATGTTCAGATTATCTCTTCACTAGGGAGGAGATTCATCTAGCATCTTAGATGAAGATATGCTCCCTTACTGACAACCATTTGTCTCCAGTACCTACTTGCTCCAGTACCTACCTATTTCCCCTGCAGCTTGTAGAGGCTCCAGTTTGGGTTGGGATGTGTTTCACTGAAAACACTACTGAGCCAAACTGCACCTTTTACTTGTGCCTAGTAATGACTGAATGGAGTTTAGAGAAGACTAACAGCTTGCTATTCCTTTAACCAGGCACTTGCAACTACAAACCCACACTGACTTGTAGCTGTGTTGTGTATGTGTACATTATACACAACATAGAGCTGGGGGGAAATGTGTCTTCTTTAAACCTCCTGGCTAATAACACACCTATACAAATAAGAGGTAGAGAAGAGGCAAAAATAAAGTTACAGGATCAGGCTGACAGCGATTAGAAACCCAACACGTTAAAAAGCAAATCCATGGAACCCCCAAATACAAGCAGTTGCTTTGATTTTTGCATACCTGGCTGGAGGAAATGGAGTAAGAGAAAGTGGCAAACAGTTTATGTAAAAATACAATTATAGCAAGGTGTCCTTAAGGAATCACAGAATCACAGAATGGTAGGGGTTGGAAGGGACCTCTGGAGGTCATCTTGTCCCATCCCCCTGCTTGAGCAGGCACACCTAGAGCAGGGGGCACAGGACCGTGTCCAGGCCAGTTTGGAATATTTCCAGAGAAGGAGACTCCACAACCTCTCTGGGCAGCCTGTTCCACTGCTCCGTCACACTCACAGTAAAGAAGTTTTTTCTCATGTTTAGGTGGAACTTCCTGTGTTCCAGCTTGTGCCCATTGCCCCTTGTCCTGTCGTTGGGTACCACTGAAAAGAGTCCGGCCCCATCCTCTTGACACCCGCCCTTCAGATATTTATAAGCATTGATAAGATCCCCCCTCATAATGCCATAATTAAAAGTCGTATGCTAATACAGCTGAGTGACTAGCCTTCTTAAAACACACCTATTGCAGCAATAGGATTTAAAAAGAATGATAATTAGGCTTTGTTCCAAGGGCAAATTAAAGTAAACAAACTGCACATTTCAAGAATGTTCTTCTGCTCACCATCAGTTCACTTTTGGGAAGAAAAAAGAAATAACGAAGCATTTCTAGTATTTAAAAAAAACCAACAACAAATAAACAAAAACCAAAACAAAACAAAACCCCAACCTCAAAGAGAAGGAGGAAGAAAGTAGAAGAATACAGGAACCATATCCAAAAAGTGAGCTCCTACTTCACTCCAACTGACAAACACAGTTATACATTTCAGCCCAAAATTTTGAATGTGGTGTAGGGGAATAAGGGATAAACTTTGCGGTGCATATTTCTTTACCAGTTTATCATTCTTTCACTTGTTTTTATGTACAGACTTACAACCAACTTGCCAGGACAGCGGCTACACCAAACCTCAGGCTTTGGCGAAGAGCTTTTGACCCAGCAGTAAGGGCTGGAGACACCCAGGACTGACCCACACCACACTGAACTGCCCTGGTGGCCTGAGCCTCCAACCATCTGCTCAAAGTTTACATGAAAGGGTGAGCTTCATTACCTTTTACCTTGGACTTTGCTACAAAGGTCCCTGCAAAGGAAAAAGATTCAACTCAAAGTGGTAACATAGTTGATCAGAAGGTTTTCAACCTACAGCAAGAACCTGAAGAGTAAAAATATTCGCAAATATTCACAAAAATGTGTGCCCCGTGTAGTTACTGTAACCACAAACTAAAGAATGAGAATGAATTCATCAGCCATGTAAGTGTTTGGGAACCGCACCATGTGTTTACAGCAAAAAGCATGTCCTAGTTCAAACCCGGGATCAATTCTGGGAAGTCCTACTGTTTCTGTTACACATCAGATTACATCAGGAAATTACAAATGTCCCATCTAGTTTAAAAAATAATTTGATAACAGGAGCTTAAGCAATATGTCTTTGGAGATGGAAGAAGTATGTGGTAGCTCTACTGCACAGTTAAGAATTCAAATAAATCACTGAAACCAACACGACAAGTCAAACAGAGCTTTCAGTTTTTGCTTGATATTCCAATCATGATACCTCTTCCAGATACCAGTGGAAGCTGACAGCAGCTCGCTATAAATTCTTGCCCAGTCTCCTTTATCATGCCTCCCTCTCATATACGGGGGGGGGGGGGAGGATATCAAAGAAATCTGGCCAAATGATAAAAAGTCACAGAAAATTAATTCCAAATCCTTGAGACTATGCTGAAGATAAAACACAAGCCTTGTTGTTAGATTATAATCTATAAATTGAATAAAATCTATAGCCTTGTTATTTCTACCTCTTAGAAAATACCTGACAAGCTTCGAACACATAAAAACAAACCTCATATTCTGAAGTTCAAAAATAATCCATTAAAATGACCATTTGGGGAAGCAACTGAGCAAGACTTCTCGTTGATTTATTACAGAGATCTCTACTTCTATCCAGTTAAAGGAATGCTTGTCTCCCATTTTTTTAGTTTTAACCATCCTGTCTTACAAGTCAGCAGTTCCGATCTGCTAAGATAATATCCCAAGTGTCTTACGGGTGCCTCTAGCTATGGATGACAATTTTGTCTCGTATATACATGTATACACACACACATACATACACACACATAAAACCAAACAAGTAACACTTGAAATCTACAGATACTCTTATCTGTATTTCTTATACCACTTCCCAGTAATTCGTATACTG
Source organism: Morus bassanus (assembly GCA_031468815.1). Taxonomy (NCBI): domain Eukaryota; kingdom Metazoa; phylum Chordata; class Aves; order Suliformes; family Sulidae; genus Morus; species Morus bassanus. The sequence continues at coordinate 67,722,454 of CM062571.1, forward strand.
TGAAGAGATATGTTTTAAGAAGTATTATTTGTTGAAACAGCTGCCAAGGAAATGCATTGGTCACCCGTTCAGAAATCTCTTCCTTCTTACAATTACTACTCGACAAAAAACACCTATTGCAACCACATTAAGGCTGAGTTAATTCTAAGATAACCTGAAGATGTCAACACCAAGACTTCAACTAAGCAGCTTTTGTCATGTAGCGAGGTATGATCTGAGGAATGCAATGAGGAAAAAAAAAATATCCAAGTGACCCAGAAACCTTGGGAATACTTTTAAGTTCCTCCTAGATAAGTGTCAGCCCATGTGCTATCTGCGCATCAGCCCACCTGCTCTCCGCACATGAGCCCTGATGCCAACTTCTGCAGTTTAGAGAAGCCTTATTTCAGCAGGCTTAAGCCATTCCTTTCCACAGAGCATTAATTTTATACTTACGTAAAAAGTGTTTTTCCAGTAAGGCTATTTCCAGGTGACCTTTGATCTCATTCAGTCTGTCAGATTCCGTTCTGTTAAAATCCTGGACTCCTGAAGCCATGATGACGGTCCCTGGACCAGTCTGTAAGAAAGCCAGAACACACTGACAGCTCAGAGGTACATTTTTTTGACATTTAAATCAACTTACTTCTGGGGCAGTAAAGAAACAGCCACGTGAGAAACATGTAAGTATCAACAACTCTGCATACGTCTTATTCAGCATTAAAGTACCAAAATGAATAAAAGCTAATCAAATGCACAGCATCTCTCCCATGTGAGTTTATAAAATGCACTTCTGCAGACCTGAGGGAGTTACAGAAAACAAACATGTTTTTTTCTCTCCCTTCCCAGTTCTGCTGCATCATCATTTAGCCTTTCTTCTGCTAATTTAAAAGGCATACTTACACTATCCCTCTCCTCTTCCCTTTCAATGAATGGTCAATGCGACATCCCTTACATATTAAATTGTGAAACTAGCAAAAGTAATACTTTTCCAGATATTCACCAAGTTATTAGAAAACACATAGTGTATATTTTAATATCAGTTTATGGATGTGTAATTCTGAAGAGCGTGGTCTCTCTGTGAGGAAGATCAGTGCAGGAAACAGCTACTCCCCCACCACCAGCACTGCCCAGTTACTGCTGAAGGATGTGGTTGGTGCCCAGAAGCTCATCCTGGCAGGCCAGGAGAGGAGGGGAACCCAGGAGATTATGTGTCTTGACTGATTTACCAGCACCACTCAAACAAACTTGGTGCTAGAAATACTGCAGAATGCAAGAACTTGATTAGTTAACAAGAGCAGTGACAACTGCCACCTCCACGAAGGGAGCACAGAAAAACCCCAAGCCCACACAGCAGGTGATGCTGTCCTTCTCCCATAAAGTGGACATTTTCAGACAGCAAGACAAAGGGTAGATGAGGGCATCTCCCGGGTAATGGTTATTCAGGAACTGTGTGCAGTCCCCATCAGGTACAAAAAGTCTGTCAATGGGAATTACAGGAGCTTCTCCAACAGCTTATACTCAAAACCAAAGTGCTAGATTAGTGTAGAATCCTACACCTAAGACATGATCTTAAGACAAAAAGGGATTTATTTACCTATCCTAACCATTCCCCTACCCCTTGTTTGAGCGCTGCAAACATACAGGAGCTGTATTGCTTTCAAAAGTCAGCTTGCATACATTTAACCATGACATCTTAGATTACATACATACATAAATACAACTAGTTTACAAAAGAGTTAATTAAAAGACATTTTCTATGGTTTAGGAAAGATGTACCGAAAGCTCACTGACAGGAAAGTACTATCACTGCTGGGAATGATTTGCACTTTTAAAATAAAACAATATGGAGATACCTATTAAACATCTGTTTTCTTGCTTGAGCTGAACAGATGCTGAGTTTAAGCCTCAGAATTTGTCTATACAGGCAAATTAGCATTCTGTAGGCATTTACTGCACAGCATTTACCTGGTACCAACTCCCTGCCTGGGCTTGCTCAATACAGTACCAGGCAGAGATACTATTTCCAGTCCCGAAAGCAGCAGTTACACCCACACAGCACTCTGCCAACACTGCCAGCCCCAATGAGGAGCAGAAACCATTACCTCAGCAGCAGCCCTGTGCTGTTTCCCATTTTGGAGCCAGCATGAACCATGCCAAAGCAGAGACCGACAGACCCTAGGGCAGTCCTCTCACAGGGAGCTGCAGCACAGCATCCTCCTCCCCGTGCTCCAGATTTCCTGTTCACACTTGCCTTTAGCCAGAGAGGTGCAGTAAGACATGTCATTTGCAACCACTCCAGCCACTGCTGAAGAGTAACAGCTGTCCGTTTTCAGATGAGCATGGAATGGCAATTAACCTCTGTGTTGATTTCTTATCTATAGAGCTAGATCATATTTATTTACAGCAGAAGATTTAGTGTTATCACTTGCCAGGCACTTGGAAAGCCCCAAGGATGAAGGTGTGGCTGAAGTCAAACAGCAGCACCCTTACAACACGCTCTACAGACAGGCAAAAGGAAAGCATTATTAAAATACAGATTGCTGCCCAGGCGTTAAAGCATGGCTTCCTGTATTGTATACCCACATCTAGTACAAAGGGACAATACCTGCTCGTAGCATGCAGGAGTTCATAGAGAGCTGCCTAAAGAAACAGTGCCACTGCTTAAAAAATAAATAAATAGATAAATAAATAAAATCACGTACAGGTCAAAGAGCAAGATGCTCCCGGGCTCCATGCATGTATTGGGTTTGCATGGCAAGGTTCTGGTAGTGGAGGGGCTGCAGGGGTGGCTTCTGTGAGAAGATGCCAGAAGATTCCTCCATGTCCCATAGAGCCAATGCCAGCCAGCTCCAAGATGGACCCACCGCTGGCCAAGGCTGAGCCCACCAGCAACAGTGGTAGAGCCTCTGGGATAATGTATTTAAGAAGGGGAAAAACTGCTGCACAACAGCAGCCAGAGAGAGGAGTGAGAATATGTGAGAGGAACAACTCTGCAGACACCAAGGTCAGTGAAGAAGGAGGGGGAGGAGGTGCTCCAGGCACCGGAGCAGAGATTCCCCTGCAGCCCCTGGTGAAGACCATGGTGAGGCAGGCTGTCCCCCTGCAGCCCATGGAGGTTAACGGTGGAGCAGATATCCACCTGCAGCCCGTGGAGGTCCCCACACCAGAGCAGGTGGATGTGCCCGAAGGAGTCTGTGACCCCGTGGGAAGCCCGTGCTGGAGCAGGCTCCTGGCAGGACCTGTGGCCCCGTGGGGAGAGGAGCCCACGCTGGAGCAGGTTTGCTGGCAGGACTTGTGACCCCGCAGGGCACCCAAGCTGGAGCAGTCTGTTCCTGAAGGACTGCACCCCGTGGGAGGGACCCACGCTGGAGCAGTTTGTGAAGAACTGCAGCCCGTGGGAAGGATCCATGTTGGAGAAGTTCGTGGAGGACTGTCTCCTGTGGGAGGGACCCCACGCTGGAGCAGGGGAAGAGCGTGAGGAGGAAGGAGCAGCAGAGACAACGTGTGATGAACTGGCTGCAACCCAAGACAGCACCTGGCTCCTGCCCAACCAGTCCCCAGTCCCCAACCCCACACGCTGCAGTGGGAACAGGAACACAGAGACTGAGGTGAGGGAGGAGAGGAAGAAGAAAGGGGCTAGCAAATATCTAAGCATATTCAAGTTTTTATCCTCATTCAAGATACTCAAGGTATTTCACCAAGAGATGAGCTACATTTCAGAAATCCATCTTGCAAACCAGCTCCACTTCTGTTTCTTCAGAGATGCTAAATCATTAAAGTCCAGGATACCTTGACTATGCCTCTTAGGAAGCAGGAAAAAGCAAAAGATGTCTAGCACTAGGGACTGAATGATATGGGTGAACAGAATTCTTTCTGAAAGTTTCCAAATGTGTGTATATGCTAAAGCACTGGACCCAATAAGTCTGACATCAGTTAATGGGTTAAAAATCAGCAGGTACGTATCATTAAACTAACCCCAAAATGTTACAATGACTTCCTAAGAGGAAAAAAAGGGGAAAAAAAAATCCACTAAGTTAAAACATAAGGATGCTTGCTAAGAATACTAGGAGCAAGATCATGCAATTATCATGTAATAACAAAATGGTTTAACCAGAGTAGGAAGATACAGTGATACAAGTTTGGTGGAAAACAAAGCCTGTAATTAGTGACACCATAACGTATTAATGAATGCAAGTTAGAAGTGTTCAGAAAACTGAGCATGTCCAGGACAGTGATATGGAAGACATTTAAGCAGATGCTTCTTTTGTCCCAGAAGATTTCCTCCCCACACCAACACAACTCGTTGTGTCAAGAGGTGTTAACAGGCTAAAAAGATAAGAAATAAGGTCTATACATTTGCTGGAGGTCAACTGCCTGCCCTGGAACTCAAAAAGTACCTCTGTCTGAAGATAGCATAACTGACTCAGCTCACAAATTAACAAAAAAATTATCTTGTATCAATTCCAGCATTACCCAGTTAATGTTTATTTCTTCTGCTGCCTCTGCAGGCTAGTGCTGGGACTTGGGCTGGATTAACTACACTTAACTCAACTACAGATGCCCTTTCTTGCTTCTGATTCACAGTAAAAGCCTTGAAGGCTTCCACAGATTTCTGCTTTTCCTTCTGAGTCTCTAGCTTTGACAGTATTTGACACAGGAGCCCTCTTAAAATGTTGGTAATCGCTATTACTTAGCAAAGACCACGCACAAGGCTTGGCGGTGGCTTCATAAGCCAGCAAAATGCCAGAGTTGAGCGCGGAAAGTCAGAGCCACAGGGGTTAAAGGAAGATTTCTGATGATGACAGACTGTTTCTAACCCTCTATCAGAGTTCAGATGTGCTGCCCCAAGCCACATCCAGCTCTGGATCTGAAAAAACACATCTACCCAGAAATGTCTTTTTCAAGCCATCTGCAGTTCAGGATTTTCCTAACAGCACCTCCCAACCTGAGAGCTCTCTGCCTTCCCTCCCCAAACCCCCTTCATCCTGCAAGCCCTGGGATTTTGTTTTGTACACGGAGCACCAACACCACCTTCACTGTACAGCCACATAAAAGGTCTAAGTCACTTCTTAACCAAGCAGATGCAGAATCTGTCCTCTCCACCTACAGCACAGCACATCTTCAGCATCACACAGAAATGTAACTGGCCAACTCCCTCCTTTCATTTTACTTGCACATCATATGCAGATGATTTTTCTCTAGGAATACCTAACAAATTGCTGGTCTCATTTCCAAATTTGTAATTAACTTAGAGAAGAGCAGTTCTCAAGCACAGAGGATGGGGAGCAGTGAGGACATGGTGTGCCAAACCCAGGCGCATAACCATCCACCCAAGTCACTCCTCAGGGTCCAGCAGTGGCCGAGACACAACACAGGGAAGAGATAGTTTAAAATACAAAGTTTTAAACTGTGTTCATGCGAGCAGCAAAGGGCGGAAAAAGTCAGGTAGGGCCTGTAGCAATGGGACAAGGGGTAATGGTTTTAAACTAAAAGAAGGTGGATTCAGGCTAGATATAAGGAAGAAATTTTTTACGATGACAGTGGTGAAACACTGAAACAGGTTGCCCAGAGAGATGCCCCGTGCCTGGGAACATTCAAGGTCAGGTTGGATGCGGCTCTGAGCAACCTGATCTAGTTGGAGATGTCCCTGCTCATTGCAGGGGAGGTTGGACTAGATGACCTTCCAACCCAAACTATTCTATGATTCTTCAGTAATACAGCAAACTACAGAGCTTATCTAGAGAGGTCATAGTCTCCTGAGTTTCTCAACTGAAACTTCATGTGCATTTTCTTACTTCAAATTACAAAAGGGTTCTCCGTGGCTGCTGCATTTACCTGCTTTAAGGAAAGGGAAAACCCAGCAACACTACTCAAGAACAAAACCATCTGCATGAATAATCCTTAGTAGCCACTCTGGGAAGTGTACCCATACTGGCAAGCTCCTAAAACACTGCTATATTTTACATAACTTTAAAAATATCTAGTCCTAACCAGGTTTAGAGACTTTAATATCTTAACTGTAATGTCTGCACCATGCTTTATACCTTCCAATCACTGTAAATAAGGTGACCAATACAGAAGTGTTTAAGGTTTTAATTGACATGTTTCAGGAAAAGCCAAACTGTACTGGAACAGCAATTTAATTAATGTTTTCTGTACCACAATACCTCAGGCAGGAAACTTGCATAAGTAGATTAGACTGCTTTCAGTACAATATGCCAGGTACTAGAGAGCTTCAATTTGCAATGTTCGCTGCCAGGTTAGTGCAGAACCTCCACAAGTTTGTTCTTTCCCCCCTCTGCCGAAGGGGATGTGACCCTCCTCTGCACTGAGTTCATTCATATACCTGTACATAGTACTGAACATCGTCTCCCTTTTATAAAACTGGGACATTTTTCACATTAAGAGTACATGAATTCATCTATAGCACAAAATGACAAAACATAGTTAAAATGAGACAAATCAAGCCAGAATTGGCAAATACAATGGTGATCTATGATTTTCAGGGCACAGTCCCCATCCCTGAACATTTGAATCTTAGCAAATCAAGTTGCCAGAGCAATGTTTTAAAGCTTTTTTAGGTGCAGAATTATAATCTAGCAGGAAGAAAGCCATGTTGCATCTACAGAATAGGAAGCCATCATGGCACTGAATAAAGGCGACATTACCAAGCAAGCAACATTACCTTAATTTCCAATGTCACAACAAGATAAATGCTAATACAGTCACTATTAGGAAATAGGAATGAACCAGGTTACCCCCCCTCCACCTATTTCGTGATTGTGGTGTTTTTACAAAACAGTGCAGAAATTACAGTGCTGCATACAGTGCTGAATGTCCTTGCTTTAAAAAAAACAGCCAACCCACTATGGTAAAGAGGGAAGGGAGGAAGAAATCTGGGAAGCCATTCAGGAACTGAAAGATGCTTAGCAAAGAGTTAACTTGTTAACCAACACAGCTCTCTTGGCAATGATCGGATCACAGTATCCAAGTACCCACAGAGACTTAAGAAAGTATCTCCTACCCTGGTAATCAGGCACTTAAATAAGAGGGGGAAAAAGTACCCAACACAAGCAAACAGTCAGCCTATAAGTTGAGATCAAACTAACTCAAATTAAGAGTAAGACACCTTTTGAACAAAAAGTCTCAGAAACCAGAGGAGAATTCAAAGGAAAATAACAAATCCTTCCAACCTCAGAGCAATCCTACCAGGAGCTAGCTGTGTACTTTACCCAAACATGAGTTAGGATGTTTATTATTGAACTAAACAGGTAAAGCTCAGAGTTTTAAGATAAAGAATATAAGACCATCTAGCCATCCTTTCTGTCCTTCCACAGAGTGTAAATTTTGCATGTGCTATTTCAGTAAGATGTGAAGCGTTGCGACTAAGTCCCACTGCGGCCTGGGACTGAACATTCACTTCACTTCTTGGAGGTGTGCAACAGAGGATGCTCTTTGCAGATGGTCAGGGCTCTGCAATCACAAGCTTTTATGACAAGGCTTTTTACTCTAAAACCTCCATTTGCGACAAATTTTTGCATATGTTTGTCAAATTCAGACACATACATAAAGAAGAGGCACCTAATGTGCATGTTTCTAAGTGCACTATGTACCCCTGAGGCACAGTACAGAAGGGCCTTTCATTCATATGACTGTGCTATACTGTTCTTATATAGACAGAGATCTTTCTTTAATGGCTCCGTAATGATTAATACACCAGACTGGAAAAAGGAAAAAAAAAGGAAAAAAAAAAAAAAGTAGAGCAGGGCAGAGATGAAGGCTTTGTCAAGGGAATGGCTGGCAGTGGAGTCAGAGATATCTGCGTATTTAATATGCAGATAAGGGGACCAGGACTCAAATTTTGCATGCCTGTGCTCAGTTCTACGCCACCAGTCTTGCTCTTTCAAGTCCATCAGTCCTGCACTCAGATTTTAATAGAAACAGTGAAGAAACAGAAGTGGAAGCACAGTACAGCTCACATCTATCTGAAAAGATACGCAGCCTAACTTCAGTTTACGCACAAGACTTGCATTGACTTTTGTATGCTTTCAACAGTTCCCCAAAGGTATTAAACAGGAAGAAACCAACAAGACTTGGTCTTCTCATGATCAGTGCAATAAAAGTATAATACTAAGTTGCTTACGGAGCCTGTAAAAGAAAACCACTCTGTATAAGCAATTTGAGATTTGAGATTTAGTCACTGAATTAAAAACAATTCAGGCACAATTCAACCACATCCTCTCAATAAGAAACAGAGACATAATTCAGAATCACCCTGTTCACATTATCTCAGCCACTATTTTAATATTGACTTAAATATACAAGCATTACTTTCTTTACTCCCAGCACCTCTGCAGCACAGGGGATTATTTCTTCTCCCTTCATTTCATGGATGGGCAGCAGCGCTTAGTGGGCAGATGTCTGTGAGGGCCAAGTGCTAATCCCCTAGACTTCCCATCTGAAATTTATCCCTTATGCATCAGATCTCTCCCCTCATGCAGGTTTGCTTATTTTGCTTGTATCTGTAACACAGCTGCTGCTCTTAGGCTGTTCCAGATTCACACTGGGTTTGGAGCTCCCAAACATCAGGAGCAGGGCAAAACAACAGGTCTGATGCTGTTGCTGCTTTCCTCTCTCCCTTTCTCCCTGTTTTTAAAGAACTATACTCAACTGTATCCCAAGAACTTAGATCACAACAGCCTACTTAACAGTATGTAATCAGCCAGAAAGCCAAGTGTTTCTCTTCAAATTACCTTTCAGCACACAGGGCTCAACAATTTGAGAAAACAGAGACCATCACTGCAGATGTCTCGCTGTAAGGCTTTATAACTAGTCAAAACTGTAGTTTTACCATGCTATTTCCTCAGCCATACCATCCTGGAGCTACTAACCTCCTTTAGTTGGGAGAAGAAATACGGAAAATAGTATCTAGGGTTTAATACAGATCTTTCTGTAGCCTCTAGCTCTGCCATCCAGACCCTTCTGATGAGATACAAAGGGTATTCCCTGCTCTCCACACATAAATATAATGCCTTAAGTTTAATGAAAATAAGGCAGTATTTACCTACAAAAAAACAGAAAATACCATGTTGGAAGGGCAGCAGCACAGATTAGTCCCAGTATACACAACACTTACGTCTTAACAAATGACAGATGTCTTCAGTAGAATAAGAGCAAAGGAAAGGCATTCAACAGACCTTCCTTGTCCGAGGAGTTTGAGTATTTCCATACAACAGACACTTTGTCACTGAAAAATGCTCTGTCATTACCACTTGTTTGTTCCATGATCATACGAAAAAAAAATCTAGCAAAAGAGCTCCATATAAGCAGGATTGTATGTGATACCATACAGGGCCACTTAAATTTAAAAAACCTAATAGCTACAGAACAGGATACAAGCTGCCAACCCCAAAAGAGATGCTTAAACGTATACAGTTTGAAGTCTTTCAGTTTAACACTTGCGGTGAGCAAGCCCTGTGCTTCTAGAAATGAGCTTTCAGACAACAGCCTGACCACATTTTGGGGATAAAAACTGCATGGCTAGTTTCCAAATAGGGTGGTACAAATGCTGACTTCCAAGTCACATTCTAGAATACAGGTAAATGGACAAATCATAATTTAGATTGTAGCACTCCAAGCTCAAGGATCCACAGCCATTTTTAACAGTTAAAGCAGGATTTTTATTTTTTTTAATCAATACTTAACTTTTCCTGAAACAGCGTCTTTTAAAAAGGTAGGTCTGTGTGAGTGCTTCTGCTTACAAGCACCAAAAAGTTTTAGCACCTGAAGAGCCTTGCTCACCTCCTGCATAGGTTTAAACCAGCTCTGTAGCATGGAAGCATTACTGGATATAACACTGCAGTGAAGAACAAGGTTCTGTGACCCTCTAACCCTAATGAAGCCAGCAGAAGTCTTTTCCCTACAGTCCTGGCCAGTGCTATTTGAGTGGATCTGAGCTTCTCAGACTAAAGAGAAGTCCTTCCTTCAGATCTGTTTGTTAGTAACTCAACAAAACAAATAAAAAACAGACGCACGTCTGTTTTTTTCAGAAGCACGTCCAAGGTTAAAAAACCGGTCAATCCATGACTTCTAAAATCGATAGTAGGGACAGGGAACCCTAACACTAAGAAATTAATTTGATCTTTCCACAAAATGAAAGCCTATTACTGGAAGCTCACTTCCTAGTCCACAAATCTTCAGGTGTTAAATCCAAAATACAGGGACAAAGAATTATTAGTATCTGTTATTCTTCTGCCTGACAGCTATATAGCATAATATAACAATACTTAAATCAAGTACTTACAGGGTCTCTCAGCTCTTCATTGTCTCGAGTTGATGTTCGAGGTATTTTCACTGGGATTTCATCTCCACATTCAGTGTCTGAAGCATTTGGAGACTCTGCTAAATCAAGGAACTCATCTCTCTTGTGACCTCTGAACCTTATTTTGTCCAACTTCTTTAGCATGTTCAGCACTGCACTTTTCTGCTTTACCTTAACATGACGATTGGAGTCTCTGCAAGAAACAGAACATCAATAGTACTTTAGAGAGGTTGTAATAAACCTAAATACATGCATTCTAATCACTGACTGCTTCTAACCATCTTTCTTTCAAGGGCCTTCCTGCCACTGGAGGAAAAACATGCTGCAGCTTAGCTTTTTAACAGGCATTTTTTTCCACAGTGTAACAGATGCACGGTTTGTTTTTCAGTAGTTGATGATTTACCATCTTCCCACACTGTTATAGACTCTCTCTCATGGCTATTTTTAAAGCAAGTCAGAATGGGCACAAGCTAACAACCTGCACTCCAAAGAAAGATTAGGAAGTCACTTCCTAACAGGTTACTTGAAACAAAAAAAGTTTAGCTGATAAGTCCACATTCTTCAACTTGTTGATACTTCTAATCAAAGACATGAAAATCCACTAAGCTGTCCAACCGATCTTTAAATTCCCAGAAAAACTGGAGCAAAAAACGTAGCAAGGCTATCATATCTCCCTACTGCTTCAGGCTAAGAAAACAGAAAGTACCAAGGATTTATCGAAGAAAGCCACCAGACAGATCCATGCAGAAGATCCCACCAAAAACTAGAGATTGTTGAAATCTACCATAAACCACATTCAAATGCACTGCTAAGATCCTTAAAATTACCACTACTGACAATCCTGTATACCTTTTGCTAGATTTCTATTACTTCGAGACGCAAAGGAGAATCACTTTATTAGTGATGCTTTCACATTTTTTTAAAACTAGTATGACCAAAAATTTACTGTAAGAGAAACAGTGCAGCCAGTATTTTTGCAGAACATGCAGGTGCCGCAGCATCTGGAGGGTCGAGAAATGCCCAGGATGTTTCACTTCCAGAGACAGTATTTGACATGAGCAATACTTAAATTATAAATCATAAATTGTACTGAGATTTCCCTTTTTAAAAGAGAATAGAAGAAAACTTAATTAATGTATGTACACTTATTGTAATGGTAGCTTTCCAAGACTCTGCACTCTATCATTTCTGATTTAAACCAGACCTGCCGAATCGCTCCAATTCAATGCTCTACACATATCACACTCTGTACCAAAAGGTCCCAAGCTCCATCTTTTGTTAAAAGAAAAAAAAAAAAAAGAAAAAAAAACACATTAGGTCCTTCATCCTGCCGCTCCACGATGAAGTGGCTACCGCTCTGGCAGCTTACAACAAACCAGACACGCTTTTCTCTCCTACAAACTCTGTTCCTCAGCTCAGAACGTTCCGTTTGGAGGGTGCCACAACACTCTCCTAAATGGACTTTTGCAGTGGTAAAAAATTTATTTTGAGGCACTTGTTCCTGTTACTATCCTTTTTTCCCTATGGTCAACACTGCCCTCCTCTTCCTCAGCTTCCTGGCATATCATCCCAGGCACTGGTGTAAGATGAAAAAGCAAAATGCAGATCTAGACATGCACCACTTCAGGCATATAAATAAAGAGCAAGAAAGAAGAGCCTTTTGCTACTGGCTCCCACAGCCTTTGCACTTGAAGCAATTCTCACCTAACACAAACCTCTTTTCAACAGAGCACTTCATCCTTCCCTGGGGATTCTCTGCTTACCCTAACACTTTGGCAGTGACTATTCACACCAAGTTCAAACCAGATCATTCCCTTCAAGTCCACCTTAGTTTGCACCTCTGCCAAGGTTTATTAGCACCCTTCACTTAAACACAGAAGTTTGAAACTAATACAAATCCCCTATAGTACAGCTGGCAAACCCCCCTCCCCCCCAAACTCTTCCTTTATCAGAGATGCTTAAAGTTTTGTTTAATATTTCACTTAAAGACAATCGCCTGCAGTAACTCACACCAAGGTTATTTTCTATGAACAGCTTTTCTTTGAAGTTCTATTACTTGTCAAAGCCAAGTTTAAAATAGAAACACTTCTTGCTCATTCATTGACTATTTGATGAAGAACCTTGTCAGCTATCACATCCAGAAATATCTCTAGACCCTACTATTAATAGCAACTAGAGAACAAATGCTATCAGGGAAGTTTAAACCTTGGACAAGCACTGGCACAATTGTGTCATGCTCCCTCCCATCTCAAAGATCTCCATCTATGTTCAAACAGCTTTACATACCATGTAAGTCAGACCTACAGCAAAACAGTTGTAAACCAAATCGAGTTTGTTCATCAACCATGTTGTCACTGTTAATGATACAGCTACATGAAGAAATAAGGATGGTAGTGCTATCCCTTTTCTGGTTGGAACTTATCAGCCCACACCAATGGAGGACAAGCATGCCTCCCAAGCTTTCTCCATCCCTCTTACAGACGGAGCAGTTAACTCAAGGCTGCAGATGAACATTACTGTCCTGGACAGAATCAGGAGTCCTCAGCGTTCACCTGTTAAAGCCACATTTATCCACTGCTCCCCAAAGACCAGGGGCTGGACTTGGACCTCTTTTTATAGCCTGGCTTATACAGCACTTCAATGGACATTTCAAGACCTGAATTCAGTTTTCCCCTTCGAGGGATTCACATTGACTTATCACACAAAAGAAGTGAGAGGCAACAAAAACATCTTGAGACAGAGCAAATCTCCAACCCTTCTCTTCAAGCTTTGCCTTCTGGCAATGAAGAATTAAAGACCCATGAGGCCAGTGAAAAGGCCCCGCAGTGGTGTTACTACCTGGGTTGGACACCATTTGGGAACATGAAGTTCTAAACTCCAGCCTCCTCCTAGGATGGTTCATGCATTTCAGCCCTAGTCACAGAATAACCTGGCCAACAGGTGTACCCATGAAGACATTTAGGGCTATTTTTTTACTAGTAAAACTGATGTACCTACCCTGAAGTGTGTTACCACCTGCTCTTTTAAAAATTCAAACCTTTCTTTAAAGCACTAACAGGTCACTCCACTGAACGCAGTCAGCTTAAGTTTTGTAACACAGAGGCTATCAAAAAGAGATGTCATCAGTGTCAATATTTTTAAAGTGTTATTCAGTAGGTTGACCATTAAAAGAGGAAATAGTAAAGAATCATGTTCCTAGTCATTTAAGTGCTTTAAGTACAAGAAGCTGTTGTATAAAAATATCTGTTCAGTTGTAATTTAAAAATAATAAGATAATTTTGTCTAAAAATTGTTTTGAGTGCACCAGGCTCCCAGATTACTTACAGTTACATTAGATTAACCTAAGCTTGCCAACAAGCTCCTATAGAAACTCATCATCTGGCTTCCAGCCAAATGCACAATTTAAGACAGGCTTTTTATGTCAGCAGCCTGTTCTTGCAACTAGCAACTTTTTTTTTTTTTAGATAAAGATCAATAAATATGGCAACATTTCAGCAGTTTCAGGCTCACTAGAAAAAAAGATTCTCAGAGACTTTGTATTCCAAGTGGCTTGGGTCAAATTTAGGTAAGCTTGAGGAAGCCTTTGTAAAACACAAGACCAGAATCTGACCTAGAATTAGCTTTACTGTAAAATACAGTAACTAAGTATCAAAACCACCTGCTTCACCATCATCGTTATTCATACCCTCACCCTCTCCCAACTACCCATCCACATCCTGGCCTCAGCTCATTCAGCTCTAAGTTTCGGGCTCTTTCTAGTAACTCCCCATACCAGCAACACCAAAACCAGCATGCAGTTTGGCACATGCAGAGCTCAGCGCGTGAATGTAGACCTGCATCTCCTTCTGCTTTCAAACTAACTGTAAAGAAATATTATGGAATTATAATATAAATATAACTATTTTAACTCCATGCATTGTAGACACTCATTTCCCCACACTGTCATACATGTGACAGTAACTGTTCTCACTACCATACAACAAACAAGCGGTTAATAAGAATTAAGACTGCTATCATTCTTGCAAATTATTAACTTGAGCAAAATAAAAATCAAATCCATCCTCCCCAAATGAGTTTATTTCTGCATACAAACACCTTACCTCTAATGTAAGCAACAGATCTTTCCCACATTCAACGCTATAACCGAGTGCTGCAGAGCACAGTAAGACAGATGCTGATTCTGCAAGACTGATTTAGGTCCAACTTCATTGCACCTCAGCCAGATCTAATAATACTAGCAGGCCCTCTCTCGTAATGTAGTAAGGATATCTTACATCAACATGATTAGAAACAAGGCTATTCAGGCACCCAGGTTTTTAAGAAGGTGGCTTTTATTTCTCTTGTTGCAGTAGCAGAGATCAAACCAGCAAAATTAAACAGCAGCCTGTAAAAATTATCCTGAAGTCCCAAACCATCTAGTAAAAAACTAGGCAACAGTTTATGTATAAAGGGCTTGATTAGTGAAAAAGGTCTATATTTTCCATACTTAAAACAAACAAACAAAAAAACCCCAAGCAACCTAAAATCATCTTTAGAGGTGTTTTTTCAATTGCCACTCATATCTAGTTGCTAAAGCAAATCCTTCAAGGCTGAGGTTTTATTCCTTTTACAGAGGGCCAGAGAAGAGATGACTTTATTTGGACCTAACACGAAAACCCTCAATTAACCCCCAAGTAACTGTCAGACGTTCAGTTTAAGCGAATATATCAAGCCCCAAAATCCCAAACCAACACAGGCACACACTCCAAACTTACACTAAACAGAGAAAAAACAAGTTTTCCCAAACTTTCACATAAAAATCATATGGATATCTAGCACAGCTTTTTCTGCCTATGTTTACGGAGAGGCTTCAGCAAGGAGATAACCAGCTGCTGGGGAATGACAAGAGCCAGCCTGCCAACATAGCCTAGAAGGGTACTGGTTACAAGGCTTGCTCCTATGGACATCCTCCTCACCCCTTCGTGTCACTGCTCCTCTCACGTTCTGCTCTTCTGTGAACGTGGAAGAGGCTGGGATGCAGAAGGGAGGAGGGAACTCAGGGAAGGGCAGCACTCAGCACACTGTTGCTGTCTGAAATCCGCCTTAACTCACCCCAGAGTCTCCTACCAGTGGCTTATAGATTTTGGTTTTCTTTTGTTGCATCTAGTTTTTACACAAGAATATGCTGAATCAGAGTATGTGGCCTGGTAGACCAGGCAGAGATTGAACATTTAAATCTTCATGTGCGCTTTACTGGAGAAAGGACTCTGCTTTGCAACATGGCGATTCAATTTTCCTTAGCTGTTAACAAAACGCAAAACAGCTACACAAAGTCAAACAGCATCACCTCAGTAAGTGTTCATCTGGAGCCTGGGGAAAAAAAAAAAACAACAAAAAACCCCACTAAAACATCATGGATGAATTTCATCTTAGGTCAAAAAGGCCATACAAGACTATGACATAGCAAAATAACCTTCAAAGCACCTGTGTTGCTTTCGGTAGAAAAAAGGCACTTCCGAAAGCTGAAGACAACATTGGAGTTGAAGCAAGTCTAGCATACCCCTAGTTCTCATCTTTACACGCCATCTCCTTCAGATTCTCCTTTAAATCTCAAAATGTTTTTCTGCAGAAGTCCAAGGTAAGAGCTCTGGTATCCAAGAAAAGCAAGGCTGTGGATGAACAAATACAGACACGGTGTCAACACTAGGATGTTTCAATCTTACCGTGAGGCAGGGACATCCAAATTGAGGGAGTGGAAAGTATCAGGATTATGTTAGGCATTCATTACTTCTTCGCTAAAATGCTCCTGCATATTATCCTAAAAGAGTTGACAGGACAGCAGGAACACAAGACACTCTCAGGCCATCCACATACCAACTGATACTGAAAACAAAGCTTGGTGTGGTTTTTTTCTGGACACATCTAACTAAAACTGGAAACCTCAGTGAGTACATCGAAGCCTACAACAGATTTATGGTCCAGCTCTATATACAGCTCTGTGCAAAAAGTTCCCTCTTGCTACACGATTTTTTTCTCCCCAATTTCTCATTTTAATGGACAGAATCTCATCTCAAGTCACTGTCTGAACATTTTGTACTTATTAATATTTAAGAAACTAACCAGAGAAAGATCAACTGACTGCACTTGAGAGCTCCTTGTCTGCTCAGCTTTTTTTCCCTCTGTGCACACACTTCTCCCAATCTGCTCTCCAGAAGGCTCACATCTGTGAAGAAAGCCAAAACTTACCCACAGGGTCTCTTCTTCAGCAACAGGGAGTGGTTTTGTATAGATGAAGTTGACACCTTTCAAGAAAACTTTACATTAAGTTCAACTCAACAAGATGCTTAAGCACACAGAAGGGACACAAACCTCACTCAATGCAGTCCTTTCATGAACAGCACCCATGTGAGACTTATATTCCCCAGGATTACACAATACATTAAGTTCTCTGTATAGAACAATGTCATCATTTCTCATTGGAAACAAAGAAACAGCAATACTTTGGGCCAAACATCCAGCTGGACTGGCCAAGAGCAGCTTACAAACACTCCCCAAAAGTTTTAAGTGTTGTGCAAGTGCCCTCAATTTCCGACATCAACAAACATGCAGGGCTTGACCTTCAGAGCTGAGCTCTCCCCACACTCAACCCGTCACGGGTTCATCCTGAAATTAGTCACTGCCTTAGCATCACAGTCTGGTAAAGCCTTCCTCCAACTACGTCACCCTTGGCCCCAGGGTCATAACATGATGTAATGCATATACAGAGCAAACTGCTTTCTGGTTTTGAGTAACACCTACTAAAAGCTCCCAACCCTTTCAGGGTCAGGAGTCCTTAAAACTCTAGGGGTAGACTAGACTAGATAGCAATAGACTAGAGGGATAGACTTTGTTCGGTTTTTTTGCATGAGAGATGAAGTTATCAGTTAGGCTACGTATGGTGTAGAGAAATATTACACTTAGTAATTCAGGTTTACTTTTCCCTTGAGTTTAAAGGGAGATGAACAAAGAAAATACCACCAGAATCATCTCCTCCGCGTTACGGACTGCTGGCAGAAGCAACACTCGATTAACACAGGTCAGAAATGAGCAGGAAGTTGTGCTTCAGTGTTGCAGGCTTAATTAGACACAACTGTTAATTAAGCATCAACTTTGAAACGATTTAAATTGTCCACTGACTGGGTGGAGTAGGGGAGGGGAAAAAAAAAAAGTGGAAACCAGTGTAACATGCGCTACGGTACAACATGGGGTCGGGAGACAGAAGTTCAACATACCAATCTTGCCTGCCAGTGGTGAGGTTGTCACAGCAACCATAATGCAGCTTCATGAATATGCATTACGCTAAAATCTATTTTTTTCCCCAAAAGAGACTAACGTGTCATTCAGCTTACAACATGAAGCTGCCTGGGAGATGAATCGGGGTTGTACAATAAAAGTGACTTGTGTTCAAAACCTTCAGCTCGGCTGTTGCAGACGGGAGGGGTCGCGGGCAGAGGGGACACACAAACAACATGGCGGCACGGGGCTGTAGGACTCTCATCGGTACCTGCCTCCTCAGCCAGAGCGTACTTCAGATGTATTTGGCAATCATTTCAAGGCAGAGGCTCCCAAAATGAGCTGCTCGGTCCCTGCAAAGTTTCAGACCTGTGCAAGGCATTATCCCTGAAACCACCTGGGGACAGGCCCTTCAGCAAGCCAGAGGAGGCGGCACCTCCAGTGACCCTCCACGGTAGGATGGAGAAGGGGGAGCTGCTGCTCCCACTGCTACGGACAGTGCCCAAGCCAGCTGAAACTGGGGGGCCTTGGCTTGATCATCACTGGAAAATTGTGGGTGGAGAGGCTCACAAAAAAAACCCCAAACCACACACATGTACCTATACAGGTCACACACCAGTGTGTCAAGAAAGAAACCGAGGGCGGTGACTATTTCAGCTGAGTAGCTGTGAAGTTGTACTTTGTACTTAATCCCCCACTTAACATCACACCTCCAAAAACACACCCCTTCCGCCAACAGGTTGACACCCTACACACCTCTGTCTCTCTTTCATCATGAAACCTAAAATTAGCAAGCTTTGTTAAATTAATTTCTCTGTAAACTGGTAAACTGGAAATTTTAACTCCCAAAACAGGAAGATAAAGCTCATTTTTTTCCTCAAGACGCCTGTGTGGGGAAAAAAAAAAAAAAAAGTGAAACTTTTACTATTCCATCTGAAGAGCTGCACCAAAAAACCCTGCAAGAGAATGACTTAGCCTGCAGAGGGGAGCTTGGGCAGCACACAGGGACTGGAGGAGCCACCAGTTCAAACCATGGGGCAGCAAGTAGTTGCTCAGCACTGGTGTTTGCCAGCTACTCTGCCTGGCAAGACATCCTGTGAAAGGGGTAGCATGTCCTGACAGTAATAAAAGACTATCACCCCCCAGATGAAACCCTCCTTTCCTGGTCACCCACTGGGTCCCCCTCGCCACCCCCATCCCCCTGCTGCATACCCATCTCGATCCCAGATGAGCCTAGCCAAGCCTGAAGTCCGCTCGATCACAGGCTGACACCAAAGAGAGCAACCCCGTTCATTTCTGCCATGGCCTTTATGTCACTTGACCACTCATGCAGTTTATCAGCTCATTGCTGATACAACTAATTTTTGTGTTTGTTTTCTGGCAAGGTCAGTCTAATCGGAGCAGACAGCTATGCAGCCTCACTCATGGTTGCACAAGCTATTAGAGCTGTCATCCCTCCCGCACAGAAAATGTTTCTGGTCATGGGCAGAGGGAGAAAGCATCCTGTTACAGCAGCCACCTGCACTACATCAGGTTCAACAACTGCTGCCATAAGGCACATTTCAGGAATCAGTCCCACACCAGAGCTTCAGTCCCTCCTCTGAAGGATGGGGGAAGGGCTTGTCACAGCTCAGCATTGACGAAAGGTTTTTTTTCTCTTTCTCCACTCTGAATTTTGTCTACTAGTCAGGGGAGCTAAGGGCGAAGATGGCAAGATGAACATCACCAGCTCAGCAAGAGCCTCCGCATTCAAGAAGGCTCAGGCAGCTCAGGTCTGGCTGGTCTTCAACCAAGTAAGAAGCCAGGTCACAGAGAAAGCACTGCCATAATCAAGCACCACAACTTCTGCCTATAAAAACAGAGACATAGGGGTGATGGATGGGGGGGAAGGATGGGACACGACTAACAAAGGGTAAGATTAGGCTATCACTGCATGTATCTCCTCTTCCACTGTTCAAATAGAAGAAGCCTATCTTGACATAGCACTCAGAATAAAGTTGGCCCTTTACAATCTGCTTTAAAATAAACATTTAAAGTCAGAAGTACACGTACTAGCATGGAACAACTTATTCAGACTAACAAGTATATTATGGAAAGTGATCACTAAACTGTCTAGGAAGTGTGAACACTGCCGGCCCTGAAGAAGGATTTTAATTCTATCCTTTCAAGTAAAATAAGTGCAGGTTATTGAGACCAATGCAGTTATACAAGTTTGATGCTGACTGCATTTTTCATAATCTCAACTGCATGTTCATCATCTTCAGATGACAAATACAGGTAAATCAGAGAATGGGGGTACTGCTAAAAAAAGACACTGTGGAAACAAACCATAATCGAGGCTTAGAAAAAGACACTTTGACAACAGCCCTCCAAGGTCTATGCAGAATGGCTTGGACTTAGCAGGTATTTCTGAAGAGGTGTCTCAGCAGCATGCAAGCACTTCATCTGCTCAGGGTGACTGCTCGTAGCTCACCCAGCAATTTCAGGAACAGAACAAAGGTATAAAACATGGTCTAGTTTTGAGGAATGATGAAATAGTCCTGTTTTGATAAACAAAGATTTCACCTTGCTATTCATTGGGGGGAAAAAAAAAAGATAAATAAGAGGTACACATCTGAAACAGGATGCAACTCATGGCTAACAACTGTAGCCTGACAAATCTCTTCTGGCCTCCATGCAGGGTCTGTACCTCCACTGAGCATAGCTGAGAGTGTGCAAGCCATCGCTGAAAGAGAAGCCTGCCCCAGCCCTCACCAGCAAACATCCACAGCACCATGCGTAGGCAGCTTGCAAGTTTGAACAACACTTCACATGTGCCACAGTGCCAAGCTACCTATACATTACAGTGTCACTAATGGCAAGACCATACAGGAGGAGTTACTAAAGCTACCAGGCAGACCTGCAACTGCTGCGCTACATGTGCAATGATAAAATGAGCTCCCCTACTTTTTTGTTCACAAAGCAACCACAGGGCCATGTTCATAGTCCCCCAAATCATTCAGCTATCGGGGCACCTCACTGAGAGCAAGGCTAATAGCCAGAGTACAGCAAGATGGTCTATCTTGAGGAGCTTCCCTCAGTTTAGGGAGACAATTCAGCAAAAGCCAACGTTAACAGCTCCGTAAGCAAGTAACAAAAGTTATCATGAAACAGCATAGATGTGCGTTCTCAGAGGAAGATGCCCAGGACGCAGTGATTTTGTGTACAACACTTTGTAACTTGCTTCTGCAAGTTTTAACTATTCTCCTGCTGATCTGAGAATCCATTAAGGCTCCAAAATATCAATGTTGCAAAAATAAACCACATAAAAAACAGGTAAGTGTTTGAGATGCCTGTCATTGATTTCTGTAGGCAGCACACAGCTGACAAAAGGAATTGAGTGTCTTACCAAACACCAGTAGCTCTCCAACCACCATACAGTCATAAAAATAATTTTAATAAATCAAAATTTTTTAACTTTTCCCCTCATGAGTAAATAAGTTCAACATTTTTGGTACATGAAGAACTACAAAGACATAGCTACCACATACCAAATTACAACCACCACTATAATTAAGAACCTTTAATTACCTTTCTGTATACTGGTCTTGATCTTACAAAGAATGTTTATAATCCCCAAATCCCCACACATTTCCGTGCAAGAAGTAGTGCTGCTGCTTGTTCTGTTCCGTTCCTTCTCCCTTCCTCCCAACACAAACCTGAAAATGCTCCTGACGATAGTGCTAAGGGCACAGAAGGTATAGGGCAGAAAACAAAAAATCACTATGTGGATTATGCAAGTTTGTACTGTTGTAGTTCCTCATCATTTCAATTTCTAAATGAAGGGGCAGAGAAGGGGCATAAAAACTTGCATATACAATATGTAGAAGGACACTGTGTGAAAGACTGCTACGCTGCACAACACACGAAGGAGGGATTTATCCAAATTACACACAGGAGTAATGGAGAAACAGCAAGTTTCATAAAGTCTGGCTTCAGGCATCAGTTTCGTTTCTGGCACTGTCTGTACTACACAGCCACTTGTAAAAGCCATGTAATCTATTCCTTGAAATCTTATCACAGAACAGAAAACTCAAGGTCAAGCTCCCACCAGACCTACAGAAATGTGAACAGCAGCTCCGTTGGAAAGTGGCACTCTGGACAAAAGCCTCCTCCACTCCCACCCACACAGCTTGTCAAAAGTTGAGAGGGATATTTTTCTCCACGTAGCAGAGTTTGGAAACAGCAGAGGAAGTTGCGTGATACAGGAAAGTACCAAACTTGTCCTCTAGGTATCACGGACCTCTCCTCCGTTCCTTCAGAGTGCAACTCTCTACGTAAATTCAACTGCACTGTTGGCGCATCTGCTATAAACAGGACTGAATCACAGTACCCTAAAGACAGTTTTGATTTCTGGACAGCAATTACTTGTTTAAATAATTTGGCTATTTAACAAACTTCTCTCAACATAGCGATATGGCAGGCTTAAGGTTGAAAGGCCCTGCTCTTCAAGGTAATCTCCCTTACAGGAACAAGCCTCTATTCCCTCACATTTCAAACTTCATCATTCCCTCAGTAGGCAGAATATCTGCTCTTTGTCCCTATGCTTACAAGGGTAATCCTGAATTAAAAACCAACAAAAAAACAAAAAAAACAAACAAACAAAAAAAAAAAAAAAACACCCCAAACCAAAACCAAGGTGATATAGTCACACCAAGCAGCAGAGTGTCCAACCCTATGAGAAACTAGAGGGGCCATAAGGAATATAAACACAATCCTGAAAGTTAACTCTTTTGTTTAGCAAACTGCTTGGGTATTCTGCCATAACTGCAGATCTTTCATTTCACATGTTGATTTTAACATGCTTTGGACAGCAAAAATAAGTGGAAGTCTTTGCTATTAAATCTGATTCTTCCAAGAAGCACGTGTAGTCTGGGCATCTCCTCCACGCTCTTTCCCAATAACCTCTGTACATAGAATCAACTGCTGTTAAAAAAAAAAAAACGAAAAAAAAAAAAAAACCCACACAATTTTGGTGATACCTCTAACTGCTCTAAGTAGAGGAAACAGTAGTTGAAACACAGACACCAGTCCAGCCCAGGGAAAGGCTGCCATACATGCGTAGCAGTTGTGACAGTTAAATATGCGATTGGTGGAGAAGTATGAAGGTGAGGCTGAGCAGAGGGTGTCCCCTCACCCCACCAGCAGTTAGAGATGGGGGACGACAGCGTGGGTCTATGCCAGGAAGGGGAATAACCTCAGAAAGAATGACAGAGCCTGTGAGTCAGACACTCACAGGGAAATACATGAGAGGGAAAGAAGAAAAAAAAAAAAAAAAAAAAGAGACATTACTCCTGGAGTTTCCCATGCATTCTTGTCTTTTCTCCCACATTTTATTAGTTCATCAAACCAATTTCATTTTGCAAACAAAATCAAAATAACTCATCACTCAAAACACCCAACACTGCCACAAATGAACTCCGCCAGCAATCGTAACCCACGCGGCTCCAGACACACACAGAGCGGCTTGGCTGCCCACCTTCAGCAGCTTGACATACATGGCCGCACGTGTGACCAGTGGAGGAGAGGGGAGGAAAGACGGAGATACACAGCCATATTCTATGAGCAATTTTGAGGCTTCCTTAAAGCATGCGTAGAGTTGAGGAAAACTAAACAAAAAATTGCATAATTTCAAGAAAACACAGAAATGATGTGTTACGTAAGTGTGTAAGGAAGGTACAAAGCCTCTTCCCAACAAGTAAACCAGCCAGCTGAGGCTATTACCATAAACTAGCCCAGTTCTTACTAATTTGGCCGTATTTGTAGGAAATTAACATTTTATGGTGCTTGTTATATCCTATTGCCTCATAAGTGCAGATGGCAAAAAAAAAAAGATTATACACAGGAGTTAACTATATTTTTGAAGCTGCTTGAAACAACTGGAACGAGGTATCTTAAAGCAAGCCTTTAAATAAACCAGGGCATATCAACATACCCAGCTCCACTCCTCTACTGAGGGGGAGCCTGCTGTTGGCAGCATCACCCAAGTACAGGCCCACGCTAAGTGGCGTTTCTCCCAAGAGAAGCCAGCATCTCTCTTGGTAGAGCCGTATTAGTAAGGTTTCCACTGTTTTTCAATACGAGATGTACCGGACACAAGGAAGAGACAGAAGAAAGTCTCTGCCAGTTTGGTTTTTTGACCCCAAAATGAATCCAATGGTGTTCAGCTCTTTGGTTTATTAACCAAGCCTGTACAAGCACTCTGATCTATCATACTTTTTGCATGCTCTATTTCAAAACAAAGTATTTTCTCCTCTCAAAATGTCACAAATACACCCTGAAGCCTGTCAGGCTGCTAAAATGTTACAAACCCAATGACAGTAAATAACCTGGCACATTGCTGAGCCTTCAGACTCGAAATAGATTTAAATTAACACAAAGATAGCAGGATAGAGTTTAGTAACAAAGTGAAGAAACCAAGGGAGAAGAAATAATCTTATTTCAGTCATCATTTCAATCAGACCAAGCAACTTAAAAGCCAGCTACAGGATGGCATTTACGTCTGCCTCTAGCCTGGGATGAGGGCCAGAATTACACTACTTGAGCTGATGGGTTTATTTATGCCATGATGATACTTCAGTTAGCAATGATAAAGGTCCAAAGGTCAAAGTAGTTTAAGAAAAAGAGCCATATGCACACAGCATATTTTTCTGAGCAGTTATAGTTGGGGTGGGGAAGGCCACGAAGCTGAAGCCCAGAGACCACCCACAGACCTCCGAATGACCTCCCGAAAACTCCCTAAAAAATCTGGAGGAAGGAGTAGAAATGAAGGCAGAGAGCTGCATTTTTGACACTTCTGTCAGTCTCCTTCCAGGACTTCTTCCAGCTCTCACTTTTTCCCAATTACTTCATTAATATTCACATATTTAAATCTTGGCATTTTAAAAACTAAACTATGGATTTCACTTTTCAAGAAGGATCCTAAAAGTTTAATTACCAATCAGGCTCAAATTCTGGTTTGGGGATGTCAAGCCTTTTGTTTACACTACACGAATGTTTTAACAGATACAGTCTCTCAAAGTCATGGAAACTTGGAATTCCGAGACTTTTTGCATTAATGACAGAAACATGCTGAAGGCCGCAGGACATGATCGAACCACCAGCTAGCACTGAACTCCCGCTAACCTCTGATTTGCTTATGTAACGGCCATCAATATTTAAAAAAAAAAAACAAACCACACAACAAAAACCACCACCAAATCACCAAACCGTAAAAAAAAAAAAACCAACATTATACTACTTTATTCCTGAATATTTTAGGGATTCCAAGAAGCTCCCATCTGTGCCCAAAAGCAAACTACAGAGCATCAAATTTGCTGAAGGGTGGGAGAGGGGGGAGAAAAAGAAAGACAACATCTTTGAACTTCTTTGTTGTAGGCATCTAGGCAGGCTGACTAAACTTTAGCAGGGACTTGCATGGCTGTAAATGGAGTCTGTTCTAAGCAAGACCTAAGCCATGGAAGATGAGATGACAAGAAACAGGGACAGGCTGTCTTTAGGGTGACAAGAAAAGCTGTAAATACACAATAAAAGTATAGTTCATATCCTACCAATACTCCTGCCAAATGCTTCTGTTTATTGGATAGTACAAAATCTTCAGAAGCTTAACAGAAGTTTTAATCAAGGACTGTTCTGGGGTTTTATTGCTGCACTCAACCTTGATGCCCCACAACGTACCAGAGGCATCAGGCCTCCAAGAGCTATACTGCAACAAGCAGAATAAAAAACACGCCCTGCTACCTCTCCTTCAGAACAGGCATCCACACAACCCAGAAGACATGAAAGCAAGTTCTTCTGAACTAGAAGACTGTTTTCCAGTAAGTGGAAAGGTTTCTGGGTGCCCAGGAATCATGACAAACAGTAAGGTGGGAAAGCTGGGCCTGATTTGTGTATAAACAGCCCCAAGACCTTTGACTAAGAGTTCACACAGGGTCAAAACAAAGTCTTTGTATTCGGTATATAAGTTAACAAGGCTACAGAGGAGGTCAGACCATTTCATACTGGCGTTCCTGCACAAGGGTGCGTACAAGAGCACATGGGGGACAAAAGAAGCTGTCTCCCTTCAGAAATGACAAGACTACTGAACCTCATGCAATTGAATACTTTTAAATAAAGGTGTTTGCTTTAGCAGACTGGCTACCGGGCAAGCTTTCCTTTCCACCTTGCCAGGTGGAAAGCTTTGCTCTCCCCCACGCTCCAGTGACAATACTCACATTACTAGTTACGACTGCATTTTGCAAAAAACTTTTACTTTAAGAGTTCAATCTACTGGTTAATCTTTATTTAAAATGAAAAATAAGTTATTTCAAATGAGTATCATCTTGTAAGAAAGAAAATCTGCATGCTTGTAGCTAATCGACTTCAAGAGTTGGCATCTGGCATTTCCTCCATGGTTTGGAAACACCAGTGATGCATCTACTTCCTAAACAGTTTCTCGTCTCCTATTTCAGATAATGAGCAACCTATGGTCAGACAGTCATCTTCAAGGTACAACCCTTTCTTAGTGTTTCCAGTAAGTATATCTGTCTTTACCTTCTCTTCTTCTGACTTTTACAAGAATGCAGTATTAACTTCATAGCAATTAAATCACTGAATTTAAAAAAGCTCTAGAAAATGTCAGCGTATGTAACTACCAACGCTTGGTTCAGTTGAAGCTTTTGAAAAGGGAGGAGAAAGTAAAAAAAGCAAATCACCACCTTCAAAGCAAACACATGCTCTTTTTTGTGTCAGTCCATGTAGTGTTTCCAAAACTCATCTAATAATTGTTGAACAGTTAAATACACACATGAAATTTTTTGTGCAATGAGCGAGGTCTGCTGTACTTTCATACTAGCTCTCAGATATTATGATGAACTTTTAGCCAGCTGAGAAGAAAGCCACCTTCAGGGTAAGATAAACAGATGTAGTTTGCTTCAGACAATAAGGAATACAAACCGCATGGAAAGATTTTCCATGGTTTAACAAAGATAATAAATTGTCACCAAGAGCAGACTAATGAGTCACAGACAACAGCTTAATACTTAAAAGCTTATCTCTAAAGAAAAAAATATTTATGCAATTTCAAAGTATTACCAACAAAACAGAAAATTAGTTTTGAATATATCCCATTGTCTCCAACCAGGATAGCTGTATGCATCCAAGTGAAATCCAAAGTGGACACTGCACACAGCCAGGCTTGCATTCCACCAGGAAAACCAGACTGAAAATGCCGGTCATTGTGTCTCATGCAAAAAGCATATGCTGTCCCTGCTCTGTTTCAACAAGGACTGCCAAGGGCCAGAGAGCTTCACCAGGCAAATTCAAACTGCTGAGCAAAGTGAGCTCTGCATTCCTCCTGTAAAATAGCCCAAGAAATTGTATTTGTGTCTCACTTGTTTTCATTGCATTGTTGTGGAGGGATAAGAGATCCAGCGTTAGAGGAAATCATTGTTGGCAGAGCCCTCAAACTGGGGAAAGGTTGCTATTAGAAGAAACAGGAAAGAAGCAGAAGTAGCTTTAGAAAAAGTGTTATTTGCTGCAAAAATGTTTCCTAATAGAGTTTTCTGAGGAAGTCGGAACTATCCCAGTTTGGTTGGTTATTCCCATAACCGAAAAAAAACCCAAAAAAAACCCCAGCTGCTGAATGTGTGTGCATTCATCTGTCCCATAAGCAACTCCGCTGGGAAGGGAAGGCAAAATCTTTCACAGTAGGCTCAGACCCTTTTATAAGCACCAAAAGCTTTATAGTCAGAACATGTTTCTGAAACAAAACAAGGCTAGCTCCAGATAATCTGGAAGAGACCACAGTCCTCAGTTCTGCAGTGTTTTGCAAATTCTTGACATTAGTTTTAATTACAGATGAAAAAAAATCTCAGGAGTGCAGGACCCTGTAGCAGCTGGCAGTTCTCTTAAAGGATCCATATGCCCAGCCAGACGCTCCATGGCTTGTTGGGAAGGACATTCCTCATTGCACGATCCCAGGTGATTCCATCGAGCGGCTGACATTGGGCAGGGTTTTACAGAAAACCAAGCCGCACTACGTTTTCATACAAAAGGTGATCCCAGACAGTCAGCAGCATCTTTTGGGTTGCTTTGTAGATTAGCCTTTAAGAGGAGAGTGAAGATCTTGGATAAAAGCACTGCAGAAGTGCAAAGAATTATAAAGTTAATCAAACTGCAATAATGCCTAGAAGTGGTTTAATGCTTTGAAAAGTCAGACTACATAAAGAACATAGTTATACAGACTCCACTTATTCCTACTCCTTCCGATGACATGATCCTTGCAAGCTGATGCAAGACTTAGTGGTCTACAGAGCTGGTTTTTACTATTATCTGATGATCACAGTCCAAAGTCACCCTAATATTGTCACACGAGGATGGTTTGGATGTTTTCCTGCTCTCAGGTCTCATGCTTCACAGCTACCTTTGCCCCACACAAACAGGATGGCAGCTGCTGGGAATCAAACCTCTCAGCTACACATAGCAAGAGGAAGCAGCCAGGATCTTCAAGGATGGTACGTGCAGGCAACTCCCTTGGCATTACTCCGTCTCACAAGGGAAAAGGTGAGCAAGAGGGAAGACAAAGAAAGCCCCAAACCCAAAAGTGAGTTCAGAGATAGGATCCCAGACTACAGATCATCTTGTAGCTTGATTTTGAATCAGGTAACTAAAGTGTTCATCGAGGGCCATGCAAGTGCATGGAACATCACACTGAAGGTACACAGCATTTCACCTTTGGGTGCTGAACATGCTATTTTTTTCCCATTGCAATGTGGTACCTGTTGCAATAGTTGAGCATCTCACAAAATGCTCAGAGCTCAGCCTACTGGTCCCTTCACCCCCAGAACAGGGTTATGGATCTTTTCAGACAGATGTCTGAGCAGGAGAGAAGAGACCAAAGACTCGAATTAGGCATGCTACCCTCCCCAGCCAACCCAGAAAGCGTAAACTCACCCAGTTTCTGGCAGCACGTTGTCCCTGGAACAAATCCTAATACTGGTAGTGGTCACACTACTACAGGAGCGTCTGGGAAAGCAGCTTGTGCCCAAAGCACACAACTATATGGCTCTCTAGATTCAGATCCAGAGTAAATCACAGTAAATTACAGGGCTTAGATACCCACATCAGTCCTAACATAACTAGGAGGGACCCTGAGCTATACAGCTACAGACATCAGCTGGCTCTACGAAAAGCAAGATGGAAAAAAAAAAGATATCCTTGTCAGGCTCATAACGCAGTATCATGGACTACGCATGGCCTTCAAACTACATTTTAAGAGATCCTTCTCTAGAGGCGTCACATTTCCCCAGCCCTATGGCTGTGACGCTGCTTAAATACTGCTGACAGTTATAAATCTACATTCCTCTCTGTGGCCCTGCTACATTTCCCCAGGAATTACAACATGCTGTTAACCTTGAAAAGTGCATCAAGTTATTTTAAAATGCAGTTACTGTGCACACCTGGGAGTGCAGAGATGAGATCCAGAGAGAGGGGAAGAAAAACACACAAACCATTTCCTGAATGTAGAAGGAACATGGAGCCTCAGGTAGGAAAATCCACGGTGAGAGGCTGGAGGACTTTTTTTCTGAAGGTAGCTGTAGAGGTAAAACTCTTAAGTAGTTCTCTTTTGCATACACATTTCTAACTTGAAGAAGCCACTTTTCAAAATTTAAGCTAGTGATAAACTTCAGATTATGAAATAAACCCTGCTTTGAGCATCTAAAGATGCTTGTGTATCCTTCATTGAAAAACCTGGTACTAATTTTCAGTCTCTGAGAATTGGTTGTTTTCCAAATCAGTGATTTTGAAGTGTTCTGTATATAAGTAATTTGATACCTGAAATGAATATTGAAGGAACAAGTGGCTTTTACAACATGGTAAAAAATGCCAAGCATTAGTAATGCCAGATACTAATACAAACTGCTGACAATCCTATCGAGAGCTCTGATAAGACAATTTTAGCGGTTGGAAACTAACTGCACTCAGTCACTAATTGCATACATCAGGCCAGCATGGAGTGCATGGCTTTGTTCTCTTTAATTAAGATAAGTATAGACCTCTCGCGTTGTGGAGTTACTTTCAGGGGAGTACTATGGAAATTTAAAATGCATTTATTAACCATTGTATTTGGACACAGAGAAGGCAAGCAACTGCTAACTGCTTTCTCCACATAATTTTGCCATATTCGTTAAGAACCGTAAAAAAAATCTTAACCAACTACACACATCTAGATATACAGGAGGAGACACCCAAACGGTCAAGAAATGAGAGTGTCTCCTCCCACAGAGTTTGATGAGAATCCCAAGGATAAAGCGGTACTTTGCGCTATACGCCTTTTTCTGGCTCTCCTCTCTCCCTGCTGTCCATGAGCAGTGTTACCGGCATTACACTAACGGTTTTATTCTGCACCTGAAGTGTTGACCTAAAAATTAAAACCCTGTTTACAAATTCTATATTTAACATCGACTACAGAGTTACCCATATAAGCATACAAAACAGATGTGGCAGAATAAGGAAGCATCCAAACTTCATTCAGGTTAGTTTATAAGACAGACGCTCACCTTCAGGCATGTCACAAGGAAAAACACAGTGATGTAGAAAGTGCCCATGGAGCAGCCAGGTCAGCCCTGACGGAGCACAACACAGCATGGGATGGCTACTGGAGAACCAAACCAGCCCACCGCAAGGACGTGCCCTCACAATTGTAAGCAAGCATTCGCTCAAAACTGAAATGAGCTCTGTTTCAGACAGAAGCCCATATAAACACGCCCCAGGAAACACATGTACCCATGTGACTCAGCATCTAATCATTACACTTATTAGGCATGTGTAGCCAGCAAACCTAGTCATGAATCCCTTAATCACAGGTCAAAAGAGTTGTCAAAGCCTGCATTCATGGGATCAGGAAAACACTGAAGCATTTGGGGTTCTTTGACAAGGAACATCAGCTTCTGTGGAAGAGCGAAAGTACTCAGAGAAGCTGCATCAGTGACTTACAGCACCAAAGTGACCTCTCAGACCTGCATCCTAAAAAAACACACTCAAAATTTACTTTAGAAGTGTCTTATTTTTACAGCATACTAGGAAATGTGAGGCCACAGCTGGAGTACTTGGTCCAGTTCTGGGGCCCCCTGTAGAAGAGAGACATGGACATACTGGAGAGAGTCCAGCGAAGGGCCACAAAGGAACCGGAGCATCACTCTTGTGAGGAAAGGCTGAGAAAGCTGGGACTGTTCAGCCTGGGGAAGAGGAGGCTCAAGGGGGTGGATCTTATAAACGTATATAAACACAAGAAGGGAGGGTGCAAAGAGGACGGAGCCAGGCTTTTCTCAGTGGTGCCCAGTGACACGACCAGAGGCAATGGGCACAAACGGAAACACAGGAGGTTCCCTCTGAAAATCAGGAAACACTTTTTCACTGTGAGGGTGACTGAGTACTGGCACAGGTTGCCCAGGGAGGTTGTGGTGTCTCCATCCTTGGAGATATTCAAAAGACGTCTGGACTTGGCCCTGGGTAACCTGCGCTAGATGGCCCTGCTTGAGCAGGGGGTTGGACCAGATGGCCTCCAGAGGTCCCTCCCAACATCAACCATTCGGTGATTCTGTGAAATAAAAAGACTAGTTCTCTTCAGTCACTGATGAGACACCTAGAACAAGTTTTACAGTAAGTTTGATGCATTCTTGTTAACATGTGTATCTAGAACAGGTGATGTGTTCTTCACAGACCATCACAAAGAACTCACTGCATTAACTCGGGATTATGTAAGAAGCCGCAACTAAACGGAATTTCAGCTTCCGTTACAGTGCAGACGTAGCTTTTAAACTGAAAGAGACAATTTTAAGTATTCTCAAGGCATGTTTAGAAAATACTGCCAGTGGTTTTTTTCCTCATTAACATAGACAAGTATTAAACACATATGGTGACCCAAGATGCAAATAGAAAGGATTTCTCAAACACAACTGAACACGTTGGGAATCTTTACCTTCCACTATTCTCAGAAGCAAAAACCGAATCTTCAATTATTTAAGCACCTCTGAAGACCTGGTCTTGTAAGTCATGGAATTAAATTTCCTGCTCCCAGAGTGTGCACCAAGAGAAAGGACTGGGTGTTCAAGAGAGGAGGGGAAAACCAGCAAGAGCACTCCTAACCACAAACACAGGATTTTTGGTTTGCATCCGATAACTGCTCTTTGAGTTTAGTCAAGGGAAGAAGA
This sequence comes from Morus bassanus, assembly GCA_031468815.1. Taxonomy (NCBI): domain Eukaryota; kingdom Metazoa; phylum Chordata; class Aves; order Suliformes; family Sulidae; genus Morus; species Morus bassanus. Next base: position 67,754,236 of record CM062571.1, read on the forward strand.
TTTATTGTGCAAAAGAAACTGTACTATTAAGGTGAAGGAAAAAACATCCAGAAATTACTGTCTGCGAAGACTGCAGAGCCTGTTAATATTTATGAAGTCTGAAGTGGCTTCAAAGACTCCTTACTTCATTTTCTCATGTCAAAACAAAAAGCAGCACTAACTTATTAAATTTTAAGGTGAGTTCACCACTAAACTGTAACTGTTTTAATAAATTCTGACCTCCTAGGAAAAGGCCTAACTTCTCTGGGTTTTTTGTGTGTGTGTCCCATATAAATGACAATGACCACAAGATGAGGAGAGAAAAACTTGCATTTGTTCAGCAACTTGAAAGATCAAAACACAAACCCTGGAAGCACCCAACACTATGACCCAAAAGCTATGTTTGACAGCTGTATTTCTGTGCACAGATTGTTTCATGGATTAACCTCCTGCCATGCAAGACCAGGGTAGTGGGCAGAGAGAGAATCTCTTCTGGAAGACCCTGATTAAGCACTTACTGTCAAAAGCTTTCCCTCTGATCAAGCTCTGTGCCATAAAAATAACACATTAGAGGAAGTCATATCTCCTCTCAGCATGCGTGCGGCCATGCAGATATTACTTAGCTGAGAAAAATCTATACAGGAAAAAAAAAGGAAACAGCGTTACAGGATAAAGCTGGAAAATTGTGTACCTTATTTGGGCCCAACACGGCCAGGTTTGGACAAGAGAGCCTCCAATTTGGGATGGCAGATTTTTCTGCATGCAATACTGGAATATTTTGGTAACAGCCAGGGCTTTGGGGACTTCAAAGTTCGAGAGTATCACTGCTAAGCCTGATAAATAATGGGGGTAAGGAGAGGGAGGAAGAGACCGGGACAAGCCACTGAATAGCTTTAACCTAAGAAATTCAGCAAGAGTACATGTTGCCCTTGACCCAAGCATTCCCAAACAGCATTTATTTTCCAGACCTATAAGAAATAAAACTTCAGGAAATATCATCTATTACTCCTTAAATAGATATTCACCATAAAACTGTTAATGGGACCATATGTTATGCAAAACACAGCCTTATATATATATATAACCCAACCTATGGGTTTAGTGGTGACTGAGTCAAAAAACAAAGCGTGAGTTTTCAGCAGACAAAATGAGGTGAAATGGGGTCTTTGTTCATTTTCCAACAGATCTGTCATTGCTCTGGGGGTTAAACAGTTAATGCTCCTCCTTAGCTTTGAAGTCTCTGTATTCAGGAGCGAATGCTCAAGAATCAGAACGATGCAGAAGACAACACATATATGTAGTATCACATGTATGTACGTCATATGTATCTACAATGTTCCATACCCCAGAAGTATACCTGACCTTTAGCAGCGGCACTAATCACTCCTCAGACACCGCAGACGTTCCCTTCCCAAAATAAAATATTAAAGTTGGTTTTTTTTTTCCCAGGTCTCAAATAATATTGAATCTCTTTGGCATCCGATATTGCCCCAGCCATTTGTTCTTATAATGAACTTCAGTTCCTACAAGCTTTGAATATCACATGCTGGGAGGAGGAGAAGGGGTAGGGCCAGGAAACAGCTTCTGCAGTGGCTACCTGCTGTAAACCACCAGGAGTTAGTTTCCAGCCAGGAAGACAGCAGGGCTGCGTGTCAGCCCCCTGATTTTGCCCCCTTGGTCAGGATCTCCGCTCTGCTACTCCCTCCAAAACGAGGTCCCATGGAAGAGCAGAGCCAGGACAGGCTTTTCCCAGCTGCTGCCCTTAATTCCTCCCTCCCCCGTCACAGGCACCGACGTCAGGTCACCAGGCCAAAGCGATGCTGGCAAGGTGGGCACGCGGGCCGGCCGCGAGGTCAAAGCCTGGGTGATGCCTTCACCCAGAGCAGAAGCTGCACCGTGCCAAGGAGCAGCACGCATACGTTCAAGCAGCAGCAGCCTCTCCCGAGCCGCTCGACAGTCACCCCCCGACCCAGGATGTGCTGAGCAGACCAGTCTCACTAGTGCCACAGTTAAAAGAGAAAAAAACCCAAACCCATCGGTCTGACACTTTAGCTCAGGTTAGTCCCACCTGCCACCAGCCAGAACCATCTCCGAGAGCTTACCTGCAGAGCTGGAAACACGACATGGCTCATCTGCAATTCAGTCTGGCACCTCAGCCCAAAACCACCTTTATTATGGCAGAGGGATGAGCCAAACATACTTGTGGTCACCATATGAAAAACAGTGAAACATAACTCAGGCTTTCAGGGATTTTTGCACAATATGGTATCGTAACACCATCAATTAATTTTATATTTTATCAGTTTCACAGTTAGTAACTTAAATGTCAGCTTCAGAAGAACACAGACTAGGACTAAAAAAAGCCCTCCCTTTTTGAATAACTAGATAACTAGGTACTGCATTTGATAACTAAATATGGCATTAAAAAAAAAAAAAGGTTTAAGACAGCCCACACCTGTAATTCTGAGGAATGACACTACTTATCGCATGTTAAAAACTAAGGCAGGATCCTGTCAGATAACACAGACCACAGGCACCTGCGATCTATTAAATATTTCCCCTCCCCACCCACATCTCAACCACCACTGGAAACAGGATACCCAAAGAACCTGTCCGTCATTCATTCCACATTCACACAAGCTTAACAGTACCACATCTCTTCCATCTAAAACTCTGCAGCTGCAGTAACGAAGCATGACCCGAAAACATGACAAAAAGCTGTTATTTTCCCCTGTTTGCCCCGTATGTACGTGTGAGCCCAGCGATGACCCAGAGAAGCGCGCAGGAGGCTCACGAAATACATGCACGCCTACCGGAGCTTTTCTGAAGGAATCCGGGTTGACAGTTGGACTGTAAACCAGCCGTTTACCCAGCACCATGGCTCTGCCATCCTCTCAGTCTCCTTGAAAGTAAGCTCTCCAGCGACATATTTCTCTGCTCCTACTCCTCCAACACTCCCAAGCCTCACTGCTCCACGTCAAGGTGCACCCAGACACCGCACGCTTTGAGGGATCAGTACACTGCCAGCTACTATTTAATTTGAACACGCGGCCAGCCCCTAGACCAGCCAGGCTCAGCTAAAGCTCAAGATGCGTATCTCACAACAGAAACAACGTTCCCAGGTGTCATTTCCAAATCGAATGCCACCCAGCTGCCACCCCAGCCGGGGGGGGGTGGGGGGGGAGGTGAAGGAGGGGTGCGATGCAGCTCACGCTGCCCCCCCACCTCCTCGCCGAGGGAGATCCCTGCAAGCAGCTGTAGGAAATACTACCACGGTCAAAGCCAGCTGCAGGGCAGCGTGAAGGCGAGGAGCAGGTCTGGCAGGGACAGCGCACCAGCAGCCACAGCGCGGTCCCCGAGACCACAACAACTCGGGAGGCCAGCTAGGACGAGCTGCGTTGGCACGGAAAGATGTGACCTTTACCAGGTTCACCGCCATCCCACATACGCTGTGTTTACTACAGCCTTCGGCTCCCGGCTCGGCGGCTCCGCGGGCGCCGGCGGCGACGCGCGCCGGTCCCCGCGGCCCCGGGGGGCTGCCCGGCGCTGGGGGGGGGGGGGCGCTGGGGGGCAGCGCTGCTCCTCCGCGCCGGGGGAGGGAGGGACGGGGGCGGCCGGGCGCCCGCAGCGCCCGCGGGGACGGGCTCCCTTTTCCCGCAAACGGACGAAGAAGGCCCAGAAAGACTGAGACGCCGGCCGAGCTCCGCGCTGGCTCCCCCCGCAGCCCCCGGTCCGCCCCCCGCCGCCGCCGGCCCCGGGAGAGCCGAACAAAAGGCGGCGGAGGGAAGCGGGGCAGCGACCCCCTGCCGGGGGTCCCCGCGGGCAGCCCTGCCCAGTGCCCCTGCCCGCGGGGCGGGAAGGCTCGGACAAAAAGAAGAATAAAAAACACGTTTTATTATCATTATTATTATTATTATTATTCCCCCCCCCCCGGCCCGAGGCGGCGCGGCGGGGCACTCACCCTGCTCGTAAATCGGAGCAAACTCTCATTCACGCTCCCCGCGGTGCCCAGGCCGCCGGAGCCAGGCGACGCCCCGAGGAGAGCCGCCGGTCGCCGCGCCGGGCCGGGCCGGGCCGGGCCGGGCGGCGCCGCCGGGGCCGGGCGCGCCCCCTCAGCCCCGGACAAAGCGCGGCGCCCCTGCCCGCTGCGGGCGAGGGCGGCAGCAGGTGCCCGTCCGCGCCGAGGCCGTGCCGAGCGCCCCGCGCAGCCGCCGCCGCCGCCGCCGCAGCGCCGGAGCCGCTCCCGGGGCCGCGCCCGCCCCGCCCCCGGGCGGCCCCGCGGCGGGAGCCCGCAGTAGGCGGGGGCGGGCGATGGGCGGCCGCACGGCGCGGCGGGACGCGACGCGACGCGACGCGACGCGGCCCGGCCCGGCCCGGCCCGCAGGAGCGCGGCGGCGCAGAGGGAGGCGGCCCGCGGCCCGCAGCCCGGCGCCAGCGCCCGCGGCCGGCGGAGGCGGGCGGCGGGTCCCGCGGCCCGCCCGGCGCGGCGCGCGCAGGCCCCGCGCGGAGCGGCGGCCGGCGGCCCCCCCCCGGCCCCGCCGCCGCGCCCGGCGCGCGCCTGCCCCGCGCCGCCCCGGCGCCCGCCCGCGAGGGAGTACCCGGCGCGCAGCAGGCAAGCTCCTCCGCGTCCGTACCGTGCGGCTCTCGGCGGGGCGCCTCGCGCTGCCCGCCGCCGTCTGCGTGGCGCGGCGGGACGGTGCGCGGCGGGGACCGCGCGGCCCGAGCGCGCGGCCTGTCGCGCGCCCTGCACCGCAGCGCGCCGCGTGGGTAGGGCGGCGTGCGCCGAGGCGGGACCCTGAGCCCGGCGGGACCGGGCCCGCGCTGTGCTGCGGCGGCGGCGGCGGCCTTGCCTGCGCTTTGCCGTACTCGTAGGAGCCGTATGGCCGGGGCTGATCGCCGCCCGGTTAACGGCGGGCTGAGGCGGCGGCGGGGCCGGGGGCGGCGGCGGGCCGGCTGCAGCCTCGCCGCGCGCTCGCGCTCGGGAGCCCGGGCCTGCGGGAGAGGGGTCGCTCCTGTGCGGCGGAGGCGGCTCTGTGTCAACGCTGTGTACCCTTGTTAATTATTCAGTAAGCATGCAGGGCTCTACGCCGCCGCTCGCGCACCGCTCGTCGTGTTTTGCAGTGCTTGCTGTTAACCCTGATCTCTTTTTCGTCGCTTAAATAATACAGGGAGCATGTGCTGTAGGAAACCCTTTTTTTTCTCATCCCTCTCATGTCCCATCTTCTGGGTTTGGCGATGCAGGGGCTGCCTAACGGAGCGACTGCTGTGCAGCGTAAGCAATACTGTACAGTTTTGTAATAGATTTGTCTACCTCAGCGCGTGCCTCTAGCGCGACGGAGACGAGCCGTGGTTTGCTGCGTGGCATCCTCCGGCGAGCCCCCGGCGGGGATGGCCCTGGCTCCGCTGCTTTTCTCCAGCAGATTCGGCCGTTTGCAGGCTGGTGACGGACGGCGCGTTCTGCGCTCACCAGCGTCCTCGTATTTCATGTCATCTAGTGCCCTTTGCATGCTGTCTTTGTAACTCTTTATTTTTTGAGATCCAGAATTTATGAATCAAAAGATGGGGGAGTGGAGCCATGTGGAGGCTGAGTCAGATTGTGAAAAAGGAAAGCCAAGCGAGAGTGTGCAATTGCATATCACATTTACAAACACGGTTTCATTCATCTCCATATGTTGCTCCTGTTACTACTAATAAAGCTCTGGTTTCTCAGACTGGTGCTACCCTGGGAACACTGTTTGATCTTCCTGGGGTTTTTACTGTATAGCCTCCATTGTATTTTTGTTTTAGTGTGTAATTTTCCTGATTATGTTTTTATTACATGGAACACCTGTTAATAACAGAAAGAGTCTGATAATATGAATGTACTTTCCACACCCTCTGCTTTTGTTCCTATTATTTGATCTGCAAAGGAGTGACAGATTATTTACCAGCAGCACTGGTAAGATTTCCTAATTACAAAACAAAAAAAAAAAGCCTTTTCCCTGAGCATGCACCCCTGTTTGCTTCCTCTTTCTTTCCTCATCCTGCTAATGATACCCAACTCCATCACGGTAATTGTGGAGCTGCCGGAAATCTGGCTTTCTCTACTAAAACATTCATACGGAAGCCTCTCTACGCAAAGGGAGCCAGAGAGCACGGTCTGCTTTAGGCGTAATGGTGTCTGGGGTTTTCTTCCCTGGCAGGGAGGTATAACTGTGGAGTGTACAGTAATTGATTTAATCCAACACTGGGAGAGAAGAAGGAAGATGGTGGATTGTAGTGGGGAAAAAATAAGGTTTTTTCTTAAGTTTCAGGCGTAAGATCTAAGTGGCAATTTCAATGACCTTGATGATTTCTATTTTAGACAAAAGGCAGCAACCTAGTACAAGGGTATCATTTGTCTTCTCCTGACCTCATCCTTTGTTCTCCTTGGGTTTAGCCTGTCACTTCCCAGGGCTCGACTCTGTCCCTCGTTGGGGCAGCAGCACCTCTCACCCATGACTCTCAGAAGTGCTGTTCTGGCAGGTGATTTTTCTCCAACTGATTATTTCACATCATCTCTGTTGTGCAAGGTCTTTCTTTCTCTATGACCCTCCACGTCTCTCTTCTCTGTGTCTTATTTATGCTTCAGTATTTCTGTCTCGCCAAACATTGCGCTGGTTAGCTTACCCTCCCCCTTCTCTCTGCTTTTTGTCCACTCACACCTTTTCTCTCACTTTTGTCCCCTTTCATATATCCTCTCCTTCTTCCATCTTTTTATTTCTCTTCTTCTGTCCCGGTTTTTATACCCTGTCTTTCTGTCTCCTTTCTGACATCTCACCTCAGTTCGCTGCCTTACTCTACCATCTCTTGACATTTTTTCCTCCACACTGTTCCTTTGGTCATTGTCCTCCTCCATTCTGCCTCCTGACTTACATTTACATATCTATGTGTGTATACATATATCTTTACTCCACTCCCGATCTTCCATTCTCCAGCTGAGACAAAGAAATGACTCATGTTGATAGTCTGATCCTATTGCATCCCTTACTCAGCACCTGAAATATGCTGCTCCTGCCCATCCTCAAACACACGTATTGGGTAGACTGAAGAATTAAGTATGTGGGAAACGTTCCTAAATTCCCAAGTAGACTTGAGAAAGCAGCTCGCTCAGGCTGCACTGTGAACAGAGTGGTTATTGTGCTCCACCTGACAGTACCAGAGGAGGATTGTAAGCCCCCTTGAACCCAAGGACCTGATGGCATTTTCTTCACATTTCTAAATTTTTGATTTTTGGTAATGAAAAGTCTATAATTTTAGATAGGGGACACCACCATCTATTTGAATTATCCCTTGAATCCTGGACTGATCCAAAATAAGACCCCACAAAATGCTTGTCTTTTTTGCCAATTGTTTTGTTTTGTACATTTGTTAAGCCACTTTTGTGCAGGTGTTGGGAAAGAAACGCTTTTCTCCTTGTCAGAGCTAAGCTCTGCCTCTGAAAAGGGCTCTGTGTGGGGCGAGGCTGGGATCTCGGCTCATCAGCTTCCCTTTTTTTCGGGTGCCAGAGGGAGAGGAGAGAGCTGTGACTGTAGGATCATATGCATTGGGTGAGTGGGAGATGGAAGAATAGGTGCATAACCCAAAATGCTACATTAACCTCAGAGGGTGGGGGTGGGGTTGTTTAATAATATTTCCCCTTGACTATCACTGACTACAAACAGCATCGTTGGTGGTCAAGGACAAATGTTAGATTTTGCTATTTAAATAAGACTCTTAGTTTAAAAAAAAAAATCTGCTTTAATAATTAAACTATTTTTTTTTTTGCCTTTCAAAAAGCATACTACTAACTGGCTGGAATGAAAACAGCTCCATCCCACAGCTTCCACCTCTGCTCTCTGGCAGCTTACCTGACTCATAAAGAGAGAGGGGGTTTTTATATGCCACCTACATCAACTCAACATTTTCCTTTGTGGTGAAAGTTAATCACTACCCTTGTCATATTATTTCACTGGCCCTCTCAAAGATATGATCTGTCAGGGGGGATTGTTTATCTTTCAAGCCAGCGTTAAAACTCCTTATAGAATAGGGGTTTTTTTCCAAATTTGGTGAAAATACGCAGATGGTCTATTGCAATAAGGTTTTCTGTGTTGTTTGTTAAAAACTGGCGGTTACCGCAGGATCAGGGAAGAGATCTCTGACATGAGATGTGCCACCTGGAGAGTTGAGATGCATCAGCTGAAGGTGGAGGGCCATCCCCCAGGTAATCATTGCAGGAGGTGTGCGGTTAGGAAGAAACTGTGGGGTCGTAGCTACGATGATCAAGGATTTAAGAGGGCAAAGTTTTGTCAGCAGGGGCAATGTTTATTTTAGACTAACAGACAGAGTCAGGAAAAATGGACATGCTTTTGGGCACGTAAAATCTCTCCTTATAACCTGTTTGTATAACCTATGTGACCCCGTCTCTCGTGAGAGAGAGATTGTATGTAGTAGACTGATATTTGTCAAGCAGAAAATACTACACGAAAAAAGATAGGAAGATAGGAATGAGAACAAAACACAAAGGTGGCGTGCGCAGGAGGTAATGGAAGAAGGGGTGGAAAGAACTGTAAGTGCACCTCCAAGAAGGTTATTGGGAGTTACAAAGAGGACACGAGTTACCCTGGAAAGTGAGAGGAAGCTTGAGCAGAGAAGCATGTGACATCTTTGCAGATGAAATTCTTGAAATGAGGTACAGGGAGGGCAGGGAGGAGGGAACAGCTGAGGCCGCTCTGGAGCTGAACACTTAGTGTGAAGGAGGGCCAGGGAAGGCATTTGGTAAGAGTCTCCTCATTTCTCTGTCACGAGGGCAGGCAGAATCAAGGAATGCAAAGGAAAGGGGAAAAACAAAAGAACGGAAGTGAACTGTTGACAAATATGGATGAAGGAAGGGTAGGGAAGCTGCTGCCATGTTGACAGAAAGGGAGAAGTCCTCTTCAGGTCCCTGTGGGACCTGGAAAAAGATGGAGTGATTGAGTGAGAAGTGGGGTGCTACAGGACGGGAGGCAGGGAGCATCCCATCAGGAGTGAGCTGTCTGACTGTACCCAATATAAATATGGGTTATTTCCATTCTTGATGTGTATAAGCCTTAAAATGCATTGCAGATACAGCAGCTCTGCCCTGAAGATAGGAATGCTGCAGCTGCCTCACCATTCCTGTCACACCTTCCTCTTTCTCCCATGCCAGAATTAATCCTGTATTCTCTCCTCTCCTGCGCTGTGGAGCACTGAGCACTCCTCAGCCCAGCTCCGATCGTCCTTCTTATTGATCGCGCCTGCCTGACAACTGGGGCATAACTCAAGATAAGGCCTCAGGAGTCACCCACAAAGATGTGCTTCTTGAAGCAGAGGCACTAATGAGCTCTGTGGAGGGTGCATGCTGAGAGAGGCACCAGCAGGGAGGAAGAAGAGCAAAGGGGGAGCATTTCATCTGAGGAAGAAACAGGTTGGGAGACCGTAGCAGTGGGGAAGCTAAAGGTGGAAACTTTCTCAGGAGGAAAGTGAGTGTAGGAGGATGGAGCCACGGTGGGTTGAAAACAACAGGATGCTACAGATGACATGGCACTCCACTGGCGTTTGAAACCTGCCGCCTTTGAAAACCCTTCTGTGTTTTGAAAAGTGAACCTTACATTTAATTGTTCTAATTGGTGCTGACCAGCCAGGACTGCTGTCATTTTGGGGCTGTCATTTTGTCCAGCAACCCCCATTTTCTTCACTGCTGGTCTAGTGGTTGCAACCGAGCCTTCAGCTGAGAGCTCTTTGCAGCCCTGCCTGATGCAAATATTGATGTATCCCTAATTATGCTTTGATTTCTCTGGAAGGCAGATGGCCCTTTTTAGCTTGTATCAGTATAGTGACTACCACACTAAGTCCATGTGATAATGATGCTGTCACAAATTAGAGCTAAATTAAAACACCATTCACAGGCAATTTGTACAATGTGGAATTTGGGCATGGGCTAACCTGGCCTGAAAGCCATTTTTTTCAATGTTTCTGGAGAACTGCAAGCTTTTCGACCCAGTGGCTGTTCAAAGTAATGTGTTAGTCTCTGTACAAATATCACGTGTTGGATGGGACCAAGTGGCAGCAAACCTGCTGGGGCTTTGAACCTCCTGGCGCTTGTAATGTGTGTGAGAGAAAGAAGGAAGAGGAATAAATAAAAGAATAAAGGAAAGAGAAGTGCAAAGAGAAGGACCTCTCCAGTAGCACAGCAACATAGAACAGAAGGATGTTGTCTGGTTGATATAGAGCAGTTACTTGCTATCGCCGGAGCCATATCCTAGAAATCTTTAAAAAAAAAAAAAAAAAAAAGCAGGTTTTGTCTTTGAACTGTGGAAGGTATGGGTTTCTTCGTCTTTCTCCCTCCTCTGTTGCCCTCATTCTTCCACTTCCAAGTAAGGATGTCAGTGAGATTCCTTCTTCTCATCTCCAGCGTGAATTTATCCATGAACATTTTAAAATGGTTTATTGTCAGTTTTTGTGCCAGAGTTTACTTTTACCTTCAATAACTTCCATGTCCTTAGTGCTCACCCCTATCTGTTTCTGGAGAGTAGCCAGCTCTCCTCTTCGATGGAGCTTTGCCGTGCTGCCCCAGCCATGCTTTTCTCCTCTCCTTCCATCTAACAGGTCCTCCATTTTCCTGCTTCATACAGAAGATGACCTCTAACGCTCAGAGGACTCTTCGCCTGTGGTAATGTGATCTAGTGGCTGCAGCAGAGAAAGGTGTCAGCAGTCCTGGATCGTATTCACGATCTGGTTATTGGATGATGTGAGATCTGGGGAAGGACATTTATCTTTGTTTCCCCGCAGGATCCAGTCATAGTCTCGCATCTCCATTTTACAGTAAAATTGCTATCACCATGCCAAATTAATTATTAATACACACGTTACAATATTTTCAGTATCCTGTAGCAATGAAATCTGACTCTGTGCCTCTTGCTGCCCTTTAGCCTGTGGCACGGCACCCAGTCCTTTTGGATGTTTCTGTGTGGTACCCACAGCTCCTGCATTTACGCTTCACGTTCCCAGGCACTTATGTTTTACAGCCATGATAAAGCAGCTTTCACATATTCCTGACTTTTTCATTAATTGCATGCTTTCCACTAATTTTTTTTAATCATTTTCAGGACTCGCTGAAATGTGGGTAGTGTAACTGGGAAACAATGATTGAAGTTAGAGACTCTCATTTAGAAGGAATGTCAGCGATGACTGATTGCAGCTGCACACGTCATGCCCTCACCTGGCTCTTTCTCCGCCTGTAGGAGGAGAGTTGGTGGTGCTCACTGCCCAGGTCTGTTGAGCATACATGCATTAGACCCATCCACATGGCATGAAGGTTGCTAAAAAGTTTTGCTGGGCTTGTCTCACTCCTGTCGTTGAGGATATGGTAATACTTATGTTGGATTGTACCCATTGCATCACTCTTAAAAGCCTTAATGACCTTGGTCTGATCTTCAGACTAATTTGGGAATATAGCTTTCCACTCTGGCATGGTTTTCTATCCATATGTATTACTCCCAGTCAATGTGGTATGGCCAGAGTAAACATTTTGGGGTAAGATCCCTGCTTTTGTTTCTTTTTGCTACACAAATTATCTGTAGCGCTGAAAAAGGTCACAGAAACCTACTGAAACCTGGGGATGCAGTGTGTGGGAGGAAGAGGTTCCACACGTCTGCGTTGGTTCCCGCGTAACTCCTGCCTCAACTCAGAAGCAGCTCTCATCTCCTGGGGCTGCTTCTTCTCCCTCTCCTACCCACTTTCCCCTTATGGCCTGCAGGCTGTAGCTTTTCATATTTTTGGCCATGGCTGAATTAGTACATTTTTAATGGATGCCTTTTTCAGCACCAATGAAAATAATCTACAATTTTGATAATTCTCCATTACTCCATAAAATCCATAAAAATAGTTTGCTTAATGCCATAGCAGTTCTTTCGGCTTATTACCATTACTAGTTGAGAGACCATGACTCCATTGTAGGAGTTATTTAGATGCAGCAGACTAAGTAAGTATATGGTCTTCTGCTTTTCCAGAGAAACTGAAATGATGAGGTCAAAGATCAAGAGATTTTAATTTTTGTTAGGCACAGAGCAATTTATTTTGAATCTATGCTTTATATTTTTAGTAGCAAAGGATGTCATGGAATAAGTAAAACACCCTTCTGATGTGTAATGGGTCGTTAGTATTACAGACCCCAGTCACCTGGGATTTTTTTGTTCTTACACCCATTTCCAATCATCTGTACTTTGCAAATTGCTGAGAAGATTTGTACAGCTTGCAGTGCTTCCAAGTAGTTAAGCTGCTGCAAAGCCTTGCTTGCTTCTCCTGCCCAGCAGGATGGCTCCAGGTCAGCTGGAGATCATCTGCCTGTAAGTGGTTAGCAGGCTCTGACCTCTCCCTGCCTTCAGAGCAACTTTACTGAATTAGTGTAAGGACAGGAACTAAACCCTGCACCAAGACTCAGAGTTGCTCCTGACAGATTGACCCCCAGTGGGTCCAGCTGAGTTGAAGTGGGATACAAAGGGAATGACATCCTGTTGCTTATGGAAAGGTTTTGTGGCATAAGAAGCAAATCCTGATGACGGTGAAACTTAGAGAGGAAGCTTGTGCTGAAGTTCATGTTGTGTTAAGGTTTTGACTTATTGATAAAACCCCAGGAAGGGAGTGAGCCTGGTTATGGTCTGTGTTGGGTTGTGTTAGTACTGAGGGCTTTCTGAGGGTGGTTGGGATAATACATGTTTCTCTTAAGCCTTGGCGCTCTTTGTGGGAAAGCTGACTGGAGTGTAATTGTAGCAGATGCTGGTACTGGGTGTGCTCTCTTAAACATTTAACAGGTATTGATCTACAGAAAACATAATTTCTCCTCTTTGCATTTATTAGGACCTGTTGGTCAAGCGTGTAGATCAAAGAGATTCCAAAGCAGGTAGCTAACGAGTGCTCTTGTAAAAAGCAGATAAAAGTCATGCTAAAGCTTCTTTAAGTACTCAGTTATTTATTCATAGTAACAAAACCCTGATGAAACATGGAGTCTGATTTTTATAAAGTACTGAGCCTCCTGGATTCCAGTGGAAATCAATGTTGGCTCTTGGTGCTAAGCGTCTCTAAACATCGTATTTGTGGTTTCAGACCCAGGTTAAACCCCCATTGACTTCAGGCACTCCTTTAATCAGAGTAAGGACAGGAGTATTTAGCCTCCTGACAGTCGTTCTTCCTGCAGGACTGTGTGTCTTTGTTGCTCTACTTGACTCATGGGTGAGTTTTTATTTTCTTTAAAAATTCAACGTATTTTCTCTGCAGAGAGCTCTGATCTAGGGTCCTGCTCCTTAGTCTGTACATAAGCATCTCTGATTGATACCCCCACAACCCTGAGAAGTATTTGCAGCTTGGGCAGAAGTAGCACAAGATATTACAGCTGTTGCTGGTGATTAAAAATGTGTTTTCTAAAATCATAAATGGAAATGCTAGAAAAGGAAAGAAGTGAAAAGAAAAGATTACTGTAGGGAGTATCCTGTACTGAACTCCCAGGCAATGTGTTAACACAAGCAATGATAAGGATCAGTCAAAGAGCTAGGACACCAGTGTATCTTAGTGCTCTGTTCTGCTTGTATTTCTTCTAAAGAAATCTAAAGATCACTTCGAATATAGTGTATCTGTGTCAGGGAGTGAGTTTGCAGCATTTCTTTCGATGTTAAGGAGGAGGGAGCATCTTCAGTTTTAACATATTTTCATGGTCCAAAATACTGTCATGGTTTAGCCCCAGTCAGCAACTAAGCACCATGCAGCTGCTTGTTCACTCTCCCCACCCCAGTGGGAAGGGGGAGAATCGGAAGAGCAAAAGCAAGAAAACTCGTGGATTGAGATAAGAACAGTTTAATAATTAAAATAAAATAGTAATGGTAGTAATGGTAATGATAACAATAATGATTATGATAATAATAATAATAATAATGATAATATAATAAAAAAATAATGAAAGAGAGAAATGAAACCCGGGGAAAAGAGGCAAAAGAAAAAAAAACCACAAGTGCTGCAACCGCTCACCACCCGCCGACCGACGCTGCCAGTCCCCGAGCCGCGATCGCTGCCTCCCCTGGCCAACTCCCCCCAGTTAATATACCGGGCATGATGTCACATGGAATATCCCTTTGGCCAATTCGGATCAGCTCTCTTGGATGTGCCCCCTCCCCTCCTGGCTTCTTGTACACCTGGCAGAGCATGGGAAGCTAGAAAGTCCTTGACTAGTGTAAGCACTACCCAGCAACAACTAAAACATCAGTGTGTTATTAACATTATTTTCATACTAAGTCCAAAACGCAGCACTATACTAGCTACGGTGAAGAAAATTAACTATCCCAGCTAAAACCATGACAAATATGGCAGCATGAATCTCTTCACTAGAAGAATTGCATGTGTGTATCCAAGGTTGAAAGTTAGCCATTTAAATGATAAAAGGAGCAATCATATAAAATGCAGCAGAGCATGTGGGATTGGGGATGGCACCTTATTATTGGTACTGGATTACCTGGGAGGAGACCTGGCATCTCAAAACTGATCTCTGCGCTCCTCCACCATTGGAAGAAATCGGTTATTTCAGACTAGTTTACCTTATTCTAGGAAATTCTCCTCCTCGTTACTTCAGAAGAAAGCAAATACTACCTCATCATCACATGCTAGACAATATACCGAGAGAAAAATTCTTTCCAGTCTAAAATATGACTATCAGTTTTTGCACATGAGGCAGCATCACTGATGTCTCATGGTGACTCATCATGCTTCTGGTCTGCTTTACTACCTAAGGCAGAGCTTGCTACCAAATAACTATAAAATATCTGCTTGTTTTCTCAGTTATTACTACTTAATGGCACCTGCTGGATGAGCAAATTCTTGTTTAATAACTTCCAGGTAGATCGCTGTACATTATAAAAAGGAGGGAACTTGCAGTCTCCAGAAATACGCTGTTGAAACAACATTCATTTGCTGACATCTGGTAATTTGTAAACTGTGTTTACCAGATCTGCTGTCTGTGCTCATACAAGCGTTTTGGAGCAGATGAAGCCATTGGAAAGCCTTTTCCTTTCTGTGGAAACATTCCCTAATTTGTTGCCTTTCTTTGTGTTTCAGAGTAAAACAAAAAGCAGCAGCTAATTTAACTTTACGTTTCTTGATGTGTAGGATTAAAGCCAAGTTTTCTGTATTTTATACAGCAAGAAAAACTAAGGAAAGGGACAATAATTGGACAGAACTAACAGGACATTCCTATTTAAGGGGCAAAATAAGCAGCAAGTGCCCATTGGCTCTCATTTACTCTAGCAAGGATTAAAATAGATCATCAGAAGATTACTAAATATCAGATGTCCAAAAGGTAAGAGCTTGAGTTTTTCTACAAGTGTTTAATTTTTCACCAAAACCTCCTAAGAACAAAGTGCCGATTCTAGAAATCTAACTTTTATGGTTGATTAGGAAATTATAGCAAGGGAGCAGCCTGCTGGGCGATGGGATTTACAGTTGATGCCACAGAGGTCATCACAGAAAGGACAACTTTTAATAGGAAAAAGAAGGAAAAATCCAAGTGTTGTTTCCACCCCTGCATGAGGAGGGGTCCAAAAGGCCAGCTAGTAGTCCACCCATGGTCTCCCATGCACACTGCTGGCACCAATCTAGCACTGGTCCTGCAGACTCAGCAGCAAGGCCAAAACCAAACAAAAATGCTGCAGGAGCTTTTCTGCCTGTCTCTCTCTCCATCAATATATCAGGTCTAGGGAAAACAGAGACAGCATTAGGCTTCACGTGGGATTTCTCAGCAGAGCTCCTCTCCCATCTCGGATCTGAGAGACTGCAGTGATTTGTAGGTTTGAATATGTTTTCAGTTCATTTTCTTTTTAATGATGCTGAAGAAAGGGGTGTCAACACAAAGGAAGAGGTATCTGTCACTGCACCACTGTGATTTCTAGCAGCAGGCAGGCTGCTGCTTGGAGCTGGCAAGAAAAAATATTGTGGTTGGTTTTGTTGTTGGTTTTCCGAGGAAGGAAAAAAATGTCAGCACTGATAACTGCTTGACTCCGAGCACACAAATCTATAAAGAAAAAAATATGCCCAAAGATTTTCCTCAAAAACCTGAAACCTTCTTCCAAATGTCACCATGATGCTTCAGAGTGCCTCCTCTTGCATGGCCATACCCTGTGTCCCAGGGACCTGGGTGGCTTGGACCTGGACATGAGTACCATATCCCCTCCTTAGGGCTCCTTGTGGGAGTCTTTGGCTGCAGTATCCGATAGGAAGTGTCCACTGGGGGAACACAGCTCATAAGGCATGCTCTAGGCAAGAGGTACCCAGTCTCCAAAAGTCGCAGAATGGCTGAGGCTGGAGGCACCTCTGGAGACCATCTAGTCCAGCCCATGCTCAGAGCAGGGTCGGCCACTGCGGGTTGCCCAGGACCACATCCAGTTGGGTTTTGAGTATCTCCAAGGATGAAGACCCTACAACTTCTCTGAGCGACCTGTGCCAGTGCTCAGTCACCCTCATAGTAGAGAAGTCAGTCATGATGGCAACACTTCCAAATGCAAGAACTAATTATTAACAACTTCTGGTTTTCTCCTTTATTTAAAGGACAAAGAAAGAAATGCAACTATTTTCATCCAAAACCACCCGTTTTTTGAAGGTCACCTAGTTTTTCCTCAACAAACTCTCCACATGGACACTTTGGGAATAATCTCACTACTTTTATCTTCATACAAGAGCAGCACCTGCCTTTGGAGTGCATTACACTGTTGACAGAAGGGTTGGTGATACTGTTGGCCATTATTAACATTATTTATTTAGCACCGGGCAAACATAATCAGGCTCTTTGTGCTAGGTACTGCCCAAACAAACTGGAAGACAACCTGTTCCCAAAGAAGGTGTTACTTACCTGTTAAATAGTAGGCTGCAAAGAAATGGGTGGAGGGAAGCAAGAACACCAAAGCTTTTGTGCCAATCTCTGAACTTTAGCATCATTGCTTCCCTCGTTGCAGCCATACATGGGAGGAGAATGAGATCCTGGCTGCACTACCTGAGAGCGTTAGCCGGTCAAATGGACGGAGATGTACTGTAGGTGTGACCTTTTCTAGAGACATGAAATCACTCTGGTGCCTGTTGGGTGTTGTATTCATTTTTTAAAAGCTGCAGTACAAGTGCATTTAATACAATTTTGGAAGGCCAGACTTCTTAAAAAGCCTCAGAAATAGTCAGTTACATTTTTCAGTTGTGGTGTTTCGCAGTCAGGAAATTAGCTCATGAGAAAAAGAAGCAAGTGCACAGTTGTTTCTTCTCTTGGAAAAATGCCTTTCCATTGAAAAGACATGTTTTTGAGCAATAGGGGATTTCTTTCCCTGATATTGCTTCCCAAGTAGAGGAAGAAAGGAAGAAAAATCATGGTTTCACCGGATGAAGAAAATGTGGTGTTTAAGGGGGCAGATGTCAGAGTTTTGAAGGGAGTCCAGGACTTCCAGGGCGGTCCAGCACCTGCCCTTCCAAATGCCTCCACTGGGAAGAACGCCCGGAAAAATTAATAAAGGGGATGAGGTGGCAGAGTCAAGCACATAGTTCAGTGAAAATCATGTCTTTGGAGTTTTTAAAGAAAAGGTAAGAAATTGATCTAGGAGGGCACGCCTGGATACCCTCAAAGCAAAACGTGGAGCTCTGGAGGCTTCTTCCAGCTACACATTTCTGGCATTTCTGTGACACTGTTTTTCATATGCTGAAATTGAGCGTTCTGCCATGCTGAATCTTAGAGTCCACTTTTCTCTGAGCATCCCATGTGTCTCTGGGCATGGTCTTTGTCTGTGGTTTTCCATCTAGATCAGCTCCCTGGGCCATGAAGCTTTGCCAGGGGGTGAGTTCACCTGAAAGAGTATTGCTTTCACAACGTGCCCATCCCCTTCCTCTTTCTGTGAAACTGCTTTTCCTTTAAGTTCAAAGAGTCAGCAAAATATGTTAGTTTATGATTGCCACGTGGTATATGTTATAGCTACAGGCTTCCTGAAACTAGGAAAAGATAGTAATGTTCATAAACCAAAGCCAACTAGAAGAAAGCTTTCGATACGTGTGTTTGGTTTTTTTCTTTTCTTTTTCTTCCTGTCCTCCATACCTGATGCTAGATTGCTAGATATTCCAGGGATTTGAGAGGGATTTATATGTATTTACCCGGTTTTGGTGGTGGTTTGTTTTTTTTTAATATTGGTATGCTTTAGTCATGAGCAGTTTGAGGTTCTGGTGCAGGGAGGAGTTAGTGGTCTGCTTGCAGCCTGTTACATGAAGTTTTCCTGTGCGCTGGCCTTTTCCACCTAGTTACACAATATCCCATTTTGGACTGACAAAATACTTCCTTTTGCAAGGTGAAGCAAAGGAAACTTGAACAGGTCTCTCAAGGCCTCACAAAGGCAAAACTCCCATTAATGGCAAGGAAGAAACTGCTTTGCTTGAGCAAAATCTCAATGTGAAGGACATTAGTGCCAACTTTTGCCTCTAGCCAGGCGGGCATTTTGGAGGGCTGTGGCAGAGACGTCGCCTTCCTGCTCCCGAGCATCCCGAGGAGTGCCAGCCTGCCCTTGCAGCTGAGCGTACCCCCACTTGAAATGCTCAGCATTGCCCTTTGCCCATCACCTGCCAGACCATGCGGCCACCAGAGCCCGGTGCCTCGTAGGGTAAAGCAGTTGACAGCAGCCTTGGTGCTTGCTGCAGGTGGAAGGCAACGTCTCACATACCGAGGGTTTGGAGCTGCGGAGGTTTCTTGCACAGTTTGGAAGCAGGAGCTGGTATGCACCAAGACGTGGGCATGTATATCCAGCTTCGGCACAGAAGGCATCTGCTCCCACAAGGAACAACCAGGAGCTTTTTAAAGATTTGGTTGCAAGACGGCTGCTGTGTCTGTCTTTGAGTGCAGATGCAGACAACAGTGGAGAAACCAGGCTGGGATGGAGGGTGGCATCTCGTTCTTTCTGAAGGAGGAGAGGCAGGGCTGAGCATGCAGCCGTTGCTTTGGCACAGGCACCATTTAGGTCCCTCTTTGATGCTCTCTGTGTGCAGACCATATGTCACATCCAAGATTTCCCTCTCCTGTTTAACTTCTATCCATTTTCCCATGTGCCATCAGCCCTGAAGCTCTTTCTTCTCTTCTAGTCCTCTTGGCCAACAGACTGTAATTCATAGGTCATCTTCAAAGGAGGCGCAGAGCAGTAAAAGCCCAAGCCCTGGGGTGATGCTGGAAGCTGATCCTCCAGCAAAGCCTGGAGAAGCCTTGCCTTTCAAGGGAGCAATCAAAGTGTCCTCTGAAACACAAAACTGTTTACAGTTACAACAGTTATTCCCTTGATGCACGTAGTAAAACATGTATAAATTTGTAGTGTAGGGGAGGCACCCAGTTTTATGACAGGTTTACATACTATCTTTTTGTTATGGCACTCCTGGATGACAGCAGTTAGCTGTGGGTCAGGGCTCTGCAGGTTGTGGCCTAATGGAGAAAAACTCAGAGGGCAGATCAGGCATCTTTGCTGTAAACTGCCCAGCGCAGGCCTGCTCTCCCAAAAGCAAAGAGCACCAAATAGCAGGAAACAATTTCAGTCCATATACCTTCTCTCCATTGACACATAGCCCAAAAGCACTTTGATTTTTGCCTCCTATCCACATTCCTGTTTCTCTGCCAGGTGATTCCTGCCACCTTCTCTGAGCTCTTCTGCCCTCTGGTATTTTTGCTAGCTAACATGAATATAGAGTCCAGTAGCTCAACTAGCTAGCTTAAAACTATATAATTTTTATTTTCCACTGGAATACATAGTGTAAAACAATGGCCGCAGAAATGCAAGCACTCTCAAAATAAACTTTTACCTACATGCAAAAAAAAGGGTCTATTGGAGATTGTAATAACCATATAAAATAATTTTGACCAGTATCGTACAAGGGTGGCTTCAGTTATGTCTTGCAACAGTCTCCAGCCCATTCCAGAAAGACTTTATTTAATCCATGCCGCAGCTAGTGTTTTCTTTGGAACTGCAGTGTTGTTCTCAGAAATACGTTCACCCCCAGCCCATACTTGCTAAGTAGATGCCAACTAGGCCTGGGTTCAGTGACGTTTACAGGGCCAGCGTTATGGGGATTTAAAGAGAAAACAACAAAAAACCGTACACAAACCAGAGCAGTTCTCACTGGCAGTTCAAAAATGCTTGCATGGGGTCATGGGGTGTTTGTCTCAGTTTCAGAGATGTCATGTGTCTGCAACTCAGTCTCTCTCCTCTCTCAATAAAATTATACTGTAGAAGAATAAAAAAGAATTTGATTT
The DNA here is from genome assembly GCA_031468815.1 of Morus bassanus. Lineage (NCBI taxonomy): Eukaryota > Metazoa > Chordata > Aves > Suliformes > Sulidae > Morus > Morus bassanus. Next base: position 67,774,520 of record CM062571.1, read on the forward strand.
TTTTATGTTCTTTCCAAGCAGCTCCAAGATCCAGAGAAAGAGCTCTCAGGATGCCGGAGCCAGCGAAGTCCACCTCTGCCCCCAAAAAGGGCTCCAAGAAAGCTGTGACAAAGACCCAGAAGAAGGGCGATAAGAAGCGACACAAGAGCAGGAAAGAAAGCTACTCCATCTATGTCTACAAGGTGCTAAAGCAGGTCCACCCCGACACTGGCATCTCCTCCAAGGCCATGGGCATCATGAACTCCTTCGTCAACGACATCTTTGAGCGCATCGCTGGAGAAGCCTCCCGCCTGGCTCATTACAACAAGCGCTCCACCATCACCTCCCGGGAGATTCAGACAGCTGTGCGCCTGCTGCTCCCGGGAGAGCTAGCCAAGCACGCTGTCTCGGAGGGCACCAAGGCTGTCACCAAGTACACGAGCTCCAAGTAGCCAGATGCCACCTCTCCAACGGGACCATCAAGCACCGGACCCTCCGCACAAGCACAGGTAGGCAGCCACGGTCCGGATAAATGTCACAGCTATTATCCACAGCAATTTACAGCCTTGGGATGGGCATGAAAAGCTGTCTGGTGGAAGAGGAGACGGTGATCTGGATGTTGGCTGATTTTCATAGTCTGTTTGGGACGTGCAACGGGTCCTGCGGGGCTAGTGGAGGAAGCCTCTGCTTTCACATCTCATCCAAAGGACTGACTGACTGCAGTATATCCAAACTCTCCTCTGTGCTTGGCAAACATGCATGTTTGGCACTGGCAGGGGAGACTGGCAGTGGCAACACAGAGACGCTGTCTCTGAAGTCTTCCTGTTTGGCTGCTTTCTCACAGTCATCCAAGATGGGCACCAAAGAGTCAGCGCTGTTATCCCCTCCCTGGTAGCCCAGATCCGTCCTGGTGTACAGCAGCCCAGCCCACCCCATGTCAGCAGAAGTGGCATTGACAGCTACCGGGCATGAGCTGTAGAATAAAGTCTATATTGATTCAACAGCTATCTGTGCTTGACAGCTTGTTTTAAAGAGCCAGGCAGGCAGGCAGATGTCCGGGATGATACCAAGCACTGTTCCTCCTCGTCACTCCTGATGGATGATCCATCGAGCAGGCGAGGGTGCCGGCGCTGGAGCTGCCTGCTGCCTCCCACCGTGTGCTGAGGTGGATGGACGGACAAGGGGGGGTGTTGGGGCTGGGTCGCCACCTTCCCCAGCTGCTGCTTTGCCTGCTTTAGGACTTGCTTTGTTCTGCAAGACGTTGCTAATTCTGCTGCTTTACAGACACTTTTCCTCCCTCAACGTTGCGTGGGCGCTCCCTTCCACTGTAAGTGTGGGCGAGATGGGGTGGTGCCCGAGGGGGTGCCCTCTCCTGCGAGTGCTGGGGTGGTGCAGGACAGACAGCACAGAGGTGTCGGGAGGGGACTGAGGATTTGGGAAGGCATCCAGAGCGGGAGTGGAGGTGGTTAGCACAGTCCAGGGGAGAGGCAGGCTCCCCACAGAGATCGCTGTGGGCAGGTCACCTGGCCCTGCCTTCCCTGCTTTATTACCCAGTTAGAAAGCAAAATCAAAAACTGGGGCTGGGTGGATGTGTAGGGACACTTGCCTGCATCCCAATGATATTTTAAAGATTAAATAATGTTAAACTACTTCAGAAACTCCCCACGTCTTCTCAAAGTCCACAGTAAGGTAAGCAATAATAAAATCCTGATAAAAGCCATAGAGATTAGTGGAGGGATGTCTCGGTTGCAGGTTTATCTTCCCCAAACTGCTGGATAGCAGAAGAGCATGTGTAGAATTGGTGTGAAGTTGAAGCTTCCTACTCAAAACACAAGATTAGCCAACATTTGAAAAAAATATCAAAATCTCCGGTAGGCAGTAGCACTCGTGAAAAATATTCATGTCTTTAAAATAACAACTGCTTTCTACAGTGTATTCTGTAAATAAAAAGAGCAGCACAGACACAGGATCCAGAACTAAGTGCAGGTTCTTCCCAAACCCCAAGTACCTTGTTTTTAATGAAAAGGTAAATTCATACCCTAAAATAACAACGTTGCAGTACATGTCTCACTTTCCCCTACATATCTCTATCCTGTTTCTTTACACTTTGGGAGTGATGGGAAGCCTTGCCGAATTTACGTTGCTTTTGGAGCTGTAGGACTCTGCAGCTCCAGAAGATTCACTTATTTCTCATTTTTATAAATGTAGTCATTTTCCAGTTGGTCTGAGGAAAGGACAGCATAGACCTGCTCAACCAAGAGCACCTCAGAAACCCGAGAGCAGCATGGGTCGTCTCTGTGCAAGAGCAAAGGTCAAGTTGCTTATGGGTTGCTCCCATCCCCCTGCCACGGCTTGGAGTTTGAACACCCCACACCCAAAAAGGGGCTTTCCTACCATACTTTGCTTAGCGATAGCACACTCAAGCCATGTTTCATACTGTAATGCCAGCAGGAATCCCTAGCAATATCTTTCAGAAGGAGCAAAAGCTGGGTCCCCAGGTGTCAGCACCCACAACGAGCAGCTCCCAGCAGCAGTACTGGTACTTGGTAGCGTTGGTAACCCGGACCACTTTGGAGGTGACAGCTTAGCGCTTCCTTTTGTTTTCCAATCAAATAGTCAAAACCAGATACCAAAGATGAAAATGTAGCTGCAATGGGCCTAGAGCCACTGTCCTTGGCCCCTGTCCCACCAGAAATCAGACAGTGGATGATGCAGAAGGAGAATACGGGGAGCGAAGGGCTGGCTGGCAGCGCTGGAGCTTTCTCCTCCCATTCCTATAAGCTGCAGGTCAGAATTCAACCCCTTGGGGAATCCTCTTGAAGGTAGGAATTCAGAGTGGAATAAATCCACTCCAGTTCAAGCAGCATGTGTGAGCCAGGATACACATCTCTCAGGACTACCCAGCACAGCCTCTAAATCCTCACTCTTTCAAGCAGAGCAGAGTCCTGCTCCAGTCTCCACAAGGCTGCAAGAAGTCAGGAAAAGAAAATGAGACGACGTCCCTCCAGGGTCTCCTGGGGAGCCCGGGGAGCCGGGGACAAGGCTGGGCACTCGGAGGAGAGCTGCTGGCCCCATACACATACTCACAGAACTGGTCTCAATTTCTTCTGCCACTGTTGCCACCCTCCATTTTTGGAGATTAATTCAGAGAGAGGAGAAACAGCAATTTAAGGCTGCAAAAATACTTGAAGACTTAGAGGTGATTTTTATGTTGTCCAAAGCCGGGTGACTGAGACTGGTCATCTCCATCCATTTATAGTTTAGGCTGTCGTTTCACACATCATTTGCTCTTCACTCTCCCATGGTATCACTTTTTTACTCATCCCTGACAATGTGGAGCATAGGATAGAGGAACTGATCCAGGTTAAAATGAACCTTTTTTTTTCTTGCAAGCTTCATTTTAACCCAGTTCTGGTGGCTGCTGTGATCTGTCACTGTCATACAGACACGTGTGCCAGCCAAGGGAAGTGCTGATCCAAGAAAGGCAAAACTGGCATAAGCTAGGACTGCCTCAGAAAGCAGTTGGGAAATTAATGGCCTTAGTGTCAAAGGAGAAATGAAGAAAGGAAATCTGTGTCTCCTGCAATGGTCCAGTTAGCAGAAAAGACACGGCTTTTCAGTACACTGCTATGGGTGTTACCCTTGTGGTGTCCCACAGCCAGTTTCTCTGACAGTCCTGATGTATCAGAGACATCCCATTTCTGCAGATCCCAGAGGACTCAATTGTTACACAAGGGAAAGGGAGCAGACTGAGAAAGGGACTCTGGTCCCATTCAGCCACCAACCGTAGCAGTTGGAGGCTCCTTGTTCAGCAGGCAAACAGCATGACCTTCTTGCAGCTGCCTGGTACTGTATAGGTGCATGCTCACACCGGTTTAACGGGAATTATTTTGACTGTGATGAGCTAGACTGAGCCTTAAAAGTAGAGGCAATAGAAAATGAACCAGAAGTTCAAGCACTGATTGTCCAGTCAGTCACCTGAGGTGTGGCATATCCCACAGTTCCTTGCTAAGAGAATTTGCTGCAGAAAAGGGGTTCTGCACTTCAGGACCTGTGCTTTTAAGAAGTGTGTATTTTCAGCTCTGGAGTTGATAAAACATTTTAAAAATGAAGATAATATACTGAGCCCCACTGTCCCTACCTGATTCCCACTGCAATCCCAGAAGCATCTCTGGGACATTCCTGTGTTCTGCCAATTAAAAAAAAAAAATCACCTGCAGATCGAAAGTTGAAAAGGAAGCTGAAAAACAGTAATACAGCCTTGATATTAACCTCGTAGTAACCCTATGGAGTTCACTGCACTGAGTCATTTTTTTCACACACAATTTAAGAGAGAAAATTAGCTGCTATAGATCTACTCCTGATTTTTCACCCTGCTTCCCCAGAAGGGCTTAGAGTCCACCTGCTCTTCACGACAGACCTCAGCCTACAGAAGAACCGAGTGGCCACGTGCATCGAGGTTTGCTCCTGCTCAGGACAGACAGGTCGTTAGTCAAGCATGGGAAAAACAAGAGTAAAAACAAGTGTGGAGGATGAGTGCCTGTCCTGGACGCTGCTGCCTGTCCTAGGAGGGGATGCCTGAGCTGAGACCGCTGAAGAGTCCTGCCCAGAGGAGCCGCGTGGCTGTATGCCCTTCTCCCCTGACGACAGGCAGCCATGTGGAGGTAGCCCCAAGTCCCGGCCACCCCTGGCCTCAAGCTTGGCATGGCCTCTGCTCAGCTCTGAGCGTTTGTCCCGTCATAGCATTTCCTGACAGTTTACATCCAGACCAAATTGTTTACAGGGAAAGGAAGAATGTGAACTAAACCATAAAAATCACTTGCTGCCAGAATTTTGGGAGTTCCCTGGGACAGCACCTGGGGAGCGATCTCTCGTGCTTACTGTCCATGCATGGTATCTTGTGGGCTTATGTACACAGATTTTCTGACAGTGTTACATCAAGTATGATCCATGTTATATTACTGCTGTTTTATGACCTATCTTACAGCTAATTACCTGTTTTCTGTTAAATGTATAAATAAAATGTAAATGCCAGCCTGTTGAAAGTCAGGTGAGACCCAGCTGTCAGGAAGTCTTTGCTTCTGTGGTATCACTGCCCCCGCCCCACCCCCCACCCCCAACATTTCTCTTTTGCCATCATATTTCCTCCAGACCCAGGGTGAGAGCAGCCATTCTTCTAGCAGAGATGAAGCCTGGCTGGTCCTGGCAGAGGGTCAGTCAAAACCCAGAGCGGCCCCACCACGGAGGGGATGTCATGGGCTGCCGCCATGAGTCCTTGCAGGGGTGTCACTCACCCCAAACAGGGGTGCAACATGAACACCTGTGTGTTTTTAAGCACTTCCAGCAAGCTTGCCCCAGGCAGAGCCGAGCCTGCAACCTGTCCTTGCCGCAGTCCTGCTCGGGGTACGCTCTGCGTGGCACCCACCATTTAATCCCACCAAGGGGCAACACTTTTGACTTGCACAGACTGAAGCACTGTGAGATTCTATGGCTAGAAAAGTGCTTTGTGCATATTCGGAATTTCTGTTTATCTGAATTAATGATTGCTGCCACTAGAAACATCTTTCCTTGGACTATGAGAAGTTTATAGATAACAAACATGGAATAAGATGTAGCATCTGAAAACCTCGGGAAGGAAAAGATCTTCCTTTTAAAGAACGATTGGTAAATACACTCAAGTGAAACAGTTACCTGCTGGACATCAGCATCATAATGCACCCACTGGACTGGGAAATGCATGTGCCATGTTAGATGCTGTGTGCTGGAGAAACAAGCTAAGACTTCAGATATGACATATAACAGAAATCAGAGCTAAAAAGGTTTAGTGTCTCTTTGAAGATAAACTCATAAGCTTACCGTAATTGGTAAGCTTATAGAACCCTTATAACTAATTGATCTGAAGTGTTTCTTTCCAAAGAAATAAATTGTGCTACTTCTAATGTTGATTTCCATTTTGATACCCCTTTGCAGTGCAGTACCCACAACGCACTTTCATAACAGAGCTGATACGTGGGGCTTGGGAAGACCCAAACCAGGTTACAAAAGGTAGAGCATAACCCATGGCCATGCTCCTTCAGGAAGCTGGGAGATAACTTACTTTTTTTTGGTAGTTACTCAGTTATTAGTTTTTATTGACTGATTATTCAAAGACCATTAGCTGGACTCAGGTGCCACATGGCTAAGGCTGTTGGTGGAACCAGATACAAGAACTCGGGAGCATCGAAAGAAACTATGAGAGAACAAGATTTAAAATAAGTAAAAAGGAGCAATACTTCATACAACAAGCAGTCCACCTATTGAGCCCTTTGCCAACAGATGTTGGAGATGTTACAGTTTGCTTCAAGAACAAATTAATGGAAGAGAAATCCATTGAGAGTTGCTAAATGCATATAAACAATGTTGAAAAGGATTAGAGGCTGGGAGAGTAGGAGGAGGACATGACAATATGTGTCTGCCCTATTCCTACAGTCTTCCTTGCCTGTTCTCTCATGGCCACTGCTGGAAACAAGATTTTGGGTTGGGTGCACCAAAGGGCTGATCCAGGTTGTCTGCAGAAATCCATGTAATGTCTGCCTTGTACTACCCATGAACTGTGGAGGGTTTCAGGCAGTTTTCTTAGGCCTCTGATGCTTAGAAGAAAGCATAAAAGAAAGCTTTTTACATTCCTTTCCTACATGGCTCCTGCACTTGCCTTGATGGTTATGTGGATCATGTTAGCCTGGTTTACATGGAAGATGTAAGAGATGTTTTGTTTCTAAAATAGTTAGAGTTAATAAACACAGATGGTGTGAGAAAAGAGAGAGGAATGGACCTTCTGCTTTCTCATATAAAGGAAAGCTGTTCTCAAAAAACATTTCTCATTTTCTCCCTTGAAGCAGTTGATTTTTAAAAAAAATTATACACAATTTCCTGCCTTTTAATGTCCATAATGCTAATGCACCCCCCCAAAAAAAAAAATCTCTTACAGAATTTCTTACAGAATTCATTCAGAAAAATTTTCTTACAGATTTAACTGTCTTCCAAAGACAGAAGGAGATTGTAATAGTAATAGAAATGGGAAGATTGGTAAGAATGGGGAAGGAATGGCAATGGCTGGGTGTGAGGCACCAGAAGGGACCAAAGCCAGGAGACTATAAGTGAATGCTGTAAGAGTGGCAGGTGCTGATGGGACCTCGGTGAGGAGCCCACCAAGATGCCAGCACACACTCTGTGCGGTTGCTTGGGACTCAGGAAATGAAGGGCAGGGAGTAAATCTGCTTCCCAAATCTGCCAAGCAACCCAGAGGTGGAGCAGGATGGACAGTGTAGTTGCTGCGAGCAACTAAAGGTACAAAAGGCACATCCAGAAACAGCACGCGGTCACCAATCTAAGGGAACCCAGGAAATTTGATGAGGACATGATTGCACCATCCCTTATCCTCAAAGTCATTGCGAAGGTGGACACACGCATCCTGGTGTCTACATGCTGGTCAGACGGCTTGGATACACCCATCTGGTGAGTACATGGGTACGAGAATATGAACGTGAGTCAAATCAGTACTGCTTTAAAATAAATTCACCTGCCTACAAGGTGATAAAGTCACCTTCCTATAGGGACTTGCACTGAGTTTGCTGTGCTGTGGCTGCTCATTAATTATTCACGTACATCCAGCTTCTGTGCACCTCTCCAATTTATTGGCCATTGAACCTCCTCCTATGCAGGTGTGGGAGAGCTTTCTTTATACAAAGTACATCCATATTTGCCAACACTGGAGAAAGCGTCCAGCACAATTTTTTAAATAAACCAGGAAATGCTTCTGACCTAACCTGCCCCACAGGCTAGGACACATCCTGATGAATACCTGGCTGCCTCTGAAAAACATAGCTACAGACAGGAGAGCCATGAGTGCTGTCAATACAAGCACTCAGTCTCCTCTCTTCAGCTGAGACTGGCTGGGAGGACTAACAAAAGGAGGGAACATAAGTGCACCACATCCAACTTCATTAAAATTAAGGAAATTTGAGGCTCCTATTGCCATTTACCATCTTTTTGTAGGCTTTCTGTTTCTTTGGGGTGCTGCAGTATTCAGGGGTTCTCAGGAAGCCTGGTCTTGTGGGCTCTGATGGAAATAACCTATTGAACTGCTCCATCTCAACAAAACCTGCCCTTGCAGGAAGCTTTCTGAGGTGTGGCTCAGTTCTAGCAAAGTGGGAAGCCTGTGACGACAGGGGCTGCTGGTAAATGGTTGCTTTCACTGGGAGGTTACTGTGTTGGGATGAGCGTTTATCCCACAGCTGCTTCATCCTGTCATCAAGGTAATAAAAAGTCACATCCGAGTGCTGACTTTGGAGATGCAGCTTCTTTCCCTCTCTTCTCACAAACTCCCTGCAATGCCATGTCTGTACGGGCACATCCACGTGAACTCACATTAAGCTCATACTGCTCCCATACTGACTTGCACTCTGGCCCAAACTGCAGCTTTACGTGGAAAACTCAGTGGGCGAGCAATATAAGAAAACACAGATTTATCCACCGACCCCTTTTGCAGCTGGCGTTATGGCCGGAGGATCCAGACACCTCTTGCCACAGCTGATCTCGGCTAACAAAAGCTGCCTCCGTGGGGTCCACCATCAGCCCCCGGCCACTTAGCAGGAAAGAGCCAGAGCTCTTTTTAGCTCAGATGATTCAGCACAAAGAAGCCTTTATAGCTCAGCAGCAGGCATCTCGCGCCTCTTCTCATCACGCCTCTTCTCAGGTTTTAAATACAAGGGGACAAAAGTTCTTGCAAACCCCTGATTCTGTCAATTCCTTAAGCATATGCCTGTAATGCTGTTTCTGGCATTTAAGTATCTTTAAATGGAAAAGATAGATCTCTTAGGAGCCACAGGACACTGCATGCACTGTGTCTCTCTCAAAGCCAGCATCTTCTCTGGCATAAACTAATCACCACTTGTGATATTCTGTGCTTGCAGGGCAGGATACTGAATAACACTGAACAGCAGCAGAAGAAAGTTCAATGCAAGCAGCTGTGCTTCATGAAGAATGAACAAGAGGTCCTCCATGCCAAAGGGTATCACAGCAACCAAGAGCTCAGCCATATTTTAAAGGGATTAGAAGTGCATAGATGGCAAGAATTTTAATAACAAAAGGCTAAATAGATGCAAGTTTGCAAGCACCAGGAGCTGTCCGCTTTATTGCAAAGTTACACTAGTTACAAAGGAACAGCAGGAACAAGCCTTATCCCACCCTGCCAGCTGCAGTGAGACTTGCAGCATCCTCAGAAACAGCCCATACCTGTCAGCCCTGGCAAGGAGCCTCCACTAGGTAGAGGCAGAAGAGAAATTTGTGCTGTAACTTCCCTATTTATATGAATGGTCAGTTCAGAAAGCAATTCTCAATTTTTGGAAGTCTTCCCTCTTTTTTTGTTTGTAGTTTACCATTTGGATCACATTTTTCATGTTTTCTTCAGAATCTCAGGGTTTAGCCTGGCTGTGGATAACTTTGACACCCAGATACACACCTGCCAAGGCCTGAGCGGGCAGCAGGTCTGGAAGTGACCTGGAAAAATATGAAGACAACCTAAATACCTGCAGTTTTGCTTCTGGGCACAAAGATGCCAAAGCATCTGTGCCTATACAAGGCTGAACAACTTTGTACTGATATTTAACCCTGATGTTCTTCCAGTTTCTCTCCAGCAAAGCAAGAGCACAGAGCCACTGCTTGCTTACTTAATGCTACAGCTCAGGGAAAAAAAAGCACCCTGATTTCTTTCCTCCCTCTGTTTGGATAAGTGAGTAAGGGGCTTGAAATAAGACCCCACACTGCTAGGAACCCCTAGCCCTGCAGTTACTCCTATTCCTAGCCTGGGGCATGCCTTTCTACCTCTCCTGCCAAGGCTGGGCCACTATTTGGAAGAAAGAAATCAGGGAAAATACATGAAGGAAGAAGCAAGTGTTTCTGAAGTAGAGGATTACAGATCAGTACCCTAGAAACTGTTTGGTTTTATCCCTTAAATGATTAATGAGAAAAGTGCACATGATTTGGAGCAGGAGTCCATTCCACAGCAAGTGCCATCTCCTCCAGGCTCCGCATCAGGTGCACTTTCACTTTCTAATATTTTTGGACAAGGGGTCAATTTAGGAGGGGACCAAGGGTGAGGACTCCTTGGAAATTAGGCACAACAGTATTATTACTTAAATCTTCCACACATCTCTAACACAGCTAAGTGTGTGCACACGTGTGGAAATCCATCCTCCGCTTCTCATTTTATCTTCAAAACAGAAGTCTTCGTAGCCGGGTCTGAAGATCCGAGCACTTGTAATAGTAGCATCTGTTGTTGTTGTTGTTATCAACCTTCATAAAAGGCCTTTTGCCTGTCCCTGAAGGCAGTTTAACAATGAAAGCCTTAGTATTATTTCAGCACTGAAAATAGTGTCCTCTCCATATCTTGGTCACGTTCCTGCACTTGTCAGATGATGACCCAGAAGAGGTAGAAGCCATATCACACAGTCTTCTCAGTTCTCTCGAGTCAGCTAGGTATAAGGTTTGACTGGGTATTATAAAAGATTTATCAGAAGACATGTGGTTGAGCTGACATCTCTGATCACTTGTGGGTTTCATGGCACAGCACATCAGGTTGTGTTTCGCTGTGCAGGGCTGCTGTTCTCGCTGTACTGGCATCCCCCTGGCTCACAATCAAGATTTATGGCATGGATGTGCATAGTCTAAACCATACCACATGTTATATCCTGTGTGTCTTGCTAGAGGCCCAGTCACTGTGCTCGGTAAGCTCCAATATGAGATCCTACTTCGATTCTCTGGTTATAACTGAGATTTCACTAAGAATTGAACTTATTTTTAACAAGGTGGACAAAGTCTTTTTATATCTTCTGAGACTCAGTCCTCTCATTCGAGTCAGCCAGCTAAGACACCTCCACCAGGGTGCTGCGTCACACAACCTAAGATGGTAGCACCTTGTCCTTACAGAAATGGGTGTGATATCATCTGGGTTTTGAACCCTGAGCTGAAAGAGTGCCCATGCCATACTGACAAGCTGAGTCACTGAGACAGCCATAGGGAGACAGGCCGTGGGCACAGCAAAAACACTCACCGGCAATCCAGTCCAAAGCCCTGGCCCTGAAGGACAACACACACAGAGCACCTTCCAGCAGCTCCTGTATGAGCTGGCTTAAACCTGCTGCTGACAGTTACTTTCATTCTTATAGATGAAGATAAGCTGTGGATATGGCAGAGCAGTATTTGGTAAATCAGTTCATTGAAGCTCAGCCAACTTGTGTCAGGGCTGAAATAAACCCGAAAAGAATAAGTCATCCATCCTAATTATTTTATTTTTATTTCAGCAGTGCTAAAATAATTCAAATGAGAGCAGGTCTCAACAGCAAAGAAAACAGCTTCTGTGCTAGAGAGCCTGCTCACAGGCACAGGGACAAGCTGGCAGGATGGCAAGGGCACGGAGAGGAGGAGCGCACCAAGGGACCCTGCCAGACATCAGGGGAGCAGAAGGCGAGTGCTTGTCCCTGGCTCCACTGACCTGCCCTGCCCCTTACTGACACTTTGCAATCTGCTCGGTCTTGGGCGGGTCCCAGCAGTGCCCCATTGATGAGGTACAGCCTACGAGAGCCTGTGACACCACCATGTGCAGCCATTTTTAGGTGACTGGATAGTGGAGATTTATGCCTGATGGTTTGGTCTGCTTGGCATAGAAAATGGCTGTTTTCTAGGCAAAAGTAGCCCTATAGGGTGTTGTCCATGATGTTTACTCCCATATTTCATGGTCTGCGATAGCAGCAGGCTGTAGGCAGGACCCAGAAGGCAGGGGGTGGTGGGTGTTTCAGTTCACCATTAAAGCCAGAGGAAGCATGGGGCTAAACCTGGCCACCTCTAGCTTAGACTTTACAGGTGCTCCTCCCTGATTCAGCACTGACAATCACAGCATGTTGAGGATTTTTTCAGAGAAGATCCTGGTGACTTCCTCCATTTCATTTTCTGCAGGTCTCTAATTGTTTCCAGACACATGCACGGCACCCCTTGTTGCAGTCTGTTTGGTCAACATAAAACCACAGTGCCAATATCTGCTTATATCGTACCTTGTCCCCCATAGCTTTCCAGCTTCTCCAACAAGTGCTGGCCTCATTGGGGCTCTGTCAGGTTCAGAGTCCTTCCTGCAAAGTTTTCTCAAGCCTCCCCCTCTTTCTTCTGCTCCTCACTGCAGGTGGCTTTGGCCAGCTCTTCCCTAACAGGCAAGAAGGTACCATTTCCCTCTCCCTCTGAGCCCTTGTCTCCAGAAGTAGATTAAACTTGAAGAAATGAGATTTTTATCTGTCTCAAAGCCCCTCACTACAAAGCACAGGTGAAAAGGCCTCAAAGGGTTGCTCATCATGCTGCCACGATGGAGGAGGCTGAGCACTTATGGTGCAGTTGGGAGTTGCAGTCCCCACACACACTGGCAGCTGCAAAAACCCAGCACTGATGAAGTAACATCATGTTGCTTTACTCCGCTCTGCCTGGATGACTAGTACAGGTGCTGGTATCTCTTGTCACTGGAGCAAAGAGCAATTTTCGTGCTGTGAGCCAGTTGACCTGTGCCAGGATGAAGTGACCTACACCCCAGGAGTGCACATTTCTCTCATTTTACAATGGAGGCAGTCTGAAAATGTTCCTTGAAGACCAATATCTGAAACTAGGCAAGTTTGCAGTAGGTAGGAGATGGCAGAGGGGGAACGCAGACCCACAAAGGGCCCATCCAGCAGTGCCTGGTGGCTGTGCATCCCCCAGGATGTCACATCCCTGACTCTCCCACTAGCAGTTGCATGGAGGCTATTAACTGTTCACAGTGGCAAGCTGCTGTGCTGAGAGATGCTGAACCACATCTGGGCCAGCTCAGCGTGCTAAAGGCTGGCACAAACATGTCCTCTCCATGGACCTGGCGCTCACCAGAACCAGGGACATACCCCAGCCAAAAGTCTTTCCAAAGCTACAGCGCTTCTGGGCTTCCCTTTATCATCTTTATGTATTTTAAGGCAGAAACTCTGTCTGAGCCACTTCTCAGCAGAGTTTATCTGAAAGCAGCATGTCAGGACTCAGGTCATGCCATCTTGGGCAGTGGAGAGCCCCTTTGAGAAGATTATGCCTATGGCTCTGCTCTTAGTCACCCGCTCAACCGGCACAGCTCCCTTGCCTTCCCCATGGGAAGCCTTTCCACTGAAAGGAAAAACTCTGCACTTGTTTCTGAATCCCACAGAGAGCAAGGCAAATCCACCTGTGGGAAGAAAAGAAGAAATAGAGTGTGCAAGTTTTGCAGGCAGCTCTCACAGACACCTGGCATCAGTTGCACACCTCTGCCCTGCCTGCAGGCACTGCCAGAAGTCTTCTGCCCTTCCCAAATCTGTCCTGGAAGAGCTTGTCTCTCTGCTGTTCAGAGATTGTGGGCACAGGCAGGAGCTTGAGAACAGCCTTGGACTTCAGGAGCTTCAGCTTTACCTGCCTACAGCGTAGGGTTGGCACCAAAAGGAAATCCATAAGCCACCTGGCTGTGCCTCTCTTACTCTGGGCCATGGCAGGAGCGGCATGAAGCTGGGCAAATTCAGCCAACAGCTTCTCATGGACTCAGTTCATACCTAGTGCCAGTGGTCACAGAGTAGCTTATGCACACCCTTTCATCTTCTAGTTAGAAATAAAACAGGAAAATTATCCTTCCTCTCACTCTGCCTCCTATAAGAAAAGGGATAAGGAAAGCACAGATCCCTGAAGCTTATGGAAGGTGGTTAAATATCGTCACAGAGTAACCGAACATTGTATTCAGCCATCCCCACTCTCCCTCCAGAGTTTCTTCTGCCTAACAGCACTGGTCAAACCCACGATGCTAATGTGGGTGTACTCCCATGGGCATATTCTGCAGCAGAGTTTTGATTCACTTGTGAGGTGAGTCTTAGCTTCATCCAGTATCATCATTTTGAAGGTGGGAGCACATGTTTTCTCCTCTACCAATGTCTTGGAGATGCCCTGAGACAGACAAATCTGTGCACTTGCACAGAGGCAGCAGGAGGATTAGGGACAGTTATTTGAAGCCTGTGTCACTTCTTCTGATGCAGAAGGGCTTACTCCCACTGCACCAGTGTGGCAGGGGCAGAAGATGGCTCCATTTGAGTTTGGCTTCCCTTAGATAGGAGAGCATGGTGCTTTTCTCAGGCAGCAGAACAGGCTGTGTTCCTTATTCTGTGTTTAGATCCTGAAGATTTGTGTTTCTTTGATTCTTCTTGCAAGTCATATCTTGTACTTTGCAACTTATTCTATAAAGTACTTGTGGGAACCAAATCTGACATGCCGCATCTCTCCCTAAAACTAACATGATCCTATTACAGTGGGAGTCTGGGGGATTAGTAGGACTTAATTACACAGTTCTTTGAGTAGTATGAATCTTTCTCGTACGCAGGTTGGAAGAGTCACAAGCTAATGACAAATATTTGTTCTCTTTAATTATGTGTAGCAAGGGAGGACAGCCCCGCTCCCTCCAGCTTTCCTTCTTCATCACTCTGACAGCTTCAACACCACCTGTTCTTAGAGCAAAGCAGGCACAGAAATAAAATCCACACTGAGTTTTGGACCAGGCATCACAGGATTGTAATGTGAGCGTATGTACTTTATTTATAAGTACCAGTAAGGAACTTGGGCACACCTAAGACATTACTGACCTTCCTGATCATAGAATCACAAAATCATAGAATTATTTAGGTTGGAAAAGACCTTTAAGATAGTCAAGTCCAACCATAAACCTAACGCTGCCAAGTCCACCACTAAACCATGTCCCTAAGTGCCACATCTACACGTCTTTTAAATACCTCCAGGGATGGTGACTCAACCACTTCCCTGGGCAGCCTGTTCCAGTGCTTGACAACCCTTTTGGTGAAGACATTTTTCCTAATATTCAATCTAACCCTCCCCTGACACAACTTGAGGCCATTTCCTCTCATCCTATCACTTGTTACTTGGGAAAAGAGACCGACACCCACCTCGCTACAATCTCCTTTCAGGTAGTTGTAGAGAGTGATAAGGTCTCCCCTCAGCCTCCTCTTCTGCAGACTAAACAACCCCAGTTCCCTCAGCCGCTCCTCCTAAGACTTGGTCTCCAGACCCTTCACCAGCTTCGTTGCCCTTCTCTGGACACGCTCCAGCACCTCAATGTCCTTCTTGTATTTAGGGGCCCAAAACTGAACATAATATTTGAGATGCAGCCTCACCAGTGCCGAGTACAGGGGCACCATCACTGCCCTACTCCTGCTGGCCACACTATTCCTGATACAAGCCAGGAGGCTGTTGGCCTTCTTGGCCACCTGGGCACACTGCTGGCTCGTGTTCAGGGTTGTTGTGACCCAAGTGCAGGACCCAACACTTAGCCTTGTTGAACCTCATACAGTTGGCCTCAGCCCATCGATCCAGCCTGTCCAGATCCCTCAGTAGAGCCTTTCAATGCTCCCGCCCAACTTGGTGTCATCTGCAAACTTACTGAGGGTGCACTCAATCCCCTCGTGCAGATCCTTGATAAAGATATTAAACAGATCTGGCCCCAACACTGAGCCCTGGGGAACACCACTCGTGACCAGCCACCAACTGGATTTAACTCCATTCACCACAACTCTTTGGGCCGGGCCATCCAGCCAGTTTTTTAACCAGTGAAGTAACCTTTCTTGCCTTCTTATCTTCACTTGCCTTTTAGAAGGTCCACCCCTAGCAAATTGTTCAGGTGAAGCGAGGAAGTAATGTATTATTTCTGGTCACTGAAGGATTTCTATATGTTGTGGAACTCAGAGGCATCACTGCAGTTCTTCCAAAGTCAGACAGAAAGGAAGGGAGCAGGCTGTAGCTGCTGCCAGTTGTGAAACACTCCACAAGATGAAGGCAAAGCCATAATTGACAGCTGCAGAAAAACTACCTGGTCCATCTATCCAGCTCATTTGGGCATCTATGGGAAGAATTTTGATGTAGCTACACACGAAAAAAGCTTACCAGCAGTGAGCAGATGGACGTCAGCCTCTTTTACGAAGCAGGATGGTTTTTTGTGACCCATGTGCCCTTTGGGCACAGAAAACTCATCTGAGCAGAGCTAGGGCACTTCCCCATCATTGAAGTGTTCAAGGTCAGGTTGGACGGGGCTTTGAACAACCTGATCTAGTGATAGATGTTCCTGTCTGTTGCAGGGGGGTTGAACTTTGAAGGTCCCTTCCAACCCAAACCATCCTGTGATCCTAAGGGAGTGAAGGCAGCTGTCACCTGCATCTCCATGGCACTGACCCCATGGCTGCCAGCACAGGACAGTCACCCCTTGCTGTCACACTCAGGGGCTTAAAAACAGGGTTTTTACATGAAGCTGCCTAGCTGGGACTGACCCAGCCTGGCCCCAGGCCCATGCTAGGCCTCCCCACACACATGATACCACAGCTGGCACTTTGTGTCACAGCTCCCATTTTGGGATATGTCCACTTCAGACAGCAAGTCCTCAGGCTGATCAGGTCTTTTCCTGAGGCTCAGTTAACCCTGTCAGTCCAGAAAAAGTGAAAAAAAAAAAAATCCTTCTGGTCTTTCCCCTGGGCTGCCTTTCCTGTACATCACTGTTATTCTTCTACCGCCCTTCCTCCAGGCCCCCATCCCTCACAAGCCTCGTTGCTGAAATTCCCTGGGGAGCCAGGACCAACCTCACAGGCTCCCACTGCTGCACCTTGCTCCTTGCCTGTCAAGGACCTTGAGCACTCTCCTCTGCCTTCCAGGCTCTCCCAGAAATGGCTCCTACTCCTCAGCAACTCTTCTCCTCCTTGTCCTCCTCCTCATCATCATGTGTTCACCCCTCTCCTTCATCTGGGAAGACAGATTAAGCCTCTCTCTGCTTTGATCAAAGCCTAAAAGTGTTGGATCATCCTGCTACTGAATCCACTTTTCAGGCTAATCAAATTTCAGCTGTTAGTGGTAAATCACGTCATCTCGTCTCTGCCTCTATTGGCCAAAGGGTCTTACAAGCGTCTCCTCGGAAAAACAGAGCTTCCCGCTCATGTCAGGAGAAGCAACTGCTGATGATCCCCCCTCCATTTTGAGAAGGAAGGGGCTTCCTCTGAAATGTAATGGAACTTGTACAAAAGATAGCTCAAAACCAGATACAATCACATCACTCCAGGACCTGGGCCCCCAGGTGTTGATCTACACCAAAGTCTTGGCCTGCACCACTATGCTACGTCTGAAGCAGCATCCTTATCCTGGGGATATTATTAGATGCCAGATATTAGATATTAGATGCCACATTAGATGCCAGATATTATTTTTGCATTACTTAATATTCAACAAAAGCTAAAATTAAAGAAGCATGCTCTTCAGAGCCAGGCTGGACAGACCAAGGCACTGCCACCTCTACCTCTCGTGCTGGCTGACACTTGACCCCTTCCTTGTGGTCCTCCTGCTCTGCCTGGCATTGCTGGCTCGCTGCTGGCTCACAATGCCCTTCTCTGGTTTATTCCAGTTAAGTAATCAGACAAAAAAGAAGTTTCTGCTCTTCTTGTGTAGCTCTCAGATGATGAAAAACCAAGTTCAACACATTAAATTACTGTTGTAAACATGTTGCAGTGAGGAGACTGGAAGGGCTGACCCAGCAGGCTGGCCTCACCCTGCAAGACACGGTCGGGTTTCACAGTATTTACCAGCAAATGGAATAAAATGCATTTAAAGGCCCAGTCCTGGGGCTTATGGTCAAAAAACACCACACTGCACTGCGGAGAGGTGACTAGACCTCAGTAAGTGCCAGACCCCAATCTATGGCAGCAGGAGGATGGCATGAAAAGGAACCCAGAGGCTGCTTTTTGATAGGAGTGCCAGCCTGCTGAGTGCCACCAGCGTGCTGCGAAGCCGTGCATCTCCCAGTGCTGCCCGCCGTGCTCCAGTGGCAGAGAGGATGTCATGTCGCCACGCTGGGACCTTCCACAGCAGCACCTGGATGGTGTAGCCACATCTCCATAACCCACATCCCCATCCCTGGGGTGTCCTACAGCACCCTCCAGATGTGGGACTGGGCTTGGCATTTACACTTTCTGCTCTGTGGGGCTGAAAGATGACATTTTCAGGCAAAAGCTTGCCAACTGATGACTTTCTCTTCTGGACTGATTCTGGGAAAAGGGAAGGAGTGACCCAAAGAGTGTCTAGGCTTTGAATTTTGGTTTGCTGAGATGTTTCCTAGCACCTATAGGCAAAATCCATCCTGATGTAGTTGGATGTCTTTTGAGTTTTTCATATGGTAAAACCAGCAAATGCTTCAGGTGAGACAAAATCTTTACAATAAAGCGCTGTCAGTGGGGAGAAATCCAACACCTCCTGTACCATCAGCAGCCAGCTGAGCAGTGTTCTCCCATCCTAAGCCCCAGCAGTGCTGCAAGGGGAGGCAGGGAAATTCGCCTCCTCAGTGCCAGGGGACGCTGGGAGGTGCTGTCCTGGTTTTGGCGGCAATAGAGTTCATTTTCTTCCTAGTAGCTGGTATAATGCTGTTTTTTTGATTTAGTATGAGAATAATGCTGATAACACACTGAAGTTTTAGTTGTTGCTAAGCAGTGCTTACACTAAGTCAAGGTCTTTTCAGCTTCCCATGCTCTGCCAGGTGCGCAAGAAGCTGGGAGGGGGCACAGCCAGGACAGCTGATCCAAACTGGCCAAAGGGATATTCCACACCATTCAAGATGTCATGCTCAGCACATAAACTGGGGGGAGTTGGCCGGGGCAAGGGACCGCTACTTAGGGACTGGCTAGTGTCGTTGGGCAGGTGGTGAGCAATTGCATTGTGTATAACTTATTTATTATAATTATTATTATTATTATTATTATTCCTTCCTTTTCTGTCCTATTAAACTGTCTTTATTCAACCCACGAATTTTACTTTTCTTTTCCGATTCTCTCCCCCATCCCACTGGGGTGGGGAGATGAGTGAGTGGCTGTGTGGTGTTTAGCTGCCTGCAGGGTTAAACCACAACAGGTGCGTACCACCTCTCCCCCTTGCTGGCACCCTCTGCCCAGGGCCCTTGAGACTATCAAAAATATGTAATCTTATATTACTTATTTGTAATAAAATTCCAGTCATTTTTATTCAGTTATATCCACATAAATTTAATCATCAGAGGCATTATTTTACATGTATCAAAATCTGATAGATTTTAGGAAACCAGCAAGCGTATCACTTCACTCTTCTTCATACAGTACTTCTAAGCTCAAAATCCTATGACATCTGAAAAAAATCTTAAAATATCTATCAGTTTTACCAAATGGAAATATTGGTGTACTTTAACTGCAGTTTTAATAGACTTTCAAAGTTTTCAAACACTTTTACTCAAAAGTGTATTCAGAGGTTTTGGGGGTTTTGTTGTGGTTTGTTTTTTGTTTTTGACTGGTAAATGAGCAGTTTTGTATGCTGTTATTATGGAGGAGAGCTGAACATCTACAACTCTGCTCCTCCTAGATAGACATGGATTATAAGTAGTCTCATTCAAGCTCATACATGCATAGTCTGTGGTGTAATGGGGTCCTGATCCACATGAGCTGCTGTAATATGGATACTAGTAGGTACAGCTGATATATAAGGTCAAGAAAGGATTTATGTCTTTGAAAGATCAAGATTGATGCTGCTCCTGTACAGCGAATAAATGATACATGTAAATTTTGTCCTCGGTAGCCCAATACCTTACATTTGTTTATGTTTCTTCTCCGTGTAAGTAACCCCTGAAAACTCATGAAAAGACCATGAATGTAATGTAGATACTGTTGTGCATATTTAGTGTTTAATACCTTTGAGTTCTGGTGCTAACATTTGGCTCTTTTTTTTAATGACTCTTTCATAAGGCCAGACTTGAAAAGTCTGTGACTTAGAAAACTCTTAACAGGCAAATTATTATGTTTTCCACAGAAAAGAAAAAAACCTTCTTCTAAAGAGCTTCACTGGATGGTCTTTGAGAGAGCTAACACTTACTCCGCTGTTTTTATCATTGTCTTAAAAGGTAGAGCAACACTACCATGATTAATTTTTCATGCATTGGGTAGGAAGGGATAATTAGAGTGTGCTTCATAACGATTGTCTGCAACTGCTTTCTAATTAACTAATTGGCTACAGAGCTAATGAGATTCAAAATTAATTTTTGTATTTGAATTTGGCCAGACCTATTTTAAGAACCATGAAGACAGATTGGCCAGAAGCTTTAATTTGATGTCAGTCAGACTGGTATTTTGGAAATACTGTTATATTATTGCCTGGGTAGCTATTTTGCAATGGCTTTTGCCTCTACCTGGTGGCTGGAAGATGAATTGCATGATTGCCAGTTTTAATTTGGTGGGAGGCAGGCAATCTTGTTGGATAAGAATATATATAGAAACATGAAAAAAACTCTAAGCTATCATTATCTAAGGACTCTTTTTTTTTTTTCCCCCCCATTCCACAGTCAGGTCAAGAAACTATTGGACAGGATTGGTGGTGTGGTTATGTGAATAAATATATTCATCACAGTTAGCATCAGCGGTCATGACTCACATATCTGTAAGATTTCTTTGAAAGCATTGACAAGCAAGTATCAACAGACAAGCAAAATCCAACAGATACAATCAACTCGATTTTCAAAAGGCATTGGGGAAGTCCTTCAACAGCAGCTCATAAAGTAGCTGCCATGGATTATGAGAGAGTGTCTTCATGTAAGCAAGCAATTGACAAAAACCAGGAATACACGAGCAGTATTCACAGGGAAGGGGAGTCCCGGCTGCAGTCGTACACTGACGTGTGCTGCGGCTGCTCAGAGCAACCAATTTCTAAAAAATCTGCAAAAGGTAAATAATAGACCTTCAGGGATAACAGGTAGAATCGGTCAACTGTACGCAACGGTCCAGCGTAATAAGGATGAAAGTTACTTCAGCAATTGCAAAAGGGTTTCATAATACCCAGAAATTGGACAGTAAAATGGCAGGTGAATTTTGCAGATAAAAGGTAGATAAGTTTAAGTCAAACCCATTAGTAAACCCAATTCTAACTTCTAATATGCAGAGATACAACCTAAACCAGCTACTACAAATCAAAACATGATTTCTGGGCCCCCATCTCAAGGCAAATATAATGGAAAAAACAGGTACAGAAAAGAATTAACGACCATTAAATCTGAAAATAAGTACTTGAGGGGGGGACTACGATAGCTGCCCATGAAGTCCTGAGTGGTATGAAGAAAGGGAGCAGAGGGCACTGCCTGAGGGTGTCTGAGACCCTGAGCAGGTGGCAGATGCTACAAGGAGGGAAGGGGAAGGTTTCTCACACAATGATGCTGAAGCTTCACAACAGTTTGTGGGAGTATGCCAAAGTTTACACGGTTCAGAAAGCAATCAGCCGACTTTGTGGAAGAAAAATCCATTTGGCACTATTAAAAACAAAGGCATCATTTCTGGTGAGGAAGTCTTTGGACCACAAATGGTTGCAGTCTGCAAGCACTTTCGGGAAGCGCCAGTACCTGCTTGTCCTCTCCTTGCGCTCTGCTTGCAGGACCTGTTGCTGGCCACCACCAGGGACAAGGGAACAAGCCAGGAAGCCCTTTGGTCTGCTTATTCTTGATTTTTATGTATCGTTCACATCCACTACCTTCCACGTTTGAGGAAAAACCCCAAAAGCTACTAAGCATTTGCTGGAGCAGATCTTGTCTCCCACTAAATTACATTTCAAATCTCAGCAGGAGCTGAGATCCTGATCTACAGGGTCCATGATAGGAATGGAGAAAGATAGCCAGAAAAGCATCAACTAAACGTGAAAGAGGGCTAAAATCTTTTCCATTATTAAGTCCATAGTGTACAACAAGTGCTACACTGAGAAACTGCAACATATTCCCATAATATATGTACTTAAGGAGGATGTGTAGCATGCATAGGTCACCTTAATTCTGGCATACTCTCGAGAGCTTGACTTTGCAAAGGCAGTAACGTTCATTTAATTTGATCTGTGTGTGGTTTTGTGTGAATAATTAATAGGAATCATTTATAAAATCAGCAACACTTTACATTTGTACTCGTTCTGAGATGACTTTCCTTCATCAGACCCAGTGTGGCTCAAGCTGCCTGCTCTGTTCCTGTAAGAGCAGGCAAAGCCCGTGCTGGATGTGAACATTGACCCATTGGAGGGTCCGGTCTGCCTGTGTCCTTCAATCAGACCGTGTCTCAGGGCGGTCAGTACTCCCACAGTGCTGAAACCCTGAACGTGGCCCGCAGTGAGCACCGGTGCTCGGTGGACTTAGAGAGATGCTGAGCACCTGCTGCCGTGGCCACCCCACCTGCGGGCACGGTCCTCACTGCATGGCCAGCCTCTGACAGCACCAAAAGCAAGAAGGTAGGTCTGTACAGCTTTCAGATATGCCTGTGGGTGCCAGATAAACTCTTGCAATGAAAGTGCTTATAACAGTAATACCGCGGCAATCCAGGCCAAGCAAGAAAGCCGGGCTCAGACCTGCCAGCAGACAACTTGTCAGCTATGATTATCACATCCCAGCATATTTCACTTAGCAAAACTGTCAATGGGTAATTCAGCAATCTAAAAGAACACCGCCGGTGGGGCCTGCCGGGGAGGTCCACGCAGCACTGTGTGTGTTTGATGTGCCAGCTGCTTCTCATTGAGCACTGCAGTGCTGCAAGCTCGTGCCCCAAAGCAGTTCCAGTTGCTGGGATTCAGACTCCAAGGGAGAGGGAAAACCACAGAAGAATGCTTGATTAGGAGCCACGTCTCTTGGATCACCTTGCCATCACCTC
This sequence comes from Morus bassanus, assembly GCA_031468815.1. Taxonomy (NCBI): domain Eukaryota; kingdom Metazoa; phylum Chordata; class Aves; order Suliformes; family Sulidae; genus Morus; species Morus bassanus. The sequence continues at coordinate 67,797,277 of CM062571.1, forward strand.
TGCACATCCACAGGAAACCTCTGTGTCCAACCTAGGTGACAAAGCGTAGGCGCAGGGCAGGTTTCACTGGCTGTGTCACAGGACAGGCTGGCTTGGCACAGGCTGACTACAAACCACTGACAACCATCCTGAGAAGTTCAGTACCAGGTAGGAAGCCAAGCTGTGAGATTATTGCCATTTTCCAGTTTGAAGCCACTTTCTTCTGCAGCACTATATCTCATTAAGTCCTAAGAGAGTGGTTTCAGACGGGGCCAGAAGAGAGGGAATGCTAACTGGTGATCCCTCCTGGCAGTCTCAACCCTCTCTTCTGTTCTGCCTCAGTAAATCACCTTACTCCATTGTCATGGTTTTAGCTGGGATAGTTAATTGTCTTCACCGTAGCTAGTATAGTGCTGTGTTTTGGACTTAGTATGAAAATAATGTTGATAACACACTAATGTTTTAGTTGTTGCTAGGTAGTGCTTACACTAGTCAAGGACTTTTCCAGCTTCCCACGCTCTGCCAGGTGCACAAGAAGCCGGGAGGGGAGGGGGCACATCCAAGAGAGCTGATCCGAATTGGCCAAAGGGTATTCCATATCATGTAATGTGATGCCCAGTATATTAACTGGGGGGAGTTGGCCAGGGGAGGCAGCGAACGCGGCTCGGGGACTGGCAGCGTCGATCAGCGGGTGGTGAGCGGTTGCAGCACTTGTAGTATTTTTTTTCCTTTTCCCTCTTTTCCCTGGGTTTCATTTCTCTCTCTTGCTATTATATTATCATTATTATTATTATTACTATCATAATCATTATTGTTATCATTACCATTACTACCATTACTATTTTATTTTAATTATTAAACTGTTCTAATCTCAATCCACGAGTTTTCTTGCTTTTGCTCTTCTGATTCTCCCCCTTCCCACTGGGGTGGGGAGAGTGAACGAGCAGCTGCATGGTGCTTAGTTGCTGACTGGGGCTAAACCACTTTCTTGCTCTGTTTTATCCTGCCCCTTCTCTGCTGCTTACTGTGCTGTTTTGAATCACAAAATCACAAAATTATTGAGGTTGGGAGAGACCTCTGGAGGCCATCTGGTCCAACCCCCTGCTCAAGCAGGGCCATCTAGCGCAGGTTGCCCAGGGCCAAGTCCAGATGCCTTTTGAATATCTCCAAGGATGGAGACACCACAACCTCCCTGGGCAACCTGTGCCAGTGCTCAGTCACCCTCACAGTGAAAAAGGTGTTTCCTGATTTTCAGAGGGAACCTCCTGTGTTTCCGTTTGTGCCCATTGCCTCTGGTCGTGTCACTGGGCACCACTGAGAAAAGCCTGGCTCCGTCCTCTTTGCACCCTCTCTTCTTGTGTTTATATATGTTTATAAGATCTCCCTGTTGAGCCTCCTCTTCCCCAGGCTGAACAGTGCCAGCTCCTTCAGCCTTCCCTCATAGGAGAGATGCTCCAGCCACTTCATCATCTCTGTGGCCCTTCGCTGGACTCTCTCCAGTACGTCCATGTCTCTCTTGTACTGGGGAGACCAGAACTGGACCCAGCACTCCAGCTGTGGCCTCCCCAGTGCTAAGCAGAGGGGAAGGATCACCCCTCTCCACCTGCTGGCAATACTTTGCCTAATGCAGCCCAGGATACTGTTAGCTTGCTTTGCGGTGAGGGCACGTCATTGGCTCGGTAGTCCTGGCCCTGACCCTGGCCCTGTGCACAGTAGGCCAAATTCCACTTTCAGCTATTCCCATGATTTAAGAGGATTTTCTGATTCAGAGTTCAGAATTAATTTGGCTCCATTACCTAGGTCAGTATAACAGGGCAGGTAGAGAAGCAGAGATTTTGCTCTGAGCTCATTCATGGCAGACACATTCTGTATTATGGTTTGGCTGAAAAGACTTGCGCAACCTCATCAAAACCAAACTGTTGCTCACCAGAAGTAGCAAGGAAAATGAGGCAAAGAAACAACCTGCAAAGTAATGAGCAGAAAAATTGATAGACAGCACATCCCTCCATTGCACAGGTCCAGGAGAAAAATGCTGCAGAACTTACCTGAGAGGTTTCAATGAATGTAGTCTAATAGTCACCAAGTTCCTACCTAATGGATTAGCAAGGCTGACCCCTTCTGTATTTTAGAAAAATGCTGCCTTAGGGGTGAACAAACCATCTGATCAAAAGTTACAGTATATGAGACAAGCAAGGCCTTTCCAAGAGAGCCATATGGCCGTACAACAGATGGAGATCATGGATTAGGACAGGGAGCAATCTTGATTGTATTAGAATAAGACAAGAATGTCTTGAGGGTGTCAAGAGGATTGGACTGAACTCTTTTCAGTGGTACCCAATGACAGGACAAGGGGCAATGGGCACAAGTTGGAGCACAAGAAGTTCCACCTAAACATGAGAAAAATCTTCTTTACTGTGAGGGCGACGGAGTACTGGAACAGGCTGCCCAGAGAGGTTGTGGAGTCTCCTTCTCCGGAGACATTCAAAACCTGCCTGGACGCGGTCCTGTGCCCCCTGCTCTAGGTGTGCCTGCTCAAGCAGGGGGGTTGGACGAGATGATCTCCAGAGGTACCTTCCAACCCCTACCGTTCTGTGATTCTGTGAAGACACAGGTACAGGGCAATAAGCCTTCAGCAACCCTACTATTCCCAGATGCTCTAGCATCTGTAGGGTATATGCAACGTGCAGTTGGGTGAGAAAGCAAAGTGTTAATAGAAGAATTCCCTCTTCCAAACAAAAAGTCCGAAGGTTTCCCTTCATCCCTTTTCCCAAGAAGCAACCCATTAGCACCCAGTGATATCCACACATGAGAAGTTTAGCATCCCAGCACTATGCCCCATGACTAAGCCAGGACCCTTTTCTGCCCCTGCCTTTGCTGACAGCTGGTTAAAATTTTCAGAATAAGCCAATTTTGACAACCTTTTTCATTAGTGACTGTGGCAGCTGCAGGAGTATTTTTAATTCCAAGTCTCTCAACCTCCTCATAGTTCAGAAAATATTTCATTTTTTGCACTGTGGGTGGAAATGGAGATTAGCGTTTCCTAATGTTACAGCGATGCTCCCTGGATGAGTAGCAGAAACAATGGTGGGATTCTCAACGCTTTGCCCATGGCCTGCAAAACCCAGGGGCACTCTGCATTTTCCTAATGTGACATGGCAGAATGTGCAACTAGTTGTAGAGACAGCAGCTAGGAGTGATGCTGCACACTTCAGTAGGAACGGTTAGAGATATTCCAAGAGGATTTTTTTCACCTGAAAATGTATTTTCTGCCCCTGAGGACAAAGAAATCATCAAGACAGCATTTATAGCTGTAGGTCAGGTCTGGAGAAGCAGGCAGGGTGGTTATGGTTCTGTTTTGGCTCTGCACAGCCCTGTGCTATTTGCCTGGAAACCATTACTGTGGCAAGAGTGACAGTGGGATTTGAAACCAGAGCCACTCCATGAGAAACCATCTTGTGTGAGTCCTGTTTCTTTGAGGACTGTGGGACCCATGTCTGTCGGTATAGGGAAAATCAGCCTGGCAGCAGCAGTAAGGATGGAGTACAAGCCTGACAGCCTCACGACCTTCTCACTCCCCAGACTGTGTGACCAGTGATTATTTATGTCCTTTTCCTGACTACAGCTTCCAGGCTAGAATATCTGAAGATAAGGGTGTTTTGGGGAATGCCAGGCAGAATAAAAAATGACCCCTGGCTGTACCTGAGCAAGAAAGTGGGTTCCCTTGTTTCTACACGGCGCATCCTCCCACAGCTACTGCGGTGCTGCTGGTGAGACTGCTGCGTGCAGAGGGGCTCCAGTCACTGCAAACAGGCTTGACCAATTTTACTTAAAAAGCAGAATTTGGACCATTTCCCAGATTATAATTACCTATATATAAATATAATTATAATTATGCTACTTAACCGAGACCTCAGAGCACACAGCTGACAAGTGATGACAACTAAATTCATTAAGAGCGCGAATGTTCTTCCTCTCTTTTATGAAACAATACTGAGTGATCCCCAGAGAAATCCAGCAACCAGAGACATGATCTGCTAGTAAGTGGTGAGCCCAGTGATGGCTGCTGGAGAGGCAGGACAACCGATCCTCCCCAGGATGAGCCTTGGTGCTATATAGCTAGTAGAGGAGCAGAAAAGTGGACAATTAAAACATTGCATTTTGAAAATGCAATATGTTTAATGCATTTGGAGTGAAACCTATCTTTTCACTTTGTTTAGACTGGGAAATAAATCAGGGCAGGGGCTGTTCTTTGGCACGGAGTCCAACTGGTATGGCATGGCTTGCACCCAGAGAAAAGCTCTTTTACCTTTCCTGACATGCACAGGGTAACCCTGTCCACATTTCTCACTGGGCATGGTCCCAGAGCTGTGCCAAGCCCAGCCTGGCATGGGCTGGCCAAGGGGATGAGCTGGCATGGGGCAAAGCTCAGCCTGAGAGCGCAGCAGTGGTGCAATACGCCGGTCCTGCACCAGCACTCGGGCCTGACCCCTCTGGATGTCTGCAGGAGGAGATGTCTCTGCATACTAGTCCCAGAGCCAGAGAGAGCCTAAACTGGGGCCTGTCACAGTCTTACTGATGCTTTTTAAAGCCATTTGGTATACTGTTTTTTCAAACGCTTTCTATTTTTTCACATTCACAGGTGCCAAGCCCCAGGTATGATGACAAATGCTCAGAAATATGTTATGAAATGCGTCTACAAGAAAAAAATTACTATTCCTAGGCTTCTTGGGAAAAGACAAAAAGGGATTGTGGTGTATGGTGTGCTTCCAGACCAGGACTGGAAACCAAGACTATACCTTCCCATTGAACTCTGGGTATGAAATAACACTAAGAAAGGGGAGGAAATAGCGATGGCCGTAATACTTCATCTGCAAAAACTACAGTGATGAAGAGAGATACGGAAGACCTACATCACCTTCTCGATATTTTTGCTGAGACAGCCACAAAGCCTCAAACCCCACTGTTATCTGAGCAATCTCTTATGCAGACTTCATATTCCCATGTTTAGCATTTCAGCTGACATTTTTATTTTTCCAACAGGTCAACTAATCCCCTGCCTGCAAGTGTTTCATTACAGTTGTGTGCTTCCTCCCCTAAGAGTCTGAAATACCTTGTCTTTGAATGTAACTGAAGTTCTAGAAAAGGAACAGTTTAGACCAAAGTCATGGTGTCCTTGCTTTCACTCCGCCTTCATGCCCATCCACCAGAAGCTCTTTGAATACTCTTTTACAAGCAGTTGAAAGAATTTCCCTTGATGGTTTTCCTGTCCGAGGAGCCCATGGCAAGCTCATGGAAGACAGGCCACAAAGCCCCAGTGCCAGGAAAGAGCTGAACAGAAAGGTGACTGAGTGTGTAGATGTCACAAAAATATCCAGAACTGTTGAATATAATGACATCAAATCTAACTGGCTTCTGGAGGGGTGAAGAAGAATCTCATGGTGCTGAGCGAGTGGGCAATATAATGGCAGACGATACTCGGTGCTGATAAGCACAAAGTAAGGGAGATTGGAGGAAAAAGCCTAGTCCTGTCTCTATCTAAACCATAAAAAGTTCAGAAAATATAAGTTCACTCCAGAAAAAAAATATTTTAGAGGCATTAAGATACCTGGAAAACAGTGTTTCAATGTTAAATGGGCGTCAAAAGAGTAGAGGGAGCTTAAGGAATTACTAGGGGAGAAATTGGAGCAGGCTGGAGTCTAACAACGTTACAAACATCCAAGTGTAGTCACCAAGGAGCAGTTACTGATGGTGGTACAAGGACATTATCCCCATACTCCCATGTAAATGCAGAGCGTGCCTACCCCATGAGCATGCTGTGAAGTCCTGCAGAAGGCTGCTCCACAACCAGAAACATCTCTATCAGTGCCTGAACCCTACTACTCAATCTACTCGTCTTCCGTGTCATCTCCTTGCTCCTCATATTCTTGTACCACCATCAGTAACTGCTCTGTGGTGACTACACCTGGATGTTTGTAATGCGTTAGACTCCAGCCCACTCCACAGAATCACAGAATCACAGAACGGTAGGGGTTGGAAGGGACCTCTGGAGATCATCTCGTCCAACCCCCCTGCTTGAGCAGGTACACCTAGAGCAGGGGGCACAGGACCGCGTCCAGGCGGGTTTTGAATGCCTCCAGAGAAGGAGACTCCACAACCTCTCTGGGCAGCCTGTTCCAGTACTCCGTCGCCCTCACAGTAAAGAAGATTTTTCTCATGTTTAGGTGGAACTTCTTGTGCTCCAACTTGTGCCCATTGCCCCTTGTCCTGTCGTTGGGCACCACTGAAAAGAGTCTGGCCCCATCCTCTTGACACCCACCCTTCAGATATTTATAAGCATTGACAAGATCCCTCCTCAGTCTTCTCTTCTCCAGGCTGAACAAACCCAGGTCTCTCAGCCTTTCCTCATAAGGGAGATGCTCCAGTCCCCTGATCATCTTGGTAGCTCTCCGCTGGACTCTTTCCAGCAGTTCCCTGTCTGTATTGAAATGGGGAGCCTAGAACTGGACACAGCACTCCAGATGTGACCTCACTAGGGCAGAGTAGAGGGGGAGGATAACCTCCCTCGACCTGCTGGCCGCACTCCTTTTAATGCACTCCAGTCCCTAACCTGTCTCTTAGCCAAGCTAGATGTCTCTACCTTTCGCACTATTTTCTTATTAATTAGTCCCCTAATCCCCTGATTAAATAACAGAAGGTAGCAAAGCAAGGAAACCTGTCCTGCTGCACCTTTATTTTGATGGGCTGACAGCAAACTTGCAGCAAACTCACCTGAACCTCTTGGGCAAAGCCATGAGAGCTGACTTTTTAATCTGGTTGTACAACATATGGTGAGATCCTGTGAGAGAGAAAGGGCAAGTCCTGCAAAACAAATGGTGAAAGGTAATTTCCAAGGGTTTGTTTTTCACTCAGTACCTCTGTTAATATATAGGAGAGATCCGAAAAGTAAAGAAAATCACATGAATCTATAGACCTGGGCTTTCTACTCTGCTTACTTGAACTGGATCATTAGTCTCTGGTTTTATATACTATTTTGTTACAGAATTTGTTACAGAGCTTGTTAGTTTGTAGAACTACATTTCTGATGCATTAGCCTCTGCATCACTTTTCCCATAAACAAAAGTCGAGCCTTATTCAGCTTTTATTTGCTCTTGGCCACCGTGCAATTTTTTGCTCTTCTGTTGGGTCGTTTGTCTATTTACATGTTGTAACTAGTGGAGCCTTTAGCTAATGTAAGTGAGGAGGGAAAAAAAATACCCGAACCAATTTAGAGTGAGGAAATTCACAGGCAGTGTTTGAGAAGGGTGGAGCTGAGCTCCTCGGGGTAAATTATAAATAGATGGTATTAAGTCCATTAAGGAAATAAACAAGTTCCAACACCGAATCACTGCGATCTCTACCGAGGATTTTAAAAGAAGCAACAGTACAATTGGCTGCAACAAACTCGCTGTCTAAGAGCTCTAAATTGCTTCTTCTCTTTCTACAAAAGAGAGGCTACAGACAGCCAAGAAGCCTTCAACATCATTCCTGCAACAAGGATCCCAGCATTTTGGAATCCATTCTTGGCTTTAAGAATAATGAATGTTAGCAATAAAAGTATTTTCTGAAACATTTCCAAACCCGTGTGGTTCCTGCAATAGGTGAAGGTTCAAGTTTCACCTTATGGAGTTCAAACTAATTCTTAAAATAAACTCAGATGAAATATGAAAAAATAAATTACTTTCACTCATTTGAGCTTTTTGGGGCTGGATGTGGAACAGATTCGTACGGGGATTGGAAGTCCAAACGCCTGTCCACAGAGCAAGTTGTTATCATGCTTTCTTTCTGTAGTGATTGGAGAAATTGTCTAAAATCCTGGTTTTATCCAGGATTTTTAAATTCACTAGAGTGAACTGGGACTCAGCTCCAGTCCTGGCATCAGTTTGCACACTGCACTGGGTCGAGGTCTCCTGCGGGTGCTTTGGGCGGATGAGGACCCCCTCTGTGGTGCCCAGCCCCAGAGAACCAGGGGCAAGTCAGCCAGGGCAGCCCAGGGCTCCCACCTGCCTCCTGCCGTGGGCGGGGGGAACAACATCAGAGCAAGGCTCACCTTCAAACTGAGGAATTCCTCTTAGCTTGCCCCCTCTCTTTTTTGATTAGACCTTGTATGAGATCACAGAATACTGACCTCTGGTGATGTGCGCTCCCAGACCCAACCCTGAGGGTAAGATGTAACAGCAAGCAGCACAGGTAGCCTAAAAACCAGCAAGTTATTTGTCATTCGGGTTTCTTTTTTTCATGTCTAACATGTTGTCAATTCATTTGAAATCATGGATAATAAATAACTTTCCCTTTCCAGAACCTAGTTTTGTTCACTTCTAATGTGTGGCACAAAACTTCTAGTTTCTTTCCAGGTGCTGGAAAATTGGAAGGTTGAAGAATAAAGTGTGGTTAAAGGCTGCTTTATTGCTGCCTTTTGTGGTTTCTCAGACTATTTTCTCAAAGCGTTACTTTAGCAGGAATAGATCACTGGTGCATTTGTGAAGTAAATAAATGCTATTATGAATACGTGTTACATGTATCAATTTATGTTAACACTATGTATACAGAGATCCTGTACAAGATATGGTTTGTGTTGCATGGATGCCTAAATATGAGGATAATTTTTCTTCTCGTGCATAACCTCCCCCCAAGCAAGAGTTTAGAAGATAAAACCATGGGTTGGTGGGGTGGGGGACACACTGCATAATCACCTTTTTCCAATATACTTCACAAATCCCATGACAAAAAGCTTTTCACCACTCTTATTCTTTAAAAAAAGTGAACCACTTGTAACACGGCATTACTGAATGTGAATTTTTAAGTCTTTCTTCAAAGTACTGATGGCCCGAGGTGGGAAAAGCTCCGTCTCCTTCCAGAGAACCACCTCCTCCACAGGGATGGATGTTACACCGAATCACTTCATTCCCCAAAATGTTATAGGATCTAGATGCAGGCAACCCCAGCTCTGCATTCCTCTTCCTCTGGGCTACAGATCTCACAGCAGAGTTTAAATTAAGGAATGATTCTTGGTCTCTTTCCTGGTCTCATAAACTTCATGTTTTAAGAAAATCCCTTAAAGTTCAATTATATTTTTTTAGAGCTGAGCACTGAACAGAGCTGGGTAACAGTGCTTTTTTTTTTTTATTATTTTTTTTATTTTTTTTTAGCTTCTTAGTTTTGTTTTAAATTCCCTTTGGAAAGAAACTTGAAATACTTCACTCCCAGACAAGTCGAAACAGAGCATTTTTTGAACTGTGAAATGACTATGTCATCGATTGGTACCAAGGAAACAAAGGGTCAGGCAAAACCTCGCCCACTTGCATATTTTTATGGACGTCACCCATCATGGTGATGTCAGTGTGATTTCTTCTATAGGAAAGGGCAGCTTATAGCAGAAAATCTGCAGAATCAGACCCAAAGGGAGTATCTGATTTTCTTAGAAGGATCAGTCTTCACTGAAAACTTACCCGTTAAAACACAAGACAGATGTAATTCTGATTTTCCTCCCCACCTTTACCAACCATTCGGTTTTGCCGTTGTCTTCTCCAACTCTTCTGGACCCACAGAAGCAGCAGCAGAAATGGATCATGCCAGCCCCGACCTCTGACCGAGCAGGAACCCCCGTTTCTGTACGGAGCGATATGGGAACAGGCGTGAGACATCTCACCACCGCCTGTGTGTCTGAACAGTGATTTGAGCCACCAACGTGTTAAATAACCCGCTCCTTTCATGAGGGCAACGAGCCGGCCTTCAATACTGTATTCACCATTTGCATTTGAAATCTATTTTTACAGTAAAATTATATGACAAGTTGTGTAACGCACGAAAGGAACAATAGGGACTATACAATTAATGAGAAAACAGTGAAACATGTCAGATAACCAAGACAAAATTAACTGAAAATAGAGGGCAAGTCACACAAACAGGAATAGGATGGAGTAATCAGCCAGGAATAGGATGTGTAATTACGCGCGTAATTGGTTTCATCTAGATGCCTTTACAATACCTTCCCTTTCCAGACTCACGGATGTTGCCTCTTGTTGGAATAAAAATGGAAAGAAAAAAATTTTGAGCTGTCTTTTCTTGCAATCTATTTAATATAATAAAAACTCTGGAAACGTACTTGGATCTCACTTTTAGAAAGCTGTAGAGAAGGATTATTTTGTAAGAAAAGCTTATTTTTCAAAATGTGGGCATTAAGCATCGCAGCAAGAAAATGTAGAGGGAGGTGAGAAAAAGATGGACTTAAACTAGGGTTTTCTCAGGCAGATCCCAAGTTAATATTGATATGATTTAACCCAGCTACAGAGCGAGTTTCTTCGTTTTGGAATATAAAACAGAGCACCGCATCCACTCGGACTTGATAAAGGGGAGGTTATGTTTAATTTTTTTAGCCTATTTTTTTCCTCTTCCTTTTCACGAACTATCATTTTCATTGGAGGATCCGAAAAACCAACTAAGCTTCTAAATTCCATTTAAAAAAAAAGTCTAATTGAGTAAAGCTGAATCAGCTAAACATCTTCCAAAACTGCAATTTATAAAGCCTTTTTTCCCCTGACAGACATCTTGGCAATACTCCAGGTGGGGTTTTTTTTCCCCCTTGCGTTAATGCAGTTCCGGGGATGAAAGCAGTTGAAAGAATCTGGTTTTTTCACAGCCTTCTTGTAAGTGCTGAAAAGCCCAAACTGACAGCACCAGACCGCTCTCAAAGTTGCCTTCCAGCTCCAGCAAGGTGCAGCGTTTTGCAAAACCCCGGTCGGCAACCTTTGGCGGCTTATTGCTCGCCACCCCCCGGGCTTCTTTGTACGGAAAGCTCCTGTACCCACGATCCGCGTGGCTCACACGGGTGCGACGGCGAGGCGTGCCCCACGGGTAGGTAACCCCCCCCGGCCGCCCCCCGCACGCCGCTCCGCGTCCCCGCGTCCTTCTCGCCGCACCCGCAAGAGGCCACTGCAGCCGCGGGGATGAGGGCTCGGCCCGGGCCGCGCTCCGAGGCGGGCCGGAAAAGCAAAAAGTAAAACTGAAACGATATAAAGCATCAATTCATGGAATTGATATTACAATCACCAGTGCGGCATTTACGTGCGGGGTGTGGCTTTGCTTCTTCCCACAGGCTACCTAAGTTTGCACCTTGTATATAATTTTTTGCAGTTGCCCCAAAGAAATCTTTAATTCAAGGCTCCAGACCCTGCCTGCTGTCCCGCACGCTTCAAAGCGGGACCATGTCGGCGAAACCCCGCGCCGGGCCGCAGGGCAGTCCCTCACTCTGGCACGCGATGCTCATTTTGCCCTGAAAAGTAATTTTACTTCCCCCCCCCCCCCCCCAATAGCGAGAATTAAAAAAAAAAAATCAACAAATCAGTCTAACGCTGTCCCGGGCGGCGGACGCGGGACGACAGGTGGCTGCGAGGCGGGGAGGCGGCTGCGACCCGCAGCACCCCCGCCCCTCGCAGCGCCCGTTCCGGCGAGGCAGCGGGGCTGCAGCAGCGGTACCGGCTCCGCCGCCCCCCGGCCGCCCCCCGCCGGGGCGGGCAGCGCTGCCGGGCCCGGGGCCGGCCGCCGAGAGGCGCCGGGCGGCGGAGCGGGAGCCCCGCGGGGAGGGACCCGGCCCGGCCCCCGCCGCCGCCGCCGCCGCCGCCCGGGAGGGGCCGGGCGGGGCCGCAGGAAACCCCGCCCCGGGCAGCGCCCGCCGCGCTCCGCGCAGCCTGCGCCGCTCAGCGCCGCCGCGGAGCCCAGCGGAGCCCAGCGGAGCGGAGCGGGGCGGCAGGAGCGGGGCGGGACGGGCACGGGGTGGCTCCGCGGCGTCGCGCAGCCACGCGGGACCGCGCCGCCCGGGGGTCGGCCCCGCCGCGGGGGGGAACTTCGGTATTTAATTTTTTTTTTTTTTCTTTTTTTTTTCTTTTTCTTTTTTTTTGGCGGAGGAGACGAGCAGCAGGTTTATGCTAATCACCCTCTCGGGAGCGGCAGTGGGAGGAGGAGGAGGAGGAGGAGGAGGAGGAGGAGAGGAGCCATTTTGAACTCACTTCAAAGTTTAAGGTGGAAAAGTTGGAGCTCTCCAGCCCGCTGCCCGGGGACGGGGCGCGGGGCCGGCGGAGCCCGGGCGGCGGCGGCGGCGGCGGCGGGGCGGGGAGCGGGGCCGAGCCGGCGGCTGATGGATGAGGGCGGGCGGGCAGCCCGGCGGGTGGATGGATTGTGCGGCAGCCCTCTGCCCGGCACCGCTGCCCGCTGAGCCGCGGAGATGCTGCGGCTGTCCGCCGCCGCCTGCGTGTCCTGGGCCGCGCTGCTCTGCGCCCTGGCGCCGGCGGGCGGCGGGGAGCTGCGGCCGCCCCGCGCCGCCCCGCTCCTCCACCTGCCCCCCGGGGCGGCGGGGCGCCGCGCCGCCCCCGAACCGCCGGCGCTGCCGCCCGCCGGGCGCCTGAGGGCGGCGGGGGCCGCGCTGCGCCGCGCTCCGCCCGCCGAGCCCCGCGGCGGCCCCGGCCCCGGCCCCGGCGCCGGCGCCGGCCCCGGCCCCTGCCCGCGGCGCGGCCGGCGGAGAGCGGCCGCCGAGCCCCGCGGAGCCGCCGGCGGCTGCAGCCCGGCGCCGCGGGGGGAGGGCGGCGGGCGGCGAGGGGCGCGGCGGGCGCGGAGTCCCAACAGCCCCCCGCAGTTCCAGCTGCCCAGCTACCAGGTCTCCATCGCCGAGAACGAGCCGGCCGGCACGCCCGTCATCGTGCTGCGGGCCCAGGACCCCGACGAGGGGGAGGCCGGCCGGCTGACGTACTCCATGGAGGCGCTCTTCGACGAGCGCTCCAACGACTACTTCTCCATTGACGCCGAGACGGGCGGCGTGGTCACCGCCCGCAGCCTCGACCGGGAGACGAAGGACACCCACGTGCTGAAGGTGACCGCCTCCGACCACGGCTCCCCGCGCCGCCGCTCAGCCACCACCTATCTGACGGTGACCGTGAGCGACACCAACGACCACGAGCCGGTGTTTGAGCAGCCCGAGTACCGGGAGAGCATCCGGGAGAACCTGGAGGTGGGTTACGAGGTGCTGACCATCCGCGCCACCGACGGCGATGCCCCGGCCAACGCCAACATGCTTTACCGCCTGCTGGAGCCAGGAGCGGGTGACGGGGTCTTTGAGATCGACCCGCGCTCCGGGGTTGTGAGGACCCGAGCCCCGGTGGACCGCGAGGAGGTCTCCGAGTACCACCTGGTGGTGGAAGCCAATGACCAGGGCAAGGACCCGGGACCACGCAGCGCCACGGCTATGGTGCACATCACCGTCGAGGATGAGAACGACAACTACCCTCAGTTCAGTGAAAAACGCTATCTGGTCCAAGTGCCAGAGGACGCCCCAGTCAACAGCCAGATACTGCAGGTGCAGGCCACAGATCGGGACAGGGGCAGCAATGCCCAGGTGCACTACAGCATCGTGAGCGGCAACCTGAAAGGCCAGTTCTACATCCATTCTTTCTCTGGTGCCATTGACTTGATCAACCCTCTGGATTATGAGACTATTCGGGAGTATACGCTCCGGATCAAAGCCCAGGATGGGGGCAGGCCTCCCTTGATCAACTCCAGCGGCATGGTGTCGGTGCAGGTCGTGGACGTGAATGACAATGCCCCCATCTTTGTGAGCACTCCCTTCCAGGCCACGGTGCTGGAGAACGTTCCTCTGGGATACTCAGTGCTGCACATCCAGGCCGTGGACGCTGACTCTGGGGAGAACGCCCGCCTGGAGTACAAACTCATAGAGATGGCACCTTCCACCGGAGGTGCCCCTGTAGCAGGTGACTCTGGGTTTCCTTTTCAGATCAACAACAGCACGGGGTGGATCACGGTGGCTGCAGAGCTAGATCGAGAGACTGTGGAGAACTATCACTTTGGGGTGGAAGCCAGGGACCATGGCGTGCCAGTCATGACCTCCTCAGCCAGCGTGTCCATCACTGTCCTGGATGTGAACGACAACAACCCCACCTTCACAGAGAAGGTGTATCACCTCAGACTGAACGAGGATGCGGCTGTGGGCAGCAGTGTCCTGACCCTGACAGCAGTGGACAGGGATGTTAACAGCGTTGTGACTTACCAGATCACCAGCGGCAACACCAGGAACCGTTTTGCCATCACCAGTCAGAGCGGAGGGGGGCTGATCACACTGGCCTTGCCCCTGGATTACAAGCAGGAAAGGCAGTATGTGCTCACAGTCACTGCCTCTGACGGCACTCGCTTTGACACTGTCCAGGTCTTCATCAACGTCACGGATGCCAACACGCACCGCCCGGTCTTCCAGAGCTCCCACTACACAGTGAGCGTCAGCGAGGACAAGCCCATCGGCACCTCTATTGTCACCATCAGTGCCACCGATGAAGACACGGGGGAGAACGCGAGAATCACTTATATTTTGGATGATAACATCCCCCAGTTCCGCATCGACCCTGACACAGGCACCATCACCACCCTGATGGAGCTGGACTATGAGGACCAGGCCTCCTACACATTGGCCATTACAGCCCACGACAACGGCATCCCCCAGAAATCGGACACCACCTACGTTGAGATCCTCATCCTGGATGCCAATGACAACGCGCCCCACTTCCTGCGCGACCGCTACCAGGGCTCGGTTTTCGAGGATGTGCCGCTCTCCACCAGTGTCCTGCAGCTGTCTGCCACCGACCGCGACTCAGGCCTTAATGGCCGTCTCATCTACACCTTCCAAGGTGGTGATGATGGAGATGGAGACTTCTACATTGAGCCCACTTCTGGAGTGATACGTACACTGCGTAAGTTGGACCGCGAGAACGTGGCTGTCTACAGCCTGCGGGCCTTCGCTGTGGACAGGGGCAGCCCACCACTGAAAGCCTCTGTGGATATCCAAGTGACCGTGCTGGACATCAACGACAATCCCCCTGTCTTTGAAAAGGATGAATTTGACATCTTTGTGGAGGAGAACAGCCCCGTGGGCTCTATTGTGGCACGGATCAGTGCAGCTGACCCTGACGAGGGGACCAACGCACAGATCATGTACCAGATCGTAGAGGGGAACATCCCTGAGGTCTTCCAGCTAGACTTGCTCAATGGAGACCTCACAGCCCTGATGGACCTGGATTATGAGAGCCGGACAGAGTACGTGATCGTGGTGCAGGCTACTTCTGCCCCTCTTGTGAGCCGGGCAACAGTGCACATCCGCCTCCTGGATCAGAACGATAACCCGCCCGTGCTGCAGGACTTCCAGATCCTCTTCAACAACTATGTGACCAACAAGTCTAACAGCTTCCCCTCTGGCGTGATTGGCAAGATCCCAGCTCATGATCCCGATGTGTCTGACAGCCTGGCCTACACCTTTGTGCAAGGCAATGATTTAAACTTGCTCCTTTTGGACTCTGCCACCGGGGAACTCAAACTCAGTCGCGATCTGGACAACAACAGACCCCTGGAAGCCCTCATGAAAGTGTCTGTCTCAGGTAAGCAAGCGTTTGAGGCTCATAAAGCACGTAATTCTGCTTGTCAGACCAGTATGGGGGCATGGGCAGAAATAACCCACTTGCAGTTTAGTGCGCAGCAGCTTTTGGTTTCCTGAGGCAGCAGTTTATCTGTGAAATTTTTGGAGAGGAACCACAAAAATGTATCAAGCCCATGTGCTGTGGATTGAAGTGGTGCGTTGAAATTGTTTAGTAAACATAGATCACAAGGGTAAATAAATACGTGTGTGCGTGGAAGGGCAGATACTCCCTCAGTTGAGGTGGTACCTTGGCTGAAGCTTTTCTGATGTGGTTGCATAGAGGTAATAAATGACGTAGCTTGCAAAGATGTAGGGAATACACATGTATCTGTAATGCCGTCTCCCCTCCCTCGTTTTTTACCTCTTCAAAAAAAAAAAAAAAAAAAAAAAAAGTTGAGATTTGGTATCTCTGCTTTTTTAGCAGCAAAACACATTTAATTCCTTCTGCATACCGGGAGGTTTGGCTGGTAGATCCTTGGACCTCAGACCAATTCTCTGCCGGCGTGGCCCGGGTGGATGTGACGCTGGCGGAGCCGCGCTGGTTTGCGTTGCTGGTTGTGTGTTCCTGTGGGAAATGGCGACGCTGAAAGCAATGAGTTATGGCTGTGTAATAGCTGTGTAACGCTGCTGATTGCGCTGGAGTTGCTTTAGTAGAGCTAGGGCAGATACTGGCCAAATACAGCCTCCAAATCAGCGCTGTTGGGGGAAGGGAGGGGAGAGGGAGTGGTACTGTACTATTAACTTCCTCAGAGAATTTGTGTCTCTGTGTGTGAAGACTGTTCGATATTGTCCAGTATATACTGTTATATGAGCACATATATGCTCTTAGGATAGCATTCTTTTTCTGCTCGGTTGCTTGTTTATCATGGAATTACTTTTTGTGCCTCTAATTGTGGCATCAATCATGCAATGAGTAATTTCCTCTGCAGGTGCCACTCTATAAAGTTTACTGTGGACCTGATCCCATACTTCTGTTGACTTTCAGAGGTTTAACCAGATACGTTCCTTGCCGCCCCCCTCTGCAACCTAAAGCTAATATTTATATTCTTTCTGCAAAAAATAGCTAAACTTCTAGGTACATAAAATGACGCTTTGGGAGATGCTTCATTTTGGATGATTGTACTGAAAAAATAATAAACTGTGGCATAATCCTGGCAGCGCTTGTTTTAATGTAAGTAGTCATAGTTTTGCAGTGGGGCCTCCGGGGAGCGAGCTGTGCTCTCCCTTGTGTTTGCAGGCTTGAGGTCCTTTTTGCCGCAGGAAAATGAAAGTGATATTAACTGAACTGATTGAATTTACTGTAGTGTATTACCTGACAAGCCACTCATGTTTCTTCCAAAATGCTGGGGGGCAGCTAATGTGGTAAGGGAGCTCATAAATGCCATTTCCATGTCCTGTGAGGACTTGCAGAAAAAACAGACAGTTGGCTTGTGACCTTAAAGAAAAACATTTGGATTAAGGTGCAGGTGATTGCGTGGTCATTGTCTGAGCCAGTAGCTCTTTATCTAGTAGCGGAAGATAAGAACTCAACTTGAAGCAAGAAGCTTCGTTAGACTAGGTGAGGAGAGTGTTCAGAACAGAAAAATAGATGACGTGAACTATTCCTTTCTCAATCGAATGATACACGCAGTTTAAGCGGTTGAAATCTCAGGTAGGAATGAAGACCTCTCCTTTCTTAAGTAACCAGGAGCTTGATCATTCCAGCGTTGTTTTCTTCTTTGGTGAAGGTGTGAACTTTGGAACTCCGCTGTGATGTTGATCAAAATGGGCTGTCCACTGCATGTCTTGAGATATTTGAAAGATTAAAGTTTTTTATGGGTAGGATTTTAAAATAATTTCACAAGCACTGAACTCCATTTGACGTTAATCTGGAGAAGTTTGCTGTTTGGAAATTGAAAGGGCAGAGTTTGGCAGTGTGGGATTGTGTCCAGAAAGTCTCACCTGCCTGCTTTCTCTGGTTTATCTGATGCTTTAAAAAAAAAAAAAAAAAAGAGAAGAAGCTCAGACAGAAGTACTCCACCACAAGGTTATCTCTGAGTGTTGCAAAAGACCTGCAAATCATCTGCTAAAATGACCTGCCAGTTAACTGAAAAACGTGTCTATGGAGTAGCCATTAACCTCTCAACCCAGACAAACTCGAAGTCCTGCCCTGCTCACAGCTGCTCTTCAGGTCAGGGAAGGATTGGAGAGCTTGATGAACTTGGGGAATTTGAGCTATATACGGGTCAGAAGTAACACTGCTGCTATAAAAATCTTATTTCCACCTAGTCATGTGTTGTGCTGTGGAGGCATGTGAGTGTGTGCAATGCTAGTGAGGAGCTGTGCTACTCCATTAAATTAGTTTGAGACTTCGATGCTTGGCTAAAACCAGTATTTTTTCATTTGATTTGGGGATTGTTCAAATAAGCACGGTAATTTTGGCCTTCTGCATATAAACAAAGCCTTAAGAATCATGAAAACCAAGCAAACAAAGATTATAAATTTCATAAAACCTGAGAACAGCACACTCAGTGTTTAAAACTTACCCTAACAGCGTAAACATCACCAGAAGCTACCTGGGATGGTGGGCAGCCCTGGGCAGGCTCGGCGCGCGCGTGGCGCTGCCTTCGCCCTGGTGCCAGGGTACCTGCGTGGCTGTGCCCCCGCAGCCCGTCAGGAACCCACCCAAGCCGAGGAGGGAAGAATGTGGGTGGTGTGGATATTAGCATTTTGCTTTGCATCTGGAGGGAGCTTTTGAAGTCAGTCTCTTTTGAAGTGAATCTCTCTGGGTGCCCTTCTGCCTGTGCCTGTTGCACGGAGCCATCTGAGTGAACAAACCGGACCCCTTTTGAATGAAACTAATCCAGATGTGCTCCAGGGGTGCCCCAAGAGGTCCCTTAAAAAGATACATTTTCCTTTTTTCATTCTACCTTCAAGGCTTTCCTACAGAAAAGCAGAGCTTGACTTTATATTCCCATGCCTGCACATAGCATCGTTAGGTTTATGTTGTTTTAACAACTGGGGTGAAGTCTGGACCCTGCTGAAATCCTGCCCTTGCTTTCCAGGGGGACAGGATTTTACTCTGGGCTTCTGAAACACGTGGTCAAGAGTCGATCAGTCTGTGATTTCTTAGTGTTATTAATAAATATATGGCTTAAATTGACAGGATCGTTAAAACATTAATTTTTGTCCACAGCGATATTCACAATAACATCAAATTGGGATTTATCTGGTCAAAAAATGGGTTAAACATTGCTCAAGTCACATTGCATTTGCCCATGTTAAACATTATACAGCGGTCCCTGCCGGTGCTGGGGGGGAAGGCTGGTGCTAGCCTCAACTTTGCACAAATGTTGCACAAGTTTGCCTGGGTGTCACGTTGCAAACGCTGCGGGCACCTGCTTGGCTGCGCTGCCACAACTACTCCCACTTATCAATGACAGCTTGCCGGGGCACAATAGATGTGTGCGCAAACTCCCCTGGGAGCCCAGCCTGACTCACCAGTGCAGACAAAACCCAACCTGACTCTATGCTACAGCTCTCGGGTGGCCCAGATAAATGTAAAATATCATGGTGTGACATACAGTTTTGGGAAGGGAGTGCTCCTCAGGAGAGCTGGTTTTCCGCAGTGAGGGATAGACACCCAAGCACTTTTGAGGGCATGCAAGCTCAAGTGTCGCCTTTTACATTTCTTTGGCTTTTAACCTCCAGTGGCATTTAGTGGGGTTATTGACTCTCAGCAAATACAAATTAAGATAGAGCTCGTTTGTGCTGCGGTAAACTTGGGATTTTTACTCAAGGCTTGTTAAAGGATCTTCATTATTATTGTAATTTAAAAGTCATTATGCTAATGATCCTGGATCTCCAGCTCTGTGCCTTCTCCATACAAATGTAACAGAAGATGGAATACTTTGGTTTAGCCCTTCTGATAAAAAGGTAAGGCCAGAGCGGTGCCTGAGATGCAAGGCATTGGGGGCTTATTTGTGTGTGTGAAGAAGGTTTGAGATTAAAGGGGAAAAAACAAACTTGAGGGAAAAGGCGTCTCTGTAAGCGCAGGAGCACCTTTGGGCGGGGAGGGCGAGCGCAGGGCGCTCGGGATGCGGGCTGGGCGCCTCGGCAGCGTCGGGGTGTGCCCCGGCCTCATGCGCCCACCTTTTGGGAGCGGGGCAGATGGGGCTGCTGGGGCCTTGTGAGTTTTGGGGGGCAGATCTGCAGGGCGACCGGTTCTTTTAGGGGTGATGCTTCTGGCTGCCTGCAAGGACTTGCTTTCAGGGTCGGCCAGGGGCGATTAGCATCCAAACTGTTCTCCGTGGCTCCCTCTGCCCAGGGAAACACATTCCTGCACATGGCTGTCGTGGGATCCCTGCGGATTATACAGTTAGGAAATGATGGAAATGGACGGGTGGAGGCTCCTCTCTCCCTCTGTTCCTCCGGTGGGAGGAGGTGTGTTGGTGTGTCGCGTGGCTGCACGGCTTCTGCACGCTCGTGTTCCTGGGGACTTTGGGCGCTTGCACTTTGCACGTGCATCCTGCACTAAGGGGAGAGAAGGCAGCAGCTCGAACGCTGCAAAGATCAGGGAGGCAACGATGAGGGACCTCGTTTGGAGAGATGGTGTGATACTGTGAGCTGTGAGATGGTAGTCTGGGTTCTTACTTGGCGTATTAAGTGGAGCTGAAGTGAAGGATGACCTGTAATGGTTAGTAGCGGTGGTTTTGAACACTTATGTTTATTTTCCTAAAAGAGCAAAGCAAGAACAGTAATAGTGCCCATTGTTTTAAAGTTAGGATAGCTCCTGGATCTGCTGTGGCTACTAACTAAATCCTTTATTGCGTCCATATAGGTTCTATATTCTATTCTGTTCTATAGGTGAGATGCATTTTAGATATGTGACCCTCCAGCCCACAGAAAATTGACTTTCCCTCTTCAGCTGTATGATCTGTTCCTGCTGATAAAAAGCTGTGGCTGCCTTGTTGCTTTTGTATGTGCTTCCTTCCACTTCATCCCTGGATTTCATAGGAGTGGTGTATTTTTGTTTCAGAAGACAGGAAAGTATCTGTGGCTCTGCGAGGAAAATATTTAGTGGAAGGTTGACTGACAAAATAGCTTTTTACTGAGATAAAAGCTATCTGCTGCATGGAAATAAATAAAATACGGAGTTATCTGCAGCTCAAGCTACTGTAAATAAGCAGTTTCTTCGCTAAAATGGTTATCCCCAGTAATAAAAAGAGAAATGTTTACCACAGCACACTTTAGAAAGTAAATGAGATGTTTTATCTCAGATAAAAGCTATTTTGTCAGTCAACTTCTTTCATTTCAGAAAATGCTACTGTGCCACGTAACTGTCACTAAAATGTTTTGTTTCTCTCTGTTTCTGTCTGTGTACAGTGCAGGCTGTATACTCCCATTTTTTGTTACACAGTTTTTAACAAGGTATTTCTACCTTAGTGTGTCTTGGTGGTGAAGTATACACAGATGGCACTTCTTAACTTCATCCCACAAAGTGAAACTTTGAACTATAAATACTACAGGTCACAATCAGTTCCTGGAGAAAAAAAAATAGTGTATATCGAAGCCCTACATAAACCCAAACTCAGCAATGCTGTTTAAAAAGCCAAGGGCATGTTTGTGTTTGCAGCATCGTCTCGTTAAGATTTCTGTACAAGCTATTGGGTTGCCTTGATTGAGAGGGTATGAGAAATGGCTTATTGACGTTGCAGGGGGCTTGGGCTGCTTTTGTACACACGTTGCTCAGTGTACCGATAATTTTGTTTTCTTTTTTTGTTGCCTAAATGTTGATGCTTTTCTCAGTGATTTCTGGGAAAGAGGGAGACTCTAGGATAACAAGGAGAAGGTATAAGAAGAATGACACTGACGATGTGAGAGGGAGAAAGATCTACTAGGCTTTACTTGATAATCAAATCCCAAGGATAGAAATTAAATTTAGAGAAGTATGATGGTGGGATTGCCTGGAAAACTTTTTTCCCCTATTATCAAATTATTTGCAAATGGGGAGATAGTTGTAATAACCATTTTTAAACTGGATTAGTAATTGTTGTATATTTTTGATTACTTTTTAAGCTTCAGGGTGTATTAATGAATTGGTTTCCTTGATTTATTCCCTTGTTGTGATTTGCTTGCCTCTTAGAAGTCACTGAAGTGCTCTTACTTCTGACTTGCACTTGCGGGTTGGGAAGAATCCTCTTTAGTTTTGTTGTTCTGGTCACACGTTTCCTTGCAGTTCAGAATTGGTTTAGGCTGGGGTTGTGGAGCCTGCTGCAAACTGCCAAATACAGAATAAACATCAAACTGTTGTCAGGGGTAATGACAAAAGGACCCTTTGTTTAGAGTACAAGAACAGTTTTCTAGGTTTGGATGTTAGGATGATAGTAAACCTGCAGTAGAATTAGTGGTGGGGAAAGTAGGTGATGTGAAGCAGTGGGATTTTGTGCTTCATTATCTCCAACATCCCTAGCGCTACCTGAGGAAGTGGCTGGCTGCTGATAAAGAGTATAATTTTACATTTGCTCATTGAATGGTTCATTTTCCTTCAGCGTATATACTTCATATCTTGAAACTCCCTTTCATTGTTGACTCCCATCTTTGAGCTGAATGGATTTTCTCTGACATCCCACAACTGAGGAAAGTAATGCTGGGTTTTAAAGTATGACATTAGGTGAAGGTAGGTAGCGTGCTTACTGCTCTTCCGGAAGGGCTCTTACTGGTGGGACTCTTAACAGACGCTTGGATGGGAACCTAAGCATCCTCACATTTCCACCAGTCTGGTCAGAGCATGGCCTTGCTGCCTCCCAGCATCTTCATGGAAGGGTTGGGGAGGCTGATCCATGATCTCCTGCCTCCTCCTCAGGGTGTGCTGCAGGTCTGCCAGACACCCCTGCAGCTGACGGGTTGTCTCCAGTCTTTTGGCTGGCTGGGTGCTCAGGGTTCATGGGTTCAGGGGCATGTGATAGCATGCAGCACCTACGACGGTGTTTACAGTTCAGCCAGATGTGTAGCTGCTGCATACGTTGGCACAGCTGAGCTCGCTTTCATCTGGTTATTTTGGGTACAGACAGCAATGACTGCAGCGTAGCATGGCTTCGGCTTGCAATTTCACTGCGCCTCTCGATTCCCTCGTGGGTCAGGTGAGACAGATATAAAGATTGTGGGAACATGACCACTCTAAAAGTTGGGAGCAGAATTACTGTCTGAGAGGAAACAAGCAAACATGAAGCAGAAACCAACTCTAAACCTATGTGCTACAAATACCTTTTCAATGTTTAGCAGCGTAGGCAACTCTACCTGTAACGCTCATGCATGGAAGATGAGTAAAGGGAGGCTCAAATGTCAGACACGAGATCTGCTTTCTCCATCCCTTCTCCCTCTCTTTTATAAGCCCTCAGGATTTTGAGAGCCAGTTGCTGGGGACAGACTCGCTACATTTGAGTGCTTGAGATAACAACAGAATTTATCTGCTTACCTCCGTGTTGCCTAATTTACAGGATTTGGGCAACTGTCTCTCTTGGCTTCCTTTGGCATACTGACTTGTATTTCCAAAAATATCTATGGAGAGTCTCTAGGAAACGTAGGAGGGTTAGAAGAGCTGAAGATATTCAGATCAGAACTAATGATCCTTTTTGGCAATATTCTACGTTATAGTCTTTCTGTCCTGGTTTCTGTGGGAATGATGATTTTTTTAGGTAAAATAGTACTCTAGCTGCTCTGACATAGACTTTGCCATTTAAGAGACAAGTATGGCAGTGCTGTCTTTTATGAATGATAGGCTTTTTTGTTGTCTGCTCCTTACGACAATTTGGTCAAAAGATTGCATAAACCAGAGCACAGAACAAGTTGACGAGGGGCTCAGTTCTTCAAAGCCTTGTTCGCAGTGATTGTGCACTTGAAAGAAAGAACATCTGAGACCTGAATAAATTCAGTTTTTCCACTTTGTGTTTCTGTGACAAGTGACAGTTTTATTATTTTTTCCCCCCAGTACAGCTCTTTTTCCAGTGTTGAAAAACACTGAACTATTTATAGATGTAACACAAGTTTCCAAAAGGGGCAGGATGTAATCTTCATGGAAAATTTTGAAATCTGCCATTGAGCGATCTCTTGTTTGTTTGGCGAGGATTTGCCTAACACCTTTTCTTGTAAGACCCGGGTGCATACACCTTGGTTGAGATTTCATTGCTATCTGTTGATTTTGTTGGATTGAAACAGCGTAATCAAAGGTACATCTTGGCTCTTACAGTCAGATTTGTATCACCTACCATGATCTGTCCAAGAAATCAGGTATCTCGTGAAAGGTGGTCATGTAGGTTGTAGCCATGACTGGCTGATAGGCAGGAGGGCTTCTGGCTGGACATGCCCGTCTCACCCCACTGATTAAAGAGGGAACATAAATGACTGACTTGGGCTAATTGCCTTGTTGTTAGGTGGCTAAAGTTCAGTGGGATGAACCCACCCTGAATGTGTGTGCCAGGACGGAAGGGTTTGTTTTCTTTTGTAGCGATGATTGTACTCATTTCTGTTACAGCAAACTACCTGTAGTAACAGGCT
The DNA here is from genome assembly GCA_031468815.1 of Morus bassanus. NCBI lineage: Eukaryota > Metazoa > Chordata > Aves > Suliformes > Sulidae > Morus > Morus bassanus. The sequence continues at coordinate 67,821,293 of CM062571.1, forward strand.
TAGCAGACTAGATGGAAAGGATAGGGGAGGTTATAATTTGCAAACAGGAAAATGTTTTGCCATGAATAATGTTAGGAGAGACTTTAAATTTTGTCAAGAGTTTAAGTGAATGAAGGGGGAAAGTATGCTTTTATGGGGATTTGGCATTCAACAAACAAATAAAATTTTAAAATACTTCAAAAAAATGATATTTGCACTTAAAAAAAAGCAACTGGACAGAAAAGTAGGATTTGCTGGAGAGAAAAGAAAACTTTTGGACTTCGTTTCAACAAGTCATTAATGCTGCTAAGCTGTAACCACCTTCGTATTTATTCCAGTATTTACACTAGACAAGCACAAAAAAAAGCAAATAAATGAAATGGTAAACCTGTAATAAATCCTCAGGGGACCACATAATAAACATAGACATGTTACGCTTATCAAATACAGAGGAAAGTAATCTGTTTTCAACACCATTGCTGAATGCATGATAGATGCTACATTCTGTCAGGTCTCCAGCACTTTTGGAAATGATGCATCTGGTCAAAATATTTCAGCACTTTCTGAAGGAGGGAGAAGGAGAGGCCATTGTTAACAACCAGTGTCAACACGACATCTCCTGCCTGCTGTGGAGTCTGTGGGCTAGGTCCAGTTTCAGGGGGAAGCAAAACCATCTGGACCCCACCAAAAGGGGCAAAGCAGGGGCTATATTACCAGATTTGAGTTTCAGAGACATGATGGCCAGCACCTAGCAGTCTGTCTTTGCTGTTAAGTCCCAACAGGCTGTTAGGCTTGGAAGCAAATGTACTCAAGGTGATTCTCTGTAGCTGCCATGACACCAGAGCATGCATCATGAGTACAAAGAGTTGCTGGATCGGTTGGGTTTTCTCTTTCCTTTCGCTAGCTCTAGATCAGACTCCTTGACCCTATTTAAACCTGATGTTAGCAAGTCATTGAGTTTATTGGATTGAATTTCTGTCAGCACTTTTGGACTTTCCAGGAACCAGCCCAGCCTCTCATTTACTTGTGTGCTTGCAGCAACGCTCATGCTGGGTCTGGTTCTAAAGGAGACCCTTTAACATGTGATTTTTGTTTTTTAAATATATTTTTTTATTTAGCTGTCTGAATTTAGTTTAAATCATGTAAAAGCTCTCCCACACTAATGTATCGCTTGTTTTAGCAGTGCATGATTTCCAGACACCAGACACTGCAGGCACAGCTCAGCATGGCTAGGAGGAGGCATTTGGCACCTTTCACAGCTTAAGTCCAGTAGAGAACTTATATCTAACCATCAAATGCCATAGCGCCTCACTTCTAGATGCCTGTTCCCTGCAGTGGTATCCTGTTTTAGGCAGTTAAGTGTCCTATAAAGTGGGAGTACTTGAAATACCATCCCGTTACAGCTTGGGCTCTTCACTCACCATAGTGATCAGGACACTTAGCAAGGGCAGAGATGGGCTGGGCTCCAGCCCTTGATCTCAAAGCTCATACTGTGCTATACATTAAAGAGGAGCCAAATAATGTACGGAAGCCATTGTGGGACTCATGTTTCCCATCTCTTAGGTAAGTGCCATAAGCTACAGGGTCATGCTCACACTTGCAGGGCGCTAGAGAGAGGCGGCTTTCTGGCTCATGTTCATGCATGTGGGCACCTCCGCTTCAGTTGAGCAGCCGTGTGGGCAGTCTGGCTTTGACCCTCAGCTGCTGGATTTTGTTTAGGCCACAATAAAAGCTGGATCACGAACCATTCAGGCCATGTCAGGACTAGGTCAGTTCTGGCTGTAGGCAGGGGCTCAGCTCTTCCCACCTGGGAACTCAAAGGTAAAATAAACAAGTATCCCAGGGCTTTCCTGGGAGTACTTTCCTATTGATCAGAGCTGATTTGTTTGTCTTCTGGCTTTAACTATTTGTACATGTATTTTGCTTTTATGTGGAGCGGCCCCCAGATGGGTAAAGGGTCAGTTATGGAAGGATTCACAGGCTCAGACTTAAATTACGCTGCTAAATATCAACCATTGTTCAACCCATCTTCGCCTACTGTTTAATCCTCTTTCTCACTGCAGTTTGCCATGATGATAGACTTGCTAGTAATTATCAACATGTTGCCGCTCGTCGCTTGGATCCTGTGGCTTTTCCCGCAATGTGCTTGTTGACGCTACAACTAGCCAACATTGTCCTGACACATATGGTAAAGGTCTCTTGGCAGCAGTGACTGGGTTGAACTATCCCGTCGGTTGACTCGGTTTCCCTTCTCACAGGGTGTATTTCTGATGTTGGTCTCCTTTTATTGACACAGTGTAATTTAGCAATGTGTGCTCTGCATGATGAGCTCTCCATCTGGCAGATAATTGCCTGCTAGTTTAAATCCCGTCTTAACTTAAGTTTCTCGAGATCATGAAACCTGCTGGCGCCTTCTGGTTGGTTTTGCAGGCTGTTTGCAAAAGGTTTCTTTACGAGCTAAAGTGATGTGGACAAATTTCTGTGAGTTTTTTTGAATGTTAGGTAACACGGGTTAACTTTTAGGTCCTGTTTACTAAGCTACCCAACGTTACTCTGCATTGAGTTTGGCAATCTAACACTTGCGTTTGTTGACCAAGGTGCTGACTGTAGGCACTGGTTGTTTGCACTGGTTATGCAAAGTTGGAACCCTGGGTACATTTTAGGACCTGGTGGATGTTGAAAGCTTGTTACACAAAACACACTGGCGTTTCTCTTTCCTTCTTGCTTATCTTCTCACCTCTCCCTTTGCGTTCATTTGATCTGTTTGCCATGTGCTGTTTTGCAGCGAGGTGCCGCATCTGCGGAGTTTGCCCGCTGCAAGTTTGTACAGGGCCATGCACAGCGGAGACCTCACGGGGGCTGCTGTAAATAATTAGGATAACCACCAGACATCGACTGACCAGCAGCCCCACGAGATTGCCAGATACAGACGGCGGCGCTGGGGACTGCCCCGGGCCTGGCTGACAGTGTGTCCAGCAGGCGCTGGGAGCTGGCTGGCACCTGCTCACCAGGCACAGTGCTTGCCAACGGTGTGGCAGCATCCCTTCTCACTGCCTTCCCTCTTGCCTTTGGGGAGGCAGGGCAGGTTTGTCAACCACCCCTCACCCTCTTCTGACCACTGTGCTGTTACTTGCTGTTAGGTGGGTGCAGGCAAGGGGCAGGGTCTGTCCCTTCCAGGGGTGCCCCGTGAGATGCTGCCAGTGAACTGGTGACAGCCATCACACCGCCCTCGTGCTTCCAGTGGCTGTTTTGGGGTTGGGATCTCAATGGTGCTGGCTGTCAGGTGCAGCTTCCAGAGGTTTTGCAGCTGCAGCCCTTTAGCCTGTCCTTGCACAGGGTCTCAGGGGCCATGGCATGAGGTGGTGATGGTCTCACAGAGGTTTTGCTGCCCGGCACGGACAGTCGCAGGATGGCTGTGGCCAACCCTAGGTCGCGGGGCGCACTGCACGCTCAATGTTGGTGCTTGTTTTCTTTGCAGTCCATGGGAGCAACACCTATACCCGTGAACTGGAAATTTGGCCCAGTTTGGGTATAAATGGTGACTTTGGGTTTTCTCCTATCCCTTGTGACAAGTTGGTTTCTTCGTGCACTGGCCCCCTTATGGCTCAGCTAATAGCAGTGTCTGGGACTATTCAGCGTTAAGAAGCTTTAAACTAAGACATTTCTATTTACTACCACCAGCATTGATGGACATGACCGATTAATGGCAGTAAACTCAGGTGAGAACTGAGAGATGAGGATGTTTTTTATAGTATATACAGTGAACTTGTTTGTTTTGTGTTAATGAGTTTTACGAACTTTTATACGATCTGCTTCTAAAATATGTCCCTTGCCAGATGGTTGGGGATTTCTTAAGCTGAGATGACTGATTCACTCCTTGGCTCAGCCAACGTGCATCAGGCTGTGCTGAAGCCAAGGTGCCGAGATGATCAGATAAAATTACCCGAATTCTTCACACCACCCTGGCAGTTGAGCATCCATCCCTTTTTTTTTCCTGGGGCTAGGTCTTCCAGGAGAGGCCGTTTCGCCTGCTCTGAGGTGGTGTCAGTGACTCCCTGGGTTTTGCTCTGCATCTCATTGATCAGACTTCAGCTGTCACAAGATCCCATTGTTCTTTTCAAGGCCTAAAGGGAAAGTAAAGTGACAATTTCGATGGCCAATTTGACAGCTTTCTCAGACTGGAAGGTGTCCCGTGAGTTAAACAATTTTACTCACTCTCTACACATCCCATACTGATCATACAGCATGGCATTTTACTGGCTTACTGCTGCATAAAGTTGGGATATTGTGCATTTCCAGGTATTTAAATGAACTTCTATAAATGACTAATGATAAGAAAAGACTAATTAAATTTTATTCCTTGCTGAAACTGAATTTTAAAGAAATCAGTCTGAGATTTCAGCAGTTGTGAAATCTGCAGTGTTGTTCTTTGCACTGTAGAGCCTTTGTGCTTACTGCTGTAGTCATGTTACACGACATTGCCTAATACCCGGCAGGGTGTATTCTTGGCTCATTCAGCAGGTAAGGCTCCCTCAGGGTTACTGAATCCCTCCATGTACTCAGCAGAGGGCTCAGCTTGATGATTTTATGGCCATGTATCTGCGTTCGCATTTCCAGTGCCTTTTCTTTTTTGCAGTAGTTTTCCCTTTTATGGTATGGTGATTATTAAAAGCAGGGTTCTGACTAGTTTTGTGACCAGAGTCATCCCTCCTTGCTTCCCACTCCTGGCAGTCACTTGCTGGTGGTCCGTCCTGGGGATGGGTTTTTCACTATTGAACACCTGCTCCATCCTCGTGGTGCGGTGGAAGAGGCCGGCAGGTGTAGTCACCTTGGGGAGATACTCAGGTCCTGGGGCAGGGGCTCGAGCTTGCAGCTGAGAGCTGGTCCTCTAGCAAATGAGATGCTGATCCATTAGAGCTTCAAGGTGATTTAATCAATTTTGGAAAGCACGATACTTAATAATCCCACGCGAAGAAACCACCACTGCTTCTGTTCCTTATTAGACATCTTAATTAATTTTCTTTTCCATTTGTGTTCTTAGGCATCTTGTAGCATTTAATTTTCTCTACAATAATTTATGAGTCACGAAATCTCTTGGAACAGGTTAACTTCTGAATGATGGTGTTTCAGCACCTCTTGCATTTTGTTCGGTTGGATCGTGTGTTGCTGCTTGTTTAGAGGCAACACTGCCACTTCCCCGAGGAAAGCAATATATTGTTACCTGGGTGTAATGCACCAGGACCACACTGCCCTCTCTTTGGAGACAGGCCCTCCACCTACTTAGGTACTATTTAAAGCGCATATCAAATACTGGATGGGAAAACTATTCCATTTTCTGAAATTACAGTATTTGGGTGACTTACTTTTCTTGTCCAGCCACTGTCTGTGTCTTTGAGTTGGTTCAGAAAGATGGAAGCAACAGACCAGCTGAAAAATTCATTGGCACATGGGGCTTCCACCGCGGGGGTTTGTTAAGTGGGATGGGTTTATTAAAGAAAGTGGGGTATTACATGCTGTTGTACAAGGCACTGTGAATATCTCATCTCTGTAGTATTCTGATAGTTTCTAGTCAAGAAAAGTTAATTTATATTATAAAGAGGACAAGTTGGGGAACAGAGAATTTGTTTCACTGGAGGTATCATTTATGGTAGAAGATTGCATCTTTCGTATTGCAAAATGAAAACCAAAGAGGACTATGATTGCTACTTACCTCTATGAAGTACTTATGGAAAACAAAGTTAAGAGCAGGGCTGTTTAAAGGAAAAATAATCTGTAAGTGAACCTACTCTCAGTAAATTTAGGTGGGATGTTAGAAGGCAGTTTGAAACCTTTAGGGAAGCAAATTTCTGGAACAACCTCTCTGTCAAGGGATCCAAAGAAGTGTAGCTGGGTTTAAGATGAAGCTTGGTAAATTAATGAACGCTTGATAGTTTATGAGTAGTATTATGTATATACAACACACTTCCTTGAGAAGCTTCCGTGAACAGAAAATTGAACTTGCTGGTGGGAAAATTATTTCCCATTCTCTTTTTGCTGCAGAAATTAAACACACGTATTAGCAAATTGTAAATGCATTAGCACTTTGAACTGCCTGAGCTTGTGTAAGTTGTTGTGTGTTGATAACAGTGTTGCTATCTTCTCCTAAACTTGGTATCAAAACAAGATAAAGAATCCACCGGGCAGCATGGTTCAGCAGATAAATGAATGGGGCTGGAAGTTATTCACAAATGTCATAGGCTGCAAGTTGCAGCAAATCTGAGCCAATCTTGCTTCTGGCTGTTACAGTCCTTCCCTTCCAGCACCTATATGACATTGTGCTGGGCTGTTTCCATGCACCAAGTTGCTAAGAAGCCAACCTGCCATTAAAAAAAATCAAAACAAACTTCTGACTTAGCATGAAGAAACAGCTCAGTCCATCAAACGAGTATCAGAGACAGTGCCAGGGAGGATGAAGATTGATAAAAAGCCAAACTACCAATAAAAACCAAACAAACAAAGAAGTTCTGACTTAGTGTGGAGAAACAGTTCAATGCAGTATGAGATAAGCGCCAACGTAGAAGAGGAGAGGGACTGTGGCAGCCAGCCCTTAGATTAGTGTAGGGCTGCTGTGCATTTGCAACCAAAGCCTAAAGAAAAATATTCATTTTTGTTGTTTTTTTTGAGTAGGATTTTTATTACCATATGCTGCAACAGTTTTCAGCACGGTTGGACAGGTACCAGGGATGGTATAAAAGAGGAGACAGTAATTAGGTGGGTTTAGGCTCTACCCTTGGCTTGGTGGGTTCTCTGCTGCTTCTTCTTGGATGAGATTATAAATGTTTGCCTATGTTTGCATTTTGTTCCTTCTGGAAGGTAGAAAGTCTCTAGAAAGTCCTTTCAACATATGAGAAGGTTATGCTGTCCCTCCCTCAGGCATGTGTGACCACATTGACTTTAAACTAAGGGGAGAATTTGTTCCAGTGCTCTGTGTGCAATACTCAGCACCTAGCCCATGTAGGCAAGTGTGTCAGCACTCACCACTCTCTTCTGTGGGTACAAAACTCCCAGCTTTCATTTGTATGAAGTTCTGCTACCTAGAAGTTCTACAGCTTGAACCTACCACAGATTTTGCAATGCAAAATTCAGCTGCATTGTGCTAACACCAAAACCATAGGAGATTCAGTAAACATGTTTAAAAACACCTGTCCTGGAAACACACAGAGCACAAGAAAATATTGTAGTAAATGAATGCAAAAATAAACAACTGAATAATTTTAGTTCTTTATTCCCTGCAGATTGCTGCCTTTCTAGGTTTGTTAATTAAAAAAAAAATAACAAACTTTTGGTTAAAAAAGGTAAGAAATTCTCTGGTAGTAAGGATTTTGCATTGAGAAAGTGTATGTATTTATGAGCTCTGGCTCAGTCCTTTGAATTATCTAGGCACTACTGTAACCGATAAGTGAATGCTGATAACACTGTTAATATTTCAAGGACTCTTTGCAACTATAGGGGAGCAGTCGGTAACTATCACATTCCTCTGCATTGCAGGACAGTTTTTTTATTTCCTATCTTAATGGCGTTATATACATACAGTTTTTTTGAGCTCTGTTCACCTTGTCATGCAGCAGCTCCTTGGCAAGCAGCCTCATGAACTCTTTAAGATGCTTCTTACTCACAGCAGCTGGGCTCATTGCCTGCCCTGGTGTGGCTGGGATTTGGATTGCAAATTCCTGATCTGAACAAAGAGGAGGAATAGAAAAGGCTGGTCTCTGGCCTCTCTCACACTTTAGGAAACTTTGCTGGCTTCAGAGGATTGTACTTGTAACTGGCTACACTTAAAAAAAAAAACCCCAAACTTCTGTCTTTGCAAAGATGGGTGCAGCCCCACCAGTAGGCACATTGCTAGAGGAGGGAAGAGAGAGGTGGCTCCAGGGAGGCTGCTGGGATTTCAGGCATCATCTTATCTAGAGCTCCTTTGAGCCTTGTCCATACTTGTTCCCTTTTTCCCTTTCCCCCTACTTCGTCTCCTCAGAACAACAGGGCTGGAAAACAGTGTTTTTAGAAAAGGCAGAGGGTGGGGAAAAAAACTGGATGGAGACAAACCATGTGTGCAGGATGTGTCCACATGCGTTCCCTCACTGCGCTTCTCAGCTGCGCCCAAAGGCCTTACAATCTGAGAAGCAGCTTGCTGTAATTGCTTTCACGAGACAGTATCAGCTGGGTAGGATTTGGCCTGTACTGGCTTGTGTTTGGTGAGGAGCGGAGGAGATGAGTCAAACTAAACCGGGTGACTCATCAGAATTGGGCTCATGCAATGGTTTATGTGTATAAAAATGCTCAGAATTGGGAAATGGGCTGTCATGATCATGAAATCATTATCTCCCTTTGGTTTGCCTCTCTTCAGAGCTGTTGAAGACGACCTGTAAAGTCTGTGTCAGCCATAGTCAGAGCAAAAGGCGACTGTGCTTGGCTGATATCTAATTCCCCAGGGGCTCCGGGCAGGGGCACTCATGTTACTGCGAGGCAACCAACGAGACTAAACTTGTGTCCTTGCACCTGGGGTTCCTTTTTTGCCATCTCCATCATCAAAGGTGATCAAAAAAGCTCAAACCACTCATTTGTGTGGAAACCTGTAGGGATGCACAATAGGTAGCACTGGGTTAAGTGTCATGTAATTATTCATCGGTTTGGTTTAGAAAGAGTGGCAGTTGCTTCCCTGAAGCCACAATGAGGAAAGCTGATTTCATGTCTCTTGAGCTGTGTTTTGATTTGAAACCATCCTCCCTCTTACTCTTCTCTTGGACATCCTTGTGTTAAAGATATTCACCACACGCTGAGTTCTCCACCTCTCGTGTGGCATAAAGTCACAGGTCTTCATCTTAATGGACTCAGGGGAGCCAGGTGGAGGCAGAAAGCACATGTCCAGATGGGCACCAGGATTACCCTGCTCCTTACCCTGGGATTTATCAGAAGAAATCCAGTCAGGGACGCTTTCCTCCTGCACGAGAAACCCTCCTTGAGAGGTGAACTGGAAGGCAGACCCAGCTGCGAAGCCCTGGGAGGAGAGCCTGGTTTGATCCGCAGATGAGAGCTCTTGCGGACACAGAGCGGCCGGGAGCTGCCGCGGGGGCCCGAGGGCTGTGCTCGGCGGGAAAGAGCCCTGGGGCTCCCTCACACCGATCTCTGCAGACAGGAACAGTCTCTCATTAAAATGATGTCTTGAATATAATATGCACAAAACCAGCCTCTGGGAAAAGCTGGTGCTCGCCGGAGAAGTTTTTTGGGTGTATCCTGCTCTGTGAGTGAGTTACAATTTCTGTGAGGTACAACACACCCTTTTTGGATGTGTTTGTTAGTCAAAAAGTGCACTGACTTCCTTCTGTTTCAGAAGTGAGTCTGAAGGAGAGGCAGGTAAACAGTGAAAGAGTATCTCCTGGCACAGCTCATTCTGGGGCTAGAGGCCACACGGGGACTGGGATTTAGCTGGGCTGCCTGATTCAGCACCCTGTGTAGGTAATTAAGGTATACCCTCCAATTAGCCTAAGCGGCCCTTTTATGGATGTGTGAGATCAATGAGCCCAACTGCCATACAGATAGCACAAAGTAGTCTGGATGATTTTAACCACTGTTTTGCATGTTTAAGTAATGTAAAGTTAGAAAAGACCTGCCCTGCTAGTGTTTACAGAAGCTCATTAAGCAAGGCAGGGATGCTTGCCTGCTCCGGAGGCTAAATGGCAGAGCCTGGCTGGGCCGGCACGGCTCCCTCTGCTCTGTCCCATTGTGGTGTGGCCAGGATCCGTCCCTGCAAGCGAACCAGCTTGGCAGGGCGCTACTGCACCGGCCAAAAACTGCACCAGGCCCAGCACTGAGGCTGCTGCAGGTGATCGTACGCAGCACCTTGTTTTATTTACTAGCATAAGCATCACCTCTCAGACCTGCTAAATTATATGAGGCCAGAGGGATGTCTGAGCTCTGCCTAGTAACAAATATTAAGAAAAGAGTATGAGAAACAGGACAAGTACAGACTGGTCCTTCCCTTCTTGCAGTGTCCCGGCTCCTGGCAGGCAGATGTTTAAGGGCTTTTGGGGTTACAGGCTTCCCTTGGATCATGGTGTTGACTTGCCATGGGGCAAGTCAGTGCCACAATCCATGGACCCGTCATCTCTCAATTTTTTTAATCCCTCTCTGAGGTTTCTGCTTTCCCCAATGCTTGATCACAGTCCCCACCATTCAGATGCACACACTTGCAGAAATTTTCCTGTTAAAACATGTTGCCTGATCATTTCACTGCATGATCTTTAGTTTTTATATTGTGAGGAACAGGGATTTGTTCTCTGTTCCCCTTCTTGTTGTGATTTTATATTTCCTTGTCATGCCTCCCCTTAGCCATCTGTGTTTTCATCCTACAAGGAGTGCTGCTAGTCTTGTAATGTACTGTGAAGATGATTTCTCCAGATGTGCCTGACCTGCCCAGGAGGGTGTACATGAAAGCATCCCACTGTAAATGGGTGTATTTACGCCCAAACAATTTCCAGGGAAAGGGCAAATTACAGAGGTGGTAACTGCAATGTTCTCAGATGCTTTGAGCTTCATTTTTTTTCTGCAAAATTTTTACTGTGTTTACATCGTTCTTTAAAACTCCTTCACAAAACTTGCAAAGCTTCAGCCATAGAAACGTTGGTCCCTAGATGGCTGCTGCTGGTGGCTGCTAGCTACTGTCTTAAAAGCAGCGGGGTCCCCCATCTAGTTTTCTGTTATTCTCTTTGCTCATCCCTCTAACTAGGGTGTTTTGGTTACATCTAATACCCATTTCAATACACAAATAGTAGCTATATCAGCTCCCCACTCACGGTAGAGCAAAGCTTAGTCATGTATTTCAGAGAAGAATAAAGAACCAGGTGCAGTGAATGTATTTTTACATTTTTATTTGTATTTGTTGGCAGCCTTTTAGCCTGCAGATTGCCAACACAAACATGGGCAGGAGAGCTGTGCCGAGCAAGGCTTGCTCTCTTCCCCGCACTGCAGGTGATACAGGGTAGCCATGACCTGGGCTGGGTTTCTTGTCAAAATTAAGATGTTTGTCCCTGTTTGACTTTTGATTCCATTCGGGCCCATCTTCAGGTAATTGCTGGTTGTGGAAACAACCAGGAGAAGGGGAGGGCGGGAGATACCCATGACTTCAGGGTCTCTGCTCGCCTTAAGCCAGTGTGGGCGTATCATACCTGCCAAGCTGACCCCTGCGCTGGTGGCCGCGCTGGGAGCAGGGACCATCGTGGCTCTCTCATCCCTGAGGGAAGAACTCAACTCAAGCTAAACATTTCACTCCGTTTGCTCATTTATTTATGTGTCTGGGTACTTTTGCTATTATAACCACATTAATTGTGAGTACATCTGAACCCGATACTTTAATTGCTATATGAATTGCCTTTGAATCGCTAAGGAAAATCCCTGTATTTTCCTTCAACAATTAATACTGCCTTCCTGGTTGGGATTTTGCTTTGAGGTGGGAGAGGTACAGCTGCCTGGTTTCTTAGACCCCTTGCTGAGCCCCTTGTGATAGAAAGACCAAGGTGAGTGTACGTGGCCAGTTTTTTTTACAAGGGCTCTTTCGACTAAAATCAGAACACGCTGAATTTCTTTACTAAGCCAAAATCAGGAAAGAAGATTACCGTAGGCTTCAAAAAAAGACCAAAGCAGTGAGAATATTATCTAGATAGCGTAAGGAATTCAGAGCTTTGGGAGCCTCGTAGTGCTGGGGGAGACGCTCTTCACGGGGGCTCTGTTCACCAGCCCATCAGAGAAGAGCTTTACCCAAAATGGGAGCTCAGAACTTGCCTCGAGGCTAACAACATTGGATGCATATTATTTTTAGGTGTTAGGTTTAGATTTGTCTCTATTTACTGGTTTAAAAAAAGACAAAAAACAAAAACCAGAAAATCTTCAGCAACATTGTTCAAAGGACATCAAAAGGAAAGTATTTGCTGTTTTTCTTGTGTTTATGTTTGTAGAGCATAGGGTCTTGGTCTTGGTCCCATTTTGAATTATAAATCACTATAATAAAATGAAAAAAAGCCAGCAACTGTGCTTTGCCTTGCACACAAGTGTGATAGAGCATTTGCTTTATTTAATTTTTTTAAGTTTTCCATATATGTTTTGGACTCCACTTTTAGTAGGTGAGACTTAACTGGAATCTTACTGGTGGTGTCTCAGTCACAGCTGATTGAGCAGGGAATTATTAACCCAGCATAAGAGCTAACGTGAGGATTACTGGAAAGTTCCTGCCTGTGTCAGCTTTAAGTGAACTGTGTTACTGCAAAAGCTGTGGAAAGTTCAAGTTGCTTGAGATCATGCCAAAGGACTGTCAGCGGTCTTTTGTTAGACGCTGACCACCTCAGGCAGGGCTCACAAAGAGAGCCTATTTTGTTTAAACTGAGCAGTGCTAGCTCTGTGCTCCAGAATTACAGCCTAGCTATCTTCCCCTACATCAGTGTCTGGGTATTAAAACTGATTATCAGTGTCTCTTGAAAAGCCTCCAGGAGGCAACCTGGCAGCGGTGTGACTCGGGTCTTCCCAGCTTTAATGGGAACTTGCTGCAAAGCTCCTGTAGTCTTGTGGACTACCTCCATCTTTACCTGAATCATAAAACTTGGTTTTGACTAAACACTGCTGGCTGACCCCTCCATATGGCTGGCACCTGGGTCATCGGTGCTGAACTGGACATCTCTGCTGATATTGAGCACTGTCAGGTTGATAGGTCTTTGAAATAGAGCAATACTCTGGACACTGGACAGTCCAGATGAGGCTCTGCGTCTCTTAAGCAATGCAAAGCTGTGATGGAGACACCTACAAGGCCCCTTGGGTGGTTGAGGCCTGGGGATCAGGTCTCTGTGGCCACCAGTTCCCTCCTCACTGTAGCTGAGAGATGCCCTCTCCATTGCACATTCTCCTCTGAACAGTCTGCATTGCTCTGGGGGATCTCAAACATTGCACCACCGTAGTTCTTGTGGAGCAGAAGAGCCGGAAATGTCATCAGTTGCACTGAGAAACACGGTCTTCAGTGGCCAAATGGGGCCATTGTGGCCAAACCTTTCTTATCAACTAGAATTGGAGTTGGGAGGCTGGACAACCCCTCTTTCTCATATTGTCATTTAAAGCATCCTCCACTGTAGAAATTATGTCCTTGATGCCAATATCTGCAACATCTGGATTTTACATCATTTTAGCAGGAACTTGTCTCGGTTGCCAAACCCTTGGACACAGAGGAAGTGGTGATAATCAGCAGAACCAGGAACTGTTTTTCACTGTCAGCTCCTGGAGAGGTTGAGATCACCCTCCAGGAACTGGAGGATGTTGAAACCTGTTGTACCTTGCAATGGGAAACATCTAAGTGGTGCCTGCAAGAGGCCAGTTACAGGGCAGAGCAGTGGGGACTGCAGGGGTTTCCGTCAGTTCACCAAACTGTCCATGTCTATCAAAGCCACAAGTTGCCAGCAGCTGCCCTGAATATGTGACCACAGCTCTTCCATGTGTTCCTGGAGGAAGTTGAGAGAACCAGCTGGAGAGCTGTACACCCTTGTTGCCAGTGGAGCTTGGTGCTCTGTGGGTAGAGTAGCCTCACACAAGTCTCCAAACATGAACACATTCTGTTGAAATAACCTGGTCGGTGGCACTATGCCAGCAAAATTCATGACTTTCTGCTTCTCTTGCCTTTTCACCTCTTTTCTAGATTGATTGACCTGTGTCTTCAGCTTTAGCTTGGGAGGTGTTGCCTTCTGGGCTGATTTTTTTTTTTCATCATTGTCAGCAGATCGGTGGGGCTGTGCCTGACGTTCTGCACCTGTGCCTCCGGTGACTTTGATGGATGCATGAGTTTGTCACTGTTCAAGCTACTCCCAGCTTGGCCAGCATCTGTCCTGGAGGACTAGACAAGGGCCAGCCTTTGTCTTAACTGAGAGACAATGTCATCTATGTACAGAAGCTATAGATAGCCTAGAGCTAAATGTATGCTCGCATAGCTCTGCTGCCCTCGGAGCAAGAGGCCACGTTTTGAGAAAGGAATTTGTCGCTCTCATAATTCAGCAAAGAGCAGCATCGCCAGTCCTGCCCCGTCGGCATGTCCTGCCTGCTCCCGGAGGTCCTCACTAAAAGGCCTTTTTGCTCGATCTTGAGGGCTGTGGACACACAGACCTGACTGGGTGTCGCATCTTGAAGTAGGATCTGGTTGCCAGTCCCTTTACTGATGTAATTTTTCTGACAAAGCTTATTTTCATTAGCCAAATGTATAGGCATTCATAAATGTTTTGTAGAAAAATTCCTTAGATCCCTTGGCTGAACACTTTGGAGCTTGGTTTCCTTTTCTCTGATGATAGCATGGCGGAGACACAAGTATTACCAGTTACTTGGTGGTTTATATACTCTGAGAAGTCTATAAATATCCTTAAATTGCAACATTTTTCATGTTTACTGTGTGTCTGTATGTGACCATATCCCAGTATATCACTGCAACTATTTTTGAGGTCAAAATATTGAGAGATCCACTATTCTGATATTTTAACTCATAAATAGCGGCAGTAGCATGAGACAAGATCTTGTACTAGTTTGACCCTTTCAATTGCTTTCTGAAGCAACAGATCCTAGTGAGAGTCACAGGCATGGATATGCAGGTTTATGTGGATTCTTCCAGAACCAAAGGTGTTTCCCCAACCCCTTTATTTGTTGTGGTTTTTATTGTAAGATCTCCTTTTCTTATAACGTATGTGCTGCTTCTAGAGGAGAAGGCTCAGTATGGTAGTTGTACTCATAGCAAGTCAAAGGCTACCCTGGAGGAGTACATTCTACTCGGGCACGTCTTACATAAAATCACCTCCTTTCTTTTAACTATTGTATATTTTATACCACTGTACTCTTATTGTATAACATTGAAACCCTCTTTTTTTTGTGTTCATACCTACATGCGTGAAGAACACCACTGCGATAAAAGTGAACAATTTTTGCAACACGTTGTTACGGCTGCCAATGCAGGTGGTTGGTTGTGTGTATGGCCTTTCCATCCCTCAGATTCAATAGCAACAGCTGCTAGGGCTTTTGTGTCAGCTACGATTGGATTGCAAAACCGTTCTCTGCCTGCTTCTTCCCGTGCGGCTCCGCCACCCCTGCAGCAGGCTTCCTGTGAGCTCTGAGTAGTGAGACCGTTTGTACAGGGTGAGGCTCCAAAATCCTCATTTTGTGCTCCAGCATCTGCCACTGATTTACTGCGAGCTGTTTTAGCTGTGCCATGTAACCTGTGTTAATTTATTTCCCTGTGAAAGTAGTAACAGGTCAGAAATCAGAGTAGAAAATGAGCTCGCTGGAACCTGCGTGGGTGGAAAGCCTCACTGAACGGGAAAACCGGGCGGCCACATGGCTGCAAACCATCCCGCGGGAATGCAAAGCCTGTACGGGGCTGTGCTAATGTGCCTCTAAATTGACACCGGGTTGGGACTGTGCTGTGAATATTGAAGAGTCTCTTTTAATCGTATTCCCCATGAGGTAATTCTTACAGAATAACATCAAATCACTGATGAAAGGAAAACCCTTTGTTTGCTTATTCTAGAGAGAGATGGCAATGTAGTACCAGAAATGCTCTGTAAATGCGAGTTGCAAGAAAAGGTTGCATTTGATTTTGTCAATGGAGATGTAGCAGAGACTTAGCAAATAAAGACTGACAAATGTTAAAGGATCTTCATTGTGGATTGAAATAAAATGTGGATTTGGAGAGGGTACCTCATGTTCTCCTTATCTGTCCCTATACAATGCATCTTTATAGGTTTGCAAACTCCCCAAGTGCCAAAACCATTAGATTCCAGAACGCCCATGTTTTACACAAATTATGCTTATGGCAGATTGTTGTGGTGGGTTGTTTTTTTGGGGTTTTTTGTTTTGTTTTGTTTTGTTTTGTTTTGTTTTTTTCTTATTCTCTCTCCTGCTTTTTCCCTTTACAGCAGCAATCTTTTGGCCAGCAATAATGCAAAATTCCCAGTTCTTTTTGAAAGCTGATGTTTGCCAAAACAGTAACCTCATAGATTATCTTCTTGTCAGTAAGGCTTTTAACCACAGTTTTGGCAGAGCCTTGAAACATGCCCTTTCTCAGGAAAAAGTTGTCTGGGCTAGAAAAGCATTGGCATTAAAAAGAGGTTGTCATAGTGATTGAAACCTCCTCATAGACATTCCTCAGGAAAAGTAGGCTGCAAGATGCACCTTTGTAGTCCCTTTTTTAAGTAAGGGACCCTTTAAATTGAAGAGCCTATTTCATTGTCTAAATGCAGATTTCTGTCACTTGTAAAACAATAGGACTCTGGAGTGCTGTTTGTGTGTCAATGCTTATTTTAATTACTTTCCACAAGAAATGGCTCAATGGGTATTAAGTTCCAATTTCTTGCTATTGCAAGGCTCCAGGTTTTTTTAGGTCTAAACCAGGATCACAGCTTGGTTCCCTAGATTAATAGGAAAAGATTCGAGGAAGACACTCAAACTGAGCCCTGAATGACTGGCTCTGAGCAGGCTTGAAAAGCACAGCCTGGGAAATCTGTCCTTGTAGATGTTTGGTCTTTTGCCTGAAAAGACCTAAAAAAGGTCAGGACTTCACTGTTACCTCTCGAGCAGGCAGATCCACATGTATGACCGGTGTGTTTTGGTCTGGGCAGGACTGCGTGCGGATAAAATAAGAGAGAATTCAGAATATAAACAAATCATTTTTCTACTAAGTCTAGAAATATAGTGTTTAATCAGTATGGTTTTTATCCAGAGATGTAATTATTCATTTGAATCACTGTTATATCTGTGTTATATTTCTGTTTACCAAAATAAAATGAGGAAGCACATGTTTCTAGGTTAGGGTCTTCACTATAAAGTGCAGCAAAATATATGCTGGATAATCTGGGAGAAGATTGGAAGAGAATTAAGCCAGGAATGAAATGTGCGCAGGGGATAGGGTGAGGTTGTAGAAGTCCCCCGGCGATTACATCTTTCAGTGCTTGGAGTCTCTGGACATGCCTTATTCCATACACTTTCAATTCTTTCATAACACATGCACACGCAAGGAATATTAATTAGATGAAAACTCAACTCGTGGCTAGCCCAGAGCCATCTGTTAGAAACCCACTTTTTTTACCTGGCTGCCCAACAAGAAAGGTCTAATCCTGAGACGTTTGGAGACCGTGGCAGAATGAGAGGTGTTGATGTGAGCTGCACTGGATTTCAATGCCTACTCCTGCAACAAAATTAACCCCAAATTCCAATCCTGTTTGGATTAAAGGAAGAGACAAAGAAAGAGACCTTTGGGAAGATCTTGTTATTTCTGGAAGTACCCAAAGCCCCGCTGGGAATGGGGCCTAATGAGAACCTATTATTGTTCTTATTGTTCTCTCTGGAGTCAAAGGGACTTCAGCAATCGACTTGAAAGGAGCAAGACTTTGGAGCCATTTATTTTACTTTCATCCCCTGCATGAGAGTTCATCAGTTCTAAAATAGTGACTTCGGGGTTTGTGGGTATGGGAAAATCCATCTGAGTGAGAAACAGGGGCTCATTTTTTATATTGCATCAGAGTGTCTGGGGAACTGGGCAAAGCTGCGGTATAGTTTAAATCTGGCTCACAGTGGGTGCATCTGCATTACCCTTTTAGTTCAGATCACAAGCGTGCTTTTGAAGCAGATCTGCTGATCATTCCCACTTACTCCACTTTGATGTGCATCGTGGAGTCGCCTGGGAGCACATGAACTGGGCTCCTCCCAGATGAAACTAATCCAGAGGATGCACTCTAACTGCTGTCAGACAGTCCTCAGGACTGAACCACAGCACGCGAAGCCAGGAACCCCTGAAATGGTACAGAGAGGTGGTCGGCCTCTGCTCTTTCACCCTACAGATCATATTGCACTGCCGTGTCTACATCATGTGTCTGTGCTGCCACAGCAGCCCGGAGGGGAATACGTGCTCGACCCTGAGTTTCCCGGTTGTCCATCCTTGCCTGGGTGTCAGGTTGTAGTCTGGAGCAAGTTCACAGGGTCTCATCCGGTGAGGAAAATCCACGGGAGGGACACCAACCTCGCAAGACCTTCGATAGCGAGAGACGGGTTTTGTCATTTCAGCACACAGTCGTGCTCGCCCGGTGTCTACCTTCCCTTGCTCTTGGAGTGCTGCAGCAGGCGCTGGGTTACTGCTTTCATAGAAAAGTTTTTTCCTTTCACATAAGCAGCTGATTTTAAGTACTTAAGAAATATTCCTGGGCTGATTGAAATCTGTTGGGTAATAGATTTTTAAAGCAGCACAACATGGTTGGACTTGGAGTTACACTTGGCAAAGCGGTTGCTACAGGTGAACTGCGGTTGAAACAATGTTATGAACAATTTTTTGTCTGCTCTTTCTTCTTGAAAGCCCCGAAGTTAAGGAGGACCAAAATCTGGATCCAGTTCAGAGTTTTGTGGCTGAAGTTCCTCTTACATGTTATTCTCCACATGAGAAATTGCTGTAAATGCTCATTCAGAAATTCTTTAGGAAGAATAATAAAGACATTTGGAGAAATTTGCTCTAATATTTGCTTTATGGCGACTCCCACCAGCTACAGGTGTCTCTCCAGCTGCAGTTTCAGCTTGGCGACTTTCCTGGTCCGCCTTCCCCGGAGTTTGTTTCGTGCTGCAGCCTTTCATCCCTGATTCCCGGCCGGCCGGCCGGCGTTAGGGACCTGGCAGGAGTGCTGGGTACGCGCCTTTGTCCCCAAGTTACTCATCAACCGGAGGGGCTGGCAGGGCTTGGGGGGCGCCCGGTTTCTGTGGTTACCAGCGGCATCGTGCTCCGCTTGTAAATGCGATCTTTGACCGTAGCTCCAGAGGAATTTTCACAGCTCCCGGAGAAGACAAAACTCCAGGAGTTGGGATGTAAAAGGTTATCTGATACAAGGTGGATGAAGCGGAGGCTTGTTCTGTGGGAAAGCAAATCCCTCTGCCTCGCAGTGAGGGAAATGTAGCAAGGTTTTTCATTTTCAGGTATATTCCCTTGCAGCTATGGGCTCATTAAACTTGTTTTCTCTAGCTCTGCTACAAGGGTCGCGCACGGTGGTAGGGGTTTGGTCTTTGGCTGTTTGCAGAGGTATAAGGTCACTCAAAATTGTTCTTCTGCTTGTGTGTTTGCAGCAAGAAAAATTTAATGAGTCTTTCATCAGTAGTAGCCAGATCATATCTGCTCCAGGGTATCACTCATCTGGCCCCAGCAGAGTTAGTGCGTTGAATGCCCTGAGCTGGGGGCTGAACTTACAGAAAGTAAGCTCGAGACTTTGTCCGCGTAGTCACAGCAACAAAACCGTGGCTGAACTGTAAGTTTCTCCAGGATCTCACAATAAATGTGTTTTAGCGTGAAAAGTTGCAGTCATCTGCCTGTGGGAGGGTGTTCTCAGTTGGGACTGTTTTAATTTTGTTTCTATCTGCTGCAAAAAGATATGTCACTGGATAACAGAAATCAGGGCCAGAGCACTAGAGACACAATATTGCTTCATTTACCTTTGTACTTTGTCTTACGTTCACTGTTACATTACTTAAATGGCTTCATTTTTCAGAGGATTTTGCATCCGTAGACCATATATATCTATTCCACACTGCATCATTATTTACCTGAATTACTTAAAATGTTTCATTGCAGGTGTTTAACAGAGGAAGGGGCTGGTTCTCCCCAGCGCTACTCTGGCAGAAAGGGAAGCGCAAGGGGTGTAAGTACTGAGATTGCCCCCCCTTGCCAGGACTCTGCCCCCCTTCTACCCACTTCAGATGCTCACTCCGAGCTCTGCTTAGGATTTTGGGAGCAGCCCTTGCTTCTTATCACTCCTACTACATCCCCGGAGTTCAGGTCTTCACTGCCTTTATTCTTTCAATACTTACATGGAAGATAGGCCAGCTCCTGTGCAGTTAATGAAAACACCCAAGAAATTACTGCCTGCCTGAGTTTAAAATCTGGGCGAGCAGATCCTCAGCCATTACAGTGGGAAGATGGCAGCTCGCTGCTGACTGTGGAGGTCCTGCCCTTGGGTCAGAGGAGCAGAAGGGGCAACAGTGGAGTGCTGTGTTGGCTCCTGGTCCCGGGAAGGGGGTGAAGGGGGAAGCCGGTCCATTTTGGATGGTGTCAGGAACGGAACTATGGGAGTGAATGCAGTTAAAACTGTATCACTTTTTTTTCTCAGTTCCCTTTTTGCTTATGTGGAAAGTTCCCAAACCAGGTATGATTCAGTGGGGCCGAACAGTATGGGTTTTGAAGATGCTCTCCTTGCACGCCGTCAGGAGCTGCAGACGCAAGGCTTGAGGGGTGCTGTGAGGAGAGACGTCCCAAGGCAAATGTCCGGGTAAAGGGAGCCAGGGTGGTGCAGCAGGCGGGGGCTGTGTGCTGCTGCGAGATTACAGCCCCAAATGGAGATGATAGGCCAGATACAGTTTCACCAGGGCTTGTTCTGTGGCATAAAGGGTTCTTTTTAGTGCAGCCAAGAATCCCATTAGCCTTTTCTTTTCCTGAACAGCCTGTCTCCTATCCATTGGCAGTACATTTTAGTTACCTAGCATCATATAGTGCATTTTATGTCATTTAGCTGTAAAATGCATCTCTTTACATTTGCTCACATTACAGTGAAGTCTGTCGCTTCACTACAACCAGCCCCTATAAGCCTTACTCACGCAGCGTGTCCTGCTTGACTCTGTGGGTCTGTTTCCAGCGGGAGATGAGCAGGATTTGGCTGCTACTGTGGCCACAGCCTGTGCAGCACAGTCTTGGGGCATTAAACATCAAATTGATTTGAGTGGTCTGGGATGTGATGCCTTAGAGCCTGCAGAATTGCAGTACTCAGTGATGAAATTTTTGTGAGGTGTTTGACTTACAGGAAATATTTTGCTCCTTTCCTGTTATTTTTGAACATCTATACCATTTTCAAGACAGAAATCCTCCACCTCTTCCCCTTGAATACACCAGGAAAACAACTATCTTACTGTGTTATAAATGTTGTAAAACTGGCTATGTGCACCTTCTAGTTCCTATAATGTCACATCACTCTGGACTAGGAGCTTGATAAGATATTTGCTTTAAAATGTTAACTACTGTATATGAAATGATAAGTTAGAAAAATTATTCATTAGTTTAATTGAAAGAGCACCCAAAATATCCAAATGTTGTTTCATCAAAATTAAAATAGTAGATATTAGGCAATATCACTCTTACGTTAGTAGCTTTGTCTGCATTAGAGGAAATCCATCCTATCAAAATCCTTTATCTGTGTGTAAAAGTATCTTAAAACTGTTTATGATCTCGCTGAATTACATTTGAGTTGTCCTTCTGCTCTGAGAGGTAAATACTAATTTAATTTCACTTTTTGATGGAGCTATCCCATGTAGATACCAACAGCTTATAATTAGTTGTGCCATCACACGTCATCACAGAAAGTGGACTGTCCAGAGTTGTTTCTCAGAATAAATTGCTTCAAGAAGCTGTCGGCAAAGAGACTATTGCAATTAGACAATTTAGAACAGTGCTAATGAGGATAAATTTGCAGGGATATTTGGCCTGAGTCAGTGTGGCTAGCAATGATGGCCTGTGTTGTTTCTGCCTAAAATACTAGAATACATATAATTTGGTTGCAAGTGGTAAAACAGTTTTCAGGTATAAACAGGTCAATTCACTGTAGAGCACAGAGACACAGAAACTAATTATAATAATTTTCAGGTCTAAAAATTCTGTCTATCCCTCATAAACATTTCTCCGGGCACCGACACTACAAATTCTTCCCTGGGTGAGCTGTCCTCTCTTCCTTGAGCAATTTCTATAACTTCACTCTAACAGCCTGGGTAGGAAGAGGTTTGCAAGACCAGGTCAACAGTTTGACTTCCTTTCCCACAGGGTGCTAGAGTTTATTCCAACAAACTGATTTCTGCAATTTTCAATTAATTTTTAAGAGGACAGACTATTTTTGTTAAGTGGTCTAGACCCTGTTGTTTGTCCTCTTTTCATATGGATTTTGTCTGCCTGGGGATTTTGTACCGTTTTCCTCTGTTGAGATCTGTTCTTATTAGAATCATTATTTTGGTAAAAGCTGTACGCTCGCAGCAGTTTGCATACCTAAAATGCTGAGGTTGCTTGTACAGTGATGCCATTAGGTTTCTGTGTCTCGCATATTTGTCTCCCTGTCGGATTAACCATTCTTGCTACGCCACCAGGAACATCTGTCAATCTTTTCTGTGCTGTCTGGCAGCTTCATTAAGGATCTCAAATGCATGTAAACACCTTGGGGCTTGGGCTGTCTCTGACTTTTCCCTTGACCAATGCAGTGCATTTAGCCAGTGCTTAACCAGCTACAGTTCTGAGTAGTAATGACACAGATACTATGTGAGTACCATAAAAAGCAGAAACTTCATGGTCTCATTTTGAAGGGTTTGGGAACTGGCCTCTCCCACAAAGGTCGTTGGGGTAGGGAGAACTCGGACTTTTCCATGTCAAGCTTTTAATCTCCAGAATGTCCTTTTTACTTTAAAAAGGCCAAATTGTCCTGCTGGCTGTTGTTATTGCAGGATGTTCCCAGGTTATGTTCTGTGGTTTACTGGTGGAGAGGTATTTGAGGTCCTGGTAATTGTATTTGTTTATTTAGATGGGCTTTTTTTCTGTGATTGCTTGAGGGAATCAGTGAGTTCTTTTGTTTTTCTTAGTTTTATTTTACACCTGCATCATAGGTTGTTGGACAGACCAGAGGCGCAGTTTGCTCTTGGTACCTGCACTTCAAGTGACATTTCCAGTGGTGGCCATATGAAAAAGAAGGCAAACAAACGTAGTAGATGCAATCCTTCCTTAGGGTACAGTTACTTTTAAACGGTGCATTGATGGAATATGCCTTCTAATCGGGAGATACATCGAGGAGAGGGTGAGATCTTCACTGCGCAGGTAGGAAGGCAGAGGGATGGGGCTGGTGGTCACCAGGGCTTTGGCTGCAGAGTGGATGTGGAGTGGGATGCCCGGAGCTGTGCGTCAGGCAGAGCTGCCCTGAAATACGAGGTCTCCTTTCCCTGTTGGGGTGGGGTTTGTCTTTTTTTTGGAATGCAGCTTCCTTGGGCTGAGTATAATTCAAATAACCTGTGATTGATAGCTGTTATTAGTGCTTCTCTTCTCAGGTAGAGTTCAGGGAGGGTGTGAAGAGAGGACAACCAGGAGCCAGACCTGCCCCATCTGGGGTGGATCTTTTCCATCTACACGTGGCATCTGTGCTTCAGAAATGATGCAAAGACTTTTTTAGTGGATGAGTTCTCTATTTTTTCCTCTAAATCATGTGCAATGGCAGGCGTAGTTTCTCTGCCTAAAATACCTACTTCTTGAGGTTGTTTTCACTATGGAAAGTATGTTGTGTTTTCTGACTTGGCTCAAACAATTCACTTCAGTTACCCAAGGCACTGGATCAAGAAGATGAGGGACTTCTGTAATCCTCTTGCAAATTTGCTGAGGTCAGTAGAGTTTTCCTACCTGAGCCCTGTGAGCTGACCTTACAGAAAATAGGAGTGCCTTATCTTGACTATATTTCCCTCAGGGTAGGTGACACGCACTAGTTAACTGCAGTTAAAATAAAACAAAAACCTCCCTCCCATTAATTCAGATCCCAGATACCCTCCTAAACTTCCTTCCTGTGCTTCTGCTGATATTGCCAGTGCTAACATAGCTTTTGCTAACTGAGTCCCTGGTGCTCCTTCCCATTGGATGTGGATGGCGATCTAGGAGAAGGGTCCTTATGTGTACCCAAATACAGAAGACAAAGGACTGTAGCTGTAGCTCACAGGAGAGTTTGTTTTGTTGTTTCACTGTAGCTTTAGGTCAGTCTGTTTCCATGGCATGCAGTTGGCCCAGTTTTAAATATTGTACAGGCTTACATTTCCTCTGTGTATTTTTCTATATAAATTATCTCTCTGTATATATTCATGAATGTATCAATATCTCTATATATTTCTCTTATAAAAAGTTTAAAACTCCATAGAGCTTTTTAAGGCAATGACATAAACTATGGTGTTATTAAAAGACACGAACATGTTGCTTTGTTCTTATATTTAGCCCAAATTACGGTGAGCGGAGAGTGATTTAGATGGCTTTGGGGATGTAATGAGTGCATTAGCAGTCTTAAAAAATTG
Source organism: Morus bassanus (assembly GCA_031468815.1). Classification (NCBI taxonomy): domain Eukaryota; kingdom Metazoa; phylum Chordata; class Aves; order Suliformes; family Sulidae; genus Morus; species Morus bassanus. Next base: position 67,845,413 of record CM062571.1, read on the forward strand.
GTTTGTGAATCAAATCTTGACTCATGCACAAGAACTTTTGACTTGCTGCGTTAGTCTGTTAGATTTCACAGAGCCAGCAAGTTCATGAAGTATATGAATTACTGGCCTTTCCGCAACTCCTTTTTCTTTTTTTTTTAAATATGTCAAATTTGCTAATAGTTAAAATTTGTTTTCATTCTAAGTATGGACATTTCATATTATAAAATCATTTTGGAAACTGTAGACTCCTAGTTAGCAGTTTCCTGGCCTTTCTTCGTAAAGTTGATGTTCAGGTTTCCAGGAGATTTGCATTGGCACAAATCACTGTCCAGTCTCAAAGGGCCGCAGGTGCCTCCTGTGCACAGACTGTGCATCTCCTTCTCCCTTCGAGCTGCTCTTTGCTCCTCAAGCAGTCACAGCATGGTCAGGATGACAAAACAGGTTCCTTAGCCAGAGGAGAGTCCTGAAGACAGCATTACCAGTTTTTTTTCTGGTGTGACTCTTGCAAGCAAGCACGCTTACTGGTTTTCTTAATGCCCTGTCACCTGGAGCTCTGCTATTTCACAGGAATCTGTTTCACATTTTAAGAAATGTGGTTTTCTGGAGAAGCTTCAGGAGCCCCCCGTCCCCAGTGTCATTAAATATCTTAAATTTATAGCACAAGTAGTAAGAAACCAATATTTATTTTTACTGGGATAAACCTCCTTGTTCTTTTTGAAGCTTAGCTCCTGATTTTTGAGTACAGGGCATTGGAAAAAATATCATAAACATTCAAATACTTTTGTAAATGAATTCTCTCAGGCTGCAAGCAGGGAGAGCTAATATTCTTACATTAGCATGGAAGCGCCTTAGGCCTTTCTTCATTCTCCTTTATTGATAACATCTGAAGCATCCTTAGAGTCAGGTTCTAGATTCATTAAGTCTGGATTTATATGGGTGAGGCATTGCTAATTAGCCATCACACTTGGTTCACACCAGTCCAGCTGACACCTCTCCTCACAGAAATCTGTAGAATTACGTGATTTACGTGGGTATCACTACAAGTGTACGTCCCCTTACAATAAGCAAGGTCAGGGGACTTTACCAGGTTCGAGCATGACAGGCTGGGTGGCAACTAGCAACTTGATCATTATTGGAGCATTACCATGCTTTGCTACAGCACCTCTTCTTCATATACAGTGCAAATGGGGTTAACCCTGGCTGTATAGCTCCTCTGACAATTTGAAATACTGCTGTTACAGCTAATGGGACTTCCACATCCTAATCTTTTAGAACACTTTGACAATCTTAGACTAAATTAAAAAAAAAAGGGGGGGGGGGGGCAGAAAAAAAACAGTGTTAAGCTAACGTTAAGGATCTAACTTAAACTCTTGAAAAACAAGAGGATTTGGCATCATTATCTCTGCCTGTCGTTCCTGGGTATTACTGCTGTTGTGATCCCTTATAAGAAAGACTCTGACCTGCGTGAGACTGAGAACTTGGATGAAAAAAATAACCCACTTTAGTGAGCTTTAATAGCTTTAATACAAGATTTCCCAACCTGCTTCAATTTCATTTTAAAATCATGTTTTGTTATGAAAAAGCCATACTCTGACAGTTGTGCCGTGTTTTAATAGTCCTGGGGCCTTATTGTGCCATGCTTGCATTAAGCAACACTTTGTTCCAGGCGCAGTCATATGGCAATTACCAGGGGTATGCTACTGCACACCATGAGTAAGCATGTGATTTAATTACCTGGCGGGAGAGTCTCATTAGTGTAAAAAGAAATATTGACCTTTCCAAAGCCGAATACCTGAAATTTAGCAAAACTAGATAAAGCTGTTTTCTATTTAAAAGCCAAGAATATTCACTGAGCATCGGGAACTCAATGTAAAAATATGATGGGAAAAGTTGGCCACCGCTCTGGAAGAAGTGCGGTACAGGCTGGAGCCTGCACCATTCCCGGGGATGGGAATTTTTCCTTTGACTTGGCAGAGAGCAAGATAAAGATCGGTTTGCTGAGCTCTGAGGGACCAGTTAAACAACTCTGGTGTTGGTCCTGTTCTCATGGTAGGCCTATGGATGAAATGTGCAACTACTTCAACAAGTAAATGCCTCTAAATTAACACTGATAAATTAACTAACCTAATCCTTTACTGTAAATAATGTCTGTTCTGTGCCGTATTTTAGCATGTTGGGATCTGAAGAGATTTATAACAGAATGGTGGAGTATGCACTCTGATGAGGGAGAGTAACAGTCTGCAAGCCCATCTTACATATACCTTACTTTTAGGGATCATAACTGGGCATTAATCAGTGTATACTTCATTAGCAAAATTCTCCTTTCAAGTCTATTTACATACAACACACTAATCACCTTTCATCAGATTTTCTTTCAAAGGGAGTGGCAAGAATCTCTGACGACAAAACTCATCTTAGTGTGTTGTGTTTGCAGGTAGTTCAAAGGAGGGAGTTACATGCCGTAGAGTTTATTCTCATCAGACTGACGTAAAGAAATCCACTCGTAGCTCACATGATTTTCTTAATTTTTTTGGTTGTTCTTCATTGAGTGTCTTAGTGTTTTTGTTTGAAAGATGTTTTGCTGCCCTGTTGACTTCTCTATTTTTTGTCGCTATAAAGCTGTTGAGCTGGATTCTCAGCTAAGCTCTCTTCTGGAGGTGCATCTTCTCAGATGATGATTTTGAAGTTGGTAGCCAAGAGAGCAGAAGATATTGATGTATGCTCACACAGGGCTAGAATGGCTCTGACCAGGACGGCTGCTGGGTGTAGCCGTGGTGTGGCGGTTACATTGACCTCAGGTCAGGACAGCCACAGAAAACAAACCTGGGAGAGACGAGAATGGGGATTATGGGGTGGAGGTTTGGCCTGGGAGGGAAGAGTGCTCTCTCCTTAAAAAAAAAAAAACAAATTACATGTGGTTTGCTTCTGTTAATGGAACTCATTTGGTACACTGAAAAGATTTAGAGCAACAGCATTAGCCAACAGCATTTAACAATTTATCTTCTAATAGTTAAAGAGTTGGTTTCATGGGGTGAGGAATCAGATCTGCCTCCTTTCCTCACCGAGTCCTTTCTGGTTCACAGACAAGCTGGGTTGCCTGTCTTGTCTTCTCCACTTGACTGTATTGCAGCTAGCGTTGTAGCATGTGCCATGGTGAAGAAAGGGTGCCTGGAAATGCTATGGTAGGGCGTGAGCCCACAAAGAGCAGGGACAGCCATTAGCTGTTCGGCATTAGAGTTGCCTTTGCTTCCCAAGTGACACATCCTGAGGGTTACACGATGTATCATTTTGTTCATTGTCTGAAAATTTTGTGTGACTGGGGAAGTCCATAACCTACAGTCTGTTTATTCCTAAATATCAGCCCATTAATTTTGTTTAACTTCTCTGACTTTATCTTGGCAAATAGTTATCTGCAGTATTGTAGACTATAAGTGAGTACAGATGCTACACCTTTTTGGATAGGATTTTTACTGGGGTCTTACCTTGGCCTTCAGAGAAATGCAGAGAAAAAATGTACTTATAATTAACCGTATAACATCTGCTCAGACAACTTACCAACTGACTTGCAGATGTGGTTGGATTTGTATGCACTGTTGGTATGTTTGCTTTGCGGTATATATGACCAAATTTGTCTGCAAGGTTGCTGGAATACAGTAGACACCAAGTCTACCGTACCTTCTGCATAGTGCGACTCTCATGCAGAAGATTCCTACCCTGTGCCACAGAAAGATCTCAGGTGGTTCTCATTCCCACAACAAGGAAAACAGATTTCTTATTTCATTACTTTTGCACTCTCCAAAGTATTGAGTGAGGACTCTGGCAGGCAGCTTTGAAATGTTCAAAAGTAGAAGATAATGGAAGGACAAAAATATGTTCCCCTTCACAGCAGGAATCCCTCTCTACTAAAGTAAACATAAAAAGAATTAATCTAAAAATTCCCTTTTAAAACTTCCATCTATTAAAATAGGATCATTTAACCAACATAATACAGGAAGTTATGTAAAGATTTTAATGATGTGCCATGTACTGCTTTCAGTTATTAATAGACATCTCTTTCATGAATTGTATTTTGCTGTTTTGATGAGTAAGTGTTTTCACCTGAAGACGATGAGTGAAAACTATGAAAGTTTTGGTGGAGCGCGTCGCTCTGGCGGATGGATGGCCCTGGGCCTGCTCGGGGCGGCTCGTCAAGTAGGTGCCGTGCTCCTGAGGCATCGGCGGGAGCTGCCTGGGGGGAAAGCACTGCTTGACTTCTCATCCTGGTGGCAGCCGTGCTGCTTTGATGAATACTGCAGTAAAAGAGCGTGGTTTATGCGGCTTTGAGTTAAGAGCTTGATCATACAAGCCTTACTTCAACAGATTTGTCTTCTTAGAGCAAGACCAGAGGTTGTTGCAGAGTGTTTTTCTGAAAAGTAACTCTTAGAAGGGTGGACCTGAGTTGACTCCTCTGGCATGGGCCGTAGCTCCTCGCAGCTTAGGCCTTGCAGTTAGATTCCTCAGAGGTGTGAAGGTTTCTAGGATCGAAAGAGGAGAAAAACAGAAAAGCGTTTAATATGGAGATTTATGAACTTTCTGTATTGCACGTATAGATAGATATTTAAGAACTAAAGTGACCACAAATGGCATGTGTTATACGGTTAGAGCCACGTATCAGTCTCCCAGCTGTGGCACGTGGGGCAATGTAACTGTCCCCTTTGGTCACAGCTCATTGTCTTTGACTGGAAATGTTAGCCCTCTTTTTTTCTTTTTGTGCTGCTTTATAAACCTTTGGGCAGGAGCACATTCTTGGCATTGTTGGGTGTTTTTGGGGAAAGCAATTCCATGCATTCTTAGCTTTGGGAAGTGATCAGGCAGAAAGGCGTGAGCTAACATCAGATGATTTATCATTGTTCCACCAGAAAAGGGACACAAGACCTTAAACAACTACTGGCTGTGTAAGCCCAGAAAGTTATTTTACATAGGGTTGCTTAAGCCCGAAATAGGAATAGTGACAGCTCTGCATACTGGAGAGGTGCACTCTTGTTTAAAACCACAGGCATTTGATACTTGCATGTTAATTTTGATAATGCAATAATGGGGAAAAGTGTAAAAAGGAGAGGTTTGCTTTCAGGAAGAATATTAAGACTGTCAAGGCTTAGTATGTCAAAATGTTTGGTACTTTGTTCAGTGCGGGAGGTCTTTATCTTTGTGTTCATAACAATGGTCTTCTCCAACCTAGGATTTAAGTTCATTGATATGCTGTCTTCGTGAATGAAGAACTCCCTTTATGTGATACTGAGAGAAAGAAAACAGCCTACTTTACTGAGATTCGCCTTTTATTAGATCCAAAATCAGTTACTGGACATCTGATCTTGTGTTCCCGAGTTATTCATAGCAGAAACCTTGCATTTAAGCCCCTTTTTTATTCTACTGCATACACTGTGTAGTAGAAATTGGCTACTTTAAATACAGTAGTTGTAAAAGTAATATGTCAAGTGCTGTCTCAACCTCACTCTCTTTCAGAAAGCAGTAGCAAATCAGACAGGCAGTAAAATGTTCTAATTTGGTTATGAATTCAGTAAGAGTTATCGACAAAGCCATCGCACTTCAAGGTTTTCTTGGACAAGTCTCCTTTCTCTTCCCAGCAATTTTGTCCAGGCAGAAAAACAGGACTTTGCCTATATGAAACAGCGTATGTCAGGCCCTTAGATACATACTTTAACTGTGTGAAAATTTTGCCTGGGGAGGTATTTGATAATTAGACTAATTAAAAGCAGGCACTAGGGCAGATTTGCTAAAGATATTTATGGAAGTTGGTTCCCTTTATAAACAAAAAGAAAGAAATAGGAGCAAGAAAAAATACAGAAGTAATTATAAAGGGTGAACGTCACTGTAATGTACAGCTCTTAGATTTGCTTAGGTTTCCCTCTTGCATTAAGCAGTCACTGAACATTTCCATACAACAGTGATGGAAAATGACCCACCTTCCACATTTGTTTAACTGTCATGTCAGAAGAAGAGCTGCTTAAAAGGATGAAAACTTTATTTGGCGTCCTTCAGGCCTGAACCAGAGCAGTAACTAGCACAGCTGCTACTTTAGCTTTAAAGATAACACTACTGTGAAGAGTTGTCTGTTTTTTAGGTACATAGTTTTCTGGGTGATAGTCTTTTGAAGTTTGCGATGGACTACTTTGTACAAACATATGCATGAAGTGTTTCCAGCCCTGGGTCATGATAAAGCCTCTTTAAAAGAAATCAAGCAGTGTATTTTGCTCTGGTTCATAAAAGTGGTATCGAATAACATAGTGAAAACCTTTGCTACCTAGTGAATTGGGAGAGAAACAGCAGTCTAGCCCTGGAGGGAAGAGAGTCGTGATGTACAGAGCCTCGAGAAGGTGAGGTCCCAGGGCCTTTGGGTTTATATTCCAAAAGAAATAAAGTACATTTTATTTTAGAGACAAGTCAGTCTAATTCTGACTTCCTTCAAACGGGAGCCACGGGCAGAGTCAGGAGCTGGCTGGAGGTCCCCCAAGGTGCGAGGGTGAGAACTGAGGGAAGAGGGAGGGAAAGGAAAAGGCTGTCTGTTGTGGGAAGCTGCTGGTGTTGGACACACTTACTTAATCCTAAAGATTTACTTTTCCTGACTGCCCCAGAGTTCCCCCCAAGCCCTCCTGGGTGAGAAATACCTGGTACCCTGGATCTGGCAAAACGTCCATCTCTGAAGGCATAGAGATTCCTGTTTACAGCTTTATTAAGAGAGGGAATGTGTGGAAGGGAAGAGTGGGAGGGGAGGAATATGTGATGGGTCCTGGGGAACGTCCTGTGTTTCCCAGCGCGCGAAGGACATGGGAGTTAAACTCACTGCTTGGAAGATATGACTGTCAATATATGCCTTTGTCCTCAATCCATACATATACATGTGTGTGTGTGTGTGTATGTCTATGTAATATATAGTCAGATGTTGGGATTTTATATGGCAATGCAACTTCCAGTTCTATAGAGACAGTGTTGAGTGAGAAATTGCCTGCATTGTTATATAATTACTTAGTAGCATTTGGACCAGATGGAAAATAGTAAACAAAAGTACTTGAGTTAAAAAAAATCAAAACAACAAAACAAACCAAAACCCCCATTCCTATAAACAAAAAATTATCATATTGAGCATCTGCAGCTGGAAATGGTCCACCTTCAAACCTGAAAGTGAAAACTCCTTAAAAAGAAGGAGTTGGGGAAAAAGAAAAAAATCACAAACCCAGAAATGTACGTTCAGTTTTAGAAATTTGAGCTTTAATACTCCTAAGAAAGGCGAAGGCATTTGTCTTTATGCAGTATACATACATGTGTCTCTTTTCATTTGCAGTAGTATAAACCTCATCAGAACCCCTGGGATTATTTCATGCTGGCATATGTGAATGTGAGAATAATATTTGGCTTGTGATCTTAATGTTTTAGCTTCTCACCAGAACTCAAACCCACAGGTAAAACACACTGATATTTTCCTGTGACAGTGTGAATTCACCAGGGAAAAAAATGAATGCGTGGAATGGTATAGTTATTTTTGAATTAAAAGTAAATTTAGAGAATTCTCTCTAAAGAGAAATTATGCAAAGTCCTAAAACGCAGATACTTAGGCTCAGATCTGCTTCCATTATAGCTAGTGCCAAAACTCCTATTGTTTTCACTGGGAGCTGGATTAGGACTGTTACTGATATTGTGCCAGTTTGAATTCCTTCTCTTATTCTTGATCTTGATCTTGATCTTGACAATCACTTTTTCCATTACAGTTCCATTAGAGATTTAAAACACAGTACAATAAAACTCAGTGAAAAAATAATTTAATGCACCTAAATTATTATGCAAATAGTACAAATTTAAACTCATGCACATCATTGCAGTTCTCTCTTCACGCCAAACAATAGAATCTAAACTTTATTCTTTTCACTTGCTAATCAATTTTTACTTCACTGTCTTTTTTTTTTCAGGGGTTTCTGGAGTATCAAAATAATTTAAAATAATTGGTGTTTCAGTTGTTTTACAGTTAGTACTTGGGTAATTACAAATGGAACAGATTATGCATGTGGTATTGTAATAAAACAATTAATTATTATTCAGTGGCCTTTATTCAGTGGCCTCTGTGGAGTATGCCTGGCAGCGCTCAGCCCCAAACTGATGGAGACCAGTCCAGATCACGGAACTGACCTCTGTATTTTGGCAGCAACTGAAATCACTATTATCGAGTCCCCACAAGGAAACAAAAATAAAAGACTGAACTGTCCTTTTTTTCCCTGGGAGAAGTTGCTGCAGCAGAGATTTGGGAGCAGGGGCAGCGTGGAGGCTGCAGGTGTCAGGATGCCAGGTCAGCTACATCTCTTCTTCATTTGCTTTGGCATTTTTTCTAAGACTGAGGTAGAGGTGTCTATTTTGGGACCATATGTAGATCTAAATAAATAGTCCTTAGTCTATATCAATGTAGTGAATTCAGTCACAGGTGACCTCAATATGGCAATCTTCCCTGTTATGTATTTACATAATTCTGAAAAATCGTAAACATCATTTTAAAGACTATTGGTTCAGAATTTGTCTGTAGAAATAAATGGGTATTAACTGGAGCTGCTGCTGGCTTTCAGTGTGCAACTTTGCTGTCGTTCAGACTGATGATGATTTATTTTTGTTTCTATAGTTTTGATATGAATTTGATAAATATTATATAAATGAATATGATAGATATGAAGATATGATTTGAAGGAAATTGATGTACTTTGTCTAAGATGTTTGCGGTGGAGAACCAAAGCATTTTCTTCCATTTTGGTTGTGGGTCTCCATGATGTGAGTTCATTTGCCTCCAGCTTCTGCGTAGGATAGCTGTAGGAGCATTGCTGTACTGTTTTACCACTTCATTTGGCAAATATTAGACAATTGAAGACAGTTTCAAAAATGACTGTATTTTTCAGATTTGAAAGAGCTTTTGTGAATAGACCAGCCTCTTGTCCACAGTCAATATGCAATACAGCTTTCGTATTACACCAAATAATAGTGCCTGATGCGGACGAGGGAAGTTCTGCAAGTGCCAAATCCCTGCGGGCTGCCAGGAGCCGAATCCGTTTTGGGACATTTCCACCACTTATCTACATTAGCAGAGTCTTCAGGCACTGCATACAGACACTGAGTAAATAGTAGTACGGTAAGAGGCATCGTTCCCTCTTCTGTACATAAGGGCACACAAGCATTAGATGCAGAGTCTTAAGTCAGTCCCAGCAGCCTGTCGTTCCCTGTGAAGCTGAGGCCAGTACGTATGCTGGTTAATGAAGCAGATGTGCGTGGCCTCCAAAACTTTTGGCTGTCCTTATGACAGGGCAGTTTTTTAATAGGGATAATGTGGGGGCTAGGGAGCCTGTCACGTTCACCCAGTGCTGGCTCTGTGGTGGCTGTTAGGGAACATGAGCATGTTCATGCGTTTTCCCTGTGTGGTTGGACCAGAAAAAGAAGAGTAGTTTAGATAAATCCAGTTGATGGAAATATTAGAGACACGTTATACCTAGGTTTTTCCCCTTCTTTTCATGCATTTTTTTCTACATACATTTCAAGCAGAATGAGAATTGCCAAAAGGAGTGAGCGCTGTACAGGGACGATGAAACCTGAATTCGGCAGCTCGCAGCCTGCCGAGGTCTGGGAGCTGGGAGATGCAGCCTTCACGGGAGCCAGTCTGGGTAGGCTAGCCCATGCAAATCCTGATTTGAACTGTAAAAGCACTTTTAAGATGTGTCTTGCTGGGACGGGTGTTCCAGAGCATTCTTATATTCCCAGGACACATGTATTACTGTTTCAGCATTTGGTTGAGACTCGCAGAGCTAAGTTAGCTTTAGTGTTGAAATCAGGGATGCCAAGTTCAGTAACAGTCGTGTAAATCTCATTAAAATCGATGGAGTTACTTCGTGTTGGCATCTTTGGGGGTGAGGACAGTGTTGTTTAGCTTGCCGCCGGACTTCAAATACACAGGTAAAAAGGAACTGGTTTCTTTTGCCTTGCTACAAGCCAACCAGCTTTTCTCCATCCAGATTTGAGTGAGTTTTGGTGGCTTGAGTCTTTCATACATCATGCATGAAGCATGGTGCCAAGCTGCTCTGCTCAAGCTCTCGAGCTCCCTTGCTTTGCAACAGCTCTGTTCCCATGCTCACAGGTGGGCGGGTTTGCCTGGAAATGTGCATCGAACCAATGTGGTTTCATTCTTCACGGGTTTTCTAACACTGCACCCAAAAGTTCCTGATAAAATTGTTCTTTCCCTGCAGATTTAGAGAGACCTCTCAGCTCTGCTTTCAAGTAAATTTACATTATTTGATGGTATGTGGTGACAAATCTTAGGTGTTGAGCAGCACTAGTGTGAGTTCTGCGCCTGTGGCTGGAGGGGCAGCTCCTGCCTGATACCCCTTTAGGGCAGCAAATAGTACTGCCCCAGTACCGTGTACCCAGCCCTAAAGAGCATCACTGAATTTCTGTAACAGAGTTTCAGGGTTTTTTTAATCATTATACACACAAAAATGCAAAAATCTGTGTCTGTTCTGACCCCAGTAGATTTATGGGCTATGCAAAGGGATTTCACTAAGGAGGGATGCTGGGGGGGAAGGTGTGATCCAGGCTCATGCAGCTGCAAGGATATCAGCAGAGCCATTGCCAGCGGCTTTGTGCTTTTTCTTTTCGAAGGAGAGATAGATACTTTCTGTGGCCACTGTGGTGTGTTACCTGCCTAAAAATAATCCCCTGGTCCTGTATGCTCTCTGCGGGACCTCTCAGGTGTGTGAACACAAGCTTAGTAGGACAGAATAGCTCAAATAGTACTCAGGTGGTTGTTTGTATAGTAATATTTTTTTATCCTTTTCTTCACAAAAGGCTTCATCAAGGTGTGGGTTACTTGTTAACAGCTGAAGTCAAGTAGTGATAGGCAAACCATTTCTCTCTATTTACACAACATAACGCAAGAAAGCTGTGTTTTTGAATAGTCTGTGTAAGGACTGTAAAAACAAATGTCTCCACCCTTCACAAACAAAGGCTTTATTGGAAAAGCCATTTTCCAACTATAGAGCAGAGAAAAAGAAACAAAAAGGGGTAAAAATACCCTGTTCATGATAGAAATGAGACTCCTGGCCATTCTTTCCTCCATGTTTGCAAAAATATCTCTGGTCATTCCATGAGCTCTGCAGAGCTGAGAACAAAGGAGGGAGAGAAAAGCTTTGGGGGAACAGTCTGCACATCGACCACCTCCCAGAGCAGTGCATTTCTGGAACAGGTTTGAGAAGAGGGTAGTGCCAGTTGGCTCCTCTGTGAGGTCCTCAACATAGATTGCTGATGGGGGACTTAGTTACAGAAGGTTGATGCTTGCTATTTCTGAAGGCTGGTGTTTGGCTATTCCTCACTTCTGCCCTGAAGATACCTGTTACCATGCTAGTTAGTCACCCGTCTTATATTTTGTACACGTTAGCTACTGCTTCCCAAGCAACCAGAGGTGCTCCACAAACAGGTTGCAACAAGACCCTTTAAAATGCTCTAAGGTTAGAATGCAGTAAGTGAGATTTTCAGCACATTAAAAAAAAATCTTGCAAACTTTTCATCCCCAAATTTTTAATGGACATTTTTAGTGTGTGTGTATCTTTCTAGGAAAAAAAAATTTACTTGAGAAGATCTAGAAGTATAAATTCAACTGTAAATTGAATTGGGAAGGAACATAAAGTGAGACTCCTCCCCAGCAATTTTGAAATCGTGCAGTAGGATACAAGACCTTGTAATGATTTTTCCTGTTGCTTATTTTTATTTTTTTCAATACAGCTAGCTTTCTGTCTGCCTCTTATTCTTCAAAATGAGGCTTGGTATGAATTGGGAGGTATCTCAGATCTTAGCCAATAGGGTATCTGAGCTCTACATCAACTGCAGTTGCAGGTCTGCCCCACGTCAAAAAAAATCCCAGAAAGGAGCATTTTTCTCTCCATGTCCATGCAGACCAGAGGAACACTTGGTTGTCTTCTCCTTCCTTGCACTGAAAAAGATCTGCAATAGAGGCTTGCAGCTGCAGAACACAAGGTTGTTTAAAGTCCGTTAGGCTCCTGTTTCTGAAATAGTGGTCTGCAAAACAGCACAGAGTGACCATTTGGTGCACTTTGGAAACTGTATAGTGCTTTCAATTTGACATTTGCTGTTAAGGTCACATTTTGGTGCTCAGAGAAGTCAGGTGGCCCAAAAAGTACAGACATTGCTTCTGCAAATCTTATCTAGAGGAGACTCTAAAAGACGTTAGCTGAGGCAGTGCTCAGCAGCGTGCCAGAAGTGGTACGTGGGCAGTGTTGAGTGACATGGCACGGGGCAGGCGATGGGGAGCGGAGCGGGAGCTGCCACTGCGGTGGCCCCGTGCCCTGCCCAGGGACGCTTGTACGTAGGGCATTTTAGCAAAGTTTAGTGCTGAGGTATAAAGGAGCTAAGCAGCCTGAGCTGGGAGGAGGAGGCAGGGAGTGACGGGCAGTTCAGGAGCAGACTACGCTTCCTAATAATAATTAACTGCGTATTCCAGATTAGACCAAAAAAAAATGTGAAAACTGTTTCATTTTCTTTTTTTAATCCTTTTTTGGATTCTTATATAAATGGTAGAACTACAAAGATCAGCCAAATAAGCTGGGGTGGCAAATGAAATGACCATTGTACAGGAAAGGAATTTTACATTGGCATTCCTGTCTTCAGTTGAAATAAGGTCAGCCTGTCTTTTTATTGTTTAAATTGCCTAATTGCTGCACTCTATGAAGGTATTATTTTACTCAATTTATTATTCTTTAATTTGTAAGGTAAAGTTTATTTTGTTGCCAAAAGGTCAGTTCACGAATATTTTTTAATTTTTAGTTATTTAACTTTGCTTTTAAGAAGTCTGTCAATGACCAACATTTGCACCTTAACTGTGCTAATTCTCTGTGTCTTGTAAAATAACTCTTGAAATCCACTGAATAAAACGAGAAAGAAGAAACATAGGGGAATGATCAATAAAATTTGTCATAAGCAGGGCGCCACTGGCTTCCCCAGACCTAAACACTATCGATCAGTGCTCACGGGGTCCACAGCATGTTAGCCCTTACAGAAGCAGCTTGTCCAAGAACTTGCTTAGTTTCTCTTGGCAAAGGTAGTCTCTGATGCAAGGAGGAAGAACATCCCCTGGGTGCCAGCCTTGAACAGCTGCCGTCCCCTGTGCTAACCTGTGTTAGTCTAGTGGAGACAGATCGATGTGCTTCTCCCAGCATGTTTTAAAATGTTGCTAAAACCTTCCAAATGCTAGTCTATACAAGTTAACCAGATTAATTTTCTCCCTCTTCAGTGCTGTAGGAAGGCATACTGTTTGTGTCTGAGCTTCACCTGAGCTCAGTTGTTTGCTCTGGTTTGGAGTAATATGGGAATAGCAGATGATGTACATTCTTTCTCACAAACGTATTCTTTTTTCCATACTCCTCCTTGAATGAGCTCGTGCCAGAAGTCGCTTAGATGTTAGGAAGGCTCCGGAAGCCAGTAATTTGCTCACTTAGAGCTCCACAAAAGATACCAATTTTTTGTATAGTTCTTACCATCTAAAGGCAAATGTAATTAAGAAATTGAGTCAGTTTACAAATAGGTCATGGATCATGTAATAAACTGCAATTGTTGACATTTATAGAGGCTTTTTCTCCCAAACATTGTTTATGAAAAGCAACTGGCAAAGGCAGCGAGACAAAAACTGCTGTAGGCTCCTTTTCTGGGCAGCGCTCAGCCTCCCCAGCTCCTCCTCTCTCCTCAGCACGTCTTTTGAAGCTCCCTTTTAGTATTTTCATGTATGTACATGTGCTACACTTCAAGTGATGCAGAGTTGATTTTCTTGTACTGAGAGCTGTGGGACGTTAATTGCTGGGCTGGTTTTAATGGGTTTCACCTGAATGCTGGCTTTCCCCCGGGGAGGCTGCAGTGCACGGCCATGATTTCAGCTGTTGTCCAGAGCTTGGCGGAGCCACATAGGATGACTGACCCAGGCCAGGCGCAGTGTCCTGCCGGGCTGCCAGACATCTTGCAGGACTGTCACCTTCACCAGGTCAGTGTGGAGACCTCCAGCTGTCTCCAGCAGCACAGACCTTTGTGCACCGCTGCCCCAAATTAACCTCTGGAACAGCTGTAGGCACACGTACAGTCTTGCTCTTTGCAGGAGAGCAGCAGTATGTCAAAGCACCGTAGCTGTTGTAGTCAAGAAGGGGTCAAGGTATAGCCTGTTCCCGAAGCAGCCAGTAAATTAGCCGTCAGGTTTTTCATATTTCGGTGTGCTCTGGGTTGCATCCCGTTCTTGTACCAGAATCATCTACTCCAGTCAGAGGCAGCTGATCTGAACTAAAAAACCTCTTGCTTGAGGCAAAATGCATATTCTGTCTTCATTACCCACACCAGACTGGTGAGAAAAAACGAAGGCGGGGGAGGCAGCAAAAAACAGATCAGGAAAAGAGTTAAAAGACCTGGGGCTGAGCTGAAGCCTCATCTGCGTTCGGTTTTTTCTCCCGTATCTTATGTGCTCAGAGGTATGGTTAGCTGGATTCAGGAGAAGGAAAATAAGGGTTAGCCAAGGGATGACCTGGAGCTGAGCTTTTCCAAAGCTGGCAGTGTTGGGTTGCAAAGTTGTGTTTCAGCCCTGTTGGTAGGGAGGCAAGGACAGGGCCAAACAGGGTGGAAGCTACGTCCTGTGGGGATCTTCGAGGAACAATAACATCTTTCATACTTCATGACTATAAAATGCATGAATCAACTCACCTGAGGCAGGAGAAGTCAGGAACAGCTGACATCAGCCACAGGAGCCGAGTCGCTCATTCTTTCAGGGTTAGTGCATTTTCCGACTGGCCCAGTCTGCGCTCCAGAGGCTGTCTCCCTCCCTCACTGCTGATACGAGCTGGGGACAGATGTTTCATATACTTCTTTCATTGCATCAGATGACCCGCCTCTCCCACAGAGCCCACCGTGCGGAAGCCCACTGAGGCCCGGGTGGATGCTCCTGTTGCTGGACATAACCGTGGGCACCTTGCAGGGTGCTGAGGACAGTCCTACCCAGCACGGCCCGGGGACAGCCCTGCTCTCCCTCCCGATGGGCAGCTGGAGATCAGTATGCAGGGCTTGGCCTTTTGGATGGTCCACGTGTAGTCCCACAGTCATGTCTGAGACACCACCTTTTTTCCCCCTCAAATTTCTATAGTTGGAATTTTAGTGCAAAAGATCCCAGAGTGACTGAGCTGGGATTGAACCTATGCACGAGAAAACCCCTTGGTGCAAAATCCCCCCTCCTCACACTGCATGAGTCGGTGTTTGGGACACTGATAAAAGCCAGAGAGAAGCCAAGTTAAATTCATTTAATCTTTGTCTTTTGCCGCGGCGCTCAACCTGGTGTCAAAGACTCATATTAATAGGATTATTCTCTTGTCAGATGGGAGCTGGAGATAGTCGTCCCAGATGTGCACGCCTGGTTTGAAGGCCTGATTATCTTGTTGGTGTCAGTTCTTGGCCTCTTATCAAAGGGACTCTCATGTACATCACCTTTCAGCTCCTCACTTTCAGCTCAGCAAGGAGGAGGAGTAAACTGAAACAATTTCCAGCTAGTAAGCCGACATTTGTCATTTTTTTCCTCCGGGGCAGTAGTGTTAAGACGATCAGGCTCCTGAGCTTGTCAGGTAGGAGGTAGGATGGCAGGTTTCTCGTGGTTGAGAGCGATAGATGAAGACAGAGCTGCCATGCCGCAGCGGGAAGGTTACTGTGTGGCTTATTGCCAAGCACATGGCACCTGTTGGAGCCTTTTGGGTGGCTGGTATTTGGTTTAAGGTAGAAGATCGTGTCTTTGCTCTGCTGACAGCGAGGTGTATCTGCTCGAGAAACAGCAAAATGTTGCATTGCTTTTGGTGGGCGTCATTTAAAAAGACCCCTTACTGCTAGAATGCAGCTTAAAATCTGAAAGTGTTACCAGCTGGCTCGAGAGGTGACCTTTGAGAGGAATCAGAAATTGAATAAATATTCACTGTTAGAAAATCATCTCTTATTTCACTTTTATCAATATATCAAATAGATGAACTAGGAAGTCTAGTGTTTCTGGATTCAGTATCTATTTGTAACGAAGGCATCAAGAAGAGAAACCAACTGTTTCCCACCTCTAAAATCCCCAGACATCGTTTGGTGCCTGTCACTGTGTCACCAGGCTAAACATGGGCGTACATCCTTCTGAAACCAGCCAGAATATAATAAATACAGGAGCTTCAATCTCTGTCATTCACTGGAAGGGAAAGCTTGTCCTTTCCCAAGGCACGTTGACGAGGGGCTGTTTAATTGAGCTGAACAAACTGGTACTTGGGGGGCTGTGCCGCGTTGCGGGGGAGCTGCTGGAGGAAGAGCAGCACTGGCCTGCGGGGCGGCTGGATTGGCTGGGAAACCCGCGCTCGGCAAGGAGTCCTGGCTTGAAATGTTGAATGTGCATTCTCTGGATGACTTCATGAAGTGCTGAGAGCCAAGCCCACATGCTGCACTGCAACGGGCAGCCAGAGAGAGAAATTAAACTGGAGGCAGTGGCAGTTAAAGTAAATAGGCGTGTTGCTCCCAGTTAGATCTGCACATGCAGCCATTGCAAACTCAACATATTGTGGCCATCTCTTGGGTCCAGGTGGACTGGAAGTTACTTCTATAATTCAATAAAAACACTCTAAAGATATTCAACTTTTATCATGTATTGTTAAAATCAGTAACTAGTCTATGTAAGGAAAGTGCAGCCAGTGAAGTTTGTGTTGGGTTAAGTTAGCTTGTGTCATGTTTTAATCCTGCAGGTAGTGGCTTCACTAGAATTAAAGATTTTCTTGTTGCATTT
Source organism: Morus bassanus (assembly GCA_031468815.1). NCBI lineage: Eukaryota > Metazoa > Chordata > Aves > Suliformes > Sulidae > Morus > Morus bassanus. Next base: position 67,862,244 of record CM062571.1, read on the forward strand.
GGCAATTCGCTTTTAAATATGCTGGCTGCTGTGTTCATTACTAGCCCATGATTACTAAAACTACCATGTTGTTGCATCGCCAGCTAGTTCTTGTTTTCATTTGTAAGACCTCGCGAGTCTCTTTTCTTGTCATTAGATTCTACTATTTCCTTATCACAGAACTGTTCTTTAGCTCTGCTAGCAGAAAATAAAGATATTTTTGTTAGTGCATGAAAACACATAGTGTGGTAAAATTTCCTACCTCTTTTTATGGTGTGAAAAGCCAAGCAAGTTTATATTGCCCTGTGATCTCTTCCTGATGTCCGAATTCAGTTGCCTCTTACAGTTGCTTTGGTTTTCACTCCATTTATTCACTCCCATAATGTTTCACCTCCTTATTCTTCTGCGTTATCGGTTAGTTTTGTTTTTGTTAGCAATGTCCAGCATTGCATCACCCACCCCTCCACCTCTGTCTCTGTTCTCTCTCTCCATTGCAAGTCCAAGAATCATTGTTCTCTGCTTAGTGATGTTGCCTAGGTCACAAATTCACAGACTAAATTGCATCATTTATTAATGTTTTTACGCTACCTTGCTTGTTTCCCATACCTTCTACATTGTGTGTACGTACATTAATGTAGCTGTCACTGAGTGCTTACATTTTATTCTTCTAATTAATATTTTGACTCTTGGGGTTTTTTTAAACCATAAAAAGTGCCAACAGAGAGTTGGATTTGCAGAGTCACATATTCAGCCGTTCCCCCAGCCTTGCAGAAAACCCCAGATTACATAGACCTGAGAGGCACATGTGTTAGGACGATGTTTACATACTGCGGGGCTGACGACAGCAGAAGCAAACACCAGCCATCGGCATACAATGTGTGTCTTAGCTTCTTATAATGTATACTGCGGTGTACAATTGAGAAGTGAAAATATATATCTAGGAAGTAAGAAAAATAATTAATTTATCTTTTCTTTTATGCTGGAGCCAGTGATGAAACCTCTGAGCCAAGTGCCTCCCCTGGTTTTTTCCACTTATCTTGAAGCTCTTCTGAATTGTCAGCTGTGAACACAGCGAGGTTAGCACCCTCTTTGCTTAAGACCATTTAATCTTAGTACTAACCTTTCATCGCAGAAAGCACCCGTGAGCCCTGCCAATGCAGGTCCGTTTCTGCAGCACTCCTGCATCCTTTGGCTGCTGCACAGTGTCTGTGCTGACCTGCAGTGGGTACCAGAGCGATCTTGGAGAGGGCTTCCCCTTGGCTTTTCTAGTCTCACATTTCTGCCTGCTGCTCATCTCATTAATTTTCACTCAGAAATAGTAACTCAGAAAATTCCCCTGTATTCCTGAAGTTATTTTCCCTCCATACATTTATTGTATGAATCCATCCTAGCTCCCAGAAGGCACCATGGCATCCCATTCTCCTTGTTACAGACTACAGGTCTGGCTCCTCACCATGAAGCTACCAGTCACAGTTACTTATTTCATCCCCCTGCCTCATGTTTGCTTCTTGACTCTGAGTTTGGAGAGTTTTGGGTATGTGTCTCTTTGTCCATGCAGTGGTCTCTCTGGGAGCTGCAGCTCAGTCAGTCTGAGCCGTCCCTAAGCCCACCCAGTAAATTCTCCACAAACGTATGTATTAGGACCACAAATCCTTTTCTGCAGAGACTCCTCTGCTGTGTTACTGTTATCTTCTTGTATGTTAGCAGCCTGCTGAGAGCCAGAGCAAAGTGTACAAACACAGATCAGACATCCATCCCTTGGGGCTCAGAAAAGAGATGGTAGAAGTTTGTCAGACTCACTTAGGGTGAGGGGTGGTAGAAGGGCAAGGCCAATGGTCAGCCATGTACATTTACATCTATGTTTGCAATTGGGACCCTTCTTTATCCACATTAGCATATGAAGAAGGCACCAATGACTTAAGCCACTTGCACCTGCTCTCACCTGCCGTCACAGGCAGGCAGTTTCCCATAGGTGCCTCAGAAGGGAGAAGTTTACAGTGAGAATAGGAGAGAGGACTTCGTGGCCACTCTGAGAGGTGGAGGAAGGGGCAGACACATGAGAGGAGATGAAACATAGAGGAAATCTGATACTGGGAGGTGGAGCCCCACCGTGTTGGCAGAGCAGAGGGTAAGTAGCAATGTGTCACAAGTAGAGGCAGCAGAGTGACCATAATGGTGTGGAAATCTCAATGTGCCATGCCTACAGTGAAATGTGAGCTCTCTGACACAGTTCCCCACTCATGAGGATCCTGTGAGCCACTACATTACTGCTTTGAGGACTAAATTTGCTTTTATTGGTGTGCCAGTTCTCCTTGATTTGAGCTCTTGTAGGGAGGACTTCCCACAGTTCTGTTTCCTCCTTTGCAAGCTCTGCAGGTCTTTCTGCATCTGCTCCAACAGAAGCATCTGCTCCAGACAGGGGCTGACAGGACCGGAGCCCACACCAGTAGTACTGAACAAAAAAAATATGTAGTTACCCTTGAATGATTAATTTTCATATCTGCATTCATGGTTTTCCCCTGCTTGCACTTCTCTGCCCCACTTCTTTATGGACGGTTGACAATTTGCATTTGAAGTAGTTGGCTTCAGTATTAGTAGATGTTTTGTGACAGTTTGGGATGCCAAACTGGGCCCTGTTCACCTCCCCAAATGTGCATCTGCCTCCTTGCCCTGCTTTGCAAATCTAGCAGCTGAGAGGGATTAGCCTCTAGGCAGGGCTTTCAGAAACAGACTTTAATTAAAGGTACAGGATGGAGCTCAGTGATCACCTCTGATTACTGGTGCAAATGCTTTAAGAAGAGAAATTAGAGCAATGGCGTATTAAGAGGTGGGTTCTCAGGTCTTAATATCTCAAGCAGTTCAGCCCTTTTTAAAGTGATTTGGTCAGATTCTGCCTTCTGGTACCTGTGTGCAAATCTGGAGTAATCCCAGTACACCAAAGATGTTAGAGAGCAGAGTTATTTTGCTTGAGGCAATTCAGCATCCCTGTCCCTTCACCTTGTGCTCTTTCAAGTAGAGACTGTTTGAGTTCAGTGCTGCTGAGCACATTACTCAAAAAGGAGAGAGGGAAGCACCATATTTATTTTACAGTGATAAGTTGTAATAGAGAACTATTCTGTGTTGTATACTTGTTGGTGTCACGTTATTTCTTACTGCTCAGCTTCTGCTGGTAACTTGGGATTATGTTTGATATTTTCTAGGACAGTATAATTATTCAGATCTCACCACTTACACAGCGGTGCACAGTGTGCACCGAGTGAGATCAGTACTTTTAAAGTAATTGCAGAAACGTCATTGCTTTTGATTGGCAAGTTAAACCATTTGTGAGAGAGAGGTACAAGATGTGCTCAGAGACCTAAGGAGTCCCCTGTATTTCCATGGTCTCCAAAGCATCCTGCACTTCCCAGACAATTCAGTAAAATGCAGTAGATGTTAAATGATACGATATATTAATAAATTCTAATATCCTGTCTGTTGGCCTTGGGTAGTGTCTGGGTATGAGTCAGGGACCTGTACAAAAAACCTGCCAAATTCTGGTTACAACTGTGGATGTAAGGAAAAAAGCGTATTAGGGAGGTAATATTAAAATATTTCCTCTCTTGGGTCCTGACTTAACTTTAACCACCTGTTACAGCATTTTCTGAAGCATCAGGTAACTGCTATAGAAACAACGTGCAGGAGATGTCTTGAGCCAACTGAGAAAGTGAGTCAAGAGAGGCCATTTTAGAGAGCTTGAGCTGTTCTAAAGAGTAAGTTGCCCAGCACAGGAGCCTGGTGTCATAGCACAGTTTCCTGTTCTCAAGAGCCTTTTTCAAAGACAAATGAAAAGGAATCAGCCATTAAACACAGAGCCAGCAGCAGTCCTGGAGTGAGAATGTGGAGTTGGATTTCCCTAAGAGGAGACTATGAAATGTCTTCTTTGCGAAACAGGTCTCTGAAGAAGAGGCAAAGACAAATGAGTAATTTTTTGGGGGGGGCTAGAATATTTTCTTTTGAGCTTGAAAGTTCTTTGAAATTTTACTGCTTTCTTTTAAATTTTTAATTTTACATCCATCCTTAATTAGAAAGGGTTTTTTTATAAAACTGAAGTAGAAGATACATTTGGCAACTGGGGAAGCCCTTTTCAATTTTACTGCAATGAAATTAAAGTTAGAGGTCATCAAGGCTCAAGTCTGGCTAAATACACCCCACCCTGCAGGCTTCACGCCTGTGAAGATTCCCCCCCTCCCCAAAATGCAGTGTCAAAGTTTGCTTCTGCTTTGCTGCTCAGCGTAGCTCGCCCTTGTGAACTGTCCTGCTCCACCTCCACCTCCTTGTACTTGCAAATGCAGAAGTTTGTTTTGGCTTGGAAGGAAGAAAGAAAATAAAAAGAGGAGTAAAAGCCAGCTCCTCTGGGGTAATTCTCTGCTCTTGGTGGGGTATTGGAGGAAGAACTGCTTCCACCTCTTGTTAGCAGTCACGGGAGTCAGCTGTAATGGGGACGGCCTGAGTGGGAGTTAAGAGCAGGGGCTCTATACGGTTGTCCTTACCAGTACAGGATTTTGAGTTATATATGGTTATTGAAAAAATATATATGGGGTGGAAGAAATTATCTAAGTCATTTCCCAATGGAAGTCTCACTGGAATGGATACGTGTCTGTTAATTTATATTGGTTTCAGTGACACGATATTGGGAGGTTTCCATTAGAAATGTTTTTTTCTCCACTAGATGCTTTCTGCAGACGTTGCAGCCAGCTGTCATGATACCTTTGTGTGCATCTTCTCTGTGTTGATTTGACACAAGGGATGACGTCTGCGTGACAAATTGTGGAACCGGGTTGGGTGACGGCCAGGTATCACTGCTGGCCACTGTGCTGCCCCCAGCCCTCCCTCCCTCTGACCTGGAGCGTGCCAAAGCCCTCTCCCTTCCTGGCACATGTTTATGGGAATTTTTCTGTCCTTTCCATTAAGGTTGCCTCATGTTGTGCCGCTGCTGCCTGCGCTGTTCAAGCATCCCAGCAGCCCTATAAACCTCTCCTGATCCGGGTTGCAGCTGTTTTGCCTTTCTCCCCATCACCAGCTGTCATGTCCAGAGAGAAATACTTCTTTCCATGCAAATCCTGAATCTCTGCTTCCCTTTCCCAAGAGTCCACCTGTGAGACATTCAAGGAAATTAATGCTTCGAGCAGCCAGCACTGTGAGGTCCTGCAGCTGTGGACCACCATGGGTAGGATTTGGCCACCTCAGACATCAGCAGGTTTCTTGCAAGCTGGGAGGCAGAGAGGGGTTTCTGGTGTGCCCTGCAGAGAGGAGGAGTGGGTCTCCTCAGGGGCCTATGGGACATTTGCAGGGGTTATTGCCCCAGTGCAGTGACTGGGGGTGCTATAACTGTGTGCCCTGTCAGCCTTTAGAAAGCTCCTCCATGAAGATGCTCAGCACTAGCCAAGTACAGTAATATCAGCCTAAATCTAAACAGAGCTAAAGAGGTTTCTGAAAACTGAGGAAATTTTAGAAAATACCTAAAATAGACTTTTCTTCTGAGAACTATATCACTAGATTGATGCCATGACATAAGCCTGATTTTATCGGTGGTGAGAGAAAGGAGTGGTTGCACTCAAAGGCATGCTCTGCAGAGCTGATGTCCTATATGTACAGATGGCCCAGGAGCTCAGGTGGTGAAAAAGTGGTCTGTGGATGCTGAAACAGCAAATCCTTTCTGCTAATTAAACTTCACCAATTATCTGAGCTCTTGGGAAATGACTCCACAGTATGAAGCATCATGCAGGAATTCAGATAAGCTCTTTGCAGAGAAAATCCTGATTTACAGACAGCTGCTTTTCACAGTGTGTAGTACAAAATTTTAAAAAGGAGGATTTTTTAAAAATAAAATTAGTATTTATACTCATTCAGGGATAATATTTATCCTGTATTGCATGCATACAAATGGCTGACACAGGGGTATGGTATGTTTTATGGAAAGGTGATAGGACCTCTACTAATGCTTGATGAAATCTCACCCTTCTGACTCAGTGCTTTCTCAGGAAGCCGCGTTCCCTTGGAGTCATACCAAAGTACAGTCTGGAAGCTCAGGCTGAAGGCTTCATGTCCAATGGTACTGTAATGCTCAGGCTCTGCTGATATCAGTAGGACTATATGGGTAAGGATTCCTAGAATGAGGATTTTCATGTTTTCCCTGGATGATTTACATTTTAAGGCTCAAGATTAACGGTGACAGCTTTTGACAATATGTTGCATAGGCTCCGTGTTTTGTGTTTTTCCATAAAATACAATTAAAACAAGGAGGAACAATGCCTTTAAAGATATTAATAGCAATCTACTGCTACTGTAATGAAGGAAAGATTTTTATTCGTTAGATTTTTTTAGAAAATACAGCCTTGAGAAAACTCAGTGTACAATGAATCTTTTTTCCATGGGTAGTTTATTCCATGGGAGTCAAAAAGTGCTTCTTTCATGGCACCGTTAAGGTCACCATATATCCAGGTTTCACTGGATATGTCCTCTTTTCCACTTGGAAATTTTGCCTGGGTTGAAAAAGAGGACTTTGCTACTGGATGTCAGGATGTCCAGCAATCTGGTAGGAGCAATAGTTTCAATGGGATGTCTGGAAGTGGTGGATAAATTGTCGCTGCACTGGTAAAACTTTGTGCTGTGCATGATGCAGGTGGCATGAGGAATCATCCTACCCTACTGAGGCGATGGCTTGGTGGCGGGCATGTGCCTGCTGGGTGTTGGCACTCGCCCATAATGAGTTGTTGTCTGGATCATCTGCAGCCTTGGCAGAGTAGGAAGGAAAGAACCATTACCCAGAAGAGAAAGACACAGTCACCCTGCCCTTCGCCAGAAGCATGAGACTGCCAGGCAGAGTCTAGCCTGGTATGCTCCTGGTGATGCCCTGCTAACGCTGTGGTAAGATCAAGGATGTATTGAGAGCACCAGTATTTTCCTCTATTACCCAGTGTAGTAAATTCTTTTAAAGACGATCTTTTGCTTATAGAAATTGTTGGGTAGCCTTATATTAGTTCTAGAATGCAAAATACCTGTTATGCTCAAGATTTGTGTCTTACAAAGTGTCTGGCAAAAAATTTTATCTGATTCTTGAAGAAGTGAATCATGTAGTTCTGAATCCATTTCTACAGCTGAGCTGAATAGAAATCATTAGATAGGCATCTGAGATTACAGTATCATTTCTGAAGATCAGTGTAGTTTCTGCATTTCACCAGTGGCTCCGAGTCACTGATGTTACCCACTTGTCATAATCTGTTATAACTTGACCTGCCCTTTCTCTGCATCAGCTTCCCAAGATGACGTACAGCAATAGGAGTCAAGCTCTTGCATTCTCCTGATTCTGTCTGTGGGGCAGCTTTTCTCTTTGGGAAAGTTTTGGAGAGAAAAATACCCACTGCAGGTTCAAGACTATAGAAACAGGAAACAAGTGCTTTGTCCTTCTTGATTCTTGTCCAGCATGCTAGTTTTAACGGCAGGGATCCAAGAATAATCTTCTCAGTTGACCGTGTGGCCAAAAACACGATGATCTCATTGCCAGTGGCAAGTGACACGTAGATGGTTAGCTAAGCGGAGTTCTTTTTTGTTTTTACGTTGCATTTTCAGAAGATTGTGTGGGTTGCCTATCAACAGAGAGTCTGGACAAAGTACATGGAATTTTTTCTATAAATATTGCCAGTGCCCAGTGAGTCTTTTCTAAAACTACAGAAGTTTGGTAAGGGTGTTTTTGCCTGTTTATTTTATCGTTCTGGTTTTATTTCTTAATTTTAATCACATGATACAAACAAATATTTTTTATTTCAGTTTCTTATTTGCTTAAGTTTTATTTACTGAAGTTTCTTATTTGCTTATTTGCTTCTTATTCTACTTAACTCAGCAGACCGCAGTTAACAGAAAAGATCAGCAAAACTGGTCAGTTGAAAATTTAGTAAGAAAAAAGAAAACCCTTTGAAACCAAACATGGGGGAAAATGTGATATTTTGTTGAAAATGTTTTCATTCTGGGGATTTCTAATCAAGTCAAGCTAATTGAAAGTCTGAATTCTTCAGACTGTGGGAGATGGGTGTATTTTGTGTTGGATCTCAGCGGAGGGACCTTGATGCTCCCCATCACGTCTCTTGATTTTGATCCACTTCTTATTAAAAAGTCTTAAACATTAATTGAACTTGGGAGAGAAAGAGAGAAAAGAGGGAGTTACAAAGGCTGTGAAACATTTCTTTTAGGATATGCGTGTTACAGGTGGGATATCCGTGCCCCAGTCATTGCTCCTATCAACAAATTTGATGTGAATTTAAGCAGCATGAGAGCGTTACCCTGCTCGTGTGGGTCCCTTGTGTTCAAGTGTGTTCAAATCTCCTGGGGCAGAAGGAGTGGCTGAACCAACCTTTCCTGTGCCCGGTGCATGTGGAAGCTGACACTTAGCCATTATTGCTTGTCCTTCCCCAGATCGATAGCCCTCTGTTTTTTCCTTGTATTAATTTGAAAATGGTCTTATGATGACTGAAACTACAGAAAACTGGAAAAAAAATACCCATATGCCTAAGAACCCTCGTAGTTTCCCAAGCTGTGCTTTGGGAGAACAAAAGCACAGTCAGCAGCCTGTTGAGCTACCACAGCTGAATTTTTCTGGTGGTTTTTCTGTTTCAGGGGGCTGGGCAAGTTTCTGCATTGCCCAGTATATCAATAACTCTTTCAGCTGATATGTAACTGTTTTGAAAGCTTGGCGGTAAACAGAAATGACATCAGAAAAATGTGACCATCGTCTTTTTTTATTGTTCCCTCCTTTGTTTTCCAGTCAAGATAGCAAACCTGAACTCCATCCAGCGGGAAGTGTCCCCGTGATTTCACTGTAGGTCACAGTAAGGAGCAGAGTGTATCTCCAGACAAAAGGAACATGGCAATATGGAGGCATTTAGAAAAATAAATGTGTTGGATTTCATTTTGCTGACGCTGTTTTGAAAGGATCCTTTTGAGGTTATTAATACACAGTATGGGTGCAAACACTGAGGCAGAGAAGCTATTTCCTTATTGCTGCTCCTGGTTTTGAAAATCCCAGGCCCCCACTCCAACTCTTCCCACCCGTCTTGCAATCTCCGAAATAGTTTTCATCCACTCCTGCTTTGAAACTGCAGAGAGACATTTGAGCAGAGCCCTGACTTGCCTGGGGAAGTTCTTGCTTTAATCAGACTGAGTGAGTACAAATGTTTGCAAAGGGATGCGTAGCTACGAGGAGAATGGAGGCTTTTGTGGGGACCCATCAGTTGCTCCCCCGGCAGCGCGGCCAGGCATCCCGAGCGGGGACTCTCTCTTTTGAAGTGAGGTTAGTGACGTAAAAACGTGTCTTGGGGTAAACAGGCTGCTGTTGTCTTACTCTGTACAAAATACATCATTTACTTGTCCTGAATGGAGATTTACGCTGGAGCATCCCATGACTGCAGTTTAGTTTGTCTGGTGCTTTCATGGATCTTTAAGAAACCTGTTTCAAGTCCTGTATACAACTGGTTACAGCTGAGAAGGTAGAGATGGCCATGAATAGCCCTTTGGCTGTGGGGTGAGTGGGTAACTGGGCTCCCCATGCCTGGGCTTTGTGCACCCTGATGCTCGCCAGCAGCTCCCCCTGCCCAGCAGTGCCCTGTCCAAGCCACTGTGGCCACCGCTGTGGTGCACTGCAAGATGTGGCTGCAGGCAATGTGGGCCTGCTGCAAAACCAACATTGTCTTTTAGCTATGGACATTTAGCTATGCATTTAATTAGAATTAAAATGCAAATGATATTAAAACCCTCTCCTTTTAAAGTTCAGAGAGGCTTAAAAATTATCACAGTAATTAGGCAACAGTTTTGATTATATATGAAATGAGATCAAGCTTTATGGGAGATGGCAGAGCCCCCAGCAAGTCAGTCTGTGAATCTATCTGGTGTAGGGATCTGGAGTGGAGTTTTTCATCTGAACAGGTCCGATGAGTGCTGTAAGACGCGCTGTCTCCATGGACATTAGCATGAAATGGAAACCCGCCTCTTCAGCTGGAGTTTAAAAGCTGCCTTGCAGCTGGTGTGCTGGCTGTGGAGCAGCAGCAGGGTGGGCTCCTGGGCTGTGCATCCCCTCCAAGGGCCTGTGCGGCCGGGAGGTGGGCAGCAGAGCACTGCTGGTGACAGCAGGCACGGAACTGGCCTGAGCCATGACACTGGGGCAAGCTCAGCCCTGCTGCCGAGCATGGCTGGGCAGAGGAGTCTTGCCGGTCCTTGCTAAGAAAGAAAACCGGCTGAGGTACGCAGAGATGTGCAGAACCCGGGAAGGAAAATCAGTTTGCATTTTAGCTAGCAGTGAAATCTCCTCATCAGTAAAAAGAACTGGAAGGAGCTGGTTATTAGCTCCTGTACTCATGTTATCTTCCCACATACTGTACTTCCCTCTAAGGATCCTTCATCCTTGTGCTTTCTGCTCAGGACAGGGGCTTGTTGCCAGCTGCCTGCCTTGCCACTGCTGCATCGCTGCCAGCTTTCCCTGCCTGCATCTCATCCCCCACAGCAGTTATACCCCATGTGCACCAAGTACCTGAAGAGCAAGAGGTGATGCTTTGGGAGGGTGTTGGGAAGTTAGGTGTCTTTTCAGCCCTGCTGTAGTCAGAATTCAAGAGTGCTTGTTCCTGCCAGCAGATCCAACTTGCCTTACTTCCCACTCTCTGGAAATATTCCCCCAGACTAGTGTTATCAACCCAATTATCATTTCAAAATTCTCAGCTTGCAGGTACTGGTTTCAGAAAAGCTAATGGCAATCTTGTACAATGTTGAGCAATCCAGTTGGCAGCAATTTGTTCTTAATCTCCTGTTCAAGCTGCAAACCAAAATATGTTTTTTTTCTTTCCAGTATTGTGTACAAAGTAAATAATCCTGAATAGCACAGGCTACATTAAAGATAATGGTGCCAAAATTAGTCTGTTTTTTTCTCTTATACACATCGGGAATTCACCGTTGCTTTGTGCAAAGTTTCTCCTCCCACAGATTGGTTGTTTTTTAGCTGTCTGATTTAGGTGGTACTGCTATGGCCACGGCCAAGGGGACTGCGGAGTGACAGCTGCCGTGCGTCACAAGCCCCAAGTCCCACTGCCCACCTTCCCCAGGTGTCCCAGATAGCCATCTCTGTCAGGAGGAAGAGGTGACTCGTCTTGCAAAAAGAAGTACCTGAAAGTTTGACTTGAAGTATTTTTGAGAGTGTCTGCAGCCTGTGAGCATTAGAGGTGGCTGGAATCGTCTGGACAGACTCGTCGGGATCCTTTGCTTGCACTTACCCTGACATCATTTCATAAGCGTGGCTGTGGCTAACGCTGTCAGTGGCAGGGCACAAGCAGGCATAGCCACAATCCAGGTATGTACCCCGTGTCCTGGGTGGGCCGGGGCAGATCCCTCGGGTGCTCTGAGCTGCTGCAGTGGCAGCAGGACAGTGCCGGAGGCTGTGTGGTTAAAGCTGGTTTAGGGAGAGCTGGTTGCTGGTGCAGTCATACATAGGCACTCACTCTGTGCCTGTGTGGACCATCGTCTGTCCTCCAGCAATCTTCCAGCCTTGGACTAGTTAATCCCAGATACCTTCTTTTCCCACCAAAGACACGTTTTCCCCAGGACACTCCCCTCCCATGTAGCTCAGTCAGGACTGAGCCCCCATTGCCGGTGTGCTTGCATATCCCATGCAGCTCAGCTGCCTTCTGTTTCATCTTGCCCTGTGATTTAAAAACCCCCATAACACCACGTAACACACTTTTCTCTTTGTCCTTCTTGTGGCCCCTCTGAACCCTCTTCTTTCCAAAGGACGCTGGGCAACATTGGCCAGTGTTTTCAAAACTGCGTATCTGCAGAACTGGGGCTGCAGCTACTCATCCTTCCTGGAATTTTAGAGATGTCGAGGTACGGATTCAGACACCCAATTTTAGGAAAACCCCTATGACTGTTACAACTCATGCTGTGCAGTCCATGTTGCATGCTTCTACTGTCTGCATGCTTGCCCTGCTCATCCCTCATCTTTTGCTTTCTACTCTTCCCATCTTGATTTTCAACCCCAAGCCTTTTCCTGGGCAGACTATTGCTCTTGTTTGGGGCTGCCGGGTTGGAAATGAAGCTCTGCACGTGTGCACTGGCAAGGACTCAGGGAATTAGGCTCTAGGCCCAATTTTGACCGGGACTGAAGCCCGCTAAAGTCAATGGGAATCTTCCTGTTGACGTAATGGAGTTTGGAGCAGACCTGGGCTTTGACGTTCTTCAGAGCAGTGATTCCAGCATGAACCTCTGGCACTGTGTGAATAATAGATAATTATTTTTATATATCTTTTCCAAAGGCTGCAACTTGTGTTGGCAGTCAGTGCTCCTAAATGTACAAAGCTGAGACTAGCAGTCTGAAACGAAGGGACAAAAGCAATGACATAAGCTTCATGTGGCCAAGGGGAATCATTTCCATGTCATTTCATCTGGCTTGGTATAAAGAAGGAATTGATCATCAGCGGCTTTTCTGATCCCAACGAAAGGGAGGCTTTGACAGAATCCGTTAGTGCCTGCCTAAGAAATGATAGGACATTATACAAAATACATTTATGTTTCTCCAAAAGGAGTTGTATATCTCAAAGACATTACTTTTCTGTTATTGCACCATTTAGTATCACTTTTCTCTAGCAGAAGAGAAATTTGTAATTTTATCTGTTCCTACCAAAAAACAGGAACTACTTAGAGATGCACGACGGATGTTTTCCACTGCTCATCACTCTGGCCTTTCAGAGATCTAAGACCAACAGCAGCCCCTGTGTCCTTTGCCAAGGTGCCCTGAAGGCACGCAGGCTGGGGTCACATACACAGTTTCTGTCCTGAAACAATTCTCCAGTGAGGCTGCTTGCTAACTGGGAAGACACTGGAGTAGGGTCTCTGTAAATTCACAGTTTTGCCTATTTTCATTTTCCTTTCTGGTAATGTTTTCTTTTCTTTTGGCAAAGCATCTTACTTAGGTTGCCACCTGACATTTTGTGTGCAGTTTACTTTCTTTCAGGGTATTTTCTCTGTGCCATCGGTCCCTGAACTTTTCCATAATGTAGAAAATATTTTAAAGAATTTTCTTATGGATGCTCATAGATATCTCATTTCTAGTTATAGAAGTGAAGCTTTGTAGTGCCAACAGCAGTGGTTTGGAAGGGACGATATTAATACACTGATATTTTATGCATTTTAAATCTGTTTCCATGGTCGTGGAAGCACAATGCAAGGAAGGGACTCGGCCCTGCAAGACTTGCAGACTTGCTGAGGCAAACTGAAGCTTAGTGCAGGACTATGCATCTCACTTTTATGGACATCTGCTGATTTTTTACTGCTATTTGCTCAGGGAGAAGCATGGTTTGGGTTCCAGCTCTGCTCAGGCAGCCAAGTATTGCCTGTGGTCTCCATTGCTACGAACTGGTGCTATGTACCTGCTACTGCTGCCCAAGCAGTGGAGAGGATGCTAAAAGTATGTAATTGTCATCATTAAGTCAAGGACTAGGTGTGTATTAACTACTGTATGTAAAGACATGGCTGGAAGCAATAAATAGATGTGAGTTGGGCTATCTATGAAAGAAAGCTCTGATGCTGAAGTATTTACAGAAAAAAATATTCAGCTTTGATATGCAGCCCAAAGACCTTTGTATATAATAAACCAAAAAAGTGTTAATTATTTTATTTCTGCCAACTTAAAAAACAAACAAAAAGATCCTTTCTGGCCAGGTACTGCCATTGCCAAATGCGCGTTTCAGTTAAACTTTGCTGTGTTTACATTTCTAGATAATAAAATTCTTTGGTTTATGAACTGCCAAGAGATAGAAAGCTGAGATTAAAGTCTTGGATTTGATTGGGTTTGTCGTAAAGTAAGGGTAATCATGAAACAATGACTATTTAATCAATTCTTAGTTATTAGTGTATTTTAGAGAGGTTTAAGCTTTTGTCAGCTTTACTGTCTTCTTTTTTCTTTGTAATGTGTCAGGGTATGTGATTGCTCTTAAATCTTTTCATCAGTTTGATGGAGGATGAAGATGGGTAGTTGTGTTTTTAAGGAGCCTATTCAGCAATGACAGTGACACAAAAGACAACAGTCTGGTTTGATTTCCACCTTCTGGAGATTTCTTTTGTAGAAATCATACATAAAATAATATTGCCAGGATATAAATTTAGTGTGCAGGGACTGCATTTGTAAAGAACATCTCTTCTCCTGTGCGGCCACCCAGTTCTTCAGAATCCTCTTTGTCCATTCACTGATGTATGAGATGCTAAAAGTCTTTTATTTTAATCTTTCCACGTTGTTTTTGATAAACTGGGCTGCAACAGCTTTTGAAAGAACCTTTTATGATTTGTTTAGGATATTTATGTTGCCTTCATTACCCCAGTATCTCAGCATTTCGGCATCTGCACCCACTACTCCACAATGTACATGTAAGTGCCATTATCCCCACTTTACAGAAGAGAAACTCGAGGACAGAGTGACAAAAGCCATTGGTACAAGGATTTTAGGAGCCAATCCCACAAAAGGACAGATCGAATCGTATCTTCCTCCTTGGTCTGTCCTGCATTTCCCTTTTTTCAGGCTATCCAGGTGGCCAGGGGCTTGGGCTGCTAAGATCCAGGCTGTGTGCTCAAGCTACTCTTAGCAGGATGCCCATGTGTCCCATCTGCCAGCACGGCTCGTGTTTTTAGAGCTCCTTCAGGAAGTCTGTTGCATCCAGCCGGTTTGCTGAAGCCAAGTGGATGATGGCTGTGAGAACCCGTGACAGCTAAGCCTTGCGTATATGTATGTATTCATCTGGGCGAAGGTCTGCTCCAAAGAGTAAAGTGTAGACAGAGTTCCTCCTGTGTAGCATCACTTGAAGAGTGTTTCACACCCCTGACTGATGCCATCTTGCATCTGCCAAAACATGATAGGGACTTTTTATAGCTGTATCATAAGACCTTTGAAAAATCAGGTTGTTAGAGCCTTTTTAGCAGAAAAACAGATTGGTTGTGTGCATATATCAGACAGCTGCATATGGTAGGCATGTCAGGCAGTGAAAGGACATAAAGTATTACTGCTCCATAACATAGTACTTCCTAATATTATTTTTCTCACATTCCTGGCAGTAAACATTTGAAACTTCCATGGAATATTTGGCCTGTGAATCTCAAAACACATATCATGTATTTAGGGCTTCATTCAATTTCCAATAAAGACGAGGACAAAATTTCCACTTTCTTTACTGCACTTGTTCCAGCCCTCAAAGCGAATGTTGTCTGTTGAAAGTAGAATAGATACTAATTTGGTCCCATAAAACCACAGACTGTTTCAACTTTCCGTGAATTTCTGAATGAATAGATGATCAGATCCCATGATGCTGCTCTCAGACTCGCTGGTGATATGAAAGAGGCGCTTGTCCAGCAGGCTGTATAGCCGTGCTGCTCTTTTGTTGCCTATAGTACACATGCTCAGCTCCTTTTTACTCTTTTGTTTTAATGCTCTGCAACAGGGCTGCACAAAGCCGAATTGGCTTTAAAAACACAACTTCATTTTGCAGCTATACGTCTGTGCCCAGTTTTCTTTTGTGCTGCCTGAGGAACAAGGAGGCTGTGTGGTATCTGACACCAGGCTTTTTCCAGTGATTTATTAACTGTGTCAGAATAGCTGTTGTGAATGCTGGGAAGCTCTTGCATATTGTGACAGTTGATATTGATTATGACAGTTTGTAGACTCTAGGTCGTTGTCAGACAGTGGATCGTATTTTGTCTCCTTACTATACATACCATGGGCTGTAGATCATAGTGTTTTCTTAAGAAAAGGACCCATTGTCCAGCATTCTCACTGGTATGAGAGAACTTCTGTAGCGTATTGTGCAACAAATAGCAAAATAGTTCAGGCATCCTATGGGACAGGCAGGCAAATGTCAATTGCTTTAGGAAAAAAAAATTGTGAATAGTTTGTTCTGCTTCTGGCCTTTCAGGGGAATGAGCTGTGCAGTTGACAGAAGTGGATAAACTAGTCTGAGGATGTCATTTATGAAAATACAGTGCATCCTGTATTGTCTGTTGGCCAGAAATCCACAGACTACGCAGGAGGAGGAGAAGGTTGCAGTGAGGATTTTGGCTACCCATCATTTTTAATGGTTGCTTTGGGTCTTGGTAGAGACTGAAATGACATGTTTCTAGAATGAGTCTGAGGAAGAGGAGATAAAGATTTCTGCAAACTTGGGAGAGAGTGAGAGCTGGCGCATGAGTTTCTCTGAGGGGCACATCAAACAGATCGCCCCAAATAATGACCTCTCCTGACTGTTTGGTTTTAGCTAGGCCATAGTAAAGTAGCACACAGGAGAAAAGATTCTTCTATTTGCCTAAAAGCTGCTTTAGTGTGAAAAGAAGTTAACAGCTGAGCTTTTACAGATAACCTCATCAGGAGAAGGGAGTCAAAAGCCATTTGGTTAATTACACTGCTGTAATTTACTATATTGCTACTATATTGTTGGAGGAAAAATCTTCCAACAATACATTTCTTTTTAAAACAAAACCACTTGAGGTGTAGCAGTGACAGTGAATAGGCAAGGAGCCATTCTGATTTTTCTGTTCTTGAAAGACCTTTTATAAGAGACCATAATGGGTCATAAACTTTCACTTTGAGATAGTAAACCTGAGGAAAATGACCTTTAGCAATCCATATTATTAGAATTTTGATCTCCCACTGGGTTTAGATTGATTCAATTGCAGTTTCTGCTGCAATTTTACATTGATGTGATTCAAAATCCATTTCCACATGTACCTTATGGTTTAATTGAAATAGATGTAATAGCAGGTCACTTATGAAACGATTATTTCTGGGAAACTTTGGGCCAAGACTATGGCACTGAGCTAGGACCTAGGGGAACTGGATTCAGTTCTTAATCCCGCTGTGGGCCTGATATTGGCCACTCAAACCAGTTAATCTCTCTCATGAGATGAATTCATCCCCATTTCTGGTTGTTTATTTACACTATGAGATCTTTGAGAAGGAACATTTCCTGTCAGAAGCCTGTCTTGATCTCTCCTGGTATTTCTAGGTGCTGCTGTAATACTAACCATATTTTCTGTAACGCGATCTGTATTTTCTTAATGAGTCCTTAATGTTAGCAAGGAGACAGAATTAAACTAAGTGGTTTGGTTTCAGTGATGACACAACTTCCCATTCCATGCTGACATTGAATTTGGATTAATTATAGCACTCACTGTGTCATAATTATGTTTCATAATGGTAGAATGCTGTAGACTTTGTACATTCACAGCACTACTGTAAGCCTCAGGGTGTACGGAGATTTTACAGTGGCATCTCTCAGTCCACTGTTGGATATTAGTGCTATATTTATATACTTATGGGTTTTATTGTGGAACATCCACAGCAATATCAGAAATGCTTTAAAGGAAAGATAAAATGGAATAATTTTTTAAATGTCTTGGTTTTTGATACAGTTGTATTTTATTCAATTTTTTTTTTTCTAATTTTCATAAGGTATTTTGAAGAAGTTAGGTGTGAGGAATGAAGAAGTTCAGGTGTTCAAATGTGAAGACTTGTTCCTTAGGTGACTTTTATCTAAAGCTCTGGTCACAATTCTCTGTCTGTGCATAGTTATGGCATAGTTCTGTGCATAGTTCTGGCTCCTTAAGCCTGAGACCACACCTGGAGAAGGTAATTTTGGTGTTGTGCTGTGAAAAGTGACAGCTTCCCAGCACCGGCTGTAGACTAGCAGTGACTTGTATGAAGATACATTCAGTCACTGTCATGAGAGGCCCCTTCCCCTTGGCCATCCTGGGGCTCTCAGGCTGTCCGTTTGCTCACTAGCCCTTGCCCGTTGTTTGCCTGGAACATTCTCCAGGTGCTCTGCACTCTTCAAGATGTCTCTGGTCCTTTGAGTTGCAATCCTTAAGACATTTTGTTTTGTTTTCCTGAGTGAAGGCATTGGTAATCACTGCAGAAGGTGGATACATTTGCCTCTCCCATCCCGGTGCCCTGAAATGCCTCGCAGGTCTGTCCTTGTCCATAGGTTGAAGCCTGCTCTCTGACATCACTGTTATCTTTCTCTCTTCCCTTCAGATGGTGTCCACAGTGTCACGGCAGTCTGCACCCTGCGCGTCACCATCATCACAGACGACATGCTCACCAACAGTATCACGGTGCGGCTGGAGAACATGTCCCAGGAGAGGTTCCTTTCTCCCCTCCTGTCCCTGTTCGTGGAGGGGGTGGCGACAGTGCTCTCTACCGCCAAGGATGGCATCTTTGTTTTCAATATCCAAAATGACACAGACGTCAGCTCCAATATTCTGAATGTGACCTTCTCGGCTTTGCTCCCCGGTGGCATTCGAAACAAGTTCTTCCCCTCCGAGGACCTGCAGGAGCAGATCTACCTCAACAGGACCCTGCTGACCATGATTTCCACGCAGAGAGTGCTGCCCTTTGATGACAACATCTGCTTGCGCGAGCCCTGTGA
Organism: Morus bassanus; assembly: GCA_031468815.1. Taxonomy (NCBI): domain Eukaryota; kingdom Metazoa; phylum Chordata; class Aves; order Suliformes; family Sulidae; genus Morus; species Morus bassanus. The sequence goes on from CM062571.1 coordinate 67,880,699, forward strand.
GAACTACATGAAATGTGTCTCCGTCCTGAAGTTCGACAGCTCGGCCCCGTTCATCAGCTCCAACACTGTCCTGTTCCGCCCCATTCACCCCATCAACGGGCTGCGGTGCCGATGCCCCCCGGGCTTCACAGGTGACTACTGCGAGACAGAGATTGACCTCTGCTACTCCAACCCCTGCGGGAGCAACGGGCTCTGCCGGAGTCGAGAAGGGGGCTACACTTGTGAATGCTACGAGGACTACACTGGTATGTGTTTATCTTATCTTTGGCCCATGATTTATATGTTAGACCAGGCCAGCTTATTTATAAGCCAGGCCAGCTCTGTGTCAAGCTGAAATTGCTGACATTCTTAGTCAAAGGGAGAAAAACTCCTGGTGCTGCCTTCTGGTCAGGAGAAGGCTTGTGAGTGTCACACATCACCTAGGCTAAGTCCCATGTCACTTAGGGCAAGTCCTGTATCTTAGTGCATAGGTAGTGGTAGGAGCCATGCATTGCTCCAAGCCATGCAGGGGGCCAGCAGCTGCTGAAGCAACTCACGTTGTGTGAATTTCTTTTCAAAATGCTTTATGCAAACATATTTCTTTTATCTGGAAGGAGGAAGGTGGGACCATCCCCTGGTTCATGGTTTTCCATGTTAACACCTTCCTGGCTCCTTAGCAGTCCCCTCATACCAGGGTATAGTGGGGGTGTGCAGCCTCGGTAGGAGGTCGTCAGCGCTTGGTTGTCAGCAGGCGCAGAGCACGAGGGTGGTTCACGGTCCCAAGAAACTGCAATAACACACATTTATGGGAGGTGCTGAAAGCCAGCTCCAGTTTCTATATGTCCATAAACTCCAGAAGGATGTAGCTGCTTCCAGGCCTGTCTCCAGCAGCCTGCTGAGGAACATACTTTGCCTCATGGAACTGACAGCTAATAAAGATCAAAGTGCTGCTTCTTAAATACTCCTGAGCAGTTGTGGAAGAATATTAGCTGAATGTTTTCTGGTCCTTCAGTAAAGTCAGTGGGGTTATTTATGTATTTGAAATTGCACACGCAGTTAAGCGTTCTGCAGTGACGGGCTGACGGCTGTAATTTGTGCTGATGGCTCAGCAATGTCTTCTGTGACACCCCCACCCCCCACCCCCCCCCCAAACAAGGGATGAAGCAGAGGGGGCTGTTCCCAATGCTGCCTCTCACTGCTGAAGTTATAAAAAATTGAAAACATACATTATTTAAGTCTCCATGTAAAAAAATCTAGGTGATGTGTATGCCTACTGGGCTGGATCCAGCCCTCCAGGTGGAAGGGTTTTCCTTCACTTTCAGTGGCTTTTGGCTCAGGGCTGTAATTAAAAATGCGATGGTGGAAGGAGCCAGGAGTCGGTGAGCAGGGGCATGGCAGAAAGTGAGCTGGGCTTTCCCTAGCAAAGGGAGCAGGAGATGCTCTCTGAGATCAGAGCGGGGCTTAGGGTGGCAGGACCTTCCCGAGATGCACACAAACTTTTTGCCTGACCAGTGAAACCCTGAATAGAGCTGTGAGGTGGTTGGGATATTTGGTCTTTGTCGAGGAGTGATTTTCCTGCCAGGCTTCCCATGAATGAATTCCACAGTAAAACACATTATAAAGTCCATTATCCATTACATGCAGCTAATGCAAAATATGTGTAGCATTGGGCATCACAAAATAGATTTTATGACTAATTGATTTCATTTAACATACTTATGTACTGTAACAAGGAATGGTTAGAAGTAGCAAGTTTCATTAAACAAAGATACGCATATAAATAGAGTTAATTCATACAAGTCTTAGGTTTTGGAATGACATGCATTCCTACATCACATTTTGAGGGTCTCTTGCTAGAAATCTTCAGAAAAAAAGGCGAAATACACTTCAAAAATGAAAGAGAATACTCTTATTAATAATTGATGAATATATTTAATAATTAACGCTGTAGTCAGAACAGACACGGTACATATTTAGAGGAGAGGCACCATATTATTCATACACAAAGATTTGATCTGTAGCTGTATTTTCAGTGCATAGTTGTTGAGTTAAAAATTAACTGCCCTGCTGCCAGGATGTTAAAGTCATCAGAAGTCAAGGAGTGAGCACTGCTTATAGCCTTGCCATCTTTAGGTTTTAGAGTTAACTGTGCTTCAGTCAAACACTTTATTCTTTGGAAGGACAGTTTGGGTTGTGATTGCAGTCATGTTGGCCGGGGAAAACACACCCAACCATAGTCAAGAGGGCTCTGGAATCCCTTATCCTGTAAACTGATATAAATATTACTGAATATTTCTGGTTTATTGCTGAATGAATGCAGTAGAAATTTAGTATCTACTCTGTGGTTCGTTTATGTTACATTAGTGCCTTTAGGCTCCATGTTGCATGGGAATGTTTTTTCCATCAAACCTGATGCACTTACCCACATATGGTGGTCATTAGTTGGTTGATTTTCATACCCTTTACAGAATGAGGTGGAAAATGTTATCAACAAGTAATCTATTACTAGAAATATTTTATGAAGATGCATTACTGAATCTTGTCCCAGTCTCCCTTAAGAACTTCTATTTTACCTATGATTTTTGGCCTGTCTTTAAATACATTCATATCCATTTGCAAGCTCAGTTTATTTCTATTAATCATAATACTGTGTTTTCTGCTTGTATATAAATATTTATTGTTTACAATGATCCAGATCTTATATCTGTTTAATATTTAATAACAGCATAGGTTGATTTGAATAGCAGCTCACGGAATACAGCAATCATAAATCGGAATGAGCAGAGAATTGCTAAGGCTGAAAGTTGGGAGATTCTGGTGTTACCAAAATGTTGCCACAGTATTAACTCAGTGTAGTAACATACCAGTATGAGGTACTTATGAATCTTTAAATTAATTGGAAAAGATGAAATATGAATGGTAATAGTCAATGAAATGCAGGCTGCTCTGGGAGCTCTCACGTTTCCATTTTCCAATTAAGAGCCTATGTGGAAAAATAATTACAAGAAAATACTAAGATCTGTCATCTCTCTGGGGAGATATGCTGCAACTCGATGAGAAATCACTACACAATCATAACCCTGTACTGGATCTACCTGACTGGTCACCTGTTAAAAATATAGCGTTTGTTTCCTGTAGAAGATAATTATGTCCTATCTTAATCAGATGGAATTTCCCCCCATTTTTCTACCCCACTTTGAAGCCCTCCATTTGTTTTGATGTAATTGTTAGTCATTTATTCATGATGAAAGTTTCTCTGTCTTCAGGAGTCTTCTGTTACGGGCACAAAGGTAAACTGAGCTTCCACAAGATATTTCTGAAACCTGATTACTGGCTAGTTTGGGGTGATTTGGAATTAGTTTCACTTCCTGTGATGTAAGGACCTGAGTGAAGAAGGACTTATATTTTTAATCATGTTTTTTCAGAATAGCAACCCCTTTAACTTCTTTTCTTTATAAACAAATTAGTGTGGAGAAGTGAACAATGTACACACTAACAATTGTGCCATTGATGGCAGGGAGCTATGTGCATGGCTAAAGGGTTAAAGGATGTAATTTAAGTTAAGCAAACAAGTTTAATGAACTTGAACACTGTGGAAAGCCTGTGTAATTTTCCCAGCTTTATTTCATGTATCTTTGAGCGCTGCAGAAGCAGCTGAGACGAACTATAGGTGAAGGTTTGGATGGAGGTGGGATTGTCTGTACTCCCCAGGGGCAAACCCCTGAAGAGCAAATGCATCATGTCATCCATACTGGTTTTGGAGGCATGGTTGCCACAGCGGTTCCTGAATGAGCTGTACTTCCAGCCCCATTCTGGTGCCTCCTATAGGACATACCACTGCGGCCATAAGTCGCCACCTTTTTGGGTGTGAATTCCCACGATTCCTGCCCTGCTGTGCACGGGTGCCTCCTGCCATCGCTGGGTCCTCCCGCAGCTCTCACCGCAGTTCGGTGCCTATGGTCCTTCTGCGCAGCAGCCGCTGCAACCGTTCTCCTCTATGGTCATGCTCCCAAAAAGTAAAATATAATTTTCACAGAACAAAAGCACTCCAAGGGAAAAAAAAACCCAACCTGTGAAATAAGGAAGAGATTTGATGTTCCCACAGTTCTCCTTAGCACAGAGCATTCTCTCTGCCTCCTTTGCTACCTAACCCCTAGCAAGGAGCAATTTCTAGGGAAAAAGATCATCAGAGAATTTCCCATATCCTCTACATCTCTCCTTGGATTTCACTTCAGAGAGGGGAGAAATCTTAAGTGGTTGTAAATCTCCTGGTAATCAAATACAGCAATTAGTGATCTTTTATGTCTTATAGATTTTTCCTCCTAGTTTATTTTTGTGATACCATATTGACATGAGGAATCATGACATCTAACTTGGCCGCCATGAATTCTGACTTTGTGTTGTGAGAAGGTAGTTATAGCTGTTATCACAGCATCGTGCCAGAAGTCCCTATTCATGTTGTTTAGTAAGTTCTCAGTGTTTGGCTCTTGTGAACATATAGCAGTAAAAGTAAATGTGAAGATTTGCTTCTGTGTTATCTTTACTTATATCCATTCTTCAGATAGTAATTTCCCAGCTCGGTCTGATACCAGGTTCTCATTTTTCAGGCCAGAGAGATTTATTTGGGAGAATTTCAGCTTTCAAGTAGAGAAATCTGGCAGCCAGGGTAGCCGTAATGAGTGTTTTATCTTGGGTGAGAGGGTCTGAAATTCCACTCTTGGTTACACTTCTGCAGCTCCACTGGAGCGGTGAGATCACAGGTGTGTAACAGCCAAAATCCTATGTGGCAAACCTTCATTTGATTCCTTCAGGTTCCTTACTGCATCTTTAACTCCTTGTTTATGAAAGACCAGGGTTTTGCAACGGCAAGGCTGAACAAAGATTATCCTCACAGGATCGTGGGGCTTTGCCAGCACTTTCAAACAGCTGTGACCAAGCTTGTCTTTGCCACAAAACACCAAATAAGAAATTTAGTTGTTCCAAACTCTCCCATAAATGTAGGGATATTGTCTACAGTATGGGACAACGTCATGACCTCTTTCAAACGTTAAGGTGATGCAGTGAAGGCACTAAAATGTTTTGTATCGTTGCTGCCTTAACAGTGTCCCTTAGTCCAGGTCTTCAAAGTTATGCAGCTGGATTCCAGGTGCATTTATGTAATAAACACACAAAAGCAGTGGCAAGGTCTAATGCTGTTAAAAATAGTATATTCATTTTCAAGAGTTTAATTACAGCTATTAGGGCACTGGGTGATTTGCACCATTTTCAGAATTTAAAGGCTGTATCTTTTCCCATTCGCAAAAGTCTTAAGCATTTTTTTATTAAGTTTTTCTGCTGATTCTGGATGCAGAAAAAGTCGAGTGCTGACTATCAGCCTTTTAATAACTTTCCTTGTTTCTTGGTGCCTCAGAGGAGAATACCTGTTTGCCTTTACTTGCAGTTTCTGTATGGCAATACTGTGAGAAAGCTTATGTAGGGTGGTTGCACCCCAGTGAAGGTCTGTATAATGTTGCAGGTCAAGAAATTTTTCTTCTTTTTCAGCAGTGCTATGCCATGCTGTTGTTTTGATGTTTGTAGTGAAACTAAGTCTTTATAACTGCAACACAATTTCACTTTGCTGTAGACCTGTCACACTCTGCAACTGAGGTAAGTTTTTCACATCTGATGGAGAGGTAACTGATCATTTGCTTATGAGGTTCTTTCTTATGGTTAGCACACCTTAGTTTTGTTCTCTGCACAGATGTCTCAGCACAGTCTTTTCCATCAATCTTCAATTTTCTCTGTCTCATCAGCATGAAATTTTTGTGAGGAAAGCCCTATTCTGCCTTTATTGAATAAGCAGACATCTCTGTTAATGTAGACGTGGCAAGCTGTGTCCCTGTCGTTGGCTGCAGTTGTGTACAGATGGGTACCTCTGTTTCTTCCCTGGAAACAGCCTGTGGCCCCTTCCAAGCACTTGAGGACCCTGTAAGCAGTGCAGTGGATGGTCCAGAAGCAGAGCTTAACTCCTCCAAACATTTTTCAGAGCATGACTGGTGCAAAAGCTGGAAAAGCCTATCATTTTCTCTTTTTATGATCTTCACCACTCAGCTATGTACTGTGAGACGTAGCGTCTCGTAAATCTTACTCTCAGTGCTTTGAAGTTTCCCCGTATGACCATTGCGTTTACCCATGCCAAAAAGCAATGAACCCCAGATGTCGTCTTATGAGCTGACTTGTTATCTAAACATATAAGGAACCTATACAACCTATTCCTTGCAATTAGACATGGATAATAAGTCTTCCATTGGCTCTTGGACAGTGCATGCTGCATTTGAAGAGCACAGCAGTCAATTGTGATACTTACTTTCCTTTCTCTCCTTTTAGCGTGATGTCCATTTTGTGTCATGAATTCCTGAAAATAAGTATTAGATTTGGATATTCAGATTAAGAGGTATCAACTGGCAAAATTCTTGCTTTTGGGACTACATGTACTGTCATAGAACTATGACTTCAGTTCATTACAAGCTGTACCTGTACAAGACACTTTTCATCTAAGGATCGCTATGAACTCTGCAAAAGTTTCTTAACAGTAAAGGAAGCCTCTGAGACACCTTTTTGAGCAAGAGGGTGTTGTCCCCCTCACCAAAGGGATGGGAAGCTGAGCACAACATCTTCATCTCTTCCAGGTCACATAGAAGCAGTCAGTGGCAAGTCCAGGGCAGCTGAGGCAGCTCTTCTGCACCATTCCTGGGCTGTCCACAGCTAGAAACCTGGGGGAGATCCCCGTGAAAGACACTTCTTTCCTGACACAGACTCTCAGCAGAAGCCTGTGTGCCCGCTGACCCACTGTGTTTAACTCAGAGATTTTTTTGTGCCTGTTAAAATGGGTCCTTGGTTTTTTGTTGCGGCAAGGCTCACTGTTAATGCACACAGGGATGGAGCCATCATGCCACAGTATGGGTTGGACCTGAGGCTATGGCCCAGATAGCACAACTGCATGACTGCTTGCTCCAGAAGATAATCAAAACAATAAAAACAGAGTAAAGTTACATTTTTATATAACACAGTCAAAAGCTGAAGTCCGTTAAACTTTTAAATATTGTCATGTTTCTGTTGATTACATTTCTGTATGTCACCAAGTCACAGGAGATGAATGTTGGCAATCTGGAATTTCTGTCAGATTCACAGGACTCACTGAGGAGGTCTACCACTTCTATAGGTGGATTTTTATCTGGAGGGTATGTCCTTCAGGTAATCTTCAACCCGTGTTCACTTGTCAGGATGCAAAAAGCCTTTTCTAATCAGATTGCTGTGGTGTATTTGTTGACAGTTTAGTTCTCAAACGCTGTAAATGGCCTGCAGCCTTCTCATCAATCTGCTATGCCTTTTCCTAAACCCAAGCAAAGAGTTTTATTGTATTATCCTCATCCTGAGGTGCATAAACTAGCTACTGTTTAAAGTTTGAAAGTTTTCTCAGTCATGTATGAACCCTCCCTTGCCCCCCATCCTGAGACGCTGCACGTGGGATGATCTTTAATTCAGCTGATCTACTGCAAGTGCCAGGGGTTTGGATGCCTCTTCTGGAGCCTCAGATCTTATACTCCTTGCCTGTGGAAATACTTGCACTGATCAAAGTCCTTTGCTGTCATGTGGAAACCTAGCTACAGACTTAATATTATGTTTGTTCTTTTTAATTAGTTTTAGAACAGTTTGACAAGACTTCACTTCTTACCGGGCACTCCCATAGTGCTTTGTAAAAGCAAGCAGCAGATCACACAGCAGCAAAATCACTTATCCCTGGCTTCAGAAGCTACCTTAGAAATTCATCTCCAATATACTTATGAATTCAGCTCTTCCAAACAGTTCAGGGTCTAGGAAATCCTCCTTATTGCTAACAGCTTATCTTCTTTTGCTTCTCCTTGAGATGGCTGTGTGGCTGGCCTGCTCTTCTCTTCATTTACCCACTCCCCTAATTTGTCACCACAGACTTTATCACTGATGATTTTACACTTTCTCTCCCATTGTTGATAATTTCAAGTAGCATACAGCTAAAATTCAGTGTCCAAAGAACTTGCACAATAACTTGTTTGAGGATGGTTCCATCTTTACAATTACATTTTTACACTTACTTGCTATTAATGCTGTTGATGTCTGTTAGATTATGTTACAATATGGGGAGAAGGCAGATTCTTAATTGCAGGCTGTATGGTATGAAGTCAAAGAGCTTGCAAACATGAGAGGTCTGCGAGCACGCACTGCGGCATGACAGCATTGAAGCTGTTGAACAAGTGCTGCCCCAGCTCTTCTACAATGTAGGTGTTTAATATTGAGCCCTAGTGGCCAGGTATAATCAGAGGATCATAGGATGGTTTGGGTTGGAAGGTACCTTTGAAGATCATCTAGTCCAACACCTTGCCGTGGCTAACATTGGCTTCAGTCTCTTTCATTAAAATCAAATCTTGTTAAATCCCGTATGTGAAAATAACACATTTGACCCTGAAGCCGTGCCAAGCTAAGCTTGTGTTTGCTGTCAGGCAGCTGGCTTTACAAGAGCAAGGCAGACTGCTAACCTGGCATGGGTACCTGCCTACCTCTGGCACCTGCCATCTCCTTCCCACCTCTTGGCAAGCAAATGTCCTACGAGTATGAGCTTATCAGTTAGTGGGATTCAGTGGGAGAGAGATGCATATTGAGCACCTCAGGTTTCCTGTTGGCATTCTGGTTAACAATGGACCAGTCTAAATTTAGGATTCCCTTTGTTCTAGCATACATGAAATCTCTTTTATTGTCTTTAACCTGTTGTACATGTATTGCTTTTTGAATGATCTTGCTCCATCAATTTTCAGCCATTTTTAGGCTGTTGACTTGTACTCCTGGTTTTAAATTGATGGGATTTCTGTTACCACACCTAAACGGGAGTCGCAATTCTCCCAGGCTTTTTGAAAACCTTTGTTATAATGCATTCGCTTATCTTCATTGGTATAACTATAAAAAAAAGTGGAAGGTGGAGCATAATTACACAAAGTGGAGCTATATGACATTATAATACATGTAAAACCCCTCCTCACTGACGTAGCTAAATTCCCACACACTATCATAATTGTGAACATATATATGCATTGCAGAACATTGATTGAGAGAAGCTGTACACACTGAGGTTTGCTTTCATTAAAATATTTTAAATAGCAGTTTATTAAACAACAGCCAGCTTCTCCGTGACCATAGTTTACAACTGTGTTTTTATTATTTTAACCAAGTTGAGCCTTGTGTAATGTAAGACTAGGGTTTTTTTTCTCATAGGTTTTTTTATGTCAGATAGGTTAGCTGGATAAAATTTTAGACTGCATGTAGGGCACACAAATGCATTCTAATATATCAAAACATACACTTGCTAAGTGTCAAAATAGCCCATACTACCCTTTAAGTGGGTTTTTTTGCCAATGGATAGGTGTGTTGGTTGTTTTTTTCTTACTGAAAACAAGTCAGATAGGGAAAAAGGAGAAGAGAAAGGAGGAGAAAAAACCCCAACAACTTGCCTTTAAGTTATTTGTGGGGAAGATAAAATCATAATGAGATAGTATTTTTTCCAATATGCCTTACATTCTGGAAAGCCCCTCACAATTTTCACAGCAGATCAGAGGTGAAGGCTAAAAAAAAGAAATTCCAGGAAGGCTGGAATTAAATATTTTAGATCTTCCAGAACAAAAAAGAAATGTAACTTCCAAGGAACAAGGTAATGGGGCTCCTTTTCTCCTGGCTGTAAATACAAAACTGGGAAACAAAACTGGGAAGCCCCCTTACAATTCAGTAAGACTAAATTATGAAAAACATATTGGGCTTCTGTACATATTTGTAGTTCCCAAGTTAGACATTTTTATTTTCATCAGTAGATAACGGGAGAGTGGCAGGAGGGACGGTTGGGTGCAGAGGTGAGGGCATCAGGATGATGTCCTATTAAGGAGGAAAAAAAGTATAAAGTAGTTTCTTGTGTGTCAGTTCTTTGTGTTACAATGATTGAAAGTTTTGACAGTTGAGCACCAGACTGAGGCACTTGGTCTTGAACATCAAGATAATTACAGTTCTGCAGTACAGTTGTGCAGAGCATGGTGGGAACCACAACTTCATTGTTGTTGCAAATGCTCTTTTGTTTAGAGCATCATGGTTCAATGCCTGCACCCCAGCCCCTGCTCCTCCTGGGGCAGGTTTTGTTCTGCGACACGCACTGTACGGGTGCCCTCGAATCACAGTTTCCCAAGCAGTCGTCAGCCTGAACTTTCACTTTCTAAAAATCAAGATGAAGATACTTTACTTCAGGCTGTCTCTCAAAATCTCCATAGCTAAGCATATGAGAGCTATTACACAGCATTTTCCAATATAATAATTAAAACTATATTTTAATTAGATAGGGACACCCAGCTTCAAGGGGTCAGCATACTGATTGCATATTGTAAGACACATCGTTATGAAGATGAGTGTCTTATATTAATAATTAAACATACTCTAGATGACACAGTAAAGTATATTAAATCTAAGAAGACGGTAATCATGTAAAGTGACTTTAAAATGAAATCGTATTCTACACAAAGGCTGAATTTTAATCTACTAAACTGTTGTAACAAGAGTTAAGTACAAGTTCTGGAAGTGGCTGGATTCATTTTTGATAAGTCTGTTTCAAAATTTTAAAAAAAGTAACTTTTTAATTTCTACCTATTCTGTAGATTTAAAAATACACTGATTTTGAGATTTTCTGTGTGAGTTATGTGAGACATTACTGTGCCTTTTTCAAGAGTCATTAAGAAAAAGTTGGCTTCACTGGTTAAGTTGCTTTTTGTTTTAGGTTTATGTTTACTGACCTGTGTAGGAAATATTTTTGAGACTACGAGAACATAAGGTTATGGGTTTATCTCTGTAACCCTAATCCTTTTAATTTGATAAGCAAAGGGGCATTTTTGATTTTTTCAAAATTTGTCTTCAGTGTATAACAGTGGAAATTTGATAAGCATTGGATTGTTTTTGCCAGTTCAATCTACTCCATCAAGCAAAACCTCTGAACTCATGATCTGCATAAAGACAGTTATACAGTATTTAAGTATAACTTCCTTTTAACCTAATACTTCTCATATAAAATGAAAATACAAAGCTCTGAAATCCCAGCCTCTTAAGATGTAATTACAATAGTAGATTTACTTTAAGCATGTTTTTCAGTTGCTTTATTAATATTTTATGGCTACTTTTCAGTTATTGTCACTAATTGGCCATTGTGGTTCTTTCCACCAGAGCTTCTGGGACCACCTAGGACATTAAGGAGCACAATTTGGTTTGAGGTCTGCCTATGTCTAAGTGCCATCATTTTTACCATAGTGTTGGGTTACGCAGAAGATGTGAGAGTGAGATTTTTCCTGTGAAACATTCTAATTTTCCATAAACACAAAATGTGGGCTCTCACCAATCTTCCTTTAATGGAGGTGTGCAGAGTTAGCTGCTTGTGCAGTTAATCCCAGCGGGCTGCTGGGGACCAGGGCAGATGGTTTCTTCTGTGCTTTGTCTCTTGTTCTGAGCTAAAACAGCAAGTATGTAACAGCTACACGGAGAAATTTGAACAGGATCTTAGTGAAATAAGGGCTGGACTCTTCTAAAGAAAATGGTGATGTTTGCCATTTAAAGGAAAACCCTGATCTCCTTTTTCCCATATTCCTGAGCCCTTTTCTTTCTTCCTCTCTTTTTGAGGTGAATTATTTGCAGGTATGTTTCCTTTTTCAACTGCTTCAAGATGTTAACTTGCTCAAAAATAAGTGCTAGAGCTTTCCCCCTCCCTACAAATTTGGGAACAAATTTGATCCCTTTGGTGTCCTCCTCTGTGGAAAGCAGCTTAGGGAGAGCAGGGTGAGAGTGAGTGGGATGCCTGACGGTGCCTGAAAGCTCGTCTGGTTTTCCAACTCCTGACTTCCTGTTGATAAAAGATGTTATTGCACACACACCCCTGGCACAGCCACCCCGCCTTGCTTGCTTTCCTCATTCACGTAAGTAGTTTAATGTATTTTGAAAAGCCCAGTGTGAGGCCGCAGTGGCCTGTGGAACAACAGCCTCGGGGAATTAATAGTGCCAGTGGTGGCATTCAGTGCCCAGTAAAAATTGCAACTTTGCGTGATGAAATAGCCTTTGTTGTCATCTGAGCAGAGGCACACTGAGTCTATGAGTACCCCTTTTCTTTCTCACTGCTGCCCGTGAAAGGAGGTGAGAACTAGGGATGGCAGCTGGTTCCCATGCTGAAGTGCCTGCAGGTGCACAGGGATGCAAATACAGACCAGGCTACAAAGGCTGTCCCTGAGGGAATGTGTCCTGCAAGCTGGGGTGGCTGTTCCAGCCTTTGGTTCCTTCCATGCGGCCCTCCTCGAGTAACACTCCTGGAGATGAATCAAGGGGCTTAGAGAGCAGAGGGGGGAAAAAAAATCAGATGTGTACAATAGTAAAGGTAGAGGATGATTGTTTCTCCTAAAAATAAATGGAGGGAGGAATATTCCTCTGTAAATGAATACAAGTATGTTATGCAGAGGTGTGTTTTGTTCTTACACCTTCGGGTTTTTCATTGGTTTTAAGGTGGGATTTTTAGGAACAGATTTATTCCAAGTAAGACATAATACAAATTGCAGACACAATGGCATAATCTAATTTGGGTTTTATCTTTGACATCTACAGTAATGTTTTCCCCCTACTAAATACATCCAGAGATAAAGCTTAGGCTTTTGAAAGGCAATGCTTCATCACCGTATCTTACCCCTAATAAGTGCAATTTGCATTTTGATAAATTGTCTCACATATAAACCTGCCACAGAACTCAACATAAACTGGAAATTTTGGTGCGTTTCTTTTTTCTCTTGTGTATATTTGTGCTGTGTATAGTTCTGGGTGAGAGACAGAACCTAAAAAGGCCTCCAAAGCTTTACCTTACAGGTCAGAAGGAGACGGCACCTTGTGAGGGCACTCACGCAACAAATGGTTCAATAATTTACAGAGCTTAGAGATAGTTGTAAAATCAGCCAAGAGTAAAGATTAAGATGTTAAGAAGTCAGCCGTTGGATCCCCTAGAGCAAAAACTGTTGGTAGGTAGCTGTGGCAGGCTGAAGGCATGGATGTTTTATTTCTCGTTCTCCTCCGCCACATGTAACACATTCCAAAAAAGTGCTTTTCCTCAACATTTCCTCAGAAGTCTGGGGGTGAATATGGCCTGCGCCATGGGAGCAGGCGTCAGGGAGAAGCCAGTCACGTTGCGTGCACCTCTTTTTTACTGTAGTGTCTGGCTCCTTGCTCATCAGAGTGCTAAAGGAAAAAAAAAAATCCCAGTACTTGTGGTAGGTGTTGGTAGCGCTTCTGGTACCTGCACCACTCCTGGCCTCGTTGCCAGAAGGTGAAAGGTGAGCTATCTGGTATAGATAGAGTGGAAGCTTAATGACTGAGAATTTTTAATCCTCAACAAATAGAGGAGGAAGAGAGCACAGGTGTTAAAGACTCAGTTGTGACTTTTGTCTGTGCTCTGTTCCTGCCAGCACTGATGCAAGTTGCATGGGAGGACTAGGTCCAGTCACCATTCAAACTGAGCATATATCATCATGCTCATAGTTTCTGGAATCCACAGACTAATTCATTTCTCCAACAGATGTGCCCCAAATATCACTAATCCTCCTCAGTATTGTTTCTTTTTTTCCCCAATTATTCCTTCTCATTTAAATGCAAAAACTCAAAAAAACCCAAATCCCAAATCATCCATCCATCCACCCAGCCCTGCAGGGTGTCTTCTGTTTTGCTTTGTTTTGTGACCAGGGGAAGGGAGGAGGCAAGGAGAAGAGGATCGTCTTTACTCATGCTGGTGCTGCGCATAGGATCTTGGGCCTGATTTTGGACTGGCGAGGGGCCAGGCATCATTTCAGTGGCTGCTCTGCGTGTGCAGTGCACCAGTGGGCACAGCCCAAAGCACCTTGAGAGGTGGAGACCTGAGCCTTCCCTGCTCTTGATTTTGTAAAATGCAGTTTAGCTTGGTTGCTAGTGGGGAAGGATCAGGAAGTGGGATGGGGTCCTGGTCTTGCCCTTGCCTGTTTGGCCAGGGGACTTTTTCATTGTGGTCCCCCTCCTCCCTGGAGCTTGTGGGACCCCAGAGCCGCCGGGGTGCAGATGCTGTCCCCAAGGTCCCCAGTGGGAAGAAGAGCTGGGAAGGGTCAAGTAGCATCTTCCTGTTGGGGTGGGAGTGGGAATGGGAGCTCCCTCAGAGCAGCCAGTTTTGGTCGTGTGTTTTGGGCTGGAATTTGACCATCAAGAGTTCTCACACGCCTTGGGGCCAGCAGATGCCACCCGCAGCTTCAGAGGCAAATAAAAGAAGATAAAAAGCCTCCCATGTTAATTCTGGAGCATCTAATGATTAAAGATCTCATGACCTTTATTTAGCCCAGTCTCATGATTTTTGGAAATCTGATTTGTGAGTTATCAGGAATGCCCTGGTGGGAACTTTGTGGAAGAAGGCACAGGGAAGAGAGAAGGGTGAAAAATCAAACTAGATCCAGAGATAAAACGGTGATTTCCTGAGTATCTTATTATAGGATCGTTTTCTATATATCACCCCAGAGTGCTGCTTGGCAAGCATTTATATAGCGTGTGTGAGAGGAGTGTTTTTGTTGTCATTTTGCTTAGTGTTTTAAATTCAGGTTACTCTCTTGCAAATACATCTTGTTAAATGTGGAATGGTTAGCAACTTAAATTACGAAGGACAGCTGTCATTATGAGTCACTGGGATTTAGTCCTGAACAGTGTGAGTGTATGTCTCTGTGTGTGGTGTGTGCTTGTGTGTGTTTATGTATTTATGTATTATTTTACTTTAGCCTGTTTCTCATAATCTGCCTTTATAGTGCACAAAGCAAAGGGGAGGAGGGAGACCCCAAAGTGGGCCTTAAGCTGATGTTTCTCCCTGTAAGAGGGTTGGACTGATTTTAATTTTCCTAGATCAGTTCCAATTCTAAAAACATAAATGAATAGGTAAAAAGAAAGACCAAAGTGTGTTTTCAAATTTGAACATTTAGTAGCAGTGTAATGTAGAAATCTCATGAAGTGACGACAATCGGTGTCAGTATTAAGTCTAATGAATGCGTCCGCACAGCCTCTCTGAAGTGGCAGTAGGGGTTTGGCATTGATTTCTAAGGGACCCAGATTTTACCTCTGCCCTTCAAATAGCACTTTTGAGTTATCTGCGTAAAATAGTACATGAATATAGTTGTCCCCTAATTAATCACAGTCACTAGTACACCAATGGCTTCTAACTTCTATTTGATCCAGCTTCTCCTTCATTCAGAATGACTTGGTTACTTTTTCTGGGTGACTGCTTTCTAATTTCTCTCATAAAACCTGTAGAGTTTGTTTGTTTGCTTGTTTGTTTGTTTATTTGTATAATGTTTCATTGGTAAGTAACCCATTTGGTTCTGAGGATAGGCCCATGCACCACAGAGCCACTGAAGTAATGAACTTCGTTTATGGGCAAAATCCAATATTCATTTTTATTATTTGACTTGCACCAATGTTTTAGGCAAATTTTCCTGCAGTACATCCCTGCTCAGTCAGTGGAGAGAGGGGGGTATCCACTGGCGGTGTTGATCCAGTTCACCTAAGTCAAGCATGAGCCACTACACTCACACATGAGCCATCTAAAATGGCTTACAGCTGTTATTTCCATAACAGTTAAACCTTTCTAAGACCATTCTTTCATTCTTATTCCTGGGTGCATGGTCCTGCCTCCTTCCCTTGTGCCTGCTGTGCTATTCATCCCATCAGTCCTAGGAGGGACCTAATCAGAAGATCACTAACCCTAGAATAAAGAAATGAACGGTATTTTGCCATCTTAGCTCCACAAATAGGTCAACAGCAGGACTACATGAATGCCAACACAAGGGAGGGGGAGGAAAGTGCAATGAGTTTGGGGAAAGGAGGGGACTATGGTAACTCCCACTCAGCCTAAACTATGGTGAACCCACCCCTAAAGTGGGTGCATTGGATCCCAACTTCTTTATCTCTTGTCCGAGTAGAGATTTCCAGGCTGATTCTGCAGCTAACTTGTTTTTAACAACCTTCCTATTACTCAGTGCACTGATTGCTTTAGTGCCAATTGTCATTTAAGGTTAGTAGCGGTTTAGTTACTAGAGGAAAAGGAGGATTGATTTTCCCATGATGTGCAAGATAGCAAATACATTCTTAATGATAGTTGGTTCTTTATTAGGGCAATGGGTCAATGGGAATTCCTTGAAGAATTTAGTTGCCCCATTTCTTGTTGTTTCTCCTTTTGCCCTGTTTCTTATTGTTTCTCCTTTCCACTTTAAAGTACGTCATTTTAGGCTGGCTGCTTAAACCAGCTTCTCAAAATGTTTTCCATTCTGGTGAAGCAAGTACAAACACGGAGAAGATTAATATGTATCTAGAGCAAATGGCAGGATGGAGGAAAGGAGAGAAGAATCAGTTCGAGTCAAACAATTACAGATACTGAGTGAAAAATTAACATGTGTCTTGGGAAACTGGAAAAAAAGAAACACGAACATCAGTGCAGGTCTGCTGCTTCATGTAAATATATATTTAAGGTAGCATTTCCGTTGAAAACAATCAGAGAATAGTACAAATTTTTGAGGACTAGTCCCTAAACAAGGATATTGTGCAAATACATTGCAGTAAAATGAAATGTAGAGTAATTCTGTATTTATTCCAATGCCATCATGTTGTTTCCAGCAAGCTTTCTAATGTTATACATTGTCTGTCATTGTAAGGTCAAGCCACTCACCAGCAAAACCACAGGCAGATTTCTGCAAAGACCGGCTCATTGATGCACACCAGTGTGCTGTTTGAAACCCATAATGTTCAGCTCACAAGGTATTTGCAATTGTGAGATTATTTTTTCATTTTTCAGATAGCTTATCTGTATTTCTTTTCACTCTTTTATCATCTTTTATTGCTTATTCATTAAACTCTTCCATTACTTTACTTGGAATAGGTCAGAGGAAGACCAAATCTTCTAACCAGTCTTTTGCTTTGTCTGTTCTGGTTATGTTACACCTGATATTCTGGTGTCCTCACTTACATAAAATTAATAGGAGAAATTTTATGATTAACATCTTTGTAAAGTTAGTCCTAAAACTGGAGGAGAGATATATGATGGCTCAGAGTAGGAAGCAGTGTTGAAAGCAACTATCGCATTGTGATCTCAAGGGCTTTAAAACCGGGAAGCACTACCTAAAGGGCTGTGTGAAAGCCGCAGGACTTGTAGCTTTAAGAGTCATCTACATTAATTGAGATCATATAAGATCAGCTACTACCCTGCAACAGTAAACCATTTGCTGGCTTGGGCCAGGATTTTTTCAGCGCCCAAGAATCTCCCAGCAGATAACAGTCAGCCATGGCCCGTGTTATCTGACAGTGCATGCTTTAGATTTAGCAGCTGGAGGGACTAAGCTTCATGTCTCCTGCTTGGATTTCACAGAGTTGTGATACATAACTAGTTTTTTAAGTGATTCCTAAAATGGTGGCCAGTGCAAAAAATGAAATTATATTAGCGAAGGGAATGCCATGAGGAGCGAAGGGGAGTTTCACAGGCTGGGTGAGGGGGTGAGCCATGCCGGCATCACCAGTGTCGCAGACCATCCCCAGGCTGTGTGCAGCAGCTCTCTGGGCGGTGGCTGTGCTCTTATCAGCCAAGTCCCCCAGACCCTCGCTGCAGAGCAGCTCTCCCTCCTTCTGTACTATTTTTTCCCACCAGACTGCGAGACATCCCCTCCAACAGCGTGTCCCAGCCCTCCGACCTTCAGCTGCGAGCAGGCACACAGGCGCTTTTCATCCCAAAGGCTGGTGGATGCAGGTCCCTTCCTTTTCAGCTCCTCAAATAGCTCTTCCCTTAGGGCTTTCCGACTCCGGCTCCAGCCAGCAACCAGCCCATCCTTCCAAGTCCACGCAGGCTTCGGTTAAAATTTTGAGGGTGCTTTTCAGGCCATGACTCAAAGCTCCTGCAGGGCAGTGCTGTGGGATAGCAATGTGTCCAGGGTGACGTGGCCGCCCTTGGAAGTGACAAACCCAAGAGCCACTCAAAGGTGTGTTGTGTGGCCAAAAGAGGTTAGATGCTCCTGATCAAAGCCCTGCTTTGAATACTTGCTCAGATGGCTACTTCATAAAGCCAAATATGCCATGTTTCTAAATAATTTCAGGCACTGTTTTTAGTTTTGGAAAAAAAGGGTAAATCGGGATTTATCAGGTTTCTTGGTAGACCTTTGTGCCTTGAAGCACAGTGATGTCTTGGAGTTACTGTAGAGATTTCAAACCCACGATTTTAATATATTTTGCTAAATATACATAAAATATGAAAATTCAACATCAAAGAATACGCATCAAATGCAGTTCTCATTTACATTACAGACTAAAGAGAATTCAGAATAATTTTAGTAACTGGGACATCAGTGATGCTACAGATGAATGAATATAGGACAAAGGATCTTATTTAAAGTTGAACTACATTCTTCTAAATTACTTCTTTAAGCATCATAATGAAAAGCAGTAATAAACAGAATTCAATAGAACTTTTCTGTAAGCATTCTTTTCTCTTAAATAGTTTTATGCCTGTATAGGTATCTAAACAAATGGTCTATACGTTCTTGTTATATCACAGAATTAATACAGAACCATCAATGACTTCCAGCTTAGGCTTTTATATTTCACCTCCGTATTGCCATGGCATTTCCACAGTGTGCTACAGTGCCAGGAATCTCTCCTTCTAGCTCACTTCTTTTTCTCCTTGTGTATTCAAGCCTCTGCGTTATTTGCTTTTGCCAAATATATCATTCTGTTTTCACAAAGTCTTGAAGATTGCATTCCTCTCTGAGCTGGAGAACTATTTCACAAAATATCCTACTACTTTTTTTAAAGCAACAAACCTGTGTTTAGTATTTCTATAGGAATTGTGTTTTTCCAGTTTTTTTAGGGTTTTGGTACACGAGATGTGTGTGTGTTAAGGGGGATTGGATGTGCTTATGCAGTGGATCATCAAGAAGCGCTTTCTGTAGTGTCCTCTTAGAGCATCTGGTGTATGTGTGCGCTTTGTTTGGCATATCCAATACACTGAGGGAATTTTCTGTCTTGGATTATATATACAATTTCTCCCAAAAGAAACACATTGTAGAGCATTTTAAAGTATCAAGGAGGGTGTATTCACATAATCTTGCCTGACACTCACTGTTAATAAATGGAAACAGGAAGATATTTATCAAGTGGTTTTCACAGCATTTCATCTTAATATGTTAAAGTGAGAATATAGGAACATCAGTGCTGAATCAGAAAAGCTCTAAGCACAGGCTTGGAGTTGAACTCTCAGCTATATAGTTTATTACTTCAGAGGCTTTGGCTTCCACTCCCTGTAGGATGACGGGTAAGATTTATTTCTTAATTTGTTACCTATGAGGATTTTTATTATAGAGAGATGTGTTCAGCTCCCATGTGCTTTGTGTTAAATATACTGAAACACCCCAGTATATTGTTCTCCAGGAGATACCCACAAATGTGCTTGTCAGGAGGCAGTTGTACAATGGCTCCGCTCATCACGGGACCAGAGGTCTGTCCTCCAGAGCTGAGCCCAGCTGGACAGGGCGTGCATTTGGCTGACTGCATGATCACAACACTCTTGTGTTTGCTCCTGCATTTTGCCAGCATACATCGTACCTGCCTGAGAGGGACATGATGTTGATGCGAGAGGAGAAAGGCAGCAAAGCTGGAGAGCTGAAACAGCCAGACTATCCACCTCACCTCTCTCAAAGATCGCCATCCCTGGGGCAGTGGGTAAACCAGCTGCAAACTATTGCAGTTTACAGCCTGGCATAGAGAAGAGGTGCAGATCCAGGTCGGTCTGTATGTGGCAATACTGCTGGCTGCAGCCTGCCGCCCAGCGCGGGCGGCTTTGGCGTGGGAACCTGTGGGAGCAGTGCTGCAGGAGTAGCGTCTGGAGCAAAACTTTCTGTTTTAATTTGCCTTTGTTTGTGAGTCACTACCCACAGCTCCTGCTGCTTTTACTTTCCTCCAGGAATGCATTTGCACGGTTTTAACTGTGCTTGAATTAATCTAATTGTATAATCTGGTAGCAAGTAATCATGCAAATATCAAACAGTTGCAAATGTATTCGTTCCTTCAGCTGGATGTGTTGGGTCATTTTGTTCCACATTTATTTCTCAGACATTGTTACTGGGTAAAATTCAACTATGTATGCCATCTTCAATTTCTCTGAACAATTTTTCATGCAGGTTCTGAACACGCTTTACATCTTAGGAAGACACATGCCAAAACATAAATGTTAATTAATTAACTGTCATAAAGGGTTTAGCTTTCTGTACAATGATTAATTCAGCAGTTGCTTTTGTCCCAGCTGCAGATTTTTTAAGTGGATATCCTCTCTACATTATGAACACAAATTACTATTATCACAAATTATTATCACAATTTTTTTTTTAAGTTGAATTCACTCTCAGTTTTGGACAAATGCAGAACATATTATGGCGCACATACAAAGCAAGACACCCAATTCTTTAGTACTTGCATTTAACACATCTTGATACAGACTTCTGAATAGAATAAAATCAAAGCATCTGGGGGGAAAACAGCTTCAACAAGCAGTACACAGAACCTGTAACTTCCGCGGAACGTTACTGCGCACATCTCTGAAAGGTTCAGAAAATGGCTGTCACCTGCAGGGTACAGGGGAAAACCTGGAAGCAATACGTATGTCATTGGCAATCTGCTTATTCTTTCTATAAACATTTTGCAAGCATTGTCACAAGTTCAGCCGTGCCCTGCCACCGCCATGGGCAGCAAAGCCAAATTCCACTCGAGGCTAAGTGCAAACACTTATCTGTTTACTCAATTTCCAACCTGTAGCAAAACCCTGGAACAATTTACACATATTTTGGTTGACAGGGAGTGTGCAAGTTTTTAACTGGTGGTGTTACCTCCTCCCATATAGATCTATCTGTCACCAACTTTATATTTATCACCGGGTCTGGAAGCGGCCAAGGAATCTGAAAACCAGGGCCAACATTGTTGGATATTTGCAAGACGACTGCTCAGCGAATCATATCCTGCACCCCTCTGAAAATTCAGATTTGAAAGATGATGCAGCATCCTTACCCCCCTGCAATTACAGACTCATACCTCGATTGCAGAGGGGGTCAGGTGCAGAGGTTTGGAAGCAGCTTAAACTTTATCAGAAACACTTGGGTAGCTGAGTGTCACAGTTTGCTGCTGTGGTGAGGTGTTGCCTTCTCTGATGTCTGCTTCTCCCCTTGCAGGAGAGTACTGCGAGGTGAATGCTCGCTCCGGCCGCTGTGCTCCGGGAGTGTGTAAGAACGGAGGAACCTGCGTGAACCTGCTCATCGGGGGCTTCAAGTGCGAGTGTCCCCCAGGCGAATACGAGCGGCCATACTGCGAGATGACCACCAGGAGCTTCCCACCGCAGTCCTTCATCACCTTCAAGGGGCTGCGGCAGCGCTTCCACTTCACTGTCTCCCTCATGTAAGTCCCGGTGGGGAGGGGCTCTGTGGCTAGTGGCTTCTCCGCTTGAGCTTGGGGGCTGTTTGTTAAATATTGTCACCAACCAAATTATCTATGCGTAGAGGTCGCTCTGGGTATTTCTGACAGTGACTCTTGCAAACGGTGCGCAATCGTGTGTTTTGGTTTCTGCCCTGCTGAGGATGCCGCTGAGGTGTTTACTACCGACCTTCCTCTGCTGCAACATGGGGCGATGGCGTGGAGAGAGGGGATGCCAGGGCCTCTCTGGCCACCTCTCTGCAGCCCTTGGCTGGAGAGGCACGAGGGTGGGTGGTGGGTTTGCTGCCTCTCGAGCATGCCAGGTGTTTTTCTAGTTGTGCCTGTGGCCTCCTGACTTTCAGGCTCAGGCTGCTAGTTCGTGCTGCTTGTTTGGGAGCACTCCTTCCCTTCCCTGTTTCCTGGCCTGAGAGAGGACCTGGTCTCCTCAGGGCATGGCTGAGCACAGGCTGGTTCTCCTCAGGTCCTTGCTCTCCGCTGGTTCCCAGCCTTGGGCTTGGGACAACCCCAACTGTCCCAGCTCCTCGCCTCACTCCTCTTGGCCTTCACACCCAGCTTCTGCTTCTGGTACCATGCCAGCTGCCAGGCACAACCAGCCTCTTCCTCATCCCTGCTGCCCCGACTTCCCCATGTTGGACAGTCTTCGCCTGGGCTGGCTGTCACTTTTCCAATGGGGGCACTCAGGGAGGTGAGGGGAGAGACGATGGCAGCCGCACTGCATGGACCTGGGCTCTCCTTCCCACAACTCACACATCCCAGGGGAAAAAAACCCTTTTCTCAAGAAGACTTCTTGGGTCAAGTGTAGGGCTTACCTGCCGTGGAGCCAGAGCTCCAGGTGCACACACGCCTCTTCTCTGAAGAGGTCGTGGCTTTGCAGTTTCCCATGGTTTAGCCGCCCAGGATCAACCTTTGGTTCTCCCTTATGGTTGACTGTGAGTAAATAGCACAAAATATGTTAGCCCTGACCCCAAAGGCCAAGGCTGTGGATTTGTGGATAGGAATGACAACAGCTGCAATGACAGACATGTTTGTGTGTCTATCCAGAGAAAATGCTCAGGGAGGACACCACCAGGCACGTATCCCATCCAGCACCCAGCAGCTACCTGGTGTTTTACATCTGTCAGGAGCCAGGCAGCTTCCTTCCATTTTATCCTTCATCTGCCTTAATCCAAAACTCTGAAATTTTATGGAATCTTGACAGTTTCCAACCTTAATGATTCTATGATGCTATGATTTGATTAAATCAGAAAGTGCAGTCATGGTTTGCCTGCGAGTCAAGGCAAGGAAGAGTTGCATCTGTGAAGATCATTTTAGAGCATCGGATCTAAGTATGCAGAAAAGCTGAGGAGCAAAAGGCTCTGTTGGACTAGTTGGACCTACAATGAGTGCAAAGGAGCGGTCTGGGCTGGCTGCCAGCATAAATTACCTGCAGTACCCTTGGCTTGTCCGCGCAGCCATGTGGTGTTATTTTTCAGGCTTTCAGGAAGAGATCTTTGACATGTAGAGTGCTTCAAGTGAAAGTGACTCAAATGCTCTGTGTAGGGGTTATTGAGAAATGGCAAACTACTGTAGCAAGGTAGTGCTTACACCAGGGTTTCCTCACCGTCTTTGAAACCAAGATGGCATATTTAGTCATGAGCTAAACACTCTTCAGTCCGCTCAATGTGATTATAAAAAGTCTAGACCATCATGGGGTTCATCTCACACTGTCTGGGATAACGACACATTTAGCTTTTCATACCTGAAGTTCACTTTTATTTACACTTGTTATTTCTTTGGCCTTTATTATCCTTCAATGCAGGTGGAAAACATATGTAAGGATAAGCAAGAATTAGCAGTTTGACTAGACGACAATTTGCCTTTACATATTTTATGATTTGGGAGCATTCATAAAATACCAGGGTGTCTAGCTTCCCTCAGCCTCAAGTGAGTCATGACCTGCTCCTGGTTGGTAATGAGCAGGAGGTTTGCATTGTCCAGTCTCATAACTAAAATTGATTTTTTTTAAAAAAAGTATTTAGGGTACTGACCAGGCATGTCTTTCTGCTCCCAATATTTTACATCTTCCTTGCTTCCTTCCAACACTTGCAACTCCTTCACTCCAGAAGACGCTGTCAGTGGAGAGGTTTTCTCACTATTTATTCAAAATTCTCTGAGAAGGTGTCTTTTGTTTCCTATACCCTGAGATTAAAAATATCCCTTCCATCAAAAACCAGTATTTTTTAACCCTGCTGGTGACAACCAGACAAGTTCAAAAGCAGTAGTGCTTTAACTATTAGTATGATACAAAGGATGCTTTTGACTAGTGGCAAAGAATGGAACCGAGCACACATGGAGTAAAGAAATATAAAAAATAGCCTAATAATTTAATAGTTTAATAAATAGTAGTTTAATAAGTAAAATAATGCTAGAGAATTGAACCGTATCAGAAAAATATATTCAAACAGAACTAAGGTTCCTGTTGTTGCTGATCAAGCTTAAGTCTTTCTGCCCACTAAAGAAGCATCACTCATTATTCTCATGTCTTTTGCTCATATATAGTCTGGATAGATCTGATCAAAAAAGTTTTGAAGAAGCAGTTATCAACTGAGAAATGCAGTCTTGGGAAACGGTTTACAGGAACTGCATTCCTTTGGATGAAATGTTTGATGGTGAAAAGTGAAAACCAGATCAGTGTTTTGATAATACTGAAATATTTCAACAGCATTGTCTTAATTCATTTAGTTTGCATTTTACGTCTATAATATTATTTTATATTATACTAAATAAATTGAGAAATAAAGATATATTTCAAAACTGATTAAAAGTAATCAAATCAGTAGTATAGTATTTTGATGGAATCTAATGGATATTCTTTGGAGTTTGTATTTTATTGGAAATGTCAAAGCTTTGACTTCTTTTTTTGAACCAGAACAATTCATTCTCCTTCAAAAATATTAAAAAATGTATGGAAGAAAAATTCCCATTTCCCTGTAGCTCACATTCAGGCTCCCGGTTCTGAAAGGTCTCTACTCGGTGTGATCCACAACATACATATCTCTGACAAAGAACTTTTGTTAAAAAAAATTCTTTGGTTTTGAAATTTTTTATTTCGAATACCAGACCTTGATGTTCTAAAATACTGCTTCTTTCACATTCTCTGGATGCAGGTTTTGTTGCATCACATGAAAGTCTCGCTAGTAGAAGTGACATGACAGGCACAACAATAATTTCTTCTGTCCATGGAAGACAGTTTTCATTAGTTGTGTTCAGCATTTGATTCACTTGTAGGAAAAGTGGGTTAATTTAAATCAGGCATATTTCCTGAAGTTCAAGATACAAAATCAAACTACACTGCCATTTGGAAACAAGAAATTCCCATGGTTTCTCTCTCTTTCTCTCTTTATATAATATTAATCTTTGTAAAAATGTTTAAGTAAAGTGTAATAATTTTTTTGCATTTCTAAGTAGATGAAAGCTGTGTGTAAATCCCCAAAGACGATAGGATTCAATTAAAAATGGTAAAATACATGGAACACGCAGAAATTTGCAAAAAAAGTTCTGTGCTGACAAAAAAACCCAAGCTTTTTTTAAAAGTGGGGTTGCCTCTTTTTCTGCAGGAAAGGTGTGATACATCCCAGACTAGAAGCACAAGAGAAATAAAACCAAAAATCACCCATTGGCACTGATTTAGTGAAACCATTGAAGTGTTTAGTTTCCATCCTCCAATTGACTGACCCGTTGATTGATGAACGCTAATTGTCTACATAGCATTATTAAAGTAACTCTTATCTTTCTTTCCCCCTTGCCTCCCCATCATGTCTTTTTAATCAGTTGATGACTCTCCTTGTACCCTGTAACATTTAGACAGCAAGCAGGAAGCAAGTATTCCCCCTTTGATGTGAAAATGCTTTCTAGCTTTCAGGCTGTTTGCAAAGTGTAGTAAGTGCTACTGTTTGGTGAGTGTCAGATATTCACGCTGCATCGTGTGTCTGCCTAATTTTACCCTTTGTGGGGATCGGCATCCTCAGCTGATCTCTGCACAGTAGATTTCTGTAATTTCCATCTTGCTTGCCTCTGTTGATTGGGAAAGAATAGACTTATCCTGTGGCTGACTACTCCTCAGTTTTATAATTTTCTGTCTGAAGAAAGATTCAAGGGCTTGCTTTTCTGCTAAATGCAATGCCGTCTTTTTTCTGGGCGACTTGGCCATCAGTCTTTAATTCATAAGCCATTAAGCATGAACTAACCCCTTGTCTCTGTGTTCTAGGTTTGCAACCAGGGAGAGGAACGCTCTCCTCCTCTACAATGGGCGTTTTAATGAGAAGCACGACTTCATTGCCTTGGAGATCATCGAGGAGCAGATCCAGCTCACGTTCTCTGCAGGTGAGGTGTCACTCGAGTTGAGAGTTTCTGCTTGCAGTCAGGAGACCTTCTCAACCCGTTTGAAAATGCACTTCAATGATTTTATACAGCTATTTGCTGCCTCATTAATTGAGTAACCTGCTGACATTGTACAGTGAACAACTGATGCTAGGTGTTGCAAAGTACTCCAGATTGTAGCGGTTTGTGGTGGTAATACTCGCTGTCATAGGCAGGAGCTTGTCAACATGTCAGTTATAAAAGCCAGAGTTTATGACTGCTATAAAAGATTGGCACTAGCCTGAAAGTTGGCCTCCGAGCCAATGTTTGCTTAAACGAGACTTCATTTTATCACATTGTGATAAAAATCGTGTGTTTATGCGTTTTTACACTATGCCATCAGTGAAACTAGGTGTGTAAATGTTATCTAAAAAATGCACGCAAGCCAAAGGGAAAGCTAGCAGACAAGTGAAAACTACCTGCCGTTCGTTAGGGATAGGTGAGGAGCAATGCTGTCGCTGGAATCCACTGCTGCACAGTAGAACCACATCCCCTTGGAAGAAGCTGTAACTCACAAGGAATTTAGAAGAACTAAGCTGCCCGCTCATTGCTACGGTGGGCTAGGAAACAAGAAACGGAGGCCTTGGCATTTGTTTGCTTTCTGCGCTAAGACAAAGCTGGTGTCTTTTGGTGCTTGTGGGAGCAGAGAGAGGGGAAGGCAAGTGAAGCTCAGGGTGGCACGTATCCCTGCCATGGGGCCTCCTCCCAGAGGAGAGGTTTCCTCCAGAAAATTGGCCCTGGCAGTGGCAAAGCTCTTCCTGATGAAAGCGTGATCAGAACAAACCCTGAGCATTCACACCTCAGCAGAGGAATGTTTCCTGAGTTAAAAAAGCCCAAGTTTCATCCAAAAACTCATGCCCAGCTGTGCTAATTTCCATGGCAGGGGTAGCAGGTGAGGCTGTTAGCACACAGCTGTATAGCGTGGTTGAAGCATGTTGAAGCCACCAGGAATCACCCCCTGGACTTCAGCAGGCTTGCTCAGGCTTTTGGTGGACCTCTTGGTGGACCACTTGCGTTCCTTCTTCAGCCCGGGAGCAGGTCTGTGAGTTCGGTGGGAAGGCTTTGTCGGCTTTACTAAATCTCAGCAGGGCAGACAGCCTCTAGTTGTCACAAGTTTGGGGGGTGTTTTCTATCAGGACAGAAGCAAATATCTGGGAAGGGCTGTTGTGGTGTAGGTCAAGTGGGGTTACGTGTAGGTCAAGTGAGATGTTTGTACCTCTGTACCGGCCATGTAACTCAGGAAATAATCTGGTTATTTCCCATTCTCCATATTCAGGATAGACATGCAGGCTAGTAAACTCTTACTTTATTTTTGTGAAGAGCGAGACATTGCAAGCAGTAAAGCAGTAGAAGCAGAAGTGCAACACACATCGGTGTTGCATACTCACCGCTAGTGATGGTCGCTGCCCTCAGACCCCATGGTAAATCCTATGTGTGACCCCATCGATTTACCAGCGATGCTTAAGTGCATATCTGGCCCTTTGGGTTGAAGATATCCGATTTCATTTCCCTTTTATTACCTCGAAGCTGTCCAAATTAGATTTTAAGGCAGGCTTTTGAATGGATTAATATAATGAAATAACGTGCTGCAGTCAGAGAGATGTGCTTTCTTCTGTAGCTCTGCTCCACCTGTCTAAACTTGAATCAAATTGCTCGGAAGGCACCCTGAGGATGAATGAGAAAAAAAAATACTACTTGCACTTATATGCATTTAAGTGTGGAGGAACTCCTTTAAAATACATGAAACTAAATTTAGATTTGCACTACTGCACCTGAGAGCAGGTCTGGTCCTGTATATTACAAATGGTATTTTCTTTGGAAGGGGAATGGTTTGTGTTTTATAGTTTTAAGTGGCTTTTAATGAACAGTACAAGTTTTGGACATCTGATCTGACTGTTTTACCTGTCGCAACAACTTTTTCACAGAAAGCAAAGCAAAAGGATTGGAGACCAGTGATGTTCCTTTTGCAGAAACTTGCTAGCTGAATAAAAAGCCCAATTTTACCACAGATTTTTTATCACTAAATGATAAAAAACATCACAGCAAGATGTCAAACATGCTAAGCTGAAATCTGTGTTGTTTAAATAACAGAAGTGTATAGGATGGGAGTTAAAGGACAGTAGGGGACCCAAGAATAATACTTCACACAGGGTAAAGTACTTGTTGCAAATAGAGAGTAGAAAGTACATTTTAAGCTCAACAATACTGTGAACTTTGTTACCTTACGGAAGGGAGTTATTTTTCTTGTGGTTTATTATGTAGAATTTTCCAACTGTTAAAGAAAACAAAGTGGGGGGAAAAAAAAAAGTCGAAACCTAGCATTCCTTCTCCGTGCTCGGCCTTTTATGTACTTTCAACATGAATGTTTATTTTGCTGCTACCTCAGAACAGATATGCCTGGTTACTGAGCTGGCTCTGCTGACTCAGACCTGACTTAAAAGCTTCAGCTTTCCAGTTCCAATGGTGAAGACTTGCTTTCAAATTTTAATACTGAAAGGCCACCAATAATTTCATTAATCACTGGTAAAATTTTGCTGGGACCAAGGTTACCTACCGTCTGTGTGTTTTATACTACAGTACTTTTGGATTTCATTTTCTCAGCTCTGATGAGGAGTAGGCCTCCCTTCCCTGACAAAATATCCCAGCACAATACTCATCATATTAAAAAAAAACTCAAAAGTGCTGCTTTTGGCAGAAATGCAGAAAAATTCATGTACATTTTTTCCTCATTTGACCATTTCAGCAATAGCTGTATCTACCCAATGCTCTGCAGAAGCATAATAATAAGTACAGTAATTCACCGAAATGTGCCAGAAGCTATTTTTGTATTTGTGCACCAAAATAATTCCATGAAACTGGGGATATTTACTGTCTCACAGACGAAAACCCAAATTCCTCCATGATGAAATAAGATGGCTGCATCCTGTGCCCGAGGAGGTTCTCTTCATGTTTTGGTTTAGTGCAGAGCAGAGTTTGCAGTGACATTGACTGATTTTTGCCTTCTGCCTGCCGTTGCAGGGGAGACAACCACTACTGTGGCACCGTTTGTTCCCGGAGGGGTCAGTGATGGGCAGTGGCACTCAGTCCAGGTGCAGTACTACAATAAGGTAAGACTAATTGTGTTGGTGCTAAGTCTATTGTTTGGAAAGTAATAGAGGCGTGGCTCATCTAGCTCTGACCTGGTGTATGCAGGTGACCTGAATTTTATCATTTATTTAACTGGGCACATTGCTACAGCTCTGCACAAATGGTACTGGCCTTGCTCACCTTGCCTGGGGCAAAAATTCCCTCAGAGGGCTAGTTTTGTCTCAGCAAGGCAAAATCAGACCTAGTACATCCTTTTCAGAAGTACTACCAGGGAAACTTTCAGGTACTTGGAACTATTTTATTTTTCAGTTTCTTAAATCCTCACGAGTGTCAGTGTATCTAAAACAACTGATTCACTGATTTGGATCTTTTTAAAGAATTGTGCAGTGCAGGAGCCTTCGGTGTGGTAGCTACAAACCACTAGTGTAGAATTTTCTGAAGCAAAGCAAAATTCTTCCCTACAACTGTCTTTTCTTACGTAAAATGACCAGTTTAGCTAGCACAAGCTTCTCTGGTTTGGAAAATTTGGTTATTAAATGGTTGATGCTTTTCAGTAGTCAAGGGCTATCTTACTAAATCATTTTTTTGTCTACTATACAAAAAGATACACACAAGAAATGCAAAAAGCATTGTTGCGCACAGTCCATGGCCCTCAGAGGTGGGCTCCAGGGTCCCTGTCCCGTAGCTGCACCCTTGGTAGCTGTCAGGAGCAGGTTCAGTTTGACTGAACCAAAGGCGGGGACCTTGTGCAAACCAGCCGTTTCGTGATGAGCCAGAAAGCAGGCTTTTAGGGTGTATGGTGTCACTGTTTACAGATAGATGTCAGAGCTCTTCTGTAATCTATTACAAAAATTAGAGAATTCATTTAGTTCCTGAGAAGCGTTGCTTTTAAGTCTGACATGATAGCATTATGGGGGATCGCTTAAGGAAATAGAGGAACATTGTTGGCTGTTAAAAAGGAAACAGGATACTGGTGTAGGAAGCTGAATGGAAGACGAAGAATTAATATCAGCAAGTTCTTTATTTCCCAGCGCTCCATCCTTTCATCACAGTTTGTGTGGCAGTTTGAATGGGAGGATTAAAATTTTCTTTGGACTCCTAGATAGGATCTCCTAGCCTAAGGATATTTTACTGAGGAAATAAAAACCTTTTTTAAATTTTTAAAACTTATAAAGTAAGTTTTGTAGTTAATATACTCTCTACTATCCAGAGCACAGAGAGAGAGAAGTGAAACTCGGTGTGTCACCGTGCATGCGTCTGTGGGCACTGTGAGGCTCTTGCTTACAAACTGCAACATGCCATGTTTCCATAGTCTGCATATTTCTTAGTGAATCACTTTAGCAGAGTAAATGGCACTTGGTGAGGCAGCAGAGGGACACTCCAGCTTTCAAGCTCCTTGGTGGACAAGAAGGGGAGGGCACAGCCATGGGGACAGCCACTGGAGCGGCTCACTGAAGTGCTGCTGAGCAGATAAGGGGCCCGGGCAGCCCCAGGACGCTCTGTAAAAGGCAAAGAGATCTGACACTGATGTTAAAAATAAACCCTTGACTCATTTTCAGGGCTTGCTGCTGTTCAAGCAGACTGGTAGATGAGCCATGTTACCAGCTGGTGTTTTTCTATCATTAACACGTGCGCCCTGTCATAATTTTCTTCTGCCCCAGTTTTTCAAAGGGGAACGAGCCAGTCCCTGCTGCATGGAAGGAAACTTATGGGAGAGAGGGAGAGCGGAGGGGCCATGCCAGGGAACACCACTGGCATCGTTGCCTTTGCACTCACATGACATAAAAGTGATGAAAAGCAGGGTCACTGTGTGGAGAGCAGCACTCTGCCCTTTGCTGTCTGTGTTAGAGACCGAGGTCATCACCTTCCCCTTAGCAGTATTTATTCTAGAACGGTTACATTTGGGCTGGCAGAGGGGAGCTCACAATATTGAGTAAACGCCACAAGTAGGATATGCTAACCTACAGGTATTTAGCATGCTCTCAGGACTTTTCAGCATGTCTGAGAATTGCATAAGTTCCACCAGCTTCCTGGTAGTGAAAGAAGGAGCAGGCGCTGTGGCACAGCGGCAGCCGGAGGCAGGGCTGCCCGCCGGGCTGCCCGCCGCGCCCTGCAGCAGGGTTAAGCCTTGGCCTCGGCTGGTATTTGTTTGTAAAGCAGTTCCTTGGCTACTTCGTGTTTTAACAAAGCTGGAAGAAAAGTTCCTGTGAGGAGGTTGAAAAGACAGAGATAATTTAGGCATTTGGGTTGTGCCAAGATAAATGGGATACTGTGTCTAAACTTGACTTAGCTAAGACGTGTTTGAATAACAGAGTACCCAAAACTCATGAGTTTGCTTAAATTATGCACTTATATTATTTTGCAGGTATTGCATCCTTCCACTCTTTCCAAAATCCTTCCGCACAGTGTCAGGTCCTCATCCCATCACTACTTCAGCCCCTTTTCTCAGCTCATACACCAAGCAGCCTCCCCGAGCAGGCACAGCTCCCTGAGCCGGCTCCCTCCTCCCTGCCTCCAGCTCGCATTTGATCCCCACCTCCAGTCCCTTCTGGACTCCCTCCCTTTGCCCTCCTGCTCGCTCCGGCGTTTTGCAGCATCACCCCCTCCCTGGCTGCAGGGCCACGGGGTCTGCCTCCGCCAGCATCCCCACAGGGCTCCTTGCCCCTTCTGTTCAGCTGCTTGCCCAGGGAGCTTTGGGTCTTTGCTCCTTTTCAGACATCTCTTCCCAATGCTGTCCATGGAAAATGCATAACCCATCATTACAGATACCCGTAGAGATCCATTTTATTCATTTGTCTGTTCCGCATTAAAAAACCCTTAACGTGATGTTTATACCTTCTCTTTCTTACCCCTCACTTACGTTGAGTTTCATCTCCCTCCATCTGCCTTTTGCTCCATCAGCAGGTTTTCTTTATTTAATAGATACGGTCACTTTTGCCTATCCATTCATCAGGGCCTTCCTGTGTCGCTTCTGTGCTTTTTTTGCACAGCAAAACCCATACAGACTTTTTGAACTTTTCTTATTATTCACGCTCCTACAACTGAGTGCTGCCAGTCTGCTCGTCCTGCTACTGGAGTCATTACAGCTGTGCCTGTCCTCTTCCTACCCACCACTGTGTCCTCAGGCAGTGATAGGTTTCTTCAAGCTGGACCCTTTCCTCCTGCCTTGGAAATGTGAGACATTGAACCTGTGGTGCAGGTTCAAATAAATAGCAATTCAAAAATTTCCTGTTGTGCTCAGAGCAAGCGTTTGGGGTCAGCTTCATCCTTCTTTCCCAGTTCCTTTTTTTGTTAAGCTTCTTTAAAGTATCTTTTTAAAAACTAAGCTAGAAACTCTTCAGATTATTTCCTTCCTTCCGCATTTGTACAGTATCTAGCAAGAAAAAAAGGGTTTTGTCTTCTTTGAGCTTTCAGATAATGCTGTAATTCACATAAGGAGTATTAGATTTCATCACAGCTGAGGTTAGTTTTTCACCTTCAGTTTTTGAGGAGAATGACTAACAGGCTTTGATACATAATCTAAATCGCTTCAGTCCAAAGCAAATTTTCATAGATGATTTTTCACAGCTCTGAAAGCTGTTGCTGCAATCCAAGTTGATCATGGTCAGATACGAGCAAAGGTTGAGTGGTTTTTGGCACCTGCAGCTCTGGATGATATTTGGCTGAGTGTCACTGGAATCTGGACTCCAGGAGTGAGTGACTTGGATGCAGGGGGTGGGGACTCTGGTGGGAAACTTCTGCAGCAGCTATTTCCTTAACACAGCACACAGTTCTGTGGCATCCTGGTAATGCTGCCACCCTGTGCAAAGTCAGTTTGGAAATAAGAAGTGTAGAAGTGACTCCTGTAAATTATTTTCTGTACTCAGCTCAGAAGTGATGTGCTTGGTAATATTTAACTTCGTTGTTGTTGAAAAATGTTGTTTTATAATTAACTCCTTATCGTGAGGGATGTCCCAGGAAGTTGGTGGGACAGGTGGCAAGAGGTGTGTCCAGAGCTGGCTTTGTGCCACCGTGTTTGCAGAGAAGCATCAAAACAGTTCTTCATCAGTTCAAGTATTTGATGCTGTCTTACAAATCCTGGTATGTACATCACTGTAAATTGCTGCAGTAATGAAACAGATTGTAACAGAGGAGAAAGGGAAGCAATGTCATTTCATTTACCGTGTAGTGATGGAAATGGATGCTTCCTCCCCTGGTAACAGTTGACATACTTGGTTTTAGTGGAAGTGCCTAAGGGAAGCAGATGGATGTTGTACTAAGGAGTTATTGGCTCTGTATTGAATTTCTGGAAGAGAAAACACCAAGGGGAAGGAATTAGTAGCTATAACAGAGCAGAAGTGAACTAGGAGTGTTAATAATAACCATTCTCTAGTTTCAGTTATATATTAAAAATCTTGTCAGCTACCCAGTAGCAAGGTATCAGTTTACCTGTTAGCAGTGTTACTTGCCATTATAGATGTTGGCTGACAGCGGGGGAAAGGCAGGGAGGAAAGCTACTCCCTGACTCTGTTAGCTCAAACACGCTACCTTCTGGGATCCTGATCTCGCAGGCATTAAAATCAATGGGAGGTATTAAATTAAAGGTGACCTGTATGTGACCTGCTTTCTCAAGAGGTGTATATATTGATAAGAAATTCAGAAGAAGTGGGATTTTTTAAATTATTTTGGAAGGAAAGGTAGGCGAAGGGGTAAGATTTCAGCCTGGCAAATAAAACTGATGAAAAATAGCAGAAGCAACCTGCTGCTTGTTCACAGGATAGCTGGCGTAAGGGGCAGCAGCAGTGTGAGCTGCCCTCTTTGCCCTGGTAATGTGCATCCTTTCCACATGATGGGAATGCAGTCAGCCTCTGATGGTATTTTCTCCTTATCCTTTGGCTCTTCTGAGCCTGCCAGCATGAGTGACAGTCAGTAGGTTTAACCATGCCGATATTTGTTTGGAGTAGGAGCGAAACCACCAGGACTTTTGATGATAACAATGCTCAGTATTGATAATATCACATGTACTATCTGGCATTCATTGCACATACAGGATCATGTATGATCGTAGGCAGTGAAGTGAAAACTTCAAGCCACTCTCTCAAACTTCTGATAGAAATGCAATTTTGTTCAGAATTTGAGATATACCATCAAATTCATGTTCGTGTTTTACCTGATTCATTACCTCAGGGTAGAATTCATCATTTGGCACAAGATAAAAATGTTTTTCGTATGGACATGTTCCTTTAATTATAAAGGGCATGTACATGTATATTTATATACTGTGTATCTTATATGTTACTTATACATATATGATATCAAAGTCGCTTCAGGATGTTACTGCTCTGTAGGCAGAATCTCCTTCTGCATCTGTTTAAGGGAGCACAGGATAATTTTACCTAAATGACAGAAAACCTGAGAAGAGCAGAGAGAAACATGCTATCACTGATGTGCAGTACAGTAATTCTGGGGGATGGGATGAACAAATCCCTGAATGACTCATGGAATGACTCACAGAAGTAACTACTGTAAGACCGAGCAGTGTGTGTGCACGGGATCTTCTTCCATGCTCAGGAGGTGTAAAATGATGGGTGCCTCAAAGAGTATCTCAGCTGTACTGGTCACTTGAGCCTGTAGGCTCCTAGGATGAGATAGTCAGGACAAACATTACCCATATCCATAACTGGGCTACGGTTTCTTTTCATATTTGATAATTGATAGTAAGCTGCCGTTCTTTTACTCCTTCCTTGCATGTCTTTAGGCTGAAGAGTGCCATGGGTGTTGTTTCAGATGCTTGACTTTCTTAGGAGTAGGCCACCCTTCCACAGTGGTTGCAGTTAGCAGTTACCTGCTGCTTTCCATCCCTGTGCGCTTCCCACCCGGCAGAGTCCAGACCTGCGTTTAGCCTCAAGACAGCTGCCGGAGAAAGCAAGCAAATTCTTCAGTTAGAGATAAAAGAAATGAGGTCTGCTTAGGGCTGATCTTCGGTGCATTGTGAATTCAAAGCACAGGAGGTATATTGCTCTAAATCAGGCTCACATATGCTTTCGAAAATCGCCTGCCTGTGGTAAGTGATGGTTTCTCTTGAGTTAACTGGCCTTCATCTGGGGCAAGCTGGAGCTTGAGTATTGCTGAAGTCTGAGCTAATGCTGTAGAGATTTACCTCTCAGCCCACTTGCACACTACAATTTGCCAGTACCTTTCCTTCCCAGGGAGGATCTATCCCTCACCCACCGGCTGAAAGCTGTTTCCAGGTGCCAAAACACCCTCTGTTTCAGTGCCAGGACCCATGCTGTAATTGATTTTCCGTACCTTGGGTGCGTGCTGCAGCTCTCCCCCTGTGCTTGCTCAGCCGGCAGGCGAGTGGGTGGGAGGGCGGCTTTCTCCTTCGCCTGCGGGTTCCTCGGCCGAAGCTGATCCCAAAGGGTTATTTAACTGTGCCTGTACAACTGTGCTACAGCGCCAGCAGAACTTACCTTTTTGAGTCTACATCCACAAATCCTCCATCCTGTGGATCACAGACTGACCATCCATGCTGGGAAATGGTGTACCTCTGGGCGAAACCAACCAGCTCTGTATCTGGGGAGACCTCAGTGAGCCCGGTTTGCTCACAGTGCAGTCTGAGCGGCAGCTCTCCAGCACTGCTGCGCAGAGTTTGTGCGCCCTCCCTGGCTGCTGGGCTCTGGACAGCACTGGGGGCAGCCGAGGGTCATGAGAGTGATGTGGAGTTGGGATGACTGCCAGCTCAGGTAGACTTGGGATGAAGGAGGTTGCAACAGAGGAACAGATTCCATCTGCACTTGCCTGGGACTTGGAGAATGAAGTGGAAGGAGGGACAGGGTCAGGGAGGAAAAGACAGGAAGAAAAAAGCAGCCCCAGGTGAGGTCAGGGCTTCATTTGCTGCTGTTTATGTAGTCAGGCAATATGTTGGTCAGAAAGAGGAAGGTAGTACGGGAGCTCTGTGAATATAGATGTCTGAAGAGGCATAAGTTGAGAGTATACCTGTTGGAAGATAGTATTTGTCAATGCTCTTACTGTTAAAATAAAATGAAAAGCATCTGCAGGTCTGTTCCAAACCACCCACCTTCACTCCATGCACTCTCTCCATTTCCATCTCCATTTTTTGTCATGTCCAAGTGTACTTGTTTTGGCTGGGGTAATTTTCTTCATAGTAGCTGGTACGGTGCTATGTTTTGAATTTGTGACTAAAACAGTGGTGATAACAGAGGTGATAACACCATATGACATCTTGCTCAGCAATAAAAGCTGCAGGGAAGAGGAGGAAGGGGGGAGACGTTCAGAGTTATGGCATTTGTCTTCCCAAGTAACCGTTATGTGTGATGGAGCCCTGCTTTCCTGGAGATGGCTGAACACCTGCCTGCTGATGGGAAGCAGTGAATGAATTCCTTCTTTTGCTTTGCTTGTGTGCGTGGCTTTTGCTTTGCCTATTAAACTGTCTTTATCGCAACCCACAAGTTTTCTCACTTTTACCCTTCTGATTCTCTCCCCCATCCCACTGTGGGGCAGTGAGCAAGTGGCTCTGTGGGGTTTAGCTGCCCACCGGGGTTAAACCACGATACGAAGCAAGAAATAAGAAGCACTTTACAACGGGCTTGGTGTTCAGCAGCTTCAGAATAAAGGCTTTCCATAACGGACAGGAGCAAAGGCCTTGAGACAGAAATTGCAACATTTACCTGGCAAAGTTGGAGATGTAAAGGGAAGGTTCTTGGGTTTTGTGTTTGTTGAGGGTTTTTTGGTGGGGGGGAGTCCCTGTTATCCAAATGAAGCAGAAAAATTGAGCCAGTTTCTTTGCTTGAAAGGCTTTTCTGCAGAGGTGCCTTCCAGATCTCCAGTCCAATGGCAGCTTCTGGTCTAGCAAAAGGAAAAGGGTGAGTAAATGTACAGACCTGACAGAAAGCCCCATGAACCCAGTGAGCTCCCAAGGGAGATTTGAGCGGGGAAGCAGCTGTCTCAGAGGGCAGCTGCAGAGGTGGTGAGAGCAGGCAGTGCGCAGTGGCCACCAGGGCCCACCAGCAGATGTGGAGGGGACATTGGACACTGCAGCAAGAATGGCACGAATATACCTTAGGCGTGTGATGTGTCTTCCTGGAGCGTGCCTTGCTCATACGGAGCACCTGCTTCAGCTGACTGTGTGGTGTACATAAGCTCTCAGGCTCAGTCTTGTACAACCCCTGCATTTTCTCATTCTCCTGCACAAGTTATGCCTGCAACTCATTAGAAGAATTATCTTTAGGGTTATCTTTATAGCAAATCTCTGACATTCATCAGTGCCTTTGTTTTACTAGAGCCTCTGTTTTGATTCTGGGAGCCTGTGTCACACAACTGCCTAGCAATGGCCAGAGGCAGAGCACTTCTGAAGGACTTAAGGATGCATACGCAAAGCTTCCCTTTTGAAAACTCAGGTCCACCCCCGTTTTCCCACCCAAAAGCCGCCTGGGACCACATTTCATCCAGCCACCAGGCACTGGGAGGGGCGGGGGGGTGACACAGCTGTACCCTAAAAGTCAAGACCTACAGGGCTGCATGCTGGTGTGCTCATGGGCACCTGGGAGCTCAGTGGCCACTTGCATTCCTCTGCCGTGGGCAGGCAGGACCTGCCCTTTAATCCAAACCCCTTGCATAAGCACAAGCGGTGCAGGCAGTCGCAGGCAGTGGGAGTGGTGCTGGTCTGTGTTGGAGAGGTTAATGTAGCACTTTGTTTTTAAAAGGTGGGTTGAAATACAGCAACCTCTGATGGTCTGCTGTGGAGATGAGCACAAGCCCTGCTGGCTACAGCACACATGCCCCGTGCTGGGTGCCTGTGGAGCTGACAGATAGGTTATCTTGTTCCTTCTGAAAACACAGACCCTCTATGATGATGGCAAATTCACCTGTTATGGAAATATAATTATTCTTTATTCAGGGACAATAACTGATCTCGCCCCTTTGCCTTTGGGGGGGGGAGGCAGATAGCAATATTTGAGTGAAACTCATTGTGACAGCTGTGTCAAAAGACTCTGAGGACGCTGGTTACTGCTTTCTCTCCTATAAAGAGAACTAATTCTCATTAGAAGTGCTGAGTCTGCAGTGCCCTGTCCCCTGAGGACCGACAAGTGAACATGGACATCGCGCCGCTGCTCAGCTTCCCCATGCCACCCCACTGCCACACTGTCCCTTGGGCGGGTGGCTCCCGTTCCAGCACGAAAGCCTTGTTTGCTCAGCTCTCAGTCTCCCTGCCGAGTCTGCCAACAAGGTTGCCAGCACCACGGGTGATTTATGAGGCAGGCACATGCTTGCAGCTGAATAGGGATTGTCAGCTTCTTGGAGAAAAGCCACCTAGCTGCCACCAGCTAGGCATAACTTTTAGTCACTGGACCCAAGGTGAAAGACTGCCCTGAAAGTATCCAGGACACCATCCAGTGTCATTTACTTCTTAATCTGAATGGTCAGGAAAAATGGTTGGCAATTAAATTCTTAGATAGGTATTAGGTACACCCTGTGCCGGGGAGCACCTCTTCCACCGGGGCATGGTTGCCCCTGCCAAGTGCTGCGTTTTGTAACTTGGTTGGAAAAGGCAGACCCCAGTGGAAGTCAAATCACTGCAAATGCAATTAGAAATAAAGACTGGGTATGACTTATGCAAATGTCTATCACTCGTGATATCTGAGCAGACGTAGTTGCAATCTGAAGGAGAATTTCTGAAGTTAATCCTCCCAGTGGCTTCCAGACTAAGGGATTGTTAAGGGATTGAGGGAGACTTTCTAAATAAACAATGCGGTTGTTGAAGATTGTAATAATGCCACTGTTGATCAAATGTGGGCCCACCAGAGTTTGGATTTTGCTGGCTCAGAGTGACTTGCTGTGTTTACAGCATCCATGAGCAACACAGGCCCTCTCTAGCATTGCTTGGCATTTTCCAGTAAAGAAAAATGCGGAACATTAATTGCAATGTTAAGCAAATATTTGGGAGGGGCGGGGGGTGCTGTAAATACTGGAAATGTAATTCAGTTAAGAACAGCCTACTTCTCTGGGCATATTTTTCCAGGAAGAAATACAATTTTGTGGATCTGCATTTCCAAACATAAATTCATAATATCTCTAAGAAATGTCAATATATCTTTTAAAGACTCCCTCAAGTGTGCAAGGCAGAAAGTGTGTTAAAATTTAGTGCTTCCTCTTGAAATAAATCACGTTGTCTTACTTAAGATTTAGCCATATTTCTAATTTTATCATTTCCTTATCACCCATCTCATTGGGAATATTTAATATAATAACAGAAGGTACTGCAGGATTGTAGAGGTCAGTTGTGGCACGGTGAGGAGGCGGCAGCGGACAGTGCTAATTTCCAGTGGAGTGCTAATGGTGTCCTTCACCAGATCATCAATTTGTGCTGGAGGCCCTTCCTTCTACGTCATTTTCATGGGATCAAAAGTTCTGCTTCAGCACGGGAAAGTTTGCAGGACACCAAAAACACAGGGAGCGTGACCACGGTCAAGTCTTTAGCTCTAGTTTTGAGAAGAACTTATCTGTGGTTACCTGCATAAGTGCAAGGCTTCTCCTTCACAGGGAAGACTGCTGGGGTTTCTTCAGTTATACAAGGAGGAAAAGCAATTCAAATTAAAAAGTCACTTCCTTTACTAGTCATGACCAGAATGTTTACCAGCATCCTGAGGGACATGCATGTTTAATTTACTTTCCAACTCAAGAGGTCAGGGAGCTTTTACTGGATTACCAATATTGGTAGCCAGATGCAGGTTATGATAGTTTTTGACAATTTTCTTACAAGAACAAAAGTTACTGTATCAGCAGATTGTTGTGTTTTTTGGTGGGCAGGCTTGTGTACTTATGAAGCATGATGGTAGGTAGTGCTGGGGACACACGTACAATACGAGGGTATGAGGAATTTGTAGCTATGCATCTGTATTATTTGTCTGTACTGTGTATTTTGGTGCTAGTGGGCATGGTCGTTTTAAAAAACTATAGCAATTAAAATTACAAGCATACAAAGGAAGGGAAAGAAATCAGATTTTCCATGGCTGAATGCATGCCAGGGCTTTACATTTAAAGTTCAAAATGTTGTTCTAGTCAAAGACATAAAATATGTTCGTCGTGTCTGGATGCAAAACATGTCATTTCCTACATGCTCAGAACTCAATTTTTAAAATGCCATGAGAAAAGGTAATCTCTGCAAAAATAGTTCAGTTTATGAGTCATTTCCTGGCATTCAGGCTGAAGATTCAGAGACTCCCGTCCTTGCTGAGGCCCAATTCATCTTCTTCCACCCAAATCCAGAGGATCATCAATGAAAGTCTTAGTCTGGATAAGACCATAGATTTGATATATAGAAACTGAAGCTTGACAGATTCTGATTAGAAATAAGACACAATATTGTTAATAGTGAAGGTATATAATCTGCATGATAGTCTGCCCACAGTTCTGATGGTCTTGCTGTCCTATGAAGTCTTTAAATCAAGTTAGTATTTCCCTTTCTAAAGGAAAATTTTAGTTCAGGTGCAAGCCGTGTTACTGAGTGATGTTCTATGATTGTGTAAGGCAAAAGGCAGATGAAATGATAGCATGAGTCCCTTCCATCCATAAAATGTGGCAGGATCCTGTGAAAACCTGCCTGAAGCTCCAGCCTGCAGTATTGCAGGTGAGAAGCCAGGAGCCAGGAGGACAGAAATGTTGCTGCCCATTTGTCCTGTTCTTATGCTCTTCCACAGTATCTACCGCTCCCGCACCAGGCCTTTGGTCTGGCCTGTGGCAACCATTTGT
Organism: Morus bassanus; assembly: GCA_031468815.1. Taxonomy (NCBI): domain Eukaryota; kingdom Metazoa; phylum Chordata; class Aves; order Suliformes; family Sulidae; genus Morus; species Morus bassanus. The sequence continues at coordinate 67,921,493 of CM062571.1, forward strand.
GTTCCTAACATCTTCTAAAAAGCGTTAAAGGGCTGCCTGGCTAATACTTGCTTTTTCTTGGTCCTGCTCAATGTGGTTGCAGAGCCCTTGCAGGTGGTAGTGGGTGTAACAGGGGCAGCTGATCTGCCCTTGCAGAACAGGCACACACAGGAGCCTAGACTTCAGAAGCCCCTCCCTGCTTTTATTCATGTGGATTTCAATTAGTAGTAATTGTTTTTGTTGATTTTGGGGGTTTTTTTCTGGTAGAGAGTAACTGCAAAGAGATTGATATCTGGGAAAGGAAATCAGGATTTGGCGGTGGAGCGACATTCCATTGTCTTGACATGAAATAACAAATAACTCTAAATCTGTGTCTTGGGAAATGAAAGTGTAAAGCAGTGAAAGTCATTTGGAGGTCATTGAGATGCAAAGTGTGTCCTGCTCCCCAGCCCTGAGTTGCTCAGCTGTCCGTGACAGCTTTGAGAAATCTCTCAGGCGGCTGGGGAAGAGGAGGGCAAGCGCATACCCAGTGCCTGGCTCTTTCTCTCCCCCGCCCACTTTTAGAAGTGTTGTTCTCGCAGAGTTTGCAAACACCACCTGAAAACACTCGTGGTGGTGGTGATTTTGTACACAAATGCAAGCAGTAACTTTTCAGAAACCGTCCCCAGGGTTTTTACTCTGCGAGTGACAGTAGGAACCATGTTGTGTCAAAATCAAGCCAAGCCCCTGCTCTTCTGGAAGTCTCATCCTCAACAAGGCTGCTCAGCACTTACTCTGCTCGCTCCTCCCAGGTTTTAAAAGACTTGTATGCCTGTTTGCAGCACTGCCAATTCTAGGTCTGCGCCCACCCCACACCTGAGCTGGGTCTCAGCTGCGTGGCTTTCCCCATGGTGTGGGGCTCTCAGATCACCCTGGGGAACCTGGCACCCAATGGTGCTTCTTGAGCCCAGGTTCCCTCAAGCCATCTAACACCTCCACACTGCAAAACTCCTCAGAGGTTTAATGGCACCTCCCAAAATGGTGAGTTTCAGCTCCTCCTGAAGGCTAAGGAGGTGGCGAGGGACATGCATGAGAGCTGGCAGAGTCCGAATGGCCGTTGGCTCACCGTAAGGCCCTGAGGACGGTGCTTGAAGGCTGTGCTTCCAGAGCTTCTGCAAAGCCAGTGGAGTCATTGAAATGGCACCTCAGGAATTTGGTGCGAGTGCTTTGAAGTGCACTGTTATCTCCGTTTAATCACACAGTAAATCTACTCACAGTAGCTCACTGATTTGCAGTAACTTCTCAGATATTTTGTATCTGTCTGTGGAGTGAGGTGAAGCAGCACTTTGCAATTACCTGGCCACGTAGGGGTCTGTGTGCACTAGGAGACCCTTGCAAAGATCCAGCCGTGGAAGGGGGTAGCCCATAAAGCATCGCTGGATTCTTGGATTTTATAGACTCAGTTGTGTCCCCATCACCCACACTGAGCAGCAATTTGCTTGGCAAGGTGTCACCAGGGATGAGTTCAAGGAGAAGGAGTTAGTTGCTGTGAATAAGTGTCACATTGTGCTATTTCTAGGTATTTCTTGGACTCTGACAGCAATAACATTTGCATCCTGGATGCAAAATTAAGTCATAAACCACAAGATTTATATAAAGCTGAAAATATTTGAGAGTGGTACTTTGGCAGATAGATAGGGACAAATAGCAAAGGCAGAAAGGTTTGCTGAACTGGGAGAGGAGAGCACGTGAAGGAGAACAAGGATGCTCTTCCAGCATCCTTCATGTGCTCTCCTCTCCCAGTTTGCCAAGGATGCTGGAAGAGCATCCTTGTTGGTGGAAGGGTTGGTGCAAAGGAGGGAGGCAGCAAAATAGGCAGAAAAAGGGTTCAGAGGGCAAGAGAGGGCAGGGAGAAGGCACACCAGCCACAGGGGCAGATCAGAGGGGAGGAGAGGGCTGCAGAGGGTGGATGAGGGGACCCGCAGCAGCAGAGCACTGTGATGAGTGGTGTCTCCCACGTGGAAAGCTGGACGTTGTCCTGAGGGGTGAGCATGGTCTCTCGGCAGCCAAAACAGGTCCTTCTTGCTGTGTCACTGATTCAGCATCAAAGAGCTGAGAAGCATCTGGGAATACAAATTTGAGGATAAAATTTCCATTTGCAGGCAGGCAAACTCATTCTTCCCATCAGCGCTACAGCAGCCTTTGCCAAAATTAGTCAAATCCAAGAATATAGCCTTTGCAGGAGCTGGATGATATTTGTGAAGATACTGGTCTGTGGAGGGAAGGCGCATGCTTGGATGCCGTGTGTGTGTAACCATGGCTTTTTACAGCCTTGCCGTGCCTTTGCCGCATGGTGGGACAGGAGGGCTGCTCCCCGTCTCTGTCCTACCACTGAAAGAGCAGCAGCAATTCAGGCAGCACCGTTCACGGTGTGCTGGGTCTCATAGCTGTGCCGAAAGCCTCCTGCTTTGAATATCAAAGTTTAGCCTCTGGATGCGGCCATGAAGGAGATAAATCAGGCTGGTAAAACTCGCTTGACTTTGTGGCCCAGCCTGGATCCTGAGATTGGTGTTTCAGGGATTTTGTCTAGGAAAAGGAACTGGTCTGGTGGCTTTTCAGGATTTGCATTTTTGACTCACCGATGGGAAGCTTTTTGGTTTTCCTTTTCACTGTCACAGGCTCTCATGTTTCTCTACAGACTTGAGCCAAGTTTGCATAAAGAAATGCCATTAAAATATTCAGGGAATAAAGGGGATACATACATCAAAGGAGTAAGGGGTTTATGTGAAATGATTTGTCCTGCCTTTCCCTGGTGACTAATCAGGATGTGTAAAAGATTCTCAGTTCTTCACACCACCTTATTTTAAGGGTGCTCTGGAAAGCTGCAGGGGGAAACTTTAAAAAGCAGAGATTAACATTAATGGTTTCTCTTAATCTGGCCTAATTTGGAGTTTCCCGATTGATCAGAATGGTCTGCAAATCCTGGCCACAGTGCTAAGCTTCTCTGGAATTTCCTAGTCTCTCCCCCTGGGATTGCAAGCACAGTGATTTCCCCGTTTGTTTTTTCCTGTTTATTTATTTATTTTCCTTGCAGGGGGCCGGGCTTCGGCCGCTTGCCTACGGAGACCGCTGCTGCTGCTGCGGGCCCTTAATGAGCTTTTTGACCACTGAAGCAGCACAGCATCGGCTGGGAATCAGAGGGGGTTTCCCCCTTCCCTGTGTTAGATAGCGGAGCAGAGGCTGGCGGGTTAACGAAGGAGCCAGGGCGGCTGGCGGGCTGCCTAATGAGCGCCAGGGAGCCAGCGAGGGGAGACCCCAGCAGCGGCTGGAGCCCCAGCAGCAGCCTCCAGCGGGACCCAATGCTAGTTGCTCCATTTTTTCCCCATTATTACTGTAACTGGAAGTGTTGGAAAGTGAAGAGCCCTGAAGGGTATGAACGTGAGGCATTTTCCACCCAGCACTTCTGGGGGTGGTGGGGTCTGAACCAGCACATTAACAACGGAGAGGAGTGCTTTTTTTGTATTAAAAATAACTAGGAAACAGATTCTTTTTAACCTTTAACCACTCCAAACAGTCAATAAATCATTAGCTACTGATTAACAAAAACAGAAGGGTAACATTGTCCAGTAAGCAAACTCTTGGAAGCACTGAAAGGCTGGCACAGGCTTCAGGATGGCTTTTCTTTTTACACAGTCGCACTTATTAAAAAGACAGACAAGCCAAGCTCTGCATATTAAGCCATGCCACACAAAGCATTATACTAAAAGACCAACTTTCTAAAGTAGATATATTTTTTAATGTACACAATGAGCTGAGCAGATGCAGTATTTACAGTACGCAACGTTATATCTGTCCTCCCAGGAAAACAGGTCTCCTCATGCCAAGCATAGAGATGGGTTGTGTCTCACTTGCAAGGATTCCAAGTTTATGTTCTCAAAGTCTTGGCCATACTTACAGTCAGCTGCTGAATCGTCTCCTCAGCTCCTTCAAAAGACTCCATGCGGTGGCTAAAGCAGGCAGAAGTGCTCGTGGCCGAGGTTCGGGCTGGAGAGCACAGCTTTTAGGTTGAGTTCAGGGAATACTCTTGAAGCTGGAACACACTCCCGTGGCTGACCAAAACCACTCTCCCTTTTTCCATCTGTGTGAAAAGTCAAGTGGCAATTTTTTATCTAAGAATGGAAGTTGGAAAAAGATGTTCCTGGTGGAGGAAATGCTTGTGGGACCTTTGGAAAAGCAGATTAACTAATAAAAGGGTGAGATCCAGCAATCTGAGTGTCATCACTGCTGCTGATTGACTAAACAAACATTTGCACTTTGTAGTATTACTATTATATGTACAGTATCCAGTCTGGTTTAATTCAAAATAAGTCTGCCAAAGATTGGACTATTTGCTTAAACCTCTCCAACAATTTTGCGTCGTAGCTTTTGAAAACAGTAAAAAATTTATAATGTAAAAATGTAATGGTTAAATATTTAAGACAAGGCTTCCATTGTCCATTAATCTGTATGTCTTTTCCTTTCACTGTGCATCTTTAGACCATCTGTTTCTTTAATAAGTAACTGTGTGGTCTCTCGCAGTTTAAATATTTACTTTAAAATAATAGAGGATCCAAAAGAAACTGAGATACATGAGAATATCCGTGTCTGATGTTTTAAGTGAACGGGAGTAGATTTGTGCAGTAGATTTGCAAACTATAAACAGATGTGTTTTGATGACCCTCTCTCCTCTATCTGATCTCCATTTATAAAATGCAAGTTCACAGATTAAGCTTCACAGCACTTTACATGCACCTGGGAGAATCTACGTGTGTTTCTTTCTGTTGAAGCTGTGGGGAGAAGTCCAAACAGTTCATTGTTCCATATTGAGTTTCACAAAAATCAGATTTGGCATCAGTAAAAATACCTTCACAGTGGCGTTCTCTCGCTCCGCTGTCACCTGCAACCTGAGAAAGTCACTGCAGGTGACCAAAAGGAGTTGCATGCACCTTTGCAGCTTGAGAAGGTCACTCCTCCAGGTCACCACTGAGGACAGTAGGTGAGTCTCACTGTTGACTCCGCTATGGTCAGAAAGGGAACTGCAGTTTTCAAAAGACATCCTGGGAGTCTGTCATTCCTGCAGTCGCAGTCTGCCTGTGACTCTGTCTGGGCAAGGGAGAATGTCATGGGTTAGACACGAGGTTTGAGATTGTCCACCCATATATTGGAACCACTAATCTCCTTCATGAAAGCTCAAAGAGGCAAAGTTAAGTTTCATGACATTGTGTACAATTTTATGTACTAATTGCCATTATTTGAGAAATATAAATATGGTTCATCTTGTTTCACAGTTAGAGAAAAGGGGAGGTGGCTTCTGCTCTCACTTGTGGCTCCGGAGTCGGAGCTGCTTCTTTCTCTTCTCCAAGTGACTCTGTATGTGACTATATCCAGCAAACATAACTGTCAGTACAACAAACACAACACACTTTAATATGGGGTGCACAGAATGTTTGAAGAACCACTATGTGATGGTGTTAATACACTGTGACACTCAGGGCTGCTTTGTTTTCCTTTTTTTTTTTTTGAGTCCAGGATGAATCCACTTCATTCATAGTTTGTTTAAGGGAGACCAGGTTCTCCCTCTGGCACTGTTTGGTACCTCTTCTTGCTATTCACTTGTACAGCATGTGGTCTTTGAAGTTTGAATTCCAATCTCTTTCTGGACAAGCACTAAGTAAAAAGGCAGCCTCTAGGGTTAGGCAGCGCAAGGTAAATTTTCAGCCCCATGAGCAGGAACTCAGTTACATGACTTGCATTACCATTAACGGAGATCCTGCTGGTAAATTCCTGTACACCACATTGAACATTTACTCATGAGTGCAAAATTGGCACAGCTAATGAAACTTGCCTTTCGGGTAGCATGGTGTTTCAGGGGATGAGTCTGACAGGCAGAAAGAACTGCTAAGTACCCAGATGAAAGTCTGGCTTTTAACTCCTTGAACATATTTCCAGAAAATAACAGTGTGAATTAATGCTGGTTAGTTTTAGCTGTTCCTACTGTTAGGGATCAGTCTTGCTCCAGTAGGATTCCACAGAAGCAAAGATGGTGCCTGAAATGTAAATGTGTGTGCTGTCATTTGGTGGTGGCAGTTCACTTTCTTGTGTATTTTCCAAGTACTACTTATTTTCTTTTAAATGTAGACCAGTCCTCTTGCTAACACCAGCTTCTGTAATCACAAACAAATTAAGTTATTTTATATAATTTTCACCTCTGCTACTTTCCCAAAGATGACCCCTCCTGTGGCTAGGCATCACCTGCTGATTTCCAGCTTACATGACTCAAGGGCATCTTATCCCCATTCGTTCTTGTTCTGTGTCCATTGCAGTGATAGCGTCTTCTCATTTCCAGAACTATTCCTTAGCCTTTACTTTGCTGGGCTAAACACAGCAATTCCTTTTTGTCTGTTTGATAAAGTAAGCTTTCCATTGCCCTGGTTGCAGTTCTGTGCATCTGCTCCAAGTTGGAAGTTATTTTTAATAAATGAAATCAAAATTGTCCACAATATTCTATCCTGTTCAGTGTCATAAAATTTCCCTTATACCTGTCTGAGTGAACAACCCACTGTTATATTGCCTTTTTTATATTTTAATCACACCATGGTTCATAATTGTTTTGTAGTCGATTAATACAGTTAACTTTTTCTTATTTTTCTTCATTTATGGCTGATGATCTTTGAGCCTGCAACAGAAATTCTTGTCATTAGATCCAAAGTTTCATGTTCTGTGATTAATTCTCTTTCTAGGATTCAGCTATTCAAAGTGATTATTTTTTTTAATGAATGATACTCTAAATATCCTTTGTGTCACCAGCAAACTTATTTAGTGTTAATCAAAATATTAAATTAATAAAATCAGTTTCATTACTCAATTCTGAAGGAACTCCTAACTTGGGCTCCCTCTGTTCCAATCTTTTATTTATTTCACATTATTTCAATTATAAAGTATTCCCTGTGCTAGGTGCTGAGAAGATTAGTGTAGTACTTGCCAAATATAAGAGAAAAAAGAGCATGTTACTTTAAATCACTCAGAGAATCTCTCTTTCCTCTCCCAGCAACATATTCTTCCATTCTAGGAGAAGCCTGTTCTGTCAAATGGGCCTTTTAACATGGTCAGAAAATTGCTACGTGTTTGAACTAAGCATAGTTTGAACTGCCTGTAGGTCTCTCTTCCTTCACCAGAATATTCCATTCCTTCTTCATCAGCTTATGGTTCTGTGTGGTCGTCAGAGCCAAAGAGATGCCAGCATTCTGCACTGCAACGACCAGTTGACATCTAGAGAAACGCTTTGCAATTCCTGTGCTAAATAAAAGTAGGGGGAAAAAAATCAATTTGCCACTGCAGCTAGTTGACTGTGAAGGAGCAGCTGCAAACTGCTGAGTCTCATCAGGTTGCAATCTTGATTAACATTGGGCAGATCCCCCCATGCTGCGAGAATAAATACTCTGCCTTTGTCAAGACTCCCATGTAAGAAACAATAGGGTATTTCAGTGAAACACAAGAACATAAATATTAATCGAATCATTCCTCCAAATGAATAGAAGTAGCACCCATAATGTAAACATTTTAATTTTGGAAGAAAAGGTCTGCCTGTCAGTTGGTTAATTTTCTATGTATTTTTTAATTTACTTTGAAAAGCTGCTCACTAACATTGCCATCATTGCATACAATAACATTTTCAGCACTGCAAATATATATGCTTCCTCTCTTTCCAAGCTAGGCAGTGGCCAAGTCCAGGGAGTATCGGAAAAAATAAAATCTGCCTTAATATCAGTCAAGAGGGGTCAAAACTTTATCCTGTATAACTGCCAAACTATGTGATCACATTAGTTCTTGGTAGAGGAAGTGGAAAATACTTTCCAACTGGAATTGAGACCAGGAAACATCTTTTAAAAATGTTTTTTATATGTTGGGATAATTACCTTTAGAAATAAATCTATGTCTCTTTACACATGATGAAAGTGACTTTAGGTATTTTAACAAATTTATGTGTATACAAGCAGAACAAAAAGAATAGGCATTTATCCCCTTACTGCTTCCTTGTTTGCTGTACAAATAATAGTACGCAGCATAGCAATATGTTTTACAGCTAGTGTACAAGAAACTACAGTGTGATGCCCAGACACCTTCCATTTTCATTTGGTTACAACTATTGTTGATCAACACATCATAAAAGTATCTCTTGGCTTTCAGTTGTGCTGCGTGTCTGGGTCAGATCCTGGCGACTTCACTCCTGTGAGGTGTCCCTTTGCCTGTAGAGGAATGGCAGCAAAGCCAGAGAGTTCAGCTCATGGCTTCTCTTGTACCCATAAAGTTCTCAGACCCATAAAGTCCTGCACCAGTGGTGGATTAGGACTCTGTAGCTCTCTACGAACACTAAACATGGAAAACAGTTTTCTTACAGAATTTGCTGGTTCTTCACTGAGGCTGATACGCTGCTGTTTATACATGCACCCTTTTTTAACAGTCATGATGTACCTCTCCACTGTAGGAATCTGTCCCTTGAGTTTCTGTGTAGCAGATATGGTCCCCTGTCAGTCATGCTGGGGTACCTCTTGTCATTTAGGAAATTAATGGAGGTGAAGGTTGTGTTTGTGGTGGAGGCACAGTGGTGTTCGGGGTTGGATTCCCAGTGGTCCTGTAGGCATTCCTGCCTGTTGGGATCACTGAATTTCCCCAGTTGTCAGCAGTTGCTGGAGCGGGGAGAACAACACCTGCCAGCAGGGTAATTAGCAGAGTGAGCCAGTAATGGTGGAGGTGTGAAGCTGAGTGTGATAACTCTAGTTTTGTGGCCCATGTTCACCAGGGCACTTTGTGGGTGGGTGGGTGGGCAGGAGTTTCCTCCCCGGGTGAAGCCACAGATCAGTACCAAGTCAGAGCATTTGTTGCCACTCTAAAACACACTTTCTTCCCATCTTCCTTGCACCACCCACGGTGTCAGTCTGCATGCTTGGACCAAAGCAGCTGCATGAGCAAGCTCAGGTCCATCCCTTATTTTGATCTCTGTTTTCTTGTGACTAGAAACTGGGGGGCTTCTCAGCCAGCTCAGCCATAGGTGGTGGGTTTCCATGCCCTCCATCTTGTAGCCAGGAGGCACTCCCAGCAGCAGGCCCAAGCAGTCTTCATCTAAGCTCTCTCCTGGTCATCGGACAACCTTTCGCTACAGCCTTTATAGGAACCTGCACTCCTTTTGTGGTGGCCCCGACAGAGTACCTCCATCATGGAAAATTTGATTTAAGCCTTTAGCCTCACTTGTGATATTACATTATTTTATGGTTTTTTGTCTTTGGGCAGAAACAATGTTAAAATTCAAGTGACATCATTCACTTGAGTTGAAAAGCTGCAAATGAGCAAAATTTATTAGAGTTTGCTGTGCAGAAGTAAGAAAACACCTCTTTGAAGTGATTTGGGCCAAAGTGGTTCAGCAGTGGAAAAGATCAAAGCCACTTCTGACCATGCTGTGTATCACACTGAGCAGGTATAGACCCTCTTTAGAGTCATCCACTGAGTTTTTCCTTGCCTAGATGTTGTAGGTCAACTTAACTTCTGTTGTTCTATTTACACGTCCTATTTTACTCCCCTTTAGGGAATAAGAAGTACGTTGTTGAGCTGGCTGAACCAACATTTAAATCCCATGTGTATGTAGCACTGTATGACATGTGCCGTTTATTTCTTGAAGCCCAACATTGGGCGATTAGGAATTCCTCATGGGCCTTCAGGAGAGAAGGTGGCCGTGGTGACCGTGGATGACTGTGACACAGCAGTGGCTGTGCGCTTCGGGAGCCTCATCGGAAACTACACCTGTGCTGCCCAGGGTACTCAGACCGGCTCAAAGAAGTAAGGATTCCCTGTATTTGCGGTTTCCACTCATTCTCGTCTTCCAGAGGAGAGTCAATAGTATGTGATTAACCACTAAGCAAATTAAGTTGGAAAAGCAGATATGATTTAACAAGAAAACATAACAAGCTTTAGTTTGGTAGATGGAATTTGTTGGAGGCTACTGCAAGTGTCAGTACACTGGGTAGAATGGACAGAGTTTTGTGTAGGTACAGACGTGCCCAAATTACATGTAAAATGGAAAAAAGAAAAAAAAAAAGACCTGGAGGTCAGCGTGGATGGCCCCCAAAAAGCATCTATTCGGTATGAAAATGTAGAGACGGGCAAATAAAATGCTAGACTTTACTAATGAAGGGGTTGGCTGAAGAGCTTATTATGTCCATCATTTAAGATAACAGTCCTATTTTACAAGGAGATAGAAATAAAGGAGGTACAGAAAAGGCCATTGAAAAATCATCAGGTATTAAAAAAAAACTTTACTGTAAGGAAAGACCAAAAAGATTAGTACCATTGGGTTTAAAGAGGAGATGGACAGCAAGCAACATAGAGGGGATATAAAATAATGAGTTACAGAAATACCATTGAGATGCACATGGTGCTCTAAACTCCCAAGAGAAGGAGGGACCATAAAAATCAGGGCTAATTCAAACTGACCAAATTATATACTTTTCACACAGTGTGGAGTCACTCAGTGGAACATGCCTCCCCCAAATGTTATTAAGACTAAGATCTTCAACCCTTTAAAAAGGGTTGGCACTGTATAATAATTAAGTCATTATATCAAAATCCACAGCATTTCAGCCCTTGTGCTGAGGAGCATAAGCCAGCCTCTAGGTGACTGGAGTCAGAAAGAAGTCTCCTGTGGCTGCACATTTTTCTGTAATTTTCATTTTCTTCTTCGTATTGGCCACTGTTAGGAACAGGTCATTGGATTCTGTATGTATATGACAGCTCCTAAATTAAAAGTTCTGGTGTTTCTGGAAGATCCTTTGATTACAAGCTCTGGAAGTGCTGAAGTAGCAGAGGGAAGTGCATGGCAACATGGGTAAACTAAGCAGCTCAAATGTGCTTACGGAAGCAGTAAGATAAAGAGCAAAACAAAAAACTATATGCAAGAAATGATGAGCATTTCTTTGTTTCTTCAGATCTTTGGACCTGACTGGCCCTCTCCTCCTTGGCGGCGTCCCAAACTTGCCTGAAGATTTCCCAGTGCACAACAGACAGTTTATTGGCTGCATGAGGAACCTCTCTATTGACAGCAAGCCAATTGACATGGCTAGTTTCATTGCCAATAACGGCACTCTGCCAGGTATGAGCGACTACCACCTCAAAAGTCAACACGAGAAACCTCTCTGCCATAGCTGTGTGTAACAGGGCTTAGGATGTTGAAGGGGCTGGCACTGGGAGGAACCGCAGGAAGGGGCAGGGGACAGAGGGGTCTGAAATAGCCCCTGCTCCACTGTTAGTGCCACTGAGCACAAAGCATTTGCCCTGAGCCATGTGGCAGGGGCTCAAAGTGCTGCTGACCATTGCACTGCTACCACATCACCGGTGCAGCTACATCCAGACGACCTGCTTGACACACCTCATTTGTTTGAGCAAGGTGTGGTCTGCGCCCACGGTAGGGACGCACACAATAGCCCGTGACACAGCGCACGCTTACAGGATTAAGTGGCACGCAGAAAAGGACCGGGCTTGTTTAGATCTTCTGCATTGCTACAAGTTTCACCAGGGAATTTACTCCTAAATGAACTTTTCCTCTTTTTTTTTTTTAATCACCTTTTAAATGTCACTTTGCTCTGAAAGCCAGTGGAATTAGTTCATTTAAAACCACAACATTTTAAATGACTTTTTCATAAATTATGTTTGTTCTGAAAATCAAATTCTGCAGTCCTCCAAATCTGAAACCTCCTTCATGAAGCAACCTGTTGGAGTTTCTGATTTGGTATCCAGTCCCTGGATCCCTGATCAGGATTAGTTCTGGTGTACATAAAACTGGCTCTTACACGCAAGAGTGGCGGGTCCCTTCCTTCTGCCCTGCTGAAGGCCTGCGTGAGAGCTAAATTGCAGTTCTTAGCTATGTTGCATTGATCATGGATTAAGAAGGGAGTCGTAGCATAAGCTTCAAACTGCTGTTTTGTCTTGGAGCCCTTTTTTAACAGTTACGTCTCTAATATTAGTTAAATACAAGTTTTTAACATATGGAAATACACATCAGGAGGGGCTTGAAGTGTTTTCTTTAGGATGAATTTTTTTTTCCTCGTTTGGAAATATGTTTCCATATAGTTTAAAACAATGATGTATGGTAGTGTTACTCCACTGTGCAACACTGCACAGTGGCTTTCCCTGGTTAGTGTCTCAGTTAGATGACAGTAAGTTGCAAACAGTGGTGCTGAGTCACAGCACCAGTCGATCTGCCCATCTCCAGCAGTGGATGCCAGGGGAAGAGTATAAAAACAGGACAAGCATGTGGTGATATTTCCCCAAAACTTTCTCTTAGTCCCCCGAGATTTACAACTCAGTGAATGTATTTAATAGCCTTTGATAGATTTGTCTTTATGAATTTGACACTTTTGCCATCCACATTTTGCTTCACTGACTTCAAGGGTATTAAAAAAACCCCAAACCTATAATGGTCATGTCTTCTTTTTACATAAAAACTCAGATACAGTCATTCATCTTGTCAATACTTAGAAATATCTGAAGGGTGGGTGTCAAGAGGATGGGGCCAGACTCTTTTCAGTGGTGCCCAACGACAGGACAAGGGGCAATGGGCACAAGTTGGAGCGCAGGAAGTTCCACCTAAACATGAGAAAAACCTTCTTTACTGTGAGTGTGACGGAGCAGTGGAACAGGCTGCCCAGAGAGGTTGTGGAGTCTCCTTCCCTGGAGACATTCAAAACCCGCCTGGACGTGGTCCTGTGCCCCCTGCTCTGGGTGTACCTGCTCAAGCAGGGGTGTTGGACGAGATGATCTCCAGAGGTCCCTTCCAACCCCTACCATTCTGTGATTCTGTGATTCAGAGCCTTTTTCTTGTTAAAACCATGCAGAGTAACTGTTTGCCTGAATTTCAGGCTGTGCAGCACAGCAGAACTATTGCGAAACCAACTGGTGCCAGAATGGAGGCACGTGCATCAACAAGTGGAACACGTACATCTGCGAGTGCCCCGTACGCTACGGAGGGAAAAACTGTGAGCAAGGTAGGATGCAAAGACCTCATCATGCATAGTCATGTGTGCAGGTTTCACTACCCGTCATTAACATCTCATAGCATGTATGTCAAATTCTGATGCTTAAGGGATAGGTAACAGAAGATTGCAATTAAGACTAAAAATCACGCATTATCTAGTTGAAATAATTTCAGAGATTGCCTATATAATAAATATGATAGCTGACATAGTCATGAGTAACAGCAGCTTTCATTGATTTACTTACATAAGCAAAGTAGTTCCACAGAACTTGGCAGTATTTAGTAATTTGTTTATAGTAAAAATGTCTGATCCTAAGGCCCTTTAAATCAGTGGAAAGAATCCTGCTGACTTTATTGGGCTTTGACTCAAACCAGGGATGAATGTGCAGTTTTAATCACCACTTTCTTGGCAAGAAGGCAGTCTCTGCTGAGTATAAGCACTTCCAGTTTTATTGGGTTTTTCTTTGATTCAACACAATGTGCGTATATGTGTAAAACCTCATTAATAAAGGATGAGGAAGGAGCAGCAGGTGTGTTTTATAGGGCATGAAGAACTTGCAGTTAGTTTCTTCCCAAGGAAGTGAGGGGTCATCTGCGTCAGGGGTCCCATGGGGTCAGTGCATCAGTGGGCTGCCCACTGTAAGGTGGCACCTCCACGTCTGGTGGAGGATTGCTCATCTGGAGTCTTCCTGGAGGCTTCCAGGAAAGAAAACATGCTTAAACCTAGGCATGGTTTTCCTAGAAACAGAAGGCCAAATTCTGGCCTCTGATGCAGATGTGGTAGGTCTTCGTTTCCATTATCCCCCCATGACAGCCCAGAACAGTTTGCAGTGTGATCAAGGATTTTGTTCTTTTGATGTATCTACCCCGAATCAGACATTCTTGATTACTCTTAGCAGGGCATGGACCCTGGAATAGCAGGTCTCCAAGCTGAGGTGCACATACCACAGTGATATGCAAACCACTTTAGCACAGTACACCTCAGCCTGGGCCAGATCTAGGTGGTTACAACTGCTCTCCCCTTGCCTGAAAAGCAGCAGCTTAGGAGGAGAGGACACATAGTTAAGTTTCTGGCTTGGAAATAAGGATCTGCAGCGTGAGGGATGGGGGAAAGGAATGATGGAAGCCTCTTCCTCTGTCCCACCTCATGCAGAGCCCAGAGCTGCTATTACTGTCCCTAGCAAGGTACCTGCTTTCTACAGCAGCTCCTCAAATATTTTGAGCTCTCCAGGTTTGTACGAAGAACTGATTTTTCCATGTGTCTCATGTCAGGTATCTTTGTCAATGAAGTTCTGGTGTTTTCTTCATCATAGGCTGGTCTCTGAGGTACAAACCCACACGGATGTCTCCTGAGAGAGTGCCAGGGCCAAACTCTGGTGTGACCCGTACATGCTATCGCATGCAAAGACTATCCTTCCCTCTGTCTTTATTTTAGGTTTGAAATGGAATTTCAAAATTTTATCAAATATGTGTTTTATTCATCATTTTCTTATCCCAAACTCAAGACCAAAACATGAAGTTTGGGATTTAGAAAATCGCCTCAGAACTGACTTGCAGCCATCACTGGAAATTCATTTTAAGTTCAAGTAATACAGATGACAACACTCACAGCATCACTGTTCCCCCGCCCCACCCAGCGGTCTCCTCTGCCTCCAGTGATGTGCATTCCTGCATGTCCTCTTTGTCATTCAGTAACCCCGTGTTCTTGCTGATGCTTCAATTTGTATGGGTTTTTCATAGTTTCAGGGCAGCAGGCTGCTTGCTTGTTTGATGATATTTGTGGAGCAAAGTGTCCCTAAGGAAAGATTGCAAGCCAAGAAAGAAATTAATTTTTCTGAAATGTGACTTCAGGAGTCTGAAGTTATTCAGGATTTCAGGAGTCTGAAGTTAAAGTCAGGAGGAATCACTGATACACAATAGCCCTGGCTTTCAGGTTGCTCATTTGAGTGCTCAGATACGATCCTAACAGCATTAGCTATTATTAGGCAGCTATTTTTTAAAAAGTCCTAGCTAGAATATTTGCATTCTTCGGTAGGAGTGATTGGCTGATGCATTTCTTCAGTCCCTTTGGCAGTGCTGGATCTGCTTCAGGTTTGCAGACAGCAATGGCTTTGGCAAGTTCAACTTTTTCTGTTGCCCACTCTTCAGAAACTCTGGGATCTGGTCTGCACTAGTCAGGATGGGGTGTTTTACCTTCACCACCCTCCTAGGACCTGCTGACTCACCTTCTGGCAGCTCCCATCTCCCTCTACTGACATATAGAAGGGAGATAAAATTAGGGAGAAATTAGTTTCACCTTAGTTGTACTTTAATTCTTTCAAAAATTCAGATATTGCAATGCTGTGAATATCTAGCAGCTGTGCCCAACTCACTCTCGGATGGCTAATGTCATTGCACAAGCCTTGGGCTGAACACCACAGGTTTGCACCAAAACATAAGTTGTCACATTTGTACACCCAAACTGCAGGTGAAATCCAAGTGTGGGCAGTATGTTTCCCCAGGCCCTCAGTCTCCATAGTGAATAGCCCTCATGTCTTTCTGATAGCCTCTTAAATGTAGGAGTCTCTTAAAAGCGTATATAGATACACAGGCAGCACTTCAAAGTGACAAACCCTGAGAAAACAGTTTGCATCACTGCATCGCTGATGGCAGGGAGATGCTGTGCTTGGAAGCACATGCACTCACCTCTGTGGTGACAGGGGTGGTCAGGTCCCATCGGGTTACATCGGATGTGGCCACCAGCCCCTCTATGGAGACCCCTGGTCCCAGGCATGGGGAAGGGCTGCGGGGAGGAGGGAGGTCAGAGGGGGCTGACAGGTGGGGATTTCTGTTTTACTAGCAGAGGAAGGTGCACCCTGGCCCCAGGGAAGGGAGGGGAGTTGGGAGGAGGTGTGGGAAGGGAATGGTATTTGCAAGCAATGAAAGCCACCACTGGTGAGAAAAGGAAGAAGGTGGCTAATTGCCATGCCAGTCAAGTTCTCCCAGGAGCCGAGCTGAAAACGCTTGCAAACTGCATTCCCAGCCTCCAGCAGGTGGGAAGCCCGCAAGGTTTGCATCCTGACTCCACTCTCCAGAGGCAGGCGGACTTAAAAATCTCAGCAACAGTCTAAAAAACCACTAGCAAAGAAGTTGGAAGTTGAGGTCATTGTGAAGGTCAGCAGGGGAGGAAGGAGAAGGCTGACGTTTGCATGTGTGGAGCAGAAGGAGGAAATGATCATGCTCAACACTGATGTCCCGGTTACTTTTACACTGGTGTGGTGCAGTGCAGGCTCATGGATCATGCCCTGGCCCAGACAGCCAGAGCTTGAGCACCAGATTCAAGTTTTAAGCAAGCTGGGGACATCTGTGTCTGGTGTAAAACCAATTTAAATTGCTGTCTGGGTTTCAAGAGCACGCTAGGCTTCAGTTGTTCCACCGTATGCCTCCACTAGCATTCGTGGAGGACTGAGTGTGACTGCAAAGGGGATATCACAGCCTGGAGTGAGAGGAAGAGGGGCTGCCAGTACTTACCACAGGGTGGGGTGGTCAAGTAACCACACCTTAGAGAAGGGCAAGTCAAGTTACAACTCTGGCTTGGCTAGTGGTAGTCCACTAGTCACTAACCTCTTGTTTCTCACAAATAAGGAGCTGAAGAGCTTACAGACAGGGATTTCCTCCAACCCCTGCACTCTCCCACACACAGCCTTTCCCTTTATGGAGACTGGCAAGGCAGAGATACCAGAATTCGGGGGTTTTGTGCTCAAAAAAATGCAACTTCATATCAACCTGACTCCATCTTCTGCAATGATGTTGTCCCTCTACCTTTTTCTAAGGACTTGCCATTTTAAAGTAACACCTACACATTTGCATATACATGATCTCTCTTAGTACAAGAAAATCCAGAAGAGTCAGCAGATAGGGTAGTGTGGAGCAGAAGAGGAAGGAGACTCATCTCACTGACCATCCACATGGGCTCAGTGCCTGACAAGATACAAAGCTGGGTGCCAGTCCGTGGTGGTTGCACCCAGTCTCTAAGGCCTGCTTCCACTTGCAAAAAGCTGCCATGAACTTCACCAGCATGCCTGTGAGTAAGGACATCAGGCAGGGACTGACTGCAGATCCCGCTACAAGGTGCCACATGTGGTGGAGGTGCTGTATGAGCTGCTGCAAATAGCACAGAGCTCCCACAGCTTAATTTGTGCTTCTAATCAGTAGGATCAACTAATCCATGGCCCTGTAGCTCCTGTTACCTGAGGTAACTACTTTAAAAGTCCAAAGGGCAGGTGTTCCCCTATTTTCCATCAGCAAAGTGCTTTCCATTGAAGGCTGTTATCAGTGTCTCCCTGTAGGAACAGTGTTTGTGCAAGGTTAGAGAGGAGAACCACTCTTTAGCTGTCATCTCAAGATATTTAAGGCAGATGATTTAGGCAATTCCACACAAGCTTTCTCCCTGTGAAAAGGCCGCATAGCTGAGACAGCTGAATAATCTGGCCCTGGAGTATTTATAATTAATTAATATTTCCTGTTGCCTCCTAGCCTTTTCCTCTGTGTTTAATCTGTTAATTAGAAGCAGGTAATCAAGGATATGTTGAAAACATCTGCAGCAAGTGTTGCCCTCATAACTTCCTGCTCTGTCCACCCACTCATCAGCAGAACTGTATCAGC
Source organism: Morus bassanus (assembly GCA_031468815.1). Lineage (NCBI taxonomy): Eukaryota > Metazoa > Chordata > Aves > Suliformes > Sulidae > Morus > Morus bassanus. The sequence continues at coordinate 67,939,155 of CM062571.1, forward strand.
AGAGATCCTGAGCTCACCTTTCTAGGAATGCCTTTCACCTGTGTAATGCCATAGCAGTGTGGAGGTACTGCCTTTGAGTGCAGGCACGGAGACAAGGTGCCTACCCCACAACAAGGGTAGGTTGTGAATTTACAGTATAATCAGCTGCTTCATAGTAACCCCCCTAGAGTGGCTCTTACTCCATAGTAGATTAAAAATAGCTCAGTGGAAGAGGGACTAGCTGCCTTGTGCTATCACCATGACATAGCGTCATTTCTCCTATTAACCTTTCTCCTGAAGGATATCAACTGTTGCTCTCCTGTCTTTTCATTTACAGCAATGCCTTCCCCTCAGCGTTTCAGTGGTGAAAGCATTATCATTTGGAGTGACCTTGACATTACCATCTCTGTGCCATGGTACATTGGGCTGATGTTCAGAACCCGAAAAGTCAATGGCATGTTAATGCAAGCCAATGCTGGGTCTGCATCCAAGATCAACATTCAGGTAAAAATGTGGCTGCCTTTGGCTAGGAAAGAATTAAGAAATTCTCCCCCATCAGTGGATATGGCCACATGAACTGCATAGCTTCATCCACCCAGCTAAATGCCCATCAATAAATACAAATTATTAGTTTAGCCTTTTACAAAGATCAAAAGTTCATTCTAAAATCAGATTCATTGGTTTAAGATTTTTTTTTTGTAAGTAGAGGTAGTAGTGTGCATTAATATAGATGCAAAAAAATGTGTCTTTTGATTGTTTTGGGGTTTTCTTGTCAGTAGGGTAAGTTAGAGTCTGCATGTCTAAAGTTATATGAGGAGTTATTGCAAGTGTTTCCTTCTTTACTGTTTGGGCTTTTTTCCCTTTTGGACTGTCTTAGGAAACATTATCTTGCCCTCTGCCCCCTTCTGCATCAAATACAAATATGTAGCAAAAAATAGACGTGATTTTTTTTTAACAGATTCTGAACAACTATGTGCAGTTTGAAGTGTACACTGGCCTGAGCCAGGTTGCTAGTTTGAAGATGAGCCAGTCACGAGTCAGTGATGGAGAATGGCATCATTTATTAATCGAGCTGAAGAGTGCCAAAGATGGTAAAGACATCAAGTACCTTGCTGTCATGTCCTTGGACTACGGGATGTACCAGGTAAGGCAGCATCATAACTTTGCCACTGAGCGCTACAGAAATGTTTTTAGGAGAAAGCAGGATAAAGAATTGTGGACAAATACTTATGCTGTGAGCCATATTCTGCGGTGCTTTGTGCCTAATGAAGTTACATTAATTAATAAAGCTTAATAATAAGATATCTTGTGAACAAGTCTGTAAAAAGCCACATTCAGATGTCTAGCTCCTTACTGCTTTGATATTTTTTCTGTAATCTACTGGCAGCTACTGCTTGACTCCATCACTACAGAAAGCAGGCTGTCTGTGTCACAGAGGATGATAATGCTTCTTATCAACTGTCCTTTTCCTCAACAGAGCACCGTACAGATTGGAAATCAACTACCTGGACTGAAAATGAAAAGCATCATTGTGGGAGGTGTCTCTGGAGACCAAGTCTCTGTTCAGCAGGGATTTTATGGCTGTATGCAGGTATGGAATGAAAAGCGTAGCAACAAACTTTGAACTTTTAAGAAAGTACCCATGTGAAAATGTGGTATTTTCTTTTTCATCCATCCCTGAACATTTCTGTTTCCTCCATCAAAATATCTAAGAATCAAAATATTAAAGTCCACCCACTTTCCCAGATAGAAATCTGGTCTCACAGGGTATCAGCATTTGAAAAAAAATCTGGGTTTGTCTCATCAGATGATGTTTCTTTAAATTGTAGCCTCATGGATTAATGGAAGTAGTGAAACACATAGTACTGTATTCTGAATGAAGACTCTAATTGAAGAACAATTGTCTTTTGTCACTAGGGAGTAAGAATGGGAGAGACATCTACAAATATAGCTACACTTAACATGAAACAGGCTATCAAGATCAACGTGAAGGAGGGTTGCGAAGTGGATAACCCCTGTGATTCCAACCCGTGTCCCCAGCACAGCTACTGCAGTGACGACTGGGACAGCTACTCCTGCGTCTGCGACCCAGGTAACCCAGTGACCATCCCATGCACTCATCCAGGAGCTGGATCACATCTTCAGGCACTCATTAGAAGAAGAGCAGCAGCAGCAGCAGCATGCTTGCAAAGTGCTTCTCTTCTGATTCTTCCTCTTCCAATCAGTATTATTTTTCTTGGTCTTACTGTAGCACCCTTGAAGCTGCAGTCATGGACTAAGGATCATTTGTTCTAGGCAACGTATCAACCAAACAGAAAGACAGTCTCTGGACCAAAGGGCTCTTTCTGTGCACATCCCCTTTTCTTTTTGTCTGTTTTCTTTTTCTTTTTTTCTTTTTCTTTACCAGCCTTTTCTGCTGTTGGATTTCAGTCTTACACCCTGCATCCTAATCGAGATACTTTGAATGTTTTCTCTGTTTTGGTACATGTAGCCAGCACACGCTGTCAGCACCCAGCACAGTCACCTCCCATACAAGCAGGGAGAGAATACAAAACTATTTGTAACACATGCCCTGAATATAGAACTGGGAACCAAAGGCACAAGAGTGCCTCAAGCATGTTAACAGACTGTCGAAAAGAACAGCCCACTATCTTTTTTCTTGAGAGGGGAAAAAAGTACCTTCTTTCTGACAGTGTCTCAGGGGGAATCTACTGATTATTGAAGGTGTGTTATTAGTGTATAAGCTTAAAATGGTCTTTTGGAGACACGCAAATCATAAATTACAATGGTTGCTGTAATTTTATGACATTGTCTCCCCAGGGTACTTTGGGAGAGACTGTGTTGATGTATGTAACTTGAATCCATGTGAGCATGTCTCCACGTGCGTGCACAAACCTAGCTCATCCCATGGCTACACCTGTGAATGTGGACAAAGCTACTATGGACAGTACTGCGAGAGCAAGTAAGATAATTATTTTTGTTCTTGGTTTCTTGATCCTTCCAGGTACCTCTTCTTATAAGGCAGCGGTCCTCCCCCTTCCTTTTCTACTTCCATTAGCTTTCCTGTTACAGTTTGAGTGTTCAAAGTAGATGGTACTTGCAGGCTCCAGGCTCTGTGCCCTTCGGCGCTCCTGAGCTCTCTTCCCAGAGACCAGGCAAACTTCCATATACTCAAGGGCCACTTTTCTTCAGCAGCAGCTCAGGGGCTAGGCCAATTGTGCTGTGTTACACAGCACTGTATCTGACCTGTACTTTGTGGTGGGTCTGGCCTTAGTTTTCTCTGCGTCTCTCCTTCAGTTCCCTCAGCACACAGACAGAGTTTTGCACCCAGTCCAGGCCAGATAAAATGGTTTTGCAATTTGGGTCAAAAAAGCCATCTCTTTTCTGGACAGTCTGGGAGGCCTATGTCCTGTTGCTGTGTAGGGGAAACGTGCTGATTCCCTTGTCACCAGCTTCCTGGTCTCAGATAAGCATTCAGCAACAGACCTCCTCTTATCCCAGAGACGGCACTTTGATTTACTGTAATATGGGCCATTCATGATGTGCAAATGAAGTGCATTAGTCTGCCCATTTAGGAATAGCTCATGTGATGTTTCCTTCCCTTTGAAAACTGCGAGCTTATTCCTCTGCCTTTTGTTGTGTGGGCTTGCAAATGTTGGCCATGCTGTTGCCAGATTCATCTTTCATTCCTCTGGATTAGTGACGGAGAGACATTGTCCTTGTCATTATCTGCTGACATCACGTCAAGTGCAGCATTGTGGATTTTCATATTATAAAGCATAGAAGTACAAACTTGGCAATTACTATAAACAAAATTTGGCGTGGTCTTTGAAACAGACGGCAAACAGCTTTTCTTTCCTAAAATGAGCAGCAGGGAGGGGATTCCTTGTGCATTATGCGGATCACAGACTCAATAGAATTGTCCTTCAGGCTATTGCTTTACAAAGACTTTCAGCTAGCAGAGACCCTGGTCACTGCCCCAGCCCCTTCCCAGAGCTCTCCTTGCCAGCACTAGTGTTGGGGCATCTGTGGGACAACCTGCTCAGAAGCTCAACCAGAAGAAACAGAACCAGCAAAAACGAGGGTTATCCTTCAGCAGGGGTGGCTTTTGGGTTGCTGCATAGCCTCCAACGAGCTGTGCTGCTCCACTCATAGTCTGAGTCGTAGTCTTTGATTCATAGTCTTTGATTCATAGTCTGGGTCAAAGCAGCCACCCTTCCCTCTTCCATGTCCCCAACCACACGTGTCCTCCTCCTCTTCCTCCTCCCCTGTGGCAGACCAGAGCTTTTCAGACCCTCTGGTCAGCCGGCTGAGAAAGCCAGGTTGGCTGAAAGTAGCGACTTTTCTTTATTGGGTAAGCTTGCAGCCAGCTTTGCATCTGAGCTGGTGTCCCTGCAAACTGGACAAGCACTGCTGCCCATGGCAGGGCTGGGACAGAAACCTGTGGGAATGGGGGGTGGGATATAAAGTGTTGGGGAGCTGTACCCCGAGGCTGTTTGTGGCGGTAGGTAAACCAGGGCACAGGCTCAGCACCGCCTGCAGTTGCTGGAACTGTTAAGTGCTAACGCAGAGCGACACAGGCTGTCCAGCCTGCCCCAGCAAGTGCTTTCCCCGGCATGGGGCTGGGGCTGGTGGGACTGGGACCATTTCCACTAGGCAGCACGGGCCCCATCGCCCTCTCCCAGAGGAAAGAGCACTTTATGTACTTCATACAGACGTATACTCCTTGCATAGAGGAGCTGGTCTTGAAAACATTTAGAGAAGCGTTCCCTATAGGGTTTCATAGCACTGATAGTCTTTATTTTCTTTTATTACAGTGTATATATATTTATATACATATTGATTGTTGGCTGCTGCAGTGAGATACATTATACTCTATAAGCTGATGGAGTTGAGTGCAGATTTGGCTAAAGTTCTTTTTTCTCACCTTTTAAGAGGAAGCTTAAAAGAACTTTCTTTAAATTTTTATTTCTTTTTATAGGATCGACCTGCCCTGTCCCAGAGGCTGGTGGGGAAATCCCATCTGTGGCCCATGTAATTGTGAGACTAGTAAAGGGTTTGATTCTGACTGCAATAAGACCAATGGAGAATGCCACTGCAAGGTAAGCAAAATAAGCCAGTCTTAAGTCAAAATTTCTTTAGTTTAAAAAGTAACTATACCACTACTAGCTGCAACAAGTGCATATCTGAGACAAAGTACACACAGTTGTGCTTTGTATCATATATATATACACGTGCACAGTGTAGTTAATCTTTACCTAAAACATTTTGCTGGCACCACCCTTCACAAAATCATACTGTGCAGCTCTTATCTTATTTGTGTTTGGAAAGCAAAACTGAGAGGATGAAAGCCTGGCTCTCATCTCTCTGAAGTGCAGCCTGGTTTATCGGGGGAGATCAGACCTGGGCGCAGAGGAGTGCTGGTGGTGTTTTGTGTATCACAAGTGAGTAATAGCCATGAAACAGCTCGGGCCAGCTGGGTGAAGCTCTCCCCTGTGCAATGGCCAGCAAAAGGCTTAGCAGCTGGAGAGAGGTAAATAATACAAGAGGCTAAATGCTTTCCTCAGTGACGGCTCTGTTGAGTTTAAGAGGAATTTGCTGTGGACAGGCAGGGACAGACGGGGGATGAGGGAGGGGAGGCACCTCCCTCCTGAAGGTTTTACAAAGGACTTCTCACAATAGGTTTTACAATAGGCTTGAATGACATCAGAGAAGCTGTGCCTGTGCAGACCGGCAGCAGCAAATCTGGCCCCGTACTCCTTTCTGAAATGCCAGCAGGACACACAGCAACTGTTGCGTTAAATCGAGTCAGCGGGGTGCCAGCACCATGCTCTTGTGTAATCGCGTAACGCCTCAGATCAAAAGCACTTGCTGATGTGATTTGAATACGTGATCATTGGTTGCTCTCCACCCTGTACATGAAACATAAGTGGATGGTGCAAGAAGTTTCCTTATTGGCTTGTTCATGCCATACAAGAGTGGAACTGCAAAGCAGAGAAAACTGCAAATCTGCCAAGAATAACTTTGCTGGGCACTGGCTGCAAGTACACGAAGAGTAACGTGGGCCCTCCGCCCTCACTGCAAATGGTGGTCCAAACCCCAGGTCTCTGCAGCATAGGGCAGCCCAGCCATCCGCCGGCGCTCAGCTGTGCCTCTCTACATTGCCAGCGCTAACACAGCACACTTCCAATAGCTATTACGTTTTCTGTTAATAGTAATACCGTTATTATCCTATGGCTTGCAAAATTAGCCCTTTTATGATGCCCATGCTGCCAGAGCAGGATTTTAGAAACACAGGAAATTTGCAATATAGGTCAAATACCTTGTGTCTATCATTTTGGGTTTTTGTAGGCAAATTACTACAGGCCCCAGAGCAGTGACACCTGCTACCCCTGCGACTGCTTCCCGTCTGGCTCCCACACGCGTGCCTGCGACATGGAGACGGGACAGTGTCCTTGCAAACCTGGCGTCATAGGGCGGCAGTGCAACCGCTGCGACAACCCATTTGCTGAAGTTACCACGAAGGGCTGTGAAGGTACCTCCTGTCCCGCAAGTGCTGCTGATCAGCCGGGCTGATCCTGTAGTTGCAGGATCAGAGCTGCTAGCAACGGGGAGATGGGGGGTACACAGCAGTGGGCATGCAGCTTGCATCCTGGGACACATGTGAGCCCAAAGGGCTGGCTCCAGCAGGGGCAATGGAAGCTGCAGCAGCCCAAACATGCACCCATCCTCCAGAGTCTGTGCCAATATGACTCATGGGGGCTGGGGGGAAAGAAAAAAGCTCATATTTCTTTAACTTTTATCAAATGGAAATATAGCAAGCTTATGGGGGGAGAGCAAAGCACTAATCCCAATTTTACTTGAAACCTGAGTTGATCTGCCAGCGCAGCATCGTATTGCTATGCTGCAGCTGAAGAGGCAGACGAGAGCCCTCGGTGCCTTCTGCCCACAAAGGCTGTGCTGTGCGCCTAGTGCCCTCTGCCTTTCCTTCCCCATCTTGCCAGTCCTGCCTTTCCTCTCACCCACCCACCCTCCTCCTGTGATCAGCACAAAGCTGCTGCGGCAGCCATCTCACCACAGTGTGTGGGTGAAATGAAGGGGGAGCATTTTCCCGACAATAAAGGTGCAGACAGAGATAGGCAGAGCCAAAATCCAGAGCCCCATAATCATCCTGAGCCCTCCTCTGCCTGTACCTGTCTGCCCACACTGCTGGATAAGGAGCAGCTGATGGGTTACAGCTTGGAGGGCACTGCGGAGGGCAGGTATCCTGGCAGAGCTTGGGCATTACAGGAAGGTCCTTTAGGCAAGTTGAAATATCTCCTTGTTGTGATTTTTATCTTGTCAGGAAAATTGCATAATTTATTTTTCTGTTTTCAGTAATTTATAATGGCTGTCCCAAAGCTTTCGAGGCTGGTATTTGGTGGCCACAGACCAAGTTTGGCCAGCCAGCTGCTGTGCCATGTCCTAAGGGATCAGTGGGTAAGTTCCCTGGGCAAAACATTAACTATTTTATCTACATGCCTGTTTGAGGGGGGAAAAAAGCAAAAAAATGTGAACATAGAGAATGGCATTAATTCATTGGGTCTAGAGATTATAGCATAGCTCCTGCATATCATAAGCAGAAAAGTTTAGCTAGCTGAAACTCAAGAACTGTTAAAATACATTTGGAGTAGGAGCAAGAAATAAATACAAAAGTGCAGCAGATAAACACATATAAAGAAGAGAAATTCTGTATCTGTATTTTTAAAAAAGCACAGTACAATTTTCTATTTTCTGTTTACTCTATCAAACAATTCTTATACATTTAACTTTTAGTTTCTAGCAACTTGCACATGTTCTTTAGCCCTATAGCTCCTTTGGGCAAAGATAAAATGAGGAAAATCATTTATGTGATGATTGCTTTACTAGCATTGCAGGCTAATAAAGCTAAGAGTTACAGCAGAACTCGTGTTTTTCCACCCGACATCTTTTCTCTAACCCATAATTCAGACAGCTGAAAAACACATTTTATGAAGTACGTGAGCTGTGTCATTTTGTACAGCAAACAAATAACAATCTGCTTTTTCATGCATGTCCCTGAAAATGTTTATAAGATTTTTGAAATTGGAGTTCACAATCTTTTCCGAAGGCTGTTCTGTGGGAAATGAAACCTCTGTCTCATTTCTGATCCTGGTAACTCTCTGCTGCAAGTGCTCCTCAGGCTCAATGAGTTATAAATGGTTACGTGACTTCCCCAAATATTACCGGGGGGACATCACTGCCTGTAGGTGTGCAGAAGGTTTGTGGTCAACCAAGCTCCTGTTCTGAAGATTTTAGGAGATAGAATTAATTTTTTTTTTTTAAGTCAAGAATATTTACATTATTGAACAGTATAAAGTTGAATTAAAATAAGTTTTCTGCACTGTTCTTTTGGTTGACCCTAGTGTGTCTTCTAGCAAATAGGCTAGCAGGCAAGAGTGCTTATAATAACTGCATATTTTAAGTGAATTTTACAGAACATTCAAAAAAAGTAAGCTTTATGATAATGAATATTCAGACTAAGAACCTGAGGCTTAATCATATTCACCTACTCATGGAAGAGAAATAATATAATTAGATACTGTTCAACTAATGATAATTCTTGTTTAGGTATTAGTAATTAAATGGCTTAGACACAAGCAATATGTTATGTGCAAGTTAACTAGCACAATGTAAATTTTTAATTTGACAGCTTGCAATTCACTGTGAAGGAACCACAGCCAAGAATCGCATCCTAAAATGATTTGACAAGTAGTACAAAATAGTAGGCTAAATTAAACAGTAAGCTGCTCACAGACCATTCACAAGTGGCAAAAGGCAATTATACGTGTTGGCTGAAGCATTTGCTGCGTGCAGCATGCGAAGGTGCTAGCATGTTTTGACATGAAGACAGCATTTGTCTGGGAGGTCTTCCTATATAGGCTATTGCACAGAAATCTGAGCAGGGATATGTTTTCAGAAATATTTAGGAAGTGCACAGTCTTTCTCATATTTGGTATAAATAAATTGCTGAATTTATTTGGGAATGTTAGGGCAGCAAGGCTGAGAGTGGTTGGGCAGATCTTGAAGCTGGCCTTACTTTCCTCTAAAGCCTGAGGAAATGATTCATGGCAATTAGTAGTCTTTAACTTTTCTCAGACAGAGTTCCCAGTTTGGAAAGTGAAATGTGCGTAGCTCTAAGAAACTTGAAAACATAGAAAATCTGAAAGTCTAGGATATTTGAAATCTATGAAGATTCACCCAGCACAATTCAGAACATTATTTACCGTTAACACTTTGTTTCCTTTAGGAAACGCTGTTCGCCATTGTAACATAGAGAAGGGCTGGCTGCCTCCTGAGCTTTTCAACTGCACCACCAGCACTTTTGTGGATCTAAAAGTCATGGTAAGCTTATTTTCTCATTTTTTGCCTTTATTTTGTAAATGATCATCAATTCAGACTCCAGTTTGATATCCCTGCATTCCATCTTTTGACTGAGTCCTTGAACCCCCTCATTTCCCATCAGGACCCTTGTGCTTTTCTGGTTCTCCATTACATTTTTCCATTGAGTTGTCCTGTCAACCCTTTCTCAAGACAAACATTATTTTGATCAAACAATTGCTTTCTGCCAAAAATTCCGAAATGATGATTGTATTTGTAACTAGAATGAAAAAAAAAAAAACCATCATTGGCTTTTTTCTTCCTTCTTGTCTCTGATTCAGAATGAAAAGTTACACCACAATGAGACCAAGTTGGATGGAGACAAAACCATAAGGATCGTGAGAGTGCTGCACAATGCCACCAAATACACACACAGCTTGTATGGCAACGATGTGAGGACAGCTTACCAGATGATGATCCGGGTCCTCCAATATGAGAGCCAGCAGCAAGGGTTTGACTTGGCAGCCACGAGGGATGTGGAATTCAATGAAGTAAGAGAGATACTATATACTGTGCTAAGCCTTTACAGTTCACCTTAAGAGTTTTATGGCAATGGATAATTAAATTTGCCTTTGACCAAGGTGGAGCAAATACCATATAATTGCTTCATCTGTTTCATAAATCAGTTAGTCTTCTCAGTTTAGAATGGAAAGTTGGTTATGCAAGTGCGTACGCATACATGTGTGTAATGCAAATATTGTAGAAAGTGTTGTTATAATAAATATCATCATAATAACAATCAAAAGCAAAAATCCCCAAATGAAAAAAATAATCAAGTTGATATGTTATTCCTGGATAAAATAGCTTCGTGCACCATATTAGATTTTGATGGAAAACCTGCCTAATGTGATCATTTTCATTTAAATGTGCAGTGAAGTAACTCTGAGCCAGTTACTGACTCTGAAGGTTTCTTATAATTCAGTTTGGAAACACTTAAGTCATATTTATTGAAGAGTTGGTACATTGAAAGACACTCCATACCATATTGACATTTTAAGTGATGCAGGCACATACAAAAATGCATGCCAGAGGGCTTCTGCTAGTCAGAGCATTCATGGAAGACGCAGTTATTACCAAAGACCTGACCAGGTCTAATGAACAAGCTGTAGCACCCTCTCTGTCTTGGGGAGACACATAGTTGTGGTGGGAAAATGTGAGATGCGGAGGAAGTTGGGAGTTTTCTGTGGTCTGAAAATGTGAAGGTTGGATGACCCGTGTCAGGCTCGTAGAGCTCTCCTTGTTCCCATGGGGGCTGCAGGGTACTGCTGTCCATGCTTGCCAATACTATTTCCAAGGTCCCGACCATGGCACAGCACAGACTCCAAGCTAAAACGTCCTGCTGGACCTGTGCTAGCAGAGCCCGGAGCTCTGCTAGCTCTGGAGAGAGTGTAGGGATGCTGGAACAACCCTCCATGGGCCAAGACTGGCCTCGTGCTGGCCAAAGGTGATCTGGCTCCCTTTGAAGGTGTGCTACACCCAGCTCACTGCTCACAGTACTCCAGGAGGACCAGCCAGGTCAGGCAGACTTTGGGGGAACTTGGAGACCCTGTGCAAGGCCAAGCTGCACCAGAAGAGGACGTCCCTGGGGAGGTGGGAGCAGGAGGAAATGTGACTGAGAAAATTCCTCAGTGTCTGGGGCTGTACAGTCAACAGAGAGGGGAGAACTTCTGAAACATTGAACATTTTAGGTACACCAGATTTTGAGATTCTTTTTTTCCTTTGCTAAGGAGACACTGTGCTGACAAACTTGTACCTGCAGGCTGTGAAGTGAATGAATTCCCCCATTCAGATCATGAGAAGGAGCTTCATTTTTAGCATGTTTTGTTAAGTAAAAATAAGAATAAGCAAAAAAGTGTTTTGGAAACCCCTGCTTTAACTTATTATTCTCTGCACTTGGCGCTGAAAATCATACAGATGATGTTTTCAAGAACTCCCTAAATATTTTTAGGGTAGGTCAGGGATTTGAAAACTAATCAGTAAAGCTCATGAGAAAAAGGAGTTAACATCCTAGGCTGAGGGAACACAAGGGGAGAAGGATTTTTTTTTTTAATAGTCTCGGGTAGAAGCCTGAAAAATAGATAATAAAAAAACATAAATAACATTCACAAACACCGAGGAAGCCTGGTACCAAGTACAGCATGTGCCTCCTGTGTTCCTGGGGAATCATGTAGTGCTTCTTGCCCTAGATAAAGGTAGTCGTGCTGGCAGTCTCTTTTATCTCAGGTACATGTTTGCAACCTCAGACAATACTTAGAGAATATAGCATCTTTCCCATCTGCTTCTAAATGAAGGGTTATGTGTATCCAAAGGTTTGCCTTGGCTATTTTAGAGCTTGAGGCAATTAATTCCTACCATCCTTTATGCAAATTTTACCTTAATTAGGAATTAGCTTTTGACACAACAATGTAGTTCATATGTACACCAAGATGAAAAACTTCATAGCACCTTTCCCATTTAAGCCATTTAACACTCTCTTTTGGGTTCTTCTTCCATTCAGCCTGAGGGTCCATTTGGATATTCTTGTAAGAAACGGCAAAAGGGGCAGATCCTCAGCTAGAACTTCTGTTTTAACACCATTTGTAAGCAACATAAAAATAGGGGGAGAACAACATAATTTAAGTTTTCTTATCTATCTTCAAGTTTGTAAATGCAAGTTAATATTTGCTCTTGTCATTCTTCACCATGTAAGTTGTCCTAGTTATCCATGAATCAACAAATTAAAAAAAAATAAAAGAGAAAGCAATATTGCTATCTGTAGCCTTCTTTTAATTTATAACATATCACATTATTTTGATTTCTCTGGGGGAGTTCTTCAGTGTACATATCAAGTACTCTGCTTTTCTTGTCTCTCATCTCTCCAAGACAAAGAAAATATGGTTAGGTTTTCCTTCTGTGCTTTTCTTGCTAGGTTTCCTGTGTCAAAGGGGAAAGAAAGTAGGCAGTTCTCTTATAGCCTCAAATTTTGGCTTACTTTGCTCATAAAAACTTTGGAGAGATTTGCTTTATGTAGCAAAAAAACCTCAGGGTGAGTAACTGGTGTGCATATTTTCATAAGGTTGCAGTAGAACATGCCTGCATTAAAATATTTCATTATACGCTCACCTGAGGCAGTAATGCCAATCATTTTCAGTATTCCTCACTTGAAACCCAGTGCTTTGTCTGCCTCATAATTTAGGCTTGTACTTTGTTTCTCAGAATCTTATCAAAGTGGGTAGCACTCTACTGGACCCCAGCAACAAGGAGCACTGGGAGCACATTCAGCGAACGGAGGGTGGCACCGCTCACCTGCTCAGGCACTACGAGGAATATTTCAACAACGTGGCCCAGAACATGAAGAAAACCTACATGAGGCCTTTTGTCATTGTTGCCACTAACATGAGTGAGTATCTGTGTTGAAAACTGCTATTTTGTATTAGAGCTTTAAAAATGTGCTAGATAGAGGTGCTAGCTATTTGTTTTAATAGTAGCCACTGAGAAACAATGCATTTGGATTTTCTAATCTAATCAGTGCATTCATTTCAAGCCAATTGATCCATATCTCTCAGTTGCCATGGGGGCCTCCTGGCAGACATCTGATTTGTTTTCCCCCCGAGCCATGCCACTGCTCCCTGTGGCATTTTATTGCAGCCACAGTACTGTACAGATGGTAGGAAGGACAAAGTTTGTAAGTAAAGGTAATGCCTTTTGAGACCACCTAGTATAGTTGAACATAAGTAGATCAAGATTTTGAAAGAATCACCCCACCACCACCTGAAGAATTACTGCAGTACAAGAAAAAAACCCTACTGTTGATCGTATACCTCTGATTTTCACATGCTTGCCTACCGTGGAACCTATCCAGAAAATCATCTCCTGTAGAATTTCCTATACTGAAAGGTATTTTCTCAGAATCACCCATCCAAGCCTTCAAACACCCTCCCAGCCTTGCAACATGCATCATCAGAGCAAAATCCTTGGGGTCCAAAATATCCAGAATGGGTCTAAACTGAGAAGGAAGCATCAGGCATGCCCAGATGTTTTCCCCACCTGTCACAGTAAATGCCTCCTCTAACAAGCAAATAGCAGTTCCTGCACTTGCAGGGCTGTGATGTACTTCACAGATGTCCCCATGGTACACATGCAAGCGAAGCACAGCAACCACAGCCTGGTCAGCCTCTTTACCCATTTTGTCCCCTGCCCTCTCTATTTCATTTTCTCCCCAGGTACCAACAGTCTGAGCTGATCGGGTGTTGGGGATAGTCCTGCTCTGAGCAGGAGGTGAGACTGAGCTGGGTATCTCTCAGAGGTCCCTCCCAAGCAGCATTGCTATCTGTTTTTTATTTCAGACCTGAAGAAGGGCTTATGTGCCCAAAAGCTTGTCTTATTTTCTGAACTACACCCATTGGTATAAGAAGTGAATGTACATTTGCCTACAAACCTTGGGCATAAAAAGCAAAGGCATGAGACAGTTAAGCTACAAAGTTTATAAAGTCCTGCATCAGCTCCAAGGGGGACGGATTATTGTTGAACTAAGCCAAACTGAAACACTTTGATTTCTGTTTAATAAATCAAAACCGAAATATTTCCTTTTGATTCAAGACAATCAGAATCAAAATATTTTTATCTTCACACTCAGAAAAAAGTATGCTTAGTATTTTAACCCAACTGAACTGAGATGAAAACAAAAACCAGAATTTCTTGCGAGTTGTAAATCATGATTTTTTCGACCAGCTCTTCCTGAGTAAAAAGGCATGAGCTTGGGAGGGATGAGGCAACTCTGGCCTGAAAGGGGTCTGTTTTCTTTTGAACAGTTTTTCCAGGTGAACATGGTGTTAATGGAGTTTCCTAATGGCTCATCTGGGAGTTATTTAGAGACTAGGAGAGGAATGGGAATTTGCAGATCTTAACCTGGATATTTCTTCATATAGAAACTTGCAGTGGGTCACAGCTTTCGGTGTAGGGTTACCCCCGGGACTTCCAGCTTCTCACTTTTATTAGAACATCTAAATGGGCACTCAGTGACTTCTCTTAAATGGGAAAGTTCAAGCCAACTCAGCTGCTTTTAAATATTTTGGCAGTTAGGCAACAGGGAGAGCTGATGAGGTGAGCCAGAGAGGAACTGCTAGTGTAGAGGAAGGAGAAATGGAAGACTAAGGAGTAGTCCCAGGTAAAATCCAGGTTATTTTCTGTGCTTAGCTGACTTTGCAATTTAACAGATGCAGAAGTAGTATGTTTCTGAAGCAGCAGATTTAGCCTTCACTGCAAGAAGCAAGTCTGAAATTGGAACATGCCATTTCTATGTATCTAGTGTTTGTGGTAGTGTTTTCCTGGTATGAGCTACTGTCTTGTGAATTCCTTTCTACTACCTCTGCAAAATAAATTTGTAATTTGATAAATGTAACATAAAGCTGAAATGTAAGCTTTTAGTTGTCACTTAAAGTATTGAGAGAAATCAGATCTGACTTTCATTTTGGGGGTTTAAATTTCTTCTTTGTGTTGTGCAGATATTTTAACCTTTCAGTTGTGTTGCATTTTGTAGCAATATCATATTTGAAACCATTTAAGTTGATTTTATGGGAAACTTTTTCCCCCCCCCCAGTTATTGCTGTTGACATCTTTGACAAGTCTAATTTCACGGGAGCTAGAATACCACGATTTCATGAGATTAAAGAAGATTATCCAAAAGATCTGGAGTCATCTGTTGTCTTCCCTGATACTTTGTTCAGACCTTCAGACAGGAAAGGTAAAACCCTTCTGCTGCTGTTCGGAGGGCAATTTTGACTAGCTCCCAAGGAGCAAGATTAATCCTCGTGAAGCAGAGGGGTACTAGGGTGAGAGCGGGGCAACCATCTACACAAGCAAACATTATTTAGGGATGGAGCAGCTGTGCATACTTCTGAAGTATTTTGCCTGCCGGCAGCGACGGCAAGCATGGGGGGCTGCGTAACTGGCTGTACCTGTCTGTCAGGTCTCACTCGTGGCCCCTCAAACCACCCTGTCAATGCAGGAGAAATGCTCTGCCTCTGTTCCCACCAGGATGGGATGGGACGGCTGCCTGGAACCTGCAGCCCCACAGCCACCTTCCCCCAGCCCCTGCAGAGATGGAGGGAGGCAGTGTGAGAGATGGAGGATCCAAATCTGGGCGCAGAGCTATGTTATCAGAACCTGACAGCAAATAAAAAGTCTTGAGTTGCACGGGTAGATGGGTGATGAGGGAGAATATATGGGCAAGTACAGGATTCCCAGTATCTCTGAAGTACCTGGAGATGGCTGAGAGGAACCATAAGTTACCTTGGGCAAGGGAAGAGAGAGAGGGTAACCCGAAGTGCAATAATTATACACATACCATGGCTGAATCTCCTCCAAATGGAGAAATAGTAACACTTGTGAAGATAACGCATAATAATTAATAAGCTAATACATATTTATGACTTTTTCCTCAGAAAATAGGGCACCTGCTTGTATGACTTGCATCTTTTCTGTAAGGAAAAAGGGAATGCGAATTTTAAGACATACTGCCAAAATTGAAAGCTCATTATATGACAGAATTAGCAGAGAGAAATCCCATGTGACCAGTTGTATTTATAACACTAATTTTGCCATATATAAAGATACATGCAATTTAATAGCATGCATATTGTTTTAATGTTCTCCTTAAATCATGCACAGAGTATTTATATACTTTTGTATCTTCTAGCTTAGAAGTGGCTTATTTCTAGCTAGACTAAATGGTTATTCATGGTTCTATGGTTATTTGATTAAAAATTTTATTAAAAATATCAAATATAATGTTAGTATTATAAGCCTAGAGTTATAACAACAGTAACATTTCTGTATCTTTGCAGAGCAAAATTACCAGTTTAAATGATATATCCAAAGTTGTGTGGAAAGAATTTAATATTTGTGTTAATTCCATAGCAGTACCTACAATGAAGCCTTCAAATCAAAAACTATCCTCGAAGGTGAACAGTGATGCGCTAAGCCCTGAGAGTGCATTTACAAAAAGAAAGAAGCGACACCCAGATGACTCAACACATCATACCGTTGCCATGGTTGTTATATACCGATCCCTGGGACACCTCCTGCCTGAAAACTATGATCCTGACCGAAGGAGCTTGAGGTTAACTTCAGACCTATTTGTGAATTATGCAGATCCCTTCTTCCACTTGCTCTGAGTGTGCAGGGAAGGCAGAGCTGCTTTTATACTGACCAAAAGTCATCTGTGCTGCAGTTGTCACTGCGGTACTGTCTCTTGTCCTCCTCTGGTACACTGTGGGGGTATAACCACCTCAGTAGTACCAGCAGCTTTTGGAAGTGCAGCTGTGTGGAAGGCTGATGGTGCATCTACTTCATTTTCTGAGTGGAAGCTACTGGAAATCTTTTATTTGCAGAACCTACCAAATCAATGCTTTGCATTTTAACTTTTAGATCATTTTGCAATTTTTCTCCTTCTGCAGATTGCCAAATCGCCCTATTATTAACACACCTGTAGTGAGCACAGCAATTCACAGTGATGGGGAGCTTCCTCCCAACCTGATGGAAAAGCCCATCATAGTGGAGTACACCATGCTGGAAACGGAGGAGAGAACAAAGCCCGTCTGTGTCTTCTGGAATCACTCCATCACGTATGTATCCTGCTTGCTTTAGGGCTGTACATGGCTACTGTCTCAGTAGCAGGTAAGTTTCACCCAGGAAGATTGTTCTGGAGGAAAACCCTTTTTACTCAGTTTATTCAACTGGCAACTGATTCCTAGGGGAATAGGGCCCATGTAATGACTTCCCTGAGACATGTAATGACAACCTGAGAAAAATGAAAATAATCATCATAAGTCCTCAAACAAAAGGATTAGCCATGTGGTTTCTAACAAACACGGTGCCATCATGTCTTTCTGCAGGGTTCATTTTCAACCAGCAGTTGAAATCTCACAATTTCCTTCTATTTGCTCATGCTTTTTGCCCACACATATGTATCAAGACAGGCATAGTCCAACTCCAGTGCCTGAATTCATGGCTCATCTGAGGTCCCTAAGTCAGGACTCTCATTGCCCCATGCCCTCTTTTAAGGAGGGTGTCTCTAGAAGATGATTCAGTTCTTACATGGGATGAATCTTCTCCTGTTACACTCTAGTGACTACGGACAGAGTACACGGCAAGCAGGCACAAACCCTTGATGCCTCAAGCCAGAGCCAGTGCAAAAACTTACAAAACCAGGTTTTTGTGTTGGTAAAAAGGAGGACCGAGGTTTTGCAGATAAAATTTTATGAGTAGAGATTATAAATTTTTTAATCCAAAGTCAACCCAAAGACAGTTGCATTGATAAGAAGCAACTTACCTTTCATTCCATCAACTATTGTGGATTTGCTTTAATTTGTTTTAGTGAAAAATTGGAGGGAGAGGAAATACAATCCTAATACCTAAGCAGAACATAAGCAAGGAGCATTTGACTCTGTAGGAGGGAAGTGTGATGGAAAAGGAGAAACATTCTGAAAATGGCTCATTTAGGTCTTTTGTGTTCAGTAAAGTTAAAGATACAGACATATTTTTCTTGAAAATGTGTAAAATATTAAGAACTGTATATGCTTGTAAGTCTTTTGTTGGGTTTATGGCATTGTAGAAACAACACAGTCCTGTTGGAGATATTTCAAGAGTGTGGATAAAACGAAAGAAAATGTGTTGAGAGGTAACTACATGCTCTGCATGTTACGATTTCACAATACTGTAACTATTACATATATAATGCAATTTTCAACCATAAAACCAGGCACATAGTGAGAGGATGATATTGTGTGCCCAGGGTAAGAGTAATAGCTGTTACTCGTTTCCTAATGATCCAAAACCTCTAGTAACTCTAGTAAACCTATGGAAAAATCCATTAAAAGGCAATATCCTGTGCTGGAAATAAAAGAGCAAACTAACCTAGGAAATGTTTGCCTCCTAGTCAAAAGCTTCAGGAGATTATATTGCTGAAAGGATTGAAGAAGCAACAGAAATCTGTTATGTTAGCAATAATAAACTACTCTATTTGCCTGCATGTAAAGCAGTGTAATTGCTGCTATGTACAGATGATTCTGCCAACTATGAGGGAATGGCAAGTCCTTTTTCATAAATTTTTAAACATCGTATGGGCTTGAATAACTCATTAGCTCTAAAGTGATTCATCTATTAGCTATTTGCTGGCAACTTCAATGGCATTGTTGTCTGTGTTATGTCTTCCTACAGCCACAGTTAAAAAGCAGCTCAAACTGCATGTAACTGCATGTAATAAAAGAGTTTTGAAAAAGTGAGTACTTTTCAAGAGAAAGTGATATTAAAACTATTTAACAAATATTTTATTGCTGAGTGAAAAAATCTGTAATATCTAATTAAAAACCTTTTTCAGTAACAACAAGAGTATTTTTATTGCTCATTGACTAAGGAATAGAATATTTAATATTGATGCAAAATAATTTCTGAAGTCGCTGGAGTTAACCAAGGCCGAACAGGAAAAAATTTTTAAGGGAGTAGTTTCTCCCCAATGTTAATACAAGAGATCTCCTGATAGAAAGTACTATTTACTGTTTTTAACCTTTTCTTCTCTACTTTTTAGAGGAACACTATGATAAAATCATACTACTGCTGAAACATATTTCACATAAGCGTTTTACAAGCAGTGTCTAAATCTAGGCAAATAGAGATGACTCAAAACCATGTGTATCTCTGTGGTTTTTGTATTTTTCTACCTTTGTTACGGCCAGCTTGTTCTGTGCAATCACTTCCCTTATTGCTTGTGTGGTCACTGACCCAAAAGCAAAGTTGTTTTTTTTTTTTTTTAATTCAAAACAGATTGTTATAAAACCACAAAATTTGGCCAGCAAAGCCAGGTGTCACATCAGAAGCTGCTTCAACTGAAGGCTTTTTAAATTGATGATATTCTTTCAGGCAGGTGACAGCAATAAATATTTCTGTCTTGGTACTTACAGTCCTCTTTGGTTGCAGAGCAAGAGCTGCAATAGCAGCAGGAGGTGAGGGGAGATCAGAGGACGGCTCTCAGAAATGCCTTTTTTTCCCTGCAGGATTGGTGGGACAGGTGCCTGGTCCTCCAGAGGATGTGAGCTGTTTTCCAGAAACCAGAGCCATATCGCTTGCCAGTGTAACCATGTAACCAGCTTTGCTGTCCTGATGGACATTTCAAAGCGAGAGGTGGGTGATGCCACACTCATGATTTTCGAGGGCTTTAGTTTTCAAGAGTTTTGATTCAGAGTTTGAGCTTCAGCTCTGAACGTGACTCAGAGCGTCGTCAGCGGATTGATCCCATGTTGCAGTGTGTCAGGAGCACGTTGCCCCATGCCTGACAGCACCCGCCGCTGGGTCTGCTGAAAGGAGCTTCTTACCTGGTTGGTGCACGGTGCAGCTGGCAATGCAGAACTGCGCCAGACTGTGCTGCAGAGAGCCATACAGAGAAGGGAGTGAGACAAGGATTACAGACACATGGTAGTTGTGGCATCACTTGATATTAGGTCCATCTAGAATTACAATAGCAGGGACAATGACATAATAGCGTAGGTTTTCCAGCATCTCAGGATGGCCTCAACAGGGGCAGTCCAGCATCAAATTCACCGGGATTCTTGGTTAACTTTGTGCTCCCTCCAGGTACTGCCTGTACACACTCAACATGTTGAGTGACTTAAGGGGTGGCATCATCCACTCCTGTTGGTCCTAAAACAAATCTGTGCATTGGCTCAGTAGTAATGAAAACATTGACTTTCCAAGTAGTAGATTCAACTGGAGGAAAAGGAATGGAAAAACTCCCAGAGGTCCTGTCAATCTGTCTTTCTACAGAATGGGGAGGTGCTTCCTCTGAAGATTGTCACTTACACAACCGTATCCATCTCGCTGGTGGCTTTGCTGATCACCTTCATACTGCTGGTCCTGATCCGCACGCTACGTTCCAACTTGCACAGTATCCACAAAAACCTGGTGGCTGCCCTTTTCTTCTCTGAGCTCGTTTTTCTTATTGGAATCAACCAGACTGAAAACCCGGTAAGAGTTACTCTGTGCTTGTTGCTAGAGTTGTTGTCAAGCTTTAAATCGGGGTTCATACTGCTACTTCTGCCTGCTCCCATCTGTTTCACTTTCTCTTCTTTTTTACTTCTGCTTGGCCTCAACAGTCATTTGAAAAACATCAGACTTCTAATATATTCTTATGTGTTTTACATGATCAATAGCAATGCAAGGAGATAGGACTATATCTTATTTTCAGAGAACAAATGACAGCAGGCCTGCTGAAGGCTTATCCCAGGAACTGAACCCTGAATGCTGATTTCTTCCTTCCTTTCCATCAGTATGTTTTCTGTCTTGCTTTGTCTGTTTAGTAGGAGGCTCTCCAGTTTCTCCTGCAGCAGGTACCTCACAAGCCCAAATGACTCCTGGTGTTGACTGGTAGGTTGTCAACTATGTGTTGCTGTGCAGGTGCTAATATGCATGTTGCACACCCGCCATGACCATTCTGGAGAAGCCACTTGTCAGGCATGGGAGAGCTTGCTACATCCAAGAATCAGTAGGAAACTTGTCAGCTTTGCTTTGTGCCTTCCAGCCACAGTGTTGGTTGGCTTCAGCCCATCGTATCTGTTGCCAAAGCTTAGTGCGGGCACCTCCAGCATTGTGCATGTCAAGAAACGCAAGCTATGAATGGACTAAATATGAGATATACACCACACATGAAGTGTGTATGTTCTGTACCTAGGACCTCATTGCTATCTTAACTATGTAGCATTATATGTAGTATTGCTACTAATTCTTAGTAGCACCCATCTCAAAAGTCATAGTTACCATGCAGTCAGGTAGGAGACAAGCAAGCAAGGATTCCAGCGCTGCCAAGCTTCACAGTCGCCTTTACCAGTCAGTAGCAGATGGGGGATGACATGCAGTAAAAAGAATGTCCTTAACAGATATTAAGAATATTCAGAATGCTAGTGTAGGGATTATATGAACACTCTGAAGAAAATCTATATTCTAGAAATCCTTTACTGTACATGTTTCAATCTAAATTTTTAGAGGGAAGTACAATCTCGAGATGAAAACACACACAAAAAATTAACCATGCTGATTCCACATTGTCCAAGGAGCAGAAATGGGAGAAAATGCCTACATTCAATGGGTATCATCACCGTTATGGTAACACCACCACTGTGCCTGACCACGTAGCCTCACTTACTATATAACTTAAGCCTAAAGTGTCACTCTGGATTCTGATATCCATTTGAGCTATAACATGCATTTTAGAAAGTATCTGACCTTGACTTAGAGATTTGGTGTGATGGCAGAGTCCCTTACCTCAGCTAGCGTAATGTCTCATCCCAGTTAAACACGCTGTCAGATTCTGTCTATTTTCAGCTTCCAGTAACTGGGTGCTGTCAGGACCTTTTCCTAGGAAATTTGAGAGACGTCTCTGTTCAGTAGTATTTCTTTTGGAAAACCAAATAAAATTAAGCTGTTTAAATTCTTCAATTTCTAAGATTCAGGTTATTCTGTTGCCTTTTTTCTGGGCTTTCTTCCCCCACGTTACCTTTTGGAAAGTTATGAATGCTAAACTGGACAAAGCTTTCCAGCTGGTAGTGTTGCTTCCAGTGCCATATTCCACTATTCCCCTGCACCAGGAACTCCAGTTATCTGCTGCTATGGTGAGGTCTTCTGCAGTGATCTGCCCTCTGGGATATGGTCTCACATCATGTGTGACCCACATTGTCTTTGTTTCATATTATGTGAGTTTGCATTTTAAAATAACTTTGCCCAAATGAACTCACCTTGCCAGTTGATCCACAGCACTCTGTGTAACTTGACCTTTCCCATGCCTTCTTGAGCACACCATTCATTTTTCACTGCATTTCACTAGTGGGAGTTTATACTCTTTTGGTTCTCTGACATGAATACTGAGCAAGCCCACATCCGTGCAGGATCTTACCAAAAATTATGCTGTAAATAATGGCTCCTCATTTCCAGATTCCTTTCATAGTATCATGAAGCACCAAGCAACGTTTTATAAGACTAGTAAAACAGTTCATTACAGCAATACCACAAATACTAATGGTCATACTCGGTGTGCTTGGTCTCTTGTTCCTTCTCATTTTCTTGCTTTGGGTCTCATGGTGTGATCACGTCCTGTACTGTTACCGGGACTCAATGAAACACCCTAAACCTTTAATCCACTTACAAAGATCTTTAAGTTACAGAATGTATTTCATACAGCAGAAAGCCACTCCTTAGAGCCTACCCAGTCAATTTGAGAAGTTAGGAGGGCTGTAAGCCATGTCTGCTTGAGACAATTATTCATCTGTCTGTATGGAATGAGAGTTGTCTAACGAGTCATGCACTGATGAACATAAAGAGGGAAAGAATGCTGGAGCACAAATAATGCTGCGCTGCTTGGCACCTAGCCTGGCTTTTATGGGTTTCTGTAAATTAACAGTCACATTTCTGGGTGAGGTTTTAATCTTTCCCTGGACTATTGATAGAAAGTGATTTATTTTCTTTTTTTTCTTACCTGAAAAAGGTAATGTTCAGGGCAGCAGTCTATTCATATGCATGTGCCAGTAGGAACAAAAAAAGTCCTGCTTACATAGAGGGAAGAAAGGTCTTTTATTTGGTGAGCTACGTTTTATTATAACACTTGGTGTTATAATAAAGCTAATACAGTAAGTGAATCCAGAAAGCCGGCAGTCTTTGTATGATCCCTTCACTCGGCAAAGTTAAACAGGGAAACTTATGTCTCTGAGCATTATACCATGAAAAAACACTAAAAAGTCATGCCAAAATCTGAAAGCAGGGTCAGTGCTGCATGGGAACAAAAGGATCCAAAACACAAGGTAAAACAAAAATTGAATGGTTACACAAAGTGCTCTTAATTCAAGCTTATCAGCAGATCATTGGCAAAATCCTTTGTTTTGCTTCTGAAAGGAGAAGGTTAATTCTGAGATTTCAATTCAGATGTTGCTTGTGGTCATTCCTGTTTTCACCCATCAAACCATTAAGTTGGGAGGGAAGGCTGGTTAGCAGATATTACAGAAATGCAAGTCTATGAAGGTCAGAGGTTTCAAGGTGGCCATTTGGTCACAAAGATGACTTCAGCTACCAGTTTGCCCACTGTGGCTGTTTCTCCTAGTCACACTAAGGACTCAGTCTCTTTGGTTTCAGCAGGTCCTTCATTTTTGCTGCTCTCAGCCTGGCAGAGCTGAGTGGTCCACCTTGTACTGCTGACACAGGATAAAAACCAAATCCAGACCTGGGACTGGAAGCTCCAGATCCCCTTATTCCTAGCTGAAGACGTGAACTACCCAGCCAGCACTAGCCTGCTTTCTGCTTGTCCTCATGACTTCTGTGCCTGACTGCAAGTAGGATGAGGGTAGAACTGAGTGTTTCTGGATCCAGAATATCCTACAGCCTGGTGGTTATGGCGGTTTTCTGCAGTGGACAAGAAGGGGGTTAACCCACCTGCTTAATCCAGATAGGGCCTAGAAGCCACTCTCCCACTTCCATAGTTAAATACTCTGATTCTGACGTTAGATAAAAGGTTGATTCCACTCTTTGGATTTATCTGTGGAGTAGGTGGTGATCTACTTCTGTCTGCATCATTTTAGTCCAGGGATAACAGCCAGGCATCCTCCATGACTTGTTAAACTACAGATGTGCAAGGTCAGTGAAGGGCAGAGCTGCAAGGACAAAAGAGATGGCCACTGCCTTACCCCATGGAGGCATCCATGCTTTTGCTTCTCAGTTTTTTTTTTTAAAAAGAGTCCCAGAAAAGGAGATGTAGATGGAACAGACCTTTTCAGACCTATGACACAGTCACATAGGGGCAAAATGATCTGCTGATCTTATGCTAGATCATAAGATCATGTCAAATTTTGCCTATTTGTGAGACAGACATTTCATTTAACTGATAAGAAAATTCCTCAAAGAAAGGTTGGATTTGTTTGGTTAAGGTGTATAGATCACCTGTTGCTCATGTTCAGCACATTCACTTCTGCTGGGCTGAAGCTTCATGGATTTCTGTCCCCAGAAGTGAAGTTTTTCAGAGCAAGAAGGACTTTCTCAGGGACTGGTCCTAAACTGAAGAGCTAAGATCTGTCTCACACCTCTCCTCCACCTCTGCCAAACAGGAGGAGAGTTTCTTTGTACTTTTTTATCTACTAATATCAGGCACAAAGCATGTTTTGTCTTACTTTAAGACAAAACAAAACTGTACCAGAAGAGCACACTTCCTTGGAGAGACATCTCTCCCTCTCTGGAAAGAATGAAGTAGCAGAAGAACCCATAGGATGGCCCTTGATGTGGAAATGGGAGACATCAAGTCAGTGCAGGGCTGAAAGCGGCTGTTCTCAGGAGCAATTTATTGGCTTTGCAGTAAGACCGATTTAGCTGATGCAGTTAAACACGCTGTGGCTGAATTCAGTGTAGAGGCATTGTGCAGGCGAGGCTCATACACGAGGCAGGGCAGAGGGTCTGCAGCCTCCTGCTCTGCACCAGGAGAAAGACTCAGGAGCTCTGCCAGCCCTGCCCCCTCTGCGAACCAAAGGGATTCAGTCAGAATAGCCAAAATCCTCACCTGTGCAGCACAGAGAAATTAACCACAGAATGTGGAGGGCAAAGGCAGTGACCAAAAGCATGTTGGGTTAATAGAGTAAAGCTGAACCAGACTCAGAACAGGCCCCATAACTTTAAAAAAAAAAAAAAGCTTTCACAGTATGAACAGCTTTTCTGAAACTCTGAAAAACTTAATTAATGGCAGTATATATGTTCTGCCAAAACCTTTTTATTACACGTGCCTTTAGCTGCACAGGGGAGCTGGTGACTCACCAGGCTGTGATTCAGAAGAGCAACTCTAATTTCCTTGCCCTTTCCCTTCTGCAGTTTGTGTGTACCGTGATTGCCATTCTCCTGCATTATTTCTACATGAGCACCTTTGCATGGATGTTTGTGGAGCAGCTCCACATCTACCGGATGCTGACTGAAGTGAGGAACATCAATTTTGGGCACATGAGGTTCTACTACGTCGTTGGCTGGGGCATTCCTGCCATCATAACAGGTACCATCAACCACCCCAAAACAGCCTCATTTCCCTTCCTTGCCATCTTCACTAGCCAGACTCAGGAAAGTCACCCCATCCAAGGCAGCTATGGGTGCACTCAGCTACTGCTGTCCTTTCAGTGTTTTCCTGAATGAGGGCAACACCAAATCATGTCTAGCAGAAGTCAGCCTGGATTTGGCAGTTGGGGTCTG
This sequence comes from Morus bassanus, assembly GCA_031468815.1. Classification (NCBI taxonomy): domain Eukaryota; kingdom Metazoa; phylum Chordata; class Aves; order Suliformes; family Sulidae; genus Morus; species Morus bassanus. Next base: position 67,964,805 of record CM062571.1, read on the forward strand.
TTGCCGCAGCTGAAGTGATACTGAGGGTTTTACAGTAACATAAACATAATTGCACCTAGATTAAAACAGGACTTGATAACATTGCTTGGGAATAACAGTATTTTTATTTTAACAACTTTGCCTGGAGCCTTCAGAAATTTTCCCTGTGCTGGTACCTCAGGATACGGACACACGGTCTCTCGGGGAGGTAGTTGCAGTGGCGTCAGCAGCGATGCTGCCCACAGGGCATTACTGCCCTTCACTGGACGTTCCTGTTGCCTACCCTTGACCTGCAGTAAATGCTCCCTGAAGGGGATTTCAGCAGTTCTGTTTTACTTGGCATAAAAACGAGCTGGGAATACTCAAGCAGCCTTTTACTTCATTTCAGATACAAAGGCGATAACTTCCAGTTGAGGAAAAGTAATGAAAAGCTGGAGGCAGTAATCTTTTAAACTGTTCCAGGGTGATCCACAGGAGCACATCCATCTCCGCCCTCACCATGCCTATTTTTACAATCAGACATTTCCAGTGCTACCCTAAGCACATGGTGCTGCGTTAATTCAGGCAGACAGCTCCTTGGGAAGTGCGCTTCGCAGAACAGTTGGAGCGGGGTTTTTTTGGTTCAACTATTTCAGCATGTATCTGTTGCCATATGGGAAATCAGATCATAGGCAGACAGTTAACTTTTATCCAATTACTTTTATTTTTACAGATAGCAACATACTGTGAGCAGCGGCAGAGGTTTAGATGCCTCTCAGATCAAACAAATAGCTATCACTCATATACACTTGGAAAAATACTGTGTAACAAGTTAGAATTTTAAAAATATACGGGTTTTTTTCCTATGTGACTTTAAAAAGTGTAATACAGAAACATAACGTAGGTTAGTACAGGTTGGCTTTCATTCTGGAGAGCTGGTAAGTTTTTTTCACATCACTTTGTACATAAATAATTTCTGCTTCTATTGGTTTATCCAGAACACAGTGGAATGTACAGCCCAGAAGGCTCTGCCACTCCAGACATATCTCGGACATTTGAAATAGAAATCGTCATCGAACTTCTACAACATTTCAGACCTGTGTAACTTTTATCACTACATACAGGACTACTGCAATATATTTAGGAATGTTTAAGTTCCATCAGATTGTTGGCAGCTTCATTTCTGGTAGAAAAGAAGTGTTATCATTGGATAGCACTAAACAATTTGCATTTCAGAAAACAACTCTTAGAAGGATTTTGTCAGAAGGATTTTCTGTTTCATGTTTAGTTTCTCTCCTGAATTTTAAATTAATTCAGAACTCAACAACAGTATTATGCAATCTAAATATTACAAGTACACCATTTTTACATTTTTCTACTTAGTTATTGTTCTCTGTGTTATGGAACTATTTTGCACTTTTAAAAATATGAGTTATGGTTCCAGGTTGTCTCCTGTAATTTGTTTAAACTCTGAATCTACTGAATTTGCAGTTCATTTACATGAAAATCCCTATTACTAAGCAAGTCAGAGGATTTTGTGAAACGAAGGATAAAGAAAACTAAGCCTTTATTTTCCCCTTCCAGGTTTAGAAATCATGTGAAGAGAAAATTACTTCCTCATAAATAGCACAGTGTGTGATTTCTTGCCCCTGGAAAACTTTGTTACTGTACATATTTTAAATAAGCTTCTTTTATAAATTTTAAATTTTAATATCTAAACAGTAAAAAGGTTCCAACTTCATAACATGACCTTAAATGCAATTTCTTTTAAATTGCTTTATGAGAGAAGGATGGTGTATGTTTCTTAATAGTGGAAAAGTCTAGATATGGGAAAGGATTTTAGTCTTGGACATCCAAAGGACTTTTTTGGTTTATTTAGAAGATAAATATCTAGCCCATTTCATCTTTATCATAGCTATCCCAAAAAAAAAATGAACCTACAGTAGCAGTGGCTTTACTCTGTTTTGTTTATTTTATTTTTTTCTATTTTCCATGCTCAAACTGACATTCATTTCAAGCTGGGACATAGCGGTCCTAAGGCATCTGTGATGCAACCAGGCTACTTGCAGAAGGGAACCTTGACCTTTGCGGGGGGAAACTTAGCAAAATGTTTACATAGGGAACACTCCAGCAGGGAAGAACCACATTTAATCACAGCATAGAAGAGCAAATTGCCATGAATAAAAGTAGGATGGAAGTTGGGAGAAGGCCTATAGCCATCAAAAGAGTGTGGATCTGGAATATTTCTCCATGGGGAGCGATAGTGGAACACTTTAAATTTTCTTTAAGCTTGCTCATTTTAAAATGTAGTTTGATCCATCTAGGAGAGGGATTTTATGACTTCCTTGCCTCAGGAGCAAAGGGCTGGATTTGGCATCCGGCAAGACCCCTCCAGTTCTATGTGTCTTCGTGGTAACACACTTACCAGTTGGCATGTGTGCTGTAACTGCTTTGCCGTGGAGACTGCAGTGCTTATGTTAAAACAGGTTTTTACATAGCCGTAAAACCAATATCCTCCAAAAAAATGGCACTTTCCAGATCTGCTGTTTGCTGTAAATACTAAGCAAGGTGATGAGTCAGGAGAGAGGTGAGGCTGACCTGCAGTTGCCTGAGTCACACAAGGCTGCTGAGCCTGCAGGAGCTCAGAAGGTTCAAAACATGCCCCTCTGGCAGCACCTCCCCACGTCATGCTCTTGACATGCTCCCGGGATGGGTGCTGGTCCCCACAGGACATTCGGCTCAGCCATAGGATCAGCCCCAGTTTCTGCCAACGTCAACGAGCTGTCATGCAGCCCACACACTTAGTCTGCTCAGGATGACCAGGCTGCAGCATTTAACTGATGTGCCAAAATGATTCTCTATATTACATTGCATTGGCTTAATTTTGCCTTTGGGTAAAGTGTTATTTCACATATTGTTGACTCCAGTAAAATTTTTGCAGTACCTAAAGACTGCAATTCGCCACATTTGTTTAATGAAGAACTTCAGGGTAGGATTTTGAGAGTGAAAAAATGTTGCTGTCTGCCAGTTACTTTTAGAGCCAGATGTTTGGGCAAAACATGGTTTAAGTCCCACTAATGGGGAAATCAAGTCCTGGGAAACAGGCTGTGTCTATAGAATTACATCTGTATAAAATACTTTATGGTCCCTTAATCATTTATGGCTAATTGTTTCTGGATGGCAACTGCTGAAGGGGGTGGTGGAAGGGCCAATGGGAGCAGGGAGGGAGACCAGTCCTATCTCATTCCACACTTCAGAGAAAACAGATCCAATATCCACTGCTTTGCCAAATAGCCAGTTTAATTTTCATAGACTGTAGGCTTGTACCAGATGTGAATATTGGCTGTGGGCCAACTTTAAGCAGTGAGAGTGAAATGCAGCTACCTCTCCCTTTTTCAGTGTCTTTTCATCAAAGCACGTGGGCTTCAATTAAAAAAGAGGGCGTTTATTAATGCACATGAATCCTCCTTGTGGAGAGTGGCACTGCCATGAGCCTTGGCTGCCTGCTTGAGTCAGGCCATATGCTCAACACAATAGGTGCCTCCAATGCCCAGACAACATGCTGCAGCCATTTACCATATGTCATTGGCCATAGGCCTCGTAGGGATCAATTTTTGTGTCTTGAGGAAGGAAGACCTCTGCAGTATTTTGCAGGTCAAAGGCAGCAATCCCAGTCCATTGCCATATGGGGGAGGTGTAGGTCACCAAATCAGACAGCACTGTAAATCAGCAGGTGTAGGTTGGACTCAGAGACTCCCTTGGAATTGTCCAGGCTTTGAAAAATAATAAAAGGTGTGTTCTTAACTCAGTTGCCTTGGGGGCATTAGCAAACTCCATTTCAAACAGCACAGAAAGCAAGATGAGGTACCTGGGGTGGCAGCTCAAAATGAAACCCACCTGAGCTCAAGCGGTTAACTCCTATGAGTTCCCAGGTTCCTTTGTCTCTGGTGTTGTTTTAGTGACAGCAAGCTCATGGCAGTTAAGAATGCACTGTTTTTGTAGTATAGACATCTCCTCAGTTATGATTCATGTCATTCTGCTGCATAGGCTTATTGAAATTCCTCAACATGTCACTCACCCTCAAGGCTTCATCACACTGTGTGAGTATAACTATAAAACTGTGCTGAAACAGAATTAATTTGGGACTTGCATTTATTGTCGCTTTTATGCAGCTGAACTTTGTTCTGGTAGGCAAAACTCATAGTATCATTCAGTATGGAGTGACCAGTGTAAAGGTTTTGATTTACAAAAGTTTTATTTCAGTATTTGCCTTGATTTGGACTTCCCAGACAATCCTATTGAACACATTTTGCCATTATCATTTTGTTTGTCAGACAGTGATTTGAAAATGTGGCTGGTTTTATAGATCTCAGCAGCACCTTTCTGATGTACTTTCTCTCCATTTTGTGACCCAGGGCTTGCTGTTGGTTTGGATCCACAAGGCTATGGGAACCCTGATTTCTGCTGGTTGTCTGTTCATGACACCCTTATCTGGAGTTTTGCTGGGCCCATCGTGATTGTTGTAGTTGTAAGTATGGTGGAGTTGGCAACCTGAGCTGTCTTTTCCTTACTACTACCTTTTCTTTTATGTTTTGTCAACCAATAGTCATAATGTGAAGCGACTGTATTCTTTACATTTGAAGCTGATGTACTTGAGCTTGCTTCTTATGCTTAAACAGATTAAGACATGAGCTGAGCTCCTGGAAATCAGATGGCTGCTTGACAGTGCAGATTGCTTGTGGAGCAATGGCTGTATGGCCAGAAACCCTTTTTTTTTCCCATTTGCTTTGTTCCATGTTTGAAGGGTTGGTCGGTGGACTTATAAAACAAGTCAACAAAATAAGCCATAATAAGTCCCTTCATCCAGAAGTCCTAAAGGAATATTAAATAATTCAAATTTCAGGAATCTAAAAGAATTGGCTGGTGTTTAACTTCTCCATTAAAATATCCCTCAGTAACAGAGCACTAGAAGATACATATCCATGGTGTGACTATCTTGAATACCAAGTCTGGCCTCCTCATCTCAAAAAGTATGAAGTAGATTGGGGTCACAAGTCATCAGAGACATGGGACAGCCCCCGCTGGAGGAGCAACTAAGTGGACTAGGAGCCTTCAGCCTAGAGAAGAGAAAGCTGCAGAGAAGGGGATAGGGAGGAGCTTGCAATAGCATGGTAGCCTGGAGAATATGACAATGGAGCCAACCGTTCAGTGTCTTTTCCAACACAATTAGTCATAGGAAGTGGCAGATTCAGAACAAGCAGGACGAGCTACCTCATCGCTCCACATGGAGTTAAGTTAGAAACTCACAGAAACAAGACAGTGGTGGTGGTAAAGCTCTGCATGGTATCAGAAAGTAACTGGACAAATTCCCAGCATCGATATTCACAATGAATGATTAAGTACAAACACACCACCCCACCTAGTACATTCCAGCTGTGAAAATCAGTGGAGGCTGGAGGAGCATTCAGAGGAATTATTGCTATATGCTTGCTCTGTTACCATATTCTGCCTTGGCGCAGCTGAAACAAGATGCTGGGCTGAGTGGACCCTGGTCTGGACAAAGACAGCCATTCTTGAGTTTTTATGTTTCACTCAAGCCTCTTTGCATAGGGCCATCTTACTAGGTTTCATCCAAATCAAGTCCCAGGATGTTTCAAGCCAACATAGTCAAGAACAAGATGAATCTTGGGACTCTGAAATGTTTAAATTGTAGGAAAAATATTCTTGGCACCACAAACCATTTTAGGGTAAAAATTGCATTGTCATTGAAAACTGAGCCCTAACAACTTTATAGTAGGAATCCATGCTGTTATTTCAATTTCCCTTTCAGATAAACACTGTCATCTTTGTACTGGCAATGAAAGCATCGTGCAGACGAAGGCAACGTTCATTTGAAAAAACTGGAGTCATGTAAGTTTGGGTTCAAAAACCTGTAGAAAAAGTTCTGGCCAGGAATAATAAAGGGACAGAATTGCCTGAAAGCAAGTGTTGGGGTGGGAAATAAATAAGATATTTGGATGAGACAGTCAGCATTAGTAGAGGTGATTGGAGCTGCTTCACCAACACCTACTCCTGGGGTTCCCTTGGAGGCTTTGTAAGACCTCCACCATGTTGCTCTGCACCACCACCAAGCGTAGGCAGGAGAAGGGAGGGGAGGGGGAAATGTCTGGTCTCTGGATTATACCATTACAGTCCTTCCAGATCTTTTGTCATACTCCTTACTACGCTGTCACTTCACCTCCACCCATGGCATGCCCTGGTAGACATAGTTCTGGGTCTCCCCATGCTCACCCGTGGCTCAGAAAGGTCTCCCCTCATGAATGCCTGGGTGACCAGCCATGTCGTGGCAGAGACCCGTCGAGGTTCCTGTGCTGAGGGCCAGCCTCCCCCCATCCCGCTCCCCATGGGACAAGCAGAAAGCCTCGCAAGCTGCAACCTGCCGCCTTCCCGAGCTGCTGTGGCAGCCTGTTCCCATTAATGTCTGTTTTGCCCAAAGCTCAGAATTTACCTGTGAACTGAAACGTGATTAGCTAGTGGCAAGACAAGCCCTTTGTTTTTTTTTTTTTCAAATCGGTAGCTGTATGAGATTTCAAAAGGCTTCTTCTAGCTATTTATTCAGCCCTGGCTGTTGGGTAATTTTTTAAAGTTTCTTCTTTAAATCTTCCTAAACAAATGGTGTATAATTGCTACTTAATGGCAGCTATTTTACTCGTAATACAGAACTTTTGCCACTAGAATTGTGACCATCTTTCAAAAGCATCTATGGAAATAATGTTTTTAAGCAAAGAAATATTCCCCTGAGTGCCCTCGATCCAAAACCTTGGGCTGTAATGTTGAGAAGGAATGTGAGTGAACTCAGCAAACAAAAATGAGACGGATGTGGCCATTTATGGCTCAGATCTCTTCCTCAGAGTCAACAAGGCTGAACAGCATGGGCTTGGCAAACAGCCTGGTTTGTTTGAAGAATACCTTGGAAACGAACTTGAAAAGGAAACACCTTTTTTTAACTGAATATGCTAAGTCACTGAGTAGTGCAATGAGAACTGGGAACCGGGAGCTGGTGAGCACTGCCTTAATTTTCCCAAAGGTCCTTTCTAGTTGACGAATCATTGGGCACGTGGCATCACCCGGCGGCGAAGTTGGGCTGTTCGCTTGTATCCTGTCACACTGCAAATGCCCATCTGTGTTTGCTTTACAGCTCTGTGCTGCGAACGGCATTCCTGCTCTTGCTGCTTATCAGTGCCACGTGGCTGCTGGGGCTGATGGCGGTGAACAGTGACGTCATGACGTTTCACTATCTCTTTGCCATTTTCAGCTGCCTGCAGGTAAGCTGGATGGCATCTTGTCCATGTCAGACCTTGGTGAGCACGCTGCTGCACCCAGACCTCCAAAAAACTGCTAAGCATGAGCTGGCTTAAGAAGAACAGAGATGTCAAGTACAATTTTTGCTCTCTTTTCCCAAAGAGAGGGTTCTTTTCACCAAAACCATAAATTTAAGTAATTGCATCTCTCACTTTTAGTCATTCTAAAGATAAGTGCTCTACTATTGTAACCTGTGACAGATAAATAACAGAAGGCAATTATAACTCTGTCTTTATGGAGAAAAAATCTTTGTTACTGTCTTCTGCCTGCTCATTGGTAACAGTTGTTCTATTGCTACGGCGAATAAGAGACTGTTTTATTTCACCCAGAGTGGATGGCTACAAGCTCAAGGCTTTCACAAATTAAGTTACTGTTTAAGGAAATGAGCCAAATAATAATTTTCAAATACAATTTGTTGCATTAGGGATTTACTGGGTTGCCTGTCCTGGCATGCACACTTCTTGATTAAAGATGCAGAATATAGTTATTTGTAGGAGACCCGGCATGGAAGTAGTCATGAAGCTTCATGTTGGTCACAACTTGAATGTAACCAAGGATGGCAGTAACTGTCATGGCAAGTGCCTGCAGTATTAAAACAGCTACTGCTAGCAGGCCACTCTTGTCAGCTTCAGCACAACAGCCACAAATTGCAACCAAAGAGAAAAAGTCTGATGGGTCTCCTCAGGAGATGACTGTCCATGCCCTGGAAGCACACCACACAGGCCAGCCTGGAGCAAGGTTATTTTGCCACTGTAACTGGTGTGCTCTGAAATAAATACACCTACTCAGGCTGTAAAACCAGACTTCCACAGACCTAGAATAAAATTAAATTAAATATAAACCCGATGAGAGGGAGAAAAGTCAGCAGCTGGAATTCCCCAGACTTGAACAGAGAGGCTCAGTGGTATGTGGCGTTTCACTTCATTGCCTTCTTTGAACTTGTATTTTTAAAGAGACATTTATGTGAACTTTATTAATGAATAATCCCAAAGTGCTAATGCCAGCTAAGATCACATTTGATTGAATGTTTGGAAAGTGAGCTTGAAGTTTAAAGTTTCTCTAAGTCAATTGCTTTGGCTGAAATCATGAAATGCAGGCATCTTGTGATGTTGGTACAGCTGCAACTTCATGAGTGATTGGCTTCTGTATGCTATATCTCCAACCAAAATTGGTAACAATTTGGCAGCTGCATGAATTCCCTCAGAGCAAATGCATCTGAAGGTACACACGTGTGTGCCCCCTGCCCCCAGCATAAGCTGTTGATGTGTGTTCCTGGCAGCCAACAACTGCCCAGCCCTGAGGATTTCAGCAATTTTCCCACCAGGAGGTATTGCTGAACCGAGGAACGTATGGGGCAAAAGTTGGGACCTCTCTGCCCCCAGTATCCTTCCACGTTTCACAAGGCTTGAATTTCTCTAAGCAACAGTATTAAGGATGCCTACCACAGAAGTTCACCATTTCCAGAGGTTTTCACTAAAGGCTATGATATTTTTTATGTGCTGCTATTGATTTTGTCTCATCATCAGTGTAAAAGCTCTAAAATGTTAATGCAAGTACAACCCTGAAACTCCTTGCCGTGTCTTCCACTGGGACATTGAGGTCCCCATTAGATATTTTTAGAAGAACTTTTCCTCCCAAAAGGGAGGGAGGGTGACACCTACCACAAGTTCTGCTGTGTAAATCCTGGAGGAACCCATCATTGTGTATATATTCCCAGGCCCTTTATGCACGTTTGAGCATGGAAGCAAATTATGAAGAAGTCCTAGGACATCAGTCAAAGACAGATAATAGTTATTGCTATTGAAATCATGGACTGTGAACTAGAATTCAGGGGTTATTTCAAAAAGGCTGTCCTCTAATACCTGTTTGTATTTGCAGTTTGGTAGTAATGAATCATTTAGATTTATTCTTTCTCTCTCTAAAATGATCCAGGGGCTGTTCATTTTCTTCTTCCACTGCGTGTTTAACAAAGAAGTCAGGAAGCACTTGAAGAACACTTTAACTGGAAAGAAACCTCTTCCAGATGATTCCACTGCAACAAGAGCTACATTATTAACTGTAAGGAAAAAACGCTGGGAAAAAACATCCTCTTGCTGGTAGAAGTTATGTAAATACACTTATAGGTGGCTTGTCCATAGTTAAGTGAATTGTCTGTTTCATTTCAGTGACTTATATGAAGATTACTGATGGCCTCCCTCAAAAGTTTTGATTACTGTTTTAATTAAAAGTTTTGAGAGGAAATAATTTTTTTTCTTGGCATCAAAAACCACTTGATTCCTTCAAGACTTTTAATGCACTTGTGGGTAACATGGGTTTTTGGTAGGATCATTCACTATTGCTTTGTGTCTTTTTTTTTTTCTTCAGCGATCTCTGAACTGTAACAACACATATATAGAAGAGCCAAATATGTATCGCACAACTATTGGGGAATCCACTGTCTCCCTAGAAAGCACCGTCAGGTCAGCCAAGAGCCACAATAGCTACCTTGCTTATATTCTCAGGTAATCAGGTGGCAGGTGCATGGCTTTCAGGTGCTTGCCTTTCCCTTTTCATCACTCTTGTGGAAAACAGAAATGTTTTGGTTCAAATGCTACTTGTTTTATGTCTTAACAGTTCTGTTTTATATGACTGTCATTTTCTTCCATTAATTTTCTTTTGCATGCATGTTCGGTGGGAAGTTCCAACAGTGCAGTAGTTAACTATATGGGCCGTGCTGCTTGCCTGTTAAAATTCAATCGCGTCTTAAGGAGTGGGATTTAGTTTATTAACTTCAGGCTTTTTCATGTGGCCAAAGGCAGACAGCTACATTAGGGTAACGTGTGTCTTGCTGTAAAAGTGACCACATTGACAATTAAGCACAGGCTGGCAGGCGTGCACTGCAGCTGTCTGTGTTTGACCAGAAGAATCTGATCTGCATGTCTGCCTTGTTGTTAAGAACAGTAAAGTGACCAAGAAAGTTGTCCCCTGTTCTTATTCTCTAAGGGATGAGGCTGCTCATAAGCTCAGTGGATCCTCAAGTCAAGCAAGGGCTGGTCAGACTGAAGCAGATTCCTCCATTTTTCATAGGAATCCATCAAAATCCAATGGTAAGAATTATTTCTAAATGCTTTGACCCAGTTGTGCACCTTTTCCTTCCCAGTACTTTTTTCAAAGGCTTCTATAATAGGAAAAATAGTTAGTCTGACATAGTGTGTCTGATTTTCTTGGCATAATGAGCTATGCAATGGTTGCTTTACTAGGGAATCCTGGAATGGAAATACCATGTATCTGTTTCTTGTAATGGTTTGGTTTTAATCTGACAGCTGTCACAGCTGTTGACAGTTTCTGGTGTCCCCTTCCTTTCTCGCAAATTATGTGCTGTTGCTCTTGATTTTTAATTGGAGATCTTTTAACGTTTGAGACCTTGAGGCAATATTGTCTTTTACTGCTATGTGTTTTGTACAAGAAAATGAGAAGTGTTTCTTGCCTGACTTGCTTTCATTTGGGCTCTTAAATGTTGTTCCCTTGTAGTAGTTTTTAAGAGTGCATTTGCAGATTCTTGATATTTCTAGGTACCTTGGTTTGCCTGTGTGTTGTGTTGATTGCGATCCTGTGGAGTTACTGTTCTGCATGTTGAATAGGGTAAAAAGTGTCCCCATTCTGTTCTGCACCTCCCAGGCACATAAAAGGTCCTGCCATAGCTGAGCCAAGCAGTTGTGCTTCCCGTAATTACTTAGATGGATGCCACAGTCCTTGTGAATTAATCCTATGTACGCTTACGGATGTAAGATCTCATCCCTGGCATGGCCTGAACCAGACATCTGCCTTTCCTTTCTCCTTGTGCGTTTTGCAGATAGATTTGTTCAACTCCTGTCCACACTCTCATCGCTGTGTTTCCCCTTTCTGCATTTGCAGAGCACGATTCAGACTCTGACAGTGAACTGTCCCTTGATGAACACAGCAGCTCTTACGCCTCCTCCCATTCATCAGACAGTGAGGAGGAAGATGGGCTCGAGCCGGAGAAAAAGTGGAACACGTCCACTTCCAAAAATAATGAACGTGGCCCGCTCCACAGCACACCCAAAGGTACTCCCAGTGCGAGGGGAGAGCAATGGGCTTATTCCCTTCTTCAAAATAGCTTTAGAGTAGATGGGGCAATTTTGCCAGACTAGCAATACAATTGAGACAGCATCCCTACCGCTGTGCCTTGCCTTTTCTTCTTCCCAAGGGCTTGTTCACAGGGGTGACTGAGTGCAAGTAAAAGGATGCGTGAGCAAATCTGTGACTTACGGTGCTCAGACAGACAGCAGTCAGTGGGTTTGCAGGCAGGTGCTACACAGCCAGGAAAGTCTCATATGAAGGAAGAGGAAGAGGGGGAAGGAGCTGGCTATTTTGAGGGCAGGAGGAAGAAATACCTGCCTCTCCTCATGCAATACAGGCATATGGATTTAGTGGGTTTGGGGAGGTCATGGACCTAAAGAGTGGGAGATCACTGGCTGTTGATATCAATACTGTGTGGCAGACTACAGGCATTTCTAGGTGCAGTTCATCTTGTCCTAAAGATGTCAACTTAGAGTGACAAGTGCCCAGGCTGTGTGCTGGTGCTCTGCGCAGACACAGCACAAGGTGCCTCAGGTGCCCTCACCTCTCAGAAGCCACCATCCCCAGGGAGCTGGTGGGATCACCAGCCCTGGAGAGCTGAGAGAGCAGGTTTGACTCACACCTCTCTGACCTTGCTCTGGAAAGGGTTTAGACACCCTGCCATCCTACCAGGCGTGTTTTGTGGATGTTGCTGCACCCCGAGGGCAGTGCAATCCAGCAAGGATCATGGGAAGCATTGCTCTCGTTTGGCACAGAACTCCTCTCCAGCCACAGGGAACAGGACTGGCTGGGCAGGTGTTGAGAAAACCTATCAAAAGTGGTTTTCGAGCTAGTGTTTTTTTGCATTGCAGTTGATACCCTTCCCAATCATGTGAAACCCTATTGGCCCACAGAGTGCTTAACGGCCAGCGACGGCGAGGACCCCAGTGGGAAACAGAAACTCAAAGTTGAGACCAAGGTCAACGTAGAACTTCACAGGGAAAACCAGGTGAACCACAGCAACGAAGTGCCCCAGGAGAAGGAGAACGAAGGGCAGCAGAAGGAGAACAGACCTCTGTCCCACCAGAATAACCAGCAGCCAGAGCAGAGAAAAGGTAGCATGGCCAACCCAGCCCCACAGCTGGACTGGGAGACCGGGGCGGGGTTAATGAGCATTAATTAGTTCGTATGGAAGCTCTGTCAGGGAAGAGCACTTTCCAAATGGCTCCAACCTGTGTAACCAGATATGCCATGGGAAGCTAGTAGGTAGTTGCTGAAGTCTAATATTTTGATTTTGAAATAAAGTTACAAACTAGAGGTCTGATTAAGAAATATAAAATGTCACTTCTTGGATGTGTTCAGCTTGATAAATGCAATTACTGATATGTTTCAAAATTCTCATTATTCCCTCTTTTCTGTTACAGGCATCTTAAAAAATAAAGTCACCTACCCTCCCCCGCTGGTGGATAAGAATATGAAGAATCGACTGCGGGAAAAGCTATCAGATTACAATCAGACCACGATTTCATCCAGGACTACTTCCCTGGGGACAAATGATGGGGTCCGCTCTCCCTCGGACTCAGGGGTGACAGTAAAAAATGCTCGGAGAGAGCAGTCTCGAGACCAGCTCAACGGCATGGCCATGAACATCCATGTGGGAACAGGACATGCTGACACCTCAGACTCAGAGTAAGTCCTACGTCGGGATGCCCTGGCAGACCTCCCATGGCTCTGGTATTTCCTTCTGCTTTCCAGTCCCAAAATACCACTGAGCAAGGATTTCACTTGGTGACTGGACCAGAGTCCTTCACCAGTGACTGTCCTGAGTGCTTGTCCATACCATGTCCGCAAGCCACGGTGTGTCACTGATGAGAAAGCCAAACACAGATATTACGAGCAAGGTGCCGTGACAGACACTTGTCACTGGTCACCCTGGCATGCTCTGAATTAGCAAGCTGATGTGTTAGTGGCACGCTGGAGACTAGAGCAACCTAGCTCTGCCCCGTCCCCTTGCTGTGGGACTTGCTGAGCTTGGCGTGGTGACCCTTGGTTACAGCGAACCAGGCTCCCACATCCACATGAATTTTCTATCCCCTCCCTGCCTAGTGAGCTGCTGAGGTCATCGCCTTCCCCAGCCCATCACCAGGACAAGGATGGGCTTTTTCTGCTCCCTCACACTGCCGGGCATCCAGGATGGCTCAGCAATGCCAACCCATGGCCCTAGGAGCCGTGTGTGCCCTCAAGGGTGCTCTGCTCAGGGCTTCCCCTTGCTCATGCTTCTCTGCCCCCAACCCCTCACCTTCACCCCTCCTCAGACCATGGGAACAGTTGTTTTTTTGTCTATTTTTCACCTGTCCTCCCCTTTTGCAGCAGGGAGGGTGTTTGGGGCCATTGGGAACCTATCACTAATGGGGTACAGTTAATTATAATGTGGCCAGTACCAGGCACCCAAGGAAGAGGATAAGTAAGTGCAGGGCAAACATGGAGCAGCGCTTCTTGATGCATGTCCAGTAAGACCAGCAAGGGCTGTTGTGAGTGTCTGGCAGCCAGCATGGAGGGAGGGCAGGTGGGGAGCAAGACCCCAGTGAGGAGGACACCTGAGGAAGCCCCATGTTTTGGGGGGGGAAAGGCGCTAGGCTGGGGGGAGCATGGGGTGGGTGTCCAGCTGGACAGAGGGAAATCATTGCTGGGGCAGGAGGTCCAAAGGCTGCAGAGAAAGTGCCATGTCAAGCTAGTGACCCTAAACTACCAGGTGCTCGATTCCCACCCACTGCATGGCAATTGGTGTGCATATTTGCCATTATAAGCTAAATCAAACATTAACAAAAGGCTGAGCGAGCTTTCAGCCAAAGGATGTTCTCAGAAACCTCGTTACTCGTCATAATTCTTGCATTTAAAATGAGGACAACAGCCATACGTAGTCTGCACAAACATTTTACGCACATACTCTTCCTTGTATTAGCACAAATAATAGTCTCATTCTTTCTCCAAACCAGAGAAAATTTCTCACCCAGCTTTAGCTCTGACATTGTCTCACCATGCTTTAGATACCCCTGTTGTCTGGGTGCACAGACCATTCCCAGTTCACTGTAAAAGTACATCTTTGGGTTGCTGGGAACTGGCTTTGAAATATATCCTGGTTAGCCAGAAACAGAGATGTCTTTAACAAGCAATAACTACTTGCTGCTACCAGGTAATACGTTCATCACTGGAGAACAACTAGACAACTTGTGCTAAGCAACTGTTATCTCCGCACCTTTTGCGTACCGTAAAACGCTGCTGTTTGACAGCAGAATGCATGAATCTGTCTGAAATACTAGGCTTCTAACATCTTGTAAGATTTGTGTGTGAACCTCACATCTTCACCTAAGGATTAGCCAAATACAGTCCCTCACTAGAGTTTGTCTGAAGAGTGCATCTGTTGTGTACTACCTGGAATTGTTTCTCCCAGCTGGTCTTCCCCTCCAGGGCAGCATGCCCCTTGCAAGCACTGGATTGGCAAGGCATGGTAACTTCATGGAGCATGAGCCCTTACTAAAAAGGATTAGGTGGTTTCAGGTGGAGTGGTTTGCCTGTGCCTGTTTAACCCTAAGCCTGCATGATTACTTCTTCTCACTAACAGAGGCAGTAATGAAACTTCAATTTGAACCATCAGGAAACTGTGATCGCTGCTGCGCGGTTCTGGACTCCTCGCCACGGGGTCGCCGCCTGCCCGCCTCGGACTTCGTTGGAGTGGCTTCGTACTGAGGAGGACGAGGTGGGCATTGATTCCTGCATGGTTTCACGTTATGGCAGACTCCTGACCGCTCACGGCAGAGACACAGTGCCCAGATGTGCCTGCAATAAGGCTGCTGTGTGGTACGCTCCGCGTGGCATGACATGCCAAAATGCATGGTAATGGCCACAGGAATGCACTGTGAGGGACGGACACCTGCTCGCAGTGCAGACAGTGCTGCAGGGGTTGCTTATTACTGGGGAGAACCAAGGAAAAACACATTATTATTGCAGTGGACCTACAGTAAGTCAATCCATCAGCCTTAAGACAAGCACCAGGAGACATCTTTTGTGGAGTTTTGTCCGGCTACAGTGTGAACCCTTCAGTTTGCTGGGCTCTAGGGAGGAATATCCCAACAAGTGTCCTTTCGTTTCTATGCCAGCGTCTCTATCCACTCCTCTATGGACACATCGTCTTAAGAAAAAAAAAATCCTTTATATATATATAAAAATTGTAGATACTTTTATATATTTTGTATGGTGTTGCTAAAGAAAAAGTTCCTTTGTATATTTTACATTTATACTGATCTTCTTAATTTGATAATAGGAAATCAATGAAAAGAGGTTTTGATATTTTTTATATGAACATTGCACAATTTTACTTGAATTTGGCATTTGATAAAGTAACTGAGGTTTGCATGGAAGCCACCTTAAGATGCAGTGCAGTTTTCAAAGTAATGCAGTAAAGATTACATCGAAATCTATGAC
Source organism: Morus bassanus (assembly GCA_031468815.1). Classification (NCBI taxonomy): domain Eukaryota; kingdom Metazoa; phylum Chordata; class Aves; order Suliformes; family Sulidae; genus Morus; species Morus bassanus. The sequence goes on from CM062571.1 coordinate 67,980,666, forward strand.
TATAATTTGTAAGTTTTGTTGATAAATTTTGGAACACTTTAAGTACACAGTATGTTTTCTTCATAACCTCTTTTAATACCCACAAAAAATGTTTTATTTTTTCACTTCGTGTTTTGACCTCTTCTCTCAAGTGCATTGAAATGTTCAGTAACTGAACTTCAGGACTAAAAACAAGTCATATCTTAGTCTAAGATTTCAACACAGTCCTTGTCTGGAAGAAGTGAAATCAATATTTCCCTTACCAAGAACAAGAAAACAAGCGGTGTCATTGTATGGTAGGCTTTGACTTTGGTCGGGCTATGCAACAAAGCAGTGCTCTGCGTGTCCCAAGACGAGGGCCCTCATCCCATGGGGCAAGTTCTGCCTCAGGCGTAGTATTTTATTTTACTGTTAATTTCTTTCCCACTGGAGTCAGCACGTTGCTAATCAAAGCAGAAATGCGAGTCTTTAAGGATGTCCAGGTTTCACTGCCCAGCTCTTTGATAAACCCCTGGCCTTCTTGGTGTTTCAGAAAGGACATGGAAGGCTTAAGGTTTCATGTTTCTGACAAAATACGCTGGTTTCACAAGTGTAGGAAAGTTAAGCATGGCCTGTCTGCCATCTTCACCTTCCTGCAGTGTTTACAAGAAAAGGAAAAATAAATAAGATGTGAAAAAGTTTGCATCCAACAGCGTGGGGCAGAGCTCTGCTGGCAGCTTCCCGTGGTGGGAATACGTGACTCAAAGGGTGACAATGGTGTGGCTGTGAGCTGTTCTCTGCCACCAAGGCCTTCAGGAGCTCCTCGCTTGCTGTAGCAGCCCTTTTGGGAGAATGCTGGCTTTTGTTTGTGTAACCGTGTGTGTGAAAGGGAAAAAACAGAAAATAGAGCTAAATAAAATGCAGGAGTTGAGGAAAGAATGAAAGAATATATACTGTAATGTTGGTTTCATTATACTGCTATGCATTTTCAAATGCATCGAGGAGGCCTTTGGAAGCGGAGAGGGAGGAAGGACGCTGTTCCTTTAAAAATTATGCAACATACTGTGTGACATTTTCTAACTGAAAAAGTTTTGAATGTTTTAAGGGTCTGGCACTTGGCTGTGTGCTCAGGCGTTGTGTATAACCCACGCTAGTTGTTTTTACATCTGTGTATGTATATTTTGTCCCAGTGAGATGTAGGTAGTTTTTGTTTTGATTGGAATTGTTGCAGTAAATGAGGGTCAGTTGTATTAATGACAAAAAAATTAAAACCTATTTTTATGACTTTAAAAGCTTTATGGCAGATTAGACACTGGAGGTTTTTTTTTTTTTAACAAATGTATATTTATTAATGTGCAGAACACTGGAATTGCAGCACAGATGAAAGGAGAATTTACAATAAATTAAGACTTTTTTTTGAACTTTTATTCTTCCTCTGGTGATTTATTTTAAGTGCAATACAGGTGCTGAGGGTCCAGATGGCATTTCCCAGGGTTTAGAAAGTAGCAGGAGAGGGGACGTACGGGTACCTGTCGCTCTCGCTGAGGAAGCAGAGGCTGTAAAGCATCAGCCGCCAGCACTGCTCCCTGCGGGATGCTTCCAGCCCCGGGTGGTGTCTTGTGGCAGGTTTTCTCCAGGTGGACGCACACACACGCGCACACACACACAATCCCCATTCCAGCCCAGTGCCTTTTGCTGGCACAGGATACCACCGCGTGCACTGTGTTTTGGTCCAAACCTGTGGCATTTCTCACACCTGGGAAACGGTCCATGGAAGAAAAACACCCTCTGCTAACCCAGAGCAAAGCAGTCTGCCAGGAAAGTGCTGGGTTTAGAAAACAAGGTTTGGAGAGGAGCTAGAGGGGCTGAGGCAGCCAGCCCAGCCCATGAAAGCCTGCAATGAGAGGGACGTTTTTGGACTTCCTTGGCCACGTTCTTGGCTTTCTAAAGCCAAGTGAGGCCAAGCTGTGGTCTTGCTCACTCTGTACTTTTCAGGCTGTTGTGCAAGTCTTCATTCATGCATCTCACGAGGCACAGCAGTGACCTGCACGTCTGCCAGCTTTCTGGAAATAAAAGTATTTCTCAGTATCATCTGGCCAGCTTTTCCATAAATGCTTCTAAACATTAGGCAATAAACTGGGAGGGTGTGAGGTCAGGGGGAAAGAACCTGGTTACCGTCATGATTTAGGGGCAAAATCAAAGACAGGATCTTCAATTAGCAAACAGGTCTGCCAAAACTTGCCATTAAACAAACCCAAGCCATTAGCCCAAAGGGAAACTGTTCTAAATTTTATTGTACAAGTTCATTTTTTGGTGGAACACTAATACTTGAGTTTGTTCTCAAGTATTATTTCACTTTAGTGTGGAAAAGCAGAAATAAGCCTCAGGCTTTCACATAAGCAGGATAGTTACGGCACAGACCAGCCCATGATCCTGTCTCCAGTAATGGCCAACAGAAGATGTTTAGGAAAAGAGGATTATCAGGCACACATCACACGGTGAGGTGGCCCCAGCAGGGTCCACAGCACCCAGCACGCTGCAGCTCAGAGTTCCCCAGGGGCAGGGGGTTGTGCTTGTCTCCAGCAGTCTATTTTTTCCTCCAGTAACGTGTCCTGTTGTGTTTTGGACCCACATAAACTTCTGGTACGCAGTGGGTTGCCTGATTAAGTCACAAGCAGCAAGAAAAAGTTCTCTACTCATCTTCAGCTTCACTCCTGTCCCCTGCGATGGACACCTTTGCTACCCGCATCACAAGAGGCAGTGAGCAATCCTTTCTCAGTCACCTTCTCCAGGTCAAAGAGCTCCATCCTAGAGCACTTGGGTTGTCTCTTTCCACCTGAACAGCTCTCCTCTCTGTAATTGTTCCTTGCACAGAAATGCTACTCTACCTTTTAGCCTTCCTTCTTGCCCTTCTTCAACACCTTCCAAGGTCTAATGTAGCCTTTCTGGAGATGGGAAAGAGAGAGACCAGAGCAACCCACAAAATGCAAGCGGTAGGCCTACCAACAACCAAAAAAATGAAATAATAAAATACCAATAATCTCCATTTCCCTGTCCTAATCTTTACAATGACATTTGGCCTAAGCAAATTGTAAGGAAAAAGACTCCAGAAGAGATGGACCAGTGGCAGCATCATAGCACGATAAGGCTGCAGTAACCTAAGCAATCACATAGCCCAGCCGCTCCAGCAACCCAGGATACTTGGGGATTCAGCTAATGTTCTTAAAAATCTGAATGACGATTCCAGTACATCTGCAAAAAGCCTGTAATGATACCTCCTAGCCTTATGAGTTAGTTTGTCCATAGCCTTATGTCGTGCTTAGACACGCAGCTCGCTCAGCTGCAGAGGATGCTCCTGCCGAGGTCTAGCAGGGGGTTGCAGAAAGGAGATCCCCTGGCAGCCCTGGTGATGGTCTCATTGTCCACATCAACGTCACCTGCAGTGCCAGGGCCAGTCCGGGATGCATTTGGGCCCCACAGCCTCTTCTGCAGAGTTTTTGCCTTGTCTTTATGCTCCTGTTTGCACATATGCAGCTCACTTTTCCTCCTTGTAAGCAGCAATTTGCAGTGGACTCATTTTCCATTTTATTCTCTTGATTTTTGGATCCATTCTCCAGTTTCTCATACTCATTTTGGATTTTAGTCCTGCCCGTGAGGACGCCCGGAGTCCTTTGGCAGCATCTGCAGCATTTACAGGCTACATTCTATTTCATCATTCAAACCATGAGTGAACATACCAAATAAAACTAAGCTCATGAGAGCTCTTGTAAAATTTCCCTTTTTGCCAAGCAAGTTTTGCACCTACCTCATATCAATTAACATCAGCCCGCACTGACTGTGTTTTGCATATGAGAATAAAGCATGGGACAGTATCAAACCATTTACTGAAGACATGTCCTAAGTGCTGCTGCTCCTCTATTCACCATGCCAGGCACCCTATTAAAGAAGAAAATTAGATCAATCTGATATGTGTGTTGCAAAGAGACTGTGTTGACTCATTATTGTCTTGTAAATACTTAAAAGTATTGGTAAGTGCCCCCAGGAGCTCCCTGGAGCTCTGTACTGGGCTGGTGTCTCTCCTTCTGTCTTGGTCAGACGTCTGCTGCTGCCATCCCTCTGCTCAAAGACCGCTCTGAATAGGGTAGCCACTCCTTCAAACTCAAATATTACATACTCTGAGCATATTTTCTTTATTTGAAGGGAGGCCCAGACCAACGTCTCTCTGAACCGCTGCTTTGTGAAGGCAGCCGAGGCTGCTGTGAGATGCCAGCCTGTGCGCTCGGTCAGGAGACACCGCAGAGGTGGAGCGGGGCCAAGCGGCCCTTATGGAGAGGACTCTGCTTCAGAGTGCCCTGTCTCTCTGACAGCTACTGTGCGTCCCAGGACCATCCTTGGCGAAAACATGGGACCGCCCCCTGCCCAGCATGGCCTAAGGCTTCCGGAGCCCACCCTAACCTTCACAAAGCCATCGTTTTATATCAGATCCACTCGTGAAACAGAAATGAACTCAAAGCTCCAGCTTTCCAGGTCCTGCCACTCTCTTTCATTAAAATAGTTGCAGTGCATCCAGTTGGGTGGTTTCCAGTATTAGTTTCTTACGGATTGGGTTTTTTTCCCCGTCTGCAAGTATAACAGCTTGCAAAAACACCAACCCCTTGAGCTAACGTGTAGGAAAACCTCTTGTTTCTGATGATTTGATGGCAGCTCTTTGGAAGTCCATGTTGAATGATCTTGTTCACATGTTAAGCCTATATCACACTTTCCAAGTGAAGAATATAGGGTTGGGTCTGTGTTTTTGTTAGATATTCATATGCTGAAGGAAATAATGAGCCTGTGAAGTCCTGTGCATGTACAAACAGGGCAACTGAAGCAGTGGGTCCCTGTGTATGATGTTTTTAAATGCAGTGGAAGTATTTATAAAGTACAAGTGATTCGAGCACCAGCTCTGCTGGGTGAGAAGCAGAGGAAGGAACAGGTCTCCCTCAAAACCCCCGCAAGCAGATGCTTCCCAGCTGCTGTTCTGTCTGTGTGGGCAAGTGATGGATGTGACTGGTGGGGCAAGGGAAGACCTTAGAAAAGCACCAGCTGGGAGAGCCCACGCCAGCACTCGCCCCTGCGGCCACACGGTCCCCCCAGAACCTGCCAGCACTGCACAGCTGTAGCAGAAGTAAAAGGGTGAGAAAAATACAGCAGTGAGACAAGCTCCACGTGGGACACACCAGATCATCCTTGGCCAGGCAGATCAACAGCGAGAGGAGGCAGGTCCCAGCCAGGCTCCCGTGGAGACGGCAATCCCAAGGGAGCCTCCGCAGCCCACAGCTCCTGCACTGAGCGGCTGGGCACTGCTGGAAAAAATCACCCAGCAGCAGCAGCAAAACTCCCAGCATTAGCGAGCACTCGCCAGAGCCCGCTGGAGGATTTGCAGCGGAAAGGCAAACAGGAAGGTTCTGCAATGACACGATTACTCAGAAAATAAAAAAAAAAAAAAACCAAAAACACCCAACCCCACATTTATGGCACATGGTAAGCCACCCACAATAAAATAGCTGTGCTGGAGCAAGCACCCTGAAGGTACGAAGAGATAAGTGCACTTTTCAATCAAAACAGCTGCATTTCTAGTGCATGCTCATCAGATATAAAAAAAAAAAAAAAAGAACCTACAGCAGTAATTTTGTTATTTATAAAAGCAGATCCCAAAAGGCCAGCATGTTTTAAGAGGAGAAAGAATACCTGGTTTTAAAGGAACTAAATACCCCTTTCACCTGGATCCGTTCCACACCGTCCCTTCAGGTTGGGAATATCCCGCTGAATCCAGTACAAAACAGCAGCAGCTGCAGTTGTGAGCCAGCAAAGTGAAAAAGTTTCCAGGTGAAGCAGTAAATTAGGCATTGACTTCGAGAAAAAGCGGTACATTTTATTACATGTTTCAATTTTCTGGATAAAACAAATGAGGAAGCCTGGTATGGGTAACTCCTTCACTTCCAGCTGCACAGGGAACAGGGTTTGGGGATGGAAAGGGTCAGAGAAAAGCCCTGCTGGCTTAGGGTTAGGGGTTAGGGTTCCTTCTGCTGGCACGAAACAGCCAAACTAATGGGAGCGAGCCGGCAGTCAGGAGGGACCGAGACGCCGTGCCACCGAGGCATGCCTGACGCACAGCTCTTCTCCAGCGGGTTGTCCAAGGGAAAACACTTTCCTGGCTGATCTCATCTAGGTTATGCCAAGCACAAACCAAAAGCAGCTTGTGTATTTTCTTTCTCACTCACTCGAGTGACGTGCCAGCTTCCCGAGTAGCCATCTGCCCCATGCATGGCTTCCCTGCGGGCAGTGCTCTGCAGCAGAGCCAGTGCCATCACAACCGAGGTGACCCCAAAGAGGTTTCTGTTGACACTGGTTCCTCTCCCTGGAGCAGACCAGCAGCAGAGCACTCCTGTTTCTCACAGAGCATTTAGCTTACCTCCACAGGTGATGCAGATACAGGCCATGCATCCCTTGGGATTTGCTGCAAGCTCCGTGCATGTTAAACCTGCCGTTCTCTAACTGGAGAGGAGCCTTGCCTCCACTGGGATGGATTTTCATGGCAGGTGCTCAGTACAGCAGCATTAGCTATGGGGATGAGTTACAGCTGATGCCCACTGCAATTAAGGGGTTAGATCATTGTGGCAAGCAGCACACAAGCAGAGTTGCCTGCTCTGATTCCCAGGATCAAGCTTCTGTGCTTAGAGAGTATTTGCATGCTCCTTCTGATCCGTCATTGCTGCTCAACCTCTGGATTCAGAAAGGCGGTAACTTGCAGGGAGCCACCTTAAAAGTCATCAGTCTCAAGTCCTCTCCTCTCAGTAGCGAATTCTCCTATTTTCCCTGTATTTCAAGCACTGCTGTTGTGTTGCAGTGCAAAGGAGACACACCACATGAGGGCAGTGTTTGCTCCATGAAATGGCCATGTGGCTTGAATAAGGTTCAACACCTGGCTACTAAACAGTTCACAGAGACTTTTCTTGTGCTATCTCCTTCACCCTAAAAGCTAGGTGTAAAACTAGCTCAGTGTAAAAATCTTATACCATAAAACACCTTCTTTAATATTTAAAACCAGTGTAAGCTATTCTGATTCATTTCTACAGGTATTACAACAGCAATAAGTACTAATAGTATATAAAGTGACCTTCAGTTTAAAAGCCATGCCTGAAACCTTTCAAACTTGTAATAAATTGATCACACAATTTTACTACATATAGCAAATTTGCTAACAGAGTTCATCTGCCATGGAGCTGATTGCTGTGACACAAACTGTGGAGTCTTTCACGTACTCCCAGAGAAGAGCAATAGATAAAAATGCGTGAACAGTAGAAAAAACCATCTTAAGTAACTAGAGTAAAAATAAAAACTGATCTTAAATCCACCAGATGCATCATCTCTAGTTATCTCATTTTTGTATACCAGTCCTTTTTATGTTTATAATCCATCCTTCTTTGATGTTTATAATTTTATACAAAGCCTCATCCGGCATAACGAAGCTGTACCAGATGGGCTGAGTTTGCTTTGCCATCAGGCAGGAGCTGCCACAGGGCTGAGGACACAGCCTTTAAGTACAGATTTGTCGTGGTTTAACCCCAGCTGGCAACTAAGCACCACACAACCACTCGCTCACTGCCCGTCCCCCCCCGCCCCCATGGGATGGGGGAGAGAATCGGAAGAGTTTTGAATGTCCCACCCCCATTGCTCTCAGTGTAGTCTTTAACAGTCCATTGTATCGTTCCATTTTCCCAGAGGCTGGTGCATGATAGGGGATGTGATACACCCACTCAATGCCATGCTCTTTGGCCCAGGTGTCTCTGAGGTTGTTTCGGAAATGAGTCCCGTTGTCTGACTCAATTCTTTCTGGGGTGCCATGTCGCCATAAGACATGTTTTTCAAGGCCCAGGATAGTGTTCCGGGCGGTGGCATGGGGCACGGGATATGTTTCCAGCCATCCGGTGGTTGCTTCCACCATTGTAAGCACATGGCATTTGCCTTGGCGGGTTTGTGGCAGTGTGATATAATCAATCTGCCAGGCCTCCCCATATTTATACTTCAGCCATCGTCCTCCCTACCACAGAGGTTTTACCCGCTTGGCTTGCTTGATTGCAGCGCATGTTTCACACTCATGGATGACCTGTGCAATAGCGTCCATGGTCAAGTCCACCCCTCGGTCACGAGCCCATCTGTATGTTGCATCTCTTCCTTGATGGCCTGAGGTGTCGTGGGCCCACCGAGCTATAAATAGTTCACCTTTATGTTGCCAGTCTAGATCCACCTGAGCCACTTCAATCTTAGCAGCCTGATCCACCTGTTGGTTGTTCTGATGTTCTTCAGTGGCCCGACTCTTGGGAACATGAGCATCCACATGACGTACCTTCACAACCAGGTTCTCCACCCAGGCAGCAATATCTTGCCACAATGCAGCAGCCCAGATGGATTTGCCTCTGCGCTGCCAGTTGTTCTGCTTCCACTGCTGTAACCACCCCCACAGGGCATTTGCCACCATCCATGAGTCAGTATAAAGATAGAGCACTGGCCATTTTTCTCGTTCAGCAATGTTTAAAGCCAGCTGGATGGCCTTTACTTCTGCAAACTGACTTGATTCACCTTCTCCTTCAGCAGTTTCTGCGACTTGCCGTATAGGACTCCATACAGCTGCCTTCCATCTCCAATGCTTTCCCACCAGACGACAGGACCCATCAGTGAACAGGGCATATTGCTTGTCATTTTCTGGCAGTTTATTATACAGTGGGGCCTCTTCAGCACGTGTCACCTCCTCCTCTGGCGATATTCCAAAATCTTTGCCTTCTGGCCAGTCCATGATCACTTCCAAGATTCCTGGGCGACTGGGGTTTCCTATTTGAGCCCTTTGGGTGATCAGTGCGACCCACTTACTCCATGTAGCATCAGTTGCGTGATGTGTAGAGGGGACCCTCCCTTTGAACATCCAGCCCAGCACCGGCAGTCGAGGTGCCAGGAGGAGCTGTGCTTCAGTACCGATCACTTCTGAAGCAGCTCAAACCCCTTCATATGCTGCCAATATCTCTTTTTCAGTTGGAGTGTAGCGTCCTTCGGACCCTCTGTATCTCCGACTCCAAAACCCTAGGGGCCGACCTCGGGTCTCCCCTGGTGCTTTCTGCCAGAGGCTCCAGGTAGGGCCATTCTCACAGCTGTGGTGTAGATCTTGTCCTGCCCAGACTGGCCCAAGGGCTACAGTATGAACTAACTCCTGTTTAATTTGTTCAAAGGCTTGTGGTTGCTCAGGGTCCCATTTGAAATCATTCTTTTTCTGGGTCACTTGCAGAGTGTAATTTGGAATATGCATTCTCCAAAACCCCACAGTGCCTAAGAAAGCTTGTGTTTCCTTTTTGCTAGTTGGTGGGGACATGGCTGTTATTTTGTTGATCACATCCATTGGGATCTGTATTGGGTTTGCATGGCAAGGTTTTGGTAGTGGAGGGGCTACAGGGTTGGCTTCTGTGAGAAGATGCTAGAAGATTCCCCTGTGTCCAATAGAGCCAATGCCAGCTGGCTCCAAGACGGACCCGCTGCTGGCCAAGGCTGAGCCCATCAGCGATGGTGGTAGTGCCTCTGGGATAACATATTTAAGAAGGGGGAACAAAAAAATCCTGTGCAACAGCAGCCGGAGAGAGGAGTGAGAGTATGCAAGAGGAACAACTCTGCAGACACCAAGGTCAGTGAAGAAGGAGGGGGAGGAGGTGCTCCAGGCACCAGAGCAGAGATTCCCCTGCAGCCCCTGGTGAAGACCATGGTGAGGCAGGCTGTCCCCCTGCAGCCCATGGAGGTTAACGGTGGAGCAGATATCCACCTACATGGAGGATCCAGAGTAAGATTTGCCCTTCTACTCTGTCTGGGGAACTGCCCACTGGGAACTGGAGCAGCAATTTTCCTGGAAAAACCCCCTTTTGTGACTCTTTTTTCCTTGCAACTTGTGTACCTGTGCCTCTAGGGTCGAGGTAGATTTTCCATCCCACTTCCTCATGTCCTCTCCATGGTCACATAGGTAAAACCACAGGGTGCCCCGTGGTATGTACCCTCTATATCCTCTCTCTTGAGCAGAGAAATGCTTAATCCTAATAGCTGAGATACTGGTCCATATGGGTGGGGAGTAGGACATATCATCTTCAAGTTGCTGGAGCTTCCAGGACAGTTTCTCCACAGCCGAGATGAGGGATAAAGAGAAATTTTCTTCATATTGCCGGAGCTGGCCAGCCAATTCATCCACTGTTGGTCCCTTTCCATCTTTCCAGGTCATCACTGCCAATGAGTTGTCATACGATGCTGGTGCACTCTGTACAAATTTCTGCCACATGGATTGTGTGCACCAGACTTCCTCTGGATCTTTGGATGACTTCTCATTATCCAAGTCATCATAAATCACCTCCAGCACAGCTAATTCCCTCGGGTACTGGATACCTCTCTCCATGATGGACCACTTGCCTGTGTGACATATAACATCTTCCTGGAAGGAATATCTTTCCTTCACGCCTGATAGGAGTCACCTCCAGAAGCTGAGGACTTGTTCCCCTTTTCCAATCACTCTGTCAATGCCCCCTTCCCTAGAAAGGTATCCCAGCTGCTTGGCTTCCCTATCCTCTAATTCCAGGCTATTGGCCCCATTATCCTAGCATTGGAGCAGCCAGGTGACAAGGTGCTTGCCTGGACGATGGCTGAAATCTTTTCACGTATCTCGCAGCTCACTCAGGGATAGGGATCAGGTGGTTATTGTCTCGTTTATGAGTTCCTCCTCTTCCTCTTCTTGTGGTGGCCCTGCTTTTTCATCATCCCTTACTAAACAGCTGACTTTTGCTTCCAGAGGATGTGGGTGAACCTCTTGTCCCTGTTCTGACCAAATTTCATTAAAATCAGATGAGAACTGGATTCACAGAGGGATGAAACAGCTGGCTCCCGTCAAGTTGATGCTACATATCTCTGAGTCTCCTCTTTCCTACCTAGGGGCTTTCTCAGAGCAAGACAAGAAAGATTAATTCACTATTTGTCCAAGAGTCCAACTCGGAGTTTGGCTGGACATCCCAGATGGCCCATCCGCCAGCCAGACCTGCTGGGTAACAGCTACCACCGACACTGCTTGCAGAGTACTTACAGCTCATTGCAACCCCAGACACACAAACCCAGGAGCCCTGTAGGAATGCAAAGCACCAGAGGAATTTCCATCCTGAGCCTCCACAGCACTACAGAGAAATCCAGGACAGAGCAGTCGGGTCACTTTTCTCTTGAAACTTCTTGCTGAAAGTAAGTCTCCTGTTGCTTTTCCCCACAGGAACTGATGTGCTGTGATTACAAGGCTGGTGTTTTCCTGGGGGCATCCTCAAAAGATGGTGCTACTGAATGGGAATGTTGCCACTGAATTACTGAAGTCTGGAGCGGGGCAGTCCTGTGGGAAAATTTCATTCCTCCAGGTAGGGTCTGATTAATGGGAATCTCTCCATGTACTTCATTGTTTTTATGACCTTAAAACTTTCAGAGTGAGTTTCAAGCTCTTTTGTATTGAAGAAATTACACTATATGCTGTAAAATTGCATAGAATGAGGAGTCCATTGACTTTTTCCATTCTCAAGTTTCTCTAGTTGACGCTATACATTTAGTAAAATACAAGACATTTTAAAAAAGAAAAAACCCTAGAGATTCAGCAAACCAAACCCAGCAGTTAGTGTTCATCAGATCCCTCACACACACAAATAAGTGTAAGAATCCAGTGCTAGTTCTCAAAGAAAAAAAAAAAAAAATCTCCTTTCTACCTCCAGCCATTCAAGAGCTAGATGAAGTTTATGAGTGACTGTGAAAGTGAATGACCAGCACAGTACGGTGCTGGAGGACAGGCAGGACCTGAACTGTAAAAAAAAAAAAAAAAAAAAAAAAACAAAAAACGTGTGTTTGCTTTGCAGCCGGGGCTGTCACTGGCCTGATTCGTACTGTGATTGCTGCCCAGCCCTAATGGAAGTTAGACTCTAAAAAGCTACTGTTTCTCAGCCAGCTCATCGTGTGCTGAAATGACAGTGCAGCTTTATCCTTGCCTTGAGCAAACCCCCCCCCGAGTGACAATTCTTCCAATGTATTGGCTCAGCAAAAATCTAAAAAAAAAGGGAAAAACTTCACAATTATGGATGCATTAATTATTCTTCCCGTAGCCACCACCTCCCAATGATGAGTCCTGCATAGTTGGGAGGGATGAACGTGATGTCCTGGCGCCTCCTGGTGCTGAAGCTGGAAACGGCACGCCGCTTCGCTGCATCATGTGAGTGTGCCACGTTGGGGTGATTATCACATTTATGATGGATAATTTCATTTAATTCATTAAAGCATGTAAATACACACAAAAGCATTTTAAAAATGCTAATCATAAACTGTTCATGGTTGCAAGTATGATCCTGATCAAGTGGGACATCCTCTTCACCTACTGTCACCATCATCTCCCAACTGTCAGTGCTACCACAATGTTCATAACACCCACGTTTTCCAGGCCAGAAGGCCTGAACCTTTACCCTCATCCATTTTTCTCCCTGTTTCTTGCATGGAAAACAAATCTTTTTTGTTTGCTTACCTGTTTGTGTTTGAGGGGTTTTTTTTGGCCTTGGTAGTAGTCAGGGCTGTTGGTCTTTCTTTGCTTGGAGAAATTAAACAATCTGGATTTGTTTAGAGAAACCACCATCTAAGGCATTCAGAGAAATCTGCATTTTCAACCTCACTTTCTTGGATCCATGCTCATTCTTACTGACAGATCAGTTGGCGCCAACCTCCCCAGTGCACACACATTATTTTTGCCATAGCCTCACTCCACATCAGCTTTTCACATTTGCCCCTTCCCATGAACAGCCTCTTGCCTTCAGAAGCTTCTTCCCGGCTTCCAGCTCACCAGACCAGCTCGTTAGTATCAGGACCAGCAGGCAGGAGATGGAAGGCCACTTGGAGTGCAATTTTTCAGCCATTATACACCCAGCAACACAGGGTACAACAAACATATTCACAGGCTACAACAGAGATTTCAATTCAGCCCCAGCCTTTAGCTGACATGAGTTGTGGTTTTTCAGTTACATGATCCAGATCTTGTTACCATGTTCTCTACTTTGGAAGGGAAAAGTCCTTTCTTTTTAAATAGTTATTCACATGAGTCTTTGAAACCAAATATTTCAAGACTTGAAAAGCTTAATGACAACTTGAAAGTGAAATCACCTGCTTGAAATTTGTTGGCCAAAGTGGGAGAAAAATGACAAAAACATGAAAAGCCAATGAATTTTAAAAAGCATGTTGATGCTAATCTTCTGTAGTAGAGAAAAAAAGAAACTTCACCTGCCAGTCAAACTGTTCTTACCTGTTCAAGCCAAACCTTGGCCCAACAAAAAGCTGAGGAAGGGTGAAAAAGTCCTTTCTTCTTCAATTTTAAGGAAATGCATTCAGGCCATGGGAAAACACATCCCCCCTGATTGAATGAGCCATCCCCTGGAGTTAAGTGCTTTCTCACTGTGCTCATAGCCAGCAACATTTTACCCAGGCAGCAAAGCAGAGCTTAAATCATCCAGCAACTCCACCCATCACTGAAGCAATGCTCACACCCAGAAAACCACAAGTAACTACTAAGCCTACAGGGCAGGATGAACATTTTCTTGCAAAAAAATAGCAAATTTATCAAAATTATTGTGGGGATTTTTTTGTTCTGAAAGTATTTGCAAAGCCTATTCAAATTTATCAAGCAGTTTTTTGCCTAGAAAACTTTTTCAGACCAGGTTCAAATGACTGTCTAAGAGCAAGTGAGTTTAAAACCAGGTTGAAGGAACCAGTTGTATCGATCTTGGTTCCTTCAACCTGAGCTCCAAGCGGAGTTTGGTCCCTCAGTGTCCCCAGGCTGATGTGATTTCAGTGGGTTTGGGCAGGCCCAGACACAGACGTTTTTAGGCAGCTCTGAGAACTTATCTTGTTGACACTTTAGTAAGTCCAGGGCTCACAGGTGGCTATACAATAGCTAAATTTTGGAGTTTTAGAGCCAAAAGAATGGACGCATTTAAATCCTTGGAGGCACATAGGAAAGGAAACACTGCCTAGTAGAAACATGAAAATTAAAAGGAGGTAAGGACTTATTATATGGGAGAAATGTTAATGGCTGGAAACTACTCCTGTCAAGCAGAGCTTTAAGCTAAACAAAATTACCAGCTGGGGGCGTCACTGGTTTGGCGGTCATTTACCAACTCTAAAGGTCTGACTTTCATTTCCAGGTGGTGGAAACCACAACAGTATCTATTCAGCAACTTTAGGACTTTAAAACCCAATAACTCACATTATTTTGAAGAATGAGGAAATGTTAACAGTGACCTCAACCCAGACCAAGCTTCTGAGGGAGGGTGCAGCCCCCCAGGCCCGGCAGAGCTGGGCTCCTTGCCTGCAGGAGGTGGGCACTGGTGGAGGGTCTTATTCACCGGGAGCCGTGGCAGGAGGTCAGCAGCCTGGGCCACGTCAGGGGTGAAGAAGGAGAGATTAATTGGATGTCCCCTGAAACCCTGCAGCCTTGAGGTCCCAAACCCACCACTGTACAGGAGAGACAGGCAGAGTGACAGCAGCAAGACATCCCTGACACAGGAGACCTGGTGCTGACCTGACCTGGTGTCCAGGGAGGTTTGCTGCTCACCAAGCGCTTCAATCCAGGATGGCGTGGGGGGACCCAGTGGTGGACTGGGTTGGCAAAAGGCAGCAGGGTGATCCAGGCAGGAGACACCTTGAAAACAACAAAACAGGCAGGAGGGGCCTCTCTAAACGCCCCTCTGAAGTGCCCGTACACTACACATGCAGCATGGGGAACATGCAAGGGTTAGAGGTCTGTGTGCAGCTGCATGAGTCGGTTGCATTGGGATCATGAAGACATGGTGAGACAGCTCACACAGTCACAGTGCTGCTGTGGAGGGGTACAGGATCTCCCAGAAGGATGGGCAGGGAAGGGGAGGCAGGGAAATCATCCTGGATGTGAGGGAGCTGCAGGACAGCATGGAGCTCTGGCTGGGGGTGCACACGAGAGCACGTGGGTTAGGATCAGACGGGTGACCTACATGGGTGACATTGCTGCAGGTGTCTGCTACAGACTGTGCGATCAGGAAGAAAAACAACTGGAAGAAGCCTCGTGTTTGCAGGCCCTGGTTCTCACGGAGGACTTAAACCACTCCGATACCTGCTGGAGGGAGAACACTGAAAGGCACAAGCAGTCCAGGGGGTCTCTGGAGTGCTGATAACTTCCTGACACAGATATGGAAGAGCTGATGAGGGGGGATTGGAGCATCCATCACACAAGGAGAAGCTGAGAGAGCTTGGGCTGTTCAGCTTTGAGAAGGCTCAGGGGTGTCTTATCAGTGCAGGTTGTGGAGTCTCCACCCTTGGAGATATTCAAAGTCTGACAACACAGCCCTGAGCAACCTGCTCTAGCTGCCCCTGCTTTGAGCAGTGGAGTTGGACTAGATGATCTCCAGAGGTCCTTGCCAACCTTTGCAATTCTGTGAATTTTAAAAGAAAGTGAATTTTGAAGACACAGAAATGTCTATGTCCTTTTCAATGTCCTCACAGTTGAACCTACCTCCACCAGTACAGTATCAAACACCAAACATACCTGAGAGTGTTGTGAGATGAAGTAATAATAAAAACCACACTAGTATAAGAGAAAACATTTGTGAAGATTTTAATTGGGACATTTAATGGAAAACTCAGATGAGGACAGTGATGTGCAGCATTAACTCCTTAGTAATTAATTCCACATTTTGCAAAGACAAAGTTTCAGAAAAGGTAAGGAAAGCATTAGGAAAACCACACAAAAGTCATGACCAGAACCCATAACACAACTAACCTAACACAAATCAAGAGTTGAGGTGAAGCATGAGCAGTCTTTACAGTTAACGTGTACATGGAAAGACACTCTGAAGACAGACTTTTAAATTGAATTGATTTTGGCACCAGTGAAAAGGATGGCTTTCTTCCCCTCTCAAGGAGATCTACTGTAGTGTCAAAAAAATATGTAACACTAACAGTCTAGGTTTTTTCCACAGGGCTCCTTGAACTGTGTGTTTAACTATACCAGACGAGCAGGTAGACACTGAATTGTCTTCCTCCCCCTTTTACTTCCACACTTCGAAGGAAAGAGACTACCATTTGCTTTTCTTATCAGAAGACATAAAAGGAATTCTTAGAAGATACTAAGACAACAGAAAAGGATGTACATGTAATCCAAGCCTTCAGATCTCCTGAAAAGATCTATTCACGGTACAGCTTTCCTACTGCCCAAATTGGATGCCAATCTCAAAATTCCACACCCATCTGGAAAGTCCTGCTCCCGCACAGCTGTACTTTAGGGACAGTTACCTTCTACTACCATGTTGAAAGACAGGAATTCATTTTTGTTGACTTGCTGTAATAAAGTTCTATTACAAGCTTAGGGTGCCCTCAGTATGCACCCAATCCTTTAAACGTAGATAATTTGGACGGGGATATTCAGCTCTTTCTAATACCACTCCACTTTGACACATGGCAAGATCCAATTATTACCGTGTCTACATTAAGTTAGCTACCTAATATGGAAATGCACATGAATTTGCATTCTTCTGAAGCACAACAATGCGTTCTCTTCTCCAGGAGACAAACCAAACAGCCTCTGCCCTCAGCAGTTAACAAAAAATTAGTCAGTTGTGTGAAAAAATTTAACAGTCAAGACTGTTTTTAGGCCCCTAGATTTGTAATTCTGAATTACATAAACATCTGAAACCACTACTTAATACAGCTTAAAAATCTGAAGCATTTCTTACAAAACTATATAAAATGAAAAATAAATATCTGTTGCTTGGAGTTCATTCAAAATGCTGAACTTAAATATCATTCATTTCTTTTTCAGACAAAAGCACAAATGTACAGTTACTGTAAAACAACGTATGTACTTTACCTAGGGACAGGTATCTTCAAGTCAGAAAAAAAAATTATTTTACTTACACATAAAAGATAGATTTACGCTTTCAGACATGATTTTTACATTAAAATTCTTGTATGTGTAACTAGTATTACAGAACAACTTTAAGACATTCCTTGATACATATTAACATAAATATCACCACCCAATCCAGTAAAATTGTACCAAACTGGCTTTAGTTTCAAATCTGTTCAGTGCTAACAGTCAAGAGCTGGGACTTGATGGTCAACTGACCTTTAGAACGTACAGATCAACAAAAAACATTTATTATTGTTTTTATTATTCTCAGGCAGCAAATTCTCCAAAGTCCTTCAAAAAACAAACCCAGGTGTTATGTTGCCGGTTCTACCTTGTCAATCTCTTCCTTCTTTGGACCCTCCTCTCGGTTTTTGCCCTGTTGCATGGTATAGACCGATGGGCCCATCCTTAGGATCTTCCCACTGCCCAAGCACTCGTCACCCTTGTAGAACACGGCAAACTAGGAGACAAACACAGAGAGAGTCTTTTCAGCAGCTGCAAACGGCATGGTGAGCAACTGCAAGCTGTGCAAGACCTGCTGGACAGTGAGTGTATTCATTTATATTTGTTCTGACTAAATCTTAAATAAAAAAAATAACAGAAAAATGCAAGGGATTTTTTGGCTCACATGAGTGTAAATATAAACACATTGGTGGAAATTCCATCATGAACTTCTACGAGATTATCTCAAAACTCTTCAGTTACTGAGGTGGAATGGAAAGCTTCCTTTCCCAAAGGGGATGGCATACATAACATCATCTGCATCTTCACTGGACCTTCCCCAGACAACTGTGCCCAGACTACAGTGGCACTTCTCAAAATAGGAAGGGGACCAAAGACTGCTGGAGCAGACTGTCCAGAAGGAAGCGACTGGGGCTCCCTGACATGCTCAGCGGGTTCCTGAAGGAGAGGAGGAGCACAGACCTCCCGGCCTTGTCTCATTACCTTGCAGTAAAGAGCCCGGCTACAGGCTCAGCAGCTCCTGGCAGTCTGGGGCTTCTCATGCCTCTCACCAGCTCTGGCTGGAGTCTTCTCAGCTCAGCTCACTTCTCTTAAGTGTATCCCTCTCTCCATTACAAACAGTTCTCAATTTCCCTCCTCATGTGTCCCACAGGCCCCCAAGTTTTGGGGAGGGAGAGGGAGGGTAGAACGTATGCTGGGAGAGGGCATGCAGAAAATGAGAACCGCTGGTTTACGATGTGATGGACTATCTTTATATTAGCAATGTTAAAAGGCATCACCACAATACCTCTTCTCAGTACTGTTCTGGGACAACGAAATTCACTGGACAGAGATCCTCACTAAACAAATTTGAACACTAAAACCATATTAAGCAGCCAATTACCAAACCAATGCCTTTTAAAATCTATTTCTTGAAGACAACAAGATTCCATTTCTGCATATACAATTGATTACCAGAGATGTTTCCATGAATTTCTAAAACTTGTAAGCCAGTTTCCCAGACTATATGGATAACAACAGACCATTGAAAACTAGAAACAATCTCCTTCAAAATAGCTGATGAATAGTCAAAACAAAGCTAACTGCTCTCACATGCACATAAATTAACTATTTTGCCCCAGCTAATAAAACCACTACTCTGTTTTACTAGCCAGATAAGCCAGAACACAAAAAACCGGAAAGAAAATCACTTCTAATAACTCACCTGCCCAGGTGTGATAGCTCTTGCTGGCTTCACTAGTGTCACCCACACACTCCCATCTTGGTTTAGAGTCAGAACACAAGGCACTAGAGCAGAAAAATGGCCAAACACCTGCCAGTTAATCCTTATGTTCACATTAAAAAAGAAAAACCTTCATCAATAGGTTAAACAGATCTAAGTCAAGATACTAATACACAGAATTGTTTCATAAAGACACAACAGAAACAGAAAGGCAAGCCAAAACACTTCAACTATTTCGCAGAACTACACTGAGCACACTACCACAGTTTCACAAACTCAGTAAAACAAAAAACAAAACAAGGTTTGATTACCCAGTGCCATCTGGTGCCGAAACCTGAAATGACATTCCATCATTTTATCTCTAACGAGCTCTGCAGGAGGCTCCTCTGCTATCCAGTGCACTCGGTTTGTCCGCAACAGGTCTCTGTACAGAGCAGGGTGATCTGTTGATGGTGCCTTAAAATACAACATTTATTTAAGGCTGATGTTTTTGCCAGAAAGTGTG
The DNA here is from genome assembly GCA_031468815.1 of Morus bassanus. Classification (NCBI taxonomy): domain Eukaryota; kingdom Metazoa; phylum Chordata; class Aves; order Suliformes; family Sulidae; genus Morus; species Morus bassanus. The sequence goes on from CM062571.1 coordinate 67,999,815, forward strand.
TAACTTGTAAAGTAAAGCAAGAAATACAGAAGAAGCATCAAGCCATACCAAAAGGAAGGCAAAGTGAGTAAGAAAGCACACATTTATTAGCACTTATTCAGCTTCCAGGTGGAAGCGTTTAATGAAAAAAAATAGGCTAAAGCAAGCCTGAATTATTTGTCAGTCTTCTACATCTCAGACATGTCACTGCTTGTATTCTTTTTCCTCCAATCATATTTCTGCCTTCTTCAGGCTGAGTTCAGACATCTACTGTCCTCCTTATCCCACCTCAACAAGATGCTACCTCTCTCTTCTCCAATTTCTCAACTCAACACCTCCCCAACAAAAGCGCTGCACACACACAACCTTACTTAGGGCATAAAAAACGCTTCTTAGTCGTCCTGCCTGTTTCCTCCCAACTCTCATTTTGATTATGATTTTTTCCCCCCAGGCACATCAACAAGTAGCAGAACACCTCATTATAATCACATCAGTATCAAATAAGAATAACAGCTGCATGAACAGCAAGAAACATTAACAATGTTAGCAAGCTGCAGAACTCCCAGTCATCTCATATGATTAGTCATTAATACACCAATTATTTGCAGTATCATACCTATTCTGCCTCAGTTTTCAAAATGATAAAACTCTTATTACTGGCTACTACTTCTTTTACTAGAAAAAGAAAGTAGCAATACATAGTAAACCAAGATAATATACATTTTATATGATTCTTTTTAGTATTTGCCCTTTGTTTGGAAAAGGTCTATGCCAAAATCTAGAACAGTTTTCTACTCAAGGAAAGCTAGTTTGGACAAGATGTTTCAGATCTGCTGATGCTGCACTGGTTGATTCTTGTTTTCCCCAAGAGGAAAGCCAAGAATTCTGCCCAGGTTAGAATCACATTCCTTACAGCAGGAGTCACAAAACGCTTGCATTAGTCATTTGCAATACCAGTGTTAATTAACTTACCACAAAGACATCTCCGGTGTGGACATCTTTGTCTACAACGAACCAAGCATCCTTCAGGCCTGCTAGTCTAGCCCTCTGGCCTATTGTGTAGAGGAACCAACCTAAAGAAATAAGAAAATGTAACGCTGCTAGCAACTCTTAATCTTTTACTTTCACAAAAATGTTAAAATAATTTCCTGAAAACTTTACCACTAAACAAACAAGAATGAACCAAGTTGCCTTGGAGAAGTGTGCCAATTACAAACTAAACTAACATCTCCTTGAAAGTTTTCATCTGTAGCTGAAGCACATGAGTTCAAACTAATCAGTTTCAGTTGTGGTATTCTTAGGGTTTATAAAAGACAAACATTTCTTTATTTTAGCTTTAATTTGTGATTTTGCTACCAGTCAGTCTTACCAGTTTCCCTTACTTTTATGTACTAGTAGAACATCCTACTTCCATAAATTACTTGGGAGAGGACCTCAGTTCTGGCAGCTAGAACTGAGGTGAGCCAAGGAAGAACAGACAGAAGGAAAGGAAAAGGTAAGCTGCCCATGTTTGGTGATGTCCTACTGTGCATCACTGAGGTGCGTGGTGTATTTCTTCTGCAAAGTTTAGGCACTAAAGAATCTGGAACTGAAGCACAGTAATTCTGAAAAAATTAAATGAACAATGGTCGCTCGGTATTAAATTAACAACCATTTAGTATCAACACAGTAACCCTAATAATTATCATTTACTTTCTTGCAACATGGAACAAAATCAAGAATCAGTTGTAGCTCAAGGCTCTACTATTGTATAAAGCAAGTTTTCCACAATTATTAGGGTTATCAAACTGGGAAAAACCTGTAGACTGGTTTGGAATTTCACAAAATTTGTCCCTCCAAATATAAGCAGTATTCTTCCATTTATCTAAAAGCAGTTATCAAGGTGGGTTAGCCAATTACCTTTGTGTGTTCCCATCACCTTCTTATCTTCAATGGAAACAAAGTTACCTGGTTGAGGTTCTAAATACTACCAAATAGGAAAAGATTGTTTAAGTCACAAGATGGCCCAAAGAAATCTCACAGTATATTTCAGGTTCAGTCACTATGTTCTCCTGAAGTTGGAAAATAACTTTTGAAGAAGCAAACTCTGCCCAGGCAGCTTACTGCCTCTTCCCTGATGCTGCTTTAGAGAGAAAAGTAGGAAGGGCAGTCCCCAGCAGCAATAATTCTGAGCTTCACTCCCCCCATCCTCATTTATGGCAGGGGAAAGCAGGATTCAGCCATTTGCCCCTCTTGCATCCCAACCACTTGTCAGAGCCCGGCAGGCACAGGAGTGAAAGTTCACGCACTCCTTCTACTACAGAAAGTGACTGACTGGTCGCTGGTGGAGGTGTGACTTCCTACAGGCTGTTGGCGTTAGCTTCTGGGTAGGCTTGGGACTGCAAAGGGAGATGGGACATTGCTACTTACGGCGGGCCACAAGCTGTTGGAGATTTTTCAGTAGACAGTGTTATAAATTACTACTGAAAACCAGAGCAAAACAAAAAGATTGTCATAGCTTTAACGTCGCTCACCTCAAGAAGGAAATTTTCAAAGTTTCTTTCACCAATGAAACAGACTCCCATACTCTGAAAAGAAAGTGGTATCGAATCCATAAAAGCAGAGAAAAACATGTGAAATAATGCCTATTAATTATCTGTCCAAGATGGATTTTTCCCCCCTCTATGTATCCCAATCTATGCTAGGCATCTCATAAAATAAATGAAACCACAACATCTGCTCCAACATAGGTAAACTAATTCTATACAGTATCAGTGAGAGCTGTAAGCACAGAAGAGAAATAATAGCAAATAGAACACATGTTCAATAAATAAATACATTAACCTTGGTGACTATATTGTATGTATATTAAACACAGAAGTCTCTTTCCGATTAAAGTACAAAAGTAACACAAATTGTACAGTAATGGTATATGTCTTGAAAAAAAACTTTCAAAAACAAATAGGTTTTCCTTTTCCTTTCAGTTACTGCCTACATTCTTCAAACATCCATTTACAGTGGACAAATTAAAATTAAAAGCAATCTAGACAACATCAGCAATACAATTGCTGCTTGCACTACATTTTTTTAGGATCAACTCATGAAGTGTTAGTTCTCAGAGAAACAGGACTTTTTTTTTTTTAAAAGACTAACTACAGAAAAACAGTATGATCCCATTTCTGTAAAGACATATTGAAAAAACAATTACAGTGAGGAAGCCTTTAAAAGCTATGGAAAATAAAGACCAAAGGCTTCTCACCTGCCGTGATACAGAATGCTTTCCTTAAGGCTCACAGCATCCTAACACCTTCACCTTAGTTCTTCTGAGATGCAATGGTAGACAAATTATCTGCAAGCTAAAATACACAACTAACCACAAGCTCATAAAAGTACTTTTAAGCAAGTAGACAGCTATGAAACTGCTTCCCAACCTATTCTATTATGATGCTCAGAAACAGATGAGTTGTCACATACTCGAGTTCAAAAAGTTCAGGAAAGTCTATTTTAGAGAGAAATACAAATCAAAAGAGTTTAAGTGTTACCATGCCTCTTTTTTCTTTAGCACATGATGAAGGCCATGTTCCGCTGCTATCTTCTTTACAAAACTTTTTGTTAAATCCCCTAAAGGGAAAATGGTTTTCCTCAAAGCATCCTGCGAGATCTGACTTAGAAAGAAGGTCTGGTCCTTAAAGAGGTCAGCCCCTTGAAGGAGTTTCACAGCTGCGAAGTGCAGAACACACAAAGCATCTTAACACAACCCCCTTTAATAGTTCGACTTCCGTTAGTATTTTGTTTGACAACCAACATTTTAGTTTTATTAATTCCAAATACATGTTACAGACAGTATTTTTCAGGTTTTTCAAAATGTAATTGAAAATGTTTGGGTATTTTCTCACCACTAAAAAGATCTAGAAAGATTCTGATTTTGTACAACGCAGAATCTTACAAAGTCTTACACTGATTGCCTCATCTATTACAACACTGCCTGTGTCATTGGCAAGAACATCAACAACATGAAAAACAAAAAAAACTTTCACGTTTCATGTGAAAGAGAGAATGACGATTCAAATATCTGAGAGTATACTGTTCTTCAAAAAGACAATCAGTTTTGCCCTGAAATCACACTGCTACAAATCAGTGATTTGAACGATCAGCAGAGTTATTCCCAACGCTCAGAGAGGAGGGTTTGACTTTTTTCTTTAGAATAGATAAAGCCTCCTGATTGCCCAGATGAAATAAAATTGATATAGTTTTTCAGTCATGTTCTGTCCACTCTCTTTAAGAGCTAATAGCCCTGCTGTTGTACAAACTCTGCTCACGTGTTTCTTCATTCAAACGAACACTAACTACAGGCCAATAGTTCAGTCACAACTAATACTACAAAATCTCAGTAAGAGGGCAGGAAGCCTGTTTAGAACATCACAAAATACTACTACTGTGAACCACAGTCTGTCACAAGTATAGACTGCTGGTCTTGCTGGGGCCATTTCAACTTTCCAGAAATAAAATTAAAACAAAGAAACAAATAAACCCCTTTAAGTCCAGAACAAACAAATGGAAGTCGGGAAGAATATAGAGTCCAATTACTGTATAAAAGTATGTTATTCATTTTAATGCTTCAAAGCATTAATTCTAAAATTCCACTTAAGCATATCCCCATGATGAGCCCTCTCTCTACTGTATTCTTTGGCTATTCAGTATATACTCCCTTGATAAAGATTTCCTGAAATACTTCTCCAGGGTATAGAAGATAGCCCTGTCTCCTTAATCCACATTACAGCTCCTCCAGAACGTTGACTACTACTGAAATGCTTATTCTCACCTCTGCACCTGGATTGGAACTCTTAAAATAGCAAATGTAGTACTTGACTAGTCCGGGTAATTTTCAGTAACGTAAATCTCCTGTTTTGTGCAATCAACCTTCTACAAAGGCTGGGATTGAAATGGTAATCACTGTGTGTAAGGTAACAAACTTCCCTGATTCTGTGACGCCAAATATAGTTTAAATTTCTCTTTCCAATCTAGGATGAAATATGAAATGAAGAAACCACTTACTATTTCTAATTTCAAAACGGTTTCTGAAAAGCCTTTGTGGTCTTTCAATGTGTTTCTGCTGAAACACTTCTTCATCCTCTAGGGAGGTCCTAGCATAATGCCCAGTAGCAATTGCATCTGCTCCTGTCAAGAAAAAAAAAAACCAAAACAAATGCAAAGGCACATACTTGAAATTCACAGTTTAAATCAGGATTATAAACATCCAGTAAGAAAAGCAGAAAGCAATGAAGGAAGAAAACCTGTAAAGAAATCTCATACTGACGATAATCACACTCCTGCTATTTAAATAATGTAAACTATTCATCAGCATGCCAGCATTTGTGCTGTTGTACTTTAAGGACCACCTAAGAATGTAAAGCTTAATGGTCAGGTCAATGTTATGTCCCTGAATTAAATCTGTTCCCACATATGAGCAACCTGATCTAGTTGAAGATGTCCCTGCTCATTGCAGGGGGGTTGGACTAGATGACCTTTAACAGTCCCTTCCAACCTGAACCATTCTATGATTCTACATGTAAAAGCAAACTTAAAACCAAATACTTTGCAAATACTGAAATACTGCCACAGCTATGTGACTTAGGCATGCATAGGAACTCATGTTTTTTCCCCCACCTTTTCAAGAGTTTGTATCCTTTAAGCATTTCCACGGCACACACTCTGTACTGACACACTTGAAAATGCCTTACCAAGGTTATCCATAGCATAATGAAGAAAGTAGTTGAATTTGATGTGCTTGTTACACACAATATCAGGATTAGGAGTCCTTCCCAATTCATACTCTTTTAAGAGGTCACTGTAAAATAAAGATTCAAATGTATATCAACGTTATTAATACTGCCTAATACTATTCGAGACTGAACGATCTGTTTAAATATGAGAACTTGAGACCCAGCTATACTAAGCATTTTATGTAAGAAATAAAATACGCATTAGATTTCAACCTGTAAAAACAATGCTTGGAGGATTTTCTCCTAAGTGCACTGAGGACATGGTCAAATGATCACTCACAATCTTGTAACTGTGTTTTATTAAATTAGTACTTCCTCAAGGGAGACATAGCTGCCCACCGTGCACATCCTACTCATCTCTTATGAAATACTCACTTTCAGAATTAAATAACCCTGTTTAGTTTTTCAAAGTGACAGTGCAGTGGAGTACACACCAGGAGCTGCTGTGTCTCAGCTGAATGGACAATAACTTAATCTGCAATAATGCCACCAGAAGCAATCATGGGGCTCAATTTTATAGAGATTTTTTCCTGCCTTTTCTTTTGCCTTCAAGAAATTCAAGTAGTTTCTCAAAGTCACGTTGTAGTTTTACACTGATGCATAATTGAAGTGCTTAGCATTATTCGCTTGAAAACGCTGAAATAACAACTAATAAAATTAAACCAGCATACAGTGATGCACTGAGATATCAACCAGCCTGATCACTGCGTTGTTTTGCTTGTCCTCAGTAGTCACTGCAGTCAAGAGGAACTGAGGGCAGAGACCAGATTTAAAAGAACACCAGCAACCCCAGTATTTGGTTTTACTTTTCACCATCTGAAACACAATCAGTTGCTTCTTCCTTACCATGTTATACGTTACATTCATAAATAGCAAATAAAGCAACACATCTTTTATTTTGTCTAACTCCTTTTCAGCAGTTCTGAATTCAACAATTCATACTAATAATTAAATCACCTGGGTCTACCCAGAGCTGACTCCCTCTTGCTGGCTCAGCACCGTACTCTTACAATAATACAATACTTCTTTGTAAATGCTGCAAGAGTACTCTGGAAGCTTTATAAAAGACTCAGCATAAAGCCAGGCTCACATCAGTTCAGAACTTCAAGTAAAGCACAGAACCAGAGAAAAGGCAACGAAGGATGCCTACTGAACCTCTCTCTGACTGAAGACCTGAAATGGACTTTGCACAAACCATGGGAAAGCCAAGACCTGGAATACTTCTCTTGATAAAACATGTTTTTTTGATTAATAACCCTTTAAAGAGAGATCCAGAGGAGGAGTAAATTCCAGGTCAGTGATGACAGTAAAGAAAAAAGCATTCTGAAACAAAGCAAGGCACTTGCAACAGATTATTTGGGAGCACTGGGCTAATACATGATGAGAAGCAAAAGAAAAGCTGATCTTCTGTGATCGTTGATTCACTGTCATTTACAGACACCCCACACCACTCAAAAGTTTTGATAACACTTATTCATTCTCTCACACCAGGAGGGAAAAAGGGAGTGAACTTTCCCAGAACAGGGCTCTTTTCCTCAATAACTGTACAAAAGTTTAGTGCTCAACTTGATGTCATTTCAACATGAAGCAGAAGTCGCATGACTAGGCTATTCCTCTGTTTCTTCTAAGACAAGGTAACAACAGCATTACTTAAAGGGGGATGATGAAGGTCAGGGAACAACTTTTATATACTTATGTTGAGGGCATAGAAGATAAATTACATTGTTATACCAATACTTCCATTCTTCTGCCTCCCAAAAAACCCTCAGTTTTCCTACGCAGAACTTTCTTCCCTTAAAGCGGAACAAATTCACAGAAAATCTGCATGCCCTCTTTAAAGAATAGTTTCAAATTTGTTATGTTTAAAGAAGCAAGGTTAATTCATGATCACTTTGTGGTAAACTGGATTCAGTATACATTAACGTAAAATGCACTGCATGAATGACACACACAGACAATAAGAGCACCCCATTAAATAGTTTTCTCTCAAGGTGTAATAAGGTTGGGCCAGTATGTGAGAAGCAGGAGAAATGAGCCGCAATGAAGCAATTGCTGCACACTCATAATAACTGAAGAAAGAAGAACTATCAATTTCAAAAATAACAAATGCATTAAACCCAACATATAAATTCTGATCTTAACTATGAATGAGAGAAAAAACAATTCCTCCGGTATTTAACAGGCTTCCGTACTTTCTCTTAGCATTGATAACACTGCAATAAAGGGCCGTTGCTCGTTATCTGTACATCCTTACTTTTCACAGTAACGCTGTACTACACTAATATACTGAAAGACCATTTATTTTAAACGTGTTTCTACCTGAATACTTCATTCCAGTATTCTTTCACGTAGGAAACCTGGTGAAAAGGAATATCAAGCTTCTGACAAACCCGGTAAGCATCTTCACAATCTCGGTCGATGGAGCAAGCTCCTTGTTCATCCAGAGGGTCCCAGTTCTTCATAAAGACGCCTGTCACCTGATAGCCTACGAAATGAAGGTAAGAATGACGTACAAAGTCAAATTCTTACAGCCTGGACACAAACCTGCATCTTTCAAGACTTGCTTAAGTGTCTGCTTCCTTCGGATGTGAGCAGTCCCGTGCTAAAGCAAACATCCTGCTAAGCTTCACAGTGCAGTTACTGTACGACTGTTTTACTCCCTACAGCCAACAGCTCAGGTAAAAACAAGCTCTTCTGGCAACCCACCGCGATGACGGTTCATAACTCCCGGTGCCTCCCACCCGCTCCTTTACCGCTCCCTCCTGCTGCCCGCCGGCTCCCCGGGGCGCCCTGCCCGAGGCGGGGCGAGTGCCCAGCCCGGGGCGGGGTGCCGAGCCCGAGGGGGATGCCCTGCCCGGGGTGGGGGCTGCCCCACCGCCGGCTGAGGCGAGGCGAGGCGCGGCGCGGCCGGGCAGGGGGGCCGACGGCGGGCCGGGAGGTACCGCCCGGCCCCCGCAGCGCGGGCGGAGGGCAGCGCCCGGCCCCGCCGCCCTCCCCACGCACCTCGGCGGCGCAGCAGCAGGGCGGCCACGGCGCTGTCCACCCCGCCGGAGACGGCGCAGGCCACCCGCCGCCCCGCCGCCAGCATCGCCCCCCCTCCCGCGCCGCCGCCGCTTCCGCCCGCCACTTCCGCCCGCCACTTCCGGCGGCCCCGCAGCGGGGCGGGGCGGCGCCCAACGGCGCTCGGGGGGAAACGCGGCCCGCCTCGGGGGTTCCGGCGGGGCGGGGGGACACCCCTCTCGGGGCGGCGGCGGCAGCAGCAGCAGCAGCAGCGCGCGCGCTCGCAGGCACCGCCCGCCCGCCGGCAGCGGCGCGGCGCGGGCGGCCCTCGCGGCGCCCCCCCCCCCCCCTCTTCACCGCGTCGTTCAGCGCCTCGCAGCCCCTCTGCCAGCGGCGAGGTTCGGACTGGCAGATGGCTCCTCTTCGGTCGTAGGGCGTCACGGTCACGCTCGGAACCAGGGTTTAGATGGTTTAGATACCTTTATAGGTTGCTTTTGCATATATATACATATAGTCACAAAATGTAGTTCTCAAGGGGCACAGAGTGCTTGGCTCTCTTGCACGTCCTTCAAGTACAGGGCATAAACCCACCTACCTCCTTTAAAAGAAATCACAAATACATTGACGTGCGGAAACAAACTTCACAACTCAAGAGTTATAAAGCAGGTATGTTTATTACGGCGCAGGGTGCAAGGGGGATCGCTCCTCCAAGCTTGCACACCAGGCTCACATTTCAAAAGATATTTATACACCGTAAATGTGTTTTCCACACCTACCTAATACACATTCACCAGCCTATCTTCGCGTGCTCATCTTTATTGGTTGATGGTTGGGCCGCCTAACTCTTAAGCCATAGCCCCGTTTCAACCTACTGCGCATGCTCCCCGGGAGAGGGGGGGCAGTCCCTCTCAGTCCTGAATTGAGTCGGTGGTCGTGATCTCCCCCTGCCGCCTTTACCTTTCACCTAGTTACTGCGGGTTGGGCACTTCATCACCCTGCTGAGGCAGGAGGTTCCCCTTATCAGTCTCTCTGTTCTTCTTCAAGGATGTAGTCATGAAACAAATGCTTCCTTATCTCTCAGCTTTTCTCCTCTGACTGCTAGATTGGCCTTGGTGTCAGACTGCTGCTTCTTCCCAACAATGTGGGTATGGGCACAAGCTGCAAATTTTTACAACACATCACTCATAATAATAAAGAACTTTTTTCAAAACATGTCCTTCTGCTTCAATTTAGAAATATGCAACCAAACTCATTTGTTTCCCTGTTTAAAGACTAGTGGAGATCCAGTTTGAGCATTGCTCTTAATTGCACGGCACTGGCTCAAAGTTTTAGTAAATGTTTCAGTTGAAGAAACCCTCTTACTGTGCACAGAAGGAAAGCAGGAACAAGCAAAAAAAGTAGAGAAATTCCACATTTTTATGGTTCATATTTGGCAGGGGCAGGTAGCATGGTTGTTTCCTCTGACTGAGGAGAGTCTTCACAATCTGGCCAGAGGCCTCCATTCAGAGTCTGCCTCTGCAGTGACCACAGAAAAGGCAGCTGTGCTGAGGAGTAGGCAAGTGCCTTCACATAAAGCCAAGGCAGCAGCCTTGTTCAGCATCAAAGTGTTTGACAAACTCATGTGAACGCTACTTCTTAAACACTCAGACCCTCCAACTTCTACCACTTTTTGAATTAATACAAGCAGCTGAAAATCCATTTCCATCTCTTGCTAAACTTTCATAAACACATTAAGCTGGTACAGACATGGCAGAAGTCCCTAGTCTACAAGATAGGTTTGTTGCTTCAACATTTAGGGTGTGCATTGTTATTTCCATTCACCTCCCTGTATTTAAAAATCTCCCTGTATTATCCATGTGGCAAATTCAGGTAAGAAAGCATTTTTCTATTCTTTGAGAGTGAGAAAGTTCAAGTCTAACCTTCAAATATCAAGACTAAGCCATCTGGCAGTAACAAGCTGTTGCTTTCTCCTTTGAATCACACAAATTCAGCTTCCTTTCAGTGTTTTCCACTAGCTTTAAACACCAAAACGTTTATTTCCAAATTCGCTACACTTTGTATAAAAACCACCCTTAAGTCCACTAGCTTTACCTACATCATCTTAACATTTGTTAATGAAACACTAAAATAGTCTAACCAAAGCCTGTAATAAAAGGTTGCTATTTTGTACAAGTTTGTTAAACAACTCATTTATTTTAAATTAAATCTTCGTTGCACATAGGGGATAAGGAATCAAAGGGCAATTGATAGGAAATAAAAAGAGACAGGCTTCCAATACAGAGAGCATCCCTTTTTGCCTTAGAGCGACACAGTTTAAATACATCCATTGCAGCACATCCATGAACAGAACCGTTAATCAGACTCGGTTTGACTACATCAAGACAATTAGAATTCTATTGTGTTAATGCAGTTCATCAGATAAGCTATAGTCATCTTAAAAAAACCTGTACGAGGGAAGAGTAACATGTAAACATTTTAAAGATCACAGATGCCAAGAATTCTTCATTTCAACTCAAGTTCAGAACTTGAGTAGAGGGGAATCCAGATTTTCTTTGTTTACATCAGGGCTCAGAGTGATAAGAGGCGAACTCAAATCAATCAGCTGAAAGAAAAACAACAAAATTTAGTACATAACTACTACAGCAGTAAAATCTCAGTCTTCTCAAGTACTTTTTTTGTTTAGGATTCCTATTAGTATCCAGAGGACAGATATAAGCACCACACTCAAGCTTTTAGGTTCAGGTTTTCAACCACCTAGCTCATTCTTACACAAGCACTAGCTCCTCACAAGGTGGTTATTGCCTGTACTCACCTTAAAAGCCTGACAGGCTTTTCTGTGTGTCACCACCATGCATATTGAAGTGACACTGTCATCCAGGCAGGGCAGAGCACTTCTGAACTCCTCTAAACATGCCCCCAGAAGTCAGACTGCTGTGATCCTCTGAGACACTTTGAAGGACCTGGTACTAAATTGATCCCAACTCCATCTAATGTCATCAAAGGCTACACTCTCATAGTCACCACCATTCATCTGGCAATATCTAAAGGCATCTACCTTCAAGCCACTAGTGTACAAAACCCACTTGCCCAGAAATGCTTGTCAAATTTGAGTAGATTTCAATGCACATCTTTCAACTAGGGAAGGGATTAGGAGAGGAGTTAAACAGGAGAGACAGCCGTGCTTTTTTGCTGAAAATGAGCAGCTGCCAAGAACTGAAAATTTGCAAGAAAAGGAAAACAAGAGTCAGCATGCCTACTCTACTGAAGACAGCATTCACCTCCTGCTTCAGAACAGTTTAATTCTTTAAGAACTGCTTGAAGCATTAAGTTCTTTCTCCATCCTCCTCCTTTTCCTATTTGCAGATAGCTCACTGAGCTCTACTTTAGAGCATATTGTTTGATTTTAAACATTATGTTCTCTTAAGAGCACCTTAGTATGTAGTATTGTATTCAGCAGATTGAGCTATTATTAAATAATTCTCACAGTATTGTGAAGCTGCTCTGCAGACAAGTATATGCAGCCAGTTGACATTTTTGTGCTAGCATATTTGCACCAGAAGACCTGAATATAAAACTTACCTTTACCTGCCCTGAGAATGTAGGCTTTAGAGGAGCAATCTTATTCACTTCAGGAGTATTGGAAAGGTCAATCAGAGGTCTACTTTCACATTCCAAAGTGTGTGGGAGAGATTTGTCTACTCCGATATCTACCAGTAAGGCCTTAAAAACAAAAAAGTTAGTTCAGATTTTCCCCTCTGTTCTCCATGCGTCCTTCATGAACACATTTAGGCAGTCAATTTAGCTTATACAGCTGTAATAATCACAGGACAGCCTTAATTTACAGGTTGAGTATTTTTCATGCAGGATTGTTTGCACACAGTGTAAAAGCCTCAGCTCTTGCTCTGCCAATGGCTAGCCTCACAAATAGGGAAAATGCAATGAGACAAAGCAAAAGAGCTCCTTGGGGCATAGAACAATTTTTCACTTAAAAGCAAAGTCAAATTTAAAACAGAAGAGTAATAACTCTTAATATTAAAGTGACTTGATTACAATTTTTATGCAATGTTATTTAGCCATAAAAACTACTCTATAGAGCTCCAAACTTTAGTTATGCTTTTGTCCAGGTTAACTACTCTATACATGTGCTAAGCAATTCTATAACAGATATTTCGTACCATCAAGTAAGCTAACAAGGAAAATACTGATGCATTAACATCAAGTAATTAATCTACAGATTATTCTACACCTGAATATTTGTAAATCAACAGCCGCTTTGACAGGTTAATATTTCAGAACTACCAGTTCTGTCCTTTCTTCTTAATGCCTGTGGAGTGCAGCTTTCAACATGAAGCCAGTAGATTCTTGGGAGACGGGAAGTGTTCACTGGACTAAGTACATGACACAAGTTTAATGCTACATGGGGGTGTAATCCTCATTGTATGCAGATTTGCACTGCTGTTAGGTGATTGAATTTAGCTACAGCAGTGCATTTTTTAATTTTTTTTTTTTTCAGAAAGGCTTTGTGGCTGCAATAGGAACTGCCCTGTGACACTGCTTTACTAATCAAATCCACAAGGATTTCACAGCACTTATCCAGAAGTAGAAGTTTAATACAAAATTTGCAAGTATTGACCATTCAGCTTTGAGATGGAACAAACTTAGTGGAAACACTGAACAGATGTTCAGTGCTAAAAATAGGCACTAGAGGGTGCACATGCTTAGACTTAAACCATTTTCATGTGTACTGAAGTGGTTTTCCTACTTACCACTGATCTCAAAATAATTTACTTTCAAGCAGTTTACTTAGTTCTGTAGAAAAATGTTTTGTCATTTCTTACCTCAGTTTGTTTCTCTTCAGCCAGCTGATTTTGTAATTCAGCATCTTTTAATTCATTTTCTACTACTTCTGTAGCAGTTTTTTCTGGTGAGAAGTTAAGTGCAAGAGGTAGCACAGGTGGGGGAGATATATCATCTTCTGAAGAAGATATCTGTGTCTTACTCTCTTTTGTCTGTTTAGAACTAGGGAAAAGAGCATTGGCAATAATTGAGTTCTTTAATCAGCCTGAACTACTAAAGACAGACAAGCCAATGCCCTAACCTCATTTTCTCCTTTTTTTACCCCAAGTTTTAATGACAAAAAGGCTTCCCATATTTTCATCCAAAAGTATGCCAGTTACCTGCAAAATACAAGATACTTCATGCTGCAATAAATTTAGAGCCTACCCATGCAAAAATGAGCTAATGACTTCAGGATGATGAAGAATTTCATCTGAAATTGATATATACATGCAGCCTAAACTTCACACGAAAGATTTTGGTTTTTCAGACTTCGAAGAAACAACTAGCAAACAAGTACTGATACTGCATATCACTGAGCAACCCACTTCAGTCCCTGCTGAGAGGAAGTACTGACACCAGCTGGAAGGCCAGGGGTTGTAATCTGATTAGTATGATAAAGTCGTTGTAGAGGGAGTAATTGTTTCCTTGAGAGAAAAGACTATTTTGGACATTTACCCTAAGTAACCTGACATATAGGAAGAGTTTCCTAGCCATGAATCATTCCTGCTTTAATACTGTTCATCTCCACCAACCATGAAGCAAGCCTGCATACATATATATAGTATCTGTGAGAAGATGTTGGGCTGATAATATGAAGACAATATTTTCACAGAAAACAAACATAATTAACAGTGTAGGATTCACCCATCCTACAAGCAATTAGTTCAAATAAAACAAGGTAAACCTGCTCAGAACTAAAGTTCAGTCAACTAAATTCTTGGCTTTTTGATGCTTTAAAAAAAGTGTAATTTTACAGAAGCGTTGGCAACAGTATAAAACAAAGTTAAAAGTAATATGTATTTTAACCAGCTACTTCCCTTCATCAGAAGGCAATAGCAAAATAATACCAACGCCAAACTTGTTCTCAGAGTATCACATACAAGTCTTAAGTTGTCTGCTAGCTCAAGAAATACAAGTAACTTCCTATTAGAGATTATAATTTTTAATGTTAGATATTGACTCATCTCAGCAAGGCTTATAGCATTTTACTAGTCACAAGATATAAATCTTTACTAGGCCTATACAGCATCTATGCTCAAATGCTTTATTCTAACATTCTAACATTTAGCAGAGGTCCTTGAAACATGAAAGTCATCATTAAAATTCATTTAGAGGCAGTTTGCCTACAATACTCATATCGTATATGGAGGTTTCTGTCTTACCCAGCTGTAAGAGTCTTTTTGGTAGAAAAGCTGGAACTTTGGCGAACAGATGCAGCATGTGGAGAAAATGCCATTCTTGGTGCAGTTTTAGGAGTAAATGCTGGAAATCCTGAGATACGACGAACAGGTGTAGGTAAGCCAGACCGCTTCAGACTGGCAGGAGTCATGGAGACAGACCTCTCAGGAAAACAAGAATTCTGAGAGATCCCATCTCCTGAGGCTTTCATAGGAGTGCTGACTGCCATGGCACTAAAAAAGGAACATGCATTAGCCAAAAGCTTCTAGAAACAGTTTTATTCAAACTATTCTACTAAACAATAGAAATCAGTTTCCCTTTGGTCAGTAAGGGAACAGCAATCATCATAAAGTTGATAATCATAGCATAGTAAGGGCTTTGCTTCATAGGAATTTTTATCAATTACTCTAGTCTATTTAGCACAGCAAAGAAAACCCTCTTGTTCTGAAGGGGGGGGGGTTGTTTGGTTTAGTGTTGGGTTTTGTTTTGTTTTTTTTTTTTTTTTTATTTTAAATCAGTTCCAACAGACATTAATACAGCTAACCTGGAGGGTCTCAAGGACTGGACAATGAAGTTAGAACTTCTAAAGGCTGTTGCAACACCCAACCATGTTGCATTCTAAGAAGTATGCCTCAGTACATTCAATTTTCAGTTAAGCCCTACCTTCCAAGTGTGCCACAAAATGTTAATCCAAGAGATGGTGTTGCTGTTGGTGCTGATTTGATTGGTGGTGTATCTAAAAAGAAAAGTTATGTTAATTGCTATCCACATTCTTTTTTTTTTATAACAGATACCTTTCAGTTAAAATACTACTTCTAAGGGTGGACAGAAGTGTAATGAAACAAGTAACAAGCATTCAAGGTAATGTTTGCTTTTAATAACCAAGCTAGAAGACACGTCATGCAAAGTACATGCTTACCTCCAATCTTCACTGGAACCTTGGTTAGACTTGCAGGGACAGACAAAACTCTAGCCTTGGGCTTTGGACACAGGCTTCCTCTTGTTGCACTTCCATCTTTATTCTGCTGACATAGCTTCTGCAGACTGGGAACAGAGCTCAGCCTCTGAATTCCACTGCCTACAGGCTCAGATGTTGCAGAAGCTGAAGATTTAGCCAAGCTTACAGCACTATATATTTTGGGAGTACTAGCTGATCTTGCTTGCTTCCTGGATTTCTCAGTATTGGCAGCCTGCAGAGATGACACTCTAGTAGGTCTGACAAGGGCCAGCCTGTTTGTACTAGATGAAAGCTTAGAGCCACTCACACTAGTTTTTGAAGACATGCTTGCTTTTCCTGAAACAGAAAGTTAAGTTATATTTCTGAACCATCACTTATTGCTAAGTTTTTGACTAAGCGGAATAATTATGCTCACATGGGAAAGAAAACCAGCACCTTACAGCATTTAAATTTATGTTCAAACAACTCAAGTTTAAGGAGAACACATTGAACTACTGAAAACTGACTCCCTGAATTCTCCAGCAATTTCATCTGTTTTAGAAAGTCTCCTCACCGAATTCCTGAATTACTGCAGTCAATTCAAATAAAATTATTCAAGGAATGCCAGAAGAGCTTGCAGATTCAAGTTATACTTTCAACATTTTCTTCCAGTATAGTTGGCTCTCTTCCCTTAAGCAGAGATTCAAGAAGATAATAGTTCAAGATACACTGATTAACACTACCGGTTGAACTACCCCACAAGTGCTTTTCTCATTTTTCTGTATCGTTCTTACTTTTAGTCTGTAGGTTACTTTCATTAATGGGATGAATCTTGACTAGACAGTTCTATCGTATAAAGTAATTCTTATTAAGCTTTAACTTTTAACTGATATATCATTATCCATCCAGAAACAAAGTACAAAATAAAGAGTTGCAGTAACCTGGTATCTTGACAGATCAAGACCACCTGCAGTGCTTACATCTGTCAGTATTTTTAGGAGGCTATTTTCCCAATCCTTTGAGGCATACTGAAAGGGTCAAACTGATGTCTTCATTACAGTATAAGCCTCTTGGGTATATTCAGTTATGTCACCAGCGGTTTTTTTTTCCGATCTGCATGAGTAAAGCTCATCCTTTTATTAGGCTTACAGAAACTCAGAACTTGGAACTAGGCCTTCCACCTTCCTTCCATATTTCAGCTGTTTTGGTGTTGGGTTTTTTTTTTTTTTTTTCCAATTCAAGTTAAACAAGCTTACAGCATCCAGAACCTCACGTATTTGGCTATACTAGAGAAGATGATGTACAAAAAGAACAGGTTTCCTGAGGCATTGCTTATTTTCTAGCTGTGTCAGACCCTTGCACGTAGGCATCAGGCTTACATGAGTCTAGTTTTTACAAACAAAAGGAATCTAAGATTTATCTTTAGTCCACAGGGATTTATTGGGCTAGCCTACAACATTTTATTCTCCATTCAGAACATTTCTTATTGCTTGTACGTAGTGGACACCATTAAAACATATCCAAACCCACAGTCCAAGACATGCTTAGCTACTTCAAAATTGATTTGTGGCACAAATCTATAGTAAGAGTGGTTACCATTTTTTCCTACAGGAGAAATGGGTAAACTTGAATTCAGACTTGAGTTCATGGTGGAAACTGATGACGAAGATGATGATGAAGTAGTCTTTCTTGTGAGACCATTGGCAACACCAGGAAGTTTCAGATGTGTTATCTTCTTTAAGCCAGGCTGAAATCAGAGAATATAGTTTATTCAAAAGCAAAAAAAACCCCTATTTAACACATTATTTTGCCATGCTTTTCCTTAGTATTACAGCTTTTTATTTGTGAATTTTAGAGAAGCTCCTTTCTCAGGTTAGAGTTTAAAAAGTGAATTTTCTTAGAAACCGTTCATTATATCTGGGTTATTATACAGAACTGGAACATCAGATCTAGGAGGTGGACTGGTTTCTTTTATTCCTGCCACAAACTTGAGTATGGACTTAAGGGGATTAACGAATAAAAGGAGTAACCCCGGGCACCAGTATATGCTGGGCACCAACCAGCTGGAAAGCAGCTTTGCAGAAAAGGCCCTTGGGAGTGCTGGTGGATAAGCTGAACATGAGCCAGCAATGTGCCCTTGCAGCAAAGAATGCTAACGGTATCCCAGGCTGCATTAGGAGGAGTGCTGCCAGCAGGTTGAGGGATGTGACCCTTCCCCTCTGCTCACCACTGGGGAGGCCACACCTGAAGATCTGTGTCCACTTCCAGGCTTCCCAGTAGGAGAGCAATTTGGAGCTACTGGAAAGAGTCCAGCAAAGGGCCACTAAGACAATTAAGGGACTGAAGCATCTCCCATCTGAGGAAAGGCTGAGAGAGCTGGGACTGCTCAGCTTAGCAAAGAGAAGGTTCAAGGTGGATCTCATCAATATATACAAATATCAAAATTACAGTCTCCAGTGGTGCCCAGTGACAGGACCAGAGGCAATGGGCACAGACTGAAACACAGGAGGTTCTACCTCTGAACATCAGGAAACACTTCCCTCCTTGACTGATCAGACTCAGGGTCACCAAGCACTGGTACAGGTTGCTCGGAGAGTTTGTTGAGTCTCCATCCTTGGAGATACTCAAAAGCCGTCTGGACATGGTCCTGGGCGACGGGCTCTAGGTGGCCCTGATTGAGCAGGAGGTTGGACCAGCTGATCTCCAGAGGTCCCTCCCAACCTCAACCACTCTGTGTTTCAGTGAAGGGGCATACAGCATGGAGGTATGTGTCTAAAGCTTCAGAACAACAGACAGCTATATGTATTCCACCTTCATATAAGTTATGGCAACCTTTTCATATGGTATAGTTAACTACACACATTAAAAACTTCGTTTCTTACAGAAAATTGCTGATCACTTACATGCAGCTAGTGCTTTATAAACAAAGGTAATGCTTGTTAATCCACCACATTTAGTTGCTCTTAAGTATGCTCATTGTGTTATAGGCTTAGAGCAGACGTTCAAGAACAGCAATTATAGAACAGAGACAACTTTTCCTTAAAGCCATTATACACAACAATATAGCTTTAAATTGGAAAGTCAGCTATATTCAGTTTTTTCTTTCTATCAGAACATCACAAAAGTTATTTTCATAATAGAGATTCTTGCCATTACCTTACTTGGTGCAGGAAGGGCTTTTTTGTCTTGCGTTGAGAAACTACCACTGAACGAAGACTCAAAGACATCTGAAGCAGCACTAGATTTATCAGAAGTTAGATCTTCAAATGATCCCATGCTGTTCAAGTCTCTTTCTGTAGAAATACCACTACGTTTTCCTGGTTTGGGCTGCAAATTTCAATGCAACATTTTAAAAGCTACTAGTGTTTCTAGAAACTACTATAAAGCTTTTAACACAAATCGATTTTGTTAAGAAATCAAGATAGTCAATGAAAAAGCCTTTGAATCCCATCAAGTCCTTAGTCTTTAGACTAATATGGTTTAAAGTTAGTCTAGTAAGTGTATTTGCTAAGTACTAGAGCATGCTTGAACCCAGATATTGGACATCAACCTAAGGACTTTTCTGCAACAGCAATTCGTCAGCACAAATTTCATATAATCATGTTCACCTACATACTTTAACAGCTATTCCCCTTACAATTATGAGATCTCCATTTAATTCACATCTTTTGGAAAGCTAGAGTAAAGCAGAAGAATGAGACATTACAATAGTAGACTGCATCATCCAAACTGTCTGTCTGGACAGTGGGGTACAATTTGGCTAGTTAAAGCATTAAGACTGTGCCTTTTCCTATAGCACCCAAAATCAAGAAGAGACTTATACCCCAAAGGAATTAGAGAGTCCCCTATTTTCTAGAGGTGATGATTCCCACGGAGCCAATATCACATTTTCAGTAAAATCTGCAGTACATACTGGAGTCTAAGCCATAAGGTGCAGAGCGATAAAATCCAGAAGATATTCTACGTAGAGACTGGGATTTGTGCGCACAAGGTCACTAACGCAACTGTTGCCTTGCTATCCCAGAATACATTTTCAGTTGGTCGCATAGCCACATCCTAAATGTAATGCCATTAATCAGTGCTTTTCATGTTTGAGACAAGTTGTGGACAGAACTAGAGCTAAACGATTTTCCTGTCCTATCAAAATAATTGTGGGGTTTTTCCCTGCCTCACCTCCATGAACAAGGGTTAACAGTAACCAAAACCAGTGTTGCAAGTTACACCACTAAGAACAGTGCAGTAATTTTACCAGCAACAAAACAGTGGTTAAACAGAAGCCAGAAATGATGGTATTCACAAAACCAGAATACAATGGAAAAGAAATTTGCCTGCAGATACACTGCATTGTCATAACAGATAAACTAGTTGGCTACTATACCATAGTATCTGCCCTGACTTTTCTTTTTTATATACAATGTTTCCTGCCTAAGGATCTTATGAGGTAGAGAAACATCCGAAGATTAAAGTTCACTTTTAAAAGTAAAAGCTTGTAGACAGTTTAAACATTCATAAAACGCACAAAGGCCATGTTTAAAGAAAACACTGTTGCCCAGAAGCTGTCTTTACCTTTTCAATAGTCAACAAATTGCTTTTTCCAAGGGTAGATGAAGGTTTTGTCATTGGCAGTTTGCCAGTTGCCTTTGTATTTCTTTCCTTAGTTTTCTCTTCTTGTGTCAGAAGCGAACTGGCAATTTTTGTAGGAGATACATGACTTTTAACAGGGCTTCTGTTTGAAGGAGTATGAAAGGCATGTGTTTTGTCATCTGACAAAAGTTTTTCAGAATCCTTCTGAAAACAAGGTGGCAGCTGACATGCTGGGCTATCCTGCACACAGTATGTCTCCCTTTTAACAGCCCTGGGACTTTTCTCTATATTTTGGTTTCTCAGTATTTTCAATTTTAACTCTGAGTCCTCCACAAACTTTTCTATAATCTTGTTTTCCCGTTCTTCTGACTGGCTTATTTTAGTCTGTTCATTCTTGCTTCCAGTCTCTATTTGTAGTGCTAACAAATGAGCTTCTTTAAAAATTTCCACAAATTTCTCTCCCGTAAGTGGGCTCCACATGAGTTTATCATCAGATGCAGGCACGCTCTTTTTTTCAGCATTTTTTTTTGCTTCAATATTGACAGCAATACATTTTTCTTTGTGTCCCAAAGGTCCAACAAAAACTTCATCTTCATTTCCACTACGAAGAAAAATACGTCAGCCCAGTACCTTATATTTGTCCATTGTGAAGTTATATTTACCTGTGTTCCCTTTGCTTACCTTGCTGGAGAGAGTGAAAGGTCAAAATCAAACTTCTCATCAATCAGAAGAGGAAAGTCTGAAGCTATAACAACAAGGATTTTGTCACAGTGGGAATTTGCAGTAAAAATGATTGCATTATGCTTTGACAATTCGGTGAAGGTGAAGTCAGATGGCAAAGAAAGTTTTAGCTCCCAAGTTTAAATAATTAAAATAATAAAAACATGGTTTAGGTCAAAGAAATTGAAGGTACAGCTGTGAATATGATCATAATTGTGACAGATGCCCAAATATCATGAAAGATCTCAACACTCATTTCTAAGCATCCACAATAGGAATATAGGGCCTGGCTGTGGGGAAGGGCATCAGCAGCATCCAATCAAGAAAAGAAAGGATATATAATCTAGAGCTATATGACAATGCAGCTGTCCTTATCAGTCAGTTCTTTTCCGGTTCAGACCACCACAGGACAGTAACAGGAGCCACTGAGATTAGTTTTCCTATTAGCTAATATATACACTAAATATTAATTGAATCCACAGCAGACAGATAAAGAAAAGGGAGGAGCTCAGATTGGATATACAGAAGAGAGGATGATGACATCGTGTTGCTATTACGCATGCTTTAGCACCTGTGCTCTACAAGCTCTTGAAACTTGTAAGCCTGAGACTGGCAACAGCAACCCATGCAAGGAAACAAGTACACAGAAGAGATACAAAGCAGGTACAGTAGGTCTGTTGTGACTGCTCTGACCTGTCTTAACTTTTAATAAGGGATACACCAGGTAGAGAATACCCTAACATGTTCTCCACCTACCATTGCTCCTGCAAACACCCGTTTTTTCTTCAATCACATGACTTGAGCAATATGCTGCCATTTCTTTTCCTTCCTCCATAGTGCCTGGAAAATACAGAATTGGCTATGCAGTAGGTTTAAAAAAACACCCAAAACAATAAGGTCACAGAATTTTATGATGCTGCCAAATTAACAAGGAGGTAAACATTTCCTTTGAAGACTCTTACATGTCATGTTTAGGGACAGCCACATAAGCGTGGTTTATGTGATGTCACACATGTCACCATCTTCTCTTGACAGGTGCTGTCAGATTATATGAGACTGTGCGTATGTAAAGCATTCCAACCTCTGTAAAAAGCCTTCAAACACAGCAGGGATGCCTAGGGTTTCTGAAATTCCTTAACGCAAAATCTGTGTTCAGCAACTAATCTCCTTATATGAACGCAGCTGCAACGGGCAGCACAGCTAGACAATTGCAGCAGAACACTGCCGCCCCACAGGCTGAAAAAAAACTTCCTACAGCACTAATTCGAGAGTGGCGTAACCGAGACCCAGCACATCTCTGCTCCGCAAAGGGAACGCGTACTGTGCTTGAGACAGCGCCTTTCCCTTGCGGACAGAAACCCACCAAACACGATCTCCCTGTGAGCAGCGGCCGACTCGCCCCTACCTTGCCGCAACCCGCTCGGGCTTTGCCGCGAGATCAGCCAGGAGGCCCTCACGGAGAGGGCCTCAGGCGCCGGGGCCAGAGCGAAAGGATAAACGCCGAGCGCGGGCCTAGAGGGCCGGGCCTAGCAGGGCCGGGCCTAGCAGGGCCGGTCCCTCGCGGGGCGGCTCAGCAGCGCCCGCCGGGGCCGAGGGGACCCCCCCACACCCCCCCACACCCAGGGGAGGAGAAGCCGCCCCGCGTGCGCGGAGCCGCTCACAAGCCGCAGGGAGCCCCGCGAGGGGCGAGGAGCCGCCCGGGCCGCCCGCCCGCCTCCCGCCTCAGCCCCGCCCCGACCGCAACGGCCCCTCGACGGCCGGGCCTCGGGGGAAGGCCTCCGGGCACCGCGCGGCGGGGGCCCGAGCCGGGAGGAGCCGGCGCCGCCGGGCTCCGCTCACCTCCGCGGGGCCGCCGGGCACGAAGCAGCGCGGCGATGCCGCCCGGGCGTTTGAAATCGCGCCCCGCTCACGTGACGCGCCCCGCGCGCCCTCATTGGCAGGTTCGAACGATACGCGACGCGCCCCCTCCCCCAGGGCGCTCTGGGGCTTGTAGTCGGCCGGGGCCTCCCAACGGCCGCCGCGCCGCGCCGCGCCTCGGGGCGGGGCCTCGCGCCCTGCCGCCCGCCCCCCGCCCCGAGGCCGCCCTGTACCACATTAATTACCTGTAATTGCTCGCGGTGTGGCAGAACCGGAGGCGGGCCTCGGGGGCGTCCCGGCACCCAGGGCCGTCAGAGGCGGCTGCGGTGGGGTGCCGCGCCTCGCGGTGACCTCTGGCACCGCTGCCGCGCCCGCTATGGCGGAGGGGGAAGATGGGCTCCCTGTGTTCCCTCCACAGCTTTGCTGGACGTGGTCGTCCCAGTAAATTACCCGCACCAAAAGGCGCATGTACCCTTTCCGAAGCTGCCTTAAGGAATAGCGAGGTCCCTGGGTGTCAGTCCCAGCTACTGCCAGTTCATGGGGGCTGGCAAACAGTGCAGTTTTAAAAGTAGACCCAGTAAGAAACACCAGGAAAACACCACTCTTCCACATTCCTTCTGACGTTTAATGCTGCGCAGTGCTTAGGGTTTTCTCCTAATACGTGCGTGACCTCAGAAATTGCAGTCGAGTGATGTATTCTGTTCTTTCGGGAGGACTAACTAAATCACTGGACTGGAATTTAGCTGCTGAATAAGAATGGTTAATTGTGATCTGCAGATTTTCATATAGATAAAATATTTTGTAACCCTTTCTGTACTTGGCCACTTATATTCTGATATCTTTCATTGAGCCGTGCAAGCAGTATATACAACAAGTATATAGCAAGTATCCTATGTATTGGCTAATATGCACAGTAAATGGCTGGGATGAATAGGTTATAGGCCAAGTATTAACATGCTCACCTCCCACTTTTCCTCCCTCCCCATCGCCCCAGGAGGCTGTCCTGGCTGGCAGTGGTTGGTCAGGTGGGGAAGCGTCAGGCTTTGTTGCTTATAAAACAGGCCGATCCTCATTATTAGAGAGTTGCTATCTTCCAGCTTTTTATCTCAGGATTTTATACCTCTTCTCTTTTGTGTTTTTCTCATGAGTCCTTTAATTACTATTACTGATGTAACAATTTCAGTTCTGTGATTTTATCTACTGTTCTTCTCTTGCATTGCTTTAGCCTATAGAATGTCTCACTAACAGCTTAACAGCACGGGGTTTTTCAGTAAGTTGAGCAAGGGTCCATGGCTGTATTAATACAACTGGGCAATGCACAATACAAAGGACAATTTTCCACAAAAAACATTATGATAGAAGAATAAAAGTTAGTGAGATCTCAAGAGTTTATTACATGACCAATAATCTACAATCCCACACTTCTGAGGTGAGGCTTGCACATATCTCCTTTTGCTTAGTTCAGTCAAAAAGTGAAAACACCAGTAAGATACAGAAAACCAAAATGAAAGAAATGGAGGAAGTGCAAATAGGCAGGAAGTGTTACAGAACTTAGAAAAATGTATAAAGAAAACTAAAAACATACAGGAAAATTTCAGTGTACAGCTTTTACTTCGGCATCTACCATTCTGTATGTGTTATTTAAGAAAACAGGCAACCAGGTCCTTTGGCAGAATCCAAAAGTTGTAACTGCCTATATTCTCAGGATCAGGTCTGAAAAAGCTAGAAGTGATTCCAGTCAGTAATTCTTTACAAAGGGCTGAATTTCTTCCTCCAAGTCATTCTAATATTTCTATTTTTCTATATTTAATATATTAATAAAGAATATGATGCCCTCAGTACCTCCACTGGTCCAGTTTTACTTGCATAGACATTAGAAGTAAACAGTACGTGCACTTCTACTGAAATGCACACTGACGTACGTACTGTTCTTGTAAAAAGTTTACTCAAAGGAAATGGAGACTCCATCAGTTTCTGTTAAACAGTCACGGTCTCGATGAAATCAAAATACCTCTTATTACAAATGTTATTTATGGAAAAGAGTTTTAAGATTGATGACAGTATGAGTAAACAAGCTCAGTCTTAGTTTTCTGGAGTATAAGTGATATCCCAACACATATTTGGAAATTGCCAATTGTTTTACTAAAACTAAAGGAACCAATTTCATTTATATAAAAACATAACGGCTATGTGAAGGAAAGGCAAAAGCCTTCAGAAATGCACCAGAACTACAAGTTCAGATTTGTCTTAGCAGTAGTTATATGTGGCAATAAGCACATGTTTTGGGAAAGAAGGGCTTTGGCCTGTTTTTCTGAACTGCGGATTTAAATGTGTATATTAATGAGCCTCACAAATAGTTGCTGGACCATTGGATTTATTGTACTAAAGCCACCATTAACCCACCCAATCATGCAATGCACAACTTTTGGGAGAACTTCTGCATTGGCACAGCTCTTGTTAATTACGGCTCTGGGTGGTCAAGGAAGAACAGGATGTGTGTGACTTTGTTACCAACCCTGAATGTCCAAATCTTTTCTCTTGTGCTGATATACTGCTTATTCACTGCTTATTGAATATGATTGTGTTATAAAAGTCAACAGATTATTAAAGAAGGCACTTACTTTTTCATGAAAATATTTGAATATTAGAGCACATCTAAGTGATGGTGGCTTGAAATTTCACTCCAGGCAAGTTAGACCAAATTACAGCTGTAGAAAGGCACTAAGTTTTACCCCAAAATAGCCTGTGATCTAATAGAAAGCAGTTCTAAGTTACAGCTCATCCTGCATTTTTCTTCGCCTCCATCTGTGCATTACTTGTGTTGCTATGAATTTGGCAACACTTAAGCAGCAAGCTACTGTTTATAAGAAGGGATCCCAGCAGCTAAAAGAGGCCAGTCATTGGGATTACTCATTACTTGCCTTGTGAGCTGCTCCAGGGGATTTCTTGAAGAACTATGTCAAAATTAGCTGTAGAAGACCAATAATTTGAGAGCTGTAATTGACACACTGCCAGATTAGAATTGGTCAAGTTGGTGGGCTTGAAAGAAAGATTCTTTTTGTTGGTACTGAGTGAGGATTTTCCTCTTTTTTTTTGCAAGGAAACAAGAGAATTAAAAAGGACAACTTTCTCCATTCTGCAAGAAGAAATCTGATTCATTGGGAACTCGATAACCAAGACACCATGAATGCTTCCAGGAGGTAAGCTGCACATACTGCATTCCCCCCAGCTAGGAACAGGAAAGCAAACTCCTGACAGGGAGAATATTCCTCTTGTGGTCTTTACATTATGCTGGCAGATGACCATGAACCATGTTATTTGATTTGCAGTTACACAAGACAGAAAGTGGACCTTGTCCTAATACAAACATTATATGTGTACTTCTAATTCTACAACTACTGTCTGTAAAATCTCAGCTGCAGAAATTCTGTTTTATTGATGAATTACCTTTGCAGATTGCACTTCCTAGTCTTTCATTTTTAACAACTCAGTTTTGACAGCTCTCTTCCAAGTGTGCCTAAGTATATAAATATAATTTGTGTTTAAAAGCTCTTTACTCATAAGCTCTATCTGTGGTAAGATTTTTGGTAACTCCTACTCTTCTGTGATAATAACAGCAGGAACATGTATGAAACAGAGCTGTAATACATCTGATACTTCTCAAACCCCTTCCTAAGCTACATGAAAATCACAAGTTGATTGATCTCCTTTTGGCATTCCAGTTCAGATGGAATTGTGGAAATTCAACATTTTTTCTCTTTAAAAAAAAAAAAGAAGCAGTCCCACTGGGGCTTAGCAGGCGATTTTCAGTGGAAATAACAATAACTGAAGGTCAGTTACCACAGGCTAACACTTCTCCTTCCAAACCATTTGGGAAAGGTGGCAAAGCAATGTAAAATGTTACTCCAGAGAATCCTGCAGATACGCTTTGTGTAGCTACTCCTGATCGGTATCTTTAGCTAATGAATAGCTTGATACAGACTGCCCAGGGAAGTCCCCTCTGAAAAGCAGAGATGGAAACACATTATCAGAGCAGGATGGGAAGCTCACACAGCACGTGCTGTGCTTATTCCCCTCTATTAAAGCTTTGGAAACTGCTATTTTTTTTTAAACCCTCTCACTTTCATAATATTGCAAAATGAAAGGGTATGTTTTTTCTCATACAAGTCATCTGTATCAACAGTGGAGAGCAAGAGCACTGTGCATCCTCTAACAAGCCCATACCCAGCCTCTCTGCCTGTCAGTGGGAGAGAAATACCAAACGGCTGGTAAATGTTTTGTATTTCCAATTATGGAAATTACTTTATTAGCCCCATACAGTTTGAAGAGCTCTTTCCCAAATCTAGTCAATGATACAATGCACACTCTGGACTTCACTATAAACACTACTGAACTGTTAATAAAAAAGAATAATTTTTAATCTTCATCTTGCTTTTTATTATGGCAGGATACATTCTCTCCATGGTCACAGACAGAAAGCCAACAGGAGCAAAAGTGAGAACTGGCACAGCACCTCTGGGTTCAAGCACCAGCACGGAGATGATCTTGCTACACTCCATACCCTTTATACAGTGATTGTCATGGTCCTTCTAATGGCAATTTGGGGAGTGTGGTCAAGACAGGATTCATCCTGATAGCAGCAATATGCTTTCTTTGTAAAATCTTTAAAGGAATATTTGTGTTGATTATCCATACCCAGGAGGTACAAAATAATGGTCTCAGCATGTTACAGTTTACTTGAAACTGCTTAAACTGTTGCTACTTGTGGAACTGAATCTGTGAAGCAATTTAATAGGCAACGTACAGAACATGACTTTGTGAATAACATATACCTGTTTGCACTGTACACGTTTATATTACCCTTTGCATGTATATGAAACTTACTTTAAGCACAATATGCTAGCAAGAAGAGTAGTTTAACTTACGTTTTTATTAGTCAATGTTTTGTATATCCACCCCAGTTTTCCATTTTTGAACTTAAGTTGTCCAGTCTTTACCTGTCCCAATCCCTGGTAAAGCATGCACTATAAGCAGGCAAATAATCTGCCATGTCACAACAACACAGGAAAAAAAAAATATCCATAAAACTAGCTATCCTGCAGGCAAAGGAAGACCTCTGAAGAGTCAAATTCTTACCTCCATTGCTGAAGAGAGTTTATATGGGACTCACACCTGCATATTTTTAACTTATGGTAATGCCTTTGTAAATTCAGGAATAAAACCATGAAATAAACTGTATTTGTAAGCATCCTTTGTTGCAGAACCAACTGGCTCAGTCTTCAATCTTGTACCAATATATTTAATTCATCTTCAACCACTGCTTGCTTTTCCCTAATTCATTAATACCTCATGGCAGCACCAACCTCTACATACACCAGCTCGTCCTTGATGGAGGACATTCCATACTCCCACTTTCTCAGGGAAACAACTCCACTCAGAACACCCGCAAGCTTTCTGGAAATGCAGGCGGCTGGCAGACTCTGTTAAACTCTTTGTTAACTGTACGGTTGCCTACCCCTGATGAGCTCAGGTTAATGGACTGGCAGCTCTGAGGGGCAGTTGCTATTGGGAACAATAGTCCACGCCTTTGGAGCTTAAACTCGGCTTAAACCCCAAATTTCAGCATTGCCTAAACTAACAAATGGTATCCTAATAAAC
The DNA here is from genome assembly GCA_031468815.1 of Morus bassanus. Classification (NCBI taxonomy): domain Eukaryota; kingdom Metazoa; phylum Chordata; class Aves; order Suliformes; family Sulidae; genus Morus; species Morus bassanus. The sequence continues at coordinate 68,028,549 of CM062571.1, forward strand.
AAAGCAGAATGGCAAGACATTTTGAATACTTAGGAACAGATGGATACATGTTTGTAATTACGTAGTACCCGTAGACAACACAATTCTTACGAGTATCATGTCCCCCATTTTGGTATCCCTCCATAACCAGGAGGGCTACATAAACTGAAGTGTTTCTGAGAGGACCTACATGGCATACCTCAAGGAGTGTTTACAAAGCACAGTGTAGCTCCAGAGACACCTGTGTCAGCTCTCAACAGGCAGGCGCGGGTGCTGGAATCAGTGTTGCTGTATCTATGCAGCACTCCGCCGGTGTTACCTTACTCAGGCAAACACCCTTGTTAAGGTACCACCTCATCATGCTTTAGCATGGGAGCAAAGCTTTGATGGTGGTCTCTGAAGAGCAGCACACAAAGGAATAATAATAAAAAAATAGATTAGTGCATTAAATACATTGTCATAAGACATAGGGACCCCAGTCATAAACCATATAGGATGAACTAATACTGCAAGTGAAAGCAAAAGGATGGTCCCTCCCTTGTAAATGTACCATCAAAGTACATGAGAAAAGAGAGGGATTTAGACATTCTGACAGTAGTATGAAAAACCCCAGGCGACTGGGGTTGTGTGATGGGCAATGGCCTCAGCGCGCTGGAAGCTTACTGTCATCAAGGCTTTTGCAGGAGAGAGGGAATTTTGACAACGGCTTAAAGAGTGGTACTGAATAATCATTTATTTTTAAAATGATGAAGGGAGCTTCCCCTAGCTGAAGAAGGCACAGGAGGAGGCCTGAAGCTGCAGCTCTGAAAACATAACAAGGCAAGAGGGTAAGCTTAGGCTGTAGGAGACCGATGTAAACTGTGAAGGGCTTTGGAAGTAAAAGAATCTTAGGATGACAGAGAGAGAAAGACAGTGAACAGAGCTGGGGAGGGGGGCACACCTAAGAGCTCACTGGAGAATTCAATTCTGCAACCGGTCACCAACAGCTGACCCTGATTTTTCCTTTGCTTGCTATTTTGTAAATCAGATTGGCTGTTTGTTCTAACATATGCAGCTTTTAGAAACACACATTTTACTAGTATCAATCATGCAGTTCAGAGATACACAGGCTGCAGCTCATAAATTGAGCTGAGCTGCCAGAACAATTAATCCGTACCACTTGCGCTGCCATGTTCATCACGGTGGCCTGCAGATGTGGTTGCAGAGCACTCAGGAGGCATCCTGATGCGAGGCAGCCTACCCTCTGCTTCCCTCCCTCCCTGCAGAACATGTGACTGTCCCTTTCACATTACTGTGAGATTTGCCATGTGCTAAAACATATGCTCCCCCAACCAGGTGGAGGACACACATCTGATCCCGCACACGCACCCAAACCCTCAGGTGAAGGCTGCTGGCAAATCCTGGTGTACTACTGGGCATCCTCCGTGAGGGGAGGATGACTGCCTTCATCATGACAGGGCAGGAAAGTTCTCCTCGATCATACGTCTGCATTCCTGCAACATGCCCAGAGGTGTATCTGTTACATGATGGACAGGCCAGCAGTTTGGACATATATTGGATATGCTTAGCCTGAATGCTTGGGAACCATCTTTAACTCAAACTAAAACCTGCTGGCTTTACTAAATATTACAAAGTCATTGTAAAAGATGGCTTTGTACAGTCTGTTTCTTGCTTGCTCTCTTTTTTTTTTTTTTCCTAAGAAACTCATGTGTTGCAAAGCATTCAAGTAGGAAAGTGAGTTCCGTGGAAGACAAGGTTTTAGCTATCACCTTTTAGAAGCACAGGCTGCTGGTTTCACTCAATTTGTGTCATATACTCAATGTTAAAGAGACAGCACAGGTAAAAGAAAAAAAACCATCACCCCACCTAAAAAAAAGAAAAGCTAGAACAACTGACCACACATCATACTTTTGGATTTAGTTGTAAAATTTATAAATCCTGCAGGTGTAACGCTGCTTCTGAAGCACTGGAGATCCAAATAAGGTATTGCAAATGCTTCGAAAGCTTCCTCTCTTTCACCTTGTGATAGAGGAGATGAGGTGTCAAAGTTCAGAGGAGACAGCAGCAGAACATGAAATGTTTTGAAAACCTGTCTACCTTGGTGGGAAACAGCTGTGGTTGATTTAACAGTTACATTATAGATCCCAATTTACTAATTTTTAATGTGTTCAGAAAGACAAGCCCAACTTTGCAGGGTCAACAAAATCTACATTTATTATGAGTTTTTGTAAATATTTTAGTTAGCTAATGCAACTAGGAGGGGAAAACCATGGTCTTGCAGTGCAATGGCAAAGTCTCTCACTGCCAACAGACCAAAATCATCTGCCTGACTGAATGATACTATGGAGGCTCCAGCTCCCAAAAATAATTTCCACTAAATCTGCCCATGAAAACAGCTCATTCAGGTTTCACAGTAAATCACAACTTGATATTTTAACTCATATCAACAGTAACAAACTAGTTACTGTTTCTACACCACTGAAATAGACTGACAAGAATTAGAAACTGGGAACCTGAGTTTGGAATGTGTGTATCAATTGTTATGCAGCAATCTTTTCATTAGTATTTCTTTTATATTAACCAGACCAGACTGATGGTTTACACATGTTCAAAAAAGGATGTGGTTTAAGCACACCTGTCTGCTGCTATTTCAAACTACCAAAACCAATGTCAGCAGTTCAGCCAGCAAATCTGACGATATACTCCAGGTACCAATTGGACTGTCAGAAAAGGAAAACAAGTCTTTTATTTTTTTATTTTCCGTGGTCATTTTGTTGTTACACATTTTATTTCAAAAGATGCAAGCCCTTCCGAGCACCGTCTTTTACTACTGCCTCATGTTTCCCTTTAGAGAAGATGATACATTCTGTAAAACCATCTTTAAATCAAGAAATCAGCACAGCCACTTCTCTGCTTTTTTTTCTTTTGATAAACCTTGTCATTCCCTTGCTACTTGGTAAGTATTGGCTAGATCCTAGAAAACAGGGCTGCAAGGGACCTCAAACCAGTTCTTAAATATCTCCAGCTACAACAGTTCAGAAGAAGGATGTGAACACAGATGTCATGATGGGGCTATGTGGTGATTCACGAGAAGTCGACTCTGTTCTGAAATGCATAAACAAAAAATCTCCCGACTTGAAGATTAATCTCTACACCTCAGGTAAGTGTCTTAACTCCTCAGTTAGGCAGTTTGTCTCTATACGTTAACAAATACTTAGTTAGATTTGCAAAGCAGAGCTGGTCCAACATGGAAGATGGAGGACAGCAGGTCTGTGAACCTCACAGGGAGCAGGAACCCACCTGCACCCCAGCGCTGTAAGGAAAACGAGTCCAGACAGTCAGTCACAGAGACTTACGTACCTAAGGATTTTTCTAACACAAGTTTGGATGCCTACAGAGTTAAAAAGTTGCAAGGCTGGATTAAAGGGATCCAAATTTTCTACTTCAATACCTAAATCCTTTCACAGTGATAAACCATTCCTCAAGCCATCATCCATTGACAGTTCTGCAGTAAGGCCACGATCTGCTTTTTCTTTGGAAAAAACCTAATTATTTCAATGAAATCACCAGGTACCATTTCCACCCTTGAAAAAAGGTCTTGTTTAAATGTGGGATTAAGAGTCAAAGACTAAGCCTTTCTTTTTTAAAATGCTGCCTTTAATTTAAGAAATTATTTACTTCTCTCATGTTAAGTCTGAAGTAATGGAGATTAGCAAACAGCCTGTCTTTAACGCACCTGAAGTATGCTACTTTGATATTTTTTTGGTTAGTAAGAAAAGGATGGGATTTGTACTGCTGTGTTTTAATCGAGGGAAGAAGAATTAACCAATAAAAAAAAAAAAAAGCCAACCAGAAGCTAGGGATGTCCATATTAAATACATAAACACAGACAATACTAGGCCTGTACATCAGTCTGCTGGACTGTTTACTGTAGCGGATAACGTTTCAACTATAACTCAGACTTGCCTCTCCCCCAAAATGTATTTTGTTTTCCTACAGACTATGTGTAAAAATCTGGGGCATACTCTTCCAAATATCTTGTAAGTGGACAAATCACAATACCTCAGAGAACGTTAGGAAAAAAACCAAAAATGCGGACAGCTATACAGTTATATACATGTCCCAGAAAAATGATACAGCATAACAATAACAGTATTGATTTCTACCTGATTAGGACAGTCATTTTTCTTAAACAGGATGCCTGCATGTGATTAAATTATACTCACACAGGGCTTTTGGACCTGGTTAACTATTGGAAATCAATATTCTTTTTAGTTCCCTTTGATGGCCTTTCCTAACACTGGTTCAACAAAATGAGTTCAACAATCCTTTCAGAATGCTATGTGAGTTATATCGACAATTTAAGTGAATAAATCTACGGTGCAAATTTCTCTGTGAATTCTGCACCTGAAACCAGGCCCTATGAAGCCGGCATCACCATGCATAATTCAGTGTTATAATGTAAAAGCACCTCTCGTTATCATTTAACACCAAAGCACCACAGCAACACACCAGTACCTCAGCAGTACGCTGCATCTGACAATATCAGATTATCAGGTGCTAACACCATAGCATCATTCACACTGACCTTATTCATTGTTCTGCATGCCTCTGACGCCCCTGCTCCACACTGCCCCACCACTGGGTGCCACGGTGCCCCTCCTGCCCCTTCCTGTCCCCAAAGGGTGGGCAGCAACTCTATCCCATTAGCAGAAAGAGGGAGACGCTGCTGACAGTTCATGGGGACTTTCCTTTTTCTAGTCCATCAGCAATACTTCATGCCACAGAGACACCTTCTCTGGCAGTAGTATCATTAGAAGGATATCATGTCAGGGGTGCCAAAAAAACCCCAAATCAGGGTAGCGTTAATAAAAATTATTTACAATGTTTGAATCCTATCTAGGACTAGCAAAACATCTGATGAAAGAAAGAAGTAAGTCCAGATTTCCAAGCCTTCTGTTTATGATCAACTTAAGGTACTGGCAAAAGTGATTTTTTTTTTCTTCTCGTAAATAAAACAGAGAGAAATGCCAGTGGCAAATTCTGCTCTGCCTGGCAGGATTGCTCTCTGTGCTTAGAATACAGCTCAGATTAGCCCCGTATCCAAGCTTGCTCATTTATGGTCAAAGCTCAGATGTCATCAAACTACTCAGTACTACACCACTTTCTCTGAAATGCGGGATGAATTGCAATGAAGTGTTTTTACATCTGAAAAAGCCCTCTTTCTCCTTTAAAAAAATTTATTTCCACATTTTCATAAAACATCTTTTGTTGACATTCTGCAAACAATACTGTCCAACAAGGTGCCAATTTTTTCTTCCTGCGGAGTAACTTTGTACATCTGCAGAAAACAGGAACAAGAGAAATGTAAAAAGCTGTATAAGGGAAAAATAAATGATCACATATCTGCTAAAAATATATACACAACAAGAAAAGAATTCCCCCTCTCCCCTACTTTTTACATTAGAAATTCCCATCTTGTCTTGCCTGCAAGACAAAACTGGGACTGAGGAAGCAAATTCTGAAACTGCAAGAGACAAACAAAAGCTGAGAAACTGAATGAGAGCAGCACTTTTAGCTCTACGTGTTATAACGATTTGTCCAATTGTATTCATATGTCTCCCATCACTACTTTGACAGACATGATCAAGATGATTCAAGCTACCTGAATTGATAATTATCAAGTGGAACACATATGTGTCAAGATACCTATTTGGCATATAGTAATCTGTTAAGAGCACGCATGCCCTAACACAGCTCCTAGTAGCTAATCAACACATTTTTATTTTAGCCGCCCATGCTGGGACTATTTATGTGCTTAAGATTATGAAACTGTTGAGGCCTGAAAATTTATTTTTAATTAAATGGGTATTTGCCTGAGAAAACAGGAAGCAAAAGTACCTCAATGGTAGGCAGCAATCTGGAATTTATTTTTATGTTCCAACTTCCTGACAATGTTAAGAATTTGATGACTTATAATTTGCGATGTCAGGGTGTGACAACTACAAAAGAAATAATCAAGCCTCACTTAAAACAAGTTTCCAGTTGTGCTAAAGAAATACAGACCCTAAGTTAATTATGTCCACTGATATTTAATCAGAAAACTAAATAAATTTTCCCTTTTCTCCACGCCAGTCATCTCTTTTGGTTACATACCTTTTTAACTTTGGCAGTGTCTGTTAGCTGGGGGAGTTCATCTAGAGAAACCTGTTGGCCTTCTACCTGAGATGCTATGTCTTCCAGATTTACAGTTTTTTCCCTGTCCACAACCAGAACAATGAGCACTGCTGTGTCACTGTCTGAAATGCCGAACTTTTTAAATGCATCTGAAATCTAAGAAAAGATGAAAAACATCAAAATATTATGAGTCTCTTTCTCACCACATATAAGCGACTTTTTCAGTTACTGGGTCAAATAAACCAAGAGTATAAATTGACACACATTTTACACTAATGGAATTCTGACGAGCTACAAGAGATAACAGCATTAGTGTTATTAAAAATAATTGTAACTTCTATTAGTAGCCAGGTAAACAGAATACCTATATTTAGTTTGGCTGCATGGATCTTAGCAAGTTGCTCTGGCAAAAAAAGACATTTCTTCAGTAGATCTTACATTGTTGTTTGGTGAAAGGCTGAAAATAATTTCTGCGTAGAGGGTTCTGGTCTTCATTTTACCTATCTTGTGTAGATGAACTGCTTTGTTGGCTGCCACAAGAATTTGAAAAGGATCTACAATCTGTAAAACACAACAGGAGAAGTTAAACAGAAATTTAACATACTATTTTGAACCCTGAAAAAATCCTGACTGCTTAATTTTGAAAGCCTAAGTTTGCAATCATAGAAGTGAGCAATACAGTAGTCTGCAAGTTACTTTAGCAATTCTTGCTCTTCCAAAGTCAGTGTGATTATTTACTGAGTGGGGTAATACTTGACGTAAAAATAAAGATTACACTCTCTCAAGCAGGTTACTGAAGTCTTTTGAAAAAAGAATCACATTAATAAAGAATTGCCAGATTAGATTATTTTTTTCCCCTTCCCTAACTATTGCTTTGCTAATTTTCACCAAAAAAAGACTAGATTCAGAAACTCGTTATGTGTTTAAAATAAGAATAAAGGCTCGAAAAAATGGTGATTTTTGACAGAGTATTAAACTATTAGTACTACATTGTACAGATGGAAGTAAATTTAAACAGCTCCACCACGTGGGGTGCAAAGTGAATCAAGACAATTGTTTTGGCCAATCCTGCCAAGGCTCCTTCTTTTACCCAGATGAACCCTTACGCTTGTACAATGAAATCAAAGCAGGGACATTTGCGCAGAGAAAGCAAAGTGCATGTATTGCAACTTGTGCCACGGGGATTACAAACGCTGGTCGCTTCTCACAGAGCTCCTGCAGAGAAGGATTTTCACACCGCCTTCACAACTGCAACGCAGTACGAACAGGACAAGCGGAGCATCAGGCTGGATATTAGGAAAAGGTTCCTCACCCGGAGGGTGGTGGAGCACTGGGAGAGGCTCCCCAGGGAGGCAGTCACAGCACCAAGGCTGGCGATATTCAAGAAGCACTTGGACACATGGTGTGAATTTGGGGTTGTCCTGTGCAGGGACAGGAGTTGGGCTCGGCGATCCCTGTGGGATCCCCGGGTCCAACTCAGGACATTCTGTGATTCTACAATTCACTCACCATTGCAGGGTTTACTAACGCTCCTTCAATGGACCCCTCCATGGCCTTTTTTCGGAGGGCAGCGGCGTTCTTCACGCGGGTGAAGAGGAGGAGGGTGACGCTGCAGCCAGGGAACAGCTCCAGCGGGTGCGTCACCTCCATCCCGCACCGACGGCGCGGCGGGCCCCGGGCAGCGCCCCGCAGCACCAGCCCGCGGCGTCTGACAGAGTCGCGGTCGCGCGAAGACGCGCCCGCTCTCGTCTCCTGAAAGACCACAATTGTAGTAACACGCAACCATTGATATACGGTTTTCAAGGCTTCTGAGAGGGGAAGGCCCCAGGCGCGCGGGCCCCACGGCCGGAGGCAGGCCGCGCCTCCCGCCCGCCGCTCTCCTCACCCCTTCCCGCCGCGGCCCGCGCCTCGCTCCGCCGGCCCTCCCGCCCCGGCCGCCGCCGCGGCGCCCCCTGGCCCTCACCGGGCCGCCCTCACCGGGCCGCCGCCGCCCGCCGGCCGCCGCCGCCGCCTCCCGCCGCCGCCAGGCCCCTCCTCCCCGCGCCCGGCCCTCCCCGGAAGGGCGGCCCCTTCCCGCCCAGCGCCCCGGCGGCGGCGGCACCGGCGGCGGCACCGGCACCGGCACCGGCATGGAGCGGTCTGAGGCCCACGGCTTCTCCGCCGCCATGAGCGGCGCCTTCCTGCTGTCGTGCCTGCTCTTCGCGGCCATCAACCGCCGCCAGCGCGGGCCCTACATGGACGAGGCCTTCCACGTCCCCCAGGCGCAGGCCTACTGCCAGGGCCGCTTCCTCCAGGTGCTGCGGCCGGCGGCAGCCCGCCCGCCTCCTGCCTCCCACCATCTCTGTAAACGTACCGCGGGCGCTTTGAAAAGGGAATCGTTTGTGGTCGCAGTTGTCCACAACGCTGTTTTCTGCCTTCTGGCGCGGCAGTGCGCCGGGCAGGATACAAAGTGTTCGAAAATGTCAGTCTAATAGTGCCAGAAATTTGCTAAGCATCCGAGCTCACAAAACGTGGTGTGGGTGGGGATGGTATATCGTCTCTGGTCCCTTTTTTGTGTGGTAACAGCTCTGTAATCCTGTTTTTCTCTCCGCTTTCCAGTGGGACCCCATGATCACCACGCTGCCCGGCTTGTACCTGGTCTCGGTGGGAGCAGTGAAGCCCGCGGCGTGGCTGTTCGGGTGGACGGGAAGCGTGGTGTGCTCTGCGGGGATGCTCAGGTTTATTAACCTCCTTTTCAGTGCCGGGAACTTCTATTTACTGTATTTACTTCTGTTCAAGATCCATCAGAAGAATAAGGTACGGTCAAAGCAGAATAATTCTATGTGCTCTTACAAGCAATTTTGATGGCTCTGTGTATGTTCGCTTCACTACATATGTGAGCTGTCCTCAGTTTTATAAAACCGCAAGTGTTACTGCCAGTTTGGCCAAGGAGGCACATTCCTTTTCTCTAAACTTTTCTAATATCTTTTCTTCTCTCTCAGGGCGCAATCCTATAAAAAATTTACTCTTGTACATAACTATAAGTAGTTCCATTGAAATAAAAGTTAAAGTTAGTGCGCATATAGACTTAGTATCCAAAGCTCTGAATGCTCATCCAGTTGGAATGGCTTAAGACTCTCCACAAAACTTCAACCAGTGAATCCTGAGTGAAGCCCTGTGAGCTGCGTTTAAACTAAAATGTGTTCTTTAGAAAGATATCAGGTTTGATGCCAACATTTAGAACCGGAGCATAATTCAAGTTGGAAAGAATTGGAGAATGATGCAGGTTGGAAGGGACCTTAGGAAGTCCACCCTCCAGCTCAGAGCAGGCCATCCCTGAGATCAGACCACATTGCTTGGGGTTGGGGCCTGAAAAACTCTCCAGGGATGGAGAGTGACTGCACAAACTCTCTGGGCACCTTGCTCCATGCCTGACTGGCCTTATGATGAAGAAGGCTTTTCTTACATCCAGTCTGAGACTCTCATTTCAGTTTATGACTGTTGTCTCTTGTCCTCCCACCGTGTACCACTTGGAGGGGTCTGGCTCCCTTCACCTGTTGACATCCTCACAGATATTGGGAGGCTACTGTTCGGTCCCCCCAAGCCATCTATCTTCCAGGCTGAACAAGGCCAGCTCCCTCAGCTTCTCTCAGGGCAGGTGCTTCAGCCCTCAGCTGTCTTGGTGGCCCTCTGCCATTGCTCCACTTTACTAGTGCCTTTTTTGTATCACAGGGCACAAGATGGGATGTGGTATTCTAGGTGCTGCCTAACAAATAGAGTAAAGAGTGATAATCATTTCCCTTCATTTGCTGCTGTGCTCTTGTTCACGCAGCCCAGGAAGCTGTTGCTGTTCCTTAGTGCCAGGGCGTGTTGCTGGCTCATGTTCACCTCGCTAGCTGCCGAGACCCCCAGGTCCCTTTCCACAGAGCAGCAGCTCCTCAGCTACTGCATGCCCAGCCTGTATCATTGCGGGGATTTCTTCCTTTCCAGGTGAAGGCATTTGCATTTGTCCTTGTGGAATTTCCTAATACTTCTGTTGCCCCGTTCCTCCAGCCTGTCTAGGTCACTCTGGATGGCAACTCTGCTCTTTAGCGTATTGCCTGGTCCCCCGGTTTAATGTCATCTGCAGACTTGAGGAGAGTGTACTTTCACTGCCTCCAAGTCATCGATAAAGATGTTAAAACAGGTCCCAGTTTAGATCCTTGTGATGCTCTGGTTGTTACACTCACCTTTGGATGGAGTGTGATCAGTTAACCATCCAGCCAGTTTTTACCTGTCTAGTTGTCCACTCATCCAGACGATAACAGTTCAGCTTGGATACAAGAATATTGTCTGTTTAAAGTGCTGGAGCATCCACCACTCAGTAGGTAAATTGTTCCAGCGGTTAATGGCCTATTCAAAATCTGTCACCTTAGTAAAGTTCTTCAGTTTCACAATTTTTCCTGTTCCCCAATAACTGAAGGACTCCTTTACTATAAAGAAAATTTCTTCTGATGAATTTTCTTACAGGAGACTCTTCATGTTTAAGCACATGATAAGACTATACAGAAGTGGGTCAAGTGCAGTAAATTGTTTCTACTTTCGGAACACTTTTAATCTTATGCTTGGAGGTGGAAATATAAATGTAGGAAAACAGGTTTCATGGCAGTAGTCTAAGCATTAGGAAATGTAGTTGTATTGTTGGCACTGCTTTGAACTCAGCATTTTCTCTACTCTTTTCTGTAAGGTGGTGACTGGCTGTTTCACCCCACGCTGCATATTCAGAAACATCATGCAACATTTTTTAAAGTTGTGAATTGCGTTGCACCATGTCGTGAGTGGGATAATTGGGAGGAGTTTTTAACTGCATGGTCTCTTACCTTCTTTTAAAGTTTCTTTTGTAACTCATGAATTATAATGAAGATAAACAATAAAAGCTGCACCAAAGATTAGAAACTTGGAACTGGCTGCTCTGTGGACTGGCTTCAAAAGAGGCAATAGTATTAGCATGGAATGATGTGTTCTGCTGTCTCACAGATAAACAGAATGTGATGATGAGATTTCGGGGGCATAAAACATTGAATTTCTTTTCCTTTTGCCCATTAGTGCAGCTTTTTTATCCTAGGTGTGGAGCAATTATACTCCCACAATGATTTTAATGCCACAAATACGTGAACACCTGACGTATGAAAGAAGTTGGTTTTCATTACCATATTTTTAACTCACCTGCAATAATATTCCGTACTTTCATTTGTCTTTTAACATTGCATAGTCCAACACTCTGTATTAACATAGCAGGAGGTTAACAAAAATATAGCATACGTGCTTATGCAGTAGTGGAACCAAAGAGGGTAGGAGATCAGAGATTGAGTTAATGGAATTCTCAAGAATGATACTTTTTATTTGGTTTGGGTTTGGTTTTTTTTTTTTAAATTTTATTTTTATCGGACGTTGCTAACCACATGTTTTCTGCTTCTACTCTAGGCTGTGTCTGGTTTCCAGAGAATCTTGTCTACATTAACTCTTGCAATGTTTCCCACCCTTTATTTTTTTACATTCCTTTATTATACGGACCCAGGATCAGTATTTTTTACTCTCTTTGCCTATTTGATGTGCCTTTATGGAAACCATAAAACTTCAGCTCTCCTTGGATTTTGTGGCTTCATGTTTCGTCAGACGAATATTGTGTGGGCAGCTTTTTGTGCTGGAAATGTTGTTGCAGAGAAGCTAAATGAAGCCTGGAAGACAGAGTTACAGAAAAAGAAAGATGAAAAGATTTCTTCCAGGAAAGGATCATTTTCAGATTTCATCCGAATATTGCAGTTTCTTATTAAATATCTCATGTCGCCTAAGAACTTAGTTACACTTACTGCTTTAACTTGGCCATACATTGTATTAGTAACTGTGTTCTTTGTTTTTGTTTGTGTTAATGGTGGAATAGTTGTTGGTGACAGAAGTAGCCACGAAGCCTGTTTGCACTTTCCTCAGCTGTTCTATTTTCTGTCCTTTACTGTCTTTTTTTCATTCCCTCATTTATTGACCCCTACCAAAATCAGGAAATTCCTTCTGTCATTACGAAAGCACCCTGTGCAGTACAGCTTAATTGCTGTCATCTCTTTATTCCTGATCTGGAAATTTACGTATGTTCATAAGTATTTACTAGCCGATAACAGACATTATACATTCTATGTCTGGAGAAAAGTCTTCCAAAGACACGAGCTTGTAAAATATGTATTAGTTCCAGTCTATATATTTGCTGGCTGGAGTTTCGCTGATACACTAAAATCAAAATCAATATTCTGGATCTTAATGTATTTTGTATGTTTATTAGCAGTCACAGTTCCTCAAAAATTGCTGGAATTTCGTTACTTTATTTTGCCATTCTTAATATATAGGCTCAATATTCCATTTCCATCTCTATATAAACAACTTCTGGAGCTGGCTTTTTATATTGTTGTGAATGCAGTAACTCTTTATCTTTTTCTAAACAGAACATTCCAATGGCCAAATAGTGATGAAATCCAGAGGTTCATGTGGTGACTTCTTATTTTTGATACTTTTATACCCTTAGGAAAACCCATTTCTGTTTCAGGATTCTGGACTCTGGAATGAAGCAATATGTTTTGCATTATGTAAGGACTTTTTTCCCCAGTTGGAATTGGGGAAGTAAGCTGTTTGCTTATTTCTTGGAACTGAATGCGAGATACGATTTGTTGTAATGTGAAAATATTCCATATATTGAATTTATGAGCTTCTGGAATTATCAAATCCAATATGAGGGGAAATTTGAGAACACCTTTCTGTAATTAATGTGAAATAAGGGAGATGTTTACAGTCATTTTTTTTAATAATAAAATATTGTATAATATTCCTTCAAGGACAGTTTATGTTTCAGAGATTTCTCTTTAAAACAAAGTATTGAAGTGTTTAACCTTTTTGTTACCTCTGGGTGCATGTTTACTCCTTGGGTCAGGCCACTCCCACCTAGGTTTGCTAGCGATCAAGGTATGAACCACTGCTGAAGTAAAATGTTTTCAAAACCTCCTACGTCCCACTGAATTTTCATTATTTTTTTGTCACTAAATGCTCACATTAGTTTTGCAAACAGAATGTAGGCTCTTAAATCATTAGAGCATTTTGAAAATTTTATTTCAAACTGATATTTAGAAAATACAGTGGAGGCTATGTGCATGTACCTTCTTTGGGGGAATAAATGTTATTGTACAACAAAAGATAAATTGCAGTTGATAATGTGACCTATTAGAAAGGGAGTAACCTATGTATGTCAGACTGAAATGTGTCCTTACGCAGTGGAATGCAGCCTAATGAATACCCTTTTAAATAATCAGGCTTTTATGTCCTGAGGTTCTGTGTTCACAGTTTTGTATTGAAGTAGGATACGAGGGCACGCCCAAGTTGAACGCAGTGTTTCCGAGATCTTTGACATGTAATCTTAAAGAAATGCCAATGGCATTATTGAATTGTTCTTTAAATGTTTTTCATATACATACAAATCTAATGGAACTCGGGAGTATGTATTCTGTTTTACAAAGGTAAAATGCAATGTGTATATATACATATTTTTTTTTAAAGCATCTGGTGCATTATCCTCAGAATAAAAGAAGGCTGTAATGGTTCCTGTCAGGAAATTACTTTAATTAGACTCAAAAATATTTGATCACTTGAAGTTGTCTATTCAGCAGTTTTATAAATATAACTAAATTATGGGGGGGGGGGGGATCCAAACCTTCACATACTGTGTAGCATCTTTAAGTTCTTTCTTATTCCTTAATGAAAATACTGCAGCCAAATCTGTGCAAACATATGTCATTGCCACTCCAGTCGCTCTGAAATGGAATTGTTTCTCAAAAGGTCAGTACTGTGGAGTTATTACTCACATCGGTACTGTTAGGTTTTTTCCTTTTACAGTATGCAGCTCAATGTCCTGGCTCTGATCCCTTCCCTGTACTAACACGACGAAGAGTATGGTTAACTCAGATTCTCCTGTCCAATGTTTTTGCAACTCTGTTTCTTCTAAGGAAACCTTAAAGCCACTCTTCAATGAGTAGGTTTATTTGTATTGAATGTAAGATGTTTGCCAGGTCACTGTTTGCTTCTTGGCCTCTTGCCAGTATGGTAATTTGTTGATCATGTGTGTACAATAGGGGAAGCCGCTTTCGGTCACTCCCTATTTGCTTATATATAAGTTGAAGGGGCAAGAGAAACCCAAAATGGGTTGCTTTTCAAGAATCCAATGTGGTTCTTGCAGAGTCTAGGATGTTGTCTTGTGTTGTGATTTTAGGATGACAGATTTGGGGGGGGAGGAAGTCTTGCATGCCTTCTGCTTCCAATTTTGTTTTTGTATACCATGCCAATAAAAATGTAAACAAGGTAAAGAGCATATGCATGTTTTAGTACAACTTCATTTGTGTCCTCAAAATTTCAGTACTAAGTTAATTGAAATGTGGTAACATGGGAAGGGATGGGGCTCTGGCTAGAATTATGAATTGTCTTCTAGAGCTGGAGGTTTTTTTCTGGCTTTATGTAGGGGAGCAGGTGTTCATTCGCTTGACAAGATGCAAAAATTCCTGTGCTTACATAGTCCAGAGGTGTTCTGTTTTGTCCAGCATGTCTGTTGATAGGGCTATCTGAATGCATTTGGTTATCAACACTAACACACATAAACACATTATAAACAGTGTTTATGCTTCCTACTTATTCTTAACAGAGATAGCAGCCATGTTTCAAATGAAGAGAACAGAGTTTAAATACATAGTTTTAATGCGTTTCTTTTGTAAAGAAAAGCGAATGCAAAAAGTCCCCCAAAATTTAGAGCACAATACCTTCTAATGAGTTCCACATCACAAGACACTAGAAAAATTACATGTAGAGAAATGTCTGTGAATTGTTGGGGTTTTTTTAACCAGTATTATAAGATGGCATAATATTTTATCATGGGATTTATCAGTATAGTTATATATTTTAATTTAAGAGTACAATTATTCTCAATATATTTTGCTAATGTAAAAGCAGGCTGAGTTGATATAAGTTTAAATTAAAGAGGGAAGTCCATGAATTACTAAAGCATGAAAGGAGAGTTTATTTTTAGAGTAAAGCTATGTGTTCACTTTTGCTGATGAACCACAGGGAGTTTGTAGGTAATATTCAATGTTAGCCTGATTCAGACTCAGAAATCAAGATGCTTTTAATTGTACCATAATAAGTCATAAAGAAAGGTCTCCAAATTCCATCAACATCTCTTAGAAATTTGGCAAATATCAGTAGCTGTATTGTTTAAATCTAGATATAAGAATTAGTTAAACATACTTCATTATCTTGGAGCAAGTATCTTTTGGAAATCAATTTTAGTATTTTGCTCCTGAAATATTTTGGTTATAATTGTTTGTAATTTATTAGCTGCTGTTCTTAGAGACGTGCAGAAAGGATTGTGTTTTTCCTGGTTTATGTTGCCAAGGTCTTCTAGTATCAGTAGAACCGTAATCGCTTACTTTAGGTTAGTTCCTCAGTGGGTGTCACTTGGCAATGAAATAAATTACAACAGCATTAAAACAATAATTTATTGTACATTTTATTAATCAACTATCCATTTAGAAAAAAATCACGCTAATTTGTTGAAATGTCCAAGATGAAAACAAAAATAGCGTGGCTAACATTTTTATAATCGCTGTTTAAAAGTAAGGGTTCAGGTTCAGTTTTTCTCAGACAGAAAGATGATGGTTCTTCAATAACTGTCAGAATAATAAAAACAGCTGAAGAGCCACAGCGTGGCTGAATTGTTTTGAGGCGGAAAAAAAAAGACAAATAATTGAACACGTTAAGTTTTTTCCTTTTAGTTAAAAATAGGTAGTTATTTGGGAAGATAGGACATTTGTTTGATAATCCTGTATGCTGTGAACTGTATTTTCTGTTATTCATGAGCATTCTGTATTTCATTCCTTTTAAGTTCTTTGACGACTCATGTTCATGTTCAAAATTAGCATTAATATTACAGTATAAGCAATATGTGCATGCTGAAATATTTTTTTACCTGTTACTTTTCTTGTGATTAGATAAATAATTGGATTGCTTCTGTTAAAAATATTGTAGGAAAAAGTATTCTATAGTCTCTTGGGACAGACAGTTGATGTTTGTCCGGTTAATGCAGGTCTGATTATTTTTTTTTTTTTTCACAAGGTGGCAGTGTTGTGCCATCTTGTTGAGGTGACCAACTGCTTAATGCAATGCTGCTTGAAGTCATAACGTCAGGGTTTTTAGCAAGACTTTTCTGAAAATTAGAAAACTTCAAATTCTGTCACGGATGATCACTTGCTTTAGTAACTGGTTTAGCTAAAATATCCTTTTATGTAATTTTAAATATATAATGTATGTTAAGTTTTAGAAGAAGAGCAAATCTTGTTCATCTTTAAAACGTCTTATTCTGGTATTTTTGGTATTTGTGGAATTTTCATATCTGGTCTGAGAGAACAAATGAAACTTAAAAGCTTACTGTTGATGTCATTGTTTTAAACAGTGTAGTTGCTTAGAAAGTTAGCAAATTTCCTTCAGCTGTTTTATTATTAAATTTCACAGCATTCTTATTTTCTTCACATATTCTATTCCTTGCTGTCTAAAGAGAAAAAAAATTGGAGGACAAATTGAGGAAAGCAAAGTAATTATACTTTTGAGACTGACACATGGTGACTTTCTGAAATATTCACTCTTTTTAATTGGATGATGCACATATGAAATATAAAAGCTCAGATGTCTGTTAGCCCTATAGTAGTTGACATACTGCATTTTAAATGCGTCATCTAGTTTTTTGTGTAATGAAAAAGTGTAAAGCCAGAGTCCATGAAAATGACTGCTTCCAGTTATCTCAAATTCTTTGTCTATATTCACCATCCTATTTTTTTTCCCCAGAAAAGCTTTGCTTTCCTTGCTTATCTCTTGTTAGATAGGATATGCTTTTTATTTTCGATTCAGTGACATTTGTTTGTCAGCTGAGGCATCTTTTATAGAAAACCATCCTTCTTAAAAGTATGCTTTAGATGGGTGCAGATAATTGGTTTTATTAAGGAACATAATTTTGCAAACAAAAAGAATCTGGCCACGAGACAGAAATGCTAACCTAGCTAGCAATGTGTAGCTAAAATGCCCATAATTTGTGAGTTTTTGTGCTTAATCTCAGAATATGCTCAGGGCCTCATGCTGTTCCTTCAGCTTCAGGCATAGTTGGGATATGAGGAGCGGGAGGCAAGAGGAAAAAGATTTGTACAGATAATTGCCATTGCTGTGCTGTATAGGCACTATGTATTGCACTATATATGGACTATATAGTCCAGTGAGGAGTGTGCAATGCTACCAGGAGCAGAAATGAGTGGGGTAGGTGGTTTTGGGGCACCGCTGTGTTTAGCGGTGCACTGTGGCTTGCTAAATTACGTGGTGATATGGGAGAGTTGTTTGCCATGTCTGAGTGGAAAGGTCTTTTCCGCCTGGAAGGAGAAGCTGCTTGTTGCTAGAGCTGGCCTGATCACTGTGAGAATGATCTTGGTGAAACTTGGGAGCTAACTGTTTTTTTGAAAGATGTTTTGGTACTTAGCTGTGGATCTGTAAATAAAACCTCTTCTTACTGTGTTCAAGAAATGTTGTGAGCTCACTTGAATTGCAGCTGTGTGTCAGTAATAGGGAAAAGGGCTGCTTTCATTTTCAGGTTGTTAGTTGCCCAGATACTCTAGTGTTTTTATAAAGCAGAAATTGTCATATCTTAAAATAAACACTTTTAAAACAATGTCTTCCCATGTGCTTTTATCCTGGTTTTAAGTAGATGTAAATTAATATCCCATGCATTTGATTCAAATGGGTATGAACTCATATTAATAGTAGCAGCAGATGCCTTTTCAAAGATGTAATTGCAAAAGTTCATGCCCTTAGCTACCTTCAGATCTTCTCTAATGAGATTATATTTTCACATTTTCATATCAACCTCCTAAAAGTGTTGTCATCAAAATAACCTTGTGAATATACAATGCAAAAGGAATGGTTATGGTGATTATCGCTGACAATTTTAGGCCACCGCTTCAGACCTGCACATTTAATATGTGTAAATCATGCTGCATTTTCCTGCGTTCCCATCAAATCTCAAAGAAGGCATTGCCTGGCTGAATTGAAATTTAAATGACATGCTTCAAAAAACCAAAAGAGACGCAGTCAGGAATATCACCAATTTCAGAGATAGTGCTTCACCCTCCGGGTCAGTGCTAGGCAAATGCCACAACATTGTTAGTGGATGAGAGTAAGCACATCATAACTATAGTCCTGGCAGAGAGCAGCGTGGGTGTTCTATACCTAATGTTTTCTTTGTTGCATATAGGTTTCCTTACTCGCTGCTCTGTGCACTCCTGTGCTGCTAATCATTACCGAGAGGATTATTTTATGTTAGTAGTCCATTGAGATAGTTGTGAAGGTGGGAATTCATCTGCCAATCATCTTGTCAAAACTACCTTCTAGAACGATCTACTTTCTGGAGCACAGCCTGTTTGGGCAGGGCACTCACGTGAGCTGGGGAAGCCTCACATCCGAGATTTAGGCCAGAATGACCTGTGTTTGAGCTGCTTTCCCTGGCAGCCACTCTGCTAGCTAAATTTGAAAAGTTTCAGACCAATACAATGTGTTAACTTGCTTTAAAGTCTCAAGAATTTGTCCAGATCCGGTCCCCCAGGAAAAGAACCAGGAACATATCAAAGGAAGAGGAATTTATTTGCTGGCTATAGTAAAGAGTTGTATGTGTCCTTGCTAAAAATGTACCGGTGCACATTTGCTTCAATAACAGTGAGTTTTGTTAAATTAATTATTACTAATATGGAATTTTCTGCATTCTTTTCTGAAACAGGGAACAATGATAGTTTGCTTAAAACCAAAAAGAAATTAAGTGCTTGCACTTTTCTTAAGAATTAAGAAGAAAATGTATTTGGGATTTTGGAGCCATCTGTTTGGAGCTTTAAGTTTGCCTTCAAGATAAATACTAGTATTGTCCCTCCATTCTCCTTTACTGCTTATAAAATATACACTGCTTAAATTTTGGAGGGGGTGGAGGAGTGGGTAGCATTACAATGCCCTGATCCAGCTGTTTGCCTGACAGGAGGCCATCAAACTTTATCTGGGAACTTCCACTGGGGAGGGATTTAGTTTCAACATTGTGTAAGTGAATCCTGTAGAGTTTAGTATTTTGTAGCTGAAATGGAGCATATCTTCCAAAAATACGTTCTGTTTAAAGCCATCAAGTAGTGATGAATTTGCCTTATCCTTTGACAAGCTTTTTCAGAGCTTAATTACTTTTACTCTTAGGAAACTTTTTTTCTCTAGTTGTGAGCTTTATGCTACATCTGTGCAAAGACAGTTCTCCCTGTTTTCCTCTTTTATGTGCATGGACACCCACCTTTTATACTGGTATGTGCAGACCACAACCCAGCAGCCTACTGACCTGCGGAGACATGAAGACTCTTGCACTCCAGATTGTTTTTCTCTGGCTTCTTTTTCAGCATGTGAAGAAGTATGATTACCCCAATTGAATACTGCACAACACTTTTGAGCTCTTCTTTTTTTATAGGGAAGAAGTATCATCTACTTAGACCTGTGTACCTTGCTTTGTTTAGCCAAATCAAGCTCTGAGGCACCTTGTATGGATACCCTGTCGTGAATGAGTGGAATGCACCTCACTCAAAAGAGAGAGAAGCAGTAATATGTTTTATTGAGGTAAAATAGTAATTTGGCAGAGTTTAATGAATTTGATGGTATTTAACAAAGTTTAACAGGGATTTGCCCCGGTTCAATAAGTTTGATGGCAAGGTTCACCTTATTAATTACTGTGTGGAAGAAACATACAAAGGAAAATTGAGTTGCACTTGAGTCAGAATGATTCACACAGATTGGCGAGGGATGCAAAAGGGAAAGGAGGACCCTCCCATTGAATCACAAGGTTCAGAGTGGACCCACTTGCTTTCTAAATGCCTCCTCAGCGAGGAGTCTAGGTGTGGCTAGGTCCAAACCTAGTCTCAGACTTGGTCAACAGTTTACGTCTAAGGGATTATATTTGCAGAATTTATGTAATGATTCCTTAGCATCAATTCAGCATGCAATCAAAGTTACCAAGACAAAATCTAAGTTACCATACTAGAAGGTTAGCGTGATATCGGTCACTTACCAAAAATCTGCCATTGGCAAATGGTCTCTCTGCCTCGAGGAGCAACCTTGAGAGGTGTCCCAGCTCAAGGGGGGATCACCGCCATGCAGCCACACTGCCTAGCAGGGAGAGCTCAAAGAAGGCTCATGTAGGCTGTCATATTTATGGGATAAAGTGGTTGTCTCGTAGTCAAATTACATGTGATGGAAAATGTATGCATGACACTCCTTGTACCCACAATTTTCTTTGTTCCTTGATAAATGAGTCTTGGAAAGCCACCTGCTGTTCCTGTGTTAATCGCATGATTGGTGTTCCAAGCTCCTATGCATCAGTGCTCACTGCGTCACTCTGCTCCTTTGTGGGTTTTTAGAAAACAGATTGAAACTAGAGGAGTTCACAGCCCAGCTACAGCTCAGGCCTTTACCTCCTCCGGAGCCTGCACCAGCCGACCACCGGTCTGGACGAGGGGTTGAGCACACCTGTCGCATACCCTCAGTTTGAAGAGCATGCTGGCTACCTTGTAAGTGAAGCATCACTTTTTGACTTCTAAAGTCACACTAATGGAAAAATCAGTCCAAAATAAATATATTAACAATTCCCATAACAAACTGTCAGTGCAGTGGCTAAAGATATACACATCCATTTGTAAGAGTAACGAGGGAGAAGCAAGCAGAGTCAGGGCATGTGAAGTTTCAGTTTGGCCAAGCAGTTTATGGTTTGGCTGTTTCCTGTAGTTTTCCTGTGTCACGGTTTTAGCTGGGATAGTTGATTTTCTTCACTGTAGCTAGTATAGTGCTGTGTTTTAGACTTGGTATGCAAATAATGTTGATAACACCCTGGTGTTTTAGTTGTTGCTGGGTAGTGCTTACACTAGTCAAGGACTTTCTAGCTTCCCATGCTCTGCCAGGTGCACAAGAAGCCGGGAGGGGAGGGGATACAACCAGGAGACCTGATCCGAATTGGCCAAAGGGTATTCCATATCATGTGACGTCATGCCCAGTATATTAACTGGGGGGAGTTGGCCAGAGGAGGCATCGATCGCGGCTCGGGGACTGGCAGCGTCGGTCGGCGGGTGGTGAGCGGTTGCAGCACTTGTTGTTTGGTTTTGGGGTTTTTTCCCTTTTATTTTTCCCCTTCTTCCAGTGTTTCATCTCTCTCTCGCTCATTATTTTCCTTTTCATTATATTAGTATTATTGCTGTTTTATTTTAATTATTAAACTGTTCTTATCTCAACCCACGAGTTTTCTTACTTTGGCCCTTCCGATTCTCTCCCCCATCCCACAAGGGTCAGGGAGTGAGCGAGCAGCTGTGTGGTGCTTAGTTGCTGACCGGGGCTAAACCACAACATCCTGTTAACTTCCTTGAAGTTAAATGCTTATGGAAGTACATTTAGTTGATTGACTACTGTCTTGGTCTGTAAAGCCAGGGCCGACTTGAGTGGCTTGCTGTTGTATTGAGAGGTTGGCTGTGTTTGCCTTGAGACACAATTTCTTTGTGGAGTTTGAACACAAGAATTTTCTTTTTTTGTCCAGTTTGAAATAGAGGTATTCAGATTATGAGAACGGGGCAGCTCTGGAGGGAGGCCTTCTTTCCTTTTCCTCAGGTTGACTAAACCAAATTGCAGTTGCCCTGAGGGGGCTCTAAGTACTCTCTAATCCATGGAATCAGTCTGCTTGAGGGCTAGAGGGCTTTAGGCTTTGTTTTAATAACCTATCAGATCAGCTAACTTTGCAGAAAGCCTTTGGTTTCTAAAAACAAATGAACACCACCAAAATCGGTGGGCACATTCCTCTTACACTTTCAGATCCTAGCTTTATAATTAAAACTTCTTTGTGAATAAAGAGTCTTTCTGGAAAATAAGTGTCAATCCTACTAGCAATTAAGGCTTCTATAAACCTTAGCATACAATTATGGCAAAGATCAGTTAATGTAAGTTGTTTGTGACTGAATCTGAGTCAAAGATGTTAAACACCTGCAAAGATTCTACCTTGCTATTTAAATCACACATAATAGAGTACCCAACACTCTTGAATTTTCTTGCCCATCATTTTGTCAGAGAATAAGCAAACAAACAAGAAAAGCCATTAAAGTCAGTTATAACATCTTCATAGTCTGCAGTTACTTGGCAAAAAAACAGCATGTCAAAATCAGCTTACAGTCAACACCTTTCCTTTAGTAAAGAGCTTTAACAAATTTCTGGTAATTTTTGCTGTGATGGGTCTCATGATAAATGTTCTTCAGCCCTTTTTGTGTTTTCTTTCACAATGCAAGATCCTCTTTTCTGGACTTGGCTTTATTGGCTCTTAGATGAAAAATTGATTTGGGGGTCTTTTTTATTAAATTAAAGAAGTGTATACGTTTACATGAGTAGTGAGTAGTACTTGGACAAAATGGACCTATACTCTGCAGTCAAAATGCAGACAACAGTACGTGTTGACAGAATACGTTCAATACTTTATTTTCTCATTAAACCTAGCATAAAGTAAGCAGGATAATTTGGTATCAGATTTAACCTTTCATGTTACTCTGCAAGTGTGTATTGACAATTTCTTTGCTGCTTTGAACATAACGCTGCCAAGGCAGAGTTGCAGAAGGTAATCACAATCTAACTCTCTTTTCCATTACCCACACACTCAGTTAATTGAAATTGTAGTAAGTACAACTTCATGAGATGGATCTATTTTCATTTCAATACTGCATTCTCTGAGGACACTATCTAGAGGATCTAAATCAAAAGGAACTACACACTAAAGAAATAATAATGCCCTCTTGAAACACTTCAGCTGCATGCTCTCAGTCTTATAACCTGGAAGAACAGGCATAAAGACCTTAAAGATTTTTGGATTTGATATATTCAGTAGAATACATAATGATAAAAAATAAAATAAAACTCGCAACAGGGTCTACTTTTTTGCAAAGCTACCATTTGATATTTACAACAATGAAACAATACAGGGAAATACAAAGCTGAAAAGATTTTTTGTAACATTTTCTGTTGCTGGTTTGTATGAGTTAGAAGGCAGCTGTGCACCAAATCTGAAAAGGTAGAATCTGGTTGTGCAGGTGCTCATCTGCATTTTTATGGTCCTAAATACCTTTATAAATCTGATCTTTTTCTTTGAACCTTCGTTAGGAGTTCTGTATTTGGTAACAAATAAGACTACAAAGTGAGGGATGTGCCCGGTGGGTCGTACAGAGGAGAAGAAAGGTGGAAGTAACACTGTGTGTGTTGCAGAGAGCTCGGGCCAGGAATAAATTCCATGGTAGTGGCAACCCTGCTTCACCCTGGTCCCTCAGCTTCCAGTTTCATCCCTCTCTAGGGTGGATGAACCCAACCCTCCCACCGTAGACTGTTCCTCTTCCTGCTTGGCTGTTTTTCCAGTGGTGCCACCCTCTCTTCTTCAGGTAAGCACGTGCCACAGACTATCTGTACTGTGTGATCATCCTACCCTGGCTGTCAGAAGCAAAATTTGCAGAGGGGGAGTTTCGTTTGTCATAGCCATAGTAGGGCCTCTCCAGATGATTGATCTTTTTTAGCTAGGATGAGCTAACAGCCCTTTTGCCTTGTCCTGAGATAATGGTTACAAAGTGACTGAGCTCAGCAGACTGTATTGCTCCACCCTCAAGAAGCATTAAAGACAGCCCTAAAATTACGCATCCCTTGTTAGCCCAGCCTGACTTGCTCATCTGAGATGTTGCAGTATCAGCATCTGCTCAACCTGGTATTGGGTGGCTCTTCAGCAACCCAAAAGCCAAAGGTTGCTTTTCGATGTTTACTGAACTTATAAACTATTTGACTCTTATTTGAGCTAATATAAATTGTGTCACTAAATCACCTATGGAAAATGTTTTCAAAGGCACAAATGCAGACCTGCCTATCACTAGCACTTAAGCATTATGATTCAGGCTCCAGAAGCCCTGAGATTTAAAATCAAAGGAAGGGACTGCTTTCTTAATTTCTCGTACTCAGAGGTATACTAAATATAGTTTTGTTAGAAGTGAAATGGATATGGAAAACCAAAGTATCCCAGTTGACCTCATAATGCTCTTGCTCTGTTCCCTTCTTTTTGTCATGCAGGTTCCCATTGAAGGTAGTGGAGACTGGATGAGATACTGTACAAAAGGATATTCCTTACTAGACATGTGGCTACAGAATAAAATTCACTTTTCAGTGCTTTCCCAGTATATGCGTCCCTGTAAATGATTAAAACCTTACACTGGTTTCTGCTGGTGAGACAGATTCTCTGGTGGCCCATTATGGCTTGATGTCCTTCAAAATGCATGAGTGCAGCTGGTGTTAGTGGTCAAGTGGCACTTGTGAATGACTTTTTTCTTTAATTTCCAATTGCTCTCTTCTTTTTGTATTTAATCTATGATATGTGGCAAACTAGTCTCATTGGCTTTCCTCTTACTGGATAAGGATATTTTTCCTATTTTGTGTGTGTTGCCTTTATTTTTTCCCTGCATCTTATGGCAAAAAAGCTTTTTCATAAGGACAAGATAAGAATTAGAACTAGACTTGTTCTCTCATTCTATACTTTATTTAATTTGCAATACTTAAAAATTGCTTCAGATAAATAAATTTCCAATACGCATAACCCAACAAAGAATTATAACCAGTGTTTTTTGAAGGAAATGTGTTGCACAGTCTCCTTTCTTTGTAGGTTTAAAAAAAAATACAGATCCTCACAGAAGGAAAAACATTAAACTCATTAACGATAAAAGAGACTTTGCTATAAAATAGAGTTGTAAAAATTAAGCTTTACATTTTGGCTTCACTCACAAAGCACAGATTGGTATTATTCCCCTCTTGGACAGCGAGAGTCAATATCCTCTAATTCCTGCTGCTCCTACTAAACCTTCCCTTTATTGTTAAATTTAAATAAATCATTTGCAAATAAAATATAAATGAAGATAATTTTTCTAGACAATGAAAAACCCAAAGTGGTTAAATGAAGAGGAGAAGCCAGGGCACTAAGTATTTATCAACAGCAATCTTTAAATTTACAAATTTTTAGTAAGATGGTTGCTTCTTTCTGTCTGAAGAGGTCCTTCACAGGAGCTAGCAGTGGTGCCTTGATGGTGCTCAAGAAGTCAAGGCATCCATTGCAATACTTTCTGTATTTCCTGAAAAGCTGAGCTCCCATCAGCTGAGCTTGGACTTTGACTTTTCCAGCCATATGCCCAATTTGTGCCTGCCTCACCCCTATTCAGGGAAATTACCCATTTGGCTTTTTTATTGTAGCGCCATACTGCGCTGGCCATACTGGCCATACTGCGCCGTCGTAGCTAAGCACTGGTCAATAACACATTCTGCTACTGGAACTGGGGCAAAACCAGCACCTGGAAACAAGTCTTTTGGTGGTGTTGGTGGGGTCTTATACATGACTCTGGGGCTCATATCAGGGCTCATATCAGCAGCTGAGAATGGTGAGGAGTGCAGCAAACCATTGGAAAGGTTCAGGCAAGCATTTGGTCACATTTATAGGCGAATGAAGCTACTGAAAAGCAACAGCCTCTGTTGGGAATTCCAGACTTATCAGAAACAAAGCTGTCATGGATTTTTTTTAACAGAAAAATACAGTTATTCTGGATTGTTATTCCTACTTTCAGAAATAACACTTCTAGAAAGTACTCTAGTAAACGAGAATTTTCAAGAATGAAATCTGCATTTACTTGCATGGCACACCCATTGTGGTGATGGCAGACAGTAAATCATGATTTGATTGATATAAGTTAAAGTAATGAATGAGCACCCAGGCTATCCAAGCTTTTCAAAAGAACAACTCTAAAAAAGGTAAAAAAAAGTGTTAAAATACCTAATGAACATTGCTAAGAGGAGAGCATCTTCGAGGCTTGGATTTGGACTTGTTGAAATGATGGCAGAAACGGCCAATGAAAATTATTATTAACACTGTAATGAAGCCAAATATAAAATGTCCTATATAAATATCCATGTGAATGAAAGTCCTTGCAACTGGAGACAATACATATGTATAATAAGGCAAAAGATGGGTGAAAAAGGCTGTCATAGGTAGTGATGTTGGTCTTCATGCCTTTCATGTTGTTGCTAAAGAATGTCAGAGTATCACAGAAATGGATGACACCTTCAGTATCCTGCAGCTGAGGGAGGAGCAGAAGATCCAAGCTCCAAACCACACCAGCTGGCTGCAGAGTGAGGGGACTATGTAGCGGCAATTAAAAAGTCCAGGGGGAATAAGTCAGCAACTAGAACTCATCAGACCCTGAATATTTACAAGAAAAAGAGACCTGCTTAGAGTCAGACTGGTGTTTGCTAATATCTATATGTAAAAGGGGGAGATATGAAAGGAGATGAAATGGGAGCCTGGCAGTGTTGGGTTTTGAGCCAGGTGTTGTTGGAGCTGCTGGTGGCGGCCTGAGAGGATAAACACATTCTGCTCCCTCCCGTGCCCCTCCTCTCCTCTAACATTTGTTACCCAACCTTTCCCTGTTAAAAACTCATCATGATTATAAGCTCTACCACAGATTTCCTACAATGATCACCTAAAAATGCTACAATAGCTCCTGAACTGCTGCTCTCAGAGCATGCTGGCTGCCTACTGATAAAAGCACATAGCTACTCCATGGGGTACAGGAGCTATCCCTGTAGCTGCTATATGGGTAGCTGCATCTACCTGTTACCACCACTCGCCTCACAAGTCAAGCTGTAGATGAGAAATTTAGATATATTTGGAAGGGACTAATGTTCATGCAGGAGCCCAGATGAATGAGGAGACAGAGCACATGTCTGAATTTACCTAGGAATGTCATCTTTCCCCAGCTGGAAGTCTGGCTTGCATAGATTAGAGGATTTGGAAAAATTAGATAGGATTTACAGGTGTTTTACAGCCCACTTGGAAAAACAGCTGCAAAACAGCTGGAAACCTCCATACACTGCACAGATCAACCCCAGAGTGCACGAGCAGTCAGCCAGGAGCATCCCAGGCACGCTGGGTTTACAGCTCTGCACAGTGAAGTACAAATGCGTGTGTTTCCAGTTGGAAAGGCAGTGTGGAGACACGGCAATCACTACAACAAGGTGGTGGGGAGAGGTGGAGATGGCTCTGCTTGTGCTCACAAGGGCTGTAGCCAAGGGCGAGGGGCAGCAGGCAGTCATTGGGTGGGAATGAGGAATTTCAGTGCAGGGCATTAATGGGGATGACATTCCCTGATAACATGGCAGCAGTACGACTCTCAGTGAGAAACTTCATGTGTAAGTGAAGATTTTGTTTAGCCCAGTATACAACCACCAGTGAAAAAGAGGATTCTCATCCAATTGTTATTTTAATGGCCATAGAGGGATAACATAAATCTCATGTCCAGTCAAAGTCAATACAAGAAACTCACAAAATTGTACAATGCAGTGTTAGCAAATGTAAAGTTTTCCTTTTCCGTGATTTTCTGGGGCAATTTTCCTTCACGGAAACTTAAAATAATTGCTGACAATTTAAAACCTGAGAGCAGGTAAGTGACCTACTGATGAAAGCCACAGCTCTGAGAGCTCCTGATTCAAACAATGACATTTTTCGTTCTTCACCTCACCTATTACTGTACAACACGGATAATAAGGAAAAAGCTGAGACCTTAGCACTGACTCTGTCATTTCAGTTTTTCAGTTCATTGCAAACAGGGCTGTGTTGCTCTTAAATACACAGCATTTCTATAGTATATTACTATTAGAAACTTACTGCATTTTATTATAGCATTTCTCTAATACAAGGCAATCCTGCCTCAAAAAGTAATAATTTTCTGTCTGAATGAAAATAAAATGCTGGTATGCTTGGAATTAGGTATTGCCTAAGCAGAACATCTTGAAAGATGTTCCTTTATAAAGCTGTTGCTTGTTTCTTCTTTTTTTCCCCTCTCCTGGAGAGTATGAGATTTTCATTACAAGTGGCACATGTTGTAATAAGTCATATCTGCTCTACAAGTATCTATGCTAACCATAAACATGTCCCAAGGCGCATTAGTCAGCCAGAAAGAGCTTGTCAAATAAAGCCTGTCTGCAGGAGGACAGAAGATGCTTATTGGAATTCAGTGAGTGTCAGGGGTGGTCCCTGCTGCCACTGCCACTGCTCCTCTGAAGGCATGTTAATTAAACAAGATGCAAAGAAAATAAGTCTGTCATGTTCCTGTGGTCAGAATCCAGGGAGAGATAACAGCCAATGACTTCACTGGTTTCCAAAAAATTTGGTTTGTTTTTGTTTTTAAATAAATTGTTTAATAGATACCAGGTTCCTTGAAATTAATCTTAAAGGATAATTTAACTTTCTTCTTTCTCCTTGTGTTTAGTTCCTCCTTTGATACATTAGACATATCAATGGATCAGAAGCTGTTCCGAGCATATACGTCTCTCACAAATAATTGTGACTATGTAGCTTGGGGAGAAAGAGTTTTCTGATGGGGTTTAAAACAGAAGAGTATACTCTTACTCAAACTTTGGTTAGAATCTCTATAACAGTTAGTTGAAGGCATGCACATTTTTCATAGCTAAAATCACTCAGATTTTGATCCACCTGAGCAGAGACAAATTATTGTAATTGAAGCTGATGGTGACACAGTGATCAATAAAGTCCTAGAGTTTCACTGTTAATGTTATGAGCATTCATCAGAATCAATTTGCTGAAGGCTCGCCTGTAAGGATTCAGAGGATATTGCTGTATCTGGCTCAAGCCATATCTAATTCTAATTTATCTATTTTATCACAAGTTCTTATGTGACCCTTAAATCTAGTACCAACCATAGTGCTTTCAAGAGAAACTCTATGTTCTATAATAAGAAAATAATTGTATTTTCATTTCCATTTCTCTTTCAAAACTATAACTTCTCTTTACTATAATGTATGCCAAAACTTTGCAAAACTATTCTTTTTCTGCAGAGCACACCTTCCCCAAAATAGTAGAGAATTTGCCTATAGCATCAGGATCCCAAAGAAAGACTTGGGTAACTCTAAAAATTGTATTCCTAATATAAAATAACAAAGACTTGCAAGAAATATGAATTCACGTATAAATGCTGCCTAGTAACTGGGAGCCCACATATGCACACTAAATAAGCCTAACTGGGTTAGAAGATTGCAACGTTATCAATGACTCTGGTACGTCTACAAATTGATTCACTATTTTAGTAACAAAGCCTGTAATTTACTTTGGGGGAAGAGAGAAATAGTCTTTGTGTGGGAGATTAAAATTATAGTAAGTAGCACTTTGGATCTTCTATTTTAATCATTCACAAAACAGTGAAAAAAGTGCCCTATATTGTATTGTGTCATCATCTGTACGATACTTAAAAGCCACATTCCCAGAGCTATTTTTAAAAGCATGAAGTGGAGGAAAATAGAATTGGGTTTGACGAGAATGCATGAATAAGGTGGGGAGCTGTATCAGAGACCTGATTTTATATCTCCATTTCCTAATCTTTGCAACAAGGATGGAGAGAGGAGCTTGCTTTTCATTTTAGTATTCTAGCTAATGAGTGGTTACCTACTGAGCATCCCAGTTCCCCCTTAAGGTGCAGGAGGTGCGACCCATTGCCTCTGTACTGGGGCTCCTGCCCCAGGGGTATCTCCTGTGAGGGCCTGACTGGGATGGGAGAAGGCATGGGGCCACAGGGAGGATGTGCGAAAAGGCTATGCCAGGACTGAAAGTCCCTCCCAGCCTCCATCCTGGTGCCCTGAGGACCATGTTGGCTTTGCCCCATGGGGACAGGGTAGCAATGCAGGGGCTTCCCTGGAGAAGGATTGCTGGGTGAAAGAGGGAGAGCAGAGACGGCATGTTTTTAAATTAGCTCCCCTTGCCAGCATGCCCGTTGTCCGTAGGTCTTGCCAAAGTGAACTTTAAATAGCGTCAGACAGCTTATACAGACTAATGAAATAAGTCTGTGTTGATGTTGGCACTTGAGCTGCTTCGTGTTCTTCACTGGCTGAGATGGGAATAACACAGCCATGACCCCAGGCACTGGCTTGGAACTAGGATGATAGCCAGTAAACTGACAGGAGAAATAGGTCAAGAAGAACATCTGCTTGTATAGATACCCTTTGTTTTGGGAAAATGAGTCAATATCTTGTGTGAGTCTGCAGCGCAGTTAGTGTATGGTTCAGGAGACTTGGGTCAGTGAGTGCATTTATGGATTATTATAAAATTTGAAAGTGGCATTTTACCTTACAGTTGGATGGAAAAGAGGAGAGAGATATCCCGAAGGGCAATCTGCATTTGGGAATGATGATCTCGCTCCTGCAAACGTAAGAAATCAGATCAGCTTTGGCCAGGAACCTAGTTACTCTTGTTTAAGCAAACTACAGCAAATTCTGGATTTTTGAAAGTGTATTCAAATACGCATATTTTATTTCTAAGACCGCCTGCCTGGGTCACCAAAGAATGTCTGGCTGCCTTCATTCTAGTGGTGGTATGCATTGCCTGATTTTGATACTCAGCTGAATGCTCTGGGTGATATGTCTATTACAAGGCCAGCTAAAAGCCACTCCTCCTGCTTTTGGTTTGCTCTAGTTGAACCTGTGGTTGCAAATCTAAAATAAGCACTCAGGAAACAGCTTTTCTTTGATCTGTAGTGAAGTGCATCTCTTCCAGTTAGAGTCAAAGGCTACATGTCGTCTTGCAAAACATAAAGAAATTGAAGGGTGGCATCAGATTTCTAAGTAATATGGGGGGAGGAAGGCTGAAAATACTAACAGGCCATTTATTATTAATCTAGTGAGGATCTTCTGTTAAGAAGACCAGGGAAACAAACTCATTCCTGCTGATGTTGGTACTTGGTGTTGTTTATGTGCATGAAACAGCAGCAGGATTGTGGAGCCATCTGTTTACAAATCACAATTTTTAACATGGGTTTAATCACTCAACTCAGGACTGCCATAACAGAGACAAACTATTCACGCCTTTGTGTTGGACAAAAATGTGTCCTCCTTCCATTCCTTCATATTCTCTCCCTACTTGCTCAGCATCTCCTCTTAAGAGCTTGTTCTACTACAAATGCTTTAAAGCAGATCACTGTTTGTGTTTGGCTTGGTGACTTGGAGCTGGGCATTTTGTCCTAAAAGGATGTAATTTGTCACTGGCAGTTCTCATGTTTACCAGATCCTTCTAAAATTCCATTTCTGAGCGGACTCCAGTATTCTGGCATTGCAGATCTTAGAGAGCACACTAAGATGCCACCCCACTTCCCTTTCCCATGCAGTGCTGATGTTTCATCCTGCTCACTTAATGTTTTCAAAACTTGGATGTTCTACATTTTGTATGTTTCCCTGCATAGATGCACATGATGCATATTCATAGAAATATTTGGCAGCCTCTGGCTGTACAAGAGAAGAGGATCACCCCGATCACTGTGTTCTGGTCCCTACGGTGAATTTCCTCCCAAAGAGCCACAGGTGCTTGGACCACTCGGGGTTCTCAGTGACAACCTGAGTAGCTACTGTCTTCCAAAGTTTTCACATCCCACGCTCAACTAGTTCCAAGATTTTATGAATTTTTGTTTTTACAAGTACTTTTCGGACAAGCCAGTGGACATCTAAGACTACAAGCACGTTTCTGTGGAAGAAAAGAGTTCCTTTAAGCATGTCTGTATGGAATGTGAAGATTTCATAGACCTTATAGTAAGTGCCTTGTGCTAAAACAAATTCAAAAAAAATGTCTGTGGGATCTGTCCAAGAAATCTTAAAGCTATCTTTGGATTTAGTTCTGGCACGTGCAACAAGATGGAATAATTTAACTTGATTTGACCCACTGGCCTGAAAGATCCACAACTGGGCTCACATTGATACACTTGCATGGACTGACAATCAGCTTTTTGATGGTCAGTCCTTTCCTTGTATTGCCTTTTTTCCTCTCCTTTTATTGCCTTTAATTTCCTTCTCCTCTACCTAAACTCTGAAAGCAATCTTTTGTTAAAATAGGTAATGACCAGATAACCAGGAAGACATGTCTTAGCACTCAGATGGAGTCATCTAGTCCATGGGCACTCTAGTCTGGCTGCCTCTAAAACCTGATTTAAATCCCTTAGTATTAGTAGTACTAGAGCTTAGTCACACATGTATCTCATAACACCAACATTTAAATTATTTTATGTTAACAGTAGCATTATACAGCTCTTTTACTGGAGCTATCACACCTTGTAATATGTGGAACTTCTCTGCAATTTAATGAAAAACAAGTCTGAAGTTTCAACAATTGTCATTTTCTGAGAAAATGAAATATTTTGTCAAAAACTTTGTCTATCAGTTCAGCCTGTGACAAGACACTTCAAAACTCCTTTTCATGTTTCTCTTGATGTTAACTGCTGGTGAGAACAGTGTGATTTGTGCAAACACTTATAGCGTCATGGCACTGATTTACCACAGACGATCTGGCTGGTTGGGCGAGCAGTGACATTGGCTTGGAGGGAAAATTTGCCTGTGCTTTCACAGCTGCAAGCCAAAATGGTGTTCAGTCAAAGAACTCATAAAAAAAAATGAAAGCAAAGAAAAATTGCAGATGGAATGAAGCATAATGCAAAAAGTAAGACGTCTGTATTCTGGGCTCACCCAGTCCAGCAAGTATTATTCATTTGTGACAGAATCCATGCAGAAGCTGAGGAGGTGAAAAGACCAGAAAATACGTACTGTGTGTGTCTTGTACCATTCAGTGTTGTTCCGCTACCACAGACATGATAATGGGCTCTATATTTATGTCCTTGTAGCCTTGCTCCCAGCAAAATAAATGCCATCCTTTAAGTAATCAGAATACTTGTACTGTAGGTCCTTGATAAGGATAAACAAGAGTTTAGTGCTTTAATGAACATTTGAGCTTTTGAGTGCAGAATTTCTTTAAACATTTTAAAGTAAAAATAATTGTTTTCTTATGCTCAGACCTTTAGTTAGTTTAAAAAAAATAATCTCTTCTAGATTAATTTTTTTCACATTGGACAAAATGTGGGAAATGTCATCAAGAAAAATACTGTTAATGAAACCAGGGATGTTGTTACATCAAGAATCCCCTACTTTCTCTGCTGTTTATTAATGCTTTTCTAAGCTTCAGCTTCTCCCAGAGGCATTGTCAATGTCTTGAGAAACTGTCTTGTAGCAGAAAGACCCACGTGACTAGGCTCTCTGGTCTCCCCGCAAAGGCCACAGAAGCAACTTGTGGCTTTCAAGTCTTGTTGTTTTTCCAGGTAGGAAATGGTTTAGGAATAGTAACTGTTATGCAGCTCTGGAAAAACAACAGATGAAAAATCCTTCTTAAATAGACTAGCAAGCAAGGCAAAAAAAACCCCAAAAACAAACAAAAAAAAACCCCAACCCCCAAAAAAAAAACAACTTACAGGGATGGATATAGCCTGGCAAAGACTTTTTCTGTGAGCAGACATGCTTTCAACTCGGATGCTACAAAGGACACGCTAGTCTGAACTGTCAGAGTAAGTAATGGATCAAAGAGTCTAGCCAGAAAGAAGAAAGAAAACAGTGGGATACACAGAAGAGCAGATTTAGGCAGGAACGGAATTGTGAGCGTGCATCAGTGAAATGTAGTGACTTAAAAAGGAATCACCTAGTGAAGGAAACAAGTAGCCAGGTAGCATCACAACAAAATCCTCCATAATCTTCTCTTCTTCCTCATGTCATGGAAGTAAGGGCAGCCACTGCTTATTTTATGGTAAAGGCAGAAGATCATGTTTTCTATCCCATTTTTATAATCTTGTGGTGACCAGCAGGGACTTTGAGGATGCATCACATTCCCGAGGGCACTCATGTCCCTGCCCTCCCATCCGGGGCCTCCCCACATCCTGCCCATGGCCCAGGACCCCATTTCAGCCCAGCCTAGGGTCACCAGCTGCTGCCCCAGTGATGTTGCAGGGTGCTGGTCTCCAGTCCTGTCACAGCCCTGCCTGAAGAAGAAAACGAGGGCTTTTCCTGGTTCACTGAATGAATTGCACAACTCCTCTAGGCTTCCAGGGGGCCAGGACGTGGTCAATGGCGTAGTTCCGGTTATCTACTGTATGGTGTAGCGGGTGATCAATTCAGCTCAAAACTAATGAGGTTTTTGAGCATCTTGCTTCCATAATGCATCGTCATTTCTTAAAAGATGTTCTCTTGAAACAGACACAGCCTGTAGTATTTATTAAACACGTTTTTCCAGTTTATCTCCAGTCCATAACGTTGCCGATACTCTCAAAGATGATCCAATTAGTTGTCTTCTTGGTATGACACGGTGTAGGAGTTTTGTGATCTCTCCTGTAATATACCCAAAAGGGGTATGTTTTTCGCTGCTGATTGAAATGCTCCCTGAATGCCAGAAATGCACTCATCAGCATTTCAAGTGATGTATTTATCTGAAGTAGTTTCCTTCTGATAATTTCATCTGATGAATAGAAAATGCAGCTTTCAAATCGCTGTACATCAAGACAAGAATTTTTGGAGAATGTTTATAAAAGCAAGATTGGGTCAGATATACTAGTCTTGGTTGCTAGTGGATGTTTTATTTTCTTGTGATGTTGCCACCTTGCAGCAGCCCATTCAAATCCAACATCAACTTTTTACAGTTCACTACTCAGCAAAAGATACAGCTGTGTTGCTTGTGTGAAGAATATGGCCATATAATTCAGCTGGCTTCAGCACACAGGGACCTATATCAAGATTACACGAAGGCACAACTCTCTCAAAGCTTTTACCACTAAATTGTCAGCAAGAGGGTTCTGTTTTGTATTTTTTTTTTTTGCCACTGGGAGCCAATTATTTGAATGAAGCTCAGTCTCTCTCCCTCCCCATGCTCTCAGTGTTTTGTTTTTTCTCCCCCTGCATTGCTTCTGCTCTGCTACATCTCAAAAACTAGTTTCCAGCATTCCCCACAGATTTTATTATCCTAAAAGGAGGGAAAATAAACATTTTAGCTTATATATTTGATATATGCAGATAAATCTGTGAACTTATTTGAAGTTTCCAGCAAAAAGAAAATGCTTAGGATGGATAATGAGCAATTGAAGACAGTAGTCTTACAATATTAAGCTAGAAATCTGAATTTACAACCTAGCTTTCTGTAAACACAATTACTGAGATATGCAGGTTGATTTTATTAACTCCCAAAAACCCCAAGGCAGATGAAAACAAAAAGTAAGTGCCTTAAATTATTCTAGGATTTTTTTTCATTTAAAGTGACATAAAAACCCAAGGAGGACCCAACAACTACTGATAAACTCAAGCGTACTTAGAAAATTTTATAATACTCTTGCTAGTTGCTCTGTCAGAATACATTTGAAGTTGCCAGGAAAGACAGCCATTACCCTTCCCAAGTACTCCACTGTGTCTTGATGTGCTGAAAACCAAAGGAAAAGGTTTCCTAAATTTTCCTTGAATAGAAAGAGCTTCAATAGCAGCACGGTAGAGAAACCAGAGGAGCCCATTGAATTGATGCTTTTCCTTATGAATTCTTCTTTCTCCAGCCTAGCCCTGTGCTAAAATTATGCCATTTGTTTTCACCACCAACTCAACCATGGACAGGATGCCTCATACACAGTCTGTCTGTCTGCGGTGAGGCATGTTTTCGCTGTGCTTTCACGTATAGCATTTCAACACTGCCTTACCACAGGCTGCTAGATGTGGCTGTGATGCCAGCCCAAGTGTTTGCATTTCTCTCTCTGTCTTGGTCAGTTCTCCTGGGGCTCTCCCACAGCAGATCAGAGAAGGGAGACTGTTGCCTGCACCCCTTCATGGTCAGTGGCTGGTTGGACCTCGGGGCAGATTGGACTCTTGGCGGTGTCTGCTGTCCCATCAGCCTTTCCAGGCCACCTCCACGTACATGAAACGTAGCATCATCTGAATGGGCCTTTTGCACTTCAGGATACGACCCCTTCCAAAAATGCAACCATTTCCTTCTGGAGAGCCGGGCAAGGGCTGGGCAATACCATCAGTGCCATTAGTGCCTTTAGTTAGCAAAAGATGCCAGAGCCGTGGGCCTGCCACCATGAGCTGCCCAGGCACATCGCCAGCTCCTATCCCACCTCCCCTTGTGGACCAGAGCAGTGCTGGTGACTGCGTCAAATTAGGGATGCCAGAAAGGCATATTTAGTTAGAGAAGCATCTGCTAATTCACTAGAAACATTCATGCACATGAAAATCATTGTTTACCACTGCAAACCCTTTTGTGGGTCTGCATTCTTGCTATGCAGTGGCAGTTCCTACATGAGCCTGGAATTAATTTGTGGGGTTATTTTTGGTAATGTCCCATTGTCTTATTACGCCAAGATTAAATGGGATAACAGATGCAGTAATTAAAAATGAAAAAGTGACAGTTATTTTTGGCTCAGATGGTTTCTATTAACTGACATGGTAGGTGGGTTTTTAAAGCCAAAAATATATGCAATAGTAGTCAGAATAGCTGTTATTTCCCTGCTGTTTATGAAAGGCTTATGAGTCATGACCTACACCCAGCCAATTGCATACCTTTATTTCAGACACTATTTAAATTACATTTAATTTAAATGAATGGATTGAACTAAGGAAATATCTGAGCATTTTTTCAGGCTTTGCCTGGCATCAAAAATCAGATGACTGTGTATCTTGATTTCCAGAACAACATATGAGACTAATTAATAAACCAAAATAAACAGGAGACATACCGCATGATGACCTGTAAAAAGACCATGTTGAATGATTCTGCATGTTTAAAGGCAAATGAAATCTTTAAAAACATGTCATTTGCTTACTTTGTTTCTAAAGCATGCACTCATTCTGAAGTCTTAGTTACTGTCCAAAAAATTGCATCAGAGAAACAACCCATGAAGAACAGGTAGAAGAACTGACTAAGAAACACAGAAAACAAGAAATAACGATGCCTAGCACTCCTCATATTAAAAAAAAATAACAGTCAGGGTGGTGTCTACTACTAGTTAGCCCTGTGACTCATTTCTCATATAGCATATTGGGATCTGATCACAGTCTTTCATTGGTAAGATTCTTGGAGATTTTCAGAGATAAGCACACTGTCAGTACTCAACATATAGTAAGTAATAAAATCTGCTGTTTCTTTCAGTGCACAGAGCTGCTTTGTCTTTCTTTGTGTATGATCTAACAGAACCCGGAAGACATTCAGAAGTTTTGGTAAATCGCATGCTTGCCAGTTGGGTATCCTACAATCTCCTTTGTCAGTGCTCACTCAGATACTTACCTACCCACAATAACAACACCATTATGTATGTGTGCACATATATATAAAATATTTGTAATTATGTACCTCTCTATATATGCATACATATAAAGTTAATTATTTTAAAACTTTAAAAGGAATTGTAAAGTTAAAAACTATTTAAAAACTTAACATTTTAAACTTAACTTAAAAGTGTTAGATTTTAAACACAATTATTTAGAATTTATATTATTTATAACTGTAGGACCAGGTCTATGCCATTTAGGTGCCTGAACTTAGATGGAGTTTATCTTCCTTTGGAGGCTAGCAAAGACGTAGGTACTTAGTTGATAAGGACTGATTCACCTGAGAGTGAATTGTGGTAGCAAACGAAATGCTCAGAATCATCCTCTGCCTTTGATGCCAACTGAACGGCATCAAGAGACGAGCACTGACTCTCCAGCAGCCACGTTTCTTAACCTCCTGGCTCACTCCCTGGCTCTGCTTTGGACCCCTCTGCCAGCTCTTCCCTGGACAACCTGGGCATGGTTGCTGGATAATTCCCTGCAGAAACAGCTTCCTGATGGCAAAGTGAACAAGACTGCAGCAGGTCTGACTCCCACTGCTCTCCTCTCTTCTCCAGTGCTATCTGTGTGGAATTTGCAACCTCAAATGCCCTGCATGTCTCATGGCATCCCCAGAGCATGCAATGTGTATTGATGGCTCTGGGATATAGCAACATGAGTGTGGCAGTCAGCAGCACAACCCTCACATTATTTCAGAGCCTTTGAACTGAAAAAAACACAACCACAAAAGAATAATGATGTTTTAGGTCCACAGGTGCATGACACTGGGTCCAGCAGAGACTCGGGGCTTGGAGTGACAAGAAGCTGATGTGGCCCCAGAAGGACCTGGACCAATGCAAATGAATTGAGATAATCTGCATCACCTGGCTTCAGAGCCAGGAATCAGACCTGCTTTCATTTATTAATACAGACATACCCTTGCAGCTTCTGAAGCTTGAATGGCATAGGATTAATCCCACTTCTTGTCTCTAAATGTTATTGACAACCCTCTCTCTTCCCAGCCCGACATTTGCCAGCCAGGCTGAACCCATCCAGAAGAATCCACTTGCTGAGACTGATTGGCACTCATATAATTTTAACTTACCTGAAATGACGTTAAATTCATCAGGATCAGGCCCAGTACTGAGGAGGTCCAAATGTGGCTGCTAGTGGGTAAAACAGGTA
Source organism: Morus bassanus (assembly GCA_031468815.1). Lineage (NCBI taxonomy): Eukaryota > Metazoa > Chordata > Aves > Suliformes > Sulidae > Morus > Morus bassanus. Next base: position 68,067,222 of record CM062571.1, read on the forward strand.
GGCAATGACCAATAACTTGAACTTTCACCTTAATCCTCCCTTGGAAGAATGGAAAACCTCTAGTATATGGTGCTATTCCTGCACCCAGACAAATATAATGAGTCTTTAACCATCTTTTATGGTATAATAGCTCTTAAACTTCTCTCTGTTTCCTTACACTGCCTTAGAAGAGTTGTGCAAATGCGTGGTGAAAACCAGTTCAGAATTTATAGCTGCAATGTCAGAGTTAATTTGTATTCCCATAAGATCAGTAATGAGAATGTACTTGTTTTGCTTGTTAATATTATGTGGGAGAAACCTGTCTCTTCTTATCAACCCATCATTTCCGGAGCCTGTATTAACATATATCAGTAGTAACTGCACCAAATTTGTTCTCACTTAAAATGAGAGCAAGAGAATTCAGTTCAGCTTCTTACATACTCCTAAATATAGCCCTAGAAAGAAAACTAATGAACACCCCCCCTCCCCCCCCATTAAGGCACATCCTACAACTAGGGACATGCCTTAGCTATAAGGACTTGGCCAAGAACTGTATATCTCTGAGCTCATTTGCACTGAATGCGCATAAAGGAATCCTCACTGCAAGCCCTGGATAACGTATTAGCTTTAAAAAAAGGTAATCATGATATCAATTTATCCCCTTTGTCTATAATGCCAGGTAATGTATTTTGGCAAGCATCACTTATAGCTAGAATTATTCTCCCCTGGGTAGCTGCAAATGACTCCTCTTCATCCAAATATGTCTTGCCTGTATGCACAGAAGCACAGGCTATCTTCTAACTTTAATAAATATTACGATCAACACTGAATCAAATTAAAACATATTTGCTTGGCATTTCAGACAACGAACTAATGCTCTTCCCCAACTCCAGCAAGACACCAAGGAGTTGCAGTAGGTAGCTGAGAAGATCAGACTGCGCAGCCTGTCCCCAGAGCTGTTGGGGTCACTTCATCACGCACTCGAGCGCAGTGGATGATGCCCATCTTGGCTGGCAGAGGACCAGGTGATGCAGGTGAGAGACTTCCTGGCACTAACGTGCAGAGACCTGCAGCGCAACAGATTTCTCCTTGGGAAGAGGTGCAGGCAGGCAACAGAAATCTATTGTAGTCCCTTTGCAGCCTCTGCTGGGGGACGTCTGCCACAGAGGAAGTCCTTGATTCCCCTGGTCATCCTCTGTTCTTGCGGCTCCACTAGGGTAGAGATGCTGCTTCTGCTCCTGCAGGGGCTGCTTCTCCTGCCCATGCTTTGGCAGGGCCACTTGACTTAATTTTAAATATCTGTTGGACATTGGTCTAATGCCCATTACTTGGGAAGTGTCTTATATGATGGGTATAAAAGGAAAGGCTAAGTTTTTTGCAAGAGGCTTGCCTACAGAAAAGCAATCTCTGACTGTTGCTGGGAACACACATCTTGGGTTGTACTTCAGGCATTCCCCTTGGAGTGACATTTCTGTGGTGCTTTTCTTTACTTTAAGTGAGGTTTATTTTTCAGACCCTGCAGAGAAGCTCTGCTAGATTAGCCTTGAAAAGTAGACAGTAAATGAGAATTTATTCTCAATAAACATTTGAAAATTTTATTTCTGGACTGAACATGTGTGACACAAGAACAAATATTTGATACCTCCTTCAGGACTAATTGGAGAAGCCCAGTTAGAAAGTTTGCATAGAAATCAATCATTTCCAATTCTACATGAATGCTCACATAAATTCTGTGCTCTACAAAATCAGAGGAGTGAGCACATTTGTTACCATTAGTCACACACATGGCACTCTGCAATATTATCTAGAGAAGTTGGAATGATTCTTTGTGTCAGAGCAATAGCTTCCAGCTCAAAATGCAGATCACGCACCACATATTTATTTATGGCCTTCATCCCCGCTCCCTCGCAAAGAGCAGGGCTGGATGGACAAAATGTTAAAAAGAAATATCAGAAATCTCTGGAAGGCTTAGAAGAGCACCTAGTGTCTTTTATCTGGAAATCCTCTCATGCCTATATTTCAGCATTTGAATGTTACTTTTTAAAAGTGTCTGAGGTCCAATTTTCAGGTCGAAATGGCTGAAGTAGGTTACTCTACAGCTATACTAATAGCATGCACTAAACAAGTACCAAAGTGTGTGCAGCAAAAGGGAGTAGAGAAGCATTTCAGTGTCATACGGTGAAGGACTGTCTGGCACCTGACATTTTTCTCTCAACTATCTGTCCCACGCTCTACAGCTCACCTTCAACACCCACCTTACAGAGGAAAAAAAAAAGTGACCCTGAGAATTTAAACAAAACAGCTAAAGCTTGATTTTCTACTGTTTCGTATGCCTTGCAATGATTTATGGCACTCTAGAAGGAGGGCAGTTGCTCTGAAATGTGACCTGCCTCAAGAAGAAGCAGTTTTTACCAATTTTGTTTCCCTGGTGTAAAACGTAAATTACACGATCTGCAAGGCAAGCTCTCCTAGAAGACGTGTCCTCACTTTCTGCTGTTCTGTTTTAAATCCATTTCACAGTTTATTTTCCAGCCAGTGCCACTGAGAAGAGCAGAAGGGAAGGTGGCTTGTAGGCACTTCTCCATGCTCTGCTGGCTTGAGGCCAGGTAGCAGCTCCAAGTTAAATCAAGGGCAGGACTGGTGAAGATGGGCATCACAGGGAGCTGAACCACATTCATGTGCCACGGGCCGGCCCCAGCTCCTGATGGCTACGCGGCACTTTGCCAGGCACTCAGACGTACATATTTCAGCTCTTTGTACCCCCTGAGAGCACAAACTATAATGATGTTTTTTGAAGATGTCTGTGTCTCTAGACATTGCCTGCATAGTTGTTCCTATAATTATAGATTTCTAATTATGTACTTAATGATGACACCCCCTCTGTCTGATCATAAATATATTTTTACATAATAGCACTTAAGTATTACATATTTACTAATCAAAAAGAGATTCTTACTGCAAGTGAAAAATTACAAAATAATTGTACCATACCTTTGTTTATACCATAAATAATCTGAATCATTTCCCAAGAAAGCATATTAGAGCTCTGGTAAGGCACTTACCCTGGGTGCCTGCAATGGTCCACATCGCGTGCTTACCGTGCCAGAGTAGGAAATACAAACTGTTAAGTTTTCATTACTACTGCCTCTGAAGTAACTGCAGTGCACTTAAAATAGATGTACAATTCATGGAAATGAATCATTAAAATGGATTGAGTTGAATTGTGCCTGGCAGATGTTGTCACAAACATTGCTGAAATGCTTAAACAGTTCTTCCAGCAAGCGACGATAGGATGCTAGGCAGCATAATTATCCCATAGCCAGAGAAGTACTGTTTTTCATGGTAATTCAAGAAGGACTTCATAAGAAACCTTGTGGAGCTCTACTGCACAGTTACGATGATGCTTCTTCCTCCGGATAGCTCTCGGGCAAGGCTACAGCATCCTACACTTAGTGGTCCCACACCTTGGCCCTGGAAACATAGGAAGTTGCAGGCAGAAGGATGCAGAGGTCCCACTTGGAGGCTGCGTTGCTGGCAGCTGATGCCGGTCTGGGCTGGGCTGTGCTCCCTCCCCAGGACTCTGCGTGCAGCCCTCCCTGCTCACTTTGCTGAGCAGGTGCATGGGGCTCATCTGCCATTTTGATCTAGCAGGGTTTTGGTGGGGTTAATTTTTAGCCACACAAACCTGAGTGGAACAGAGAAAGAGGATATCCTGGACAACAGCAGTCAGCCACTGGGTTGGTTTGAGCTGGCCAATGCCCTGAAAATAAGGTTTTGAAACTCATGGTATCTTTCTGTGTCATTCCTGCTGAAGAGCTGGGTCAACCCCAAAAGTGCTTTGGGAATTATTTTATTTGCATGGTCTGCAATGGCTGGTTTGCATCATCTCTTTGGGTGCAGACATTTCTGTTAAGAGGACTTGGTCATAGCCAGGTCTCCAGGGTCTCCAAGATATTGCTGTGAACATGATGTGAACCACATCTTGTGTGAGTTCATTTTGGTGTTTAAATATGGCAGGTCCACACCAGACTCTTCTTCATGTCACACATGGTAGATGCCCAGGCACCTTCCCGTGATCCATGGAAAGCAGAGAGATGGGTAATTCCACTCACATGGTACAAAAAATCTTTTTTCACTTGTCTGTTAATGTTTCCCCAAAGACAACTGGTGTATGTAGGAGTGAATCTTTATTGGCAGGAAAACATCTTGGTTTGAGGCTCGTTTTAACTTCTGGAGGAAAGGAGCCTTATTGGTTTCTTCAGCAATTGAACAAAGTATTCAGTCTCCCAGCTTATCTAGGATTTGAATAAGATCCATTCTAACTGCTGATGACTTCAAAGCACACGGCACCTAAGCATACTTTGACAGGTGATTTTTTTTCTGTGTGTAACTGAAAAGACTACACCCTGGCAGAGGAGTTTATCAGTGGTTTTAGCCTAGCTAATAAGCTTAGTTTTCTTTCTGTACTGCTGAAATTATACAGAAGACTCTGCCTGAAGGAGGCACATTGATCAAATCTTGCTTCAGGTCTGAGCACCGAGGAGCTAACTCACTCCAATCTTGTACGTGGAGGTTTCCTCACCCGCCGCAGGGTCTGCCCGGGGGCCGGGCTGTTTGCTGCTCTCAGTTCAGCTATCAGCACCTGGTGATCTACGGCAGGCTGGTCAGTTAGCCAGGGAAACGGTAAGTGGTTGGGTAACCTGAAACATTTTTCCTTGCAACGTCCATGCATGATGGGGAGCAGACCTCCAAACTGAGCGTCTGTCTTATGACAGATATCCTTTGTAGCTGAATTCCACTGTGTTCATGTAACTTCAAATCAACTATTCCTGTTATGAGATCAATTATTCCTTCTGCCTCTGGGTTAGGAAGCTTTATGATGACTAGGAACCACTCCTCATTCGGCATTTTCTATTTCAGCATATTCAGAAACTGAATGACCCATTTTGTAGTATTTTACGCTGTTAATTTTGTCCTCTTCATTTCTGGTGCACAAATGGTAACAACTTGAGCGGTGGGGAGATTCTGCAGCCACAGCCTCTCTACAGCACACCATCTCTAAGCTGTGCTATCAGCTCTTCACAAATATTTTACACTTTGTTTTCCCTTCTGATGAAAGGTCCATTCTGTTTCCTCGCAGACCCTGTCTCAGTAGCTCCCTAAAGCTTTCTCCTTTCTCAGAGTTATTGCTGCTGTGCTTTTTTTATATAATACCACTCAAAAGTGATTTTTTTCTGCATGAGCACATAGTGATGTTTCTAGTTCCTCTGAACCTGTGGCCCATCACCTTTCTCCATGGTTTCACCAAATCCATCAGCTTGGCATCACTTTTGGAAAGCTATATGGTACCTGGCCTTGCAGCAGCTGTGTGAACTGCCCCAATGAGATAGGGCGTTGGGCTCATTGCATGTGCACGTGGCCGATTGCCATGGCTGGTGGTGGGGTATGTCTCTGGGTAAACCCACATCCCCTGGGTAAACCCACATCTAACGGGGCAGTCAAGACTTGTCATCAGTAAAGCAGCATTTGGTTTCTCTCTTCTTAGCTATGGAATGTCTTGCCTGAAGCCCCATCTGAAGGTGAGAAGGAGAAACTGTGGCAGCCTGAGAGCATTTTAGAAGAATAAGAAAACAGGAGACTGCAAAATGGCTTTTTCATCCTACTGCCAAGCACACATTAACCTCATTTAAAAATGCAAGTGCTGCCTGTGTCATGTGTGCTAATATGGTTTTGCCTTTTAACTGAGAGGCCTTCTTTCCTCTAAAGTTGGCAGTAGGGATGTCTGTTGAAGGATTGGTTGGTGTCTTGAGCCTAAGAAACCCATCTATTTATATTAAAAGATTGAAAGGTTCCTCTCATTATCAGAGCTCTGTAACTGAGTTCCCCAGAGAAAAAATTAATCAGAGAGCACTTGTATTTTCTTGAGCATAACAAATAATGAAGCTTTCAGGAGACAGCTTTTTTCAGGAAAGGAGCCATATTTTTAATAATTTTAGGCAAGAAAAAGCATGAAAGTTATTGAGATTTCAAAGTCACTCTTGAAGGAATAACTAGCTCTTCAGAGGGCTGGAATACAAGACAGCACCCCAGGGAATATCCTGGTTTCAGAAAAACTGGTGTTGGTTGCTGTTACCAGTGTAACAGAGAGCCATAAAATGTTTTTCCTATGCCCTATGTAAAGGCACATCAAGTTTTGCTCTCCAATTCAGTCCTCACTAATCACTACAAATTAATTATACCACAATTTCCTTTCCATGTGAGGGTGAATTTAAGATTCCTTACAACTTGATAAGAAAACTGACATCCCTGTTTTAAAATTGCCCTGTAATTTGCTTCTGATGGTATTCTTCAGTACACGAAAGCCCCAGCTCCAAACCCCTGCTCTCTCTTACCAAATACTTGCTGAAGAAGTGACTTCTCCCTAGTGAGAGCCATAGCACACATGTGGCTCAGTCAGTGTTTGGCTGCTAGTGCCAAGCGGAGCAAACCCCACCACAGGAAGGCGAAGGAGACCCACCGGTTGACTCGGTGGACACCACGTATTAACCAAGTCTGTAAACAGTTCAGAGCAGGAACTGCTGTTTCATTACTTGTATTGAGCCTAGAATATAATTAACACTTAACAAATAGCACTAATGATAACAATTGTACTCCTGCACTAATAACTTTATGCTTTCTTTACATTGAGTTGCACCATAGACCTTACCCTGGTTTTAAACTATGAATCCCGATCATTACAACACACAGAGAGGAATTATATCCTCCTACATAGTCTATGCTGCAAACAGAGTGAGTGCCCAAGGTGCCTCGGTAACGGCATTGTGCAATGCACAAATGCCTTTAATCACCCCTGTGCTGCTCACACAGTGTCTTGTTCATACTACTTAAAATAACTTCCCCAAATTATGAATCTTTGCATAAGAAATGATGTGTGTTTCAAAACACAATGAGGCACATTCTGCACAAACGTTCATCGGAAAGCAGGGGTGGGACGCGGGCGCGAGCCTCCGCGTGAGAGGCAATTCAGCAGTGAACTTTTATTGTCTTTGAACACTGCAATTAAACTAAAACATTGTCCTTGTAAATAAAAAAGATTTGCTGTGTGGCCACTGCCGTGGGAAGCTTTTGATGAAATATTTAGGAGAGCGCTTTCTGAATGTGGCTGATTTTCAGAAGGCATGTTGAAGTTTTATAGGGGCACTAATTTAATCACGAATGATGAATGATTTTATTTTTGTGTTGGGCTTTAACAAGGCTGCGTGAATGTGGGGGGTGGCTCAGAAAGTCTGTGCATGCCAAGGGCCACCTGAGTCACGGCTTTCAGAGGGCTGTTTCCCTCAAGCTGAGCACATCGTGTCACCTTTAATGGGGCTCTGAGCCCTCATGCCTGCTTCACAGCTGAAACTGAACACAGGGAAATCTGCCAATTATGAGAGGACTTCACAACTAGTAGCACAGCCTTTGCTTAAACCCTCATTAACCACTTCTACCTGCCCCTGGCCCAATCTCTTTAGACAAAGACAAATCATGTTGAGGGAAAAAAAAAAGAATGCAGGCAGTGTGTTTCTGCAAGGCACTGGTTGTCCCTTTTGTATTGCCAGGTTGTCCTCACACCCCCCGAACCACCTCAGCTGTGCTGAGAACTGCGGTGATGGGAGTTTGCAGGGACAGTCTGAGGTGCAGAAGCAGCATCAAGCAAGTAGAAAAAATTGTCTTTTCAAATTGCAAGAGAGACAGAGTGATGTGGGGTGATGTGCATAACAAGCCATTTAGAAGATGGTACAGTGGACCCAATTTCTTCTGATCAAATGAAACCCACATGGAAAATTCAAGCATGTCATTTTTCTCCATCCAAAAAACAATGACAACTTCATCGTGATCTGAAGTGAGTGGCTGGACCTCAACAGGAGCCTGTCCCCCAAACCCGAGCCTCAGGGCTGTGCTGCACTGCTACATGGTGGTGTGGGCACAGAGGCAGCAAAACCCTTTCCGCTGATCCCCTTCACCAGATGGAGCACTTTTTTGGCAGCAGCAGTGTTAACTGGGAGATGCAAACAGGCATCAGCATTGCTTAGGGCATGCTGAAGCTGGTCTCCCTCCCACCCTGCCTCGCTCAGGGTCAGCCACCATGGTGTGGGTTGCAAAGTGGGGTTGCTTCCCAAGGGCTGTGCAGGAGAGCATCCTACAGGCATGGGGGACATCCTGGTCAGACCACTGGTGCTGGCCACTGGGCCCAGTTACACCGGGAAAGGGCACAAAACACCAGTATGGTGCTGGAAAGGGAAGGGGAAAAGGCACTGCATTGTTTGGAGTCATGGTTTTGCTGCGCAGATGAGTGGTGGCCCTTTTGTATGCAGAGTTTTCAGCACTGCCTCAGTTGTGCTGGGAACACAAATATTCTGCTGTTGTGCCAGCGCCAAATCAGTTATAGCATATGGCAGCTCTTCTGGTGTATTTTGACCAAAGAGACACCACGTGATGTCAGCATAAAATAACTCATTCACCCAAACGCATATGTAGGAACTTCAGAAATTATTACCATGATATTAAGATATATGTTTAAAACTTTGAAATTAATTAATATGGACAGATTAATATACAACCCAGACTTGGTCTTAGGTACTGGGAAAATTTCTGATGTAATAAAGCTAAAAGCACAGTGGCAGGGACATAGTACCTTGCCAGATGGTACAGTTTGTTAAAACAAACCAACGCATTTCTAAAAGAGTGCCCTAATCTCCACTTGAAACAAATTTTAATTTAAAATGGAGGGACATTTGCATAAAAAGTGTTCAGAGAACAAATATTTCAGAAGTTCACTGTTAGACAAGGGCAGTTCTGGTTTAAAGCAATAGATGTTGGGAAAACATGAACTAATTAAAATAATTTTCAACGTTGGAGTTTCAAGCATAACATTGTCAGTGTGAGGGAATCAGATCATTATGGAAAGCTTTTCTCTGGCAGGTGACAGCCAGTACAGTCTGCATTCAAGAGAATTCAGCAAAACTCAGATACAGAGTTGTGTAAATAACAATTAATCTGATAGGAAACCAAATGTTTCATTTAGGAGGACTGAATCCTTCAAGAGTTTTTTGAAACCTTAGGTCCCTTGGAATGGTAATGCAATTCTGTAATGGAACTCAGAATATGCTTGAACAAAAAAATTGAAAAGAAACAAAGCTGTTAATTTTTAAGGTTTTAGTCTGATTAAGCCAATTTCTGTCTGAAAAAAAGAATTAGCATGTCTTGATGAATTCACTATTTGATGTAAAAAAGGTTCCTGGTTCTCTGGATGTCATGGAAGTAGGAGACAAATTCAAAGGTGAATATAGGCAGTTTGTCTGAGTCACACCTGTGGTTTTAAATCCAATTCCTTGGGTTTTTTCTTTCCTTTACTAATCTGAGGCCATATTAAAGCGACGTGGGTGCCTAAATCTTTGTTGCTGTAAGACCTAGGGAGGATGACCAGGCACCAGGATCGTGCTCCAAGGATTGCCATACCTCTGCTGGAAGGCACGGCTGCCTGCTCTGCCTGCACAGGGCTCCTTGAGAGTAATAGCACCTGCTTAGCTGGGCGCTGAAACCCCATTCCTGCAGCATCTCCCACAGCCTTTCCTGGTGGTCCTCCAACAGAGAAATGGAGAAGATGGCAGAGACAATGTCTTTTCTTCCAAAAAGGGAGCAGAAGGTGGTTGTGATGCTGTTGGCCAACAATGTGGTAGACATGGGAGAAGGTCTGGTTTCCAGCCTGCTTGGGGCTTGCTGGTGTGTCACTTCTGTTCAGCTTGATGTTTTGGCTTACAATGTGTGCAAAGTTTGCCTCTGACCCGTCCTCTCTCTGTTCTCCTACAAAAGGTAAGAAACTCTCTCTTGCCCCATCTTTTTTTATTTCTTTCTGCTGTTTCCCCTGTCTGGTCTCCCTCTCTCTATCCTTCTGCTGCCCAGCTTTTCAGGCAAGAGCTGCCTTTTGACTGTTTCTAGCATAACTATTATGGAGCTGCTCTGATTTTTGTCCACTAGCATCTTCATATTACGGTAAAGAAAGAAGAGTAAGTGTTTTCTACCTTGTTGCTGAGAGGCAAACCACATGAGACACATAGTTAAAAGACATTTTAATGCAGAGGCCTTTTTCTCTGGATGTGAATTGCAATATTTTTGTGCTCTCCACAAAGAAACGATGCACAGCAGGGTAATACAGAGAGCTGATATTGAGCTTGCTATGCCTTCCTTATGCAAAGACACAGCTCCAAAGGGAAAACTGTAGTGACTGGGAGGATTCAGAAGAGCCTGAACAATCTATACATCCGGCAATAGGACATGCAATGGGAAACAATTAGGGGTAAAACTTTAACCTCATTGACAGAGGTCTTGCTGGGAGAGAGCAGACCTGAGCTTTGCTCTTGATTCCTCGATTAGTTCCTGATATTTGTTTAAATATGAAATATAAAATACATGAACAGTCTTGATGGCTGGGGCCAGAAACAATGAGAATTTCAGAGATAAATGGTATTTTGCAGATGGGCAAGGTGTTACCACTTACTAACACAAGTAGCTTTTTATCGCAGCTCACCTCTAGGACCTCCTCCGTCCCCAGCACCTCAGCATCTTGGCTGTACAGCACTCACCTCTCTTTTCATTTTTTGATAGCTCCTACATATTTTTTACATTTTTAAAAAATATTTAATACAGGATTCAGAATCAGCATGTCCATATGCTGACCACACTTTTCTTCCTTGAGAAGTTAAGCTCAGGGAGCGTTATTTTTTGGCCTGGAAAACAAGCAGATATCCCAAACATCTGAAGCTCCTAGGCCTCATAAAAGTCATCTATTTTGAAAGAGAGTGAAAGAAAAAGGAAATCCTAAATCAAAGCAAGTACCAAATGGTGGTTGCAAAGGTAGCTAATCAGCTATCACCTGAAGCCCCCTCTCCTCACATCAGCAGTACAAGTTGCACCTGTTTAAATAAAACATGGGCAAGTGTTCACAGTCTGGTGTATCCAATAAATTCACTTTCCCATCTTCTCAATAGCTCTTAGGAACAACACAAGGAAAAAAACCCCACATATTAAGTGCTTTTTAAAATCAGCTAGAGTTTTAAAAACACTTCCTTCCCTCTCTCTTTTTCTATATTTTCTACACACAAAAAATGAAGACACAAAAAAATCAGAAAACAAATGACCAAAAATGTGATATAAGGCAATAAGTGTATTTGGGAGCTCAGAATTATTTTAGAGAGCTGCTTTTCACTCCTATCAAATGCATTATGCATAAGTTTTAAGCCAATACTTCTTGCCAACACTGTGTTAAGCTAGAAAGCTGTCTGCTATCCCTTTTAGCTGGATGCCAGGTAAATAAATAACTCAGTGGTTTAAGCAAATTAAATAAATAGTGTTTGTGGGCAGGTGTTTTTGTTCAGCATGTGGTATATAAATGTTTATTAATGCTGTTAACTTTGAAAATCATTGAAGGAAGAGATTATAGCAAACTTACAGATTAAAACAGAAACATTTGTTAAAAACAAATGTACATCAAAGCAAATAGTAAACAACTAGATGAGTTTGCTGAAGCCAAATGCTCCCATTTAATAAATGAAATGCTTCATTAATCCTTCCTGACAGAAGTAATGCTTGGAATGGAGAACAGATCCGAGAGAGAACTTAGCTAAGTCATGTCCCACGGGTCTTCCCCAGCAGCCTGGGGAGGAACTGGAGCTGCTCCCTGCTGTGGCCAGGCAAGGAAGGGTGTTACAGAGGCAGCCCCCTGCAGCTCCCACTCCTGCAACTTCCATCTGCTGTGAAAATGTTTGGGGCTGATAACAGAGCAGCTGGAGGAGCTATCAGTTGTGTGGGTTGCCTTCATCAATGGCCTTCTTAGAGATGCTCCTGGTCCCTGTGTGCTTTGCAATGGCTGTGGTCCAGCTGCCAAAATGTGATGTGAGAGAGTTGTCCCCATGCTGTGTCCTACACTGACAGTAAGACACCCACTTACCACTGTGGCACTTTTGCTTTGAGGGCTACCCAGAAACAAAGAACATGGTGGTGGCAAATCCCCTTAATTCAAGTGAGCCACTCAGCATTGGGTGCATTTCTGAAGGAGCACTCAGAGCTCTGTGATTAGCTGCATGTCTCAGTTTTACCTTAAAACAGTATGTTTCTGTTTCTCAGGGATGGGAAGAAAAGCTTGGAATTAGGTCTTGGGTCCCCCAAGTGAGTTGCTTAGGTCTTGAGACACGGGTTGCCAATGCAATTGGATTAATCTTCTCTGAGATCTAAGCACGATGGAGGTGATAGGAATAGGGCAGTGCCTTTGTCTGAAGGTTCATCTCATGGCATGATTCTCAGCTGTAGCACTTCTTTCGTGTTTGCTGTCCATGTCCAGCTCTGTAGCAGTGCTTAGGAGCAACACCCTCTTCTTTCATTAGCAAACAACTTTACACAGCAGTGACTCAGGTGTCTTGGCTTGCCTATAGCAATGCAATGTCCCCGCTGTGAAGCCTAAAGCAGTCTCTGCACACCATCTGGCACAGAAGGCATGGCATGGCTTGCCACCTTCATCCCTGAAATGCCCTCCCATGGAATTGCTCATCAGCTTCCCAGTCTCTGTGCCTCAGGCAGCTCCATGAAGAGGCCCATGTACCCACCAGATGAGCTAGAGGACCAGGATGAGGACCACAGACAGTGACCCTGCTCAACTGAGGCAGTCCATAGCAGCAATGAAAGACCCCAGCTGTGTGTGGCAAACAGTAGACAGGGTTTGCCTAGGAATAAGGTCTGTCACAGACCTCAGTAAGGTGATCTATGAAGTCTCCTTTACCAACAGTTGGTGTCCTGGAGCCAAGATCCCACCATCTGAACAGGGATGAAATCCTGCTGCAGATTCTCCCTGAGATGAGACATGAGAGACACTCATATCTCTCTCTTCTGTCTGGCCCTCATCACAGCACCTTGTCTTCAAGACCATTGTCCCTCTGTCAAGTTAGATTGAAAGTGAGCAGATGGTCTGGTAGTGTCTGGGGTGGGGAAATGACATGCATAAGCCCTGTGTTAAGAAAATCGAGCTTAAAATAAACAGGCTCAAAGCCAAGATACTCCTTTGCACACACTTCTTCCCCAGGGTAGAGGAGGAAAGTGCGGAGATGTGACAGGTGCCAGTCACTTTGCGTCCTGTATTTCTGGAAGGAGATCAGATACTGCAATGAGAAAAACAAAATAAGAACTTGAGCTAAATACTTATGTTCTCTGCCTTCCTGGGAGACAGGGTGAGGGAGCACTGTAGGGAGAGAACTGGGATGAGAAACAGGCAAACACCTTCCCCTTTTCTCAGTATGGAAACAGGGTGTTTCTCTTTCTTGCATCCATACTGAGGATGCAAGATCAGCAACAAGTTGCTCTCCTGAATAAGGGAAGCTTTAGTAGGAAAAATGGGTAAAAATCTAGGACTGAAGAGGTACTGGGCTATAGGCTGAAAAATGGATCAGAGTAAGTTGTTCCAAGGAACCAGACCAACAGAGGAGGCCAGGAAAATTTAAAAAAATAAAAAGGTAGAAAAAGAAAGAGGCTTTGAAAGGTAGTTGTAATCCAGGTAGTGTATCCTGGGGAGAAGCCAGGGAGAGGGAGATAAGGGCTGTGGCCATCCTGGGGACACAGGAGACGGAACCACCATCGCATCCTGTCATGGAGATAATCGAGCTCCTGCTCCCACTGTGGTATGTGCTATGGTGTCCCAAAGCAAATATGGAAATGTCAGTAAAATGCTTTGTTTTTCTGCTGAAGGGAGCTTCGATAGATTGGCTGACTTCTTACACATTTCTGTGCAGGGAAGTGAAGAGTAATACTGATCTCCCTGGAAATCTTCATGCTGAAAGTTGATCTTGCAGCACATGAGAACTAATGCCATATGGCAGTTGGGGTATTGACCTGAGCTTGCAGTTTTTTGGCATATGGTGAAGTGAACCATGAGACAGTCAGTGCTGCAGCAACTGAGTTGCACTAACAAGCGCTTCTGAGTCTGGCAGCTACATTTTTTTAGTTTACTTTGTGCTGCAACATGCAAAAAGAATTTGGTTTGCCCTCTGATGTTTATCTTAATTTTGCATGTGTTCACTGCTCATAGGAGAAAATGACAAATTGCGAAAATATTTGTTTTCACAAAAGCCAAGAGACTATTACAGCAGACAGCCAGACAAACACAGTGTAAGTGCCAAAGCCTGAGCTTTTCTACACTCTATGCCATGTACATGTTCAGTTTTACCTGCCTAAAGGGTAATATGAAATTCAGTCAATATGTTGTCTTAATCACTGCAGTTTCTCTACATGAGGACTACTCGTTGCATCCTATTGCAGGGTTTTGGAACACCACCCAAAAGGGAGGTTGAAATCATCAACCACATTTCATTTAGCCCTGCCAACTGAATCTAAACAAATTGAAAAATGGCCTGCCCACTACACTTTGAGGCATACAGCAGAAAATAACTCTGAAATAGCCGCTTATGTTCACTGGAGAAAGATTTATTTCTGATGTCAGAGCTTGAGTTGCAGAAGTAAATAGAACCACCTGTAAACCATTACCTGCCATGCCCCAGTGCCCCCATATGAAAAAACACACACAGGCATTGCCTGAAGTGGAGTTGGTCTAGTAAATGATCAGGAAAATGGAATGTTTTCTCCCAACAAGCAGCAAAGGAAGAGGAGCTGCTGCATCTGAAATGATGCTACCTTGTTTACCTGGAAGGTCCCAGCTTTTGATGAAAGGCCCATGACTCTGGAATTTGCTTTCTCTCTTCCTGTGGTACAACATGAGTCACCTTGCCCTTCATACTGCAAGAAGGATTTTGGGAGGTTTTGGTTTTGCTTTTTTGTGGGGAGACAAACTGACCTACTGTACAAATTATTTGAAAGGGCTCTGCACGATGAATAGCCAGAAGGAAGAATGACCCTGTATATTACTGCAGCTAATTGTTTTTTTACTTAATTATGTTTTTTATTTAAGTATTTTTTTATTTTGTGTTTAATAGTTGATTTCGGTGCCATGAGATTATGCATTTCACGGAAATCCAGAAAAAGCAGACCTTAAAAATGCCTGCAAGTAATACCAAGTTATTTAGGTCCATGGTTTTGTTACCAGCAACTGTCAGTGTGGTCTCCATCCACGGCAAGTGCCAGGGTTCCCCGGTCCGTGGCATCCTAGCTCTCCTGGACAAACACAACGCAGTGTATCTCACCTGAAGGCATATCTTTAGTTCCACTGTGACTTTAGCCTGGTTTTCTAAGGAAACAAAACCACCTGAGCATGTCCTCTTTCTTTCCCTCTCCTCTTTTCTCACAATGCTTGAGCCCAGGAGACAGAGGGCTAGAAGCCTCAAAGGTCAGTCATCCCTATGGATTCTGTGAGATCTGGTGGGGAGGCAAAGGATAGTGAAAGCCTTTTAGAGCTCCCACCCAGAAAAAAGCAGAGAAAACTCCAGTATTACCCATTGCTTGGCAGCCTCTAGCCAACCAAGCTGTAAGTGCAAGGCCACAGTACCCGCTTCATTTCAGACGTGTTGTGTCCCACCAACTGGGAAGGCCATAGAGGACAAAGGGAGGAGCGGAGGTTATGGAAGGAAGGATGTGTTTAGGGGACAAAAGATTTGTATTTGCAGAAAATATGTTCTACTCATTCAGCTGCACACAAATCTGCTTTTTGGGATCTTTTTAAATTTAGTGTCTCTTCCTTCTTTGAGTCCCGCAGGCAGCCGTTGGTCCTTGGAAGATGTGATTACAAGGACAAAGCACTTCAGTACCTATAGAGAATGTAGAAGTGAAAAAACACTTCCCAGGGTCTCACCCTGACCTGAAAAGAAATGTAAAAATACTGTTTCCACATCCACACTGGCTACTGGAAAAAGAGCACAGGTACGTGATTCTGCCCTGGGACTCCATCAGCAGAAGGAAAAGAATAAACCCTGAATGGGGAGGTCAGGAGTGCCCAGCGCCTGGGAGCTGCATGGTTATCCATGGGGGAACGGTCTGCACAGCTGGCACCATGTGCTCCGCCATTTCACAGAAAGCTCCTCCTGAGGGACTGCCAGGGTGCTGGATATGAAAGACAAGGTGTTTTTGGTGTATCCTGGTACCTTGGTGCTGCCATCAGTAGCTCTCTGTCGCTCAATAGCCCTTCTGCTCTCCCCTGGGCCACTCAATTCCATTAGCAGCATGTCAGGCATTTGTTGCCACATGCCTTTCTTTTTCTTCTGGCTTATATATAAGCCCTATTGACCTTGAGACTGGTGTGACCCACAAACAAGTTACATAAATACTCTCCAGGTGCGTTTTCACAGATCACAGGTCCCCTATAATTCATAGTCCAATATGTGAAGAAGGTGGCTGGGTTCAGCATTGGGTCAGATCTCCTTTGAGAGGATTAGACCTTATGGTGCTGTGGTACCTATGCCTCATTTTGATTTAATCCTCTCTGCTGTCTTCCTAAACAAGAAACCCTATATTTCTTGTTTGAACGCTTCGTTTTTGTTATGGCTTAGAAAAAAGCAAGACCCAAGGTGGTCAGCATGTGGGAACTGGGCATGTGCCTCTTCCATCACGTTGTGCCACCAGATGATAAGGGGGAAATTCAGGCATCGCAGTTACTCAATTGTGTTCACCGCTGATTCCACCGCCAACTTTAAAAACTGCTTCTTTACTGTGGTATATGGTGAAATGCCCTGTGCACTATGAGAATTATTTAAAAACCCTTAAGATGTTTTCCACAATAAACTTGCATGTAGGTAGAAAAGCAAAGCCCAGTCTGAGTATGCTGAAGACTAGGCTGATCCTGTCCGTCTTCTGTACTGTTCAGACTATGCAACTAAGCACAGAAAAAATAAAAAACAAGAAGTGTTTCAGGGTGGGGTCAGGAAATGTTGATGCTTTTAGTGGCTCAGCTGGACCTGTAGCCTCACTAAACTGCCTCTGAGCTCCTGATGTTACCGAACCACAGACTAAATGAACCATCGAAACAAGGCTCCTTATCGAGCTGCATTTATTTACTCAGGCATCTCTGTGAATCATTAGAACAAAAAGCATGCACATAATTCATTCCCAGGTGGATTTCAGATGCAGTATCTGCAGATACTGTTGAACCAGTATCAGCAATGCGTGTGCTGAACCCCCCCACATCGCTGTCCATTGGAGCATGAGCAGGTCTGATCCCTAGCAATGGGAAGCTGTTATGTGAATTTTACAGATCCGTGAGAATAAATTGACCTCAGTCATTTCTCACCAGTTTTTCCTCAAACCAAAAGTGTTTTAATTATTTGAGTGTCAAGCAATCAAATGCTGTACCTCAGACACAGCTATTCCAGGAGATAATTAGAAGCACAGAGGAGCAAACAATATGCCACAGAAACGATCATCACAGCGTGATCCAAAGGATAACTTTAGTAACGTAAGTGTTTCTTTGCTGGATGACTCACAGAAGGAAGCAGGGGCTGAAGCTGCTGAAAAAGGAGCCTGCTCCATGGGAACATGAACGAAGGTCAAGGATCAACTGTGTAAAACTGACTTTTTGTTTGACGTTAATAATCTTAAGGAAATGGTTGGAGTGAGAGCAAATGTCAGCTCCAGTAATGACTATGTAACTCCTGGACTGTATAGAAAAGCGATAGCCCAGCTCACACTCTGCTGGTGGAAATAATGTGAAGAGGTGAGCTGAGAATTCAAGCCTTGCTTTAATGTTTTCTTTCAAGTTTCTTTGTGAATTCTGATTTATCAAAGGGACAGGCAGCTCCCTTTGATATTTAACTCTGTCTACATAGCATCTATATAGTATATATGCATTTTTGACTATTGCTTTTCATCTGTGCAACTTAAAAAGCTTCTCAAAGCTGTACAAGAAACATTATCTCAGTGACATGCTGTCACTTATTACGTTTTTAAAAAGCATAAATATCTAATAGTTCTTATGTTAAGGTCCAACTGGCATGTTACAATATTT
This sequence comes from Morus bassanus, assembly GCA_031468815.1. NCBI lineage: Eukaryota > Metazoa > Chordata > Aves > Suliformes > Sulidae > Morus > Morus bassanus. The sequence continues at coordinate 68,085,172 of CM062571.1, forward strand.
AATGCAAAACAAACCTGTTATTATAATATACATATTATGTAAGAATACATGTTAAATTGTTAAATTTTACACATATCACTCAGATCCACCTTACACATTTTTTCAGTGGTTATTTTCACAGTATCTTCTTTCAATAACAGATTGTCTAAGCCTCGTTCCTTCTGTCTCTTGCCAAAATAGCAGCAAGTTTAATTTTGTTTCTGCCCCAAATTGTGGCACAGCTGGCAGTGTGTAAATACCCAACAGCCTGCTCTACATTTGTGACTGTGCTCCTTCCCCCAGAACAGGGGTGTCAGCTCTGTAAATTCAGAGGCCAGGTCACATTCAGGCCAAAAATCAGATTATTAAGGGAGAAGAAAGTGCCATATCATTCTGCTGACAGTTATTTTGAATTTGGTGGCATTTATTTTTAAAGGGAGGCTTGTTGGCTTTTCAAGATATGATCCAACTCTGCTTTGCATTGATGAAGAGAATATCACTTCCCCAGACAGCCTGCTCCAGTGCTTTGCTGTCATTGTGTTGGAAAGGATTCCTGATGCCAAACCAGAATGCCCCTTCCTCAGGGCAGGTCTGTGGCTGCTTACCCTACTCACAGAGAACATGAAGGTCCCAGCTGAGAAGTCTCCAAGCTGAAGACAGCTGGGGGTGGAGTGTTTGGGGAAAGTATTTTTCATACACTTGCCCTGTTTCCTTACTTCCCCAGACATCCACTTTGGTGCTGTCAGAGACGTGATCCTGGGAGGCAAGCTTTTGGTCTGATGCAGTACAGATAATTTTAGGACACAAAATCCAGTTTATTGCATTCTTCTTCACAAAAGCCTTTTCTGTCCTCCAGAAATGTTACTAATGCTCCTCTCCTCCAGGGTACACAATTCCAATTTTTTCAATTTTCCTTCACAGGACAGGACCTCAGACCTCTCATCTCCATCCTCTGAGCTCCCCCTCATCTGCACCATGACTTCCTGGGGGCATGTTACTCACAGCTGAACACAGGGCTGCAGCGGAGCCACCAGGAGCACTGGGGACAACAGAGGGGTTAACCCTTATGTCCTGCAGGCTTAGTCATCTGTCCAGCCCCACAGGGCGTTTGCCCTTCTCTGCAGTGGGTCAGCACAACTGACTCATGCTGCTCTCTGATTCACCCTAGGCACTTCTCTGCAGAGCTGTTACCCAGGTATTTGTTCTCCATCCCTTAACTGTGCAGCTGGTTATTCCCACCTAAGTGAAGGGAAATGCATCTGCATAAGCATGGTTATGGGTGCAGCTGGTGCAAATCTACCTGAACTCTCAACAGCCTGATACAATCCAGGGGAACTCTGCCAGGCAGGAAGGGTAGGTAGAGAGAGGACGCAGAAAGATAAAATGAGTGTGTTCCCCAAATTCAAAACTTGTTAGCAAGTCTCCCAGCACGCAATACAGGTTTTGTTTATTGCTTTGGAATTTGTTCCTTCTTTTGTTTTTACAGTTTATTATTTTGCATTTTTAATTTGACCCCACCTTGCAAATCCAGTTTTTCTCACACCAGTTGTGGACACTGCAAATCCCCTGAACTTTGAGGTCTGAAGTAGTAGATCTCCTGGATTCAAATATCGAAGCCATAATGCTGACTCCTAAGACTAGTGCAAAAAAATAGAGAAAATCAATTAGGTGATTAAGGTTAATACCAAACTTAATCTTCATTTCAGCTGCAATATTTTTAGATGAAAGGGTAGAAAATTGCATGTCCTTTCTATCAACAAGTGTAGAACTGCTCCTACTCTTTGCCAGTGTTTGAGGATATAGGAACAAAGTGTGCTTGTGACTCTAGGGAGGAGGCATTTTAGTACCAGTAGCAAGGCATGTAATAAGAATGGCAAGTTTGGCTGTTGGGGTGGTAGGAAAAACACAGATCTTGGGCATGAATAAGAGAAGAAATATGAAAATGCTTAAATGTCTGTGGTTGAGCCAACCTTGGAAAGACTGGAAAAGTGGTCCTGTGGCCAGCTTGCGCTGTGTGTGTTAATTTGAACTGCCCAGTTCTCAGTTTAGGCCAACCAATGTGAGTATTTTTTGTGTGCTCTACCACACAACATCTTGTCTCTCCATAGCTTTACAACACAATCTGCTTGTCTCTCACAAAAGAGATCAGTGGAGGGCCAGGACTAGATGCAACAAAATAGATTAAATAGATTGTGAGCTAATGGAGTAGAAGTGATTTTCTAAAGGACATCTTATAGCTGTGCTGTTTCCACTGAAATTAACTGACTTTTGATTTAATTACCTGAAATCACTTTCCCTTAAAATCTGCCTGCTTGTCTTCTTGAGAGTTTTATAAATTTTGCAATAACTATTGGACTAACACTAAGTGCAGAACTGCTCCCTTTGGATGCCTTATTCTAAGGTAAGCAGAACACTATAGTTTTCAGGGATAAACATGGTTCTGCCTAAGACATTAGTTTCTCAGACTGAAGAACCTGAACTCCTAGGGGATGAGACTAAGGAGATGACATACTCTTGTGTTCTAGTCATGTGGGACAATGCCAGACTGGTTTCCAGTCATTTAAATTTTGGGTCTGTGAGACAAAAGACTTTGCCCCAGTAGGAGGCAATAGCCTAAAAACCAGTGCAAGGAGGCAGGGGTGGGGGGAGTGGGATACATGCCAATTTAACAAGTGAATGCAATGAAGCACGGCCATCAATTGGTTTATATCCAACCAGCAAAGGGATCAGAGAAATCACATTTTAATCTATTGACCTGATGGAAAAGCTCTATATGATGTAGTAGATGATGTACTTCCTATAATATTTTTCAACCATTTTAGACAGTTTCAAAGATGTTAACAAAGATGGTGTCTTGTTTTCTACTATATTCTGTAAGTTTAAGGCAAACCTCTTTACAAACCTTTTCACTTCCTCTATAATCTCTGAATTGTATTACTTCCATTGTGACTCTTGAAATAAACAAAAGCTATATCTAAGAGGAAGACATAAAAATAAATTTGAATTTTAACCCACATTCTTGTTCTTACACTTCTGAGAGGTTCCAAGAAGATCTGAAGATAATTTTAAATGTTCTTCAAAAAAGCAGAGCTTTTATTATCTGTGTCTTCTGCTAGATGGCATGGGAAATCCTTAGAAATATAATGAAACATAACATATAAAACCCACTGAGCTAGTGTAAGCCACCATCTAATTAAATGAGCAGATTCATAACGACAGGACACCAATAAAAATCTAGACAGAAAACTTCTCAGTATTCTTATTCTGCATTTCTTTTTATTAATTTAGGTCTTCACTTAGGGAGTAATGGAAGCGAGCTGAATAATGAATACAGTTAATACAGTCTCAAGGACCTTTCCTTCCAAGATTTCCTTCTGCTGAGCTGAACTGAAGGTCAAATAACTTCAGCATAGTAGAAAGCATCAAGATTATCCTTTTAGACCAGTTTAGTGAGTACAATTTAATGGTCACAAGGCATAATAATGGATAAGGAGAAGTGGGATATTTAAAGCTTTATTTTGCTTACAGCAAAGTAAAAGAATAATGCATTTCAGTTACCTGGGCAAATTACAATAAAATTATCCTTTTACCAATTTTTGGTGGTGTGGTGAATGGCTTAAATCAGAAGCATAGACAATTGTTTTTTCCTTAATGGGTGTATCCCACTGATGAATGAAGATGAATCAAATGATCCAGTTATTCCTCTATTAATTGGGTGATCATAGCTTATTACTGAATATAACCAATACAAATTTCCATATACTAGACCCTGGTGTGGAGCCCTTCCCTGGGCTGGGCACCTTGTTTCCCTGTACTGTACCTAGGGAATGAGTTTGCAGAGCATGGGTGCAAATCAGCAAGCACACTGCTCAAGAAGACCCGTGGCGTCATGATGGCAATGTACAGCCAGACAAAAGAGGTGCATATATATATATATTTAATATATATATACATATAAAAGTTATGTTATGTATGCATATAACAGTTACAACTAACAACTATAATTAGTAGCTAAAACTACAGGGCAAAGACTAAAGAAGATTACTTTATTCCTCCTTCATGTTTTCTTCTGCGTCTTCAGCTGGGAAGGGAGATGCTCTGCTGTGGGTGTGAACAAGCATGGGCCAAGGAAGGGTTTATAAACTGAGACACTAGGGCTTGCTCTCACTAAGCTCATGGGATGATGGAGCAGGAGGAGGCTCGGTGCTGGCACTGGAGCTGTTGAACCACTGAGGCAGGACTTGTGAGGAATGGACACAAGGCACTGAAGGCTTAATTTGCAACCAAGATGAATGTTAATTCCAAACCTGGAGGGCGATAATTCATATAAGTGGATGTGATGCTTCTCTGTACCTCCAAATCTTACTGCAATGCCACAGAGCCTTCAATAAGATTAAGAACCAAGCGGATGCCACATGGCATCATCCAGTGTCATGGTTTTAGCTGGGATAGTTGATTTTCTTCACTGTAGCTAGCACAGTGCTGTGTTTTAGACTTGGTATGTAAATAATGTTGATAACACCCTGGTGTTTTAGTTGTTGCTGGGTAGTGCTTACACTAGTCAAGGACTTTCTAGCTTCCCATGCTCTGCCAGGTGCACAAGAAGCCGGGAGGGGAGGGGATACAACTAGGAGAGCTGATTCGAATTGGCCAGAGGGTATTCCATATCATGTGACGTCATGCCCAGTATGTTAACTGGGGGGAGTTGGCCAGAGGAGGCAGCGATCGCGGCTCGGGGACCGGCAGCGTCGGTCAGCGGGTGGTGAGCGGTTGCAGAACTTGTTGTTTAGTTTTGGTTTTGGTTTTTTTTTTTCCCCTCTCTTCTTCCAGTGTTTCATCTCTCTCTCGCTCATTATTTTCCTTTTCATTATATTAGTATTATTGCTGTTTTATTCTAATTATTAAACTGTTCTTGTCTCAACCCACGAGTTTTCTTACTTTGGCCCTTCCGATTCTCTCCCCCATCCCACAAGGGTGGGGGAGTGAGCGAGCGGCTGTGTGGGGCTTAGTTGCTGACCGGGGCTAAACCACAACATCCAGATATCGTTGTTTCCAAAAACGGTCATCTTCATGGTCAATACAAATTTATGAAATTTTTCACTTCCTTTTTCACATTGACCAAACCAAGTAATATATAACATTTCTCTCTCAAGTTATCATGTACTTTGTACCTGATTTGCCCTCATATATATAAGTTCACATTCTATCCTTATCATACGAGCACTGTGCAAGTCTTGGAAAGCTTTTCTCCATTACTTGCTTTTTCAGCAGATGTTCATATTCACCACTCTGTTGACCTTGTTAGTGTATTTACCACTGTGTAAACAGTTTGTACTGTGCTCAGACTATGAAGTCTATTTTGGCCAATATTTTAGCAAAGACTTAGTGTGAGTATGTGCCTACTAATCAGTGCACCAGAGAAATCTGCATATTATAAAAAAAAGGAGAAGAAATAGAAAGCATCTTAAAGACAATATGATTAAATAGTGAGCTTTTCAGTGATCTCATATAGATGGCATATTGAAAGTATACAGAGCTAGATATTAGGTCACATATCTAGGGAGCTGCATACAAGAATAGCACGAGCATATAAGGAGAAAATGAGAAAGCCCATGCATAAAATGTCATACAACTAGCAAGGGACATGAAAAGTAACAAGAAAATACTCTAAATTTAGATTAATAGTGAGAGGATTATGAAAGGAAGAGTTGGTCTTCTACTCAAAGGGAGAAAAAGCTATTTATAAATGATATTGAGAAGACTGAAGTGTTTTGTTTCTTTTTGCTTCACCATTCCCTGGAAGGCCAGTGAGAAAGGGTACAAATTCAGGTTAGAAGAGAAAATCAACTGAGACCACAAATTGGTAAGTTAATTTTTTCCCCCTAAATTCTCTGCAGCTAATGAAATTCCACAGACAATTCTGAAAAACAGATAAAGCAAATTTGAGAGCAATTAGAAGCTTGTCACTGAAAACTGGGGAGGATGGGTAAGGTTAGGAGCCTGCTTATCTTTACAGTGGGGAACAGGGTGAACTGGGGAATTGCAGACTTGTCAGTTTAACTTCTCCTCCCAGAATCGGAAGAAATAATCCAACCATCGGTAAACACCTAGAAGATAACGAAGGATAAGTAACAGCTAACAGGGATTTGTTGGGAACATATGATCTTTAACAAAGGTAATTTCCATTCACACCAGCCTGACAGGCCATGCAGACCACGGGAAGGAGGTAGGCACTGCGTTTCAGAAAGGCTATGACACTGAGCACCAGTGTCTGCAGTTTCACGAGCTGGCTGCAGGACCATGGTCTGAGCTCCACAGCCAGCAAGGATACACCAGCCGTGGTTTCCATGGGCACCTCTCCTGGGTCCCGTGTGACTCAATATTTCTACTGATGACTTGGATGATAAACTAAGAACCAGGTTTATTCAATTTTCAAAGAGCAGAAATCTAGGAGGGCCTAGGAGTGTACTGGGGGATGGGGTGAGATCTGAGAATGGTCCTGACTGACCAAATCATCCGCCAAAATGAGATGCATTTTCTGTAATGCCTTCTAGCTGACTGGGGTGGCCTTGCTGTGCCAAAAGCCCAAGCACTGAGCCTGCACTGAAGGCAAAGGTCACCTTGCTGGGTCCTGCTGAACTTCTTGTGGCCTCAGCACATGGCCTATGGACAAGGTGGGCTCAGCACCTTGCCTCCCTGACTCCTGCCCAGGGGTACCTGCACTGCCAGCCTGGCTGAATCCTGGTTTACACCAGGACCTCAGCTCCCTGATCAGCCACACACTGTACATGCCACTTTGCTACCGAACCTCCACCCGCAATGATCTGGCAAGTAGCCTTGGTGAGGAAACCTGGACATGCAGGAGGAGCATCCTCTCCAGCGACCACCTGCGTGCCCTCTCCAGCTGACCTGGGGCATGGAGATTTTCACCAAAATCTCCTGCTGCAACATGGCCAGCATGGAACAGGAAATGAGGATGGCCAAGGCCAAGCATGGGCTCCTGTGAGCCCACTTTGCTGCACAGTGGTCCCGTGGATGAGGCATGTCCTGGCAGCCCCTGCTGCGGGACCCCCCTTCCAGGAGGGGCTGTCAGCCCCACATGTCTGCCAGCCAGCCTGCTGCCACAGGGACAGCCCCGGGGTGGGTCGCAGTGGAGCCTGAAAGGCCTCTTAAAATGCAGATTTGAGTATATTTAATACTGCTTTTTACTTGCACTTGGAGTTGTGTGTGATCTTTATGTTTTACAGGGGCTTTTATTGTTGTCTCCTCTGCCAAGTGGCGGCTTTGTGCGTGGACAGGCAGCTGCCCAGATCTGCAGCAGAGGAGTGCACTCTTGGACCCGGTACCCTGCTGTGAAGATGCCACCATCGGGAACTGGAGGGAGGAAAGTTGGGTTCTGCTCTGCCTGCCACGCTGCTTTGTACTCTCATGAATTCCTTAGAAAAATGAAACCAGGCAAAAATTTCCAAGCTGCCCTGGAATAAACTTTCTAAATGTGATGCAAACTTTGAAAGATTTTGATCTGGAGTTGTCTTGCAGTGATTTTTTATTTAATGTTAAGTTTCCACTATTGACCTAAAAAAATCAGTCATTTAGACAACCCTGCTCTGTGCAGGGAGGATAAAGCTTATCACAGAACTAAACACAATTTTTCAGGGGCTGCTGGAAAGTGGAAAAGACTATGCTGATCACTCTGCTTGCCATTATAAATTCAGAGCACACTTCTTTGACCTGTCCTCCTCTTAGGATAAGTATAGTGCATGTGCAAATAACAATAATAAATGCCATCAACAAGCAAATGGAAAATAAACAACTCAACTAGCTAAACTAACAACTTAAACTGAAACATCCCTCTCTTCTGGGGAGAAGATAAAAGAACAAGCGACTGACAGCATGTTGGTCACCTCACCTTGCTCTCTGAAGGGTATGGCATGGTTAAATCCTGGAGCAAAAGCTGGTGGGAGACAGCCATATGGGACCAGCTCCTGCTGCGCAGGACCAGTAATGACACTTCTGCTGTCCCCTGCCATTAGCAGTGGTCCTCCCTGAGGTGGCACCTTGTGGCCATCCCCTGGTCACAAAGCACAGTGGTGCCAGCACAGCCACGTCCTCTTTGGCGACACGGGTGAGGAGAAGACCAGCTCATCTCTGCCTGCTTCGCTGTGAACCCAGACAGCCCAGCACCACCTTGCAGGCCCATGAGTGCCAGTGCAAGGCTGCAGCACTGTCATGTATGCAGTGCCCAGCACTGGACGTGGGCTCAGGGTGGATATGCCACACATCCAGAAAACATCCTCCAGTTGTTCATCAATATTTCTGTTCAGAATAAGTTTTGTTCCCTTCATCCTTCTACCTACAAAAGACAGTTTTGTTAAAGGTAATTTTGAGCACTTGGTTAAAAATCCATTCCTATGCTTAGTCTGTATTAGGGGAAATATGTCATTCAAATGGCCACTAGCGATACCCATCCTTACTGAAAAAACTGCACAGTAGCATGAATTACCAGAGCTGCATGCCTCAAGGGCTTCTTCTACGTTGTCCTGTGAAAACCACGTTTCCCATTATGCAAAATGCTAGCAAAAGGCTTCCTAAAACCTCAGAGTTATATAGATATTGGTAATTTCCCCATCTTTTTCATCCCAAACCCCCAAGGATGGAATTTAATACCAAAGGACCGGTGTCTATTTCTGCAGGAGCGTAAACGTCCATTTCCAAAAATAAATCTGTGTGCTAAATATATCCCACGAGCTGAAGGAAACTTGTCAAGATGCATTTAAAATGGAAATCTGATATTCAACAACAAAGAGAGTGGTCGGCAGTATTCTGCCCCGCGACTCTGTACTAAACACTTAATCAAGATATGTTAAAACAGGAATGCACAGCTTGCCATTAGCTTTTACTGAGTTGAGAGAGACTATTGCTATGGGCTTTACTGAATGGGGATTTCCAGTTTTCTCAGAAACTTGCGTCTCTCCCCATCTGAGCTCTTGAATATTTTTTTTTCCAGTCATTTTAAAATGTAATTACAAAAATGAAAATTCTAACAGATTTCAAACCACTTCAGGACATTTTCCCTATTAGAAACACATTGACTTTTTAAACAAATGGCTTGCTTTCCCTGTAATTAATTTTAAAAGATTCATTTTTTCACTGACAGACGACAAGCAGCTGTTCTGCAGCTCTCTCAGGATTCTTGAGTTTGACCTTAATAAATAATACAACATTTCTTAATTTGAAAAGTAACATATGTTTTTCCTCTTCCCCACCAAAGTGGATCTATTTATGTTTTCTGCAGCTGACGAGTTTGCTGAGGCAGCATATGCCTTTTGCACTGTGTGATTACATTTATGCGGGCAAGTAGGCCACACCATTAACAATTAAATATTTTCAGAATTTTACATTTAAATAAGATAAAAATTATTGCATATCCCCATTCACCTTACGTGGTGGGGGAAATGTAGACCACAATCTTATAGTCCTCCTTGGCCATGGAGGTGCTGCAATTAGCAAAGTTGTCTTTCACCCAGCACGTGCACATTGTCATGGGCAGTGGCAGAAGATGTGGTCAGGAACCCAACCCAGCGATGTCCTTGGGAGTGGAGGGTTGCACAGAGGCACCACCAGCTTCTGGGCTGCTCTTGGTGGATCCCCTCGGTGGGCCCTTTTCCTCATTGGTGTTAATGTGATCCTGTGGTTTTTGTCCGTGTTAAGCATCCACCAGCCTCCTGGGTGCAGACCAAAGGACACAGCCCACGAATGATGCCAGCATATGCTGGTGGCCTTGTGCAGACCTAGTGGATGCTGAGTATCCTGATTTCATTAGTTTTGTGGATCTAGTGGGTCTGCCAGTCTCCAGAGGCCATCGGTCCTTGGGAAACCTCCACAGACTTTTCCTCCTGGTCCTCTCTTCAGCCTCTTGTTTTCTGCTTCCCATTTCTTCACAAAAGTTCATGGGTACCTATAGAGCCCATTCATGCAAACTCACACAGGGGAGACCTTTATACCATCTAGCACCTTTTCTATATGCTACTTTGAGGCAAAACAAGGAGATAGGCCCGAGTTTGTGGTAGACACCCAGGAGTCAAACCCAAAGAGTGCAATGTATTTTTCATCTACCTCTCCTGCCATCATCGCTAGTTGCTGAACCTTCTCCTTGGCATAATATCTGCTCCTGAACTGCCCGTAAGCACTATCTTGGTTATGTGGCACTCATCTGTCTGAAGAAGCAGTATGTCTTGTTGGAATATATTACAGCCTACAAGCGTCGGTAACCAGTGTGCATGTAGAAGATCTCAAATCCTGTCATGAAGAGGTGTTTTATAACATGGTGAAACAACCCCTTCTCAAGATGTCTCACAGAGGATCCCCCTCAGGGACAACAAACTGCAGCTCTGGATATGCCTAGCCAAATGCATGGGATATGCCTAGCCAAATACATGGGATATGCCTAGCCAAATGTATGTCTGAAGCCCCAAGCACTCAGGCTGAGTTGGAGGTTTCCAAACAGGACACAATCATTGCCATAACCAGCAATTTAACTTCAGTTCATTTGTCAGATGGGTGTGAAATCTTTGAAGACTCCTTGGGGTCGGGCTTTTTAGGGTTCTTCTCCCAAAGGGTTTGCTTTGCTCTCTGGGGCATTGGAGGAATTGTCACATAGGCTTTTGAATAAGTTTTAAAGTGAAGAATCCGTAATAATAACAACACACAGAATAGTCTGTCCCCCTTATGGTGACAAATGTACAGGATATGGAGAGGAGGAGCACAATAACCCACAGCAACATTTAAGTACATTAAACTGCATTCAGCTGGCTCCTCAGCTTCGTTTGCAGGGGAAAGGTTTTGGCACCAAAGGAAGTATTATTGATCGGTGAAAAACAATTGCATTTGGAAATGGCGAGATCTGCTTGCATTTCTGGTCGCCAGTCCCCCATAATGAAATCACTGGGCACGTTGTACCTCTCAAGGCAGTGGCCTGGATTGTACCATGCTTCCCAGTGCCATTGCTGGGAAACACCCGCTTAAGGTATGTGGTGAAACAGCAACAATTTTATTGAAATTAACTTTATATTTTCTTTTAGTTTCAAGGCAGGATCAGACCCTCCAGATTTTCTAGTTCTGTCAGTGAGAAATTTGCTTAGAAAATATTGCCCTGGGTTTATTGTAAGCAAAGTAATAATCAGCAACAAATACAGTATAATTCATTTGCTGAACAAATCCTTTATGTCTTTATGGACAGTAAAATTGCTGGCAAAATGAAAAACACATAAAAATATATAAATAGCCTAATGGAAAAGAACGAATGCTTTAATAAAGCAGAGGTTTACTGCATTGAGGAAGTATTTATATTATTAAACATTAGTAAAGATTGTTCATATTACTTTGTGTAATTATTCTTCAGTCAACTAAAGGATTACAGTCTGGCGCTCTGGCCAACTAACCTGAAACATAAACCCAGTCCTTTGCAGGGTGCAATTATTCTGTGCCTTTGGGTACCTCCCAGGGTCGGCAGCAGTGCAGCTCCTCCAGGAAAGCAGGCTAAGAACAGGCGGTCACGGTCGCTTGCATGTTTCTCCACTTTCTTGCAGCTGAGCTCTTGCAAGCAATTAAGGACTGCCTAATGGAAATCAGTGAGTTAGTACATTTTTTTCTTACATTATTACTACTCCTTTTCTCACTCACCTGCAATATAACATCCTGGGATCCTCTCCATCTGCCTTAGGGCTCGTGACCCACAGTCATGGGGTAAAGGCTGTTGTAAATAAGTAGTGTCCAGTCGAAGGCGTATCCCATGGGATGCTGAATGCTTGTGGCACCTGTGAAAGCCCAAAGCCAGCTTGCAGGTTTGCAGGGGGAAGGTAATGCAGACTTTCCCTCTGCCTTCCTGCAGCATCAGAAAAAATATCCTTCTTTTTTTTTTTTTTTCCCCTCTGCAGCTCCTGCAGTGGTTAAATTTCACACTATGCAGAGGGATCTTGACCACTAATAGTAATGGTGAGGATAAAAACAATCAGTGTATTAATAATGTGCTAGGGAGTAAATGGAGATAGATCCAGGACCAGAGCCAGAAAAGGACCATCATTTATTAGCTGTTAGATCCTTTTTCCTTTAGGTTATGCACCGATGTTTTTAATATTAACAAATCCTATTAAAATAGAAAAAAGCTATAAGCATTCTAGGCCTTCAGAAGTCTGGATATAAATCTTCAGCGTGCCTGCAATAACACCAGACCCCAGACAGTTGTACAAAATAAAGCAATTTGCAATGTATGAGAACAGCCACCAGCACATAAGCTGTGATTCCAACATCAGATAAATATTTTCTCATGCTCATTATGCCTGTCAGGCTTACAGAAAACTTAGCCATGAGGAAAAATAAGCGATGCTGTTGTTTCTACAAACTAGGAACAGGAGGGACTGAAGGCAAGAGAGCAAGGGCTGGGGAATCAGATCCAAACTGTTTTTGCATGCTCTAACAGCCTGGTGAGCAGGGGTAGGTGTTGCCCCAAGCACTGATGCTCAGCTGACAGCTCTCAGGGTGGGCTCAGCCACTTCCAGGGTGCTCTATTTCTTCTGTGCCTACGGTTCCCTTGGGGAAAGTCTCACCACTCCAGCCCAGCTGTGTGACTGTGAGTGGGAGCCTGACCTCCCCATCCGCTCCTTATGTGTGCGTTTCCCCAAGGATGTGTATAGCCCCGTTAATCTTCTCTGATGGGAAAGATTTTGTGGCGATCACAGGCTCTCATTTAAGGGGGTTAAAAATCAGCAGATGACCATGGGATTTGCAGGATAAAGAGGCATTTTGGCAGCGCACTGGGAGTGCTGCCCAGGGAGCAGCTGACTGCTGCAAGATGGGGAAGGCAGCATCGTCACCCAAATGTCAGCACTTGCATCCAAGAAGGTTCAGTACTTCCCTTAAACTAGCACGCTCTGGGTCTGAAGGAAGGATCAGCAAGTGGCATTTTGGATTAAAATAAACTATTTTTTAAAACTGACCTTCTGTAAAGAGTAAATGCAGCTGCTGGTCTCAGTGGGAGCTAGGAAATATTGACAGGCATAGTTCCAACAATCAGTATGGAAAGATACAAACGACACACCCCTTCCTGATAAGCTCCTCTATCCCATTTTGTATTTTAGCAACAGTTAGGCACATCTGATTCACGATCTGCCTTAAAACCCAGTGCTGGCTTAGAGGCTATATAGATTTCTTTGTTACTGGTGGCTGCTATCAGAGGAGGTGATGATGGGACATTGTTCATTAGTCTGTAGAACGGCTGATGGTGTGACACTGCTTCTCACTTACTGAATTTGGGAATGGAGCACTTTGGTCATGGTTTATATGAGGTCTGGGGAGACTTGAAGAGCTGCTGTGGATGCTTTTCCTCCATTTTCTCACTTCCAGCATGCTGGAGCATTCAGATTTGTATCTTATCACCCGCTCTGTTGAAAAAATTTGTGTTGCTGTTGAGATAGCAGAAGGCTTTGGAGGGAAACTGCAGCATGTTGTGGGCACTCGAGCCTTCTTTTCTTTTCTATCACTCAGGCTCTTCAGTTTTCCTGTTCTACTGTTCTCTGGACAAGATGGTAATGACGGTGCTAAGAAAAAGAAGTCTGTGGTAATGGAAAGGGTTGGGGATTGCAACAGTGGTGAAGACAAAAGCTCTCCAGTTTTGTCTTATCTTGCTGTCTTAAACACTGCCACAATTCACTAGCATGGATCTAACTGCATTTTATCCCTTGTTGCTGGACATATATCTAGACTTAAGAAACGATGGAGGAATGAAAGCCTGAAGTGCATGCATAAGGCATCTCCAGTGTAACAGAAGTCTAGAAAATTTATTCATGCTTTAAATTAAATTTAGAAGTTTGGTCCACCCCTATTTTTTATTTCCCAAGATAAGCATTATGCAGTACAACAGTTTTTGCTGGATCCAATTTTTAATCATCATTGACAAGAAAATAATTTTCGCAATTTTAGGATCATGCACAGTACGCCTCCCTTTCACGGCGGTCTCCTCTCAGTGCCTCTGCTGCTGTGCCTCATTTAGGAGGAGGCACTGCTGTGGTGAGTCAGCCGCACAGCACTCTCTGCTTCTCTGCCAGGAAGAGCAGCTCTCCCCCATCTCAGTTTTCATGTTCCCAGTGAAAGAAAATATCTTCAGTGACAGACTGAAATAAGACATTTTCTTATTCTAGAGAAAAACACCCAGCGCAGGACTCCTGGTGCCTGAGCCCCTGGGTGTGAGGCAACCCCCGTAGCCACAGAGGTGGTACGAGCATCCCAGAGGCCATCTTCCAGCATGTGCCTTTTCCAGATTTTTTTCCCTGTCTCTCTCCTTCTATCTGTGATGTCAACTGAGGGAAGAGAAACCTGTTCATTAATGAGGCCGGAACCGAGGTGCTGACGTGTTGCCACTGCAGCTGGCTTGTACGAGAGGACAGATGGATGGGGTCATGGGGCCCTGGTCCACCCATGACAGGCTCCATCCCCTTTGCCCACACCATACTACCACTGCTGTCCTGGCCTCTGGAAAGCAGATGGGAGGGGAGCTGGGGATAAAGCTGGTGATGGATCAGGAAAGCAGAGGCAGAAGGAAAGAGCCTCAGCCACAGAGGGAGGATGAAGAGCCAAGAGACAGACCTTGCAAAGAGTTCTGCATGTGCCATGTAAAAGTAAACCAGGGCCAAGAAATCACAACAGGTATTTTTTCTTGTGGGAAAAAAAAATATTTTTCATATCAATGTGCAGCTTAGGGAGCTAAGATCTTAGTTGCCTAGCATGGAAGCGTGAATGATGGAAATGACCCTTTGTGAATCTAAAACTTGCAGGAAATCAAGGTGTTTCCCTGTGGATTTTTAAACACAATGAGGCTACCCACAATTTAAAGAAATCCTCCAGGCCTCCAAGGTACGAGTACGCTCACTGGAAGCAGGTTAGAGCATCACACCGGGCCTCAGGCAAATGCAGCATGTGAAGAGGTGGCAAGAGCATTTTAAGAAAGGGCATTGAGCAGTGAATTCAGGGAGGTTTCCTTTGTGTTTACACATTTGGGGAACTTTTAAGAGCTATAGAGGAAAATTACTGAGAGAACTGGCTCCAAAGAGTTTTGCAGCTCTATCATTTAAGGTCAAGAAAAAACAGGAAACTAACATTGTCTCTTAAATCTTTAAGATGTCAGTAAATAAATGATGTGGTTTTCAGAACTGTAAAGCATTTCGTATCTTCTGCTGACTTCAGCTGGAGCACTGGGTGCTCAGCACTTCTGGAAATAAAATCATTTGTTTGCCAAGCCTTGGAAGGAAAAGCTGAGAAGGCTGACTTGAAGTTCTTGTTCTTGCAAATGTGAATATGAAGCAGGATATAAAAATATGAACTGAATATGAATTGAAGCAGAATATGAAACTTAAATCAGTAGTGTTCCCTCAGGAAGATCATTATTTGGAAGAAAAGAAAAAGTGCACATAAAGACAAATTCAGAAACACCATGGGAAGGGAGGAAGGATGGAACTTGCTTGGCATTATTTCCTGTCTTGGAGCTGGTCTGCCTCTGCCTTCACTTTGTGGTATTTGTAGTAGTTCTGCATTGAACTAATTGCTTCCGGCCCTGGGGGCTGTCATGAAAATGTAGGCACTGCTAATGCCTTAACTGTTAATTACATGATATCAAAGCAGTTGAGGAAAGGACTGAAACGTCAAACCATGGAGATAACCGAGTATGAAAAATGCTGCACCCTTGCACGGTGAGAGGCCGGGGCAGGCTGGCACAGACGCCAGAGAAGAGGGGCTCCTCCGTGGAGCTCTGGCTGTCCTCACCCACCGCAGCTGCGGCAGGAGCCTCCACCAGCCTGCTCTTCACAGCACGGGTGAGATGCTGAGAAGTACTGTGCAGCTCTCAGTTTCTGTGATGGTTTTCTATTAAGAGTTACGATTAACAGATAAAAAAAATCTTAAGCAATGAGAAAATGTAGAAATCATATGTTATAATACAGAAGGGATTACAGAAGTGTTTCACAGAAGCTGACATATTCCACATTATTTTTTTCCCTGTAATATTCCACTGGAAAACTAAACCCCTTGGTCGGTTAACCTGAAATATTCTTGATCCTTTTCCCTTCCACTGCAGTGTCCCGGCAATTGGGAAAAGCTTGAAATGGAATACGAGAGAGATAAACCTGTGCCATGCTAGTGCCAAAAGGGAGTAAAAAAAGTATGAGATCCCAAAATATGATTTATCTAATATGATGCCCATTGGGAAATCCAGAGATTAATGCCTGATGAAGTGAAAAAATTTTGTCCTGGCCAACATAAAAAATTAAGTTCAGGAATGTTTGATGCATTGATTCCTCAGTTCTAATTTGGAATAAAAAAAGTGTCAAAATGAGAGGACTTCCTACAATATAAAAATATTAGGATGATTTTTTTGTAATTTCTTTAACAGACTAATGTTTTCTTTTTCTGAGCAGTAATTCACACATTTTAATTCAAACATCCTGATAGAAAAATGTTTACATAGATATTAGTCTTAATAAGAGATTTCATAGTACTAATCTTCTACTGCAGAGCACCATTCAGAATCACCTTATTATACAGTTTGCCTAGCAAAGCATTTCATTTTACAGAAGTGAGAAAAACCTAAATGCACTGTTCTGATGAAAAGAGAGAAAAATAAGATTCAAAGGCTGAACACGATGGTGAGGCTATGGTGAAAAAAAAAGCACCAAAAATCTGTTGAAGAAGAATCACAGATAATGCAGTCGAGATGATCTGTGATGAACTTGTATGGAGTTTGCTTGTTAATGCATTGCAAAAAGCTTTACAAAGGGAGGCTGATATCAGTGTTGCAGGTAAGGGAGGTGAAGCGAAGCATGGTGACTGACTCTTTTGTTCACCCTGCGAGCCAAAAGCAGAGCTCAGACTATTCAGGCATGGTTGAACGTACCTTTTACAAGATTAGGTCCTTTTCTTTTGTGACATGACATGGAGCCCTGAGTGGCTTTTCTCTCTGGTCCCTGACACAAGACATGAGTCAGAATGACGAAGACCAGTGATTCATCATATGGACTTTTTCCTTAAATCAAGCTATGTGGTGCATTAATTTTTCTGCAAACCTGTTTGGCAATATGTTGTGAAGCCACACTGAAGATGTGGGCTCCACTTTCCTTGTCCTGGAGTACTATCTGCAGTGATTTATTGTGTGCTGCTCAATTACCTGTATGATCCCTGGACTTCAAATGCCAAAACACCAACACATCCCACCAATTCCAGCCGTTGTCAAGGGAAGAGGGATTTAATAAATTTGAGAACTGGATGCAATAATACTGTAAATTTAGGGACAGGAGGGACCACTGTGATGTTAGTTGACACAATTTCACTCAGTATCAGCAACGCATAAAAATACTCCTCTTACACCACAACTGATCACCATCTTGCAGCTGAACCAAAAAACATCTTTTGGATTAAGGCTGCTTGGTGCTGCACTCAAAGATGCCATGCTGTTCTGTTTCCAGCACTTAATGAACTTCTGATTTTTGAAAGCTTAATTCTCAGTCTTGCTTAGAACTGTGATTTCTTCTTACAAACCTCCAAACCAAGGTGAGCCTGTGAAATACACTTCAATTTTTATGCTCTGTAATACAACGTAAAATGCCTAGCCCAGAACTGCATCCTGTGAAACATTGCTGTAATCTCTAAAAAAATATATTTATGTGTATCTGTATATTTTTTGATCATCTATCTAGAATTATTCTTGCAGACTTCAAATACTTTCCTGAAATGTGCCAACATTTTTTGCAGTACTTAAGTCAGCATATCACCTCCTGCCTCCCCCTTTCCCTGTAGGACCTCACAGACGGAGGCTGCAGCAGCCTGGCTGAGTGCTGGGGCAATCCCAGACATCTGCCTTCTGAGCAGGGAATTGAAGATGCTCCACTTTCCCTAACCTTTGCCTTAAGGTCAAAATTACTTTTTTTTTTTTTTGAAGCCAGACGTGGTTGTCCTTCTGCGGCACTGCTCCCATTTAAACCTCCCACTTAGGAATGTATCTGGTTTTATTTTGGTGAGCATATTGTTTAGCAAAAGTTGTTCAGTAACAACCAACTTTCCCATCCAGCTATGCATTTTATTCTATTTCTCTCTGCTATGGGATTTCACATGATGTGTATTTTCATGGGATTAATATCAACGTGATGTATTATATCCCTAATGTATCTCAGCTCATTAAGTACCTTAATTCATATTGTAAGAATGTTTTTTGCCTTCTACTCAGAAGATGTACCCATTTGTGTATCATCATTTGTGGGTTGTTCTCGACCTCAGAGCACAAAATTCTTCTGCTCCTTAAAATCCCATTCAAAAGTAATGGCTCTTATACCTACATGCTAATATCTTTCTGGTAGATCGGCTGATGGTGAACGCCACTGTACAAAGCAAGCTGAATTCTCTGCCTTAGCATCAGGCTGTCACTAATAGTTTTTATATGTATTTGCTATCATTACATTGTCGTCATTTCCAATATCTGTTTTGAAACACAATATTAGTTTATTTATTTCCTGTGCCACAAAGGAATCTCATGGTGAGCATTGCTTTGCAAGTTTGTTTAGATAGTGTTTCTCATGAGAGCTTTGTCCTGCTGTTATCTTTGTGCTTTTTTTTTAGTGGTAGAAGTGTCACCCTTTCATAAAGTGAACTGCTTTGATTGCAAATAGAAGAATTTGCCCCTTGTGCTGAATACATGTGGGTCTTATTGTGACTGCTGCCTCATTTATGGCTTCTGGACCTAACTGTGTGCTCACCCTGAGTTCTGTCTTTGTTTTTCCTTAGATGCACATCAGCACTGCTGCTGCTGCCTGCTATCCCTTGTGTTTGGAAATCACGTTATAGCTTTACTTCTGCGATGATTCAAGTCCCTTTCTGACAGTACCTTGTCCAGCTGACTCGTAATGTCCAAAATGCTTTCAGTTCTAGTTAGTCCATATGGTAACATGGCTCAAAATGTGTGTGTCCCTTAGCATCAGGCTCAGCCATGTCTGGTGGCTTGCTTGCTTTGGCCCTCCATGAGCAGATGTACTGAGGAACCTGTGGGAGTTCAGGGACCTAAACACTTATTTTTAAAAAGTAACATGAACAGTCTCACTGCCTCTTCAGATGCTTAAATAGCTTTTGAAAACTGTCCTCTGACATTAGTTCTTATTGAAGTGGTTTTGAGAATGTAGTTATTGCACACACAGGGATTTTAATCTGTGAAGATTCTCTCCTGTGCCTCTCGGAAGCCTTGAAAGCTCCCAGTCATCTTCTCAGGTGCTCTGTCACCTGCTTCAGACTGACCAGATCAGAGGACCTCATTGCTCCCTTTTTATCCAAAGGATGACCTGACTCTGGACCAGCACATAGGAGAAGTGACACACCACGAGCTTGTTGGACACTGAAGTCAGTTCTTTCCCTCAAGCACTATCCATGTTGCTCTGCTCAATTTTTAGCACTTGGTCTCAGGGAAATTGCATCTTTCAAGACCACAAAGGACCATCTTTATAATGTACCATGCTCTTCACACGCAGATGTGGGGTTTCACCAGTCTTCCTGCACCCACTCTGTGTTCTTCATTGCAGTAGAAAGTATCATCCAGGCAGATACTCACTTTTGATTTAAAGGTCTCTGCTGACAGGGATGTTGCTGTATTCCTAGGTACATGTTTCCAGTGGCTAATTATTTTCACCTAAAGATCTACATATGTTTTTTCTTGCCTGAGGACATGGCAATGCTTTCAGAGGACATTTCTGATGCTGAGGCCAAGAACAAGGTACTGACAGAGAGGTAACTGATCACTTTGCTCCAGGGATGTCACTGTCCTTGGCCCTTTCACTCTGCTCATTGTTTCTGTTGAGCTGGGGAAAATTCCTCTTGTGTCCCAACACCGTCTCTTTGAAGGCTTCCCCTGGGAGCAGGCACCCATGCCACCCCCTCAGAGGGTACCTTGCCTCCTCCAGGGATTTGACCAAAGCCAATCTTCCCCCACTCTGGAGATGACAACTGTGGGCTCTGTGTTTTTCCTCCTATCGCTTTCAGCAGCTGCTCTGATAGGTTTTGCTTAAAGGAAATATAAAGGAGCAGAGGAGGAAAAGTCTCCAAGTCTATGTAGATGAAGAGCATGTTCTCCCTTAATCTTACATCACATAATTTTTAAAACTGAACATCTTTAATCTCTCATTAATACCCCATTTTTTTTTTAGCTATTCTTGGAAACATATTTGTAATTTGCCAGAAGCCTTTTAAAAGCGCTGAACCTGGGATTCAGCTAAACATAAATGATGGTAGTCTACCAAGTCCATTCGGGCTGTCAGAAGGTGCAGCGAGCTCTGAATGACTCACCTTTTCTCACCAGAGTGGGGATAACTACAGACATTCCCAGGAACATATCTAATGTTTGGGGTGGTTTTTTTCCATTTTCCAGGTTATTGATAAAGATATTGAATAGCACTAGCCTAAGGAGTATTTTTGTGGGAGTCCACAAGGCATGCATAGTTGAAGCTGTTGTGAGTGCACATCTCCCAAGCTGCAGAGAGTACCTGGTGGCTTTTGAGGGTCTATATGGTCAGGTTTATGTTTAGATTAGCAAGTGAGAATTAGTGACAGACCAGGTGCTGTCCTTATGCTTGCATGATTCTCTCTACACTGGGAAAGCTTCTGTGCCCATCTCAGAAAGATGCTGCTGCCATGGTGGAGAGCAGCAGCTGTTGCAGGACATGTACGCTTTAAAGTTGCAAAATAAGTGAAAGAAAAATGAGCTGAGTGTTGCCCTCTCTCTTCAAATTATAGAGCAAAATGTGCAGGTGACAGTGAAAGTGCCCCATAGCAGAGATTGGCCTGGGTAGCCCTTTCCTTGCCATAAAACTCAGTATGGGATTGTCCAGTAACATGGTTCAGCCGAGTGTGCACCAAGACTTGGTGGCTGCAACTCTGCTCACCTGGCCTGTTGCTCCAGACCTCAGCAAGAGGTGATGAAATTGCCACACGACACATATCCCCAAGTGGGGATATGGGATGGAGGCTGCTTCAGTGTCACACAAATTAGTCAGCTTCCCATGTCAGAGCATGTTTCTTAATTTAGATGTACCGGGCTACAGTTCCTCCAGATGTTCATCCCTGCGCCTGGCCTCTTTGGGCACCAGAGAGCCATTTGCTTTATTGCTGGTTCTCTGATGCCCTTCTGTGACTTACCACAGGTGACTGACAGCACTGCTGGGCCACTGGCAGGTAAGGAGGAGCTGTGTCGTGACAGGAAACATTTCCACAGCATGAGCAGACAAGCAATATAAATTGCTTTAGAAACATCATTGCTGGTGCTAAGCTCCAGAGCTTGGCCCACATGTGATGCTTGTGTCATAGAGGTGTTGCCCAAATGATTTTGGAATCAAGGTCTCCAGAAGTGTCCCACCTTAATTAATACACATTAAGGGCTAAGACTGCACTCACGTTATTATTAAATTCTGTTCATTTAAGTAACAGGTCTTAGTACTGAAGGTCCCTCTTGCTAGCCACTGAGGCAAGAGGTGATTATTGTCTTTTCAAAGAGAAATCTTAATAACGTCCTACAAAGGATACGATGGGAATCCTAAAATAAACCCCCTCAATCACTGCTTGAAGTGGGAGCACAGCAGCCATCAGGTGTCCACCCTGTTTGGCTTACCTTGTCTCTGGCTGCCATTCTTTTGCTGGACTTTCAGACAGGTTAAGAGTGAACCTACAGAGCAGGTCATGGAGAGAAAGAAATGACGTTTTATTATTATTACTAATTATTTTCATTATGATAGCTCTTAGCAGCTGAGGCACAGAATGGGTCCCTGCTGGGAAGGCACTGTGCAGAGACAACAGAAAGGCAGTCTCTGCCCCAAGCAGTTTAAACATTAAGCAAAAAGATTACAAGAGCAGAGACTAGGTCTCAGTGTCATAAAGCTCTACTTTCCTTCTACAACAGTGAAAACATGAAAATCAAAGATTATTGCCTGACAGATGTTTCCACAAAGCAATAAAATGAGCGAGGAGAAAAGCAGTCTTGCATGAAGACAATAATTTCCCTTTGGATGCTCAATTGCTGCTTCACTGGGAAGTTTTCCGTGTCCCTCTCCATCCTCCTGACTGGCAGCCTTTCCTCTCTGTGAGCAGTTTCTTGAAGCCAACAAGGGAAAGCCTTGGGAGAAGAAAATCCTTTGAGTGGGAAACCTCTACATCACCCCTCTTCAACCCTGCACATACTCTGCAACCTCATCCGCCTCCCGCATGGAAACTGCTCCCAAGGGGTTGTTTCAATACTCAACAAAAATAATTTTCCCATGGTCTCTGCAACACTTTGTGTGAGAATTGCTCCAAATATTTTATTAATGGGACAATGCCCACCTGCAGTGTAATGCTCAGGTCCAAAGCCAGCCCTTAGCCTCTCTGTACCAGTGATGATGCTTATATAAGGGTAACTCATGCCCTGAGCAGCTAAAGCTCTCAGATGCTATTTTCTCCTCAATAGCAGTACATGTAAGCTAGGGTCTGGTTTTGGAGATGAAACTGCTTATTTCATAAAAATAAGCAGTAATGCAAATTTCTGTTTTGTGGTAAAAAAAGAAGAAAGCTTCATTTAGTAATGCCCAGGTATTGTTTAAACATTTATCACTTTGCTCTTTCTCAGAACTGGTTCTCATCAATTTATCATGCACCTTACATTTTGCTACCTACATTTTCTTTCGGTAAATCTTTTAACAGCAACCTGAAAAGGTAAAATACCAACCACGAGCCATTGTGCAAGTTGGTGGCTGGGTGTCTGAAAAGCTCTGCTGCTCAGCACTGGGAAAAATGTATCCGAAAACCCCAATTCCTATCTTCCGATGGCAGCATCTCTGTCTTTCCTCACTGCCAGCATCCTCCCTCTCCACCAGGACAGACAGCCACAGACCAGGCACTGAAATAAGATCCCAGGGAAGTGAAGGAAACAGCTTTGGGTATCTCCCTCTGTGCCCTCTGCCCACCTTGGCAGCCAGGCAGTGGGCAGCATTGGCTGGGGGTACACAGTTGTGCCCACGGGGGCTGGAGCCAGCCAGTGCTCAGCTGCAGGGCCGTGGTGAACAACTGTAGCAGTGGTACCTCCTGCCTGGACAGGGGATTGGAGCATTTGGCAAACACTGTGAGCTGCTCCTCTGGCTCTGGGCTAGGAGCCTGGGATGGCCTGGCTGATCCCTGGCCACAAGAAGCCCCTAGCCACCCTCCTCCAACCCCCATGATTAACCAGTTGCTTCCAGGTACCCTGAGGACAGTGGACACCCAGAAAGCCAGCAAGGAAGGATGGCATCTCTCCCTGTCCCTCGATGGCACATGGACATGGGGTGATGGAACTCTCTCCCCACGCTGGCATGGGGACAGCCAGGATGTGTCATGATTCCCATGCCAATCATCCCAATGGGTTTCACGCTGCACCAAATTCCAGCTTTGAAGATTTAAGAGCAGGCAGGCTGCTACCCCCCACCACACAGGAGTTGTTTCTTTACAATGTATGTTTTATTTATAAATTAACATTAGCATTTGCAAGAGGAATGACTTGGGCTCTGAGTTATTGCTTCTTATTAACCTGAAGTTATTGAGTGTCTAAAATTCGTGAGGAAACCCAGTGAGCAGAAAGTATCAGAAAAATGTTCCTCTCCTTTCCTTGAAGCATGGAGAATAAACAACCTCATCCCTTTGGAGGGCTGTGCAAAACCATGAAAATGTCAAATGAGAGCACCAGGCAATCGTCTTTTTAAAGAATCACAAACATTATCCATTTTCCATCTCATGTGTGTACAGCTCTTAATATATATTGCATATCATGTACATTATCAGATTCCTATTTGCCATTAATAATTGATTTTAGACTGCACAGAGGGTGAGAACCTGCAGCCCTCCATTGTGTGTTACAGCCCTTGCTCCTATGGAAATGTTTCCCTGCAGCAAAAATTGGGGTTTTGTTTGAACAATCTTTGAGGGGCCTGGGGAAAAAAAGGTCCCCATTCAGGTATGCAGGGCCAGGCATGGGGATGGGGAAGGGCCGCAATGGCTCCCTTGCCCCACTGCTGTGGGCCCAGCCCCACTCCCACCCCCACCAGGGGATTTCTGTGCTGGTTTGTGGGTAGCTTGGGACATAGGGCAGGGCTCATTTCAGCAAGTTTAGACACCTACAATTTAGGCATCTTCTTAATCTGATTGCCTAGATCCCTCCTTCATCCCCCCAGGCGCCAACTGCCCTGTGCAGAGGTGGCTGAACAGTCAATAATTAGATGGGCTGAGCTGCTCTCCTGTCTTTCTCAGTGTTAACAGGGAGAACTTCACTGACTAGCTCATGAGAGATCTCTAACTTCATTTTAGGTACCTAAGTGATCCTGCACGAAGCCCAGGCTGTGAGGAGGAGGGCGGTCCTTATACCTCCAGGGTAGCCACTGCAATTACACAGAAGGCTACTTGCTGTCCCTGAGCCCAGAAACGGGGCAAAGCGAGGGAAGGAAGCTTAGTCTTGTCGTTTAACCTCCACATCTGAAATGCAATATTTTTAGTGCCTCATTTTCAAGCATTCTTCCTCTTCATTCAGCCAAATCAGGAATAATCACTTCCATTTATGTAGCAACTTTCAGGCAGAAGTCTAAAATGCTTTACAGATCCAAGATGGCTATTTACATTGCTTTTTATTTAATCCTCCTTATGCTCTGGTTGGGGACAAAGCAGTATCAATCAATCCCTTCTGCACTTATGAACTTTCATGATCTGTGACTGACAACTTTAATAATCTTCTTTATGAAGCCTAGGCAGCATCCAGAGTAGCACCTAAATGGTCCCCAGGAGCTGTAATTAAAATTAAGCTGCCCATGGATTGCTTTGATTACAACAGGGCAGGCCAGCTTAACCTTCAATTTATGCTGACTTGAAAGATGGCTCATACGGAGAACCTGTATGCCAGACATAGATTTGAATTAATTATGCTGATTCTCTGGTTTTATTTTACTATCTGATTAGGCTTACAAATGAAATCAGAGTCCCATCCTTCGCAAAAGCTTTGTTGTGAAGTCCCAGCAGTTTGCTGTGGGGTACCTGTGGGCTTTCGATCCATTCTCCAGCACAAGGGACGTGTTTGGGCATCTGTGGTAGGTGGTAGCCTGTCACGCACCCTCTGCTGAGCTATTGCTGGCTGCAGACACAAAGCTCCCAATTTGATTGCATCACTGATGGACTGCAAATATGTACTGAGCATGAGCATCCCCGGCAAACCCCAGCTCAGCCTGATCCACTCTTTCCTCCTGCTTCCCACAAATGGAGCAGGCTTTTTGGTGTTACTTGTCTTCCAGCTGCACGGAATAGGCTCTTACTCATCATCAACAATATCTGAAAAACTAATCAGAAAATATGGTTTCTTAGGTAAGATTATTTTCTAACTTCTGTGTACAAAAATATAACTCCACGCAGGGTGTTTTGCATAAATTAAGCTGGGTGTCTCTCATGTTGTGTAGTTTGACAAGCCAGAGCTGAAAGGTGGTGGATGCATTTCAGCAAGGCTATAATTTTGTTACAGTCAGTTTTAGAAAATGTCAAAACAGAGATATGAAACCTTCTCCCCCCCAGTAAATTTAGGAAACCCACTGGTACCAGATGAGAGGTATGTAGCATAGATTCTTATCAACCTTCTTGCATAACTTCTTAACAATTGTATTTTCAGAGGTTTCTTTCCTTTTCTTTCCTAAAAGCCTGTGTCATATTACCAACTGAACTACAGCCTCCCTCACACAGTGTTGATAGATTGGCAAAGTACATCAAGTTCGGGGATTTCTTTAAATGCCTGTTTTTCCTCTGTGTTGTGGTTTAATCCCAGCTGGCAGCTAAGCCCCACACAGCCGCTGGCTTGCTCCCCCACGGTGGGATGGGGGAGAGAATCAGAAGGGTAAAAGTGAGAAAACTTGTGGGTTGAGATAAAGACAATTTAATAGGTAAAGCAAATGCCGCACACACAAGCAAAGAAATCAAGGAATTCATTCGCTCCTTCCCATGGGCAGGCAGATGTTCAGCCATCCCCAGGAAAGCAGGGCTCCATCATGCGTAACAGTTACTTGGGAAGACAAACGTCATCACTCCGAATGTCTCCCCCTTTCCTCCTTCTTCCCTCAGCTTTATATGCTGAGCATGACGTCATATGGTGTGGGATATCTCTTTGGTCATTTGGGGTCAGCTGTCCCAGCTGTGCCCCCTCCCAACTCCTTGTGCACCCCCAGCCCACTCGCTGGTGGGGTGGGGTGAGAAGCAGAAAAGGCCTTGACTCTGTGCAAGCACTGCTCAGCAGTAACTAGAACATCCTTGTGTTATCAACACTGTTTTCAGCACAAATCCAAAACACGGCCCCATACTAGCTACTGTGAAGAATATTAACTCTACCCCAGCCAAAACCGACACACTCTTACAAAATAATATCCTTTTACAGCAGCAAAGACATGCCATGTAGTTTTGCTGCACCTGTGATAGACCCAGTCTTTTTCATTAGCATCTTTTAATACAATACAGGCCAAAAGCTACTATGCTCTTTTATTGGTAAGTATGGCACAAAATAAGGTTGTGCTCTCTTTCTTGCTGTCTGTCATTAGTCCATGAACAGACATGTAGGCCGAGATCAGAAAATGCAGTTTAACTAGAATCAAGTGAGTGCCAGTGCCTATGACCATGTTTATTTTGTTCCCACTGCTGTTGATCCCTGGGGTACAGCTGCCTAGCTCGAGCGACCGGCTTGCCAGGGCAAAGCTGGCACTCATGACTCTTTGCTAGGCAGCAGTCAGGTGTTGTGACTTGGCTAAAAGGAGAAGGAGAAATCCTCATTCCTCTTTGCACGTGCAAAGTGGCAAGGAGTGGAGACAGACCGCTCTTGAGAGTAAGGGCACCCTGCAAGCAGACCACAGCACTAGCACGGGCTTGGTGGCACACAGGAGTCTTGTAGAGGGTAGGAAAAAATGGCCAGGCCCAGCTTATTCCTCGCATGCAATTTTTAATGTTTCTCCTTAAAATAAAGGCTTTTCAAGTCACTGCTCTTGCAAGTTCAGGTTATTGATGTGATAACTTCTGCCCCTACTCTGTTGAACTGGGGATGTCCTTATGGAGAATTAATTCCCATCTCCTGTAAGGTTTTCAGTCCAGCACCAAGCAGCTTTTTCAAACACTGGCTTAAAACGCCTGCCGCAAAGACAGCTGAACACTGAATACTTTGGTAGGCAGCCCTGGGAGAGTTTAAGCCCAAAAAACCCTCTCCCCTGTCAACTTCAGGCACTGAGCCCTTGCAGCAAGAGCCACAGTGCTGGAGTTGGAGTAGGTCTTACTCTGAAAAGGGAGACCAGGAATTTGCCAGATATTTGGCTTATCCTCCACTGTCTTCTGGGTGTTTTAAGAAGGCTCTGTATAGGTTGTCTGAGCTTTACTTCTTCATTTCCACAAATTATTAAGCTGCCAATCTTCATATTGCTGGTGAAATCCTATTAAAATCTTTCAAATTATCATTACAAATTGAATCTTCTCTCGCATGTCTCATGTACTATGAATCCTATTTTATTAATGCTGCAATATTTCAGGTCTAGAATTAAAGCCAGAGGGTTGGTATAGTAATTAGTCCTTAAAATAATTTTATCTGCAGTGCTTTCATGCCATTTAATATTTGGTGAGTTAATGACATAGGTCTTCCTAGCAGCATTTCTGTCCCTGCATTGTTGTGATGCCATTTGAAATAGGAATTGGTTTAGCTGGGAAAGGGCTGGGTCCAAAGTGTCCAGAGTAGTTGAGGAATGTCTTTGGATGGTGATTATAAAGTTAAGGAAAGGAGAAGGGCCAGGCTTTGCCTTGCTTTCAGAGAGCCTGGGACATCTGCTCACCCTCGCAGCCTGCCAAGGACAGAGCATCTCTAGGGGAGAGGGACAGTGGCAGGAGAGGAAAGACATGAAGAAAAAAGGGGCTGAGAGAGTGCTATGCCAGTCCATGAGGTTGTCTCAGGGGCTCAAGCATCCCCTGTGCCCTGCAACAGCAAGGGAGGAGCCCAGAGCTTGTCCTTGCCTTAGCTGTGTGTGACCTCCCAAAGATGCCTCTCAGTGACCGGGTACAATCCTGTACCTTCTGCGACCACCTTACGTGCATATATCACCTTTCTGCTAAGTCCTGATCTGTGGCAGCTCGGATTGCGTCCCATTTCTAGGGCAGCTTTTCAAAAACATTCCCTTCAGCACTGACTTGACCTCTAGAAACCTCAGCCACAAAATCACACCTAATCAGTAAACAATAAATTTTAAAGAGGAGCTTAAAAAAGCAAGGTTGTGCAGGGAGAAGGAGAAAGAAGAACCACAGTCTGACACCAGTTTTGGAAGCATGAATTATCCCCAAAGACAAACATATCACTAGTAGCTGCTAGTGTTTCCAGAGGGAGGCAGATGCTAGCCCCTCTCTCTCCTTGAAACCCAGTCTTGTGCTGGCTCAGGGAGGGTGAGAAGCTGGCTAAGGAGCTTCACAGGCATGCTGGTTAGAAAGGACTTCCAGAGGGGTC
The DNA here is from genome assembly GCA_031468815.1 of Morus bassanus. Lineage (NCBI taxonomy): Eukaryota > Metazoa > Chordata > Aves > Suliformes > Sulidae > Morus > Morus bassanus. The sequence goes on from CM062571.1 coordinate 68,113,715, forward strand.
CAGCCCATCCTCAAGAACAAGTGTGACAAGACATAGTCAGGCCCATCAGCTCTTCATCTACCTGAATCTTGAGGACCTCCATGGACAGTGCTTCCACAGCCTCTCTGGGCAGCCTCTCCATCACTGTTCTGGTGAAAAGAGTGAAGCCTTACCATGGGTGACATGCCGGGCAGCAGGGCTTGGTGTGTCCTCTGCCACCAGCGAGCAGCTTGTGCCACTGCCAGGGTGGAGGTGGGGATTACTCCACAGAGGGATTTCACTCCACTGCTTTGAATAGTGAGCCACAGTTGGATTTGATCGTAAAGCCTTTCTGCACTGCTGTTGGGAGGCACAGCTCTGGGAGACGGTCTAAAGATACTGCCTTTTTTTTTTCCCTTAATGTCAGCAGAAGCTAAAGCTGCAGTTGCTACCATTAATTACCTGAATATATCTCTTCTGCAGGTGGGTTAAATATTAACTTACCTCCTGCTGTGTCAGTGAAATGTCAAGAAGAGAAAGTGCTTTGTGAAGCACCACATAGAGCCAAGGTAGATGTGGGAGGACAGTTCAGGTCCTTTTGAAATCTTTTAGATTTCCTTTTCATAATTCAAATTAATATGGCTGTTTTCATGGCTGCTTTTATTATGTTTTTGCTTCCCTCCTAGAGCTCTTAAAGCATCATCAGTGTGCCGCTGATAGGCTGATGTTAACTACTAAAGGACAGGTTATTAAGTGTAACAGCTCTTAGACAAAGAAAGTGGGAGAACCAAACAAAACAGAACTAAGTCAATTGGCTTCAAGAAACATATTTCAGTAACCAAAGAAAGATAGAAAATAATAGTTTGTGGAAGAATAGTTTAAAAGAAGAAATAGTTCAGGAGAATTGTCAGTTCCTTGTAGAAAATGATGTTACAACTGGAAACTCTACTAGCATGTAGACAGGCTGGAAATTGCAGCAGGAGACCAGTTGGAATAAATTCCAGCTCTTCAGTGAACACATACAAGAAAGAAGTACAGAGAAAAGGGGCATGAGGTCAAATGAGTAAGAATGAATATCAAAGGACAGCACGCGCTGGAGGGGAGAAAATCAAATCAAGTGAAAAAGGAATAAAGAATAGCAAAACCCACAGTCTATAGAGGCATTAGTGGAAAGAGAAATATCAGAGGACACGTTGGTCCACTACTCACTGCAGAAGAAAAGCTAATGGCAAATGATACCGAGGAGGCTGAACTGCAGAATGCCTTTTTTGACTCAGTTTTTACTAGAGGCATCGGTAGTGATCAAACAGCTAATGTAACAGAGGGGAAACGGTACAAATTCAGGCTAAAGGGAAAGAACAGGGAAGTGAAAGATGTTAGAAAATACAGCAATACGTAAAATATTTTGAAATTGTTGGAGCCTGATGAAATTTGAAAGTTGGATGCTCTCCAAGGATACTTTGAGAACTGACTGTGCAATTTCAGAATACAAGTGAGGAATGAAGAAACTCCCTAAAAGAAAATTGTATCTCTCACTAAGGAGAGGGAGAAGGAGGCTCTGGTAAATGCCCATCATTCAGCTTAATTCTGATTCCCAGAAGAAGTACTAAAACAAACAAACATCTTATTTGTAAATTCTTCAAAGATAACAAATGTACAAGTAATAGCCACTGTAGATTTGTCATGCACTAATAATGTGTATTGATAGTTTTGATTCCATGTAATATGAGATTTTTATTAGTAAGCGAGGTGGATAATATCCAGAAAAAACTGAGGGTGAGCACAAGTCTGGTGTGGAGATCAGCAGCTGTCAGTGAGTCACTGCCCAAAGGAGCGTATGGATCCATTGCAGTTTCAGAGGAGTCTTTCTGGGATGGGGGACCCATCAGCATTTTCACCCACAACTTGGATGAATAAAGGGTTTGTGCATTAGGCTTTCAAAATTTCATGGAGATGGAGAAGCTACTGAAGAAGGGAGCTGGGCTTAGCATTATCAGGGCAGACTGTGAAAATGATCTGAAATTTTGAATTCAGTTCAACCAAAGGGAAGTCCTATGTCCAGGTAGATCCAGTCAACTGCACAAACAGACAGGGCATGATCCCGGGTATGTGGCAGTCCTGCAGAACAGGCTGTAGGGTTTCAGAAGACCAAGCAGAGCAAGGGCCAGCCATAGCATGCTGCCAGGAAGAATGCTGTGGGGAAGTGGGGCCACCGCCAGGAGAGAAGGGCAGTGGGAATGGGTCGGACCAACATCCCACCTTGCTGCATGCCCCAGCCTGCCCTGAGTGTGTGGAAAAGGGCTTGGGCCCCACCAAGGTGCTTCCCTGCTAATGAGCCTGTGATAACACAAATTCAGCTCCACGCGCCTCTGCTGCCCTGCAGAGTGGGTATTACCAAGATATCAGCAAGGGCTGCAGGCAGCTCTTTGATCTCTTTGCCAGCTGATGCAGGAGCGACTTCAGAGGGGCCAGAGATGGTTCCCTGCTTGAGCTTCCCAAGGGTATTCTGGGGGGATCCCCCTACCCCAGTCTCGGCCGCAGCAGGCACCCACCAGCTCTCCCACCCCCTGCTCCAGTGGGTGCAGGAGGACCTGCTTCCCCTCTCTGGTGTGGGGATGAGTGGGATCATGGTGGCAGGTGACCTGAGAAGTTTTGTCCTGGAGACGCTAAAAAATTAGACAAGTAAAGTATGAGCAGTTCAATGTGGAAGTAGGTGACACTGAGCCAAAAGCTGCTGCAGGACATATAGGAATTATTTCAGATAATTGCCAAACACCATCGATAAAGAAATAGAGGAAAAAATGGTTTACATGCATCCTGCTCTAACAGGTCTTAACACTTCGGTTTTTCCTTTCTAGCTGATTTTTAAGAGACACATGAGTAATTTTAACCCTAGCTAGAGAGTACTGAACAGTGTCCTTCAATTGATTTTAATTATAATAAACACTGTCAGTGTTTTCCAAGTTTCATTACTCAGATGCAGCTAGCAAAGCCTGCTCCACAAAAAAACAGACTGTGCAATGTGAAAATTAATTCATGATCACTGTCAAGGAACTTGGATATAATAAAGGAGGAAGAAAGTGTTTCTTGTAAACGTTTCTTTGCCTAACATTAAAACATTGTTCCTTTCTGTTCTTCTGCAAAGAACATTTTAATGGCACTCTGTAGGTGAAAAATGCACTAAAAGCAATTATCTCTGTAATTACTATCTTGCTTCTCTTGACCTCAGAAAACACAATCCTGCACTCACTGTTAGGGGATAATTCCTGGGATAGATGGCTATGTAAGTGGGGTCAAATATGTGAGATATTTAAGATCAGTGGATAACACAAAAGTAGAGCGAGCAGAGACAATGCGCATTTTTCTTCACAGCAGAATTGCACAAAGGCTGAGCTCGCAGTGTTTCTCCCCCCTGCTGCTCTAAGCACTCTCACACAATCACGGTGTCTCTGGCACTGAACAGCCAATATTGAGGCTATCTGATTGCAGCGGTATTCTGAACTGCTTCCAAACACTGCATTATTTACGACTGCAAATGAGCACAGACAAGCAACTGAGGCTCATGTTCCCAGGTACGACGGTACCTGCCACTCAGTCAAAAAATCCTGGCCTTCACGTCACAAAATAGATTATAACCTCACCCCAGATTTGCTGTGTAAACTGCAATGGAAGACATATTTTTTAAAAAAAAGTTTCATCCCACCTTTTAAGTATGACTAGATTAATATTTGTGGTAACTGGCTGCTGAATTAGGATTCAGGATTCATTCTCTAAACTGCCCTGTGCTTTTGGGGAAGGGCTCCCCAATACCCCTGATGGAAATCAACTGGTTGAGTTAAAATGAAGGCTAGTAGCAGGACTTCTTAGAAACCTATTCTTTTTCTGCCTTTGCATTGGAAAGTGGGGAAGTATCATCACATTTATTTTATTTCAAGCCCTCTGGCAGGATGGCTCTCACTGATGCTCAGCCTCAGCACTTGTGGCTGCATCCCTGCTGCCTGCCAGCTGTGGCAAGATGGGGGAGAGCCAGTGCTTGTGCAACTCCTCAGTGTACACCTGACCATGTCAGGGCGGACATGGCTCTGGTTTGGTCCGCTCAGCTGGAGCTGTCACAGGAGCACTATCGCGCCTGACACAAGTGTCAAGGGTCTGGCAGTAGCTGAGGAGGCTCCAGCACCACATGGCTGTAGGAAGGATGCAGCTGCTCAGGTGCTCAGACCTAGAGGTTACCATGAGCTATCCCCACCACAGCTGCCATTTCTAATAACTTTAACCATTGCAACTAATTCATTAAGAGGGCCTAAAGCACCTGTTAGCTGTGCCTGTCCCATGGTGCTCAACTGGGGAATGTGGGGATGAAAAGCTGATTTTTTTCCCAGGATAAAAATGGGTGCCAGGCATCCAGCTGCCATAAGGGGCTTAGGGAATTTCTTCCCAAATCTTTTGCAAAAGACAAATGGTGTTTCTAGACCTTTGTGTCTGCAAGACAAATATGGAGTACTCTGAAAAAATGAACATTGTCGCCCTGAGTTTGCAGATGGCCAGAAGCACCAGCCTGGGGGATGTCCATCACCCTGGGGGTTGTCCCCCAGCCTGGGGAGGTGTTTGCCACATTCACCTGGATGGGACACTAAGTGTTAGGTCTAGCCATGTCACACAGAACTGAGCTGAGAAGGTTGGAGAGGCTATCCTGATCCTTTCTTGGAGGTAAGAGTATTAAACCGTCCCTAATGCGCTGGGGCAGACAAGACTGAATGCCCTGGGGACAATTACAGCCCATCATGCATGAGGAATCAGGGAACATCCAGGGAAAGAGGCACTCTTGGTCTCTATTTTTGACTTGAACTGAGGGCAGATGATTGAAAACAGCACATGAGGCAGGGTTTATCTATAGGTATGACAACTACCTGCAAGTAGCTCTACGCTAGTAAGCACATCAGCTTGACACGGCACAGTTACAGCAATCTCCTCTCCCTGTAGCAAAGAGAAACTGCAAAGGAAATGATCTGCCTCCACAGATAACCTTGTAAGCATCTCTTGACAGGAATTAAGCCTAGCCTCTTCAGATGAAAACTCCTGCTGTCTCTTCCTCAGAAGGAGAAACGAGCTCCCAGCAACGCCTGCACTGCCTCCGGGTGAGTCTCCTGCTCCCAGGCAGGAGGGAACTGGGTGGCAAAAGTTACAATTCCTGGATCACATTAGCAGTGAAGTTGCTCCCAGATGGTAGCAAGGGAGTTTGCCAGTGATACGAAATGCAGATTTGAGATCGGAGTAAAAAATTCCCTCACTTGCTTCATCTACTTAATCCATTTCTTTTATCCTCAGTGCCTCTTCTGGCTATCAGCAAGAAGGACAGAGGCTGTCTGGCATGCTGGGTGCTGGAGCTGGAGAAAGCATTATCAGTTTTATTGGGTTGGTCTCACTCCTGAAAAGCTCAAAAGGAACTATTATTTTATTTCTGGTTACACTTTCAATGCCTTTTCCATCCAGAAATGGTTTTTCCTTCTCTCTGCCTGGCAGTGTAATAGTCAGAATCCTTTTTGCAGGCCCCTTTATACATTGAAATTGATTTTACAAGCAGGCACCTTGCCAGTTATTTTTCTCCTGTTTTCCTGGAAAAGGATCAGACATATTTATTGTCCTTGTATTTGTAACCATGGCAAAATATCTTACCTTACCTTCTCTGATGCTCATGTGGTAACGCTGCTATTTTCTCCTGGAAGTATGTCAAATTGCCTCCCCAATGCTTTTAAGTCTATTAACATTTTCATAGGCCCCTTTCTTACAGCTGTATTGGAGTCGAACTATACAATCTGCTCTGCAGATTTTGGGCTTTGTGTTTTGTAATGACATAAGTCTTGTGCTTACATGATGAGGGCTGGAGATCAGTGTTTCTGCTTGGTGAACATAGAAGAGAAAGGAGAAGTAACATTCTCCTGCCCCAGAAATGTGAACATCCCTGAGCAATGCTAAATCCCTGGGGTCCATCCACTGCAGAGAAAGACATGGTATTTTCTACAGAGGTGTGCCAATCAAAAAGCAGAGCTTTTGGGGGCTGAAAAATAACACCAAAGAATAGAAAAATAGGGAAGTACAGGTGTGAGGAAACTGCATGAAAGAACGGGTAAGTTAAAGTATCATATGAGGAAAACTAAACTCTCAAGAAAAAGAGGAAACATTCTAGATGCATTATCAGGCAGCAAGGACTAAAAGGAAATCTATTTGAGGAATATTGCAAACTTCTGCCTCCTGTATTAAACAATTATTTCCTATTAGGATCTTCAACACAGCATATTTCTTGCTTAAATTTGTGACCTCACTCAGTTTCAATTGATTAAACACAACTAAATCAATTTAGGACATCTTTAAAGATGACCTGAAAGGGAAAGAAGCCATACCACTTCTGCTTCATTATCAAGTAAGCATTTTTTTTTTAACGTCACACATAAGGGTATAAGACTTCCTGTTGTTTTTGTTATTTTTAGTTCTTCATTGTCCTTTGGAGATTTCTAATGAATTTTCACAAGGCATTTGTGTACTTTTAGGTGTGTGCATGTATAATAAGATCATGCAAGTAATTTTTGAGCAAGACTGGAGAGAGAGCGAATGAGTTGGTAATACAAAAAGAATGACATTTGAACAACTGAGAGAGGTAGAAGTTTTTAGTTATACTATTTAAAAAGGTTTGACTTTGTTTTCAGTGCTTACTGCCTCCAGCTTCCCACAGTGCTCTGGGAATACCACTGCCTGCAGGCAGAGGTAGAGCCCAGTGAGCTGCAGCATTAAAAGGTCCAGCACTGCGGGCAAAGGCAGCATCTCACTTTGTCCTGGGCCTGTCACACTGCAACACAGCCCACATCCTCATGCACCTGCAGGGAAGGTTCAAGCCTCCTACATCCTGCATTATCAGGATGACAGATTTAGGAGTTGCTATTTCTAAACTAAAGTTGGAGATGAAAGAGAGCAGCACAGTCTGTCTCAACAGGGTTGAAAGACCCAGGGGTGTCAGAGGGCAACCACAGTCTGCATGTGTAAATACCCACATATAAGGTGGTCTTCCTTTATAGTCACCAGAGAGAAACAGGCACAGCCTATGTGAAAACTCACTTCATCCTAATGAAGCTGCCTGAACTAGTCCAGCTAAGTCACACTTCATAACAGCCCATTTCTCACTCTTCACTAGAAAGGGAGATCAGTGTGATGGGCTCATCTATAGATATTTGCACTGCAGACATCTAACATTAAGGCAGATTAATCCTTTGATTGTTCCATAGCTGGCTTCAGTTCCAACACCTCCTGCCTCTATGTGTATTTTTTCCTATCTTCAGAAGTATTGTATGACTTATAAGATAAGCTTCCTCAGGAAAAGAACAAACAAAATTGAGAAAAAGTGACCCATACCCTCTTGATACAGTAAATAGACTTGGATGAGATGAGATGAGATGAAAACCTGTCAATATTTAAAGGCCTTGTAAATGGATAATTTTGACACAGTTGTGTTAATTTGCAGCCTGTTTGCTGCTGTAGAGTCCAGAAGTGGTCCCTTGCTCCTGTTATTAGCAGTCATTGATTTCTACCACGCTGCAGACATGCAAATTGCTTTGCAATCAAAGAAATTGATCTTTGGAGGGGTGCAGGGTCCAGAAAACCTGTTGACTGCCCTGAAGATTGAGGGCAGTCAAGTAGGAGTCGAAGCAGACTCCCAGTCACGGTATTCAGAGCTCTCCTGGCAGCTCCCTTCCTCTGGAGGTTTGAGCCTAATGAACACTCAGGCTGGTATTAATGATCTTTTAAAAGTGTTCACGCTCTGAATATCCCAGCCAACAACTTCTGTTTAAAGAAAGAGTGACCCAATAGAGCAGAATATCCTATTCATACAAGCTCTCTCCTATATTTTAATTTTTTTCCACTGCTTGTTGGCTTTTGTCTTTGTCCAGAAGTACATTAGTTAAGGGCTTTGGTGGTTCTCCAGCAGCTCTGAACTCTTTTCTCCCCGGATGCTGGGCTGTTGGTGAGACTAGTTTGACATGATGGGACTGAAAGCTGAGAGAGGGAACCAAATATGCAGTATGTGATCCAAGCTCTTTAGAAAACAGCTTAGCAGTTATTACTGAGAGGAAGTGGTCTGTGCTCCATGGTCCATTACAGTTGGAAGGAAAATTTACAGGGCTTGGGGATCACAGAAGAGAGAAACAAACCAGATTCAATCAGCAATCTGAAGACAGGCTTGAGAGCTGAAGGAAAAGCCATGGTGTCCATGGCTGACCACAAGCACAAAAACCGTGTTCACAGTTGACTGGTGGCACAAAGGTAGGATGGGAATAGATCATTTAGCACAGCACTTGGAGCCTGGCAGGATCCAGAACCAAAAATTGCAGCCTGGAAAAAAAAAGTCCAAGGTTAATGGAGTGCTTACACCAAAAGAGCCCTGTGCTTGGTGCCAATGGCAGCCAGTGGGGCCTGAAAGACCGTTGCCGCCTCCTGCAGTGGGGCCATGTGCCGTGGTGAGGGGGCAAGCAGGCATCACCCTGCTGGGGACAGCATGGCTTCCAGGCTGTAGGCAAAGACTTGATAGAACTTTGGGAACAGTGAACAGCAAAGATTTATTATCTAGCCTGTAAGGCCTATTTTCTGTTATCAGTTTTAATTTGGACAGGGGTTGCATTGCACTGTTTCACTGTATCATCCTGTTCTTTGGGGAGAAGGCTCAGAGAAGCACCTGATTTATCTTCCCTCTAGCACTTATTGCTTTGTGCCTACTGCTGCATCCCCTTCTTTGTCTTCGCTAAAGCCTAATAGGTCCAACCTTCTTGGTCCCTTCACACAGCAGTCCCAAGGTATTGCCGATGAAAACAAATTATATTTTGGCATTTAAGTTTTTGAGATCCAGGGGGAGGCCTAAGGTACAATAATCCAGAAGATGTGTACTATCAATTTGTGCAGTGACATTAAAATGGGGCTCTAGTGACTGGAAGCTGATCCTGGATAAATTTAAGCTAGCAGGAAAATAAGGACTTTCATCAGAGTAATTCATCAGTAAAATGGCGGAGTTGGGATGACAGAATATTCTGTGTCTATTGAAGATCAGATGTCCCCTTCCGGAGGGGTGAAATGCTTGAATTTCTTTTCTGGTCTTTAAATCTATGTGGGAATTCTCCTTTAGTGGCATTTTTTTTTCAGGTTTGCATATTTTGGAAATGATTTCTTCTAGTTGAAACAGCAATTAGCACAGGGAAGTCCACCGGGAAGTACTATGATGTGGGCCATGCTAAGGGGAAGATCAGACAGTTGTTATCTCCCTCTCAGACTTGTAGGCCTGATTTTGAGACTATGGTCTTCTCTGCATCCACCCTAACTGCACCTCTCTTTGCATTTTAACCTCTGAGTGTCCCAAGTAACATCACTACGTCACGGCCTGGGTAAGCTGGAGCTGGTACCTTGCATTTCAGCAGCAGCAAAGGCTTTAGGGAGCGTGTGATATCTAGAGACACACGTGGATCAGGTAGCTGCTGTTGAAGGTCCATCTGCACATCCAGGTGCCAAAGGACATGCGACCCTGCTTGCCCTGTGTGCTGCCAAACTTCAGCAGTGCTGGTCCAGGAGCCACCCAACACCTTGGGCAGAGAGGCAGATCAGAGCCCTGAACAGCAGTGAGTTTGTGCCCCACCTGCTCCGAGGATACACGTTTGCTGGCATCCCTGGAGAGCTCACCTGCTATTTGATGTGCTCATGTTGGAGAAGTGGGGAGGGACACAAGGAAGTGAGCCCACTGTGATGTTAGCTGGGGAGGACACAGCCCGAGCCGGGTGCCCTTCTCTCCCTGTAGTTTGAAGGAAGCTACACGGAGCACACCTGGACTTTAATTAATACTCAGTTACTCCTGACAGGTTAGACAAACTTCTGCTGGGAATGGCTACAGCAATGGCACAAAGTCACCACTCTGGTGGCCTCTGGAGGCTCTTTCCAGCCCATTTTTTTCACAGCTTTAAGTGCAATGTGATCTGACTGGCTCTTTCACTATGTCACATATGTGCCACCAAGACCCATGCTGCTTATACAGGGACTGGATTGAGCCCACATTGCCAGCATCCCTCTGTCCTTCTCCCCAGTTTGTGCAGATTTTTACCCTCCTGACTGCAAGCGCCTCAGTTCAGCCACAAGTCAATGCAGCTCAGGACCTGCAGGCAAGCTTAGATTTGCTCAGTCAACTCCTGGTCCCACTGGTCTCACTCTGGCACAGGCACAGGCTGCCACCATCTTACCTGTGCAAGCAGTGACAAGTGCCTGATGGACCCCATGTCTGCAGGAGGCAGATTTAGGGTGGAGCAGCAGGGTCTGGTACCACATTTTACCACATCCCCTGCATATGCTAGAGCAGCAGCATTGCCCTTTTCCAGATGGGGAAAGGATCTGTTCTCAAACTCTCTTCCATGTTCTGTTTGCTTGGCAGTGTCTCTGGCAGGGAAGGTGCTTTGGAGGAGAAGACACATGAACCTGTAGCAGGTCTGGCTGATGCACATTTCTTATGCGCTCCACCAAAGGACTCCACCTCAAGCCAAAGGACCTGCTCTATGCAAGGCACAGACAGAAAAGCAGAACAGCAAATGGCTCCACTCACTGTGAGAGGAGCTGGACCAGCGTTTGGAAAGCTCTGGCCCTGAGCTGAAAACAGGTATAACAGGTGTCAGGATTCCAGAAGGCCATGACTGTACTGGGAAGAGTGATGGAGCACTGCTTCTTCATGAAAAGATTTTTAATCAGTCTTCTGAAAAATACAGCACACATCAGCCTTCACCTGTTGAAGTTGTCTTGGGCACCCTTATGAGAAGTCCTTTGACCTATGTTAAAGAGAAATGCAGATCATAAAGTCTCTTTTGCTTTTAAAAACTACATTAACATGTCTTATAGCAGCTCCTGGCAGACGATTCTATGGATGGAAAGAAGACAAGAAAAGGCATCCTGCTCCAGCGAGGGCATTGGCAAATATCTGCCAGGAGCCATTGTTGGTATGGTTGTCTCTGCAGCTGGGAGCTGGGAAAAAGCTCACGCTACTGCACAGACACCGCTCCCTGAGGCAGCCAAGCAGAGCAATGTGTCCTTTCAGTGTCTAATATCACTGGTGAACAAAAGATAACTTCCAAGTGCTTCCTAGCTGTCAGTGAGATTAAACCTGGCCCAGCCAACAAGACTCAGAAAATGAGCCAAGAACCAGCTGTCACCCAAAATATACGGTGATGGCCAAAAACAGTGCAATGAAGCATGGTGTCTCACCTGAAATATTTCCACTCCTGGCTGACTCCTGGCTCTCCAGACAGAGCCGTGAGCTCTTGCACCTCCAGCAAGTAGTTGGAAATTCCACATGGTTTATTACCACCTGGCTGTTATCTATTATGGTATTTATAACTAAAAGGAAGGCCTATTCTTCTCTGTCAGTAAATCTACACCATGGAACACAAGAAAAAGCTTGTTTTGACTTGTAATCTGAGTAAACCTGACAAGGAGGGAACAGAAAGGCAAAAGAACAAAAGGCCATTTTTATAGCATTTAAAAAAAAAAGAAACAACAAAGCTGAAGTAAGGCAGCTGAAATATTTGAAGTGTTGCTGCTAGAGCAGTTCCCTCTCTTAGTTTTTTTCCAAAGTCACTTTCTAAATAACTAATGGAACTGTCACCTCTGTAACCATGTCAAAAAAACTTGGCCACTTGTTTGCAAGTGTTCAGGATTTACAAGAAAAGAGGACTAGCGTATCTGAAATTCAGTCTCAAAACAGTTAAAAATAACCTGGCTCACTCTAGGGATTCAGTATTCCCAGTGAAACCTGATGAACAAGGCAGTAAGGTGCAACAGGCCCCAACATATCTGCTGCATCTCATCTCCATCGCCTGGGTGTAAAAGGACTTACACATTTCAACACCTATGCATCCCAGACTTGCTGTCTTGAGATGTTTTTCATCCCAATTAAAACTCCGAAGCATACATGATACTATATGTGAATTTTGCCATACATGATGGAAAAATTAATCCCAAATTTCTAACTATGGCATTCACTGGATGAAATGTACAGTTTTAGTATAGCAGAGGAGACAAGCATGAGATTTGAAACTGGTCTTCGAAGCCAGCAAGCTGGTCCCACTACAGTGCTCAAGTTACACAGTGCTTAGCATATGCCCTATGACAGGGACTGCAAGAACCCAAGTCACCAGAGGTCCACAATCTCCAGGTGAGACAAACAGATAGAGGGACACACTGAAACCACTCAGCTTTCCCAGCTACAGGTAAAGAAGTGTTCATCACTGGAGAGTGCTCCAGAAAGCCATGACATTGTTATCTCAAAGCCATCCCCAGCCCGGGCCTCCTGCATAACACGGTGGTGTCAGAGCTGCATCCAGTGGGTTCAGCTGGCTAGGGGAGGGAGCTCCTATGAGTGCAACCCATTAAGGTTTCTTGTATTTGGCTGATATACGTAGAGCAATCTCCACATATTACCCTGTTCAATGCTTCTCCCCACTTCCTTAGTCACTGTCAAGCAAACAGATTTTTTTCAAGAGCACAGAAGAGATTCTGGGAGCAGATCCATTCCCCAGTCTGGAAAAGGGGGATGCTGCAGCTATGGTACATGCAGGGGATGTGGTTGCGTTGTATCAAACCCCACTGCTCCACCCTAAATCTGCCTCCTGCAGCAGGAGGGCAAGGCACCAGAAGTGCTGTGACACAGATGGGACTTCAGCTGCTCTAGCTGTCACGCAGCCCACACAGGTGAGAAACATGAGCAGCCATGGTGTAGATATCCATCTCTACAAGCATTGATGACTGCTGGGAAGAGGGAGACACTGAGAAACATCCCAGTTACGTCTTCGATGGCAATCCAGGGGCCACTCTCAGTGGGACTGCATCATTGTGCTGAAGCAAATACTCTCCTGACATACCTGCTCTGCTTTTTCTAAAGCAGCGTGGCCCTGTGTATCCAGCAGGGAACACAGAGTTGAATGCACCAGGAGATTCCTTCTGAGGATATACATCAGGCCACTCCTATCCTGGCACTCATGTCCCAGGCTCCATTGCCTCAAGATCTTGTTTTCACAGAGGGTTTTATGTTGGAAGGGTCCCCTGGATGACAGCTGGCCCAATCTCCTGCTCAAGTTACATCAGGTTTCTCGGGGTCATATCCAGTTGAGTTGTGAATGTTTCCAAGAGACACGTTGACTGTTGAAAGGAGAAGATCTCTCCTCTAGGCAAAACACGTAGGGTTTGAGTTGACCTGGAGGGTGGATCCTGATTTAGATGTTTGTGGTCAGGGTAGTGCTGATCTAGAGCTGAGCTCTGAGTCATGTCAGCAACACCTGTACTGGTCTGTACTGCCAACTCACTTCCACATGCAGCCTGGGAGCCTCTGAAGGCATCCAGATTGTTTCCTCTGGTTGAAATATTTTTAACCCACCCAACCAGCCCTGAAAAGGGCGATCCCACCTCAGACGAAGGTTTTTGCACTGTGGATGAACAGATAAAGGAGACAGGAATCAAGAGATGGCAGAGCTGTGAGCTGAACTAGGACATGACAGCAAGACGAAGCACAAGAGAAACATGTACAAGCAGTGAAGGCAACATGAACAGTGGCGGAAGAGGACACTCAAAGGACATTTATTTTCTTTTAACAACTGTTTTAGTAGTGATGGAAGTTGTATAGACAAGACAAACTTCTTTCACACACAAACCTCTTGCAGAGTCACCTGAACCAGTCTTTGTGCTTGTACCTCCAAATGGAAGGAACTCTGCCTCCCCACACCAGGGAGAGGTGTGCCATGGAGGCACAGACCAAGTAGAAATGGCAGCAGTGCTTCCTCCGGTGCTTCAGTGAGGGTGAAGTGGAAACAAAGGCATAAAGAGCAGCCACAGACATGTAAGGCATGTGGTCATCAGTAACATCTTCACATGCCCCATGCCTGAGCCCTGCTCTACCTTAGCATCAACCTGCTCGCAGCAGGGATTCCCCTGTTGCTCTTCTATCCCAAACAGGGAGGTCAGCAGGAGGCAGATAGTGAAGTACGGTGCTCCCCTTGCTGCTCCCATCTCCTCTGAAGAAGACCCCGTGTGTCATGGGGGCCTCACTGCAACCTGGAGGAGACTGCATGTTCAAGTTTAAGAGCAGATGCTTCGCAACCTCTATGACTGAAAAATCAAACAGAGCAGACTAAATAGATTACACTAATTAAGAGATGAAATATCCAGAGAAGAACAAGACAGAATTTTCTTTGGAGGACATTAGCTGTTGCCCAGGTGAAAAATAAAGTTTTCCCAACTGATCTGTCCTGGCTAATGTCCTTGCAGATATGCTTTGGAATAAGTTAAGCAAAGCCATTGGCTTGGGTTTGCATCTGCTCAGTTATCCTACACCCTCCAAGGCTTTTCCTATTTAAGCTCAGTCATTAAAAGAATGAACAAAAAATACACTTAGTAATTGAAAGGAAAACTAATGCTGTTTTCCCAGCACTTGGAAACACAGGACTCTGTCTTGCATTCAGCTAGTTGAGAGCTAAGCCTTGTCACGTAACTGTAGTTGTAGGAGGTTTTGTTCTGCACCCCTCTGGCCAGGAGGCTGCCGTGGCTGCCTTCAAATTCATCACTGTCCAACGTGATTCATGGCATCACTTGTGCAGACCAGGATTCAGCCCCTAGGTCCCAAGGTTCTCGATGCTGCAATTGCTGACAGCTGTATCAGGACAGCAACTGCTGGTGCCAGTCACATCCTCCACCACTTCTGCTTCTTAAAAATGGAACAATAGGACACGAAAGTGGGGCAGGGATGGGAACCAGAGCTCAGAAATTAAACAGCACTATTAGGAACAGGGTAAAGAGCTTGCTGGTGCATGCAAGCCTATTTAACACTTCTGGGTGAATGGCAATGCAGCGTGCTGCAAGCAGATAAATACTACAGAGATCTTTGGTTCGTAAGGTTTAGTGATTCTTTCCGGCGTGATGGAAATCCCACTGTACTTACCACAAACAAACGCTACGCTAAGAGACAAATTAGCGGTGGGGGTCTCTTTTCTGACTGAAATCCAAATGAGTTTTAATGCTGCCATCTGAACTCCTCCAAATATTGCAAAACCAGACTCAGCCCTGGCAAATCATCCCGGTGGGTGAAGAGCAGAAGGATGTCGCTGCCAGAAGTCCCATCGCAGGGCTGCAAAGATGTTGAGCTCTCCTTTCGCCTCTCTTGCTGCCCAAACCACTGGGCTACTGGCCCAGGGGAACCCCCCGCTCCCTGCCCACACCAGCTGCCCCGCAGTGCAAGGCTCGTCCAGGCTTGCTCCTGGGTGCATGGGGGTGCTTCCTCTCTGCGACACTAGAGACCCATCCTCAGCCCAAGCCACCTGGCCCCAGCCACCTCGCCCTCATGTAAACTGCTGTTTACAGAAATGATGTGCTTTCCCCTTTGGTCTGTTTTCCCTTGTGCAGAGTCTTCCCAATTAGTGACAGGTTTTTTGGCTACTTAGTAGATGAGTCCTTTGTTTATACATTAGAATTTTCTTCAGCCTGTTTGTTTGGCATCCAATTGTTTAATCAGTGATTGCAGTTAAGGGTAGTCTGTATTTTTGTTATCTACTTAATCAGATGAAAGAAGGACCTTTTATCTTTTTTTTAATTATTCTTAATTAAGAAAATGCCTAGACTTGTTGCACAAGAAGAGCGTGGTCTTGTACCTCCTAGGCAGGAGCAAGCAATGATGCCGGGGGAAATGTACAGAATCTTCCTTTCAGATCTAGTTATAAAATATAAGTGGCACTGACATGATCAATGTGATAAATGCCAGCTGCTGACTTACTGAACTCTCTGCCAACCTTGGACAGCTGAAAATGCACTTATTAGAACAGCTTATCCCCATTTATTTTTGTAGATAAGTATATAAACTAATATATGTTATTAATATATGGAGGCTTCTTTTCTTTGAGGCCAGCATTGATTTCAGCAAAACATGAATATGCTGAAAGAGAGAAAAAAACTAAAATATAAAATACATGGTTAATTGAAATTTTAAATCCCCTTGAACAGTTCTCTGCTCTTCCCAAGCCATCTGCTTCTCAGCTGGGTGTCTCCTGCCCTTGCAGCAGGAACACAACCCTGGCCAGACACCAGGCACCAGGATAAGGATCCAATTTTACAGCAGCTTCCCCACCACTGGTTTTAGGTCAGCAACAACACATCAGTTTTCTCCCTTTAATATTCTCTTCACAGCTTTCCATGGCATTGCTATTCCTTTTGGGAACTGGGGCTGTGCTCAATTCCTTTCCCTGTTGCTACAAAGAATTAGCCGCTAATACCTCCACAGATTCCCCTCTCCCCTAAGGGAGCCCCCCCCTTAGCTGCTTGCTTTCCTGCAGGCTGGGATCGCTGGACGATGACATCGCCAGCATTGGCCTCTGTGAGATCTGGTGTCACCAATGCTGTGATGCCCACCAGCAACCGCGCTAGGGGGGCTGCACCACTCTCCTTGTGCTGTGCTTGTTCCTCTATCATCTATCTATCTACCTCCCTCCCTCCCTCCCATGTCCCTGCTGCAGTGCCCACTGCCACCACCTTCTGACCAGGCACCCACCTGACTGCCAGCCCACTGCTGTGCTGGCAGCAGGTCCCACCTGACACCTGTCTGCTGGCTATGGGGCTGCCTTCCCATCTGGGAAAGAAGTGACAGGAGTATATGGGTCCCTTTGGAGGTGAGACTATGTTTGCAAGTCCCCTTTGCCCTCTTCTAAGACCAAGATGGATGCTCATGCGCACGGAAGTGCTAGCACCTCTGCTCTGTCCTGCTTCTTCAGCTAGAGCCCATGACAACAGCTGAAACCCTCTGAGACAATCTTTTCTTGCATCACAGCCAACAATTGACTTGAGAAGGGATTTTCATCAGCTTCACGTAACACTATACACCATTACTTCAAGTGCCAAGTGATTCTATTGAATTTATCCCTGGAGACTTCCTTGGAGAGGATCCTTGCAGACCAGAGCCCTCTGTGCAATCACTCCTGGATCTTCCAGTGACAATCAGATGTCAGTCAAGGCTCCAGGCAGAGACTCCTGTCACAGGCAGTGAACAACACTGTTGCTGCTTCTGAAATGTCTTGGTGCGCAGCTTTGAGGTTCTGTCACTTGGCATAAGCTACCCTCACTCTTTCCCTCCCACCTCTTCCTCCAGGATCACAGGAATCACTGTTCATGCCTTGCAGGAAAAGCCACCACTCTTCTTCACTACGAGGCACTTAAGCATCCGGCCACTCATTGCAAACGCAAGCGGTACTGCTGCAGATGGACCTGAGGTTCTCTTGGCTCTGCTGAGGTCCTCTGCAGGAGGAGGACCAGTGGAGGTCCTGGCTGCCAGACCTGCCCAGACAGGTTCTTCAGCTTGTAACATCTTCTGGCTCTCTTCTTAGCCAGGGGAGACAGGTGGGGGCTGGTTAAGGGTGGGAGCAGCTTCAGTGGGCATGAGGCTCCTTGTCTCAAGGGGGTTGGAGCTGGGCCAGTGAACTTTGCTAATGGGGAACACCTGCCCTTATTGTGGTGAGGAGTGGGTGAGGGAGCACTGGCAGGGAGGGATGGAGGAATGAAACTGGAAGACTGAAGGAAAGGGGATGTTTTGCACCATGTTGGTTTGGATTCAAAAGGCCTTTGGGTGGCAGAGACAATATAAATACAACACTGGTGGCATCCAACCATTGGTGTCATAGAATCATAGAATCATAAAATGTCCTGAGTTGGAAGGTACCCACAAGGATCATCGAATCCAACTCCTGTCCCTGCACAGGACAACCCCAAACTCATACCATATGTCTGAGGGCATTGTCCAAGTGCTTGCTGAATATCGTCAGGCTTGGTGCCGTGACTACCTCCCTGGGGAGCCTGTTCCAGTGCTCCACCACCTTCTGGGTGAAGAACCTTCTCCTACTATCCAACCTAAATCTCCCCTGGCACATCTTCCTGCCATTCCCTTGGGTCCTATCATTGGTCACCAGAGAGAAGAGATCTGCGCCTGCCCCTCCTCTTCCCCTTGTGAGGAAGCTGTAGACTGCAATGAGGTTTCCCCTCAGTCTCCTCTTCTCCAGGCTGAACAAACCAAGTGATTTTAGCCACTTCTCATATGGTTTCTCCTCTAAACTCTTCACCAGCTTCACAGCCCTCCTCTGGACACTCTCTAGTAGCTTTATATCCTTAATATACTGTGGCACCTAAAACTGCACACAGTACTCAAGGTGAGGCCGCACTAGTGCAGACAGAGCGGGACAATCCACTCCCTCGACCGGCTGCAATGCAGCGCTTGATGCACCCGAGGACACGGTTGGCCCTCTTGGTTGCCAGGGCACACTGTTGGCTCATGTTCAACTTGCCATTGACCAGAGTCCCCAGGTCCCTCTCTGCAGAGCTGTTCTCCAGCCTCTCGTTCCCCAGGCTGTCTGTACATCCGGGGTTGCCGTGCCCCAGGGGCAAAATCCGGCACTTGCCCTTGCTAAACTTCATGCAGTTGGTGATTGCTCAGCTCTCTAATTTGTCTAGATCTCTCTGCAGGGCCTCTCTGCCCTCGAGACTGTCAACAGCTCCTCCCATTTTAACAGCTCCTCCCACCCCATTGGAGGTGGCAGTGTGATTCCATACCTGCACCCCCTTCCAGGTGAACAGGGGCAGTTTGTCTTTCATGTGGAAGAGCCAGTCTACAACGTACACTGTTGGCTTTTATTTTTCAGGGGACAATGCACAGCAGTGCCCCCTGAGCCTTCCTGAAGATGCTGGTGCAGATGCAGCCTTCAATGGCCATTCAACATGTTCCATTGGTTCAGTTCTGAGACAGAGATTTGGGGCACCTTGAATCACTGTTCCTGCACTATTCAAGCCCAGGGCTGCCCCCAGGTCTGTGAATGATCCAAAGAGCCTACTGGTCACCCCCAACCACTGCACAGACCAGCCTGGGCATTGGTCTCCCTTCAGCCTGGTGTGCTTGTCATGCTTGTGTTCCCAGGTTTGGGAGAAGAACTGAGAAAAAGCTTGCTGGCCAAGAGTTCTCTCGAGAGTTGCATTTGACCTGCCGTGGTACCATCACTGGCCCCAGACCCTACTCTGGCAGCCTCAGAGCTTGCCAGTGCTTCCCATGGCACAGTGCAGGTCCAGAGCACCATAAATCCCATCCAGACAGATGCAAACCAGTTTCTCTTCTTCCCTGTAAATGGCTATTAGTAAAATTGATATTGCCTGCCTAACTCAGGCACGTCCAGGAGCCCTCAGCTTCAGTACTCTGGGAAGACACAGCCTGTGCTGAGCCTTGCTTGTCCTGGACATCACAGGGGCAGACCTCCGGGGCAAAGCACATTGGTAGGACCTCTCTGCTCAGAGGGTCTGCTGCAAAATATTTACTATCAGGCATTTAAATGAGGTTGTGCTAGACATCACCCAGGGATGCTGTGCCAGGTGGCACTCAGGGATGAGCTGATGTTCATGGGGAGCCAGAGTCACCCATGTATATTTGTCTCATTACTCACCTCAGAGAGCATGCCCATGTGGGCTTACAGGGGATCAGGGAAGAGGCAGCTTTGGCTGAATGTCAGGATTGCAAAAGTCTCATCACATACCTGGAGGAGTCCAGACATGGAGCAGCCCCATGAGGGTACAAGTCAGTAGGAAAGGTTCCCTCAGACATACATGTAACATCTTGGACTCACTGCCTTTTTGCACAGACCTTTGTAACAAAGTTGGCCAAGCGCACCTGTTTTAATAAGAAAAGAATAAATATAAAAGCAGCGATCCTACAGCAATGTGAAAATTAATGGTGGAGTGGAGAAGATAAATGTTATGGTCTTTTTTTTTTTTTTTTACTAGGATTTGGTCTTCTCCCAGGAATATTGACAAGTGGCGTTGGGGCTGTCAATTAGCTGCACAGCGGTGGTGGCACTG
The DNA here is from genome assembly GCA_031468815.1 of Morus bassanus. Classification (NCBI taxonomy): domain Eukaryota; kingdom Metazoa; phylum Chordata; class Aves; order Suliformes; family Sulidae; genus Morus; species Morus bassanus. The sequence continues at coordinate 68,133,602 of CM062571.1, forward strand.
ATGTTGGGGCCTTCTGCTCCAACCCCTTTTAAAGGCAGAAATGCAAGTCAGCCTTGTCCTTGCCTTCCTGGGGCCACTACGGATGCTCCTGCCCACAGAGCCACCAAAACCCAACTCTACAGAGAGCTGCATCCTAGGGCAGCCTGTACTGAGGAGAGACCTCCAGGCACAATACAACTGAAGGTGGCTCAGCACAAGACAGTTTCCCAAGTTATCATTACTATATGAAGCCTCCTGATTGGAAGCACCTATTTGGCTAGTCCCTTCATTTTGTGGTGTTTCGGTGTTTTTTTCTCAGTTTCTCTGTGTTTCTGACAGCAGGTAAGACTTACCTTGCTGAATCTCACCAACTTCCTATCTTCGATCCTTGTGAAATTTGCCTCCCACCCTTTGACATGGCAGAATGGTGAGCTATTCTTACTTCTCCTCCTGTCGTCTCCCACCAGAAGCTGGGAAAATGGTGATTTCCTTGTGAAAAAAAAGTGATTTTCCAAAGACTATTGAGATGCTGATTCTGCCTTCATTTTATTCAGGTTTTGCTTGGGTTTAACTGAATATTTGTCAGCAGCTATGCAGGTGTAAATCAGAAATAGCTTCATGCCTGACTCGTTCAATACTCCACCGCATCTCATCCCACCTGGTGAGAGCTCCCATTCAGCTGCTTCAGCACATACCTTGCTCCTGGGAAGGAGACCTGGGGGCCAGGGGTGCTGGGAGGTCAGAGACCACTCTCAGAAGGGGCTTTTAAACCAAAATCTGGGAGGTCACCACTCGTGCCCCCCTGTCTCCTGGTCTGTCTGCACCCATTGATGGAGCAAGACCTGCCCATCCACCTGACTGGCGGGGCTCTCCCAGCTGCCTGGCCTGCAAGACTTTGGAAGTCAGCTTTCCTGCCTCTGCCAGATGGAAATAATGGAGGAAACAAATATTTTCCCCTAAATAGTGCTTCCCTTTGTGGCTTTGAACAGCCGTGTGTCACCCACACTCCTGCTGAGTCTGGCTTTAGGTATAGCTGGCTGCTCCGGGTAAGGAAGGCTATTACTTCTTCCCAGAACAGATTGTCCATACAATGGACAGACTTTGGATGTAATGACTGAATCTCTATAAAAAAAATCCCCAAGCCCAGGAGAGGAGCTATTGAACCAGCATGCCGGATCAAGACAGAGGCAGCACAAGGCTGCCTCAGCCTGATGGGAGTCCAGGTGGGGGTCCCCACCAGCCCCACTACCCTCACCCAGAGCTCACCAAGACCCACTGGGGCTTGCTTCCTTGGGCACCTGTATGTGGGGCGACCGTCATGCACTGAGGGCTGGCCAACACAGTGATGTCCCCACACTCCAGCCCTGGGCACGGGAGAAGGTGCTGGACAAGTCAGGAGGGTGGAGGGATGGAAACCATGGCAGAAGGAGGAAAGGGAGCAGAGGAAGGTGCCACTGCTCTGGGTCTCCACTGAAGCTCTGATTTGAGGTTAAACACAGCACACAAACTTAAAACAAGCAGGTGGGAGAGTTTTCAAAGCATGCAGAGACTTTTCTCTCCTCCTCCACTCCTGTGAGACCTGCCTGGGGAGAGCAGGCATGGGGATGAGCTGGCGGGGAAGGCAAAGAAGAACATCCCCCAACCCCTGCGCTCCAGCTCCTAATGAAATTCATGCAAATTTTAGAAAGCGATTGAGATGTCTGGAGCTTCCTCTGCCTGTCACTGGCTTATTTCTAACAGAAGCCATAATGAGGTGCCTGGAGGACAGGATCATTTCGTTTTCTTTACAGTAATTGCAATTTAGATGCTCCATAATATAATAAGAGTGAGAAGGGAATGGCAACTGGAACAGCTCACTGGCTCGTCAGGCCTGATGAGCTGTAACACAGCAGCCAGGCAGACCCTGTCCTGCCATGCCGGGAATACTGCTCTGGAGTCCTAACTTGCAGTAAAACTTCCCATTGCTGTCCCCGCCAGCCAAGCACGCCAACCAGAGGCACAACTACCCTGCACACCTCAGTGCCCCCAGCCACCCCGCAGAACCTCTTGCGGCACACAGCAGCCCAGCACATAGTGAAAGACAAGGGCTGCCAGAGGCAAAAGCATATATTTCAGCTCCTACCAACTCAGCCGGGCCTCTCTGAGGGCCCTTGGTCACCTGAGTGTGTGCCCAGCATGGCCTGAGCATCCCGCAGCACTGAAGCCAGAATGCACATCTGCCCTTAGAAAGTCCTGGCTTGCATTGCAGAGCACTGCCTTCAAGTTGGGAAATTATATGTACAAATCAAGAACACAGACCTTGGTGCACCTGCTTATATATTTCATACATAGACCTACCTGCAGCTCTCTCTGCGAAACAAATAAAAATGAGCATTCATTCGGCTCCCTTTACATCCGGGCAGGGCTGATGTTCATCAGCTGGGCAGGAGCTGCAGCTAATGTGTGTATAATGTAACACACAGAGCTCAGCAAAGCTGCACCCTTATCTACTCCTGCTCTGAAAAGAAAAAAGTCCCCTTTACTGATTAAAAGACCAGAAGAGGGCCTGGCCCTTCCTCTCCCGGAGCAGCTGCCGGCACCATTAGTGCAGGACAACTCTGCTATTTTGCCTTTTCCTTGTTGCCTCCAGCCCCGCAGGAAGTAAATCGGCTCAGGTACCAACACTGCTGCCAACTGCTCCTGGCAGGATTGGCACTCAGCTGCTTTCACTTTCCCCTAACCCTCACATGTTTATAGCTTCATCAAAAAAGCAGGTTCAGTACCATTTGCCTCTGCCTTTGGTTTCTCCAGCAGTAACTTCTATTTGTGTAGGTGATGGAATACTAAAGGACCATTGCTAAGGATATCCTAAACTCATGCCCATGACCACCTGCTGTCTCCAGGGGCTTCAAGTGTCCTTGGTGTAAATTCAGCAGCCTCCCTCGCCACATGCCAGCCACTCAGGAGGTGCGTGGGGCTGAGGAGCGGCTCTAATTCCTTCCCATTGAAGCCTGTGCCTCTCACAGGATCCTGCCCTGTCAGTCTCAGCCATCTCCTAAAAATCTGTTTTATCATTTTGTGGACTGATCTGGGAACCTCAGCCAGCTGTGAAGCAGAGCAGGAGCCAGGTTGCTTAGATCTATCAGCATCCATGTGTGAAGGAAGAAGTGTGCCCATCGAGGAGGACATCCCATGCTGGGAGATGTCCTGGGGGAGGACAGTGGGCAAGGAGGCTCCAACCCCAGCAGGAGTGGCCACGGCCCCAGTAGCTCTGTGGCAGGCAGCTGTGGGGCTCTTGGCTGGGGTGTCAGCTCTGCCAGAGGCATTGTAAAAGGAGAATCATCCCTCTGAAGATACAAAAATCACAAATCCTTTTTTTACTGTGTTTTCTTCAGCAGCTTTTTCAATTGCCATTTATATCCCTCTTCCACATCGCCCCATCAGCTCTCCACTGCCTCTCAGCTGCCAGACACATTTAAGGTGCCTGCCAGGCTCCTGGCAGCAATCTCTTTCCTTCCTTCAATCCCTCCTGTGCTGCCCATAGCCCAGCAAGGCCACGGAGGAGAACCGGGCTCATGGCATGTGGTCCCCATTGCTGTCCCTAGAGATGGGGCAAATGATGCCACAGGGCCATTTCTCGAAGATGTCTGATGTCTTGGATGCAGTGAAGTCGGCACAAGTTTTGCGCATCACTGCGATGGAGGATTGCAAGTTAACACCTTGTCCTGGGGTCCTTTCCTGTGTCTACGGTGGATACTAATTAATTGATTTAAAAAAATGTATATTAGACTTGTAGTCTTACAGTAATTAGGCCTGCTGCTATGATTCGTCATTGTAAAACTGGACTTAAAAATGGGGCTGCCCCTCCCGGAGAGGCGGGTGGGGTATGGCCCCTGAGCAGCCCTCACTGCCTGCACCACCCCAGCTCAGGCCAGGGCAGCGGCAGGGCCACCCACCTCCAGCCACTGAGAAGTGCTGGGTTTCCAGCCTTCATCCACCCACACTTCTGGAGGAATAAACTTTCCATTTCCTTTTCCCTCACTCCATTTTCTCCCTTTACAAACCTAGACTACTACCTCATTCTCTGGTAATCACAGCTAGTCACTGTCATTTAGCTTCCACCCACAATACAAAAGCAAGCCCTAAGTGCCGTATTTAGCACCAGGATGGGCTCGCTGGTGATGGTGGATATTTTCCCCTTGCTTCCCAAAGCTTTCTTGATTCACTGATGTCCCTGCTGCTCCAGGATGACCTTACCAGGGCACTTTTCCATGACAAAATTGTCCTAAATTGTTGGCTTTTACCTTATTTGCTGCGATGCTCATGTGAGTATCCTCAGACCTGAGCACTGACCTGTCCTCCACAAAGCAGAGCTAGGGGTGCTTGCGCTACCTGGGGCACTGGCCACAGAGCCCCACTGGCATGGGATGCCCAGGGCATGTGCACTGGGAGGGAAATGCTGTTCTTAAATTTTCATCCAGCTTCTGGGACATGACTTGGCAGCTCTGCCAGATGCAGGATTGTGCTGGCTGGGTGTCCGAGCTTATTTAGCACGTCGTTGACTATCCCTGCCTGGGCTGCATGTGACTCTGCAAACACTGCCATCGCTGCGGGGAGCCACCAGGCAAGCGTTGGAGAGCAGCTCCTACCCGTGCCATTGATCCCATACAGCACTTCTGTGGCACCAAGAGTTCAACATTCATTTCACGTGGTTTCTATCTATCAGTCCCAGACAGCTGGTGCGAAGGGGTGTCTGCGTAAATGCCCACGCAGAGCTGGGGGGAAGGCGTTAGCCTCTGCAGAACGGGCTTGGGGATGGAAGAGAAGGGAGGAAAGGGAAGGAGAGGAAAGGACCACCTGCCCACAAAGTACAGCAATACTTTACTTTAAATATCCTCTTTTTCCTATTTCAGTCTAACAGGTTTTAAATAAAGCAACATTTCAGCTGATTTTGCCATTGTTAAAAAGAGTTTTTGGAAGTCTGGTACTGCCTTGCAATGACAGGTAATAGACAGATCTATTGATAATGACACAGTGCATGCATGAACAAGCGTTTAAAATCTTTCTGTGCTGTGAAATACCTAACAGTGCCAGAAAAAAACCTCACTAATACTGTGGGTGTGTGCTAAAACATGTAGTTCTTTTCTTGCTAATTCTTCCAGGGCAGTGGGAAATGTTGCAGTGCAGCTGACAGCATCTCTCAAGTAATGAAATGCTGCGATTCAATGGTTTTTCACACTCGCAATGGCATCACCTTCTTCCCATTTGTATTCCTCCAAGAGGCTTAGCAAGATGAGAAAAGCTACTTCAGAAGCAATTGCAGCATGTCTGCAATTGACTTGTGGGTTTGGGGCTTTTTTTTTAAGGTTTTATATGCTGTAACACCTCTTCTTATGCTGGAGGAAATTTAGTGAGGGGTAAATAGCTAATTTCATTAGCAGATGTAATTTCTCCATAGTGTGAGTTCTTCTGAGTGAATCACACAATAGAATGCTAAAAAGGGGTTTTATTCCAAGCTTTTTGAAGGGCTACCAAAGTGGCATTTGCAGAGATTTGTATAGGTCTGAGCTAGAGAAAGGTGACAAGTTTTGAGGAGGTCTAGATAGGAGAAAATGAGGATGACAGGTTTAAAACCAGTGGGGTTTCTTTTATCAAATACTTGTCATGGTTGCAACAAAAGAGTTTCTGCAACTCCAACTGGAGGAGCAAACCATTAGCGTGATGGAAGGTCAGTGGGGGAGAGCATTATTAACTGACAGCTTGCATCGTAAAACAATTTTCCCTCCACACCAAGGAGGCATTTATCTCTGAATTTTTACACGATGAACATGCAAAGCACAGATTTAAGGGCATCTGATAATGTTAATCCAATTATAGTTCTATTCCAACATCCCTTAAATGCTTCTTCAATTCTTTTATCAAGAGACATAATTCTCTATTACGAGTTAGTGAATTAGAGATATGAGGAAAATGTCAGTTCTTGTTACTGAAGAAACTGAGTGGTTTAGTATAGGTTGGTGCTATGAATCCTGAGAATCCAGCAGCATATGCCCCTCCCTGTAAAGGAATTGTAGGGAATATTTCTGTTGATTTTTTTTGTTTGTTTGTTTGCCAGCCCACATGCTTAAAAGTTGAGTTCTAGCTCCCAAGCTATTATGCATCTGTCATGGTAACATGTGTGATGTTTGTTTATTAAATGGCAAGTAATGATAGCTAACCGAGTACATCAAGCCAAGGTGTCATGATTGTAGAATTGACTGTACTTAATTATCAATGGGAATTGAGGGCCAGCAACACCAAGAGCTAAAGTACGCAGAGGTTTTCATGCCCAGTTTGCAATGCTAGTGACCTGGCTTCCCAGAGTACCCCGCACCATGTTGTAGGCCACGCTGGACACAGAGATCTTTCTGGCTCCATTGCTTTGAGCTCATTTCTGAGACTCCTTGAACTCTCTGGTCCTGCCTGAACACACCCTTTTGCATCCAGCTGGAAGCACTGATGACAGCAGCGAGCTGGCCATGCTGCTTGCCCTCTCCACTGCCCATGCTCCATGAGCCTCTGTAAGCAGTCTGGTGGAGGGGAGATGTCTCATGCTGCAGGTGAGTGAGAAAAATGGACCATTGGGGAATTAAATAACATGACGTCAGCTCTTTCATAAACTCATTTTCTGTTGGAAACAAGCCAGATTTACTGCTGTTCCAACACCTTATCACAGTTATGTTTAGAAACCTCAGATGTGCAGACAGGGGCTCCCACCTTCCTGTCCTCTTGTACCAACTTGCTTGGCATGTCTTGCTCCTCACCTGATGTTCACCATCCTGGTGTGACCATGAGACTTTTCCCTTCTTGTAGCCTTTGGTCACACACAGGGGCTGGTCATCTCACTTGTCCACCAAATGGAAGTCTGCTAAGAGCCTCTCTCTTCACCAGCCCATTGAGTCCATCACTTCAAAAACAGCTGACTGGAAGCATACATGTATTTCAGACGAAATCTCACCAGAGCCCTCCTCAGCCCTCCCAGTGCCTTCCTACCCACCCACCCAGCCACTCCAGTCCTCCTCTCCCAGTGTGTTATCCTTGCCTCTATCTTAATTAGGCTGCCTACATTTGCAGGACTGACAAATGGGGCTTTGGGAGGATATTTAAATATTTAATGTATTATTTCCCTGCTCGGAGGAGGGCCACACAACTAGGCTATCCCTAGCGGTTGTCCAGCCCATTCTGAACAATTTCTGAGACAAAGATGATGTAATTTCCCCAAGATGCACTAGAATGGGCCTCCAGTGAGTTAGGGAGATTTGTCTATCAGCCCCTATAAGCCTTCCTTGCTGCCAAAGATGATAACATCACCCGTCATTGCTGACCTTTGAGAATAGCTCATTATAGCACCCCTTTGCACAGTCACACAGTTAGCATGCTCCCTCTGGTCTTTTGCATACGAAACATATCCAAGTGCTTTAATTTCTTCATCACAGGTTAAAAACCATCTGTTTTTATTTTCTCCTGGACTCTTTCAAAATTGTCTGCATCATACTTGAAGTGTGGCCCTACAGTCCAGACACAATACCAAGCTAAGGCTTCAGCACGGCTTAGCCTGGAGCAATGATTATCTCCCTCCCCATACTAACACAACTGCTGTTAACATCTTCCAGGGTGATCTTTGCTTTTTATGCAGCAGTATCACAATTTGATTCATATTCGGTTTGGAGCCCAGCTGGAATATGCAGATTATTAAGTCCAGAACTGCTGCTTATCCAGGTATTTTTCATTTTTATTTGTGCTTATTTATTTCCCTCCTGAAAGCAGTATTTTCCACTATTTTTTCACAGCAGTTTATCTCACTGATTCCTGACCTTCCCTCCAATTAATCAAAACCATTTTTGAATTCTAATCAGGCATCCCAGCCTGCAACCCTGGTGAGCCAATACATTCATTGGTTTTATAAATGTAGACTTTAAACCCTTTGTTAATTGCATTAATGACAATATTGGCCAGAAACAGCCATGGGAGACTCCTGCTGGGCTCCCCTCGTTTCCTCCAGGTTTGATATTTTCTGTTCTGTCCTGCTCACAGAAAGCAATCAATCAAGGCTGCATGGTCGCTCCTGTACTCGGGGGCTTTCTGCCAGTGCCAGTGGAAGTATTTAATGATATTGTGAGGGGATTATTCACTCCCTTCTTCTCTGCAGCAAAGTTCCCCAGTCTGCAGTACTCCTGTGCTCAAGGAAACTAGCCAATTCACTTCCCCCTGAATTCCCTTTGGCTGGTGATTGCGTCCTGATGACCCGCTCAGTTGAAGACACAGCGTTCAGTGCTAATCACTTTGCACATACAGTCAATTGCTTTGATTTCATGATCAGCCTGAAGCAAACCGAACTAAATAACAGCCTGTGGCACAGGGACACACAGGCCACCCAGTTATTATGACAATCATGTTCCACTTGAGGCTGGGCAGAATTTTTGCTCCCTGGGGAACAGACCAATGCAGAAGTGATGGAATTGCTCCGTGCACAGCCACAGCCTGCTGTGGCTTGGGAAGGCTGTCCCACCACCCGTGGCACACATGGCACTAGGAACCACGCCGCACGCTTGCGGGGCAAGTATCTCACAGCAGTCGTACACTTTCTGTAGCATGAAGTATCTACAAGAATGCTCACTCACTTCAATGCCTTTGATTGTTTACAAAATCAAATCATCAAATAAGAATCCCAATCATGAAATTTATTATTGCCAAATGTTTGGCTGCAGACACTCGCTCAGAAATGTAGTACTTTATACCCTTTGTTTAGATGGCCAACTTGAAAATACGAGTCATCTACAGTCGCCTGCACCCTAATGGCAATGAACATAAATGCACAATGCTGTCTTGAAATAAAACCTGAAATCATACGGTATCAATTCAGTGGCAAAGAAGCAATAATCTACCATGGAGCACTGAAGAAATTTTTTACTATTGCCAAAAAAGCATTTTGAAAGAAAGAAAGAACACATTTCATATGAAAAACATGAGGAGTATGAAACAACAACCTAACAATGTGAACAGACATGGTCAGTCCTTCCTGAAAATACTTCTGCCGTGATGGCATCAATCTACTCCCCTACACGCATTCACATCAGTGGGGCTTGGCCTGATCTCACGCAGTGACCCTTGCTGTGGTAGTTCACCGTGGTCACCAAAAAGAGTTAGAGACAACCTCTGGCAGAGAGGCTAACCCCAAGGAAACCTTCCCTGATCATTTGCCCAATTTGTTCCAACAGTCCTCGGCAACCTAAGTCCTTGGTGACTTTTTCCAGTTGTCCCACGTGTTATCTGAAGACTCAAAACTGGACCTGGTACACTAGCTGAGGCCTTATTATTTTGAGAACAATGAAAGGATTATCTCAGGTAGCCTATATTCAAAGCTTCTACTTAGACACCTTCCCCTCAATGTCTATTTTTTGATCCTCTATAACGTCAGACACTGTTTTGCAAACTGCTGCATAGCCAGAAACTACTACAACCGTGCAGTAGGTTTTTGTTACTTTTGTTATCTATTTGCCCTGATTGAATTTGCTCCTCTTTCAGGTGTTTTTTCTAATTCATAAAAATATTTTCAAGTTTTAATCGCATCTTTGGAAGTGATTAAACCATCTCCAGTTGATATAATCCGCTAATTTAATAACAATCTTATATATATTGCATCATCAATGGAAATGACTGAATAATACCAAAAGAAAGACAGGTCCCTATGGAACATCAGTTGCTGTATTTTCTCCAGCTTGATGATGAAAAACTGACAGCATTTTTCTGAACAGCCTAACCAGATTTGTAGTATCTCATAACACTTCAAATGAGGCCGTTATCTTCTGCTTTGCTTTTAAAACGTCATGTTAAAGCAGCTGTTTCTCTCTTTTATCCTGAAGCTCATTATATTGCTTTTCAAGAAAATTATTTCAGAAGTGTGTATTTTTTTAATTGACTATTTAATTCAATGATTATCCCTCTTCTGTGAAGCCTGAAGGAGAAAGACATTGAGCATTTTGGTTTTCCCTACATTTACAATTTGCTCATTCTTTTGTTAAATAATGGACTCAACGTATCTGTGCTTTTACACTTATCCATAGCAACATATTCTCCCTTCCTATTCTTGCTGATTTTTCTGTTTAAAAAACTTCTGATACAGTCATAAAAGCCTCTTACTATGCTCCCTGGTTTCCCACTGCATTGGCATAATTTGTCATTATGTGTCCTTTTATTAGTTCTCAAAGATGATAATCATCTATCATTCTGATTGTTTCAGCCATTCTATAAAGTATCCTGGAGTGAATTTCATCTGTCCCTACTTAGATGTGAATTTCCAGCTTTTCAAAAATATGTCTTTTCAAAGAATACCTGCTCTCCTGAACCCTGTTCCTCTCCTTCAGATGCCTCCCTGGGGGACCACACTTCACAAACCTTTTTGTGTGCAGAAGTGAGCTGATTTGAAGTCCATGTAAATCGTACTGTATAGGTTGCCATCTTTGTCTAAAATTACAAAATTCTATTTTGTAACTAAGACCAAACCAGTTTCTTCTTCCAGATTAGCAAACAATTCCTCACGAGTCAGAATCAAACCTAAGATAGTCACTCTCAAATTACACCCTCCATGAGACAGTGCCCTTCCTCATTTGTGGGAACATCTGTACAGTTTGCACACTGCCATAGCATTTTCTGCATGATTTACAAAGAAAACACCTGTTCCAAGATGGATACCAAAGGGAGACAGCTTTCGTCAAGGCCAACAGTTTCCCTTTCAGGGCAACTCATTTGTCAATTAACGTGTCACATTGCACCCTTCTTAACATTAAATACTCTCTGCTACTCTTCAGTCATAGAAAATTATCAAGTTTTGGTAGCAGCTAGCATTTCTTGGGAAGGAATACAAGTTTTGTGTTCCATTATTCTTAAGAATAAAGCCAGAAGTAAAAATGGCTGCATATGATATTCTGGAGAAATTCAAGTTCTGACCATTACTCTCATCTCTAATACTGGAATGACTGAGGCTACTTTGTGAGTCTACATAATGATTCTCATACACATTACAGAATCAAGATGTCAAACATACAGGGGACGTCACAAGTCTGGAAAAAGTCTCCTTTTCCCACCAGAATACTTAGTCCACTGATCACATCTATTTCTTTCTGTTAAATATGTTAATTTAGAATCCAATACCAAACAGAAGAAAAAACAGCAGTGCAGCATAGAATAGGCTGGTACTTAGGCTGGATGGAAAAAATAATTTTGATTAAGTAATACCTATCTTTAGAAGTTCCTTCACTTGTTAAATGAGTTGTTAAATTAGTTTTGAGACTGATCTTTCTATTAAAAAAAGCTGCTGGTTAAAGAGCTAATAAATTACTTTAAGCTGAATAAAAGAAGTTTGTAGTTTTGGCCTTAGAATGAAGACCTGTTAAAATACATGGGCCACTGGGAACCAATACAAATGTCAGCCTAAAGATTTGTCTAACCAAATGAAACAACAGAAATAATAATATTAATTCAGTTATTTCTAAAGTGTCAACACTGAGTATGAAAAATAAATGCAGAAGATGGAAGGAGAACACCACCACCATTCAGCAGATTTAAACTTATTCTTTATGATGCACTTCCATCAAAATTTGTAGTTGCCAGGTATCAAATTTCATTCATGCAACATCAATCCACTAAGAAATACATATTTTGGTGAGAAAATTAAAGTCCATATTTATGTAAAAACTATTTTGAAATAAAACAAGATTTATTTTTACCAAAAAAAAATTTTTTTTTTTTTTTTTTTACTAACAGAATAATTATCTGGAAAAAGTAATTTCCCACATGAGATAGTTAAAGGAAGTTAAATATATTTAAAAATGGAAGATTCTGCATTTACATAGTTATATGCCATTAACAGTGAAGATATGCTTTCTGGAAAAAAACTTCTCATGCTTAAAAAACGCACCTTAGTTTTATACTGTACATTACAACATACAGGAGTAAGAAACAGAAGTAGTAAACAGGTTATATGCAAAGAAAAAAATTACATTACAAGACAGTTACAATTGTAACACAAAAAATTAAAATGTTCAGTTTTAACAGTATTTGAAGGCAATTCACAATCATTTCAGGAGTTTTGTGAAATTTAAGGCCATTAGTTCTAAATAAAATGTATCTGACACAAACTCACAAAACTGTATTTTGTAAAAACTGTACATGCAAAACCATTTTATAATTATATATGAACAGGCATATAATAAAAGTTTTGGGTAGTTCCGTACACAAGGTTGTGCACAAAGCAACACAGTTGTGCAATTTTTAAACCAGTTAATTAACATTATCGTTCATGCACCCTGAATGGAAATGTGATTAAATGACAATATTAAACCCAAATATTAAGAGCCAGCATCCCTTTGAATGGGCAATCTAGACGAAAAAAGTTAAAATTTTAAATTAAGTTTAAAATGGTCCATTATAAAACATCTGCTGCAATCACTCCAAAAGGCTTTTCTGATGCAAAATTTCCAGTGCTTTACGGAATGCATGATAAGATTTAATGAGCTCAGTGAGTCAACTATAATACTCCGATAGTTCTGATTTGAGGTAATTTTCTTTAATTACTTATAGCAAGTAACTCTTCTAATTTGCTTCAGTAACTATCTTAAAAAACTGTAAACTTAGATAAACTTAGAAATTGGAGAATCTCTGAAAAAATACACATACCTCCCCCTCAAAGTTTGGAGTTAGTCTAAGTCATATGCAATTATGTTATTCCCATTTTAGGAGTTTATTCTCAAACTGTGGGATGAATGGATTACTGAGCACTGATTGAAGCAATTCAGGTATTGGAAAACACTGGTATATTTGTCCTTTTTGTAGCTTTCCGTTGTATTTGTCCGGACAAACATTCAAAGAGATATTGCTTCTCTTGTTATCTTGTGACAAACTATTGCAAGCTAGAAGACATGTGAGTCAATATTCCAAACTTTTATTCTTAAGAATAGTTATAAAAGTACTGAAATTTAAAAATAGTAACATGTAAACATTGATATAGAGTAATAGCATTCCTATACATTTATATACACACAGTATTCAGAGAAGACAATATCTTCTGAGTTGAAATCCTAACTTGTGCTTTCCCCTCCAATAAATACATCAAAAAAGTAGGGTTTTTTTGTCAAAAAAAAAAAAAAAAAAAAGACTGAGAGAACATCAACATTTTACTCCTAGCATTTAAAAGCTTTCCAGTTGCTCATGCAACCACAGGAGAGTTTTGGTATGTGAAGAGAATTTTTCTAGCTCCAAAAAGTTATCAGAAGCTACTGCTGCATCCAGAGACTCTTGGCTTGTGATAAATGATAAGCACTTTGGAGCAGTCATATCTGAGTCTGCAACACATGAATCGGGGGTGTATAGGGCGGTGGTGCAGGTGATGGCTTTATTCCTCTGACTCTCATGTAGGACAGAAACTGCTCTGGGATCTCAGCTAAAACATCTTTAGCAAGTCTTGCCATGCTTAACACGTGGTTTCCACTTCTGTCTATGTAATCTCGGAATGGCACAAACTACAAAACAAAAGAGACATTCACAGAGGTCATTATGCAGACACAGAATACATCTTTCTTATTTTTATGTTGTAAGTTTTATCTAGGGAGTTAGAGTACATGAATATGCTACCTTACTCATTTTATATATACCATACTTATTTTGTATTTTATATTATATATTTTATATATACACATTGTATTTTTTTTAAAAACTGAGATACATCTTCTAATAGAAACAGTGTCAAGCTTTCACTTGGGTGAAGTTCTTCACATACGCCATGGCTAGCTCAGATTGCTAATTACATGTTTCATTCATATATTTGATTTCTCTCTCAATCCTTTTCATACAAGAAGGTAAATCTGCCTCAGAAAGCTCTTCTTAGTCTTCCTGCTCGTGGGGCTCTCCTACCAGACTGCCTCTGCTCTGGCAACTTGTGAAGAGAATTTTTGCCATCTGAAGTGAACAAAACAGAAAGGATGACTTGATATGCTTGATCATTTTGCATTACACCTAGTAGAACTATGAACCACCTGAACGTGTTTTTTACAATACTAAAAAATGCATAAAGAATCTAAGCAAAAAGGACTGGATTCAAAAAAGAACTTGTTATGCGATATCCAGATCTGCAACACCTAAGAAGTTAGCTACCTAGTTCTGGCTTGGATTTCATAATAATTAATGAGATGCTCGTGCTACTGGTATAGAAAAAAGAAACAATCTAGGCTTCCTGATTTTTATTTACAACAGAGAGCATGCAGAGATGTGGTGGGTTAAGCTAGCTAATAGGTTATTATGCCAAAGGGAAGGCTGATTTGCAGTTCTGCTTCTTGCTCAGATTTTGGAGCCCATCTCAGGGCAACAGCTGGCTGACTTTTTAAAATTGGGATTCAATGTCCAAAGCTACTTCTGGTACTGATATGCTAGGCTATGCTATGCTGGAATTCAAAGCCTAATGGTGCCTTTCCCCTGCCCTCACAAAACAGGGAAGATTTAATTGTTAACTGCTGTACTCCAGGGTAAAACTAGAACTGATTGAGAAGTCAGACCCACAGACCTCTCATCTCCTGGCTGACCTCTAAAATCTGAAGACTCTTTTGCCCATTATACCAACTGGACAAATTTTGCTTTCTTGGATTGCACAGCAGCCAAGGCTACAGATTAAATTCAATTTTTCTAAAAAGCGTTGCAGTTTTCAAGATTTAGGGGAACACTGAATTACAGTGAGAGTTTAGCCTACACCGTATTTCTGAGATCCTGAGAGTTTTTCAGAAAAGACAGAAATAAACAAAAGAAATCTACTAAATATATTAAACAAGTAAAAAAACTCTTGGGGGGTGGGGGGAAACCAATCCCAAAATGAACCAAAACCAAAGACAACGTTTCAGCAATAAAGAACTTGAACTGAATTAAATAATTTTTACAACAACTTTGGAAAGCACTTCTCACCCCAGACTTACGAAACTTACCCAGGCATCAATCTCCTACTAAAAGGTGTTTAGGATTCAAGTAAGAGATGACCCTCTGTATAACTCTCTTGAAAAGGATCTCAAATTCCCAGAAAAAAGGCTTCAAGCTTAGGTATTTGAGCTATGTTGAATTAAACTGAAATCTGTCACCAAATTAAGCGTAATTTGGTTATGTTTATTATTATTAATATATGTATATTAATTTAATAATAATATTTATTATTATTACAAAATGCCTGATTAGGGCCTTTCCCCAGGAAGCAGTAGATCTGCAGTTCCTTCGAAAATGATGACTTAGTCACAGAACTGTTGAAGCTAGAAATGACCTTTAGATACCCTTCAGTCCAACGCTGCTGCTCAAGCAGAGCCAGCTAGCGCAGGTTGCCATAGTCAACAAGACTACAAGAGTAGTCAGCAAGACCATTCAGTGAGAGTAGCCTTTATTCCAGATAGGAGCATCCTTTACCTCTTCATTGTGTTGTGTCCAAGAATATATCAGGCATAAGGGCAGGAGAACAACAGGCAGAAAGGAACCTGTTTTTAGAATATTAAGCCAGGAAGCAAGGTATCTGCAGTTCCATAATTAGCTGTCTCAACTATTTCTGTGTTTATTCAGTAACTCTTCAGTACGAGGAGACAAGCACATACTGTGACATTTACTAGTACCGACTCCTCCATTTCATGAAAAAAGCTCTAGCAGTTTTCAGAAGCCAGCCCAGCACTGTCCTGTTTCAAGTGGTTGAAAATGCTCCATCAACTTTTCCGGCAGAATACATCTGACTGTCCCCAGAAGCATGAAGTTAGAAGAACAACAAAGCAAAACAAACATCTCTGTAGCCTGCTGGCTCACACATTCAGCTGGGAAGGGATAAGCTTGGTGTTCATTTCCCCCAGGTGGCTATTCATTTTCTAATGCAATGTCAGTCTCATGTAAAAAGCACATGCTGTCTGAGTTAAAGAATAAAATGTGTCCCATCCCAAGAGATCACCTTACCCATAAGTCTGCAGACACGAAAACTCAGACCACTGTTCTGCAGCAAAGGGAGGCTATTTCAACAGTGTAACTGTTGAAATGCAGTTATACAATATAGATGGCCTGAATTAGTTCTCCCTCACCTCTCCTTATGGTACATAGATGTCGGAAGAGCTGGAGGAACTATGGACAGATAGGCATGCATACACATACACGAGGACAGCTGGCAATGACAGCGAGGCCTAGAGCTAACATGTAGAAATAGAGGTGGCAGACGAATAGAATGAAAGATATAAGAGAAACCAAAGGGAAACTGATGGAAAGTGCTTCTTCTATAGTTTGAGTTTAATTTAAAAGGTTAATATATAAAATTTTCAAGAGAAACAATAGGTACAGTACTACAAGTAAGTATTTTCCTAAAACTTCTTAAATAGAAAAAGGATAATAAAGGAGCAGAAATGAAATAAACCGAGGAAGAATTGGTACACATATAATACAGAGTCCCTATAATACCTATGTATACTACTGAGGAGGGAATAATGAAGGTCATGTCCTTACAGGAATTGCAGTCAGTAGTAAATATAATAGATACAGTGACCCACTGTTAGCAGGCAAATTTTTCCTTTACTAATTTAATTAAAATATTTCACAATACTGACTGTTAAAATTAACAGTAAAATTCACTAGCTAATTTTAACTAACTTAATACACAAAAAAGATAAACTTTTTATATTTGAGTAGTTAATTTTATAAAAGCAAATCAGTTTTATCCTGGCAGATATAAAATAAAGGTCATACCAAACCTAAAGGGTTTCACATTATCCCTTTTTATTTAGTTAGTTAGCCTATAATGTATTTTTTAGTATTTAGACAGAAAAATAGCACAAAATAATACTGCCTTCAGGTAATTCAATATGGCTTGGGCCAAAGTTCTGACTGAAATACGTTAATAGTAAATAAACTTTTTATTACATGTCTGATATGCAATGAATTCTAAAGAAATACAAAAGGGTATTCATTGTATATTATTTTTTATTTCTGAGCAGAAATTAGGATATTTCTGATGCAAAGCATTTTCATAAATCTTGTTTATAACATTTGAAGAACTCTATCCATTTATGCTCTCTGAATGTAAAACCAGCAGCTTTTGGAGCTGCTGCTGTTTGGAGAAATTACATGTAATTAGGTTGTGTATATTTAAATGCATTTAAACCTAAGTGCAATGAATGCCAGAGATATCTGAATTAGCTTTAAAAAAATCTGATGTGGCACAGGGCTTTGCAGGAATACTCGTCTGGGGTCCAGAAACACTTCCAGCTTTGAAAGTAGATCTCCACATATTGCTCTGCTGACCAGCACTGAGATATATAGCATAACAGATTACATACAGCCCCTCTCTAGCCCAATATGGACTACCAAGGAACATTACAAAGGCTTTGACAAAATGAGAAACATTATTTCTTGCCTCCTATTCAGCTGTCCTGCTTCTCCTCATCCCTACTTTTATAATTACCTTTTTGACAACACTGACTAAAGCAGCAAGCATGCCTTACTCTTCTAAGAGTTTTGATATGTCACTCTCATCAGTTGTTTTCTCTGTATGTTGCAGAAATGAAAAAAGACTCTCTTTCAACTATTAGAAAAAGTAATACAGGAATCTATGACTTTCTTTAATGTATATCCATACAGATTATGAGGGTAATTTGACTGCTGTCATCTTATTCTCATTTCTGATCCCCATTTAGGAAGAAAACAGAGAGGGAATTTTAATATAGTATTTATTGCACTGAGAAGCTTTAAGACTGGGAAAAAAGATCCGATCATTTTAATTCCCATATATTTACGTAGACTTGTTTATTTTGTATTCTAAACAAAAAGAACTATAAAATCAGGTGTCATATACATGTTTTGAACACAGTTCTTTGGATTGAGATATTGTATCCACCAGCACTTATCAAATCCTTAAACATTTACATACCAGTATTTGTAAGACTAAACATTTTGAAAAGTTTCAGTTCCTGCATATATAAATGAAAACAAATACACACATTCCGAAGTTCATCAGCTGCAATCTGACCTTAATTATTAC
This sequence comes from Morus bassanus, assembly GCA_031468815.1. Classification (NCBI taxonomy): domain Eukaryota; kingdom Metazoa; phylum Chordata; class Aves; order Suliformes; family Sulidae; genus Morus; species Morus bassanus. Next base: position 68,151,627 of record CM062571.1, read on the forward strand.
TAAAACATTATCACCTGCAATATGAGCTATTCATATAGTTCAGTTATTTTTATATTAAAAAAATACATATTATACTAACCAACAATAATATAAAAATCCAACCTGGCTTGGAGAGACATAAGCAAGGGGAAAATAAGTGAAGACTATGAATTCTGAGAAACAGGAGGAATAAAGGGAGAAGAAGAAATGGCAGATCTAAGGTAAGGTTTGAACCTAAGGATGCCTGTCAGCGTTTAAGAGGCATTTGGACAATGCCCTTAATAACGTGCTTTAACTTTTGGTCAGCCCTGAAGTGGTCAGGCAGTTGGACTAAATGTCCGTTGTAGGTCCCTTTCAAATGAAATATTCTATTTCATAAATTTATTCAGACACTTCCAGGAAAATATGCCTTCCATAAAAGATTTAGTTTTAGGCAGATATAATTCTTTCTACCGTAATCAGGTTGATCCAATTTTTCAACAGTTTGCTGTTTTTCAAATGTCAACTTCTTTAATACTTTAGCAAGCAGGGATTAGTGCGTTGAGCCATCAAATGTCTTTCTCTTTGTTTGGTTCCACTTTAGTATTCCATGAAAATAAAAAATGCACAGCTAGTTCATTTTATTTGATCAAGAAAATAATTATGAAATAAAGCCTGTCTGGGGGGTGGGTAATCAGGGTGCAAGATGGGGTGCCTGGAGCATGGATGAAATACATAGTTTGGACAACCTGTGGAGTTCTAGAAATCTGCAGCTCTGAGGGGACAGTGGATTATGGCGGGTGTGTATGTGCATGCAAAACTGCCATACCACCCTACCAGTGGTTGCATAGATTTGAATGACAACTACTTGGCTGACTGAAGGACTGCAGAGAGCAGGAACAGAAACAGAGAACTGAGAGAGGTGCAGGTGTCCGTGGAATGCAGATGAGAGTAGCACTCTTAGGGCTTGCTTCAGTCACGTAAACAGAGATCACAGAATCATAGAATGGTTTGGGTTGGAAGGGACCTTTAAAGGTCACCTAGTCAAACCCTCCTGCAGCGAGCAGGGACATCTTCAACTAGATCAGGTTGCTCAGAGCCTCGTCCAACCTGACCTTGAATGTTTCCAGGGATGGGGCATCAACAACCTCTCTGGGCAACCTGTTCCAGCTATCATCTGAAGTTCCTTAAAGCACAAGACATCTGCATGGTCATATGTGGCAGATGCAACATAGGAACTGGGAGACACTCATGGTCTTCTGGACTGGCAGTTGGAGACAAGGAAAGATACCCCAGGCATCTCAAAGGTACTTGTTAGAAGTCTAGGTATTGCCAACACCCAAAAAAGTTGCAGTTTTTCTTTATGGAATCATAGTGAGATTGCAGTACAGAGGCAACTAACTTTTCTCCCATGGCTATATAACCCTAAGACTTTGTATCAGTGTGCTGCCAGTTAGGGGTCATGTTCTAATGAATGCAGATCCACTACTACGTGGTATATAAAGGCTTATAGGTATTCACAGATATATTCACTGATAAAGTATGTCAGTGCTGAGGTAAAATGAAAGGCAGGAATATAGATAGAAACAAGAATTCAAAACAAACAGGATCAGTAAAATCTAACTATTAGAGTAAATTTTCTCTCCCACCTGCACAATGTCTCTTTCTGCAAACTTTCCTCTTGAAGAAATCCTCACTACATCACCATCCAGTTCTTCCATAGCTTAAAAAAAAAAAAAAAAAACCAACAAAAAAAAACCAAAAAAAGAAACAAAATTAATTCATCAATGAGTTCAGCTACGCAACAAAAGTAATCTTACTGAGAAAAACTTTAGTCAGTTTACACTTTAGGGCAACAAAACCAACAACTGCTACTTTGGTAACTCTTTAGGATTATTTGTGCCATAAAATACACCATGCTTTGTACTTATTTTGCACTTTTTCATGCTGAAAATACATACTTTTTGATTTTATTGTCATCTTCAGAACAAAAGAGACCATGAGGTCCTTATCCTTCTAGCTCTCAAACCACCAAGTATATCTCATTTGGTAAGGCTATATTTATACTTTTATAGGTGGAGAAGAATTCATCTTCAGCAATTATTCTTACAGAAGATATCATAGGATACATCACAAAGAGGTAATAACTCATATTCATACTGGAAAAGTAATGGCTGTTTATGATAGGAATGAGGAATTCTTAAAAAAAAAATTAAATTTATTGGGTAACTCTCCTTGTATCTTTCTGAGCAGGATCCAGGAAAACTCTAAAATTGTCCAGACACCCAGAAGCCATTCTAGGTAGAAGGGCATACCTGCTCTCTGGTCAGTGTTGAAATGGATGGATTTGGGATCACAGATTATTGCTCAGCCTTTGGATCTGCAATTCTACAATCCTTCTTTCAGCATATGCTATGAAAATCAAAGTCCTGCATCACTGAGCTTCTCAGGGGTTTGCAAACTGGGCTGAGCTCACTGAAAGCAGCATTTCAAAACCTAGTTTTTCCAGTGCAAGAACTAGAAAGCATAAATGTCACAATCAGGAGCCAAGTTCAAGCCAAACAAAACAGCATGTTTGTTCAAAGAAAAAACTAGTAGGTCTGTAGAGCACGTTGCCAGATGATGCTGTTGATGCAAAAAATGTACATGTGTTCAAAACAGGAGACTGAACAAGTATTTGAAAGAGAGATCCACTGAAAATTTCCAAAATAGACATAAAGCACATCCTGCTCAGGAAATTCAAATCTAAAAACAGTATCCAGGGAAGTATCATATTTGCTTATTCTGTTCTTAACATTCTCTAGATAACCACCCATGGCCACGTCGGGTACAGAATACTGAGCAAAACGGACCCCTGATCTGGCCTGTAACAGTCATCCTCACATCCTTAAGCTCTGCCAAATGTATGTGCCATCTACCTGAGCTCCAGTCTTTTAAAGAGCCTCTCTGGTAGCCCCCAGGGGCTGGGAGATCTAGGGGGCAGTGATATCTGGAGAGAAGCAGCTTAGTCTCTCTACAGCAGAACTGAGGCTTGACTGGCATTTGAATTGTAAAATAGTGTGCCTGGAACATACACCCTCCTACACACACACGTCTTCAGTGTCCACATCAGACATGGAGACAGTTGTTTTTTCCAGAAGGAATTTCTGCAAATGGAAAAGTAATTTCTCTGCCCTCTTGGGCACTGAGGGACTACAGATTTGGCACACATCTAATAGGTGAATTTCACTGAGGCAGTATACTTAAGGAGTGTGGGTCCAAAGATGGAAACTGTATCCTGCAGTACAAACAGAATCCTGCCTTAAGAAAAGCGATAGGGATGACACCCCGAGAACTCTGCAAAGACAACATCCAGAATTAAAAAGAAGACAGAAACTACATGCCCTGACTGTGTTAAGGGGAGCCTGGGCAAACCCAAGGACTGGACAAACAGGGAGAAAGGGAAAAGGCGAAGGAGGGACGAGAGAAAAGTAAGTAATGTACGACTAAAGTTGGAATTCTCAGGGGTTAAAAATGAAGTTTGCAAATTTCCCTCATGTGCATTTATGAAGACAAACTGTCTTATCTCATTGCTTGTAGCACACAATCATCTGAAGTGTAAGCGTCCACCTGGACAATCTCTTCAAGGAATAAGATACTTAAAATTATCACTAATATACTACTTGCCCAAAAGCATAAGAAAGTCAACCCCCAATAATTTTTTGTGCTATTTTTTCCTCTTGTTTTCATACTCTTAGAATATTTGTACAGGAATTAACATGTACAGTCATTAGTGACTATTTACTTGATACATCTGTGGTAGTACTAAGTATTTTTCATGTACAAAAGAAGGCATATTGTCTAACCAGAAGTAATAGTATTAAAAAGAAAGGATGTAGGACTTTGAGGAATAGACATACGGGGAATGTCCACACTTTACAGTGCAACGATATACACGATGGCACTTAATAAATTAGTCCAAATAACAGAAGCAGGTTAGTTATTGCAATAGAGAATGGTATTCCAGAACATCACATGAGAGAATATGTAAATAATCCTGGTAATTTCTTTCCTGCTGTAATATTATCTCAATGCTGCTACACAGTAAGGCTCACTCCTGTTACCTAGTGAAACCCAGTTTAATCCAGATCACCTCCTCAAATGTATTTATTTTTCTCAGTATTTTATTATTGCAGTAAAAACCGATGATCAATATTTACAGTTAACTAACACTTCACAAGGCAGCGAAATATCCGTGCTGAAGAAACTCAACACTGCTTTGAGTATACTTACTTTACTGCGGGTTTTTTTTCCGCCACTCATCTTCTGGAGCTCTGTAAATGCTGAGTCCCCATATGGTTCTGTGACTTGAACACAGAGCCTGAGGGGCCACACAGCTCCACATGGTAGCTTGTAATCATACTGAGTTATCAATCAATCCAGCTGGAAATGTCAACAGTGCTTACTGCTTGTTCCATATTATGCTCTTTTAAAGAACAATATTTGTCTGAAAAGCCACATATTACTAAAATGTAAACAAATATAAAAAATTCTAGGAAAACCACTAGAACACTTACCATCAAACTCTGCTGGTCCTACCCCCACTATAATTATTGACATTGGAAGCTTTGAAGCCTTCAAAAGAGGAAAAAGAGGTTTGATGCATTACATAACCTCTGCCAATAATATACGAGATCTGAGAACAATCTGAACAAAAAACATGCAAAGCTATGTTTTAAAGAAAATTTTTTTTCCACCTAAAAAGTTGAGCGGTGTAAACTGTCTGCTTAAGTGGTACAAAACCTATTGGATGAAGATAGAAAGACAGATGATTATTTTAATTTATTTTTTCCTTATAAAGTCTTTGAATCATATAGGATCATAATTAAACACAACAAACTATGGTAGGATTTAATACTAATATAACAATTAAGGTGACAAATTTATCTTAGAAACTTTTGTAAACTGAAAATAATTGCAAATATGTACCTAGTGACAGTTTGAGATTTATTTAAATGTACTTTGCTGTTTCTTGATATTACATGGCTGACTGGAACTATGTGACATTGTTTTTTACATAGATCTTAGGCCAATTTTTCTCAAGAAAATAAATCACCTATTTGAGCAATATGTATCTTATATTTCTTCCATGAATGAAATTTTATTCAAGTCAGTCATCCATGCCACAAAGTATACAAGATATTGAAGTGGCTTATGGCAAGATTTTTAATTTTACTTAATCTTTTTCAGTCAATGAAACAAGGCAAAGATGGTATGTGGCTTTCCCTGAATAAACTCTTCGCAAAACCTCCAAACTTCTGAAGACAGTATCATAAATATTGGATTCTCTTGCCCTGATAGTAGCACCAGATATCTGCTAGTTTACAGAAATAATCTGACACTGCCTCTGGTGAGGAAGGTAACAACTAAAAAAAAAAATCTACCAAATGTCAAGGCTGACAGCTGTTCTCCTTATTGAGATATTCTGAAGAACTGTGAAATGTCTACAGTCGTTCTAAACAGGAGTATACACTGGCCAAATATCATAGATGTACACTCTCTGCTAAATTAAACTCTGCTTCACTGAAGCCTGAAGTCAACTGGTTTTAGTACATACTGTTATATTTTTCTTTTGGAATATTAAAAGTGTTTTTCTCCCTCATTTAAAAGACATTCTCATTTTAGATACATCATCAATATTTCCCATTCTTCATCTGCCACAATACTACATATAAAACCAACTTTCTTTAAGCACATTTACAGTTAATTACTGTAAACATGCTATTTAAAACAAGGAAAATAGGCCATTCTATAAATCACTGTTTAATGTTCTACACCACTATATATTATTCACTATATACTACACATTGACTGCAAATTAATCACAAAGTGTTACTACATAATCAATCTTCCAGGTAAAATTTTGTAGCATAATAAAAAAAAAATTAATAATCCCTTGTTAGTTAAATGCTAATATGCTACTGAACATAACAGCAAAAGCCGCCTGGCCATGGTCCTGGGCAAACAGCTCTAGAAGGCCCTGCTTGAGCAGGGGGGTTGGACAAGATGATGTCCAGAGGTACCTTCCAACACCAACTAGTCTGTGATTCTGTGATTAAGGGTCACAAATACAGTGTAACTGTAGCTGAATTACAGTGCACAGCATAAGTCAATAACAGTGAGTACAGAATATTTTTTGAGACATGAAGGCATTTCTTAGAACAGAACATCTTCTGTTTTTCAAGTGTTTTCTATAATCTTATTGCTTGATTGTAAAGAAAACATCCTTTAAAGAGATTCCTACTCACACTGACACAGTATCATGTGATACAACATATATGAAACAGTAAGTGGCAAGGACAGCATAAAGACAAGGAGTTAAACTTTTGCATATAAACTTAGGTGTTGGCATTTCCTGAATGACAGCGTAACCTTTAAACAGTTTGGTAAAACAGAACGTGTCTGGCATATATGCTGTAATGAGAAAGATGCCTAAAAGCACAATTAGTGTTAAAAATGAAATATACTCTTCCTGAGTTTGATACATATCAAGTTGCACTGAACATCACTGCCCTTTTAATTATTTTGGGTATTATTAAGACTGAAAACGCTGCTACTGAATACCATTTAATCAGTTCTGTCATGGTACACTGTGCTTACACTTCAAGAAGTATGCAAAAAAATGAATGCATCTTCATAAAAAGAAAAGACAGCAAACACTCCCAAATTTCCACTCATTCCAACCTAACAACACATCTGCTGTATTTCCAGACAGTTGCAGACTAACAGCTATTATTCCTGGAAATGAAATATTACCAGAAACAAGGTTTTTCTGTATGTCTTAGTGGTAAATTACTTAATCTTACAAGATGTCAGCCAACTGGACTTGGTGGTTTCTTACTTAAGGACTTCAAATCGAGGGGTGAGTTAAATCAAGAGCTGCTCTTTTTTCTCCATGGAGCCTTTTTGTCACCTAAAAGAAGCTCATCTAAAAAAGCTATGTTCCAAACTTCTATGCTAGACTAGAGGCTGAACTTCAAAGCAAAAAGCTTGTTTATCTCCTTTAAAAGTGAGAGTCAGTTTATGCTATTTTAATATTGGAAGCTGGAAGAGGAGAGGAAGTAAACTGGTACCTTCACAGTTACAGTTTTGGGTGTAAAAACTTAACCAGGTGGGCTGCCAGAGTCCTTATTAACACACAGATTCTGTCTACATGCTGCTGGCTAGAACTTGAGGGCAATCTTGCTCTCCAGTGAAAGACAGAACATTTCAGTAATGTTTTCATGTGCACCCTACAAAGTGGAACAGTACTGAATCTCTACAGGAGGTAGTGAAAGTGGGCCTTCAAAAATATGCCACCTAATTCTACAGTACTCCTTTTGACATGACGCTTAATTATTTTAATGTAGGCTTTTCACCCACCACTTCACTATTAGCTAGATCTACTGTGGTATATTCAAAACTATTGGTCTAGATCTTTTCAAACGCTGTTTGGAAGTTGTTTCTGTGTGTACTTTCATCTGACATTTGCCAGGGGCAAAAGCAAAATGGAGCCTGTTCATAATACAGAATACTACTTACACGCATATAAGTTTTGAAGTGAAAAATATTGAAAATAATGCAGAAACTGAGAAACAATTAAGAATTTCCAAAATTCTAGGGGACTATTTAGAAGGAAATCAGATGACTGGTATGCTTGCCATTTGGATCAGAAAGTTTGGGGCAGTTTTTAGAAAGCACGGGGATCAGAACTGTCTGCAATTATCAGAAAGATAAAGAACAGTTCACTATGAAAAAACTCCATGGTGGGATGTACATGAGGAAGGAGGAGGCAAGAAGCAGATGAGGAAAATCATCTGAACATGCAGTGTTAGAGAGAAGAGTATAATTTCCCACAGAACACTAAGCTGAGATTCAACTTTTACTAACTTTTTGTCTTTATGCATAATAAACTTTTGTTGTTTGGAAAAAATGGTTAATTTATGGAACAAATTTAGTGCCTGAAATATTAAATTATTTAGTTTATTGCCTAAAATATTAATTCCTAGAAACATAGTTCTTTCAAATTTCAACACTTTCAGCAAAACTTACATTCACTATGGATTCTTTTGTCTGAGCCATATCAGAAATAACTCCATCTGTAATAATGAGAAGAACAAAATACTGGGATCCATCTTTTACTGAAGCAGCATATCTAAGGGAAGAAAAAACAATATTATAATAGTAAAAAAACCCTTTATACACAGGAACGAATATGAAAAGAAGCTGTGTTTTTAAAACTTGGCTACTACAGACTAAAAAAAAATAAAGAAACATGATGCAGTGGATTTCCAAAGTAAAGACATTCATAATTGAGATGAACATTCTACTTTTAAATGAGAACATTAGAAAAACATAACTAATACAATATTGATATTGATAATCTGCACATGTTCAATCAGTGAGAAATGGGCATGGACAGAACGTCCTTTATAGAATCATGAGTCATTAGAAAGCTTTTTAATAGTTATTACCTCTGGGGAACATAGTTTGGTATGAAGGGCATATATTAATATTGAATGGTTGGTTTTATAGCACAAATACAATTTATCAGGAATCAGCACATTGCATAAATATTTCTTTTTTTTTTTGTCTTACAAAACCAGGTTATTTACTGTTGACCATGCTTGCAGATTTATAGTTTATAGTGCACATTTGTAAAATGGCTGAACATGCACCCTGCAACCCTGGCTTAGATGCTGACACCTCTTTGCACTGCCCACAGATGTCCTTTCAAGACTCAAGCTTCTCCGTGTGCTGTACATGAATACAAGAAAAAACACATCCAGAGCCATTCCAGTCACACTTCAGCCAAAGGACCCAGGAAGCAATTGCTCTTTGAAAATGAGCAGCTTTTAAAGATTTGGAAAGTCCTGCGAGCTAGTGAGTCCATAGCAGCCCCACTGAACTCTATGGCCTGCATACCAGAAACTAAGACTTCAGTTCATTTATCTTCAACTCCCAAGGGTCAAACTGTCCTATATAGTTAGTGAAGAACTTGTTTTGTGTGGAGCAGGCTGCTCCACTTGCTGCTTCCTTTGACAGCAGCTAGTATAGTTCCTACTTTCATGAAGGCTTTTGGTGCTGTGAAGGAGTCAAATAGTAGAACCTTGCAGTAAAAGTAGCAATGAGTAGTATGGAGAGCAGTTTAAAAAAAAAAAAATATCAGTCTCCATATGAATACTGTGGAATATATGCCCAAGTACAGAATATGACTGTCAAAGGACTCACTACCTTATTGGTCACTGAACAGGATATGTTCTAACGATGATCATGTTGATTGCATATAGTTAGAAAATTCTAACTATGATGTTACACAGTGCATTTGCAAGTGGGTACTGCCAATAAATAAGATACTGCAACCACAACATTTACAAGAGTATGGAAGAATGTGTGTGAAATGGAATCTAAAACTCACAGAAAGCCATCACATTCCTCCCTCTCCCTCCCCAAGATACAGATGGGTAGAAAAGCCACACAGACAATGAACCTGTTGAACATATTTGCATGCTGGCGGCAGGGACTGATAGTTAAATATCTAGATTAGCAAGACCTACTGTGGAAATACATTTTCACTACCATGCAGAGACTTCTTTTATCTCATTTTTCCATAATGCTTATGATCTTTTCAATGATAACTGGAGTAACAAGGGATGATGAGAGAGTAAAAATAAAAATTCATTATCCTTTCTGAGCACTTAATACTGTCTACATACCTACACTGAAGAACGGAATAGAAATTTGATTATTTCAAATCTTCCACAGAATAAAATATTCTCAAGTCTTTTGCAAGAAAGATCTTACATGAGGAGGGGAGATGACAGAAGACAGTAGGTTGAATCTGGTGCAGTTTAGATAACTCCCTGGCTGGGGGAAGGATAATATGCTTGTTATCTGCTTAAACAGCTCCTGAAGAGTTCTGAGATCACAACAGGATTGTAATATCTGACATTGTTTCCAGAGATTTCATCAGAGGCATATTTTTAAGTAGGAGGGATGTGGGAAGAAGAAATTTCTTTGAGACTGAAGGTAAGTTCAAAGAGTAACTTCAGGCTAGATCATAATTTCTAGTACCATGTCTATGAGAGTCAATAGAAGAGCCAAGAAACTGAACCTTGAAGGAAAATGATGTTACTGAGAACTGGACTGGTACATGGATTGTATTAAAGATGATCATGCAGAAGAAATCCTCATGAAGATACTTAGCTTTTCCACTATAATGTAGTGTGATTTGCTACCAGAAGGAGTTACCAAAGTTTGCAACAACTTGATATTTAGACAAAAGTTCAGTGGAGGAACTGCAAATGCTGGTGACAGGCTTCTGTAATTCTCCAAAGGTTGACAAATATTCCCGAGAAACAAGTGGTGAGAAAAGGAACTCAAATTTGCCAATGCTTTGACTGTACTAGATCAAGAATTTCAATTTTTGCAATGAACAGGAGGCTTGAGTTTAATTGCCAAATTCTGAATCAGCCAGCTCAGCTGATACGACCAGTTCTAAAGAAGAAAGAGCCAGAAAAGTCAATGGGTTAGATTTCCAGTTAACATGGCTAATGTAGACACTGAATGCCGCATACATGGAAATCAGCTGTCATAAGGATTGGCATATTTCCTCACAGTCTGAAAACTGCTACTGGAGAGATCATGTCAAAGTAAAGATTAAAAGGAGTCAGCTAGTTGCTAGAGACAAGCAATGGAATATAGATGTACATAATTTGAATGGTATGATTCGAAGACAGAACAACCAATCCTAATGATAAATAACTGAAATCAGCTACCTAGCCATGCTGGGGTGCACAGAAAATTCTTTGCACCATAGAATTTGTAAATTTTGCATTGGGCTGTAGAACTAACAACAGCAAGAACAGATAGTAAATAAATATTCCTTGCTACAACAATTAACTATTTTGCAAGTTCATAAATAAAACATTAACAATACAATCATTTACACATCCCTACTGCTTTATTTTATAAACATTAGTTCTTTCTCTGTATCTATAAATAAAATAAAATCTGTTCAGGTAGTTACTCAGCTAAATTATCTGAGCCATATCGCCTTTCCTATACCAACACGTAGAGGCAATCTGTAAGTCAAGATCTTGTCTGCCAAAATAAGGCAACATTATCCTTCTTAAGAAACTTCTAGAAACACAAAAGGGGTTTTACTTTGAGAAGTGTAGGTGTTGCATAATGAATGGTGGCTGCTGCACTATTGCCTTAACAGTACCACTACCAGCTGGGAATTGTTGCCACAGAGAGCCCTGGAAAATTTTATTGACCTTTTGGACATTTTGAGATTAGAGGAATTACATATGCCTAAAAAAAATTGTATTTTATACATTTTTTGATAGATTTATATCTTTTCTGTGAAGCAAAAATTCTGTGCTCCAAAGGACAAAAAAGGAACATGGCAGAGTGATCTCACAAAAATCTTTTTTCATTACAATTTCTCCTAAGATTTTAACACAGGATGGATCAAGTGGATCACTTGTATTTATTTTTAAATCAGCAATGAAATTCTGCATAATACTAGCACATGGTCTTCAAACCTACTCAAAGGTACAAGTTAATCATGTCAGACTGAATAAACAAAATAACGATAAACACCTTTTTCAATGTTTAGCATCATGTAACTGTTAGCCTTTTATATGTGATAGTTGTACTGACAATAAGAAGTTTCTGCAAAGTACCTGCTGTGATGCTTACCTGGCTACATGATTAATTACAGGGGCAAAGTTTGTCGGTCCATAAAGCTGTACAGATTTTAGACTCCTGTAATATGCCTCCATTACACCATCAATTCCATGGCAGTATGGATTTTGAGGGTTTCCATTCTAATGAAAGTAAGAGATGATTAATCACTACAAGTAACTATGAAGAAAAAATGATGTAGGTTAGTGAACACTACCCAGTGTACATTTTTAAATGGCAAAGACCTAAGCATTCTAGGATCTAGTGTTAGCTCCCTAGGGAAGGAGGTTCTAGCAGCCTCATGTGATATGCAGTCTGAATCACTGGAACTGGTTCCTAGACATAAATCCCATCTTAAGTGGAATTAAACAGTCTTTCTTACATGCAACAGTAATAGGCATTTCCCTGTGTGGATGTAAGGTATGAATTACAGGGCAGATGTAAAACTGGAATCAAGTTTAGAAGCACAGCTCTGGCTCAATGATTTCTTATTTTAAAAATGTGAAAAAAGAAATGGTAGCTAGATCCTGATGTTCATGCACTATGTGAGTGTACGGTAAACTATAAACTCTTCATTGCTTTGGTACAATGTTTCTGCATTGGAAAACTGGCATAAACAGATGAAGAAAGGAACTTATTCTCTGCGAACCCACTGAAACAACTGGGACTGTATATTCTTTGGGTAGGCATTTTATCACCTATCTCCATAATGACTCTATAATGAGTATACCTATTTACAGATGACAATACAACATATAAGCTAAATCCCAGATTAATGACCCATGTCAGGCCAGACAAATGATCCATGTAAGGCTTCAAAACCTTCAAAATGACCTTAGTCTCCTTCACGTGCCAGCACCTCATTGGCTTAATGTGCCAGTATCTCATTCTGAGGTAGAGTACACCTCCCTGAGAATCTAGAAAATCAAAGGGGATTTTTCATGGAATTGATCTAGAACGGTAAAAGAGAGTGCTGAAAACACTGCTTGGCATTAAATGGGAGACACATATATATATGTGGAGGAAGGAAAAAAAGACTGTTTTTTCCTCTGTAAAAGCACCACAATGCCTCATGAATTAACTGAATTAATTTTAGAAACAACTTTTAAAACTGAAAGGAGCCAGGGATAAGTCTGCAGTTTTAAGAGCCCTAAGATTATATGTACCAATACATTTGAACTTTGTACATGAAAGTCCAAAGAAAGTCTGTGATTCAAATGAATATCTGCAATCACACTTGTTTTAAATTACTATCCATGTGGAAAACCTTTCCTTGAGATAAGACACCTGGCATTGTTTTCTAGCACAGGCTGAGAGAAAAAATGCACATCTACAATCACCAGTCTTCTGCCATGTCTTTGCTGCTATCTAATTAAAACTCACCTGATATACCTACACTTGCTGTAATTCTGACAACTTTATCCTACTCGGAGAGGAACAAAAACCTCAACATAGGCAAGTAGAAAAACATCCACACTAATCACAAGCATCAGTTATAACACAACCTTTCTGGCAGCTCCTGTTAGATTTTAGGTTTGTAATTTAACTGGCACATGGACCAGTCTCAGATTTGTCCTTGTCACCTCAGCTTATAGGCCATTTAGTTATCTCTGTGTCTCTAAACTAGCAGCCTGTAAAAGATAAAGAGATCCCAGAAAATGAGAGAGAACAATAACAATAATATTGAAATATTATCTTGGATCGTCATTCACTTGCTTCTTAAAATAGATTAGCTTCAATGTGAAGTCTTTCAAGCATCTGTTTCTCATGCTGCTACAGCTGAGGTTAAAGATGAATACTTTTCTTTATAACTATTTTTGGCCCACAGGGACTTCTTGACTCTGGATTTCTCTCAGTAACTTCACTATGATGAAAAATTTTGAAACAGTCTTTTAGACAGAATAATTAGCACATTCTCTGTTCTTTACCTGCCCAGTAATTGCTTAAGGTTGCAGTCTTAACTCCCAAAATTTTGTTGTAGTAAAGAAATTCAAACAATATATATATATTTATTTACTTACCAGTGCAAATTCATGTGATACTCTTCCATCTGGAGGCAGTCTAGCTCCAAAACCTAGAGCTGGGAACATTTTATCACTATCATAGTCCTGAATTATTTCACCTACTGCTTTCAGTGCCATGCCATAAGCATTCAGCTGATAGGGATTCATGTAGTGCAGTGAAGTAGGCTGTGAAGGGTTACCTGTTAAAGCAAGGATCAGACTTACTTTAAAATTGAATCACTTCAAAATTTTCCCTCTTAAAAATGATAGAAATCTAAGAAAGCAGAAATTGAAAAGAAAAGATCACGAAAAGAAAATGAACTTACTTCCTATATACATTAACTGTGGTTGTATTAGGTAAAAATGCAGTGTTCTGAATACATTTTTAATAGGTTAACAGTAGTAGCTGTAAACTTTTTCAGCACTGAAAGTGCAGCAAGAAACGGATTAGACTTGTAATTTTGTGTCATTTTATATGATATATACTTTTAAGATTAAATGTACAAAAGTATTATGACAGTTTGAAAACAGCTTTGGAGGAGGATCAAAACTTGTCTCTGCTTCACCCCACTTCAGCCTCCCTCCACCTGAAACTCCTTTCTCTTGCCCCTCTCAATTGGGTCTTTGAAGTTAGCCAGTTTTCTCCCAGCAATAATAAACAAACAAACAAAATAATCAGAAAGTACACAAATATTTGCAAACTGCTCCTACTTATCAATTTTATATGTAGCTTTTTCAATTTTTATCTGTTCTGTTTGCCCTGCTTTTCTGGACAGGAATTGGCCTCTAGTCTGTTGTTCAGTAAAAAGGATTCCTGATTCCAGGTGGTGCCAGGCACACAGATAATCAATAACACAATGAAGTTAAACAGAATACTGATATAGATACATACACACACATAGGTACAGTTAAAACTGAACACGGCACATACATACACAAGATGTTTATTTTTATTCTTACCATTTGAGGCTGTGAAATCAATAGCTACTGTGAAATTGATTTGGGTTCTGTAGAAAAAGCAAATACAAATCTTATTAATAGTTCTGCTGTTATGTGGAAAAATAAACATGAGATAATGTTGTTTGTGGACAAACTGTAGGACACTAGCTTTCTAATACAGGAAATACACACTGAAAATACTATTTTATAAGGTTCTAGCCAAGAACTACACAACACTATTTTATTAACGCACTGAAAACAGTTACTTTACTCCATCCTTCCTTTTTTCATTGTTTATGACAAATCCTAAATCACAAATAAGGTTATCAACATCCATAATCATTATTAATTCATTTTCAACAGCAATACTGATTTTCCTTGGACATATTTTAGCCCTAGTAGTCATGGAAGACTTTGACAAGGGAAATAGGCTTTTACTAATCTGCTCCTTTTCTTAATACTAAAACTGTGTCTTCAATCAGAACGTGGTTGAAATCATGCTACGCATAAAATCTTTGGACAGGATATCACAGGTTTTGGGAGTGGGTTTCTTTCATGTGAACATAGCCAATACTTTGAGTGAGCATATCAAGGTAATTCTTGGAAGACAAAAGTAAAATCTGGAAGCAGGTATATAACAATCTGTACTTGGAGCAGTAGCTAAATAAAGCCATTATTATGCATGGATCAGCTGTTAGCATAGACTTATTGTCAGAAAAATCTATCATTAATAGACTTTTAGAGTGACAATCCAATTAAACACAGTTCTGTTCCACAACTTTCTTCAGGATTCTGTCTTCAAAAAGTGGTAAAAGCCTACCAATGCCCACAGTATCAAGAAGAGACCTTGGAATATGGTCAGCCGGGAGCATGGCAAAAAACGCTGTGGCCTCAATATGGACTTCAACAAAGAAAACAGTGAAAGCTGCTGCAATCTCTGAAAAGTCCAGAGACCTAAGCCTTATGAGAGAAGTTTTCTGCCAACACTTCTGCATTCTGCTTTATGCAGTTTCACAAAAAAATTTTTAATGGCATGGTAAGCCAGATTTTGTTTAATCTGTACCCCAATGTCAGGCCCTTGGCTTAATCACAGTGCCCTTCTGCTCTGCCAGTTAGTTGTAAGAATAAAGATCCTAAGAAGTGCAAGTCAACCAGTTTTCTGCCACCACCACTGTAGTGTGCAGAAAAGTTGTCTTCCTCAGATAAGAACAGGTTAAGAAAAACAACAACAAAGTCTAATACAATACCATTTCTAGATTTATGCCTAGAGTCCTTATCAGCACTGCTAAGCAAAACTGCTTTTGGGCTATAATCTCCCTGTACTTAAATTTTAAGGGCTTTGGTATGGTGCAATGTTTGAAAAATAAAACAACACTCCTCCAAACATTACATGTCAGGTACATCAAGCACAGAAATCATTCAGCATGCTGAATGAAGAATGTGTCACTGAGAAAAAAAAAACCTCAAACAGCTTTTCCTCTGCATAAGAAAAACAAAACTTATTTGTAAATTCATTTCCTGGATCTGCTATTCTGATCCAATTGGTAAGAAGAAATAAAATTTCACGGATTCTGAATTCAAGACAGAAACAAGAGAAAGCACAGTAAAAGAAGATTAAAAAGGAAAATGGCCAACAAAAGTAAAATAAAAAATATTAAAACCACATCTAATGGCAAAAAGAACAAAGTCAGTTTTCATGTGACTACAGGTAATGACTGACAGCATCAGTTTCTGAAGTATTCCTCAAAGCAGTGTATCTGTATTAAATATATACTGCTCCAGATAACAGAAATCCATCTGGTAAAGTAGAAAAACTCCCTCTCCCGTTTACAATCCACTGTAATCTGGACTATGATTTTTGTCTAAGCAGAAGAGTATGCATATTACAGTATCTGCCAATTTGACAACTATAAAAATCATGATATAAAATAAGATCAAAACAGATGTCTACATCTTTAGAATTTGTTTCCACCTGTATTTACAT
Organism: Morus bassanus; assembly: GCA_031468815.1. Lineage (NCBI taxonomy): Eukaryota > Metazoa > Chordata > Aves > Suliformes > Sulidae > Morus > Morus bassanus. Next base: position 68,168,220 of record CM062571.1, read on the forward strand.
TTCAGTGATACTGCTATAGAAAAATATGCCAAAACTTAAACCAACTACTTGATTTCAAGAAACTACAGATGACTGTACACAGATTAGCTTTCAGTTTTCTAAATATAGGTTCCTAATATTAATTTTAGAGCCCCTAGGGTACTTACTACACCATGGAAATTTCTGGGAGTCTAAAATGGTATATGGTATTAAATGCCTACATAGTTCAGGAAACTGGATCCCACTCAATGCAACTGTCACTTTGTATTATGGACTTATGACCACAGAGAACATAATTTGTGTCTTACAGAGAACCAGGAAAGCTAGAACAAACTCTGTTAGGGGAAACTTGCACTGTGATCACCCTATGTTTCCAATGACCATTTTGTTTCATATATCATACAAACATATGTACGGAGAAAAGGAGGCTGAGGGGAGACCTTATGGCTCTCTACAACTACCTGAAAGGAGACTGTAGTAAGGTGGGTGTTGGTCTCTCCTCCCAAGTAACAAGTGATGAGGCCATTTCCTCCTGCCCTAAGTTGTGACAGGGGAGGTTTAGATTGGGTATTAGGAAAAATTTCTTCACTTGAAAGGGTTGTCAAGCATTGGAACAGGGTGCCCAGGGAAGTGGTTGAGTCACCATCCCTGGAGGTATTTAAAAGACATGTAGATGTGGTGCTCAGGAACATGGTTTAGTGGTGGACTTGGCAGCACGAGGTTTACGGTTGGACTCCATGAACTTAAATGTCTTTTCCAACCTAAATAATTCTATGATTCTATATCAGAAACATCCATCTGAATATGATCTCATGGAAAAGAGACATAGAAGCCTAATTTACACAAGGCACCAGCATTCTCTGAGGAAAGGAATAATAAATTGCAAAAAGGTACAAAATAAAGGTCAATCCTTGTAGTCAAAATTATCAAAATGTAATTAAACCTTTTTTGAACACAAAACCAGGTCTTTCAAACAAACAATTCAACTTCAAATTAGTACCACTGGAAAAAATACTTTCAAAAGCAGCTGTAATATTATGAAGACGTGTATTTTGTGTGAAAGATTATTAAGAGAAGATATTAATTTCTCTACTGTTTCACCAGGACTGAAAAAATTAACCAGCCATAACTAAAAAATTAATCCAGGAAGGCTAATTTAAAAGCTGTGTGTCATGAAAACATCAGATACAATTACTTTGGAAGCCAAATGGGATGACTGGGAAATTAATCTGGATGACATTTTAAGAAGTGTTTTCATGGTAACATATGTTATTTTAGATTCAAATTAAATGTAATTAATAGATCTGAAAGTCCACTGCCCTGTTTTATTTCTACTACATATTTTATTTCTTTTTAACAGACTAAATCTGAGGTTGTATCAAGTACATGTTATTAGGTTACTATTATTAACGTATTAACCTTCATCAACAATAACGTATTTTTTAATAAGATAATTGATTACTGTATTTTGTGTAAGGGACGCTAGCTGAAAAAAAACTAATTCAGAATAAGGACACTCAAAATTTAAAAAAGCATATAAAATTGAAGTTTTTGAGACAAATTTAGGTGTCTGCTTAAAAGATGCAAATTTTAAAACACATCAAGACAACAAAATTTACTTGTTTTGGTAAGGAAATTCTTTGGCTAAGGCTGTCCCCCTGCTTTTCCAGCTGTATAGTTCTCCAAGCAGCTACATTAAAGGCTCATGACACCCACTACATCAGTAATGTTGCGAGTTCATGAGTCTTTGCACAGAAGCCACTAAAACATTGACACCTGGTTAGGCAGGGTGAACTGCCAAATGTCCTGTCCCAAGGGAGCACTCAGGTAGAATACCCAAGCACAGCAATATGCCTTAGGATTCAGAGCTGGATAAATCACTACTACTCTGCCAGAATTCAGTTGGTATAGAAAGACAAGACCTATATGATACCCGGACAAGTGATTTTACCCTATACTACCATGAGAAATGAAGAAAGTATCTTAAAAGGAACAGTAATCTGCACCTCACAACCACAGAGCAGCCATTTTATTTGTTTCTTTGGGAGAGCAGGGTGAAACCTATCATCTTTTAGTAAGAGCTCAGCACTGATCTACATAAGGGAACAAACTAAGCCTGGATGCAGCTTTTGACTAGGTTTGATAACATTTGTAATGATTAGGGTTTTTTTAAACAGTACATTGGAAGGAAACATGAATTTCCTCCTGTGGCTTCGGAGTGACAACCAGCCAGTCTGTTAGCGGTGGGGGGAGCTGTTGAGGGTTTGAGAACCGCTTACTGTGCAGAGCTCTGTGATGGAGCTAATGGCGTAACTAACACTACTAAGAGGCTGTATCCTCTCCACGGCATTTAAGACCCCAGTGACGGTTGTTTTATAATTTCCCCTTTGCAGATGCTTGTTTGGCAAAATGCCGTCTCAACATAAAGATTTTTCTGATAAAGGCTCTACAAGATCTTCCTCTTATATAGTCTTATTATTCCTTATTATTCTCGAAGGATATAAGAAATATATGGTAACGCCTCCAAAATATGTAGCTATGGCAGCCCCTTGCTTCAGGTCTCCTCTGAACATCAAATATGCATGCCATTACGTTATATGGTGTACTGGTTGGATGAAAATGACTGTCATGAAAGGAGGCCTAAATGTCCAATTTGACCATCAATGATTCAATACAGTTCAGTTAAAAATGTACGTCCAAAGCCCTTAGAATCCAAACAATGTGGGGGTGTTTATTTCCAAAAAAAACTGGATGAAGGTAAGGCTTTTAACATGATGGGAGGAAAACATTTCCTCTTATCTTACACTAATCTGGGACAGATAAGATGACTTAATATTTTTGAGTTGCAAAAGGATTCAGCTCCTGAATTTTATTGATTTACAAACGCCTAGAGTGACCTGTTAACTCATTCCCTATTCTAATAAGTCAAAAAGGCTAGAAACTTCTGCACAGAAATATCCTTTCTGTCCACTAAGTCTTGCAGCTTTTTGGCTCCAGGTCTCTCTTCCAGAAAAAAACAGAGCAGACTATAAACTGTTTGACAGTCATTCCTGTAAACCAGGATAATTTCAATTGCATTCCTCTTCAAGGCCATATCCCTTACATTCCTGAGCTTATTCATATATTTGGAGGTGTTTTGATAGGAATATGTTATTAACTGGTAAGTGGCAGGAGAAATCCTATTTTGAAATATACATTAATTTTTAGTACAATGTACCTATTTTAAATGTGGGAAGGTCTGTGTGGCAAAATATGTGATTAAGTATCACGATGTAAGGAAAAGCCAGCTACTAAGATGGTACCACTTGATGTAATATTCAGATGCAAAAGAGACATCTGCCTCTCTCCTGCCATACTGCTATAAAATCCAGTGTTATGTAGTAAAACAAAATTAGAATTTATGGACAAACTTATATTTCATTCTTCAAAGCTCTTTAAAAAAATAACAGTCATATTGATGATACTTATAATGGAATATCCCAATTAAACAGATGCAGACTCAAACCATAAATGAAATCAATACTGTAATCCCAATTTGTTGCAGTTATAGCTGTCAAGATTTCCATTAAATCAGTATTAGTTCTAGACACCTCTAATCAATTACAATAAAAGTTCTGAACATGAAGTATTTCATAAGCATCCATTTATGGAAGAGCCAATATTGTGCCTATTGCAGAATCAGTGTTTTCTGCCCCTTGCCTAACTAAATGGAAGGAAAACAGGAAACTGAAAAAAACAATTTTGGAGGACATACTTGATGGGAAAACAAACTGATGACAAAATCTTCTTTTCCACCTTCCTTCAAAATCTGTCAGCTGGACTGCAACTGATATGTAGTAGTATTAAATGAGACAAATGAAGGAAGAGAGAAGCCAAGAAAATCACTCTGAGTCTCAGCCTCCTGGTCATGTTTACAAAACTGCATAGGTTGCAGAAAGAAAGGTAACATTTTATACAAGTACTTCTACAGTTTTCACTGGCATGTACATAGAAATAACTGTATGAATAACTAAACAAGATTCTACATAAAATAATTAAATGATAAGTATTACTGCTCATACTTTTAAGCACTGAGTATTCCACTGAATTATACTCTTTTTATATAAAAGAGAGGAAAAAAGCTGAAGTGGTAATTATTAATATCACAAGTCTTCTTTGACTTGCAGTTACAGAGATATATACAAAATATCAAAACCAACAAAAATTATTATTTTTATCCAAAATTTCTATTTGTCTACAGAATGTAGATAATTAGGTTTATTAACTTGTACCGTAACATCTCTGTGAGAAATGCGATAAACCACCCTAAAAAGATTACATATGCACCCACTATATTATTTTCTTTTCAAATTTAGATATAGAACTTAATTCCTCAATTCCTTATACACACTCTTCTTGTAGAGATGAATTTTGAATGAATGGGTAATAAGATTGTTGTGGAATATACGTACACCACACTTCAAAGAACAAACAGCTACACTAGAGGTAAAACTGTTTCTTCATGCATTTGTGTATACATATACTTCATTCAATAGAAACTTTTGGTAAACATGAATGGATGGCCATTTTCTACTTCTGTTAAAGTCCACAACAGGAACGTTTCTGAGAAAGGCAAAAGCAGTCCTGAAAAAGTAACCCATTTCTCCTAAACTCTAGGATTCTCTACTAAAACCAGAACACTTGCACAAATCAGAAGGGCTCCACAACAGATTGACCATGACTGTTCATACAGAAGTCGCATCCAGAACCTTGATGCTCCACATACTCTTTTGCTATCTCAAGTAGCTGTCTATCTGTTATCCACAGTGATTCAAAGCAGGCACAACAAGTCAGCCATACTGATCACTGGAAATGGACTCAGAAACATAGAAATAACTGGTTTCCTAACCATGGCAATCTAGGTACCTCAGGAACAGTCTGTCAAGCAAATGTGCTGATGGAATTCTTTATAGCAAATAGAGTCAACATATTCTTCAGATGTGAAAGATGCAGGAGTACCTTGACAGCATGCCTGACCTATATTAGGAAGTTTTACCCTTGCTAAACTGTAACAGATTCTAATGCAGTCAACAACTGAATTAAATCCCCTCTGTAGGATCCAAAGAGTGCAAACATAGACAAGAAGTATTGCAGCAGCAGTGAATTAAACTGAACTGGTAAGTAGAGCAATTCTAGAAGAGCTTGATAGTTTGCAGACCAGAAGCATCCTGGAACAAAGTGTAGGGGTCCTGAGTGTACGAAAAAGCCTTTCAATGGCCCTAAACACACACCTCAGCTCTCCACCCCACCCCCCCACCCCATTGGCTCAGGAGCCCCATTTCAGCTCAGCCTTCAGTCCCTGCCTGAGCTACGTCAGAGGAGTATGGGCTTCCAGCTCAGCCAAGCCCATGCCTGGCCATGGACTCCATTAATGCAGATCCTGACCCAGGGACTGAATTCCTGGCTTGACCTCCCTGCCTTGTCCGCTATAGGCCTGCCTGGCAATCGCTGGACCTGATCCTGACTTGGATCTGTGGTTTGCTTTCTTCTCAGCCTGACCTTGGTCTGCCTCATCACCACAAACTTCCCTGATAATCTGGACTCAATTGAGCCTGGCCACCATCTCTGGGCCTGCCCTGCTTGCCTTGCCCATGTACTGTACAACCAGGCCCTGGCTGGTGAGACCCTGCCCTGCCAGCCATTCCACCCAGCTCTGCTCCCAGTTCCACAGCCATTCTGGGGAGGGACGGCTGCTCCCTGACACAGCCCCTTCCCTCCACTAATGTGTCCCACTACTTACATGCCTCAATGGTGGGCCTATACAACTACCTGTGAAGGTCACCCATAACCCATCGTGTATACCATACAATATTGTAATATCAAACAATCAAATCTGAAACGTTGCAGAGGCTCTGCATCCTACCCAAATGAGAAAATATGTTTAGCCACCCAAGAGCGAGCAAATGAGCAAGTCAAATCACACATTTCTCCCAAGATATTGAATAAGAATTTTAAAGAGAATACATCTATATCCATGTTAAAAACCCTAATTAAGCATTCCCATTTTTATGTACTATGCACGTAATATTCTCATCAGGTTTAATCTCAATGAGCCAAAAGACACAGTGTTTTGAGATACATAACACACTGAATTCACCCTTAGTGAAAATATTTATTTTTTTGGACAGCGATCAAACAGCAGTGAATTTGGATTTTCTAACTTTAAAATTTAACTGTTTGGGAGAACTGAAACACCAAAGAGGCTGTTAGTCCTTGAGAGAGAAAAAAATTACACTCTGCAGCAGCCCATGGGTTAGGGTCAACAGTTTGGAGTACATCTTAACAATGATCCATTCCTTCTACCAGTTATCAGTTCAGTATGGAGTACAACCTCAGGTTGTGGTTTGTCAAAACCTTGAATGCAAAGGCAGTTGAGATAGCTTACTGACAGTGTCTCTGTAGCTAACAATTATGATTGGGGGCAACACTTTAACTTAATGAACTTCAGTGATAAATGTGTTAGGAATAAACCTTAAGCACATTCTCATCTGCAGGATTACCACTGTTGGGAACAAAGGCAAAGCCCTATATTGCTACTGCCAAAACTCAACACAGTTTTTTTATTTCAGCTGAAGTCTGGCTGAAGACTGGCACAAAATGTAACTTGTTTCTTCACAGGTAAACAATGCTCTACAATAAATGTGGAATGTATATTCAGACTGTATGCCTCAAAAATCCACATTAAGTGCCTAGGAATGTGTAACAAATTATTTCCATTTATCTTCGAGAAGAATTGTGTTCTGGCAGGGAGATTAAGAGCCAGGAATTTCTGAGATTCGATCCCATTTCCAGGCATATTCTAGGGTAAGCCATTTGATGCTTCTGTCTCTACTTCCCTTTTGTGAAAATGACAATAAATGAGAAATTGAACATGTTATAAATTTAATATAATTAGTATTGGAAAATGCCTTTGAAGGGGAAAGGCTCTAAATACATGTCAATATTAAATACACCAAAGGTCAGTGTAATCAGAAGAAATAAAACAGAATTTTACTGATTTAATAGTATATAGATAACTCCCTTTTGGTTAATCCAATTTTCACTGGCTAATCAGAGGTCATTACTCAATCTCAGTGTTTTAGTACCAACACTGATTCCAACATTATAAGCGAAGTTCCATAGCTTAACTTATGTCAGTAACTATGCAGGTTTTATGTAGGAAAATACAGCCTCTAAAATGAGGAAATAATACACCTCTTTACAGATACTACTTAGAGTCATCATATGCAAAGTACACATACAAATTGCTAGTGAATTACAATAGGATTGTGAAAACAAGAAAGGTTTGTTGCCAATCACATACCCGCCTTTAATATAGTCAAGGAATGAAACTTCGGTTTCAATTAGGAAGGAAAGCAATGTTACCTGAAAGCAAATAAAAGAGAGTCAGACATAAATTGTCATTTCCCATTTGAACAAGTAGAGACATAAGCACAATGTTTTTGGAGCTCTATTCTTAAGACATAATTTCCTACAATGTTAGGGAAATAAGAAGATTAAAAAAAAATTAAACCATTTCAAATTGCAGTTCTTCAAAGGGAAGAGACAAATTTGGAAATCTACTGCAATTGGGGTTATTTTGTTGGTTTCTTTTTTTTTTTTTTTTTTTAACCAAAAGGTATGGAAGGTTGTATTCCAGGGCAGGTTACCACATGCATGTCTTCTGATCACTGTGCACTATATCTACACACAAATATTAGAAGCTAGATGATAATGCATCTATTCTATGAGTACTTCAACACTGTTAAAAAACTCAATTATTTATGTAATTTCTCATCTCACATTAAAAGTGGTACTGAGTATTGATGCAAGCCAAGAATGCAAAAATCTAGATAAATTATACATATACATGAAATACATAAAAAAATTTGAAGTGGAATATGTAAAAAATGCAAAGATAAGAAATTTCTTCAGTCCCAGCTTTTATCATTCAGAAATTATATAGGTCCAAAGCACAGACCGTGGTCTAAAGGTGTTTCTGGCATTTCCAGCACTCGAGTCACAGAAGTATAAACTCAAATGGAAAAGATCCAGCATTTAAGATCGTCATATACCACACAGCATTTATGAAGCAAAGAATTCAATCCAAATTATTTTTTATTTACAAAGTGACACAAAACTCTTTCACAACGTAAGTGCATCAGGCAGTCAGTGAAAGCTGCTTAAGTAACTACTCAACGCAAATTCACTGATAATGATACAAGGAATAAAAAGGGGATGGAAGTTTGTCACAAAATTTGATTTGCCTCCAGCTGCAGCAAAATATAAAAATGGAAAATATTCCTCTGTTGTAAACTTGGAACTCAGAATGAGATTACAGGTAGTAATTCTGCCCTCTGTCCTACTTCCTTTGTCACAGGTTCTCTGTGATTCTTAGTGAGTTGCAAAGCTTACAACCATCACATTACCCTTCTAGTTGAGAGCAGAAGACCATAACAAAGTTCTACCAGACTATCAGTAGCATAGTCTTGCATATAAGACTGAAATTTCTACGCATTTTCCCGCTGGACACAGTCATTTTAATGGTACATCTGTTATTACACTGGTCATCTTGTTTTTAATTAGTTTAAGCAAATGTTTTCAGTGAATCTGGTTTAAAAAGGTAAAAAATGGAAACAGACAACTCCCTTCCAAAGTGGTCAAAGTGTTTACTTCCATACAGACAATGACTACCGATGTTCCAAGTTTTATACAGTGAATTTTAAGTTTCACTACTTTGCTTTGTTTGAAACTAATCATGTATTCGGAAACATTTCTGCTTAGTATGTAAACTACTGTTTACTGTCTGAATTTAAAATGACCCCTTGGATAATAATGAATAGAGATGGCTACTCTATGTACATAGACATTAAAAGCTGCAGTGAGATAGCAGTCAATGATCTATATCCACTTTACTTAAAGTTTTCCAGAAGCCAACTTCCTATTAGTTACAATGGTGGTCTTGGTGTCTGGCTTGAAAATTTAGAAATCTGTGGGATAAAGAGTATCTTGGGTGAATGACAGGGAGAAGAAAAACAGGCAAACACATAGGTAAGTGACAACTTGGAGAAGCGTAAGGGAAGCCTGAAGGACTAACAGAAGGGCAAAATGGGGGCTAAGAGGACTTGATACAGAAAAGAAATTACAAACCCAACAGTAGAGAACACTGGTAGAGAAGGAAAAAGGAAAGAAAATTCCTAACAACTGTTTATTAGAAATTTCCATGTCATTTGAGACAAAGGATAATAAGACACATTTGATTTTTTCTGTCCAAACATGAGTTTGGATATTCTTTCAAATGCAGATAGATACATGTGAAGGTGTTAAAATATTTAAAACCAAAATCAACAGGAAAACTGAACATGTAAATGCATTTTTTGCTCCTCTGTACCCTAAGCCAGATTTCATACCTATTTTGAGTAGACTTACTTTTAGTACTCATTAAAAATAATCACTTTTAATAAGTTTCTGACTCACTAATTTGGCATAATAGAAATTTATTTTAACACGCTAAATTGTAGTAAAAGGAGTATGTTAGCAAAAAATAACTTATCTAACAAATCAGATCTTGTTCGCTAAATTTTCATGGACAAGCTGCTTCTGCCTATTTTTTACAATTTAAAGCAGAGATACAAAATCGGTGTTTATTTTCCTACTGATGAATAGACATATACAAGAATGTGCAAATGACAAAACATTCCTTCAAGGTTACAGTTCAGAGTAAAAGTAGCCCTACTGACTTCCGTGGAACTGTTCATGTGCAAAAAACCCCACATGCTGGATGTGTGTTCAAAAAATATATCTTGTATCTGATTAGGTTTTCCAATATACAGTTCTTCAACATTTATCTTCATTTTTTTGTAAGTGATGTTTTGAACATCATGGATTGCCAGAACACAGAAGCTGAGAAAGTGCTGAAGGCAATTATTTGCATTGCCAGCAAATGGTTCATAAAACAGAATATGTAATAAGAATGAAAGGACATTAAACTCTCATCCCAAACTATAGAAACAGATCTTTCAACATAATTTTACAAAATCCTGCTGGTAACAAAAAATGTTGACTCTTTTTTGTTTAGCCATGATAAGCACACAAGCTTTTACTGATGTTAGCTCAGCAGTTATATTTAAAAAGAAAATTGGCTTTTAAAAGAAGTTCAGATATGTTTCAGATAAAAATTAAGTGTTCAGTCCAATAATTTCAAGAATTTGACTGAAATTTTGATATAACTCATTTTGGAAATTATTGGCAATTTAATAGCACACTTGGACACAGCTTTTATCAGACTCCTCAAATTGAAAAAATTTGAAGGTAAGTGCTGTATAACAGTAAATAGTTTATTGTTGTGGCCTTCACAGAAGGTTCTATTCTAATCCTGTTAAATTACAAGTCAACTGCACTCTATTTCAAGAGAAAAGCAAAGCATCCAGTAACATTAAATATATTTACTTACTGTTCCAGAATTAACATACTTTTTCTTTTTTCCTTTTTTCTTTGGATTTATTACCTAGAAACACAGATACGAATATTAAAGCAGTATGATTTATGATATAACATAAAGATAAGTGTTAAGATACTTTCTATGCAGAAAGTAGTCTATTTTCAGTGGATTCTAAATTTATTCAGCATACTGTTTACTTATGCACCTCAATGCTGAGATACACGCATATTTGAAAATCAGTGAATTTATCTTCCTGGTACCTGCTAGGTAAGCCAATGTTGTTATTCACATTTGACAAACAGGGGACCAGGGCAACAGAGGTGAGAGTGTTCATTAAATCTGAGTGCTCAGTGAAACACTTTGAATTTTGTGGGATTGCAAGATGCAAGATTCTGCATTTTTCTTCATTCCTGATTCCAGTGTTTCAGTGTACTGTGTCACTACTTCTTCATCTCACAGTGCACCTCTTCACATTCCAGTTAATCTGTTTCCATCTTCTCCTCAGTATTATCTGAGAAACCTGAGTTGTTCTACTCCTAGTTTCTGTATTTGGTGCAATGACAGGATCTGGCTGGCAGGAAGAGCAATTAGGGGGACAGATCATACTGTGCCAGAATAGAAACTAGTCAGTAATTTCATGAAAATGGCACTGACCACTACCTGACTGGTGTACAGGAGTTGTGGGGACTCAATGCACACCCCATACACGAGAATCTTCATGGAACTGGACTACAAAGCATTAAATGGTTTTCTTGAATGTCTTGAAACCACACCTATAAAATTTCTCACTGTAGCCACCAATAAAAACTGTTTCCCTTCTGAATACCTACCCATTCAAAGGCAAGTCTTTGTCAGTTTCATTACATACACATTAGAATGTACTCCTGCTTTTTTCAAAACTGCACATGGAATTGGAAGCAAAACATTATTTTGTTAATTAGGTCGATCAACTATCTCCTATATAACTAGGAAACTCAAATCTTTGTGGCTTACTGCCAAGTTTTACTGCAAACTACTCACAGATGTTCTGTGAATGACAAGGAATGAAAACATTCCCAGTTGAAATCTTAGTCACTTAACTGCTATAAAATGTTTAAACAATTTTGCCTGAAAATGGGAAAAATAGTAATATGTCTTCCAAAAATTCTCTCCCCCCAACCAAAATAAAATTATATTTAAAGATCATATTACTTGCACAACACAGAACAGCTGTGAAATGTAAGGCAGAAAGAGATAACTATCATTTGAGGTCTTCCCAAACAGGCTAAACAGAGAGACTCTTTCTTTCCCTCCAGTATGCCACACAGTCATCCGGTAAGTATTCTTCAAAGCTTTTACTGCCTTACGCCATACATAAGCCCTTTAACACTTAAAAACCCCCAAATAACCCTGTCCATCCTATTAACAGTGTCTTGACTGGTGAGCAATGGCTTAAATATGTGTAATGGTGGCTTATAAACAATGCAGTTAATTCTTGTTGAACTAGAGTCTTAGCCAGAAAGTGAGTCCTGCTGACAATTGCCCAGAAGAGGAAGATGAAGCTAACAGACTGCCTGCCTGCCCTGTGGCCCTTCATTCACAACTCTCCAGAATCCAGTGGTCAGGCCTGAGTTAGCAGCATATTTCTTGCCAGCAGTCATTAAATGCCAAAAAGGAGATTCATCTGAACCTTCTGCTTCAGGTAACTTGACAATTGGCTTCTTAGGAATTGCTAGGAAATGCACTAGAGCTTGGAATGAAATATCATGGGAAACAAGACATCTACCTGGGATCAAAGATGAATTAAATCACAGCTTGTCTCTCTCCTATAATTCCAGGTACTATAATATTTATAGGTTTTTTCTCAAATTTCAGATAACTTTATAAATAAAACAACATTTTTTTTAGCCTCTGAAAGTCTTATATCCATGCAGTAACCTAGTAAGCTACAAGAACTCTTACCTATTAAAAAAAGGTCAATTGAAAAGAGCTTGTTATAGCAATGTTTCTAATCTGAAAATACGGGACACCCACTTAAACACAAATTTCTCTGCCTGTCTTGGGTCAGTTTGTAAAGGCAAAACAATTAAGAAAGAATTTGTCCAGTCTCTCTTGTTCAGACTGATCAAGTAGAAGCAGTACCAAAGTACAGAGGATTGCAATGTGGGGAGGCAAACATGAGACACTCAGTAAATGTATGCTATTGCTGGGAGTAAGATATCGATACTATATTTAAGAAACTGCAAAATGACTTAAGATGTTATGACAGAATACTCCTGGTAGGGTAGGAGTCATGTCAGTGATACAACAGGAGAGGACATTTTCACTGCACACAGTAATCTGTGCTGTGACACTATCCATAGGAAACTGCTGTAAATTACAGTAACTCTGGGGTTGATCTTGGATCTAAATAGGAAAATAAACCCATGGCTTTCAGTTATCTTTGTCCTGCTTTGCCCAGCAGCACCTTGCTCATCTTCAAAATAAAAGTGCAGCACAGAATTGGAGCACTCTCCTTCTCTACCTTGCATTAATGCTTGCCTAAACCATCATATTTGCGATCACCCATATTAGGAATATGAAGTTTTATGAAATACTGAAGTTTAATGGCAGTAGTCTGAGACCAATTAAAGGATAGCTTAAGAAATAACAAAGATCTACACACCATATAGAAAAAAACCCAGGCTATAGCCACATAGGCTTGTCTTCTCATTAGTAGTAAGAATATCTTTCCATGAGGAAATAAAAACACATTTCAGTTCTGAGAGACACGATGCACGTAAACTGCATGATGCTGGCACTCATGGTGCAAATACAGAAGCTGACCTAAATCCTTCAAAAAGCATACCTAAAACATGGGAGAAGGTCTTAGTATTTATTCTGAGCAACATAAGAGGTCTTGAAATTAAACTTTCTACCAGGATAACCATGACTAATTAGCTGGATTTGTCTTATATCCAAATCACCCTTGGGAGAAGCAGAACTGAAAGGAGTTCCAATCAAGGGATTAAGATTGCATCAATAAAGATCTTGCAGACAGGCTCGTCCGGAGTTTCACCAATCTGGCCACATATGCGAGTCTGAAATCAGAAATAGGCTCTCCTACCCGAATGGACAAAGAAGGGAATAGAGCCACAGTCCTTGAGACAGCTAGTCATGGAACCATCCCAAGCAACTACAGCCCATATGAATGCACAAGTCACCAGGTGGCATCACACAGCAGAAGCACCTGTATTACCTGCAGTATAATTTGAAGGCAAATTAGCTGCTAATTTGAAAGAGGAGATGCTTATACTAGCAACATTACATTAAAGGGAGATTTGGTGGAAAAAGCTATTCTTGTTTTTCTTGGATGGCACTAATGACCGTTGTTGATGTTGGGGAGCCTTAGATATTACTTTCCCCTGGGGAAGGTCAGGAGGGAGGGATAACATAAAAATCTTGGATTCTGGTAACACTGGAGACCAAGGATAGAGTAACTAAAGAAATACCAAGAAAAATACAACACAATGTCTCAGGTAGAAGCTGCGAAAGAGCTCCAGAATATGAGAAAGAAGAAATACTTTTAGGGACTTCCAAAATAACAGGGGAAAAAAAATAAATGCTAAGCGCCTTGTTTTTTCTTCAGTTCCTACACTTGGTCTGCATTACGTAAGACAAGGGTTGAAACTGCTGGTGCAGTAAGAGGACCCATTAGGTGCTAACAGAACTTCTAAAGAGCAGGAGGGCTCTGTGTACGATGACATTTTCCAAGAGAGGGATGCTTTTAACTAGAATAATCCTGCTGGTAATCAGACCTAGGAATGGGCATTTGTACTGAGGTGTGATGACAGCTTCTAGAGTTAAGGTCTAACCCAAAAGAGCAAGCCTCCAAGAACCAAGGCAAAATGAAGGCAATTTCTAGTAGGATGCACTGTCACCTTTCCTATCCTTCCCTTAGGCACTTTGGCAGATGCTGTATTTTCCTGGGTTATGTTCATTACTCAACTGATACAAATATCTTGTAAGTTCATTAGAGAAGAGACTATAGACTCTTTCATGTGAAAGAAAGGAAAACACAACTAAACTCAAAACCAGACCATTCCTATGTTTAATACTATTTAGAAACTCTGAAAAGGACAAACGATCTCATATTTTATAATCAGTTTATTTTTATAAAGGATCTGTCAAAGAGTTATCAGAGAGACATACTGTCTGGAAATCATAAAAAAAATGCACACCAAAAAAGTCTACCTATAACACACAGTTCTTTGGGTTCATGACTCCGTGATCTGAAGCACTGATTATGAACTTCACACTTGAACTCTTCTAAGGTTCCTCTATTCCCAGTATATAAACACCTTAGGGCAATAAATATAGCACAGACTGCACCTTGCCTAAACGGTAGTTTTCTTGTGTTGTATGAATGCTTGTATCAAGAAATGAAAGACAGCAAAAATGAGAACAGAATTGACTGAGAAAGACAAAATAGTGAAGTTAAAAATAAAACAAAGAAGGCTCTTTGCAAGTCAGCAATTGATGCTATGAAAGACCTACACAGCAAAACCTACAGATTGAGCACTTTACCTTAGAGAAACTGAAAGTATCTGGCACATTCCATACATTTTGTCTATGAGCACGTGTGAAATGGAGGGTGCTAAAAAGCTTTAACACAAATGGCTGGACATAAGCATACATATGTGAAAATACAATAGCGTGTATTTTCACACAAGGGAATATACAGGAGCCTGGAATACATGCGTTATTTCCATGTGAAAATTGCTACTCTTGAGCCCTTGCAGGGAGTATCTCTTTATGGTAACACTGCTCTAATTAAGCAGACCACCTGCTCTCAACCACCACCACCACATCAGTATCATGAGACAGCTGTGGTTTTTTGTGCAAATGCATCAAGAATGCCTATCCTCAGAATGGTGAATTAGATGCTTAGGTACTGCTGATTAGATGCTTAGGTATTGTTGCATACCTAAGCACTAGGCTACTACTGGGTGAAAAAGGAATGGAAAAAGGAAACACAGCGCAATCAGGCAAATAGAATTAGTTACCTACTACCCATATCACCCAAATTAGGGTAATATATCCTGGGTGGGGGTGTGTGTGTCTGTGTTTACACCACCTCCACCCCCACACACACAAAAAAGGAGGTGGAACTTGAAACACCCTACATTGTTTAACCATGGAAAAGAAACCAGTTCCTTTTACAGGAATTCTGGAAGACATCTCCAAGTACACGATGCAATACAGTGCAGACAGACATCCTGCCTCTGGTCCTAAAAGGAGGATAACCATGTTGTATTAACAACAAAACTAATCATTTAGTTTAGATCATTAGACTAAGACAATTTAGGCAGAACTTACTAGATAAGATGCAGCATAACTCTAACTACCTGTACTGCTTCTAGCTGGGGAGCACATTCACAGTATTTGAAGTTACGATACGACACACTGTTACCTACTGAAAATAAAGCTGAAGTGATCTAAGTTATGCATAAAAATAATGGGGACTCAAAACTGAAAATGAGATTTTTTGGATCTATAAAAACATAAGCTGGAGTTTAATACTGCAGAGTGTAACGTATTTCCTTAGGAACAGTTAGTAAGTTGACACCTCTTCTCAGTGACAAAATATATTTTAAATCTTCTCCTCCTATTGCTCTCCTCACTTAACACATTTTGAAATATCATGATACATTTCTCATTCCAGACAGAGATTCTTCCGGGATATTAATTTAAAAATGAAGTTTTAATGCAGGAGTCTTAATGCTTAGACTTTTTTTTTTTTTTGCAGTCAATTTTTTGTGTCCAAATCTGGGATAATTTTTAAACGGACCTTTCCAAAAAAGAAAAAAATGAGTCCCTTTATGACACTTCAAGTTTATGCATCTCAATTTTTGTTTGCACAAACTCACTGATTGCTTCTGAGAATAAATTACAGCATATTTTGAAGACTCAGTAAAGTTTGATTTTGGAAAAAAAAAAACTTTTACTTTTTTGCAAATCCCAATAACGTCAGACTAAATTAAAAAAGAAGTTTTAAACTAGGGATTTATTAGATCTGAAATAAATTTTGGCCACTGACCCCTGAGGAGAAAAGAGAAAGAAGACTAAGAGGGAATGTGGATGCATTCACCTACAATACACAACAAGGTCTTAGCATGCTAGAAGTTATCTAACAATACAAATCTCTAATTGAATTGACAACTGCCTGTCAATCCCAGTATCTGGCAGATGTATGAATCCTAAATTGGAAATGAGATGCAAATTTTTAAGCAAAGATGGTAACTGACCACATGAAAACCCTATCAATAAGTAAGCTAAACTCTGTCACTTGTAAGCCCTACATCAAAATTCTAAAGATTCAAAAGTCTGCATTTAAGATGAAAGGCATGTGAGTCTGCATCTGATGTAGGAATCACCAGATATTCTTTGGATAGGAGAAAATAGCATACAACAAATGTAACAGTTGGCAAAAGGAGAAACAAATGACAAATTGTTCATACACAAAGGGGGTAACATAGTATTTGCCCCAAGTTATGTCATACCAAGCTTAAAGTGCTCTTCTTGCCCTATCACAGCCCAGCGTGCATACACATGCACAATACCTACTTGTCTTTAAATCTTTGCATAGAATCATAGAATCATTTAGGTTGGAAAACACATTTAAGGTCATCAAGTCCAACCGTTAACCTCGTGCTGCCAAGTCCACCACTAAACCATGTCCCTAAGCACCACATCTACATGTCTTTTAAATACCTCCAGGGATGGTGACTCAACCACTTCCCTGGGCAGCCTGTTCCAATGCTTGACAACCCTTTCAGTGAAGACATTTTTCCTAATACCCAATCTAAACCTCCCCTGGCGCAACTTGAAGCCATTTCCTCTCATCCTATCTTTTGGAGAAGAGACTGACACCCACCTTGCTACAACCTCCTTTCAGGTACATGTAGAGAGTGATAAGGTCTCCCCTCAGCCTCCTTTTCTCCAGACTAAACAACCCTCAGCTCCTCCTCAAAGGACTTGTGCTCTTATGAAGCAACACTTATAGATTCTCTGCTCTTTTTTATAAAAGAAGAAATGTGAAATAATTCCAAAGTTTGATTTTGACAAGCACTGTGCAGATTTGATCAGTTTGCCATGAAACCACTGGAAGTGTTCTCATTTATTTCCTGAAAGTGAGTAAATACTCACAACACTTACCTCATACACGTTGAACTGGGATTGCCCTCTCGACAACTCTCTGTAACTTGTTGTGAATTCTCCAATGAAATCATGGCTGTATAAAAAAAAAAGTTTTAAAATCAAATGCACAGCATTTAGTAATTTAAACTGGTATTACATCTATTTATGAAAAAGAGATACACAAACAATATTAACTGACTCCCAAGAAAGGAGCAATGGCAAAAGATATAATTTGCTTAAAAATCTTTGTGTTGTTTATTCACTCTATTAATAATAAGAATTTAGAGATGAAAAGTATTAGCTTAAATCTTTCTGATGGCTTCTGCTTAACTTAGCTGCACAATGAGGACTAGACTGTAAATTAGTGATCTGACCCCAATGTGAGTTTACAGAATCTGATAAACCAGAGTGGGCTATCAAAGACTATCACCATTTTCTCAATGGGTGACCACTGGCATCACAGACTCTGAACTGTGTTCAGAGACTGTTCAAAGACTATGAGAGAAAGGGAGACATTAAGGGTGTGAAAGGAATAACTCAAACCAGAAAAGACCAGCCCTATCAATTTGTGTAAAGTGATATTGAATGATACTTTTAAGGTGAAGACCCAAAGCTTATTTCAGCTGCTATGTCTTTCCACCTGGGAGGTGAAAAGCAATCCACTGAGGCTACTCAGCTTATGATATTAGACATCATTGGAAAGTAGATTTTAACCTAACACTAAAGCAGTGGTTATCAGGCTTCTCTTCTCTAAATTCTATTCCAGCTCCAAGAATACATTTGACGTTCCTGTGCTGTCACCCACGTTTTGAAAACTGCTTTGTGAACTCTTAACCAGGGGATGGCATGCTGCCAAGAAGACACTGTGAGCAAGGTGGCCAGAGGGAGCGTAGTGGAAGAAGCATCGCTGAGAAAGGCGGCTGGGGTCAGGGAGCTGGGGCACAGAAACCACAGGTCTAACAGAAGTGACTGAACTGCAGGTTCATATCAGGAGCCTGGAATGGAAGCGACTGCGGGGGTGAGTGCGTAACAACTGGCTACACAACTCCCAGCAGTCACAAGACCTGTTCCCATTCTCGCCTCTTCCCAGGTGAACTTTCCTCACGGCTGCTCCAACTCCCATTCCTCCCTGCCCCGTCTCTCCCTCTGTTTTCACAGTTGTTCCCTAACAAAGCGTTGTATCAACTCTACACTCTGCCTCCACATCTGGTGAGCTATGAAAATAACTTTTTTACCTTCCCTCCAATGGTGAACTAGGATAGAAAGTCAAAGTTTTATGACTTTGTTACTTGTAAAATTTGTTTTTAAGAAACTTCTAAATTAAGACACTTCTAATTAAGCTATAAATATTAGAAGAAAATTTGAATAAATCTGAATGTTGCAAGGAGAGGAAAAATGGAAACAATCCATATTGACATGAAATTTCTTTCTTGATTTATTCAAAATGAAATGAAAAAACAAACCCCAAATATAAATCTCACTTTCTGAAACCAGCATGAATTCACAAAATATGTAAACCAAACAATTAGAAGGTCCAGTCATCACGCTAACGCACATGAAATAAGCAAAGCATCTGTAAGAAAGCTTGAGAAATACTATATGGTGAAGATATTCCTGATTACTCAGGAATAGCTCAGAAGGGACCACCTCTCATGAAACACTCCCCTTCCAGTTTGGAGATCAGGAAATTGCTTCTGAGACAGACAAAGACTTTTCTTAAGAAACACATTTTGGAGGTATCATCTCCTTTGATTAAATGCTCTCCAGACTGCAATGACTAACCAGGGGAACAGCGGAAGCCATCCATACAGGCCATGGAACTTGAGTTCTATATGGGCTGTAGCACACAAGGTGTATTTAACCTCAGGTAAGCAGTGCACTGGAGAAAAATGCACCTTGGTTAAAGAGGAATCTTTTCCTTTCATATCAGTTGTTACCTTAAATTTTCAAGTCAGTTGGTCTATTTCGGAGGCATAAATTCAAACAAGAGCTCAATGACTACCTACAAACCTGCTGTAGCAAACAGAGGAAACGTAAGCAATTCTAGACAGGGTTGTCTCTGGGGAAGAATAAATCTGTATTGCTCAAAAGTAATTGTTTCCTTAATTTTAAGAGACACTGGAAAGCCTCCTTTCCTTGTGGCAATATACTCAGACTGATAAGAACTGAGCTAGAAATATATAATTCCTCTGACTAATCATGTTAAAAAGGTATGGGCATATATAACCAGCCTCGGAATTCTCGGCACTTAAAAGATCAGCCTGGATCTTAACGCTCAGTATCCAGATGGATGTACTCCTCTCCAATAGGTTGGCTCTGAAAGGTGAGTGCCTGTCAGACAACGTTTGCCTTCGCCAAAAGTATAACTCGTTAAGAAAAACAAGGTACTGATCCCTCCCAATATTCATGATCACACTTCACCAAATGGATCTCCTTAATAGTCTCTGGATTGAGAATCCAAGGAAGTTATTCTCTTTGCCTTCCTAACACCAAATATTCCTAAAGATTTTTGTCCATGAGTGGCATATCAGAACCCTAAATCAGAGACACTTAGCACATAAAATAATCACTTGAACCACATTTCCGTAAATCTGCCACT
Source organism: Morus bassanus (assembly GCA_031468815.1). Classification (NCBI taxonomy): domain Eukaryota; kingdom Metazoa; phylum Chordata; class Aves; order Suliformes; family Sulidae; genus Morus; species Morus bassanus. Next base: position 68,188,415 of record CM062571.1, read on the forward strand.
TTTGGTACTATGCCTTGAAGTGCTGAAAATCACTTTCAGAAGTGTATTAACTTTGACTTTTTTTTAATAATCTAATGGAAGAAAACAATGGAGGAACGGACAATCATCACCAGAAATATGGCAGTAAGTAAGGGGAAAAGTATCATAATCTAAAAATGTAGCTGGAGAAGGAGGATGAAGATGGAAGATGAGAGATAAGGTGAAAGAGCCTAGAATCTGAGATTTACAATCCCTCCTGCAGTGTTTAGATTTTTCGCATGAATGTTTCAGTGGCCCAAGTTTAGCACGGTAATATTTGCAGTTTTAAAATTCAAGAAAAAAAAATTTCTTCTGCATAACAGATCATGAATGTCAAGGCTTTTGCACCACGCATGCTAAGTAACAATTTCTCTGAAATTAGTGAAAAAGCCTTCATAGAGAAATAAAAAAATCAGAGTATTGCTGATGTGCTGATGAGAAGTTGCATATCATCTTATTTTTTTCCTTCTGTAAGACCTGTCTGCAAGTACTTCATTGCTAAGAACACTCAACAAAAAGAAAGTCACTTTGTTTCACACAAGTGGGCTTGTCCAAAGTGACAAAAACAACTTTTGTGACTTCTTATAGCACCAAATATTTTGGAGTTTGTCACAGCTTTTAGAAGCAGTAAAAGGTACCAATTAGAACATGTGGTTCACATTTTAACAGTTTTTGTGCAAAAACTGGTTTGAGACAAAGAAATGTTTGATAATCAATAGCGTTAATGTTGCAAAGGTAGTGTTACCTTTTAGTCAAGAAATTTTAAGTGATGTTTGAAAATAAACGAGAGCTAAGAATATACAACTACTCTTAACAGTGTAATTCACAAAAGTGACAGTAAGCAGCTCAACCCAAAGCACCCTGATGCTGTCTTCCCCAAGCACAGATAACACAGAATAGGGAAAAAGAAAAAAAACCTCTAAGTCAAGACTCAAGAATTCAGAGGCAAGTCAAGTTAAGATTCAGAAATCAATTATATGCACAGTAATGTTGCCTTTCTGATTGCAGAATAACCTACAATATTCAGTATAACTTGTTTTGTTATCTAGGAGGCTCTCTGATGATCTTTCAAAGGTTGCTCCTGCCTAGTCTGCACATCTCTGGAGCAAACGGATTCAGCCTAGTGAGGTCATCAGCTAGTGTAAAAACTGCTTATAAACAAAGAGTCCATAAAAAATGGAAATTAAGATAAACTGAGTAACAGCAGCATTGTATAAAAAATGATAGACTAATCTTGAATGGGATTCACTTCAGATAACTTTGACATCGCCAAATGTAAGTCAGGCACTTAGGTTCTTGCTGTGATCACTAACAAGTCATAGGCACCACGACATGGCAATTTATTCCAGTTAGGATTCAATCAGACCATTTTCCCCTGTAAGCTACTGAAGTAGCTTAAATGATTAGTTCAATTTAGTTGTCTGATTTCTACATTGTCTGAGGTTACATGAGATGAGTCCTGTCTCATCTTTATGAGGAATTTAACATTAAGATGTCAGTGTTCTGCCTGCTTCTAAATTCAAAAAAGATAGAAAGCAAATAGCAAAAAAATCATACCATTAGAATAAAAAAGAATACATGTAAATAGTATCCTTCACTTTTTGTTTTTTAGATATTAATTTTATTGGTATTCAGAGTGGGATGTGAGCAAAAGCAGATAATCTTTCAAACTGGGAGAATATAAAGGCTAACGATTGCCTGAATTCCACAGTTATGTTGAAGATTTCACTCAGAACTGCAGCTACACAATATTATTTGTCAGATTTCTGCCTTTTTTTTCTAATCATACTTCAGTTTCAGATTTTGGACAAAATGGGACAGCACATGGGGTTTGATACCTTAATAAAATATAGTCTTTATTTTTTATTAACTTGCCAATATAATTTAACTTTTCATTGTTAGACTATTCTCAAAAAATATTGTAGTTTATACACAAAAGTGTAAATATATCACATATTTAAGGATTTGGCAAATCTAAGTAAGGAACAGAGGATGTTAACAGAAATTCATCATTACAGTGATGCAGTGATTTTTTGCTAATATGGCTTTGTTAATTTAAACCCTTGTATTTTTAATTGCCAGAATATGTTATTTTGTCACTCAAGGGAATATCTAATCAAGAAGGATGAATTTGCACTAGCAGGTATTTATAGAGGGTAAACGTGATAAGAATGCTTATAAATCAACAGACTTCATAATGGAAACAAAAAGATAAAAATATAAGCTGAGAAAGCTGAAACTGGTTTTGGACCTTGTCAGCAAGGAAATGAATGGCAACATAGAATGAATTTGCTTATTATGATTACAAGATCTATTGGGCCACAGAAGCACAATATCATTAGCTATAATAGTAAAAGCAAATTGCATTAGCAATATTAAAGACATTACTATAAAATAAAAAAATATACTCTTAAAAACCCAAATGTAAGTGCATATCCATATAGTTAAAAATATAAATTCAGATTAATAGGAAATAATTAAGGCAAACCAACTTAAAGATAAATAGAAATCAACATATTCTTGTATGGCACACAAGTTCTAGTACCATGATTTACGAGCACAGTTTCTAATCAAAGTATTACAATACAAGCTTAAACATTTTTAAAAGAACAAGAGATATCAATCCAGTCTGATCAAAAAATAATTCTATCTAGTTTGTCAAAATAAAGGCAATGTGAAAGGCTAATTTCTTCAGAAAAAAGGTACACTCGGTACAGACAGCAAGTTTGAATAATAACCGATTGCCCCTCTTGAATATAGCAAGAGAAATTCCACACATATTCCGCCATCCTCTTTCTAGCAATGGAGTCATTTAAAACCCAGGTCTTCCAACTCTAGAGTTTACAACAATGTTTTGATGAAGACAGGCATGGAAATGAACATTCAAACCCAATCTGAAATGATGATAATTAATAGGCAGTTTCCACACTGCAATATCTAGGCAACCATGAGGTAGCAGTTGCAGGCTCAGGCATTTTATCATACTTGAAAAGCAACAGTTTATGAAGCAGTGTTTTAAGAAAAGAAAGTAGATTATAAAAGGGATTATCCCTCTCTTCATACATGTACATTAACTGATAACATAATGAGATTCAGAAAACTGATTTTACAGGTCACAAAGCATTCCATCTTCATTGTTCCATGTATGAATACATACACTTCATGTCTGAAATAGACTAATGTATCAGCATTTACCACACAACTGCAAAACAAAACCAACCTGTAGCACAGCAAAACTTTTTTTCCAGTACCTGTACCTCTAAATATTGATAAATACCATTCTCTAGTCCTGTTCTGGCCACTATATATGTATGCATTTTAAAACATGTATAAATATGCATGGATACCCCCGAAGTTTAACAACAGAATTAATGTCTTACCTTCCATCTCTATCCCAATCATACACTTCTACTTTGATTGTCCTAAAAAAATAAAAAACACAACCCTATTAAAACATACCAGGATTGCCTTTAATACTTGTACTTTAATAGCATATGGGTGCATCAGTTGTTCCAAATCCAGAAGGCAGAATTTTCTAGTCATTTTTTATGGGGCAGAAAATAGCAAGTCACTCAGGTTACCCAATATATCTTCATAAATTAATAGTAAAATACAGCGGAAGCTAAGGAAACAATTGAACACATTGGAAATTTAACAGAGTTATTTCTTCTTGCTGTTGCTCTGAAGGTTCCGTGTTTTTTTATAAATTATTCTCTAAACCTTAAAGTACTATCAAAGTTTTTAAAAATATTAACAAACTGGAACTTATTGTGACAGTTTCTTTGGTATATGCTATTATATGGAAAAAGGATATCTACTGTGGGGTAATAACATCTTAGAGAAAAAAGTAATACATCCTTATTTGAGAAGAAGAGTGCAGAGATTGAGAGGGCCCTTATAAAACAAAATTATTAAACAGCAAAATACAGATTAAAAGCAATGTTCACAACACAAAGTAAAGCACATTTAAAGGAGTAAGGAATTCTAGTCTATACATTTTGGTTCTTAAATGAAAATAAGTCCTCCAGAATACAAAAAAACTTCAATCTGGTAGACAGTATTAACCTCTTCTAAACATCGTGCAGTGGTGAAAAATGAAAACTCTGTGAGATCCAACCAAGACCTTGTGAAGGCCCTGTCTGTGGCTGTAGATGAAAGAAATTAGTAGTTCTTTAAACACTGCACTCTCCCCCTTTTAAACTCCCCCAACCTCCCAATAGAGGAGGAGGCTGCTTGGCTATCCAACCAAAGAGGACAGAAAAGTGCAGCATATTTTTTTTTTAATTCCTATAAAGCCAACAGGATGGTTGTTTAGTTCTTTCATCAGACTACACTAGATAACCATCAGATTATACAACATAACCATGACTCTGGCTTCACAGAATGAATGGGACAAGCAGATTGTGAGGTATGGGGGTGGGGAGTGGGGTGGGGTGGGGTGGTGGGAACAAGACAGAGGCAGACTCTGGGTTCCAGTTTTTCCCAAACGAACAGATTGCCCTGGACACTGTGGGAATACTCACCCTCCTCTTAGTGAGTCAGGAGCTGGTGGGCAAGTTAGGTAATAAAATGTTAAAGTCTGCCAACACACAAGTACTCAGCACTAACACTTTTTCAATAGGAGAACGAATTAGAATTTGTTTCATTTAAATCAGAATTGAAAGCCAAACTACTAGTTTATTATACACACAAAATAATACATGGATCTAAAATATTTTTTCACAGTATAAAACAATAAATAATTGGCAAATTTTCAGAGAAGTGCGTCATGAAAAATGTTAGGTATATAATGGTTTCCTACAGTTTCTTGAGCATCCCTCTGATGAATCTGCAACTGGCTACTGTGTGAATCAGGATACTGACAGAAGATACCAAAACAGTTTAACTAAAAGTATGATTCAATAAGCAAGCTCATGTACCTCCTATGCATTACTTCAAATTTATGAGATTATGCCTCTCTCATGAAGAAAGGCTCAGAGAGTTGAGGTTGTTCAACCTGGAGAAGAGAAGGCTCCAGGGAGACCTTATTATGGCCTTTCAATATAGAAAGGGGACTTATAAGAAAGACTGAGACAAACTTTTTAGTAGGGCCTGTAGTGACAGGACAAAGGGAAAAGGTTTTAAACTGAAGGAGGGTAGATGTAGACTGGATATAAGGAAGAAATTTTTTACAATGAGGGTGATGAGACACTGGAACAGGTCTCCCAGAGAAGTTGTGGATGCCCCATCCCTGGCAGTGTTCAAGGCCAGGTTGGATGGGGCTTTGAGCAACCTGGTCTAGTGGAAGATGTCCCCGCCCATGGCAGGGAGGTTGGACTAGATGACCTTTAAAGGTCCTTTCCAACCCAAACCATTCTATGACTCTATACACACATAAGAGCTGCAAATGGAAGATGAATGTGGAGATGAACTGTCTCCTTATAAGTAAAGTGAACCTCTGAGGACAGCTCTAACTATTCTTGCTTCAGGGATGACTGAGGAATATACATAATGTAGAAAATAAGAGTTTCCCATGTAAAGGATCAATCTTATTTTACATACTTACTTGAAGAGTGGATTTCTTAAAATGCAAATACTATAGAGCATATTGTCATCACATCATTAATGAAACAGGAAACATATCAGGATGGAGATAATATATAGTTTCATTTAACTCCATTTACTATGGAAAGAGTGTATATATAAGTAAATTCAACAATCAGTAATAATGAATCCTATCTGGCCTAAAATGAACTGAACATGGGATAGAAAAATAACACCTCCAGACTTCCTATATTTTAAGCAACAACGTGCTTACTTTTATTCTTCAGAACAGTTTCACATGAAGTGAAGTCATCAGGTCTGTGGTATTAATAGAGGGGACAGGAATCCAAGCAATTACTTTATAATTTGCTTCCACAGAAGCTGCTCCCCATTATTCATGTGAGATACAGTTGAATACATGTTGCATAATTTTCTTTACTAGGAAGGGACTCTTTGGGAATAAGGTTGATCAACAGTTGATATTATGTACACCAACAAATTCATGCCTAGATGTTTTTCACATTTTTTATGATATTCCAAAATAGGCAAAGGAGGAGTTGCTTTGTCTCAATTTTAATGGCTCTGACCACACAATTTGTTACATTTTATCACTCTTATGGAATTTCAATTTGGGGTCAAGTTCCCTTAAAATGAAAACTGATTAAAGTGAAAGCTGTTCTGTGGAATGAAATCAAGAACAGCTCTAAACCTACTTTATCCCACCAAGTATTTGACCCTTGAAAGGAAACCATATTTAATTTAGTAAGAAAGGCAATATCACAGAGGTTTTTCCCTAGAGAACCATTATTTTACTTCCAGGTTTCAAAATCTGTTACTATTAAGATAGCCTGGACATGCTAGTAAGTTAAGATTTACTTAAGGTTTAGTGGGACTTAAGTTTTGAATTGTCTTACAAATCTGTGTTCAAATAGCCAAATCATCTCAGAGAGAAAACTTGAATTATTAAGATAAATTCTTAAGATTATTAAGATAAATTCTTGCGAAGGATCTTCAGACATGCAACTTCAGTAAGAGCAATTCTTCCTTGAATAAAGCTCCTCTCTCCTGAAATTCATTTCATATTAAAAGGATTGACCACAGATCTCCAGTTTTACCTATTTTGCATGACTTGAAAGATAAAAGGCCTTTCAAATCTTCACGTACTGATATTTTACCCTCTCTACACTGCTATTTTATCTTAAAGGACACAGTTTAGAGGATGAGTTCTCTGTTTTAATTTTTAAAAATCTTTATTTAAAAAAAAAATAAGGTTAGAGAATGTTGCAGTTTAGGATATCTCTTCCTCAAAACTTTTATGCAGAAAATAACTGTCTGTAAGTGCTATTTAAGAGCTCATACTAACAGAAAGAGAAGAACAAAAATATTAGAGATACTAAGTACTACTGTAGTACTGAAATCCCATCCCTGTGATGGCTGAAAACATATTGTATGATTACACAGTTTGAGAAAAATTAAGCAAATCCTCATCTTTTCACAAAGGTGGACTGGAAAAAGTGGACTGAGCTTACTCAGAAGCATACACTAACTGAAGATTTACTCTCCCCAAAACTAGAACGAATGTTTACTGTGATATATTCTTACTAATGACATTACTCCCACCTTTCACCTCTATCACAGAACCCAGAGCACCAAAATTTGATCTGTGAAACTATCATTATGTAAAAGAGACTTCTGGGATTTGTGTTTTTATGTATTACCATGCTGAGCTTAGGAATCTAATCATTACCTTTAGAAAGAAAATTTTTCAAACAAACGAAAAAAAAAACCCCAACAACCAAACTTTGGATGCTTTTTCTGGACTACCAGCAGACACTAATTTGAATTAATCTGACAGCTAATGAGTATTTCTTGATTTGAAACATGACTGTTGTAGGCAAGATTATGAAGTTCCATGGAGCCTTTTATTCATAAGGCATTCACTGAGCACATTATGTTGAAAGCATTCAAAGTAGAATCAACATGAGAAAACAGTAGTTACACAATAATTTGAGGCATGCTATTATACTTTTTAATTCTCTTTTGGAATGCTGGAGTTATTTTAATATGCCTCTACCACAATATCTTTTTTTAATTATTATGAAAACCTTTTTTCTTTAACATGATAAATAGTGCAGCATCCAGAGACTAGCTTCATGTGCACTATTTTACTTATTCATTATGCACATGAACCCATATACAAGTTAAAAATTCTAGTTGATTAGAATGTACTTAGGAAATTGCTACATTTCTATTGCATCTAATTGAAGGAATAACCAACATGGCTGACAACAACTGTATCAAGTACTTCAAAAGGAGAGTGTTAGCAATGTAGGAGAAACCTCTTCCTTCAGTTTGAAGGAACGTGACATCAAGTACTGGAAGAGTATCACAGATCAAATAAAGCAGCTAAGATCCAGCAGGAAAGACTAAAAATGGCCATTCCCTCCAAAAATGATAAAAATACCACTTTCCTAGGGAAAAAAAAAATCACAAGTCAATTAGCTTTTGACTTTTTAATAAACAGCTTATAAAGACAGATCTTTAGGTTTATTACTGTGAAAGCATTCTGCTTAGCTTAGTGAATATAAGCACTTCTTACTCTACTGCTTCTTCATATTGACTACTGAGATTCAGTCAGTTGATTCAAGAGTTGGTTTGTTTATCCCCTGGCATTAGCTAGTAAATTACAAGTTCAAGCAATGCCTCCCCAGAAGACTAGGCTTTCATGGTAACTGATTAAAATAATTTTAGTGTACACATTTCACTGAATAATTAGCTTGATAAAGTAATGCAATAGAGTTATGACATGGCAAAATATGTACTATAGTAACAAAATGTACAGGAATGGATGGTAATCACATACGTGGAAGCTGAAAATAAAAACTGAGGGAGAAAAGAAAAGTAACTACTTAAATTCCAAATTAAAGATTGTTTCAAAGACACACTCATAGGAAAATTATCCATTTGAGCAAAGTCTTACTTAATTTCTCTACATGCAGCAATATGTTTCAAAAAAGGATTTGGCTTCTGCTGATGGAAACATTAGTTCATGGTTAGAAGAATGCAACACTAAACCTCTTTTTATTTTAATCAATAAGATAAAATACTTTAACTTATATAAGATAAGATATGATCATACCAATCTCAATAAAATAAAATAGATGTTTAGGGGCTACAAGGCATTAAAACCAGATATTTGACCTTTTGCCTTTGAAACACCCAGAAAAGTACATTTTGCATCTCTTGTATTTTTCACACAGTCTCTGCAAAGCTGAATTGAACCTTAGCACATCTATCCACCCATCTAATACATTCAGCTTACATATTATGCATATTTTTATTCTACTCTTCATATATTTCCTTCATGATTTTAAACTAAATATTACACTCTACAATGCTAAAAGTATTATGACTAATTGATAAGTCTATACTTCCTCAGAGCCTCACTAAACTAATTCCAGTACTTCAGATTTCAGGTAGCAGAGAGAGATAAACTACCAGACATTTAACTGGGTACTTAATAACATCAATATCTAAATGCATTTCAGAAATATGAATGGCGACAACAGAACAAGAAGTCATCAACAGGGAGTTAAACCTTTTTCTTGTTGATATTGTTAGAAGTTAACATGACCAGTTTTTAAGGAGTCTAAAAATATCCATCCTTCCTCAGCTTAAGTAATTTGCTTGTTATTTTTGGTAAAACATGGTTAAAAAATGGTATTCTTACCACATTTTTCAAAGATGGATCTTTTTGCGTGAGTTCACTGAAAACTTCAAATCTGAGATGATGATTACCTTCTGTGTTTCTCATCTACTTACATGTATTTTAAAGGCTTTCATTTATCAGCATCCTCTGACATTACAATGTCACCCAAGGAAGACAGATCATAATTGTTTTTCATTGAAACATTATTAAAAAATACTTGCGCACACTAGTAACAGTGGCCATTTTTCAAATTAGTCTTTTCTTTCTAACTGTTTCTTAATCACACCATAGAGAGTGAAGAATTTTTTCCAGAAATCACCACTAACATTTCCTACAGATTTAGCATATTAGCTTTATTTTTCTAAATTCTTTAATGTGATGAATGGTTTTGAACACACATTATCCTTTCAAAATGCTGATTAAATAGCCTAAATAACATCAGGAACTGAATTGCATAGAAAAAACTTAAATATACAAGAACAGAGGGGTTCAGGGGAGAAAAAAAAATCATATGCGAGAAGAAAGTTTAACCTATAGCTTACCGGTCATAGTCTCCATTACACAGCGCTCTGACAGAAATCTTGAATGCCTGCCACACTGGATTTAATGTATTTTTTATGACTTCTGTTTTGTGGCAGATTGTAAAACTGTAATTAAAAAAAGATATATTTTGTATTTATTTACTTTTTCTTTTGTGTCATCAAACATGGAATCAGAAGAGCTGTAATCTGTATTCACTTACACAATGTCCATATAAAATTTAAGATAAGAAAAAAAGAAACACAGTGAAATTGGAGAGAAGGGAGGACTGAAAAGGACAGACCTATTTGGGAGAGATTACAGACTAGGGTGCTGAAAAACTCTACACCTAAAATGTTTAAACCCAGAACTTCAACAAGAATTACACTTGTTTAATAGGCACTGTACAGCCAGGAATCAGTCACAGATCCAGACAGAAAGTGGTCTGGTAGGATTTGACTCTTGCTTAGCAATTAAGAAATTGAGCCAAGGTAGTCATGGCTTTCTGATGCTTGTTCCCCATTTTATGTCTATGATTTTTTAACCAGGGCTGTCTCAGGTAAAACATACAAGACTCTGTGAGATCCCATGATCACCTTGTCTCAGGTGAAATACAATTGTTTTAATGCATTCTGCCTTCTCTAAATGATGCAAAATTAAAATATTCTTTTGGATCCTCATCTTGGGGACTGAATTGTTCAAAAGAAAATAGGAGGCAAGGTCACTGGTGAAATCACTACTGAAATTCTACATACAGATGTAATAAAGTTGTCCTTTGAGGTAATATCTTCCTTATATTCTGGCTATGATTGAGAAGGCATGCCTGAAGCTACGAGACAGAAAAAGAGAGCATCCTTCTGCCCATGGGTGCAGAAGTACTGCCCTAACCTCCTGCTGTATTCAGGAGACCAATAAAGAATCAGTGGCTCACCACTCACCTCTTGGAACGAAGTGGAAAAGCATGGCACTCAAAGCCAAGAGAAACTGCATATACCAGCACTCCCAGTAATGCCCAGCAAAATGCCACTAATGACCTTAATGCCACTCGCAAAGGAGCCATAACTACTCCATGCTTGCAATTTAAGATAGTCAGCATTTATTCAGGAAGCTGTTCCTAGAATCTGCTTCCAAGAGGAAAAGAGCAAGGAACAGACACATATACCCATACACAGGTTTATGTTAACAACTGTTCCAGTTAAGCTATTGAAACAAGTAATATCATACATGTCTAGCCTCTGGTTTGATAAAAAGTTGTATGTGAGGACTGTCAGTTTCCAAGAAAACTTAACCTGCCAGTAGACCCCCACGTAAGCAGTACACTGACCAGAAGTTAGCATGTCAAGTCTTAGCAGCAGAACAAGAGAGATTAACCTACTTCAACAAATTAAAACATGAATGTAGCAAACAGCCAATTGTAAAAAAAATTTTATATTTAAGGTATTTTTGAATTCTATTTCCTAGAACTCTGTCAAAAATATAAAAGATATTTCCAAATTTGCAGTGTAAAATGTTTTTACCTAAAACAATTTCTAAGCATTAGCATATTCTGCAGCTACAATTTGCTTTGAGAATTCTATTTAATTTAAAAGCATATTATATCTTAGCAAAAGTAATGCTATTTAACTATTTTTATTACAATTAATTTTCATAGTGCTCTATATTTATCATACATTCAACTCTTAAAACCCTGAGTTGCAATATTTGATCTATTTGTTACAATAATTTATTCCTATACCGCATAACATGATATAGTTCCAAACTAATCCAACAATTGTAAAAGAAACACAGCTTAATCTGACAAATATAAAAAAATGAAAACTATATTACCATCTGCAAACAAAGAAGTTGCCTACTGTTTAGCAGCAGAAATACTTAACAGGCATGTACCTGCCATCTTCATTGCTTCGATGAAATACAAGGAAAGGATCAGATTTCCCAAAGAAGTCCTTCTTGTCTAGTTTGTTCGCACAAAATTGCATTAAAACTGAATCCTGAAATGGGTAATATAAAAAAATTACATACAATATGCAGTTTATTACACTAAAATAAAAAAAAATCATTGACTAATAACCATACAAATAGAAAACAAAATAAATTAATAAAATAAATATCTGCCTTCTAGACACTCTCTATATATTCACATTCCTGCAATGTCCTTATAGTGCAGTTTGGACGGCTGGAACCAGGAATTCCTTTGTAGGGGCCATGCAGAGGACAGATAAATTTCTATGCTAAATGTCTCAGGATTTTTCCAGCATCTTCTGACATCCAAAGTTGCATTCTCAGGGAAGTAGATGCATAGGCAAGAAACGCATATTAGAATTAATTTTAAAAACCCCAGTGAGACACAACTAAGCCTCATTCCTTCAGTGGCTTAAACCTGCAGTTGTCTGCTCCTGCTGTCTATAAAGCAAATAGCTTAGCAACTTGCAACTAAGAGTCTAGAAGCTTCCAGAAAATGAGCCTGGAAGATACCAAATGCACCCATTCTCATGACAGATAAGGAGAAAAGTTTCTTTGCTGTGGTTAGGCAAACTGGTAGTCACACATGGCACCTCTTTGGGCTGAGTCAAGAAGGCGAGAAGCATTATAAATGCAAAGATAAACCTGCAGACCCACCAGCTAAGTGGGGCAGGGCCTGCTGGAAGACTGTGTTCCATAAACAGGTCTACAGGTGTAACAGCAGTGAGAGGAAGACTAGGAAAAATGTGGGCTCACCACTCAGTAGGGCAGGGGACCAAGTGACAAAGGACATGGAAAAGTCTGTATTTTTCATAGTCTTCTATGCCTTAGTCTTTACTGGTAAGATTTGCCTTCAAGAATCTTGGGCACCTGAGACCCAGACCTGAGAAAGTCTGGAACAAGGATGACTTGCCCTTGGTAAAGGAGGACCAGGTAAGGGAACATTTAAACAGACTATACATACAGAAGTCCTTCGGTCCTGATAGGATGCACCTGTGAGTGCTGACAGAGTTGGCCAATGTCACTGTGAGGCCATTTTTTATTATCTTTGGAAAGTCATGACGTTCAGGAGAAGTTCCTGACAACTGGGAGAAAGCAAAGGTCACTCCTATTTTCGAGAAAAGCCAAGGAAGAGGATCCAGGCCAGTCTTTCCTCAATCCTTGAGAAGATGATAGAGCAAACAATCATGGAAAACATTTCCAAATACATGAAAGACAAAAGGTGGCTTAGAGTCATCAGCATGGATTTGCAAGGGCGAAATTCATGTCTGATCAACGTGAAGCCTTCCCTCATGAAATGAGTGGCTCAGTGGATGAGGGAAGACAGCTGGAGGTTGTTTATCTTGACCTTATCATGGCCTTAGACACCATCTCCCATAACATCCTTGTTCACAGACTGATGAATTACAGACTAGATAACTGAACAGTGAGGTGGACTGGAAACTGCCTGAACTGTTGGGCTTCAAAGGGTCATGATCAGTGGCACAAAGTCCAGCTGGAGACCAGTCACTAGTGGTGTACCCCAGGTGTCAAAAATGGGGCCAATAATATTTAACATCTTCATTAATGACCTGGATCATGAGACAGAGTAGACTCTCAGCAAGTTTGCAAATGATACAAAACCAGAAGTAGCAGCTAATACACCAGATGGTTGTGCTGCCATTCAGAGGCACCTGTACAGGCTGGAAAAACAAACCAACATGAACCTCATGGAGTTCAACAGAAGTAAATGCCAAGTACTGTACTTGGAGGGGAATAACCCCATGCACCAGCACAGGCTGCAGGCCAAACAGCTGGAAAGTAGCTTTGCAGAGAAGGACTGGGGGGTCTTGGTGGACACCAAGCTGACCAATGTGCCCTTGGCAGAAAAGAAGGCCAACAGCCTCCTGGGTTGCATTAGGAAGAATGCTTGACAGAAAGTTGAAGGAAGTGACTCAGCACTGGTGAGGCCACTCCTGGAGTACTGTGTTCAGTTCTGGGCTCCCCAGTACAAGAAAGACATGGACATACTGGAGCAATTCCAGTAATAGGGTCACTAAAATGTTTAAGGAGTGGACCATCTTTCATATGAGGAGAGGCTGAGAGAGCTGGAATTATTAGCCTGGAGAAGAGAAGGCTCAGGGGGATTTTATTAATTTGTATAAATACCTGATGGGAGGGAGTAAGCAGACCCTGCTTAGTGGTATCCAGTGGAAGAACAAGTAGTAGCTGGTATAGCGCTGTGTTTTGGATTTAGTATGATAATACTAAATATATAAAACATCAGTGATAACACACTGATGTTTTAGTTGTTGCTAAGTAGTGCTTACACTAAGTCAAGGACTTTTTCAGCTTCCCATGCTCTGCCAGGTGCACAAGAAGCTGGGAGGGGGCACAACCAAGAGAGCTGATCCAAACTGGCCAAAGGGATATTCCATACCATATGATGTCATGCTCAGCACATAAACTGGGGGGAGTTGGCAAAGGGGCAGTGATTGCTGCTCAGGAACTGACTGGGTGTCAGTCGGCAGGTGGTGAGCGGTTGCATCACTTGTTTTTTTCCTGGGTTTTGTTTCTCTCTCTCGTGTTGTTTTCATTACATTATTATTATTATCATCATCATTATCATTATTATTATTAAATTATTAAACTGTTCTTGTCTCAACCCATGAGTTTTCTTACTTTTGCTCTTCAGATTCTCTCCTCGATCCCACCAGGGGTAGGAGGAGGGTGAGCAAGTAGCTGCAATAGTGCTTGGTTGCCGACTAGGGCTAAACCACAACACTCTAATTCAGTGACTCTAAAAATCTTTCCTATTGTGAATGTGAGCTATAAAAGTTTGGCAAAAAAATCTCAGAAGATCAGATAAGAATTAATCCAAATATGAATAACATTAGGTAGGGAAATATCACAGAGGAAGTATGTGACAGCTGGTGAGACAGTGCAAGAGTTTGTGTGAGAGAGAGTGCACATGAAAGAGCATGACAAAGAATGCAAAAGAGTGCGAGAGAGAGAGTCCCAAATTCTTTGCAAGCTCTCTTCAGTGATTTTGAACTAGTCATCATTTATGCAAAATTTGAGTGGGGTGAATCTGGAAGAACATGAAGGCCTTGCAAGGCACCTAGTATTTGTCTTCATTAAAAGGCAAAGAAAAAAAAATCCTGTTCTGATTTTGGATTTAATGACATATTTGTCACTTTTAAATAGTTTGTTACAACTGGGATACAAATGCTTATCTTGGAGGATAACCCCACAATATCAGGAAAAAATGCCTTTAGTCTCTTTTAAGGTTACCAATAAATGCTTGGGGTGATGGCACATGTCTTAAGAATTGTAGGAGCTTAACTTCTTAAGAAATGTAGAAGCAAAATTTCTGCAGGAAAGCAATTAAGTGATGTACCCATTTTGTCATCTGGTACAGTGTGAATATTTTGATCATGTACTATTTACAAAAGTTTGAGCCGATGCAAAATAGGGGAAAGAGGCATTGCCATGACCATACTTATTCATTCACACTAGTAACATGGGAATTTCCTATTGCTAAGTGGGAGTTAAATGAGACTGAGTTGGTGCACCCTATTAAGGTAACTGTGCAGGATCGGCAGGTTGCCCGGAAAAGGCAAATAAGATTTAAGCCTGTGTGCTATTCAAATATACCACTATACCACTTCTGCAGAGAAATAATACAAACCTGACTAAGCTGGAAATAAGGCACAAAATTAAGGATTTCTTTTTACTTTAAATATCTAATGAAATTAAGAAAATAAGGCCTAAATGGTTTAGCTATCAGTTATATTAGTAAAAAGAGAAGCATGACTAGTGCATAAACAGAAAAAAATTAACCACTTATGACATGGTGTAAAAGTTAGAAGTTATACAACAGGTGAAGCATTACGCTCTCAACACCACCGAATTACAAAAACTAAGCCCCAGAAACAAATCTCTTCAAGCCTCAAGGTATTTTTATAGGTTTATGTATTAATCTTGTACTCTCCAGATACCCTGTACATTCTCATCAAATGTCTGATACTATTGCTTTCTCCAGTTAAGATTTGCTATCTTGTCATTGCAAACTCTTCAAAGACACACTCTACAGCCCCATCCAATATATACCATGTTTTGAAAAACTGTCCCCCTCCTCAGATTCCAACCAGTCTTTATCACCCCATATCTATAATTCTTCCTTATTCTTCCTTCCAGTCTCTGTTTCCCTATGATTTATGGACTGCTGCTAGCTCATTCAGTGCTAGGAAGCAACTGAGCTGGCCTGGCTGCCAGGTGCTTTCTGACCAGCAAGCCGCCTCTGTCCAATCCACTTCCTCATGAACTCTAGCAAGGGGAGGAGCGGTGACACATCTGGGTAAGGTCATGACCACACCACGTCTCTCCCCTTAACCAGCCAAATTCTGCACTGCCCCCACCCCGATGTTCTTCTGTTTTCTATGAAATAAGTAGGCATCTGGCATTAATAGGCCAAGGAAGTCTTTGCTTTCTTTAAAGAAAACTGTTTAAACTCTTCTTTTATGGCAATTCTTTGAAATATCTTACTATTTTTTCCAATAAATATTAATTTCACATTTTTAAAATAATATGACTCACCATTAGCATAAAAACTTTTAATAATAGGGTTAAAAATCCAAAATTTTACTTGCATGTTCATGTAACATCAATATTCCATAATGGAAACATAATTCTATGGCTCAAACAAATGGATCTCTGTTAAAAATTGGACACTAAGAGATTAAAATGAGATTAATTACTTGGGGAAACAAAGACAAGATTTAGAACTCATTTAAGAATCAAAAACTTTATGCTTTGTACTGTCTTCTGCTTGTTTCTGCTTTTGCTATATAAAACTATGAGTAACTGATAGGAAAAAAGTATCCTAACTTCTTACATACATCATAAAATGCAAATTTATACATTATACCTTTGATAATCTGTTGCAGTGTAAATCACAAAATAATTTTCATTTTATTTTTCAAAAAGCAATGAACACACACTTACTCGGCAACAGCCCAGTTCCTCTGCTGTCACTATGACTGTTCCACATTTCTTCCCAGGAATTCCTCTGCAAGAAAATACAACTACATCACCTTAATATCATTTATGAAAGTTACAACTGACACAGATAAGCACAAGGTAAGCTTTCAAGTCACAAAACTGATAGCATGCTATACAGTTTTCCTCTTCTGTCACCTCTCCTGTGTAAAAAAGTTGTTTTATCCAAAGTGAATTGGTAAATGAGTTGCATATTTATTCTAACTAGCAAGAAACAAATCAGTTTCTATTTTAAAGGAAATAGCATAAAAAGTTTAGATGGGATGAAATGACAATATCAGAAATTCTATTTTCCACCCTCCCATTGATGTTTTGTTGATAGTTGACTCCACAACTTACTGATTTGAGAAAAGCATCCTTTTCCAAATTTTCCTTAAACAAAGTACCTAAAATACATTTAGAACTACATACCAGCCTTATTTTACAGTATTTATTCTAAAATGTTTATGAAGATACATAATTTCACCATCACATCTGATAGAGTGGTTGCAAAATAAATTATAATTCACCCAGACAGCAACTAAAAACATGCTGCTGCAACACCAGAAAGCACAAAAGAGATCTTTAGCATAAAAAATAATATAGGAACAGAAAAGCCACACAAAGTCTGATAGTATTCAGTGTCAGCAACCTTTTAGGGGGAGGGGGGAGGTGGTGGTGGTGGGGAAGTAAAAATATTTAGATGCAGTTTTTTGTATGATGCTATACTACAAATGAGAAGTTCTGCAATATCCTAATGTCTATTAGTATGTCCATTAGCACACTCCTTGGCAATTACTTCTAGATTTTTTTCCAAAACTAATGCTATTGCTTACGCTCATTTCATTTCCAGTTCTTTATTTCTTTACGTCTTTCTTGAAAACAATTAAGTATTTGAATAAAATTACTTTCCAAGAAGACATTCAGGTAAAATTATATTTTCACATTGATTGTATGCTTTAGGTTTTTCTAAGAGAACTAGGGGGCACTCCTGTTCTTCTGTTATGACAAAACATTAATGTAAACATTTACTGTTGTTCTTATTTCGCTCATTAGTTTCCTTAATGTTTTTGAAATTTTTTACAATGCTCTACAACTTGAAATAAGTTTAGCAAGACTGTGGCATAATAAAGAACTGGTGGGAAAATAGTACTTAAAGGCAGATAGAAGTTTAGAAATTATGGATAGAGGAGCAAATATTGCTGCAAGTTTATGCAAGCTCACTGAAACTCTTGTTTAGAAGTTGATGTTAAAGTCTATAAGTAATACATCAGAGAATGCTCTTCCTATACCGCTGCAGTCATTTTTCAGTAATCAGAGAGATACATGACTGCTGTCCTGGACCTCCTCAGTGCTATATGGTAAAGACTGCATTTCGCCAGGGAAACAGCAGATAGGGAAACCGTTGAAGTTTTTGTTGCGAAATTTTACATGACGATTTAAATACATACAAAACTTATGGCACTCTCCATTTAATGCAGTTTGACTTATAAAGTACAATACTTCAAGACCAAACAGGAGAATTTTCAAGTAACAGAAAAAAAAGTATCTGGTCATTCCAAATGTTAGAGTATGATTCGTAGTTTTATCAGCATCTTCAAATCATCTGGTTTTAAAGCTGTCACCCTTCAACAGCTCACGACTGAAAACTACCCATTTTAGTCTCTGTAGCAATGGGATATTGCAACTGAAATCTCAGATTTTCAAAAGAAAAAGCTGCATTTTTTTCTTTTGAACAGTACCTCTTGAAGCTTCAAAAACTTTTGAAATTTGGTAGTAAGAGCAGTAGTAGAAATGACTTAGTTATCAGGATGATATTGACCTTACATGGTAAAATGTTTCAAGAACAAATGACCATGACCCCAGCTCTGACAGGTAAGGAAGAAATAGAAATCTCAGAAGCGTAACTAAAAATCCCAAAGTTCCCAGCACCACAATTCTGTAGGTTATAGCAACTCAAATAGAAAGCACTGGTATCAGAATTACCATTACCTGAATCAAAATTCTTCCTGCTGAAGTATTTAAGCCCAGTTAACTGTGCCATTAGGGCCATATTTGAGATGTAGTCTGGGCAGTGACAGTATTTTGAAGAAAAAGCATTAAACATTTCCTTTGGTATGAAATGTCAAATAGATTTATCCCACTTCCAAAAGATTACTGTCAGATGCTAGATTGTGAAAAGTCCAACTCTGATCACCCCCTGAAGAGCTGGAGGCCTGAAGTAAACTGTTGATAAGCAAGTCCCATTTCTGACAAACTAGTCACAAAACAGTTGCCATATAATAGAGAACCTTGTGCCACCCTGCCTGCATTTATAACACATGGCAGTCAACACCTGCCTGTCTCAAACTGAGATTTGCACATGAAGACATTTATGCAAAGACATGCTTCATTTCATCTTACGAACATGAAGGCCAAGAGAGGCCCAACCCCAAGAGATATGTATCTGGAATTATTACTCTGAAGGATGGGGGAAACTAGAGAAGCAATCCCCTGAAGATATTTGCATGGGTATGTCAGAAAACAAAGGAATTCTTGATCGTTGAGTAGACATGAAAGGTACACACAGTACAGTCATATCTGAAAGCACTGGGGGTAAGGTTTGGCTTGATGTATCATCAAGGTTCTCAAGGATGTGTGCCTTTTAAAAGAAGGATAATATTAATCATGATGGCTGGTGAACAGGTGAAATGCTTAATCGAGATTAGCACAGAACTTCTCTACAGAACAACACCTTCTCATTATTCAGGAACTAAAAACTCTACCAAATGACCTCTACAGTTTGTGATGCTATTAAGTACGAACTTTGTATGCTTGTCTTAAGACTACAAGCATGAAAAAAGTACTGGACCATTTGCAGACACTAAAGAGTTTTTTCTCTTACAAATTCCCTTACAAACCATTCACTGAGAAAAAAATCCTTAAATGTAAAGTCAGCACCCTGACAAAAGCTTCAGTGGTCACAGATCAGCCAAATGGAAAGACCTTTAACTAGCAATAAACTAGTCCTGGTTTCAGTTGGGATAGAGTTAATTTTTTTTTGTAGTAGCTAGTATGGGGCTACGTTTTGGATTTATGCTGAAAACAGTGTTGATAACACAGGGATGTTTCAGTTGTTGCTAAGTACTGCTTATACTAGGTCAAGGACTTTTTCAGCTTCCCATGCTCTGCCGGGTGCACAAGAAGCTGGGAGGGGACACAGTCACGACAGCTGACCCCAACTGACCAAAGGGATAATCCATACCATGTGATGTCATGCTCAGCTTATAAAGCTGGGGGAAGAAGGAGGAAAGGGGGACATTTGGAGTGGTGGCATTTGTCTTCCCAAGTAACCATTACACGTGATGGAGCCCTGCTTTCCTGGGGATGGCTGAACACCTGCCTGCCCATGGGAAGCAGTGAATGAATTCCTTGGTTTGCTTTGCTTGCATGCGTGGCTTTTGCTTTGCCTATTAAACTGTCTTTTTCTCAACCCACAAGTTTTCTCACTTTTACTCTTCTGATTCTCTCCCCCATCCCACCGTGGGGGAGTGAGCGAGCAGCTGGATGGTGCTTAGTTGCTGACTGGGGCTAAACCATGACAAATGCCTTGTGAGAAAACAACAAAATAATTTCCAACTGGTCTTATCACTTTATGAAAATACATTACTTGGAGATTCAGCATTACTGACCAGTCCTTCCAATTGCCAGGGAATTACTGACGAATATTTCCTTGAGGACGAGCACGTAAGAGTTCCACCTGTTTAAATCCAGAATGCAGTGCCACTGCCCACCTTCTTAGGTTTAATGAATAGCTGGTATTGAGCTGTCCTGGAATTGGTTCTATAGCACTGAAGTGACAATACAGAATTTATGTTCAGGCAACCAATTTCTCAGGGTAAGTTTATCTGGGAAGGGTGACAGATCAGGGTTTGTGGGGTAATAATGAGGCAATCTGTATTGCATAACCACTGTCAATTCCAACACTGAGTGCTAGTTATCTGACACTCAGCTATAGAAAATGTGCCAGTCTAAGTGTGAATAGGGACTGTGAGGAACATCTACATTTCAGTGAGTCCTACTGTTTGAGAGCCCAGAACCTGTGGGTGTTCTACAATGATCACCTCTTTTTGGACAGTATTTGAGGGAGCAAATAATTTGACTGTTAGAGGAACTGAACAGAAAACCATCATCAAATGGAAGGTCCTCAACAATACCTGCATGTCCCTAGACAAGATACAGTCTTGAGGAGTAATTATTGTCTCCTTAGAACAAATGATTCCACAACTGAGACTCCACATCTGCAGCACCTAGAGAAGTTTGGAAGGACACTCTGAAGACCACTTGGGCTTTAACAAGGACTGAAAGGAGGACCTTTCCAGAGTTGGTGAAAAAGCTGGAGAAAGATGACAATTTATCTGGGAATTCAAACCTGAGAGGTTTAACAGAGCCTCCAATTTTGCAAGCTGAAACTGCAATGAGGCAGAGGATGGAACACTTTTCAGATCATTCAAAATTTACAGCCTTATCCCTGCATTTACAGAACCTAGCCCTCTGGCAGTCACAACCACAGATAAAAGGACAGGACAAATATGTATGAAGTCCCAATTCCAGGGTTCAGATGCTTTTCTATCAATTATGTTCACAGCAAGATGACAGGAGAAAGAACTTCCCAAAACAGGCCAGCTGGCTCCAGTACAGCCTCATTAGCAAGCAATGGCACTCAAATGTGAATAACTAGCATAGAATGCTCATTAAGCTTTACAATGGCTCTGCCTCCTTATTAAAGGGAATCCCTACAGGAATGCACTTAGTAGATCCTGAAAGAAGCATTGCTCAGAGTTATAAATGTGGCTAGCACCTTCTCTCTAGGAAGAAAGAACATGCAAATATCTAATTCTGAATAATGTATGGCAAGGTGATGCTCTCTTGAGAGAAAAATAAAGCTGTGTCATTTCTGGAAGTAGAGACATCTGCACCTCATCCTTTCATGCCAATACAACTGGGGCATGCAAGGCCAGCCTAAGTAAATCTTACACATGGAGCTTGTCTTGAGGAGGCATGTAATGAATCTAGTAACCCAATAGATAAAGAGAGTAAACATTACTATTAAAATGTCAGATTCTCCATTTCACCTGCTTTTTATGACTAGATTTATTTTCCAAGATAAATTATTCAGATTAAATGTTCACCTCTGTACCTGGCCACTCTGTAAAATAAAGTGCAACATTAAAGTATGTTCTTGAACAAAAACGCTCATAGTCACAGCAATAA
Organism: Morus bassanus; assembly: GCA_031468815.1. Classification (NCBI taxonomy): domain Eukaryota; kingdom Metazoa; phylum Chordata; class Aves; order Suliformes; family Sulidae; genus Morus; species Morus bassanus. The sequence continues at coordinate 68,210,418 of CM062571.1, forward strand.
CAGGCTAGCACACTACCATACTGGGAGCAAGAGTCTTCTACGATAGACTGCATCAAATTCAAAGCCCTTAATAGTGTCAGAAACAGACAGGGATGTTCAGGAGACATCCTCATACCTACCAAGCCCAAATACTATTAAGGTTCATGCCTAGAGGTATAATACGCTGGTGCTTATAAGACCAATGAAACTGCAAGTCATGCCTGTCATGAAGGCAAAGAAGAAAAACGTGTGTGTCTATCTTCACTTTTGCACTCACCAAGAAGGTTAGTAGCAAGGTACATTTCAGCCTGCCACTGCAGTGGTGACTCTCTAGGCTTGAGATGTTTTACCTTCATTTTGATGAAGGACAAGAGTATCCTTTCATGGTAGACTTTCTAAGGGAACTTGGCCTGGTGATACACAGTCTGACTTGGAGTGGCAGCCATGGAGTCCTGAATCTCATGAGGCTTTTGTAAATGTCCAAAGTAGATAGATCTGAAGTTTAGGCTTCAGGTCTTTCTAATTTTCACTTTGAAAGAATGTCAGAGCTTACTTGAATGCCACTCAGAGAATGGAATTCAAGCTTCTCAAGCTGCTTAAATACAGAAAGTGCTACTTCAGTAGGATAGCTGATTGGTACTAAAACAGCACTGGGCATTCTCTTTGTACATCCGCTAGCAAACAAGAGAAAAGGCAAAATGTTAATGAACTTCAGAAATACTGTGAAGAGAAAAAGCTCTGATCTCAAGTGACAGATCATAAAGAACGTTCAAGTTACGTGAATGGGGACTTGACTTTGTAAACAGAACGGTAAATTCAAAGCAGTAAATATCCTTAGGAACAAAAGACATGCAATATTGTCAATTGAATTTTTGGTTTTTGAGTATTAAGAGACATTAAATACACATTTATAAGCAAACAATCCTGAAATGCAATGCAATGGTTTAATGAATAAAATAAGACAACAAATGTCTCCTAGACAGCAAGGTATCCAGACTTCAGAGAATTCAGAGTGAACAATCAACCAGGCAGAGTTCTCTAGCCACAACACTGTCAAAAGCACCAATGACAAAAGAAAACCTGAACACTGGGAAGAGCTGATAAAAAGTCATGAACACTCTCTCATTAACATTAACAAATATCTACCCACACCACATATACAAAAAGGAAGGTATACTTCAAAATCTTTCAGGGGGACAACTGATTTAGGTCCATTTAGTAACTGTCATACAACTAAGTATCCAAAGACAGCCCTGAACAATGCTTGTTTACCCAAGAAAAAAATGTATTACATAGGCCCACACAACTGCGAAATAATTATAAAACTTTTTTTCCATAGAATCTTCACTGATATCTTTTCCCTTCTCATAGCTAATTTCAAACTTTAAACTTCACCTGTTACACACTTCAGACTTCACTTAACCTGTACCAAGTGATAAACTGCTGAAGGGATGATTTTTAATCTATGTGTTTAAAATAAATTTCAGGAATTTTCTAAGAAAAAAAAAATGTGTAGTGTGCTGAATAATTTACCACTTTGAAGACAGAAAGAACTATAAAGACCTTGAAGAAGTCAGCAAGATTTGTCTTACTAAATACGGGTGTCTTCAAAGTTGGCACTTTTCTCTAACCAAGGCTTCCAGTAGAGTCAACTGAGAACTAGTCAAAACAGTCAGAGTTGCAACAGTGCAACTCACTGTGGCAGTTGGCATAAGTTAGGCGCAGACAGTGAAAAGTTAGTGAACTTTTGTTTTAGTAGAAGTAAACAAAATAGGGCCAACCTCCTGTCCCAATACACAGGATAGTGTCGTGTACTCAAGGACACAGTCAAACTATGCAACCAACCCGCTCACCATCAAGAACTAAAAATATGTCCAGGCCTGCCTTGCACCTCTGTGCTCCTTTATGGGTGTGGAGATGGGACTTCAATGGGCTGATGGGTCTCCTGGAATGAGTCTGGAAGTAGCCAGGGCAAGGTATTATTTGGGCTCCCCCACCTGCCATTGTGCCTCCCTTCTCCTTTGTTTGCAGGCAAGCTTTTTAATCACATAACCTACTGCACCTCTTCTATCATACCACTTATTATACTTGTCCTGAAGGCTATTTCCTGGACAGGTTTTTAAAAGTTTAATATCCAGAAAGGGATTAAGAGGAGAATCACAAAACACTGTTGTCTAATAACCACAATATTTGCTGAAGTTAACCATTTTGTATGATTGTATTTGAAATCTGACAATACGATCGCTGTTTCTTCACTGTTTGTTTGTGTGGGGTTTTTTTGCAGGAGCTAGGCTACAATTAGCAATTTCCTACTATTCCACAGTAGTCATAATCTATTAAACAGTAATTCAACACTCATTCAACAACACTTCGGGTTGTTTTTTTGTTTTGGGTTTGGGGTTTTTTTTTTAACCTTTTTTTTTTTTAGTGTTAAATTTTATACAACATTTATTTTATTGCAGACGACTTGTGATTAGCTACTGAAATTGAAGGACACCTTAAAAGTCAAGGTTCATCTGCAAACCTTGATGACAACAGAAAGTGATGCAGTTTTGAAGTACTACTTTCTGGGTAGTTTTTCCAAGTTATTTAAGGAAGTGATACAGTGAAGTAGTATTACTTCTAACATATATTATGTCACTGTCTGCACAGGTGTGTTTTTAAGTTTAAATAGTGTGTTTGTAACAGTTTTCCTGAATTATGCTGCAGATACTGAAACCTTCCCCACCTGCAGAGTTGAAGAATTTATTTACCCTTAAAATGAATTAGTTCCCAGTATGCACAGTCCCACCAACACAGAGAAGGGAAATAATACGGAACATGTAGTGATATTAATAGAACTGTTTATGTATAGCACAATTAAGCCCTTGATTTAAAAATAAATAGCGTAAAATAGGTGTAGTCCTTGGGGAGGGAGGGTGAGGAGGGCAGGAGATATTGTGGGGCGGAGGGTGGGGAGGATTACTAGGGACTTGTCATAAAGACTGAGTCTGTAAATACAGTGATTAGGTGACCAAACTATATTTGGAATCCCTCAAAATTCAGCAAAAATGCATTTACTACTGACCTCAGTTCTGAATATTAAAGAGAATATGAATCATACTGTTAAAAGATGTTGCAGCAGTAATGATCACTTACGGAATTCAGCATGAGAACTAACAGTTTACACTTGTTACAATAAACTCGAATCATCTGCAGTGGGCTGTAAATTAGGAAAAGTAAATCAAAGGCTTATTTTGATAAAACACTAAGTGAAAATGTTTTGCAAAGACTTTTCAAGTTTTTTTATGTTACTAGATCTTTCTGTATGTATTTATCTGTATTTCTGAACTATACGATAAACGAGTCCTGCTGAATAGCCGAAATTTGCCTCTGTACAAAACCAAATGATTGGAAGTAAGACATTTACAGACAGAATTTAGTCAGGGTTAATGGACTGGAAGGGCATAATTACAGGAATGCCTCCCCACAAAGCAGTACTAGCCAACCCCTGACATTTATGATTCAAAAGGATTTGTTTCAGGTATTCATAAGTCTCAGAAATTCAAGTAGATTAAATCCCATTAAAATATTTTCTCCACAAAATATAATTAAAGTTTACCATAGTTTTTGTAATGGAAGTATTTCTTTTATTGTAAAGTTTTTATTATTTCATAAGGATCCTTAGATTGAATTAAAGGAAAACTATGTAAATTCTTTCCGTTTTCAATTTAAATGGTCTGTTCTGAATTGTTATTTCATCCAGAAAGAGTTCTAGAGACAACCTGATGTTATTTTTGGCATGGAAATAGGTAACTTCAGATGCTTTTCGAAGCTTATGCTTGCATTGGAATTGTAAAAATTTAAGAGTTTAATCAGATTCAAGTACTGAGAAGAGTTTTTAGCATGACAGCTCAACACTTCAAAGTTCTTGAAAGAGAAAATGATAGCTATCCATATGTGGGTCTCCTTGAAGCTGGCCACTGTCTTCACCAAAATTAAAAGTTTAAGGCCACCTCCACAGAAAATCACCATGCTATTTGATACAAAAGTAATTAAAAAAAAGCATTTCTCTATTTATCAATGATATTAAGTTCTATATATAAACAAGAAAAAAGTCTCATAAAATCTAGGGAAAAAAGCTACCATTGGTATATTTTGGACACTGATAACAAAATACTGACTTCTGAGATTTTTCACAGGACTTCAAAGCTACTACTTAAACTAATGTTTAAGTTTGAAGTTGACAGGTACAGGATACAAGGTACACACATGAAAAGATAAGTAGTGTGTAAACAATATAAACCACTAAAGATAGATATAAAAGGTCACCTGACTAACAAAAATCATCAACTACATCAAATATATACATAGAAGAAAATGTACTGCTAGGAACATCAGGTTAATAATGCTTCATTCATATAACTTGATTAGGGAGTTTTCGTGTATTTGCAATTATACTAAAATAATATCTAAGTACATTCTGAATTTTGCAAATTGCTGTAGTTCATCCAGATCCTGGTTCTTATTATTTGAATACAAAGTCAGAATATGTGCCCTGTGTGGTGTTTTCAGCAAAGTTCGGCCCAGAATCATATAAGGCTTGCTAAGCCTGAAAACTTCATCTGCCCTTATAAGGAAACTGGTGATGAAGAAAAGTAAATGATGTAACTCTGGTATATTACTCATAACGAACCCTGTAAATGGGACAAGAAGAATGCTCCATCAGACAGAGTAACCATGATCATTCACTGCAGTGCAATTACTATTAAAAGAAAAAAACCCCAAAACCCCACAAATTCCAAATCAAAAGATATTATCTTCACATGAAATGTCCAGTTATACCTTTAAATGTTTGCTTTTAATGTCATATGTGAATTTGTAGCATACCTTCAGATAAAAATTGTAAAATATTTTCAATTACTCAAACATTATTTAGGAATAGAAAGTGAAGATTGTTCAAATAATTCGTATTTTAAGTATCTGTACGTCCCTATGAACAATGGTTTGCAAACATCAAAATCCTGTCAGTGGGGGAAAAATCCACTGATCATAAGAAAGTTTTTGATAGTAGTGTAAATAGAAAATATTCAATACTCCTGATTGTCTCATTGTTTGGGAATTGTATTATTTGGAACCATAGAAGTTTGGATTTGAAACAGTGAGGGTTTTCTTCCTTGATGCTTGAACAAAAGGCAATAAAGATTTATGATGTGTTAATTTGCGAACTAGAAAGAAAAACATTTTTAAGATTAGTATACTCAAATGATTTCTAATGCAAGATGTAATGAAGTTGACAAAAATTTTGGATGAGTCAATTCCTTTGCTAATTGCCCAAAATGAAACTTAAATAATCATAGTCTATGAAGACTGATTTCTATTGTACCTAACAATTTATTCTCTCTTAGAAGCCATGTCTGTCAGTTCTGTATATCAAGATACCTCACAGCAAAAAAACCCCACAACTCTCACCTCATGAAGCAGTGTGTATTCATCCAACATTCAAGAATGACATACTTACACAATTGATTTTTCCAGTCTGCTCCCCTGTGATCCAACTATTTCTCCCAGAGTGCAAAACATTTGTCCCAAAAAATCCTGAAAAGCAGTAACATAAAACCTCAGAATTCATATTTCACTTTGAAACAAATCTGGTTTCCCATTTATCTGGGCTGTTCACTATTGTAGAACACATTCTGCTGAACATCGCATCTTAATAATAATTATGCAATAATGAATCATAAAACAGACTATTACATATTTTACATAACACTGGGTTACATTTACAGAAGTAATTCTAAGGCACTCCACCTACTGTTTTTATATTGTCGTTTTCATCAATAAAAATGAAACTGAGATGGAAAAAAATTAAAAGCATTAGAAACATGACTGTTTCTTTACCTTCTTTAACTGGAACATTTTAATAAATTTCTCTTTTATGAAGAGATTCTACACTGATTCTATGAATTTCTTCGAAGTTAATTACGTTGGCAGAAATTCAAGCCTGTGCAGGATGTGTATGAGCATCCTGGATTGACAATTATACAGAAGCATTGCTTTAATGACAGACTTTATTTTCAAGTTTTATAATTTAACTATATCACTAAAAATCAGCTAATTAATAATATTATATCTTCCTGTAACATAAGTAGTATAAAAATATGAATGGATTTTCAAAATGTTCTATGTATATTGAAAAAAAAGTTACGGTGCAGTCCAACTCCTTATCTTGCAAGTGAAAAGAGCTTGCTAGCTCTGTTCTTCCCAGCATCACTGGCAGCAGTGGTAACAGTAGCTTGTGAGATTTGTTCCCAAATAGTAATGAGAATCCAGACACCATAATTCCTACACAGCAAACCATAACTTTATGATACTGTGTATAATAGCAAATATCTGTACAAGTAGTTCTGATTCTCCTCTCAGCCCAGGCCACTCATTCCCATCTCTGAGTTGTGTTAGTTATGGGTCCATATAGCAAATTGGTTCTGAGAACTAATCCTACTGAAGAGGAAAATAACTCTGCAAAAAATAAATTTTTGAACTAAGGCCTTTAACTGATCTGACACTGTGTCACTGTTTGCAAAAAGATTAAGTCTTTTAAAATGGCTAAAATTCATCTAAAAATACTCAGCTCCTCATTAATTTTTAAAAATCTGGCATGACATACTCTAACACCATTTTCTACACTGAAACCGTGTATTCCACAATTTTATATTTATTTTTTTTTTTGGTGCAGTTTCTATAATTGATTCCTATTTGTTCCACTCTCTATTATTAATGACAATTGTTCATTACTCTTTTTTTTTCTTTAATCAAGAAGTTACCATGAACGTAAAAGTCTAATTTCAGGTAGACAGTTTTATAAACATTATCACAGACAGCTACAATGGCAGCACTGTCTAGTCTGATTACTTCATACATTCATTAAAAAATCTGCTTCATTTGCTTTTCATTTTGCCAAAACTGAGTCACTGAAATTGAAATTCTTCTGATTGACTCTTTTTTTCATCCCCCAAACTGTTAACCTACTAAATGACACTGCCCAGTATTTCCAAAGGAATGGGTCAATGGCAATTTTTAGGAACAGGGAAGATCTTATTCCACACAAGGTGACTACAACACATGAACAGTCTAACTATGCAAATAGTACTGGCCTGACATTTTTCAGAAATACCAAGCTTCCAGTGCATGGATATAAGCAAAGCTCTGCTCGCTTCCTACCTACTTACTGCCCAAAGTCTTAAGAGCTATGGGAAAGAGATGCAGGAAGCTGGCAGCAAAAGGAACAATCCAGACCAACCTTGAGCACTTGGGAAATGATGGAAATTAATTGCTGTGGTTAAGACACACATTTCTAGCTACCATCTTTCACAGGGTTCTCAGAGCCATCTCCTTCTTTGTGTGCATAACATTATATGGCATATTGCACCAACTTGTACAAATTTCTTCTTAAAGACAATGGAGGGAAATAGATATTTCTGATATTAATGTTAATGTCTAAAGAATAAAGTTTCCCTCCACAACTGAAGATTCCAGGAAATTGGCACTGTTTAAAAAACAGGACCTAATGCGTCTGAGAATGCTTAGCCTGTACTAACTAGAATGTAACAGGCACATATGTAATTCAAAATCTACTTGAATAGTCTTCAGAGAACATTGGTTTATTTTCTAATTTTTTTTTGTCTTTTTTCTCCCATGGGCTCAGCAAGATACTCAAACCTTCAATTCCTGTTCTAGTAATCAAAAAATGAAATCTAGGCATATATCTTTGTTTGCACTTCCATAGTGACTAACTTAGCTTGCGTCTTATCTTTTTTCTTAAAACTTAATTATGAGGTTTTGTACAAAGAAGTATGTTACAGGGAAAAAAGAAAAGAATTCAGATAAACTAGTTACTGCAGAAGTGCAGACAATCTGGGGCAGAAGCCCAGGATGAGGCTTTATCCTTGTTCAAGACAGTATAGGGAAGACTTCTATTTTCTCCATCCTCCTAGCTAGCATTGCAGTCATTCAGATCACCTTTCCATGATGACAGAGATGGAAAACAGTTTGCCAGGGGCTTTAAATCTTTACAGGGAGGATCTAACTGGAGATCAATGGCTAAAAGTATTATCTTTTCACTGTGAAGCACTCACACACACACAAGACATTCCTTCCATTATTCTCTTTTCCTTTACTCCAGATTCTTAAAGGTTCTCTTACCAAAGCCTTCCTGTGTTTATTTCAAAAAATTCACTCAGAAGCCTCTCAATTCTACTCTCGCATCTCTAAATTTTAAAGTTACTATTTAATCCCTTCCACTTCAAGATGACATGAGCATAAAGGGTTTCTGCTAATATTAATTGGGACACAATCAAAACATGTTTACAATTTTTAGGACCCAGAGAAGTATCAACAAAATGCAGCATATCACATATCTGAAAAGGTATGTGTGCTTAAATATGCCCTTTACAGGAGGAATGTCCCATTAAAATTATACTCACAAGCATTTTATATGTTATTAACCACAGCACAATCACTGTATTTGTCTCTAGGTATCTGTTATTACTTACAGTCAAAAGAAAACAAACATATACAGGAAAGCATAAACATTTCAGCACAGGAAAGTACAAGAGTGAGGAAAAACTTACATGTTTTGATAGGTTAGGACTCTTTGAGTCAACATCGTAGCTTTAAAAAAAAAAAAAAAGGAGAGTTATATCACAGTTGCCAGATGACAGATCTGAGGACAATGTAAAGAAACAAAAAATCAAACAATTCTTTCACCTATTTCAATGTGTGAAATCTACACAAACAGATACGTGAATGGATGTCTCACCAGTAAGGAAGGCAAATTGGATCATCACAGATTATAGGATTATGGTTCACTAGCTATTTGAAATGAAATAGTTTTCAACAAAGTGCAGGCTACTAAAAGAAATTATTCTGATATTCCTGTTTGAACAAGTAAAGCTGCCAAAAACCAGAACAAAAATTAATCTTAGAAAACAAACTAACTTCTGAATTATTTTCTTAGGTAATTTTTCAGTCATTTGACTAATTCAATAGAAATAACTGACAATAAACTAAATTGCTTTTAGCAGGAGTTTGACTTGTTCTTTTCAGCATATCATAATCTTGTTCTTCCTCCAGCTAGAAAATGCCATTGTTTCCCTTCCACTATCAAGTCAAATTTCAAAAAAATTACTCTGTGAATTCAAGACAGATTAAAAAAAAAAACACAATATAAAATATTCTTGGGGGATTACTAATCTCTATACTTTCATAGCTTTCCATCTTTATCAGATAATCCACAGCAATATTTTTATCAAATCCTACATTCAGATTCAATACCAGGAACTAAACTGAAAAAGTATCCTCTATGCCCATATCCCAGCCACCCCTGCATGTTTGCATTCCCACCATGTGGTATGCCATCCCTTTGGTTGTGCTGCCACAACTGGTTGTTGGGATGCATTATGGACCAGATCATAAGTCAGGAGGGTGGGAATACCATAACATAGGTGGATGTGGTGCAGCACAGTCAAAGTTTTAGAAACATATTTGTAAACAAAGGAACAACTATAAAAATGACTAACATGAGTTTAAAAAAAAAAGTAATTGCATACTGTCCAGTGAAACTGAACAGAAAAACACAACTGGTAATTCGACTGAGGGCTAGCTACACAACTAAAAGAAATACTTCACTGGCAAAGTCAGTAACAAATCATCAAATATGAACAGAAAGGGGCCTGAGACACTGGTGGCTGTACAGTTTAGGAGGGGGCTGATGCTCATTTATCAGAACACCAAAAATCAGAGATATACTCGCCGCTTTCTTTTTGTTGCAAAAAATATGAATCATATGGGGATTTTCCTTCTTTGAAAAATAACACTTTGGCCAACGGTAGTACACAATTTTGCTGAGGAATTTAAAAAAGGAAGCTTTCTAAAGATGCTCCTTTCCTGATCTAAACTGGAGTTTTAATCTATGAGTACCTATATGAGATTCACATATTTAATGCTGACTTCTACAATACTTCATTTCTCATCTGTCACTGTTATAGGGCTCTAAAGTAAATTCACAGATGCTGGCTATATGGTCACTTGCAGGCAAACGTTATAAACAGTTATTCAGTTTTTGAGTTCAGAATAGACTTGTGTCCAGGTAATCCAGAGCAGCAGCAGAAAACAGTCAGGTCTTTCTGATAAGTATAAGAATATGTTTGATATTTACAGCTTTTCGTAAATAAACAAACAGGAGTCCATTTCTCTGAGTACATGAAGAATCAAAGAAGAGACTGTATTTTCCCTTCCAGGTCCAAGTCCTTTTCAGATAGCATTTATCCAGAAGTTCCTTACAGACTTTCCTTTCCTTGCCTAGCCTGAGCCTAGCTTTCTCTTTCTTAGTTCATTTCTTTTGCTTCTCTCTTCTATTGCACTGCCTCCTCCCAATAACGTACATACATCCTACAAGGAGCAAGAGGCAACCAAATCAAGATTCCTACACAGCCTCAAGTGTGTAGCAGCAATTTATTTCAGCAGTGCTTTACCTACACTTGGAGGAGAATCCTTTATTTCACAAAGTGACTAGCTCTTACTTAAAGTTATTTCAAACAGCAGGCAACAGTTATACTCAGCAGATTTAATGACAATAAACCCAACTTCTAAAATAAAAAATAAAGTCTGCACCAGGCTTCCATGGTGAAGATGAAAGAATTTGTACCTAGCCATCTAGAAGAACCCTGTAATCTATCTTAGATTTATTTCCTTTCACTCCTTGAAACAGCTGAAGTCTAGATGGAAACAGCTAGCTGCTATCTGTGTATTGAACACAATGGAGCTTTTTTCCTCGCTCATCCTTCCAACACTTTTATTCACTTAGGAAGCACTCTGACATGCTATAAAAAGACATTTACAGCTTAAGAAAAATTAGACATGGTGGGTTTTTTTGTTTCCACGATATAGGAAATGCTGCCATTCAAGAACATTTCAGTACACCCTGCTGGCAACTTAAAACAAAATCAGCAAAACTACACGCAACTGTATTAACATTGCTAACATACATCTAGCAAGCGTCATAATTTTTCTTCCACTGCTATGGGAAAAATCACCACTAATATGATCACTGCCCTATTTATTTTATGCCCTACTTAATGTAGATTGATTTGCATTCTAGAAACTTGAGGGGGTGGGGGGGAGGGGAATAAAATCAAGAGACTGTCAGAGTCGCTTCGAAGCAACTACTTGGATAAGTAAATGACACATTGAGACTAAAGCCTAGAAGATTTAGAAATGGCTTTACCATGACCTTGCTAGGAGATTTTAGGCAAATTATGAAGTCTGTCTTCATCTGTTTCGCTGTCTACAGGACAGAAATGCAATAAATGCAGTTTCTATATCAAGGCAAACTTGCAATGTAACTTTAAACTAGGAAGCGATAATACTACAACTTACCACCACTGTTATCAACACCTGAGTAGGATTTGTCACAATTCCACAGAGTACATCGAGAGACCTCAATACTTAGGATTAGAAAGTACAGGAAGGCAGACAACACTATCTTTCTTGATATATTTATTCAGTAAGTAACTTAACAGATGATTCTCCTAAATCTTTCTCAAGAACAAATAAACTAAAAGAAATACACATGAAGGCAGAAATCTTAGGAACACAAAATAAGAATTGACAAAACTCAAGCTGAAGTACATCAAAAGATGCAAAAGAAACCAAAAGAAATAGGAAAAGCATTCTTCAACTAAAAAAGGACATGTAAAGGAAAATTGTGGCCACTATGCAGCCTATACCGCAAAACTGAGTAAATGGCTTTCCCTTAATTATCTAGGAGGGCTATTCAAGTGCTCTCTCATAGGGCAACGTTAGGAAGAATTGCTAATAAAAAAAGAGGATGAGAATTAAAAAAACAAGACAAGGTTGATTATCACAAAGGCTGAAATAATAAGAATGGGGTGAAATGTAACAGATGACATGCAAGGTGACTGGATTCTCAATTCTGTTTTCCAAAGAATAAAGTCAAAATCAAACCAATTCCACCAGTGAAATGAAGTGAGTATATCTGGAATAATGTCAAATGCCATCTACTTCTAGAACAACTGCTTTCATTTTAAGGTCTTAAAATTTAGTACACTTAGATGCATACTGGCATTTATTTTAGTAGAGAAAATTTTGGCTCTGTACTACTTGTACAATATTTTATTTCTGGACAGTATGTCCATACCTGTTTTATTGGCTATGCTGCAAGAATGTTTTAACATTTTGACATTCTTCACTTTCTATTTTCTAAAAGTAATGATTTTAAGTATGACTGTACTTTGACTAGTTAACACCTGCCAATTTCTTAAAACTCGGTCATTATTATGTTACACATTTATTTCTGAGGAAGCAATGCTAAATCAAGCATGTTTATTAATGTATTCCACGTCAACAGATATTATCTCTTTTCAGGTTAATTTTATGCCGTACAAAACTTTACAGAGTTTACAAAAGTTTACAGAGGCTGAAATATTTGAGTCAAAAAATGTTAACTTACAAATCAAATCGCAGATTCTCTCTTTCTTCAAAGAAGTAGTCCATTATAAATTTTCTTACAAAATCTGGATTTAAAGTATTATCAATTACTTCTGTTCTTCCAAACTGTAAAAGAAAAGTATATGCTATAATGAAGTCTAATTAAGTAGACTGCTAAGACCAATAATATGTAAGATATGAGAAAGCCTGTAAAAATTCTCTTGAACAGATGCCATGGAAGAAAATTACTGTGTTCACATGAATAGATCAGTTACCTGTGGATGAAGACAGACTGGCAGAAGACCTCATATTTCAATATAAAGAGTGGTGCACACTGTATCATATGACCTAAACTTTATAAACATCAGCTCCCAAAGCTGATCAGAATCCACAAAAATTTGGGGATGAAATTCAGTAACATAAAAATGCACTGTTTACCCAAAAAAATGACAACAGCAAGCAAAAGCTTGCATATATTGCTTATTTCAGATAGCTTTAAATATTAGGGAACATAGTCCTTCCGTTAGAATTGTATAATTTTTGCACTATCCAGCTCCTATTTCACCTCAGTTCAGCTCTCTCTTCATCTCTCTGCTCTCTGAGCTTTCTGCAAAATGCCTTTTCTTTCTTGGTGTTTACAGGAAGAGCCTCAGCTCTCATCAAGCTGAAAATATTTTAATTAAAAAAATTAATAACTTTTGATTGACTTCAGTTCATATACATCACAGATATAAATAACTGATCATAAAATATCAATGTGATAATTTTGTTCTTGTTTTAGCTGTTCTTTCAAGATACTCAGAAAACAAAACAAAAAATAATGAGTTATTATTGAAACGAGCATTTAATTTTGTCCTACACATTGAACATGCCAAGACATATTTCAGTACAGCCTAGTGAAAAGCTTTTTGACAGTCCGCTGAAAGATCATCATTAAGGAGTCCTCAAAACTGCAATTTGGGACTAGAGACTTTTGAATGACTCAAAGACTGCCAACCTCTTAACTGACAGACTTAACTAAATCAATAAAAATGGATAAAGAATGAATAAACCTTCTTGTAACTGAAGGTTTTTGAGATGTATTTCCTAAAAATGTTTTCACGTCACGGATGTGAATCTAACCTCTATAATCTGCACAGAGCCCCTCAGCCTCCCACAGGAGGCTCCCTATCCTGGCCCCTGGCACACTTAACATATATGTGGTATAAAGGACAGAGCATACTCCACTGTCTCTTCCTCTCAAAACTAAGCAATTTCTGTTCATTGCTTGATTCTTATTAAAATAAAATGGTAAAGAACTCCAGCCACATTATTTGTGTGCTTTAAAGAATCTCCATTACTGTCAGCAACTCTTTTGTCTCCTTTGAATGACTGTGCGTGCATGCATTCAAACCACAGGGAACTGACTCCAAACACCGTTCATTCACACAGGTCATCTCGAGAAGTGGGCCTGTATCTAAGAGGACGGACTGCTTTGCAAAAAGCAACTACCCACCCAAAGGTCTCAGGTACAATAAAATGTTCAACAGACTTTAACACGTCTTCAAGACACAGCTCTATAAAGTCTCAGGAAAAGGAACAATCCTCAGAAGTGACACAGTGGTGATTTGCATCTTTACAGAGTGTGCTTGAAGCCTGTTTGGTACCTTCACTTTTGCTATGCTGTGAGTTGTTCAATTGGGACAGTCTTATTCAGAGATCTCCATATTCCAGCACTTCCTATAAGAGACAGAGAAGCAAAACTATCTTCCCAATGAATGATACCATATCCAAATAAAAAGGCAAAGAATATTTAACATATAGTGTCAATTAGCATACTCCATTGCCAAGACTTTACATCACTTCTTAAAACCTAGGTGGGATGATTCCCTGGTCTCGCTGGAACCTTGATATCCCCTGCAAGAAGGCTTCTGAATATGTCCTAAGGCACAAATTGTTTAGAAAGCAAGTTTACTCATTAGCAATCGCTGCATTTCTTCAGCTCTCCTAAGCCAAAGCAATAGCTATGAAGGGCGTAAGCATTACATAGGTGTGGGCAGGAGAAATCTGCAGAAGCTCTCCAGAGTGATGAAGACACTGGATATTCAAAATAAAATCCCTGAGTCTCTTGAGAGGACTAGCACAGGATGCACATGATCCTGGAAAAAGATCAGAACATGAACAAATAGTTTTATCCTTAATGTTTGTTTTGGATGAAAAAAGTCAGTCTCCTCAAGGAATGATTCAAGGTATTCTCTGAAACATTGGGATAAAGCTGACAGGCAGACTGCTGTAAAAAACACTCTCTTGAACCAACACTGGTGACTACTATGGCCAACTATTAATCAATGAGAAACAACAGCAGTGGTAGAAAGCTGGCATTTCTATGGGAATAAGTACGGCTGGGGATTCTATGGGAATAAGTAAGGCCTGGGCTAACAGGCCTTTCTTTCCCCCCTGAGTAGCAGCGTTCAAATTTTATGTACATTCAAAGTCTCCAATCAGTTTCCAGACCAAATAAATCTCAATGTTTATAAATAAAATCTTCCTCTGTCAGCTGCATGCTTTATAACATTCAACAATATTGGAGCCAGGAAAAACTGAAAGCTGGAATGGCTGATAAAATGAAATATGCAGCAATATCCAAGCATTTAGTACTGTTTGAAGGTATGCACTGAAAATAAGAAGCCACTCTCTGACACAAGCCAGTAAACAGCAGTTCATCAGACCAGGGACGAGAAGTGAAAACAATGGGGTCATAAGGACCATCCATTTTGTAGTTCTGAACAGAAATATATCTCATCTTTGTATTTTTTCCCCCTCAAGTGTCCTATTCCTTCCATTTGCACTCTTACAGCAAACTGTCCAAATTCCCTCAAATACTGGAATCAGCTGCATAAAGAGGAGATTTACCCTTAGTGCTGAAATCTGATAAACACTGACCTATTCTAGAAGCAAAGGACTCCGGGCCTTCAAAAAGAAGATCCAAGGATGACTGCATTGTAACTGGCAAAGCTACCAGAGGCACAGCAAGTAAGCAAAGAACATGTATTAAGTTCTGGTAGTCTCTCATGCTATGTCCAACAGAATCAGACACACATATATAAAGATATCCATGAAAATATCCCCCAGCCTGTGCAGATTCAAGCAGCAAATTCTCCTGGGAGACTCCTTAATCAACAGGCAGGAAAAGAAACGTTACTGAAGTTCTTTAGATCCCCAGATTAGGAGAAGCTTGAAGAAAAGTAAGAGAATCTTCAATCATGTGGGACCTATACTTCTATATACATGGAAGACACAGAGAAACAAAGAACACAGGGAGCTGTAGCGTAAGAAAGTTTACTTCCTGTTGTCAAAGTCATCATCTAAACTGAAAGGCACAAACACAAAATAACTAAATGAGCTCAGAGGATGAGTCCATTTGGGGGCACCAATACCGTTCTTGACAAACCTCTGGCGTGACACCTTCATTAACAGATCATTTTCTGACAGTATGATCCTGTTTTGAAATAGTAAAGGCAGTTGGCACAACAGGAAGATATACTTGACTTTGGAAAAGCCATTCAGAGGAAAAGAAAATTAATGGCTAAGGAAAACAGACAAGAATCATAGAATACTTGAGGCTGGAAGGGACTTCGGGAGATTACTCAATTCCATCTTCCTGCTCAAAACAGGATCAGCTAGAGTAGGTTGTCCGGTCAGGTTTTGACTATGTCCAGGGATAGTGACTGTGCAACCCCTCTGGGCAACCTGTTCCAGTATAAGATCACCTTCACAGTAAAAAGGTTTTTTTCTTATGTTTAAATAGAATTTTCTGTATTTCAATTTGTACCCATTGACTCTTGCCCTTCCACTGGATATAGCTGAGAATAGTCCGTCTCTGCCTTCTTTACTGCCTCACATCAGGTATTTATAAACACAGATAAAATGTAAGCCGCCTCTTCTCCAGGCTGAACAATCCCTGCTCCCTCAGCCTCTCCTCATGAGAGATGCTCCAGTCCCTTTAACATCTTAGTGGCCCTTTGCCAGACCCACTCTAGGACATCCCTATCTTTCTCATACAGGGGAGCTCAGCACTTGACACAGCACTCCAGCTATGGTCTCACTGGCCCTGAAAGCAAGGATCACCCCCCTTGACCTGTTGGCAATGCTGTCCCTAATGCAGCACAGGATATTGGGATTGCATGCTCAGAAAACCTCTCCATTTCACTCAGATGGAAGGTACTAAGGGACTGGGGGCGTGACAACTTCTACAAGTGCACGAAAAAGCAAGATACGGGCACATAGCTAGGTAAAGGAAAGCACTGTTTCCCTTTGTTCCTACATACCCTAAAATGATTGTGACTGGAGGGGACACAGACACCAACCTCAGACAAAAAAGGCAGCTCGTTTATACAGCCTTGTGAACTCTCTCAGGAAGTTCAACAAAGACAAATTTAAGTCCTGTACTGTGCAGAAATGGTCCCGGTGCAGCCATGTGAATTTAACAACACATTGGGTATTTGGTATGTATTAGGGACAGCACAGCCTGCAGATCAAAAGCAACAATTATTCCCTCTCTATTCAACACATGTGCGGCCCCACCTGGAAAACCGAGTACAGTTTGGGGCTCTAAATACAGCTGAATCAACAGACTGGGGGCAGTTCAGTTAAACAGACCCTGAAAAAAAACCCAAAACAATCAGCAGGCTGGAGCGCACAACTTGAGGAAAAGACGATGGAGCTCAGTTGGTTCAGCTTGAAGGGAAGGTTTAGGGAAGATCTATTTCCACTACCATCCTCCACTTCCTAAACAGCATTAGAGAAGACAGAGCCAGACAGTTCACAGAGAGCACAACAAAAGGACAAGATGCAATAGTCAAAAAGTTGCAACAAAGGAAGTTATGAAGGGATATAGGGAAACACTCTTCCAAAATGAGTGATTAAGCACTGGAATGGGTCACTAGGAGAGTCATGCAGTCTCCGCCATTAGAGAATTTCAAACCTTATCTGGGAAAGGCCCTGAGCAACCCGGCCTAACTTTGAAGATGGCTCTGCATATATCAGGAGGATGAACCATACACAGCAGGTGAGTACGAGGCTGGATAACACAAAGGTTCCTTTCACCTAAATTATTCCATGATTCTGTCATATTTTATATCTCAGGTTTTTAAGTTTTATAGTTCCATTAGATATAGAACTATGTATGAATTCAAAGGAAAAGTTACTTCAAAAGGAAAAAAAGTCATAAAATGGCAGCTGTCAGTTTTAATTTTTTAGAACAGTAATATATCATAAATTTATAAGTACTTTTCATCCCTTCAAATCTGCATTTTTTTCAGTAAAAATATTTCACTTTACAGTATAACCATGTTACACTTTGGAAATCTTTCAGACTTGATTTAGAATGCATGACAGAAGCGTATCAGTAAAAGAAGATAAATACACAATATGCTGATGATTAAATCACACTGAGACCAGAGAACGCCTAACAGAATGCCCATTACACTGCTATTTATCAAATATGTATAATTTTATACACGTTCCTACCTTTATCTCTCATCAGTTACACTGAAATTGTTCCAAAACTCAGAGATTGAATTCAGTGGCACTGCTAAGTTTTCTTGAAATTATTTAAATTACTTTTTTTAATTGAGGTTTCAGTTTTCTCATCTGTTTACTTTTTTCCAAGGGCTACACAATGACTTCTTCACATTAAACTAATATAACTAATTACTTTACTGACAAACTACTATTAAAATTTATCTTATAGGTGACATCAAAATGCTGGCCTCTAAAAATCACCAGTCTACACTTTCAGCTAAATGAAGAATCATCTTTTTAAATGTTTTCCCAATTACCTGTAGCCTTTTTTAAGCAGAACAGGTTATTTCTATAATCCAGTCACTTACGACTAATAACATAGCTGCTAATTAATTAGTTCTCCACATGGCCTAGTTTCCCCACTAACAGTTGTGCAAAGCTAAAATCTTAACATGGCTAACAAGCAAATACCTTTAGAAATGTCATTCAGGAGAGTAACTGAATCAATTCAACTATTTAAAGGAAAATAAATGTTCAAAGAAAATCAAGCACAGAGTCCCTTTTCTGAATTTCCTGAGATGTAGAATCTTTGTCACCTCATAATGCAAGCTCTCATGATAAAAGGGGATTTTTAAAATTTATTTAGTCATTGGAATTTTTATAGCATCTCAATCTAGTGATCCAGCCTAAGGAGCTATGAGGTTAATGGAAAATCATAACCTTCATTTTAACATCAGAGTTATAAAAGACAAGCAAGTTGGGTAAGTCCAATATCAAAAATATAAAGCAACTATTAAAACTCTTGAGGGTCTAACTCAACCCTCTGCTAACCACCTTCTATATGAATTCTCTGAATTAATTCTTGCTTCAATTTTATGACTGTGAGTGAACTTGAGAATAATATCTAGTAAGCCCTCTTTTCTTGTTTTTTAAAATTTGCAGTGTTTTACCACAATTGCAATGAAGTTGTTCCAATAATTAATCACCCCTATTCTGAAAAATAAGTACTTGTTTATTGCTGGAATTTTATTTCACTTTCTTTTTCATCTTTTGGATCTTTCTACACCTTTGTTAGACAGAAATATTCTCCATTATGAAATTTATATTCTTAGTGTTGATATTTATAGCTGATTACAATTATCCTTAATTCACTCTTTCATTAGGAAAATAATTTCAGTTTAAGTTTTTCAGTGTAGCATGTTATTTAATCTCTCATTACTTTTATCTCTAGTCTTTTGTCTTTTAAACATCTTTCTTGAAATGTGAACAGTCAGAACTTAGTATTGTTTTACAATTCTGGAAACGAAAGAACTGAAAAATGGTTTAAACTATCACTAGGTTCTTGGCTCTGATGTAAACGGCTTTTGAAAATTCTTTAGGAACCTCCAGGTAACACTCTCCATTGGAAGCTCACTGCACAAAATGGTATATGAGCACACAACAAAAGATAATCTTTTCCTCAGAGTCTGTAATCTAGCTTCACTACATGTGAACAGAACAAATAAGAAACTTGAATCGTGGAGAAAGAAATGCAGTACTAATAAAATGAGCCTGTTATAATAATGATTAATAGCCTCAAATAATCAGAATTACAGAGATTACACGGAAACAAACAAAAAATTCACAGCTGCCAACCCCACTCATAAAATGTTTTGCAGTGTGTTTTTTCCAAAGGAAGAATAATGTTTTTAATACATAAACTCATACTAATTATCAGAAAAACCACAACATTTCTTCTAACATGCATACAGGCACTCATATGAAATCTGTATACTGCATGTACACATGATGGTGATTTCTACATAACCCTTTTTAACTGACGGTTGTACAATTGTAAGTATATAAAAACCAGAAAAGACTCCTCATTTTTCTGTGCTTTGGCTTTTTACCATTAACTGTTTCCTTTGAAAGGAAACATAACTTCCTTGAAAAGATGATGTACTTTCATTCCAACTGTCTTAATTCCCTCGAACAGCTGATTCTTTCAAGAAATCTGCCAGAGAAAGCTTTTCAGTGAACTGAATGTCATGCAACAGCAGAATTTATTCTTTCTTCACAACTGGGACAGTATAGGCTTCTTCCATACTCTCCATCCTTTGCTTCCTTGTACTGAAACTTTTTCTACCAATCTGCTACAAAGTACATTCCTATTTATATGCCATGTCCCTCTGCTAAAGAAGATACAAGCAATTCTTCCAAAGAAACTTCACCAGTACTCTAAAAAAACCAGAATCTAAATCCCAATAAATGTTGATTATAGAACATCTAGCCTCTAACATTTTCATTAAGACAGCCTTTGAAATCGACAAAGGAGACTCAAAACCATGTCTACCATGTCTAATTATGGTTTGAACAGTAATCAAATTGGTAGATGCTGCAGTGAAATGCTTAACTACTAGACACATGAGTAAGTGTCCACTCGGAACAAAATCAGTCTGATTATCATAGAATCATTTAAGTTGGAAAAGACCTTTAAGATCATCAAATCCAACCGTTAACCTAGCACTGCCAAGTCCAACACTAAACCTTGTCCCTAAGTGCCACATCTACACATCCTTTGAAGACCTCCAGGGATGGTGACACAACCACTTCCCTGGGCAGCCTAATCCAATGATTGACAATCCTTTCAAGTGAAGAAATTTTTCCTAATATCTAATCTAAACCTCCCCTGGTGGGGGAGAACTGGCCCCAATACGGAGTCCTGGGGAACATCATTATCTAATATCTGATGATAAAAGGGGAGGATATTTGCCTCTTGGAGATCAACTAATGTCACAAGTTAATAATCATGAATTATAATTTACTAATTAATTATTTTTATTATTACAATAATTTATTGATTTATTAGTAGATAGGAAAGAAAACATGAGAATAAGCAATTTGTTGATGAAAGCTCCCAGCAAGGTCCCAACAAGTTCCTATGGATCTGGATGTCCATAAATGGACCCATGCAGTACCACACATGCCTAAATGATCTGGAGCAGGGACTGAAATAATAAAGTTAAACAAATAGATTTTTAGAGTTAAACAGGATAGATATTTAAAAGGCAACTATGAAGACTTGGCAGAACGACATTATTCATACTGAGTGATTGGACAATAAAATAGCAGATGAAATTCCATATGGATCAATGAAACACTATATGTACATGAGGAAAAAAGTAACAGTTAACAATACAGGATTTATGATGGCTGAATAAGCAATGCAAGCCCATAAAGGGAGAAGTCTTTCTGTTGACAAACTGTACAGTATAGGGACTAGGTACAGCTCATGACAGCATTTTTAAATTTCCTTACAAACTGGTCACCTTTGCTATCTTGGGATTCCACTACAACCTTGCCTAACTGCCTTCTCTCTCAATTTGATGACTATCAAAAAAGATGCTTTTTCTTGTCTCCAGCATATTTACTCCAGATTAAAAAAAAAAGGCGAACAGAATTAATGAACAGGAAAGCCTGAAGAATGGGAAGCAATGAACAATTTTAGAAGACACAATGGAAATTTACTGAGGATATAAAATAACATTTGGCAGCTCATGAAGCTGGAAATCAGCATGATGAGGATCAGTGAGACAACAGACTTCCAGACAGGTATACAGATTTAATTTGCATCCAATGCATTCTTACAGTAGATGGACCAGAGGCTCAGAGCCTCACTCCACAGGCAGTTCCTTAACATTTACCATTGGTGGATACTGCCAGTAAAACTGCAGTTGGTTGAGTGTTTTACAATGTCTATTATTTATTTGACATTCACCTTTGAAATGCTCCCTCTTGTTTTCAGAATTAACACCCTCTTTGAAATGAAGATATTCAGATTATTCCAATATATTATTTAAGGCTTTTGTAGATAACAGTAAGTTACACTTAGCCATATTTCAAATGTGTCCTTACAAAGTAAGGGAAAGTAAGTATTTTAAAACCAAAGCTCATATTCTGATGATGCATTTGTTGCCATTATATTAACTGAAATACAGGACGATCACACTGTAAGTGAAAATTGGGAAACTTTTGAAAAACAACACCCTATTAAATTGTGAAGTAAACATTTTCATTCTTTGCTGAGGATTTGGTGTGCAAGAATAACACTGGGTAAAAACACTGGAATCCATACCACAGGCCAACAGGAGTCAGTGCCCAGAAAACATTTACCCTTCGTTAAATGAAGGGTTTGATTTAACCATTGTATTGAATCCATCTGAATAGCTTAGCTGAAGGGGAAAAAAGCACACTGCTAGAATAGAGTGCTAAGGAAATTATGGAGATTATGAAATGATTTACTGTGTTTATGACTCCCAAGCATTTTCTGCGGTGTTCAAAAGAAAGTAATTAGTCAAAAGAAGGAAGAGAACTACGCATAAAAGGATATGGAACAGAAACAAGGTAAAGTATGTTACCATGACTGAACACCATTCTTTAATGTCTACACATATCATCAGGGGCTTATTATTTGTCTCAGTTTTGTCTTGTCCAAACAGTCTCAGGCGAATTCCACCTCTACAAGCTAGTAAAATAGTAAGTAAGTGTTCAAATGCAACAAAATGGACACATATATAGAATTTTATTGAAAAACATAGTATTAGCACACTCACCACTGCAGGCAGAAAAAGCATAAAAATAAAAAGATGAGATTATCCATCTAATGTATATATCAACTAATCTTCTACCTACCACCTTATTTTTTACCACTGGTATAAATATAATACACCACAACATAAAAAGTGCAGCCCTGACTCAGCCCCTCTATCATGCCAACCTCTGAATTTTGACTGTCATAACAGCTACTAGGAATGGGATTCTACTCACTGAACTTTACATCTGACATAGTCAAAAGTGTAGGCTTTTGATCATCACTTGGAGGCATTTCTAAAGAATGATTCATCTGATCTAATGCAGACATCTAAATTAGGTCTGATGAACTGCCCTCAGGATGTTATCTTTTTCCATTAACTATAAATAGTTTAAACAATCAACTGAGTTGTAAATACCTATACCTAGACCTTCTCCTGATAGACAAGATAGAGATAACTATGTCTTAAAAGAAAAAAAAAAAACATAAGATTTTCTAGCAACTGTCATGTCAAAACTCTGTTTTAACCCCTGTAGTTCCTAAAATGGCACATGATACCGTAACCACATGCCAAAGTGCATCACCTAGCCAAGATACTCTCTAATCAGTGCAAAGATGCAACACAAGCAATAATGTTGCACATTGCCCTGTTCAGGTGTTTTTGCTTTGGTCAAGGAGACAAAATGGCAGAAAACAATACAAAGCTACAAGGTGGTGACACACTTCAACCATTACAAACTTGAATCTGTTAAAATCAAGAGCAGATGGAATCTTTCCATCAGCAATCTCCTAAATCACCTCAAAATGAGCACATGGAACATCTTCTAAGGTGGTAATGTTATAATTTTACCTTCAGGAAAATTATGGTATTAAAAATGGTTAATACTTATTTTAACACTTATGCCAGAGAAGTATGAATATTCCACAAAATTACATACGAACCTTAGACAACAATAAAAGCCAGAATTTCTGATAAAATCTTTTTAACCCTAGACCAGAAAAGGACCCGAATGCTTTAGTGGTGATCTAGGCTTGACTACCAAACCACACTAAGCCACCTAGTCACCTGAATGCCTGAAGACTCCTCAGTTTTCAGAGTTAGCTATCCAGACATTTAGAACTCTGTGTATGTCCACTACTTCTGCCAATTTTAATTAAGATTAGTGAATTCCCATTTAGGGCCCTCAAACTGACATTTCTTCACACAAATCACAGAGGAACGTGATCCAGTAGGTGTACCAAGAGAATGTCTAGTTCACAGTTCAGAACAACAGAGAGCAGCAATTTAACAAAAAACTACAAATGAAATAGGTACAGTTTCATGTATTGCTCAGTTACATGAGCTTTTCTCCAAGCAGGAGACAAGTTAAATTCTCTCATCTCGCAAGACTGAAACCCACATCCACCACACTTCAGCAAAGCAGAAAATACGTTTCTCTGGCAAGGACACCACATTTCTCTGGTATCCGGCAAGGACATCAAATATAAGGGAAGAGGTCTGGCTTCTGTGCCCCTGGTCCCTCCACTGGAATTTTTACACAGTAATAATCGCATAAAACATCAGTTCTGAACACAAGAACATCAGACCTCCTCTCTTTTACAGGGAAAAATAGTAAGATTGTTCATCCCTCTCTTGGGTCTATTCTTAGAACGCATGGCCACACAGCAGCCCACCTACAGTGAAGAACAGTTCCATCAATCATCTCTGTAAGGCAGCTAAATAGCACATTTTATCAGTGGAAAGGAAAGACGGCCACCCTTCCCCGAACACTGTCAATTCTTTCAAAGAATAACATTAAAGGAGAAAAATTAGATGACTAAGTACAGGGAGAGAGTTCCAGGCTATAAACGCTGATCTGCTGTAGATATCCAATTTAGAGGTATTTGATTTAGTTTCTTAAGACATATGTCTCCAGAGTTTAGAGATAGGTTAAGAAGACATAGTCCGATCTATGCGTAATACCCTCCCTCCCTTGTTGCCTGGTGTATACTCTGTTCAGCAGGACCTAACTTCTCCCAAACACAACACAGGAAAAGCAGATATTACCACAACTATGGGCTAGTTTTGTTGACACTGACCACCTCCACAGTTGAATCCTTCCATAGATCTTGTACCGTTTGAGTGTCTTCCTCTCCTGATATCCACAAACTTTGTCCAGATTGATAGCTAAGTCTGATTTCATTTATCTCAGGGAGACTGTAAAACAGGAAATGCACATATTTTCTCTAATTTTCTTTTCCCTTTTGATGGAAATATGTGATACCAATATGGAAATTGAAATTAATGTGACTACGTGTTAAGTGTTTACTGGAACATAGGACTCCCATTGTTTACCATAGCATTCAAGAGGCTGTGACATGGCCTCTTCTGCTACGGCAAATGACCAGCCTTAAGTATACTCAAAAAGTTTATACATCTATGAATATGTATCTTACCTCTCTCCATTCTTTGTTTCCAATGGCTTGTGTGTACAAAACACAGACTGTGAAAAAAAAAAAATGTTTGGTCATTTTCAGAATTCAACATATTCTTAAATTAAGTGAACCAATTTGTGCTGTTGAAATTAGTAACTAGGACAAACAAATAGTACTATGTTTTCCCTGGGTTTTCAGTATGCCTAACCAGATCAGCAACAATATTGTCTAGCTGTTGCAGCAATGAGCTAATAAATAGGGTGGTTCTAAAATGGGAGGCATCACTTATGCCTGACCTCCAGCAAAGCACTTGGCAATCCTCGGCAGTAGAATTGGATAAAAGCAGGTCTTCATTAAATGTGGATGGTCTGGCTATCGTAGTTAATCTAATGCATAATTACCCTAAATTATGCTTCCTTCAACAGATCAGAGAATAAGAATAAAAACAAATGAGGACCCTACTGGAAAAAGAGATGGGGGAATATAAATAAATAAAAGTGGAAAAAGCTTCTTGGGTTTTCTTCCTTAATTCTGCTTCAAATTATTTATATATGTTTAAGCATCTTGCACATGCATCCTTTTTTTTTAAACTAAAACCTAATAAAAAATTGAATCAATGAAGTTTGTCAACCTAAGCCTTTTTTGAAATACCAAGCAGCGTAATCCCACAGGCGTCACTCTCCTTACAGATCTGTTTTTCCAGTCCAGAACCCACTACACATTAATCTGCAGCTTCCATCACAGGGACTGGTGACAGAGGTACAGTGATTATCATCTTTTAAACGCTATTGTAAGTACAAATCATTTGCACTGAAGGAGTACCCTAAACCTTATTTTTACAGTCTTGAGCTAGTTGCAGCTAACAACCATAAAGCAATTTTTAACTGAAACTCCACTACAACCCTTTTCTAGGCAATGGAAATACAGATATTTGAACACTTTTTTCCTGACAAATTCTTCTCCTGTGCCAATCATTATTTTTCAGCAGAAGGTTAATAATAATACCGAAGCAGAAATGATGTCAAGCTTCAAACTACATTTTCTTCTTACTTGAAAGGTATTTGCTCCATACAAAAAAGAAAAATAACCAAACCTATTAGGCAGTAGCAAATAAGAGAAAGAACAGAAAAAAGCAAGTTCAATATTTTAGCTTGACACAGAAGTTAAAAGTTAACACAATTCAACTTTTTTTTCAAATAAGATGTCTTGTACAAGAAAAAAAGCTTTTACAAAAAATTTCAAAACCATTCTTTGGAGATGCCCGTCTTTCTCCATTAATCTAAATGAAACCTTGGGCAATCATGCCCCTAGCTTTGGTTCCTGCTTATAGTAGGATGAATCCAAACCAACAAGTCTATTTTTACAGCACCCTTTGGAGTAGATTGCTGAACTATACTACACGAAGAATGAAGTTAAATGGGAAAATGTGAGAAAACAGAGTAAAATGGAAGCTATGAAGTCAGCTACAGAAGTGTCTGAAGGTTACTGAACTTCTGACTAACTTTTGCATCTAGTAAGATCTGTGCCAAGGTAACCCTGGGAGAAGAAGGAAATGTTGTCAAAGGATGTTTCCACAGAGAAAAACAAGCAAAAGAATATTCTCTGGAAATACCCTACTGCTAACATAAAATCAGGTAGGCTCTCACAAACATTTCTTTCAATTTCCCTATTGGAAACTCTTTTTTAAACTAATGTCACCAGTTCTGCAATAATGAATATTTTCCAGTTTCCAGTAGTGGTTTCTAAGAATGCAAATGCCTTACTAATTTCAAAAGCAGATATAATTGTGGATTTTGTCCATGTCCTGGTTTCAGCTGGGATAGAGTTAATTTTTTTTCATAGTAGCTAGTGTGGGGCTATGTTTTGGATTTATGCTGAAAACAGTGTTGATAATGTGGAGATGTTTTAGTTGTTGCTAAGTAGTGCTTAAGTCAAGGACTTTTTCAGCTTCCCATGCTGTGCCAGGTGCACAAGAAGCTGGGAGGGGACACAGTCGCGACAGCTGACCCAAACTGACCAAAGGGATATTCCATACCATATGGCGTCATGCTCAGTATATAAAGCTGGGGGAAGAAGAAGGAAGAGGGGGATGTCTGGAGTTATGGCGTTTGTCTTCCCAAGTAACCGTTACGCGTGATGGAGCCCTGCTTTCCTGGGGATGGCTGAACACCTGCCTGCCGATGGGAAGTGGTGAATGAATTCCTTCTTTTGCTTTGCTTGCGCGCGTGGCTTTTGCTTTGCCTATTAAACTGTCTTTATCTCCACCCAGGAGTTTTCTCACTTTTACTCTGCTGATTCTCCCCCTTCCCACTGGGCTGGGGGGAGTGAGCGAGCGGCTGTGTGGTGCTTAGTTGCTGACTGGGGCTAAACCACGACAGTCCATTTTGCCAAGAGCTTACATCTAAATTGTCAATTAAAAATTTCTCATACCTATAACCCCAGTTGAGAATAGAACTGAAATTCATTTAGAGGAAAAGACACTCTTTACAGATAATATGCACTTTCGCTATTCAGATATTTGCATTGTACAGATTTTCCTTAAACAATCATTTTTCACTATCGATTTGCTGCTTTATTTTTTGTACTACATCCCGCCCTGTGTATTAGTGTCAGTACAGTAAATCAAGTAACAATTGTGCACTGCAGCTGTGGAACAAAAAGAGTATTAAAAAATGAGAGATTTAATATTGAGGAGAAGAAAGCAACAATACAACTGTAAAATATCCACTACCATCAATTTTCAGAAAAGAAACATTCTGGCACTACCTTATCTC
Source organism: Morus bassanus (assembly GCA_031468815.1). Taxonomy (NCBI): domain Eukaryota; kingdom Metazoa; phylum Chordata; class Aves; order Suliformes; family Sulidae; genus Morus; species Morus bassanus. The sequence goes on from CM062571.1 coordinate 68,238,144, forward strand.
CCTAGTTTATGAAGCCAAATAAAAGAACAGCTATGAACAAAAAGACTAAAAAAGACTACTGAGGATAATTTAGGCTCCTACTATGGTTGATGAGATGGGAGTCACACGATATAGAAGGGTTAAAATACAGGTGTAAAGCTCCACCTTAAAACTAATTCAGTCCTACTTTTTGGAAGGCTGCTCACACCTGTCTGTCTGTTAGAATCCTAGTTTCTAAGTTCAGTTTCTTTGTAGTCAGCTTACTTCCATTTGTTTTTTTTTTCTCTTTGGAGGATTTATAGCAAGCAATGCTATCATTCTCACCTTTTCATTGGCATTAGTAGGCTTCTCTTCCCCTCCACTCCCAGTGGCTCCCCAGTGCTTCCAAAGGTATATCCCAGGAGTGGGACCACCTCACTAGTTTAAGAATCATTTATATAAAACCTTAAATGAGGAGAAAAGAGCTAAGAATTTGTAGTATGACTAGCAATTTTCTGCTATTATCTAGGCTGCAGATTTAGCAGGTACTTTAAATATAATGAAGATATTATTATTATTATACGAGATTAAGACTAATAATCATCTCATGTAATATTTATTTTATTATAAGTGCAAGGTGCATGTTTGACAGTGATACATACATGTGCCTCTCAAACTGACATTTCAAAAAAAAAGTCAGTCCTAATGAAACCTATAGAAAAGACACACATTCCAGACTTTCTGATAAAATTAGAATAATTTTAAAACAACTTCTATCTTTCCTCTAAAACTCACCCCAGAAATTTTCAGGAAACTGCCCACGATACTGGTCTCCATTGGTGCTAAGATTCACTATCCCTAAAGGCTCTCTGAGACATGGTTTTATAAAGACCCTGATATCATACTAATTACAATAATCCCTCAAAAACTTCTTCAAAGTCATATCCAACTGGAGAAATGCAGATAAATGTGCTGAAGTTGATCTAAAGCACTTGAACTGCTCAAACCAGAGGTCTAAGGCTCCATGAAGCAACCAATTTTTTTTTTTTTAGTAGAAAATAGTTAATAGCATTGTCATGTGGGACAGGAAGGAATAAAGTGGAATAAACAGGAAATTCTTAAATTTCAAAAGCCAACTATATCCTAAGATGGAGCTAAACAACCAGTTCTCTTGTAATCTGGAAAACTGAGGGAGCAATCATAGAATCATTGAAGTTGGAAAAGACCTCTAAGATCATCAAGTCCAACCGTCAACCCAGCTCCACCATGCCTCCTAAACCATGTCCCAAAGTGCTGCGTCTACATGTTTTCTGAACACCTCCAGGGATGAGGAAGCTCAGAGCAGCACACTGATGAAGAGTAACATACCCTCATAAGGAAGTTGGCTGAGAAACCCTTTTGGAAGGCTTTGCCATATGAGCTCTTCCAAGGGAAGATACATCCATACCTATAGTCAGAAATATTAACATTTAGTAATTTTTAGCTCTGGACGCTGATATCACGGTGTCAAAATTCAAGGTGAATTTCATGAAATCGTGCAATGAAGAAGAGGGTGGGAGTGTCAACAGTTATCACTCAGTTGTAGATTCAGTTCCCAAAATATTATAGTCTGCACCTTCTTATTTTCCCCAGACAGTTTGAGCTTCCCTTACCCTACTCTGGTCCTTTCCCATTCAATGCATATATGCTTATCCTTTAGCCTGGTAACTGCTGTTATACCCAAACTGCGCACCTCAGTTTTCCCAAACATAACAACATATCTATTCCCTTTCAAGAAAGTCTTAGCCACAGTAACATCATGCTCTCCCCCATGCTGCCTAAATCTTTCCATGATCCTGCACCCAGTTCTAGTAGGGGCTCCTCATTACTCTTCACTGACCAGCTTCAATACCTTCTAGGCAGAGCTCCCTGAAGGTCCTTTTGTCCCAATTGTCATGAGATTCTTCTCATTGTTACTATCTTCCATGGGGAGATCCTCTAGGGGAAGAGTTTTTCTCCTCCACTCTTTCTATTACAATACTCAGGTGTCACAGGGCTCCACAAGAAGAGGACATTCCATCCTGACCATGGTGCTGCTACCACAGCTGCACAGTGGCTCAGTTAGGCTAGCCAGTGCATGGATAGAAAATGATTCTGCCTAACTGTCAGCAGAAGAAACATGCTAAATTCATTAATTTGTATCTCCTTTGCAGGTCTTATCCCTGTCTCATCAGAGAAGCACTGCTTTAGCTCATTCTCTCCAAGAAAATAAAAAAAGGGGGGGGGGGTCCCAAAAATATTCCTAGAAGAAACGGTCTCCAGAATGGAAGAACAGAATGGTCCAAATGCTACAGTAAATCAATACATATGACTTGCTTTGACACCACTGAGGAGAAAGCACTGTCAGTAAGAGACTTCAATATTGTTTAAAATACGTCATGAACAAGGGCTATCCAAGCCTGTCCCATCTATATCTAGTATCTCTACATTATTTCTGTAACTTGCCTCTAGGGAGGCAAAGTACCAGCTTCCTCTTCGCACAAATATTCTAGATTGCAGGGGAGTGGTCAGAATTGGAATAAATACTGAGTAGTAACTACAGTATCAAAAAAAGGCTAAGCAAACCTCCTAGGAGAACCAGAGAAATCCAAGGTCCCTTTTAATTTCAGGAGAAGGCTGTTTATGTAGACATGGGACTCAACTATATTCATGTATGTCCCTCTCTGAGAAAAAGTCCAAGAGGATAAAATTGGATTTTCACTATCAGTATGATCCCTAGATAACTACATTAGAGTTTGAAAAGCATATTAGAACTGGCATAGTCAAATCCAATGAGACCTCAACATACAGAGTGACTCTACATGGTTCTATCTTGTATGAGATCTAATGGTTGCAAATTAAGTGGGTCTAAAAGTGGATCTTGTGAAAGTGGTATGATGTTGGTTTTGACACCTTTTTTAGCTAACAAGATACAGTTACTGTATACAGACCAGCCTAAGAATGGCCTTTGTCCAAGCAAACAGACACTGAGGGAAGTTATCCTGCTGTAATTCCAACTACAGAAAAGAACAGCACTTTTTATACTGTACCCTTATGCCTTCCACATTTACAGTAGGGCCATACCTCTGTGCTGAACTAAAGGACATTAGGAGGAAAAACTCTGAACTGGCTAATAAAAAACCCTGCAGAATACTAAAACTAAACGTACACTGTTAGGAGAGCACCCACAATCAAGCACTTCCAGAGCCACGGTTTCCCCCTTCTCTCTTTACCAAGGACAGTATTACTGTATTCCATGTCTTTGTACTGCTAACCTGTGACAGATAGGCCTGATTGGCAGCGTAACTGGGTACTCACAACTTGAGACAAGACCTCTAAAGCACACCACCAGTTTGAGTGCTTTAAATAAGCTATTTACCAGAAACAAGAAAGCAGTATGTTTTGAATTGATAGGCAATGTTATGACACTTTAAAAAAACACTTCCATATATTTTGAATCTATAAAAAAATACCACCAGTTTACTTCTCAAAAATATTTTAAAGATAGGTATTAAGATTTCTTCAGGCTTTCCTGCTACTCTGTTTCCTCGTGTCCCTTACCCAGCATGGGTCACCCACCAGCCACAATCACTTGGGTGACTGCCCCAGCTTGGGCTGCCCACAGGCCACAGATCCTTGAGAGGTGTACTGCCTTTTGCATGGAGTGTTGCCTTTCAAGAACACATCTCCAGGAGAATATCTTCAGAAATGTGGCTCCAGTAGTATCTTCAGCAGCTGTGTCTCTAGCTCCTAGCTGCTGCTGTTTTCTAAAATATATTTGGGCAAGGGCATTGCGTGCTCCTCTGGCTGGCAGAAGTTCTGGCACGCAATGGTTACTCACACAGCTTTCAGAGCTGACTGGAACCAGCTGTGACAGGGTGGCTCATGGCCTTCTCCCACACAGGTCACATTGTAGTCCCCTGCTATTCAAACCCGGCAATTTATGCCTAATACAGTTCCCTATCTGATAAAAATTTGAAGCACTTGTCCGTAATAATATTTGAGCTTAAAAACTAGACACCTTGTCACTTTTGTTGAAAAGTGCCTTAATTCAATAAAGAGATCTCCAAATTCAATCTATCAGGGGCAATAGGTCACCAACCAGTCTTCAAAATTGCTTAACCTAGACAACTAAGGTTTTATTAGCCAACTAAAAACCAGTCAGTAATATGCAAGACACTCAATTCTGCTTCTGCATGATCTCCCTCCACCAGAGGCACGGTACTGCCTATGTCTCACTTTAAAAAAAAAAAAAAAAATGTTTTATAGGTTAGGAATGTCAAAGGTACTCCTAACTTCATGCAGCTTTTCCACAGGAAGTAGAAGCTTTTCCCATCAAAAGTCTATTGTGGAACCTGTCTCAAGAAACTTTTGGTTAAGAACAGACAAACATGCTCTCACAAAAGTACTCAAATGTTTCATACTGTCACATGACTCAGTATTCAAGTATATTCCATCAGGACATGTTTACATGTCCAGACACTTGATAGAAGTGTACACATCTCGAGCTATTTCCAAGGTCAGTAAGCAAAATACATGGTATTCTAAGGAACAAAAGCCCAGCCTTAAAAAAAGAAAACGAACTTACAGATAAAAACATACAGAGAGTTGTAAGGGAGACGACATGACCCAAGACACAATAATCTGAGGACTAGTCAATTAACACCACCAAAGTACTTTGATTGAACACTATCAGAAAAAAAAGGAAATCTTTTGTGGTCTCAGTTCCTTGACAAAATTTTTATAAAGTATCCGATACAGGAAGATAGTAATGGATTTTAAATCAAAAGTCCCATCATACAAAAATTCATAAGCGTGAGAGTTTTTTGGGACCCTGTCCTGCATTAATAAAACTTAAAGGGGAAATGGGTGTCACTATCTTATGTATCTGAAAACATTAATTCATAAACCATCATACTATTTTTGATCAGGAAAGGTCATGTCTCCCAGAGATTAATTAACTTAATTTTATTTTTCAGCGTTTGACTAAGATTAGCAGACACTACATGCTAGCAGCAACAAGTGCTTCTAGTTTATTTATGTTTGCTTACTTGCTTTGAAAGAGATCTAGAACAGATACTACCCAAAAAAAACCAAACAAAAAAACCCAGACAAACAAATAAAAAAAACCCCAAACACCCAAACAAACAACTTTTCAGCATTTATTAATTTTAGGAAAATGTAGGTTGACTGCTAAATATGGGACCATGTAGCTGAGGAAAGCAATACTGAATACAAAGTCTTTAAAATTCCAGTTCATAAAACAGAAACTATGAGTGTAACTTACTTTAAATAATTTTCACAAAGACAATGTAAACATAACTGACACAGAAGAAAATCACCCACTTAATTTTTAATCCAGTGTTTACACATTTGGAATATATGATGAGAAGAAACAATAAAATGCTATGTACTTACTTGGATCAGATTTAGAAAATGTATCTCTGTCCAAAAGATTTCTGTAAAAAAAAAAAGAGATAAAAATAATATTATTTATAAAGAATGGTGAAAGATACATATCAGATACCAATGCATATATGCTTTTAACAATTTTGATCGAGACTCAGCTTAGTTTTCTGCCCTCCTAATATGCAAGATTTATTTGAAGTCAGTCAGCACTAACACTTGAGTCTTCTTATATTTCATTTTATTATACATTTTGAATTTGAGTAAACTGTGGCTCATTTACTCCAATACCATGAAGTGAAAAGCAATGCACGACAAGCCCATTAAATATATATACTGGACATCAGGAACATAAATACCTTTAAAGCACAAACTTCCACCAGAGATTAACATGCTAGTTGAACCCAAAAACTTTAGACTTTACTTAAAAGAATGGCTATGAGATCTCAGAGCCATCAGCAAATATCTGTCATGGATGAGTAAGGTAAAGAGAGCTAAAGCATACACAGGACACACACCAAAATTAGGAATTTTCTAAACATCTACAAAATCCCTAGGAAGAAGTAGTATGAACTAATTTCTTTGTTATACAATACAGTCCCAATACCGTAGCCACACTTCAACCAACTGAGAATCATACACAGATGAGGAGACTCAAATTAAAAATAAGTCTAGAGAAGCAGGACTGACCAGAAAACCATTCTCAGAATAGTTACCAACATTTTATCATTTAAAAAAAAAAAAAAAAAGATCTTGACAAACTAGAAAAATAGTCTGAAAACAGGATGCCATTGAATAGGGACAAGAAAGAGCTATTGAACTTAGGCAGGTAGTTTAAGTTAGGTATTGAACTTAACAGCAAGAACACAGCATAGCTGCATATAAGCTGGATATACAGCAGTTATGTTAAAAATGGTTCTAGACATCACAGTAGACCATAAATTGAATGCAAGTGAGGAATCTTGTGCCTTTGGGAAAAAAAGCATACTGCAATACATAAACAAAAATGCCACTTTAGAGTAATTGTCTAGTCTTCATAATACTGGTAAACACTCAATTCAGGGAATAATGTTTTGGGCACTCCAATTTCTTGCAATCTAAGGCAGACATGGAGCCACCAGAGTCAAGCGGAAGCAGAAATAATCAGAAGTCTATAGAATATATCTATGAGGAAAACACTGCTGCAAATTGAAGCTGATCTCCCTGTAGACAGAGCAAATAGGAACAGATTTAACCCTAAGCTGAATCTTCTGCACTGCAGGCACAGAAGTTGAACTTTATTCCATTTTTTTACCATATTTTGTTGTTAAAGGTGGCCAGACATGATGTGAAACCTCCACCACTGAAGGTCTTTAAGCACCTGTTAGGTAGCTACAAGTCCTAACAAATTCTTTGATCCTACCCTGGAGCAAGAGGAAGGATTAAATAACCAGTTTACATCCCTTACATCTTATTATTTTTAATAATTAGTACACTCTCTTCAAAGGTCACCATTTATTACTCTCATTCAGATCTAAATCACGTTATTTTTGTGCTACTGAACAGTGCTGAAAAGCATATTAATATGTTGTTCAATACAGGTGTCCTAAGCTGTCCACTCAGATTTCAATAAGGAAAAGACACTGTATTCCCAGTTTAAGTACTGCCAAGTCCACATTTCAGAACAAGCAATATCAACAAAAGATAGCTTTAAAAGAACGTTGTGTGCATCTGTTTTATTTACTTTAGCCAAAGTAGGCACTAGGATAAAAATTAGTATTTGTGAATGACCCTGAAGTCTGCACATGCTGCTACTTCAGGACTTCTCTAATCGATTCAGAAGTGGGATTTTTAAGTATGCATTTAATTATACACAGAGAGACTGTATTCCATCTTAACCAAAAACGTGCAAATATAAATTGTCATATTAACAAACCCAGGAAAATCAGTGATTCCAAGTCTGTATTTGGCAATGACCACTACAAACTGCTTTAAAAGACAGTACAGTAACTTCTGCAATATCAGAATTGCCAATCCAAAATGAAAATTGCCTCCTATTCCTCTTTAATTATACCTACCTAGATATGCCTTTAATTCATAGTAACTAGAATTGGTGTTATTATCCCAAAATGAATTGCTATAAAATCCCAGAATTACGGTTATATGAAAGAAACAGTACATTAGGTTTTGGGATAGGCCTCCCATGTTCACCATTAGGATTCCAAGCAATTTTAATTCCTCTGCATAAATACTATAAAATGACCTCATAACCAGTATGTTAGTGTTTGTGACTTCACATTAAGATTAAACCATTTTAATGACTCTTACACTGAGCTAAGGTGCTTTGAGTTTTTAAAATATTTTCTAATCTTATTTTGTTCCTTTTTAAGTTTCATTTTTTCTTCCTCTATTTTCCCATACACATAAAAACATAAAGACTGGCCATACCTGGTACTGTAAAGCTCAGTCTATCCCGATACTCTTATTCCAGCACTGGCAAAAAGTAGCTACCATGGGAAAAGAGTAACAAGGTAAGAATCTGTAACACTTCCTGGGAATGTTCCTGGTCACCAACAATTTGCTGCTCAGGGACTTCTTGAATTAAGAGCATTTCTACATGACAGTATCTCTGAAAGGATTGTAAGGGTTGAGGTACCAAAGTTTAACACTGTAATTCAAGTCAGTAAGTGTCATTAATTCACAGTTTTGAACTAATACAGCTTGTAATATCCTCAATTTGACCCTTCATACATTTCACCATAAATAAACAATGTCTTCAGCAAAGTTTGCAGACATGCCTGATCTTCCAAATCATTAATAACCAACCAAAATAGTAACATAAGAACTTAACAAGCTGTTCAAGCAATGAAGGCAGTTTCAGAAGGTACTTGAAGACTAATGCCAATAGGAAAAAAAAAAAAGTCTGATTTGTCCACTAAATCACCTAACAGCTCAAGAAGCTGCTCAATTTCATTTGTGCATTTTCATTTTAGGGGGAAAACAATCAAAATGCTCCTCTGAATATATTAAAACTGCATGGCATATAAGCATAGGACAATCTACAAGGAAAAAGAAATGCTAAAAGCAAAAGGAGAAAGACGACTGGATGTATTTATGGAATTTTATGCAGTCTTTATCCCTGTAATAGTCAATGGCACCTTCTGCACAGGCTGAGTGACACAGGGTGTATTTCTTTCCCTTTTTTCTGAGAAAGTTATTCTCTTTGGTAGTGTACTATTTTGTCTTAGGAAACAGTACTAGGAAAGCTCACAAACTCAGAAACCAGAAATACATGAAACTTCCATTTCTTCCTCCTAATCAAAGTATCAAGAGAAACAGACTCCTATTTTGACTGAACATGGTGAGTATATTTTTTCTATCCCCATTAAGCTTTTCAGATAAAGAATGCAAAAAGAAAAGAGAAGGAATTGCTACCAATTATGAGGAAGAAAAAAGAAAAAAGAGAGACATATGCTTTTACCTAGAGAAACACGCACATCAAATACCTACAGCAAAGTAGTCTAGGAACATCTGTGAAGAAAGCATTATTCTACTGTCACAGATCCTGAAGGAATTCATTCTGCACCTGCCCATTCTGGAGTGGACCTTCCAAAATGGTTGCAATAGCATAGATGACTAAGGGAAAAAAAAACAAATAGGAGCCATAGCAATAACACCTACTTAGTCTAAACTGGAAAGCACAAGAAAGATTAGAAATGCTGGGATAAAGGTTTATTTTTCTGTATAATGAGTGCAATTTCCCCAGGGGAAAAAAAAGTAATCAGTAAATAAGAAAAATTAAAACATATTTAGCTCTACCTTGCAGAATCACTTTGTTCACACAGTTTCATGAACTCCATAAAGATTTGTCAAAATAACAGTTTCTGCCCAGTGCTTTGCTTCAAAAATTGTTTTAGAATAGAATAGAGTATTTCAGTTGGAAGGGACCTACAACAGATATCTAGTCCAACTGCCTGACCAATTCAGGGCTGACCAAAAGTTAAAGCATGTTATTAAGGGCATTGTCCGAATGCCTCTTAAACACTGACACGCTTGGGGCATCGGCCACCTCTCTAGGAAGCCTGTTCCAGTGTTTGACCACCCTCTCAGTAAAGAAATGCTTCTTATGTCAAGTCTTTTGTACTATGTTTAATGTAAAAAATGTCTCCTATGTATAAATCTGATACTTCAAGATTGACTGATCTAGTTTGCAGTGGTAGCTAAACACAAATCATTACAGTTTATGCTCCTTTGTACAACCTCATGTACTCTGTGCATTACATGTATGTTGGCAAAACGTGACCTACATTAAAAAGTAACATTTATTCACCTTGTTCGTGTATACTTTGCTTCAAATTTTACTTTATTTTAATGATCGATACCTGAACTTCCTGCTCCGTAATTTTTGAGTTTTAAGTTTAACCCTTCATTAAGCCCAACTGCTAAGCAGAAGTAAATCCAATTCCCCCTTCAGAAATGACAGAATTCTGGCACTGAAGAACAGACCTATAGAACTGAATTGGTTAAAATTGATTTCTCTAGTTTAAAAAAAAAAACAACCACCAAACCCAACCGTGTTCATATGACTGGAAAAATACTTATTTATACATTGCTTTCAACAGCTCTGAAATCCTTAATGGTAAAAATGTGTTTTACTTCAGATGAATTAATCAGAATTTCTCTGGGTGCTAAGGTTATATGTTTCTCTACATCTTTAGATTACACTTAAGTGCATGCAAAGATTCCTTTTTTGTGAAATAAAGCACTCAGCGGTTTGCAAACACAAAAGTTAGTTACCCGTGCAAAATTGTTTTTAATTTTTAGAAAACTTACATTTTCAATATATTATGTTCTCATATAAGCATACACTACTTTTCTCACAGTACACTAGTATCACTCCATGGGAAGAGGAATTGTCCCTAGTTCATTAAACAGTTCATTAAACAAATGCATTTCTGTTTCCCTCACTTAATGCTGGGCCCCATGTGCCTTCTCCAAGGAAAACCCTGAAAAAAAGAAGCATCTCCTCACTTTTTACTGTGCAGAATACTATCCATTTTACTACTATTTGTAACATAACTGTATGACATCCTAGTAGTCACTGTCCCTCAGCCTTAACTGATATTACTGGACTTGCAACACTCAGTCCTAGGTAAGACGACGAACAATCCAAAGAGGCTACTTGAGTGAAGAGTACACTTGACTTCTTGCAGAGTAATTTCACAAACAACTTTTCAGTTGTAGTGCTAGCTTAAGTAGTCACCCTTCCCTAGCTATTTACTCTCACCTTCTGTATTCTGTAGAACACAATAAAAAGCAAGCTATTAGCCTCCAGATCTCTAGATTCAAAATGTCCTGGACCTAAAAGCAGATTAGATAATTTCTCAGAATTTTATCTTATTGTCAAAATAACTGGTTCTCTTAGGAAAGGCTCACAGGTGAGAAAATGGTGGCTCTCCTGACTAAGAGGCAATTAGGACGACCTCTTCCTTTCTGTTCAGACTGTCTCCACTCTTCAGTGCTCTAGGAGGACTGGGAAGAAAGCAAATATATCTCTGATATGCAAGCTTAAGAAAACATCCACAATACCTCTTCATAACCTTTGGAGAAGTAATTGACTTTTCTTGTTCACAAGAAGATGAAGAAGTAATTTGCAGTGTCCCAGTAATTTTCATTGTCAATTTAAATATATATTGGTTCAGAAGCCTTTCTCTTAAGGAAAAAAGGAAGAGAGAAGCAATGAGAAGGGTTAGACCAGCAGTGCTTCCATGAGTTTTATGACAACCCACAGCAAGTCTTCTCTGGCTAGATGTATGCAAACAGCTTTAGGATGAAACTTCTATTGAAACTGCTGACTACTCCCAGGGGTTAAAAAAACCCAAACTTGGCAATTCTTTTATTTACTTAAATGTAGCAATAGTTTTGCAGCAGTTCTGTGGAAACATACAGGAAGTACTGGACTATGAAAATACACTCTTGCAGATGAAGCAGACCTGAACACAATCTTGGACTGTTCCAGTTTAAATAAAAAAAGTCCATTTTGGGAATATCACAGTCTGGTTGAACTCTGTTTCAAAACCAACCCCATTATTATCTGAAACCAACAGAATGAACCATTTACATTCATGTTTCTAAGGTTGGGCAGGTAAACAGTCTCTGGCTCTGAGCTACTAGTGACATATCATCTGCGGGGTGGCACTAAGGATTGCTGGTGGTTGAAAGACCTATTCAATCTAGTGTCAACTCACCGGTCCTCTCTAGTTACTTTCACCCAGCCCACCCAAATCCATGGATATGCTGTCCTATTTCAGATCTGATTTCTTCAGGAACATATAGTTAATACAGTGTTTCATTAATGTATAACAAGATATAGAACATACAGATTGATTTTGCAGACCTTTTCAGAAACAACTCTTTAAAAGGTATACATCAAAGAAGTAATTTAGAAAGCAAACATATACCATCAATGTAATGCTCCTCATCCTTTCTCAGCCATTGCAGGGGTTTTGGTGGGTGAGACACTGCTTAGATGGGCAGAGAAACAAAGACAATGAGGAAAATAATGCTACTACAGAAAGTTGTCATAATAACATATTTAAAGTTGTTACACATTTCCTAGTATCTAGCCCTTTTACTACTGTCAGGCTTTCCTTTATACCACCCTTCTGAGGCCTAAGATTGTTGGCTTCAGCTGTGGGAGGGTGTTACACTGTCCCACGTCCTGTCTGGGGAGAACCATGAAGTTTACCGTGGTGGCAGGGGTGGAGCAGGTGGTCTTAGAAGGAGTATGATGTTGATGGCTTCTTCCTCCCCACTCTGAGGATCCCCACCTGGGACTATTTTTCCAACACGCTGTTACACCTTGCTCTTGCTTCATTGGTCTGCAACTCCATTTTACATCCAAATTTACTCTATGATGTGGTGTGTTTTACATCTGCTTGAGACTTGCTCTTTCATCTCTTTTGGTTTTGCCAAGCTCCCAGCCTGCACTTCTTTACCAACCGCTGGTGAGCTCTTCACAGCACTGGGGTCCCCAGTGGCATCCCGAGCCCCCTCTTTTCAGCCTCTGCTCCTGCTCCTCCACCCTGCATCCTGTGTCCCCACTTGCAAGGCGTCTGCTATCACACCATGCTGATGCTCCCCTGCACCACACTGTTCTGTGAGGGTCACAAATAGGTCATCATACACAGAATAACAACTTGCTACTACTGTCTGTAGAAAGAAATATGGTTATACCACACAGTTACACAAAGACAAGCCAAAGTGAAACTGACTAAGCAGCAGCCACCTGGGCATCAGAAAAAATACTGTGTTTCGGTTTGCAGCTAAGCAAATCCAAACAAATCTCCACATTGGCAAAGACAAGTTTAGACAAAACCTGACCAAGTCCTGAAACTTGCACAGTTAGTAGGAAACCTGGGGCCTGTTCCTAGCAATCGCAACACTAAATTTACAGGGCAACAGATCTGCCTTAAATTCTTGAAGACACATGGCTGCATGCTTAAAGTTCAAACAATATAGACACACAGGTGAAAACCAAACCCGGTAGGCTATCAGGAATGCATCTCCATGACTATTTGGATGGACACTGTCACCCACTTATATTTTTTCTCCCAATACACTCGTTTTTCTCAGCTGAAGCCAGCTGGTTGGCTAGGCAGTTTCATTCCAAAGAAAAAACACGTAAGATCAACTTTCTGTTGTCAGTCACACATAACCACTCCACAGACTTTTAATCCAACCTGGACACCATACACAAAGAAAGCAGGAAAATGAAAACCAGACTTAAAATCAGGATGAATTTTATATTCTATATTTTGTACTACACTGAGTTACAAGCTCAAATGATTTGTTATAGATATCTCTTATCATTGCATCTTTCTGTGACAGGAATTTTTAACAAATTATTAATATTTCAAAAAAAACAGGAGATAAGTACACTGGCTGGAGGGAAGCGATCTTGCCAGAAATCAATGCCTCGGACAACCAAAGATAAAATTGAACATACTTTTGGGTACCGCAACCAGTAGATAGTGGCTGGTTAAGGCTTTCAGACTGCCAAACAAAAGGAAAGGCAACCATTCTGAAGTTTTGTTCTGCTGTGCAAAAACTTGAAATTAAATTATCTTCATTACTGAGAATAGGAGTTGCTTAATTCCATTCAGCCCATTCATTAATATTAAATTTTTGTACAAATTCTGAAGTGGCATAGAACTGATCCAAACCAGGCATGGGCAACCAATTGTATTTCTGTTGAATTAACCATGATAGGGAGTTTATGCTGCCTTCGTGCACATTATGCCTGGTGTGGGAATACAGCCAGCATAGAGCCTATCCAGCACAAACCCAGAATGATGAGGGCAGACTGCCTGATTGAGCATAAAGCCTAGCAGAGCAATACTATCATAACAAACTTTCAAAATTAGCAAAGTGATCCTCTACTGTGTCAATATTTTACAACACTTTTACCCTCTTTCAGATAACCATGTCATCTTTGATACACTACTAGAAGACATAAAGTGATCAAACTACTGCTTCTCTTTCCTATAGATATTAAAAAATTACTCTCAAGAAGACAATTTTGGTTGATAACTCCTCATTCAGTAAGTAAATAACATTAACATGAGGCATAATGAAACTCTTGACCTTTCTTGTAAGATAAGGTTTCATAAAGGCTATGGCTCAATCAGGAGACTACAGGAAAAAAACTGGAAAAAAAACTAGGCCAGTCCACACAGTAACCATGAGGAGCATAAATCACCATTATACAGATCACAATAAAAAGTTAAAAACTTGAGAGCCCATTGAACGATGTTGAACTTTGTATGTTCACACACAGCACAAACTTCAAGATATGTGATAACCATCATCTACTTGTGTTCTCAGCATTAAATACACTAGGTCAGTCAACAGCATAGTAACTGCACTGACAGTAGGGAACAGAATATGAAGTTTTTCCAAGATTTAACTAGATTGGAATCAGTGAAGAACATCACCAGAAAGGGAGATACAAGATGACTGACACGTGGCCTGAAGCTTACCTCAAGCTCACGTGGGACCACAAGTTTACACACACAGCAGGTAAGTGAAGATTCAAGTCCAGGCACAGGCCTAGAATCAGTATGCAGTGCAAATACCCCTTTAGAGGAAGAGGAACCTTTGGGCTGGAAAACAGCAGTGGAGTAAAACACAAAGAGCTGCCTATATTCTCTCTTCCACACCAGCTGGAGAGCCAAGGTCCTGATCCTTCGCTACATGATGATCGTGCAAAATTATGCCAGGCTGCAACAAATAAAGATTGCAGAGCAGGTGACAGTGAAAGTTTCATCAGACAACGGATGTCCTTCGGAGCACGTAATGAAGGGAGCTGCAGGACGCAGAGGGAGATGGCTACTAGACCAACTGATCCAGACAATAGCGGACGATTACCAACACCAGAGGGTCTTCTGGCATGACGCATTTAAGTTGTTCTGCCACATCAGATCTGGCTCTTGAGCCAAAAAATACAGATCCTGATAAAAAAAACCTCAGAGGTTTGAAAATCTACAAAAGTCGGAAAAGAATCGTGAACTTTTTGTTGGATAGGGACTGAGTAGTAATAACTAGAAAGAACTAAACTGATTTCTTGCTTTTCTAGCATTTGTAAAACTACAGCCAATGCTGGCATTCAATAAGCCATGGGAATCATACGAAAAGTTTTTAGTCATAAAGATACCCCAGGAAGAGAATCACCTGATATCCAAAACACTTCTGGATTTTATAATTTTCATAGACAATTTCTCATCCTATGAGATGCACTTCTCCTAAAGGCTGCCTGATGTGTCCCTGAAGCTAAAACAGGCTGGCTTGCAGAATAAGTAGTGCAATGCCATCTGCATGGTACTGGAACCTGGCTAATTTGGTAACGCTGACAGTATGGGCATGCAGGGCAAATTAACTTGGGAAGTGCTGACAGACAAACCATACAGAATTAAAAGCTAAGCGAATAGAAGCTGTATCGGAGAGGGAGAAATATTGTCTAGAGTCACAAATTTATTTTGTGGCACAAACAGCTTGCACTGCTTCACTGACCACCAAGTCACACCACCTGTACAAACTGGAAGAAGTTCCCGTATTTCCTATAATGAAAACAAGCAAAAAGAAGAAAAAAATCTAGGGAGAATGAATAGTTATCAGCTGATAACTGTTGATGTAAACTAGTGACCAAATTGGTTCTGCAACTCTTCAGATATCAAGGGAAAACTAATGTCATAATCCAAACTATTTTAAAAGCATTTCTTCCCAGGTGCTAAGGAATACACAACTGCTAATTATTAAAGAATTTTCATCATTCTCTTATCTTTGCAGTTTGCTCTTGCTGTATTTCACAATTTCATTTAACACTACTTTTTGACAGCTTTAGCCAATGAACGTGTTTCCAGATGAATCACAAATGTGTTAATCATTAACCTCTGCCCCAATGTCATTCATTTTATGCTCAATTTTGAAACATGATTTTGTAATCAAAAGTTGTCATTCCAGCACATAAAGAAGAAAGGAATCACTGTGGAAATTCCCATCCTTCCGCACTTGACATTGCGACATATCGGGATAGGAGACCATTTTTTTAAACAAGAAAAAAAAGCAGTTTTAACAAAACAGCCATGGCTTTTGAAGATACCTACAGAGAAATTAAAATTGTAAACTATATACTGAAATGAGTTACAGGTAAGGTAACTAAGGTCAGAACTGATTGTCTATGTCATATGTTTACATTTCATTGTAACTATGAGATGGATTCTCAAATCTCTATAAAACTAAGGTTTGAGGAAAACATTACAGGTATATACAAACAATACCTGGAATGAAAGAAACTCCCATTATAAGTGAACCGAGCCAAATCCAGCATAAAGGTTCTGACATCTGTAATTATGACAGGTTATCTGAAGAACCTAAAAGTAATACTAAAGGTCCTGGACTGCTTTTACACATAGCAGCATGCTCTTTGTGGGACCAGGGTTTTCTGTGGTTGAACTTTGCAGAGACAGGCAGTAAGAGTGTTCATATGTCAGCCTAGTGACTGTTTCAGTATTCCAAATTCAATCTTACTTTCTCATCGTCTCAGCCTTCTTTTGAAATGCACGCTCGATAAAACATCAAATCATACTTTATTTACTAAGGGAAGAGAGGGAGTGGTCTGACAATTTAAGTTTAGAGCATTGCTGTTCTGTCCTCGGAGAAGTAGTGTTAACAGCAGCAACTCACGGGCAGCTACGTTAGAAACTGGAGCAATGGACTATAGCGCAAACTTTGTCTCGTTTCCCACCAGGAAACAACACTAACAGTTCAAATTATCCGCTAGAAGCTGCCGACTATGCTGGTGAAGGGAACCACTGCTCTACAACTTCTAGGGAATACTGAAGGGAGCCGCGAAACATGAATGAAGATACGAATACAAAAGCCCACAAACAAAAATATTTTTAGACCTCTAATGGGAAATTTTCTGTGGTTCAAGGGAGAAAGCAGAATTTCTGGAACACCGATAAACAAACCAGGGCCAAATAAATGTTGAGGAACAAACCCGCATACACTAGGTTTTGTGTTACGGGTTGGCATTGTTTTAATTCATCGGCAGCAGCGTTACGGTAAAACGTGACCAGGTAACACGGCCGGTTTCGTAACAATTTTGCAAAAGAGCCGTAAACAATCTGCGAGAGGATTATTCCGGATGGGAGTTTTCTCCGTCCCCACCCGCGGCACTTGGGACAGCTCCAGAAGTTAAACGCCTGCCGGGGAAAGCGCTCTGCGCGCAGGGCGAGGCGGCCCCCGCCGCCCCCCGGCCGCCGCCCCCCGGCCGGGGGAGGCACGGGAAGGCTTCGGGGCGCCAGCAGCAGCTCCCCGGTCCGGCAAAGCCCGCCGGCGGCCGCCCGCAGCCGCTGCGGGAGCCGGCGCTTCCCCCCGCGCTCCGCCGGCAGCACCCCTACCGCGGGCACGCCCGGTGGGGCGGCAAGCGGGCTGCGGCGGGCCGGCGGCCGCCGCGGGATGCTCCCGGGCTCTGCCCCGGGCCGCGGGCGCACAACTTCCCGGCGCCGGCCGCGCTCTCCGCGGACACGAGGGGAAGCGCCCCGCACAGCGCCGGGCGTGCGGAGGGCACCCCGCGCCCGGCCGCCGCCCCTTCGCCGCGGACAAGCCCGGCGCGAGGGGCCCCCCGCGGGGACCGGCCCGCTCTCGGAGGCTTGTTCGCCCCCTCCGACGCCGCGGGACGCGCGGGCAGGGCGGCCCGGAGCCGCCCCCGTACCTGCAGGACACGGAGAGCTCCACCTTGGTGGCCGGGATGCTGGAGCTGAGCACGTTAAAATCCCCCACGGACGCCATGTTCGGAAACCCACCACTTCTGCCCAGCTTCTGCTGCCCCGCCGGCTTCTCCAGCCCGAACATGGGGCAGCGCAGGCAGGGCGGGCGAGCGGGAGGGAAGGGGGGAGCGAGGGGAAGAGGCGGCGCCAAGCCGCCCTCCACAGCGCTCCACAGCGCGCCGCCGCCCGCGGCGCGCAGCCCCGGCCCGCACCGCCGCCCCGCGCGGCCGCCCGCGGGCTGCCGCCGCCGCCGACTGAGGCGGCGAGGGAGCGGGGCGGTGACGTCACCGCGAGCGGGAGCCGCGCGTGACTGCCCCGGCCTGGGGCGCGCGAGGGGCGCCCGGCCCACGGCGGGGAGCGGGCGGGGGGGGGGGGGGGCGCTCGGCGCCGCCCGACGGGACGCGCGCCGGAGCCCCCGGGGGAGGAGACGGCACCGGGGCCGGCGCGACCCCAGGGGCTGCGGGGCGGGGGAGGGCCGCGCTGGAAGCGAGCCCCGGCGGCGGTACCGGGCGTTCTCGCTCCCGCGCCTCCCCGGTCCCGTCCCCCTCGCGGAAACTGCCGTCCCGTCCCGCGGGCCAGCCGGGGAATCCCCTCCTTCCCCGTGTGTGCGTGAGTGAGTGAGTGAGCGGGCGGGCGGGCCGCCGCGCCCCGGGCGGCTCCCGGCCTCCGCGGGAGGAGAGCCGGAGTTCCCCTTCGGGCCGGTAACGCCCCCAACTCCAGCGCCGGGCGGGTGAGGCAGGCCGCCCCCGCCCGGCAGCGAGCGCCGAGGAAGGCTGCGGGGGGCGCCGGGCGCCCGCGGGGCGGGGCGGGGCGGGGCGCGGCGGCTCCGCGCCGCCAGGGGGCGCGGCGGGGGGGGCGGGGCGGCGCGGGGCGCGCGCTCCCAGGGGCGGCCGTGACAGCGGGAGAGAAGCGGCAAAGCTGGGAAATGAGGCGCCGGTGCTAATCGCCCTTGTGAAGAGCGCAATAATTGCTGTTACCAGAGACTTGAGGGAAAGACCTGGTTTTACCTCGGTTATCATATGCACTAAGTAACGCACTGGAAAACGTGAATTTCACCCTCCCGTGTACGTGTGCAGGCCCTTGTCTTTTTTTAAAGACCACTAATTCGGTCGCACTGAAGCTGTTCGTAATAATTCACAAGAATCATAACAATTCCGTCATCTTGTTTCTCATGTATTTAATTTCTATCTACCATCACGGCATCTAAGGAGCCCCCAATATTCATTTCTCATCATCGCGGTTCGATGAGCTATGGAAGCGCTACCATCCCCATGTCACCGATGGGAAGGTAAGGCACAGGCAAATTAAGTGCTGTGTCTGTAGTCGCACAATACGTAGGGCAGGTCAAAGATCGTACGGTATCACCCCAAACCCTGTACAAAAGTCTTCTACTACTCTGTTTACGGTTCTACGCATAGAAACAATGGAGTTTATTGTGTTCATTTATAAAAGACAAATGTAACTCTAAAGCCAAAAACCTTGTCAGAATACATTCATTTTTAAATTTCATTTCTAAATTCTTGTTGCTGTAATTCAAGTTCAATGCATGATCTCAGGTAGTACATCAAAATAACGACGGACACAGAACTCAAATGTAGACACCTGGTTAGCTCCTAGCCAACAGATGAAGCAGCGGGAATACAAAAGACAGTAACGTGGTCTTATTTACAGGACGTACACTCCCTGTGCGCAGCACATGTCTGGAACATGACTTCAGCGGCAGAAACTCAAGGAAGATATCACTGATACTTGTATTTATAACCTAACTTCACACCCTACTTCTAATCTTCTGCCTCTTTTCAGGAAGGTATCACCTGTATTTTCTTTTCTTTCTTTTCCTTCTCTTGTCCAGTTGTTGAACACAATGCAATTTCTCATCATGTATCACCGAAGTATTTCCTCTGCCCTGGTTTCACCTGGGATAGAGTTAATTTTCCTCCTAGTAGCTGGTATAGTGCTGTGTTTTGGATTTGTGCAGAAAACAGTGTTGATAACACAGGGATGTTTTCGTTACTGCTGAGCAGTGCTTACACAGAGTCAAGGCCTTTTCTGCTTCTCACCCCACCCCACCAACAAGTGGGCTGGGGGTGCACAAGGAGTTGGGAGGGGACACAGCTGGGACAGCTGACCCCAACTGACCAAAGGGATATCCCACACCATGTGACGTCATGCTCAGCACATAAATCTGGGGGAAGAAGGAGGAAGGGGACATTTGGAGTAATGGCGTCTGTCTTCCCAAGTAACCATTATGTGTGATGGAGCCCTGCTTTCCTGGGGATGGCTGAACACCTGCCTGCCAGAGGGAAGGAGTGACTGAATTCCTTGGTTTGCTTGCTTGTGTGTGCAGCATTTGCTTTACCTATTAAATTGTCTTTATCTCAACCCACGAGTTTTCTTACTTTTACTCTTCCGATTCTCTCCCCCATCCCACTGTGGGGGAGTGAGCAAGCAGCTGTCGGAGCTTAGTTGCTGGCTGGGGCTAAACCATTACAACCTTTTAAATCAGCCCATTGACGTTTTCAGTACAGCCAAGAAACCACGTACCGTCACAAGTATTCTAGGTGTGTCTGCAGGCAGCCAAACCAGTAAGCCTACAGCTGAAATTGCTAAAAAAAAACAAAGGCAAGTTTAGTTCACTATTGTCTTTGTCCATACAGTAGCGTGAAGGGATAGGTGAAGGATCACTGGTGTCTTGAGAGGCTAATGCCAAGTACAAATAGGGTACTAGATGACTAAAACCTGAAGAAGTTTTTAAGAAAAAAGTAAAACTCTTTATCAGTGTTACAGTACTGTTCCTCTCTCTTTAATAATCTACTGTAAAAATCTAAACATAATCAATGGATCCCACAGGGCATGGCATGAATAACTTAAAAGACATGAATTGTTATTATAATAACTATAATATATTACTATATATTGTATAACTATTATAATAACTGTAGGCATGGGTAACTTAAAAGTATTTCAAGTAAGAGTGGTATGATCTTGTAGTCTTCTCTACTAATCCACTTTAGATCACTGCTTTGGGTTAGCTGGGGGTTTGGTTTGCATAATTTTTATAGCATCTGATCTTAATATTTTGTTTTGCTTAGAAAAATTGAAATAGTTGGTGATTCCATAAATAGAGCATCTATCAAAATAATGGAGGAGTTAAGGAAATTCAAGTCTTCACTATTGCTGGAGAGATACCCATCTTCTCTCATGATGTTTATAAAAGCACAGCTATTTTGTCTTCTAACGTTTCAACTTAGAATAAGTACATAGTTGTCAAGCACTGAGAGTTATTTATATGGTAAGGAGAGAAACTAACAACTAAAATGAGGGATAGTTAAAAGATATGCACCCATGGGGCTAAATATACATTACTGTCATTTCAAAGAGGCACCTTGTATTTTCTCAGTCTTAAGTGGTACTGAGGCATGGGGACTGGAACAATGCCTAAGTGTTAGGACAGTATCTGGAATTTGTGTACAAAATAGCTATCAGATTACAGTGCGAAAGAACCATCAGGGCTGTGTGTTGTATATGCTATGCTGACATTTGAATGTGGAAAGTGGAAAGCAGGACATATTTTCCTCGCTTTCTTTTGTGATTGTTACTTTATTATTGTCAGCTGTTGCTAATTATCAGATATCTACATAACTTGTTTCAGTATGTGCAACCTAGTTTAAGGAATGAGGGATATACTTGCAGTAATTGCAGCATAAACAATGAACAAACTACAGATTCCAGAATAGCTGTAATGTGTAACACTGAATAATTGCTTTAAAACATCACTGCTTCCAGGTTTCCGCAGTATAATTGAACCCGAATGCCACAGGATGCAAACATTGATCACTCCCCTCCACCCTGTCAGCTTTCTGCCTTGTAGATCATTAATTAGACATCTCAAGAAAAGAAGTTTTATGATTCAGTCTTTGCACTCCTAAAAAAAAAACCCCACACAAAACCAACACAAACTATTCTGTAGGAAGTTAAGGAACTGGATATGGCATCTATTCTTCTGTAGATGTGAAAGAATATGTGGATGAGTATAGGAGTCATCTTAGAAGTGAGCTTCAGCATTATTGGGACAAAACAACCTCAACTATAACACAGTACCATTTTCATGACAACCAAAATACTGCTTACAAAATCTGGATTTGTGATGAACACACCATATTCCCTGGTTCTTCCTCAAGTATTTGTTCAGTAATTATCTTAATTAACATCCAGTAAATACCATCTTTTTATCCTGGGCTTGTCAAACTGTTTCTCTCAAGAGCCTAAAGAATGAACTTAGCCATAACTTGCTCCTTTCTGATAGCTGAACATAGCACTGAAACAATTCCAATATCTTAATACACACTGCAGTGTGAGAATTGTTATATCTTTCTTTCCTGCCTTTGATTACTATACTTAGCTTCCGCTTTCTTTGCTGTTGCTGATTGTTTTAATCCATGACCAAAGTCAAGGCATTTAGCATTTGCTAGAGCAGATGGAACCATCAGTGCCACCATCATTACTGGAACCATCAGCAAGCACCACGGCTGAATCCAGACCACAGGCTTTAAAAACCATCCGTGATACAACATGCTGATGGATATGTTTAGTGCCTTTATTCTTCTAGTATGAATTACCTCCTATAACTCTATGATTTTGTAATCCACTTTCAAAACACACAAATACTGATGAAGCTCTGTTTTTGTGATAGTAAAGTCTAAAGGAGGTGTCTGACTAAGAAGTTAGGCATAAAGAAGAAATCTCCACTCCTTCAAGGTTTTCACTTTAAATACTAGTTATTCGAGGGCTTATGTCTGCAGTCTCACAGGGGTCAAGGAGAATAAATTATTTAGTAAAAGGTAACTAGGCCTATGTTTCAAAGGCTTTGAAACATATCCGTACTGTCTGCAGGAGAAAGGAGCACCTTGTCACCATGGCATAAGCAGGAGGAAGTTAGTGAGTCATCAGTGCAGAGACAGCTAATGATTTCACCATTTCTGTACCATGACAAAGTTAGTAATGCATTTGTTTGTATACCTCTCTACTGATTCCATGCAGAATAAAATCATGAAGTATAAATACCACTTCCCCTCTCCAAAGAAACAAAGGATAGCTATCTATCAAATATTCACATCTCACTGTATTATCTCCACCAGGACTGGCTATGTTATCTATCAAAGCACCTGTAGCACTAGATAAAGTTTCCTGGATTATTTCAAGCTTTCTTCCAGTTTGATCCAGGCCAGAAGAGACAGATCATCATCAGCACAACCATAAGGCTCCTTCCTTCCACATCCAAAGGAAAGCATTCTTCCATAGGATGAGCACATGCATTCCAGGTTAAGTAGTGGTAGCATCAGTTCCTGTCACAGTTTTCAGTTTGTTCAAGAGCTCATCAAAATGGCAAAGACCCCTGAAGCACTCTCAGAGTCATCCAGGAGGTGTCATGGAATCCATTTCATGTCTTACACATAGTACTGCATAGTAAGGTTTCTACACCTATGGACAGAGGAATTCTAGATCTACTGAGCACTTTTTCTGGCTCTCATCTCAGATGGAAGCGTGTAGCATGGATCTCAAGTTCTAAGCATGTGATTTGGGAGTATTTTTAGCACCAGTTTTTAGCAGTCAATGAAGTCAGATTACAGTTCAGATTTCATTTCAAAAAACAAAGAATCAAACTGATTAGGTCTTTTTGAATGAAGAAATATTACTCATACACCTGCAACTGTGCCATAGGCCAGACTGATTTCATTTCTGGACAGGTTGCCAGAAAAATGTAAGGATGCATTTAAAGCCATTTTTCTAGAAAGCCAGCTCATGACTAGTTCATGGCATCAATTCCAGGTGCTGCTAAAGTTAAGAGTGTTTACTACGGCAGCAAGGATGGTGACAGAAAGGTTGTCTGCATACAATTTATCTTGAGAAGTCTAAATAACAATCAAGGGTTTTCCTTTCAATGAACATAACATCAGACAGCCCCAAAATGAAATCTCAACCTATTCATCACAAGATCAATCAAGCACTTAAGGAAAGTATCTTAATTTCAGAAGAGGAAATTTACTTCTTCCTCTTCAGTCACTTCCCATGTTCTTGGACTACCCTTGAAGATTGAAATTATTTTTTCTATCCTTCCTTGCCATGCCCACTCACCTCTAGGCCTTTCATTTTTCTAAGAAATATCAGCTGATTTGCAGAAAATCTATGACTATTACAAATCTTTTAGGAATAATATACTTCACAGGTTCTTTCTCTGCCTAATTTCTTTTCCCTCAGCCTGCTTCCAGGGAGTTAATAAAATCACTGCCACTGTTAGCAACACATCTTTGGAGGCAAAGACTTCATATGTAAAACTTGCTTTGTGAACTAGCTAATTCAGAAGAAATTAGCACACTCAGCCTCTACAGCAAATAGGTATGTTTTCCAGTTATTTTCTTCATTGCAACTAAAGACAAACTCAGTCCTTTCAGGAAAAAAATTCACTACAGCAATTCTGAACCCAAGAGAAGCGATACCCAAACTGCTACGTTTGAACGATCCTTTCCCATCGGTCAGGTTGTGCCTTTCATTACTTATGCACGTGAGTTCATTTCCTAATACCATAGAGTAGACCAGCTCGCACTGTTTAGAGCATGGAAGAAATCAGCATGTCTGCTAAAACAGTCACAGATTTAATCTTTGCGTGTAGACTCCACCACAGATTTAATCAGGGAGCACCAATTGCTGATTTATTATCTACCTGTAAATATTCAGACAAATGTGTACCTGGACTAATCTGGGTAAATGTTGGACCCACTGCCTGTCAATAGTCACACACTCAAACTCACATAAATATATAATCTGGATGATATATCAGGTTCACGTATCCTTTCAGCTTCCCAGGGGTATCCCAGTGGAGTCAGGGTAACACTGCATATTCTAAATAGCCAGCAAGAAGCAAACCCAAACTTTTCTGTGAATTGCTTTTTAACAGTTTCTTTCATGAATTTCTCAGTGTAAGCCAAGATAGTGGAATTTTAAAAAATCTGTCACCATATGTGCCCATACCATGTCTATTGCTTCATCATTTTGAAAAAAAGTGGTGGGTGTTTTTGTATTCCTTGGAAGAATTTGCATTCCTTCCCAGCATGTTGCCAAGTCCCCACCATGTACTATTTTTCATACAGTCAGGCTTACAATGAAGCTCTGTTCCAAATTGGTTTTGAAAGTTGTGTTTGATTATGTTAATTACTTCATTCACTTCTTGATTCTTTTTTCCCCAAGATTACACTTCTTTTGTGGAAGAAACCAGGAAATGCCCTTTGGGCATAAGGAGAATGTGACTATACTTTCATAGAGGAAAATCTTCACGGCTTCTTAAAGCTCTCTGTCGTACCTGATAACCCAGGGTTAGATGTGGAACCAGAAAGTGCAAACCTCTCCCACACGATGGGGTCCTCTGGATTCTGGGAACAGAAGGAATTCATCTGGATTCTGGGAAGAGAAGGAATTGTGTCTGTAAAGATTTCTGAAATCATGAGAGGATATAAAACATCCTCTATTTTCCAGCTGAATGACTTTCTGAGTGGATCACAGACCCTATCACTACCATCTATGATGTTTATTTGGCTTCTGCAATTGATTTTGTGTCTCAACCTACAAAGACTCAAACAACAGTAACTGAAATACTAGGAATACTATTAAAAACCTCTACTCTCACAATTACCAGTCATTATTCCTTGATAGGAGCTTTAAGGTCAGATGCTCAGTCTGGCAAAGCAGACTTTAATCCATTAAATCACTTCGGCTTTCACCTGCAGAAAAGGCCTCCAGCAGGTCTATTTGTTCAGATACTCAAAGAAGGTTTATCATTTTAGAGTAAAGGTAATTTTCAGAGCTACTCAGTATGGTTGGGTTCTTCAGAGCCCATGGTTTTCTCCTGGTGCGCAGACACCAGGTTTCTGGGCAGGGAAGGAGCTGTGCAGTGGTCTGGGTTGCTCTGCCCCTTGGTATGGGGTGGAAGCCTGCCTATCGCATACACAGCTGGGAGGCCTCTGTAGCAAAAGCGAGGTCCTTGTACACAAGATATTTTCAAGAATTACAGTTGCTGTGGGGCAAAGTCTTCTTTTTCTTCCCATTTACCAGAAGCAACTCCAAAGTAAATACACTAACTCTCTGAGAAGCTGATTTTAATCACTCGTGACTCATTTGTATCTATGAACTAAATTTTCCTACTTTACAGCATTTATTTTGATTGCATTTTATAATGAAAGTTATAGTCCTAGTTACCAAACATTAATTTATGATACAGGTTCATTTTGTGTTATTAATGAACTATCAAAAAGGCAGTGTGACTTATACTAATGACATTTAGCAACTCACTAAAATATCTAGAGAAGAAATAACTGACAACTTCAGAAGGTTGTTTCTCTTTCTTTTGTAGAAACTGAAAAGGACCTTGGATGGGCAAAGTGAATTTTTAAAAATATTTCTTCTTTTTGTTGTTATTCTGTCATTCATAAATTTTAATTTTATATTATTTTCCATGATATAAAAATACCTTAAACAAACAGTTGAAAGCCAGTGGATTGTCTTTCAGAAGCACTGTCCATCAAATTTCCTCATTTTATGACAACATTCAAGCAATTAAGGTTTTAATGAGGCTGAAAATTTGTAGCCCAAATAATGTAATGAGTCTGACTATCTTCCAGAACAACTGTGGCACTAATGCAGGAATGCATTTAACCATATGCTTGAATTCATAACTGTATTGTTGGGCAGCAGCAGTCTTCCTGACTTAAGTGAAGTGTAAGCCCACACTAAATATTTGCTGAGTTCAGAGGATTTATTGTACTATTTCTTTGCCTGTGTGAAAATTACAGTATTTCTGTTTTCTCATGTCACATTCTGCTGTCTCTATGTACTTATTCATATCCACAAATTATTCAAATGAGACCTGATCCATTACTTATTTTCAGTTTTAAAATACCACTTAGAATTATTTCTCAAATGGGAGGTGAATTAGAGTCTGTTACTTAACAGAATATGAAAGATTAAACCGCATCAGTACCATAGTCTGAACTGTGCTGATGGCTGTCAGGACTTCTAATTCTGTATCTGCAATAAATGAGAATCTTTTGTTTCCTCTTCTTTTCAGAAAGATCTTGCATCCTGATAAAAGTATTCTTTTTTTTTCCTAAAGTGACTTCATACACATGATTTATCCAACCGTGGAATAAACATTCATTCTCAAAAATAAAGAACTAATTAGTTTGTGGTAATTGCCAGATACCAGCAACATACGTTCCAGAGTCACAGCAGCAAGAATTCTATGAAAATTTTCCTACTATTTAGGTAACCATAGCACAGTTGTGTTAAAGTCATTCTGCAAAAAGATGCTGGCTAGGTGCCAGCGCAACCATCATTTGTCAAAGCTGAGAAAGTAACTTCATGAACACTTCAAATTTTTTGTGGAAAAAAAAAAAACAAACCAGCAAAAATGCTAAAACAAATGTAAAGCGAAAGTAAATGGCAGGTTTTAAAATAGTCACATGGATTGCATTCCGAATTTTCCTCAGAGGTAAACACGAAGTTCCCTGAAATAAAAAAAAAGATCAACTATAAACACCAAACAATTAAATTTGCTAATTCGGTAGCTTTTAAAATGGTAAATTAATCTTAGTTTGCATGACTAGGAGAAAAATTAGAAAAAGAATGATTCTTAAACATATTGGATATCTAAATCATTGCAGAAAATTGAACAACGTAGGCCAAATTCATCCTTATAGGAGCTCAACAGAACAGAAATGAACAATGAGCTAATTAACCCTCTTGAGTTTAACAGCTAATTCAGTACAAATTCATATTACACTTTAATATTAACTTCATGTCCTTAGTCATTTACAGTTTTGGTATATCTTTTCACAGTGATATAATTAGCATAGCTATGTAGAGTTATATAGTAAATTTAGAAGAAGTTTGATTACAAAATATATTTTTAGTCCCGTTCATGTGTTTCCCAAGAAGCATAAATAACCCTTTAAAAGAGCAAGGCACTTTAAAAGTTTGTACTTTTAAAAAGTTTCTACTTTTTAAAAGACTTTTGGAAGAGTATTATACATGCTTCAGTATTAATATTTATGAAGAACAAGCTTGGGCTCCTAAAACAAGGATAAATTCCTTACACATAATTGCTGAAGATGTACTAATCCTAACCCTCAGTCCAGTTTTAGCCTTGCAGCACACCTAATTCCAAGAACCAGCCTATGAATTCAATACAGAATTGAATTCCTCTGCTACCTGGCATCTTGTAGAAGTAGACTCCTGACACAAATGTTCTCCTCAGTGCCACCTGGATCCCAAGAACTGGATCATGAACTGTTCATCCGAAAGGGTCACTCTCAGCTTCTGTTGAACTGTAACTCAGCATTGTTTTCTTAGCTTCATCAGTAATCTTGAATTTACTTTTTACAAGACTAACCCTTGCCTTGGCATAGCATTGGCTGAGAGGCCACTCACATCACAGAAACTCAGTATGGCAAGGAAATTTTAGAAGTCATGCTTCAAAACTTACTTTATAATCCCATTTCAAATTAAAAACATGTTTTACCTAATTAGTCTATGATTCTAACGTTCTAACGTCTATATTTAGCCTTGTCTTAATAGTCCTTCCGGGCAGAGAATCTTAATGATGCAAATTAGTTATTCTTCATTATTATCTAAAGCTTAGTTTAATCCAATTTTTTAAACTCAGTAACTTTTATTTTACTTATTGCTGTAGATGTCTGTCCAACTATAAATCTAACACGAACCTTAAATACAGGTTTGCATTACGAGGCCATCGCAGCACGGTAGCTAACTTAGCAGGGACAGCACTATTTCACATTGTCCAAAACATGGAAACCTGCTCTTTTTATCAAAGAATGGTAGGATCCTTGAGGTTGGAAGTGACCTCCATGTTTCATCTAGTCCTTCTACTCTGAGCATGGCCAACCTCAAAGTTAGGTCAAGTTGCTCAGGGCTTTGTTCATCTGGGTTTTGAAACTCTCCAAGGCAGGGATTGTGCAGCTTCTCCAGGTGACCCTTTCCAGTGTTTAACCACTTGTAAAAATTTTGTCCTGTATCCAGTTAGGATTTCCCTTGCTGCAGCTCATGACTGTTGCCTCTCACCCTTTTTGTTGAGCACCTCAGAGACAACTTTCATGCTGTCAGGTAGCTCCACTCAAGTAATGGAAGAAAGCAGTTAGTTTCCTCCTTGGACTTCTCATCTCTGGGCTACACAAGGGGAGTTCCCTCTGCTCTTGTTGCTTATTATGTTCTAATCATCAGCTCCCTAATCATCTTGCACCAGCGTCTCTGCAGCTTGCCTGTCTTATAGCAGGGGTCCCCATGCTGTACCCAGATGTGACCTGGGGGAAAAAAATCACTGCCATTGCCTGCTGGCTGTGCCACTGCTCATGGACCCAGGGTGTTGTTAGGCTTCATGGCTGCTGGGGTGCCCTGCTTACTCACTTTCAGCTTGTTGTCTGCCAAGACTTTTGCTGCAGAGTTGCTCTCCAGCCACTCAGACCCCAACCTGTACCCACGCCTGGACTTATCCACCCCAAGTGCAGGGCCTTGCATTTGTCTGCATTGAAACCAAGTTCATGTTGGCCTGGTCCTCCAGGCTGCAGAGCAGATCAGCACCATAGATGCTGAAGCCCTAACCCTAACCCTAACCCTAGCTGTGGCATGGGAGCCTCCCTCAACAGAGCAAATCAATGTGATAAAAGTCTTTTTTCGTTATTCTCTCAAACCTGATCGTATTCTTTTGTTTCCGATAGTAGCTTTTCACAGCATGACATAGTATGGTAAAGAAAGAAACATTAGATGTGGTATAAAAATTAGCTCAATTTGTTCTTTTTAACTAAACCATTACTTCTTATTTCATTCAGAAGTCCAAACCATAGGCAGAATGTAGCATTGGTCTTAGTATCAGCCTTGGTGCAACTTCCCAACCAGTCTGAGAACTTAATACACTAAAAGAGTGTCTCAGGTTGTAGAAGCCAAGTCATAACCACCTTCTGCGCCATTGCCTTATGTCTGCCCCATGGCCCTTGGTTTTTCTATAAAGCAAGTAGAGCACAAGAGTCTATCTGAATTACCCTCCAAAACTGAGATATATATTTCACTATGCAGTGAATCTTTCTACTTTACATTTACCCTAATCTTTATACTGTCTGAAACTGAATTTCTAATATTACCCTTTTAGTTTATCTTTGAAAAGCTCTCTTAAAATATGCTATTCTTTTTATAGTTGCTTTCCATATTTGCTTTCCAAAATAAGCTTCTTACAGACATTGGCTATCTAGATCTAATTAATTAAATTGATTCTTCTTTTGTAGTAAAGGAAGACAGATAGGGTGAGAAATGCAAATACTAACACATATCGCATATCCATCAAAGGCTTTTTTTCCAGTATGCTTTCTGGGAAATTGCATCTGCAATGCAAATGAAAAATAGTAAAAGTAGTTCTACTGAGCAAATAGAAGATATACAGGTTTCTTTAACTCTCATTTTTTGATGTTTGAAACATTTCTAAATACCCCTTCCCCTTTGAGGAGAGAGACCTTTGAAACGTAAATGTCTCATTTTAGAGCTGCAGAGTTGTTCAGATTTTAACTAATTGTGTCCTATTTCTTTACTCCTTTTTCTTTTCTGATGTCAATGGAATACATATACTTTATTTACAATCACACTGAAAGTAATACTTTCATGATCTCTTTGTCATATTGAGGAATAGATTAGGTATGTAAAAAAGGCATTGCAATAAAAAGGGGCAGCTGATTTATAAGTTGTTTTTACTGGAGAGTTTAGGATTGCAGAAGTTATTTAGCTAAATATGTGGAACTAAGACTACAGAGAAACACTTCTTTCTTTTAAAAATTATTTGCTCAAATAAAAATAAAGTTAAAAAATTAATAGAATTTAACTATGATGTGGTGGTTGTTTATGTTACCACTGCTCCTTACCATGGTTATTGCATGAAAGTAAATTCTGAGACCAGTGTTGCACTCAAAAACTTGTTATGGGCAGGAAGGAAAATGCACCTTATATGGGAATCCAAGAATTTATTGCTAGTTTAGTGAAAATCTTAAGACTAATTACAGTACAACAGATAGTTATTAAGGTAAGTCTAGTCACAATAATACTACCTGCCACAGTACAAAGTATCTGATTAATAAAGAATGACATAAATAATAGAGTTAAAACTGTTGTACAAAACCTTCCTAGTATCTACCTCTGCTGTTGGGCAGTCCCTTAGACTTCCAGTTTTGGTCCTGTATTTGATGGCATCAGTATTGCTAGAGAAGAAGATGGGGGTTGCAGCAAGCCATCAGCATCCCCTGTCCTTTGCCAGAAGTGTGATGCTTATGATGGAGTTTCTTCCACTTCTTTGCTGGAAGGAGAAGTATGGTGTTGGTGGCTTCTTCCTCCCGACTCTGAGGATCCCCACCTGGGACTATTTTTCCAACACGCTGTTACACCTTGCTCTTGCTTCATTGGTCTGCAACTCCATTTTACATCCAAATTTACTCTATGTGGTGTGTTTTACATCTGCTTGAGACTTGCTCTTTCTTCTCTTTTGGTTTTGCCAAGCTCCCAGCCTGCACTTCTTTACCAACTGCTGGTGAGCTCTTCACAGCACTGGGGTCCCCAGTGGCATCCCGAGCCCCCTCTTTTCAGCCTCTGCTCCTGCTCCTCCACCCTGCATCCTGTGTCCCCACTTGCAAGGCGTCTGCTATCACACCATGCTGATGCTCCCCTGCACCACACTGTTCTGTGAGGGTCACAAATAGGTCATCATACACAGAATAAATACTTGCTACTATCTGTAGAAAAACTATGGTTTGATACTAGATGGTAGACACCTGGTCATTAGAAAAACTGCTGTTGCAGCTAAGCAAACCCAAACAAAGCTCCAGGTAGGCAAAGACAAGTTTAGATGAAACCTGACAAGTCTTGAGTCCTTGCAGAGTTTCACAGTGCAAGTTCCTTGCACAGCCCTTCCACAGTGTAAAACCTGGGGCCTGTCCCTAGCAGTAGCAGTAGAGTATTGGGCTACTGGGCTACAGGAGATCCTTCTTTCATATCCATATCTTTTAGGGTAACACTTCCTCCTGGGGAGTCGACCTGACTGTCTGTAAGACCCCTTCTTCTCTAAGAATCTTACATTCCCTTTCCAAACTGAATGGCCTCAGCACACAGCCGCTGCTTGCTTCTTTCAGGGCAGCTTGTTGTTGCAACACAGTCCTGTGACACAAGATGTGGATTTGAACTTCCAGACTCAGGAAGGAAAGGGATCTGTCTCAGCACTCAGATCACTGCACCTGTACGCAGAAGGCAGGAGAGAAAGGTGCTTTTCATGGTTTACAGGAAAAGAGTGAATCTTACTCTGTTTCTAAAAGAATAAATATTCCGGGATACTGAGCTGACATGCAGCAAAATTAATCTGTCATGTAGAGTGGTGGGATCTCAAACACAGCTTTGTTTTCAGTGTTTCTTAGAGGCTAATTCTAAATAGCTGTCTTTTCCAGGTGTCTATATGTATATTTGCTCCATTTAAGAAGTGTAGACTTTTAACATAGGATTTTAAATTCTTCTTAGAGGGAGAATCCTATAATATGGGCACTTAAAGATGTTACTTGTAGGTACCAAAGTCCTTTTCTGGACTTGGTACTTCAAATTCTGTCCTGACTAAAGTAATGCAATAAGTGTGAAAAAACTAGATCACAGCAGAGAGCTGAAGAATAGTCGGCATACAGTTATTATTAGCAGTTCTCTGAATTCCCCTTGTGCTCTGCACTGCCTTAACACTGGAATTGTTCCTGCTTCAAAGAGATTAAATTAGGCTAAGGTTCAACATGTGGATTTTAAAGATAACTGCAGAGGATGGGCAACAGAGAGCATACAGAAAACAAATAATGCCAGATAATTACTCCTATTGATAAAATCAGTGAATGGAGACAATGCGATGTAATACATCTAGATTTTACCAAAAGATTTGATATAACTTCTCAGCAAATGATGTGTTGATTAAAAATTAGCACTATACAAAATGAATGCAGCACATGCTAAAAAGATTATGGCTCAGAAAGTAATTCTAGACAGCATTTATAATGGTGTGTTGCAGGATCATTTCTATTCAATGTATTTATCCTTTACTGGGAAACTTCACATATAAAATATAATGGGACCATTAATAAGGAAAAGAAGTAGTTCTATCAAGTGATTGGAATTTCATGGTAAACTGGGTTCCCTGGAATGATGGTGCAATGTAGTTCAATGCAAACACATGCTTATAAGATGCAAAGATATAGATCATACACGTAATATCAGAGCTCCGTTTTAGAGAGCAGCATGTCCAACATGGAATTGGAGACAAGATGAATAACAGCTGCAAAGAGTTTATAGTGCTGTAGAATAAGAGAAGGCAAGTTGTAGTGCTTTCCCCAAGCACAGACTGGCCACAGGCAATGGATGCTGTTTCCAAGGGGCCTTAGAAAATACAGAACAGAAGTCTGAGTGTCAGCCTGAAATGCAGGGGAATTAAATTCATGCACCTAAGACAGGAAAATTTTTCCCCATTGACAAACAATATTTTGCGCACATTATAAATAATAGAAACCTTTAAGGGATTGGGTGAGAAACAATTTACAGCAAAAAAATCTACCCTCCCTCAGAACATACTGCCTGCAATCCTGACCTGGTGCACCCCAGAGACCAAAGAAAATATCAGCCACAACCCTTCTCCTTTAATCATCCCCCAGTTTTCATCATATAATCCGCCTGTTTGGGGGTCAAGCTGTTGTCCCAAAAGACAGAGCTTGGCTAGTGCTGTATCACCATTCTGCTTTGGGACAGAGAAACCAGAAAGGATCTTGTGCTCTAAGCTGAGCTTAGCAACTCCACTTGGCTGCTCGCCACCCCCTGGCCGCTGGACTGGCTTGTAGCTGCTTCCGCCAGCTGTGCTCTGTGCCAGTTGTCCCCATCAGCTGTGTTTGCTGTCTGCAAGCTGCTCTGCAGTGTCACGAGCAGGCAGAGCAGCTGCTCGGCTCTCTCAGCTGCAGGCTGCTCGGGTGTTTTGCTGGATTATTGCATGTAGCAGTGCCTGGGGTGCTTCAGCTCTTTGGGAGGGTTCAGTGATGTGCAGGAATGTGGTAAAGTCATCACCACAGAAAGGAGAGTCCCCAAATACTGCCTCTTAAAGATCGCTTCAGTCACTCTCTCCTTGGAGTTTCTTCGCCAACTCTTCCTGCTTCAGCAATTATTTACCGTAAATTTGTAGGATTGCCCAGACTTTTTCCATCCTTATACCTTAGATGATTTTAAGAGAAACGCTGTCAGTTTTACAAAATACCTATGAAATTTAAATCTATTGAGGCCTGACATGTTGTCTGTTGTAGTCAGCAGCTCCCACTGTCCTATAGGTGCCCAGAGCAGGTGCGTCCTACGCAACAGCCTGCTGCTCCCAAGGAAGGCCCACTGGTCTCTCCAGAGCTCAGGCTTACCGGGGCAGAAAAAGAGCCTGGCAGATGATGTGTCCCTGTACTTGTATTTAACCCAATAAACAGCAAAAAAATCCTTGTATAATAATGCTTCAGACTGTGGTGGTTTTTTTCATGTGGACTGTTTCTCCGCAAGAAATAGTCCTTCTTCCTTGGTTTTTCTACAGCTCCAATTAAATAGTTAAAATATCCAAGTTTTCCTATTTGTAGGATTCAATGCAGTACTGAAACAACAGGGAAAGAATAAACTTATTAGGCAACATCAGTAAGACCAACCAATTGCCTATTTTTGGCTGGTTGTCAGAGCAAGGAACCAGTTATCCTATAAAACATTAGCGCTAACCTTTAATCGGTACCCTGCAGTGGTCTTATAGATGACTCAACTGTACCGAACCCATGAGACAGTCATTGCTGTCATATGTACAGGATGCAAATATCTCCCAGATCTGATGCTTAAACTATTACCCTTGCTCTTCCCTTCTTCAGATCAATTTTATTCAAAAATTCCTTTTCAAAGGAACTTCAGAAAACAGAGATGAGTCCAAAACTGGTGTAATGGATTATGTGCTTGGTTCCCCAAACCAGGCAAGGCTGGAAGCAGAACCACAAGTTGAGTGAGGAAGAGAGGAAAAAGCTACAAAACTACTGCTATGCGACCAGCCGTGTTATTCTCAACAGTGCTGACAGGAAAACCGTAGCCCCTTTTCCTCTCTCATAACCAACACTCACCCCTTCTGCTCCTCACAATCATTGTCTATTTGTTGACAAAACCTTCATAGCATGAGTACCATAAACTACTTTATCCTTGTGCTTCCTTTTTCAGTGTTTTAATTAACATTATTTTTCTGCAGCACCATCCATTTCATGATGAAGGACAGTATAAGGAAGACTATGGGCCACTTCTCTGATATGCAAAGCTGGCTTGCCTGCGAACTTCTAGGGGTCAGTTCCTTGGAAGCAAAGGACCATCTCAAGAAGGAGCCCTCTCTGTTGGGAATTCATCTAGGGAAAAAAACACCACAGTGAGATTGGTGATCCAGTTCCCATCTAGTGCCTGATGATCTGAATTGCTGCAGTTTTGAAGCAGTTGAAACTCCTTGGATGGAAATCATCTCACCTACTATTAGATGTCTAGAGAGTAGGTGTCTATGCAGGGCTAGGTTTCTAGGGTCCTGTTGTGATCAGTGAGACAGGTAAATGCTAGCAATAGGATTCAGGGTGGGATTCACCTGGCCGTAAGTAGGAACCTGCTTCAGAGGGGGATGAGAAACTGTGGAGGTGCTGCTGTCTGCACTGACTGCGAGAGACACCCCACTCATCTCCAAGTCTGGACTGCAGATACCTACATTTAAGCAGGAAGAATCTCTATATTTCTTTATTCCCTGTGTTCAGTAAGACCTAAGCAAGTATAGTGCATACCAATAAGCCCATAGCAATTTCTAGTCCTAAATGGTACAAAACAAATAGAAAAGGAACTTTAATAGGTTTGACTTGTTAAACATATGCAAGCATTTGTTGCATAGGAACTAACACATAAAACTCATTGTAGTTGTGTCAGTGATAATAACAACTACAGGGAAGATTAATTTCATACTATCTCTAAATTATCGTCTATTTTCTAGAGGTGGAAAAAGAAGAAAACATGAAGAAGGTGTTTGCGCTTGAAGGGGTGGATTTCAAGATCTACTTGTAATAAGATAATTATTGCTTTTTAAGGTTCAGCAGGAGATATACTTGTTATGCTTAATAATGGCTCTATTAAGAGCACAGAGCCAAATAATCAACAGTTGTCCTGCCTCACAAGGTTTACAATTAAAGGATGTGATCTGGAGCAGTAAAAGGAAGAACAGCAAAGTAGACAAAAGTGGGAGATAAATGGCTCTGCCTGAAAACTGAACACAGCAAAACAAAAGGCTATTAGAGAATATCTGAAGCAGGTTAATAAAACTACCATGACACCAGTACCTGTAACGCCTACAGTAGAGTATATTTGCCAAACCTGAGTATCATTAAAACAAAAATTGATGCCATGTTTAAAAGCAAGTCC
This sequence comes from Morus bassanus, assembly GCA_031468815.1. Taxonomy (NCBI): domain Eukaryota; kingdom Metazoa; phylum Chordata; class Aves; order Suliformes; family Sulidae; genus Morus; species Morus bassanus. The sequence continues at coordinate 68,274,392 of CM062571.1, forward strand.
TTCATAAAGCAGTATTTCAGTAGCTGCTGATTTGGCCTCTGTATCTCAGAACAAAATATCTTAACAGTATTACAGATGTAACATTAGGAATCACAAAAGTTGATTCACTGTCCCAGAAAACTTAGCAGTGGAACACTGATAAAGCAGAAAAAGGAGCACAATGCAAACCAGCAGTATTTCAACACTCTCTTGGAAGTTCTGGGATCACACTCTCTCTCCAGCAATTAGGCTGAACATTTTTCAAATTTCTGTTATGGATGAGGTTTCAGAGGGGAAAAGGCAGTGCATGTGCATCTTATCTCTCCTCTCTGATGTGTAAGGATGAGCTCAAACAAAAAGCCCAAACTTCTGTGTAAATATTTTTTTCCAATTTGTTTCTGTCCCCGCACCAGTTCTATTAGCCTTTAGGGGAAACTTCAAAAATTTTCAGGCTATTTAGCCCAGCTCATGGGCTAAATTTGGCCTTGAAGTCAATGTCTAACTTAGAAAGTAATACAGTGCAATAGGAGCAGACTGCAGAGTGAAAGGCTAGGTGCTGAAGAGCCAACACCTACCCTGTACTCTTTATGGGGATTTACTTCCACATAGCCTGAATGCTTCTTGATGGTTGGAGTGCATTGCATGCTGTCCTAGAGAACCTGTTCTGGTTTAGCTCATGTGAAAGAAATTCACTTCACATGCTCCCAGATGCAAGTGCAGCAAATGGAGATAGTCAGGAGATTAATTTCAAAATCTTGCTCCACATCTGAACTAAAATGCTAATATCGGGGCACCTTTGTCACGTACATCACTTGCAGAAAAGTCAGTAGGAATACTGTGCATCACTCAAAATATTAAATTTATCCCTCAGACAATTTGAAATTAAGAATGTATGCAAATATTTTGTATAACAGCCATTTTATAATCTCCGTTTAAATCCTAAATAAAACATCTTGTTATTCTGTTTTTATTGCCAGCTTGAGATGAACATTTAATGCGCAAGTATATTTTATGAATATATAAATAGTTACTTTTTCAAAACAGGGCTCAAATGTGTAGCTGCAGGTCATGCACTAAGAAAGAAAGAAGTACTTACAATACACAAAAAATACAATTGTCTAGTAAGTGTACATAAAAGAAGGTTCGTCCACATACAAAAGAGCTCTTGAAGACATAACAGTCATCTTCAAGTTGTTGCTTCATGGCTTGAAACTCCCCTTAGATGCTGAAAAACAGGAAGCATCTGTTTCAGATAGGCAAACAGACTCTTGACATCTCCCAGTAAACACTGTTTTTACATCCATTGCCTTTCAGCTATGTGTTAATTCTAGACATTGTAAGTCGGAATTTTTCAAACGCCTTCTTTTCTAGCCTCTAAACCTCTATGATCATCTGAAACAGATTAAGAAATAATGAAATGCTGCATAGTTTATGCACTATATTATTTTCTTTTTTATATTACTAAAAAATTGTTTCTTCTCTGCTGTAAAGTACAGTATCTCCAGCTGCTTGATCTAAAACCACATCAGTATTAAGGAAGTGTTCTTCTGTCTTCACCAACTTGGCAATGGCACATAACAGTTTTCCTTTCAGACTTTGCCCATGGAAGGAAAAAGAGAGGAACATTGCTTGTATCTTCAAAATTATTGTGTGAAGTTTTATATGTATGTACATATGCATATATATAGATCCAGTAATTGCCATGCTTTTTATCTCAGCTTTCTCAGATTTATTCTCCAGAAAGCGTAATCAGGTGGTGAAAAAAACTGATCAACATCCTTTCAAAAAGCAGAGGACAGTGTTGCTTTCCTTTTTGCTTCCTCTGAATTTCTATTGAAATTTCTATATTTTATCTGGGTTTAAAAATTGATTTTTTAAACTAGAAGTTTAGAGACCTTTTATGGTTGATTGGAGAACTGTCATGACATCATGGTCTACCAAAGAAGTATTACAAATCTGTGATCTGGACTCATGATATAGAGGGAAAATACCCCGAAATGATGTTATTGCTGCTTGGAGAAAGCATCAGGACCAACATTTAAAGGAAGAGGCTCAGACAGCCCTAGAGCAGGAAACCATGGCAGGACTGAGCGGAACCTCATCATCCACCATCATCTATGGATGAAGACATGATCTGGAGAAGGCAGCTAGCAACTGAGAGGATATTTTTTGTGACAGTTTTGGTATTGGTTTGTCAGAGATCGCATATGTCCCATTAAATAAATGTCTCACTTGGCAGACACAATGTAGTTTAATCACTCCTGAAGATGAAAGGGTCAACCAGGAGTTCTAACTGGAAGGACATTAAGGAGTAAAAGTAAGGCCATAGAAGAGAAGGGGTAAAATATTGAGCAGCCTTCCAGGTATGAGTTTCAGCAGTATCCCAGAACACCCAGCTCTGCTGTGCTTTGCAACACTTGCTTTGTCACTACATATGGTAACACAAATGACAAAGAGGTTGTATTTCACATCACTTTACATCTAATAGGGAGCACCGTCATGCATGTGGGTCTGCATCAAATAATCCTGGGCTACAGGATTTTGTACAAGGTCAGTGGCACGTATAATTTCTGTACATCCCCATTAACCCCCCTACATATATGTGCTTATATGGGGGACAGGGAGGGAAAAGGTGGGAGGAAGCAGAGTAGTCCTGAGCTAGCAGCAAGATCATGAGAAGATTGTAATGTATCCCAAAAGTGCTAGACTCTGTTCACATACCACAAGTGGAGGCAGGGCTGCTAGTGAGTGCTCAGGAAGCACAGGTGAAGCAGCATGAACCAAGGTAGGAAACTGGGTTGCCCTGGGCCCAAATGAGGGACCAGCCAGAGATTTTAAATGGATCTACTGTAACTTTTCTTTACAGACAGCACCCCAAAATGGCTTTTGTAAATCTCTGAAGCTCCATTATATTTGAACACAAGCTACAACCATAATTATCTCCTGAGCAAAGTTCAATGAACAGAGGAGACTTATTTACAACTCTCATTAACTTAGGATCATCTCCACGTGGGTCTTCCTTTATAGTGCGACTCTGCAGCAACCTTTAGAGACAATCTAGTTGCTACAAGGTCTACATGATCCCTTCTGGGTCACTAGGAAAACCCTCCCCATCTGTCTCAGGCCTGGCGCTGCTCAGAATAGCTCGCAGGCCCTGTTCTCGCTAGCCGTGCCCCTTTCCCTGCCTCTGCATTCTCGGGGCTTCTCCAGTTGACCATGTTCAGTTGCTGTCAGGGAAGGGCACTTTCCACCCCTCCGTGGCTTTCACCAACCCCGAGTGCAGCAGCCAGGACAGAGCACAAGAGTATCTGGGGACCTCCGTCCTTGATATTTGGAACAGTGGTGTCTACCCAAAATTCACAGGATTTGCTCAGTTTATCGAGTGACCTCAAACAGGAGAGGATGCCAGAATACTCTGCTATACATTTTTTTCTTTGAGATGCTTATAGGATGGCTCCTTAGTGGCCATAAGGCAGTGGCTCACACAGCCAGGGCATGATCTGGCTTCATTGCTAGGGCTTATAAAGGTGCCATTCTGCATCTGTGCTAGTTTTAAAACCTATAGTTTGTTAGTCCTTAGACCCCAATTTTTTCTGCACATCCTCTGGCAGCTCTATTTCCCCCTTGTGATGGAAATGCTTCCCACAAGAGAAAGCCCTGAGAGTCTCTTTCCCTCTGAGGCCAATGTGCCTGTCTTGCCTTCATTTCATAATCCTCCATGACAGCATTTGGATTTTATGCATTTGCTTTGGGCACAGTGATAGGTCTCCCAGCCCAGGTGTCTAAGTGCTGATATCAGGGCTCCAGCCACCTGCACCCACAGATGTGGGAGCAGGGAAGCCAAGGTGCCACTCCACAGCCCAGGGCAGGGATCCCGGTGGGACCCCACACTGGGGGGCCTCGCAGGGAGGTGACATTCTTGCTTGCACCATGGTGCTGAGCATTGACATGTGACTCTTCCTATGTCCACCCCCGGTCACGTTACCCCAGACCTCAGGGGTAACTGGCATGCATGGATATCACACTCACCTTTCTGTATCACACCAGCAGCCCAGCGTTGTTTGCAAGCCTGCACCAGGCAAGGGCTGGGGGCCGGGAAAGGAGTGACCACTCCATGCAGCCAGGCAGCAGCTCTGCTGTCTTGTTCTCTACTTCATGCCCATCAGAGACCCAGTGATATCGTTCTTTTTTGTTGTAGACACGTTGGCAACCTGAGTGGCAAATAGTCCCTGCATGAGAACAGGACTGAATTGCTTTAACTTTCAAAGAGATTCCGGTTACATTTGGAGAACCTTCACGAGAAGTTAAACATTCAAAATATATTACATATCAAAACTTAACAAAAAGCTGATTACATCAATGCCATTTTATGATCTTTGTAACTATGTGGAGACCTCCAAAAGCACTGACCTGTCACTGAAATCTAAATATCTTTTGCAAAAAACTTATAAAATACCCCTTTCATTATTCATAATTGCAAACCCAAAAGGGACTGCTGTATCTGTTGGTATGACACAGGCTAGGGATACAGCTCCAAAAAATTTCTGAATTATTGAACAAGAGCATTTCTTTCAGAAAAGTGTTCAGTTCTCATTTTAAAATTCCTACTACAGGAGAATTCACCACAGCTCTTGTCAAGCTGTTCTGAGAGTTAAAATACCAGCTTTTGAATTTGTCTAGTTTCATTAACTGAAATCTTGCCTTCTGCCACCAGATTTCTGCCCCTGTAGTTACACTAAGACTCCATGGGACTAAGCCTTCTCTCGGCCATTAGGGACAGGTCGAGCTCCTTGGTGCTCTCACTGGAAGATGTGTTTTTCTAGTCCTTCAGATATTTTTGTGGCTTTTTTCTGTATCATACCATTTTCAGTATATTCCACAAATTTCTGACACCAGAATTGAACACAGTATTCCAGCAGGGTGGTACCAGTATAACAAACAGATGATTTATAACGCCTCTGTCTTTATTTGTCTGTATATCTGAGATTGCTCTACCTCTTTTTTCATTAAAACTTGCATTGGGAACTCACGCTCAGGTGGTAGTCCAACAGGACCCCAAATCTCCTCCAGCATCTTTTTGCTCTAGCAGTGTCCCACCTTCTTTTGTCTATTGTTTGTTCCAAGACATACAATACTACATTGGCCATATGTAATTTTCGTGTTCAGCTTACTGAGCATAGCAGAGCCTTCTGTCCTTGTCCCCTTCATCTAATTTGTGCTCCTTCTCTCAGTGTAACTGATCCAGGCTACCACCATCTTTTCATGTTATACAAAATCAGCATGAACCTTTCGCAAGAATGGGCAGCAGGATCCCTTGAGATTAAACCAGAATCACCCATTTCAGATAAAAAAAAACAACATAGTGTACGTGGAGTAGCATGGAGAACATTTACTTTTTTTTTCTCTGCAGAAGTGAAACCTAATGGCATATTCTTAGTGGTCAGTGTACATTGGCTGGTGATTTTATGTGTTCCCTTTATGGCTTTGTAAGGCAGGAGTCTAGACTTAACTGGCTTTTAAATGCAAAGTAAGATTTTTCCCTTTACCTTTCAACTCCTTCAGGTTGGGAAGGACCATAAACTGGTGGGGTTTATGGCTAACAAAGGCAGGGTGAAGAAAGCAGCTGACTATGGACACTTAAATCCCAGCCTGAGAAGTTCTCTCTCCACTGAAGATCTGTATCTGTAATAGATTTAATCCATGCCAACACTTGGGGAAGTTCATGTTTAAACTAACCTAATCTTAAAAGACAGTAAAATATTCAGCTGTAGATTCTTGGATCGAGCTCATATCACTTGTAACATACGTTCTGTATTTTTTGTCAAAGTCTTTATCCTTTTCTCAAAAACAAAAAAGAAAGAAATTGTTGGGATGGGAAAGAACAAGCAGTATAACCAGAACTTCAAAGTGTAAAAGATCTAAAATTACACCTGCAGCTCAGTGCTTAGAGAGGATAAATAGCCACACACATGCACACAAACTCAATTTTTCTTTGATCTCCCTAATACAAATGCCAACCAAAGGCTGTCTTGCTTACTTTTACAAAAATAAACATGTGCAATCAGAGCCCAAGGCAGATGTATTACCGGCTAGTGATTTCCTGTTGTATTCACTGAAGCTACAAGGAGCAAGACAACAAGAAAGGAATAAAATCTAGGTTGTAATACGAACCTGAACAGCATATTGATGCCTGTAGGAGTGTATTTTTCTTCTCTTATTTTATTAAGATATATATGAAATTGCTAGGTTAGTCACTGATTTCACAGAAAACCAGTGAGCACTGGCTGGCTCCACAGTTATCCTGCCAAGGTGACATCTCCCCTCCTCTCTAGCCACATCTGTGCTCCAACTTCCACACCAGTCTCCTCTTTCACCATCTGTCAGCAAATTTACCACCTCCTCTCTCATCTCCCACTCCTGCTTTTACCCACACTGTAAGGCAAATAGAGACAAACCCTCCACACAAAAAAAACCCCAGCCCTCCCTGCAAACAAACCAAAACATCTCGTCCCCCCACTCCCAGCCAGGGTGTTTACAAATTCGTTTTCTCTGACCCAGTGCTCAGATTTATCTCTCTCTTTGCTCTTTTGCCATGGTGAGGAGCTAACACCCTCACTTTTGGGGGAAAACTGAGGGCAGGTACCTCTTTGATGCTATCTTTGCATAGACCCCATGGGAGAGGTTGGATTCTGCGCAGGAGGACTGCTCTGCTTTAGTTGTTCCCATTTGTCCCACATTGTCAGGTCATCCAATAGCTTTCTCTAGTTACGTCTGCAACATGCAGACGTGGGGTGAGCAGCCACAAGGCTCACACAGGCAGCACGAAAGGACGACCGCCCGGGTGGCAGAGCCCCAAGGCCACATGTGCGCAGCCAGTGGCAGCTGGGCCGGCACCATCTGTGCCAGCTGGAGCCTCCGGCTGGTTTGGCCCTGCTCTCAGCTTTCTGGTGCAGAGCTGTGACACACACTATAGACACGTCCTCTAGGTCTCTGCTGTTCCTCGGGTTTGTGCAACAAGTACTGCTCTTTCTGGCTGCCTGCCTCTGGTGTCTGCTCTGACAGAGGTTCTCCTGCTTTTCTCTCTCCCAAATACACACAGCTCTCACAAACCATGCTGACATCCTTCCTTTGCACAAAGTCCTTAGTCTGCCCAGTCTGCAGACTCAGAGAGGTGTTCTTTTTAGTATTTATTTCATCAAGGAGTCTAATTTTATGCTATACTCCTGTGCAGGGAGGATGGTTGTCACATCCATCAACTTAGCTCAGCTTTTACCCCACTGCCCATATATTGCTCTTCCTCAGCCCTTCCTCATCATCTTCAGCTACACCTTTTTGTAGTATCTTCTTCAGCTTTTTCCCACAAAACAGCTGATGAGGAAGTTGCTTTCTCCGCACTGTGCAGAGCAGACATATTTCACAGCAGACCTTGCTGCAGCCAACAAAAGCTCTGGTCAGATCCAGGTCTTCAGGTTTCTCTGCAAGACCCATCTCACTTTGAGAAAGCAACTTTTAGCAGCCAGGCAGAACTGAGTTTGTCTTCCTGCAGCTGGCAGAAACTGGAGAAATTTTCTGCTGTGTTGCGTGTCCTGGCTAATTCAGAAGAAATGTGATCATGTAAAAACACCTGGATGAAATCCTTATCATTGAGTGGTCTAGAACAGAACATTGTGAAAATCAGACTTCTTGTTAAAACAGGCTGCACTTGTACTCATGTCTGTACATCAGGAGCAGTTTCCCATGGAGAAGTAGTGTTGGAGAGCTTTTTGCAGGAGTAGAGTGTGGCTGAGGTCTTTCCCTGCAGTATTTTGGGAGCAGAATTAATCTGCTGGGAACTGACATGGCATTTCTGTCACTAGTAGGATTTTCCAGGTATTTTTGTTATGGTGGGAGACAGGAATAGGAAGAGTCACAAGCACCTTAAGGAGCTTGAGGTGAAGCTTAATGCTGCCTGCAATGTTCTGGGGGGAATTTCGCTGCTGGGGAAGGGAGAGCTGGTGCTAGCAGCCTAAACTGGATCACAGCCCTTTCCCAGCCTCCTTATTTGAGTATCTGTTTACTATTAAAGCTCTTACAGTTATAATTGTGACTCAGGTTTCTGATTAATATATATCACAAAGGTAAAAAGAGTTTTTTATCTTAGAGTTAAAAATGTGGGAACAGCTGAGTTTGTGAAGCTCTGACCCTGCCATGATGTGGATTCCTCCTGTCAGAACTTACGGTGTACATTTAAGGTCACCAAGCATTTGCTGTGGTAAGAGCTACTCTAACTCTGGGAAGTCTCCAGAGAGAACCAGATTCTCAAAAGAAATCCCCCAATCTTTCAACAAATTCTTTCTATGATCGCTGGATCCCAAGACATGCCCGGGCTGTGTTTATTACAGCTCGAGAACATGGAAAAGGAGACAAAAACAAGTGATCAGTACAATTGTAGATTTTGTAGTCTGGAACAATTGGCTGATTTATACCAGCTGATTATATACTCTTTCACATAATATTATATTAATATTTATTATATATTATATGTATTATATATTGTATTAATGGCTGATTATGTATTATATTATTAAAATAACATTGACTCCTTAGAGCCATTTCCACAAGCTGGAGCTTCTTATGGTCTTGAGAGATCATTCTGGAGCCAGAAATAGCTGAAGTACAAAGTAGATCCAGGTATCCCCAACCTTTGATTAGCTGTGTTTCCCATGCATTGTCTTGACAAACACGCATTGCCTCCCACAGAAGAGGGCTTTGTGAGTTAAGCTGACTATCTAGTTGTTCCTCTTTTTTTTTGGCCACCATAGGTTTGGAAAAAAAAACAAAACAAAACAACAGTGTATGCTGTCCAGAATATGGTCCCATTGAGAACATTTCCAAGTATTCTCTCCATCTGCAGTGAGAGAGAACTTTCAGGATGATTTCTTCTATGTTATTTTGAACACACACCAGTTTATGGTAATACTCATTAACCACTATTGAAAATTTTATCTGAGGAATACTGAGTTACAAATACTACATAGGAAAAGAACAGTCATCAAATATATAAGCAACGTTTTAATAGCTAAATGTTTTTTTAACATTAAAATCAAAGTAAGATCAATATCTGAGGGCCAAGGATGCTAAATTATGTCAGTGTTTTCTGACCATTCTAGTAAATCATAATGTTGAGTTCCTGAGTAAGTGGGGCAGAAATCCAAATAGTGAGTTTCTGTGGAAAAAAAAGACACAAAAATAATGAACAACTTTATGTTAACTTAAAAAAGACCAGCTCAAAACAGAATAAGAAGGGAAACTTGAGCTTAGACCTTCATGAGTGCCTTAACCTCATCTAGTAGGCAAGACTGACTTGATGGCAGTATGCATCTTTCTACTGCTATATCCAATTCAACACCCCTTTTAGAAATTCAGGGATGGTTTAAAATTAATTACCAACATGAATTAAATATAAAATTACAAATACAATACCTGTCCTGCTCTCTCTCTGTTCAATGCTAAATTTGATGTATTTTATGCTACTCATAATTTCCATTTTCAGTACTTCACCAGTTTTATCCTTAGGTTTCAGAATTAATAATCTCTTAAAACGCATGATATCCATTCACACATTTTAGCTATCTCTTTGCCCACCCATAAATTCATGTTAGCATCACTCTAACAGTCTATGCTTAGATCACTTCTACAAAGTATGTAGTGTTTTCATCTTTCATCAGAAACAGTTCTCTGCCACTACTCAGTAAGTAGGAATTCCACTTCTTGAATGATTTGCCTTTTATTCAAATACAGGGCCAGATCCAGACAAAAATACTGCAACCCCATCCAAACACTAACCTAAAAGTGATGGGCAGCCAGAAAGGCTGCTCCAGATACTGCACAGACATTGGGAACTACGGACAATGAGAACCTTCCTGCACTTCCCAGCAGAGGATGCAAGTGGAAGAAAAAGGAGAACCTTCCAATGCCCAGGTCATTTTGTTGTCAGCACAAGCCTGGTCAACAGAAGTGCCCCTCCAGCATCCCTGCTGCAGTTACAATACAGTTCCTGTGGCTCTTAGGGTACGGTACTACAGGGGGAAAGAAAAAGATAGAGACCTCTAATAATAGGAAGATTCTGTGATATTACAAATGTCAGATCAGGGCAGCACTGCATGAATCAGAGGAAAAGAAGTGGCTTATTACTAAGCAAACTGCTTCTATTTATACACAAATAACTATGGCTCAATTATGCACTTAAGCACTGCTTTTAGGAAGATTTGCTTTCTGTAAAGCAAAAGCAATATGGTAGAAGTTACTTTCTACTACAACCCTTCAAACAGTACAGTCTTTGTGCTTGTTAAACTATTATACAGTATGTAATCTCATTAAGCCTGGGAGAAAGTGGCAAATTTGCCCTTTAGATTTGGGGCTTTTTTTTAATCACATGGAGTGTAAGTTTTCAACGTCTAAACCCAAGCTGCTAGCGCTTTTTTTTTTTTTTTTTAAGAGAGACTCAAACATGAGAGGATTATAGGTAATGGCGTTACAACATCTGTACAGGGATGGTGGGAGAGGTTTGACTGAACCTCTTAGAACTGTAAGAGGAATATATTTAGGTGGTTTAGGTTACTGTCTGATTTAAGTGATGTAATTTTTGTGCAGTTTTGGACCTTTCCTACTACAGCAGCTTGGTGGTTTTTTTCTCTGTTATTTGAAGTAGTTCTTAAATCACTGAGATCATCTTTTGCGCTTAAATCAAATTTTAAATGATACTTTTGTGACAAGCTTTTTACTCTTTCTTAATCACCTTTTCATCTGATGCTGTTAGTATGCAGTTATCTTCTGGATTTCTGTGATTGGTGCCTTCAAGCACATCTCAATGGAATATTTTCTTTACCCTGCCACATTTATGTTGTTTTCAGCTTTCTTAGAGGCAGTTTGGCTGTTAAACAATTTCTTCCCTTGAGGTAATACTGATTACACTTATTTATGACATTGTCTCTGAAAGTGAGGTTTTTACAATTCTCCAAGGCAGAAATTTATTCTCAGCAATTTTCTTCCTTTACAGATTCCTTCAATAAAATAAATGTTAGAACAAGGTGCTTATAATGGGAATCACACTTTGGTTAGAAATAAACTTAAATCGTTAAGTCAAGTGGGTAGAGTACCATAAGACATGACATCCATTGCTTGTTGCCTCAGATATCTTTGATTGAATGAGTTAGTGGCATCTTACAGTGTTAGTACTGGGACTTTCCTAGATGCAGACCAGTGCTGAAATGTCAGTACCACATCTCATACAAAGTGTGCATGACCCACTTCAGCTTGGTGGCTGGTGGCAGATATGGGACAAGCAATCAGAGCAAGGGAAGTTTACTCAGTGTTGCTCCTTTTGTCTATTCTCCTGTGGGAAAGGAAATTGGGACCAGAGAGGCTGTCAGAGCTGTTCATTAGGGGTGTTCAGTCCGTCCCCTCTGGGGTGTCTCCTTGTTGGTGCTAGAGGAGAAGCACTGCACAAGCAAGTCATGCTTTTTTATCTGGGACACTGAGGTTGGACGCTTTAAGATGCTGAAACTGTAACAGATGTCTCACTGTAGCGATAGTTTCTTAGGAACAAACATAGAGCAGAGATTCACCTTTCCCTCCTCAGAAGACAGGGAGACACTCATTAGAGCCAGCTATGCTGTAATCATTTTTGGACACTAAGTAGTTGTAAGAAAATATCTCCACTACTTCTTTTCAGCAGCTGATATATAACTTTGAGAGGGTTTCTCATTTTATCAGAATGATAATAATGCCCTTAAATCTGCTAACATTTCTCCCAGTTTGTGGAGCTGTATCTTCTTTTCATTATTTCATCATTAGTTTAAAAACTTGTGTAAGTGTACACAACTTACAGAACGAGTGTACGTGTAATAGCAAAGGTTAAAGTCCTAAAAAAGCTCCTGCTGTTGCTCCCCCACTGCCCGCACCAAACCTCAGACTGTTGTATCAAGAATTGGTGTTGGCTTATACTTGGAAGTGTAAAGGGGTGTGGATGAGAAACAGTTCCTGTTACTACTCATTGACTATCCCACTTTCTCTAAGGTTTTTTATAATTGCTCAGCACAGCTCTTACCCCACTCAGCTCATAAGAGAAAGCATCTCCATGGATGGCTTTTCCATTCAGAGCAACAGCATGAGGTCTTAGTTTCAGGCCAAGAATCGTAATTTTGTTGTATTTCAGAATATCAGCCCCTCGGTAGCCATTTTTAAGTATTTCTGTCTTCAGGTTTCCCTGGAAAAAGCCACAGAGAAAATTTTAGGACCATGACAACTCTTTGGAGGTGAATTACTGCATACCGTTACTGTCTCATCTTTGTCAAAGAACATACAGAATGTCTTCAAATGTAGACATTAAAGTCTGAGACCGTAAAGGAAAAACAACAGTCACATTAATTTTCATATAAGAAAGGTTTCATGTATCATTATAAACTGACAAAATAAGAAACAAAATAGCATTTGCAACATTCATTTGGAATCTTCTTGGACATGTTTTTTCTACTTGTAATCAATGTAAATTTGGTTCTTGTACCCATTTACAGGGTACAGTGGCATATGCAAAGCCAAAATCCAGATACAAAGATTCAATTAGTGCCCTTAAGGCAGATCTAATTAACATCCACAACTAACTGCTTTAAACCATTAGCATCTTCCACAAACATCAGCTACTAGATATTTTGCCCCTATTTTATATCTCACATCTCCACAGCTCCTGCTAGAAATCTCTGCTATGTATGTCCCAACTTTAAGGACATTGAAGGAACACTGTATATCCACAGAGTGTTGTTTGCTATACTTCATATTTACTATATATCCCGCATAGAAGGATGTATCAAGAGAACACACAAAGTCATTAAACAAATTCATTTGGATCACCAGTGACAGTAATTTCCCATAAAAGCAATGAAGAGGAATCATTGCATTTGTTATGTGATCAAAGTCGTTAAGGAAATAAAGATGAATTACACTGCTCAGGAAATGATGAATTGCTATGCAATCATGACTTTTTAAAAATATGCCAAGGAGAAACCCATGATGGAACCTTTTGCATAAATTAGCTTATGGTATTTCAATGGTAGGAGGGGAGCAGAAGCTAGATCACAGTATTTGTAACTTAGGGCTGTGCTTAGACTGCTTATTTCAAGCATCCACACTGAAAACAAGTGCTACTCCCCAACACACTGATTTAAACTGCCTAAATAAGGAATGTTGGCTATTGTGGAGCAAATGCGGAGGGGTCTCTAAAAGCCTCTGGAGAATGTGTTAGGGTACTTATAAATGCTGTCTTCTCCCCAATGGAAAAGCTCCAGTATATAGGGGGTTTCAGTATAGGGACCACCTCTCCACAGTGATTTATTGCTGTCTCAGATGTGGCCAAGCAGGAGAGCTAGCTCAAGGTGGCCACATGACCCAGCAAACTCTGTGTGCTATTGAACTCAGTGATTATAACTGTATAAAGTCGTAATAATAAAGTTGCACTTGAGCTCTGAGGCTCTGAGCCAGGGCTCTGCAGTAGAGATCCCTCTGGCCAAGGTTTAGAACTGAAGGTCTTTGGGAGACAGGGAGGTGATGGTCCAGGGGAATGAGTGACCCTCTCCTCCCCAAGCATCTAGTGGCTAAAGCAATTGCCCAGGAAGGTCCTGAGTTCTCATCAGAGGGAGGGAACTTATGGATATCACTCAAAGCCCCATAAATGCAGAGCACAAACAAGTCCTGGATCTGAGGGCAGAGCCAGGACTTTCTCCTGCACTTCTGAGCAGCAGAGTAATGATTTTTCTTTCTTATTGTCTTGCTCTGGTCCTATGAACTTCACCTTTTTCCCAACATTTTCCCCCTGAAAATTGGACCAGTTTTGGGAGGAACTTGCTCTCAGGCTATTCAATTGGCTAGTGGCTAGTATATTCTTTCAGAAGCTCCCATTTCCTTGGGCAAGCCTTCCCATCACCATCCCTTTAGTGTCTGGACTCACTTGGTACAGCCTGAGCACAGCTGCCTTGTCTGCCGCCTCTGGGGATGGAGGCAGAGTTTATGACTCTCCCTGCTAATCCCTGAAGTACAGCAGATCTTATACGTCTGGCTCACACATTTTTCTAGACTGGTAGGCTTAATATATGGGGCACTTTGACTTGGGGCACTTTGACTCAGGTCACTTAGCCATTATGTGTGTCGAAATGGAGGTGTCAAGTGAATGAAAATACCAACTGCAGTGAGACAGTACAGGAGAGCAGACAGCTTGAATTGTTCTCTGAGACTTAAGAGCCTGCACTAGTCTTGAATTCTTCTTTGTACTTCTGGGTTCTTTAAATGAAAATATAAATGAGAGGGTCTAATCCTGTAGCTGTTACTTGCACAACACTCTGCTGGGTTCAGAGTAAATGCTGTGATGTCAGACCTTATCAGTAAATCTCTTAGGGACCAAAACTTGTGTGTTCTCCTAAAACTAGGTGTAATTAAATTATTCATCCACAATTTTTTAGGAATATAGAAATGTGCAACAAATACCAAGACTTTCATACATTTCTCACACCTCTACAATTTGCTATTTGAGATGGATTTTTCTTCTTATAAACACATAATAAAAAATCAACATTAGAGATTATTGGAATGCAGATAGGGACTTCAGTCATGGATTTACAGGCAAAAGTCAAATATAAGCAATGAGAAATGGAAGTGCCAGTGAATCAACAATCTAATTTGCACAGATCAGAATTTAATATAAAACTGGATATTATTTTTCTGTAGCCTTCCTGCAATAAATTACTATACATAGACTACAGAAAGCTGAGGTGATTTTTTTTTTTCCTTTTTGCCATTGAAATATCCTTTTTTGAAGAAGAAAATTTTTTTCCTTGGTAAATCAAGATGAAAATGAATTAAAAATTAAATTTAAAGTCTAGACATGTGGTATTAGTTCCAGGAAAATATCTCACGAATATACAAGACTACATGATAAAACCCATCAGCTTACTGTGGCTTGCTCTCACTCCTGGAAGGCATACATTCTAAGAGCAATATCACAATAGGGGTTAACATGATTTTTTTTCTTTTGAATATTGTGTGTAGACTACTTTGGGGCTTTTAGGTTTTCACAAGGCATGAAAACCATGCCACAGTCTACATACAATATCTTATTTCTTATCAGATGCTGGAATTGTAGATAAAATATGATCTGTGTAGATTGCTGAAGTAGGTTAAGGTTTTTTTTTACAATAATTCCCACAACTTACTATCATATACTTAGTGATCTTCTAGTAGATTTATTCTATTGTATTTTTCTCAGTTGACCCTAGACGGTTGGGTTTTTCTATTGAGCTTTCTCAGGACATGTCTGCACAGAAGTGAGTGCTGTGTGAAAGGCATTAGTGCACTGACCCTGGGCTAATCTATTTCTGTGCTGCATGGAGCATCTGATCAGCACGGTGGGTTGCCGGTAGCGTGCTGAATCGCTCCACGGGAGACGGACCATGGGAGCAATCTCTGTGCTGTCAGACAAGGAAATGCAAGCTAATGAAGTGAGACTATGTAATTCTCTGAGACACAAAATGCAAGCTTAAAGTGATCAAAGTTAAAAAGTTGCTAGGATATCCTGAAGAGAGCAATGTAGCTTTCTCCCATCCATCAGACTGGAATTGTTCACAGGAGGAAGACAAGGAAAAAGTCCCTCATCCCCAGAAGGAGCAACACAGAAAAAAATATAAAAATCTGAGCTGAAAAAGTGGATTTTCAGATTCACATCACAGCAGGGATATTAGTGATGTGTCACTATGATACTCAGTGAAGCAAACACAAAACTGCAGCATCACAGAATCATAGGACGACTTGGGTTGGAAGGGACCTTAAAGATCATCTATTTCCAGCCCCTCCTGCCACGAGCAGGGACACCTTCCACTAGACCAGGTTGCTCAAACCCCATCCAACCTGGCCCTGAACACTTCCAGGGATGGGGCATCCACAACTTCTCTGGGCAACCTGTTGCAGTGCCTCACCACCCTCACAATGAAGAGTTTCTTCCTTATAGCTAACCTAAATCTACCCTCTTTCAGTTTAAAGCCATTACGCCTTGTCTTATCACTATATGCCCTTGTAAAACGTCCCTTTCCATCTTTCTTGTAGGCCCCTTCAGGTACTGGAAGGCTGCAATAAGGTCTTCCTGGAGCCTTCTCTTCTCCAGGCTGAACTATCCCAGCTCCCTCAGCCTTTCCTCATAGGAGAGGCGTTCCATCCCTTTGACCATTTTCATGGCACTCCTCTGGACCCACTTCAACAGTTCCATGTCATTCCTCTGCTGAGGGCTCCAGAGCTGGACGCAGAACTGCAGGTGGGGTCTCACCAGAGCGCAGTAGAGCGGCAGAATCACCTCCCTCAACCAGCTGGTCACACTTCTTTTGATGCAGCCCAGGATATGATTGGCTTTCTGGGCTGTGAGCACACATTGCTGTGTCATGTTGAGCTTCTTATCAACCAACACCCCCAAGTCATAGTTGGATTATTTTGTAGCTGTCTGTAAATGAAAGCATTATGTAGCTTACAGGTTTAAAGGCTGAGCTCTAAGAAAAAAGCCTTCCAGAGAAGAGCTAGACATCAGTACCTTACAATGGTTACACTAAAATACAGCTACCTGTATGTATGTAGGTACCTTGTATGTTGCTACTTACTTTGCTGTATGTATATTTAGCCAAGAAGTAGTTCCCCTTTTCAATAGTATCTGTCAAAACACAGAACAAGGAGGATTGGTATCAAAACATGGAGCGAAATCCATACATGGTTCACATTAATTGTAGCGAGTGGCTAATGTAATGATTCATACTTTAGTTAATTTTTTCCACTAGTCTTCTTAGGGTGATCTCGGGGGAACGTGACATGAGTGATTGCCCTCTCTAGCAGGTCTTCCCAGTGTCACACCTTTCTCATATCAAAATGCTGCACTCTGCTTTTCACCTCTGTAACATTCAACTTGGGTTCAGTTCTCCACCTATTTCTGGCAGGAGTCAGTGCCATTATACTGCTGAAAAGGCAGCCTGAGAAGACCCCTCTATACAGACAGTGCTTCACACCAGGGGACCAGGCTTACCAACTGAATCACCATCATCCCAGAAGAGAGGCCCAGAAGCTTCTTCTTGTTCATCCAGGGCAACAATGAGCCCAAATGGATTCAGACGGCTGTTGACAAACACGTTGACAAGTGTCAGTACAAACTGGTGGGCACTGTCACAAGTTATTTAGCAAAAACTTCTGAACACAATTAACTCCAATTTTAAGGTTACAAGAAAGGCCACAACAGAATGACAACCATAGTCACAAAAATGTGTCCTGAAATGATAACAAAAATTTACCTTGCCTTGTCCCACTAAAGTGTAAAATTCCCACTTTTCGAGTGCTCATGTCAACAAGTTTCCTCTTCTTTAGTGGCCTTAATATATGATAAGTGGGCAGTCTGGGAGGCAACTGGTCACCGGTGCTACCTAATTATGGTTTGGTTTGGTTCCTGCACAGTGCTGTTCCCTTCCTTCACTACTCACATTAGCTTCTGAGCATGGTTCAGATGTGAGACCAGTGTATTATTCATTGGTGTGGGGAAATAATTTTCCTCAAAAGAGATTTGAGCTTTCCCACCTTGCCCATGGCATTGGATGAATACATCCAAGGAGAAGAGTTTTGCATTTTCCCCTTGCATATGTTTGCTTTGAATGACTGGCAGCAGGTCAGTGTGGCAGTAAGAGCTGCAAAAGCTTTTCCAAGCATAACCACAGAGCCAGGAGAAGGTTTCAGCTGTGCAACCTATGACATAGGTCATCTCTGAGGTGATTTCTCCTAATTCAATGGAGCAAATAGTGGGATAAAAATACTGGGTTTATCACCTGGGATGGCAGCTGGGAGCTGCAGATAGCCTCCCTTCTGCACTTTCTTTTGATTGCTTTCTGGCTGCCTGTGGGTCTGACCCGCACTGTGGTTGCTTAATGATGGACATAGATGACATTACCTCTTAGTAGTGGTCGTGGCTGGTGCCTGTTCTGGCAGGATGTAGCCTCCACGAATGAACAGAGGGATCTTGCTCAATGGGGCAGCCACAGTAGTGTAGTTCTTGTTCCAGGTGCTTGGCAGTTTATGACCCTACTGCAAAAATTAATGCAGTTAAAAAACCTCAAATCCAGGCACTATACACTGTGACCACATACCACTGAAAAAGAGACCAAGGGGTACATTTTCAGCTCAATTACATCAGTGAAAATGCAAAGAGAAAAGAGGATTTCAGGGGTATTATTCCAGTTCCTTTTTTTAACATGAAAGAGGATCTAGCCCTTACAGTTATGCATATGCATGAGACAAGCATCATGAATGAAAGACAGCAAATCATCCTTAAAAACGGTATCATTATTCCATATGCTGTGAAAAAAACCCTCATCAAGACACTGAGCAAAAGGCAAAAGAAACTTTTGCTTCCTCTTTTTATGCATATGGAGCCTGTCACATTTCAGTTTAAGGTAAATGATTCATAATCATTTGGCAATGTAAACTGTAGATTTTCTTCTCCTTTAAGGACAAGTCTTCCCCCTTCAAAGAGTAATTACAGCATTCAATGAGTGAAAATCATATACGTGTAGAAACTAGCATAAGTTATCTGCATTATTCCTTCCTGGTTTAATGCCTCAAAACCAGGTATAGGCAAGGCTTACATACCGAGCAGATAACATGAAAGCTTTGCTCTTGCCCTCTGTAAATGGTAATTATAACTTATGGTAAGTTCCCAACCTTGGTTCTGGATAACCATCATGTGTATGGCAAGTGTGCGCCAAATGCTAGGAGCTGAGCTTTGCTAATGCTGGGGGCATGCCCCATGGGCAGGGCAAGGGATGCCGGCGCTGCCGTCCCCTCACCCAGCCCAGCAAGGGGGGCTCAGAGGGAACCACAACAAGGAGAGCTGAATGAAATTCTTGACCTTGCAGCTCCACAGTCTTATGAAAAGATAAAAGAGAAAGGGTTCATCCTCAGATGAACATCCATCTGAGGACACCAGCCAAATGCTGAAAATAACCAAACTTCTTTAAAAATAAGCCTGAATTTCCTCTCAGAGCATTTCTGTCCTGCCTGCTCCTCTGCCAGCGTCACTCAGGGTAGTTAACAACAGCCTGATACTCCTGGGCTCATATTTCCAAAAGCTCTTAGCATCATCCTAACTACTCCTGCTGAAGCCAACACTGGTCTTACCCTGCAGATTGCAGCACAGCACAGTTAGGTTGAAACTGAGCTCTTCTGGAAATGCAGTACTGGGGATGGTGTTCGAAAGGTCAAAACCTGTAGTCCCTGAAACTACAAGAGGCTGGCATTTTCTACAGAGCAGATTGTTCTGCATCTCTTGGAAGCATCTTTCAGAGGGAAGCCACACCCTGCTCTCTTAATATGCCTTCTGTCAAGTGATGCATGTGCAAAACTGCATGCACAAAATGGTTTGCAGCATGTTCTCAGGAGTACAACTCGAGTTTCTGTCTCTGTTTCTATGCAGGGAAATATATCAGTACAAGAATTAAAACATGGAAAAAGGCAGAGGTGGGGGGAAGAAATAAATCTTGGCAGTTTCATGAAATTCTAGGCTGCTTTTAAAAATTCAGTTCTCTGTGTCTTAGAGCTTTACAAACCAAAAATAGAAAATAAAATGCTACTGAAAGCTGTGTAATTTACTCTCCCAGCTAGCCTGGTATAGACTTTTTGTGCTCTAGTTTTTTTAAACACAGATGCTGAGGTAAAAATACTGCTGAACATTGCTAAAAGTTATTTTGCTGGGATTGTACCATTCTAAATTATGTAAAAAATGTAAGAAACTGAATCTTAAAAATACGTACAGTATAGTAGTCAAACCATGGTGCTTCAGGGAAGTATACATCCACAGATCTTGCTCCCTGTAATTGTTATAAAGTGATTAAAGTCTATTTTTCTTTTTGCATTTCTGATATTACATTAGCTTTATTATATTTTCCCATGGAGAGATGTATGCTGAATAGTCTAATAACATCAAATCTTGGATAATATGGCTGAGTTATTACCATAGCAGTGGACTAGTGCTGGCTAATCTATAACATTAAACAGATGAGCCTATCTTATTTGAGGGGGTTTACTGCAGTTCTGTGGGATCAGTCAGTGTTATATGATTATTTTGGTCTAGTACATAGCTCTATGTCTTGCAAATGTAACTGGCCTAGGTGCACTTCTCTAATGTCTGAGCAATCCTAGTGAGGTCTATGGCAGCCTTTGCAAGACAGGACTTCACATCTGATGACGGGGTAGGGCAATACCACTGCTCAGTGCCTCTTGCACCACTCCTGTTGCAGAAACAGGCAGAGGGTAAGGTCTGGCAAGGAGGATACACAGATATTTGTCTTCTTGGCAACAATTTAAAGTTGCAGATAAATAATAATAAATAATGTGCTGCTAACTGCACAATTACTGTACTTTGTTTTGCAGCATGTGTTGTATCATATTGCTGCAGGGATGAAACCATGCTAAAGGCACTTTGAATTAATAACTCCAGGAAAATTTGGAATCAAAACATACTTCCTCTTTTGTTGTGAGTTGCTTATTATCACAAAAAGATTAATATTGATTCTCAACATAGATGTCTGCCTCTTTGCAGAATTATGGTTTACCCCCAAGGTTTAACCCAGGGAGCAGGTGGAGCATAAAAAGTAAAGCTGGAGGAGAAAAGTTAAGGCAAACTTGCCATTTGACATTTTAGGGATTTTATATATATAGATATGTGTGTGTGTGTGTACAGCTCCATAAACAAATAGAAGGAGTAAGAAATAACTGATATATTAAAGTATACAAATCTCACATTAGAATACAAGAATTGCTAAACTGGAAATTTGTTTTGTCCTGCAGCCTGTCTTCCACAATGGGCAATGCTAGGTATTTCAGGCAAAGGGTCCTGGTGCTGCAGTTAGTAAGGTTGGGGTAGTTTGCTCTATCTGTTTAGATCTTAAAGGTTGGCTTAATCTATAAAGCACCTTGAAAACTTGAGGGAAAAACCCTGTAAAGTCAAGGTGCCCCTCTCTCCATATTTTCTCTGCATTATTATGACAACCCAGGATATTCTGGTCTGCAGAGAAGTGTGTAAGTTGTGCAAGCACCATCTGAATTGTGATGAGCCTTGCCTTCACAACTCCCTAAATAACAAACCAGTGTGTAAAGCAACTCCCTGTTTTAATTTGGATGGATGTCTCACTTGCTCACACCCTAGGACACAAGGACCAAACAGAAAGCTGTCCCTGACCCATCTTCTCTAGACAAGCAGGTGCCATGCTGCAGTTTGATGCAGTCACTGCTGGCCTGCAATGCCACGGTAAGGGCCTTGCAGCTCACCTCTGCCCCCTGCTCTGCTAGCTGGTGCAAGCCCTGGCTGCCACCTCTCTCCCACTGCAAGACCCAACAACATGTTGCTTCCAGAACTTTGTTTCCCCTATCAGGCCACAGGCACGCAGCCTTCCTTTTGTGCTGTAGTCCCCCAAAAAACATTAGGAACCCCTTATCATTTTACATATCCCTAAAATGTTCCCTTTCATTCCCTGCTTTGCAGGAAGGCACCCATGACTTGCCACCCTCTCTTTTCGGGAAGGTTTCTCTCACATCTTTCATCATCTTACTGGTCTGAGACCCTGTGAAATCTCCTTGTTAGTCATCAGCTATTAGAAACCTGAGGGAGTCTGAAGATGAAAGACTGACGAATGAAGTGCCTCGGTGGAGTCAGAGTGGTTTTAGATGCAAGAATAAGAATTTCCTTTTAATTCACAGAGGCACAAGGGATGGATTAAAAAAGGTGACTAACAGTGGCCTGTTTATATGTTTGATCACCAGCAACATCTAGAAAATGTATCAGGTATTCTGGCACTGCGATGATTGCAAACAGCTCCAGGATACATCACATGCAAATATTTAGCTCTGCTCAGATACACCTTTCTGGTGCTGTCAGCAGTCAGTGGTGGGGCAAGGAGAGAAACCCACCCTTGCTCCAGCCAAGCAGTGAGAGCCCTGACCCCAGCACCATGCCCAGTACAGCCATAGGAAAATGCTGCTTTTTAAAACTCGTCATATTAGCAGCTAACATTGTCATTACCATTTCCATAATGACTGCATTTGCCTGTGATGCTGGGAAACTCCTAGCACAGCCCTTGACATGCTGCAGTTCCAAAACACTGTGGGTGAGTGGTAATATGGAAACCAGTTTGCTTTAATATCTGTGTGTTTCTTCCTAGCTTGACAGTTACTGCTTTGTGTGTGTCCTTGGAGGCAGCTGTCAACAAAAAAACAGGAGCATGCGAGGGGCAGCATCCAGCCTGTTTACATCCATTTGGTGCTTGGAGTAGCGGGGAAATGCCGTCTCCTCACTTTCATCCTCCCACTTCAAGCACTGGGCAGCTCTGTACTGTCTGTGTTGCTCAGAAATGCGTTCTGCAAGCTTTGACAGTGGAGGGGAGAAATGGGTGGATATGAGCAAACATGCCCTGAATGTCATCCAATGCCCTAAGCGCAGTTCATTTCTTTTATTCCAGTATGATGGCATTTTTTAATTACAGTACTTGCCTCTTGAAGCACAGGAGCAATCATAAAAGCAGGTCCCCAAAGGAAGGCGGTATCTATTCCATGAGTCTGCTGATCGGAGGTAAATCTAATGTTGAAAGTGAGATATGCAATGTTAATTCACATTTTTATAGAACTTGCAGAATATTTTGATATTAATCACTGAGACAAGAAATCGTTTTCTTCAAGACATGCTTCAACACCGCCGAATATTTTTCCTGGTTGAGGGAATGCCAAAAACTGGACAGCGATTCAGAAATTACAGTAGCACCTACCATACTGGAGCAGACCAGAACCCTCACAAAATGCTGAAGCAGATGTCTTTTTGGAATAGCAGCAGTGGGAAAACAACTAAATTTCTGTCCAGTGGATTAAGACTTCGTTGAGGGAGCCAAAGAGCAGGATAGAGGCCAGGACCAGGAGAGGGAACACAGAGGAATAACACTGTGCCCTAGGATCTAAAGCAGTTGTTAAAATCCTTAGATTTGGCTTCCTGCACCTTTCACAGATTTACATTAGAAATCTTTTGCAGGACAATCAGAAAGCAACATTCATACATATGTGCTTTCTATCTGTCTTTCCTGAATGGATGAAAACTTATGGAATTAAGTCAATTTTATTCAATGCATTAAAATCATTTTGGATTCTGATCATGTCGTCCAGAGTGCTTACAGTCCCGTTCGCCTGGCATTGTCTGCCAGCTTGGGAAGAGATCTCTATTCCACCATGCATCAGCTAATGAAAATATTGAATAGCACCTGGCAAAGAGATCTTCCTCATCTCAGGAACCTCCACTCATCTGGCATAAAATCCTTGAGAATTTAAATAGGCTTTCATTCATTTGTAAGCCTATCTCTGAGGAAATTCGTAACGGATCCTCATTCCCTAGTTAGTTTATAAGAATGTCACGTGGAGTGTGTCCCAAGCCCTCCTAAAATCAAGGTACCTTGTACCTCCTGCTTTCTCCTGCCCCTCTGCCCCCTTTCCCATCCAACAACCCTGCTGCCTTGTCAAAGATGACAACTGGACTGGTTTACCATCATTAGTTTTTCACAAATTCACACTGGCTGTTGCATATTAACATATTATTCTCTAAGACCGTACAAATTATTTGTTTAAAAATTTATTTACTGTGTCTGTTTAACTGACTGTGCATCTGCTCCTTTCTAAAGACAGGTTTCTGTTGTATGCTGGCTGGAGCAGAGTGGCTCAGTGTTGGTGTCCTGCTCTGACACCCTGCCTGCTCAGGGCATAGGCATATATTACCCCCAGCCCAGACTTACAGAAATTACCCCAAATGAGCAAAAACACCTTGGCAATAAAAAGACATCTATTTGGTGTTTGGATTTCTAAAATATTGCAAGTTTAGGCGATTACATAGAACTCGGGAAAAAATGTTCTTGAAGGCATGCCTCAGGTCTGCCTGAAAGAAACCTCAATTTATTCAGAGTTTCTTTTTCTGTCAAAAACAATAGTTCTTTTGGACACCTTAATCTTGATCATTATTGCATTTTGACATAATGCTTTGTAAATATTTAAAGTGGGGTGTGCTTTTTGATGAATTACCTTGTCTTAAAGTTTTTGAAATATAAAACATTAGTTTTTCTTGCCATCTCAATAGCTTCTCCGTATTTTTAATTTCACTGTAATAAAATTATAATACTGATTCAATATACTTTGTTGTGGGAGATTTCAGGAGAAAAAGCTGATCAAGAAATTGTGACAAAAAAGAAGTCTTATTTGCATGTGGAAACAAGCATCTCACCATCTAACTCAGCACTGTTTTCTCTTGGAATTACAGCAACCACAAGCACAAATTCAGCAAACAAATGAACTTTCCCATTTTGAAAATATAACCCATTAAGCACCATGAAAGGTGCTTAATTCCATCTACATGCTTCCTATGGTTAGATGCTGGCCTTTCTTCTGTCTTATTTTTCCCCTCTTTAGCCATTAAGCAGAGCTTTCCCTTCCAGTAATGGATTACCACCTCCCAGTCTTTTTGGACAGCTGAGCTGCTGGAGCCTCTGTTTCACTGAGTGAGAGTCTCAGAAGCACCTAAAATGCTTATAGGAATCTACTGGGATGTTCTTGTTTGTTATTTGAAATAAACACCTAAATATTTGAAATGAAATGAGAACTCTGAAATGACCACATGAAATAGCTATTGCTTGGAGACTCCCTGCGCAGGCAGAGTTGTTTTCGCAGTGAGGCTTGTGAACTTGTAACAGCTCCATCTGAAAAAACTAGTACAGTTTTTTAGCTCTCCTTTATATTTGTTACAAGTAAGGGAAAGGTTTGATGTAAAATTCCATCATCTGTATATCAAAAATTCTGTTTCAGTTCTCTCTTTTTCTAAAACCCACATTTCTCCTTCTGTTAGCATATGGGTCACTTCCTCTACTTGAGCAGATCCACTAAACCAATGAATATTAATTAGAAATAGTAAGAAATACTCACTAAGTAACAAGAGTAATCAGAATTAACTAATAATAGTAAGAAATACTTTTAAGCCATTTTAGGATCTAGCTATGGCAATACCAGCAAGTGATGTGCCCACTAGGATGGGACCTAGATAGCGAAACAGTTTGTGCTGATCTCCTGATGCCAACACTCCCTACAAGCATTTTAGAGGTTTTATTTCCTAGTAATCCCAGACTGGTCCCACTGACTAAACCCCCATCAATGGCTGGAGTGCACCTTTTGGCTCAATTTCACCTGACAGAAGTCTCTGCTGGTGCATCTGAAACTGCTCTACAATTCAAATCAAAGCAAATTTGGAAATTTGCTAATGTAAATGTGGCCCAGATAGAGTACAAGTATGCTGAGAACCATCAGAAAGGCAGCTTTAACATCGCTAAAGTAATTCTGTATTAGCAGAGATTAGCTAATATTAATGCCAAAATGAATTCAGTCATTTCCAATATTAACACGAATCTCATTAAGCAAAACTAGAGCTAAAATAAATACTTGAAATAGCATATAGCCCCTTGTAAGACATGAGTAACTATCAAATTTCTCCTTAACGTAACCCAGTTAAACAAGGTAGCAGAGTAGGAAGGGGAAGGATACCGCTTTTAAAATTTATCAGTTAGCCATTATGCTGAGTAGGCAAAACAGATTTTGTGCATATCCTTTCGTACTCGAATGGTCTGCACTTTAGTGTAATCTCAGTTTAATTTGCAAAAAATGCCTTACCCTTTAACCAAAATGTTTTTAACCTGAAGGGAGAAAGAAAATTAAACAGTCCAGGATGTAGCCTGCACCAATGAGACTAAATTGTGTCAGAGCTTCAGGCAATAGCCTTTCATATGTTTTGTTTGCACTCCTTTTGCTCAAGTCTTTGCATAAAGCATTCTGAAGTAGAAAAATTACCAAAAGCAGGTAAAAAGCTAATTAAAAGATGCTGAGAGGGAAACAAAACCTCACTTTGATTCCTGCTTCTTCCAAACAGAAAAAATGAGTTGTTCCAAAAATCTGAGGTCACATTTTCTGAGGGGTTTTTCAGTCTGTATTTATTAATCTCAGGTTTGCACCTGCTTCTACAGTCAAACATCTCTACCTCTGTTTTTTATGTACAATTTGTGGACACAGATGTAGGTTTCATACATAGCATGCAGATGCAAGTGCTAAATTGGAAAATTCAAATGCTGTGGATGATTGGAAAATGGAGACTTCTCTGTATGAGGCCTTCTTGACATTCTGGACCAGAATACAGGTTTCATAGATTACATTCAAATACAGAAAATACGGGTATGTGATTCCTATTTTTAAAATGAAAAAGAACTGCATATTTGCCTAAGACAAGAAATTTTCAGAATTCCTCTTAGGTTTTTTCCACTGGAAACAAATATAGGTTATATTTAAATGAAGATCCATTGCATATATTAAGAGTTACTTTTGTACAAATAATTTGATTAGATTTCATTGTAAAACTGTTCTTTTTAAGAGAGAGCATGCAGTAATATTACTGTGACTATTCTTAAACAGATCTCAACTAGTTTATACATAGAAGCTCAACTGCTTTTGTGTCTAAAATATGACAAAAAAGAGAGACTCCAAACTCACTCGTGCATCAGTGACCGCACCACCGTGTTTCCATGAACATGAGACTCAAAGAACAAGGTGTATAAGTATGGCAGCAGTGAGTATCTGATCTGGAGCGTAGCACGAGATATCTTGGCAAACTCTTCTCCGAACACTGCTGGGTCTTGTTCCTGTTATGGAAAAGCTTTGATTTGTACTGAGCATTGTAACTAGGGACTGTAAATTCAACAGAGAAACTATGTGCAACCTAAGGAGAGCTGTGGCTGACATAATGCTACAAAAGTGAATGTTTCAATAAGAAAAAACACTGATTTGCAAACT
This sequence comes from Morus bassanus, assembly GCA_031468815.1. NCBI lineage: Eukaryota > Metazoa > Chordata > Aves > Suliformes > Sulidae > Morus > Morus bassanus. The sequence continues at coordinate 68,301,320 of CM062571.1, forward strand.
GGAAGATGTATTAAGAACAACATCCGTTATCACCAAACTAATATTTGTATAAAAATTTTCAAGTTGAAAAATTCCAGTGAGTTCAGAGATATCTGGTCCCAATGCATGTATGTGAGCCGTCTGCAACAGCCCCTAACCTCCTGACAGGAGGGGAGCTGGGGTTTCATGTCTGTGCTCAGGAACAGACACCCTGTCTGTAGAAATTAATTTATCCTGGAGATGCAAGCCCTCTGGGACAGAGAAGGTGAAACACAGGAAAAAGGGAAGACTGATAATCTGCAAAACAAAGGTAAAAGCATAATTATGTTGGCCAAGAACATAAAGGCAAATCTATTTAAAAGTAAGAGTAAATTCATTGCCCTGCTGAAGCCAACAGGAGTGACTGAAGTCACTGCGTGCAGCAGGGAAAACATTCCATCCATACAAAGAAACTTGATTTCTCCTTCTATGCCCACTTTGAGGATGCCCCAACCAAGGGGACACCCACGCACCAGCAGTGCCCCTTGCCTCCTCTCTGCCAGCGATGGTCTCCTGGGAGAGAGGGCACACATACTGGGTGCAACCATCAAGAGCAGGTTTAAGCAATCTGTCTGCACTCGTTGGCTGCTTCTGATCTACTTCAAGGCAACCTTGACTCTCCCCTGTGATGGGATGTGGAGCACGCAGCCCGGGGCAGTGCTGATACAGCAAAGAGTTACATCTCCTTTAATTCCTCCTGTCCAACCTTCTCCAGCACTGAACGTAGCCAGCTAACAAGTCACATGGCTCCCTTCCTCCTTCACAAAATTTTCACATAATACTAGTTTTCTTATTAAAATTGAAGAATGTATGATGAATTCCAAGGATAATGAAACATAAAAGGAACAGAAGTAACAAAGCTTTTTATATTATCTGGTGCTTTTCAGACAGGAAAAGTATTAATTAAACCATTTGAAATCCCCAGTGGATTAGGCAAAGTGGATATTTAAGACTTTATTTTAACACTAACTTAATAGTAATGAAACTCAATATTTAACTTAAATTTCTCCATTATTATGTTTACATCAGAATTAGTCACTGATCATATTCCCTGCTGGTTCTGACTGCCAGAGCATCCATCTATTATTTCAAAAATTGCATTATATTTTACCAGTATTCTGACACTGTATAAATATTGCCTAAGTTCACAAAAAAACAGTCAGACTTCTTAGGTGAGGCTGAGTCACCCAAAATGCCTTGTTCGTTTCTTTCAGTGAACACAATATTTTAAATGGACTTAAGTAATCCAATAAAACCAAATGTATCTGCTGTTACTTCTGTCATTCACTCAACACTGAGTTGTAGCTCCCATCACGTAGACCCATTGTTCTTTTCCTGCTTATTAAATTGTGCATATATTGTTAATACTCATTCACCCAGGTCAGACACCCTTTGCATGCTCAAAGGGCCAAGCAAACATATATTGATAAGGAACCTCTAATTTTAGGGGAGAGGTAAATAGAAAATATTCATCAACAGCAGTAGCTAACACCTCACAGACATTTGTTCTCCCAGAAGGAACTATCTCAGCATATCTCAGGGATCCACAGGGTAATTCCTGACCCTCTTAATGACAGCACTATGGTTTATTATTTCTGCATTTGCCCAGTTGCTGAATGTCCATCATACTTTCATGCAGAGACAGAGGTCTTTCTGGAGGTGTAAATGTTCCAACATTTTGATGATGCAACTTCAAAGAAAACTGGAAGTTAGCTAATAATCTGGGCTCCAGCACTGCATGGATCAGTTTACAGAAGAAAAAAAAATAAAAAGACATTTATTGAACTAGCAGAACAATTTCATCGTGGTCACAGATAAATACAGTGTAAAAGGCTTTGTAAAAGGCTGCAAAACCTTCAAACTGTTCATAGTTAGAAACATCTTGATACTTCTATCTGCAACAAGTCAAAGATAAGTTGAAGCCAGAGCATGGGTCTGGACTGAGACTGCACTTTTTCGTCCTTCTCATGGGCTCATTGGCCTTTTTTAGTTTTTGTTGCTTCTTGGCTGATAATGCTGTCGCTATTTCTGCCTCCCCTTGGAGTTCTCACATGTTTGTCTGGAGTTTCCAATTGTGGTGTTTGTCTGAAACTTGCTTTTAAACAGCAAGGGTGGTGTATAATGCCCTCTCTCCCCTTTCTGCAATACCTATTATAGTTACAGAAGTACTGAAATAAAATTTGAAGTAAACAAGGGACTAGAAAAATGTGCTGACTCTCACTGGCTCTTAAATAAAACCCGGGCTTCAGTAGGTAAAAGATGGAGGGGATGAATCTTACTAATATTGTGGGAAGACCATTTTCTGTCATTCAAAGTACCTGGTACACATTTCTGCATGGCTTTAGGATGTTAGATACTACATAGTTTTCAGTGTTTCTATGTCATCTTTACATTGTGGATAGGAAAAATTTACACTTCACCATGTAATTCCTGCTCTCACTGCAGCACTTCTTTTCACCTGTGGCTCCAGTTTACCTGAGAATGGCAGGTTAATTTCTGAGAAAGTAGTACAAATCACCGTTGTCATTACTGTAATCATAGACTACAGCTTTGTGTAACTCCGTTTACTTACGCTATTTCCCTCTGCATTGTGGTTTCTGGAAAATGGATAGAAAGAGCCAAGCTGCATCCAGCGCAAGCAGAGTTCGTAGGTAGTGTTATAGTTAAACCCACAGATATCAGCACCGATCTAAAGAAAAAATGAAATCATTGAATAAGTGTTTGTGATTGTGACTGAGGTCCAACAATGAGAAACTACAGAAGTTTGTTAATAAAAATTATTTTTGGAAAGAGATACCTATTTTTGATTACTTTATAAGAATGCTCTATAATGATATGAATTTTTCCAGGACTGAGATTGTACTGGTTCCTAGAGCATTAACATCACTGTGGAAGATCTGACCATATTTCAATAATTCTACAAATTCTCCAGCCCAGCTTGCAAAACCAGAAATATATGGAGGGACCTCTGTGATAGAATACATAATATAAAGAGATCAGTTTTGGATGGCATGCAGTTATTTAATCTGAATCAAGCAGTGCTATTTTTGTTTCTCTTCAGCCAGCCAAGATTGATGACATTTAGCTTTTTTTAATTTGCAGTTCCTTATGCTGTGGAGGCTGTTACTGCTGGCCATCTCAAGCAGCTTATTTCAGAAAACATTTGAGTTAATTTAAAGTTATATTGTGTATGAGCCAGCAACTGCCTGAAGGACACTGGACTTACATAGGGGATGCCAAAGAGGTTGAATTCCAGGATTCCAATGATTGACTGATGCATATCTTTCCACTGAGAGAAGTTGTCACCCAGCCAGTGACCCCCATGCTTCCCACTGCCAATGAATGTAGACCGACTCAAGACAAACGCTCACTTTCCAGTTGCCTGCTGGGCAGCACTGAGAAGAAATGCAACAAAATCATTAAAAATAAGAATGATAACAAAAAAGACATATGATCAACCTGAGCTTCCAGGCACAATTTTATCTGAAGGGGTGTTATTCATGAAACATTTATTGTTGTGGTCCCAAGTCACATGCAAACGTGGCTGCAAAATTGCAAATATTGGGAAGTTTTACTCAGTGGCCAAAATAAAAAACTAAAATCTATCTGATCCACAAAACAAATTGTTTCAGATATTTTAGCCTTCCTAAAAAATAATTTGTGTTTAATTTATTCTCAACAGTGTCTCAAACAGAAAATTTGAAACATAATTTCATTTCTGTATTAGTACATTTAATTTAGTGTCTTACAGGTTCCTAAAAAACAGTATAATACTTTTTTTTTTCAATATAGGATTTATTTAGAGAATTGTATTGGCAAATAGAGTTCTAATATCCTGGAATTAAAAGTAAAAAAAAAAAAAAAATTAACAGCAAAATGATACCTGAACATCTGAAAAAAAATAATCAATAGAGAAAGCAAAAATGTGATCATTCAAAATGTCACCCCATCCTTGTAGTATCTCCTCTGGTTTCCTGCCATTGTTTGATATATGAAGTTTCATTACAGAATTAGTGGTGTAATGAATTTTTCCTTGTCTTTTGAAACTAAATTTGCTGCATCACCAGAAAATTAAGGAAGTGCAATATGCCTTATTAACAAATCTGTTACAAAATTCCTCAACATAGGATAATCTCTGTACATAATTACATATTGCAATATTATACATTGCAGGAACTCAAACTCAACTCTCCCTTAATATGATTTGGGCAACACAACTTAGATTATCTGGGAAATCCTAGCATGAAATATTAATCATGTTGTTCACCATCTACCTTCTTCTCCCTTTCCTTAATGAATTTGTTCAAGAGCTCTTTCATCCATATTCGTAATGGCCAATATTCAGTATTGCTTCTGTAATGGCACAGAGCCTTTAAAATGCTCCAACATTTGTTTCTGAAGCAAAAAACCCAACAGCTTTCATGCAAGCCTGAACATATTAACCTTACGGGCTGTATGCAGCAAGAGGTACTATTCTTGAACCATGTGGGACCTGCTGGTTCTGGGTTGTAGGTGCACTGCTGGGCCCAATAACTGCACAAGACTCCATGTGATTTGTATACATGACATTTTGGAGCCATTTCATGGATGTCCTGAGTATGAGTCCTCTCCTCTGGCTGTGCAGCACAAGTCTTTGGCTCCATTTGTAAATGCAGATGTTAATGAGGGCAACATTGGATCAACTCAACTATGATCCAGAGATGCATAAACACTTTGCAACAAGTAATTTATTGAATAAATTTCAGTCTATTGTGAACCATTGCCAAACAGGTCCTAATGTCATCAAATGTATTTGTGGATTGAAATTATTTACAGAATATCATGTGTAAGTAGCTCTTGGCGTTAAGCTATGCACAAGCTGATGGCTGCTACTTCATGTATCAGAATTCAAGCCATTTTACATGGGTCAGATGGCACATTTCCTATTCTCCGGCTGCATTAGAATAATTCTTAGAATTGTTTTTTATACAGTTATGAACTTGTCATTTGTTTTCAGCCAATATCCCAAAATTGATGCTGGTTTGCTAAATATTCATGTCAGTAATTTAATTTAGTATATTATTTGTGAAGAATGAATGCAGAAAGGGTATACAACCAGCCTTGAAAAGAAATGTCTCTGAGAAACCCAAATGAATATGTATGAAAAATTCTTTACCACAGTTTCCCAGCTTTGCAGCGAATCCGGCCTCTGATTATGCTTTTGGTGGTGTTCTCTGGTCTTGAAAGACTCTCTACATTTGGCTGAGCAAAATATGTGTTTCTTTTGGAAGGAGCCCTGGAAACAAATGCTGCAGGAATGGGGAATGTTTGCAGGAATGGGGAAGACTGCAAGGAGCCATGCAGCAGTAACTGTCCCAATGGCATTGGTCTGGGTTAGCACGGCCAGGACAGAGTGCATGCTGAAGGGGCTGGGGCAGGTGTGCCAGCACAGAGATTTTCCTTCTAAATTCACAGGGTTTGTCTCAGCCAATTGGATTTGCTGGCACAAAGCCTGAATAAAACTAAAAAAAACAGCTCAAGAAGATAGGCAAATCCAAAGTCTCTATTTGAACAGCATTACCAAGACAGTGTATGGTTATGTGGACACCAGTGTGCAGAGGACAAATCCCAGTGGACAGACTAGTGATGGGAGGATCTTTGCTAAGATTGGGGCATAGGTGCCCAAAAACCATGCTAAGTCCCATGCATCCTAGCTGGGCTGGGTGGCCAATGAAGTCCAGGCTTCGAGTGTTTTCTGCTCCTTCTCTCAAAAGCTGGACTGATCTTCAGCCAGGCCCTCAAGAGCTAGCAAACTGCTTCTGGCTTTTACCCAGTGCTTCTCTTCCTCCAGGCTTGGTGTATAAAATACAAGTGTATCAGCACCATAAGTAGGCTCACTTAGCCATGTCCGCTGGATGCTATCACAATACAACTGCTGAAAATGAATGCTAAATACTGAAACAAGCCAGCGCAAGGACCCCTGCTTTGGCACTTACATTGCAGTATTAGACTTATCCGTGTTTTAGTTCAATCTCTGCTGGAAAAGGCATGATTTGCCCATTTGATTTAATCCAACAGCTAGCTTTCCACTGTCACTCCAGCTTCACAGCAACAGTCTGCCTGCGTAAGCTAGTTTTGAGTGCTTCCCAGCTGCAAAATGAGTTTTACAGTAGCCGAAAGCAACTGTGCTGCAATGCAGCTCTGCCCTCCTGGACCAATTAAGCCCCAAGACAAAATGCATAACGCTGCCTGCCAGGAACCAGAGGCAGCTCCAGAAGCAGCCAGGGGAGCTGCCTTGTTTGGATCCTTCACTGGCACTGATAGAAACTTCTCTGCTTGGGCCAGAGTAATGAAGGGATGGAAAAATTCCCCTGATGCCACATGAGCCTGCTTCTGCAGCAGCTGCACATAAGCAGCTCTAATGGAGGACAGGAACATCTTGCTCTAGCGATATAAAAGCAGCAGCTGAAGATTTAGGCCCTACAAGTAGATCCTAATTTTTGCTAAGAAAAGTAAAATTGGAAAAGATTCTGTTTCTTCTTCCAAGATTCTCTTTTCTTGAAACTTCTTGCTAAATGACAAACAGTAAAATGAAGCACAGGACTGTGTCTTATTAGATACTATTACAGATTTCCCAGGTAACATCAGTGGCTTTTAAAATGTATTTCAATCACCTGAAATCTGCTTAGAAATACTTAGAAAACTTACTGGAAAGTTGGTGCTGTCTGTGACCAGCCGAAGAGAGAGTGTGTGTTGTAATGCTCTCCAAGGTAAGTCTTAGAGTCAGGACACAATGTCTTTTGTGCCAGGGAACGATCAGAAATGCCTGAGAGTAATACAAAACACTGTAAAATTATATACGTCACAACTCTCTTCATATTTCTACTAATTTAGGGGTGAAAACACCAAAGGACTTGGGAAGAAGAAAAGCTGAAGAAGTGCTGGACTTGCACTAATTAGAGGTTAACATGTAGCCATGAATACCTGCTTGCAGACAGGCACACGTGTCCTTGGGAGGGTGAGAGGACTGAGTAAACACTGCTAATTAATTTCAAGTTTTATGTCCAATAATTCAAGACATCTGTACATATATCATGTATTCAGTAAGTAATAGCCAGAAAGAAAATTTCTGCATTGCTGAATTAAGAATACAGCTACATATTCTTTTACATAGTGACAAATTTTACTTAAGAGCAAAAATGTTGGAGGAAAAATAAAACAAAACCAGAAATTCAGACACCCAGGGAACTTGTATGGTTGTGTGAAATCATGAGACATCTGTTTGCGTATCATTCAGCTGTGGACGTAGGTAGGCAGCACGATTCTGCCCTATCATAGCAAAATCCACACCTAAGCTCAACTCTGGCTCCTCTCTTCCCCTGAGGCATGCAGGACTAAAAGACAGCAGGACTAATGGCATGGCCCCAAGCAGCATTTCGAGCAATGAGTGGGGAGTGTTGGAGGTGTGCAAGGTAGGAAAAAGCACGAGGGGCAGCAGTCCACAAGGTGTCATCTGCTGTGCCCCGTTATACCACACAGAAGGGAGCAAGGACAGATTGTAATGGGTATATCCACATACGGATGGATTATCCAGTAACTTTTTCTATCAGCAGGTCACAGTGAGTGCTGCAGTGGAGGCAGCAGTAGCTTTTTGCCTTCAGCAATAGTCAGGGGTAGCCCTGACGTCGCTGGCACAACACCAGTTTAGCTGAGCCAAGGGGAAGCAATATGAGGCACAAATTGGCTGCACAGATGCTGCCTGGTCTTTGACGCCATGTTAAGGAGATGCTGATAAAGCCCATTTGGTGCAGAAAATGTGATTCTCATCCTCTGCAGGTAATCTCCATGAAAATGCCATGTGAAGTTCAGCAGGAATTGGGCAGGTCAGATGTTTGGTTTAGACAATGTTTTTCTTTATTAGAGATGCAGCTGAAAATGTTATAAAATCCACTCAGAAAAAGAAAGAAGGTAGATTTTCAAATATTCTTCTTTTGCATCCTTAATTAGGTACACACACTATTGTAAATACTTCTCCATAAGCAAGCAATCTCACTGCCTAATCACAATTAACTGTATGTTTGCAGTTCACTACTAAGTGCATTTCTCTGTACCTGAAACCCCATTAGCATCTCTGCTCTGCTGTGCCACCACAGCTGGAAACCTTGTGTTTGGATCTTTAGACACAAAGACTCCAGTGTGGCTCATCTGCATCAGAAATAACTTAATTTATAGGCAATTTCCAAGTAACTTTGACTGATATGGCTTTGAAGAAGTCACTAAGGTTCTGGGGAAAGTCACACTTAATGTCCCAGCGGGCCATTATTATTAGCCCCATAAAACTAAAGTGGGATATGAAAGAAAATGCTGTCACATGAGTCATATTTTCATGCTTCATTCTTATTCTGAGTATTTTGTATTCTGCCTCAGTAATACTGATTATTTTACAATTGCATATTAATCTTCAGTATAAAGTGTTTTATAGAAAATTGATTTGAAGGACATCTGTTTTCAGAATTTCAAACCACGTGTAATCGTGGTTATAATTTAGATAAGGAGGCTGAAGGCTACATTGACAACAAGCCTGAGGCACTGAGACTGGGACTTGCACAGATTCAGTCACCTAAGACAACAGTGAGCCCCCAAAACCCTGCCAATGCCAGGGAGGTCCTAATGTCTTGTTGAACTAAGCAGTTTAGGTCCCACCTCACACGTACACCAGTCAAGGGCTTGGACAGCGAAGGGCATGCACAGCGTTGGCATAAAGTGGAATATAAAAGAAAGCCCTTAAACACTGACTGAAAACAGATCTCCTACACCCTGGAAAATATGTCTTAGGCTCCTGTCTGCAGAAGGGAGACCAATACTGTGAGTCACAAGCAGAAGTAGGTGTATACGTGCACAAGAGGAGCAAATCAGAGAGAGAAACTGGGTTCAAAACACACCTGTCTTCAGCATCCCTTGCTGTCCTTAGATGTCATGTAGATATCTAGGTCTCTGACTCCGCTATAAGGGCTCAGACTATAACACTAGTTGTTGCAAAGCTCAGCTTCAGGGCTCAGAAGCCTCTTTATGGGTCCATCCCTCCCTTTATCTGTGAGGGTAAAGAGAGCTCTGCTGGTTTGGACATCTTTCCCGAAGTCTCACACCTGTTTTTTGCAGCTCTGAATGCTGACAAAAATGGGCATAACTTAAGGCAAAGGTGGAAATGTCTCAGCAGTTCCTGGGCTTTGATCAATGGCAAGACCCACAGGGTCAACATAAAACAGTTACAATCAGCGGTTTCCCCGTAAAGAGAGCAAACACCAAAATAATAGTTAAAAGCTCTGCCTCTGTTTTCAATAATTTACAATCTTTTTATATTTTGTCATGCTTTTGTTATGTTTATGTTTCTCTTGTATTCAGCGTAAAAAGAAATGAGATTTCATAAATAAAATGAAGAATTCATATGACAGTACGACAGCCTGAAGGGAAAAAGGGGACATCTCCAATACTTCACTGTCAATAACTCATTTATGTATCAACTTCCTGCAGCTTATTAGCATTGCTTGGGCAGTTGGGCTTTCCTGGTGAAATGTTGGCTGAATTAATTGCCAGGACCACTGGCACTAATTGTAAGTACTCATGGCTTCCTGTAGAAGAATAAACATGCCATTAACTTGGCTACTGGAAGATGTGTTCCTATTGCTATCAGTCTCCTGTAGGCTTGGGCATTTTTAAACTTATTTTTAGCCCCTTTCTAGTAAGGTAATGAAAATTTCTTTATTAAGACAAAGAAAAGATATTGAATTAAGGCATCAGGGAGATGCCATCTTCCTTGTCACAGTTTGTGGAAAAGGCAGAGACTGCCCATCCCTGGGACTAGCAGTGGTGATGGTAAGGCAGAAGGGTTACTCCTTCCATAAATCTGTAGCAGAGTGACAGTATATAGGCATCTTGCCCTTTCTCTGATGCAGACCAGTTGCTCAGAGAATGGTGGGGAAGACCATTCTTCTAGTCCTGTTACAAGACAGCCCCAGTGACAGAGGAAAGTAGTTTATGTTTGATACTCCACCAAAGCTGAGCCAATGGAGTCTTGAACAAATGTGTAACTGGACATACAGAACAGACAGGAAAAGATGGAAAATGAGAGGATGGATTTTTTTTCCTAAGAAATAGCCTATCCAAGGTTTAACAAAAAAAAAGTTTGTCAAGGAAACTTTACTTACTAGGAATGTAAGGAGGGTTATTGATATCATTAACAGCACATCCAGGATACTGGCCTCTTAAGAAATTGGACGGTTCGTTCATATCCTTTCATAAAGAGAGTAAGGCACACGTCAAAAGCCTCATTTTCTTTTTTTTTTTTTTAAAGAAGGGAGAGCAAATATAATAAGACATACAATCCAGATCCCATCGTAGTCAAGGACATCCTTAAACTCCAGACACATCTGGGTCCACCACTCAACCGTCCTGGGGTTGGTGTAGTCAGGAAAGACCGAGTCTCCGGGGGGCCAGGCCTGGAGTTCACAGGTATAACACTTGGTTATCTTCTCATTTCTGTTACACAGCTGTTTTATCACTTCGAAGCAGCACTAGACCAAATGCATGAGAGAATTTAATAAACCAACCTTTCCAACGGCAGGAGTTATGCCATCAGAGTTGTTCACCCAGACTCCCATTTCCTGTCCGAGATCATAAGGCCTGTAAGTGCCCGGTTCTTCATCCTTAGTTATGAAAGGGTCCTGAAAAGCATGATTACACTTCCATTATCGAAATCCCAAAGGTAACAATTACTTTTCTGTTTGTATATTTGAGAAAAATTTGTATTATGTTCTTAATGCAGATTGCAATAATACTGGAAGAAAGCAGCATTAATATTTAAAAAGAGTTGAGAGCACATAATAATTTAGGGAAAGTCATTAAAGATGTCATGAGTATTTCTTGTATAAGGCTAAAGTGATGTGAAATTATTAAATATGCTCATGTTTACTTTTTGAGACATTCTATGTTCAAATTATTTTAGAGAGGCACTAGACTTCACTTTCCCTCTGATGAGGTCTCTTCTTGGTGGAGGGGGGTGCCATACTGGGCATTCCCACCCTTGGACATCTCTGGGTTTCCTCCAAGGCAATCCTCATTCCAGCTGCCTCAGCTTCAGCAGCCTAACGCTGGAATAACTAAAACTTCTCAAGGGACTTGAAGCTGGGACACATCCAGCCTCAGAAGGACCTCATTAGCCCTCCCTTCAGATCCAATGTCAGACAAGGCTGTTTTATGCCAGTCTGGTGCAGAGTAACCCAACTCACACGTGCCTGCTGGGCCGTATGTCTCTGTTCTCCCCAGGCATGAAGACCACAGCATTTTATACCCCATAGCTCATCCTTGCTGCCCCTTTCACTGCTTGGGGTGGTCACCACCTCCCATTGCTGCCAGTGGCATTGACACCACCATCTTCTCTGCCTCAGGATGGCCATCAGTAGCCACCAAGCTCATTAAAAGGGAGCCTAATCTGCTCCTGGGGAAGATGGTGGCCCACCATGCCAGTAAGTAATAAAGTTAGGAATACTTTGAGATGCCAGTGAATGAAAAGGTACTATTCAACTCTGCTCAGCAGTCAACTGGAACTAAAAGGATACAAGTGCGCTTTGCAATATGTCCCTAATTGGGAGCAGCTATCTGCTTTGTGTTATTTAGAACAGAGGAAGATTGAAGCCATTTTAGGAAAAGGGAGTTTTTACTTTTCTCCTAAAAAATGTTATTCCCTCAGGTTCTGCTTAAGGCAAAACCTTTCAGTTATGAAACACAATGGAGAAAACCACCACTGAAACAATTCTTCCATTCACTTTTAGCTTGTGCAATAATTTAAGTGAACTTTAATTAAAATGTGATAGAAGTCTAACTAATAAACTTCTTAAGAAAAAAAAATCTGATCCCAAATGGTAAATTTCTTTAAAGTCATGTTTTAAAGCTCTTTTTAATACCTAAATTAATTGCCTAATTTACTTGTAAGCCCTCTGATAGCTATAGCCCTGGTGAGGAAAATATATTCTTCCATGTCTCAAAACCAAAAGGCCCTGCTAAATCCCTACCTTAAGTGCAAAATTCTGTTCAACTTTAACTATCTAGCTCCAGTGTCACCTCCATAAAGAGTATGTGTCCATTACATTTTTATCTTGATTAATAGTTCAGCTTTGGAAAAGAGAAAACTGTCCATCTGCAATAATTATCTTACAGTTGTGGAAAAGATGTCCCTCAAGGGACTTGAAGGCTGGAAGAACTCAAGTTAATTAACTACTCCTAATCCAGACTTCTGGTTTCCTTCAGATGGAATGTTAATCCAGTGCATAAATCTAATATATTATGCAGGTTTAGTATCATCCTAAAGAGAACAAAACCCTCCTGTGCATTCACAGGTTGTTTGTGGGGGAGGAAGTTCATGTCTGTTAAATCTTCCCTAACTCGTCTTTTTAGCAGCTCTTGGTGAGGAAGTGCTGAGCATCCTTAACTCCAGCTGACTGCCCTGAGACCTAGGGACACCCAGCAATTATCCAGACCGACGCCCTTCCACCTATGGCCCTAAACATAGATTTTGATGCACATCCATAAAACGTCATCTCTGGAAATTTTAGCCTCTACAGCTCATAGAGCTGGACTTTAAAATGTTAAAGCTATCAAGCTTTATTTTGAATCGTAAGTATGTTGCTATTGACATTTAAGTAATTTGTCACTCATGTCATTCCTAGCTGTTGCTATTTTTAGTGAGATTTGATGGAAGGTATACAAGGTCTTTCATTAAAGCTCCTCTTCAGTAATAATGTTTATCATTTTACATTGTAGCCATTGTTACTTTTAGAGCTTTTCTTTGTTTCTAAAGAATATATTTGTTCTGACTCAACTGAAGCATGCACATTATTCAGCGCAATAATGATGACCAAGTACTGACACACTTAGACAAAATTTCCCTTAAATGGAGGTGGCCTCTGAAAGAGATCAGGAGAGAGAAGTGCTGAAGGACTGCATTTAGAGACTCCGGTAATGGGGCCATGCTACTATCAAGGTGACCATAAGCACGGAGGGCTCTCAGCATTAAATGCAAACAAGGGGACTGGACTTCCTGATGGTAAGGCACCAGCCACCCCAGCCGTGGTGGCACAACTGAGTTCAGGGTCCCATCCTCAGGCAGGTTACCAGTGTTAATACCGCTGGCAGTTAGGATCTGCACTTTGCTTGTGACCAAAGCAGTCTGAGATGAGGACAACTGAACCCATCTCCCCCAGTTCCATTTACTAGAGGTTTTACATGACACTAAGTGACTGCAATCAGAGCCCATTTCCTGAAATCATCATGAAGGAGGCAACAATCTGCTACACTTGGGGAACTCACTCATTACTGTCACTACCCGAAGGGAATCTAAATTGAAAATTGTTCTTTCGGTATCTAACTGGATTAGACTTGCCTTGATTGCAGTTAGCATGGCTTTGCTGTCACTTGGGAATGAAATCCTTCATACTGTTCCAGCTCCTGACTCAACTTATGGGAATGCTTTACATCACTAAAGAATGCTAACAGTCAGAGTTTGACAGAAATATCAGCAACTGTAATAAAGTGAAAAATAGAAAACTTCACTACCAGGGCAACCTATACTTCCCATTAGCTTTTAAAAAATGAAGGACAACCTGGATCAGCTTTTGTTCTTTTTCACAAGCTTATGTAAAGAACTACAGCAGAAGACAGTCCTTAGTTACAGGTTAGTGGAGGGAGGAAAGAAGGGCTCCCTGTCTCAATTCCCATCAGCTCATTGCATGAATTAAGAATTGTTGTTACATTTCTTGCATCTGCCTTACAGCTGAATTTAGATTTATATAGCAACAGTGCCTTCCACTGCTCTAGCATGTGCCATCAGAGAAACTGAAAGGGCTTTAGAAATGTTCTTGAAGTAAGAAGATAATGTAGGTCACCCACTAAACCGTGACTGCTTGCCTGTACCTTCTTACCCAGCAGCAAGTGCAAAACAACTGGAGGCATGCTAACTTTGATGAAAAAGACGTGACTACCATGTATTTACTGAAGTGCAAGAGTGTGCATGGGAAGAGCTACCCCAAACTTATGGTATTTTGCTGATATATTCATGTCTCATAAACGTTTTTGAGACAAACCAATAAATAGACAGGTGGTATTTAATGTTACAGCTCTAACAGATTAGATAATTTTTAGAGCATTATTGAGAATACAGGGAGCCTAAACTGCCTAATAGTTGGGAAGAGCACTCAGTCATGACAGTACATGTGCTCATCTACTGCTTGGTTAGTTATTTACAATGATGTATCCAGTTAATTTTGGACTATTTTTGTCTTGAAGTTGCTCTCCATCACGGTGACTTAGTAATCTGTTACTGTTTAAACTCTGTGCCTTGGACCTCTACTGATGGAAACTGTTTTCACTGCCTGACCCTGGAGCTTCTCGTGATTTACAGCTGCAAAAGAACTGGGACCTTCATGGGAATGTATCTTTGAGGACAAATTGCTGGCAAACAGTGCTCACTATATAGAGTTCCATTTCTGTTATCAATATGTAATTGATTATTTGGGCTACGTGGTTTTCTTTGACATTCCTTGCAGTGAATGCAATTTTAGTACAACAAAGTGAAGATTAGGCCAATAATAAATACAGAGCAGGTATTTTTAATGAAACGACCAAAAAGAACCCAGCAGACTGAAGAACAGCAAACCTCATAACTGTATTTTAAAAATAAAACACTGATATGGGTATCTGTGGTGCTGCCTAGTCCATCCTGAGTCATACACTAAAATTTACAACAAATTGTGGAGGAAAAAATAAGGACAGGGAGACACTTCTGACTTTCTCTATCTATTTGACAAGATAATGTGATTTTTAGATGAGGAAACTGCAGTAGCTCTCGGTTATCTTGACTCCAAGAAACATCTGGTACACCACCACAAGTGAAAGAGGAACTGTCCCACAGTTTAGGACTCTACTATTCAGTCTCTCTTCCCACAGGCCTTTGACAGGATCCCCATGACAAAATGAGGAACGTAGCCCTTATTTTAAAAGGACTGGATCAACTTAGGACTCAAACATTAGTGGCCTGTCCATTATGATTCAGCTGGATTAATTGGTCTCCTTACAAGTATTAGCCACCAATATAATGTACGTAAATGTGATGCAGGGCTTTGTCATACAAGACAATTTTTAGCAGAAAGAAGGAAATATTTCTGCCATTCTCCAAACACTGCGGGGGCATCATCTGGAGCACTGTGAAATCCAGTTATCTGCTACACAGGCAAAAGCATTCACACTGGGGCACATCTTGGGGAGAGCTACTGCAATGAGATCTGAAGACCTCACCCAATAAAAAGAGAATAAAATACTTCAGTTTGTTTAGCCTAGCAAAAAAGACTGAGGGAGAATACACTTGTTTGAATAAGTATATCAAGAAAGAAAGTAGAAGGGTGAGAGACTGGTAGTTTGAGGTAAATAAGAATGGTGGCACCCAAATGAAAGATGTAAGTTGACCAATTAGGCTGGAAAATAGAAGACTGCAACTACAGCAAAAAGTCCTGAAGACTCTGTGGGATTGTCTGCTCCTCCTTTCCTTGTGGGTCAGCTCAGCCTGAGCCGTCCCTGATGCATCTGTCAGACCTGTTCACAACACCCACTTGGGGAAGGATCCCTGGCCCTGGGCAGCCGGGTCCCTGCTCGGCTCACCTTGCAGACGGACAGCTTTATCCTAATGTCTACCTTAAATCTTTTCTGCTGCAATTTAAAGCACTTTTCTTCTTATCCTGTCCCTGGTGGTTATGGAGAACAAATTACGCCTCTCTTCTCTGCAGCGACACATTGCACCCTGCATGCGCTGCTCCGGGTCTCAGCACTCCTGAGCCTTCCCACTCGGATCCTACCCAGGTGGTGCGACTGCCCCAGCCTGCGCTGGGGAGTGCAGCTCTCATAGTACTGCGCTGCTGGAGGGCCCTGGACAGCAAGGTCTTATGCATCTATCAAGGACTTTTATTTAATTGCTTAATTTATTTAATTTTTTATTTAAATTTCAATTTAATTGGTCTCCAATTTCCTTGCCACCATTGGCATTCACTTAGCTACTGTGACAAAGAGTAATTTCAGCACAAGGACATGTACGGGGACTTGCTGGAGAGAAACAGCAATCTTTGTTGGAAAAATTTATTGGGGAAGATGGAAAACTCCAATTTTCACTTCTGCCCAAATTAATTCATTTGGTCATACATCAATTTTGGTTACAGGTTCAACATACATTTTCTACAAGTTTTCATGCAAACAAACATCTCTTACATTAATTTAGATTAAAAGTAAATATAAGGCAATGTGAATTGTAGTTACTAGCTTTCCAGAGTTATTAGGAAGATACTTTTCCACTATTCAGCTATCTTTGTGTGCATATCAAAGTCATTTGTTCATTTTCAGGAAAAGAATTGCATAAAAACAATCCTCTCTCAACTCAGCCCTGAACAGAGGCAAAATTTCTCATAACTGAGTGGGGAAAAGTGCAAGAGAATTAATGTTATGGTATAGAGATGGTGCTGGTACACAGATATCTGATAAATGCAACACATTTAAATATGAAATCTGTGAGAAATTGTTCTTCAGCTCTTCTCAACAGATGACAAAAATGGAAAATCTGCTACAATAGCATGTGCACATTAGAACCTAGATACTGCTGTGAACACCATGCTGCAAATAGTTCTTAGAAACGGAGAAAAAATTAGCAACTTTGTTAACTTACCAGAATCACGACATTGTGCATTCCTTCCTTCTTCAGCTGTTGAAGGTACTCTGGCAGACCTGCATAGTTCACTTTATCATAGGTAAAGTCCAGGTGACGTTCCATGTAGTCAATATCAAGATGCTGGACATCCTAAACATTTTAAAAGTAAACATTACATGAGTACTTCATCCAGCTCTGGAGCCCTCAGCACAGGAAAGACATGGAACTGTTGCAGCAGATTCAGAGGAGGGCCACAAAAATGATCAGAGAGTTGGAACACCTCTACTATGAGGAAAGGCTGAGGGAGCTGGGGTAGTTCAGCCTGGAGAAGAGAAGGCTGCGGGGAGACCTTATTGCAGCCTTTCAGTACTTAAAGGGGGCTTATAAGAAAGATGAGACAGACTTTTTAGCAGGGCCTGTTGCAATAGGACAAGGGCTCATGGTTTTAAACTAAACAGGGAGATTTAGAAGAGATATAAGGAAGACGTTTTTTATGATGAGAGTGGTGAAACACTGGAACAGGTTGCCCAGAGAGGTGGTAGATGCCCCGTCCCTGGAAACATTCACAGCCAGGTTGGACGGGGCTCTGAGCAACCTGATCTAGTTGAAGATGTCCCTGCCCACAGCAGGGGTGTTGGACTAGATGGCATTTAATGGTCCCTTCCAACCCAAACCATTCTATGATTTTATGATTGGAGTATTTGATACAGAAAATCACAATGTATGCAACTGCATTTCTAAAAAGTAACTAATGTATGACATGAAACCTAAGAGATTGGCTATAATAATTGTTAACAATTGTCCAGAAAAATTCAGCTCCTATAAACTTACATGTTAGCAATGGACAAAATGGAAATGTAGGAGTCCTAGTTTAGCAACTGTTTGGCAGTGATATGCATCAGAATTACCATAATTTATTTCTAAAATGCTAGCACCTCATACTGCATAACAGTAAATCCATACCAGAATCACCTGCTATGCAGCCAAGAGCAGCACTTAAATCTCATGTTCAAAGCCCGCTTTAAATGTTCTTTTAAGTATTATAAAGATATTACATGCAAATCCACTACATAAGATTATGAACAACCTTTTATTCTACAGTTCTCTCTGTAGGATAACAACTTTTCGTCTGTTATAACTTTATTCATCTCACTTTGGATTGTAAAATTAGCATACACAGCAAAAAATTCATACTTACATATGGGATATCATAGTAGTGCATGCGATCGACGGTATTCTTTAATACATCAATGCTGCCATAACCCCATCGGGAGAGATGAAATCCCAGAGACCAGTAGGCAGGCATGTGTGGGCGTCCAATGGCCTACAGGAGGAATGAGGAATACAGAAATGCAAAGGGTGAGATGAAGAGAAGTTATTCTGAAACACCAGGAGAGGCTTACAGCTCATTTAAGCCATGAAGATCAGGGCACAGGTATCACACACCCAAGAAATACCCTTTCCTTTCTCAGAACAGCCCACTGTACAGTATGCTTGGCTTCAAAAAAACACTTCTTCTGGTGGACCCTTGTCTTTATCAGAGACTCTGACTGACACCAACACTGCACATCACTTTTAAGAACACACCAGTGAAAGTCAGTGTATAAAACCCAGACTAAAGTTAAATGAGGGTCTCACTGAGGTCTCAGTCTCCGCACAGTAGCACACACCTTCACTTATGTGGTGCACGCCAGTGGAAACCCAGCGTGGAGCCTCGCACTGCCTGGCCCATGCCAAGTCCACAAACCCTTAGGTCAACAGCAGGCAAATCTCTGACGCCACACAGCAACATCAGCTTTGCTAATTTCTATTGCTGCATCCAGCTGAAGAACCTCATCAAGAGTCTGATGTTTATTTGAACTCTCTGAAGTTTTAATTATGTTTACATACCACCCTGATGGAATTCAGTTACTTATGACTGACTGCTCTTATTGCTGGCCCACAGCATTGTGTTGCCAGGCATTGACAAACCTCTTCAAGGTCAGAGTTACTGTTTGCCCCCAGAATTCTCAACTGAAACATGAGGTAATGAGTTAAATATGATTTTATAAATATTTGATTTCCACTGGCTCCACATAATCCCGTTGTAAATTGCATGAGGAAACTCGATTGAGAGCACAGGGGAGCGAGGCATCCTGCTCTGCTTCCCCTGGTGAGAGCTGTTCTCCTCAGGACAACCTGGGACAAGCAGAGAGCAACCATGATGTGTCTGAGAAATAAGCTGAAATCTGGCATTGCCTCATTAATACACGCTCGTGTTTTCTGGGGGACATCTCTAGAAACCCTTACTCCAGTTTTAAATAGTTAGATCCCACGAAATTAACCTTTGTTCAGTATTTCTAACATTCTTGCAGGCAATACATGAAAATCACATAGCTAGTAAGCACCCATGACTTATTAATCAGTTGCAGCTATTGACTCCCTTTGGCTAAATAACTGTTTCTCCCTTATTTCCTGTGGATCTCCACAGTTAGGTAATTTTGCTAAGAAGTGAAAAAGAACAAAACTTAAAAATTGGTAGCTAAACACCATCTACTTTAATTAAATAAAACAAGGCACTCCTGGCACCCTGAATCTATTGCATTGCTAAGCTCTCTAGAGATCGCAATGCATAAAGGCAAATTTTCCTATGGAATTTTCTCCAGTAAGAGTCTGACCTGGGAAAGCAATGCTGAACTTGAAATTGCTCTAAAATACATCACAGATGCTAGAGCTGGTGACATGTGCAAACTGCACCAGACAGAAAAACAGATGCAGAAGAGAAGCAGGGAAAAGCAGTTTGTTTTAATGCACCCAAGCTGGGGGAACACACAGGGTAAATTGCTTCCAAATGAGAATGGCCTGTGGACAGACAGGAGAACTTTAAGCACTAAGCATTACAGATTTATCTACACAGTGTGCTTTTGCTTGTTGGGATGCTGCTATCTCACCTAAGGAAAAAGCAGGAGGAGGCCAGAACAACTGGTGAGGTTCATGGTTTGACTGCCTCCAGGAGGGATGCTCTGGCTGAGCAGCACACCTGCCCCGTACACCTGCTACTCGTTCCATTCCACAAGACTTGACCCTCTTCACCTTCCTCAAAACCTACTTCACCTCCAACTTAGCTAGAGGCTAAGCCCTTCAGAGGAAGCAAGAGCAGCTATCAGCAGCATTCTCCTGATGCAGCTGGACTTAGCCTTCTCTGCACACCGCTGCACCCTTGCTGGGAGAGGCCCTGGACAGATGATGGTGGCCCCCTACTATGTAGGGGGAGGCCAGTGGCCAGAGACACGCCATTGCCATCACAGTAAAGTCTTGTCTGGTTACACATGTCGTTAGTTATTTCCAGCTTGTGTGGACACACCTGATCCCCCAGACCATCTTTCAAGCTCTGCTGGGGTTTCCTGTGAAGAGCTGAATGGGACACAATGGCTCGGGACGATCTCCTAGACACCCTGTGAGCAGGCACCGAGGTGTGCAGCAGAACATAGCAAGACTCAGGGCAAGAAGTCTGCTTCTCTGTCACAACCATACTCACCATATTAAGGACAAATTCATCTGAGGAGGTGGCAGAGCTTGTTTTAGACCAGCCAAGGCTGCAAGATGAGCTCTGTGAGCCCCACCACTTTGTGCTCCTAAAACAGATGCGTATTTGCCCTTGCTTTATCTACTGTAAACAGAGAGTGACCTCTGCAAACAAAGTTAAAAAGACAGACCAGAACAAAAGAACTCCCTAATGAAATAAAATGTTTTGCACACAGGCTTCTTCCCTTGAACAAGAAGAAGAGGGAAAACCAGCTGATAAATATTAATCCTGCAGCTGAACACAGAGCCCAGTGCCCTGGCAGGATGTCTTTGTGGTATCCACTGCCTCTCCCTGAGCAGGCTGGGAAATGGGAACTGCCGCAGGGATGACCAGCCTGGGCAGAGGCAGTGGGAACCACTGGGCAGCCCTGCTCTGGGTCCTGCAATACCCTGGGTCGCTCCTGGCTGGGGAGGATAGTCAGCCTGGGACATTGACAATACAACATGGTTCAAGAACTGGATGGGGATTTGCTTCTGCCCCCACGTCCTTTCGAGCACCCAGGTGGATGCCAGCAGGGCTGGAGGTGGAGCTGTGGCCACCAGCGTGCAGGTCAGGGTCCTTCCAAAAAGGCACGTCCCCAGCACTGGGGTTTGCTGAGGTTCAGATTCTCACTCTTACATGACGGTGCAGTCTTGCCTGCAGACCACAGAGCTGCCCCATGGCGAGGCAGTATTTCATGAAGGCATCCATTGAGAAGTTTGGGATTACAGGTGAACCAACTGAAGAAAATCCACCTTGCAAGCAAGATATTAAGTTTTAAAGCAATTAGTTCCCCAGGCTTGCGGGTCTATGGTGAACTTAATTGAAATCAGCAGAACATTTGAAAAGGAAGGATGAAAACAGGGCAGCTGAGAAAACAAATGTTCTTTTTTCTAATTAAGCTGTGGACTCTCTCTAATGGATCCCCCTGAAGCTTCCTGATAAAGTAACTGACATATGGTACCTACTTGCAGATGGATCAGCAGAGGCAGGGATGTAATTTTGCAAACCTTAAAACTCATGTTGGATTTGATATATATTTAAGATCTAGTTAGTTCATATAGATTGCATTCTGCATACAAATGATCATAAAATGCAATAGGCAGAGAAAGCCTGTTTGGCAAAATTGACTCCCATAGAATCAGAAAAGGTAAATGAGATATGGCAGGGGAACTGAGGGAGGAAAACATGAGAAATGCAGAAACAGCAAACATATGGGGTATCCAAACTGAGGAAAAAAATGGGAAGACACATTAGTGCAGAAGCAGGAAAAAAACCCAGATTCTATTTTTTGTTCCACAATTCCTCCTGCACTTGGTTCTTAAATAACTCCTGGTGTTGTTTAATAAATTCACTGTTATTTTTCCCAAGTTTACATAACTTGGCATTATGTAATTTTTTTCATTTTTTTTCAGATGCACCTGAGAGCTGATGAATCTAGGAGGTGCCCCGGAAGCGTTTTGCAGTAAGAACAAAGTTCAATGAAAACATGTATATCTAACAGCTAAAATCTGTGCCCAGGGAGCAGGTGATCTGTATTCACTTTCCCTGTGTTGGGTTACTGGACAAATAACATTATTACAAGGAACATCAAGGATATCAACTAAGTTATAAATTCTATATAGTAAATCAGGATCCTATTCTATGAACACTGTGACCAAAGACTTTGATGTGAAAGAGCTGGCTGAAGAGTTATGCCCTATATATATCGTAGAGGCCATAGAGAGAGATACTCTTTCCCAAGCTCACAAAGGAGCTGAGATCTCCAGCAATGCAGGTACAGGGGCTCAACATGAAAGACTGCTGATCTTGCACCCTAATTAGCCATATAAAGTGACTCTTGAAGCTTGATATTTGCTTAAACTTCCTTTCTTTTAGGAAGAGCTGTAGGAGGAAACTATAAAAATCCAGGTGGGCTAATGCTCCGCATTTAGACACAGAAATAGTGTGTTTGGATAGTCACACGATGGCTAAATTGCATGGGTGCTTCTATGGCCCAGATATCTGTATCTAGCTCATCCCCTGTGGCTGAGGCAGGCATGTGAGTGCTGTGGGCACCTAGTCAGGCGGGGGTAACCTTCACTCAAAGTCTATGCACAGAAGCTGGATTTTGTTTTAGGAGAGCAAAAAGAAAGGCCTGCAACTGCTGAACTATTAGGAAGATGCGCACAAGCTCAGGAGGCTAAAAATTTTAGGGACTTTCAAAGCTGAGGTCTTCAAACTTTGTGCTTTGCTACACAAACACTTACCAGCTGCTTAGTCTTTCTTGGGGGACCCAAGAATTCAACCGTGAGACTCTCACTGAATCATCTGTGGTATACTGTAGGTACAAGGAGGTTCCCCATGTTACCTTTCGAATAGGAGGCTGGACTAGACACCTCCTGATGTCCCTTCCACCCAGAACTATCCTATGGTTCTGTAAGGAGGAAGTAAACCAGCAATTTGCTCTCAAAACAGAATTAGGAGACATGCAGTATGCTCTCTTAAAGCTTATAATAGGACAATTTGTGATAAAATAACAAATTCATGGCCTTCACTCCACCGAACAGCTGTTAAATGTCCATTTGTTGAACTATAACTTCCCTGAGTGTCTTGTTATGGAGCTCATATGCTACTGGTATGCACTGTTAATCTGTCCTGAAAGGTCACCAGTGGATTTAGCAGTGGTGATCTGGTATTAGGTCCGGCCAGCTAGGCTCAGCTCAATGGCTGAGCTCTTCAGCTTATTACTGCTTTCTCCCATCCTCCTGCAAACTGAGGCATTTGCCATAAAAAGTAAGGTTTGTGTTATATAAATGTTCCACACACCGGACCTCTTCTGTAATAGAAGAAAAGTGTGATTATTGTCAAATATATATATAGCTGTGGCAGGACCATCTCTGACATGCAGCAGGGCAGCTGCAGTCATCCCTGATCACCATGCAGGGAGCCCCGCTCTTGGTACAGCCCGGCTGACCACGCAGCAGCAGCTCCAGGCAAGAGCCCATGGGCCACCCCGGGTGCTGGCAGCCACCTGGAGAGGCGCATGGGGAAAGCTTATATACTACAGAGACCCAGTAAAGAGCTTCGTTACAAAGCTGTCCTAACTCACTAGTTTGGAAGGAACTGCATAAAAGCACTGAGCAGAACTAAACTCCTAAATCTTTCACAGAAAAAAGCACGACAGGGGCTAGGGTAGTTGCTCATGTCTTGAAGTGGCACTGAAGGCAACAACACAACATGTTTGAGAATGGTGTGGAGAACTTTGCTCTAGACACAGCTCCCTTGCTCTCAACGGCCATGCACCGGCTGGCACCTAGCCACCCTGCCATACCACTGGAGCCATCCTAGAGAGGATGCAATGGGTGGTCCCTGCAAAAAGCCCCATGCAGTGATTTTTGGCAGGTGCTTGCACAGGTGGGAGGCAGGTGCCATCCCCCCAAGGAGCTCCTTGCAGCAGGGCAGCCTGGCCCCACCAGGGTCCCCTGCAGCTAGGAGCTCCCAAAACACCACTTCCCAGAGGAGACCCATGCAAACAGCTGAGGGATGCTGCTGAGCGATGCCTTGCAGACATCGGTCACGCTACTCCTTTCCACCCTCTCTCCTTCCCAGGGGAGTGACAATGACCATGCGGGGGAGTCCTCTGAGTGTGACAGAAAATACAATTGAAAAAAAAAAAAAGCCCTTCTGTCTCCTTCACCTTCACACATATCTTGTACATAAAAGCCAAATCATTACCCTAGAGACTAATAATATGGTAATTGTAACATTTGCGATCTGGGAATTTCAGGATGTTTACTGAAGAAGTTATTATTTCACTGTGAAATTGCTACCATGCATTCTTTAAGATTCCCTAGAGAGCTGAGTTCAAGCTCAAAGAATACAGAACAGGGGATTTTTTGTCCTGGCATGTGACATGTCTAGTTAGGAGACGCCCACCGGCTCCCCTTTACCTTGTTTTCTTCACTCCAGCTCCATTTCCAGGGAGGCAGGGGTGGAAAGTGAGCTGCCAGTATACATCAGCTAGGGAGTGAGAACTCTCTCATTTTATTTTCAGCTGCTGGCCACCTGCTAAGCCACAGAAATGCTGCCTTCAAATACCAGCAAAAGACTTTGAAAAGAAATGGGGATGGCTCTAATCTCCATTGCGCTGCCACAGTGACTCCCCTGAAGTAGGTGCTTTCATCGCAGGGATCACAGCTGCAGCTAAGGGGAGAGTCGCTTTACTTTTTCTTTCTTTGTTTTGTTTCTGTTTCATTGCCAATGTGTAAGTTCAAAACCCAGTTTGCTGGTTGGTCTGTGGCACCAGGGTTGGAGGTGGCTGGTGGAGAGGACGTGCACAGGGAGCTGGAAACCTTTGAGCAACAGAGCACTCGCTGCCGCTCCGGGATGTGGAGGGGCACCGGCAGCCTCCCACCTCTCTGGGAGGCACCACCTGAACCTCAGCTTGGAAAAGGAAGGTGTAGCAGAGCCCAGCACTCTGGGGAGGCTCCAGTCTTCCCAAAACAGTGGCATGAGTGAGGCTTCTTCTCCCTTCCATCACCAAAACAGAACCCAGTAATACTTTCTGGGTTAAATCCTCTTTTTGCCTCAGTCCAAACTACAATATTTCTGTTCCCATTTCAGACACTTTAAAAGAAGGCAAGCATAGGATATGGAGGCTTTAAAATTCCCAGAAAGACAAAACAATTGCTGAAAACCAGAGCTCAGGGCCCTTGGTGGTGTGGCAGAGGGAAATGCAGAGCACATGCACATCTCTCTGTGAGCTCCGGCTGCCTGGCTCCGGGACGCCGTACCACAGGCTGCTTGGCACCTCTGGTTGCAGCTTAATCCTCAGGGTCTGCATGCATGAATCTCCCTTCTCACAGTGACATGCCCCTTCTCAACTTTGCTCCACGCTCTTTAGGCTTGACACTGGTTTGTTTATGTACAGAGCTTAGTTCTGAGGTGGCAATTTTCTGTGCAAGGACCCAGTTAATGCATTACCTGGCATTTGGTGACCAGGAAGAACATGTTACCTGCTACTTTTCTGTGGGCAGCCCTCACTGGATAAGAATTGCATGTACACTCCCAAAACAGCTGTTTGCATGTGTACTCTCAGTTCTTTGGAAAACATTGGGTAATTGGAAAGCAAGTAGTTATGCTCTGTGAGACAACAGTAAGTTTTTTTTCACATCCATGCTCTCCAACGCAATTACATAGATTTTCATTAGTAAAAAGCAGACTGACAGCTCCAAAATCAACAGGCAATTCCACTGGCAAATAAAGGCTTGAAGCCTTTGAAGTTCATTCAACACCTCTGAAGTCCAGCAGTTGTAAAGTTCCCAAACATTCCCATCTGTGGTCTGCCTAGTTTTTTTTCTCCATCCACAGTGTCAAAACACAGTTATGGTTACGTAGTGAAGACTGTAAAACTATCACAGCCCAGAGAAGAGTAACCTTGGACAAATTTCTTTCTCGTCATTGCATCCCTTTAATGCAGTCCTAATCTCAGTACTGACATGCTGCAGGAAGGGCTGGAGATGTGCATCGAATGCCCAGCCAGTCTGCTACACTCAGACAGACCGTTCGCCGACACTTGAGTACACACCAGGTTGCCCATGGACCTGAAGCTATGGCTTTGTATGAACAGATCAGCACAAAGCTTTGGCTGCACTATCTGCTGATGCTATCAGATACTGATGGGCGTTTGTTACAAGGTACTGCCCTGTGTGCCACCTGCACTTTTCTACTGACCTCTGTGTATTGCTGAATTACGTTTTCGGGAGTTGGTCCAAGGAAGACATAGAAGTCAAGGATCCCTCCAATAGTGCGGAAAGTTAGGGATGGGTTTGGACTCAGAGAAACATCTGAAAGGAAAAAACAGGTTCTCAGTACAAACTGTTTCTGCGCTATGCATGGGAATGGTTCAAAGCTGCACCCAGGGAGGTTTAGACTGGACACGAGGAAGCATTTCTTTACTGAGAGGGTGGTCAAACACTGGAACAGGCTTCCCAGAGGTGTGGCCGATGCCCCAAGCGTGTCAGTGTTTAAGAGGCATTTGGACAATGCCCTTAATAACATGCTTTAACTTTTGGTCAGCCCTGAATTGGTTGAGCAGTTGGACTAAATGTCCGTTGTAGGTCCCTTCCAACTGAAATATTCTCTTCTATGCTATCCTGGATGCATGCATGCTGGGCTCTTCCATGCATAAATGTATCCCCAGGCAGAGGTGGCTACACATTCAAGTCACTACCCAACGCCTTGTGGGTACGATGGATGAGCAAACAAGACCTGTACGTAGGATAGCTGTTGCCCAGTGTTTCTGTAATCTCCACTTGCAGATTGTCATTGTGCAGCAATAAATCACAGAAACCCACACAGAGTAGATTGCACAGATCCATTTGTCTCAGTTTCATTTATATAAAAAGGAACCACAAGCTTGTGTTAAGGGTTCCTCTATGCTATTTTAGTCTTCTTATTGGAAGTCATTGCCTGCGAGGGGAAAATGATTTTATAGACTGAGTGAAGATTCCCCTTTTCTGAAATTATACCACTGGATTAATACAGTAAGGTGACCATGGCAACGCACAAAACTATTCTCCACAGACAGAATATAGGACTAACCTAAATTGATTTGATTCAGTTATGCCAACCCCAGAGGAAATTTCTTCCACCTTCTCTTTTCCCTATATGTGCATCTATTTAAAAAAAAAAAAAAAAAAAAATCATACATTTTCCACTGAAAATACCTTACCTTGATAAACAGCCATTCTAATGAAATCCCTTTGAAGACTTTATAGTAATTCCTGGAACCTCAGTTATGGAACAGTCACTTATATTTGTACCACATTGAAAAAGCAATCAGCAAAACAGTTTTTTATATTTACTAATTTATCATCTTTCTAAATGCAGTCCAGACAGGGAATCCATATATCTTTTTACCTTGTGCATTGGAGTTCAGAAGGAGAACTCCATAGGCATTGGAGTCGGCTTCTACACACATATAGAAAGGGTGAACTCCATAGAGGTTTGCAAATGACTGAAACATAAACAGCACATCAGGTATGGCTTGACTTTGCTATTTTTCACCATTTTTGTCTGCTGGGTACACATGGAAAGACAAGGAAATAAATTCATTCACAGTTAGAGACTTGTTTTGAAAGGTTGGGGATTCTTCCATCTGAACTGGTGTGAAGTCAAACTGGTAGAGAAGAGTTATTTTTTCTGCCTCAACATAGTGCTTCTTATTAGTGTCTTTTAGTTAAACTCTCCATATTCTGCCAAACCCTCCAAAGTAGCATGGGTAATAAATACTTTGCTAGTTAAAATAGACTCATCAACCTCTGACCCCAATTTAGCCAAACATCTAACGAGTCCCACTGAAGTCCAGCCTGTTTGGATGAACAGGGATTGATCCAACATGAAATTAAATGCTTTCCTAAACCAGGATCTTGGCACACAAAATGCTTTTTTCTGAAAACTAACTTCACTGTGAGAAAGCTTCCAATGAAAGGTTTCAAAGTCCCCTCAAAATGACTCATGGTTTTGTCATTTAATTAAAACTTATAACTCCTGCAACACCTGTGACATTCCGTGTTTGCCATCGATTCACATTAGCAGTGTTACCATACAGAGCAAGGTTCTCCCTCGGCAAAGCTGTACCTCGCCACCTCCTTTTTGTGATACAAATTTAGGACAAAGTGTTGCATGAAGTGAATTACCGTTGGTGCCTGATCCCTGCTGAACATGCCATAGGTAACGAAGTCCATACTGTGTTTGAAGGATGGGTGCTCGTGTTCACCAAACCCATACACCGAAGTGGATGGCACAGTAGTTGTGATCTGAAGGTACTGGTTGGAGAAAAACAGATCAACCAGGGGACTGTCCCACCTGTAACAGACAAAGGGAGGCATGATTAGTTTGCTTATCTTTGGTATGCATAATTTTAAGTTCATATCTGGCTATTTATACTTTTTCTGTATTTTGGAGAGTAACAATATTAAAAAAAAATTAAATTCTATTCATGCCTCTAACATGCTTAACCTAACACATTAAATTCATTTTGCAAAGGCTGCAGAGATCTCATCTACTTATACAATAAAATGCATCAGTATAATTTTGAAAAGAACAACTAAAATAAGAGAAGACACTATCTATAATCCTATTACCAAAATAAGCGGTTGCTTGTGCTATTTCTATGACAACCAACAGGGCAGGCTAAAAATTGTTATTACGCAGTGGGGTTCAGAATCCTTAATGAGAACAACACTTAGTTGTTATGTTTTTACTTTTTAATGCTTTGCTGGATCAGGACCCGAATACTCTTGTTACCCCCAACTTTATGCAGACGCCTAAAGCAGAGGGACAACGTCCCCCAGACACTGCTTGAATGAGGTGTTTTTATTGTGATGAGTCTCCTACCTCTCTCACCAGCTTAATGCCTTTATTTCTATTGAATCATATGTGGACACAGGCTCACATTTTAATTAGGTGTTACATTCTGTTTCCTATCTCTAGTGCTATAATGAGCTGCAAGCTAGATGGAGGAGAACATAGTCAAGCTGTGGAGAAGTGTTTCATTAATGGTACTGTGTATGCCATGAGTACCACCATTTAGATAGCACCCTCTCAAGCCTTGTTTAACCATGAATTTGTTACAGCTAATTAAAATAAATGAGCCAAAGCCATAGAGCATACAAGTGGCATAACTCTCCTTTTAATGGTCTTTTGTCAATGATTGTGACAAAATTAAATGGGTGATCAAATTGACTGGTAAATCAAAGAAGTAGAAGACGGGCTGTGTTGGGGGGAGAAGCACTACCACTGCAAGGGGATTGGTCCCTGGTGAGCCCTGCCTTCCACCCATGCCACTGGCACCCCTGCTTGGGGACAAGTCCCTGCTGCTGGGAGGACCGGGAGAGCACCACAGCTCTCACCATGCCAGCCTTGGGCAGCTTTGCTCTCCCCATGGGGAAGCAAGGACAACCACTCACAGGGACACCCAGAAGCAGATCCAAGGCACCTTCCTGTCTCGCCATGCAAAAGGCAGGCACAATCCATCCCTAAATTGTCCTAGACAAGTCCTAAGTCAAGCACATGTACTGAAGAGTCTATGTATTTTTGAAAAAGTCTATTTGGCCTTTCTTACAAGCAAGAAAAGTAAGAATTTGTATTTAAGTCTTGATTTGATTGTTTGCCAGCAGCAGCTCTCCCTCCCTTCCATCATCTCCTCCACCTACACACAGTACTGAATAAGATTATTTTCTTATACGAAGGTTAATGCACACAAAATATCCCTGAGAATCAGATCCAGCCCTTGGCAAACAGACGCCTTTCTGCAAGAGGCTGCTGCTATGTAGGAATGGGGATGGGCTCTGGAGCTATTTTCCTGTCCAAAGGAGTGCCATCACGTAGCTTTGCTCTGTGCCAAGGCAGGCACAGTCACTGCACTGAGCAGACCACAGGGTTATGCAAAAAGCAAAGGATGCCGGAGGGGAAGTGCTTTGGGAAGAGCTTAAATATCTGTCCTAACTCATTGAGCACTCTCCATGATGTCTGTTCAGAGGACATGAGGTTTTGTACATTCATGGTACCCACATTACGGCACTGACATTTCCCATCGTGAGAGCAATTAGTGTTACCATGGCATTAAAAGTGCTCCTTTTGCTCAGCAAGTCCTCTTCCTGCTCAGGAGGGTCACTGGGGTGGTGCAAACCACAACCCTAGGAACAACCCGTCTGGCCCACCACATCTTTAAATGGCACGGAGAAACTGTTTTATACCTCATGCATTCCCTCAGGCCACTATCACGCACTCAACTTCTGCATGGCATTGCCAAAACAGTGTCCCTCTCTGCACCCCTCCATCACTCAGCTCCCCAGGGGCTGGCCACTCCCAACAGCACAGCTCCCTGTGCCGTGCTGCCAGCCACCACTCTGCATCAGCTTCGTCTTTCGTTAGACCTCTGCTTGCCAGAACAGCCATGCACTAAATATAGCATTAACTATGACATAAAAAGACTGATAATGACTCTCTCTTTTTTCCAGGCACCATTACATCTTCTCCATCTGAAGGAAAGTATGGATGGGTTTTCCCCTGGCACCTCTCTCTGCCTCCACTCCCAAGCTGCTGCCCTAGTGCTCTGCAGCACACTGTGGTAAACTCTTGTGTTACTTTATGTGTTTGTTTGTGTTGTCTTGGCAAAGAGCAATCATTTAAATGAAAAAATTATGTCTGTCATTCCTTAAACACTTGGAGACAATAAAAGAAAATGTTATATTTCTCTCACCTCCCCTCCTGCTGGCTTCAAGCAGATAGAAGGAACAAAATGGGAGGGAGCATAAAATAACACCATGTGGACAGGAACTTGCATGGCTCTCCTCTGACAGTCCCACAAGCCATAACAATGCTGTGATGGACAACAGAAGTGATCTGAACATCTAAAAAATCGAAAAACATAGCTGACCTGTTGTTCACTGTCAAAAATTCAACCCCTACCAGCAGTTAGACATGGCAAAGCCTGTGCAGATGAGAACCCTTTTCTTTGCACAAGAGGTAATAGCTGCACTCAGGTTCACTGCTGAAAGTCCTAACCCTTTAGTGCCTCTGTGGTGGGAGCACTCCTGCCTGTGGAACTACAAACTGGCCTCCCCGCAGGTCTGACCGGCCCATTGTCTGCTAACAGTTGCCTGCTGCCTGTCCGGGAAGTCTGACTGAAAAGCTAGCATTTTCTTCCAAATACCGTGCACTGTACTCAAGAGTAAACCTCTCTATTTTTTACCCTTGCATCAAGGACAAAAAGAATGATTCAGGATTGAAAAGGTCTGTGTGCAAATTAACATTTCTGGCCAGCTACTGAACCAGTCTTACATCCAGCAGTCAACCCGCAGGCCACCAGGACAAAACGTAACTACAGCGGACCAGGGAAGCAGTATTAAAGGAAGGTGGGTAGGCAGATAGATAAAACATTCTCTTCACGTTGAAGGTGTAGTTTATGACTAATATTGTCATGACTTTTGAGGATGACTAAAAGGCAGTGTAGAATGGTTTTCAGAAGGGCAATCATCAGTCCTTTGTAATACGGACTGGACATGATGATTTACCTGGCTGAATGACTTCGCTCTGTTTGAAGTTTATTGGAGACAAATAACCGCAGTGTGTGCAACGGCTTGGAGCACTGACTCTTGCCTGCTGTGAGCAAGGAGCTGGTGGACCACACTGAGAGGTCTATAAAACCTCCAGAATGAGGAAATCTGGGGCACGTACATGATACACTATTAAGACATGCATAATGCATTATTTGGACATTCAAAAATCATTTTAGGTTGGGAGAGGGTTTTTTTTTCTTCTTGTTACAATGAATCCAGGAGAAATGAGCTCATTACTTTAAGGTGTGAGCACCAGTCCCACTCAGTCACTTGGAGAAAACATTCTCTCTTACATCTGCTATTCTTTGTCTCCAGACCCTTTGGAAACCATAACCATGTGAAAGGGAGCACACCATATATATTATCTGTGTGCAGATTCAGGTGGAAACTTCACGTCTATCAGGAAAGTGGGTTTAAGCCTACTGGCAGAGCATTGGCATACCTTTTCAGAGGGCATGGGCTATCACTGTGTGCACAGGCTGCCTATAAAGCAGTAAAACACCTTAGGGACTGAGGAGTAGAGGCCTTATTTTCAGAAAAACTTCAAAAATACTTGGCCCTTGACTCACCCGACTTGAGCTACTGAGGAGTATCAGCTCAGGAGCCCAGGTCTTCATGATTTTCCATTGCTCTCAGATTGCTGAAAAATGTTTCTCACAACAGCCATATTCCTTATTAAGTGTAAGTCTTGGGCCACCACTGGACTGCAGAAGGCTCACCAAGAGTGCATGTTTATATGCTTAGCTTACTTTTAAGGTGATTTATCAAAGAGGTGGAGAAAGTCAGCACAAGTAACCAACAGATTTTCCACAAACATGACATTTTAACAGAAAGAACTGCAGGTATATTTACAGTTATTGACACAGCTCTGTTCTACTGTATTCTCTGCCATGGTATCAGGGCATCTCCTGTAAGTGGCTGTATACGTAATGCTTCATTTTTGTTCTGAAAAAACACTTGGATAAGTGATATACCTACAACATTTCTTGCCTACATAACATAAATCTTAATGATTAGAAGACTAAAATAATGGCTTTTACAAACTAGGAGCAAACCCGAGCTACCCATGATGCACACAATTTGCTCCTGTTGCTTTCAGCAAAATTGCAGTTTAAGACAATAGCATTATAAATCATTCTAATAGCCTTGCCTATGTAAAAACATCTTCATGGTAAGTGGCGTCTGTGCTTACTACCAGAATCAATAAAAAAGGCAGCTGAACTCTGCAGCAGCCTTTTTGGAAATTAGGGAAAAATCTTGATTAGATTTCGGTTATTTGTGCCGTATCTTCCCAAGTGTGACAGCAAACGAGGTATTCCAAACTCTTAATAGAGAGAAAGGAGCACTTATCTGGCTTGGGAAAAATGTTCTGTCTTCCGTTATTTGTATGACATCATGAAGGAAAAGTCAGTTGGAGAACAGATATTAAAGTGGAGAATTAAATCAATAGTCCATCCTTCTGCAGCCTGCCTCCAGCAATGGCCCAGGCCAGATATCGCAGAGGAAGGCATAAGATGTCACTCAGAGTCGGTCTTGCAATAATCTGGTTATGGAGGAAGTTTCTGGCTGTTTTCATAGAATTATCT
Organism: Morus bassanus; assembly: GCA_031468815.1. Lineage (NCBI taxonomy): Eukaryota > Metazoa > Chordata > Aves > Suliformes > Sulidae > Morus > Morus bassanus. The sequence continues at coordinate 68,334,293 of CM062571.1, forward strand.
TATGTTGTGAAACATGGAGACAAAAATAGTTGGGAGGGGTTTTTTTTCCTACAGGTGATTTTTTTTTATTATGCATGAATGTGTAGCCTGCTAGGGCTCCCATGTCAGTACTGCCCTGGTGCAACGAGTCCCACAAAGTAATCACACACTGCAAAATGGTGATGTCTCTGTTATTTATCACTGCCTTAAAGCAAAGAGTTCCCAGCCTTCTACTCTCTGTTCCTGAGGAAATCTGTACTTTCTGGAAGCCTTCATGCTCACACTTGATACTACCTCCTCCAAAAGTTGCTGCTGTTAGTGGCAGGAGCAGAAAGGAGAATAGTACTCAACCTGAGAGTATGTGCCACTAAATAATGCAGAGGCTCCATTTTGCTCTCTCTCCTCCCTTATTACAACCCAATATTTTCTCTCCTGTTTTTATTACTGCAGGGCCCTGGCCAACAACAGGCCAGTTTCCCAGTAGAGCTGCAAGATCAGCTAGGATAGTGTAAGTGAGGATTTATTAAACTAAAGCCAGTTACAAATTTCTTGACAAAATGTTTTGCCACTGATCATGCCGATTTGCCAAAACAGGTATTTTCCAAGGACCATGGGAGCAGGGAGAGGTTCCCCACAGCCTGTGCTGCCCCACGAGGCTGGTAGTTTGGGAGGTTCACTGCCAGGGCTAGAGACCCAGGCCCAAGTCTCTGTCCCTCATGGTTCAGATCTAAGACTTGCAGCCTTAAATCAGCTGCAAGTTTGGGTTACATGCCAGGCAAAATGGAAAACACCTGACACTGAACTCAGGACCTCACCAGTGAACGGATGGAGGTGGCATCTCTTCCCCCTTATGGCTTTGGAGAGCTACTGGCATGGGGAAGGACCTTCCCTGGCCACCCACAAAACAGCAGGAGCTTGAGAGAGGGTGAAGAGGGGCAGGAGCAGGAAGGACTGGATGGGACAGAGAAAAGGACAGCACTGGAGGAGGAGAGAGGTAAGAGGGAGGAAGCCAAGAGGCATTACCAGGAGGAAAAGGGAGACAGCCCAAGAACTCCTGGTCCTGGAGCCCCCAGCAGTGCCTGGATCATTTCCCTGCACGATCCCATCTAATTTTTGCCCCATGCAGGCGAAGCAGTGGCTGTTGCCTGATTACCTTGGAGCAGGCTGAAAATGTAGCAGGACTTGGCCTTTTATTCTCGTTACTGCCTCCACGTGAGGTTTGCAATCAACTGTTAATGGCTCTCCCCTCACACAATTCATTCCTCTCCCCTGTTATTGTGATTACATGGAGCCCCGAGTTTGTCCTGCCCTCCTTGAGCCAGCACTTGGGTAGCTCGGCTACGGCAAAGGCTCCTTGTGCGCAGTGGGCAGGAGAAACAGCTGTAAAGCATATTCAGGAATATCTCGAAGTCTCCTCTGCCTCTCCCCTGCAATGTTTCCAATGTGGTATTAAATCATTCCTCACAAGGGGGAGGCTTTGTGCGCATGAATGGCAGAGCTGGGATGGGGTTTTATATCAAGCAGACGGGGAGCCTGCTGTCAGCTACCCCATCACTGCAAAGTCTCTGGCACAAAGACACTGATGGTGGGATAAAATGCACCACAGAAAGGAGGGGAGAGAAATACAAGCATGGACTTTCAAAGAACAACCCAAACCCATACCATGTTTCTGCTTGGGACAGGCTGCTCCCTCCCCACATGGACTGTCAGCTGTGCCAGAACACACTGGGGATCACAAGGGATTTTAGGCTTTTTTGGCAGGGTGGGTCATCCAGCAGTATGAAGCTGCTGGTGAGAGATAAGGAGCATCAAGTAAAACAGGTTTCTGAGGATGTGGGATTGCTTTACAATGAGAAAGCCTTCCTCAGAGGTGTTAGAAAGGTCGAGCAGAGCATCCGGACCTGGTTTGGTGTAGACACAAGTTATTATCCACTCCCACCCAGGGACTGCAACTGCAGCACCTGTTGAAGAGGCTTTATTTGCCCACATCAACTGTTCTGAGCAATATTTGTGTGCATATGAAGACTAACAATTGATTCAGCTGTTCATTGAGACAGCAAGGCCATGGCCATCTGCATCTTAAAATAGGAGACTGAAGTCCCCCCAGGTGTTATGCGCTCACCTGTTTCTCAGGGACACTTGCCTACAGAGCCTGCCCTAACCTGGCACAGCTGTGGAGAACACTGGCTGTGCAGCTCTGGCAGCTGGCCCCAGGCACGCTGGGTGCCCTGGAGCTGCAGCTCCCACCTCTGGAAGGAGCCCAGAGAAGATTTGGGTTTTAGCACTTTCTCTGCAGACTGCACCTGGGACAGGGATGAGGGGACAAGGCAACGATGAGGACACTGCAGCGGTTCCTGCTGAGCCCTTGCTGCAGCTGCAGAGCACACTCCGACCCACCTCCCACGCATCCAAACCTGCCTTTGGGCAGGCTGAACTAACACGAAAATCTACTTAACATGCCAGATGCCACTGGTGCTCCCCTGGACCCAGCCAGCCAGTATGGTCACCAGTGGGGATGCTCCTGCAATGTTGCTTGCTGAGGGTTCGTCCTTCCCAATTAAGCAAATACAGCAGCCCATGGTTTTTAGGTTAGGATATATAACCTGCTTTCCTGTTTTGAAAGAAGATTTCCATCTGCACAGCTCTTCTGGTGGCTAAAGAGGTTGCAAATCCCTGTAAGTCGGGCTGTGGAGGTATCCCTGAGCACCTGCATTCACTCACTTTGATGGGACAGACTGGCAAGCCAATGAAAGGGAAGCATTTTTGCTCCTCACACATTGAATTTAACTCCAAATATGATTCAGCTCTGAGAAGAATGGCTGCCTGCTGGGATGTGATCCTTCAGTCTAAGTACCGGCTGTGCCGTTTCACATGAAACAAAAATTCTTGGGAACATGTAATTTCCCTTTCTATATGCAAAATCCTGTGTCTCTGCTCATGAGAATTTTTTAGTAGCAGCACTGCCATTGTTTGCAGGATAAAAACCCCATTAACTGCACGTTACATTCACCTGCAATTTCCTCTTTCTGGGGTTGGTTGAGTTTCAGGAGAACTCTTTTACCTGCCAGAGGCAGAGTACGCTTTTCCAGCAGTGACGCTCGATAGCAGAGCATCACTGCTGAGCGCTGCACCGATGCTACTAACCAAGACTGCCCTCTACCTCCCCAGGCTCTGCAGCACATTGCTGCTGCACCCCACACCTGCATCGCTGCTGAGCGCAGATTTTGGGGGACACAGGGGTGCCCCACTGCCAGGGGTGTAGAGGAGGCTTCCCCAGGCCCACGGCAGGCCCCCCCTGGAAATCTGCTCAGCGGGGACCGACTTGTGCTCCTCTGCCTTTCACTGGAGCTGCGCCTTCGGCAGCTCAGCGGGTCAAACCCTGCATCTGCTTCACAGCGGGCCCCTTCCCTTAACTGGGACGCCCCAAGTTTGAGCATGCCCTGACTAACTGAGCCTAAATCCTTGGGTTTAGTATGAGGATGAGGAGGACTGAATGGGAACAGGCCATGAACAGGCTGCTCGCCATGTCTCGTTATGCATTCACCTCTTACGTCACCATTCCAACTAATGAGCCTTTACAAAAATCACTTATTACAAAGAGAAGAAAATTGGGCCTTTAACATAAGCCTACTGTTTTCACAAAGCTGTTAAGTCTAACAAGGAATTAAATTATTTTTGTTATCAGAGTAATGCATAATACATTAATTTACAATAGCCTACAAAAAGAAAACTTTACAGAATTGGCTGTGATGTGTATGAAAAGAGAGACCACAAGACTGTAATTTAAAAGATTGGGCAGCTAATTAAAAACCCGGTGCTGTGGTTCCATCTGCAGACTCAAACCATTCTGGAGGCTGTATTGTCTTACTTGCATCACATGTGTTAAGCCATCCTTACATTGCTCACAAAGATAAAGCTTGTATTTGGAGTATGTTTAACAAAGAGTTTTTTGGGAGGGGGAAATCTGAGCTGAATTTTTAATTTCTTGATTTAGGGTTAGATTTTCTAGTGCATGAAATAAACCACTTGAATCCCAACGACCTTCTGGGAACGTGCTTGCACTAGTGGTAGGGTGCAAGACAGGCAGAGCTGGTGCTGAGGGCCCAGAGGCCGCACACCTGTTGGGGTCTTGCTCTGAAGCAGCCTGTTAGCAGCCAGAGCGCACTGCATGTGCTCCCAGAGCAAACCTCCCGGTAAGGTCACGTGGAAGGGACCTAATGCATGCACCTCGGGACCACTGCAAGGTCAGCCAACGCACAAGAGGTGGGCATAATCAGGAGATTCACATCAAAAGGTGCTGCCAGTCTGAATTAAAATGCTAATATAGACATGACCACAGCCTGATGTGAACAGTACCCATATTTCTATGTTCTGTGCATCTCCTTTGCCTGCCTGAGTCAAGCGGTGATAACCTAGAGCGGTCTGTAACACTGTCATTTGTCACCACAGACAGCCAGAGACTGCTGCTAACGCCACGCTGTAGCATATCTAAATGCAACTGGCAGGAGCACACCTTGATTGGGATGCAGGGAGCTGTTCCTTCCAAAAAAGTCTCTGGATAAGTAGCATCACACACTAGAGATGTGTTGGTGGAAGCCAAGAAAATGGGAAATTATGACACCTGGTGACTTTTGCTGGTGTGGGGAGCTTTTGCTGAAATTAAACTTACAGTACCAGCTTAAAAATACAGCTGCTATTTTTGCAGTGACAAACTAGACCCACAGATGCCCTTCACTGAAATCAGTGGAAGTTAGAGGCTTACGGCCTCTGTGGCTTTGAGCTTTAGTTTCCTAGGCCTACATCTTGGACAGTGTCAGGAGATTTGGTGCTTCATTTCTGACATATTTAAACACCCCAAATTTCAGAAAACTTAGTTCACTGCTTTCACAAGTTGAGTCTACCGGCATCCCAAGCTGTGACACTGTAGCCTCAAAAGTTATTTGTCTTGCTTAATAATCTTTCCTGCATGAATGTAGATAATTTGCCATTAAAGAGGCACATACATCTATTAATAATGAGTGTTTTCCAGGGACGAGGCATAAATCTGTATTTACGCCGCACGCAGTTTGTGCTTGAGCCTGTATCACACAGACCCAAGCAATAGGGTGTGAGGTAACAGTGCTCACCCTGTCACTTTTAATTTCTGCAAAAAGCAACACTAATGACATCTGGTACTCACAGCACTGTGCCGGTGCTTTTCCTCTTGATCCTGAAGTGTGAGGAGTCATCTGCAAACTCCACGTCATAGCTGGCCTCGGCGGCGGCAACCCCTGGGGAGCTGATCTTGAGTGGGACTTCAAACCGCTGCCTGCTGGGGTCGTACAGCTAAAGCAAGGTGAGGAGGAGGCAGGTTAGCTCGTTCATTAGCATGCACTGCTTTGGTTAAATGATCCCCCCCCCACCCCAATACTCACCCTGAACCGGAGTCTGTCTCTTGTCTGGAACTCCACTTCCAAGACAACCGGGGAAATGTCATTTCCAAAGAGGGACAAGGTCTGGCGCTTGTTCAGTGTTACCCTGCGGCAGAAACACAAGCTGCCACCCACCGCTACTGCTCGCTGCCTGTGAGCACCCTGGCATGGCAGGGGGGAACAACCCAGATATTCTACCCCAGCTCTTTAAAAATAAGTTATTGACTTATCAAGAGAAATAATCTCTGAGGTTAGCTTAGGCTCTCCTTGCCGTTAATGGATAAAACAGGCATTCCTGAAGCAAGGAGACCTCATGGTCTACTGACACACAGTAGATGTGTGGGAGGGACCACCCTGTGCCAGCACCTGATTTCCTCACTGGTGGCATGGTGTGAGCACACAACCACAACCCTGCATCCTTACACGTGGTGAAACACGTCCGTTATCCTCCTCATCCTAAGCTGAGCACACGGTAGCAAAACCGCTTGGGGAAGGTCTCCGGCAAGATGCCCCCGGAGTGGCAGCGGTGGTCGCTGTGCAGTGCTGGGCTGCAGCACCGAAGGAGCTGCGCAGGCTTACCTCCAGCCTTTGGCTGTCTTCTCAGTGTTCCCTCCCAGGGAGTAGCCATAGGGACTATCCTTGGGGAAGAAGCACCAGGGAGCATTGGTCACGTCGGTGGCGCACCAGGTGCAGCCCCGCGCCTCGCAGGCCTCCTGGGAAGCGCCCGGCTCGGGGTGGCAATCGATGCGCTTCTGCACTGCCACGGCCCCGGCGCACTGCCCATCCTGGCCTGAGCCGAGGCACCCGCCTAGGGCTGGACACAGGGAAGAAACAGTCAGAGCAGCAGAGAACCACGTTAAAAAAAACCCACAATACAATGTTCTTTAGTTATCCTTTTGCTGTTGTGTTTTTTCCCCGTTTTGGGTCTAATACGTATGATTCTTTTGACCCACGTGACAGCAGAGCAGCATGCCTCCTTGTGACTGAAAAAAGAGCAACCAGTTTCTTTTACAAGTGAAGGCAGTAGGTCTGTGTTGCTCAGTGCTCAGAGCTACTGGTGTTCAGCTGAAGCACGACTTGCTTTAAATACTCACGGAAAGTTAAATAGCAGGCTAATGAAACTGCTGGTGAGGCACAAGAGCAGCACTACAGGCTAGCTGAACCCCAGGTGTCCTTCAGTAAGGACTAAAACTGTTACAGATATTAAAATACTACATTTTCTGTATACTTATTCTCTCTTGTGTTATACACAGAGGTTATCCATATATATGGTTACAAATATATCAGCATGCACCTGTACAATATATAAAAATATAAAAATATTGATTACAGATATGTTTGTATTAGGCTTCATTTCTCTATTGTATGACTACTACATCTATGTAGCATTAGTAGTTTGTGTTCACACAGGTATGGTTATGAGTAAAGAGAAGATGCTGGCAGTAGAAGAAAAGGCACAAATTAGTCATTTGCAGAATCATCCTGACAAAAGCCTTTTAGTAAGGTGCTAAATCTTTTCCTTTCTGCAGCTGCAGGTCAAGCCCTGTGATTCCCCCGTGTGGAGCGAGCCTCCCGAGAGCAGAGGGACCGTGAGACCAGTTCGCTGCTAGTGCCAACAAAATGCTCTGTTATCAAATATTCTTAAAGAGAGCAGGCGTACTGCAGACAGCATACTTATTTTGAAGTTAACTTATGTCATTTTAGTCATTACAGCAATGCTCAAAGATTAAATCTACTTGAAAGATAATTGCTCTTTTCCATAAAATGACTAATACCTCTGCTTTATTTTTTTTTTTTTTATGCAGACTGTTGTGTGCTTGAAAGCTTAAAACGTGATTGCAGATGCAGTATAGGCTTCTCCAAATAAAGAACTTTAAAAGCAGATGTGCAGAAGCAATAATTACATATACTGGGAAAATTTACAAAATAAAACTGTAGATTTACTACAAAATACCATCATGCTGCGATGTCAGAGTTGATTTCCAGGTAGGGGATGGGAATGCAGAAAAGCAGGAGCTGAGTGCCATCTGCATTTGTCGTTTGAGAAAACTCTCATCCCCCCTTTGATGCAGAAGCATCTGACACTCAGGTCTGGGATGCACAGCAGAGCTCACTCCTCCCTGCCACAACACCTTGTATCACCTTCTGGAGGCAGGAATTAACAGGTGAAGTCCTGTTAACCTTCGGCAGCCGCCAGACAGGTAGGCTTGGCTTCCACCTTTGTTTTCTGGGGTGGGCAGTCACACCCCACAGGCTGGCTGCTTTCTGTCCAGCATTCACCCCCGGTGATCTGTCACAAAGGAAAGCCCTAAATTCTGTTCCCCTCTTTCAAAGCATAAGAAGGATATGAATATCCCTCTGCAATCCCTAAATTATTTCTTCTGGGAGCAGAAATCAGGGAGGATTCATCAATGGTCTAATGAAACACTGAAGACTGAGCCTTGCCTCTTCATACTCTGTCCCTGATGAAGATGTGGGAAAGACACACAGATTGCAAGTCCCGTGGAAACAACTGCCATGCTTTTGTACCACTATGCACCAAATACTCCAGCTTATTGAGGGAGAGCTGAAAGGATTTCAAAGGCTTCCCACAGCCCTCTGGATCCTGAGGTCCTTAAACCTGTGCAACCACAGACACTAAAAAAATGACATACCAAGCACCACCTCTGCAGTTAACACATGGCTTCTGCGTCTAGCAGCTTTGCACTGCTGTGACTTGCACATTTGAGTTAACACCAACACCTTGGCAGACAAAGCACAAAATAGAGTAAAACTGTCATATTTCATTTTGGGTTTGTTGTTCTGGCTTTTTTGGTTTGGGGTTTCCCCCCACCCCCACAATGGGAGTCAAATACAGCATCATTGTTTTCATTGCTGAAATCAAAGAGTATGACTGAACATACTACAGCGTATTATTAACTTGACATCATTTTACATAACATAGGTTCATGGGAGACTTTTATCAACTTATTTATATAATAAAATAGTTGCAAAATACTTCATAAGAAGGGTATTTTGAATGAAAAAGCTAGTTCAAGGGAAAAAATTTTTCCCCAGCAGGACCCAAGAAATTTTTAATCCCCCTCCCCCCGCCCCCCCCATCAATGTGAAGCTTAAATTTTCCAGTAAATTTTGAAAACAAGCACTTGCAGGTATGAGCAGCTGAGCAAGGCTGCAACCTCATTCATCATTTGTTCCCGGATTTACTTCTATTACAGTACAAATGGGATAGTAGCAAGTGGGAAGATGCAATTTTCCTTCCCTCCTTTTTAAAAAAAATTATATTTTAAAATCTCCCCATCACTTTCACTGCATTTATGGCCCATGTCTGTAAACGTACATAGAAGATGAAATGCAAACGAGCAGTTGAATTTAGCAATAGCTATGGCTACTTGCTGCTTTTCATGATAATTTCCATGGGAACAGAAGCTAAAGAGAGGTAGGTTTGAAAGATATAAGTGAAAAAAATATCCCCATTGATTTTTTTAAAAACCCTGACTTCAGTATTGTGAAGTTGGGTTAGAAAACGCTGCAATAAGGAATAAGCAAGGAATTAAAATATTACCACAGGCCTTTTAATTCAATAGCATTAGTCTTTACATTTTAGATTCATCCACACGTTTCAAAGGCATTAGCTGCAGAGGTTCCCTCTTCCTTTATCTAGCAACGTAATAAGATGCCTTCTCCCTTTATTAGACTCTGGACCGAATTAACCCCTGGTGTACTGGGGTAAAAACCACAGCAAACAAACTAGCAAAGCACAGGGTAGCTTTCAGCAGCTGAACGGTCCTGTTGACTCCAGTGTGCCTGTGCTGGCACCCAAGAGCTGAATACCTTGCTGGGCTGGGGTATATTTCTAAACAAGCCAGCCATGTTGTCTTCGCCACAGAGTCACCTCAGGTGGAGTTAAAGCCATGCCTTTTCCGTGTAAAACGATCATCTCCCCTAATAGCTCTTCTGTTATTATCACATTTATATCTTGCTTTTGAAGCCTATGACAAAATACAAATGCCACACATTTACCTGCTAGCACAACAGCCAAGAAACCCAGGCTCCCAATCCTCTCCATGGTTGAACGTCGATTTCTGCAGGCAGCATGGAGCCTTTTATCCAAGGCAGGGGCACGATAACCACTTGTTCTGATATGTAAGAAGAAACTTTGCAAATATTTTCTCGGTGTTCATATCTTATACAAGATTAATTATAGCATATAACCTTGCCTGTATTTAAGAATGTATCTAAGCAGATAAGATGGGATGTAGTTACTAATTTGTCCACAGACTTTGCTCACCTTCTGAATTCCAACTTTGAGAGAGAACATGATTTTCCCATGACTTCTTAGAAAATTAATTTTTCAGAGACCACCTTAATTTTTTTTAAACAAACATCTTCAGACAATTGGAGTCCAGCGCTTACCTTTTTCTGAATTCATATTATCTTTTGTCACATATGTAGTTTTATAGTACAGATGAAAAGTTTGGAGAAAAACAAACAGTTGGAGAATTCTCCATTAAAACAAGGCACTAATACTGTGACCTTTAAAAAAATGACAGTTTTCTTCCAATTACTTCATGGCAAAAACTTTCAGAGGAAAGCTGTGCTCTACAGGAAGATCTAGTTTAGGTAGAATGTCTTCCTGGAGGGGAGGATAAAAAAAAAAAAATCTTTTTTATACACACATTATCTAAGTTATATTGGTACCTATCAGGAGAAAGATTCATAAAACAAAATGTCTGTGTTGTCAAGCATCACCAGAGAGAAGCATCTGCAATTCAGCCTGCTGCCATGACAGCCCCTCACCATATGTTCCGTTAAAGCAGAGCAGCCTGACAGCAGGTAATCGTTCCTAGGTTTGTAAGGACTTTTGTCCTGCAGTTGCAAAACACAACATTCATACGAGTCTTGCACACACACATACATACACAAAAACCACAACTACCCAGGGTTCCCAGATGACAGCCATGAGTGCTCAGCTCCAAAGGCAGGGATCAGCAAGCTGTCGGCATCGTTTGTATAGCTTGGCACAGCGGGTGGCCTTCACCCACCGGGCCAGGTGGAACAGGGACCCGCCACCAGGCACGCAAAGCCTCTCACATGAGTCTCGCACATAAATCCACTCTCCACTGGGAGTTTTGCTCAAAGTTGTGATATGGTGCCAAAGCTTTTGTGTGTACACCCCTTGAGTAGTCAAAAAGCATGACAGATGAACACTTATTGGCATTGCTGCTGTTTATTTTAACTAACCTATATATTATTTCTTAACAACATGTCTTATTACCCATTTCTGCCAAAACTTGGAATGAATCAGTAACCTCAAATCTCAAGCAGCATGCCTTATCATTCCCTTTCAAGCTGAGCTGAGAAGGAAATAATTCCCCTAAGACGAGTAAGAGGCATCAGAACTTTTTTTTGTTTGGCAGATCATATGCAATAAGGTACGAACAGTCATCTCTTAGGAACAGGAGCCATCTGCTTCTTTTTAAGTCTGTACTGTACTTAGCATCAGGGAATCCTACCAGGGTTCCTAAGTACTATCAAAACACAAATAATGGCCAACGAGAACACAGACATGGGATAGCAGAACAACCTATGGGCTATATTACTCAGCAATCTCTTCTACTGCTTTGTATGAAATTGTGGATTTTATGTTCAGGGCCTTTGCAAGGGAAGTGAATTTTTTATAAGGAAGTATGATGAAAAAGGCAAAGAGAAGTAGTTCACATTCACATCTTTATTTAAATGTTACCTGCATAAGCTATAATTTACAGACTGATATTTTCTGGAAAAAAAAGCCACCAAAAAACCTCACTATCCAAACACTGTATGTGAATCTACATAAATTTTTAAAATTTGCAGAATTTACAAATTAATATTCAGAGCAGTTGGGTAAATTGTACATCCTCCCTCAATATCCACACTCTAAGAGCTTTAAAAGTCATACAGGCACAAGATAAGGTATTTTCTTTGTACAACCATCTATTTACATAGCTTTTCCAATACACGTGGTTCAGTTCTCAAAGTAACTGCCAAGGTTTGCAAAACAGTGTATTTAAAATACATTTAGCAGCATATAAAATTAGATAAAAAGGAAAGACATTTTGCTTTAAAAAAAGAAAATGTGAGATGATAGAAACAAATCCATAAGAAAAATAGATTAAGATATATTTCTGTTATGACATTAAGAACACCTAGTCATTACAGAATATAGGCAAAACACTAATAAAACGTACCAATTTATGAGCATTTGAGTTCTAGTCCTGAGCACAGAGTATACGTAGCTGCACAACTTTGGTCAACAAGGATTATATGCTAACATTAACACAAATCATACGGCATTCACTGTCAGCAGGATACAGCCATGTCAGATAGATGTGTCATTAACAGCTTCTTCCCATCTTTTATTTGCTTCACTTTCCTAACAACAGTGTAAGTGACCTTTAGAATCTTGAAACAACGCCTGTCATAATCAAAGGCTTATTACTGGGACATCATCATCATTCCCCTGCTACCCTAAAATGCAAAACAGCTGATCATACTTGTGAGTGAAATACAGCAGAGCACTTTTGTTATATATTCCAGGTTATAATTTTGAGATGGTCATTAGAGAAGACTGATTTCCAGTTAATTTTAACTGCAAGTGTTACATATGCACACAAATTCAGCCATAATATATAGACATATATATGTGACCATTGAGACACAAACATGTTACCAAGAGGCTATTTTTTTCTTAAATACAGTACATAGTTTAAGGACAGCAGGTCTAAGTGGAAGAGTTCACTCTTATTTTTCAGTTCATTCCAGTCAGTGTTTACCTAATAAGCATGCAGCAAACTGCATAGAGTGCACCTCAAATTCATTAATATATTCATTTATCCCCATCGTTTCAATTACTGGCAAGATCTTCACTTGCATCTCCTGTATCTGAGCTCTGTCCGTCTATTACATTTCGAGCTTTCCAGATCCTCACAGTCCGGTCACTGCAAACCAAAACAAAGCGGTATTAGAGCTAGGTAATTAAATTGGGGAGGGAGAGAGATGGAGCGGGGAGGCAGGAAGCTTTCTTAAAAGCTCAGTTGTCTTATTCAGAGAGGCATTGTTGGCTAAGTAAGATTTCCTTAATGGATATGCAAGGGTCATTCCACCTCCAGGAGACTTTGTGATCTATGATGTACAACATTTAAGATTCCCTAACCTTATCGCAGCACTGGCTACTACCTTTAACCATCTAGGCCAGTATAAAGATTATATGTCTAAGGAAAATAAAATCCTGCTCTGCTATTACTTAATTTTTTAAAATGGAGCTACTGGTAATAGGCTTAAGTAGACTGACATCAGAGAAGAGCTTCCATCATGTAACTATTTGCAACTCAGCAGACCACAATCAAACCGCCAGTGTGCTACAGAATTAGAAAGACAGACTCATTAGGACAAGACTACTTCCTGCCATTAAAAACATGTGAAAAGTTATAACAGGTTAAATCAAAAGGGACCTGAAGTGTGCTCTGTTTATGTGAGAGGTGTCAGTCTATAATAAGAAAAGGCAAAAAAAAAGCACAGAACCACAAGACAATACAAAGACACATCTCCCGCCCCAAAGAAAGAAACAAACAAACCCCAAAAAAACCCAAACCCAAACCCCTTTGCCAGTTGCTAGAAAGCGCACACCAGTGACCTGGTGTTCAGCAGCCCAGGAGAGGCAAGCTATAATTCTGTGCTTTTGGCAAAAATCACTATTTACACATTTTAAAGTATGTGTAAATAAAGCATCACATGGAATGTGCCACCAAACTCTATTATCATAACCAAAAGTAATGCAAAGTATCAGTGTTGTTAAATAGCAGTTTATCCTGTGCAAGAGAAGGAGAAGTTATGAATTTCTCATAAATATTGAGTTACATGACTAGCAATCACCAACTCACGTATTCCTTATAACCGCCTCAAAACAACCCAGGAGGCAGCAGGCAGGACAGAGTTTATCACAGTATAGAAGTTTTCTGACTTGAGCCTTCACTTCACTGCAAATTGTCAGGAATACCCTAAGTTCTGTAGACCTTCACCACAATGTTACAAGTGCCAAAAGGCTGGGATTTTCTTTCACTAGTAATAAAGAATAAATTTCAGGTGCATGTATGTTCTAAACTTATTAATAACCTTTAAGCAAACAGAGACGCAACCTTTGATGTCTCTACCCCATCTATTAATGCTGAAACATACAAATTGGCTACCAAGCATGGAAACTCAGCAACTTTGAAATCCTGCTTCGATTCAGAAAGACCTGCTTTCAGGTCAGAAGGCCAGAAGATACCATGATTCGTACTAGAAGATAGCATGACAGCTTTCACAGCTCATGTGCTCAGACTCCGCCACTAAGCGGGCTCTGCTGCTGTCTCCCACACTTTCTCCAGATTGAGATATTTTCCTTGGTCAAGTCCCCTGAGGTTTCAGGCACTCAATTTACTTACTTTTACTGAGGAAGCAAATATTCAAATCAAGGTGTTTAAAGGACAGTAGGACAGCTTGCAAAGCTTCTGCAATACATGTCAGCACTTAAAACCACACAAGCGAAACCAAAAGAAAACCAACAAAAAACCACCCAATCACATACCATGGCTTTTAGAAAAATTCCCACGGGTCAGGGAATCAGTCCTAGCAGTAAGTAGCCCAGCTGTAGACACAAGCTGGTAAAGTTCTCACCTGTTGCCAAATTCTCCCTGCCAGCCTGCACATCAGTGGTCTGCAACCTTTTTTGGTCACATACCCCTACCACTACAAAAAATTTTAGGTGCACCCCCATGTGTATTTATTCATTTATAAATTACATACATGTACTACTGAAGTTTAATATTTTCTTCCCGTGCCCCAAGGGATCATGTTGTGCAGCCTGTGGGGTGCATGCACCCCACTTTGGAGATCACTGCAGTAGATTATTAGCATTTAGAGGCACAAACCAGGTCTTCCCATGCTTGCTACAAAGCAACTTATACAACTGAAGATCTCTTAATATTTCCTAACTGAAGATCTGCACGGACAGAATTCTAGAAGGAGCTATGGAAAACAGAGATTCATGGAGAGGAAAAACTCACTCTGCCGCTGTGAAAATCTGGCTGGAGTTGGTGCAGATTGCATTTATAGGGCTGTCATGTCCCTTCATCTCCCCAATGGGTGCAAAGGTGTCCACATTCCAGAGCTTGAGGGTGCCTCCTCTGCAGCCACTGAGCAGAACCGGAGCGCCAGGTACCAGGCCAAGAGCACACACCCAGTCTTTATGAGCATTAGGAACTTGCTGAAAAAGAGAAGGCAGGCAAGTCTCACAGGGCTGCAAAAGCTTCTGGAGGAATGAGAGCAGAAATGGAAAAAATCCCAAGTTCTGAGCCCAGATCCTGTCCTGCAGTAGATTTGCTTTAGAGCAAGGAGAGTGCTATCTTCCATGAGGCTACTTCAATACCACAAGTTTGTTTCTCTTTGTGAGATAATACTGCAAAACAAGAAGAAAACCCAATATGCGCAACTGACCTGATGTGGAACAGAAATTAATTTAGGAGAATGCTAAATCTGCATATGTTCAAATGCATATTTAAACATATGGCCTCTGTATATGTTTCAAGTCTGTCTGTAAAAGTTATAAAACACATAAAAAGAAAATCCAAAATACTGCTCAAAAATACACCAGAGAGACAGAAACTGTTCCTATATTTGCCTTCCTCCTTTCTTCTTTTCCCATTGCACAGTATGAATTGATTTTGTGATGTAGCACTTAAAAGTACATTAATTCTTTATTGAGGAAGGACACTAGCATTTTACTGCTAATTCAGAAAGCAAAATGCTGCACAGACCAGCTGAGAACAACATCCATTTGACACCAACACTGGGGAAATAATAACCCAAGTTTGCTCTCTTTTAAGGGGACCAACAGTGGCTCTTCTCCAGTTCAGTTTGGTAGGAACTGCTTTGGTTTGCTGCCTTTCTCATATTATGGAGCACATTCAGCTTTCTAGGATCATCTTTGCATTTTATCTATAATATACACTGCTATCACAACACTGGTGGTCTGGTCCTGCAGCACTTGATGAAATTGGGTGGGGGGTTGTTCTTATAAATCTTAATTTTGTCACAGAAGCATCTTGTGGCTTGGGTTGTATAGCACCAAGTGAAGTAGATGATGTCTGAATTCTTCTGAATAGCATGTTTGTTAAGTGTTTTTCATCAATTATAGAGGATCAACCTTGTTTAACACATGTATTCCACACCATGACCTCTCTTGAAATGTTAGCATTTATACTTTAAAGCAGCTCAGCTCTGTTTTCAGAGGGGTTTTTTTTCCCCTTCAGCTAAAACAGTCGAGTGTACACATCGAAAGAAAGCTGCAACAACAGAAATCCTGACCAGGTATGAGTGGGAGGGAAATTCATGTAAGAGTAGTTTAAGGAGCGCAATGGGTCACCCAAAGAAGCTGTGACCTTGGAGATTTTGAAAACTCAGCTGGGCAAGGCCTTGAGTAACCAGACTTAACTACAAAGTTGGCCTTGCTTGGATCAGCAGGCCAACTGCTCTGTGTGACCTCCAGTGGGCCCTTTCACCCTGAATTAGACCATGATTAGCAAAAGTAAGAGCACTTTTCTTCATTCCATAGTAAGACAGTGAATGAAAATTATTTATATTGTTTTGTCAAATGCTTTAGTCTCACCTCCTTGAAAAACACACATTTTAGAGAAATAAAAAAAAAAAGGAATTGAGATAATTTTTATTAAATTCTACTTTTAAAATGAACAAACAAACAGGGGAACATGAAGTATAGAAATTATGAAATGCACATATACCAACAGGAAAATAAGAAAAGGAATACAACTAGTCCACTGTTACATACTACTTCACCCCCACCCCTGTATTCTTATTGACGTTAAATTAATTGCAACAGCCAAAATGCACATTGCATGATATTTTAACGAGCCTAAAATGCAAAAGTGAAGATGCTTCTTACAACTTTAATAGTCATCCTGAGAATACAAAATCTTTCCTCTTCCTGCGGTCTTCCCGTTTTTCCTAACAAGCTGCTTAGTACATTTCCCTAGACAGACAGATATGAGAGTAGACATCCCAATATGGCCAAGTGAAGATTTTCTGTAAGAAGCTGAATTTCTGAATCTTTATTTTAACTGTGAAGTCTTAGTAGTATTCCAAAAAGGAACTGGTACCCAACTGAACAATTTTGAAAGAAAGTCAAGAAAGACTGTATATTTATAGAATACTAAGTATGCCCATATAGAAATTTTCTTCTTAAGGTAACCAGTCCATTTTTCTCTCATGTGTCAAAAATTTAATATTCTATTTGTTTCCTTGTATCAGTCTGCACATTAAATGCACATAAAAGACATGCTCTTCCTCCCTCTAAAAAATTATTGAATGATCGGTATGTAACCAAACCTTTGCAAAACCAGCAGTATCTTTTGGCATTTGTTTCTCTGCCTTCCATTTCTCACATAGTCTCAACTTAAATAATTGTATCTCTACCTCAACCACCTCTCATAAGACCTAAAAGAACAGACTGGCTTACAGTAAGTAGCCAAAAATCAAAGTTCTTCATGTCAGACAAATTGCAATGAACTTCAAAGTTTCCCTGGGTTTGAGGTCCTTCCCCTCCACCCCCCCCCCCTTTTTTTTAACAACAAAAACTTACAGCAAATATGTTTTAACAGATTAATTATGTGTGTGTTGTATACATTACGTAACATATGCATTGTATAACAAGATGGAGATCTAAGGAGTAAGCTTTTTACTTTTTAGAAAGAAGACTGGGTGGAGCGAGGTAGGTTGTAAACCCTCTTCGCAAGAAAATATTCTGTATCTAATCTAAAGCATTGTTTGTCATTAATGAGTTCCCAGTCCAAAATTTACCAACTTGTCAATGACAAGGATGATATCCAATTGTTCCAATCATAGAGGAGGCAGGTGCTGCCTTCATTCTGAAAAAAAAACCAAACCCAAACCCCACATACTCAGAGCTAAAATAGCAGCCTAAGCACTTCATCAGAATTTCTTGGCACTACATTCACTGAAAACAAAAGCAACTGCTAGTGTAAAGATCAGGTACATTATCAATTTCTTTCTTAGTCAGTGCTCTGTGCCTTCCTTATTAAAATCTTCAGTATCTAAGTGAATAGTCATTGTATGAGCCTGAACATTTACACAGCCCAAAACCAGTTCTACAGCATGACTGTCACATTAGCCGCATGATTTTTTCTATTACCTGAACAAGGTCTTTTTGAGCCAAATCCCATTTCTTAATTCCATTATCTCTGGATCCACTAAAAAGGTTGTCTCCCATAATAGCAAGCGCTTCAATGCCATCATAATGAGGAGGTTCAAAATTGTGTGTAGGGCTTACACTTCCAAGGGCCCCTTCAGTCACATCGAACATCTAAAATAAATAAATAAATAAATAAATGGTCAAATATGTTAAGCAAAATTATCTGCCATCTAACCAGCTTGGAAGACACTGCAGTGAATAACTTCAGGGGAAAAACTTAGAAAGTCTTATTACAGGCCACTGTATCATGATGTATATTTGACAGAATTTATCTACCAGAACAATTCCCTTCTCCTCTTCTACCTCCTGCCTGAAGCAGGAATGCTTCACTGACTTCAGAGAAGACTGCTCTAGGAAGAAGTGCTACTACTTGGTTATGAAATACACGGTATCCTGACAAGGAAGAGCCTACATGTACCGTGTAATGGGCTAGCGATGAGTGAGTATTGGAAACACAACTCCCACTGGGAGAATTGTACAGGAAGGTTGCAGGAAGAGGCATTAATATATTTTTCTGGACAAGGTGTTTTTGCAAGGGTTACATACCATTACATGCTGATGCTTTCCATGGACTAAACATACCTCTCTCCTTGCCTGAGCTCCAAGAATGGGCTCTTAAAAGAGATTCTTTAAGTGAGGCCATTCTAACAATTTAAGGCATAATTAACCCCATCAGCTCTTTTCCCCTAGAGCAGCAGTGTAAACAACCCTGCTTCATTTTGCATTATAGCAACCCAGAACTCACCCAGTTAGACTGAGTTGAGGAGGAACAGATGAGCCGCAACTTTTTAAACCACTACCTCTGTTTCACAAGCAAATGTCAGACTTCATCCCCTATTATTTGCTCTTCGTTGACCTTTTAAAATGAATACGCTTGGCAGTAAAAAAGGGACAGCTTGGTAGTGTAAAAGAATACCTTAAGTGAGTTAAAGGTATTCTAAAAGTTACTGCATTCAATTAACATGCATCAGTTCCAGTTGTAACGAAAAAGTTCAACGATGCACCAGAAAAACTAGGCACTTAGAGGTGACCAATATTTCTGGCTCGGTAGACAAGACACTAGTTTCCTGTGGCAGGGGAAAGCAATATCTGTGACCAGACCTATTACCCCCAGTGGACCTTCCCATGTGGAGAAGCACCAAGAATTCCCAAACTGCTGCACTGACCATGCAAATACAGATCATTTGTACTATCCAAAGCAGCTTGACAATTATGGATGCATTCACCCGGCAGAACACACACTGCTCTGCAGCACATACACATTCTAGTGGTGTATGTCAAGAAGCAGGCGGCCTCATAAGGATTTATGTAGAGTGCCCACAGCAAGGGAGCACCCCAGAATGGCAAATAAACTTCTCTGACTGTTGACAGCGCTCTTTTCCAAAAAGCTCTTAACCTCCTTGCTTGTCACATGAGTTGGTAGCATGACAAACTTGCATTACATGATCACATCATGTTGTCCCCACTGAGGTCCTACACTCATTACTGTGCCAGGATGGTAGCTCTTAACTAACCCCATATCCTGAACTGTGCAGAGAAGTAATTATTAGAGTGCCTCTCTCTGTCACCCTACTGCCTAAGAATCCCCTGGCCTCTAACCATAGGGACTGATGACAGGATTCAAATCCATGGCCCAAACCATCAAGCTATGCACCCACCTCCCAGGCAATCTTCTGAGGCCAGCCCAGTGCACAGCCAAGCATCCAAGAATTGCAGGATAATGTCAGAAAGAGAAAGCCCAGCTCAGTGAGAAAGCTCACTCAAGTTCTGGCTCCTGCTCCACTCCCAGATGGGTTTATACACTTTCCAGTGTGTGAGAAGTATAAAGACCAGAACAAAGGGTACCCCCTCATAACAAGCTAGAGTATCTTTGCTCATTCAATCTTTGGCCTCATGAATCACACATTCTTTGCAGTGTGAGGGTCAGCTTTATGGGGAAGATGATGTATAGTTCCCATAGTTTGGTGGTTTTCGCATACTCCTGAGAAACAGGAGCTTGTGGGTTCAAATAGCCCCTGGCTGAGGTGGGCCCAAAAAAAGAAAAAAGAAAGAAAAGAAAAAGAAAAAGACCCCTCCCTCCCCCAAAAACCAGATTCCCTATCCTTGAGTGAATTAATCACAACGCCGAGAACCAGGAAAGTATCATAATACCACTGGCTATGCTTTGAACACAACTCAGAGCAACCTGCATGCTAATGAATACACCAAATAGACTGGGCACCTTGGCTAAGATGTGCTGACCTCTCTCTCCTTCCCCACTCCGGAACTCAGGTAACACTTAAGCAAGAGCCTGGGCTAGACCCCAGACTCTCTTCCGTGGTGAGCACACAGAGTGTCTCTGATGAGGCAATTAGGTCTGCACTACCAAACAGAGGCACTGACTTAAGTAACATTTAGCTCCTGAAAGTATCTTAAGAGTAGGTGTTATGAACATTTCTCCAAGACTTCACACATCCGATGTCCATCTTATTGAGGATTAAGAAAAAATATAACTATGGACAACCATCCAAATAAAAATAGAACTGAAGTGATAAGCGTTTATGAAGACTAAACGTTATTCATAATCTATAACTGATGAAAGAATTTCCATCTTGGCTACCACGTTTCAGATATGGAGATATGAGTCACTTCTGCTGAAGCCTGCATCCCATGCTGATGCGAAGAGTTAAAATAAAAAAGCAAATACTAACGGTTTACCTTTATATAATGATCCTTTGAACCAGTGACAATAAGATCTTGTCCATTGGAAATTCGATCTACGGTAAGGCACATAACAGGGCCCTGGTGACCAGTTAGCTTTCCTGTAGACTGAAATCTTCAAGAATAAGAGAAAAAATGAGGATTTGTAATTTTTTCATATACCCAATACAATCTATAGCACAGCTTCTGCCAGAATGGATCTTTTTATTTTCCCCATGTCTTTACTATTCATCCCTTGGCTACATGTCCTCTGTTGCTCATATCCATGTGTAAATGTTAAATCTATGTTAAATGTAAGCAAAAGCTTCTATTTATGTAAAATAAGAATTTAAAAATTTTAATGTAAAGACAAAACAGACCCCTCAAATTATTCTGTGTATTTTGAATATACTCTTTGGGTGTGGGTTCTGTTTGGAAAAGTGTAATTGAAAATAGTGCAGCTATCACATCCCCATATTACATTACATCAGTTGGCTTTCATCATCTCATCAACAATTACTAGTCAGGATTCATGCATGTCACCTTACAAGAGTCTGTTTTACAGTGCCCATCTTAAGCAGAACCTTGTGTTTTTTCTCTCAATGTGTTTCGTCCTTTTTTCTTTCCTGTGTTTGTCCTTTCAATACTTAAAGGGGGCTTATAAGAAAGATGGGGATGGACTTTTCAGCAGGGCCTGTTGCAATAGGACAAGGGCTCATGGTTTTAAACTAAAAGAGGGAGATTCAGAAGAGATATAAGGAAGAAATTTTTTATGATGGGGGTGGTGAAACACTGGGACAGGTTGCCCAGAGAGGTGGTAGATGTCCCATCCCTGGAAACATTTTAGGCCAGGTTGGACAGGGCTCTGAGCAACCTGATCTAGTTGAAGATGTCCCTGCTCATTGCAGGGGGGCTGGACTAGATGACCTTTAAAGGTCCCTTCAAACCTAAACTATTCTATGATTCTATGATTTTTCCAATCGGTTTTACTGAAACGATTCACCATAACCTTAACAGATGAGGAGATCATAAGCACCTCCATTATCTCAGCAACCACCATGGCACGGGTTAGTTGATCCATATCTCGACCATATTTTGCCCAGGTTACAGACATTACCATAAACAGGAAACACTTCATTGAATTTGTTTTATATGCACATGTAACCACCTAAAGAACATTCTCTTCTACCGGTGTTCAGTACCTTTTCAGGTCCCACATCCTCACTGAGTTTCCAGCAGCCGCATAGAGGAATGTGCCAGTTGGATTTAGCGCAATCTGATTGATCTGGTTTTCTCCAGCTGGGATAGTGACTGTTCTGTTAGTACTTCCTGAACACACATCACCAGGCATCGCCTGGCCCGAAGACCTGAGTACAGGAAGGAAGGAGGAAAGGAAAAAAGAAAAAGAAAACAAACTCTCTTATTATGTATTCATAAGCCAATTATGAATACTGAACATTTGACAAAACACTATAGGCATGAATGCAAGTTGTTTTGTGTTTCCATATATTACCAATGCCCTAAGCTGACTTAGCCTGAACACGTAAAGAAAGTCTCCAGCCCCAAACAGTGTACTTAAATTACACTGTGCTGTCCTGTTGAATTAAGTCTAACAATTTTTTTATCTACAAGTAAGATTCATTTAACCTCTTAGCATTCAAGGTTTAGCATACTTACGTCAATGTCCGAATACACTTAGCAGAATCTCTGATATCCCACACCTTGATATAGGAGGTTGAGACTGTGAAGACCAGGCTAGTGTAGTTGCAATACTTTATAGAAACAACATTATTTGGATGACCCCCCAGAGACATAATCTCTTGCCCAGTTACCAGATTCCAGACTTTACAGGTACGATCTAAATAAAGACAAGCAAAAAGGGAAAATAATAATAATTTAAAAAAATAAGCAAACAAACCCCACCAAAGAAACACCACAGAAAACATGTTTTTCCAAAACTCAATTAATTTAAAAAAAGTCCACACATTCATTTGCACTCGTACATAACAGTCCAGTTTGGTAGGCACTTTTAAAGACCCATTTAATTAATCTGTTTTTGTAGAGTACACATAGGTATTACCTACCATCATCAAAACTAAGCGAGGTTAATCATTAAATATTGTGTGGAAGATATGCATATTAGCTCCCATAGCATTTTAAGAGGATAAAATCCCACGTCAACCCCAAACAGACAATTTGGAGGCTGTAAAGTTTGGATGATGATGGATCAAGACTACTACTTAATTTTTAATTCAAGGATTCTTCATCAGGAACATAGTTCAGGAGGGGCTTTGAGCCTCAGCATGACAGAGGACTGACTGCCCCAGCAAAATTATGAAGGCGAGAAGTAATCCAAACTATTTGGTGCTTTAGGAGCCTCTGAAAATCCCAGTGTAAGTGCTTTAGTCACAGTTTTCATCCAGTAGCAAAGGAATTTAAATACTGCAACCTTTTGTGTAAAGGCCCAGATCCCTAGAAGTTTTCAAGACTTCTAAAACACAAATGCAGTGCACATAGGAAACCCTCCTTGTACCATGTACTTCTAAAACATATAGGGTGATAAGACATTTTTACTGGAATAAGTACTGGGAGGATGAATAGAAAACTTCATGTGTAGACAGTGTTCATAAGAGCACGAAGAAGGTAAGTATACCATGAACTCGGCCACTTTAAAAATCCCAACTATCAAGACCAGAGCCCAATATCTGCAATGCACCTGAAAGCTTATTAGCATTCCTGAATTGGCACTGGCTGCTAGGGTTATGGCTGTCGGTGAGCTGAAGCATTCTGCTTCAGGAACAATTTCCAAAAGATTTAACTTTAATTAAACTGCTGTCTACACTCTTGTACTCTTGAGTACAGATATACTTTGTAACATTTTCACCTCCAAAAATATATACCAAAAAAATTCTTCCATAAATATGGGAATCTAGCATATGACAAAAGCAAACATTTACAACATCTGCAAGCACCCCTATATTAAAAACAAACAAACAAACCCTTTAGAACACAAATCTAGATGTAAAATTAAAAAAAAAATACATTTAAAGCCTTTTTTTCCTCCACATAGCCACTGAATTTGAAACTTCAATACAAATTATCAAAACATTTACAGAAGCTAAAAATATGTCCTTTTTTGCATTTGTATCCGCTTGCACAAATGCTAAAATGTTGGCTTAAAACTTATTAGATCAAAAGTTTGCCAATTCACAGTAGGAACGTGTCTTGGTATTTTTAACAGCCGGGTAGTAGAACAGCCACAGAAACCATATCTTTCTTTCAAAGCGCTATTTCTACCAGCTTGAAGAGTTCATAGAGTGGCTGCACCACTCAGTAGGGAATTTAGTGACTACTAGGTCTAGCCCCTCCCACAACAGCCATACAACTCTTACACCCACAAGGGACAAGACAAGGTGCACAGGAGAAGCAGCAAATGGCCCTAGCTCTGCTCAAAGAACCAACTATGGCAGGAAGAATCTATTCAAACTCTGTAGGTAGCACAGCCAAAGATGTGCTAATTTCCACCTCTACCCCTACCCTGAGGCTATTACTTTACATTGTATGTCATGTGTGCACGTTACCGTGATTGGTTCCATCATATCACTCAACAAATGTTAATGTTATCCTTGAGAGTTAATTTTTCCACTACAAATAAACAGCCAAATACTACCCATTGGAATTAAAAAGCTGTAGATAATTACTGTAAATCCTTCTTCAGCTTATGTTGCAAAATGGATCCTCACAATTTTCCAGTGTGTTTACAACACTAAGCACAAACTGAGAATTTCACAATACCCCAAGTTGTCAAAGCAGCCTCTGTAGGCAGCACAGATGCACGAAGCTTGCCTAACCTTTAGATCCAGTGAAGAGAAGATCATCAGTTGCATCAACACAAAGCACAGCCTTGGTATGTCCTTCAGCTGTATAGATACACTGAAGTGGGGACGATCTGATGCATTTTGAAGCAGGGAATGGGTTAATTATCCCCCTAAAGAAAAAAAGAGAATGTGAGTTGGGCATAGTAATAAACACAAATTAAATTAATTTACTTAAATGTAGGGGAAAAAATAATCTATTTTCCTTACATGGGCAGAACAGCTAAATGCCTTTCATAAACTATGTAAGGATTTTTACTGTTTAGCTTCAACAATTATCAACTCTGAACTATCAGTTAAAGGAAATCACATACAAAAACAAACAAATGAAAGAGACAAGATGCTGACTGTTGGGTATATGGGAAAGTCTGCATAATGCTGAAAGAACCAGGATACTTAAAGCTTCTGGACTCATAGGTCCAACCTTAAGACTGCAAATTGCATAAAGACATCTTAGTCTAAATAGCACATCTGAAAAATGGAGCAAGTGTAGTGTACGCTGCCAGTTCCAAACTCAGTAGGCATTTCACTTCAGTTGCCTTCTACGGCAACTTAGAGAACTGCTGCTAACTTGTGTGCCTGAGGAGGGTTCCTACTGCACCCTGTACCCAACACCACACTTGCACTCAAATGGCTAAAAGGGAATATGGTTGGACTACAGACACCCCAGAGGAATCCTCCTGGGGATTTGTAGCTAGTTCTGTGGTGATGGCAAAAGACTAACTCAGCCTGAAAAAACAAACAAACAAAAAAAAAAAAAAAACAAAAAAAACCAAACAAACCAAAAAAACAAACCAGTTGATCACCGAACAAAAATTATTAGCAGTCTAAAATCCCATGCATACAACTGCACACACACATGGGCCCCATTGATTTCTGTGAAGTGTAGAAAAGCCTCAAGGTAATACCCACAAACATGCAACACAATGCTGTGACCTGACCAGCCTGTAGTTAAGACTCACTGTCATGCTCCTCGGGGGATTACACACGTAACTGTGAGAAAAAGGAACTAAGCCATAGCCCTATCTCACCAAAAGAGTGTCAGATGCTTTAGGAAAATGTAAAAATTCCATAACATTGTCCAGAAGCTTGCAACAGGAAGGATAAAGTCCTTCCTGATACTGTCTAACTTTGTGACAATTACCGGGTTTATTTAGTACAGTCTTAGAAATTATTATTTTATACATTTTTAATGCTCAGGACATCTTCATTCATGTAACTCATTACTCCTTCACAACACTTTTATAGATTTAACTAATATTAATATTGCCTTAAATTTTGACATTAATTTCCTCATTTTGGAAAGGTGTTCACCTTTCAATTGGCACCTTTTTATGTTTTCAAGAACACAGGAACAAATTACTTTATTGTTATTATTAATTTAGGTCTCTATGCTTTTGTTTTCTAATACCACACAAAACTAATATGGTTTTCTCTGTAGTATTCCCCAGTTGATTATGATCCTCTAGACTGAGTTATTGCTACTGCTGTTCTCAGCCACTCATTCCCTTGACAAGCCATGTAAAATACATGTCCCAGAGCTATTTACCTACCTATGACCAGTGCTCTGAAATCTGCAGACAAAAAATGCTACAACAACCAGACAAAGCCACCATCACATTATTATTAGCCCTTTGACTGCCCTTCTCTTGAGAAATCAATTTTTCACTGAGTATCAAAATCTGAAGCCACAGCTTAGCAACATGAGTGGGGACATTTCTTTCATTTTTAAGCCACTGTGTGTTCTGTCAGAAAGGCATAATAAAAAACCTCCTCATTTTTATTTACACTGGGATTTAATTTTTAGCAACCAAAGCATACAACTGAACAAGAAAAACAAAAAGAAAAAGAAAGAAGTATATAAAACCTAAGAAAATTTCTGCTCCTCTTCTTTTAAAGAAAAAAGAGGGAAAGAATATGTCTAAGGAAAGGTTTATACTATACTACTTTTTAAAAGAAAAAACCTGACATGCTTAACAGCTATAAAGAACACCCTAAAAAAGGAGAGGGGGAAACATGCTTGACCAAAATTTCAGATTTTTAAACTTCTGGCAAAAGTAAGAGAGATACAGTGCACAAGTATCAGGAAAATTCATGCAGCAAAATGAGATTTCCAAGAACTGGTATAACTTCAGTGAGAGAGGCCAAGAAAATAGAAAAGAGAAAGAGAGAGTACCTGTGTACCTCCGACAGAGAGGAATCACTTTCATCAGACCTACAATCAACAGTGGTGGAATTGTGAGGAGAAAGAATATAGGTATCAGCAAAGTAAAGCCTCCATATGATAAGAACAAACAACAGCATGGCCAATTCAGAAAAGCAATGCAAATCCACATACAGTATGCAGCATTGCTCAGGGTATACCTTAAACGCCTGGTAATATGGGGACGGCGGTGGAATAATAATCTTAAAATAGCACTCTCAGCAGTAAGTTACACTGGTAGACTGTCTCAACCCAAGAAGCTGAGTAACACCAGCTGAGGCATTTCTTATTTCCCCAACATTTTCTTGCAGGAGTAAAGGCAACAAAGTAAAAGGAGAAGATGGATGCATAATTTAACATAGCACTTGCTGAAAATTTCAAAAGGAAAAAAAAGATTCTGAACATCAATGCCTGTTAGCGTAGAAGAAACATGTGAAATGATAATCATAAAAATATAAACATTAAACATATTGATAGCCCACTGAAATAAGAACAGCACTTTGAAAATGATCCTGAGTTCAAAATCCTTCACCTCTCATTTTCAAAAACGTTTAAAAATAAAAACCAAGAAAACACACAAGAAAAAATCCCCCCCCAGACATGAACGTTTGCAGTATGTCTTAAGATGTCCTTCATTTTCAACTTAAATCAAACAGATTCAGCAGTTTCAATTTGACTTCAAAGTCAGTCCAGAGAAAATGAAAAGGGTTAGGTGGGAGTTAGCAATAAGATAAAGGTAACATAGCTAAGATAAAGAAGTTACAAGCACAGTTAAACTACTGAAAGCCTTGCAAGCTGCTGCTTGGTGACGCTGTAGACCACTGGAAAAAAAAAAGTTTTATAAAAAACAATAGGTCAACAGACAAGAGCAATTTCTTGTCTTGCTACAGTCAGAACTAAAGGTTTATTCTAAGTTTGAGTTACAGTTCATAAGCGCTGCATGGCACTAGTATTAGTATTGAAATCTGCAATGAAGATTCTGCTCAAGTCAAATCCACTGTAATTTGGAGTAAGGCTCCTACAGAAACAGATGCCTAACACGCCAGGAAACTGAGCTCTGCTTCTTCTAAACAAGGTACGAATATCATCTGCTCCTCAAGATCACCTCCTAAAGTCAGTCTGTTCAATAATTTGGATAATCTCTAAACAACTGTGTTCCAGCCATTTCAACATCCCATCCTCCAGGGTGCTGTTACGACAGCACTTGGAGCAACGCCAGCTAGTTTTGAATGACTGTCAAAAGCACTGTTTCCTAAATTGTCAGCTAAATCCTACTTTCAAGTGTAAACATGCACACAAATACACATACATCTAAGATTTCTACTGCTCTTTTCTATTTTGGGTTTAAAACTACAAATACCAGACATAGCCTAGAAAACAGGAAACAAGGTTCAGCAGGAAATTGCTTTTCCTGAATTTTTACAATGGTTCCACTGAAGTTTAAAATATTTTCTTTGAAAACTACACAAAAACACAAGAAACATCTCCTCCTGTCTTGCAGGGGAAGGGCAAAATATCTAACAGATTCTACACTGATAACTTGAGTGCACTTTGCAGTTCCCTGCTAGGGGGCTGAGGCTTTACTCTGTGACTTACTTATCCTGCTGAACTGATGTGTTTCCCTGAGAAACAGTAAGACGACTAAAAACATTCATTTCATTACGGGGCCGGCTTGGTGGGGAAGTAGGAGGTGACAGACTAGCCTCTGGGGCTCCAGAATCTGAGCTACAAGAAAAAAAGAACATCTTCTTTAACAGGTTATGAATGGTTAGAGAAGTTAAATGCAACATGCCTCAAAGGTTAGATGCTCTTTTCTTAAGCGAATAAATAAAATTATAATGCTAGCTACAGATATTTCCCAGAGAAGGCAATAAACTTAAGACTACAAATTGCTGCAGAGTGCAAGGTGACACAGTGTTCAAAGTTTATGTGCTAACAGTGAAAGCTCCAGGCAGAAAACACACATACATAAAATGCAGAAATTCTTATAAAACTGCAGTTTCTTAGAGAAATCATTGACTTCTATTAAAAGAAAAAAATAGTCATTTGCAAATGCTCCAGAGGATATTTTCTCAGGGCTCTGCTCCTGAGTTATTTTGTATGGAAAAATACTCTGAAAAAAAAAAAACCACCACAGAATTTGAGCAGTGAATAATTTCACTGCCAACAATAAAAAGTGTCCTAGAATTAAAGAAATATAAAAATACAGATTTATTTTTCAAGAAAATATACTCAAGGTTTAAATTATGTTAGAGAAAATAAATTTTAAATAATCTTACAGTTTTTGCTCTTTTGCCTTTGTCTTTTCCATTGTTTTCTCATAGGCTTTTCTCTTTGCTAAAGGTGAGGGCTCAGGTATCTTCTTCTCTGACAGAGATGGCTGTCTAGAACTAAAGCAAGAGGAATCATTATCTTACTTTGAGGCTTTTTACAAACTTGCTTTTCTTACATTAGCTGTCATTCTCCCACTCAGATTTCAAATTTCAGAATGTGCTTAATCTATTTTTGTTTCTCTTGAATCTACAGACTCTAAATTTGTTCTCTACATTTTAATATAAAAATACACCAAGTTTATTAACTTTCACAGTTCATCAACACATAAAGAGCCAGATACTGAATATGCAAAGGAGATCTACTGATTCAATAATAAAAGAGACTGACTAAAAGAAATACAGTGGAGTATGCATCTCAAATTAAGACCACAGAGAAGATGGGAGGTCTAAGATCTAAAATTTCACATTCCACAACTTTCATCTACAATAGGCCACCTACAGACATGAAGAACAGAGAAGTCACAATGACTCTTACATATTAATTAAACTTTGCATTAACATATTCATGTTTCAATATCAAATTCAAAATTAGGAAGTGAGAAAAAGAACTTCCCATTGACAGCCTGACTATTATAGCATCTCTTCTTTTTGTCCCCCCTTCCCTTCTTCCTTGCTTTCCATCCCTCCTTTGTCTCTCTAGTTCTTGCTCTGAAATAATGCCGGTTTCACAAGTCACTGTGGTCTTTATCCCAAACTTTTACCCTCCATTAAAAATAACAAAAAGATCAAGAGTGCAATATTAATGCTGATACCCAAATGTCATCATTTCACCACAGTCAGATAAAAGAAGAGGGGAATCTGGATGGTCCCCACTCTTCTGAACTCCCATTTCTCACTAGCTGGGCAATCAGAAGAGCAACACTTGCTTCGGTTTATTCTTTTGTGTGTGTGTTTAGAAGTTGTTTCTATGAATATAAGGACCAGAAACACTCATTAAAAGACAGAAAGCAGATTCTGAAAGTGCTTTTGTGCCATACAACTTTACTAAGCAGACAAAGTTCAGCTGGCTGGCCACCTGCCTGACATGGTTACTAGCATCTGGCCTTAGAGCTCTACATAGCTGCAACTTCTCTGCATAAGAAAAGCTGTACCAGTTTCCCTTGAGAGGAAGTCTGTGCTATGTAAAATCCACCTGGGTACTGGCATGCAGAATAACATGATGTAACAAGGACAGCACAACCAAGAACTTGACTCAAATAGCTGAGGCTCTCTCAAGTGATCACATGCACACTGAACACAAGCCCTAACTGGAAGATGAAGGTCCTACCTGTAGGACCTAGTGCCAAGAGTTTCATGCAGACCCTAGAGCTCCCCCCAGGGTCTTCAAAAGACAGATAAAGGAGGAAAAGTGATAACCCCTCTGGTTTTACACAAAAGCCTAGCATTTAAAGTCCACAAAAAGAAGGGGAGCAGGTGGGTTCAATTCCCTCCTCAAGGCCAGAGCACCTATTTCTCTGCAGGGCTCCATTACCTCTAGGCATACTCCGCAAAGGACATAAAAAGAGGTAGAACAGGACACATTCCCTCCTTCTCTTTATGCTGGACCAATATGCATTTAGAAATGAACAAGTCCTGGGGTCACAAGGCAAATCCTATGATCAACCTGATAGGTAGATCTTTCAGCAAGGATGACAAACTTGGGCCATGGTTGCCTATGTCTACTGTGTGGTTTATTTAACCTAGTAGCTGCACCAGAAACTGGAACCCAAGTTCCTCTGCCTCACACCAGCATCCTGCATACTCAGACATAGAGCCAGCTCCCTCTTGCTCACTTTCTACCCGCCCCTTAAGTTCCATCTTTGACTCAACAGTGGCACATCCTCAGAAGAAGGTGTAAAGAGCATGATCACGTTATGAATTCTTTTTGAAAGCCTAGAAATGCAGGTATTATAAAAATGCAGCAGTCTTGCTGGAATGAACTTCCTAAGCATAGATGTAAAAAGCAGGTGCATGATGTCAATTACCTGAAAGAAAAAGAGCAAGACACACACCTAATTGCAGTTTTCCAGTGCCCTTTTAGATTTCTCAGGATATCAGACATCTGAACAGAGCTGATGAAAGACCTACAGGAGACCACTGTACTCTGAAGAGGCTGCTGTAGGTTAGTTGAGCATACCAAAGGACAACAGCACTAGACATCTTTGTATACAGAATTCCAGCCAAACTAACGGTTGCCCACGTGCATTTAGGTGCCTATCTGAATCACCACAGATCTAAGAAAACCAAGGGTTTTCCTGAGTGGAGCAGTTTGTACATATGCAGACACCTAGATTTGCACCTAAGCATATAGTTAATTTCTTACTTCGAGAATGCATATTTTGGATCATTATTACGGCTTCTACCACCCCGAATGCCACTTACTTAAGTGGCACAAGGGAGATAAAGTTCATTGCAGATAAGACCACAATCTGCTCCAGAAGAATGTATTTTATTACAAGAGATATGATGGCACTGCAGGCCAATATAGGAAGGCCAGATGGCTCACAAAGCCTTTCTTCAACAACGACCAGTGACCAGCAAAAATAGCAATAAAGTATACTGAGTTCTAGTTTTGAAAAAGCATCTCAATTGCAGTGAGGAAGCCACTGCAGACTGATTGTGGGAATTGTTGATCATTTATATGCTAAAAAATGATCAATAACAAACCAAAATATATGTGAGGCCTACTACTGATTGAATTGATTTACTGACAGTGAATAACTCTCTAATGCTCACAGAAGGCAGGTTTTGGAAAATCCTGTTTTGCCTCATCGCTGGCTCACTTTCACAAATGGATACATTCTAGAAGACGGAGTGAGGCAAAAGTTGGTATTACCTGAGTCTTGGATGCCAGGTCATAACACTTGACGGTTTAAATCTTGAAGCTTCAAAAAGTCTCTAGTGATCTCACACTAACTGCTGAAACAAGTGGGTTTTCTCACCTATCCTCACCCCCAAAAGCATTCTGTCCAAGCAGATTATACTTGTAAAATGCACTGAAGCCATCGGCATGGGTTAATAATTGCTGTCAGCAGTGTTTTACTGTTCATGATTGCCACCTCAAGCAGATGCTAGAAATACATAGTAAAAATAATACAAATTGCAAAGGTAGATTAGATGGAGACTGTTGTAAAAATATTATGCAAATAGGACAGATGGATAGTGAAAGACTCCTAATTCCAGAATCTGTAACATGAAGATAGCCACGTGTCACAGTTTTTCCATATCACTGAAAGTGGCAAGTGCATTCAGTTTACATGTGAGTTTGTGCAATAAAGAAGCTAGTGCCTAAAAAGCCAAGGGTCTCTAGCAGTGAATGGCTAATAACCAACAGTGATATTGGTATATATAAAAAGAACAGCAAAAGCAAGTGAAAGCAGAGAGTGCATGTGAGAGACCTACTGGCCCCAAAGTAAAAAGACAAAAATAATATTTTTAGTTCTATTTGGCATCAAGTAACACTCTCAATCAGTAAATCTGTTCTGTAGGTAAATGCAACCTGCAAACAGAAAGGATTTTTGAGGATTCATAATATCCAACATGCTTCTTTCAACTTTACACTTGCATGCTCTATTACTGTATAGACTTCTTCATTTTAAGCATGGTCCACAAAAGTTGACTCACAGAAAAATTTTACCTGATAGTTAGGACCATATACAGATATTATTACTACATTATATAAAGTTTTTGGGTTGGGTTTTGGGGTGTTTGGGGGTTTTTTTATCTCTCTCCTGTTCTAAGCAGATTCTCACTAGCTCCCTAGAACGTGTTTCCCATAGCACTAATACAGCAAAGCATCCAAGGTACTACATGGATTTTTCCAACTACTTAGAAACAAGGCTACAATAATTTTACTATGACAAAGCAACTTAACAGAACTTATATCTTCAGTAAGAAACATGCTACTTAGAACACTGCATTTATACTTTCTAGAGTGGTGTTGGTAGAAAAGAAGGAGCAGCTTTGTCAGTATTATTTAGGAAGCTTCAAGTATATCAATCTCTTTTGTAAAGTCAAAATAATAGATTAAAAGAAATTGGCAACATGCATTTTTTAAAAGCGAAGGATAATTAGTACAGCATGGCCAAACTTACATGCTGCCTATCTTAGAAGGTAAGCCAGATGGTGGGGGAATAAACTCTCTGTCCCTAGCAGAAGTATCATTTGTGTCAGCAGCCATCCCACTTTCTTGGGTCTCTGCAACTGATGCAAGAGGGCCAGCCAAAGTAGAGTCTGCAGCACTAGTGTCAGAGGCTAAATCGCTGCTGTCTGCATATAGCAATTCCATCTGGGTAGTGGTCCTCCGACGGGCCTGGAGACAAATAAAAACCAAGTTGCAACTTAAACATTTCACGGTATGTGTCAAGAGTGCTACATTTTAAGCTTATCATCAGCTGGTAGTTAGCATCCCCCTCAATCACTTGGCAACTACCTCTGGAAACTAAATCAAGGAGCTCACCTCTACTCTTTGGCAATGATTTCAGAGGAGGCAATTCAAATTCAACAGCATGAAACATTGATTTGACAACTGGTTTCCAAGGATATCCTTTCAACCAACAACAAGTGCCTGTGAATACTACAGGAGTACAATATTACTCTCCTAAGGTTTATCCAAATGAAATGTTATAAATCAGAGAGGAATAAAGCAAGGTGTAAATTTAAATAGCTACAATAATATTGGCTTAGCTTCTTACACCGATGCTTCTTCTGATACACAAACTCTGCTTCTCACTTAATGTCACTTCAAAAATCATTTAAGCCAACGTGAATTAAGATTCACTCTGCATTTCAACAATTCAAAACCAATAGAAAAACCTCACAAAGGAGCCAAGCTTTGTGCAACAGTCATCCTTAAAAAACAGACCATACATGTTAGGTGTGATGATGCTGTGAAATTAAGATCTATTTCTCAGGGAAAGAAAGGCCACTGGGGAAGACAAAGGTCCAGTCTGAACAGAGTCATTACAGAAAATGACATGTTTATTTTATGTCAACATTTTCAGACCAAACTCACTCAGTTTACCTGCCCAAAGAGCTGCACACCAATGAACACTACCGATAATGCAACAGCCAACCTAGATATATTCCTCCAAAGCCAACTGCAGTTTAGAAAAGTGAAGGCTAAGCTTCTGTTTACTTTGCAAACTTGGTACAGTCCTGTGAGCACAGATGCAAAATCGCAATCAGTGCACATGTTTCCAGTTCCTACCACCATTAATATTAAGCTGCAGCCAGCCTAGGTAAACTAATTCAATGCCAACTGTAATTAAGAGCCTGGAGGTCAAACTTCTATTTATTTTATAAACTTCCTTTACATCTATATGACCACAGAAGCAAATCACAAACAATAAGCACGTTCACAGTTCCCACTGGCATTAACATTAAATTGCAGCCTAAATAATACTAAACTGCAAATCTACTCTAGTTTAGAGTCCTAGTAATGGGAAGAATGTACCTCTTTCTGAAACTGTAAAAATTCAACAACAACATATTGAAAAAGTATATTTTTGTCATTGCTTCTCAGAGAGGAGTATCACCCAAAAACATATGACATATATGCAAGTCTTCATTCATTACTGTCTCTAGAGCAAAGCAAGAGCATTCTGCAGAAGGTGTCATTAAAGTATGAATTATTATAGAATCATAGAATCATTTAGAAGATGTGTAGATGAATTATCATCTTCATCATTGTACAGCCTACCTTGCTTTTGGGTTTCACTTCACCACAAAGCTTCAAAAGATCTGAAGATAATGAACTAAAAGAAAAATTACATCACAGTTAGGAAGAAAACAGTCATATTTCTGCAGAATGTGTGTTTTTATTCTTTTTTTCTGCTGAAATGGTGGGCAAAGTGTAACAAAACAATATCAGAGGTATCTTCTAATGGACACATGATGCATTACAAAAAGAGGAAATGACAGTATTTTTTCTAGAACCAGATCCAGGTACCTGTTAACAAGGATTGCTCACCTTCCTTCTGTCCCAGGACTATGCAATGGGGCATCCTCATCAGTACTATCTTCCAAATTTTCTAGAAAATTTCAAAAAGAATAATGTTAGTCTGTCCATCTACAACAGGACGTGCAGGTTTTAAGTGCTATACAAAACAGCTCAGACAATGTTGAATGTAGATGAACAGCATTTAGAAGGCAGGGATTTTCAAAATATCTTGTCTATTTTCTAGCCAGTCCCCATTGACTTTTCCTGGCATCTAAACTAAGTTTTTTCATGCAATCTAAATAAATCATACACCGAGGCATACTGTGTAAATGTGGTCCTCTATCTATTGTAGCAGAGCAACAGGGATGACAGAAAACCAGAAATAAATTCTAAAAGGAAATCCGGAAGAAAGAAGACAAAGCAAAAGGAAATTAACTGCAAGACATGGAAGAGACGGGATTTAAAATCAATGAACAGTAAGGGTGTCTCTTCCTCCTCTTTTTTTGTAATTTTCTTGTTCTAAGACAGAATCAGCCCAGTTACAATGAAAAAAAAAACCTGTATTTTTAACTAGCTCGTAAGCTGAGACTCAGCCTCAGCTTATATAGAAGGGCACCATTTGGGCTGACAAGAAGCAAGTACTTTATTAGTATATAAGCATTTAGGTTTCAAAACAGGATGATGCCACCATTTAATACTACAGAACTGCTTCCTAAAAATTGTATTAATTGTATTGAAGTTAATTATAAAATGAAGCTGTTCAGTAGAAATGCTGCTGAAGTAAAATGGGTACACAAACCTGTCCACAAAAGACAAAACCAGCATGCATGCCACACTAACACTGTCAACATCAGATTAACATGTCTGCATGCAAACAGTGCAAAACATTAAGCTGAGACAACCAGTCCAGGGCATATGTACAATCAATTCCAAACTGTTGGGAAACCAAATCCCCTAACTTGCATATTATTCTAATAATACATTTTAAGCATAGTTAAAGGACATAGGCAATATATTTCTGCAAGCGAAGTCCTTTATTTTGGAACATACTCATGAAATTTTAAGGATTAAATAACCTTCTAATGACATTCCACTACATCTCTTCTTTATTATTAGAGACACTTTAAGTTTATTTACTTGATTTCTGCCATAAAGCAGATACCATTTGTAATGCATAGAACCAATATATTTGGTACCTATATTAAAAAAGGTTTGTCCATGTATATGTTTTAAGTGCAAGTTCATGCTTTGGAGAAAGGGAGAAAAGATATATAGTTTCCAGTTGAATTCTGAGAAGGAACGAAGAAAAGGAAAATGCTGCCTTCTGCTGTATGCTACATCAAAAAATGTTTCCCGAAAAAGTCAAAACCATACATCAATTTAGTGCCAACACCGACAATGCACTTCAGAGGTGCTCAACTGCTGTATTATTTTTAACAATGCAACCTTAACTATCAGAAATACAACAATATTATAAAGCAGGGTCACAGGAATAGCATTCTGAACTTTCTTTTTTGTTCCATCCTGGATTTGAGCCCACATTAAACCTTTTCTATACACGTTATTATTCTGTGTCTTCTGCAGAAAAGGGGATCCAGAGTCCTGCTCCTTCTAGCAAGGCACAAAAGCAGCATCAATAAAGCAAATGCATTTTTTTTTAAATATAAGATTCATATTAGGGTGATGTTACTTCATCCCCTTCTCATAAAGAACTTGTGATCAGCTTTTGCAGGTAACAAAGTAGAAAGTGTGGGATGGCCACAGAAGATGGGATTTTATTTGTAGGCTTACACTCATGTGACCAGACATGAATTGATATTTTTCTTCAGTTTGTCTGCAATTCAGCACAGGAAGACTGCAGGAAGCCCCCAGGTAGAAACCAGCACACAGAATCAACAAACAATGAGAGGAGGCAGAAAAGCAAGATTCTGCAAGAAGTCCTGAGCAAGAAGAGATGAAAGGATCAATAAAGTTAGTAAAGGCAGTACTGCTTGCGAGGAGCAGCTGAGATGACTGCTAATAAACCAATGATTATGGAACAGTGGAGAGCTTTACTGATGACTTGTCTTCATCTTCATGCAGGGACAAGTGGAGAGTACCAGTACAATGCAGCACATCAGCACGGTTCATCCAGAGGAAGTGACATTTGACCAGCCCTCTCAAGATCTGCACATGTGGCTGCGAGTCACATCCATGAACATCCAGATGTCATAGGTGGGAAGGAAAAGCAGCTCCTACAATTCTTCAGACAGGAGTCACTCCAGCAATACTTCAGGACTCAACTTCATGGTCATGTTAACTCTTCACAAGAGCAGATGGGATAGCGAATGGCAGCTGGTTCATCCACACACAAGGCAGGTGTGCATTCACACAAAACCTGAGCCTGTGATGTACTCTTCTGCAGACTGAACCCTTTTCTTATGTCTATGCTTGAATGTAGACGCACAACTACATTGGGAATGCTCAAACTTCGTCAAGCCAAGTGTATTCAAATGGCTAAGAACTTTTGAAGATAATCAGAGCTGAATCTAGGCATTAAGGGAATGGTTCACAAGCACCCTGTAAGTGCAACCCCTCTGCTTGGGATGGGACTGGCTGGATACTGCCACTGAGCTGCCAGGCAGCCTGGTGAAATTGGTCTCAGGATCTGCTGCCACCCACTCTTCCACCTCTGGGAATCATCTCAGGTTACCAGGGAGCCCCTGCTGACCAGCTGGCAGTCCCAGCCTCAAAGCCTCACTACAACAGTGTCTGAACTCCCTGCAGCTCAAAAGGTTTAGCCAAGAGTGATCTACAAAACACAAATTATCAACAGTTTGGATTTCAGTGTGGACTGAGGTTAGTACAGCATATTCAGCCGAGATACACCCACAGTGAAATTTCCTTCCTATAAAGTGTTAGCATAGTCCTGACTGGTTTAGGCATTTTAAAAGCCTCGGTTCATGCTTGCAAAGTGTTAAAAAGCTTCTTTAATGAGATACACTCTACAAAAATTTTCACAATAGAGCTACTGCTCCAATGCATTTAACAAATGTCTTTTCACTGCTCCAGATGCTGTTAATAAGTAAAAGCCTGTCCAGAGCTAAGGAAAATGCAATACTACCTTCCTGACTGGAGAAGCATTGCTCTCACTCCATCGGGGTGAACACACACACATGCACACACATTAAGGGTCTGGTTTTGATACACTATGATATTCATAATCACTGAGGTTCCTGAATAAATACAGGCCGTATGCAGCAAGATACCCTGACACAGATCTTCAGGTGTCACCTGTCAGGAAGCTGGCAAAGCTCTCGCCAGTTTACACCAGACAATGATCTATATGTTTTCAGGCAGTCTTGTCCTTTTGAAATGTTTCAGATGCCTATGCAAACTAGCCCAGGACAGCATAATGGGATTAGAAGTAATACAAGACAATACAAAAGGAATTGTTACTGACATCAGGAATATTTTTTTCAAGTTTCAGACATAGCCGATTTTGTGGCTGGGAGCCAGGGAGCAAAGAAAAGTGTAATTTATTTGGGAATCATTTAAAAGCAACCACAGCAAAAGACTCATCTCCTCAAAATCAGTGAAGTCAGTAACTAAACCCAACTGAAAAAGTGAGATGTAATCTGCACTCTGTAAAATATTTACATTACAAAATAAGCTATCTGCAAAACGTTAAAAATTACCTGCGTGTTAAGAATTACTTTTTTTCAGACCTAAAAAGATGAGGAATTTGTCACCTACGGCAGTAGTATATCACGACACAGCTTTATGTAGGCTAAACATACCATAGGTTCGTAAGCAGTAAGTCATGATTTTGAAATACAGCTCTGCTTACTGTGTTCAATACTTATCTGACAAATCTAACTAACATGAGGGCTATGGGTTGTTTCAGAAAGGAAGAAATGCTCTGTAAGCTCATGATAATGAGTACATTTACAGAATAGTTCATGCAAACTTCACAAACTCACAAATTCTAAGATGCACCAGTTAGTGAACATGAATGAATTAGTAACTCATGCAGCTGTACAGTACACAGAAAGCTAAACATACTTACCCAACGGTATGCTATCTAGGTCTGTGTAAATAACAGCAACAAGGAAACAAAAGCAACACTCCAATCAAAACATATCCATTTATAGAAAGAAATAAAACAAAAGTACCCAAATGTATTCTAAATTTTTCTTAATATCATCTCATGAGAAATAGAATAGATGCCGTCACAGACATGTGATGCCACTTTCAAAAATCACTAATATATGATGATTGAACAGGATTGAATATTTAGAATTTCATATTCAGAAGTTAAAATCATATCAAATTGTAAATGCATGGTCTTTGTAAAAATAACAAGCAGGTTATTTGAATTTTAAAAGTCTCAATAATAAAAAAATCTTCTTTATTTCCCACATTTCACTGCTGAGGGGATATACTTAAAAATGACGTACATGCACAGCAATTGTGAAATAGAGTTTAAGATGTTGAAATACAGCATCTATTCAAAAAGAAATAGCCTAGAATGCCCAGTACAGCATGCATGAAAGGCAAACATGACATGCAGCTGACTCTTCAGAATACAAGACAACAAAATTACCTTGCAAAGCATGACCCAGCAAAGCATCAAGTTCAGGATTTAACTCAGCTTTTTCTTTTAGCATATGAAACAGCAGTTGGTTTTGAGTAGCACTAGTAATTTCTGTCTGCTTAAGGCGTCCCTCAAGAACTTTAATCTGAGCTTCTTTCTGAGCTGCTTGGAGACCCTAAGAGAGAGAAAGAAAGAAAGAAAAAGATAACAAATGCTTTATCACAGCTCTTTTGTTACAAAATGAGAATTGCCAAAAAACTTTCTAAAAACTACAAACACAAACAACATGTACATTGTAACCTTCCTCTCACATCCTAAAGATCTGGTGCCAACTAAAGGTTTTTGGGTTTGGGTTTTTTTTTTCCCCCTTTGAAAGGGACTTATTAAGCATTCATTTAACTTGTGTTCCTCAGACTCTGCCTTGCAAATATGCATTTAGTGGCTAAGCTGGACTTGGCTCCCAAGTACAATTCATAGATTCTTTGCATTTATTTAAGAGTAGCAAGCATCTGAAAAATCAACACCTCCATTTTTCACAAATACTTTTTTTTTTAATTACTACCTATAACACTCTATAACAAACAACAGAAAAAAAAAACCAAAAAACAAACAAACAAAAAACCCAAAGCACCAACACCAACCCCAGAACAGTAATCTTTCCTACAGAATTACTCAGTGAACTTTCAGCTTCTGCTGGAAGCTCTCATGGCCTAACTTAAGAGAGAATCCATTCTAAGGGAACTTCCCTAGACCCACGGACTAATGGGAATTTTTTAGCTGTAGAAAATGTAGCCAAGGAAATTTACAGAGAATGGTTTCCAAATAGAAGAAACTGTAGTGAAAAATGAAGGTACAACACATCTTCTCAAAGACTTGTAGGATAACAGAGGACTTTGAGTGCTAGTACTTGAGAAAGTAGTGTAGTACTATGGACTTAAACATTAGATTCTGATTTTATCATGAACTAAAACAACATATCAATAGACACATTTTGCAAGTGGAAACAAACAACAGAAGAGACAGCAGGTATGACCAATTTTGCAAGAAAATGTACCTTCAGTTTTTTTACACAATAATTACTTATCAGAAAGAGGAGAAATGCCTTCACATAATGGAGCTTTTTATCATGATAAAGAGAAATTTTTCACAGAGTAAGTCAGAGGTAGTTCTCATATTAACTCTGCTGCAAGGACTCAGGTATCCATTCAACCCACCCAAAGGCTGAAAAAAAGTCAAAAGGCTGAAATTTGCAGAAGCCAATGTGATTGTGGGAATTTTCTTTTTTTTTCCTTTTTTTTTTTTTTTTTTTTTTTAAAAACCAACACAAACTTTTTCAATTACCTGCATAGTGATGAATCAAGAATGCAAAAAAAGAACAGAGAATTGGGCAGTGGAACTGACCCAAAGCCCATTTCAATAGCCTTGAAATCTTTCATTTCATTCAATGACACTGAGTATGGCCTCCAAACAGAAAGAAAAGCAGCAGAAAGAGCACACAATACGTGTGTGCACAGGGTTATAGACTGCCAAATACTAATTTTGAAAATACTACTCCCCAAGGCTTTCAGAAAAAGCCCATATTGCTCTATACAAAAGGAGAAGTCTGACTAAAGTATGCTGCTTATCAATATATTTTAAAAGCCATATTTTTAAGGACGTGGCTGAGCCAGTCTTTTTTAAAAGATCCTGAGCATTCTTTAGGAGCTTGCTGAAAAACATATGAGATTATTTATTTGATTACAAAAAGCTAGTGCTCATATAAGAAAAACGTGAGGTAATTAGAGAAGTAGGCTCTACTGGCGGTTGAAAAACAGGCAACAGATTGAAGGGGACAATGGATCTCAAGGACCTTCACACCGAGAACCAGTGTGACTCAGTAGCATTGACCACCTTTGTTTTGTCTGGCTTACTTTTCACAGGTATAAATTCACGTTAGTCAGTCTTTATGTTGGCACAGCTCTGCTCCTGGAACATGGCATAGTTCTGGCACACATGTACTTCACTTAATACATTACCTTATTGATACCCATTGTGAGGAAGTGATCAAGCAAATACCGAGCTTCTGTCAAAGTGCAAGCATTAATCACTGCTGTTACATCCAAGGTCTCTCCTTCTTCCTA
Source organism: Morus bassanus (assembly GCA_031468815.1). Lineage (NCBI taxonomy): Eukaryota > Metazoa > Chordata > Aves > Suliformes > Sulidae > Morus > Morus bassanus. The sequence goes on from CM062571.1 coordinate 68,375,696, forward strand.
CACATGTAATGACAAAAACAGTCAGATGGTGAAAAATGCATTTTTAAAATTTTTGTTTTAAATTCATTACAGTAATCATAGAAAATAGAAACAGTAAAGATGCTGCAGTATCACCCAGTTCATCCCCTTGGTACCTTTAAACCATGTCTGAGAGATTTTTTTCCAAACTATCCCCAAAACACCCCACAGTACAGACTTTGCAACCTTCCCAGTCTCTTCCAGTGCTTCAGTTCCTTTCCTGTTAGAAAGCTCTTCTCAACCTCCAATTCAGACCCCTTCTTTCCACAAGCCACTCTATTCAAAGTGGATGCAGAAATGACTGCATTTCTTCACTCTCTCCAGCCTTCATGCACTTGAAGACTTCTCCCCCTAGTCTTTCTCTCATTTTTCTTCTGATTATTCTCAGTCAGTATTAAGCACTCTGGTACCCTTAAGAATTATTAAGCCCTTCATATATTATTATTTATTAATTATTATTAAGGTAATTATTAATACCCTTAAGAATTATTAATTATTAAGTGTTCACTACTTCTTTACTGGTAAAGTCCTGTAACCTTGCACCATACTGTCCAAAATTCAAGAAACCCTGATGTGATTAAAAAAGTAAAATCTGCTGGCAATGTAACATGTATCAAAGCACAGATAAGCTCAAGGTGGGAGAGGAAGAATGCAAGCAATGCCGTATAAAAATACTGGTAAGCATTACAGTTCAGATTTCATGCTACCATGTGCCAAGAGACCTAGGAGGCTGTATGTGGTGAATTCTACCTGCTAGATCTTGTAAAGTATGACGAGCATTATAAGAGTTTTCACATTTGGATTTCACTGCTTTTGGTAACATTCAAATTTCTACATCAATCATAATAAACAATTTCCCTTTACTAAATTACTATTTGAAAAGTCAACCCTAAACAAGCAACTTGGCCTAAAAAGGCTCTTTAGCTACAGAAAGCTACTTATATTACATCATTAAAAATATACTAAAATGAAATATAAAAATATATAAATTCTTAAATACAAAAATACTTAAATATATTTAAAGTATACAAAAACAATACAAGGGAGTGGAAGCATGTCAACAGCTGCAGGAAGATGATACAAGCTGTTAGCCTTCAGTCCCAAGATTTACATTAATTGAATGCCAGCAGAATAGACAGCATCACCTTTGACATTTAAATACTTCGCAATCTTAACTTGCATTACACTATTGACACTAAAACTCAGATGTGCAAGTTCAGTTGTATAAACACTCTTCATTTCAGACTTCACACAAGTAATTATCAATTTTCATTTCCTGGTTCAATAACTATACAGCCAAAACAAAATTCATTTCCACATGAGAACATTCTCAAGGTTAACACAATTGGGGTTTTTTTTTCTTCATTTTACCATTTTTGTATTAGTATCTGACCTACCTTTGCTTCTTCCATTTGCATAATGTTTGCTTGGCAGTCAGAAATGCTGTCATTAATGTAGTCTATATTCGCAGTTAGTGATTCCATCTCTTCATTTATGTTTTGGACATTTCTATCTGCTTCACTGCCACCCCCATCCCTGATGAGCTTCTCTCTTTTCTTTGAAAGCTTTTCTCTTCTTTTTGTAAGTTCTTCACGTTGCTGTTTTCCCCAAAGACAAAATATTACATAAAAAAAATTAGTAAACACTTAGGGCATTTAAGCACCTTTTTGTTTTGTTTTCCTTTCCCTATTATACTTTAACTGACATATCATGATTTCTACAGGAAGTTATACAGGTGAATATATTAATATATTTGCACATGATTCCATTAACGTGCTTTTTATTTCTTACTAAGCACAGCAATCTCATGGTCTGAATGCTTACTGGAGTTGTTTAGAGCTTCTTCATTGACTGCAGTGGATTCCAATCACTTTGCCTATGCCACCATCACAGCAATTCATTTACTGTAAACATAAATGTACTGCTCTCTATTTGATATGACGATACAACCAACAGTGATTAGTAGATCACCCACCGTAAGTAACCTGTTCATATCTGCCTCCATATTGGAAATGGTCATCTTCTGCATAATGATATCAGTCACTCTGCGTTCAAGTAACTGCCACTTCATCCTGGCTGCCTTTGAGGAGTAAACTCTGCTTGTCACTGCTTTCCGTTGGTATTTCTTTCTGTGATAAACACAAGAGAAATGCACAGCTAAGTCTAAAGTAGTCCAATTACACATTTGAATGTGGAAATGATCAGGCCAGAATATTTTTCACAGACAACTTAAATCTCTTGCAGAATTTCTTGCAGTTTTTCATTGCACCAGACAGCTACCTGCACCCAGCCCTGAACTCTACTGCACTTTAATATATTGCATTTGAAAAACAGGTATCAAACACTGCGGCATCTTGTATGACGCACCGTTGAAATCAAATGCCACCTAAGAGTTGTTCCCTATTTAACAAGGAGATCTGTTTCAAATCACAATGGAAGATGGCCAATAAACCTAATATATTAAATTGTGTTTTCCAACAGGTTTTTCTTTGTACTTAAGAACACTGCGGGCATTGCACCACCAAGGGCATTTCTCTTCAAGAATAGATTAACTGGATTTTGAAATTTTGGGGTTTCTGAATGCGATTTGTCCTTTAATGCCATTTTACATTATTTCACACTGTCTTCAACCCACAAAACTCAAACTGCATTTGATAATGGTAAAATGCCCATTTTATGAGCATTACATGACAGCAGTTTGAAAAATAACAACTACTGCATGTTCCATCACAGATTATCTGCTAGAAAGTCCATGCAATTTTCAGTTCTCTTGAGAGAGTACTAAACAGTTTTAAACCTTACCCTGTTCCATTTGTTGCAGTTACAGATAATGCTTGAACCCTTGCAACAGGAATTCTCATCTTCTGCTGTGCTGCTGTTCTTGAACCATCATGCTCAACTGATGAGCTAGAACCTGGTTCCTGTACAGGATGCTCAGGCAGACTCAGCTTTCGACTTACTTTTCCTGCCACTTTATCAGACAGAGGCCTTACTTGCCGACGAAGGGCTGTGACCTGAAACAGAGTGCAAAGACACGATTACCTCTCCCCAAAACTGCATTCTAAGTTACAGCAATACAATATCATTTTGTTTTCAAAGATGCATTACTGTTTTACCACAATACCTCTTCAGTTTTGCGACGTAAGATAACTTCTTGATTTCTTTTCTGAGCTTCCAGAAGCTTGAGCTGATGCTGTGAAAAAAAACATAAGCAGCACATGATATTTTTTCCATTATCTGCCACAAGGAGTGTATTGTGGAAAAAAAAAACCCAAACCCAAAAATAAAAAAAAAACACCAAACAACCTTTACATACTAATACAAGTTTGCAAAACTGCTGTGACATGAAGAGAACAAGTCACAATGGTTTCTTGCTCTTTCTAGGGCAGAATGAAAATAAGTGTTTCACTGTATCAATTCTCTATCAAAAAGAATATTTGCATGCAAGTAAGGTGGTAGCAACAGTTTTGCAAAAATTAACTAATAAAATAGTACTGAAATGCATATTCAATAAGCCTTCTATTTTCTATTGCACTTATCACCTGAAGCTAGGAACTAAGTTATCACAGAAGTCAAACCAAATTATGTGCATTTTGACTGGTGAAAATCCACAGGTGTATGCCAGTCTCAGTGAATGCATATACACATGGTGTGCCTGCAAGCGGATGCACATCATAATGATAGATGCTTATTCCAAATGAAATTCTTTATCTGTCAAATCACCTCTCGTTTGCGTTGCTCCTTTTTAAGCTGTGCAATCTCTCTGTTTCTTCTAGACTCAGTCATTCTAGCTTTCTCCTGCTCTTCTTTCATTTGTTTCATCAAGCGAACCTGTAAAGAGGACATCACTTAGAAATAGCTGTTTACGCTTAAGTGCTGTGCCCTGCCCCCACTTACATAGAGTTTCTTCTTCAAATTGCCATCTTCCAGTATATTACATGCTTTTAGCAATAAACCTCCTCCATCTAATGTGTCTTCTTCACTAAGTGCTGAATAACAGCTAATAAGCAGTGCAAGCTTCTCCATATTTGATACCGTAATTTCAGTTCATTAAACCTAAAAGCCACCCCCCTCCCCCAGGAATAGCCTAGTCTTCATATCTTCTCTGTTTTCAGACTTTGGAGCAGCTGACAGAAAGAACAGAGTTATCTGGTAGATAAACACGCAGGAGATTTCAACCCATTTTTCAGTAAACACTCATTGTACAGCACTTCAATATACTGAAATATACCTTGGTTTTCTTCATCTCTGTCACCTCCTGCTGCAATTTCTTCAGTTGCTTTTCATATTGAGACTGATTTTTAAGCAATCGTGCATGTTCCTTTTGCGCTGTCTGAAGTCTCTGCAGTTCTTTATTCATGGCTTGGAGCTTCTTTTCATATTCTGACTTGATTTTCTTAGCTTTTTCTTCTGAATAGGTCTCTACAGAACCTAGAGCAAAAGGGAGTTCTTAATCTGCTTTTGTTCGGGATGTTTTCACTTTGCCAGCCACAGCAGATGACTGCTTTCTCTGCTTTTAGCATTATCTGCAATATCTTTGAAAAATTTATTTTGTCTCTAGCTCTTGTCACCTGCACTGCTTCGAGCTTTCCACCTTGTATGTCTTCTCGGATAAGAGATCAAGTACTAACACTTTCCTTCTGATTTCTTTGCACTAGACAAATATCTGAGTACCTGAAGACACAGATACACACATGCTTGTTCACACATATGTGCACAAGATCATAACAACAGTCCCAAGAGCCATCAAGCCTAGTATTCCTTTTCTGGCACTGATCAAAAGGGAACATCTTAAGGAAGAATAAGGGAACAGCAAAAGCATATGAAGTATATAATTATGAAGCATATATAGTATATTTTTAAAAAGAAAGAAACAAACAAAACACTTGCCTCAGTACTCTCCCAAAGATCAACCACCTGTGGCTTAGGACTTCCCAAGCCAGAGATAGTTTGTCATCTCAATACGATTACATATTCAAAAAAGTTTGGTCAGTAAAAAAAAAATAAATCTTTGTAAGGCCACTGATCCTAGTTCTTATTTTTATGCAAATCAAAAGAAAGGTGGGAGGGAGGAGTGGGAAAGAACTTTTAATTCAGAAACTATCTCAAGGACTATGCTGAAATGAGAGCTCCTAGAAAACTGAAAATGCTTATTCAACCAAATCAAATACCTGTTAGCATCATTATCTTTTTAAAAAGAATCTCTCTCAGTTCTGGTAGAAACTAGAATGAGTGAAGTATGATTCACTGGCTTTATGGGTAGAAACCTATTTCTGTTTTCTGTGATTTCTTATCACATTTGAAAAAGGAAGTGAGGGAAGTAGCAAACAATTCAATTTGAATATCTTACACAACATCTAGATTTAAGTGATTTTGTACTTCTTACCCAAGTTTTGAAGAACCTGATCTCTTTCAAGCTGAGTGTCTCGAATCTTGTGTTGTAGCATCATTAGTTTTTCTTCATATTGTTTTTTCAGTGTTTGCAACCTTCGCTGGCTGTTCTCTAGTTCATCTATCAGTTTCTGCTTAATGGCTATTTCACAGGTGATGTTTGCCAAGTCAGCTTGATAATTTTCTAAAATAAAAAGATTTGAGTAATTAAAAATTAAGACTTCTGTTAAAGAAACAGTGAAGATCATATAACTATAGATACCCCCCTGCAATGTTAGTGTCATTTCCTGATATGTAAATTGTGCACAGGAGAATTCTACGTAAAGCACAATGCAGCAAGCAAAACTATTATCTACAGTTCATGATAAAGTCTCCTCCTTAAACACTCTCCCCATCGTAGAACTAGGAAAGAGGTAGGGAAAGATACTTCTCATTGGATCACAGTTGCCCATATCTTGTAATTCCTCACATTCAAATCTCAACATCAGCAATCTGTCCTTCCCCACACAAAAGCTGCACAGGCTGTGAGACTTCAGTCACATCTCAGGGCTGGAGAATAACTGTCATTCATAAACCCAGCAGATTATAAAAGGAAAATTTGACTGCTGGCAGACTCCAAGGGGAGACTTTCCCTTCTCTAGCTCTCAGAAAAATACAGCCAAAATTCTGAGAAGAGAGGAGCCACCTAAATCATGGAAGTGGAATAGTGAAGGGAATGAGAAAAATAGGAGGAAAAAGTAAAGGAAAAGAACAAACCCACATGCTAAGTTTATAAAAGTTTTATTGATTTCTTTAGTCAATTAGGTCCTTTTTTGGCTTACGATTATGTGCTCCAGAACAAAGATGTCAGTTCAGGATTTTTTTTTTTTTTTCCAGGTTCTGCAAGTCCTGCTAATGGTTTGTGTGACTCTCAGACAAGAAGGAACCAACAGATTTGGTTTGCCCATTTGGCCCGACTCACATGACAGAACTGCTGGTGATGCTGCCTCTGACTCTAGCAATCCTAATTTGCATGCAACACGTAAACCAGCTGTTAACGCTTCTACATAAAGCCACAGCCTCTGAAAATGAGGAAGGCTGATGGACTTCCAGCCTTTCAAAATTAAATTCTACCCAATTCCAAATTAGCTGAATGGGAGCTATCACCTTGGTGATTAGTCCCAAGAGATAAAAATAATCCAGTACCTTACACTTCGGATATTCTAACTAATGAAGAAATGTGTTCTCAAACACCTGATGGCCTCTGGTGAATTTTAAAGCCTGTACAGGGACTGTTGATTAGATGTATATTACATGTTTTAGCACCATAACCAAAACCAAATTCACTGGATGTACAATCCACATGCTACCTTGCCTACCAAAACCCAAAGAATGACAGATAGGATTCGTAAAATTCCAGAAAACATTGCACTGACATCACCTTTCTCATCAGAGTCGGAATCCGATTCATCTGAGCTTTCAACAACTTCCATGTCATCTTCATCCTCCTCCTCCTCATCTTCTTCATCCTCATGATCACTTGCTTCCTGAATTTCCTCCTACAAAACGTACAAAATAGAGAGATGTTGAAGCATGCCCACACTTTTCCATCCCCCGGTCACTTGTGACTATCACTGTGAAGCCACAGTATTCACCCGACCCATTCCTGATTTCCTTTCTATAACCTTGTAAATCTTTAAACAGAAAATGAAAAAATAAACCAAACACTTCTAAATACTTACTGCTTCCAATTCATTATTCTCTCTCTCTGAAGTGCCTTTTTCATCTCTCTTCTCCTGCTCGTTATCTGTGTTATCCTCTTTAACACTAGCAGAAGAGGCATAGACAAAATATTCACAAACTGAAATGGCATGTGCTTCCCATCCCCCAAACCAATAAGTTGTAATTCCAAATAAAGATGAAAACCAAAGTGTAGTTAGACAAAGGTACAGGTGTTGGGCATGGGTAAAACACAACTTCCAAACTCCTGCAGATAATAAAATAATGCTCAATTACTCTTAATCTTAGCTTGCAAAATAATGTTAATGATTAGCACATTGTTTTAGGGCATATTGCACAACTGGGACAAGCACAATACACATCTTTATATACTACAGCAGTACTCATTTTGCATGGAAGTTGCAGTGTACCCAGAATAGCTTTTATAAAACAAAGGAATAACATTGTGTGTAGGTACAACATACATTACAGATATTACTACACTCACAAGCTATAACAGAGCCTACTGTGCTTAAAATAATCTGAAAATTTATGTATAAGCTTTAAACAATATCCTAGTTTATCATATTATAACTACTCTTTTGATCAGTTATCTACTTTGACATCAACGGAATGCTCAAAATAGGCACTGATACAAAAACAAAAAGAGTCGAGAAATACTGAATTTTTGCAATAGGACTGTCTGTCTCAAAAAGAAACTTTTCCCAACTATCAAGATTACATTTTAGTATATTTCCTCGCTTTTGTTTTTCAGACTACGGTTCAAAACTTATTTAACAGTCAAGTATCTCTATATTCTCCCCTCTCTTGGCAACCTGAACTGTAGTGACGGCTTATGTAAATTACAGCAGGGGTTTGTTCTGTTTTGAAGGTTTGGAGTATTAGCCATTAGGATGAGTTTTAACATTTTTAAGTGCACATTTGAGACATCACATGCAAATGTAAAATTCAAAAATCAATGGCACTCTGCAAATTGTCACAGACCAAAAGGCAGTCCCTCTAGCACTACATGTGCAAAACCCAAACCATCTCCAGTAGATGGAAAATTGTGATAGAACAGGGCTAGACACCATAGCGGGTAATAACAAAAAACGTGGTTAGGATTGCATAATGTGGAATCCATCTCACCTAACTTCAGCTGCAAAGAAGTTTAGCAAGTTATGTGCTGTCACTGATCAGGCGAGGTAACTAGAAATGCATATCTTCCTCCACTGACACCAAGAGGGGCTCAGACTCAAGGTCTAACTCTTAGACAAATCCAACACGCGGGGCAGTGACAAGAAATGTCCAGCAGATTCGAGACACTAAAATTTGGCATGTGACACCTAAAAGCCACCTTTAAATTGAGCTCTACTCTCATTTCCACAGATCGTCTTCTCACTCAGCCCACAACATATTCTGGCTTATGTTGGTTAACAAGCCTAAATGATAACAGATCTTAGCTGCAATATACATGCAGATTGAGGCAAATCCCCGGTTTCCCTTCTGCCTGCACACAGCACGGAGCTCACCACTACAGAGAATTTGTGTTCTGCCTAATAAAGGGGAGAGATAGGAGAAAGGAGAGCCAGCAGCTCTCCCAGGCAGAGCTGTACTGCTTAACTTGTGTGCTACTGATCTGTGGATTCATATCAGCTGCATGCATTCAGTGGGGGTTTTTTGGATCAGACAGCTGAAAAAGAAAAGCTCTGTTACTTTCATTTTTAATGACAGTATATTTCTCTTTTTAGAGCCCTCAACTTAACTGCTTTCTATAACCAACTACTTTATCTACCACTTTGTCTGAAACTGAATGGAAGGAATGGTCAAGGCTTCAGTCACATGCTTTCAAAAATAAAAGAAGCATACTTAACCGAGATGTGAAGGACCAAGACCTTCTTGATCTTACATGCCAAAATTATTATCGTCATATACTGCCTGCTACACATTTCATACCATATGAACTACTCTGCCTTCCTCCTGCCTTTCATCCCATACAGGCCATGCAAGAAAGAAATCTACTTAATTCTATAGCGGTTTCCAAAGGCACCACCTCCCCACAAATGCCTGCTCAACACTGCAATCCCAGAGTCAACCTCAATTCCACAACAGAGGTTTCTTCCAGTTAAAACACCTGCTGAAAGTCAAAACACAGGGAAGAATTTTGAAAAGCCAAATGAACTACTCCTGAAGTACCTATGAATCTGCCCAACTTCTTTTCATGTATGACAACCAGTTAATTGAAATGACAGGTAATTAAAAACCTGGGAAATATTCCAACCTTCTTTCTTCTTGACTGCTTTCCTCAAGTTTCTGTAGCCTTCAAAAGCACGAGGTACAGTATTGGAAGGCCAAGCCAATGAAGGACAAACCAGACAGTGAAAAGCAAAAGTGATAAGAAGGTAAAAAAAATGATATATGAGCTTGTGGAGTTTAAAATGAAATTTTAAAAGATACCATCAAGAGACAACAAGTAGTAAAAAGGCAATACATTTTGCACAGTTGGAAAGTAAAACAAAGAAGAAGCATTTGTAGGTTAACTAATCTGTCACTGTCAACAACTGCAAATTCAAGTTACACTAACGAAGTTTTAGATATAGACAATATATTTCATTCTGAGAATTATTTCTAATATGAATTCAAAAAAACTCTTAGTTCTAGAAGAAGCTTTCTCCTCTTTTGCCACTTAAAACTGGCACATAAAATACCAAAAATGAAGCAAGAAGTAATGCCATTGAACCAAAGTTATATATCCTCAGGAATATATCAGGAAAAAACCAATGCACTAGTTTTATAATATGGTAACTGATAACATATTGTAATATAAAACAGTAATGAGAAATTTGAAGTACTAATTTTCTAAATCATATATTCTGAATATAAATCATATCAAAATCTTCAAACTGCATTTATTTTTTGGTTTGGGGTTTTGTTGCTTGTTTTTAAATAAAAAGCAGAAAACTGCAGTTTATTTTTCTGGGATTCAAAAAGTACATGCCAATGATTGCTTGTTATTTTTTAATAAATTAACAAAAATGTGCATCAGAAGCAATGAGGTGGACAAAGCATTAGTATTTTTACTTGTACTTTTTCCTCTTGAACAAATGTGGATGTACCAGTAAAGAAATGTCTGCATAACTTATATAAGTGTAGAGATGGCTTAAATTTCAACAACTACTGAAATTCCTCATGTTCCTATTATGAACAAGTCTTGAGCAAGAGCTTTTGCTGCCTTTTCACCTTTTCACCTACTGCCTGCCATCTTCCTTCAGTATCAGCTAGGACCTAACATGCTGAAGCCCATGTCATTTTATCACTAATTTAGTTTAATAAAGGTTAGGGAAATCAAAAGACAGCAGTCAAAAAAGGTTACCAGGTATGTAAAGCTGACTAACGATTGAAAGGGACATGAGAGATTTGCTCTGGGGCTTTTGCTGAGTAGCTTACATCATGGGACACTCCAATCAAGCATGTCAGTATTTCAGTAGCCAAAACATTACTGCCACTTAAACGGTTTCCAAAGAACTTTATGACAGATGCTTATTAAAGGCTACAGGTATATAGCAGTACATACCTGCTGCTCATTCAGAGACTGGCTCTTAGATCTTCAGGCTAGCTCACAACAATTTATTTAGAGAAGTTGCATCTATTTAAAATTATGCACCTTTCATCATACTGACCTATAACCAGGGAACAGATCAAGAAAGGTAGCAAGATGGGGCAGAACTAGTAACTAGGCTTACCAATCCCACTTTAATAGGAAAACGCTAGTTAGACAACTTTAAAAGAACCGCAACCCTAAAAAGAAATAGTACAGTAAAAGCAGCTAAATGCCTGTAGAAGACAGAAGTAGAGCAAAGAGTCCCTACCAAACTGCACGGTAAATTGTCCCTTTGCAATACATTAGCATACCCATTGCCAATTCCTGAAATTTCAAGAGAAGAAAAATTCACAGTGATCTAACCTAACACAGACTTCGTGTTTCATTAATTAGATAAAAGCACTCTGCAGGTAACAAGTATGACAGGCTGTATGCATAATCCCTGAAATTCTAACATTTCTTAGCTTCTAAGGAATTTTTCTCCTAACATATGCACCTCAGAAATTTATAAAAATTTATTACAAAGCAGTCTGCAGATGGACCACTAGATAGATTCAAACCTTATCAGCACTTTGAAGAGTATGATCCCATTCCATAGAACACAAGACCCACTTTAAGATGGAAGCTGGACCATCAAGAGGTCTCTTCTAACTTAAATTTTTCTATGGTTCTCTAATTCTATAATGCTAGGATAGAAAACTGATCTCAAAAATAGTTTATGGTAAATACTCCCTACTTCTGGGTCAGACCACTTGGCTATCCCATTCACAAGATTATTGTCCTTGTGTGAGCAAGTGTGACTGGATGCAGAAGGTTCTTTCAGGGGGAAATAAAAAAAAAAAAAAATAAAAAAAACACCAAACCCAGAGTGAACAACCATGTGTTTTACTTGCTACTGTATGTAGGGTCAAACTTCCAAATGTTTTGTTTTGGTTTGGTTTTTTTTTAAGTGATCATTACTCGATGCATCTAGTAACCTTTATCTGTTTTCTGGTCACAATCCTGTCTGCTACCTAATACTCAGGCCCCAACCTAACAATTGGGGGTCTATATACATGTATTTAAATGCATGCTTGAATATAAAATGTGTTGAAACATACAAAATCAGATCTCTTTATTCTTGCATTTACACTTAAGAACATATTGAAGTGTCTGGCTGAAGAGAGGCCAGAGCATTCTGCTGATTTCATGTAATACTTCCAGCCTCCCTTCAAGTGCCTACAAACATGAGACACAAAAATCTATCAAAATTCCCATAAAAGTATAAAAGTTTCCTGAAAAAATGATATGCAAAGGAAGAATCTAGTTATTAAAATGAGCGTTCTCTACAAGTATCAGACATTTGTGTGGTGAATGGACTTACAGATATAGGACCTCAAACTGCAGATATCACTAACTCAAATCTACTTTATACTTCAACTACTATAGTTCAGGCTTATACTGTTTTAGTTTTACTCTTAACTTGTAGAAGTAGTCTGAAGGGCCATTAGCAGAAAGAGTCATAGATTAGAAGTATGAAAAAATTCATGGAAAAGGGAAAGATCTCTAATGGAATCAAAGTCTCGGAGTAACAAACAGATCCTTGCTGTACTAACTGCTGTCTGAACAGGCATTTATATCAACATCTAACAGCATTTTAGTAGATGAGAAGTTGGACAGCAAAAAAACAGCAAAGCATGATGTTGCAGAGAATTAGGAAACCTCAAATTATAAACATTCATAAAAGCAGAAAGATAAAGCAAAAGAAGCCATTCCAAGAGTTACCAAAGAATTCCCAGCTATTCAGAATATCTTTTCTTCAGAAAGCTGTTTCAGTTTTGACATACAGTAGAAAAAAGTTTATAATTTTTGTTTTTGAAAACTTCTGTTGAATTTCAGATATATTTTAAAAACATATCTAAGTTTATGGAGAGCACCTGTGCTTTTACCACTGTGCATAATTATATAAAAAAATTCATTGCAACAGAGACATTCATTCTACAAATACTGCACACTTCACTGGAAGAAAAGATGCAAAAGAAAAACACCTATAACTTCAATGTGTAGAAGGGTTTGAAGGAACAGCAGTTTAGGATCCAAACCCACACAGCAACAACAAATGAATTTTAAAGATTCAGTGGTTAAAAAAAATACACCTCTTCACTAACAGAGAGAAAACAAATAGCATTATAATTCATACACCACCTCTTTTTCTTTTTCCTTTCTTTTTTTTTCAGCTTTTCTAGATCCTTCTTGGCTATATCTAGAATTTCCATTGTCTCTTTCTCTGAAGAAAGCATAGAAGCGGAAAATGCTGATGGTCCACCAAAGTACGTGGATCTTGTTGAAGCTCTTGACAAGTTGCGTCGAAGGTTTTCATTCACTGCTTCACTTTCTAATAATTTTGCTCTTAAAAAAAACCAAACAAACAAATCTGTACACCATGAATCCACAAGTATTGCTAATGCATGAGATATATACTCTTTAGAGCATCTGTAACTACAATGCATTACCTTCAGTTTAAAAAGAAACTACAAACCAAGGTGAAGTCTCACAAAATACAAGTGTAGTAAATCCCTTGATGAGACCATTTTACACAACAGTTATGTATATTGTACATATATCACATACCCTAGACAGAACACATAAATATAATTGTCTGTATAAATATACACACAGATATATGTACAGATATATATCTGCATCCACTGTATGTATATACACGTTACACAAAAGCTAAGGTATTACATAGCTCTGACACTAACTGGGAATGGTCCAGATATTTTTTTTGCATGATACACCTCCAAGAAATAGAGAAATAAAAATATCTAAATTATTTAATACTTTTTTTAATTTAAAAGGAAAGCAGATGCTTTTTTTTTTAAACACTAAATTGTAACAAGTAATTTCTCAGTACTATCATTTACATATCAGGTTATGAAGTTATCATAAAACAATCATTCCAAGTTTTGCTGTCCTTTGTGCAATATCAAGTCATCATCATTATTTAGGCAACATCTTACTTTCTTTGTCAGCTTCATCTTTAATATTTTACATTTTCTGTGGCCAAGAGCAACAACATCAGATGGTCTTTGAAGTTGAAGGACCACTGTCCTGAAGTAATCCCCACACAGGAAAACAACTGAATATTTACTTGCTAACACTTCCGGTATTTTTTATTTTAATAAAAATTGTTCAAATACATATTATGCAAATACCTGAGATCTTCAATTTCCTTGATATAATTATGAATCATGTTGCTAATTTCTTCATTTCCTTCTCCTTTGAAGTACAGGGCGGGGAGAGGGAAGAGAAAGATTGAGAAAGGACGTAACAGTATAAATATCTGAATAAAGCTACTAGGCACAAGGTACTAGCAAAGATAAAGAGTCAGACAGGCTACACATTTAGATTTTATCTGATTTGTAAAATGTATTTCCTCCTTAAGCTGCATTAAGTTTTTGGTTCCTTTGTGTCATATGATCCAGATGATTACAAGTCACTTTTTCTATTTCATTTGTTTTTCATATTAGCACCTTTTAACAATGCAGGTACCATAAATCAAAAGTAACCTGACAAACAGTGCACAAAAAGAACAATGCAGTCATGCTAAGTCAATTTGTTGATTATTCTATGAGGTGAAAAGCAAGCCAACATTCATCCATCTGTGTCCAAGTCCTCACCCAAAGCAAAATATTTAAGTCCATGTCAAACTAATCATATGACTATATTCCTACCCAAAGGTATTATTTCACATTTCATGTTCCTCATAGTCCTAAATGAATGGTCAAATTGGGGTACCAAACTATTTCTAAGTCTCCAGAAACAGAGGAAAGAATTAGATGAGGGCCCATCCCTGCCAAAGTTGGTCCTACATTACTGTCACAAAGGCATCACTTCATTCCAGGGGACCCATGAAGCAAGAACATATAACTGATTTAAGTTCATTAACTTATTGAGCAGTTTACACACATGCACAACACACCCACAGCATACCTGCTCTGGCTAGCACTTGGTTGGCCTGATCACTCATAAGCTGCGTTATTCTGGCTCTCAGGGCATCAATAGTCTCTTGCATTGCTTTAATTCTAACACGCAGGTTGTTGTTTTCTGTTTGCAGCATCGCATTTTCATGAAACATGTCATTGATGCTTTCAACGCCTTCTTCATCTATAATTCTTTTACCCTTAAGAAAGTAAATATATTTTGTTACTTGTAAAGACTGACCTACACATGAAAAATTTTTAACTTGGCAAAGGCAATCCACAGATTACTTGAAATTCCAAATAGACACTCATAGCAAAAGATAATCTTCTCTCAAAAAGTTTAAAACAATGGATAAATTAATAATTTTCAAAACATTTATGTCTGGCCAACACCTTAGCATTTGGGTCCTGTGTAATTCCATCTTAGTCTGAAATACAAGTTCTTGAAGAGGTTAAGAAATGAGAAGACAATTCTTTATCAAATCAGGACACTATCTCAAGGATGACAAAGGAGGACACTGTTTGGTAACCATATTTATTGCTGAAAACATCATTTGTTTAAAGTTACAGGAAGAAATGGGCATTGTGTTGTATGAGTATTGAGCTTATATAATTTAAAATGTATTTTTAAAACACAAATTGTTTTAGCTGTCTGATAAGTTTTTAAAAGCAATACACAACAACTTTTCACATTTATTTACGTGCCAATATTAATTGTGGTCATTTTTGCTTTGGAAGTGACTCATTGCTTGGCATGACAAGGTCAATTTTTGCCCTTCAAAAGGCAAACAGCATGCAGCATCTGTTGATGTCATTGGCATTCACTGATGTATCTTTTCTCTAGGGATGCAAACTAAGTTTTCTGAAAACATTTTGTAATCACTGGAATTAGAAATGTTGTTTAAGTTAGGGTTGCTATCAAAATTTTTTAGTGTATGAAGTGGAAGTAGCCAACAAAAAAAAAAAACCCAAGCTGTAGAACTATAAGCATTTTAAAGCAGAAGAAATCCTCAGAGGATAAACTTACTGTTTTATATTCCATGAGTTCCATCTGTAGCCGTGTAATCTCACTGCGCAAAGCATTTATTTGTTGACTAGCCCTATCCTGATTAACCATCACCTTGTTCTTGATGTTCCGTGCCCGATTGGCATACTTTAATGTGTTCAAAGTTTCCATGAAATCTCGATCTGAAGGGCTCACACACGCTATCATGAGTGTTTGACTGCAAGTTACAAACATAGATCAGCATTACACATCAGGAACAAAAAGAGTAGAGAGAAGCTAACAGATCTTCAGGTAGAAAGTGAAACAAGAATAGTGACTTCATAACACTTGTGAAAATATTCCTCTAACTCACAGTAGAAGACTGTTAACCACAAAGTTCAGCACTGTTACATCTTGTATCACCCTAGCATAGGAGATGCCAGATCATTAATTGTTCTACATGTAAAATTATAAAAGCAATTAGTTGGCATTCCTATAAGTGTTTTTCAAATTATATTCAGTTTGCCTAATCATACATAAACTGAGATTTAAGTCCTTAAGATCAACCTAAAGTCCTAGACAGTGATTTGGATCATGCAGTAGTCAGGACTGCCTACTCTCATTAATTCCTGAAATTCCAACCTACTTAATCTGAAAGTTGTCTTAATCCTCATCTTAGCTGTCCATGCACGTGTACAACTGCCTAAGGTACTTATTGTCTACCTTGGGTTCTACCAAGATCCAAATTGCCTGAATTCTCCCCTGCAAGTTACCTCCTGTTCTCCAACAGAAGACCAAAAGCTAGTACTTATCCTTAGTACATGTAGCCAGAACTATTTATTCCGTGTTTCATACCACCACTGCTTAGAGCACTTCCACAAAAAGCAGCAGGACTTGAGCTCAAGACCCGAGAGGGCTATGAGCAACCATCTTCCTTTCAGGTTCCTACAACACCCTCTAGCCATCCCGTCAGCAGATATGCAGGGTGAGAACATAACTCCCTGCTCCAAATGAAGGATTGAGCAGACAGACCAGCAAGAACCAGTAGGACATAAGCAGAAAAAGGCAAAAAATTCTTCATCAGTGATTTCATCATTCAACAGGCAGATGGAAGACCCAGGGTCCCTTCCCTCTCTCCCTGGTGCACATTCTCATTTCACATCAGAGGGGTCAGAACCAGAGTTCCAGCTGTAGATCATACTCTGAAGGTGCCTACATGGCCTAAATTCTCAACAGATAGCAGGAACCACCTACATTTGATGGACTGAGTCCTCCTCTCCAGGTTTGGAGGAATTTCTTTCTCTATTGCATGTTAAAGCTTAGGTGGTTAGGAAGAGTGCACTGACTCCAGGGCAATGGAGCAATATCCGCATTAGGCAGACTGGATTCTGATCTTTGCTTTCTATAATTTCAAACTGAGACAAACAAATTAATCCCTTCAACCCTTTGTAAGGTAAACAATTACCTTCACCATACACATTGAGAAACTAAACTGGAAAGAGTAACTAGCCTGTGGATACAAGGAAGATCCAGTTTCAGCAATTCTTCCTCAGACCTCCTGTGTACCTTTGTGTCAGTTCCCCAAACTGTTTGAGTCTAGTCCTCAGGATAGGAATATCTGAGATTAAGAACAAATTCTTAATTCTGACATCAGGACTACTTGTGTTTTCAGTTGAGAATGTAGTTACTTTTCTAAACCTCAGAGGACTGGTTCTGCTAGGTGTCTGCCTTGAAAACTGAACAACTTGAAATCCACTTTCCTATCTGAACTGTATAATGGACGAGGTTTTTTAAAAACTGTTCTACTCCCTTTCTTTTACCACTTCTTTAAACTACACCCCTCCCCCAGAAGTTATGAAAGTTTCATCTTTTATATTATGTTACAAAAATTCTTTCCAAAGCACCAATACTCCATACTCTTACTTGAATTACTCAAGAAACATTAAAATTTAAATGCTGTTTCAGAACTGTTACAACGTTATATTTAAAATCAGCATTATAGTGAGAATAGTACAGTGCTACAATGCTTTCATCAGCATTAACTCAGGACTCACTGCAATCTAACCTGAATCACTGCAAATAAACCTTTTTTAAGCATTTGAAAAAGAGAAACAATAATGTGGACTGTAATACTTAGGGTGGAATTTGGAAGGCTACAAAAATAGGGTAACAGAAATCTAATCTGATTTCCCAGAAGAAAACCACATATTTATTAAAATATAGCTTTCCTTCACTTTTGGTTGCCAAAGCATGGATAAGAAGTTATTCAAATTGTGTTAATACGTATAATTATTCCTTAACAGGAAACTGCTAATTTGACACATCTCAGCATCTATATCACCTGGACAACTTGAGAAGTGGGCCCATGTGAACCTCATGAGGTTCGACAAGGCCAAGTGCAAGGTCCTGCACATGGGTCGGGGCAACCCCTGGTATCAATACAGGCTGGGGGATGAAGAGATTGAGAGCAGCCCTGCAGAGGAGGATTTGGGGGTACTGGTGGATGAAAAGCTGGACGAAAAGCTGGCCATGAGCTGGCAATGTGCACTCACAGCCCAGAAGGCGAACCATATCTTGGGCTGCATCAAAAGAAATGTGGTCATCAGGTCGAGGGAGGTGATTCTGCCCCTCTGCTCTGCTCTGGTGAGACCCCACCTGCAGTACTGCATCCATGTCTAGAGCCCTCAGCACAGGAAGGACATGGAACTGTTGGAGCAGGTCCAGAGGAGGGCCACAAAAATGATCTGAGGGATTGAACACCTCTGCTATGAGGACAGGCTGGGAGAGTTGGGGTTGTTCAGCCTGGAGAAGAGAAGGCTGCGGGGAGACCTTATTGCAGCCTTTCAATACTTAAAGGGGGCTTATAAGAAAGATGAGACAGACTTTGTAGCAGGGCCTGTTGCAATAGGACAAGGGCTTCTGGTTTTAAACTAAAAGAGGGAGATTCGGAAGAGATATAAGGAAGAAATTTTTTATGATGAGGGTGGTGAAACACTGGAACAGGTTGCCCAGAGAGGTGGTAGATGCCCCATGCCTGGAAACATTCACAGCCAGGTTGGACGGGGCTCTGAGCAACCTGATCTAGTTGAAGATGTCCCTGCTCATTGCAGGGGGGTCAAACTAGGTGACCTTTAAAGGCCCCTTCCAACCCAAACTATTCTGTGATTCTATGATCACATCAATAAAAATAGGAGTTGGTGGCAGGGGGTGTCCACAAGTTTAACTTCAGTCAGAAACAGACATAAAGAATATATCTGAATATCCTCATAAATGCTCTGGGACAGCGTTTGCTATCTGTACATTGTACACTAAACTATGCAATTTCTCCTGAAGAACAGGAGGGGGAGCAGTGGAGCCATAAAATGGGAAAATATTTGCGAGTCAAAATATTTCAACAAAATGGCAATTTTAGAAATGGTTTGAAAAAATGCTCATTAGCTAGTGTATTTGATATAAAATTTAGTCATGAAATGCTATTTGTAGCTATTTCCAGAAAAAGCTTAGAAGAGCTATGCTCTTTATTTCTGCTGATTTCTTCATAATTCTTGAGCGTCTTCCTCCCTTAAGCACTTCTGAAAATTTTAGCCTTTATTTTACTTGTTTTGTCTGGCTCTTTGCTTTTCCCACCACTACAGTGCTGCAGGGCGTTGCTGAAGTTATCTCTCTAAAGACCAGAGCAACTATTTAAGAATTCTCTTTCACTTTTACCTATTCCTTTGTGAAATGCCCAGAAGACTTCCTGCCCTCCTAAAAATAGCAGTCAGCCATATTGGATTAAATAAAGGAATAAGAGTACTACCTTGCTAAAGTATACTCAACTAACACGTACAAATACAAAAGGGGGTATGTTACAACTACAAAATTTAAAAAAATTAAAATAATACAATGTTTGCTTAGACAAAGCTTCCAGAGGCCAAAGCCTCTCTTCCTTGCCTGTGCAGTAGGTATATGAAACAGGTTCATACAAACAATTCTGGTGATACAGTAGTTTGTTTTTATTAGGCTCTAATCCAACATCAGATAACTGGGCATGTGCACCATACCCTGATATATACAACCTTTACAAAAAGATGGCAGTGTCTCAGTAAGCTGACTCCAAGCTCCTGCATATTGTGATCAGAGCAAACAATTATGCACTGTTTAAAAAAAAAAGTATAAAAAATATCTCTGAAAGAGAAACTCATCACTGGTTTAAACTATGCTGTAATTAATAAGTTTATAACACAATAATGAAGTTTACCATTTATGCTGTCTATAATATAAAGCTGTCTTCACGGAAAGGACTTGTCCTGGAAATGGTAGCTTCTAAATAACCCAAAGCCTCATGTCTGGTAAAGCTACAATAGCACTGAAAAGAACGATGCAAAAAGCTTCTTTAAAATCTTTTCCCTGCGTTGCCAGTGTTTTCTACCCTGACAGTAATTAATATTCAGAACCTCCCTCCAACAAAAAGAGTGGCTATTTTTAAAATTAAATGTTTATTTTACCTTCTGAAGATTATGTACTTATTCATATTCATTCGTAATGAAATACATAAAACGCTCTAGTTTTCATACCTGTTTCCCCCAAGAGAGTCCTGAAGTAGCCTTGTAAGCTTTGAATCTCTGTATGGTACATGAGTTGCTTTCTTACTTTTATCTCCCAGTGCACTTATTACATTGCCAAGTGCCAGCTATAAAACAACAAATCATGTAATGCACAAGTTAGAATGAGTTCCTGAGTAGTTTTATTTTTTAAAAAAAGCTATAAACTGAGGTCTGCATATTGTGAAGAAATGAATATGCTCATTAAAGTTAATAAAAAATTTCTGAAGATTTTTATATTTTACAGTAGACATTCATGCTATCAGTGAATCGGACTACTTGCAGTCTGGTGCTAAGTGCTTAGCACAATTTGTGTGCACTGTTTATTGCTATGTCAGTCACTAATGACAGAACTTCTTCATGTAAAAAACATTTACTTTCAATGATTATTAAAGCTGATCTCTATTTCTAGCAGTAGCTATATTCTTTTTAAAATTAATTTTATCAATCTGCTGTATGCTAGATTTAGAATAAGTTTATTAATATAAAAAACCAACAGAACAGAATTTGCTACCTCTACAGATATGAGATAAGAAATGTCTGATGAAGATTTAAGCATTTAAGGCTTTAAATTATGAAGTCCATGGCTATCCTGTTTCATTGCTAAGAAAGGGTCTAAAATTCATGTTTATAAACAAACTAATATTTGGCTGTAAAATTCTTTTTAATGTGCAACTGCACGTACTTCAATCAGATTATTCATACACCAAATTAATGGATAGTCCTCTAGATGGCACCCTGTACAGCCAGTTCTTAGTCATGAAAATGGTCTTGCTGCATCCAGCAGTTGAAGAACTGCATATACACCACATTCTGTGACTGCTTGGAAGTGTTTAAATCACTTTCAATCTCTTTCCCAAAGGTGAAAAGTTAAAAATTTTATTTCTACCCAGAAGTGTTTTGCCTAGGGTTGTTTTACATTATGTTTTATAATTATAACAAAGAACCAGCATTTATTGATCAATTACGCTTATTCATTGTCCATGTTTTACATGCCTGTACTCCTTGCAAACTGCTTGTAATGTTCTCCAATTGTTTGGGTCTTGACAGAATAAAAAATTAGAAAAAAGTTAAAGGAATATCTCTACAATATCTTTTAAAAGTCAGAGTAACTAACTATATTTCACAACAGTTTAAGTACTATAATTTGCTAGTTTGGGTATAGTACAACTGCGAAAATGTTAGCAAGACAGAACCCAGTAAGAATCAATATAGGCTGTTACATCTTATGCTACAGTCCTTGTTCTGCACATGATGCATCTCTACTTCAGGGGTTACTAAAAACAAGTGATCCAAAAAGGAAGATAAGATGGTACCAACAACATATGGAAAAAAATTGTATAGTCTTACTAGTCCACAGTTGATGGAAATGCCTTCTTTTGCCCTTTCTCCTGTAGCTCCCGTCCGCTTTAACCTTTCAGATCCCGCTAGATCAACAAAATGGAACTTGGCAGTAAGAGTTTCAAATTCATTCATCTCAGAAGATTCAGATATTATCCTGTTATCAGTGGCATTATCCTGAAATAAAGGAGAACCCATAAAGCTTGGTAAGATCTTTCACATGAACATTTGTCTACTGCAAAGTTCAATCAAGAATTATTTACAAGACTACCTATTTGTCATGTCCATCTCCTTCCTTATTTACTTATTCTCTTATAACAACATCAGTATCTCTCAAAAAACCGTCACCATTTTAGTCATATCCACTAACATATCATTCTCAAAGACCAAGTTCTAGATGCACATGAATACCAATATAACATTTACTTCTGAATATGGGCTACAACCGTTTCAGGGCAGCAGAAAACACATATATTAAAAAATATAAAACTCACCAGCAAGTTGGGCAACAAAATTTGTACCTCTCCTGGAATGCAAGTCTTAAATCAATTGTGAAAGGAAATTAATTTTTAAAAAAGTAGTGATAATATTACCCTCCTAAATTAACAGTTCATAAGCCTGCCAAATAACTGAAAGATATTTTGATTTTATTCCTCCCTAATCCCCAACATCAGCTTCCCTGTGACATGATTCTTCAGCTTTTTTAGGAACTATTTTAAGTCAGTTTTCCCAGCAGCCAGTACTGCACCAGCACTTTTGACTTGACCAAGAAATAAGGCCAGCAGAGGGAACAAGGGAGAAAGATGACATTCCCGTCTTCCCCCCGACACCCTCCAGGAAGTTGTAATGACTGGCACCTGACACACACTTGATCAGTGCAGGGAATCTGCCCAGGAACACACTGCACTACAGGCAGATGCCATAGACTCAGCCTCTTTCCACTTCACATCCCAAAGCACAGCAGTACAATTATCCTTTTTTTTTTGTTTGTTTTAGATAATCTTGAACTTTTTTTTTTCTGTCATTTAGTGTAGCTGTACATAGATCATGGAGATTTATTTTACTATAAGTGTAGTTACACCTGTTGTCATGAAAACAACACAATTAGAAAAAAATCTTTAAATCACTTAATTCCTGCCCTTCCTGCTAAGATACCCATTGCAAGGCACGTTCTACCTACCTGCCATGGCAGCATGTGATAGGCATGTATCGAGTGTATACCGGACTGATATTCACACAGCCCAATCTACAGGCTTTACTAGGAATATTCTATCACAGTAAGCATGGATTGTTTTGGTTTTTCTTTAAAAAAACCCTCAGGTATTCTGTGGCAATGATCTTTATGTCCTTAGTCAGCTAGCCCACAGCTCCCTCCGCTATTGCAAGGGGTAACACCTGGCTGCAGACCAAACTGCTCTCACAGTAGTTAAACACTTCACGCTTCTTAAGTGATCTCCTTTTGTAGCAGTTTCAAAAGAGAACAGGAGTTATGCCACTTCCACCAGACTGGACTATCACACCTTTTCAGCTATTTTGACCTGTATGCTGCTGGTGGATCACTTTCTTTCCCAGCTCTCAAAGCAGTGATTAACACAACCTTTCTCTCTTGCGTATTTAGTAAACCAAACATACATCCAGAAACTTCTGAGAAGCACAGATGGTGTGAACGCAGCTCTAGGAGCAGCGTGTCTGTGCACTGCAGCCCTGGCTGCCTGCCCGCCCCGGGCACCGCAGCCATGCGCAGAGGGACAGGCACAGAGCGGACACCGTCATCCCAGGAACTGTGTTGCCCTAGTAACAGAGGTCTCCCAAAACTGTTGTCTACAGACGTCAGCAACAACAGAAACTTGAGCTGCATCTCTCCTGGCTACCCAATAAGGGCTCGTATTAATTTATATTCCGGGAGTGTTCAGAGGCCAATGTCAGGTCTAATCTCTACTCCTCTTAATACTGCAGGGAAACAAGAGGGTGCTCTCTCCAGATTCAGGGTCTAGCAATGTCCTGCTCCAGACAGTCAAATCATCTTGCTCATATCTCCCAAAAAAGAAGGAACAAAACACATTTTGAGACAAGGCAGAAGGCAGCCACCATTTAGCAGAAGCCACAAGCTTCTGTTAAGAACCAGGGAGGGCCAGGCAAGAGTCCTGTGGGTGGCTCAGCTGGTGGGGAAGGCTGCAAGTGCACCAGCGCAGGTGGATTGCTGTGCTGACAGCCTGCTCCCAGGTGAGTTCTCACTCTCCACAGACAGTTTTCAACAAAACCTCCAGGTGGACAGTGTCACTATGCAGTGACCAAGGTGCCCTGTCTGGGCTCCGAGCGTGACACCAGCCCCTCATGAATGAGAAGACAGGCAGCTGCCCACACCACCAGGTCCACAGTTTTAGCATGGAAAGCAGGAAGAAGTGTTTTTAACAGGTGTATAAAGCAGGTCCACATACCACAAAGGACCAGGGAGTGACCCTCATTTGTCTGCAATGTTTATTTGTAGTGTTAAAAAAAAAGAATGCACTACAAATTCAATTCACTCTTCCACATGCTTAAAAATGTGATATCTATGTGTAAAATGCTAGCCAGGTACTTAGGAGTTCACCAAAATATTTAAAAATTTTGATACCTTTAAATAATCAAAATAAATCCCCCTGAAGCTACTGTAGTTTTCAGTAGCATGGATTCATTCAGAACTCCCCTCTTTACAAGATACACCAACAGCAACTAACAACTGAACATTCACATGAAAAACTCTCCTACAGAACAGCTCCATCTATATTCAGTTTAAATTTCAGGTTAAGTGCATCTGAACAACTCATCTGAACCCCGAATATATATCTATTTAAAGTAAATATGCTAAGCTTCAGAATCAAATATTTTTCTGCTTGCTCCTTGTTGGATATCAATACCTAATCTGGAATATCCAAGCATTATCAGTCAGCTGGCTGCAAACTTAAACCTACCAACTACCAAGACACTTAAAAACGCTTTCCCAATTAAAAACAAATTACATTTTAACTTTCTTACTTGTGTATGTTGCAACAAAATACTCAAGAAAACACTAGAGAATGGGCAGGTTCATGTAAGAGGCTGCAGTTTATTGTTGCCTCTGGCTAGAGGATGGTTACATATGCACAGATTAAATCAAATTATTATAATGCTTCGCAAATTCATTGAGCATGATGACTGTAGTATCTTTACTAAGTGCAATTCAAATAGCAGCAGCTGCCAAAACAATATTCACATTTTGAAAAATAGTTACTAAAGTGAAGTTTAATAGCAGCAAAGATACATACAGTGTTAAATGCAGGACAGACTCTGGTTTGACATAAGTGTATAGTAAAGATAGCATGTGACCGTGAGCTCTGAACATTCATCTGAGTGCTGGCAGTGGTTCGAGACAAAGCCCCCAGCTTCAAGCATTGCATCATCTAGAAAACAGACAAGAAGTACGTTGCATTGCTTGCGGTTTAAATAAACCTATAACATTTATTCTTTTGGACATAAATAAGCCTTTTCTCTTTGCTATGATTTCAGTTCCTATATGCCAAAAGCACAAAGATTCTTAAACAAGCAAACTAAAAGGGGGGAGGGTTGTGGTTTCTAAAGAAAACACTTAAATCTTTATACACCTCTTTTACTGTCCCCTGGTGGTAACATAGCAATCTTTCTTTCATTCACCTGTGGCAAGAATGGACAATTTTTGTACTTTTTGTTCAAAAATGTACAGTACGATAACATTTGTATTCGGATTTGCAATGCACAAACACTTATGAATAGCAATTTACATCACATCAGTCTCCATGCAAAACTTTCCTGCCACAGGAAAAATAACATACATAAGATTTGGGAGATTGAATTTACACACATGCAAAAATTTTCTCTCACAGCAGAACTATATTATTAGCAAAAGTCTGTTTCTAGCATTAAGTGAAAAAGTAGTATGCTCTTAATATCAGACACTTATCAGATTTAAGTCTACAAAAACTAAAGAAAATAACAATTTCAGCTAAACTTTGCACCTAAATTGTCTGAGATGCATAAGTTAGCAAGCATAACCTCTATTTTTAACTGCTTATCAAAATGGACAAACATCTTTAGAAAGCACTTGGTATGCTACAGAGTGATTTATTTTCAATGATCACCTCTGATTCTCCGTTCACAGTTCGGGTTGTAACACCCACTGTATAAATTCCTCCTGCTGAATCTTCATGTATTTTAATATTTGATTTTTTATTCTTTGCATCAATATCACGTGTGGTATCAAACAGATCAAGAATTTCTTCATTGTAAAGCTGAGGAGAAAAAAAAAAAGGCAGACAAAAAACATATATTACTTTAGGAATTCCTCCAAAGACTAACAAATCCATGCAGAGCACATACGGAAGGTTCTAAAAATCCAAATGCCCAGGCTCTCAAAAAAGGATGCTGTGAAGAACCCAAACTTACAAGGACAATAGGATGATATAGACAGAGCAGCTGCAAATTAAGTCACCTGCCCACCTTACTATTATGCCACCCAAAGAAGCAGTAACTTCCTCCACGTTGTCAGATCTGGGAGAAAATTCTTTGGTGGCACCAGGGAAGGGGAGGCACTCAGTGCCAGCAGCACAATGGCGGCAGTGGGTTCTGTGACAGGCACCTGCTGTCTTCAGGTTTGACCTTGGGCTTGGCTTTTGTTTTGTTGATTCAGTTGGCTGCACCCTCCTCCAAACACTTCAAACTTACTCCACTTGCTCTCTTGCCATCACACCTTTTCTAATCTTCTCTCTCACACCTTAATAATTCTGTCTTTCATTTAGATAAACTGTTTCTGCCCTGGAAGGAATTACTACATGTTTCAAGCTGCTTTAGGTTTACTGCCTGTTTCACTGGGTCTCCTGAAGGTATGTACATGTACATTTAGTGGTCTTCCAACTCAGTACCGTTAAGCACATCAGACTTTTAGGTCAGTAAATGATATCAGAACCAGCAAAGACATCAGAAATTACTATGTAGTTATATGATAGAGGAGATGAATTATCATTTCATAAGAATGTTCTGGGTTTTAGGAAAGGTGTTTAGATCCAATTTAAGGTATCAGAGCAAACATCAAAAAAAAAAAATCAGAAAAACTCAGAAAAAGCAGCATCCCACTGGGATTCTCATGGCTCAGGTCTCTGCTGATGTACACTGGAACAGTTCCAGTGTCTTCAATTTGGTTATACCAATTCACTTCAGTAGAGCTTAGGCCAGACTGGTTAAATCCCTGATCAAAGTCCCTAGGTAACAGCCAAATAACCACTGCAATAGATCTGTATTCACCCAATGTACTTTCTCATAGACTGAAAGCAAGAGGCTTTCTCCTCTCACAAGTGGAAATTTATCCCTGCAGAGAAAAGGCTCAGCATTTGTGCATGTGATGCTTTTAATTCTTTACATATTAAAAAGGAATTCTATTTAATTATTAGGCATAAATATTCTAAGTAGGAGCCTTCTTACTAATGTTTTACCTTGCTAAGCACAAACAAACTGATGCCACAGAGAGGATCCTGATAATGCACCTACAATTGCATGGGACTGCATATGCCTATCTTTTGGAAAAGTTATTAGGAAAGCAAGGAGTTGAGAGAGGCAGACTGCAGCAAACTAAAGAATAGCAAGCAAGTAGCAAACAGAAGTCACTGTTCCCAATAGTTATCCAGCTCTCACACTCAAAGTTATTCCAAAACAAAACATTGCTTCAACTTGTTCAATGACTATATTATTGTTTATGTAATCTAGCCCTAATGGCAGATAGATGGGAGGAAAAGGATACTTTCTGATACAAAAGTAGTGTATAATATGTTACTAATCAGTAACAAAAGCTCTTACTGGGAAAGCTCAGTAGCCCCAGTACAATAAAAAAAATTACCAAAAAAAGTGACATTTTGTTAAGGGAGAAAGTATTATATACATCATTTAACCTTTCTCTAAATTAGATAAACAAGACAGGTTTTAGAAAGTACATTTCAGATGAAATATGTTGTAACAGCTGCAATTCCGCATACCATCCAATTACAATTCAATTACTGCTCTGTATTTTGGGGCTCTCGCAGTCACATTTGTAATGTTATGTCAAAAACCACAAGGAATTCAGAAACGA
The DNA here is from genome assembly GCA_031468815.1 of Morus bassanus. Classification (NCBI taxonomy): domain Eukaryota; kingdom Metazoa; phylum Chordata; class Aves; order Suliformes; family Sulidae; genus Morus; species Morus bassanus. The sequence goes on from CM062571.1 coordinate 68,403,390, forward strand.
CACTGGTTACTACTCCTTACAGTACTGCTGTTGCAGCTGCCTAAGGAGAAATGAAGCTGCAGCTCCCTGATGTTCAGAGAGAACAGAAGAGTACAGTATTCCCACGGCCCACGTTCACGCCTAGACTCTAGGCAAACATTAGCCAGAGCAACAAAAAGCTCTGCTTAAGGTTAGCAGTGACAAACCTATACTAGTGCAAAACTAATGCCAGCTTGTTAATCTTTAAAACAGTTATAGGAATATATTACTGAAGAACCTACTTCACTTCAGCAGTAATAAACCCGACAGTTTCTCTTGGGTAATATAGAAATGGGGTTTTCTCCCCCTGAAGCAGATAAAAGTTAAGTTGCAAATACTGAACTAAGTAATACACATTTACACCTGCTCTTCCTTAAATTGGTTCCTCCTCTCATGTGCTTAAAGTATCAGATTTTGCAGCTTAGTAGTGAACGTAAATATGTTACACCCAGATCAATCAATTAAAAAAATAGTTCCATGGGCAGGAGACACAGTATAAAAGCTGCAAGACTTAAACCAACAGCTACTGCAGGTTGGAAAGACCACAGATGATATGGCCTCTCTTACCAGTAGCTATGTCTGCAAGAAAACAGGAAGGGAACAGTTTTTCCACACCACTGAGCCAGGTTTTCTCTGGGCCTAATGAAAGAGGGAACAGTGACACAGAAGCCCAATCCTAAACCACTGGGGATCACAGAAAGAAGTATTTTTATGCTAGGCTTCTTCTTTGGTGAAAGGAATATAACAAGTCTCCTGAACAGATTTGAAAGCTAAAGAAATCTATGACAAAATGATTCAAGGAGGCAAAGCACGGTCACTATTCAAAGGCACAAAGTACAATTGATTTTTTTTTTTTAATAGTTTCTTGCTTTAAAGTGTTGTAAAGAATTACAAACAAGCAAGAGCAACAGGCCCCACAAACAAATGTGTGCTGCAGAAAGGGATAAAATGATGACTAATATAACCATTCCTACTGTCATGGTTTGAGCTGCGTTAGTTAATTTTCTTCACTGTAGCTGGTATAGTGCTGCATTTTAGACTTAGTATGTAAATAATGTTGATAACACCCTGGTGTTTTAGTTGTTGCTGGGTAGTGCTTACACTAGTCAAGGACTTTTCCAGCTTCCCATGCTCTGTCAGGTGCACAAGAAGCCGGGAGGGGAGGGGATACAACCAGGAGACCTGATCCGAATTGGCCAAAGGGTGTTCCATATCATGTGACATCATGCCCAGTATATTAACTGGGAGGAGTTGGCCAGGGGAAGCAGCGATCGTGGCTCGGGGACCTGCAGCATCGGTCGGCGGGTAGTGAGCAGTTGCAGCACTTGTTTGGTTTTGGGGTTTTTTTTTTCCTTCTTCCAAGGTTTCATCTCTCTCTCACTCATTATTTTCCTTTTCATTATATTAGTATTATTGCTGTTTAATTATTAAACTGTTCTTATCTCAACCCACGAGTTTTCTTACTTTGGCCCTTCCGATTCTCTCCCCCATCCCACAAGGGTGGGGGAGTGAGCGAGCGGCTGTGTGGTGCTTAGTTGCTGACTGGGGCTAAACCACAACAGTCCTTTTTGGCGCCCAATGTAGGGCACGAAGGGTTTGAGATAATAACAGTTGCTGGTCACAGCATTGATTCATCTGTTCTCGATATTAGTACTCAGACCTACACCATGCTGATTTTGAAGTGCATGTTAAAGATTGGCGTTGGGTTTTGTAGTTTGCTGTGCTCTGCAGTGGTTAGAGATGTTTTGCCTAGGAGATTTGTTATTAAAACACTGGCCTTGACTTTTATCGGTTATTTGGGTCTTGCATGGAAGCCGTTACTGTACTTCGGGTACCACCTCATGGAGACAATTAGCAATTACACCTCCTCCTTTGAGAGGTTCTTTATGGAGGAAATACAGAATGGCACCTTAGCTACCTTCTTCTGTAGTGTCTCCTCCTTCATTACAACAACTTTTCAGTATCTTGAACATCCTTGGGTAGTTATGACACATCTGTTGATATTCCTATGGCAGATTGTTTCAGTTTTGTCTAAGGTTAATAAGCACTTTAAGAATATCATCCAGAGATCTGCCCCAAGGCTCGATAATTATGGGTGGCAGGGTATGTGGGATAGTATGGGCAAATGCCTGAGACGGTGGGCACCCCCAGTGTTTTGGGACTTCACCCCTGAACAAGTGCAGAATCCTGAAAAATTAGTAGAATATTTGGAGGAAGTATGCTGTCACCCTAGCAATTCCAGAGAGATACAAATCACTGCAATGTGTTGGGGCCTGGCCCATGCCTACCGAGCCCTGTTTAACTCTATTCAGTACCCCCAAGGGAAAGAGAAGGCCTCTGGATCTAAAAAGACAAAGAAAGGGAAAATGACAAGCACTGTGGCCCCTCAAACCCCCACAACAGGCACTGCGGCTACTCCAAGCCTGACAACAGGCACTGTGACCACTCAAACACCCACGACAGACACTGCAGCTGAATCAGAGAATCAACCCATGCCAGTATCAGTTGTCCCTATACAAAAGAAGAAATCTTGGAAGAGAAAGTCAACTCGTTTAGAAAGAAATGATGGAAAAGTAGGGCCATCACGAGGAGAGGAGGAAGAGGAAGAACTCGTACAAGAGATGGAAACTACCCGATCCCTGTCCTTAAGTGAGCTGCGAGATATACGAAAAGATTTCGGCCATCATGTAGGTGAGCATGTTGTCACCTGGCTGCTCCGATGCTGGGATAACGGGGCCAGTAGCCTGGAATTAGAGGGTAAGGAAGCCAAACAACTGGGATCCCTTTCTAGGGATGGGGGTATTGACAAAGCAATTGGAAAAGGGACACAAGGCCTCAGCCTCTGGAGGCGACTCCTGTCTGCTCTGAAAGAAATGTATCCCTTCAAGGAAGATGTTATATATCGCCCTGGAAAATGGACCACCATGGAGAAAGGTATCCAGTACCTGAGAGAATTAGCTGTGCTTGAGGTGATTTATGGTGACCTGATAGCGAACAGTCACTCAAAGATCCAGATGAAGCCCAGTGCACACAACCCATGTGGCGGAAGTTTGTATGGAGCGCACCATCATCCCATGTAAACTCACTGGCAGTAATGTCCTGGAAAGATGAAGAGGTGCCAACGGTAGGGGATGTGATTGATAAACTCCGGGATTATGAAGCACACGTCTCTTCCTCCCTCGTCTCAGCTGTGGAGAAACTGTCCCAGAAAGTTCAGCAACTTGAAGAGGATATGTCCTACTCCCTACCTGTACGGACCAGTATCTCGGCCATTAGGAGTAAGCGTCCTTCTGCTCAAGAGAGAAGATACACACCACGGGGCACCCTATGGTTTTACCTGCATGACCACGGAGAGGACATGAGGAAGTGGGATGGGAAATCTGCCTCGACCCTGGAGGCACGGGTACGTGAGTTGCAAGGAAAAACAACCACTCAAGGGGGGATTTCCAGGAAAATTGCTGCTCCAGTTTCCAGTAGGCAGTTCCCCAGACAGAGGAGTAGAAGCGCTGATTCTATCTGTGAACTTAATAGGGAGACTTCTGATTCCCATTCACAAGAAGTGGGTTGGGAATTCTGCAACTGGAATTAGAGGGGCCCTGCCTCCAGCCAGGTGGAGGAAAGGGACAACCGGGTTTACTGGACTGTGTGGATCCGATGGCCTGGCACATACGACCCACAGGAGTATAAGGCTCTAGTGGACACCGGTGCACAGTGCACCCTAATGCCATCTAACTATGTAGGGGCAGAACCCATCTGTATTGCTGGAGTGACAGGGGGATCCCAAGAGTTAACTGTATTGGAGGCAGAAGTGAGCCTAACTGGGAATGAGTGGCAAAAGCACTCCATTGTGACTGGCCCAGAGGCTCCGTGCATCCTTAGCATAGACTACCTCAGGAGAGGGTATTTCAAGGACCCAAAAGGGTACAGGTGGGCTTTCAGTATAGCTGCCTTGGAGACGGGGGAAATTAAACAGTTGTCTACTTTGCCCAGTCTCTCGAAGGACCCTTCTGTTGTGGGGTTGCTGAAGGTCAAAGAACAACAGGTGCCAATTGCCACCACAACAGTGCACCGGCGGCAATACCGCACCAACCAAGACTCCCTGATTCCCATCCATGAGCTCATTCATCGACTGGAGAGCCAAGGAGTGATCAGTAAGACCCTTTCACCCTTTAACAGTCCCATATGGCCAGTGCGGAAGTTCAATGGAGAGTGGAGACTAACAGTAGACTATCGTGGCCTGAACGAAGTCACTCCGCCACTGAGTGCTGCTGTGCCAGACATGCTAGAACTTCAATACGAACTGGAGTCAAAGGCAGCCAAGTGGTATGCCACAACTGATATCGCTAATGCATTCTTCTCAATCCCTTTGGCAGCAGAGTGCAGGCCACAGTTTGCTTTCACTTGGAGGGGCGTCCAGTACACCTGGAATCGACTGCCCCAGGGGTGGAAACACAGCCCTACCATTTGCCATGGACTGATCCATACTGCACTGGAACAGGGTGGAGCTCCGGAACACCTTCAGTACATTGATGACATCATCGTGTGGGGCAACACAGCAGAAGACGTTTTCGAGAAAGGGAAGAAAATAGTCCAAATCCTGCTGAAGGCTGGTTTTGCCATAAAACAAAGTAAAGTGAAGGCACCTGCACAGGAGATTCAGTTTTTGGGAATAAAATGGCAAGATGGACGTCGGCAGATCCCAATGGATGTGATCAACAAAATAACAGCCATGTCTCCACCAACTAGCAAAAAAGAAACACAAGCTTTTTTAGGCGTTGTGAGTTTTTGGAGAATGCATATTCCAAATTACAGTCTGATTGTAAGCCCTCTCTATCAAGTGACCCGGAAGAAGAATGATTTCAAATGGGGCCCTGAGCAACGACAGGCCTTTGGACAGATAAAGCAGGAGATAGTTCATGCAGTAGCCCTTGGGCCAGTCCGGGCAGGACAAGATGTAAAAAATGTGCTCTACACTGCAGCCAGGGAGAATGGCCCTACCTGGAGCCTCTGGCAGAAAGCACCAGGGGAGATCCGAGGTCGGCCCCTAGGGTTTTGGAGTCGGGGATACAGAGGGTCCGAAGCGCGCTACACTCCAACTGAAAAAGAGATATTGGCAGCATATGAAGGGGTTCGAGCTGCTTTAGAAGTGATCGGTACTGAAGCACAGCTCCTCCTGGCACCTCGACTGCCGGTGCTGGGCTGGATGTTCAAAGGGAGGGTCCCCTCTACACATCACGCAACTGATGCTACATGGAGTAAGTGGGTCGCACTGATCACCCAAAGGGCTCAAATAGGAAACCCCAGTCGCCCAGGAATCTTGGAAGTGATCATGGACTGGTCAGAAGGCAAAGATTTTGGAATATCACCAGAGGAGGAGGTGACACGTGCTGAAGAGGCCCCACTGTATAATAAACTGCCAGAAAATGACAAGCAATATGCCCTGTTCACTGATGGGTCCTGTCATCTGGTGGGAAAGCATCGGAGATGGAGGTCTGCTGTATGGAGTCCTATACGGCAAGTCGCAGAAATGGCTGAAGGAGAAGGTGAATCGAGTCAGTTTGCAGAAGTAAAGGCCATCCAGCTGGCTTTAAACATTGCTGAACGAGAAAAATGGCCAGTGCTCTATCTTTATACTGACTCATGGATGGTGGCAAATGCCCTGTGGGGGTGGTTACAGCAATGGAAGCAGAACAACTGGCAGCGCAGAGGCAAACCCATCTGGGCTGCTGCATTGTGGCAAGATATTGCTGCCCGGGTGGAGAACCTAGTTGTGAAGGTACGTCATGTGGATGCTCATGTCCCCAAGAGTCGGGCCACTGAAGAACATCAGAACAACCAACAGGTGGATCAGGCTGCTAAGATTGAAGTGGCTCAAGTAGATCTAGACTGGCAACATAAAGGTGAACTATTTATAGCTCGGTGGGCCCATGACACCTCAGGCCATGAAGGAAGAGATGCAACATACAGATGGGCTCGCGACCGAGGGGTGGACTTGACCATGGACGCTATTGCACAGGTCATCCATGAGTGTGAAACATGCGCTGCAATCAAGCAAGCCAAGTGAGTAAAACCTCTGTGGTAGGGAGAACGATGGCTGAAGTATAAATATGGGGAGGCCTGGCAGATTGATTATATCACACTGCCACAAACCTGCCAAGGCAAACGCCATGTGCTTACAATGGTGGAAGCAACCACTGGATGGCTGGAAACATATCCCGTGCCCCATGCCACCGCCCGGAACACTATCCTGGGCCTTGAAAAACAAGTCTTATGGCGACATGGCACCCCAGAAAGAATTGAGTCAGACAACGGGACTCATTTCCAAAACAACCACATAGACACGTGGGCCAAAGAGCATGGCATTGAGTGGGTGTATCACATCCCCTATGATGCACCAGCCTCTGGGAAAATTGAACGATACAATGAACTGTTAAAGACAACACTGAGAGCAATGGGGGGTGGGACATTCAAACACTGGGATACACATTTAGCAAAAACCACCTGGTTAGTCAACACTAGGGGCTCTGCCAATCGAGCTGGGCCTGCCCAGTCAGAACTCTTACGTACTGTGGAAGGGGATAAAGTCCCTGTAGTGCATGTAAAAAATATGCTGGGGAAAACCGTCTGGGCTATTCCTGTCTCAGGCAAAGGCAAACCCATTTGTGGGATTGCTTTTGCTCGAGGACCTGGGTGCACTTGGTGGGTGATGTGGGAGGATGGAGGAGTTCAATGTGTGCCTCAGGGGGATTTGATTTTGGGTGAAAATAGCCAATGAACTGAATGGTATGCTGTTAATTGCTATATGATATTGTATGTCATCACTCCTATGGTTGCTATATGCTGTATCAATGGTATCATAGTAAGAATTTCCAGAATTAATGAAGAATGAACTTTGATTGAACCAAGCAACGTGTAGCGGTGATGGAACAAAGACTGGCTTCAGCATGCAACAATTGAACACCACACAGACCATCTTTCCGGCCTTGAAAGAATGTTACGATAGATGGAGCCCAAAGTTATGGACTGAATGAACTCAATGGACATGTGTGGACCCTCTACAGACATTTTACAGGGGTGGTCCATAGACTGAGGGGATGATAAATGATATCTGTGTATGTTATCAAAGGATGGGGAGGCGGGTGGTGGTTATTGAGGTTGTATTGGATAATATAGGACCTGAGCATGACGTAAATGGTATGGAATAAGGGGCGGATATTGTCATGGTTTGAGCTGGGATTGTTGATTTTCTTCACTGTAGCTAGTACAGTGCTGCATTTTAGACTTAGTATGAAAATAATGTTGATAACACACTGATGTTTTAGTTGTTGCTAGGTAGTGCTTACACTAGTCAAGGACTTTTCCAGCTTCCCATGCTCTGCCAGGTGCACAAGAAGCCGGGAGGGGAGGGGATACAACCAGGAGACCTGATCCGAATTGGCCAAAGGGTATTCCATATCATGTGACGTCATGCCCAGTATATTAACTGGGGGGAGTTGGCCAGGGGAAGCAGTGATCGCAGCTCGGGGACCGGTAGCGTCGGTCGGCGGGTGGTGAGCGGTTGCAGCACTTGTTGTTTGGTTTTGGGTTTTTTTTTCCTTTTTCTAAGGTTTCATCTCTCTCTCGCTCATTATTTCCCTTTTCATTATATTAGTATTATTGCTGTTTTATTTTAATTATTAAACTGTTCTTTTCTCGACCCACGAGTTTTCTTACTTTGGCCCTTCCGATTCTCTCCCCCATCCCACAGGGGTGGGGGGAGTGAGCAAGCAGCTGTGTGGTGCTTAGTTGCTGACCGGGGCTAAACCACAACACCTACACTTCAAAATAGCACTGCAAAGGAAACTATTAAAATAATTGGAATAAGATTAAAAGGTTCTTTTTCATCAATTGAAGATCCGAAGCAAATTCCATAAAATTTCATTTTGAAACTTTGAAGATTAATTCAAAACATCCAAAGGGAAAAGAATGTAAAAGTAGCAACCAGAAAAAATGTTTAATTGGCTTTCCAAAAAAATACATGAAGTTACACAGAGAAACACAGGTTGTATTTACCTCTAAAAACTGTGCATTCACTTTAAAATCTGGAGGTGGAAGTCCTTGTTTAATAGCAGCTTGTTTTTTTTCTTCAATACATCTGAAAAGATGCTTAACAGCACGCGATATAATGCCTTGTTCCTCTTCTGTTATGTTGACATCAAATCCAGTGCCCATGGTGTATGTTTTGCCAGCACCTGTCTAAATTGAAAAAGTAGTCACTAGAACACGTTAATAGTACCGAATCATTACAGAGAAATGCAGTTTGTGAACACTTCTGCTACACAGTGACTGCTAAGTCAGTCTGTCATCTTTACCATGTTAACATGCACAACAGCAGGAAATTTTGAAAAATGGATAAACAGTAGGAGTTGGACGAACTCTATTGTTTATCCACAGATCACATAAGAAGGCAGAGACCAGTTCAATATTTTGTAACTTTTCCCCTACAAGCTTCCTCTAAGCTGCTTCCGTCAGCCTTGAGCTATCATCTCTAAGGTCAAAAGAATATGTTAATGTTTTCAGCCGAGACTGCTAATTAAAGCTTATATTTTGGAGGTAGAAGCAGCATTTGCAATTCTTTACTGAAGTAGATCAAATGACTCTCTTAATTATGATCTCTGAATATCTCAGGGAGAATATTACCACTGCTTTCAATTTATAGACAGCACTGAAAAATACAAGCTCTATCTTCACTAGGAAAATAGCTTAATTAAATGGAGTCCTACAGAGGACAAGGTAGTGTTCTGTTTTCACTTAATTAACAGGTCAAGGCTAAGAGATAGTATCACGCATAATAATCTACTAAACTGGATCTGCAAACTGCTTTGTTTCACTAGGACTAGACTTCACCTAGCTAACTTGAGATACAACATTTAACAGTGCCAAAATGCAGCAGCCAAGACCAAATTTTATGCAATCAATTCCTAAAGAAATATTCAGGACACAATTACGCATTCTCTACACTGTGCTCAATGATACTTCAGCTCTGAGAAGTAAAATGTGTGCCCAGTGTACTGAGAGGATGTGTTCTCTATGAAAAGTTCTGAGACTTTGGAATTTGATGTCTACATTTTGCCCACAATGTGGCCTGAAGTTCTCTAGGTCTATTTTTAAAAAGTTCCTCTTCCCAAAAGCATCTGAAAATGCAGAAGGATGGATAATTGCTCAGGAAAGAATCTCAGTACAACCTATCTCTATATATCAATTGGTTTAAGTCACTAATTTGTATTGCTGCATTGGGGTGAATTCAGGAATTATACAGACTCATGCTATTTTCAGCATTACTACTAATTCAGTCCTACTGCCTATATATGTCTTCTGTGTTTCAATTGCCATTCTGCACAGAATCTATACAAACTCCTAAACAGTCTCCTACAGAACACCTCATTTAAAATAAAACCAAGACACTAAAAACCAGGTTCATGCATTCTGAGATTTAAGAGAAAGAACAGTTATAAAATAAATACTGTAAAATAAAATTGTAAAGCTTACTTGGCCATAAGCAAAGACAGTAGCATTATAGCCTTCAAAGCAACCTTCAATCAGTTTTTCTATACATTGTATATAGATCTCCTCTTGCTGTGAGTCAATGTTAAAGACGTAATCAAAAGTGAAGGCCTTATCTTTTCCCAAGAAAACTTGAGGTTCACCAGGTGTGACAGATGTACAAATATGGCATCCTTCAATCTTCTCTTTGGCTAGCTGTGGTCTAATTCTGTTTTGGAAAAGACAAAAAGAACTATTAGAAATTCTCATCCTCAGAAAGAGGAGCATATAAACAATGTAAATAAGATCTGAAAAGAATTCGTTACTGACTGAAAAATGAGAATTTTTCAGCAAGCCAGGAAACTTCCAGCTGTCTGAGCCACAGCTCTGACTGTATCAGAACCTCACTCATACAACTGTTCATGCAAATGAAGTTATCTTACCTGAAGGTTCACCTAACAACTTCAAGTTGACGACCTGCCTAGAACTCTGAATGTTTCCATATGTATACTATGCATTACTGAAGAGTAACCTGTATGATCCATTCCATACTTGGAAGTGAAGCTTTCCAGTTTTATCAGACTTCATGATTTCATTGTAAAAATTGATTTTTTTTTTTTAAATAGCAACAGAAATATGACAAAAATGCAGGAGAGTTTAAGTAGTAATTTGGGAGCAAGGACCCCCAAAGCCTACATATCATCTTAAATGAAAGCCTCCTTGTTACAAGAGCAAGGAGAAGGCTCACATTCCTTTTCCTTTGACAGAAAAGGAGCTTTGTCACAGACAGAACACTTCTGTGAAATGTTTGGTTTCAGTGAAGCAGCATACCTTCAGAGGAAAGAAAAAGAACAACATCCAACAAGTTCTAAAGGTAAGAATGTCTCATTTCTCACTATTTCCCCACTGAGATAAATTCCAGCTTTTATTTCAGTTTCTGACAAACTACTTTGTAGAATACAGCCATCTCAGACTTCATATATTCTATCATGTTATTAGTTCCTCTGCATTCTTAATACTCTTGCAGTCTTGTCAAAATTGAATTCATGTACTGGCTCCGTCACTAAAGAAAATTGTGGAAGTTTGTGATTCAATTAGTTTAATGGTTAACTAACAGGAAAAAAACTCTGGCCAACATAACATATTATTCTAGCTGTATTTAACTAATAATTTGTTTACAAAATTACCTTTTTTTTTTTAAAGTGTTTCCAAGTTCTTAAAGCAGCATCAAATTTAAAAAAAAAAGTGTGCAGCTTAAAAGACGGGACAAATAAGGCTATATATAAGGATGACAAAATGTCAGCAGTACAGCTACATACAAACAAAATCATGGAATATATTTTTTTTAGATTCTCCATTTATATCAAACTTTGAGTACCTGTATTTACCTCAGTGTGGCTACTTTCAGTTACACATGTCAAAGTTGAAGATCCATATATACAGAGTATACTTTAAAGGCACATATTTGTTTCATATTCCATGCTTAAATGGCCATGTCTACATTAGCGTTTGGTTTGGAGTAGCTGTGCTGTCTTGAAACAAATTCCCCCGACACCTTCACTTACCACATGTAGGTTTGGATCACAGAGGAGTTTCAGTGTGCACAAATTACACCCCTTTCAGAGGAAAACTAAGCCAAAATGCTCCACTCCAAACACACAAAACTTGTTCCAAAATCTAACAGAAACATAAGGCCCCAAAGCTACCCACTGATCTACTGCGACCGTGCCAATGATTGCTGATGCAGGGAGAGCTAGTCTCCAACAACTCTGGGTGGACTGCTGCAGAATAATTCAAATTATATCAGTACACATATACTTTAGTTCAAGTTAGAAATATCCTGTACAAATCACACAGAGCATGATGTATCATTTTATTGCAGATTACTAATTTTTCACCTGGGAATATGCAACGCTGTCAGGAGTACTTTTCAGAATTTTTATTCTAGAGGTTTCATAACATCCCACAGTGTGACACTAGAGAATAACCACAATTTATTTGTAAGGTTTTCTGCACATTAATTCCTTTATGGAAATTCATTAACGATCAGGTGGTACCTCTCTTGTCAGCATACCCTCTAGTGTGGAGTGGACATTAAGCAAACCTTTGAAAAATACCATTAAAGGAAAGATTATATGATGTGTAGAATAAGCATAAATATTCTATAAATAGTATGTGCATTTAAGGACACAGGGTGTGTAATACAGGTCACATTCTTCTCTCTAATAATTTTTTCCTTTAAATGAAATAAAAATGCTAAAAATAATTCAGGATTTACACAGCTCCTTCACTAACAAGCAACTTGATCCACTAGCACCTGTGTCCACTAAACACAAAACCTGACAAATATGTACAGAAGTTTGTAATATAGTTACTTGCTTCTAAATTAATGAACATTTTGTAATAAAATAAATTTCTAGGTAGAGAGAGAAAGTCTTCAAAAAGAAATTAATCATATGCCTTACCTAAAAGCACTCTACACAACTGGAAAATTGAGCAAATTTAACATTGTAGCATGCTGTCTATAACACTTAATATTTAGAAAATGCCAACTCAGAAGGTTATTCTACTGCCTTATTTTAATGCAGTGAAGTCAGAGGCCAAGCTTCGTTTTAGGACTAAGTACTCTTATTCTTTCACTAACCCAGTGCAGACAGCACAAAGGCAATCAGCTGTTCTTACAAGCATGAACTCTGAGGGCTTCTAAAGCTCCAGAGGTACTTCTTCCACAGTTGAACTTAAAAAAACCTTTTTCTTCATATATTTTCATTCTACAAGTTAGTGCTTTCATACTGTCTTAAAAAAAATTCAAAATTAATTTTCTAAGTTCAGGAATTGATGCAATTAAGTGCTGAATAATTTTCACCTTTCTACTAAGTAAAGGTTTAGAGTGACCACAAAGAGGAACAGCCTGCCTAAAATATCAGTGATTTGCATGATAATTATTATAGCGATGACAGGACTGTCAAGCAAGTAGTTTCGATGTCGGCCTGCAGAGACTTCCCATGAGAATCCTCCCAGCTAGCTCCCTGCCTTGCAGCAGGGCCGCACCTCCGAGCACTCTGCTGCTATAAAACCCAGCACAACAGCAAGCTGCAAGTGCATTATGTGTGACCATAATCGGGCCACAGCAAGATACCATTCCAGAGAGCAGCTGAGCTGATGGAAATCTGTGTCACTACTAGCAGCTTGTTACCAGTTCAATCACTTCCCCTGAGTTGTAACACAACATCCAGAGACCCAGCAGCGATGATGGTGTCCTTCCTCCCTAACTTACCACTGAATCTGAAAACAGTGCTAAGAGAAAAAGTAGTGTTTCACCAGTACATATGCAGCACCAAGGAAAAACAAAGCAAGACTCGCCACATCAGGAGCGCTTCAGCCCAAAGACAAACTCCCTTCTCATTTTGTAATTGCTTTTACACAACGTCCCACTCTGCCATGGACTTGGAAGGTAGCAACCAGAGAGAGAGATCATGGCTGCGTCAGGTTTGAAAGACATCTTCCCCAAAAAGGATGTGCAGACAAGAGACCTTCATCACCCAAGCTGATGTCTGCTCAAGTGATACTTCATGCTCTGAAATCTATATAGTTCTCTTGATAAGTTTAGCACCAAGCTAATGTGACGACCTTAATGAGTAAACAACAAATGCCTCATCCTCAACCTGATTTCTGGCCTCTTATGAACAGTGTGAGTGGATTACCTGAACCTCATGGCTCTCAAAGCCTTACTATTTGCACTGAATGCATGGTCTGCCAAGCAATTGTCCTCATGCAAGTCAGATTCTGCTCCAGCACTGGCTATAGGAATATTCCCTCCTCCACCACCCTACACATCAATTGGGAAAGTAATTTTTCCTTCTGCTTACAGCCAAACCTTCCCCACTCTCATGTGTTAGTGTGGTCACTTCTGTCAGCAAAGCAGGTAGCGCCTATGCTTTAAAATGTGAAAGAGTTAATTTTGGACATCTCTCCTTGCCCAGATCCCAGCCTGGCAGTCTGCCACGGGGATGGACCAATTTGACTTCACCCATTTTGTCTTCTACATGGCCCCATCTCACCTGTTTTTCAGGCTACTCTCTTAATTGTATACAATCAGGTGTTTTCTACCCTTTTCCAATCACATCTCCTTAGATGTGGCAACTTCGCAAACAACAGTTTGCCTTGCATCCTTCCCTCTCCTTGTCTCCAAAGTATGAACACACCCAAGCCTTGTTTACATGTACTTTGCAGAGCTTCCAGGCCACACACATGAAACTTAATCCCCTAAATCTATTCTGCCTCAGCACACTGGGAGAAGCTGTCTAATTAGGGAGGGCTAAAATAGTCAGTGGTGGCACAGTAATGCACTGTTTTGTACTGGAATTAATCTCTCAGTAGAATAGGTGTACAATGTTTCTGCTAAAAATATTGCCAGCTAGAACAGACTCAGATAATACAGTTCAGGGACTACAGCAATCATCGGGTCAATACCCTGTGTTATGCAAGACATCAGACTTCCCAGAACTGATTCCTGTTTAAACTAGATAATATCATAATATCCCTTTGAAAAGAATCCTATCTTAGTTTATTTCTAGGGATGGAAAATTGTCCAGTGATTTAAATATGTGTCTTTGTATATATATGGATATGTAAAGATATAGATAGATATACATACATGTACATACACATCCCCTTTCAGCTACTGAACAATTTTATCTCTGCCTGTTCATTTAAGAACCTCCCCATTATCTAATTTTTCCCCAGGAATCTCCACACATCTATGATCAAGCCATCCCTTAATCTTGTTTCACATACTAAGCAAAATTAGACCAGTCAATTTCTTATTTTGCATCTCTATATGACGTATTGCAAACATTGCTCTAACAAAAGGTATTTATCACAACATTTACCATATACCTCCTCAGCACCTGTACAGAATAGCAATAAGCAAACAAAAACTTTTAAGAGTGACCTACAAAGGGCAAAGCGTCAAAACATTCTTGTTTTACAGAAAGAAAAGGTGGGGGGGGGTGAATCGCAGATTAATCTTTCAGATAGCAATAACTAGCCAGAAGCTGTGTGTTGGAAACAAGAAAAGATGATGATAAAGTCCCATGTAAAGTTCTTTTTCATTAAAAATTCTGCTGTCAGGAAAGGACTGTTTTCACCTTGCTCAGAAAAGCATAAATTCAAACCTCACTCAAACCACGTGCAGTGCTCAGCGGGAAACAAGTTAACCTGCAAACCTGAGACTCTCCAATATTCCTCTCTTACTACACTAAGCCTATTAAATTTCACACGATTAAGTTTCACATGTGGGTATATGAAATATTAAATCCAAGAGCACCTAATAAAACATGTAATGAAGTGTAGCAGGCAATATAAACTGCGAAACAAACAAGCAAAAGCTCTGCAAAACCAGAAAAAAAGAAAACAGCTTCCTGCCCTTACTTTGGCATCATGATTCCATCTCCTTTCTATTCATTACATTTACACGCATTGAACCGCTTCCATTAAACATGCTCCTACACAACAAGGAGGGAGTAAAGAGCTAAACAGGTTTCATCCCAAAGACACCTAATACTTACTTCTGCTTGCATAAACTTTTCAGTATTTTTGCTAGCACACATTGGAAGCTTGCTTGCTTCTATGATTATCAGCACCTCCAAATGGGACCACAACTATAGCATCTGAATGCATTTATCTAAACTAGCTGATCAGTATATTATTATTTACCTCTCGACGAGGTTTAAGGATACGAAAAAGGCTCACATATGACAAATGCCAGCTCTACCTCTTGTTAACACAGCAATAAGGACACAGGAACAAACCTTCCGGCTAGCGCCAGCAACCATCAGCCATTAAGAGTTTCTGTTCTGTTGCCAGCACATCTCAGCCCAAAGGCCCTTGCACCTCCGCTGCCTGGGGCAACAGAGTCTGTGGTGCTAAATAACACTGGTGGGTAAAAATAAAAAACCCTCATATTTGGCGAGTTACCATTCAGTACCTTTAGTACAGATGTAGTTCTGTAATGTCCTTCTCAGCATTTCCAAAGAAGTTTTTGGTGGCCAGTGAAACAATTATGAAAAGTCTGAGAACTATTTTAGTATGCTTTTACCCTTTTTTCCTCCAGAAACATACAAACATACTCATAGTTCAGAAGTGCTACAAGTCAACACCTCACCTTCCAGCCCAACTCCTTTTGAAGAAATATCATAACGGGTTGTTTTTTTTTTTTTAACTCCTCTTCAGAATGACACAAAATACAAATTAAATTCAAAGCCAATGCCTACAAATAATACTACATGGCACTCTTTCCCAAGGTTAGCATCAAAATAACCCACTATACTGTACGGTAAACTACAGGTAAAGTCCAGGTCATTTGTCTTCTGCTTTTCTTTTTAAGCACCAGCTAGGCAGTTGTCTCCGAGCAAGCCATAAATATACTGTACCATCAGTAGCCCTTGACAGTCTTAAGGGTGGAATCCCTTTGTTCCAGGTGCTCACAATGGCAGAAGAAACCCAAGCCTTCATAAAGTACTTTAACGATTGAATGAATAATGGAATAAAAGACATCTTTATAAACAAAAACAAAGTGTAAGACAAATTCAGGGTACCTTTGTAACAGTGCCACTTCTGCAGAAAGACTAACTCAGTTTCTGGACACCTTAATCATTAGTATTCAGTGGTATCAGTTAATGGTACAATTTTGTATTAATGGTATTAATCACTGATGTTATACATACTGCTATTAAGATGTAAAAAGGACATGCAATTACAGATATGCAAGTTACAGCGATTACACTAGACGCTGCTCAGCAGCCAAGCTGTAGCAATCGGCCACCCAGCACATTCCCCCTGCCATGTGCCAGCTCCCACCCTGTGAACCTGCTTCGCCTGCGAGAAGCACGGGCACGCGCCAGTCACCCAGCCAGGGCAACGAGCACTAGCTTGCTGCGACTGTAACTCAATCACTCTTACATAAGATTTGGGCACTGCTCCCATCAATGTTTCTCTAAAGTTGCCATGGCTGCCATGGTCTAGACTGAGCTCAGCACTGCCAGCAGGTGTTGTGTATGCCCAGAGCCCACAGAAACTAGGCAGAGTCCAGGTGTTACTCAGCCTAAACTTACACCACCTCCCTGTGCAAGCACAAGTGAAGCAGATGGTTTTTTGCACATGTACCAAAGCTTGCCTTTAGACACCAGGAAACTTTTGGGCACATCAAGTATGTATCTCAATGCAAGTTTGGCAATGCCAGAGAACAAAACTCCCCAGATAGCTCTTGGACGTAAAAATGTATTAAGGACTGTGGCAGAATCTAGAGCGGGACCTATGTGGTCCAGATCTTACTCCAGAGTCCTATTAAGATACTGATAAAAAGGTACCAGCATCACTTCAGTCCATGTGTAGCCATTAAATATGACCATTAAGCCCTTAGCTTAAAACATCCAGCAAAATCAGCCACTAAATTACCAAATGGGCTCCAAGATATTTCCAATAGCTAACTGTCATGGTTTTAAGCTGGGATAGTTGATTTTCTTCACTGTAGCTAGCATAGTGCTGTGGTTTAGACTTGGTATGTAAATAATGTTGATAACACCCTGGTGTTTTAGTTGTTGCTGGGTAGTGCTTACACTAGTCAAGGACTTTCTAGCTTCCCATGCTCTGCCAGGTGCACAAGAAGCCGGGAGGGGAGGGGATACAACCAGGAGAGCTGATTCGAATTGGCCAAAGGGTATTCCATATCATGTGACGTCATGCCCAGTATATTAACTGGGGGGAATTGGCCGGGGGAGGCAGCAATCGCGGCTCGGGGACCGGCAGCGTCGGTCGGCGGGTGGTGAGCGGTTGCAGCACTTGTTGTTTAGTTTTGGTTTTGTTTTTTTTCCCTGTTCTTCCAGTGTTTCATCTCTCTCTCGCTCATTATTTTCCTTTTCATTATATTAGTATTATTGCTGTTTTATTCTAATTATTAAACTGTTCTTATCTCAACCCACGAGTTTTCTTACTTTGGCCCTTCCGATTCTCTCCCCCATCCCACAAGGGTGGGGGAGTGAGCGAGCGGCTGTGTGGTGCTTAGTTGCTGACTGGGGCTAAACCACAACAGTCCTTTTTGGCGCCCAACGTGGGGCACGAAGGGTTTGAGATAATAACAGTTGCTGGT
Source organism: Morus bassanus (assembly GCA_031468815.1). Classification (NCBI taxonomy): domain Eukaryota; kingdom Metazoa; phylum Chordata; class Aves; order Suliformes; family Sulidae; genus Morus; species Morus bassanus. The sequence continues at coordinate 68,421,079 of CM062571.1, forward strand.
CACAGCATTGATTCATCTGTTCTCGATATTAGTAGTCAGACCTACACCACGCTGATTTTGAAGTGCATGTTAAAGATTGGCGTTGGGTTTTGTAGTTTGCTGTGCTCTGCAGTGGTTAGAGATGTTTTGCCTAGGAGATTTGTTATTAAAACACTGGCCTTGACTTTTATCGGTTATTTGGGTCTTGCATGGAAGCCGTTACTGTACTTCGGATACCACCTCATGGAGACAATTAGCAATTATACCTCCTCTTCTGAGAGGTTCTTTATGGAGGAAATACAGAATGGCACCTTAGCTACCTTCTTCTGTAGTGTCTCCTCATTCATTACAACAACTTTCCAGTATCTTGAACATCCTTGGGTAGTTAAGATACATCTGTTGATATTCCTATGGCAGATTGTTTCAGTTTTGTCTAAGGTTAATAAGCAATTCAAGAATATCATCCAGAGATCTGCCCCAAGGCTTGATAATTATGGGTGGCAGGGTATGTGGGATAGTATGGGCAAATGCCTGAGACGGTGGGCACCCCCAGTGTTTTGGGACTTCACCCCTGAACAAGTGCAGAATCCTGAAAAATTAGTAGAATATTTGGAGGAAGTATGCTGTCACCCTAGCAATTCCAGAGAGAGACAAATCACTGCAATGTGTTGGGGCCTGGCCCATGCCTACTGAGCCCTATTCAACAGTATTCAGTACCCCCAAGGGAAAACGACAGGCCCTGCGGCTACTCCAAGCCCAACGACAAGCACTGTGGCCCCTCAAACCCCCACAACAGGCGCTGCAGCAGCTCCAAGCCCGACGGCAGGCACTGTGACCACTCAAACACCCATGACGGACACTGTGGTGGCTCCAAACCCAAGGACAGGCACTGTGACCACTCAAACACCCACGACAGACACTGCAGCTGAATCAGAGAATCAACCCATGCCAGTATCAGTTGCCCCTATACAAAAGAAGAAATCTTGGAAGAGAAAGTCAACTCGTTTAGAAAAGGATGATGGAGAAGTAGTGCCGTTACTAAGAGAGGAGAAAGAAGAGGAAGAACTCATACAAGAGACGGAAACTACCCGATCCCTGTCCTTAACTGAGTTGTGAGATATACGAAAAGATTTCGGCCATCATGTAGGTGAGCATGTTGTCACCTGGCTGCTCCGATGCTGGGATAACGGGGCCAGTAGCCTGGAATTAGAGGGTAAGGAAGCCAAACAACTGGGATCCCTTTCTAGGGATGGGGGCATTGACAAAGCAATTGGAAAAGGGACACAAGGCCTCAGCCTCTGGAGGCGACTCCTGTCTGCTCTGAAAGAAAGGTATCCCTTCAAGGAAGATGTTATATATCGCCCTGGAAAATGGACCACCATGGAGAAAGGTATCCAGTACCTGAGGGAATTAGCTGTGCTTGAGGTGATTTATGGTGACCTGGGTAGTCAACAGTCATCCAAAGATCCAGATGAAGCCCAGTGCACACAACCCATGTGGCGGAAGTTTGTATGGAGCGCACCATCATCCCATGTAAACTCACTGGCAGTAATGTCCTGGAAAGATGAAGAGGTGCCAACGGTAGGGGATGTGATTGATAAACTCCGGGATTATGAAGCACACATCTCTTCCTCCCTCGTCTCAGCTGTGGAGAAACTGTCCCAGAAAGTTCAGCAACTTGAAGAGGATATGTCCTACTCCCTACCTGTACGGACCAGTATCTCGGCCATTAGGAGTAAGCGTCCTTCTGCTCAAGAGACAAGATACACACCACGGGGCACCCTATGGTTTTACCTGCGTGACCATGGAGAGGACATGAGGAAGTGGGATGGGAAATCTACCTCGACCCTGGAGGCACGGGTACGTGAGTTGCAAGGAAAAACAACCACTCAAGGGGGGACCTCCAGGAGAGTTGCTGCTCCAGTTTCCAGTAGGCAGTTCCCCAGACAGAGGAGTAGAAGCGCTGATTCTATCTGTGAACTTAATGGGGAGACTTCTGATTCCCATTCACAAGAAGTGGGTTGGGAATTCTGCAACTGGAATTAGAGGGGCCCTGCCTCCAGCCAGGTGGAGGAAAGGGACAACTGGGTTTACTGGACTGTGTGGATCCGATGGCCTGGCACATACGACCCACAGGAGTATAAGGCTCTAGTGGACACTGGTGCACAGTGCACCCTAATGCCATCTAACTATGTAGGGGCAGAACCCATCTGTATTGCTGGAGTGACAGGGGGATCCCAAGAGTTAACTGTATTGGAGGCAGAAGTGAGCCTAACTGGGAATGAGTGGCAAAAGCACCCCATTGTGACTGGCCCAGAGGCTCCGTGCATCCTTAGCATAGACTACCTCAGGAGAGGGTATTTCAAGGACCCAAAAGGGTACAGGTGGGCTTTTGGTATAGCTGCCTTGGAGACGGGGGAAATTAAACAGTTGTCTACTTTGCCCAGTCTCTCGAAGGACCCTTCTGTTGTGGGGTTGCTGAAGGTCAAAGAACAACAGGTGCCAATTGCCACCACAACAGTGCACCGGCGGCAATACCGCACCAACCAAGACTCCCTGATTCCCATCCATGAGCTCATTCATCGACTGGAGAGCCAAGGAGTGATCAGTAAGACCCTTTCACCCTTTAACAGTCCCATATGGCCAGTGCGGAAGTTCAATGGAGAGTGGAGACTAACAGTATACTATCGTGGCCTGAACGAAGTCACTCCGCCACTGAGTGCTGCTGTGCCGGACATGCTAGAACTTCAATACGAACTGGAGTCAAAGGCAGCCAAGTGGTATGCCACAACTGATATCGCTAATGCATTCTTCTCAATCCCTTTGGCAGCAGAGTGCAGGCCACAGTTTGCTTTCACTTGGAGGGGCGTCCAGTACACCTGGAATCGACTGCCCCAGGGGTGGAAACACAGCCCTACCATTTGCCATGGACTGATCCATACTGCACTGGAACAGGGTGGAGCTCCGGAACACCTTCAGTACATTGATGACATCATCGTGTGGGGCAACACAGCAGAAGACGTTTTTGAGAAAGGGAAGAAAATAGTCCAAATCCTGCTGAAGGCTGGTTTTGCCATAAAACAAAGTAAAGTGAAGGCACCTGCACAGGAGATTCAGTTTTTGGGAATAAAATGGCAAGATGGACGTCGGCAGATCCCAATGGATGTGATCAACAAAATAACAGCCATGTCTCCACCAACTAGCAAAAAAGAAACACAAGCTTTTTTAGGTGTTGTGGGTTTTTGGAGAATGCATATTCCAAATTACAGTCTGATTGTAAGCCCTCTCTATCAAGTGACCCGGAAGAAGAATGATTTCAAATGGGGCCCTGAGCAACGACAGGCCTTTGAACAGATAAAGCAGGAGATAGTTCATGCAGTAGCCCTTGGGCCAGTCCAGGCAGGACAAGACGTAAAAAACATGCTCTACACTGCAGCCGGGGAGCATGGCCCTACCTGGAGCCTCTGGCAGAAAGCACCAGGGGAGACCCGAGGTCAGCCCCTAGGGTTTTGGAGTCGGGGATACAGAGGGTCTGAAGCACGCTACACTCCAACTGAAAAAGAGATATTGGCAGCATATGAAGGGGTTCGAGCTGCTTTAGAAGTGATCGGTACTGAAGCACAGCTCCTCCTGGCACCTCGACTGCCGGTGCTGGGCTGGATGTTCAAAGGGAGGGTCCCCTCTACACATCACGCAACTGATGCTACATGGAGTAAGTGGGTCGCACTGATCACCCAAAGGGCTCAAATAGGAAACCCCAGTCGCCCAGGAATCTTGGAAGTGATCATGGACTGGTCAGAAGGCAAAGATTTTGGAATATCACCAGAGGAGGAGGTGACATGTGCTGAAGAGGCCCCACTGTATAATAAACTGCCAGAAAATGACAAGCAATATGCCCTGTTCACTGATGGGTCCTGTCATCTGGTGGCAAAGCATTGGAGATGGAGGTCTGCTGTATGGAGTCCTATACGGCAAGTCGCAGAAATGGCTGAAGGAGAAGGTGAATCGAGTCAGTTTGCAGAAGTAAAAGCCATCCAGCTGGCTTTAAACATTGCTGAACGAGAAAAAGGGCCAGTGCTCTATCTTTATACTGACTCATGGATGGTGGCAAATGCCCTGTGGGGGTGGTTACAGCAGTGGAAGCAGAACAACTGGCAGCGCAGAGGCAAACCCATCTGGGCTGCTGCATTGTGGCAAGATATTGCTGCCCAGGTAGAGAACCTGGTTTTGAAGGTACGTCATGTGGATGCTCATGTTCCCAAGTGTCGGGCCACTGAAGAACATCAGAACAACCAACAGGTGGATCAGGCTGCTAAGATTGAAGTGGCTCAAGTAGATCTAGACTGGCAACATAAAGGTGAACTATTTATAGCTCGGTGGGCCCATGACACCTCAGGCCGTCAAGGAAGAGATGCAACATACAGATGGGCTCGCGACCGAGGGGTGGACTTGACCATGGACGCTATTGCACAGGTCATCCATGAGTGTGAAACATGCGCTGCAATCAAGCAAGCCAAGTGAGTAAAACCTCTGTGGTAGGGAGGACGATGGCTGAAGTATAAATATGGGGAGGCCTGGCAGATTGATTATATCACACTGCCACAAACCCGCCAAGGCAAATGCCATGTGCTTACAATGGTGGAAGCAACCACTGGATGGCTGGAAACATATCCCGTGCCCCATGCCACCGCCCGGAACACTATCCTGGGCCTTGAAAAACAAGTCTTATGGCGACATGGCACCCCAGAAAGAATTGAGTCAGACAACGGGACTCATTTCCGAAACAACCTCATAGACACCTGGGCCAAAGAGCATGGCATTGAGTGGGTGTATCACATCCCCTATCATGCACCAGCCTCTGGGAAAATTGAACGATACAATGGACTGTTAAAGACAACACTGAGAGCAATGGGGGATGGGACATTCAAACACTGGGATACACATTTAGCAAAAACCACCTGGTTAGTCAACACTAGGGGCTCTGCCAATCGAGCTGGGCCTGCCCAGTCAGAACTCTTACGTACTGTGGAAGGGGATAAAGTCCCTGTAGTGCATGTAAAAAATATGCTGGGGAAAACCGTCTGGGCTATTCCTGTCTCAGGCAAAGGCAAACCCATTTGTGGGATTGCTTTTGCTCGAGGACCTGGGTGCACTTGGTGGGTGATGTGGGAGGATGGAGGAGTTCAATGTGTGCCTCAGGGGGATTTGATTTTGGGTGAAAATAGCCAATGAACTGAATGGTATGCTGTTAATTGCCATATGATATTGTATGTCATCACTCCTATGGTTGCTATATGCCGTATCAATGGTATCATAGTAAGAATTTCCAGAATTAATGAAGAATGAACTTTGATTGAACCAAGCAACGTGTAGCGGTGATGGAACAAAGACTGGCTTCAGCATGCAACAATTGAACACCACACAGACCATCTTTCCGGCCTTGAAAGACTGTTACGATAGATGGAGCCCAAAGTTATGGACTGAATGAACTCAATGGACATGTGTGGACCCTCTACAGATGTTCTACAGGGATGGTCCACAGACTATGGGAATGATAAATGATATCTGCGTATGTTATCAAAGGATGGGGAGGCGGGTGGTGGTTATTGAGGTCATATTGGATAGTATGAGACCTGAGCATGACGTAAATGGTATGGAATAAGGGGTGGATACTGTCATGGTTTTAGCTGGGATAGTTGATTTTCTTCACTGTAGCTAGTATAGTGCTGTGGTTTAGACTTGGTATGTAAATAATGTTGATAACACCCTGGTGTTTTAGTTGTTGCTGGGTAGTGCTTACACTAGTCAAGGACTTTCTAGCTTCCCATGCTCTGCCAGGTGCACAAGAAGCCGGGAGGGGAGGGGATACAACCAGGAGAGCTGATTCGAATTGGCCAAAGGGTATTCCATATCATGTGACGTCATGCCCAGTATATTAACTGGGGGGAATTGGCCGGGGGAGGCAGCAATCGCGGCTCGGGGACCGGCAGCGTCGGTTGGCGGGTGGTGAGCAGTTGCAGCACTTGTTGTTTAGTTTTGGTTTTGTTTTTTTTCCCTGTTCTTCCAGTGTTTCATCTCTCTCTCGCTCATTATTTTCCTTTTCATCATATTAGTATTATTGCTGTTTTATTCTAATTATTAAACTGTTCTTATCTCAACCCACGAGTTTTCTTACTTTGGCCCTTCCGATTCTCTCCCCCATCCCACAAGGGAGTCGCCAGGAACATTCAAGGGACTGGGGGCTTTCCGGACGGCTGGTCGTGCGGACAACTCGGCATTCGAAGCCATGATTTCAGCAGAAGAGATCTTAAAGAACATCAAGGAGATGAGTAAGAACTCGGCACCAGGACCAGATGGGCTTAGCTTGAGGGACATTATTAAGATCGATCCCCAAGGTATTCAACTAAAAGAACTATTTAATCTGTGGCTGGTGTCTGGAACTGTACCTGACGTGGTGAGAGAATGTCGTACTGTACTTATTGCAAAATCTTCCTTGCCAGAATGCCAGGGGGACATCAATAACTGGCGACCTATTACCATCGGTTCAACCATTTTGAGGTTGTTCTCTAGAATTTTAACGGCAAGGCTAACTAAGGCATGTCCCATCAATGCTAGACAGAGGGGATTTATTAAATCATCTGGATGTTCCGAGAATCTAAAACTTTTACAACTTTTGATACGTAATGCTAAAAGGGAACATCGACCTCTGGAGTAGTTTTTGTTGACCTAGCAAAGGCCTTCAACTCCGTGAGCCATTCACATATTATGCTGTCTCTTAAACAAAAGGGCGTGGACGATCATATTATAGCCCTGATTGACAATTTATATCATAATGTCACCACCAGAATTGGTACGAAGAATGAACAATCGGATCCCATTGGGATTCGGATTGGAGTAAAGCAAGGCGATCCTATGTCCCTGATATTATTTAATTTATCCGTGGACCCTCTGCTGTGTAAATTGGAAGAGGAGGGTAGTGGGTACCAACATGGTTCAAAAAGAATAACAACTATGGCTTTTGCTGATGACTTAGTTCTGCTGAGTGATTCCTGGGATGGTATGCAGAAAAATATTACAATATTGGAGGTATTTTGTGATCTTACCGGTCTTAAGACTCAGGGAGAAAAGTGCCACAGCTTCTACATCAAGCCAACGAAGGACTCCTATACTATTAACGATTGTCCACCTTGGACAATCAATGGCACTCCCCTTAATATGATTGAACCAGGTAGTTCTGAGAAATATCTGGGGCTGAGAGTGGACCCATGGTGTGGAATATCGAAACCAGATCCCACAAGGGTGGGAGAGTGAGCGAGCGGCTGTGTGGTGCTTAGTTGCTGACTGGGGCTAAACCACAACAAGATATTTCCAATAGCTAACTTACTTTACTGCAAACAAAAAAAAATCCTATTCAAAAATACACATACAGAATACTTTGTTTCAGTGCTGCAGACTGTCACTTCCACTTTGCACATAATGAGAAGGCAGCAAATGGAAAACTGGAATTAAGTTAAGTTGAGGAAATATACCACTGCTGTAACTAGATTTGTCCAGTTCTCCCCCTCTACACTCAAACTCTACATCTGCAGCTACTTTTTTTTTTCTTTTTAAACACAAATTTAATTTCATAAAACAATTACCTTTTGCAGCAGCTTGCATCCGATCAGCTCATCTACCCATTAACTGTTCATGCTGGGCATTGCATTCACAGTGCCAGGCTAAGGCAATTTCGCAGGCTGCTGCTTTCTCTTGATTCCTGACACACGGTACAATAGCTGCATCTCTAAGCAGCCACTACGGCTAGCCAGAAAACAATTTAGCAGTATGATTACAGATTAATTCTTGTGCAACTCTGTAACAGCCTAGCAGGCTGTGCAATGCAGATGGCATCCTCACACTGACAGGCACAGTCCTGCACTTTTGCCAAGAAAATACAACACAGTGAGGGGAAAGGCTCAAGCCAGCCTTCACACAGACCTCCTACTGCTCCCCATGCTCCCTTCCCCATCCCCACCTCCCAGAGAAGGGCTAAAAGACCCTCCAGTAGATCTAGCAGACCTCCAACATCTTTCCTTATAACATGAATGAATGCTTTCATCCAAACCTCCTTGTGATTTCTCCTGGGCTAATTTACTCTCTAGTGAGCAAAGAAATCCACAGCTTTCAAGAACAATTTGACTTTTCAGAGAGAGAAGGGAGACTGTTGCAGGATTTGTACAGGCCTTGATTATTTCTAGTTCAAGACAAGGTCAGCTGCTATGGAAAAGCAGCACTACCATAAGCTTCCACGTGCCTGCCAAGCACAGAACTGGAATGCCTCCAAATCCGAGTGCAATTTGATTAGAACTAAACTGATATTGGAAACAATATTTCTAAGGCAAACAGATTCTTTTGAAATTGTTCTACTGTGCTACTTGCCTTGTTTTTTTGTGAACACTGAGTGTTTGTTATATGTCTCACCACTCTCAGAAAGCTAGAAGAGAAATAATAACACAATGTCTCAGAGAAAATGAGATCTAAGACTTGAAGTATTTATGGTTTATTACCAATAAATGAAACAAGGAGTTAGGCCTTCCTAAAACTAAAGATGAAAGTTAATTTCATAATATACAGGAATGCAGGCACATTTGTATCATGCAATGAAGTTGCAGAAGAGACCTTGGTCCCAGCAATCACGGGTCAAACATACTCCAGTGCTGAAAGGGACTACAGACAACCGAAGTCCATATAGCTAAGTAGCCTGGAGAGGCTGTCTCTCCTCATCAGGGAGCACGAACAAGTAATTTTAGAGAGTAAGAAGCTTAAGTATCTCTGTTGTTACAGCGCAGTGGAACACAGTGCTCAGCTGTACAACTAGCATGGTCGGCATTAGCTCAAGGTCTGGACACCACGTTGTACCAAATACATGGACATACCCTGAAATATTCAAGTCACTCACAGGCTACTCCTCCTGTAAGGATTAATCCTGAAAAATACAATCACTGGGTATCTTTTTCACCTTTTAAAAAAGTAGCAAAAAGGAACTCCAGAAGGTGCTAGCTCATTTCATTTTTTATTTTGAGTAGTAGCTTCTAGTCTTTTAGAAAACCATGTGTACGCTTTCAGTTTGTTAGTCTGCTTACACTGCACTTCTGGACATCACCCCACAGTCGGTAGAACAGCAGAGACATCCCAAATACCTGGTTCAGGCATGAAGGGCAGGTCCCTTCCCCAGGTGGTCTGGGAAACCTAACTTCTCCAAAAGGCCTGTCAGAAAACAAAGAAAAGCCTCCAGAGCCAACATAGGAAACATAGGAATAAAGGGAAATATGTGACCCAAAAATTTACCACAAGGAAGGTGAGCCATCTGTGGCTCTGGGTTTGGATGAGCTCCATGTCACCAAAACTGTAGTCTCCCAGAAGCTTCAACTAGCTAGAAGTCTGCAATTTGATGGCTGTTCTCTGGATATATTTATGTACCAAGCCCAATATCCACAAATCAAAATCAAGGACAGAAGGACTGCCTTAAACTGCACGTTAAATCTGTCCCTCTCTCACGAGTGCAGTTGCTTCTTGTAAGTTTAAAGTTTCTATTGAAAAACATATTTTAGCTTTTATGACTGATAAGCTCATGCACAGAAGTATGAAAGACCATCTTCATTTCATTGGTGTTGTTTCACGGCAATCACTAGCACTAACGATACTGAAGACTAGTAAAAATTACTATTATGAAAAATTTAGGGTAATAGCAGCTGATGGTCACACTGCTTAAAGAACGTAGAGGTCACAAATTCAAAAGGAAAGAGGAAAGCAAGCTCTTTTGGCATGTCCCCAGACCATTGTCTACAACTAATGCACTCATGGATGCAAAGAGGCCAATTAGGCAACCAAGTGTGTCATTCTGTGGATAAGGATTCATGAAGAAAGCAATTCTATATACAAAAGAAAGAGCATGGGACCCTGTATTTCTTTTGCAAATTACGGGGAGCTTTTTCCCTCCAAAATTTAGCTTTAACATATAAGTCAGCAGCTCTCATCATTCTTGCTCTGGAGTACTTAGCTGTAAGGAGTGGCTTAGTCACACCACTGGTAAAGCTTACCAGAGCCTGGTATTAATTATGTAATTAGGGCAGTATCAGGAAAAGGAATACACTTTCTGTAGCATCTTTCTGCTATATGGCTGAATGCTTAACAGATTAAATCTGCTAAACAAATGTCATTATATGCAATTTAAGATGAAAAAACTTAATCAAAAGAGTTTAAGGAAAGCTTGTTGAAGAGGTCACAGCCCAGCAGCCTAGTAATGAGTCATGATAAAAAGTGCTGCTGGTATTTTACAGATACTTTGTTTCCAGAAATTTTAGAGTGCAAGAATTCAGCTGAGATAAAACAGTACTTGCATAAGTAATGTGGTGAATTTAGGCTATCCAACCCTCCAAAACACTGTAGTCACTGCTGCTGTACCAAGCTACAGAATAACATTCATTTAGGTGTAAGGGGGAAAAGGGAAAGGAATTGGGGGGATGGGGCGGGGCAGAGAACAACAGAAAAAAAAAAACCCACACCACACAAAACCACAGTCTGAGTACCTGCACACCTAAACTGTCACATTTATAGCTCAGGGATTTTGGGGTAACTCAGGTACCTCTTGTAAGCCAAGGCCCAATCAGCCTAACACAACCAAACACACTAAGCCTGTAAAAACACCACCACTCAACACAAATGTGGACGGTGTCAACTGTTTATAAAGCACACTTGTAACTACTGTATAATTACCAGAGTCAAACTTCACTAACAACACAGTTTTTGTGAGACAGGTGGTTCCAACAAACATTGGCCACACCATCACAGTACACTGACGAATGAACTAATAATGCCCACACAGTATTTTCAATTAAAGACACAGAATTGACAGTGGCTTTCTGGTTCAAAAGCTGAACACTCCTACTTGCAGAGCAATGACACTATTTCTGCACACACACCCCAAAAAAAATATATCTGTAAATTCAAAGGAATAACTTTAAAGGAAAATTATTTCATGCAATTAAGTGAAATATTTTAAGTACACACATTCAAGAACTTCCTCACATTCCAAGTTACCAGCACCTTTAGGAAAATCAAGAATAAGTGCCACAAGTATATTCAGAAATAAGCAAACAAAATTATATTTATTCACTGCAGTAAAATAATTTTTTTATATGAGAGAAAACAAACTTATGTAAATGCAAGATTATCAGGATGACCAAAAAAACTGTCAGTCATGCCAACACTAGGTCTCATCCAATTTCTTCCTCATAAGAGTTAAATGTATGTCTATTCTAGAAGTCCACTACTTCTTAAAAATAGCCTAATTTTTAAAAATAGGTACTCTATTATTTTTAAACAAAGTTAAAAGGGTTTCTTATGTCTGCAGCAAAGGAACCTACCTACACACATACACTTACTCTCCCAGACCTCAGAGCTATAGTCCAGAAATCACTACACGTTCATGCCAAGACTACTGTAGCTCTGAAAATTGTTTTCATTTCTTTCACTTCCATCCAGAGAATTTGTCTTCACAGTTATATATGCTCAAGTCTAGGGCAGTTGGTTGACTTTACACTTAGGAGCCACAGGTCCAAGAATTACATTTCACCAACTCCATTTAACTCAAAACAAACACAAAGTTACCAACATATTTATTATAGCTGAAACTACAAGCCACTTCCCAAGTTGAATACAGTTAAATAATAAAATAAAAGGAGGATCAGGTCAGTTAAAAGAAAGTTACAAGTTGTCATTAATCATTACTCAAATGACTGCTTAGCTAACACTACTAAAACAACAACCAGACACTTCACAATGGGACAAGACAGCTAAAAACAGTGTTTCAATAATCTCCTCTGAATAGTGCCTTCAATCTGTTAATTTTCAACATTCTTGGAACAAAAACAAACTATGACTTTCCTGCCACTCCTTGTAAAAAAACTGTTGTATCCATAACACCCATCCACCAAGTTCCAAAGCAAACTGCAGAAAATTTCTTCATATTTATTGTTGACTGTTTCTAATGAACAGAAGTTGCTCTGTTTCAAAACAGAAGGTAGACTGTTCAAGCAAAGACTGAAAACTCTGAGCTGGTAAATCCTAACTGTGCAGTAAGGGAAAATAACCCACTTGCTTTATTTAGTACTATCTGTTTTAAAACTTGCGAAACAAAAGGAACAATATAATCCACCTTCTTCAGTCCTTCTGGTTCAGCTACACATTTTTTGTATGCCTGAATGTCAATCCCCACTTGTAATTCTTTCCTTCATGTCTACTCATCCTATTTGCAAGGCTGCAAAAACATCCACGTTAGCAGCAACAGTATCAAAAATTAGAGATTAATTCTTCCATCCTTCTGTTCCTATGCAGAGACACTTCATCCAGCTGCTCTGTGAAGACTTGACCACCTCACAACTCTTTGTTGGCTTCAGATGATACTTTGAAAGAAGGCCTCTAAAAAGTTAGTTAAAAGTCAGGGCAATTCAGGAAACTACACTAGAAATTCAGTAGGTAGCATTTTTCCACACTGAGTCATGCTCCAAATTGATTGCTCAGTACTATGCTGGATGCTCTTTTGTTGCCAGCAAGCATTTCAGGCTAATATAAAATGACAGTCCCCAAACTTCCCCCCCTCCACCTTCCCATTCTCCATTCCCCCAGCAGTTGAGATGTTTGCAAGCCTCTTAGTACTGATTCTAACAACACTCCCCATAAAGTTTCAATGAGGTCAAAACTTGGATTAACTACAGGCCATAATCTTTTGTTCTGTTATCTGCAGGCTGATTTTCAGATGTGGTGAAGAGGGGACAGGAAAAAAAAAGAAAGAAATATTTTTGTTAATGAGAGAGTATTTAGCATTTATACAGAAATATCAATGGAAACCTGAAAAAATTGGAGCTTAAATAACAAGAGAAATGAAAAGAAAGGAACTGGTCACAGCTGACTAGTGAAATAAGTTTGCAGTTGGTAATGCTGTGAACACTATGAGGGCCTTGCTCAACATCATCTGTGCAAGAAATCCTCTGGAATTTGGAACTTCACAGGAAAACCAGTTTCCACACACAAATTCACATCCCAAGGCTAGCAGGAAGGGAGCTCTCTGCACTGCAGCAACACCCGCACCGAGGGCCAAGCTGCCACCATTTCACATCCTCAGCCTTTTCTCCAGTCTGAGGGAAGTAATGGAGAAGAACAAGACAATATATGTATGGGACTATATAAATGCACGGTATTAGCTTTTCACAGACAAATCCAGTTCTCTTCATTTATACACCCTTAGTTCTCAAAGAAGAAAACACTTGTAGCACACACTCAGATGTATTATGCTGAAGAAATGCAAGAAACCACAATGATCAAAAGCTTTTTCATTAAAAACAGTTCTGGCAGAAAATTGGGAGTTTGATTAAAATGAAGACCTGTGTCTAAAGGTGCATACTGCATGAAAGATGACTTCCTGGCTGATAAACCAGAAACTTTTTCTAAATATTTTTGTATTTTACTAAATATATGAATGTATTGGGTTTGCGTAGCAAGATTTTCATAGTGGAGCAGCTGCAGGGGTGGCTTCTGTGAGAAGATGCCAGAAGCTTCCTCCATGTCCCACAGAGCCAATGCCAACCAGCTACAAGATGGACCCGCCGCTGGCCAAGGCTGAGCCCATCAGCAACAGTGGTAGTGCCTCTGGGATAACATATTTAACGAGGAAGGAAAAAAAACAAAACAAACAAAAAAAAACCAACAAACAAACCCTGCATAATTGCAGCGAGAGAGAGGAGTGAGAATACGTGAGAGGAACAACTCTGCAGACACCAAGGTCAGTGAAGAAGGAGGGGGAGGAGGTGCTCCAGGCACCGGAGCAGAGATTCCCCTGCAGCCCCTGGTGAAGACCATGGTGAGGCAGGCTGTCCCCCTGCAGCCCATGGAGGTTAACGGTGGAGCAGATATCCTCCTGCAGCCCGTGGAGGTCCCCACACTGGAGCAGGTAGATGTGCCCGAAGGAGTCTGTGACCCCGTGGGAAGCCTGTGCTGGAGCAGGCTCCTGGCAGGACCTGTGGCCCCGTGGGGAGAGGAGCCCACGCTGGAGCAGGTTTGCTGGCAGGACTTGTGACCCCACGGGGCACCCACACTGGAGCAGTCTGTTCCTGAAGGACTGCATCCCGTGGGAGGGACCCACGCTGGAGCAGTTTGTGAAGAACCGCAGCCTGTGGGGAGGATCCATGTTGGAGAAGTTCATGGAGGACTGTCTCCTGTGGGAGGGATCCCACGCTGGAGCAGGGGAAGAGCGTGAGGAGGAAGGAGCAGCAGAAACCTGATGAATTGACCACAGCCCACATTCCCCATCCCCTGTGCTGCTCACGGGGAGGAGGTAGAGAAAATTGGGAGTAAAGTTAAAGCTGGAAGAAGGGATGGGTGGGAGGATGGTTTTTTAAGATTTGTTTTTATTTCTCATTACCTTCCTCTGATTTCACTGTTAATAAACGAAGCTAATTTCCCCAACTTCAGTTTGTTTTGCCCATGACAGTAATTGCTGAGTGATCTCTCTCTGTCCTTATCTCAACCCACAAGCCTTTCATTATATATTTTCTCTCCCCTGTCCAGCTGAGGAGGGGAATGATAAGAGCAGCTTTAGTGGGCACCTGGCATCCAGCCAGGGTCAACCCACCACAATGAATAACTGAAATATTTCAACTTCTTGTTTGTTTGATTTGGACAAAGATAACTACATTGGGCAAAAAGCTGCAGCCACTATGGCATCTTCCACACTGCCTAGGGTATTAAATTTTCCCCCTGTCAGTAGAGAAGAACACCCTCTATGTAAAGATGGAGAAACATAGTAGAGAATGGCTTAAGTCAAAGAAAACATTTAAATAACTGATCAGCTGATGCTTATCACCAGACTGAAGTTGAAGATGTGATGCTTCAATATTACTTCTACTAGTTCTCCATTAACAGTTAAAACTATCCAAATAACTTATTGGCTATAGTATCTAACATATCACTGGAGATTTTAACCTAACAGAAAGTGAAAGAGCGTGCTCTGCTACCTCATCAGGGAAGTATGGGCTAATTTCATATTCCTGACTTTCGATAACATAAACTAGAAAAGGCTGCCTGATTTTCTAACAGTTGAGCTTCCGCTCCAGGCAGGTAGAAAGTCCTTGTTGGCTAGGCTGAGCAAATTCAGTGTGGAAATCATTGTGGAAATACAATCATTCTCCTGGTTAATTGCTACTAGCATGCAGACCTCACTGCACGAGCAAGCCTACAGTTTGGAATTACCACTAGTAGAAATAATACTGGTACCACCATTTCAGCAAAATTTTAGCTCTAGGACAGAGCACGTCCATGAAATAAGTGCACCCTGGTAAGGCACCACAATGTAAACTGACAGGTTCACAAATCAGCTACATCATTAACTCATGACATACAGACTGGGAATAAAATCTAGAAGGAACTTGCTACTTCCTTGCTACTTGTATCTGCTTTAAACACCCAATATCTAAGCTGGCATAACAGCAAGGCTAAGTACTTTCTGCTTCACGTTCTAGCTGTAGGCTTAATTTTTCATTAGGGCTCATGTTCCCTAATTAGATTACAAATCCAACCAGAACTCCAAAACTATTAATGCAAAGTCACTTTAAAAAAAGCTAAATCATGCAGCAAGGTAGCTCACACAAATTAAAAGCAGCTGCCTCAATTTTACATTACAGGCATGGAAGGCTCTGCCTCCCTTTCTGGAACAATCCTCCTCTTCTGCACGCAGCTGCTAGCCCAGGCACTGCTCTGCCAGCCTCCTTCAGCTCCAGCGCACACAAAACAGCAACACCTGATCCTGGGATGATGTCTGTCTGCTGAATGCTCGGCTGCAGCTCCTTGGGGACAGAAAAAGTCTGTCCTGACAAGCTTCTTCAGAGTCAAAACCCATTTCTTTGTTTTGACTGAATTAAATCAGCTCTTCTTGGCACATAATACTTCTAAATCGGTCATTTCCCAGCTGCTCTCAGAAATCACCAATGCAAGTCACTTGTGGTTTGGTGGTATAAGAGTTCATATTCCCTCATACATTGGAGGTAGCACAGATGCTTCCAAAACAAGTGTTCTAATATAAAATAAACTGTTTCAAATTGCCTTAGAAATTTAAGCTTAAAGTAACTGTTTACATATCAGGACCACAGTAAAACCAACCAAGATGGCTATGGTCTCCGACACAAAACTTGTGACCAAATATCTCATTCCTCTGAGCACTTAACATCAGAGAAGATAAAAGTTCCTTTGGCTTAAATGAGACCTACCAGGACAGTGCACAAAGGGAGGTGCACACAAGGTTTTCCAGGATCAATATCTAAGCTAACATGAAACTTTGCCAGGAAATGGAAAACTGAGGCCACACAAAATAATGTGGTAATGGCATACTGGTAGTGCCTAAAGGCCAGGGAAGGTCTTATGGTAAGGCTTATATATAGCTTTCATAAAGGGTCATTCATTTATCAAAAGCTACAGACAGATATATCTACATATTAATCCATAACTGTAAAGCTGTCTCAGACTGTTTCCTCACCAGCACCACGAAGGCAGAAGACTAGATGTTAATGCAAGCTACAAACTGCATCACCAACTGGTATGAATCAGGTAGCTGTCTCCCACACCTCTACACGCACGAGACTTCCACTCCATGGCTGCGCTAAGCTTCAACCACATACTACCACTGCTCTCACTGTAAGCCTCAAAAACAACCACAAAAAAAAAAAGGCAAAAAAAGCATACAGTAATAACAAAGCCCTAGTGTTTTAGTTAACCTTAAAATAATTTCCTTTAGTACTACAAACAACATTTGGGGGATGGGGAGAAGAGGTAGAATGCTGTTTATTCCAGCATACGCTAAGGTACCAGATATTTAGAAAGAAAAGTTTAATATTTAGACAAAACTTCTTAAGCTAACTGGTGTTCTACACAAATTGCCAGGAAGTATTAAGCAAGGCCTTAAAAGGGTGTTAGTGGAGCAACACGATTTTTTCTAGAATTTCCAGATTTCTCTAGAACAGGTACTTACAATTCTTCCACAGCAGTCTACTTTTACAATTTCAGTGTCAAAGCTTAAGAGAAAAATCTCTGTGCTGTTTTAAATTTTAATATTTTGCTAACTCATGCTACTCAAAGTTTTAATTGTACAATTTAACTGCTTTCACCACTGAACCTGAAAAAGTGCTAAAGCAAGGAACAACAATAGCAATGAAGGCTCTTTCAGTTTTAAAAAAAAAAATTTAAATAAAACTGTTAGGATTTTTGCTTTTTTTTAAAAGCAGCATGACGGTTAAGCAGATAGTACCACCTTAAGATCCTCCCAGAAAAGTTTGGTTTCTCCCTGCTTTCAACTATAGACTTTGCTTGCCCATGCCTTATCACTTGACTTTTGTTTACACAGAAATACAGAACTCTGTCATCAAATGAAGTGTAACTGCAATGCAGCCCTTATGTAAGCCTCATCACATGAATAATTAGCAGGGCCCATAGGAAACTACAAATAGCTTATTTCTCAACTCTACTTGCCAGAGTTAACCATTTCTAGACCACTGAATTAAGAACTAGTGGCTGAAGAATGGGAACAAGACAAACAAACTACATGTAAGTGACAGATTCAGGACAGAGAGCGGGATTACCTGGAACTAATGAAAGGAGAGGATTTCCCTGCCTCTTGAAGTCTGAGGTCAGGACTGGTTGCACTTCACATACAATCAAGTTTTTAACTAAATACATAATTGGATTCTTAATCAAATCCAGTTGACTGGTGCTCCACAATATGTCAGATAATCCTATCAGCATCAGAATGGATCAAAAATCTACACAATCTCTTGTGTGTTCTCTATAGCACCCACCATCATCATAATCTGGAGGTACCACAAACATTTTTCAGTTCAGAGTAACAGGACTTCAGCCCTGTGTTCCCAGGCAGCCAGTGCAAAGCAGCACACTTAGGCTGTTGACCTCTAATCTACGGCAGCAGTGTTGGCAGAGGGGTCTTGCAAATGCAGCAAAAACGGAGCAACACAAAGACTCAGCAGCTGGAAAATAGCACAGCAGTGACACTCCATCTAAAACCTGCTGTCACAGCAGGAACGGCTAGCTTCAGTACCTCCAGCAATTCTTCCTGGAACCATGGGGGGTTTTAAAAAACAATAAAATCCGATGTTTGAAGTCCTTTGTCACCCACCTTAGCTAACAATTGAGAGCAAACAAACTAGACCAGGACTCAAACAAGTGAGAAAAACCTGACCAAAAAAAATTTTTCGTTTTCAAAAAAAACACTACACATGAGAGGTCCTTGTGCAATCTGTAGCTCTCCCATGATTTTTCCATCAGTCACAAGCACACTGGACCGAACAAGTCCAGTATGCAATGGCACATAAGGATATCCAGAAAGATTTGTGGATTAAAAGAACGGAAAAAGAGTTCTGGTTGTCCTTGAACCTTTCAGACTTCATAATAAAACTGGAAAGTTCCTGGTTCTACACCCTCTTGTCATTCCTACCTAGCTGCAGGGGAGAAAGGGAGAGCTTTGAAAGTCCATTTCTTTTGGGAACAAAACTTTTCAGCTATTTCCAAAGTAGTTGAAGATATCCCCTACCTTTGTGCTCCAACTGTACCTAGATCAATAAGCAATAGGAGTCTCCTCAGCACGTTAGAGCCTGAACGAATACTCAGAAGATGTGGTCATTGATACTCCAACACCAAAGCTGACCCTATGTCCAAGACTTTGTAGTTTAGCCCTGTACTGAAGAAAAACACCTAAAACAAGTCACACAGGTTATTTAAGTATTTCCAACTTTGGAAGTGAGATGGCCAGTGTCCCCTGACCGGACATTTGCTCATGCTGGCACACAGAAGTGGGGACACTGGTGTATATAGGCTATATGGCATTACCCACCTCATCAGGTAGTAGTATATCCAGAGAATTCCCAGTACTGGTAACAGCTGTAGCAGAGAGAGAGACCCCTTAAACACAAAAATCTCATTCCGGTATTTCTCCCAGCAGTACCTTTTAAGTTATCCATCCAGTATCACTTTACATCAACCAACACTAGTACTCACATATTAATATATCCATGTCTTTGTTTTAGCCTAGCAGTTTTCCTTCTGGTGTTACCATCATCTACTTTTAAGATCTCCAGAGACAGAGCTTTCAGCCTCAAAGGACAAACAGATAAGGAAAATAAGCATCAATAATCTAATTTATATATTGCACTTTACTTTTAAAGTGACTCAGAGGGAAAAGGTCTTACAACATGTTGAATGCATTAATACCTGAAACCCTGGGTTACAACATAACTTAAAATCATGCCTTAAACTGATTGGTTTTGAATATTTGAATGCCACCCCCAGAGCCATTCTGAAGGACCGGACATTCAGAAACTGGAGGCAGATCTTGCAGAAATGTGAGACGACTAAATGGCCAATGCATTATTAGCTGACAAGGAAGAACCAAACCAAAAACCCTAGGCCTTACAGAAAACAGCAGGAGTGACTCAAGAAAAACAAGTTTCCAAATTTAGTATTTGAAACACAGTTACTATCACTAAAATATTCAATGCGTTAATACACTAAATTAAAACTGTAGCATTGTTGCTATTTTGAATAGAAAATGGGTTAACAGTCAGGATCCTTAGTTTATTTTTTTATTATTGTAATGGAAAAACAACGCAATGCCAATTCATGTAACTTCTGAGCAGAGGAGAGTACCTCTCACACACATTGCTGTGCTGGAGTGACCATCCCCCTCGATATCAAGGAGGCAACAAACCAGGAGAGCAATCTTCACTAAAACAGCGCAGTACATTACAAGTGTTCTGCCCCACCGGGTATTCCTTGATTAGACACATAGCCTTGCCCAAAAGAAGTTTAATCTTAAGATGAAAAATTAATGTATAAATTACAGAATACACATATAAAAGCGCCATAAAAAAGTCATCCAGCTAGGCTACAATTAGTCAAATTTCCATGACATATCTGATAAAACTTGGAAGTCAGTAGCATTTCCTAGCTGCAATCTGACAAGTCAAAAGCATATATCTTCAAGAGATGCAGGTACCATGAGCTTCCAACCATTTTCTTCAGTCTACCAATACATTCCTCTGTTTCAAACAGACTGAACTTCAAACAGACAACTCTTGCACAGATACTAGGCAGATATCCAACAATACAAACCAAGCTGAATGTTAACTTTGCCCAGTGCTCTACACACATTATATGTACACGCAAACTCAAAGAAATAGATGAAATTTTAAAAATCCATTTTTCAACAGACAAGACAAAAAATGATAATGCACAAATTATAATTCATTTACAAAAACTCATAAGAAACTGTTCCAAGATAAGCAACTGATCATTTGGATTGTATTCACAAGATTATCATGTGCTTCATGTGATAAACTACTGATTATTGTCCGCATTTCTTTCTGACTTAGAGAAGATATTGTTTGAACAAGCCAGAAGAACTGAAAGAATGAAACATGAACTGTCACTGGGGGGACAGGGAAACAGACACAATTATTCTATGAGATGGCTGAGGAGAACACGAACATCTGAAAAGCAAAGAAACATTAAACAGTGCTGGAGGTTAATTATTCTCATTAGTCAGCTTGGCCAATAGAATAAGTTAGCTTAAACTGTGGCAAAGGAAATGGTAGCAGAGGGTGACCGCCACATATTCCTGCTGGGAGGAAAAGAAAGCAGACTGCTACCCATAACTGCATCACACTCAAAATGCCTTCACAGCAGCAATATCGCATCTACCATGAAATAGTCTTCGAGACAGGTAGGGAAGCGTTAGATGAGGGGAAGGAATATACTTTATGACAGAAAGAATATAGAAACCATGCAAACAAACTGAAACCTCCAGTACTTCACGCTGTGTATGCTTACAACACATTACCTCCTAACAGCAGCCATATCACCAGTACCACCAGATGACTATCAGTCCCCCAAGAATCTACTCTATCATATTCAGAACTCATCTGGAGAGGAGGCTGCACCCCCTTTGCTGAAGCTATCCCCCATATCCTACCCCTTCCAACAGATCATAGGCACAGAGCCCTTCAATATCTTCCTGGCTTTTAGGCCTTGCCTGCTCTCTTCCAATACAGAATATTACCAAAATGACAGACCCAGGCTCCTTACTGAGGTTCACATCAGGAAGACAAGAGGCAGTGGTCATAAACCGAAGCAAGAGACTTCCCAACTTGGCATAAGTAAAAAATTTTGCCCATTAGGCCAGTCCAATATTGGTTGCCTAGAGAGACTGAGGAATCTCCATCTTCAGAAGTTTTTCCAAGACCTAACCTGATACAGCCTTGAGCAACCTCACCTGAACTTAGTTTTGACCCTGCTTTGAGTGGGAAATTGGATAAAATGACCTCCTGAGGTCCCTCCAAACTTGAATTAGT
Source organism: Morus bassanus (assembly GCA_031468815.1). NCBI lineage: Eukaryota > Metazoa > Chordata > Aves > Suliformes > Sulidae > Morus > Morus bassanus. Next base: position 68,442,501 of record CM062571.1, read on the forward strand.
CTAAGCTTACACTTCCAAATCTGTGAGGCTTTATTATTCATGTGGACATTGTCAGACCCCTGTAAATATATTCTGCTATCTGAATGGGATCATTCAACTGTGCTGAATTCAGGTCCTGGAACTCCACATGCAGCTTCACAGCATTACAGACAATTGGGATGGAAAAGAGCTGGAAAGGTCACAGAGTTTATTCAGCCACTCCACCTTTCTGGATCAAGGTAATATCAACAATGTCCAAAACATTCCCAGCAGTTACCGGTTTGAATTGGTTTTAAAAGTCTCCTATATGGGCAGTTCCACATCTCCACAAACAAATTGTTCCAGGACATCCATCCTTACAATAGAAAAATACTTCCTTCCTATATTTTACTTTTCTTACTCTAATTTAAGCCTATTACTTTTTATCCACTTCACCTTGAACATGAAGAGCAATTTATTCCCGTTTACTTTGTATTTGACTCTAGGTATTTCAAGATGCGTCTCTTAGCAATCTTCAACTCTTCATATCTCACACTACAGAACTGGTCATGTTTTATAGACAAATGGTCATTTCCCTTCTCTTCTCAAGTCCCCTCAATTAGTCCATATTTTTTCTTGAACTGCAGCACCCAAAACCTAACACGTCAGCAGTACTGAGCAAAGCGTATGGATTACCTTCCACCTTAAAAATGCCAATTTCTATATATACTATTTTTCTTCTCTTGCCACACTACAACACTTCTGTTTCATGCTTAAATTTTATGCATTACTCAATCACTTGAATTCTTGCCTACAGTAGCAGCAGAGCATGCACCAGCCCTTTATTTTCATTCAAGTATCATCCAAGATGTAGGCCAACACCATTTTATGCAAGTCCTCTCTTCCCAAAGAAGCATCTCAGCATACAGCAGTCATGAGAGTTAAACATCAGCAGGTGCATTAGCCTGGCATGGGCCAGCCCTGCTTTCAGGGCTGCAAGGACAGAACAAAGTACTTTCATCTGAACCTCTCAGCTGTACAATGTTTCTTCCTCTTCGGGGCCTACCAAGGCTTTACTTGCTGACATTTAGAGAACAATGAAGAGTCCACCTATTCCTCAAAAGCTTTGCTAACAATGATAATGAAATATATCTACAGCTATGCTTTAAAAATGCAGAGCCAAGACAGTGGGTTGACTAGATAACCAGCCAACGTAGATCACTGAGGACTGTGTGGGGAAGAAAAAAGAAAAAAAAAGACACCCACAAAACAAAAACAAAACAACAAAAATAAACCCCAAACAAAACCCTAAAGTCCAAAGCTTGAGAGTACAAAAGGGGGGGAAAAAAAGGACATTTAATTACACTGATGTTTAATTGTCAAATAGTTTACCTGTCAATACCAGTTCAGCCTTATCTCAGATCTCATTTTTAGAGCTCACTGAAAACAAATCCACTTTTGCTGAACTCAAAGCTCTGCTAGTGAATATCATCAAAATGGTAATTTTATTGTTCCTGAGCGACGGGCTGACTGATTAGATTAGACCAAAGCGTAAGTCGTGCTCTAAGTGATATAGATTGAACAGGTGGCCTCTCTGACCTACCACCTCTTCAAACAGTTAGAAGTAGAATCCTTCTCTTTTCTATCATGTCTAGAAAACACATATGCAGATATCTGCTCCCCCTTAACCCAACATGAAAATATTTTTCTTGTCTTTAATGTGTTCAAACAGTTTGCTCATAAAACAAATCAACCTTTCCCAAATATACCAGTTATTCACACACATAATTGTTAACTAGAAAACACAGGAGATGTTTAGATGGTATCAATATCCCCAGTCTGCAAAGTAATGTGTATAGATAAGAATTCTTAAAAAAAAAAATTCAAAGACATCACATTACAGAGCCAGAGCCTAAAAGTAATGATTTCATACATACTTAAAATCAGAGACCAGACTTCAAAAGGAATGTGTTTGACACCAGGGAGCAAAATAAACCTTACCTGGACAACTTATGTAGAATGAAAACTGAAGCAATGTATGGTTTGCTTAACAGGTAAAAAACCTAGTAGTCAGCTATTTCCTACAGATCAAAGTGTCTGGTACAGGCATAATTTTTTTTCCCCTCTTCACACAGAAACAAGTGGGGGGGGGGGGGGGGAGAGGGAGAAAGAGCAATATACATGCTTTAGCAAAACAGAATTTTTACTTGTAACACTTTTCATAGAAGTTAATGACTAACTGAAGTGTTTTAGTAGCAGTTGCTTTTCTCATAGGACATCATGTATTATTTATATCACACCAGAAGTGTTTATTATACTTTGAAGTTACATCTTTGGCCTGAGGAGCTTATGACATAATTCTGAGCTGACAATACACAAAGTGCCAGTGGAACATGGGGAGGGAAGAGCAGCAAAACAATATTAAAAAAAGACAAAAGACTCACTACCTACACCCATAGCCCTCTCATAGCCTCACAAGGGTGGAGATGGGGACACAGAGATTCTGTCCTAGGACAGAATCAAGCACAAAGACAGAGACACTGCTGCAGTTGGCAAATACATTTAATCAATACTATTGAGTGAGAAATTAGCAACTCCAAGATCTTGGGATAATGAGCTACTCAGAGTGACACAAAAGGTCTCAGGACTCATCTCCTAATTAGTCCCATGCTAAAGGGAAGAAATATCCAACAACATGAATGCTAAGAATTACTGGCTTTGAAAACCAAAAGTTAATTAGGTAACTTCTTCATTTTCAATATTTTGAATACATTATATGAACAGACACCCTACTTAAGTCAGTCTGCCTTCCTATCACTTTATTCCAAGAAGATGCAGTCTCACAGGCAACATGGTACCAAATGCTTCAAAGGAAGTGGTTTATCTGGGTTCCTACATTCTATACAATACTAAGGGTTATACTGTACATAGGACATTTCTTAGCAGGCTTGCTAGTGACCTCAGAATTATGCAAGACTATATTTCATTATTTGCAATATATTTCCAGAGGATACTCTTTCCTTTATGTTTTAAACTATTACTAATGACTTGCATAACCTTTTAGTCAACACTGCTAACAAGTCACATACTTCAGTATAGTCTCTTGACCAACATTAATACTCCACAGCTATATAGCTTCTCAGCTTAAGATGCCCTCTTAACTTTGTTTTAGCAGTATTAAGCAGCAGACAACTAACAGTTAGAAATGGGAGGAAAAAAAGTCAATCAAAATAATGAAAAAATACACAGGTTTAAACAAAGACAATAACCAAGCAGTTGGAGTATTGACTCAAAATGTGGAAGACCTTTGTTCAAGACCCCAAATGAGATGAGACCAGGTAAACAGAGAAGACCATTTGATCAAACTCTCCCATTTAAGATGTCTCACAAAAGAGAAGCATTTTCTGTCCAGTCCTATTAGATATAACCTTCCATGTGTTCAGCTGTGGTAGTTGAACTGTCATGCTATAGTCCTTTAACTCTTATCCACCTTGAAAATCATGTTTTATTCATGTCTTTAGAGGATCAATTCTGTTGTACATAAATGAAAGGGAAAACAATTGTCCATCAAAGCTACAGTATACAAGAGAAAACATTTCAAGAAACCTGGAGTATTTAAGAGTCAGTATGGAAAACCTACATTAAATCTCAAATGTCCTGTAAAGAGTTAGGTATTTGCTAACCAACTGAAGTAAGCAGAGTTCCTGTAACAGCATGAATGCAAAAACCACTAGTGAAAGACCAAAAATTACCTAGGCAACAAATCCTTTAATCCATTTTTAAATCCAACAATGTAAATGCACTCTAAAACTTGAGTGCATATAAATTGCTGCGTATAGTAGAACAATAATATCATAACCTTTTACTAAGTTTTTGTGGCTCTCAGCTTTCTGTATTGAAGCTCCACAATAAACAGGCTCAAGGGATGTGTCATTCACTTTTGCTAGGCAGACTTAAAGACCTAATGATTCTTAAAGAGTGCATTGTCCCAAACAGCAAGCCTATCATTTGTCAGCCGATTTAAACAAAAAAATTCTTTAAACAAAAATTAATTATTCCAGTGGTGGCCGACTTTACCAAATCTGTTGAGGTTACTAAGAAAAATAAAGGACCAGATGGTACCCCCTCCTCACTCCTTATTTCCATACAGTGTCTATCCAAGAAATATTTTATGCTAATCGATTGTTAGCTCGGAATCAGCAGTTTTTCACATTTGAAAATACATATTGAACAGACCTCCTCAATGCAGCAAACTCACTGTGACACTGATCTTAAAACCCTTTCACTGTTCCCCATTTGCATCTTGTTGCTATAGTAAACACATCAAACAAGAGAACATGTTTGGAAAAAAAAAAAATATCAGGCTGCATTTCTCCCTTTAGTCACACTGGAGCAGACACATTTATTCCAGAAAAGCTTCACAAGGGAAAAGCAGAAATAAACATGGAGAACGACAAAAAAATGCAGGAAGGATGGGAAGAAAATGAACAAAGATTTTAAACAATTTTAGAGGAGAAGAGAAAGAGAGGACAAGAAAAAGGCATAGCTCAAGTAGTTACTCTTGCTGGACTTGTTCAGATCTGGTTTGATTTCTAATTAAACTTTCTTGTTCACCAGTTCAAATGATACTTTTAAATTCTTGCAAGTATTTTTACATAGGAATAATATTAGCATAACAAAAAATTCTCTGCTCCAGTAGCCACAGATATGGCAGGTTACTGAACCTTTTCCTTTAACAGAAAAAAATGCACCTAAAATGGCTTTATTTCCCCAGCAGTAATCAGGCAACAGAACATGAAAGCAAGAATTCCAGCAGCCACCTCTGAGTGGGCAGCAAGGGCAATCTATAAAATGCTTAAAGCAAATAAAGGGAAAGCAGAGGGAGGGAGCAAGGCTCCCTTGATCCCAAGCACAAGAGCCATTCAACTCCTATAGAAGAATTTACAGAAATAACACAGAAAAACTGAAAGTGTGAAGCCTTGAGTTCAGTAATAAAGGAGTGTCTAGGCCAACAATAAAAATCCTAACTCTCCACAGAGCATAAGTAGGAAAGAAAATGCCATTAAAAATAGAAATCAGTGACTAACTCAATGCATTTTCAAAGTGAAGTAAACTCCCAAGTCTTCTACAAACTTTGGGAACTGCCAAGTTAGAAATATAATTCATCCACAGGCAGGAACAGTCCACTCATGCACACCACTCATTGCTTTTTCTTCTTCTTAAATTCAAGACATACCCATCTTTTGTCATGTATTCCTTGACATCAAGGGAAATGTCCGACTAGGACTTCTTTCCCCTCCATCAAAGAATGAGTTTGTGTTTACATCACATGAGTGGTGGAAAGGGAAGTTTATTTCCTAGAAAGCAAGATCACAGACTTCAGCCTGTCCCAAGCAATATCAGTTACGGATGACCAAGTCAGATATGATGAAACCTGAATTAATTCAGCAGCAGATGGTGTCGTGTCTTTTTTTCAGCTAAAATGCAAAACATATGGATGGGGTAGAGTAAAGTTTCAGTGAAGGACAAGGGGATGTTTGTTTAAGTCTGGGAGCAAACAAACATCAAAACTAACAAAAGACATGCAACATGAGCTTTCCAAAAACATGATCTCTTCTGTAGCTTTCCACTAACAGACTCTCTCTCCAAAAGAGGTATTGCCCAACACCTAATATGTCCTCAAAAAATTACTATTTAATACTGTTGAACAATTTTTTTTTCTTTAGTGGGACATACTTACATACCAATAGACTGAACTTCATTAATACAGTTACTTTGAGACATTTTCCCAGAAAAAATTTCACAGCTTCACATGATTACAGATAGGAAATTACTATCGTCTAATAAAAGGAAAACTTTTTGGTTCATTTTAAGGAGCCAGTGGACTGGACAGTACTGTAATCTATTGCTGTTGCTTATCTAGTTACAGAACTATTTATGAGAATCCTTAGCACTGTATGGGAAAGCATTAAATGAGTACCTCTGCCCTCCAGAGCTTATGATATATACCACAGCATACATGGCCATTCATCTGACATTTGAGGATCTATTCGTGGTAGGAAGCTTAAACACATCTGTAAGTGTTTGCAGAACAACAGCCCAAGAAAGAAAATCAATTTCAACAGCCAAAGTGCTTCAAAACAAACCTATCAAAAAAGACACGTTCCTTCCACTCAGCTGCTGCTTTTCTGATGTGTTTAAAAGTAGCTGGATCTAGCATAGAGAAGAACATCAGTGTAAAAGCTATTAGAAAAAAATGCTGAAAATGAGGAATGCAGAAGATGAAAAGGTAGAGGGAGTCACAACAGCAGCAAACAGCAGATTCTGTATGGGGAGAAAAAAAAAATGCAGAAGAGGTCCAACTGGTCACATCGTTCAAGAACTGGGTGTATGAAATGAAGAAATCTAGTGTTCCCATAACAAACCTTTGCATTGGAAGGCTAAGGTTACAATGGATGAACTTATCCCATTTGCCTTATCAAAAGTTAACACTGTATCCTGATTTCATGCCACAAGCAGCTTGATTAGTTGCAAAAATCCCTGTTCCTAAGCTGAATTAGTAATCAATACATTTTTCTAGAGAGCTTCATCTCCCTTTTGGAATACCAGGTGGTTTTAATTCATCAGCTATACCTATTACTCCCACTGTTTTATTAATAAAAGTTTCCCGATAGGTCCATTACCTTTTGCACACAGTGCTTGCCAAGTACGGAAATTACAACATTTCACCTTTGTGAAGCAGTGTCACAGCGTATGGCAGACACCCAGGGTGGGTACAAGAAGGAAACTTTTTAGATGATTCAGGGAAGAGCTGGGTGGCCGGATCCCACAGCCTCTCTACACACGTGAGGAGGAAGGTAGCAACGCTCCCCCTCTTTGCTTCAGGGATGAAACACAGAGCAGATGTCAATCACAGCAGCTGAAGTAGTAGCAGTGAGGTTCTCTTGCCAAAGCAGGGAAGAAGATACATATACACAAACATACCGAGGATGATGAAAAGTGGAAACTTTCACATCTCTGCTCTTTACTGCTCACTGATGTTTAACAAATCTGATTATAAAACACCATCCCCTAACTCCTCTCTCTCCCCTGGTTCTTTGCATTGTGCCCATTAACACAGTTTCAACTGGGCTCCATCTTTCACAATGACAACATGCCCAAAGCCAAAGCCCTACTTCCCTTAGCTCTACCAACTGTCACTTCATGCCCTATTATTGTCCACTCCAGCTGAGGTGTCACCCAAGCATGTCTGAGTGACCATCTTACTTTTCTTGACTACTGGTCAGCTTCCACAGCTGTTCATCTTTTCACATTATTCTTCATTATTTCTTCTTCTGTTTTCATACAGCATCTTAAAAGGCAGTATTACAAATCAACACTATCATCTATGTGTCTGGGGCCTCCACTAACTCAGAGTGAATCAAGGCCATCTTCCTCTTTTGGAGGACTAGAAGACAGATGTTTACTTCAGTGTTCTACATTGTTATGTCTTCTCCATAACAGGATCCAAACAACACACATCCTTCCATGCTTTATCAGAGAGTAGCCCTCCATGCAAACCTTCTCATGAGCTCTGTCCAAACGTTAGTGCTCTCCAAGAGTTCCCTTGTTTAGTATGTACCCAAAAATGCAAAGGACTGAAGTCCAACTTTCTTGTCTTCTTAGATCATCGCTGCTAGGACATGCTAACCCTACAGCTCCAAGCCACATGGAGTGAGGATAGGTACTAACTGTTTCCTCTCCAGCTGGAGCTATTTCAATTCCTATGACACAGCTCAGGTCTGGCTGGTGAAAGTAAGCATAACTCTGACGTAATGGTTTAGCGCACTGACTGCAGTGACCCCATCCAATCCCTGGACAGTTCATACAATAACTCTCTAAAATGCAATACCGACACAGACCACTGACTACTGAGGATCTCAGTCTTAGGTGAGAACTTCAACTACCCAGCATGCAGGAAGCCTACATGCTGTATTTCAGCTGCGGACCCCACTAAACTGGCAAGGGACACAAGAATTAGGAGGTATAACCTATATCCTTTTTGTAGTCTTGGTTCCAGAAACATGACCTATGATGTTTATACCATTTCAAAGCCTCCTCGGCAAAAGTTAGTTTTCATATGCTGAAGAGACATTTACAAAAGCAAGAGAGCAACTTCAGATTTACAAAAAAGATAGCTTTTCACAGTTAAAAGAGAAAAGAGACAACTGATTAAATAACTATCATGGGGGCTCTCTGATTTCATCTGGAAACAGACACTATGCACAGTCACAGGAAGAGCAAAGCTCTTTGTTGCAGTTGCACACCATCATCAAAATTTTAACTCCACAAGTCTTTCAGTGGTGGTTGACAATAAAGAAAGAATTTTTCTTCTTAATTGGGGAATTTAACATTAGTTACTGGATTATCTGCTAATTATTATTTTCAGCTTTCATGCTTCACTAAACCTGAGCATTCAACTCATCATTCACAAAGCCATTACTATGCTGAAAAAAAAGGGGAGCAATTAGCATGCAAGATGATAGCTTAAAGGGGGCGCTAACTGGGGAGAATGAAGGAATTTTGAATGGCGTTGTATACAATTAAGTGAAATAACCAGGTTCTGGAAAAACAATTTGCTAAACAATTTCAGTGATGTCTATTCTATAGTCTATGCTTAAAGTTTAAGCAAATTCAGCTTTGCAGTAAGTTCAGTGCAGTATGCCTTTCCAATATCTCCAGTTACTACCACGGGGGTTGCATACTAAAGGCTGGTCCTGCTGTAGAGCAAGCCTTGTTCAAGGCACATACATACAAAAACATGACTAATTCATCACAACTGTGGAGATCATCACTGAGCTAAGCTCTCGTTCCCAAAAAGAGCTGAAGAACAAACCCAACAAGAAAACAGAATGTAATATTCATAATGCACAGTAGAGCATGGCGCTGATACAGAATGAGTTGCCACACCAGCTGAATTACAGGGCTGCGCAAAAAACACAACCAGAAATAATAGAAAAGCATCTACAAAGAGCTACTGGTGGAAAAAAAAAAAATGTGCATGTTCATGATTGCTAAGCAGAGAGGGAGAAATCTTGTACGTAAATAGTTAATCTGTCAAAAGGAAGAAAGCAGAGAGGAAGAAAGATGAAATTCTTTCTTACTAGTGAACTGCACTCAGACATAAGATGTTAGAAAATTGTGTTACAGAAATACGCCTTCTAACATTAGGGATTTGTTTTAAAGAGCTACAGCTGGGTGATTTTAATTCACTTGCAGACATTCTTTGCTATATACTATTTCTAATCTATTTATCACACACCTACAACCAATAAGACATTTGCATCAGTTGGTTTTGTTTAATTCCTAGCTGCAAACAACCTCTGTATTTGTAAATGAACTTGGGCATCACTATTTTTTTTGGCTCAGAACGTATTTAATATTTTCTGCAAATGACAGTAGTCTGTAAACCTGTAACACACCCTATTTTTAGGATCACACCTAGCTCATATTTTCCTTTTCAAAAATACAGCTTAATTATGCTCTGGAATAATACCTCCCTATACTTTATATGAAAAATGCTTCAGCAGATAACACCACTCACAAAAGCATCTCTCCCCACAGAAAATGCCACCATAATCGGTGAGCAGACTTTAATGAACAACTGCAGCGTACGCCCCACGTTATCATGCAGGGGCGGTGTTTCTCTGTTTAGTGAAAATGTTATTGAACTGTTCCCCCCACACCCACATACCAACAACACCATGCAGTAACATTGCTTATTCCTGCACCCTTCAGAGAAAAAACGATCCACCCTCTTTGTCTTCCTGTACAACCCTTGAATTATCTAAGAAGGTGAGATGCATGTCGTGGTTCCAAGGTCCCACTGGTAGATACAGACCTTCCCCTAAAGTCTGATTTCTTGTGGCAAAATACTCCAAGTGCAGCAGCATATAATATAAACTTTTTTAAAGGAAAGAAATAAATCATGATGACATATATATATTTCTCCTCATGTTTGAATCATGTAAAGACATCTTGAAAATTAAGACGTCCGTGGGCTAATCTGGAAGTTCTTCAAATGATAAAATAATATTTTCGCATAGAAAACCGAGAAGAGCCGAGAGTTCACTGATGAACAACAGATTTTTATCTCCGATAAGAGTAATTTGAATTAGCTGATGTTTTAAAATTATTTAAGCTCCACTCCCATTATGACTTCTACGTACACCTATTCTCATTTACTGCGAGCAGCCTCGTGGAAGCCCACCCCGCCGGTATGTGAGGTTAGACACAGCCTTCGTGGGGATAAAAGCCTTTATCCTGCTAAAAATACCAGCCTGCCAGGACCCACTCTCGCAAAGCTCCGTGGTGCAAACGGCATCGCTACAGCGGAGGGACTGCTTCACTTCCATGAGTAAGCACTTGCAGCACCGGGCTATAAATAGGTGGAGTATTTTTAGGGTCATTGCTGAAAATTAGAGAAATGACTGAGAAGGACCTCAGAAAGGGGGTTTTCCTTCTCCTCTGGCTATTTCCAACTGCCGCGAGGAAAAAGAGGCTCAGCGGGGCCGAGGTGATGCGCGCTGTCTGCAGGGAAGATGTCCCTCGCTGGTGTCCCCGCGCGGCGGTGCCGCTTCCCACGGGTGGGCAGCCCGCGCCGCCCCGCCCCGCCCCGCGCAGAGCGCCCGCGCCGGGGCTCAGGGGCACGGCCGGCCGCGGTCACCGGCGGCGCGAGGGCCCGCGGGGAGCGCTCGCGGCCCCCCCACCCCCACCCCGCCACGGCCCCCGCGGGGGAGGGGGGGGGGGAGGCGGCGCTGCCGCTTACCTGACCGCCACCCGCACCGAGCTCTCGTCCTGGCCGGCCGACATGGTGCCGGGGGCGGGCGGGGGGCGGCCGGGAGCCTGGCCGGGAGCCGGAGCGCTGCCGGGCCGAGGGGGGGCCCGCCGGGGAGGAGGTGGGGGCACTGCCGCGGCTCCCCCCTCACCTCCTCCTCCTGCTCCGCCACCTCCTCTCTCCAGCCATCTTAGGTGCCTGAATGAATAGGTGGGAGCCGCGGCAGCGCGGGGCGGACCGCGCCGCTCCTCCCCCTCCCTGCCCCTCCCCCCCGCCCCGCTCCGGCCCCTCCAGTCCCCGGGCGGGGAGCGCTGTCAGTCAGCCCGCGGCGGGCGGGGGGACGGGCCCCGGGCACCGGCCCCCCCGCCCCGGGCCCGCCCCGCGCCCGCTCCAGCCGCAATGCGTCAGCAGGCCCCGCCCCGGGCGGCCGCGGGCGGCGCGGGCACGGCGGCCGCGGGGCCGCCGCCTCAGGGCCCGCCCCTCACCCGCGGGGACGCGGCCCCGGCGCAGCTCCCCGCACGCCGCAGGTCCCGCACGCCCCTCCCCCCCCCCCCCCACTCCCACACCTGTTAGTCGGGCACGCGCTCCTCACGCGCACCTCTTGCGCGCCCCCCCGCCTCCTCGCGCGCGCCTTTCCACGCACGCACGTGCGGGGGCTTACCCGCCGTGCACGGCTCCTCTCGCGCGCGCGCGCTCGCACGCAGCCCCGCACGCCCCTCTCGCACGCGCAGCGAGGCGCCGGCAGCTGTGGGCGCGCGCGACGCCGCTTGTGGCGCCTGGCCCGCCCGTGCCTCTTCCCCCGCGCGTGCACGCGCGTGGCCTCGCGCACCTGCGTGCGGTGCTCCACACGCACAGCTCGTCCCCCCGCAGCCCTCCACTCGCGCCGCCAGCGCGCACGGCCCGCGCGCAGCCGCCCGTGAGGGCCCCGCGCACAGCTTGCGAGGCCTCCCTGGCGGGAAAGAGGAGCTTAGCCCCCTGTCAGGGCTGGCCTTTCCTCCCTCCCACCCGTTTCCCTCCCCTGAGCGGGAATGCTATGTCCTCGTTCCTCCTGGTCGTCATGACCCTCGTGCCTGCGGGAGCGCACGGCTCTCCCGTTTTTCTGGCCGTACTCGGCGGGTTTGTTTGCCCTAGCTGCTCCAGCCAGGCATCGCTGTTCTCACTCGGCTAATGAAATGCCTGGTTTCTAGTTGGAAACTGAGTGGGTGGATGACATTAATTTTTGATGCAAATAGTATCCCTGCCAAGAAACAAGCCCGGTTATTTTGCCCAAAACAATTCACATTCCTAAGGAAGATTTTCCATCCGAATAGGCCCGGGTTTGAATTTGTAATGATATGCTAAAAACCTTGCAGTTCGAGTTGTTTTGCTTCTGATCGAGAAGGTTGTTCACGCCCAGGCCCCAGCCCCTGTCAGAGATGGGCAGGCGAGGTCTGCCGGCAGGATGGGGCCTCTCGCCATGTCCCCGGCTCTCTCAAAAGGCAAGTCCCACCTTCTCAGGAGAAATCAACGATATTATTGTTACTCTGCATGGTTCTCATAGTTATTTTCTCACCCTTTTCTGTTTTCCTCTATTCATTAAGAAATTGGATTGCTTCTGGAAAATGGCCCACCTGGATGTTGCTGTACAAAATTATGGTCTTCTGCTTTCTTCTGAATTACACAGCACCGCCGTACAAAGCTCCGACAGCATTTGAAAGTATGGTGGCTTAAGTGACGTAGCGTATCGCTAAGGTGTACTGGGATAATATTTATCTGAAAGGTAGAAAAATGGAGAAACAGTTCAGTCTGAAGCCACCGAGGGAATCTGGTACAAAGCCTACGTTTCCCTGGGCTTCCAGGCTCACTGTCCTCTATTTAATGCTGCAGTCCAGCTGCTTTGCTTCTCCTTTTTTTGCAATATTTTATAGGACGGGCAAGATAGCCAATAAAGGAAAAGCTCTTGTGGGTGAATTAGGTTAGCATTCATATGAAATAGCATCAAAATGAAGTGACTGAAGGCATTCAGGGCGTTTCCAGCTAATGGGGACTAAACACTCGTGACTGCATAGTACGTCTCCTGTATTGTACTGAGCTATTTAAAAATGCCGGCAGCCCATCCGTGGTGAGCGGCATCCTATAGCATAATTAGGCTATCGTAATTTATTTATGTCAGATTTACAAATCAAGCTAACAATAAAGCTTAAGCAGAAATGGGGAAGGCAAAGGTCGCTATGTTTTTTTTTTGCAATACCTTTAGTAACTCGGATACTTTCTTATCGAAAAGTATCCAAGACTTTTTTCAGCTGACACAGCTACAAGGTTAATGTAACAAACACGCTCAGGCCAAATTTGTCCCTTGGCCCTGCCAGTCTGCGTTTGTTTCACGCAGCATCTTTTGCCGGGTAGGCCCCAGCACAGCAAAGCTCATCTGCATCGCCCTGAGCATGCGTATAAAATCCTGCTAAGTCAGTGCCTCCAGGTCACCGTGTGAGCTGTGCTAAAAACTCAGCGGGGAGCAGCAGCCACAGGAACTGCCTGCGACTTTCTCTGTCCTGGCTGCTCAGAGCCAGGATCGTATTTTAGATCACACCAGGGCCATTTCTTTTCTGGCCCTCCTGTGTGCCCCTAGACATTTTCCTCAGCCTGACCACATCCGGCCCTCTCTCTTCCACACTGGAAATGAAGTTAGCAGATTAAAAAATCTGGCAGAAGTCCTCCCAAGCTTAATGTTATGTATACAGATGGGTTGGTATTTACAGGTTTGGGACCTTACTGACAAAGATTTGTTATCCACAATGGGATTAAACAGGAAATGATACATTTTGGTGCTATAGTAAAACTATTCTCATTTATGGTTATTTCAGTCCTACAGTATTATATGCATATTTTCTATCTTAAATATTTCACTCCAATGCCAGACTCCTCTGAAATTGATATAGCAAGTTACGTTTAGCTTATTGCCATGTTTCATGCAAATTGCCTGATTTGTGACCGTTCAGATGTAAAACAGGAAAAAGACGTAGGTCCTATTTCTTTAATGGCAGATTTTATTGTGTTCCCCATTTCCAGAAAGCATACAATCCTTTTGTTAAAATAAACTGGTTTATTTTGGTTTTTCCTAACTCATCCAACGTAAACAAGCAGCCCGCTGCACTGTTAACTTGGCTGCCCCAGGAAACTTAAATCGATTCTCCTGCTTTTAATTTCTTATAATGTGGTCGACCTCTGCTCTCCAGCATCCTATTCATCTCACTGAAGGATTAACTTGAATAAATAAGGGCACAATTGCTCCCTTTCTTTCTTTCTTTGTCTACATATGTAACCATACTGCCAATGTCTTGTTTACCTTTAATAAAGCTGTACTGTAACATTTACAGATTTGTCCAAACTCACAGTTAACGAATGAGGTATCCCGGAAGGTCCCCTCTCCTCATGCTCCTTAATCAGCCTAGGACCTGCAGTAGAGCACCCCGTCTCTCCTGTGGCTCTGACACCACAGGTACCAGCCACATGTCCTGTGAGGAGCGGCTGAGGGAACTGGGGTTGTTTAGCCTGGAGAAAAAGAGGCTGAGGGGAGACCTTATCGCTCTCTACAACTACCTGGAAAGAGGTTGTAGCGAGGTGGGTGTCGGTCTGTTCTCCCAAGTAACAAGCAATGAGGGGAAATGGCCTCAAGTTGAGTCAGAGGAGGTTTAGATTGAATATTAGGAAAAATGTCTTCACCAAAAGGGTTGTCAAGCATTGGAACAGGCTGCCCAGGGAAGTGGTTGAGTCACCATCCCTGGAGGTCTTTAAAAGATGTGTAGACACGGTGCTTAGGGACATGGTTTAGTGGTGGACTTGGCAGTGCTAGGTTTACGGTTGGACCTGATGATCTTAAAGGTCTTTTCCAACCTAAATGATTCTATGGTTCTATGATCTGGTCACCCCTGGTCAGCTGTGGAGGTTCCCACAGAGGGGACAAACTACAGCTCTGGGGAGCAGGCAGGGAGTTCACAGCTCTGGTCCCTGCTCGGTGCATAGAGGAGGCCTGCTAGGAACATCCCTCCCTGGCAGCCGTCCTGCATGACAGCTGCTACACTTTCACCTCCTCCATTCTCCTGCCGTATGACTCAGACCATGAGCTTCATCCACTGGGGCGACCAAACAAAGACCTGCCTTTGGAAGGGTGAGGGCTCTGACTGACACACACACGCATGCATGCCCTGCACCGGTGGTGAAGCTGCCCATCGAGTTCCGTTAAGCATCAGGAGCTGCCTAAAATCAGAGCCGTATACAACCTGAATGAGCCAAGTGGACTCCAGTTAGGAGTCAGAGCCCTGCGTTTTGACATACGTATGTTTGCAGCCGAGGTGTCTAGGCCTTGCCTGTGCTCTACCAGTTCATTTTGAAATGATCTAATTAAAATAACGCATGACCACTTAAGTAGTAGAGCCCTCGCTTCAAATTTTTTACTGTGATAATTTACAGGTGCTAAATAAGCCAGCTGAATCAAAGATTCAGCTTATTAGTTAGGGCCATGCTAGGGAGTTGCCTATTTCTTTGACCTGCTGAAAATATCATTCCGTTCAGAGAAGAGATTCTGTTGATGGAAATAACATAAAAGCGTTAGAACATGTTCACACTGAGACAATTCATAACCGTGAGGATCTATTCCATGATGGTTGGATAATGATCTTTTATTTAAGATTTTACTGTACAAAACCTTATCAGGTAACAGCCTGACATTCATTATATGGTTCTGATGTTCTCTAGTGCTTTTTCTGCTGAGTAGCGGAAGTGACACTGTTTTGTTGAGGCAGGCAATAAAATATGAAATCGCTAATTTCTGGTTAATCTGTATCAACTAAAGCAATTGCACCGTGACTGGTAGAAGGCTTCAAGCAAAATTAATGGGTTTTGTCAAGTTAAACACGAGGCCCACCACCAGGGAAGGCAGACACTCTTTCAGACACAGACTGGGGAACATGAAATGTTCAAGCACTATGGAAGAACAGTGTTGATGCCTTGTTCTGAAGGTCATTAAATCTGACCATCTGCATAATTTGTGCTGTTTTATCAAATTCATGCACATGAAATAAACAGCTAGTATATAATCTCATTAATGACTACTGTTTTCTTGAACGTATATATTAAATAAACTCTTTTCAGCCACATTTTAGCCACATTTATAGCCACATTTTAGCCACATACAAGCCACAATTTATTCAGAGACCTTGGAATGACACACCACGAAGCCTAAATGTATATGCAAATATGATATAATATATACATCCTAATGAGCGCAATTTTTTTTCACATTAATTCATATGATAGTTTGAAAAATGTGGAGATTCTTGCTCATGTAAGCGATCCCAGATTTTCTCTATAGTTTTCTCCTTGTCTGGGTCTGTTGTAATACTATGAACTGTGTGACCCAACAACTGCTTGTACTCCAGTCTCTTCTGACACCGGAAGGGTGACTGGACTCCCAGGACACTGGGTTTCATGAGCTGTGACTGATGGGAATTAAGTCAGCAACATTCACTCGTCAGCAATAATCACTCCATTTTATTTAATAAACACTAAACTCTTCATCATTAACATATACAGTGCTTCCAGGTTTCTACTTGGCAAAGTCAAAATTCTGTTTCTGTTTTCCATGTGATGCCTCAAGCTTACATGAACCTTAGGCTTTTCTGTAGGCAGCTTGTGAAAGATCTTCACTGGGCACTAAACTAAACTCATAGAAACTGTCACACAGTGAATCTTAAGGACTTTCTAGAACTATTTTTTTCTTCTCTGACTGGCTTCTCATTTCAAACTGCAGGTCTTGGAAAGCAGTCAAGCTCATAAAAGACATCTCGAATGCTTTCCATTTTCTTCCCATCACACGCTGAGACTTTTGATTAAATAGCAATGAGGAATGCAAAGTGTTAAGCCACTCTAAACTGGCAGGCAAAAAGTACAACAGAGGAGTCTTTGCTTCCAATAACTGTGGAAAAGGAAGCAGGCTGCTGAAGGAAGTTATCGCTTGGCTCGCGACAGGATGGGGGAAGGTAATTGCAAAGTTGAGAAGGAAGAAGGGAGTGCAAGATGACGTTTATATAATAAGAATAACACCAGATAAGGAAAGGAAACAGGCTCGTTCAGTACAGCAAGTGTGGAGAGAAGATGGTAGAGAAACCAGAAAGGACAGGGTGGAAAAGGAAGAGGGATCTCTGGAGTCAAAGCCAAGCAACGGCTCTGCAGGGTTGTTTCTGGGGCTGGGTGAGCACAAGAGGAAAAGCAGCATCAGGCACCTCTGAAGCAAGAAGAAAGGAGATGGGTTTTTTCCATTCTCTTTCCAGAAAATGAATGAACTGTAAAGGAGAAAACATAATGGAAACAAACACATAATTAAGGGATCGTATCTGGAGCTGAGCAGAGGATTCAATGGGAGTAGACCTGCTAGCTACACCACTGCACTTGATGAAGAAAGAAATAATTTCTTTATGTATAACACTTTTTACACACAAAAATTGTACTGTGTTAACTATACAACTGTTAACAAAGCAGTACAGTTTTTCTCTGCTCCTGGCAGCTCAGAGTGTTTGTGTTACATGACAAAAATGTGCTTATACCCATACATTTATTTATCTTTCTCCTGGGCCTAAGGACTGCTGTAGTTTGTAGTACTATAACTGCTGTCTACACTAAGATGATTATATCAGGATAAATATTTTGATATAAATACACATGTTGCATTATATCCCATGTAGTACACATATACATTAGATCCCCACCAAACCAGCACTGTTAGAGTAGAAGAAAGCATAAGAAAGAGAACAGGGCTAAAACACATCTCTGGGGAAAACCTCCCCTGCGTGATCTTAACAGACTCATGACTCAAATCAGTGGATTGACACTAAGGATGAACATGCCTTTTCTGTCACTGTGTTTTAAGAATTTGTTAGTTAACTGAAAGTTGCAATCAGCGGTTTTGCAGTAAAATCTTGCAAATTCACACTGGCAACTGGAAATCTCTTCAGGAATTATAGGAAGAATATAAATAAAGGACATGAGGGGGGAAAAAAGATCAGAAAGTAGCCTTTACAATAATGTAATTTAGTTTAAGCATTTATAATAACATTGTTCAAATCTAGCACAGTATGAAGAAGAAAATAGCTCAAGTCTTAGCAGGACGAGACCTTACTGTGGCTTTGGGTTATTAAATATCTCCTGAGGTGTAGCCAGGTCCTACAGTTTTTTGCAAGGCACTCCATCCCATGGGTCAGAAACTTGCGCTTCTAAACCTGATCTTTGGGCCTGATTCACTAACACCTTGAAATAAACCCAGAATGCTACTAGATGAGGGTGACAGAATGTTCTTCAGTTTCTTCATGCTATTGCAAAAGACTACAAAATATCTCCAAAGGAACAGAGTAGTAGGCCAACTGTTTTACAGATCTGAACCAAAGCAAGTATGGCTCTTCTCCTTCTCGCATAGGGAAATCGAGGCAAGAAGGACATTGAAATCGGAGATGCCCATAGAAGAAATGGTTGTCAGAACCAGTATTAGGGCTGACTCCTGTGCTTGTGCAAACACTATTAGACCACACCTTAATGAGATGAATTATTAATACAAAAGCTGCACGGGAAATTAATTTCTGCTGCCTCTCACCAGAACCAGCTGTTCAGACTTGAATGTGTTGCAGTTGCACAACACAAATTTTGCCTTAAGGATACAGTTACCCAACCTGATGGATTTTTCATAATGTCCCTCCAATAGTATCCTCATCCTTCCTCTGTCCTTCACCCTTCCCCCATCACCACCATGCTTTCAATTTTTGGTTCAGCCTTGTGGAAGGTATTGAATGTCAGGAATCCTGAATGCGCGTGGTGAGCCCAACATTAGCAGTCGTGGGGCAGCCTCCTCTGGGTAGCCTTGCCAACCTGTCCTAGATAAGATAGAAAAAAATGAGTTTACATATTTAAACAACAAGCATCAAAACCCTAGCACATTCCAGATGAAATAAATTTTAGGTTCTCCACCTCTGGTAAAATACCCAGATGAAATTAATTCCAACGAGGCCAGGAAATTTTCAGTTTCCCTGCAAAGCCTGCCAATGACTGTTAGTAGAGGTTAGTCACTGACCAGTTTTATGATCACCCTGTGTAAACACCTTGTCCTTCTGTGTTGTTCTCCCAGGCTTCCTCCCACTTGTCTGCGTATTCACTAGCCACGGCGAGCCTAAGCCCCAGATGGTGAGTTCTTTGGGTTAGAGCTTGTTGTACAGTTTTTTTACGATGAAGTCCTATTTCCTAATTGGCATCCTTAGGCATTACCGCAATAAAAACAATAAATAGTAATAACAAAAAAACAAGGATTGAAGGTGGGTGAAGACATGAGTAATTACCTAAACAATACTGGGACCACAAGCCACAGGCAGCACGGGAGCTTGGGGAGGAGCAAGTGGGTGGAGAGTCACCTGCATAACAGAGGGTTGGGCGTGTAAAGAATAGGTCTTACAAGACAAAACTGAGAGTCTTTATTTTGATAGCATCATGGAATTTATAAATTAAGGAATGACAGCTGTAGATTAAGCATGGACCGAGTTGTTTTACTCTCTATGTGTGTGCAGCGTGGCTTGGCACTGTCACACAGACTCAAATAAAAAGTGTGGTCGAAATGGTGATGTAACAAGCCAGGAGATGTAAGAAGCACAAGTTCCCAAAGAGGGTTTGCAGAAGGACCACCGCTGTACCATGTGCTGTACCATGGCAGCAGCAGCTGGGGCCGCTGTGCCAAGCTCTGCAGCAGGCTGCAAGCCTCCCCTCCCCTTCCCACAAGAAAACATGTGCTTCCAGGTCTGTGCTGGGCTACATGTAGGCAGAGAAGAGGCGTTTGCTTGTCTGGGTAGCAGCCATGGCTAAACAACCATTCTTCACCTTCCCTCAGAAAAATGCAACAAAATGAGCGTTGTTTTCCTTAGTATTTATTTGAAGCTGTTTTCATACCACTCATTGTGTATGTATCACTTGGGAACACTTAGGCCAAAAGATAATGCTTAGAACAGTGACAGGCTGAATCTTATGTAAATTTGTATTTATGGACAGGGAGTGCAGTTGTAGTTTACTCCTGAAATGAAAGAGCACTCCTTTGCACAGAGGGTAATGAACTTCCGGAATTCATTGCCACAGGAGGTTGGGGAAGCAGGTTATTAGCAGGCATAAAAAAGGATTAGACAAGACTTGTGAACAATGCCTCTATTAACAGATAGTAAAAGGAACAGGCAGTTCCAATGACTGATCTTAGGAGACTGGACCAGAGGAAGAGGCCAGGTACATGTGCTCTCCCCAGACACCATCTCCGATTGTCACTCTAGGCTTTGCTATCTGGATCTGCCTGCCCTGTCTCAGGCAATGTTGTGCTGGGAGCCTGGGTGACCTTGCAGGGTCTGCTGGGGCCTTCAAAACTCATGGCTTGATCAGGGCAGGTGGTCAGCAGCTGTGCAGCTACCCCAGTGCCATCACAGGCGTCGGGCAGCAATAGCATCTGTGGCTGTTGGTCTGACCCAGCAGGGTGTTTCTTAATGCTCTGATGGGTTAAGTCCTAAGTGGTGCTGCTCTCACCAAAGGGCCCAGCAACCAGCATGGTGAGCTTGGAAGGGAGTTATAAAGAACAAAAAGGGACTGGCTTTAACAAACCATTCGATGAGGCTCAGTAAAATATAGATGAAGGAAGACAGAAGATTCTGTTAATACAGTCTGAGTATGATAATTGATTGGGATAGCGCCAAAGGGCTCACTCTCCAAAAAAGTGCATGAAAACAGATATTCCTTAATTTCAGAGGTGACACTGAAAGGAAGAGTGGACAGCAAACTAGCCATGACTTTGCAGCTGTCTCTTATTCCAGCTGAAGTCTATATCACCATTTGATTTCTCTTCAATCCATTTCTAAGCATTTCTACTGCCCTTCTCTGGACCTCTTCCAGCTCTGTTACATCTTGCCTGAGATCAGGCAGCTGCACTGGAAGCTGCACTCAAGATAAGGCTGCACCATGGATTCTTAACCTAGCACAAGGCTGTTCTCTGTTTTTCCTAGTCCTTTTACAAGTAAGTCCTGAGACGGCATTTGTCTGCTTGACAGGCACTGAGCTGACATTCGTTATCCACCATCTAACATCTTCCTGTATGGTAATAATGATTTTTCCCCCCCCCCCCTGCAAAATGAAATAACATTGTCTCCTCTGTCTTTGTGCTCTGAATTTCATTTACCACTTGCTATCACTGAATCATTCTGTATTAGGAGATTCTTCTAGATCTAACTATTAAAGTTTTTATCTCATTGTCTGGCTTTTCATTGAAAATGTGGATCTTAGCAAAGATTCTTATGAGGCTCTGCTAATAAAAGCATTGATGGATTTGAGGCTGTTTATAGAAAAATAACAGGAATGAGGAAGACCTATAATGACTGATAGACTGATATACAAGGGAAAAGACTTAAAAGAACCCATTATATACACACACACACACATATATATATCCCTGACTAAATAACAGCCACAGAGCACATAGCTAAAGAACAGAAATATATGGAGGGAATGAGAAAAGAATGACTTAGGGTGGAACACAGACTGTGGTTGAGAAGAAGAATACAAAAGTAAAGGGAACAAGAGGACCTCAGGAATAAATTTCATGGCAGTGACCTATGTACAGATCCAAAAGAATCTCTTTAGGGAAGTGAGAAATCCCTCACCACTGGGACACTGCAAATAGCACTGGGAAAAAAGGACCAGGTGCAACAGCAGTGAGCACTCAGAAATGGACTGCATGACCTGATATATGCTCTGGGCTTACAGGTAATGACTAATCAACACAGAAAAGCATTCTGGTTTGTTTTATACTTCTGCTTATGAGTTTTCTGTTCTTTGAGTGAAGTCCTACTGTAACAAATGGGGCACAGTGTCGTAAAAAAAGCCCATTCCTCTCACTATTGACCAGTAATTTAGTAGAGAAAAGAGCACCACCTAGTGCTAAATGCTATTTATTGATGCCGAAGTGTCTCCATACGCTCTTATCTTCTGCATGTCGTGATTTTAGCGTTTTCCAACAGTTTATCCAGCCACAGAGGAATCAATCCTTAGCAGCAAGGAGCATCCCAGCTCCCGATAAGAGTAGCTGATTCATCAAGAGCTCAACATCTCTTGGAGTTTTGTGCCCATTAAGGTAATGCCTTAGGCACCTGGTTAACATAATTATGGTTATTTGTCCTGATTCATTCAGGCCGGATTCTACTATCCTTACTCACCCAGTGGAGTTATGTGCTACACAGATAAACCTCACTGCTTTCACTGGAGTGAAAATTAATCAACACTTACAGGACAGGCTTAAGAAACCAGAAGACCAAACTCCAAATACTTCCACTTTTAAAAACAGGGGGATTCATTGCATTTACCTTCTGATTCTACACTCACATCAAATTTTCAAGCTTTTCTTACAAATGTGAAAGCTGTACACTTTTTTGTTTGTTTGCCTATCATTTTTGTTTTTTTTTTTTTGGGGGGGGGTTGGTCTTTTTTAGGAGGGAGGTCTTCAAAGCAAACATTGCTTTCCATGAGAGTTGCCTTTATTAACGTGAAGATAGATCATGTGTAACCTTAATTATTTATTCAGCATTTTTGGTTAAAATCCATTACTGTTGGCTTTGTTTCCTTCTGATTATCAATCCACATAATGTTACTGTTCATATTTTTGGTCCTGAAGCCTTTCCACTTTGTCTCACAGCATCAAGGTTTCTGTCACAATGTAATTAACATTTCAAAAGAAGGGAAGAAACAGGTAAATCAACCTAGAATGATTCTGCATCAGCTATTGTTATGTATTATTTAAATAGCTCCAGACTTGAAGATACATGTAGCATCAGTTATGTGTGTTAATTTACATAAAGATGTCTACAGTAAAATGTCGTTTATATGTCTTACTCCATTTAAATTTGGGGTTTCCTAAGGGATCTTCAGTGATGGCATGTTACCATGGCTAGACTAAATTTCTCTTACAATATAATTATTTCTTCTCCCCTTGAAATTTTTCAGCATTGCACTTCTCATTGGAACTGGAAGATGATGAAACTCAGCTATTCAAATTCCTTCCACATCCTCCGATTTGCAAAACACAGTTTAGTCCGTAGAGCTTTTTATTTCCGCCCTTTATAATCCTACATTTTTACCCTATCAGGCAGTGTTCACAAAGCGTGTTCTTCAACTGAAAAGAAATGCTCTGGGTTACCTGCAGCTGTTTCTGCCATATTGTATCTGTAGCTTCGCTGTTGCAAGAATTGCCACCCACTGACCACCATTTCTTACTTGGAATATTATTTTCCTTTCTAAAAAATCAGGTGACTTGTTTTGGATATTTTTCTTTACAGGAATGTTTTGTTGTTTGCTTGGGTTTTTTTAAGTGAGTGAGATCTTGATTTATTCACAAAGATTTATGTCCTTTTCCGAGAAAAGACAGCAGAATTTGTCTGTATGAGTACATATATCTGAATATATGCACAGGCCATTGAATAAGCATGGTAAAAGTCTGGGTACTTACAGAATAACCACGGTGCCTGTGTGTGATATAAGGTTGGTATGCATTGATATTTTGAAGGCCACATGGCTGCAGGGCTCTAATTCCCCCTAAAGCTGCAGGAGTGACGACCTTTACCAGTGTAGCTGCAAAGGCTGAGGTCCAGGGACTTCTGGTGCTCACCTCTGCCAGAGACATGGCAGGACCATGTCCAGCTCCTGCTGGGGCTCCATGGGACACCAACATGGAGGTTGACAAAAAAGCCTGATTCAGGATATCTGTAACCGTGCTGGTTCCCCATCCTACTGGGCAGGTCCCAGCCGCTTTGTGGTGGAGAAGTAAAACTACTGTACAGCTTCTGCTCTCTGGGTCTTGGGATTAGAGTCTCATCTGCACCACCTATGGACCTCAGCAGGCAAAGGGGCTTTCTCCTCCCAGTCTCTTGAAAATATATGTGTACTATCATATGAAGGACACACTCCTTATACAAAGATCCCATGGCTCTGAAGTAAAAACATGACAGCACATGGATACATGTTCGTCTGAGCATGGATACACAGGACTTATGCCTGGAGCTGTCTGCATCAGTTTCTGGTTCATGGGAACCACCAGCCTGGTATGCTGTACCATACTCCCAAGGATGCACTGCTCCCTCCACCAGCACACACACAAGATATGCAAAGGGACTCCCAAAAGCTGATACTGCAGCAATCCAGGAGCTGTGTGGAGCTGAACATCCCCAGCTGGGCTGGGGGATTGCTGAAGACACACTCCTGCCCTGGTGTGTCCAAGAAACACCGATCTCCATGGCTGCAGCTGCAATTCTTACTGTGGGTCACCAGTGGGTGTCATTGGGGCTCTTTAAGGGGAATAATTTCAAAATGTGGTATGATATAAAATACTTTGGAAAAGGCTGGCTTTGTTTTTGCATCTTTTCTGTAGTAACAACTGTGGGGAGCGTGGGAGAGTCTGTAGGGAGTGTTATCTCATTGCACGTGGGTTTAATTCTGTCACTGCATTCAGCAATAGAATTTAACATCTATTCATAGCTACACTAGTGACAGTGTAATTAACTAATTAGTAGGGACTAATTGTTAAAAATATAGTATTGCAACTATACTAAATTAAATAGCCTGTGTACTTCTAACTGGGAGATTTATGAGTCCATGCTTTTTCTCCTTAGGAAACAAACTCCTGAGAAATAAAACCAAACCTAGCAATTCAAAGCAAATTTATACTTCACTATGACTAAACTAGGAGCAGTAAGAGACTCTGGCAACTGCATAGAGGTCAGGTTTATGGCCTCATGCAAGGAGGAGAGTGTGTAGCCATATGTTCATGGCACCCAGAAGAAGGTAATATCCCTGCTGGCACCAGGAGCCTGATGCTCTGCCAACCCCAGTCTGGCACCTTGGCTTTTTGTTTTAAAAGGAAGCAGAAGTCACCAAACCTATCCTTCAAACTCAGTGGTGCTGGGCTCCCTTAACACCAGCACAAGGAAAGAGCAAGCCCCACTCAGCTCTGCCTGGCAGCTGTTCAAGCCTCCTTTGCCTGCTTGCCCCACACGTCAAACCAGAGGTGCTGCCAGGTTCCAGGGAAGCAAACACCCATCTCTTAAAAAATACAGCTGTGTTAATGTCAGTTTGGGAGGGTTAGGTTTCCCTGGGGGGGGACCTCTTTCTTCTCCCACCTGACAGCTGCCCACTCTTGGGAAGGTTCAGCAAGGGTGAAGCTGGTTGCAGGCAAAAAACAGGAGTCCAGCTGTGCTTTAAGGATAGCTTCTGCAGGAACAAACCACTGGCATCTATTTAAAAACTGTTAGAGTCCAAAGATTTTTTTTCTCAGACTGTCTATTTGTTCCTAGTTATGGTTTTGTTCTGTTTTCAGTGAGCATATAATTACCATGAATTATACAGCAGAACAGGGTGTGTATAAGACACACCTTGAACAAGCTGGTTCTCATTGGCTTGAGCAATGGCTTGAAAGGTGCTGTTTCCCAAGCACAGCTTCCAAACCCACAGTCTGGGAGGCCTATGTGGAAAACTGTCTTGTTTTAAAACTTTAAAAAGTGACATACTGTACCTCCTGCAACACTGATAGTGCACTCTGCAATCCAGCTGGATTAACTAACCATAGCCACTCCTTATAGCAAACACAGAAACATTAAAGCTCACAAAATAGAATGATATTAACACAGATACAGATATTAAATGTCAATCATTTTTAGCAGACATCTAATAAACTCTTCTTTTCATGTTTGGGCAGGGAAAAGTGCCCATCTTGCAGATCTTGAGCCATCACTGTATTTCAGTTTAGCCCTTAGATTATTTTATTACAGGGCATCCTGAAGGCTTCAACGTGCAAGGTAATTTTAAAATGATGATGCTGTCAAAAACTAAAGCAAAGAGCAAATCTTTGGCTGAAATGCTCAGTAGCAGAGCATGCTGGTACAGTGAGCTCACCTGACTGGAAATCAGTGCTGTTGCTCAAGCCAAAATAAGACGTAACTGATTATCGTTATAGGCACAGGACTAAAATATATAGAGAATATATGTTGATACTTTGTCTTCCTATTTACTTATTTCTGCATAGACCTGCTCAATCTAATTTCCCAATGTGGTGGTTTAACCCCAGCCAGCAACTAAGCCCCACACAGCCACTTGCTCACTCCCCCACAGTGGGATGGAGGAGAGAATCAGAAGGGTAAAAGCGAGAAAACTTACGGGTTGAGATAAAGACATTTTAATAGGTAAAGCAAAAGCCACACACACAAGCAAAGCAAAACAAGGAATTCAGTCACTCCTTCCCGTGGGCAGGCAGGTGTTCAACCATCTCCAGGAAAGCAGGGCTCCATCAAGCATAACGGTTACTTGGGAAGACAAACTCCATCACTCCAAATGTCTCCCCCTTTCCTCCTTCTTCCCCCAGCTTTATATGCTGAGCATGACGCCATATGGTGTGGGATATCCCTTTGGTCAGTTGGGGTCAGCTGTCCCAGCTGTGTCCCCTCCCAACTCCTTGTGCACCCCCAGCCCACCCACTGGTGGGGTGGGGTGAGAAGCAGAAAAGGCCTTGACTCTGTGCAAGCACTGCTCAGCAGTAACGAAAACATCCCTGTGTTATCAACACTGTTTTCAGCACAAATCCAAAACACAGCCCCATACTAGCTACTGTGAAGAAAATTAACTCTACCCCAGCCAAAACCAGTACACACAGTTAGGGTGATACAGCAGTGGTTTAGAAATTTTTCTGAGAACTTGTTACGGTTACTGTTTGTGCTCCTTGCTGACAAAGCAAAATGCAGTAAATCCAACCTGCTACCTATGCAGTGGTTAGCTCAGGTGGTAGATGTGGGCAGGACATGAAGAAACCCTGGGGCTGTATACAGAGGATTTCTAGATTGATTTTGACTCCAGTATCTTTCACTACTGGAGTTAAGGTTTTCAGATTGAAGACCTGAAGACAGTCTTTGTGCTCTGAATTAGCCTATTTACCTGGTAAAACAGTGACCACATTTTACTGCTTGATGAACTGTGGGACAAAGTCCTACCTCGCTTTCCTTTTTGCTCAAGCTGAAGTGCATGATGTGCATGCAGGCCTGGAAATGGGAAACGTGAGATACCATCAGACCAAAACCCCCAGCGACATTCAGAAGAGACCAAGATCCTTCTGTGTCCTTGTGCGAGGTGCTCCTCTGT
This sequence comes from Morus bassanus, assembly GCA_031468815.1. Taxonomy (NCBI): domain Eukaryota; kingdom Metazoa; phylum Chordata; class Aves; order Suliformes; family Sulidae; genus Morus; species Morus bassanus. The sequence goes on from CM062571.1 coordinate 68,469,487, forward strand.
TGTAAAAGCAGCCAAGTGGTGCTAGTGGCCTGTACTTTGGCATGCAAAGTCATAATTAACAATGATAAATAAACCCTTCACATACCAAAGTCCAAGCCACATAGTGAATAACTGGAATTATACAAAACTTCCCCTATGGGCAAATTTTTATATAATTGTCCACTATGGGTACCTGGCCACGCAGCTTCTGAACCGTCTTTCAAACCCAAGCTAAGCCACTCAGACATTGATTAAATTCAGTGCAGCAGCTCATTCACCCAGCAAACCCTCTTGAGATCTATGGAAAGTTTGGTTTGAAGTTGAATAGAAACCAAAGGAATTGCCATAATACTCCTTTTAACTTAGGAGGCAATTCCTGCCTCACCTTGGCCAGGCAGCCTATGTGGGCAGCCATTTCATTAGAAAGACAGGATTTGCCATGAAAGCCTTTGTGCTGCCTTTTCCCTCTAACTCCTAAGTTGGGAGGCAACAAGTATGATCAATGAGTTATGCCTAAGGCCTATAGACCCAGAATCCAGCTACATACTAATACACGTTAATATCCACCACTATCTAATTCACTGTTCACTCTTTGACATAACTACACATATTTCTCTAGAATGCTCAATTAATCATCCTTAATCATCATTATGCAAGCCTTCCTGTATATTTTCTAACTGAACTACTACTCACAGTATTTCTTTGAACCTGTGGATCATGCTCTTTCAAATGAATCTGAACCTTAACCTGTGTTACTGTAATCGGCCACGTGCTGAGCTATCTTCTGTTACCTAGCATGTTTTATAAATTGATTTTTGGGTGGCAAATACTATGATTTATGTACTATGATAAATATCCCTTTTTAGTTACTAATAAAATCTTGAGAAGTGTTTTCTGGGAGGACAGAAATTTTCCAGGCTTGACTCAGTTCAAAGATATAAACATAAAAGAAAAAAAAATAATTTTGTTTTGTTTTGTTAGATGACAAAGATAAAGACAAAAGATTTTTTTTTTATTTTATAAAACATCAGTTTTGCCAGTTCCTGTAATTTTATCAAGAATATCAAAGATTTGATGTTTTCCATAAAGCCCAGGCTCCGGCACACCCATAATTATGCAAGAGTAAAATCCTTTCAGGTTAATAAAGTATCTAGCATTCATATTTGCAAAGAAAGAAGGAAAATTTAAATTAGCCATATCCTAAAGGCTCAGAAACCAGAAACACAAAGATAACAATCCAATATTTGTTGTTTTGCAAAAATATCACTATTTTTAAGCAAAGCTGCTTGAGGTGTGGCATTAGCAAACATGAAACCTTGCTCCATCCTTCTTCATGTAAGTATCAGAAATGTTTGAACTCTGTCACTGGAAACAGATTGTGCAAGCATGTCGTCTCCAGCATGTAGCACCTAGTTTTGAAGCATGAAGGAACAGGTTTTGAATCACCAGGGAAATGGTACAGAAATATCTCTCAGTAAGAACAGGCAGGGAAACATTTTGTCACGTTCTGTAACTTGAACATCCAGATGGCTGTGGTATGTGTGGCAGTGCTCCTCAGAAAACACATTTTCCAAGTTTATTTACGCAATATACATGGCAAGCCTTGACAGCCATATCAAGGCAGTCTCTGCTGGATGCAGAGGGAAGACTATGCCAAAAAGGCACAAACTCCATAAAAGCTTACCCAGGTATTTCCCAGGCTGCAGCAACCAGCAATTTAGGAACATTCCAGTCTTGTCATCGCATTCAGGGCACGTGTTTGATAATCACCAGGGGACATACATGCCTAAAGATGTGCGGGGGTGTAACTCAGTGCTGGAAATGTTGAGTGGTGCTGCATCCATGTGAGGCATAACAATAGCTCTCAAAAGTCTTGATTACAGTGGAAATAAAGAGTAATTTCATATCCATGTGAGCTGGTTGGTGATCCACCAACAGCTTTCACACACTGTTTTGTGTCTCACCCACACAACAGCCACCCAGTTTGGCTCTTCACCTACTCTGGGGACAGAGTCCCCTCCTCAGGGTGATGGGGAGCTGGCTGCTGTGGGTACTCATGTCAGCACATGCCACACACAAAGCATTAGGCGGCCCTTGCAGTCTGTCCCTGTGCCTCACATTCTCATCACACTTATCAGTGGACCCAGGTGGGTGGCCTGGGACAAGCGTCTTCTAGCATGACAGGAGGATGCTGGAAGTGCTGGTGTCCAGGTAGAGAAACCATAGCATGCCAGAAAGGCATTCCCGTGGTCATGGTTGGATGTGGCCAGAGGTTCCTGAAGGCATCTGGTATCCCATAAGGACCGGAGGTTTAAAAATGTTCTACAAATGGGTTAAAAAAGCAGCATTTAAAATATCTTTGGCCCCTACAAGGCTGGCTAGCATCCCATTGTCCACGGGCTTGAAGTCAGCCTGGTTCTAATGATTTGCTAGAGGTGGGCAGCAACTCCTCTGGCTGTGAGCAGGCTCTTTTGAGGTGGGAATGAAGTCTTTTCTGCAGTGGGAGGAGTGGTTTTCCAGCTGCTCCACCTCACCCTTGCAGTTGGTTAGGGAGTGAGTCCCCGGCTGGCAGTCCCACCCCTCTGCTCTAGCTGGGGAGCGGCTTCTTAGTCTCATTCTTGGTTGACTTCATGGCAGCCCTTGCACAATCCCTGGAACTACTGCCAGGCATCTCTGTTATGTGAACACCCCCAGAGCTCTTAGGTACTCAGCTTGAAACAACTTCAAAGATGCGCTGCTTCTGGTCTTCAAAAGAAATTTCCTGCTGCCCCCAGAGGGGAAGCATTCCCTGGCTTCCCTCCTCCCTGGCTTTCCCTTTCCTCTGCTGCACTTCTTGCTTTCCTCTCCTCTGACGCACAGCTGCCCTTTCAGCCTCCAAGCCTTTAACCTCACCTCATATGAGTGAGGTAGGGACTAATGTACTCCTCTTTCCCCAGTCGTTTCCTCCACAGCAGGGGGCTTTAGCAGAGAGGCGGGGTGCCTTGGCAAGGTTTCCTCACCCAGAAGCCCTGCAGAAGGACACCCTGCTATTGCTGCTGGCTCCTGCCCCGCTCCTTCGCTGGGGCCAGGAGAACATGGTGTTTGGGGAAGCCAGGCTAGCAGCTGTGTTTGCAATACAGAACAAACATTTAAGCTGAAAGGGTCCAGGGGGGCTAAGCTGTTTTCTCAGCAAAGCCAATTCTCACTCTTTTTTATTAAAAATCTCCTAACTGTTGGATTTTTTTCCCCCTGGAATTCCAGTTCTGTGGAGGTAAGTAAAGAGGAGAAGGCCATAGCCTTTTTAAAAAATACAATACATAAAAACAACTTGTTTCTAACTTCATGGCCAAAGAGTAAAACCTGAAAATATGAACCACAGGCAAAGCCACATGATTCAAAGTGGTGCCGTGGGTGTGTATGCCAGCTAGGTACTGCCAGCGTTGTGTGGCAGCCCCCTGACCTGGGGACCTTCCCCAGGATCCCCTCCTGAGAAAGCCAGCTCAGGGTATAAGCAATTGTGCTCAAAAATCAGTGAATTAAAAAAAAGCACAAACACAGGGGGAAAAAACCCTAAGATTTTCCAAAATATCCAACCCCCTTACTTAACCATAGAAGGATAGGGTTGGGAGCATGTCCCTCTAATCCTGTCTGTCATCTTCAAATTCTCTGACCCAAGGACAGACAGGCAGTGTGAGTGATGCGTGCAGTTGAAACCTGTCTGAAAGTGAGCTCTGACAGTCTCAGATCTGCTTTCTCTGGAAGCCTCTCTGGGCTAACCTCTTCAAAGTGCAGGAGGGAAGCACCATCTGCCTGCTGGATCAGAGGAAAAGTGAATGAGATTTAATTAAGATGATTTTTGCCCTCCAGTCAGGTTGTTTAAAAATTAATTTTAGCTCTCCTACCCCTTCAATTAAAGTCATAAGCTAGAGGGGGCAATGCACCCTGAAATATTGATTCTGCTTCTCAGATGGCAGTGACCTACATTTGCGGGTGCTCAGCCCACGAGCGGAAGCCCGGGATTGTTGCTGCCCTGCCGCACTGCACACGGGAGGAATGATCAAGGTGCTGGTTTGGATTAGAGGCAGAGTTTGACGTGAATCCTTTAATTTCTTTTAAATGCATCATGATTCATTATCTAAGGCAGGATCCCATATCAGGTGCATGAAGAAAGCTTTGTGAGAGGCAAGCTGAGGTTGTTTGATCAAAGCTATGCCCTAGGCAATGTGAGAGCACTTCCCAGCCTACTACAGCTGGTTTCTGTGAAGGCAGACAGCACCGGTTCGAGTGCTGGAATTGACTGGAAGAAAGCTTAGATGTGTTTCTTTTTTTCCCCAATATTTTTCCCCCAGCTTATTGGTCATGTTAGTCCTACACAACAAGGCATAACTAAAGGCCAAATTCAATTCAGCTTTCATCTACACCTGCAAAGCTTACATCATCTTCACTGAAGGCTTCCTAAGTGTGGCAGACAAGTATTTGGCTAGTAAAATGTCAGCCTGGCAGAGATAGTCATGAAACTCTTGGGAAATGCTGTGGTTACTGAGCCCTGCCCATAGCAGCGCTGATCAGGATGCAGATCTGCTCCTATTAAGTAATGCAAACAATGGGGAAAAGAATTTGGGAAGGAATTTAGGATCTGTGAATAATTTTGACTTCAACTCTCACCAGTTCCACAGTGCATTGCATAGTCAGTCATTCCCAAGAGCTGCTGAGCACCTTAAAATTGTATTTATACAAAACAAACCCTTAAGTGCCTTTATAATGTTAAGGGTCATGAATGCAGTCGCAATTTTATGTGTTGTGCCTGAAAGTAATGGCAATTTCTTAGCCCGCTAATAGCAAAAGGAGTTGCATATGTCATCATCAGAATGCACTCACTATTAATAATCTTTACAGGAGATGCTTGCCAACAAACTTACTCTAGCTATCCTGTGAAGGGAGCAAGCCTGGCTTGGGAGCAAACCTTGGCAATGCTACGCTGATATGAGTCTGCAAACTCAGCACTAATGTGGGTTCTTGCAAGATCCTCTCTAATAATCTAATCAGTGTCATTAAGGAAACCTTTTAAGAACAGCTAGAGATTCCTGGTGACTCTAAGCTTCACAGATAAACATTTGTTTTGTTTCGTTTCCCTGACATGCCCTGCCTTTTACTGGCAACAAATTTGGCTCCACTACTCAACATGGTGTTCAGCTCAGCATCACCTTTCTTTCCTGCCAGGAAGACCGGAGTTTTAGCAGCACTTTCCAAACAGGATTCCTGAGGCTTAGCATTGCATGTGGAACAGCACATGTAAGACTGCACAAAAACTTGTGTATTTGTGCCTGAATCTGGTGCTCAGCCAACTGCAGAGGAAACTGATTGAGGTAAATGAAGCAAGACAGAGGTTATAAAGAGCTCTCCCAGCTCTTAAGTATTCCTGCCTGCTGATGAAGTGCATTTGTAGTGAAACTCTAAGACCATAAGGTCTCCACGGCATGTGGCAGAGCCGTGTTCTCACCCCCACCCAAGCCCACTGTGGATGAGGACTCAGCTTCAAGTGCAACAAAGCCAATAGTTTCTGCTCACACATGCCTCATTCTTCAGGAGAGTGTGTGACCATGCCTCTTCTGCCTCCACCCACAAGAAATCCAAAAGAACTTGAAAAGATCATGACAACAGATGGGATTAGAGCGCAAGCCCCGATTACAGCCAGTTTAAGCCCTGTTTGGGCAGGTGGATGCAGACAGCAGAGGTCTTCTGCTCATGCTCCAGGCTGGCACAGCAGGAGCCTGCTCTGATCTGGAGGTAGCCCAGCGCTGCATTTAGTGCAGCCCAGTGTTGTGTTCAGGCTGGCAGGGGTACTGCAGGGCAGCCCCTGCATGAAGAAGTGCCTTTTCGAGGTGGGCAATGCTGGCTAAACATGCCTTCATGGGTGCCAGGCAGGGCAGCTTTGGTCTGTCTCTACTTGCCCGCCTATGAACGCAGGAAAAGAGCTGGAGAGACTCATCCTTCGTGGCTCCAGGTCTTCAGGCCTCTCCTCCCAAACTCACAAGTAGCTTTTCTCTGCAGGGGCATTCAGCACGCTGGCTGAGTTGTCCATGAAAGCAAGAGGCCCTGCCACCCTGTTGACTCCAGCAGCACTGGAGTTCCCGCTTTCATAATTACCTGTTGGCCAGGAGGGGCTGTTTTGGCACCGCCTAACACAAGCCATAGATGCCACCGAACAACGCCCTGTGCCAAACAGGCACTTTCTGCTGGAGCACCCTAGCACCCAGCAGAAGCAAAACCTGTCCTGGCTTCATTCAAGCCTGAATTTGTCTACTTCCAACTTCTGCATCTCATTTATGCCTTTTGCAGCAGCATAAGGCTCTGAATTAGCAAAGTAAACACATATCTTCAAGCATGGCTTTAACAAAACAAACCATAACACTTTGAACACTTTGCCTTACACTTCACAGCAGGCTAGGCAGGTATTTGATGATACAGCCCTGAACTATGTCCTAGGTAAGAGCATGATTTGGCCCATCTGATCGGGTTTGTCTTTAAGGTGCCCCTGGGAACTCCAGCCTCCACTGGAAATTTTGACAGGCAGAACAGGAGTAAAAACCAAGAGACAGACAAGATTGTTTTTTAGGAAATAATCCTTTGTTGGAGGGGAAGGGCTTTGAAAAAGTTGGATCCCATCCTGGTGCAATAACCTCGGGTTTCCCAGAGGCACTCAACAGGTCAGAGGAGCAGGTGCTTTGGTGCTGTCATAGAATCATTAAGGTTGGAAAAGACTTCTAAGATCATCAAGTCCAACCATCAACCCAACACCATCATGCCTCCTAAACCATGTCCTGAAGTGCCACATCTACATGTGTTTTGAACAGCTGCAGGGATGGTGACTCCACCACCTCTCTGGGCAGCCTGTTCCAGTGCCTGACCGCTCTTTCAGTAAAGAAATTTTTCTTAATATCCAATCTAAACCTCCCCTGGTGCAACTTGAGGTCATTTCCTCTAGTCCTATCACAAGTTAGATGGGAGAAGATGCCACTATCCACCCGGCATGGCTCCATCCTCACGGAGCAGCCCAGCATTGGAGCAGGACGAGTGGGTCGCAGGAGATGATTGACAAAGTCAGATTGGATTGATGAAGGGAACATCTAGCAGGCTCATTTTTAAGAAACACACATTTTTTAATATCTTTAAATCTGATTAAGCCACCAGGGTTTTTTCCCTGGTTGTTAATTAAAACCTCTCTTAGACAAGCAGTTTTCAGCCCATGACTTGAAAGAGGAATTGAACCTCCCTTCAGAAGTCCCTGGAAGTAAGTCCTTACAAAGGAAGCACAGTTGTTCTCCCAGGCCAGCATGCATTGCTTTCGCTTTCATCTTGGCATGAAATGCATTAATCACTCTTTTTGTTCAGCCATAATAACATAAGCAAGAAGAGTCTAATAAACAGAGTCCTCATCCTCTGATATGGCACATATATAAGTAAAGATCATTGATTAGACAGGGGTTGAATTCTCTGTAACATGATTACAGTATAAAAATAGGCTAGTGAGATTGCAACAGCACCTCCTTGTATGCTCATTTTGCAAAGAAATGGGGATTTTCATAATTTTGCTTCTGTGGCTGCCATTTCATACTGGATATAAAGGGATTTTTGATTGAATAGTAGAGCTCAGACACACATGTCACTATTTAAGAATTGATTATATTTATGGGTTATCTAGAAATACTCCAAAGGACATTATGAAAAGCAATTGTGTGCCTCTGATGACTGCTTGCTAGGATTAAAAGAAGGTTATTTGTTTTTCATGAGTATGAGCTGTATAACTTTTAAACCAGTGTGGCATTGCAGGTATAAACTGATACTTGGATGTGTTTGCTCATTGCAAGAATGTCCTATTATTATAAGCATACATCTAGCAAAGCCCAGCTTTATCACTACCAGTTGTTGCACTTTAGTACCTTGCATTAGTACCTTGTTACCTACTGATGTTTTTAGTTGTACAGACATTATTTCTTAAGACTTTTCCTAAAGGTGTTTGCTGACTACCTGTAAAAAACTTTTGCAAGGTCTGGCCATGAGATGCTCAAGGACTTCTCCTGCTCACCCGCACGTTTATGCAGTACATTTCCTGGGGAGGAGGGCACCAGCACCCGGATGTCTCAGCACTGCACCCATCCCGGCAGGGTCAGGAAGCAGGCCAAAAGGGTGGGAAGGAAGACTTAGTGCAACCCGTATAATAAACATAGAGATCTCCAAACACACCGGCACAGGAAACACCAACTGATAGAGAAGTCTCTCATAAAGTTCATGTATTTATAGCACAATGTGGCTATAATAGAGAAGAACATTTTAACTGAGATACAGAGAGCAAGGATATTAGAATTACTGAGTGCAATTTTTTGGTTGATTTAAATATGAAATAGGTTGGGTTTGCTTCAATGTCCTGCTTATCATTTATGGTGAGAAAAATTTCTGCTTCCCAAAGACCCAAATCTTTATGAAGAACATTATGAATCTGATCTATTTGAAATACAGCTCTAAAACACAACAAATATAAACTCTCTTTCAAAGACGTTTCAATCTAAATAGCGTTTATGACAATTGTCATGCTAAAAATGATCAATGAATGAACATTTTTGTTTCTCTTGTTTGTGTTATCCTACAAATGCTGTGTGAGGGCCAGCTTCTCTCTATATGTTTGATGACAACAGAAGAAAAGTAATGTGCTATTGCATAATATTTTATGTCCAAGACAGGTTTCATTACTCCCTTTTTCCAACACCTGGCTCCTCCCATGGGCTCTCTTGGACTGGTTTTTCCCAGATCTCATCCCAGCCTGGTTTCTCACTGGGGGTTCAGCCCCAGGTCCCAGCTGGCTCCTCAGCCCTGCATCAGCCGCCATCACAATCTCTTTTGTCCTTTTTTAATTACCTGTTTAAAAACAGATTGTTCATACACAACAAACTTGCACTGGGTGGGTGCAGTATTTTTAATATGGCACTGTTACCCTCTCATAGATGGTCTCACTTACACAAGGCTAAAGACACTGATTTAAAAAATAAAAAGCAGGTGCTGCAGAATGAGCCATAGTCAGAAATAAGACCACAGAGAGACAGCGTAAGGTGTTCTTCCAGCTATTCCCCACTTACTAGAAAATTTCACCTGTGGGAAGTCTTTGAATACCTCTGCTCTGAATATTTTCTGAGTCATTTTTGGTCCCATGATACGAGCCTCACTGTCCCATCTCTTCTGGGAATACTTAACCGTTGGGCAAAGGCTCAGGGCTCCAGCACTTCAAAGTGAACGTACGGCGCCAGTCCTCTGGTGGCCTGATCAGAAAGCAGGAATGCTCTCCAAAGAGCAGACACCAAAGCATGCCTTACCAAAAAAAAGTGAAACTCCAGCGCAACCTTGCAGCTCTCAGCTCAGCTCCCCCACTACAATATAGCCTGTCTCCTCCTGGTCTGACGCATGCGCTCCAGCACGGTCATACAGCCCCCCAGAGATCCCCAAAAATGCATTTCTCATGGCTCATGTCCTGGACTTTGCTCTCTGTTGGTGCTCTCTGAGTTGGTGCAGTAGCTGGAAGGGAGGCACGGGGGACAGGCCTTCAGTCACACATAAGGATCTAGTTCTTAAGTGACCACCATCACCACGGGCTCCTCAACTGCATAATCCAGGCCCTGTACCACCACACAGTACCTCACCGTCCCCTGCCACACAGCTGGGAAGGGGCTAGACACAAGCCAGCTCTGGGTGCTAAGGGGTTATCCGATGTCCTCATACTCCTGGTAGTCTGAAGGGCTAAAGGGACAGTATTTTTTATCTTAATCCTTAAGAAAAAAAAACAACCTCTCCTTTTCTAGACTAGAAAAGTGCACATGGGCACTTGCTTGTAATATTTGTGACATTGATGCTTTTTGCATAACTTTATCTTACTAAGACCCTAATAACAACCTTTGGGAGTGATGCTGCTGAGGCCACCTGATGTTGCGCTACTGACGCTGTCCTCTGGCACATTGCTCAGTGTCCACCCTCCCTGCAGAACTCTCCAGCAAGAGCTGACAGCTGTTGTCACCTTCCTGTCATGAATCAGGTCCATGCTGAAGTGGATGGGCATGAGACATGAGAAACTTCACAGCAGCCTTTGACGCCAGCCTGGTCTAGGAATGAAACATTTGTTTTAACTTGCAAACACACAACATCCACCCCGAGCTTTCCATCACAGCAATGAGGGATGGGAAGGGGCTCCCAGAGCACAGGCAGGCAGGTCCTGACTGCTTTGTGAATGATTCATAAGGAACACTGTAAACTCAAAGTAAATGCAACATGTTTTATTTGAGGTTGGAATAAATTACAACTCTAAAGCATAATTTATTGCTTTATAAATTTTTCTGCTCTTAAAAGGCATTAATATCAAACATAAACAAAACAAAGACACATTCGATTAGCAGTTCAGTTCTCTTAAGCTTCATGAAAAGATCAGTAGGGGGATTTCATTCCATATACAATTGAAATCTCTGATCACAGGCTCATGAACTTGACTTTGACATGCATTATCATCATTCAGACATATTGAAGGGACTGAATATGTGTTCATTTGCTTTAGGATATAACTTTTATTGCATTTTCCCTAAAATATTCCATTTAATACCCAGTCCTTCATTCCTCACTCAAATACAAATCCCACCTGTTTCAAAAAACTCCTTTAAAAGATATGCAGGGTTTTCAACCCCTGCAGAAGGAGGGCTTCCAAGTCTAAACCAGGAATTAGTCTGGTCCCAAAACTAAGTGAAAAACAAACCGCTCCTAGGTTAAAATACTGAAACCCCACACACAAAAAATGTGTCCTTCCATTCTGAAGATTCTTGAAAAAAATCCCAGCATTATCTGAATAAGCTGATGTGGATAATCAATATTTTTATTGTATTTTATTATTCCGTGCCTAAGACTGGTATGAATTTTGCTCAGTATGTAGGTCCAGGCAAGTCCACTCTGCCCTGAGTCCTGGGGGAAGAGAGGGTGCTCACAGGAGGCTAGGTGCACTGAGCACTTTGCAGTATCCAGCCCTGAATGCATAGATGCTGTGACACAACGAGCTGGATCTGGCTAGCTCCAGCTAGATATGACAGGCAGAAAGGCGGCCAAAAAGTCACTTCCTCAGCCTCCTGGGGTCTCACAGCCCCTGAATGCCAGAAAGGGAATGAACATTGCAGCTCTCATTGCACCACAAGAAAGGATTCCACCAAGGCATCCTGCCCTGCTCTGACCCTCTCACACTGCAAGGGCCAAGTCCTCCCCGTGCCTCGGCTCCAGAACAGCGTCTCCCTGCGCTATTCCCTGAGCAGGGAGTGTGAACCTCTGCTCATGCTTTCCCAGCTGGGTCCAAAGCAGCGCTTCGGGCAGGGCTTATGCCCTGTATTACACCAGAAGTAAAACTCTCCAGAAACAGAACCGGAGACTCCCATCTCAATTAGCCCTTGGAACAACTCAGAAAGTTTGCAGAGAAAATCTCCAGGGCAGCTTCTTTTCCAGTCACAAAACTAACTTTAAAAATAATGAGCCACCAGTACAGAAAATCCTTCTAAAACTGGCTTGGTATTACTCAGAATACTCAGATTACTCTTATTTAGAGAAGGGTTTCTTCTCATACCAGCCTCTAATGTTCTTGTCATGCCTACAAGAATGTAAATAGCTGAGTGGGATGCTAGCATATTTTACGCTATATTACTGAATGGGAATGGTTAAGTCTCTTACTGGATCCAAGAAATAGATATCAAACTTCAAGGAAAATACTATTACATTGATCCTGGTGCGATTTCAGTTTCCATTAAAATTTCATCAGTAATGTACATACCTTTTGTACATTTTATGCATAATCTCATTTAAAAAAAAAACCAGCAAACAAACTTTCTTCTTCTAAACACGGTTTCCTCAGAAGATATGGTTCTGTTGTGCCGCGAGGGATGGCCACCTTCGACCTCTGCGAGGTGGTACAGCAGATTTCAGGCACTGCGCTTGCCCGTAATGGCTCCCAACAAGCTGAGCGCCATGGCAGAGCTTTGGTGGGAGGCTGGGAGCGTGCAGGGCCATACCTGGAGCTGTGCTGAGTTGGGCCAATTGCTCAGCACTTTTCAGTGTCCTCCTTATTCAAGGACTGGACAACCCTGGTTTAGCTCCCAGTCACATAGTAAGGTGCTTAACAGAGGGGTGGGGAACATTAATACCCCTTCTTCCACCTCAGCTCCTGCCTTGGGAGAGGCTTGTGGAAAGGTGGCTCTGTGGCTGCTTTGTGCTAGCAGCTGGGACAGGGGCATGCACATGGTGCACGCCTGATTCATCCCCATCTTAGAGAAACATAACTCAGAAACGTGCAAGCCTTTAACATCATCAGTCATCTCATTTATGCTCACCGAGAACAGATTCTTGGCTGACTTCTTTCTTTCCTTAGCAGTTCTGAATTCTTCTTTGAAGATGAGAAGGAGGAAAGCTAGCCTTCAGGGAGAGGGACAAGCAGAGACACTTGCAAATTAAAATGCATGCACATGTCATCCACTACAGCAGTGACCTCCAGTCTGCACTTCACAACACATCTTATTATCTTGAACTTTTTCTCATCCCTTTCAAAGGTTCCCAAGAACATTCCTTTCTGTGTCAGTGAGATGTCCCAGGGGACTTTACAGAGAAAACTAATGAGAGGAACAAACTGTTGTCACCAGGACAAGTTACAGGGTTACATTCAAGCCACAGACTCCGGAGGAGCAGGACAGAGAGCAGACTTATTCCATTTTCTGGTGCAAGTGCATAGCAAGCAGCAAGACAAGCACACAGTAAGAAAGAAGATGGGCTAAGGGTTAGTGTGCTGGACTGGGATTTGGCAGATGGAGTTAATTCACCTTCCCCTGTTCTTCAAGAGATCAGAAAATGGAAACGGTTTATATTAACTTCAGGGTGCTCAAACATCCCCAGCTAAGCAAATACCCCCAAAATATTTCTCCTCTCTTAACAGTTCTTAACAGCTTATGCATTGCCCCTCTCAGACTAAGCACACCAGACAGAAATCTTCTGAGGAATCACACTTCTAGGAAAAAAAGAACCGACAAACTTCAGGGCTGCTACATCTCGGCTAAGGCTATTTACCACCTGCAAAGCCTCTTACCCCTCCTGATCTCATTCCTGAGCTGCCCATTTGCCATGCACTTGCAGTCAGAGAGAGCAGAACAGGAGCTCTTAAAACCACTCACATCTTTATTTCTAATTCACTGGGTTTTGCCTCCTGCAAGGCACTCAGGCCAGCACTGACTTAGGGGTTTCTGTTTAAAGCACATTCCTACTGACTGGGGACCAGGTTCCTACTGAACTGAAAAGCAGATGGGACAATCAGTGAGCGCCTCTGAAAGCAAAGCTGTTAACTGCTGCGTTTGCTCATGGGGAGGGCAGTGTTCAGCCACTCTACCAAAATATGGCAGGCATATTAATCAGTAGTTACAAAACGCTCTAACTTTTCACAGACTTTTATAAGTGCTGAGCATTTTAATTGTCAGGACAGCCATGCCTAAGAATTCAGTGTAGTGTTAGGAACTGACATTTGCCTACAGTCCTTCCCGTCACAAAGTGTCCCATGGAACAAACAAGTGTCTATATTGTGGTTTTACCAACAGATGAACTGGGTCAGAGATGGACACTGGCTGGATCAGACCCATGGAGCAGATGAATGACAGTCAAGCGAAAATTAAGTCACTTGATGCCAGGCCCAGTGCTCCATCCCCGCCACCAGAGGTTACTAAATAGGGGACATAAATAATCCCCCAAAGGAACTGATGTATCATGAAGGGCAAAGAGCCTCTGAAGCTAAGCAGAATGGCATAAAGTACAGCACAAGTATATTACATATTTAGCTCTATCCCTGCTTCTCTGTGGTAAGGGCAGTGGGTTGCTCGGACAGTTGTCTTCTGGTCAGCCTATTATGTTATTTCCTATGGAAACACAGGTAAAAGTGTGTATGCGATTCAGTAGTAGGACAGGAGTTTGGTTTTACGTGGGCTGAAAGAATGTTTCTTATACCCAAATGAGATTTTTGCATGCATCTGTATACTCACCCAGATGCTGCCTCTGCCGTGCTCCATGCCTGAGTTTCATGCCCAGTTTGCTCTGCGTAGCAGGCATATCATATGCACAGTGACCAGGTACAAGAGCACATTCTGCAGGCCGAGTCTCAGGCAAAAATTCGCCTACAAAACCTAAGTGTGTTGGGTTTTTTTTGCAGTGAATTGGGCTTTCATTAGGAATTAACATAAACTGCAATGGCTAATCTTATACGCTGTTCACTTGCTTATTTTCTTTTCACAGTTCAACCACTTTCTTCCTTAATAATAAAACACTAAAGTCTTACATAGCATTCAGAGCATTATTTTCTGCTGGCTGTGTTTCTCTATGCTCTAAGCCTCTATCACAATGCATGCAAAGGATAATGGCTGAATTTGTAATGCTTTTAACTAAAAAAATAATTTTAAAAACATAAAACAAATTATTTATTCCTCTTTGTCCATTGTTTTAAGCACTGAGTCTTCTCCCAAGATTTTACACAGTTCATTCAGTCTCTGCTGCATTTTAGGAATTCCTGCAAGCTGGGATTCCAGTCTCTGTTTTTCCTCACTCAGTGATAAACGGATAGCAGTGTCCAACTGCTCGAAACACCAGCCTCCTTGTCCGTCAAACTGCAGCAAGTGAGTGTGGTACTTCCTGTGGTAGAAATTAAAACATTAGTAGTGGCTCCGGGAACAGATGGTTCATTTTTGCATGCAAATTTGAATGTCCGTGTCTCTTTTCAATGGTGCCTGTCAGAAAGTTGAGAGTTGTCCAGTTTTGGATCACTGAGTAAGACTTTTTTCAGTGACAGAATCACAGAATCACAGAATGGTAGAGGTTGGAAGGCACCTCTGGAGATCATCTCGTCCAACCCCCCTGCTTGAGCAGGCACACCTAGAGCAGGGGGCACAGGACTGCATCCAGGCGGGTTTGGAATGTCTCCAGGGAGGGAGACCCCACAACCTCTCTGGGCAGCCTGTTCCACTGCTCCGTCACACTCACAGTAAAGAAGTTTTTTCTCATATTCAGGTGGAACTTCCTGTGCTCCAACCTGTGCCCGTTGCCCCTTGTCCTGTCGTTGGGCACCACTGAAAAGAGTCCGGTCCCATCCTCTTGACACCCACCCTTCAGATATTTATAAGCATTGACAAGATCCCCCCTCAGTCTTGTCTTCTCCAGGCTAAACAAACCCAGGTCTCTCAGCCTTTCCTCATAAGGGAGATGCTCCAGGCCCCTGATCATCTTGGTAGCTCTCCACTGGACTTGCTTGAGCAGTTCCCTGTCCTTCTTGAACTGGGGGGCCCAAAACTGGACACAGTACTCCAAATGTGGTCTCGCTAGGGCAGAGTAGAGGGACTCATAGTCCCAGGACACTCTTTCAAAAGGGATTTGGGTATTTCAAAGCCTGCCACGAGGACCTCCCTAGGCCATCTAGTGAAACGCAGCAGTGAGGTGCCAGCTGTAGGCTATCAGCACTGGTGTGGGCTGTGAGGTGCTCACCTGCAGTGATGCTGGCAGAAGCGGGCAGCAGGGATGTGGAAGGTCCCCTCAGCATCTGCTGTCCCTGGCCAAAGTGGCGGCCTTTCGCTTTCCGCCTACCTCTTAGAAACATTGTCTGTGGCTACAGTTGCTTCCACTGCGACTCCACCAGACTCCTTTCTGTCCGGGAGCTTAAACAGCAGCAGCAGACAAGGCTCCCTTCTTCCCCAGGAATGCTAGTCCCACTTTATTTTATTTACCTTGCTTTCTGAGAGAGGTTTTACCTCCTTAGCAGAAAATACATTCAGGCAGGCACAGTGCACCTGATGCTACTGATAAAACCCTAGTTTGTTCAAATTATACCTCAGTTCATTCCCCTGCATCTTATAAGATTGGCTAAAGAAACCTCCAGTCCTAAAACATGGTTCAGCTTGCAAGGGGCCAAAATAAAAAAGTCTGGGACTCCTACACAGATCTTTCAGTGAGTATCAGGGTGTGTGCACCAAAAATATTCAAAGGTGTACATGCGGAGTTTGTCAAGACCTGACAAGACATTTATCAGGAGGTGCAAGAGGAAGAGCAAAGAGTTCCCTCAGAGCTGCTGGTATGACTGTGTAATTTATCACTATAAATTACAGAAGATGAGACGCATCATAAAACAGTGATTATAAATCCCATCCAGGGAATGTGACAGTTTAATAAACTCAATGGCTTATGACATGGGACTCAAAAGAGATTCAACTCCAGGCTTATATTCACCACTTTGTGCATATTATACTTCGTGACACCAAATGCTTAACCTATCCCTCTACTTTTCCCCCACCAAAATCCAAAAAAGTCAGGAAGCTAAGATAGCTGATTGAGATGTCCAATGTTTGTGGTCTAGGAAAGCAGCCAATGTTTTGATCAAAAGAGCAAACATTTCCTGGTATAATCCTGAGGAGGAGAAAATAGCACACGAACCCAGTTTTTGTCTATGCAGTGTAGTCCCTGTGGAAGCATATCTAAGCTAAAGGCATTTGAAGCTTAATTCCAAATACTCAGCACTTCTGTTTAGTTCTCCAGAACCCCACAAATCACCAGATTTCTGATAATTTCAGTAATACTGTGGAGGTTACAAGAACAATCCCAAACCTTCCTGAATAGCACTAGTACTAGGAAACAAGAAATGTTGGCAAGAAATTGGACTCAAAAGATCTCTCTCAGAAGTTATTTTGCATAACTTCCCTCTGCATCATCACTATTTATAGGTGAGATGCTCTCAAATACTTGTTTTCTTGAGCAGTGGTTTTAAAATAATGTGAAACTTCACAAAATTTAAATACTACTTTTCTTTTAAAGTGTAATCTAAATTATTTTAAAAACATATATCTATGTGACTTTTTTTTTTTTTGTATCAGAATACCCATTTTCTCTTAACGTTTCGGTCCTGATCCAACAAAAGCCATTTCCACTGTCACCATCTACACAGAGGAAGGAGGAATGCTGGGGAAACTGTTCTTTTTCGGAGAAGCAGACACTGATACAATTTCTTTCCTTTGAGGCAACAGACTGATAATGAATTTTTTGTCATCAGTTTAAAAAAAGCCAACAATCTGACAGTAGAGATCAAGGACTCCAGAACAAATAGTCTCTGCTAATGTTACCTTACACCGTCTTGATCTCCTTTTGCCCTTTAAAGTATTTGGTTGTTTTATGTATCCAGTAACTACATTTATTTCCTTTGAGGGACTCTTCCATACTTAGTACTCCCTCACTACAATGATGTTTCTCAGAATTCCGATATTTCTTTTCTTAATAGACAATCAAATTTTGAAAGCTCACAAACCCTGCAGACAGAGGACACAACTGAAGTTAAAATGCCAGATGTATTATTCCTATGGAAGAACAAAGAGTAGTTTAACCACTTGCCATGTTTCCCATCTTCTCCCTGCACTGGTAAACTTCCCCAGGACAGCTCATATATCTTGTCACCTTTACAGAATAATCTGGTGATATCTGTTGTGGCTGTGGTGTGGTGGACTAATTAATTGCCTCTTAGATACCTGCATGTTGCTATTAATAGTTAATAACTGAAACACATTTAAAAAAAACCAAGAGGGAGGAATAAATACCTGTCAAAGATTGAAAAAAATCGATGCTAAATGCATTTACATCACTCTTATTGTAGACAAGTTATCTTAGAAAGTGCAGTAGATATTGATTAAACAACTGCCCTAGTACAAAGAATAAAGGCCAATCCACTGCCTGTCAGAAAGCTAAAAGCAAGGACCATGACAAATCCCTGAACATACTTACCAAAGAGAAGGTCTGTGTGTTATAGAAAGCAGGGATATCCCAGCAGCTTTTGCAGCTTGGAATATCTTTCCTTCAACATCAATGCTTACAGCACTCGTGCATTCATCCAGCAATGCATATTTTGGCCTTTCAAAAGCAGATAAAGAACATTACTCTTCTATGTTTTGGACAGTATTCCCATGTATGGTGTTTCATTGAAAGAACCACAGAAAGGAGAGAGCTCTTTTTGCCAGACAACCAGCTCTCATCTACAGCTGGAAGCTGGCTAGCAACAACATAAAGTTTCCATGCATTATTCAGGTGCAGAGCCAGCTTCCAGGAGAAATGGGTTTATTTCCTGGACCATCTGAGTACACAGTGATCTAACTTCTATCTTCTAGTTTGACCTAGTATTATTCTGTCCTATCATGAAGTCATGCAGTAGCTACAGCCAACTCAGAAACTTTCTATCCACTGCTATATACGGACCAGGCTGCCTCTGCTTGCTTGCAGTCTCTAAAACCAAAAAGTTTTGAAGCTTGGCTTTCAAATTCCCATAGGCTCTGCAATAGTCCATCAGACTTCTGCAATATTTGTAGGAGAGATGCAGGGAAGGCATTTGTGCCTGAGATGTTAAAGAAAGGGACATCTGGAAAATGTAATGCTATGTGGCCAAAAGCAAATCTTAAGTAAGAAGAATTGCCCAAACTAAAGCCAGAGCTTATATGAATAGACTACAAGGTCTGCAGTCCTACACAACCATCTAGCAGTACTGCATATTGCATGGAGATTACAGTCTACTACTGCTCAAACTATTACAGCAAACCTGCAAAACTCTTCCTCATTTTCAGATGCTACTTAAAGAACAAATCAAAATGCTTACTTGTGGTAAAACATCCGAGCCATGCCCATCCTTTGTTTTTCTCCTCCTGATAAGACATCTTTCCAATCCATGATGGCATCCCAGCCTTTTAAAAAAATGCAAACAAAATGCATCAGGACAATGTAAGTTTATGAAGGAAATGCCGCTTCACTTGCAAAGTCTCTGCAATCTGCAACCAAAATCATAAAGAGTACTTCCATTGCAGGAGAGACAGCTCAGGGC
Source organism: Morus bassanus (assembly GCA_031468815.1). NCBI lineage: Eukaryota > Metazoa > Chordata > Aves > Suliformes > Sulidae > Morus > Morus bassanus. The sequence continues at coordinate 68,488,376 of CM062571.1, forward strand.
TCTGGATCACATCCTCTGAAATACCTCAATGCCTTTCCACTGGCACTCAATTGGAAAAATGTCCCAAATATGTCAATTTTGAAAGTGGAATTTAACCTTCTTGGTCATGTAGGTATTGTCAAAAAACTTGACTTACCATCTCTTTGAAAAAACATCTTTTACCTGTGTATAACTAATCATTTTATTCTGTCATTCTGTTATGTTTGTTTTATAGAATTTGCTATTCCTTCTTAAGAGGTGTGAGTGGAAATTTAAAAGGAAATTCAAAGAAATAATGTGTGAAAAACATAAAGAGCAGTGCTGGACTCCACTCACTACTGTAGGCAAAGGGTAACTGTCAGCAAACTCAACAGAAACACAGATGCAGATACAGGGATGCATTCTGTGTGCACAGACAAGCAGCTAACGTACAAAACTGCATACAGCTGGGAGGATTTTCTATACAAACCTCCCGCTACCTTGTATTTAGAAATGACTGTTATAACACAACTGTTATAACACTGGGTATCCTTATTTAATATTCAGCATGGCCTCTAACTGATTTTTTTCTTTATCACTTTCAGATACATGCAATGGGAGTGTGATGCATTTTATCTGCGATCTTATGGTGGACCGGTGTTTCTATGAGTACTCTGGCATGATTCATTCTTACTAATGAAAAACTTCAAATACCAAATTACCCTACTGAAAATAAGTTTTCAATCAAACAATCCAGATGGAAAGAACAGCAAAATAGATGAGTTCTGAAAAGGGATAGTGTGGATGTAGAGAAAATCTGATATGACGTTTCTCTCAATAGATCATCTATTCATGAAACAGGCAGCTGGAATGGGGCCGAGAAGAGGAAGAGAACATTTCTCCAAATCAGCCCAGAAACACTCTAACTAAAAAATTAACACAACCAAAAACTCTTTTCTGCCACTGCCCAACTGAAAATAAACATTTGCCAGAACAGCCTATAAACAAGGTCAAGCAAGGAGGGTGGGCTGTGTCATTTCTGATACCTGAACAAAGGTGAGACCAGTGGGGTTTGTGAAGGTGCAGGAGGCTGGGGAGTGCTCTGCCTGTGCTTGGTGCTACACCAGGGCTTGGTAGGTCTGAACAAAACCTCAGTGAAGCATCTGGTGAGAGGGAATTGATAATGCTAGAGACTGAATTCCAAGAATTTTCTCTATGTAAAATTGCAAAATATAATATCATGATTTTTTAATATATGTGTGTATAGTTAGATTTAAAAAACAGGCATGCACACATCCACCAGAAATACATCACCTTTAGTGATCCTATTGTTTTTCCTTAGTTTCCTTCCATTCTTGTTTAAGGATCCCAGTGGGCACCCCCCCGGGGGCACATACAGTGCTTTCTATCAGCAGGCTCCTAGCAAAGACCGAGTTGTGCAATGATTAACTGAATCACCGTTGGATGAACTTAGGTAAAGGGAACAGATACACAGAGGCTGCTGCTGATGAGCAGTCCTGGTGCTGGGACCACGCAGAGAGCTGGAGTGCTGTTCCACTGACACCTTCAGCTTATACAAAAAAGGCTGTAAAACACCTGGAGCGCTCCTTTTTGGCAAGGGGCAAGGGATGGGAATGGTCCTTCATGAAAGCCATAGAAACAACTATGCTTCTGAAGACAATGTTCAGGCTGCTGCTTATATTCTGTTATGTTTGAGCTGAGAATACAGACGAACCCCAGCGATCTGGATCTGAGCTAGGGTGTGGGTGGGTGAGCATGTGGGCATGTGTGCCTGGGGAAGCAGTGCCTGTGTTCATACAGTTTCCTCCAGATCAGCCTGGTTTATAAAGACTTATTAAAAGACAAAAAGGGAATGAAGTTCAAGAAGCAGCATCATCCTGTCAGGAAAATCATTCTATTACTTCCTCTAAAGGTGTATGATTTAGCCTCTGTTTACCAGGATACAATGGTCATCTCTGTGGTCACTTCAACTTACATTCTAACTGAATGTCAGAAGCATGTCTTGTCTCTTCCTGCCTAGCTCCCTCCCTGAACTTTCCTATTTGCTACTGGGAATGTCTCAAAGAACAGATAAGGAAGGATCCATTTTAATATTATCCCTTTTAAAAATTATTTTCTTATGTCTGAACAATTTCCTCTGAACACTTAAGCATTGTAACTCACAATAAACTGACTCCCTACTGTGCATTAACAATAATGCACCTACTTGTTTGTTTTCTCTTCCTGCTGACATGGCATGGGTCAGTGAAGATCGTTAGTGTTCTGAAAATATCAGCCAAGTCAGTGGCTTATGTCACCCATAGCCACAACCACTTTACAAATGAAGAAATGAAATGGCGTGTCCATGAACGCAGCACAAATCTCTCAGTAGGTACAAACATAATCCTGGCGTTCAGAGTCCAAATTCCTTGCCCAGCTTCTTGCTACATGTAGCCTCTGATTGCACATGGTATGATGTAGATGTGATCAACGCTGGGTGTCACAGAAATGCCTTCTGCAACCAGTAAGACAAAAGAGCATGTGTAATGAGCTGGGGCGGAGTAACAGCAGTGGAAATACATACAGCTGTCAGCAGGAACTAGTGATAGCCTCATGATAGCAGCATTTCATTTTCTTGCATGGCTTCTTTTACAATTCCTTTTATCTCAATTTTCTGAAGGAAAAAGCAAGCTAAATTTGACAACAAAGAAGGGGTTACATCTGGGGTCTGTAGCGCTGTGTACCCTTCATCCTTGTGAATCCTTGCACTTACATGCAAGCCAGAGCATTCAGGTGCCATAAAAATATACGCTTAAAAATTCTTTTTCCAGATCTACACTCCAATGCACCTCATCAGACATGGACTGAAGTGTTACAGCGTCATGACAGAAGAAAGGCTACCACAGCAAACTACAGCCAGAGTCCACCCTGGTGAGTTTTTCAACATGGAGGCCTCTTGCACAGCGTATATCCCCAGGCAGTTGTCAAAATGGAAGAGAGCCAGGGTTCTGTGCAGGATGAATATGCAAGGGCAATCCTTAGCTGAGGAAGGAATAAAGAGACCATCAATTGCGTGAGCCCCAGCTCAGCATGACACTGCAGGGATTTGTGTCTCTGGATTTCAGAGCCACTGGAAAAGCCAGCAGAGCACTCCAGAGTTCCTGCTGGTACCAGTAACAAAAGCAAATCCGGGGCTAAAATGATCAGATGAAAAAATCTCGGTGAAAGGAAGTGTGCTTGTCTGTGTGTTTATATGTGTCCTAGCACAAAGGTTCCCCCGGACAAGACCCAAAGATATGACAAATCTGCAAACTAATGAAGAATAATTATAATCTGAGGTGCTGAGAAACCATAAACAGGTTAAACTTGTTCAGTAACATCATCTGCCCCAACCTGACAGGCCCGGTCATGCATTCAGCGTGCTGCTACACGTACTCATGGCTCCTCTCATGTGACAGGCTATCGGCAGCCTAAGGCAGCATCACGACTGACACTTCCTAAATATACACAGATTTTTGAAGCAGGTCAAAAAGGAACCACTTTCTGTGTATCTACTGCACATCTCCATGCTATTACCCACAATTTCTGGACAGGCCTTTTCACCACCTGTGCTGAATACAACCTTCTGTGCTACCCTCATTTTGCATGAAATTATTGTTCTGGTAGAGCTAGCAACTTTGCAGGTATTGATGGGGGCACCTTATTGATAATATAAAGGTAAGTAACAAAATGGCATCCCTCTAATATGCAGCAGGTGAGAAAAATGTCAGTGTGGGCCTCAGTGGGAGGGAAATTCTGCCCCTGGCAGCAAGGGGGGCTACTGCCAAAAGCAACTGCACTGGGTTCTTCCAGGGCTTGCGTTCAGGGACATCTGGAATGGTGGTGGTGGCGAGGAGGATTGTTATTTTGGTAGTTTTGGTGGGTTTGAAGTATTCTATTGCTACCAACTGAAAAAAGTTTCATGAGGGTAACACAGAAGCTAAATGCCAAACTAGGCTACTTATTCTTGTAACCATTCTATTTACTTCTAACGGGGTCAAATCTAATTGCTAGAAAAAGAGAGGAATTTCTGCCATTGGCAGCAACAAGAACAATGTCAGGCTCTTGTTGGCTACTTTACACTTGGAATCTGCTGACCCTTGTACTGATGCAATGTGGAAGTAATTCAGCTAAAGACAATAAAATTACACCAGCACAAATAAATTGAGTCAGAGTTGCGCATTTCTGGCTCCATCTGGCTTTTTCAAAACTGCCCACAGGAAGCAGAACACAAAACTGCAAAGCATCGTATTATACACGCATGACATTCGTGGTAAATTAAAGCACAACAGGGTCATGCCCTAAGGATTCTGCTGCCTGGTAGAGACTTAATACTGCAGGGGATAGGTGAAAGGGGAAGAGACAGAGATAAGGCTCTGAAGGAGAAGAGGATCTACAGAAAAAAATATTGAAGAAGAATATTAGATATGTATAACTTCATGATTGACAGATAGCTCCATTCTTAGAACAGTTTATAGAAACCGTTCAAAATAGCATGGACATATCCCATATATCCACAAGAATCTGAATAACTGAAAATGGTTTCATTGATTTTTTTCAGATGTAGTACATTTTCAGAAGGTGTATATAATACATAAATAGAAACTTGCTGGGAATTTTTCAGCAAAACTTTTTTCTATTGGAAAATGTTTGTGAACATCAAAGTTCACAGTGTTTGTGAACCATCAAAGCAGTTCGCAAAAAGGAAAAAGATGGTTTGGGGCAAATCCCGTGTTCTACAAGCTTTATATGGGATTTTTCATTATTTTGCAAAGAAAAAAGTTCAATTTTTAATAGAAATAATTTTAGTTCAAAAATCTGATTTTAAGTAAAAGAATAAAATAAAATTTGGAATAGAAAATAATTCAGCTATGCATAAACAAAAATTTCAGTTGTTCACTTTCAACAAATATTTCCTTGGCTTGCTGGTTCAAAAAAAAAAAGAATATGAGTCTTTGTCCCAGACTGGGGGAGCTCTAAAGACTATGTAAGAATATGAAATCCTTGTAACATGTCAAATCATATGTCACGGATTTCCTCTCTGCTCCTACCTTGGCACATGCCTCCTGCAAAAGCCCAAGGAGAAAAGGGAACAAGTAAGTGTATTATGGTCCTAAAAACTTCCTGGCATGTGGTAATCTCTCCCTTGTTTTCCGGCTTTGCCCACTTCTGTCATTTTAGATCGCAAAGTACCTAAGACACTATTTTTTTAACATTTGTTTGTGCAGACTTTTGCAGTGTGCCCTTATCCTGAGTGGAGTTTCAGTTGAGCACCAGTGAACATTAACAGTGTCCTCTAGACTTTTTTATAGATTGTGTGTGTCTCACAACGGCAGTCAGACAGGCAGAAGAGCAAGAATGGGGTCAGCAATAAATACGTTCTTTGGCACAGAAAGTAGAGCAAGACTGATCCAAACCTGGGTTTTCAGTTTGGCAATACAGAACACCGACCCTAGCCAATGGCATCTCGTACGTGGAGCAGAGTAACTGGTCCATCACCGCTTACATGCTCCGGCTGCAGGGTTAAACCACAACGATGTGCATTCAGAGACTGATGGGGATATGGTTTTGGCCGCTGAGGGTCATGTGTTGTTCATTACATCTACAAGTACCAGCAGGCTATGAATGCACACTCCACAGTGGCTTCTTGCCACTGACAATTTAACTGCTCCTCCTTTTCCAGCTCCCCATTCCAACACATCTGCTTGTTCTTCTGCAATCGCGGCACTTCACTTAGTGAAGTAAGTGACTCAGGAATACTAACAAGAATAGTTATAATGACAGTGTAGGGAGTAGAGGCCTTCTCTGCAATTATTCTGGTCACCAAGTTTAGCTCTCTGCTTTTTGAATCCTTGTGTCATGGTATCAGATCTGAATAATAATATGAATCAGAATGATGGCAGATCCTTATTTTCTATTGCAACTTGAGGGCCAACAATCATTATTACATTCTTAACAAAGAAGCATTAACCCATGGAAAGATAAGAGTCTATTAACAGGATTGCGAGGTAAAGAGGTATCTGCAGGCATACAATTGCTGCTGTGAACAGTTACTACTCTCCACTCTAAAATGTGCAGAAAAGACATCAGATGAATGTCCATGCGTACTTCAAAAATAAAATACAACTTCTGCCTTTTGAACACAGCAACAGACTGCCATCCAGGAATGGGAATTTAGATGTTGCCTTGGGATTCCCAATGGCTGAAGCACTACTCTCTATTGTCAGAACAATCCTGAGAGACACCAAGCACACACATTACAAGGCAATGCACCTGAAGTAGCCTCTCAAAAAGGAGCACTGACAGCTGGCAGAGAGAGGCAGGGTACATCCAGGACTCCTGATGTCAGCTCCTTAGAGGGGTTTGAAGATCCTCCTTCTTCTCCCTAAATGTTACCAACTTTGTCCTATGTCTGTTTTAAAAGCATAATGATGGAGAGGAAATTTAAACTAGAGATTAGTGGCTGGTGGAAACAAAAGGATGAAAATTATTGCTGTGCTTGGGGAAAAAAAGCCATGAAATGCTCCAGTTCCTTACACACAAAAGAAGCCTTTAGCATCTTGACATTTACTGTGCCAGTGTATTTACGCTGTCCCCTACTGTTAGGACAAACAACGCTGAGAACACATGGCAGCTTAAACAGCAAATGGTAGATGGCAACACTCTACTGCCAGCCAGTGTCGTTTGGTTATTTTTAACTTGTTCACCCTAGTGGCGTGGTATCAGACACCCCTTCTCATGGCACATAGTCCTGCTGATCCTGCAAACCAGGGAGGTGAAAGCAGACCTGACTCTCTTTTCATTCACATGCTTTCAAGTTGATGTAGTCAGTGACATTACAAGGTTTTAAGACCAGTTACGTTTTCTAAGAAAATGAGGGAAGGTCAGTGATGTCACAATACCATGAAAAGACTGGCCATTACAAGAGAACAAGGATGTTCAGCTTGGGCATGGATTTACTGGGTAGGAGAGGAGCACTTATCTCTTCTCCCTCTGTTAGCATCAGGAACAATAAGCATGTGGTTGTGCAGCTCCTGCAACCACAAAAGGTCTGGATCCAGTTTTGCCAGTACAGTAAGTAAAGGTCAGTCACACCAAGACACACACATGAGGAATGGATTTTTTTAAGTTTTTTACAAAAATATGCAAATTACCTCCTTCTCTTTGAACTATGTGATACAGATGAACCATATGCAGGATACACTCCAGATCTTGATCTTGGTAGCCTTTCTCGTGCATGTCATCCACTGAGTCTGGATAGATGACTTGATCACGTAGTGTTCCAATGGACATGTAGGGCCTGAGAAACAATACAGAGAAACCAGTGATCTGGACCTGACTCCAAGCGAGAACATCTTGCTGATGCTTTATCAGCAAAGTCTAATGTTTTCAACTCCATGTTGCTAAAACTGGATTTGTCTGTGGGTGCATGGTGAGTGAATGTTTTTCTAAACTTACCCTAGGGACAATGTATTGTTTCCATAACAGCTGATTACAGGGTAGCAACAGGGACAGTAACAGCATGAAAACAAAATGACAGATCAGGCAGAATAAACATCCACTTCATAGCCCATCCTGAATGCTTTCAGCTGGAATCAGGGAAACTCTATGCTGTATTCAAGGTTCAATATGCTTAGAGATTTAGAAATAGAATTAAGCACTCACATGTTAAAAGCAAATTGTAACAAAAACGTTGCAGCTCAAACTGCAAAAGACTTCCATGGTGCAGCAGGAGAGACCTGAGTCAGGCAGGAGAGCACTGAAAGCCTCCTTTGCACACTGCTGTTATGGACTGCAGAATTAGGCCCGGGCATAACTTAGCTGGCTCTAAAATCCAGTGTAACACTTCTGAATCGCAAAAAGGCATACATTAGAGAAGTTGATCAACTTAAACCTCCCAGCATCAGCCTCCCTTTGCCAAAGACAAGGCTGAGCAGTACGTGAAGCAGCTTCTGAATCACCATGTTCCCAGACCAGGTAATACCACCCATCTTACTAAAACAAGCTGTCTCCACTTTGGAGCCAGAGTCCTTAATCATGGCCGTGTTCCTGGAATGGCTATGGACAGTCTCTACAATGTCATGAGCTGTGCCCAGCCTCTGGAACAGTCCAGGCCCCAAAAATCCTCCTAGTCTCTAAACAAAGTCAGCTCAAAGAACAGTTTTACAGTTCTCTAAAAGATACCAGGCCATTCAGGCTAAGATAGCAAAGGCAATCTACGACACATCTATTTGACCATCTCTTTTGCTGGTCTTATTCTACGGATTTCTTGCAAGGGACAAATATCCATCCTGTCCCACAGACAATGCTGATAGCTCTTGGAAGCTGGAAACACCCTGGGAATGATCTGTGAGATTTCGAGTTTGGAAGGGAAGGCCAGAGCCGAAGAACAGTCAGGCTCCAGACTCTGTCCTGCTATCTGTGCCAAGAGTTACACTAACTCCTTCTGGGTTCATCTGCCAAAACAATGCTAGTCTTAGCAAAGCTATGGTGCCAGGGGACGATGACAGAGAGGAGCAGTTAAAATCAGGCCAGCAATGAGGAGGCTTCCAGGCAGCTTGCTCTTGCCACTGAGAACTGCTTCCAACAACTTCACAGCGCTTTGACAAGGGGTCAGTTTTCTTCTCTAAAGAGCTCTGGACCTGCGAGATGGGAAGGTCTCAGCCATGCAGAGGCTTTCCCTGACAGAGATGTGTAACACCTTAGCAGATTTCTCCCCTTCCCTTCCCTTGGAGGTGTCTCTGCAGAAGGGGTGGATCTACTCATTGTTATTCTGAGAGTTTCTAAAATACACCAAAGAGCAATTTGAATGAATTCATAGTGCAACAGATGTAGAATTACAGAACTAAGCTGCAACATGAACTGAAAGTCACATTCAAGCTGGCATCAGCTGCATTGGTTTTCATGCTGCAGACATCTATGGTGAACTGCCTGTACCCACCCGCAGTTAAACTACTTTCACCACCAGCTGTGTGAGGGTGGGAAGGGCAGGGGATCTGAACTGCTCACAAATATTTGGTCATCTCCCTGCTGTGGGCAGGCACCCAGACAAAGCAAAACCAGAACCACAAGTAAAATACAAGCATTGCTGCTCCTCTTTGCTTATTGTTCTGCTTTGTGCTTATTGTGGGAAACTGCCACATGGGCTGCTGCATGAACACTAGGACCAAGTGCAGTGAACCATTTACAGTAATGGTGATATTGCAAAATCTCAACTCTAAAAATTATGTAACTTCATAAAGTAATGATATATTACATTTCCATAGTGCTCTCCATCTAAAATCCCAAAGGGCTTTACTTCTTGCATATGTAGAAATCACTTCACTTGCTCCAGACTGCTGCCACCTCTGGGACAGAAGACAGCAACTCCACCTGGGCTCAGAAAAGTTGAGATCAGGTTGTGCATAAGACTGTGTAATTTAGGTGAAGCTGCAGGTAAAGGCAAGGAGGACAGAGTTACCTATCATATAATTTGTCTGGGGTTTAATACCTTACTCTTGTGAAGTATGATCCTGTAATGACTAGCAGCTCTGAGATTTAACCTACAGCACATCCGGGAAGGCAATGCTCAAAAGCACCGTGCCAGGACACTTGCTGCCATGCTGTTTATTGAGTCACCAGCACCGCTTCCTGGTACAACTGGATTTTCCTTGTGGCCTCCCAACTAAACACACCAGTACTACCAAGCACGCCTCTCCCCACCTAGTTTGTAAAAATTAAAGAAAAGCCCAGCCTGCAGTGGAATAGCAAACCCCATCAATTACTAACTAGCAGAGAGGAAGAATGGCTTATGGTTACGAGTCTGCCCTGGGAGGTGGGAGAGCACATTCTGCTTCCCCCCATCCTGTAGAGAGCCACTCATGTTCCTGAGGGCACACTTCATCTTGCTTGGCATGAGATGTCTCGTTTGGGGCTCCAACAACAACAAAGTGTGGCAACTCTGTGGTTGGTTTATCCCATTTATTTTAGGGTGGGGACGGATTGCCTCCTGGGGGTGTCTTCTCCCTCAGTGGGGGACAGAGCCCAGACAACTAACTTAGATAACTAACTTCTAACATGCTAAAATTAGATGAGATCGCATCTAACTCATACTCTTATAATCTCATACTAAACCAGATTTCTCTATCTGTAACTTGAAGACAACAACCTTCTTATCTACCATGGGTGCCACGAAGTCAAACACACTAAAACCTGTTAAACATCAGATGTTATTGTAATTGAGGTTACATGTGTGTGATAGCTAGACATTAAGCAGTAAGAAGTATGTGTAACTGGATACAGCAACAGTGAAATTTTGGCTTTGCTGGGAAGCTCCTTGTTAAAATACTGTTTTAATCAATTTTTTAGCAGTTCAAACAACAAATCCAGTCTTTTTGTCCTGAAGTAATACTCAAGTTTAGCCGGACTTAATTTATTTCTGATGGTGCTTTTCCTTTCAGCCAGAGTGTCTGGGTTCCAGTCTCAAAGAAAGCACTCTTACAGACTCCAAAAGCAACTCCTCTGCCACATGGAGGTCATGTCTTTGACGGTAATAGCTCTCCAATTGTTTTCTTTCTTTCTCCGCTCTCTGAAAAAATATTCCTATACTGTTTTTGAGATAGGATTTAAGATCAGTGATCCTTTTTTAAAGCTGTGGTATCAAACCTTCAGAAAGCTAAGAAAACTTACTGATTCTTGTCTGGTTTTCTGGAATTTCAAGACATTTATTGGAAGAGAAACTTTCAGTTCTCATAAACTGATCTTTTCTGAGTCAGTTTAGTGGTTTTATTGCATCACCAATTTCTGTTTGGTGCACTTAGTGCTTCACTTTGCAGAGTTGTAACTTCATTCTGCTAGTAACAAGCCATCATCCCTAAGGCTTACAGCTTCCCCCCTACAGTGCAGGCTTTAAAGAAAGATGACATCAAGACATACTGCCATCTGAAGCCTGTAGTATGGACAATTCCCCAGTGCCCTATTGACACATGACATTGTGTACAATGTTGGCAAAATATTACAGAAATCATATGGGGAGGAAGGGCAAGTGTTGCTGATGATACGGTCTCTTTATTGCCGTTAGCTTTGGGGAGGGAGAAGGGGGCAGGTGCTACAAAACATATTGGAGTACCTACCAGTCACTTGTCTTTCCAAACAGAGGACTTACGTGCTGTAGTTGTTAGGCATAAAGAGAGAGGTATAATGCCAATTCAAGGGGATTGTGGATTAACACTGTACATTGTAACCAGGCAGTACTAACATCTAGTAATTCTGTGACGTCTTGAAGAGCAGAGGGCTTCACTCTTTTGGGTAGCAAGTTAAGAAGATGACTTGCTTAGATGTCAAGAAATTTCTGTTCCAAAATCAGAACAAGCCATATCCACTTTAAATGTTTACAAATACTTCCTGAATGTATTTAAAGGTGTTTTCATCTTCCATGCAAAATAAACTGTGCTGACAGAACTGATAACCTGTTCTGACATCCATAATATTATTTTAAAGAATTACAGTGACTAATCAATATGCACTGTGAGAGTCTATAAAGCAATCTGAATGGTCAGAGTCTCAATTATAAGCACACTGGAATAAGAAAGGGACCAAAAATATATCTTAATTAAGTGGCTAGCATCAGATGATAAGGGATATTAATCCAATGTAAGTGCCCAAGGAACCGCTTCCAGCTACAGTTTGAAGCTCACCTCGCCTTCCTTGGCACAGACTGTGATAAACACTTCCTCCATGGAAGGTAAAGTCTAAAAACATGTGGCTTGTGATTCTGAAAACCATCTGCATGCCCCCAATTGAACAATCAGGACCTGACTTGCCATTTGCTGTACAAGTGTGTTTGCAGCTATTATTGCACTATTATTCTCACAGATATGCAAAGTTATGTGGGAAAATTATGTGTTATGCAATTATAAACTCTTGACTGACCCATCTTTTAAGTTTCTGTCTCTGGCTGACAAGATGCCTCTCAATATATCCAAGTAGTAGAGAGAAAGGGGAACACTACACCTGGGATTCTCCTTTTCAGATAAATTGCAGCTTGGATATTCAAAGGACATTGGCACAAGGTGCAATTCAGAGTGCTTGCTTTGACATCTAAAATAAAATGTATTCCAAATTTAGGCACCTCTATTCAAGATGATGATACTGGAACTCAAGCTCCAGCCATGGAGGTATCTTTCTAGGAAACTTGGAAGATCTTAATAAGTCGGTGCTTGCACTGAAGAATCTCCAGTCCAGAAAGCCAAGCGCACAGCTCACACCTACACCTGTGCCAAAATGCTGTCTAATACCCCAGAAGGTCCAGTACGGCACGGAATATGGAAGCAACAGTTTTAAGTCCAGCACAAAACACTGCAGCTACTAGAGATGCAAGATGAGGGCTGTATGACAAGCTAATGGTTAGCAAATCTCTCCCAAGAACTGGGTTCAGGCTAAGTTCTTCTCAGCTTGCAAGGCATCAGATTCCCATTTTCCTAGGCTAGCACCCAGGCTAAAGAGGAGTCAAAGGGAGGGCATCTTCTAATCTTCCCACTGAAGTAAGAAAGCTGCTGTAAGAGGCAGGAATCGTGTCTGAAGAGACAGTTGTTGGAAAGAGCCTAATTATATACTGTACCAGTCAGAGTCCTCAACTGGAAGGAGGGAGACTTCAGTACCAATCCTTGTGCCATACATTATTTATGTTATTCCTTTTTTTCCCAGTGTTCTTTAATATAAAATGCAGTAACTATCCTAATCCTTCAGCAGCATTGTGAAAACATATCAAAGGGGGGTTTAATCTTATATAGGTGCCTGCTCTCAAGGAGGGCTTGTTGTAGATAAAGGGGCTTAACATTTAGCTCTCAGTTTGGTACCTAAACTTCAGTAAGAGGCAGTTCAGATAAACCTTTATATTTAGAGATACCTATGGGATTAACACTAGGTGGCTCCCTTTACCTACCACACAAGTTTTTTGAATAATTTTCCAAAAGACCTAAATCTCTGCCTGACTATCTAGGGAATCCACCTATATATTTAGAAATTTCCGTCACCTTGCTGGTGCTGTAATAGCTCAGCTGGAATCAACTCAGCAGAACTCTGGCTCTTTCTTGCCACGCTCCTGATTTAGCTCAGTAGTAAAAACTCCACAGTTTTCAACGGCAGCAAAGCCTGATCAATAGTGATGCTCAAGAAATGCCAACCTCCACTAAGCAAAGTGATCTGGATTCCTAATAGTTCTTTGACGACATTAATAAAATAAACAGCAAAAAGCTAACGATGGCGCCACCACTACAACTTTGAGAATAAAATGTCTTGAATTAATGTGAATTAAGTTCTTTTTAAGTAGTGCTGTATCCACTACTCTCACACAAAAGGTGGTATCACCAAAGAGTTTAAAAATAATAAATAATACAATATTTAGCAAAATATTAAAAAAGCAATAGTCTCAGTTAATTGCATTGTATCGAGTTCAAGGGATTTTAGGGCCAGCTAAAGTTTCAGCAACCCTTCTAAAGATGTAAATAATTGATCTCTCTTTAAAATACCCTACACTGAACTCTCCTCTCCACTCATAAAAAACTAGCCATGAACATCCTCTAAATATTTCAGATAGATCAGTTACCAGAGTGAATGTAATCAGCTTATAGCCATTAACACAGTTAACAGGAAACAAAATGCACAGTATGGAAGACTGGATTCTCAATGCATATAATGAGAATCTGACATCAAAGCCTGAAAAAATCCCACTAATCACTGTGGCTTTCTTTGCAAAGAAGCTATGCACATCTCCGCAAGAAAATAATTTGGGAGGAAATAATAACCAGAAAGGTAAAAGAAGCCTTTAATTTAAAGTGCTATTTATGCTCAGGTATCATCTCATCTCATGATTTATTCACAATTACCAAGATTACTTACAATATAACCAGAACTGGTCAGATGGCATAAAAGTTTAAGGTGAACAATTCACAGAATTATCCAGTTCAGTCTATTTGTTTCTTGTGATAGGCACAGACAACAGAAAGAACACATGCATAATTAAAAACAAAACCCAGACAAATTCTATAAAATATGAGCTGCTAATGCAATCTGAAATAATTACACTTCCTGTAACGAATCAAATCAACCAGCCAGACGAATGAAGGAAGAATACTCTCCTTTTCTTAAACATCCAATTTTTTGCAGGCCCAGGCCTTTCATACCTCTGGCAGTCCTGATGATAAAAGGATTATTTGGATGAATGATCATGAAGATCAATGAATTGAAGAAAGAACAATGAGGTGTTCTGGACAAGAGTCTAGCCTGCCAGTGCCACCAGACATACCCCAGCCCAAGAGGTGTTTCTGATTTTTATCACAGCAATGTAACGCAATGAGCAAGGCACTTTCCCTCTTTTAGGAAGAACCCAAATTATTCATAGGTTTGCAGATGAGAAGTGACACCTTACTTTACAGAGAAGAGAAAGTGTAGACAGTGAAGCCTCTAGAGCAGAGGCTGCTTTTGCTCTGGGTTTCTACAATGCTTAGTTGTCCATGGCAACATCTTTTGCAGGCACTGGGATATGAATATGCAAGTAATGCCAGAGCAATAGTGTGTTGCCAGTGAGACTCCCTGCCAACAAGTGGGAAGTCACACACCGCACTGACTTCCCTCTCCAATCCTCTGTGAAACACTTTGCATTACAGAGGACAGAACATGACAGCACAGGATACAGAGATGCACCATGTATCTATATAGATACATGGAATGTTATTATAGCCATTTTATACGCGTTATAGGTACCTGAAGTGGCCACAAGGGAGCTGTAGTAATCTCTAGCAGAAACTAAAATTGATAGGGGTATAATTAATGCAAAATGCTAGGCAGACAAACAAGTCTGGAAAAGCCTTTCCTCTTGGGAAAGACATGCTCCCATCTAAGCTCGGCTAGCACACACGTGCTGAACTGCAGAAAGAAACCCACCCGCTACATGCTCCCACCAGACCATGACATAATTAATGACTCAAAAATGAAGAACTGAAAATCCAGTGTTCTGAGGACTACTCAGCATTATTTGCAGAAGAGACTCGGCTCACCTAAAAGTTACTCATCCAAGTCTGAGTTAGTCACCCCAGGCTCTTTGTAGTCAGTGGAGTCTTTTAGTGAACTGGTACCTCCAGCAGGTCTCATGTGTCTTAGATGTTTGTCCTAGGACACAGAATGAACAGCTGCAGTGATCTGAACTGGAAGACTATTGTGAATTGAGGAGTTAGCGAACCATGTAACAGTTGACCTGAGTGGGCAAAGGCCTGTGCTATACTTTGCTGCACCATGTTGGGCTGTGCTGCATGCATAAATTGGCCTTCAGGCCTGTGCTGTGCTGCTCTTATCACTTGGCTGCAGGATAAACTTTGCCAGCTAATCATAATGGAGGAGCCTGCAGGCAGCTCCCACTTGGCATCAGCAATTACATCACCCGTGTGTCCTTGTCTTTATCTTGAAGTGAAGCAGCATGTTCTCATGCTAACATCCTTTTGCTTGACAGTAAAAATGATAAATGGAATTGTTTACTTCTAAGAAAATCCTATCAGAGCTCTGAAGACCATAATGCTAACAAGCCTTAGCACGGATGGGATCAAGTGCAGCATGCCATGCTGTGACCAGAGGTCCATCTGATGCTGCACAATGCCGGGTTCCCAGCATCTGATGGGACATAAGTGCCACAAAGATGATGAAGGGATGGGAGCAACTCTCCTGTGAGAAAAGGCTGGGAGAGCTGGGACCATTTAGCCTGGAGAAGAGAAGGCCCAAGGAGATCTCATCAATATATATAAACACCTGAAGGGAGGGTGCAAACAGGACGGAACCAGGCTCTTCTCAGTGGTGCCCAGTGACAGGACCAGAGGCAATGGGCACAAACTGAAATACAGGAGGTGCCATCTGAGCATCAGGAAACAATTTTTCACAGTGTGGGTGATCAAGCACTGGGACAAGTTGCCCAGAGAGGTTGTGGAGTCTCAATCCTTGGAGATATTCAAAAGCCATCTGGACGTGGCCCCGGGCAAACAGCTCTCGGTGGTCCTGCTTGAGGACAGGGCTAGGTGACCTCCAGAGGTCCCTTCCAACCTCAACCATTCTGTGATTTTGTGATTATCTATGCTATCAACTTATTCCTTATATCTAATAAAAATAATTTTAATTAATGCATTACAGAGTTCAAATACCCTTCTTACTGGGATTGACAATGAACACTTTCATTGGTGCACCGCAACAGTGAATCACCCTCCGGAGGTAGACAGTTCACTCATTATAAAGCTTATACAAGGATGTGTAACTTTTAGCTGCCAAATGAACGTAGACAAATTATACCTTTGGTGCAGGAGTTAACGGTTTATTGTGTTAACTTGTTGGGGGTGGGGGTTTAACTCTTGTATACAAAAATAGCTAATAGTCTTCTCTCTGGAAGGTGGGTAGTTACTAGTGAACACTGCATTGTCTCCAAGAAATCCAGAACAGAATCACCATGCTGAATAAAACTTATATTTACCTTGGAAACCACAGTGAGTTGGAGGATGGACAGAAGGTGAGATCCTCAGACTGCAGGCAGGCAAACACGGGACTAGACCCTAAGAAATGTGTCTGAGCGAGCAGACCGTGGAGATGCTGGGAGAGGGCTGAAGGTTCAGTTCACCTTGGAGCTGGGATACAGTTCTGGAGCCCAGGGCACAGGGGCAGGCAAAAGGCAGAGCCTATAGTCCATGGGAAGGACTACCACCTTCTCAAGAGGGAAGTGTTGGCTACATCTACTATGTGGATATTTAAAAGCATAGGGCACTGTAATGAGAGTTTCTGACTGAAAACTGTAGTAAGAAGGAAGAGAAAGGACTTCTTCCCAAGGAAGATGATACAGCTGTTATTAGAGCTTTCAGTTGTCCTCCCCTCACAAAAGCCAGCATCCTTTCAAGCCTTTTATGTGAGGCAGGTTTTGTAGTTTATTTTTCCCAGTGCTTCCCAGTATTACGTAGCCAGTTGTTTCTCATAATTTGATATGCATAAGGCATTTGAAGCATGCTTTTTGACATTGCTAGGTAAAATATTATTGAAATAGTAAATATTTACCGTTCTGTTCATCTGCCAAAGATCCTTTGTTGCACAGTTGCAATGTAGGGCATTAAGCTAGAGGTAACTGGTCAAGCTGGACACAGTAATGGCACTTCTCTGCAGAAACTAGGTCATGTAAACGCAACCACCAGATTACTCCCTAACATGCAAGTTTGTCCATACCACTGCTAAGTTACACAGCGATCTCAGTTAACCTCTAGGTGAATTTGTTCCCCTAGCACTGCTATCAAAACTAAATTTTAAAAGCAAGTGAGCTGTTTGTCTGAGCAAAATGAACCTAGCACAGATTAAATAGATTGTCAGTTGCTTTGCTGGATGGATCCTATAAATACCAGCCATGTACTCAGTTCTTAAAATCTCTTTATTGACTTCATATTTATAAAGTGTTTGCCAAGCTTGACCTGGCAATGTACTTAAAAAAATTTTCAAAGCCTAGTTTCCCCAACTTTTAAATGAAGTTCCATAAACAGTCTGGCACATACATGGATGCCTGGAAGGGTGGTACAGGCAACTTGTAATTACCAGTGCTGAATGAGGACTTTTAATACTCAAAATCCCATCAAAAGAAGCAAGTGGAGGGCAGAAGCATTACAAGCTCATGCTGGCAAGAACATGGTGTCCAAAATACATTATGAAACACAGAACAGCTGATTGCCAGAGATCCTAGTAGAAATATTCCTGTAACTGGGCATACTTGCAGACAAAAACTTAGCTATTCTATAAAGATGAGGAAAACATCTCAAAAGAATGTAAATGGAGGAAGTTCTGCATATTAGAAACACCCACATTTGTGCAGGAGCCAAAACAAGATTTATGTGCTTAGTACTGAAGCAATATTCAAAATGGGAGGCATGCTGCTTTGATTACAAGAATGGATTTCACCTTTTAGTTGCATACATGTCATGGTATTTAATCAGCCATGCAGCTGACAGCACTTTAATATTATACCTCTGTGTATCTGTGACTTGGTAGGAATGCAATGAGTTACTGAATGGATCTTAATCCTCTGAATGTTCAAGTTCTTTTATGGATCACAAATTAAAGGGACTTGGCCTGTAGGAAGTTAATTGACCACATTGTGCTTTAAGTGAGCCATCTCCATGAGTCTGGAGAATGAAGACTCTCCATGCATCTATACCAAAGGTGGTAATAATAGAACCTGCTTCAACTGAAAAGACCACTGGTAGATAAGAGATGATACTGAAATCTCTGTATCAAATTAAGCTTCGACTTCCCTGGCAATTCAAACTTGTCAACAAGAGTCTTCGTGTGTATCAAGTGTGTTTCTGGCTTCTGTGCTTCTGACAACTGCCCACTAGGAAATGCACTAGTCTCCATATGGAGTAAAGTTGAGTATGTAGCAACACAACTCAATTCCTCATCCACATTTAGTCTTCTTGGTATCTCCCATAGCCACAGCTGGCTCCAGACAGGCCCCTGGTCTGAAGGGATTGAGGGACCGAGACCCTAAAGCATGCTGAAGTCCTTCACAAACATCAGTTCAGCTGCAGCCTTTAAGACCAGTGTTGGATTTATATAAATATAATTTAAATCTAAACTAAACCCCAATGCAGCAAGCTGAAAAAAGCCGTCAGTCTGGGATTTCTGCAACTCTGCCTAATAACAGAAAAAATTTGTAAGCTGTGCTTTAATTAGCTGCCTCTTGTGTCTGGCCAGTAAGGAAAGCACCCTGCACGGCTTGAGAGGGAGTAGCACCTAATCCATAAAGCCATTTTCCACCTCTGACTTTTAGCATAGTTGAATCTTGTTCACAATGTGCTACCAAGAGGTACTGTCATTACTTGTGATCAGTCAGCACTCAGACCTAATTACAGACCTAATTACTCAGACACTTTACAGCTGTGAGTGAGCCTTCAGTGGAAATGGAGAGGTCTCCCAGTGATCCTGGCAGGCAAAGCTTCAGCTAACCAACAGGACAGCAAGACAAGAACTTTTCTGTTCTAGGTGAGACAAGACACAACTTCTTTCAATCAGGAAGGATTGAAGGATCTCAGATGCAAGGCCATACTTTTTAAGAACAGCAGAATACTGAGTTAAGCTCTCTTGAATTGATTCTTTTCAAAAAAGAAAAAAGAAGATACAAGTAGCAGCCAATTTGTTAAAGCAAGTCTATATCAAAATAGTATGCATAACTGAAGTGTGTTATGTTGTGCTTCGTGTTAACACTATCTACCACAGACCTTTTTCTCATCTGTCAGGTAAGTGGTGAACTTTGGAAATAAACATATTTAAAAGGAGCACCATGAACTTGATAACAATAAGTATGACATGCAGCGTGCAAGGGAGCAGATATCTATATAGCATGACATGAACTGATGGCAAAGTACTGAAAGAACAAGTCAATGTGGTGGTGTACTATCAGCAAAATGCTGATGGGCAATGACAGTTGCACGTGTTGGCATGTACAATCAGAGTACAGTTTAAAGTATGCAGTTAACAGTAACAGTGTATGCAAAAACAAACCACTTAGGAGGGCCATAAACTATTATGTTCCATACTGTCCTAGCATTGGTAAGAAGACAGCAAGATATAGGTATATAAATCTTAAATGCTGAAGAACAAACAGCATCTGGTACTAGTGCATCTTTGGTTGCCTCTGCTTTAGCATCTGACAAGCCTGGTGTTGGAATTAGAGATCTACCTGAATGAGCAATACAAAGAGAGAGAGAATACAGAATTGGATTGTCACTGTGACTGCTGAGAAAGTGGTCAGGGTTGGTCTTCTACTAGAATGGCACACAGAATTACAGAGAAACTACGCATACTACAGAAGAAACATGGCCCTTTCACAAAAATACCCAAATTACAGTAGAAGCAGGCTGGACAGAAAAAACAGTAACAATGGACCAGGAGAAAGAAGTACAGTGGATTAAGAATTACTCTGAGCTCTACGAACGTGAATCAGTGAATCAGTCCTCAACAAAGACAGAGAAAATACTGATGGACATTTTGGATATATGCTCTGCTAGGAAGAGAGTTGTGATAGAAGGTTATGGAACCAACAGAGAGTGCATGAGACACTCCTCCATGCAAATAGGACAATAAGACACAGCTGGCAGAAAATTATTAATAATTTATATCAATAACCCAGTGGTGATTATAGCTTTACTGCAGCTTTACAGTGCAGAGACATTAAGGAATATTCCTGTGGTGTTGTCAAGGTAACCTGCAAGTATGTAGGTATGCAATTCTGCTGGCGTTTATATCAAACAAGGGAGAACTAAGGAAATGAGAGCCAACATGTGCAGAATCCGTGTTCCTTACAACTGAAAAAGCTGAGACTTTTACTTGGAGAGCAAGAAGAGCTGGCGTAAATGTTAGGAGGAATTGTACACTAGAGCTCACTAATTCCACAGAGATGGGGTCTCCTCCCACGTTTAAGACCAACAGAGTAGGAACAGGGCAAAGTCTGGAGAAATCAGGCTACCTTCAGATACACTGCTGATATACTATGAAAGGATCGACTGCTCCTTTAATTCCCTAAGTCCTACGTATACATCTTGTGATCATACCTTTAGCGTCAGTACTCATGCTACCCACTACATGTTTTTGTTGATTATTTTTATTTAAAATTATGTTTCTGAATTCTGATTTGAATCATGATTCCTTACCAACCAGAGCACCCACAAGCATTTATTTTTTTCATTCATGCTACCTTCTTGACCAGTTAATTAAAAGAGGAATGCAAAGAGGTGGTTAACACATATTATTTTACTTTGTAAAAGAGGGACAGAGAAGTAGAAGAAGGGGTAAGAGCACACACTCTGCCAGTTACTGAGGCTCCAATGAGATGTGACAACTTGTTGAGCTGTGACCAGTTCCTAGCACTCATCCATCCTTGAAAACAAGCTGCTTTTGGCATCAATATGACGCTGGACTGCTTAAAGCCTCCCTCTCTTCTGCCCACCGTCCTCTTTTCCAGGCCTGTCACAGACAGTGGTAGAACCACACTCACAGAAACCCTGGGCTTCTCTCTCCCTGCCCCTCAAAAGAGCAGTTTGTCCCATCAGCATCCACCAGAACTGTTACTGATTAAGGACAAATTCTGCTTGGCCTGGCCCTATATAAGGGAAGAAAAAAAAAAAATCTCACAATGATTCACAGAGGTAAAATCTAAAAAAAAGCAGTATAATGATGCTAAGCAATCTAAAAAGATAAAAAGATAGGGACTCCTAAGGCTCTGTTTTAAAGCCTACATACTGCTAAGGAAAGCTAACTCCAAATTATTTGCAGTGCTGATTAAATTTGGAGTATAAAATGAGATAATTCACTTTTTAATAAATCATACTTTTGTGTGTAGCTTTTGAACTCAGCAAAGACCCATGACTTCCCATGCATTTCTGGAATACTGCACTGGAACATTACAGAGATGAAAAAATAATCTTTTCAGTGAGCTTATATTTACTGTGGAGTATTTTGTTACTTAGCAGTCACTGTATTCTCCACCATTCACCATGTGCAGACGAGGTTGCTACATTTGACTCAAAGATGCAAAGAGGGCTCATGCAGAATTAAATTCAGCCACAGGCACACAGGATTAAGCTCTTACCAGGCTCACTGGTAATTGCGTCCACTCATGGAAGGCCATCTCCCCTGTGCTTAGACCAGAGACATAACGTATACACTTAAACACAGTGATGTCATTCTAATTCACTGCTCTGACAGACATCCACCAATTCAAGAGCCTTCTGCTATACCACAGTTTTCACCTACCCACCAAACAAAGAGTGAGGTAGGTTGAATCAAGGTGATACCTTCCTACCACCTCCCACATCCTCTCAGTCCAGAACATACATCTGCCCTAAAGTTATGCTGAAATACATACATGATGAAATGTAGGCAGGGCACTGTCTTTTCCAGCCTGAAGTTTTAGAATTACGTCTAAAAAAATAAATGAACAGAAAGTAATCCTGACCAAGCAGCAATTTGCACAGAGTGAATAAGCAAAATGGTTGCACCAGCAGGACCTTCCAAAATAAGCTGCTTTAATTTCAGGATTTCAGAACAATTTTCAAACCACTACAGAAATTTTAAAACTATTCTAGAGCCAGGGACAGACAAAAAACCCAACTGAATGTGTAATTTATTTAGGCCATAAATAAATGGACTGTTAAAATGCTCAGAAATGGAATACAGGCAGCAAAAATTCAAGTCAAGGCATAGCTCTTTTGCAAAAGAGCCCTCTCTGTCACTCACTGTTGCCCCATTTACCCAGACACTGCTCTGTCCCTTGGGAAGGGAATACCTCTGTACTGCCTAAAAAACCCTCCACAGAGCCAAGCCATGGCAACGTCACTTAGATGTCCTGAAGACATCATGGCAGCACCCTTTCTCTTGGCAGATGCTATTAGGATGGACTGCATATGAGTGATACCTTCAGGGTACACTGCAAAGATGATATGCCAATCCCTACATGGCTTCAGTCACAGGCGGCTGCCAAGATGCTGGCTGAATCTCTGTTTCTGACCAAAAGTTTTGAAATGTTCTGAAGAAGAGGTCTGCTGGACAAACTCGCTCAGCACTGCAAAGTTAGGGAAAAAACAGCTAACAAAGAACCACGTTTCTGGAAATGAAACTCCAGCAGATGTGATTCAATCCCCTCAACCAGCACCTTGGCAAATCTGCCTGAATGCGATGTGAGTCTGTCTGCTTTCACAGAATAAAGGGGACATAAGTAACACGGAAGGGCTCTCGGCAAGCCAGCCTCAGATGTTGATCTGAGGAGGGGCTGGGATCACACAGAGTACAGGAGTGGCTGAAACTCAAGATTTTCTGCAAGAAAAAAGTTCAGAATAGCTTTTGTTCTGCCTAAGAATAAAACTGATGTTAAGAATGTCCTGTGCAATGGTAATTCTGAAATATTGTTTTGAAAAACATTTAATAAAGCATTTTGCTCCAAATTCCTGAATGAAACCCTCAAGTGGCTCAGAAAAATGACAATGGCTAGCAATAAATTATATTTGAAAAAATTATAGATAAATGTTCTATGTTACCTTCACCTGCAGCAAGGAAATCTGCTCATCAGTTAATATTTTACATTAAGCTTGTACTTTTTAAACAAGACTACAAACTGTATCATGAATACTTCCTTTGCCCATGGGAAGAAATGAACTACAGAAAGCAATCAAAGATTGTCAGTGTTTGATTGTGCTTTTGCAAAACAACCTAGTTCGAAGTCTCTAAGGAGATATCCTAGAATCAATTGCATTAAATTATGTTCTGAGAGTCCAACAGCAAGTCAGAATACAAATGAAGCACAAAAAAGCCATGTTTCCCTTAGTGAAATGAGCACATATTATAAAAAAGGCAATTTGCAGTTAATATTGGATTGGATTGGATTGGATTCTGGTTTTGTAATGTAAAAGTTGAAGTTTGGAAAATTATTTTGAACAATTCAACATTTATGAACTAAAACACTCTCACCTGTTTTGATCTTTAGTTTTAAAGTGAAATTAGAATTAAGATCTATTAGGTTTTTTTTCGAATTTCTTTCAGATTCTAGTCTGTTCCCATGACCCCAATCATTCAGGACTTCAGCCATCAGGGGAGCATAGGCTCCATTACGAGGCTATGTGAGCCCTTTCCAATGACTGAAGATTTGCATCACCAACAGGAAGGGATCTTTTTTTTTAGCACTCTCCAGACAGCTGAGGTTGTGCTTACCGCCTTTTAACTTGGCTGTACATATCACAGACAGAAAATGAGAGAAGCAGGGTCAAAATTCATGTAACCAGAAAAAAGGTATCACCTTGAGCAAAACATACCTTTGTGGTATATAAAACATGTGCTGCGGAGGGGGTTTGTAGAGCACTCCTTCATACACAGGCCACAAACCACTTAAAATTCTGAAAAGAGAACTCTTTCCACAGCCATTGGGTCCAGTGATTAAAAGATTCATCCCCTCCTGGACCTACAACAGCAATGAAAATGGAAAGATGTTACTATACAGCATATATGGCACAAGACAGTCTAAGACCCCTAGAGGGAGTTACATGAGCATTTGTATCAAATTATCAACCCATTTCATTGATTACCTGCACATATTTATGCAACTATTCTGGAAACAGCGGCATTAGATATGTGGGCTGAAATAATGAAAATAATTTCTACAGTGTCTGAGTATTTCTATAAACTACACTGATTATATCACAATGTCAATACATTACAGTAAGAATCAATTATTCTAATGTAGATTAGGTCCAAAGGTGTTAACGGCATACAGAACAGTGCTATGCCCAACAGTGATATTAATTTAAGCTATAGGTGCCCATTCAAATGGTTTGGAAAACTTACTTCACATTGCCCTTTCCTGTTTAATTACCAGTGTTATTTTGGGTGTGATGAACTTGGTTTTATTCATTTGAATATTACCCTGTGTATATATGAGTGTATACTTATGCATAATCACAATGTCATTGTCCATGCTTTACATAAATATATTGACTATGTTATATTTTCTGTTGTTTTGGTCTCTTGAGCCAAATGAATAAATATAACTGTCTCCTTGACCATAGAGTTGTAGTTTTACAAATCTGAAATTCCTACATGGAAGTCATTGCAAGCTTTGCCACAGCTAGGACCCTGTCCTCCTAGTTGCTAATTGCTATACCAATAGAGGTGGCAAGAACACTCTGCTTTAGCTAAATTAAAGGACCTGCTGGAATTATTCATGTTAGTGTTCTGATAGCTTCAACTATTTTTTAAAATAACATCTGCACTGGAACACAAGATCAGGATATATATGGGAGTAATTCAGTAAAGGTCATCCACTAACATTGTGTGCAGGTACTGAGTGGTATCTGGAATAGCTTTTTAAAAACAATGCAAGTTTTTAATGAGTAAAGACTGCAGAGTCGGGCTTGTGAACTATGCTGTCAACTATTAGTTAGTACTGCTCTTTGTGGTGATCAAGCAAAACTACCAACTCAGTTTTTTCACTGCTGCTGTGAGCTCAGACTTTTAAAGGAGCCTATATGAGTAAAGCATCCCAATTTCGTTGAAATTAAGATGGATGCAGACTCCCATACACACCTTTGAAAATCTCAGGTTGTTTTTTCACCTGACAACAGCACCAGAAATCCTCTCTTCTCTTTCTTTGAGCAGGATAAACTACATATGTCTGCCTCTATTGAGCTACTATGCCTACCTTTCTGGACTTCCCCTTTTATCCATATGCTCCTCCAAGTACTTAACATAAGGTACATGAATTCTGTGCTGTTTATGTTAATGTGATGGCAACAATCAGAAGATTCTTGCATATCATCTTACTTTGAAGTTTAGTCTGGAAACCACCACATCGCCATTCGGAGTAATAATAGGAACATTTTCACAAATAATTCCATGATCAACATCAATAACTTTCCCTAGTAAGAAAAAAAAAATAATAATTAGAGTTTGTGAAACCTTCCATTAAGCAATGATATATGACAGTCTCTATGCAAGGCTGAGAAGTATAAATTGGTGAGTGTCAAACAACTCTTTTATGTGCTCCAGGTTCCCCTAGTGGAAAATCTGGATAATAAATCTTAGCTAGTCAGAAAGTCATTGTCAGCAGTAGCCAGGAGTGTGCAATGAATCCTAAGTTCGATCATAAATAAAATGCACAATACGCATCATAAATATATAATGCACTATAAAGACATGTTTATTCACATCCTACCTGTATTTAACTGTATTTTGTTTTAAAAAGGTGGTCAATATCAACCAGCAAAAAAGTTCAAGCACAGCCTTAGCCACAGGCAGACCAGTTTACCTTCTCTTGAGGATTTAATTAGAAAATGGAATCTACTTTCACTACCAGCTCTGAAACTCGGAGCCCAGTTCAGTCTCCTCCAGCAATGAGGGCAAAGGAGAAAACATTTAATGGCTTGCTTCCCTCTCTTTTTGAAGACACTGTAAACATATCTTGTAAGTAGTTGAGGAAACCCTTATAACATTTCACTCCAGTAGCTACACTTACTATTTGGATTTCTGGCAAATCCAAATATACAATCTCAGTCGGACATTTGGATACTCTGTAACACAAGGAGTTTGAAATAAATTCTTCTGGAAACAGTAAAAAAAAGAAACCAACTCTTAACTTCTCTGGGCTTGTCTAACAGGACCCGAACAGCTGTGCTCCTGGACAAGTGTCAGAAATTACCTTTACAGACAAGAGGCAAAGAAAAGAGATTTCTCTTTGTATTAGAAGACTGCTTATTTTATAACTTAGACTGATCTGAACAAACTACAATGGAACTAAGGAAAAGTTGAGTTTATTACCAAAGGATCTGGTAGCATTTCCTTCAGGTAAGGTTAGTTTTACATTTCCCATTAGGAGGCTCTTTCCTCAATTGCTTCCAACTTTGCCAAACTATAAAAACCTGGGCAAAAATTTCTGTGCCATGTATCAGCACAAACATTCTTTTTTTCCTAAAATAAGTTTTACTTAAAACAGTTCTGTGGTGCCCAACATGAGATTATGGAAAATGAAAGTGTTTTGCTGTTAAAAAAAATTATTGCAGCCTTCTCATCACACTGAGGCTCTATTGCCTTCAGACTCCCACAAAGGCACCAGATATGCAAGTGGGAGATCAAGCACACCACACCAGGCATGTGTTTTTTGATGGGTTCACAAAAATACTAACAAATTTAGCCAAGACATACTTTTGTGAAAAAGGGTCATACCAGTCACTGCAACCACATGAATACTTGTGAAGGACTTGGCATTCATCTATGTCTCCACAGAAAATTATCCTTCACAAGGATCTCAAGCAAATTCTGCAAAATTCATTCATGTTTTTGAAGCACTTGGATATGGTGGAGAAATTCTAGTTAAAATAAATCTATGATAAAAAACAGTAAGCTAAGTAAGTATTAAATCTTAATTCTCATTTCCTAACTTCAGTGTTTGACTGCAACTTTAGCATGCTTTTAAAGCGTATTTATGTGTAATCAGAAATACAATTTGACAGTATTTGTACAAGATGTAAAAAATTCTGTTTCAACTTTAAAATTCCAAATTATTAGACACGCTTATGTATAAGGCAATATTATTATCTGTTAAAAATATTCTAATAGTTTTCATATTTTCACAATGGTCTTATCGACAACAGTAAATGCAAAGCACAAAGCAGACATCCCTTAGTTACGTAAACCTATATTGGATGATTCAAAAGGAAATAAGTCGTATATGTTCAAAGAGCCTTTGGGGAAGCTAAATATTAAGATTTTTCTTTTCTAACATTGCAGACACATATACGTATGTAAGCACATGTACTTTTATCTACTCTGCAGGTATTTCCGAAGTATCAAGACCAAAAGAAAGGAGGAAAAACAGCATTATAATGTGACTTGTCATAAAAAGTGTGTAGCCTGTGGCCTAGATTCATCTGGCCTAAATTCTGCTTAAGTCCTTATGCACAATGCTTGGTATTGGCTAGCTGCCTCTGAAAGCCTACAATCACTCAGGAGCAAAGGCTGGACAATGTGACTTAGGAGGAATTCAGGCCGGATGAAATGTGTGACTGTTGTGGAATCAAATCCTGGGAAAAGGCTGCAGAGAAAAAAAGGAGTGGGGTGTAAGTATACTGGACCAAAAGGGAATGTGAACAGCATGCTTGCATACCTGAACCGTATTTGGTTTTGTTTCTAAAACACAGTTATTAAAAAGAGCCCACAAATTACTTTGTTGCTCCAGGAACTACAAACCTTTTCTCTTGTACATGACAAACTGTAACAGTTATAAAATGCCATTTCTTTTAGTCTCAGCCAAATACTACCAAGTTCTACAAGATTAAGACATCAGCTATTTCCACAGCTATCTGCCATGCTGCATCAGTTGTTTGTGATGAAGAACCTTGTCAGAGGACCTTTGAGAAATCTGTGCTGAAGGGCAGCACTGTTGAAATTGTTGAAAGAAGTTATTTCATAAAGAGCACTTTGATGCCTTCAACTCTACCGAGGTTTAAGTTTTCAGAAGCCAAAGGGAGGGAATGAGCCTTTTCAACACCACAGAGGGGAGAAGCAGAAGGGGTCTGTTGGGAAAAGCCCATTGCAAAAGCTGCCTTTAAGTACCTCAGAGAGAAGCTGGACACAAGAGGAAGAGAGAGGTGACGCATAATGAAGCACGACAAGAAATGGATGTACACAGAAAATGCTTTGGGGAGGGTGGAGACAGAATGATAGTGTCACCAGAAGGATACAGGATAGGAATGGGAGGGATAAGGTATATATTGACCAGATCATTTGGGAGGTGAGGGGAAGGGTAAAGTTGTCAGCCTATTTTCAGTTGAAAATTCCCACTAAATTATGAAAAAAATGAGTACAGGCTGATTTTTAGTCACTGAAAACAAAGCAGTATTTTCATCAAAAACTTCTGAACCAACCTGTCTTTCCCTCCTACCCAAAACAAAATAATGAGGAGTTTGAAGATGAAAATATTAAAGTCTCAGTTTTCTGAAAAAAATTGTCTGAGGAAAGCAGGCACTGTCCGTATAAGAATAATACCACCACCACTGATAGTAGTATGCCTTTTTCACTGAAAGTTTTCACAGAAAACATTTGAGCAATTTTGTGTATTAGAAAAGCACTGCATAAGCACAGAGTAGCAAAATAGCAGCAGGTTAAAATGGAAGGCAACATGGTCTCTGGGGTATTAAGACTGAGAGGCTGATTTGTTGCAGAAACAAAACCTCTGTTCACCTTCTGTCCCACTGCACCAGCCCCACACACAGGGAAATACATACAAATATGAATTAATTACCTCTGATTTCTAAGGGCCCATCGATGTGTAATTCTGCTTTATCTTCATTCTTGCTGTTGTTTTCAGACCCTTGAATAACAGCAGTTCTTTTGTAGATGCCTCTCTTCACCTCATCAAAGACTGAAAACATGTTGTAGACACGGGCGGTGTAGCCTGCTAGCTCAGTAACCTGGGAAACAACAAATGCCTCATTTCAGTTATACTTCACAAATTCTATAAATGAAACGTTTGGGCAAAGATTCATGAAAAATATTCCCAGCTATTCTGAGTCAGTGCTTCTCAAGTGCTATTGTATTGGAAGGAACAACGATGCGTCTTTCAACATCTATCAATTTTCATTTCTTCAGATTCTATGCTAACCCATACACCAACCACAGCTCCTACCAGCCAGCAGACAGTTTGAGGGGGACAGGTTTCAGCCAATGTAAGCTATGACAGCTCCAGTAAATGAGGAGGTTGCAGGGACTGCTCTTTTCTGTGGATCAATAGAGTCTTCAACCAGCAGAGCATAGCTATTAGCATGTCTGAAAATAGAGAGCCTATCACACAAAAGCAAAACAAAATCTCTGCATTTGCCAGAAAAATAAAGGTCTACAGAAATGAGAAAAACTAGCATCTAAAATTATTTATGTTTACTTCCATGTATTACCAAAACCTCCTGTGGGAAAGGTGTGCTTTTCTGTGTAAAACAGGCAGCAGCACCAGGGCATCCTAATCTAAAATACAGTACAAAAAAGAAATTACTTTTCTGTCAACTGCATGCTAGAGTACCAAAGCTAAATCTGAGACCTTGGATTAGAACGGGGCATTTTTAAGATGGTGAGGTCTCTTAAACGGCTTTCTCCTTTTTTTTCGGTCCTTTTGTCACAATTTCCACCTGGTCAAGACAGAAACAAGAGATCTCTGGACCTGATAACTTCCGATTCGTGGGCAGCAACACCACCAAGAGCTCCCAAAGAACTGCCTCCATCTGCTGGCAGCAAAGAATTAAACCCAGGTATCTTATTATAAAAGTATTATTAGATGGTTTAAAAAGGATGAATTTTCATATTAAATGCAGAGAGCAAGACAAGAATAGCAAGAAAATTAGTTCAAGATTATAAAACCATTAGTTTGCTGTGGTTAAACACATACACCCCGTCACTGAGTTCACCTGCTACAGGCATACATAATTCCAATATAAAATCCTCTGTAAATTTCAGTATTTGTGCCAGATTCAGAAGTGAGCACTAGTTCTGGCCACATCGCCATCACTCCACTGGAGGTTAACAAGTATACAACATCTCAAAAAACTCAGTTTAAAAAGAGAAATCACTCAATGTTTCAACTCCATCAGCTGTACATTGTTTTGCACTATTGGTAATTACATTCACAGCTGTGAAAAGTATTTGGCTAACAGCACGTGAGGCAGTAGGTAGCACATAAGAGCTGTAACATCATTCTCCACACTGGAGTCTTTCTAGCAATTTCAGCAGGACCTTGTACCAGGACTGAATGCTCCCCACAGCATCAGCAGTGGCATTTGATGGAGAGAATCCTGCATGTGATGAACGAAACTTGTACCACTGTGCCTCAGAAGAAACATAACTTGTACTAAGTTTCTAAACCATGACCCTACAAACTCGCTTTGTCAAAACACTAAATACTACCATTGACCTGCAAAGAAAAGTTGAGCCCACCTCATCTGCATGCTGAATTACACTGACCGGAAGGAGGCTGCTTTGGTGGATCAGATGGGCAAGAACCAGAACTTCACTACCACTTGAAGTGGACTGAAGTACACTGTCCTTTGGAAACTGCCTGAATCACGAAATGGGAATGACAATGTGGTTAAAGTACCACAGTGTCTCTTGAAGAGAAGTATAAATGTAAAATTAAGATGGAAATTCATAGAACTGGTCTTTGATCTCATGCTGTCTGGATTAAAATCTCACCATGTTATAAACAAAGTGAGTTTGTTCAGTTGTTCCTACTACTTTGTGGGTATTTTTGTTTCCAAAAAATAAACCACAACGTTCACAAGTCCCCACGTACATTATATAAATGTCTTAAATGTTGAAAAAAAAATAGATATGACATCAGTGTAAAATAGGTTATCTGGCAGTATCTTTAGAGCAGAGGCCAAGCAGGAGAGCAGCTGAAGGAGCATAGGTCAAAATCACAGTCCATTAGAAGAACTCCTGAAAAAAGCACAGACTCAGGCTTTGTCAGAGTCAATATCTGAAGGTGCCAAACTACCCCTCCTCCTCCAATTTACAAAGCTGTAGCTATTATGGCTGGATGCCAAGTAACAGAATCCATAGTCTTGGATTAGCTGCCTAGCTAATGCGTGCCTCCTCACACTGCACTGGGAAAAGGGGTCCCCACCAGAGGGACAAGCAAAAACCAATTAACAAGTGCAGAACCAACACTCAGAAGGAAATGCTGAGGAGAATAACAGCGCTGTCTCACTTGTCTTTTGCTTAACAGCCGGCACCTAGAGAAACCCCCAAGAGAGACCACAGATTAAAGCCCAGCTTTACTGGAATTTGCGTTAAGGACCTGAAACAACATCTATGGTCTTCCAGATGAACATCCCGTACTTCTAAACTATCTGCTGTCCCAAGGTGGATTTTTCTCCTGCTACAATTTCTCTAGTTTGCAAAATTACTTAAAATTTGACAGGTTCACAAGATACTGAAAACAGCCCTACAGTTCAGGTGGCCAGGAAATAAGTATTCAAGTCTCTCTGTGTTTCATACAAAACAGGACACTTCCAACAGGAGAGTCCCAATACATTGGAGGCAGACAGCCTGAATTCAGGTCTGTGCTCCAAACAGAGGAGGAATTTGAAGCTTTGCCACTCACATTCCAGGAACTTCTAACGCTCTCGGATGGCACCTGAACACAGGTATTAAAAATAACATTTACATGTTGCACCATACTGGCAGCTGTGCACTTCAGACTCGTTGTAGACTTAACTCTAAAGATCAAACTATCAGTTCAAAGATCTCCATAGATTTAGTTGCAATAGAATTTGCCGTTAAAAATTGCACGTTTTTTTTTACATTTTATATTAAATGAAAATTCAGTTTTACTTTTTTTTCTCTTCTGTTTCATGTATGTACAGTACCTCTTTGTACGAAGACATAATCCTTTCAATAGCATCCGCTCCAGAGATCAGCAAGTTTCGTGATGTAGTAAAAGCTTCTGTTCTTTCACTAACCATTGCTTGTTTCTGGCCATCTTCCAATTCTAAAAGTAAAAAAAGTTTTCTGTTAAAATATTCTTCTGAAAATTATCTCTACAAATAAAATTATGATTAGAATGTGAGCCATTATAGAGCAGCTTTTAAATTAAGAAAAAGTTAACTCTGTGAAGACAACCTTTCAAAAAGAATCAGTGAATATAACTATCATAGATAGCTTGGTAACAATAAGTGGGAGAATATAGAATTAATCTTATGCAAAACATCCTATTATTTTATACTATTTGTCTACCTAGATAATTTTCCTTTTAATATATCATTGTTCAACCTAAATGTTTCAAAATGTAGAATCATAGAATCATTAAGGTTGGAAAAGAACTCTAAGATCATCAAGTCCAACCATCAACCCAACACCATCATGCCTCCTAAACCATGCCCCGAAGTGCCATGTCTACACATTTTTTGAACACCTCCAGGGATGGTGACTCCACCACCTCTCTGGGCAGCCTGTTCCAATGCCTGACCACTCTTTCAATAAAGAAATTTTTCCTAATATCCAATTTAAACCTCCCCTGGTGCAACTTGAGGCCATTTCCTCTAGTCCTATCACTAGTTACTTACTATGAAAAAAGTGAAACCTAAGCAATGATCTGAAACAGATTTTTAATAGCACTTTTACTACTTTTGCAATTATTAATTTTCAGCCTTACTTATTTACTGACTTCATGTAAAAGGAAGCATTCATATTGATGGAAATTTGGCAACATGATTATATTTCTATAAGAAAGCAATAAGCTCTTCTATTATCAAAGGCATGGTTTAAGTAGGAGACCTGTTTCTCTTCATCTGTCCCTAAAACAAAGTTGTGATGCTTTGTTTATGACACTGCATCCTATTAGCAAGAAAACTCTTGCTCCAAGGAAAGGAGTTCTCTCATAAAAACATGACAGCAGCAACAGGCAATGAGAAAACAGCAGCAGAAATTATAGAAGATACATGAGAAACAAATATGTTTACATTTAACATATTTACATATATTCTTCCTACCATATGACCTACAGATTTATACAGCATAGTCAACCTGCAATGTTTGCTTTTTAAAAGAATCAAGATTTAAAAAGAAGTGGCTGAATAT
Organism: Morus bassanus; assembly: GCA_031468815.1. NCBI lineage: Eukaryota > Metazoa > Chordata > Aves > Suliformes > Sulidae > Morus > Morus bassanus. Next base: position 68,521,520 of record CM062571.1, read on the forward strand.
TGTAAGACTGAATGTTGTTTCAGTGTTAACAGTTGCATCTACAAAAAAGAAGACAGCAGTGTGTAGTAAACCACTCCTAAAGGTTTTTCACATACAAGATTTAGAATGAAAGGTCTCAAGGGTTTTCTGCATCACATAACTTTATATATATCTTTATGTATTGCTTGAGTCTGTTGCTGAATGGGGTCTGGATATTATCTCTTTTTTAAGTTTGTAATTTTTTTTAAAGTTTCTCTTTTAAGCTAAGCTGCTGCTAGGCGTCAGGCTAGGTAGGGTAATAGGTGGATCCATGGTGGCAACTGTTATTATCCAGTATTACTAATTGTTATTAACATCCTCTGTGAGGGCTGCACAGTGCTTATGGACAAGAAAATCTAGCAGGAATTCTCTGCAGGTGTGATGTGACTGTAAATTTTATGGGCTAAGTCAAGCAATGCAAGAGTACAGCAAACAATATTTTTTTTACTCGGTGAATAACTGTCTCACCTCCCTGACAACATCATATTCTAAAAATCTGGTGTCTAGAATTCTACATGCAGCACCAAAGCCAGGTGTATCTTTCTGTCTTTACTAGTTAAATCTAAATGTTATCCTGTTTTCATTTACACATCCATAAAGGTATCCCTAAGAATTACATCTGAATCACTGAAATACACTATGGATAGTTTAGGAGAAACTTTCTAAAAATTCTTACGTCATAGTTTTGGAGACATATATATACATACACACACCACCTATATGTTACTCTTTCTGGCCTCAGATGTTTTTAACAACAATTCTAATGAATTGAGATACATGTTCAAATTTTTTAGCTTAACTTATACAACATCGGTACACTGTCAACTAGTTATATGTAATCTAGCCACCTGATGCACAATGAGAGGCATGCTTTTTTTAAAAAAAGACAGAAAACCTCTTGCAAAGGGAGAGATTACAAAACTCTTGCTCATGTGGTTCTCACTTATTTTAAAAAGTCATTTCCTCTCAAAGAAGAATAAACTTAGGGGACAGAGAGAATTCAGTTAATTCATTAGTAAAAACGAAATTGAAATCTGTTTCTTACTTCTCAGAGAACCAATTGTTGCTGATCTTGTTGGATTACAGCCCACGCAGCCCATGTTATGCAGAACCACCAAAATTAATTAATTTAGGAATCAGCTATGGTTTAACTACACTAACACAGCATTCCTCCTGTATGTAAATGCAGAATTTACTGACAGCTGCTTCCAGCACCTAGGCTAGCTCATCCAGCAAAAGTTTAGAGATCTCTACAAACCACTGCATTGGTCATTTTAGGCGTACTTCTCAGGGTATTTGAAAAATTAAAATTATATAGAATTTATGAGCATTTCACCGTTCCAAAACGCAAGCTCTTATATTATATGCCTAACCCACCAAGATTACTTTTCTTGAACTTTTCATCCAAAACATTTTTCATATGGCTGGCTTCCTGCATTTGAAGAAGCAGTGCACTGCAACAGGGCAGACAGGTTGTCTCTGTTTCATACAGAATCTAACATTTCCCTTTTCATCTTCATTTATGTAATTGATAGTCATACTTGTTTTATAAACAAAGACAAGCGTTCACGGTGTCTAGAGAAATCAAAGTCTTGCTTCCAAACACAGTTACTTTTAGAAACTGATGAGACACATGACATTTGGAACACCAATCGTTTCATACAAAAAGAATGAGAAATGTTATCAAATGGGAATCTTGCCTTTGCCAGTTAAGTTCTTCCCTGAAATATGTAACAGAATTAACAAATTTCAGTCAGAAATATCACCGCCATAGAAGATTCTTTTTTCTTTTTATTGCAGGATTTTTTTTTACTTGTTTCCCCCCCCCCCCCCCCCCCCCTTAAGAAGTGTACAAAATCTAATGCTTTACACCTTTCGGCTCAGGTCTGGTTATGGTACCAGTTTTGTGCATATCCCTGACTCTGGTGATTTATCCTAAAGTAATAAAACCACTCTCTGTTCCCTCAGATATGAACAAACTTGCATCTGACCTGCTGAGGCACAAAGCACTGTCTTCCCAAGCAGGCCAATGGTACCTTCAGGTCTGCTTGAGTCTTTGAATACCTGTTATACTTTGAACTGGTCTTGACAGTGTTGATTTGTCAGTATTATGTTTGCGATCCGTCATTATGATATGCCTCGGGTCTCCATAATAAGCCCCGTGCTTTAACATTTTATGTTGCTGGTGGCAAATATTCTTCCGCTTTACATCATGAGCCATCACTGCATCCTTCTTTTCCCCCACATTTGAAAAGTATTTATCAAAAGAATACTCATGAGTAACTGGAATGTTATTTAGTTTAGCATGAATAACAGTCTTTTTTTAATTCATGCTGCAATACCAAGGAGACATTTACAATGTGTGGTTAAACAATCTTTTTCTTGACTGTACTCATTCCCGTCTTAGCAGAAAGACTCTTATCACTTTTTCTGTTGTGCTGATAACCTTCACTGTGAGGTGAAATGGCTTTGTACAAACTCTTCTGCTTGGAATAGGACCTCCTGATATTTTTGAAGCTGTTACCAGGATGCCAGCCAGGGTCCTGATATAGTGCCCCCCTGAGCCACGTGATGGGCAGCGGCTCAGACGGCTGAACACCCAGCCATGTACCGACACAACTGCAAGTAAGCTAAACCACGTAGGGGCCGCACAAAGTCACCCTACAGGTCGAACCAAGCTTGCCCAGTTGGACAGCCCTGATTTGGAATATAACTACCAAGACCTGCATGGAAAAGAATTCACTTATTCCTGGTTAAGTGTACCCAACTTAGAACTGATCCTTTCGCAGACATTGTAGGATGTGTGCTTAAAGAATCTTATGGAATTTGTAATACAATCTATGGTCCTAATCACACATAAGGAAGCCTGTTGAGGCAAACTTCCCCACTTGTCTTTCACTATCTCTCCTTAATTACATTTCTTTCTGCTCTTTTTTTTCTTTTTTTTAAATAGCATCTGCAATACAACACTACTTGAGTCTCGTTTCACTTCCTGGAAAGTTGCAATAGGATGTCAAAAATGATACTATCCAAGCCTGGAATCTGAATTTCACCTTCTCTTCTCCCAGGGAGTCAGGGAAAAATAGCAGTTCCTAACAGGTCAACACATAAGAGAATAGTTACCTATAATTACCCTATGGTTTATGGAAGGAGGAGATGAGCACTCTAGGAAAGTTAATATAATTTTGAAAAGTAGCAGGAGATGCTGCAAAAACCAGCCTGCCATCCCAGCAGTGGCTAGTGAAAAAGGACTGCAATTATCATGTGGCACAAGGATCCTCTAAGTCCTGAATTCATGCTGTTTATCAGGCTTATGTTCGAAGTTGGATCCTTTGCGTTGCTCTTTCCTCAGCTGACTTGCTATGCTTGAAAGTTACATGCAACACACAGATGTAATAAAGTGTGTGAATAATAAATAAATATGAATGGCATTTAGGGTAGTACAGTCTTTTGAGGATGTAACTTTAAAGAGACATTTAGAAATTAAGTAAAAAATCGTATTACCGCCATCTGCAAATCCTGTTGCGGTGATGATGGGCACAGCGACCATAATCATACCACAGCTACTCCAGACGTACTTCATCAGGAACTGCTCTATCATGATGTACCATAAACGCTTGGACAAAATGAGATTCATTTGATCTGCCAAAGCCTTGTAGCTTTTTTGCAGTTGTTTCATTTCTACCTACAGTTAAAAAAAAAAAAACATTTATACAATGCAACAAAGATGCACATGTCATACAAGATACTTTCACATACGTGCATGAAATAATCGGGTACCCAGGGCTGTGACTTCTGAGTCACATCTGCCACATGGTCCTTTATTTTCACAGTGCTGCAGTCTCACAGCAAAAGTGCACAGCTTTATGGAATTCAGTGGACCTGGTTCTTATTTACACCATCATCTCTCGATAGCACATTGGCAGGTTTTCAGCTTTTTTAAGATCTCTGGCATATACGAGAACAACATACAAGGCAGTCACAACAGCTGATTCTAACAACCAAAATAAGATTGATTCCACATTCTTTTAATGAAGCTGCAGCTGTAGAGTTTCACAGCAACTGAAATGCCTCATATTGGAAAGTGTTTGAGCATCAATTATCTCCAATGACTTAAAGTTGCAGAGCTGATCCCTGAAATGCAATGCTGCTTGGTTTTGCAAGCAGTCTGGAGGAAGAGAGAACTATCCCAAGAGGCTTAACAAGTCAAAGACAGTCACAAGACAATATGATATAATGTATTCAGTTCAAGCCAGTATATATGGGAATTGAAAAAATGTTTAATTTAGCTGCACTTAAAACATTACTATAGGCAGCTTTTGAGAACAATTGCTTCTACCAAAATAAACCATTTACATTATATAATCATTGCTTGGACTGAAAGTGTAATACTTTAGGCTGGCTTCCAGCTTTCATTTTCACCTTACATGAAACAACTTTTTTTTCCAAATGGTGTTTGAAAGGTGTTACAGCCAAAATTCAGTTATAATAAAAATATGGAGAGTTCCTTAACAAGGTGGCTTTAAAATAAGCCATTAGTTTATGTAACTGTGACTGCCGAAGTACTGTACTTAAGCTATTTTAAGACTCTGATGACTACATCTTTGCTTAGCTATGTAAAAGAGTGTCAAAGGCTATAGCGCTCTCTGTATTACAGAGTTCTCCCCCAGACTTTCTGGTGTTCCCTCGTTGCTATTTCTGCAGCATTAAATCTGGTAATTCATAAACACGGGTGGAAAAACAAAAGCCCAGAAAAGTTAAGTGGAACAGACTGGGTGGGGGAAAAACGGAGATTAGCTTTCTAGAAAAGCATAGGATCCAGCTGCAAAACAGGAACACTGTCAGAGCATAAGGGAACTACGTCTGCTCCCCCCAGATACTGCCTGAGACTGCATTTCCTAAGAAACGGGAAGTGCTAGCTGTAAACAGGTTTAAATGTCAGAGGGACCCAAAGTGCTCGGGGAGGACTGCAGGGGAAGTGCGGGTCGGCTCCGGCAGTGCAGGAGCAATGCCAACACCCTCCGATTTCTCTCCTCCTTACCTTGTGCCCTCGGTAAAAGGCGATCTCTTCCACGTTGGCGATGATGCGCGAATGCATGAAGCGCAGGTAGCCCTTCTTGTGCGCTTCCTCAGCCACCAGCTTGCCAAACTTGGGGGAGCAGGCTTTGAGCACGCGGGCGGTAGCGTAGACGACGAGCCCAGCTAGGAGGGTGGGCCCGATGGGGTTAGCCCCCCGGGACCGCGCTGTGCGGATGAGGGTGTAGGAGGTGAGCACAACGTCCAGGATGGGCTTGGTGAGGTTGGAGTAGAGATGCGCCACCGACTGCGAGAACATCATGATGTCCTCGGTGAGGGACTGGTCGGGGTTGGCCAGCCGCCCGTCCATGCTGATCACCCTGTAGTAAGTCTGGTTAGCAAAGTAGGTCTCATAGGCGTGATCCACCAGGCGCGTGCGGAAGGCGAGGGCCAGCTTGCACTCCAGGTACCGTATGGTGCTGTTCACGAAAGTGGCCGGGATGGCGATCATCAGCCACTTGATTAATTTGAAGACAAAGCTCCTGGGCTTTTTTTCCACGATGCTTTTCACAATCTTCCCATCGAGGGCGGCCACATAGATGGAGAGGAAGGTCCGGGAAACCAGAGCGACCGAGTGCAGGCAGAGCAAGCCCAGCTCGGGGCTCACCAGCTTTGGGAAGAACAGCTTGCGAAGTTCCAGCAGCTGCTTGAAAAATTCCGCGTTCACGGCCGGGGAGGCTCTGCCGCGGCCGCCGGCGCGGTGCGGCGCCTCCCGGCCCCGCTCAGCCCCGCCGCCGTCCTGCGAGCCGCCCTTGCCGCCCGCCCGCTTCATGCGCCTGCGGATGATGGGGTAGAGGACTCTGAGCCCGTACGCCGCAGCCAGCAGGCACGCAGCCCTCTTCGCGGCGCTCGCCCTGCTCCATTGCACCCGCCGGGCCGCCGCATGCAGCATGTGGGTCATCCTGCCCCGCCGCAGGCACCGCCTGGCGCCCGTCCTACCGGGGACGGCTCACGCCCCGCGGGAAGGTGGGCCCCGCCGGCTCTTCATCGGGCCGCCGGCCCGCCGCGCCGTGGCTGATGCCGACCGAGCCCGGCCTGCGAGGGGCGATGGTCGCCTTCAAAGCGCGGCGCGTTGCACAACGCAGCCCGGCGCCGCGCAGCCCGCCCCGCCGACCACCATTGGCTGCGCGGCGCGGGGCGGCACCGCCACCGGCTCCCCCGCACCGCCGCCCCGGCACCGGCACCGGCACCCCGGCACCCCGGCACCCCGGCACCGGGCCCGCAGCCGCTCGCTCGGGGCCCGGCCGCGGCGGCGGCGGCAGTGCGGGCCCTGCGGCGCTTGGCCCCCGGCTGACAGCGGGTCCCCCGGAGCTCGGCCCGGCTGCACGGCGGGTCCCCCGGAGCTCTGCACGGCGATCCCCCGGAGCTCGGCCCCGCTCCACCCGTGATCCCCCGGAGCTCGGCCCGGCAGCGCCCCGGCTCGCCTCGGGCTGCGGCCGGCCCTTTCCTTCCGCCGGTCGTGCGGAGCAGGCACCGCCTCCGGCCCCGGCCCCGGCCCCGGCCCCGGCGGCGGCGCGGGGTGGGGGGGTGCGGGGGCACACGACACGACGACGACACACGGGGGACGGCGGCGACGGGGATCGCTCGGGCACCGCCTCGCCCTCCCCCGGGGCGGGGGGGCCGGTGCGGGGCGGGAGGCCGAGGGGCAGCGGCGGGTGAGCGCTCCGTCCGGGCGGCGGCGGCGGCAGGGAGCCGGACAGCGCTTTCGAAAGACGCGGAATTTATTTCCCGTCCTGTCGTCAAAAGGAAACCGGCGGTGTGCTGTCGCAGCGGTGTCGGACGCAAACAACCCCGGCCGACTCGCGCGGGCCCTGCGGCAAAAGCGGGCTAAACTCGCACGAAGGAACCGACAGTAACGGCAGTTGACTTGCCGCTGTATTTTTCTCTCTCCCGAACTTCTTATTCCTGCTTCCTCGCTTGTTTGGAAAAGGTATTGTGTGTGAATTTACAGGGGGAGGATCAGAGTACTTAAAAATACTTCGGATCCTTTCACGCTTTGAAAACGAAGTACTAAAGTAACTGCGTCGCTCGGTATATGGTAAAGCATTGGTTGAGGATGTGTGTGTAAAAGCAGATTTGAAAAATGTGTTATTAGGCATTGACGGCCGAGCTGAGGAGTCCAGCCCTCCCCTAGAAGCGGAGAGTGAGGCCACCTACCTCACTGTAACTTGGCATTCGCGGAGTTAAGTCGCGTCTCATGGCTGCTGTAAAACAGTCCCCTTAGGAGGGAGTGCAGCGACGATGTTTAGATAGCAGTGCAAGCTTCAGGATGAAGAAATAATACCTTTGATTTGAGAGAGAGAGAGCACTTTGCTTTTAAAAGTCAGGCACCACTTATCAAAACATCCAGGTGCTTTCCCAAAAGCCCAGTAAGCCAAGACCAGCAAGACGAGACCAAGATCTATTTCTCACTTCTTCCTAGGAGGCTGCACAAACTGTGTCCACAATGGGCTGCTGGAGAGTTACGTAGAGAAGATGTGGGGTGGTCTTGGAGCTTATCAGTCTTCCTGCCAGTGGGGACAAGACAGAGATCTGGATAGAGGTCCTTCAAGCTTTTTTTTTTTTTTTAACACACAACTCAAAATAAAGCTAAGAAAATGTTGTCAAAATCTGAGCTAGAGCAGTACTGCTAACTTTCAGTTGCTGAGTAGGCCTGGTTTCACTGCAGATTATTTTGTCAGTAAAATAGAGCGGTTTTGCGGCACACAAAGACACTGACAAGATGCACTGGCTAAGAAATTGCTTTGCTCAGGGATTGTTATTTTTTAATCATAATCTCCAGTTGGATACTTCCCATTCTGGCTTGTGTGTATCGCAGCACGCTCTTAGATTTTGCCAAACCACAGTTATTTGCAATATTCCATTACTCTAGTGTTTTCTTACCAAGGGGAAAGTTCACAGATCGCTTTCAGTTCTGCGTACCTTTCACTGCACAAGATCCTGGAGGACTGAAGCTTTTGGTGACCTGGCCTAAATGCAGAACGTACACCCCACATCTGTGGGAACATTTAAGTAAAGCAAATCTGACCATGCAGCGTGGAGGAAAGCCTAAACTATTGTTTTAAATACACCCTTTCTTCTGTTCTTGCTGCCTTGAGAGTTTTGCTCTGCCACAGTCCTGCTCTGTAATCCATGCACAAACTCCTCCTTGTGGAGCATAGCCTTAGGTGGTAGATTTTTTTTTTTCTAGTGGTGAAGGCAGCAATTTTACTGCATTAAGTCATAATAAAATTTCTCAATATTACTGGAAAAATAATTACCACAGCTGCAGTAATATTGGTGCAGTGTTCAGTGCTTTGTTGTCTCCATAATTTCTACTGACTTTATTTTAACAAACTTTTGAAGATAAATGCAATCAAATAAGTTCAAGTAACTTGGGCTGTGGAGTTTTGGGGAAGCTTATATTAGAACCAGAATATTTGTGGGTTTATCTTCTCTTAAGGAGAACCAGATACTTTTTTTTTTTTTTTTAGTGCCAAGTGATTGTTTTTAAGTCATATGGTTACTTTTTATCAAACACATTAACTTGTGTGCATTTTCTGAATATAGGAGCCAATAACTAAGGAGGAAGAGTAAGAGGAGCTTATCTTGTTTTTATAATTAGTTAATATTCTGTAGTAATTTTTCACTATTTTAAGTCAATATTCCAGCTGAACAGAGTGCCATAATTCTGCTCCTAACTACAAAAATAAAATTGTTTTTGATCCAAACAGTGCTTCTCTGCTGCTGGAGGTAACAGAATCACTGTCTAGAGAAATGATTTGTGCTTGGGTACAACCACAAAGCGGAAAGAGAAACAATGAATGTCAGGCTGACTGAACGCCATGAATGTTAGAACATGTAGGAACTTGAGTGTAATCATGGCAACACTGATGCCTCTTTTCTGTTTTATGCCTGCTGGCTCCCACTGCAGCACTTCATCCCTGCACAACTTTGTGACTGCTGTGGAGATAGTGGCATTGGAACATGCAGGTTATTCTGTAAAAGATATCAGTCTCTGATCATTTTTTAAAGCGTTTCGATTTAATGTTTGAAAAAATAAGATGTGCAGTTTTTGAAGCAAAAGGCTGCTTACCTGATGCCTTATATGCTCCTAACAGAGTCCAAAGGCTGTAACATCCGTCTTTGCAGAAAACTAGAATTTCCTCACTGCTTACAGAGTGCCATACACTGTGCCATAAAGACATACAAAATAAAAAATAAAGGTACTGAAAAATAGATATAAACTATGCCTTTTGTATCACTGCTATTTGGGATATTTAACATTTAAATACATGTATAGCATGCATAAAGTATGTCACTGTTTTTATGTGGATGAAGTATATGTGAAATACGTAAAATATGAATCCACACAGTGCCCGTTGTTTTCAATTACATACTAATACTGAACTGTAAATCATTTCCAAAATGTGATGTACTGTAATATGGTGAGCTAGGAATTTCTGGGTTTTCTCTTTAATTTTGGGCTGTGTGCTTACATACTGGTGTGGGAATAGTAGGCCTCGATTTGAGCCAAATTCAACACAGGACGATCATACAGGTACTTATTCAAGTAAATACCTTACTCTGAAGTACTTCCAAAGTTTCTATTGACTTTGATGTCATCACTTACGTAAGTACAGAAATACACCCACAGAATTAGTTTGCAACATCAAGGCAAACCATTGACAAATTAGACCTTTTCATCAGAAAAGGGTGATAAGGTATCTGACTTTTGAGTTGAAATTCATCGCAGTAGAAATTGCCATCTTATTCTGCCTGGTTTAGAGAAGCTATTGCCCGTAATCATACACCTCAGTAGAATAGCCAGGCGCTGCAATTCATTTAGGATCTGGAGATCTAAGCCAAGCAAGAAGCTTCAGTTTGAGGTGGCAGATGCGGAAGCTTGTTGAAGATATGTCACTCTGGTGAGACTGGTCTGATCCTACCAAGCAGTTGGTTGCAACTGCTTTGGTCGTAATGAGGCTGTGTGGTACCCAGACTGGGCAGAGATGTGCTATGGCAAGAGGGTGGAGAGGAGAGGGGAGATGGGAAGGTCCTGCTCTGTTGTTTGACTCCAGAGTGTAGGCACCACAGAGATGGTGTAAGTGGGGGGGCATTCCTGCACCAGTAGTCCTCTTCCCCTTATTCTGTCTTCCATAAATTTAAATCCTGCATGTTTGGTAGGTTATGAGAATTTTTCTGTAAGGCATTTGAGTAGTCTGGCTGGGGGTACAATCAATAGCAGACCTACCACAGACGGTTCTGACTTCGGAGAACAGCGTGATTCTAGACAGAATATGGCTCCAGAAAGAAGTGTAAACAAGTTGTTTTCCCTTTATGGAGAGAGAGAGGGAAAAGGCCAAGGATAGAGAAGGTCAGTGTCAGCTGGTCCAACCACAGTGAACTGCTGACTAACGATCTCAAAGAATTACACTTTTAATATTTAGGCTTTAATACTTGAAAGCTTTCATATCTGGATTTTTAAGACATATTTCTCTCGTGAAATTTATTTCCTGTGTCGTACAGAAAACTCAGCTGAACCCAGCAATTCCAGAATAATATAATTATGGGAAGCATGTGTCTATTTTATGCCTTCAGAAGTATCAAATACATTAATTTTTGGTTTTTGCTTTAGATCTGTAAGGGTTTCTGCTCTCAGATCATCTGAAGAAAATGCTAACATTTCTTTATTAATCCTTTGCTCAAGTGCATTGTAACCACTTAAACAAGCTATATGCCAAGTGCAATAGTACAGGTACAAGTGGTAAAATCATGTAGCTGCTATCAAGTAGCAATGGTTATATTGGCACTGCCTGGAGCAAAGCCAGCGCTCTACTCTGCAAAAGTGCAGGCAGGAATAAATCCACAAAAATCATCTGTCCTACTCACGCATCCCAAACATGAAATCTGCTGCCATCCTTTTGTCATGCCTCAAGAATTTATTTGAGGGGTTGCAGCTGGTAGGTATGACAATAAAAAGATCATTTACTGCAATCTATTAATTAACTTTTATTTGGGAGATTTCTAAATATTAAGAATAATCAAACTGGTTCAGGCCAGTGCTCCACCAAGCACAGTGGTCTGTCTCTAACAACACCTCTAAGCAGATACCCAAGGAAGAATAAGAATTGCAATTACATATGATTCTACCTTCCCTGCTGTAGCTCTAACACTCCAAACCTCTGGCCATTTTCAGCTGTGAGAATTTCATGAGACTGAGAGGTTTTTCTATTAAATAGTCCACTCTTACAAGTACTTGTCCAGTCTCTTGAAATCATGTAAACTCTTACATAAATAATAACATCCTTTGGCAAGCAATTCCTCAGATCTACCATCCTCTATGTGAAGAACACTCTTTCCTCATTGCTTTGGCCCTGGCTCCCACAAGGGTCACCTTTATGGCCACCTATGCCTGTTCTGGAAGAGGCATTCAACAACGGAGCTCGCTCTCGCTCCCCCTGCCGCAACTTTCCCCTACCACTCATGAGTTTGTCAGCCTCTCTTCCATATCAGCCCCCAGCCCCTGAGTGCATGGGTGCAAGAACTAAATATTCTCTCCACTCTCTCTTGCATTTTAGCCAACTTCCCTTTTATTTCATAGCTTCTTAGTTTCCTTAAAACCTTCAGTAACAGATGTTGTCAACAGCCTAAATTAAATCCATCAAGACTACAGCAATCACTCTTTTCTACATGCTTATGAGGCAGCGCTTCCATCTACAGAAGTTATGCTGGCCTATATTACAGTTCCTGCTATTTTTTTGTGCTACAGAAGTAGGCTTGCTGGATTGCCACAGTCTTCCCCCCCCCTCCAGTTGTGTCACATTTGCTACCCTCTAGTCTTCAAAACAAAGGAAGTTTTAAGTGGTCCTTTCCACACTGCTGTATTATAGAACTCTTCAGTGAATACCATTTAGTCTTGGTGCTATGCTAGTGTTCATTCTGTCTTGGTAAGATCATTTTGACCTCGTCTACTGTTATTTTCACTTTGGACAAATCCTCTGCTGAGTTCCCTAGAAAGGATTCCTGCATAAAGGTCTCCCCAGCTTCCTCATCAATGAACAACGATGCAAAAAAAACCTAATTTACCTTTTCGGTAACATCCACGTCTCCTCTGAGCACTCATGTTGTACCTTGGTTGTCAACTGGCCCTAGAGACTTTCTAGCAGGCTCTTGCTCCTTGTTAATGTGTAAGAAGAATGACTGAGTAGTTTGGTTCCTTTGCCTAATTGTTTCCCAGATTCTTTCTGGCCTAATCGTATTTTTATGTTTATCAAAATTCATGTTCCTTTCTGTTCTTGTCTTTTGAATGCAGTATAGCTTTTTGCTATGGTTCAGACTGTCTCTTTGCTTCAAGTCTGGTATCCTTCAGTTTTCTCCTAGCCACATGTAAGGATTTAATTCTTCTAGCTCCCTCTCCTAATTTGTTTTTAACAAGCCTCACATTTTTCCCCTACTGGAGTTTAGCGCAACTATAGAGGATTCTTTGGTCTTTGTTGTTCTTTGTAGAAATATTTTTTTTATAAAGTGGGGATTCCAGCGTCAGATTCTGAACCAGATCTTGTGCCTTGTTGTGCATCAAGCCAAGGGCTGCACTTTTTCTTGAGGGCTCATTCTGTGAAAAATAATTCCATCTAAATAATACCACCTAAGAATGGCATCTGCTTCATATAACAACGTGTAAATATACTGTTGTCGATGGTACTGTCCTGGTTGGTGGTTTGACATGTAGATCCAGTCCCATGTTCTTCCCAGCTGGGCTTTGAATTTCAGGCCGTATAGATTATGTGCTTCTCTATGAGGTGGCTGGTTTGCTATGTTTGGAAACTGTTCAACCTCTCTACTATCTAGTCTTTGGACTAATGGCATCATCCATTTCCATTTTTGCTCAGTCCTAACTCCTTCAAACCTAATGTAATGAATCCAGCTCAGCAAGGAGCGAATATCAGGAGAAACAACCAGAATAGGTGGTCTCTCATTGCACTATTTCCAATACGGTGGGGCCAAACCTGATCTTCTGTTGAATGGCTGGGTAGTCATTGATTTCAATATATGTTGTAGGTATTTAAACAGGGGTTTCACACCGAATAAATGCTACTCATTTCATACAGCAATTTACTGTCATTTTTTAATCTAATGCTGCTATCTTGTAAAGGAACATAAGGAAGCCCACTGTGTTTTTCTTCAGATGTTCAGCTGCAGATTAGTGTTTTGTGGTAAAATATAAGAATCCTCAGGCTTTCTGCAATTTCTAGAATTCTTTGAACTAATACCCTTACAGTAAATCAAAAAAGGCCTCTGCCCTTTAAAGGTGAATGGGGGAAGGACTTTTCATTAAATTAATTGAAAGGGAGTTCTGTCTGTCAAGAACTACTTTTTAAAGGGGAAACTTCGTTTTTAAAAAATTTTGTCTTCTGTTTTAAACTGCCTCGGACTTTTATAATGACTTTGCAATATCACAGCAATCTTTTAAAAAGAACTCTTTTTAGGGCAAAACAATGAACAAGGTTAGTATAAAACACCACAAGGATAGTATTACTTTATTTCTCCATAAGCTGGTCTTTCAAGGAGGGGAGTAGGCAGAGGAGCATTGACAAGGAGAAAACCATGCAACTCTGTAAACAAAGTTTAAGCACTGGGTTTGCCAAACAAAAGCTTTCACTTGGAACAAACTCAGGTTTTTTCAGTCATGCATTCCTAGCGTTAGCTAATTCGGTCAATATTTAGTCACCTAAGTAAGTGTATCCTGGTATTTAAAAGTACCAGAAATTCCCGCCCTGGACAGAGGATTCAAAAGCATTTCAGATACTCTGCATCTTTTACGTAGTTATCTACAGATGGATTTAGTTACCTAATGCTAGATATCAAGATCAAACATTTTGGGCAAAAATCAAAGTTAAAATATGTTACATTAACACAAGAAAAAATCGGTAATATTGTAAAATATTTAAACCCAACTGTGAGAATCCCCAGGGGTTTTTTTACTACACATTCATCTGTTTAGTAATCCCTTCCTTTGTTATAATGAGCATTAGATGAGGACACTTGCTGGGAAGTGGAAGAATCATTAAAAAACCACTTGCAGTTAGTTCTAAGAAATTATTTGGAAACACATCTTCTCTCTCTTTCTCACTGTCTTCAGTGCGTATAAGATTTTACAGAAGCAGTGTCAGTTCACTCATGGGAAAGACTGTCCTGCTTAGGGAAAGAAAGGTATTCAAATCTTCAGGGTACAATAATGCTGTAGACAGCGGCACACACTTTCACTTCATGCAGTTTCAGTGATCTAACCTAGCTGCTTCCTCTCTGAGTGTTGGGACATAGAGTGGAAACCTAAATTAGGTGCTCAGAGTCACCTGTCAGAAGAACCCCCTCTCTCTTATTTGATTATATAGGAGTTCCGTGAGGACTTACTCAAAGCTGGGTGCCAAAAGTTGCATGGCCAATGTTTCAACAGCAGCCTTCATGGAGAAATGCGGTCTTACATCAGATAGATAGTAAACTGCTCTGGAGTGCTTTGCTACATCACTTGTATCTAGTGCTGATCTGATAATGAAGAAGCATGTTGGAGGGGAAAACTCAAGTGTTGAAGGACTACAGCTGCAACAGTTACTTTAGCAACAGTTGGAAAGATGTTCTGAAGAAGATCGTGTATAGTACTTTCTTAAAAAAGGAACATAAGATGTAGTAATTCTGAAGAGTGGCTGTTAAAAAGTCACAAAAAAGGGAAATCTTCAAGGCTTTTTTCTTCTTTAAACTTCAGTTTCTGATGCAAGGAGGAAGTCTCCTTGTTCTGTTCTTACTTTACGTCCTAGAGAAGCAACCAAGGTCCATGAAACTCATTCTCACGACCTTTTAAAACTTAGTAATAATGCCCTGTAATTCTTTGAAAGTATGGCAACACTCAAAAATTCAAATCAATTATTTCAAAGTGTTGACAGTCAAGGTGCAATATTTAGACACTGGAAATCGAGTCATATACATCTCAGGTCTTATTTCACTGTTCACTTTGCCTTTGGTGAAGAAAGAATTGATTCTTTATTTTATGACCATTTGAAAGGTATTTCTGCTTTAGCTGCAGAAAATAATTTGAGGAGGGCAAGTTTTCTTATATTGAAAAATAATTGATTGAAGCTGCCATGTCACTTTTTCTGGATTCTACAAGCTACTGTTATCTATCAGATTCAAGAAATCAAACCTAAAGAAAAGTGCAGTCTTTTCCTTTAAATCCAGATAATGCCACAGAAGAGTAAGATTAAGGGTGGTACAGAAAATATCAATACTATGTTAGAAAAACAAAAGTAAAAGGGATTGCATTCTGTCATGCCTGAAACTACCTTTTATAGTATTAACAAGTTAAACATTTATACTAGATGGAAATGCAAACAAAATAGAAAGGATTATTTCAACTGATGAAATAAGTTAAACAATCTTGCAGTCTGTCATGTGTCGTATTAGCTATAAAGGCACACACACTTAAAATACAGATATATTTTACTATGAAGATTTTAATCCAGTGTTGTTACAAGAAACAATTATGCATACTAATCAGAAATACCAGGGATGTTACAATGATAAAACACTGTCCAATAAGTTTATTCAGTTTAATTGGTGATATTTTAGAGAAGCAGACCTTCTCACTTTTATAATCTTTTAGCTGTGGGTTCTATAAACACCCTAGCAAAATTAAAAGTATTAGAAAGAAGAAAAACTTGTGTCATTTTTAATATTAGGCTCCTAATATCTGCTCTGAGCACTCTCCACATTGTTGTACTAATGACAATTGAACATTGCTACCGTGAAAAATGTTAGGCTAAAGACAACTCAGTAAGGAAACACTGCAAGAAAAGATTTATATAGAATCTTAATGATTGTTTTGGAAACGGGTGCCTTCACTTGCTGAAATGATGGCAGTGAGTCACAGGGAAGGGTGAGAGGAGAGCTGCGTTGCTGCATTGATGCCTGGGGAGCACAGGGAGCACCCACGTTTTTCTTCTTTCTTGAACCCTTCCTTGAGGGTTTGTTGCTATTTACATGCAAAGGCTCACCAGGCAGTTCCTAGGGCAACAATGCGTACTAGTAGAAAATGCTCATTGATTCCCCCACTGCCCCTAAAATATGTGAGGAAAAGCAGGATGGAGAGGAAGGTGCTTCTCTCTTGCCCTAAAAATTAGGGTGATTGTAGCAGTGACAAGCTGGGCCTGAAAGACAAAACAGCAACAGCTGTGTAACCCACTCCAATAACTCTGAATTTGATTCACTTGGGACAGCAAGAGGCTTGTGATTCCCTTGCAAAAGGGCAATGGCTTCTGGCATTTTCATTCCATTCTGGCAGCAGCCTGTATGGAAATGCTAGTTGTAGAGGAAGGGTGGCAGTAACCAGAGCATCGCCTCCTCTGCATCAGCGTGCCCTGCTTGGCTTTCTGCATCCTTCTGCTTTCGCTCTCTGACCCTGGCCCTGGGGACCTGGGGACCTGGGGCCTGGCCCTCTCCCTCTTCTCTGCCAGCATTTGGCAGCCTGGGGTATGGAGAGCAGCTGCCTTGGTGCTCCCAGGGAGGAGGAAGCCCTGCAGGTGGGCTCTGTGGCCCTGCCCAGAGGTGGCAAACTGTCCCTGTGGTGTCCATTGCCTCCCGTCTCCATCCCCAGCACCACACACGGCAGCCCTCCCTCCTTCCTCAGCAGCACAGAATGAACTGGGTCGGCGGCAGCCGGTGAGTGAATCTTTTCAAAGGCTGCCAGAAATGGCTCCATGCTGAGCTAGTATCCCCTCACAGACCGGGCACAGCCGTGGCGCGTGTGACAGCCCCCGTGTCCCCTCACAGACCGGGCACAGCCGTGGCGCGTGTGACAGCCCCCGTGTCCCCTCACGGACCGGGCACAGCCGTGGCGTGTGTGACAGCCCCGGTGTCCGCTCAGAGACGGGGCACAGCCGTGGCGCGTGTGACAGCCCCCGTGTCCCCTCACGGACCGGGCACAGCCGTGGCGTGTGTGACAGCCCCGGTGTCCGCT
Source organism: Morus bassanus (assembly GCA_031468815.1). Classification (NCBI taxonomy): domain Eukaryota; kingdom Metazoa; phylum Chordata; class Aves; order Suliformes; family Sulidae; genus Morus; species Morus bassanus. Next base: position 68,538,603 of record CM062571.1, read on the forward strand.
CAGAGACGGGGCACAGCCGTGGCGCGTGTGACAGCCCCCGTGTCCCCTCACGGACCGGGCACAGCCGTGGTGTGTGTGACAGCCCCCGTGTCCCCTCCTGAACCAGACTGTGTGAGGAGACGCAGACGCCCTCCCACACCAGGCAGGGTGCGTCACATCTGGGCCTAATATCTCTCTGCAGACTGGGGCTGGGTGAGGCTCTCTGGCTGAACACAGCTTTATGATTAGACTCTTTGCAGAATCAAACTAAAATAATGCCTTACACATCTGGAATTCTACCCAGGAAAATGAGGTTTTTGAAAGTTGCCAATGTGAAGCAGGGGGAAGGGAGAGCTTCAGTTTGAAAAGAAAATAAAACACCCCAACTTTGTCCTAAATGCCCATCTATCATACTATTCTGTCTGTAAGAAAAAGCAGTGTGTAGGAGTATTGCACTCAGTTAGCAAATAGCAAATCATCCTGCTGCTGTTAATTATCTGTCAGGATTCCTCGGGTGAGTCTGGGATTTGCATTTTAGGTGTCAGAAAAACCATCCATTACTGGGGCTTCTACCCACTGCAAGGGTAAATGTTACATGCATAAATTTAGAAAGTGTGTTCTAATTTTAAGCACAGAAATAAAAATAAGTAATTCGAAGGGGATACTCTATATTTCTAATTCCCAAAAAAATGTCCTAATCTTATTGACCCAAGGATTGAGCCATGCTCACCCTGCTCACAGCAGTGACCCAGAGCTCCAATTTTTTGCGCCATGTCCGGTAGGCAATTCATCTAAGATTGTGTTTAACAAGTGAGATATGTAGTTTAAGGTATACCTGCCTCCTATATTGTACAAGCAACAGCAGCTCGATAAAACTTGTAGTGACAATCTATTTTTCTTACCTTTTTTACAAAATGTTCACAATATTCTGCAAAGTCCCAAAAGGTAGAAACTTGTACTGTGCTCCTTTGCTTTCTTTCCTAGGTTTTGTAACTATGTTGCAGCGTGACAAAGAAAATTAGGAGAAATTAATATATTGATGAAGATTTCTTATCATGTTTTAAGAAATTAAGAATTGATGAAAAGTTGCATTACAGGTCAAATGCCTAAAAGCTTTTCCTTCTAAATGTTCAATGTATTTGATAGCCCTAAGATAGAATGTGGTCCTATCCTTACCTGAGTAAACCAGTATCAGTCAAAGTGACTTCAACAGAGATATGTTGACTTTATTACCTGAAGGCTTGATCCATTATAATGTAACGTAATGTAGCATAACATATTTGTGTCCTAAATTCTCAATACCATTGATGAGAAATTCAAGCCATGACTTAGGATTATACTTTTACAATTAAAACAATAATTATTTGCATCTTTCAGGAGCAGAATCATGTTAAAGCAGGAAAGGAGAAAGCAAAAGGTAAACATGTCTAGCTATCTTGGATTTTATATTGATATATAAATGCATTAGTTGATTCACTTAGGAAAAACTTTCAAAGCATTTGGAGTGAGACTCAGAACTGTAGCATAACAGTTGTAATGCATTTGCCTGACTGCCTGTAACTTTTAGGGCAGAAGTCTTGTTCTAGGTTTACTCACTGAATTCCAGCAGGAAGAGGAGGGAGTAGGAGAAGGCATGAATGAATGAATGAATGTACCCAGTTTAAGTTTTACTGAATTATTTCTGTTACTATATTTTGTTGGTGTGCGCTGACACATGGGATCGCTTGAAGCCTGACAGTGACAACCACATGGTCAGCTAGCCTAACACACATATGCACAGCTATTTTTCTGGGCTACATAAAAGGATGTTAGGCTCATTGAAGTACCTTACACTGGCATTTGCAAAAGTAGGCCAGCTTATTTGTATTTTGAATCTGAAAGTGAAATAATAGAATTAAATTTATCCCTGGCATAGCAGAAGACATTTCAAATAGGAAAGAGAAAGAAAACGGTAAGAGAAAATAGTTATAACCACAGTAAGAGAAGTCAGTTTCCTCCTCAGCAGCTGGGAGAAAAGAGACAGTATAGGGAAGCTCCACCACTGAAGCTGGTACCCCTCAGTGTGCAAAGCAGATGCACTGACATATACAGCAGAAGGGAAAACAGGCTGACAGTATGGCAACAATCTCTGAAATGAAAACCTTTACCTAAGGGAATGTGGGAGCAACCAGCAGCTTGTTGCCCCCATCACTTTCCTAGTCTTCTGGAGGCCTGTGAGTTCTCAAAAGATCTGTTTTCTCAGGGATTTATTGGTCTAAGCCACATGATTTACATTACAACTATGTAATTTGCTTCAGCGGAGGAAAGAAAACAGGAAAGGATCCAAGACAGGATTGTTTTTAGTACTTTGGTGCTAAATTACTAAACACAGTAGTAATTTTATAATTGCTATTATAAAATTAGTAGTAATTTAGAGGTGATGGGAAGAAAATACCTGGGACACTGAAGGGACATGGATGCATTTTGGGGGTGTGGACTCCAAAGCAATACGAATTTTGAAGTGTTGATTTGTACACAGGCTGAATTTACCTTGCTGCAGATATTCTTCTTAACTGAAGAACAGGTATTTTCCATAGGTAATAACATCCTAGAAAGCTAAAGACTGTGATACAAGAAATTATACTGGAAAATAGTTACCAACAAATATATTGAGCGTATTAGTTACATGTAATCTGCAATCAGGAGAGGAATTACATTTCAGAAGAAGAGCCAATGCTATTTTATGTTTTGGCATAGCCTTCAGTTTTCACTATCCTTCTTGTGGTTAAAATAAAGAAATCTTACTGGTTTTATTTATTCATCTGCTGTGCTTGATGCTAATGATTCTAGGACAATTATAAATAGTCTTCTACAAAATGGAGATTTTTGTCTCCTACATTTTCCAGAATTATCTGCCTGATATATTCAAAGTGTCAGTCATATCTCTTTTTGTTCCTTGCGACAAAAAGCCTTTCCAAAGTCCCAGTCTTAGAGATTTTTCTTCTTTACCTTTTTCTCTTTTTTTTTTTTTGTCACAAGACTATTTTCTATGTCAAGAAAGATGAAGTTGGAGAACAATAAATGCTTTGTATCATTATAGATGGCCGTGTGTATGTAATCTTGCTGATTATTTGCCTACTAGCTTATAAGCTGCCTAAAAAGCCCAAGTTTTAATTTTTCTAAGACTTTTTCCTTGCAGAATTTTGGTATGTCTTTTATTTTAAAGAAATATTTTTAATGATCATACACAAAGTTTGAGGCATGACTGTTTAAGAACTAAGTTTTTGGCATCAAGAGAACAGTGATTTATTTTGAATATGACCAAATTATGCTTGCAGTCTTTTTCGATGCAATAAAAATAAACTAAATAACAGTAGACACAGTGTAAGAATTCAGAGATTTAACCATGTGCTTTTATTATTAGGAATGGTTTACGAAGAATTATATATGCTGCTAACATGTTGTTGAAGCTTCTGTCAAAAACTTATTCTCTGTTTTAAAAAATTTAGGAATTCTTTGAAAAGAAGAAACTTAAATCAAAGATGAAGCTGCTGGGAGTATCATCTCCTAAAAGTTCAGCAGTCAGTTTAGATCTCCTCAATCTTTATGTTGTTAACCAGATATCAACCAAAAAAGACAACACCGGTGAGTTTAGTGTAACAGTGTTCTGACTTCACAGTTCACAGAATCAGTTACCCTTAACTATTACTATTACTGTAGTTCTTGTTCTTCCACTTATAACTTAATGCTCAAATAAGTGTTGTTTTATTTTTAAAATAAAAGATTGTAAGTACATACAAAAATTATGACTGAATAAAAAGTCAGGACGTAAGAGGAATCAAATAACCTTGGCTACTGCCTACTTCACCTTTAAAGCCTTGTACACTTATGCACCTTCCTCATTCCATCCAGTAATTTTACCCTGCATCCATTTCTTTTTCCCTTTGCCATTGAATGGGTCCATTTGTATTCCACTTCCTTTTTTGTAACTTTTGGGGGGCATTTGGAATAGTCTGTCAGTTCTACCCAGAGTATCTTTCTTAAAATCCATCATTAAGCTCCTAAAAACATCTCTACAACTTGAGTCCTAGCTCAAGTGACATATTTATAAACCAGATTGTGGAGAATTTGTTGTCCTGAGCTCAGGAAGATTAGAAGGTGACTGAGGAGGGCAACAGAGCTTGTCTACACACAGCAGCTGACCATAAATAATTTCATACTATAATGCCATTTAGAAGAGAGCTCTTGCATTGCTAGTAACAAAGAAAGCAACAAAAAAAAAATGGCTTTAAATGGATTAAGAAACTAAAACAACAGCTTTTGTACTCTAATGAAAATTCAGGAAGCTCAAAAGTTTCTCCAAGCCCAGTGCTGACATTCCAAATACTTCCATTGCAGAGAACATGAGGAAGCCAGTCCACATTGATATCACTGAAGATGTAAAAATACCTGTTAGGAGGCACAACATAGAGCTTCCCATGTCACCACTACGTACACAACATACGTCAAACTTAGACGACATCCAGAACAGGTACTCGTATAAAATAGGCAGTAGTTAAGCTATAATGAAGTTCTGGAAAAGATATTTCATGATGGTCTTATATTTGGGGTATTAAGTAAACATAAATATACCATTCTAAGATGAAGTTTCACAACCACTCCTGGCATTCCAGTGATACTCTTACTGTGAGAGAGTAAATAAATGTATTCTAAATAAAAACTGTACATGAAGCTGGGAGGTTTTTAAAAAAAATAATGGTTTTTTTTACTCATGTCAGGTACATACACTAAGTTTATCTCACAGAGCAGGCTATTCAAACAGCATTTCCCACTTCCACTGTTTTTCCATCCAACTTCAGACACCCTAAAGTAAGTGACTTGCACACTGGCTGCTCATAACTGCTTAAGAATTGAGCCTTTTTAAGATGTGTGGAAAAATATTCTTGAATTATTTTGAAATTAATACTCAGAATGTTTTTAATCTTGTATAGATCATATATCTTGTATTTCATAGGCTGTTTTTATTCATTTTACAAGGTTACAAAAGCAAGTATTGGACAGCAGAAGGCAGCATCTCTCAGAGAAAGTAAAATACCAGCATAATGTAAGTAAGAGTATTGTTCTCACTGACGTAAAGCTAAAAATGCACAGCAATGACTGTATTAAGTGAGGTTTCAAAGAGTGACCGAATCTCACGGATACTGAAACATGTGAAGTCTTCCTCTTTAAGGCTGTACTGATATGCTATTTTCCAGTCATATTTTATATTTGTTCCTGCTATTTCTTACATATTTCTTGAAAGGCTCACCTTTTTTTAGGCATTTTCCAAAATACTTAAGAATATCTGTGCTCTAACATAGTCACAAAGGACAGAGATTATGGAAAAGAGACTGAGGCCAACAGCAGGTAAATTCAAAACATTGTATATATACAGAAATGTGAAATGATGAAATGTGAGAATCATAGACAGAAGTGAGTCTTTAAGAGGAACTTAATACAAGTCTCAGTGGATACCATTGGGAAGTTCATACACTTACTGAAGTTACAGTGAAAAACATTCTCTACATAGAATTTAGGCTTTTTTTAATGACCCGTTCCACTGTTGTGTAAAAAGCCAACCAACCAAAAAAAAACCCAACCAAATTAGTAAAACCATTAGAAGACACTTAGTTTAGGTTACTCAGACTTGCTGGATAATGTAGCTCCTGCTCCTGCTATTCATATTGGATAGGACTCTGAGGAAAAGATGCTTGCAAAAGATGCTTGCACAATATTGTTCTGTATGTTCTTGGCCCATTCATGTTGCCAAAGCATGTTTTGCTAGAGTGAGAAAGACAGGTGTTTTTCTAGTGTTAGAAGTTCCTTTCTTTTGAGTCAGGAAGAATTACTTAGTATGGGTGAAAAGTTTAGCTGTCTAATGTGTTTCAGCCAAAATCTCCATGAGCTGCCACTACTTCTTTGGATATCACATTGTCAGCCTTCCTTTATGACTCTTTTTCATCTGTTTTTTTGAAGACAGAGAGGACATATTTCAGATTTAGCATGGCCAGAAATAATGGAACAAAATGATAGCTAAGTTTCTCCTCAACCTCCACTTGTACGGATACATTTACGTCAGTTCATCAAAACACGTGATAATGCAGTGTGCACACACAGAAAGCTAATTTAATGTATGGATCAAAAAATAAAGTCTAAGGCCTGTATGTTGCAAAGAACTGTTTTTAAAATCTTCATAAGTTGAAGTATATCCAATTTAAGTAATTAAGATATTAATTACTTTATTTTAATTAAATAAATGTAACTAATAATTAATTTAAAATTAAATTAATTTTTATTATTTTCTTTATTAAGCAGTGCTTTAAAGGGGCTATAAAATTAATAGTTTTCAGCTTTCTGGAAATGTACAGTTTTGTGGGACATAGATTTTGTGTGATTAACGTACAAGGCTTTTGCACTCCATTAGTAGTTTGTGCTGCCTTCACTGGATAAACTGGATTACAGGCATTACTTCCATGTAGCTGTGGAAACAGTGACATTTCATGAGTTTTGCCTTCAAATTTCTCCTTGTCTTCTGATCTGCTTGAGATAGCATTGTTGGTATCACAACACGCTGGAGTTCTCAATGGACTGAAATATTTTTCATCTTACTACTTAAGAACCAAGTCAGCAGATCATTTACCTACGCGTCTAAAGCTAAAAATGTATTTATACCCATCCCTCCTCAGGGTATTTGTGTGCATGCTTCAACTTAAGTAGGTACTTATGTGTTTCCCTGAAATAAGCCCTTATTACCTTATGTTTTTCACAAAAAAATACATGGATGTTTTCTGTTGCATGTGGTATATATGCAGAGTTGTAAAATATGTAGAAAGGTTTGATTACTTTGAACTTTATGCTTACATCAAAACAGGTTTAGATAAATAAAATGTCTCTTTGATATGTTTTGCCTAGTTATCACAAGTAACAGAATTAACATATGCTGACTCTAATATGGGAAATGAAGACAACATAGCAAGATCTTTTAGTGCCTGCCCATTGTCCTCTTCTACTTTTTGGTCCTCTAACTGTACACAATTTTCAGAAGAACATTTCAACACAAACTTAATGGGCAACACCTGGGAACAGACCTATGAAGAGAAGATGAAAAACCAGGTTTGATTAATATTTTGTCATTTCCGCAGAATTATTTTAAACTAACTTTCATTTATTTAGGGTGTAGAATTAGTGTAATGGTGCAGATAATTATGAATGTTCAACATTTGTTGTAGGCTGGTGGCAATGAATATCCCATATATACAAATATATTTTTTTTATTGTTATGAAATGCACTTAACTTGAGCTTTTCACTGAGCTGTCAGTATCACTGATATTCACAGAAAGAGAGCTAGTCACATACCTCTGGCTTTCTTTTTTTTCTGGCTTGTAATGTTGGTTAAAAAAAAGCTGAAATGTATTACAGTTATAAATACAGCTTTCTTAAATGTACAGTTAGTATAACTGGGTATCATATGATCCCAGGTGATCACCGTGACCTAATTTGTAATCATGCAGTGTCTCAGTGAGTAACATAGTTCTTACACTATTCTCAGTGCTCGTAAAAGGATCGAGAAAAGCCTGCTGTTTAACTCAAGTTAAGTTTAAGAAATGATTGCAAGTTATTTGTTCTGATGCATGTTACTATTTTTTTCTTTTTGTTAACTTTGGGATTCTTAAAAGAATCATCTTTAGAAAAGTAGTAGCAAATATAAGGGGACTGTTATAATATGCTTTATTTTTAGAAAATATATTATTTATTGAAAACAGTAAAGCAAATCCTATGTGTATCACCAGTGGTATTTTAAAGTCTTGAGGTAAGTGAGGAAGGAGTACTTTAGGGCTTCAGAAGGGATATGTTGGCTTGTTCATGGAATGGGTAGGCAGAAACCCACAGGAAGCTGACCTGAAGGACAAAGGAGCCCAAGAAAGATGTTTTCAAAGCACAAGGGCAGTCCACCTCAATGTGCAAGAGAATGAGTAGGTCCTGGAGGCCAGTTTGGCTGAATTGGGGAACTCCTGACTGAGCTCAAATGCAAAAAAGAAGTGTGGAAGGAGGGAAGGGCCACCCAGGAAGAATACAGCTTGAGCTCCTGAGCTTGGAGGGGTGCCATTGGGATGGCCAGAGCTGAAACTCACAAGGGGTGAGAAGGGCAGCAAGGAGGACTTCTATAGGTATGTCATCAGCAGAAGGAATCCAAGAAAAATGCTGTCCACTGCTAAATAGCATTGATGACCTAGTGACAAAGGACATGGAAAAGTCTGAGACACTTGAGACCTACTTTGCTTCAGGCTTTTCTGACAAGGTCTGCTCTCTGGTACATCTTAAAGCTCGGTAGAGAGTTTGGGGGAGAGTGGTACAAAACAGTAGCGAAGGAACACATTAGGGAATCCTTAGTAACCTGGGCATAAAGAAATATGTGGGACTGGACAGGGTGCATCCAAGTATATTGAGAGAGTTGGATGACACCACTTCAGGGCAGATGTCTGTCATCTTTGAAAGACTGTGATGATCAGGAAAGCTTCTCAGTGACAAGAAATACACAAATGTTATGCCCATCTGCAAAAACATAAGCACGATCTGGGGAAGTATCATCTCGCCTCTGTCCCTGAAAGGATTATGGAACTAGACCTCAGTCAGAGATTAATACTAAGTCCAGTATATCTTCATTAGAGAGTTGGACAATGGGATAGAATGCACCCTCAGCACTTCAGCAGGTTCGTGGATGGCACCAGATTGGCAGAGCGATCATTACAGTAGCAGGGCTGCCTCTCAGAGGGATCTTGACAAGCAGAAGGCCACCAGGAACTTCATAGAGTTTAACAGAGAAATATGAAGCCCTGCACCTCAGGAGAAATGACCCCACACATCAGTGCAAGTGGGGACTGATTGAGTAGACAGCAATTTTGCAGAGAAGGACCTGAGGGTGCTGGTGGACAGCAAGTTGTACTTGAGTCAGCACTGCACCCTTGTAGCAGCAGAGGCCAACTACATAGAGGGCTGTGTTAGAAAGACCATACCCAGCAGTCAAAGGCAAGTGATTATTTCAGTCTGAGCAGCATATGTGAGAACACATCTGAAATACTGTGTCCAGTTTTGGGAACACCAGAACAAGAGAGAGATCAACAAACTGTAGCAAGATCAATGAAGGGCCACAAAAATTGTTAGGGGATTGGAGCACATGACGAATGTGGAGAGACTGAGCAAAAAGTGCTTTCATAGCCTGGGAAAGAGAAGGCTATGACAGTGAGGTGTGAAATAACTGCTGTCTTCCACAGTCTAAACAGAGTTACAGACAGGACAGAGCCAGAGCTACGCAGGGAAATGGCAAGAAGTAAAAGTCACAAGTTTCAACAATGGAAATTCCGTTTGTACGGGAAAAAAATATTGTCATGAAAGTAGTAAAGCACCAGAAAAGACCATCCAAACAGGCTGTGCAATCTCAGTCCTGAACAATCCTGAACAATCTGGCCTAACCTTGAAGCTGGCCCTGCTCTAAGCAGGTTGGACTAGATACCTCTTGAGGTCCCTTCCAGACAACACCTTTCTATGATTATTTGATCCTCAGTGGAACTTCAGCTTGTTACAGTCTATCAAACTAGCTCATACTATGAGAGGTTGGGGTGATAACAGGACATTTTGCATATTAACAGTGATGCACAAATATGGAAAAGTGTGAGTTATACAGAACGCAGGCTGTTAAGTAAGTTTTGGCTTCTAGTGTAAAGATAAAAAGAAGTGAAAATAGTGAGAAAATGTGTATTGTTTGCAAACCCAACTTTAAAGTTTTAAGCACTAAAATTATTATATATATTCAGAGTTTGACAGCTTCTACTGTTTTCACAGCCAGGAAATAGTTCTGTTCAAGACCCTTGGATTACAAAAAGCCCGTATATTTTCAGGAAGTCTGATACAGTGCATCAGGAACTGTTTAAGCCATTGCATAGGTAGGGAGTGATTTTGCATTAAAAAGAGAAATAACAGTCAAGTTGAAGTAAGAAAAATACTAAGATAATCTGAAGCTTATTGCTACTTGATTTTTTCACTGATTATTGATGCTTTTCAAATAGAAAATTAAATTAAATTTGCTGAAAGGCAGCAAAATGTGAATTTTAGGTAGGCACGTGGACCCATGATCTATGTTTTGCAATGTCACACACATGATGGTGTTACTGAATTCACCCCGAGTGAGAAGCAGAAATTTACTAAGAGGTCACAGCGAGGATAGCTGCCTCAGCTCTCATTAGTTCTGGTCACTGTTGCAAGTGCTTTTCTGATAACCTTGATGCTGTAGCAATTGAGCAGCTTCTCTACCTACACTGTTTACATTTGGAATTCCAGGAACAAAGCATTTTTTCCTTCTCTTTCATATGTGATCCTACTATAACGGGTTTTAGAATTGTTTCAATAATACTTTTATAAGAATATACACTTTTTTAAAAAAAGAATGGATAGAAATCTAGACTATATTTCTTTCTGTATGTGCTAATTAAAAATCTGTTTAATCAGAGAGGGTTTAGGGCCAGACTTATTTATACTGAACATTTCCTTTGTTTCTTTCCAGGGGCTCTTACCTTGGATCTAGGGGTCTTACAGGGCTAATCTTCCTTTACTCTTTTTATTCTGTAGGTCTGCTGTCTAGCTGAAAGTTCCTATCGGTCTCTAGCTTTGGCTTTGGCCATAAAAAGGCCATATATTTTGTTGTTCCTGAAGTACCCACAGTGTGTTTGCCTGTGAGGCAAGTGACTGATAAGCTCACTGACCGCATGATAACTGGATGAACACATCAGCTTCCAGTCCTAGTCCCCTTAACTTTCTCTCTTCTCCTAGCTTCTCCTGAAAAACCTAAAAATGAGGATTAAAAACCTAAAAAAACCCCAAAACCTAAAATGAGGATAACATTCACCTCATTGCATATCTTGGTGAATTCCCGATGAATATCTTTACATTAAAGCCCTACCTAACCTGATCTCACCTGCATCTCCCCTTTCATTTCTCTACAGGCTCTCAGGCCCGCAGTTGTCTGCTTATGGCACCTCCCTTAGTCCTCTGCCCATTCATGGCTCACTAACAGCATCTCTTTTCCAACTATTCTTCAAAACCATTTCTTTGTATCATCCTTGTTTTGTTTTCATCCATTATAGTTATAAATTCTTATACCTCAAAGCTGGCAGTTCTCCTGGGAAGGGAGCTTCTTTCACTGTATGTGAAAAGTAGAGTATAAACTTATATAGCTGTTTAATGCAATTGTAACATACTGATGATGTAGTCAATGTGCATACATCTGAGAGCTGTGGCACCTCAAGATCATTAAATATTAACTAAAAATTTTAGATGTCTAATAAAAATATCAGATATCTTTCACTCTGAATAGTGCTTAGCTATTTCCTCATCTACTATTAACTTTTACCTAGCATTATAAAATGTTCAGCTGGAGTGAAGAAGGAGCCTCTGGATTGTTTCACAAAATGTTTTTGCCTTTCTCACATAGATCTATCCAAGTCTCTCCAGAAACAAACTCTAGTGTGTTTAGCCTTTTGGAAATGTTTGGGGGTTGGGGGGGTGGGGTTCTGTAACTAGAGGATGCTATTTTCTCATTTATATTCTCTAGGATCTTTATTCAGTTCCAAGTATTTGCTGATCAAAACATTACAGACTTTTTCTCCAGTAACAGTTTCCTCTACTACATTTCAGTTTTCAAGTTCCGTTGATAGTATTACTCAAAAATTTTTAAAGAAAGGGCATTTTTTAAATGACCTTCTTTGCCAATTCTCTGTGCTTCAGAAACCTCTCATTTTTTTTGCTCAGATTTTCTTAAAGGTCAGTCAGTAGATCAAGCCTAGAAAAAAGCAGTCAAAATGTTTGATTAAGAGCCAAGTAAGTGAAAGCATGATAGCTTTCATGCTAATGAGGCTAGCATGATAGCGTTTTCAGAACCACTACTATCAGAAATAGGGGCAAAACAAAATGCCTAACTGGCCTCTTGACAGTGGAACAGAAAAAATTCTGTGCTGAATGAGGATTACTGACCTCAAGTACAAATGGAAATCACTTGCTAAAGAGACCAGGAATTAAGCACTACACAGAGCTTATTATGGGCTTTCAGTACAGGAGAGAACTGTAGTCTTGAAGAACAAACAATTTTTATGAACAGAAGAAGCTGTCTTCCTCTTTTTTTTTTTTCCCCCCCCCCCAAAGTGGACTTTGGTCAGCTGGTGGAGCAGCAGTGACATACTGTGGCTGATTTTATAAATCACAGTTCCCTACTCAGGAAGATGTGGAGACATCATGAAACAGAACCCCTTTTACATCAACCTTAGTGTAAAGTGGAAATAAAATACAGGACGCTTTTTCAGCTGAAATAATGTACATTTGGGATAAAAGCAAGTGTGATGAGCAAAATCTTTCAGGTTTTTATCAACAAGTTATCATAATTTGTTGTGTTGGCAGTTAGTATTTTGCTCATTTATGTAGGGAACTGTTTCTTCTTTTCTACCCCCTCACCCCCCCCACCCTCCACCCCCAGGCTAGACTACATGAATTCTGCCAGGAAAAATCCAGTGATAATGACCACTAACGAATCAGAAAACAGTGAAGGAATAAAAGAACTATTGTTTGGTGTTGTGAAAGAAACTGCAGAACCGAAAGCTCCCCAAGATGGAAGTGATTGTTCCTTTCTGGCACTGTTCGAAGATGAGAGCCAACCCATCCACAATAATCCTTCCACAAAGCATTTTAATCCTTTTGTTAACCAAAGCAGTACTGCCATTTTTTTCATTGATCCTGATGATAGAAAGCAAATGACCAACATAAATTATCCTTGTAATACTAGAGAGGCTTATCCTGCAATCAATGCAGAAAAAAGTTCTGCAGACAGACACCTTGAAGGCATTTTCACAGCTCCAGAACAGGTTTTACTTAAAAGTAACAATGCCTCAAGTGCAAGCTACAAGAAAACCAGTGAACTTCATAAAACCCATCTGCAGGACTGTCATGAGGGACAGCACTACTTCATACCCTCTGAAAACAAAGAAAAACCTGCAAACCTTGAAAAAATTGGTGAGTGTCAACATTTTAAGGACATATATTCTGGTTTTTATTCTCCTTGTAAAGATATATGGTTTTTATAACTAGAGATTTGTCTGCCCCAACCGAAAACATATCATGAATCTTCAGAATGCAGTAATTTAATTTTAAATCCAATTAATTAAATTATTTTTAAAAGTTTACAGAAGCATTTGTTTCAAATTGCATTTATGCTATTGTGTTTTAAAATCAAGGTGTGCCTTTTTATTTTAGAGGCATTTGCTTATCACCATGATCAGCGGATTAACTTAGAGGAGAATGTACAAAACTATTCAAGAAAAAAAAGGTGAGTGTGATAGAAATTATCAATCTATTAAGTAGTGATAACTGCAGAGACCTTGCTGAATTGTAGAAATCCTGCTAAGAGGACATGAAGGCAAAATTCTAAACAGTTTACTGAAGACCCAAGTTTTGCCAGTGAAAATAGTAGTGAATAAACTTATACCAATGTAAGCCCTTTGTACTGTTGTTCATCTGCCTATAATAAGTATAGAGAAAGACTGCTTCATGGGACAGTTCTGAGGCCCTGAAGTTAAGCTGGTGCTCTGACTTGCCCTCTAAAAGACCCTGTCTCCTTCCACTGACTACAGAGGAAGTTAGCATCTTCTCTGGGCTAAAGTTAGTATGTGTGAGTGCCAAGTGTTTTACAAAAGACGGTTTTGTCAAATACTCTGATCCATAACAACTGCCGTTTTACAAAGCAGCACTATCTTCTGTCATCTCTCATATTACATTATGCATTTCAACAGAAAAGAAGTTTGTTAAATCTCAGGTTCGGAAATAAGTTCAATGATCTCAATAGTGGGAAGCATTTCATGGTTACTGAAGACAAAATAAAAACTGAAGACAAAAAGGTCATCAGTAATGATTTTAATTCAGAAGAAAATAAAGTACAGGAGGGGAAATCACTTACCAGAGAACTCTGTGTTTGCATCCCTCAGTGATGACGAGTCTGTGAAAGAATCAGCCTGGAGACAGAATCAGCTCTTTGGATTTGAAGAGGTAACTTTTTACAGAGACATAATTTTTGTCAAACCGACTGTTTGCACCATTCATTTGAGGTGGGGAAGGAATGTCCACAACAGTTAGAAACTGAGGTGGGGAAGGAATGTCCACAAAGGTTAGTTAATCTGAATTAACTTCTCTGGAAGCTTCTTTTCCTTCTTGGTTTATATAGGGCAGACAGAAAGAACAGCTTGTAGTTCAGTGGTTCAGACAGACAGCCCTCTCAGGTCCATCATTTACATGGTTTGATTCACATCTAAGCTGATGCCTGAAATACGTTGCATAAGTTAGCCATTAACCCTTAGGATCAGATTCTGCAGGCAGTGCCCAGACATTGCATGCAGGACACTTCAGTATTATAAAGGAACTTTATGCCAGTAGAAATATAAAGAATCCTGTAGATATTTTGCCCATAGAAGTCACCCAGGTACATACAGTATTGCTCAGGGGTATTTTACCTCTTGAAATAATTTGTGGTACAGTGCCGTGACTCCTTTATGTAATACAAAAACTAAATGTTCCTCACTTACCCTGAAGTGCTGGTTAAGCTGAACCCTCACTATTAACACTTACTTATTTTTAAAAGTTCACAACAGCACAAGAGAAAGAGTATAAGTTTGGAGTGAGTTCAAATCTTCACGTGATGGAGAAGGGTTAGTACCATTTATACATCATTGAGTCAAAAATCACATTTTTCTCTATGTGTGAAACTAGCACAGTTACTTTGAAAGCCAGGGAGAAGTGTTTTGATCTTTTTAGGATGTTACATTTGATGAGGGCTTGTATTTTTGATTCACACAGCACTGTATAAAGAAGACTAGCATTACCAGGTAACTAAGAACTATCTGTATTTGCTTTTCCTTGAAGAGATAAATTCAGGTTAACTTCTCTCTGGTGAGTATTACACACATGTTTTTCATTGTCCCATTTCCTCCAAAGTTGTCCCCTAAACTGAAAAGCCAGATCTGAAAGTAGGGGTAACTGCCAAAAAAAAAATATAAATCCACGGGAGAGGTCAAGAGTATTCATCTGAACACCACAACGCAAATTTACCAACATCACCACATAGTAAAATGCCAAGTAAAGGCCAGTCACTTTCTTTCTTTCTCTTCCTGCAGACATCTGTTGGTTGGAAAAAATCTTGAACATGTGTTCTCTATTAATTAATATCTTCATTAGGTGTTCAACATGTGCCATTTTACTGGTCTAGTCTTTACTAGTCTTTACTTCTCTTCCACTAGACTATATGCTGTCATTCCACATGTGGCCAGAGTGAGAGGGGTCAGCAGGGAGATCCCATGTCTTTTTTGCTCCCTCAGTAGCTGCAGGGGTCAGCTGTGCTGGCTGCATTTCAGAGCAGAAGATCTCCTAAGGGCCTCCAAGAGAAAAACATGGCCGTAAGCCCATGTAACTTGTATGCAGGGAATTTGCTGTGTTCTCTCCCTGCCCTTGCTCTGCAGAGTCCTTCCTCCTTTTCATAGCATCATAGAGTAGTTTGGGTTGGAAGGGACCTCTAGAGATCATCTAGTCCAACCCCCCCTGCAATGAGCAGGGACATCTTCCACTAGACCAGGTTGCTCAGAGCCCCGTCCAACCTGACCTCGCTTTTGGGTAGCACGGTTCTGCTGCTGGTGCAGGCTGCTGATTAACAGCATAGCTGAAGCTTTGAGGCATCCATCTCATGCTTTGTGTTAAGATGTATTATCCTGAGGGGAAAAGAATTGGCTACTGCCAAGACCTAGATTGACCTTGAGAACACGTTATTTATTAAACAGTATCTTAAAACTGCATCAGAAGTAGTACTGTTTAATTCTACATGCTGTACTTGAGAGGTGGATGTTTGGGGAATTTTTGGAGAGTAGCCTTTCTTTCCTTTTCATCTTGTTTTTCAGATGTGGAGTCATCACTCAGCAGCCAGTCTCCCAGTTGTTCTCCAAGGCAGACAGAGAGCTATTTCAGCTCTAGTCCTGACATGGTGAGCACTGCCCCTTTATGCAGGGGTTCGTTTGAATGATACCTGTATGCCTGAGTGCATCTAAGGGTGGATGTAGCTGGAATCTTATTTATGGCTTTGTTTTGTACAAGGCAACATCACGTGTGAGGAAAACAAGAAATGATTAGTTGTAAATTTTCCTAAGTAGTTTAACAGATGCGTGGTCTGGTCTCTTGATAACACCAGGCCTTGCGGAATTACAATAACATGACTGTGGGAAGATGCTAAGCAAGCTTCTGCTCTCTTCCCTGACATATAGCTGCCTTACATTACAAGCCTGTAAGGGAAGAGGGCTTGACACACTGTGTGTTTTCAGCCATTCTTGAACACAAAAATGCCACAACATAAGAATATAAATTCTGTGTGAGAGTGAAGGTCCGCCTTACCCACCTTCTCTACAATGAAGGCCAGGAATATACCCCTGGAGAAAGGATGAAAAAAAACCCCAAACAACCAAACCCAGACAGTTCTGGCCTTTCTCTTTATTTCATTAACTTGGTTATTAGTTAGTCATTACCTTAGTTATTGAACTATTTTAACAGTTGCATTCACACAATTCTGTTCAAATAGTCTGAAGAGGAAGACACAGCCAAAAAGAAAGAATATCTGAATGAACAGTCCTTGAAGATAGACGATGCCAACCTAATCTCAGCCTCAGCAAGCAGAGAGCCCCCCAAGACCTCTCACACCAGAACCATGCCTCTCCAGCCCAGCAGTATTTTGACTAGAGAAGCAGCAAACCATCTTCAGGAGAAAGACTCTATTTTATGTGCCACAGAGGAGGAAAATAAAAACCACACCGCCCCATCTGAGGGCAGCTCCTTATACCAAGCCCTTAAAAGAGAACATGTCACTCGCAGGACCAGGTGTGACGTTTGGTCGCAGACTGAGGGCTTTGTTACAGCAGTAGAGAAAGTGGATGTTGCCACCCAGTGTGGCACCATGCTGGTTTGCAGCTGCGGGAGCTCCCTCCCCACCGCCCGCAGCCCGGGGGGGCTCCCTCCTGCCCCCAGCCCCGCAGGCAGCGCTGGAGGGCACGGAATGCCAGCGGGTGAGGAGCTGCAGCCTGCGGGTGCCAGCAGCGCAGCAGGAATAGCGGCGCTTTCTTCTGAAGCCGAGTATCTGAGTCTGGCTGGCAGAAGGACTTTAGAGGTGCTGAACTACATTGATATAATGAAGGAGAGAGATAAGCAGTGACCGGCTAGAATGGCACGTAAGGAATACGGAAGTCTTGTTCTGTTCTCACTGTGTTTCATTTAACTGGCATATCTTGATTTTTCTAGCCTGGTTAGAGAAAACATTTTTTTGCTATCTGTTTGCTTTATATTAACTATGATCTCTATCTACCTACTGCTATCTCTAACTATGGATTTCTATAGATCTCAAACTGTTAACATAGGATTTTACAATAGCTTATTAAATGTAAACCTTAGGAATTACATTTGCTTTCCCACCATATATCCATAGGATTCTGTAGTTTGGGATTGACTTTGCTTCTCTTGAAGGTAGTGAAAAGATTCTGTTTCACTTCAAAACATATTTGAAGTTGCTTTTAGTTCAGCACTATTGTCTGATTCTTATCCAGTTCAACAGGCAAACTAGTCTTTGCCATATGTTTGTACTAAATACAAAAATGGGAAACAACAGAAAATGTACATCTGCACACATAGAATAAAATGTAATTTAAAAAGTACTAATTTATTAATTAAAAAAAAAAAAAAAACCAACAAAAAAACAAACCACCAAAACAAACAAATGCTTAATCTTCCTTCCATAGCAGATTTATTGATTCATTCTCTGGCTGTTAATACTGAGAAATCTTTTATGTGTTTTATGTATTTTGCCTGCAGATTGAAAATCTGAAATGCTTTCTTCTTCATTTCAGTGTTTGTGTGAAGCTACAAATCACAACAAATAAAAGTTTCTGATAATATTGTTTCTAGGTTATATTCTTTCCTTCTAAAAAAGTTCCTAGTAAAGGTGGCAGGGAGACTCACTGTTACTGACATCTATTTAAATGTCCATACACCTTTATCTGTATCTGTATAGCTTGTGTATGTGCATAAGAAAAGGTAAGTGTGTGTGCGCGCGTGTGTGTGCGCGCGTGCGTGTGCAGGAGATTTGCTTTTATACGGATAATAAGTTGTGCTTTGTCCCTTAGAGACAGCTGTTAAAACACTCACTGCCGTTATTCCCACCAGGTCAGGTTTTTTTATTTCTACATTCTGTAATAAAAGGTTTTGCAGATGAAGGGATGCTTCTCACCCAGCCCTGATGAGATCCGTAGCGATTCTTTGTCTCCATTCTCATCATCAAACTAGTGGCTGTGTTTTTTTGAAGCTAAGAGCCAATTTTAGAAGATGGTCTACATTGCCCAACAGTCTGCAGGTTTATGGCTATGCCATTCTAAAAATAGCGTCTCAGAAATTTCAGTGGACTTTTCTGTACTCGGAAGAAAACAGCATTGTCTTTTATATATATATAAATTGCATACATGGGAAGTGTTTTGCCCAGCCAGACTTCTGAAATGTGTAACTATCATTTAGCCAATTCACTTCCTAAGGCTTGACATAAGCAGATTTTCCTTTTTTAGGTTGCCTCAATTTATTGTCAAAGCAAGCTCCCTAGTAATTTTTTTATCTGAAACTGCCATGTTCATCTTCTTCACAGGAGGTATAATTTATTTGGATAACAGCTATGATTTGCTGAAAGCTCAGCCATTACCGGTGGTTTGTAAGGCAGAGTTGTTCACTCGGCATTATTAAGCCCGTTCAGTGTGCTGCAGCAGCAGCAGCAGCCCGCGCTGGCCGGAATTAGGACCTCTCCGAGGTGTGCATTTTCCCAGCAATCCCCTGTGCCTGGTACGTACCTGTCAGCCCTTCCAGGGGCACGTGTCCGCCTTCATGGCCCTCCCCACGGCCGACGCTTCTCGAACTCCCGTGGTCTGCCAGCCTCCTGCAATATGCTGTAACAGGGCCAGTGACTGGCACGTTACGGCTAAAAGCGCCGGCGCTGTACACTTCATATTTGCGTTTCCAAGTAGACTTGCGTGGCCAGAGAGCGCTCTGGTGGCTGCGCTTTGAGAGCTGCTGAAGTGACCCAACCTGAGGTAAACTGCCATCGCCTTGCAATGGGAGTCATACTCCTCACTTCTGGGAGAGTGGCATCGTTGCTGGGACTTCTAAATTTTGTTTCGTTTTAAAGTGAGACGAGCTACCTGAGTTCAGACAGATACTCCTGATCCGCAGAGCTAGCCTCTGAGTGGGACGTATTCCCAGTCTGCTCCCGTGAACCGACGGGACAAGGCGTGCAGGTCAGAATTGGGAAAAGAGAGCTGGTTGCACTGTATGGACGTATGTACGTAGGGGTTTCAAAGGAAGCAATACATCTTTATTATCTCTCATATCCGTCATCGTTTAGAGCCTTTCAGTGGGTAGAGCTCATTTTCACTTCAGTCACTAAAGTAGAAGATTTCAAAATCTGTCCGGTTCCAGCCAGGTTTCAGCCTAGATTGCACCATTTCCCAGTAAAGACTGAAATTACGCAGCTCTGTGCCAGACACACGTTTTCTGACCGGCTGTACGTAAGAGCTGCATACATGTCGCTAATGCGGTAATGCACCACTTGGGATATGTCAATCACCCCAGATAATCATGTTCCAAAGCCTTTGGATGAGAGCATATAAAATCCAATTAGCTTACAATTTTTACCTGTAATTGCAAAGCAATCAGAAGAAAGAAGTCTGTCTTTGTAGTGGTATGTGTGCTGGCAATGACGATAAATAAAGCAGCGTGCTCTTTCTTAGCCAGTAGAGATGTATTTTAAAGTACTTACGTTACTATTATTGCATTAGAAGAGCCTCAGGCTTCCTCCTTATCTCAGTGCCTGGCTCTCCCTCTGCTCAAGTGCTTTCTTTCACCTGATTTTTTTGCAATTTTCGGAAGAGCTGAGTTTGGTTTAATAGGAATCTCCTCTCTCTCAGTGGTAGCCTCAAATCATGCTTTCTTCAGCTGATACTTCAGCAGCTGATGCTATTTAAGCCGCCGGTATTTGTAACCTGCAGTAATGACATTGTCCCACTCTACACATCCAGTCTTTCTCTGAGGCAATGGTGTAGGCAGAGATGTTCCTTGTTCATCCATATCAGTCTTCCTGGAAGTGTGCTAAGCCTCTGGGGAGGCCACAGAATTCTATATGGTTTTAACGGCGGTGAGAATCAGTTAAAAGTTGAGTTTTGCTGGGGTAAAGGGCAGAAGGGTACCTGTAATTAACCAAAAACTAGGAGGACCTGTTTAGCATTGACACTCGAATGCTTCTAAATACAGATGGAAAGAAAGACTCTCTCACTGAAAATGTTACCCTAAGCTGCAGTCAGAAGCAGTTTTAATATGCACCTGGTATCCTTTTTTGCTATAAAATCAGCTCTAATTACAGTAACCTGAAAAGTAAGGATTCAGGCAAAGTTTTCCGGGCAAGCACCAACAGAAGTTTTGTTTCATTAATGGGGTGGTATATTGCTGGATGTTATTATGCCCAAGAGCCTCCACAAACTTTGTAGAAATCCTTATTTCAATTTCATGAAGGATTATCATTGTGGGAAATGAGAAGCTTAAGTCTTCATACCAGTGATTATTGCTTAGGTGGAAACTGTTTGTGAACTGGCCTTTTACGGGTTTTAGCAGAGAGCAGATTCAGGAAGGATGAGATTTCCTGGAAAAAATATTCAACTCTCTGCATCCAGTGCTGCATCTGTCCCCACAAAAGCAAATGACCTTCCTGCAGCCCTTCTTCAGCCTCTTCCCCCTGGCAGCCTCTGAGGGGTTAGAGGTGACAGTCCCAGTTACCTGCATCAGAGCTCGCTTCTCCAGGGCTGGTGATACCGAACTCCAACAAAGTCTCACGCCTCTGTGAGCCGAGTACTAACCGCTCTCCCTCTCACCTAGCCACACTGCTGTAAATTCACACCCTACGCCTCAACAGTGCTCACTCTGGGTGCTGCAGCTCTCTCGATGTGAACTCCAATGGAGATCAGCTCACAGTGAGTGCCTGCGCAGTGCCCGGATGGCTGCAGAGGATGCTGGCACACCGGGTCTGTATGAGGCGATGGGGAACCCTGGGCCGAAAGACGGGGTGGAGAGTCAGTGAAGATAAGGTGGGAGGCTGCAAGAGGCCCATTGTATTTTTTTAATAGAGCTGGGGTGAAACATTTCCAAATCAACTGTGTTTGTGCACACTCGCAGAGGGAGGGCTGTGATTTACTGCTGCTGTGTCACGCTCGGCACCCAGTGCTGGCCTGGCCAAAGGACCCACAGCTGTGGCCATTCGTAAGACAAGCCAGTGCAACACATTGCGGAAGATTTACTCTGTTCCCCAGGCTGGAGTAATTCTCAAGAAACAGGAGTTCTGTAAGGAGATTTGCTCTTGAGAGAAGCGGCAATTCCTGTAAACGGATGAAGTTTTGGAGAACCCCCAGACCAGCTGAAGCCAGCGGGGATCTCTGAGCTTGCCCAGCCCAAGCCCCGCTCGGAGCAGGGCCAGCCAGAGAGGGATGCTCCAGGCTGTGACCAACCAGCATCACCATGGACCAGGGCTGGGGATGGGGGGATAAACTGCACCAGGTGGGTGACCCCAGGGAAGCTGTGCCCGCTCCCCATGGCTGCTGCAGATGCAGGCAGCTGCTGCCTGCAGCAGTTTCTGGGGCTGGAGGAGGGGGAGCTGGGGGTGCGTGAGGAAGGAGGCTGGGTGCTGCTGCCCTGCTCTGCCCCGTCATCTTGGATCGCGTCTGTCTCTGGTCACCGATGTTTCCCTGCAGCAATGAAGAGAAATGGCATTTGACCTTGATACCAGCTTGTCCCTGAGCACAGCAGCGCCTTGGGGTTGGGTTAACAACAGGCACTGACTGCTCTCCTGCTAGGGACGCGGGGGTCCTGATGCCCTCAGCGTCTCCCTGTGAATCCACCCACTATAACAAAACCTGACATATAATGTAAAAGCTGGTACCAGGCTGGGGGTGGCAGTCATCTTCCACCTGGCTTACAAAAACGTTGCTTGCTCTTGATTTTTTCCATCATTTTTAGCAGCCCATGAGAGGAGAGCAGCAGGGGCACCAGCCCCAGCTCAGCTCCAATGCCGTGTGGTGCAGCCACCTCCCCCTCTGCTCCCCAGGCAACCTGGGGGCCATGGGCACCCCAGACAACAGGGGGAGCGTGGGAGAAGCCACGTGGCATCAGAGACCAGCTCTGACTGCGGACATATCTTGTGACAGTCCAGTAATAGGGCACGCTATCATATCAGACATCCTGGACAAAACAAAGGAGTTCATCAGGAGCAGTCAGATGGGGTTTAATCCACCATGCCGTGAAAAGACTAAAACAAGCACCAATTTAACAGCAAAGCTCACTCCAAAGCACCACTTCCCAGCAGGGACCAGGCCACCCGCTGCAGGCCATGACTGCTATTTTGGAGATGGAGATGTCATCTGGTGTTTGCAGGACAGCAAGTTACGTGACTGCCGACAACCTCCCCTCCTGCAACTGCAGCGACGCTAAGTGACGCTGAGTGATAGCTTCAGATGGACAACCTGAACGCGGGATTTGGTGACAGCTGGCTGGGGACGCGGGGTCTCACCAGCCTCAGCTGTGGAAACAGCTTTGAGGAGGAGGAAAGGCAGCGGGGACGGGAAGGCTGCAGATGCCACTGTCCAAGGGGACCAGAGACATGTGTAAGACAGGTCAGGTGGGGCAGCATCAGCCCTGAGCATTGTAGTGCAAACCCCCATAAAATTTTGGAGAACAAGACTAAACCAAACGCAGGTCAGCTGCGCTACGGCTGCCTGTTCAGCACCCACACCTCATGCTTTGCCTGGTGGAATCTGAACCAACCCAGCCCGTGCCTCTCACTGGAGTTCCTGGGCATGCCCGGAGCCTGTGTCACTGCCGGGGCGCTGCTGCTGTCCCCTCTCATGCTCCAGGAGCTTCACCGTGCCCCTCCCTTGGGGCACCCGTGGCCACTACAGCAGCTGCGGGAGGGCTCTGCACAGGGCTCCTGGTGGGGACCACTTCTTTAGGAGGCTGGAGGACTCTTCACCAAGGATCTGGGGGGGTGATGATGAACTACGCCACTAACACAAAATGAGGGATATGGTGAGGAGCAACACTGACAGGGGCTACCAGCTCACGATCAGCAACTGGGTCCGTTTAAACAAAATGCACCCAGAAGTCCTCAAGCATGAGGGTGCCCTGTTAAGGAGGAGAAGGGCAGGACATGCTGGCAGAGCAGAGCTCGGCCTGGAGCACGGTGCCGAGGGCTCGCCCTGCACCTGTGCCTTGCCACCATGCATGAACAGGCAAATGCAGCCAGCGATGGGGAGCCGGGCGTGGGGACTGGGGGTAATTCTGTCGCCATATGTGGCCTTGATAGATTAAGCAGTGAACACACTGCAGTGCAGTGCCCAAGCAATGTACAAAAAATAATAATTCAAGAACAAGCCTACAAATATCCGAGATCCTGGAAAAAAAGAAAACACCTTTAGAGAGAGATTTAGACCATTCAATCTGCTTATCAAAAGATCAGATACTGCGCAGAGGTGGCACTGCGGGGAGCAAATACAGGCACTAAAGGACTCTGATGCTTCCCTCCAGCTGGGACAGTTTGACAGTGTCCCCTGCCATCAAGAGGTGGTGTAGCAGAGGCACCATGTCCCCACATTCTTGCCTCACTAACCGTCCCCCATACCTTACACCTTGCTTCCTTCCTCCTGCCCCTGCTAGGGATTTGCTCCTTGCTCTTTCTGCCCATGTTTCCTCAGCAACCTGATCCAATCTGTTTCACACATCATCTTCATTACAAAGTTTAGCTAATCCAGCCCCCTCTGCCCTCAAACTGCTCATGCGTCTCCAACCACCTCCCCGAAACCCTCACTGATCCTTCAGGCGTGCACTTTCCCCACCTCTCTATCCCCCTTTCACTGCTTTTGATGAAATTTAAGCAAGTGCATAAACTCTCTTTCCAACAGGGATAGGCATGTGGTTCACCGCTTTGCTGAAGGGGAGGGCTTAATTTTTCTTTCTCACATCTGAGCCACCCCGAGGGATGTGCTCCCCAGCACCCGTGCACTGCAGCTTCTACTCTCCTTACATTGTGCACAACTCCTGCATCTTTGTGCAAATCTGTTTACTCAACATGATCTTTTTCTGAAGAAAAATCCACAGAATAGGGCTTCCTTGGAAGTTTTTCATCTCCCTGGCCCCTTTTCTTGTTGCAATAAAATGCACCTAAGCCCATCCCTGCATGGTGATGGTCTTAAAATCTTATAGGTCATTTTGGATGCATGCTCCTTTTTCTTCCTTCATACAATAAAAGTTTTACTGCTCCGTATAAGACATCCTGTTTTTCTTTTCAGCATTATTGATTCTATTAGTGCTTTCATGGGATATCATGGTACCAAACATCCGGGTGCACTAGCTAAGGCAGAAGTCTCACTCGTGTGAAAAACAGATCGATACCTGTATCCTCCTGAAACCCAGACCCAAAGATCTGAGGCTTGCATTTTCCCAGCAATAGGCTTAAACCAGGACAGTAAGGGATGTTAAACAAGCGAGTGAAAACCTGCCCTGGAGACCAGCTAGCGGAGAGCCCCACAATGAGACTGGTGGAACTGCTTATGGCAGGTGTGCACAGCTATTTCCACCTGTCTTTCAGCTGGGTGCTTGATGGGCTGAATAGGTTGAATCCTTATCTGTCAGGATAAGGATTGAGATGCCATTCATTTTGGGTCAAGCGAATGTGCTGGAAGTGAAAGTGCAGCAGCCAAAGAGCCCAAGTACGTTCATGCTGGGAGCTCTGTGTGGGCAGAGGCGGCTGGAGGGATGCCAGCACAGGGGATGATCACCGGCAGGTCTCTTCAACCAGCTCAGTGCAACTCAGCAGGGGACCACCAAGATCAGAGGAAAGGGGCTTTTTTTTCAGCTTACCTTTAACTTCTTCACCTACTTCCTACAAACTGTAGCAGCCTTTAAAGAAAGCACTTCATGCCACGCACAAAGCAAAGGCCGTGCAGGACTCTAAGGGTGACTTTGTTTTAATGCAGCACCACCCAGCCTGGACACCTGGTGGTTCTGGTCCTGAAAATGCTCACAGAGATTTGGGAGCAAGTACTGCTACTGCCTGCAGTTCCATTCTGCAGATGGCAGAATCCTTTCAGCAGAAATCAATCCCTCAGTAGCTGTTTTGTGATAGTAGCTGGAGCAGTAGCGAATGGGAGAGGGCAAAGAAATAGAGCGTTTGACAGCAGAGCCACCAGCTTTTCATTACCCCACAAAGCCACCATGTGGTTTTGGTGACAAGTAATCTGACTGCAGCCACTCATTCCCTTTATAAGCACTATCAGCCAGAAACCTAAAAACATAACCTGTCAGTGCAAAATGATCAGCTTCCTCTCCCGTCCCAGAGATAAGCTCTGCCACAGATACAATTTGCTGAGCAGACTCCTGCTGCCAGCAACTCCCCAACAGCTGTACTGCCACCAGCTGTGATCTCTCTGCATCCCAGATCAAAAGGCTACAGCTCTGTCAGAGGCAATTCTGGATCTTGCAAGGGTTCGATCATAGTACCTGCGGTAGGTGGAGGTAACAGGACCAATTTTCACTCGGTCTAACGGCTGCGATTCCTCTGCCGCACAGGGGAGCACAGCCAGGGCAGCCCTCAGCAGCGCATGGCCATGGTCCTGTTGCTCTTCTTTAATCATCAAACTGGTTTAAGCAATTTTCTTAATAAAACACACAGAGTTAGGACATTTCTCCATTAGAAAATAGCAACTTCCGCCCTCTCTCCAGTCAATAATCAAGTCTGAAGGCATAAATTGCTGTCAGAAAACTGGTCTGTGTTTGGGCAGGGGACATTGAAAACTCATGGCGGGACATCGGGACAGTCGGCAGCTCTGCGTAGCTGCATTCAGCTCTTCCAACAAATCCTCCAGGAAGGAAGGGATGCTTGTCCGGTGTGCCATCATCACAGAAACGCTCTCTGGTTTGAAATGTATCATATTAAGATCATATTCAAAGTTATTCTTACCCTCCACTTATTTCAAGCAAACCCATGGGCTATTTTAGCCCACTTTGTTGAGCAGTGCAATTCTACAACTCTAAAGGCGACCCGAATACCCGAACAAAGGAAACGTTGAGAAAGACTCTGTAATTAAGTATCTCACCTTTTATTTTGTTCATTTACACTTCTGGCACTGACAATTCTTTGAAGATATTTATTTTTATGTAAAGACCAAACTTCATTAAAGCAATCAGAACAGAGGTCAATTAAATAATTTTACATCACTTAAGTGTCAGAAAATGTACACTTTCATACATTATAGGCTTGACTGGTTGCAAAAGGAAATGGCACGTTTGACATGGTTAAGAAATAACTTGGACAACCTGACAGTTATTTTTGCCAAAACCTGTTTTGTACTGAATACCTTACACGCGCCCAGGGATTACAGTATGCCTGATGGCATCATGAGCATGTTGTTATTCAACACGGAAGTATTACTATCAATTTGGTCTCCAATAACGTCTCAAATACTCTACACAGAATTTGTCACAGAAAGATCTGCTTAACGGTTTTGTAGGGGTGTGAGGTGACTCGTGCCACTTCCCAGCCATGCCCTGGACCAGCAGGACACTGAGCACATGGGGAATTTCAAGCATATGAATAGTCCTATGAATTTCATGGGGACTACCCGAACACTTAATCGAACAGATGGCAGGTGTGCACTAGGCAGGGACTGCGGTGTACCACAGCATCCCAGCACCACGAAACCATCTCATTTCACACCTGCTGAGGATCCATGAAGTTTCTCCTGAAGAAGTCATGATGATGGTGATACATTCAGTCCTCTCCAAAGTCTGTGTAACATTTAAGGCAATGAGAGAAATTTGCCTTTAACACTTCAGAAACTGATGTTTCCTTTAGAAATGGGTGGACATTATTCATAATTAATCAGTGCGCCCCTTATTTATATAAATGCGATGAAAGGTGAAACCAAATTTGACAGATTGTATCTCAACAGAACTGAGGAGTGTAACTGAACCAGAGTTGAAGCTTTATAATCACACATGCCAGATCATTCCCGTGTAACACACTGTCTAGGGACAACATGAAAAAGCGGGGATTTAGATATACTCTGTACTCTTGAGGCCTGATGCTGGTCAAACTTCCCCTGGCTTGAGTGAGCTCTACTGAAGCTGACAAGTGAGCACCTCTGATGTGAGGTTTAAGATTAAAACATGCCACCAGTTCACACTAACAGGTCATTGTGGCTAAAGTATATTCTCATATATAGAACTCTGGAACACCATTAACACCCATTTACAAAACACTACAGTGATGGTTATTGGCACATAAAAAACTCCTTCTCTATATGAAAACATACACAAAATAGATAAGAACTGCCATTTTTTCAGACTTTTAAAATCTATATATAGTTGCCTTTAAGGAGTTTTAACCCCCAGTATCACAAACAACAATATTTCTTTAACAATGTTCACCTAGATTTTACTGTGCTGACATTTGTAACACTGCCACAACCTAGACCACTTTGTGGATTATGCTTAACTGTACTGTACACAAGGCGATGAAGATTGATAGAAAACCACTAAGATTTTTGCACAAAAATGTGACTTGTTAAAATCCAGAGAACGATTGAGTCACTTTATAGGCAGCAGCTACATGTAAGCTGTAAATGTTACCCGCAATAAAAACACATTTTGCCATAAAGCACATATTGTGGCATTATCTGCTTCTGGCCTGGTACACAAAGCTCGATTTTCTTCCCAATGCAGAGGAATGGGGTTTGGTTAGCTTGACTGCCTCAGGAAAAAGTGCACAAGCATCTTACTCTTTAAAGTGCTTCGCAGAACTGTCTCTTCTTCCTTGATTTCTACCCCGAGATCTCTCTATGCTGTGAAGACTCTGCCTCTTTCTCGTGTAGTGACGTTCAGCTAACAAAGTCTCTTATGCAAGTACAAGTAAAATTTCAAGACCATGTTAGAAGAGCGTTGACACTGAGAAGTAGAAATTTGGGTATAAAGCTGAGAAGTACAGGGTCTATCTTTTATTAGCCCACTGTGCACTTGTGGGACTGCACCCAACACCCTCATGGCCAAAGGAAAGACCCTTGCTGAGGGCCTGTAGCAGCCCCTGAAAGCCAAAACTTGTCCCCAGCACTCAACCTGAGTGACTAAGAAGGGCAAAAGAGATTTCACCGAGGAAAAAAGTACTAGCTTTGCCAACTCCATTGCCATGTTCTCACCTGTGCGTGGGCATGGGAGAGGAGCACTTGTGTGCTTCGTCCCCCTTAGTCTGCCAGCCCCCTGTTCCCATCCACAGGACCAAGCACAGTCCCTCGGTCCCACCATCCTTCTCCCACATGGGAGGGAAGTCAAGAGACCGCTCCTTTTGCCTACGGCACCTGTCTCTACTGAAACATGACTTCATGGGGCTTTTCATAATGCATCATTTCTCTCTTCTCTCCTCCCAACCTTAACTCCTACACCAGCGAAATGCTGCGTTTACCAACTCATGTAAAAATAAGTTGGCGTTGGAACAATGATCCTTGGGATGTACCCTCTCTTGTCCCAAAATTTCTGACAGGGCTGTCACTGCAACTCACAAGCTAGCAACGTCTATGAGAGCCATCTGTCTAAGGTGCACACGTAGCAATGCAGCTTCAGCCCTCAAACGAGTCCTGGGGCCTTGCTTCATTTCTATGCCTATTTTCAAAACAGGTTTGCTTCTCTCATTAAAAACTGATTTTGATCAGCAAAGTGACATGGGGAAGAAACAAGTGGCAAATTATCTCAAGCCCCCAACACTTTAGATTTGCAACATGGTGAACAAACTACTATACAGGAATTAAATTTAAAAAGATCAAAAATGCACCAGGACTTGTTTGTTTTATACTTGCTCTTAGACCAAAACATGTAGAGTCAGTAGATGAATCAGAATTAAAATATCTCAAATTACTGTGTATAATCAATATGCGATTCATGCCCAACTCTACCAGCGGCATTACTCTAGCATTCCTGATGCACAGAACACCTGAATTAAGCGTGCAGTCCTTGTGAAGAAACAATTTCACATCTGCAGAAAGCTTTCAAAAAACGATATTGTGCTTAGACATACTATTTATGCTACTTCATAAATTAAAATCCCGTCATAAGAAATTATTCAGCTACATTGTATTTTTATTCTTTTATCTGGAATGTTACTAAGTCTATCCCTAGCAAAAATCTCTTAAAACTTAAAATATGCACAAATATAAAAAAATCTTTGCAAAATAGAAACATTTATTTTCTTCAAACATTATAAATGTTCACAGATTCTAAAAATAAAACCCTAACTGCGTAAGACTAATTTCAAGTATTTGATCTCATTTTTATTACACATGATGCTTGGTACTAGGTTCAGTGTTTCTAAGGTATGGAATGTTATCTTGGCGTAAAGCAACCCTACGAGGAAGACTTAAACCCAATTCTCTGCGGGCAGGGAAGGGGGAGTGACAATAAAGAAGCCGATATATTTTGCACCCTCATAGCCAGTAGCGATGATGAATAAAATGGATGTATTTCAATTGTTTTGCCTCAAGAAAAAGGGCACGGGATGCAAACCTTCAGAAAACTGTAAGATTGAACTTGTGTGAGAAAACGGGCCCAGCGAAGTATGCAGCTGAGCGCCACTTTTGAGAACGTCCGTGAAACAAGGCTGGCAGAGAGAGATGGTCTGCTGCTGCTAAAAAGCCCCAGCACTGCCTGCAAAACAAAAGAGGCTGATCTTGTGACAGCGATCTTTCCAGTGACTTTGCTTTGGTTATGCCCAAGAAATGCAGTGGTTTCCTCTACCTGTGGACACAAGTGTAGCAAAACGCGAGGTCAGCAATGACACCGTGCCGGCGCAGGGACACCCTCCTTGGCTTACACCCTGCTCCGGCAAAACACGTCAAGCAAGGGACGTTCATAGGCGTAACAGTGAGCAAGGGCTCACACTTTTGGGGGGATCAGAACCATAAGTCCCTATTCTCAAAAACCAGTAAATACCCACTTAAACCTATCAACCACGTAAGCACAGGTTGCGCGTTGCACACCTATTCACATGCTGTTCTGGGTAACAAAACTGTTCGGAATAAGGGTCTTCAAACACACATTTTTTGGCTTCAGGAAGAAACTAATTTGCCCTTAAAACTATTTTGTTCTCATCTGTGCCAAGTATCCCTTTTCCTCATTTCAGGTACTGCGCTTCGGGGAAGGTTTCAAAGAGGTGTCAGCCTAACGGAGACATCCCACGGCAGGCACATTTGTAGATAGGTCTGGAGAGCCGAGCATTATCAACAGCTGGTGCTTTCAAGCATAGAAATATTGTGCACTTAGAGGGGAGGCAAGATGGAAGGTGTGAGAATCCAGCCCTCATACCGCACAAGTAAGTATTCAAGGTCAGGCCACTTTTTGCAATGATTTATCTGAAATTCCCTCGGTCTGCTATGCTTTCCTCTTGTAGTCCCAGCCAAGTCACAGAAGGGTGCTTTAAAATGTTTTCTTTCCAAAAGTATTTCTTTGATTAATGAAGCAAAAAAGAAAATAATGCAAAATACACCCAATTGCTAAAGGTCAATAACTGGAGAGTAAGAACTCCCCTCACAGAAGATCAGATAACATAATGGCAGACCTCTTTAAAACAACAAAACCGCACATTATCAAATAAAAATAATTTAGTAACAAATGTCCAGCCTGAGTTTTGATAGTAATCCTACACTCAAAATATTTCTCAACCCAAGAAAAGCCCACAAAGCAAATCTATAAAAGCTAACAAACCCCACAACTTCTTTAATCTTTACACAATGAAAAATAAATGTATTTTTACCAAATAAATGGGGGGTAGCCCACAGGCAGAGGAGGTTTTCCACATTCTTTCATGAAGCAAATGTTTCAAAGATAAGAATTTGAATTGTTGATGCTTTCAAACTCATATCTCTGAAGACTTAAAGCAGTGAGGACAGGGCAACGAAAAAAAATAACATTTTTAGGTAGCTGCATAAAATTCAATTTGCCAAGGCAAGTAATCATGGCAGGTGAATAAAATACCACTCAAATTTTCATTACCAGGCTAAAGGAAGCCAAGTTGATTTTTGTGCCTGACATTTTCTTGACAATTTTGCAATGCTTCAGTAAGGCAATTAATAGGAGATATAGGCTTCTGCCCATTGCTAATATTTCTCTTTAGATCCAGCAAGACATTGGTTGACTAAGAGTGTTTGAAGGAAAAATGTGCTGGGATTCATTTACTTTGCACATACAAAGATAAACTGAAGGCAATATGATTATTCACAAGCAAAAGGCGCAGGAGGGATGACCACTGTGCATTTAGCAGCACAAAACCTCTCCCCTCCTCTTCTTTCTTTTAGCTAACGGTCTTTTGTGTTCAAAAGTAGGCACGAACCCAAGTGTTCAAATGCAAAAAAGGAAAACAAAAATAACTTTTTTCCAACTGAAGCCTCTACATTGTACCTAGCAATATATACCCAGTTCATTTGTACATGTGGCTACGTACTTGGTTCTGTTTTCCTGCTGCCAGGTAGTTAATTTTGGCAGCTTCTCTCACAAACACGAACTCCCAACCGTAGCGTGTACTGAAAAGCAGCAGTGGCTAGATAACCTGGTGTAACACAGACGTACGCCACCCTAGTGAACCTTCACCCAGGTGAGTATGGCTTTCTGCTTGTTTTCGCAAATAAATAAAAAAGGAAATTCTCTTAGGGCAAATTTGGGAAATGTTCCCTCTGATAAATATAGCAGATATTTGTATTTTCCTAATCAGTTAAACCTTTTAAATGGCTACTGTTACAGCAGCTTATGCATTCGTCATTCGTTGCACTGCACAGCAGAGCTATTTGCTAGGCTGCTATGGGATGGGGATCTGACAGATGTTGGCTGCTTTCTGATTAGCTACTCTGTTATTTTATCTTTTGTCAGTACTGAAGATAAGGACAACCACTGACCACCTAAGATAGCCTTCTGTATTCATCTTGTACAGTGCACCCTACTATATACCTTGGGACAGTGCAGTGTCGCGCACACTTGGTGCATTCACATAATCGTGGAATTCAATCTCTTTTGGAAGCCATTGCTTTTAGTTATCAAGAAAACACTAGCATATTGAATTTCCTCCCCAATGGATCATTTTTGAACGTGAAGGCATTTTTAACTAGACAGTAGAAAGGAGAACCAGACCAGAAGCAGGGCAGTGAGGTCATCAGAGCTGCTTTTCCCCCAGAAGGCTTTTAAATGATTAAATACATCAGCAGCTGAAAATTATTCCACATCAGAAGCATCATTGTCAGAAAGATGGTAATTACTTCCCTTCACCCGAATATACTCGATATACCTCCCTTCATCAGAATCTGACATACCACATGTACATAGCCTGTTTTCAAACAAAGATTCAATTTCCTCTAGTTTTTTCCCTTTAGTCTCAGGAAGGCAGCCGTAGATGAAAACCAGTCCCAAGCCAGCAAACCCCGCGTAGAGGAAGAAGGCTCCTGCAATGTAAAACAATACACACAGTTGGTTACAGAAGTTCCCATCCCTTCTCTGCTCCAGAGCAGAGGAAGCGCCAGAAGCAGCAGGTTGCAAATATCAAAGGAGTGTGTAAAAGCAATGGTTGGAGCAGCATCGTTAAAATAATGAGCTGCGGGGCCGTGGGTATAGAAGGCTGCTTTATTGCATCATTCCACAACAGAGTAAATCAACAAAAGCGATTTCATTTCATGTGGAAGATTATACACATCTTTTTTGGACAAGTCATTCTGCTGTTAAAATAAACAGCAATTAAGCAGTTGCATATCCAATAAAAAAAAGCAGATACGAAAGGCAAGAACTTCCTTAGTTTATCTTAACACCAAAGGACACACTAAGACAACCCGTCAGAATAAGAAACTTTAGCAAAAAAGAAACAGTCAGAATTAAAATAATGCTTGTGACTCTTACACCTAATTATTATTTAAAAGTCCTCTGTAGAGACAGTTAGCAGTGAGAAAGAGCTTGTTCCCCCCCCGCCTTACCTAGGGGGTCAGAGAAGTTACCAAAGGACCAACAAACATTTACTTACCATGTGTTTCTAGACTGATGACTCAAAGGAATGACAAGTAGAGCTGAACGGCTCTGTACTAGTAATGATATGAAGGTCACAACAACTCCCTACTAGCTTAATGTAATTTAAATGACTTGTACTGGAGTGGCTGAGCAGTAATCTGACAAACTCTCTGCAGGCTCCAGCAGACAGGACTTAATCAACAGCTGGGACTGGAGCAGTAGCATCTCACACAGCTATTTCTGCAAGCACCATCTGATATTGGCCTTGGATGCCATCATAAACCCAAAAATCGCAGATGCTGTCTCCTTAAGTGGGAATCAGCCTGTATCAGTAAGCCAAAAGTGTTTTTTTTCCAGCTTCCCTGTTTTAATCAACTGTCTAGGTTCTCAGTTAAGGACAGAAAGAAATGTTTCAGATGAAACCTGGACCAAACTCTATGATCCAGGCAGGTCATAGCAAGACTGTAGTATTACTAAACCATGGTGGGTTGAGAACACTGCATTCACAGTTGACATTTCACAGCAAAACCGGCTGAGCAACGTAGCATCTGTAGAAAATCTATGTGCCAATGTTAGGACTGCACACATGGACACATACTGTTTCTTACCATAGTATGTCAGATATTCGGCCGTATGCAGAAAAGTCAGAGACACGAGCACATTGAAAACCCAGTTGACTCCAGAGGAACACGCGTTTCCCGTACTTCTAGCCCAAAGTGGGTAAATTTCAGAATTGATGGTCCAGGGCATAGGACCCATCCCTAAGAAGTAGGAAAAAAGATCAATCTCAGTTTAATGGCTGGACTCCAAAGTAAATTTAACATGTAGCCTCACTATTCGACATTTTACCTTTACAATTTTTTTACTTATATGCGTAAACAAATGTTTGCTTACCAGGTGCAAAGAAAACCAAGTATAAAATAAGGCCCAGAAGTGCTGTCCAAGAGTATGGAGTGGGGCAGAAATTGTACGCCCAGAACAAATCTTCCTTTTTGAATACTGTTTCATTTGAACACCTGAAAAATAACAATAAAACTTAGTATTAAAGAATTTTCAGGGAAATGGGTGACATCTCAATATAAACATGGCACATAAAGTCCTGTGTAAAGCTGACAAATATAAAATTAAGATGAAACAGCTCCATCCCTGTTAATTTATCAAGATCTTTGAGCCAAGTCCTACCTTCAGAAATGTGCTTTTTCTCAAGCCTGGTTTTAGGAAGAGTAACCAGCAGAACATTCCTGAATTTGAACACTTGCCTTGTATCTACAGATCTTCTTCAAATGAATAGTCTTTACTATGCAAGCAGTCATACCAGAGCCAATGAGACCATTCACATGAATATCGCACGGTGTGGAAAGAGCTGCAGCAGCAAGACTTCAAGCTGAAGATGTCGCACGCAAGGATTTAAGGTCAAATGGAAGCTAGTCCTTAAGTCATTGATGAACTATATGCTGCACACTTCGGTTGTAATCAGTAATGTCTATGGAGTGTGCCGCGGTCAAGTGACATTATAAGGAAAAGAGGCGTATACCTTCTTTTCCACACAGTGAAATAATTCAGAAGGTGGCAGAATTTCTAATTAGACAGTAAAAATAAGAATCAGACCAGAGGTAAACCATGACTGTGCTACTGATAGAAAAAGTGACTATTCCAAGAACTATGTGGAAATTGCGTATTTCTAGGAATAAGCATAAAGCCAGGTATTTTCATCTGACTGTCAACAATATATATTTTAAAGGAATACTGGCAACTTAACTTTTTGTTATAAATCTTATTTTTGAAAATTAGCATTTGTTTAAAGGGACAACAAGTCATAACTGTAACTAGAGAAATTTTTCAGCTGCAACCACATCAATTGCTACAGCTGAAAAACTGTGTACTTTTGGGAGAGAAGACTTAGGCAGACACTACCCTTTCATATGCAAACAGTGTTATTTACTTGGAGAGAAGAACCTGAACATCTGCCTGGGTTACAATTTCCAGATCAGCTCAGCACTTACGTGAAGGACATGACCCTCTCAACAAGTAGGAACACCAGAATGAAGATGCCTGCAACGGGTGATAAATCATAGCTGGGCAATGAGTGGAGAGATGGTGGAGCAACAGACACCCTGAAACATTTCAGAGGATCTACCACCACTGCAGTCAACTTTCAAAAGCAATTTCCAACAAAATGTTTCTCCTCTAACTTTCCTGTTGAGAAATGACCAGGCAGACCCAGGCTGAACAGGAATGGGCTAAGCACTGGTGGCCAACCCACAACCAGTCCTGGGGCAGAAATCTTCCTTATGCTGGCATGGATGTACCAACAAGACAACATTTAAGGCAGGATATCACTGTGAAGTCCCAAACCCAATTTCAGGACAGCTGGTAATCCAAAATTCAAATACACTTAAAACAGAGAGGTTAAACCAACAAATCCTGGAAAAATGCACATCTGAAACCCCAGCCAAACCCTAACGCTGCCTTAACGGCGGTAAGCCACAAGATTTGCAGTTCCACCTCACACTTGAGCAGTGCCTGAGCAGCCAGTGCCAGCACTCCCCGGAGAAATGCTGAGCCCTTGACGTGCTGCCAGCAAAGCAGCTAGTGCCAGCGTGCACCTTTCCACCCTGCCAGAGCCCTGCCATAGCCCTGCCTTGTCGAGCTCCCCCAGAAAGCCCACCTCATCCAGCACATACAGATTCACTTTCAGTCTTGAGGTGAAAAACACACAGAAAACAGGCCAACCAAACATCTCTCTCAAAGATACATCCCTTGTGCCCGGATACAACAGGCTCGTGGCCTCAGCCGCTGCCTGGCCGCTGGAGCACCCACCAGCCTAAGACACCAGCAGCTTCCACGACAGAGATTTTTCACCTTTTCTCAGCCAGAAGTACTGCTGTCATCCTTGCCGCTTCCTCACCTTGATTCTCAGCATCACCCCAGGTTCCTCCTTCTATCACTTTGCTCTTTCATGGCTCAGCTCAGCATTTCTTTTCATGTTACAAGCATGAGACATGGATCATTCCCTGTTAGTGTCCACCTTGACACGTCCTTACTGCTCTACACGCTCCTCACCATGTGCAGGTTAAATCAGGTTTGAATTATGTCCCAGGTACAAGACATACAGAGGACTGAACTGTGCTGGAGAACTATCCATATGTTTAATCTGGCCATTCCTTACACATTAAGGAAATGGTGTTTGAAAGATTAATTACTGAACACCCGGTGATCCCGTTGTCATCTCGCACTCAGCCCTGGGTAGCTGCCCACTCTGCATCTGCACCACAGCGAGATCACAGGATTGCTCAGTTTCACACCATTTTAACAACATCACTGTTCGCTTCTTTCACTGTTACTCTAATTTCATTTGCAGGTGTTTGGTAATGAATACAAGCTGATTAGCATTTTAAAACTTCTTGAGGCTGAGATTGGTTCCTCCATTCTGCCCAGCCAGATCGGCAGCTCCTCAGAGAGGAGCCTCGTGCTTTCTCTCAAACACTACTGTAAACAGTACTTGGTTTATTATCTTGCATCCATCTCCACCAGCGCAAACCAACCTTCTGATTCATACAGACACAACTGCCGGGAGGTCTGGATGTTTCCTTCCCCTACCATCTTTCCCCAGCTGTGTCCTACTTTTGACAGAGCGGAACACAAATGATACAAGGCAAAACCAGATGTCTCCAAAGCCTCCTATGGCTGCAGCCACTCATCTGTTCTCTGCTGTCTGCCCGTAACTGAGAGGAAATTCTGTTGCAAGAAAGCAGATTCAGTGCATTGAAACAAGAAAAACAGCACTCGAGACTAGATTTAACAGAAACCTTGCAGTAATAAACTGTGCTTTCCTTATCCTTCAGTAGTGAACCAGCATGGTACACAGAGTAAAAGCAAAGATATCTGCATGTGCTGGTGTCTTGCAGTGCTGAGCACATTCAAAAATAACTCTCCTTCAAGGCTGGGGATTTGTTCAAGCTCTGTTACTGTGCTAATTCTACTGCTATACTACTATTTCTACAAGATTTATTATTTTGCTGAAGAATATATTAATAATTACTGTGTAATGTACTATCAGATAAAATTCTGAATTTTGTCCTGCACGAAGACAGCATCTATGACGGAAAGCGGACAAGCAGCTTCCCATCACTTCACAAGCTGAAACACACAGAGGAAAATGCCCTGTAAACCACTTACAAGTGAAATGTTGCAGTCAGGTACCAGTGCAAAGAGTTTGTAAACACCCATATGCTGGGTAATCGTCATATCAGTATAAACAGTGAAGACACACCATATCATTTCCTCTGAAATTACTGCCAAAGTGAAAACCTAATAATGCTACACTGAAAATCTTTACTGTGAATTTCTTTTCTTACGTGTTTTCCACAGGTAATTTAAGACACACATCTGTTCTAATTAGTGAAAACCTGGCCTTCCAACAATTGATGCGAAAATTCGACTGACTGGAAATAAATCAGAACAGCAGATTTCTAAATTACAGGCATTATATGCTTGCTTTCATAATCACAGAATCCATCCTTTATCAGGTATGGTCTGTAGTTCAGAAGATCTGAAGCTTCGCTCCCCACCTCCTTAAATTACCTTCATACAGCACATGAAAGATGGAAGGGAAGAAGAGCTGGTGTGGGTGGTCTAAAACATTATTGCTAATAACAAGAGGATGAAACAGGGTAAGACCATTTCCTTGATAAGCAATCTACATTTTCTTAATACTTGAGCCAATCTGGCTGTAGAATAATTCTCAAGCACAACACTGAAAACCACAGATAGGGAAATGGCTAGAGAGTATGTAGCACAGGCAAGTGAGCACAGCACAAGACAGAAACTTAGTTGATTCCCCCCTCCAATTCCATTAATTTTGCTTAGCTGTAGAGTGAGGACTGTGTAGCCCTAAAGATACGGCTTTTGTGGGAATTAAATGTTTCATCCTGAACAGTTCATATATTTTTAATATGAAAGCTGCTGACTTCTCATTGTCTTTTAAGCCCTTCAGAAGCATCTTAAACGGATTTAGATCAAAAGTCTTAAAAGGTCAAAATTCAGATAAAATCAGACTAAGGAAATAAATTACTTCTAAAGAAAATCACTAATGTGATCACTCATCTCCTTAAAATGCTTGTAAGTACAGGCATATTTCAAAATTACACATTCTGCTCCGAGATAAGGTTTAACATCAGGTGCTGATGGTACAGAAAGATTTCAGATCTATTTCACAGTTTCACTAATCCCCCATTTCTTTGTTCTAACAAGACTAAAACTACTTAAGGACTGGTCTTATGCCAGAGTTGCGTCTGGGTTATCAAGATGATGATAATCTACAATTTACCAACTCTCTGGTCTAACACAAATATATATTGGATTTAAAAAAAATCTCCTTTAAAGAGATTTTTGAAGTCTCCTGCGTAGAGTGCTGACTTTTATATCACGCCAATCCAACTGAACAACATAAATTTATTGACTCATCTTTTCATCTGAAGCCTGGTCATAGAAAGGACAGAGGACCAAACAGACATAATTTAGAGCAACTGCTGTCTGGACTGAGAAAGGTTTTTGTGGAAGATGCTTGGTAACAACTAAGATTATTTATCCACAAGCAATTACTCATCCTGTGGAAGAATCTGTACCTTGACATTTGGGTTAGTTCTCACAACTTCAAGCCCCTCTTTTTCTGCTAAAGACATTTAGTTGTCTGAAGAGACCCCTAACTATCTTTAAATTACTTCAAGGACAGAATTTAGCAGGTACCAGATTAACTGTATAATAATTTAGTGGTAGTCAGACATGTAACTAAGGAGAACTTTGGAAACCGCCTCTATCCTGTCCATCAAGTGGCCTCTCTAATCCACCCATATACATTCAAAATAGTTACATTAGCACAGGCCATAGAAACCAGTGAAACCATAAGGTACAGTTTCTCTACAAATCAGTATATTCTGATTTAAAGAAAAATCTCTGCTCCTTTCAGTGCTTAATTTTTATATATACATACAGTAAGGTGCTATCTGAAGTATCGAGCAAAGCATAACTCTTTCCTGAAGGCGAAGAGATTAATTTAAACCTGACTAATGTCTGAACCAATACTTCCTAAGCTTTCTCACAGTTCCCTAGCTACTGGCTTCTGTGCCTCAGAGAAGACGCACTGTAGCTCCACGCCTCTCTGGAGAAGTCTGCATCTACCACTTTGACTTTGTAGTTTACATGGAGAAATAACTCATCCATTAAAACAGATGTTGCTAAAAATATGCAGATGAAGCTTCTTATGCCAGATGATGGCAACTGAAAAAAGGGAATAGAACAAACAGATGCAGCCTTGAAAAAATGTACCCATAGAATTTCATGGTATTCAGCTAGACACTGCTTAACCTTCATTACATAAAAATACCAGCAGCATTTTGGGACACTCATTGAAGCCTTGTGCTATAACCAACAGAGAGTTTTTAAAGTATTAGCATGTACTTCAAAAACCTGAAAAAATAGTTTAGTTCACAGCAAGAAAGCAAACTGCACCTCAGCAGATTGCTGATGTATTTGCACATGACTGAAAACCAGTCTTTATCACACTGAGGCCCCCTGCTATAGGTTCTATCCATTATATCTGTAGAGCTATGGGTGATATCCTGCACAAAGAACAGAAACCAGGGCACTTTAACAGATAACAACTATAGTAATTGCCACTACCCAAAAACTTTCAAAAAATCTTAAAGAGACAAAGCCAGTTCCTTTATGCAACACTTTCCATGCCAAGTAAGTTTAGTAGCAGCTACTAGGGCAAGAACAATACCAACAGGAAAATTATTCTCCTCAAGCTGAATGACTGGCACTTCATACTCTGCATCTGGGAAACCGAAAGCACATATTCAAAGATAAATTAAAAAAAAAGAACAAAACCAACCCAGAAGCTTGGTTGCTTTGCCCATTACAGAGCCAAGAGTTTAGAGACACCTTCTTTATTGTGTGCTGTAGGGTAAGAACTGATTTCTAACAAGGTTTAGCCAGTATTTCTTACAGATCTGCTTGGAGGCAGCATGTAACATATATAGAAATAACTGTCAATTATTCACACTGAGCGACTTTTCCCTTACTGCCTGTTATCTTCTGATCCTTCTTTCATCTTCTTTCTTACAACAGAAACAGAGACTCTACAGACTGCTAAAACCTCCTAAAATCAATCACAAGGAATATTTCACTATAGCTCATACACACTATTAAATTAAAAATTACTTAATATTTCATTTACACAAGCAGAAGACCTTACTGAAATAATTACTTCATAGAAATACCTATCTCTAAGACATAACTGCTTTCCATCATGCTTGGATGGGTGTACTCTTTGCTGGGTAAAAAACTGGCTGGATGGCCAGGCCCAAAGAGTTGTGGTGAATGGAGCTAAACCCAGCTGGTGGCTGGTCACAAGCGGTGTTCCCCAGGGCTCAGGATTGGGGCCAGATCTGTTTAATATCTTTACCAATGATCTGCACGAGGGGATCGAGTGCACCCTCAGTAAGTTTGCAGATGACACCAAGTTGGGCAGGAGTGTTCATCTGCTGGGGGGTAGGAAGGCTCTACAGAGGGATCTGGACAGGCTGGATCGATGGGCCGAGGTCAATTGTATGAGGTTCAACAAGGCCAAGTGCTGGGTCCTGCACTTGGGTCACAACAACCCCATGCAACGCTACAGGCTTGGGGAAGAGTGGCTGGAAAGCTGCCCGGCGGAGAAGGACCTGGGGGTGCTGGTGGACAGCCAGCTGAACATGAGCCAGCAGTGTGCCCAGGTGGCCAAGAAGGCCAACAGCATCCTGGCTTGTATCAGGAATAGTGTGGCCAGCAGGACTAGGGAAGTGATCGTGCTCCTGTACTCGGCACTGGTGAGGCCACTCCTTTAATGCTGTGTTCAGTTTTAGGCCCCTCAGTACAAGAAGGACATTGAGGTGCTGGAGCGTGTCCAGAGAAGGGCAACGAGGCTGGTGAAGGGTCCAGAGAACAAGTCTTATGAGGGAAGGTTGAGGGAACTGGGGTTGTTTAGTCTGGAGAAAATGAGGCTGAGGGGAGACCTTATCACTCTCTACAACTGCCTGAAAGGAGGTTGTAGCGAGGTGGGTGTTGGTCTCTTCTCCCAAGCTGCTAGCAGTAGGATGAGAGGAAATGGCCTCAAGTTGCATCAGGGGAGGTTTAGACTGGATATTAGGAAAAATTTCTTCACCGAAAGGGTTGTCAAGCATTGGAACAGGCTGCCCAGGGAAGTGGTTGAGTCACCATCCCTGGAGGTATTTAAAAGACATGTAGGTGTGGTGCTCAGGGACATGGTCTAGTGGTGGACTTGGCAGTGTTAGGTTTATGGTTGGACTCGATGATCTGAAGGGTCTTTTCCAACCTAAATGATTCTATGATTCTCAGTCATGTCAGAATGCACACTTGCATGAAACTTAGTATGTTGTTCTGATTTACCTCTGTTCCTGGTCACCTGGTCACAGATGAACACATTTGTTTTTTATTCTAATTTTATTTTATTATTATTTATTTAGCTAAAAATCTTTAGAGAGTTTGAATTAAAACACTTCAATTTTCCCAAACTGAGAAATTTCTGCTTTGCAACTGCATCGGAATTTGCCCAATAAATAGAGTGCTGGAGCTGTTATTCAATCTGAATAGACTGAGCAATTGATTACCACATGATTGAAAACAGGAGCAATTTTTCCCCATGACAAATAGTTCTTCAGTATTAATCACATCAAAGGGGTTCTTAACTGTCTGCCGTTCTGGATGTTTCAGTATTTTTGTATAACCACTGATTAGTGGATTCTGAAGGGTGGACAACACAGTTCCTGCGTCTCTTGCCAAAGGAAGAAGCTCAGCTGTCTGACAGTGCCTGTTAGGATGTTCATTAGCTGTGGGTCTGAGCAAGCAGCTTTTGTGTGATTAGCTAACTCTCATCTCCCGATGAAAGATGTTCAGTTTTGGATTTGTTTCTGGACTGAAGGTTCTCCTTCATATTGCTGTATCCTATTCCTGCCCTCTCAAAAGTTCAGCCTGCTACTCCACTACACTTCTTTTATCCTATACTGGTGCCTTCTGAGTGCTCCTCCAGGCCACTGGCTACAATCTCCCACTCTGCTGTCACACCACAAGTGTTTCAAGCTTCGTTCTTCATCATATCTACCAGGAATGGAGAGAAACAAATCTCTGCTACCACCAGAACACTGTCTGACAAGCTTCCCTCATCGTCTTTTGTGCTCTCCTTACCTTGAGAAATGGACTTAAACCAGGAAAAGGCAGAATAACGTTTATACCTAATGTTAAAGCCCAACCATCTGAGATTTCACAACAGCTGACAGCACCCATTAGGTACATATGTACACCAGGGCCAGCTACAGCCCACTTAAAAACAGGGAGTAGAAATAAGCAAATACTCATTTTTTGTTACAGGACATACAATTACCTTTATCAAACAACACATAGATTGACTTATTTTTCTTCCCAAGCTTCTTCCTACTCTTCCAAAGTATCAGATGGTAATAAAAATATCAGGAAATGGACATTCTATGATTCTATGATAATTCTGACTTGACTTTGTTGTACTTTGTACAGTTTACCCCAGTACAAATTAACTAGTAGTAACTAAATTGTACGATTTTATAAACATGAGCAAATCACAAATAATTCAAATATTACATTAATAACATGTAAACTTGTGAGGGGTCATACAACAACTATGAAAAATAATTATCTGTTCACTTAAACAACTAGCAGTCGTGCCTCCAAAATTTTAATGGGCAGGATTCAAATTAAAACCTGATCAAAATGCAAAACCTTAATTAGTTTTGAGTATAAGCATCTTAGCTTAATATCACTGTCCTTCATGCATTTCTACCTATAATCATTTTAACTACTATAGTCGTTAGACAACAGGCCAGAGTTTCGAAATACAATATTTTGTGTATCTTTTAAACATTGGACACTTTCAGGTATCAAAGAGTTAACAGTACAAAGTTAGCTGTTCAGGCAAGAAAAACAATGACGGAAAATGGCATATTTGTTTCATTTTTTTGTGAAAAGCATCAAAATTGCCCCAATTTTCAACAAAACCAGAAATGATTAAAAAAAAAAGGAACAGAAAGATCATAAAATAAAAATTGTTTTGTTTAATTTTTTTTTTGCATTTTTTGTGGAAAATGATTATTAGAAATATTTGTACTTAAGGACAATGAGCACCTTATAAAAAGTACTTTAAATAAAAACCTCAAATATCTAAATATGTTACTGCACAAACTGAGTGCACAGAGATCCATTCTATATCCACTTATATCCAAGTCTAAGACTACACTAAACAAAGAACTGGCAGAAGATGACTTGGTTAACACCCAGCTAAGGGGTTCACAGGTTGAAATCATAGCTGTAAAAATTAGATGTAGTATTGTCAAGTTAAGAAGCCATGACAAAAAAGGGTTTATTATGCATACCCAGAAGATTGCTTTAGAGTTTGACATTGTAAAATTCATTGACTGGCAGCAGTAAGTGATAATTCTAAGATGGAGAATCAAATACCAGTCTATACTATAAACAAACAAGAGTATAACCTGGTAATTTTTTCTGGATAGATTCTTCATAAAACTGTGTTTAAAGATACTGTTTTTTGTAAAGACAGAGATTTTTTTTATATATATATATTCTGAACAGCTTTTTCTCAATTTAAAGTATGACTCACTTATTAGCTTGATATGCTGATATTTAGATGCAGAAAATATTTCTCCAAAATATCAGAGAAAGCTTCACTTGAACGAGATGTCATACAAGGTTAAAGTTACAGCAAGGTAACATTAAAGCAGAAGCAAAGGCCACATCTGCTAAATGTTTTCATGGGAAGACACAAGAATATATTTTTGCAACTTTTGATCATTTTGTTTATTTGCAGGCTAACAAAGAGGATGAAAAAGCAGCAGTGAAAGAGTGTAACGCTTGCAGTAAGGCTCAGAAGGCAACAGCAGGCAATGTAAGATTTTTGCCCTATTTCCCTCTCTGAAGATGTACTCCAATGGTTTACATTCTTTTATACCTGTGTACTTTAAAGACCGAGACCTTCAGTAATTTTTCCTGCTTTTTCATTTGTAGAATACAAACCCTGATCTCACCTCTCCCCCCCACCAAAAAACCCCAAACAAAACAAAAACAAAAAGAAAAAAAAAATAATCACAAATATCACAAGCACTAAACCGTCTGGCAATCCTTACCGAAACATTCTCAGTATGCATACAAACCTTGGGTTTGTCCCTTTTACTGACAGACATAACCTGCTGATAAAAGTTTGCGCCTCTACAAGAGGTTGTGCCTGCTGGTCCACTGAAATTTCACCTCTCACCACAAAACTTCGTTTGTTCATATCCTTGAACAACTTTACTAACCCTAAATCTTCTACCTCTTTTGTTCCTCTTTTAAGACAGATTTTACTGT
Source organism: Morus bassanus (assembly GCA_031468815.1). Lineage (NCBI taxonomy): Eukaryota > Metazoa > Chordata > Aves > Suliformes > Sulidae > Morus > Morus bassanus. The sequence continues at coordinate 68,583,262 of CM062571.1, forward strand.
TTCTTGCAGCTCCCAAACTACTGATACGCATGAGAACTCCAGCCACTTTATAAACACAGAGGTGGGCTCCAGTAGAGTGCCATCAGCAGGCCATGAAGCCTCCCAGATTCCAGTGCTGTATTTAAAAAAGTCTAAGCTGATTCTCACAAAGAGCAAGATCCAGTAAGAGACATAGTTAGTTCAGTCCTAATTCTCATATTGAAAAATTTCTATCGGTTAAATGCTGTAGTTTTCACTGATTTTTTCTTTCAAGTATCATCGACTCTCAAAGAACTTCACCGAGGTGCAGATCAGCAAAGAATGTTTAGAAGTTTGGGTACATACAAGGGAGGTGATACTGTCCAACATTTTGAAGCCTTTGTCACGATCAGTAGGTATTTTAGTACTACAGTAGTATTGAGAAATATAAGAAAAAGACTGCATTCTGCCAGAGGGAGCAGAAAAAATGCCATGATGTGGTAGAGATACAGCAGATGCCCTGCTGTAACACCTAAAGCAACATGTATGCATGCACAGGTCTGGATGGAGATGTGACGTGTGTGATGGGGCTGTGGCTCAATGATGTGACTTGCACGCACAGCAGTTGGTGGGACAAGAGAATTATTGCTACTGCCACCTTGGCGACTGCCGCAAATCCTCCCTCCCCTTTCAATCCTGTTCACAGCAATCAAGCACGAAATGCTTGAAAAGAAACATCTCGTGCCGCACCACGGGCGCAGGCACACGGCAAGCCCTTGCAAGAAATAGCATCTGTCTGGGAATATTTAATTGCTCATGAAATTGATGCCAATTCACAAATTTTAAACAACACGAGCACAAAGCTATCTCTGCGTGACAACCAGCAAAAAGGTGGCGCAGAGACATTCTGGCAACAGAATGAGCTATTATTTCCCTCCTGGCAGCTGTCAGGGTTGAGAAAGACTCGTGGACTCCCTGTGACCTCAGAAGGTGCTTTACAGTTTGCTTAGTGGCTTTTCTGTGGTTATACAGAAATAGTTCACTATTGGAATAACCAGCTTCAGCAGTGAGCACACATATGCACCCATGCCTTCATCCAGTCATTGCCAGCTTCCCTTAATTTTCTGGAAGGAGGGAGTGCTCATTAATGATTTGGTCATTTTTTCTGATAGACGAACCTCTGGGGGATCTCAGTGATGAGTATTAAGTGGAAGGCAGCTACCAGTTGCCCCGGGGGGCTCATGGAGCTAACCAGGGCCGCACGATGCTTTCCACTAACCAGGCAGATTTGGCCACTCTCTATTACTCACAGGTGCCTGCAGACGGGCAGTGTTCATTCTGTTTGAGCTCTTTCATGACAAAAATTATCAGAAATGTAGGACTCATAAGTATTTTTTGTTAAAGACAGACTGGCATTTAGCACCTGTGATAGACACGCATATTAAATATTTCGGTTGTGTGAAAACCCCTCTCTGTAGCTCAGTGCTCCCAGCACTGCTCCCAGCAGCAGTTCTGCTGCTCCCGGCATTTTTGTGTGGAAGTTCTGGGTCATCCCTGCTCTGACATTTTTGAGAGCTTATGGATGCAGCGCCAGGCTCCAACCAAATTACTGACAGAACTGGGGTAATCAAACTGGAGACCTTCTAGCTTCATTTTCCAGATCTAAAAGCATTTAGTCTTTCTGATTGTATCTCCCTGCAGCATGAATACTAAATAATTAAATTACTGAAACAAATTGATCTGAAGATTATGATGTCAAATGCAGCATTTTAGAATTTCACGCAAGTTTACTATCAAATAAATCTCTACTTAATGTTTAATCTTGTTTGTTCTTTCACCTGATTTTACATTTAATTTACTTAATAATTAGCATTTGTAAAGTTCTTTTGTTACAACAGCAGTATCAACCAGCTGCCTATTCACTGCAGAAGTATCAGTTCTCCCAGGAGACACCTCTTTCGTATGGTATATAAAGACAGATCACCTTGATGAATACTGGTGGAAAGGGCTGAGCATAGAGCTCAGTAAAACAAGTATCAATATTTTAATATTAATGAAAGTATTAATAACAGAACAGTGTGCAAGAATTGCTGGCATGACATAACGAAGTCTGTTCTATAGAACACAGGCAAAGGCCAGCTGCAAATAAGGAACTGCGTCTTTTACTCCATCAGTCAAGAAACTAAAAGACAGCTCAAGGTCAAAATTTTAGACATCTGAAGTTGAGTAATACAAACTCTATCCAGAGTTTTTATTCCTACTTGCACTTACAGGTGACCTTTACAGACACTTGTGCTGTTCACCATGTGTCAGAAGTACTATCGATGGAATGTCTTCAGCATCTCAAAAGCAACACTTGAGTTACAATTGCCAAAAGTAATTCTAAGCCCATGGACAAAAAAGACCAAAGACAAAGAAATCAAGGTGGTGGTTGTAACACAGGATGAAGGTAACTTAGCAGAAATGGAGGTTCAACCTCCAAATGAAATACGTTCTATTTCAGTGTTACAATTTTGGTTTTCCGAATGCTTCCCAACACTCCAGAAAACAATAAAGAAACAGAAAAAAAATATATTGCTTTTAATTACCCCAAAGTTTTAGACATGCAAAGGTATTGTAAAAAAAATGCTCTTAGGCTGAAACCCGGTATATCAAGTTAGTAGAGAATGGCAATATTTTACTGTTTAATTTAGAAAAACAAAGCAAATCCTACCCAAACCCCAGAACACAGATGGGACATACTGACACAATCATAACAAGTTACCAGACGTGGCACCGAACAGTGAGCATTACCAATTCAATTCATCATCCAAATAACTAACTTGCCAAGTTCCAGTCCCGAAGCCCCCGAAAGGCCGCCTGACCTGCAAGCAGAGTGCCCGGCGGGCAGCCCGGGTCAGGCTCTGCTGCTGCAGGCACGCTGCTGAGATTTTAAAGCTAGTTCGTTTACTGCTTATCCCACGCAGCAGTCCCTGCGCCTTACAGAGTCTGCCAAACCGGCACTGTGCAGAAATGATTTTCCACAGAGCTGTTAAAACCTTAAAATCACGATCAACCACATATTTCAATGCGAATTGAAGAGAGAACAAAATATTTATCCTTCTGAAATTTCCACTGAAATCAAAAGGAAAGTGAAGGGGAGGTAAAAATAATTTTCTGAATTTGCTTTTTTTGTTGAGTCTGAGACAAAAAACTGTAAGGACAAGAAGTTTAAAATATGGATCAGTATTACATGTATTAGCATACCTTTTTAGTGCTTCCCTGCTCTATTTAATTTCTTGTTACTGACATACATATAAAATTTATATTTTAATAGTTGTAACAATAACCTTCTGCCCAACTTAACCTTCCATCTGAAGTACTGAACTCTTATATTCAATTTCTGTAACAGCAGTTTAGACACAAATACTACATTTTAACTATTGCTAGCAACTATCTTTCTGCCATTACAACCGAAATCTATCCAGACTAAAAATTTTAGCTCTTGTGTTCATCGTTTTAAACAGAGGATGGAAAAGTATTTTTTAAAAGGAGCTTTTCCTTGATTCCAGTAGGTGGCAATAGCTCTGCCCTAAAAAGCTCAGAGAAACTGGTGCTTCAGAAGGAAAATGAAGCACCACATCCCTGCCCACACACGCTGTACTGGGGAGGCTCTGAATCAAATCAACCAACACAGCTATCCAGAGAATGATTCTTCTGCTGTCAGCCCTAAAATTCACTGGAAATCATTAACGTTGTAACTGAAAATGGAGCCCCAAGGAGATCTAAATAATACTCTCAGACCACTTATAACAAGATAATTATTTCATGCCTGATTTGTGAGAGTGAGCACTTAACACACAGTGTCACTCTGCTTTGATTTGTGCATGTGGGTGCAATACCTATGCCAAATCTAAGGAATTTTATAAAATACAGAAATGATAAGCGGTTACACTATCTCTAGTTTATGACATTTATAAACATTGGGTACCAAAGTCTTCATTGTTACATGAAACTCAAAGTTTGGGATCTACCAGTAGAACTCAGCAGAAACCAAAGTAATCATCTATTTTCCATGGCCTCTGACAACTAAAAAGAACTTTACATAAATAAGTGATTTTTAACAATAGTTCTTTTGCCAAGAAAATATGCTAAATGGGAACACACATCATCTGAATCACAGGTCTGAAGAACTAAATAATCATGCAGAGCCTCAAACTCATCTCTCATTACCATCTATGCAAAGCTAATGTGACAGCTGTGGAAAGCTACAGGAAAAAAGGAAGTCTATACACCCTACAAGCAAGAAGAAATGCCCGAAGTGCGGCTGTTCAGAAGTACGGCCTGCCATCTAACAGACTGCCCATTTCCTAGCCTGTACTGACAAGCTGAGTTAAAATAAGGTCATGACTTTAAATTAAATGAATCAATAATTCCAACTCATCTTGTGCCAGTGAGGTATTGATGTTACTGCCTCCATTCTCAAGGAAATGAACCACACATGCAGACAGCACATACAATAATTTATATGAATCAAACTTATCAAATATACTGAATTATTCAACAGTCCTAATGCAGAAATGTGTTAATTTATTTTCCCTCAAAAAGAAAAAAAAAACCTCTGAAAATTTCATCCTTTTGAGAAGGGAAGAGACCACAATTTCACTATACCAGATGACGTGATTATTGAAGAGTTACTTATTATGGAATAAAGGTGTGTAAGATTGGATTAGGGATGCTGTTAAAGGCACAACCTGCTGTACGGAGGACTGAGTTTGACCCTGCTGAATGTTCTTTATCAATAAAAATCCCCAACCACATGCATCTTTCAAAAATATTTTTGGCCTGCAAAACAGAGAAAATTTCAATTTATTAAATTCATTTCAGAGTGTAAAAACCTAAAGGAATCTGCTAAGACAATTTTCACTGAGGTTTTTTTTTAAATCTGCATTTCAGAGTCAATAACTGAACACATATGAAAAATAACTATCAGAAATATTCTTCTCTAAGAAAAAAAAAATCCACACGCTCCCAAATATGAGTCAGTTCCTTTTGCTTTGGCTCCAAGGCAGAAAGGGAAATCCCCAGCTCTCTCCCAGCAGTAGCTCCCTGCATGCTCATGCCCTCTGGTGAAGCATCCGGCTCTGCCCCTCGCTCCAATTCCCTTGGTCGAGGAGGGTGCCGGGGCCATGCTCTGCTCCTGCTGTGACACCGCACCCAAGGAGAACGCCCCTGGTGAGGCATGGATGTCTTTCAATCTTTCCCTATAAAGATGAGCAGCTGAAGAAGCTAATTAGCATCAGGCTCCTATGGGCAATAAAAGACTCTCTTCTCCAGCGTACATTTCATATGAGAGGGAGAAGAAAGCTGCAGGAATTATCCACTTAATCTAAGCACGCTGACAAGAGACTGCCAATTCTCTCATATATGTTGGCTTTTTTTTCCCTTGCTTTCCTATCTATCTCCTTTCTCAACTAACAGCAAAGATGCTTTTGAAACGGAAAACAAGATTTACTCTAGTCCCATCTCAGCTGACCACAGAATGACTGAAATGAGCAGAAAGGTTCTTCCTTCAACAGGATGTAAATTCAAATTTCAGCATCTTCTTCCTTGGACTGCTTTTAAATGGTGAAGAGCACAAACTCAGATAGTTTCTATTTAAATAGCTGTAACACAATGTTTCCTGACACAAACCACCTCCTCTTTTCTTTTTCTTTTCTTTTTTTTTCTTTCCTTTCCTCTTTCCTTTCCTATTTTAGCTCAAGGGCCACTTTTGCCTTTCTATTCCAGTTACCTCAATGCTATAGCATCTGAAGTAGTTGTTACAACTAACCCAAATAGCTGTCAGCGTCTGTCTCTTCACTGTTCTCCACCAGAACACCTTCTAAATAGTAACTCAGAGTAAGATCTTGAAGCAGTGTTCAGCAGCAAAATGCAATACAAATGAATGGGTAGAGAACAACACAAACGATGTTTCAAACTAACCAGACCTGCTTTAAAATCCTGTTTCGTGCTGGGTGTCTCCAACAAGTAAATTTTGTCTTCAGCATATAAACTAAACACTTCCAGAGTCAGAATACATTCACTTCGGAACAGGACTGACCAGGAGTATATTTTGTCCTTCCTTTCAAGCATCCAGAATTCACCACTGATTGAGTAGATATAATGAGTTAGAGCTATTAACAGTAATTCCTAAGCAATTACCCTAAAGGAATGTACATAGTTTCTGTTTAGACTATCATGTTGGTCTGCTAATTATCTTAGACCTAAAATGCAGACACAATATACAAAGGACCTGAACTGGTCAAGCATTAGATTCAGTCAAAAATAAAATAATACAAAATGGGTTTTCTTCCCCTTGAAAATGAATATGAAGAGACTGTATCTTCTGTTAATGTTACAACAAAATTCCATCCTCAATTTAAATGATTTAAGTATGTGTACAGATTTTACCGTATTTTTAAATGCTTAAAGAGATCTTATCATGGTTATCAGGCCCACCATGAAATAATTTTCTTTTATAAGAACTTAAAAACCTGATGCCTCAAGGATTTGATTGGGAAGAGTGGCTGAAAGAATCAGAACATTAAAATTGCAATTATTTTGCTACCTACTCCTGCATCACCAAGAGCACAGGCTTCATCTATAGATGAAGGACACAATATTCTGCATCTCTTTACCTTTCTATTCTCCCTATTTGCTCTTACCCGTTAGCAGAGATGGCATTAAAATCTGCATACAAGATTTCTTAAGTTCCTCCTGTACCTCTCCAGCTCTTCAGAATCACACCAGTGTGTGCAACCATTAGACTGTGATTACACTGTCTAATATCCTCCTGCCAGAAAAGACCTTGTGCCTTAGATTTTAGGCTGACAAAGACTGTAATCAGTTTCAGATCTTTTTTTCATTTCTGTTTTCACACACCTCACTAATATGTATCAGATATCATTATGCTGAAGTACGTACTCCGAATCAAACAGGACAAATAGCATTGCATACTGCCACCTGGCTACTCCAGGTTTCCATACTTACTGGCAATGGTGAAGATAATCAGAATTGAATTATATTTGAAACTGCATGTATTTTGGTTTAATTTCCTAAATGATCCTGGAGAGGAGAGGGGGGAATTCTATGTTCTGTTTCCTACTGAAGTAATGAATATTTCAATTTAGTAAACATTTAGCAGAAAGAAATTTTCCTAAGACTACTGGTTATAATCTCAGCTCTTCTGAGTGCTGCCAATATACATGCAGATGTAAATATTCTGTAGATCCTGCTACCTTCCTGAATCATTTACTCCCTCTATTACCTTCCTACTTTGCAAATGTGAGAACTATAATCCTATGTATAATCTTCACTTATCGATCTGAAGACCTAGTAAGAGAAATACTATTTTCTCTTCTAATTGCTGACGAATTTAGCAGCACTTTTCAATGCAGGCCCTTGTAGAAAGATTCCAAATCAACACTTCAGCAATAAAATCTTCTACCAATAGTTCCTGCATGACAAAACAAGCAATGTTTACCCGGGGACAGAAGAGTACTTCATTCCTGGAAGGCTGCTCTGGTGCTAGCCTTTCCGTGGTAACAGGAAAGGTCTGTATACCCGTTCCCCATGACGTACTGAAAATAGATTCTCAGTCTTTAAATGTGTGAATACATACATACATTTTTTTAGCATTAGTAAAGCAGTCACAGCAATTTTACAAATGTACTTGTCACATTGCAAAAGCATCTTTATAAGACAGTGACTAGCAAAACAAGTGTAATGAACTTATTTATGTCTCTTTACAAGAAGCAAAAGGATCTTGGCATTTCTAGAAAAATCTAATATTGCTACAAAGAAAAAGTATTCTAATCTTTTTAACAGTCTCATCTGCTATGTGTTAGACAACACGCAGCACTGTATGAATGTAAAGCTCCCCAGAACACTTCTGAGGCTGTGACAGACACTGGCATGTCCCCCGCTGGACATAAACCAGGCTGTTGTCTGAGAACCCAGCTAATGAACTACTTTTTTTTTTTTTTTTTTAATCACTGGAATCTAGTTAGCATCCAGGCTCAAATGCCGAGGTCATTAGGCACATTCCTGCGGTGGAAACTCTCCTGAAGCTGGGAACCAGGGTTTGACTGCCTGCCTGACCTGCTTCTTCACATTGCCTGGGTAACTTAACCCAATTTTCCCCAGAACATTCCTCAGCAAACCGATGGATGCAAGCAACAGGCACACAGTGACACATAACAGCATTATTGAGCATCTGTAAACATGCCGTTAATTTTACATGGAAGGAAGGAGCTCCAGAGAGCACTGGACAGAGGAAAATGAAGAGCTTCACAAATGCAGAGCTCTTTTTGCACTCTCCTTTGCAATGAATGCCCTTAGAGAGGGGAATGCTTCTTTATATTGACAAATGCAGGATTCTCCATGAAGCATTAAACTCCTGCGGCAGGGAGATGTGCCTCTAACAAAGTTAATAAAAATGGCTGAAGAAAGCAAATATCTCAGCTTCTCTCCCTTTATAAATTTCTGTTCCCAATCGTCCTCCTCCAGGGACTGTGGAGACCTGCCAGCTAATCTTGTGGACAGGATGGCTTCTAGGCTTGCCTCTGATCTGCAGATGATGTTATAATTTCTTTATAATTGTTTACTGTATAAAGTCAACATCTTTCTCTCCAGAGGGAGATTGCTCAGAGTCACTCGTGAGAGCCTTTTAGCTCACAGTTGTGGGCCTGCTGTGGTCTTGACAACATACTCATGTCAAGGTTAATGTCATGTCAAGGCACTATTAGTAGCTCCTTTCCTTCCGCAGTTATTATTTCAACTGTAAGAAAATTAATGCAATTTAAAGTTATTTCTAGAGCATTCTTGGATGGCCTTTAGGGTTATTGCAATTACACGGACAGAAGTTTCAAGGTTTCTGAGAGTTCTGTGGGAGTAATTGCACTTGTGGGGAAAAACTAGATTTTGGTTTGTGCTCTGAAAGCACGGAACTGAAAGCAATCACCTCCACATTCAGTCCTGGCTGAGAGACGAACTCTGCCCATGACTTCTGTTGTGCCACCTGAGCTTCACATTGGAACTTTCCCATTGCATCCCCATCTGTAAAAGTGAGATAATGCCTTTTATCAACTTCATGGGGGTTTTATAATTTGATGTTGAAGAGAACAGAACTGCAAGCCTTTCTGTGCTACTGCTAAATGCAAAACTTCCCTAAATCCTGGAGAAGAGAGTCCCAACACAGAACCCTCAGACCACACTAAGAGAGAAGACATAGCTCTTCTTCTTTTATTACAAAGTGAATAATTTAAGAATATTCTTGCTTACTGTCTTGAAACCATCCTTTATATGCTCCTGTGTGGAGCTGGAGGCAGCAAGGTTTGCATGTCCACAGTTGTTTTGTTAAATGGCTCAGTAATACCAAGGGCAACAAAGCACCTGACTGTGCTGGTGCCCTGGGCAAGACACTCCTCTCTGTGTTATTCCAATACCAGAGTCGGGCTTACGTAACTGATTAAATAAATAAAAAAATAAATCTATATTCTTTGTCTCACATTTATGATCTTACAAGTGTACCCGTTGCACACTACCCATGCTGCTTCAAGGCCTGACTTGGACTTGGTCAGATTTATTCTTACATGGTCTCCCTCCCCTAGGGCCACTGCCAGCCACAGAGTTCCCTATATTCAAAAGAATCAAAATGCTATATTCTTCTTGAAAAACATTTGGACACTCTAATTGTCTCCCTAGGTTTCTATGACAACCACAGCAACATAAACAGCCTTGCTGGCAGCCACAGGAGGCTGAAGCCTCTGCTCTCCTCCCTCTCCTCCCCAGAACTTCTCAGTTTAGAGCATACCGTAACTGAATAAATATAATTAACAATAAACATAGAGGTAGTTTCTAATACACCAGGCTGGCACTAGGGAAACTTCTTGCAAATAAAAATACATTACAGTATTTTATGATAACAGTCAAAACATTGCCTGTTCCATCAATGTTATTGAAGTAGCTTGGGATCAACTGTGAAGAACAGTGCAAAGCTATAAATATATAAACAGGAGGGTTTTCTATGTCAGCTTGCGTGGCTGCAGAGGAGCTTTAAAAAAATATGACAAGGCCTTCTCTGTTAGTGCCTCTAAGCACCTCTCACCCTGCTGGTAGGTTACACATCAGGAATAGATAAGCCCCTGAGTGAACATCAGGACGGTTGGGGTAAAGACGGCTGCAGAGCTATGTGGCCGCATGCACATCGTGTGATGTGACTGTAGGCACTTCTCCACGGCTGCAGCTCCCAGCTTTCCAGCAGGAAAATCATAAACAAAATGTGATCGCAGCAGCAGTGAAATGCTCTGCACGGCACCGTCATTCTGAGCCCAGCAGAAGCCGTTTTCTGAACCTCCTGCATCAGGCAAGGTAGTCAGAGCTGCTGCTTTTGCTAACACTCAGGCAAACTGAGGTCCAGTGAATCCCAAATAAATAGCTCAGGTCTTCCTTCTCTCCTGAGCAAAATTAATGGCAAAATAAATTGGCCATATGAGGCCAGTGTAACTCTGGAGGTTTTAAGCCATTTAAACTCATTCAGCCAATGCTGGACAGCATGAAGCCATCAGGATACCCAGGAGTTATAAAGAGGCTGCATGTGATAATTATGGTTATCAGCTGTACATAGATCACAAAATCATCTTTCAAATTATTAAACCAGTTTCTGATCGTAAAAATGCCATGTATTCTTAAAATAACTGCCACTGCACATCTAGTTTGTGACAAAGTAACTTTGTGAAATGAAGGGATGCAATTTCAGGCATCAGCACAGACGTAATTTCTTCACCAGTGCTGTTAGTTTGTCTTATGCGCTTGTTCTCCCTTTGCTGCCAGAAAGATACAGACAACTCCTGCTGCTCTGAGACACAACTGGGGATGTAACTATGCTGTTTCACTGCAGCTATCTTCTTGCTTGGTGGGACTGATTCTGCTGTAAAGCAGACTCAGGATTTGAGGAAGCAGAGCTGGGGAGGCTACGTGAATGTGAACCCTTGGAAGTCAAAATCTACAGGGATTCCCTCTGGACCAGTATGCAGAAACATACGTTATCTGTGAGGAGGAGGAGGAGGAGGAGGTTGCTTGCCTGTTCCACAGGGCTTGGAAGGCACAAAAGGTGTCACCTGACATTTCACAGCTTTAAGGACAGGCTTTTAGAAAACTGCCTGATTATACAGACCAGGTGGAGATGAGATTATAAATTAATGAAATAAACACTAGAAATAGGGATGAACGTACAATTTTTGGAAAAAGAAATGTAGAATTTCATTGGTTTTCTTTCTTAAGGCAGAACTTTCACTCTAATGACTACCAATAGAACATTAAAATTTTTCAGCTTTCTCTTGAAAGACTTTGAAAAGGGTCCTTATACTATGTGATTATTGTACAATATGGAAATACTGTATTTTGCAATATGGAAAGGAGTTATTTCTCCTTTCCTACCTAATTTGCTCCAATAGGCTGTACAGCAAGGAGGGTTATGCGAGAGTGAATACGAAAGGATTAGTGATGCCCACATTTACTACATCTTATACAATAAGACTGCCTAGTGAAGTTTGATTTTATCTATCAGCTATTCGTAACAAGTTTATGTTTCCATTTATGTCTTCCTGCATGTTAGCACGATTTTGCTGTACTACAGATGTGCTACTTAAAACTACAGCATAGATGAAATGAATGTTGACTTGGAATACAAAGACAGATCTGTTAATTTACAAATATGAGAGTCCAAGTGCTGGAAAGCATACCAGGATATTAGGTAATATGCAAAGTATGCTGTATAATGCGCCATTGAAGATAGTCACAGAAAAAGTAAGAGGGATGAGATTTTGTAGTTTTCACAGTTATTTATTAATAAACAGTAATAGCCCCAAAATGATCACAGTGCTTTTAAATTAGGACTACAAAGGATATAAGCTGCCCTATTCTGCATCTGGAAAGAACTACTAGGCATAACATTCTAGTAGTATTGAAATCAAAAGGAGGGCAATTTTAGAGTCATTTTATATTAATGATTTTACAATTAGTACATATTTTCATACCTCCCAATCTCTGTCCAATATGACTTGCTGCCACTAAGGCACTTGGTTTTAACTTCTGAGAAACACACATGAAAGTTAAAAAAAAAAAAAAATATGTCCAAACCACTACGTGAACCTTTGCATATTTCCCAAGTATGTTTATAGCATGTGGGTGGCATGGATGAATTACGATGAGGAGGTTTTATCAGCAGTAATTAGGCATTTCATCAGCAGTAATTATATAATTCCTTTGTGGCACTGAACCATTCTAAACTGTAATCCAAGCCCTAATCATTATTAAAGTATTGATAAAGCCTTTACAGGATGTTGTTCCAACTCATAAAGCCATTTCTTAAGGATAGTCAATACTTCAGAAAACCTGGAGATTGCTGTGAACTTCACAGGGAATCTTTGTGATCCTTAAGAAAAAGAGGTGTGATGTGTTGTGCAATTGCATTGGGACTTTTCTATGAATGCACACATTTTTATACCTCAAGTGCAACATACGGCATGACACCACTTTTAAGCAGAGGAACACAGAAATCTGTGGCCACAAACCATGCTTTTGACAATTCGAACTTTTCAGATTTTTATCATTTTAGATCATTCAGCTGAGCAACTCTGTTTCTTTAGTAGGCCAACATTAAAAGTGTGGTTTAATTAAAGCATTTAAAAAGAAAATTAATTCAGAGAACTTTAAGTGTATACCTAAGGAATACACCCCTCAGATGAAAAAGGACATCAGGGAAAAGTAATTTTCCTAATTGCTTGTGTACTTTTGCCGTACTTTCTAAGTGGCAGACTACACCGAACTGGCTGCACGCATCAGGGTCAAGGCTTTTATTTAGAACAGTTGTTAGAATGTAATCGCCCATTTTTGACAATGCAAAGTTATTTTTTTCTTCCAGAACACCCAAAGAGTAACATTTTATGTAAAAGCAAAAGTGTTCTCAATAGCATAAAATACACCATCAGCAGAGCAGAAGACCAGAAAATCTTGAAAACTGACATACCTGCCCCATGCTGCTTTCATTGTAGAATCTTTATCAACGGGAATGCATGAGGACTCAACAACAATTGATTTATTCAATTTGTAGCAGAGACCACAGTCTGGATCTAACATACATCCATTACAATAACTGAAAGAGAAAGAAATAAATACTTAAGCAACACTTTATTCATTTGTACATGTCAAAACCAACAGCAACTCCTAATAAATCTTAGGATGTACATAGTCAAGTTGTCAGTGTTGGAGACAAGATAATAGAAACTGCCCAAAAACTAATACAGATTGCTTTTGCCTTCTTCTGTACCACATTTTGTGGCCCAGTTGCAAATCTCCCGGTGACACCTGATCAGGCTGTAGGAAAATTCACTCATGGAATGAATTTTAATTAAAAAAAGACAGACTGGGGTTGAAAAGAAAGAAACATACATCATACCTAATAACCAAACTAGGGTTTGGGCACATACAGGTGTGGGAGTCAGTCTGAGATCACGACACCATGTGTCTCCGTGTGGGAACTAGGCATGTGAATTCCCATTATATTCGATGGACTGAGTCAATTCACATACAGGCATCTAGTGCCCAAAAGTATCCTGCCTGCCCTTCACCTGCCACTGCAGAGTGTGCAATGCTCTTGCAGATCATTTCCATACATCACACATGCCAGCTCTGTACAGATATCTCTGATTTCCTTGGTAGCCTCAAAGGGCAAGAGATGCTTACACTGAGGCAAAGTTTCCTCAATGCAATCTTGCAAGCTATTCAAGTGACTACACAGTAAAACTGTTCTCTAGACTCTACTGGTTGCACTGACCACATCCCCACTGACTATGGGGAGCCTAGACACCAGGTGCCCTACAGATACCTCACTTAGGTGTGAGTCTAAAATCTGCCTCTGAGAACAAACTGAGTGGATTTGGGCATGTGAGCTATGAAGGCATTCCAAAACCCTTCATGCAGTGCAAGTTATCTGAAAGCTTCTGGCACAAGCTTCCCCAGATCTTGCAAATGCTCAAGACCATTGCTGCTGTGGTTAAACTACCCAGCTCTTTATCTTCCCCAGAAGCCATCTCAGACTCAGAGATATATCCTCATCAGTGAAGCCTCTGATATAGTCTAAGGAATAACTTTAGGAGTTAAAAATAGGAGAATGAAAAACCATAAAACATGAAGTAAATCTGGAAATCAGAAAAGAAAATTAAACTTTGAAATGTAACATCTGGAAATGTATAATTAAGGTGACCAAAATAGCTTCAACATATAACCCTGTAACAACAAAACCAAGGAAATAATCCTTTCTCAGTGTGTATCTTTATCATAACAATGACTTAGTGAATGAAGAAATAATCTGCTTAAACTATTATACCATTACAAGAAAAAGTAAAAGTAACTGTATAATGAAGCCCCAAGAAACTAAATCAGAAAAGCAGATTATATGGATTTAAAAGTCTGAAAGTACATGTTTAAAATCTAGTTATTCAGACTTTTCTTACTATGGCGTTTCTGAAAGAGTTATAATAAGGTCAATTCATATTGGTAGTTGGCAAAAAAGAGGGCTGGGAAAGTGTTAAAAACAATGTATTAATTTGCATTTTTCTACTTCTCCAAAGTTTCAGAAATTTGTGCTCTTTGTTATCATATGCTTTCTAAATTTTCAAATTACTGCAGAATTTCCATGTTGTCTACTTTTCAGAAAATAAATCTACTTTTAAGCAGACCTTCCTCTTGCTTAACAGATAAGTCAAATTCAGGTTTGAACAGCTTTTGTTTTTTTTTATATTAGGAAAGCTGCATTAAATCAGCTCTTTAAATAGAGATATAAACCTCAGAAAACATTTTTACAATGGAGTTGAAACAAAACTTTCAGGTAGAATCCAATCATCTAACTATAGTAAACATTTATTCTTTTGCAAAGATAAACCAGAAAGTTATAACTCTGCAATTATCAATTATGAAAGGAAAGGATGATTCCAATATTACATCAGCAAGACTTAGTTATGTTTTGTTAATCAATATCAGGACAGCAATGGGCAGCAACCAAAGCAGTTGACAGGAACAGAAGACTGCAGATGAATAAAAACATTTTTATAAATCACAAGTGTGTTTAAGTATGTAGTAATAATATTAAAAATAACTAAAAAATTATAGCATCTTTTAGTGAAAAGAATCCTATGATATCAAACAGGATGCTGATATATGATTTTCAAATTGTAGAACATCTTCCACTCAAATTATGTTGTATATCAAAGTACCTTTCAGCAACATGAATTTCTAAAAAGACCCAGGGTACTAGCACATCCAGCATTGCAGCCTGGCATAGAAAGCAGACATTTCCAAATACTACATGCTATCAAGTGCAGCCATGGATTTTTAAGTCAACTATATGCAAATTATATTCAATGTGAACACCATGTGCTAAATTTAACACAATAAAGTGGTCTTTCTCTTCAGAAAATTTCAGGATTCAAGATTTCTGTAGATTTATTCTTTTTAGGTTTTACTTCAAGCAAAAATATAGTCAAATACCCAACACCAGCCAGAATATCAGCAGGACACAGGAATGCAGAGGAATGACAATTAGACACAGCGATGAGTGTCATCTTTATAGAGTTGCCAGCAGAGGACAGGATGAGGACTGGATGCCTTATCATTTCCCTCAGTGCCCTCGCAAAAATCAGTGCATGAGATGAATGACAGAACTGAACTGAGCATTGTCTGTTCTGTCCTATGGGGCTCGCTCCACGGATAACTCCACATAACCTCAGATGGCGTTGGGTTTCAGTACCCAGTCAGCTGGGAAGCAGAAGGTATCTTATTTATTCCTGCGCCCCAGTCCAAAAAAAACTTGAGAAATTTGATTATTGATTCCAGTGTTGGTCTACACGGCTGTTAGTTCAGCTGTTCCTCGGGCTTTATTGGGTATGCACAACTGTGTTTTCTAGTTGGCATTCAATGTAATAAAGGCTGCTGGATTTTGTGTCATGCCAAGTGTCAGAGGTTATAGTTACTCATAACAGTTTAAATAATTTAAAAGTATTTTCCACAGTTTTTCTGAAGCTTGTCTTTCAGATTGAAAAGTTAAATGACAAATATTTATAAACCTTTTACCTTTTGGTGAGGATTTGATGCCATTAGCTGTATAGGGAGTTCATACAATCAGGCTTTGACTTCAGGTTTTAGAGACAAGACCGATTTATGTCAGAGGAAACCCAGAAATTCAATATACAAGACTTAAAGCCCTTTAAAATCTAACTCCCTGCAGACTTAGGGTAGGCGATTGCTGTTTAGATCATCTAACATTCTTCTGTGCCCCGTTTTATCACGGATATAAAATTTTTATGTTGACTTTGATGAGTTAGTCAACGCTTTTTCCAAGATGAAGAACAATGTTTTTTCCTCCAAAATTCCAACATATACACATTACAACTCTCTCATAACACAGTAAAGAAATCTGTGTTGGTTAATAAAGACTAATGATCACTGAAGATGCAGCATGAAATAAGCAAGGAAGATTTTTTTTTTTTAAGAATTAATTTAAGAACAACCCAAAAACTCATGTGCTGAGGCTGTTTATATTTGTCTCAAAAAATGGAAATAAAATATATAGTAGTTTCAGGCTTACGTTTTTCTTCACTCTAGCCCCGTTACTATTGGTTAAACAAAAATATTTAAACAATTTGAAATTAAGCACATATACAAATGCTTATCGTGATGTAAATAAATTAGGAGATAAAATATACCCGGAAAAGAAATGCACAGTATAATACTTATTGACATGTAACTATCTACTACAGATCTCCTTCCTGTCCTCAAATGTACCTTCTTATCAGCCCTATCCAGATATACCCAAATATATGTCCGAGTACAAATCTATAAAAATACTGATACTTCTTCAAATCTACATCACAGATCAGTTATGGCCTTGAAAGCTCTATAACTGAATACTCCAGGAAGTCTTTGTTAAGAAGGAAATTTGCATCCAATTATAAATGGAAGATGTGTTTCCTGTACTTTATCATGAAATATTTATATCCGTGCTAAGGTTAGGAGCCAGTGTTTTGGAAACAGGTTCCTCTGTGAAAAGCCAGTTGAAAATTCCTAGGCAGGATGGTTCTCAATCAGAGACTGACAGCTCATCAGGATTGAAATACCTGAGAGAGATTATTTGATTTTGATGAAACCAGGCAGCATTACAGCAGAAAGACTTTACAACGTGCCTAGTTCCCTCCCTGCTTACCAGCTGGGCTCCTAGGCAACCCAGCAAGAAGGCAAGCTTCTAGACTTCAGATGCTTCAGCCTATGTAGCAGAATAACAACAACCAGGAATGTGAGGCTCCAGAAGTCCAAAGATGCCCAGCTTCTTTGCAGCTCAGTGCCATGAAGTTTACAAAACAAAAGTCTCAGTAGCCTTGCCCTTCAGTTTATTGGAAGCTGCCATGGCATGGGATTTCAGGGTTCCTGCCTCATTGTCAGACCACATTTACTGACAAGCTGATGGACTGTTAGGAGACCAGGTATCCCCAAACCCGCAATTCCCAACTCCAATTCCGCCAACTCAGTCAAGGCTTCCACGCTTTTATGTCCCCTTCATCTGACCAAGTGGGAATATCTGATGTCTAGAAAGCCTGACAGCACTAACTTCAGGGTCCCTTGCTAGCAGTTTCTTGCCAGCCTGAGCACCACCAGCTTTCAGGATGCTCTGCTCTGGAGCAGCCTGCCCGATGAACTGTTCCTGAGGTTACAGGTTGATCGCAAAGGTCACAGTTCCTTCCTCTTTCACAGAGAATTTAAAGTATATAGAATTATTATTAATTGGCTAGCTGTGCACATTTTTCTTGATACCAAAATCATCTTCTTAAAAGTGTAGTTTACTAGCATCTAGTGCAGTCTCTAAAAAGACTGAATAAAATCTCTGACCCGCTAAAGTGACCCTCCAGATGCCAATGAAAAATTCACAATTGCTTCTTTCCCTGCTTTTTCCCAACTGCTTAGAATACTCCATACTTACATTTGGTTTGTCATTATATTTTGTGCTTTAAATTTGTAAAACGACCTTGTAAGTAATGACTTTCCCACAATTCTCAGGAGTCTATTAATTTGAGCTGCAAATTGTACCTTGCCACTTTTTGTTGAGTGATTTAGCAGTAAAAGACCTTTGCCCAGTGCCCTTGCTCTGCAAGTGCTGTTTCTTTTTTTTGTCAGATTATTTTGTCTTTTTCAAGCTGAATCTCAATTTCTGAATTGTTCATTTCGAAACATTTCATCAATTTTCACTTTTGCCACTTTTTAAGGAACTTTCAACTTTGCCTTCCATATTCTGTTATCCAATTATAAAACTATATTAATGTTACCATCATCCAGTTACAGAAATACAAACTGAGCTTGATAATGTATTATGGACTGTGTAGTTCTTTTCTAGAATGTAACACCTGATTTCATAATATTCTATTACATGGGTAGCATGAACAGCCTCTCAGAGGATAAAAATGTCCACAAATACGGACGTTTCTTGGGGATGGACTCTTTCTACTTGTTTTGGATTCATCAGTCTCACTGAGCACACGCTGCGCCATCAGCCCTTGTATATGAAAAAGTAGCTATACGTGAAAATATGATATGCTCACAACATGCAGGACATTTTGCTAATGCCCTGTCTTCACAGAATCAATACCACCATTGTGAGCTTGTTGAACCCGCTGCTTCGGCTCTGCATGATGCAAGCATTCATATTCCTGAACAAGGTTTTCCTCACAGAACTGTAGGAACAATAAAAAAAAAACCTCAGGCAGGAAAGGCTTGATGTAGGGACTGGAGGGTCTTGCAGTTTCTGCTGAGGATTAGCACATACCACCCAAAGAGAACATAAGCTGCAAATCACCACAGGCTGGAAAGGAATGTCACTTTGATTGTGCTGCTTTCTACTCTTTCCAGCTTGCTGTTTGCCATACTGGAGACATGGTCCTAGGCCAGGTGGATCTTTCATCCTACCTGGTATGCCCTCAGATTTACTCTTTGCTCTCAAGATTGGTTATGCACACAGTCCTCTACCTCCCTTTGCATGTGGTGTAGTTGCTTTCCAGATCCTTACAGAAAAACAACAGACTGCAATCAAGCTTTCCTAGCTTCTGTGCTTGTATTCTCCTATCTACAGCCAGAGAATGCCTCTTCCCCTAAGCCCAAGTGAAAGAAGATGGCGAAGATAGCTGAGCTGAGTATCACCAGTCAGAGCATGCCTACCCAACTGGACTCAAGAAGGGACACAGGCAACTGATGAATCCAAAGAAGAAAAACAGCCAAGATATTTAACTCAACAAAAATATAAGGACTTTTCGACAAATACTGCAGTAGATTTTTGAGCTCTGTTGACACATGAGGACACCAGTGCATTTAGCCTTCAGCCAGCTACACAAAGAGCTTAGAGTTTTTTTGGTAAATGGCTTACTTCATTTTTATACACAAACTCATTTCAGTTAGGTACTAGTACCTTGTTTAAAACTGCCTGATGCTTGTGTCTGAGGTCTTGTGCTGTTTGCACGTGATTCACTGCGCCTCAGGCATGAAATCAAGCACTTTGTTATACTTCTGATGATTCCTGTGTTGCTTCCAAAAGCTAACCATTAAATTCTGATTAAATATCACTGGCCAAGAACACAGGGGATGCTTTAGGTAGTTAAAACGCATGGTAACTGCAAGATTACTTCAGGCTGTTGTATCTGGGACACAGAAAGTACAATATTTAACAAAGAATGAGAAAACCTACTCAGACTTCAAGAGCACTTTCCTGTGATAATAGGAGACCAAATGACAGAATTTTCTTTGCTCAGGTCTGCTGGTAGTCTGTTAGGTAACACATGTATCCACTCAGTGATGTCCATAAGAAAAAGCTACCATTTATAATCACAGTACTCATACACTATCTGCAGTTCTGTAATTTACCATGCATCTACTCCAACAGATCTAAATCACAGTTACATTCAAGTATGATCAACCCTTCCTCATCTTCAAATCAGGCTCCTGATCCATCTAGTCCACTAAGGCTGTTCTTTAGTGACTCCTTCCTAGGTAAGTTCTAGACCAGTACTGAATCCTTATCCTTGATATGCCAGCCACATATAAATACATTAGCTCTCTTCAAACTTTCCTTAAACTCTCTTTTCCAAAGACTCACATGCCTCAACTAAGCAACACGATTTATATAAACTCAGAGCAACTGTTTTCAGCTTCTTGGTGTTTGCTACTTCTGCTTTAGACCTGAAGATGACCCTGATAGCTCATCCATTCTTCCTACCTATCATAGTCCTATAAAGGAACTACTCTTTACAAGCCTTGCTTTGCTTAAGTCCTTAGATCATCATGGCTACACCACTGTTACTATAAGCACCTTGGCAGCAGACTGCTGAAATGCTGGCACCACACGAACAGTGTCCTGATCTACTCGCACATAGGTATCAATTGTCTCTTGTCTTTGATGATCTTTTTTTCTCAATTAATAGAAGCACAACAGCTTCCTGATTTATGCCTGGAACTGAGCAACACAAACAATAACTAACAGAAACAACTGACTTACCTGTACCTTTATTTTGAGCATAATGACATTCTCTGTAGAATACCTTGCTTTTAAAACTACTCTTCCAAAGAGACCCTACACATACATACTATACTCCCAGCTTCTGGGCAGATCAGATACAAGCTTTGGTCAAACTTAATTAAAATCATCCTTGTGTGACTAAAATCCACAGAAAGTATAACACCGTCATTTTGGAAGATTTTACAAAATAATTCCCTAAACGTTGTTTCAGTTTTTGTTAAACAGCTTTTTTGTTAAACAGTTTAAAAGTCTGAGAAGTATTAGCAGAGATGAAGTGTTAGTAGGTTACTATATGAATATCACCTTGTTCCCTCAATAATGCAGAGTTTGATTCAAACACAAAGTAGGTGGAAGTGTTAACAATGGTGACAGGGTCTGCATTACACTCACAGACATTACAGTTCATGTAAGTCACTTTTCAGATCTTTGTGTTTAAATTGATGAGAGGAGATCTTCCTCATTCACATTAAAGATACTTAGTACATGGAACTGATATATTCCTTCCTATCCCTTATGATTTTAAATTCAATTACAAGTTTTGATTGATAGGAGCAACATGCCAGCAGATGGAAAATTATTACCAAGTGATATATCCTTATATTATGTCCTTAATAAATTTCAAGACTATGCCGAGGTCATTTTACAGTTCTGCAACATAAACTGTCTATCAGAATTTTAATTACATTTCATAAGAGCTGACAAAAGTATTCTCAAACGTGTTTATCTCTTTACATACTCATAATTTTCTGACCTTCATAGCAGAAACATTACTATATTTATTATTGCAATTCTCAGTTATCAGAATGAACAGTAGCTCAGTCACCTTGACATTAGAAACATAAAATGAGAATCACATTTTAAAAAATTCTGGTTCTGTGATACAGTGACAGTATGAAGAATACTGATGTCTAGTTTGCAGATAAATCCCATTGCTAATGAGTTAACAAAATAAAGTACAATAGCTAATATACTTACTATATGTATCCTAAGGCTATTATATACAGTAAAACCAGCTTCAGTTACTAGGTTAGCTGAGTTTTTCAGGACTGATCCCAATTATATACGTTTGCTAAATTCATAAAGAAAATATGTATTTCTGTCTATTAGCTATCTTGTAAAATTGCTATGTACGAGTACCAAATATCGGTGCCTTCATCTCAGTGGTATGTTATTTGTACAATGAGCTTAGGAACATTAACCATGTGAGAGTGACTAATTCAAAGATGAACAACAGAGCCCTTGTGTGTTCAGTGCAGCTGGCACTGCCTATATTATTTTAGTCAAACTCTGAAGACAATCAGTTCGGGAAGGAACCTGAGAAAGTTCTTGTCCACAAGTATCACTTCCCTAGGATATTGTTGTGGTTTAGCCCCGGTCAGCAACTAAGCACCACACAGCCGCTTGCTCACTCCCCCCGGCCAATTCCCTCCAGTTAATATACTGGGCATGACGTCACATGATATGGAATACCCTTTGGCCAATTCGAATCAGCTCTCCTGGTTGTATCCCCTCCCCTCCCGGCTTCTTGTGCACCTGGCAGAGCATGGGAAGCTAGAAAGTCCTTGACTAGTGTAAACACTACCCAGCAACAACTAAAACACCAGGGTGTTATCAACATTATTTGCATACCAAGTCTAAAACACAGCACTATGCTAGCTACAGTGAAGAAAATCAACTATCCCAGCTAAAACCATGACAGATATGAACCTCAGGGTTAACGTAAGCTTAACACAAAAGTTACCATTTTCATATAGCAGCCGAGGTAAAAAATATTGCTTAAGCAGAACAAGTTCACATTACATCTTATAGAGCTGACCAAGTCTCAAGAAGTGCAGAAAAGAGAGATAGAGACATGAATGAGAGAAAAAGACCAAGAATACAGGGCAACAGGACAACAGTCATTTTCCAGAAATGGGTGAATGTCCCAGAGAAAGGCAGAGTGCAATGGTCACACCTTTGATTCTTTAAAGATTGGGAAAAGGCACTGGGGTAGCTAGCACATATGCCCTAACCTTGACCTCATTCCAGAACCAGGCAAGTCCCTAGTAAAAACGGGAACACACCTACAGAGTTTTGAGTAGTTGGAATGATAACAGGAGTCCCTAGTTTATCTGTTAATTTTTAAGATTACAAATTTTGGGGCAATGTTGTTTTGTATTCCTAAATTTACCTCTGAGCTTCTCTGTGGCCTTGATGATAAGTAACAGCTCACAGCTCCTGAAGAGATTATGATCAAAGAAGAGAAGTGGTCATACTGCAAACATCTATACAACCTTACATAGGTTGACTGTGAAAATGGAGTTTGATTTAAGGATGGCACACAGACGAGCATTCACCTTGCCTTTCCTCAGTGAGACACCCACCCACTTCCACCTGTGAGGAGGCAAAGAGAATTTTTGCATTCAAGGTGTCCTGCTTGGATTGCATTTTTCCCGTGATGTCCTTGTGAATGAGGATTACATTCAATTTTTTTCACTGATTTACAGATTAGTTTTTGGCTGTTGATCAACTATGGTATCATACGCCTCTACACCAAATGAAAATATTTTACTTGACATTTGCAGCCCATCTTACTGGTTTGTTTTCTGCAAGCACATACAGGTAACCTGTACCTCTCTTTGCATTGCACAGCTCTTTCAAAATGTAGTATTCAAGGTGCTTTTTTGAATCAGGACAGTGACTGTGTTCTATATCTGCTAGTCTGTTCTGTCTTGTTATTCTAGCAGCAGGAATTAATCTGTGCAGAGGAATATGGATCTGAGGGAACAACAAACAAACAGACTGTTTGTAGTAGCTCTAAGGCTTCCATAAAGGACACCCACGCTTACTCTAACCCAACAGATTTGAAACATAAAAAGCATCTTTACTCTGCACAGTATCAGTGAAACTTTTGTCAGCAAAATACATTTTACTGATGATTTTGTAACTTATAAATACATTCTGGCAAAGGCAAATACAAGTTATATTTAGGAAACACCCCCATACTCTGAGATGGCCAAGCTGCAAACAGGTTCAGGCTCTGACTAAGCGTACTTCACCTCAAGGAAGCACTGCATCAGCGTTAGACAAAGGAGACCATGAGCTGCCTTTGTGTAGGTACACATATTGAAAAGTGGTTATAGTGGCTACAGGGAGATGGCATTACGTGTTGATCTTTTGAAGTCCTGCTGTCTTTTGCTTTTCCAAAACTTTCTGAGACCTCTTCAAGGCTTGCAAGATACAATGCTAAGAAATATGAGATACCAGCAGTAACACTGAAGCAAGCTAAAATATGGATTAAACAGCAAGACACCACTGCCATTGAGTTGCTTCATTTTACTTTGATTGGATATCTTATTTGTAACTACGACTACAGTAACATTTGCTACCCTACACGGTGACTATCTATACAGCTCCTTTAGTGCCATTATTCTTACAGTAGCACAGAAAATACACAAGACTGGCATTATGCAGAGTAGACTTTTACTTCCAAGTGCTCAGGTTTGAGAATCTCTTTGACCCAACTCCATAACTGCCATGGGGAATACCTTCAGGGCCAAAAAGGAGAGAGAGGCAAGCCCCACAAAATACAGCCCAGCCTTTAGCTTTCCTTTGGCTTGCAGTCCCCACCTCCTCTTCCTTCCAAGACCATGCATGTTATGCTGAAGTTCTTCTAACCCGAGTGGAATGGTGAAGAAAACATCTACTTTCTCATGACAAAAACATTTTGTTAAATTTCATTCAGCTTATTGACCATGTGCACAGAAAGCAGGCATACCCATATCTTGAACAGCTACTTTTCCAAGTCGAATATAGTGTATGCCTGTATGTCATCCCCTCCAGAAATAATTTACATAAAGAAATAAATTAACATATATTCTCTATGTGTAGCTACAACAGCTTGGCAGAAAGGCATGCCGAAACTAAGCTCCTCTGGAGACATCACTGGAGACAAAATGTTTAAATGTTTTTCTTCCCTTGATCCATGCTGAAAGCAAACAATATTTCTTGCACTTACTGCTCCCTTGACTGAAGACACGGGGAATTTTGAGGCTTCCTGTTACGGAGTCTGTGGCTGATATCACCTCCCAAAATAGACACTAATGTTAATGATGATGAAGGAATATTATTCCTCTGTCTCTAGCAAGGTCAGGGTTTGGTGATGTTTTGAAGCATGAAAATTGATATCCCAAATACAGTTTTAGATACACATGTGTGAAAGTTGTTATTAACCATATAAATGCCTATTTTTTTTAAACCTTTTAAATAGTGGGTGCTATAGCCTAATTCTGTGATCTGTGGGCAACTGCATCCATTTATTAGTTTCAACTCTCCTGGCTTTTCTGTCTCTTTATCAAGGTATACTATAAGATTAAAATAGGAACAACTAAAGCTTTCTCATATATTGCTCATTATTTCACATCCCCCTCTACATGCTCACTTTTATCTGTAAACTAAGAGAGCTCCTCCTACTTCAAAATATTCCCAAATGAAAGTATTTAAATTCTTTTATTGCTCTTTTCTAGACCCTTTGAATTTCTATCATATCTGCTTTTGCTCACTTCATATCAGAAAGTATGACAGATTAAAATATTCCAATAATTCGTGAAACAACATGCCTTTACTAGAACTACCTGCTTTAATTTTTCGTGCTTTTGCCCAGAAGTGCACACTGAGCAAGCTGCCGCGAGTCTAAATTTCTGTCCAGACTAGCTGTGGTTAACTGGAAAATGAAAACCGTGTCAAGTAATTTTTCATTACTTCTTAAGGTGGACTAACCATATTTCTTCTATGCAGATTTTACACTGTTTCAGGTTATATAACCATCTAGCTTTATTAGATAACAAACAGTGAGTTCTGCAAACGGTTCATCTGTGCTCTCCAGACATCCTTTCTGAATAGTTAACTTAAGTCCTAGGCAAATCCTTTCGACATCCTGCTATTAATGTTATCTTACTCTGAAAGGAGAGCATTTGGGAGCTCTTCCCCTCTTTTAACCAGATTGTTTGCCATTTGAAAAAGCTGTATAGGCACATCTCAAAAATTGCAAAATATAGTTGACTCTGCAGTAGAAAACAAGTAAAAATACAGTTTTTGCCTGTAGGGATCCTCGTATCTGGTAGTATCTAATGTTGCAGTTATTAGCATCTGTTTACACTCTTTTGAAGACCTTCTGTCCCCTTTCCAGGGGTCTATAAACCTCAAAATCTTTCACCTAAGACATTGTGCTGGCATATAAAAAGCCATGAACCATATTTCTAGCCAATATCGCCAGGAAACTAGAAACACACCTCCCATTTCTTATCTCTATTGCAAACACATGTAAAACAGATTTGGAACATAAGTAAGAATTTCTTCAGCCATTTAACTAATTTTCTCTCAACAGGGAATTTTCTAGTCTGCCAGCTAAATGGCAGACTACTCACACATGAATAAAAACCACAGAATACAGAAAATGACATATTCCTAACACCCTAGAAGTCATGTTATTTGAAACTATGATAGCATATGAAAGTGCATCTATTACCCACTATAGAAAAAAGATCCAAAAAATCACATTTGTTTTAACTGTTAATTGATCTGTAATTATCTGAATACTATTTTTTTCCACTCAGGAAGACAAAAAGCAAGAAACACATCTTCTTGAAGAGTTTACAGCTGTTATACATGAGAAATCTATAAGTAGGCAAATAACAGAAAGCATATTTACAAATTACTTTTAAAATATTCCTAACTTTGTTTCCACTATAACAGAGGAGATCTCAAGTGTGGAGTTTGCCGCTTAACTGCTTTATTTAGTCCAAGAAACTCCAAAGGATTATTCAGAGCATTTAAGCAAAGAGTCTAACTTTCTGTATTGAGGGAAGATAGGATTTTAACTTTAGGTATCTAGTTTAGTTCCCTGTACTAGACTTTGTGAATAATTGTCTATTACTTACACTAGGTTGTAAAACTCAATTAATTGGAAACAATCTTCAAGAAGATTGGATGAATGATCATGAAATCTCACCTGTATTTTGTGCAGGTAGAGTTTTGATGTGAAGGATCTGGTGGATTAAGTGTGATTCTTGGCGAGACCTGAGCGGATAGCAAAAATCCCGAAGCTAGGATAATGAGTGCTACAGCAGTACCTAAAAATACAGATAAAGAACAATGTGATACTCTTCTCCAGAGTACATGAAATAATTCTCTGTTGAACTGAACTGTGCTTGGGAAAGCAAGGCACCCTATTACTATGCATACAGCATTTGCTAAGGAGTTGTGATGAGAATTGAAGAAAAATACCCTTTGCTACATCCACATCTTGAATTAGGTTAGACGTTAAAGTCAAGTGCATTAGATTTAATGTCCAGATATTAAATTAGTAAGTTGAGACTTTTATTTTTTTTAATACGTGGAACTGAAGACTGCATGAATGAATGGATATATTCTTTTTGGTGTTGAAAATAATGCTGTAAAGGTAAAATTTAACAGTGACTTTGAAATCACCATACTTCTTCCCACTCCCACACCCAGACTTTCAGGCTTTCCTGTAAAACAGAAAATAGCATCAGCTTTTTCATTGACTCTGCTTCCCTTTGTGAAACAAGAGAAAATTGACTTTTTATAAAAACACCACCAAAAAGCCCAACTAGAATTTCTGATCTTGTTTCAAAGAGCACACATAACATCTGCTAGGAAAAAGCCCCCTTCCATCTATTTGCTCATAGCCACCCAGCAAATTCCTTGTGCACAAGCTGGGCAAAATGACGAAAGGGAAGATGGCAAACAAGGTTCATGCTTTGCGTAATAGGCCGTTACTAGAACATAACCCAGGGTTTTCCTACCTTATTTGTCACACACGCACACACACAATATGCTGTATCATTTTAATGGAAATTGATATACTTCACTACTCATGATACTACTGCAACTATCCCAAACTCAGACACCTTTAAATCTTGCTACCTGATGAGGCATCGAGTTCTATGTTGTATAAAACACCCTGTATACCTACTTATATACTCACTATTTTTGTGCCATGTTTTATTTGAGAGATCACATGTAACATGTATAGCCTGATCTAAAAATACAGAATTGGTAATAATGTTATTTGTGAGTTAGTTACCAATGATCTAATAACATTATCATTGCCATACAAAAACAGACTGACAAACCACTGAAGTACATCCCAGTTGGAAGGCAGCATACACTTAGAAGTATGCAGTGATATAGCTTAAGGGTTGAGGGCAAATGACGGATACTGTATTCAATTCCAAATACTCCTCATCATCCCTCTGCTCTGTATGTTAGAATTATGTAAGTAATTTTCTCAGAAATGCATCTGTGCATACCTTTAGAAATGCCACTACATTAAAAACCTTAACGTCACTCTGGTAATCTTTAAGAAATTACACATTATCTGCTTTTTATTTT
This sequence comes from Morus bassanus, assembly GCA_031468815.1. Lineage (NCBI taxonomy): Eukaryota > Metazoa > Chordata > Aves > Suliformes > Sulidae > Morus > Morus bassanus. Next base: position 68,611,247 of record CM062571.1, read on the forward strand.
GGGGTTTTGTGGTTTTTGGTGTGCGGAGGGCAGAGGGGATGTTTTGGCAGTTTTGGGGGTGGGTTTAATGGTGTTTTTAAAGAGAAAAGCAAGAGTTTCCCAGTAGGCAAATCCACCAAGTTTGTGAAAAACTTTTCCTGAGATATAAATAATAACTTAAGTACCAAGATCTGTGTCATAAAATTATTCATGAATGTGTCTGTGCGGCAGCCATGGCTAATAGGTGTAAATATTCATGAACTGGAGATGATTGGACCACACATTTACCTGAACTGAGGCAACTAAGACCTTAAACTCAATCACAAACTGTATGTGGAGAAAGCACCTACCCACCATAAAATGTGATTTCAGTTTACTCTATACTTGGCTTTCTACTACTATGGCTAGTAGGTACGCTAACAATTCCAGTTTTCTGAGCAGGCTGGGTATCACAGAACGGTAGGGGTTGGAAGGCACCTCTGGAGATCATCTCGTCCAACCCCCCTGCTTGAGCAGGCACACCTAGAGCAGGGGGCACAGGACTGCATCCAGGCGGGTTTGGAATGCCTCCAGGGAAGGAGACTCCACAACCTCTCTGGGCAGCCTGTTCCACTGCTCTGTCACACTCACAGTAAAGAAATTTTTTCTCATGTTTAGGTGGAACTTCCTGCGCTCCAACCTGTGCCCATTGCCCCTTGTCCTGTCGTTGGGCACCACTGAAAAGAGTCTGGCCCCATCCTCTCGACACCCGCCCTTCAGATATTTATAACCATTGATAATATCCCCCCTGTCTTCTCTTCTCCAGGCTGAACAAACCCAGGCCTCTCAGCCTTTCCTCATAAGGGAGATGCTCCAGTCTCCACTGGACTTGCTCGAGCAGTTCCCTGTCCTTCTTAAATAGGGGAGCCCAGAACTGGACACAGCTCTCCAGCTGTGGCCTCACTAGGGCAGAGTAGAGGGGAGGATAACCTCACTTGCCCTGCTGGCCACACTCCTTTTCATGCACCCCAGGATACCGTTGGCCTTCTTGCCCACAAGGGCACAGTGCTGGCTCATGATCAGCCTGCTGTCCATGTCCACCAGCACTCCCAGGTCCTTCTCAACAGAGCTGCTCTCCAGCAGGTCAACCCCCAACCTGTACTGGTGCGTGGGGTTGTTCCTCTCCAGGTGCAGGACCCTTCACTTGCTCTTGTTGAATTCCATGAGGTTCCCCTCGGCCCAGCTCTCCAGCCTGGCCAGGTCTTGTTGGATGGCAGCACAGCCTTCTGATGTATCAGCCACTCCTCCCAGCTCGATATTGTCAGCGAACTTGCTGAGGGTACAACTCTATCCCTCCGTCCAGGTCATTGATGAATATGTTGAACAGGACTGGACCCAGCACAGACCCCTGGGGAACACCGCTAGTTACGGGCCTCCAACCAGACTCTGTCCCGTTGATCACAACCCTCTGAGCTCTGCCGTTCAGCCAGTTCTCAATCCACCTCAGTGTCTACTCACCTAACCCACACTTCCTAAGCTCACCTCTGAGGATGTTATGGGAGACAGTGTCAAAAGCCTTGCTGAAGTCAAGGTAAACAACATCCACTGCTCTCCCTTCATCTACCCAGCCAGTCATGCCATCACAGAAGGCTATCAGGTTGGTCAAGCATGATCTCCCCCTGGTGAATCTATGTTGGCTACTTCTGATAATCTTCTTTTTCTCTATATGCCTGGAGATGACCTCCAGAATTAACTGTTCCATCCCCTTTCCAGGAATGGAGGTGAGGCTGACTGGCCTATAGTTTCCCAGGCCCTCCTTCTTGCCCTTTCTGAAAACTGGAGTGACATTGGCTACCCTCCAGTCCTCGGGCACCTCTCCTATTGCACTAGATTTTCAAAATGCCATAAACCAGACAGCAAATATCTTTAGACAGGGCCTATAATCTTATTTTTATTAATTCTAAATATGCTTTGTCTGTCTTTTAAGTTAACCAAATCCACTAACACTCACTTCCAGTACCTCTGTAAATGACTTATTTCTTTGGAAAAGTACTGAATATGTAAACTTAGTGAATGAAGTTTATTACATATTTTCATTCTGTGGGAAGTTTGTCTATGATGAACAGTAACATACAATTACAGTATACATCATTAGCTGAGATGAAAAAAAAAATAGGAAGTATCCTGAAGGTATTTCAGATCCTCTCTGTTACAAAAAGAGATACAAATTGTCCAATGCCCAAATACGACCATGCTTTCAAATTGACAATTTCTGAAGGGGAAGAAGGAAAACTCAAATAAAATGGATACTGCCCTTGTCAAAATTCCTGCATGCTTCCCAATTAACAGCTTTGAAAAAAGAAATTAACTGAAGAAAAAAACCAAAAGAAAGATACAGAAATGATGCCAAGATATAAAATGAATGGGAAACTAAGAGGAATCAGTAACTGTAGGAAAGAGAACTAAAAAGGTGTGATTTATTCTCTTTTCTTTTTTTTGGCAGACAGAGTTTACTATAATTTTCCTAGTGCTTCTGGATCTATCCCAAAGGCTCAATTTTTCAAAAGCTGCTAATATTTTGAAAGTTATAAAGATACATTAAATTAAATGTAAAATAGCTCTTTCACAAATGTTTTCAGAAAGCAGGAAAAGCTGCACAAGTTTACAAAATTAAATTACAGTATGTTGGCTTTTAATCAAAATATTAATGTTACTATCTCTCTCTACTGATTATTCTTGTAGGTTATCATCTAACAAACATAAAATCAATTAATCTTTACCAAAAAAAAAACCCCACACCCTGGAGCAGCAGGCAAAGGTAGTTTGCCCTCATTCTATGTAACAGGAGACTGGGGCATACCTGGCTTCTCCAAACACCACTTAAGCAGCCAGTAATAACTCAGTGTGAAAGTCAATGTCCTTAGAAATGCAAATCAAAGTAGAGCAGTAAAATATAAGCTTACCCCATGAGAAAACTCATTACGGAAAACAGATCCATCAGTAGATTTAGTAGTTATCATTTTAGTAAACACCCCTCTTGCTAAGGAAAACACATCATGTCCACCACTACCTCAATCAAAGTGTCAAACATTGCATAAAAAAATTCTAAATAGTATGGAGAGATGACATACGATTTCATTACTGTCATTATTTGTATCCTCCTTAAGGAGGAACTGTGTGATAGAGAGCACAGCAAGCAATGCACCATGGATCAAATGATGTTGCAGACCAGCAACTGACCACAGAAGAACCAAGAATATTTTTACCAAACAACTACCCTGTGTCCAAACATCATAAACAAATAACTCTTGACTGTATTATTCTCCTTCATTAATTCTGTGTCTTATTTCTACATTCTCCTCTGTTCTATGCTTTGTAAGAGACATTTATATCTACATTTCAAATGTATGACCTTTGAATATGTTAACCAGAGCTGGAAAGCAAAGAGATCTGTGATTGTATGAAAAGCCCATGTGGGAATCTCACCTATACAGCTGGGTCCAGACAAGCAATAAACTCCTGAGGGGCTGGCCAGACGTATGATGTATCAGGGCCAAATAGATAAACATATAAATCCTCCATTCCAATAGAGTATAAAGGAGAGGCAGCACCCAAGACCCAGAAATACCAGTGCAGTGAGAGGAGGGATCCACTTTGCAGAAAGGCAAGAAAACAGACAAGTACCACAGGGGAAAAAGGGGTATTGAGCAGAGGGAATGGTACAGAACTGGGTCTTTCCCCTCTGAAAGACTCGGTGCTGGCTGGAGACATAAAAGAACTTACAGGGGAGACATATTTTAACTGATCTGGAGGTAGACTGTGATAAAAGTAGTGATTTCAGATTTTTGTTCATTTTTTTTAAGACATGAGGAATGTGCTTTTCCAATCTCCTCTGTCATGACTACGTTTCTGAACTTGGATTGTGAAAAACACTTCAGGTTTCTTTACTCCAAATCAAAATGGTAACACTCCAAATACACATTTACTATGACTTGGAAATACCAAAATGCCTCCAAACTGCATGTTTTAATTTACAAATTTGGGTAATTGTGTATCAAACCAGATGCGATACTGTGCCATCACTGTTCTGCCTATATAAATGCATTCAAATACCACAAGTGTAGATTAACTCCCACCCCTTGGGAACTGCAGAGGGCCAGCGACTTGGCAGGTGGTCCCCCACTCTGCTGTGTTGCATTAACTAGAAGTTTGGATCCCTGACAGTGACAACAGAACGAAATATGGAGACATTAAACCTTCCCAGCTAAACACTTGTGAACATTATTTCAAGAGGAGCAGGAACTGTTTCTCTCTTCCAAACCCTGTTCTTGGAAATGTCTGAACCTTTCAGACGTTCAGCCAGAGGTAGGTATTGGTCACAGATCACTTCAGCCAGAACGAGCATGTAATGCAGGAGCAAGCAGGGACTCACTGGGTAAATGGCAGGACACAGCTGAGCATAGGCAAGACTGCTTGCTCTGCCTTTTCCTGCTTCCAAGAGGTGGTTATGAGATGAGTTACAGTGTTTGAATATTTGGAAAAAATGCACAAATCCAGAATTCTGTCTTTAGTACCTCATAGAGGAGATGAATTAAAATCACATTAGTGTAGGTAAGGTATTTACTGTATTGTATTTGAGATAACTATGCAAAGAACCACATTAGTTTTTAAAAAGTGCTGAAATGGCTATGTGCTATACTGCTTTCTCCAGTAGTTCTTGATAAGATGTTCTGAATTCACATTAATGAGCCGGAAATTACATATCACATATACACCCATGAGATTTAAAAACTAACCAGCTGTGAAGTTCAAAGCATTTGATTCCTTATTCTGAAAAAAAAAAAAAAAGCATAAAAAGCTAAATGAAGACATTGTCAAGCATGGCTTGAAGGAGAAATTGCACCTGAAAAAATAACACGCTAAATCTCTAGTTTTTAAATTAGCCTTTAGCTGTGGTACATTCTACTAGTCTTGAAAAGCTATATGATTTCAGGGAGAAGATGAGGTCAACACTGTTATTTTAAAGAGGACTACTGTGATAAAATTAGCACTTGAAATTTTATTTTTCTTTTATTAATAATTATGAGAAATATACAATACACTAATTAAGCACTCACCTGTTAAGCTACCAAGTGTAAGTTTCCGGCGACCCATTCTTTCAACGAGCCAGACTCCCACAAGAGTAAAAATGAAGTTTATAAATGCTGTCAGTGCAGCCAGCCAGATTGCGAGCCTGTCGTCTTCAACTCCTGACATCTGCAAAATGGTAGCACTGTAGTACCTGTGAGTGGAGGGAGAGACAAATACAAACACTGCCGATTTCAATTTGGCTCATGTTAAGAGTTTCTCATTTTAAATCGAAAAAGATCATAACAAATATCAAGTGTGACCTCCTACATAATGCAGCCACAGACTGACACCCAATTACCCTGGGAAATCAGGCATAAGCAAGGCATAACTTGCGCTTGACTGAAGTTTTGACTGGAAGACATCAAGAGACAAACTGCCATTCCCTTGGCTGTTTATATTTTCAATAGTCAATCATATTCAGCTGGAAACAGGGTCTGCATTTTTAATTTAAATAAATCCAGCTTTCACATCCAGCCGTTGCTTTGTGCTCTATCTTTTTTCTGTCAAAACATGCAGGATTTTAGCACTCTGTGTACTGTCCAGGGAAAGATAGCTCAAAAATCAAATACATTTTCACTCCCACTAAAGGTCATACAGAACTAATCTATGGCATCCAACACATTGCCAGTGACACTTGCAACCTCTTGGTTTTAGGTTTTGCACTCTTATTTCACTGCCACTGAAGCACACAAAACCTTCTTTATCATATTACTTTTGTCTTAACCAGAACACGATTGCTTTGAAATGCCTTAGCACCATGTTGCAAAGATGCGAATCTACACCCAACAGGAGGATTTGACAGAAGTTTCCACTTCTCTCTAAAACGAATCAACCGTTCCACACAAATGGTAACTCATAAATAAATCAACTGAGCAAAATGAAAAGGGAAAAAAAAAAAGGAAGCCTTCTACCATTTTTCATAGAGATCACATGAACACAGATATTGTGCCTATGTTCTCAGGGAGAGCTAAATAAACCTTCAAGAAAACACGAGTAGTTTTGTTCATGCTGCAGAAGCACTTTTCATCTTATTCTATTAAATTGTGCTGACTGAAATACTGAATATCCAAGCCCTCGGCCTACAGGCTTTCACACGGTAATAACCATCAAAAATGTCAAAGCTCACTTCCCCCCCCCACCCCCGCCCCCGGTCAAAATGCAGCTTGCTTTAAATGTCCCATTCTTGCCTTAATGCCCAGATGCGTCATCCTCAGATATTTTAGTGGTCCACATTTTTCTCTTCTAAGCATAAACCACTTTTGATTTCAAATCCATAATCCATGATGGACAATACGCTCAACTGACTACTTGCAAAAGTGCTCAAGCCATTTAAGACACTACCAGCCATAAATGATTGCGCCTACGGTTAGATGTTACTGCCTTGCCCGTTGGCTAAGACAAGGTATTTATTATCCTCCCAGCTCCCTTCCTCAGCTCCTCTTCCCCACCAGTACAGCCATTTGAGGCCATGCCTACACAACCAAATCATGGTGCAGCAGAGAGGACCTCCAGAGTGAAACTGTTGGTACTAAGGACCCAGTACCTACATGCCCATGGGTTTTGCACCTGGCTCCGTGGTCTGCCTGCCCGTTAGTGACTGCAACGCCTCGTCCAGGCTCATTTCGTCTGAAAGAGCCTGCACACTCTGAAATCCTGGCAAGGGTGCAAATCTCGGAGAGTCAAAGATTCATGAAGGATAGACATCATCTGAATTAAAACGCTCATGTTAGTGTCCTCACTTCTTAAGGCTCTCCAAATTAAACTGCTAACCGCCTGTCAAAACTTACATCATACTGCACTGTTCTAGTCACCAAAATCATCCAAACAGTCTCTGGTCTCCCAAGGCACCCTTCTTATTCTTCTTAAGGGTAGGAAAATAACAATAAATGTCAAGTCTTGGCCCGTTGACACCTACTATGAAACTCCTATTTACTTCCAGCAGACAAGACTTCAGGAAGCCACGTTTAACTCCACACATCTAAATCTTCTCAAAATCCAATTCTACGGTGAAGTCAGAAATTGCCAGTTGTCAGCAGCTATGTATAGCGTACTGATTCTATATGGTTAAAAAAGCAAAGAATAAAGAATCACATAAAAGCAAGTAGATGTCTACTGCCTGATATATACAGACAGGCACCTTCTGCCCCTGACATTCCTTCTGGTTCCTTATTGCACTCACTGGTTATATATTCTCAAGTAGAAGCTTACTGCTTATCCATAAATAAACAACATATTTCATTTCTAGGGAAAACAAACCTGGGAAATTCAGATTTTGCAAATCCAAATGCCAAGCTACCAATGCCTGGGTGCTGGGCAATGTCATTCCTGTTTATTATAGTATAGCAATCTAATTTAAAAAATTTAAAAGAACCCTTGCATAGATTATCATAACTACTAAATATATTTGCTTATGTTTACCAATTTTAGTATGCCCATTTTTTTATACCAACCTGTGCAGCCCTAACTGTCTATTAATGTAACAAGATGACAGGTCTTTTTAATTTCTTTCTGGCAAGGAAAAAATCCATGTGGGAGAAAAAGGTCAGGTTGTGATCTTATATAACCACAGTGAATGCTGCAGCTCCTGAAGGGAATGCAATTTCAGTGACAAAGTTGTGCAGTCATAGCTTATTTTCTAAAATGTAAAGCAAATGACAAAAGCACATGTGTATCCTTGGAATTTTTAAGCAAGTACTGCATCTTAGAAAGCAAATAAATACAGACAATTATGAAGCCACACAAAGTAACTGAGTTGGATATATACAGAAAGATTTTAATATCGATCATTTCTGAGGATGTCAAAATTATGAAGTTGTTCTATCATGAGTTGCTGTACATTAAAAAAAACCCTGAAACATTTCCACATTCAAGAGTCCTTAGACTAATCCTTTGGCTATATACTGGAAATGCACAGTATTGGAGGAAATGAAGCACCCCCAAACACTTTCCTCCCTCTTCTCCTTTAAAGAGTCAGTATTTTGTTAAAGCCACGACATCCAATATTTAAAGAAAAGGAGAATTTCCCTGCTTCAGGCAGGTCTTACAGACAGTTCCAGATGCATCAGGGTTCCCAGGTTAGCTCATTCAGCAGCAGAGAACCAGCCTACCATGCCAGGCTTTGTTGCTCTCAATCAAAAAAAAAAAAAGACTGTCAATAAGCTGCCATCACAGCTTTGATTGCCCCCACCTTTCACAAGGGGCTGCTCCAGCCCATCTGTTATACCAAGTCTACTCCAACAAAGTTTCTGTCTAAGGATGTCAGCCTTTTTGGACAGAATTCATAATTCTTGTAAAATTAATGAATAAATCTAAGTAACTCAGAAGTACCCTTCCACATCTTGAAAACATTTATATTTTTGCTTTTAAGAAAACAAAAATAAAGTACTCTGGCACTGCTTTGCAAGGGCTTGTTAACATTTTCTAGCACAATACTTTGGAAATCACTGTCCAACTACTCAGTCTGAGAAAATCAGTCCCTAGAGATAACAAAACCCTCTATCTTTTTCTCAACTGAACTGAAATAACACAAAGTGAAATGGCAAGTAGTGCAATAGCCAAGAAGCAAATAACTGAATACTGAAGAAAATCCCAAATGGTGGCAATTTCAACAGATTTACATGCTTTTTGCAGCTGTGCAAGAACAAAGATCCTCTCCTGCTCTATCAGTTTATTGGATGTTACAATCATTAGACTAAGACAGACAAAAGTATTCATAACAATACGTGCTCCACACTCACAAAACTGCATTTCATTTACATGTTCAACCTGTTTCTTTGCTTCTTTAGGAATTACTGAACCTTATTCCCATCAAGTTTGAGGATTTCCACCATGGGAACTGCATTAAGTGTGTCCAGGCTGGGCGAGGTGTGCAGTGTTACCTGGACAAGGTACCAAGGGCGCTGCAGCTTCCCTGGCCCCGTGCAGCAGGGCTATCACACCGAGGGAAGCCCGGTCCCAACATCTTCCTGCCTATAGCCCCGACTAGAGTGACTTGTGCTGCCAAGCATAAGACAAAGCATAATTATATTAAAAACAGCAACATATTACAGCCTATATACACATGGAATATGGAGTCTTACCCCCCAGCTGACTTTCGAAGTGGTGGAAGGTTCAGGTGAGAAGCAGCAAGTCCGTATTTTCAGGTATGGACACTTGCAGGCTGGCCACGGTACTGTCTATCAAGCCAGGAAGCTGCATTAGTATGAGACTATGCCAACGCCAACTGGGAAGCTGGACCATTTAGACAGATGCGATCTTGTAAAAAAAGTCTGAGGGACTAATGCTAATTAAAATTTCACATTGATTTGAACAAAAAAGCATGCCTTGCAACTTACAAGTTCTTCTGATTTGTTTCATGTTTTCCTTCTGTTGCAAACTATCCCACACCCCTGTAAATACAGTTATAATGTTCTCCAGGATAGCTTGTTGTTCTAACACATGCTTTCAATATATACATTACAACAACAGTGAGGAAAGCAGGTTAAGCCATCCTTCACATTTCACCTTTGGGCGATAAAAGACCACAGCGGTTTTACATCTTGCTAACCTGAACAGCAACAGCCCAACAAATGGCATTGCCATGGTGTGGAATACAGAACCTCTGCATCAATATAACGCTTGGCGGTAGCTGGCTTAGCTTGACACTTTCCACTCGCTGCAGGAGGAGGGGTTGGGGAAAGACCCCATGTTCCTCCACATAGGTCCTGAATCATTCCACCTACTCAAAGGCCTGATGTGAATTTGCACAATATACTTTTGCTGAGAACTGAAAATGAATTTGTGTAACAGTACTATTGTTATTAACTGTTTTTAATCCTGTAGACGTACACACCTTCCTCTCTAGTCTTTTGTTTGTAGCTTGAACACAACAATCTTATCATGTCTGGCATTTCTGAAGATTCAGAAGTGCTAAAGAAACAAGATGCACAAGCCAGGGAACTCCCATCCGTATTACCACTGCTGGAAAGAGGCCAGGCACATCGAGTAACTGCAGTTTACTGAAAGATTAACTATATAAGCTTGAGAACTTTTGTGGAGTCTCCTTCCCTGGAAACATTCCAAACCCGCCAGGACACAGTCCTGTGCCCCCTGCTCTAGGTGTGCCTGCTCAAGCAGGGGGGTTGGACGAGATGATCTCCAGAGGTCCCTTCCAAACCCTACCATTCTGTGATTCTGTGATTGTGTGAGAACACCTTCTAGAGCAAAGCAGGCCTGTAGACAGAGCAAGCTTGCATCTGCCTGCCCCACCCATTTACACCTGTTATGAAAGGGATTTAATCAAGAAAGTTTAAGTTGATGCTTTCATCACTAAGGGCCTGCAGAATTACCATGGCTTCACCAGTATGTTAAACTGTGGCAACTCATCTGTGTAGATGAACTCCCAGAAACAGCAGGAGAAAGCAAGTGCAGCATATGGGAAATTAGATGCCAAAGTACTGGAAATGAAAACAAAATAAGAACAAGTTGATATATCTGGAAGGAGTCAGGCATGGAGGCTCTCCAACAGGAGGGATGCTACGGCCCTGCTAAGCACTGTATGAAGCCCGGGGAAGCGCAACAGGTACGTTGCCAAGGTGCTGTAGAAGCAGCAAAGTAAAAATATCCCTTGGTTACACTTGTTTGAAGTAAGTAATGCAGAGCAATATAGTAGTGTTTGATGATATAATTGGAGTGTTGGATAATGTGGTTCAACTTCCCAGCTTCATGTTCTGCATACCACAGTGATAAGGGAGATGCGGCAGTTTCCACTCGCAGGGGTTGCATTCAGGGCAACCACGGACACCAGTTTGGAGACCTGGTTAGTTACTGAAACTCTGCTGCTTCACTGCCTACATCTCTAATCATGTCTGCCAAATCTCTTACCTTGCTTTTTAAGCCCCCTGCTTGAGCAGGTGGATTGGACCAGATGACCTCTAGAGGTCCCTTCCAACCTCAACCAGTCTGTGACTCTGTGAAACACAAATTTGATCACCTCCTTTCTGAAATCCTATAATATAAATTAGTAATATTAATATCAACAGTAGCACTGATATTATGAAATATCTGAGCACAGATCTACTTTTCAATGGGAATTGCCTTTGCCAGACAAAACTTTGTTGATGCTGAATATCCATTTAGTTATGGATAATGAAAATGGAAAGTCACAGCAAGGATAAGATCTAACCTTATCTTTGACATTAGACATATAATAAAGTTGATCACAAAAGCTGTAAAAATCCACTTCTTCACTATGATTTGGCATCAGTCCCAGGACTATCACATTAGTCAGTTTACAGCCTTTAGGTTCCTTAAAACATTAAAACCTTAAAACATCAACTGTTAAATTGAAAAAGGGAGTCTCTAATAACCTCAACCACCCTCTGAAAGCCCATACAGTGACAGATGGGGCAAACCTGTCCAGCCCAACTAGTTCTGTCAGGTCTTGTATGATCCCCTCACAATCTCTGCTCTCCTCTGATCCAACTTGACTGTAAACTTTTTAGTCATCTTTTCACTTACTTAACTTTTGAAAATTACACAGCAGCCTTTTGCTTGAAATTGCATGAATTGACTGCTTTCCCCTTTAGCATGTATACCACCTTCCTTCAATTCATATTTTGAAAATGTACCTCATGACCTATTCTTGTGCCCTACTGCAGACTGGCAGCTCCCAAACCAACATGATTAGCTTGTCTCAAGGTTCTTCTCTGCACAGTACTGTTTCAGTGCCAGTCCCTCCTGCAGGACACTCTGCTGTTCTCTAAAATAATAACAGTTGTTAGGTTTCAAAAATATTAGTAAACCTGGTTTCACCTGATGCATTTAAAAATCACAGAGAATGTGAACAGTGATACTTACAGAAGAAAATATTGTATATTTAAATATATATCACTCCATGAACAATTATATACACATGCATATGCACACACCCCTTATGGCTAATACTATTCTGTTAAACACAATGCATTTTGTTTTACTTCATGTGATGAATCGTTTCAGCAGGGCAGCAGGGGACATTTTGTCATATCTGCTGTTGTCTTCCAAAAGATACTTAACAATGAATTTAATCAATTATAAGATGTTGCTGTTTGTGCGTGTCGGTGGCATCTCTCATGGCACAGCTCAGACATGCCTGTATGACAATGTACAAACAAAAAGTCCTTTATCAACTATCCACAGGACGTCAGTGAGACCCTTCCAATTCATTAGCTCCAAAGGAAACGGGACTTCAGCTATCAAACAGGAGTACTACATAGACGTACCTTTGTTTTCAGGTTAAGGCAAAATATCTAAGGACTAGATCCTGAAATCTTACTGAAGCAGACTCTGCTGCTTTACAGGACTCCAATTTAAGACCAACAGTTGAATATTCTTTCCCATATTTCCACTTTTGAAGTCCCGAAGAGCTCTCTGAGGAAAAGACTGCTGTATCATCTCAAAGTCTATACTGGATTTTTCAAAAAGAGTGCCTGGGAGGCAAGCCAGGGGAGTGCCACTGTACACTTACCTACTGTAATTATACCTTCAAATTCCCTATTTAGCAGTAACGATGTATTGTGTTGTAAATGCTTTCAGCACAGAGTGGAATGACATGTGAATGCACTTACTACAATCAGTATATTTTGATAATAAAACCCCTCAGCACTTGATACTATTTGGCAGATAATTTTTTACACCCAATATGTTCTCTAATTGACCACGTTATCCATATGCAAGGCACATAAAAAGGTTTTAAGGATTACCATTTAATTATGTTAAGAAAACATTGGATTTCTTTTTAGTGTCCAAAGAAACTAAATTCTATAGCTATTAAGCAAACTAAGTGTACCAGTGTTTGACGGGGATTAAAAATATCTTTAAAGGCTTAAGACCAGCAAGATACACAAAGGAATTCACTTCCATAATTTAATGGGATACTGTCGCAGAGCTATTGGGTCATTTGAAAATACTGTTGCAGCACTGCTGTGAGACTGGAGAAAAATTCCTTTTCGGGGGTTTTTGCTGTTGGTTTTTGGTTGGGGTTTTTTTTTTGTTGTTGTTGGTTTTTGGTTTTTTTTTTTTGCTTATTCGCTCTGCACCAGATACATCTCTGCATGCAGCCAGAGTGCTTTTCATGCTCAGTCTTTTCACCGATTTATGTGGGTCCTTCACAGGTCTCAACTGAAACTATTGGGGAGGAAAATTGTTTTCTTCTTCATAACAGAAAATGGTAAAATACAAGGAGGATTTAGAACTATTATTCAAAAGAAAAAAAAACAAACCAGAAAAATAATACCAAACCCCCACAGAAGTCTGTAACAGGCAAAGTGCTCTTTAAATTCAAGGACAGAACTCTATAGTTAAATTCAATCTGCTTCTTCAATGGATTTAGCTGGAGAGTTAAACTGAAGAGTAACAAGCAGAGCCGGAAATTAAATGAAAGCACTGGGAGGAACGAAGTGTTGACCTTCTTCCTCTTCCCAAAGCAGAGATGCAGTTTCCAGCACAGAACAAATAGGCCAGACTCCATAACACCTATAAGCTTAGCATTGCAACAAAAAGCATTTGTCAACTTTTTCACCTTGGCTTCACTGTCTGCACTCAATATATAAGCGTCTAACTCTTCAACAGAACCTTTATGAAAGAGAACCACCACCATCATCCCTATTTTATAAATGGAGACCACTGGGGCTTTTGGGAAGAGGAGGAAGATGGACGACTATTTGCAGTTACCCACCACTACTACTACCTGCAGCAGAATAATAACACTCCAGAGTCTCTCTGCAGATAAGTGCTCTCTGCAAATTAATAAGTATAAAAGCAGGGAAAGAAAATCCCCCAGGTGCTTCATAAAATATATCTCATTCAATTATTCATTTATTCTGACAACTTCAGTTTAATTTAAATTATGTTTAATATTCCAGAGTATTCTAATGCTGGAAAGCACTAATGCCTGCCATAAGCTGTCTGGGATCCCAAAAAACCAAACCAGTCCTCATTAAAATCAATAGACTTGCTAAATGTACATAGTATTTAAAAAAAAAAAATCAAGCTAGCCCCTTTGTTTAAGCCAAGCCCAGAGGCAAACAAAGGGACTATATACACTATAGTCTCACTATAAGAGCCAGGGGTCAGCAATGTGGGAGTAAAGGGATCTCAAAAGGAAATGAAAAAAAAATGAAACAGGTTTTCTTTTGAACCTAGTTCATGGACGCTTTCTTAAAAAAGAGAAAGCTTCTGTGCTAAATATTTATTTATCTTTTGGGAAAAGAAGTACTACTTCTAATTTTTGCTTATGAATAATAAAAAGATAACCACAATTTAACCCCAACTTTTCATCCATGGTTTAGTATCTGAATGGAATCATGCTAAATGTCCCAAACTTCCCTTCCAGACAGGCAGAAGGAAAATCATATGCTAATAAATGCACTATAATGTGTTTAATAAAAAAGTAATTTCACTGCTCTTTAAAGGATCTGATCTTACACTCATTTTCCAGTTAAGAAATAAAGAGGATTTTTTCATACACGGCAAGACAAGGTGTTATTCAGTTTGCACAGCGCTTCTTTTCAGATAGTACATCTTAAAAACATTACACCTCTAGTTCTTTTATTCACCCCAGCAGGGTCAGATTCCCCACATACGCTCTGTGGAGCATTATACAGGCCAGCTCTTAGTAACCCCCTTGGTGGAGCTTCCTGAGGAAACCATTTCACATTTTATTAGAAGCACTGAAATAACTGCCTAAAGGTACCATACTGTCACCTACCACTGAAGTATCTGAGCTTTAAGTCTTTCCTAATTATAAACATACGACAAGTACATATGTATTTAGAATAATAATGTCGATATATACAAATAGGAACTACATAAAAATGTCCGTTTAAAAATAGCCCTTTCCATGGCCAAGACACGACTCAACCCTGAGAGCATTAGCCGCACTGTTCCCCTTAGCAACAAATTCATTAATATACATACATGGATCTTCTTGTAGAAGGACATAAGCATTGCACAACTACTTGGGAGAATGCAGCTAGTTCAGAGTGATTAGATAGGTCTAATAGCTCACAAATGATATCTGTAACATTTTCTGCCAATTCTTCAAAGACCGAGGTACTGTTACACCAGAGATGGTACTGCATCCACACAATGGAGACAGGTAGTCTGTACTTATAAGCTGTAGAATACATATTAAATAAATGAATCTTACAGCCACAAAGCTGCAAAGCCCTAATTTGGCCTTTGATGATGTAATGAAATACAACACGATCTTTACAGATCTTTACAGATGTGACCACATTACTGCCCATTTACTCTGCTACTGATTCCTGATTTCTGCTCTCTTAGCCCCATGGTGATCTGAGCCACCATGCTCAGACTAGCTCCTGCCCCTTTTCCTCCATCCCACAAGCTCTGCCAGGCTCCTGCTCTCTTACCATCCTACCATTTCACTCCTTGCAGAGTAAATTACTTCTGATATCTCCTTGTTTCTGAATGCTTCATCTCACACTCCTGCTATTCACTTAACAACTTTTTTAAAATGTAATTGAAATGCCACCCCCACCCAAAAAAAGCCCCAACCCCCTCCTTCACTCCTCTAATTCTTGTATTTTCAAGTAAGGGGTATCTTATGAAAGCTCAGCAGCTAAGCACAGGACACGAGATTCCAAAAGAAGAATACTTCCTTCCACGAAACCACACTTTATTCTTTTTTTAAATTAGTAAGTTCACTTACAGACAACTTACCATTATGAACCTAAAAGTTTACAGAGCTTTAAATGTTCATACAAAACCAGAAAAAAGATCTTTGTAAATCTCCCAAATCTGTAACTATCTTACTAAAAACTCAGTCTTCCATATACAGAAATTTATTTCCATATTGAAATCACACAAATTATCAAAATACTTTGTCTATGGCATATAAAAACTAGTTAACATTCCAGTGACACTACAAATATTAATTCATATGTAAAATCTTATTAATATTCTATCCTTTTCAATTTTAATTAGAAGATGTTGCATTAATAATGTTTATCTTGCACAGCTTAGCATTTTTAGAGCTCAACCCAGGAGAACGATTGTAATGAATTCTTGCTAACAATCCATGAAATTGGTCTAAAATAATGAATTGAACATTGTGGTGTCTTCTGATCACCAAGAAAAACTTAACAGAGACATAATAAAGCCTTTGTGGCTATCCAGCTCTATATTTGTTTATTTTAAATACTGACTGACCTTCCAATGCAGATTTCCTAAGAACTTTTAAATCGGAGTCTTGCCATTTATAGAAATCAATCATTAATTGCAGTACCAAGCTTCCTTTCTTAGGTCACTGAACTACATGCCAGTGTCAATTTTAAAACCGAGGACGCCTGAAACCGCCCTTCAGCTTCCTTCCTACTTGTCCCAATGCCACAAGTATCAAAGCCAAGTAGCCAGAGACAAGGCTGCTCTTAAGAATGGAGCAGCTAGGCAGCTTAAAACCAACAGAAAGTCCTCTACTGTCTTACAGGCTTTGGGGTTTCTTTGGATCAGGTTTCAAATAGCTGAACACAACATTCCTGTCCCTCCAGAAGAACAAGTGTCAGGCCAGACAATGGGCTGCACTTCTGGAAAGGCAAGAGGATGCACAAGGGAAAAAACCTAATCTAACCAGGAGTTAGGCTACTGAGATGACTGACTGTCAAGGGATTCCAGCAATGAAAAGAAAAGAAAACAGAAAAAGATATAGCCAATAGCAGAATATATTGCTGGGGACATAGGGCTGGATAAAGGACAGCAAAAATGAGAAAGTCAACAGTTAATGACCCAGTGAGGAAAAACTCATCTGCAAGGTAAGTGAGGTTGACAAAGGCCCTGACACGTGGTGCAGGATGGTATCAAAGGCAGCGCCCAAGCACACAGCAACGCAGCCAGTGCTGTGCAATGGAAGGCTCTAGCATTGCTATATCCTTAGGGAGGAGGTCTTAAAGCCACTTGGATGACCCTAAGACACACACCCAATGATGGTGGAAGCCTACTTCAAGAATGTTGCAGTAAATATACATTTTCTTCACATTCTAAATTAGTCTATTACACCAACACACACACACACACAAAATCTATTGGCATCAATCCCACATTCATTCAGTGAGAACTCTATGACGAGCAATGAGAAATAACAGCATGCATATGTGCATATGTGTACACCATAGCTGCAGTCACTACTGGGCACAATGCCCTTACTAGTAACAATTTTAAGCATATGTCCTATGCAAGGAAAAAAAAAGGAGTTCTGGGAAATAACTGGCACAAAAGTCTTCCCTGGGCTCAAATGCACAGATGCACCCATATTATCAACAGTCATTTCAGGACTGTTTAAAAAACAAACCCAAAAGAGTAATTCTGGAGTGACACCATCTGAGCTCATTATTCGTGGTGGCAGACGAGATCCTTTTTTGGAGTACAGGTTTTGGCACAAATATCCTAAGCTGACAACTTCAACTGACCATTCTAAATCTGCATTCAGGAATTTATATTTTTAGATGTTTCTGGCACCAAATACCAAGAAATGGCAACTGTTCAGTGTCTTTCAAATTCATGCCACTCACTTGTGGTGCTTTAATTGAGATTTCTAAATCCAATCTCCGGTTTTAATATTCATACATTCAAATATTACCCTTGCAATATATTTCAGACATACGCTGCACATAGACTAGATCTCGACAGACTTGTATTTTCTCCTTCCTTAGAAAACAAAATTAATCGCACAGCAAACTTAAATGTGTGCAGTGTGAATATTAATTTGGCAGCGTCTGCTTCTATTACACACAGTCTTTTCTGTTGTCTTTCGTCCCATCTGTTCCAGCCGAGAAAGGGAAAAATCATGGCAGACCCAAAAAATTCCTTAGAGCAATATCACCAGTGTACACAGATTTTTTTTCCTTTCATGTTCAGGATGGGTAAAACCATAGAATTAATGTTAACATAGCATATAAATGACAATCAGAAAACCAAAGGGTTTAATTTCTGATGTTTGAATTATTAATCCACCTGAATGCAGCATCAAGCTGCTGCTTTTGAGATTTCCTCTTCACTTTCAACAGTAAAAATTGCCTGAACAGCCTAGTTCTTGGCGTCTCACTTACCACAAAGTAATCTGCAAGCATCCCAAGTATGCATTTCTCCTTTTCTGCCAATAAACAAACAAAGCATCTGTCTCAAGTTCTGATGCTCTAACCTGAGATTCTCATGTTAGACCTCTTCCTACCCACGTTGTTTCACTCCGTGCCCTGAATATGCTTTGGGGAGATGCTCTGCTTACACAAGAGGTGAGAAGAACTGGATTCTAATTCCCAGTCCAAAAAGTTTAATACAAAAATATAATACCATCAGCTGGAAAGACCCTGAACAAGCTTTTAGTGCCAAATCTAGAGAATCAATTGCACAAGCTGAGCTCCTTTCAACAAGTGTGCCTCACCTGGTGTGCTGGGTGCCCAAATCACCAAGCCCTACTGCACCTTAAAGCGACCCTTCTGACTTCTTTTGAGAAAGACCTACCCTAGGTTAGACACCTCACTCTAGAAGGAGATTCACGGCTGAAAACGCAAGAGGAGGCAGGTATCGCCCAGCTCTAGCAGGAGGTATTTCTCCCCCTGCCACGTCCTACAGCATGGCTTGCTGGTGCTCTGGTCAAGCCACTGACCTTTGTGAATCCCCTTCACAGACACCTCAGCCCACTCATGTTCTGTGTGAAGACCTCAGGAATTTTACCCGAGGAAACTGAATTTACACATTCCTCCATGGATTTAGCTCTTAGCTTGTACTTTCTTCATTGTTGTGGGTGCAACTATTTTTCACCACTGCTGTGAAGTTGTGACTTCTGCACCAGCTGCCATTCATAACTGCTAAGTAGAATTATCATTACTCTTTGGATGCAATGAGAAAGTTAAAGCAGCTACGAAATAGACCCCTAGTAGAGGACTCCAACACGTTTCTAATGTACTGTGAAAAATAAAACTGTACTTAGAAAAGCACTGAATGGCTATTTTGGGAATGTATGTTTCAGCATAGCCTGCACAATGAAAGCAAAGCAATGTGTTGTGAACGTTCTACCTATTGAAAAGGACAAATGTATCACTCTCTTCTTCAGTGCAAAATGTAGCAACTAAGCACCATGTCAATATTAGTAGAGCAATATAAAGCACCGTGAAGATTAATGTAATAAAGAATTAAAAGCTAATGTAATAAAGAGTTAGATTCTTTATAGTGCAGAATAGTAGCCTTTTAATCTATGAACCATATGCTAGGCAACAGATTTGTTTGACAATCTCTAGAGCATGTTATACACCGTATACTTCTATTCAACAGGGAAATTTTGTTCTAAATTTAAATAGGCAACTTTTAAAATGTTCTTACATATGACTTAGCCACATAGGAGAGAACTTGTGTTTATACCATGTATACAGTTCAGTATTAAGCATGCATGCCACCATGAACTGCTGTATGTTACGTATAATATCTACATATACTCTGAATTTAAAATTCAGTGAAGCTGCTAGAAAATGCATACAAAACAAAGTTTAAGATAAAATTGCATAAAAATTTCTAACACAAAGTCAAGAAATAGCTCAAAATATTCTATGCTAGATAATTTTAAGAGTCCCTTTTAAAATTACATTTTAACTTCTCTCTGAAATAATCACTTGTGAACACCTAGCAGAGGATAGATACAGAATGGTCTTTGTGTTTAACTGCTTCAAACAAATACTTTCCACATCAGCTGTCTGTTTTCCTGTGTTGCCTCTGGGTAAAGATCACTTTCATGTGTATCATTTCCTTGTTGCAACTAATTAAGCTGCCAAGTTTTAAATCCCTGACAGCTTATACTATTCAGACCAATTATTCCACGTGCAAGGACAGCTCGACTACATACAATTTATGTTCTCTGTCCTTCAAAGTTCATTATGTGAACTCAAGGCTGAGATCAAAAATCTAAATTTTAATCCCAGTTCTATGACTTTGCAACCTTGGAGATGTCATTTCATTCCTTTGTATTTGTTCCTCCTCTGCAAAAGCTTTTTAAACATCTTTTCCACATTTCTCATGAGGAGATTTGTATGTGGATAATACTTGAAAACAACTGGAAAAGAGAAAAAAAACAAAGGTGTTGATCAGTTCCCCTAATGCTCACCAGAAGTACCCCATGGAGGTCTGTGTTATAGCTTAGGAATATGCTGAACAGCACCAATTATCTCGAAAAGGGGGAGGTGAAGAGTGAGGTTGTTTTTCAGGGCAATGAAAATGAAATCTGGATCTCTCTTAAATTGTTAAGATGCTAAAATTTTCTTTCACTACCTTTCAGAGTCCAACAAGACAGTACTGTCAAGATCATCTTCCACTCCATAAGAGGAGCCTCTTCTGCAAAGAATGACTGGAGGGACTGGCTGCTTTGAAGATTACATGCAACAATCCTCAAAAAAACTTTAGCACTGATGTGCTCAAGTGATGAGTACTTGAAAAATGGTTCGAAAAGCTACACTAATAACATCAGCACTAAGGCCTGCACTTGGCAAACACTAATCACAAAAGCTAAGTCAAGAATAACTAAGCTATTCGTCTTTAATTAAAGAAATTGAAGGAAGATATGAGGAAGAATAATTGCATTTATTTAATTGTATATTAATTCCACAATTTAATGGAAAAATTAATCTAATCATAACCTCAACACAGAATTTTTTATATCCATCAGTGTACTATCCTACTGGAAATCAGTTTAACGTACCAAACAGCAACACCTTGAGTTATACAATTCTCAGCCAGTTACAAAACAAGGGGCCTCAGTGGGAGTTACGCAGAATATGCTGCTGTAAGAAAGATTTATTACACAAACCGTAGTATGATGACAGGGCCTTGGGATTCCCCATATTACTTCTGCTCCACCATATCAGCTGTACATTTACAACAATAACAAGATTTAATAGTGCTGAAAATAAAAACTTTAAAATGCAGGTAGCGTGCTGCATATTACTGTAGGAAGTTATCCCCTTTGAGCTCTAACATAATGTTAAAACATGAAAAATCTGATTTCTGATAGTACCAAACCAGGTGAGAGTCCTGAACATGACCGTGGTGAAAGGAATAAAGCATATGAGAAGAGGCTGAGGGAGGTGGGATTGTGTAGTCTGGGAAACACTACAGGTATTTTCCACAGCCTAAGCAGGACTACTAAGGGAGCCAGTCTCAGTCACACAGTGAAAGGACAAGAAGCAATGTCACAAGCTGCAAGAAGTTAAATTCCAATGGAAAATATGGGAAGAAAGTTCTTCACCATGAGAGTGGTTAAGCATCAAAACAGGTTGCCCAGGGAGTCTGTATCTATCCTTAAGAGATTTTAACATCTTAACTGAATAAAACCCTAAGCAAGCCAATCTAATTGTGAAGGTAGCTCAGCTTGGAACAGCAAGGTGGACCAAATGATCTCTAGAGGTTCTTCCTAATTCACATTACTCACTACAAGTTAACTCAATTGCTAAAGGTTGCTCAGTTATTTTCACAATCAGGCATTTAAGACATGCAAAGACGATTTCTAACTTTCTTGAGATTCATCTAAAAGAAAGGGTGAGAATGAAACTTCCAAATCAATCCTGTGCTATTTCAGGAAACTGCAATGCACTTCATAAAATCAGTTAAGCTCCTCCTTACATTACATTCCATAACCACCCTCTTCCAGCAGTTAGGAACTGTCTTCTGACGTCGAGGCCCTGTTTATTACCACTGGCAATGAATCCTAACTTTGTTTAAAGCTTATTAGCAAAACAAAACCTTTGACACTAAGGTCTGTAAACAGGAATACTAAATAAGGCAAGATTAATTAGTCTTTCCAGTACAGTACCTCTTCTCACAACCTTCTGTCACATCATCTTTGTTCAGACCTTTACTCATCTTATGGTTCTTGAGCAATGCCAGCTATTCTTGAACTAAAGCGGAACTAAAAATTTTTCACGTGAAAGAATCAAAACTTAGCTAGAGTCCAGATAAATGAAATTTTCAATGTATTCTTGTTCTAACAAAGCCACTTATTTGTTCGAAGAATAATATCTGGTTGGTCTACAGCTTGCTTTTTCTTTCTTAAATCAATGCATTGTATCCTATTTATCCCATTTTCCTTTATCCAATTATTCCTCATATTTTTAATTAATTTTCCTTTATTTGCTTGCACTTCTCCTTCTGTATTCAGCTATTATTTTATCCTAATTTTTAATTATAATCTCTTGAAACAAAAGCTGTCCTTTTACTCTATATTTCTACACCACTTAGTGCAGCACTGTACTGCTCCACAAATAAGCCTTTAAAATGCAACAGTAATACAAATACATTTTATTAGGCTCCAGGCTGGCTACCACAAAATCACCTGGTTTTCCCTACTAGTTAATGAACAATTCTATGTTTTCCTGTATTCATACGCCAATAGTAAAGCTTGCTGTTAATGGATATAACGTTCTCTCTTTCTGAAACTTGCTATGATTCAGCTACTACTGGATTAAGGAAGAAAAAAAAAAAGTACCTTTTCAAGCCTTCTAGTAAATAACACACCAGTTACTGCTAATTTTTTTCTCTTCTTTTTTTAAACAATACCAAGTATGTAAAATAAAACCCAAAGTATGCAGAAAGCCAGAAAAGTCAAACATTCAAATTTATGGCATCAGAGAAGAGGAAAAGTCCAATCATTACATTGTGAGCAATGAAAAATGAAGATGACTATGCCATGACCTTATTCATAAGATGAACCATGTTTTACACAGAAATTGTTTTTATACACATTTTTCATCACTCAGCCACACTCAGCAGGTAAAAACAAATGGCAGTCTACACAAGGTTTGTTTAGAACAATCTTTAGGGGTTTATGTTAATAATGTAGTAAATATCAAACAGCATAATATATCGAGTTTTCTTTTGCAGGCAAAGGTAATTCAACTCTAGTACTTTTAGAAGAGTAATTACCTGTTTGAAAATAGTCTAAGAAAATGAACAGCAAAAATGTATTACAAAAAATGCATAGAATAACTTTGATTCTTTCTTCTGGTCTTTTCTGTTTCTTTTTTTTTTTATTATTATTATGGTCTGTGCACTGCTTGTAGACTGTAATGTCTTAAACTCATTTTGGTTTATATTCACGGTTCACCCAGTAGGTTCTACTGAACTGATTATCTGGTGGATACTTATAATTTCTTATTAGAATTGGTTACAGGGAAATCAGAATGAAAGATTTATTAAGATAAAATAATAGAACTGTATAAAAATTCAAGTGAGAATATGGATGAAATTCTGTTATCAGATGCCTTGTTAACGTCTCCAGAGAAAGCCAGTCTTCTTGACAACTTTAATTTAAATCCCACAACTGGGATTTTGCTGGAAAATGTCACATTGAACAAAAATTTACGTTAGAGAATTTTCATGACAGGTAGACAACTTAGGGGCATACAAGAATTTGAACTGAAATATTTTAATGAAGTACCAATTACAGGGCAACAGGCATCAGCTTTCAGAAAAATAATTTCTCCCCAAAGGTCCTTTTAGAAACAGCAACCTTGAATGAAAACTACATCTCGACCTGACAGCCCAACTGATGGAAGATGACTGCCTTCATGGCGTGCAAGATAGATGATTTACTGTTTTGCAAAATATTCTGCTTCAGACAATTGAGGACAATGTATCTCATTGCACCGGCTTTGTTGGTCTGCTAAGAGGGACTCTAGAAATATCACTGGAATAAAAGTCCCTTTCTTCTCAAAGTAGCCAAGATAAATGAATCCCAGAGGGGCAAGAACAGTGAAACCAAGAGCAGAAATCCCATCACATAAATGAAATTTCTATGAGTTTCATTGGTACAAAGGAAAGGTCTTCTTGCCTGAGGACATTCAAATCAGAGTCCTGAGAGCAAGTTTTCATTTACAAGAGGAGAACCAAAAGGCAAATGGAAGATGCAGATCTACAAAAATACGAAGCGGCAGCAGTTCACTGATCAGACACACCTGACGTACAGGGCAAGGGAAGAGTAAAAATCTCCTCAAGCAAAGCTGTTCACGAACAAGGTTTTCCTCTTTTTGAGGGAAAACTCCCAACTGGAGGTAATCCACATATATGCTGGATGAGTGTTCTCACATTTTCCACTGACTGTCCTGGCCATATTAACTTCCTCCGACGTGGCCTAAAACATTCGGAGTAAACTACCTCTTGTGAAACTGTGTACGATATTAATTAGATACAAGCTTTAGTATGGACTAGGATCAAGTAAGTTAGCTTCTCACTGCTCTACTTTTTTTTCTTTTCCCTCTCTCTTTTTTAAGGTCAGACAGAGCTAAATTTGTCAGCAGGTGACTTTGTGAATAACTAGTAGGATGATGCTGCCTTTGTTGTGTTCATTCCTACTCAGAGCAAAGCATCTCTGCAGGTAGGAAATCTGGGTTTTCTTGAATCTCTGCATTCTCAATCATTCAATCTGAATGCTGTTGTTTTGTCATAACACACCTTTTGTGATTAGGAGTGTTTCACAAGATTTTTAAAAAGTACGATCAGATGGATGGTAATGGATTAGTCACACACAGGGCCAGTCAAACAGTGACTGGCTGACAATAAAAAAAACTAAAAAGTTAGCAAAATGTAGGATGTAAAACACACCCTCAAAAATTCAATGGCCTATTACTATCTGATATAAAGAAAGATTTAAGAAGATACAATCTTATTTGTTCCAAATATTTCCCATGCCAATATAACAGAAGCTAATAGATACACCAGCATCCTAAAACTCCATTATTCATCTGAACTCTTGCTTGTGTTTCTGCCTGGATTTCCCTGCTGACTGCTGCCTTTGTCTTCACTCTTCTTGGCTTTTTATTTGGTCTTATTTCCATCCCAGAATCTATTTAATGCATCAAGAAAAACATCCAGGATAAACCCAAGTAAGCCATGTCTAAGAGACAGACAGATCAATTTTCTCAAACCGAAGCTTGTTTGGGGATCCTTGCCAAGAGGAGAATACCTGTAAACACAGTGGCAAGACCCCCCTATACACATGCAGTTTCACTGTTCCTCATAACAGTGCTTCTAACAACATCTCATACCTTAAATGTTACCTTTTCCTCTCAGTCTGACCTCTGGCCTTGGACTCTCCACGCCTCTCTACATCATGCAAAACTTGGTCATTATTGTCATCTCACTGTGATCACTGGGGCTACAGCAGGCCCACTGTTCCTGACCAGGGAAGAGCCTGGCACTCTTTGCAGAAGAACGACTTGTTGATCCGCACATCATTTTAACATTGAGAAGATTGAGGGCACGTTTGCAATTGCTGGCATAATTAGTGCTGTCTGGCAAACAACTCAGATCACCAAGGTGTTAGAAGTGCATAGTATTTAAAATAAAACAGCATACCAGAGAGTCTGGTAAATCATTATCATACCTGAATTGTCAAATTCTCAAATCTAATACTAGGCGGTCAAGTATGTTATTCATTCAAACATTTCACTCTAAAATAAAGCATGCTGCAATATAAAATACAAATATTCTGGGATTACAAAGTTAAGATATGTTCCGGTAACTATTGTGCCCTCAAACACCAACACTGACATTGCAACTGCCAGACTGCACTTGCACTGGCAAAAAAAAGGTGACATCTAACAATTTTCCCACAAAAAAATTTAAAATGTCAGCTTCATTTATTAAAAACATTGTCATATATCATCAGTAAAGCTCCTTTCTCTCCTTGCAATAAATAGAAAGGATTATCTTTGTGGGTTTTTTTTTTCCTTTAAATGGAAAGACTACCTTTGTTAGAGAAATTATATACTTATGGCCAGCGCAGAAGCTGTTGTCTGTGACATTTGGCAGTGCAAGACCGACCTTCCTTCTGGAAGGGAAGCTGGGATAAGGACAGAGCAAGATTTCCATCGGTGGGCATTAGGGGGAAGGAGAAGTGGAAAAATCAGATCATTAGATTCCACACTGGGATAAAAACAGTTACTTAGAAGAGAACTGTCTGCAAAATTACACTGTCGGAAGCAAAACATCACATAGCCTCATTCCTAAAGGTTGACTGCATTACTGAAATAATCTGTCTCTACTACTGGGAAGGACGCGGTGTGCTAAGTGCTGTACAAATACCAAATGATTAAATGACCTCTCCCAGACAGCTTGCAATGTAAACACAAGGCAAAAAACCAAATGGATGCTGACAGATGGGGAGATGAGATAACGAGGAAGCCCCACTAATCCCCGACTTGTGACCACATCAGCACACTGACACCATGGACCTCTACTGCTCATGGAGATTTTGCTTTGAGAAAGTTACTTTATTTTTTTTAAGAACCAGGTTCAGGAATAAAACTTGCATTGCAGGGGAAAAGGAAATTAAAGGTGAATAGCTTTCACAGATAGCACAGGTAAAATGCCTGGCCTGGGGAAATACAAGATTGGTACAGCAGAGAACAGAAACATGAATTTTCCTGAGTGATCAACTGTACAACTGCACAGTGTATCTACCTGACAACTTCGTTCTTTAAGGAGTAGGGAGAAAGTAAAAAAAAAAAAGCTCTTTACACCTAGCCCAGTGGCTACAGTAAGCTGTTGTGCTCATGGGGACAAGTCCAGCAGGTAGAGACCTGTGTGTTGAATAAGCCAGAGCTCAACATACTGTTCTTAATCAAAATACACTGGAGCAGCCTAGTTCAGAGTAGCTGAAAGCCTGGATCATCGTGGCATCATCATGTTGGAAAGAAGCAAGCACCACCTCTCACTGGCTCACAACAATTTTTATCAGGAACACTTCTTAGAAAAGCCAAAAGGACACATGCTTTGTCCTTGAATGCTGGAGATTTGGGCATCCCCTGAAGGTTAAGGCTGACAAGCTGCTCTTGCTTTAGGCTGCGGCCTCCCCTTACCAGACTCACTAATATTTTCTCCAGACACAAACCTTAAGCCAGCTGCCTTTTCATTCAAGTCCTTATCTCAGGCTGGCACTCAGAAATCTGAGTGATATAACAGTCTACATTTGATGGAAGTAACTTTTGAGCTGGGAGTTGTCAACATTTATGATAGGCATAAAGAGATTGCCACATAATGGGAGACTGGAGGAAATCAGAACTTGTATAGTTTTGAGAAGAGCCAAAAGTGTATGACACAAATACAGTTTCTGAACAAGGAATACTGAAAGACTGTTAGCTTTTGCTAATTATACTCATGGTGGGCATGGAAAAAAAAAAATCAGAGACAACATATATGAAAAACAGATTGAAAAAAATCTTAAACAATACTTATCTGGCAGTCCTGTCTATGTAGGTTGCAAGTTCAAATATTTCACAGCATTTAAAATATATCGAATAGTAGTATGCATACAGCAAAAAATCATGCCCTCTAGCATTAGAGTATGCCTCTCTTCAGTGTTCTTTACAGATATTTGCAGATATGTCATGGAAGAAAATTTCCTCAAAGGCTGTGTCACAAGAACATCAAATGAATTACTGCCTAATTCACAGAAAAATTAGTTTACTTTGATGGGCAAGTAACAAAAGATGACTATTATTTGCCACACTGCCCTTTGGTGGCTAATACCTAGCCAGATGACTGAAGAGTGATGGATAGATAAATACTTGGTCTAATACCTTCTCACCATCTGGTCACACAATTTTTCAATCTCCTCCAGAAGTTATTATATCTATGCCCGTTATATCAGTCATTGGTGCAATCTCCCTGGTTTCTTTGATGAAGACAGTGCCATAATTCTACCAATTGGTTCAATTTGGCTCGGATATACAGTGGTCACCAAGATTCCTGTGTTTACTCTATCTAACATATATTTTGCAAATAAATTCTATTTGCAAACACTGCAGGCAGTTAAGACACACAAAACACCTTTATCAAGTATCAATAATATGTAAGATAGGAATGTTTTACATGTTTATGTTTCTACCCACACATTGCAGAAATAAAGCAAAGTGAATTCAATCTATTTCTACATAGTTGAACAATAGCTTATTTTAAAGCTGTCAGGTCTTCAACCTTTCTCTGCCTAGAAAGACTCCATGTTCTTACCACTTATCTTTTACCTGAAATTTCCCATCCTTGCCTCCAATCTCTATAACTGCCCAGAGAGGAGAAAAGCCTACAGACTTTAGATACATGATGTACATAATTGTGGCTACATAAAAGCTAACTCAATTTTAACATTTACCCATTGTTAGATTTATAATGCATATGAACAATTATTACGTATACACACAATATTACTAGGCATTGTTACCCTGAGAAGAATTACGAGGTGACTCTATCTCAGCACCTTCCCTCAAAAACCTGGAAAACCAGTATAGGTACCTAAGCAGAGGGGAGGACAAACTGCTGGGGAGTCTGTTCTTACAAGTGAAAACCACAGGGCCACAATGAAGCAGCAGCAGATTCAGTGCTACGTGTTGTTCTGCTTTATTAAGGAGAGCAACTAATTTCAGCATTATGTTTTGTGCCCATTCTCCCCCTTTCACTCCTCTGTCCTCATAATACCTCTAATTTCACATAAGCAAAGAGTAAACCCCCTTATGGAGTGGTTTCTGGCTGGCTATTCCCTTCAACAAATACTGGTTTTGCTGGGTTTAGATACCTTTGTAGAACTCAAGCAAGATTATATAAGGCAGTAATATACTTCTGTCTTTAATGACAACATGAAAAAGCTGCTTGTTTAAAATCTTGCATATAACCAAACATTCATTTAGACACAGAAAATAGCCAATACCTTGAATTTTCAAGAAAGCTCATTGACATGGCAAAACAGCCAAGCCATGTCGCACTGCTGGACTCCATCATTAATTAGTCTAATGAACACCGAAACCCCACCAGATAGGATGAAGAAGTTGTGACTCAGAGCAGCAGATGTGATTCTGATCTGAAACCTCTGGGGAGTGTCTGTGACAGTGAGTGTAGCAGTCATTCTGAAGAACAGTGCCACAGAGGAAGAAATTTCTGCCATGGAGGGAGAAATTAGTCCTTGAATGGCAGTTAATTTGTTCCAGACAGAAAATTTTGCTGTTAGGAAAGGAAAATGTCTTTTATGAAACCAGAATAAATCCCCAAACAAGTAAATTACTTCAACTCTGTGGAGAATGTCTAGTTTAGAAAGTGATCATAAAGAACAGTTGCTTATAACCTCTTCATAACTGAATTTAGACAGAATAAAAAGTAATAAGCTAATGCACAGAACCTAAGACATGCTTACATCAATAAAAGTTTTAAAATGTGCATGTCAAATTTACTTCAGTGCTTCTGTACACGATGATTTACTGTGCAGCAAGCATGGAATCACTGTAAGATTATGTTGTTAGCAAAAGCCAAAAGCTGATTTACTGAAAAGATGAGCCACAGATCAGCTTTGATTCTGCAGAAGATAAAAGACAGACCATGGAGCTGCCCAGGCTGATGACAGTCTTACAGCTCTAGCCACCCTGCACAACCCTGCATGTACAACTCTGAATGCTAGAAGACTCAGGGAGACCAAGAGCTTTACAGGAGCTGAACTACAATTTCTTCCAAGCTAATAGCCCAAATGAGTCTCGTGACTGAGTTAGAGAAGCTCAAAAGTATCAAATCGTATCACTGTGTCAATACTACTGTAATATGCACACTATAAACACACCACAAGAAGCTAAAACGTGTCACTTAAGGGCAGTAAATGGCTAGCCTGAGTTAGAAAATGTGCTTAAAACTGCTTGCAAGCATATAGAGCACTGTGGTGTTTGTAAGTCCTTGTAAGAAGGACTGGAGGCAAGATGTTCTTTGCAGGAATCTACTGATTTCATTTGTCCCTCGGATGAATAACTTTCAGGAATAACTTTTCTTCAGGAAAAGAAAAAAGATTGTCTTTTTCTACATGGTCAACAGAACAAGTGCAACTTTCAGAGCAACCTGAGAAAGAATATAGAACAGCATCTTTTCTTTTATGCAACCATTTGCTTCAATGTATCCTAACAAGACATGGCAGAAATGAAAAATCTAAGATTTCTGGAATGTGAAATTTAAAAAGTGCCATCATTAACAAGCATAATTTACACTTCTCATACTTGTAAGGCCCCTTTTCTTCTGCTCCTGTGTGCAAATGGGACAGAGCTGCTGACTCAGCATGGTGCTAAGACTTCTTTTAGTAGTTTGCATCTCACTGTGGTATTACATTGTGTTTACACGCTGTTTCAGTCCCTTGTTCTCACACTCTGTTAAGGGCTTAGATGCAGGACAGAAGGAGGCTTTAAAAGGTTACATTCAAAACTTTTTTAAAAAATAGCCAAATTGGTCCAAGTTTTACTGAGATCTTACCTGGTTCCTTACAGCCCTGGATGCCAACGTGCGTTTCAGTACTTTTACCTGTCTCCCTCTCTCACCAACATACAAGGGCAACAAGTATTTCTTTAGTATACAGAAGGCTTTACTTCTTGTCAACTTCTAATTGTTTTCGAGAACCACCTTCATTATTTTGGTACTAAATCTATGACTTAAAGACCTGAAGTTGAAAACGTGAAGTTGCCACCTTATAAAGTTTAACTGCTTGTTTTCTGATCTCCTTCCCCAGTCTGCAAACATACCACAGAAATAATATAACTGAGTAAGCAGGAACAGGGAGTAGAGTGGGGTAAGAAAGCCCAAATTGTCTTAACTGATCATATTTGTTGTGCTTTTGTTTCCCTCCCCTGTCTTCTAACAGGATTCTCTCCCTTTCTTCTAAAAAAAAGCCTCTTCCTTTCAAAATCCTGACCAAAAATTCAAGTTTAGGTGAGAAAGGGGCCTTCAGCAAGCAGAAGTTTGAATCAGCAGTCCAGTATTTCTCTGCTCTACTTTTCCCTTGTGAAATGCAGAAAATAATTAGCCCCCTCTGCAAAACACATGAAATTCTCCTGATTATAACTGTAGTCTCACAATTTTTTTCTATTTCCAGGACGTCTGTAAAACGTGCTTTGGGTGAGTGCAATATGCAAAAGTGCTATTAAAAGGAAATAAAATATCACAAAAGGATTTTGCTCTTTCATGAAAAGGTTCCAAAATCACTCTCTGAAGTATTATTACCTCCCATAGATTTGTTAACACTCTGGGGAAAAAAAAAACCCAACCATTTTAAGCAGTCACAGGTGAGTCCCCCCTCACCTGTAGGGGCTTAGAGTCAACTCACACCCCTCCAGGAAAGAGCCAGCCCCTTCAAAGGTGAGAAGCCAAACACTGTTTAGTTGCACCATCCTGATATCTCATTCCCCCTGGACTCTCCCTGACTCATTCTCCTCGCTGGCCTTACAGACAGCATTCTTACTCACCACGCTGAGGAATTAACAGTCTCTTCTGTGATTTCTCATTTTCTTTCGATTTGGTGACTGTACTCCATACCACAGCTTCCGTATAGGCTATTTTGACTATAGTGATCTCTTTGTTTCGTAGACTGCTCACAATAACAAAGTCTTGATTAGTCCTTAGATGCCACCATGTCTTATTATGATCCGTTTCTGGACTATTTTCCCTTATGGTAAATCTTTGCATCGCACATAACCTTTCAACCTTTTTTTTGTGTCTCAACCTCTGTGGCACAAGGCATTTTGACTAGCCTGTGGCAGCTTAACTCTTATTGACAGACTCCAAAGAATCAAGTTTACAGAACTGGTTCGTATGCCCTTAAAGTAAAGGTGAGTAAACTGATCTAAAGGGCATCGTATCTCTTACTCTATGTTTAAATGGGATCAGTAATATATCTCACTGAGGTTGTCCATGTTGCTGTATCCGGCAGCATCTAATCAGGTGACCTTTTACACTTTAATTTTGTGTCTTTTCAAGATTGGTTACATTGTGAGCTTTGAATTGTTTCACATTTATATCTTCCTTGTTTTTCATCCAAGGAGACACTTTCTTATTGCTAAGAATACAGTCCAACATTTGAATAATACGTGCCCTCTAGGTTTTCACAAGTGACCAAACCTATGACACAAACAAAATCCTCTCCCCTTACTATATTGTACCTTAAGGAAAAAAAAAATTAAATTGGTCACTGATTGGTATCTGATTTCCTGATAGGTCTCGAAATAAAAAAAAAAAGGCCTTTGCTAGAGATAACAAAAATGTACAATTCAACAAAATGATGCATATTAAGCATTAACAATTGCAGAAGAAAAATTTTTACAAGATTATTAGAAAGGTGATAACACAAGAGAAACTGCTGAGCCCAAAGTGTGCTCCAGGAGCTGTCTAGACAAAGAACACATTAAAAACAAACAAACCAAACAACATTGCTATTTAGGGAACTTCCTCCAGCAATCATTCATGAATGATTTATAAACAACATCACTGCTCTGACTTAATTTCATTACTTGGCTTTACATATGAACAACATGAATACAATACATTTAACTGACTTAACAGCTCCACCATGTATATACTAGACATAAAGCAAAGACATTTTACCTCACATAATTGCTTTACCATAACTGCTAATAACCCAAGCCATATGTTTCAGCAAAGACTTTGCTCCCACCCACACAGTTGACACATTTCCTCCTATGTGGCCCTGCAGTGAAGTTAACACTGGACTTGTGACATGAGAGTTATTACCAAGGCAACAGATAGAAATCAAACAGTATTATGATTTCACTACAGGCAAAAGGGAGAGTAGCAGCCAAAAGCAAAAAAATTGGAAAAAAATTCTATTAAAGACACAAATCATTCAATAACATCAAAAGAAATGGTGGAAAATACCGGTTTAAGTACATTTCTTCTTTAAAGAAATACTTTGGTTTTAAGTTTTCTCCAAAGTGACAGTCCTTCTTTAAATATGGTTTCACAACCTGAAGAACGATAGGAACAGATTTTATCACTTACCATTAAAAAAAATCACATTAAGGCAAAACAAAACAAAAAAGTACAATCAGCAGGACTGTTAGTTGTTTTTCACTGTTTTAATAGAAATGTCTCAACATTCTGGCTGGTTTGCCACTGAAGATTACATTAATTTGTAGGAAAAACTGAGGGTAAAAATTCTGCACTTGTGCACATAGTCTCTGCAGATCAGATTTCATTAAAAATAAAATATGTTCCAAATGAGAGGAGAGATAGCAGGATTTCCTTTAAAATAACTTGATATGTTAACTCCTATACAGTTCTTTGAACATGCATCTTTTGAACACGTTATAAAAATTAAACATTAATATTTCCAAATGAAGATATTACAAGCCTCTGTATTAGTAACATTCAACACAAAACTTAAAAGGAATTTACCTCTGTGAAAGCACTACACTGAAAAATGCTGATTTATTAAAAACACTTGACTTTGTGGTTTGTTGGGGTTTTTTTAGTGTTTTTTGTTTATTGAAGTGTTCATTAATACTCAGAAGAATCCTTTTTGATACATCTGTGACATTTTAAAAATAAGTAACCAATCCATCAGGTAGACCCTCTAGTAGAATGGTCCAGACTGTGGCTAATAATTTGCTGCTGTCATACCATGAAGGTTACTTTTACTCATGCTATTTCATTCTGCAGTATACATTCTTCTAGCCAATAACCTAACAGAGAAGTCAAAAAAGACAGGAAAAAAGAAAAATAGTTTATGTGGTAGTTCTTCAACTCATTGAGTTAAAGGTCCAGGTTTGGGGAAGAAAAAACAAAAAACAACAACAACAACAACAAAAACAACAACAAAAACAACAACAACAACAAAAAAAAAAACAACAACACACAACCAAAGAGATGTTCAGCACCAGAGAAATAAGCAAAAGACTAATATTTAAAGATTTATGAAATAGAAAAAAAATCCAGTGTTTCAAACCAGAATGAGAGCCTATCGTTAAGTGCCCATTACAGTACCTCACATCAGCACCCTGAACCTGCTTCCTCTGCTATTTGAGAAGGTTTTTTGTTGTTTATTTTTAAACCTGAGGAAAATTATAATGCAAATAAACATCCACCTCAGTATCATTTAAAGTTTGGCAGTCTAGAATTTTTTAAGTTTGTCTAGGTTTTAGTGGGGGGTTCTTTGGTTTTGTTGTATTTTCTTAATAATAAATGGATAGATTATGAGAATTATCAGAAGAGAGGTGGGATGTAAAAGTTTAATTTAAAGGAAATCAGCCTTTTCTTTTAAATTTACATCCATCTTCTATTGTATGTCTACCAATTCCAACACCAAAAAACCCAAGTATGTTATTTCTAATACATTCTCTATTGTTGTAACAGTTTAAGCAATTAGAAATTATGTGTTTCCTACCTCCCTTGAGACACTCAATCTAATATCTCTAAGCACTAATCATTCCAGATTCTCCTTAATTTCATCCCATTACTCCCACTACATAACATGTTGAACTACTTCCCTGATCTTCCTGTTACTCAAATCTTCAAAACTTTTATATCTGAATTACCTATTCTTCGATCTTCAATACTTAGGACAAGGATGTATCTGTAAAAGCCATTTTCCAAAAGCTCTGTTTAGTTACACTGACAAAGCCAAGGAGAAGCTTTAACAAGATGAACATTTTACAGCTTTAATCTAGTTAACAACTCCATCATGATTCACTGGTTTGTTTTGCATCTTTTTTTTTCCTTTAAGTAGCTTAAAGCTGCGATTTTTCTTTTCTATTTCAAAAGGAATGAGAACACAAAATGCACAGAGAACTGGCATTAGCAGTGAGAAGCTTCAGCCTGAGAGGGAACCTTGGAGCTTGGTGTATGGCACTGCCCAAATAACCCACGGCGCAAGTTTTTGTTTGTTTGTTTTATAGTGATTTACAAATCTATACTTTTAAACTGACTCAGATTAATTTCTGGCCATCACACAAGGTGAGCACAACAGGAGAAAAAAGATTTACTTTCTTTTTAATGTTATTTTTAAGTGGAAACTTGGCACAGTGTGGTTTTAGTGCTAGCAACACTGATACACGGGTGACTCGTTTGTAACACAGATATATTCTCTTACTTGTATCCTAAACACCCTCTCACAATTATTTCAGCTGATAGATTACAGCCTTTGGGCTAAACCATTAAACCCTTAAGCTGCTCAGGGCTTTCTAGGCCATCTCCAACAAGCACACACAAGAATATTTAAGAAAAATGTTTCACTCTTTAAACGAAACTTCTAAAGCACAGGAGTTGTCTTTAAATCACAGCAAACAGTACATAAACTTTAGCAATATTGTGACAGCCTTAAATATGTTCAAGTTTATTGAACTGCCTTCTTGTGCCTCAAGCACAAGATACATCCATCTAGATCACTCAGTCTTGCAGTTTGCCGGCTAAGTACAAAATCAAAATGAAGGCTGACGTCTAACTACTCCTCACAGTTCTCGCACAGGTTTAGAGCTATTTAAAATGTCCAGCAGTATGACCTGCTATTTTCTCTCCCCCTCCCTCTCCGTGACTCTAAATACCAATACTCACTACCACCCACCACCCTCTCATCCAGAAGGGCTAGGATTTGCGCAGGTCATGTTAATTCATGACTGAAGTGGTCAGCAGCCTGTTTCCTCCCTGTGTAACAGTGTTATTTTTTTTTTTCTCAGACCTGCTGCAATTTTCCGTAGCCAGCTAATATTTTGTTTGCTTGTCTGGTTTTAGTTCTTGGATATAGCTATTGGCATCCTGTCATCGACACATATATGCTTCAGCCAGTTCCTCGCAGATTTACCAAGGCATGCTCCCCTTACCAGGCAGTACTCCCTTCCCACATCCGTATTTTCTAATGACCGAGAAGAAGAAACAACATCAGAGCAGGGTTGGGAGAAACTATGGTCAGACTCCTCCTTGCCCTGCACTGAGGGGAAGGTGAAGGCAAACAGAAAGAGGGAATGGAAAGGGCTGACTCTGACAACGTGGCCATTTCCCAGCTGTTGTAAATACTGCCCATGGTTCCTGTAGACAGCATTTGATGAAAGGGTGTTTAACATTTCTGTAACGTACTCCACTAGCATCTTAACTGCTAGCTTCTCAACCATTTCTGCCCAGCCTAGGGCCCTGTACTTCAAGCAACATTTTCATCTCCAAAACAGAGTTTGTCCTTGGTCACAGTTCCAAAGCCACTGCTTCTCTCTTCAGGCTGTATGATAATTTTTCAAACTTAAGTGGACAGATTTCCACAGAGAAACTAACTATTCAGTTCAGATCTGCCAATTTACTGAAGGGGGGGGGGAATCAACCTACATTCCAGGGTTCCAGGGCTTGGAAGACTTATCACATAGGCTGGTTTCTATGCAAGAAACTAGTGTCCGGTAAGGACAAGTTGGTGACTATCAGCTGTTTGGAGCTTTTTTTTTAATATTTTATTTTTAATACACTCTTTTAGAAGAGGCAAGCTCAGCTGTGGTAATAGTACACTATTAGCCTAAGGAAAAATCGTTGCTGAATGTGCAAACCTTTCAAAATACCAGAGTTAGTGCTTCATTTTCCTTCAAGTAGTATGAAACTGATACAGGTGGCTTCCATAAACTCTCACTGAGAACATTTTACACTGAGTAATATGAAATTACTTTATTTATTAACTACAATTTGTTCATCTCAAGAGCTGTTATAAGTTAATCACAGTACTTCTGTATAGTACATACAACAGAGACATTTGGTATAACAGGAGAGTCACCTTTCCTGGTGTGCTTGACTAGACTAGACTTCTGTTTAGTTGTTTTTCCAAAAATATTTGCAGTCCGTCTAAAAAGCATCTGTATGCTACCCAAGTCCAAATATGCATCTCTCTTCTCCACTAAATTTTTTTACATTATGAGTTTGCATGCAGTACTATATAAAGCATCTTGCAATGTGAAGGAAGGACAAAATGGTAAAAAAAAAAAGTTATTGGAAGAATTTATTAAAAATTAATAAAATATTTAATGGATTATTATCTGAGAAGCAAGTGGATGTGCAACTCAGGGTTTCTTTTTGTTTTATTAAACATCTTCTAAAGCCTAAGGGGAAAATGCAAAATTGAATGGAAAGATATAAACCAGACAGTTTACTCACAAAAAAATGTTGAAGGATGAAAACCTAAGCAGCTAGCAGCCTTAATGTTATGGATTCATCAGAGGAAATTAGACTTGTCAATTACCAAGACTTCTCAGTTATCTTGACAACATTACAAAGTTCGTATCTGAAAAAACATTAATGTAATTGTCCCTCCTTCAGTCAGACTTAAAGCACAGTTGGGTCTGAGAGTATTCAAGAACAACAGAGGTGACAAGTTACTGGCCATGCAAAAATGAAGGCTACAATGCAGTCTGCTTGGTAATTACTGTGGCCCGATTTAAATCTAAGTGGAGACTATATTGCTCTTTAGTAACTGCTGTGCAACTTGGATGATATTACAGCATTGTGTAAGTTTTGCGGTTTTCTATTTAAAAACAAACAAACCAAAAAAAAGTGAGCTACTTTCTGGATTTTCTTTTAAAACGCACAGCCAGAGAACACAATAGAAACATATACAACCTTAAACATCAATGTTTGAACACAAACCACAAGAAAAATGTGAACCACCACTACTTTTTGCAAGTAGAACTTTTGTTTACAGATCTCAACAACTATTTTCCAATATCCAAATCAACAGTCAATGCTCTAGAAAAGTCTCATCTAAATGACCAACTTATTCATTACAAATCTGCCATAATTTGTAAATACATTAACTCATTAATTATAAATCTCTCTATGGCTGTTGATGCTGAAGGAGTAGAGAGGGTTGCTACTACTTGCGCTGTAATTCACAAAACAAGGTATTTAGTCAATGATCTTCAACAAAAAAATGAAAGGTTTATCTGCAGTCACTATCATATGCTACCTGTTCAGTATTTCATTTCAAACAAGTTTAAAAACTGGAATTTCAAGGCAAGTTTCTCAGTCTTGACTTTCACCATCCCTCTGGGGATTAAGTCACACGTCCCTGTCGGGCAGAAGTACCGAGTGCTGCTACAAGCCCTGCTCGGTCCTAAGGCTACACAGAGAGGTCCATGCTGCCTCATGCTCGCTTCAGTGAACAGAAGCAAAGGTTTACAGCTCTCCGTGGGTTCCAGCTCTGCAATTGCTGCACAATAGACCCGGCGATTAAA
Organism: Morus bassanus; assembly: GCA_031468815.1. Classification (NCBI taxonomy): domain Eukaryota; kingdom Metazoa; phylum Chordata; class Aves; order Suliformes; family Sulidae; genus Morus; species Morus bassanus. Next base: position 68,649,352 of record CM062571.1, read on the forward strand.
CCTGTCGGGAAATGTGCTTTGCTTCCATTAAACTCCCCTCTAGCCTCTACTAAACTCCAGAAGTATCCTGGCTTCTTTCCAGTCCCACTCATGTTCTCTTTCATACTCTCATTTACATTCAGTACAATATTCATTCACTTCTCATGTTAATTGTTTTAATATTCTTATCTTCAAACCTTCAATTTCCGCTTGTTACATAACATCCTCTTGTCCTCTTTAGTCTTTTCCTTCTTTTATCCAGCCTTTTTTCCTCTCTCAATACTCTGAGCTTTTTTCCTTCTCCATATAGTATTTTCTTCCACTCCCTATTTCTTGCCAGCTGGAAAAAGATGCTTCTTTGTCATCTCATTTTTTGGTTCTTTTGTTTGCTTGCACAGATTAAAAAAGCAAGATTGTTAGAGCTCAAAAGCATCTGTGGACCAAATCCAAACACCAATACATATTACATGTGGATTCACTTAACTTTTAGCAGATGCAAGAATATCTTAACAATAAAAAAAACATTTTATTAACTAGGAATAACAGATCACATACACCAGCAAAAATACAAGATTAACAAAAATGCCGAAGGCCATAAGGTCTCCCTGTTGATACATTATACCACTTTTCTGTTGCAGAAAGCTTTTCTAACACAATGTGAAAAGACAATGGCAAATTACTAAATCAGCATCACATCAAGCTTAGTTTTTCAACTGCAGAACCAAATATTTTGTTTGGCTTTCATCAGGTCTACTTAAAGTTTCATAAGAATAAGAATAATCAAGATGATACAGCTGTATCTTCAATCTTATCTCCAATTTATAGTCTTGAGGGCACAGGCAGCCTGCGTGAATGTCCATCAGCTCGCTCAAAACTAGCAAGTCCCCAAAAGAGCAGCAGAAACTCCAGCAGAGGCCACAATACCTACGTGCAGTTCTGACAAGACAATACTGAACTCCCTCCAATTATGGCTAAATTACTGCTTAGTATTCAAGATAACTTAGGATTTTTTCCAAAAGCTTTCTTCCCCGTGGCCTGGTGGGGTTTTTTTGGGTTTGTTTTGGTTTTTTTTTTTTGACTGCAATGAAGCTGCAGAGAACCAGGATTGTTTTCAGAAGTCCTAGTCCTGCAGGAGCATTTCACCAAACAAACTGAAATAGTCAAATCCTTGAAGCCCCCTCTTCCTTCCACCCCCCCAAAAAAGGAATTTCTTCCTTTTTCAAATGTTACTTTATTTTTTTTAAAGAAGAAACTGATGGCAAAAATTAGCTTGAAGTTTTACCTTAAAATGGTCCTCCTGCCCCAAATTTTAACTATGGGCCACTGTGGGCTTGAAAATACCTGCACACTACTGTTTTAACAAAGTTCTGTGACATGTTACTATGAAAAAGGTAACTTGTAGTAACTGCTATCCTGGAATGTAACTTCTTTCACAGGGCCTTTTTCAGTCTCTGTCAGTCAGATTTGTGACTCCAGACTTGAAAGAGTGAGCTTTCATCTTCAAGATGGAAAAATACCAGAATGATAAGAAACTGAAAAGTTAAACCACTTCAGACCTGCTTGCACCAGTGTGAGAGATGCTTGTCTAAAATTGTACGATTTTTATCTTTTACAGGTCAGTTAAGCTGGCAAAAGCCATGACAAAAAGGAAATGTTTTTTCTACTTCAGGCACTCTATCAAACAGCAGTGGTACCCTTGTTGTTAGGAAAAAGGAATCAAAGCTATAGGTCACTGAGCTCTATTCTTTTACTGACTAAATTTATCATGCTAGAATTTGTTCCTGTGAGAGTCACAATCTCCTTAGCCTATTTTTACATTTTGTTTCTTTTTCAGATCCACCTCCTCAATGCAGAGGTTGCTCCGCACGCTGTTCTCACCAGTCCAATAACATCCGGTTCGTGACAAGAGTTTCTGGTTCCTCACAGCTGGATGTTATGCACATACGTGGCTGATTCAAATACAATATGAATCTATTTTTGTGCAAAAACTACATCAGTTTATTGCACGACAGGATGGACAGAGCATAGTCCTCAACAATTCTCACAAAAGTTCTTCTAGTTTTCCCCTCCCCATCCTCAAGAGAAATCCAACTACACATGGACTTTGTTGTTCTCATTGGCTTCACTACTGATACCCAATTTTTAACCAGAAAATACATAACAGATTTCTGAACTCTTAAGCATGGAAGCTCTAGATTTTTGTTGTTGTCTTCATGTGTTTCTTATATGTATTTTTCTCCTTTTTAGGATCTCTTCTACTACTGGGTATACTCCGTGATTATTTTTAGACCCCTGCAAAATTCCTCTATATAATTTCCTACTTCTAACACCCATACTTTTTGATTCAAACTGTTGTTTTCTTAAATAGAAGAGTTACTCAGTAAAGCATAGAGAAATCAGGGAAGTATTAAATCATTCTACAACTTTTTTCTTCCTTATATTTTCATTTCACTTTCCTGCTTTGTGATTTATGTTTTGGTTTTTGTGGTTTTTGTTTTTTTTTAAATGAGTTTTTCAGACACATACAAACTCACTTCTATGGCCCCACTTTCTTACAGTAAAATACAAGAATAAACAAATTCTTTTATATCAGAAATAGTGGAAAGCCTCAAGCCAGAAGATTAGAGTAAGTCAGGGCCCATCATGGACGCTGCCATGTTAAGTTAACTAGTCGCAGTGTAGAAGAGTCCCATGGCAATACATAAGGAGAAAGAGGGCAACCAGAGGCTAAATTCTCTGCCAGGAAAAGCCAGGCAACAGCAAGTTGGGGTCATCAGCCTCTTCTCCTACAGCTTAGAAAGAGGTATACCAAGAGAAGAGGATTCACAGCAGCACCAAAGTTACAATGAACACCAACCATAAAAACATTTTTTGTGACTGTTTTTGGTAAACGAGTTTGCAAAACCACTGAAGGAAAAGTCCACACAATCCTACAACTTCCAACTATAACCAGTGCCTGTTTTCCTGCTGCAACAGAACAGCAATCCCAGAATGACACAAACAAACATTATGGAGAGGAAAATAGTGCTTAGAGAGTTAATACAATCTGACAGATCCTTAAGATACCATTTAATGACTGCATTAAAAAGCAATCACCAATTTCTATGCAAGCAAACCACCAATATACAGCTGCTTACTTATATTTGTAAAATGTCCTTTCATAGGAGAATGTTTGTCTTGCATACCTGGTAACTAAAAATCTAGTTATACTGAATTGTTAAAAAAATACTGGATATTGCAAATGGTTCACAAGCCAGTCCTTTAACAACAGTGCCTTCATGTGTTTATTATAGGCATTTTCTTATTTTAAAGCTAAGATTCAACTACGTTTTAGAGTTGTAATTCCATCCTCCTACACATCCACAAGCAAATTAGGTCAATTCCAAACTATTTGTAAAACCTCCTACATAGAAAGGGGTTAGAGATTTTAAAACATGAAGTTTAAAATAAACAAAGTCAACCTACCAGTGTCATAAACCTTGTCAATTTTTTGTTCTAATACGGACATCCTAATAAGGCGTCCTAAAGTAGTAAGAACCAAAATGTGAGAATGACTGTCCTTGGCCAGAGGTTGTATCCACATCATGTTTAATAACATTTTAATAATGCTTATTATATGTTTTCCTAATTAACTTCTAAACTTACTTCTATATTTGGCATCTGTAACACCCTGTGGCAATGAGTTCCACTATGTAATTATATGTTGCATGAAAAAATGTTTATTTTAAACCTACTGCTGGGTAAGACCTAGGAGCGATCAAAACTGTGTTATAAGAAACAATGAATAATCATGCTCTCCCCATCTTCTCCATAACATTAGTAGCTTTATACACCTCTTGCGTTTCTTCTGAGCTCACTTGTTTTCCAAGCTGCAGAGTCTTAACCATCCTGTTCAAATACAGGTTATCTCTTTCCCCATAAATAACCTGGTTTATCCTTACTAAAAGAAAGGACATCTACAATTGTTTGTACTATTCCAGTTTGGTCATGGATGCCATCATGATGTTTGTATAGAGTTATAATGCAACTTCAAGACCTCTTTTTTGAGGAGTAACAATTTAGACTACCATGCATGTTAGTTAGCCAGTTCCCTCCTGCAAGCATTATTGTATAATATTGTATAGTTAATGCACTTGCCATTTTATTAATTTGTTATCTTGTATTATCTTCCCACGACTGTTCATGTTCACAGATTTGGGGGTCTTAATATTGTGAATGGTGTAGGAGTACAAGCTGTTATTTTGCTGTTTAGCCCCTTTCACAGACTTATTAAAGCAGCAAAGATCTCCATATAGATCCCTGTAGGAGTCTGCTATTGACTTGTGATAACTGATCTTTTATTATTATCATCTTTTTTCCTATCTTAAAAAGTTATTAACCTGAGAGGGCTTCTCCCTTTCTTTTGTGACCATCTGGTTTCTTCAAGAAACTTTGGCAGCAGCTGTCATGGACTAGGATGGTTAGTTCATATGGGACATATAATTCTAACATGACCATGAACTTGCACCCAACCAATTTGCAAGCTATAATCTGTCTACAACAATCATGTTGGCTGCTCTTTATGATTTTAAATTCTCTGTGTATATGTTCATTTTTCATATTTATAAACACACATCTCATTTGATTCTATGACGATTTTAATTAATTTTGATAAGGAAAGAAATGAAACTTTCTGGGCTGTAGCTTCACACAGATTATGCTACATTTCCAAATCCAGTGATTATGTATTCAAATTACTCCAGAACTGTTGGGTGCACCCTGATTAGTCCAAGCAATTTGTTACTATTCATTTTAATCAGCTTGTTCTAAAAGTTCTTCCTGTAACACTTGAATGTGAAACAGACCATCTGAAGCATCTCAAGTAAGATCCAGTGCAGGAACCTTCATATACCCTCTGTAATTAACACAGATGCAAAAGAGAGTCTTTGTGAGATTTGCTGCTTAAGATTTATCTTCTGCTTGCGTTCTCACAACATCTTGATCCTTACTGGGCCTGTAGACTATTAGGTGTCTTGCTTCTGATGTGCCTGAAGAATTTCTCCAAGCTCCTCCTGTGCCTCTCTTCTGGTTTTCACACATAACTTACAAGTTATGCATTCTCCTGTTGCCTACATCTGGTTACAATTTCTACTTTATAAAGTCTCTCTTTACCTGTTACAGATTTCCCTCCTTTGCAGTTTAACAATACCGAGTTTGGGGGTTTTCCCCGCTTGTGATAGATGGCAGATATTTAACTCTAACGTTTAATATGGTAGCTCTTGATACCACTAAAAGCTTTATCCTTTCAGCTGTTCCTTTTAACTATTTCCTAACAAGCTTGCTCCCTTAAGTGTAGTTCTCTCTGTAAGATGTTACTGCAATATACTTTACACTTGCTCTTAAAACTATATGGAAATCGTATTCATTATGGTTACTCCTGTAGGGTAGCTCAACAGTAATTTAATCTTAAAGTAGGTCTTGTGCACTGCCCATTTGCCAAGAGCTACTCCTCTTGTGAGCTGACAGCTTATCAGAACACCCAATATATTGTTCTTCATTTCTGCATTTACCAAGTCTTCATACACATAATAGAACCATGTAATAACAGGAAATGCTTCTTCCCTCAGCATCTGACCGCCTTTAGCACTTCACAGTAATTTTCCATCTCATTTACATGGTCAACAGTGTAACCCTCACAGTATTTTGATCTATTTGCACACAAATTCAAACTGTAAGTGTACTTTCTTCTCTAGACACACATAGCTTTGACCATAAACCCTAACATGTAATAACTCATCTCCCAGAATACAGTTTGCATTCTCATCTCTATATAAAGGTTTGCCCTTATGCTAACATCCTCTTGTACCAATTTTCTGAGACACCAAATTTGTCAATATCTGGATTTCAAACCAGCATTCCAGTTCTCACACTCAATTTTCCACATTTCAGATTTTGTCCAGAAGCCCATCTACAACTGCTACTGGTCTAATTGTCTTTTTCTTATATTTTATAAAGAGAAGCAAGCAGTAAATACATACATGACGGTGTTAATCCCTGACAGTTGTTGAAACATCTGCAGACCACAACCCACAATTAAGGCTCTTCGAGTTGGAGGGTATGTTAGCATTCTGCAGATCACAGGTCCAGCTTAAAAAAAAAAAACAAAACACAACAACAAAAGAATACATAATAGTTCTTAAGTGATCACTATCAAGACAATGTTCCCAGGCATAACAGGCTTTGCACCTTAGTTTCAAATAAACTTGGATTATTTAAATTATTTTTAACAACTTGATCATTTCAGTTCTGCTTTTCTGCGCTGTACTACAAAGAAGATTTTCAGGAAGCCCAGACAAAAAAATGAAACAATTTTTGTACACAGTGTATACTACTGGTGGCAAATGTACAGCGCTCCTATATCATACTAACAGATTCAACATCTGCTGCAACTGAATGTACTCGAAGTTATCAGAAAATATTACTGTTGTTTCCTTCCTAAAAGCTCCCAGTGTTACTGAGAGGTTATTTCAGAAATGCCATTATTCACTGCTCAGATCTGGATCTTGCAGATAAAGTGTTCTCCCTAGCCCCCCAAAGACCCAATTTCCACAAAGCAGCTGCAAGTGTGGGTACTTTGAAGGTATGGGATAGATCTATTCTGCACAGCTGTAAGGCCAGCCAAGGGAGCATAAATTAATTAAATTTTTTCCATACCTTTGGTAGCAATGGTATGAGGCTGCATTAAAAAAGCAGAAAACAGTTTCTCAATGAAGAGAAAACAAAAAATTTCTGGCAAACAGAGAGTTTTCTTCTCTGTTGATTTTAAATTTTAAAAGTATCCTATTAAAAAAAAGTAACACAGAAAGCTATATGATATCAGGCAAAAATTTAAAATACTTGACTCCCTTATTTACTTGAATTTTTTTCTGCTCAGAGCGGTGTTTAGGGCAGAACATAGGCTGGCAAAAAATTCTATGTTTTATACATCTTATCACATCCAGTATACCCACTCACAACACCTAATATAGATCACAATATGTCTAAGTCAAAATAGTTGCCATTAAAAAAAAAAAAAAAAAAAAAGTGAAGAGTATCTACATTTTTACATTTTCAAAGTCTTTCCTGAACATGCAGAAAATAGTAAAAGTATTGATTCAGTACAAAAAACCTGTATTGGTCTGTTAGAGAAGAACAATTTACATGCAAAGAGTTTCAAGTTCAGAAAGCCGACAATCTGAACAGCTTCAACAGTGGACCTCAAGAAGGGGGTTTAGATATCATTTTCTTCATTGAAAGATAATCAGACCTGCCTAAGAAAAACTTATTTTCATCTAAAAATTATGGTATTTCTAATTCATATCTCAATTGCATCATCACTTAACTTTGCTTCTTTATTAACAGCAGAGCGCAGTCTGACAGATTTTCCAGCTGGCTTCCAAGTAACATTAACATTCAGACAGTACACAGTCCCACCTGTCCTGCCATATAGCCACATCACTACCTTCAAAACGTCTCTATCTGAGTAAAATCAACTCACAAATAAAGCCAATCTATCTATCTGGTAAGATATTCTCAAGCAAGACACATGATATCACTGGGTAGACAAGTATATCAAAGGGTTCAGTAGTCAAAGTGGCATTTCCTTGGTAGAAAAACAACAAAAACAGCACTTGCTGTTAGCTAGGAGCAGTCTGGAGCTCAGAAATACTCTTGGATTTCTCCTTGACTCCAAGCTTCACAAAGAAAAAAGATTTACTAACAAATGCAACCATGACCTTAATTCACCACCAGCAGCCCTCAGGTTTTCCTACTCAGCATCACACCTGACCATGGTGGCTTCAGACTTAAAAACCTTTATCTGGCAACTGATTCTGCAGCATCTGTCGTGAACCCAGGCTGCTGAATGCCTATGAGATATCTTCCATTCTTCATAAACTTCCTATAAAGTCCTTAATGGAGTTCAAAATCCATCTTTATCTTCAAAGGACCTTACAGCCAACCTAAATCTTGAAGTCCACCATCAATGACTATGCTCATCAAATAAGCTGGAACGCTACAGCAGGGGCTGTTGGGAAAGGAAGCAGAAATGTCCTAAGAAACTGATGCAAAGTTTTTAACAATTCCTGATCCACTCAGCTATTTGATGAAAGTTATATAAAACTCTATTCACAATACAACATTGTACAAAACAATTGGAAAGAAGGCATTAAAATGAATAGCTAGAAATTAAAGCAGCTGCTCCCAGACAATGGCTTGTAACTCAGAGGGAGTCATGAACTCTCAACAAAATTTCACCACACAAATCTGTTTGTGCGCCTGAAGTGGGGCCCTGCAGAAGGTTTAAGACCACATAGTAAAGTCTAGACCTTTACTTTATAACTTTAGACTTGAGAGTTTTAGAGCATCCAGTCAGCTAAATTCAGTAAGCACTTTTAATTTTTCAGACTTCTGATTGTGTCAGAAAAATGATGCTAAAAATCATCATACTGGTTCAAGTCAGAGATTTAAGTTTTTCACTCCAAATCTGTACCATGACAACTACACATATCAATAGGCATACACAAAATTAAAGGATTTCCCTTCATAAAATTCACAGCCTTCAGGTTTACACATCAATAAATGGAATGAAAGAAATAAAAGAAATTGTTTATCTCTATATTAAAGGAGTTTTACAAACTCCATTAAAAAACCCAAAGGACTTTGACTGTGAGATGGCTGTTTTTAAAACAGAAAATGAGTGTGAAACTTTTTATTAAAATTATTTAACTCTGAAATTAACTATGCTATTTTCGCATTTCCCTATCTTCAGTTCTGCCATCCATCATCTCTTCTGTTCACATATTACAGCCTTGAAACTAAACAACTCTAGGCACAACCTGGTTGTTAACAACAGAGAATGGGTCTAAACTAAAAAATGAAAAACAAAACAATTTTCAGAATTAAATACATTTTTCGTCCGAAAAATAAGTCTTCTGAAAACTGAAATTGTACTTCAGAGTTTCTGATAACCATTAAATCTGCTGTTAATTACTACAATAGATTAAAATAGTACAAAACAATAAAATCATTAAATCTTTAAAAAGTGGAGTGACTTAACTGCTCACAGAACTAGAGGGAAACAGATGATGCGAAAGATACATCACAAAAAAATTAAACATTTGGCGGTTTTTACAATGGAAAAAATAGATATTTGTCTCTAGAAATCAGGGCGTTTTTTCACGATACTTCTGCCTTAACTGCTGTTGTGTTCTCTTCAGCGAGAATTAGAAACATTCCTGCATTTGAACCACTTTATTTGAACTTGAGAAACCACCAAGATATTTGTTTTCCTCCCTCTAATCTATGAATAAAAATGAAGTCAAAAGGATGAGACCTCCTAATGTCACGATTACTTTAATGAGACTAGATTTGGTCAGACTTTTTGTGCTCTGGTTTCAGATAATTACTTTATTTGAAGTAAATTTCCTTAATGCATATGTTTACAAGGGTTCAAAATATGCTACAGTAAAGGGCAGCTGAAGGTTGCTCTGGTGAGAGTACAAAATGGCAGCAACAGATAAAGAGCAATGGAAAAATAAGGATACTGCTGTTGTAGAAGGTGGCATTACATGAAGTGGTGATACAGGAAGTGGATTGCTGTGGTCTAACTGGCTTTTTCTTAGCCTGGTCCAAACTGCTTACCTATCTAGACATCCGTCCTTATAAGCAAAAGGCAAAAACAGAATTTGGAAGTTTGGCTTCACATCCAAAAAAAACCCCATTATTAGCTTACACTGAGCTAAACAGGGCAGAAGGAGCTGTTCTTGTCAAATCATTACTTCTGGAGAGCGAGTGATGCTTTTGAAACGTCCATTTTATGAGTGGTAATGTGAAACTTTTAACGCCAGCTTCCTATATTTTAGCTGCTGTTCTTGTTACTAGTCATAACCCACAGGTAAGTTAGGTTTAGAAATTGTGAATCACCTGGCGAGGCATTTTGGTTTTCTTCTGTAGGTAAAATGGAGTGTATGGGGATCACAGGAGCTTGGGTGGGATCCACTGCCAACTAAAAGATGTAGAGACTTCAAAAACAACAAAACAAACAAACCCTCATTCTAAAAGGAGTTTAAATAATGAAAGCTAACAAGCAGAAGAATGGGTATTAACGATGTCTCAGCATCTCCTTCTGACAATGTACTGCATACACTTCCAGGGAAATAAAAATTCTGTAGATAGATATAAAGCCAACCTAAAAATCCCCCAGCAAATGCAGGCAGACACCTGGTACCTGGAAACCTTGTGATCCCTCATCCCTCAAATTATTAGTACAATACTTGGCAAAATTTCACAGCCAGGAAACTATGGTCAGAGACTGGGCTCAGCCACAGTGATCTGCAGGTTCAAATGTTCTTTTGCCAGACAATCTAGGTGACAGCTTGTAACAGCTTAAAACTATGTAGGGCTCCTGCCAGCATTCTGTGCTCTTGCTGTAGAGGAGTGTTTCCAAAAAGGCAGGCTTAGCCAAGCAACAAGACAGTCACTCATCAGTTTAGCATCAATTAAGCTCAACCTTCATATTAGCTTCTCAGACCCATTTTTGTCCTAATGCCAGTTAATACCCTCTGTTCCATTCAGATAAATCTTTAAAGAAACAGTCTACAGTTAGAAATGGGACCAAAAAAACCTTCGGGCTGGTGATCTGGATAACAGCAGACAGACACAGGAACCATTTCTCTGTTTTGCCTTTCCTTACAAAATGACAGTTTCCAGGCCAGCTTTCTCTGCATCATCTGCAGAACATTCCTCCACCTGGGACTCCTCCTCTAAAGCACTTAGAAGTAGCTATTATTTTCTGCATATGAATCATACACTAAAGCAAACACCCTTTCCCACTCCTAGCCTTACAAGATTATTTTCTAGAAGTAACAACTTCATTCATTTTTCTTTCTGTAAAATTTACCAAATCACCAGAAAACAGAGGCAGCTTTAAGATCAAAACTGCATTATTTATCCTGAGAACATACAAAACAATTTTATCTAAGTACTGAGCTCTTCCCACTGTCTCACAATGTTTCCAGTAACATTGCAAGAACCACTTCCAGCACTAGAGGAAACTTCCTACCTCATGTAGTTTTCTAATCCTGTGAGAAAGTTTGCTTGAGTCTTTTTTCTTTTTTTTTTTTTTTTTTTTTTTTACAGCATAGCCCCCCCATCAGCCAAGAATGAGAAAAGACTGTCAGCTTGCCTAATAACTGAGTATTTTTCAGTTTTCCACAGAAAATAAATCCAATAGTATAAAAAGACAGCCTGCTCTAAAAGCAAATAAAAACTAATTAGAAATAACCATTTTGGTTCTAGAGAGTTAAGTAGCACAAGAGTTTTTCCATGCCTAGTTGAACTGAAAGAGGTTTTTTGTTTGCTCAGGAAACCTAGATTTCAAATAAATGGTCCCTCCAAATGTTCTTTTTAATCCACACACTGAGAACAGAAACACTAAGAATAAAGATATTTTGTTTTGTTTTGTTTTGACAGCAAGTTGGGTTGGTCTTTTGGGAATCCTGAAAACAAAGCAATTTTCTTTTATCTGTGACAGGAAAAAAAAAGAATCTTTCCCTTGATACCACATTCTTTGATATAAAGCTTTGGTGATAGAAAATCTATATGACCAAGTACTTGCACAAAGGCAGCGGCAGTCAAGAACACCTTTGAATAGGACAAGAAGCAGTGGCAAGCAGGGAAGCGAAAAAAGGAGTTTATTTTGGCTCTGTATGACATATTCTTTATAAAAAACAGAAACAACTGTAAGGAAGACCTTTAAAACTGGAGAAACCATGACAAAACAGAAAACAAACAGAGAAGAGTGGCCATTTACATGATGCCAGCAGGAGCTGAGAGAAGCGGCCACAATGACCAACAAGAGTCCGCACGGGTGGAGGAGGGACCCCAGTGTGGTACTGTCAGACCTGTGGAGCGGGGAATGATGGAGGGGGACATTTATCCGTTTCTTTGATAGGAAAACTGGGGTAGGGACAGATAAAGCAAGGATCACATTGTGCTTTCCTTCAAGCTGTGGCAAGCACCTCAGAAATAAAGCAACAGGTATTAAGGCAGACTTGTGCATATCTGCAGCCTGCGATGTGGATTTAGCAAACGTCTCTTTTCATGGTCTGCTCTAGAACCGCTTTATAGGAAACAGTAAAGCCACCCTCACTTAAAGCTGGAGAAAACAGACGAGGAAAGATAGGACGATGGAGCTAGCATTACACAGGCACGACCAAAATAAGCCTAGTGTTGTAACAGCCTGAAGAGCTTCCCACTCCACTTTCTCATCAGGTAATGAAGTGCAGTCCAGAGCATTTAGTAATGTGAAATTAGAAAGCTTTTTTTCTTTCATTTTAACTTGAGTAAAGACACTTAAAAGAAAACTGCAGTCAGGGGAGTTTCAAGAGTGGTTTGTGGGGGTTTTTTGGTGGTGTTGGTGTTGCTGCTGTTTTTCAATTAAAAGAGCATCAAAAAAGCTGGTGACTCAGAGTTCCATCCAACCCAGTCAGTTACCTACTCTCAAGCTGATCTCCCCAGCTGTTACTGTATTAACACCCATACAGATAATGTATTTTATTTCCTGGGCAACACACTTCAAGCCTTAAATTTTTAGCAATTTTTTTCTGCCAAAAATCTTACTTTAGTGACCTTTTTTCCCCCTATCTCTTGTTTCCAAATGAAATAATCCTGTTCCTGCCCTAAGCCAGTGGTTTAACAGTGAAAATACATTTCTACTCCTTGCCCTCCAAAAGAATGAGACACAGGGACACATTCCCAGGCGGGAAGGGGTAAAAAGGGAAATTTAATAGAATTGAGAAAGGAGCCTGGAGGTCAATAAAAATCTCCATGGGAACTTTTGGATACAATCTTTTGCACAATCAATTTTTTTTTTTTTTTTTTTTTTACTTTATTAATAGCACATTTAGCTTAGACCATCTCCTTAAAAAAAGTTTTAAAAAACCCAATTTATCTAGGGGGCCTGAATAATAGCATAAGAGCTTCATTAAAAATAAAAGTAAAGAAAAAAAGTTAAATTAGAGATGAGGTCCACATTTAAAGAAATTTTAAAAATCTGTTTTGAAATCAATTTAATTTCAGCACAGCTCAGTTGGGTTCCAAAACTACCAGAGGAGAAAAATCAAAAAGTCACTGTAGGTTAAAGTCAAAGTACTTTAACCGTGGCTTCCTAACAAGACAGCGCCATCAATGGATGTATAGGTGACAGACAGCACAGCAGACCAGTCTGAAGCTAAAAATAATAAGTCTTAAGAAACTGCTTCAACATTTTATTTTTTTTTTAAACCAAAGCATTTAAACTTGAGCACAAAGTTGAGTTCCACTGAAGACAGAAGGACAGATACACACTTAAACATTTCACTGAACTGCAGCCTAAGATCATACCTTATCTAGAAGTACTACCCAGTTTACTACATTGTAGCATCAACCACCTTACATCAGAAACACAAAGGGCTGTAAGACAGCCATTACCACTCAACAACAGCATGTTTTTCAGCACAGAAGGCTGACCACAACCTGGGAGGATGAGCAGGAGCGTTGCCAGCAGGTCAAGGAAGCAGTTCTTCCCCTCTACCCAGCACTTGCAAGACCCACAGCTTGAGCAGCACACGACATCGCTGCGTGAGTCTAGAGGAGAACCACCAAGGTGGACAGGGCTGGAGCACATGACATGCAAAGAGATGCTGAAACAACTGGGATTGTTCAGCTTTAAAAGAGAAGGTAAAGGGAAAAGCGTCTGCTCTCTACAGCTACCTAGCGGAGGGCCAAAGAGGAGATGGACCCAGGTTCCTCAGAGGTGTGCAGGGGCAGGACAAAAGGCAGCAGACAAATTGGAATGGAGAAAATTTGGCCCAGATGTGAAGTCTCTTCATTTTGTACCGTGGAAGCGGTCAAACACAGAAAGAGAGATGCAGTTTATATACTGAGCATGACGTCACATGGTATGGAATAGCCCAAATCCCTTTGGCCAGTTTGGGTCAGCTGTCCCGGCTATGCTCCCTCCCAGTTTCTTGTGCACCTCCTTGCTGGCAGAGCATGGGAAGCTGAAAAGTCCTTGACTTAGGATAAGCACTGCTTAGCAACAACTAAAACATCAGTGTGTTATGACATTATTCTCATGCTAAATCAAAAACAGCACTATACCAGCTAGCAGGAGGAAAATTAAGTCTATCCCAGCCGAAACCAGGGCAAGTCTTGGTCAAAACTTCACTGAAAAAGCTCCTGAGCAACCTGCTCTGACTTGTCCTGCTTTGATTACGGACTGGATTAGACAACCTTCAGAGGTCATCTACATGATTCTTACATGAAACCTACATAATTATAAGATTTGTGCTCATACTGATTATTACAACCCCACGAACAATCAAGTTTGGTGCTTCACAGCAGTCACAGAATCACAGAATGGTAGGCGTTGGAAGGGACCTCTGGAGATCATCTTGTCCAACCCCCCTGCTTGAGCAGGTACATCTAGCCAAAAAAGAAAAAAGCATCCTTACATACAGATCCTGTAAAACTCAGCCATCTCCATACCGCCAACAGCAGATCCACCCCTTTTTGCACTTTCAGTCCTAGGCTTCATTAATTGAGAACCTGTCAGTCACACTAGACTGACAGTTTTTATCCTGAATTTATAACCTCTGCAGAGAACAAATCAGTATTGAAATCAGCAAGTGTAAAATACTCAGTTGACAACTCCCATAACTGATATGAAATATGACATAGCAATAACAGAGACCTTACTGCAGCCTTTCAATATATAAAGAGGATATATAAAGGGGGCTTATAAGACAGATGGGGAGAGACATTTTACGAGGGACACTAGTGACAGGACAAGAGGTAATGGTTTCAAACTAAAAGAGAGTTGAATAGATTGGATGTAAGGAAGAAATTCTTTACTATGAGGGTGGTGAGACACTGGAACAGGTTTCCCAGAGAAGTTGTGGGTGCCCCATCCCTGGAAGTGTCCAAGGACAGGCTGGATGCGGCTTTGAGCCACCTGATCTAGTAAAAGATGTCCCTGCCCATGGCAGGGGGGTTGGACTAGATGAGCTTTAAAGGTCCCTTCCAATCCAAACCATCGTGTGATGGTTAAGATTGTTAAGAGCTGTATGCAGTTCTGGTCCCCTTTGCATTCACCACCTCATCTTAAAAAAGGAATATGGTAGAAATGGGGAAAGACTGAGAAAAAGGCAAAAAAGAACAATCAAATTAATGGAAAAGTTCCAACATACAGTAGTTGGTAGGTAATACTAATTTTACTAGGCCCCTGGGTACTAAAATGCATGTACAATTATATCATATTAGTGTATTCATGTCTGGATTCACAACAAGCTAATATTAACAGTCTGTTTAGTGTGATTCTGCCTTCATTAGTATAATAGGTCTCCGCTTTAGCTACAGTTGAAAGTAGCAAATCAAGTAGTACACCATCCTTCAAGCTGGAGGAAAGGAGCTGGATTAGGAGCTGGGAATACAACAAAAGTTTCATAAAATCAAAAGTGGCACAATGAAGGTGAGTAGAGGACATGATTTTTTCAAGGTAAGACAGAAAAAGGGCTGTATAAAATGGCAGATGCAAAACCAAAAGCATAGTTATGATCCACCATGCACTGGCCACTGTCAAGACAGAATGGCCGTGAGACAGACTTTGTCTGACACAACGTGGCCGTTTTTACCAAAGTGTGAAAAATCCACAGTATAGTGGATGTCTCTGGTCCAGAAGACAGTGACAAAGGGCCAAGTTTTTGCTACTGCAGATTACATCTTGCTGGAGCAATGATTCCAAATCAACCACCTGCTTAAGTATTATCACTGGCTGAACGATTATGAAAAGCTGATGTTTGTAACACTTTTCAAATCTTCCAATTTCTGGAGGATTCACATACAGCCACCCTGGAGTTTCAGACATAATAAAATATTTTACAACAAAGTATGATCCTTCGCAATTTTGCATCAGATATAATCATTAGCATTAATGCAAAACCATCATGGAAGCATTTACTTCTATTTGCACAAAGAAAGCTTGTAGAGAATCAGAACCTCTTTTGACTTATTTTATAATGCTGTCAGTGGTAGCAACAACATTCCTCCAGCAAGATGTACAGACTGTTTTTAATGTACTTCTACTGCACAGTAAAGTCATCTTATTTGCCAGGAATTAGAGAGAGACCGCCTCTGCGTAAACTTTAGAGAGTTGCTCAAGAGTAATTCTTGCTAGTGTCAGCAAGACTGACAGTAAGTAGCAGGATCTATGTACAGTTGTTTGCATAACTGAAATTATTTTTGCCTGTTGATTAATAGGAGAACATACTGCGGGTCTTAATTTTATTAAATTTTTTTTTTAAAGTAATTTTAAAACCTGACACACAGATGTCCTGTATCACCATCTGTGACTAACCTGGTGAACAAAGGCTCCTAGATAACACAGAATTTAAAAAAGATATACTAAAATGCTGCACAAAAGAGCGGGCAAAAGGCATCTTTCCTGCATCATGATGCTGGTTTTAGGGAAAAGAGAATTAATACTCCATAACGGACAAGGTCTCTCATGTACTATGGAACGCATCTAATCTGCAAGCTGCTTGCCTTACACCAAGTGGAAATCCTTCTGAACATTTTCAGCATAATGAAGACAGAATGAGGTTGCCTAAATGCCCTGTTTATTAGCAGTTTCTTTATAAATATATTTTAAAAGGCAATTCTTTTAAAAGATGTTGAAAATCCAGTAGAGTGTAAGATAATGCTTGACCTGTTTTCCCTGAGTTAGGTATGCTTTTTGCCTAAAGAAAAAAAAAATCAGAATCGTACTTACTTAACAGCTCCTACTAATGCTTGGTTGCACAAGATAGAAGCATGCAGGACAAGGATCTTTTCATTGCTTCTGTGCAACCTCACAGATCTAGCAGATAGAAAGGAAGATCATAAAGATTTATTAAATTATTTAGAGGCCTGAGGCCCATTTTTCAAAAAGATACAGGAATTCTGAGATTTCCTTATGAATTTCAGTAAGTAGATTTTTATGATGAACTTATACCCTCATCAAGTTAACCCACCATCTAAAAGAAAGGATAACATGCAAATGATAGACATCATTCAGAAAACACTATCCTGGGTGTTAATATATAAAAACTGGTATTTATGATGCATCTCAGTCTCCTCTTGTGCTCCCTGACTGAATTCCATCTGTTTTAAAATTTTAAACAGAAATTTTTAAGTTTTGGATAGACATCATGTTTTTAACCTGTGTTTCTTATGCAGCAGCTGGTCCTAATTAGAGGAGGTGGCTCCAATAACACAAGGAAAATGGAACCATTAAGAGTGGAGTCAAGCCCCACAAGAGCCACCATTTTGAAGAGGCACATTTCCACTCCATCACCATGTTTGATCATATTCAAATCAAAGGATTTAAGTGAATGGACACCTGCAGTGATCTGAGACATATCAATGCCAAGGGATAGACATTTCTTTCTTTGGTGATAGATACTAACAATAATGTTAAAATACCGCTTCTAAATATATTGCAAGAGGATTGTTCTATTAGAATAAAAAGGGAGCATCTGGATTTCTTCCATATTAAGAGTAAAAGCAGACACGTTTCACTGTAGTAGTGAGAAGCATGGCAAGCTTTAGCCTGCAAGCCAGTAAGAACAAAGGCAAGGCCTCACAGGAAAACTGGAATATTTCAAGAAATTTACACACATTTTGATGTAACTATCAAAGAGTCACACTGTTACACACGCCCTAGAAGATACACGATACACCCTGGGCAAGGACAGGTCAGAGTTTGTACTCAAAAAGTCCCACTTTAAGGGAAGAGCACATGCATCTGCTTCACTCACAAAGGTGATCTGCTTCAAGACCACAACGTCAGCTGTCTGCACAGACCATGACACACTATCATGTTAAAAGATAATGTGTAATTTTTCCCAGAGAGGAACAAAGCACTAAGAAAGTCCCTGCACACCAAAAGATGCAGGAGAGGTTTTAAGTAACATTCAGAGCACAGACTTTCGCTAGCACGTTGCTGTCCACCAGGACATGAGGAGATGCCATTTCAGGCAGACACCGGTGGGCTAGAGGCGGCCCCTGTAGAAAGACACTACCAAAAATCCAGCAGGGTTTAGGAGTAGAGGTTGTTTGAACTCCTTTTGCTTGGCAAGGGTTGATTTTCCCCCCCATTAGTTTGGGTCAAGGACAGCATTGCCAAACCAGCAGAGTCCATCCTACAACGGCGTTCTCAGGGCTGTACTTCCCACAGGAGCAGGCACAGCTGTCCCTCGCCCCTTCCCACCACTGTCACCCGCTGGGTACCACAGGACTTAGTGCAGACGTCTTGCCTGCGAGCAACAGGTGTGCTGCTGCAGACCCCCAAGGCCACATCAAGCACTGGGTATTGGTATAGGGCACAACTGTTTCTTTACTGGAAAATCATCTAGGAGAGACACGGCTTTGATTCACTTCCACACTGTGTTAAGGAACGGCAGCCTCCGACCTCTATGTAAAAATTATGGGTTTGTTTTCAATACAGGGCAGATTCAGTCAGGGCCCAACCTACCCTGTGCACAGATACTTTGGTTTTCAGCTCTGAACAAGGGCAAAACACTGTGCACCTCAAACTGCCCTGCAGCACTGAAGAACACAAGGGAACGTGCCCTAGTTGCCAAATGAAGACTAAATAAAAAATAAGTAAAAACTGGATTAGCACTAAAAGAATCCTTTCCTTTAAGTTGGTCTACATATACCCTCCAGACTGTAACAGAAAATCACTGTTATAATAGAATCAACATAACCAGCTACTAAAAACAGACACTTTAGATTCTTTGGGTTTTGTAGGGACTACTAACTCCCTGAAGCTATGTCCCTGGATCTATACATCTGTGCCAGCAACCTGCTTTCAGATCATCCCAGCTGTCCCTAAAGATGCTACACAGGAGCACATTACATTCAGCTTCTTCCTAATTTCATTTGCTAATGCTCATTTTTGCACGGAGACAAAAGAGCAATGATGGAAACAGAATCAGCAACTACAGCAGCACCAGGGCACATCAAAATCAATATACTTCTATATGTAAAATATACAAGAAAATCCACACGTTAGGCTAATTATTGCACATGGAAAATGCTGTTAGAACCTGCTATTTAAATATTTTTGGTCTGCTCAGGTTCCAGGCCAACTCTGTTGGAGTTAAGAAATAATACCTGGGGAAAAACCATCTGCATTACCGCTTTGTTGGCATTTTTAAGGTTTCAACTTAACATTATGACTTGCGTAAACGCAGCAAGCATTCTCAGCCGGAACACTATTTCAAAAAAGGGACTCAGATTCTTTTTGCAAAGGCAGTAAGAGCCTAAACTGCTTCAAAGGAAGAAGCTGTTTTTAGGACCAGTATGAATTCTCACCCAGGGCTTCAGAAGCACATGTGCACTACCTAAAGCCAAGCATGATGCAAGACAAACTTCACATAGCATTTCACAATACTGCAGTGGAAGTACGTGCTTAGCAACTAGTGGTCACTGAAGAGCATTTCAGTTTCCCCAGGAGCTCCTGGTTTTCCTAGATTTGAGGACAAAAAATATGACTAGCGTGGCTGGAATTTCAGGTAACCTTCCTGGGTTCGGGGCAAACTGCAGATTTCCCAACCGTGAAAAGCCAGAAAGATGAGCTGTGGTGCAGAGAAGGGGCAGATTTTTACCCAGACATGCACATCCTCTCTAACACACAGCAGCTACTTTTCCCAGATGTTTAACTACTTTCTAGAGGCAACACAACTTGTTATGAAAAATAGATTTTTCAAGAATAAACTCTAAAAAGAACAGAAATAGTATCAGTCCTCCCTCCTGTTCACAAAAAAAAAAAAAAAAAAAAAAAAAGGCAGGAGCAATTACTCCATTTAGAATCTGTCAGGATGCAGAGGCTGATGAACCTGAAGTCATCAGCAGAACTGCTTCATACCATCACAAGTTACAACAGCCTGGTTGGCACTGGATTGGGTCAGGAAACAATGAAAGTTAATTTTCAGTGTCAGATATAAGAAGCATCTGCCTTTTTATATGGATACCAGGAAAATATTTTCATGTTTCTCAGTAAGAGCATCATTGCTGAACTGTGCCTTCTGCCAGCTGTCACCAGCCCATTAAGCAGGCTGAAAGGAAAAATTCTTGGGCAGGAAGTCCGGGGGAAACTTGTAAACAAAACCAGAGGGAGAGCAAAGCTGGAAGAAAGCTGCAGTGTTTGGGCCACCTACATTTCAGAGTGGATTTCCAAACATCTCCATTCACTGACCTCATATTTGCTGGCTTTCTCTGAGCTGCCACTTAGTCACTGAGAGAAATCGCTGCTTCTGATCGTGCAGGCTGTGAAGCTAATCTGAGAAGCTAATTCATGTCCACTGTCCACCTACAGACACCTATATATGTTCTCCACCTATATATACCTAAATGCATTCTGCATCTACACAGCTAGGATGAAGACACCAGCAGACAAGCATGGAAGAATGTGGAGAGTGGAGCTAAGAATAACTTGCCTGACTACAGCATATGGAAATAAAAGGCAGATACGGAAGTACATAAGTACCAAACATAATGGAAAATCAAGTCTACAACACAGAAGTGACACCACCTTTGACGAGGTCACACACTCAGGCTGACTTTGGCAACCAGAAAAACCAAGAAAGTTTTCTATTTTGGAGAGCGCTAGGATAATATACACTAGACAATGATAATTTTTCATAGAAATACTGATAGATAAGGAAAAAGCAAAGCATACCTGCAGTCAAACTGACTTCTGCAAATGTTTTGCCAAATATAATTACCAGCCTACAAATGCACGAAGGAATTGTCATTCAAGTACCCAACATTCATCTGAAGGGAATGGTGGATGCTTAAGATCAAATACAGTATAACTTGAGAGTAACACTGAGACTTCTCTGATTTGATCACTGCATCTAACACAATAAAATGCAAATCAATCATTTGCATTACCAAAAATTACTCAACTGTAAATTCACACTTAGTGTAAACACACTAAGCGCAAGCTACAAGACTTGGGATGAAAAGCACAGTAACTTTGAGATCAATTCCACTACAAAGAAAAGTTGTTTCCTTAAGGAGAGAAAATACTATGAAGTCCCTTCCTCTTTGGGGAAGTGCTAACTTTGATTGGGGTAAAGGGAGGATACACATAACCCCCCACACCCAATTATCCTTAAGTTTAACAATACGCTTGTACACCAAGTTATACAGTATATTTTAACACAGAAGCTCACTCATTTATAAAGAAAATTAATTCTCCAGGGCAACACACAGTTTAGGAAGCAGTATGACCATGTGCATCTCGGCAAGTAATGAAGCGCAGTAGGCAGGGATCACCAGGTTAAAGCCGTTTGAAGCTGAGATCCCTAGATGTACACAACACGCTATTTGTAGGTTTTATGTCAGACTAGTTTTAGCCTGGTCCCCTAGGCAGAACTTTGCCACGCAGCGGCTGTTAGAAGCTGCCCTGAGACTCTATCACTGATATGAACCTTCACATCTCCAAAAGAGTCCGAGCACATTGAATGCGTCCCTGGAGTGGGCCTCTGGTTTAACTTCCCCTGAAGGAAGTTACTCCATGGACACTAACACTGCTTTGCAATCTGAACAAACAGTATGTGGGGTGATGACGGGAGATGAGAAGAGACTCACTGCAGAGCTACGCTGCTGTTCAGAGCCAAAATGCTAATGCAGATATAGTCAATGCATCTTCTAGTAGCTGACAGCAACTGGAATGGTTCTGCATAAAACCACACTAGGAAAAAAGCAATATAAGCTGCTCCTATGAACCATTAGGTTTTATTTTAAATTAATTTAGAAGAAATATAGGACAAAATTAATTCACTACTATGTAACTCTAGCACAATGTATTCAATTGTACAGCAGCTCCCTATGGGTTTAAGTTTTATTCTTTTTCCTGTCTTTTTTTTTCCCCTCCTCATTACTAGTTTTGCAAGTTCAGCCTAAAACCTGAGAGTCATCTCAGGTGCTTTACCATTATTGTTGATAGCTCTTGACAAGAAACAGAATATTTTTTTTTCTGTAGAATAAATTTTTTTCTCAACAGAACTGTAAGGTCCTATTCCCTCCAGATAGGCTGTACATCTTTTTACTAGACAAGCTTAGTAAATAATGATGAAAAGCATGGGGGTTGAGGCGGGGAGCAAGGGAAAAATAAAGGCAAGTTCTGAGAGCTGGTTATGTTCTTGCCCTTGTACTGGGTTTGCATGGCAAGGTTTTGGTAGCAGGGGAGTTAAGGGGTGGCTTCTGTGAGAAGATGCCAGAAGATTCCCCCATGTCCCATAGAGCCAATGCCGGCTGGCTACAAGACGGACCCACCGCTGGCCAAGGCTGAGCCCATCAGCAATGGTGGTAGCACCTCTGGGATAACGTATTTAAGAAGGGGAAAAAACCCTGTGCAACAGCAACAGCAGCCAGAGAGAGGAGTGAGAATATGTGAGAGGAACAACTCTGCAGACACCAAGGTCAGTGAAGAAGGAGGGGGAGGAGATGCTCCAGGCGCCGGAGCAGAGATTCCCCTGCAGCCCCTGGTGAAGACCATGGTGAGGCAGGCTGTCCCCCTGCAGCCCATGGAGGTTAACGGTGGAGCAGATATCCACCTGCAGCCTGTGGAGGTCCCCACACTGGAGCAGGTGGATGTGCCCGAAGGAGTCTGTGTCCCAATGGGAAGCCTGTGCTGGAGCAGGCTCCTGGCAGGACCTGTGGCCCCATGGGGAGAGGAGCCCACGCTGGAGCAGGTTTGCTGGCAGGACTTGTGACCCCGCGGGGGACCCACGCTGGAGCAGTCTGTTCCTGAAGGACTGCACCCCGTGGGAGGGACCCACGCTGGAGCAGTTTGTGAAGAACTGCAGCCCGTGGGAAGGACCCATGTTGGAGAAGTTCGTGAAGGACTGTCTCCTGTGGGAGGGACCCCACGCTGGAGCCGGGGAAAAGCGTGAGGAGTCCTCCCCCTGAGGAGGAACGAGCAGCAGAAACGACGTGTGATGAACAGACCGCAACCCCCCTTCTCCATGCCCAGGAGGAAGGAAGAATTTGGGAGTAAAGTTAAGGCTGGGAAGAAGGGAGGGGAGCAGGGAAGGTGTTTTAAGATTTGTTTTTATTTTCTCACTACCCTACTCTGATTTGATTGGCAATAAATTAAATACGTTTTCCCCAAGTCGAGTCTGTTTTGCCTGTGATGGTACTTGCTGGGTGATCTCCCCCTGGCATCATCTCAACCTATGAACCTTTTGTTATATTTTCTCTCCCTGTCCAACTGAGGAGGGCAGTGATAGAGCATCTTTGGTGAGCACCTGGCATCCAGCCAGGGTCAACGCACCACAGCCCTCTTCTTGCATCCTGGATTTTCAGGGACAACTGACATACATTAATAGAATAAAATTATAATTTTATAATGTATCTGTCAGAAGAGATATGGAAAAGTTGAATAAATTGGCTTTTACTTTTTAAAATCAGGTTAAAGAAGTGTTTACCATGTTGCTACTGAAAATTGTTGGAAACTAAAAGTATGCTTTCAATTCAAATAAACACCAAATCTTGTCCATTAAGAACAAATTTAGGTGCACATTATTGTTACTAAGCCAACAGCAATGTAAATGTCAAAGAGATTAAAGTATCAATGTTACTGCAAGGTGCCCCCATACTTCCAACTTCAGGGAAGGCCACTATTCAAGCGCATTTTAAATTTAATAGTTTCAGATACAAGCCTTCACATCAAATACAAATTACTTTACTTTCTGCTGTTCAATAGCTTTTCTTCAGACCAGCCTGCACACACCTTCTGACCATTTAAATGCAAGTCTCAAGGCATGCGTCCCATCCTGGCAGTCACCTGCTGCACTCCAGCTCACCTCCTCCTTCCCAGCCTCACCCTGCAGACACTGGCCATTTCACAGCAGCCAGTGAAGTCTCAGCTCCTGTGCGTCTCACACTTCCATTGCCAGTCAGTGCTGGTTGCTTTGAAACACTGCAGGAAAGGGGATTTTGTATTGGCTTTAGATAATGAGGAGAAGCTGACTGAAGATGACATACTTTTAAATATTTCCATGTTTCAAACCATACTTTGCAGTATTAAGAAAAACCCATGATGCATTTAAAGAAGCTGAGCAAAAGCCAGGTCTGAAATGGGACAAAGGAAAGCAGAAAACTGTGGTTGTGAGTCTAGTTGTAATTTACTGAAAGAAAAAAAAAAGCCATCAAACTTCTCAAAGAGGTAGTTTTGAAGAAAACTTTGCTGCTGTCAGATGACAGGGCTTAGGAGAAAATGTTTACTTGTGCCACAAAAATACAACTGATTTCTCGCACATTGACTCAAAATACATCAGGGCATTTACAGCTGGCACTTCCAGGTCTGTTGCAGACCTCTGAAGAGGAATGCTGGCTCTTTCACTTCCAGTCAAGACATGGGAGTTTTCAACCAGTGGCTGTTTCTGCTTGGGTGGCTCTGTGTACGGTGGGCAGAAGCTGGCTGACAAGGTCATCCAGGTGACAGTGAAACCCAGATGACTGAATAGAGCATTTTGCAGGAACGCTACATGCTACATTCAGCATGTTTAACATGACATATGAAAATGGAAGTGGTCCAATATCACTTATTGTTAAAGGAAAGCACACAAGTTTCCCATGAGAAATACTGAGGCTAGGCTGTAACTCACCATCCACAGTGGACTATTGGAGAAGCAGTGAAGATGTGGGATGGGACCCAGCAACATTTCTATCAGCAAGAAATACCTAAAATTCAAAAACAACAACAACAGCCTCTACAAAAGGAGCTGGGGAGGCAGCAGCTTGTGGGAGAGGAACAGATCCAGAGGAGTAAACCCACACACATACCAGCAAAGGAGATCAGCACGTTGCCCTTATTCGAAAAGGACACAGGAGGGTAGATCTGGCTCCGGCGCCCAGAAGCTTTGCAGCTGAGTCAGGCAACTGCTCTTTCTTCTGTGCTCTCTACAGATGGCCTGCAGCGAGGGTGCCACCCTATGCCACTGCGACACCGAGTGTTCACCTCAGAAACACCCAGCGACCCCCTGCCACACAGCTCACTCGTGTTCTCAAATCTTCCACCAGTTTCCATCACAGCTACAGAAAAATAGGATTTTATGGAGGAAGTGCAAGCCTCCAAAGATGTGATACGTGATGCTATTTATATGAGAAGAGAGGCCGAACTTTTTTTTTTTACATTGATTCTTCCAGATAATTCACTCTGTAAACTAGCCTGTGAGCATAAGTCTAGAAGAAACTGAAGCACTGTCATCCCACTGTGCTACAATACAGAAATTCATATTTTAAACAAGTGACCTTCCTCAGTAAAGGACAGCAACCCAATTCTGTGATTGAGAAGAGCAGTATTTCACTTCACCATTCATGTCTGATAGATGGCATTGCAATGACATTGATTTAAAACGGATGGCTTTTCTATTCTCAGTGGACAAAGACAATGATCACAAATGTCACCTACATGACACACTTCTTCCCAGATCTCAGGTAGAGAGAAGCTCTCAAAAGTGGTCGATGTAACATAACAATAGCAAAAACATATAGTTCTGTCTAGAAAAGAGGCATCAACATTTAAGTAACAATTTCAGACTACCAGCATACAAAATGAGCACCAGTGTGCTCTTTTTTTTTGTGCCAGGTGACGATGAACCATCCTGACTCTTCAGCCCATGAAGCTCTACTAATACACACTGCTGTAGGAGAACAATCCCCCAACTCAGCATTTGTTATCCAATTTCATCATGTAAATCCGGTCTCTTAACACCCTTCCTAACACCACACACTACCTATACTATGTTCCTTCCGAAGGCCAGGTATTTGCTTTAGAATCTCAAAGTTCATCAATGACACTAACTCCCTGTGACGTTACACCACAAGGACCAACTGGAAAGATTGTATAGATTGTAAGTTTTCCACAAATGCACTGTATAACTTTTAAACAAGTAAAGAAAAATCTCTACACTAAAAAATGTTTAAGTTATTCCAATCTCAAGCACTGTGATACAGATCTAACACTTGCATCTCCAACATCTTCCCTTATTTTACAAGGATGGAAAGAAATATTTAAGAAGGTAATAAACACATTAATCTGTCACTGAAACAGTGGCTTTTGGCTGTTCACATTTGGTATATGCTGGAAGGCAAGTCTCAAAGACATGCTGATACTAAAGAGAAGAAAACCAAAACGAATTACAGCATGACAACAGCTTTTCAGTTAATAAGAGGAGAACAAATGTTTGTTTATTTTTTGCTTGCTCTTGCTTTCTCAAAGAGCACCAGCATGATACCAGCAGTCTGTCATCAAAGAAAAAAGTGAATAATGCAAGACTTTTCAGAATGAACTATACAAATAATTCAGTTGCTCCTTAAAGTGCAATTCATGTTTTATATACAAAATAGAGAAAAAAAAATCCATACACAGTATTTCAGAAGAATTTTTCTTACATTCAGTGGCCATACTCAGTTTCACGAATTGAAGAAAAGTAAATTTAACCTGGAAATATAAACAGATATGTACTCAGAATGAACATTTCAGCCATCTCTTCCAGGCACACCAAAGAAGTGCCTCTGATGGTCTTGCTTGCCCCAGAAGTAACAAATCTTTCTGGACATGGATAGCCCAAAAAGGTTTGAACAGAAAGATTCATTAAGAACTTATCCTTGTGGAGTGTGGGGGTGGTGGGGAGAAAAACAGTGTCATTAAAACACTACACTTTTAACAAGTGAGAAAGCATTTCCCTTCTCCCTGCTCTTTTTCAGCATCTGGTTGTTCACACTGATATTGTAGATTCTCAGAATTACTGGGGAAACTTCAGCCGTGGCTTTTACAAGCCCAATTTGTTTTTCATTCCAGTATGGCAACACTGTCAGAGCATGTGTCAAGTGCCCAGACTGATCTTTTGGAAAGTACATGAACTCGGGGTAGGATATTGCTGAGATGCACCACTGTGTCACTCATTCACAAATGATGCTCTACACTAAATGGAAACTGGTTTACTGCAAATGTTACCTGATGGCATAATGCTTTCACAGAAAGTATCAAACATCCATCCTAACCCCAGAGGCAATCAGTACTTCCTGCTAGCATATAGGCAAAGGTTAGGACATTGTTTCCAAGGGTTAATGCACAAGACTCTGCATCCTTAGTAAATAAGCTATAAAAGAAAATTCACTTAAAGCAGGCTGACATGACAGATACAGACTAAAAGTAAGTATGGGCAAAATTTCAAGTTCTGATTTCCCTAAAGTACAGGAAAACCTGCAGCTGCGAGCAGCAAGTCTCAGTTCAATTTTTCCTAAGCATTCCTTGTAGATACCAATTCATTAGCCATTGCTATTTTAATAGTAGAAGAAACAAGAAGTACCTATCCCTATAAAGTATCAGAAGGATTAAAGAAATCAAAAGACAACAGTAGATCTCAAGAAGTAATAAATTTCTTTAAGCCATGGAATAACAGTCTGAACACTTGTTTGGTTTAGCAGCACCCACTTGGGTACATTTGACAGAAGTGTCAGTACTAAGCCAGCTTTGTCAACATCCACGCTTAGAGCTTCTGAAGAGCTTCCACCCACGGCTGGCACACACCCTCTGCCCTCCCCTGAAGGTGCATATACGTGCATAAAATTTTGAGGATGGGCTAGTATAGCCAGGGGTAGTTGTGGGAGCTGAACCCCATCACAAGACTTATGCAACCCTCGGAAACTTCCTTTGGTGCAAAGCCCTTGCCTGTTCTGTTGTAAACAATTAAAGGATTAAAATTTGCAGCTTGTGCCCATACCCACATTGTTGGGAAGAAGCAGCAGTCTGACACCAAGGCCAATCTAGCAGTCAGAGGAGAAAAGCTGAGACATAAGGAAGCATTTGTTTCATGACTACATCCTTGAAGAAGAACAGAGAGACTGATAAGGGGAACCTCCTGCCTCAGCAGGGTGATGAAGTGCCCAACCCGCAGTAACTAGGTGAAAGGTAAAGGCGGCAGGGGGAGATCACGACCACCGACTCAATTCAGGACTGAGAGGGACTGCCCCCCCTCTCCCGGGGAGCATGCGCAGTAGGTTGAAACGGGGCTATGGCTTAAGAGTTAGGCGGCCCAACCATCAACCAATAAAGATGAGCACGCGAAGATAGGCTGGTGAATGTGTATTAGGTAGGTGTGGAAAACACATTTACGGTGTATAAATATCTTTTGAAATGTGAGCCTGGTGTGCAAGCTTGGAGGAGCGATCCCCCTTGCACCCTGCGCCGTAATAAACATACCTGCTTTATAACTCTTTTGAGTTGTGAAGTTTGTTTCCGCACGTCAGTTCTCTCTCTGTAAAGTGGGATTGGTAGGACTTCACTGCCTTAAGGATTTTGAAAATACAGTTGTTCAGAAATCAAGAGGTGCATACCTTTATAACGGGGCATTTCCTAATCAGTTTGCAAAACAACAATTACATTTCCTGAAAAAGGCTAAAGAACTTTGTTAATAGGAGGCAAATCCTACAAAAAAAATCAGTTCAAACAACCAAATTAGTTCCTGTAAACTTTTGGAACATTTAGTTGTTACCTTAAAAAAAAACCCCACATCTGAACACATAAGAACATCTCCTGGAAAGCTGAAAAAACCCTCAGATTTAAAAGAAAAAAAAAAAGTTACAGAATTAAAACCATCACTTATGTTCCAGACTGTAGTTCACCTATGGTTAAAGCTTAAGCATGCGTAACGTACTAAAAGCATGTATGGGGAGACCAGACAATTTCATGGACGATAAATCCAAAATCATCACAACGTGGAAGAGTACTTGGGTAAAATATCATACAAGCTCAGGCTGCTCTTTTAGTCTTCCCTAGACTTTTGGTGTTGGCTACTGCTCAGTTAAGATTGGGCTAATACAACTACATAAACAAATACGTAAGCAGAACTACAGGCAATTTAATTCTTTCATTTCCATAAATGTGTGAATGCTTCTCTTCGCTTCTGTGAGTCCTTCTAATATTACTGCTGAATGCTCTTTTGGTGTTACCAACACATACATTTTGTTAATTAAAAAAATCGTGCAACTATCTGTCTGCAGTCACTTGAGTCCATATATTATCTTTAGTAAATGAGATAATAGTCATCTAGCAGCAGATTTATTACCACCAGAAGATGTCACGTAACAGTGAATAGTAAATGGTGTAAGCACATTTCATAGGTGACACGTACTGTATGTGAACTATATTGTGTCTCAGAAAGGTGCTGTAATCAAAGCGACTTAATACCTTGGGTCTATTCTCAGTTCTACCAGAAATTAAATCATACTGCCTCAACTATTCTTTCTGTAAAATAGCAGGTTGACCTTGATCTCTCATCAATGAAGCTGTATAAGGACCACTACCTATAGGCTATCCAGTACCTAGAATCTTAGTAGTGGAAGAGTTGTAAGAGGAACTGAAACCTTTATTTCCAGCCTGGTTTTTACACCCCCTGTCCAAAATACTTCAAATGGAGGAAAACAGGAGAAAGTGGTTTGCTCAAGCTTTTAAGGAGTTTGGCTCCATGCTGTGCTTCCCAACAGTTCATGAACACAGTGCAATTTTTACAGTTCAACAATAAATGCTTTTTAAAAAAAAAAAAAGAAGAAAAGGCAAAATTTTCTTGTTTTCAGGATCACCACTAGCCCACAATTACAAGTTACTTTACCAAGCACATAAGAAGTTTGCTGATGTATTATCACAGGAGTGGTTCAGTTACTGTGGTAATAGACGTTCTTGCACATTTTAACTAAGAACTATAACAAATAGGAAAAATATATACAGCCCTTACAGGCTACACCCGATGTTCTCTGCTCTATCTACACAGAAAAATGAATCACTGAAAAAAACCCCACACAGACGCTCTCTAAAGATAAATAAGAGTTTGCACTTCATATAATCAAATCCTTCAAGTGAATCACTTGCAAAAATTTTTCCAATTGAACAAGTACATTTAAAACCTTCTTGAACTAATTTAAGTGTTAAAACCAAGTTTACTCTACAGGTAAAGTTTGGATATAATGCATTACTACAGCTCAGGCCCTAAAGGCAACTTATACTGTAAAAACAGTTTATACATCATTCAGTGTTTATATTCTCAGTGGAACTCAAATTGTAGATGATACTTTTTCTCTTTGTAGCCATTTCAACTATTATAAGCTGCTGCAAAAAATCCTGAAAAAACCTACTGTGCTCATCACCATAGCAACAAAATACTATGCTTTTGAGTAGGATATGTTGTAAAGGATTTACACAAAATTGATTAGTAGTTTTCAATGGTTATCTCTTAGAATTAGAACTCACAAATTTTGTCTAATATAACACTAGTGTCTCAATATCATTATTACAAAAGGTAAGCAAAAATTAGGTCTAATACTGATATCAGCATAAAATGATATTCAAATTTGCAAACACATTAAGAATGTAGAGGGGAAACGTTACCACCAAATAAAATTAATGCATTTAAGAAGAACCACAGGAGGAAGAGAGGATTGTTTGAAATTAACCAAGACATGATAAAAGAAAACTGCTTTGAAACTGCTGAGCTAAAATTGAAGACAGCTCTTCAGATTCATGAGGTTCCAAAATACAAGGTGGGAAAAGGCATGGAACAGGTTTGGAGGTTAATTTCTCTCTACTGGAGTTAGAGAAGAGAGGAACAGAAGTTTACCAGCAGGGCAGAAGAGTGCAAGCTTATTAAAACTCTCTGGTGATTTTGAAAACCAGTTTCAGCTGATAAGAGGAAAAAATTATAAACTCAAAGCATATTATAAGCCCTTATTTTAAAGTATGTTTGTGATGTAGTATCTCCTAACACACCCATTATAAATTGCACAGTCTAGTAAAATGCAGCTGCATCCATGAAAGACCAGTGAATGCTTTCCAGAATTCACATTTTTAATGGATCTGTCTGCACCTGAACAGAGAATATCTTGACCTCCATCAGTCACATTTTGGGGGGGTTGTCAAACACAGGGCTACACAGACCAGCTGATATTTTGTATTTGGAGCCAGGCTCACACAGCACAACAGACGACTGGCTGCAGATGGTAGGGAATGTTTCTCGAATGAGAACAGAATGCTAAACTGAGCGATGACTTCTCAAATTTGTAAAATACAAATCATTTGCCTCAAAATAACTAAATAACAAAAAAAATAAATTCTACCTCCTTTGTAATGCTGCTGCGTTACGCTACAGTTGATTTAAATATAGAATAAATTAAGCTACATTTACAAATGTGTCTTTCTGTTTATTTCAAGGATTTACATCTAATAGAGCATGTCAAGAAATATTTAAAATTAATACATTATCATTATGCAGCCCTGGAATATATATATATTACTTCTAGGCTTACAACATTATTGATTAATCATTATTTGGTGCATTTATATGCATATTTATATCATGTAACTGGGCAGTTTTTCCCTAATAAAGTATTCAACACCAACAGCTTCATTGGCTCCTGGCAGCTCAGATATCCAAAGCCCTTTCTTTAGGTCTCGACTCTTCCCATCGGATGGGAACTGCAGCGTTCAAACCCACCATCCCAGCACCACAAGCAGCAGTCAGCTGGCACAGACCATATGTCTTCTCATGATATTTCATCCACTGTCCTTGACACTGAGTAGTTAACACCAATTATCTGAGGTAACAAGGACAACCAAGTGAGCATCCACCGCGATGAGGGAAATGAGTGTGCATCTCATAGATAATACCAGATTGTCTGTAAATTTAGGTTGAAATTTTCACATTAAGTATTCTCAGGTTATAACTGTAAGAAAATCTTGACTGTTGTTGCAAAGAAGATTTCATGAAATCTGACATTAAGATCAACCAAAAGATCCAGTTTCAACCTTGGATTGGTACCACATGCTCCTCTCCTGCCAAATGAACATGAACATTTCAGGTACCTGTCACGCTCTGTCTGTCAAGGTACGGCAAAACAAATCAAAGCGTACAAGTGACCAAAAAGATACATTTGGGTTTTATGTATGTATGCACACACCATGCTTAAATCACAGCAAATTCTGGCTGCAAAACATAATTTCATATATGAAATAGGCTGTCCGTACTCCCTTCTTTAAAAACAAACAAACAAACAAAACAAAAAACAAAAAACAAAAAACAAAAAAACAAAACACCACAGATCTTGAACCCTCAGGGCCCTATAACCTATCCTACTGATTTTGGGAAGATCTGGAGACCACAAAAGTAAACAGCTTGAAGGATACCAAGTATGACAGATGAGGGCAGGATGATTAATGTGAGGCCACTCACTCATGAATAGGTGGTGTTTGGGTATTCTGTAATGGATTGTTCTTCTGGGAATGTGCTTCAAAGGGATGTGAAGCTGTAAACAATCCAATCCAGAGACAAAATGGTGTCTCAGACCTCTTCCATTGTTATACTGCGCCATAATTAGAATAGGATAAACATTTCTCACCTTATTCAACCCTATTTATTTGCAACCTGTTATCCCCTACCCACCCCACCAATCTGGTATTCTTTGGTAAATACCACTTAATTTATCTTCCACTGTAAGACTCTCATGCCTCTTGTCTCTGAATACTACTAAAAATAGTCATCACTTAACAAAACATTAAAAATTTAAAGTCCCAACAAAACATGAAAGATGCAAAGGTAATACAAATCACCATTAAAGTTGAAATCTACTTGATAATAACAAAAGATCTGTATAGCATTTATATGCAGACTCCTAATTTTGCTACATACAGTGAAAAGCAAGAAGGAGAAATTAAAGGAGGGAAAAATAAATATTAGAAAGAGCTTACAACTCAAAAATTTTAAAAATTAAGTATGGGGTAATACAGATGCATTTTTCTGTAACAAAAATCTTGCTTTCCTTTGGCTATGAAATGAACTATTCTGCAACTGCCACCTTTATTTTAGACTAGCAACAGTCAGAACCACCTACAGTTTAAATTTGCTTTTATTGCCATAGAAACGTATGTTTGCTTTAACTAAAAAGGAAGTCTCCTGGCTCACAGCCAATTATCTATTTTCTATATCATACACTGCAGAAGATATTATAATTTATGCATTTATATATCCATACTTGGACTCTCTTAAGTGAGCTACATCCACCTCAGCTACAATGAGAATCACATGTGTTTTGTGTTATATAAGATATTTATACAACATTTATATTTCAATGAAAAGAAACTAGTGCAATCTACTCTGTATAATCACAAAAGGACAGAAATACTTAAAAATTGTTCATGCTCTTAAATCAATCCATTTTATTAAATATTTGTAATTAAACCTTTCCATGTTCAATAAGTGATGGCAAACAGGTCAAAACACACCAAAGAAAATGGTGGTTTTGTTCTCTTTATAGCCACTGATGCCAAGGAGAATGCACATAAAAATTAAAGATGTTCCGCGCTGATAAAAAAAAACAAATATATTCATGCAGTTTTAGTACCAAAAGAAAGATCTATACTCTTTCTGCCCTAAACTACTGTTCTACAAGGCAAAGAAGTGCCTGGAAGTCCTCACAGCTCCAATCCGCACGGGTTCGGGCACACGGACACCCCACGACTGCCAGCAGGTTCCCACCCGCCCCTGCCCACCACTGCAGACTGCCCAGCAGAACAAGGCTATCATGTATTACAAGCAAAGATGCCTGTTTTGTAACCTATGATAAAAACTGTCATTTCACTATAAAAGGACAGAATAACCATGCAGCATGTTCAATTAAAAAGATTTAAGCAGCTACAAGCAATACAGCAACTTGAACTCTTGGCAGTTTCTTAGCAATTCTACAAGCTCCCTGCAACGAAAGAGGGGAAAAATAAAAGCATATTAGGTTTGCCGACACTAAATATCGGCCTGGAGTCAACTCTATAAGGGGGAAATTGGATGCTCACTAAGTACAGCAGCGAAAAGGAGAAATTTTTCAAGCCCTCACAACCTTTAGGTACAAAGTAATTCTAAATGTAACTCACAATATTGCAGAAAAAAATATTTCTTCATTCATAAATCATCACGGCTACATTGTGAGATAACTTACTTTGACCAGCTAGCAACATTTTCCATATGACTTTTGGTAAAGATTTGAATATCCGTAGACACTGAACTATACTGGTTTTGAAAACATTAATTCTTATTCAACAGAAATAGAAATATTCAATTATGTGCAGAATGAGAAAAAAAAGAAGTTCAAACCCACCACTATCCATAAATGCAGTATTTACCTCTGAATGCTCACAGAAAAAAAAAAACATACACAAACTGACTGAAACAGTGGAGTGATCATTTCCTCATAGGAAAAAGACATTTAACAGAATAGTGGTTTCGGGGGGGGGAGGGGGACACAGGGAAGTGCTAAAAAATGACAAGTAGCTTTTGGTGAAGGAATCATTGTTGGTGGGGTTTTTTTTCTTTGTTTGTTGGGGGGGCGGGGGTTGGTTTGGTTTTTATAGCAAAAGGGAAACCTGAAAACAGGGGTAGGAGAGGGAAAAGTCTTAGTAATTCTTTTAAAATTTTCTTATTTTGTTCATTGAGCTACTCAAGAGTTTTATTTGCACAGGTATTTCTAGAACATCATTGAAATACTGTTTAATATTTGTGAAAGACACAATTTCCAAAGAGTTTATACTAAAAATTTCAAGTTTGCAACGCATTTGTTACAGCTTCACATAGAAAAATTCCAAAGCACTTTAACACTTCCAAAACAAATATGTCTAAGGAAACTGCAGTTTCCCCACAGACAACTGACAAGCAGAAAGAAAGTCTAAATTAATTAGATAACTTATTCATTGTGAATTATTCATGCAGCATTAGTTATCTCACACTCACACACACACACATGCTTCAACCATATAAACCCCCTCTAATCTACATGGACGTTTTCCAGGAGACCAGTAATATTTTAGAATACAAAATACTATCATAAACTTTCTAGAAAGTACTTCACTTACTGAAACACCACATGAAAAGCGTAAGCCCACAGACTCATTCATTCAGATGATAAGAGGAAAAGGTGGTGTTCACCCTTCCTATTCTGGAGTGAAATAACATGAGGAAGAAGCTGTTTCCTAGGGATTTTGCTCTATAGCAAGACTAGTACACTACTACACAGTTATTGAGCATCACTGTGGCTTAGGGGACACAATTAAAAAAATAAACAACCAAAAAGGAAAGCAGAATTCTAACTTTTTGCTGACCAAAAAGTTATGAATTAAACGCAATTCTGAGCCAGTTTACCACTTGTAAAAATTATGGTCAAATAGAATTAATGTAAAGAAAGAAACTGTTTCTTGTCTCCTGGATAAAAGCACTAGTTCTAAATACATAGTCAGTCAAACAGTCAACATACTACACTATTTTTCATTTATTTTCAAAGGGAAGAAATCCCACCAACTTGCTTTCTTAGCACAGCGAATGCTCAAGAACATTTGTGTAAGGGACCATTTGAAATGGATAGTTTGTGAGTCACAGCAGCAACATGCTCAGCAGCAAACTACATTGAAGTATTCTTTTTTTTTTTTTTAAATACATCTTCAGTCAAACAAAACACAATCCACACATGGCAGCATGCCAATTGTGATAGACTTCACATTGATTGACAAGATTTATTTAAATGCTCAGTGCATGAACACTTTGGATTAACTATCAGGAGGCATGCAAGGATAGCTGCTTATTCTGAACCAAACTCTTCAGGTTCGCTAGAAGAATAAAGTGTCTTGAAAACAGAAGAGCTCAAAAAACCCCAATGCTATTATTTTAAAAGGCAAGAAAAAAAGAAGAGCATTGGACAAAAAATCAGGCAGACAATACCTTGGCGAAGGTCTCCAGAAAAAATAAAGCCTGAGCAGATTGCAGGAGCAGAATATGGCCTTATGTAAAAGAAATAAGCACAAACACTGTTTATAACCCTTTTTTGTCCCTAATGGTTTCTTCCTATTACAAAGTACTTCAGTTTAAACAGGCTGTATAAACACTGTATTCACCTGACCACCGAGCCAAGCAAAAACTACTGCTGTTGAAGAATCATTAATATCTGATGGATGGACCAAGTTCTGCCCTTGTGCAAAGCCTGTCACCTAGGAGGCAGCAGGGGAAGAGTCAGCACCACACTGATGTGGTTCTTACAACACTGCAAAGCAATATTAATTTAAAACAAAAAAAACACCCTTTTTTAATTTTAATGATTATGCTGAAAAGGCTAAAATGGGATCAATAGGTAAAGTTTGCTCAGCTACCTGTCTGTGGCATTTACATATAAATAGTTATTAAAAACCTTAAATTCATTTTCGAGTTTCCACTCATCTTCACAAGGTCAGAAAGCAAAGAAGCTGCAAGATTTTCTCCAACTTTTGCCACAGAACCTGCTTTAAGAGCTAAATAATGAATCACATTACTAAGCTTAGTGAAGTGTTATAATTATTCCTCAGGAGTCTAAAAAAATTTTCCCCCTATGCCCATTAACATTTTCACACAACACTCTGTATTTTGTCTGAATCCCTGCTGCATGTCAACAGGCAGCTCAAGTGGGAGCATTCGGCTTAGAATTGTGTGTTCAGTGCAGATGCTGGATCCAGCAGGGAAATGATGAAGAACCAGGGCTTTTTTTTTTTTCCTTTTTTTTTTTTTTTTAATTAACTGAGCTCTTGAATACCATTAGCAG
Organism: Morus bassanus; assembly: GCA_031468815.1. Lineage (NCBI taxonomy): Eukaryota > Metazoa > Chordata > Aves > Suliformes > Sulidae > Morus > Morus bassanus. The sequence continues at coordinate 68,686,048 of CM062571.1, forward strand.
CTCTAGAGGCACCATAATTTTAGTACTTCTTAAGAACAATATACATAAATAAAAAAGTAGATTCCTAATTTCAGATGAGAAACAAGTATATCAGTGTAACCATGTCAGAAAAAAAAACGAAGGCCCAAAGAGCAAATTCCGCTGTGAAGGCAGGGTGTGCCCATCTCTCGCACAAGAGTATGCAGGAAATTCAAAATTATATTTCCCATTTCTAACACAGCCGGGCTGACCATGCTCCAGGCATCCCATCTCAAACCGAACCTGCTCTCCGGCACACTGACTCCGAGGCTCAGTCTTGGTTTGGTCCATTCAGACCAAAGAGGCAGGAGCCTGGCAAGCACGAAGGCAGCAACAAATCCTCGCGCTGCAGTTTGGAAGGGGTTATTGCACTGCCATCGCCGGCCCACTGCCAGATGCCTCAAGCCGCCAGCTAAATGCTGTAGCTTTCCTTTAAGCAGATGTATTCTGCCCTTTCATTCCTATCCCAGCATCAAAATCCTATGACTACCTTTCACCCACAAAGGCTTCTCTCTCTCCGGCGCACCTCCTTCTTTGGGCTCCCTTCCCAGTGTAACAAGCCGTGTCTGTATGGACAGTACACAGGTGTCTCCCACCACTTACTTTCTCTCCCACTTCTGTACTGAGTAAGGAATGAGTCTTATTACTGCTCAGAACAGGTTTGCCTCCCAACCATCCGAGAACCACACCCTTCAGGTCGTCTTTTTTTTTTTTTTTTTGGCCTTTTTTTTCCCCCTCCTCCTATTTCTAGTCTTTTCTGCTTACTTCACTCCTTTACTATTATTCATGTTATGCACATTCATTTTTCTTTTTGTTGACCAGGAGTATTCCTCCCCAGTCCTTCAAGTTCACTTCTGCCAGGAATCTTTAGTCCAGCTTTCCTAAAATCTCACCACATGCCACACTACTTTTGTGGTTTTCCCCTGGACGAACTGGGAAGGAACTATAGATTCGATATTAGGAAAAACTTCTTCACCGAAAGGGTTGTCAAGCATTGGAACAGGCTGCCCAGGGAAGCGGTTGAGTCACTGTCCCTGGAGGTATTTAAAAGACGTGTAGATGTGGCACTTAGGGACATGGTTTAGTGGTGGACTTGGCAGTGCTACGTTTATGGTTGGACTTGATGGATCTTAAAGGTCTTTTCCAACCTAAACGATTCTATGATTCTATGATTTTAAACATATCCAGTCACAAATGCTGTTTAAAGTTTATGCTATTATATGTCACACTTTTAATAACAGGCCAAGTTACACAGCTAAGCACTACTTCTAAAAAACCCAAGAAATGTGTCTAGCTTACTGCTTTCTAGAACTGAACTGAGCTCCTAGAAGGCATGGAAATTGGGGCCAGAAGCTGATAGAAACTGATCTGGTCCAAGTCAGTTGGACTAGCTTGTTTAAACACAAAAAACAAGTAGTTTTTGTGTTAAAGGAAAAAGATACTTTTCTATAAATTTGAATTACTGTAGCTAGCCCTAACAGATAATAAACGGGAAACAGAGAGAACAAGAACACCTGAACAACCAGCCAAAAATGCCTAATTTTGGCTGTTCATATTAAGAAAGAAAAATAAACTATTCCAGTTAAATTTGCAGGGGCAGGGGGTGTAGGGATTTGTTTGGTTTTTAAGTACAAGTTACAAATTCCTGTTCCCTTGGACACAACTGAGACAAAACACACTATCCTAATTCACAGCCTCTCCTTCAGTCAGTTTTTGCTTTAGAACCACCACATTCTCTCATGAAAGGATGTCAATCAATAGCCTTATTCTTCCATCATTTTTTTCCACTCTGAAACGTGTTTTCACAAAACAGATACCTGTTCCTAAACAAAACATAGGGAGCAGCTGAATGTTCAGTGTTGCGCTAGTATCGGAGCGGAATCCAATACTGTCTCCAGACATGTAGTCCCACAAACGACCTCACATGAAGAGCAGCAGTTAATACTACCTGAAGGTCAGCAAATTCAGCTTCAATCTGTAAATAATGTCATCCGGATTAAAACAAAATCATTATGCCCAAATTTAATTTTGAACTGATAAGAGATGAAGTCGTCTTAATTTTCTTTTATTTTCCAGACTTGTAGCTTGAATCTTCTGTAGGCTTCAGAAGCTGCAAACTAATATAAAACTAAGAATGCTGTCAAAGGAAAGCTAATTTTACTTCCAGAAACTTCATAGTGAATCTGAAGTGGGGAAAAGAAACAAAACCAAACCAAACCCTCCTGCCTCACAGCACTTCCCCATACTTACATGAAGTTTTACAGAGTTTCTCTTTTTCCTGCTCTATAGCACTACCATATATGAAATCTGTCTGGACTTCAAGCAAAGAAGAGTTTGTTTCAAAACATATCTGAAGCAGTCTACCTCAAAGAATCTGATCTTCAGACAGGCAATTAACCACCATTTCCAGATAAATGTTGAATTTATGTCAGCACACTGAAAACCAAGGTGAAAGATGAAGGGATTGGTTTTGGTCATAAGCCAATGAAGCGAGGCCGACTCCAAATGCCCTGCCAGGTAAACACACTAACACCAGGATTCCTAAAGCATAGAGACATTCCCAAACTCACGGTTAGGCGCTCAAACTAGAGGTATAAGCAGAACTCTAAGATACCAGAAACAAACTATTATTTTTAAAATATAGCAGTCATATTTCTATACAACGCCAAAAAACAATAATTGAGAAATATAGTGTATAAAGAACTACGCTAATATTTGCAAGAATAAGTCAGCCTTTTAAAAGACTTTAAGGATAAAAGGAGAACCAAAAATCTTATTATCTCTATCCATTGTTTAATCATACTTTCAATATTCCTTGCCAAGTTTTGTAGAAGGCTTTTTCTTGTTATCTGATTGTACACTGAATTGAATTAGTATACTTTCTCAAGATCAAATGTCTCCATGTTTTATTTGTCTGCATTGCATGAATTTTAAATTATCCAGAAGAATGTTTTTTTTTTTATGGGTTCAACTCAAAACAAATTCCAGTGGAGACATACACAGGAAGAATTTTTGTTCTTAAGGGAACAGAGAAAGAAAAAACTCTTCATATCATATGGGTAAAATACAAGAACGAAACTAAGAAATTCCTTTCAAGTACCTCTTGCATTGGCCACGCTTCCCACAAAATCCAAAGGCAAAACCCACCTGGAACTGACCCTGGCATTTGGTATTGCCACAAGCAAGAATCTCAAGCTGACACAACTACCAACCGTATTGGATTTGGGGCTTTCTTCAGCAAATCCTTAGCCCAACTCCTTTGTTTGCTTTTGCCCCAAAGAATTCCAACTAATTTCATGGTTACGGGTAACAACAGCCACTTAATATCATAAAGAGGAATTAATTTCAAACAAAGATTTGACTGGCTGGAAGTGGAATGATTCAGAGTTCTGCACAGCCCTACCAGAGCATCACAGTATTACCAAGATTCATTAAATGAGATTCCAGCTGATGTCCAATAATAATAAACATGTCTATATCTTTTTCAACACCAGGCATGTCGGGCAATGGCCCAAGATAAAAAGGACCCCCAGAAGTATGGAAGAATTATGATTACGAGTGAAAACATTGCAAGCTTCCAGTATCTCCCTAGAAAGATGCACGTCAAATGGTTCCAGCCAAAGCCATAGCCAGGAATACTAACAAATTAGACTATTACTTAAGAAGAAAAGGTACAAAAAATAGAAATATACTGGAACCAGGAAGGACTGAGGGTCCAGATCTCCTGCCTGATAATATCCTATTTTAACTGACAGTTAAATGGGTAAAGTTATAAGCTGAAGCCTAATGGTACTGAGGTGATTTTACCTTTATATCAGACAAGACTTAAACAGGGAAATACAAAACCTAAAGGAGACTGATTCACTGATCCAATTGGAAATTCAGCAGAGAAGTAAAGTGAGTCAAGCCTACAGGAGCATAAGAGTGGCATGGATACATTTTTCTTGGTCTCATAAAAAAAAAAAAGCTAGGCTATTACAAAAAATGTATTAAAAATAATGAAAACACCAGAAAATGTATGATCTAGAAGCAGTGCCCGTTACATAACATTCTGGTACAGAGAATGGTAGGTTAAACAATATTAGAGTATAATGATCAATTTTCTAAATCACTCAGTGAATTTCACAGAAGCAGCATGGTTCCGTGCCCCACTGAGCCCCAGCAGTTTTACACAGCCAGAATTACTAAGCATAACATGTGCAAAAAAGACACCTTAGTGATCAGAAGTTGACACATACACATGCCTAAGAACAGATAATAAAATGTAAAGGCCCACAGGCAAAGCAGATAAGGTCAAGAGTCTCAACCCTAAACCACAGGTTAGAGAAATGTGGGATAAATAGGGCTGGGGGAGATTACACTGCTCTCCTAGTGTAATTATGATCCATGGTTACACATCCTTCATCTACACAAAAATAAATGTCTAGTCTTAATGCAAATGATGTTCATTTTGTCAAGACATTAAGTTAGTACTGTACTCATCACTACTGATTTAACGTGAAATACCATGCATCCTGGCACATCACAGCTCAGTATTGCTACAAGAAGGGCGTGAGGAAAAGCCGTGCAGTTTGCAGATGCTTTCATGCAGAAAGACAGTACAAACTGATACTCTTTTATGATTTGCTTTGAACATTGGAGTGTTGTCAAATATATAGGAAATTAATGATCTATTTAAAGTCTCTCTGTTGGATGCTGTAATGATTTCTTTCAGTCTGAAATGACCACTACACTGGCAGCCTGTAAGACTTTTACAAAAGGTGTGCTAGATAGCTTTGTTGTTATGCACAAAACCACCACTATTAAATTCACTCCAAAGTGCTTGCTCTAGAATCAGCATTATAAATCCCACTCTCTAATTCACTTAGGAGCATAAGTTACTTCATCTATACCCGTGTATTAAGCCACTGTGCCAGCGCTTACCTACACTGCTATGATTTGATTGCCTTTTTTTAACTAATGGGCAGTACAGAACCTCTGCCTCAAATGTACTAAGAACTACAGTTCCGCAGCAGTGCAAGTCAGACATGTTTTGGTAGGGAGAGTCACTCCAGAACCCTCTCCTAGCAATGTCTTTGATCCTTCCCTTCATTGCAAACCCCTTCTGAGCATTCTCTCCCCTTTTCTCTCCTCTAAGGCTTCAGAGCCTGAGCCAAGCACTGGGGAACCTGCAAGATCCACAGCATATTTGAAGGGGAAGGACACTTCACACCTATGAACAACTGCTTCCACAACTCTTGGGGAGCTCTCTTCTCTCTAACATCTTCCTCATTAGTCCTTCTACCCTTGATTTTCCTATCACCAGCTCCCTTTGCACTACAGCCTCACCATGTGAGAAGGGGATGACATTAAAAGATGATGATTAGCTGGACTTGACCAAGATTCAATTTGTCTTATGATGTTACTGCAGAATGCAATGCCCTCCCCTTGCCTTCTCAAAATGCAAGGTTATACCACCAGGCCACACTGGAAGTACAGAATAAAGCACGCAGAAGGAATATTCATGACTGCCAGAAAAAATGTCATTTGCATAACCAGTCATGGGGAAAGTGTTTGTCGAAAAGATACATCCTTTTCCCAATACCAATCTGAAAATGCTAAAATATAAACTGCTAAGCAGTATCAGCAGCAGTGATTTGGCTGAATGTATTGGAAAGGATAAAGAAATGTGAATCATTCACTTAACAGGTATCCTACATTGGCAGAAAAGACTTCTGAAACAGAAGTTTGTTGCTGAAGGCATTTTTATTATTTTCAAGATAGAAGCTGCTTGATGACCATGTGGAAAATACTATGAACTTCTCTGGTTTTATGACAGACATTAAAACCAAACCTTTAAGAAAGTAGCTTAAACAACAGAGACGAAATTTCCCTGTGATTCATTATTTCCCTGACAAGAACCGCTGATGAAACTGTTACAAAAGGCATTAGAGTTTTTAGTGTGGGACTGGAGAATACGTTACAGTTACATTCTGTTACTCCCTTGCAGAGAAGGAGTCAAACACAGGCTTATTTTCACTCAGGAAATGATGCCCTAAGAAACTGGCAAAGATGTTTGTGTATCAATTAATGAAAAAAAAACACCAAACCCCCAAAAAAAAACTTCTGTTCTTTTTCAAGAAAGGAAAAGACAGGAAAGGAAAAGACACTACCTAAAAGCAAGCCAGATGATTTTCAATCTATGAAGTTATCTTTCCGTGAATGCCACATATACACACTGTCAGTTTAGGGTCATTAAAGCTTTCTGTAAGACTGGAATGATGTCCACAATGTCTGATAGGAATGCTACCACCATTTGTCATTGCTATTAACTAGTGTTTTAAAACATTGTCTGCCACAAATAGGAGAAATGAATACAAGTACTACAGAAATATATCAAACAAAAAAAAGAACCCAAAACTAAAATACACATAGCAAAATGAAAAGCAAAGTCTTTGCAGAAGCACACATTTGAGTTGTCAATACCTGAAATACCCAGCAATGAAATCATGAACAGCAAGTTGCTCTTGCACTACGCATGCCGAATTCAATACTGAGGATCCAGACAACCCCTCAAGAAATGAAAGTAATTAAATTTAACATCACTTGTAAATGCCACCTCTAAGACACAGAAAGGTAACTAAAATAACGTATGTCTTGATGCTGACACACAACATACCTTTTTATAACAACAAAGTCTTCAGGTTAAATGGGATGAAGTGCAATTATTACCAAGTTATAATCAAAAACAAGAGTGACTGTAACTATCTAATGCCCATTTGCTAAGCATTTATAACAAGCAGGACAGCATAAACTTTTAACTACCCTCATTTTTTTAATGCCTTTTGGTGACAACTCTGAAGGTGTGGATTACCTGAGAGGAAAACACTGATTCTCTGTAACCAAGATTTCTCCTAGGCATGTGCTTGATTTAACTAAACTCCAGGAACACAGTAAGTTGTTTGTTTTTTTTTTTGGGGGGGGGCATCAAGAGACCGGCACATCCCAGAAAACCAACAACCTTGTCATTGTGCCATTCAAGTTACAAATGTATAGAGGACCGATTTAACAACTGAGCTGGAGTCAGTCCCACTGCAGTCTTACACCACCACATTTAGTTTACAAATAGTGAAACAGCAGCGTGAGGAAAGATTTGAGAGAGAGAAACAAGGTCATACCCTATAGCCCAGTGACTAAAAATAAGGGACTGGATGGGTCAATCACCTGATTCTTTTATTTCTACAAAGCATAAAAACTTTAAGACTAGACATTAAGTGGCTCTCCATGGAATCGAACAGCCCAATCCCTAACTAGGATCGAGAACTTCAGCACAGGACTCTTAAACCCAAGCTGTTCTACGAATATACACTTCAGCTTTTTATCAAATCAGCTTCAATGAACTTCATTTCCCTCCCCACAAACTGAAGAACAGGAAAAAAGTATACAAAGCCTCAAAAACATAATGGGAGAAAAAAAAAATCCAGCCCTACTTACACCAATGATGAGTGTTTTGAAAATCCCTTCACTACTATGTAGCAAATAACTTTTCCCAGATACTTAATTACTTATTGTAAGGCTCAAAGCCAAATTCAATGAGGCAATGAGATCAGGTATTATAAGATGTTGAATCTCAATTTACACAGACATAAAATAACTTGCATTTTTTTTTTCCTCAGCTCTAAGAAGTTACAGTATTTTCCTATCAATGTTTAAGGAAGCAAGAATTAAGATGAGCCTTATTTGAGATTCCCACATTAACACTTTCAGTGCAAAGCAAAGGAAAATATGTAGTGGACAGAAAGCCAATGAAATGGTAATCTTGCTTTGTAAGTACACATATAAGTACATACATAAAGTTTTGAGCAATTATGACATAAGGATATAAAAGAGTAAAAAAAGGATCTGAATTAGATGCCTTATTCTCTTGGGGGCAGACCAAAAAGACTTTCAGAAGCTGCCTTAACTGAAAAAAAATCTCTATATTACATGCCTAGTTTAGAAATCTTTCCAAAGGCTGCTTGTCTAGAATATGTCAGCCAGGATACAGCCTCTGGATAATTCAGGCATGTAAAATGCCTTCTGACCTCCTTAGTGTCTGTTTGGCCTCTTCCACTGATGAAAGAAACCAAATTTTATTTTATTTATTTCCACTCTTCAAGATGTGCATCCTTAAACTGAGTACTTTTTTGAGTGCAATTCTCACATAAGCATAGGTGGTATAAACTTAGAATCTTATACAGCTTTACAATTTTTCCTCACTTGAGAAACTGGAGCCTAATTTAAAAGGGTAGGATCATACAAACATCTGTTAATTTTTGAAGCTACCAGTATATGAAATATTTCAAATAGCAAAACAGACAAGAAAAAGCAAAACATCAAGTTTCCACAGGCTATGACTTCATCATTTCTTCTGATCTTTATCTCCTCATTAATAGGCAGAGAGGCCAACAAGCATTCAGCATACCTGCTCCAACTTCATTTTCTTCTTCTTCAATGTTGTTTTTGATACTGTCGTACTCCTCATCGATTGCCTGGTTGCCACGCATTTGAGACAGAATTCTCCGTGCTCTCTGAGTCTGGCCTTTCTGAATGAGCCAGCGGGGACTTTCAGGAAGAAACAGGAATCCAAGAAACTGTATAACTGCTGGAACAGCTGATAGGCCCAGCATGTACCTGGAAATAAGTAAGTAAAAAAAAATAAATATCTAATATTTGCCTACAAAAACATGCTACAAGAAGACTCAGCTACAGCTACTCAAGCTGTCATTTACAAATCAAACCCTCCTCCCCTTGTATTCTTTATCACCAGAGGTTAAGCAGGCAAGAATCATATTCTGCAAGTATTTTAGAAAACAGGACCCTCACTTTCAATTCCAGGAAATCTCAAGGGCATGTTGACTATTCTGCCACCACTGGCCCTACAGCCACTGGTCCCAAGGACACTAAGTCACACTAAATAAAAACCCTGAAACATTCCATTAGTTTGGAAACTGATAATCCCTTCAGCAAAGATACAAGAAAATAATGAACAGAAAGAGAAAGCAAAGGCACAGAGGACAAATGGGTACCACTAATGGCAAAAATGAGATCAAAATCCTACTGTTTTACAGACTTATTAAAAAAAATAAGCCCCAAACTAGCTAATGAAAAATGCTTAATTTGGTCAGTAATATGTATACACAGATACAGGTGACCAAGGAATACACCTCTTGTGTAAGGAGATGCCTGTTCTACTGTTGAAAGTTTCTGACTACAAGCTGAAACACTAAAAAAAGTTCACTTCACCAGCACGGCTATTTACACCAGATCTTTTAGAGAATCTGCTCTTAAATCTTCACCTAGCTGCAATGTTAGGTTTTAAATCAAAACTGCATTTTAGATGCCCAAGGGGTTACTATATACAGCATTAAGGCTAGTTCTCTACTCAACAGAGAATTACCGCTGGCCAGGGAGTTATGCTTCCAGGGATCAGCACTGACACCTGTGACAACACCCACAGATACCATGATTCACTCCAGCTAAAGTGGCAAGGAAAAGACTGTGGAAGACAAGCATACTACCAACTTTCATGGGTGGTTCTGGCCTATGCACGTCACATTTTTATATTCTTTCAATAAAACTCTATGAAGAATAATAAGAATTGCAGAACAATGTATAATTTTGCTCTGTTTTTAAATCCGACCTTTTCCCATTTGCACTTCAGTGAGATTTTTTTCACTTCCATTGAAGACTTTAAACAGTGCTGGTGTCACCTGTACATTATTGCAGCTATCACAGGTTTCACATCAGTGGTTATCATCATTAACACACCTCCAGAAACTAGCCCTCAGACTGAATACTGAGGTAGTCTGTACTCATAAAGAGGTTCACACCTTGACATCAGTCAGGAGATTAAGGAGATTTGCTAATCTCTCTTCCAGCTCCCCTCTTCATACCCCAGGATGCATGCTTTCACACAGATGATTCAGCACTCTCACCTGGGTGTTTTTATAAAGCATGCTCTGAAACGAGATGGCTAACAGAGTTGGAAAGAGAGCACAACCTTTAACAGAAACCTTATTTCAGGGCAATGAACCAAAGGTATTTGTCAAGTCCAAATGCATTTCAGATTAAAATGGAAAAAGACTTTCTCAGAGGCATTTGTAGATTTAACAAAGAAAAACATGAGCAATGCCACAGGGCAGAAAACTGGAAAATGAGGAAAAGAACACCCAAAAGGTAATGCAAAGAGGATGGCCATCCTGGGACAATGTGCGTGCAGGCCCATCTTCTCATCCCCAAGCTGAGCCCTCAAGTTCTTCCTAAAACTAGCAAAAATTTCCGAAGGTCATACAAGTAAATCTTGGTCCAGAAAGAAATTTGTGAGCAAGTCTCTTATTTTCTAACACTTTAAGAAGCTTTAGTTAAAAAAGAAAGAAAAGCAGATGGATGGAAGAAAATCAATTCAAAACACAAAGCTTGTGGAAGGATCATTAGTTGAGTAGTTTTCAGCCAACATCTCTAACAAGTATCACTAATTCACTAATGTTCTTCCTCATTCACTGATCTTCTCATTCATTAATGTCCTCATTTCTTCCTATGCTCTTCCCTCTCCACAAGCATTTTGGTAGCTGTATACAGAAGCACCTCTACACACACACCACTGAAGTTCACCAAACTGTATATTCAATACCTGCATTAGAGTGGTATTTAGAAAGCCTTTTCTATTTCAAATGAAGAGAAGAACAAAACCATAGAGATTAAAAACACAATCACTTCATTCTGTCAAACTGCAAGCAAAAGGATCTTTTAATGCATCTAAATAAACAGATTTAGTCCTTTATGCTCATATAACCTAATTTCTGCTCCTGCAAAGCCCTTCAGTCCCTCAAATGCAGCAGAGCCTCCAGAACTAAGCAACTGGGTACCTGTAATCATCTTTAGAGGCAAAATCAATTGACACTCCTGAAAGCTCGATCCAGCCTGTTAAGGCTACCAGTTGGACTCTATTGGATTGTTTATCACAGGCAAGACAAAGAAATATACAGAAAGTGCTCACTCACTAAAGTCAGTTTCCAACCAACATGTTTCTGGTCAAAGTTGAGTACAAGGAGCAGGCAAGAAGGAAAATGTTCAGGTAAGAGCAACATCCATTGCAAGTTCGAGAGTTGTTGCAATTTCCAGATCAAGCAACTTCGATATAACCAATTTAGAGTAAAAGCAGGCAGTTTTAGACATTTCATGCAGTGAGCCAGCTTTCAGAAATCTAATATAGTTCTTTCCTACACAGAGTACAAGACTTTGCATTTGAAGCCAGATGTCTAGCAGACCTGAAAAAATCCAGCATGAAATTTAATGTCTGCTGTAACATTTCTCCTTCTCAGACATACTGCTGCAATACTATTAAGATGGCATTAGCAGGGTTTATAAAGCTAACCTGACATAAGAGTCAGGTTAAATATTTGTTTTCTTTGGTTTATTTTTAGTTTAACATCCAGCAATTCCAAGAACGAGCAGCGCTGAGGGAAGTAAAGTTCCTTATTGTTTTTTGTAGCACTCAATACTTAGCCATTCAGTCACTAAGAGCTATGGTAATTGCCATAATTTTCCTTCTTGTATGTGACAATTCAGTAGTGAACATCTGTGATTTCTCCCCATGTGTTTGCTGGCCATTCTTTCCAGGTGACAGACCATCTGTACTCTCCCCTGCTCAGTCTTAGGTTGCAGTAAACTAGCTGAGGACAGAGAAGTACACAGCCCCCAGTTAACAGCTCCAGCATCACAGCTGAGAATCTTTGGATACCTCATCACTACCATAGCCTCAGTTTCTGCCCAATGCATTGTCAACAGTTTCACTTCACTTTGCTCCACTCAATCTGGCAGAACAGTACTTGGCCTGTACATAAAACATAGCATTACTGCATTAGAAAAAATCATCCAGCAGGAGCCAGCAGGCAGGAAACAATCACTCCTCACTATTCAACACACTGTGCTGAATCTGGAAGACTGGGACCACCAAGATGAGAGTAAGCTACAAACCAGGAATAGCAATACATCACCAAGACAGTTGTGCAACTGGGGTGTATGACATAAAAGAAGAGGCTGAGAGAACTGGGTTTGTGCTGCCCAGAAAAGAGATGATGAAGAGGAGATCTAATTGCATCTTTCACAACTGAAAAGGAGCTCATAGAGAAGATGGAGACAGGCTCTTCTCAGATGTACACTGTGAAAGGACAAGAGTCAATAGTCACAAGTTGCAACAAGGAAAATTCGGATCAAAGATGAGGGAAAACTATTTTTCAAAGTAAGAGCAACTGAACATCTGAACAAGTTGTCTTGAGAAGTGGAAATGCCCACAGTTGGAGATTTTCAAAAGTCAGCATCTCACACAGCTCTGATTAAACACCCAACCTCCTAGTCTTACTCAACCCACAGGTTCTAGATTTTACTTTTAATTTTTTTCAGTTCAGATAGGTTAAAAGGCCTGAATTATATCAGAGTAGTTTATTTTTGGTTCCAAATAGAAGAATAAGTTACACCAATGTAGAAGTTCTCAGAACAGTTGTGCAGTATTTCAGTGGGTGGGGGCCTCATTCCTATTTAAGGTATAGTGGCATATTGAAACATCAGTGTTTTACAAAAAGATGAAAAGACTGTTCGACTTGATGATCTTAGAGATCTTTTCCAACCTTAATGATTCTAGGAAATCTACATTTGACAATTATTATTGCCTTCCACCCAATCTTTCACTTTAGCTAAATATATTTACAAATTAACATATCAAAAGATGGTAACTTGTGTGTGTATAACAAACTGAAGTGATATTTTTCACTTAAATAATCATTTACATACAACTGTACTTGTCAATCCTATGTCATTGCTTGGTGTGGAAACTGATATATCCTATAGCACAATGCTAGCTCTTTGACTGATCTTTTCCAAAGAAGCCTAGAAGTCTGCTTTTGAGCTGCAAAATTTCAAGCTAGGAAATATCTTAGTTCATCTGAACAGTTAAACAAAAAAACACAGTTCCAGTAAGATCCATACTTGTCAGATACTTTGTTAGCTTGTATTTTTCTTCCAGTACACTAGTATTTACTGAAACACACATTACAAACACACCCTAACCTCCTATGTGTCAGCCCACTAATGGGAGAAAAACCCAGATTTACATCCACAAAAGCTTCCCCCAGCTGAATCCCTAACCGCTGAGGTAAACTGAACTCAAAAAATCTGCCTAAGCAGAAAGTACACAACGCCTCTAACAGCAATAGTGACTCACAGCTCCATATCTAAATAAATATCTTTAGTTGTCCACTCCTCCCATCCAGCCCCATGCATAGGGAGCCATCACATTAGCAAATTATTTAGGCTAAAAGTTAAATTAAAATAATAAAGCAACTACTGAAAAATTGGCATCAGGGATGAAATAGTTCAGTTTATATTTTACCTAGAAATGCATTACTGCATGTCATTAACTATTCTCAAAATTGAGCACATTTCTTTAACTGCAGAAAGGGATTAGCAATCCTATAAAACTAAGTTTTTCTTTCAGTGAAGGCTGTTTCTCCATTCTTCATAAGTGGACATACAGTCTGCCAGAGAATGCAGCTGCATTAAAATGAAAAGGTCATCAAAAGGTTCATGTAAAAATGCGAAATGCTATTTTCACTTGAGCTAAAGTAACCAATGCATTTTCAGTAAGCACAAAGCAGAGCTAAAACTTAAATTAAACTTAAACTAAACTAAATCAGCATGAAGTGACATTTTTCTTAAGGTCAAAATGTGACATCTTTTTACAAGAGAGGCAAAGGAAACAATCACATGGACAAAAAGTAAAAACCTCAGACTTCTTGAATCTTCAGATATACACAAACTGAACCATAGATTCATTAAGAAGAAAACATTAACTTTTTGTGCTAATTATTTCTTTACATACTATAAAAAGATCAGCTTCCAAGTTCTTCTATGTACCAAGTCCCAAATTAATTGTTCCTAACTTAAACCTCAAATGTCAGTGCAACTAGAAATCCCTATCCAGCTCCATTAGAAGCCAGAAAACTCAATAACATTTATGTTGAAAGTTTGAGGGATGGGGGGAGGATCCTTCAAATTAGGATTTTCAAATAGGAAAATCATTCAAGGCTGTAGCAACAGAAATCGAAGGCCCTACAACATGCGCCACTTTCCCAAGAGTGTTTCAAGAGAAAAGCACACCTAATTAAGCACAAGTTTCCAGAAGCTGGAACATGTAAGTTAGTCCTCCTACACATTTCTGTTAATTATTTTTTCAAGTCAGCACTGCAAGTAAAATACTGAGCCACTGAAATTTCTCATCTCTCTCAAATGACACACCACCATAAAGAAGGTAGGTATAAGGCTGCAGTCCAGAAACATCTAACTATGTCTACAGGAAGAACATAATATCCAGAAAGTAGAGTAAAAGAGATTTGTATTATTCTACAACCTAAACTTTTAACTATAAAGTTATGCTACAATATCCTTCACTTCAATTTTGATTGAATTACTACTGCTCAGATTAAGAATACTCAAAATACACCTCCAGTTTGCACATACAGCATCATACTTGCTGGATATTTGCCTTTTGAAAAATCAGCATGTAATTATTCTAAATGCAAAAGGCAAGCTGCTTTCATAAACATCACGACAATCATTCAAGCTTGTTGATACATATTTATTGCTCGTCCATTTTAAAGTTTAGTAAAGTCAAAAAAACTAGACATACCATGAATATTAAGCCTAAGAGAAAGCAGTATGGATCTTATTTAGCAAGGGTTTAATAATTAAAGTTCCATTTCAGTATACAGTTTTACCACTCTACACATACACTCTATTTTACCAACAAGAATTATAATAGCTGTCAACCAAATCACAACAACACCAGTTTTGCTTTTAGCAAGGAAGACTTGCAAACCTCCATCCGTCCTTCGCGAGGTAGCTGAAGATTCCATCGACGATGCTTGCAAAAAACTGCCCTCCGGTGATGAACAGAGTGTTAATGGTGACTAATCTGCCTCGTAAGTGTGGTGGAGCAACCTCTGCGATGTACACTGGCACAGTCATAGATGCTACACCTACAAGAATAAATTAAATTACAGTTATAAAATTGAAAGAGATAACACATCCCTTTTTCATCAGAAAATATTATACCATTTAAATGGAACAAGCTGGAAGAATTTGGTTTCCAGGTTCCAAAAGATGAAACGAAAGAAAATATACTTAACGAACTCTAAGAGAATACCCAGAGCAAATGGGTATACACACTGGTTGCTAGGGGCTGTATTGCAAGTTCAAAGTTTGATGTAATGATACAACAAATAACCCACTTCAATTCACGTTGCATGTATACTAAGATTAAATGAAAGGCATAAATATATTAATAGTTTTGAAACAAAGAGATGGCTACAATCCAAGTAAGAATACATAAGTCAAAAGTGACTAACTGAAGATGCCAAGTGTTCACAGCTGTGAGTTTAGAGGGAACTTTAACACAGTTTCCACCTCCAAGAAAAAGCAAGACCAAGCATTATTATTCTCATTACTATTTTATAATTTCAGTATTGTTATATAGAACAGATAGTTTCTTGACTTGATTGTTTCTTGCCTTGGTTTAAAAGGATTCCATAAACAGTGCTAAAATCTCTACCACCATAAGGAAGCAAGGACTGAAGCTAAAGTACAGGTGCCTTTTATTCTGCCTTAACACTGGTAGTATTTCCAATAAATTATGCAATGGCTCCAAATCAGCCATTTGTGTGAAAGACAGAAGTGCCCATGTGGAACACCTACAGGAGCATGTGCACATAACCGCACAAACCATAAAAACAGGAGTTCAATGGCATATAAAGAGCAGAGCTGCATGCAGTACATGCTTTGGTGGTCCAAATCCACCAACAAATACGTGCTCTTATTTAAAGGAAATGTATATCCCTATTTCCTTAAGCGAACCAACAGTGAAAACCAAAAGCAAATTTTTTTGTAGTTAAAACTGGATGTACGTTGGTGGCACACACACAAAAACACATTTTGACTGAAGCCAGCTGAGATACAACTTGAGCAGAGTGAGCACAGCTGAGCAGCAGCAGGGACATCACATCTTCCAGCCTGGGGCAGCTCCACCGCGTCCACACTGACAGCCCCACACCAGCATGGGCCAGTGCTGTACCCCCAGCAAGAAAGTGGGTCACCTAAAGGTGTGCAGGCAGTTCCTGAAGCACGGTTACGGTTCCCAGCTCACATCATGGCAGAAAGGCTTCACCACAAAATGGCGGAGGCTTCAGCCGGCACCCTGCTGCCTGGCTGACTCATCAAACTAAGAGCACAAAATCATCTTTAGCAACGAAGTTAGCCTGACAGAACTGCTGGGAGCTCCAAAAGCTCAAGCAAGGAATATAGACTGTTTAATAATAAAATGGCATCAGAAGATCTTCTGTTACGATAGGTAAACGCTCACAGCAGCCTCTCAGCGTGATAACCCAGTTCCCGGCAGAGCATCCCAGGATGCGCCAATGCCTCCCCCTCCTATTGACTGAGCAGCCCACTAGAATAAAAAGAAACCACATAAAAATGTCAGGAAAAAGAAACATTAAAAATTTATTCAACCATTTTTCAAAGCCAACCAGAATGCACCACAGAAAAAAAGCAATCAAATAGCCCTTCACATGTTTGATAGAGAAGCGAATTTTCAAATGCAGTCCCCCATTAGGGATATTTCTCTCGCATCTTTCACATCAGCATTCGAACTAATGACAATTAAAGCAATGTAGATAGCACGCATGGAAGGGAAAAAAAGCCTTTATGGGAAAGCATAGGAGCACATCCGCTTTCTGGAAACAAAAGCCACCAAGGGCCGGCGCGAGGGAGTGGCTCACGCCAGGACGGAGAGGAAGGGCCCTAGAGCTGCGGCAGCCCTGGTCTGGGCAGGTCAGGCCTTCCGGCTCCTCAGACCACCCCTCTGCCTCGGCACGGCACCTCACACGCCTCGGGCACGGCGCCTTCCCCCACTGCAGCCTGGCCATCTTCCCACTGCTGGGGCTGGCCCGGCGGGACACCCAGCTCCACGGGGCCAGGGCCAAAGCCCGGTGTCCTGGTCTCTGCCAGTGACAGGCAGCAGAGGCTCAGGAAAGGCTCAGTAGCAAAACAAGCATCAAGTAATTCCGCTGCTACATACTGAACAAGCTTCAAATAATCACCACGTTTGGGAATTCGTGACTCAGTGGACCAGATGCTTGGTATCTCTGGAGGGTTTTTTTGTGGCCATTCATTTTTTTTCCTCTCTGCTACTCTATTAAGACCAATCATCAGTAACAAGCCATGGTATCTCAAAGATGGAAAGAAAAAGGAAAAAAGGAAAAAAAAACCACAAACCTCTGCTTGCCAGTGGCTATTTTATCATTTGGCCCATAAACACCTTCCCTGCTGTTTGCAAGAGTAACATGGAAATGAGAGAACATGATTGAATGCAGAGCAGCAGGATTTAAATGAGAGACCAAGCCCTGCAACAAGGAGCCAACAGGTATAGAAGCAGAACAGGGTCTTGCAATAAATACAGGGAAGAAAAATATGGCTGTGTTTCCATCTTTTGAGGGACACAAAGAAAAAACTATTCTTACATCTTCCTCCTGGAAGCTACTGAAAATCAGTCCCTAGCATTCATCCTCCCCCATGCCCTGCAAACATGGATACCATTAAAAGATTTAGAAAAGTAACATATACACCCAAGAAGGGTATCTTTGAAATAGATAATCATCTAGTGAAGCTAATTTGAAAGGTAAAGATGGCAACGCCTTTATGTGGATTTTACTGGAAAGCTGTTAGATGTGCACAACCAAAACCAATACATGCTCTGTAAAAAAGTTACTTTTTTCCCCCCATTCAACACTTAATGAAGGCTGCTTTTACACAGTATCTGCAGAGAAATCTCATTCAAAACATGCCAGCCAAATCTGCTTCTCAGGTATCCAAAAAGCAGAGCCGCACTGGCTGACCAGACCGACAGCTGTGGCCAACATTCAGCACACACCATCAGTCCTAGGACACTGCTAGAACCACTCTTAGCCCTGGCTAACACAACACCTGCCATTTGCAGGTGAAACCAAAGCCTACTGCTGTAACCTAAGGATAGAGTGAAGGTTAAAACATGTCCGTAAAATGTCTTGACAAAGAGGCACCATGACAACAGGAGGTTTACTGTTTCTGCTGTGTTCTTGCCACAAAGCTAAAGACTACAGGAATTAGCAGAGGGAGGGGAAGCTTGCACACCTCAACAGTCCTGTCACAAGCTAGCCAATGATACCAGCTATTCAGCTAGCATTAATACAATAGTTGAACTTATTTATTATCAAACCTGCAATGAACAGCACATGATTTCTTAGGAAAACCAAAGGAGTTAGAGTATTAGTTCAAAATCACACAGAATTGTTTAGATTGACAGGGACATTTGGAGATCATCTAGTCCACACCTTGCTCAAGCAGGGTCCACAAAAGCAGGCTGCCCAGGACCATGCTCAGTTAGGTCTTGACCATCTCCACAGGCAGATCTCCAACCAAAACAATTCTGTGATTCTGCGACTTCCATGTCAACTTTGTCACCTGGAGACTTTTCACAATGTTGCTGTCAAAACCAGCCTTTTTGGCTTTGGACTCAGACCTTACTTCCTCTATTGGGTTTCCCAAAACCTATAGGTTCAAACCATCTAAACAAAAACCTCAGTTCAGAAGATAAATTTATGTTATGTATTTCCAGTTATCATTTAGAAATCAAAACATATGCTTTACTACTCTGAGCATGAAACACAGTGCGGCAGGAGGTTTCAGGAAATGGGGAGGAGGCAATTAGGAAAGCCTCCCCAGTTTGTCTGGCTGCCATCCAGCAAGAATTCACACAGAGAAACAAAGTTCTTTGTTAAAAAAAAAAAAAAATCACCAGGAGTAAAAAAGGCTATTCTGAAACAGATCAAATTAAGGAAAAAAAAATCATACCACTTCAAGTAAATAATCTTTTAGATTCTATAATGTTATTTACATCACAGATTTGCTTTCAACTGCCTTAGAATGCATTAATGTTCTCCACATTTTCCTCCTCTAATTTCAATTTAAGACACATTAGAACACAAGAGAGTAAGTTCTTGTGAAAAGGCATAGTTGGAAGCAAGGCATTAAATGTTAATCAACGATAAAAATCTCTAAAATACATAACCAGTATTCATTATGTAGTTATTTTAATACATAGGGATTAAAGATTTTTGAAAACAAAGAGCAGCTTTCCTAGCAAAATAAATATGGCTGCAATGTAATCGTCTCTTAATCTTTCATATGAGGATGCTTTAATTTACACTTAGATGACATATTCTAATATGCCCTCACCGTTAAACTGCTCACACCAAATAAAAGATTCTTGCTGCAAGCAACTATATTACTGCCTAACTAATAAAGCTGATAAGTGACAAGATGTGAGGTAAGGAAAATGAAAACAATTAACTGGAAATCTGTTGGAGAAAGTTTAAGCTCTGTATTGTGCACCACAGCTATGAAATCTGAGAGCGTGCAGGCAAGCCCAATCTTTATCCACTTCAGTAACCAAGGCATTAACCTTCTGCCCTCATTAAAGAATATAGTTCAGAAAAAAATAGAATAGAAAGTTCCTTAAATTTAGACCACAAGATGCATCTAATTATTATACAGGAAGCATTAGATGACACATTGGACTGAAATCATCATCTGTTTTTTCACTGCTAAGATCACTTAGGAGACTAATTACTAGACCTGCTACTATAATCTGCAGACTTACCATTGGAAAGCAGAGACAAGCCAGTGTACAGCTCAATTTTAGGACAATCAATAGAATGCAGGTGTGAAAAGGCATCTTGGAATCACATTACCATCCAGAAAGGTATTTTCAGTATCAACACGTAAGCATTATAAAGAATTCATTAAGTAGTTCAGGAATTAAGTCAACAAACCTACTGACAGGAGAGATAAAAAGGTCATGAAGGAGAACTCCTATGATAATTAGGAGAATTTAAAATATATTTTAAGAAATGAAATTAAGGTAGCAAAACAAAGGGACTAAAGAAGGAATCCAAGGTCTTGTTTATAAAAAGTTTTTGGGAATAAATACTAGGGAGATGGAATAATTTTGAAGATTTTTGCAAGATCAGATGGATATAAACACATCCTGTGAAGACCAGGACTTGCACTACAGCTCCTGTCATGTGTCTAGCAGACATGAGGGAAGGTGCGTCACGAAAACAGATGAGCAACAAAAGCTGGAGACAGGGTATTAAATGAGATGCACTTTTACTCCTAGCATAATAAAAAAGCTCTAAGGTAGTAGGGGTATAAGTGTCAGTCATTTTAGTGGTGTCAACCAATAATCAGCATCAGGAACAGCAAAAACGTTGGGAAGGATTCCTGACAATTTTTTGTTGTTGCTGTTTAGATTACTACCCAAAAGGTTCATAAAGACAAGAGATAGGTGACAAGAATTGGGTAACTTTAAAAAAAGCTCATGCAACCCAACCGGCCTTTTATACTTAGGAATAAAGAGATGGTTAACTAGAAGTGCTAAGGAGGCACATCCTGGAGATGGTGTCTCTTTGCATCATGGTTCCGTCCCTCCTTCCCTCCACCTTGTGCTGACGCTTTGTGTCAACACCAAGCAAACCAGGGAACACAAACAGCTAAAAGGATATCCACCTGCCCATTGAGGGGTTTGTACCACTTGGCTCCCTTAAAAAGCTCATGATGAGATCAAAATCCTGTACTGGCCCGTAGGCAGGACTAGGTATGATAACGGAGACTGGCTTGAACTGCCATGGGACTCCAGACTGTCCAGTCGGAAACTAAAATCAGGATCCGAAATAATCACAAAAAAACAAAAAGGAGAGATATCCCTGATCCTATTTCAGAGTACAGCAACTGAGCCATTAATCTCTAACAACAAAGAACAGTCACAGCTCATTACAGAAATTGGTATTGTTAGGAGTTCCAAATAAACAGGCAGAAACAGAAGTTACTAAAACATCTCCTTTTAGGAGAATACTCATGGGAATGAGGCATTCTTCACTAACATATAAAGCTGTACTGAGATACTTAACCAAGGTAATAGTTTTGGTTTTTCATCTTAGAATGAACTTGTAAGAGCAAATTATCATTAAAATGTTAAAATTTAATGCAACCAACTTCAAAAGTTCACTTCATTAAGAAGCTGCCCAAAGCGGTTTGTACTACTTGTAAGGATTCCAAGAAGCTTTAGCAAGTGATTCCACAGACGGAGAATTTGTGGAGGCAACCTGATGAAGCAGCAAGTCTATGGCAAAGAGAATCAGGAATTAAATATTAATAGCTTAATAGAGGCTGTTATGCTAGAAGAAAGTTTGAATATGAATTTAAGGTTTGGTTGTTATTTGTTTGTTTTTTAATTAAATAGTAAATTCCAAAGGGGGCAGGGGGAAACTTGCCAAGCTATAGCTGAATAGTAGCCTTATGTCTTTTTCCGGCAACTTTGCAGGAAATCTGATAAACTTCTGACATCTTGGTTACTGGATATGCAATCTAAATTTAGTGCCTTGAAACACTATTGATCCCAGAAGTATATCAGATTATACAGGCAGAGAGACTTTCAACATGAATTTTCTTTCAGTTGTGTTCCCACAAATTATACTTTAAGGTTTTTACTTTATTTCTGACAAGAACGGCATTCTTGCCAACCGATAATTTTAGAACATTGCTCACATCGCTCACATCTGAGTAGTAATATTCAAGAGGACAAGGGCAACACACTGGTTGACTTTTTGAAAGAAGTGACAAGTTCCACAATAATTGTATATTCTTTACTGTCAATCTAAAGAAGAGTCCATTTAAGTAGTTTCTGGAGAGAAGAACGCCCATCATTGACAAAATGGATATGTTTTACCTACAAAGGATATTTATTTTAAAAGACCATTAGCTTTCATAAACACACATACAGGAGATGTGTCAACAATCAGCCACCTCTATTCTACAGACAACTCCACAACGTATTTTAATTATATGGCACAACAAAAATTAAGCCTTTTCATAGTCTTGAAGAGTCCTTTTCTGTTGTTAGAGTTAACACCTCAGTTTTTAGTAATAACAGTCAACCTAAGGGGATATTAGAGTGCCTCATTAAACATGCTAATAGGAAATACTTGAGAAAGCAGTGCGTTTGAACACTGTTCTAGTACACTAATGACTTCCCTAGCAGATGAAGCTAAAATTTTCATTGAAACAGCTTGCATTTGAGCGTGAACATCAGGGGAAAGCTCAAGACCCCTCTAATATCTAGGCTTTCCACCCACTGCACATATCAAGTAAAGGCATTATCAACAGTTTATAACTGGTTACTGAAAGTTATTTCAAGGAAGATTGGCAGCCCACTTTCCCATTTCAATCTCTCCCCTAGATCAGATTAGTGGCACAACCGTACTCAGCTACAGCAGAGCTCTGAAATACATAAGGGCAGCGGGACAAACCACTAGCACTACAACCACATTGCTTTGTGAGAACATAAATCACAGTAAGGGGCAGATCTAGGTGCACCTCCTCTAGAATGGGCGTCCAACCTCAGCAGATTTCATTAAAGTCTTGTATTTTATTTAAACACTAATTTATTAAATCAGAGAGAGCTGGTTCATAATAGTTAAAGAACCTCTACTGCTGAACATCTAATATACTCAAAAATCACAGATCTTTATGTCCCTATCTAGCCACTAGCCCAAAACAGAGTGGCTAATATTATAATTAGTGCAAAAGACCTACGTTACTACATGGCATCCAAGTGTGAAGGAATCCAAGGCCCAGAACAACCTGAAGAAAAATTAGTGAAGCTCCTCACTAGTTGATATTGTTTATAATTTACAGAACAACCACATCTTACTGGGCCTGGATGAATAATTCCTTCCGTTGACCATGATAAAGTTTTTCAATGTTGTGTGTTATCAGTAAGCATCAAGAACACAAAATCCTTCTTCGCCTAAAAAAAAAACAACTCAAATTGTGTCCACTAGAAACCACAACTGTCATATTGTAAATGCAAACCCCCAAAAAGATAGCTTTAGCCTTTGTGAATTGCATTACAGACAAAAGTAATATCAAGTTTCAAACTGTCCCTTGATCAAAAGATAGAGATGCAAACCCAGCTCATTAAAAAAAAAAAAATAAGATGCCAACACAGAGTACAATTGCTGTATAATGAAAGTGCTGAGACTTTTCTCTGACATCTCCAGGGCAGTATCTTGCAAGAAGAGCATAAGGAAACCACATATCATAGTAGAGACACATGAATATTCAATGAATTGAGTAATCAAGAAGGAACTATTTATCACAGCCCTTATTTTCCTACACTGAAATTCTGCAAGCCAAGGAATCTTTTTAATCTGGAAACTGGGTCGTTATGAAATGGGAAAAAGTAAGCGAGCCATGACACTTGAGACAAGATAGACAAGAACCTACCATGTACAGGCTAGAGTATGAAATTTTATTAAAATAAAACCTAGTTTACTCAGTTTATTAGAAGAAAACTTAGTTTAGCAAAAACTTGAATACATACAAAAAAATTGCAGGAATCTTTAATAACATACATGCAGTAAATAAAAAAAATACTACCCACAGCCAGAAAACTGCAGGCATTCAGTTCTACCAAATCACATCCCAATGCAGAGGGGGATACAAAACATGCCACGGTCTGTGGATACCAAAATAGTAAGTAGGAGAACTAGAGGGGAAAAAAATACTTCTTCTGTGGGAAAACTGTCAAACCATAGGAACAGAAAGAGAATTTTACATGAAAGCAAACAGAACCGAGAAAGTTTTTAAGGTCAGATGAAAGTAACTATTTATAAGTGTTAGAACCACTTTAACTGTAGGGTCCTATTCAACCTCAGCCTCAACGTTAGTACTATACATAGAACAGCTCATTTTGGGAAGAGAATTTTTAAAACAAATCATTTTTTCTATCCAAAGTTATTTTAAGATTATTCAAGGTTGCAGTAATCCAAAAGCATGTAAAGAGAAAAATTATTTTGAGTGGCAAAGTCAGAAGGAGAGAGTGGGATTTAATTAACCAGGGGCAAAATAATCAAGCTAAACATCCAGAAAATTTGAAGCAAAGATCTTCATAACTGTCCAAAGCATAAAAGCGTGCCTAGCACTACAAATATCAGACCCCAGTTTACACTTCCCAGAATTAGTTACCCATACTTTATGGCCAGCATATATTCCTTTTAATCCAGGTTGTGAAACACAGGTTCACATTCTCCCCACTCAGCTGCCCTAGTTCCAGGGTATCCTACGGGGGCCCTCCTTCTCACAGTGTGCCATAATGGGAACCTGTGCTTGTAGTTCACAGCAGTAGATCCCACTCCAGAAAGTTGGCATGTTTAAAACAAGCTACCCACTTCATGCTGCCCAAACCTATCCATAGATCTACCTTTAAGATTTACCCCATTTCAGATGACTTCAAAACATTAATCAGAATGACTCCTAGAAGAAATCCAGCTAAAAGACAGCATCATAAAAATGTAACAACTGAACTGGTAATGCAATGAGCTAGCTCATCAGTGGCAGTTTTTTTAAAATACATAAGCAATTGGTTGCTAACTTACACCTATATTTTCAATAAGCAAAACAGTTAAAAAGTCTTTTTGTGGGGTCACCTATACAGCTATCAATTTCTATTTAGCAACTTTCAACTCTGAAATGGATTTTCTCCTTTTTCTAAAGTGATCCAGACAGGAGCAGATGAATTATTTCTGGAACAGCATTTTTAGGAAAGCCTAAATAGGATAGACTCTTTCTGAAAAAGTACGTGTGTGTGCGTGTGTGCACAAAGGCATGCAGGGGACAGAGTACCATTAATTTTCGATATTGAATTTGCTATGGCTCCCTCTACTTGAAAGGTACCAGGGATTGTGAAGAGGTGCATTTCTGAACCTTTATAACACTACAAGATTAACAATCAGCCCTAAAAGTGACTAAGAGCTACCAAAAGCAACTAGTAAAAAGTCCTAATTTGGTTTGTTTCTGAATTAATTTTGATCAAGCACTATTTGCAAAGATTCTGGAACTTACAAGCCGTGGAAGATCTTTCATTGTGAAAGAGTGAAGAGACATAGATTGTTATACTACTCAACGCAGCCTTTACTTTTACCATATTGCAAAAGCTTCTCACTTCAGAAAATAAGAGCGTTTTATTTTTCTTTCACTTGAAAATCATAAATACAACACAGTAGTTTTCTTTATGACAGCTTGTACAAACACGTAAGACAAGTATTACTTAAAGTGAAGCTTTTAGTTCAAATAAACAGTAAGTGATATAAGCAGTGCTTTGCCGTAGACATTCTTTAGCACATGCAGACTATGCACTATACATGCTGCTTGCTTACACCTAGGAAAAACAGGCAGATGAACTTGGCCTAGTCCTGAGGCAGTCACTGCCAAAGATAAGGAGTTGCTTCCCCAGCCAGTGGCTCCTCCCCTTCCAGCAAGGCAGCAGATCAGGATGCGTATCTGTACCTCAGCTACTTCGTTTCCCATTCGAGACTTGATCTGGTGGCTGACGTGGACTCGTGCTAAGGCGCGAGATCACAACAAGCACTAACTGAGCAGCTGAGGACCAGCTCTTTCAGCTGACTCAGCCAAGCAAACAGCAATTTCCAGGGAAGTATGGTTTTATAATGACCCAGAAAGATTTGGCAGGACTCCTCTGCATAACCACTGATACACACTAGAAAGCCAGCATTATGAACACTGTACAATCTTTACATGGTTAAAAAAAACAATCCCACACCAAAAACCCCAGAACAACAGCTGAATGCTTCAAGGATTAGCAAAGATTTTTCTGTGCAGAGAAATTTTATTTTCAGAGGACAATGATAATGATTTGAAAGCTCTACACAAAATTAATACTCCTTTCCAACTTTGCACTTTTGTTTATAAACCATTTTTTTCTTTCCTAGTTCTACTACAGTGATGTTTTACCCAACTTACAATAATTCTAAGAGAAATGATATTTAAACAAACACGAACAAGCTTTAGAAGCTGAACTACAGCTCAGCTAAAAGCATGCCTTCAACTTATACCTGAAAGCCCTTTTCAACAAAGAAGAAACTTGGTTTTAACAGGGCCTCTTTCTACAAGCGCGATTATTCAAACAGTTAAATGGGTTTTCTCTAAACTGCTTTAGGTTTCATTGAGTTAACCAAAAGTCCAGCAACTGACTCCAAACATGCAGCTTAAGATGAAGATGAGCAGAAGAATGCATTTTCTTACCTACCACTTGCCATTAATTAAAAAAAAAAACAATCTAGAAAGACTACTCTCATTGCAAACTTAGTATTTTAGACAAAATCCATGGATTAACATTGAACGTCTTCATTTGCTATTCTGGAAAGCCTTTGATAAAAATACTGTCTGTCCAGTTTACATTCCTAGTAATTTTGTGCTTGTAATGGGTAAATACATTGCAACCATCAATGCAAAAAACTCTATTTTGATATGAATTACTGCATTTAGTTACCTGCTTGTGCAAGAAACAGCATGATTTGTAGGAAGACAGGTACCAGTTATATGGTTTTATAAGTATTGCTCTAAAAAAATAAATAAAAGTCCTGTAAGCCTTTTACAGCCTAAAGCCTGATTTTAAAAAATAAGTTTCAATTCTATCATTATAATGCAAGTAGCACTCATGACAGTAATGTAAGTATAACTACCATTATAACGAAAATACACGAGTCACAGCGGCTGCTCAGTTTCCTTCTATACTAGAGGTTTCATACACAAACAAGATTGTGTCTACAAACATAAGTGATCCATTCAGAGATAATAAAACAAATTTTTTTGACCATATGGGAAAATAAATGGTGTCTGTATTTGCAGTACTGGAGGTTGGGGAGGGGGGGTGGAAATCAGTGTAGTACTTCTTCATCAAGATACCTTCCATGGCATGCACATTTCACATGCTAGGAAGAGTAAGGGCGTTCCCAGTGCACACGGGTCAAGTCAACATCTTGAGTCCATAGTCCAAGTGCTGCACATCTCTTTGCTTTATGAAAAGCAGCTCAGCTTAAATGTCTAGCTTCCATGCAACTTCTCCCCATGGTCTGCAGTTTCCAGACTACCATTTCAATAACAGCTGCTTGGTGCCAGTGAAATGCAATTGTAATATGAGAACATTATATGGAAGAACCCCACGTAAGGATCCCTCAAGTAAAGTGGTTAAGTCTCAGAAAGGGTTTTGACTGTTAGGACAACCATCTTGCACCAGAGTGTCCTTAGTAGAGGCGAAAACCAGTGCTGAACTTCTTCAGGCCATGTAGGTTTACTCCTAGAAATTAATTGTGATAGGCTAGATCAGCAGTCACAGCTGCAGGATTCATGGTGTAATACTCAAGCTATCAAGGAATACAAGGGTACTTTAACCTATTTTGGTGTGTATTTACTTCCATCAGTTCCTCATACTGACAAAAAGGAGATGTTATAAGTGAAGAATAAGGCTGCTGCATTTGCGGAAAAAAAACAAGACAGTAGCTGTCAAGCACTAAAGGGGGAAAAGGAACAGATCAACTACTCCATTACCAACATCTAGGGGACAAAAAGCTGAGGAAAGTCTCGGCTAACCAGGAGTGGGTGGATGCTGTACATGGGAAGAAACTACTGCTGAATTTTATCAGGGAAACAGATTGCCAAAGAGCTTCCTAAAAACAAGGCGGCAAGTCTCAAGGCCTCAGAGAAGAGACTGGTGGAGGACAGAAAATCCCAGGAAAACCTGTGAGATGCTGCTCTCATGGCTTTCAGCTTTTGACAACTTGCAGTCCTCTAGACACACTGTAATGGAGAGCCATCTTCCAAACAACAGACGTAATTCTGTTAACAGGGTTGCTTTACTCTAACTTTTACTTTGCAGACCTCCTTATTACTAATAGTGCCCAGAGCAAACAGATGTGAGAACTGCAGATCACAGGAGCACAGCTCCCGAGGTCCTGCCGCAGAGCGGCTCTTTCCTGCCCTGTTTTCATTCTCCGGGCACGTTAGCAGGGGAGGATCCAGGAAGAGCTACAGGTCAGCCTGCAGGGAAAGCTGGGCAAACATTGTGATGTTCTCAGTAAATCTCGTTAATTGATGTAAGACCCTGGTAACTCTAGACAACCTAAAGATTAAAAGGAAATAAAGATAGGTATCTAAAATGCTGTTCTGTAACTCAGAGCACTGCACTGAGTCTCTCATCTGGCAGTCTGCTGTGTTGGCCCTATCCAATAAGAGAATAGTGAAAACAAGAAATTTTAAGCATGAGGAGTCGGCATTTAAAACTGAGTATCTGACGATCCCATTCTAATTAATATAGATGCAGCAAATATTCTTGTTAAGATAAAATCTGCTTTCCCTGCAACTTGCACTGTGCAAGCTGCAATAAATCACTAAGTCGTGAGATGACTAACCAGGCAATGAAATATTCTGCTGTTTCAGTTTGCTGTCCCCCAGCCTCTAAGTGCCCCAGCTTTTTTGTACTCTGAGGCACAGCTACTACGGAGAGCCTCCTGTTAACTTTATTTAACTCCTTCATATCTGCTCCCACTAAGAAGCAGATTCCATCCTTAAAACTGGAAGGTTTACAGTTAAAAATGAAGCCATGTTCTCTTTCAAGGTGACAAGACATTCTCATGTCTGGTCCAAGTTTTAAGTGAAACAATTCATGCACAAGCTACAAACAAGAAAAACAACTAAATCCAGGGTCTCTCTGAAATACAAACAAGTTCTGCACTTACAGCATTACTCTACTTTCACAGAGAGAATTTAAAGAGATTTTCATATTTCAGGATAACTGAAAATCCTAACACCAGAGCAGGGAGGGAGCTCTGAATTCTCACAGCACTCTTTCCAAAGAAACCCTACAAAGTAATTACTGTCTCCCACCTTGTTTGTCCCTATAATCTGGTCCCATTTTCACCTGATCTTTCAATTAAGTTTTCATAAAGCAAGATCTAGTTGAAACATCAATTACAGTAAAAACTAGCTACATAAAATTGAATTTTCACTCAAAAGTAAAAAGAATTACTTTTATTTACATTTTAAAAACATCTCTGGTCTACATCCTCTTCCTTATTTCCCAAAACAAAAGATAGGGACTGCTGACAGTACTGCAGGAGGACAGCATCAGGAGGCAGAATTAATTACCTTCTGGAGAAGAATCATTAAACTGAGCACTAACAGAGTAACTGTGAGTAGGAAAGAAACCAGTTGTGATAGCTTCTAATAAAGCACTAGGAACCAGCAACGAAGCACAAAACAGCTCATAGGTGACTGGATCTCTGAATTACTCACTACCCACTCCTACCTGCCCAGTTAGTACCACTTATAATTGTATGAAGTAAGGAAATGATAACACCACAGTATTTTCCCTATAAAATTTTACAAGCCATTGCAAAGCACACATGTTGGTGACAGGTTAATATGTAGACGAGGTTGGAAGAAACCTCTGTTCTAGCAGAATGCCGCTCTTCCTGCCACCAGACAACCTCCTTAACAGCAGAATCCCCTTCCTTAATACTTGTGACCTACTGCAGTAATAAAACAGCTAGAAAAACTTCCCGCAGACCATGTTTCCACTGCAGTGTGTGCTTTCAGCAATTCAAATGCGTATTGCTCGTCATCTTCATTTGCAGCATGATCCACCTTTCAAATACTGTCAAGTTCACATCCACTTTCATCTGCTCACTCTGAGTTTACATTGTTCTCCTTTCTTAAAGGACTTTTTAATTGCTAAGACATACAGACCCTCTGAGTAGTGTTTTGATATACCATATCAGAAAACTCAAGCTTAGGTATAAAATACCAAAAGTAGTTAGCAGCAAAGTCCTTTAACAACTCTTGTGCCAACTGCTTGTATGGAACAGAAAAGGCTTGTGGGAGTAATTGAAGAATAAGCATAGTTGGTGATACAGCATGTCAGAATACATTCTGGAAGTTAAATCTACATTATGCCACTGAGATACATCTTAAAAATGCTTTATAGAGTTGGGTTGATTTTAGGCAATCTTATTTTTCTGTGCAACGACAAGTATGTGACAATTTGTATATATGTATCTATTAAAGCACAGTTTACGCTTCCAGTTAAGTAGAATTACCTACACTTACAAAGCCAAGCGGGAATTACGTACAGCCATTAATTGTAATTTGTAACAAATAATTTACCAGCATTTCAGTAAGATTTGAACATCAGGCTTTCCTGAGCACTTGGCTTCTCTGACTAGTACCACCAAAAGTACTGCCTGTCTAAAGGCCCAACACACAGCAAGGAGGGAAAGAGGAGAGAATAGACTTGACTGTAGAGGAAGTTATCCGGGAAACTGAAAATCAGACCATGAAACCCATTCACAGAAATTGTAGTGTTGAACAGGTTGTAACTGATAGAATTAAGGTTTATTATTTGTTTTTAATAAGGCCAAGAATGCCTTTTGAAAATGCAAGCAAATCTCAGCCCCACCTTACAGAAGGAAAAATGGAGGCATAAAGTACCACAGTCACTTTCCAGATCAGGTGGCCAGGAAGTGACAAACGCAAGAATTACAGGTTGTCTTATGTTTACTTAGCAAAAAGATGGTGCATCAGACATTTGGGGTCTCACAATGTGTAAGTCAGGCCTTTTGACAGTACAACAGACATTTTCTTACTGCAGTATTTAAAGTTAGAAAGCCTTCTGAGTGGCAAAGTAAAACAAACATGTGCATGTATTTAACTTATTTTAACATAAGGCTCATTGTAATTCAGCCTTGAGACTATAAAAGTGCACGACACAAAAAACTTCAAGTTATGGCAAGATGAGTTCAAGGCTATGTGTCTCTAGCTCTTTGTATCTGCATGAAACAGTATTTTTTTCTTGCAATAGTATCCTTGCTTCTACTGCTTCTACAGCACACAAACAAACTGTATGGTTCCAGCTTCTAGGACGGGTAACCCAAGCTAGTATTTGCATTGGCAAAATTTACCGTGACTTAGACAACCGATGCCTGCAGATCCTGTAACAGGACAAATTTGCGGAGTACAGAACACACAGAGCGATTATGAAAGTGAAATGCAGCAGACCAGACACTTCCCTGTCTATTATTGCTTCAGGGATGTATGTATTTTAGTGACTGATAATGCATGACAAATAGAAATCCAAACCAAAGAACAAGCAGAGCAACTGTGAAAAGGAGCCACAGTAGATCAAACACTTCAACCTATTATTGCTTAAGGGATACATGTATTTTAGTGCTGATAATGTACGACAAATAGAAATCCAAACAAAGAGAGCCATACATTGCTTCTGGACAATTCAGCTACATTGGAAACATATTTGTACAAGACTGAGAAGTACGCACAGTGGCATTTTTATGTTTTACTACAACTAACTGAATCATTTGCTTTAAGCAAGAAACAGAGCATTGCTGTAAGCAAAATATCATCGAAGAATAATATTAGTGTTTACAAAGAAATATGATGCACATCGTTTCCAAATATCAGCCTGAAAGTCTATAAACTTCCCTAACAAATCTGCCTAACGTTGTATTTTTCAGTTGTATCTCAGTATGACACCCATATCTACCTTACAGACTTAATTTTATACGAACCTACAATTACGTGAACAGATTCATATCTCCTGTAAAGTACTGTACTAATTAATTGCTTTACCTCATGATCTTGATAAACTACTAGTGTTGCTGTAATGTCAGTGGAATCACACTGGCTTAAAACTGGCGAGAGTGCCAAGTCAGGCCTCCTGAAGTTCTCTCTTGCTCATTGCCACAGCACAGATGAAAACTAGTTACCCTGTGTGAGTGTTAGACCATACAAGTTCACATTATCTAAGCCAAGAAACATACATCCCTACTTGATAAAAATCAAATGAAGAAGAAAGAATTGAGCCAAGAACTACATATTCCCACTTGACAAAAAACTTTAAAGAAGCAGGAAGAACGGCTCCATACCCCAGAGCAGTTATTAGTACCTTCTCCTGTCCTCCAGAGCACAGCTGTGGAATCCATTCCCAGCACACGAATCCTGAAAATCTGCACAATTGGTTTACAGTATCCTCTTGCACAGCCACCTTCAATCACATTTTTTTCTCACCACAAATTAATTAAAATATCCACTAATATAATTTTATTTCATTACTCAATTCTTCCTGCGCATGCACACACAGAGAGTCCTCCAGATGTCTGGATTCCTACTTCCCAACTTGCCTGTCTAGGCAGCCTGGATCAGACATTCCTTCTCACCAACGTGGGCCAGGAAAGATAAGTGTGGCAGATGAGTTACTGAGGTTCAGCTAGTGCTACTTTAGCACTCACGGTTCCAGTTTCCCCTTCCTTGCACCAGTGCAAGGAGAGTGGTTTCCCTATATCCCAGTCCAAATGAAGCTCCCTCATAGGGGAAAGTTTGGAATAAGAAGCCATTACAGCTAGACAAATTGAAAAATTGAATAGCTTGACTGTAACAAAGTGGTCCATAAGAAGTGCCCACCACACCTAGCGTGCAGTGTCACTTCACCTATCCTGGAAAGAGCCTCTAGGAAGACATCCCTTAGAAGTTTCACCATTACAGGGTGAATTACTGAAAATTAACTTTTGAATAGACTAAACAAAAATACTCTAAACAGGTGGCTCAGATCTTCCTAAAGATACACTCAGTATTACAGAGGAGACAGGCCTGCTGCTCTTGTGCTATGAGGAAAAACCTCCTCTGCACTGCTGTGTTTATAAGCTCAGAGCACTGTTTCCTTCTGTGCAAGGGAGCACTCCACATCTAAGAGGATAATGATTAATCGCCCAGATAGTACTTGGGTGTCAGGCAAGCAATTAACTTTGAATCAGGGAGAGGCCCTGCAGACTAATACAATGGACAGCTTTTGACTCCAGGGAAGGAAGATTCAGAAGTAGGTGGGGATAGGCAGAATCAAAGCCAAAACACAAGCTGCATCTCTTCTTAAAGTCACCATCAGCAGACACAAAAGAAAGCAAAACAACAACAGAGCTTGACCTAAAAATTATGCCTTGAAACTACAGCTTCTTCAGAAGCACACACATTGTTGAACATGATACTACTTTGTTTACCCGGGCTAGTAGAACTGCAGACTGGGGTCAGGAGAGGAGGGAAGCCCTAAACCTGCGGGACAGTAAGATGCACAGAGATAATCACATAGAGCATACAGGTGTAGACAACTATTGTGCCCAGCCCCAAAATTTTGAGATAAATAGTACCTTCTTATCCAAGCTTTCAAAGAATTTAATCAAGTACATTCTCACTCACTAAAAGAGAAGTTGACATTATTTGTGTAATGCTCTACTCAATGCATGCCCAGATTTCTGCTGTATGCACCAATGATTTTTTCCAGGAACATGCCAGTCAATCATTACAGGAGAAAGGATCTACATTCTGTGCCTTATTCCTCCTCCTACCTAAGAACTACATACAACACAAAACCAGACCCCAGTATTCAGCTCAAAATATTACCACAGTGATTGAATCCCTGGGCTAAAACATCATGAATGCCTATGTACAACATTAAGTCTTTTCCACGCCCTTTCTTCAAGATCCCAAAGTTGTCCGGGTGGCTCTGGCTTCCTACTTGTACCAAGCCGTTCCAATCTGAATTGGACTGGTGAGGTCAGCAGCACCTACGATTAATGCAGGAGCAGGGAGTCAACGAGGCAAAAGACTTAGCTGCTGAACTCCATAGTGAATAAAACCAGACTTACCTTTTCCCCTCAGGCAGATTCCCCATTCCTGTGCTGACATAGCTACTACTGACCTCAACAGTCCAATAATCAGGGACCTGTGAACAAACAAAAAAGGTCGCTTATATGCAAACATTTGCTGAAGTGAATGCTTAAAGTACACACAGCTTTGGTCTTAACCAGTACTTCCTCCATGCTCACTGTGCTCTAGTTCACCTCTTACCACACTGCCCTTCTCAGATGCTAAACTCTCCCCAGGATCCATCACAGCTACAACCAACAACCCTTAAAAAAATTAACCAACCAAATCAAGAGAGCAAGTATTTTGCAGCAAATCCCTTTGATTTTATCTCCTTAACCTCACAGATTAAACAAAATTTTCTAGGTGGGTGACTACCAAGAGAAAATTAAGTTCAAAATCACAGTTAGGCAGAGTAAGTCCTAATACAGCTAGGAATAACAAATATAGCACATTGACCTGAACCTTAATCACACAAAAAAAACCATAAGGAGCAGTGTTTCTCTCCTACTATCACACTCTGAACAAGTAGATTCCAAAGAAGCTCTGACTCGAGGCATCTGACTTTGGGATCCTGATACACCATCCTCCATCAACTATACTAGAACTTATGCTCCCAACTCTCCCTGTTCTCAACTGCACTCCAGTTAGATGTTCAAACAGGCAGCAAAAACATTCCCTGCCTCCAACACTTCATGTAGGCTCTGCGCTTCAGTTATCTTTCTAGATTTATGAAGTTCCTCCAGCCTCATTGTTATAGTTTTATCAATATATTTAGTTATCTACCACTTTTCCTGTAAAAAGCTCAGGAATAAGTAATTTATTAAGTATATTTATTAGCTTCATTACACAGCTTTTGCTTCCAACTTTCTCTGGGCACCTTTAAGATAGTACCTTTTTTTCCTTCCATAATTCCCTGATAATTTTTGCTGTTGAATGGCGGAATGTGAAGCCTATGCTACAACTGCCAGTTCAGAAGCACAAGAGAAAACTGCAACATGCTCAGAAGGCAGTTGTCTTCAGCATCAGAACCATCTAACTCTTCCTTAAGGAAATTACTGAATCCTGACCACCTATCCATTTCTGAATGTGCAACTGAAGAGGCTGTAAATCAACAACTGTATTTTTTCCAGGTTAAGTACTGCCAGTTCCTCCAGGATTAGAGCTGTATAACAGTAATGGGCCATACTGTTTGAATCTTTCATAATATTGGTTAAAAAACCCACAGAATCACAGATAACTACCAAATATTGTAGTACAATTACATGCTTTGGACAAGAATCAATGGTAATTTCAGGGAGGAAAAACAGAGGGAGGAAAAACAGGAGCTCCCTGTTTCCAGCAGCCAGTCTGGTCTTGCTTTGGAGGCTGAACCGCATCGCAGGGCATGGGAACAGGCTGGCACTAGTGCTCCTCCTCCCTTCCTGCTCCTCTGGGCACAGCAGCTCTGCTCTGGTACTGCACTGGGGAACAGGAAAAATACCCGTAGCTCTGCTCCTCTCTCGCCCTTGGAAGCGGGACAGATGCCACAGCAGGACCCAGCTGGGCCACAGAAGGCAGTTCAGAGCATGCACGAATCAAGATTAGTACTATCACTTCCAAATACTACCAATACCTAATCTTTCTTCTATTTCATTACAGTAAGTGTGATTCATAGCTTATGAATGATGGAACTGCTCTGATAGTAATGTATCAGCCGTAACAACACGAAGTCATTTAATGACACTTACTTAAGGTCACCTTCATGTTTTTATGATTATGTCAGCATGAAGAAAAGAAGACAGTCAGATGGGAACAACCAACAGGTTGGAGAAAAAAAAACACAAACAGAAAAACCAACCCAAAATTCCGACATCCACTTATTCATTAGGGGTGCAATTAGTTCAAGATGGATTTAAATTTCAAATTGTTGGTGCCTTCAAGTAGGCCTAAGTTCAAAGGTCTTGTCTGGTGAACCAAGAGTAGGAGTGCTAAAACTACAAAAATATACCTGGAAAACTATCAGAAGTTACTAAGCAAGGTAGATTGTTCAAGGCTTTGCAGGGTTTCTTGTCGTTCTGGCACAGAACAAAGTATTTGAGAGAAGGAACAGGAGAGAATGTCTTATGAGCAATCAGAAATTAAAGACCTTCTTCCATTGGCATGTGCCAGTGATCACTTCAGTAGACGTTTCTCTCAAAGCAGCGCTCACTGGAACATGTTCCCAATTTACAAGACCACACGCCCCACAGCATGGGCAATACAACATGTGTAACACCAGGCAGCTCTTCTGCTCTGTCCAACAGCTTGTTGGACAACTTGGAGTGCATTCTGCTGGGTTTCCAGAGTAAGATAGGAAAGTAGAAGAGCTGTGGCTAAACACCAAAGACATCCCCAATACTTCCTTCCAGCTGCTGGAAAATAATCTTTTCTCCAAAGTGATTATGTCCATAGGCACATTAAAACCACAATTATTGGTTTTGCTTCCCTGAAAGCTTGCAAGAAAAGCAACAGTGGAGAAAACCAGGCACATGAGGCACCTGACCAAAAGAAACAGGAAACAGAAGGGCTGTTACTCCTTGTTTCTGTCCAAGACAGAAAAGGTTAGCCTGCAGAAACTCCCACTTCTGGGAAAAGGCTGGAAAACTCTCGCCTTAGGGCTCCTACTTATGATATAGGTTTCTAAAGCTACTTAATTTAGTCTAGGCTATGAAAATATGGGCAATTGCCAGGTGAATCTAATTTTGGACACAAGTTTTTGTTTACACAGCAGGTCCTCTACCATTTCTGGCATCTTCTGGTTTTGTGTCTATCGTCTGGAGATCGACAATCACTTCATCACTGCCTCAGAGTAACTGAGCACACAGCTGTATGTGCTTGGCTGGCTGATGATCAGATTAGAGAGCTCCTCAATGCTACCAGTTGACATGAGACCTGTGAAAACTCAGACCTTCCCAAACACAGTGTGTTGAAAAGAGACCAGAAAATTCTAGATTTGATGCCTGAAGCAATTGCCTCCCAGGGAAACCCCACTTCTCCGTTAAGACTGTTCAGCCTTGCAGAGTGCCTGTCAGCCCGTGTGCTAAAAGCATCAGGTATCATCAAGGTTTTCCACACTGCCTGGAAAATTTTTTTTGCCTTGAAATTGCCTCATCACTCAGGAGCAGAAGTAGAACGTGCTTGTTGATGTAAAATGCTCACTAGCAAAGGATGAGCCCCAAGGTCGGTGCCAGGTGCTTCTGGAAAACATCAGCTCTAATGACAGCCAAGAAGGGCAAACCTCCAGAGAGCTGCTCCCTTGCTGAATTACGCTGGAAAAATCAGGGAGGGTGGAAGAAAGTCCACGTAAAGAAGCAGGAGTGACAGCTCCTGAATATACGCAACTGGAAGACCCATCCCTAGGGGAGCAGGGAGAAGACCCCTGAGGGACAACTAAAGGACAAGCCCAAGGTAAAAAGCTGCATGTATCAATAAGCATTTTTTTTTTTTAAATCCACACAACTGTTTCAGTGTGTGAGCCCACTAACACAACAGCCACATGAAGAGATGGCTGAATTCCCAGGAAAGTCAACCCAGGCGCAATCCCTAGGGCACGCGTGGGACTTCAAACAAGGATTCACTGCTTGAAGGGGAGGAAGTCTGTCCCCAGTTGCAGAAGAGGCAGGCACCCTTGCTATTTAGCCAAGTAAGAGACCCAACCAAGGGAGAGGCAGGAACATATTTGCTAACACCATGGCTGAAAGGACGCTGTGGCCTAGCCGCAGCCAGCCAGACGTGGGGGTTTCCAAGATTACGGCATGACATTTCATCCACGCAGGCAGCACGTCTGTAAGGGACTTGTGAAGGAGGAAGGGACAGATTCCCTGAGCTAAGAAATCCAACTTCAGTGACTGGGTACACAAACAGTCAAAATGAGAAACCACCTATGAAAAACCCACCTTCAGAACAGGCATTTGCTTTGAATAAATCCTTAATAAACCCACATGTCTAAAACCTCCAAAAAAATCAGAGGAAAATCAGAAATGGGAAGAACAGGAAAGTGTGTTTTTTAAAGCTTCATTTCTTCAATTATCATAAGCAAAATACATTTTAGAAGAGTTTGCATTCAAGCTGCATCACAAGACCTACAAAAAGGTAGTTTAGCTAAAGTAGTGAAATAACTACACACATACAGAGCTGTGTTGCACAAGATCTCTACAACATATTTAATAACGGCTTCTCTTGCTATTTGTTCATGGGCATAAACATTGCAAAAAGAAACCAAAGGGAGAACTCTGCTCCCCTGATTTTTAGTGGTCCCTGT
Source organism: Morus bassanus (assembly GCA_031468815.1). NCBI lineage: Eukaryota > Metazoa > Chordata > Aves > Suliformes > Sulidae > Morus > Morus bassanus. The sequence goes on from CM062571.1 coordinate 68,724,080, forward strand.
TTTAGGCTTTCAGCAGCTCCAATGACTGTCCCAGCCGACCCAGCCTCTTCACAAGCTTCATATCAGCAACGCTGATTGTACAGGTCAGATACAACAACTCAATTCTTCACCAATGTAGACCCATAAAACAATTTTGCAAACAAAGCTATCCATCAGGCCCATTTATACTTCTGCGGTACCAGCATGCAACACAGCCACGGTCATCCAGTTTCAGTCCAGCTATCTTAAGTAGAAATCATCAATTTTCAGGACTTCTGTAGGACTTCCAACCCAAAAGCTTACCAAAGTTTCACGGAATAATCACTGAGATTTCTAAAACACTACATTTTAAAAGAAATTAATGTATTTAGAAATACAATATGTTCTATAAAAAAAACACTTAAGAGCATACAGCTGCTATAATTAATTCTCTTGAAGTCTACTGATAATAAGGAAAAAAGATAATTTAAAACCTCCCTTCTTTTCAGCATCTACTTGCAATGGTTTTACTTCTTTCATTGCTTATCAGGATACAATTGGCAAAGTACATACTAATACGCTCAGAAAAAAAATTAAGTGCCTATTCAGACAGTGCAGAGCAGAAGACAGCAGCTAGCACTTCTAATCTGCTGCCTGGAGTGTCCTCAGATGTCCTGCCTCGTGCCACTGCTGATGGGACTGGTATAAGCTTCAGCCAAACAAGTCACTCAAATCCGAGAGTTCCAGCTGAATGATTTGATATCTTTCTCACCATGGTAAGTGGATGCCACTGGTCTCCTGTTCCTGTAGCAAACAAGCATTTTGAAAATAAGCCCACCTATGGTGCCCACATGAATTTTTCATGATAGGTAAGGAAACACTTGTGTTTAACACCACAAGCTTCCTTCAAGTTGCCTTTTTATAGGGAGTAAGAGGATTGTAAAAGTTGCCATTTTATGTCACATATGAACTGGATGTGTTGCATTTTTTCCAAAATGAACAAAAATACTTCAAATACAACAGGAATTATGTTTTGATGGAACAGTTTGACCAAATACAGGGAACATTATTTTACAAGATTCCCATGTTTTAAAGACAGAAAATCAATTTCAATGTTTATGAACTATGGGAATTTTTTAACAAAAACAACAGCAAAAAGCCCAAAAGAGAGGGTAAAAAAACCAAAGCAAAACAACAACAAAAAAAGAAAACACCACCCTTATGACTTGACAGCTTCCACAAGAGCCAAAAGTCCAAAAATTCTCTTAGATATAACTGTGTGTGCTTAATACTTTATCCTGAAATGGTTACTAAATATTTGCCAAAGGTAGCAACATTTATATATAAATTGCTGATCTTTTTGTATTACACCATCAGATGCAACAATAATGGAGTCAGTGCTTGCTGACATTACAGTCAACTGAGAATAGCACTGTGTATTCTGTCCAACGCACACAAAATTCGAGGACTTCAAAAGGTACAGTTTTTCATCTTAATGTACTCCTGGTACCCTGCAAGATCACAGCTCCAGTCAGAAGCTAATGTATCCTCCCAGATGCTTTTGCACAAGAACAGATTAAGCTCTTAAGATGCAGAGATCCGACCTTGTGTGCACACAGTAATGTCAGTAGCTACAGATCCTGGAAATGTGGGTGAGCCTCTCTGGTCAGTGGCAGTGCAAGAGTCGATTCCAACAACGTGCCTGTTTGTCTCTCCATTCCCCTCCACCCCTACTGCAAGCTTATACTAACAAACCACTGCCTCTGGAGGAAAAAAATAGCCTATGAATCTCTGGATTGAAAATTACAAGCATCTGCCAGAAGCAGCAGAGCATATCTGGGGGCTGAGGGTGACATTCACCTCCAAAATGTACTAATGTATAAACTCCTTTTAAAAAATCTGGTGGACACTCACTTATAAGAACAGACTGAAGCTTTAGAGCTTCCGGGGGGGGGGGGGGGGGGGGGGCTGGAGGGGGGGGGGGGGGGGCAGGTGAGGAGGAGATCAATCTGTGATTTTTTCCAAGATAAAAATACACAGCACCTGAAAAAGTGCAGTAGTACACTAAAAAAAATTTAAAAAACAGCACACATATCCTCATCTTTAATAGGCAACAGGTCATACTGGTTATTTTCCAATATTTTCACAGCATACATGGTAGTCCAGCTGATACAGTGGACCTTTACTTAACCACTGTAAAGATAATACAGAGCTGGTACTACATGATGCAACTCCTTTGGGTAAATTTGGTTATTTTTTGTTACGTGCTACGGCACCTTACTGTCTGTAGAAGCCAGTCCCACCAGGGGGCCCTGAACCATATGTCAGCACTTTTCACTCCTGCCTAATTCTGTGTACAATCTTGTTTCCGCTGCTCGGAAAATGATCCAAATATGCAGTAAAAAGATGCTACCAGGAACATTCAAATACAGCCTTTAAAAAAAAAAATACTACAGACATCACATACCAGCAAAGACAGGGGTCAGAGAGAAGACTAGGCACCTAACCAGTCAGGTGTCCATTGCATTGCAGACCTAGTTAGCAGAGCGCATGCACACACAGTAGTCCTAAGATGTAACTCTCCTTTCACAAGGGCTTGGGTAGCGTGTGCGTTAAGTAACGTCTGAGCCACACACTGAATAAGAAAACAAAACAATGAAGAGCTGATCATTAATTGAGCACCATCTATTCTGGATGCTGAACAAGACAGGAGAATCTAATCATCCAGCTAATGATTGTACATTAAGAGAGATCAACTCTGCACAAGCAAGCTTAATTCTGTCACTTCCTGAACTCTGCATAGCTCAAACAGCTTTTCTTCCACAGCTGGTACATAAATGTTCTTGAAAAACTGATCTGAACAGCACACTACCCAAAACACCACGCCAACGCCCACAGACATCAGCTGCAGGCTTAAAACCTTCAGCATCCTCAGATGACAGCAGGATAAACTGCTCCCATTGCAGACTGGCGAGCCGTTGAAACACATCTGGCCAACGGGTTCGACAACAAAGTGATTGTAGAATTAGGACATTGGACTGATTACAGTCTAAGAAAGAAGTGACTTTGCAAATATAGCTATTTATTATTATCCTTTCTAGTCTCTATTACGTTTAGTCACAGTGCTTCCTCTACTCACTCTCCACCTCCCTTCTCACAGCAGCAGGTTTTCAGTAGAATTAGCTCTCGTCTATGGCCATGCCTAGCTCTAACCTTTCGTGTTTCAGTGTCCTCAGACTTTGGTAGGACAGACCAAAGGTGAGCCAAGCAAAGAACCTGGCTTTCCTGCCAAGCGTGCAAACTACCGCAGCCAACGCAAGGCAAACCTATGCTGACCCTCAATTCCGTACCAAGCGTGGTTGGTCACCCTTCAGCAACAGCCTAAGATTATCAGATGCAAAAGGTCCAAACACGCTTTGTACCAATGACGTTTTTCCTAGCTAAGCTCACATAAAGCGCTACCGAGCACATGCAATCCAATTTCCTAAATGTTTGAATTTTGTCCACCTTTGCTGTAATGAACATGTGTCCAAACGTTGCATTCCTGACACCAGGTTCAGTCAAACGCCTAAAGAGTCAGGGGCACCAGAGCTGCTCGGGAAGGAGTGGGCGAGGGGGAGGGAATGATGGCCATAACCTTGCTCTTAAGCCATTTTGCCTCAAGTTGTCACGAACTATGTATTTAGAAATTCAGATCTGAAAAGATCTAAGCATATCCTAAGCTAATGCTGAACGTGGTTTCCCTTTTTTTTTTTTACATTCGTTATATTTTGTATTTTGTATTTACACTGGGGAGAAGGGAACATTTGTCTCCAACCATAAAAATCTATTCAATGTTTCCAACAAAAGAGGATTTTGGCTTGTCCTTGAGAGAAAGTCTTTATTTTCCAGAAACATCTCCTTCTGTAATTGCTGGGGAGAAAAGGAGAGTTTTTCTATCTCAAAACAGTTCTATGGAAAATGGTAAGAAATGGACAAGACAGACAAGTGAGAGACGTTCCTCGTTTCAGCACATATCCTGTGTTTTTCATCCTTGAAACTTTAACTGTAGCCCTTTATAAATCACAGTCATGAGAATAACGGCCGTTTTCTCACACGGACAAAATTAACACAGATCCACCCCATGCCAGCGAGGGCGGAATGAAGTCCCGTAGGTAACCATCACTCCATCTGCTTTTACAGCACCACAGTGCTGCCCACAACACAGTAATTCACTTATTAAACACGAGCAAACACACATTTCTGGAGTAGATCTCTTGATGTGCAGTTGGCAGAGAGCTACAGGAAAGAGATCTCAGAAATGTATAAAATAATACACAGTTAAGAAGTTTTTAGCGGTCTGCAGATAGGAAAGCATTTCATAACACTCCACCATCGCACCCTTCCATTTCAGCAGTTCGCAGTGTCACTGAAGCGTTACGTCAGTGAGCAAGCTCCTTACACCAACGCTAGGAAGTTCTCGCTCACTGTGGGCAGTAAAATGATAGTCAGAGGGCTCCAAGAGAAGAAAGGGAAGACACTGGTTAAAAGCTCCACCAATTTCTAACGCCTTCATGAAATTATCCAGACTCCCTCTGGTGGGGGATTTAATGTAGGGATTGTTGCAGTTTGCTGCATGAGAACAGTTTTGAACCACAACATTTTTTTTCTTTTGTAAAATAAACCTTGTTAGGATTGGACTCTGGGATTCTTGCAGTCTCTTGTGACGCTTCAGTCACAGCAATTTAAGGTAACGCTTTTTCTGGCCATACACTCCATCACATAAAGAAGCGCAACCTTTGATAAAAAGGAGAAAAATATCCTATTTTTTAAATATAAATTAGTGTCTTTGTGCTCCAAAATCCTCAGAACACTTCTCAGTCCTTACTTCAGCTCTCCAGAGCCCCAGCAGGACCACCGTCTCTGTCCCCAGTGTGGAAAGAGGCCAAAGAGAGATCTCTCTCCCCAGACACACAAGAGATCTACAGCTGTATGAAAAAACAACCCCTAGCTCCCAGTTTCCATTTCTGTGCTTTATATATCAATTATATTAAGCCCCAAGTCTCGCATCCCTCTGACAATACCAATGTCATTTGTTTGCACCACTGTTAAGACAATTCCAACGTGCCTCTGTACCTCTCTACAAGACACACATGCGCAAGAATCAAGCAAGCCATCCATTTCTTTCTCTCTCTTCCCCCTGAAGTTGTCAATGTGACCAGTTATGGTCAACAAAGAACACAAGAAGCTTTACAAACACAAAAAGACGTCAAATTTGATATTTTTAGTATCTACCGCTAAACACATGTTCTACATATTGCCATCAAAATACCTGTTCTGCCACCTCATAGTCAAATTCGGTTTTCTTGCCTCCTGAACATTATAACAAATGTTATAAATGTTCTGCAGTCTGAAGTCTTGTTTAAAAAAAAGAAAAAAAGTAGGGGGTAGCATTTAAAAAATAAAAAACAACCACCCAACTCGGGGTAGGAAAACTGCAACCGGAAGATGTCCCTTACTGTACAGGAAAACCAGCATGAGCCCTTTCAAGGATGGAGCCAATTTTATTTCTGACAGCCCGAACTATGACTCACTAACTTTTTTCCTTAATAAGACCAGGAATTGCATCACAGCAAGCGTGTCTATAACAAGCCAGAGAATTCAAAAAATTATTCAATGGCTAAGAAACAGAACTCTACTATGGAGAGGAAAACAAGTCTCATTCTCAATTTGTCCTCATGCTTTTAGATAGGAAAGGTTGCAAGTTCACAGTAAGAAAGATTTACTACTTTTTTTTTCCTTTTTTTTTATACATACTGTAGTCCAAGGACTCTGAATAACCTCATACAGCCCATCTCGGATGATGAGTATCATTCAAATTACTGCCCGACAGGACAGCAGCTGAAGCTGAAGAGCAACGAAAATTCTGGGGATATTTAGGATAGAGCTGGCACAGAAACCAGTCTCAAAGGTTAGAGGAAAGACTCCTCATCACCGCAGGTTCTTTGGGACAACTACGAAGTTTTATCAGAACCTACTGCTTGCACGTTACACAAGGCATAGAGGAAGGCAGCCTAAGAGCATCAATTCACGTTCAGTTCTGCAGAGCGCTATTAACGAAAGCCAAAGCCTTCCAAAGCAAGCGTCGTCTCATCTGACCAGAGACTACTACCTCATTTTGTCCCAAAGCACTCCTTTGGCGCCCAGTGAAAGGCAGAGCCGTGCGGGGAATCAGGAGAGGTATTTACACTTCAGAAAGACGGGCACGGTCTCTTCCTCGCTCCCGACTTCCCAGAGCCGCCTCAAACGCAAAGCTTACGGTGCGAGCTGGTGGCACCGACAGACCACCCCGAAGATGAATTTGCAGAAAGGACGCGAGACCGCTCTCCTCGTACCGCGGCCGGACAAGGCGCCCCGGCAGCGGCCAGGGCCGCAGCACCGGCAAGCAAAGGCGCGGAGGGCGAGCCCGCCCGCCCCGTCGCCAGCTGCCCCCGCTCCCGCCCGGCGGTGGGGCGCGCCTCGCCAGCAGCCCCGCACCCCGGACCCCGGGGCCGGCGGCGGGACGCGGGGCCGGCGAGACCCGCCCGCCGGGGGAGCCGCTTCCCCGCGCCGGGGCGGGAGCCGGGCTCCCGCCGGGAGCGGGGCGGGGGTGCGGCGGCAGCGGAGGGCGGCCCGGCGCGGCACTCACCGATGCCCAGCCCCACCACCACGCGTCCCCCCAGCAGGGTCTCCTTGTCGCGGGCGGCGGCCAGCACGCCGGCCCCCGCCGTGAAGAGGCCGCTGGCCAGCAGGATGCACGGCCGCCGGCCGCACAGCCCGTTGAGGACGCCGCCGGCCAGGGCGGAGAGGGCGGCGGCGCCCACCGTGCCGGAGACGAGCAGCTCCTGCCAGAGGGCGTCCAGGTTGAGCTCCCTCTTGAGGAGGAGCAGGGCCCCCGACACCACGCCGGTGTCGTAGCCGAAGAGGAAGCCCCCCAGGGCGGAGAAGACCGACACCACGTAGACGAAGCCGGGGGTCTCGTCCTGCTGGAACTGCCGCCGCGCCGCCCGCTCCAGCTCGCCGCCCGACGCCGCGCTGTTGAGGCTGGAGCACGACTCGGCGGCGATGAGGCTCCGCTCGCCCGCCGCCGCCGCGCCCGAGCCGGCGGACCCGTCCGCCTGCCGCCGCCGCTTCTCGCCCATCAGGTTGCTCAGGCTCCGCAGCGTGTACTCCACATTGTCGCTGGCCTTGCGGGACATGGGACGGCCGCGGCGGCTCCTGCCCCGGCCAGGGGAGGGCAGGGGGCTGAGGCGGGCGGCTGCCGAGCGGCTCTGCCTGCGGCGGCGGGGCTGCTGCTGCTGCTGCTGCTGCTGCTGCTGCTGCTGCTGGCGCCGCCCGCCCCTCTCGGGCCGCGCTCAGCCGGGTCGCATAGTCCCCGCCGCCGCCGCCGAGCAGACTTGAGGGGAAGTTGCCCGCCGCGGCCGCCGCTCCCAGCCCGGGCGGAGCTGGAGGCGGGGCGGGCGGGGACGGCGGCAGCGCGGCCCGGCGGGCGCCAGGGGGCGGGCCCGGCCCGCTCCGCCCTGGCGCCCGCTGCAGCGCAGGCGCAGCCCGCGGCGCCTGCGCACCGAGCGCCGCGACGCCGCCCGCCCGCCCGCCCGTCCTGGCGGCGGGTCCTGGCAAGCGGCGGGGCCGCGCTGGGAGGCGCGGGGAGAGGGGAGGCGGCGCGGGGGGAGCCCCGGCGGCGGCGCTGGCGCGGGGGTGTTCCCGCTGGGTCCCCGGCGCTGCTGCTGCTCCCGGCGCGGCCCGGCCCGGCGCGGCGCTCTGCGCTGGCCGAGCGGCTGGCCTACGTGAGAACCGCAGTTAATTTAATACGTGCATCGTCGGTACGGTGATTAAAGTTCGCGTTTGTCGTTTGCTAAAGGGCTGGGTGGCAAAGGGAAAAATTCGACCCGTTGTTCAGAGAGGGACTGGCTTGTTACCGTACAGAAGAAAAGTTTGGAGCTTGTTCTCGTGTTTATACTGGAAGTAGAGCATGGCGTGTTGGTAACTCCATCTTTGAGCATTTTTGTTTGGGGTTTTCACCGAAGCCGAAGATCGGGGCCGCGCAGGGGCCGGGGCACCCTGTCAGCAGCTGGCGGGGGTGCGGGGGCGAAACGCCCGTTTCCTCGGGCCATCGGGGAGCCGGTGCCGGCCGGGGGACGCGGAGCCGCCCTCGGGGTGTGGTGCAAGGGTGGTGGGAAAAAGAAGTCAAATCAGAAGTCACATCCTGAGTGCCATCACACGGCACATACGGGACAGCCAGGGGATCAGGCCCAGCCAGCATGGCTTCATGAAAGGCAGGTCCTGCCTGACCAACCCGATGTCCTTCCATGGCCAAGCGACCCGCCTAGTGGGTGAGGTAAAGGCTGCGGATGTGGTCAACCTGGACGTTAGTAAAACCTTTGACGCCATTTCCCACAACTTTCCCCTGGAGAAACTGGCTGCTTATGGCTTGGATGGGTGTACTCCTTGCTGGGTAAAAAACTGGCTGGATGGCCAGGCCCAAAGAGTTGTGGTGAATGGAGCTAATGCCAGTTGGCGGCTGGTCATGAGCGGTGTTTCCCACGGCTCAGGATTGGGGCCAGTCTTGTTTAATATCTTTACCAATGATCTGCACGAGAGGATCGAGTGCACCCTCAGTAAGTTTGCAGATGACACCAAGTTGGGCAGGAGTGTTCATCTGCTTGAGCATAGAAAGGCTCTGCAAAGGGACCTGGATAGGCTGGATCGATGGGCCGAGGTCAGTTGTATGAGGTTCAACAAGGCTCATTGCTGGGTCCTGCACTTGGGTCACAACAACCCCATGCAACGCTACAGGCTTGGGGAAGAGTGGTTGGAAAGCTGCCCAGCGGAGAAGGACCTGGGGGTGCTAGTCGACAGCTGGCAGAATATGAGCCAGCAGTGTGCCCAGGTGGCCAAGAAGGCCAACAGCATCCTGGCTTGTATCAGGCATAGTGTGGCCAGCAGGAGCAGGGAAGTGATCGTGCCCCTGTACTCGGCACTGGTGAGGCTGCACCTTGAATACTGTGTTCAGTTTTGGGCCCCTCAGTACAAGAAGGACATTGAGGTGCTGGAGCGTGTCCAGAGAAGGGCAACGGGGCTGGTGAAGGGTCTGGAGAACAAGTCTTATGAGGAACGGCTGAGGGAACTGGGCTTGTTTAGCCTGGAGAAAATGAGGCTGAGGGGAGACCTTATCACTCTCTACAACTGCCTGGAAGGAGGTTGTAGTGAGGTGGGGGTTGTCTCTTCTCCCAAGTAACAAGTGATAGGATGAGAGGAAATGGCCTGAAGTTGCATCAGGGGAGGTTTAGACTGAATATTAGGAAAAATTTCTTCACCGAAAGGGTTGTCAAGCATTGGAACAGGCTGCCCAGGGAAGTGGTTGAGTCACCATCCCTGGAGGTATTTAAAAGACGAGTAGATGTGGCACTTAGGGACATGGTTTAGTGGTGGACTTGGCAGTGCTAGGTTTATGGGTGGACTCAATGATCTTGATGGTCTTTTCCAACCTAAACAATTCTATGATTCTATGATTATCATTTGTGCGTCACTCCGAAGGCCTGATCTGATGGCACATATTAAAATATTTCTACTGACTTGGCTGTCTTCTGTAACGGTCCGCATAATGAGGCCAGCCAGTAGAAGGAGAATTTCGGTAATTAATTGCATCAGTTATTCTCAGCCCACACCTTGTAAGCAGTACTAGTCATAGCCACATGATTTCAGAAATTAGAAGAGGGAGCAAAGTCCACTGTGGCCAGCTGCACACAGCCTCTTTGGTGGATTGCCCTCTGCCTCAAAGCAATATTGTATAAATTCAATAGGTCACCTCCCATATTTGAGCATGTGAAAAGCCTGAACTAAGTAAAAACTAAACACATATTAACATTCAGTTGTTTTTAATCAAGATTTGGATAATATGGTGTGGTTGGCACAGAGCATTCCTCATTCCTGTACAGTCCATTAGGGCCTGACCCAGCACTAGACCAAGATCCAGGCAAACTGTTCCAGGCTGTAGCATCAGGAGTGAAGTTATGTTGCACTGCAGGAAACCATCCCCTCAGGTCTGGCAGCTCTCCATGAGCAGACTGGCTTACATTTCTACAATGCCATCAGGAGAGAGATCTATTATGTTCCAGAAGTCTCCAGACTTGCCCAACAAGCACAGCACTCAATACTTTTTATATGTAAGCCCCAAATAAAAAATGTGGGACACAGTGCATTAAACAGAAAATATTCACACCAAATCCCTAGCTGGCTAGAAGGAATGCTTTCACAGAATATTGTCACAAGAGCTGGCTGTCACAAAAACAACCTGTCAACATTTTTAACAGCCATCTCAGAAGCTGGAGGCATTCTGTATGTTACAGTTAATAAATACTCAAGAGAGCTAACAAAAAGCTTTTTTTTTTCCTATTGCTGACCCAACACAGTCACAAACAGATAAAATTTCTCATTAGGTCATGCTGTCAAGCTTATCTCTTAAAAGGATTCCCTGAAGAAACACAACAAAGAAGTTCGGCTGTGGGACGCGCTACACTAAAGACTGACTTCATGAGAAAGAGGGAGGATTTGTTTGATTTGTGTGTAGATTTTCGTTATTGTGATCGTCTCTCTGTAGTGCTGGATTTCATGATAAGAGCTGACTTATAAATGATTTCACAGTAATGCAAGATGTAGTAGGTATGATTAGTAATCTAAGACAGGGGGTTCAGATCCAGAGAAGGATTTGGGTGAATTTTAGGCATGACGTTATGCTTTCAAGAGATTAAATGTTGGATTGAAACACTGTTTAGATCCGCAGCACTGCTTCAGTCTCTCCTTTAAGGTGTGTTTGCACAATTGTTTGCAGGGTGGTGTTGTGAACTACATCAGAGAACAGAGAACTCGTCCAGCTTTAAGAAACTCAATTTTTGTGTTTCAGCAGAGGGCAGGAATTCTTACAGGATTTTACTGCTTTTATATTGTTGATACACAGCATGCATCAGAAAATGCCTTCCAGCAAACTACTGAGCACTTTGTGCATGTGCCCAAGACTCCCCCGGCCCGAAGAGCTGGGAGTTAGCTCCTGTCCCTTTCTTGGCGCTCAGAAGCAGGTGGATTAGTGCCTAAATCTCCTGGGGACACCAGTCCAGCCAAGAGGCACAGTGAGACACTGCAGGACTTCTGTGTGATAGCCTAACGGTCGATAGCCTCACCCAGGAAGTGGGAGGCCCAAATCACAGATTTGCTTCAGCACAGGAGGATTTAAATCTCTCTCACACCTTTCAAGAAGATTGGAGGTTAAATGGGGAAAAGATGGGTTCTTAGAGAAAATTGGGTTGCTGTGCAGACAAGAATGTAAGAGCCATGGGGCTAGACAGACAGTGAGGCAGAAAAGGATCTGACTCTGGCAGAAGAAGGTCGAGCCTTGTCAGTGCTGGTTATATTCTTTACATGAAGCCATGGTTGCATTAAAAAAAGATAATAATACAAGGAGCAAATCCCCAAACCAAGAATTCTTCCCATCTCAGTCAGTGCTGACTAGGTAGGCATGAGGGCTTTAGCCTCGTGGGATTTAGCAATACAGCGTGCAACCTCTTGTGTTTTTAGGCTCCTAAACTAATTTCTTGTTTGTTAGTGTTATGGTGCCTTAAACTCTGATAAGCAACGTGCTCTGATGCTCACATTATTTTACCACAAAAAGAATTGCTATGTAAGTGGAGAAATACCACTGCATTGGGCTGAGGGAAATCACCCAGCTGAATATGCAAAAAAGATCAGCAAATACTGCTTACAGTAGCAGCTTACGTAATGTCTGAAACCTGGGAAAAGCAGTGACAGTAATGGCAAAACCTCTTCTTACAAGTTAAGTTTGCGTGTAGTTCTCAAGGTTCAGAAACCTTTTCTCTACACAGAATTATGCATCCTCAGTGGGCCAAGTAAGATGGTTAGGTACCATTTTATAAGAAAAGTATTTCTGCCCCCTGACAAGACAACAACCCTGATCCTAGATCACATCAGTTCACTGAGTTTGTGACTGTGTATTGGTAATATAAGGTTGGGACTATAAGGAACGCTCTAGTTTAAAAAAGAAAACCAGGAACTGTAAATAGGAATTTAACACCAGAAGCAAATTGAAATAAGCTGTGTTATTGCCTTGAAAGTTCCTTTTGTTCCAAAGTTCATCCTATTCTCGCAACATTGTTTGGTCTCTTTGGAAAGAAGAAACTTTTAGATACATTCCATGGTTTTCTGATCCCCGTATAACATTCCTTCTGCAGCCATTTTCACTGTCTTGACAGAGGCGTTTTGTTCAGTTATCTGAATGTATCTATCTCTTAGCTCTCAGTGCAGCTTTAGTTGTTTGTAATCCTTCCAGTGTTTGCTTTGGGCTCTCCTTCACACGTACAGATCCCGATTAGACCCTACTCCAATATCTCAATAAAAGTTGCCCTTCCTTGGTTGGACCCTGTTACGGGGGACTTTAATTTCTGGCTGGCCTGGCCTGCAGGGTGACTTCCAGCCGATTATTTACCTTCTACCTTGGTTATCTGAATCTGTAAACTGGGACAACACTATTGACCTCCTCCGTAAAATCCTTTCAAAATGAAAGTAATGTCAGAATTTATTGGTAAGGAACCTACTGACACCATGCGTTTAATCCTACTGATCAAGTGTGAAGAGATTAATTGCTTAACAAGTAGGAAGAGTTACAGTATTAGCACTAGAAAAGGGTGTGGATGGTGGTGGTTGCAGACAGAAGCTGACAAAACCGTGGGATGACGCATTTCTTGCCTGGCAGGCAGAGCTGGCAGCAGTACAGCTAAGGTTGCCTAAGACTTTACACTGCAGGTTGTTTTAATCCCAGGTAATTTTACCAAAGCAATCATCTGAGCTCACATTTTGCATAATTACTTGCTCTGTCATGCTAAATATATGAATTCCAGCAAACCCACTTCAGACCCATTGAAAATGCAATTGGAAGAAACACATGTTTTTTGAAGTTAAATTTCTCTCTCTATTTTTAAGACCTCCAGCTTTTTCAGGCTTCAGATCAGGGACTTGGATTTTTGGCAGGAGAACAGTTCCTTTCTGCTTTTGGCTGTCAAAAGAAAGATCTAACAAGATTTGACTGAAACAGAGCCTCTGATAGAGTCAGCAGCAACACGTGTGAGAGCGTGCTGCTAAATCCAAGTGTGCCCCGAGTGGGTCTGCTGCCGTGAAACTGAGAGCTGTGCACTCATCTGTCTGCAGGCGTCCAGAGGTGAGATCTGGGCAGCCCGTTCAGATGCGCTGCTTTAAAAATCAGGGCCCAGCACATGCTGAAAGCCAGTGGCCATGCAAAATGGAGGGGAGGGGGGAAGACTGTTATTATTGTACAATTTGGAATTTTTACATTCACATACTTGAAAAGATGGTTTGCCAGGTTACGATGCTTACCAAGTTGTAATTGCCCTGTAGAAGTTATAATTGCTTAGTTACAACACCTGGCAGCATACAAATCAAGGGCTTGGCACAACACTGCCCACAAGGTACCAGGGAAATGCTGCTCTTGATACACCAGATCCTCAAACAAACATCTGTCAACACAGAACTGTTTGTCTGTCTGCCAAACAGAACCCTCCTTCAGTGCTGCAGAGAGGCCCAGAAGAAGAACAGATCATCTCTCAGTCAGCTCAGATCCCTGGGATCAGAGAGCAACCCTCTCTGCCAACACCTAGCGTCTGGTGTATACGAAAGACACACACAGGAAGAAGACAACCATGTGCAAAACCATCAGTTTTAGTCCAAACCCCCTTAATTCTATTGTTCACTAAACAAATTTGATTTATGAGAGTGCATTTCTCTAAAAGGTGGACAGTACTTCCTAAACCAAATCCTTCTACAGATTATATCAGACCAGCAGATCAGTTGTCCATCTTTTAATGAAATAAAACCGAAACATATATTGGAAAGGCTTTTAGGCTTATGTGTGACCACACGCTATTGGGCATTCCTATAAAAGTAACGGCTAACCCCAACTGAGTTCACCACTTTGTAAGTTCTCACCTCATCAAAGCAAAATCCAACCGTCCGATTAAAGCCCCAAGAGCCATATGTTTTAAGCAGCAGGTTAAACGCTGCCTTTGCCGTCTGCCCTGACATTGCACTGCCTCTGAGCAGAACACTGTGCAGAAGTGCTTCATCCGAGGTTGCAAATGAAACTGGAAACAGACTGGGAGGAATTCAGTCACTGACTCATTAAGCTGGTCATACCCTCTGGATCTGACAGATGGTGAATCCATCAAAACTTTTTTGGTGTTTTTTTTGGAGAGAACTGTACAATGAGGGATAAGCAAGTTTGAAAAGGAAATCAGACCACATGAATTCCCTGTGCAAAGGCAAAATATGCATGGAGAGTGCCTGAAGTTGGCTGATACGTGCCAGGACATCATCCTGGCACGTGGAAGGTGAAAACCAGCACTTTCTGTGGCTGGGAAACAGGATGGAGCAGCAGAAAGCTAGGACTTTTATTTGCCTCCTTGCTTTTTTCTTTCTGTATTTGTACTTCAAAAGTCCTATTTCCACCACTGCAGATAGACATCTTTTTTCAATCTGTTTTGTTAGGCTGCGAGTATTAAAATCTATATTTTTTAAATAGGTCCTCTGTGGAATGTTTTATGGAACTCCCTCTAGACATTTTAACAAATTCCCTGACAAGCATCACACCTGCCACTGATAATTTAAAATATAACATTAAACACTCATGAAAATTGCATTAATAGTGATTCTTGACCCCTTCAAAGCAACTAATATGAGTACGTGCTAATCTCATGGGAAGGTTAATGCAGTCAGGAGGAAGTGTTGAACAGTCACTGATACTCATCACAAAGTAATGCCACTGATTTTTAAAAAGCCTCTGTGAGTTCTGCGGGGACTCTTGCTTACAGTCTGACGCTACCACGTGGTCCTGGGCATATCCAGGAGACACTTCTGTCTTGGTGCTCTAGGTGAAAAGAGGGGTGGGAGTTAAATGCATGGGGTCTCTTGCTAGAGGCCTTCCAAGGTACCAGGCTGTTTTTGCCAATGATGGAAAATTCCTGCACCTGCTTCCCTCTACAGCTACAAATTAAAGAAGGCAGATTTGATCCCATCCCATTTTGGCTTGCCTCAAACAGGCAGGCGTTCCAAGGCTTCCCTCAGGCGCCGGTACGCTGATGCGGAGCGCCTGGCAATAGGCGAGCAGCTGCACCGCCAGGCGCAGTTGCAGAGTCTCTACCTCCAGAGTCACGGAGGCTTTGTGGGGTGGTGCACGTGGCTGGGACGTGGCCACGGGCAGATCCAGGATATTTAGGAAGGCCAGGCAGAGAAGAGCAGGGGGCATCACGCTTTACATTAAGGGAGTCCTTGGCTACGCAGTGCCCCGGTGTCAAACCAGAGATGTGCCTGCTGAGAGTTTGTGGGTCAGGATCAGAGTGAGGAGGAACCTGAGGGCTGTTGTGGTAGGTGTGTACTGCAGACTGCAGGCCACGAGGAGGCAGGAGCTGAGGCTCTCTGCAAGCTAGAAGTCTCCCACTTGGAGTCCTTGTCCTCGCTGGGGATTTCAGCCACCTGGTTGTCTGCTGGAAGAGCAGTGTGGCATTGGGCAGGCAATTCAGGAGGTTCTTAGAGTGCAGTGGTGGCATTTTCCTAATACAAATGCAAGAGGGGGACAGTCATGGACTTCTGCTTAAGGCTGGCTTGACCTACTGCTGAGGAGCAGGGAAGAAGTGGGAGTGAGAGCACTCGGAGCACTGCTCAGGCTGCAGCAGCCACGAGGTGACAGATGCAGCGGAGAGCCGAGAAGGTGAGCAGCAGAGTTAGGACTCTGGGCAAGCAGACTGACTTACTCAGGAAATAGCCTGGGGGAAGCAGCCATGAAGGGGAAGAGTCCCCAGAAGAACTAATTGTTTTTTAAAGAGAACTTCCTGAGATCTCATGCATGAACTATCCCATTGTGCAGGAGCATAGGAAACTTCAGCTGACAGCCCATTTGGCCAGTCAAGGACCATCCTAATGAACTAAAATATGGACAGGGAATATGCAGGAAGCAGAAGCAGGAGCAAAAAGCACTGCTCAAGCGCTTAGGGGTACAATCAGGGAGGCTAAAGCCCAGCTGGAAATAAAATTAGTGAGGGACGTAAAGTGTAGCAAGGTAAAAAGAGAGACCTGCCGGTATAACATGGGTCCACAGATGGATGGGAGAGGCAATGCGGCGACAGAGAACACAGAAAAGGCTGAAGTAATCAGCACCTTTTTTTTTGCACCAGTTGTCACATGTGAATCGTGCTCCCTGACCTTTGCACCTGTCAGCAACGGCTGAGAAGAGAAGGGCATTGGGGAGCAGCAGTTAGGGACAACGTGCACGCATGCAAACCCGCGGAGTCAGCTGGTGGTCACTCAAGAGTGTCAGTATTGCTGGCCAGTGTCATTGCAAGGTCAGTGTCTATCATCTACAGAAAATCATGGCAAGCGGGAGAGGACTCTGATGACTGCAAGAAGGTTAACGTTACACATATTTTTAAAATAAAGGCAACGAGAAGGATACAGGGAACTGCAGGTCAGCCTGATTGATCCCCCAGGGGAAGATGGTACCTGACTGTGCCCTCTTCCTCCTGCCTATGCCCAGAGATGCTGGCGCAGGCCACCTAGTGCTGTGGTGGAGTCCAAGCTCCCCCATGCCAGGTGGCACCTCTGCTGAGCTCCCCCACATCACTCATTCATGCTGGAAGCCTTGGTGCAGGCAGCCTTGGAAGGTGTCTTAATGTGGAGAACCGCTGCGTGCAGTGCCGAGCTGCTGGAGTAGCCCCTGGCAGGTTATGTGAGAGGCTTATTTCTGCTCCTTACAGACACCCAGGGTGCCATGGTCACCAGGCCACCAGGTTGTTCCTTGTTATCCCCAGGACATTTAGCCAAAGAGTGCAGGGGTACCCTGGATAAGAAGACAGCTTTGCCCTCCTTGCCAGTGGTGTTTGTTTGGCACCAAGAGTGCATGTGGCACAAGGGGTGCTGGGACCGCACTGGAGGACTATGCAAGGCAGAGAACCACAACTGGAGCAGCCAAGCTCATACTGCCTGCCAGGAATGGTCCTGGGAGCAACCCATCCCCAACCATTCCCAGGCTTTGTCTCAGGTCCAGTTGGTTTGCTCCAAAACGGAGGCTGGAGTGAACAGAAATTGTGCACTTTGGCTTATTATGGATCAGCACTCGAGTTCGCTCACTAGCACTACTTTATCTAGCAGAGCAGGAGACCCTCTCTGCTGACTACGTAGGGAGCTGTAGCTCTTGCCTCAGCACTTCTGCTTACATGCTTGAAGGAGGTGACATGAATACCCACCTTGATGTAAGCGACTGGGCATGCTCCCTGTACTAAAGCATTTACTATAGGAAACAATTAAGTCCCTGAGAGGTACAGCCCGGTGTGTAATACAGACACAAATGTGAAACAGAAAGCAACGTGTGGTCTTGCCAGTAGAGAATAAAGCAATATGCATATTAGGTATTAACGTATTCATATGAAATAGACAAGGTAATAAGGACGGTTTAGTATTCAGCCTCCCTCTAAGACCTTAGCAATATGTAGGTGACCCTAAGTGTGCAGTTAACACAGAAATGGCAGGTACCTACTGCTAGTCAATAGTGCAGGTATCCTGAATGTGTCCTAGGGGAACACAGCCAAAGAGCTCACGCGGAGGTATGTAAATGTAAGGGCTTGGGGAGAGAACAGAACACATCTAAAGATTGCATCTTGAGTTGTGCAATGAGACTCTTCACAACAAGACCATGAAACTGTTACCACATTAAGAAAGTGCAAAAGGTTGGCTACGCTGAAATGTGCGTGCTTACTCTCAACACTGAAGAGTACTAAACTTACATTTTATTTGTGGGGATTCTGCAGCGGTATGCTAATCCTGATGATAACTTTAATTTCAGAGGGAAACACCTAATAAAGAAGTAGGAATTTAACTGGTCTATATTTTTCTAACAGTAAATAGGTGGAACATCTCTAAGGGAACAAGAACTATTCAAGGAACACAATCTGGTGAATGCATTTACCGCTGTTATAAAAAATACGGTTCTATGAACAATGGGGCGGTTATTGCTCAGGAACAATAGCAAATGAGGAAATGTCCTTGTCATTTTATTCTTAAACACAGCTCTCCAAAACTGGTCATTAGAGAAGTTAGCTATCCCAGCCGACACCAGGACAAGCACCATGGTAGAAAATGTAAGACAGAGAAGAAAAGAAAAAGAGAGAAACAGAAGAGGATAAAAATGGCAGAGGAAGCAAAAAACCTTGAAGTACAGTAGGAGAAAGCCAGAATCAAACAAATAAATAGGGTTGTGAGCTTTTGGAAACTTTCAAGTAGTGAAGATGGAGAAAAAGAGACAGGAAAAAGAAGACATGGTGAGTAAACAGGTGGAAATCTAAGTTTTAGACACTGGTTCAGCTGGGTTGCATTAGGTCAGGAGAATCAATCAACAAGCAGCAGCTTTTAAGGCAAAAAACTCTGAACAACCATGGTATTTGAAGAAAAAGAAGAGTAAATAAGCAATAGTTTGTGGCACAATCCTTCCCTATGCTCCAAATTGCTATTGGGATTGACGTTGCTTTAAAAGCCCAACTGCATTTGTTTGTAATCTGATGGTGAAGCTGCATATCAAAGAGCTTGCATGTTAAGAGGAACTTCTGCTGAAGCACAGGACAGACCTTTACTAGGTTTCTTTCCAGGAAGATGTAGTCCAGATGGGAGTCTTTCAGATCTGCCTCGAAGCATCAGCCCCACACCCAGACCTGCACATGATTCTCCAGCAGGATCCATCCCAAGCCTTCTTGTGAGTTGGGCTCCTTGCAAGGTACAACACAGCTGCTCGCTCTCTAGAGTTGTACCCTGATCCTGCCTTTCTGTGAGGCAGGAGCAAGAGGAATGGATGGGGTTCCCCTCTACTTGGAACCTTCTTTCTCTAAACATCACCAGCCTTCACTAACACAGCTAATAGCCTGCCTCAGGAAAAGCATTTATTAGTGCCCTGCCAGCTTGAAGTTTCAACCCATGCCTGAAGGCTGCAATCACTGGAGGATAGAGGCTGGCCCAGCACCCACGTACCTTCTTGCTTGGAGCCAATGCAGAGCACATGAGAGTGGTTGAACTATCCCAGCAGCCATCTGTAGGTAAAGGCTTACATGCTCTCACACCACCTCTTAATGTGGGTGCAAGGTTCAGAGCCCATTGCAGGCGGGCCGCCCGCCCAGTCTGTGACCATGCAGCAAACCCCACCATCCTGGGCATCTTGCCTGCCATTTCCAGCCCTCCCCTGCTGCTGGAAGAGGGCAAAGAACCACCAGATTAGGAAAGGCTTGGGTTTCTGCAACCATTGTCATTCACCATGGACATGCAGATGAAGCCAGGATGGGCTTGTCTCTCATGAAGATGGCTTTGAACTGGGCTCTGACTCCTCTAAAGGGATCAGCCTCCTCACAACAAACACCTTCCCTCAACTGCAGCTCACTTCCTCTGAGCCAGATGCGCTTTGCTCCCAGCAGACCAGGCTGTCTGCCGCTCTCCACACAGAAATGACCTCTCTGACAGTGCCGTTTCTCCTGCTCCTCCACATTTTACACAAACTGGTGTGGTGATAAGTTCTGTTTGAACAGGAGAAATTACTTCAGCATCACAGTGATCTTTCCATTTTCCCCAGTTCTTGCTGTGTATATTACATTGTGCTTTGGGGCCAGCAGAGCCTCAAAACAATGTTAAGTTTTTGAGCAAACAGCAATATTAAAAAACAGATCCTGCCCTGAAAGTTTATAGTTTAGACAAAACCAGAGATAGGGAGAATGGAGCTGGCATATAAAGTGAACAGAGTTTGCAGTTATGTTAGCTGCACCATCCTCTTTATTCCCCAAGAGGGAAAAAGAAGGGAAAGTAGATAGGCTGTGAGATGGATTATTTCTTACAGGCATGCTGATTCCTCAAATTCAGTCATAAAAAGTGAACAGGGAAGAGAGGCAGGGCACCACAGCACCGCAAATTATACTGCAACTTTCTGTAGTACTAATGCAACAGTGCCTGTCATTTGAAATTTCTGCATCAGTTATTTGGGAGTTATGTGAAAGGACCAAAAAAAATCAGTTTTAGTCATCAGATACTCCTAACAGGTTGGGAAATAGGATACATCAACAGAGATCAAAGAAAGTATCTGCGACTTAGGGTAAGAGAGGAGATGAGAGGATCCTCCTGGATGTTTGAGATCCCCAGGGAAAAGAATTACTAATGAAATAAAATAAACCTTTTAAAATAGACCATTGATTTGTCATAGAGTGGGGACCACAAGTGAGCAAAGTTCTTTCCTCACAGATATTACCTTGTCTGTGGCCATGAATGCTGCCACTGTCAGCCTCTTCCTGATGCAGCCTAGGATCACCGCTCGTTAGACCCAGGACAAAGGTGTTTGGGACTGGTACCCTGGGATAGGACCTGCTTCTGTTCCCTGAGGTGTCCAGCCTGAAATCTTCTGGATGATATGTCCAGGTGCTGAGATGCCTGCGTGGTTACACTGCTGTTCTCTTGGAAGTTCTGTTCACTCTCCCTTTCTGAGGCAACATTAAGAACCAACACCCTGTTCTAGTTTTATTTTCTAATTGGTCACCTTGGTGAGCTGGGACATTGATTTAAGGTCTCTTCATTGATGAAAAGGATGAACTTTCCATTCTAGAGAGACTTTGACCAACCCTCTGAGAAAACAAATGAGCTTATGAAAAGCACCAAAGCAGACCTGTTGCTTAGGAGCAATACAAATGCCTGCTTGAGGCCAGACTTTCTGGACTGGGGCGTACTCACATCAGGTTCATCTTCTGAGCAGCTGAGAATCTCTAACAAGTCTCTACTGAAATCTTTTTCTCAACCATTTTTTTCCCCCCGGAAGATTTTTACGTCTCTTTTTAGAAATTGCGAAACAGACAGTTGATTTAAAGTCCTCTTTTGTACCCAGCAATCATCATCTCCTGAGTCCAAAGCAAAGAGATAGCTGGTCTTCTCAGTCCCAAGAATTGGGTATTTGGTTACCGACATGGTCAAATCAACATGTTTCTTCCATCATTTACTCTTTGGAAAAATTTACTGACATTTTCAGGAAAAATCCAGACTGAGACAAATGACAAACTGCAGTCAAAGTTATAACCGTGTCTTATTTCCAATGGGAAGCACTGAACAGCTTTAACTGTGTCTGGCTTCGGAAGAAGTAAGAGTATGTCTGCACCACATGCTGCAGCTTCAAGCATATAGAGCAGGGTACACCTAGCCACCCGAGCACAGAGCTCTGCTTGGGCTGATTTGTCATTCAGACAGAGGTTTTATTAATGTAGTGCTGAACATCACGCTAAAGAAGCCATGTTGAACAGATAGCCCAGGTACCACTGAATCCCTGAACATACAGTAGCATGTCTGCACTGTTGTTTGGCTTACGGCCTTCCATTTTATTGCACTCAGTGTAAGCCACTCAACACACTGCAACTTCATATAGGCATTATAAGCTATCTTCTATAACTAAGCCATGCCTGAAGATGGTAACAGTTGGTACTCAAACTTTCCTGTGCCAGGAGAATAATTTATTAATTCCTTTTTATTCAGTCATGACAAATGCTGTGTCCCCAAAGTGTCCATATTGGATGAAACAGCATATAACAGTTGCACTGCAGAACGGACTACATCTGTTGTAAGCAGCAGTCTTACAACAGCAAATTGCCGCACCAGATGTGTTCTGCAACATGAATTTATCTTGGGGACTGATCCTTAAAAAAATTCAATGAAGAAGTCACAATGGCTTCGAGGGATTCTGCTTATATGTATAAATATTTAAAGGTTCAGATTTGCTCATACCTGCTATCCAGCAAGAAAAAAGCTCTGGGCTTTTTGTTTACGTTTGTAAATGTTCAAAAATACACCTGGATACAATAATGGGCTAAAGAAGATACTGCATTAAAGGAAAGTATTCTTTCATAAGATAGACATTCACCAAATAAAACTAGAAATTAAGGCATTACTCTCATGCTGGGAGAAAAATTATAGCAACAGATCGTTGGGGAAGGGGAGATTTGACCAGAGGGGGACAGCAAGGCAGGCATGAGCAGTAACATCATCGCCAAGGGTGCTGTCCCACAGTACCTGCAGAAGATGAGCAGAGCAGGTCCAGTGACAGCAACCACGGTCAGCCAAGGGTCCAAAGTGTCCACAGATCCACAAGGCAAGTCCGTAGCAATAAGGCAGGTCCAAGGTTAAGGAGGAAAATCAAGTCAACAAATCAGGGTCAGGATCTGGTCCAGTAAGGATAGCCAGGGCAGCCAAGAATCAGCGATGGCCAGACAAGTTCCAAGTAATAAGTCTGATCCAAAGTCATGCCGAGAGGTCAGGTGCACATTGGCAGGGTACATGGACATGGCAGTAACATAGCTCAGGCACAAACAAGGGCAGGGATCTGAGCTGAAATGCAGCTCCAGAGTGAAGGTGCTGCTCCTCACAGCTCTTCCTTGCATAACTTACCTGAAAACAATTCACTTGAACCAAGGTTACACAGTGGCACCATGTCAGCACCAACCTCGAGCACAGGCAGACAACCTCCAGGAGTTGGGAGTGTACTCAGGGGCCTGACAACAAGAAGATGAAAAGAAGTGTAACTGGCATGTTTTATGCTCTACTTGTCATATATTCCCAAATATAGCTGGAAAAAACACTACTCAAACATCCTTCCAATGGGACTCAAAATGCTGGGACTGAGAGAGGAGGAAGTGGCAGCAATGCGGAGACAATTTTTGTAATTCAAGTACACATTCCTTTAGTTGCAGCATGTGGTAGGACCCTTTTGGTTTTCCCTAACTGAAGTTAGCTGATGAAGGCACCAACTATGTTCTCTAGGGTGACCTGAATGCATTCTGACTGTTACGATCTGGTGTCTGAACCTATCTATTGGCCTAAAATCTATCACTGAAGTCCATCTGACCAGCGTTTTTAAAATTACCACTACTTTTGATATTAAACAAGACTGTATGTCTCAAAGAAGGTCAATCTCTTTTGGGATTGGCTTTACCTGAACAAAATGCTGCTGACCAAATATAAACCTAATTATCCTGAAGCACCCCAGGCCACTAAAACAAACACAAAAGCGTGACGGCAGTTTTATTAGCTGAGTTCTACGAACTGTTTCATAAGAGGATTTGAACATGGAAACTGCTATAATTTAAGCAGTTTAAGTTTATATATATATGTATACATATATACGTATACATATACATATGTATATGTATATATACATATATGTGTATATATATGTGTGTGTATATATATACAAGGTTTTGAATGTGGAAACTGTGTGCTGCGATCCATTACATCCAATGCTTGGAAAACAGCAACACCGATTTGAAGAAAAGTGATTACAAAGTTTTGACTGTAAGAGATAACATTCCTCCTGTCTAACAATGTTGACACTAAAGTACTACTAATCCTCAACAACAACATTTTGCTTCTTGGTTCGTTAGAAGAATGTGATGCTACAGCTGCTATTTTGATATCAACATCCTGTCCATGCCTTATGGAGATTTTGACTTTAAAACAAAAACTAACCTAGTGTATGCCAGCTGCTGGAATTTATAGAATATTAGTGAATGAAAAAGCATTAAAAGCTGATTTAAAATTGCAATATATGAAGAATGAGAAACATCAGGTGAAGTCACTAGTAAAAGAAATGCCATAGAATTCTGGAATATTATTTACACATAATGAATTTGGAATACCAAGCCTCGAGACTCTCAAGTCATGGATGGTTACACAAGCCATGTGCAGGTGTGGTGGGTAAACTGAGCATTCTTAGTTACAGGACACACAGACAACTCTGCTCTTCCAGGCTTCCTTTCACAGACCAGTCAGAGGACTTTTACAAAGGATGGAATAAAAGAATTTTTGAGAAAGCTACCTGACCTCATTTTAAAGTCCCTGGGCAGTGCAGGCAGGCCAGCAAATTTACCTCATGTGTGGAAATCCCCATCTACCAGATTGCAGTTTCCAGCTGGAAACTTGACCTGCAAGCTATTATGCTTTTGTCTAAGACACCAAGAAGTTTGTCACTTCTCATTCCCACATGTAAGCATTTATACAATATCATCAATCACCTTCAAAGCTGAAGGGATCGTACTTCTTAAATTTCATATCAGAAGATTTATTTTACAGCTTCTTATTCATTTTTCTGGCTTTAATCATGGGCAAGGACACAGCTTTCAATCAGTACACATGGATCTATTTCTTCATGTATAGATGTTTCTCCACTACTTACATTTCTGGCTCAAGATGACATGTAGGAATTAAGGCACTGAAAACATGTTGGGCATCAGTATAGCCAAGAAGTTGTGTATAGGTATATACCTATAACAAACTTCTAAAAGAATATTAACTGTGAAGTAGTAAAAACATGAGGATCACCCAGCCCTGAATAGGTCTTCTTGAGCATCTATCCAGAAGTTTGAATGTCCTATTGAAGAAACAGAATGTGCTCATGACACTGAATATCACACCATCATGCCCAATAAGAGGCACCTAACTGTAAATCCTTCCTTGTGTACTTCACTTCACCATTTAAAACAGTTATTTTGAATGAAAAGAGTAAAAAAAGAACAAACTGAGTTCAGAGGCAACGTTTTTGTTATCAGCAATCAGCACTAAGATTTGAAGCCTTGAAACTCTACCGTCACAACTGACAGCCTTCAAAACTAGTTGTGCTGGCTGGGTGTTAGCACAGCAGCTCAGTACAGAGCTCCAACTGCTTCCAGGAGCTGGGAGTGAGACAGCTCAAAGCAGTGCCCAGGGGCAGGCAGAAAACAGACTTTGGACCTATTTCTAAGTTTGGCTTGGCTTTGGGGGTAAAAAGGATACGCTATACCTATAATCTATATCCTTTGCCTTAAAGAAGACCTCTTCCACACAGTATCGTTTTCCTTCACCTCACTCAGTACAGCTGCTGTGGCTGGTAGGCTGGGAACAAGGGATGTTGAGCACTTGTGTGAAATGGAGCATTCCCGTGCAGTTGCTAAAATTATCATGAGGACTGAAAGAGAAAGAACAGAAATAGCAATTAACAGCTTATAGTTCCCCAAATGCTGATCAGAACTCTGTGTGATGCAGAGGATACCCCCCTGAAGCCCAGTGCATCCCCCCTGCTAGACATCAAAACCCCGTTATAAACTGGAGAGTTATGAGGACTTCTTAAAGAAGAGGCAGCAACAGCCTGTAGAACTTAAATCTACTGCTGATACCAGTCTTCCCATCTTCACTCCTCTTCCTCTGCCTTCCTTAATAAATGGTTTAAAACATTTAGTGTTTGATCATACAAAACATTACATTTACACCGAAGTCACTAGGATTATCCTTCCGTCCAGCCAGTGCTTCAGCAAAGACTCTCGGTAACAAGCATTCAGACACCAGAGAACTCTACCCACAGAATACAAACGAAAGCACCTTCACGGTACATAAACCCTCTTCCTAACCTCCTAAAGGAGGCTTTGCAGTGTGTTCAGAAGGCAGAGAGATCTGGCTCTTGCAGACAAGCTGAGGAATCTTTTCAAATCATAAAACTCTTGTAGGATGACCTGCTGTTGTTCAACCTCTTTTATAGCAGGTAATTTCCAACTCATTACTTTCAAGTGAGTTATCAAACACCTCAAACAAGGTGATTTCACAGAGAAACTCCCTCTGTCTGGTTTGCATTCTCTCCAGGTATTCAGAGCTAGCACTTTGCTGAATTACAGTTCACATGCTTCTTAACCCTGCTCAGCTTCTAGGCAGCTACTAGTGACAGTTAGCCCTTGTCAGCCTCGGGCATAGACCCAACACCTACCATGCGTCCAGATGCTTCCTTGTGCCTTTGTAGATGTTTCCACCTTCCGCATGGGGCTGACAGGCACAAACACTGCTCACATCACATAGCTACGAAAATGCCTCAGGAAGAAAAACAGGCTCTCAAGTAACATGTCCACGGTTTGTGAATAGTGACCTACATGAAGAGAAATATCAGGTACAAAAGAAAAGCCATGTTTCTTCTCCCATTTTCAGTGTAATATTTTTCTTCAAGGGAGACAATACCAGTAAGAAAACTTCACAAAGATTACTTGCTTTTAAGTATGCCACACAAGATATGGATTGCCCATTTCACTCCAAAATAGTACACTGCTTTCTAATTGCCTCATCTTCTGAACATTGGGAGCCCAGAGAAATAGAAGCAATATGGTGCAAGTACCTTACGTCCCAGCCTCCTGGAAACCCAGGAAGACTGCTGGTGAGAGGAGGGGATCCCATGAAGGTCTTACAGGAGCCAGTGGTTGATCCCCTACAGGCAAATGTCCCATGGAGGCATTGGGGTGACACGTGCAGAACACCAGCCAGGCACCTTCATCCCAGGGCCTCAGGGCCTGGGTCTCCCGCTGGATGCTCCTGTGCGCTTCTCCTTTGCAGTACATATTCCAAGACCCAGTACTGCCTGGTCTTTTGTCATTAATATGAGCATTTCTGTGGAAGGGACCCTATGAAAGCAAAGGCTGGGTTTGATATGGGGTTGGAAATGTCTGTGCAAAGAAGGGTAGATGTTGTGATGAATGCTGGCATAAGTACTATCCTCCCAGTACAGCCTAGCGCACGTGCTTCATAAAGGAACTACTATCACCCTATCCAGGTGTGCACAGACATCTGGGTAAGAATAACAGGCTTTTCTTTCTCAAGGGACATCTTTCTCCTTAACCATGTGGAGGGCCACAGAGAAAGCCCCCCGCCTCTCCAGTACATGCAGTAGTCAGGCTTTCCCATCCCTGTGAGAACAGCCATCACTGTGCACTGCTGGAGGGACAGCCAAGCTGGAGAGCAAAACTGGAACCCCTTCCAGATTTTCTGGAGCATGGGAGGTAAAAGGGAGAGGGCCATGGACCTCTGAGCCTGATAGTTCATTTAGATGAGTAGCCAGGAGAATCATTAAAGCTGTTGGTAACAGGGGGCCATACTCTGACCAGCCACAGACACACTCATGCTCCTCTGCAAGGTGTGCAAATGTGCCTGAAGTCCATGAAGCCACTGAGAGAAACTATTCTGCAGTTTTGAAGACGAGGTGTAGTCTAAGCTGATCATTAGGCGTCGGGATGAAGTGGAAATACCTGTTCCGCAAGGATGCAGGTGCTGGAGGCCAGGACCATGCTGCTTATTTCTCTTCAGCTTTTGCAATTTTGTTGTTGTACTGTCAGTTTCTCCACATTTAGTCCATGCTCAGTTGTGCAGTCCCTAGAGGTTGATAGCCCTCTAGCAGCTAACCAGTACCTGCATGAGCTCTACTACAGGACCACCCAAGTTCCTCAGCCTGACATTTGGCTTCTCTGTGCAACAGAAACTCAGAGAAAGGGGCATCAGCTTTTTATTTCCCCAAGGAGCTAAAGACCAAAGGAGTCACAAGTTAGAGTTATGTTGGAGCTGACATTCCAAAACCCCATAGAGCCATCAGCTCCTTTGGCACCAGGACGATGAATGCCTCTTGGGAAGGAACAAACCAGGGCAAAAGGCAGCACCTGGTAGCAGCTCATATTTTAATACATTCCTTGTAAAGATGGCAAAGAGGGGCCCAGGAAACATTCTTGGGAGCTTGATATTTATTTTGCTTTTTTCTGAGGAGAGGCAGGTATCAAGGATGGGTCTCTCTTTGAAGCAATCTGCTGTAGCATTTTAAATGCAGCCTGGGATCATAAGCTACAACCTGGCTAGTAGCTAGCAGCTGGAAAGAGCCGGCTTCTAACTTTGCAGACGTATAGGCCTGCCATACTGAGAAGAGCCGTAGCATCACTTGAGAAATTCAGAATTGAAATCATATGAAAAATAGTAGTAATGTTTTTGAGTCACAGAGGTACTGCGTGGGGCCCAGTACAGGCATGGCTTCTGACTGTCCATCCTCAAAAGAAATTGGAACCAAACCAATGCATTTTAAGATGCATTCATACCCTCTTTTCCTGTCACATTTACATAGGTTGAAATTTCACAACAGCGATGCCCACAATGAAATGAACAGTAACTTTTCAAATAACCATTTGCTAAAAAGCAGCACAGGCCTCCCCACAGCTGATACCTCAGCCAGGTTCCTGAGTTGCAAAGGACCGTTTCCAGCATCTGCCTCCATGCCTCCGACATAAACAGAATTGGACTGTGGCAGGAAGTGGGAGAGAAAGAACGTAAAGGACAGGAGTCTCAGGGACTCCTTATCAGCCCCACTAAGAAGTATATTCTAGCTTTGCAGTAATATGGCTCTGGGAATAAGACGCTTTTCTAAACAAAATATCCATAGCTATTTGTGGATAAATGTTACTGAAAATCTTGCAGAAATGACTGAGTATCTTTAGGTTTCAGTTTCTGGTCACATAAACTATTTCAGCCTTACTAGTTGCTTCTCAAAATCTGACAGTTTCAAAAGAAATTTGTATTAAAGTGAATTGCTAATGTGGAAAACAGCCTGTTATGCAAAGGAATTAAACATTTCATGAAAGAAAATGTGGAAATCAAAATAAATGGTGGGAGTTGATGTACAGTCAAATCTTCATTGCCAGAAATGAGAAATTTTCCTCCCTACCCAGCAGTGTGAGCAGCCACCAGGCAAGAGCCACCACAAACAGGATTCTGGGGAGTCTTTCCCTGCACCCCTGTGACTGTGCTAATATAACCCATGGGGGATCACCCTGGTCATTAACCAGCCCGTGGGGAAGGGTGGTCAGCCGCCAGTTGGCAGTAGTAAACCCTATTTGCAGCTTTCCAAAAGGAGCAAGAATTCACATGCCGGGGTCAGAATCATCCCCAGGGCATTTCAGGGTCCTGTGCTTATTGAACTTCTGGGGAGCACCATCAAGACATGGCCTCAAGGTCAGGAAGATGCAAAAGGAAAATGGCTGGGACCGGGGCTTGCACATCGCAGCACTGAACAGCAGATGATGCAGTTTGTCTTCTGTACCCAGGAGGGCAGTAAAGCAAGACACAGGGCACCGTTCTGCCTCCGTGCAAAATCTTGCTGAGCTGTCATCTCAAGCACCATTTGCAGCCCCATCTCAACATCTCAGAAAGGAAATAGCAGAGTTAGGGAAGGAACACAGAAAGGCAATGACGAAAGGGACAGATCAGCTGTCTTGCAAGGAGAAATAAAAATGCTGAGGGGGCATACAAGCACAGCTTACAAAATCATGAGGGCACAGGAAAAGTTAAATGCACAACTTATCCACCAAAGCCTTCAAATACCAGACCTATAGGTCACTCACTGAAAATAGCGGGGGATCAGTTTAAAACATACACGCTGCTTTTTTTCATGGGTTGTAGTGAAGTTGTGGAATCTGTTGCCATAGAAAGCTGTAGAGGCAAAAGGTTTGAGCAGGCATTGTAGCAGTTCATGGACAACAGGTCCAGAAACAGATACTGAAGGAACAGACCAGGACTTTCCCCTCTAACATCCTTCGCACAATGAATGTGGGTATTAGAGGAGTACAAGTGGAATGGATGGCAGAAAGCAGCTAGATTTGTGTGTTCTCCCTAAACAGCATTTCTGATTGCCACCATCAGAGACTGCTCTGACTGCATAGGGCATTTCTTGCGTTCTTGGAAACCCAATGAGATATCCATGAGATTTCCATCAGGCTTTAACTGATTCCTACACAGCATCCAATAAATAGGCAAAACCTTTGCTGGTGCAGACCTTGAGGAAGGAACCGAGATGTTCGTAACTGGTGGGAGAGTAATAAGCTCCTAACAGCCAACTTCAGGGACTCTATGAAGAAAATCACCGAAATGATGGGGCACAAGCTCAGCAAAGAGCAGGATTAGGGGGATACTTATGTATTTGACTTGTGCAGGGTGCTGGAGGCTGGGGTGGGCACTAAAACACAAGTCTCAAAGTGGTCATTCTTTGAAACAGGATAAAGCATGCTGATTAGTGGTAGAGTCAGAAAATTGGGCCCAATTTCGATTTTCTCCTAATTGGTTCAAATAAAGATAACAAAATAAATACATAAATTAATAAAATAGAGATACAGCTTTTCCCTGTGCACTTTGGTTCTTCCTGTCTGAGGCTTTCCCAGGTATAATGCACAACACTACTACAATGCTTACAACACTAACCTTGCTTACCAACCAGGGGCCGGTGATGTACACAGTGTGACAACAGCACTTGTATTCAGGGTTGTTCTACAAAACACTACTTTCTGGTTTTCTAGTACCCAAGAAAATACTGTATTAGGGCAGATAACAAGTCCTCAAATAGTTGCTTGTGGCTTTCTTAAACACAACAGTTTTTGAAATTATTACGCCAAGAAAGTTAATCTGTAAAACAAGAAAAATGGACTAAGCTGACATCCAGGGTTGCCTACTCTGCTCCAGACAAATCAGTGATGAAAGATATGTTAATCCCACTGTGAAATATATTGTAGCAGCATCACCCCAAATATACTATCTGGCATTGCCCCTCCCCACCTCAGTTTGCTGCATCAGTTTCTCCTTGACCTCTTTTGTTTAAGTATAAGCCAGTGGCTGAAATGATCTTTCAACCAAGTCTACTCCTTTTGGGCTTTCAGCAAAGACTTAATTTAAACACAAGTTGAAGCTTATGTTCTTAGTCCTACGCCATGCAATTTTTGTTCCACGAGTCCTTTCATCATCCAGCAGGGTTTGTTTTGGTTTTCTTTTTGGCTATTTTTAAATTCTTTCCCTTACTCCTGTTTTTAGTAGTTGTTTCTCCTTTTTCAGCCTTGGTAGCCACAGGTCGCAGGCCTGTCAACCCCAAATAACTAGGCTGTCTGTACCACTGCAGAAACTACTTCGCCTTTTCCTTTCCATCTCATCCTGTTATGATGCTTTTTTGTAGCCCTCTCCCAGCTACATTTCTCCCAGGCTGAACCACACAGTATGGTCAGGACCTACTTTTAGTATCCCAAGTCTGGTGCTCATTTGCCTCAGCAGTGATTCGCTTAGCCTAACGCAACCATATTTGCAAGTTTATAAGGACAGCTCATGCTCTGATGCATCTCCTTTGTGCCCAGAGACTTGCCTGGCCTTTTAACTGAATTCAGAATCACAGAAATATGTTTATAAACACTGTAATATATTATAAATATATTTTATATTGAACTGAATTTGTATTTAACTCTCTGGTAACGTTTACCAAACACTAACTTTTATAAATATAATAAAACACACATGACGTAAAAGGTAATAAAAATAGAGACAAAGGAAAGTTAATCGCTCAAATAAAGTGTAAAGAAACAGAACCCAGATCCTAAATCCAATCTTTTTTATTTCAAACTTCCCAGGAAATCTACCCAAATTACCTATATTATTAGTTATTACTGAAGAAGTTGTTTTCTATCATTGCTATGGTGGCCACATCTGCAAACCCAGCTTTGGAGTGAATGTTAATTATCAGTCCTGAAAGAAAGTGTCCTCAGTCACTATCAGAGCTACTTGGAACTATGGAGGTTAAACATGGTATCTACTAAAGAAGTATGGTTTTTTTTCCTTTAAACTCAGTGTCAGAAGGAAAGGTTAATTCTACAGTTGACTTGTCTGAACAGAACATGAGGAAAATTTCATAGTACATGAACTAAGAATTGGACCCAAGTCCTGACAGAGCAATGGTTCGTGTGGTAAACAGTCTGGTTCTCAATAATATGGAGCCCCATGTGCTTTCCAAATATGTTTTGTTTGCTAGTATGAGACCAAGCCAGTAAGTACTTCATCTTCCACAAGGTTTCTTGGTACTAACATTCTGTTAATCTAATAATTTTATATTTACACAGTACTATGGTATTTGTCAGACGTTAGGAACTGGCTTTGAGAAAGCCTCAAGGCTTTATTTTAATCACACGCCATTTAAGAACAGACATGAACGAAGAATTTAAAGCTGCAGAAATGGCCATGCAGGAAAACAAACCATTTTTAAAAGCCTAGCATGCTAATGAGAGAGTGATCAGCTTTTCAGAAGTTTAAAATAAAACAGCAAACTAAAAAAACCTGAAAAACAGAATCTTTCATTGCCTATTTTTTAATGCATAGTCATAGCCTGAGCTAGTTTAAATGCACAGGTGTTATGCATGCAGCATAAGTCTTTTCCATCTCACTCCAGAACAGATTAGTACATGGAAAAAAATCATTTTCTAATCAAGACTGCCACATGATTCAAAACGAGGTTTCACACTTCTGGTATACCAACTGATGTGGGTAACATTTAGCATAAGATAGCTCTTAGATTTTCACCTGCTGTTGTTTAATAGATTTTCTTCTGCCACTGACAAGTGTTTTAGACTACTTTAATTTTAAGCCTCCAGAGAATGCTATTAACAATAAGTTTGACTGCAGGAGTAGCAAAGAAAAGATATGACAAAATTAATGCTACACATTAATGGAGGTAGGCCTAAAGCTAGGTCTACACTACATATTAAGGTCTAAGGTCTATGCTACACATTAATGGATATAGGTCTAAGGTCACACCTTATTTTTGTGCATTCATGCCTCTCAATACAATGGGTTAGGAACACTGAAAGTAGCAAAGCAACTCAACAGCTGAAAGAAAAGAATAGGGAATATGAAATGCAGGTCATGGTAGGATAACTCCTCTGGTTTTTTTCTTACCTTCATAACTACTCCAGCCGTTTTTTCTGCCAGTTCTCCATCTACTACAGAACAGATGCAATTCACCAAGAGAATAAGGGCTTATGCTGCCTGTTGAGATGGAAGAAAAGACCACAAGAGAGATGCTCGCACGGCTGTAAATCACAGGGCTTTGAAATGAACTGTACAAGTCCTACCAAAACATATGCTAGAAACCATCTGTGTAGGAAAAGCAACAGGAGGAAGAAAGGAAGGAAAGAACTAGAACCTAAATTTCAGTGCTCTCAATTACATTTTTGTTTTAGTATTTCTTCTTGTGTGTCCAGTAAAAAATATTTTGTAATACTAGAATGAGATGCTAAAAATGGGTAGTGTTCTGTCTACAATAAGTGGGTGACAATATGAATATTGAATATCTAATTGGAATGTTCAAGATAACCTGTACATCAGCAGAAGTAATTGTGTGTGATTAATCTAAGTCTGAGGAGTAACAACTGTCACACTCGGAGCTCTAACCGTATGATTCATTTAGCAGATTTACAATCTGTTGATAACACCTGAACCTAACAGCAACAACCAAAAATCAATGTGACTATTAATGATTTGAATTTGACCTGACAAGAATAGTGTTTTCATAGCATCCAAGAGACTATTAGTTAAACCATGCAATCAAAAAATTACCTGAAAGAAATACTGTACTTCAGAATATGTTGTGTTAATGCATTGTAAACACCTTGCTGTTCCCTGTCCAACAAGTCCCGTGCGAAAAGTGTGGGCTCCACTGTCTGAGATCTTGTATGGTATGCAGCTAGAAATCCATCAGTGTCTGTACTTTGAATATCCCTAAACCAGACCTTAAATTGACAGCAAAACACCTCAAATAGAGAAGTGTAGCTTTCCTTTTAATACTTAACCCATCATTCTAAACATGACGTATGTAACGTGTCCACAAGTACTGGAGTCTTTCACAACAGAAAGTTGATCTTTTAATTTATTTCCATTCACTTAATCAAAATTCACACCTGAAAACAGATTCGCCAAAAACATTTCAAGTGGCAATAGTGAGAAAGCTCGAATTTCCAAGGAAACAGGAAAAGTCCTGAACAAATGCACATAGGGGTGACTGAAGCAAATTTAGGAATCTTGTAATTATATCTACTTGGAAGTGGTCACTTTTACAATGGTCAGCATTCAACCACAATTCAAACAGAAGGGCTATAAAAATATTTAGAATAGTGACAGCTTCAGATTCAACAGATACAGAAATTCAATGTCTGTTTGAGATATATGGTTCCAATTTCAGCTGTGATGGTTGACACAGATAAGACTATTGCAAGCCAGATGACATCTTACAAAAATTATGTCAAAGTCAGTTCAGAAATATCTCAGTTCACTCACCCAAACTGAACAATATCTTCTATGCCAATAGTGCAATTGGTAATGATGAAGATGCTTTCATCAGCTCATTGCTAAGGCAGTATACTTTCTGTGCTCTGCATCACATTAAAATCTGCCTTTTAACCCTAACAGGACAAAAAAGGCTTGGCTGGTAGGCAATTTCACAACTAGCAAAGGACAAATTCATTTAAGGAACCACAGATTAAAAATTATCACCTGGAATTCTCTTAGGGTTGTGTTGGTACAAATTGCGTAGATGTGTACCAGAACACGACCTGTCTACTTCTGACTGAATGAGATCAAAGAGCTTCTGTTACAAACTGAAAGCTTCCCTCCATTAATGGGACAGTAGGGAGGAAGCTGACAATATATCCTGCAATGCCCAGCACAGACAGGCTGCAGAATTAGTGTTATTTTAACCATCCCAACGCCAAAACACCCCACATGCAACCTGAAAGCATGTCTGGGGGGGAGTCCCCAGCTATCTGTGGGTTCAACCCATTCGGCAGGACAATTCGTATGTCAATTCTTGCAATAAGTGACTTTGCAAAAGCTCAGAAGGACTTTTCCTTTCAGGGTTTTTTTTTCTTTTTTAAACAAATGATGGAAAATACAGAACTACTTTCCAAAGAAGAAAACCTTTTACTCTTCCTCAGAAAAAGTAATTACAGTTGATCTGAAAATACTGTAAATCAAAACATTAAGAAGAATCTTTTGGTATTCTTAAGTTTTCTTCACAGTCCCGGTGAGGTGAGCTTAAGAAACAAAACCGCTTGCCTACCAGACAGTCAACTCTTCTATCCATGATAAATCTGTTGTTTCATTACAGATTAGTTTGGCAAGTAAAGGAATCCTACTTTGACATACATGTCCCTGAACACTACCGTCAGACAGACACTTACATCTCAGAGACAAACACTTTAACATGCCATCCCTGCAGTAACTTGCAAAGTAGATGCTGCTTCTTCTTGCTATGCTTGGTTCCAGGATTGTGTAGTCCTGGTCAACTTTGGGCTCCTTTCAAAGGCTAGGAGGGACTCAATGACTCTCGAGGGGAGAAAAAGAGGTATCACTCAAAGGTTAGGGCTTAAATTCCCATTCTTTTTCTCCCTAGGCAAGCAATGTTTTATCACAGCAACTTAAAATGCTTCTAGGTAGGTACAGTGCTTCTTCAGCAGCAAGAAAGATAACGGGCTCTGAAAACGGGTTGCCTGCTTTAGTGCCATAAGCACAGTCCTTGCAATGCACAAACCATCCAAGACCAATTTTATAATGAGCTGAAATACAATGAAAGTCAATCTTCATCCCATGCGCACCTCCAGCACCAGGTGCTGCATCACTTGACAGCTGGTACCCCACTCATTAGTATAATCTGCTATTGTCCTAATGAGCCCACTGGCT
Organism: Morus bassanus; assembly: GCA_031468815.1. Taxonomy (NCBI): domain Eukaryota; kingdom Metazoa; phylum Chordata; class Aves; order Suliformes; family Sulidae; genus Morus; species Morus bassanus. Next base: position 68,759,486 of record CM062571.1, read on the forward strand.
TGTCAAGAGCCCTGGATCCTCTGTTATCTCTAGGATTAAATGATTGCCTGCTTTTTAAAACTGCTCTCTCAAGAATACAGGAAAGTAGAAAAGTGTGGCTCAGGATGATGAATTCACAGTGAAAATGTTTGAGCAATACATTTAATTACCTAGACATTCTCAATTTGCACCTACAAGGAGATAAAACCATAGTCAACACTTCCAAGAAACTAAATCTTTTCCAAGTTTTTTTTCTTCTTTCAACTGATTTCAGTTGCCAAAACATCCCCATTTCCCAGCGCTGGATAGTTCTAGCTCAGTCAGCCAAAGTACCCAATGCAGTGCCAGTTTTTTTGATCAAGCTCAAGAATAGTTCAGCTGACAAACATCAAGATTTTCACCAGCTTTAAGCCCACAGTGTTACTTCACCAAAACATGATTTTGCATTAAACCAAAACCAATTGCTGCTGCCTTTTGGCAGCAGCGTGATTTTAACATGAGCAAAGTCAGTAATGACCTGTCCCCTAGTTTCATAAGGAATAAGTGGAACTTTCGAAAGTGAACTTGCCATTATGCTTCAACTATGTCATGTAAATTTTTAATATACATGTATTTCTAAAGATTATAGTAAATATTAATGTTATGCTATTACAAAAGTTTTGCTTAGCATTTGTAAGTCATCACTATAATAAAGTTTTGCTTTACAAAGCAATTCAGAGTCTAGGAAGAATAACTAATATAAAATAAAATAGGTTGGAAGAATTCCCTCTCATTTTGATTTAATGACATACAAAGCTTAGGCTCTAACTACACTTAACTGTCTAGTATCCTTTATAGTATACATTTGTTTTGAAAATATAAGATAAACAGAATATAATTACACATGCTGATGTGTACTTTTAAATGGTCTCATCATGCAAATGTGCAGGTTTTTGCAGCTCTCCTAGTTGTCTTTGTCTTACTCTAATAAAGCAAAGATGTAACTCTTTTCCCCAGCAGCGGGATCACAAACAAGTACTTTAAAATCTGTTTATAGAAGAGAGAGAAATAAAAAGAAAAGAGGAATAGTTCTTAAGGGAAAGCTTTCCAATCATTTTCCAATTAAAATCCTAGCCTTGAAACAGTTCAGGACTTAGATAATGAGAACACTAAGGCAAACTGTTAATTACTTTTTATTTCTGTGAAAATTGCAAGATATTTTGAGCGTAATTGGTACAGCTCCTCTACAGTATTACTCCAAAGGCACTAGGAGGAGCTCTAAATGTTCCCCAAAAGAGACTAATTACCGCCTAATAGCTGTTAAAGTAGGCACAGTTTACTGGGTTTGTTGACGTAGATTTTACGTAAAAAGTATGAAATACATCCATACCACAGAAACGTAAGTTTATTACCAGAGATAAAAAAGACCTCCTACAGAACAAATTTTATCAATGTTTCTTGCTACTGTGGTGTCTCTCTCTCTGTACATATTTTTATATTTATCTATCTATATATCTGTTCACACTATTCATCCTATGCATGTACATTTTGTGTTCCCATCAGAAGTAGAATGGTGATGGCCACAGGTGAGTTGGCCTCCCAGGCTAGTAGCACATGCCTGAGTGGATATATAATGATGTACATATATTGTATAAAAACTTTCTTGGTTTGGAAGAAGACTATGCTGACCAGAGGTAAAAGGCAACACTTTGCAGAAACCTGGTTTAAAATAGACTTTCTTTACAGATGGCTCTTAATAACAACTTTAACTCATTAGACATACCTATTTAAGCTGTATGTAGCCAAAAACTGCATTATGGTTACCTTAGGTTACACCTACATGGCCACAAACATCTCCCCTGGGGAGTGGTTTCTTTCCTGCAGCCCAAACAGCACAATACAGACCACATCTACTCTATCACGCCCACACCGCACTTGCATTGCTCAGTATCTGTTCTACGATTCTTAGGTCTTCTTCTGACCTGCACACTTCCTTGGTACAACACATGCACTGTGTGCACGATTTGCCTGTTCATATCAGAGAAACAGATGCCTTAAGGATGGCTCCTGCCTTTGTGTAGCACTCTTTGCAATGACATCTGCACATACTGGTCTTGATACCTCTACATCCACTGCATTTGCTCCTTGTACTCCTGCCAGAAAGCCTCTGACATCTTCTCTCCCCAGTTTGTGGGCCTGGCTTTTTCCTGCAGGTGGAATCACAAGAATTGCTCCGCAGATCCTAGATTTTACTCCAGGTTAAGGACCTGAGCTGCCCATTCAGGTACATGGTACTGCTGCTGCAGGCCAGATCACCTGAGCCATCACCATTCTATTTCTGATGGGAATGACTAATGTATACACACAGGATGAACAACAATGGGACCACAACTTTCTGGATATCAAGAAGCCTAACATCTGCTGTTCAGCACTAACACACCATCTCCCAGGATGCTGTATGGCTGGAGATGAGGGTTACCATTGCCCTCCAGAGCTATGCCATCACTGACTCATAAAGGAGAGTAGGGAAACCTGTGCGTGTCTGCAATGAGCATGTTTGGGGGGGGAAGATTGTGTAATTTGAGTGTTGGCTCCCCAAATATATATAACATAAGGCTGGGCAGGCCCTACCAGCCAGGGGCTCCTCAGCTGTGTTGGGGCCATCAACAAGAACTGTATCCATTTTTCATCTCCCATGAAGTTCCTACCAAGAAATCAGTTGCAAAGGCTACCTCCCCATCACCCTTGAAGACCACTGAGAAAGATGACACCAAGGTCTTACAATTTCTCTCTTTACCAGAAAGGTAAAGCCAAGATCCTCTTCCCAGGCACAGATACCAGCCTACCCAAGGTTCAAATACCAGTTTAAGTCTTGGCAGATACTGTGCATCTCCTTCTGACATAATCACACAAGCATTCACTGATGCATTTCCACTAGCCTTGCCCACCTGCAAGACCTTGACCACTGTGTGCATTGGTCAGCTGACCACATGATGGCAGAGCCTAAGGGACTGGGTGAATGCCAACAGCCCCAGTCCCAGGTGCGGCTGCTTCCCCAAATATGCAACAGTTCTGCAGTGTGCTCTGGGATAGTTTCCTAAAGGAAATTACTACAGTTTTGAATTGAAAGGTCAGTGCCACCAAGCGAAGAGCCATTTGCGTGTAACTCAAAGAGGCAGGTGTCAAAAGCAGAAAAACAGTTTCAGGGGCTCAGCTCCAGATGCAATTTGTACCTTGAAGATTAAAAACTCTGCAGCTGGCATTAGTAACAGTCTGACAGCCATGAAATCCATAGAGAATCCTGACAGTCCCGAGGAGATGATATTTCTGCCTGTGTTCAGAGGCAGAAGACATTGCTATATAGATCTGTGGTTAAAGAAACAGTGAACTTTGAAAAAATGGCCTGGGCAGCCATTATGGCCAGGACCAGTTCTCTGGTCCTGAGCTTATGCTCATACAGCTAAATAGGCTTCTCCCACCAAAAGTGGCCTCATTCATATCACCCACTGGGAACAGTCCTTTGCCAAATGTTTCAAACTGTATGTAATGCAAAGAGACTGCTTTTCTTTAAACAGGCATGTTTGCTACCACTGCTGCTTGGAAGAGAAACACACATCTGGGCACTGCTCCATCTGTACATAGTTCAGGTGTCATAATCTTTAGAGAGCACTGTCAATAGCACTGTCTATAGAACAACGGGTAGAGAGATCAGTAAGGCCAACATCTGCCCATGCAGCTTGAAGAGGGTAGCCCAGCCAATAACACTAATTCTGAAAAAAAGAACATCATCTCTAGCTGTTGTAGTACCTATTTTTGGAATTTGCAGCACAGATCCAATCACGTCTACCTCAAAAGGGCTCTAAGGCATCCCATCCTGTATTGAGTGTATGAGAAGCTTACGAGTGCAACAAAAAGCCAACATCAGTGCCCATCATGGCTGCATCATTCTCTGTATATCCATTCAAAGCCCGAGACATAAACATTTTCTTTCTTCAGTCCAACTGATGATCACCAAATGCTACTCCCATAAAAATGTAGTTTTCCTGCATTCTCCCTTCATCTTGGTATCATGTATCTTGCCTCTGCATCTCCCTTCTGTATCCAGAAGGAATCTTCTCATGCATGAGTGACTTGGATGTCTCAGTCAATTCTCTGTTATGTCTGTTTTTCTAATCTGCCTCTTCTTTGGCTAGATAAGGCTGCAGAGAGACAGTGGCTCCTGCTACTGCTCAGCTTGGGCATCTTAATCAAGCTCAACATTCCCCCAAAAGGGGAAAAATAAAGCTGTTAATCTGCCACCTTGTCATGCATCCTGGCAACATCCTCCTCCTCCTCTGCCAGGAGTCCTTGAAGCAGTTGATCTGACAAACATCTATAAATTCAAGCTCAGCTATATTCAGTAGACACTATCCCAAGCTACACTGTTCCAATAGTCCTGAAAATATCTGCCCTGGAGGACTTGGCACTCTAAGGCAAGTAAGCCCTTCTTTACACACCTTGGAGTCAGTGGATATACTCTACAATTCTTACAGCCTACTGATTTCACACTTGTAGACCTGGTTTTGCAGCATCCAGAAGAACATGGCCATCCTTGGAAGTCAGGAAGGAGTTAACACATGTCAATGGGTGATGCAATTTTTTATTTTGTCAGCTGAACTGTCATCTGTGGTAGCACACAGTAGAGCTGAGGAAGCAGAGGAACGGTACTTCTCTAAAGAAAGATTTCAGATGTATTGGATGCTTGTGACACTGAGTAAGAGCTGGAGGAAGGGAATTAGAATCACTTTCTAATTTCATTTCAAAGTTGTCACACAAAACTGAATTTTAGGCACAGGAATTTAAGAATGGGAAAGATAAAGTGAGATGTTTGTAGGCAGGTCAAAGGATGATGCTCAGAATATCAACAGTATGAAACTGTATAAAATGACAGTCTCTGCCTCCATCTGTCCAAACAGATTTCTGTGTTGAGTTTGGTTTTGGCAGAAGGTAGAGATTAAAGAACTTAAACAAGGACTGTAGTATTAAGACCTTTTCTCTAAGTCCAGAGCTGCACTTGAAGTCTGTTGATGAGCAGAAGAGGACAGCCTTTTCTTCCAGAGTGTCATTGCACTGTCCTTTGAAACCAAGCATGCTGCATCTGGCAGTACCACACTTCATGTATACAGATCTAGCTAAAAAGCCCCATTGTATGAGTTTTCTGTGTTGACTACCCATGTATTCAGTAACAACCAGGGGCTCTACCTGCTGAGCTACTGGCATTTTTGTTACTGTTTCTTGACTTCAATAGCAGTTTTAGCATTATCACCACACTTAGCCACTCCAACTCGAACTGCTCAGCACCAGTATGACTTGTCACATGCCAGTAATTTTCAACCACTAGCAATAATCTTACACTACTTAGACTGTGCTTCAGTATTGCTTGTTTCCTGCTTCAACTCACAAGACAGAGCTGTTTCTAGACTTTCATTTTAGATACTGGCTGACCCAAACATCATGGCTTCAGCTCTTAAAAACCAATTAGATTCCACAGCATCATCACTGCAAGTTTTATCCTGACATCTGGTGTGCAATATGGCACAAAGATGGCAGCATAAACCTGTCTAAAGCAGCAGGTTTACAGGAGTACTACAAGACTATAAATGACATAAAACATATTTGAGAGCAGCATAAAAGATAAAGGCTTCATGATAGTCAACACAGCCTCCTAGGTGTTCCACCTTGGCTTCTCATCAACGATTTCATCTATTACCAAGTTCAATTTATGTAATGCCATAACTTTTTATTGATTGCTGTTACGTCTGCAGGAAAAAATGAAGGGTTTAGGAGCATTTCATATTATGTATTAAGTAGCTGCTGAATTTTCGCATTGACTGCATCACATCCATCAGTCTGCCCTACACACGGCGGCCACAATTCCCACAGCCTTCAAATCATACTTGCTGAAAAGTTGCATAATTATATTCTATCCAATCATTGCCAGGATTCTGGATATCTTCACACCATCTTTTTCTTTTGTACAGTAGACAAAAACATTCAATAATTTCAAACTAGTGCTTGACCATTTATTTAGTATAAAACCATTGTTTTTCTATTTTTCCAGACTGCAGTGCCCTCTGTCATGTCACCAAGCTGTTAGCTACTTCCATTTTGCCTTAGAGTCCCTATAATAATATTTGTTCCATACTGACACTAACACAAATATTTTCTAGGTTAGAAAGGAAGAATTCAGTTGAGTTAACAAAATATAGGGAGAGACTGGGATATGCAGTTGAATAAAGTATGTGCAAGGAAAGCAGGACAGAAAAAGGGAACCTTTTTAAATTTTTATCTTCAGTAAGAGGCAGTGCTCACCCATCACTGCCCAAGACTTTAGCCCCTCTAGGATCTGTCTCTTAGACATGCATAAAAGCAATTCCTTCTCCAGTGAAGCTGGATATACTGTTGCTGCCTCTACTAAAAGTTATGTCCAAAATCTACCTGAATCACATAATACAGCTACCTCAGCTTTGTACATAACCTCATGTGCTTATGAGCTGAGATAGTCCTTCACAGGCTAGATGGCAAGCACTCCTTACTCCCATACCTCCACAGGAACAAGACTCTCATGTGGTTACCATCATTATATTGCCACTAGTCAAGATATCAACAGCCACATAATCACTGAATGGAGATAGCTGTAAGTTTCTAGCTTTATGCAAGCATTAGGAATCACATCCATTCAGCTGATTGTCATCCTTAATCAGCTATTAGCTCTGGAGAAAGTACAATAAGCACAGCAAGTCCACATGAAGCCATTAGCAAACTACAAAGCTACCACATACCATTTATACTATTCTTGCATAGGCAGGAAATTAGCCTCGCTAGGAGAAACTTTGGAAGTTTTCTGTAAAGAACACTGATTCTCCAGGAAGTAAGGATCAAAAAAAGGCTGTGAGTGCTGAAATGCCCGTTCTGAATTCAACTACAAATACATTTCAGCTTGTCACAGATGGAAGCCTCTGTACTGCTAGTACAAACATCAACCTTTTGTACTGATACACTTTTACCCCCACTTTTACCCCAGTGCATAGGTATCATTGATATTATTGGCATGTCAGATCCAAAAGGTGTTTTAGGCTTCACCAGCTATGCTCTAAATATCTCCTCACCCCTTCAGATGAGTACAAGAGTGGGGAGTGATGGAGTCAATAAGCAAAGGGCATGGGGTCATGTGAAAGGAAGGAATCACAAAATCAACAATATGGGGCTTAGGCGGGGTCACTTCCAGCATTTACAGGTAAAGCAAGGAAATACCTGCAAGGCACCATTATGGAGAAATTCCCAAAACCCTTTTTAGTAAGTCAACATGCTGGGGTGCCTCACTGAAGTGCCCCTATGCTAATGCACACAGTGTGGGGAATAAATGTGATGAGTTATAGATCTATGTGCAGTTGCAGGGCTACGATCTCATTGGGATCACGGACATGTGATGAGATGGCTCCCACAACTGGAGGGATATAGGCTTTTTAGGAAGGACAGGCTGGGAAGACGAGGGAGGGGAGTTGCCTTTTAGATGAGAGAGCAGTCAGAGTGCATGGGTTTCTGCCCAGGGATGGATGATGAACCTGAGGGAGCTGGCTGATGTCATTGTGAGACTACTCTCTATAGTCTTTGATTGACCACAGTGATTGGGAGAAGTGCCTGAAGACTAGAGGAAAGCAAATGTCACTCCTATCTTCAAGAAGGAGGATCCAGGGAACTACAGGCCAGTCAGGCTCAACTTGATCCCTGGAAGGTGATGGAGAAGCTAATCCTGGAAAACATTTCCAAGCACATGAAAGAAGACAATCATCAGGAAGAGTCCACATAGACTCACCAAGGGCAAGTCATGCTTGACAAACTTGATAACCTTTTATGATGAAATAACTAGCCTGGTAGACAAGGGCAGAGCAGCAGATACAGTCTACCTAGACTTTAGTGAGGCTTTCAACACTGTCTGCCACAAGATTCTCATAGAGGTGCTGTTGAAGTATGGGCTGGATGAGCAGACAGGGAGGTGGATTGAAAACTGGCTGAATGGCCAGGCCCAGGTGGTGGTGATCAGTGGCACAAAGTCTAGCTGGAAGCCAGTAACTAGCAACGTACCCCAGGGGTCAATACTGGGTCTAATCCTGTTTACCATCTTCATTAATGATGTAGGTGGTGGGACAGAGTGTACCCTCAGGAAGTCTGCAGATGACACTGCACTGGGAGCAGTGGCTGGTACAACAGAGGGTCGTGCTGCCACGCAAAGGGACCTGGACAGGCTGGAGAAATGGGCTGACAGGAACCTCATGAAGTTCAATGAGGAGAAGTGCAAAGTCCTGCACCTGGGAAGGAACAACCCCAGGCACCAGCACATGCCAGGGGCCACCCAGCTGGAAAGCAGCTTTCAGAAAATGACCTGAAGGGAGTGTGTAAAGAGGATGCAGCCATGCTGTTTTCAGCTGTGCCTAGTCACAGGACTAGCAGCAATGGGCACAAACTGAAACACAGGTGATGTCATTTGAACATCAGGTAACACTTTTTCACTGTGAGGGTGACTGAGTGCTGGCACAGGTTGCCCAGAGATGTGGTAGAATCTCCCTACTTGGAAATATGCAAAAGTCTGGTCATGGTCCTGGGCATCCAGTTCTAGGTGGCCCTGCTTGAGCAGGGGGGGTGGACCAGATGACGTGCAGGCCTCCCTTCCAATCTCGAACATTTTGTGATACCATATTTATTGGTTCCCACATTGCTTCCCCCTCAGGTTCACTGAGCCATTGGGACTATTTCTCATTGTGGTAATACCTTCGATTTCCTCAGCTGCAGAGATATTTCAGGACAAATTTCTCCCCAGCATTTGCACAGTAAAGCCCTGAGCATCAGATTACAGCAGCATACAAACAATTAAGAACAGACCTGCCAGATGTCAAGGTTTGATCTGAGCAGTCCAAGCTTTGGCACTGCTTCCAGGAATTATCATCTCAGGGACTTCCTGAGCCAGAAGTGAGTCTTTGTACTTAATAGTCATTTACACATTTTTCTTCTGTGAATTATTCCAATCATTTTTTGAATGCACGCAAATCTTTAGCATCCACAATGTCCTGTGATGAGCAGTTCCACAGCTAAATTGCATCTTATGATGAATTATATTTTGCATTTGTTTTGAACCTACCACAGGCTAGGTGGCTTTGACACCCACTAATTCCTACACAGAAAGAGGATGGAAGAAGTTCCCTATGCAATTTGTGCCATTCAAAGCTTTATACATACATAACCCAGATCAGTTCTCTCTTTGAGACCAAGGAGTCTGGGTTAGGACTCATCAAACTGTTCCTCATACAGGAATTATTCCACTCCTTGATCAGAAAACCAGCCATCTATTAAATAGAAGATTTCCAGTGTTACTATATTCTTCTTGAGATGAGAGGACCAATTATAAAATGTTCAAGATGTCAGTATACCATAGATTTATACAGTAACATATCCATTTAGTGATGAACAGTTCAAGAAAGAAAAGAGCACAAGCAAAGGATGTTGCTGAGGGAGGATGATGTTAATTGCATCTACTAAGCTTCACAATGGAGAATGATGACTTTAGAGCTATGAATAAGCCTGAGAAATGCAACATTTCTACACAAGGCAGTGAAAGGACTCTTGTGACAGAAACAGCAGCTGCAAAGAGAGGAACAAGTAGCATCCACAGAATTTGTTTTAACTGTTCGTGACATAAGTCATAGCCACATTGCTGATGTGCAAGACCATGGAAACAAAAGTTATGGCTGCAATATTCAATTACTTTCCCACTGTGTGTACAATAAAATGTGAATGTGCAAAGACCGAGTGAATTTTTGGTGCACCATGCAGAAAAAACTGTATTATAGTCCTTTTTCTTTGCAGACATATCAAACGAGACCAAGAAACTTTGTTTCTCAATTCCTTATTTTCATAAACAAGAAGGGAAAAAGCTTCCAGATTTTTAGGAAGACACTCATAAAACTTCCTTGACTATACCACGGTGCACAGGCATATGCCATTTACAAAAATGCTGGGTACTCTGGTCTGTAGCAGTATTAGGTTTGATTAAAGTTTGGCAAGCACTGAAAATTTGCTTATCCTGACTCCACAAGTAATGCTCTGCTCATAAAATTTCCACATTTCTTGTGTTTTCAGACTGCTACCTTCATCAGTTCCATGCTTTCACTGTTTGCCAAAGCAACTAAAGCCTGAAAAATAGCATGTTAGCATGGAATAGCAGCAGTCACTACATTTTCATAGTAACTACCTCCAAAACAAGTGTATGTTACTCAGAGATGTGTTCATCAGCAGGAAATGCAGACCTGATCGCAAATATATGGTGCATGAAGCTCTTCCAAATAAACAATGATTTTAATTTGCTAAAGATAGCTCAACATATTATGGCAATATCAGGAAGCAATACTCACACTGATTATTTTCAGCAACATCTGTAAGCAATGTGCACACTGAGCATTTTTGCCCTAATGAATGCTTTCAGGTCTAATACAATAAATAGAATACAAAGCAGTTCTCAAAACATAAGCATGCTTAAAGCAAAACCTCAGGTTCACCTCTGATATTTGCAGAGGAAGTGAAAAAAAAATGCAAGATTGAACCATAAATACAAGGCTAAATACAGTGATTACTGCAGGGAGTGTAGTAAGGCTGATGAATGAGGCTGAATTGCATTTTTTGTTAGCCCGCTCTGCGCTAATAGGATAATGTGGATATACTAACATGGCACATTTAAGTCTCATCTGTGTATTTTTCAATTAGCAAATAAAAAAGAAGGAATGATAATAATTTTGCCATCAAAAGCAGACTTTAGATTTCTTTTTAATTCCTAAAGAGAAGCAACCTGACAGAAACAATGACAATGGCAAATTACTATCATCATAAATACTCTATTATAAACTCTTCTTGCAGCCCTAGCCTTATACTTGAATTCTGAGCTTATTCTTTTTTTTTTTTTTTTTTTTTTGTTTATGACTGAATTTAGTAGGTATATGATTTATATAGAGATTTGGACAATCTAGACTGTTAGCCCACAGCCCACCAGTTGTGCACACAACTGGTGCTTTGCTAACTAGGTTTCATTTGCAGCAACAAATCTGTCCCACATTGATTTAACCTTAACAAGTTAGGGCATATTTGTTTTCTGAGATTTCTGGCTCCACAAAGGGCAAATTGTGCCTGACTAACCTGGTGGCCTTCTACGATGGAGTGACTGAATCAGTGGACAGGGAAGAGCAACTTATGTATGACAGTCCCACACAACATCCTTGTCTCTAAATTAGAGATATGGGCTCTTCTATGGGTAAGGAATTGGCTGGATGGCCATGACCAAAGAGTTGCAGTCAACAGCTCAATGGCCAAATAGAGATCAGTAACAAGTGGTGTCCTGCAGTAGACTGTGTCAGGACCAGTACTGTTCAATATCTTAATGACATAGACAGTGGGATTGAGTGCACTGCCAGCAAGTTGGCAGATGACACCAAGCTGAGTGGTGCAGTTGATATGCTTGAGGGAAAGGATGGCATCCAGAGGGACCTTGACAGGCTTGAGGAGTGGGCCCGTGTGAACCTCATGAAGTTCAACAAGGCCAAGTGCAAGGTCCTGCACATGGGTCAGGGCAATCCCCAGTATCAGTACAGGCTAGGGGATGAAGGGATTGAGAGCAGCCCTGAAGGGAAGGACTTGGGGATACCAGTGGATGAAAAATTGGATGTGAGCTGGCAACGTGCGCTTGCAGCCCAGTGAGCCAATCATATCCTGGGCTGCATCAAAAGAAGCATGGCCAGCAGGTGGAGGGAGGAGATTCTCTCCCTCTACTCTGGTAAGACCCCACCTGCAGTACTGCGTCCAGCTCTGGGGCCCCCAGCACAAGAAAGACATGGATCTGTTAGAGTGGGTCCCAGAGGAGAGCCACGAAAATAATCAGAGGGCTAGAGCACCTCTCCTATGAAGACAGGCTGAGAGAGTTGTGTAGCCTGGAGAAGAGAAGTCTTCAGGGAGACCTTATTGCAGCCTTTCAATATATATGGAGGGCTTATAAGAAAGATGGAGAGACACTTTTTGCCAGGGCCTCTTTAGTTTTCTAAACTAAAAGAGGGTAGATTTAGATTAGATATTTTTATATACTTTTTTATACTTTACATACTTTACTATGAGGGTGGTGAGATGCTGGAACAGGTTTCCCAGAGAAGTTGTGGATGCTCCACCCCTGGAAGTGTCAAGGTCATGTGGAATGGGGCTTTGAGCTACCTGATCTAGTGGATGATGTCCCTGCCCACAGCAGGGGGGTTGGACTAGATGATCTTTAAAGGTCCCTTCCAACCCAAACCATTCTATGATTCTAAGACAGAAGCAAATATTGAAGGACTGGAACAAGGACAGACTTCATGAGGCAATGAACATCTCACTGCTGCAGAATCTGTATCCTCTGGGCACAGAGCAACCAGTAAGGTTAGATCTCTCTATGGGTCTGTGCATCTATCAGAAGGTCACTCCTTGACTAGAGAGTATAAAAATCTGCATTCAGTCATGAGCTGGCCAAGCACAGAGATACCTGGAAGGGAGGCTATGCTCTGCATATCATACATAGTGGCAGTGTCAAATGCTTGTCCTCAGAGCAGATCTGATAACAACCGAACCTTGAGCTATTTTCAAGCTAAATCTGGGCTGGCCTTTGAAAACGTTGAGCCTTGGGACAGAGAGGGGTGAACTGCTCAATCTTGCAAGAGAAAGTCTCCTTCCTTTTACCTAAGTGGTCCCTAACTGACCAAATAATTTTGGAATCCCTGACCACAGGAGCACAGGTCAGAACTCACATATCCATGACTAGACACAATTCATCTTGGGATGTGCAGATACGTGTGCATACAATGTTGCTATAAATATCTTACAATTACAAGTAAAACTCATGACCTGCTATTCAATTACTTTAGTGTTTTTGTCGTCCTTTGGCCAGTGTCAGAGTAAATCACTGCCTGCAATTAGTTTTGGATTATAATGTACCTGAAATGAAGAACATTTCATCCAGTAGTGTTTGGAAGTAGTTTATCTGTGATAAGTCTTGTAAAATCAAGCTGAATTCTAAGAAGTTACTGAAGACTTTGACAGGAAAATGGGCAAGATTTGCATGTGCCATGATCCGGATCTGTCTGTAGTCTATGTTCCATTACAAATATTCTGTCCTATATACTTAATTTTCAAAAAATTCCATTTGTGCCAGAACGATGAAAAAGATAGCTAATTACAGTTTCTTAAATTAAACTAGCTCTGTAACATATTTTGGAGGAGTTGGCTATGTTACAGAATGCTTCGCAGTCTCCCTTTTTGACTCCATCCAAAGCCAAAACCTGATTAACTGCACAGTAAAAACCTTGAACAATCTCCAGACAAACAGAAAATAGGATATGCCAAAATTGGTTGAATTCAAAATCTTCCAGTGCACACATTTCAAAATAGCTCAAAGCACCATTTTTTACCAATAAAAAGACTAAATCAAAGCATAATTGATCAAATAAGAACAAGTGTTATCTACAGCCATTTCCAACCCATGTGATCAAAGGCAGAAAAGAAAAGCTATAGTAGCAATACACGGAATTTTAACTTTATTTCAGTGGGGCAAGCAACACAGTCACATGAAGGAAATATTTTTCTAATAAAATAGGAGTGAAAACATTTCAGCTAGTAAGTATTAAAATTAACTCTCAGCTTCAAAGACTTCTTAGTCATGGCCAATCCATTGACATACTTCGTTCTATCCACTATTTTGTGGGAAAAGATTAGCAAAATACAACTGCAAGAAGCTGCACAAAACCAGGCTTTAATTTGATGCATGACAAAAAATGAGCAAAACAGTCTTCCCACCAGAAATTACTAACTTAAAGTCAGTGCAATAGATTTGGAAACCTCTGACAGATTAAAAAGTAATGCCATTCAGCAAGACTGGACCAAGAAATTTTTGCCTGGCTGCTGACCTGAAATTCAGATGACTAGCACAAAACTACACAGAATTGAGAAGCAATACTAAAGCTCTGAGTATAACATAAGTGGAGATTAAGACTTACTGAAATTTGTCAGCCGCTAATACGCACGAAGTCAGTGTAAAAAGGGCATTTTTTTCTGTTCAGTGATTTTCACAAGTATTTTAATAGTTTATAAAACTTCAACTATTTTTTCTTCACTGATACTTTTAAAGAGTTCTGACAATAGTTGTTTCTACTAATCATCTAGGTTCAAAATCTTTGCTCATGTTCATTTTGTCCCAGTTTTTGTCATGAAACGAATCCAAAAGCACATGGGCTGGACATGAGTCCTACTGTGCATGAATGCTGAGAAATCAGAAATGAAATGCAAATAATTAATGAAAGTCCAAGAATTTTTAATCTACAACTAAGGGATGAGATTATCCAGCTTTGAGGTTGGGACTGACTTCGTTTAATAGAATGGATGTATTTGAGATTTGGCTTTTGCAAATGAGCCGTAACTGAGGAAGGGAAATTTTTGCTGTGAGAGGAGAGGAATATCGTGATGTGGCTGCTGTTCATGGGATTATCTCCAGCACTGGACAGATTTTGTTGGGACTAAATTACTCTGGGGAGGAAAAATGAGGTATTACCTGAGAGTATCTCTGAAGGTTTATCTTATGGATAAGTACAACTGCTGGCCAATATATTGACAACACAGGAGCTTCTGGAATACTCTTGCAGTCCCCAAATATTCACTCCTGTCACTATACCCCAACTCATGCATCTAAATATGGACTAATTTTAGCTCGATAATAGACATGTGGGGACAGTATTCATCAAAAGGTTGAGGCCATACATCAACAAGAATAAGTCCCACTTCACTGATTACAAAAAGCTAAAAAAGAAATTAAAAATATTATTGTAGAGTATATTTGCAGGAACCAAATCTTGTTTTTTATCATGGAGGAAGGAGGATTTCAGACCTCCTGAAAGTGTTAAATGCAAGGTATCAAACACAAACTCTTCAGGGAAATCACCACACCTTGAATAGTAACAGAAGTCCATGAGTCTTTCATATTAGACCTCTTACACTTGCACAGCAGACAAAACCAGCTCAGATAACACTCTTAAGCAGTACTTGTGACTGAGAAATGACATGCTACAGTTTTGTGTTGTGTGGGACTATTGGCTGACTATCCAAGAGAAAGCAATGCAGCATTCTTCTATACCAACACATGCCTTTTATAACCAGTGGTGTTTAAAGACACTGGCTGCATCAAACATGATGGCTGATTATTCAAGCAAGTTCAGAGAAACTTGCCAGGCAGCCTACAGATGGATTTCACGACCTAGTTTTGTGCATTAAGGAAAAAAAAAAAAAAAAAGATCAAATCCAGGCTTGCTATTTCTATGCTGGAGGGGAGGAATATCTCTACTTTCCTCCTACTCTTTAGGGGGAGAAAAGAAAAATAACTGCAAGGTACTTCGTTACTCATAGCCTCATTCACAATGAGTCAAACACATGAAATTCTCACATGAACTGCTGCAAACTTTCTGAACCAGCAGCAGTGAGTGTAGCTCTGCATACAATTGCAAGACTGAGTATGTACTGCCAAACGATTAAACCATTCTCACACAGGAAACAGCAAAAAGTCCTCACGGGCTGTGTCCATGTTACAAAATAACCCTAAGAAGCAAGCCTGGGAGTAGTAGCCAGCCTCCTCATCTACACAATAAATGCCCCAGTGATTCAAGTGGCTCAGTCCAGAATGAAACCTCGGATGGTTGGGGTAAGATGATAGCAACGATTGCTGTTCAGAGGTTGTATGGACAAGACCTTGCTAATATCACATCACCTTACTTGCCACAGTCTGCCACTTGCTTGTGTCAATAGTCTTGAGGCTTTCCAAGCTCAGACACATCTCAACACTGTACTCTAAGGCATCCTATATTCATCCTTCCTATCTTGCCGTATAAACACTAACTTGGCAAACTACAAAGTGGCCTTAACCATTATTTTGGGGCAAGCATAGCAGGGGAATACTAGAGCTGAGTGCTGCAGTCCATACCAGCATCACACAGAAGAAAATGAAAAGTGAGCTACTAACACACCAGGGAGGATGGTCACGTGCCTTTCCCTGCTATGATGAGCTGCTTCAACTGCAAGCATGTGCGGCAGCACTTGATTGTGCATGACCACTGGTCTAAGACCAGGTCTCTACTGCTACCAAAGCTCAGGACAGGGACAAGTGACATGGCCTCTACATCAGGCCCTCACTTGATTATGCTCCAGCCCTCCGAATGGAATCCCATCCTCCCAGTCAGGCTTGCCTCCCTCTCCTCTACGCAAAGCCTCTCAGCTTCCACCGTGCCAAACTTCTTTGGTCCTCACACCTCTTTGCTGGCCATCCCCACATATCATGTGGGCCAGGACTTGAGCAGTGGCTTGAGGACACTCATTCCTGAGGCACCACAGTGCTCAGGCAGACAGGGCAATGACCAACCCATATGAAGGCCTCATTTTCCTTTCTGTTTAAGAGCTTAGCTGAGACAAAGCTTATTTAAATTAATATTTTTCCCTAGTAAACCTCTGGCTAATTTTTTTTCTCCTTTAAAGACATGGCTACAAAAGGGCCACATGTGTATTCCAAATAAATGTTTTCTTCCCTGTGATCTTGCAGAGCCCATTGCACACTTGCCCTTTTAGCAGGTCCTGCTGTCAGTGGACAGGCCCACTACTGCTGTAGGTACCCAGCCCCTGATATGACATGAAGTGTTATTCAGTGACTGAAGTGAATGCCAAATCAATGCTGAGAGAGGCTTAATTACACTGGCAATGCTGAGTGAAACAGTAAGGACCTTGTACATAGTACTCTTGTTAACAGAATGCAAGGAAAACAAGTAAAATTGTACCCTTTCATTTTCAGAGTTGGAACATCACCCACTGATGTGGCAGGAAGCCTGCCAGAAAGCCAACCACTGCCAGTATTGATAACACCAAGATAAATGCACATTACAGCAAGCAGCTGTGCTACTGGAAGCACTTGGTGTTGCACCCTTGGTGCCAAAGGCTCTGTTGTCCTTCTCAGGAGCACTTTGATACACATACCCTCTTTGGAAAGAGGCAAAAGCATGGAGGACTTGGCACACTTGCGATGAACATTAACTGAGATATTTGACTGACTTTCTTGTGGCTTGTGGTTTTTATCTTACTGCTAAGATAAGATCAGCCAGTGTAAATAGACTACAAAGACTTCCATATCCCCACCACAAGCAGTATAGGAACTACTAAGTGTGCTATGTTTATGTACTCAGTACCAGTGACAGCACGCTGAGTATCACATTATACTGCTCACACAGCAATGCTTTTACTGAAGTGATTTAAGTAATTTTCTGGTAACTGCAATGTAATTTTAACACTATAATCAGTTATGCATAGTAGCTGTAAGTGTACCATTAGGAAGTTTATATACCATAATGCTTTTCAAATCAGTTTAATAATGCGCTATCACAGTATTTGACAGTGCCATTATAATTTTTTTGTATCAATATTGTGGAAGATCCATGACAATCACTACTGGGAGCAGCAACAGGGATGGCAGGCACTTGGCTAAGCTGGAAGAGGGAGGAGAGTGATGCTGCAGCAGGACATAACAGCAGGGCTTGACCCTCTTGCCACATGGACCCCCAGCACAAGTCCTGTCTTGGGGCAGGCACCACTCATGCCTCCAGCGGTCTAGTGAAGGACCACAGGAAACAAACATGCCCAGTTCAAACCAGAGACGTCTTGGGCAGTAAAAGGAGTTCTCTGAGGGACAAGAACAGGAGTAGGGAACAAAGACTGAAGAATCTCCCATCATACCAACAGATTTCTGGTCTAATCCAAATTACACAGTGTGCAGAGTGGGCATCTTCCAGACTTGTTGCAGCACAATCCTCATTTATCTCCAGCAACTTTTGCAGCATATGGAGCATCAGCTCACCTTGGAGTCAGCACAGATATGATACATCATATATGACAGATTGCACAGGCCTTGAATATATTTCATTCACTAATGACAAAAAAATTAACTTTTTGCTGTCAGTAGATAAGGACTATCACAGTGCTGTGTTACTCAAATAATTTCTGAGATTAACTATATACCTCAGCCCCCTCCCCCCCCATACTGCCTTCTGCAAGGTAGAAGATTTTAGAATTTAATTGTAATCAAGAAAAAAAAGGGAAAAGAAGTCCACTTGGCAGAACTGACAAGATAACTTAAGAAGTTGGACAGAGAATATGCAGAGTCTCTCTCTGAAGAAAAGAGAGATGCTAACTTATGCTTTGAAAATTATGGACTGGGGTTAAACACCAGAGGAATATTCCCTTCCACTCCTGTTATGTGCTTCACCCTTGATTTGTTATTGGTGACAGAAATTAAGAATTATTATGAAATTAGAATAACAAGATTAAAATATTGCTTGATCCTAGCAGCACACTGTTACACAAAACCTTGCAAAAGTAAATAATGCATTTGATACAGTAGGTAATTTGTCAAAATATTCTTACAGAAAAATTTACTGGGATTAAAGCTGTTCCAGTGATCAAGAGAGAAAATATTGATCAGTAGCCCCTTGCAGTGACAACAAACTGATTTAAAGCACTTAAATACTCAGTTTCCCAAGAAAATGAATGAAATAAACACTAGTCCTACTACCTTAACTAAGGGAATAAAGATGACAGGCTTACCCTGTCATTGCTGACAAAGGCTAATCCCATTTCAATCAACATTTTAACAAAAGTACTTGGCTAATTAAGAGCATTACCAACTAGTATTCCTTTATTTTACTTTGAGAATGTTAGTAGATTGAAAATTTTTTTCCAGTTTGAGAAAGGCAATATATAGATAAGCAACTAATTTAGAGAGATGTCCTCTTGGTAAATGGAATGGGAAGTTTTTTACTATTTCAGTGGTAAGCTAGGACCTGCTACATGATAGCTTAGCTATTACCTTTCAGTTACTTCATACAGCACCAGAATGCTTGGAGAGACATAAGAACCCTGATCGTCTAATTGTCAATCATTTTAGCCACTTGCAAAGCTGCTGAGTGCTTCTTAGAACAATTTTAATATTTAAACTAATGAAACAGGCTCTTGTAAAGAAAATGCCTTTGATTTATAACTAGTGCAAAAACATATATTGGACAACAATGCATTTACTGGAAGAACAAAAAACAGACCTAGTAACCCTAAAAAGATTTGTAGAAAGTGTTAAGTTTATATTTTATAATTGTTGGCAAATCCAATAAGGTATTTTTTCTATAAACTGACAAAATTGGAACAGGCTGCCCAGGGAGGTGGTGGAGTCACCATCCCTGGAGGTGTTCAAAAAATGTGTAGATGTGGCACTTCAGGGCTTGGTTTAGGAGACATGGTAGTGTTGGGTTGATGGTTGGACTTGATGATCCTAGAGGTCTTTTCCAACCTTAATGATTCTGTGATTCTATGAAATATATCTAGTATAAATATTGAACCCATATGAATAACTGCCTATATAACAGTCAAGAACCTTATTCCTTACTAAAAACAGTGTAGATCGATTCACTAGTAAATGAACAGACAGAGAGGGGAAAAATTATGTTGCTGGATTATGACTTATCTTGGTGCCACATTCCTAAATTCTCTTTCAGGGATTTACACTCATTTACATCCCTGTCTTTATTTGTACTCTTTATAAAAGTTGATGACAGATAGACATTACAGTACAATTAGAGACCCATAAAAATTAAATTGGAAAAGACAGACAAAGCTCTAGACACAGGCAAAATGCATCATACCTGGCCCTGTAAACCCACTGGTGCTGTATAGTATTAGCTCCAGTTATTAAGAAAATACTTTAAAATGAAATAAGTAAGAAGTGAAATAATCCCAAGATGAGCAGTGCTACTCAGGTCAGACAGACTGTTGGCCTCTAGCTGACGAGCAAAGCCACTTCTGTATGTATTGTAGTGTAGCTTGGATGGCCTAAGCTATAGGAAAGTTGCATAAATGGAGGTAGTACCTTCCAGTAGACCAAACATTATGAAGTAGACTATATTAAGTAACCAACAGCCCACATTTCCTATTATATCCAGGGTCCCTATATTTCAGCCACTCTGCAAGTGTTGATCCTTCCTGGCTCTTGTTTTCATGCACTCAGTGCTGTTTAATCCTCAGCCATGGGGACCTCCTCTTCAAACCTGCATCCCCTTGCAAGTCCATCATGGCCAAGTGCTACATCCCTACAAATCAGCTGCTCCCTCTGGATCAGCTGGCCCTTAACCCTCCTCCTCCCAGCCCTCTTCAAGATAACGTTGAAGTCAGTCCCCAGGAATTTAGGCTATATGTTGCACCTCAGAAAACAGCCACAAGTCCTAAATATTAATTGTTCAGTTGGGTTTCTTTCCTTAAAGGTCCAATCAAGTGAAAGCTTTGCCTATTTAACAGAAGTTGTTTAATCAGCTGGATACTGGCAGAAAACATCCTGAACATCTCCTTCAGTTTCTAATTTAGATACACAAAGTGCATCATCAGCTATTCAGCAGGAAAGAGCAGGAAAAATTATTTGGGCTTTGAAGCACTATAGTAATCTTATCTGCTCTGTTAACGTGCAGACCTAGCAGCATATGGCAAAGCAGGGCACCCCAAAGGATGATGAGAGGGAAAAGCAGGCTGGAGGAAGACAGGAATTTCAGGAAAGGTGGAAGGCAGGAAGTCCAGGGACAGTACTTCTTTTGAGCAAATCCAGGTCTTCTCTGGCCTCTCCTGAGAAGAGCACAGTTTCAAGCAGCCTTAGTTTAACTTAGAGGACCTACAGGATGAAAGGATCCGTAGACTGTATATTACTGTATTAGAAGTATATGCACCACTAGGTGTCAGCCCAATTTAAGATATTATATACACAAATTTCTTTAAATAAAATTTCACTTTCATTATACTTTAATCTTCTAATGATATCATGGAAATATTCATACATACATATAAAACATATACATACATATATAACACTCTTACACTGACTTTAAGGAACTTAATGAAATTTGCAGAAAAGCATACTGTCAAATACCTAGCACGTTTTTGAAACTCAGGTAGGGCACCTGCTTTCACAAAGGTACATTTCATAGAATCATAGGATCATTTAGGTTAGAAAAGACCTTTAAGATCATTGAGTCCACCCATAAACCTAGCACTGCCAAGTCCACCACTAAACCATGTCCCTAAGTGCCACATCTACTCGTCTTTTAAATACCTCCAGGGATGGTGACTCAACCACTTCCCTGGGCAGCCTGTTCCAATGCTTGACAACACTTTCGGTGAAGAAATTTTTCCTAATATCCAGTCTAAACCTCCCCTGATGCAACTTGAGGCCATTTCCTCTCATCCTATCACTTGTTACTAGGGAGAAGAGACAACACCCACCTCACTACAACCTCCTTTCAGGCAGCTGCAGAGAGCGATAAGGTCTCCCCTCAGCCTCCTCTTCTCCAGACTAAACAACCCCAGTTCCCTCGGCCGTTCCTCATAAGACTTGTTCTCCAGACCCTTCACCAGCCTCGTTGCCCTTCTCTGGACACGCTCCAGCACCTCAATGTCCTTCTTGTACTGAGGGGCCCAAAACTAAACACAGTATTCGAGGTGCGGCCTCACCAGTGCCAAGCACAGGGGCACAATCACTTCCCTGCTCCTGCTGGCCACACTATTCCTGATACAAGCCAGGATGCTGTTGGCCTTCTTGGCCACCTGGGCACACTGCTGGCTCATATTCTGCCAGCTGTCGACTAGCACCCCCAGGTCCTTCTCTGCCAGGCAGCTTTCTAACCACTCTTCCCCAAGCCTGTAGCGTTGCATGGGGTTGTTGTGACCCAAGTGCAGGACCCAGCACTGAGCCTTGTTGAACCTCATACAACTGACCTCAGCCCATCAATCCAGCCTGTCCAGGTCCTTTTGCAGAGCCTTTCTATGCTCAAGCAGATCAACACTCCTGCCCAACTTGGTGTCATCTGCAAACTTACTGAGGGTGCACTCGATCCTCTCGTGCAGATCATTGATAAAAATATTAAACAGAACTGGCCCCAATCCTGAGCCCTGGGGAACACCGCTTGTGACCAGCCACCAGCTGGGTTTAACTACATTCACCATAACTCTCTGGGCCCAGCCATCCCGCCAGTTTTTTACCCAGCACCCGTCCAAGCCCATCCATTTGGAGGCTGTGGAGATGATGCACCTTCACATAAGAGAGCAGAGAACAAGCTCAGGCCCATGGACAGCACTTCATCGTTTTAAAATCCAAAGCCCCGACAGCTAAAATGTGAGTTGAAAAGGTTGAGGTAGAATACCTGCCCTGCCACTGTTTTCTGAAGCAATGAATCCATTAACACCACAGAGCCCCTGCTGGCTATGAGATAAAAGCAGATGGACCATTTGTCAGTATTTTGTCCAAGAGAGAATCAAGTAACTGTCATATCACTTCTGAACAGGCCCTGTCTGAGCACTTTCTGTCATTCAAAGTAACACCACCCCCTTTCCAATCGCAGGGCTTAAAACACACAGTACAGGGATCTGTGTGAGGAAGAAAACACAGGGGAAAATACTTATTCAGAGTATTATGCTTTCAGTCATAAATATGCATGGGCTTTTCAAAGCAGACTTCAAAAACAAAAAAGGTAGTTATGAAGTCTCCTGCGATTAAATTTTTATTCCCCTCTCTAGGGGGAGTATGATGAGACAAAATTGAAAGTGGAAAAATGGACCTGACTGATACTGCGCTTGGTCAGAAAGAGCTTGCAGAGTAGAGTCCCCAGGCAATACCTAACACAGCCTCTGCAGGCTCACCAGAGATGTAAAGCACTACAAATAAAATAATGAGAGAGCAGAAAGGAAAAAAACAAAAAACAAAAAACAAAACAAAACAAAACAAAAAAAAAACCCAAACAAAAAAACACAAAAAACAAACCCACCAACCTGAACTAGCAATGGTCCAGGGAAAAGAACTGTTCCAGAAGACAAGCTTCCTTTCCAGCAACGCAGAAAAAACAGCCTACAGTCTTTCCTCGCACACAGCCTCCCTCTCCTGTCAAAAAGATGAAGCTTCAGTACTGAAATATGCTTGTATCATACTGCAACATACAGTCCTTTCACAACTGACCCAGAGTCTCTCTGTGTTTCCTGATCTCTCACCCTATAAGCCTCATAGAACACCCAAATCAATGTCAACACCAAAGCTGGGAAGGATGAAGAAATGCTACACAACTGACAGCAAGAACCAAGAGATGGCTGATATCAAAGACAGACTGCATTCAAACATGAAGTGGGAAATTTTATCCCAAACATGATAATGAATGTAGACAAGAGGGTAGAAGGGCCCAAGACAGGAAAATAATTCTCAGAAGAGACATCAGAGATGACTGAGAACAGAAGGCAAAAATGGGCCCTTTATAACCACAGTCAACCTGGAGCTCCAAGCTGGATTTAATTTCTAAACCTAATCCTAGGAATGGGGTGAGCCTCAGACCCAGACCCCAGCCATAACTCAGGCAAAAAAACTTCTTGGGGAGGCATCTGGTGTGTCTTCTAGCAGCCTGCCCCTTCCTTTGGAGTCCCCTTTGCAGCCGTACTGCAACAGGAGCTCTAGGATTTGCCTCTCTCCTAACCCTAAGGATGGGTACAGCCAAAGCATTAAGCCAAGAATCCCAGCAACAGCCCAAAAACAATGTTCTCAGGGAGACATCTTTAGGCAGCCCAACCCTTCCCTCGGCAGCTCCCTGCAGCCCACACCAAGTGGAACTTGAGGCTTTGCCTTGCTCCTAGCCCTTCTCTCAGCCTCAACCCTCAGATGCCAGCCCTGACTTAGACCAAGCAGGTCTCAGGGGAGAGGTCTTTTGGCAGCCTAAGCCTTCTTTTGGTGCCCCCTTTGCACTCATACTGTAAATGGAGCCCTAGACTGTCCCTCTCCTAATCCTGTGATGTGAGCAGCCGTAAAGGTGGCCTGGTTAGAAGGAAAAAAATATACTGAACAAAAGAAAATGTCTGCTGAAAAATGCTGACAGAGAAATGCCAGCCAGCCTGGGAACTAGGCCTGGGATCCAGAAACATCCTTGAAAAGTGCAGCAGGCCTCTTTGAGGTAGACAGCCGAGTACTTAGAAACCAGAGACATCCTAAGATACCATCCATAGGTGCAAAAGACAAGAAACTGTAACAGCAATTTATCTGAAAAAGTGGAAACAGTCTGGGAAAATAAAAATTGGTCTGAAAGAACAAGAACCATCATCTATTGGCTGTTACAGGTAAAAAATAGAAATTAACAGCATCTATTGGCTGCTGGAAGCAGTGGTGTCCTACACCCTCTTATGTCTCTATGAGAGAAGGAGGACTTAATTTTTATCCAAAGTAGACCTTTTCTCTGAGAACTTCCAGTGCTGCATATACTTTTCTTTTCCTAAATAGGTTGGTTGAACTCTCTGCACAAACTTTATATGGCATCTTGGACTACTGCTAGGGATACCTGACTGACTCCAAACTCCATGATGCAGCTCAGCTTTGCAGTGAGACTGTTATTTTATTGGTCCCCCTCTAGGCCCACCTCTGGGGTCAGTTCAGTTTGTTCTCTCACTTCTGAGATGGTTGGGTCCCCCTCAGGGATCAGTTTGTCCACCCGTCTCAGATGGTTTGGCCCCTTCTGGAATCTGTTTAATGCACTTGGTACCATGTGTATATATAAGTAATCCACCATAAGTATATATGCTGTTATATTGTTGATAAGTTTGCTTCACTAGTGATAAGTTTGTAGTAACCTGTAATAGTATATACCTAATTGATTGTTGCTATTATATTGATTGTTGCTACACAATTGATTTCTGCCACACTATTGATTGTTGCTATATTATTGATTGCTGATAGTAATTTGTAATAGTTTGATATTTATATTCAATTTATGAATCATAGGTATACTTGCTTGTGATTATTTTTGTGGTATTTGTGGTACTTCGTAATAACGTAGAGAAATTCAGAGGATAAAAGCCTCTATGTCCTCATGCATTACAGAATCCTACAAACCCACAGTCATGATTTCTGCACACCTGCAGGCCAGGTAACCCTTCAGGTTGTGATATGCTGCCATGGAGTAGCAAGAGCTGGCTGTTCTGCAAGGAGACCTGAGCCAGGAGCTGAGCGTGAAGGCAAGCAGCAGTGACCTCCCCAGCAAGGGCAAGGCAAGTCTGTGTCAGAATTGCATCCAGAGACAGGGATCTTGGCAGATACTGTCCAGAGATCACCCAGTAAGTCCATAGTGATGAGGCAGGTCCAAGGCCAAGCCAGGAAGCCAAGCCACAGGCCCAGGTCAGGATCAAGGAGATTTGAGGCTGGAATTAGACATAGCTGCTACACAGCTGTCATGTAGAAGATGCAGGGGCCAGCAATATAGCCTCAGCTTAAAAGCAGCTCCCACGAGAAAGTTTCAAAGTGCGTTTCTGGTGAGGCACTGGGGATCTTATAGATGCAGAACAGCTGAGCAGAACAAAATTGTTATCTGACAAATTGGGATGGTCAGGAAGATAACACTAAGTGTTATCCACACATACTCATCCTGAGTGGAAAAAAGGGTGGGTGATTTTTAAGCCAAATAAAAACTATATAACCCAAGTCCTGATTCCTCCCTTTACATTATGAACTTTACTACAAATGTTAAAGATGTCAAGAAGGTATATCATAGAATCATAAAGGTTGGAAAAGACCTCTAAGATCATTAAGTCCAACCATCAACCCAACACCAACACCCAATATGATGCAATAAACATTTGTGAGCATTGCTTATATATTGCATAGTCACAAGCCACAGCAGAATTATAGCCCACTCTGCCTGTTGCAAGACTGCGCAGTTAACACAGACACATGAATATGTGCTCCCAACTGCAGAATGATGTGCAGGTCTGGGGAACATTTACAGAGGCATGAGGCCTTGGCTTTTAGAAAACTGAGCCTTTTTTTACTACCATCAGTACAAGGCCTATGTGGAAAAGCATAACAGGTGTAAAGGCTGGAAGCATACAACATGCTATGAACAGATCTTAAAAATCCAGCATCAGTGCTTCACGTCTGTGATCAGAAACTGAGAAGGAAAGCAGGGCTACATTTTCTATGACAGAATGCATACAGAAATGCATGGTATATACCAAATCACATTTTTGCCACACAGTTAGTACTAGAAGCATAAGAGTATGAAGAGCTAGAAAGGAAAGCTGACAGCTTAAAGGGATACATGCCTTGTGGACATTATTCAGTTGCTTATAGACAACTTTGAGGCTTTCCTAGCATAAAACACCAAACACTATAATGGCTACTTCACTCTTAGTCAGCTCGTGCTCATTAGAGCATTATGTATTATCATACTATTTAAGAAAGTGGTTGCAATCACCTTTGCTCCTAGAATCATAGAATCACAGAATCATAGAACGTCCTGAGTTGGAAGGGACCCACAAGGATCATCGAGTCCAACTCCTGTCCCTGCGTAGGACAACCCCAAAATTCACACCATGTGTCTGAGGGCATTGTCCAAACGCTTCTTAAATATTGTCAGGCTTGGTGCCACGACTACCTTCCTGGAGAGCCTGTTCCAGAATTCATTGATTAACTCCTGTTTTTCCCTGCTGAGGAGGGATGAGGACAGAGATACCCCAGATATTTAAATGGGAATATTGAAACAGAAAGTAGAATCATTAAATTAAAAATGGCTAAGTCTGGAACAAGGTATGAAAAGGTAAAGAGATATGCATGTAAAAATATTAGAAACTGTATTTGTTCTGGCTGAGTTGGAGTTCATTTTCCCCATACCAGTCCTCCTAATGCTGTGCTTTGTATTGGTAGCTAGAAAGGTATTGATAACACACCAGCGTTTTGGCTGCTGCTGACCAGTGCTCGCACAGCATCAAGGTTGTCTCTCCAACATTCCCCCTCATCCAGTAGGTTGGTGGTGGACAAGATCTTGGGAGGGGACATAGCCAGGACATCTGACCCAAACTGACCAAAGGGATATTTCATACTGTGACATCTGCTCAGCAATAAAAAGCGAAGAGAAACAAGGAAGGGGGCAGGGTGGCACCTGTTATTACATTTGTCTTCCATAGCAACCACTACCCATCCTGAAGCCCCCTTTCCCAGGAAGTGGCTGGACATCACCTGCTGATGTGAAGTAGAGAATAAATGAGAAGTAGAGAATAAATTTTTCATTTTCCTTTGCTTCCATGAATGGCCTTTGCTTTTGCTTTATTAAACTGCCTTTATCTTGACCCATGAGAGTTTTTTTTTCCCCATCATATTCCCCCCCCCCTCCCCCCCATCCTGTTGAGGAGGGGAGTGATAGAGCAGCTTGGTGGGACCCTGCATTCAGCCAAGGTCAACCCACCACAGGAACTGTGCTGAGAAACCTCAAGATGAGAAGGCTCAGGGGGTATCTTATAAATGATAGATAATACCTGAAAGGGCCAAGTAAAGACAACAGAGTAAGGCTCTGCTCAGTGGTGCCCAGTGACAGGGTGAGCAGCAGTGGCACAAACTAAAATATAAGAAATGCCATTTAAGTGCAAAAAATTTACTGGGAGGTTGTCAAACACTGCAATAGGCTGCCCAGAAAGCCTCAGGTTTTGAATATCTCCATGGACTGAACTGGACATGGGCCTGAGCAACCTGCACTAAGTGACCCTGCTCTGAGCAGCAGTTGGACTAGACAGTCTCCAGAAGTCTTTGCCAACCTCAGGTCTTCTGTGATTCTGAGATTAATTACCATGCAATATTGACTTGTCAATGAAATAACAATGCTAATGCCTAAAATAAGTGTATGAAACTCAAAGGTCAAAAAGAAGCAGCTTCCAGGCCCATTTTACATACAACTAAAACTCAGTGAAAAAGCAGCTGGAGTCACAATGCCACATAGTCTGGTTAGATGTGTGGGAATCCGTTGTCAAAACTGGAAAAATATCAATACAATATTAGAGAAAGGTTAGTAAAAAAACATAACCTGCATAACAATTTCCTTTTTTTTTTTCATGTAAGAAAGGTCAGGATCAGGTTATGTAAACTGTTAAAACACAAGTAAAAGTAACAGTTCAACTGTCACAAGAGGTCAGGTCACAGTATTCACAGTTCTGATGAATCAAATATGCCAATATGAGCAATTATCTTTATTTTGCCAGCTGCCCCATGGATTTCACAAAAACAATCAAATTTAGAATGAAGATTAGCAACAGAGGGGCAATCTACTTCTCCCCCCACCCCACCCCACCTCCCAGTCCTGTCTGGACAAAGGCAAAAGCAACCTGTGCTGACAACCGCACACAGGAGAAGTTCTGTTCTGTGTATTTCAAGATGACATGAAACAGGAGATGGAAATCCTGCCATCACAAGCTGGTTTCAGAAAACTGATTGGGTGTCCTCCCACCATGCAACACCAAAGAGCCTGGCTCCATCTGCTCAAAGGTATCGGCAGACTGCTGTTAGGTCCCCCCACAATGGTCTTCTCCAGGCTGAAGACATTCCTTCAGGCTCTCCTCATTGGGCAGGTCCTCCCAGTGCTTGACCATGTTGGTGGCCCAATGCTGAAAACAGATTCCACTTCCATGGACATGCTCAGTAAGTTTCTACTATGTGTTCATAAACCTACCTGTAACACAAACTGAGAGAACTATTTCATACAGTAAAGGTACAATAACCAAATAAGAGGATCCAAGCAAACATCACAGTTTCTATTCCAGATGTAAAAGGCAGAAGAGAAATAGATTATGTGGGAACAGGCATGTGCCATCAGCAGATAATAAAGAACAGCTCATTTAACTACATTTATAAGGAGTAGGAGTAAAAAAAAAATCAAATTAGTTGCATTATGCAGACAATAGCTTTTTGTCCTCATGTCCTTACAAATCTTTGCTTGTGGACATCACAAAATGAGACTTGAGATTTTTTTGGGGCTGCATTTTGCCATTTGGGACTCCAGGGTACTTCTTCTTTATCCCCAACCTATAACCCCCAGAATATCTTTCTTAGAGGGCATTTTGCCATGCTTCACCAAAGTATGTGTTGCTCACAAATAGTGCGTAACAGGAATTCTCTTTAGCATGAGCAAGCCACCAGCTGAGAACGAGATATTGAAACAACTGACTGCTTTGGTTGGGTCTGCCAGCCTGCTATATGCATTATTTTCAAGAGGAAAAACAAGATTAGTCTAGGAAAAACTCCTCATGAATGTTAAGTATAGCTAATGCTCAGTGCACACCTAGCCAGTAAAATTAAAAAACAAGGAAAAATGTTGCATTCTCAGTAGTTAAACCCAGCTATCAGTCTCATAAGAAAAATGTTGCAGACAGTTAAAGTTATTGCCTCTTCACAGAAGGCAAAATGAAAGAAAACCAAAGGTCATGGAAGATCAGAATTGGCATTAAGGCTCTGCTTGGTGAGATGGGGGAGCTCACTGGGTGGTGGTAAGAGCAGCTCATCATGGCAATCCTCTATAGAAGAAAAGGAAATAAAACACAGTATCACTTAGATTAAAATTTCTTGAGACTCTCACTTGCATAGGTACAGTCAGAACCAAAAGTGCTAGATCAAATCCATGTCTTATATGGATCAGCTTCCGAAAGGGTCAAGTCACCATATAGCCAGGTTATTGAAGATTTCCAGCTAGTCAGCTACCGTAAGCTTACAGGTTAGTTCATGCAGACAGTTTAGTCAACACTACCTCTCAAGAGGAATCTGATAGGAAAACATGGAAACTATTACTACCACCAGTTTCCTCTAGGTCTGATGGCAAAGGACCAAGATCATACATGACACTCCTGAAAATACTAAGTCAAGGTAAAATAGTGTCAAAGTAAATTCTGTTAATTTGTTTGTAAGATTATTAGGCTAGTGTTTATGAATATGCTGAGCAGAGCTCATTGTTCCTGTCAGCTCCTACATCTGAGAACAGTAAGGAGGCACAGTTCAGAACAGAAAGCAGACAGTACCATGATCTGCACTCCCTCATTCCATAGCCCATATACTGCCTCGCTATCACCCCATGCTTTCACGTGCAGGCAGCACTGATGAACTTTTTGCATGTTTTCTGAATTCCTATCCCAATCAACGACTAAGAGTTAAAACAAAATTCAGTTACAGTAGACTGAAATCTATCATTGCATTCACTTAGAAAGTTTCTGTATGATTCCATGCATCCTTCATTCATGCATAACATTACACTAATTCCAAGAAATTATTCATTATGCAATGGAGGATGAAGCCTTCTAAATTGTTATATTAAATCAGAACACTGGCTAATCTGGAGCTATAGCCTGTGGCCAACAAGAAATGCTTCAGAGAAAGAGCAAAAAGCCTTGAGAGAGACTTAGGAAAAAGTGACTTAAGATTTATTCCACAAAGACCAAATGTTTAGACTCCAAAAGAAGCTTAACCACTTTAGCTCTGGGAATTCTGAGGAAAATCCTGTGCTCCTTTAACTCTGCTACACATTTGTACTGTAAGGTAATGAGTCCTACAGCCCCTCTAGGGCACTGTGAAGCCATTATTTCCTTTTTATTCATATCACATATCCTGCCTTTCAGTGTAGGGCTAGAGTAATGGCTGTGCTTAAGCAAATGAAAACAGGTCACATGCAAAGAAATAGAAGTGTCCTGCAGGAGCTGTTGTGTGGCAACAGCACAGGCCACACTGGTGGAAAAAGCGACGGGAGATCAGAAAAAGAATCAGAGCACTTCCAAGTCACTGTGTGGGTAGGTACTGAGCTACAGAAAATTATGCAAAGAAAATAACCATTCAATGTTCAGAATCAGGTGACAGTGAATACTATTACAATCTGAAAGAACAGATACATTTTTTCCTTAGTAGATTCATGACTGATTGCAAAAGTCTTTGTATATCTTCATCTTTGCTAGCACTCATGGAGGTTTTATTTGCTCTACACTTTGACTGCTCTGTCACAAGACTCTGCCAAAAGTATGAGTCCAATAAACATACCATCATGGTAAGAAAATTCCTTGCTGTTTTGCTAAGGCAGCTGCTATGTTACTGCTTATGACACTGCCACCATTAGTGCCTAAGCCACAGCCCAGACTGCACTGACTCAGTGAACATAATGCATAGATGATTCTGGCCACAATTTAGATGTTTACATTATTATTCAGGTGTCAGACTGCCCTTAGGAAATACACTGTCCTCTTCAAGGGAACTCATCTCCAATTCCTTGGGTATCTCTACCAGGTCACTGCAAGGTGCGCACCAGTTCCCCAGAATGCCTACTTGGGGCACATTTATAAGCCCCCTCTGAAAGGAAGCAGCTCTGAGGATGAGATGATGCACACAGGTCACAGCCCCAACAAGCACATAGCATGCAACCACATCAGAGGTGCAGCCATGCTACAGCTTGCTCCAGTCTCTAAAGGGATCATGGACTGCTTCAAGTCTCACCACATCTTCCTAACACTTTGCTGTGGCCAGGCACCACGTATTTGCGCACAGAACTACAAAACATGAGTGACACAACCTGGATGACACAGCAACCAGAAATCTGCAGGAACCACAACTTCATGTCCCTCTGTGCAACCAATGACCCATGTAGACCTCTGCAAATTCATAACTGATGCACAAATTAGAATATTCTTGCAGGTGATTTCAATGTGGCTGTTCAAAACCAGTTAGTTGTTTTTTCGGGAAAAAGTCAAACTAATTGAAGACATTTGCATTTCCTGAGCAACAAGTCGGACTGAAACCTTGTCATTTGCGTACAACCCAATAAAATTGTTTCAATAGACTAAGATTTGGTTGCCTTTTTTTCTTTTTAAACACTGCACAAAATTCAGGTCACACCAAAGCGTAAGTGCTAAGGGTAACAAAAACCACTGGGATAATTGCTTGAAGCTAGTAAGCCTCACACCAACTATATCACACAAACTGTAACACAATACTAAAGCATGAAGTGGCAAAGCACTTCAACTATGGGTGTCCCTAGCTGTATAGTAAAGTATCAGAGTGCACTGAACATATTTATTCAAGAAAAAGGAGGTTTTAGATTAGACTTTTTTTTAAAGTCTATACTTAAGTATGATTTTACACTCAAGTGAAAGCTAGCTTTACTAGTCTTTGTCCAGAGTTCACGTGCTGTATTTGTGGTACCACTTCTACAAGCTTTATACATCGGCCTGATAGGGGAAAAGTACTATTATATTCCACACCAGACAGACAATTCCCATTTTAGGGAAATGGTTATATGGCCTTAGTGATGCAATTTTCTTTTAGCCTGCTTTGGATGTTATTTTTTCGTGGTATACCCACTACTGACCCTCCCATTCATAGTTTCTACAAGATGCCTCAAATTCATTCAGTTATCAACTCCATCTTTTAAGACTTAGGATACACAGCTGTTATCATTACTTCTGCTGACACCTATGAAATATAAGATCCGGGAAATCCAAGGTCTTTGAGCAGTTGCCATGAGGTGCATTGACTAGTCAGGCTACAGTGAGAGCCAATACACAGTGTACAGGTTACATGATGCTCTGCCTACACAGGCCCATAGCTTCTGGGAAGCTACATGACAAAATCAAGAAGTTCCAACCACCACCACCACACACAGCAGCAGAAAAGTTACACCAAGTACAAATAATACTTCTTGGTACTCCCATTCCCCACAGTCCTCTCTCTAGAGAGTGAGGAGGGCTAGTAACAAGGAGAGGGGCCACCAAACCAAATAGATAAAGAGGGTGGCTAAAATCAGCTACTTTACATGTGCCTCTGTTCAACACAGAGGCAGAAATGCTTCACTGCTCAGTATTATAGCTGCACTGGCTGAGAAGGAAGTGCAGCAGCAGGCTCTCAGAAGGTATCGATAAGACCTGGCATGGCATGCAGGCTGAAGTCATGGCCAAAGAACAGGACCAGAGGAACACAGGACAGGCCCTGCAGAGGGACAAGACTTACCAGAAGTGGGCTGACACTTCTTGAGCGTGGTTTAGTGGCTGAGCACTTAGGGCCAAATCTTTCCTGTTACACAAACACATAGAATGAGGAAGAAACAGAAACCAGAGTAGTACTTCCCCATGTAACATCTTAGACTTAAGCAGTCCAGGAGTATGGCCCCAACATGAACATTTACAGTTTGGTTCATGACATCCCATTTTACAAGAAAAATGAAATTCAAGCTCACATGCAAAAAAAAACCCACCTGTCCACCAATCTCGTCTTCCCTGACTGTTTAAATTCTGGCTTCATCTACAAAAAGATTAGGGAAATTACTATTTGCTTCTTACAGGAAACTACTCATCCAACAAAGAAGAGACAACAAATTTTTTTTTTGTTTGTTTCTTTTTTTATACTTAGAAGGATTTACATCTGCAGTCGTTAACCTCTTTTCAGCAACTGGCCAGCTGCACCTCAGGCATCCTGTTACCGCTTCAAATTCTGGATTAGCCTTTTAGCCACATCTCTGCATTGCCAAGAAGAGGGGGGCTTGCCTGACAAATGCCTGGATTCCACATGAACAAGCTCTCACCAGATGCACTACCAACGTGATTACTCCCATCCCTAAAGAGTCCCAGACTCCCAGAGCCAGGTGTAATGAGCCCAAAAAGGTAGAGGATGCCACCAGCTACAGCAAAAGCTGTGGTGAGTCAGGGTAGAAAGAGTGGGATTCAAACACACCAGTTCGGAAATGCAGTCCCACAGAATGAGACAGATTTGCTGAGCATGGCTGTCATATGAGCATGACTGTCCCTGAGACCTTGGCCTGACAGCCCTGTCAGCTTGCAGGAGGGACTCAGCCTGGCAACCCCAGAAGCTATAGGAGGGCAAAGGCCAGAAGAATGTGTCTTGCTGCACATTAAATCAAAACTGCAGGACACCTACCAGCTTCAGGAAGACTCAACTCACTGAGGATCCTTTAGCCCAGCCAGCCAGGTTCCTCAGGCTGGTATAAGAGGGACCACGTGTGCACATGCATACCTGACTGTCTTCCCCCTGAATGCTATATCTTTTTCCCTTCTACATCTCAATTGATCAATAAAGCTCAACTGAACATATATTTTACCTGACTAGTTACTACTTTGGGTAAGAACAATATTAAAAGTCAAAGAGGCTACATAACTGCAGCTGACCACTCCAAAAATTAAAAAGCACATCTGTTCATAATCCAACATGCCAAAAAGCAGCACAACCCCCTGAGGGCAGTGTTCATCATTTTGGTGAAGCCATTAACTCTGTTTCATATACTCTGGGTTCTTACACAGGAGAGGCTTGTTGCCAACATAATTGAACTAATCCTGCATGCAGACAAAACTGTTACTCCTCACCTGGAATTGAAAGAACTCATTAAGTCAATTACTATTAAGACTGGAGTTTAAATAAAGAAGATCCAACATCACCATAGACTCATTATTCTGCCAGTTAGAGGCCATCAGCAGTGGATTCCACCATGGACAAAACAGATTCACCACCCTAGCCTTTGCTGGCAGTTTGGTCCTGAGAAGTGACTCATGGGAACAGATATGAGGAACACCTCTCTTAAAGAAGTCTCCTGTGAAAACACCAGTTCACAAACCCAGAGGGAGAAGTGTCATGAAGTCTTCCATCAAACCCAGCCATAATGCCTACATGGTCAATAACTGCAGTCCTTGGATGGTGTCCAACATCCTCAGTATGAGCATCCATACTGCCTTTTTAAAGACGACTTTAAAAAAAGACATCTAACTAAAAATTGATCTGAGTAGCAACTGCTAAACCAGAACTACTGACAAAACTGAATCTCAGCTTTCTAATATCAGAAAAACTCTATTAAAAGTTCTCCAAAAGCTCAAAGTTTTACACATCTTTACAATCCCAAGGCTTGTATAACTAGCAGATGTAAGGTCCATACCTTCAAAGTCTGAATATTAACATCAAAACTACTGTTTAAGGGTGATTATACTTCCCAGCCTATACAGAACACAGCTTACCTCACAGCAGCAAGAAGAACTACAACCGAGAAGTTACCCAGCTTGTAAGCTCACTGTGAATCTACAAGCACACAGGTTACACAGAATTTCATACACACAGGATACCACCATCCTGAGAAACAGCTGTGGAGGGATGCAGAGATTAGAGATAGTCACTGGAGTTACTGAAGAGACAAACATTACCAAAACAACAACCCTAAAAGTGCTAGCTACCACAGGCACTAACAGGATCAAGTGAACAATGTAACAGAAGACCTCCAGCCAAGTTATATTTCCAAACTTCAAGAAGGAAGAGTTGAAGAGATGGACCAGTTTGAAAGCTAGGGCTGTGGAGTAAAGCACTTTTAGAAGACCCTACCACTAACAACTAAAGAACCATCAATGTCTGCCATAGATGCCTGTTGTCAGCTATTCAGCTTAGGGCAAATAGTTACTCACTCAGAGGATTTCCAGGGAGAGGAAGATACAACACTAAGAACCGCAGACACCACCCAGCCAAGAGAAATTTGGGCATGTGTTGAGAGGACACACTCTTTTCAAACCACGTGCATAAAACAACACAACAAGCTATGGCTGATAGAGGGCAGAAAAAGTGGAAGAAACACTGAGCCCCAACAGAGAGAAAGAGAACTAATTGTTTAAACCAGTTAAAGATGAGGTGGACCTTTGTTGTGCCTTTCATGGATAGGCAGGACAAGCCACCCACACTCACCAATGCAGCATTAGAAAGAGTGCAGAAATATAAAAAACTTCCAGAACAGAAAATTATTAAAGAGGTGCTCCAGAGGTAAAGTCCTTTGCCACTTTTCCCATGCTCCAATAAGAGAGCCATCCAGACAACTACACTTTACTATCAGAGCTCAGCTGCCCTGCCAGTCATCAAGACAAAACTGCTCAGTCTACAACCCCTAATCATTTCTACAGATATTACTGATATCTTCACCAGATTTTCCTAGGTAAATCTAGGAAAACCATACAATATAGATGATTACCGGGACCATCTTGTTCTTTCCATTCTTCTCTGGTCTAACTAATTAACACACTGCAGAAGACTTTTAGCAAACTTTCCCAGACTCACAGAGACTTAGCAGAAGTTGGCATCCCCTCCAAACAGTCCTCCAGGGCACTACCACCTGCAAAGGAATGAAGATTGGGAGCCATGTTGCAAGTTTTGAGCTTGAGGTGCCTGGATCTCAAGAAGCTGGTTCCTTTGTTTATTCACCTGCCTCAGAAACACTAGCATAGTTTTTTGTTCTTTACCAACACAAGTGGAAAGAAGAGAAAACATTAACCCAGACCCCAAGCCATCTAGCTCAGGAATCTACAATTGCTACAAATTATTACTCAAGGAGCTACAAATGATCTGGGACAGTGTCCCAGCCGTACACAACAGGATGGAACAGGCAGGGAGTCTGCAACTACCCAACATTTACTATAAAGGTGGGCAGAAGATACACACTGAAGATTTCAGACATCTGTGGCTTCAGGCAAGACTAATGTGGTGGGCACCAAAAAGGACTTTGGTGGGCTGACCCTGGCTGGATACCAGGTGCCCACCAAGCTGCTCTATCACTGCCCTCCTCAGCTGGACAGGGGAGAGAAAATATAAACAAAAGGCTCGTAGGTCAAGATAAGGACAGGAAGAGATCACTCAGCAATTACCATCACAGGCAAAACACACTTGACTTTGGTAATAAATTAAATTGATTTTCCCCATCAAGTCAAAGTAGGGTAATGAGAAATAAATCAAATCTTAAAACACCTTCCCCCCACCCCTCTCTTCTTCCCAGGCTCAACTTCACTCCCGATTTTCTGTACCTCCTCCCCCTGAGCACCACAGGGGGATAGGAAATGGGGGCTGTGGTCAGTCATCACACTGTCTCTGCTGCTCCTTCCTCCTCACGCTCTTCCCCTGCTCCAGCATGGGGTCCCTCCCAAAGGAGACGTTCATAGAGGACTTTCTCCAACATGGGTCCTCCCCACAGGCTGCAGTTCTTCACAAACTGCTCCAGCGTGGGTCCCTCCCATGGGGTGCAGTCCTTCAGGAACAGACTGCTCCAGTGTGGGTGCCCCGCGGGGTCACAAGTCCTGCCAGCAAACCTGCTCCAGCGTGGGCTCCTCTCCCCACGGGGCCACAGGTCCTGCCAGGAGCCTGCTCCAGCACGGGCTTCCCATGGGGTCACAGACTCCTTCGGGCACATCCACCTGCTCTGGTGTGGGGTCCTCCACGGGCTGCAGGTGGATATCTGCTCCACCGTTAACCTCCATGGGCTGCAGGGGGACAGCCTGCCTCACCATGGTCTTCACCAGGGGCTGCAGGGGAATCTCTGCTACAGCACCTGGTGCACCTCCTCCCCCTCCTTCACTGACCTTGGTGTCTGCAGAGTTGTTCCTTTCACATGTTCTCACTCCTCTCTCTGGCTGCTGGTTTTTATTGCACAGCAGTTTTTTCTCTCCTTCTTAAATACGTTATCCTAGAGGCGCTACCATCATTGCTGATGGGCTCAGCCTTGGCCAGCAGAGGGTTCATCTTGGAGCTGGCTGGCATTGGCTCTATGGGACACGGGGGAAGCTTCTGGCATCTTCTCACAGAATTCACCCCTGCAGCCCCCCTGCTACCAAAACCTTGCCACTCAGACCCAATACAACTGATCAATTTTTTTGTTTACAGTACCGTCTAAGCTGCATTAGTATAATTTGCTTTCCCTGTCTTCTTGTGCCTTCTACAGGGACACCTGTCATCCATTTGAGAAATAAAACATGGGATACCATCTCAGTACTGATTACTAGCCAAAGAAAAAAAAAATTCAACAACTGAGAAATCTTGAAGTGGTAAATATAGATCTGACTGCTCAGTTTTTATATTGCATAATGCTGCCAAAAGCCCATTACATACATATGTGATGAAACCAGGCATAATGCAGAAGTGATTGCACTAAGTACATGTAGTCAGACACCAACATTCACACAGTCATTACAATAAGCTAGTGAATCCTTATGATGTTCTGAACACTAAAATCCAACCTTAAAGTATGTCCAGTAGTAGCCTCATTCCAAGTTCTGTACAAGAAAAATGCTCATCAGTGTGATCAGGCTGCTACTTTTCCACTGAAATTAGGTGACAAATAAGGACAAAGACTTCCTAATGTATGTGTGTTAAAATGACAATGATCAAGGCAAAACCCAAACATTCACATTGTTCTATATTTTCACTACAAGCCAAATCTCAGCCTTCAAGTTATGTTTAATATTCCACATAGCTCCACGTTACCTCAAGGTGTTCATAAGCTACAGCAGGAAAGAAAAAAGCAGAGTGGCCTAAAACAGAGGGAATCCCATTGGTAATGCCACCACCAAGCAGTAAAGACGCAGTTCATTTGAACAAGTGTGTCATAACTCCAGGGATCTCTGATATCATGCAATTTTCCAGTTGTGATACAAGAATGCAAAAGCTGGAGGCAGACATCTGTTGTTAAGCATTACCAGACAGAATAATTAGTCTCTGCTATGTTAGCATGTCATGTTATGTCTTTATATCTGTCTAGATGTTCACACACCAGAGTATTACTAGTCCCATCCGAGTCTGAGAGAATAAATACAGAACAGTCCAAACTGGGTAGTTAGCTACCAATCTCATTAAAAACAAAAAGAGGAAATAACTCTTATACCCAAAGCACCCAGCCTCAAGAACAAACCAGCTGCTACATAAATCTGGCAGATTTCATAAAAGCCATGAAAACGAAACCTCAAGGGAACACAAGTGCTCGGAAGTGAAAGTCATCTGGAATTTAAGGAGCAACAAGGGAGGTGGAGTGACAACAAACCCCCTTGATGCCTAACAAGGACATGCTGAAGAAACTGCAGTAGAGATCTCTTAAGAGACTGAAAAGAAATCTTTTAAAGTATAAATCAAGGTTACATTTTGGCTCTAATCTTTGCTTTCTCTTTCCACTTATCTATCCAATACCCTGGCCTTAAGTTTGCTAAGCAGCTGGCAGTTGTTTGGGACGGAGTTGACCAGAAAAGAACTAACACAGAAAAGGCTCTAAAAGCAGCAAACCAGAAACATATACATAATACACATATACATACACATAAACTCAAGTGGTCTGCATCCAACACACAGAGAACTCAACACATTTCAGGAGAAAGGCCTGGTCCCCAGTTTTCCTTAAAGAAGTCTACAACTTTTTTCCACTTACATCCACTGAAACTCTAACACATTACTTCTACTTGTGCATTCTTATATAAACCACAAGGCAAGGAAGTCCAGAGCAGCAGTATGGCTGCTCTTGCTAATTGCACAAAACAGCCACAAATGTAGTTTAAGATCAGGATTTGAGAGTTGTAATAATATCACTTTATCAATATCACTGGTTGTAACTCACAACTGGCATTTCTGATCTGTATAAACTACAAAGATTGACCTCTAAAAAACTTTTGCTGAAGTCTGGCAATGGCTACAGCTTTGCAGACACCGGAGAAAGCTGATTAGTGATAAAACCTGAGAGACTGCATTTGCATTCATACCATTTGCAAGATAAAAGGATCTTGTCAAAACTGCAGGAAGCCAGCAATGAAGCTTTAAATCTAGAAAATAAATTTGTAAGTTTATCTTTGTGCTTGAATTACTGCTTCTGCAGAAAGGAAAAATATCTTTCAATACCTTTAATTCAACTAATTTTTGTTTTAGTCCAGATGCAATGCATTCCACACATCTCAAACTATGAGTCACTATTTCATACAGCTATCTTACATTCGTATTTATTTTCCAGTGCTTCAGAGAGAGAGAAACTAGCTCTCCATTTAACAAGTGCAGTCCTAGTTAACGGGCTGTAATTGGGATGCCAAGACAATAGTTTCTTTGTGCACAAAAACCCTACGAAACACTGAATGATGACACGAGCAAGCTTTAAGATCAATACACCAACAGACCAGAGACAGTTTATCCAGGACCATGTGGCTTCAGAGGCATTACTAAACGCTGTTTCTTAAAGTTTATTTTAATAAATAGTGACCTGTTAGTCATCTGTTTAATGAACATTATGCATCTCTATCAACCAAACATTGCAATCGAAGCAAAAGTTTCAAGTAAATCCATACTCCCCCAAAACATAAGATATTTGTCCAACAAAAGTCCAGTTCAACTGGAGAGTTGACTCAGTTAATACTTCCATACTTAAGTGGTATATGCAAATTGTTTATGTAACATATTCCACTGATACTACTTTTCTAATCAACAATTAATTTTAAAAGTGATTACTGGTCTTCTACCCACACATCACTGTCTTGGAGGGGCAGCAAAGGTACCAGAAATATTGCCAGACCTCAGGAAGATTGCATCAACCACAAATGATGCAATGCATGCCCACAGCAAGAGAACCTTCTTATCTCCAAACAGCAATCTCTCACTGCAAGGCTTGGAAGGAAATTTGACTTGCAGGTACATCAAAGGGTTTTTGGTTGGTGGTTTTTTTTTGTTTGGTTTTTTTTTTTTTAAAAACAAACCCACAGACCTGAGTCCATGAGGCACTTGGGAGCACAGAGCACATGCCTCCCTCAGGCAAGGTGAGCTACAGCTTCACCTCAGCTGCCACACAGCAGGCTTATTTATCAAACTTATGTAATTATATACATGTTCCTTTTCCAGCTTAAGTATAGGTAGCCCATCCGCCTTGGCAAAGTCCAGTAATAATTGTCAAATTTGGAAAAAAGACGACGTGTCCTGATTATGAGTCCACTTCGATCCCTACTTACTCTTGCCCTCCCTGACACAAGCTTTTGTCCATCAGTGGTTCCATCGGGAGCGCACTTGCTGGATAGATAGAAAGAAGAGATCAATTCATTTACAAACCATCAAATGATACATTCACAATCAAACATTATGATTTTACAACAGTTCTTACTTTGCTACTGAACATATGTACAATGTCTACAGAAGACAACAAAGCTCAATTTGATAACCAGCGAGCCAGCTTTTCTTGTCAGGAGCTGGAGAGTCCAAGTTCCTTCAATAATTCGTAACTGCCTTGATGCCATTTTCCATGTGCACCAAGAGGAAATTCTATGAATTTAATGATACTAGCATTAGTCAACTCCTGCACCTGGTGTTAGGAAATATCAACATCTATAACATTTTCCATCACTTCATCCACCAGAAATGTTGGTTTACCTTCATATCTTACGGCAATATCAACAACCAAGGCTTGGACATCTTTCACAAATACCAAGTCTGGTTTATATAGTTCATTTTGTTCATCTTTCAGCAGTGGTTCTTGGAATACTACCCAGCCTTTCCTTTTCACCTCCACACTTAGCATCTCACATAATTATGTCTTTTAATTCTGGCTTCTTGTACTGCTGGGTGGTATCCAATGATATGTGTGCAGGACTTGATTTCCACCTGGCAGTGCCAATGAGATTTAACTTGACTGTCTTGTCTACCCCTTGCTAAGAATTCCCTTGCCAGGTAGACTTTGGCTCTCAGTTGTAATGCTGTGATGAGCTTTCTGTGGGGAATCCCTCTGTAAAATTCTATCCAGTTGTTGCTGATCTTATCCCTCTTGATGTTGGAAATACCATGGCCATGGGCCACCAACCTGGTCCAGTTTTCAAATTTTTTTCTCCAGTTACAGG
Organism: Morus bassanus; assembly: GCA_031468815.1. Classification (NCBI taxonomy): domain Eukaryota; kingdom Metazoa; phylum Chordata; class Aves; order Suliformes; family Sulidae; genus Morus; species Morus bassanus. The sequence goes on from CM062571.1 coordinate 68,801,057, forward strand.
GCCTCTGAAAGATGACCTTTGGAGTGGATACTTCCCATTCCAAGACCACTTCCTCACCGCCTGGCACATCGGAAACCATCATGGCTGATCTGGGGTCACACATAGATGGAATTTTTCCTTTATCTCCTCCTGCTGCAATCCATAACTTCTCAAAGTCTTTCTCAAGACCCTCCTCTCGAGCTACCTCTCATACTGTCTCATCCAAAGACTATGCAGTTCTGTGCAGTCTTCAGACCTGCACACTGTGAATCAAATCTGACAGCCTGGTGATACCAAGGCCACCATCCTGGGTGCTAGAATATAGGATGGCATCATATGTACTGGCTGAAAGATGTAACCATTCCTTGATGGCCATTCAAATTGCCAGTTCAAGGGTCTCTAGGTACGTAGCTTTCACATCAACCTGGTCTGCTAAAGTAAATTAATCTAGGAATAGCATACCCTTTCAGGACATCCAACTTCTGAAACAGTTTTAAAACAGCTTTACCAATCTGTTGTAACCAGTCTTGCACTTTCTCTAGGAGTACTGGTCTTGGTATTCCTCTCTATGGGCCTACTCTCAGACCCAGGTATTTCTCAGAACTTCCTGTTTCAATCATATTGAGGGGAGTGCTGTTAATCATCCAAGCTGGACAATCATTGATAGTATATGACTCTTTCATCAGCTAGATGTAAAAGCCATGACACTTTTACCCCTGGGTTTTAAGACCAGTGAGGTCACAAAATATCTCTAATATTTCAATATTTTTCTGCATGCCTTCCCATGAACCACTTAACAAGACCAGGTCATCTGCAAAAGCCATAGTTGTTATACTTTTCAAGCAGTGATGGAACCCACTTCCTTCCTCCTCTAACTTACACAGTAGAGGGACCACAGAGAAGTTAAATAGTATCAGGGACATTGGACCTCCTTGCTTTACACCAATCCAAATCCCAACAGGATCCAACTGTTCATTCTTCAAGCCAAGACTTCTTAAAAGCACAGCTCCCCCTCCACCTTCCCTGGCCCCTCACAGACCCACCCCTCAGGGAAAGGCTGACTACCCCAAACACCACCTGAGGCAAGGAGGCACCTCACCTGCTCAGGACCTACTCCCTGCCCAGGGAGCTGCACAACAGGCGCGCACATTGCCCGCAGTTCCTTCCCCTCTCCTTCCCTACCCAGCAGGGCACTAGATATATATGTTTTCTTGCTCAACAAAGCCAAAAAAACAAAGCAGTCAACACCCACCCTCGCCCCAAGGGGTAGCCGCCCCTCCGGGCCCTTTTATAGTGCAGGCGGCACTACGGGGCGGAACCCAGGCTCCATCTCTGCGTCTCTATTGGACAGGTGTGCTGTCAATCAGCGGAAACGGGCGAGCCGCCAGCGTGCCCGGCCCCTTGCGCGGGCGCGGCGGGTCGGTGGCCGTGTCCCGGCGCGGCGGGCGGCGGCTGGCAGCGGGCGGGTGACGCCGGCCGGAGGGGCGGCACTGCCCTGCGAGCGCGGCGGGCAGCGGCGGCAGCGCCGCCCGGGCCTCGTCCCTCGTCCCCGCGGGCCGCGCCGGCCGGCGGATGGGGTGAGGCGCGGCGGCCGCCGCGGAGGGCAGCGGGTCGGCCATGGCCAGCGCCGGCCCGGAGGAGGGGGAGGCGGCGGCGCGGGAGGAGCAAGCCCTGAGGAAGCTGGTCGTCCGGCTCCAGAACGTCCAGGAGAGGAAGCGCCTGGAGACGCTGGTGCAGACCCTGAGCGACCTGCTGGAGCTGGCGGCCCGGCAGAGCGGTAAGGCGCGGGCGGCCCGGCCCGGCCCTGCCCCGCCCCGCCCGGGCCGCCGGCCCTAACGCGGCCTGTCTCTGTCCCCCCCAGCTCCCCGGCTCTTCAGCGGCAAAAACGTCCACGTGCCCCTGCTGCTGGTGGTGGACCTGTACCCGCGGGCGGTGGGCGTGCAGCAGGTAAGGGCGGCGCGGCCGGGCCGGGCCGGGCCGGGCCGGGCCGGGGGAGGGCGGGGGCCGCGGGCGCCTTCCCGTCGCTCGCCTTCGCCGCCGGGGCTGAGCCGAGCACCGCGGTCCTTCCCCGGAGTAAAAGTCACCGCGCGGCTCGCGCGTTGCTGCTTAACTCGCTCCATCTGGGCCGCTCTGCGAAGTACTGCTGGTCTGCAAAAGGGCGCTGGCGTTTACAGGGACCGGCGTCGCAGCTTTTGGCAAATACCCCTCGCTGCATCTAGGGATGCAGCCGCGAAAGGCGGCCGTGTGGAAAAGATAAATTAAGCAACGTGAACGCCGCGTGGTGTAGGCTTCTGAAAGACAAATAATCTTATCTAATATATTTGTGACCTGCTGGTATTAAATTTTGCCATGACAAACTTCTTTGGACAAACTTCCGAAAAGCAGAATTCTGTAACATGCATTCCTGCATGTGTAGCCCTATCCCAGAAGGAGTTGTACTAGCCTGGTTTTTTAAGGGGGCGGGGAAATCTTTTAGCTAAGAGTAGGTTCTGCAATTTAAGGTTCTGCTTGGTTGCCCCTGTGACTAAGCAGTGGCCCATTTAGATCAGGTGTGGTACTTGCACAATTTGATGTTGTACTTATGGTACAGCTGCCAGACTTGTCATATGAAACAGCTCCTTCCCGGCAGGCATATATTAAATTTCTGACAGTGTTATGCCTACTTAAAGGATGTTTATAAGTTCCAGATTTCTGTGCAACTAATTTGATTTTTTTTAATTAAGCCTATTTTTATGGTTACAGTATTTTTGCCATCTTTTACTTTTTCCAATTCAACTAGAAGGCAAAACATAAATTATATTGTAAATGCCTCCTAAATAACAGTATATTTTAAGGGGTTTTTTTTTGTCTAGTAGACCTTAGCTAGAGGCAAAAAGCATACAATTTAGATTAGAATATGAAATTGTACTTGTGTAGTGATTAATCTGGAGTAACAGTGATCTCGGGTTTCCTTTGAAGACTAAATACTTGCGCGTAGCCTGAAAGTTTAACTTATTTTACTATTCATTTGTCACGTCATTAAGAAATACTGAAGGATGAGTCAGCAGTTATTTTCAGGATAAAGCATATTGTGTGTATAACAATTTACAAAACCACTGCCCAGAAATTTAGACTGGGAAGTAAAAACTATGAAATCCAACCACAACCAGAAGTAGGTCTGAAATGACAGCACAAGACTCTCAGAAGTGCATAAGGAAGATTGTGATTGTTTAATTTTCATTTTAACCATGTTAAAACACCTCACACTTATTTAGTATAGAATTTTAAAATTAGTTTTAATCTTCTCTTTGCCTACATTTGCAGTCGTACAGTGTTTCAGTTTAGAAGTTTTGGAGGTCCTTTGCGTTACTACATTGTATTAAAGTGTGACATTCATAGCCAGTACAAAGCTCAAATCCTGTTCCTCATAAAATGTTATGGGCAGCTCTTCCTTCCCATTCAGTTGTGATATTTGCAAACATCCATATTTGTTAGTAGAGCTCTGTCGTCTTGCTTCATTCACTGCGATTCATTTGCAGTCTTTGTGAATACGTAGTTCTCACTTTATGGCAGTGGTGAAGTAATGTAGTCGTGACTTCAGTGAAGGCTCTTTACACTGCTAATGAATTTTCATTGAATAAATGGATCAATCAACCTCTTTTGCTTTTGGCATTGTCATAAAATTGACTCACATAAGAGAATAAACACAGTAAGAGACATATCTGAAGTGAGGATTTTCTTTCCCTCCCCTACTTACCTGGTTACAAAGCATCATGTTGTGCTGCTGTTGTTCCGCTGGCTTGTACAGAGTAAATGTGCTTAATAGATCAATACTGCAAGTACCAGTGCAAGTCAGACTACAGGCATAAACCCTGCAAGCTTCTTTAGAAGTAAGAAGGTACTGGGCTGGAAAGTCAATAGTGCCTTAAGGTAAAATAGATATCTTTGAGCAAATGTGGTAATTTCTTTCTGCAGTTACTGGCTGGCAATGATTGGAGCAGCTTGGAAACTCTCAAGCAAAATATGTTACACTTGAGTAAAGAGCAGTCAGCAGAGCTTTATTGTCTCATGTAGAAGGTGTGACCTAATGTAATATAAATTCATTGCATGCTAGAAATGAAAAGGACCTGATTTAAAAATAACAGTTTCAGTGCTGCCACCAACTGTTTCTGTGTACAGGGACCCGTTTAAGTGTTTATAAGAACGTCTTTGTTTACTGGGGGTTTTTTTCTTTCCCTGTAACCTTTAGGATTTCTGTTGTTTAAAAGACCCTTACTTTCTTATGTAATTATTAAACAAATAATAAGCTCTCTGTTATCTCAGGTTGTGATTTTAATATTGGAAAGTAGACCACAGGTCAGCAGGTCAGATGTTTCCTCTGGTCTCCTCTGGATCCACAGTTTTTCTAAATGTTTGTCAATACTTGGAGTCACAACAATCCAAATAAAAATGTTTAATGGAAATATCAATTTCACCAGAAACAGTTTTAATACAAAAAGGAATTTTCTAAAGTCATTAAGCAAATTTTCATCAGGTCCTAAATTTTACAAGTTAAGATGTCACGAAGTGAGACTTTTAAAATAAAATCTTTTCTAAGCAATACGAAGTGTATGAATTAATGGTCGCCTCTACAATGTCTTTGCCATGCAGATTTCAATTTGTACCGGATTGACTGTCACTGATAAACTCTGTTTTGTTTGGAATGTGGAGAATTAGGTAACTACATATCCTCATCTTGGGGAGGACTGATGATTGCTAAGGCTATTCTGTGCACTTATGTTTAGTGAGGACTCAGTTACACAGACCAGCCTAAACTTCCTGAATGTCCGTAGTAATTGGTTTGCAGTCTCATGTAGAGCAAGCCAGCTTGCTATCCAAGCAAGAGAAGAGCATGGAAATTGGCTCGTGGTCAAGCTCGATGTGCAAATGTTAAGGATGTAATTGGCTTAAAACATTTGGGTCTGCAAATCTAAACTGAAACAGAAACAAACTACTGCAGATAGTGTGAACATAGCCCATGGAACCAAATATGTGAAAGATAAAAGCAGAATTCCAGTTCCCAGGGAGCTACATCACCTTTTTCATGCTCGCCAAAGCTGTCATGAAAACTGTCTAGATTCAAGCCTATGCTGTTCCTGTGGGTGTCTCTACACTACCAGGCTTGCAATTTCATGTCTCTAGTCTTGCAGACTGCAGGGTTAGAGATCATGCACTTTCCATGAACTTTGCAGTTAAACTCTTTGAAGGTAGCCATTTACATTCCTGTTGCTGGCTGTCCTGTCTTGACCCCTTTGCTTTACATAACTCTTCTGCCGAAAACTGATCCAGTTACGCATATAGTTGTTGAGCCATACTTAGATTATCTTCTGTCTTGACCCTATTCTTAAAGCACACAGGCCTACTTCCACTTTTTTTTTTTTATTTATATGGCCAAGGAAACTTTTATGCGTTGTGTTAATTCTTTTTTGTAAAGTCTGCTTCCTCTTGACTTTGACATTTCTCAGTTCACTTCCTCTCTTTCAATACAGCAGGGTTTTCTTGCTCATCAGTTAATGTTTTGTACAGATTTTGCTTACTGCATTCACACTAAAGCCCATTCAATCGTATCAGCCTGCAGGCATTCATAACAGCGGATTTCTCCAATATGGAAGACTGAAGAGGAACATTTTTCAGTTTTGGCATTATTTAGAGATGTTTGAAAGTCGAAGAATTTGCATAGCATAGAGCAGGTGGTTATTAAGAACAAATATATTGGTTTTAGTTCACCTTTCATTCCTTATGATTTCAAAACTTTCACCCCCTTCATTGAGTTTTGAAAGCACACAGTATTGAGGATTGATGGCGAGAATAGGAAATACGTAGTATAGTTTAGGTATCTCATCCCCATTTAAAACACTGGACACCCTTAAAAACCTATCCTTTCTCCTTATAATTTGCAAATTATAAATGGCAAGATCTTACAGAAACAGCTGTTCCTCAATAAAGCTGGACTACTTGTAATAGTGCAGTGGTCTTCCCTGGCTCATGAGGACATACTATGGATCACATATTTTTCTTTCTGTCAGTATCTCTTTTAACTATGTGTCCTTTATCTTCAAGCAATGCTGAAGCACACTGAGAGTGATGTGTTCCTACAAGCAATGCATTCAGAATCATTAGCGTATCTGTTTTACCTCCATCTTTTAACTTTTTATGTCGTTTGTCTTGTGTTAGTTAATTTTCCTTTATTGATTTAGCTAGGTAACTTTTCAGAACATCCATCTTCCAAAAGCCAAGAATATTAGAAGACAACATTGATGTTCCAAACACAATATCTGTTCTAAAATAGCTGCATTTTTCTTTTACAGATGGGTTGGTCACTTCTTTGTAAGTTAATAGAAATTTGTCCAAGTACTCTACAGAACATAGCTCCTAAGGATGTTGGGAAGGACTGGGAAGTACTGGGTGTTCACCAGTAAGTATTTTGTATGCAAAGAGTCTTCCAGAATGCTTGGTTATCATGACAGCATATATATGCAATGAAATATATAAAGTTATTACATCAGCTTCGAAATGGTTGAATATTTTTGCAGGTTTCGTCAGCCTTTAAGAATGGGAGACTTACACAACCAGGGATCTTATCTGTGTGTATAAATACCTGATGGAGAAAGTAAGGGAGGCTGAGCCAGGCTCTTCTCAGTGGCACCCAGTGACAGGATGAGAAGCAATGGGCACAAATTGAAATCTAGGAAATTCCACTTAAACATTTAAAAAAAAAGCCAAGCAAACTTTTTTTTTTTTTAATTTTTGTTGTGAGGTTGATCAAACACTGGAACAAGTTGCACAGAGAGGTTGTGAAGTCTCAAGCCTTAGAGATATTCAGAACCTGACTGGACATGGCCCTGAGCAATCAGCTGTAGTTGACCTGCTTTGAGTGGGGGAGTTGAAATAGGAGACCTCTAGAGGTCCCTGCCAATCTCAGCGGTGCTGGAATTCTGTGGTTATCAAGGTCTTCCATTTTAATAGACAGGTGTAGTATTACCTGGATGGGGGTGTGTTTGTGTGTGTGTGTGTGTTCTTTCCAATGTGAGGAATTATATCCACAAGCCTAAAGTAGTGTAAATCGAGAAGAGGGTTTTTTTTTTCACACCTAATCTTATTGTCTAAAAATTAAGTATTTAAACTGGTCATGTCAACTAACTGAGAAGTCAGTGGACACAAAGATTTTCAGAAAGGATGGTTCATTCCATCTTTTTAGTAAGTTATCTTGGAGCAAATTGTGGTTTGGACTTGCTTGTCTCTGTCCATTAACCATCAAGGGAGCCTAAGCAACTGGTTTCTGGATGGCTGTGGTTAGATGGGATGAAAACCCACATAGGTTAGCTCCTTAGCTGTTCCGTAGCACAATTGTGAGTTGTAGATGTAGGTATAATAAAAACAGGGGAGAAGGGCGTGGTTTGGTGTTCTCTCACTTGGACTGATTGCCCTCATTCAGGGCTGATAATGACAGCAAGAAGCTACGGCCTTGTAACTCCCCTAGTGAATCTGCCTCTGCCTTTATGGTCTTCACCATACCCTTCCTTACAAAAGTTGCTATTGTAAGATCATTTGCATGAAGATGCACTTTGGTTTGGGGGGCAGGGGTTGGTTGGTTGTTTTACAATGGCTGGAGTACATGGTCAGTAGGGGAATAAACTCCCTTGAAAGAAGTGTTGGCAATATTTGTTAGAACGCAAAAGTGATTTTGGTTGCTTTTCATGGGCAAGGAATAACTGAGCTGAAGCTGTACAAGCTAGTTGCGATTTCTTTGGCAGCTTAAAGGCTTGTTAATTGACTGAGACTTATTCTGAGAGCTAGAGGTATTGCTGTTCGTTCTTGGGTCCCAGAAAAATTACTCTTTTGGGGCTGATCTTTCCCATAGCCACCTCAGAGCCCGTGCAGTTGAACAAAGCATCCTTTTCAAACTCAAACTTCACTAATAACATTACCATACATGATTCCTTCCCACTACCAATATTTTAGCCAACTGTGTATCCCTGTCTGACATGTTGACAGTTTTCCTTGCTGTGGAGAAATTTGTTCTTAGTGGGAAGTGCACTCAGACATTTCTGTCAGTGCCAAAGGCAGAGCAAGCCAGCTAAATTATATCTCAGGTTCCTTGTAGGTGGATTGGACTAGTACTGCAGTGCATCGACACCATAATGTATACATGCTATTTGCAGCAAGGCAGGAAACAGTTATGGTAGAGAAGAAAAGGGGTCATTCTTTCTGCAAGAGATTTTCACTTTTGTGTGTGTAACTGTTTTAGGAGAACAGAAATCTTAAGCTAGGAAAAGCATTTGTTTCTTGTCTCTCAGCCATGAGCCAACTTGACCACACTACAGTCGTGTTTACAAATGGTAGTTTGGTATTGATTTAGGTGTTCTTGACAGTGTGATAAATAATTAAATAGTCACTGTCACTGTGAGAAAGGAAGGAAATTCCTTCACTGTATTTGCATTCTTTCTACACGCTTAAAGAGACTTCATGAGATGTTTTGTAATCTCTTACGTTAAACTCTCATACAGTAGATGAGGTTTAGAAAATTTTACATCCTCACTCTTGATTATACCTGAAATGGGAGGATATATGCAGGAAATTTTCTCCTTGGCTCAGACGTGCTTTAGTGTACGATTATTTCACCCTGCAGTATGCTGAGCCAGCTCATGTCTTTATATATCAGCACTTGCCTGAAACAGATCACCCTCTATAAAATGGGCTCTTCCCAAAGCAGATTTCCTTCCCCACAGCAGAAATCATGAGTCATTGGTAGGCAAGGGAGAGATATTTAATGGCTTCAGAGCATCTGATAGCTCCATGGGGCTTTCCATTCATGCAGGTTATAAGGAGTACAGAAGTCCAAGCCACAGCTACTTATGGAGCAAAGAGGTGAAGGAATCTTTGCCCCATGTACAGTTTTTACACATGTATGCATGTGCACACACACCTGTAACCACACAATAAAGTGCATGAGGAATGCTTAAGACTAGAACACTGCAATCGGGAGGTTAAAGCAGATGTCTGTTTAGCTACTCTACCAGCTTGGTTAGGATGGCTCTTTGTTTTCCTTGATTCATCACCCTACTACTTAGTCCATACATGTGGGCTATATGCTGGGACAGGAATTTGCCTCAGGACTGAAAACCCAAATGCCACCATCTAGCCTTGTCTGTAGACTTGTAAGTCCAAAATGTGCATACAGAAGTTTCAGTGAGATATCTATTCTCAGTTTAAGAAAAAATCCCCCTGCGTTTAATTGGATTTTATTTTTCATTCTTAAGATCATTCCACACAGTATTCTGACTAACTTTAGATTTCAGTAGTGGTTTTGTGTTGATGAGAGTGTAAGTATGTAAGCAAGGCATGGTTTATATGATCAGACAATGTATCTTTTATTGGACTGACACTGTTATAATTTCCTGTTATAATTTCACTGTTATAATTAGACGTTAGCAAGGCAAACAACATCATTGCCAGAGCTGGGGAATGAAATTTGGATGACACTTCAAGTGCTGCTTTTTGTTTTTCAAGACAGATCAAGAATATCTACTAAAGTCTCACAAACTACTGCATAATCTGTATATTACATATACAAAGACTGACATTTGAAGATTATTAAGATTGCAGAGTCAAACTCTCCAAAATCATGAAAATAAAAAAATGAAGGTTTCTTTAGGTTTTTTTGTGTGAGCCTCTCCATTTTTATGTAGTTTTTAATTACACAGTTGGGGATTTTCCCCCTTTTGAGATATGCTTCCTTCAGTGCAAAATCAATGCTTATTTATTTTCTGTCATCAGGATCATTCAGTGTTCAGCCCACTGCCTTATTTGCTGGATATTTAGTGATACCTTGTATGAAAACTGGCCTATTCATTTTCTTCTCAGCTTTTCTTAGTGTTCATCAGTATTGTCTAGAGCTTTTAAAATTTTATTAATTGAGAAGGTGTTACACATTTGTGGCCACTGATTTACGGGTGGTAGTTTGAGCAAAATATGTTAAAAGAATCAACTGATTTTGGGTGCCCAGTTTGATACATGCACTGGATTTTTCAGAGTACTTAGCATTGTTTGGCTCTCTCTGTTTAAAAAGTCAACTTTGGTTGACTCTGATGCAGCATTTCAGAGGTTAATACCCATGGGTCTCAAGTTGGGCCACCTAGAAAAGTAGGGAGTGTACAACTGGCAGTCTATGAAATGTTTCTTTTTAGCGGTTTGTCCAGCATCACGTAAGTGCTGAATGGTGGAGACTTAGGGGAGAGTTCTTCAAGATGCTGCTCAAGTTCTTGAGCTGGGAAACTGCTACTTCTCTTCCAGCAAACCCTTGCTCGTTCTCTGTAACTTAACTCTTGCAACAAACAGAATAATGCCATACTGTTGACAGTCTGCTGCACTCCACAACCCTGCTTTCTGTAGAGTAACCCCATCCTGAATGAGACTTGTCCCCTGTAGAATTAATATATATAATTAATTAAAAATTAAAGTGAAGTTGATAAATTATACATCATTATTTTAATGAAGAATGATAATAGTTAAAATAACAACATTATTTCATTGCTAACTTGAAAAAAAACATAAACTGAAATAAAGGGTTTTTTAAAAAATGAATCAGGAGCTTTTTAAGCTTTTGGTAATTTCTGTAACTATTTTTGTTTTTAAAGGAAATGTTTGATAAAATTTTATGTATGTTAATATTTCTTTAGCCATAATGCTCTTTTCTTTTCTTTTTTTTTTTTTTTTTTTAATTTTTAGGCAGATTCTTAAAATGCTTACGGTCCACAAAGGAAATATAAATCTCTCAGTAATAGGACTGAAAGCATTAAATCTACTCCTCATGTCAGGTACTGGGTGTTTTACTTTCCTACTTTGTCTAAGCCTTTAAAACACAGAACTGTGGTATAAAGTGTGTGACTGTACATGTACATGTCGGACCTGATTTTTCTCTGTTTTACTCTGTAAAGTCACTTGTCATTTGTACTTGTATACAAAATAATAAGAGTACTGTTTTGCAGCTTTTTTACCCAGGTAGAAATGATTCTCCGAATTGCAATGAAGAACATGACCGATTAATTTTGCCAACTTGTTATTAGCATAGACACAAATATTGCTGTTAATAAGTAAGAACTTCTTACCAAAGTATAAAATTGCTGATATTCTGACTTGCCTCCTTTAGTACTGGTTAGTTCTTTTGAAAACAGTAAATCATCTCTGGCATTTCTGTTATTCTGCTCTGCAGAGACCTAATCTTACCAGGTACTGAACTTTTCATGTGGTGCTGAGATTCTTGATCTTGTGTTGCAATTAAAGAGAGACCCTAAGGGAGATACTCTGCTAGTTTTATTCGAGCTAGCCTATAGTATTAGCACAAATTATTGTTATAATAGGAATGTTTCCATTGACTTTAACAGGCTTTGGAATCAGCCTTATTTACAAACTAAGATTAGACTTTAGGTAGTTAAAGCTACTCCAGCTGTCCAAGCTTTTGCTGTAGGCAGCAGAGTGAGTCTGTTTTATAAGATCAGTTACCTCTTGAACCTGTTTTCCTCTCCCTTTTGATTGCAGAGAGAGGTCTGGAGGGCTAACTTAGAGTGGATGCCTAACTTTTTATCTGCTGAAGTTGGGTAATACAGGTCTCGTTATAAGGCATTACACTGTGTAATTAATAATAATAATAGCAAAATCTGGTTATTAGTGAGTAACTGTAACCAGCAGCTTCTTTCTTTTAATGACAAGGTATCATAAAGGGTCTTAAACTGTTGACTGGGTATTCCATAACAGTTTATTCCTGACTGCTACTCTTCTTTTCAGCAGTCGGTTAACCAAACTTAAACTCTCATTTCAACTACCTTACTTCAGAAAAATATTTCAAATTGTACCTTGTCAGAAAAATCTCTTGGTTTTCTTTTTCTATATGTCCATAAACTTGAATTGCATTATAGCTGGAGCTGATAGGCCAGTGTGAATGCCATATAGAAAGATCTCAAAAAAAAAAAACCCACATAAAAACCAGCTGCAGCTGAAACACTGGAACAGGGATTATGAATTCTATTGTTATTGCTGTAAGCTTGAAAAATTGTCATGAATATGAATCTTTTTGCCTACACATGCTATAGAGAGAGTAGGAGGGGTTTCAGGTTTTTTTAAATGTCATAAGAGCAACGGTGAGATTGGCTTTTCGGTTCAGTTTCAGGCTGAACAAATAGCTGAGAGTGAGAATAGGGTTTTGTGATAGAGATGAACTGATTTCATGGCTCACTGTAGCTGACAGGTACATTTCAAATCCTCTCTTGCTTTCCTCGGGCAATGTAGCCCTCTTTTTTCTACCAACCTTACTTCTTAGTGAAACTTTTCAGCTTGCTATGACTGCAAAAAGCAGGTTTTTTGATGGGTTAATTTCCTACCAGTTTAGTGAGTTGAACTGGCTCATTGAGGGATTGGACAAGTACCAAAGCAGTGCGAGGTGGGAACAAGAGTGGAGAAGTGAAACTATCTTTTTGGCAGTAATGTTTTAGAAGATCTCAGTTGTATTGTAAAATGTAATGTAAAATACAGGTGTTAGATAAAAACCTGGATTTGAGCCATCAGAGTAAATTTTAAGGACAGTATTAAAGAATTTTGGACTTTAATGCTTAAGTACAGTGCTTCAATAAAAATGTTGAGAACTAATCAGTGCAACATGTAATCTATTCTGCGATTCAGATGTAATTGCTTTCCTGCTCTTGGAGGAAGAGGTGGATGTGTTTTCCTTGGTATTTAATGCCATGCACACCTTCCCTAAAAATGAAGAGATTCAGCAACATGGATGTAAAGTATTACACAAACTTTTTGAGAAAGGTATTTATATCTTGTAGTGTATTAAGTTAGAAAAATGTATAGGTTGGGAGGGGACTGCAGATGTTTATTTAACTGCAATAAATGAATTCTTGCATTCCAAATTCTGTTTTCTGTATTATATCTGTTCTTTGAATGAGTTAGCACAAAACAGGTTTTCCAAGCAATATCACAAATTTTCTAAATTAGAGCAATGAATATGAAGCTTTCAAAAAATCAAAATGTCTCTTCATTTCTGACTCTAGAGGTAACTGAAAAGATAGGATTCAGTGTTAGTAACACTAACAATGAGTAGTGACATTTGATTTTAATTAAAAAAAAAACAGGATTGTTTATTTAAAGCTTGGCAAATTTTAGTAACGTGTCAATAATTCTAAAATCAAGCAAAATGTTTGCACTTTAGAGAAATGTGATTCTGCTTTTTACCCTGACAATGCTAAAAGATAAGTATGTATCTGTATGATATTCCTGTGTTTCTTCTGAGAAATGAAGTTACCATGTATTGAATTTCTGCAGAATTTTCAGGAACTGCACGTGTAGTGACCAGAAGTCCCATTGTTGTAGCAACCTTGCTTTGCACTGAGTTTCTTGCCTCAGAATAAATTGAGAAATACTAGCACTCCTACCAAGTCTGCTCTACTCCTTTGCTTCAAAGATAGTCTCCAATTCTTCAGATTTGTTCTTTCTGTCTCCATTTTATATTGCTTTTTCTAAGTCTTCCTCCCACACATGTGTGCTGGGAATTATCTTCTGTGTTCCTTCCCCTCTTTCACTCTCCCTAAATACTTCTGTCCTGCTGTATTTTCTCTTCAGTCTCCACAAAGGTCTGAGCTTCTTAGGTGTTCTGTGTATGTTTTTTGTAAGTGCCGGATTTTTACAGATCTCCAGACTGCTCCAGGAACAGACCTGCATACCTTCTTCTTGGTGGTAGTGCTAATGTAACAAGTTCCTAGGCTGCCCCTGGCTATTTTTTCCTGCCTCTGAACCACATTGTCAGTTACTGTAATGTGAATGTTTGCCTAGCTTTATCTTGAACCAGATTCAGAAAATTATTCTGCTTTACGAAATTTAAAATGTGTTGTTCTTTCTCAACCTGGATCAGTTCCCTTATCTGGTTCATTGCACGGCCACGCAGCTGTATTGGTACAAATGACAGGGGGCAGGGATGGAAAAACCTTAAGCCATTATTACAATAAAGGTAAGATATTATTAAAGCATGGCTGTCATCTTTATGGAAAGAACTCCATTATCAAAAAAAGTTGAGAAGTGAAATAAAATCATGCATTCCATCAAACTGTTTTCACTGTACGCTTAGCCTTTTTCACAGAATGAACTTCAGATATTCCTTACCAAGACAGTACATAGGTGAAGGAAAGGCTCAGTTTTTAGTAAAAGGAGTTGTAACTGTGGAAGATGCTGTGTATGTAGAGTACCTTACTTTCTGTGAAACATAGGAAATAAATATAAGGAAACTTGATAACATGAGGACAGACAGTTGGTTTTGTACCAGGATATGAATTATTTCCTCAAAATACTGTATCTCTCTTGCTTTTCAATTTAGTTCCAGAAGAGCAGCTGACTGAATTTGTTGAAAGCAAAGATCATATGATCATACTGAAAGTATTTAAAGAGTTTCCAGAGAAAGAAGATGTGATTCTTCCTGCACTTTATTCATTACATTCCTTAGCTGGTCCAAGTAAGTGCATTATTGGAAGTTATTTTCAATTCCTTACGTCCCACAGTGTGCGTCAGCTCACCTCAGTTTGCAGTAATCTTTCAGTGATTGCAAAAAATCAGTGAGAACTGGTTGGGAGTTGCCAGACAAATCACTTTTCTTTTTCTTTAGGAAATACTGATTTGTAATTTCTCATGGTAAATTTTCATATTCAGCCATTCTGATAAAGCTGAAATCTCTCATAAAGAACAGAAAGAGACTTTCCTCTGCTTGGAGTAAGTGATAATGAAGATGCTCATCATGGTTGTAGAGGTCAAAGCTCAAGACACTGCCCTGTCTTTTTTTAATGCTTGAAAAACAAGATATATTTATTGACTAAATAAATCTTCAGTGAGTTTGGGTAGCAGCTAAAGAACACTGTTGGCAGAGGCTGTTCCACAAGGGGAAAATGACCCACTCAAATCCAATGGCCAGGGCTGACAAAAGGTATCTGGGCTCAGACACCCCCCTTTGATCATTCAGTGGTGGCTACAATGAGGAGCACTGGTAGCACTGCACATATTACAGAGTCTTATTGTGTCCTCAGGTGATGTGCAGTAAGACCAGAAGAAAATGGCGTCATTATGTCTTGTCTGCTGATAACAGCAGTCCCTGTTGTGGGCAAAATTAGAGCCTGAGAAATGTGCTTGATGATTTGTGTCAATTTGTTGACAGCAATTTGATCTTGTTGACACAGACGCAGCTCTTGTCAGCTTCCTGCTGGTAGTCACAGTTTTGGCAAGCATGGTGCAGGGTCCTGCTCTCCATGTCTTCCCTGAGGTACATAATGTTGTACTCCTACAGACGTGAATCCTCTCAAAGCCTTGCTCATACATCCTTCTGGCTCTATACCAACCGTGCTGGCCCCATGTATGCCACAAAACAAGAACTAGATTGGAGTGTCCCACATTTCATCAGACTCCAAGCTGTTTAGTTTCTGTTTATCAAACTTCTTGCTGTTCCAGTTTGTGTTTAAAAAGTTAAGTAGTCCTTGAGCCAGAAAGAATTTTACCCTAACCCGGAAGTTATTGCCATTTTCTGAGGAAGAGGGTGCCAGATTTTAAGTGCTTTTTAAAATAGTAAATACTTACACAAAGTGTAACAAGAGAAGGGCATGGCAAAGACCTGCTCTAAAGTAGGTATTTATTTTGGGGTTAGCACTCTGATTTCTGATACGGAAGATTGAAAATAGTCAGAGAAACAGAGATAGTTTGCACATGAATGTGCGAAGCTAGGCTACTTTTGCCAGCATTCATACTCTTGGTCTGTGACATCCCACAATACCTGCAAGAAAATGTATTCCTTTAAGGCTACCATGGAGAAAATCATTCACTGTAAGTACACACTCTATCTTATCCAGTAGTAAAATGTTTGTCTCCCCATACCCTGAAGTTCAAGTCTCTATTCCAAATGAGTTATGTCAAGAATTGTACCTCACTATGTCTTCTTTCACTAATACATACATAGACTTTGTTCCAGCTCGTACATCATGAGAAATTGAAGGGTAAGAGTTTATTCCATTGTGGTACAAGAACTCTTTTAAATCTCAGGGGTTTCAATGGAATGAGAAAATGCTTTGATGCCCACTGTCCTCCAAAGTCCATGGGGGGTGATGGGTCACAGAATGTTAGCTGTCTAAATGGTAATCTTAGGCAGCCATCCAGGCTTCTCCTCTGTTTTATGGGGAGAAACAGGCACCTCAAGAGGAAATTTACCTAATCCTAAAGAGAGGATCCTGTTACGGGTGGGATGAATCACCATACAGAGTGCTCAGATCTCTTCATCAATTCTTGTGACAACCTAGATGACCGTGTTTTGGTGGTTAAGATGAAATGAGATCCATTCCACCTCTTTTTCTCTAGCTTGTTGTGGGAAATGGAGGCTCCCTGCAAATGTACCATTGCTTGGTTCTTGCAGGATTTAAACATGCTCTCTCTGTAGTAAACAATTTTAGAATCTTCTGAATAATTTGATATGTTTATAATTTTCACCTGTGAAATGATAACTTACTGTGAAGTGATGCAATACTATTTCGTGGAGCATACCTTTAAAAAGATGTTTTCATTTGAGAATGACATGAATAAATAGCTGTCATCTTAAAGCATTGTGAAAGGTACCTTCCTTCACTATCAAACAGAATGCTTCAGAAATACTTCCCACTCAGAGCTTGCTTTTCCAATTTACAGAGTACTATTTAATATTCAGAGAGATATTATTTTGAAGATCTCCTGATGCTTTAAGAAGACTAATTATCTTTAATAATACAGTTGTGAATATTCCTCTTACATTGTATACAGGAAAGCCAAGCTGTTGAAAGAACGATTAAGAAAGTTTATAGACCTCAGCAGAGTAATGCTAACTCCCTTGGAGTCAGTGACAGGTCTCCCTTTCATTCATTGGGGCCAGCATTTTGTCCAAGACTTTTTGCATTCATAATCTCTTTCATACCCTGGATAAACATACTACAAGGATGCTTTCATACACTGTGTTTTAACTACCATGATGTTGTCTTGCCTTAAATTATTGTATGTGGGATGGCTCTGTCCTCAGTAGGAAAGAATGCATTCTGCCTTTTTACTGGCTCATGTGAATGTCCTGTTGGTTTCTGTGTCTGACCTGTGTAATAGCAGTAAATAGAATCATAGAATCATACAACGTCCTGAGTTGGAAGGAACCCACAAGGATCATCGAGTCCAACTCCTGTCCCTGCACAGGGTGAGGGTGACGAAGCACTGGCACAGATTGCCCAGAGGAGCTGTGGAATCTCCATCCTTGGAGATACTCGGAAGCCGTCTGGCCATGGTCCTGGGCAACCTGCTCTAGATGGCCCTCTACTTGAGCAGAGGGGTTGGAGAAGATGACCTCCAGAGGTCCCTCCCAACCTCAACCCTTCTGTGATTCTGTGAAATACAGAATTTGCAATGAATTTCAAAATATCGCAGAAGCATTAGATAAACATTTCTGTACCCTCAGTACACAATAGGCCTGTGGTAGAACTAATTTAGATGAAAAGAATAACCTGCTAACTTGCCCCCTAAAAAAAGAAGGAAAACTTAGTAAAACATTATTAAATCAAATAAATGACGTTTATTAGAAAAAACCTTTCTAAATTGATTCTTAATTGTATACCCCTGGGAATATTACTGAAATACTGTAAAATATTTACCTGATCACAATCATGTTATAAACACCATTTAAAAGATTGAATTAATATTTATAAAACAATTTGTTCAGCTTTAAGAAAAATGTTACATAAGAATAGTTTGTGAGAAGGTTTCTGTTACATAGCCTGATACAGAATGGAACAAATCCATAAATGTTAAAATGCACTCCGAACTTAATGGATTATTTCCAAGTGTTGGTAGTCATTAATGTCTTCTATGGCAATACCAAGGACGAAAAATGACACCTTTCTCTCAAGTTGCAAGGCAAAAACTGAAACATAGGCCCAGTTTTCTAAATAAATCTATTTAAATAAACTCTGAATTAGAATCCAATGAGGAAGAGGCCTCAAGTTGCGCCAGGGGAGATTTAGATTGGATATTAGGAAAGACTTCTTAACCGAAAGGGTTGTCAAGCATTGGAACAGGCTGCCCAGGGAAGTGGTTGAGTCACCATCCCTGGAGGTATTTAAAAGACGAGTAGATGTGGTGCTCAGGGACATGGTTTAGTGGTGGACTTGGCAGTGCTAGGTTTATGGGTGGACTCAATGATCTTGAAGGTCTTTTCCAACCTAAACGATTCTATGATTCTATTCTGTAAAATGGGGGTTGGTTGGTTTTTTTTTTTGCTTAAGAAGCATTTTTTGTTTCCGTTTCTTTCTTTAGCCAGCAATGTTGAAGTGCTCATGTCTGGAAATGTTCGCTGCTACAATGTTATAGTGGAAACAATGAAAAGTTTCCCCAACAGTGAAACAGTTCAGGAAGTGAGTTGCTGTTTGTTGCATAAGCTTACTTTGGGTAAGTTCACTAAGTTGTTTACAGTCAGCTTACTCTGACTGTGTAAGAGTTGGAGTTAACTAACAGCAAGTGTTACAGGCCACAAGAGAACTACTCTTCCAGTTAATCCTCAGAGTGGTGTATAGCTCCATGTCTCTAATGATTTAAACATACAGAGGTAACACTGGCCACAGTCAATATGGTATCCTTTTGTGTTAAACATTAATAACAACGACAAAAGCTGCCATAAAAGACTAGAGTGGGGGAAAAATGACAGAAAAGAGCAGGAGAAGCACAAGATGAGAATGGGAGATCAATAGATCCCATTCTGTATAAAGTTACTATAGAAAGGAAGGAAATTCCTTCTAGATTTCTTTTTTTGAAGTGGCAATGCTGAATGTGTGAGAAAAAACTGGTGCCACTGAATTACTTGGGAGGTATTCTCCAAGACTGTGTTTTCCCTCCTTGCAGTGCATTTATTTTCAGAGACCTATGCTTCATTCCTGCCCAGCTGTGGTGCCTGTCTTGGGGCCCCCTATGCTGCAGCAGTGAAAGAACCACTGGACTTCCCTTGACTTGGGCAAAAGCACTTTGTTGTCTGGGCTTATACAGGCTAGTGTCACATCAAGAAATGATGGCAAAGTCAAAAAGAGATTTGTTACGCCTCCTAGCAGCTCTGTACTCTCTCTTGCCACTATAATAAGCTGATCTGAGCAGTTGCCAAGGACCACGTAATAGGAAGTTCAAATGAAAATAAGTATGTTTTACCCCGCTGCATACAAAAACACTGTGAGTAGCTGCCTGAGCAGCCCCTGCTCCGTGGCAGGTGGTTCTTTATCGAGGACTCAACCAAGGTCTTTCTCATGAGTTAGACTTACTGATTCTTGCAGGTGGTGGCCTGAAGCTACTGCAGATGTTGGTACCAGTGCACAGCTCCCCTTAATCAAGTCAGTCCCATCCTTTCACCATCTGTTTCTGCTTCTTCATGCAGATATTTTAGAAAATACAGATCAAACTTGAGGGCAACCCAGAGCAACTTCCAGTTCCCCTTCAGAAAGGCAAATAAAGATTTCAAGAAAATGTGGTGGCTGCTGAGGTGGTATTTGCAGTTTTTTGGCAAGAGGTGATGTTACCCTTGAATGGTTTTCTCTGCAAGGCTAACTGAAGATGGGCAGGGAGACCAAGCATGTATGGGGACACAGCAACTCTGTTGACATGCCTTGATCTTGCCCTGAGTGCAACCAGCCTGGTTTCAGTCACACATTTGTCATGTGTGTATGCTGACCAACAAGGAATGGTGGCAGTAAAGCAGCCACAAGATCCATTTCTTCTTTCAGCATAACAGGTGCCCTCCATCTTAATAAGGAGCCACTTCAGGAGAGTTATGGGAAGAGGTGTTCACAGCACCACATGATTAGGGAAACAGATGCAAAATTGCTAGGTACTCCTGGAAATAGTCTGGAAGATTTCGATATAGCCAGTGTGGCTTCCCAAATTCTGGTGGACACTGTCTTCCTAAACACATGTTAACTGGCAGTGAAATGGTAAAGTCAGCATCTACTAGCTTTCAAAACCACTGTCATATATTCTTGCTAACCTGGTAATGACTATCCTAGATTTGACTGTCATCAGAATTTTAGCTGACTGATAGCTGTTTGGCCAGCCACAAGTCACACATAATTACTCATCGCATAGCCTAAGATTATTAATTTTGTGAGGTAAGTAACGTTTTTACACGAACATACCATTTCCATTAAAAGACAGCAAGAAACAGCAATGCTGATGTAGCATGACCACACTACTACAGGGTGAGAAGAAAAACAGTGTTTCCAGTTGCACTTGTGTTAAGGTGTTAAGGTTAAGACCAAGGTTTTAGAATGATATATCTGGAAAGGACTTGCCTTAAAATCTGTTCTTAAGCATTCTGTTAACTTGGTCTAATTGAACTGAATCATAAAACATTGGGAGAGGTACTTACCTTCTGGTGAAAAATCTGGACACTGAAGGTAGTCAGCACCTATAGGACTCAGGACCAGAACTGAGGGACAGAAATTAGGTTAGCTTTTCTTCTGTATGTAATTATATTTTTGATGCTCAGATATGGGAGACTTCTTAATTTTGTACCTCATCTGAAGGGTTTGAGAAACACTGATACAGATTTTCATCTGACCTTTCACATTGCTAGTGTAATTCTCATTTTTACTGATCAAGTTAAACAAAGTTGAATATCAAAATAGAAACCATAGCTATCAAGCTATATTTTACAAAGTGAGTGTTGTTGTATTATTTTATGCATGATACTTGTTTTTACAAGAAACAGGGAAGTTATTTTCATTTGCTTGTTTTTTGCAGAATTCCTTATATTCAACCTATAATATAAAAGACTGTATAGCCTACAATAAAAGTTATGCTTTAAATATATTTGTCATCAAAAGGTTGTTCTTTCTACTACTCCAGAATATATGTATTCTGTATTTATAATGCTGACCTTGATATTTAATGAGGAGGGCAAAAACAGAGAGCAAAACAGGGTTAAACCACTTGCGTGATAGGGTAAATCAAATCATTGCAGGAATTCCAACTAGGACTGCATTTGTTTCCTGGCAGGAAGTCTGCAAGTGATACACTGACTGTATTTTTCTTACTTTGATGACAGTGTGCACTTCGTTTTGCATTAAACCTCAGTCTTTTGTAAAAAAAAACACAAAGAACCTAGCTCCCAATTTTTTTTATCCTTGACCTCTTCTTTCCTCAAATGGAACATTGTTTTGTCAAGCTCTGTACTCAGAAATCCAGTGTTTGCTACAGACAAAGTTTGTATATTTTGTGCTGAGAAATTTATATTAAATGCATGTGAAGTTCTAAATATGTGTTTATATTCATTTAATATCTTATGTATTTTCAGGAAATTTTTTCAATATCCTTGTATTACATAAGGTTCCAGAAGTGATTGTGAAGGCTGTTAAAACATATCCTGAAAATGCAAAGTTACAAGCTGCAGCTCTCAGTTGTTTAGCTCTTCTAAGTGAGTAAATCTCTTCCTAAATACATAAATAAATTACTTCATTTATTAGTCCACTTGTTAATTTTTTTATACTGGTAATTTCCCGTAATCATTTCCAACTCCATTTTTTTAACATGAAAGCCTCAGGCAGGATAGCGTTGACAGAGCTAGATTTCCTACATGCTTACCGTTTGTTGTTTTACTGTGACATGGCTGTGTTCGTATCATATGCCCAACATCTTCACAGTGTTCAGAGCTGATAAGTTATGTTGACAGATCTTCACAAAGCAACCTGTTTGCTTATAGGCAAATATTGTATTAATCCCTACTTAACATAAAATCTCAAGAGATAGCAACACTAGTTTGATGCTGTGTTTGCCATTTATGACAGTACTCATGTTGTGGCAGTTGATAGCAACACTAAGTCAGTCCTTGTGTTTGAGTTCTGAAATCAATTTAAAGGTTTAAACTTTTCCTTGAGTACACTCCAGGTATTTTTTTGAAACAAATTTAGTTAGCTAGTGGCAAAAAGCTAAGGATCTGATCCTCTTAGTCTTTGAGTGATTGTTCCATACAAAAGTCAGTAGAAATGCTGTTTAAGAGTCCCCAGAATAGCACAGAATAGAAATCAGTATACACTCCAGTAAGCCTCAGATATTATGGTCAGTGTTGAGACTTTTTTTTTTCTTCCTTAAATGATGAAAAATCACAGGTATAAAATTATTTCTTTTAAATTCTGTTGCACTTTCTGGGACCAGATATTTCTCTTTTAGTAACTGCAATTTGCATTTCATTTTTTAATGGCACTGCTTCAGAGTGTCGATGGCTCTGTGATAAGTGGTTACATGCAAATGAATCACAGTTATATTTTATGTCTGTGGTATTTGGTATGTACATACACAACGAAAAAAAGTATGTGCAGGTCTTTTCAGAGCCTAAGCATTGACTGATCTGTAACTATGTACTTTATAAGTACTAAGTTAATAAGTTTAAGTAATTTACTACACTGTAATGAAGCTTTTTAATCCCTTTATAACCTTAAAGACATTTTTCAAATCTGACAGAATTTATGTCGAAAGACTTCTCCCTTCCAAGAACAGGCTAATCCTCCAACTGATTTTCGCACATAAGGAGTGTGAGCACTTCCATGACTACAGGAAGGTTAAGACTTACGTGTTCTGTTTTCACAATAAGAATTTATTGTAAATATTTTATATTTCAAGCTGAAACAATATTCTTAAACCGAGACTTAGAGGAAAGAAAAGAAGAGGAAGAGGAAGAAAAATTATGCTGGTTGGAAGCATGTTACAGAGCACTAGAACTTCACCGGAAAAAAACAGATGTGCTGGTGAGAATTTCTGGATGATGGGGGTATGGAAAGGCTGCATTATGTATTAAATAAAATGTTTAGCAACATCATTTTTTCCCACATGTCCTTGGGCAAACAAGGTCTTAAAGACTGGATTAGATTTAGAATAAATCTTATCTTTCTTGCCTTTCTTATCTTTGTTCACCTCCACTGGTTTCAGTTACACTTTTGGATCAAATATAGGTAGTTGAGACTTGTTACCTGAAACTTTGGCAATCCAAAGATTGTTGTTTACATAGCTCCTCTGTGTACAGCAGCAAAACACAGGCCCATCAACAGAAAAATTAATCTTGGCCTAACATAAGTGTCAAAATGCAAATCAAATAATGAGAATGTTTGTAACTCAGGCCTGTCCCAGCTATAAAGACTGTGACAGTCCACACCTTGTTCTAGTTCTACGTAACGCACCATGTACCTTTGTCATGGGCTGAAAAACAGTCAAACTATTTAAATTTTTTCATTTATTTTTGATATTCTAAAGACATATTTTCTTAATCCTTTTGTCTCCTCTTGGTTTATATTTAGGAAGCTGCATGCTGGGCTCTGAAAAATCTGTTTATGTATCAACGCAACCTGCATGAGAAGATTGGAGATGGAGATAATCAGTCAGTGTTAATATCTTGAACTGGAACTGTATTTTTGGAAATGAAAGAAATGAAAGCCTACCACTAGGCCATCTGGGGTCTCATGTTTCAATTATTTTTATTTTTATTTCTTGATTTCTAATATATGATGAAATGCATGGTGATCAACAACACTTGGGAAAATTCTTTCTTGAAAAGTGTGCTAACCTTGATTCAGGCAAAATTGCTAGTGTTTTATTAAAGGGTCAGAACACAGTCTAATAGAGCTAATTTTTACAGTTCACAAAGAATTTCTTCTTCAGTTGCAAAAAGGATAGGGAAGATCAAAGAATGTAAGAGTAGGGAAAATAGAGAAGATTAAGATATCTAGTACACGAGGAGTATGGAAAAGCAGTGCTCCTTTTCCCACAAATCAGATGAAAGGGCATAGTAGAGGGGGTGTTGCCTCACGGAGAATCTAGGCATGGGTGAGACACAGACTTTCATTCACTTAAACTATTTCTTAGAGTTGCTTAAAATTTTAATCATTCAAATTTTGGTAAGCCTGTTTTGCACCCCTTTCTGGACCTCAGGTTACTTGGAAAGCATGGTTCCAAGTGAATTCAGTGAGATTCAGAGTAGGCTAATATGAATAGTTTGCAAAGGACTTTCTGTCAGCCATTGCTCTGGAAAAATATTAGAAGCCAAGTACAATCATCTGAAAATTTAATTATGTCACTTAATACTTTTTTAGGAAACTGAACTACAGTTATGAAGTAACTGCTGTAATATGGTCAATGTGCAGTGATTTGTTTCTCTCTGTGAAAGGTTCCCAATAGACAGAGCAGTGATGCTCTCCATGCTGATGCACTCCTCGTCAAAAGAAGTGTTTCAGGCAGCTGCTAGTACCTTGGCAATTTTGTCACAACAAAACAGTAAGGGAATTTAATGATCTTTCTTTCTAATTCAGCAGAAAGTTGTTGCTGTAATATTACAGAATATTTAGTATCCTGTTATATGAATACAGTAATCCCTGTGATTAGAATATTATGCCATTGTGTTTAGTAGGAAGTTTATTCCTTTCTTTGAAAAAGCTGTTGTTGGCTAGTATCAAAGAGAGTATGTGGAAGTAAAGAGCTCTTTGCCAGTTTATGTGTTGCAATTGCTATTTTTTGGAGCAGGAGACGTGGAAAGAATGTGTTCTCTTTGTATGCTTGTTTAAATATTTATCACGTTTGAATTTTGTCAAGAGCAACATTTGTTGAAACTCATGTGAGTAAGGATTACAGCCCGACAAATACCATTTTCTTGCTTAACACAGGGGATTTGAGCAGTCCTGTTGACTTCAGTGAATCAAATCATGTGTATAAAGTTAGGCATGTGCATAACAGTTTTCAAGATTGCTTTAGTCCTGATTGTGTTCCTAACATGGTTTCCTAACTTTTTTCAGTTTGCAGACCCCCTCAAAATTTTTCATTGGCGATGTGGACCCCTGGGTAGAGTATTTAAGCCTACTGACAGTTGGCCTGCTTTTATTAGATACCTTTCCCAGAACCCTTTGAAATGGTTATGGACCTCAAGTGGTTTGTAGACTACACATTGAAAACCACTGGCTAGATAGGAAGATAAAGACTAGCAGTTAATTACCATTCTCTAGGTGAGAAAGCAGTGTCACTAGGTTACTAACATATCACTAGGTTACTGAGCCATCCACGTACATAAAACCTAACAATGAAAAGGTTTTATAGTTATTTATGAGATAAATATGTATCTATATCAATAAATATATCTCATAAATGTATGCATACTGTTATCATATATTGTACCAGGTACTTTCATAGCATGTTACTGACAAGCGGGTCTCTGATTCCCATTGGAAATCTAAAGCAAATTTTTTTTTGTCTTTTTTTTTTCTTTTTTCCCCCTAAATGAATGTGCTTACACCAGAAATGATAGACATAAAGAAGCGTAGTAAAACCCTCTGGCACAATGCAATATTGCCTGAATTAGCCATTTGAAATGGATATACTGAACTGGGAATGACAAGAATTGGTGGTAGTTACCATGATAATGTAGAATGTAGAATATTTTTAAAGTGTTCAGAGCTGTATTGGTTACCATTATAGCTACAACTGTGCTTGGCTATTTGAGTTCTTAAAAAAATGAATTAACAAAGTGAATAGAGTGAAGAAATATAATTTCATTTCTGAAGCCTTATTTTGGAAGTTAGAAGGCTTTTTGGAAGTTTTAAATTCTAGCTTTCCTACATGATCACAGAGTGCAATTAAGAGGCAAAATTGTTTAAGAATAAACATTTTTGAAAATAAAAGTAAAGCTGTACATTCTCCTGCCCTTAAGTTAACTTTCTGTAAGTAAAAATAGTAGATGTATTTAAACTTATTAGGCATTCAGGAATTATAATGCATCTGATTCAGATATGCAAACAGAAGTCAGCTTCAGCTCAAATTGTTTCCCATTCTACTTTATACTTCTATAATGTGTATTCGGTGAGGGAAAAAATTGAAAAAAGGGGGGAAAAAGTTAGCAGTTCTGTTGGTTTTGAGAGCTATACATAAAGAGAAAGAGATTTACTTACAGGATGCGTGCTATTTTGTGTTGTAGTAGGTATTAGGAAGACACTTTTGGGTAAAGGAATACACATGAATGTTTTGGATATAATGAGGAAGCATCCACATTCTCCTGAAGTGGCTGAAAGTGCCTGCAGAATTCTGAATCATGTTTTCGAAGGAAGGTAATATACTTAGAAATACGTGGCGACTTCCAAAGTGAAGGTTTGTGAGATTCAGTGCTGTAATTGATTACATTTAAGTTATTGACTCTTTCACTGGTATTAAAATTGACGACAGGCTGATAGTCTTGTTCAAGACAGTGAACTTTGTAAGCCCTGTAAGTCAAATGCCCAGGTGGATATATGTAGGCAGCTGCATGTTCTTACCTTCATGGTTCTTGAGCAGTGAGGTTAGTAGGTGGTCTCCCCTCCTCTTCGCCACACTGAATTCCACTGAGAGCTAAGAAATTTCCCACAATATTAACTCTGATTATTAAAATAACGTTGTGTTAATATTACCTTTGTGTTGGCTTTAGCAAATGCTCTAGAACATGACTGGAAAACAAACTTGTGACTCATAAATACTAATATACAGGGTGGGAACATGATTCCAAGTGTCCTGCCAAGTTTTTCCAGCCTTCCTTGAAACCTTTATATATGCTAAGCTATCTGTGAAAAAATGACAGACTCAAAATATAGTCATAGAATTTCTGCTGTATAATTTCATTTTATAAAGAAGAAAATCTCAAAACTTCCATAAACATATTCACAGGAATAAAAAGTATTATAAAATGAAAGAAGAAAATAACCTTAAAAGTGAATTAGTGGCCTTTGGCTACTGCCATTTCTAGGAATGCTAATGACATTGAGATTATTCTTTTTTCTTCATGATTAGAACCTAACATGATTGATATTTTCCTGGTTATTCTACAAGTATCTGACGATTCATCGGTACTTTATGACAATTGCAGAGCACTGGACTAAGGAAGATGTATCTTTTCACATATCTGGACTGGAATCAAAGTGAAATATATGAATCCACCACTCACCCTGAATGAAACACTATACTTTCTGTGTGTCACTGTTCTGAACTGGGTTGAAAGTTACCTCTCAGTAGTCTAGAGTGGCATTAATTACATAGACTGAATTCATGGCATGGCATGAAAATAAAATATTTGCTATGATGAAAAAAAGTACCATAGTTTAATTTATATTTTGTAGCTCAAACCAGATTTACAGTGTTCTAAAGGGATATCACACAGTGTTAATTAAGGAAGCAAATACATGTAAAATTTAGAAATGCATTCTTTTTATTTATTTTTTAAACAATATTTTCAGTTTCCTTCATCTGGATGTAATGACAGTAGCTGCATCAGAAGTTGTAAAAGCCATGAGGAAACATGAAAAATCACTCTCTGTACAACTGGAAGCACTTCGAGTCCTTTTACACTTTATGATGCCTGGTAAGTCATCCAAAAATATAATCGGTGTGGCATCACACACCACATCAGGGAGTAGAATTCAATAGCTGGGTTTTAGTCTTTCTTATCTAATGAGACAGCCTTTAATGGGACTTCAGAAAATTTACTGGAGTTCTGTACATAGCTGAGAGCATCTGTAACTCTTTATGAACATACAAGATGGAGGAGAACTTTTGAGGTATTGAAGGTAACAGACCAAAATTATCTCTGCTGATTTCCCCTTGATTTCATCAGTGAAGAGTTAGCTCCATTAATTTGGGAATGAGTGTGGAGCTATCCCTGTGATTGTGTATTTTCTTTATAGATACCCTTTAAGTGAAAGCAAACAGTGATAATGACATCAACATTGTTGTACTACAAAATACAATTGTTTTAATAGTATCTCTTGGAAGGAACATAAAAATTGGACCTCTGACACCAAAAAATAAAGACAGTGATTTAAAGATGTGAAATATACTATCATATACTATTTTCTACAGAAAAAGAGAAGCTAAACTGAGTAGCTTAGAAATTCCTTTCTAAAAAAAAAAACCTCTTTAAAGGCAATCTACAGTGGGAGAAATATGTGCTTTTTTAGTTCTATACCTTTAACAGAATTTTGGGAAAGTTTTAACTCTTCTTATCAGTTTACTGCTGTATATCGTGTTTTTTCCTCTGATATTAAGTGTGAGAGTACAGACATGTGGTACTGATTTTTTTCAGAACAACTTTTTGCAAGTATCTCTCAGCAATTTAATTGAGCATTTACAAAGCCAATAACTCTGAAACTGGTAACTTGGCTAATATGCAGACTGATTTCAGGCTTTCAGTTTCCTTCTATTCTTTGAATTATAATCCTAATACTTCCCCTTTTTTTCAATAAACAGCAAGATTATGACTTGACATATGTATTCTAACATGTAGGCAAGGCGGGGTTTTTTTGCCAGTATCCTGGAAGTGAGGCCCTTCTAAAGTGTAATCAAACAAAGAGAGCACCAACTGGATGTCGGAACTTGCAGGTTACTTAGGGAATAAAAAGTAATTCATGGTGAAAATAGTAATTGGAACAAATATGAATGCTGACATGACCTTTAAAGGATTTTTGGGTAGAATCTGTAGTGCCACTTGACTGCAAGTGCCAATAGCTACAAGAAATGTAGATCTGAAAGACCTTTCTCTGTTTTTTTATTTGTACTCACCTTCCTCTTAGGTGATCTGTGGGTAAAATTTGGCATATGATATGCTGCCAAGTGAGAAAGGGCAACTACTTTATAGCTTCTCTATAGTGTCTCCTTTCCAGAAGGAAGAGGCAGTCTGAAGTAGGTATCAGGAACACCAAGAAACGCTGTAGCTCAAAAGAGTAATATATTGCAATGTACCTTAGGCAAAATCCTTTGGCATGATTTTGCATTTTCAGAGTAAGCAGTGAGCAAACATATGGTGAAATCGTCATTTCAAACACAGTGTACTCACACGACAATGTAAATCTGGAGGGACTCCAGTCTCTGTAACTACAGCATTCTGAAAATGTCATAAGATCTGAAATGCGCCCTCTGAGTCAGTTGTTAAAACCTGTGTGTTCAATTGGATTTGTAATATTGCGTTAATAATATTGGGTTAATACTGGATTTGTAATATTGCGTTAATAATATTGGGTTAATACTGGGGAGAATATTAAAACTGTTCTTCTGAGGAAGGCTGTTTTCCATTGTTGCAGATACAAAGAATGAACACCAGAATGGTTCTTCCAGAGATGTGGGAGATGCTGCATTTGCACTTACACTAAAAGTCATTAAAAGCCAGTGTCTGTTGGAGGGAACTCATTCATTGGTGCTTAATGGTTTGAACAGGGTATAGTTAAAGATTTATTTGAATTAATTTTGTCACTATTTTACACTTGCAATGGTGAATCATTTTTAAATTTTAGTTCCATGTTGATTTTCATATTGATTTGATAGAATTACTCTTAACTCCTGAGTTTCATTTATCATTTGGGGTTTCTTCTTACTTTCTGTTCTGGAGTGTATTAGATGATCCTTTATACAGTAACTCTAAAGGATATTTATAAAAACAAGGCTAACTTTTTTTTTTTCAAGCACACAGTTTTTGTGATTTTTTAATGGACTAGTTTATACATTAAAAGTGTCCTCATACCTACACCTCAATTATACATAGAACTGAGTGGTTCTTTAATATGGCTTTCATGGATATGTACTCCCTTGCTTTCAACAGAACAGTGTTTCTCAGTAGTCTCCATTCTTTTCCTGTTCAATTCTATAACTTTTTCCAGCCACTGGAAAACAAAATGATCACAGTGCCTTGAAGATACTGAAAAGTGAAAGGCTGAAGCAGACCGAACTGGGCACTTTGCACAACAAAATAACCTTAAATCCTAGTGATAAGAAAGGTTTAACTTCATGGCCTTCAGAAGAATCCCACCTCTACAAGGTTTACAAGGTTCACATGACCACAGTGAAAATGCATGTAGCAATTAGGCTTGCCAAGCACCTTCAGTCAAGGAAATTTGCGTCTCTCACATTTATTATAAAAGTCAGAGCAAATAATATATCAGCAAAAGAGTGCTAGAATGTCTAAAGGATGTTTCTTGACCTGAAGATATAGGATATAGGAGGTAACAAGGGAGGCAAAATAATTTTTACTTCAGAATTTATTACAGTCTTCAGTGCTTTGTCACCATCCTGATTGCTTTTTCTGACCCAGCTGGTTTGTGTTTTGAGGTGCTACAATATCAACCAGAAGGGCTAGAAATTAACGTATGTTAATGAAAAACTAGAGAAGGAAGAAGGAGGGAGAAGGACATGACCCCACTGAAATAATTTTGCCGGTTTGCAAGTCACTGTGACAGCTATGCACATTTTTCAGATCAAGGCCTTATCTAGGTTTTATCCATCCAGAAGTGGGGAAAATTGGGAAAAATAATCACAAATAACCTATTAATTGCTGTGTAACTAAACCCAAAGCTTTTAAAACCTTGATGGGATGTAGTAATAGGTATGTTGCTTCATATCTTTTTCTTTTCATATGTTTTTCAATTGCCACCATGTTTATCACTTGTGCCCATTCTCAACCCCATTTTTGTTCCTTTTTAACCACAAAGGAAATAGATTTTCTCACTATCCTTGTCCTATCAAAATGGTGTGAACTTGTGAATGGTTGTACTGAAACTTTGAGGAAAAAAAATCCCACTCTCCATTAGAAAACTAGCTAGGGAATATTTTCAGAATCAAAGGTGAAAATCTGGGGAGTTTATTAGCGGTTGAAACTGATGTTTGAAAAGGAAACCTTTTTGAAATTGTGATTATAGTTATTTATTGTCACATCAGCTGTAATTTCACTACTTTAAGAACAACAATAGCTTGTTCTTAAAGAACAACTTCAAGAACAAGCAACTCTTCTGTTGCCATTTTAAGCAGAACAAACTTGAACTGATTTTATATTCATTTCTCTGTTAGTTTATTGGAAA
This sequence comes from Morus bassanus, assembly GCA_031468815.1. NCBI lineage: Eukaryota > Metazoa > Chordata > Aves > Suliformes > Sulidae > Morus > Morus bassanus. The sequence goes on from CM062571.1 coordinate 68,831,962, forward strand.
TCCTAGCATTCAGAAGTGTGGATTAAAACTACTTGCTTCTGTAGCTGAGTGCACTGGTGCACTAGAAATTTTAACCCAGCAAGGAGCTACTGACACTGTGCTTCATACCCTACAGATGTATCCAGATGAACAAGGTAGGGAAGGTATTTTGTTAGTTGAATGTGAATGATGTAGTAGGAGGGAGTGATAACCATAGAAGCTGTAACTTATCTACTACACTCTTTAGTACCGGATGTGAGGTAGGTTACATGGCAAGAAAAGGCTGCAGTACTGCATAGTCTTCAGGTTCATCTGCTTTGTAGTTACGCCTGGCCATGTAATACCTTATGCAAATAACTTTCTGGAATATTAGTAATATAACACTACTTAGGGCATGGGTTTATTCCACTCGGAATGTCTGAATAATCAACTTTATTAATCTTTCTTTTTTTCTTCTAGACATACAGTGTTTAGGTTTGAGTCTTCTACGTTCTTTGATTACAAGAAAGAGTTTGTGTATTGCAACTATGCATGTCTTGTCAACAGTTCTGGTTTCTACTCTGCGACGATTTAAGGAGGTCACTGAAATCCAGATGCATGTATGTGTTGTTTTTATGTACAAACATGAAAGTGAAAGGCAAAATCTCAGAAATTTTTTTAATGTAGTTGTATTTGAAGTATAATTCCTTATTTTAATTACTTCATTTTGATTTTATTGCAATTACTAGATTCATATAAGCCTGTATAGTTACACCCATATGTTTGCCATAGTGATGGTTTTCTTGGAGGCATATATTCAATGCAAAATATGTAAACATAGGTTTAGGTGTTTATCTAAGACTTCTGAGATCTGCAAACAAGAACAAATTTCTCAAGTCACAGTCCGTCATTCAGTCAACCATTTAATAATATAACCATTTAATGAAGTAACCATCATTATAGTATTGATTGCTCTTCTTTGAAATTTAATAGAAGGTAACTTAGTTCCCAGCCCTGTCACCAGCAATAAGCTTAGTGTAGGAATGCTGTATTTAAGAAGGATATTACTGGAATACTATGTCAGACTTTGGATCTACTTCTCAGTATGGAAACAGAGTTATTCTGTCTGCGAACACATGTTCAGTCCTCCTCATGTGAAAGTTCTGTTTCCTCTACTTCAGAAGCTTTCCCTGTTTGTTGCCAGTTTCATTTTTCTAGCAGAATGGAACTTCCCTGTGAGATCAGCTTCCTGTGAGAGCTTCTGTACTTCTGTTTCAGATCAATAGGAAAATATCACAAATACAGCCTCCCTTCTTTACTGCTGTTTTTCCCGGAACCTTTCCAAGTTTAGCTGAGCAACCAGTGTAGAGAGAAAACAAAATACTGTGGTGGAATAAGGAAGTTACTTAAGTGTTTTAGTCTCAATTAGGTTTGGACAAAAAGTCCATAATTTACCCAGTTCACCCTTCTAGGTGAACTTATTTGCAGAACCATGGGATAATTTTGTATTTCTTTTTAGTTTTTAGGTACACCAGTTAAGTTTTTCATTTAGCCTATGTATTTTTTTCTGATCCAAAGATTACAGAGCACACATTGGGAGAGGGGATGCATCTTCATCCCATATCCTTAGAAGGAGATTGTTTCCTGTGTGCATTTTCAGGAAATCACGAGTACATTTGTCACTGCCAGGCAGGATGTTGTCAGATATTGTGGTGCATTATTTGGCTTTTCAAAGGGTCAGCTAATATCTGTTTAAGTGGGTCAGCTAAACAAGCATGAAACTACAGCTATATAAACAGAGAGACACCAGGTGTTCTGCCTTCTCTCCTGATCTTCTCCAATTTGTGAATTATTGCATGTTTAAAAGCAAGAAAAAAAAAAAAATGAAAGCACATATCTTTTGGTTGAAATTTGATTTTGTTGCACGACCTGTTTTAAAATGACGCTTTTTAACACTACACTTACTTCAATCTTCTCATTGTGTTCTTAGGGATTTCACGCAATCTTGTCAATTCTTGGTTTGTCACCTTGTTTTGCAAAGCTGCTGGTACATGAATCATTTGACACAGTCATTTTCTACCAGATGTCTATGTGTTTCACTGACCAGCGAGATCGACAGGTATCTCCTCTCTGTTGACAGCTCCACAGCTGAAAAATTTTCATGCTTTTTTTGTCCTAACTTTGATTTTTTGTCTTCCCATTCAGTTTCAAAGCCTGTGTTGTAAATGTTTTGCTAAAATAGCTGAAAATGATGATTTAAAAAATATGATGCTGGAAAAAGCATGTATTGAGTGCAATAGTATAATGGCTGAATGTTTACTTCTACTGGGAGCTGATATTAATAAGAAGACAAAGACAAACTCTTTGATCTATCAGGTAATATAAGGAGATATATATAGGTTTATTGCTTTAAAATTTGTGCTTTTGGGTTCCTTTCTCTTTTCATGTAAACATATTTGGCAGAACACAGCAGCAATACCCAGTGCAATCTAACTGTGACCTGAGTGGTGTTAACCATTGCTACTCATGGTGACTTCAGGCTCAGTCTGATGTTCATTGAAACACCCTTCACTTTATTGAAGATCATAGAGTCACTGTCACCTAGAATGTGTCCACACAAGTTCACTTTAAAGTCCACGCGTTCTGATTGTTTACCCTGTTCACATGCAAACCTGGCTTCAGTCAAGTACTGACTTAGCCTTAGAGCTTTGGAGTATTTTTGAGAAAGAAGACTTAAGCTCAAGATTTGCAAACTCCCAGTCTTTTTTTCTGAATTAATCAGGCATAGATGGCATCAAGCCCGTTAGAGCCTAGTCCATGAGCTGATAATCCACATTCAGCTCTTTCCAAGCTCTGTGAGGCCAAAGTACAGATGCACCAGCAAGCATGTACTGTGCATAGATAGGTTTCAATGTGCTTAGTCCCACTGTGTTCTAGACCTGCAAAGAAGACTTTGCCCAACAAGTCTGCCTTGGAATGGTGGATTTTTTTACTTGGTGTTGTACTTAAAGATTAGTATAGTCATCAGTTTTTGTGCTGATTTAACTGTTCTGGTTAGAGTTCTGACTTTTTATCAACACAGATAAAGTAATGTAACATCTTGGAATGCCTGCAGTTATAGTAGCTGCAAAGAGCTTTATCCAGACAGTGGCCATATCCAAAGCATCAACTATTTGAAATATGTTGGTGTCTTAAATAAGGCCATAGGCAAACATCCCATCTGGATTCAGCCATGCCAACACAGAGGCTGTTCCCACCAGCTTATAAGTGCTCCTTGCTAAATGTGACTGCCTTTAAAAATTTTTTTGGGAAACGACATGTATGAGCACTTCCTAATTTTGCTTCAGTGTCAGAGTTTTAAATGGTCTGAGATAAGCCCACCAGTACTGCCTGAAGTGAATTTCCTAGTGTTCGCTTCTGCTGGCAGAGATGGCTGGGCAATAAAGAACAGCTGAGTTGGAGCAGACCATCCATCCATGGAGTCTGAGGTAGGCAAACCAGTGTTTGTGAACCACAGTGGAAATATTTAAGTAACTGAAAGTATTTCTAAATTTGTAGTAATTTGTAATATTCACAACCAACACTGCTCTGTGTAGTGATGCAAGCTGAGAGATTGGAAGGAGTAAAGCTGACTGAAGCCAGTGGACCTGAGCTCCCTAGCACTAGGCAAGGCTTGATGAGTCTCACCATTGTTACCTGTTCATCTGATATCCAGATGACATGGCAAAATAACCCCTAAGTGTATTTTTTCCACTGAACAGATAAATAAATGAAGTTGCCATGGACCACATAACCAAACTACATACATTACCATTCATTTTCACCTGGAGATTATGTGCACTCATGGCAGAAGTTACAGTTACAGAACTCAGGCATTTTTTATATTTTGGGCAAAGACTTCAGGAAAATGGGAGTTGGTGCTTAGATGCCTTAGGCAGGCATATGCTTTGATGGCTAGGGAGTTGTGTAATTGAAAAAGTTACATAATCCTAAAAATAAAATTAATCTGAATTTGAGACAAGTCTCTTAATGCAGTCTGAGCTCTTGTTTGAGTGCTTTGCATAAATTTTTTTAATTTCTTTTCCCTATTAGGTTTGTGAGAAAGGAAATAATCCTAAATTGGTGGAATTGCTATTAGCCAATGGTGCTCGAGAGCAGGATGTTCGGAGTGCTTTAACCATCAGTATAAAGAGAGGAGATAGCCAAATCATCAGCTTGCTCTTAAAGAAGCTTAGCCTTGATGTCGCCAACAGCAGTATATGTCTTGGAGGATTTGGTATTGGGAGACTAGAACCTTCCTGGCTCATTCCTTTGTTCCCAGATAAACTTACTCCAATAAGAAAACAAAGTGAGTATGTATACGATTTGCTATATGAAATGTGTTAATATCTCCTGATGGTACTACGTAAGTGTTTTAAATCAAGACCTTCGGTTGAATATCTCTTCATAGCATTCAGCTGGTTATAGAAAGACTGCCAAAACTTGAAAATAAATCAAGTTATTTCCATTTTTTTTTTTAAAGCTATTTGGGTTTCCTGGAGAATATGCTATATTTTCGGTTTCTTGTGCATACAGATGCAGGTTCTGCACTGGCAAGAATGGTACTTAAATTCCAGATGAAGAATATTTCAGAGAATAGATCAAGAGCTGCCTCTGATCTAAACTCCTCTGAAGATGGAGTGGATAAAAACTATGATTGGAATTTCATTTCTGACCCATTAGTGGACAGTGTTTTTCCTTTGAGTGATGATATTGATAGTGAAGGTAATTGTTTTCTTTTTTCTTTTTTTTTAATCCCAACCTAGTGTACCAGGGCTAGACCGTAGCCGTAAATCAGTTGTTTCTTTGTATTTGAGATAAAACACTTCCCATGAAAAAAATACTTCTGTCTAAAATTTTGTTTGTGGTAACATTGGAAAATAGTTTATGATGAGTAAGTATGTGCTTTATCTACAAAATTAGGACCTTAAAGCATTTTATTCAGTTATCCATTTAAAATTGTTTCTTCATGCATTCAGTTTCTTGTAGAAAGAGTGAGATTCATCCAGCCAAATGTAGATATTGACTGTTTTGATGTCTGTTTCTGAGCTATTCTTGTATGCTGCCTTTATAGTCAATAGCAAAGAGCAAGTGCTTCAAGAGCATAATTTGTCTCATCATGAAGTCGGGTGCATTGTGATCTAAAGATCTCTGTTCCCTGGGTTGTCTGTAAATGAAGTGTGCACAACTAAGTCTGGTATAGAGGACTATATTGTTAACAAGTCTAAGTTAGTTCAAGTTCAGCCCAACATCATTCTTGGTACCCATGTCAGGAAATCTGAATGCCATTAATTTATAAAAACCAGCATTTCCGTCTATAGTATCGGTAACTTAATAATAAGTGGCCTTAATTTACAACATGCCTTATGTTTGTTCAGATGTCACTGTTATTTTAGAACTGTTGGATACTTAAAATCATCACAGGTGAAGAATTTGAATTTTGGAATCAGAGAATCCTAAGGCACTGTTTTGGTTCTGTTTTTTCTTTTCCTTTACATCATTCAGCACCATTTTTGATTTCTGTAGGACTGCAGCACAGATATATAATACTGATAGGTACCATTTGTTGTCCCACATAGAAAAGTTGTTAAGTCATATGTAAATTATGGTAAAAAAATACAGGCTTTGCTAACAGGAGTGATTTTAGGATTTTTAAAAGCAGCTTTGAGAAGAGAACCACTAAATGGGTCCAGATAACCCTAAATCACCAAAGCCAGAGTGGCATTTGGTGTTTCATTCTCAGTCAATGTGGGAGTGCAAATTTATCTATTAAAATACAAACTTTTTCTATTTTAAAAAGTTATTTACACTGCAGTAGCACAAAAATGTGTTACGAAACATATATAATAATCCCAGCCTGCTGGAAATTTTAAATGATAAAGCATCAATGTAACAAGCTGGAGGTCATATTTGGAGCATGTCGGGTTAGTATGGCCCATGTACTCTAAGACATGTTGACAACATTCTTGGCCTATTGCACACACAATTAACCAGTGAGATCCTGCCAATATAGAATCATAGAGTCACAGAATCATTAAGGTTGGAAAAGACCTCTAGGATCATCAAGTCCAACTGTCAACAACCCAACACTACCATGTCTCCTAAACCATGTCCCTAAGTGCCATGTCTACACGTTTTTTGAATACCTCCAGGAATGGTGACTCAACCACTTCCCTGGGTAGCCTATTCCAATGCTTGACAACCCTTTCAGTGAAGAAATTTTTCCTAATATCCAGTCTAAACCTCCCCTGATGCAACTTGAGGCCATTTCCTCTCATCCTACTGCTAGCAGCTTGGGAGAAGAGACCAACACCCACCTCGCTACAACCTCCTTTCAGGCAGTTGTAGAGAGTGATAAGGTCTCCCCTCAGCCTCATTTTCTCCAGACTAAACAACCCCAGTTCCCTCAACCTTCCCTCATAAGACTTGTTCTCTGGACCCTTCACCAGCCTCGTTGCCCTTCTCTGGACACGCTCCAGCACCTCAATGTCCTTCTTGTACTGAGGGGCCTAAAACTGAACACAGCATTAAAGGAGTGGCCTCACCAGTGCCGAGTACAGGGGCACGATCACTTCCCTGCTCCTGCTGGCCACACTATTCCTGATACAAGCCAGGATGCTGTTGGCCTTCTTGGCCACCTGGGCACACTGCTGGCTCATGTTCAGCTGGCTGTCCACCAGCACCCCCAGGTCCTTCTCCGCCGGGCAGCTTTCCAGCCACTCTTCCCCAAGCCTGTAGCGTTGCATGGGGTTGTTGTGACCCAAGTGCAGGACCCAGCACTTGGCCTTATTGAACCTCATACAATTGACCTCGGCCCATCGATCCAGCCTGTCCAGGTCCCTTTGCAGAGCCTTTCTATGCTCAAGCAGATCAACACTGCTGCCCAACTTGGTGTCATGTGCAAACTTACTGAGGGTGCACTCGATCCCCTCGTGCAGATCATTGGTAAAGATATTAAACAAGACTGGCCAAAATCCTGAGACCTGGGGAACACCGCTCATGACCAGCCGCCAGCTGGCATTAGCTCCATTCACCACAACTCTCTGGGCTCGGCCATCCAGCCAGTTTTTTACCCAGCGAAGAGTCCACCTGTGTGAGCCATGAGCCGCCAGCTTCTCTAGGAGAATGATGTGGGAGACAGTGTGAAAGGCCTTGGTAAAGTCCAGGTAGATAACATCCACAGCCTTTACCTCACCCACTAGGCGGGTTGCCTGGCCATGGAAGGACATCGGGTTGGTCAGGCAGGACCTGCCTTTCATGAAGCCATGCTGGCTGGGCCTGATCCTCTGGTTGTCCTGCATATGCCTGGTGAGCTCACTCAAGATGTATCGCTCCATAACCTTCCCCAGTACTGAGGTTAGGCTGACAGGCCTGTAGTTCCCCAGATTCTCCTTCCAGCCCTTCTTGTAGATGAGTGTCACATTAGCAAGCCACCAGTCATCTGGGACCTCCCCTGTTAACCAGGACTGCTGATAAATTATGGAGAGTGGCTTGGCAAGCTCCTCCACCAACTCCCTCAGTAGTATTCAGTACTGGTACTTTTGAAATATATCTCTCCTTTGTATGTCAGCATCTCTATTACAGTTGAATTCTGAGCCTTGTCTTTGAATACATTTTCTTACTTATTTGTCCTCCTGTGTTACTGTGTTGTACTAGGAAGTGAAGGTTCACTTTTTACAAAAAAGAAGTCCAATTCCATTGCAGCTGCTGACTTATATTGTAGGGAAACAGCATTTCAAAGAGGTTCTCCTACTTTGCCACGACATTCCTACTCTGTGGTAAGTCAGATCCTTATTCATTCCAGGCTTCTTATAAGTCCATCTGTGTTGCCTACTGCAAAATTGTTAATAACCAAGTGTTAGCAAAGGTCATGTAACCATATGGGCTTTTGTCTCACTGTTGCCATTTAATATTTCCTTCAATGATTCTTGTCTCACTGTTGCCATTTAGTATTTCCTTCTATGGCTCTTGTCTCACTGTTGCCATTTAATATTTCCTTCTATTTCTGTGCAATTACTGTGCTCCAGATCACTGTAGAGGTGAGAGTTTATTTCAGCAAAAGTTTATCATCAATAAAATTACACGTTCTTATGAATTCCTCAGATTTCCGGTCTGATGTTCAAATGCAGATACAGAAACTGTGGGCCTATTCACAAAGACTTAACTACGCCTTAGTGAAGCTAATCTTCATAGTACTACTGCAATGAATAAAGAGAGACCGATTCCATTAGAAGACATAAGAGGACAAATCAGTGGCATCAAAGTCAGGTTCCTTTGAAAGGAGCTTGTCTCTTTCCATTGAGTGTAAAGGGAAACTGGAGAGACTGGCTTCCCTAGAGGGAGTTATTTTTTATAATATGTTGCTCCATTCTATCACCCCACCCTAGTGAAAGTCATTTTAGGTTGCCAAAAAATGCAGTACTTCCATTACACTTTAAATCTACTGTTCCTTCATATTGCATGGATAGTAAGTTTCATAAAGATGTGACCTATTGTTATTTTTATTTGAAATGTACAGTTTCTTTGTGTTTCCCCCTGGAAGTTCTGATAAAAAGAAACCACAATAAAAAGAAATTTGCTGAATTCAGATCACTTCAGTTATCTGCCTATGTCCATAACTGGGTTTTGTTCTCTTCTGGGATTTTCCAGGGACCTGGCTCGAATTATGAACCATTAGTGAAACAAAGAAGAAAATTCTTGCCTTCAGATGAATCCCCCAGTAAGTTAACTATACAATTTAACATATATAACAGATTTTTCATCCTTAATGCTTTCACAAGCATAGCATGCAAAGATTTCAGTCAGATTATATATTTGTTTACAAAGTGGAGGATACATTTTGGAAATACTACAGTAGAGTACAAATAATGCATATGTAGGGAATTTTTTTTGGTCATGGTTTTAGCTGAGGTAGTTAATTTTCTTCACTGTAGCTGGTACAGTGCTGCATTTTGGACTTAGTATGAAAATAATGTTGATAACACACTGATGTTTTAGTTGTTGCTGGGTAGTGCTTACACTAGTCAAGGACTTCTCCAGCTTCCCATGCTCTACGAGGTGCACAAGAGGCTGGGAGGGGAGGGGGCACATCCAAGAGAGCTGATTCGAATTGGCCAAAGGGATATTCCATATCATGTGACGTCATGCCCAGTATATTAACTGGGGGGAGTTGGCCAGGGGAGGCAGCGATTGCGGCTCGGGGACTGGCAGTGTCGGTCAGCAGGTGGTGAGCGGTTGCAGCACTTGTGGTTTTTTTTTCTTTTCCCTCTTTTCCCCAGGCTTTATTTCTCTCTCTCATTATTTTCTTTTTTATTATATTATCATTATTATTATTATTATCATCATCATCATCATTATCATTATTATTATCATTACCATTACTACTATTACTATTTTATTTTAATTATTAAACTGTTCTTAGCTCAACCCACGAGTTTTCTTGCTTTTGCTCTTCCGATTCTCCCCCTTCCCACTGAGGTGGGGAGAGTGAGCGAGCGGCTGCGTGGTGCTTAGTTGCTGACTGGGGCTAAACCACGACAGCTTCACAAATAATTTATGTAGAATTAAGCAGGCAATGAAATTTCATGAGTGCCCTTATTAGCTTTCAAAAGATACTTCTGTTGTGCAGTGCATAAGCATCCATCTCTTCCCTACTAACTTATAAATTTCTGTCTCTTAATAGAAGTCTTCATGGATTTGGATCTTTACCAATATCCAAACATTCACTGTCTTCTGAATCTCTAGATCCCAAGTTGATTGATCTTAATTTTAATTACATGATAAATGAAAACACGCTATTTTTCCCATGTTTCTGTTTTAACAGAAGGCATCTCAAAATTTTCACCACATATAAGACCATCAGACAGTCTCTCTTCATTGATCTCAGAGAAAGAATATATTAAATCACTAGATCTTTCATCAAATGAGCTGGAGAACATTGATGCCATCAGCCAGAATAGCTGCTTAACTAGTCATCTGGAACATCTTGAGAAACTGGAGCTGCACCAAAATGCTCTTACAAACATTCCAGAACAACTGTGTGAAGTAATTCTGCATAATTTTATGTAATACAGGTTGAGATAAGTTACAATAAATTGTTTGTCCTTACAATGTACCCATAACAATACTGCTCATGAATATGGGTGTTCACTCAATTTTCATTCACTGGATTTATGTTCAGCTAGAAATAAAAGTATTTTTGTGGAACTGTATTAAGTCATTTACTGCAGAGAACTGCTTTAGGATGTGTTATATTGAGTAACATAATAACATAAATGGAACCGAGAACTGCAGGCAATTCATATCGTTAAATTCTATGAAACTGAACTACTTAATTTTGAATAATGCTTTATATTTTATTCTGTAGTAGAAATATTATGGTTTACATTGCTATGATTGCTATTTTCTGCTGTTTTTCCTAGTGAGAGAAATATAAGTAAATTAATAAATTGTATAAAAAGTAACTCAATTTAAAACCGATAAATCAATATTTTCATTTAACTTTTTGAAGACAAATTGTCCTTTTCTTTCAGAACTTGAAATGCTTGACTTACTTGGATTTGCACAGTAACCGATTTACTTCTTTTCCAACATATTTACTGAAAATGAATTGTATTGCAAATCTTGATATCTCTCGAAATGACATCGGACCTTCCTTTGCTTTGGATCCATACCTCAGATGTCCAACTCTAAAGCAACTTAATCTTTCATACAATCAGCTGGTGTGCATTCCTGAATTTCTTACAAATGTGGCTGAAAATCTGGAACAGCTATTGCTGGAAGGGTGAGTAGCATTGGTAAATGGGCTGTAGCATAACAAACATAACAGAAAATAATATATTTGTCATCCAGAATGATGACTGTTATAGCATGGAAAGGATTGTTTAGTCAGCAGTGAAACACTGACATGATCTTCCAGATGTGTAAATTACTACAGTTTTCAGTGTTGTATTACAAAGTACATGAGAATATCTGCGGGCCTTGATAGAATCTAATAGTATTGCAGTTTTAGTAACATACTAAAAATGTAGTTCAGTGTTTTTCTACTGCCATACTATTCACCCATAGGGCTGTCTGTGTTGTCTAACATAGTCAACTAGGTTTTCTGTATACAAAATACAGTTCCCACTGTATTTCTTATTCCCCAAAGTTTTTTTGAAAGTACGATTCATGGAATTGCATTTATTGGTATTGATGTGTTTTAAATGACAGATGCAGAGAAAATCTCTAATTATTTGTTCACCAGCACTTTTGATCATATTTGTTAGTGAGTGAGATAATTCATACCTATATGGAATTCTTAAGAATGCTATTATTGATAGCTCTGTAAACTGCAGATACTGTCTCATTCATCTTCCATAATTTATTTTAAATAAGGTGGTGATATTTTTACACTGAAATTCACACAGAATAAAGATATCAACATACGTAACTAAAGCAAGCAGTACTAAATAAGTGAACCAAATTTACAGAAGCAATATTTTAAAATCAAAATCCTGTTGCATTTCTTCATTAGCTTTATTTTGAACTTCATTAACAATGTTACCCTTGCAAAATAGTGCTGTATGGTTCTTTTATCTCTGTATCTTCAGGATCTCTTTCTCTTTCTGGTGTTCTTCTTCCCAGAATACATTGTTTGTAACATTATATACTCATCCTGAACTGTATCCCCTATATGGAATTCCATTTTTTCTTTTTTTTTTTTTTTTTTTGTTACTGATAGTCATTCTGTGATTATAATCCTGCGAACACATATCTTTAGTAAACAGAACTACTCACAAATGCAACACTCCTCTTTGTGTGGGATTGAGCTGCAGTATGTAATCAGGAAGTGGCACCTTGTAGTACATTCTGACATTTGCTCTCCAAATCAGTTAAAACAGTCTTAATATCAGTCAAGTTATTCCATGTTGCCACATGTACCAGTATTTTTGCTGACTGGTCAGTCTTCATATAGAGACCAGTCTTCTTTTTGGTTTACCAGTGTAAGAATAGCATTGTCAGATCAATACTCTTTACTTTCACTTTTTAGCTAAGAGTTTGTGAATTAAATACGGATTTTTTTTTTCTTCTTGTTAACATAGAAACAAAATTTTATCCTTATGTTCACCCATATGCTTGAAAGAACTGAAAATTTTAAACATTAGTAAGAACAATATTTCATCCCTTGCTGAGAATGTCTTCATGGGCTGTACAAAACTGGAGCAGTTCAACGCCAGGATGAATGCTCTTGGTAAGTATCTGTGAAAATAGGGTCCACCTTCTAGAAACCATTCCAAGTCAAAAAATTCCTCAGCCACCAGCATTTGGAGTCTTGGGAGAACAGAAGAGGAGAATACCATATATGTTTGTCCTTGTTTATACAGTTCCCTAAGCATCAGCTTTTGATCACTGTTGGAAGCAGTGTACTTCCAGTGGGGCTTGATGGACATTTGATCTGACTTGGCATATCTCATCTTGTTTTTATATTTGTAGTGGATGCTACAAAAATGGTTCTGTGTACTTGAGATTGTGCATACTGTTGGGGAAGGTTCAAGGCAGAGGAAATCATTCAAAGTGAGCTTGCAAATCTAGTACTAATACAGGTTTAATAGTGTACTGAAATACATATCATACAAGCGTCCTGGCTTGTATCAGGAATAGTGTGGCCAGCAGGACTAGGGAAGTGATCGTGCTCCTGTACTCGGCACTGGTGAGACTGCACCTCAAATACTGTGTCCAGTTTTAGGCCTCTCAGTACAAGAAGGACATTGAGGTGCTGGAGCGTGTCCAGAGAAGGGCAATGAAGCTGGTGAAGGGTCCGGAGAACAAGTCTTATGAGGGAAGGTTGAGGGAACTGGGGTTATTTAGTCTGGAGAAAATGAGGCTGAGGGGAGACCTTATCACTCTCTACAGCTGCCTGAAAGGAGGTTGTAGCGAGGTGGGTGTTGGTCTCTTCTCCCAAGCTGCTAGCAGTAGGATGAGAGGAAATGGCCTCAAGTTGCATCAGGGGAGGTTTAGACTGGATATTAGGAAAAATTTCTTCACTGAAAGGGTTGTCAAGCATTGGAACAGGCTGCCCAGGGAAGTGGCTGAGTCACCGTCTCTGGAGGTATTTAAAAGACGAGTAGATGTGGTGCTCAGGAACATGGTTTAGTGGTGGACTTGGCAGTGTTAGGTTTACGGTTGGACTCAGTGATCTGAAGTGTCTTTTCCAACCTAAACAATTCTATGATTATATGATTCTAAGTATTACCACACTATATCCAGCGTTGGCTTGTGAATAAGATAAGAATGCTTGATTCACTTGCCTGAATGCAGGTGTCATTTGAGATGCCCTGAAGTATCCCACTCAGCTTACAGATTCTGGTCCAGAAAAAGTAGGTCTTCCATAGCCCCTGTGTTGTGTCTCCAAGCCACGTGCAGATAGCTCAGGTACCACAGGGCAGATCACCTGCACTAGAACCCAGTGTTTAAGCAACTGAATTGAGTCCAGTGTGTGTTTCAGTGGCTTAGCATACTTTATGCAAAGGTGTCAAAATTAATTTACCTATGAAAAATACAAATTACATATGTGAGATTTTATTGATACTGCAGTTCATAAGTCACTGTCAGAATTTATTTCTGTCTTCAGGACATAATATCTTCCATTTTGAAATTGTCACAGTATTTCAGAAGGTAGCTCTTATACCTGCATTAAACACAGCTGAACCATTAGAGTAATTTTCATATGCATAAGACCCACCACTCGCTGGGTGAATTATGGGAATGTTATGTATACTGGCAATACAGTAAAGTGTAAGTAAGATTATTTCAGTGTTTAATGACAATATGTGATGAAATATAATATTATGTAATGTGATAAAAGCCAATACATTAACTCTGTTCTAAACTTCTTTCTTTTGGGGAGTTTAGTTTTAAATAAGCTTTTAAAAAAAGATTCAAATTCTGCCTTTGGTAACTTGTACAAAGACCTGTGTGTAGAAGATGATAGACTGACTTTTTCATTTGTCTTTGATTTCAGAAAATTCTAGTCTTAAAAATAATTTAAACAGTTCTGAAAAGTAATAGGATTAATTTCTTTTTCTGCTCTAGAAATAATACCTGACTTGTCATCCAGCATAACAATCTTAAAATTATCTCAAAATCATTTTATTAATATTCCAGAAGCAATTCTTCTTCTACCACAGTAAGTTATTATTTTATTTATTGAAGTTAATGTCAAGTTCTTGATGAAGAAAATCTGATGGCACGACCTTTGTTAAGCAGAAAATTCTGCATGTTTTACTGATTTTCAGGAAATCCTCTCTAACAGGTTAAATCCAAGACTTAGTAGCTTTTAACTGAAGACAAATCAGTCATATTTTCTTCATTATTTTGAGCAATACTGTTCCTCAGATTCAAATCATTGTTATTGAAAATATATTGCTTGACTGCTGAAGCTGAGAATTCTTCCTGAGAAGACTAGAATGAATTTATTATTTTCTTGAAACCAAGAGTAAAAAGATACTGGCAATTTTTCCTTTTCAAGAAGTTCTGCAGACTTTTGCACAAGGCTACTGAAATTAGTTTTTCACTTCCCAAATATCACAAGATATTTATTTTCAAAGAATGATACTTCCTGTAGATGTAATTGTGATAAAGATGCATGTGACATTTATTTTGATATACCTTCAAAGCATTACTCATGTGAAAATCAGACTTCTGCTTTTTTTTATAGAAGTTACTGACCTTAACAGGTCACTAGAATCAGATTGTGGAAGGCTTGCCAGGAAGGGATGATCCGATCAGTTATCTGATAGATGTGGGTAGATGTGAGTGCTGATAGCACGATGGGGAGGGCAGATCCACACAGATTTGTGAACTTGCATTAATCAAATTTGCATAGAGCATGTCATTATTAACATGATATCACACTGTTCCAGCATGCTAACATTTTTATTCACAGCAGCAAATCTAACGGATATGTTGAAAAAGGTGCAGCTTTCAGGTTATACATCTCCCAGCCCAGACAAATCAATAAGGAGTTGCACGGATTTTTTGCGTGCTTCACGTTCCACAGTAACATAAACAACATATTTGTCCAACGGATGACTTACGGAAATGAAGTGTTCGTTTTTTATGTGATTCTTAAACACATGTGTAGTTGAACTATATAATTTATGCAATACATGTATCTACAAAAATATATTCATATAAACATTCTGATAAAAGTGTGAGGTATCCATACCATCTGATGTTAGTCTCCTAAGTTAGAAGCAGGAAAGAGAGCACTTCAGATCACCTCGTGAGGCTCCATAGTTTATAAGTGGAATCTTGAGTTCTAGAAAGTTGATAATACCAGGAAGTTCTCCGTTGCTTTTTTTTTAATTTGAAATTTATAAGAAAGCACATGAAAATACATATTAGTATTACGGTAGATTGCAATTAACTTTTTAAATACATTTATTCTAGTAAGTTAGACATTGCACATAACAATATATTCCATGGTCCTGGAATCCTGAGCTAAACTCAGTTCTCTGTTATCTGGCTATAAATGTATATTAACTATACTGTTTGCAGTTGAATTACTGAATATTTGCACTACAGAAGTGTGAACCATATTTATCTCTGTCTTCTACTGATCTGAACAGAGCCATGCATGTCTGCAAATTGTAGAAAAAAGTGGACTATTACCACAATATGTACATTTATTTAAAGTAACTCTTTAATTTACTCTCTGAAACATATATACACAGTAGAGTGTAGATGTTCATTTTCATGACCAGGCAACTTCATTCACAGACAAATACATTGAAAACATTATACTGAATTTATAATTTTTTCTGAGTTAATGAAGACCTACTTATAGTATCATCTTAATTACTTCTGCTCGTCGTAGTAATTCTCTGTGTTCCTGTCAGAAAACTGTCTGTTCTGATATCTAATCCATTTGTTTATTTATTAAAAATTAATATAGTTCCAGTTAATTTCAGTTTTATTTTATTCATTTACTAACTTTTCTCTTTTTTTATTTTCATGTTTTTAGTTTGCGATCAGTAGATTTAAGCCAAAACAAGGTCATAAGCCTGCCTGGACCAATGCACTGGAAATCATTAAACTTAAGGGAGCTGTTATTTAATCATAATCAAATAGACGTCTTGGACTTGAGTGAAAAGGCATGTGCATGGTCTAGGCTAGAAAAGCTACACCTGTCCCACAACAAGCTAAAGGAGGTAAAGTGTAAGATTCTACCTAAAGAAAATGAGATCACTTTTCAATTCAATGCAGTTTTCCAATGTTCATTTGATTTTCATGTCACCTCTCATATCATTGTAAATTCTGTTAGTAAAATAGTATGCAAGTGCAAATAGTACTTCCTGTGAATGAAAATCACCATATTCTATGAAGCTTTTCTGTCTGGAATGTGTCATATAATCAGTTTGTATAATGAATTCATTATGAGGTCATTTGTCTATTAGTGTGGTATATTAGGCCTGTTTATTAAAAAAATCTTAAACTACAGCAGTAAAAATAATACCTAGTTTTGTTAAATATGTAATGTATTCATGCTCATACAGGTTTTTTTAAATGTTTAATTGCCCATTACATGTTTTTTTTTTTATTTAGATTCCTCCTCAGATTGGCTTCCTGGAGAACTTGACTTCTCTGGATGTAAGTCATAATCCTGATTTGAGATTCTTTCCAGATGAAATGGGAAGACTGTCCAAAATCTGGGATCTTCCCTTGGAAGGACTCCATCTTAATTTAGACTTCAAACATGTGGGATGCAAAGCCAGAGACATTATCAGGTTTGTTGCCCTATTGTTCTTGAATATTCTTGTTTTGCTTTCTTGGGATATGCAGTAAGCATTAAGAAAATAACATATCCTTTTGAAAAGACATGCTGGTTTGTCGTATGAAATCCAGCATGCTACTCTATGGAAGGTATCATATTGTACCATATCAACACACACACATAAAATAGATTATAGTAATTTAGAATATAATAGTATTACTTCTTCAGTTTGGTGTTTTTATAAACCATGGAATAAATGGTGCTTACCAATTATTTCTAATATGTTTCTTGTGTTCCCAAGTGCGTTGCACAGAGCACATTTTTGGGTGATTACAAAACAAAAAAAGGCACATTCTGAATTAAGCTTTAACTTTCAAATCAGCAATTAGAATGGACTGTTAAAATCCCAGTAATATCAAACAGATATTGCAAATTTGAAGAAAATTATATGGTTTTAGATTTTTTCTTGGTCTTGAGTTCTATTGGTACTTTTCTTTATTATACACTTCTGTGAGTCTGCAAACTTTTTTATGCCAGATTTCTTCAACAACGACTGAAGAAGGCTGTACCTTATAACAGAATGAAGCTCATGATTGTTGGGAACACTGGCAGTGGGAAAACTACTCTGATGCAACAACTAATGAAATGCAAACGAACAGAATTGGGCTCTCCAAAAGCTACAGTAGGCATCGATGTAAAAGACTGGATCATTCAAGGGAAAGGCAAAATGAAGAAAGAGCTTATATTAAATGTGTGGGATTTTGGAGGTATTTCAAGAGCTTATTGTCCTTTACTATTGTCTTTTCTAACACATTATTGTATTACTTATTCTTAGAGTCAGCCTGTGGAATCTCAAGTTGTGGAGAGTAGAATCATGCAAACTTACACCAAAAGTCAAGTGACCACTTATAAATTAGTTAATTCTGTAAATTGGCAGCTAATCCCTCAAATTTTATATAAAGCCTCAGGAATTTCTCATCACCAGATGTGGTCTGATGACTTGTTTCAGCCATAGCACTCTAGAACTGTCATTTCAGAATAGTAAGAAACTGCTTGTAGTCACCAGAAGAATCATCTTCCACTCAACTCTGTTTCTTGCTTCTATAGTCTGAGTCTCTCTAGGCTCTACAGTATCACTGTTCCATAAGGTCACAGAAAACAAACCACTTAGGGAGAGTCTTTGAACTTTGTGCTTTTGGCAAACTTTCTAAGTTTCGGGGACTCCAGAGCATTTCTACAATTCAGGGGTATTTTACACTACAGAAAATTTATTTTTAAACATCGGTCCATGATCATTTAAATACAGTCTATATCACAATGAATAAGCACAGAGAGCAGCATTCAAGCTGAATGTCCAGTTTCAGTTGTGATTTTAAGTGCTTAATCATGTGAATTTAGGAGTCTTATTTTGAAGTTGCTGAAAGGATAGGAGAAAGGGGGGGAAGAAGGAAAGAAGGAGTGAGGGAGAAATTCAGTATTGGAGTTTTAAAAGAATCATGACCTTTCAAGTTGTCTTTGCAGCAACCATGTTTATCCAGTTGTTAAATCTTACACTTCTTCATTTAAAACTAGCTTACATAATTCAACTCTACACTTCAGTCAATGAGCTACCACAGAGTACCTATCTGAAATTCATAGTTATTACAGGTTTCCTGTCAATTTAGATTATTTTTTGTAAGCATTAATTTCATTTGTGGATTAGTGATCTGGAAATAAGTGTTCTGCTGCTTTTTTGTGATCTGAAGATGTTCAGTGAAGGAAGTACTAAACAGTGGAAATTTTTTATCATTAGGACAAGAAGAGTTCTACAGTACCCATCCTCACTTTATGACCCAAAGAGCTTTATATCTTGCTGTTTATGATCTCAGCAAAGGGCAAGCAGAGGTGGATGCTATGAAGCCGTGGCTTTTTAACATCAAGGTAAGCCATAGATATGTACAGAATGGAAATCCACTTTCCAGGGAGCTGTTGGTAAACAGCAAATTAACCACAAATATTTTTAGAGAAGGGAAGAGGAAAGAAGCTCTTCAGCAAATAAAACTAGCAAAATGAAACAAGAACTGAAATACATCATATATTGGATATGAAAATATTTGTAGACATACAAAGGCATGATCAGCCTCATTTTGTGCTTAAAATGGTACAGTGATGTGCAGAATACTTTGTATGTTCTGGCAATATTTTGAATTGACTGATAAAAATAGGAAAGGGGTAGTAGTATTAAAGGGATGATGAGTTAAACCTACTTTTTCCTTTATGCCATTGCAAATTCTGGGGAAATCAGAATTTAACTGATTTAAAAATGACTAGATGCAGGTTTGAAATTATGCTGTTAAGTGTAAGCCTAGCATCATGTTGTTAATAGGAATGATTCCAGGACTATCATAGGGAAATTGGTTTGTGAATCTGCCTATATATTTTTCTTTTGCTCTAAGTGTTTTAGTTTCATTTGATGGAATCACCCCATGGTGAGTATTATTTGTCTTTTCCTTTTGTATGATGGTTAGCCATGGCTAGGCAATGCAATTACATAAAGATTTTGTATACTGATCCTGTTGGCTAAACTTGTCTTTTTCACTCTTTTCACCTTGAGCAGTGATACAGGACAGAGGGTCACTGTCAGTTAAGTGTTGATGAAGACCATTTCTGATGTGTTCTCCTTTGCTATGCAGTACTTGCTGGTGTTTCATTGCTGCACTGTTCCAATGATGATTAGCAGAGAACCCTTTGCTTTTCCATTTTGTTGGGCGCTTTTAATGAAAAATACAGTTGTCCCTCTATTTTACTGACAATGTTATTTATCTGCAAAGTATGAAATCCAGATCTACACTGCTTCCTTTTAGAAAAAGCTGATTTTTTAATATTTCTATTTTGAAATAGACTGCTCTCTGTATGTTAAAAAATATGTTTCATATTTATAAGCTGATGCATTTTTACCGCTTTATCCAGTCAACGCTATTATATGGGATTTCAGTTCAAACTTACTCTGAATAAAGACATGAAATAGCATTTCAGATTTCAAACGTATTTAAAAGAGGTATATTTAAACAGGGAGAGACTGTTGCTTTTTTCATTGTATTGCTTGTTTTGACTAAATTGCTCACATTTTATGTGGATATAAAACAATAACATCAACATTCACTATTGAGTTAATCAACTGTATGGATCTTACTAACAGGCTCGAGCTTCAACATCCCCCGTCATTCTTGTTGGCACTCATTTAGACGTTTCTGATGAAATGCAACGTAAGGCCTGCATGAGTAAAATTACTAGAGAGCTGTTGAATAAGCGAGGCTTCCCAGCAATCCAAGATTATCACTTTGTGAATGCCACGGAAGAATCTGATTCCATTATCAGACTTCGGAAAATCATAATAAAGGAGAGTCTTAATTTCAAGGTAAGCTACCTACTGTTTGTAACGTTGAAAACATCCTAGCTTTAGTTAAGTAAATACATTTTTAAACATTAATTAAACACATAATTAAATACATTTTTAGTGTGATAGCAAACTCATCTTGCCTTCTATAAAATGTTACACACAGCAAAATAATGAAGGAAAATCACCAGTTTTGTTTGCATTTCATTTTCTACCAAAAAATTACCTCAGTAAAAATCCCAGCTAAGTTTTGTTTTCAAACACTAGGGCCATAAATAGAATATTTAATTAAAAATAGACCATCTTCTTCTTACTAAGAAATCTGATCAAAAACTGGTTTTTGTTGGATGGCAACAAGTAATTGCAATAATAAGTACTGCAAGATTTCAGGGGACCAGGAAATAAGATTTTGTGATTTCTGAAAACCAACTAATTCTCCATTTACCGATTTCATTTTACATAGTGTGAAACTGTTCCTACAAAGAGGAAGGTGAATTAAAGCAGGAAAGAAGACCCCTTGGACTGAATGATCCTCTTAAATTGGAGAATCTGCACTCGTAGTTCTGTTGTCTCCAAAGTCATCCCTACCACAGGAGACAGCATTCCCTGCTGTCTCCTTAGCCACAGTATGAAGCTCTGTCTAAGTGTGAATGACAAGTATGAAGAGAGTAGCCCAAGCGTAGAGCTTATAGGAAGACAGGATCCAATCTGTAGCAAAAATAATATATACGGTTTTATTTTTTTTATTTGTACAATATCAGTCACATAGAGTGTCATAACATGATAAAGAGAAAAGATGATGTCCTGTGCTGCTGAAGTCAGTGGCAGAACTTCATAAATCATAGCAGAGCCCAAATTTCTTCTGAATTACTGCTTGAAATATTTTATAGAGCAAATGCTGTGTTTATGACCAGCCTCACACTGATGTTGTTACAAGGGAGAGAAAGAGTGCTCACACCTCTTGTTTCTCTCTCAGAAACTACCAGCTTAGCCAGGTCTATAATCTGCCTAACTCCATTCCACAGTTCAAGGAGTAGCTAACGAGTGCTAAGTGGCAGTGAGGTGGCCTATTCAGGTAGAATGGATTAATTCCACTTCTCATGCATCCAGTAGCTATGAATAGAGCTGGTGTTTGTAAAGGTGTATGTAGCCGTATATCTCACCATATTTCTTCAACACTCAGAAGTTCTGCTTTTTGAAAACATTTCACTCCTAGGTACCTAAAAATTGTTCCTGTAACACCCACGTCTCTTGCGACTATGACTTAAACTGCTGTTTAAACTTCTACACAAATATAAGGTAGCCTGAAGGAAAGGAGATAGTTTCCATAAATAATGTAGACACTTTGTGAAAGGAGTGTTACAAGGTACCTGCTCAGAAGTTAGACAAAATGAGTTAAGTATTCAACGTTGTCATCAAGTGCTCTGAGTCTTTGAAATTACAAGAGGTACTAATTACATTTTCACAAGGTACTAATTACATTTTTGATACATAAATATGCTATGGTGTGTTAGTGTCTAACTTCTTTGAGAGGAAGATTACTAACTAAGAAGCCAACTTGGAAATGTTGGGAAAATTGTTTCCCATTTCCTCAAAAAAAAAATGACTAGCTCAGCACCCGTGGAGAATAAAAAATTTGGTCGGGTGCTAGCTAATACCAAAGGTCAAAGGATGTCTCCAGGAAGGAACTCAGGCTCAGGAAACAGCAGCAAAGCACCCAACTCTGTTTTCCTTATGTGTTACTAACCTGGCCAAATTTATTTCTTCCTCTCCTCTTGTTCACTGACTATCAGCAATGGAGACTTTTAGCTGAGCTACTACCCTTTTCCCCCCAGTTTATCTAAAGATGTATATAGAGATATTACAGATTACAAGAGGTATCTTTTTTTTATTCACTTGCCTATTGTCTTGTGTTAACCTGAGATGTATGACATCATCTGTTCATACAGTGAATATTTTCCTTTTACTTCAAATCAAAGCTGCTCTTTGACCTTCTCACAAGATGTAATTTTTTATTTTTTATGTGCAGGTAATATGGAAATATTTTCTTCTTTGAGTATTCATTTATAGAAAGACATTCATAATATAATTCTGAAAGAAGAATTAGTTACATCTACCTTTCAGAAGCCGTGTTAGTCAATAACTGAGTGTTCTTGTTCCTTCTTGCTGCATCTGTTGAGTGGACATACCAACATTACATCTTAGTTTTATTGTCTGCATTTCACATGAATAAATTAATGCATTTAAGATTATTATTCCTAATTATACAGATCAGAGATCAACCAGTCGTTGGTCAGCTAATTCCTGACAGCTACCTGGAGCTGGAGAAGAGAATTTTGCTGGAACGTAAAAATGTCCCTACTGAATTCCCAGTGATTGATCAGAAACGCTTACTGGAACTGGTACAAGAAAGCCAGTTACAATTGGATGAAAATGAACTCCCTCATGCAATTCACTTTCTGAATGAATCAGGTGAAATATTATCTTCAATGTATGTTTGTAAGCACTTTGTTGCAAATCTGCAGCAGACAGACCTGTATGCATTTTTAAATCTCGCACAAGGTTGCCACAAAGTGTTACCCAAAGCTTGGGTAACATTAGTTTGATAATCCAGATTGTTACGTCATAAAAGAATTCCATGATTTAAAGGATCACTACTCTAACAATTTATATACCTTACACCTCCTTGAAAACATCATACCTGCTGGTTAGACAGCACAGTTTCTGAAGAAAGATGCAATTGCAATAATAGCTTGAATAGAAGAGTGGTTAGGTGAATATATATAACAGCTTATCTCAGTGCCGTACAGACTTTGTAAGATTAAATAATAAACCACACAGAGCATAGCTGCTTGGCAAAAAAAAACAGTCAGATTACCAATCTAACAAAACATCTGCAAGTAAAGGTAAAGCTGAACAAACCATGATTGCATTCTACTCTCCTGAGCTTTTGACGTAAATTCAGTAGCCGTATTTATTATTCAAATTGCTTATGTCAAGTCAGGTAAGAAAAACAGCCCAGAGTGGGGTGTTTATTTTGTTTAATATGGAGCTTGAGAAATGCATTGCTAATTACAACATTCTTTGCACAGGTGTACTCCTTCACTTTCAAGACCCAGCCCTACAGCTGAGAGATCTGTATTTTGTAGATCCTAAGTGGCTCTGTAAAATCATGGCACAGGTTAGACTCTGATTACTTTTTGTATCAATGTTAATGGAAATTTTTCCCCTGTCTCAAACCACTGTAACTTATCAGTGATTCTTCTTCAACATTTCTCTACTGTTTCATGGTCTAGAGTTTTCTCAGGGCCCAGATTGGTTTACCTGGCTCTTCCTGTTTCCTTTGCTTTCTAGACAACTGTCTGTCTCAGTGGTTCTATGTTCTTACGCTGTAATGTCCAATATCATTTAAACTACACTGGACACAAAAATATGTGTAGAATAGAAAAACCCCAGGGATGCAAAGTAATCCTGCAATATGTTGTGATACGTTGAGATGAAAGCTGGAACTTTGAATTAAAGTAGTAAAAATGGGGGAAGAAGGGTCATTGTATGCTTGGTACTGATGGCAGAGGGAAGTGAGTGATGTGGATTGACGTGTTGGGATTGGAGATTAGCAGACTGACTGTTTAAGTGAAACCATTGTTTATATGTTTATATAGATTTCCTACCCTCTGAAACTTTACCTTTCATTCACTGCAGGAAATGGAATGGCAAAAATTTAAGTTTGAGCCTTTAAAGCTGGTGGGATTAGGAGTGAGAAAAGACCTAGATCATGTTGTCAGTACTAATATGCTTGTGTGAAGTACTGATATGAAAAAACACCGTACATAGGCTCCTTTCAGAGAACACTTTCACAAATTAACTTGTAGAATAAATTTCCGTATAATATGGAGCAGTGGAAGCTACTGAAGAAAGGTAGCACACTAGTGGCTTGGACAGGTTAAATTTTTTCACTGCTGTCTTCTTGCTGGCTAGCATTATGGAAATGTTTGGTTTCACTGTGAAATGGAGTCTGTTTTTTCCCCCTAAATAATATATTGGCTACCAAATATATCAGGGAACAGAGTTTGTCAGGAAAATGCAGTCTAATGATGACTGTACACCTGAAATTGTTTTACTTTTTTTGAAAGATTCTGACAGTGAAAGTGGAAGGCTCTTCTAAATATCCTAAAGGGATTGTAAAGCGTTCAGATGCGGAAAAATTCCTTTTAAAGAAGAGCAAGTTTCCTAAGATCTACATGTCACAATACTTTAAGCTTCTGGAAAAGTTTCAGATTGCTTTGCCATTAGGAGAGGATCAACTACTAATCCCAAGCAGGTAAGCAAAGAGCTAAACCCACAAATGAGATCCATAGACATCAGTCAAAACAAAAACCTCCCATCAGGCTAACTAGTTTAACTGATCATCAAAGCAATTTGGTATATGAAAGCATGGTATATACTTAGTAGACTACATTTTAGTAAAACCTTTCGCAGACATGTTAAGCTGATCTTATAGCAGATGAAGCTTACATCGTATCAGTGTGGTGGCTAAATGGAATCTATAAATGATAAAATGCTTTATGAGGATATTTCTTTTACAGTTACCATACTTTGAAACTACAGCAGGAAGATTATAGTTTAG
Source organism: Morus bassanus (assembly GCA_031468815.1). Lineage (NCBI taxonomy): Eukaryota > Metazoa > Chordata > Aves > Suliformes > Sulidae > Morus > Morus bassanus. The sequence goes on from CM062571.1 coordinate 68,856,718, forward strand.
CTTTACATTACGGTGTGCCACCATTACAGATATTTACTGCAATATAAAAGAACCATGAATTTCTATAGCCTATTTGCTTGGAGTGAAAACCACAGTCAAGTTATTCAGAGGCAGTATCTCCTCCAAACAGTCTAGTTATTAAATGTGGTGGCAAAAAAGTGTTATGAATTTGAATGCACTCTTTTTGCTTTGTCAGAATCAGGTAACACAGTTTTGCTGCTTCAGTTACAGATTTCCCTAATGTGTTTAATAATGCTTATTTTGCTTAATGGAGAGAGTGTTGTATAGTTGCATTGAATAGCGTTTCTACATTTTATCTGAATGTCTTACCTGCCTTATATGTGTCTTAGGTTTTTCTCGCGTTTACATTTGATATCTAATGATTGTTAGTGGGGTTCTGTTGGGTTTAAATTACAGCAGAACTTCACTTCAGCACAAGCAAACAGAATAAGCAAATACACTCTCTGTCTGCTCCCTGATCAATTGAATCATTTATTCATTAATAAATAATACATTTTACATAATAAATAATGTATGTCATCAGTCATTTTGGCTGAAGTGCATAATTAAATACTGTCTAATATTTTTGTTCTTTTCAGTTTGTCTGATCACAGACCTGTTATAGAGCTTCCCCACTGTGAAAATTCAGAAATTATTGTCAGGCTTTATGAGATGCCATACTTTCCTATGGGATTTTGGTCCAGGCTGATCAACAGGTTGCTTGAAGTATCACCTTATATGCTGTCAGGAAGAGGTACAAATCTTTATCTTCAAAAGCAATAGTGAACATGTTTGCTTTAAATGCCAACACCTGCATGTTAAAGCTCTAATCCCTGACATTGTTTTGCTTTAGCTAATTTCTGGCCACTTCATAAATGTGAGAAGAACAGCGGTCATTTTTGTAACTTACAAGTATCAAAATAAAGATAGTGCCTGATCTTTACAGTGGTGTGCAAAAGAAAGTGAAGGTTGTAAGCAGCCTGTTTCTCTCCTTCGCATGCTAGACATGGAGGAAATCCTTATATTTATGCAATATTGCCATTTGCTTCTACAAAGAGTAGAGGAAAGGGTATGTCTTCCACACAGAAAAACCAACTGCGTTTTTTAAGGTTCATTGATTCTCCCTTTATGAAAGTCTGAAAACTTTGCTTTTATGAGAAGGGGGGGGTGTATCTTTAATTTTTTTCCCAATAATTCCATGCTTTGACATGATAGCTATCTGCTGAACTTCGTAATTTCATTCATCTTTGGTTTTTTAATGTGTGATTTATGAATACTGGTGACAAGTAAAGTATGAAAAATATGCATTGCTAATGCTCTACAAATATGATTTGTAACTGCCCTCTCTCCTGGCATTCAATTTCCTCCTTAGCACAGAATTCCAGTCACATCTTGCTATTTCATGAGCATATGATAGAGGGAAAATGTAGATCACTGACTTTTTTTCATACATTGCCTAAGATATTCTGTGTTTGAACCTGAATACACCTAAGCATTTCTGTAATCCCTACATGCATCACCTCCTACATGACTTACCATCTGATTAAATATTTAGTTTGTGGAGATGCCTTATAGAACTGAACATGAGTTGACATATATTCAGCTTTTGTGGGTCTATTCTGTCTGCAAAGTTGAAGCCTTCATTTTGTTTGTTATTTGGGTAGGCATAAACTTAGAATCATAATTAAATATTTGAAGTACCATGAATTATTCTGAATATTTTAAAATATGACATTCATATTGGAGATCAGATTTTTAATCTAATTTTGTATTTTCTAGAGCGAGCTCTTCGTCCTAATAGAATGTATTGGCGACAAGGCATCTACTTGAACTGGTCTCCTGAAGCTTATTGTCTAGTGGAATCAGCAGTATTTGACAACAACCCAGACAGTTTTTTGAAAATTACGGCACCTTCTTGCAGAAAAGGTTAATTATTCCTGAGCCTGATTTTTGCTCCAGTTTGATTGCAGCTTGGCATTTTGGTTTGTTGTGCTTTTGCTTTTGGAATGTAGAGTTTAGCTTTGTAATTACAAGTATGGCAGACTGAGGCTGTAATTTCCCTCTTTTGGTTTCTTAAAGGGTGCATCCTTTTGGGGCAAGTTGTGGATCATATAGATTCTCTTATGGAAGAATGGTTTCCAGGTTTGCTGGATATAGATGTATGTGGTGAAGGGGAAACACTGTTGAAGAAATGGGCTCTGTACAGCTTTCAGGATGGTGAAGAACACCAAAAAATACTGCTTGATGACTTACTTAAAAAGGCTGAAGAAGGTATATATTTATGCCATTTGAGGTATATAGAAGTATACCTGTATGTAGATAAATATTATACAACACCCCTGTTATAACATTTTGGTACTTCATGTTATTTAAAAATGTTTTGTTTCAGTAAGAAATAATTATGGTGTAAGTCAAAAGCAAATTGTTCTTTTTTATGTAAATGCTGTCTGTATAACTATAGAATATGGGGCAGATTGCAGCTACTCTGTATAGTCGTGTATAAATGGCAACAATGAAAAGAATCATTTTGTCATGATACCAGTAATGCAACTTCATTCGTGGAATTGAATCCAGCACATAGAAAAACTAATAGTAGATCTTTTGGTTGGACCATGTACAACAGGAATTTAAAAGGCAATATTCATGATGACATTCTACATACTAACAGAATTCTTTCTTTTTATAGACAGAAAAATAATCTCTTGGTTAGTTTGGTGCTGTTACATAGCAACAGTTGCTATCACAATGCTTGAAAATACTTAAACATGTAAGATACATAAGTTGAATGACAAACTTAATTAGTGTTCTGTTCCATATACATATATATGTATGTTTATGTGTGTGTGTGTGCATATATATATACACACACGTACGAATTTAAACTTAGGTACGTTGATCATATGCCCTCACAGAGATCCACGTACTTTTCAGTGCCTTTTGAATGATGATACCTTTTTCTTTTTTTAACTGCCTCATTTGTTTTTCTTAGGTGACCTGTTGGTAAATCCAGATCAACCAAGACATACCATTCCAATAGCTCAGATTGCTCCTGACCTGATATTGGCTGATTTGCCCAGAAATATTATGTTGAACAATGATGACCTGGAATTTGATGAAGCTCCTGAATTTCTCTTGGGTAAGCATTGTTTTGTAGGGTTTTTTTACAGACCTTATGTAAACAAATCTGTTGAAGTCAATTCTGCAGCATATGGAAAATATTTTAGAGATTCTTTTCTGTGGAAATTTATTTTTTAAGGTATTATGAATTTCAGGTTATTGAGTTTTCGATTTTCCATTAACTTGTATGCTAGGACACAGTTTTTTATGTGTTTATACTACTGATCATGAAGCTTAACACAGTAGATGATCCACGCATTTTAAAATTGGACCCTTTCAGCTGTTTTTTTGAGAAATGGTTGATATCCCTTTGTTTTTAATATTCTTTTCTATTTTATCTTTGAAAAGGTGATGGTGGGTTTGGATCTGTGTACCGTGCATCCTATGGTGGAGAAGAAGTTGCTGTAAAGATTTTCAATAAACATACTTCCCTCAGGCTCCTGAGACAAGTAAGAAATATTGCCTTTTTTTTCTGTAGTGCTGCTCTTGGAATACCAACCCAAGTGAAGAGCTTAAAAAGCTGAAGTAAAGTGCAAATTTCACTCCCAAACATTTCTGAGTTTACTTCAGAGCTACAGAGGTTATGCTATTTGCAGTATTTAATCTGATTTTACAATTTACAGGAGCTTGCAGTGCTTTGTCACCTCCATCACCCCAGTTTAGTGTCTCTGCTGGCTGCTGCAATCCGTCCCCGGATGTTGGTGATGGAATTAGCCCTCAAAGGATCTCTCGATCGTTTGCTTCAACAAGACAACGCAAGTTTAACTCGAACACTTCAGCACAGGATAGCTCTACATGTAGCTGATGGCTTAAGGTAAATGTGACTTCCGTGTTGCTGTAAAAACAGGATACAGCTGCAAGTAGGATATACTGTGAATAAAAAGCTTATATTTTCTTATATCTCAAGCAGAATATTCCCTGGGTCAGACAAATGCTTGTATTTTTATGATTGATTAGCTGATATATAACACAAACTTTTATTACCTGTTTTTTTCTGCTAACAAGTGGTGCTCATCTAAGTAAAGAAATAGCAAGAGCTCTGGGTGGAATTTCCATATGGCTGTTGATTTCTTACTAAAATGTCAAAGAAATTAATTTAATGCATTTTTAAAGTTCTGAAAGTCCATGAATGTCCTCAGGAGCTATTGAAGAGTGACTGTAAAATGACAAAACGTGCAAAGGAGCTCAGGGACCAATGGAGCTTAAACGTCTAAGATTCAGTTTTCAAACTGTGAGTGACACTTCAGATAAGACTTGGTACTAAAATACTGCAATGTTTATGTGCCAGTAAATAGTATTTCAGAACAATTCCAAAGTCAATATCCAGTAAGGCGGTGTCATGTTGGTGATGTTTGACATTTTTTAACACAAGATTTAGCATTTGAAAGCACGATTTACTGTTGTAGGAATAATGCATTCATTGTGTGTGTATAGACACATCCCTGAATTGGGAATGTTTTCAATAAATACTTTTTTAATTAACAGGTACCTGCATTCGGCAATGATCATCTACCGTGATTTAAAGCCTCACAATGTGTTGCTCTTTACCCTATATCCCAATTCAGCTGTTATTGCAAAAATAGCTGACTATGGCATTGCCCAGTATTGTTGCCGAATGGGAATAAAAACCTCTGAAGGCACACCAGGTATGGGAAAATGCTTTGTTTTACAGAGCATTATGTCAAAAAATTGCTAATATGCTTTTTATTTGGTGTGTAAGAAGTAACTCAAATCTATACTCTAGTCAAAATCACGAATGTAGTCCTAATCATATTGCAAGTTGTGATACCAGATTTATACCTCTTGGCCTTTCTTCCTATTCATGTTTTAACTCCTTTTGGAAGAATCAGGGAGTATACTAAAGGTTTAAAGAGAGAACAAATTAAATTACATGCATTCATTATGATTTTTTTTGCTGTCTTGTTTTAGTATGGTTATTGTGATATTGAAGTTATACTGCTAAAATTATTTGTTGTTTTAATTTTCAGTAATGCATTGGTAGGTCTTAATTTTTTTTAAAGGCAATAAATACCTGTCCTGTTCCCTGACTTATAGAGAGAATGTATTAGCATCCATTTTAAAGCACTGAACAATTCAACAACTTTGAAAAGTGCCTTTAGGTCTTGGAAATTGTGCATGAGGGTGTGACTTCAAGTGTTAAATGTTAGGCCTTCAGTAAAGACTGCAGACTTGCCCTTCATTTTCAGTACTCATTGCTAAATGAATTATTTTATGTGTAATGGTGCAGGAGCTCTGTAACTGGTGTACTGTCCCCTTCCTTTATACTGATTGCTGATACTTTTGGAGGTCTGCCACTTGCAAACTATTGCCAGCCCAGAAATAGTGTGCCATTTTTGGTTTACTTCCTGTGACATTTTCATGAGTAAGTGTTTGCTCTTTAAAGGATAAAGATGGCTTCAGCTTGGTTTGAATCGTAACTATTAATGAATGATTTATTTGCAGGATTTCGAGCACCGGAGGTTGCCAGAGGAAATGTTATTTACAATCAGCAAGCTGATGTTTATTCATTTGGCTTGCTGCTTTATGACATTTTAACAGGAGGAGGTAGAATAATGGAAGGCTTGAAGTTTCCAAATGAATTTGATGAATTAGCAATACAAGGAAAGTTACCAGGTATGCCTTGTTAAAGTTTTAACATGAAAGCAGACCATTTGTCCTGCCTCCTCCAAAAATAACACCTCTCATATTTCATGTTGTATCTGACAGTGATCAGAGGAAGAGACTAAATAACAGCAATTTTTAGAAGCTTCTCCTAATTTCACATGGTCTTGAAATAGTGAGAAATAGGCATCTATTCAACATCACATTGGTTATAATTTCATTGCAATTTCAAGGGATCTAGCTGGTTCACTTTGTGAAGAAATAGAGGTTTAGTGTACTTGGGACTTTATCCAGACCTAGCTAAAATGGATGTTGCTGAAGGTACCTTCTAATACCATGTCTGGACTTGACCCTTACCTATTACTGTGATAATACATATCAGGCACTAAGATAAACACAGTTCCACGTCTGTTCTTTGATTGTGATACATAATGTTAAAAAAAACATTACTGAGAAGCTGCCCATCTTAAACACATTAAAAAATCTCTTGAAATCTATTTAAAAAAAAGTGCCACTACCTTAGAAGAGCAGCCACCCCTAATGGTTTTTAAACAGGAATTCCCTTTTAACTTGTCAAGAGTGTGAAGTCCCTGCCCGTAACGTTCTTCATATTCCATCTGCGTTACAATATGTAGTTGTTGGCTCCTGGAAGGGAGATTAAACAGGCTATCAGGCTGGATGTGATGTAGTGTAACTCAGTATTTGGCAACCTCAGTGTAAGGAGTTGTTGAAGTTCATAGTGCTACAAGCTTAGTGCAGGGCGTTCTTGTTTTTTGCCCTGCAAAACTCATGAAACTTTCTTTAAGACTGAAAAGTCTCTCCGTCTAGGAAAGGGCAGCAACTGTACCAGTTAACCTGGCATGGTTTCTCCATTAGGAGAGACAGAGAGATCATACATTTTCTACTCCTTAAGGAGAATAGTCCAATTCATAGCTCAGACAGTTTAAACCCCCTCCCTAAAGATGCCATCCCAAGAACTGATGGCTAAGTATCTCTTGAGTGCAGCTGTCCCTTTGGCCGTTTTCTGTATTATGAGCCCTATGAAATAATCAGAAGTGTTTAGTTTCTGGAGATAGTACAGTTCCACCTGTGCACATGATCATCATTTATATATTTCCACCAAAAAAGGGGCTGGCTGAGCTCACAAGTAAACAGTGTTTATCATTTGCTAAACAGAATATGTTAATTTGCAGGTATTTATAATTAATATTACCTCTGTCTAATGCAGGACTGGAATATCTGCTGTGGATTATGATGAACTAAAAGGAAAAGCAATACAGGCACCATTATTCATGAGTGATTTGTTCTTAGAGCAAATAGGTCAGCACCTATAGTCATATGATACATATTCAAAGCACTGAGTGGGAATTTAAACTTCCATATCTCATAAATACTATATGGAGCTGTTTATTTAAATTGCTATATTTATTGGAAGTTCATCTGTATTCCATATACTCTGCCCAAACACAGAAGAATAAATGTGGAGGAAAATGTTCACAGGAATTGAAAAGATTACAGACTGAAATGACATGCCCTTGAATGGCCAGCATTAATCAAAACACAGTTCACACACATCTGTGATTCAGTCCCAGGTATAGGACATTAAAAAAAAGTTAAAGCACAATCCATTTGCTTTAACTGCTTTTAATGAAAAGGACTCTTTCTCTAGCATTTCACGCTCTAGCATTTAATGGCAGATGAGCAATTCCAAGCTGCTCATGCTGACATTTTACCAAAAAGTATGGTATTTCTTAGAGCAGCTCTGTAAGATGTTAGATGAATTCTTAAAATAAGAAGAAAGTTGTTCAGAACTCTCATTTCTGGACTATGGTGAAGGCCAGTTAAGAAGTTATCTAATTTTACATTTTAGATCCCGTTAAAGAATATGGATGTGCCCCCTGGCCTAAAGTTGAAAATTTAATTAAAAAGTGTTTGAAGGAAAACCCTCAGGAACGACCAACATCTTCCCAGGTATTACTTAGTGTATTTATTTGTATTTTTCTGATAGATGATACGATGAAGTTGTGCTCTCTAAAATGGAATGGGACATTTAAGTTAGTAAAAGGCACAGGGTTTTTTCTATTATTCTTTTCTGGAACTGAAACAGCCATGGAATATTGCCTGCTCTTGCCATCCAGGATAAACTGTTCCATTGAAATCTACCAACCATTTATTCTAGCCGGCTGTTTCTCTCTGTGTTGCTGTATAGTGATTGTAGCAAAACAGGGTTCGGATTACTTCATGGTCTTTACTAGAGCTATGCAAAAAGGACTTTGTTGTATAGTATCAGTGCAGTTAGCCTACACTGTTCCATGCAGGTGAGAGGAGGAACAGCAGTGTGGTCCTGAAACCTACTGTCTGTTATCACACAGCGCGTTGCTCTTTGAAATGGGTGAAATTTTCAAACATGCCTTAACCCCACTGAATTCCTGAAATTTTAAGAGAAAAATAAGAGTCAATGTGAAGGTGCTCGGTGTACAAAGACTGCTCATTAATACTGGTAATACAAATGAGCAGACCTGCTGAGATACTATGTCCATATTCCATAAAACATTGTTATCCATTGCTTGTTATTTATTTATCACTGTACAAGCCATTGTTATTACCATGTGCATGCTGTGGCTTTCTTTGTAGGTTTATGAAATCCTGAATTCTGCAGAGCTTCTCTGTTTGATGAGGTATGTTTCAATGCCCAGCACGTCCACAGCAGAGTGCATGGTAGCTGCCAATCAAAGCTGCAAGAAGGCAGGAGTCTGGATAGGCAATGGGAACACAGAAAAAGCACAACTTTCCTTTGTTAACCTAAATACAGATGGACATACTTGTGAGGTACGTGGGAAAGTTGCCATTTATTCAAATTCTTTGGCACCCAGATGTATTTCAGAAGAATTAATTGCATTTTAGCAGTGGGGTATTACTTCTGGAAAGCCAAGCTTTGACAGAACAAAGATTGCTCATAAGTGAGTCATCACTGTATCCATGAAATGAAGCAGAAACGCAGTCAATTTTTCCTCTCTTCCTGCCATCCAGCCTGAACTTTCTCATAATAATGTCTTTCCACTACTGAATTCCTTTCTTCCCCTCAGATGGAAGCTATTTCTAGGCCGGAGGCTAGAACAGGAGAAATAGTTATACAACCCTTCGTATCTCTGCCTTCCTTAACAATCCAGCTAGTCTCTTAACAGTTCCTCTCTTTCCATGGATGCCACCTCCTTGTGCCACTTTGGGTGACACCCTCCGGCTCTTTTCATTTGCTTTTTGTACATCTCAGTCCTGTGCCATCAGAAAAGGGAAAAGGTTTTAGCCAGGCTTGATGTGCTGTGATAAACATGTATGCCAGAACTAAGTGTGACTCATCATCAAAGTTGATTGAGTTATCTTTCCATCTGCTATCTGTTGACCATAATACATTTAAATTGGTAGCTTTGGTATAAATTATATGGCTTATTTTTCTAAAACTAAAATGAGAAAAAGAAGTATTAGACCAGTACTTTTACTGTTAGCAATTAAACTGAACATGTCTTGCAGTGTAGTTCCATTTGCTTAATTCTCTGATGGCTTTGAGACCTTCATTAGAATAGAGAGATAATATTTTTTTCAGCATTCAGCTTAGATTTTCCTGTGTACTATTTGAGGGGTTCTTCCCAGCACTTTGAAGATAGATGGTACAGTTGAAGATGTATTTTGCTAATAGGGAATTAGATTTCTTAATGGGGAGGTTAGGCCTTGGGTCTGTCCAGGGTCTGAGAGGATTGTACTTTATTTTTATTACCAGCAATTTACTAGCATTTACCCTTACTGAAATCATAACCAGGTTGGTTTTTGTTGGGTTTTTTTTCTGACTCAGGATATCACGGATAGTAAAATCTTAAGTTTGGCCTTAGTGACCCTTCCTACTGAGAAAGAAAACTGGATTGTAGCAGGAACCCAGTCTGGTTCTCTGTGGGCACTTAACACAGAAGATGAAACAAGAAGGCATCGTCTGCAGAAAATGTCAGATTCCATCACTTGTTTATACTGTAATTCTCTTTCAAAGCAAAGGTATAAATGAATTTTAAATATTTTGGGTTACATTTTGAAAATATGACTAAACAGAGATGTTCAGAAAATGACATCTGTACACTCATGCAGTTTTGTTCAGACAACTGCTTATTTTGCCTGTACTTTCACTTAATTTTGCACCCAGTGAAGCTGAAGACTACATTCCTGACCACAGGTGGTTGTATTTGCTTTCAGTGTTCAATGAAAGTCTTGAAATACCAGAGGCTACTCATTTAAATTTTTTGTACCTGATTAAGGCATTTCTCGAATTCATTATTTTATTTTATTTCAGCAAACAGAAGAATTTCTTCTTGGTAGGCACAGCTGATGGCAAACTGGCAGTTTTTGAAGACAGAGCAGTAAAGGTAGACTTGTTCTTTGCTGTCTGTTCTGCAAAATACTATCAGTAATATGTAAAGCAACTACCAATAGTAGCTTTATTTCATGCAGCTTATTTTTTAATTGCTTCTCTAAAACTAAAAGTAATTTTCTAGTGCAGTCTTAGAGGAACTGCACCTGTTTTACCGTATCTGTTTTAACCAAAAGAGTTAAGAGGGGGAAATTATTTCTTGTTATAGGACTTTGAAAGGCCTGGCAAACTGAGTAAAGAGTGACATTAATGGTTGTTATTAAGAATATTCTAACAGTTTTAATCTCCTTTATTTATTGCTTTTATAGCTCCTTTTTCTTTTCATTCACACTAAATTTTTGTAGAATAGATAATCTTCAAAAAGACAATATTGTTTAGATTTTCTGTAGGTCAGAGTTCTGCTCACAGAACAGATAAAGAAATGCTGGGAGCTGTTTACATCAGCTGGTTCCTGAGGGTTAGCTCCTGACCATATGCGGTTTAGAGCAGTTATGGAATTGCAATGCATTGCAGAACTAGAATATGGTCCAGTGAGGGATGTCTCCAACATATGGATGTGACTTTCCGTCCAGTTCTTGAACTGCGCCAGGGGTTGCAGAAAGTGTCAGTCTGAGCTCTGTCCTATTTCCACTCACACAGGCTGTTATCTATGGGACACCTGTAATGAGACTATAGTGCTTTTCAGTCTCTAACATTCTGGTAAGATACCATAATGGTTAAGAAAATCTGACTGTGTAAATTTAATTCTGCAGGCTGTGTGGCTTTGTTTTAACAGTTTCTGAGTGTCTGTATACTACTTGTTTCTAATGGAGAGTATATTTTTTCTTGCAGTGTAAGGGTGCTACACCTTTGAAGATACTAACTATAGGAGATGTTAGCACACCACTGATGTGCTTAAACGAATCCTCATACTTATCTGAAAAAAATACAGTCTGGGGAGGCTGTGGAACAAAAATCATTGCCTTAACTAGTGATTTCTCTGTTCAAAAGCTCATTGAAACAAAGACAAGTCAACTGTAAGGTTTTTTTTATAAATTATGTTACTTGGCTGTTCTGATGTTTCATTGGAGATTTCTGGCAGTACTTTGATGTAATGTCTTGTTCTAGAGCTCGTTCTTTGAGTTCTCTTGTTTCCATTCTTCTCCTTCCATAATACAGATGGAATACAATGTGCATTGTATTAGTAAGTATTATGTAAGTGAACAATAAGATCAGTGAGTAGTGTTTGATGTATTCATTGCTGCTTTTAAACAAGGGACATGCATTTTTACTATATAATGGATTTATGAAGTCAGTAGCTATTCAGAAAATGTATAAATGCAACTGATCAGTTTTTCTCCCCCAATTGCATGTCCAGGCCCTGTTTACTTTATTTAGAATTACACACACGTACTTAGCATAGTATTTGTCCTTACATGTTTGTCAGTATGATATGTGTGTATATCTTTGTCCTATATAGTTAAATCATGTACAATTGCTGACTTCTCATTATTTAGAAATTAGAGACTAAAATTTTTGGAGTGTGTGATAGAATTGCCACATGGGCAAATCCTGCTCTGAAGTTAAGGGGAATTTTTCCTGAGCAGGGAAAACAGTGTCTGATTTACACTAGTAGAGATTGTTATTTTGGGAAATTAATTTGCTTTGGAAAATAATGTGTTAATATAAAGCAAGAAACTAAAACTTCAGTAAAATGCAGTTCAATGACAAGATGCAAAATATGTCACAGGAATAATTTGAGCTTTGTGGAGGCAAAACTGTATATGGTTTTGAAAATAAAGTTGTCAAAAACAAAACATTGGGGAAAGTAGCAGTGTTACTGAGTGTCTGCTATCAGGGACTTGTGATTTTGAGCTGTTCTTCAAGATGAATTGAAGAGTCAGTGAAATAAGCTAATGCTGTTAAATTGCAGGTCCAATAGCATTTTGATACGTGCAGGCACAGATCTGGCATGAGAGACAAATTCGTATGTGAAGGAAAATAGTCAAAAAGACTGTCAGCTGAAGTGAAACGAGCAGAGCAAGGTGAACTAAATCTCACTGCTGCTTTTTAGGCTTAGTCACCTTTGTGTTGAGTGACCCTTTATGGTCTTCTGGGCCCTGTGAGAACTATCGAGTGTCTCCAAACATTGAAAGAGTGGCAGGAGAAAGGTGGAGCTTGCCCTGCCATGATGTGAGCATATGTGATTTGAGCAGATAGAAAGATTTATTAATACGTTTTGGGCATTAATGTGCCTCCAGGGGTATCATCAGCATAGCTCTATTACTGTGAGAATTTATGTCAAACGGTAGGAATATTATAGCAAACCCTTTCAGCTGTATCCTAGTTCAGTTTGGCTTTAAGGCTGAATGATTCTGTAAGAGTTAGAGGGAAGTTAACCCCACTCATAATAGTCAAGTTTTCCTACTAGATATTTTCTGTGTATCTAACTGGAGTTCTTCTCTACTCTAGGTTCTGTCATAAAGCTTACAGTGATGCAAACATTATTTCAATAGCAATAGACAAATCCATCTACTTGGCAAAGAAAAACAGCCATTTTGTGGAAATCTGGGACAAGAAGACAGAGAAACTTTCTGAACTAATTGACTGTGCACATTTTCTTAAGTAAGTGTTTTATTTCAGATTGATGGCCTGATGCATAGAAAGCTGAACGTCAGATTGCCTTCTCTAGCATAGTGCCTTAACCTGGTGGGGGTAAGGGATTTGCCCAGTTCTTTGGGTACATGTGGAATTCCTTTCCTCTCTTTTGGCCGAGAACTTCAGAATATCCCATATAGAACCTCAATTTTTTTAAGACCCTGATTATATTTCACAATTTGTCTATGATTTCAAGAAGATTCATTTAACTCTGCTCAAGAAAGAAGAAAGTCTTTTGCTGTCCGTCAGGTACTAATGCTTTTGCATCCAGTTACTTCCTGCATCCCCTGAATAAGAATGTCTTTGTTCTCCAGTGCACAGATTCAGTAAGAGATCAGAGTTTTATTAACAGTGATGGTGATTTTCATTTGCATTTAAATTGTTCCTCTCCCTTAATGTGCCACGTCCATTTTATTTTCATGGTAAGGTTAGGAGCTGCTCTAGGTGTGCTCCTCCCACTTGGCAGTGACATTATTCTGCTGCAGATTGGGAAAGAACAGAGAAGTATACCTGCCTCCTATTTAAAGGTCTTTTGAAGCAGACCAGCTGGGTCTCCGAAGTCCAGTAGTTTTTATCCCAGTTTGTTTCAAGTCAGTCAACTGATCAGCATGAGAGTTTTGCGGCTTGTCTTGATGAATGATTGTTTAAAAGGCTGGTATTGAGAGAGTCATTTTAGCAGTTGTGGAATAGCGTGCCATGAGATTTTAATACAAATTCTCTCCATACTCATAGGGACAAAGTGGAAAAACTGAATAAGGAATTAAAATATAAACTGTCTTATTCTGGAAGAGTGAAGACAATTTGCCTGCAGAAAAATACTGCACTATGGGTAGGGACAGGAGGAGGACATATCTTGCTGCTTGATTTATCGACACGTCGTCCCGTACGAGTTATAGACAACTTTTGTGATTCTGTTAGAGTCATGATAACAGCTCAGCTAGGTAAGTAAAACCATCAAATGACAAGCACCTTGAAATCAGTGCCAAGTTTAAGATTGCTGTCCCCTGTTTGGCATGGTGTTCCAGGAACAGATTAGCATTTTCCGTGTTTTGTTCATTCATTCTATTCCACTGCTGTCATCTTCAGTCAATGTCAGACACTCTGGTGTTAGCTGAATACCAGCAGGCTGTCATAGCTGTGCCCACGTAAAGCAACAACTCTTTCCTGGCTTGTCACTGACCAGCACATGAACACACCCCACCTTCACTGTGTCCTCGTGCCATGCTTCAGCACAGCTCTCACCATCTTCTCTCCAGTAGTCTTTGTCTTGATCTGTGTCTGCCTGTGTTCTTTCTCCATTTTAAGTTTTACGCTTCTGGCTTCTCTCTTTGTGGAGCTTGTTAGGTTTTAATAGTTTTTCCTTAATGGCTTATTGCCTAGTTTTCTTCCCCCATCCTTATTCAGGAATGGTTCTTTTAGGTCTGGGACACAGGCAAATCACAGCAAAGCTGGGAAAGTGCTACACACTTGGACTCAGGGTGCAAACTTGTATGTATGTGCTGTTCCTGTCACCAGGGCCAGTTGTTTCAAGCTGCTGTAGGCAGACAGTAGTTGTGGGTTTTCAGTGGTAATTACAAACAGCCAGAGGAGAGTAGTTGAATGTGGGGCACTTCTTGGCTGTTGTAATTTTTCCTTCACCTGTATACTTTCCTGCATCTCTCCCAAAAGTAATAAAGGCCATACCAACTCAAGAGTTCATTGTACTGCAGTGGTGGGTACACTTAAAATACACGTTACTTCAAAAAGTACTCTGTGGCACAACATGTGGATTCCCATTGCCTTCCACTGTGTTTTGAAAAAAATTCTGGAGTGCCCTTGTCAGTGTGATTTAAAGTGTGTTTGCTGTCAAAAAAACACTCTGAAGCTGTTGTTGTGCACTCAGAAACACACTGTAATCCTGCTAGCAAACTTCATAGTTGCAAGCTGTGGATATTTTCTCATTACTGTCATGAACTTAATTTGGGGGCTGTTTTTTCCTTTCTGGCACCAGCAGTATCCACAGACTACAGTTAGCTAATAGTGCTGACAGTGTTGTATGAGTCAAAAAAACTCCATCTTCCTCTGGCCTGCCTTTGCCTGAAACAGCAAGTTTGTAGAGTCTGTTCAGTCTTCAGCTGTTAAGAGTGCCAGCTATAGAGTACAGATTGACTAGCACAGCATTTTCAGTCCTTCTAGTCCTGATAGCTACAATATTAGTACTATAAAGGGACATTTTATTTTTAGCAATTTGTAAAGAATACTTACTATGAAAACAAAATTTGTGCCTCACTTATCACTGTCATTGATAGGGGAAGTATATTATATAGAATAACACACTGATTTTAAAAGCCTTGAGCCTCATATTTTTTTGTTTCTGGTCACCTCAACGTTTTTAATCAAAATTTTATGTACAGAAAAGTTAATACTTCAAGAGAAAGAGTGGAGCTGCGTTTGCACAAATCTCAAGAATGGCAAGTAAGATTGATACATGCAGTTTGATGTCTACTTTTTTCTTTTGATCATTTTTCCCAGCAATTATTTATAAGGGTTGGGTTTTTTCCTAAATTGAAAGACTTTGTTTTTACTGGGATTTTCACAGAATCAGTGAAAATGGCACTGAGGCTGCTGAGCAATTTTTCAATAGTAACGCATTAATTGTGTGAAATGAGAGAAGATAGAGGGAAATATTTTTGTATTAAGTAGTTTCATTTAAGATTAAAATATATAATGTCAATCAGATGCAAATATTTCAGGGAAAAGAGATTGCCAGACTTGGAGACATCAATTTTATCTGTAGTTCATCTAGGAATATGGAAATGCAATGTCTTTTTCCTAATTCTCTTACCTAACACGTTGACCTATAATAGACATGAGACTTATCATAGAGAATGATTTAGGTGTAAATCTGTAGTTCATTTTGCAAGTGAAAATTTAGACTTCTGTATAGTAAGAAAGGACCCTAGGCTGAATAACAAACATTATACTTAAGTTCCAATCACTTTTTTATGGAGTATGAATAGGACTGGTTGCAGAAAAAATCAAAGCGATGAAAAATCTGAGCATGGAAGATGTATATGACCCACTAGAAACATTTGCTGATTCAGAAGGAGTGTCTCATGGCGGGGACGCTGCAGCGTGGTCACACAAAACTTCCAAGACTGTGGCTTTCACAGTAAGCTGTACTCCAGTCTATTTATACCCCAGAAACTGACCCCTTCCTCATGTTTTCTCTGGGGGGAGTGTGTAAGACTTCATGGAAGAAGAGGTGTGGGGCGCAGTGCTGCAGCTGGGGTGTCTGCACATGGAGGGCTGTTCCTTCCCTGGCCTGATCCATGACCCAGGTATGTAGGCTGGGTCCTGTTTTGCTCCACTAGCATACAGCCAAGGACTCACTGCCCTCGTGCTGCTGGTAGGACAGGGAGCTGCTGTGGCAGGAGAACACGCAACAGCTTCCATCTATCTTGCAAGACATTTATAAACATGTCTTGTTGGGAATAAGCAGGAAGTTGGTACTGAAACACTGGCACATTCAACTTAACCCTCTGTGATCCAACCACTCCTGTCTTCCTAGTCTTTTTTTGCATTTTCAGTAGGCACCTTCCTATGATCCATCCCCTATTTCTTGTTCCCTGCTAACTCTCCTTTCCTACCTACGTGCCATCGTTAGCTCAGAACACTTTCAATTAGTTTGTATCATACTTGGTTGTTTTGTTTCTTTCATAACCAGACTGATTACTGGCACTTTCTGTTCTGCTGTGCACCGGGACTTCATTTGCAGCCTACCCCTTCGCTGTGACGTCTGTTTCCTGTGACTCTACTACCTCTGCTTGTGGCATGTCATATAATAGGGTGCTTTGTTCTTGGGCTTGTTCAGCAGGCTGGCCAGCTGATCCAGTGCTTATGCCTGTGAACCCTGATAAACCCCTACATTAAATGGAGACGTGAACTATATTGTTTTCATGTGTGGGTTTTTCATGGTTAATGATTTTGTATAAAGGGTCCAGTTGACTGAACTCTGCTTTCTGTCCTCTTAGTGACATGATGTCATCTACTCTTTCTGTCCTTAAATTACAAAGTTCCCATTAAAATTAACGTTTGACAATGTATTTCTTTGAAAAAGGGAGTCTCAAGAATGCGGTCCTGGTTTTGGGATATTCCTATAAAAGTGACACCGAAGACAACAAATATCACAAAGGTATCTGAACTGTGTTATATTGATTTGTATTGTTAGTGGAGTAGGCACTATTATGCTTGCCTACCCACTGAGAATGGAGAGTTGATGATCATCATTTGATATAATTTTAGTGAAACATCATTACTAGTTTTTGTTGTCTTTTGCATTTCTGGGCTCCATACAAACCAACAGTAACTTCCAAAAATGGATCAGAGGAGGCCCCTATTTAACGTATATAATATAATTTGCTGGAAAAATGTATTTGGAGAGTAAATGTCATTGTCTAATTGGAGAATGTATCAAATGGATTTCCAGAGGGGTTTGTGCTAGGCCAGGAATCCATGTTTTCATGAATGATGTGGATGAAGGAATAGTGAGTGTGCTTTTCAGATTTGCAGACAGTTCTCAGCTAAGACTAGCCACAAGCACAGTGGAGGGCAGGATTAGAATTCAAAGTGACCTTGTCAAATAGAACAAATGGTCTGGAAGGAAATGGGATACAATTCAGTAAGGACAAATGCAAGGCCTTTTACTTAATTAGGAATGATCCGTTGTACCAACATGAGGAAATGATCAGCTTAAGCAGCAGTGCTGCAGAAAAAGGGTTATAACTGATCGCAGGCTAAACATGAGTCAACCGTGTCACGTTGCTGCAGAAGAGGCAAACGCCATTCTCACACCAATTGAAAAGCTGTGTCTGTAAGACATCAGCTAATTCTTACACTCTGCTGAGTGCTGATATGGCCTCTGCTGGAGGAGTGTATCCATTTGGGACATTCTGAATGATCGATTAGGAATAGTCCAGAGGAGAGAAATGCAACCTGTGAGGAAATCTTGCAGGAAGTTAAGCTGGTTAATATAAATAAAGCTTAGAGAGGACATGCTAATAGGCTCCAAATATGTAAATAAAGAGGAAGAAAATAAACACTTCTACATACTCCCTGTGGATAGGATAAGGACTAACCAGTTTCTACTGCAGCAAGGGAGATTTAGGTCAGACATCAGGAAAAGCTTCCTGACAATTACAATAGCGAAATGCTGGAATGGGAAGACGGAAGATCTCCGTCTTTGGGTTTTTCTAAGAACAGTTACAACTGATGCTCTGATCGATGCCCCCCTTCACCTTAATCTCATCCCATTTTCAGTGACTCCTAAAAATGTAGCAATGACAATATCAAGTTAAGGGCGGCAAGCGTAGATGAGCTGACTGCTTGGAGTAAAACAAGAATCAAACTTAGAGCAGTGGTTTTTATATTCTGACATTCCCTGATTGTTACCATAACACCACCTATTGCCTTTTTAGCCTTTTTATTGTATTTAAGAGTGCCCTTAATTATACAGAGAGGAATCAGAGACTCCCAGAAACCTTGGGGCCTTAGTTCATGAGCCCTACTCATGCCAGTGTTCTCAGTTATCCTTATTCCACTAAAAGCAATGTGAAATTCTCCATGAATAGAGAGTTGTTTGCATGAAGGGTGATTGAAGAAGTGACCTTTTCCCAGTATGCTCACTACCTTATGAAATCAATTTTCATTTTTAGTTTACAGTGAATGGGTTTTGAGTCTTATAAGCATTTAGGGTATATCTGCTCAGGAAAATAGAGAAGAAATTCTATGCAGGCACCTCAGTACTAGCGTTAGCTGTGGCTCAGGTTGGTACCTTATGGCCCACAGGCACCAGAAATGGTTCTTCAAGTGCTTTGAAATGGTATACTCTATAAGCTTAGGAACTGGAGTCCAAATCATTGTGCAAGTACAAACAGTTTGTCACCCATACCTGCATTACCTCACACATAAAGTGTCATATAACTTGTTTTCCAGGTCCTAAGCATTATGCTTCATTCAGGCAATTTACAAGTAATTAAAAAATAAGCAGAGAAGCAAAACTGCTTCTAATTATGCAATAATTCTTCTCTGTTGCAGTTTTCAGTTGGTTTTTTTTTTTTTTTTTTTTTTTTTTTCCAGAATTACAATCCTGTGTGTCAGTGTGGGACATTAACCTGCCCCATGAAGTGCAAAACCTGAAAAAACATATAGAAATGAGACAGGAATTAGCAGAAAAAATGAAGAGCTTTTCTTTGGACTGAAAAGTCACCCTGCAAGTGCCATTCTCTTTTCTAGTCTTCCATCCTAACTTACTGTACGGTATTTACAACTTCTTGTTGCTGGGGTTTTTAATGGAAAACCAGGAAGAAAACTGCCATGAGAGAGGCAGTTGGTATTCATAGGATAGAGAGAAAAAAGAAGGAGAAGTAATTTGTAATATTTGAAAGGACAGAAAACTATGGAGACTTTCTGAATCTAAAGTGTTATCATGCATCTGTTGTTTACTTGTGAAGTTCTGCTCTGAGCAGCTATGGCTCAACTTCAGTCTAACATTGTTCATCTGGTGTTTGTCCCCAGTTAAATTGGGAATAAGCCAGGAGACTGTACATGGCTCTTATTTACTTCATTATCTCTACTGAGTTGACGCTGTAATAAGAAGCAAGATTTAAGCATCTGTGTGTTTATTGCCATTTGCATGTATGAGTTTGCTCTGATGATTCATGTTTTAGTAATAAGTCAGAGCTCATGACCCTGAGTATATGAAAGGAAACATTATATTTTATATAATAGCAGTGTTTAAAGGAACATATAATGACTACATTACTCCTTGAAAACAACAGGCAGAATAGTCTTTATTTCTTCCATGAATAATTGACATTCTTTCATTATGATTGAAAAAAAAGTTGTGCTGCAATAATAAAATAGCTCAGAATTCGGAACTTAAATATACCAACAGCCTTCTGCAAGTTAGCGTCCTCATGCAATGCTGCAGTCTGCCTTGTTCCAGGAGATGTAGGCACATTGTTATGAACGTGACCATTCGCATATATCTGTTGTACAGCTCACTTTGAAAAGCCAAGAGAAAACACAGGGTGAAAGCTCTGATCTAAATGCTGCTATAACTTTCACCACCAAGAAAGCAGCATGCTGCTGTAGGCAGACTGGTAGTTCTTAGTTCAACTTGCTGGTTGGCTTATCTCAATATAAAAAAAAAAAAAAAAAAAAGGAACTTCCACTTTGATATTTCTAACCTGCGAAGTTTCCCTTTATTCTTGTTTTAATTTATATTGTTATTTGGGGGGGAAGCCGGGGAACCTTGAGGAGTGTAAGAATTGGCTACCTCTTGCGTGTATCTACCAGAATTTGTTGCCACACCTCAGTCAAGAGATGCATTTTGCTGCTCTCTGGCTATAAGTCCAAGCTGCTTCTTACAGCCTGCACTGACCTGCTCTAAGTGCGTGCCTTGTTTCTGTCCATCAGAAGACAGATGCCATTTTCTTTTTTTGATACCAAAAGAATCTATATGGCACTCCTGAAATCTCAAGGAGTGGAGTATCCGGAGCCATTCCTGAGTCTATGGAGCTGAACAAGGTTGAGCAACCAAAAAGTTCTCAGTTCCATTTCTATAGTTTTGGAGAAATTACATACCAGGACAACAGCATGTATTGTGTCCGACTGTATCATCGTTCTATTTTCTGCCACTTGTTGAGTGGATTCCTTTCATATATGCACCCCAGTTTTTATGTAGTCTTGTAATCTGCATACTGAGAATAATTTGCTATTTATATGGGATTTTTATAACTCAGAAAATATATAACGAATACTTTTTTTAAAAAATAGAATATATGTATTGTGATTATGTTTATTTATAAGTCATTTTGAGATGTAAGCCTTAAATCTTTTTATTAAAACTGTGCTTTGTTAATAACATAGCCTACTTTCTGATCGCTGAATTTCCAAGGATGAGCTTTTGTGTGCGTTTTTTGTGGAACATAATCCCTTATATCAGGATGTTGCAAGATCCCGGTTCTGTGGGTTGTGTTGACACAGCTGCATTCCCACTTGTTCCCTGCCTCACAGTGCACGTCCTCAGCCCTTTTCCATTCCCCAGTTTGCCTTCTACTTAGCGTTCCTTGCAGCCTCTCCCAGAGAGGGGAGGTGACCTGTAAGCAGCACTGTCCTTGCAGTTGTTAGTCACCTCTTCCGAGGTTCTCTGGAAAAGAACGATCTGTCGACTGACTTGGGCCTACAGGGATAGCAAAGGACGAAAGAGACAACAGCAACCAAACCAAAGACAGGAGGTCGTTACAAACCTGACGAAATTGGCCACTCTTGAATTAGCAGTGGCGAGAGGGTAAAACAGTGTAACAGCAGTAACCCACTGTGACTATTTAGCAATACAGCACTCACTCATATAGTGCACAGTGATCCAGCTGCATCCTCCCCAAACACTCTTCAGTCATCTAAGAAAAGCTTGGGAGAAGATTCTGCTTTGGTGCTTCTTGTGATTCTTTGGCATTTGGTACAGTCTAGAAGTGCATCTCTGGCCCCCCCCCGAGCCCCGTTCAGCTCATGCTGCGCGGCTGCCCGGCTGCCGAGCGTGGCATTTCTTGGACAGAACAGTGACAGGGCATATCCCGTCAAATGAAGCGGGCAGCCCTCAGCAGCCGTCTCTTTCCTGAGTGTGGGAAAGCAGGGGAAGGAGATGGCCGCCGACTTGTTTGGCCAGAAGCTGGCAGGCAGCAAGTGTGCAGGTGCAGTTTAGAAGCGCTCAGGGACTGGCCGCCCCTTCCCAGCGGGGACATGCCACCAAGGGGAAGAACAGCACTTCCATGCAACAACCATTTACACCTGCGCTGTGAGGAAGCCTTTTCCCAGAAACGTCTCTACTGACAAACCGTAAGGAAAGAGGGGGGAAAAAAAAAAAAGGCATGACTTTGTGTTCCCTCTGTTTTTAGCGGCACTGTTTGGAAACCAGTAGGATGTGATGACTTAGAAGTATAAGCTTTACCCAATGTAATCCTTCCTGTATACTTAGGATAACATCCAGCACCTGAAAACAGAAAGATAACCCTTACTTCAAAAAAGAGCCTGTTTGTTCATGGGAAACAAGCAGTCTGGTTTGGCTGTGATTGAACACCTGAGCTGGAACCGGTAATTAACCCCACGTTCCCCAGAACTCTGCAGCTAAAGGATACTGGGGTTTAGACCTAAAGACAAAGAGACAAACTGTACAGAGTGAGCTGAATGTTTGATTAGATATTGAGGTTGGTTTTTTTTTTAAGTATCTTTCCCCTCCTGTGCTATTGACTTTAATTAAAGTCATTCTTTTTATTGGTTGCTCTGACAAAGCTGGTTCATCTGTACATTGATTTTAACCTTATTTCTTTTACAAGCAGTTGCTGATTAATCCCACTGTAAACAAGTTACACGGCCTGACTGCATGTGCTTTCTGTATTATACACTGGCATTCCTCTCACTCTGAAATCTCATACTTCCTCCTGTGTCCCTTATTATTATCCTATTACTTCTTTATGTACCACTTTGGGGCAAAACTGAGACTTGTAATGGAGGAGAGAGGAGGCGGCCTCCTGGGTGTGAGCTGATCCCCAAACATGGACGCTTGTCATTACTGCCACTTAATGACCGTACCCACCTACCTGGCGCGTGTATCCGTTTTATGATGAACTCTTTGGATACCAGAGAGATGAGAAAGTAGTAAGGGAAAAGAATGAGGAACAATGACATTCATATTTTTCTATCAGTCTTTCAAGTAGAAAAGCATACGAAAAATTCCATTTCTCATTTCTTCTCTGGCCTTTAAGTCATTCGTTAAGAAATCTAAAAGAGCTCCCAGTACCTGTCTTAAGAAAACCAAATTTTATGATCAGAACCAGCAGTTGTTCTGGTTTTTCTGTCTGAATTAGTTCTTATCTGTATTATGAACTCATCCCAGGACTGCACTGTCCTGCACCATCTCTTATATAAAACCTTCTTCAAGGCCTTTGAACAGGTATTAAAAAAAAAAAAAAAATACATTTGTTGGCTGGCCAGCTCACCGTTTTGTTAACTTTTCCAAATCTTTTTTTCGTTTTTTGGTTAGGTAGGCATGTGTCCGTATAACAAATTAGTTTATAAATACAGAGTGGCATAATCACATGACAGCTGAGAATCATACTTACTGCAAGTCTGTATTTTAAAATTCATGATTTTAAGAGGGGAAAAAACCACACAGGATGTATTATTGTTGTACTAACAAAGGGAAGCCTAGTTTAACAGAAATTTAGAAGCCAATGCAAGTGAAATTTCCAGCATGCACCTTCAAGAACGGTCTTTGCTGTATTTGTGAGCTGTGCAGGAACTGGATGAAGACAGCAGTGCCTGTAGCTGTAGGCGCCTCAGTAAGACTCCGCACTATTTACACTAGGTCCTGTCCAATTAAGTAACAAAATTACAAGAATGCTCAAATTGTGAAACAACTTTTTCTTCCCTGCAGTGATCTTATGCTGACTGGTACCTACCATTTACATGGTTTATTTGGACTGAGCAGTAAACTGGAATTATTTTTAAAAAGTTATTTAAAATTATGATACACCCATAGGTTGACAAAAACAAAGAAAGTGGTTTGGTTTGTTTTTTTTTTAAACTAGCCTAGTATGATTCTGCTAAAACCAAAATTAAAGTAAAAGCAAGTTAAGGCTTTTTCTTTTTTCCTTTTCTTCTGTGCTGCTTTGATTTTCTTGCAGCCTGAGAAGGCAGCAGGTGAATACTGTCAGGTTTGTTAAGCCCTGCCATCAGGCCCTACAAAGGTTGTCACTAATTAGCAAGAAGAGACTTAAAAAAAAAAAACCAAAAACCAAAACCCACAATGTTATGTCTCTGGCGTATGTAATTATTTACTTCACTTCCACCACAGCCCACTAGCGCCAATGACCTGAAAAGTTAAAGTGGACAGAAAAGGGGAAAGAAATTAAACTCTTCTTCTGTGGCAATTCCGGTATTTTTCCTTTTCTGCACTATTTCTCTCTCTGCCTTTTGCCGTGCTGCTCCCATCGCACCTCTTGGCGCTGCCTCCCAACGCGTGGCTGTGCCTGGGAGAGGGGCAGGGCTGTTCGCTGTGGTGGGCTTTGACCCCGCTCCCATCCAGCTCAGAAGCACAGACACCCTTTTGCAGTCTTGGGGGAGAAAAAAAGAAAGAAAAGCAAAGCTGACAGTGTAACAGTGCTCAACAGCACAGTCCATCGCCAGCCCAGCCTGGCATCCCTCCCAGTGCGGGGGGCCAGGTACCCCACTTTGGTGCTGCCACTGAGCCCCCCCGAGTCCCACCCCTGCAGGGCTGTCCCCGGCAGGGCGGGCAGGGCAGAAAACACGACTGTGCAGTGCCTGGACGGACCCACGGCTCTTCCTTCCTTCCAGAAGACACCAAGGAGGGGAGGCGAGCAGGCTGGCGGCAGCACAGGGCTGCCCAACAAACGCCCTTTCCGGGGCACTGCCCTGCTCTCACGGCACCACCGCGGTGGGGAGCTTCGGGGCTGCACCCGCTGAAGCGGCTCTCGTATTTCCAGCGCCATCAGCACCTGCCCCATGGGCACCCCAGCCGAGGGCTGGCTCCTGCCCAGCCTTCCTCGGCAGGAAAGAGAAGGGAAGAGAAAAGCAAACCTCACCCCCTCCATCTGAAAGGCAGCCGCTGCCCCTTCCCCACCAGAGCCGCGCAAGGCCCCTCACAAAACTCAACATCTGGGGCTCCCCTGCAGCCCCTGGGTCAGCCTGACACGGTGACAGGAGCACAGTGACTCAGCTCACAGGCTCAGACCCCTCCAGCATCGCCACCTCTTCCCCTGCTCTGAGTTTCATCAGCTCCTGTGAAGCCCAGCCCACGCAGGACCATCGGCCGAGAGGACGCAGCGCAGCAGGACAAGCCTTTACGTTGTAGAGAAATAATCACACAGCGGCAATGGAAGCACCCAGCTCTGTGCTGCAAATACATTAACTTTAGTTCATTGATGCTCAGTTCTGCTTTTTCTTGCCTTGATGTCTCGGTGGTTGCCTTGAAAACATCTGTGCTCTGCGAGGCAGCAAGAACCATCCGCTCCCACCACCACTCCCAGGCTCCTGGGCTCTGCAATTTGGAACTTCAACCAACTGAGCTAAGGCTGAGGCTCAGAAACGTCAGCTGTACACCAGTGCCATCAGAGGTCACAATAATTCAATTTAAGAAAAAAAAAAAAAAAAAAAAAGCTGCAGAACTGCTCGCCCTCCGAAGAGCAGCAGCAACATTTGCAGCTTGCGAAGCAGAGGCTGGGTTGATTTGCAGTGACAAAGCTGCCGGCAGACACAATGGCAGCTCCCCCAGCACAGCTCCCCTCCCTCGCTGCTGCTCGCTGACCAAGCACGGCAGCCTGAAGAGGGGAAAAACCTGTTCAGTTCTTCTCAGCAAAGGCCGTGCAGGGCTGAGGGACACCAAGCCCAGCCACCCGCCCTGGTGCAATAGTGTTTCTGGGGGCTGGCAAGACACAGGGCAGCCCAGAGCAGCTGCTTCTGGCAGCTGCCCCACCAGCACCTTCCTCCCAGGGAGCTGCATCATGCCCTGAAATGAGCCCATCCTGCCGACGGCTGCCGGGTCCTGCCCCTGCGCCGCTCATGCGGGGCCAGGAAGCAACAGGTCTGCGCCCGCCGGCCAGGAAGGTGCCACTGAACCCCGCTGGGTTTGGGTGAGGCCTTACACAAGTGTTTGGGGAAGCCAGTTTTATGCACTAGGGATTTTCTTATATTATCAGAAGTGTTTCCTGATGAATGCCTACATAAAACTCACGTGAATTTTGCCATTTTGAAGCCCACTGCTCTGAAACTTTGTAGTCTGCTGAGCTACATCCACGGGTGGGCAAAGCAAGAGGGGTTGGGCTGATGCCCTGGGGCTCTACAAAGTGGGTGCTGACCCCAAGGTGCTCCATTTGCACCCGTGGTTCATCTTCCAGGACTAAAGGCAGCCGCCTCAGCTGTTGGGACATGCCCCCCAGCATCCCCTCTGTGGGGAAACCATCCACGCAACGGGGCTGACACCTTCTCCACCCGGCCAGGCCTCTCCGCGTGTTGCTGACAGAAGACCAAAAGCCGGTCTGCCGCCCCTGCCGTGATGCCGGCCACTTAAAGGAAGGTATTTCCCCTCTCCACATGCCTCCACAGACTGCTATGGCGACAGCTCTTTTGCATTAGTCTAACACTGCCAGGTTTAGGCAAAACTCAAAGAACGCTGTTAAATCACATGTTCACAAGTAAAGGTTTAATGAATTCCCTATTACTGCAAAAAAGTTTAAAATTTGCAAAGTGAATTTCTAAACTTGTCTTCAAAGTCCCCTGCTCGAGCCCACGCTCCCGGCTGAAGTGGAGCAAGGGCAGCCCCTAACGGGCGGGCAGCCGGAGGCCGGGGCTGCCTGGCAGCCTCAGCTCGGTTTAAATGCTGCGGCTGTTCATACTCACTTTTAATAACTAACTACCAGCCAGGTAATTAAGCTCCAGTAAACAGTAATTTTCAAATATTATCCATGTGTCAAAACTCAGCTCCCCTTTTTTTTCTCCTCCTCCAAAATAATAGTATGTGCTGAGCACTCTGCAACTGGAAAATCTCATGGCAAAACATGCTCCCACCTTGCAATTACAGGAAAGTTTGCAAGGAACACAAAACCCAAAACCATTCAAATTCCCTATTTTTACAGCTATTACAGCTAAAGCCAGGAAGGGACACAAACACAACAGGGGCTCAGAAGTAGCTGGTACACAGCGATCAGTCCTGCTGGAAGAGTCTGGCATCCCCGTTGCTGGAGCTGGGGGAGACAGGGAATCAGATCAATATTCAGCATCTGCAGTTCCAATAAAACCAGTGCCAGATACACAAGGGACCGGCGGCCCCGCTCCTGCACGCTCCAGCGCGCGGATGCCCAGGCTGGGCGCGTCACTCCTTGGCGCAGCTCGCACTGCGGGGAGCACGTGGCAGAGGCACGCGCAGGTGGGTGCCGGGGGAGGCTGCTGCTGGGAGGATGCTGGTGGCATCCCAGAGAGGAGCAGGGACGGCCCTTCCTGGGGGACATCAGAAAGCCACCAGCTTGCCTAAATCCAGGCCTGGAGATGAGGGCCCACAGACAGGGAACTATTTTTAGTTCTGCTCCACCTCACCCAGCTGTTTTTCTTCAGTCAAAGGCTTTATCCTGGACTAAAAACTTTGGGTTTTAGTTTAAAAGCCCTTTGGGCTTTGACCATGTCAGCTTTGCCCAGCACGGCTCCCCTTCCATGCAGGCATCTCCAAGACATCAGGAGAGCAAAGCGCAAAATTGCTGTTGCTACTCAGTTGCCCCACTGCCGCTGAAAGATGGCAATACCAGTGTCCTGCTTTCACCTGAGGACCCGCGATTCTCCACCCTGGAGAATCCACAGGACAATCCACAGGCTGGGAGCTCCCTGGCTCCAGCAGAAGCTCTTGCAGACCCACATGCCGTGGGGCGGTGTGTTCCCACGGCCCCGCAACACGCAGCCACCCCCCAGCTGGCTTTGCCCACAGTGAGGGTCAGCCACAGGCTGCCCGTGGCTCCAGCCCACCCACGGGGCTCCCTGGGGAACGGCTTTTGGGCTTGGCATGGCACAGGAGAGCTCAGGGCCCTCGCTCAGAGGGGCGCTCCGTGACACCTCTGGTCTGTGATGGCACAGGCAGAGACACCAGCATGGCAGCCTGAGGAGCTCTGCTCACCGTGAGCCTGCCCGGCACCCGTTTGCAATCACCTCTTGCCCCAACGCCACAGCAGGGTCCTCCTGAACTTAACCCAGCCTGGCTTTGTTTTTCACACCTCAAGCAGCTGGTCCTGGGGCTCCGAACATTTCTATTTAGATACACAAAACAAAAAAAGAACACAAGCCACAATGAGACTTTGCTTGAATTCTGGCATGTTGAAGCCAGGTTCGCGTTGGCAGAGCGTGCCTTCAGCTCTCCCCCACAGAAAGCACGCTGCACCACCCAGGTTTAAAGGCTTCTGCTTTAGTGAATTTATGGACCAGCTCTCAGAAAACTCTTCTGGAAGACAGGAAGAGGTGACACTACCTTGCTCCTGGGCCAGCAGCAACCAGAAGCATTTCATATCATTTTAACTAAACCGGCTCTAGCGAGGCATGCCAGGAGACAAGGTGGACAGACCTACAATGCCAAACCTTTGCCAGGGCACCAAAGGCAGCAGGCAGAGCCCTTAAGGCTTCTTAAAGCTTTAACTACTATACATTAACTATATATGCGAGCAAGGCTATTTTCTCTGAACAACAGACCACCACCAAGGCCAAATACTAGACATGATTTACATTAACTGAGTCCTGGTAGGAAAAAAAGTGTTTTTACAAGAAGTAAATTTGCAACCAAGCACCAATGCGAGCAAGTGGTAAGTGTAGTAATGTACCCTCCCACACCCCCGCCTTCCGGGGTGCCTTTTAAAAACAGACAGAGATCTTTGCAAGTATCCCCAAACAAGCTGTTCTCACTTCCCAGCTTCCCAGAAAAACGCTGCGGTGCTTGGTTACCTCTGCAGAGAGAGCGAGCAGGGAGCTTTATCAGCAGTGCCACCAGAGGTGCGACCAAGATGATCGCATCCCTCCTGCTCCAATGTTACTGCATCACTGACAAGTTATACAAGACATCCTTAGTGTCGGATCTTCTCACAGAGATCCAGACAGCAAAACGACAAGGCCACAGCTGCCCCCTGGCCTTGGTTTTGTCTGTACAGTTAATCACAGCTGCATTTATACCAAATATGTATCTGCCTCTGACCGTTCCTAAGCAACTATGCTGACTGCTAAGGGCTCAGTTTGTCAAATTCGTCCCTGAAAAGCTTAAGAGGATCTTGGCAAGGCAAGGCAGAGGAGGGAGAGTCCTTGCCCTGCTCCGTGCAGGACCGACTCCACCGGCACATCTCCCTGTCCCAGCGTGGGCCATCCCCGGGACACGAACAGCCACCCAGGGCAGAGCCGGCAGCTGCAGAGAGAGGCTGGGCCCTGCACCCACAGTGCAGGGCCCCACCAGGGCGCTTTGAGATGGAAAGAGCTGAATTTTCTTTCAAATTACTCACCTATTTCTAGGATGAGAATTCCAGGGGGATGAAGAGCAGCTTGGGTTTGCTTTTTTAAAGGAAGTCTGCTATGTTGGTTAACCTAACCCCTCTCCTGCTACAGACACACATGCATTTCCTCCTCACCTCCCCGCCAATGAGAGCCCCAAAACATCTGCTAGAAAAGTCAAGAGGAAGAAATAAAAGAGCCTGAAGTAGGGAAACTTCCATTCACACACCTACTTCACTCTCTTCTCGTGGTCTGTCCTGCAATACACAGACCAGAGAAGGCGGTAGGACAGAGCAACAGGCAGCGTGAAGACAGTAGCCACAACGTCCAGTAGGATCCGTCACAGCCTGACTTCCACGGTCTCCCCTGTCATGCTGTTCACCTACACCCACCCACAGCACATCTCACATGACTCAACAGCACATCACTTCTCTAGAAGACAGCAGCATTATAAATGACATAAATTGACTCCTTATCTCAGCACACAATCAATTTTTCCCCCTTCATGAATTCTCCCTCTCTCACAGCTCTGGGTTTTGATCACCTCTTCAGTTTTCACCCTGCAAGCTTGCTTTTGCTGCCTCCTCCGCAGAACAAGTACCTGCCCTGCACGGTCCCCCCTGCCCACTGAAACATCTCATCCAGTCTTCTGCTATACCGTAACGCAAGCAAGCACCCTTACTGAACTCCTGCAGGTCCCAGGGCTGGCTACATCCTCACCTTTTTCTTTCTCTGATAGAAATCTTTTGCGAAATACATCCAGAAACACAGTAGTGAAGTGTGTCATCTTAACTCGGACATTTTACAGCAACTTCTTGTCAACGCTGTGTGATTCTGGCCCGCAGACGACAGGGCCAAAGGTTGTCTGTCCTGTTAAAAACCCAGCTCGGTGTTTCCTCTTGAGCCCTAAAAAGCAAGAGTTACCTGAGAAATACCCGCTCCCATCCCCTCCCCACCTCGTGGGGCTGGCACCGGCTTCCCGCGGGGTGCAGCTCAAGGGACCTGGGGGACACCCACACCTAGGCAACGGCACTCCAGACCTTGGAGGCAGTCAAGGCACCCGTGCTCCTGCTAACACAACCTACACCCCGCGAGGGCACGGCAGCAGCGGAGCAAAGCCCAAACCGTGCCAGCTGGAAGCGGGGAGGACTTTTTGTCCAGGAAGGCAGCTGAGGGGGACAGGGGAGCCACAGTAGTCTGCAAATGGCGTGCTATGAACACACCTTAGGAAGGTTAACAATTTCTTCCCTTGTTCTCCCTTCAACATCTTGTAGGAGCCAAAGATAAAAATACATAATTTTGACCATCTTTCCTGACCCAGAACATGGTATTTTTCATCTACTATCCCCCCCTTTCAGAAAATACACATCACATCAACATTATGGTTTCTGTTTCCCTTGGGACACCCATTCCTTTCTTTTCTGTACTACACTCACTTTTACACAACGTAAATAAATGTGACCAAAAAAAGCCACCGCAATAAACTACTGCTTTCTCTGGAACACCCTTGTGTATGCTGGTTAAGCTGATGACAACGTGTGGTCCAAAGATAAGTGGTAGTAGCTGTTAACAGCCAAACCCACTGTGGAGAGAAGGCAAACGGCACAGCAACACAGGTTCAGCTGATCCTGTATTCACTCTGCGACGCAGCATCTCACATCAGGAAGTCGATCCCAAATTTTCTTCCATTAGCAACCAGCCATCACACAAGCTTCGTTCTAGACAGAACACTACAAATACACCACACAAGCACTTAAGACACACCAAGCCGCTTGGCTCTTTTATGTGAGAATAGAAAATAACATTTAAGTTCTGGTACAGAAAGTCAACTGAGATCAGTATCTCTGTTCCAGGCAGATAAGAAACAAGTGTTAGGACGAAGCCCAAAGCAGAACCAGTCCGAGCAGAAGTAAGGAAGAAACCTCAGTGGGAAATGCCAAAGAGAAATGGGAACCAAAACTTTACAGCTTTTGATTTTCTTGCTCACCGAGGACAAGAGTTTCTCAAGTTGCTGGAGTTTTAATCAGTGTTAAAAAAACCACAAAAGAGAAAACCCCAAACCTGGCTGTCGACCCCAAGGACCTGGCTTCCTTCAACTTCTTTCTCAACCATTGAATTGAACAAAAGGTCCTTCCTCACTTCCCACATTTTATTTACTATTACATATAATTTCTCAGTTTAGGAAAGCCTTTGCTTTGCATAGCAAACCAGCTACATTATTTACACTGTGCTCACCACCAAGATCCAAGTGTCCTGTAAAGTACGTTAGCAGAAGTCAGCAAAACCTGACAATGACATCGAGATTTTTATTTTTCCATAATTTGTCCTCTCAACTATAATATTCATTCCATGGTGACTACGGGCAGGGACAGCATCATCTCCTAATATATTATTAAATCATTTTTGCTGAGAAGGAATCATTATTAATTTTTTACCCTGGTGGAGTAACTGTTTAGCCACAGGTGTACGCCAGTAGTTCAGCAGGAAAAGAATGTTTAGTTTCTCAAAGCACCATCTGCATTAGTGACATTCATTCTCAGTAGCATATTTATATTATAAAACTGGTATTGCTCTCCATTTATTTTACAAAAACCTTCATAAACAATAAGGATTAATTCTGGAGATCCCTCATCATCATCTGTCTGCAGCAAAATGATTCAGATCCCCTGAAGCCACCTACTACCAGCTCCACCACTCCCCACCTGGGCTAGCAGCCCTCCCAGCTGCCCTGAATTCCATGTTTCTACAGTATTAAGCTGAACCAAAGCAAGGCAGCTTCTTGCTTTTCCCCCCCGATCTCCAGGATTTACATACCATGGCTTACATACTAGCAGCAGGGGTACAACGAAGGTTCCATCAAAGCAATTTCTTTACCAAGAAAGAGGCCTACAAAGATTGCCTGATCTTTTGCTAGGGAGTCTTGCCTTTTATCAAAACTACAGTCAAATGCCGTATTTAAAAGGCTTCTTATTCCAAGTCAAAAAACTGTGCACGCTGGAGCCCATTCTCAGAGTCCTTGGGCACTTCCATATCAACACCAGAAGCAATATCCTCACTGTTGGCGAAGCAGCTGTGTGAAAACACAGAGGAACTCCTCTGCTCCACATTACGTTCAGTCCACTATGGAATGGCGGGACTACAGAAAGGCAGCAGCTATGACCAACATTATGGCTTGGGCTCCACCTTACTCCCTGAGTTCTCTCTTGTCTCCCTCTTCTTCGGGATTTTCTAGGATCGCTCCCCACCTGTAAGAATAGCATCTTAGCCCCACCATTAAAGAAGAACAAGAAAACCCAAACCCTGGTTCGTACACCTAAGAGAGACCCCAGCTCTATTACCGTCCCTCTTTGCCTGCTGCCTGGCCCTTCCACACATCCCACCGGTACTCTTTTCCCTTCAGAGTCTGCTAGCCTTCCCAGGCACAGAACCAAGATCACAAAGATACTTCAGTGGTCAATGGCAGTCATCACAAAGACGTTCAGCTCGACCATGAATACTGTATTGGCAGCAACGTTCCTTTAATCTCCAGAAGATGGTCCACCTCACTGGTCTCACAACCTCCTATGACTCCATGTGCACTCAGAAAGACAAAAAATTACACAAATTGTTTTGTTGGTGGGTTTTTTTTTGTAAAGGCTTCATCTTTTTGCTGCCCATCAGCACTGTCTCAGCATATTGCACAATGTTTTATTATAAAAAAGTGTCTTCTGTATCAGGCAGGAAGAAAGAAAGTTTTCTCAGGAGGCTAATGCGTACTATTGTCTGTAATTAGAGGTAAGTGGTTGCTTGTGTGGCCATCAGGAAGTGGGACCTAGTCAAACAGAACCAAAGGGTTATTAATGGCTTGTCCAGAAACAGAATCTCCCCTCCCTCCCCCAAAACACACACTTCTTTATTCTTGGGCATTTCTTGTATGCCTTTTGCCTGGTCTCCCCAACAAAAATTAGACAAATCTTCTTGCCTTCCCTCCTCTCGCCCCACTCACATAACCTTGCCAGCTGGCAAACTTCAACAAAATTTGAGAGAAAGGCAGAAGTCTTAAAGGCTACCTACAGGCTTAAATGGGAAAAATGAAAGTAAAATAAAAGCAAGCAGTTGCTAGAGGAGCAGTCCTATTGATGCCCAATGACAGGAAAGGTAAAGACTGCTCAGCTCTTTCACACTGCTTGGCAGTAGCCTGCAGGCTAACCAGTAGCAACACCGAACCCCTGCAGCACACAGTGCCTCTTCTTCGGTCAGCAGGCCAAGCAGAAGAAGAATATGCGAAGGAGACTGACGAGGCCTGGGAAAACATATAATTTTTGTAGCAATATGAAAATAAAAAGAATATAGTAAGGATGATGGAGGGAATGTAGCAGAGAAATCTCTAAGAGACTCAGTTTCATGAATTCAGCTTCTTAGAAAACACCCTGTCTCCTTACATGTTAGGTTTTCCAACTATTTTTAAAAGGTGTTGAATCTCTGCTCATGTGTATGTCAAGGGGAGGGTTTATTGCAAGCATCTTAAACTCTGCTGGGACTGAGTCCCAAAGTTGTCCTTCTCATCCATCCTCAGGTAGCTGTACCGCTTATTTAATACTTAGAGAAAGTTTTTCTTACCGATGCAGATCTGTAAGAGCCCAGTCTGAAACGGCAGAAAATAACTTCTGCTACAAATCTTCCCAAGCCATGTAAAATTCCTGCAACATCAAACAAGATTTAAGTTGTCCCAAGTAGTAAAACCGTAGTATTTGCAGAGCTATTACAACAAAACTCTATGCCATACTTCAACATGATACAGTGCAGTAAACCAGTATGTAGAACACTGAGAAATTAACATAAAAAAGGAAACATCAAGGGTGGGAGGAATTCTAACATTCTGAAAGGCATCAATAAAAGCAAAACCAAAGCTATCCAAGCAAAAGAGTTATCAAGCCCTGGATCAGGCTGTCCAGGGAAGTGGTTGAGTCACCAACTCTGGAAGTATTTAAAAGACTGTAGATGTGGCACTTAGGGACACCGTTTAGTGGTGGAATTGGCTAGGTTTACAGTTGGACTCGATGATCTTAAAAGGTCTTTTCCAACCTAAATCATTCTGTGATATGTAATTCCCTCCGCTCGGCTTTCATGGGTGAAAATACATTCTGTGGGACAGAAATATCTACTTTGAAAGAGAGCTCTTAGTTCAAGGTCTCTTTATTTTGCTCTCTTCATGTGAAAGCCAAGAAAAGAAATAACTTGTAATCAAGATATACCCTATTATGTCTTGACTAATAAGTGAATTGTGCCTTTTCAACTTAGTTTATTTTCTTTGAAGGAGCAAATCTTGAAGTACATTGACAAGTTACACAAGAAAAATCCTCCCAATTACTTCAGATGGAAATTTTATCTCAGCTTTGGCACTGATTTAGCACTGGATCCCAACTACCGGAAAGATACAGAACATCAGAAGTCAGTGTGTGTGTATGTATGTATATCTCCTTGCTCTTCCAGAAGTAAATAAACCATGCTATAGTTACCAAAAAGGAAACAACAGGCCCTCAGAACAGCAGGAATGGCATACTGGGACACCAAAAATGAGTAGCTTTCATTGCACATTTCAGTGCACACAAACGGGCACTTCGTGTTAAACCTGCCAGAGGTTCAGGACTCCCCTGTAATTTATCCGTAACATAATCACCATAACAAAAAAAAAAAATTCTGGTAGAACTTAAGCGGGAAAGCACTGATAGTTACCTGTAGTTGAAAAAATTCCCCCAATAATGCCACAGAGCCTCACTAAGAACTGCCAAAAAGGCATATGTTCTTCTGTCACCGTCACCATAAGTGAGCTGATATCGTATTTCATGAATATTCCTGACACCCCGTGGCTGCCAGCTGCATGGTTAATTACTCTTTCCTGAAAGAAGAGAGAGAAACACAAGTTAGTCACTTCTTATTAGTCACAAGGAAAACAATCTTAATAGATATGATGAAAAAGAGCTACATAATCAGAGGTAGCAGTCAACAGAAGACCAGGGAACATCAAGATAACTTTGGCCAGTACCTTCTAAAAGTCAAACATCATTAAGCAACAATTTACTTTCCTGGTCACTGGTCTTCCGTGCTGTGTATCAATGCTCACTATCAGGCTCTGGTACTATCCTCTCAAGATTGCCTCCCGTGGTCCTTTAAACAAGGATGTTTATAACTAGGTTGCTTTTGGTACCTATAAGGGTAAGTGCCACAGTCTTGGTCTAGCCTGGGAACTCAAGTGAGTGGTCTACTGGTAAAATACAGTGCCCCAAACTCTTCCTACTTTATGCACTACTATTAATCACTTAAATCAGGATGAGACCTTCAGAAGACACTTAAGTTGTTGAACAGCCTTAGCTATGGCAGTTCTCTCTGGGGGAGAACTGGGTCTACATAAACCTACACACTGTGTCTAAGACTCATTAGTCTTCATCCTCCTCCTTCCTTGGAGCATATCTCTAGATTCACATGCCACAGAGGATTTAATTGCTGGTTCTTAAAAGTATCAGGGAAGACCCTAAACTAGAGTATACCATAACGGAAATTCAGAAGCTTAAGTTAAATTAGACCAATGCCATTTTTCTTCCTCAGTGCACACTTACACATATGCCATAAACCACTACTTTGATTTAAAAAAAAAAAAAAAAAAAAAGGCAAAAAGATTAACATTTCAAAATTTCTGGGGTCTGAAAACTGAATATCAGTATCAAGCCTCTTTTCAAAATTTTTGTCAGCCAAGTCATTTCAGACAACAGTCACACAGCAAGAAATACACCTCAATAAAAATAATAACTATCTCGCCATGACTACTCTAAACAGATCAGATGCCTCAGTCCTAACCCAAGAAATTCTAGAGTTTTTTCCTCATCTGCCCAAATTCATAAGCCAAAAGACCCCAAAAAGGAGAGTTGGCTGCTATAAATCTCTATTTTTTAAAAAAGGTTTCAGGAGAAAAAAAACTCACAGTCTTAAGTCTCTTTCAAAAGTTTGCCTATTATTTTGTTGTTAGTGAAAGGTGTTGATAAATGCACTGCCAGGTAAATCTGGCTGAAAATATACAAGGGCAGCAGAAAAGAACATAACTGACTGAAGACAAACTCAGCCATGTCTGTCTTCTCTGCTCTTATTAGCCTAGACAAGCAAGACTGAACAGAAAAGCAATATATCACAGCTCCATTTCACCTGTAGATTTAAGTCTGTGCTCAAAAAAAAAATCACGCAGAATACAGTACAAAATAAGAAGCAGAATACCACTTTGGAAAATACAGACTAGGCAACTTCTCCAATCAGCTAACACTGATATAAACCATATTGTTTCTTTTGCTACCAAACCAAAGCAAAAAGGATGCCAAAATAATGTTCTCAGTTATGATAACAGGTCACCGAAACTCTGCAATGGTTAAAAAAAACCCAAAAAAAACCCAAACAGTACAGAATGCTTTCTGTATTTCAAGAGCATAACAACATTCAGCATTAGAGGATGGATGATCAGGCATACAAAGAAGGAAGAGAAGACTGAAGGTAGTTAAACAGAACCTTGCCATTGGCAAGGGACAAAAAAAATATTTTTTTTCCCTTTGTTTTTCCTCTATTATTTCCCTAAGCCTTATTAGTCTTTTGAGTTCAAATGGTGAAAACAAAGTTAAACAGAACAGTTAAACAAAACTCCACCCTCAAAAGATACATAATTCTTTTTCCGCTAACCATTTTAGTCTGCTTCTAGCTTCTACTGCTGCAGAAGATTTAACTGTTGGTTGCTAAAACCTAGTGAAAATAACTAGCCCTGTATGGGATATGTCAGATATCAGCGAAGCCTTCCTAGAATTAAATGTTTTTAACATAGTTAAACACAGTATCTCAAACCACCACAACCGTGGAGATGATTCTGCCCACACCTTCCGAACCCTGCTTCCCAGTCTGTTCACCACTGGCAATTAAACCTCACTGTATTCCAAGTTTTAGCCATGGCTAGCTGACCACCCTTTTCCAGGTCTGCATATATGCCTTCTCTTATAAAATAAAAGCATTAAGTTGTTCAGTATTAACTGTTCTTAATAGCCTTTCCCAGCTCATCTGCTAGGGGTATTTGGTTTCTGAAGATAAACTTTACAGGCAACAGGGCTACCTACTGAGACAGCGAGAGCAAGCAAGCATGTAATGCCGCTTCAGCTCCACCATTCACAGGCTTTCTTCCTACACAACCTGTGAGTGTGTTGCAACTTTCATAAAAAATACACCCCCACAAAAAAATTAAACAGCTAACTAAGAGTGCACAGTTAATTGACAGAAACTACCTTTATAGCAGAAGGAGAGAAAAATTTAATACAAGATGAAAAAAATGCAATAAGGAGTAAGATGAGCAGTTGACTGATGTCCAGAAGTTTAAGGACTGCCTTAGTTGTTGCAGAGATTGTGCAGAGAAAACATGAAGCAGATTGCTAGACCAGCAGGAGATGGGAGTATACTGCATTACGAAATTCCTCTTCATTCTTCTCTTTAATCCAGCTTTCACAAGTTTTAGAGCAAACCTTTCCCTTCAGCGGTCTGCATGTCCCAAGTTGAACACCAAGACATCACCTCTATCCTACTTCCCCTAGCTATGTATTTTTCAGAAGCACAGCTTGGAACTGTGAGGAAACAAAGATTTTTTTTTTTTTCTCCCTTGGAGAACACCACAAACTGTATTACAGCGAACAGCCATCCTAATCTCTGAATTTCCTTTCAACCCAAGGCTTCCTTCTTACCTCTCACTTTATCTGTCGCTTTTAATTAAACTTCTCGCAAAGATTTTTTTTCTTTGGCTTTTGAATAAAAGATCAAAACAGAGCTCAGTGCCTGGAAATGAGACATGTAACTGATACACATAAGGCCTTTTTCTTATTTACAGCAGTCTTTAAAATTAGTACTTTATGATTTGCATATGTACTATGCTGCAATAACTACTTTCTTTATGTATTCAGAATTAAAAGCTTCTCCAAGCCCAAGAGCAGAAGCTCTCTAGTCTGGAGCATAATTAAAATTGGTGGTTCAACAAAGGTTAAACAAGACAGCTGAGAGACAGATGCTTTCTGTGTGATTAGTTTTTCATACAAACTACCTTTGTTTCCATTTCTAACACTCCACAATGAAATTAATGACATTCAAGTGAGCTGTGTTTTTTGGTTTGCTTCCCACATGGATAAAAAGCTAAAGGTGGATTAAATATTTGTAAAGCTACACACAAGATTACAGACCTAAAACTTACAGGATTTCACCACCACCACCTCTATAAGCATCCAGTGAAGTGGAAATGACTGGATATCTATCATTAATTCTAATATCAGACTCCAGATCTTCGGATACGAAACACTAATGCAAGAACTTAGCACGTGTCACCAAGCATATATATTTTACCATCAGTATTACATTATTTACAGATAAGTCTAGTGCACTGGAACATTCTACAAAGAGTCTCTTCACACTAGAGGAGTTTTCCAACCCGCGATACAACTAAGTCCCCATTTTCACATTCAAGCTTTTGTTAAGAACAATCATTGTTAGATTTTTCTCTGCATGGTTTTCTCTTACTTCTACTTACCCTTTCTGTCACTGAAAATTGATGAGTTTCAGCTGAAATTTTATACGTATGGAGTTTGGTTGGCACAACTGTGATAAAATATTGGAACATCTGGTTGTCTAGAAGAAAACAAATTTCACTGTTAAGTACAGAGTCAAAGACCATCTGAGGCATTCACAAATATATCAGACAATATTTAAAATAGCTAATCAGCTAAGCCATTTACTAGGGACATTCTTCAAGGAATTCCAGCACTGCCAAGACTACTTCAGCACCATCCACATGAACAAAGTTAGTTTCCATGGGCAAGGCCTACGTCACATTTGTACTCAGAGAAATTTATATTTTACCCATGTAATGAAAAGATTCATTAAGGTCAGGCCACTCAAAGCTTCAAATGAAATGCACAGATAGCGTTCTTCAGGACACTATAACTGAACAAGTTTCACACAGTCACATTTTGCATGATATATACATCTCAACAGTGGTTTGAAGAGATTTTAGCCATTGTCTATACAATGCTGGAAGCCCTAGTTCTAAACCGGTTACAGTTTTTCGCATGATTATACAGACTTCTAGAAAATTCTTCCAGAGCAATCAGCATGCTTATGCATTTATGACTACTCTGTCTTTGTGCAATTCCCTAAGAGAACAAACATTGATAGACTGAAGCAATTTGTTTCAACTACCCTGAACCATTCTGGCTGGAGTTGCCAACGGACCAACTAACTTCGAGACAACAGCAGCTTTAGAAGGTTCTGGGGATCGCTCTCATGGGGAACGCAAGTCAGAGGATGAGGTGTAGGTAGCTCTGTTAAGTAGGTTACTATACTCCTTTATTTATACATGAGGAAACAAAGCGGTACACAAACCCTTCCTGTAGTAGCCTCACAAAACACACTGTGGAAGTGACAAACCAAATACAGGAATAGAGTCCAAGACTCCTGATGCTGTTTTTTTTAAACCAAATCAGACTTATTTTTGCCCGTTACAAGAACCATCAGATGTATGAGTCTCCACTGTAGCATACTGCTGTAAAATTCTTTGCAATATGTTCAGACATACTGTAACTTCAACGTAACACAATTCTGGAAGAAACTGCAAATCAACTTCAGCGAAACAGCAAAGTACAGTAATACTGATATTAAAAAGAAATCATCCATTTAAGATGCCGTGTAGATAACTGAACAGTGCATTGCTTGCTACCAAATTTAGCAGAACATGCTGCTTGTAAATCACAACATTCATGAAACATGATAATATTTTAAATTATTATTGGAAAAATATAGAAAACAAGATGCTTTTGTAAACACACAACACTTACGATCTGATGCTATTTTTTCTGTTCCATCCAAAGGATTAATAATTCCCGGAATAAGCTCTCCAAATGACAAATGATCTATTCTATGAGAGAAGTTATAGGCTGAAAGACAATACAGAGGAATGAGACAACACAGAGGAATGAAACAACATTTTTAAACTATGAGATTCTGTACTCAGAGAAAAAGATGCACCCATTTCTCACACTGGGAAATGCATTAGTTAGACTATTTCAAACACTGGTGTGCATTTCATTGGATTTGTGGCTGTGACTAACTATATCAATACATCTATGTACATGTTTCAAACAAAACTTAAATCCAAAATATTTAACAAAGAAATTTAATTTCCCTAGAAAGTAACTGTTGTGGTTTAGCCCCGGTCAGCAACTAAGCATCACACAGCCACTCGCTCACTCCCCCCAGCCCAGTGGGAAGGGGGAGAATCAGCAGAGTAAAAGTGAGAAAACTCCTGGGTGGAGATAAAGACAGTTTAATAGGCAAAGCAAAAGCCATGCGCGCAAGCAAAGCAAAACAAGGCATTCATTCACTCCTTCCCATGGGCAGGCAGGTGTTCAGCCATCCCCAGGAAAGCAGGGCTCCATCAAGCATAACGGTTACTTGGGAAGACAAACGCCATCACTCCAAATGTCCCCCCTTCTTCTTCTTCCCCCAGCTTTATATACTGAGTGTGATGTCATATGATATGGAATATCCCTTTGGTCAGTTGGGGTCAGCTGTCCCAGCTGTGTTCCCTCCCAGCTTCTTGTGCACCCAGCAGAGCATGGGAAGCTGAAAAAGTCCTTGACTAGTGTAAGCACTACTTAGCAACAACTAAAACATCTCCGCATTATCAGCACTGTTTTCAGCGTAAATCCAAAACATAGCCCCATACTAGCTACTATGAAAAAAAATTAACTCTATCCGAGCTGAAACCAGGACAGTAACTTCTAAAACAAATTATAATTCTATCTGAATCAACCCTGGAGCTCAAGAGAGTTAAAATTTCATGACAGGAAATTTCTAGTTGGCCAAATACTGAAGTTATTCTACAGTTCGGGTTCTTGTATGTAAAGGTATTAAAAAGATGAAAATTTTGTGAAAGGAAATGTACAGAGGAAGCATAAGGCAACTACCAAGTTACTACATTGCCTGATTTTGCAAAGGTATCTAAGTTCTGTAATATTATACACTTGTGTCGACATAAATTCATGGGCAGTCATTTGGAGGTTTAACCAACACCAAGTTCATTTTTCACAGGAAGTCACCCTTGCCTCACACTAAGTACAGCAGCAACACACGTGTAGTGTCTACACTCGTAACCTAAAAATGAAGTTTCTAAGGACAAAGGTCAGAAATTTTTAACCGTATAAAAACAGATTTTGCAGGAAATAGGTAGTTTGGACTGAAATACAGGAATTTCATACGGCATCTGTGTTACAAAAAATACATCTGAGATTCCCATGTTCGCATTACTGTAGAAGCAGCCTAAAGATAATACTAATAGCGTTAAACATATGGAAGTAAGTCACTACTGAGTCGTAACATGCAAAGAATATTCTTCACTTTCTTCTACAATGCAATTGCCCAGCTAGAACATCTTTACAACAGCAACCTTTGTTAACATATGAATTAGGAGACGGCAGTCTGAACGAAATGATACTCATATGGAGATGATAGAAAGAACTTACACTCGTGGCTTACAAGGGCTGCCAAATGTGCATGGCCTCGAGGGTGTGGTATCGCCCTAAAGAAAGCAAGATATGTTTTATGAAAAATTTGTTTAATGAATCCACACAAAAACCAGTTTTCCTAAACAGGACTATGTAAAAAAATTACCTCTCCCTCTCTATTTCAGTAAATACTTTATACACATATAAAAATATGTGCATATATATATATAACATATATATAGTACAAACTTTTTTGTATATAAAAATTGTGTGTATCTGTATTAAAAAAAGACATTTTTATTACTGCCGAGTACAGACAGCCCAAATGACAAGGCACAGGTACATTAGACTCATGAAAACCCTCTTACACAAAATTAGTGCCTTGCATTTTTAGCAATGCCAAGAACATATCAAGTCACTAGCCTACTAGAAGAGCCGCCAAGGCCTACCACATGAAAAGCTGCAGAACTGCTCAAGTGACTAATGAAAACTTTACCATACTTGTTCTATGACTAAGCAAACTATCTGTGCTCTGTATTTGCTCCCTGACTAAGCAAGTTAACTTCAGGTCTGGACACTTGTTTGTAGACCTGCACAGAAAGTACAATGCACAGGCTGGTAACAGTGTGAAGAGGGGGTGAAAAAAGTGCAGTTCTGTCTGCAAAGTAAAACAGTGTCTCTGTCACTCTTCATTCCTACCAGTCCAGCCGATAATGCAAGAAACCTTCCCTACTTAGCTTAAGTTAAACCATCACCAAATGCATGTAAGTTTTGGACAAACAGACAGTGGAGAAAGACAATGAGGTCAAGATAGGACTACAATAAGTAACAAGGCAATAAGGTACAAAGGCAGCCAGTGAGAAAAGCCATTAAAAAAAAACCAACCTACAAGAAGAGAAAGAGCAACTTAGCAGAAGTACAAATGTAACAATGAGCAAAAAGAAGCAAAGGAAAGCAAAAGATTATTTAGGGTTGCAGAACTAGAGACAGGAAGAGAAAAGTGATGACAGTACAGATGAAAGGCTGAAACTATCAACCCGGAAAAGGGCTTAAGAAGTTGGACATCTAGGGGCAAATCAGAGAGGTGGTACAAGACCAGACAGAAGTGACATTTGGAGAAATATCCATACAAAGACAGCAGCTGGAATTACATGTGGATAAATCAGAGAGCACAGATTGCATGCCAAGATCTCTGGTGACAGAGGTGGAGGACGATAAGTGAGGACAGCAGAGCTGGAGAGCACAGAGAAAAGTTAACCCAAGTTTGTATGCAGTTAATACCATTGTCGAAGCATATCAGAAAGTCTCTCCTCAAATCAAGATGAACTGGCATTTGGCTTCCTAACTATAACTATGTTATCTCAGCACTGAAATGACACATATCTATACGTCATTCGCGTTAGTGAACCACGTACTAACAGAAAGGAAAAGTTTGGACAGGCCCAAAGAATGGAGGCAAGTACAAGCAGTCCACTCCATGTCATACACTTACAGAGGACCTATTTTCAAGAGTTTTCATCCTGTAAGACACTGGAATTCATAACCACTACACTGCATGCAACAATGCGCTGTACTGCATAGTTTTAGTAACTTATGAAGAAATTTGGTTACAACTGTGCAAGAAAAGATACCACATGGAAAATAATACCAAGTATGTATATAAGAAGGTTAATAAAGCCCAGTCATTAACTCAAAAGTGTAAAAGCATACACAAATAATAATGCATGCACTTTGCATGATGCAGAAGTCAATTCTTTTTTTATTTTCAGGAATTGAACAGAACATACTTGCCCACAGTTATGTGAAAGTTCCCTGCCACTTTATTGACATAGAGATGACCATGAATTCTGCATGCATCTGGAGACTGTAATGAATTATCTTCCCTGTTTAAACAAAAACAACATAAAGAATACTTGAGAATATTTACTAACAGAAATAACAACAGTTCAGTCAGATTTCTTTTTCCTAGCACAAAGATATAGTATTATCATCTACCTCTCCTTATTGTATTCTTCTGGAATTATAGCAGAGATGCTGTAAGGGAAGGAATCTCAAAAACATCAGTCTGATGAAACCAATAAGCTTTCGTTTGCACTTGTATTCAGAGATCTGCCCTACAAAGCTAACTTACGATACCTGAACATGTGAAAAGAAAAACTAAGACCCTAAGTATATCTTGCTGTCCTGGGGATTTTTTTTCCCAATTACTTCTACCAAAAATGGTTTGTTGGGAAAGTTTTCATGCTACAATGAACGTAACAAAATATATTAGTCACATTAACAGCACTGTAGCAGGAACAGCTTTCAACATTTATTTTTTATGAAACCTTCCTCTTCCCACACTTGTTAGGATGTCCGCAGCTCAGAACATATTTCCAAATCTGCTCCTTAGAGGGAAATGGAAAAAAAAAACCAAACTTTTTTTTTATTTAAACACATCCCAGGCATAAATACCATCTCAAATACTGCACCAACAAGTATCATAGAGGCACAGGAGGACTTAATCTGAAGACATCAACTAAATGAGAAAAAAAAGATTTTTTGAGCCCTCTTGAGCCTTAGGAAGGAAGGATGTATTTGGTCCTCAAACAGGGAAATTACAACATGGAAAGAGCATACAGCATTTTTGGCGTTTGTTTTGTTTTATTTATGCCTTGCTTTTGTGGGTTTTTTTGTTTCT
Source organism: Morus bassanus (assembly GCA_031468815.1). Lineage (NCBI taxonomy): Eukaryota > Metazoa > Chordata > Aves > Suliformes > Sulidae > Morus > Morus bassanus. The sequence goes on from CM062571.1 coordinate 68,900,792, forward strand.
TTGCTTTTAAGGGGAAAGTAATTTCAGCTTTCATGTAGAAAGTGTTTTCCCCTGGAAAGAAGGGAAAAAAAAAAAAAAAAATCACAGAGCATCTAGATTCAGGCAGACCGAGCCTTCTATGCTTTAGTCTCTCAGCATTTTGAGGGTAGCTAGAATAAAGTGTAAACAGCAAGGTTTCTTCATACAATTTTAACAGTGCTATGTTAGACCAGGGCATTTACTAACAAAACACATTTTTATTCAAAGGTTGATTCTTTTAAAACCATAAAATATTAAGTCACAGCTAGTAGCAGGACTTTTTTTTTTTAAGGTTGCTGGACAGAAAGATGTTCTTTCATTTAAAAAAAAGTTTTGTTTAGTATTGCTTTGGCATTACTAATTCACATTAAAAAGGAAGCATCAGATGAAACGGACTAAAATCGTGAGTGTATATATTTATGTGTGTGCCTGTATTATGTGTTATATGTATAAATACACACACAAAACCTGGAAACCTTCTCCAGGTTGGAAACCCCAGAGGTTTTCATAAAACAACAGCTCTCCGAAGCAAGTATCAAATATACTATTTTAAAATACAATAAAGAGCAGTAAGGTCTTCTTTTCCTACAACCTTATCTTCTGGGGGGTGTGTGCGTGTGTGTAAATCATAACCACAATGAAATGTGAAGTCTAATTAGATATTAGTTATAATTATATTATATTGATAATTATATTATTAATTAGTCAGGGGAGAAGGGAATGACGACACAACATCCCAGTTTTTCTTACCGTGGCGGCAGTGCTGTAGAAGCACTTTTAAAAGCACTTTTGAATATCACATCTTGAAGAGAGTGTTCTTCCTGCAGTCTACTCTGAATTAGCTGCAGCATCCTAAAGATTACACAAACAAGTGTGAAAGCATGCAACAGTAAAACAAAAAATAACTTCACAATTAATTATCAGCTTCAGTTGCAGGATCAAGAAGTTAGTAAGGTTCATGTCAGTATTAAAGTGTTACAATAAACTTTGAGAATGATATTTTTTGCAGAGCTTAAAGCTTTGGTGTTCACAGCAGTGTGTTACCAAAACCAGCCAGACTGCCAAATGAGCTTCAGGTTCTATTACAAGACTATCAATATAGTGATCACACCCATAACCAAGCTATTCCAGTTTAAATGATAAAGAGTTTGTCACTTCAGTTATATGAAAGACTCAAAACCCATTTGCTTTCACAAGAATGTGCGAATTTGTTACTATGGTTCAGCTGTGACATTTAGATATCAAGCTACCTGCGTTACACCTCTGAAGCCATAATTAAAACTCATGCTACGGAGCATTCGTTTGGAAACCTAAGTTGAATGAGTCCATACATCTTGGCTTGCAACTGCATGACCCAAATCCACAAATAAGCACAAAACCAATTTTTTCCGTAACAGGGATCTCAAACAATGAGAAAAGCAAAGTAAATTAATATCTTTTCACAGGTTTGCACTCAAATTACAAACAGGAGCTGTCAGACCCAAGACATAGTTCTGTCATGTGACCCTGGTGTACCTCCAAGTCACTTCCAATACAAATAACACAAACAATAGATATGCATCTCAGTGCTTTACCTTTGCCATTCTTTCTGTTGTGGGCTGAGATCAAACACCACCTGAAACAAAAATAACGCATCTAATAAAACATGCAGGAAACACTGAAGTCCCAACCATGAAACCCTGAAGAGAACTGGGGTGTGGGAAGGGGTGGGGACTTACAATGAACTTCACACTTGGTACAACATACTGGAGTTTATGATAGGATTTTGCACTTTGAATAACACATTTAGTGTTCAAGGATGGCAATTTCTGTCCCCTCCCCCGCTAGAATTATTCAATTGTTTGCATTTATAACTTCAGCATCTTTTCCTAAAGCTCTCGTAACTTCAGTCAGCAGTGTGCCCTTCTAGCCTTCGACTAACACGGGCAGTGAGTGGCAATTCAATTCAAGTGATATAACTGACATGCATGGTTTTGATGCAAACAGCAATGAAACAAGCAGAGGAGCAATCTTTGAAAGACAAGGGTCCAGGTGCAGGTTGTTTTTTTCTAGGCCCATCCCACACTGAGCACTTCTTTAAGACAAGCTACCAGACCTGCTATACTTCAATCAGCACAAGAATATCACCAGTAAGAGCTGTGCACTGAATTCAAACCTATGTGTTGTTAACATTGATGTACTCCGGACAGTAAATTCAATTGCAATTAATGCTCAAACCTACCCGGAGCTATGGCCAAAAGAGATCAAGTAGGGGAAGTTTCCTCTTTCTAAGATTATAATAATCACTGGGGCAACTGCTAGCATGCAGCAGCTACGGCAGCGCAGAGATGACTGTCCAGACAAAAAGAGGAAATGTTCCAAGGAGCACAAGCAAAGAGAAACAAGCTCCTTCCCCTTCCCGAGTGCATCCTTCCATTCAGCCATCTCCTCCTGCTCACACGCTCAAGTAGGAATTTGGACAAAACTGTTATAATTTGGAATATGGTTCAGTTATTAGAAAATGTAATAATTACAGCAGGAAGTTACATTCTCTAATAGGTTTTCTGTAAATTATAAATTACTTTCATATAGCATAATTACTTCAAAGCTCATTGTATTATGCAAGCAAAACCACTTTAAGAGCATAGGCTTACACAGTTCCAGAGCCTTCAGTTCACAATACAGAAATTAAAAGGATACTAACCCAATTTACGGTCTTTAATGCCATTCCATATTATAAGGATATCATGGTGACTTTTTATCCTTTTTTAGAATCATAGTATTCTTCCAGTTAAAAAGCAGTTACATCAACTCTCTTTTTATGAGAGCTCTGATAGTTGTCCTTCCATATCAAATACTGTTAGCATTTACCCCTAGAATTTGCACATGTAAAAATAACTAGCTGTAGAAATCACTAGCCTGTTAAGAAGCACTGATTTGGGAGCCTGCTGTATTCAAATCTGCCGTATTTGCAGAGAGTAAACATGCAGAAATCCCAGTGTTAGCCTTTTTCCCTAGCAGATTCCTGGGGTAAGCACTGCAGACCTCACTCAAGGATCAGACAATACTTGGGGAGGTTCTGTGCAGCCCATTTGTGGGGAAAAAAAATACAAGCAAGCAAGTCAGCCCAGCAGTGCTCTGCATCAAGTAAAGAGCAATTTCCTTTTTAAATAAAAAGGTAAGAATCAACTTACTGGTTCATAGCTTAGCCCATCTGCAGAGGCGACCATTGTTTCTGCTAAATCCAGAACATCAGCCCCCACATCTATTTTAAACAGGGAGAAAAATACTGAGAGTCATACAGATGACCATAAACAAACAAACAAAGTTCAATTTGAAATGAAGTTTCACAGTACAGTGGTAAATTTTCAGTATTAGTTACTGTTCCTTGTTAACAAAAGTCCAAACCAAAAGAAAAACAAATCTGGCAAGAAGCAGATTACTGGGAGGTAGGGGGAAACCACAGAATCCTACTTTCAATCTGTCATATCAGAGTGTCATCAGCTGATGCACAGTGATAGAAAGAACAAGTTTTTCAGATTTGCAGTATTTTCTCACTGATGTAACACCTTCAGAGATGTTGTATGAACCACATACACAAGCTTTCTAGGATCTGCTATGCAGAAATATTTTTTCATGTTTCATAAGCACTGACTCCAAAGCAAGACTAGTCAAAACAGAGGATAAAGTTTTGTTTATTTCTCAAATTTAAAGAAAAAAATTTTTAATCAGAATTTTCAAAATGTGTTATGCTAACTGGAAAATAACTGAAAAGGATAAAAACAAATTTTAAGAGTAAGAAGGGATAACTTGTGAATTAATACTTTTGAGACAAACACAAACTGTGTGGTACTGACGTACCATACAATTAATGCAAGGTTTAACCTAGCCAGAAAAGTGAGTCTTGAGATTTTCTTGCATTCCTGGTAGTATTAGTATTCTCCCTCTTTCTCAGCCCAGGACAACCAAAACCAGTCCGTACAAATAATGGTTCATTACCTAAATGATGTTAAAAGAATAGTAAGCATTGCTTTTAAATGGGAAGGCAACCATATGTTCCTCAGGAGAATGAAATTACCTGATGGTTCCAGTATTGTTAAACAATAGACCAGGTTAATATTACCAAGTTCATAAATAAATACAAGTTGTGATAAATTCCTGCTGCTGAGTTGTGTCTCACAATGAGCTTTCACAATATTCCAGCTAGAGAGAGACTGGAACAACAGATCCTTTTTTTGCTGACAGACAAAGCAAAGTTCTGCAAGATGTGAATGAGGTGGCATAAATACTTTTCTTTACATCTCCTATCAATTCTTTCAATGAGTCATATGTCATCAAGACCACTACAAACCATCAAGATCAGAAGAAATCTCACTGTTAGAATATTTTGAACAATATCCAACTATATTGCAAGCAAATGCATACTCTGAACAGCCTTTCAAGTGTTTCAAAACTTTCACCGATGGAATACTTACATTGACACCTCATGGCAACTGTAATATCAATATTGATTCTTAACTTACTGGAAAGAAAAAAAGGCAAAAAGCTAGTAAGTAACATTGAGTACAAGTATTAAGAGATATATTACTACAGTTCTCAGATTACTTGCAGAAACAGAGTCAAATAACAAAATTGACACCAATAAACATAAACTTAAGCTGTTTAAAATTTGGGTGAACCAAGATGGACTTTTAATTATTAAAGCACTGATGACCACTTGTAACTTAAGAGATAAAAGCATCAGATTTCCCTGTGGAATTTTGCTATGAAACTCCTGACAGATTTTTGGGAAATATTACTGGCCCAAGAGTTTGTCAGACTCTTACTAAGAATATATTGTTTTCAGTATTTTACAAATTTTTTTTTCACACAACTACAACAGTGCAATAAATTCCACAGAATGTAGTGGATCAGGACAATGTAGGAGTTACAAATCTAAAACTGAGTAAATATTTGAGCTCCTTCCTCCTCCAATTAATATACATAACTTTGGCTTGTTACCACAGCAACTAGTCAAATAGCTTTTAAAGCTATTTCAGTTCCAGACGCATGATATTTAAAGGTGTTCAGTGCACAAAACCTCCATTAACTTCACATGGACTCATGGGTGCCTGACCACCTCAGGAAGAAAGGCAAAGGCAGTCCAGGCAAGCACAAGAAACCAACAGCAAACGTATCTTCAGCCAATCTTGGAGGCTGTAACTGCAGACAAGATCAGTAGCAATCTCTAGACAGCGTAGTCAAAGTTCTGAGTGCTTAGGGTTCACCTCCAGCAGCACAAAGTATAATGGCAATATACCAACTGTACAAAGTAGAGTAAGCATCATGTGAATCTGGTGGGTTTACGTAGCTGATGTGGAGTTACATATTACAGTGTCCTCTGAATTGTTAGCAAACAATTCCTCAGTAGCCTCCACTAACAAACCTATGCTATTTTGACTTCTTCATTGCAGAAACCTCAATTTCTCTTCTTTGTAGATTCAAGAAAAGAAAAAACTCAAATCAATCAACAGAAGAAAAATCAAGTCCCTTTCTTATTTCATTTTTAATTTCAATCATAAATCGCTTGCAAGTCACACGAACATTTTAAATCTATTCTTTCCTGAAATGCAGACAGCTTAAATTTTAAAAGGAATTATAATGAATAAAAATTACCTGGTAAAATCCTTGTCTACTTCATATTCATATTTCATCCATGTGTCCCGATATACTGTGAACTCCATTATAGTCAGGAAAGCTATTGTTGTAAATGCTATCAGAGAAACTGAGTGGTCAAAAGAAAAAAAAAAAAATTAGATTGTGAGAAATATTATTCAGAAACATAAGCAGAACAAAATTCTAACATTCCAAAATCTGAACATTACCAGTACAATACTGGTATCTTTGATTTATAAATCCATAAGCTGCTCTTAGAAAAATGTTTTCATATCTACAGTATTCGCTTTTACGTAGCAGGGGAAAAGGACAAGTCCTACCTTTGCATCAAGAAGAACTTTTTACATTAAGTACAGTCAAATACTAGAACAATGTGGAGGTTGTGAAATCCCTATATGGAAGATTTAAGAACAGGCTAGATCCTCCTCTGCATATAAAACGAAATGCCCACAAAACACTGTCAGGGATGGTCTAGGCAAACTCAATCCTAAGTTCAGAAAGAAGGAGAAAGTGCACCTTGAAGTCCCTTCAAGCCTCCACTAGTTTACAACCTAAGTTTTTATAAATTTTTTTGTATCTAGTTTTAGAGCCAAGAAGCTAGCAGACAAGAGAAGTAATATGCAATATAGGTACTGTCCAGTTAGTAAAAGGTGCCCCAATTATATTACCGTGCTCCAGGTTTTGCAAACCTACAGGCTTTACAATGAATTTCCATAAGCTTTCCCAACATTCACAAGTCAGGACTCCCACCCCAACATTTCAAACAATTCTCCCTCTGGAAATAAGCAACACGTAGCTATCCATTCTACCAACAGCTAAATAAGTGAAGAATTGATTTGAAATTATTTTTAGGAAGAAAACTAATTGGTATATTTTAATGGTATGTGTGCCTCACTTATCTCCAAAGCAGCCTATTCATCACACTTGCAAAGCTGTACAATGCAAAGGGGAGATCATCCTGCTGCACATAGTCAGAAACATAGTAACAGATGCACAGAAACACCTGCTACACCCCTTTTACTTATGGCTTAAGTTGAAAAAAACTTCATTTATGGGGCACAGCAGTGATTTGGTCAGCTTATTGACAGTGTACGTTTTCCATCTGCATTCTGTGGAGTATGTCTATGGAGTCTATGAAGGGCAACTTGAGAAAAAACAAGCCTGTTGTCGATAGGCTTCAATTCACTACACAGTGGTCTACAGCCCAGAGGTGGCGGCGGGGACGGAAAGGCACTGTCCTACAGGATCAGAAAGGAAACCACTGGCTGCAGCACTGACTGTCGCAGTGATCAGCAACATCTCAAGTTTTAGCTTTCAGCTGAAGCTACGTAACAATCGCATATATGGAAACCTTCATGTCAATGCATACTGTGAAAGCAGATGCACAAATCAGTTAATTTTTCTGGCTGTCAATTTCCTTTTGGAGCCCAGTAGGCCAGACTCACCCCAGCTATGCAACAGGAAAGCTGGAGCTATACCATCTATCCAAACACGAGGAAACAATTAGAGCCATAGCTGTTTTCTGGGTAATTCTGAGCACAGGTATTTGTGGATCTGAACAGGAAATAAAGTCTTGTAGAATTTCCAAAGACATATCCTCTTTTCTGAAGGCTCTCCCAGCCCCAGAGCTGGAGTCTCGGCCCGTTTGAGAGACCGGCACTTCTTTTGCAATGGGTTTTAAGGTACTGAAAGTCTGAGAATGGAGTCTCGGTATGTTTTGCACCAGAAAGTAAGCCTGGTAGTTTAATCCTGAATGAAATGAGAACACTGTATTAAAATTTTACAATGGCACAGAATAAGACAATCCTATATTATCATTTACAATGTTACTGGGATAAACCAAAGAATGCTAAAGTAACTTCTGGTGTTGAGAAATCCTTAAAGTACCCTTTACCAAAGTGAAGTTCTCGTGAAGGATCGTGCTATACTACGAAAAAGGAATTTTTAAGCATTTATTGTTTTTCTAAGAATTGCAACATAAAAACAACTCACTTCCTTTCTCAGGAACTGGAACTAACATTAACAAAGTTATTTAATCAGCTTTTAGAGATTATTTTTTATACAACAATCCTTTAATTATTAACATTGCAATTCAGGAAACATAGCAAAGTAATATAGATCCTTGTGATATTTACTTCTGCACAAGTGGCATAATGACTTCAAAGGCTTATCTGTAGATTGCAATTGCTTCTTGTACTTTTATTCAACTGAGTTTCAGGGGTAATCGCACATGAGAGAGATTTTTGTCCTCCGTTTCAACCTACGTGCTAGCAGTTTCCTAACTGCAAACAATTCCAACAGCCCAACAGATAAAGTCACTACTGCCAGATCAGGCTACCTCTAACCCAACCCAACTTACAGGCACAATTTTCTGTTCAGATACATATAGTAAAGGTACTTCTTACAGCTACAGCTTTTTGAGAGAAGCTCAAGTGACCAACAAGGACAGTACAAGCACATGCCCTGGAGTAAAGTGTTTAGTTCAAAGGGCTTTCCTTACTCTTAAAGTCAATTACACCTTCAAGACAAAAAGCTTTAGAAAGCGGCTCTTCATCCTGATGTTTAATTCAGCCAGCTCTTAGACACCTCTGGAGAATGTTTTTCCCCTTTTATGAAAGCACAGAGCTGAATCCAACCTGCATTTCATTTCACCTCATGCTGACACAGAGAAAAGGGCTTAGGGAGACAACAAAAGAGAAAGTTTTATTACGGCCTTGCCACAGTGCACTTCCAGTTGTAATTGGTTACATGTTTTTACAGTGAACATTTACATTGGTTTGAGCCTCACCAGTTTTACACAACAATCTCCCTTGCAATGAGTGACGAATGCATCTACTTGGATAAGATACTACGTCTTTACTTGAAGGAGATGAGCTCTGTCAGTCCACAAAAGAAATCAAGAAACCAATTTTGGCAAGTTTCAAATGAACACAGATGCCTGCCTTCCTCCTACTGAAGTTCCTATTTGCAGAGCATGCTAGACTGAGCTAACAGCCAACATGAATCACATCAGCATCTCAATAAGGCCTACCTGTGCCTCCGCTCGCTGTAGTTTCCACATAGCTTTCAGGAACCTTTGGAAAGGCATCCAATTCTTTCATCAAATTCAAGGTCTTCTTCCGATTCAGTCGCCTCATCTTCAGCACACTCCTCCACTTCCTCCTTCATATATTCCCTCTGATGGGAGAATAAATTGTTGTGATTAAAAGACACGAGCAATATTACTCAAACCAATTATAAAACAATGATCAGACAATTAAAATCGAAGAAATATGTTTTCAAGAAACACACGTGCTGGACAACTGGATGGTCATGCTTGCTTCAGGAAAACTGTTAAAATTGGCTTGGACACTGCTGCTTATACTCCTGCCACATCCAGCATGTTCACCATTTAATTAATATGACTAATTTCTTTCTCGATTACATTCTTATTGGTATTGGATATATTGAATTTTAAATTAAAAAAACAACCTCAGTCCTGAAGCAAGCTTGCTAAACAGACCTGACAATACATGGAAGTCACTGACTTAGCAGGGTATATCTAATAGGCTGCATAAGCTCAGGAGGACGTCAAACTGCTCTGGGCTCCTATATTCAGCCAATATGGACACACAGTATGTGCTAAAGAAAAAAAAAATAAATGCATTTCACATTTTCACAGCTATAGAATTTTATGGTCATAATAAAATCAGCATTTTTTTCCTCTACAAAAATGCCCCCCAAAGCAAATTAAGCATCAAATCGTAGCTCCATCCTTCAGAATACTTTTTGTCCATGACATGATCTCTGCTCCGCTTGGAGTCATTGATACGTTAAGTAGCAGGATGCTGAGAAGTAGCCTGCCCAGGAAATACTCTTAAACTGTTTCCAAATCATGCAAATATGCTCACAACCCAGTCCCGCCAATACGCTGCGTGTTTTAACAAGTTGGCACTGCTGTTCTCCTTCTGAGGAAATGCTGCACTTTGCCCAGAATTTCTGAAGCTACAAACACCATCATGCATTTACTGTATTCTGAGAATACGTCACATTATCGTCCCCTATTTAAAGACACGAAGGCAAGCAAGCTAACCTACACTGCCGACATGTGAGACATCATCATCTTGTAGAAAAATCTGTTAACTCATCTCCCCTGTTTCAAAAGCACATCAAGTCTCCAGTGTGTCCTGATGAAATTGCTCAAGTGCTGTTCCCTGCTCTGCCCCTCCCTGGTGCTGAGGAGGCTTCGTGCTGTGCACTAACAAAGGAATAGGCTTTATTGGAAGTGGAAGTTCACACGTGAAGAATCACGATCTATGCCTGCAATTTCCTCACTACACAAATTTGCTTCAGACCTTAGCGAGAGGATCAGACCCTGCGCTCGGCAGGAGCATCACTCAAGTCAGCCTGCAGAGACCAACAAAATGATACTGTGTGTGTGGCAGAGGATTCAAAGTCCCCACAGTTAACGTGGGCTGAGAAGATAGGTGCTGGAACAGGATTTTGGTTACACAGCATAAAAAAAAAAAGAAAAAACATCAGGGAAGCAAGGTACTGTCTTTCCTACACTACATAACTGTGTTTTTAAGAATTATCTCAACTCCACTCAGAGTAGCGTAAGGAAAAGTTGGAAAACTTAGGATATGGCAAAGCAGCTGCCTGGACACAACGGCTGGAGCCACACCATTCGTTGGCACAGAGGAAACAGCGGAGGGGGTTGCCTGCTATCCTACACAGACAGCACGGAGGTCAACTTAGCACCGTTTCGTCTTCCCCATGTCTTCTCTGCTATCCCATGTGTAGGAGCACACCGTAAAGAGATACAAGATAAACCTAGGGAATTTGAGAGCACTTTACTAAGAAACTTTCTAAATCATCCTGCATCAGCGAGCATGCGAATTTGTGTAATTTAGTTCGAAGTACCCAGTTTGTTCATCCGTTTCTTTAACCCCACGTATACAGACTCACTTTCTGTTACAAACCGAGCCGGACACCCGACACCTTCCCCCCTGCCCATCTCAACACACGGTACCTCAGAAACACCAAGGATAAAACCTGGAATCCGTTGCTACGAAAGTAGCGTCTTCTGAATCCGGGAGCAAAGTGCGTTTAAAAAAATCCCTACTACAAGCCAAGAAAAGGAAACAGCACAGCGCACACGCCACCCGAGACCGGAGCGCCCGCCCGAGGCGACCGGCGGCCCAGACCCACCGGAGGGGCTCGGCCGGCGTTCGCTCACTCGGCCAACGCGGGGCGACGCCGGCGCGCGTCTGAGCGCCCACCCCCACCCCCGCGGCGCCTCGCACCCGCCGCCGGCCGCCCCCCGCCCGGCCGGCCCCGCCGAGGGAGGCCCGGGAGGCGGCCGTCCGCTGGCAGCCCACGCGCCCGAGCGCGCCGCGGGCGCTCCCGGCCGCCGCCGCGCTGAGGCGGGCGCAGGCCCCGCCGCCGGGCGCCGGGCGGCGGCGGGACGGGGCAGGCCGCGCCGCCCGCCCTCCCCGCCGCCCCTACCTCTCGCTTCTCTCGCCGTCACCCAGCGCCGCGGGCGAGGCCGGGGGGGGGCGGGGAGCCGCAACGCCCTGCTCGGCGCCCGCCTCGCTGACCATGGCAGCGCGCGGCCCGCGGCGGGCTCGCTCCGCCACCGGCGCCCGGCGGCGGCGGGAGGCGCGGGCCGGCGGCGGCGGCGGGAGCAACGGGAGCCGCAACGGGAGCGGGAGCGGCGGCGGCGCCCCGCCCGCTCGCGCGCATGCTCGCCGCCCCCCGGGCATGCGCCGCCCGCCGCCACCGGGCCGGCCGGGCGGTGAGGGAGGCGCGGCCCCGGGGCCCGCAGCCGCTGCGGCGGAAGGAGCGGGAGCGGGTGGCGGGCGCCGGCGGGGGAAGCCGCGAGTCGCCGGGCGGCGGGAGCGAGTATCTCCAAAAGCAAACCGGGAAGGCGCCATCACCCGGCGTGCGGCGGTCGCGCTGCTTCGGGCGCTACGGGCTTAAAGCGGGCGGTGCCTGCGAAGAGGCGACGTCTGCTCTTAGGTCAGCCAAGCGGGAAGGGGCAGCGAGCCGGCGGGAGAGACGGCGTGCCCGCTCACAAGCCGGTCTCCAGCCCTGAAGTCAGAGAAGTAAGAGGGCCCATTTGTGCCCAGAACCTCTGGTCTTTTCCCTGTGTTGGAGCTAATAAAAAGGCACTGCCTCGCACCGCAAACCTGACCCCCTTCGCAACAGCACTGCTGGTTTATCTCGGATTTTTCCGTACAAGTGCGGCAATTCATTCTCCTCTGTGCTGGTGTCCCCCAAAGCCCGCAACTGCGCTGCCACCAGAAGGGACTTACAGAGCGGGTGATCGCGGGGCTATGTTACGCCACTGCCACCGGCGCGCAAGTTCACAAGCAGCTGGCCCAACCCAGGCTTCTTCCTACAGCCAAAAGGGGAGCTCTCCGGTATCTCTCGGGAGGTACCAACCTCTTGGGTGACATGAAAATTATTCAAGGAAAAGTGCTCTATGGAAGATCTAAAAAAAAAAAAATTAAACATTATACCAAACATTTATATTCACAGATCAGAAAGGAGAGAGGCTGAGGACCCCAGTATTTTTTCATGAGGCAAGCAAATAAAACCCACACCCCAGAAACAGAAAGGTATGAGTTTCACAGCATTAATACAGATTTACTCTTTTTAATGGTTTAGAGGAAGAAGCAGATCCATGACAAAGAGGCTCAAGCGGCATGCCAAAGTAGATGCCCTTTGAATAAAACAACTGTTTGTCTGGGTATCTACAGCATTTGAGAACGAAAGGAACCTCAACATGAGAAATTAGTACGAACAGATTCAAAGAGTATTTTTTGCTTTTTAGGGATAGGCAGATAGTGGGTTTCAAGGAAGGAAGGAAGATAGAGCAGCACACTGACGTTCTCACTGAATTCTGATCAGTCTGTTTTGATCATTTTGGCAGCTACAATAAAAACTGGATCGGAGAGTCAGAAAGAAAAAGGGGATGGGAGAACGATACTACAAGAGATAAATAACCAGGCCGAAAAGATGTTTATTTGTACATTTGTTCCCTCATCTCAGAAACAGCAGACAGTTTTATCTATAGCACTTAAAGCTCTTATACTGACATGCCAATGGTCGCAGGGTATAATTCAGCAGCCAGGGATTTTGCTGGCTAAGCCCTATTTTCCCTTGAAATGCTCTCAGCACTGAGGCCTGGAAAGAACAACCGATAGATCTGCTTATTAGCTGTGCGTCAGAGATGCTCAACAGATGTTCTCACAGGCTATGAACTAAAGCAATCCAATCTGCTCACAGACAAAAACGGTTTGGCATCAGTGCTCAATGCCACACTGAGATGCCTCTTATAGAGGAGAAGTGCCATGGGACAAAACTGCTTGCCGCTCTGCACCGTTATAGTCGTATTTTTAACTACAGATGTCGCCATAGGATTTTACGAGTGGAAACACAGTAAACATTTTTCAGAATTTAAGAAATCGAGAAAATTATATACCAATAACACTGTGCACTACACTGACACTATATATTTGCCTGTACCGTGCTAAAGTGACACAATAGTGACCATACTGCATCCATCAAGTACCAGGCTATTCTCATTCAAACTGTGCTCCTTTCCTTATGCCCCTGCGTGTTCACTTTCTGCTCTCCTGATCACACCTCAGTAGTGGTGGCCTATAAGCACCTGCCAAATTACCTTCGGGAGCCTGAAGGCAGCAGGAGTAAGAAATCCAGCTGTCAACCGCAAGCCACCCAGGTGGGCCAAGGGGCTGCCCCTCAGCTGCTGCTTTATACCGTTTCACTACGGTATTTAACAAGATCGCAAAGCACCCTGAGCCTTGAGTGCAGTCATCTATGTAAAAATACAACTGCTTTGCCCAAAAACCCAGCAATTCTTGACACTGGCTATTTGTTAAGTCCCTTGATGTGTGCAAAGAGGGGAAACCACATAAGATGTCTTATACCAGTACAGTTTAGCAAAATAGGAATGAAGCAGGACTGAAGAAAAAAATTTCCAGGAATATTAGGCTATGAAGCACATTGATATCAAAGACAGTAACAGAGAAGACGGTAGACCAAACAAGAGGAGCAAATGTAAACATGCACAGATTCCCCACCTGCGCTTCAACACACTTCAGTGTTAACTTGCTGGAAACCGTATGCAAGAAACACAAAATTAAAACCCTGGCTAAAGCACCTCGAGACTAAACCCAGGCCCCCATCGTTAGCTACAGTCGCCTGCACAGGTGGTTCACGACGGCTGAAAAGGCGCTCGGACACTGTTAGCGAGAAAGGGCGAGAGAAAGGCGCGGGGGTGACCGGGGATCGGCGGGGAGGGGGTGAGAGAACAGCCGGGGGTGAGAGAGGCGGGGCTGGGGGGAGAGAACAGCCGCTTTACCGGAACGTGGAGGCATCGAGGTGGCAGTTAGGGAGGAGGAGGAGGAGGAGGAAATACAGGTGCAGAAGAGCAAATAAGGAGGTGAGGGGGTGGGAGTGGCTGGAAGGGGGGCGGAGGGGGAGAAAACCACCCCTGGGGGCCGGCGCGGAGGGTTGGACGGGTGAGGGGCGGCCGCGAGGGGCCGCAGGCGCCCCCCGGCGCCGCCGCCGGACGCCGGAGAGCGGCGGTGAGGGCGGGAGGCCGCCGCGGCCAATCAGAAGGAACCACGCTCGCCGGAACCAGCGAGGCGCGGCAGCCGGACGGGGCCGCCGCCGAGCCTCCGTATCCCGCGCTGGGGGCAGCGGGGCGCCGCCGTTCCCCCGCCTCGGCGCCTCGCGGTCCGTCGCCCGCGTCCGTCCGTCCGTCCGTCCGTCCTGTGCCGCGGCCCCGCTCCGAGAGGCGCTGTGCGAGCCCCAGGCCCGCTCAGAGCGCGGCCCCGGGCGGTGCTGCCCGCCGCTCCCGCCGTTTTACCTCAGGGGCGGCTGCGCGCGGCGGCCGTCCCTCAGGCGGCGGAGCTGTCTGGCCGCGGGAGGGTGGCGCCGGGTCTGCGTCCGCCGCGGTAGCCGACGCTTAAAACCGGTGTGCGTGTAGTGGCGGGTCGCCAGGCGCCTGTGCCTGTGGCCGGTGACAATTTCAAAGGGTCTCAAAAAGCAGAACCGTCCATTTCACTGAAAGGAAAAGATACGTTGAAGCTACTTAGGCTATCTGAAACGATCCTATTTACCGTCAATCCGTCGTGTAAGTAGGACAACTTCCTTCTACAGAATTGCCACTGTCTTAATACGTAATCCAAAATTATTTACCATTACAAATCTTTTTTTAAGATAAAGTAATACTAAAACTTCCTTTGGATATTTCTGTGACTTAGCTAACATTTAAATACAATTTATACAGCTGCTTCGTGAGGCTCATACTTCGCTCACACGGGAGCTGGGATAAGTACCGTACTTGAGTGAAGGACTGCAAGAGCTGCGGTTAAAAATGTTACAGTGTAATCTTATTGTTTTTTTTTTCCTTTTCCCAAGAATTTAAATTGTTTGGTGTAGACAGATAACTGAATCCAAGTTGTGTCTTTCATTCAGCAGAGATTTGCTATATGTTGTTGATAGATTGTATGGTGTGTGTGGGGAGGAAGGGAACATCAGTCACTGAGCTGAATTCCTGTCTAGATTACAAATGTCACGTTAGTAATAAATCCTGATCTATCACCACTTGGCTATTTTTAGTAATTAGATCATGATTACAAACCAGAAATATTTTGATAATTGATCAAGTTACATAAAAACACTAATCTTTTTGCTTAATGGCTTCTTGAATTGTCTAAACACTCAGCACAAGGCCAGCAACTATCGGGAGACAAAGACACACCAGTGTACATTGTGACCTTCAGTATTTCTTTGATGGTAATGTTCTGTTTTCCATTCTTTGGAACACAGTTTTCCTGAAAAAAACACATGACCATTAATAAATAGGTTTCTTGAAGTTTCTTGGAACTCGTATTCACAAATAATCGTAATTTTTTACTCCTTTGCTACAAGTTTGCCGTGTCCCAGCATAAAGCTTAGTCTTGAAAGGCATCACTAGTCTTAAAAACCTGGATGGTAGGAAGGATTTGGACTTCTGCAGGGTTACCTCTTTGAGAACAGTGTTTGCTGGCATAGCAGAGGGATATGAATGATTTGCCTTTGATAGGCATTGCTATTTGTTAATTGCATAAAAGACACTAAAGGCTTTTTCAGGATTCAGGAGAGGTCTGGATAAGCCATATGTGAGCTGATGTTGTTACTAGGGTATTCATAAATAATAAGTTTGACATAGTCTTACTAATATTTTATCAAAATTTTTCATGTTGTGACCCTTGTGGTGTTACAAATATACTAGTAGCATGCATGTAAGTTGATGCTTAATCAGCAGGACAGGGTTCCCCAAACTTATTGTAAACTCTGTGTAGGTAAGTATGCACATTTGATTGTTTGGGCTCTGTAAGAAATAAATCTTTATCGTGTTCTTGAAAATTATTCCCTTGATATTCTGCCAGGCCAAAGAGGTTGTAAGAAAATTTTGGCAAATTGCTAGAAAGGTTTTGCTTTACAAGAATATTGCTTTGATTTTAATAATAAAGAACATTAACTCCATGTTTTGGTGTTGGATTTTTTTATTTTACCACTCCTGTTGCTTTCCATAACAATTTGAATATGGTGGGTGAGAACTGAACCTAGCAAAAATAACAATTGTTACTTAAGCTTTGTCTAGTCTAAGTGTAATCACCAGGGTTTCAGTTCATTCTCAGGACACTTCTGCAAGGCAATCTGAAGGGGTCAGGATACTCTGACATGAGCACCTCAACATGCCCAGTAGGTCCAATGCATCCCAACGCTTCCAAAAGACAGTGTATTTCCGCACAGACCTGCCCACGCAGTGAATGGAGACCCAGTAGCCATGCCTGTGGTTAGCCCTGGTTTTCTTCAGCCTCTGTTCCTGCATGACAACACTTTTTTTCCAAACTCCTAGCACACGCGACTGCTTTCATGTCCAACTAAGTCACAACTTCCAGCTATAACTTCCAACATCTTCTCTGTAATTCCCTGCCCAGCTCTCTCCACATCTTCCTTGCCCAGCCTGTGTCCCTGTGAGTCCCTGTGGACCTCAAAACGTTAAATCTATTCCCTGCCATGGTACCTGAATCAGCTGTTCCTTCTCTCTCTCCCGCCCTCTCAATCCCCAACTTCAAACAGTCCCTGGCTTCCCCAAAGCTCTGGTCCTCTTCTGCCCTGTTTTCTGTTGCAGGCTGCTTACCCTTCAAGATACAGCAGAGTCTGACACGCTGTCTGGCTCAGTGTTCACAGACACCCTTAACTCCACTGCAGGGGGCTCAGGGTAACGGTCACAAACTATCAGTGAGAAAGGATGGGCAATGTGCAAGCAAACCAATTGCTGATGAAATGCGCCGCGCAGATGGTCAGCAAGGGAAGGGTTGCTTCCTGCCACCTTCTGCCGACAAGCAATTGCGTCAATAACAGCATTTGAAAGCAAGAGGTTTTTCCTTCTCTCCAGGTTTGTTGCTGGCATTTTCTGTGCTTGGCTGGGTTTCCATCGTACCCAGCTGCTCCTGCCTGGCAATGACAACACTTCCCTTCCATGTGACAAGGGGAGATCAGGAAAGTGAAGGGAAACATTAATTTTTCTTTCTCCCATCTGGCACAAATGAGTACTTGAGAGAAGGATAAAGCAGAGGTTATATATTCTTGATCTTGGGCAAATTATATAAAGCTATGTACCAGTTCCCAACTTGCTAGCACGCAGTGTTATTGCTGTGCTGCTGTTACGTCGGTTATATCGTTAGGGTCCGTAATCATTCCCCTCACTTATTTTGTGCGTGATGCTTCCTGTGTTTGTACAGATTTCAGATGTTGCAGAATAGGCACAGGTAAAATTAAACAGCTGATAGTCAGCCAGCCGTCATTCTGTCATACTTTAAGGTGATTAACATGTATATGGTGATAGATTTAAATACTCCCCAGAAGCCTTTGTATTAAATTTCATTTGGGCCTGAAAATGGAGAATCTCCAAAATGTTACTTTAGCTGTTTATATTGCCAAGTTAGACAAAAGAAGGTATGTGTAGCTGCTGAGGGTTTTGACTGAGCTCTGGTTTGTCTAACGCCTGCCTGCTCTGCGCTCACTGCCTTCTGCAACCAGGGACCTCGTGGGACCACAGGAGAGGGGCTGTGTGAGAGTGCTGTTGTGGTGCACAGCCAGACACCACGCGTGTCACAGGTATTGGTGACTACAGGTGGAAAACAGCAGGCTTCACAGTTATTTCACCATGCAGACCTTTATTTCTGCAGCTTTCTGAAGCTTTATTCGTTTCAGTCTAAATGTACTTTTTCAGATTTCTAGTGATGGTTTTCCAGTTATATGAGAAAGAAGACATTTCTTCCAGCCAATGAAGTAATGAGAAAGAAAAGTGATTTTCAGTCCATCTCACTTCTACTAACCAAAATTAACTAAATGAACCAAAATTATTTTATTCCAGGTCAATCTAAAACATAATATTTAAATTTTCAGTTCTTGTAAAAAATAAGGAGAAACTACAAGGGCAGACTTCTGTCATTTCAGAGACCAGTAGTTTGGATGTTCCCTGGGACGGTGGAGGAGCTGGCTTCACTTTGTGCTTCCGACCAGAGGACCCGAGCCAGTGGCTCCTACGGGAGCTCTCTGACCACCGGGCTTTGGTGGTGCTGCAGTGGATGCTCCTGCTGCCCCTGCCGTTGTCCTCCAGTGGACACATTTTTCTCTCCACTGTTTTCTCTTTTCAAACTGAAGCTGTCATCCTGTCTGTCAGGTTCTTCTCCTGATGGTCTCAATTTCCTAGGTTTTTTGGGAGCGTACGGAATCAACTGTTTTCCCTTTGTGTGTTCTTTAAATTGTGGTCTCCTGAGTTCTGATTTTTGTTTATTCCCCCCCCCGAAAAGCCCCAAACATGCACCTTAGTTCCCAAACAGACTACAGCATGGAAGATTTGGTAACAAAACATTTCTAAGCCAACAGGCCACAGAAGTTCCTCAGGGGCCAGAGAGATTTTCTGAGCTCAGGATAATTTCTAAACAGCATCAATTTAACCTTTGCAGAAGAATTTACTTTAACCCAGAGAAAAATACTTAGGATAATTTAGGCTGACAAGTATGGAAAATCTAACAATAGGGATTTAAAACAGAACATGGCCACAAATTCGGGTGAATAAAAATAGGCCAATCTTTTCTTAGTGCTTTCAATAGTACAGAGGCCATTAGCAGAATAAGCACTGTTGTGCCCTATTAACAGATACTGTGGTGGAAAAAGGTTTCCACTGAGAAGCTTCATTATTTTATGTTGCAGGGTGGTGGCTGTCATGTGAAAAACTGTGGTCGTCATCCTAGCTCTGTGTATATTGTCCTCGTACAAATTGTACTTTAAAGCTATAATAGAATTTTAATCCCTGGTTTACTAAGGCGTGTCTCAGGTCTTTTTATTGGTTTGCCAAAATATAGCTTGATATTTTAAAACAAAGTGTGATTAACTTTTAAAAGCATATGGGTAAATCTAATTCAACAACTGCTCTTTGTGCTGCTTGAGTCCGCTTTCTGAGTCAATTTGTTGGCAGAGTTGGAAGGACCATGCCCTCTGGCCCCTGTGTTGTGTGTACTTTGCAGGTTTTGTTTTCTTGAAGAAAGTAATTGAACAAATGTCTTTCCAAAAAATCTTTGGTCAAATTGTCTTTAAAAATAGCAATTTTTTTGTGACTATTGTGAAGCACCTTACCTTGAATGGCTTGAAACGAGCACCAGTTCTCTGAGAAGCAAATCTTTCCATGTAGCTAAAATAGTGAGACATGCAAAACAAATATTAGCTTTTAAGAATCTTTTCGAGTTGTGTTATTTGCAGCGACTTTAGATTATTCCTGATAGTCATCGATATAAATATAGCTTCTCTTAACTCCTGCAAGTCTGATACAACTCTCTCTTTTTAGTGAAGACCCTGTTTTAGAAGAGAAAACGTGCATAGTTAATTCCTGTAGTTGTGGGGTTTATATACATAGCCCACAGCACTTCCGTTAAAGCCTCGGAATGCAGTTTTCTCCTCATAATCATGGAAGAAACTTGTATGTGGGCATAAAGAGGCAAAATGAAGCCAGGAAGCCAGAGAGTGTGCTGGGGAGGGTAGATCTGCTTTCCTTGGTGTACTTTCCCTTCATTCTCCTGTGGCAGTTCACCAGGGACATAGCAGAATGCCCCGGGCAGCTGTGGGTGACAACAACCCATAGGAGCAAATACTCCAGGGTGAAGCACTTCTCCAGTCTAGGTCTTTGTTGGTGTCTCAAAATCCATAGTGGAGCCAACACAGGGTCTCCAGAGCTGTGGAAACACTGCTGTGTGCAAGGAAAGGAGAGGGGTGAGGGCAGGCACACAAAAGGAGAGTTATTTGCAGCTCCCTGGGCTGGATCTCACTTTGCATTCCTACCTGGAGGGCAGCCTTCATCAGGGGATGCCAGTTCCATGGGTTTTCGTGGTTTGTTATACATGTATAATAAATCATCACTAGAGAAATATATCTAAAAGCTCACTGTAGCTCTCCTAACAGTGTACTAAACAAAAAGCAGGGCCATATCTCAAGCCCTGAGGAACCATGGTTATTGCCACAAGGGGGAAAGAGTATTCACGGGGTCTGTGGTAAGGGAACAGGCCCCTTTGGGAGGGCATCCAGAGCACCTAGGAGTTCAGCTTCACTATATGGCTGTGCTGATCTAACAGTTCTCCACTGCTGGTGCTCTAGCTTCAGCCTCTGTCCACATCCCTGGCATCAGTACTGCTGTGTCGGATCCCATGCAGTGTGTCACCAATGGGTGTAGTCCCGTGGCACCTGGATATGGTGGCCAGAGCTGGGAACAGGTTACAGGGTTCGTCGATACACCCAGGCTCAATAAAGGGTGAAGCAGGCTTGGGGTTCATCCAGGAGGTCCAGTTGGGAGGGAAGAAGAAGGGGTCCAGAGGCAGCCCTGCAGACCAGGCTGCAACATGTTGTGGAGGTTGGAAAAGCTCTTTTGCTTCCTTTTCTTTTCCTCATATGTGTCTTCAGTTGTTTCTTCCTGAGCATATTTCCGTTTTTTTTTTCGTTGCCTAATAGTCACCTCTGCTGTGTTTTCATGCACAGTAATCCATTTTTCTTTTGAATTTAGGGAGAATAATTATTTCTGATTAATAGGCAAATAAACAATGAAAAGTGAAATATTTTAAGGACTTTTGTTTAATGATGTGAGATGGTTCCTAGAAACAGCCTTGTCCAGTTGTATTGCATGAACTCACCGATTCTGAATAAACTAACATGAGAGCGCAGCAAGGTATATGCCAGACTTCTCATCCTGCCAGTTGCACTGCCAGCTTGGAAGTGTCAGGACCTTAGGAAATAACATGAAACGTTATATCTTGTAGATATATGTCTTGAATAGCACTTTGAAAATCACACTGATATTTTAAAACAATGCAGTTCATCATCCTCTCTGTCTTTTTTCTCTTTAGTGTTGATTACAACAATCAGCAATGCTGTGCCTGCCAGAAAAAATCAACTTTGACATTGACAAAAGGTAAACGGCACCGTGGGGTGCCACAACTGTTAGAAAATGAAGAAGCTTCTCATATCCTTTTGGAATGTGGAAAAGCTTATTAATTATTAAATATAATTTTAAAAGTAGCTGTTTGCTCCAGGATGCAAGATATGGAGGAGCAGCCAGCTGGTGGGACGCAGAGGCAAAGAGGCTGGGGGTTGGGGTGGCCTCCCTCTACCCCTGCCCCTGAGCTCCGCAGCATATTCTTCTGCTGTCCTTAGCTCTCTCCTGATCAGATCTGTCAAATAAAATACTTCTCTTGTTTTATTGTAAGCTTATGCTTCATTCTGGTTTTATTATTCAGTGCTACATTCTCCCCATGTGTAGAAAACCAAAACAATGCACAGTCTTTGCCTCTGAGAAATTACACTTTAAGATACACTTGAAGAAATGAGAGCAGAGACAAAAGAGGAGAGAGACAAATGTAGCAAGATGGTTTTGCTTTTTGGACCATTAGATTTCATTTAAAATTTTGGCCAGTTCTTTATGGATGGGATTCATCTCAGTATGCTTTAGTTGCTTAAAATACAGGCATCTGTGCTATGGTAGGGAACTGGGCTGCCCATGACCAAGGGAAAGCAGTGGATACCTCCAAAAGTGGGGTTATCCCTTTAAGGTAAGTATTAGATACTTACCTTAAGAAGGTGGTAGAATGGATCCTGTAGGGATCCCTGTCTTTCTCCATTGACTCTAAAAGAAGCCCAGGTGATTTGTTTAGATCAAATATTTACTTTTCACATGGCAAGAATAATCCCAGGCTCAAATAATTTCATTTCTTATTAAAACTTTAAAGAAAACCAGAATTATTTTTTGTTTTTTTCTGATGTTTTTCACATTTTCATTACAGGGGAAAAAATCCATATACCCAAAGAGACATTTTTATTCAGAATGTCCATCAGAGGAGAATGTGTATCTGTACAGGCTGGTCCATCTGCTCATCAGGCAGCATCCCAGGGCCAGGCTCTGAAGCGTGGCTGGTGCCTCTGCACCTGCCCTCTCCCTCACTGCTGGTTGGTGTCTGTGAAGGGAATATATGCCAAAGTGCTAGCAATTCCTGTCCGTTGTGTGTATTACGGGTGTGCCTTGGGCTTAAGAAATTACAACCGTAGGACCTGTGATGACTTGAAAAATCACACACCAATGCTATCCACCCTCCAGCCAGCATGGGACGAGTGATGCATTATAAAGTCAGATCCTTTACCAGTGGAGAGATTAAAGAAGCAAGAAAGAAGTTTCTTAATCCCTGCCTCAAGCAGTTTAAAACCTCCTTCTTGCCTGGGGTCCTACATAAATCAAAACACAGGACTGGCTATATTCTGCAAATAAATCTTCCTTGATATTTACTTTTCACATAACTTCTCTGTAACAAAATCTGAATTCCCTGCCAAATATGCTAATAAGACGTCAACCATTCTATAATTTAGTAGCATCACAATAATAATACTTTCTTCAGTTATATGTTACTCTTTCAGAGAGCACTTGACATACTGCTTGCACATAAAAAGTAAAATTAATATCTTAATATATCATTTAGTCTATTATTTCTTAATATTGAAACCTACTAAATATAAACCATTGGTGCAATAATTAATCATGCATTAATACAAACCAAATGCAGATTAAATTAGCCTGAAAAAAGTCTCCCACAAGTAATTTCCACATGCACTTCAGGAAAATAATTTCAAAAAATGTAAGTATATGAATTATTTCTACTACAGTGAACAATCATATTAATGGCAGAGGACACTTAATACCGAGCATTGCAATAGGATTAAAGAACCTGTTATCTTTTTTTTCTGAAAGAATAGAAACTACTAAAAGAAAAGCAATTATTAGTTTATAAAACATATTTTGCACATATAGAAAACCTTCTCTTTGAGGATGTGATGACACTTTACAGATAATCATGAATTAAGCCTTACAAGCAGTCAGAGGAGAACTGATAACAAATATATCACAACTAAAAATGTGTATCCAAGACAACCTGCCATTCTGAAAACTGGAATCAAAGTGCCATGAGTTTCAGCAAAGACACCAAAAAACAGTGACCAGTTCTGTGCATGAGCTGGTGAGCACCATATCGGAGCTGCTCCATCACGGCGTTTCCCGCGACCGCACTGTACACCGCACACCACCCTGCCCCGTACTTGCCACTGTGGGCAGTTATAGGCAAAGCTTGTGCTGAAATGCAAAGCTGAGACTCAAGTTGCCATGTTGTCTTTAGCTGTAAATTAAAAAAAACCTTGTGCTCATGGCAGTGATCCAGAGCTTGAGCTAGTTTGAAGCTGGCTCGCTACGTCCACATGGGTACAATCACGGCTTTCAGGTAGGCATGTTTACAGTCACCTCAAAACCCAAAATCAGCCCTTCCAGACCGTTTGCACCCCCGTCATGAGGAGTCATCCTTTCTAGCCCATGTTCAGATAAACCAGTGCCACTAGACTTCTGATGTTAAGTAGCTGTAAAGACTTGGACATTTGGTTGCAAACCAGACCAACTGAAGAGTTGTTTAATTAAACAACAATTAAAGAGTTGTTTGCCAGCACTTTAAGAATCCCAGCCTTCTCTTTTCAGTTGCATGAACTCTTTCTGCCGTGAACTTAACCTGTCACAATTTTCTTTCACTGCACATATTTGCTGATGCTGGCAGAAAGGGTTCACAAATCAAGCCTTTGGCAGGTTGCAGGCTGGGTCTCATTCTCACCTAACACCTCGGTGCCTCGGGGGACGTGCTGTCTTCTCCAGCTGAAGCACACAGGTATGCCTTTGCTTGCTTCCCTCAGTTGGCTGTGCTCATTTCCAGCTGAAACACTTGGCTGTCTGAAACCCAGGTAAGACCTTTTCAGTCTTTAATTTTCCTGCTAAGCGTGGATCTAAAGTATGTTGGGGTTTTGCTGTTTGTTTCTCTGCTAAAGTGAGTCATGTTTAAAGAGTATCACTGGTATTGAATGTCACAGTGTTAGGCAGGGTAGGGACTGGGACGTATAACTTCCAAGATTACTCTTACCGTGGATACCTGTATTTTACTGCAGTGCTGTCACAGTTTAAGTCATCTCTGAATCCGTCCATCATTCTGACAGAGTATAAAATTTAAAGTCTAACTCAGCAGGAAAATGTTTGCTTGGTTTTGCCTCAGACACTGGCTCTGCTGCCAGCTCTCTCTGTAGCTGGGGAGCCAGGCGCAGCTGTGCAGGTGCTCTCCGGCATCGTCTCACCATCACGTCAGGTTCTCTGCGGTCGCGGCAGGTGAGCGAAGCTGAAGCAGCACAAAGTGCTGGTGGCCCTTGGCAGCTTTCCCCACCTGTGGTTGCTGAAATAGCCATGTAGTTATGGCTGTTGTGTCATGTGCTATATAGAGCTCTGTGAACCAAGCCTACGTGGAGCCTGTAACATCTGAAATACTTTGAATGCCTTTGTTTTTTTCCCCCTACTCTGGGGGAGGTTATTTCATCTTAGCTCATTCAGCTATATGAAGGTGAGGAACAAGAAAGGAGCTGGGAAGTGGCTCTTTGGGCACGCTCACGTGGGGATGCCTCAGCAGCTGGAGCTGCAACAGGGCACACTGGCCCCGCTGGTGCCTGCAGATGGAGAAAGAGGTGGAAGACGCAAAGATGGGGAGCAGGCTGCGGTTTGGGAGCTCTACTTGGTGGCAGGATGCTGGGTTGTCTTTTATACCCGTGGCTGCCTTCTGGTTTTCCAACAGAGGTTTTGTGTTGGCAAGTCTTATTTTCCTCCAGGTGAGTAGGAAGAGGAAGAGTGTGAAGTAAATGCCACAATGAACCTCCCTTGGGTTCACACTGAGGTTCCCCTGTATGAGTCTTTTGCATTGATACTGACATTACCTGTTTTTCATCACTGCGCTTAAAGGTGTAGTTATAATCTTGTCTCTGCCAAAGTTCGTAGCACCTGACTTCAGGCATTTCTCAGTGGCATCTTCATTAGGACCTTGGTCTTTGTTTTAAGTCAATGCAAGAAACATGAGCCTCCAGAGAGAGGAGAAGCAGCCCTGCTGAATTTAGTTAGGATTAAATAGCTTATATTCAAATACTACAATATTTTTCCTGATAGCATTTTGGTTTTACTTTAAACTAAGTTGCAAATATGTATTTATGGTCTTCTCTGAAAGCACTTGCAAGGTGTCCCTCTGCTTTCATCCTGATTTCAGTGCTGAAAATTATCAGGAGAAATCATTGCTAAAACAAAATCAAAGCCAGGGTTTAACCTTTATATTTTTATTATGGCTCTGTCACTTTACTAAAGGCTAGCTCTGAGTTAGCCTATGCGCAAGGGGTGCCTTGGTGAAGCAGAGCACCAAATGACGCACCAGTTATTCTTTTGCAGCGGCACCAGTTGAGTTTCACAGGGAGGCATGAGGCTGGGGCTGGCCATCCTGTTACACCTCAGTAAGTACAGTTGTTGTAGTTATTCAGACCAATTTTGAAATATTACCATGTGATTTATATATCTCTCCAAGATTTTGTTGGAGTGCATCTTTTATGTATGCTATTAAGACACACATGACAGTGACTCCTTATTCCCCACTCTCCTGCCTGGGAGATATGAGTGATATGAAACCTTTAAATACAAAGAAAAGCTAATTGAGTAACTGAGTAACTGTTGTAATTGAGTCTGAATCAGGTCCTGAAAGGGGTGGTCATTATCTACTGACTGCTAATACCATGGATCTGGATAAATAAAGAAGGACAGGCTAACGAGATGTATGCATGGCTTTATACCTAAAGAGTCAAGCTTCACTCATCATCTGAAGTATAGGCTGAGCCATAGACTGAAACCTGGCTGTAAAATACTGTATATTTACTGCTGTAATTGCATTACTGCTTCTGGTGTTCTGCAGGATCTTCATGTATTGATTTTATTTTTTTTTAACTCCACCTTTTATAGCAAGTTGAGCCAAATAAAGCTGAACAGATAAAGCCTCCAAGGTACCCATTCCTGTTCAGGGTTTCAGGACCGAACTTGTTTAAAAGGACAAGCCCTCTAAGGGAAGCCTTAATATAATGGGGAAAATATTTAAAGTTGTTTCAGGCAAAATAAACCAAAAGATCCTGCAATTATTTAGGAAATTCAGAATTATTCTGTTTAATTATTAATGACCATTCCATGGGGTCTGAACGGAGGGTTCTGGGACTGGACCAGGAGGTTAATTGCAAATCATCAGAAAATCTGAGGGACGCCTGACATCAATCCTGGTCTCAGTTCCACCATTATCACTTGGAAATCAGCAGAAATCAGCAGAATTAATCCAAATCTGGCTCTCCTAACAGAGTCAATTGAAATGCCTGTGATTCTGTTGTAGGAGTGCTGGCTATGGGTATGCCAGGGTAGGAAGCATAATAAATTATTGCTTGTAGCAGATTGGCATGTTTACTGTGCAGTAATGTGCTGAGAATTTAAGTTTTAGCATAGATTTGCAATATGCTAGCTATATTTTTTATAATGATTTTGCAGCAGGTGTGTCAATTACCAAAGCTCTTCAGGATTCTGCCAAACGATATTATTACGGACAAATGGAATGCAGGCAAAGGATAATTTAGTTTTCTGCTGATGTTAGGATGTAACTGATTTTCTCTGGAGAATACTGCTGGGTATACAAAACAATTTCATCTCCCTTTGATCTTCTTTTGCACTCAGCACTGATAACAGCCCAGCATGCACAGGATGACTGTGATGCTGGGTCCTGCCACCCGGCTGTTGGGGACCTCCTCCTGGGTCGCAGCAAGCAATTAACTGCCTCGTCAACCTGTGGAATGAACGGCCCTCAGAAGTACTGCATTATAGGCTACCTAGAGGTTGGTTTGCTCTTTCTTTTTCAGTAAACTGAACTCTGCTTACTAACAATATTCTCACCTGTAAAAGGAAATTTCCCCGACTAGGAAGTTTCTCCTGAAGTTGTCTGAAAAAACATCAGACAGCATGACATAAGCCTGGAGGAAGGCTATGCCTTATTGCAGCACATATGGAGCATTTGGCAGCAAACAGCCTCCACAGTGATGTATAGCTTCTCAAGAGGGAGAAACATCCATGAGATGCAAATGAGCACAGGGATTTCTGAAGGAGCTTTGCTCTCTGGGTCCTTTTCCCACTTACACCTCAGAGGTGAAGACCACAGTTTGCATGTGTGTGAGTGCTTAGCAGGAGGAGTACAGTCCTGCAGGCTGTAGGCGCTGCCTCGAAGGGCCTTTGCTGGATGACATTTCCCATACAGTGTTGAGACCTGAGGCAGCAGCCTGTTAATCGATTCACACCGTGTCCTCTCATGTCTTTTTGATCTGAAATTAGACCAACATTGATAAAAGCAGAAAGCCATCTCTGGCAGAGGAAAGACCTAATGGTGTAATTCAGCCTTTGGCTGTCTGGGTGGGAAGGATCCCTCTCGCTCCCTGGCCGCAGCGATGGGGGCCGTGGGGGACCAGCGGGTATGCAGGAGCCACGGACAGGCAGAAATGGGAATTCCTCTGTTGCATGTCCTAGAGGACTTGGCCCCACTGAGCTAATAAATTGTCACAAATAGAAGTATTTTCACTAAATACCAGCTGTAGGCTGAAGAGGAACTTAACAACACACAGCTTAATTTATAAGCATTTGAAAATAATTACATTTTTTGACCTTCTGGCAAACCACTGTGACACATTTATAGTGCAAAGCTCTGACATACTGAGATGGCACCAAGCACTGCTCCAAGTTATTCATTGCAACAACGGTTTTCTGCAAAATGTAAGTACCTCTTTCGTTTTCCAAAAGAGCCTGTGAGCCACTTTTCACCCTTTGCTGGTTTTCCCCACATTGTTTGAACAAGTGGATACTGGGCACAAAGAGCCACCTCAGAGACATCGTCTTTCTGGCCCTCAGCTGGATGATTATCTTTTTTTTTCTCTTTTTAAGAGGAGACCAAAGAGCACTAAAAAATGAATATTTTCACTTGCCTGTACTTATCCTTTGAATTATGTAAATACAGACTCATGAAAAGGAACAGCTGTTCTGCAATAATTCCTGTGATTTAATGCTGCTTCAACATATCTTGACCCCTGGTGACTGCCTTCTGAAGAGGATGAGAGCTACAAATTCTGCTGCTTTGCAGAGCTGGAGAGATAGAGGCTTATGCTCTGGCAATGTGATCTGCTGTACCAGCTCCCCTTAAATATGTGTGTCACCTAAGTTATATCAGACAGTCCCACTCAACTCCATTCTCTTTCTCACCAGCACATTCTTGAATGCTTTGCTGGAGGCAGGCCAGGAAGCTTTGCATCTTGCAAAGCCAAGTGCTTCCTCTCCTAGTTCCTCTCATGATGACCTGTGTCAGGCATCATGACAAGAGCAAACCTTACTTGTGAAAGTTTATGTTAGTCATTGTGGCAAGCTGCCAAGAGCCAGGACTCAGCTGGGATGTCTTATTGAAAATTCAGATCAAAAAAAAATTAGAGTTCAACTGCTTTGTGTTTGAAAAGAAGCACTGCAAATCATTTTCAGTCTTTAATGTGTCTTATTGTTTTTAAATGTAGCTTAAGTGGTTTTTAGCCCTATGATTTGATTTACTAATTACACATGTTTTCAAAGGAAAAGAAAGAGGGCTTGGTATTGAGGAGAGTATAAAGCTGCACATTTCAGAGGCAAACAGGATCTGCCAGACTTGCTGTAGATGGACATGCGTATGCTTGTCCTTTGGGGCACAAAAAGATTTTTATGGAGCAACCTTGAACATAAGTTGACTGAGTGTCATATTGTATGTGTCTATATAAACCAGAGAGTGGGTGTGTGCAGACCTGCCAAATGCTTCGGTAACCTGAGCTCTCCTTACCAGAGCTTTTTGAAATGAGATGACAGAGTATTTTTTGTATTTCTGTCTCATCTTCTAAACTGTACATTCATACATTTGTCAAGTGTGGTATGGAACGACTGAATATAATATGTATTTATCGTAATGTTTAAAACACATGAATTATCCTCCCCCTCTACTCTGCCCTCGTGAGACCACATCTGGAGTACTGTGTCCAGTTTTGGGCCCCCTGGTTTAAGAAGGACAGGGAACTGCTCGAGCAAGTCCAGCGGAGAGCTACCAAGATGATCAGGGGACTGGAGCATCTCTTTTATGAAGAAAGGCTGAGAGACCTGGGTTTGTTCAGCCTAGAGAAGACAAGACTGAAGGGGGATCTTGTCAATGCTTATAAATATCTGAAGGGTGGGTGTCAAGAGGATGGGGCCAGACTCTTTTCAGTGGTGTCCAACGACAGGACAAGGGGCAATGGGCACAAGTTGGAGCACAGGAAGTTCCACCTGAATATGAGAAAAAACTTCTTTACTGTGAGGGTGACAGAGCAGTGGAACAGGCTGCCCAGAGAGGTTGTGGGGTCTCCTTCTCTGGAGGCATTCCAAACCTGCCTGGACATGGACCTGTGCCCCCTGCTCTAGGTGTGCCTGCTCAAGCAGGGGGGTTGGACGAGATGATTTCCTTCCAACCCCTACCATTCTGTGATTCTGTGATTTATACCATACCTGTAAATCTCTATCTCTTCCTTTATCTAAATATGAATAATTCCCAGGTGATTTCATAATACAAAGATGTCCAAGCCATTCTTAATACTTCTCCATAGATTGTGAGCGTGCTGCGTGGGCTGCCTCTCCACCCGTCCCCTTCTGGGTCATTTCCAGCCCAGCTCCTGCCACTGACTTCCCCATTTTGTTTTCAGCGACATCCCTGCCAGCCTCGCAGCCAAGGGCACCAGATCTATGCCTCCTCCTTCAGGTCCCTCTGGGGTGCTGTGTCATCCCCCTTCTCCCTGCCAGCATCCCTGCCAGCCAGGCATACAGCTTGGGCATCACCTTCCGCTTTGGCTTATCCCTGAGTCCTCGCACTCAGGCTCTGCCCAAATCTCGTAGAGTCTGTCTGCATAGCAGAGCCGCCCCTGCCCACCCTGAGCATCCCCTGGCTCAGCCACTGGCGTTTGCTTCCTCATGGCACTGCTGGCTGTGATCGCATGCTGCTTGGGCTTGTCTGTGTGGCTCAGCACGGGTCATCTCTCAGTCCGGCATGTTAACCTTGTCACCTCTCGTTAGGTCTCCCACTCAATCCCCCTTTTATCACCTTAATAGGAGCTCCTTGCCCTCACTTTCAAAGCCCTTTTGCAGACAAAAGCCTCTCATTCAGCATTGAGAAGTTGGCTAATCATTGCCACCTTCATCTCCTCCTTGTTACATTTTCAAACAAGACCCTTTCATCCTATTGACATCCTGATTTTCCTCCTTTGCATTGTTTTTAAACTTTTCCAGTTTCCCTACGCCTACAAAAGGCACTGACAGTGTTGGGGTTGGTAGTGTCAGCCCAGACCACCTACTTATATTGTACCTGGATCCAGCCTTGCCTTCCATTTGTACAACAGCACCTGTCTGCTGCTCCTGGCTGGGTCTCTGAACTGCTATAAAATGTGCAAAAGAGAGAGGAGAAAAAATGTATAAATGATTTAGTGAATGTTCCTCTTCAAAGCTTCTTCAGATCTTGAAAGATCCAGTCTTCCCTTGTATCCCCTCTGCCTCCTCACTGCCGTCTCTGGCTGAAAGTCTCTACAACCTTTCTGAGACATGAATAAAAGCTCAACCTTTAAAAAATAAATTTGTCCCAAGAAACTCTTGCAAAACAAACCTTCTGGCAGCTAAACCCAGAATCAACACCTTGACAAACTTATTTCTTTGCTGTTACTGAGATCCCTTTTCCACAGCTGAAAAAGTGTATTGTTTATAGAGTACCTGGGGCAAACCGAGGCCGACATTTACTATATGCATGGTTTGTGCATATGATGATTTTCTTGGGCTTGTCCCTTACATATGAAAGCCTGAGATATTAAAAGCACAGGCACCCAAAGCAACATGACAGGCTTCAATTTTGCAATGGCATAAATATGTGTACATCCACCGGATCTTTAGAGAAAAGACCAAATTAATCTTTCATCCTACTCGTTTTTTGTTTTCTAGGCTGAACAGAAGTGCTTTCTCTGTGATTCCAGATACCTGTATAATCCCTATACACAGCACAACAGTCACATGGTTGAAAATGTTATCACAACTTTTGAGCCCGATAGGAAAAAAAAGTGGTGGCAGTCAGAAAATGGTAAGTTTCTTTGAGAAGATATTACTGCAAAACATTACTGTAAGATTTATTTATGTAACTGGGATTCATCACGTTGCCATCACGAAGAGATGACACAAAACTGCATCCATTCTTTGATTCAGTAAAGCGAGTGATTTAAACCTGCTTGTGTGTAACAATATAGGATTTCAGAAATTCTATTTTTCTACAGACAAATTTTAAGCACAGTATCTCCCAGAGCTAGCCAGAGGACCTGCAGCAGTGCTGTGTTGTACACGGTGGCCATGTATTTTTCACAGAGTGTCTGCTTTTCAGGGAAATGTGATTTGTGGCAAAAGGTACATTTGCCTACAGATGTGTAATGACATAGTGTGTAAAACACAAATATCTATTTTTAAAAAATAGTGCTTGCAATGTGAAGCACGAATACTTTAGGAAATAATTAAATGAAGCCTGTCTATCAACACCCTTATTGCCACATGTTAATTTTTTTGCAAGCTTTCTGTAGTAGTTCTTCACTGATATCAGTTTATATATCCTTACAGTTTCTCTGTCAAGGCACGATAGGAGGAATAGCATCTACTCTATTTGATGTATAGTGAATGTGTAAAAAATATTTGACTGGTTGGAAATCAAGGCATAGAAAAGTTAAGATAGTTACCCCTATTTTTGGTGTCCAACTAAAATTCATAAGCCTTGGTTTTTCATGGAATTTGGCAAGGAACTGTCACCAGTTTTGGACATCAATGTCAATAAAGCTGTGGGCCAGGGGTGAGAGGATCTTTTCTTGCTCTCACCATCTTTCTTCTGGGATGAGGTCTCATGTAAGCCTGGTCAGCAGGAGCCCTGGGATGCTGCATGCAGATGTGAACAATGGGGATATCAGCTGAGCTCCTGCAACTCTCTACAGAGAATGTGTGAGTTGTGGGTTTTTTTTCCATACTTGCAGTTTTGGAAGACGCCTGGTGCAATAGCTCTGCACGTGACAAATTTCAGGACTGGTGGTATAGAAGGGTTTAACAGGTTTGTTTAGCATGAAGAAACCCCCATATTTTTATTGGGTTCCATTTTTTTTCTTAGAAATAAGCAAACTATTTGGATGGATTCTAAAAAAATCTTACTGGATACAGGAAGACATAAACCCAGAACCTTACCATCACTGTCACTTACAGTCTGAATGGTCTGAACAGAACCTTTAACCATCTCCTGCAGTTTCAGTCATGTGGCATTGCCGGTGCCAGTGCTGGAAAGGCAGTGCATTGCATTGGCCCCGAGACAGCGATCCAGCCGTACGACAGGTTTGTGCACAGGGGATGCCCTAAAAAGCCTGGCTGCTGTACTGGAAAAGGCATCTTTAAATTCCCCACAGGAAAGCTGTCTCAGCAACCCCTCCAATGTGCACATTGTGCTCTTCACTCCATTTTCATTCTCTTTTCAGGTGTTGACCATGTCAGCATTAGACTGGACCTAGAAACTTTATTCCAGTTCAGCCATCTTATCCTGACTTTTAAGGTACATCTTTTACCAAAGCTTTCATGTGATGTTATACACTAATTACTTAACCACAGGAATAAATTGCTTAGAGAGGCAGTGAAAGCTCCGTATTTAGAGGTTTGTAAGAACAGGTTAGATAAACACCTGTCAAGTATGGTTAAGTTATAGTTGATCCTGCCTTAGGGGAGGAAGACAGACTGAATAGCTTCCTATTTACATGCCTTCTGGTCCTATTTTCTATAAATCTGAGAATTAAAGCTGAAAAAATTAAATTGCAAAATTAAGGCCTAAAAATTTAGGACATTTCTGAACTGAGGTTGCTCTTTCAAGTTTAGTCTTTTCACATATATCCATTACGATCCAAATGGTTACAAATTTTTTTTTACAAAACTCCTACATTGTTGTGGTAAACTTCCTTTCTTAGAAAGTAATCTTATACCTCTGTGGAAGGTTGCCCTTCCCTTTTGCTGAGAGGGTTCAGATGAGGAATCCGGCTTTTTTAGAGAATCATGTAACCAGCACAGTAACCCTGTAGGGAGCCTGCAAGCTCCCAAACACAGAATTTTAATTGGCAGCTGTTGGCATCCCCCAAACAGGAATGTCAATAGAACAACCCCTGAGATGTCTTATCAACATCTGGTTAAGGAATTCTTGAAATAATGTTTCTTGCAGACATTTCGGCCTGCAGCAATGCTGGTTGAGCGCTCCACTGACTTTGGTCAGACCTGGAAAGCTTTTAGATATTTTGCACAGGACTGTGCAGCTTCTTTTCCCAACATCTCTTCTGGTCCAGCAAAAAGTGTGGGAGACATCATTTGTGATTCAAGATATTCAGACATCGAGCCCTCCACTGAAGGCGAGGTATTGCCAAATGTCTGTGTTTGTATGACTTCAGATCATACGTGGCTATTTTTCTGGAGCTGAGGGCCTCTTGACTGTATCCATCAGATGCACTTACACAGGTTCTGAGACATGAAGTGCTATTGACTTTACTGAAGTAAGAGAGAAAGACAAACACTGCACTTTACCCTCAGTTTCACATCTGAATGAACTCATAAAACAAGTTTTACAAAACCTTTTACTGCTCTTTTCTGCTTTCCAAATTCACACAGAAGTCCCCCTCATAAGACATCTTGGCTCTCCATCAGCCTCTACCGCTAAAGGCAGGGGCCTGTCCTTTGATCCCTTTGGTAGGTGCTGGTCCCATCTCTACATCACTCTAGGGCACTGCTTTTCCTTCCTCCTGACACATCAATCCACCAAAAGTTCTTTTTGCCTTGCTCAGCCGAGGCCAGGTTGAAAGGGTGAGAGCACTTGCTGAATCAGGGCCACAGCCTTGTGATTTTTCTTTTATGGGATCAGTAAAGTGGCATTAATAACTACTGGGTCTGAGGAAACTGACTTTATATCCAAAAAGAATAGCTTCAGTGATTTATAGAGCTGTATTAATTTGTTTTGTAGGTTGTTTTAAAAGCTTTGGATCCCAGCTTTGAAATAGAAAATCCATATGTGCCATATATCCAAGGTATGGACAGTACAGGTTTTCTCCAGAGATACTTTGCTGGTGTTTGCTTGTTTTGTACACTGAAAGGGTGAAAAGCTCAGCTGGTGTAAGTCAATGATATTGATTAGTTACCAAAAAATCATAGAGAGACATCTGTATTAATAAATAAAATGGGCCAATCTTGTTCTGTAGCCCTGAGGGCAAACAGCACAGCTCTGCAGAGCTCATGCATGCAGCTGAACTATCTTTCCTTCTAGGATCAGTTGGCCCAATCCACACAACCTTTTGGGAGCCGTCCCAGAACTGTACATGAACCTATGAAGACATTGACTGGGAAAATACAGGTTGGCCCCAGCCAGAGCCATATCAAGGAGCGTGATAACACTTATGCAGCTGTGTACCAGGAGAGGGTCCATGCCCTGGCACTGTATGGGTTACTGGTTTCGGCCAATATCAGATCATTTTCACTGTTTCTTCAGTATGAGGGAATTCTTGATGACTGATCCAAGCTGAAGATTTCATACTGTTCATCTTCAAGAGAACTTGGGATCTTGATTTTTCTTCTTTCCTTCCAGAGCTCATTACGTTGACAAATCTAAGGATCAATTTTACTAAACTCCACACCCTTGGGGATGCTCTGCTTGGAAGAAGGCACACTGATCCCCTTGAGAAGTACTACTATGCTGTCTATGAGATGGTTGTGCGGGGCAGCTGCTTTTGCAATGGTCATGCCAGCCAGTGTGGTCCTGTCCAGAATCTGCGGGGAGATGTTTTCCATCAGTCTGGGATGGTGCGTTGTTAACGCTGTCTCCAACAAAGGCAGTCCCTACCTGGTATTTTGGGGGAAGGAAGAGATGGAGGGAGGGAGAGGAAGGAAGTTCTCTGATGACCACTGGATTGGCCATTTGCAACTCCGAGTTGTAAAATATTTCAATGCAGCTTCTTCCTTTAAAACCCTGAGCTGGATTGCTCAGAAGCTGTCTCTTTGTTGGCACTAGTATGGTGTTTCAAAAGCAACTGGGACAAGACATGTTGAAAATAGCAGCAAAATACCAGAGCTGTAATGGTGCAGATGTAACGCAGTAAGTAGCCTGTGGTGTGTGCAGACTTGAATGGCCACTCATTGGGTGCATTCCACACTCCAGCTGGGCTCCGGGGCTCTGCAGCAGGAGAGGAGGCACTGGCACAAAGAATAGCTGATAACCCCATGCTAACACATGAAAAATGAATTATTAAAAAATTTGTGAACTTGGTTGCAAATTTTTTCCTTTTGGGAACAAGAGGTTTTTTTCTCTGGAAAAATATGTATCTCGATATAGAGGCATGTAGGGAGAGAGATAGAATTTTAAAAGTTGAAGTCTCCTTTGATATCTCTAGAAGTATTTTTTTTCTAAATGCTGCTCAATGGCTTTACAACTATTCGGTTAAAGTTTGCAGGTATTCTCCAGACCTTTTACTCAAATAACTGAGAATTATGTCAGTTGAGGGAGCCAAAGAGCTGTGAATTTTCCGGATCTTACTGGCATACCCCGAGCAGATATCTCCTGTCCTCTCCTCTCCCTTCACCTCACCTCCTCTCTGTTCTCACCGTGTTTCAGGTCCACGGGAGATGTATCTGCCACCACAACACCGAAGGTTTGTCCTGTGAAAGATGTAAAGATTTCTACAATGATGCTCCCTGGAGGCCAGCTGAAGGGGCACAAGATAATGCTTGCAAACGTAACACAAACATATTCTTTTCCTTTTCAATAGCTGGGGGGGTGGGTGTAGCACAATCCCAGAGCAATGCGTAATGGGATGGCCAGGTTTCTGGGAGGGAGACTTTTCCATGCCTCATCTAGAAAAACAGAGGGATTCCTGTAGCCATTGGTCCTGTGTTGCATGCAAGAAGGAAAGCTGTTTCATATTCTTATTTTTCATAATGAGAAAAGAAAAATAAAGAGAGGAAAAAGAAACTAATGCAAAAAAGATCATTCATTGGTTTGCATAAGGTCTTTCTTGTGAATGAAAGAAGAATTTAGACAAGGCTAAATTATGAGTGATATAGGATATACAAGAATAATATATTAGGATCTGTAACAAATATTCAGCTAGACCTTTCTTCAGTGGAGCAGTGTTCCCCACTGCGTATCAGGCACACTCACCTGTGTGGCTACTTTTCCAAGTGCAGGGCCCAGTTCTGCCCTAAGTCTCCAATGTTTCCCCCAGCTGTAAAGCACAAGACCTGGGAAGCTATAATCTTGCTGGGGCATTGAAATCATATGAGTAACAAGTAACCCCATGTTAATGGTAGACAGCAATGGTGGCAAGACCACAATAATAGGAATCGTGGTGTGAAATATCCCACTGTTTGTTTTGTTTTCAGGGTGTAACTGCAACGGCCACTCTGGCAGATGCCACTTTGACATGGCCACGTATGAGGCCAGTGGTGGGGTCAGCGGTGGTGTTTGTGAGGACTGTCAGGACAACACCACGGGGCAACACTGTGACCAGTGTAAACGTTTCTTTTACCGGGATCCACTCAAAGTCATCTCGGACCCTCACGTGTGCCTCCGTAAGCTTTGCTTCTTTAGCTTCTGTAAGAATGACTCAGAACGGGGTGGTTCCGGTTCTCTTTCCTCTGAGCCCTATGGCATCGCCATGCTTAAATGTTCATAGGGTTGTTAAAATGTTACCAAAACTATAACATCCAAACTACCTTATAAAGTAGCTGCATGACAACATCCTTGAAACAGCATTGTGAAAAGAATTGCATATTCCAACTCATTGCCAAACTGAGCTTTGAAATCCAGCAAGGCTATCATCTTTCTTGAACATCATCAAAATAAATATGAATGGTAACAGTGCTGTTGCTTCTGTGATAGTCAGGGATTACAGGAGGGATGCAAAATGATGGGAGGAGCAGTAAGTTTTGCTAGATACCTGCCATATATAAAAAAAAATTAGCTTTCAGGCATGAAAGCCCTTATTCTGAAAGATAAGCTAAATTCAGTATTAACATAGGATGGGAAAAATGCTCTGAGTGTAATTTAATTGTAGTAATTGGTTGGCATGACAAGTCTGTAAGGAGCCAAGGGGAGATTACCCAGGGAAGTGGTGTGGTAGATGTTAGTTCTGCTGTGAGAAATGGGTGGTGCCTGGGAAAAAATGGGGTGCATCATGAAGGCAGTGTCCCCTGCTGAATCCCTTGCTTCCAGTAAATAATTCAGCTATGGCCAACTCAAACCACATCTGGGGAGGTGGCTCACACTTGGTACCCTTCTGCAACCCTACAACTTTGATGAAGGCATCCCCAAAAGTTATACTTTATAGTTATAGGGCCCTCTCCTCCCCCAGTACTCTGGAGAGGGTAGGGAGTGGATGAGTAACACCTATCTCTACCCAAAGCAAAGGATATATTTCTACTAAAGTGAAGACTGTAACTCTCCTCCAGAGAAAAAGTAGATCCTGGAAACACTCATAATATTTCTTAACAGCAACTGTGCATTAACTGTAAAGCATCCAACACAGCAAGCATGGATGAACATCTCTAATCTTTACAAGAATCCTGAATTTGTGCCTTCTTGCAGCTCTGTAACTGTGTTTTCATGCTTATATCTAAATGTGCTTTTTTTATATGTCTCCTTGACCATGCCTGTAGCCTGCAACTGTGACCCAGAAGGCACGTTGCACAACGGTGTGTGTGAGAGCCGCACAGATCCTTCTCTGGGAACAGTCGCGGGCCAGTGCCCTTGCAAGGAGCACGTGGAGGGTGTCCGCTGTGACAAGTGCAGGGCAAACTACTATGGGCTGAGCGGCAGTGACCCTCTGGGCTGCCAGCGTATGTAAACCACCTCTTTTGTTCTTCTTTCCAAAGCACTTTTAAGAGATCGAGGTAGTTGAATGCACAGATGCACACACTAATGCACAGATACTACAAAATACCTAGTTGCCTACTATAATTTAATGTCAGTGTAATTTAATGTACCTGAAAAAGATGCAAAATCACTTGCAGAATACATAGTATATTATAATGGATCAGGCTCTTAATAGAAGCATTGTTAAATGTGCAATTTAATTGAAAAGGGAGATTAAAACACTTGAAAATAATTTCAGAATCAAAACCAGCACAAGGGTGAATGAAAAGCCACAGAGGGGATCCCAGGTACTGCTGTTAGGATATTCAGACTCTGCACTGCATGGTGCATCATCAAGATGGCAGGAGCTGCTGCCTTGCCATGAGAGCTTCCACCCAGCTGTTCCTCCAAGCGAGGCTCACTGAAAAACACATCCCGCCCCTACCCCTGCACACTGTGGGTTTGTGAGCACATTATTCCCACCACATTGTACTCAGCAACATGCAAGGACTGCGCAGTGCAGATCAGCACACAGAACATGGCAAACCAACACACCGGACTTCTGCCAGTGCGCCTGCTCCCCCCAGAGAGGGTCCCCACTGGGGAAACAGGCCATTCCCCGAGGGCAGTCCGAAGGCTGAAGGATGCCAGGGCATGTCCATCTGCAGAGCCTCTGTCCAGAGGACAGAGGCTGCCTGTCACGCTGATGCCACATCTAAAGCAAACGCCAGTCCTGCTGCCGTCACTGGGCCCACAGCGGTAACCACGCATTTCTCTCCCTGCAGCCTGCAACTGCAATCCCTCCGGCAGTTTGCCTTTCTCCATCTGTGATCCTGCCACAGGAGAGTGCCTCTGCCAGCGCTTTGCCACAGGGCGACGCTGTGAAAAATGCCATGTACGTAGTCAGTTTTTGTTATTACTTCTGCATGTGGTTTTAGAATTCCCCTCTCCCATCTCCCACCTTTTCATTACCAGAAAAGTAAACAATTAGTCAAAATTCAAAATAATTTTACAGCTGAATGCTCCCATTTTGCATTGACACATCTGGTTCTTTTTTACTGCTTGCAAACTTTTTTGCAATCAAATTACACTAGGAGGAGCACTCACAGGAAAGAAAGGCGATGCAAAATCATGTTCTCAGACCATCTTTGCTATTTCCAGAGCAACTTGCTTGCACAAATGCATAAATATCTGGCTATTCTTGCAGGGGCTGAACACCCATGCAATCTAGTAAGAGAAGCAATCTCACATGGCCAAGCATAGACAGGCAGCCCAGGAATGCTCCAGAGCATCGTTCATCCAGGGGAATAAGTTCTGTTGTGCTTTACATACTTAAATATTTGCTGTAAGAAATCTTTCGCTTTCTTTTTATCCCAGGTAGGATACTGGGGTCTTGGCAACAGCTTGTATGGCTGTTCTCCGTGTGACTGTGACATTGGTGGATCCCAGAATAACTTGTAAGTTGATGTTCTTCAATTTTTTTTTTTTTTTAATTTTAACTTTTATAAACTCTTAGGCTACACTTTCTAGTTAGGTTAGTAGAGTCTCAGTACAAATGGGAAAATAGACTGTAGACATAATTTCATCACATGCAAACAGTGTAAAGTCATGACAGGATCTTGGAAATTTATTTGCGATTTTAAAGGGAATTTACCTTTTTCCTTTGAAGCCAACTTTGAATCAGCTTGAGTCAAGATTTGTTTAATATAAAATATAAACTGCACAGTTTGAGAGAACCAGAGGCCCTAATGTTAATAGAAATTACAAGTAAGTTAGAGATTACATTTTTAACTTAGCTTCCTACATCTACTTCAAAAGCTAGAAATATCTTAATTTTTTCTGTTGTACTGGCTCCTATTCAAAATATGTAATTTCAGAAGCAAGCTTGGTTTCACCTGGGTTCCTTCAGGAGTTTGTGGGGCAGGGGTCTTCACTACTGCTGTTAGACTTCAGACATAGGAACACATAGTCCAATGCCCTAGAGCTCGTGAGCAGGTAAATCAAAGCTGGTAATCATCTGATGTGTTAAATAAGAGTGTATGTATATTAAAATTACCATATCACATCAAATCAAAAGTCCTTCTGATCTCATGTCATGCCTCTAAATTTATGGGTGATAGATACTTAAGAATCGTTACAGATACAGTAATAGATATAGGAACAGGGACAAGAAATGAATACAGGAATAGATAGTAACAGATGCTCAGGAAACAAAAGGATTTGTGCTTCAGGTGTGGAATGGAGGGAGAAAGACAAAGCATGTCACACCTCCTAAGCGATGAAAAAGTAGCATTGAATAAATCCAGCATCGGAAGGAGGAAACAGAAGGAGTGGGTAGTAGGAAGAAGTTTAATAGAGGAGGCAATCCGACAATGGAAGAAATGAAGCAAAGCTGAAACAAGGGTGGAGCTGAGTTGCTCTCACGCTGTGAGGACCCAGCCGTACCACACTCTGACATCCTCCCTTTACCAACTCTTACCCTAGGTGC
This sequence comes from Morus bassanus, assembly GCA_031468815.1. NCBI lineage: Eukaryota > Metazoa > Chordata > Aves > Suliformes > Sulidae > Morus > Morus bassanus. The sequence continues at coordinate 68,941,415 of CM062571.1, forward strand.
TCACCGAAGGACGGTCAGTGCAAGTGTCTTCCCAACATCGTGAGTCGCCAGTGTAACGAGCCAGCCCCAGGCTACTTCTTTTTACCCCTGGATTATTATATTTATGAAGCTGAGCATGCAAAGCCCCTTTCTGGCTCTGCACCCTTGGTACGTAGTTGGCTTTTTAGGTGTCATACTGAGAGGGGATCCATGCAGTGGTGGCACAGGAGCTGAGGCTGAGGAGAGGAGCCCTCGCTCAGGGAGCAGCTGAAGCGGCTCTTTAGCAGGAAGATACAAAGCAAGTTCCCTTGACCATCCTCAGTTCATCCTTGCTCTTCATGGACGTGACTATCCTGTAACTGTGGCTGTTACCAAGGAACAGTCACTGCAGTGTGGTGTGACCTGCAAAGATGTCCTTGCTGCTCCTCGAGTGTGGGCTGGTCTAGCATGAATTAGAGAAAATAATTTAATTATTTAAATTAGAGGAAAGTGTTTGAATTGCCAACAGCTATCATGAACTGTGATATTTCTGGGAATCTCCAATAGGGGAAGAATCAAATTCCTGTCTGCTCCATTGGACTCATTCCTGCTGCCTTATATAATGGCACTGATTGTAGCCCAATTTCCTCAGGAATTTGGCATCCATCTGTAATGTTTTTAGAAAAAATAATTTTTTTTTTCCTCAATATGGGGGTGGTTGTTCCCCATGCAGAGTACAAGTCTGGAATGCATTCCTTCTGCTGCCTATGTTTTCACTAACTTTTCTTCTCAGATGTGTTGTCCAGAAGCTATAGCGAAGGAATAATAAAAAAAAAATGTTTATTTGCAGGTCACATCCGCAAATATTTAGCTATAATCACAACCAGTAATCATTCTACAGTCCAATAATTAAATGGAAAACAGATGTCTGGGACATAGCTTAAGAGGAAGTGCAAGTTAATTGTAAGAGAGTGAGGGAAAAGGGTTTCCAGCAGCTGCTGGGCCATAGTTTAGAGTTTCACCCAGCAGAGAATAGAGCTTGTTTTAAGAATGTGGATTTTCATTTAGCTGCTTACCTACCGTTCAACATTGTTGAGACAGTGCTGTCCCCTCTCTCATTACTTTTACTTCATAGGTTAAACCAAGCACTCTTCCAAGGTGTGACATCTACTTCCAGAAGCAAGGCTATGAGTTCATGATTGAAAATGGAAAGATTGTGTTAAACAAGAGCAAGAAACGAAGTGTAAGAAAATCTGGACTGGAACAGGTAAATTGGTACTTTAATAGTTACTTAAGGTTACACCAAATACTCAAATTTTATTTTGCAACAGAGGGGAAGGAATGTCTGAGCATGTGGGATTCACAGTCCTAGACGTTACAATCCTGACACAAATGAAATCAATTTTTTTGGTACACGGTGGGGCTGGACATTTTATAATTCACATCGACAGGTTTGCTCTGCTATGTCCAGTGTCATTGTAGGCTCAGGTTCAATTAATTGTTTAGAAGGGAAGAGCCCCCATGAAAGGTAAAATCCTTTTTCTTGTTTTGCTTGCAAGACAGTTCCAATGTTTAAGTGTACCTAGACGTTAACATGGTACCTACTGCATTTAAATGCTGTCAGCTTTGTCATTGTAAATGTTGATATTTATTTACTCAACTTATAATGAAAAGTACAGCCATGTATGAAATCAAGCTTAATCTGTTTAAGGTTTGCAATGTGAATGCCTGGAGATGCCAAGTATACAGAGATGGATGGATTATTCTAGCCCTTCTTGTTGCTGTTGTTGCAAAGCTAGAGGAAGCTTTTCTCTATATGTGACCCTAAACAACCTACATTTGGGAGAGTTCTTATAGTGTCGATCGCAAGCTTGTTCAGAAAATGAGGCTGCCTGATGGCTGAAATAAGTAAATAACATGGCAAAAATACTTTCTTTAGGGTTTTTTTGTAATTTGACTCTGTGTGTTATTGAAAATGTCAATACATCTTTGCAGGGTATGGTGCAGTTTGGACAGGACTCGGCTGTGTCGGTGGTTTTCCGGCAGCCCAGTGCCGGCCGGTCTGTCACCTGGACGGGACCCGGCTTCGTCCGTGTTCCCAGCGGAGCTGGCCTGAGATTCACCATCAACAATGTTCCCTTTGCTATGGACTTCGATATCACGATTCGTTATGAGCCTGAGGTACTTGTGATGCCTTGTGTGTCTTGTGATGTTGTGATAGATGCAAGGTCTATTTTGTCAATAATAGGACACAGCAACTTGTCCCACTCTTTAAATTTAAAATTGTTTGCCTTTTTGTCTTTATCAACAGAGCGACATGCCCTCCACTGATCCCATTAACTCTTTCCACTCATATCTGAAAAATCAGTATCACAAATATTTCCTAAGCGTCGGCCGAGATTTCATCTTCTGAAGTTCCTCTTTTGGTACCTTTACTTGGACTGGACTTTCGTTCGCAAATCAGACACAGGCAAAATGCAGCTCCTTGTAGATGGGCATCCTGTATTTCTAGCTGGGACTTTCTGGGCAGGAAAGTGTGCACAGGCAGGAGTGATCTGAGTACATATTTATCCAGGGCTTTTGCAGACATCCAGTTTCCCAGTTGTGCCAGCTGCGCTCTGAGATGTGTGAAAATTGTAGGAAAATAGCCAAAATCTTATTTTTTGCCTGGACAAAATTTCTCTATGATGAAGACATGTCTAGGGAAATCTGTTAACCCAAATCTGGTTAAAACCCAGTCCGCACCCATGTCTTAAAAAACACAGGCAAGTGTTTTATCGGTACCAGTATTTGTACATGCCTTGCTCTTTCGCTTTGCAGCTCCCTGGGTCAATCCCACCACTCAAGATCCTCATTCTTTCTATTGTGTTCTGTTCTCTTACTGTCATTCTGAGGCAAACAAAACTCCCAGTGTCTTAAAACGTGAGAACAATTTTGCAGTGGGCTGGTTTGATGTAGCTTTTTCCTTCTAAGGATTAGATTAAGCAGTTGAATTTTAAAGACTTTTGTTACAAAGTCTTTAATATTTGTTATTCCTTATTAGATGTGAGAGGAGGCAGATAATGAAGGACAACACCGTGCTAAGAAAGGAGACAACTCCAATGACTTTAACAGAGCTGTTTCCATTTGGACCAGCTGACGTCCCATTTCCATCTCTGCTCTTCAATTAGCCATTCCAAATACAATGCATTTTTCACAAATAACATTATTTTTTAGTCCTGTAAAGAACAAAGAGAAAATCTGTTTTGTCACTGCAGTGTGCAATCATTCACATGGCTTTTGTTAACCCTGGCAAGGAGAAAGTGGGTTTTCAGATATGAAAAATGACCATAAATTTTGTCCTTTATTTATAGTCCTTGGAAGACTGGCTAGCAAGTGTTGCCATCCAGCCCACTGGTATTTTGTCAAGTCAACGCTGCAAAAACAAGGGCCGTTCACAGGAGCCACATGTGTTGCCTCTCCCAGCTACAAAGAGGTCTGACTATTCCTGTCCTTTCGCCTGTAGATTTTCTGTGTACAAATCTTTTACTGAAGCACTGCAGAGCAATAAACATGTGGGAAAGTGGGAATATTAGAAACACATGTGCGGCCTTTCCTGTTGCTGTCACACCACAATACCACGTAGGCTCTAAGGAAGAGTCTGATGCTCCTCAGCCTGGCAAAGGTTTGCCCAAGCCAGGAGACCAGTCTGAGATCCTGCTGGGGTTAGTTGTTGCTTTGGCGAAGATCCAACTCCAGCTATTTCAGTATAGAAAGGAAATATTGACTTAAAGTCACTGTCCTAGTCTATTTTCAAAACCAGCTTTTCAGCTTGGACCTATGTAAAGAATAGAGAGGAGCCAAGAGGATGTGACTGAAGTCTTGATCAGACAGGGACAGGAAAGGACAAATATGACCAGTGAGTTGCAAACTCCTTTGCTTGAAGTAGTAAAACCTGCCATTTCCAGTTTAATCTCACCAGGTTAAATCACACTTGGTGAATCATCCAGGCAGAAGTCATACAGCTTTCCCAAAGCCTGCAAGCAGTGCAGCTGGGTGTGCTCCTCCCCGCAGTAGCAGGGCTTGCTCGGGGCTGCAGGAGTTAGGATGCAGGCACAGAGGGGAGGGAGCGCTCACAGCATCCAGTAAACTTGCCTTGTCCCAACTCCTGGCTATAGCTGTGCTTTATTTCTGCTGAACAGGATTGCACTTCTGCAAACTCCAGTCTGCCTGGAGCCAGGAACAGAATATTCTGTGGATGTGTATTTTTCTCAGCCCTCTGCCTCTGACCCAAAGGTGAAATCATTCATCTTGATTGACTCAGTGAGTAGTTCTGTCACAATTCCCTTGAGGCTGTATTTATACCAGTGTGATTTTTTTTTTTTTTTACACAGACTTAACTCAAAATATTTTAAAACCATTTATAGTGTGTTTTAATAGAAGTTCTGGGAAGTGTGCTTCTGCTTACCTCCATTGGCACTGTGTTTGCATGTTTTTGTAGGGGAAGAGAGAATTGTATTTGTTTTAATTTTCATGGAGCAATACCATAATAGCTCATCAAGTCATACTTGTTGCATATGTTAATAGTCAGAGTATGTACCTCTATCAGCTGCTCATTTATTATGAGCACACTCCACAAATGCTGACAAGATACTGTGGTTAGGGATATAAATTCATGCAGTTCTTCATCACTTAGGTTTTTATAAAATCTCTATAATTTGTCTGAATCTAATTAAAAAATCATGGATATATTTAAAGATGACATTGGAAAAGTAAAATTAGTTCTGTACTTTCCCAGGAGTCGGGTCCAGACATTTCCCAAGTTTCCACCAAGTCAGGAACTGGGTGTTAGCTTTGGGTCCTTCTCTTGCGAAAAATATTTTTAAGTCCATTCCTCTAATTACTTATGTAGAACTGGACCTGACAAGTGCTGGCCATACTTGGACATAGAACCTTCAGCTGATTTTTCTCTATCTCAGTAATACAAGTAAAAATTTTGGCCAGATGCTGGTTTTGGAGTCATCAACATGGCATCTCTTAGAAGCTAAAACAGTTCTGAGTGTATATCTGTGGTCTTATTGTAATCTGACATTTTTATACACAGTCTTTTTTATTTGAAGAACTCAGGGAATCTAGACCTGCAGAATAAATGTGAATTTAGATGACTGAGCAGCACTGCAGTAGATTTGGAAATGCAGTGCTCCAGGCCTCTGTCCTTGCAGTGTGGAGCACAGTAAGAGAATGTGGGAAATTCTGGTTTTCAGTATATCTAAGCAAAAATATTTTCTTTTCCCTTTTCACGCCAAAGCTTGGACTTATTCCCAGAATCAGCTCTGTGGAGAACTTGTGCAGTGAAAAGGATTTAGATGAGTACCAGAAGTATCACTGTATTGAAATTGCATCAGAAGTTGGACCTCACATCCTGCCCGAAGTGTGCGCACGGCTCATAGTGAGCATGTCAGCCCGTATTCACAACGGCGCTGTTGGTAAGGAGCAACCTGCACAGGCAGCTCTTTTGGACAGTTACTGGTTTTCCCTTGAGTTTGCAGAATATGTTGACTGGGGAGCTCTCAGTGCATGGTGGTGTACTGAAGTGAGGCCGATCAGCCTGTGGTATGTATGGACATGCAGGGTACGTCCCGCTGAAGCCTGAGTGCGCTGCAAAAGCCTTTTAGTGGTATGGTTCTCGGAGTCCATCACACCTGGTGAGCTTCATGGAGCAGCATGACAGGGACCCTGGCAGCACTTGTGTGTTTTCTGAAGAGCATTTCAATCATATGCAGCTCCACCAGATGGCCAAAGCGCAAACTTTCCTACTTTTCTGGCTGCTGTAAAATGAAAGAAGAGTTTTTAAGCCCTCTCACTGGATGCTGCAGGCCAGCTGGATGCCCTGGTAGTACTCCAGGCATGATGGCACACAAGCTGATGTGCTGGAAGAGATTCACCAAAAAAACCTCAGTGGTGTCCCAAGCGAGAGGGGAGTGGCAGTTGGGGTTTGAAGCCCCAGGCAGTCTCCTGGACCCACAGCAGAAAGGGCAGCTGGGCTCGGTGGCTCAAGAGACTTCCCTTGTGTTGGGCCCAGAGAAATGGAGCTTCTCTGCACTTCCGGTAACAGGAGGGGCCTTTCTGGACAACTTTGGTGGCCAGCTCCTTTCAGAGAGCTTTGCCTCCAATGGACCTGATAGCATCTGCTTGGTTTGGGCTATTTTTAGGACTGATGCCTCACTCACACATCATGTGATATGGTCACGACTATGCAGCCACAGACCCACCTCGTTTAAGTTTGGGCTGTGCTGACTCCCCATTAGTCCAATTCCCATAGTGATGGGATTCTCCCAATGAAACATGGCACTTTGGCTTTCTAGTGCTGGCATCTGATCATCCTGGACAAACATTCTCTGTCAGTTAGCAGACCAGCTTCACTCAACAAGTTAGTCCAAGGTGTCCAGGAAGCAGCAAACAATACACAGGTGCAGGCTGTCTAAGTACTGCTTGCAGGTTATGTCCAGTGCTGCAACTAGACTTAGATTTATATCAAACCCTTCTAGACTTCAGGATATCTCCATTTTGGATTTACGTGTTGCTACGCCCTCTTCTGTCCTATCCCAAATATGTGCTGAAGGCAGTGCCCTGAATGTGGCACCTCCAACACTGAGACTTGTGCTAGTGCCTGATACACCATCACCATTGATGCTACAGCACCAAATAATCCAAGTCATGGTCATCAATGGTTAGTGAACCCCTGGTGAGAACAATCAAGCTCTTTCCTTCCTATTTTTAAGTGTAAAACCTGCAAGTTTACAAGAGCAGTTACACTCCTTTATAACCAAACCTGTTTTGATTTTCTTTCTGCTTGGCAGCATGCAAGTGCAATCCCCAAGGGTCACTGAATGCCAGCTGCAGTAAACTGGGGGGCCAGTGTCAGTGCAAAGCCAATGTTGTGGGACGCTGCTGCGACACCTGCTCTGCGGGCAGCTATGGCTTCAGCTTCCATGGCTGCCATGGTGAGTACTTGGCAGCCAGCACCAGTACCAGTACCAGTACCAGTATCTGGCTCTTCATGCATACCTCAACCTTTTAGGGCTTTAAATCCATGATTATCTGTGAAGCAATATAAAAAATGTTTCCACAAATAACGAATTTTTCCATCCCTGCTGCTCGCACTGCCTTCGAGCAGTGTCAGCAATGAGCAGGGTTGGTGGGAATACATACAGGACACACCTTTGCTTTTGGTGTTTTCCAGCATGCAAGTGCCACCCACAAGGCTCGCTGAGCACACTGTGTGACCAGGTGACGGGGCAGTGCTCCTGCCGCCGGGACGTGGATGGTCAGCGCTGTAGCCGATGTCTGGCTGGGTATTTTGGATTTCCCCACTGCCGTCCTTGCCCGTGTAACGGCTATACGGAGCTTTGCGACCCAGTGACCGGAGTGTGCCTGAACTGCCGGGGGTTTACAGCTGGAAGCCACTGTGAAAGGTAAGTTGATGGGCAGCACTGCAAAGCTCACCCAAACACTGGTGCTCTCTGAAATGCATGTGTAGCTGGGGGGCCCACCTACATCCCCATGAATGCATCAGTGACCTTAACTGGAAACACATACCTAAACCCAGGATTTAACTGGGCCTAGCTGCTGAATGGCAGGTACCTATTTATTTGTTCAGCAAATGCATGTGGGAAGGTGCATGTAATGCCTGTGGGAGGACTGTGGGCACAGCATGCACGCAACATTGCAGCAGGCTCCCTGCAAGAAGGCACTTGAGACGTGGGTGCCATGGCACCACATGCTTGGAGACGTGCAAAGCGCTGTGTATGAGATACACTGACACCTCCCAGCTTTTAAATTGCCAAGAGGCTAACCTCATGCTGAATACTCATTTTAATACCTGCAATTATCTCTGAGGAGCTTAAAAAACATGCCCTGTTTGCTGGTTCGTATTATTTCCATATGACCAGCAAATGACTTTTCCCATGTGTTCCAGCTCCATTCAAAACAGTGCTCCTTTTTTTTTATTCTATACACTGACAGCAGTATCACGGTTCAACATGGACATCAGAATTAAATTCGTTAGCTGTTTAGTTTAGTTTGGCTGGATTGTACCTTGTCATTCACTTTTAAGAGGATTTCCCCGTGAAACCTACTGAGATTTTCTTGCAGTGCTTTTGGACAATACAGCCTTTGGCTATTGTGCTTGTAGGTGGCAAATAGATTTAAAATGGGAGACTAAAATACTTGTTGCCCTGTGCCTCTGCAGGAGCTCCAGACCCCAGGGCGAGGATAATCAAACAGCCAAGACTTTTTGCCTGGCTTGTATATGTAGAGAATTGTGTTCCCATTTGCCATAGTAAAGCAGATCAAAGACTGAGGATGCTTCAGAAGCCGCTGTATTGCTGCAGCTGCGGGGCCGGGATGCAGAGGCAGTGGTGACAGGGGCTGAGCCCCCAAGGAGCCCTCAAAGCTCCCCACCTGTCTGGGTAACAGCACAGCCGCCACCGCCTCGAAACAGCCATCACCCCGGGTTTGCAGAACATGTCAGACAGAGCATGGCTGATTTCAATACATATGCCGCAGCTAAAATATGCAATATTCTCTGAGTGCTCTCAATGAATCATTGCTTTTTTGCCTATGCCAGGACTTTCTAATGTCATGCCAACCACTCTGTGTGTGTGTGTCTGGAAATAGATGAATATATGTGGTGATAGGTGAATATACAGGATTTTTACACGTCAGCTTTTGGCTGTCTATGCAGAGCATGTGTGACATGTCATATGTATATATTATCATTTAGATTAAAATTGTTCTAGAGCAGGTGAAAATCTTCAGATTATTCCTTGAAAAGAAAACATATGTGTTTTTCTTTTTGCTCCAGATTTTGGGAATGCAGCTCTGATTTTCCATTTTAGAACACCTTTGAAGCTGGGTATATCTGTACCATTTAATGGCGATGGCATTACAATGTCCTGGAATATTAAAATAATTATACATATATATAAATTGATTCACCTGCAGGGACTGAAGGGAGCACTTGACAATTCCTGCTGCTTTGTATTGACTGCTTTGACAGGTGCGTGGATGGCTATTATGGAAACCCTCTGAACGGAGAGCCCTGCCGCCCATGCATGTGCCCAGGGGCACCTACAAGCAATAGGTATTTTGCACGTTCCTGTTACCAGGACTCCCAGTCTGCACAACTAGTCTGCAGTTGTCTCGAGGGATATTCAGGTACAAAGCAAAATAAGGACTGGTTCTGATTCTGTTAATGTAAGAGAGAAAAATTACCATCCTCTGCCCATCCTCTGTTCAGAAATGACAAGTGAGGTAATGGTAATAAAATAGATTAGAAAAGTTAACACTCAAATTTACTGAAATTACATGGGTTAGTCTTGACTGAGACAAGTGGGAATTGTACAATTAGTGATTGAAAAAGGGATTCACCTACATGAATACAGTGAAGCCATTAATTAATCTGATGGCACTCTCTGGAAATGTCCTCCTTTCCATGGGCACTACGTTAACCTGGTGGGGAGGGGGAGGAGAACTGCAGTTGCTCATTACCTCTGAAAAACAAGCATTGCAAGCCCAAAACAGAAAGAACAGGGCATCAAAAAGACCTGATAAGATTTCCTAATCAGAGGAAATCTTTCTTCATATAGAGGAATCTTGCTTTGACATTATGCTCGAAAGTGACTGTTTCACCATTCAAATGGTCACTTTAGAAATGAAGTTTCCATTCTCAGCTGTCTCAAATGCAGATATTTTTGCAGCAAACTGATGCCTTACTTCCTAAGATCCCATTGACTTTAGCTTGAATTCCTGCAGGGAAAACTGAAGGTATTTCCCTCCCCTTGGGCATTAGAAAGATGTCCAGTGATGGAAGCAAACTCTAATGGGAACCACTGCCAAAACCAAACCAATGCTGTCATCTTTACTTAGGCCGGGTTCCTTTATAAGTCAAGAGCAGTTTTGCTTGAGTAATTGCTGTAGGGCCAAAATGATCCTTGTTGGTACTCACCCAGGGCACTTCTGTCCTCACAAACCACTGCAGTTCTCGGTTCTGGACTTTCTTCATCCTGCTCCTTCCTGGCAAGGCTCTTGGTCACCTCTGTGGCACTGGGCTCAATTCCTCAGAGACTGTGAAAGGCTCTGATCCTGAGGACCCCGGTGAAGGAGCAGAGTCCTTGGTTGAGGATGAGCCAGTGGATGAGGTTCCAGCACTACCAGACTGCCCAGAAAGTTTTCTGAGATGCAGAGAGGTAGCACCCCAGTCAGGGCGGGCATTGGGATGGTGTGCAGAAGTAATTGCAATGCCAGCAAGCAAGGACAGAACATCCCAGAGCTCCTCTGACCTCCTGGGGATGCTCCACTGGGTTACAGAAAGGAGGGCAGGTCTGCAGGGCTCTGGGTTGCTCTGGGAAAGGGCACTCCCCACCTTCCCATGCTGCTGTCAGGGCGAAGGCCCCAGAGGAAATCCTGCAAATATGCCATATCCTGACTACTGCCATTGAAAGGACTTTGCTGGAAAAAGACATTTGGAGGTGTTGTGTGAGGGGGTACCTATTTAGTCCTACTGAAAGGACTTCCTTGGTAAAAATGACTTGGGATAAGGAGAGTGCGTTTCCATCAGATTTCAGTGTGGGAGATGTAATTTAAACTGATCATAGGATTAAAGGGCAACAGTCTCATACATGTGGATATTTTCAACTGGAAATGTGCATTTGAATAGACAGGCTGAATCTTTTAACAGTATTACTGGAAATTACATGTTTCACTTGAATTCCCATCAGCCGGCAAATATTTTCACTTTCCTCTCCGACAGGCAATAGGTGTGACGAGTGTCCTAGTGGCTTCTACAAAAACCCAGGCAGCCCTGGGCTTGACTGTGCGCCATGTCCCTGCAATAACAACATTGATGTGACAGACCCAGAGTCCTGTAACAGGGTCACCGGGGAATGCACCAAGTGTTTACACAACACCCATGGAGCAAACTGCCAGTTCTGCAAACCAGGGTATTTTGGCTCAGCCCTCGATCAAAGCTGTCAAAGTAAGCAAGCAACAGCACTGCAACTGTGTATTACTACCAAAAAAAGTTTTAAAGAAATTAGGCTATAGGGAGAGGTTAGCCCTTGGAAGGACAATAAAGCTAAAGCAGATCAATGGAGCAAAATATGAGAATACCAAATAGATTTCTATCCAGTGATACAAATAACTGTTAATATGGCATCTATTAAATTCTTCGTCATCCAAGTCTCACTCAATCTCATACTGAATATCCCTCCTAGGAAACACTCAGTTGTGAAATGAAATCAGTACTCTGTGTTAGAGAAATAAATGTGCATTCAGCCCACTCAGGAAGGAATCAAAAGTAAAGGAATCAAAGATAACTGTTTATCCATGTTGCTGGCTGATGCCAATTAAGCAGTGCTCCATTAACCAGATGATCCCTTGCTGAGCTCGCTGCCTTACCAGTTGTTTTCATTAAGTGGCTAGAATTAGACTGTTCAGGCAATTTAATAGACTCCATGAGGACACTGTCAATAACTCAGCACTTTTAACAGAACGGCAGGAATGTAAGAAAAAGCAAGGCATAAGCTTCTTTGCCAACATTTTTCAAAGACTATTTTCACAAATGTGCGTGGTTGAGGGTCTAATTTCTACAGGCCAGACAATTACAGGTATTTTCAAGAAACTGTTTTTCTGGGAATCTCTAAAATACAGTTCAAGCCCATTCCTTGTTCAGTCTTGGAAGATGTCTGTTAGAAATGGCTAAGCAAGAACTTTTGGTTGCTCACAAGGAAGGCTTCTTATCTTACTTGGCTTACTGGGGTTTCCCATGCTGGATAGTGCCTGCTGTAAATCAGCTTCTCCTTGCCCAGCATATTTAACATTTCATTCACTACGCCTTCATTTTTTTGTGCCTCTATTAAAAGTCCTGAACGTTCCCAGTAAGTTTGCTCAAAGCCATATATATGCTATCATGGAAAGATAGGTAAACCATATGAGATTAAAAATGTGTTCAAGATTACTAGAAGTAAACCTACAGCATGGGCTTTATATACAGCTCTGAGTGTCCATACAGCTCTGTTCATACACAGCTCTGATTGTACATACCAACTGTCTATAGTATTGTCTGCTGTAGTAATTGTCCTTCTTTTTCCAGGGTGCACGTGCAATCCAGCGGGTGTTTGTCCTGCCATGTGCCCTGGGGAGGACACAGCCTGTCTGTGTGACCCAGCCACGGGAGCTTGCCCTTGCCTGCCCAACGTGGTGGGCATGACATGCGACCAGTGTGCCTCTGGCTACTGGGACCTGGCTAGCGGGAAAGGATGTCAGCTCTGTGACTGTGATCCAAAAAACTCCCAAAGCAACCAGTGCAACCAGGCAAGAAAATTACTCTGCTTTCCAGGAACCAGGGTGGTACTGTTTTGGCATAGCATGGTGTCGACCCTGTTATAAGTGAGGATAGCTTTTTGTCATGCTCCCTGAAAATAAGAAGTCTTTGGAAGTTTGCAGTTGGTGCGATCACACTTTGAGTCGTTATATCAAATGTGGTGTTCTGATAATGTGGCTCTGCTCATAAGCAATTTCTCTTTGCCCGTGTGTTTCTTTGTGAAGTAGATCTTAGAAATACTTTGTAAGAAAATGTCACATAGGAAAAAACTGCCTCGTAAGTATATGTATAGGGGAGAAGAAAGTCCAGGCTTGGACCCAAGAGTCTTATGAGCATTTTTTTAAGTGTTTATTTTCATGAAGTAGCAGCTGTGGCCATTACATTAATCATGCCTCATCTATCAGACTGCTAGAGGACCTTTTCTCATCTTTAATTCCTATGCACTTTTTAGGGCTAGAATGTAGAAAAAATAAAACAGTGTTTCAGAATAGAGAGGTGAAACTGCTCTCATGGAGTCAACACCAATTTTGCTATTGACTTCAGAGCACCAGGAGCTTATCCCAAGCTCTTGCTGATGTGCTTTCTCATGTTCCTTTCAATATACTTTCTGTTTGTTCCACTTTATTTAGTGGATTTATTATTTTTCCTAGCAAATGTAGCTCTTAACCTCAAAGAACTACTACTGTTTTTCTGAGCTGTACCAGTTATCAGAGCTGTAATTCCCTGCAGTTTAATTTAATAGCTGAATTCCAAAATAAATTTTCTAGAGCAATGTGCATAATGTAACCTCAAGGTTTTCAGTTACAGTTAATATATCATGTAGTTAGAAGTTGAGATGTTAAGATGACTACTGTGCTCCAGCAAAAATAAGAAATTAATCTGTTTTGCAAAGGAAAAGAATCCTCTCCCAGATCATAGCAGAGAATGAGTTCCCAAAGAGCATCTGTAGACTGGAACATATAAAATGTTTCATATTAGTAAAGTAAAGCCACCTCTCAAAGTTCATTTTGTTTTCACAACCTTCAGGAGGAAGATGGGAAAGGTGGGCCAATACTGTATAAACCATGGTGTTCAAAGACTGTGTGCAAGGAGTGTCACTGCAGTCCTGATATAGCAATATGACATAAGTCACAGGGAGAAAAAGAAACCCAGTAAATAATGTATATGCATCTATATGACTCTGCAGGAAGTTATTTAATCTGTCTTCACAGCTAGAAACTGTCTTTACAGCTTACAGGCCAGTGTCCATGTAAGCTAGGTTACAGCGGAAGACGTTGCAATGAATGTAAGGAAAATTACTTTGGCAACCCCCAGACGCATTGCATTTGTAAGTATTACTAAGTGGGGACAACTGGATTAGAAACTGCCTCAAAAGAAACATTTTCCTTTTATATTCATAGGGGAGGCGGGACATACATCTGGAGAAGCAGGCTTCCATACATTTGTGTGTATGAGATGGATAAAAGCATTTGTATTATTTATCTATATTCCTTCTACAGTTATGATGGGACCATGGAAGTTAGAGACAAAGAGCCTTTAGCCAGGCAGTACACATTGCTCTAACTCAAACACCGGTTTGCTTTTATTGTCTCAAAATGCATGATTGTACCTTTTGCATGCATTAATCCCACAGAAAAGGAACAACTGGACATAACTTGTTGTCCCTTTCTTGCAGCGTGCGAGTGTAACCCGGAGGGAACCATCCAGCCCAAGTGTGACAGAACCACCGGCGCATGTAACTGCCGCGCTGGTGTCACCGGCCGGTTCTGCGACCAGTGTGGCCGCGGCTTTGCGAAGGACTTTCCCTCTTGCCGCCAGTGTCATCTTTGTTTTGATCAGTGGGACACTGGAATTACTGCCCTCACTCAGACTGTGCAGGGGTTAATGCGGTTTGCTGCAAATCTCAAAGATAAAGGAGGACGAATGCCCAGCTGTGACATGCGCTTCAAAGCCTTTGAAGATGCCATTTCTGAAATTGAAAGAATTTTGAGACATCCTGTTCTTTCGCTGGAGGCCTTCTCGGGCATCAAGGATTTTCAGGGCTACATTCAGTAAGGGCTCGGCTGCTCCTGAAAAAACCCCTTGGCTGAGAAAGCAGTCTTCCCCCTGGGCTCCACCAGCCATCCCTACACATCAAGTCCCGCTTTTGATCAGCACACAGATGCTGGAATACTAAGTCACTGTTTTGAATAGATGTGTGAATAAAATAATCCTTATACATATTACCTGTCTCCCACAGACATATACTTAAATGCTGGAATTTTCCAGTTCATCCTAAGAGTTTTCTAAATAAGCCATTACAAGTAAATGTTCCTGCTCATTTAGAAATTTATCTCTTGTCCCCTGAAATATTGTGTATCTCAGTTCTAGTTTAAAAGCAATCCGGTCTGACTTCTGCATAACTGCCATTTTCCTTTCAGACAAAAAGTTGCACGAATGGATCCCCTTCACAGTACACTGTATGAGTTTCCTGACCTTGACAAGAACATAAAAGACATTGGGGAAGAAGCTGACCTAGTGTATGAACTTCTACAACAGAAAATACACCTGCATCAAAGTTTTCATTACTTGAACCTCAAAGGTAAGGCACCCAGCAATTAATTTAAATAGATGAACATTTTCCATGAAATTTCAGGATGTTTTTCTCACCATTGAACCACACAACATTTCAAGGATTCCTAGATTTTAGCTTCCTATGGTAGCACAACAACATAAATACTAACAACATTTTACACTGACTTTCCAAACTCCCTTTTATCTTAAAATGCTATGATTTCTATCATCTTTCAGATGCCTGTGCCAGGGTCGTGTCAGTCAGAAGTCTCATGAATCCTGATGTTAACATCAGGATTTAAAAGCCACCCAGTTTCACAGTATAGACTCACAGATCATACAGTAGAATAGCAAAGGATTTTTTCCCCACTTCTGATTCCTCTTGCTTTTAGCAATACTTAAAGAATGTTGTACAGCAATGGTTTGTTTAATTAAAGCAGAGAGTCAGAGTGCAGCTTCTTAGTGTTCCCATGGGAAAATACATGACTTTATGTGGTAAGGAACTAGCTCTCCATCATCAAAAAAATGTGAAGTCAGAACTGAGTTCCTTGGTATTTTTGAAAGCATTACACCATCTGTGCTTGAGCTAAGTGTAGTCTCCATCAGCTGCTAATAGCAGTAATGACAATGTCAGAGACTGGTTTCTGAAGAAAGACGGGGATGTATCAGTCAGGGATCTTGAACAGATGCTAGATCATCCACAGTAGCAGCAGATTGTCAGCAGTATACTCTCCAAAGAGTTGGCTGCCAAGATATGAACCCCCAGAAGATAAGGTGTGCACTACAAAAGACACAAGCTACAGGCAATGCACTCCCATTTACAGTTCCTCTATGTTTCGTTGGGGCGAGAAAAAGATTGGCCTAGACAAGATAGAAAAAAAAGAAGGAAAAGTCAACAGAATACAAAGCTGAGGGAAAGGAAGAGGGGAAAAGAAGGATTAATTAAGATTTAGGTCTTCTGTGCCCTGTTCTACTTGGCAGCGCCACAGAAGCCAGCTCTTCCTCTCAGGTCCCTGCATGAGCAGTCAGCACAGCTCTCCCAGGCTCTGCTTCCCAATTCAGCTGAGTCTTGTGCAGACTCTGAGAAAGGCAGGAAGGCAAAGAAACAATAAATTGCAGGGAGGTCAGTGGATGCACAGTTGAAGCATCCATGGTGCTGTTTGGTCATGTTCCAAACCCGCTCTGTCTTTCAGCCTCAGGAGATGGATAAACAACGCTATAAAAAGCACACGGGGGTGTGGGGAGGGGAAGACCTTGAATTTAAGCTGAATGTCTGGTCAGGGCCACAAATATTCATTGGTCTTGCTACGAAGCATCTAACAGCACAGAAATAAAATTTCCCTCAAGAGAACCAGCTTCTCTGATATCTGGGAGAAAACCTGGCTCCCTCACCTCATCTTCATTTCAGGACCAGCAGCACATGCTAGGTATGGCTCTGTCTGCTTTTGCCTCTCTCTATTTTGCTGGCCCAAGCACGTAGGGTAGAACAGGATATGGCCACGTACCCCATTTCACGTACATTTGGCATTTCTGTTCTAGACACATGTGGGGAATGGGCTCCTACCTCCCTCTCCTTGCAGAGGATCAAGTGAACAAGAATTCAGGACTCAAGAGACTTCCTTACAGGCATACATTCAGCCAGCTGACCTGGAAATGTCAATATCCAATGATGAATTAAAATCACTAGAAAAAACAAAACACAAGTGTCCTTAAAAGAATGTTTGAAGTTTATGAGATCTCATTAAATTATGGCTTTCCAGCCTTGGCCCCTGGCTTTGCAGCCACTGTGGTATAGTAATGCAGCAAGTACAGCTTCCTAGGCTGTAAATCAAGCCTGTGCTAGGACGCTGTGTTTAACATAAAGGAACTTGAAAGCTCTACAGCTCCATCACAAACCAAGCATGAAAAATGCATTTGGGCCACTTAATGGAGAGCTGAACCACTGTAAAATATTCCTGCAATGGAATTTTTGCACAGAAAACAGTGGCTGGCTTAGATATGGAGTTACAGCAGCCTCTTGCCAGCTATTTTGTATAAGGAGCTAACTTTCAACTGTACATTATTTCCAAGAGTTATAAGATAAAATGAACAGCCATGGTTCCACACGATAACTAAACATTGTTCAGCTTCAATCAAAGCAAGGCCAAGGGCTTTAGAGCCTGATTCAAAGCACGCAGGACTTGATGAGTGCCTTCTCATTGACTTCAACTAGTAACTGAGTCGGTAACCAGCACCAAGAGGGGTGTTAATCAATGACCTCTAATGTTTTTTCACTGCCAACACATCAGTTCTGGCTCATTGCACATAACTTCTGCCTGGGATCTGGGGACAACTTTGGGTTCTCTGGAGATCTGGGAAGCCTCAACAGCAGCAGCTTTAAGTTATGTGTTTTGCAAAAGGCCTGAGTCCTTTCCTTAGGATATTAATCTGCAAAATATGTAATATTCTCCAACCCTTTTGAGTCTGCTTAAGGGAAAACTTCCACTAAGCAAACAAAAAACACTCTTGCTGGAAAGTATTTTTTGCCTGGCTACAAGCTTATCATGGAAATGCTTTTTTGTTTTTTAATGCATCAACCCTGAAATTGGATTTTCCAGAGCCAAAGAAAACTCATAAATTCCCATTTCTAATCTAAATTTTGTCCTCAGCATTTAACTTTTGGGTGCTCTGCTGGACAGACAGGACAAATGCTTTCCTGACTCACAGTCAGAGAGCTGATCATTTCATAAGTTTTACAACTAGCAGAAAGAGTTCTTCTGCCTAAACTTCAAAACAGCATGAAGGACAGGAGCTTTATCAAATCAACAACAGCAGCAATGCATGAGCATGAGATGAGTGCAGATTAGTAGCACTTTGTGTCATTAATGGGATCCCCTTCATATTTTTGTATCTTCCATTGGCTTCTCATCCACCTTGGACTCTGACGAATGACATGGGATCCACTGTATTTGCATCTATTTTAGCAGGTTTTATGAGTATCAATAACTATTCCTGTTTGGCAACTGGCTGAGTAAAGGATTAAAAAGCTTGACTGAGGAAATGATAGCTCCTGTCCCTCCCTGCTGTCCCAAATCAAACACCAGTGACAGCAAATGGAATCACCTGTCACTCACCATTTGTCCTGAATTCAAGTAAATACATGAATTAAATGCCACCAAAATGCAGTCGGAACTAAACCCTATTTCTGTTGCTACAGAGGCCATCAGCAACATTAGGAAACACTTTGAAGTATCATTGCTGGCAGAACAGAAGACCAGTGGGACAATCCCTATTGTAAGATATTCAGAGTACACCAGGAGCCACGTGCTTGCTATGTTGGGCCACCAGGCCTTGAAAGCAAACAATGTGCTGGATCAGCTCAAGATGATCAAAAGCCCCAACATCCAAAACTTGAATGAAAAGGTAGGCGCTGTGAATTTTGAATCTCTTTTTTGATGCTGTCAGTAGGTTTTATTTTAAGAGACTGCTTACATGCATTTTTAAATCTGGAAAATTACACTTCCCTGGCACAGACATGCAGTAGTCATGTCAGAAACAGCTGCATTTCTCAGCTGTGGTTACTACCACCCTTCTGGGAGCCACTGCTCCCAGGGCAGACCCAGCACAAGGAACTGTTTAAGCACTCTCTAGTCTCAAGAGGACATCAGTGTAGATTCAGAAAGATTAACCCCAACCTCCTCCATCAGTAACTTAAACTAAGCAGAGCAACTTTGGCCTGGAGTGGTTGGAGAGTGCTCACAAATCCTTTACATCACCCATGGGAGAGGAAGGGATTTCTGTCCTGTGGGGCAGCAGTGAATACCTGATAGTACCTTCAGCCAGCCCTGCCATATCTGGAAGAGATCATCCATCTAGGCCTTTAGTCTCAGCATCTGTGTCAAACTATATGGAGGGCTAGACATGGTACCATGTTGTGTGAGAGGCGATCTGGATCCTTTAGAACAAGCCATTGACCCATGGGCTGGATATGGCCGGGGACAGTTTCAGCCCTTTTGCCATAGCCAAGTGAAGCAAGGGTCTTAGTGCAACCCATGGAACCCAACAAATGGCTCCTGCAAGGATGCTTGGAGCTTGGCTGCTACTGCATTCTTCAAGTCAGGGGAGGGGGACCTGTAACTGGCAGCGACACCCATCTTTGAAGAGACCAGACCAACGTCTCTTTGGGAAAATCCCATCCTATGCTCAATGTCCATATGATGTCAAACATCTTACTTCCCCCAGGAGTGTATCTCAGGCCCCCAGAGGAGTCCTGACATAAGCATCTTCCTTATTGCAGATCTGTGGTGTGCCAGCAGACCAGCCCTGTGTCACAGCAGCCTGCGGGGGAGCTTTGTGCCGGGACAGTCAGGGACTCAGGCAGTGCGGGGGCCCAAACTGCAGCGGAGCTCTTCCTCGCTCCACTGATGCCTTCAGGAAAGCTGAGAAGACTGCTGTGTTGCTAAATAACTTGACTATTCAGCTACGGGAACCTGAGAATCAGGTGCTGTACATCAAACCTACATTTGTTCAGTGAAATGGATGGAGGATGAGATTTGGGAGGTCACAAATCCACAAAAACTCACCTGCTCCTTGGACAAAGAGCAGTGACATAGTGATGGACCCTGTCCCAACACCATAGACCTACTGTGGTTCAGAACTGGGAGTATTAGGTGCCAGTCCCACCGAGAGACTGTGGCTCTAGCTGTGCCTTCCTCTTCGTCACAGTTGCCAAGGTCTCATGGGTCATGGTGCCCTGTGCCTATGGCAGTTGGTGGCATCAGGCTAGTATTGTCTATATTTTTATTAGGAAAGATTCAAATGGCACCGTTTGTCAGTAGCCTGAGTACGGCCCATGCTTATTGCAATGGGATTACTACTGTGCATAGCGTTAAGCTCTATTTATACAACTTCATATTACTCTTATGTTTGCCATTAAATAATTTTTGCAAATAATTTCAAGACAAAGCTTTTCTGCCCCCGGTGATGTTTAGAAGGGCAACAAGTAGTTGCTGTACTGCACAGTAGCAGTGAAAAAGAACTCAGGCCAAGTGTGGCCAATGCAACACGTGCCAAGGAAACAAAACGGACAAATCCCAACACACCAGTAAAGACAGTTTGTTCTTATTAACAATCAGAGATGATGCCTGTTACAGTTACAGGCAAAACACATTTTCCAACAGAAATGCCATTCTGCTGTGGCTTTGTCCTGTCCCTGCAGGATGCCTGGGCATCCATTTCCTCTTTTTAAAATGCACCCGACACTCTGCATCACAGCTAATGGGTTTAGAAATGAGCAATTAGGGCACATGCCTGGGGCCCCAGGACACAGAGGGGCAGCAGCAAAAGGCATCTGCCGAGGTGGTGAGCACCAGGCTGCCGCTGCCGGGACATTGCCTTTGGCGCTCACAAGCCTCAGGCAGCTCTGTGATAATATGAGTGAAGCATTTCGAGATGTTTCAGAAGTAAAAACATCACCATTTTTCTTGTTGCGTGAGGAAACAGTGAATCTCTTCCCTATGGAGACCGCAGAGAGGTGGTACCTCTGCATTTCCTTAAGGCAAAGCATAGCCCCCAGCAAAGCGAAATACTGTTGGAATTCGATGATTAATTTAAAGCTCTCATTTAAATTATCAAGAATACTAATTTATTGACAAAATGTAACTTTTAAAGACAAGCTTTAAACTCTACCTTCCGCATTTGTGTCCTCTTAAGTGTATTTTTAACAGCGAGTCCAATGTGAAAAGGCAAATGGAATTATGTGCCTTTTCTGTACTGAATCCAATCACTGACATGCTGCAGTACTGCAATACAAAATAACAGTCAGCACCTTCTTTTAGAAACAGAAGGGGCTGTAGTTTAGCAGTGGTTGTGGAAAGAAACTAAATGCTTGATTTGGGCTTTTTCTGAGGCCAGAGGAAGGCCATGATGTAGCAACTTCTGGAGTTCCCCAAGGGGGTCTCCTACTACTTTTCAAAGCCACATCAAGTGATTCCAGCTGAGGCTTGGATCAAAATTATTTTTGTGTCAGAGCTCAACTTGCCAAGCAATGATAGATAACCTCCAGGAAATGGCACTGCTATTTCTAATAATATTTCCAGGTTGAACGCGTTAGAAAAATGGCAGAAGACAGCAAATTGAAAGGCTTGGAATTTAATGGGCAACTGGAGACAGCTAAGAATCAAATTGAAGTTGACCAAGAGATCACTAAGGAGTTCATCCGTAAAGTGAGAGACTTCTTATTAGGTAAATATGCAAAATTCTTTTTGACTAATTTTTAATATATATTCCAATATAATATAGCATAATAGGTGGCCAGAAAATTGCCTAGCTGCATACACATCAAATTTCTTGTTTACCTCCTGATCTGCATAATCTTTTTCAATCCCTTTTTTCTAGTGCTTCTTTCTCCCACATGACAGTACTTTGTATTACTTTTCCAATAGATCTGTTATGTTCTGATTGTCATCTTTCATTAATTTGCTTAATTTGAAGCATGCGAGTAATTCCCTCAGTTCCTGCTTTATCTGAGTAAAGGACTACTAACATAAATTCATACAATATATAATGTCCAGGCATGTCCAATGCATCCTCAAATTGCTATTCCACCCCCTCTTCCAGGCCCATAAATAGAGGCTCTCCATAGGGAGCGTGGGAATTAGGACACATACTGCTCTGTCGTCTCCGTAAATCTGTAACTCGAGGAATCAAAGGATTCTGGTAGAACTTCACAGTTCTCATAAAAAATAACAAAACAACCATATATACCTAAAAACGTTTTCCACCCTCGCGACTGTAGAAAAATGCTGTAAGAAACGGAACGTAAGTTTTTTTACCAGATGCACATCAAAGGAGTTCAAAAGTGATAGGACTTTTTTAATTTCTTGAATGTAGCTGATCTTATAAGTTTCTAAGGATTGCATGTTGGCAGTCCTTTGGCATTCATACCATCCAAATGGGAGGGAGGGTAGAGGACAGAGGACTTCCTTTGTTTAGCAACATTTAAGTTATTTTATTGAATTGGAAGAAAAACTCCATTTTAAGTCCTTAAGATTCTTAGCTTTTTATTTGATAGCAATTGAAAATTCCACCTTTGGCTCTTCTTTTATGTTTCTTAGTAGAAATACAGCATTTACTAACAATTATAAAAGCGTTTTTTCATGAATTTTGGTTTTGTAAATTGAAGTTTAAGAACTGTAACAGCTGAGATGCATACAGTTACATTAAATCTGCCATAGTCTACGTTGGCATGAATGGTAGTTTTAGATGAATATATTTCTACAGAAAATGGCTCTCAGGAATGCACTACTGTTTGCACAGTAAATGTCTTCTATTTAATTCTTAGTGAGTTACTTTGGAGCATTAGCACAAACATTTAATATGTTTCAACTGGTTTATCAACCAAGGTCTTGTCTATAAAGGGAAGCGAACAGAAAACAGAAGTAATGATGGGACTTCACAAGGCATTGACTAACTCTGTGAGTGCCTGTGCCTCTTAGCAAAGAACTAGGATGAGATCGTTTGTAAGGGGAGGTGTCAAAGAACATTTTTTCTACTGTAAATTCTCATCCTATCTGAGTCTGACCCAAGTTCTCTCTGTAGCTTAGCCTTTCTCATTAACCAGCGAAGGAACCACTTTCTCAATATTGTGGCGACTCCAGGGAAGGGATTACACCCACCGGCTGGCTTGGAAAGCTCCATTCACACCCCGTCTCTCCAGCGCCTCTTTGATCTGGGGGCCGACAGAGAAATGGGCTCTGACACATCTAGCTGTGCTGTGCACTGATTTAAAACCTTCCATGGGCTCAGTTCTACATCAGAATTTTAATAACCCAGTTCAAAGTGGGTTCAAATACTTATTTTAGCTAGCTTTGACAACACTAACAGCAGTACCTGGAAGCATAATATTAAATTACAAAATGTTGGAGATAATTCTCTCACCCCCGTGCTGTGCCTGTCAGCTTTATTCTGCCACATAACTCAAAGGGTAGGCAGCCATAGTGATCATTTACATTTCACTGGGAGGAAGGAGCCACTTCAGGATACCCTCAGCTCCATTTCTTTTGCAGATGAGAGTGCACCTCCAGAAGACATCGAGAAGGTGGCAAATTATGTTCTGCAAATAAACCTTCCCTTGACTCCACGAGAGCTCACGGGCATGCTTAGCAAAATCAGGAGCATTATGAACCCCTGTGAGAAGTACAAACTGAATGTGAGTAAGAGGAACAGAAAAAGGGAGGAAGTTCGGATGCTGCTGGTGGAGGCACAAGAAGCCGAGTGAGTAGGGTATTCTCGTACTGATATGCTAACTCCAGCTGGGGTGGCACTGCGCACAGTAGGACTGCTCCATACCCCAGGCAGTATCCGAGTAACACTGGAGGGAAAGCTCAGATGGCAGCAGATTTCAGCTTGCAATTTCCACAGGGCCTCTCCAGCAGGATCGAGCCACGATCGCTCGGGCTGCGGGAGCCAACATGCTGCGAGGAGGCAGCTCCCGCCAGCTCTTGGCTCCTCTGCCTGCTGAGTCAAAGAGGCTAAGGCAGCTACATACTTCCATGGTGGACCTTGTGGATCATTACATCTGGTTCACTGGGAGGTTTAAGACGGGGAGAGAGAAAATATGTTCACCCATAAGCGAGCTTTCCTTACTAGCAGTGCACCACCAGGCAGCTGGCAGCATCCAGCCTCACCTTTAATACAGCAGCTCATGTGCTCCCACACAAGGTCCCTTACTGAGGTTTTGCTTTGCCAACTTACGAACCACAATTTTAACAGTTGTTGTTGGACTCGAGGGAACATTCCTGCATGTGAGCATGGGTGCCTTTGAAACATGTTCTTGCTTTGCTCTCCACACAGTGATCCTACACACCCTTCTATTTTTTCATTTTAGCAAAGCATCTAAAGCTCTTCCACCTGTGGGTGAAATTAATAATAAACTAAAAACTGTTGCGAAGTCCCAAGGACACTCCAAAAACACCTTCATACAGTTAAATGAAGAGATACGAGGCATCAAAACACAAATCTCACAGGTATCTCCCTGTAAATCTTTTGATTTACTTCATACATTTGAGTAAAAGACACTTCATCTCGAAGTGTCCGTAATGTAAACTTAAATAAATAAAACCAGAATGTGGTGCAGATATGACACCGTTTCCATAATTTTTAAGGGTCTCCTCTTGTTAATCAGTTGATATTAATCTCCCTCATTACCATGCTCTGCAAGCTGGAGGGACGTTGCATAAGAAACCACAGCCTTCAATTGCTCTGTTTTAGGCTGAGAACCAAGTGAACAAGACAAACGACGAACTAAATGGCTTGTCAGCAAAACAGTCTGAGATGGAAGATGAAATTGCCACATTGCGGACAAAAATGCTGATGAACCAGAATCAAGCTACGAAGGCAAGAGCAGGGGCAGAAGCAGCACACAAGCAAGCCCAGAATATTGATAACGTAAGCCTTTCTGCCACGTATTAAGGGAAAAAAGATTCCCTCCATGTTTGACAGTATTTTTGATTCAGAATTGTAACTGTGTTGCCCTGCTCTCCTCAAAACCGTGTTAACGTTTTCCTTATGCCATGCAGTGTAAAATGCCACAGGTTAAAAATAATTTCTTTTTTATTTTAAGGCCTCTGGCAAATAACACTTCTGTTTGCTTTAATGAAAGAAAACATACACATTTCTCTGGCTACTCCATGACGTTTTTCCTTGCACTGTGTATAAGACACGTAGTCACCATGGGCACCAGTAAACACAACAGAACAAATCACAAAACCAGATATTAAAATACGTGAGTGATGAAAGCAGCTTGGCCATTCATCCCATGCCATTCTCCTTCAGAGGAAACTGTTGTGGGAGTTACTTGGAGTTTTTGGTTGGCCAGGTGCTTTTCAGTAGCTCCAGTTTTTAAGAATGAATTGAAGCAGCCAGAAATTTGCTAAAATTCCAAGGAGAACCAGGCACTCACAGCGCAAGCTTGGAGCATGACCACGCTTCCAGGTTATAAGAAACCTAGCAGAAATCTAAACTGCAGCCTCGACAGCAATCTAAATTGGCACAGAATGGAGTTAGCCAGTAAACATTACTACAGCCAAAAATGTAAAAAAATAAAATAATAAAAAAGTGATGCTACAGGTAATTCATTAAATTTGAATTAAGCCTTACAGCAAAAATGAACTTTGCAAAAAAGCCCTACCAAAAGAAGTAAAAACAGCATAAGCTTTAAAAATCTTAAACCATATTTTCTTTACATCCTCACCCTCCCTTGACACTTTACATTGCTCCACTGGCAGTTTAATTGATTTTTATCAGGTTTTGCAAAGCATTGTTCAATGTACACTCATGGATTTTTTTTTTAAAGATTTAAAAGAATGAGAGATTTAAAGTTTGGTTCAAAGAGGATATTCAAAAAGGTATAAAAATCTCCTTTGGTACACCAGATTAATTATAAGATGCTCTTAAACTAAGTAACGGCTTTTTGTTACAGGAATTTGCTGACATAAAAAGAAAGTACACCATTCTTCAAGAAAAGCTAAAAGCCCGAGGACCTCCAAAAATAACACTAGAAAAAGTGAAGCAGCTGAAAGAAGAAGCAGAAAAACTGGCTGAAGAGACTGAAAAAAAAATTAAAAGAATAACAGGTGGTGTTCTCACTTCCACAGTGAGTGGTGAAAGTTGTGACAGTCATGAATTAAACTGAAGTCCTTGCCCACAGACACTAACAGACTAGGTTCACCTGAAATCAGGTTTAAAACAATTTAACTGGTGAAAATCCCCGCTTGAAGCTACCCGAACATTTTAAAAGCAGTTAAATTGATTTGGCTTACGCATTTTTTCTGACATAAACTGGTTGCTATAAGCAGCGTTTAACAAATGTCCATACAGGGACTTGCAGTGATTTGATTCAGACAGTTTAAAAGCAGGACAAGTGCAAAATCTGCATAAAACTTGGCTGCAGTTTTAGCAGGGAGCTTTGATTTATACACTTGCTTTGGGCATTTGGACCTTAAATCTTTCCTCTGTGCTCTGTCTTTTCTTACATTACCCGAACGATGGCTCGTGTTATCGAGAGCTGCGGGGTAGCTGCTTTTCATCAGTCCATACTTGTTCCCCTTCAGACATTATCTCTGAGCAACGGCAGAACAAACCAGGTACAAATAGTGGCTTGTTCGAACACACAGAGAAACACCTGTGTCCCACAGCAGGCAGCAGGGCTTGGGTACGTGCCCTGGTCATGTTGGTGCACACTCTGGTGTCGTCACCCACGTGCACTGCCATGGAGATTGAAGTGGATGTGCCCTGGATATGTGTGGCTGTGGCCGGGAGGCAGAGGGGTCGTGGGTAGCGGAGACCGCGGCTGCTGCGGCACCGCTCCTCACACAGCCTCTCCCATGGGTTTAGAGGGTCACTAAAACAGTAGAGTACCTCTTATGTAATTGCACGCAGGGGACCTAATTCTGCTTGTAGTGAAGGTCTGGGCATTTCCACTGGGAATCCTTGGGTCTAGGATCCTGCCAGGCTCAATGTCTGAAAATACCGTGTAACGTGAGCAAAACAGAAGCAGAAACTCCATCCCGGGAGCAAATTCTTCAGGACAGGACCCAAATAAATACTTTGAGCAGACACCTTGAGAAGCATTAAGAGCATCCCAGTCACTCCAAAAGCCCAGATGATAAGTGCATTGGAAACAGGCAGTGAATAATGTGGTTTTGAGTCATTACCAGTATGTACCACTGGTGTAGCTCCACAGGGACCAACAGAAATATTCCTATAAATGAGGCAGACCTAAGCTCATAATGCCCAAATTGTCTAGGCTTTACACACATCGGTGGACACACTGTTCCTCTGAGTTTTTCCATTTAAGTCAATTCCTTTAAGAGCTCCATGTCCTGCCCCATCCTAGCTGATGGACAAAAGCACATGTTGAGAAATTAATTTATTTAAGGCTGTCACATTTCTCTCGCAATCCAGAAGCCAGACTTTTCCCTCCAGTTGTGTATATAACATTCTCCATTTGAAATGGACTTATTGCTTCTAAAACTGCTGGGAAAAGAAAAACTGTTAATCCCTGGATTTTACTTGCACAACAAATACGAGCATCATTGCATGTCTCTAATCTTCCAGATTTGGAAAAGAAGCTTCAGGACCTGAATCAAACCAAACAAGACAAGGCAGAGCAACTGAGACAACTAGAGGAACAAGTGATAGCCATTAAAAATGAAATCACGGAGCAGGAAAGCAAGTATGCAACATGCAAAAGTTAGGGTCTGAACAGACCATCAGGTAAAGTGCAACTGAAGTCTTCATGCTTACCACCTCCTGAGCTTCCCAGCACGGAGGGCTGCCTCTGTAAATTCATCTGAAGGTGCATATAGTATTTTGGCACAGCGAATAATGTAACTTTATCTTGGGGTTTTTTTTCTTTGTCCAGTTGAGTTTATATGGAAATAGGAAACACCTTTTAATAAACAAGCTAATAAAGTAATTGGGATGCAGTCTTTGAGGGAGCTTTAAAATACGCTCCTGCCCAGCACACAGCTTCTCCTTATAGGGGGTTGGAAATGCAAAAGGAGGATTGCTCAGAGAACTACAGGCAACTGCCTCAGAGACTCCCAACACACTCTGTCTTCTGCTGAGCCCTACAATAACCTCTGGCTGGGGCTGCACAGACCAGGATGGGGCGATGCAGCTGAAGGGCTGCGGGCTTCTGTAGCCATCCCTGCTGACAATTGGCATCATCCCCAGGGTACCGTCACTCCTCCATCCCCGTCTCTTTGCTGGGACAGAGTAAGGGGGTCACCAGGACCCCGTGACCACGTGGGGCTCCCCCTATGTTAACTGAAAATGCGCAGGGACGCAGTACCTCTGCATGGGTGGGTGGGAGGTGGGTGACAGGGAGCCAATTCCCGGGTGCCCACTGGATGGCAGTGCGCCGATGCTTAATGCCGAAAACAACTTCAAAATCATTGTTTAAGTTGTTGTTAAGGGTCATTTGTCAACGCCCCTCCTGCAATACCTTTTTTTCTTATAAGGGGTCTCCCATGTTTTTCATTAATTCAACCAACAACTGGAGAATAACTCCAGCTCTTAGGTTTAAGCAGTGAGTCTACAGGGCCACAAATGTTGAAAAACAGTTTCTCCAGCTTCTCTCCCACATGCAGCACTTCACAGAAGTCAGGGTTCACAAAGCAGTTTCTTGTAGCCATAAGGAGCACAGGAATTGACCAAAATTTTAGTCTATAGTTCTTTTTCTTTTAAAATAAAGGAGACTGGGGCTAAGAAAATGCTACAGAAGGGCTAGGGTTTTAAAAAGACTGAAGGGAGCTACATCTCAGTTTCATAATCCCACCCATGTTCCTGCAGGACACTGATCAGACTAATGATGCCTTTTCCTCAGTTATAACCAGTCATGTCATTCCCATCTGGACCGTCCCACAGCAAGCGTCCATCATCGACTTTATTCAGCTGGTGTGAGGGGCCCAGCACTGCTGCAGAGCGCTGGGATGCAGCCCAGACCACATCTGTAAAACGAGGAATGCTCTGCAGGAATGCAGGGCTCTTAGCATCTACAATCCTTATCTAAAAGCAAGCATTGTTTCGATCCAGCTGAGATAAACCCTCCATAGTTATCACTCCCTGTTTACAAGAGCTAAAGTAGCATTTGTATGCAGTGGGGGGCTTGCGTGGGAATTGCTGGCACAGATTAGATTTCAGAGATATTCCTCTGACTCAAACCAGCTGTGCTCCAGGGCAATGTGCAACACACATTACCTATATAATAGCTTCTATTGTGAAAATGGGGGAATCAAATTATAACTTTGATAAAATCTAACAGAGACACCTGAATGCAGGTATGCATGTAATTTGTGGTTTAGCTTTTTCTGAATTTTAGCACTTTAAAAAATCATCTATGAGGTGCAAGGCTTCTTTAGAAGTTACTAGGCTGTAATCAGACGAGTGTATTTAGATTGATTTTGCCATAATGAAATCGAGCATCTCTGGTTTACTCAGAGCACACAGCTCACCAAGCTGCTCACATGCAGGTCTCCAGGTAATGAAAGATTTCCTGCAGGTTTCAATGCGGCCCTGCTGCACTGCACCTGAAAGAGGTGAACTGAAGCTCTTAGAAAGAAATTCCCAATTGCCTATAAACCAAAATTATTTCATTCATGGCTTTAAAAATCTGAATTCACAAGCAGAAAGTTGAAAGAGACCTGCCTCCTAAAATCCACTGTTGGCTGTTAGAGTTGCCATATGGCTTTCAGCAAGCTGCGAAGATGAGAAGTCTGTAAACACAAGGCAGTTGTGGCCTGGAGGGGAGATGTATCCATAGGGGGGAAACAGAAATCACTGGAAGAAAAGCGGAAACAGGAAGGAGAAAGTCAGTGTGGAGTCTGACCTCCCCTGCGTTCCTCCAAGCATGCTCAGACACACAAAGCGAGCAGACCTGACGGGACCAGCGGCTACAGGACACGAAACCCATTCTGTGACAGCTTCCGAGGTTTACAACTGTGCAGCATTCCCCATTAGAAGTGGTGCAAAAACTTTTAAAGTGTTTTTGCAAAGTTAATTTGTGGGAAAAAGCTGTGTCTGGATCAAAAATACCTATTTTTAGTTCCCCCAGCTCTCTTTCTTGTGGACGGAAGTAGCTTCAGAAAAGTGTTTATTGAAAAAATTACTGAAGTCACTATCTTGCTGTAGAGCATTTCGACTTCAGTGACATTAATCAAACTGCAAACAACATTTAACCAAAACCACATATAAGTAAAGATATATTTAATCAAAAATTATCTCATCAGCTCTATTTGCTAGGCATTCAACCACTGCAGCGTTATAAGAAAACAGGTGATCAAGTGGGTCCCACTGAGGTCAAATTCTGAACTTTGGTTCTTCAAGAATTCCAACCCAGCACAAACACAGACACCCCAAGACTGTAAAGCCACTTCACCAACCACAGGAATAGGACATGGCACAAAACTGAATTTTTATCATTTAAGGAATCAATCAAATTAAAACACTCCCACCAGCTATTGCTCACGAGCACGGCAGAGAGGGACGGACATGAACAAGTTCATTGCACCTAATTACCCTCACGGTGAATGCTGGTGGTCTCACCCAGGTTTCGGCCCCCTCTGGAGGGCGACCATGGTTACAGGTGACAGTGGCCACCCCGGTCCGTGGCTGCGCTCCCCACACGGGGTGGGTGGTCACCACTGAGACCCCAACTCAATCCCCGATGCCACGCAGCAGGCTCACCCCCAGGCTGGAACGCAGTGCATTTGTTACACCGTTGTCACGGCGTCCGTGGCAAGGCACGAAGGAGCCTAACCACAGCAGCAAGGAGCTCCCGAAGGCAACTTTAGCCCATTTTAGGTTTAGGGGAGGATAGGACTTCTTCATGGCAATGAAACAGAAAAAAAAGGAGGAGAAAACGTCAATAAAAATTGAAAAAGTATGGGATAGAAAAAATCCAGTGGCAATGAAACACTCTGTGCTTGCACACTTGCACACAGAGTGTGCCTTGGACTGGGACAGTTTCTAACTGCAGCACAGCAAAATGTTTTCTGTTAGTGGGACAAAAATATTCGTTGTATTGAAGCTTAAAAACAAAGCCGGGTCGTGATTTACAGGACAGCATTGTGAAACTGAATTAGTTTTGTGAATTTTGAAGACCACATCACAGAAGAGGTTTAGAACTACAATACCGGCCCTGTCAGCTTAAAATGGTTTAATTTCCTAGATATCTTTAATGAAACAGCTCCACAAGTTCTTCAGTCAGGAGTCCTGGGTTATGTTTCAGACCTGGTGTTTAACCTTTAGGGCAAGTCACTTGGTATCTCTCTGTCTCTGCTTATCCATCTGTAAAATGAGAACGAACATATTTACCTACCTCGGCAGGGTTTGCGGGGACAGGCAGACCGCGGTGTGTTTCCACTCTGGCACTGCTAATAGCGAGGGCAAAGTGTTCTTCAGGGACACCGGTACCTGGTAAAGATTTACATGAGTTTACGTGTTACATGTGGCAAGCAAAACTCAGGTATATAAACCCAGGCATCTGTCCCAGCCTGCGCCCAGCTGGGGCTGTGCTCTTCAAATGTCTCCATCCTTCATATGTGCTCCCTGGCATTTATTTACCAGTAACCCTTTCCCCTGGGGGTCAAGGGGACTCTGCCGCCATGTGACAAAGCCCCCAGGTACTCCTGCGGAGCCCGGGGAACCGAAGTGGGAGGCCAGGAGCACGGGGGCAGCTCTGGCACAGCCGTGCCCCCCTCGCAGCTGCGCCAGTGCCCCTGGGAAGGCAGCAGCACCGCATGCTCCCACGTAAAGGGAAACAGCCTGACAGTGGCCAGCCCGGCCTCGATGGGCCTCTCTGCCCGTGCCGAGGCCAGACCCAGCCACGTCTGGCAGCGCAGCCGTCGTCCCCAGGAACGGCACTCCCGAGCCACGCATGTTGGCACCACGGCAGCTGGCGATTCGGGGCCATTGAGCATCAGGCATGGCGGCTGCCAAGCCCCTGGCCCTTCGCTGGGTTTCGGGTCTCGCCACATGGGTACGCTCCGTCCACCATCCATCCCTCCCAGGCGCCCGGCGCCACCAGCACCCCTGGCAGGAGGCAGGATTCGGTCCCAAACCCCATTCCCACACCGCATCCCCGCAGGCAGGGGCAGGGAGAGGGGTAGCCCCGTCGGTGATCCCCCCTCCCCGCGGCTGCTGCCCCGCGCCCGCCTAGAGCCCGCTCCCAAAGCTGGGGAGCAAAAGGGAGGGCACAACCCGTGCCGGCGGGCGGCTGGACCCCTCCCCGCTCCCCCCTCGGGGCTCTCCGGTTGCTGCGGGGCGGGCGTCCCCCCCGCCCCGGCCCGCCGCCGGGCCGCTCTCCCCCAGCCTCCCGCCCCGCCTCGGCTCCCCTTCCTCGACGGCAGCCGCTCCCCCGCTCCCTCCCCCGGTGCCGGCGCTGCAGCGGGGCCGGGCCGCCCCGGGGGCGGGGGGCCGGGGCGGGAGGGGCCGCCCGGGGCGGCCCGGCCCCGCGGGGGCGGTGGGGCGGGGGAGGAGGAGGGCCGGGGGGCGCCCGGCGGCGCGGAGCCGCTCCCCGGGAACCGCGGGGAGCTGCGGCGCCTGCGTGGAGCAGCCGGAGCGAGAGCTTTCGGCGGCGGCGTGGAGGGGGAGCCCCGTCCCGTCCCGTCCCGTCCGTCCCGTCCCGTCCGGTCCCGTCCCGTCCCGTCCCCCGCCATGGGCCGCCTCCCGCTGCACCTCTGCTGCTGCCTCGGTAACTGCCGCCCCGCTCCCGCCGCCGTCGGGGCACGGCGGGCTGGGGGAGCCCCCGCGGCCCCGCCGGGGCGGCTCGGGGCGCCCGGCCCGACCGCGCCGCCGCTCCTCTCTCTCATCCCTCTCCCCCCGCTTCTCTCCCTCGTCCCTCTCCCCCTCCGCGGCCGCGCAGCGCTGTGGTCCGCGGCGGCGCAGGAGCCCGAGTACAGCTACGGCTGCGCCGAGGGGAGCTGCTACCCCGCCACCGGCGACCTGCTCATCGGCCGCGCCGCCCGCCTCTCCGCCTCCTCCACCTGCGGCCTCCGCCAGCCCGAGCCCTACTGCATCGTCAGCCACCTCCAGGTGAGCGCCTCGACGGCGCGGGGGGCGCCCCCGGGGGCCGCTCCCGGCGGCGGGGCTCGGAGGGCCCCGGCCATCGCTCCCCGGGGCCGGGAGGCACCGCCGGGGCTGGGGCGGCGGGACGAGCCGCTGCCTGCGGAGGGGGGGGGCGGGCGGTGGTCCCGGGGGGAGGGGGGGGGGCAGCATCGTGCGGGCCCCCACGCCCCCTCAAAGCGAGCCGGGTCCGGGGAACCCCTCGCTGCCTTCGGCTCCCGACCCCCCCTTCCTCAGCGAGGTTAATAAGGAGGAACGTGCCGCAGTAAGTTCAATTAATACTTCATTTTCAGACTTAGCCGGAGCCGTCTAGACAGCTTCCTGGCTGAGAGCGGTCTGTAGGACCCGGGCAGTGTTTTGGCCACTGTTCCCGTAATGTAATTACATTTGTATGGTCTCCAAGCGAAAGGATGCGAATAAGGTTGTCCCGCACATCTGGTGGAAAACACAAAGCTCGTTGCTATTTACGCCAGAAGCAGCTCACCAGTCTTAAAATCTCTGAGACGGAAGGGATGGTGGAGAAGAATAAAATATCAGTTATAAGTGGGGCTCTGTTGAACTGAAAGTAAGGGGATAATCTCTGGCCGAATTTACTGCAGAGACAATAGGGCTGGATTCTGGCCCTTGGAAGGAAAACCACGGGAAGCAGGAGGAGCCCCGCCTGAGGGGCTGCAGCGCTTGGCCCATTTGTGCCCTGAGGTTACCAAATCTCACCCCCACCTTTAGCTTTACTGTGCTGCTCCATCTGCTAGAGCTAATACTTGATTTAACGCGGGGTTTAGCTCTGCTGGAGCATTTTTGGCGTATGTCAGGATTGTCTGTAACGGGACTTCTTTTAAGGAGTTAGCATCCGTGGTAAAACAAAAGAAAGGCACTTTGTTACTTTTTCTTGTCTCAAACAATGCCAAAGTGCCACAGTAAAAAGCATTGCTTCAGGAGTTCACCTGTGCTCTTACTCCCGGTGTCACAGCCCCGGTTCAGCGTTTGGGATGTCCCTGGTTACTTCTGAAACGTAAGGTGGTATTGAAGAAATTGTGTCAGGCTGTGGATGCGGGAAGGTGCCAAGTATCCCACTAACAACACGGGGCTTGGCCACGCTGAGCACTCTGCAGGATTGAGCCTTCCAGGATTTGAGTTTGGTGGGAGGAGGAGGAAGTCGTGGCATGAGGCGGGGGCTGTGGTGCTGAGGGAGAGGAGCCTGGAGCGGGCAGGGGGATGTCTGCCTCAGGACCCCCGCTCTTGCTGTGCTCTCTCCTGGAGGAGTCTCCGCGGGCTCGTGGGGGCAAAGCGCTGGGCTTGGGAGGAGCCGCTGAAGCCGAAATCAGTGAAATGGAAAGCTTGCGTGGTGCAGACCTGCCAGCTCTCGCATTCTTGGCTGATAAAGCACCGCATTTGTCTCCATAAACCTGCTGGAAGAATGATGATGCCTGTGTAGCTTTTGACAGTGATGAGTTGCTGGTGTGCCGGGGCTCCCTTGCTGCAGCGCGATGAGCTCCGCTCTCTCCTCTGCCCACTCCAGTCTGCCAAACCCTGAGCTGGTTTGGGCAGGAACCCTCCCTTTTGGTTCGGTTCGCATCCTACCTTGCAAAATTGGAATGTAGTGGTTTTAGGCACCAGGACAATGCAAAAATAGCATTGTTCGCAGTAATAGTCGTGACGGGTTTTTGTCCTTCTGGTGAAGAAGCATCCGGCTTTCCCAAGCAGCGCATGCCGGACTTGCACCCAACTGTTTTTTTATGGGCATACCTCGTAGTGTGTGCAAACTGGGTTTGTGTGCATAGCTTGGGATTGCAATCGAAGGTGAAGATGCAAGGTTTAGGTAGGAGCTTGACAAGCTGGATTCAGAGTAAAGTTAACCCTGTGCTGAAAGGACCTGGACACTAAATCACTGATGGACCCTTGACGTGCATTGAGCCTCACCGGAGGTATCCCTAGCGCCAAAAGCTTACATCTCCAGGCTAGCTCTCAAAAGCCAATGTTATTTCACACAAGTTGTTGAAGACACAGTTTTGCACATGTACATTTGTACAGAAGCAATTCAGCGATTTTCTGTAGATGCTGCCTTTGGTTCTGACTTCTGCTGGAGAATACGCATGCTGGAAGAGATTTCCTGAAACTGCAATTTTGATAGAAAACGTACTTCTCCTAAAAATAAAGTTTATGGAATTCCTGGCATATTTTCCATTCAGCAATTTGCATTAATTCATAAAGGTAAATACACTTATCATTTCAACAAAAAGAACCCCTTTGATGACTCTTGCAGGCAAAATGAGTGGAATGTGATACGGATGGAAAATACTCTTATCTGCAGGAAACAACTAATGCCCCGCGGACAAAATCAGTAATGCTGATTATTTTGTTGTTTCAGGAGGACAAGAAATGTTTCATATGTGACTCCGAGGATCCCTTCCATGATACTCTCAATCCTGACAGTCATCGCATTGAAAACGTGGTCACCACGTTTGCTCCAAATCGCCTGAAGCTCTGGTGGCAGTCGGAAAATGGTACGGGGTTTGTCCGGGAGCCATTTCCAGGGCTGGGAGCTGCTTTCCCTTCTTTTGTTTAAGGGTACCCGCGGGTTTGCTGTTATCTCTGGCCTGGTGATTACTGCCCTGTGAAGGATCATGCTGTTCCGAGGAGGGCTGAGTAAAACTGGCTGCTTTTGTGTGCCCTGGAGCAGTCCTTAATCCATAACCCGTCAGTTCTCCGGGAGCGTTGGAAAGAGCCGTCCCACCACTTTGCAAGAATCATTTCCTAAAGAGAAAAGTTTCCCACACTGGTTCCGGATCTCCTTCATGTTTGGGCAGCGGGAGCGGAGCAGCCTTCCAGGAGTAAATATCCCGGGGCGACGCTGCCAAGGAAGCACCGCAGGGCTTCCCCGCGCTCGGGGCTGGAGGGAGGGTGTGGAAGGAGGAGGTTTGGGCACAGAGCCGGGGGGCCGCCATCTGGCCCGCAGACCTCCCGCTTCCCTGCCCTCCTGCCCCGGGAGAGCAAAGCCGGGGACATAACCTACCCTGAAAACTGCCATCCCCCTCCTGGGCTCCCTGAATTCCTCCATCCATATGCCAAACAGCAAAATGAACACCAGAAACAAGCCAGTTAGTTAAAAAAAATACATACTGCATGTCAGTTTGGTGGCTTTTTTTCTTTTTTTTTTTTACTCTGCCCTTTTTACTTTTATGGTTATGCTTTTGGCATGCCTTCATACACAAAACAAGGCATTGAGTTTTCTCAAACAGCGGTCCTACCCTGAAGCCTTAAAGCCAGCTGGACAGGATGGGACTTCTGCAAACGCATTGGCAGTAGCTGTCTTACTGTATATTAAAATAAAATGGTAATGTTTGTAACACTTTTGCTGCCCAGTAAAGAAAGGTTTTCACTAAATCCTTTTTAACCATTTAGATCAGACTAGCAAGCTGCTTGTCTCCAGCGGCTCTCTTCTAGCATTCCAAATAATTCATGTTTTTTGCAACAGGCTTGGCAGCATTCACTCAGAAAAGTTCTTAGCTCATAAGGTCATGAAAATGTCCTTCAACAATAAAAAACAAATGATTCTTTCTGTCCAATTCATGTTTTCTTCTATTCAGGCATACAGCAGAAGGGACCATTGCTGCACGCTCCACATAAAGTTACAGCTGGTTGAAAATTTAAGTGCTTTATTGGTTTATTATTTTCATTTCTTACCCTTTCTCCTCTCTGTAAATCTTGATTATTTTTTGTTCAAATTTCTAACTGCAGTATAATTAGTATCCAGCTGTTTTGAGATGTCTTTTCGCATAACAAAGTAATATTTGTAACCGGTTTTCTTCCTTCCTGTGTAGAGTCCTTGGCCGTAGGTAATTGTACAACAGACTTCGGAAAACCTTTTGCTTGCCAGTGGTTTCCTAGCCCTAATGGTTGCAAGGCATGGCTGTGATAGTTGCTTTAGGAGTGTTTCAAAACCAGGTTGTAAAGGAACTGTTCCTGTGTCTGGATGGACAGGAGAGTCCAGACTGAGTGAAGAAAGGTGGGAAGCAGCCCCCACCAGCCGTCGGTGAGATTTGGGGTGTTAGGGCTGCAGAAGCTCGCGGCTCTGTTGCTGCCAGATGGTCTGCAGTGTGTGAAGGCAGCCTGGGGTCACCACACACATCTGGGCTCAGCATTTTCAGTCATACCAGCCACTGGGCACTTTGGTGCCAGGATCCAGCCCATAGCAGTCCCCATCCTTATCCTACATCTAGTGATGCTAACCAAGTTACGCAGTCTAAAATTACGGCAGTGCAGGCTCACGCTTTGGCTGTAATGTTTTTGGTGCAGATGATGCACAGGAATCCCACATGTGATACGCTCTTCAGCAGGTCCTTGGTGTCTCCCCAGTACCTCAGTAATGTGCTAACCCTCACGTCCCTTTTTGACAACAGAGCCAAGTGGCAAAGAAAAGAGTCCCTGCATCACTGGAGCGAAGAGCTTTGGCAAAATGTCGGTGTAGAGGCTGGCGGGTGTCCTTGTGTGCTGCACAGCTTCTTTTCCCCTGCAGGTTTGGAAAACGTGACTATCCAGCTGAACTTGGAGGCCGAGTTTCACTTCACTCATCTCATTATGACCTTCAAGGTAAGGAAGCCATAGTCTTACCCCGAACCCCCAAAACATGAGGAAATAAGAGATCTTATAGTCCTTCACATCTATGTGATATTCGGGATTTGGACTTTGTCTGAGCTCTTTTGCCTGATTTTTTAGAGCTGTTGACTATTATTTACTCCTGCTAAAGTCACGCAGGAAGGCTGAGTTGAGAATTGTGGCTTGAGCTGTGTTTGAACTCCAGTGAGGCTGCAGAAGGGGTTATACTGAAGCTGGGGTTTGTGTTGGTGTCTCTCTCTGGTGGTTGTGTTCTAGAAGATCATTAGCTAAATCGTATAGTAGAAAGGATTTTTCTTCTTAAAAAAAATTGGCCATGGTATCTGTTTTCATTTGGCAAATGGAAAGTTCTTCAGGAAGAAGGAACATCTGTACACAAAGTGTCTTTGTTTCTTTACAAACAGATGTCTTGAAATGGCAGATTATGTCCTGTACATCCTAAACTGCAGGCAAGCGCTAGTGGCAACCTTCAGCTGAGGTTTGAGGGGCTGCAGTTCCTGCAGAGCTAAATCCCTGCTCTTCGCATGTAGACAAATTAACCTCCTAATTTTCACCCGTCAGCTTTCTAGGAGACCTGGTTCCTCTTTCCTGTGGCATCGGCTTGGGTTTCTCGCCCTGCCCCACGGTGGTGGCTGAGGTAGAAGGTGGTCCTTTCTGCTGGCTCCCAGCAGCGAGGGAACCCCGAGAGATCCCTGACCCAATGCGGGTGCTGTGGCCATCATGCCCCGGTACCCCTGGGCTTGGTCTGCCATCAGGATGAAGACTGCAGGGGAAAGATAGTTTTAATGATGATTTGTTGACTTTGTGTGGTAGACACTTGAGCTGCCTTGCCTCTGGGTTGCTACATTTTTTGTTGGGTGAGATACCAGTTTGTAAGTTGGGTGATATTTTCAACCAGGAAGCAGAAAGAAAATGTCTTTCTGGCTGTGACTGAATGATTTTGTGCTTGGCTCTTGGAGGGCCTCCTCTGAACACATAAAACTAATGAAGAGACTGTTGGCGTTTCTTGGTAGGTGCAAGCCAGGTGTTAAATTAATATCTGTTTTTTGAAATGTGGCTCATAAATTGAAACATAAGATTTTTAGGTCAGAAGGATTAAAAATCTTTTAAAAATCTCATTAGCTAGTTGTTCTGGAGTTGAATACATGTGGGTAAGAAGGACGGTGGTTTGTGTGAAGTGAATGCAGCCTGCCGGAGTCTGGGCAAGGCCAGCTGGAGTGGGGTCACTGGGACTGGAGGAGTCAAATGCAGCGAGAGTGGATGAAGCTGAACCTCTCAATCCCCTCAAAGAAGAATGGTTTCTTAACGCAGCACAGAGGATGGCTGGCACTGGGTGGCAGAGACACTGCACAGGTAGTGTGGTTAGACAAAGAGAGTGGGCAATCCCAGGGCTTTTCTGAGCATCAGAGATAACTGCTCAGCAAGAAATTCTGGATGTCAGAGCTGGAGGGGAAGCACTGAAAGTGGCCTCTTAGTCCCCAAGGCAGGAGAGGAGGCCCATTAGGTCCTTTGCAGAAGATTAGGCAAGGAGGTACAGCAAGGAAGAAGGTGGTGCCACTTTCTTCAAGCAGTGGAAAAAAGCCTTTTGTCTTCCTAAAGCCCTGCTTTAATCCCCAGTTTTAAGAAAGGATTTGGAATGCAAAAAACTTACAAGTTTGCTTATTTATTTTAAGTGTGTTTAAGTGCTTGGCCACTGAGTGCCGTCTTTTTAAAGGTGGGTAGCCTGTGGTTTGATATGCATTAATTCAAAGATATGCCTCTGAGCAGAAAGTGGAATATCAGCAGAAAAATATTTCCAATATTTCCACATTTTGGAAATAGTCAGTGCAGGAGGAGAGATTAAAATCCAGACATGTGGATTGCTCACACTTAAAAGCACTCAATGTAATAATTAACTGAATAAAATCTCTTTTGGTTTTCTTACTATTAGACATTCCGTCCTGCTGCAATGTTGATAGAAAGATCATCTGATTTTGGAGAAACATGGCAAGTATATAGGTATTTTGCATATGACTGTGAGAGCTCATTTCCTGGGATTTCAACTGGACCCATGAAGAAAGTGGATGATATCATTTGTGATTCCCGATACTCTGATATTGAACCTTCAACGGAGGGAGAGGTCAGAGGGGTTTTTTCCAATATGTTTATTGTATAGATTTTTTCCATAAAAATTTAGATTCTCTTATTTTTAATGCTGAATCTTTCATTGTACCATTTTTCCTCCAGGTAATATATCGTGTTTTAGATCCTGCTTTTCGAATTGAAGATCCATACAGTCCAAGGATTCAAAGTATGTGTGCAGTTACCTTCCCGGTCCATTTGAAAGCATTTCTGTACTTATTTGCTAACAAAAAAGAGTAAGCCACAAATAAAGCCATGCATTAGCCCCGATACCAGTTTTGAAGTCATATGAATACATTTAGTATGGCTTCTTTTCCCGACTCAGACAGTGACGTGCTGGGAAATAACGATCAGTGTTGCCAACTCGATTGTTCTTACTCTCATCATTGTAGTTGGTCTTTCTCTTGATTGATCAGGGATTTATTTTTATTAAAGACCCTCTCTCCCCAAAATACATGCAGTCACTGACTGGAACATGATCCCATAATTGTACAGTATTCAGGAAGCAAAGAAACAGAACTGCAAAAGTACTTTTATATCATTTTGCCTTTCTAGCTAAAATCAAAGGGGTCGTGTTTTATTTTTTAGAACACCTGAGTCATGACTTTAGAACGGTTGGCCTTGGTAGCACTGCGTGGCTGGACCACACAGATGCGGCTGTAAAACACAAATGACTGTAGCATTTGTGTGTGGTCATGACAATCCAGGGATGCAAAGGTAGAGAGATCTGTTGCTGAGCATGGCTCAAAGAGAAACCTCGTGGGGCATTTAGGCTGAGTAGGGAACCGCAGTGCTTGGCCTTAAACCTGACCTCCAACTTAATATGCATTCTCAGTTTTGGTTCGTATCCTTCGGTGTAAAGCTAACTGGAGCGGAAGAAAATATCTGAAATAGAAGAGTGTCTGCTAGTTGCTATATCAGTTGAATGTTTTTTTAAACAACATTTTAAAGGAGAAACTGCTTTCATGGGCCTGAAGTGCTTTTTCAGGCCTAGTTTGAAGGCTATAAGAAATTGCACAGGATTAATAACATCAAAGTGAACACGTAGACTGAATTAATTACTGCAATATTGTCTTCCCATGGATTATCCCTCGAGACCTTCTCCTTTGTATTTGGTCAGTGATGGGGTGTTGCTTCTTTCATTTGCTAGGAAAGTTGGCTGTATAAGAAAGAAGAATATATTCATGTCTTGTTTCCAACTAAGATTTTTTCCAAAAAGCTCGTGACTCTTAAAGCTCCTGGTCCACTTGTCAGCAATTCCTCAATATCAGTTCCCTGCCCTTCTTACATTTTAAAACCCCAGA
The DNA here is from genome assembly GCA_031468815.1 of Morus bassanus. Classification (NCBI taxonomy): domain Eukaryota; kingdom Metazoa; phylum Chordata; class Aves; order Suliformes; family Sulidae; genus Morus; species Morus bassanus. The sequence continues at coordinate 68,981,936 of CM062571.1, forward strand.
GAACCAGTGTCTCCTTGGTGGTACTGTTGCACATGCCTTTAATATTTGTGTTTGTGCCTATGCATGCTTACAATAAAATAGACCAGTATTTTTAATTAAGCTTAAGCTAACTTATACAGTGATCAGTCTGTAGTAAAATAATGTAATTTTTTGATTTTGGGAGTATGAAGTGATGTGATGCACAGTATGTAAGTGCTGAAATTAATTCTGATCTAAGCTGCCCATAGGAAGTGTGCTTGGGAAGTCACTCCTGGCTTCCTCCCATTCAATACAATATCTGGTAAATAATTCCAAAACGGGTTTTTTTTTTGGTGTCCCCTGCAGACCTATTAAAGATCACAAATCTGAGAGTCAAGTTCATCAAGCTGCACACACTGGGAGATAATCTCTTGGACTCGAGGATGGAGATCAGAGAGAAGTACTACTATGCCATCTACGACATGGTGGTTCGCGGGAACTGTTTCTGCTACGGACACGCTAGCGAGTGTGCGCCAGTGGATGGCTTTAACGAAGAAGTGGAAGGAATGGTAAATGTTCCCACTTTTCTGCATAAAGCTGTTCCTGACTCTGCCTCTTTTAAGCGATTTAAACACAATTTAAAGATGACACTCTGCCCCTCCCCACTCCCCACCCTTAATTTTCAAACAAGAAAACCACTAAAACTATTCCTCCTCAGCAAACATATCTGTCATTATTGGTGTTGCACAGAGAATTCAGATTAGGCGAAAATTGTTTTAGCATTCTTTAACATATGTTAAAGAGCTGATGAAATTAAAAGGCAGGAATGCAGAAAGGGAGTATAACTGTATGGGGCCGGACACGGGTTTGTGGGTCGACTTGGTTGCCCTAAAATTGAAGTGGATAGAGGCATCAAAGGGTGAAACATCTTTGTGAATCAAACATGGCCTGCATTTGTATCAGTCATTATCAGCTGAGAAATGGAGGCTGTAGCCCTGGTTAACAGCAGGCTCTGAAGGAAGATCTTACTGCCTGTGTGGTACGCTGCTGTGTGAGTGCCACATCCCTTTTGCGTTCTGTCTTTCCCCATGATTTTTGCCTGAGAAGCAGTAATAGCACTCCTGTTAAAGAGTGAGTTATTAACTGGATGAAAATGTGGAGGCATACGGGAAGGTTGTGTGGGTTGCCCCAGGAGCTGCGGGATGACCGCGAGCGGGTATGCTCCATTGCCCTGTGCTTTCCATGAGTGCCTCCACCCAAGCAGCAGCAAGACTGGCTTTGGCTTTAAGAGCCTGGCTCCAGTGCTGGTAGTCCCGTGTCTAAGGCAGCAGCTGGCACACAATCACTGTTGGTCAGCTTAGTGATTGTTCTGTGCACGTTGAAGGCAAAGTCTGGGGTTGATGGATAAAACCCATCCAAACCATCTGTTATCTTTGCTTTAAGAACCGAGGTGGGGCTGTAAAGAAGGCGCTGGGCTAGTGACATGCTGATATAACTAGATGCATGTTAATAGCTAATTAACAACTAATAAACAGCTAACTTTTAGGTCCAAGAGGCTTTTGCAGTTATTCAGGTGGAACTGTGCTCTCCTTGTTCATTATCTGAAAGCGTTTATTCAGGCATTAGTTCCTGTAAGGAAAGGATGAATTTATATGAGGACATTCTTACCCTGGCAGGTAGAGGACACTTCTGTGGCCCTTTGTGTCCTCTTATATGAAGTTACATGCATTAAAGTCTCCAAAAGTAATCCATTATGTACTATCTATATTAATTGGAGCATGGGGTGGGGTTTCCCTTCCTCCTTTATAACCAACTATATTCCTCTTTTTTCTTTTTTTAATGACAGGTCCATGGGCACTGCATGTGCAGACATAATACCAAAGGATTAAACTGTGAGCAGTGTTTGGATTTCTACCATGACTTACCCTGGCGACCCGCTGAAGGCCGCAATAGTAACGCATGCAAAAGTAAGTTTGAATAAAATGCAGATCTGGAGTCTGGTGTGAGTGTTCCGCACCATGACTTGGGGATTTGTGATAATATATAAAGTTCTACATGGTTTTTGGTTTACTTTGGCGTGTCTTTTCTGCAAACTTGCATCTCCCTTGGGACCAGACTCTTACTTTGCTTTCTGTCTTTGTCACAGAGTGCAACTGCAATGGTCACTCCAGCCAGTGCCACTTTGACATGGCTGTGTACATGACGACGGGGAACACCAGCGGGGGAGTGTGTGATGACTGCCAGCACAACACCATAGGACGCAACTGCGAGCAGTGCAAGCCATTCTACTTCCAGCACCCAGAGAGAGATCTGCGGGATCCCGACGTCTGTGAGCGTAAGTGCAGCCCTGCTCCTTGGGGTGGGAATGGTCATGGCACCTCGGCCATGGCCCCCCAGGGCTTTCCCTGGAGAATTTAGGATTTACTGTCCTTCTTGTGGCCAGCGCCATAGTCCTGAACAAAGATCCTTGGAGGGAGGGTAGTTGTCTTGGAGGTCTTGAGCGATCCTGGCTGGGTTTTGTTTTCTCTTCGAGAATCTAGAAATTTATCTGGTCATTACGTGTTCAACCCATGTCATGTCTAATACTTGCAAGAATGATACACTCTTTCTAAACAGCAGCCGAGTTTGAAAAATTCAGTGAGAGACTTGGCCTTTTCTTTTGTAGCAGTTAATAAAACACAAGTGATGCTTCCTTCTTAGCTTGCAACTGTGACCCAGCTGGCTCCCAAAATGGTGGCATCTGTGATCGCTATACCGATTTCTCCACTGGCCTCATTGCTGGACAATGCCGTTGTAAATTATTTGTTGAAGGGGAACGTTGTGACCTCTGCAAAGAAGGTTTCTATGGCCTGAGTGCTGATGACCCAGCGGGTTGTCAGGGTGAGTAAAAACATATGTTCCTTTATGTGTGATCAAAGGCTCTTTGAGGCGCTGCTAGAGCCGGGAGAAGTTGGTTTGTGGGGTGGTTTTCTTCCCCTTTGTTTCATGTTTTTGCTAAAGGAAAAAATATTCTTGTAGATTTGCTGTAGCTTGGAGTCCACCCGCCCTTAAAACTCGGTTCCCCAGCTGATCCTCCTTGTGCATTCGGTGGAAATAGCAGAATCCTCCTTATTTGTTTTTAATTATAAGTCTCTAAGCCAGGGAAGTTTTACTGGGATGGGTGGTGGGCAAAGTATGCAATTAATCTCTGTCCTGGGGAATTTAGGGGAAGCTTTAATGTAAATATTTAAGTTGGATACTGTCTAAAATGGAACTCCAGTCCTGTGTTTTGACCTGCCTATTTGTATTTCCCAATCTAGCTTGTGCGTGTAATCCTCTGGGTACTCATCCCGGGGGGAATCCTTGTGATTCGGAGACAGGAAACTGCTATTGTAAGCGCCTGGTGACAGGAAAGCAGTGCAATCACTGCCTGGTAAGTAGCTTACCATAAAATAAATAAGAAGATGCTGGTGTGAGGAAGGCTGGCGTGCAGAAAGCACCGAGCAAGGTGCTGGCTGCTGTCTCTGCCTGCCTGCGAGCAGGTGCCCAGCATTCAGGCTGGAGCAGGCACCTTGGGATGTCAGGAGCTGTGAAGCGCACTGTGTTAGGGGGAGCTGGAGGGCATGTCAAGGCAGACAAGCATTTGGAAATTAATTCCCAGGACCATAAGGAGTGAGACATTAGGATACCTGTTGCAGTTGCTCTGTGAAAATGAGGGATCTGGGAAAATTCTGCTGGAGCTCTCGCTGGGGTGAGAGACAAAATGGTCAGAGAAGCAGTGTTACCAAAAAAATTGCTTTCTTTGCAGGTCATTATTTTAGGCAGGGGTTATTTTGTACACATACATTTCCATACAGTGTTATGTGTGCTGGATTGTTATAGAAACACACTGTCAGATAACTGGATATGTTTGTATAAACACTGACAAGCTCTCTTATCTGATAGTGGACAAATGTGTCTGTCTGCCAAGCAAGTTGTGGAGTAGCAGCCCTGCAAGGGCAGTGTCCCACGTAAAGCCCTGCCGCCCCATGTGCTGCTCTCCGCTGCAGTGTGATGTACTGGGCTGTGATTTTCCAAGCCCTTTGTGGGTCAGGAGCCCAAACTGGTGCAAATGGTGCAATAGGAGTGAGGCCTCTGAGCTGGGGTCCTCCTGAATCTTGCTTTTAAAACTAGGCAGAGAGATGTGTTTTTTTTCTCAAGCCTCTGAGATGGTCAACAAGGTGGAGGAGAGCAGGCGAGGAGGTTGTGGTGTTGGTTGTGGGTCTACCCCCACAAGCAGGAGAGCAGGAGTCATGGTTTGGGGGGGCAGTCTGGGGTGGCTTATGCCGAGTATTTAAAAACGTGCCTTGGAGTAGATTGGGTTAAATCGGCACTGGGTTACAGCGCCGGTGATGTTTTCTCCTGCAGCCTGAGCACTGGGGCCTGAGCAACGACATGGATGGATGTCGGCCATGCGACTGTGACCAGGGAGGAGCATTGAACAACAAGTGAGTCTCAGCCCGGTTACTCTCTTGTAATCATTCACCCCAGCAAGTTTCTCTTCGTTTGCAACCACAACATCCAGGGCTCAATGTGCTCTGGAGGGGTATGTTTAGGACCATGTTTCTGCTCCAGTGTGCAGAAAGTGGCAGGTCTGTATTGCAGCAAGGGGTGACAAGAGGCATCCATTTTCCGTGCTGAGCAGCCTCCATTTGTGCCACTGGTGCAGATGAACACATAAGACTGGTTTTAGCGTAGCTCTCTCTGCTTTTGGTCAGCCGTGGTAGGAACCAGCCGTGGGTTGAGCTCTGCCTTGGCCATAACCCAGCGTGTGGTCCATGTCAAAGCTTTGCTGTCACAGGATCAAAGCAGGAATCAGGCAGTGACCTGAGAAGTCAGGCTGGCTCTTGCTTTCCTCCCAAACTGGCCCTTTGGCCAGTCTGTCTGTTCACCAGCGCTGGGGGAAGCACGCTAGCTGCAAGGTACTGCTGCATTGCCCCGGTGGTGCTGCATGGCGTGGGATGTGGGCCTGGAAGTGCCCATTGGGGAGGTGGAGATTTTTCAGAGGAAAGCCTAGGTTTTGAAGGTGCATCCATCAGTAAGAGCATGGAAAGTCCTTGCTTAAAACGCCTAGTCAGAGAGGTGCTCCTGACCAAAGCAGTTTTCTGTGCATTAGGTGCGTGTCCAACCCCAGGCTTTTCAATGGCAGCACATTCCTTCACTCTTTTTTTGCCTTCCCTCTGCAAACCCGTTGAAACATCCTGCTTTTGTCTGAAGCCACAGAAGTTTCCCAAGGGGGTGGATGAACTGTTTCCCACTGGAGCCCACAGGACCAGACGGGGGGAGTTTGGGGCTGGTCCCAGTGTGACTCCTGTAGGTTGGCGCAGCCTGCGGACACCCCAACTGCGGCAGGGATCACCATGGGAATGCCCCACAGGCTGTCTCTCTCCTCTACTCCTGAGTGAATTAGTACCACTTGGCAGACAGCGGCGTGGTCATTAATGATTACTTACTCCTCCATGCTCATTCCCTGCGTGCGGATCGGTTACACCACACAGCTCATAATGGCTCCCCCGGTGCAGCTGCTTCCAGGGGTTTGGAGTATGGCTTGGCTGCAGCTGAGCACAGCTTTGCGGCCCATTTCCCATGCACTGAGCCCAGCTATTGCAAAACCACGTGGGGATGTGCGGCATCCCGGTGTGGGCAGGGAGCAGCTGCACTTTCCTGTGGCCGCAGGGGAGCCGCGAAGCCCGGCTCTGGCTCCCAGCTTCACTCTCTAACGTCAGCGGGAAGAGGGTGCTTCGCCCTCCCTGGGGCTCCTCTCCTCAGCTGCTGAATTGCCACCTCCTGGCTCCCGTTCAGGGTGTGGGATGCAGTGCCTGGGGCAGCTGCACCTTGCCCAAAATTCATCCCCATGCTGTAACCCAGGCAGTGGAGTCATCGCTGTCTCCGGAGGGGAAATTTCCCAGCTCCCATTCTGGGGCATCTAGGGCACTTCTGGCATCTCGGAGTGAGCATTTAAGTGAATCTCTGCAATTTCAAAAATTGTTTCAATTAAAAATTACTCTTAGAATATGGGACTGAAAATGCTGAAGATTTTCCATGGAAACCAGAGGGGTTTGACTTCAGAAAATGTTTCTAAATTAAACTCGAATTTAAAGAAAGGGCTGGCTTTTGGTGGACCAAAAAAACCTTCCTGTGAAAAAGTGTGACTGGGGGCACGCAAAAATACAGCCTGTCCAAGGGTTCTTCATAATGCAGGGTGGACTGTCTGGGGACAGTAAAACCACCAAAAGGCAGTTTGGGGATAGAGCTGTGCTGAGAAAAGAAAATGGCTTGTTATGAAGGAAGTGGAGCTGCTGTATGTCACCTTGGCCAGACCTTCTGCATTCCCCAGCGATGGCTCTGTCTGTCCCATGTCTTTGGCTGTGTCAGTCCTACTTTAAAGCAGCGGGGTATGATTTTCCTCTGTGCATAGCTGCTGGTGGACAACCTCTTGGGTTGTGCTTTGCAGCATACGAGAGCAGCTTGACGTCCCGGGGCATGCAGGGTCATGCATGTTCTTGCTTTGCCTGGGCCCATACAAACAGGTACGCTGCTTGCATGGCGTGCAAGCCTGGAGCTGAAGGCTGCCCTTGGCTTGCAGGACAGACATGCCTCTGGGCTACGTCTGTGGTAGCAAGTGAAGCTCTCCCAGGACTGCTGTCTGGCCCTGGGGAACTGCCTGCACCCATAGCATGAAATCTAGCCATCCAAACAGAGGAAACAGCATGCAAAGTGCCTACTGGAAATGGTCCCTGGCCCATGCTCGCTCCAGCCTGAGCCTACGAGTTGTTTGGGAGAATAAGAGTTGGGTTGAACCAAGACCACACCCAGGACCGTGCTGCCATTTTAGCAGCGCAGGTGGTCCAGCTGCAGAGCCCGAGAACATCTCGTGTCTAGACGCAGCTGTGTTCAGAAGTGCTTCCCCTCCTGTGTCACTTAAAACGTCAAAGCAGGAGATTGCTCTGGCACTGTCTCAGCATATCCAAGACGTGTTGTAAATTCATTGCTCTTTCATTTTAGCTGCTCGAGTGATTCTGGCCAATGTGAATGCCGGCCCCACATGTTTGGACGCCAGTGCAACCAGGTGGAGCCTGGCTATTACTTCATTTCGCTTGATCATTACATCTATGAGGCGGAGGAAGCCAGCTTGGGTCCCGTGAGTAGTAGTTTTAGTGGGCTGATGTGTCTGGACAGCGGTGGGAAAGTTGTCTCACCATTTGGGTGTTGGAAGCATCTGTTTTATACCCTGAGTATTTTGCAATTAAAATGTGGAAAACACAAAACTGAATTGTATCAGAAAACTGTCAACCTGTAGCTCTTCAATCTTAGTATCAATAAATAATGTAGTAATTTAGGGGGAAAACTGCCATTTTGCTTTTTAAACCTGTTTCTTTGATCATGACTGCGCAGTTTGTTTCCTGTCCGCATCCCTCTCTGTACCACACTCTGTATGTGCCCACCACACCCACTTCTGCTTCCCCTCTTATTTCACAACTGGTGGGACACCGACACTGGCTCTTCTCTTTGGTGCCACTGAAACCGGGAGGGAACAAAGCACGCATTTAAGCACATCACAGTGGCTTTTAGAGTTTCTGTACATCAGTAGCATTTCTTTTACTAATGACTAAAACCATAGTTGATTGTGCAAAAAACTGCTTTTGTAAGTGAGGTTGCCTCTAGCTTGTTTTGCCCACTGGTGTGGTACGTCAGGGTCTCTGGCTCTTTCCTTCACCACCGCACAGCCTTGCTTTTAATTCATTAACAGCAGCTAGGTGATTACCTCAATTATTTTTGGCTCCAGCAAGGAGTCTGGGAGATCAGATAATGGTTTCTCTAAAGCAGCAGATTATTGCCTGCAATTGGGGCACTTGGTCCTAATTTATTTATTTCAGGCAAAATGTAGGCACTTTGCAGTTTCAGCCAAGGCAGAGGATTTTTGCTCTTGGATGACTGCAGAGAGGGAAGACAGTGCAGACCAGAAGTTGGACCACAGCGGAGGGTATGTGAGCTGGCACAGCGTTTTTGGTGCATTTGTGTCTGCCCGACTGGAGAGGTGGTACCCGAGGCCTCAAAAAGTCTCAGGGATGGAGGAGCCCAGTGTGAAAACCCACCTTGCCAAGCAGAGCGAGGGGGTGTGCCACTGGTTTGCCTTTTGAAACCTTCAGAACAAACCATTTTAAAAAACACCAATATTGAAAAGCTTTCTCACGAATCTGGTGGCAGAATAAAACTCTGAATTCCCAGGTAGAGGCCCAGCACAAGACAAAATAAGTGGCACAGAGTTGCAGGGATTTTCAGGCCGTGCCAAGCCCCCATGCTCCCCGTAGCTGCATGCCCTTGCTCACGTCCCGCCTGACATCCATTCTGGGGAGATCTGACCGTTTGTGCAATGCCAAAGGGTAATAACTTATAGCCGGGCTCTCTTCAAAGAGAGTGAGAATACATGAGGGGACATCCTGAAGTGATGTGTATATATAAAGACATTTCCTTACATTTTATCCCTTTCTACTGAAGCAGCTTCCTTAGGAGTGCACAGGATGTTGTTCTATGGGGAGAACTATTCGTGGATACAGATATATTTGAAACGGGAAATTTGAACACCACACGTTTCTGTTTTCTGTTGCCTTTTTCCTCTTCGCTTTATATAACGAGTAGCAGATAAAAACCTGGCACCTCAGACTGAACGGAGTGACCACATATTGATTTGGCTGTTAAATACCTGTGGATGATTAGGATCTCTGTTATTTAGTGACACCCTACTCATGACGACCCTGAGCTGCTTTTCAAATGTTGTCCTGAGCAGTGGTTTGAAGCAGCCTGGTGTAGTCAGGAAGTAATTAGCACTCAGCTTGGGTGGTTAATAGAGCAGTTATGTGCCACTGCAGTAAATCTTACTGCTACAAGTATGATGTGGAAGTCCTTACAGTGAATAAGATGTCGTAGTTGGTGGAGTAACTCACAGCAAGTTTTAAAATTTAATTCCCCACTATAACAGAGAAATGGATGAAGAGTTGTGCAGTGTTGTTTTATTTTATCCTTCTCTTGCTTTTTGTATATCGTTAAGCGGAAGGGCAACAGTGTGCACGCACGTGGGTTTAAGAGAGAATTCATGTTCTCTGGGATGCAAACGCCGGATGCTGCGATCCAGAAGTGATCCATCAGCAGAACTCATCATTTCACACTCTCCCATGTGGCTCGCAAATTTACTGTATCGGTATTAAAATCTCTGTTCCCTGTTTTTGTAGGGAGTAAACGTAATAGAGCGCCAGTACACACCAGACCGCACGCCGTCATGGACAGGCGTAGGATTTGTAAGGGTCCCTGAGGGGGCGTACCTGGAATTCTACATCGACAACATCCCCTACTCCATGGAGTACGATATTCTGGTCCGCTATGAGCCGCAGGTAGGTCTGTGAGTATGGGCATTGCAGCCTCCTGGCAGGCGCTGGCTGTCCCGGCGCACAATTGACAGGAGCCCAGTGCTTCCAGGAGTCATCAGGACTCAAAGACAAGGATGGACACTCAGTTAAATGTCTGAGATGTGTGAGAATCCAAGAAGATGTTGACTATTACTACTATTACTTGCTTTACAGTTCTGGTCATTATTGTGTTGTTTCAGCACCTGTTTAATAAGCAAATTAAAAAGTAACAAGTCCTGTCAGTACAGATTAGAATATAAATTTGGCATCAGCCAGATGGCCTTCTAGTGGGTAGAAACACTGTTATGCACCTTAGGTGACAGATGTCTTGGATGCTAAACGCCTGCAGGCAGAGTTTTGCAAGCAGTCGGTTTTGACTGTGGATAATTTGCAGGGTGAGGGGAAAGAGAAAAATCCCTCCAGCTCCTTCTAGAGCTTGGCAGCAATTGACTGCAGGTACAGTACCCAGAGGTGGGGAGAGAGGATGTCCCCAAACCCCGCACTGGTGCCGTGCCGCAGATGGCACTGCTGACCACCTACACCTAGTCACGTTTTTTGGGAGGGAGGGAGAGAGGCTGTCGTGCTGGGTGATGCCCAGGGGTGCTTGCCTTGTCTTGTCTCAGCCCAAACCTGGAGCTGGTAGATGCCCCATTGATGCTGGAGCTGCAGCCCCATCCTCCCTGAAGCACAGTGTCCACTCCATGCTCTGTGTGCACGCTTTTTCTGCCCTGAGCTCTGGATGTTCCCGGGAGCTTATGGCTGTTGCTCGATGCTGATCAGCCTTTTCTTCCCCCAGTTGCCGGATCAGTGGGAGAAAGCTGTGATCAGCGTCTCACGCCCAGGCAAGATTCCCACAGGTAGCCGGTGCGGCAATACAGTTCCTGATGATGATAATCAGGTCGTCTCACTGTCACCCGGCTCCAGGTTGGTATAACTGGATGGGCCAAAAGGAGAAAAAACATTTAAAAAATTGAAACAGAGTAATGTCACATTTTCAGTTTGCCGTGACCTCTATGAAAATGGATGAAATTTAATTTCCAGTGGGTTATAAAAACATATTTAGCATTGTGTCTGTAGACTCAAAGCTTTTAAGTTTATTCTTGTTGTCTGATTTGTTTTGTTCACTGAGTGAAGAGGGGGGAAAGTGTTTGCACAACCTGTGAGTGAACATCGGTATGACTCTTTACCTTGCCGATAAGCTTTTCCAGTTCTGACTTGCACAAGCCTCCAGACTGCCCTTTCACATCGTAGCTTTTGTTCTGCCCGGTCGTGGCTGCTTTCCATTATCTCGATTGCTTTATAGGGCCACCTGAAATGCATTATGGTGCTGGACGTTTGAAGTAAGGATTGTTTCCTGTTCCTAATCCAGATACGTCGTTTTCCCACGGCCCGTCTGCTTTGAGAAGGGGCTGAATTACACCATTCGCCTGGAGCTGCCCCAGTACTCCTCGGTGGATATGGAGACAGAGAGCCCATACACGCTTATTGACTCTGTGAGCAGAAATTATTTTGGGGATGCTCTGGTGGAAAAGTATATTTAAAGCCTGAAAGTTTGCATCTCCTCTGGGATGCATCTGTATAGATCCAAAGTAATATTTTACAACAGTGTTGCTTACAGCTGAAGCCAGATTTTAACTGAACAATGTAAAGCACTGTAGGTTTCTTCAGTCTCAGAGTATGTGGGTTGTTTTTGTTGTATTTTACAGGACTGCAGCTAGTTCCACAGACCTGTAGTTTCTTTGGGGAGGCTAATGAGTGCCATATGTGTCATGAATGTCAACCTTTTTCTTTTGAATGGATAGAATTTGGTAGATTTGGTAAGAATTTGGTAGATACCAGAAATATTCCACCAAAACCAACAGAAATACTGTCGTTTCCCTTCCCAATTCTGTCTGGTTGTTTGCTTTTTGGCCAAAAAAGGGTGATAGGAGATGGGATAATAGTGAATTTTCACAATTTTCTTGGAGGCTATTTATAAATAGTGACACTTTGTCATTGTAAAATTGTTTTGTAGCTTGTTCTCATGCCATACTGCAAATCGCTGGACATATTCACAGTGGGAGGCTCAGGTGAAGACGTGGTCATGAACAGCGCTTGGGAAACTTTCCAAAGATACCGGTGTCTGGAAAACAGCAGGAGTGTTGTGAAAACCCCCATGACGGACGTCTGCAAGAACATCATATTCAGCATTTCTGCTCTATTACATGAGACTGCGTTATGTACGTAACCACCTACTTGTAGGGCAAACTGTGCCTGGGAGCTGGATGGTGCTTGCAGGCAGAGTGGTTTGCACAGGGAAGTTGAGTGCGTGGGATGAGGCAGGTAGTTCGCATCTTGCGCTGTGGTACTCACTCCCGCTGATGCTTTTCTCTGCTCAGCATGCCAGTGCGACCCCCAGGGCTCCCTGAGTTCGGTGTGCAACCCCAGCGGAGGACAGTGCCAGTGTCGTCCCAACGTCGTCGGAAGACAATGTGATAGATGCGCCCCTGGCACCTTTGGGTTCGGGCCCAGTGGATGCCGATGTACGTTAAACCCTTGGCTCTGGGCTGTGCTGTGGTCAGGGCCCTGCATTTAGGGCTTGCTGTGGAAATGCAGCCCCTCTCTCCCTATCCTTGCAGCATGCGAGTGCCACGTCCGAGGCTCTTACAACGCCTTCTGCGATGCAGAGACAGGCCAGTGCCACTGCTTCCCCGGGGTGTACGGGCGGCAGTGCGACCGCTGCCTGCCCGGCTTCTGGGGCTTCCCCAACTGCCAGCCCTGCCACTGCAACGGCCACGCCGACGACTGCAGCCCCTACACCGGGGAGTGCCTGAGCTGCCGGGACCACACGACAGGGCACAACTGCGAGAGGTACGGCACATGCACCCCCTCCCTGGCCCCTCTCCTTCCCCTGGCAGGATGGGCACAGCAGCTGTTCTCCTCGGCACTGGTGCTTGGGTGGGCATGAATCCATGGGGAAAGTCCCTGCACACTGGGAGCCAGAGCAGCACTGGTGGTCCCGGAGGAGGATGGGAGCAGGGAACCCCGTCTTCCCTGCCCATGGCCTCACACCTCCTAGCAGTGCCTGCCCAGATGCCAGAAAGCACGTTGCAGGACCCCGGGGCTTCAGAGAGGCTTTCTCCATTGAAAGCCTCTTGAGAGGCATCAGCCTTGGGCCTCCTGCTCTTATGCTGGTGCGAGCCAGACAAATTTGCCTCTGTGGCTGCTCAGAGCATGAATGGCACAGGAGAGCTGTGAGGATGTTTCTGCTCTTTGGTTCTTCGCGGTGGTTGAAAACCTGAGTGTAGTTACAGCAAGGCTACAGTCTGTTTTCCTGCGGTCCCCTGCCTGGCATGTACCCCATTGCGCAGGTGCCAGGCTGGCTACTATGGAGACCCCATCCTGGGATCAGGCGACCACTGCCGCCCCTGCCCTTGCCCTGATGGCCCCGAGAGTGGACGCCAATTTGCCAGCGGCTGTTACCAGGATCCAGTCACACTGCAAGTCGTGTGTGTCTGTAGCGTGGGATACATAGGTACTTGGCGGGTGCATGGAGGGTGCTGGTTGGGTTGAACCTCCCAGTGGGAAGGGATATCTTCATATGGGTTGTTGGATGTGACCACAGCACCAGTGTCAATGTGTTGCTGCTGGAGGTTGGCAGCGCTTGGAAGGTGCCAGGGCAGAGCAGCTTGTGCAGGCGATGCTGGCACCACCGTGAACCTTATCCCCGGCAGCGTGGCGACGGGTGACCGGTGGTCAGCAGAGGTGGACAGGACAGCAATGGAGCCGAGGGAACGAGTGTGCTGATGGCTGGGCTGCAATACCATGCCTTGGTGCCCCAGGTGGTACCTGTCCATGCTGCAACCAAGCTGCTGCAGTCTCAGCAAGCGCTGCCTCTGTTGCTTTGAGTATGATCCAATTAACAGCCCCCCAATTAACGGCCTTTATTGTCTTGCCTCAGTATTGCCGTTTAGGGGGCTGTGCAGTGGCGAGCCATGATTGTAATTCCCACCGTGCCTGTTTGTTCAAACAGGCAGTCGATGTGATGAATGTGCGTCTGGCTTCTTTGGGAGCCCCGATGAGGTTGGCGGTGCCTGCCAGCCGTGCCAATGCAACAACAACATCGACACCACTGACCCGGAGGCCTGCGACAAGAAGACGGGAATGTGCATGAAGTGCCTGTATCACACAGAGGGGGAAAACTGCCACCTCTGCAAACAGGGCTACTACGGGAGTGCCCTGCAGCAGGACTGCAGAAGTGAGTGGGGAGATGTGGCCATGTCGCCTCAGCCGGCCATGTCACCACAGCGGCCCCCTGAGCTCTTTTTAATTTACCTGGGAGCATTTGGGGTGGAAGGGAAACCTGATTACCTCCAGCTGGAGTTTTGTGCAGCTGCCCTGCAGCTCAGCAGGGCTCCTGGCCAGGAGGGGAGTCCTTTACATTTGACAGGGAGAGCAGAGACAACATTTACATGGGCTGAAAGGATGAGGCTTTTGTGGGAGGGGGGTTTCTTGCCCTCTTGTTAGCTGTCTTTGTTTCCCTCTTCTCCAGAGATGGCGAGTGTGGCAGGGTGTGGGTTTGGCTTTTGTTTACACCAGGGTCCCTGCAGATGTGGCTGGACAGCGGGAGCTGGACAGCGGGAGCGAGTCCTGCCTGGGGAGCAAGGCCCACGGCAGAGAGCTGAACCAGGCGGTGGGGGGGCAGACCCTCCTCTCCCTCTGCACTGGACGCAGCCTGGCAGGGCGGGTGGGTCGCTGGGAGGGCGAGCAGAGCCCTGCGGCAAGCACATTTGCCACCACGGCTGGCTGACAGAAGCTGGGCAGCCTTGGCCTTTGGTTGTGTACAGAGGGAGGAAAGGAGAAGAAGAGGAAGGCGGGGCTGCTTGCACGGGGGGGCTCCTGTTGCCTCCTGTGTGCTGGGGCAAAGCCATAGAGGTGGCCAGCCTGGGGCATGAGCAGGGCTCTTGAGTGGTGCTGGGTGGCATTCAGCGTTGGGTCAGCCAGGCCTGGGATGTGCTGGCATCTGCCCACACTCCTGGGGACTCGGCGAATACATCAGACGCAAACTCTAGGCGGTTTGGTAACGAAAGGGCAGGCTGACATTGAGGTGCCATGCTCTTTCCCTCACAGAGTGCGTCTGCAACTACCTGGGCACCGTCCGGGAGGACTGCGAGGGCTCGGAGAGCTGCGGGTGCGAGGCGGCCACGGGGCAGTGCCGGTGCCTCCCCAACGTGGTGGGGCAGACCTGCGACCGCTGTGCCCCCAACACGTGGAGGCTCGCCAGCGGCGCCGGCTGTGAGCAGTGTGGCTGCGACCCTGCACGCTCCCTCGGGCCCGCCTGCAACGAGGTGAGGGGAGCGTGGGGCACGCTGTGAGGGCTCGGCTTTGCTCCAGCGTGGCGGTGAGCCGGTGGGATGGTGACGTCTCTTGTTATTTTTTGGCAGTTCACAGGGCAGTGCCAGTGCATGCGGGGCTTTGGGGGCCGCACCTGCCGGGAGTGCCAGGAGCTCTTCTGGGGCGACCCAGGCGTGGAGTGCCAAGGTGAGTCCCAGCCCTGCGCCTGCTCTGGTGTGCCCTGCCTGCTCCTTTTGGGAATGACCCGGTGGCCGGGCATGCTGCCACCCCCCGGTGTGCTGGGGCACCCCTGCCGGGAGCAGCCCCTCCGGTGACTCCCGCCAGTGCCCCCAGTGCCCGCACGAGCCTTGGAAATGAGGGAGGAAGGCATGGCAGGTCTGTCCCCCGGGTTTTGGTGCCCCCAGGGATGGGAGGCGCAGCAGGAGCCTGGCCCAACGCTTGCCTGGTTTATTTTATTTCTTGTTGGACCCCTATTTAGAAACAATCATCTCTATGTAGAAAGCAACTCTTCTCTAACCGTTAGATTGCAATGTTGCCAGGTAAGCCAGTGTGGTAAGAAAACATGTCGCAAGTGTAGAATTGGTCTGGAAATGAGTTTCCTTTGCCCTTCGTTTGTATGTAGTGGAAGACCCCTGTCTCCTCCTCTGTGTTGTTAGGGAGGCTGGGGCTGAAGAAATAAGGTTTTTGATTTAGTAGGAGACTTTTCTTATATTTCAGATGAAAATAAAGGAGCCAGCAGAGACCATGCTGCAGGTTAGCCATAGCTACCTGCTGCAAAACAGAGCGCCATAAAGTCGCTTGTTTAGAAAACTGGATGCTCTCTGTCCTTTCATTATAAACAAGACTGTTCATTAACTGGAAAAGACACTTCAAACACTGTCCAGACCAGAACAAACTTGTATCTCTGATGTGTTCAAATAGGAGCCTTTGCCAGGAGGGTTTGCAGTAGAGTAAGGTATTTTTTCCTGCAGGGAGGAATGCGCTTGCTGTGGTCTTTAATAAATCCCTTACAATAGAGATACCTTAGAGCCCATTATCTAACCAGATAGGCAGGTCATAGCTACTTGGTTCATGCAGCAGATGAAAGGACTGGGGAATTGTCCTGGTTCCTGAGTACATATTGGATTTCTCGGGGAGGCTGTGTGTGTTCTGGTGTGGTGACGGGTGCTGACCCTGTTGGCTCCGGGGCAGAGATTGTCTCTTGGTATCAGCTGTCTCCATCAGGATTTATTGGTGGAGTCCATCAGCATACCTTTTCAGCAGGATTTTGCCATATACCGGCATTTCTGGCTTCTCATAGAGTTTCTGCTGGCTTTTGAGCATGTGAAAACCTGCTTTTTAACATTTCTGAAGTAAAGAGAGGATATATTCTTCAGAGCCTGTTTTAACCGCGCAAGCTCTATGCTGTCCTTCCAACCCGCCGCCCCTTCTGTCCCCAAGTGACACGGGAGACTCACTGAGGTAGAAATGCAGATTTTCCTTCAGGATTGCATCCAAGGAGGTCTCTGTGGCAGGCGGGGAGAGCCACTGCCCGGGGCTGAGCCACAGCAGCCTGCGGCGTGATGCCCTGGATGAGTTCCAAGCGTGCGCTTGCCTGTGGAGCGCATCCAGCCCCGCAGCGCTGCCGAGCGTCCCCAGCGTGGTGATGTCGGTGCCTCCTGCCCTGTCTCCCATCCTTCCTCGGCAGAAAGAGAAGTGACTTCTCAGCCCTCATTTAGTCCTGGTGAGCAGAGGGGTGATGTTCGGGCTGGCAGATGTGCAGCCATCGCATGGGCAGGTAGCAGCTCTCAGTGGTAAGCAGTTTGCAGGCGACCTGGAAAACTGCCGTTTAAGGAGTTACAGAGCAGCGCCCCTGGAAAATAACTTCAATATGGCCTGCAGCCAAGGGGAAGCTGGAACTGAGACAGGGATTCATCAAAAAGACGTTGGCTCCAGTTGCAGGAGGACACGTGGAGTCCTGGCCATGGTGTTTGCCACCTGCCCTTCGTGACATGCTCGTGCTGGCCCAAGCAGCCAAAAAGGCCACATTCTGTGCCGCATTCAGGAAGAAAATGCAAACCAATCTGGATGGGGAATGGCAAGAGAGCTCTGAACCATGTGAGGGTAGATGGACAGTCTTCGCTGCGGCCACTGAGCTGATGTGGAGGTGTGGATGTCAGTCCCAACGACTCCAGGGTAGGATC
Organism: Morus bassanus; assembly: GCA_031468815.1. NCBI lineage: Eukaryota > Metazoa > Chordata > Aves > Suliformes > Sulidae > Morus > Morus bassanus. Next base: position 68,998,833 of record CM062571.1, read on the forward strand.
CTCCACCGGCCGGGGCAAGTGGCTTCTGCTCAAGGTTGGAAATCACAGGGTGCATCGCTCAAGGGACAGTAGTGTGTGATCTCTTCACCAGAGGTCTTCAGGCTGTTGGCAGTAATAGACATGAGCCCCTGCTGAGAAATGAGGACTGTACTGCCCACGTTGCTGTGACACCTTTTACAAATTTTTTAATTAGTTAAAAAAAAAAAAAAAAAAAAAAGTGAGCTCATGTGAACACAAGTGCCTGGGCACAGTTACGTGGAGATGTACAAAATGGCCCATTTAGGACAGGGCGAGGGCCACAGCCCCCACAGGTTCCCGGGGGCTCGCAGCAGCACTGAGCTGTGGAAGTGGCCCAGGAGTCCCAGCACACTCTTCGGGAAACCAGACTCCAGGGCACGCTTCGCCATCACCTCCGTTGATGGCAGTGACCATTGCCAGCTGCTGCCTGTGACTTGTTTTCTAGAAATCTTGGTAAGATCAGAGATGGTAAAGCAGAAGCTCAGGGAGGCAGTTTTTTGCACCTGGTCTGTGTGCTTTGATTTGCAGCTTGTGCTCCCTGTGGTGGAGAGAAGGTGTCATCGGATATCTCCTCTCTGCATGTCCCCAGAGATCACACTGGGACCAGACCACTGGGGCAACCACCACCCACCTTTGGGTGCTTGCGTTTGGGCAGCATCTTGACCCCTCAGTACTGGGTATGCTCCCACCACCCACAGATGTCCGTTGGGGATTACACACCGCAGAGTCTGTAGGACTGGGACTTCGGAGACTGCTTACCCTGCGCTTTAAAAAAAGTGCACCACTTACTCATTTAATTTAACATAATGCCTGAAACAAGCACAGGAGAGGTGTAGAGGATAGGGAAAAGCCCAGCGCGTCTCAGCCTCATGCAGGTCCCTGTGAGGATTGCAGCGAGCAGGAGCTGGGCAGTGAGCATCATCTGCTCGGGGGGCAGTGCCAGCCCCTTTGCAGGACTCTTCTGGCCGTTGCTTCAGCTACGAGCTATATGCAGCTCTGCGCAAGCCTGCACGTGAATGTGTGCATGTGCATAAAAAAATCCTTGTTAAGGTAGTAAATAATAGGATTACAAATTTGATCAAACTTGAGTCTCCCAGGCATTCTGCTGGAGTTGTTCCAAAGCCTGGCAACCAAAGTGCAGGACTCGGCATGCTGAGCTCTGTGCCGACTTCAGCCCACAAAGCACGTTTCTGGCAGGAGGCTCCAGGCTCCCAGGAAGCCTCTGAGATGCGGTGTGGCTGCAGATGCAGCTCAAACAATGCCCTTGCACAGCAGATATTTGAAGTTCATGTGTTTCATATAATATAAAGGAGATTACAATTTTACTATCATTACTATTTTAATAACTTGAACAAACAGAACAGCGTGCAGTTAGTAAAAGGTACTGTATGAGATGGAAAGTTAGGTTGTATTGCTATATCCCCTTTACAATAAGCATACCTGTGTCAATATTTTTCTGTGTTGGACTTCAGTATCAAGCCCTATTGTAAAAAACAGAACTTAATTGAACTAAGATGAAAAAAGTCATGTTTTTATCAACTACTCATTGCAGACATTGGCAGAAAGTTGTTTTTCCTCAGTTTTTAGTCTCTGTTATATACCTGGTGCCGAAACATCTGTTCACTGAAAATTACCCCATTGCCATTTAAGAATAGCCTTCCCAGTCTTAATTTAACACCTGGGCCTTAAACTAGCCACGTAGGCTGCTTTTACGGGAGGTGTTTATGGTGCGGAGAGGAAGATTAGCAGATGTTCCTTTTCCTTCTGTGATAAGTGTCTAAAGGAAGTTGGAAAAATTACACACTAAAGAAAATGTAATTTTCACTTTGGGTTTCATAATTTCAATTGACCTGTGGTCTTCAAATATCATAATGTATATTGATTGTTTCCAGAAAATCTCCCTTTTGGCAAGGTCTGCTGGCATGTTAAAATGCAGCACAACTCTAGTAATTCTAGGCTGGGATCTTAACACTGGTACTGAAAATCGCAACGCTGAGGAGTTAGCAGTATGCTTGCAGGGTAATTTGAATCAATAGCTGATTATTCAGAAGAAATTTGCTAGCTCTGCAAAACTTTCAACTTTACAAATTGCTGAATGGTTTTATCATCATAGTGCCTCACTACCCCTGGGAAACGATGCCAGGAAATCATGTTTGAACAAACTCTTTGTTATTTTTGCTCCAGATGAGTTAAACATTTGATGCTCCCCGTCCCCGATCTCAGCAGTAAAGAAAATATTTCTGCAAAAATTATTTCTGTTCTGTGTAGGATGATGTTGTTCCTAGCATCCTGCAATAAGGTATTAAACCCCGAGCCTGATCTTCATACAGCCCTTTAGTATCCATTATATAATCTCAGCTGTAGTATCAACTGCTCTGACACACCTTAGTCTAAATTAAGTGATATGCAAATATGACATATATTAAATTACAGTAGTTTAAAATCTAAATATTTAAAGTCAGTGCAAAATGAAGCAGAGCTATCAGAGTAACTGAAAGATCCTTGTGAGCTTGAAGCAAACCACTCGAGCTAGTCATTAACTTCTTTGGGATTTCTCCCTGTAGGTTTCTGCAAGTCTATGTTCGATAAACATGCATGAGTGTTACTTTTATTTTTAAGATCAGTAAAAAAAATTACTAAAAGAGAAATGCATTGATCAAGGTGGTAAAAAAAAATTACCCATGGATACTCTGTGTGGACATGCACATATGTGCATGTGCATTTGTGAATAGATGCAGCTACAATCTTTTACACTCATAAGCTGTTAATTAGCAGATCCTGACTGAATAATGTGGCTAGAAAATTTTCCTATCAAAAATGTGATTTCACTTACGTCCGAGTATGCCACAGAAGAATGTCTGATGGAATTAAGCACTCAATTAAAGAAAACAATACACCCAGTTCCAAATGACATTTCAAAACAGAAACCTATTGTTTAACTTAGTAAATGCTCCTTTGAAAACCCTCAGATCTTTGACCAATGATTTCAAAAAACCTTCTTTTGCTCTGCTGTATTTTCCATGGGAGGTACTGCAGTGTCCTGCTCTGCTTACCCAGGGACAGATTTGATCCCTGTCTAATTGATCTTCAAAGCAAGCAGCCCAGTCTGTGTTAACTTGCAGCCCTTCACCCCAGTCTTGGTCCACCCTCTGTATGAAGGGAGAATAATCAACCATTTGTCTTGAAGGCCATTTCCAACCCAAACTGGTTAAGGCATCTAAATGTCTCGCAGTAAACTCAGCATCTGCAAAATGAACCACTTTTCCCGATTTCTAGGTACGTAAGCATAGATAAGGCATTTAGAAAGCACTTACAGGACTTTATGTCTTTCCCTATTCCACAGATACTATGTTAGGTGGAGTATAAAGCCATCGCTAGCTACTGGAAAATATCTGAAACACTTCTGCATCCCTAGATGTGCCGGCATGTTTCTTGTTCTTCTTGGGAAAAATCAGATTAACCAAGGCATATGCTAAAATTAGATGTGGTATAGCTACTCAAATGTTGTATCAGACTTAGGAGTGTGCTGGTTAGAGACAAAATCTCCAGAGCCAAGCTATACTTTGAAGACTGTGTGCATTAGCCTGTTTGAGTACATCAGAAGCAAAACTGCTATAACAGAAAGCATCGTTAGCACAGGACTGCATAGGCGTTGGCTCACATGGTGGCCGTAGGAATAGCTGGACATTAACGAAGGAGATAGTAGAGGAGCAAGAATTGCACTGTGGCTAGATGTGATGCTGGGGTACTTTGGCCAGAAACTATGCTGGGCATGATGTGCTGGATCATTCTGGCATGGTGTTTGCTCTGTTTCTAGCAGGTGATGGGAATCAAGGTGTCTCCTGTTTTCACATCCCAGTTCATTGGTGGTGATAATCAAATGCCATAGGAATCCTTTTGGTGGATGTGCACCCACCCTCATGAATGATGGATATGTAACTTGGCATGCGATTATTCTTCCATGAGCTATTTGCCAGTCCTGTGCTAGCCTTTTCCAGTCCATGCCAGCCAGGAGGTCCTCCTTTCCTTTCACATGGATCCTGTCGCTGTCACTGTGCTTTTGTCCCTTTTGGACAAAGGTTCCTTTTTGTCACTTCAGGTCAAAGTTGTGCCTTGAAATCCCACAGAGACTGAAGCCAGCAGGTGCTTGGTAAGCAGGTGTTGCATGAGGAAAAGAAGTGAAACCTGTGCACTGAGCTATTTGCCTGTTGGCCCACAGTGTTCAAGGCGGTCCTCACTACCTAGAAGGCTTTATATGGTCTTGTCCTGGACTTGCTTACCTCCTTCTGAGAAGTCACCACAGCTGAAGTCAGTTGAGGGTTTGATCCCCACCATGCTGTACAGGGACGATGCTCTCTGCAAGGGCCTTGGATGTGCTTCATGCCAGGGTTTGAAATAGCCAGTTGGTGGTGGCCAGGGCACGGGATACAGGACTCCTCCACTAAAGGCACTGGAGGTGCTGGAGGTCCTGTTCCACATGGCCTTGGAGGGCAAAAGAGCAGTTTCTGTGGGTTTCTGGCTGGCCAAATTTAGTTATTAATGAGGTGTTTGGAAATTGGGACCCAGCATCTCATAGAAGCACTCAGAGACTGACTAGTGAGGAACAGAGATGATTTCAACTGTGGCTGAAGTGCTTGGCTAAGGTCATCTAGACACTAAAAAAGAAGGTCACATGTAACCAGTGTCATGCACGTCATTTGCGCGATGAAAGGTTTGCTCACAGGATGTGAGCTGTAAGAGGAGCAATGATGCTTTGTGAGAATTTAAAAAAATGTTTCAGTTGGTGCCACAGTAAGGAGTTGTCCGAGGGCTGTAGCTAGAGAGACTGTACCACCAACATGTAGAAATGCCTCCCAAATGTTCAAAACTGAAAGACAATAAAATCTACTGGAGTTGTCTTACTCCAGTTCTGAGGCAGGCTTTTTCTTGTTTTCCTTTAAACTATGTGATTTTTCTTAAACATAGAGATAAAATTGTCTTCAGTTTTGCCTTTTGGTTTGAAAGCTGGTGTGGTCCTGTGCACAGTTAATGACTTTGGAAGATCACGAAGAAAAGAAGGAGCAAGTGTGGAAACAGCTCTTTTGAAAGCCATTTTATATACGTTGGATTCACATTACTGAAGTAACGGAGAGCCAGATTTGCCTGCTTCTGGGCTTGACAGAAAATCCTAAACCAGATAAAAAAACCCACAGCAATGTTTCTAGCTTCCTTGTAGAATTTTCTCGTGGGTCCCACAAAGCTCAGTGTGGAAGTTTTGTAGAATTCGAGAAATGTGATGATTCTTCCAACTGTTGTGCTGTATTTAGAATAAATTACTTTGCTCTTTATCATCTCCCAGTAGGCAGCTGTGGAGTTCGGGTTTTCACTTTGCAAACAAGTTAGTACTTAAGTTCTCCTCTCCCCTTCCCCAGCATTTTCTGGCTCCGGAGACTTTGGAATCCACATTACCATGTAAATGCTACTAAAGCCATGTCATCTGCCCTTCCTGAACATGCAGGTATTCAGGAGTAGAATTATCAACGTGGGGTTTTTTTTTTTTTTCACTTTAAGCTTTTTAAATCCGCAAGTAAATATAGTGATCTGATTTGCCAGCAGCAAGCATTCATGTAACTTGATCAGATCTCAGGATCTTTGAGAAAAACCACATGCCATTTAGCGTCTTTCTCTGCAGAGGAATTTGGACAATTCATCATTATACCGAGAGCCTTATTAGTTGACAGAAGGGTTAACTGACCTCCTTCAAACAGGAACTCAGTTTGCCTGCAGGGAACATATTCCATGGCGAGTTGACTACTTAAGCACTTTCGATGTAAAGTAAAAACAATCTCTTGTGTCAGGGTATAATTCAAAGAACAAAGGACCATTTTGCTCAATTGTGCAGGCAGCAGAAGTTATTTTTGTCTCTTGCCTATCATATTCACATTGTACAAGAAAGTCATTTTGTTGAGGAGCGATTTGTTCTGCTGAGGCTCTTTGTGTAATTTTTGAACTGAACAGACCACCAATGTTTTGGCATTGAAGGAAATAATGTACAATCTTGAAAACAGCTTTGTGTTTTGCCCTTTTTTAAAGGGGGCATGTGCTTGGGGTGTGTGAATTGATTTATGGACCTTTTTGAGCCATTAACCTCCTTCGAGGATGCCTGCTAAATGGATGTGTAAGTGAAGGCTTTTATCAGGTATGGCAGTCCTTTCCCCATTCAAGCAAGCTTGACCTGCTATGGGTGTACTCTGCCACAATGGTAGGTAGCTGACCTGCCTATTTTCAAGGTCTTTCTTTTTGTTCTTTGCTACCATCCCTTTATTAAAAGCTTTGCAGGTTGATAATTTCCTCTGCTGCTGCCTGCGTAATTAAGGAGGAGGAGAGGTCAAGTGGGAGCCCAGCTGCATGGAAACACTTCTCCCGATAAGCGTTATTGTGTACAAAGTGTGTCTGTGCTTTTAGAAATGACCATGCACCAGTAAGTTAATTGAGTAACTGCTCTTCATGGTGGGTTAGTGCTAAAGAAGTGCATCTTTATTCTAAAAGCTTGTTAAAAAAGGGTGTTGCCCAAACCTTATCACTCCAATTTGGCAACCACCTGGAGCCCCTGGGGCTTACCTGACTAGCATATAAAGATAGGTAGGTGTTCACTGTTACAAAAAAAATAAAATAAAAATGAAAGTCCATTTCAGGAAGGTGTGAATACTAACTCCTGAGTTGGTGCTCAAAGTGTGAAATAATTAAAAAAAAAATCTGTTAATCATTCTCATTCCCACTTGACTGTGACAAGGAGTATGTAGGTTTGTGGTTGTTAGCACCCCTGTTGGAGAAGACTTCTCTCTTCTCCCTCAAACAGGGCTGCCCATGACCACATTCTTTGTTCTAGCCTACTTTTCACTGCCTGATTTTTTTCACCATTTTCTGTATACCCAAAATGTCAGCTCAGTGCAAGGCTCCTCGCTGCGTGTTGTGACTGTTTCCCACCATCCGTGGCAGGAGCACATCCTGAGCCAGGCCCTGTACCTCTGCATAGAAGATCTCTCAAGGGTTGTTACTCCATAAATTTGTCATGTATTTCTTTGAAGCCACCTCAACTCTTAGCACCCACAGTGTCTTGTGGTAGGGAGCTCTGCCACTTAACTAAGTGCTGTGTAAGCAACTATCTCCTTTTATTGTGCTGTTTGTGGGAGGTGCAGGGGAGGGTTTTTTGATTTGAGATTTTTTTATCTGCTGGATTCCTCAGTTGACCCCTACTCCTGTGCAGGAAGAGACAGTAAACGGTTGTTCCTTGTTCACTTTTTCTATTTCACTCATGTTTTGCTCTTAAACCCCTCTGCTATGTGCCTGACTGTTGTTTCTTTTCCCATCTGGAAAGCCTTAATCTACTTATTCTTCTCCCAGGAGTGAAACGGGGATCTTTGTCTTCAACTGCTATCCAGTTAACATCCAGACATTGCAAGAAATGTCCATCCTTGCTCCATTATTGTGCCTGTTTCTGAGATGTGCAAATCCTGGTCTCCCCTAGAGTTATTTCCTTGTCTCTATCCACTTTCACACTCAGACTTGGTTCCCCCATACTCAAGCAGACACATCCATAATTAGCTGATTACAATCCAGACACAGACCACTTTGATACTCATTTCCCTAATTCATTACAACTGAAGTTTTTTCCTCCCTGCCAACATCAATGTCATTTCCCTCACCATAGCCTTCACATATGCCGCCTTCTCCTTCCAGCTTGTGACTGCAACCCTCGTGGCATCCAGACCCCACAATGCGACCGCGCCACCGGGCAGTGCATCTGCAATGAAGGGGTGGAAGGGCCGCGCTGCGACAAGTGCTCCCGGGGCTACTCGGGCTTCTTCCCCGACTGCGTGCCATGCCACCAGTGCTTCGCCCTCTGGGACGTGATCATCAGCGAGCTGGCTAATAGGACCCAGCAGTTCCTGGATAGGGCTAATGCCCTCAAAATCACTGGAGTCACTGGCCCATACCAGCAGACGCTCAACACCCTGGAGGAGAAGCTCAGTGAAATTAAAACCATCATTGCTCAAAATCCAGCTGCTGAGCCCCTGAAAAACATTGGGAATCTCTTCGAGGAAGCAGAGTAAGTACAGTCGCAGTTACGTGGGTAAGTCTAGTGTGGGAAGGAGTAGGAGTGCCAGTGAGCTGGGATTTATTTGCATGACTGATGCCCCCATGCTGAGCTGAGGACACCCCAACTCCACTCCTCCAGCTGGGCGAGGTACACTGTGGCTCCTAGTGCTGGTGGAGCACCTCGTCGTGCTCAGCACCAGCAGCAAGCATCCGTCCCACGAGTGGGAACCTGGCTGGGGAAGGTAGGAGCAGCACAGCTACCATGCTCTGGGCAGGGGTTGTCCTGCTCCCACTTAGCACCAGGCAGCTAATTACCACAGAGTCACTCAGGCTTGCCTTGCGCTCCCCCGGGGCAAAGGACAAACACTGCTATTATGTGAGAGAATGAAGAGGGGAGAGATTAAATTCCTGGATTTCCATATGTAGCCGATGAGTTGGAAACTGGGGCTCCTTTCTGCACTCTGAGCACGTGTGTGGGGAAGCACCAGCTTTATAACAAGGATTGTTACTATTTTTCTCAGGGTAGGAGCTTTGTATTTTGTTTTAGGACTCAGTGTACAAAAGATGGTCATTTGTGCTTTTGGAGATGGGGCAGTTTAACATGAAGTAGGATTACAGATGCTTTCTAGCCCTGTGTGCTTGACTTGTGCATTGTAAGGGGGACTGCACAAAGCAAAGGGGCAAGGATTAAAGCATAAATGTCTCAATTAAGGATATGCTTGTGCCCTGCAGCTCCCCCTCTCCAGCTGAAGAGCTGGGGGTTGCTGCTGAGTGTACTGAGGGAGGTCAGAGCAGCTGGGGAGCTGCTTTTCCCTAACATATATATGTATGTATGTATTTGTTCTTGCTCCTGTCTGGCTGTGTAGAAGTAGTACTGGGCATTGAAGGACTCCTGGAAAACAGCAGGCTGTTGAGCTATTGAGAGAGCTGTAAATTGATCACAGAGCTTAAATACTGCCTGATTCTTTCAGAATGTAGGAAACACTGAGATTGGTGGGATCACCATGGATAGGAATAGCTTCCTGTGCCCACTTCGGTTCTGCAGCAGCATTGATGTGTAACATACACTTGCCTTTCCTTTTAGGGTTATCCCACTAGCTAAAGCCTGTTCTGTGGCTCACTGAGGCCATGCTGAATGCTGAGAGCGGGAGGTTTTCCTTCACAGCCCTAGAGAAATGGCTGGTGAGGAGGGATCTTTACAGACGAGTTAAAAGAATCCATTGTGTTAAAACTAAGGCTTCTCCCCGCCTCTTCCTGAAGTTCAAATCTGTCCCATGAGCTTGTAATCAAAACTGCATTTGTAGCTGTGTGGGATGGGAAGCAAATTATGTATGGATCATAGTAGTCAACTCTGACCTATGCAGTTGCCACGATACAAGAGCATTACACCAGTCCTCTGGAATCTGCCTCCAGTTAATCTTACACAAAGCAGCTGTTTTCTGAGCAATTTGGTGCTTTGAGTTTATAAATGTGCTGTAGATTAAAAAGCAGTTTTGTATGATAAAGGAAACAAAACAGTATTCAAGGTAGGCATGTTGTTACAAATCACTTACAGCTCCACCAAGAGAGGACAGGTCCTGCCATAGGAGAAGCTCAGCACGGCTCTAACCACCAGTCTTCACTGAAGTGAACCACCAAGGCTTACACTCCTTCCTCCTCCCCTTGTTGAGTCCTGTGCTTCTGTTTTACAGAAAGCTGACAGCAGATGTTACCGTTAAGATAGCCGACATAGAAGACAACCTGTCAGCCTTAGCAGTGAAGAGCAATAGCACAGACACTGACCTGAGCGCGCTGGAGACAGATGCCAAAAGCCTAGACCGTGTCGTGAAAGAACTTGCAGAACAGCTAGAGTTCATCAAGATCTCTGATGTTCGGGGTAAGTGTCGCAGGGAGGGGGAGAATGCAGTGGGGTGGCCAAAGATTTAATTAGTGCATGGTTTTAAATACCAGGTTAATCTTCTAACCTGTAATAAAATACAGTTCCTACGAGTTCTTTCTGTGCATTAGCAGAGTTGCTGATGCAGCAGGAATTTTGTTTTGCCCCCTCACCCTTTCTCTCTCTCTCTGCACATTGCAAAACACGCTCAAGTTCTTGGGGCACAGAGTTGTCTTAAAGGCTCTTGATTAATACATTTTGGATGAGCCACAACAGCTGTAAGTGCGGCAGATTCCAAGATACACCTGGACATTTCCCTTGCTCTCCCCAGTCTGTTAAATTGCTGTTTCAGGTTGGAAAAACTGCAGGGGTCTTGGTGATGAAGAGCACACTGTAAGGGCTCAGTTCTTCTGAGCCACCCAAGCCTTGCATGCCCACTGGCACACTGAAATGGGCCAAGAATCAGAATTTGCTGGAGAAAGAGTAATGTCACCAAATTATTGGGAAATTTTGAATGCTGACTTCATTCCAACTTGAAACAAAGGATTTTTTTTTTTTTTTAATTTCCTGCTTTGTAGGAAGTCTGAGATGGTTTCCAATGAGCATGGGATTTCGCAGAGCAAGGCAAGTAGGATGTAGAACGGGGGAGTCCCCAACTTGTGGCATTCTGCAGAGGAAAGCTGCCCTGAGGTGCAGAGTGTGGCTGCCCCCACAGGGTCCCTCACACCCGCTCAGGGCCTCTCCAAGAGTTGTCCAAAACTAACGGTTCCATAAATCAGCATCTTTTGTCAAGCAGTTATTTCTTAGGAAAGTTCTGACTGCTTTCCAAGCAGTGACTCCATGAGCCAGACATCCCAGAGCAAGCAACAAGAACTAATGGGATAAGTGAATTCTTCGAAAACAGACTGTTGCCCTATAAACCTAAAAGGCTGGGTCCCCCTTTCCCCTCAGGGCAAGCAGAATTCAGTCACTAGGGTCAGAGAAAGGCTTAACTTCAAAATCCAGCAAACGTGACACACTGTCAACCAAGCAAAAAAAAAAAAAAAAAAAAAAAACCAAAAAAACTTTTTTCCCCCCCTCCAGAACAGGCCAAATTCTGTTGCCCTTGCAATGGCACTGACTCTAGCTGCAAAGGCTAGCATTTCATTTAACTTGATATTCATCTCACTAACCCTGATGCGTCATCTGCCAACCTCCCTAATATAAATTACTTTGGGTTACTTAGATTTCTGAGCAGCTCCATCTGATTTCTGCAGGAGCCTTGGATAGTATCACCAAGTATTTCCAGATGTCCCTGGAGGCAGAGGAGAGGGTCAATGCCTCCACTGTTTACCCCGATAGCGCTGTGGAGCTGTCGGCACAAACGCGGCAGGAAGTGGAAGACTTAATCAATGAGAAGGAGGCCCAGTTCAAGGCTAAACAAGAGGAGCAGTCGCGCCTTCTGGATGAACTCGCAGGCAAGCTGCAGAGCCTGGATCTCTCTGAAGCAGCTGAGAAGGTACACAGCTGAGAATCGCTGGTATAAAACCTGTAGCAAAAATAAAGTCAAGTTTGTGAAGAAGCGATGGGTGGGGAGGAACTGTTTAGAGCTTGACAGTGTGAGATACAGTTTGTTCATGAAAAGTGTACGTTTCTTGTATGATGGGGTATTTTGTGGGCTAAAACAGGCCTGTTTAATCAGTGGGCTCTGAGACCTACTGGCTTTCAAGCACCAGGCCATTCGTGTTGGTCTCCCTCCTACCCTTCCCAGCCTTGTCAAAGCACCCATCTTTTCATCACCCTGGCTCTAACCCAAAACCCTTTGCTACGGACAGAGCTCCCACGTGCAGAAAAGTATAGCGGGTCTGCTGGACTAAGATCCATCCTCTTAAGCCTGTCCTCAGTTCACGTGTTTGCTTTCTCTAGGCTCCTCTCTTCCTTTTTGCAGCTCTGTAGAATACATGCTATGCCTGTGCAGTACCCAGCCAGGCAGTGCTTCTACTCACGCCAACGGGCCACCCTGCTCAGCATCACCACGTTCCTATCCTCATGCTTGAGACAAAGCAGAACTTACAAGGAGCTGGAGTCAAAAGGGCATTTTCTCTGTTGAAGCTGCCTGCTCATCTGTAAATATGATCAAGGGTGGCTTTTTCTTGGGAGAGGCTGGGTGTTCCCTTGGTTTCACTTTGAAGTCAGCCAGCTGCATTCAGAGAACAATCCTACATGAAGGCAGGCGGCAGGGGACTGCTCATTAACTCCCCTGGGCAGGCCAAGCCTGTGTTAGAGGATGAGTTCTTCACACACCAAAGCTGAATTGTACCCTGTCCTTTACAACTATGGTCATCCCTCCCAGCCCTCCTTTTTTTCTCGAGGGAAGAAAGAGACATCTTTTTGTTTAGCTTCCCTTCCCCTACATTCCTGCCTAACTGTTTTTGAGGACTTAAAATCTTGGGTAGATGTTTATCAAGGCCATAAACACTGAGTTGCTTGGAGGTGTAATCACGGGACACCAAAAAAGAAAAAGCCTTTTTGCTTTCTAGCTACTGGTGGGTTGCATGCCAAGCAGGTAAGAGGGACTCATTTACACTTCACAGAAGACAGCTGCAGCTAACTTGGCACAGCTCCTAGGTTTTCCCACAGAAGGTTTTTGGCTGCAAAGTATGTCAGTTAGTGACTATCATTTGGCAAAAGGGGTGGGGGTGGAAAGGGAAAAGAACCTCACAAGAATGAGGAATTTTCCAATTTTCCCTCTGGCTAAAACAATTCTTGAGTGATTTCCTTGTCCAAACAATTGACCAAGTAGTGGATAATTCTCAGTACAATGTTGCTGATTGAAGTAGTTTTGCTTTTAAAAAACAAACAAAACAAAACAGTCTACCTAAAATTTTCTATGGGAACCCATCCTTGACAAAATTCACAAATTGCAAAGTGTTCTGGAAAGATGAAATCAGAGCAAACATTTGGTGGAAAGGAATGGGACAGCTTTTTAAGGGAGATGAAAAAAAAGTGTCCTGTTCAACTTGGAACATTTCAGCTTCTATTATGTTTCTAGGACATTAGAGCACAGGAAAAGATACTACTCTGCACCAAACACTTTCTTCCTTATAAAATAGCCTCTTGGGATGGCCAGTTTTTTCTCCAACAGTAGTGAAGACTGATTGCAAACAAAAGGCATACAGACAGTAGTAGCTTCCAGCTTGAAACCAAAGCTTAAAGGCAGCTTTCCACTGAAAGATGGTGTACAGGAAAAGTGGATAATGAAAGCAAGGCAAGGCTTCCCTCATAACCTCCAGCTACTTCAGCATTAGGGAGCTGCATATGTGTAACCAAGTTAAAGGCAGGAAGGTGCAGGAGGCACAAAAGAAAGATTAAAGTCATGCTGGTATGGACCTGCTGCAGGAACCACCTCCAGCTGGCAGCTCAACTTCAGCTTCCCTCCCTGTGGTACTTGGGATGCCGCTGCAAGGGGCAGAAACAACATAGTGTTTCTGTCATGGTAAAGCAGTGTCCTGCTCCATCCCCCTCGCAGCTCAGCAATGGAAATAAAGATGTGACTGTTTCCTGTGTCTGATGTGTCTCTGCAGACGTGTGGCACTCCTGCAGGAGCCTCTTGTGCCGAGTCTGAGTGCGGTGGTTTAAACTGTCGAACTGATGATGGAAAGAAGAAGTGTGGAGGACCTGGCTGTGATGGGCTGGTGACCGTAGCTCACAATGCCTGGCAGAAAGCCATGGATTTTGACAGAGACATCCTGAGTGCATTAGCAGAAGTTGAGCAACTCTCCAGAATGGTAATATGCCAAATCAATTGTTAGATATTAAAAAAATATCTTTTAGTTGTAACACATGTTTAGACAGTAATTGACAAAGTATGTGCCTGGCTTACTTCAAAATACTTCTTTTCAGTTGTGTAACTTCATCACACTTGTAAAGATCCTCAGAAAAGGAACTTACTAAAGTGAAACTTCATGGATAACTCTAAACATTAGCCTGAGTTGTTTAAACTAGCATTGGTGGTGTGGATCATGGCCAGCTTTTAAGAGTGTTCTGTGAGTTTTATGAGAAAAAGCATTTCTCATTACTATTATCTCTGATTCCAACTGAATTTTTGTTTTAAACCAGGCCTTAAAGCATAAGCAAATATGCAATCAAGCCTTCTATTTTCCTCTTTAGGTTTCTGAGGCAAAACAGAGAGCTGATGAAGCAAAACAAAATGCACAAGTAGTTTTGCTCAAAACCAATGCTACAAAAGAACAAGTGGACAGAAGCAATGAAGATCTGAGGAAACTTATTAAACAGATTAGAGACTTCCTAATGCGTAAAAACCTTACATTTAAATTATATTTTAATTCTGGGTTTGTGAAAACTATCTTTAGCTTCAAATCATCTTCTAAGGGGTAATGCAACGGTTGTGTCATCGTCCCCTTTCAGCCAGACTTAGCGTATACAATGAAATCTGGAGCCAAGAGAAAACCAAGACGACAGGAAAGTGAGGGCAGACCGTAACATGGTGTTGTGTTCATTTCAGCTGAGGCTGTTGTACTGCAGTAGCTTGCCAAGCATGTTCGTAAGTTCTGGCTAGAAAGACAAAGTACTGTTAAAGGGAAGGAAAGTCAGAAACTGAGTTTATCTCTGTAAGAAAGCAGGTAGAGGTTAAATGAGGGCCTTGTTCGCTAGCAGGCAGCAGCATGGCAAACCCATTCCTTCCCTGTTTGCACAAGGCTGAGTGTACTGTTAGCAGAAATACATTTATGTGCAGCTGTTGGCTTCGTTTCCTGTGGGCTCACGTCTCCCCCACACAGCCCCAGCACAGTGTAGCTAATCACCAAGATCTTCAACTGGCTTCCAGGAGAGCTAAGCCAGCAGGGCCTACGCACCTGCTGGGCCTCGCCTGAGAGGGAAGTTTCACCCTAGGGAAGCAGCTTTAACACCTTGATTTTCTGTAAGTCTGAGGGAGGAAGTTTTCCATTATTTTCCTTCTTAAGGGGGCAGTTGGACAAGAATTTGAGTACGGAGACTTGACGGGGGAAGCTTTTACTTACATCTTTGTCGTTTGTGTCCATCTCCTAGAAGACAGTGCTGACTTGGATAGCATTGAGGCAGTGGCTAATGAAGTGCTGAACATGGAGATGCCAAGCACTCCCCAGCAGCTGCAAGCCCTGACAGAAGATATTCGTGAGCGTATAGAAAGCCTTTCTGATGTTGAAGTCATTCTGCAGCAGAGCGCTGGAGACATCGCCAGAGCAGAAATGCTACTGGAGGAAGCTAAAAAAGCCAGGTATGCAACCCTGTTCTGTATTAGCCATTTTCTGCAACCAAGAGCTTGAATGAGACTGCATTTTCTGGTACAATGAAATGAAAGAGTTTAACTTATCCCAATGCAGATTCTCATGCCTTCACTAAAGGGCAAAAATGGCCCTTTGCAGTGTATGATAGTTCTTTTTCCAGTTCCATGTAAAAGGATTTTTAGCATTAACAGTTTTGCTCCACAGCAAAGGTGCAACAGATGTTAAAGTCACTGCAGACATGGTGAAAGCAGCACTGGAAGAAGCTGAAAAAGCTCAAAATGCAGCTGAAAAAGCCATCAAACAAGCTGACGAAGATATTAAAGGAACTCAAGACCTGCTGACCTCGGTGAGTTCTTTACAACATACAGAAACAGCACCAAGTCAGATATTTAGAACCTGAGGTAAGCCTGTCTAGGGAAGGCTCTTGGGTACTGCAAATCAAAGACTGCACTTAAAATTAATCTGAACCATTCCTGCCTTTGCATTAACTTTTGCATTAGTATGACAGATGCTAGGGGACCATTTGCTCTTAAAAAAAAAACCAACCAAACAAAAGACTTTTCTCACCCGACATCCTGTACCACTGAAGTTAAACAAGCAGGATGGTAGCCCTCCAGCACAGCAGGTGTGCCAAGATCCCTGGAAAGCCATACTTGTCAACCGCATTGGTCATGTATTGGTGTAGCCATGCTGCCAGCGCCATCCACCACTGCAGCACGAGACTAAAATAAGCAAATGCTGGTTTAAAGTGGTAATTGCTGTCGTCTTGTCAGATAATGTATTTTCAGACTTCATCTCATAGCCCTCATGAGACCGTAGTGCTATCTATACCCATGAAGATTGGCCAGCTTAGACGATACGCAGCTTCACAAGTCCGTTATTACATGATGGAATCAAATGTCAAACTTCAGTTTTGCCTGTGGATTAAGTGATTCTTGCATGCGTAATAAAATCAGGCATTTTTTAACCATGTCCCTTAATGCTTTCTCAGGCCCATATGTACCCCATCTTCAAGCAATGGGCTCGTTCATCCTGACTGCAATCAGCCATTTATAACAAAACTAACACACTGGTTTTTATATCAGATCTATGGACATGAACTAATTAGTTCATCAGGGCTAATCCAGAAAGCTTACTATTATATTCAGTGTCTTTTGAAAATGTAACTGTTGTCCCTCTTTCTTAGATTGAATCTGAAAACGCCGCATCTGAAGAAACACTGAACAATGCTACCTTACGTCTGTTTGAGCTGGAGAAGAGTGTTGAAGACCTTAAGCAAAAGGCTGCTACAAATTCAGAGAATGTGGACAATATAGAAGAAAAAATTGTTACTGCAAAACAAGATGCTGAAGAAGTTAAAAAGGTGAGCAGCTCAGGAAAGATGCTAAGGGAAAGCCAAAAAAAAAAAAACCTGTCACCCCAGGTTTGGCTAAAGGAACATTAGTGAATGCATGTGATCTATTTCATTTATTTGTCAAGTACCAGGGAGAAGGAAAAAAAAAGGCACTTAATGCACTTACCAAAGATAGCTGCTTTTTACTTACTTTGTTACCAGATACAGAGACAAAGAAGTATTGGGAAGTTTTCAGGTTCTAGAATAGCTGCAGGAAACTGTCATGCTGTCACCCTGTCAGCCCTTCACAGGTTGGTTTCTGTCCCTCGGCTTTACTATCTGCCACAGGAGAACTGGTAATTTTTTCCCCTTCCATAGAGTATTTATGGTTCTATGACCACGATACCTTCAGGACAAACAACCCAGAATTTGGCATATACAGAATCAAGCGACAAGAAAAATTGTTAGCTCAATGTAAAACTAGAGTAATTTCTCAAGATCAGAGATGCGAAGTTTGCTCTGTGACCATATGGCGTTGCTCCCAATGTCTGCTACACACCTTCGTAATAGCAAAAGAATGCTCATTAACAAAACAATTGACAAATCTGCCAAAGGAAGTTTCATTGCTCCAATCTGTTGTCTATAGTTAGCCCATCAGTCACCAGAGAAGCATTTTCTGCCAGGAGAGATGTATTATCCATCAAATCAATTATTTCCAAACACTAAGTAGTATTTCAGGTGGCTGTCAAGTAAACACGAGAGACTTCCAGTACTGCTACAGCTTGTTAACTTGCTTACTGGTTGAATTCAGTTGGGTCATAGGGCTTCTTAATCTTAACCTTGCAGGGAAAAGCACAGCTGAGAAACCAACCTCATGACTTCCCCAGCACCTTCACCTACACAAACTAGGCAGCTGTTCTCATTACTGAAAGTAACAAGGGTATTCCTCCCCAAATCCAAGCATTCAACCAGAAGCAGTGCCAGTTCCTTACCATATGCGGCTTTCCAGCTGTACTAGGGGCCATGGCTTCCATTAGAACTGTGTAACTGAATCCCGTAAATCCTTGCCGAGTGTCAGTATTGAAGCCATAAAACAGCCACATATCTACAAAAGGGCAACTGATGAGTCTTCACCCCAACTCTTAGAGTCCTGAACATCAAGTAGGAAATACCCCAACACTGTTTCTGCTTTTGTTAACTGAGCAGACAGCTGTAGTCTCTCCTTACACCCAGATTAGTAAAGATAGAGGGAGGAAATGCAAGCTTCCACTGCGTTGTCTTTTGAATGAGCTCCATCTTGTGCTTGAATCTGGAACAACAGGTCCTCAATACCGAGCTGAACGACAAGTATAAAACAGTGGAAGATCTCATTGCCAAGAAGACAGAAGAGTCGGCTGATGCTAGGAGGAAAGCTGGCATGCTGCAAGATGAAGCTAAAGCCTTGCTGGCTCAAGCAAACAGCAAACTCCAGCTGCTCAAAGGTAAGGCTGTTCTGAGGAGGTAAGTTGTCTCTTAGAATACGAAGCGACGTCACTCTGTTAAACTGACTATTTATCAGCAGTAGGGGAAAAAACCAAGTTAATTCTTTGTTACTGAGGTTTGATCTGCTTTCCTTATTCTTACGGACACAACATAGTCTTTTGAATCAAAGATTTCTACAAAAAAGCTGAAACTCACAGTGAGACACAAACTTCTGGTACAGCACCATCACTGCTCCAAGAACCACTACAGGGAAGGAACATAGCTACTGTGCTTAGGATGAGGACTAACCCATTCAAGCAAGACCCCCATCTTCAAACAATAGCACCCCCACCCCACCCTGGAAAGCTATTAAAACAAAAGGTAATCAGGATACGTCAGTTCCAGTTTACAGATTAACATTTCCCATTGCCAAAGTTGACTGAAACAGGAGGTGGCATTCTGCCCATAACTACCAGGGAGGGAGCTAAGTTTTCCTTCTGTTTTTGCCAGGCCAGGAACTCATTCCTCCCCTTAGCTGCTCCTGCACAGTTACAAAGACTCACTGAACACTCTTAACCATAACAAGCCAAGACATTTCACTGTTCTGTAAAAGCCACCATGAATTAAAGTATATTTTTGGATTTCCACTTCTGGAAAATTACTTCATTGTTGCTTTATGTGCCAGTGTTAAGGAAACAAAAAGGTGCCATTCCAGCCCTTTTTTTTTTCCTGATCAGATTGTCTTCCACAATGAAAATAAATGAGTGGTAGTCTATCTGTAACAATGATTTACATTTTACTGCATTAAAAGACCCCTAATTAAGCTGTTTTTCCCCTTTCTTTGCTGACAGACTTGGAAAATACATATGAAAACAATCAAAAAGTTCTGGAAGATAAAGCCAAGCAGTTGGTGGAGCTGGAAGAGACAGTTCGCTCCCTCTTACAGACAATCAGCCAGAAGGTTGCTGTTTATAGCACTTGCTTATAAATGGGAGCAGGAAATGCTTGTGTTCAGGATGGATTTTACAAGTATTACACTAGTTCTTTTTGACATTACACTAAGACCTGATAAAGTGAACAGATTTTATATTGACTTCCAAGTCAAAACCAAAGACAAGTAACTTTTTGATGTTGAAAAATAAACACTTTTGTATCACTGTATGTACCTAGTATGACTCATTAAGTTCCCTCCTATTTTCAGTAGCTGAAATAGTAAATCAATTAATCCTTTAGCAAGTCTTGTTTTTAAATTGGTTAGAGATCTAATAAAATCTTGGCTCCACTACATAATTCTAAATAAGGGCTCCAATTACTATGAAATGTAGGATGGTCACTCGGAACGAAATTACATGTGAATGAAGAAATACCATCCTTTTGTGGTTAGCTAGCATTTATGGCACAGTACTCTAAAAGGATTATTTACCCTCTGCACGGAATCCATTTAGGCTTAACACTAGTTTCATGTCACCAGTTATGAAACACTTGATATGTGAAGGGGAAACAGAGGTCAGCACTGAAGGGGTGAGCATGGTTTACATTTCAAGCACCAAATTTATGTGATAAACCAAGCATGGAGGATCAAGCCTCTCTGGAAAAGGAACTACAAAAGTTCACAGGGCGCTTAATGTGAATCAGTTAAGGAGCTGTACACAGACACGCTCTAAGAACAGCTTGCACTTAACAAAACACAAATAAGACTTTTTTCAAAGTGCAAGAGTAACATCCAGTTCACCATAATTTAGCTCAAAGTTATGTAGAACAATGCACCTTCAGACAACTACAGCACCACACATCGATTTACAACATTCATCAGCTATACAAATTAGTATCCGAACCTACAACATGCATTTACACATCCCGACAGCTAACTCTGACCTGAGGAATACATTTGTGTATACGCTTTGATCAGCACCTTACCTAAGGTCAGCGAAAGTTAGTCAGGACAACCATAGCAGAATATATCACCACCTAAGCAAACTGAAGAGCACTATGTTTAAATAAATAATTACCCTTAAGCTCCACAGGTTACAAATGCTACAGCAAAAAATCAGGAAATTGATTACCATACCAGCATCATACACCATTTCACCACCAGTATACTCAGCAGCTGTTAAAAATACAATCTGCAAACTTTACAACATTCAGATTAACTGCCATCAGACCACTGACAGGTGGCTTAGTTGCTCATCTTACTTTTACCTTCAAGAACACTCTCTGTACACTTAACTAGAACAGGAATGACAGTGAGAAGTAACAACACAATAACAATCTTAAGGCCTTGAATTTTATTTTTAAGTGTCTGGGATGCTTTAGTCTCCAGTATAATTTTAGTAGTATTCTTGATTAAAGTTTCCCTGACTTTCCAGACTTGATTTAACATGAACGATATATGAGAATTTGTAACTGATGAACCTCAAGGCTGAACTGCAGTAAGACTGCCACAAGTACTGAGGGAGGTGGGGGGAGCAGATACAAAGCAGTTCCTGAAAAAGCAAGGTTTCTAGGAAGAACTTGCAAAGCACCAGACTAACACTTCATAGCATTTACCTGCAACAGGTAGAACTGATTCCAGAATGCCTATATCTATCAGAAGAATCAAGTTTTTCTTCTCTCACTATTGCCTCACCTTTGCTTTCCCTTCAGCAACTTCCTATGGACACCTGAAAGCAGATCCACATTCATTCACTTACTCCAGTTCACAGATATGCTGGGTCATCTCACATAGCCTGGTGATAACTCTAATGAACTGTCGTGGTTTAACCCCATCTACACTTAAAACAGGAGTTAAAAAACCCAAACCAACCAAAATGAAGAACAGTATCACTGGTGTTTGTTGATTAACTGATATCTTAATAAAATGGTAACGTTGGCATGTTATTTATAGAATCATAGAATCATTAAGGTTGGAAAAGACCTCCAAGATCATGAAGTCCAACCGTCAACCCAACACCACCATGCCTCCTAAACCATGTCCCCAGGTGCCACGTCTACACATTTTTTGAACACCTCAGGGATGGTGACTCAACCCCTTTCCTGGGCAGCCTGTTCCAACGCTTGACAACCCTTTCAGTGAAGAATTTTTTCCTAATATCCAATCTAAACTTCCCCTTGGTGCATTTTGAGGCCATTTCCCCTCATCCTATTGCTTGTTACTTGGGACAAGAGACCAACACCCACCTCACTACAACCTCCTTTCAGGTAGTTGTAGAGAGCAATAAGGTCTCCCCTCAGCCTCCCTTTCTCCAGGCTAAACAACCCCAGTTCCCTCAGCTGCTCCTCGTAAGACCTGCTCTCCAGACCCTCCACCAGCCTCCTTGCCCTTCTCTGGACACGCTCCAGCACCTCAATGTCCTTCTTGTAGTGAGGGGCTCAAAACTGAACAGTTTTTCCATCACTCAGTATGGATACTGGATCAATACTTAATAAAAAACTCTGAAGAAAAGCAGGAGGATACAACCATCTTGTCTATACACAAAACCAAGTAGCTTTTGCACCATTTTCTGAATGCACATTTCTCATCTATCATGCCACTGGCATAATGAAAAAGGGCATGCGATATACCAGCAGATATTAAGGTTTTCTTCAAGGCAGAAGAGCCTAGCAAAAAAATGAAATGGCATCCTGCAAAACAAAACTTGAAATGAGCTACTGGAATTGGGCACATTCACTATACACATTAGGGACATTCCAAAGATGCCATTTGTTTGTGAGATTCTTCACCTATTTGACAATCACTAAAGGGAGTAACAGGGCCAATCAGCAAACAAAACCCAAGACAACCCTCCAGCCATGTTAAATATTTATTAAGCTCTCTTGCTACAGAAGACACAGGAAGAGAGCACAAAATAGAAAACAGAAGAAGAAAGTATGTCTTAATTGTGTGGAGAGCTGACACTGCAGCCCTTGTGTGTGGAAGGTGCAGAATAACCCTCATGTCATACCTCTTAACAGCAAGCGCTGCTTCACTACCTAGTTTTTGCATTTCAAGTTTAAGAGTTGGACATTGGAAGCTTTAAAAACAAAAAAGATTAAGTAGTGGTAAGATTAATTTTTCTTCAATCTTTCACTTCTCTATCAGCACTCGATTTTTCCCCTGATGAGTTTTCAATATGAAAACATGATGTGTGGAGAATTGCACACACACAGAGTAATTTTCTCTTTAAGAAGTCAATATCATTTTAATTGATCTATACAGGCCCCTCTTCTCCCAACATCCTAACGCTACTAGGTCAAAACAAGTTTTGGTACTTGTAAGAAGTAGATGAAATACTAAAGTTAATCCTTTCAGAAGGAAACATGTTTTTGTGCGGATGTGACAGTGGCATTTTAAGTGCCAGCGGCATTATAAGTGCCAGCATTCAACTGGTTTAGTCTATCACTACTTCAAATAAGAAAACACCAGGTATGCTGGACACTTGTTGAGAGTTTTGACCAGCATACCTGATAATCCCATGCAGCAGCCAAATGTTTGGTTTTGAAAGAGAGAAGAGTTCTGTCAGGCTGTTTATCTGCAACATTCATCATGTAAATAAACATGTAATTTTAAGTATTTAATTTACAGAAACTGGATAATGACACTTGTTCCAAACTCTACTTGTTTAAATATTTGATGTTTAAAATGAAGAAATTCACTTAATTCAGTCCTAAAATCCTCAGACTCAGCCTTCCATAAGGGCCCACAGTCCATTTTCAGAGATGTACTATACACGTACAAAGATCTGCTCTTTCATTTTAGAAGTTGATAGCTTTGCCAAAAGATGCAGCTAGGTTTGCTTCCCTGAAGGCTTCTGACACTGTCTGTAGAGAGCAAACACAAAAAGGTACAAGTTATTAATAGTTACATGTAATTATAGCATGTCTGTGTAACCCTGGTGTTCCACAGTCCATTTAGAAAAAACTTACTGGATGGGCATGGCAAACTCTGGCTACATCTTCACATGATGCTCCGTATTCCATAGCAAGGGCAGCTTCATTAACCATTTCGCCAGCACCCTGTAATTTAATGGTATTTGTAATAAGCACATATCTTTATGCAGTTGTCCAGGTTCTCCTGAATCACTAACAGCTTGTAAATAAGCACCTTTTGCTAAGAAAGGAAAGTTGTATTTTAACTAGTGCTTGAGCTGTGTTCTAATATAAGTCATAAGTACTTAACCTGTTTGGTGACTGTGCTCAAGCCTAGCATAAATCTAAACATAATTCTTAATGAGAGTATTTGTTCTCTCATTACTGAGAGTTGTGCAAAATCTGGGCATTTTTCCAAAAGACACTGCTCAGATAACACCCACATTCTCAAAGGTACAGCGTACATTATCACTGCTGAAACCTCCCCAAAACTTCAATGCCCTCCTGGAAAGTTAAATAGATAAACAGAAGTGTGTTACTACATCT
This sequence comes from Morus bassanus, assembly GCA_031468815.1. Classification (NCBI taxonomy): domain Eukaryota; kingdom Metazoa; phylum Chordata; class Aves; order Suliformes; family Sulidae; genus Morus; species Morus bassanus. Next base: position 69,022,255 of record CM062571.1, read on the forward strand.
GCACTCTCATTTTTATTTGTTGTATTTATGTGTATTTACTCAGAGAATGTTTGAGGAATCAAAACCAGTGAAATCTCCTGTTATGTTTTTAGCATTCAGACCATCAATCATAAGTTCTTCCTTTTATGATATATGGATTTCCTGATTTATGGGAAAATAAGGTTTTCCCCCAGCCCTTTCCCAATGAAGAAAATTAGTCTGTCTCACACTGATAAACCTAAGTTTAGGTTCACATCTTCAAGGCATTTTGATTTTTAAATGACTGGCATTGTGAGAGAAAACAACTAGCATAGCTTCTTATTATGTATTCCTATCAGAAATTATGAGAATTGGATTCAGAAACAAAAAGCCTATCCACTAGTGTTGACAGTATAGCCATTCATAGGAATAAAATTTCCTTTCTGGGAAAATGGAAAGCAGTTTTAGTGTTTCTCTTAAAGAAAGCTGTATACAAAAGATACATGGAAGTGTTTCTGCATCCATCTTTAGAAAAAAAAGATACTTTAAAGCTAAGAAACAAAACGGAGAGAGATTAGGGTCTAACTTTCATATGCGTGGGACAGCGGAAAAAGATACTTTTCCCAAATAGAATTTTCTAACTTCTCATCTTTAGAAAAGATTTTTAATCAAAGTTCCGTATGTTACTGACCCTAGATTTGGTGACTGCAGCGTAAGATTACCAGCTTTGCTGAAGTCTGAAGTTCAGAGAGGGGAAAAAAGAAAGCACCAATGAAACAGCCACAGTCTGTTCAGCTCCCTCAACTTCCAGAACTTGAGTCAACAATTTCTGCTGTTCTCTCAAGTATTTGGCAGTATTAATAAAAAAAAAAAGGTCAGAAAAACCAATGAACCCTAGCAATTCTAGGAAAAAAAAATGCTGGGTATAACACCAAAAGTAACAGAAAAGTGGGAAGGAGGGCAGGGCTGACAGAAGAGAACAATAAATAAAAATGACTATGGTAGACTCAAATCTTCCTTCTTTTACAAGCACCACTTCTCCTAACTTGATGACTACTTTGCAGCCATGCAACACTAAATAAAAGACCCTTACAAGGCCAAGACAGCAGCACAATACTTACTGCGCCTAAAATGTGAGCACCCAACATCCTGTCTGTTGATTTTTGACTAAGTATCTTCACCATGCCATCAGTGTCAGCATTTGTCTTTGCTCTACTGTTCGCAGCAAATGGAAATTTCCCAATTTTGTATTCTATACCCTACAAAACAGATACGTGGTACTGAGTTAATGACCAACAAGAACAATGTAACCACACAGACAATTTGGTAAGTACAAGAACAGAAGCAATATAAAAATAAAAGACACAAGACACATGGAGCAATGCATAAGAACAACCACTATAAGGGGGTATTAAAAAAGATCAATCAGCAAATGAACAATATTAATTTCACAGAACAGAAGTCATTAAAGAGAACTGTGATCCTTGGGTGAGTGGTGTGCAGGAGGGAATCATTCAATCATACACCCTACGCAATACATTCAGATGTGGAAATTCTCTTGCAAAAAGTAGCTAGATAAACTACTAGACAATGAAACCACGCCCAAGATGGAAAAACAGTTTTGTCTTAGAAGAAAACAAACAGTACCTCTTCTTTCAGCTGTTCTTCTGATTTGCCAACCCAGGCCACTTCAGGGTGAGTGTATATCACAGAGGGTACGCAGTTATAGTCAATGTGAACTGCGCCCCCAGCCATCCCTTCTACACAAAGAATGCCTTCATCCTCAGCTTTGTGGGCCAGCATAGGTCCAGCAACTACATCACCAATAGCATAGACGCTATCAGACCAATGAAACAGAATGAGACACTGTTTAAAAACATCCTAGCACACCTAGGCTACCTTATATAATAGTCAGTTTGAAACATGTTACTGAAAACCTCTAATCAAAACAGATAAAATACTAAATTTCAAAAGAAATACAAAATATAAGAGAACAGTTTCTCCAGAATGACCACACTTCAAGAATTACCAGTGACACGAAATACACACAGTGACTTTTAAATTACAAAACTTCAAAGGTCGACTAAGAATCTTAAATTCCTGAAACAAACAGAAATCTCCGAGTTTTCCTTTCAGAAAAGAAAGCTATATTCTGTAATTAAAAAAAGTGCTTTAGTAAGTTAAAATTAAAGAGTTCTGCTTAAAAAAGTAAAAAATATTTAGTCTTACTTACTTTGGAATTTTGGTTTGGAATCTGTTATTGACTGGGATTCTCCCCCTCTTATCAAGTTCAATTCCAATATCCTCAAGACCTAGATTTTTTGTAAAAGGACGTCTACCGATGCAAACCAGCAGCACATCACAAGTTATTACTTCTGCCTTGCCCCCAGCAGCAGCTTCAACACTATAGAAAAATAAATAGCAAAAATGCTAGGCTGTAAACTTTCAGCATTGTATTTTTCTGACTCGTAACTAATATGATCCAGATGACCACCTACTGGCTGGATCTGGCATGCAAAACACCTGCATTCAAGCCTGCCCCATGCTTCTTCCTTGCAGGAGTTAAGAGGGAGGAAGGGACAGTAACTCTTACTACATTTGCCAACAACTTCGATACAGAAATTCAGGGTATATATCCACTAGCAAGTAGCATGACCTGATAGGATCAAATCTGCAGAGCAAAATAATTGGTGCTGAGTACTCAGCATCCAAACTATAAATATTCTGGGGTTGGGTAGGGCCATGTATTCTGAGCAAGTTTTCTTCTGTCCCAATAACCAAACGCCTGTTAGAGGCTGCCCTGCATCAGATGCATCCCTGAAGCGCATCTTTGTGTTTAACTGCACCCAGAACAAGTTCAGTTCACGTGCTGTGAGAGCGCAAGAGCCAAAGCATGGTAAGTGAGGATAAGTAGGAAGTGTGTTTCAAAAGCATACTCTTGAACCAAAATGAAACTCTAAATGTAAAGACAGACTACATGAGAGATCCAACCAGCATCAGCGTGGTACGTAAAGCAGCCCAAATCTAGGACCTTTAGAATGGTGGAGGACAGACTATCACGAGGTACTGCGATACAGCAAATTCAAGTCACCATATTAAGATTCCAGTGAAGAAAACCTTTAAGCTTACTTTTGTTAAATAACATTAAGAATTTTCTTAAAACTCAAACTACAGTTTCTTCATAGAGAATGCGTTAACAAGAAAAGTATTGTATACGTATGGACTTTTACAAAGCAAATTTGCTTTCTATGTTTCTATATTAGCTGTTCATCTACAAGTCTTCAAAGGGCTTGAGTGTGGCCATTAGAAGACACTCTGGGGTAATTTCACTTATTTCTGCTCAAAAGCAATAAAATCTGCCATGCTTATTTTGAGATGAGAGAATGTATGGACAAAATAACCCTTCCAGTAAGCAGCCAAGAATTACTGGCTTGAAAATGACTGTAAGAACAATCATATTTATGTTAATTATACCAGAAGCAAAGATCTTCCATGAAAAGAATGATTTAGAGTTCTGTTTTTATTACTGATCTCACTATAACAACACCAGTTTTAGACTAGCATGCCTTCAACTCAAGTCAATGGAACCTCTCCCGTATAAGCAATCTAGGATTCAAAAAACCCAAAATGATGAGCTCAGTAAGTTACAATACAGAATAAAAATTAAATTTCACTGAAAAATTTTCATCCTAAATCCATTTTCTCCTGTTCAAAAAAATAGCATCAGACTATTTTTAAATAGGTTTGGAGGAAGAATATATGGCATTCCTTTAGTTTTATGTTTAACACTTACGCTACATCAATTTTTCCATCTGGTTTCTTGGTAGCACCAGTAACTTTGGTGTTCAGTTTAAACTTAAGTCCCTGTTTCTGAAGAATACGTTGGAAGTTTTTAGAGATCTCCATATCAATTCCCATTCCACCAACATGGCCCATGAACTCAACAGCTGTCACATCTGCACCAAGGCGCTGCCAAACTGAACCCTGCAGTCAGAACAACATCAGTAAAACCAGTTTTTGAAAAGCAAACTTCAGATTTCTTTAATATTTACCACAGACAGTAAATTCTTCAAAAGCAGGACAACATATAACAGCAAACTGATCAGTTTTTACAAATGTTACAGTGTAGGATAAAACAAGTCCAACTTGCCCCAGCCTTTCCACAAAAAATGGATTTATCACTGCTTGTTTGCATACCTAAAACTTCAATGACTGAATTCACAGAATTAAGCTTTTAAAGAAATAGCTAACAAAATAATTAAGTATAAATTAGGTACATTTTAGGTTACAGGTATAGAAAAATTCAAAAATCAAAAGAAGCTGAATGTAGCTGCTCAGAAAACCTGAAGGAAATTGCTTATGGTGTTCTAATACCACTACAAATCAAATCCAAACAACGCCACATTAAAGAAACATTATGCAATAAAATGGAACCACTGCTGCTTCTGTACGTATTTATAACCATAACCAGTATCATCAGCTTTACAAACAAAACCCATATACACCCTATTCACCTGCAGTTACCCACATCCATCCAACACACTATTTCACTTTGTTTACTCTTTCCCTGCTTAATGGTCAACAGGCTAAGCAACCTCTGAGCAGATACAACTGCTTGAAAATGTGCACAAGACCAGCAAATATACATTTTTTCTGAACCATGTAGGTATGAGGCAAAAGGACTCAGACCAAGATGGACTACAAAATCTCTGTTCCTTCGGTTGTTAGAATGTGTACAATTGATTCACATAATTTATTGGGATTAACTGCTACACACAAGAATTTATCCCGGCTTAAAATGAACTTCCCTTAAAAAAGGAAGTTCTCTCATCTATACATAGAGCAGGTACAAACCTCAGCGAAAGTTACCCCCCAAACCACTCCCCCCAAAAACCCCAACCCTATATGTGAGGCCCTGCATGTCCCCCTCTCATTTCTCTGCTTAGCTAACCAGCTGCAGGAGCACTGATCCTACACTGATCCCAGCTTTTCTGGCAGAAAAGGGAGCTAGCAGGCTATGAAGTCTGACCAGTTTCATCAGAACTCAATCAAACATCTGTCAAATCACAGCAACACAAATATAACAAAAAATAACACCCCATTCCTTTATAAATTAAAGACCAAGCTGTTTAAATATCCTCTCACCAGTTCCACACCAATGACTCCTGCACCAATGACAACCATCTTTTCAGGAACTTTTTTCAGTGACAGCGCACCAGTGGATGACACGATATTATCTTCATCAATCTAATGACAAAGAAGTCCACAAAGGGAGACTTACAATCTTTTATACATTACATATAAAGCACACAGAAGTTGAAGTGCAATCAGATGCAAAAAGTGATTACGCATTAAATTATGTAAGACACACTGAAAAAAAGTACCATTAAGATTTCAAATACGTACAGTAATTCCAGGGAAGGGAGCAACTTCTGAGCCTGTGGCTATAAGTATGTTCTTTGTATTGATAACTTGTGTGCTGCCATCTTCTTTGGTTGCAGTGACTTGGTTTTTGCCCGTTATTTTTCCAAAACCAGATACATGTACAACCTTTAGTAATCAGAACACAGTAAATTCAGATTCAAATTACTTATATAAGAAGTTATGCTACATTTAATCTGAATCTCACTAATGCTTTAGAGAAGCTGCTAACACATATCTTTGCATCACCATCTGGTACAAATAACAAAGTAATTGTACACTATTCTTTTAAGTAGATTAAGAATGAAGGAACTGTTCATTTAAAAATTTCCTAGAAGAAAAGCATTCAAATTCTGCCCTTGCTGAGTCAGTCATTCAAATTAATTTATGTGGCAAGAATATGAATATGTAAAAAGCAAGAAATTCAGATCAGAAGAAATCATGGATATACCTCAATATATAATCCAAACTAACCTTGTTTTGTTTAAATAAATGAGCAATTCCACCTGTTAAGGCCTTCACTGCACCACTCTTCTGTTCCATCATCTTCTCTAGATTCAAACGGATTCCTGTAACTAAGGTTAAAAAAAAACCCTTCTGTCAAGCACTGCAGTGTTTTTATTTAAAGGAGCTAACCTAAACACAACTAACAGCTCTGACACAGTAAGGTGTGTGGCCCTACTAAACTCTAAAGGTTACATTCAACAACTGCTATTAAAAAGCAGTATTACAGTTTTAAAATACAACTTATCTATCCAGGACTCAGGGTTCAAGGAGCAGTCACATGTCCCTAACCCTCCAACTGCCAGATAAAGGACATTATTTGTAAGTCTAAAAAATTTTCTGACCAGAAAACTAATCATTCAAATTTGACTACTATAAATTTGCTTGTTGATGGAAACCATTTATGTTAACAGGCACTGACAGGTTGCTCTTCGTACTCACTTTCGATTCCTCTATTAGCAAAATCTTTTCCATGGGCCAAGTGATACAGATGTGAGTTGTTCAGCAAGGCCTAAAATACACACACACAGATGTGAATTGGGACATACATTCACGCTTGAATTAATTATTATATTATCAGGAAAAAATAATCTGTTATTTGCAAAACATTCTCACTACTAAGAAAAGTCTGACATATACATATTTAAAAAAGTGTATTTCAAACAAATTGTACACAGTAGCTCTTACCGAAATGCTTTATAAAGTTACGTACCTAACAAAAATAGATAATAGTTAAATTCACACCCATCCTTTTTGCTCATTTCACCAGAGAAACTGGGAATGACTCCATGAGGATTAAAAAAAAATAAGAACAGACTTTAAGTAGAGAAAAGAAAGATTCTGACAGACTCACAGGAGAATTTCCTCATTAACTCAGACAAGAGATTACTTGTCAACAAAAAGGATACAGAAAGACTGGATGAGGAAAATCTATACTGAAATCCTTGTTAAAAGTTTAGCCTGTGTAGACATATGTGAGTTAGATTTTGTTGTTGAGGAGTTGTGCTAAAGTTACCACAACTGCATAGCTAGTTGAGCTGAAGCAGATGGCTTAGAGCTAGCTCCGGTCACTGGACATTCAGAATTCAAAACTCAAGTTAGAATAGTTTCTATTACGATGGTTATAAATTAGCAGCTTGAAATGCAGAACCTCTAGAACTGTATTTTGATTAGAAATAGCAATATAGTTAGGATGGGATCTTGGTAAGAAAAATGATGTCTTTCACGATAGCCATCCCAAACATGAAATTACCAGTATCTTTTCAAGGACAAAAAGCGCAAGTCTGCGCAGACTGAAAGCAGCCACAGTAAAACATTCAAAGCACATTTTGAGATGCCTGCCTTATATATACACACTTACATGAAACTAATACTGTCAGAGTAAGATAATTCCATGTTTATTAATAAAGTCTTATCAACTCTCACTCTTTAAAATTAATTTGCCCATTCTGCATAATGGTCACAACCCTGAATCTGTAACATCCAACATTACTGAAGATGCAGCCATCGCTTAAGACTTCAGCAATTAAAAAAGAAAAAAAATTCATGCCAAATGTATTATTCTGGGTGACTTTTTGGGAAGGGGTTTTCAAATAGTTTGTTACTGCCTCAGTGTACACAGACTACGTATCCACTTCTTAAGAAATGTATTGACACTTAAAAAAAAATATCTGGATAGTATTTGGGTTTAGCCATGGGTTCAGAAGTATTTTCTTAAGAACTTCAAAGGATAAAAAAAAGACTCAAGAAGTTAGTTAAATAGATCCTGGCAGAGTTCCAAACTTTCAAAGTAACGCTGTGTTGATCTACACCTAATTTTTAGTTTTTCCTCAGTATATCAAGATATTCTGAACTTCATTAGAACTACCAGTAAAATGTTTAGGAAAATTAATATATAATTTAAAACACTTTGTACTTATACTGTATTTTATCCTACCATGTTAATGGAACCTCTCTGAGCAAACGGATTAGAAATAGCAATAGAGTTAGGAGGGATCTTGGTAAGAAAATTATGTCTGTTACTACAGTCATTACAAACCTGGCATTACCAGTATCTTCCTTCACCTGCTGGGCGCTAATGAGGCAGACTCATTAGCACCCAGCTAGATAGACCAGATCAAACTGATAAGGCTATCTAGCAATAGCACTGTTCTTACAAGGCCCTAGTTCTGAAATTACTTAAAACTGGACTGACAACATCAAATATTAGGTTCTTCTGAATTTCTTCTTACTCCTCTTATCTTTCAGAGTGCATGCCTTGTACTCTCCCTTTTCCCTCCCCACTTGCCCTACTCCACACAAGCATTACCAGCCCCACTCTCCAGGCCATCTTTTGGGGCTGGTGAGAATACTATTTCAGCTTAGGCTAATATTTCAAGAGCTAATCAACTAGGCTTTTTCTGTAGTCAACAGAGAGAGACGGCTATCTTCAGAGCATGGTGCATCCAACCAAAACCAAAGTTCGCGATTTTTCAGGGGTGCCCCCTCCCTCTAATTTAGTTTTATTTTCTCTACCCCTAGTGACACAGTTCAGCATTCCTTTAACATAGGAACATCATCCTGGACTAAACTACAGGTTTATTTTGAACAAACTGATATGAGGCGATCAAAAACTTCACATGGTAGACTACAAGAGGTACAACCATCTGCAACAGTTAACACTGTAGTCAGTTACTGGTTAGAACATCGACTCAACAGCTCAGAGTCAGAAGATACATCTGTATGCAATTCTGGTTTTTCCTCTCTTTCTTTTGGGAAAGCCCACAAAACAGAGTTTGCAAACAAAACATTTCTGTTGAACAAAAAAAATTTTAACCCTTTGTGTTATTTATTTGGATCCTCAGCTTATTTGGCTTGCAATTTCGATTTTTAAAGAAAATACGTCCATCTTGGAAAAAGATTAAGGATGAATTTCTCAAGTGATACATATACTATTTGTAGTTTTTAATGAAGTTATGACAAACTACGTACACTTACCTTGGACGGAATACATCCAACATTCAAACAGGTTCCACCTAAGGTTTCATTTTTTTCCACACAGACAGTCTGAGGAAGAAGGGGGGGAAAAGAACCCTTTAGCAATACTGTGCCACCATTTCCTTACAGGGTATCTGACAAACTAGAATTGATGACAAAGACCAGACGTTTCCCCAATAACTCTTCCTCCACAAGTGTCTCATGAATTTTATTTTTAGATTTATTTTGTGGCTCAGATTTCCCCTCCCTCATTTTTTTCCTAACTTAAAAACCACAAAACGGCTGTTTGCAACAGAATTCTTTACCAGAAGAGAGCCACATTCCCCACTGCACCATTTATACTTTCATACAAGTTTAAGTACTGTTGTTCTGCTTCACAAATCCACAAAGTTACCTCAATTAAATACAACACTCAGTTCTGTGAAAGATGTTCCCCTTACAGTTAAAAAAAAAAACTGTGAAAAGCAAAAAATGTAAATCATGCAAAAGATTCCTAAAAACAAGTAACTGCAAGCAGACAAGTGAATCAATACATGTTAAAAACACATGAAATAATCTTTTCTTTACAGAAAAGAAAACAAAACCCCCAAACCACAAACAACATTTCCCTCTCTAAACAAACTATCCTGCAAGACCCATTGCTATAAAGCTGTGCCAATATCTATAAAGAAAGAAAGAATAAAAATCAAGTAAAGCAAAGCCAAGCAAAAATAAGGTCAACACCAACAGGGATGGAAAATATTTCATCTCGTTCTCATCGACTTGCCAACATCAAAGTGTGCAAAGGGGAAAAAACACAACTGACAAAACTTCAAACAAGAACAGATCACTTGCGGGGGGGGAGAGAGTATCATAAACCTTTTTTATAGAAGCAAAAAAACTGGCATCTCCTTTGCAAGGTGCACACATGTTCAAAATGGTTTATACTCTAGAGCTCCAATGTTCCTTGGTTTATACTCAAAGAGCTCCATCTGCTGATAGAAGTGACTACCCGGGGAAGGCCTTTCATCATTTATTTAAAACTGCTGCTTTTATGCTAAAGCAGAAGTGATGGTAACATGAAGAGCAGGATTCACTGTATCGAATTACAGAAACACATTGAGTCATGCTGATCCCCCATCTACCCTTCCTCCTGTTTTAAGCACAAGAATGCATGAAAAATGATCCAAGGGCTTTAAAAGCTGCACTATGGATCAAATAGCACCAGACTGCTCCTACCTTTACCTGATAAGGAGGTTCTGCCTCATCCACTTTATATCAACTTCACCAACAAGGCCAAGCAAAGCTGTTGAAAGGCCAATGCCCAGAGAACATTGTTGGCAATAACGTGGGATGCTGTAGTGGTGATAAACGAGGACTTAATGCTTGTGCTAGCACACGCAGCACTAAAATTGAAGGCTGAAGTTCAGGAGTTCAGTAGAGCACACTCAGGTTCCTCCATGAATGGTATCACTATACAATCTATGGTTTTGCCCATCTCACAAAAACATCTCCTTACATTCCTCAAGGACAGCATACACATTCTTCATGTTTATTCAGTGCTACAGGTGACACATGCAAGCATGTCCAAATATTTCACCCACTCAGAGTAGCTGTAAAGCAGTATAACAAAATTATTTTTTGCCATGATGGAAAAACAGAATCCAGGGCACTTTTTAACCTCCTTGTATGTGGTGTCCTATTGTTAATCACAGATATGAAGGACCTGAGGACAGTGCTGCTCCAATAAAAGTGGGCATATAGCCACAAATAGCTTTAGAATAAACAAACACGAACTTACACAGCAGAAGGCCTCAATCTCAATTAAAACCTGCAGCACTGAGCACCTTTTTTCTCAGGTACTAATAGCTCAGTAACAACATACATCTAAAAGCAAAAATATTTACTGAGACAAAAAAATAATTCACAAACATAGATAAAGACAACTCAATTATCTGCACTAGGCCACAGGCAGATGTAAAACTTCTTAATGGAATCTCAAACGTTTATATTTTGGTACAGTTACACATTAGAAGGCTGAAAGATACCCATAAAGCCATCACTGAAACTCCGCTGCGGGACTAATGAGCAATGAGGGACAACGCTCAATCACAGAAAAGCTGAGGTTGAAGGGACCTCCTCTGGGGGCCATCTAGTCAAACCTCCTGCTCCAAACAGAGTCAACATCAAAGATGTATCAGGTGGCTCAGGGCCTTGTACAGCCAAGTTCTGAAATATCCAAGGGCGAAGACTACAGGCTATCGGGGCCGCCATTCCAGTGTTTCACTGGAACTCCGTTCATCATCAGGAGTTCCTGTCCTTACCAGGTGGTCTAATCAACTTATTTTTGTCACGAAGTCCAGATGTCATAATTCAGAAGCATTGGGACATACCAGCCAGCAGGAACACACTCAAGATTGCTAGCACCACCTTCTCAAATTTCAAAATAATTAAGAGAATAATGCAGTGCCAAGAGAGTAAGTTGGTGTCATATTAAAGAGTTAAAGTAAAAAAATATCCTGCTGAAGTCATACTCTGTATTTTTATATGTTTAGAAAATCTGAAACGCATTATACACATATAACTCTCACAGTACTCAATTAAATGACACATCATTAGTACACATCAGATAAAAGTTGCCTCTTTCAAAAGGCATTCAAAGACAGAACAACAGAGATGAACATAAATAAATGTAAATTAGATACTACAGTATTTCTACAGATGTGTTTTCACCTCAAATTCTCACATGGCAATGGAATTCCTCACATTCAAAAAAACACATCAGTTGAATATTGTTTTTTCTTCTTTTGAGTTCCCTCAGTCTGTTCTTCAGGACACTTTTTCAGTGGCCTTTTTGTCACTGTCACAATTTTTCCCCCCCCCTTTTCTTTGTTGGGAGAAAAATTCCTTCCTAGCATTCTTTTCCTGCCTTCTCTTCCACGTGAGTATAAGCCCACCTCAATTATCACTTCCAATCAAAATCAAGCTGTCCTGAGCAGCTTTGTCAGGAGCCTAGCAGGGCTATAGACAGTAATACCTTCACATCTCCATTTCAACTTCTGTATAATCTGGGTAAGCAAAGTAAAAAAAGATTATCAACATGTCAGCATCCGGTGGCGCAAGATGCAGCGGAATAATTTCACTTTTTCAATATCACACATACATCTCCCAAGTTCATCTGGATGAATACTCTGCTATCTAAGGTCTCATCTTACCTTAAATCCAAGCTGAGCTGCTTTGATAGCAGCAACATACCCTCCAGGGCCAGAGCCAATAACTGTGACATCAGCATCAACTGAAACAGAGAACATTTGAGTTACTTTTGTTTCGGCAATGAACATTTTACTGCAGGAATACCAGTTTATAATTTCTGAAATAATTAATGTTTGAAAATACATTTTCTAAAAAAGCAAAATGGCTATTAAAAATGATTCAACTTAATAAACTAGTTTTAGATAAGTAAATTACACCTCACATCTGAGAGTAACTTTCCGGACAAAAGGAAAGATTGCGTGGAGGTATTCACTGTGCAATAAAAACAACCAGTCTTAAATTTTACAGGGAAAGTAATGTAAAATGAGATGAGGCAACTGAATTGTCTGACCCATCCATCCTGCTATAAATCCTTTAAGAACTCAACCCAAGATGTCTGGATAGTTTAGTATGAACATTTTTCCAACATAGCTTCTATTGATGTTCAGTGCAAAAGATAAATGCTTACTGAATGCCACAAAAGCAGTAGTTTACAAAGGAGAAAATATGGCTGAAGGAGATAATCTGCGCAACCTCTATCGACTATGAACACAGCAGAAGCTATGAACTTTGTACCTAATTCATATCTTGCAACCACAGTCTCCTTTGGAATATTAATTACCATCACTGTTCTTATGTTATATAAGGTTCAACTTCTGTTTATAGCTTGAGCTTGATATCAAATAGGGCAAATAAGCCACTATTTTTCATCTAAATCTCCATGCTGACAGGGATTCCCCCATCACCTGGAAGACTAATTTCCGAGTTTGAAGCACTGCTTTGGTTTTTGAGGTTTTTTGGGGGTTTGGATTGAGTTTTTTTGTCCAAAGAAATTCTTCACAATCAATTACCTTGATCAGCATAGGTCCTTCTTTGTGACACCCCACAAATTCCCTGGAGACCATGATGAATTCGATCAAAATGACTTCTCTAGAAAGGGGGGAAAAAAAACCTTCGTTTTAAAAGTTGAAGCCTACCTTGAAGAAAAATAAGCATTCAACCACACACAGACAAACACCCAGCTGCAGTCACCAGTTACCCAAAACAGGAACAACGTGACTGAAGCGGGCACGGAGGGCACCAACTGGAACAAGAGGTAGAAGCCGCTCTGCCATTTACCTGCTCCGCAACCTCGGCGGATCCTTACGCCTGCTTTCATGTCAGCCTCGCCTGAGGCTGCCGCTAACTACGCAAACTCTCAACCCTTCACATGGCGCTCTCAAACCACTTAACGACATCAATTAGACACCCGCAGGAGTTTATGAAGAGTCTGGCGGTTCCATAACCATCTCCTTCAGCCACTTCCTGCGAACAGGCAACAGCTCACAGGTGGCTCTGGAGGGCAAGATTTTTTTAATTGCAATGGCAGAGCGCAGCGCAGCTGCCACACGCGCCCCACGGGCCGATCACGCAGTAACTGCCGTGCAGGGCGCTCCTGACAGCCCTTCTGAGGGCGCCGGTGCTGCCCAAGAGGCGGGACGCGGCCCTCGGACAGCGGGCGGCTCCCACGGCCGCACCGGCGGCCGCCCGGCCGCTCCCTGCGGGCCCCGCTCTCGGCAGGACGGACAGACCGACGCGGCAGCACGGACGAGACCCCGAGCGCACCCCTCCCGGAGCCGGGCGCCGGGGCGGGCCCGGCGCCGCCTCAGCCCAGCCCAGCCCAGCCCAGCGCGGCTCCCCTCCCCTCCCGTCCCCTGCCAGGCAGGCGAAAGCAGAGACGGGAGGGAAGGGCGGCCAAGCCCCGCGGCCGCCAGCCGCCGCGCCCGCCGCACGGCGCCTGCTCCGGCTCCGCCCGCTCCCGGCGACGGGTGGGGGGGCGTGAGGAAAGCCCAGGCCGCGGCTCCCAGGCGCGCCGCGGCTCCCAAGCGCGGCCCGGCCCGGCCCGGCCCCCCGGCAGTGCCCTCCCCTGCCGGCGCCGTACCCGAGCGAGCGCGCCGGAGAGGCGCCCCCAGCGCTGCATGTCCGCCGCCCCGGCCTGCGCCCCGCCGCCGCCGCCGCCGCTCCAAGGACTCGGCGGACGCGCGCAGGCGCGAGGGGCGGGGCCGGGCCGGGAGCGGCGGCGGGAGCGGGCGCCGCCGCGCGCCGAGGCCCCCTGGCGGAGGCGGCCGGCCGGTACAGCGCCGCGAGAGGCGCTCGGGGGCGGGGTCTGAGGGGCCGGGGCGGGGATATGCAGATGAGCCTCTTAAAGGGGCAGGGCGCCGCCGGGGCGGCCGTGCACAGCCCGTGGCAGCCTTACCGGGCGGGCGCTACGGTGAGATTCAGGTCAAGCAAAGGAGCTCGCAAAGAAGCTCGCAAACCCACGTCTAATGAATCAAAATAAAGTCCGGGAACAGATGGGGAAAGTAGAAATTTTTCATTTTTCAGAACGAAACCCCTTTCATCTAAATGACAGTGAAATGTACATAAAATTCACTTTTAAATATTCAAAAATATAAAATCTAAGGTATTTAATTTTGGAAAGACTTTCCGGTGACTTGGAATTATTGCTTTCAATTGATTTAAGCAGAAAAAAAATGAACTAGGATATTGAGACATTTTTATGATTGACGTACTTTAATTTAATGCTATTTATATTATGCCAGACTATCTGTTCTCTAGAAAAAAGGGTGCACACCCCGTGGTCCTCTTTATTTGCACTTCAGCACATCAGTATTTGAAAACCTAAATCCTTCATTGCCTCGGGGGGAACAGAAACGGGCCAAGACCATTTTCCTTCTATACTGAATTCCACCTGGTTTAGAACATGTGCAATATTCTTTCCAATTTATGCTAAAAACATCTAACTGTGGCTTCAGGTAAGTAATATGCAACATAGCTCATAATACTGATTGCCCATCTTGCCCAAAAGTGAAAATATTTTCTGTAAAAAAGAGTTCTCAAGTTTTCTAGACATACTTTCTAATTTCTTGCATAAAATCAAGATTTCCATCAGGTGGCAGTGTTCTGTTATTTCCTATACAGAGAAGCACATCACTGAGCACAAATTTTGGAGATCCCTTAGAAGAAAGGCATAATATTCATAAATGCTAGGCTTTCTGATTAGAGCAGACTTAAATTATTTAGAAGAACCACCTGGGAGAAGAGCAATTCCCCCACTCATAAAATATAGTCAGATCTGTTGAAAGTGCATTAGCTAGTGAAGGCGCCAGCACCTAATAACAGTGTCTGAAAGCACCTGGGTTCAAAATGAAAAGCCATATTCAGTGGGCACAATTCCTCTTCTATCTTTCTACATGAGGATTTCTCTGATTGCACCTCCAGCAACACTGGAGACTGGATGTGCCTGATCTTTTTACATTTAAATCCCTAACTCTTAGGCTGGCTAATGAGAAAGCATCCCAGAGTTCCTAATGCTTGCAGCAAAAGTATCATGGCCCCATCATTTCCTCCCATCCTCACTAATAAGCAGACCAAAGAAAATAAAAAGCAAAAATCCTCCAGCTGTACCTAACTGAAAGTACTCAGATAACAAGTTTTAATTCCCCATGGCCTTTCCCCCAGCCTCCCAGCCCCGGTGCGCAGCAGGGTACCAGAGCCCTCCCCTCCACACAGGCAGTGCTCAGCACTGCGTGAGTATTTCTGGGGAAAATTAATTTTTTTCAGACTTAGATCTAAATGCCATGAGCACGTTGTCACTGCTAGCAGTGAACAAGACCAACTTCTGCTACAAGAAATGACTCGAGGCTCTGAAGGATGTGCTTTGGGCACGTCATGTCTTGCTAAGGGTGCAACGTCTGGGTAGCAAGTGCAAGAACAGGACAGGCAGAGCAGATGGCTGCCCATCCCCATCCCCCTCTGTGGGGAAAAAGCCCCATGGGGAAATCTCCACAGAGACACAGCATCTCTTTGCACTCCCTGTGTCCCTGCCAAGGGCTCAACCGTGGGTTCATGCTGCACCATGATGTTGTCTCAAATTAGAGAAGATGCTGATGATTACCCTGGCCACTGAAGGGAAGGGGGCTTGTGTGGCAATTGCTTCAGGATCCAGGACTAGTGAGAGGGTGCAGGGGACCTGGAGAAATGCAGAAAGCATCAAAGCATGTCTCGGTGGATGGTGGAAGTGGGGAGGCAAAGGGGCACGGGGGAGTGCAGGGCTGGACCCCTCCGTCCTGTTCGCTTCAGGCCTGGCAGTCACCTTCGAACAGCCTTGCCCATTAACTGCATGTCACTTGGGTCGTGGTGGCTGGGACTGCCTTTCTGAACCTTCCTGGGGACTTTGCTGGAATTTGTAGGTTGTTATAGTACCTTCTTGATGTTTTACATCTCTGAGTAATAAAGACCATAAAGATCAGATCCTTAGTGGATTGCCTTTAGGACTGTGGTAGTTGTAAACCACGATCACCCGAGTGCTTTTTGTTCTGGCATGACTCTACCTCACCTTTCTTTGGTTGTGGCACTCCTTTCATGAACACTGAGGTTATGGTACCTGGGTACTCTCCTGCTTTTTATTGCATCCGGTATGCAATTTTTATGCATGAAATGTCCCCTTGCAGCAAAGCAGGCTCCCAAGTATCCCAGGCTGCGTTAGGCAAAGTATTGCCAGCAAGCGGAGGGAGGTGATCCTTCTCCTCTGCTCAGCACTGGGGAGGCCACAGCTGGAGTGCTGGGTCCAGTTCTGGTCTCCCCAATACAGGAGAGACATGGACGTACTGGAGAGAGTCCGACAAAGGGCCACAAAGATGATAAAGGGGCTGGAGCATCTCTCCTATGAGGGAAGGCTGAAGGAGCTGGCACTGTTCAGCCTGGGGAAGAGGAGGCTCAGGGGGACACAAATACCTGAAGGGAGTGAGCAAAGAGGACGGAGCCAGGCTCTTCTCAGTTGTGCCCAGTGACAGGACCAGAGGCAATGGGCACAAATTGCAACACAGGAGGTTCTCTCTGAACATCAGGAAACACTTTTGCACTGTGAGGGTGACCGAACGCTGGCACAGGTTGCCCAGGGAGGTTGCGGAGTTCTTGGAGATACTCAAAAGCCATCCAGACACGGTCCTGGGCAACCAGCTCTAGGTGATCCTACTTAAGCAGGGGGTTGGACAAGATGACCTCCAGAGGTCCCTCTGAACAAGAGTCAGCTCTGACTTGGAGCCAGAGGAAAGCTGCAGGCACATATTGAAGTCAATAGAGGGCAACATGGCTGCGTAGACTAATGGAGACCTGCAAGGATATTTTTGAAAGAAGTACACATAAAAACCTAGAGCTTTATATTTCTTTGAAATACTGAATATTTTCTTGCATTACAAATGGCCTTTTTACATCCCTATGCTCACGTTTATTTGTACACATGAAGATTATCAAATTATCAATCTAGGCAGAATATTACATTGGCTCTGACGTGGGAAAACAGAACTGAAAGACCTACCACACTGCATCCAAGGGTTGGATGGTGGCCATCAGTGTCTTGTACTTTGCAAAGCCATATCTCACAAAACACATTTTCAGATGATTTCTCCTATCTTTGGTAAATCCTTTTGGTAAACTCTCTTTGGTGAGAGTGAGCACTATGGCAGGGAAAGATATATCCAGAAAGAGACAGGGGTGGCATTTTGTTCTGCACCCTTGTCCAAAGCAGGGTACTGTACTGCTTTCCAAACTGCTCAGATTACTGCTCTCCTTACCAAAGCTTCCTATCATTCAGGCATTAAAGCAAGATGAGTAGAGAAGTGGAGAGAAAGCTACAGCAAGTCTATGACTCTGTTTGAGGTTCTGCACCAATATGTGGGCAGTATTGGATAAATAGGAAGGAAGAAAGCAAGAGGGACAGGGCCAGATGCAAAACAGCAACATACCTCAGATTCACCGGAGAGGCAGGACAAGCGTCTTGAAAGCATATCAGCAGCCCTGGTATGTACTCTGTTCTGCAGGTATTTTACAAAGATCTGTGGCCCCTAAATGCTTGCAGGAGAGTTAAGTGGTGGGGACATTCCTCTGCTAGCTGGAGCTCTGAAGGAACACACGTAGGCAAGCAGGGGGTCGGGGAGGCTGAAGTGCTGCATTTTTGAGCCAAAGGGAAGTTAGACAGGAGTCCCAGACCCTACAAAGGGCACCAGAGCTGGGGCTGGTGGCAGGACCCATTTGGATTCTCTCACACCACATGGTGACCACAGAAAAGAGCATCGGTCCAAGATGTAACTATGACGTACCTAAGGCCTCATCACATACCATGGTTAAACACCCAGCACCCTGCCCCTGGCAGTTGGCTTGTGAGTGAGGTGCAATGCAGCTGCCTCACCTGAGGGACTGACTCTTCTTTGCATTTAAATGTTACGCACCTAGTGAAACCATCCTCCTAAAGCAAGTACCTAAATTCCCTGGGTGGTCAGCAGGACCCTTTGAAAATAAGCACCCAGGACATCCTGTCTGCCTATCTTATATACATGCACCCAGGCCAACACATCTTCCTTAGGGCCTTCAGGAGTTCCTGCCTCTGCTTTTATTATACAGGAAAAGCGAGCAATCAAGGCAGGACTTGTCTCACCTCACTGCAGCTGTCAAGGTTCAGCAGTTCTAATAGAAAGCTAGTCTTCTGGGCTCCTATGGGAGACACAGAAAGACTGGCAAATTGAGAGGGTTAGCCATCCTGTCCCAAGGTAGATGTCAGGGATTGCCCTCCAACAGCTGACTGTAGAGCTGCCATCTGCTGAGCAGAGAGGGGACCCAGGTGACCTACGTTAAACATCTAACTTTGAGATAGTCAAAGCTGGTAGGAAAAAAACCTCACCCCATTTATGAAGGAGTGCTTCCACAGGCATGGAGAACTTGGGTGCTAATTGGCATCTCAGGCAGTTCAACTGGGTCCTGCCCTGGGCATTCCAGGGACACAACTGTACTGCTGCCCCTCAAAGGAGGCAGGGATGAATCTCCCTTTGGTCACCAGTTTGCTTAATTTTATCAAGTCTGTGCAGAAAACAAGTGGGAGCTCTATGTCTGATGTTCTTCCCTCCAACTTCCATCCATCTGACTTCCTCCTGGGTATTAATTATTTCACAATAGCAGTGAGTGCCTTTCCATATCAGTAACTCGGTGTACCCTGCAAAATTCTGTTCCCTGCACATTACTCAGTTCTGAAAATTTGTGACCTTCTAGCTAGAGAGGAGATTATGGATGAGGCCGATGCGGCATACGAAAGCCTGGTTTGAACATGGGAAAAAGTCTGCATTATTTATAGTAGGTTATGCAAAAGGAAAAAATTATTCACTGCAGGATAAAATTGTGCAGTGCCCATAGTTCAAAGTCTTTGCAATGAGAATTAGGATCATGTATCACTGATGCTTTCCTTTTCCTGCACTAACTTTATCATTGCCCATTTAAACTTCTTAATAAACATTTATATCAGAGCTGATCATAAAGTGCCAGTTAATTTTCACATTTTAAAAAAAAAAAAAAGACCTTTCATTTGTTTTAAGCTTCCAGTTACATTTTCAGGTTTTTAATAAAAATCAAAACCAAAACTACAAATATTTTGTATTTCTTAAACACCCGTAAAATTCATCGGTTCAATTGTTGTTGGAAAACATGTAAATCTAAACTGAGGTGGAAAGTTTCCACATAAATTTTCATGTTAACTAAAATATCCTTTGTCCTTTGTCCCCAAACAAGGCCATTAAAAATGCAGTGTCTATGCAGTATTTAATTTTCTTCAATTCCAAAAGCTCTGGCAAACAAAGTAATTAAAATAAAAATAAAACCTAAATAACAAGGCAATTAACTCACAAACACCCTTCAAGAGATACGTATTATGTCAAGGAAACGGCACACTTCTGTTCAGGGAATGGGTTTTCTCAGGCTCTGCTCTCCTAATCCAGGATCTGGCCTTTAAATCCCCTGGGCAAGGGGGGGTTGGGGCTCACAGGAAATTTTGCCCCAGGAGTCAGGGACGTTTTCTGTGTTCAGACAGAAAATCTTCGAAGTAATAAATTCCCATTTGTCATCTTGGCTTTATGAAAGTCAAAGTTCTCCCTGAAGCACAATGTTATTGTGCAGCTTGGAGCTTTCTCAGTGATAACAGAGTGATAAACAGAGTGTATTTCCTGCATCTAAGATCACTACAGTGTTAACGTTGAAAGCACTGTATGGTACCTGGACAGGAGAATGTTCTGATCTAGCATGGCAAATCAACTGACACCATAAAAATCAAGGTGCACGCACTGTGCTAATCTGCAGTTTGCCCTTTAAAAACCATGATTGATACAGATTAGTTATATTAACATTACTGTTTGCTTGTGATATTGTGTGCTAATCTGTTAATATAGTACATTATAACAAAGTCGTGCACCTGGGAGTTACTAACCCCATGCTACAGTGTCGGCTGAGTTCCAGCTGGCAAGAAAGCAGCTCTGGAGAAAAGAGCCTGGCGGTCCTGGTGGACACTGAGTTGACCACGAGCCAGCAATGTGTCCTGGCAGCAAAAGTGGCCAACAGCCTCCTGGGCGGCATGAGTAAGGGCATAGCCAGCAGGTTGAGAGAGGGGATTATGTCCCTCTATTCAGTGCTTGTGGGACTACATCTAAAGGTCTGTGTTCAATTTTGGCTCCCCAATGCAAGAAAATATGGTGATAGAGGCAATGGGCACAAGCTGGAGCATGGGTGCTGTGCCCTTGTTCTCAGCACCTGCCCAGCCATTCCCGGAGCTATCTAACCTGCTCTTTAGAAGCTCTAAGGAGATTTTACAACACTGTTGGCTACCTATTCCTCAGCTCTACTATTGTTATTGTTAGAAAGTTTCACATCTACTTTAGGCCTGCCTCGGGCTAGTTACTGCATGAAAGAGAATGTTTTATCAGTTTAATACAATTTGTCCTTGAGAAATGTCTGTTCATTGTTGCTTTTCTCTTTATTATCTTCAAGGTGCTAAAACTTATATAAAAGTGTTGAAGTAGTCTCAGATTTCCTTGGTTCTCCTTTCTCCTTCAGTTAAAAATAAAGTAAATCCTTTTGCACTCAGCAAGACTCCAACATCCATCCCGTCCTTCTCCAGGTCTCTGTAGACAGTCAGAGGTTGCTTCTCTGACTCCTTAAGTAGTCCAAGATGAATTTCATCAAGTCCTGCCAGCCTGGGGGCCTTTACCTGTAGTCTATAAGCAAAAGTCTATAGGCAAAAACGATATCTATATTTTGTGTTTATTGTTAGGATACATAGAATAGAGAAAGAAGAGCTTAAATAACATTCAGACAATCTAGAATGGTATACGACTGGCCTTTACACTAAGGGCTGGTGTTTCAGCAATGAAGAAATGTAATTTTGCAGGTAGTAAACATCAAGCCAAACGTTGCCTGCAACTATTTGTACATAAGTATAAGAAAAGGAAGGAGAGAAAAAGAAACATACAGAAAAAATGAGGGTTAAACCAAATAAAACCAGCATGACTTGCATTACAAAGTGAACAAGCACAGAGGCAAGAGCTACCTCTACTTTAACATGTAGTATGTTGTACTGGTTTGGGCTGGAATAGAGTTAAATTTCTTCATAGTATCTTGTATGGTTCTCTGTTTTGGATTTGCTGGAAACAGTGTTGATAACACATGGATATTTTAGTTATTGCTGAGCAGTGCTTACATGGAGTCAAGGCTTCTTCTGCTCCTCACACTGCCCCGCTGGTGAGTAGGCTGGGAGTGCACAAGGAGTTGGGAGGGGACACAGCTGGGACAGCTGACCCCAACTGACCAAAGGGATATCCCACACCATATGATGTTGTGCTCAGCAAAAAAAGCTGGTGGAAGAAGGAGAAAAGGGGGACATTTGGAGTGATGGTATTTGTCTCCCCAAGTAACCATTATGTGTGATGGAGCCCCGCTTTCCTGGAGATGGCTGAACACCTGCCTGCCCATGGGAAGGAGCAAACGAATTCCTTATTTTGCTTTGCTTGTGTGCACAGCTTTTGCTTTACCTATTAAACTGTCTTTATCTCAACCTACAAGTTTTCACACTTTTACTTTTCCAGTTCTCTCCCCCATCTCACTGGATGGAGGAGTCAGCAAGCAGCTGAGTGGAGCTTAGCTGCTGGCTGGGTTTAAACCACAACATATGTACAAACAGGATTGGATTTATACAGCAAAGCAGTTGGTGCTGAGGACCTGAAATCCACATTTCAGTGTTTTTCTTTATTTTGGATGGGCTGTAACCTGGCTCTGTTGAACTCCCCTTTGCAGCTGCTCCTGGATGCACCCCTGGAGCACATCTTCCCATTCGTTCCCATTCCCAGGAATCTGGTTCAGGCAGTCTGAGGCTGCTCCACCATGCAACCCAAAGCAGATGAATGGGAGATGATCAAGAGATTTGCTACAAAAGTGGACTTGAGTTCTGAACTAACACACTGATGTAGATGCTCCCAGTGAGACTGCAGGAGGAGGCTGCAGGTGCTCAGATACAATAAATCTATGGCAGAAAGTCTGGAAATGGCACTGAAAGAGAAGAAGTAATTTAGAGAGAGACTCAAAATCATGCACTAGCTTTATAACCTCCACTTTTAAAAAGCGCACACGTGGCAGGAGAGATGATCCTGATAGTTTACTCATACTGATGCCACAAAAGGAAAGAAAAACGACAATCATATAATTCTTCTAAACTGGCCACAGGGCTATCCTTAGAGATTTACTAGATAACTAATGTTAATTACTATTCCTCCCCAGCCAGCCTTAACAAACATTGAGCCCAAAAATGTGAACTTCATCTTCTCTTCTGTTCTACATCTTAGCACAAGGTCTCATTGTCATTAACACATTAACATGGAGATGGGGTAGGAGCTGCCTGGAAAGATTTTCTCCCCCTGTTTAGGGTCCCTGGCTTTCAGTGCATGAGAGCAGCCAGTGCTGGGATAGCAGGAGTGAGGAGGAGGCAGGTCCCAGCCCTACAGCAGGGGAAGGCCCTGGGAATGCAGTTCGGGGTACCACATGTGTCTGCCCGCAGCAGGGCTACACTCCCTTCTGGCAGCTTGGTTTGCCCCACTCCAGCCCAACATGTCATCCATTGTGTCTTTCACCCTAAACTGTGTCCTAGAAAACACTTCAAGTGCTTGAGTTCCGTCACTTTTTCTAATCCTGAACTGGAGACCAGCACAAATGTGCTTCTACTGCCGACACTCCTGGACCTAGATGTGCAGGAGCCTGGACAGACCTTCTGTGCTACCCCCATGACTTCTTCAATAGGGAAGTTTCCTTGCATCCAGGTTCATGGACTTGCAGGCAACTTTTCAGCACTGAAGGAAGGCTAAAGCATAGTCAGAAATGAGCCAGGGAGCCAGTAAGATGAAACAAAACACAAAAAATATTGAATACAAGAACACAGCAGCTGCAGAGCAGAAAAGGGGATGTGGAGCAGTTTATATGCAACTAGGTGCAGGTCAGACTGGAGTGTTTTCTGTTATCGGCATCTAAATTAACCAGTTTTAGCCAGTTCAGGTATGTCTACGTGAGTGGGTGTGTAGCACAGCCATACTCCTAAACATAGCTTGAGGGTGATAGAAGTGCCTGGATAAGCTCAGCAAGGCTCAACTTCTTTGGAAAGAGGATGTCTGTGGGTCTTTGAGGCTGGTTTCAAGTAGAATAAAAAAAGAAGCACCCAGAAAGGTAATGTTCCTGTGCCAACTGCTGGGCAGATTTGTCCCCACTGCCCTGCTGGGTCATCAGATGCTCCAACATCCCGAAGTCACCAAGCAGTAGCCTAAAGTACATTGTCAGCACCTGTGAGGACTCCAGATCTGCTCCTTCTGCAGGATTAAGGAATCTTTATTTCAGAGATTTTCACTCCCTCTAATACCCTTATTAGCTTGGGCATATTTAGATATTGATTCAGCAACACCCTAAAACATGGGTTAAAATCCATTTCTTTTCCCTATCAGTTTGTTCTAGAGCGATATTTTCATGGTTCACCAGAGATATTACTACATCCATTTCTCTTGTAGCGGCAGCCATCTGACCTCTTTGTGTATTAAGAACTAAATTTAGAGTAACTATGCTGTAGCTCAACTCCAGACTCCCCATGCCCATAGTTCAAGTATATTTATTCTGCCTCACTCTAAACTAACTTCTCTGCCTCCAGAGGAAGCTGAGGGAACTTGAAAACTCCAAAAGGCACTGGGGCTGGGGAAGGATTGGGACTATGGACTGTGTGTTGTGTTGCCACGGCAAAGCCCACTTACAGTGCTGTTGGGGGAAGAGATTAATTTCAAAGTTTTTGCTTTGCTCTTGCTCCTCCAACCTGATTTATGCTGTAAAACTGTGATCTGACTATGCCAAGGAGACATCTAGTAGGTTTACTTGGAAAATTGCAGAGCAGACTCACAGCGTCTGTCTTCACTGGTAGTTGCCAAGTTTCCACTCATCTTTCCCCTCTTCTACTTACTGTTCCTTTTCTATCGGTTCCTCAGTCAAGCTACACATTAGCATCTTTGCTGCAGGGCAAATGACACACCATCAATGCACAGCAGAGGTGTGGAGATGGGAGCAGGACCTCCCTGTTAGCACCCACGGCCCCTTAAATCAGCCCAGCTCACCTGACTGAGCTGATCTAGGAGGCCACTGTCAGCTCAGCAAACACACACAGGAGTTGCCTTATCGCACCAGGTCAGAATCTACACTGCTCTGTCATGACCCAAAGTAGACAGATGTTGGAAATTCATCTTCTGTTCCTGAAGTTCTCTAACTTTTTCAAACCTCCCTTTAGTGGCACTTGCCATTACACACCAAGGATAGGAGTCAAATCACTGGACTTCAAACATCCACAGAGTCAACACCTGCATCTGGGAGACTCCTGTGGAGTGCCTCTGCAGTCAGTGGGAGTGACAGATACTCATAAGGCACAATTCACATGACGTCCTGTAGACAGCCACCATGGGAAGATGGGCTGATCACACCCTGGTAGTGCCCATCTTTTCATAAAGACAGCTGAGCGTGACAAGCTCAGCTATGGGCATCCATATCAGCCTTCTTCCATGAGTCACCCAATCCATCTCCAGTGGAGATTTCTTTTGATCTGAAAGAGGCAAGGGTCCTGTGGGACACAGCCATGAGATCCTGCAGTTAATGTCTATATCCAATATACATGCACATAAGCAACCTGAATTCTGTCACGTCCTAATTTGGGGTGCTTTACTTCGCAATATTAATAGTTTTCTTTAACTCATGTTTGTTTCTGGGCTCTTCTAAAAAGTGATAACAAGAAATCAGGAGACCCAATACCTGGATTTGTTTTGGTCCCCTCTCAGCAGATCTGCAGCCTTGAGGCCCACTGCATGGAGCAAGTGGGGTAAGCTGGAGTGTCTGTGAGCAGACGTGGACATTTCACACATAAAAGCTGGCAGAAAAGGAATGCACTCTTCCTAAGTCATATTCTTAGAAATGCCTGAACCATTTGGACTGAAACCATCCCAGAATTCATCCTGAAGCAGATTCTATGCACGGGACCTTATTGCAAACACCTGCAGCTCAGCACACAGCACTGCAGATGCGAAGTGGGGTAGTCAATATTCATTTGCTCAGTCCCTGTTGGACTACTGGCCTCAACGATGCTGTATGGCAGGAATTTCATCTTGAGTTGGGCACTTAGAGAAAAAGGATTTCCTTTATGGGTTTTAAATTTGGTTCTCTCTAGTTTAATTTACACTTTTTTGTTTCTAATATTGAGAGCTAGGGAGATCAGGAACTCACACTCAGAATGTGTTTACACAGAGGTACATGTGCCTTTTGTATAGTCGCTCACATTCTTAACATATTTGCGGGGTACAGTCATATTAATGTCTAACAGACTAATATCAAATACCTGCAATGCCCCTCACAGACCTCCCAAACAATCTCAAAGTAGTTATTGCAATTCTGGAATTCTTGCCGGTGGCCTAATTAATAACTAAAATGGATTAAAGAGACATTGTTGGGAAACAATTAAGGAAGACATCTGACGAGACATCCTCTTGGATGGCAGCACATGAACAATAGGACCTGAACACCCAGGACACATGGCTGAGGCAAGGACATGGCTGCCTGCCCTGTACGAGCTAGTTGGTCATGGAGCAAGTCAGTGCAGACTCCTGAGGGACATGGTGGTGATTTTGAGCTGCTTGGTAGCGAGGGAGAAAGAAAACCATGACAGTAGTCCAGCCCCACTCTGATCAAGACACAAGAGCAATAGCTCTGCCAGCAAAATCCCCATTCTGCTTTTCACAGCCTGATTCCCTGCCTGAAGGAAGGAGCAGATTTCCAAGGCAGGGTTTTTCAATCCAGGGATCTTAAGACCTGGAATAGTCTCAAGGACCTGCCACTGACTCAAAGCACAAGTAAGAGAGAATGTAAGGATGGTATTTTTCCCCTTGAAATAATTCAAAGCTTGGTCAGGCTCTCAGAAGGCTTCTCCCAGTCAAGGTTATTTTAGTTCCAGAACAATGAAGAATATCAATAGCTATGAGCTAATATCTGCCTCTAACAAGAGCTGCACTGGGCTGTCTGGGCCATCACAGGAGAAGATATCCTTGCAAAGGACGTTTCCAAAATATCTATCAATAAAACATCCATATATGGCAGTGAGTGATTTTTACATGCCTCAGTTTCTTTTAAGGAAAGCAAATATCATATGTTTATCTTCTATGGAAGGCTGTTATAAAGGCACACTAACAGTCATAAAGCAATTCACAAATCTTGAGTGGAAAGTCTTAAAAAATTCCAAGTGCTCTTATATCATTAGTACATTAATAGTGAGATACCTCAGGTAATGTTTAACTGTAGAATGAGTGGTAATAAAAATGACACTTAAACAAGCATTAATTGTTCTTCTAATCAAGATACTGTTCCTCTAATTGTACTATTATCTTCCAAAAAATTGGAGTGATTAAATAAGAGGTACATTTACAAACACTTTATCTTCAGAGAAAGTGTAAAGCTTATCAACATAGGTTTATGTTAATAAACTATGCTTGAGTAAGAATTAGATTCTGGATCAGTTTTCAAATGCTAACCAGAAATACGACAGTTCAATGGCATTTCATATGCTGTATTTTTAGACTTTCAAGGCAAAATATTATATATATTTATATTTATTAGTATGAATATAATAAAATATCAATATATATGAAAATAATGGTTTATAGTGGTCACAAGAGCCCCAACTCATTTTTGTGTATGATCAGGTGAGTCTAATGGTTGTGTTTGCATTGTCATTAATATTGATTAATCGTTGTGTTGGAATTGTTATTAGTATTAATTTGTGTTTTCATAAATGTACGTAAGGAATCTGGCACAGGCAGACATAGATAGGTAGATGTCTAGGATGTGAGGAGAGATCTTTACATATTGATTCTTAAGAAAAATGGGTTTTCACATCTGCATCAGTCAGGAGCAAGGTACCTGGGATATTCATCCTCAATCTTTTCTGCTGAAGATTTAGATACTAATTTGTTGGTGCCTTAAGGAGTCACCCGCTACTCTGCTTATCAGTTACTATTTCTGTACATTTGCTGGCACCTCATTCCTCTGCCACAGGCATGATACTCTTTCATCCTCTCCCTCCTGCCTTCAGAATATTAAAAATATCCAAGATTTTCTTGCCTTCTGTGAGCACAAGACAGGTGAAGTCATAGGACGGCACAGATGGTCTTCTACAACCTTTTATAATCTTAGCACTCCATCAAAGTTGCTCTCCTCTGCATCCCCAGCTGAGTCTCTGGCCCCCCATGCGACTCCTACTGCTCCCTAATCATGGGGACAAAGGCAAATAGGTCAATGCCATGGTATGGCATGTGCTGGGTTCCTGTTTGCACACCAGGACTCCTTCCTGGCATGACTCCTCACTCTGCCGGGATGCTCTGTGGGTCAGCTCTCATGTGTGATAGCTTCACCAGAAGTACTGCTTGCAGCTCTCTGGGACAAGCCCGCTTCATCCACTCTAATTTCCAGCCCATGCACCTTACAAGCTCCTGGTCTGCAGGAGAGTGTGTGAGCTTTGCCATTCAGCAGCTCAGACCCACCAGGGCCGTCTTGCTTACACAACCCTGCTTAAATCACAAACTCTTGCCATGGCTTCTGGGATAAGAGTCAAAACACTGAGTTTAAATATTAATGAAATGCTCTGTGGTGCACAAGGCAGTCAAGGCTGAGCACGATGTTCTGCAATTGGGTTGCACCAGTTTGGAAAAATCTTAGATTTCAATGGCCTTGTATATACACAACAGAGTTTCATTTTCCAACATGTAGGCAGTTGGCAAGAGAAGACATGATCTGTTGTCCTTAAGAAATTATTTTTTTTACCTCATGTGGCTAAATCAAGCCAAGCATTGTCTCTTTTTAGCCCAGAATGAGTGCTCAGCTGTTTCTGCTCACCTGTGTGTTGACAGGAGGAGAGAAAGGGCTGGGAGCAGGGCAGGGGGGACATCTCCCTGCTCCTCCTCGGTGGGGCTGATTTCTGAGCCCTCTGAAGGAGCCTTGCAGGAGGGTCACCCTGCTACAAGAGCAGGGCAGCAGCCCTCTGTGCAAGGGTAAGACCTCAGTTGGGGGCACAAGGAAAGCGGTCAGACCACCCTCCCTGTCCCTGGCCCCCCCCGTGCCCTTCTTGCACACAAAGGTGTCACAGGACCCTGCAGGGGCTGATGCCATGTTGGGGCTCTCTCCCGCACACGTGCCAGGCTGCAGGCACAGAAAACCCCTCAGGAGCACACGGCCCAAGTCCCTCCATAGGTTAATTTGTATTTCCTTGCCTTGTATCAGCCTCCCCAGCAAGCTGGCTTTCCCAGTTACTTCAGCTATCTCACCCATCTGCAGCTCTGCATTTTCACCCGTGCTCTTCTAAAAGTGACCTGACTCTCTCCTTTGCTTCACCCTGATAATTTCCATCAATTTTTTGTATATCTCACTATAGAGAGTTGTGGTTTAATCAGCCATTGAAACAAATGCCACTTGCTTAAAAGTAACTAAAACTTATCTTCATGTGGAAGAAAATCATCCTAGAAACTTTAGGAACATCGTAAAGTGCGCGAGAAAGGCAGAAGGGTTCTTGTGGAGGCGGATATCCTTTTGGCAAAATCTCACTTTACACCCAAGAGATGAGGCAGAAATCTTTTCAGACTTGCCACCACTGACAGCAAGAGGTCTCTTCCCACAGCCGGCTGGCCCGGAGCCCGTCAGGACTCAGGCTAGTCTGGGTGATGCAGCCGTTCCAACCCAAACTACAGCAACTCAACATCCTTTAGAATATCACAAGTCTCAGCAAAATTTTGTGTATATTATTTATTTTTTGTGGTCGCTGATTAGGAGCTGGCACCAATGGGAACAACAGTGCTGTACTGTACCCTGTATCCCATAGCTCAGGTGACAGTTCCTGCTTACCTTGTCCTGATGGTGAATCCTCCCGACACAAAACAAGGTACAATCTGACTCCTCAGTGCTGTTTAAATCAGGCTCTGAGTATATAGTTCAGTAAATAAAGGGCTGGATTGGCTAGAAAAACAGAGTGATTTAACAAAATGAAGGAATACACACGTTTGTGTGGTTGTTTTTTCATGGGCACATCACAGGACAGAAGATATTTAATCGGGCTGGTACTGATAGTGACATTGGACTGCAACCAACTCACTTTTAGCAGATGTACTTAGCTACATGATTTTTATTTTAGGCCCATCCTGAATCATAAATAAAAAGTTTTTCCAGCACACCTTGGAAAATATTACATCATGCAACTTTTGATCATAAAGGCAGCTAATAAAAAGAATACAAATATTTGAATGCATTTTTCATGAAACCCACTATCATATGAAAAGGTACTACTATATTTATAATGATGAATCTTAAAAGTTAGTTATAATTAATGCCTTTGTAAGGGATATAACACAAGTGAGGAATTTCCTCAAACTCTGTGGCACTGTGTTATATTGTTTCAGGACTGAGTTCTAAGCCCCAGAAACACAAGGGTTTATGGCATTACAATGAGGAAGCATTTAATTTCAATCAACAACCAGACTGGATCACCCAAACATACTCAGTCCAAGCACATTGTTTGTGTGACCATATTTTCATGCAAACTTCTTGGGAAATGAGACAGGGAAGATGTTTTTAAGATATGAAGGAGAGCCTAGTAAGGACTGATTACTTTTCTAACCTTTCTTTGGAAGATCACCTCCCCAGATCTCCAGCTGCAGGTTTCTACCCAGCGGGCTCCGTTTTGCCCAGCCCGGACAACAACCCAGTTGTGCTTGTGGAGGCTTCCGGGTGCCGTTGGCCCCATTCCAAGGAGCATTTGCCTCCTCACCCTTCAAGGGAAATCCTGTTCTTATTTTATCCTCCTTCTGTTTGCTCTAAATTACCTTCTTCATAGACTTTGGTAACTGGATGGTAAATATGGGCACCTCCCCTTTCCCCTGCCATTCTCCAACCCTCCAAATGCTTGTTCTCAGGAGGCTTGTGTCCAGGATTATGGTTGTTTTTCCCAGTCCCAATGCTGCCGTTCAGGCTGACCGGTTTCTTACTGCCTTATTTTTAGTTGGTTTTGCATGAAGATCAGCATGGGGGAGATTCCTTTTTTAGTTTCACTCAAAGGACTTTTTCATTTCACTCCTGCAGCCCAGGTCTCCGAGCCCCATCAGTGACTCAGTGGGAATGATGCCAGCTATTGAGAAAGAAGCTTATTTCCTGGAGCAACTATCTTTTCCAAGATGGCCTTTATCATAAACTGATTAGACACAATATTTTTAGCTTGTATGAGCTGGCACGATTACAATCTGAAGCAGTCTGTGCAGGAGCAAAGGGGAGCACCAGCAGGTGCTGCGGCCAGGGTCTGTCCACCAGAAGTTGCTGAAAAAGAAGGTGCCACCACCCCCAGACTGGAGGGTTTTCCTATTGCTGTTACTGGCTGATGGTTGCAAAATGGCTTGCACATGTGGTTTTGGGATTTGTGGCTTTGTGTATTTTTATCCCAGCAGGAGGAAGTACAGCTTTTTTATCAATAATGTTTCAGGTAGGAACTGCAGTAGTGGCCACTATGGAATCCAATGAAAACTATGGGCCTGGTTACAGCCCTGGGTGGCCCAGCTTCCTTCAGGTTTGGCACAGGGAGCAAATAAGCCTCTTCTTCTATTGAAAAAACCAGCCAAAATAAAAGAAAAAGGCTGAAACTATAGGCTGTATGCAAGTTACAGCTAAGCCATGTGAACTACGATGCTTCCCATTGTACAAGCAGAGGCCAAAGTATCAGCAACAAGCATCGTGTGGGGGAAGAAAAAAACTAGGAGTCAGAGCTCAACTGACTGAGAGATTCTGTGGATGAGCCCAGGAGTCCCAGAGCTGGCAGGTCTGGGACTGTGAGCACAGAAATACAGACATCGCTACCTGCTTTTTGTTTCACCTAGTGACAAATGAAAATTCATTCAAATGCTCCATCTGTGGTTGGGTTTTTTTTGCTGGATCTCTCAGCTGCCATTCTTGTAAACCTCCTCAAATAAGCTGTACTACAGCTGGGATTATCTCATAGTCACGGATTACCACTTTCCTACTTCTGCCTTCTCCAGAGCAAACAGTGTGCCAGGTCAGGCCAACTGCTGATCTACAAAGAGATATTTTATTGTTTCCCTGTGTCAGTCTACAGAAAAGCAGATAGGAAGGATTCACAGGGGTGTGAATGCAACAGAGTGTACTGTGAGGCTTTTTAACAGCATAAGAAAGATCTCATTTGTAGATTGAGAATGAGAGGGATGAACAAAATTATGTTTAATTTCTGCTTACAACTAACTCAACTCAGCTTTTGAATTTTACCTTTATTTTTCCCTACTTGCATTTATGATAATAGTAATTTTAAAATATATTTAATAGTGCTTAATATATTCTAATATTTTTAAAAGTATGTGGTTTCTCTATGACATAGAGAAGCAAAGTTTAAAGAAGTGAAAGTTTGCTAGCACTAATCTGAAAAATTGATCTAAACTACTGATTTTCAGCATGTGGTCTTTGAACCTACTGCTTTACTTCTAAGGATGTCTGTAACGCAAGTAAGAAAAGCAGGATTTTCTGTGCTAAATGGCAATGTATAGTTGGGAGACTTGTACGGAAATGTTTATGACCCCACAAATGGAAAAAGTTAAGTATGTTAACAGTAAATTGAAAAATAAAAAAATAAAAGCATTTCAATGACAATTCATTGCAATACAGAAACTAGAACTTCTTCTCTTAAGAATTACCAAAATATTCAAGGAAGTAAGGCTCCTTAAAAATTCTGAAACTATCCTGACACAAGATCACAAGACAAAAGACTCCATGTCCTATGACTACGTGCTTTGTGCAATTCCAGGGGAAGAGCAGGCTGGTAATAAAGGTGAGTTCAGGTTAAAAATTCCAAATCCAGATGTGATTTCAAATGGTTATAAAGAGCGGAGCTGTACATGCCTGAATAGCTCTGGAACAAACACTTGGCAATGGTGTGGGGGACCATAGACCCCAGACCTGTTGAGCCTGTGGAGCCTGCAGCTAGGTGAACCCCTCTGCTAGATGAACACAGCAATGTTGTTCCAGGAGCAAACCCCCAGATCATTTCATTTTGCACATTCTTGCAAAACAAGCTGAAGCTGATAGAAGCCCAAGAACTGATAAGAAACCTGGTAAAATATTGGGAAATACATTTTTCCACGTAACAGTTACCTGAGGGAATCATCAGGCATAATTCACAGAGTTTAGGGAATGGCACAGTCTAAAGTATCTGGAGATAATGGAGTATTTTATTGCACTGCTATCTGCAAAGGTACACCACACATGGAGACACCTAGAGCACAAACATAAATGATTACAAGGAGCTGGCTCTGACTTAATGTTTGAAGATATTTAAATGTTCCACCAGCTACATAGAAATATCTGCTGCGTATTTATATATCTAGGTTGTTTTTAACATTACCCTTAAGGGTGTTTCAAAATGGATAAGCAATTAAAAGTGTGATCAGCTGGACTTTAAAGAGGAAATTTGGAACAGTGGCCAGGGCTTGCCTGGGAAATACAGGGCCAGCACCCATTCAGAGAAGCTGCTTGTTGTATTCTACCAGGCAGCGCTTTGGCCATTTATAATCATAGAATCATTAGGGTTGGAAAAGACCTCTAGTATCATCAAGTCCAACCGTCAACCCAATACTACCATGTCCCCTAAACCATGCCCTGAAGTGCCATGTCTACACGTTTTTTGAAGTCCTCCAGGGATGGTGACTCCACCACCTCTCTGGGCAGCCTGTTCTAGCGCCTTACCACTCTTTCAGCGAAGAAATTTTTCCTGATATCCAAACTAAACCTCCCCTGGCGCAGCTTAAGGCCATTTCTGTTTTGTTTTGGTTTTACTTTCATGCCAGTTTGACTTTGCTTTTGTTTAACAGAAATGTTTTTGGGCTTAGTAAATGAAATTCAGGTGACTGTTGTTGTGGTCTTCAAGGATCATTATCTTGACTGATCTCTGGGGAGAGAGAAACCAGACCGAAGTCATGGCCAGATGATGGAGTCACAGACAAATGTTCCAGCAGTGCTGAGGGGTGGAAAAATGGGCCTTTTCTGGCCCAGCAGTGTTGGACACAGACACTAGTGTCAGGCCCCATCTAACACATGCAACAGCTCCTGGGCTGCAGTTGACCAAGTCCAGCCAAGAGAGGAACAAACTAGTCCTCCTTCTGCCATCTGCTCCTGCTTGCCAGGAGGGAGAGACCTCTAAGGAAACCCAGTGGGGACACCACAGATTTCCTTGGGGCCAGCACCACGTTTCCATGGTGTTCACACAACGGACCTGCACAGTCTCAGCAGGAAAGGGCTGCAGCGTAAATCCACAGACAGCCTGCACCATGGCTTCCTAGAGACAGGGTATACATCGAGGAGGGATATACATAGCTGCTGTATGCAGGTCTGAGGTGGACAGGACTCCCTGCAATGCCTCTCCCTTAGCCTGGGGGAACACAGGATGTTTTTACTCTCTCACTGGTGGCTGAAAATCCTTTGCAAATGGGTGTCCCCCAAGTGTCTCTTGGAGCAGATGTTCCTGGAGCCAGCAGGAGGAAGCTCAGGGTGGAGAGGCAAGGCTGAGCCTCCTGCTCCAGCACAGCACAAACAAGACTATCTATGCCTCTGCTTTATTTCCAGATACCCGAACACTCATTACTCCCTGTGTTAAACGTAACTCCATGTGCATGTAGTAGTAACTGCACCAAAGGACAGAGCACATAGGGCTGTGACGCTGCAGATTCCCTGACTCACCTGTAGCCGGCAGGAGAAGCTCCACAGGGCTCGGTGACTGTGCATCCTCCCATTGCTGTGATTCCAAGCCTGGTCAAGTCTCAAATAATGTGTTGCTATATTAGGCTACAGTGTAAAAATACAGTTAAATGCTGAATCAGCAAGTCTAATCTAGTTGGTTGCTTCTGATGTGAGAGATCTCTTAAGAATTTAATTTGTTTTATCAAATCAAAAGACAGATGGCTTCAAATAAAACCAAAAGAGCTACTTAGACCTTAAGCAAAATATGGAAAATTCGT
This sequence comes from Morus bassanus, assembly GCA_031468815.1. NCBI lineage: Eukaryota > Metazoa > Chordata > Aves > Suliformes > Sulidae > Morus > Morus bassanus. The sequence goes on from CM062571.1 coordinate 69,056,802, forward strand.
AAGAGAGAAAATAACATTAACATTGGATTAAAATATGACACTTTTGCCTTGGAGAATGAGGCCCAATTTTTAATGTTGGTAGAGGAAGATGACAAAACTCTCCCTGCTCTGAAAGACGACATGCAGGATTTTTGTGTTTGTGCTCTTTATGGTGCAAAGCCATCATATAAACACCCATCATCCAGGCCAAGATTGCTGGCTTTCAGGGCACAATAACTCTTTAAGTACATAATAAAAGGGAATTAAAACACATAAGTGTAATAGAAGAAATGTGAATCAAAAATGAGTATGATGTGAATATGGCATCAACCCTTTTACTGGAAATTTCCATCTCCTCTGCACGATACACTGCCATAACAGCACTGGGTGCTCCTGCTTATTGTGTGCTCTACACAAAGGAGCGATAACCTTCCATGACCCCTATCATAGCAGGGTGTTATCTCTTCCTGAGTCACTAAGCAAAATTCAGACCCTCTTTTTCTACAAGTCTTGATAAATCTGAGCAATCCAGAAATATCATTGTTAATGGAACTCACCTTCTCTTCCTCACCAACCTCACTGCACTTTCCAAATTTATGTTGACTGCCTGGCACTTGCTTCTTAACTAAACTTACTCATCCTCACCTCTGTTTTATGCATTACCACTGAATTTGACCCAGTAGAACGGCTGATCCAATTTGTGCCTCAGGGTAATAGAAGAGAAACTTGCTGCAAAGAAAAGAAGGTACTAGAGAGTATAGGAAGCTGGACATGAAATGACATTATGCTTCCTTCTGGCATCAGTGTCCTGAGTCTGTGAGACCTCTGCTTTCTGTGAAAACCTCTCAGGGCCACCCAGTTTTCCTTTTCTTTCTTGGAGGTCCTCAGTAGGTGCTTCAAATCTTCCTGAGGATGCCATCCGCAGGCTGCAGTCCCTGTCCTTCCTCCAAAACAGGAGAAAGGAACTGGCACCCAACAGCAGTGTGTGCCCAAACTGTCTACCACACTTACTGCTGAGCAAACTCTAACATGTTTCTTTTACCCACTGAGCTGCTCAAGTAGAACAGTGTCATATTTGAAAGGGTTGGAAGAACTTGAGTGTGGAGTGTTTTGCACTAGAAGCATCCCAGTAGAAGGTATTGCGAGAGATATTTTGCTTGAAGGTTTTGGGCAGAACCTGGTAGCAGGGTGACTGGCTAGGTAGCAGAAGGCAGGATGTGGCCAGAAAGATGCACATGAGAACAGAAGCTTTATACAGCACACAGTGAAGGAAAACATTGGGAAACACTAGAAATCAGCATGGGCTGATGCTGTTATCCACATTCTCAGCCAGCTAATCTCCCAGTATCAATACTGGTGTTTATTTAACACTAAAGAAAGACGTGGGGCTCTTCACAAGCCATGTAAAATGCATCTCCGGCAGAACTGTTTTCTTTTCAGACAATTTGTCACTGATTTATCTCCCTCCAGCCACTTGTTCCTCCCTCCCCATCCTGGCAGGGAGGGAGGCAGCACATGTGAAACCCTTCAGAGCTCAGCTCACCAAGTGGCTTTCAAGAGCTGTGGGTGGTTTTCAGCTCCCGTGAAAACAAGAGGAAGCTGAAGGTACTTGAGACTCGGCAAGGGATCAGGCTGTGACTGATTTATGGCACTGAACTCTGCATTTCTGGGGCTGCCTGAGAGGCAGAGCAATGAGAAATTTTCATTTCCTCCTTTTCTGCTCTGCGTTGGAAGAAAAGACCACGCTTTCCCAGTTGGTTATGGAGTTTTGCTGTTGTTTAAGCATGCAGTGTAAAGACATCAGGAGTTTGCACAGCTGAACTTCTGTGGTGTGGGACAGAGGAAACCTGCTCCCTGTGTGACCCTTGTGCACTAAACCTCTTCTGCACCATCAGGAGAAAATCATGTTCTTAACATTACTGCTGCAAACACAAAGGCGAAAGCGTTTATTCCCTTCGTCACTCCATGTAGCACCTTATTGCTTCAGTGAATTAGTGGAAATAATCCAAGAGTAAAGCACTTACAGGAGGACATGACGAAGCCAAAGACAAGACTCTACTGATGTCATTAGAGCCAAGGGTCCCTCCTACATTTAAACCTAGTCCTAAGAAAGATGTCCTACTTTTTTACGTTGCAACTTCTCATGACGTATCATGAATACGAAGAATCAGGAATACATTCAACACTTCAGAGTGGTTTTAAAGCATTTCTATGACCACACCATGCCTGCACTTTGAGGAGGGAGGCCAAAAGCTGTTTAATTGTTTTATGGTTTGAGCTTTTCTACATATTTTTAAATATTTGTTATTTTAATGATAAAAGTAATTTCTGTGTCAGTTTTACAAACTGCAACAAATACCTTAAGCCTAACAGCAGTTACCAAAAACAGGGGCTTACTGTCACAGAGGAGATACTCTTGACAGTTTAGGAAGTGACCTGGGATCTTTACTGACTAGGGGAGGTTATGGTCTTGGTTAGAATTGTAGCTCCAACTTTCAAAAGCATCTGAGGTCCATAAAGACTCTCAGGGAACCTGCAGCTGTGGGCTAAAGCGCAGGAAAGAAACCCTGATCAAATAGGCTAATAGAGCTCACACTTTGTGGGGACAGATATTGGGGTCCTACTTGCTCCACTATTTCTTGGTTTAATCATTGACTGAAATATGTGCAAACCATCGGAGAGCAGAATATCAGGCTCCTCCTGCCTCTTCTCTTCCTAGACCCATGTGTGTGACTGTCCCTGCGGAGTACACAGGGTGCCCTCCTTCACACCATGCCCTTTCACTAGATGAGGAAAACTCACTGTTCAGGGGCAGGGACTGCAATTTCAAACCCCCAAAGTCTAAGGCAAGCCCTAATTTCCATCCCAGAGGAGTGCCCTAAGGAGCGTGGCACCCCTCGACATTCCTGATACTATGGGTATCAATGGCTGAAGCATTTCTAGGTGTTCATGGTAGCATGACCTGAGAAAAGGGTCCTAAGAATGGTTTTCATCAGAGAACTTTGATGCTATGGTGTCCTCAGCACCGCAGCACTGAGGGTTTACTGCTCTCCTGAACACGGACACCTGCTACCGAAGTTGCACCCTGAGGCATCAAAAAGTTATTTCATCTATCTCCTTAGGTGGTTTTAAGTATCTCAAGGAAGTGTTTACAAAGGCTTACTTTGGCCTAGTGGCTAACTCTTGGAGGGATGATTTCCCTCAGTTCCTCTACAGGCAGTGGAGGGGAGTAGGATCCTGCAGGACAGCCCAACCCATCTACGCCACATTTGTACCCGAACGTGTGGCCACACACATGGTCTGCACCTTTCCATTGGCTGTCATGGGATGCTGCAGCATCAGCTCCAACAAGGCATAGCTGGCTGTTGGAAATCCCTGCAAAGGCTATTTTTGGCAATGAGCTGAGCATACAGGAATTGCTTCTGGAAAGACAATTTAGGGTCCCTTAAAGGTGCTTGGGAGCAAGGTTCACAGCAGCACACCTTGCTCAGAGCTGGCATGCCCAGCAGCCCCATCTCCCTTACCACTGGCTCATGCTCCTTCAGAAATTAAGAGTACCATAGCTGAGCTCTGGTCACCACTTCCCACTGTGCTCAGCAGAAACCTGGCAGATGTACAGCACAGGATTGCAACAGACATTCCTTCTTGTTCATCTCTAGTTTCCCATATTAGTGTCTGCAGACCAATCAGAAACAGTTCACCAAACAAAGTTAAGCAATATTACAGAGAACTTGAAGAAATTACTCTTATCATCCCTCTTGAGGATAGGCTCAATGGTCAAGGCCACAGTGAAATCTTCCTTTTCTTGTAAAAGTTAACTGAAGTTAGTTATTAAAGTGCTGCCAGTATTTAGGGAGGTTCTCAAATGAAGAACAGCACAAGACACTTGCATTGCTTCTGAAAATTTCAAGGATATCTTTTTCCATAAAATCTTGGTGTGATTTCTTCTGAAGAGTTTCCTGGAAGATGCATCAGGTACGAGTTTGACTTGTCAGTCTGGATACGGAATATGTGAAGTAATGCTTATAAATGAAATGCTTCTAGTCATGTGCTGTATTTCTTGTAAAATGTAAAAGGTTCTCCTGTGGAATTTGTTTGTATTTTTCAAGTGTTTATATTGCAGAGGAATAGAGTTTGTGAGTGTCTATACACAGATTGAAAAGTGGGATGAAGCATGTTAATATTTAATTATTCAGTTACAGTTACCAGATTTTTGTGTACTTTAAGAAGTCAATATTTAGGATAAATTAATGAAGGGAAAAAAGTATCCCTTTGGTAATCCCCTCAACAAAATGACACACATCAAAATATGCATTACCAAGGATTCGCAAACGTTGAGGATTAACAGTGGAGTTGGAATTTTTTATGTGTGAGAGGTGGTAATGCTGTTAATTGCTGGCCATGAGAACAGAATCAGAGGCTATATGGAATAAAACTGAACCAGAATGTTATTTCTGGGGTTTCAGTTCAGACTTTGTCTTGGTCAATAGTGAGTGAAAGTTGTTACCACTCGATAGGTGTGTGGTGTAAGCTTGGTCTGCACTCCTGTTCCCCTTGGATGGGTGGACACATTATAGAAGTCATCAGAAGTATTGTGCTAATTGGTCGTCTCCTACAAGGATTCCAAGGACTTAATAATGGGAGCACTCCGGGAAGGCAGCGTGGGTTACTGGAGTACGGACTTCTCTTTTAGGGGATTTGTGGAGGATGTTAGCATCCACTACACTGGCACTCATGACAATATCCCCATTTTCTTGAAAACATCTAAAATAAATAATGGTGCTGACAGCCAAAAAAGTGTCCGTATATAAAGGGCATCTTATCTTTCTAAACATATATGGGAAGAAAATAAGAGTGAGCAAGAGGAAGGCAATACTGGCTGAAGTCACAGTAGCTGATAGCTGCTGACAGAGCCCATGGAAGAGGGAACGAGTTGAGAAAAGCTTGACTAGCAGGTGACTTGCAGCACTGGTCATCTAGCTGCAGCAAGGTGCCGCACTGTATGGTCTCATTTACCTGCCAGGAAACAGGTTGAAGGCACCTTACGCTGCACTTCAGGTGCTCAGGATGGCTTGGTTTAATTTAGCTTGAGTAATGCCACTAGGCACCACAGCCTTTAAAGCAGACTCGTGCTCACATGGTTCAGCTTGACAAGACCCTCGGGGAGAGGCTCCAGGTCTCCTTCTGCAGCTCTAAGCTGTTGACCCAAAGCTAACCTGGAGGAGAGTCGGTAAATTGGGGTTCCTATCAGGAAGGAAAAAACACATGCAAAATACTTACACCTTCAACAAGACCACCACTAACAAGCCAAAGGGGATTGGGAGAGTTGTAAAGAGGCATATTGTATGTTCCCTGAGATCGGGGTATTAAATTTGGCCTGAGGAAAGAATAAAGGCTGGGCAAGGGGCAGGAGCGACAACTAAAATACTCAGAAAAGCTACAGCAGCTGCAGCACTGGGGAAAATCTGAAAGGAGAGAGTAACCTATGCACTTTTATTTTTATGGCTTAAGAGAATTTCAAAAGGTACAGATAGTACATCTTGTGCCTTACGATGTAATGAACAAAATTATTCAACAGGGCTTTCAGCCAGTATTCCTTTCTGCAACGTGAAGTCTAAAAGACTGATATGCAGACTAGGAAACAGAGCAATTCTAGAATCTTTGCTAGATAAGACTTCATCCTGCAAATCTAAGTACACTGAGTTTTATCAGAGAAAGAACTAAATTAACAATTTTTTTCACTGACATTTCATCAGCCTCAGGTTTGGGGCTATGATCCCAACAGAGGGAGGGACAGTAGTGTACGGTCACAGGATTGGAGTATGATTTTAACCGACTTTGGATCAGGGTCTTGAATGAGCTTAGATTTTGAGTATTAGTCTGTTAGAATAATTATCCATCATTTCCAATTTTTGGAAAATATTACAGATTTAATTTTTTTTTAAGTTAAAACAGAGAGTAAAAATGTTTAACTCACTGCCAAAATAGAGAATCCTTTGTGGAAAAATAGTGTATCAACAAAACCAGCATATCTAAGAGGTTCATCTGTCATTATTTGGACTTCTACATATCCATGAATTTCCCCAGAATGAACTAGGAGGAAACTAACATGAAACCACTTGAAATAGGTCAATAATGGGCCCTGAGCTGTAGCAAAGTTTCAGGATGGGATTCACCTTTTAATGCCAAATTGTCATAAAAATCTTTCCATCTGTTCATAACTATGCAAACTGCCATGTGCCACTTGAAAATCTGTCCTGTGATATCTCCACATATTGAGTGCACACAAGTCTGAATTAGAATGCACATAGGCTATTTCAGCGTGAGACAGGCAATAGACCTGGGCGAGGAACTAGTTAGTGTTGGTTGGGCATCTCTCATGAGACCACCAGCAAGCACCAAGGCACTAAGGAGCATTTGAAATCGCTAGGGGAGAGAAAACGAAAAGAAACACTCTATTATCAGCATCACAAAAGACTTTTTGCATCCTACAGTACACCTTCGCCTCTGAGACAAAAGAAAACAGAATAGACCAGACTAGACTAGACTAGACTAAACTAGAATAGTTCAGTTGAAAGGGACCTACAATGGTCATCTACTCCAACTGTGACTACCAAGAGCAAGTCCCACAGCTCCTGTCTAGGACTAGTACTGTATTAAATATTTAATGGTGGCTACAGCAGAGAGAAATGTTTTTAGGTAATATGTTTATTTAGGTGAATTTAATGCGGGAAGAATGTGAGGCATTGAGAGAAACCTTACAGCACAGTGGGCAGCACAGTGATGGCACCAATTAATTGCTGAAAAATACCCAGTGTTTTTGACTGAAATGAATCTTGAATCTTCTTATGTGTAATGCAGACTTCGAGGGTCTGGAATGACTGAGGACATTTTCTATTCAGCACAAACATGTGAATATGGGTTGAGACATGCAGAAAATAGTATTTAGGTCAGACATTGCAACAACTGTTTGCAACCATGAAACAGGAGAAGCAGTCCAGACAACCTGTGGAAATAAATCTTACAAATAACTTAAAAAGCAGCAACACCATGCTTTTTTTACTAGTGAGCCTAACCTCCTCATCACACAGACCCAGACCAAAAGGTTCAGTGCTGTCTCTGAGTCCAAGAGAGGATGGCTGAGCCCTGCCTTGGCTCTGCCTTTCCCCTCATGTGTCAGCGGGTTCCAGCGAGCTCCCAGTCCTCCCGGCGGTGCCACAAAGAGAAACCGCTTGGGATCCATTTGTTTGTTCTTGAAGGAATTAGTCTCCCTTGAGGGAGTCAGCTTTTGGTTGTAGATGGCTGACTCACAGATAAATTAACTCAAAATCCATCTTGTCCGCTTTTTGGCTGCATCTTTAGAAAGAAATACTTCATGCTCCAGCAAAACACTGCCCTGCAGTGGGAGGAGGAGGAGGGAGGCAGGAGATCACCTTGGCAAAGTGAAGCAGGTGTTTCAACAATCTCTCTTTTGATCTTCAAAGGTGGTAACGCTCAGTTTGGAGTTCACTCATCTATGCTATGGCTACCTGCCCCACAGTACATAAGGAGCTAAGCCTGTTCTTCATTTCAGGTTTTTAAGTGACTAAGGCCAGAGAGAAGCACACACAAGTCGCCATCCTCACCTGACACTTCAGAAGAAATGGTTGAACCTGTGGGCAACCAGTATGTTGTAGCCAGACCTGTATACTCGGAGAATTTGTTCAATGAAGAGCATGAGAAATTGCACAGATACCATAAAACCTTTTGGGATCATCTGAAACTATATTTTCGGTAAGGAGATTTTTTTTTTTTCTTTAAATATGAATCTAAGAAACCGTCTGAACTGACACTTTCAGACAGCATGAACTCCATCCTGACAACTTCCATCTCAGAGTCCAACAAAGCAAATGAAAACTCATTAACCAGATGCAGTGTCAGATTTTTCTGAAGAATATTGGCTGCTATTACCCTCAGACGTCTTCCTACAGTTGTATCCCAGGCAGCTTCTCTTTTCCTGGGCACTTGGTGGCACGGGCACTTGGTGGCACAGGCTCTGGAGACACCTTATGACAGCCTTCCAATACTTAAAGGGGGCTTATAAGAAAGATGGGGACAGACTTTTTAGCAGGGCCTGTTGCAATAGGACAAGGGGCAACGGGTTTAAACTGAAAGAGTGTAGATTTAGACTAGACATAAGGAAGACATTTTTTATAATGAGGGTGGTGAGATACTGGAACAAGTTACCCAGAGAGGTGGTAGATGTCCCATCCCTGGAAACATTCAAGGTCAGGTTGGACGGGGCTCTGAGCAACCTGATCTTGTTGAAGACGTCCCTGCTCATTGCAGGGGGGTTGGACTAGATGGCCTTTCAATGTCCCTTCCAACACAAACTTTTCTATGATTCTATGAATCAGTTTCAGTTGGAAGGGACTTCTGGAGGCCACTGGGTCCTCCTTGAAACACAGTTGGCACAGCAGGTTGATCAGGGCTGTGACTGGGTAAGATTTTGAACTCTGGCAGCCTGAACCTGAATCCTTCCCCCTTCGTTTCCCCTCTGAATATAGGCTGTGTCTCAGCTGAACCGTTCACTGACAGAGCTCTGTCCTCTTGTGTCTTTACAGCTGCTCCCCACAAAGGGTAAAAAAAATTGCCTTGGGTTTGTTTCCCGTCATCTCATGGCTGCCGGCATATCGCTTCAGGGAGTGGATCCTGAGTGACATCGTCTCTGGGATCAACACAGGGCTCGTGGCTGTCCTGCAAGGTACCTCCGGGAAACGTGTGCACAGCCTGCAAGGAGGTGCAAAGGGACTGCTGGCTTCAGCCTGTAACACACCCATCACCTTCCCTGGGTCTCTGTCCTTGCAGGTCTTGCCTTTGCATTGCTGGTGAATGTCCCCCCTGCTTATGGACTCTATGCAGCATTTTTCCCTGTTCTGGTCTATTTTATCTTTGGCACATCTAGACACATCTCAGTGGGTAAGTTCAGGCACACCAACCACCCTCATTGCTTGTGAAAAAGTACATGCTGCCCTCTCAGGTCTAATGAACGCCTTGTGCTGCTCAGGTCCCTTTCCTGTCCTGAGCCTGATGGTGGGAGGAGCCGTCGTCAGGCTGGTCCCCGATGACAGTGCTGGAAATGGCACTTCCACGAATATCTCAGCAATAAATGAAGAGAGGGTGATGGTAGCTGCATCTGTAACCTTCCTTTCTGGGGTTTTTCAGGTTGGTAAACACATGCATGTGTGCCCACACACGTCTGTATGCATGTATATGAATAGATGAATGGTGGACTGGTCTTCCCCTTTGGTTTCTGCTGGTGTAGTCACCAAAGTAATTAACTTCCCACGTAACTGACCTTGGCTCACTGATTAGGAGACATCCGCCCGCCTCCAGTGACCAGGCACCGATTCATGCTGTGAAATTCCTGATTTCACCCAGACCTGAGCCTACAGCCCACACAGCTGCACCCCACCCGCAGCAAAACCCTATCTGCTGGATAGGAAAAAAGTAGTTGTGAGAGTAATGTGAATGATGCAGACACACTAAGGGGAATAAAAGCTCTATCTCATAACAGTAAAGTATTTGGATTTTTCTTTTCAGAAAAAACAATTCCTCCTTCCTTCCTAATATAGAATTCCTACAGTTCCTTCATCCCTGATACATTAACATGTTGTACTTCATGAAACACTGGTACCATGTAAAAAGCTGGGTACTGAAAACCCTAAAGCTACGGATGTTTACTTTAGCTACAAAATAAGAGTAGGTTTTAACTGCTCTAGCAATTACTCTTATTAGTCTTATGTCCCTTGTTGCTAAATCTCGACTTTTATTGCAAATCCAGTGACAGTATTTTCCATAAGCACTGGATGCATGGGATTAGGTGAAAGTAATTGTTTCCACTAAATATGGTTCTCTTTGTTGCAGAGCTTGCTTAAAAGCATGAATGAATCTCACTGATGTATGGTCATTTTGCATTTCAGTTGCTTCTGGGAATTGTCCAGTTTGGATTCATCGTTATTTATCTATCACAATCGTTAATCAGCGGTTTCACGACTGCTGCGGCTATCCATGTTGTGGTATCTCAGCTGAAATTCATGCTTCAACTACCTGTCCCTGGCTTTAATAAACCATTTGGCATCATCTATGTAAGTGCTAAGTGTTCGTTATCCGATAATGCTATTGAAACTTGTGATGTATATCTGACCACATATCACAAGGCAGTAATAACAGAACTAGCATAAAAACAGCCAAGCAGGAAGAAACACAAGAGAAAAATGAGATGTGTTATTAGTATATGACCAATCTTTATTACCAAACACCAAGTTACACCCCACTGAGCTAAGTAGATAATATTTTCTATTGTGTGTTTACATATTTTAATTAAGCATTCAACTTTGCCTCAAGCATTTAATTATTCATTTTTACTGGACTGATATTATATATATTTAATGTGGATATGACTCTGTGAGAGCTGTTGGATGAGAAAGAAGGAAGGCAAAGGACAGGAAGGAGTGGAGAGAGGCACCTGCTGAGTAATTCCCATTGCTCATATTTCCTATCACACACGTACGTGTTGCTCTGACCCTCCCTCAGCGGGAGGCCAGGAGGAGAGGGCCAAGAGCCAGTGGAAAGGGTCTTTCATGGATGCTTTTGTCAGTTGGTCAATGCATATGCAGATTCACCGGGGCTTGGAATCCACATCATGCCACCAGGAATAAATTCCAACTGCCATAATCCTGAGAGCAATTCAGATACAGGCCATTCTGGAAGACATAGTGCTACTGTGCCAGGACGCTACTATTTCTAAAGCACCATGTGTTTCTTCCTGATTTTGCAGACTCTGGAGAGCGTTTTCAGCCAGATCACAAAAACAAACATTGCCGACCTTATCACATCCCTTCTTGTCTTGCTTATTGTGTTCGTGGTGAAAGAAATGAACGATCGATACAAAGCAAAGTTACCAACTCCCATCCCGATTGAACTCCTTGTGGTAAGGTCACTTCTCTTTGACTTTGCAATTGCTCCCTCACCATAGTGACACAGGAAGGAGCCTTTTAACTATTTCTTCTCCTGTTCTGCATTAAATGATGGATTATCATTTTACGTATAAGGAAAAATTGACGGTGCTCATGGGCTATTGTGAGATGTTTTACCTCTACATGGCTGTTCTTAACTGAGTACATCTGTAGTTAGTAAGATGTTATAAACTATTAATTTTTTCCCTGGATGAAATTGGCTCTGACAGCAGCTGGCTGCGGTCCCACCACTGGGGACCCTCTGCACCACACCTGCAAGTAGCCTCTGAAGTCCTGGCCATCCATGGCTGAGCACAAAACAGTTTTGCCTTCCAGCCGCAGAGGGTTTTACCCCCCAACCCCTGAGCAGCATTGGGGTGGGGGAAGCCTCACATAGGCAGCAAACTCCTAAAGTCTTGGAGGTTGTTGCTATAGATGTGGGTCATGATTGTTTTCCCCCAAAGTTATTACAGCACCTTGTTAGAAAACACCTGGTTTTAGGTGGGATGTTCTCTGCTGTTAGTGAGATATTCTGATATGTTCTCCATGTGATTTATGAACGTACACCCATATCTGTAAGGTGGTTCAGGAATGACATCTGAACAGCAAAGAGATGTGCAGATTGGGGCATAATTCTGCTGCTAGTGATGAGACTGGAGGGCATGTGGGAGAGGGAAGGAAATGTTTTTTAGTAGTTTCTTCATACTCTTGCTTGAATGTGCCTAATGGAGGTGGGGTTTATTATCTTTCAGACAGTCTTAGCAGCACTGATTTCCTATTTCGTTAACTTTGAGGAAAAGTTTGATGTAGCTGTTGTCGGAAAACTAGAGGAAGGGTAAGTGATTTGCCTAAAATTCACCAGGGGAGCAAAATGTTCTCTCCAGTTTGTCAGTGCTAAACCGGTTCAGCTCTGTTTTTTGATTAAAATCATCTGCCTCATCTTCTTTTGGTAGGTGACTAAACATTTCACTCTCAACAATATGAGGAACACTTTCATTAGACAAGTTACTCACTAGAGCACATCTACACAACAAAGAATACACTGCGACATGAAATAATTGCATGCTTCATTTTCTAAGACAGCTGTTGAGCAGGAGGTTAATATTTGTCCCTTTTACTGAGCTACTCACTCCAGAACCCCTTCATTTCCCTCAAAGTACACGCACGGTTTAGCAGCCACCACCAGCCCTGGAAAGCCACCACAACATGATACAGTCATCCTGTCTGGTCCCCTGCGACCGGCCACCAGCATCTCCCCAGGCACTGTTATCCTCAGGAGGCCTCAACGCCTGCTGCTCCAGGAGTATATCCATACAGAGAATATATATTCATATATAAAGTATATCCAGCTATGCCAGAATTTTGGCCTAAAGAATTAATAGGCACACATTAAGTTAAAAAGAGGACGAAAGACATTTACTAACTAGGAGAGCAGAGTGCAGCCAATTACTCACCAGGGCACCCTCAGTTGCCTCTTGTAGCACCGTAGGTGTTAGTGGATGAAGTCTGCAGAGGAACAGCTACTTCTGCTCAAGAGTCTCCATTTTTCAGATTTCAGGTTACCGGGGTGGGGCAGGGAGGACGTGACATTGCGCGGGACATGACACCCAGAGAGGAATTCTCCCTAGGATCTGCAAAAGCCCCTGATGAAGGAGCAGGAAATGGTAAAGCTAAAGCATCTAGCAGAGAGCCTGAGAGACTAGACAATATTACCTGAGTTAGTAAATATTTGTTTAGCTGTCTGAAGTGCTTCATTGGAATCATGCAGGTTTGGAGTTTTTTTGGGGTCACAGTCAAATGAAATCCTTCCATGTGTAAATTCCCTGTGCAAGGGCCCCAGCACCATGTCAGATCTTACATCCATGCATAACTAGAAGGCAGAACTGTGCATGCACCTCAGACAAAATAAGCTGTGGCTGGTCCTGGCCAAGTAAATTAACCTGCTGAGACACAAACTGAGCCTAGTGCACATAAGCAGAGCCCCTATCCTGATCAGGGGTTCCCCGAAGTTTTACAGGGTTCTCATCCGCAATTATGTGTTGCACCTCACCAAAGTGCTCAGCTAAGACAGTATGAGCTGGACCACTGCCTTGCTCACTTGCTTGACAACTTCTCTCCTTGGGCATATCCTTAATGAGTAGAGTTTTTTGTCTTTCAGATTTCAAACACCTGTTGCACCTGATGTAGGTGTCCTCCAAAAGTGTATTGGTGACAGCATTTCCATTGCAATCGTTGGGTTTGCAGTAGCCTTCTCCGTGGCTAAAGTGTATTCCATCAAGCATGACTACCCAGTAGATGGCAACCAGGTAGGTGAATGACACAGAAGTCAATACAGTGCATTTGTCAATGGGAAATAAGTCATTTTAGGAATACTTTGCCTTCTGAATAACTGTCATGAACTAGCTTCTAAGAACAATCTCTTTTGTTTTTATTTCAGGAACTAATTGCTTTTGGGCTGGGCAATATAGTTGGTGGATCATTCAAAGGATTTGCCTCCAGCACTGCTCTGTCAAGGTCAGGTGTGCAGGAGAGCACAGGAGGCAAAACACAGGTATAGAAAACAGATCATGACGGTGTTTAGTGCAAGAAAGCTGTCTTTTTTCCTGGATGACCATAATACGTTTGGGCACTTATTCATGGTGGAGTTGTTCTTTCTTGCAGATTGCTGGCATTATCTCAGCTGGCATCGTCTTGATTGTGATCTTGGCCATTGGGTTTCTCCTGGCACCATTACAGAAGGTATTCACTGGTTTCACCTAGCATTTCCTCCTGCTTGCCAAAGACAGGGCTGTTCTAGGAGTCACTGGGAGTGTCCATAGACTTCAGTGGGAGCCAAACAGGATTTTGCAAAGCTTGGTTCTTCTTCCTAGATAATGACAGAGAGGACCAATACATCTAGTCCCTCAAAGGGAACGCAAGTGCCCAAACACTAAATATCACAGCACCAGCTTTTAGGTGCCAAAAATAAGTGGGATTTGCAGCCTCAAGTCAGACACCTGTGCTGCACCATGGCTAGGGAGGTTCCCATGCGATGGATGGGGCATCCCGACTTGCAGCAGCGACACACCGTGAGGAGCTGCCTGGTCTTTCAGCTGCACTTTGGCCCTATTCATATGACCTTCTAAGTCTTACTGTTCAACATCTGCTTTGCTTGCTTTAAAATTCAGCATGTATTTTCGTCTTTTTAACAGTCAGTCCTTGCATCTTTGGCTCTTGGCAACTTGAAAGGAATGCTCATGCAGTTCAAGGAAGTAGGCATTCTATGGAGAAAGGACAAGTATGACTGTGTAAGTTGAGTCTCACAAGCATTCAGGAATAAAGCAGTCTGGGAAAGTCATCTATTATGCAAATTTGCTTACAGGTTATCTTTATTTTTATACCTGCCTTACTTCACTAAATGGAAAGTACAATAGTGGCATGCCTTTTTCACTCTTATACCCCTTGCTCACATTTTCCATTTTGTCCCACCTATTTTGAATCAATTCTCTCTCCTAACTTCTCTTGGCAATGTTAATTTCCATCCATTTCATCAAAATCTATTAAAATACAGTTCATTATATAAATCAAATATAGAAAGAAGTTACAGAAAATGTCTAAATACCCACTGCACTGGCTACACATTCAGGGCCACTTTCTCATACTCACACAGCATGTTAGGTGGAGGTTACACAGCAAAAAAACAAGTGATGGTCATGGCTTGAAGGGTTTACTCCAAATGGCAGAGCTTGCAGCTGGAGGGCAGGGCTGCTTACCTCTAACACTCAGAAGATTTAGGCTCTTGGCTTCCTCATTGGCCAATTCCTTCTGTTCCCAGGTGGTTCCAGGCCTCAGTTTTCCCAGCGACCAAACAGTTGTTTACCACATGAAAATACTTTGAGACCTCTGATTAAAAAATACTCAGTATAAGCACTCATTTGTGCTTATCAGTCACGTGCATTTCCAGCACCTACATCTGCCAGTTTTGATACCCAAAGCACATTTACAACTCTCAGCTTTACCTGAATCCTGATTTACTTGTAACCGTGCCTTTCTGCTGGGTTTTTATTGAGCGTTTAGTGAACCCCCTATAGAATACCCACAATTCTATTATTCTAAGCCTTTTTTATATAGAAATTGTTATCCCTAGAACATTCCCTCGTGCTAGTCGGTAAGTCTGGCCCTGTTTTACAAGAAAAAACCTAGAAACATGAAAGCCCTCACCAAAGGCAGATGGACAGCCTGGACCAGATCTGAGAGCTGTTGCTGCTCCCACCCTGGGCTCATGACCCAGGTCCTTGACACGCTAATAACCGCTGCCATCCACCTGCTCGTTACAGGTTATATGGATGGTGACTTTCTTGGCTGCCGTTTTTCTTGGCCTGGATATTGGGCTAGCAACTGCCGTGGCATTCCAGCTGCTGACTGTGGTGATCCGCTCCCAGATGTGAGTAATTGTTGGACGCGATGACATCTCAGGGCCTCCTGTTATAAATTAGGTCCCCCTGTACAGAGAAGGCCAACAGTCCCATGCCTTGGTCAGTCCAGCAATGGAATGGAAAAATAATTTACAGAGGTAAACTCTTGGATGTGGGGTCCCGCTTCAGTCTACCATCGCAGCTGATGTTGCTTTCTCTGAACCTTCCCTTCTGCCAGGTTTCGGTATGGGGTACAAATAATTGTGTGTGTTTGTTCGCAGTCCAAGCTGCACTGTTTTGGCTAATGTTGGGAGAAGTAACATCTACAGAAACAGGAAGGATTACACTGATGTAAGGAATGTTTCTTTTATTACCTGCTGCATTTGTGTTTCTATAGCAGATGTCGTTACTGACACTTTCACTTCATTGCACAGATCTATGAGCCAGAGGGAGTGAAGATTTTCAGATGCTCATCTCCTATCTTCTTCGCTAATATTGAATTCTTCAGAGAGAAACTCATCACCGCTGTGAGTGTCTGGGGTTGTCATTCTGAACATATGAATTGCATGACACGTTAAGGGTGAATACAATTTCCCAATAACTACTAGATATGCAGTCAGTCCACAGTTCAAAGATGAATTTTTCACAAATTATTAAAATATTGTTTCCGCTACTGTAATCCCATATATACGCACATACCTCTGAGAAAGAGAACAGCCTGACCCATGCTGAACTTATACCATAACAACGTACATACATATATTTTCAGTCCTTTAGACTTAAAAAAGGTCTGCACATGCTTGGTTTTCACCTCATAAGAGCCTGAAGGATTTTCTTCTGTGAGTGCAGATGTTCACACCACTCTCTCTCTCTTTACAAATACAGGTACTTCTAACACCTCTCTCCTCCACCCACTAGATAGACAAGTTAGAAGAGTCACAGGAATCTAGCATTTTTGTAACTTTTATCAGCCTAATTTACCTGCCATCTTATTTTGTTAAAACTAGCCAATAGGTTCAAAAGACATACGCAGCCAGCATGATTAAATTTGTTTTTCTTCTTCGGGAAAACAAAATGATGTGTATAGGACCCATGCTGCAGTCAGGTGGCACAGATCAGATACTACCTGTGAGCCCTCTGATCTCACTAGCCTGGGTGGCTGTCTCATAACGAAGATGAGTAGGAGAAGCTCTGGGCTAGCCAGCACTGTACCAGCCTGCTGGAGTTTCTGGCCTCTGGTTACAGCATTGTCACTGCTATAATGCTGTCCATGCTGGTGTCCTAAAGCTAGCAGAGATGGGCCTGCCTGGCTTGTAGTCATACCTGTAGACTTCTTCCCAACCAGGAAAAAGAACCCTTGCTCTTTCACCCCCTGGTTAAAAGTCGTTGGCAACATCAAGTCCCAATCATGCTCATCACAACTGTGAAGAAAAGCCGCATGGGATGCTGTGTCCTTCCCCTGGTGTCACTGGATTTGGGTTTTTTTAATTATTCAAAGTGCTGTTTCTGCAGGTCGGCTTCAACCCACTGAGAGTCCTGAGGAAACGCAATAAAGCTCTAAGGAAGATCAGAAAGAAGCTGAAGAAAGGAGAGCTGCAAGTGACACCCGTATGTAAGGCAACTCCACCCAGGAGGGCTAAGTACCCAGCTCCCTGGCATGAAGTGGCAGAGAACTGCCTCACAGCCTCCTGTCCTAATTAGATATGCTATTCCCCAAGTTGCCACTTCATGACATAAACACGTTTCAAAAATAAGATTTTAAATGGCTCTCACAGTAAAAGACCTAGAGCTTTACCATGGGCAGAGCTTGTATGTCGCCACTGCAGCTTTGTTTGGCATCAAATGGCAAGATCAGATCCCACAGGGATGATGCTCATGCTGCATTAATGGTAGGATAAAGATGGTTTTCTCTCAGCCCAAATCCTGCATGCTTTTTGTTGACTTCAGGAAAAAATAAAAGGCCATCATTAACTGATTATGATGATGATGATTAAATGACTGATGAGAGGAAAGCCAACATTTCCAATCTCCTCCAGATGAAGGAGAGGCAGAGCTTTTCCTCGTGTAAAGTGCAGGTGGGTCCTGCTCCATCTCATGGGTACATCAGCTTTGCATTGCTGCCACTATCGCCCTTACACAAGATGAACTACTACCCTGGCTGGGTCTTAAAAAGAACTATTAATTATGACACTTTCCTCTGTCAACACAGAAAGGATTGATTTGCATGGTTAACAATCCACACGAGTCAGATGAAGAATTAGACAACAACAGGATAGAGGAGCTGGACCAGCCCACCAACATGACAGACTTGCCCATTCAGATCAACTGGAATTCTGACCTCCCCCCCGGCATCACTGTACCCAGGGTTGACATCCACAGCATTATTCTGGATTTCTCAGCAGTGTCCTTCCTCGATTTTTCTGCCATGAGAGTCCTCCAAAAGGTAATTCTAATTCACAAGGCAAAGAGTGACCATACGAAAGAAAAACATATGAATGTAGTTACACTTCAGGGATATGCTTGAGGGAAGGGATGGCATCCAGAGGGACCTTGACAGGCTTGAGGAGTGGGCCCATGTGAACCTCACGAAGTTCAACAAGGCCAAGTGCAAGGTCTTTCACCTGGGTCAGGGCAATCCCCAGTATCAGTACAGGCTGGGGGATGAAGGGATTGAGAGCAGCCCTGAAGGGAAGGACTTGGGGGTACCAGTGGATGAAAAATTGCATGTGAACTGGCAAAGTACGCTTGCAGCCCAGAAAGCCACTTGTACCCTGGGCTGCAGCAAAAGAAGCGTGGCCAGCAGGTCAAGGGAAGTGACTCTCCTCCTTTGCTCTACTCTGGTGAGACCCCACCTGCAGTGCTGCATCCAGCTCTAGGCCCCCAGCACAAGAAAGACATGGACCTGTTGAGGGGGTCCAGAGGAGGGCCATGAAGATGATCAGAGGGCTGGAGAACCTTTCCTATGACAAAAGGCTTGAGACAGTAGTGGTTGATTGGCCTAGAGAAGAGAAAGCTCCGGGGAGACCTTATTGCAGCCTTTCCATACTTAAAGGGGGCTTATAAGAAAGATGGGGACAGACTTTTTAGCAGGGCCTGTTGCAATAGGACAAGGGGCAACGGGTTTAAACTGAAAGAGTGTAGATTTAGACTAGATATAAGGAAGACATTTTTTATAATGAGGGTGGTGAGATACTGGAACGAGTTGCCCAGAGAGGCTGTGGATGCCCCATCATTGGAAGTATTCAAGGTCAGGCTGGACGGGGCTTTGAGCAACCTGATCTAGTTGAATATGTCCCTGCCCATGGCAGGGGGGTTGGACTAGATGGCCTTTCAATGTCCCTTCCAACCCAAACCATTCTGTGATTCTATTCTGTGTTTCTTGCTTGCTTCCTAAAGGTATTCCTACATGGATTGGAAAGCCAGTAGCAACCTTTGAGTTTATGTGAATTTTAGTGTACATTTTCCATAGAAAATGTTTAGGAAATGGATTAAATAATCAACCTAAATTTTCTTGGAATTAGAGTGTTGGCTGTGGCACCCTTTCTTCACCTGGTAAGATTTTGGGAAGCTTTACAGAAATTAACATAAGGCTTTAAATACCAGGCTGGGAGTTGAAGCATTGGAGTTTCATTACTGCTCCTGCTCTCACTTTTCAGGATGACCTTGAACAAAGCAGTAAGAACAACGTTTTTAAACAGTAGTTTGAATAGTATAGCTAAAGTTATCTATCTAGAGCCACACAGGGTGGGTAAATCTATTTCCATAGGAACTAAACACCCGCCATGTCGGTGGGAACAGCAGTTCTGCTCAAATTCACAGTTGTAAATATCTCCCCAGAAACCTTTAGTTTCATCATGTGTCAGGTAGGTACAATAAAGCCATACAATTTATGAAAGAATATCTTTTTCACTGTGGGCTAAATGTATTTAATACTGCCCCATTTCAAAAGGATCAGTCATCCCAGTCCGCTGCCATGTGAAGAGACCATCCTGCCTCTAGGTGCAGTGGAGTTTGAGTTTAGAGCTGCTTACCATCATAGATCTTAACTATCTCAAAGTGTTTTTTTTATTTGCTGTGGCTGATCACGTTAATGGCTTTTATCAGCAAAAATAGCAGTATCTAAATGGTGCCTCTTTCTGGTTTAACAGACTTTGAAAGAATTTGTCCGGATCAACATCGACGTTTACATTGCAGGGGCACATGGTGAGTACTTGCCTTTCCATCAGCACCACCGCAGATGCCTTGTCCCACTGCCTTCCCCATCCACCACCACACATGGCTGCAGAGCATCACCCCAGTTTTACCTTCCAGTCTTGGATAGCGAACAGATCCAGCTGAGCTGAGGCATCATCCCTCCCATGTTGTCCCCAGCGGGCTGGGACTGCACACAACAGCTCGTTTTATCTACGGCCACCGCTGTGCTGTACAGCTCTGGGCTGTGAGACCCGCTATCAGGCAGCCTGGGTTAGGCACTGAATAAGAAATGGGGCTCAAATTCCCTTCTGCCTGTCATTGTGCAGGGCTGTACTGATGGGCATTTATATCCCATTCTCTCCACATCAGTCAAGAGGAAGCCATCTGCTGTAATAAATAAAACAGGACAGTATACTAGAAATCCCTGTGTTCACTCAGTGCATATACTATTTCTTCATTTTCAAGGCCTGCAGGTCACTTTGTGCTTTGTTTTTGTTCCCCTGCAGAGGGCTTCCTGGACAAACTGGAGAGATGTGCATTTTTTGATGAGGAGATCAAGCCATCCATGTTTTTCCTCACCATTCATGATACAGTATTACACATTTTGCTGAAGAAGGACATAGCCAGCTCCCCCAAATTAAAGCTCCCTGAGGTAACACTACGGTTCTCCTCTTCCACTACTTTAGTGCCTTTACGTTACTCACAGGCACCCAAGCATGTTCTGCGTAGCTAGCCATGTGCTCTATACCATGTCTATATTTAAAAAGTTAATGATTAAAACTCAGCTGGTCTCCAATAAATTTGGAGAGTAGGAGTGGTGCCTGGCCCAGGTGCCTGGCAAACCACTAGCCAAAGGAGTGAATAGTTCCCACTGGAGACTGGCCTGGCCATGGACTTCACTTGAAGCCACCTCCTTGGGAAGAGCGTGGTACAGGGGTGGAATCCTGGCCCATCCATCAGCAGTCCTCTGTCATCACCCATTCGGCAGGGACAGCTGCATATGGTGCAGCGGCTCTTGCAAGGCAGACTTGATGCTGCCTGCATGTAGGTTTCCCAGGCCTGTCTACCCTCAAATTAGTGCAGATAAATTAGTACAGCCAAATTTGGTGTTGGCTTTTCTGCGAGTGTTCTTAACAGCATGAAAGGACCCCACATATGTTAAATCTGTTTAAAAGTACCAAACCCAGAATGCTACTCACCTGAAAACTGCCTAATTCCACTTAGCTGAATTGACTGACCTGGAGACCTGGCAGGGGGCAAAAAGGGCTGACAAGTGAGAGCTTCCTTCCTTCCAGGTCAACTTCCCATGCACATTCCAGAGATTTAAAAAGCAAGACCTTCTTCAATGTGAAACAGGAAAAAAAGAAAAAAAGAAGCAATCCATTTCCTAACCCACAATTTCTTGTGTTTGTTGCAGGAGAAAGGTAGCAGCAACAACCACATCATCATCCCCAGCAATGGACTGCGCAGCCGGGAGTGCACGGTAAGATTCCTGTCTCCGACAGCGGCACTCCAACTTTAGGAAATGCAGCCCCAAAAGCCGCTCATGGGAACTGCTAGGTCAGATAACAAAAGCATCTTCATCCCTGAGCTCTTGTGACAGCCCAGAACAGAAAGCATCCAGACAGCTTACTAATGGGATTTGGCTTAAGGCAAAGCCTTACTGGAGTAAGACACGTGGGGCTCTGCTTGCAAGCCCTGCCTTGTGCACTGAGAGTCTGCAGAGGGAAGGTGGGCCAAGGCCATCTCACCAGGTTCTCACCTGGTCTCCTCACCTGCCCGCCACAGTTCCCCCATGAGGAGCTCACTGGTAGTATGTCCATGTAGCAGAGATGTCAGTATTGGTTGCATTTATCTAAATGTCTCGGGCAGAAGGGGAGTCTGGAGGCAGGGATAAGAACGAGACACACACAGCTTTTCATCACACTTAAAGAGAAGGGCAGGATCCAGCACACGGCAACCTGATAAGGAAAAAATGTCAGACCATATTTTTCCCACACAAACAGTTTAGAGGAGCAAATTCTTACATATCACTCACTAGAGGGCACCCACCCTCACTATTCCTTGCAGAGGTTGACATTTATTTCTTTTTATTTCCTACAGATTGCAACAGAAACAAAATTTTAGATTTAGTTTTCTAAATACAATATCCTCCAGCAACACAACATCACTTGCAGAAGATGAATGCGGATGCAGTGATGAGCACGAAGGCAGAAGGATACTTTCATATACCTTAAGGAGGATTCACTAGATAGAGTTATGTTCCAAGTTTTGGAATGGGCGTGTTAGTCTTTATGTGTCTCTGTACATATAGAAATTTTTTGTTGTACATACATGGAGCCTAAAATCACACAGATTTTCATGTTTCGTACCTTGCTGACAGGCTACCCACAGAGTTGAAGAAGCAGGCAATGTTAACCATATTTGCATATACTTGTACATGTATCTATATTATTCTGACAGTTTGTAGACAACCTGTACAGTTACCAGAGAATACATAAATACTTGAAATCTTGTAATTGATAACACAGACTAATAGTTAGGAGTGGTATTTTATCTTCAGTTTGTATATAACTTGTATGAAGTTTTCCTTATGGTTTGTAAGATACCTAGTAGACTGAGTTATTAAAACTTGTTTTCAGCTCACTACCATGAGCGTAGTGTACACAGTGACCAATTTCTCTACTGTAAAACATGAAGATCATTCAGGAAACACACAGCATTTTCAGATCCAAACATGATTCATTGATTTGGTTTGGGCTGCTACAAAGTGCACAAGACAGGATACATTTATAGTGAACTATTAAATAATGATTTTGGTAACTCTGTATTGCTTGCTGCATTTGTCAATATACCATCAAGGTAGTTTGTAATCGATGAGCCCTGGGATGTGTCCCCCAGAGAGTGGAGAGACACATGGGCCCCAGGGCTGGGCTCGGGAGGAGCTGTGGGAGTGGAGCTGCCAAGTGGGCAGGCTGAATTGCCCAGGTCTCTTGGATAGATGCACAGGGGACTTTAAGAGTCTACTCTGATACTCTAGTCTGCACAGCCCAGGTGTACAACTGCCATCCGTTAACTCCTGCTGGAAGTCTAAGGCTTGAAGATGAACTACATCACACCTTTCAGAGACAAAAAAAAAAAGCAAACCCCAAAAGTGACAGATTTTTTAATTTAGCATAGCAAGTGCCGGAGGTATAAAAATCTTCAGCCCAAAGGAAAACGGGACCATCCCCAGAGTCTGAAAGAAAGAGCAGTCTGAAATCACAATTTTTTAGTTTTCAAGCCTAGTTTTGACTTTCAGCCAACCTGGGGTGACCAGAACTGTACTTTTGGACTTGTATTTAAGAAGGGCTGAAGGGAAGGAGAAAGTGCTCTGGGTAAACAAGAACCACGATTTTTGTCTCCGTAGCATGCAGGACTTCAAAACAAAATTTTAAGGAAAACCAGATGGGAATAAGTGGGGAAAAATGCAGCTTGGTTTTATAAAAGGTTCATATACATATGCCCTGTTCACCTGGTACCTACATTTAGAAAACCAGGCTTCCAAAGGGAAATGCCACAGATGTCACCTCTCCAGTACTGTTGCTGCCCAGTTAGAGCAATACCATATACCGCTTTTTAATATTTTACTCAATAAAAAGCTGAAAGGCAAATTTCATACCTGCTTTTTTTTTGGAGAGCTGACAGGTATGGTGCTAATTCATCACATATCCTGAGCCTACCTCTCCTCAGCACGGTGCAGATGCTTGGTAACTAAATAACAGGCATTTTACAGCCAGCAAGAGGGATGGAAAACAGAGAAGCCATGGAGCCTGAGATGCTCAAGCCTACTCTCAAGCCTTGTTTTCACTTTGCAGCGCAGATGAGATTGCCTGTGTGAAATAGAGACAAAAAATTTAAAGGTCTTGGGCCCAATGGAAGAAGCATTATAACATACAGGACTATTTTTCTCAATTTCAAACTAAGTTTCTATTAAGGAAGAAGTATCCTTAAGCACTTCTTTACTGGAAAAGAAATGCCACTCACGGTTCCTCAGCCCTGTGCTGAATGTGGACAGCTTTCTTTTCTTGCTCTTCTTTATGCATCTGCTCCCTTCTGCTTCCCAAGAAAATGCCTGAAAGTTTACCTGATCCAGAAATGGCAAAGAACAAGTGCAGGAACTCTCAATCAGTACTTATGTGATTTTATTTAGTGTAGTAAATAATTCACCATAATTTATCTTGGAGCTGTGTTCAAGGATTGGTTTTCACGAACAAAACCGAAGAAAGCTCTTGTCAACTGACATATTCACATCTATTTAAAATTACTTATTTTGGTTTTTTTAAGCAGTTAATCTGAAGTTTGTTTGTGAAACTTTGCTACATAAAGTGGAAACATTCCTGCCCACTTGTATACATGATCACTTTTTCCATTAACAGAAGTGTATTACAATCAGTCCTAGTAGCACTCGAGAATCACTTGCATTCTATTATCAGAATGAATGATACAAGTTTCAAGATGACTGAGCTAATTTGCCAGCTTCCTGATACTATTCCACCCACACCTTTCTGGATGTATGCTGGATTTTTTTAATCTTTTAATCTCTTGTACTCATGAACTAAGTCAAAACTGAAAGCAATTTAAAAAAAAACACAACAAATTAATGCCCCATATTTAGAGAACAAGGAGATACAATTCAGAGCAGGAAAATCTTCCAAAGTTGCTCTGTCTTATAGCTAAGTCAAGACTAAAAGGAGATTTAAACTTCATTATTTTCACTCACATTGCCCAAACAAAGGCAGCTAGTTCAGTTTACAAACCATTGGTGTGAATATAACATGCTTGGATACAGTGAAGAACCTCACAGCTGTGAGGGCACCATTACTATATAAAGATGATTTAACAATTGCTAAGAATTGTTTTTAACACCAGAAAATAAGAAACAGGGAAATACAACTTGCATAATACTGACATTTCCTTTAGAAATGTAGTCAGGATGAAAATGAATATAACCTTGCACATTTCTCTGCTGCATTGGACCCTGTAGCCTCATACAGATGAGCCAAAGAAGTTGAAACTTCTTTCCCACGCGCTCAGTATTACGTTCCAACTGCAACCCGCTGCGCTCCTCCAGTTTCCCAGGCTTGACAGTACCTTCTGATGCGACCCTCTGCATGCTTTTGTCAGCAACACGGCAACTCACGCAGAGAGAAACAACACAAAAATCAGACACAACTTTTACAGAGCAGAAAACATTTTAAGAACAGATAGGTGTGTTCAGACTAGATCCACAGAGAAAGCGTATCCACTAATGTGCTTTTGAGAACACTTGACTTCACATAATACAGGAGATGGTTTTGCTCCCTTGCTATGTGCGCAAACTCTAACGTGGAATGAATACGAGTTACTTCCACTTTAGTTTTAACAACCAGAATTTGACACTCCTTTGAGAGCAGTAAGTGAAAAGAAGTGGAAACTCTATCCAGTAAGGTTTTCTAATTCTCTTGGATCGGATTTTTAAAAAATAATTAACATTTTTCCTTTTTCTTTTTTAAAAGGCCAGAAAAATATCTCTTAACACATCTATGTAACCCATCTTTATGTTAATAGTATTTTTTAAAAAACCCACCAACCATAAAGAACATGTTCAGGCAATTAGCCTGCTTGTTGCAAAGTATGCATGGTTGCAGGCAATCCTTTAAGCAAAGTTACAGATGGAATTGAAGATAAAGTGTAAGGAGACAAGCATCTAAACCACAGATGTTTTCAGGCCATCTGCTAGTGCCCTTTCACTCATTCCATGGTGGACACAAACCATCATCAAACCCCTTTTCATTCCCTTATGTGACATTATTAAAGGAACTTCCAATGGCTGATGAATTTAAATGTTGTCAGAGTTCTCCTCAAACCTTGAGATCTGCTCAGCAACGCCTCAAGAGGGAGATCGCTGCCACAGACAGGGATATTTATTCAAAATAAATATAATTAATTCAATTCAAATGTTTGTCTTTACAGGAAGACATAAGTAGGAATCCAAAGAATTTGTAAGTACATCTCACCATATCTAAGACTGTCAATTATACAGTTAAATACAATAGATGGCATTTCTGAACTTCACACTGAAACAATCAGGCATTTTGCAAAAAAACCCCAACCAAGCAAACACAAAAACCCAACCCCAAAACACACCCAAAACCCCATAAACAAATTAAAGACTGTTAACATAATGCTTCAACCAACGCAGACATCTTTTACCTTTGTAAATATGAAAGCATCAACAGTACCCTTGGTTACATAGTATACTTAAGACTTAATTTATTAAAAAATGGATTTAGGTCTTCCTATACAAGCAGGACACCGAAATTTGACCCAAGTCCAAGTCCTGCCTACGTAAGATGACTTTTCAGTAAGTCCTCTATCACAAAGACTTTTGGTCCACAGCCACTAAACAATTCGAGGGATCCCACAACTGGATCAGGATCCCACTGATTTTTTGGGTAATATGTCATTGCCCATATGACATGTCACCTTTGCCTCAAATGTAAACAGAAAAAAATCCTCACTCATTCTCCAGTGACACATATTTGTCTTTTGTGCTTTTTCATAGAGCAAAGGCTGCTGTTTTCCCTTAATCAGTTCAACTGCCTCAGCATTTTCAGAAAAGCACTTCATCAATAACTTCAAGAATAGCAGTGGGCCCAAAAGTACTAAGTTTGAACCCTTCACCTGTTTCACAACAGACTGGGGAACATAAAACAGAAGTATGCAACCTGATTTATTTTTAAAAACAAGCATGACAGAGAGTTGCCTCATTTCCTCATCACCTGCAACTGACAGGCAGTAGCTGATGTCAGAATGTCCTGTTTTCCAAAAGGGAGTGCACAGGTGAGGCTGGTGCATCTCCTGCACAAACACCTGCCACACGGTGTCCTCATAAACCCGCACGTGTTACCCTCTCAGCCTAAACAAAATGAAGCTGGTACCTAGAACCATCAGTAAGTCTGTTTAAAACAGGTATGTCAGATATAAGTTTGGCTTTGCAGAGTCAAAGAACATTAATCAGACATGCAGATTTTCTCCCAGATGAAGTTTTAGGCCAAGAAATTTAACAGGGACAGAAGGGGGTCCTTAAAAGTTCCTCATGTATTTATTGTAAGTTACCGAAAGAAAATAATGATGGCAGAGTCCTTTTTGCCTTCATATACACTGATACAGTAAATTTTCAACCAACCCTACACCATGGCACACTATCACAATCAGCCTCTTTTTCTTTGCCAGTGTGTTTTATTTAAAATTACTTATTTTTCAGAGAAAGCAAAACAAAGAATTCTGTCTTAGAAAGAAGCATATTACAGCTAAGCAGACTTTCAATCAGTTGACGCTTATTGGCCATTTGTATACCCCAGAATTTATTTGTGTATCTCAGAATTTATTTGCACATCTCTAAAGAAGTGTTTATTTGAAAGGTAGTCTAAAAGATTTGCCCGTGATCACAAGGAAATCAATGCCAGTCAAGGACAGAGAGTAAATCTAAAGAGCCCTTGCTCTGGTAATTAATAATATGCAGTTTATACGTAAAATTAAAAAATCTGGAATGTTGCACTACCAAAGCTCTTTCATCAACTGAACACTTACGGGGCAGGAAAAAGGGTTTACAAACTAAACAGTAACACTGAGGCTTTAAGATGGTTCAGACTATCCAAGAACAGTAGGAAATTACAAACCTTAGAAAAAACCCAAAGGATTTCTTCATCTAAAAGCACCACTGCTAGAAATGTGGCATTTTGAAAAAACAAAGGTTCAGCACTAACATTGATTAGAAATGCAAAGATAAGCACTCCAAACAACAGACAGTGCTGCCTTCTTATTGTCTGGTTCTGCTACCAGCTGCACTAAAAAAAGACATTCTCATTTTATATTTATTATATTTCTCTTTAAAAGTATGCTTATAAAACAAATTTTGGGCCAAAACAGACCTGAGCGCCTGCTTATATTGCTACTTTTTTCAAACAAAAGCAAACCAGAACACCTAACTATTGCCTGTTCAATTAAATCTGTATCACAAAATCGAAACAGATAAAGGACATACAACTTTTTATTTCTTTGTATCTACATACGGGATTTCAGACCACTTCTTTCAGGTTATCCAAATGGGAAGTTTTCCTGCTGTACATATTATATCAAGTGACAGAGGCAAACACCACTTCCTTACCAAAAATCATCTGCTTCTCACAGACATGGCAAGCCAATTCACAGCCACTTCCACGCAAATATAGCCATAGGTAAACACAATAGTTTGAATTCAACTCCAGTGAGTAGTTATAGGTAAACAGAGCCTTCTCAACCAAAACTAGCTTTAAAGCAAACCAACAAAACCCAAATACTCAATCCCCAAAACCCAGAAAACCCCACCAAAACCCACAATACATTATTACATGGTATCATTTCATGCCCAAAGCTGTATTTCTGATAAATTTATCTTGCTGCATAAATTTAAAGAAAAAAAAAGAAAGAAAAAGCTGAAATGCAGTATTCTGCATGTCTGATTCCTAGTGCCATGAATTCACCATAGCCCGAATTTGTTATAAGTAATGGTAACCGTTAGTAGGAGAAATATTAAAGTTCCCTTAATATTTCCTTACACTGCCCATTTGGAAAGTATTAGTGCTGAAACGGTGCCCCGGAACTACGTCTGTGTTAACGTCACATAAAAACCCACCAATTTTACAACCATATTTCAATTTAATTATTGTACACAGGTTAACAAAAACGTATCACAAGTGGAACTAAACACTGGATTTAACAAAAACAATATTCAGAATGGTACAACACGTGTTCATTTTCTCCAGGAAATAATATTACAAGTGTTCATCTTAGGACAATTTAGCCACACTAGAGACAGAAGTTCTGTTAAAATGCAGTTGTGGTCTACTAAGCCACTTGTTTTAGCACTAGAGAATATTTGAAGCCAGAGTCCTACGGCCAAGGCTTAAAAATCATTTAAGATTCAAACCCCAAAATGTCTTACAGTCAAAATGACTGTATTTAAAAAAAAAACCACAACAAAATAACCCCAAAACAATTAATTAAAAGGCTGTTGTATATAGTTTTATCCTCTTCATAGCACTCTCTATTTATATAATTGCTTGTATCATTGGTAATAGGGTCTGTATCTGGCTTGGTCAGGGTGGTGTGGTCCAGGAAGCGGGGCCTGAGCAGGAGGCCCTTGCATCCTTGGAGGTGGAGGCGGCCCCCTTGGAGCTGGCCATATCCCTGGACTCATTCCCCCGGGCTGTGTGAAAGGGGGACTAAGAGTTCCTTGATCTTCACTGAACTGTGGCAAAGAGTTAGGATTATAGTGATGGGGAGGGGGTGCATTTACATTTACAGGTGGGCCTCCATGCTGAGGAGGGGGAGGTCCTGGAGGAGGGTGATTCATATATGGTGGCATCTGGGCAATTATATGTCCCGGTGGCGGGGTTATCGGAGGAGGAGCAGAGGTCATTGGTGGCGGAGGAGCTTGGCTATACACCATGTGAGGAGTACCTGCTGCCTGGGGAGGATGCTGCAGCGGATGGCTTATTGGCGGAGGTGGTGGTGGGGGCGGCGCATAATGTTGCTGTGGAGGCATAATATGGTGAGGGTGTGATACCACCGGTTGGCCCTGGTATTCAGGATGATGATGAGCAGGTGCAGGGGCTGGTGGAGGTGGTTCTCGAGCACCTGAATTCGAATCATCCTGAATAGGGACAGTTATTAAGTTGCTGTGTTTTCTCGTTGAAATGCGGAAGGTGTCCTGACTGACTGGGCGAGGTGGCGGCGGAGCCATTGACATCTCTGCAGGAGGCGCACGAATGTCTTCGTGCGGCTGGTTATAATGCTCGTGTGGCACGTGCTGTAAAGGAGGTGGTGGCATCATGATGTGCTGCTTTGGCGGAATGTGGCTCATATGATGTTTCTCAGGTGGCATTATGAAACGCTCCGGAATTTCGGCAGGCGGCGGGGCAATCGGAGGATGTACAGGTTCAATCGGAGGACGAGTAACCGGCTTTCCAGCTCTCATATGACGGTGGTTGATGTGAGCTTGTAAGTCCCTCTGTGACAGGTAAGTTCTCTTGCACCCTTGAACAATGCTACACATGAAGAGAGACCCTCGGACACACTGCTCGATTCGCTGCACAGGTTCATTACAGCTAAATCAGAAGATCAAACATTGGTTTACTGTCATCACAGAGAGCTCAATCTGCTTTTTTTTGTTAAAAGTCAACCTGTTTACCATAATTACCCAAATTAGAACCAACATTTTTTTCCCCGATGTAGCAATGAAAGAAACATTTCATTGATTTTTGAAGTTCATCTAGTTTTTAAGTCTCCAAACATGACTATGAAAGAACAAAAAAATTTAATGAGGTGGAAACTTATAAATAGCATCCCTCTCACAAATTCCTTCTGCGCATTAAGACTTAGAGTCACTCTCACTAAGTAAATTAAACTGCCATTTATTCCTTTTCAAATTAAAGCAATAACAGGTTATTGACACAAATACTTAAACAGTAAAGTAAACACTGATCTCTTACAATCCCAAAATATGGGATACGAAACTATAATCAAGGGGTGTAGTAGAGAGTACTCTACTGCCTCTGCTAAATGTGCATAAATAAGAACCATGCTAATACAGTATCTGAAATAAGATGTTGAAGTTACTTTCCTACATTTCCTTTAATAACAAATCTTGGGATAACTTACCCTGGACACATCTTGTCTCCCTTTTTTTCATGTAGTATAGCACAGTCATAGCAGAAAACATGCTTGCAAGGTATCTAGAGACAGAAAATGGCTCTGTTAAGATATCATATATCTATAAATATATATGTCACTTTGCAGAACACTGTTCCTCCCTCCAGCACACAATTTCTAATAATAGAAGTAACCAAGTTACCTATGAGGTGAATAGGCACAGTGGTAGTTAGCTGTTTACAGCATCTTTGCACAGAAACTTTCTAAAGCGGTTTGTGCTGAGTTTGGACTTTTGGGGGTAGGTTTGTTTGGCTTTTTAAGAGTTGGCAAAAACATACAGGCAAAAGTTTAAGTCTTGCAGTAATACCAACCCTGAACATTTACAGAAGCTGCGTAGGCAATCTAATTACACTTGTCTTGCTGGCAAGGAAGGAAAGTTTTAAAGGCACTAACTGTCATTAAGTCAGATCCTGAAGCCTGTTACTTCACACTTACAAATCTAGACTAATCTCAGGGATTTCGTTACACTAATTTTAAAGGAACATAAAAGCACACAGTGTTTTCTAACTTCGTTGTAAGTCTTTACTTGAGATGAAGAGCTTATTTTTAAAGCTAAGTTGTGTAAGGTCTAAACTCACAGAACTTGAAGGTTTTTTTGTTGGTGACGGCATTTTGATTTTTTGTTTAACGTGTTCAAGCTTACTTTATTAAATTGGGGGTAAAGTGAAACCAGCCAGGCAGCTGGAACAAAAATACCTCAGCAGTGAAGGCCCCTGGTTCCATCCTGATATTATTCTGCTGTTCTTTCAGAGGCCTACCAAAATCAGTAGCCTCTAGAGGCCTCACAGAGACATAGTAAAACCTAATTTTACCTAAAGCAAAACCATGGCTGTATCTTCCACTGACAATTTCACTCACCATGCGTCCATACATTTTGATGGGCAATCCACACTTATCACAGAAATGGACCGGTGTATCATCCTTTTCCCCCAGCAAGTTTATCTGATAGGATAGAGAAGGGAGTGAGAAAACAAAATCCAACATCACTAAAGCTTCTCACTTCAATTATCATCAAGACACCCATTATTTCTGAATTTGTTGAGAAGGAAGCAGGAAAACCGCAAACGTGAGAAAGCAGAGAATGTATTTTCAGTCAGTCAAAAGCAATGGAAGCACTTCTATTTAAGAAGGCGTCTACCAGGACTACCCACAGTTTGGTTAAGATTAACAGACAAAGATTCCTGACTTCCCATCCATGATTTTACCTTGTAGTCCCAAAAGATGGGCCCAGGGAATCTCCTTTGGTTGCCAAACATTTCACCTCCTTTGCATTCGTATCGCTCCTCTTCGTTATAATCAAATTCTTCTGTGGAAAGAAGAAAGAGAAGAAAGACACGAGCCAACCACAACACTTTCCTAACTGACAGCAGCTGCTATTAAGAGCATGTGTCATTTTATACTGAATCATCAGGAAATGCCACAGCACTTCTCATCGACTGGGCCCATTCTACAGGGAGGGACAGCCAAAAGAGCAAGACTGTCTGTTTTGGGAACGTGCACCATTTAATCCTGATAGTGCAGTAACACCTGGAAATTTGAAACTTGTTTTGCACTTGGACGGAACCTTGGACTTTAAGTCTCCAAGACTGAATAAAGTCTTGAACAATGCTGCAGGATCATACACTTCCCTACTACAGGGCTAGCATTTATCTTAATTTACCTTCATCACCAGCTTGTGTCTTTGAAGGCATCCTGTTCATACTTCTTGGAGTTCGAGGCGCAGGTTTGGTTTTATTGGTCTGTTTTGAGATAAGCTTTATAGGGATTCTTCTACGAACATCAAGACCACCCAATGATCCTGAACTATTTGTTCCTTGCAAATCATTGTCTATGAAAGACAAAAAAAACTTTATGTAATTCTTCACTTATCTAATAGTTGCCAAAGAGGCTAAATATTAATGAAAGAGTTTTTAAAAAAATAATTTTTAAAGCTTGTTTAACTCGTACAACATATCAAAGTTTAATCGCTAGAAAATAAATATCTTCACATACAATTTCTTCTAGAAGTCAAGTCACAAAATTGTATTGCGAACAACTGTGATTTTAGGAAATCTAGTTCTAAAAATAAAGATGTTTTAAGAAGTTAGCTAGTCTGTCATTTCTCCACAACAGGGAAGAAAACATTAACTGTATAGCTCCTCTCACAGCATGACTAGTACTGAAGAGTCAATTCTTTGCACAACCTTGACAACACAGAATTTCTTACGAGAAAAGATAATTTTTATAATTTATGTAAACAGTTTATTAAAGCTGGAAGGAAAGTAGTTTCCATATTAACTCAGCATCTTGACATATCACTTAGGAGTTTAGCATAAAGTATCACAAGAATATCGGTACTTAGGAGTATGTAGTAGTCTCCTTGCTAAACTGAAAGTCATTGTTCCCAACTACATACAGAATTCTCCTTAACCAGATTTAAATCTGAGTCCCAGAGCCAAGGAAGCAAGAAATAGCCTGACACACGCATCAGTAGATACAGGCTCCAAGGGGCAATCTAGAGGGGGTATTGCAACAAGCAACACCAATGAAAGGGGTACAATTCCCTCAACTTCCAGCGAGTCCTTAAACGACCGTAAACCACTGCAGAGCATCTCATTCATATACAAATAAAATTATGTCCTCCATGAATCTGCCCAGCTCACTTCCCCTTTAACTGAAAATGCCATTTTGACAGGCGTTTCCAGGTGGGACATGCTCAGCCTCAGAGGGGTGTGCCACAAGCTGTTACGCTGTGAGCCCTGCTGTTCCACTTGGTATGGCACTGCAGCCCTGGAATGATCACTGAGGCCCAAAAGGATTACAGCACGGTAGCATCTGGACACCAAAATTAGGGCCCCATTAGTGTCGTTCTGCACCATGCCTCACAAACTACTGTCCCTCAAAGCCTATAACCACCTCACACAGCACAACGAGGAGGAAAAACAAGAAAAAAAAAGGGGATTGCTCTAAGGTATTCAGCAGCTACCACCAAAACTATGAACTGCGACAGAGTTTCAAATTGGGACTGTGCCCCGACAGTCACTTTACCTCAAAGTCAAGAGCCCTCAATTTCCTCTGATAGATCAAATGTATTTATTCCTCTTAGCACTGTGGTTGACACGTTTCACTCTAAAAGGCAATACATAAAAAGGCAAAACCAATAAAGCCCATTTTTACTTTTGCTCATTTGTTGCTTTTGTTCAGGCTGTCCTGTTGGCTGAACAGATGACCCAGCAAATGTACAACTACGACACCAGGCTTCCCCAGAGACCGCTGGGCTAGAACATCAGAGATAATAATGCTAAAGCCATCTCTTTTCCACCTGTTGGGAAATTCTGTTTTCTACCAGAATACACAAAAACGCAACACCACAGAAAAGAAAAAGTCTCTGCAGGACCTCAATCCATTTGCAAATAGGGATAACTAGAACAAATTTGAAAACAAAACAAAACACAACACCAAAACCCAACAAAAATTATTATTATTATTATTTTTCAGTCCATTGAACTGCCAAAAGTCACAGCGCAGGAAACAATTAAGGTCTGATGCGTGTCTTCCATGTATACCTTTGCAAGCTAGGAATATTTCTATGAGCTAGCTGCTCAACTAATCCAAACTAGCAAGTTTATTAGTCATTCGTGTTTCAGGGAAGAAAAAAAAAATAGCAGTCTGTGGAAGCATAACTAGCAGGCTTAAGTCCAGAAAAAAAAAATATGAAAAACATACCAAAATTACTAAGACTACTTAGGGAAGCTCCACCTGAGGTGATACATCCTCCTGAACTGTCACCTCCATCAACTTAAGTTTTATTTTTGTATTTCAGGGGTTTTTTATATTCATAAATATAGCTCAAATACCATCCCTTATAGATATAAATTTATAAGGCAATTTTGCCAAGGGGAAGAAAAAGCCCACGCCCGCCCTAGCAACCCCCCCGTCCGCTCCTCTCTTCGCCAGACGACGCCAGCGCGCCAACCAGCCAAGTACCAACGCTACGGAACCAAACACGAGAGTCTCCTCCCCGGAGCACGACCGCGGGACCCGAACACCCCCTCCCGGCCCCCTCCCGGGAAGGCGGCTGGCGGGCGAGCGCCCCGCCGCCGCCTCCCGACGGCCGCGGGCGGCCTGGGCCTGCTGCGGGCCGGCGGGGTCCGGGCACGCCGCACCGCGGAGCGGGGCCCCGCGCCGCCGTCGGAGGGCGCGCGGCGGCCGGAGCGGGGGGGCGGCGGGGCCGGGCCCGCCCGCCCGGCGCCGAGGGGACGGGACAGGCCCGGCCCCGCCGCGCCGCGCCGCGCCGCGCCCCGCCGAACGGCGGCGAACCCGGGCCCCGCCGGCGTCACCGGGCGCCGGGCCGCACCCCGCCGCCCCCCCCCGGCGCCGCCCCGCAGCCGGCGGCCCCGCGCCCGGCCTCTCGCCGCCCGGCAGCGCGGAGCGGGCCCGGCGGGGGACCGGTACGATCGGGCCTCCCGGCCTCTCCCCGCCTCACCATTGTGGTCCATGATTCGGCGCGGGGCGCTGTGGGAGCGGAAGGGCGCGGCCGGAAGCGGAAGCGACCGGGAGACGGGCGGGGGAGGCGTGAAAAAGCGCGCGGCGGGGAAGCGTTCGCGGTGGGGCGCTCGCTGCGGCCCCGCCGCCGCCGCGGGACAGCACGGGCATGGTGGGGCCCGGGGGACGCTCGGCGGAGCGGCGCGGCGCGGCCCTCGCTGCCCGCAGGCTCCGCGGTGGGGCCGGGGAGGAAGGCGCGGCGGGCCCGCGGCGCCTGCCGGGATAGCGGCGGCGGGCCGCGGCCCCGGGCGGGGTGGGGGTGCGCGCCGCGCATGCGCGCCGCGCTCCGTGCGGGAGGCGTGAGGGCCCTGCCGGCGGGGCGGGCTTCCGGCACCGCGCCGGGGCGAAGCCCTGCGTGATGCTGTGCGGTGCTGTCCCGTGCCCCGGTGCCACGTACACAGCCATACCGCACTGTGTTTATAGAGAGCTTCTGTAGCGTTGAAGAAAGGAAAGGAATATAAATACAATTAAATCATAAGTTACAGGGTAGAAAGTGGCCTCAAGCATCACAAGAAGCGTGGCCAGCAGGTCGAGGGAGGTGATTCTGCCCCTCTGCTCTGCCCTGGTGAGTCCCCACCTGCAGTGCTGCGTCCAGCTCTGGAGCCCTCAGCACAGGAAGGACATGGAACTGTTGGAGCGGGTCCAGAGGAGGCCACAGAAATGATCCGAGGGCTGCAGCACCTCTCCTACGAGGACAGGCTGGGAGAGCTGGGGTTGTTCAGCCTGGAGAAGAGAAGGTTCCGGGGAGACCTTATTGCGGCCTTTCAGTACTTAAAGGGGGACTACAGGCAGGATGGGGGCAATCTCTTTAGCAAGGCCTGTTGTGACAGGACAAGGGGTAATGGTTTTAAACTAAAGGAGGGTAGACTTAGACTGGATATAAGGAAAAAATCTTTTACAATGAGGGTGGTGAAACACTGGGACAGGTTGCCCAGAGAGGTGGTAGATGTCCCATCCCTGGAAACATTCCAGGCCAGGTTGGACGGGGCTCTGAGCAACCTGATCTAGTTGAAGATGTCCCTGCCCATGGCAGGGGGGTTGGAGTAGATGGCCTTTCAAGGTCCCTTCCAACGCAAACTATTCTATGATTCAAACAGTCCTTCCACAGCCCTAAGGTAGGGGCACCTCTCCTCCAAAGGCTTCAGATTGGTGACTGTCTCACTAAACATCTCCAGGATTGGGATCTTGGGTCCCTACAGTGTCTCGTTATCTTTATAGCCTTACCATGTAACAGCTGCCATTTAAGCCAAATGCTTCTTGCCTTATCCCCACAAGGCCGAGAGAACAGGTTTTCCCTGTTGTCTTTGTTGTTCCTCAAAAGGCAGACCCAGGGGAAATGGGACACTGCTCCCTGCATATTGTGTTTTATTTCCCCATAATAATAATTCACAAAGAGAAGAGTTTAAAAAAAAACCAACAATGCCGATGGATGGAGCATGTTTTCAGTACGCACAACTTTATTTTCTAGTTAATGGATACAATTACTTTTAAAATGCAGTTTCCTTAAAAGGGTAAAAAACTTAAAATATGTCTCCAAATTTAATACCTGACATGCAAAGACAGAACAGTAATACTCAAAATGCATACAAAAATACCACTTCTTCATTCTATGGAAAAAGGTAAGCATGCCTAGTTGCATTACTAATGGATGTTTGAATTAGTACAAAATTGTATAGAATTTTAGCTTCATTGCAAAATCCATTATTTTGGTATCCCTCATTTTGATGGATAGATAGAAGCACAAACCCCTGACCCACTGAGAGAGGTGTTGGAATGCCTTCTCACTGTTCTGTGTAACTGTAGGCTGTGTGTGCAATGCTGGTTTTCAGGAAAAGTTGAATATTTTGTGCCAGTTAAATTAAGAACAAATACAACCATGCCTTGAAGAAATATGCAGGCCAAGAATAAGTGCATTGTATCATATTTTATCACAATTAATTCCAGCTGAAATGTCATATTTGGAAAGGAAATGGGAAGACTGTTGAATATTTAATTTCTTTTTCTAAATACCTGTATGGACAAGAACTGGAGAAGGTTCAAAAGGTAACGTAAGCCCACATTTCTGTCAAGTACGAATCTATACTCAAACTTCACAGTGCAGATGTTCTCTTGAGGAAAACAAAATTGCACTGCTATCGTTTTTATACCATCTTTTCCATAGTATGTGTTCTGCGTAAAAATTAGCTGAAAGCTCACTTTTCAGTCCCGGGTAGGATATTGTACTTTTAATTTTTACATAAGTGTACATCTACTTTAGAAAAGCAATACAGCTTCTGAGAAACACGTTCCTGGCCTTGTCCTTCGTTGCTAGGTGCTGTGTTCACCGGCAAGAGCGGCTCATGTTGATGTGAGTATAAGCTGGGGCCGTGGCCTGATAGGCAAGTTCTGTCAGTAACATGGGCAGAAGTGCCAACCTCCTGCGTTAGGCTGGCGAGTGGAAGGGGAGAGAATGAGGACAGGTAGTGCTAAAAGCGTGAATTGTCAAATCACAGCCTGAGCTTAAGCATTGGTGTAAACAGAAATGAATACCTCTGTTTGAGGAGGTGCAGATTAGTCTGATTTGCCCCTTAAACACATGCCTAATTCTCAGCTTGTGGAGATGCCAATCTGGCATACAAATGGCATACGGCTATTTGTAAATACAAACCTGCATTTTTGCTGGCTTGGACCGGAACATCAGTATCATCTAGGTTCAAGCCTGTATTGCTTTTGAAATGAGAAGCTTCACTGACTGTCATGAGGACTGACATTTTGGCCTTAATGAGAGGATGAAGACGTCAGTCTGGTGCTGTTACCTACTGTGTAAGATACTGTCCAACTGACTGAAGATTACAGGATTTTTTTTCCCTGATTTTGATGGAGTTCATTCAGGTCCCTAGGACAGAATAATTGATTTAGTGCTTAGCTTTTCACCTGAGATTTTCTGCTAACATTACTTGCAGCAAAAGTCTTCTCTGTGCAGTGTGATATAGGAAAATTTCTCTGATGTAATCAAATAAAGAGACTTAAATATGTGAATATACTGAAGGTAGTTAGCCCACATTGTGAAACTTAAAGGGATTTTATACCTGGACATTTCTTACACTTTTTTTATCTGTTCCCTCACTATGCAGGGGTTTTCTTCCATTTTAAAAATTGATGTCGTGCTAAAAAAATTAAGGTAGCGGTCTGTTTTCTATCAAAACATTTCTTCTTCATGAAAAGTAAGAACTATTGATTTCCTGCGCATCTATTTTATGTAGTCCTAAAGTAAGGATTAAAGTTTTGCAGGTCAAATCCTTTATCTTTTGTAAATTATTGCACTTGTGCATTATGGACTGTCAAATGTAGAATAACAGCAGCAGTTTGATGTAGAATATTAAAAGAGAAAATATACCGTATAAAAATATAACTATTCATTAAACTAAATAAACTCCTATATTCCATTTAAAAAAACCCAAACCTCTAAACTAGGTCACATTCTGACTTCCTTCTTTGCACTCAGTAGCAGCCCGTTCTATAGATTCCATTAAGTACTTGGGGACTAAGGTTTTTGTTAATCTCATTTATGTCATGATCTGCCTCTTGATGAAAGATATGTAACCTAGCCAAAATAATCTTCCGTGTATACTTTTAGGGATGGTCATTAATAGTAGTGCATCATTTGCTACAATGGGATTAATACAGAACTAATGAACCCGTATCCAAGGGTCTTTTCTACTGAAACTTATCCTATTTGAAGTTTTATAGTAGTTTAGTGCCATTTTCTGTTTCATGTGACTGTTTCACCTGTCACATCTAACAACCTGCAGCAGTTTAAGGAATTGCTTGGAAAAAATGATCACAATACATTTTTCAAGACTTGTCAGCATGTATGCTCACACTAATGTCCTAGAATTGCAAAGCCTTGGCCAGCTAGAACTCCTGCCCTCTCGCTAGGCATCATGCAAATACAGAATGAAGGGCCTGCCATCCAAAGATTTTGGTCTCTTCAACTCTCCTGTGCAGAGCACAAAGCAGCTTTTCATCCTGAACACGCTGATAAAACAGTGTAATGCACCTTCTGCCTGACTAGTCCCAAAACCGAGTACATCTTTCATAATAGTCTTCTGATTTTTTTATTACTATATCATATCAAAAAGTGCTTGCTGAATCAAGGTCCAGAATACTTCTGGAATAATGTTAGCTAAAATTTGGAGATTTCTAGAGATCTGTACAGACAAACAATCAGGTTTTTCTTCGAGTGCAAAGATTGGTTTCATTGCAGAAAATGCTTGTATAGTACCGGTGCATAAATATTGGTGTGAGTTCACAGGTAAGACAGTACCAGCAGTCCATCTTCATGAAGCAAGTCTGCGCATAGCCTAGTGAAATGGTTTTGAAAAGGTGGAGAGAAATAGGCCATGGTTAGTTCTGAGTACACACCGCTTGGAAAAATGAAATGTTTGTGTGTGTTAACTAAAAACTACCAAGTTCAACCTGGCCTCAGTGAAAGTACAGAGAAAGTAACTGTTCTGAGGCAGCTGCCCTCTGACTTGTGTCCGCAGGGGACAATTCAGTCAGGAAGCTGCAGGTCTGAGGGTTACTAGCTCTCGCCTTCAAAATATGGCTACAAAGGTGGAGACGGAAACCTCTCAGAACACTCTTTGACCTTGGATTGGTAGTTTTGTGTCTGCCTTCTTTTCTTACTTAATGACAATAATATAAATATCTAAGCAATTCTGTGACTAGAAATCGGAATTCAAGTCTCTTTGGCCTGCCATTCCCAAATGCTTCTGTTACAGAATCATGGTGTCTTTCTAGCTTTCTTAATCCTTCATTCCTTTCTGCACTGTGACTTACAGAGGAGTGGAAAATGTTTCTCCCCATATTAGTGATAACAAGTAATAGTTGGGTCTCTTGCAGTATTCATACCAACCAAAAAAGGAGGGGGTGAATCAGGAGTACCGAGTATCACAATCTACTTACCAAGCCCTGATGAAGTTTGAGAAGCTTTTGCTTAGGATCTCAGTTTCTCCTCTCACCAATCTGCCTTCCAAGCTGACCTTACCTTTTCCTATGGGCCTTCACGCTATGGTAGAAACTACAATGCAGGGTGATGCTGAGAACCTCTACCCAGCCACAGCCTCCTCTTACCTACTTGCCTCCAGGGACCTCTATGTCCCACACGCACAGCAACCTTGCTGCAGCATTTTGCTAGAGCATGACAGAGAGAAGGGGCACAGCATGCTTCCAGCCCCTTTCCATTCCTACTGCTGAAGCGGAGAGGCCAAGCACAGGGCACTACCCCATTTTAGATTGGGAATTAAGAATGGAGTTCTGACTAGTACCACAGTAGCATAATAGGAGGGACACATAATAATCATGCCTTTACCTACATGGAGTGTTGTAATGCTTCCAAGGTATTGAGGCATCACTAATTCAATCCATCTCAGGCTATAAAAGGGCATTTAGCCCAATCTCCTGTTTTCTGAATAAGCGGCCTGTGTGCTGCACCGTTATTTTAGCAGTAGGTGCTACTTTATTTTCTGGCAGTATTCTGTAAATACAAAATACCATGGTAATGCTTTAATGAACTTGTGTTGTTGCATGTTAGTTATGTTCAGTACACTGTTTTGCTGCAGCTTCCTCTAAAATGCTCAGATTGTGCAGGAAGGTGCTGGCTGTGTTAAAAGGAGGAACGAAAGGGGCATGAGGTTGACCGTAATTTTGGACTCAGGTGCCTCAAGCCTTACCAAGTCTTCTTTTAGGCACCTAACTCATGTTTAGATCTATTTATAAGCCTGTGAATGGCAAAAGTAGTCCTAAAGCAACAGAGATCAGGAGATGCTTGTGCACATATAATCTACTATATCTCAGGAAAAACTTGGCTTCCTCCGCTAAGCATTGACATTCAGGTACCCAGGGAGGGTATTTACTTATGGAGAAGGAAACTGTTGAGGGCTCAGTTCATCCGCCATATTCTCACAGCATGACTCAATGCTACAGGCAAGGGAATAAAGCCAGCGGTATTCTAAAAGTAATAGACACATTCAGTTCTAAAGTGCGTACCTCTTCCTGAACATCAAGTTCATCGTCAGGCCGGCTTGTTTCTGTGAATTCTATGGGTTCTTTAGACTCCTGCATGAGCGAAATCTTGGCAGAAAGAAATGAAGAAACATGATGAGTTACCCATTGTCCATATCATTGAAATTGATTTATTACTTTGAAATACCTTAAGATAACTTCCACAACTTACAGGAGTCTGTTGTTTACTGTTCCTTGACAAAGCTGTTGATATAGTTCAGCTGAGAGGAACTTAAAATGTTGAAAAGCTTTTGTTCCTGCCTCTCCTCATATGACTAGTTATGGCTTTGTAAAAACAATAAAAGCAGAATCTATCTCTAAACTGCTGTATAGCTTTGTCAAAATGTTAATCTCTACTATAAGACAATATGCAAAAATTATCAAAAAATAAGGGTTCTGTCCTAGTTATTTATCAGTAATATTAATTTTAATTACTATTTATTCATTATACTGTAACTGTTATTGCTAGGGAAGCAATTGTGGTGAAAAGACAGGAGAATATTATAAGGCCCTTTTCCTAACATGGGCCCACAGAAAAGAGTGTTGTGGTTATCTCAAAAAACATAGAATACAACTAGGAAATGCAGAGAGAAGGGCAGTAGGAATGAACACTAGTGTGGAACAGCTTCCATGCACACTCACACCAAGCAGAATGGGACTGTTCAGCTTTGATTAATAGTATTGGGAAAGGGAGCAGGGAATGATTATTCATTGCAACAAGCAATCCAGAAATCCAACAGGCTTAAAACGAATGGGAAATATTTGTCATATAACACATTTAAAAGTACAGAACCCATCTCCACAGGATATTGTCAAGCTAAAATGTGTAAAGGTGTTCCAAAAGGAGTATGACAGACACATCGAAGAAAACTCCATCTGTGATGACTAAATATAATGATCCAAACGCAACCTCCAGCTGAGGAAGTTCTTAAGCTGCCAGTTGTCAGAAACTAGAAAATGTGTCTTAGGACAAAGTATTCTCCATATGTCCTGCTTCTCGTGTTCTTTTCACTAACAAGATCCTGGGGTCAACAGACCCTTCCATTGATCTAGCAAAATATTAATGTACTAGAGAAGCTGTCCAATTTACCAGACTCTCACTTTATTTGTACTACAGCTCTATATCTAGTTTTCAAATGTGCCATGCTGTAATGGAAGTTGCAAGAATGAATGCTAGATGATAGAAGGAAGGGAAACATACTACTGGATATCCTTACCTTCTCAAATATGGGATCCTGGTTGTCACGGTATGTCATTTGATTCCTTATGTAGAGCACAGCATCATGGACAGTCAAGAAGAATATGTCTTTTCTGACAGTATCATCAAAGAAGGCACTCCGTTCCAGTTGAGATATAAGGTTGTCTGAATAAAAGAAAGCCATAACAGGTTAATGCAATTTGAAATAATTTAAGAAACGAATGTCAAAATACATGGTTGCAACTATCAGAAATGAAACGTATAGCCAAATCAATCCATCAACCATAGCCTTTTCTTGACTTTTACTTTCCATATTTCCTTTAAAACCCACCAGTCTTTGTGTCCCACCACAGCCCACCATGTTTATCAGTGTGATAATTCACATATTTATTAGAACAAATGCTCCCACAGGCACAGCTAGAGATCTCTTCTCATCCCTTTTCATCTTCATTTTATTCTTTGCATGAGTGGTAGTAGAAATATTTGGATGTTTACCTTGATATGAAGCAAAGTATACTCTCACATCAATTCTTTCAAACTCTCTAATTATCTAAAAAATAAAAGTTTGCAACAAAGATAAATAAATAAAGGCTCTAAGGATAAAATACATATATGTATATATGTCTATATATGTAATGTGTAGGCACGCACGCACACGCACTCTTCATTTGTTTCTGAGTGTCTTCATTCCAAATTCTATGTTTTGTTTATTCATCATAACAAAGGAATGGCTATACTTTGCTATACTTAAAGATCCAGTAGTTAAGAACCTGGTTGCTGAAGTGGCCTATCTTCAACTATGCAAGTGGAACTATCAATTTTACATATACATACATTGCTGCCTATTAAGGCTCTCATAATACGAATAATCATGTCGCTTCAAGTGAGAACCACATGGGCCTGAGCAAGCTTTGTTTCTTCCCATGTATGTGTGATATGATACAATCTTTCACCAGCACATGCAGATTTCTTTTTCACAAATTTTTTCCTCGTGCAGTGCAGCAGGTGGACCTGTTCTTGGATGAAAAAGCTGCATATGGAAAGAGTCATATCTGTGGGCCCCGTTTCTCTTTTGTCTCAGAAGCTGGAACTGAACTGAAATGGGGCAGAAGGCTGAAGCGAGACACACAGCATTCTTGTATTTCAGTTAATTAAAAGGTGGGAGACTGGATTCTACCCCTGGCTCCCTGGTGGCAGGCAAGTCTCTTAGAATAGTATTTTCGGAGGTGATTACTAATTCTATCCCTTCCGTTCATAACTAGAGTCTTGGTAATCTAAGATCTGGTTTATAGATAGGCTAAGCAGTCCCAACGGCAAAATGAACTTAGTGAAAGCAACAATCTGAACATACGAAGTATCATAGAAGACTAAAGACTGAACAGTCTGGTCCCACACACCTGTAACTGGGCACTAAAAAATAATGAAAATACTTGGTCTTAATCTCTTCACCTCACTTCTCTCTCCCTAAACGAGGAATATTATGTCTTTATTACGCAGTGTGATGTGTGAAGATGAACTAATGAATGTTGATGAAGCACTCTGGTATTAGCCACAGAAAACCCTATAAAGAAATCAATCATTCTTCCTGCCTTCATAATTTAAATAATATGGAACGAATAAATAAATCTTGTGGATAAATACTGAAGATGAAATTTTTACTACCTCTGTTGAGTGAGCATCGGCCTGTGCCCAGATTAAAGCAGGAGGCATGTGGAAAGAAAATATATGACTAAAATATTTCATAACACATGCGTACAAGGGGACCACATTTTGCAGTTCTAATTTTAGAGTACTTGACCATGCAACCTCCATATTGTTCTTTTAATGCATTTTTCGGATTTTTTTTCCACCTAAAATTTGCACACCCCAATATTCTACCTCTTGCTATGTAAGTTTTAAAGGTATTTTTCAACAACAGACTTTTAAGAACTCGGAAATTAACTTCAGCTAACAGCTCTTGATTTATATACTACTGACTAGTTTCATTTTCATGGAACACCAGCAAAAAATGCCCTTACCGTTTTTATTGATCTCACAGCTACAATATCCAAGAAGGTTACTGCTCCAAAATCAAGAATGAGACTGTGGATGGGCACCTTGGGGATGTTTACTTTGACTGGGAGTTCTGAATTCCAGTCCACCTGGATCTCTACTTCTTTGGTGGGAACTTGAATATCTTCGTTGTCTTCAGGTTCCTCATCGGTCTCAAAAGCTTCATTATTAATACCAGGCTCACTGATGATGCCATTCTAATGTGCAGATAGTATGTGGAATACAGCATTTAATAATGGAGAAAGTTTTGGAGTTACAGGAAATACTTCGCGGTAATAACTTCTGTTTCAGGAATGAACAAGATGAATACTTGTGACTGGTACCCCTGCTCCTGACTCCTGGTGATGTGGTTAGCATAACGCTATTTTATAACAAGCAGCTATTCTCTGTGACCAAGCAGGTCACATATTCATTGCCTTTCCCCTCATTCTCAGGCCCTGAAGGTTCTGTGAACCAAGTAGACAAACCAAACAGATTTCGTCTTCCCCTCCCTACCAGCCTCAAGATTCCTGGGCG
Organism: Morus bassanus; assembly: GCA_031468815.1. NCBI lineage: Eukaryota > Metazoa > Chordata > Aves > Suliformes > Sulidae > Morus > Morus bassanus. The sequence continues at coordinate 69,101,477 of CM062571.1, forward strand.
CCAGGCTGGTTACTCCCTTCCTTGTCAGCCTTGAAGGTCCCAGGCACCCAGCCAACCAGGCGTTGTTGATCACCCCGTCGCAGAACAGGGAAGCGTAACAGCGGACAGAGCACTGTCTATAAAATCAAGCAGTTACAAGTCCTAAGTGGGGAATTTGGACCAGAACTGCTGCAGTGAGACCCATGACCTCCTGGTGGCCAGGGATGCCTCCACCATCATGAGCTTCCTCCGAGGACTGGGTGAGTGACTCGTCTTCTTTTATATGATTTTTGAGTCTAGGTTATGATTGTTATATTGATACATCAAACCACATATTAAGAACTGACCTGATCTGCAGAGGGACCAGGTGGTTAGAAACCATAAGTTAAGTGAGGTCTGGGTGATTAGAAACTATAAGTTAAGTTGTGTTATTAATTCTGTATTATGCTACTTATAAATTGTACTACATTGATTCTCTTTGTAGAAATCCTGTGCCATTCTAATCATGAATTCTGTGCTATACTAATCATAAAATACTTTTAAGAAAAACAAAGGTTTAATTGTAACTACAATTTAGTGCCATCATCGTTCTGCCAAGGATCTCTAACAGAACCTGTCTGTGCCCTTAGTGTCGGGTGACAATACTGCATCCAAGAATTTAAAGAAATTTAAAGACAGAGCACAGAATTACCTCCTCCTCTGTGCAGTGTATTTCCTTTCCTCTTCTTTTCTTTCTTAAAAGAGCATCTTACTGCAAAAAGGCCACTATCCAGAAAAATAAATACCTCGGAGCTACTCCATCCCTCAATAGCTTTATTTCTAGGAGATATTTAAGACCAGTATTTTCAGCTTTGAATTAGACTTACTATATATGATAACATGGTAAAATGACTAGGTCAAAAGCTGGAATATTATGTAACTGAGCACTTAACTGCATCATAAATTATAATATATACAGGAAATACTGCATCCTGTACTGAGAGCAATGACAACAGAAAACCCATTTCCAACTTCCAGCTCTAGAGATTTAATAGGTTGCCTGTACCTGTCCAATTAAATGTAAGCATTTAATTTTTGAAATGTACATTCCATACTCAGAGGAACATATGCTGCTTTCTTTAAAGTGGATGTGGAAGGCTATATATACCAGCCAACTGATACAGCTCACCTGAGCATAGGAAGCTGGATGATAGGAGCACATACACATGAAAGAGCCAGCACTTTTACTGCACAGAGACGATCCGAGGTGGTGAGGGCTAGAGGCAATATCAGGGAATCTCTTGCTTCCACTCCTGTTAACACTATGACTGTCACAGCTGCCTGAATCTGTGGGGTCCTTGGCAATAGGTGTACTGCTCTGCTAAGTCTTCTGCAGGTCCCAGACTTCCTACTATACTAATAAGTCACACTTTTCCATCTTTATTTTAAAGATGAGTACAGAGGAACTCATAATTAAGGCTAAAGTAATAAGCTCTAACAGTAATCTTTGAGAAAAAATAGAAAGAAAAAGATTTGTTTTACCTTAGTAGCTTTTAATTTCCCCTTCTTGATTAGCTTTTGTATCTTCCTCAGTGCTTTGAGTCTCTTATTATATACCTTGACTGCATCAAATCCCACCTACAGAAAAAGGATCAAGACATAAAAAGGATTTAATTTTACCTAGATATAATTCTGAGCAATCTCAAAGACAGTTAAGAAGAATCCAAAACCATCACATATCACTTACTGTGGATTTGAGGCTGCTTTTCAGTCCATCAATGTTAGCATAAAAAATTGGACTTGAAAACTTGAGAATCTTCACACCTTCTGGTTCTATAACCTGTTGCCAAAGAATATAAAGTTAAGCAGCAACAACCATATTTTGGCTAATAAGAAGGAGTTTAACTGTTTCAACAGTTCAAGTATGTATCTAATTAACAAAAAAATGGCATATCTTTGCTGATAATTGAGGTTATTCAGTTTTTAGAAGCTTACAGCTCCAGCATGCAATATGGGCCAACCATCTGGATCAAGATGAAGAATTTAATGCTGAAACTTGTTATCTTCGAGCACTCCACTTCCAAATTCAAGTTGTCCACAATATGCAAGGCACAACTTTGTCTTACACTGGCTTGTAGACTGAAGGGAAACAACTCAGCAATGACTTACATTTTTGTAGTCCTTGACCTTCTTGTAGATGTCTGTGCCAGGAATGTTTCCAAAGCCACCCCATGAAGGACTAACAGAAACAAAAAGAAAAGTCAGTGAAGGTAAACATCATACTTAAGCAGTCACAGGATTGAAGGGATTGCTGCATACAAACTGTCATAGACTCTTGTCTGCTCTCTTCTGCCAAACTAATAGCCTCATTGGAAAAGTGTTGTATCTTTGTTTTGTGTCACTGTGCAAGGGTCTTTTTCTGATTTGTAATGAGTAGTCCTTTTTAAAGACAAGGTACTTTGGTCTCAGCCTACTTGCTGCACCATTTTTATGTAGAGCTGAATGAATAACTTGTTCCATTTGTTTCCAAACCAGAAAAATGTTTTAAAAGCAGATTAGTTTGGTTTGAATGAAAAAACAAATTTCTTGACTCTTAAAAAAAATTGATCACTTTTTTTGTTTCAAATCAACTGAAACAATACATTTACCTTCTTTTCAGGTTACTTAGAACTTTTTGTCCAACCCTTTTAATTTCGATTTCAGTCAAACAAGACCAAAGTATTTTGCAGTCTCCAGATATATTTTAAACAGTCGAAGCAAATTGTTTTGAAGTTTGTAAAGCCTCACCTCCCTTTTATTTTTTGATTTCGCAAATCCGAGTTGAATTTGGGAATGTTTTTGAGGCTCTTCGAATCCCATTTTTTATAATCTACTACTCTGTAACAACTTTTGCAAGGCTTTATTTTTATGCATTTGCTGACAGTGCAGCTATCCTTTGGTATTGCTAGTAACCGTACTGTCTGGACTCCAGGCTGAAGGAAAGGAGTTATGTTGTATTTTCAGAGAAAAGATCAATGAAAAGTAACAAGATGGCCAAAGACGTTTCTGCAAAGCCACATTTCCTCACCATTGCACTACTATATGTACTTTGAGCAGCAACAACTCAGCCACAAGCACAAAATTTTGTCTTATTCTCATGCTTTCTCTTTGTCTTCTTTCACAGGCATATGCTCAAGTCTTGTATAAGCAGTAAGTGAAAAGGTTATTGGCATGTACAACATACTGTAGTAGTATTACATGCTAAGAGTTACTATAACGATCAATTAATTACAGAAGCCATTAATACATCTTTTTATGTTTGATCTGGAATGTTCCTATCCCTTTCCAGAACTCAGCTGTGTGGGTACGTAAAGTCCTGCTGGAGTACTGCGTCCAGCTCTGGAGTCCTCAGCACAGAAGGGACATGGAACTGTTGGAGCGGGTCCAGAGGAGGGCCATGAAAATGGTCAGAGGGCTGGAACACCTCTCCTATGAGGACAGTCTGAGAGAGTTGGGGTTGTTCAGCCTGGAGAAGAGAAGGCTGCAGGGAGACCTTATTGTGGCCTTTCAGTACTTAAAGAGGGCTTATAAGAAAGATGGGAAAGACCTTTTAGCAGGTCCTGCAGCAATAGGACAAGGGGTCATGGTTTTAAACTAAAAGAGGGAGATTCAGACTAGATATAAGGAAGACATTTTTTATGATGAGAGGGGTAAAACACTGGAACAGGTTGCCCGAGAGGTGGTAGATGCCCCATCCCTGGAAACGTTCAAGGCCAGGTTGGACGGGGCTCTGAGCAACCTGATCTAGTTGAAGATGTCCCTGCTCATTGCAGGGGGGTTGGACTAGATGGCCTTTAAAGGTCCCTTCCAATCCAAACTATTCTATGATTCTATGATAAATAACATATGACTAGGTACCACGAGAGTACCTAATATGATATAGAATAAATACTGATAAAATAATGCAGCTTCTCTTTTTTCAGTGTAATTATGTGATAGCACACAGTGTTTTGTTCTAAAGAATCAATTTTTTTCCATTTCAAAATTTTTGTAAAACCAAGTAGATTTTCTGCCACAAATCATCTTGCTTTTCAGCATATTGTCTTCCTTTTTCATGGTATAACACTAAGAATTATTTCTGATCCTGTGTTACTTACAATTGAACTCTCAGCACAACTGTCAGCAATCCAAACAAAAGGCCAGCAAGTAACCCCAAATCAAGTCCCAGAATGATGGATGCTACACATGTAAAAACCCAGATCATCTGGAGAGGAAACAGCAAATGTCAGGACTCTTAATTATAACATATAACTCCTGGTCATGCTAAAGAATCACTAGACCAACAATGTGAGTAGCAGAAGAATTTAACTTTGGAGCTCATCACTGGCAATTAGCTGACTTCCATACAAAAGTCTTCCTCTTCCTCCAAGACGCTTCTATCCATCACTATCATATTGGGCATAGTTAGCTTTTTAGGAAATAACTTCTTTTTAACGTAACAACATTTTTCAAGGATCCACTTTTTTTTTTTTGTGAAATTAAAGGGGATGCAGTTAACTACTGCATTTTCTTCTTTCTGATGGTGTCAGTCTTCGTTAATCTTTCTTTAGAAATTGGAATGAATTTATTTTCCCGATATGTAAAATACTGTAAGATGCCCACCTGCAGACACAGAGAGAGGGAAGGGAGCTCCTCAGTGATATCTAAGAGTCAGAACTGCTGTTCCAAAGAGAGGCATTTCATATTAACAGGTTGATGGCACTCTCTAAAGTCTCCACTGAATATTCAGGCAGAACAGTTGAAGTGGGCTCCTCAGTTCCTCTCTATGTCACTACCCAGGCAGAACACCCAGTGGACCCAATCGTACAAAAAGCTGAGTGCCGGCACTTCTCACTGAAGTCAGTGGGATCTTTTACCTATAAAGAGGACTAGTAAATGATTGACTAAAAAATTTCAGATCTACCTAAGGCAGGTACTGCCCATTGACACACACTGTAAAATCTATGCATAGTAAGGACTGCATGGAGAAAATACTTTCCATGCAAACTTTTCCTGCCCTAATGGCCACACTGAAGGTCTATTCCACAGAAAACACAGTGGGAGATGTGAGCAAGCACCCTGGCATATGGTTATAGTGGTTTGTGAGAAAAGCCTGTTCATATATCCCCTTATGCCAAAGGAATCCACATTCTAGCTTGGATTAGTCTTGCTATAACAAGAAAACATACTTTCTGAGGACTACCAGAGATTATCCAGGCAAATGGGATGCTAATGTGGTAACAACATAAGTATATATACATGAATTAAGAAAAGATCAGCTTTTCTGACCCATTTAAACTGTGCAAAAGACAAAAGCAGAATGGTAAAGGCGGCGACAGGCCATCTTTATTCTGATTTTTAAGCCATCTCAACACAAGATTGCTGGAAACTATGGTAATTGCTATGAATGAGTATCACTGCACAGGAATACCCTGACTGGCACCCTTACTGTGCAGTACAGGGAATAAAGGAGATAAGCAGAATACTATGTGAAACTCTGAAACGGGGAATTTTTAACTGACTTCATGGCACTTGCATTTTGAAGACATACATAAACGTTTTCTGATGTTAACTCTACAAAACTCTGTTTATGTGGTAGTTATGAGAAACTTGGATGACATTAAAAGGCGAAAAGAAAACCAGACAAAAACATTCAGGAGAAAAGAAAAAATTAGGTTACTTACAGCATCCACTTTATTCTGTCTCCACAGACGGGGAACATCAAACACTTGCATGAACATCCCTTTCAAGTTAGCTATGACTACAGCTGCCAACACAGACTGTGAAGGAAAATGATGAAAAAGTGTTACTCAGAAGCAAAGATGCATATTAAGATAGTGCTCAACATTATACGCTATAAACCAGAGCCTAATCTGGTAGCAGTCCCCATAGTTTAAACAGGGCTATTAATCCTGCCCGTCAAAGTTGAGCATTTGGATGATTGGTGCTGGTGGCTGTGCTGCAGAGGATGAGTACGGTACCTTTTGTAAGGGCTCTAGCAATTTCCCCAGGGCAACAATGGAAATCAAAACAATCCCAGCTGAGATTATACCAGCAACCTGTGAAGAACAGAGTGTTTACAGGAAATGAATTTATTTAGACTTTATCTTACGTTTTGAGGATTACAAAGAAAAATGTACAAGTAGTTGCACATTACATTACTTTAGGAACAAGGAGACCTGCCAAAATGCTGTTGTGTTTAGGCATACGTGGGCAATCATTATACACTTCAGCTGACATAGAGGGAATTCAATTAAGCAGGTAGTGTAAACAACTGCTCTTGGAGGTGTTATGTTGCATAGACAGATGAACGGAGCAGAGTCTGTGTCAGCCAGAAAAGGGGCTGCTGGATAACCTGTAGTTCTCCATTGTTAAAAAGTGCAAAGCTGTAGTACTGTAAAACAGAATAGTGTACTCGACATGAAAAAGATGGCACATGGGCAGATGATGAACGGCATATGGCAGGGCTGCTTGGGCCAGCACCTGGGAACTTAAATACCTCATAGGCAGCCACGAGAGGAGTTTCTCCCTCATCCTGAATTCCTAATGTGGAAAACTCCGTCCCTTAACTGGGAATGAAATTCTGAGGAATTAGGTTTGAAGGATTTCTGACCCCTAATGTAACTCATGCTAGGTAAGACTTGATCGCCCTCTTCTGGCAGAGCTACAAAAACGATTCATTACCAGAGCACAAGCTGCTAGCTAAGATACCTGTGGCTTTCCATGTGCCAGCAACACAATCATTTTAGGACTATTTTCATCCCATTGTGAAAGCTGTGCCCTATATAAGATTAAATTTACCACTGCACAGCGCTAGTAAGAAAAGGTCATTACCTGAGTCTTTCCACCAGTACTTTCTTGGACTGCGGTCCGTGAAAGAGCAGTAGTTGCAACAAAACAAGAAAAGGCACCTGAAAAAATGTTGCTGAACCCAAAGGCAATAAACTCCTGAAAGATAATTATATGATGCTGTAAGTACAGATGTCTGAAGACAATTTTGCAATGGAGAATGACAATAGCTTCTACAGTAGTTTATAAAGTAGGTAGCACAATAATATTGAGATGAAGATGGATTAGTGATAGCTGTTAAATGTTTACACAAATTATTCTTGTGCCAGTGTAACTACCTGTGTTTGGAAATCAATACAATGAAGTTGGTATACTTTCCCTAACATGGACATACTCGTCTCAGTATAAAGACATTTAAAGCTTATTTGCATGAATGTTATCAAACCTAACATTTCTAACAACTACACCAGTGCAATTGCATCAACAAATGGGTATGGATAAATTTAACTCCCAAGTATCATCAGCTAAACAAATAATTTTAATCAGTAGAACAGTCTGAGTTTAGACAAGCCTTTAATTAATGCAAAGCATTGTATTATTAGTAGAACTAATCAGGAACGTCGCAATAAAACAGTTTCACTGAAAACTTCTAATTTGTTGACCCAGAAGTTTTTCACTCTGAACATCCCAATGAGCTCACGCTGAGTCCCCGGCAGCGTTCTCATAAATTTGCCCTAAGGTCACAGATGGTGGTGCCTACTGATGCTGGTTGTTCTGCTCAAGTGACAAGGACCCTGGGAGCTTTATGTCCTGGGATCTGGGCCATTCCTCTGCTGGGAAATGAGGCATTTGGGAGCTGCCTGCAACCCCATATAATTGACAGAAACATTGTTTTCACCAAGCTGACACAGTCACAAGAGCTTTTTGCTCACTGCAAATTTTTAGCAATATAATTTGAGATTTGATTTTGACTCTCTCCCTTCTTTTCTCCAAAATGAAATTTCCTGTAAGCTTTTCATTAAGCTCCAACTACAACAGCAGGATTTTAAAGTCATGTTCTTTAACAGAACAGACCTAGATGATTCATGCCTATTCCTGCGTAACAGCTGTGCTCTGCAAGAAAATTTGGAAGTATGGTTCCTAGTGTTCTTAGGTCTTAATAATCTGAGAATCTATGAGGACAAAATAAACAGTAGCAGATAATAGTATTGACCTGTCCTTCAAAATTATTTTACTGCCTGCTTTTATGATGTTATTTTAACTTCTCCAGTTCAAGTAAACTATTTGCCCACCATTCGTGGCTGCATGTGTAAAATTCATAGCATAGTATTGAAAGGAAGCCACTTTGCTTTTATAGACAGTAATTCCACTACCCCAATATCTAATTAGTATCTCTGAAGCACATCACTGCTGGTAGAACAGCATATTCAACAAAAGAACAGCATAAACAGCACTTCCAGAAATATGTATTATTCATTCAGATTTATTAAACTGAAAGTCAATGCATTTTAGGCAACTTTAAATCGAAGTGTTATCAGGTATGAACTTTGTGTATTGTAAAGTGACCAGCATGTTCAGAAGTGTAATTTTGTTACATACTGCAAAACAGTGTTTCCAAAATCAAACTTTATGTAATCCATTAGCACTAAAATAAAGAAGGACTCTTTAAACAAAGTGCTCAGCTTATCTATTTATTGTAGTGAGTGTATTTTCTCATATGATCAAAGGATAAAATTCAAAATTAGCATAGATGCAGGACAAGGAAGCTTTCTGACATTTTTCTCCTATGCCCATGGGCAAGCCACACAATGCATAACGCATGTAACGTTCTAGCTATGTGCCTTTAGAAAGCAATGGTTAAAACAATTCAGCCATTTCGTGCAGTTATTCAAGTATGTTCATATGCTGGTAGGCATTTACTTTTGTGAAGCTGCAGGGCTTAGCTATACAGTTAGAAGAATATTTATATTGATGTAACTGGTGTTGTGCTGAGAAGTACAATAATTTATTCCATAGGAATAAAATCATGCCTTAACTGAAAAGTTCAGCTGATACAAATCCTGCATGTAGACCAAGCCTAAATAAAGGTGTCTGGAGCAGCTTCTTAGCTTGACGTTGTCTTCCTCCCGCCAGCAACACATCTCAAAATATGCCTTACGAGTAGAAATGGCAAGCACGTTGCTAAAGCTGGCCATGTCAACTCGACATCACCAGAAAATTGCCCTAAACAGTGCTTAGCTTTAATTACCTTTTCAGAGCTACTGCAGTCACTGAAGCAATACAGAAGGAATTAATTAGTATGAAAAGCCCATACTGAAGATACAGCACATCTGGCTCATCTCTATGTGGTAAATTTGTCAGGTAATATATGGCCATTTCAGCTATTTTTTTTCAATAGTTGAAAGAATTTCTCCTGTCAGACTTCAACTTTAGTCTGAGAAATGAGTGTGAATGCTGTTTCTTTCATTTGGTTTCATAAGTCAACATGAAACAGAACTTAAATTCACTATGTTTATAAACTATTTTGGTTATACATACCTGGTTTCCATCAATAGCATAGTCATACTTGGTGGCATATACTTTTCCCACAGATACGGCAATAGCATAAGCAACAATAGCAATGGAAAAGGAGGCTGCGATCATCTGAGAAAACAGGCTGACATCTGGGGGTTCGGGAGGCAAAAATCTAGCATTTAGAAAATATATTAGTGTTACCAAGTTTGATCAAATTTTGTTCTTACTAGAATTGTCAAGGAGTTTGAGGCGGAGGCATACTGGTTGCTTATAATATGAAGTGTAATGTTGCAAGTTAATAAAAAGGTGGAAACAGCCCATTGACATATAGAACATGCTTATCTAGCTCACCATAGCCCAAATCCTGATGCTATTAGTCAGCAACAAAGCTCCCATTGTTCTCAGCATGACTGAGATTTGGCCTTATGATAGCAAAGTGAAAAAGTACATTTTCTGAAGCATTGGATAAAGGATGTATTGAATAGTATGATGAATTACATAAATATGTTAATGACATTTCATACTATTGTTAACATACTTCTTCAGAAGATCTCAAAAACATTTTATCCCCTACTGTGTTTCCACAAATTTTAATTAATCAAGCTCTGAATACTAAATGGAATGTGAAGGTTACTACTGTGAAGTGCTCTGAATCTTTCAAGTGAAAGTCTCTACCAGTGTAATCCTCAACATCCTTGCTCCTGTGACTACGGAAGTGACAAGACTGATTGGGATAACAGTAGTGGCATGCGTATGAACCACAGTGGGATAACTCAGGTCTATGGAAATTAAATCTATGCAGAATTTCATTATTAAAAATAATTCTTTTTTTTTACATTTCCCATAGTCATATAGTCACTTCATGAGCATGAAGCAATTAATTCTCAGATGAACTTCATGAATCAGGTAGACATTCCTAAGCCCATTTATACAGATGAAGGAAAGCTAGGCAACATATTTAGGTGGCATAATTGACAGAGCCAGAAGGAAAACTCAGGAAATCTCCAGCTCTGAGTTCTAAACTCAGGTTACAGGTCTCAATATCTCTTTTATGTAATTTCTCTTATCACTATCATTTTTAGCCAATTAAAATAATACCTATTTCCCAGAAAACAAAGGCACTCACCCTCTTGGAATGCTCTTAACAATGCCTGCATTGTATTTTTTTTCGAAGTCAGCAGCATATGAAATGCCAGTGGCTACTATTGTCTGTAATAAAATAAAACAACAGTTTTAATACTTAAAAAGGGTTCTTGTCTTCCTGTAGCTAGCCCCGGCTATTTTATCTGTTATCAGTTTTTGTTATGGTCCTTTGCTTACCACGATAACTTCTATTGGTATAGGTATAGGTATCTTGTGTTTGAACCGATCATTTATTTCTTTAACTACCACGCAGACAAAAATGGTGAGGAGTCCAGCAACAAGATCTGCAATGTTGGTGGTACCAATTTTTTCAAATGTTTCAATAAGAGTCTGAAAAATAAAAATGACAACATAAAACATGCCCATGTCCACTGGAAGGATGTGGAAATACTCATGAGAAGATCCAGATGCATGGAGTTTTGGAGGAGGCTGAGTTACTTCTTTGTTCAGGCCTGGAGGAGCCTGAGGATAAAGTACTGTCAAGGTGCCACAGAATCAGTGAATGGATTTAATGGTGAATTTGACTGAAAAGGCGTAACTGCAAGAATTGTCCACACAGGGGGCTTCTGCTTCCCGATTTTTAGGAAATTAATACTAAGTAAGAAGAACTAAACCACTACCTGTGTTTTACATCTGCCTGTTCTTGGAGCAAAGAAGGGAAGATCTATAGCTTCTTCACTTTGTCCGAATAGCAAGGGAGATCCTAATTTTTCTACTCAAAAGACAGCTAGCAGACACATGGGCAAAACTCCGGTTCACTACGCGCCCAGTACATATGGCCTGTGGCTTACATGTTTCCTATTTCCACTGCTGGCATCCAGAGAATGAGTATGAACACCTGGGTCGTGCCAGGCTGCGGAGAATCCTACACTTGAGAAAAGCAGTCACTACCCCTCGCCTTGCAGCACATTAACCCTCCCAGTGGAGTTCAGTCCCAGGCTGGAGGACTCTCACAGCTGGGCTGCTATAGGCAGCTTCATCCTCTATCCTTGCTATGTCCTTGCTTGGTCCTATTGTTTATTGCAAACAAGTGTACAAAGGAAACATGAAGGGCTGATTACAGAAAAGCTACAAATACTCCTCTGTCCTCCTCCTAGGCATCATGGTAATTCTCACTTGCCCCTGTCTCCAAGAAAATTCAATTATTCTATGCATAGTGAAGCAGGTTTAATAGAACAATCTGATAGAAAAGGGGTTAGAAACAGACTTCTTGCATCCTAGTTAGCTCCCCAAACACTGAGCTGTCAGTTGAAAGGCAAAGGGAAGGTTGCAGCAGCTGTATCACTACTACCATTCTGAAAAGACTCTGGTTTTGAAATAAAATGTCTAAGTGCTTAATCAGCTATGCTTTCTAAGCTAAAGAAGCAGCCTTCCTGAAACACTGAATCAAATGCCTTTCTTCAGGTGACTGAAGCCACTTCTTGCCCGCTGTACTGCTTACCGTGGATCCCGTTCCTACTGACCACCTCTCACACTGCCCCACTTCACAGGGGAACAGTAACTTCCTAACTTTGGGTTGTGGATTCTGCTGATGTTGGATGCTTAGTGTTGCAGTTTGTTAAACACCACTTCTGAAGCAAGTCCAAAACTTGCTGAAGCTGACACAGCAAGTCACTGGTTGAGCAGACCAGAAATCACAATTTCTTTGCTCTACACACATCTGCAAACACATTGACTTCAGTCACCTGTAAGAACACAGAAGCTTTGAGCTTTAACCTATTAACAGTCAGCTTTCCACTCAGGCCTGCAGGGGCTGGAAGAACCATGTAATTCCTTTTCAAAAGTACTTTCAACTAAATGTACCACCCTTCAAAAAACATACAAAATAGAGATAGAAGAGCTGCTGGATTAACGAGTCCATCACCCTGCCAGGTCTCCTCTAAGGTTTATCAGGTGCTGCTTTGTCTCATCTAATTTACCTTGTTCTGAGGGAAAGAGTTTTCATCAATCCTGAAAAGGCCCATAACATGATACTTCTTTTTTTTTTTCCCAAATAGTCCACCAGATTTTTTTTCTAAATCTTACTTTGTTGTTTGTAGTTATATTCATCCTATTATTGCTAATTTAGATGACCAATGTATTTTTGCTAGTCTGGTTGCCTGAACTGGCATGTAATACCTGTAAATACAATTTTGACTAGAGCAGCCTCTTTTAGAAATCTGTTTTTCTAATGTGAAGGGCTATGGAAGGTCTGCAATACTATGAACCTGAATACTTTCATGCTGAAGTCAATGACAAAACTTTCAATAATTTTCCTGGGGAACGAGGCTATTCCGTAATATGAGATCTCTAGGAATTCAGTATTTCTGTAATCCAGCCAAGAAATTTCTCCATTTGATCATTTTCTCTAAGATCAACAAATGGAGTTGTGACAGGAACATTTAGCCTCGCTTTAGCTCACCAGTAGGTACCTGGCCACAGGGTGGGAATCCACATCCTTCTTTAGGTATTCACAAGTATGGCTACAGTGTGGGATGGAGAACGATGCCCTTTACCAGAATGACCTGCTGGTGTAATAGTAAAGAGGCTTGGGACCGGTCAGCTCTGGGAGATGACCTGACAGTGTTAAGAAATTATGAAACATCCTTCACAATAAGCCAGAAAGCAAGGGGTGGGACAGAAAGCAGTCTCCCGAAGTGGCAACCTAGAGAAGAAGAACCGTTTTGCCAGATAATTACATTTAAACTTTATGTGAAAAACTGCTCTGCCTGAAAAAGACTTCAAGATGGCAATTAGACTTGCTGTCTGGGGAACCCCGAAAGCAGCTACTTAGGGCCCCACAGCTATAAATGAACAGCTGCAGATCTTCATGAGAGTGAGAACTAAATAAATGCCCTATACTTACCACCGTATACATGAACCATTGCTGTACGAAATGGACGCAGAAGATAAACAATTATATAAAAATTCTGGCATAAACCCAAAACAGATTAGAAGGGCATACTTACATATATTATGGAAAGGACACCATTATAGTTTTTAGTTGAAACATTTAGGACTATTTTCAATTGTGACACAAGCACTTGAAAAGCAGCTGCGGTTGTGAATCCCCCAACTAGTGGATCTGCAAGGTACCTCACAATGAAACCAATCTGAAGGACTCCAAATACTACCTGGAAAAATAATGAAGAATAACAGCTTGCTAAACAATAAAAAAATACACTTTTATTTGGTGATTTCTTATGCTTTGTTCTTTTCTCCTTGTTGATACAGAGTCTTAGGACCATCTTCCCCCATTGCAGCCTAGTGTAGCTTAATATCATGCCATCCAAGGAAATAAAGGAGACCTGAAGGAATGTGTGAAAGGATGCTCCGGGATATGCACCATTAGCACTTAGTTTCATGCAGGTCTCTTGGTCTGCAATCACAGGGCTATTCTTCTGTTGTCTGCACTCCCAGTCAGCTGCCACAGACTCTGCCCAGGATAAGAAGAATAATCCCCCAAAAGCTCTTTAGAGTTTGAGATGACTTTCCTTCATTTTTGTGTTTTACTACAGGAAAGTGTCTTACTTCCCTAGCAGGTATTTCCATGCTGTACGTTTTCCCATTAAAATTAAAGCAGTATCAACCTTGTGTCTTCAAGCCAACTATTTTACCTGTAAAATTCCAACCAGAAATGTGAGGGTGCTAGCAATCAGCACTCTCTGCGCATCTCTGGATTCACTGTCTATCAGTGTCCCAGTACCATTAGTCCCTGTAGCATTACTGCCATCTATGAGAAAATTATCATCAGGGGCCATGCTCAGCACAACAGATCCCACCATCAAACTGACTACGGGGAATGGACCTGTAATGACAAACAGAACACACTAAAGTTTAATATACATTGAAAAGAAGCATTTATCAGACTAGACAAGCAAACTCTAAATCAGAAAATCCATTTAATAATTTAACTGGGGTACGTGAGTAGTATTAGGGGGCCAGGAGGCACAGGCACTGCAAACAAGACACAAAGATACAATTCCTTCCTTAAAGAACTTACGTTGTACCTACAGGTGCAGTTTCATGCTTTGTTTAAGCCAATTTAGAGCTGTACCAAGGCCAAATGGGGCAACCTGTTCCAACCATCTCCCTTGTATCAGCACCAGAACCAGACAAGAGAGATTACTGATCCAGCTGAAAGCAACTCTTTTTTTTTTTTTTTTTTTGTCATGGTTAGTTTTCAGCTGACCCAGATTGCCACATAGCTACATGGTCAGGAATCCCCACACTGCGGTGGTAGCAAGAACATGCACCAAGGGGTAGGGCCACATCTTTTGGCAGTAGTGTGGTATTACATTGGCTAAAGATGACTGAAACTATACTTTGGGCAAGATACAGAGAGAGTAAGTGATCATTGTGTCAGCAACACGCAATCTAAAAGTAATCTATTTGTTGCAGTTATTTACTAAAGTTATGTGGAAAATGAAAATGTCACAAAATGTTTTGAAGAAGGATAAGTTATTTTACACATACCTTAGAGGACGCTTCATGAATATGAGTATTGGAAAAAGCATAAAAAGGAGCATTTGATAATCTAGAAAGCAGGAATGTCAACACACGTAGAGGTGACAACTCAGACCTGGATAGCAAATGTGAGCTGACAGGTAGGGTAGGAAGAGGCTAACAAAGTGGAGAGAACATACAGAATTATTTGATGCAGCAGAGGAGAAAGTTGATAAAAAAAGCATAATATCATGCCAAAGCTTTGGGAGGGGAAATCAGTCTATTCTTAGCAGATATGAACAAGGAAAGACTGTATTTTGTTAGAATGAAGAAAAAGAAACTTCAGTGATCAAGCTGTAACATGAATTTTAAATGTGAGAACGGACAGGAAATAAACCCCATATTTTGAAGAAAGTATTCAGAAAGAATCAACAAGGTTTACCCATAGCCTTGATGTGAGGACCTAGAGCGAGGCTGGAGTGGACACACAGGTTCTGGGTCTCCGCGACAGGCAAGAAGATGATATTGTCCACAGTGATCAAAAAAGGATGCAGCAAGGAAGGCTTGTAGAGGACTAAGAGCTCTGTTTTAGCCATCTTGAGCTTTAGCTGATAGACCAAAATCTCTGTTCATACTGCCTACTGAGGCCTTGATCTTGTAATTTCTTGCACAGAGTGTAGCCAAAGACAAGATTTAAACTTCAGCATAAATGCAAGCAGAAAGCATGCAGGGGCACAACTGAAGTTAACTATTACGCACAACTGCCTGTACAGAGAAGAAATAAGCCTTAAGTCCCCCAAACCCACCAATATCAACATTCAGCACAGCCAATTTGGTTCAGAAAGTAGTTTTCTTGTATGAAATATGAACGTTCACGGAAAGGGTTAACATTTTGTAATAGGTAATTCACTGTAACTTGAACACATGCAGTTACCAACTGAGATGTGCCTTGACGTCCCCAGGAAAAAGTATGTCAGGATGGGAAAAAAGGCAGAATAGAGACCATATCCAACAGGAACAGCAACCAGCAAAGCATATGCCAAACCTGAAATGATAGATCATCAAAATGTCAGATTTAAAATCTCTCAACAAACTACCATCTTGTCTAGAATAGACTTTCAGAAAGATTTACTCCTTCTGTACAGATACAATTTAGAATGCGTTTTGTCTGTAAATCAGTTGGAGGCACATGTGTGGGTATCAATGACCGCAAATGATTGTATACCCCACACTGGTAGTTGGATGAGTAAGTGCTGAAAGATGCTCCTATATTTGTATAGGTAGCACAAAACATAGGCTTGGATGTGAAGTTTAAGTGGGGGAACACTGCTGCAAGAGTGAATGGTTGGCCCCTTCAGGGAAAAGAGGAATATGCAAAGTGTTAGTAGTGAAGTTATAGACAGAAATTTAATACACAGACTCTGAATTATTGTACTACAAACATGCTTCAGTATGTTCAGCCCTTCTGAAAATTAGGCCATTTTTTTTTTTTCCAGTATCAGCTTATAAACTTAAATACCAAAAGTAAATCACACGAATTTGAGAGTTTTGATCCTTATCATCATCTTCCTTTGTATACCTGTGCAAGCTGTCAAGTCCAACAAACAATGAAAAAAAAGTTGCCTTCAGTATCACATCCCGGTTAGCTCCACTGCTGAGTGGAGTATTCGCCTTCAAAGATACTGCAAAAACCTATCAGAGTTCAAAACAATTGAAGTCCTGGTCATACTGCTGTGACTGGTGGGAAGACTGCAAGCGACACACATGGTTGCTGGGAGTTAGGGACTTCAGGGGCCTCAGGATCCCAGAAGCCTCTTTTTTGGCAAACATTTTGGCCAATTTTCCCTGTATCGTGTGACTTAGAATTTCAGAATTATATTTTTTAAAAATTACAGCTAGATTTAGGTTTGCACTAATTTGTTGGTTGTTTTTTTTTTTTTTTTTTAATACATAGGTGGGAGACTAGACAGTATATTTCAGAAATCAGTTTTACAAGTGGAATCCAATTGTGAGAAAATCAGGCCCTGCTGTAAAAAAAATAAGCGAGAGGGTTACAGTAAGAGCATAATAGCTCTTACAAGTCATATGAAAAGCCCAACTAGCCCAGTTCATTTTAAAAAGGCAGTGGAGTCCGGGAACTGTGGCACTACCTTCGGCAGAGGTCTTCCAGCTCTGACACAGGCTCTCTGCGGGACTGCGAACAAAACACTTCCTTATTCCTCAGGTCACCCTCTGCCTGGGGCAGAAGTTCGTAATGCTTTTTTCTGCCAGTCTGTGCCTTCCTAGCAGGCTCCAAGGGAACTGACACTATGGAATACTTGTGGCTAATTGGGAATGCGTAAACTGCTTCCTTTGTTCCCAGTGTGAATCTTTGCCCCCCTGTGCAAACACTTAACTTCCATTGAGGGAAAATGCGGAGTTGACACAGCTAGCTTAACCTCCCCCAGTCCTGAAAAATTGTGAAAACAGTGTAAGAACACTATTGAGATGAAAGAAATTAATGTGCTGGATCACGTCGGGGTTATAGCTAGTCTTGTCTTTGAAAGTGGACCTTATCAGCTGCCTCAGGCGGAATGGTTCTGCCCCCTAAGTCTTCCTTAACTAGCTTATTTCAATTAATTTCTGCTTATTTCTGCCACTTTTCTATTTGTTCATCTACTGAATGCTTTCCTAATAAATGGAATAAGGAAATAAGGAAAACTTAATATTGCAAGCCCTGTACCGTAAATATCCATCAAGTTTATAAATTTTTTAAACGTGAATACGCCACCACCTCCTTGAGGGTTGTTTTCTGCAGATACCTGAACAACCTTATGGGACAAATTTTAAAGGAGAGTAGATATCAAGGTTGCGTTATTTTGGGGCTATAACTAGACTTTTGTAGGCAGCTGCAGGAGAGCTATAGGCTCAGATAACCAAGAAAGAGAAATAAGACCGCAGGACCTATCTGATTTATCACAGTGTAACTAAAATTTTAAATATCAAAATGAATACTCTTTGAGTAAGAGGCTTGGGAAAAAAGTTAAATACATCTTGATAGCGCACCGAAGGAATTTTAAATCTTCCAGCCAAGCAGAGAAAAAAGGAATAAATTAAACCCATCAATTATTTATTGCAAAATAATACCTAATATCTAGTATTAAATAACAAGTCTCAGATTTGTAATTCCATCCGCGTGAGACCCCTGGGTTCAGGCGGCTCCCTTATCGAAACGCCCTGGAGAGCGGAGGGCCGAGGCGCCTGGATTTACCTTGCAAGGTGGCGACGAGGCCGGTGCTGACCCCGGAGATGATATCGCTGATGAGCCACTCTTTCACCCGGTAGTTGGGCAGCCACTCCAGGATGGGCAGGAAGGACTTCGCGATCTGAAAGGCCCTTTTCCTCGAACACCTGCCGGAAAACAAGCGATGGAGGGGCGCCACGGGGCGGCACCTGGAAAGCCCCCAGCGACCCGGAGCCGACGGAAAGCTGGGGCGGTGCACGTTCTGGGAGGCAGAGGTTGGCGTGGCCGTGCCTTCCAGGGAGGCGACCGGCGTCAAAGGCGCTGCCTCGGCGGGGAGCGCCCTGCGGGCGGCCGCCGCCGCCCGCTTCGACGCGAAGGGAAGCAAAGCTCGATCCGGCCACGCAGATCGGCCCCCCTCGGGCCGCTTCACCCGCCGGCCAGGGGAGCCCCGCGGCGCCCCGCCGGCCCCCGCCGCCTCCCCTCAGGGCTCCCCGCGGGCGCGGCGCGCCTCGCCCCCGGCGCCCGACGGAGCCCCCCGGGCGCCGCCACCCACCTGCAGGCCGCCTGCGCCCGCTCGCCGAGCGTGGGCGGCAGCGGCGGCCGCCGCTCGTTCTCCTCCTGGAAGCCCGCCTCGCTGTAGATGGGCCGCGCCACCACGTAGTGGCTGAGCTCCGCCAGCGGCTCCTCCGCCCGCTCGCCCGCGGCCATGGCCCCGCCTGAGGCGGAGGGCGCGGGGCAGCGCCCGCGCCGGCACCCCCTGGCGGCCCGGGGCCGGCCGCCCCCGCCCGCCGGCCGCCCTCACCCGGGGCGCGGCGCGGCCCCGCAGCGCTGTCCGCGTCCTGAAGCGCCGGCCCGGCCGCGGCCCCCGCCGCCCTCCCGGCCGCGCGCGGCTCTACCCGCGCCCGCGCTCCGGCCTGGCGCAGGGCGAGCCGGCCCCGCCGCAGCCGCATTTATACGGCCGGCCGCCGACGGGAGATTTATTTACGGGGAAACAGCGAGAGCCGGCCGCGGGCCGGCCCGGGCGGCGCCTCCGCCCGCCCTCCCCCTCGGGCCCCCCTCGCAAGCCCTGCCCCGGAGCGACCCCCCCGGCCCCGCGGCGCCCCGGCCCCTCCCGCCGCCGCGGGGCGAGGGGCTGCGCGTCGAAGGCGGCCGCCGGGGCGGGCCGCCCCGGGGCCGCGCGGGGAGAGGGGCGCTGGCGGCGGGAGCCGGGCTCCGGGGCGCGGAGCGGGGCTCTCGGCACGCACGCGAGCCCCGCCGACGGGCGGGCGGGCTCGTCCCGCTCCGCCAGCCGCCCTGAGGCGCCATCCGCCCGACGGCGGCCCGCCAAAGCGCTCGCCGCCGAGGCGAGCCCGAGGGGCGAGGTAGGGCTAGCCGCTCCACGCGCTGCTGGGCCCCCACGGAAACCTCCTGTGGGTTTCCAAAGCCCGGCTGCATCCCGTCATCCGGGCTTCGGGAACCGGCTCCACACAGAGACACAAATGCCTAACGAACCGCTCCCGCTCCCGGCACCGTCCCTGGGCTCACCCGGCCACCTCAGCGGGAAGGAGGAGTGGTTCGGAGCCCGCGGGCCCTTTGCGCCACACCTGGAACGACAGAAGGTGGCCCGGGGCTGCGGCTTCTAGGTTGCCCAAGGCGGGTTGGAGGGAACGAACTCCTTGGCAGCCCTGCTGTAATTTAGGATTAGAGATGAGACCGGGGCTGAAAAAGTCACGCATGCCGAGTACTGCTGGCTACGTTGCAGCTCTTCCACGCTACGTATGGAGGACAACCTAGCAAAGATCCTGCAGGAGTGAAGTGAAGCACGTGTCCTCCTCAGCCCGGGAGACATTTCGAAATCAGAATCAGTGCCAATGTTTCAACTAACACCAAAGAGGTGCTGAGGGTACTGCATCAAGCGAAGTATTTGTTCGGTGAGCTGCTCAGGCGTGGACATTCTCGATGGCCTTGGTTTCAAAGCATTTTAGGATAGTCCTAACTTCAGGCATGTTGAAGCCGACATTGCTCAACTGGAAAGAAGCTACTTGCTGAATGTACGTTTCATAGTGTGAACACAGTTCAGGCTTTCTAATTCTGCAATACGCTTCCCCTGCTGCTCTACTAGAAGGAACGTCTAGGTGAACGGCTGAAATGCTTTGATCTGAGCAATGTTGTATCAGGCAACGAAACAGCCAGCTTCCTAAACCGAGTAATGTTTTGTAGAAGCTTGTAAGCACGGCACTGGAGTTAGTAAAACCTGAGAGTTAATGTCTAGTGGTAGGACTTTGTGTTTTAAGGAAAGTGGTCTTAGCTAAATGTTACTCACTCCAGAGTGGGAAAGCTTTCAGATTTTTTTGCTAGCAGATACAACTATGGGGAAATGGAATTAATGTTGGAAAACAGAATAGTAGCTTGATTCAGTTAGGCATACACTAAAGCACATACAAAAAACTGAGCTGGCATCAAAACTGAGTAATCTACCAAGTTAGAATCCACTCCTTATAAAAGTGGAGTAGCATGAAAAGTAGTTTTGGAATCTAACTTTAAAAAACTGTTGTGGTAACATCTTTTTAGGTTCTAAAATGAATGCAAAGACAATGAAATGACTCCAGAAGGTATAATGGCTTCTAGGTTAATAATTAAAGCAAAGAATAATAGCAGCAAAAAACATTTGCAGGAACCCAGCATAGACACCCTACTCTTAAAACATAGAACATAAACTCAATTTTCAGGACTGGATGCGTATTATGTATTCCTCTCTCCTAGAACTCCCAGAAAACTATTAATATCTTCTTATTCACGTAACTATGATTTTAGAAGAGAACTGGGTGATATCAAGAAGAAAAAAAGTCATACTGAACATGGCAATTAGCACAGGAAGACCACAGTCAGAAGAATCCGAATTGCCTGTAACTCGCGCTCCTTGCAAATTCGCCTGCTGCAGCCTGTGTCTGGCTGAATTGAACTCTGAGGTTCAGCATCTCACAGGTGATGAGATGCTGTAGGATCAGCAGCAGAGGATGTACAGATGAGAACTCTGTGGGACCATGCATATTGGCAGGACAGAAGTATGCGTGTTTGAGGACAAGGAGTTTCAAGAAAAAAGCTCCATCTGTGTAACACAATGCACTTACCAGCATTTGAAAAGAAAATTGTTTGAGGAAGAGGATGAAGAATGCAAACCCTAGCTCAGGATGGATCCTATACAAGAGGCAGATCTGTGTGAAATCAGAAGCAATGAGTTTCCAAACTGCGATGCTGCTGACCCCACTCAGGATGCTGCCCTGCGTAGCATGCCCGTCCCCTGCAATACTAACCCTTCAAGCTAGAAGGCAGCCTTTTATTTCCTCCTTTTGTTAGCTTGAAATCTACATCACTCTTCTAAATCCTTTTGTTCAGCTTATTATTTGTTACTATTTCCTACTTAGATCATGTTACTTTTGTAGTTGGTATGAGATAAACAACCTAGGACAGATACACAGACTGTTTCCAAGTCTCTGCTTAGGGTATCACTGTTTGCCTTGTTCCCAAGTCCTTAACTCTAAATGCCTAAGTCATGTCTGGAGAGGAATCAAAGCCTAAGATTTTGTCCTCACTGGCCAAAAATAATAGTCCCTCTCTTCCTTCCTCTCACATTGTCTCTTTTCTGTACCATGTCTTAAACTCAAAAGGAAAAGAGTAGTTTAGCACCTTCCCAGCCAACTTAGTTTCTTCGTCCATAGCCACAGGAATATGGGTTTAAACCTCAGGCTAAGTAAGATGTAGAACATGGTCTCACTTTCTAGGTGAGCAGCTATTAAACTACCTCACAAAATACACTTATCACTAAAACTACCACCCCTTCTGACTGCACTTTCAAAGAGAAGAGTAAACCCAATCAGACTACACAGACAGTCTGATCTCAGGCAGCAGAATAAAGGCAAGAATTTAAGCTATGACTTAAGTAGTCATAGCTTAACCTGCAAGTCTTGCAGACGTGCTTTTATTACAGCTGCAATTGGTATCCCATTTCCAGACAAATGAGTTTTGAGAGATGCTTCCCATTTTCGTTTTCCTTAGTAGCTGGCTTTGGCATCTCCTCACTTCCAACAGACGTGCTAGTGCTAGTATCTAACTCCCCCTAGGCACTAAACACTCGGCTAAGTCCTGGTGCACCCAAGTGCATTTGGGAATCAACATCCCAGACTTGGTTGTTTTGGTCTAGACTGAGACTGCCTCAGAAGAGTTCAGAAGGCAATCCTCTAGCATATAGAGTCCTGGTCTGTAGGAACGTAGCCTGCTCCCTCCTCTACTCAGCTCTCCCAAAGCTGAAGATGGAATAGCAATGTTTAAGACTTGCACTTGCAGATGGTAACAGGAATTTGCTATGGACCACAACTGCATTTCAGAGTGATGGACACAAAACTAGAGGGGCTCTCTTGTTTTCCTCACAAATACAGTCTGCAATGCCCACCCCTATTTGCACGTTGCCTCAAGAGTGAAACACAAGTATTACATTTTATCACAGAAAATAAAATACTCCACATTATTCCTGAACTGGGGCTGCTCAGTTCCAGAACTATGCTTTCAGACCTTACACAATTAATGTACACAGCAATATTCAGCTCAGAGTACTGGAGGACTGGAAAGATATAACTGGGAGCTCATTTTCAAACTTAAACCTGTCTGTAAAATGATTTGTATCAGGTTGCATTGGGACCTGTACTACAGTTGCCACTGGGATAAGCACCGTCCAAAGGCAAGGCAAAACAAGGGTTTCTGTCCCAAAGGGCTTACAAAGTAAATTCAGTATTTCAAGGAACACTTGAGAGCTGAGGCAGTCGTGTAATACTTCTACAATAACTTCACATTTGGGAAAACAAACTTCAATGTTATTGCAATGCTGAGTAAAAACCAGAGCTTTCACCCTTCAAAACCAGCTAGGAAAGCACAGCGTCTTTTCAATGAGGCCACGTAGCTAGGGACTACTGTGGCCACAAACAGAGGCAGTGCTACTGCAAGAGCACATTTTCAGAACAGACTGTGCACAAGTTATGTTATTAAAGAAGATATATTATCAGGTGTTTGTTGCAAAAACAGAAAAAGGGAAAAACATCCTCCTTAGCTAAGGGTGCTTTCATTTAAGGAAACACCAAAGTATGCAGTTAGGTCTATTAATATTCAGGTCAGTTCTCATGCACCCACCATGACCTCACTGCCTTCTTGACTCAGCAGAAAAAGGTGTTCATGAAAAAAACCAGGAAAACGCATCTCAACTTTTTTTGAAAGCTACTATCAGTTAAACTTGTGCAGATATTTTTAGAATTAACACACCTCCTGTGCTTCTCCACTGAAGTACTGAAAATGCACATTCCTACTTTTGTAAAGAGGGAAAAGAGCTCCGAAACAATGAATTACTTTGACATTATTGAGAGTATAGAGCTCTAAATTCTTACTTTTGGAGACATACCCAGAATTAAGTCAACTGTCAAACATGAGTACTGGAAGTAATTTTGATTCCATCAGTATCAGTGGAGATTTAACTTTTTCTTCAGCTTTCCTACAAAACAGGCAAACATGACCAAAATCTGACCAAACAGCCTGAAATATCAGGAGTTAAAACCATGAAATTTTGATTCACTCTTTCCCTGTATATCAACCATAACTTAAAACAGTACCGACGAGGAAACTGTACTTGAAGCTGATCAACTCAGACTCCTGCAGGCTCTGAACATGTATGAAGTATTGTGAAACAATGCAAATGCAAAATATTCTGAAAGACTTGCCATCTATTGCGATCTCTAGATGTACTATTTAGACTTTTAATTTTACAAAAGAAACACATTCTTTCCAAGAATACAGTTCTACAGAGCAGGTATTACAAAATATTTTCAATCTGAGTAACAAAAGATTATTTTTACATGAACAAATCTGGGACTCCAAAGAGCTGAGCATGTGATAACACAACTCAGTCAAATGTGCATGACCATCCACAACAGACAAGTAGAAAAATGATGATGGTCATGTTCTGCTCTGTGACAGGGAAATCTGGTGAGCGATACATATAACGGACATGATAAAAAAAAAGACTGGAGGCAAAATAGAAAGTCTGTGGGTTTTAAGCAATCTCTGATTTTTAAATAAGGAAACATTCTCTGTGGCCTGATATGAAGGGTTTTTTGTTTTGTTTTAAGCTGTTGTCTCCTCAATCCCTCAACAAGTGGATCCCTGTCTTCCACGCAGCCAACAGGACACTGCTAGGCTGAGGTGACTGAAGTAATTACAGAGGGCAGCGTGCGAGTACCACGTGTGGAATCAATGGTGCATGTTTAAAAATACCAGGCATCATTTCAGGTTCTGAGGGAGCAGTACGTACCACTATGCACTCCTGCACACTTCAGTCACGCTCTACAGCAAAAGCTACTGTAAAGCATTCGGACTTCCTTCTCAAGGAGCATTACTGATACTCTCAGTGCATTCACAGCTACCCATTTTTTGTTTCATTTTATTTTTTGAGATAAATTTTTAGGGATGAAGGGTCAGTGAGGTCTTTCACTGTAAGTTGCTAACTACCTACCTAGTTATTTAGTTGTACTATAGGAAGAAATGCTTGAAATGTAATGAGTAGATAACAACAGTAAATAAGTAATATTTGCTTTTGTTCTGGGTCTTAAAGTAAGAAAAACAGGTGAGTTTAGTTCTGTTATTAAAAACAGCACTTTCTATTATATCTCTAAAGCTTCCAACCATAGTCTTCAGATGAGACTGGAGATAACATTTCACCACATTTTTAAATATTTCAGAAGGGGGTCAGGGAAGAAAAAAAAAAGATGCATTCAGCTACATCACCAAAACCTGTTTGTATGCAGGTATTAAAATCTGTCCCTCTTCCCGAAAGTTTTGATATGAATAAACAAATCTGCAGTGTCATAGAATCTCTGAGAACACATTCCATACTACTTCAGCAAGGATGAAGTATTTTTTAAAAACAGATATATTCTTATTTAATATGCTATGTTAATATGCTTTACAGTACTTAACATGCTATGTTTAAACTCTAAACTAAACAAATCCTATTTCCAGAGCAATCAAAACTACCCCTATGAAGAAGGCTGTATTTCCAGGAAAAGTTAAATAACACCAAGTTCGAAGTGTGTTCTGTTCTTTGCGTATATACCTATTAACTCTGATGAGACAGTATGTTGGGAAAGATTTACACGAATAAACCCAGAAACTCATGAACTTAAACAATCCCTTTAATATAACAAACATATCCAACTTTCAGATATAAACTGGAACCAACTGACAGAAAAGAAACTCAAAACAGCTTTCTGAATGCCAAAAAGGGCTTATGCAAAACAGTGCACATTTATTCGAGGTATCGTATCCATGAAAACGAAACAAAACAAACCCAATTATCTACATTCAAAAAGAATTTTTACTTAGCAAGGCAAAAGAAGTTAGGTGGCACATACAGAGTAAACAGATGTAAACAGTGTAAAAATATAGAATGTTAATACCAGCCAACCCAAAACTCTGGTTATGAAAACTGAAATAACCCAATATAGTAAAGAAAAATAAACCAGAGGCATGCAAAATACTATTTGTTAAAATACACTCATCCATGTGGCTAAGTGAAAGTCACAAGCTAGTGAGATGGATTTAGAAATGCAGTTTTCCTTCTTTCTTTGTTTTCCTTAGACTGATTGTCATTCACTTTCCCACTGAAGAGGAATGGCTGATGAAAAGCTTTCAGCCTTCTTCAACACACTGGTAACTGAATTTTTGAAGACTCCAAACAGGTGTTGCAAAGGAGATTTAGGCAGTCATGTTTTTATGATATAGCTTGATATACAACCTCACTCAAACACTACAAGCAAATGGTGCATGATCTGTTACCATTCTGGAAGGCAGAAGCTTGGAGAACAGTCAAGTTGCTCCAGATGGAATTGAAAGATTTTCGCGTTTCTCCCCACAAGAGCAGTAACAATCTCCATGATAAATCAGGTAAGCCACTTAACATTTTATTTGCAACACAGAACATTTTGGCAACCAAGATATATTTAGATGCATCTGCATAGTGACCTGCAGCGCATGTGCTTTTCAGAAAAATCAAGTTTTGTTTCAGATAGGCATCAGGAGCCTAAACAGCACAAGCCTTTTCACATTGAAGCAACTGCACCGATGCTATCCGTTTTAGATGTACCTACAGGTCTTTCTTGTCTTCTGCTTCATTTAAACTGCCCTGAAAAGAGACAGATTAAAAATAATTTTTTATGTTTGTCAAAATCAGGAACCATTGATTCCAGATGCCCCATTTTGCCCCCTTGCAGTCAATACCTGATTTGTTCACTACACACCCTTCAAAGTTGTAGTGCCATCAATACTACCCCACATAACACATGTGCTTCTGATCCTAGTACAGTAACAGCCATGCAGCTGCCTTCTGCTCCCTGTTCACGTTACAGCTGAACTGTGCAGCAAACTCAGCAGAAAATGTTTTCTGCTATCAACTGATTTATCCTTAGGAGCTGCACCTACTGTGTGCTCAGTACCTTCTGTTCTTTCCATTCAGAGGTAAACACAGAAAACCGTAAGGATGTGTGTTCTAGACCACAAGACTGTTAGAAATGCAGCAGGACTACTACGGCTCATTACACAGGGAAGCACAACAAAGATAGGACATGCATGGTGGTCTTAATTCAAACGCAAAGATCAGCTGAGCAATCTCTAGAAGAGTATAGGGTGAGGCTGGGAATCAGTAAGCAGCTTCACAGAGTACAGGATACAACCAGCTCAAATTTGCCTTTTCTTTTTTTTATTAATACAGGACCAACAAACATCTCTTCTTGAAAAGCAGGTCACCATAACTTTAACATCAATCATTTATTTTCTCCCGAGACCATTACCTGTAAACAGGTTAACTTTTATTTTTATTTAATTTTGGCTGAATTCTGAGGCAGATGTTAGGCATGGAGGAACATACAAACATCTGTTAAACAACTTAAAAAACAAGCAGGGCTCCCAGTTCTACCAGAAATAATTACTGTATATATTACGGGTATTATAGCCATGTGCATATGCAAACCCAATCAAACTGCTAATTCAGGTTTTCCTTGCTATGTTTCTTTTTTTATTTTGTACTTCAGCTTGAATTTTTGTACTAGCCTGTTTTTAGCCTAGGCTGTTTGTTGGTTTTAGTTTCTTCTTTTTGTTCTTGCATATCAACAGTATTGCAACATTTATAATCCGGTATTGCAAAAGCATGCTTAAAGAGCAAACAAAACAAAATTACTCTTATAACTGATGTATATACCACACACACACACTACTCCTATCATTTTCTTACAAGATGTCAGTTTGATCATCACATGCAAAACTATCTGAATCTTATTTCCCAAGTGACAGCAAAATTGAGTCTCTTGATGACCTGAGCTTTGTCAGCTGAAATGCAAAAAAAAGAAAATGCTAGTAACTTTGCCGTCCAGACCCTGAAAAACAAAATTCTACTATTTCGATGACGTTTAAGGAGTGCTGCCCATTGTAACTTTATGCTGTACTAAAGATTTTGGTAAATTCTCTTGCTTAATAAATACCCAACAAGCAGAATTTTGCTGGTACAGTTTCAGAATATCATGCTTACACAGCAATTTAGAACCACCTACCTGAAGCCATTCATATTCTTTCATCAGATTATCATATTCTCTTTTAAGGCCTTCAGACTGCTTTTTAACTGCAATCACTTCATTATTTGCCTTCTGGAGAGCTGTAAAATATCAGAATTACTGTTTTAATTATTACTTGTATTCTTGAAGTTCCTCAGAGCCGTAGTTATGTATTAGGGCTCCACTGCACTAGAGAGTCATTCCTCTAAAAAAAGCGTAAGTTTAAAACAGAGCATCACAGATGGGCACAGGAAGAGATGTGCAGGACAGGGAGGGGAAAGAGAATGACTGGTGTTCAGGAAGAGCAGCACAAGGAACAGGAAGGGGCTGTAAGAAAGGTAAGGGCAAGACCAATAAACTGTTGACTAAGGTGACAAGCTAGTGATGACTACAGTGTTCTGTCACATTGCAGAAGACAGGTCTAGAAAAACAAAACTCTACAACCCCAAACCCAAAACTGTCAGCCCACTTAAAACAAAGAGGAGACTCAAACACTGGGCAAGATTTTACCAAAGCAACTGAGGCTGCCTATAAAATAGAGGGGGGGCAGGAAGAGAGAGATAATACTTTATTATAGGAGCATAGACCCTCCCTTTTCACCCTGTTACATATTTTACCATGCATGAGTTAATTCATAGAAAGCATCACTTTATGGATGAGAAGGCAGAAATGGTGGTGGTAGGATAGACAACTGTGAACAGGTTTTTAACAGGAGAAAAAGTAATTATTACTCTCAGTTTATTGCTGTTGAGATTTTGAGTAGAGCATGTCTGTGCTGCAGTACAAAACAGCCCAGGACTCCATAGGGGCTAATTTACAATGCAGGGTAAATGAGCATACAGTTTCATAAAACCATTACTCCTAAGCTGTTACGTAAACATTCCAGTAAGGTCATTTAGGCATTTTTATATTCCTCTGCTATAGGTATTCTCAGGTATCTTTATATTTCTCTGCTGTAGCATCACAGACATACCCTAAAACTTGATTTATTTATGCTAAAACAGAGAAATGTTTTTAATGACCTATAAGGCTGCCTCACATAGCCATATTTAAAAAAAAAACCAAACCCAAAAACCACAACAAATCTCAATGGTACAAAATAAAAAACCAAAACCACCACATTTGCAATTTTCCTTGTTCCAAAAATGTGGATCTATCCTTTGACTGTGAGCTCCCTGAGACAGACTGTTCTTTCCCAGAGACCTCCAAGACACTCAAGAATTGCAGTACCTCTGTAAGAGCCTGTTATCAGAAGGTGAGGAGCTGGATGTGCTTTTTGTTAAGCACCCTAGCTACAAGCACTCTGGTCTTAACCATGGTTCACTTTGGGAGCTAATTCCTGAAACATCAGGACACAAGAGATTTGACCACTCTCCTACATGCAAAGAAGACGACTCCCTCCCCCAGCATTTCTTCTGTTTTTAATGAATTTGAACACACAGATTCAAAATAATTCTCATTTTAAAAGTCTGCAAGTGGCTTTCCAGTAATAGGACTTCTACCTAGCCTGAAATTCTGGCTTGCTGAACGTAATGACAGTTATGTCTATTGATTCCAACATGGTCAAAAATTCATCCCATCTCTTCACATCCTTTCTTTCATTTCTATACTCTTACACACATATCCTTCACCCTAATGCATTCTTGACAGCATCAATACAAAAAACATTTTCTGAAGGTCTTGGTATTTGGAATAACCATGATTTCCACACACCTGACAAGTCAAACCCCACTGCATTTACTCTCTCTCTGATCTTGCTACTGTTTAAAATATTCAACAGTAAAATTTGGAAATCACTCTAAAACAAACCTGTGACAATTTGATAAGCTTCTGATTTTTAAGCTGTAGACAAAAAAAGTATGCATATGCCATTTCGCCTCTTCAAGAATCTGCTAATTAGAAAGTTAAATTTTGCCTTTGTTTAAGAATTCTTCTACATAGTTACAGTACAAATTAACAATATCTAATTTCTGAAGAAGTAACTCAATGTTATTGAACTAATACTATTTAGCTGTTTACAAGCAACAGCACAGTACTTTAGTTGCAACTAAAAACTACTCGTATCTTTAAAACATGAACAAAATATCTAAAAGTATCTGCAAACCAAGAAAGCAAACAAGCCGCTGCATTGTTTCAATGTTTTGACCAAAACAGATGTATGACAGGAATACCTCAACCTAACCCTAGAAGAAGAAAAGGCAAAGAACAGATTGTCCTTTCCACCTGTGCTGGCTATGTAAAAAAAAAAAACAAACCCAGCAACAAAACACAAAAAACAAACCCAGACTCATTCCTGTTGCGGCCACACAATAAAAAGGAGCATCGCATCTTTGACAACATGAATTCCCCAGGGCACCAACTTCTCTGGATGTCGTCTTGTCAAGCAACAGAGACCATCCATACATCACTCTTCAACTATTTTGCCATTTCATGAACACTGCAGCGCAGCCAAATCGATCGTACAGGTATATTTTTTGTCATATGGATTGTATCACATGAACACTGATCCAGCAGAAAACAGAAGATCCTTTGTGTGCACAATACAGTCAGTTATTATTTTTGGCTTCCATCTGGCCTGCTACTTTGCCTCACAGGAGACATAACAGCTGGACCGGCAGCAAGCAAAACCCAACAGCTAATAGTTCCGACCAAGTCAATGCATGAGCAGGCAGGAGGCGAGAATGCTGCTTCTATGTTAATGCAACTAATGAGAGGAATAGTCAGTCCCAAAACTGGAATCCAGCCTCAGTACTGTGAGAAGTGGGCCATCCTTTTTCATTCCCTCCCCTTCCCTTCAAAGAAAAAAAAAAATCAACAAAATATTCTTAGGGCGGTATATCAACAGAAGACATTTATGGAAAACTTCATCCCTTTACACTTAATGTGTGACTGAAGGTCCATAAACTAATGTAACATGTCCAGTCTGGGGGAAGTAGATAACTTGTCCTTCCCTTACCACATTTTCAGGAGAGATACAAAACCAAACAGCAACAAAAGCAACCAATGATTCTTTGGGCATTTCCCTGCACAGCTACTAGTCTTGGTCTGACTAAATCACTTGAGTTGCAGTGCTTGCTACTAAGGAAACGATCTGGAACTTAAATTAGCATTGCTTACAATACAAGTCTAAAACCCAAATGATTTGGACTAGTTTAAGACTAAGAAAGATCCCTCTCTTTCAAGAGTCTTCAAGCTGAGAAAGAGCTATTCACATTTAAGAATTTAGGCATTGACGGGACAAAAGATTTGCCAACAAATACGCTGTAAAGCTGGGAACACAACTCCAGTCAAGCAATTCCATACTAATTCTGAACTCTCTCCTTAAGATGTAATGGTCAGATAAAGTTTAAAGAGGAAAGACAGGGCCAAAAAATTACACACAAATTTGCTCCAAGTACATTTCGCAACCTCAAAAGGAAATAGTTACAAAAGGCATATTACAGCATCTACAGATGGCATAAATGGCCTTGTACAACAAAACCATACTTGCTGCATGCAGCGCCATCCCTTTGAATCAACAAATATGAATATCAGTGCTCTCATTGCATGTGACATTGTGCAATGGTTCCCACCAAGGTTATGATCTCACAGTTAAAAAGTAAGGTTAAGTGAGATGGACTTTGTTTCTAAACCTCCCTCTGCCATTCGCTAAATAACACAAGGCTGCGGCCAATTCTTTTAATTCGTATCTCCTATTCTCAGTTTACAAAAGAAAGCTGATAGTTTGGGTTTTGGGGAGGTTTTCTTGTTTATTTGTTTGTTTATAAGAACTGGAGCACTTCAGTGGAACTCAACTTAAATACAGTTTTCATACATGGCACTAGCCTGGCTTGGCAACACAAAGGCCAAGCTGAACTCTCGCTGGCAACAGTTCTGTGAAGTGTATTCCCAATGTTTGTATTGTTCATATATTTCTAACACCTAACAATCTTAGCATTTAAGTGAGAGTTGTATATATGTACATGCATACTTTCTAGGACAGTCAACAATTAAAAGCTATTTCAAAACGAGCCCTCTTACTCCTGTCCCCTACAGCACTACGCAACCATGAAACAAAAATCACTCCTATGACACATTCTGTGCACAAAACAAACCTCATTAAAGGATGCCTGGAAGTTTCATCAGAATTTCCTCCTGCCTCACTGTAGTCCTATGACAACGACATATATTAAGTATTTTCAGAAAAAGTTGAACTAAAAGTTCAAAAGCACCTAAACAACTTTGGTGAGTCGGTACACATTTCACAACGTGAAATCCTAGCAGCAGAGACAAAGAAATGGTCTTTGGATTTTGCCTCAATGTGGCACTACAAGGACTCAGCTCAAAGATGCAATAAGGTCACAGCTCAATAAGTGCACACAGGTGCTGGGGACCACAATGCTCATTATGCTCCATCAGATGCAGGTAGAAGCTTTAGGTGCATGTCATTTGCCATGAAATATTATTAGAAGAGTGAGGGGTCAACGAGCGGGACAGGAGTCTGCCACCAGTGTGTTCTGCTGCAAGACCTGATCAATACTAGCTGTTTTGTATAAATGAAGCTGTAGCCTTTACCATACACTAGAACAGTGTCACCAAAAAAATGACCCAAGATAGAAGGTGAAATAGTACAGCATTGCAGAAGTCTCCCCCCTGCCCAAAGGGTCCCATAATAACAAATGGACATTTCACATATCAGCATTTCCACAGCGTGGGATCTGTGAGCGAGAAAAGAAAGTTAATGCACCAAAAGTCCTGTTCCTGCCCCCAACCCAAGGACTGCTCTAAGGACAGCTGCTTTATGAAAATTCTCTCATACTCTGACATCATCTCCAGTTGCAAATAGTTTGTTTTCTTGTAGATTTTTGGATAATTTGGATAATCAAAATGAAACAATATCATAGCATCTCTTCTTTCCCCAGAAAATTCCTGTAGGTCTGAGACCAGCAGCCATATTGAGAGCCTTTAATTATCTGAATCAACATTTTGTTAGAGATTGTGTAATGTGTAGCAGGAGAAACATTCTCACATCTGCACTAGGGCTCCTAGGAGTATGTATATTTCTAGGTATCAGTGAGACATTTTTCGTGATATACAAGTGTATCAATAAAATACCATCTTGGAAGTTTTCTAAACAGTCATGTTATTACATGTCCAGGTATGCTAAAAATGGATTTAGGCTCTGAAAGCGTTAGCCCCCCTGCTGGGTGTCTATAAAGCCCCCAGTATGTGGGTCTGCAATAAAGCAGTGAAGAACTAGCCCCCTTTTCTTCACTTCCACAATAAAGCAAAAAAAGCCCAAGGGGGATAGGAAAGTCAAGTCTGAAAAGGAAACAAATTTGGCTGAAATCTTTGTCACGCATTTCCAACCTTTCCTCAGATTTTAGTAATTTCACTGCTCGGTCTCTTTGTCTTGTATTTTCATTCTTCCTCCCCACCTGCCCAGAGCACAGTAGGTGGCAAAATGTCATCTTAACTTTGTATTTCACTTATGGTTAAGTGGACAAAAAAAATAAGGTAGGCTGTTTCCTGTAACGGGTAGAAAGCTGAAGAACTAGAGATGAGTCTCCTGAAAGTCTGCAATAATCACTGTCTACACTCTAATTTCAGTCAGAATTTCAGAAAGAGGAGACATACAGTATTTTCTCTGCCAGAAGTTGTAAATACCGGATCAAAAACTTAGAGAAAATTTGGATCTTCCCTCAAGTCCCAGCACTAATTGATACTAAACTGCGTTATTTAAACATGAAGCAGACTTACATTTAGGAAGCTCTTATATTTAGGACTCGTCCTGGGTGCCACTCTATTGAGGTAACCCACCTTTCAACCCGCAGCCTACTATAAAGGAATATATCACCCTATCACCATGCATAAGTAGCTTAACAAATGTACCAGACCAAAGCAATGGATATTTGGAACTGCTCTATGAAAAAGATCATACTTGTTTTTTCATCCAAGCTGCAAAAAACCCCAAACCCCAGACAAACAAGAACAAAATCCAAATTCGACTCTTACTGATACTATAGCTGAAAAACAAACAAACAAAAAAGAAACCCCCTAAACACAAACCAGTAAAGTTTTCCTTTTATACTAGTTTTGCCTTGTTTCATTACTAGGTGACACCCCCCACACTCTTCACTCCCTTCCCCCCCACAAAATACCCCCAAAATTTCATGGATTAGACTTTGTGGACACAAAGGAAAGGTTACTCTAGTCATGGGAGCTTAGTGGCATGAAACAAATTGTTAAAAAAGAGGTAAAACAAGTTTTTCAATCTCGACTTTGATACTGTGTAATGTATTGCTCACACTTACAGAGCATGAAACTCAACATTCACCTCTACAGTTGCAGAAGTTTCAAAAGAAAACAGTAAATTCAATTCACATTAAATCTTTAACACTCCACAGAAAGCTGTGTCTACAGATGTGGCTGTTATCAAATACTTTAAGCTTTATGGCTATCACTTTGCTTAAAATAACGTATAAGAAAACTTACCCAAAAATAAGACAGACATACCTTAACACCATCTAGCTGAAGATGGTAATTAATGTAATCACAGGCTTTTCTGTTTTGGCAATGAGGGGGGCCACATCAGGGAAGGCTTGTAAATATTTTCCTATTCATTCCTTAAAAAGACCCTCTCCCCCACTTTCCCCCTAACAAAAGACTCAAGCATGCCTTAATTTATACATCTTTTGGATGGACAACAGCTCACAGGGAGAATGCAGCTGAAGCAGCATGTGGTAAATCTATTTATTCCTTAGCTTTCTCCAGCATTCCTCACTGAAAAGCTTACATTATATTAGTGTTGCATACCACCAGTTAGTTTAAACAAAACATACGCGTTTAAGTTTTTCATTGATCCTGTCACTTCAAAGGCAGTATTCCCCACTTTCTTTAAGAAAACAGCAGGAGAGGGAAAACCACAAATCAAACCTGCCTGATAATGTGAACTAATGAGACCCTCCATTTAAAGATTCTTGTTGCTTCAAGCCCAGCTGAAAACAGCTGTTCTACAGTTCTTGTTCGTCTTCCCAGTGGACAATTAAAAATGATTAATGAAATATTTGTTGTTATTTTTACAGCTTTGTAGCAGTGCCATGCAACATGAAAGCAGGGCTATGTTTTGATGACAACATGCTATCTGGTACCACAAAAATCTGTATTTCATTACAGCCTGAACATCTGACTAATGCTTACAAGGTCACAGGTAGTGTTATCTTAAAAACACTAATTTCAGATGAGCAGGTGTTCATAAGCATCACACACCTTGACAGATCTCAGTAAGACAGAACCAAACAGGTAAAATCTGCTTCTATCTGAATTTGTGTTGCCAAGAAAGCAGTTTTGACAACCTAAACCTTAAACATGGAAGCTGCTAACAACAGTATTATGTTACAAATTGCAAGGCATGTTTCCTTGTAGAAAAAAAAAAAAAGATTAAAAAAAGAGCTAACACCTCTGCTGCAGGAGATATATAAATTTAGAATACTAGTCAAGGACTTTTCTGCTATCTGACTGAAACCCTACTTCATAGAAAAAACCTCAACCACATACTTCCCATTTTATACAGGAAGAGTGGCTGATACGTATGACATGAAAGATCAATCTGATGCCAATGAGCAACCTGCAATTGATTCCATATCCTGGTCATGTCATTGATGAAGACAAGTGAATACCACTTAAATAGATCAGTCCAATTTGTTGTTAATCACAATTTAACTAAGATGTTCAAATTACACTGTGCACATTTTCATAATGAAAACATTTACTAAAATATGGGGATGACAACAGAATGTTTTTCTAGTTCCTAGTCAAATGTAAAGAAACCCCAAGCCAAGTGTTCTGTAAACTGATGTAGTTAATGCTATACCTAGAATAAATTTTTGACATCCAGTGTTGAAATCATCTTTTTCTTAACTACAAAGAAGTCCTAACCAATACTTACCATTTGAGGTCTTCTGTAGCTCTGCTTTCAAGTGTTCAACTTCCTTCTTCAACTTTTCATCAACTGCTTCCGCTGACTCTTTCTTTTTACTGCTTCCTTTTTCACTCAAGGCCTATTAAAAACCACAGTTGCTACAATTAATTTTTGTTTTCATTAGTCTGACATTAATGCCAAACAACCAGAGAATGTTAGCCTTGACCTTGCAAAGTGACAGGTTTTATCATGTGCCAACATGACACAGGCAGATACTCAGTCATCCTAAGAAAAAAAAAATAAAAAAAGAAAAAATGCTGAATGTTTTAAGCAGTGGCATACTTGTAACAGTATAGCATTATCTCCTGTTAAAGTTTAGGTTATAAACGGCTTTTCCAGAAGACATACGCTGGGACTGCAAGTGACAGAACACTGCCATGTCTATGTGCAACTTGTTCTAATAATTTATTCTGATTTACATCATGTAATACATCACAAATCTCTCCTTATAGGTTTGCAGCTACTTCTTCAATCTTCAGAATACCTCAATACCCAGATTAGATTTCCACTGAAATTCAAGAAAAAACTAGGAAAGGATCCAGGAAGAGCCCTGTAAGTACTAGACATAAGAGCAATATACTCCCTGTACTCTGAAAACGTTGGCACTACTATACTTATGCACACTCTTATCATTCAGGCAATTGCTATTGATGATTTAAAGTTATCATACGTTAAGGATCAGACCCCATAATTAGACCCTCTGTGCATATAGTCTCTATTATCCAACCAAGAATCACCTCTGTCATGAAAATGGCAAAAGAAGTGGTAAACGCTTAATGGGAAAAAGAAAAGTGGAACAACCAAGATGAACAGCTGTTAGATGAACTCATGATATCAGTTCACTGGGCACAGGGGGGAGACGAGGGGAAAGATTACTTTAGGAAGAAGGAAAAGAATGGTTTATAATGACTGGTA
The DNA here is from genome assembly GCA_031468815.1 of Morus bassanus. Taxonomy (NCBI): domain Eukaryota; kingdom Metazoa; phylum Chordata; class Aves; order Suliformes; family Sulidae; genus Morus; species Morus bassanus. The sequence continues at coordinate 69,138,042 of CM062571.1, forward strand.
AACAATCCAAATTAAAGAGCTGAAGAAAATTTTCCAGAAGCAATTTAACCAAAGAGCAGAGATCGCATCTGACTGCTGGTAACAAAGCCACAGCCAATTTGTCATGAAATCGGCCATAGACTGCCTCCTTTACTTTGTGCTCCCCTCTTGCTATTAATACACAAATAGTTATTTCCGTAAACTTTTATCTTAAGTCCTGTGCTCCATGGAACACAGGTTCCTTTTCAGAGGAAAAGGAGGCAGTGCAGACCTAGCACACTGGAGTACACTTGCAGTATTTATGCTTACAGCCACTACCCTATATGGAACTGCTCTTGCCTCTCTCTGATGGTGGAATGAAGCATGCTTGTAAATGAACACAAATGCAGGGGCCAAGCCACAGAGGAACCTAAGTCATAGTATCATTAAAGTTAAAAGAAAGCAATTGAACACTTTGCATCTCCAGTGCAATGGAGATCCAGCCACAGCATGCTTGCTGTACCTGTGGCTACCACTGTTTTTGAAAACCATGCAATCAAACACAAACAGAAACAGACAGGAATACAGTTTCCAGTTTCTGGCTATCACAAGCAGCTAAGAGAATGTGTTGCTAAGAGAATGTGAAAGCAGAACAAGAAGAGGACTTTTGGCCAAATCCCAACAGGACAGAGAGGGGGAGGAAAGAAAAAGTACCAGTATGCAGTAAAGAGACAAATTCCATGGCTGAGGAAGGGAGTCTGGAAGTATGGATCATTTTGACAAAATACCAAATCTCAAAATTTTGGAAACACTTCATATTTGGGAAATACCTAACACACACTCTAGTGATCCTTGTTTTATGACACCTCAAACAACTGGATTTTTTTGCATCTCTTTTAGTACTTTTTGTCCAGAGTCTGTTCTCTTTGTCTGAAGATTTATTACAAAAAAATTACAGTGCTGGTAACCATAGACACTGCTCCAGACAAACTGGAAGGAAACCTGTACACACCTGCAGTGAATTTTGTTTTGACAATGTGCCAGACTGAAGAATACTGTAAAAGTCTTCACGCCCTGGATATCTGCACTCTAGCTTACGGTTCAATCTCTTCCAACAGAAATCAAACTAACCAATTACGAGAAAAGCTTTCATACATTTATCTTTATTACCTTTGCTGACTTCCTGCATACAACTGCATATTGAACCACAACAGACAAATGATAGCTTAATTTTCTCCATTCTTCTCATAAAAATAACTTACCTTTGGTCCACCGGTGGTTCTTTTAAGTAAGAAATTTTTGGTAACATCCTCATTAATACTACAGCAGTGCCTTACTGAGAAAGGAAGGTATTAAGAAATTGGCTGACCCACCATAAAAATAGGTGCGAGAATACAAAATACAATAAATACAAAAGACCAATTTTACAAGTCAGAAGAGACGTTCCAAGACTGAAGCAAATCCTATTTAGAAGAAACAGCCAGTAGGAGAACAGCTATATTGTAGGCTTTTCTGTACTGGACTGCTATAGCCCTGACCTAAACAGCCAACCGTTTAGGATAAAAAGAATAAAATTAGTGTCTCCCTCTACTTTGCTATGATTAAATTCAAAGACATATTTTTGAGGATATATTACTACTTTGATGAAATTTGTACTGGAAAGACAGAACTTCATTTATTTGGATTACTTTCCTTTGTTAATAAAATGCTACTGAAATTTGTATTCGGTATTCTGAATTACATATTTTAACAACATTGTTCTTCCTTTTTCCACCAAAAGAAAAAAAATGAACAAACATTATTCAGCAGCAAACCATCCCCAGAGTACTTTGTACTAAGTACTTGCTGTATACGAAAATAAAAAAGTTCAAAGGTACCTCCTGCAGCCTTTCATTCTCGGCCATGTATTTTTTGGCTGCTTCAGTAGCATCATTTACTTGCGTTTCCAGAGCTGCATGAGATGTCATCCCTTTTGCCAACTGAGTAAGAAGGGTAATAGTACGTCTCAATACACTGGTGAAGAAACACAGTGAACAGCACAGTAGTTCACAGCACAAATTAAAAACAAAAAAACCCCCGCCAAGCCCAAAACAACCCCTTTTCTCTCTCTCTGCATCAGATGTGAAAACAAAACCACAAGAGGACTGTTTAAGCACCTGAAGGGGAACATCCAGGCTCATCGATGACAAATAATGGTAAAATAAGACTGAAAAGATTTTCATCCATCAAAAATCTGATTTTTACCTGATGCAGAACCTCCCTCCTCCCAGAAACCCACAGCCATTAAGGCATCAGAGACCTGCTTGCTTAAAGGCTGAAATACTCTTACATGACCTAGTGTTTTAAATAGGATGGATCTCTGAATACAAGACCCAAGCAACATGTTATGGTAATGAGTTCAATGCAAAAAACCAAACCCCAAACCCAAAAGAAGGAACACAACTTCATAAAAGGCCTTACAAGAATAAAATTAGCAATGTGAGCATATTAATCTTCAAAGTACTCTGTCAATATTGTATAAATCAGAATCATATAGGTTGAAAAGGGCTTCTAGAGGTCATCCTGTCAAAGCTCCTGTCCAAAGCAGGGACAGGTAGAGTAGATTGCTCAGAGGCTTGCCCAGCTGAGTTCCCACCATCTCCAACGATGGAGATTCCACTGTCTTTCAGGGTCCTTGTTCCAGTGTTTGACCGCTCTTGATAGTGGAAAAAGTACTTTTTACCACAGGTCAGAATTTCCCAGGTTCCTGGCCTGTTGCCTCTTGTCATTCCTGTGCGGATCCACTGAGCTGGCTTCATCTTCTCTCCATCCTACCACTAGATAGCTGGAGAAAGCAATAGGATCTCCCCTTCAATGTCTCCTTTTCTGGCTGAAGCCAAGCTCCCTCATCGGTCACCTGTTTCAGCCCCCAACCTTCTTGGTACCCCACTGCAGTAATCCAGTATTCTGGGGAGTCAAAACTGGACATGGTCCTGCAGCTGCAGTACCACAAGTGCCAGATAGAGGGGAATAACCACTTCTCTTGACCTGCTGGCTACACTTTTGCTATTACAGCTCAACACAGGATTGGATCCCCAGGTCCTTTTCTACAAAACTGCTTTCTACCCAGCCAGCCAGTCAGTCCCCAGCCTGGATGCTGTATGTGGTTCTCCTGTAAGATGATGGACTTTCTATTTGCCTTTTTTAAACTTCATGAGATATCTGGCAGCACATTTATCCAACCTGTCTAACTCTCTCTGAATAGCATCCCTGCCCTCCAAGATATCAACCACTCTGATTTGGTACTCTGAGTGGCACATTCAACCCCATTATCCAGGTTGTTAATACAGACATTAAACAGTACTGGCCCACTACCAATACCTGAGGGCCACCAGCTGGAATTTGCTCATCCTTTGAGTCCAAAGGCCCAGGGAATTTTCCACCCACTTTTTTCCTCCAATTCTCCAGCCCATATCCCTCCACAGTTAGGCTATCAGGATACCACAAGAGACTATGTCAAAGGCCTTGCTAAAGGCACACAACATTCACTGCTCTGCCCTTCATCCACACAGCCAGTCATCTCATTGCATGACCTCCCCTCAGTAAATCTGTGCTGGCTGTTGCAAGTCACTGTATCCTTCATGTCCCTGGAAATGGCTTTGAGTAAGATTTGCTCCATAACCTTTCCAGGGAGGTGAGGCCGATTAGTCTCTAGTTCGCTACATTCTGCTTTTTTGTCCTCTTATAAACAATGTTTGCCTTTTTGCAGTCACCAGGATCCTTCCCTGATCACCATGATCTTTCAAAGATGACAGAGCACAGCCTTGCAATGACAATGGCATGCAGAGGGAGTTGGCAAGGATGCATCCCACCCTAGGATCAGAGACTTTTATATGCCCAATCTGCTTAAGGAGTCCCTAGCTGCATCTTCTGCTACTGTGGGTAATGTTACATTCCCCACCGACTCCCCTAGAAGGCTCAGAGAATTGGGAGGCCAAAGAGCAGACCTTACCAGTGTCAGTAATGAGACACTCAGTGTCTCACTCTTTTCCATATCCTTTGTCATTTGGTACCCTGCCCCACTGAGCAGTGGGCCCATGTCTTCTTTAGGTCTTCTTTTCAGCTCTTCTCATCCCTCTCTGGTTCAGCACAGTGTAACAGGATGCCAGACAAGCCTTGGCAGGCTCTCCACATCTCCCAAGACATCAAGGCAGATGAGCAGACAGGTGCCTCTATCCTGCCTAGGGAACAGTCTCTGGTAACTATGACCCTCTTCTTTTCTGTGCAGACAGCTGGTGGATAAAGGCTCAGCTGGCCCCAATACCTCCACTGATAGGAGGTCATTTTCCTCACCTGTACCCACTGTTCTGCAACTGGTGAACCACAGATGGAGAAGAGCTTTTGTGTTGCCAGAAGCAATAAGCTTCCAGCCTCCTCCATCTTGGGAATCTCCATCCACCACTCTTCTGGAATTCTCCTATTGGCTAATGTGCTAAAATGAATCAAAACAGACCCAAAGAATGAACAAGGGGCATCCAAGTACCCATTCACACCTACATGTGGTCTTAACCTGGTTGGATGATGGTAGTAACAGCATAGGAGATAAGGCAACCCAAGGAATGCTTTATTCCCCTTCTCTGACAGACATTTTGCCCGTTTAATGGATAAGCAAAATAGCTCTACTAAAAAGCGTCCTTTGATCTAGCCACTACTGTAGGAGCATTTATTTATTCTAAATCTTGGTAAAAGGCCTTAAGCAAACCTCTTCAAGAGCAGAGCTTTTATCCACAATAAAATCTATTAGGGCCACCTCACAAGTTTTCTTCCCTGAAAGCCGAGTGGGACTAGGATCCTGGGGGACCAGCTTTCAATGCTAGTGTAGGACACAGTCCAGCTATTCCTCTCTTGGAGCAGAGAACACAAACCTATTTGTGCATATTTACTTAACCTTTCTGAAGGAAGACAAAGAACATAAAGCATTCCGGTCACTGTGGTGCAAGGCTACAGCCACCTTTCTTTTTTACAAAGTTTTCCTGCTCAAGTTTCGTACTGGGTTTTAGTTGACCCTTCTTTATGTACAATACTCCTCAATGATCAGCTGAAACGGCCATGCAACACTCCAAGTGGAAGAAGTTTGTCAGAAGTCTCCGACTCCAGGCACTTCCTTGTTCTGTGTTCCTCTCACGTATCTAGGCAATGTCAAGCAGCTCACTGAAGACATTCAGAAGAGGGCCAGCATTCTTTGCCCACTGTCACCATAAAAATGTACAAATAGGAAATCATCTGACCAACACGTCTGTTTCCATTCATTCACATTATCTGTGTCCAATTAGTTCATGTGCTCCTTGCCCAACTAAGACCTGCAGGTTCCTGTGGCTACTGTCAAGATTCACAGGTAGTCTTGACTGCTACTGCTGGGCAGTACAGAACTGCCCTGTTCATTAGCCTGTTTTATTCGCTGTGTTTAAACAACCTGAAAGGGATACTACACTTAAGATTATAATATCATAGCAGGCCAGTTGCCACAAAGTGCTTGATCTGAAATAATATGTGGAACTCTCATTGGAAGCAGGAACATTGCCCTACAGCTCCTAACTTTGAGCTTTAGATGAAGCGGTTCAAGTCAGACTCAAGCTTTGCTTCTTAACTCATCAGGATGCAATAATACCTTCTTGCAACATATTACTTAACAGTACTTTAGTTTCTGAGATTTTTTTTATTCCAGTTTTCCGTGTTCAAAAAACAAACAAAACGTAGGGGATAAGTTTAAGAAAGGAAATGAGTATTCCCTGAAGAAACTTCTCTTGCAAAATACATGTTCTCTCAAACATTCAAAATGTTTCTTTCCATGTGTTGCTCACATATCCCTCCAATCATCAAACATTTGTAAAATATTATTTTCCCTGATCTTATTTGCCTTATAGCCAATCAGCTCACACTTAATTCTTTAATCTCTTGAAATCGGTCTTCTGATCTTTTTTATAGTTGCATTACTTTGTGCAATAGTTCCTGTAAGAAAACACGCTATGTAGAAATTAGAAAAAAATGTTATACTTACAGCCAAAGAAATAAGGAAAAACCTGAGAGGTAGAGGTTTCTTTGCGACCTGAAGCGTTTCATCTGAATATGTTCAAAGGCATGGGCATTGATATTTGCAGCCTTCTCATTCACATGAATGGCCGAGTACTTCCTAACTTCTCTAACAGCATCTGCAAACAAAACCAGTTTGTTCTTATTCACATCTCTAGGCATGCATGTATGATAAACCAGACATAGTACTAGAAATATTTATTCGGACTTTCTGCTCAGCAAACAGGCATGGAACAAACAATGACATCGCTTACATTTTCCAAACATTTTAAAGACAGGTCTTGATAAATCACTGAAGCGATATAACATAACACATGCCAGAGATATGCCACACCATTGCCCAAAATATGCTTCAACTGTCATTTCCAACAGTTGCACCCAGCCACCAGGGATCAGGCCAAAGCAACACATTCTACAAATGTTACCACAGACCCTACAAACAGTGTCAAAATGTCACTGCTGACAACTGAATTAAAATCCAGCCAGCAGACAAACAGTGAGAAAATAGAAAGAGAAGGGAAAAAGAAAAGATGCTTTCTGAAGTATTTGCCTCATATGGAATTTGTTAGATAAGCACGTATTTTAGCAATGACAGAAGCATCTACATTGTGCTTGAATCAGAAAAGGAAAAAATGATTTCTGTAACATCCATCAAAACAGGAATACTGTGGTAACATAGTGTTGAACATAAACAGAACAGAGGGGATAGGCTACACCTCAGCTTGCTTTCAGCTGCCTTTCATCCATCTTTCAGCTTCCTTTCATCCATCATATACTCCTGACAGTTCTACAGGAGGGCCAATACACTGCCAATGCTTTTCAAAGGACAAAATAATAAATTAGGACTTCTGTCTACAAAAACCCAAAAGCTAACCCAGTTAAGAATTCACATTACAATCTGTAAACTTAAGGTCATTGTACATACTTAAGGCCAATAGAGCACGTAAAATCTCCTGCACATCAGCAAAAATACACATTTCGTGACACATTATCTGTTCTCGCAGAATATTTTGGCTATGTGTTATCCAATTGCTGCTGCATTTCTCTAAGCAGACAAAATCAATTCCACAGAAAGGCATGTGAGTAACGTCACTTATGACTGTCTCTTATGTTGGTAAGTTATTTAGAGATAAGAAAAAAAAGATGTAAAGTGAAACTTCAAGCAATGCAACGAAGACTAAGACCAAACAAAGTCCATATCCCTGTGCTATGGGAAGATTCTAGTCCTGCAGTAACCTATCATGTTATGCTATGGGGCACGCATCTCACCACTGCTTTACTTTAGCCCAAATCTATCTTTCCACAAAATCAATAATCATCACCAACTCAAAAGCAAAGTTTTCAAGGAGAGTAAATTAAACCCATTGGTTCTCAATTTTAAGCCATTTACCGAAGGATCTAAAAAAAAAAAAAGTGTATTTTCATTGCCAGAACTTTTTTTAATATTAGGAATATAGTATTGCGGTCTGGTCTGACTTTGTTATATATATAGTCCATCTGTATGTTTCTCTCAGCAGACAATAAAACTGCGTATTTTTTCTATTTTGGAATTTTCTAGTTTGGAATTAAATAGCATTTTCATTTTAAGGCACTTGAAACACTTCTATCCATGGAGAAGAACTACTTCTATCACTGAAACACAGGAGAACTATTTCCATCAATGAAATATAGGAGATACTTACCACACAGAGCAGTCAGGACAGACATTAAATAGAATCAGCCATGTGTATGGTCATCCTTCAAGCTCCAGTTTCACTAAAGCTTTGCTCCTACTTGATAGACCTTAGGATACTCATAACAAATGTAGCCAACAGCTGTTTTGTATCTGCTGAGCAAAAGTACTTAAGCAACCCAGTGTTTTGATATATTCTTCTGGTCTTTTATTTCAACAGCAACCAAGGGAAAGAGTGCCATCTACTGCACATTGAGCAGCTCTGCCAACTTCTGGCATCACACACTTAGAAGTTCATTTACTTGTGCGAGAAAGTGAAATCAAGCAGCAGCCTAGACCAAGCTCCATTTTCCCTCCTCATTCACTAGTATATTACTATTGCATTTGGGCTCCCAACACAGATGCAGTATAAGTCCTCTCCTCTTCCATTCTATCTTAGAGCTCTTAAACAAATTAGATGATTTACATTGGGCTTGAATCCTTTCAATTAGTATACTCCATATACCATGAACTACATATATCAGGGTTTTTTCCCCATTTGTTAAGAAATTATTTAACACTTACCAAGAAACAAGACGATCAGTAGAACTATTATTGTAAGGAACATCTTGTTCCAAAAAACTGCCATTTTGCTCCATAGAGGAATCATAAAAATCTTCTGCCATCTGTAAAATAGCATTGTGTTATTCAAAAATAATTAAATGCTAAAAGAAGAGCATAATAACCTCACAGAAGAGAGCCTTGTTATTGATATGAGACTTACGTAAGGTCTCTAAACAGCTGCAGTGTAATTTAGGTAAACATAACTTTTCCAACAATCTCACTTAGTTCTCTCTTTTGTTTCTTGTCAATACAGACAAAGACAGTTGGTTCAACTTGAAAACTTCTCGCATGACAGCAGGTACTATCCAGATAAGTTTTATTTTAGCTTTTACTTTGGCTAGCATTACTTTGTGTTCGGTCCTGACTACAATAAACTCAAGGATGGGGTAAAGACTGTAAAACACATTCCATCATTTTTATTTCTACCCACTTATACTCCTTGCTGCCAAATAAAATAAAAATCCTCCACAAATTAAGATCGTCTCTACCATCCTTATTCAGAAGGCTTATCTTTTACATGATGAATCTGCATAATTATGAAGTACAAGGATTGTTATTACATTCTAACTTGCAAATGATAACAAAAGGACAAGTCTCATGTTGATATTTTGTCAAGTGTTAAAACCTCTTTCAAGAGCATAAATTTGTTGGCTAAGGAAGCAACTTCAGAGGCCCAATGGTGGTGAAGACCATTATTTTCTTTTGTTTAAACAATCAATTGTCTATTCAGTATTACTGCATGGGGGGCTCTGTAAGAATTCACACTTGCAGCACAAACAAAGCATATGTGATGTGCTCAAATGAACCAAAACCCACAAGAGACCACAACAGAGCAGGTACTTGTCCTTTGCTGCAGGTTACAATCAGTGCTACTGCAAAAAATTAAATAATACCTAGTTATGCCATTAGGGATGTAACACAGGCATGCTAGTCACCATCTGATTATATCAGGTAAGATTTCCATCTTTTGTTAAGAGTATTTACATTTTCCAGAGACCGTCAAAATTTGTCCTTTAACAGCAGTTTCCAACCTACTATGAGTCTAATCTACATTAGACTATAGCATCATCTCCAATGGTTCCTTCTGGTTCTGCACCACCAAAAATTAAAATATTTTAGCATTGTATGTGCAAAAACCTCATTTAATCTTTTAGGATAATCTGAATTCTTTAGAGCAGACAGACACAATCCGTATCAAAAAGCTTACTTTAATTAAGCCAAGCTACAACTCAGATGAAGCCAACTTGCTAACGCTTTAAACATGTGGTTCTCCCAAGTTTCATACTGATGTCCACTTGATCCACAGTGATTCTCTGAGATATGACCTTAGACCAACTATACTGCCAAGTTATATTCAGGCTAAATATAAGATGTCTTTACTGCAAAGTCTCCCTATGTTATATTTTCATGCTTATTTTTCCTCAACAAGTATCGACACTCACATTTATTAATGCTGCATTTCCTTTTGGTGACAGAAGTCACATAAATATAATCCTTCCAAATTATAATACTGGCCACCATTATAGCAGTGCTGCACTTGGCAGTACAGTTCTGTCTTTTTGCCTACTTGCATTTTTATATTGTCAACTTACTTATTCCCCAGGAACTTAAAACCTTGTTAGCAAATTTGAAAAGGAGTTCATTATCCAAAAAATGTGCAGGCACAAAAGAGGCAAACAATCTGTTTGAAGACTGACAAGCAAGTAAACCAAAACTTCAGAGAAGAGCACTTTCACGTTTAGGTTTTGTTCTGTAACATATTAGAGTAAAAGCTGCATTCTTCATTCTAAATATATCTAAAGATGCAGAAAACAAGCATGTAACAGTTTTTACACAACACTGAGACAGCGGCAATTTTTTTGAAAAGCTTTAAGGTTTTTATCCTACTTTTTTTTTTTTCCTTTAAGAATTACTGATATTCTGGAAAGAAATCATAGCTGTTTCTCTTGCTTCTCAACAAGAAGCTAGCTTTCTTTATTTCGTATAAAGAAATAAAAATAACATTACCAAATTTGAAGAGCTACTTACAGGAAACAATCTTAAGACAACGTTATAAGCCAGGCCTTTGCATACAATAAGAGTAAGTAACATATTTTGTTTTTTCCTCTTACTAAGGGCATTTATTTTACAAGAATGTATTATTTTTCTTAATGTTCGTGTTGTGTTCCAAAAGTGTTATATTGTTAATCTGTATTTATGAAAGCCTTTATTTCAGCAGTCCTGAACCTTCTGCATCAAGCTGAAGTCTGCATTTTTTAAAACAAATGATCACAAAATTCCTTTCAGCCCTTACACATGCTGTATGCAGTTAGCTTTGAATATCAGATGTCTCCTATCTGTTCATCACCCACAATGCCTAGTGCACACCAGAGCGTCGAAAAGCTGCGCCTCACAAACTTGACAAACAACTCCTGAAAAGGCAGCACCATCCTCTCATTTCTTACTGGTCTCGCAGCAAGGGAAGCCAGGTGCCACCCCGCACGCTGGCGGCTCCAAAGACCGCCGAGGGAAGGCTGGGAGACGATGTCCCGCCTGGTGAAGCAAAGCGATGGGGCTGGACCAGGGAACCCCGGCTGCCGCTCGGGTGAATCAGCAGTGCGTGCAAAGCAAACACAGAGCTCCTCGAGAGGCTTATGATTCTTGAAACTCCTGACGCTCAAGTCCCGAAGAGCGTTCCTTCAGCTTACTTCACCGCTAGTTTAAAATGCAGAACTCGGTGTTTATAAAAACACAGAAATATAAAATACACCCAAACCAGCGAGAAGACCGAGCTGGGCGTGTCCTGCCCACCGAAGTCCTACCTCAGCGGGGAGATAAACGGCAGGCACAGGAGGAGGATCACTCCTATCTCACCGTACATGAAGGCGGCAACCGCCGTCCACTGGAAAGTCATGGTCCCGGCGAGGCCTGCGGAGGGAGGAGCGGCTCAGGCGGGCCCGCGGCCGCTCCGGCAGCCCCCGCCGGGCGCGGGCCGCCCAGCTTCCGAGGGAAGTATTTCCGAGTAACCGAACCGCGGGGGCGCCGGGGGAACGTCCCTCTGCACTGACTGCGCCCCCGCGACCGACCAGCCCCGGCGGCAGCGCGGTGAGGAGCGGGAGCGGGACCCTCACCACCACCGCCGCCGCGCTCGGCTCGGCGGGCCGGGCCCCCCGAGAGGAGACCGCGCCCCGCCTGGGCCGCAGGCCGACGGCTCCTTCCTCCCTCCCTCCCTCCCTCCCGTCCCGCCCGCGCTCCCCCCTGCGCAGGGGAGGCCTGCGGCGCCCCGGGCCCGCCCCGTCCCCCCTCACAACCTCCTCGGCACGGGCGCGATGGCGGCGAGCCGCTCTCGAAGGGCTGCGGAGCGGGAGGGGGCTGCGAGCGGGGCCGCGCCGGTGCCTCCCGTCGGCGCTGAGGGGCGGCCTCTGCCCCGCGCGGCGGATGTGGGCCGGGCCGGGCGGCGCGGGGGCGGGCGCCGTCCCAGGCGGGGCGGGGCGCGGGCAGGCCCGCGGGGCCCCGCCGGTCGCAGCCCGGTGCAGCCGGAGGCTCCCCGCCGTCCGCCCCCCGCCCCGGCGGCCACCCCTGGCCGCCGCCCGGACTCCCCGGGCTCTGGCGGAGGGCCGGGGGCGGCCGGCGACAGCGACGGCGGAGGGCTTTGTGTGGGGCAGCTGGGAAGCCGGGTCCGACGGTGGGCGTGAATTTACTAAGAGGCCGCACCTCTGCTGGAAAATGCAGGGATCTACATGTTGAGGAAGGTTAAAATCGGTATCTTTTTCACATTTAGGGAATGGCTCTAAGCATTTTGCTGCAGGATCTTGCTCTTACCATCCCACCGCTCCATGACTTGAGCTTATTCGACTGGGGGCTTCAACTCTGCTCTCTAGCGTACTCATTAATTTCTGAAGTTCAGTTAAAATACTGTGTCCATCTGTCCATCCCCCCCACCATACATTACACTACCTTAATATATTAAGATCCTGTAAATCTGTTTTCTCAAGGAAAATAGGCGCAGTATTCATAAAGACACCACAAATAACAACCAAACAACAGTCTCAAACCCTGTCAAACAGGCCTGTTTGGACCTCATGAATGAAAAAATGTTCCTTCAGAAAATCCTGTTCTGTCCTACTGTCCTGTGTGGTGCTTTTTATCAGCACAGCGAGGCTCCAAGCACATTATTTCCGTACCTTGGTACCCATTTTTCCATTTCTTGACTATCTCTTTTGCTGCCCTTGTAACTCCTTTGCCCCTGCATAACCATCCCCTAATCACTTTTCCCTGTTCTTCCTAATTTTGCTGTATCTGTACCCATATCTGGTATTTCCAATACCGTTACTTGGGCAGCCTTGGCCTTACGTGGTGTTACTGAGGCACTGATATGGTTATCGGGCACTCTTGGCCCTGCAAGTTCCTAGTTCCAAAAGGACCCTCAAAACTACCCTCCAGTTACCTGCACAGTTCAGATGTATTTCATTTAACTCCCCCTTAACCAGCGGTGAAATCCAGCCACCCTTCCCAGCACCATCCGCAGCTTTTGCCAGCTTCTCACACTGTTGCACGTCACGTTCAGCAATTTCACACACCATATCCAGGAGTTTTCCGCATCCTGTTCAGTCAGCTCAGGCCAGAGCCCCTCAGCAGCTTACTGCCTTGCCTGCAGCCCTAACAGATCCTGAGGTGCTGACGGTGGAAGAGGTTACCTTGTCTAGCTGGGCATCACCAGCCCTCTTGACACAGTTACCTGCTTTTGTGAATTCTGTCCCAATTAACTTCCATAAAAATAAATGCTGTAAATAGGAGTTCTTCGTTACTCTAATCCACTGGAACTGAAATGGGGTAGGAAGTTCTTGCATAAGCAGTTCTGAGCAGAGTTGTTTGCAACCGCTCACAGTCTGAAATGGTTTACACTTAAAATTTCCCAGGTCTGTGGCCTGGGGATGAAGCCAGTGTGGTAACATTTTCCTAGCTGCTGCCAAGCAATGTCTGGATGAAAGGTTACATCCCAAATAATTGTTTATGTACAACAAATACTGGAGAGCGATACAACCAGCCATTTCAATCCAATCTACACAGTGTAAACAACCTGGGTTTTAAGAAGTGTTTCTAACATGTTTTCATAAACATATTTAATCAGAAGCATAGACAAAACATAAACTCTTAGTGGGTCCTGGTTATTACATTTCAGCTGTTGGCCTATAGCCATTATGCTTTACTGAAGCTGTTAAAATGTTATTAAAGACTTTCTCTCCTTTAATTCCAGAGCAGTTTCCATTTCTGAGCTGCTTACTCACCTCTTACTAGCACTGCAGGCTGCCCTCCCAGTAGCCTAGCCTCATAGTAATAGGACTATATTTGCACATTCCTGCTGCCAGACACTGAGCCTGCTTTATTCACTCCAGCGGCTTCGTATGATCTCAGACTCACTTTGTAGCGACTGCTGTGCACTTCCACTGCAGCTGCTGCGTGTTCCTCACCAACCTGGAATGAGATCTGAGGAACAGCGAGAAGCCTCCCGCAAACATCTGTGAGACCTCCCGTCTCCTGTCGAGTGGCACTTTGCCACTCCCGGGAGGTATTCTTCTAACTGAAGTTGTGGAAGTCTGGGTTGTTGATCTAAGGCTGCCTATCTTACAGTGAACCACAGTATGACAAATATAATGCCACACAATATTTATAATGGCTGGCTGCTTTAGGAAAAAAACTCATGAACCGTAAAACATTACAGTTAAAAGAAATACCTTCCTCTCCCACCAGAAAGGTGACAAAGTATTCAGAAGTAGAAATATGAAATACCTGTGTATTAGCAGCCGGTTAGAGGACAGAAATTCGACTAATTCTCTGCTGAAAGGCATAGAGAAAGTTCAAACCTGTTCTATTCTAGTTTGGCTTGTCTGAGAGCTGCCTCATCAGCACACACTGCACTGGCCCAACCATCAACCCAAGACAGAGGAGAGACCTAAGAAATAACTGAACAGTCAGGAATAGAGAAAATGGGATTGTACAGGCTGCGTGAGGGAGCTGGGGTTACTGCAACATGGTAAAAGTTGCAAGAAAGTACAGGTTAATACCTGTATGGTATTAATATGGCATTGGAGAATTAATATTAATTCATATTAATTAATTAGTATTCATATGGCGAATATGGCATTGTTTTGCAGGGTGGCGTAGCATAAAGAGCTGGATCGGGACGCAAAGGACATAGAATAGGGAACAAAGCTTTGTATGTTATGTTACTTGCAGAATAACTTTTAAAAATTTGAAAATCAGAAAATAGAAAGACTGAGTATCTGGTGATGTTACAAGTAACATACACAGGGAAGGAATGTATCTAGTGGCTTTGAACTGGAGATGAGAATTTTCCCATATTCAAATGGCTTATAATGAGAAAAATGACCATATTCTAAAACACTACTGGGAGTTAAATAACTAACTCCCACCTTTAGCAATTTATGTATATTTGAACAGTATGGCTGTTCAGAGTATGCCTTTAAGACTCCAATTTTGCCGTTTATTCTACATCAACACAGTGAAGTGTGTTCAGATGCATACAAAATTCGCAAGGGAAGAAGGTGTACAATTCACTTCACCCTCAAAAAGGGATGATAAACTTCCGTTGTCTTTTATGATGTATAATTGGCCAGATCAAGCACTCCTTAATTACTAGTGATATTAACAGCAACCTAGATCTTGTACTTCAGGCAGAAATCTCTATGATTGACCTCACACAGGCACAACAACTGCTGCCTTCAAAATCATCAAGTATTCAGTTCCTAAATAGGTCAAAGTATTTCAAGTCCTCTAAAATTCAATTTCCCCACTATTACCAACAACAACAAAAAAAGTCTTTGTGTTATATGATTATAATAAATAACTTTTTCTTCTCTGCTCATGGTGGCTAATGGGACAGTTCACAGCAAATAACAGTTACTTGCCAAATCATAAAGATCTTAACAAAATGCTAACACAGGGCTTTGTTAATACTTTCAAGAGTCCCTTTCTTCTACCATTCAGTTGTATAGTTTTTAATTTTGGTGCAGGAGGCTGGAGGCATTTTCAGAACTGAGGAGAATTGAGTATTGCACTATAGTTGGATGAACTTGAGACTGGAAATTCAGTAGTACCAAATACAATGTCATGCAGCTGGGAAATAAGAACTTTTGCTGTAAAACTGGGAGTTCATAAATTACATGATGAATATTAGTTGAGGAAAAGTGAGGCATTAGAAAGAGAAGTATTAACTGCAGAAGACATTGCTGGGGTTTTACCTGAAATGCTCTACATAATTGTGCTCATCCAGTGTCAAGAAAACATTACATCCCAGAAGAGTGAAAAAAATAGTTGTCTGAAGGAACAGAGAACCTATTGCACCAAAAAACGTCGTAGAGATTGTCTCAATTAGCCTGGGATAGTGAAGCATGTCTGCAGCTTCCCATTTGTTAACACATCAGGACGGTGACCATATCAGAAGAGTTATGTAACTAGTTCAATAGTGAACTAGACTTGATGGTCATGTCTTTCAAACTTCTGTTCGTATGCCTAAATCGGAACATATACGCTATGAAAAAAAGCTCAAGTCCTTTATGCCATTGCATTAAAAGTATTGTGGTGTCATGGTTTTAGCTGGGATAGTTGATTTTCTTCACTGTAGCTAGCATAGTGCTGTGTTTTAGACTTGGTATGTAAATAATGTTGATAACACCCTGGTGTTTTAGTTGTTGCTGGGTAGTGTTTACACTAGTCAAGGACTTTCTAGCTTCCCATGCTCTGCCAGATGCACAAGAAGCCGGGAGGGGAGGGGATGCAACCAGGAGAGCTCATTCGAATTGGCCAGAGGGTATTCCATATCATGTGACGTCATGCCCAGTATATTAACTGGGGGAATTGGCTGGGGGAGGCAGCGATCGCGGCTCGGGGACCGGCAGCGTCGGTCAGCGGGTGGTGAGCGGTTGCAGCACTTGTTGTTCAGTTTTGGTTTTGTTTTTTTTTTCCCTTTCCCTCTCCTTCTAGTGTTTCATCTCTCTCTCGCTCATTATTTTCCTTTTCATTATATTAGTATTATTGCTGTTTTATTCTAATTATTAAACTGTTTTTATCTCAACCCATGAGTTTTCTTACTTTGGCCCTTCCGATTCTCTCCCCCATCCCACAAGGGTGGGGGAGTGAGCGAGCGGCTGTGTGGTGCTTAGTTGCTGACCGGGGCTAAACCACAACAGTCCTTTTTGGTGCCCAACGTGGGGCACGAAGGGTTTGAGATAATAACAGTTGCTGGTCACAGCATTGATTCATCTGTTCTCGATATTAGTAGTCAGACCTACACCATGCTGATTTTGAAGTACATGCTAAAGATTGGCATTGGGTTTTGTAGTTTGCTGTGCTCTGCAGTGGTTAGAGATGTTTTGCCTAGGAGATTTGTTATTAAAACACTGGCCTTGAGTTTTATCGGTTATTTGGGTCTTGCATGGAAGCCGTTACTGTACTTCGGGTACCACCTCATGGAGACAATTAGCAATTATACCTCCTCCTTTGAGAGGTTCTTTATGGAGGAAATACAGAATGGCACCTTAGCTACCATCTTCTGTAATGTCTCCTCCTTCATTACAACAACTTTTCAGTATCTTGAACATCCTTGGGTAGTTAAGATACATCTGTTGATATTCCTATGGCAGATTGTTTCGGTTTTGTCTAAGGTTAATAAGCAATTCAAGAATATCATCCAGAGATCTGCCCCAAGGCTCGATAATTATGGGTGGCAGGGTATGTGGGATAGTATGGGCAAATGCCTGAGACGGTGGGCACCCCCAGTGTTTTGGGACTTCACCCCTGAACAAGTGCAGAATCCTGAAAAATTAGTAGAATATTTGGAGGAAGTATGCTGTCACCCTAGCAATTCCAGAGAGATACAAATCACTGCAATGTGTTGGGGCCTGGCCCATGCCTACCGAGCCCTATTCAACAGTATTCAGTACCACCAAGGGAAAATGACAGGCCCTGCGGCTACTCCAAGCCCAGCGACAAGCACTGTGGCCCCTCAAACCCCCACAACAGGCGCTGCAGTAGCTCCAAGCCCAACGACAAGCACTGTGGCCCCTCAAACCCCCACAACAGGCGCTGCAGCAGCTCCAAGCCCAGCGACAAGCACTGTGGCCCCTCAAACCCCCACAACAGGCACTGCAGCAGCTCCAAGCCCGACGACAGGCACTGTGACCGCTCAAACACCCATGACGGACACTGAAGCTGAATCAGAGAATCAACCCGTGCCAGTATCAGTTGCCCCTATACGAAAGAAGAAATCTTCAAAGAGAAAGTCAACTCATTTAGAAAAGGATGATGGAGAAGCATTGCCGTTACTAAGAGAGGAGAAGGAAGAGGAAGAAGTTGTACAAGAGACGGAAACTACCCGATCCCTATCCTTAAGTGAGCTACGAGATATACGAAAAGATTTCGGCCGTCGTGTAGGTGAGCATGTTGTCACCTGGCTGCTCCGATGCTGGGATAACGGGGCCAGTAGCCTGGAATTAGAGGGTAAGGAAGCCAAACAACTGGGATCCTTTACTAGGGACGGGGGCATTGACAAAGCAATTGGAAAAGGGACAACCGGGTTTACTGGACTGTGTGGATCCGATGGCCTGGCACATCTGATCCACAGGAGTATAAGGCTCTAGTGGACACCGGTGCACAGTGCACCCTAATGCCATCAAACTATGTAGGGGCGGAACCCATTTGTATTGCTGGAGTGACAGGGGGATCCCAAGAGCTAACTGTATTGGAGGCAGAAGTGAGCCTAACTGGGAATGAGTGGCAAAAGCACCCCATTGTGACTGGCCCAGAGGCTCCGTGCATCCTTGGCATAGACTACCTCAGGAGAGGGTATTTCAAGGACCCAAAAGGGTACAGGTGGGCTTTCGGTATAGCTGCCTTGGAGACGGAGGAAATTAAACAGCTGTCTACTTTGCCCGGTCTTTCGAAGGACCCTTCTGTTGTGGGGTTGCTGAGGGTCAAAGAACAACAGGTGCCAATTGCCACCACAACAGTGCACCGGCGGCAATACCGCACCAACCGAGACTCCCTGATTCCCATCCATGAGCTCATTCATCGACTGGAGAGCCAAGGAGTGATCAATAAGACCCGTTCACCCTTTAACAGTCCCATATGGCCAGTGCGGAAGTTCAATGGGGAGTGGAGACTAACAGTGGACTATTGTGGCCTGAACGAAGTCACTCCGCCACTGAGTGCTGCTGTGCCGGACATGTTAGAACTTCAATACGAACTGGAGTCAAAGGCAGCCAAGTGGTATGCCACAACTGATATCGCTAATGCATTCTTCTCAATCCCTTTGGCAGCAGAGTGCAGGCCACAGTTTGCTTTCACTTGGAGGGGTGTCCAGTACACCTGGAATCGACTGCCCCAGGGGTGGAAACACAGCCCTACCATTTGCCATGGACTGATCCATACTGCACTGGAACAGGGTGGAGCTCCGGAACACCTTCAGTACATTGATGACATCATCGTGTGGGGCAACACAGCAGAAGATGTTTTCGAGAAAGGGAAGAAAATAGTCCAAATCCTTCTGAAGGCTGGTTTTGCCATAAAACAAAGTAAAGTGAAGGGACCTGCACAGGAGATTCAGTTTTTGGGAATAAAATGGCAAGATGGACGTCGGCAGATCCCAATGGATGTGATCAACAAAATAACCGCCATGTCTCCACCAACTAGCAAAAAGGAAACACAAGCTTTTTTAGGCGTTGTGGGTTTTTGGAGAATGCATATTCCAAATTACAGTCTGATTGTAAGCCCTCTCTATCAAGTGACCCGGAAGAAGAATGATTTCAAATGGGGCCCTGAGCAACGACAGGCCTTTGAACAGATAAAGCAGGAGATAGTTCATGCAGTAGCCCTTGGGCCAGTCCGGGCAGGACAAGATGTAAAAAATGTGCTCTACACTGCAGCCGGGGAGAATGGCCCTACCTGGAGCCTCTGGCAGAAAGCACCAGGGGAGATCCGAGGTCGGCCCCTAGGGTTCTGGAGTCGGGGATACAGAGGGTCCGAAGCGCACTACACTCCAACTGAAAAAGAGATATTGGCAGCATATGAAGGGGTTCGAGCTGCTTCAGAAGTGATCGGTACTGAAGCACAGCTGCTCCTGGCACCTCGACTGCCGGTGCTGGGCTGGATGTTCAAAGGGAGGGTCCCCTCTACACATCACGCAACTGATGCTACATGGAGTAAGTGGGTCGCACTGATCACCCAACGGGCTCGAATAGGAAACCCCAGTCGCCCAGGAATCTTGGAAGTAATCATGGACTGGCCAGAAGGCAAAGATTTTGGAATGTCACCAGAGGAGGAGGTGACACGTGCTGAAGAGGCCCCACTGTATAACAAACTGCCAGAAAATGAGAAGCAATATGCCCTGTTCACTGATGGGTCTTGTCGTCTGGTGGGAAAGCATCGGAGATGGAAGGCTGCTCTATGGAGTCCTATACGGCAAGTCGCAGAAACTGCTGAAGGAGAAGGTGAATCAAGTCAGTTTGCAGAAGTAAAGGCCATCCAGCTGGCTTTAGACATTGCTGAACGAGAAAAATGGCCAGTGCTCTATCTTTATACTGACTCATGGATGGTGGCAAATGCCCTGTGGGGGTGGTTACAGCAGTGGAAGCAGAACAACTGGCAGCGCAGAGGCAAACCCATCTGGGCTGCTGCATTGTGGCAAGATATTGCTGCCCGGGTGGAGAACTTGGTTGTGAAGGTACGTCATGTGGATGCTCATGTCCCCAAGAGTCGGGCCACTGAAGAACATCAGAACAACCAACAGGTAGATCAGGCTGCTAAGATTGAAGTGGCTCAAGTAGATCTAGACTGGCAACATAAAGGTGAACTATTTATAGCTCGGTGGGCCCACGACACCTCAGGCCATCAAGGAAGAGATGCAACATACAGATGGGCTCGCGACCGAGGAGTGGACTTGACCATGGACACTATTGCACAGGTCATCCATGAATGTGAAACATGCGCTGCAATCAAGCAAGCCAAGTGAGTAAAACCTCTGTGGTAGGGAGGACGATGGCTGAAGTATAAATATGGGGAGGCCTGGCAGATTGATTATATCACACTGCCACAAACCCGCCAAGGCAAACGCCATGTGCTTACAATGGTGGAAGCAACCACCGGATGGCTGGAAACATATCCCGTGCCCCATGCCACCGCCCGGAACACTATCCTGGGCCTTGAAAAACAAGTTTTATGGCGACATGGCACCCCAGAAAGAATTGAGTCAGACAACGGGACTCATTTCCGAAATAACCTCATAGACACCTGGGCCAAAGAGCATGGCATTGAGTGGGTGTATCACATCCCCTATCATGCACCAGCCTCTGGGAAAATTGAACGATACAATGGACTGTTAAAGACTACACTGAGAGCAATGGGGGGTGGGACATTCAAACACTGGGATACACATTTAGCAAAAGCCACCTGGTTAGTCAACACTAGGGGATCTGCCAATCGAGCTGGGCCTGCCCAGTCAGAACTCTTACGTACTGTGGAAGGGGGTAAAGTCCCTGTAGTGCATGTAAAAAATATGCTGGGGAAAACCGTCTGGGTTATTCCTGTCTCAGGCAAAGGCAAACCCATTCGTGGGATTGCTTTTGCTCGAGGACCTGGGTGCACTTGGTGGGTAATGCGGGAGGATGGAGGAGTTCAATGTGTGCCTCAAGGGGATTTGATTTTGGGTGAAAATAGCCAATGAACTGAACGGTATGCTGTTAATTGGTATATGATATTGTATGTCATCACTCCTATGGTTGCTATGTGCTGTATCAATGGTATCATAGTAAGAATTTCCAAAATTAATGAAGAATGAACTTTGATTAAACCAAGCAACGTGTAGCGGTGGTGGGACAAAGACTGGCTTCAGCATGCAACAATCCAACACCACGCAGACCATCTCTCTAGCCTTGAAGGACTATTACGGTAGATGGAGCCCAAAGTTATGGACTGAATGAACTCAATGGACATGTGTGGACCCTCTACAGATGTTCTACAGGGATGGTCCATAGACTACGGGAATGATAAATGATATCTACGTATGTCATCAAAAGATGGGGAGGCGGGTGGTGGTTATTGAGGTCATATTGGATAGTATGAGACCTGAGCATGACGTAAATGGTATGGAATAAGGGGTGGATACTGTCATGGTTTTAGCTGGGATAGTTGATTTTCTTCACTGTAGCTAGCATAGTGCTGTGTTTTAGACTTGGTATGTAAATAATGTTGATAACACCCTGGTGTTTTAGTTGTTGCTGGGTAGTGTTTACACTAGTCAAGGACTTTCTAGCTTCCCATGCTCTGCCAGATGCACAAGAAGCCGGGAGGGGAGGGGATGCAACCAGGAGAGCTCATTCGAATTGGCCAGAGGGTATTCCATATCATGTGACGTCATGCCCAGTATATTAACTGGGGGAACTGGCTGGGGGAGGCAGCGATCGCGGCTCGGGGACCGGCAGCGTCGGTCAGCGGGTGGTGAGCGGTTGCAGCACTTGTTGTTCAGTTTTGGTTTTGTTTTTTTTTTCCCTTTCCCTCTCCTTCTAGTGTTTCATCTCTCTCTCGCTCATTATTTTCCTTTTCATTATATTAGTATTATTGCTGTTTTATTCTAATTATTAAACTGTTCTTGTCTCAACCCACGAGTTTTCTTACTTTGGCCCTTCCGATTCTCTCCCCCATCCCACAAGGGTGGGGGAGTGAGCGAGCGGCTGTGTGGTGCTTAGTTGCTGACCGGGGCTAAACCACAACATGTGGGAATTTAGATATCTAAATGATTAAAAGAGTTGGGGAGTAGCATCAAAAGCAACCTCCCCTCCCCCAGGCTGTCAGTTTATAGTGTAATAAAAAAAAAATGACAATTCTATACAAACCCAAGTAATTTATTTAGAAAATTTAGAACTATTCAGTTGTTATCTTCATAGAAGTATCAGAGTCAGAAAACTAAGCAATTTCTGTGTAAACATATAAAGAAAACAAATTATTTGATTACAAATAATTGTACTGCACAGATTTGTGACATTTTCCTTGCTGAACAAATGCAGCTGGTGTGTAACGTTATTATCTTGTTCTAATTTCCACTATTTCCCTCCTATACAAAGATTCAAAGCAAAGTGGCTGTCATGCTTTGATAAGCAACATGCCAGCAGGCAGAAAGGCCTACAAGAGCCCCACTGAGAGAATCTGTCAGCTTTTCTTTGACCTATAAAGTTCTGTTTTGGTAGACAACAGGGATTTAATCTTCTATAATTATTACACAGTAGATAAAACTGAATTTAGTTAGAGTGAACTTTCAAGTCTTGTATTTCAGATTCAGCTAAGTACTAATTTAAACTATCTCTTCATTCTACTCTTTCCTTCTGTCTGTCATCATTTATCTATTCCAGGTTTCTTTCACTATGTGAAGTGTGGAATTTTTCTGAGTTCTAAGCAACTTTAGAAAATTTTACTCTGCAAAAGGAACATCTAATTTAAAAGAGGATATTATGCTGGGCTTCAAGGCCTCACAATCTTCAAGCTTGAAAAATCTACTCAAATTTAAAAGTACAGCTTATGTCAGTTAAAGCAAACACTTCTATAATTGCTCCCTTTGTATTCTTTTGGTCTGAAATTCTTCGTATTATTTATGAGTAGTCTTTCTGATTTTAGGAGGTTTCACGTAAGGAAGGTCCTAGTTTTGCAAACATATTGCTGTAAGCAACTGTCTGCTGAAAAAATAAATTAAATTACTGGAGTCTTACAATAGTCAATCCTCTGTGTAGGAGGGCATTGTAAATAGAATTCCACATTTGTGGAATCTGGAATATTTTCTGGAATGAAAAATGCTGACACATAAAAATACTAAAAATGTAAAGTATCACCCTGATCATAATGTTACGCTGTGTTGAAAATACTTATGCAATATATGAATGTGACTAAAAAGTAGGAACCCAATTAAAACTTTAACAATGTATCAACAATTGCAAAATACAAGCTTACATAGAACTAAAATACTTTTCAGTTATCACACCCCATAATGGTCATTCAGATAATCTAATACTGCTGAGGTACTTGATAAAACATTAAAAACCTTTTTTTCTTGTTTTGAAGTTAGCCGTTCCATCATGTACATTAAGTGGTGGTGAAAACATGTAAAAGGAGTTCCATGCTCAAGAGCAATGTCAACCCAGTCCTGGATGCACTTCAAAGGCGTCTCTTCATATCCTGCAAACATAGCTGGATTTGCTAAGAGTCCTCTAGCCGCCATTATACCTTCAAATTGGAAATTAAAGCAGTAAGTTACATTATAGTTTAAAATTTACATTAAATCTTCCTGTAGGTTTTGTATAGCATCCCTTAGGGCAACCACCCAAAGCTTACAGACAAGTAATGGGAGAACAACAGGGATGAATATTATAGCTGTGCCAGAGAAATCCATTGAACAATCCAAACCTCAGAGTACCTACACCACCTATCAACATGCTCAACTTGATGATGTATCCTTCCAGGAATTTTGAAATGAAACACAGGACACAGAAGCCTTTCCTCCCTGCTTCTTAAACGGCAATTCAATAGTATTTTGTTTTTATTTGCTACACACATACAAGCCTGTCTTTTTAACATAAAGGTATGATGGAAAGACACAAGCAATATGGTAAATTTAGTAATTTTTAGTGCAACTCAGCTGATTCACTGACCTAGAATCCTTCTTCCAGTAAGAGCTCAATGTCTCAGTTATATAAATCTCCAGGCTCCTGATCTGCAGTAAATCTTGCTGAACAAGCCAGTGTATTTGCAACTATAATTCCAAATTGTCAGAGAAACCCACACAAGTTCTACTGTAATTTTTCTGTGATTAAGGGATTCTGTTTTCCTGCACTGTCAACATATAATCTGTCACACTTAGTCTCTTCTTAAAAAAACAGGATGATCAAAAATGAAGAATTTCTTTCGTTATTGTGCATGACAGAAAAAAAAAATGATGCTTTGTATTTTCATTATTCAAGAAGGTCAGCTGGGCTATGAGAACATTCTTTTCTGTTCTGTATTTCCTTCCTGCTTTGTATTTGGGGAGAAAGTCATTGTAGCAGCATGGCGGTTTGGTTCAGCTAGTTTTTGTTGTTGCTATTAAACACCAATAGTGTCAAAAGAAACCTGCCACGTGAACTTTTCCTTATGACACTAGCTACTGTTCTCTCACCTGTTATTCTCTACCTGTAAGATCCAAAGTGTGTAGATACAGATCACCTCTTCAAAACATATACTGAATTTCCATATTCTCTGGAAGCCCTAGAGAGTTGCAGGAATCTATTGTGACTAAATAACTGCAGAGCAATCCTCTACCCCCAAATTTTACCACTGAAGAGTAAGACAAGGTACATACATACAGATCTCTGTGTGCCTCACCGCGTCCTTGAAGCTAACCATCTTAACTGTTAAGTATCTGGCTTAATAATATTTCCTTTATAAGGTATCTGCTCCTATGTGCAGGAAGTAGAGATTTCCAAGTGGAAGTTTACAGTTCTTTAAAAGATGATCAGCTCCATAAAGAGATGGAATGAATGTCTGAAGGTCCTCCTGAACTCTATCACTGAGTGATGAGACAGCATAATTAAGCAACGAGCTTTTGTAATTTGCCTCAGAAATCATTATTTGTGGCTCTGAATAACAGTGCTCTAGTGCTCTGATGATTACAAGTGATTCTGTTTTTGGGTTTATAAGGCATCTAAAACATCCTCTTTCATTTGTCTCCTCAAAGAGTGAAAAGCACTCAAATCATGTCCTACTTACAGCCAAAATAAATACTTTGAAATCTGATTTGTAAGTTTACTTAGAAAATAGGGTATGTTTAATCTTACCATCTGCTCCTGTCAAGTGATGAACATTTTCAGCATCTTTTAAAGTTTTAATGTCTCCATTAGCCACAATAGGTATAGACATGCTTTGTTTAATTATTTTAATTGCATCATAATGTACAGGCTGATGTCTTTCTTCTACACTTCTCCCGTGTACTGTAATCCATGAAACTCCAGTTGCTTCAGCTTTTTGACACAGGTCAACTGT
Organism: Morus bassanus; assembly: GCA_031468815.1. NCBI lineage: Eukaryota > Metazoa > Chordata > Aves > Suliformes > Sulidae > Morus > Morus bassanus. The sequence goes on from CM062571.1 coordinate 69,163,399, forward strand.
TCTTTTTAAGTCCTCATGGATCCTAAAATTCCAAGGAATGAAAACATTAGATAGTAAGTTAACTGAACTGTATAAAAAGCCTCCCTCCCTAAAGAGGATTTACCACAGATTTCTGTAACAGTATAAATAAAGAAAATATTACTGTTGGAAGATAGAGGTTTTTTTTTAATAAAGACATATGAGTTTAGTGTATTGAAACCACTATTTAATTTAGCACTTCCCAATTATATCACATCTCTGAAATATACATGGTAAATTTTATAGAGATTGAGCAAGGGTGCACAAAAGATTCCAAAATAAACATCATTATTTTGCATATTTTGTGAAAAAACCCTCCTAGTTTCCTTTCTACTAGTTCCCCTTTCCTGAAGGATTGCAAACTGAGTTGAAACTTAACTGACAAATATCCAAAAGCCACATGGGATGTGTGGGTAAATAGCAGATGAAGTGGTACAAAGCAATGCAAAGCAACAGTTTAGAGAAGTTTAGAAAGCGATGAAGGGAAGCAGGATGTGTTCCTTACAGCACCTGTGGGGACCAGTTCCCAGTTTTGTTACCTTTCCCTTTACAGCCAAAAGCAACTGTGGCTCTGGCCTCCGACAGCTCACAAAGTAAACCCTTGTGATGATACAGGCTATGCATTGGTTTTCTTTTACGGAACCCTAGACCTTTTAACTTGTACTTTCATGTCATTTGGATTGCACGAAAACTCTAGCATCCAGTATATTACCCGGGTACGTAGTCAAAGGCTGCACTGGTTCTACTATCTAAGTTTGGGATTACTTGCCCCAGATATTCTTCCAAAATCAAAAAATCTCAGCAGTCTTCACATGTAAGGAAATTATTATAATATGTAATATTACATTATCAGAATTACATATATTAAAGTATAGTGTAACTATTACACTAACATGTTTCTTCAAAAAAAATTAAGAGGATTCTTCCACAAACAGCACTTAAGTTAGACCCACCTTATTTTAATAGATACTGAAAATCTAGGGTTGTCGATCTGATTCCGTACATGTCTCACCATGTCTCGAACGAGCTCTGGTTTATTTATTAAGCAAGCACCATAACCTTCTGCCATCGCCCATCTTTAAGAGAAAAAGAACACTCGTATTCTACATTTGAAAAAATGCAGATCAATTTCAGTCAAATACGTCAGTTTCTTCCCTTATGACCTTTAGAATGTGTGGTTGAGTAAACAGAGATAGTACTGGCGGTAGATCAATAATTCCTTTGCAGTTTGACACCAGCTTTTAGATCCTGGTTCAGTCTCCATTGTGCTGTTAGAACTTTGGGAAAGTTACTAGTCTCTTCCAGTTCAATTTTCTGTCCACAAAACAGACTCGCAAGGAAGATAAATTAACAATTAATCAACAATGGTTTAGATCATACATAAAATAAATAGTTTGATGTTTCCCCTTCCACTGGATCATGGATTTCTTCTAAACAGAAAATGACTTTGGATTGAAAAGGAAGATTTTTGAAGTGCAAGTAAGGATATGATTTCAGTAATATTCTGTTTTTCCTCAACTGCAAAACACTTTATTTTCATTGGCAGGAAATAACCTTTGCTTCCACTTAACAGCAGCAGGTTTTTTCTTAAACAATTTTTCCTATAAAGGCATATTAAAGCACACAAGATTCTGTTATTTTGAAACCAGCATGCACAAGAAACAAAGGATTCAAATGTAAGCATATATTTTTGGCCTAAAAGGAATGTGCAGTTTTGCATACTTAACTGTAGTTAGCTTAGAAAAAAAAATACACTTCCATTACAAAGTCTCAGATCTCTCCAGAAAAGAGTTTTCACAAATACTATAATTTTAAGTCAAGACAATCTAAGGAGAATAGACAAATTAAGTATTTGCACCATAATATTATCTTTTGCTTTCCTATATTTATTTTTGAGGTCTTCACTCAGAAAAAGACTGCCTGACAAGCATGTAATAAATGGTTCTCAACTAAACCAATGAGCAAGAATCTTCATTTGTGCTCTGTTTCACTGTCAAGACGAAATCTTTATCAGTTTAAGTGAGAAGTAGATCACATTCACTGTACTTATAAACCTAATAAAAGATGGAAGAAATTATTTTCAGCACTTCCTGAATAATATAATCTGAATAATTATATTTTAGAGACTATCCTTCACTTGCACAAGCCTGAGACATCAGGGACTTGCCTCATTGTTTTGGGAATTGCCACATCATTTCTCAAAACACTCTCCAAATTATTTGCAGCAAGCTCTTTTTGGTAATGCATATTTAACAGCTGTTGAGGAGGGATGGACGCTTCACTTCTGAGCCAACATTCAATATCTCAGAAATGAAAAAAGGCAAGTTGGCAAATACACCTGGTTTTCCCAGTCTCACCATGGTGACAGGCCTCTCAGAACATTCAGAACAGTGTCTTGCCACACAGACATTTCTGACAGGTTAAAATGCTGTTTCTCTCTCAAAGTCTATTTTTAAGACAAGACAGAAATTACTATGAAAGTGAAGACCAGTATTCTGTATTCTCAAATTATTTCATCATATTTATGCAGCTTTTTCAAAACTTTACCTCTGAGGACAGCCACAGTTTAGGTCTATTCCATCTGCAAAAGGACAGACGATACGGGCAGCATCACACAAAACCTGTGCTTCTTTAGCAGCAAACTGAACAATCAGTGGATGATCACCTACACCAATGAAAAGATATTTAGAGAGTTAACAAAACCCAGAAAATAAAAAGAAGAAATTCTGTATTTTGAATGTTTTTCATATACTGAAAAGTTGTCTGGCCGTGGTCCTGGGCAACCGGCTCTAGGAGACCCTGGTTTGAGCATGGGGGCTGGACAACATGACCTACAGAGATCCTTCCAAACTCAACTATGTTGTGATTCTGCGAACCCTAGATCACAAGTAAATAAAGGTAGCTGTCCAGTGGTTACTAAATGAGCATGTCTTGTCAAGAGAGGTGGGAATTCAGACAAACATATGTGCCCTAGACAGTTGCTGGACTCAACATATGCTTTTTCTGACCGAAATTGGTCAGATGCTTATCATTCACAAAGACAATATGTGAAACTAAGTATTCACTATTTTTCAGCAGCCTTCATGCTTCCCCTCCTAGCCTGCCCCTTCTTGTCTGCATGCTGCCCTTTTCCTGTGCTGACATGGCTGTCTGTCTTGCCAAGTGGGAAATCTGCTTACAGAACCAACACTTCAGAAAGGACCTAAGCAATCCAGAAGCTTTGCCCTTCATTATCCCAGACCATCTTTTTCCTCATCTGTGCCAACATGGCTGGTTTTTATCCACAATGCGATATGCAGAGTTGGAATGAGAACACACGGGCAGAGGCAGCTTTAGCAGCTTTGTCTCAAGTGGGAAACTGAAGTGTCACTGCTCCTCAGCTTGGGTCTGCTGAACTACTTGTGATTTACTAAGCCCCTGCAGGGAGCCAGATGGTCATTTGGAACATGCTCTCCTTTTTTACAGCTACTGCATTACATTAAAGGCATCTAAAAATATCTCAGTCTTAGCACTCACTTTCAGTATAAACAATTGGTGCAGTTAAGAGGAAGGGGGTATCTGAGCACTGATGGAAAGACATGATCCAACAAATGCACAAAGCAAGTGCACGTCTGGTACTGAAAAGTGCTCTGGTACACAAGTGCTTCTGAAGATTTTTCTATTTTAGTGGAAAATAAGTAGGTTTTGAAGTAGTGGAGCATAAGTCAGGAAGGGCAGCAGTACCCTCTCAATCAAGCTGAGACACTGCTAGAAGTTACCTAAAAAACCAGCAAGCAGAAAAAAATCCCTTGCATATTTTCAAAACAGCATCCATTTAATACAGTATTCTAGCTGAAGAGGTTACAGCTAATATTTTGGAATAAACATACACTCCTAGTTTTTTGGTTGAGCATTAATTAATGAAAATACTGAGTCTACCCATATTAAATTTTTAGCAGCAGCCACAAAGAGCATCTCCCTTTATTTGAGAAAGACACAACAAAGAAATATCAATGCTGAAGAAAACAGAAAACAGAAATCACAATTGTAGGCTCCAAATGTACTCCACTAATTAGAAGACAAAAACCCCAAACAGCCAGGAAGTTAAACATAAAACCTCAGTAAAATTTTACAATCTGTTGTGGAGCTACTTGTTAAAGCATAAATGCTAGTAATGTAAATACTGTAATCTTGGCACAGCTGTCTGAGGCAGAATGTTTTAGAGGCCTATAAAATTAAGGCCAGCATGAAAGAGGTGAATAGGGAAAAGATATTGTTTACAAGACTAAAACATTTCATTTTGTACCCCTTGTTATGAGGCAGCAAAGTTACAGCGTAAAGAATTTCCTCTTTCCCTGCACCCCGCCCCAGAATACACTACATATCTGACCCATGGAACTTTAATGCCACAGGATGTTGTGTAGATCAGAAGTAAAGGTAAATTCAAAGGGGGCAAACTAGTGGCTCTGTGGAGCTTTGAGCCATATATATTGTCAGTTATGTTCTTACTCATTTTTACATGCAAAGAATTATTCATGCTTTGTTAAAGTTGAATTCCACTAATAAGAGAGTCTACCTGTGCTTCCTAATGTGACTTTTCTCTGTAATTGCTGTTTTATTTGAATAATGCAACATAGTAAACAGCCAGTGCTAAAATGATGAAATATACTTCCCCTGCTATTACATGTACACTTATGAAACCACCAGTTCAGTGGTCTGAATAGATTAAATCATCACACTCCATAGATCCTCCACACCAATCTTACTAGCACATTAGCAGCACTCTCCAGTTGCAGCCTCTGCTTGTATGTTCCTTGTCACACTCTTCTACTGCAGCCACTTCATGCCAGCAGATCTGTATCATTATTGTCACCTCTTCCCACATATTTCATACCACTTTTCCCTTTTGCTTTACAGCCAGGACTCTGTACAACTCCTTATATTCCTTCTTTTTGTATGTGTTCTGGTTATGTTTCTGCACCATGCCTGAAGCTATGCTTCTCCCCATCAGCCATACCCGCGCTTCAACTTCTGGTCTCTTTGTGCCTTCTTGCTCCTTTTTATCACCCTCTCAATATCTCAAGGAGTTCACCAACAGCACTGTCCACTTTCCACTCCTGCTAATTTGCAACCCTGCTTCTTTTATCAACCCTTGATTCCACTGTATCAATGTCTGGCCTATTAATTTTTTCGCCTTTAGCAACCCTCTTATTTTTGTTAGAGGCCAGAAAACTTTTCCCACCACCGAGTTAAATGTTCTTCTCTGAAACACACAAGAAATAGCAATTGCTGGGAAATGAATCTTACTACCATCTCATACTGAGTCTGGCTGGGATGGAGTTAATTTTCGAATTTATTTAAAGTTTATTTATAGTAGTCTGTAGGTGCTGTGTTTTGAATTTTGTGACAAAAACAGTGTTGATAACGCACCAATGTTTTGGCTATTGTTGCACAGTATCAAAACTTTCTCTTTTTCTCACTCTGCCTCCGCCTGCCCCCAGCAAATAGATTGGGGTGGGCAAGAAACTGGGAGTGGACACAGCTGGGGCAGCTGACCCAAGCTGGCCCAAGAAATATTCCATACCATGTTACACGAAACTCAGCAATAAAACTGGAAAGGCAGGGGAAGAAGAAAGTAGGTTTAGCAGTGGGGGGGAAGTAGAAATTGTATTCCAGGGTGGCCATTGCTTGGAGACTGGCTGGGCATTGGTCTGCTGGTGCGAGGTGGGAAGCAATTGCCTTTGCATCGCTTTTTTTTTTTCCTCCTTCTTTTGTTCACTTACTAAGCTGTCCTTATCTTAACCCATGAATTTTTCTTGGTTTTGCTCTTCCTATTCTCTCCCTGTGCTGCTGGGGAGGTGGAGGAGGAATAAGTGAGCAGCTGTGTGGGTGCACAGCTGCTGGCCAGCTATGCATGGTCAACCCACCACACATCTAAATCAGTTTGGAGGCCCTGACTTCAGGTGGAGACAAGGTTTACACTATTTCATTTGACACACTATCACTGGAACGTGCTTACTCTCACCTAGGATATTTCTATGGTTTTACAACGATATACCAAAATTATTAACTGATGTCAAGTTTTGTGTCCGACTTCATTCACTTGGCCAGTTTGGCTTACTACCACATAAAACATTCTGACAAGGAGATGGTTTCTTAAAAAAAAATACCTTTGTTTGTTGTGAATTCGCTGTCTCTAGCTTTTGCAGATCTCACAAAATCAGCTGCCACTATCATTGGTGTGTAACACAAATCACAACCGTACTTCCTAACCAAGGTTCTGAAAGCCAACCTGCAGACATGTGAAAATTAAGAGATAATTAGTAAAGACGTTTTTCTGATTAGCTATTCTAAAATGCAGTACTGTGGGCATGCCCAAGTGTAATCATAAGATAAAACATATCCCATGTCCATCTCTGTATTAAATAATTAAAGGAGAAAAAGGTAATCAACCCTGTTTTTACAGTCAAGATACAGTTCCTCAGAGAAAATACACTGAAAACATAGCTGACGTGACAGTTACTTACTTCGAATAGCGGACCATAGGGGCACATATTTTTACAACTCGCCCAGAATGAAACAAATCCATGGGATCTTTTAGTTGACATGGTTTAGTTTCTACGATGTCACCAGTCATGTATAATTAACAATCCTTTTAGCATCTAGAAAAACAAACAGTGTTTGTGTGTAAGTAATTCAGCTGTTTCTCACTGACCGTGCAGCAAAGCAGTACAGCGTAAGCCGGACTTGCTGTTCGCTAAGGCCTCCCGCAAGCAGGCCCTCGCCTGCGCAGCGTCAGGAACCAGCCGGTTGCCGCCACCAGCTGTGAGCGCCGGCCCTGCGCCCCGCCGGCACCTGTGACACCCCCGCTGCGAGACCGTTGTGTTCCCGCTCCCCGCGGCGCGGAGGCACGGCGGGAGGCAGGTCTCCAGCCCCGCTGCGCGGCGCAGAGCCGACCGCAGGGCCGGGCCGGCGCCCAGGGCAGCCCCCGCCCCGCCGCACCGGCCTCACGCTCAAAGTTTTCCCTCGCGTCCGGCGAGAACCGGCCCCGCCTCAGCCCCGGCCCGACGCTACGAGCTGGGCTCCCTCCGCGTCCGGGGCTGCGGCCCGGCCACCCCGGCCCGGCCCGGGCTGGCTCCGGCGGCTCGGTGCCTGCCGGAGGCGCGGGCCCGAGGGGCGCCGCGCTGCTGGAGCCCCAGCCCTCCTGCCCTGCGGGATCCCGCTGCCGCCCGCCCCGGCCCCGCGCTCACCGGCGCCCCGCCGCCGCCTCCCGCCCGCCGGGCGGCCCCGTTCCGGCGCGCGCCTTCGCCATCATCGCCGCGCGCCGCCGCCCGGGAGTGACGCGCGGGCTGCCGGCCCCTGCCAGCATGGAGGAGGCGGGGGCGGGCGGCGGCGCGGCCCCGGCCCCGGCCCCGGCCCCGGCCCTCGCCGAGCTGCTGGCGGACGGTGAGGCGCGGCCGTTGGCGGCGGCGGGCGGGCGGCGCCTGGCAGTGCTCGCGCCGGCGGGACCGCGTCGGGGCTGCTGTCCGCCGGCGGCCCTGAGGAGACGGAGGGTCCTTCGTGAGGGCGGCGTTGGGCCGGGCGGGCAGAGCCGGGCTCGGGGCCGGGGCTCGGAGGGCGGTGAGGCCCCGGCTGTCACCTCACGGACCGCGGCGGGGGCGGGAGCGGTGCTGCGCCTCTGAGCGCCCCCGCCTTGGGGAGGGGAGGGGAGGGGAGGGGAGGGGAGGGGAGGGGAGGGGGGCCGCCGGCCGAGGGGTCTCAGTGGCGCGGGCCGCCGGGTGCCGCGCTCCCCTCCGGTCGCTTGCTCCTAGGGGGGAAAAAGTGCACTGGAAGGGGAGAGGAAGGCGCTCGGGAGCGTTAGTACGCGCCGTCCGGAAACTCGGGTCTTGCTCGATCCAAAATCGTCATTGCGGTGTCACTTCTTAACTTAGTATTTTATAAACCAACACCATTGTAGGAGTCTGGTATGGTTTCCTGAAGTGGTGTCTCACGCCACCTCGATCCTCAGCGATTTGAAGGTGACTGGTGTGTGTGTGGTTGTGGGTACGGCCTCACCAGCCTCACCCTGCTTACACTGTAAAGTTTGAAGAAGAAGGTATCGGTACTTTTTAGTGTATTCTACTCAAGAAAAGGCTGTGGGGAATAAAGGAACGTGTGCTGTCTTCACCATTTACACCCCCCACCCCCAGTCTTGAGCACCAAACTTGTTTCTCTTGATTGTGGTCTCTTCTCAGATAGGTGTCTCATTTGTATTATGTGATGTAGAGAACATGTGCTGTTACCTTTGGAGAAACTGAAGGTCAGAGAACTGTACGCTTTAGGTCCATAAATATTATTTAACTGTTCTGAAGCATGAAGATAAAATCTAAATCTTTTCCAGAATGTTATGCTGACTTCTTCAGAGAAGACTTTGATGTGAAAGCTTACACTTCCCAGTCTATCCATCAGGCTGTGATAGCTGAGCAACTAGCAAAACTTGCCCAAGGTATTAGTCAGTTGGATAAAGAGCTTCATTTGCAAGTAAGTTTAAAGCATACCTGTTATTCTGGGGTGGTTGATATAAACTAGTCAAAAGCTTAGTAATCTTATGATCTTGTTGCTTCCAAAATTGCCCGGTGTACTCTGCAAGCAGTTACTAAAGGTACAACTTGCACCAAAACTAGTAGTGAATCTGATACTTAACTCAGTCAAGCCCACTCTTAACACTCCTGCCGAGAAGCTGTATACTGCTTTGTTTTCAGTTTCTGCAGCCAATCTCTATATACATGGAGGTTGCACTCTTCCTTGTAAGGACGTTCCCTGACTCTTTCCAAACGATCATGTCAGCTGTCAGAAATGCTGGCCTGTGTTTTGGGATGACAATTGTGAGAAGATAGGGAGTGATTTAACTTGCACCCTTTCATCCTGTGCTGGAGAGTAGCCTAGGCTCTAAGGCTTACCTTTAGCTGGGCAAATATAACCTCTGTTAACACACCTCCACATCTTCAGAAAGGCTTTTGAGTTTGGCTAGTAGAAGGCTTTTCGGTAAAACTTGTGGCAGACACCACAGATCCGCAGTGGACCTTACAATGAGAACACATGCTAAGTTTGTGTGTAGTTTCAAAACCTGCTTTCTCCCTCCCCCTGCCTCAATGGGTAAATTCTTCGGGAACTAGTTTCTAAATGTCATAAAGAGAAAAGAAAATAGTAAAAATGTGAATATACATTATTACTGTGTGATTAATAACCTTACATTTACAATTATTATGAAGGCGTGTTGAAATGTGATTGCTCTGCTGGCGTTAATTAAAATGTCAGCTACACTGCAGTTACTGACCCTCTTCTCGTTCTGAGCTTGCCGCTTTTGTGAATTAAAACGTGTTCTGAAAACCCTTTCATCTTTAAGGTGTGGCTGCTTTTTCCTGTGTCTGCCTAATGTAGGGATGATGGCGATACATTATTATTCCGTTCAGGCACACATCCCCATTTTTCTGTGTTGAATTCTCTGTCCTGGTTTTTTTCAGGTTGTGGCAAGACATGAAGACCTGTTGGCCCAAGCAACTGGGATTGAATCCCTGGAAGGTAAATACCATTATATTATGCTTGCTACTTCTTACAATGGAGGAAGCACTTTTAATATCTGTGCAGGGAGTGTCATTCACTGCCAGCTTTGGCCCCTAATGTTGAGGCTATGGATCTTCTGAGGAGTAACGAGGCAGCTTTTTTTTGATGTCAGTAGATGGAGCTCCAGGGAGGAGATTTGGCTGATACTTCCCTGGAATAACTACCTCATAGGAAAATGTATTTTGATAAACAGTTCTGAGCAACTTTAGCAATCAAGTCTTTTGACCTTTTAATATATTTTTCTAAATAAGCCTAATTTTGTTGCAACATTAGCTGATACCTGTTGCCGTGAGTACCAAGTTTGTGCATGTTGCATATGCATGTGTTGCATAGTTTGCAGATCTTAACCAAAGAGGCTTTAACACACAATCTCAGCTGCATTGGGATATTTTTTTCCTAGTAAGGGCCTACTAAGTTAAATACATACCTTTGTGTTATTCCACTGCTTGGGATCTGGATTTTAACATAAACTGCTGATTTTCAAAGGCCTTACTTAGGAACCATTGAATCTGTATAGAAAAATGGTTGCAGTGTATTGTTGTTGTGCCAGGAGCCCATTAGACCACCATTCTGCTCTTTGTCACTTCCTGGGAACTTCTAATGGTTTTGGGGTTTTTTTGCGCAGAAAGATATTTACCTCTTTAACATGATAATTTGCATATACTATGGGATCCAAGCATATGCCCTTTTCCCCTTCCATTTTCTAACTTGCTAGGTAATTTATCTTTGTTCCTTCTGCTTCCACGTTTTGGCATAATCAGAGAGTTTGTGGTTACTGACAGTTATAGTATCTCCTTAGTCTTTGGAACTTGTTGGAGACAGTATTTGATTGTTATCATTTGCATATAGCTATAAAAATAAAGAAATGCCTATTTAATCTAGCAATGGTAGCTCCTGAATAGCGTTTTAAATTGTTGGAAAGTTAAGCATAGGAAGACTGCAATCTGTGTTCATTCTCCAAATAAGAAGTAGATAGGAATCTCTAGTCAATCTTGTGACTGATAAATACCTCCCAGTCACAATCTTCAGCAATTTGTGCTCAGTGGAATTGTGTTTTCTGAAATCATGGTTGTTTTTGAAGGCATTCCTTCCTCAAGTTGCTCTGAGGAAAGAATGAAGTATTTCAAAACAACATTTCAGTTATAAAATATTTCTATATGGCAGGTGTGGTAAATAATGCGTGTTTTACAGCTAATAACCCAAAGTAAAAATAAAATCTAATTCACCTCAAATTTGTTGAAACTTCTCCTTTTACTTAGGGTTATGCTCTTTAAGAGGCCTTTCCTGTGTGTGAGGGAAGGAGAAGCATGCAGAGGTTCTGATCCAGAAAAGTATTTGATACTTGAGACATCAGTAGAAACTTCAGTCTGCAGTTGCCAGGACAATCGAAAGTCTGTGCACACAAAGATGATGTTTTACATTTTGCAAAACTTTGTCTCTGCCCTGCTTGCACTACACGTGATATATGGTCACTGTAGAAGAAACGCTGAGTTAAGATTCATGAGAAAAAGAAAAGATGGATGTCAACAGAAATTTTAATTATGAAGTTAGAAACACATAGCTCTTGGTATGTTTAGCAAGAAAGTCGGCAAGTGAAGACTATGGAACTAATTCACAGAATGCACAGTCATCTGGATGTGTGAAAGTAATCTCATTAAACATTTCAAATTGATATACCCAGCTTGTAGAGTGCTTTCTTTTCTAGGTCTGTGCACTTCTAGTGGTACACTGATCGGGTATACATACTCTTTTCTGTCTGTAGGTAGCTCAATAGATATCTTGAACTACCTGTTAGCTCAAGATAGGCTAAATAGTATCATCTTGTATCATACGCAGCAGATGGAGAGGGTAGATTGCCTCTTCACCCATCCTAATTCTGCCTTCTGGCAAGAGGACTGCTGTATGCTTTATAGCAATGTCCCAGTCATAGATACAGCAATGTCATGGTACTGGCCCTCCCTCATTATTGAAATGCAGAAGAGAAAATTCAGCCTATTTTGCCAGCTTTTCACTGTATCTCCTATCCTTTGATGTGTGAGAATTGCGTGCCTGCCATTCCATGTATAAATGTCAGAGAACTCCCGCGTCTGTCACTTAGCCAAGTTAATAATTCTGAAATACGGAGAAGATGGGAGTTGGCATATTTATACAAAATACGTGACGTATAGTCCCAGTACAGGACAAGCTGAATAAAACTATTAGCAGTAGTTATGTTTATCTTCCATCTTACTGTATCACATTGCAGTTTTATCCAATTTAATGATGACATGCTTGCAAACAGGGCTTTACAAAAATGTAGTAGGTTTGAGGATGCTAACAATAACTGGAACAAAAATAATTTCATAGACCTGGGTTCGCGTAACTTAATTAAATTCTCAGCAGGCTGATTCCATATTCCAAAAATTACTGCTACCCTTGACTACTTTGTTTGCAATTTAACAAGAAAAGAACAAGCATGCTTGTGGGCTTTCTTTGTGCTGCTTTGCCAAACTAATCTGGAACAAACATGATTAGGGTAGTTTGCTCTGTTTGTAATCTAAATTAGATGACGTCACGATGACATTGATAGTTTACTTTTTGCTAAAGATGCTTATGCACAGGAAGAAAACCTCCTTGAAATAGAATTGGTTATCAGTCCTCTTTGTCTATTGGTTTCTCTGAACTATCTAGTCACTATGTTAAATAAATAGTGTTAAATAGGTTGTGCCATTTTTGTATATCATGTTCAGCTGTTTGTAGCAGGTTATGTGCCTTTGAACAGCAGTCCTGATCGTCATCCTCTTAGAAAGCGACATGCTCTAAATGTTATTTGAAACTTAACGTATGATGAATTTCAGAGTGATATTTCTTCTGTAGGTATGTGTTCTCTATCAGTAAATTTTCTGTAACATCCAGTAAGTGACCTATTACCTGCTCAGTTTATTTCCAAATATGCTGTGTTTTATTAATTTCAATCTGTTTGAATGCTTTGTTGTAAAGGGGAAAGCTGGGTTTTTTCTGTGCTAAAGTAGTCTGCAGTAGTTACTGTGATTTGAAGAATAGTTCTATAATTGACAGGTGTTCCCTGTAAAAAATATACTTTATTTTGCAGGTGTCCTCCAAATGATGCAGGCTAGAATTGGTGCTCTACAAAGTACTGTTGATAGGTATGCCATTCATTATGCAATTAGAAAGTATAAATTCTTAATTGTTCTATCATACTATTTATTAATACTGTTATAAATGAATTTCTCTTGTTTTTAGAATTAGAGTAAAAATTGTTGACCCCTACAACAAAATAGTGTCTCGCACGGCTCAGCTAGCAAAACTTCAAGTAAGTTTTATTTAAAAAAATCTTTTTGAATGTGTATTGTTTCCCAGTTATCAGACATTGGTGGGATTTTCATACTCCAGTAGCCTGTAGCTTGTTGTCAGTATTTCCAATGAAAATCAGTGTTTGTGTGTCTCTTCGTGAAGTACTGAGAAGTGCTTCGTACTGCAAAGTAGGAAACTGACCTTTGCACTAGCTAAGTTTTTGTAGAGATGGAGGGAAGGGCTGTCTGAGTACAGCTTAATTAAATTCTCATTACTGTTTGTGTAATTTTGGTATTTAACGTTATGGTGCCATTGTGCAGAAGATGCTTTTCTCCTCTAAGTTGATGCATGCTTGACTGCAGCTTAGTAAAGAGTTTGGGAATGAATTCTTTCAAAATAGTCAAGATGCAACTTATGGAGCCAGTTGTGGTTCTGGAGTTTTATAAGCCCAGCTACATTGTTGTCCCTGTCTTTTGATTATAAGTGGAGTCTACAGGAGAATGTAAATCTCTGTTACAGGATACCAGTGGGAGAGAGCTTATCACAACAGTGGTGAGATTAAGTGTAAAACACTTCCACTATTAATTTTATAATAGTTGAAAACTATTCCATAAATCTTCAGTCACGTAGCTGCATTCTATTCAGTTTATGATTTGAAAAGCAACACAACTCCAAATCCACAAGTGTTTAGTGAGTTATTGTTTCAACTATTTGTCTTCACAAGTTTACCTTAGCTTTGCAGAACTAGGAACTTATCTTGTAGTAGCTGAAATTTGAGCTGTGGCTATACTCTCAAGTAGATTGCCATCTGCGGGTGACTGCTGTTGTACAGCAGAGTAGATGAAGCTCCAAACTGTCACGCAGTTTCTAGTCTGGGGGCTGGTGGAACAGCTGCACTAGTCTCTCGGTTGAACTTCTACTGTTTTCTACATTACTTTCAGAAGTTCAGCAGGAAGCTCTCAATACTCTCTTCAGCCAGTTTGTCTAGCTGCTTTTCAAGTCCAGCTGTTGCTGTTTATGCCCCCGGGCAAAACTTCCTGACTTCTGTGTGGCAGGTTAAGTGCAGGTTTTTTTTTTGTTCTCTGAAGTATGTTGCAGCTGTGGAAAAGATTGCGGGAATTTGGGGCTAAAGATGATGATCATTTCTGCCCTGACCTTACACAAAGTCAAACTGCAGAAGGTCGTCTGAGAAGAACGAGTCCCTGAACTTAGGAAATGTTTCTTGGGTGTTCTTTGCTTCCTCTTTGCTGTAGCAGGGAACCATGGATTTTCCTGTGGTGTGAAAGCAGCATGCATCCAGGGTCAGCATTACTCAGTCTGTGCCAGGGAACTTGTAATATCTGGCTTTTCTTGGCTTTAAGTCAGAAAAAAGAGGTGCAGGGTAAGGGGAGCCTGCTAGGCTATCCTTCCTAGCATCCAAATCCCCTTACTTACCTCAGTGTAGAACGAGGAATGATGATTCCAGCATCTTTGCCAGCGAGAGTCTATCCTCAGCATGAGAGCTGCTGTCCCTTCTTGTGGCAGATACATAGCGAATGCTTTATGTTGCTCTACACTGCTGGGAGGAGTTGAGGGTCAGGACACCTGAATTATGAAATGAAGCTGGACCTATGGAGAGTTGAGTCAACAGGCCTCTGAAATCTCAAGCCTCCTGCCTCCCCAAGATGTACTGCTGTTGTGTCTCTTTACCCAGGTGCCTTGTTTGTTCAGGAAGGAAGGGCAACAACACAGCAAACAGTTCGCTTCCTGTCGGTGGCAGGGTTTGTGACATGAAATTGCTCCCAAATGCAAGACTTGTGGCATGGGACACTTTCAAACTTGCTAATTTTATCAGTTGATGTACAGTTGGTAGAGTAAATGGATGACTGATAAGAGAGGTTGCTCTCTGTCAAAATCTGTAGGGTTGGCAGGTATATTTTGCTGAACTGTGTGGTGTTCAAGGGCCTCTTGTACTCATGATGGTATTATTTTGGTGCTTCTCCATTGATTGCTGTGGGACTGCTCACAAACTGAAGGAATATTTGGCTTGCATAAAGCTGGATTTTGCCATCCTTAATTGTTTTTAATATAGTCTAGCTTTTTCATAAACATTGTCTCTGCAAATTCTTTGTCAAACTTCATATCTAGTCCTGAATTCTAAATCTCTGCTGTGTGCTTGTGTATATTATGTCTTGCTCTGCTCTTAGAGCTTCATGGCATCCCAAGGGAGCAGCAGACTCACAAAGCTTACTTCCTACTTTAAATCATACTGTCCTCTTCTGAGTCTTTCCGTAGTAGATCACAAGCTAAATGGGAATAGTTAACAGTTGAAATATGTAGACAGAGTTTGTGTTTCAGAGGGTTATTTTCTGTGCAGCTCTGTCTAACCAAGTGTTTCTACTCGCTCTCTTAATTTCAGATATCTCAGTGTTTAAAAATGCTTATGAGCCAAATTTTTAAAACCTTCTTAAAAATGATAACTCAGTATTTTAAAGTTATTCTCTCTCTCAAATATTCACCAGTAGCAGATTTTATCCAGGTGCTACCGTAACGAAATAGTAAATGTAGTCTGAAGATAGTGGACTGTCTCATCTCTCTTCAGGCTTCTGTTATATATATGTTCAATTACATTGTGATCTAGCAGATAAGTGCAATTGCATATATGAGCTATGCACTGGCACATTTTCAAGTGGTCCTCTATAATTAAGTCTTCTTTCAATAACTTCTTAAAATTAACTTGAGATTAAAAGTAAGAGGCTATTAGATTGCTCAAACTGTGGCAATGATGTCTGTTAGTGTAGATATGTTGCCTTAAATTTCAGGAGATAACTAACAAGTAATCTCCAGAAAAATCTGCTTTTATTTTTAATTTTACTAAAACCACTGGGACTAACTCGGGGCACTGGCTTTTCTTGCTTGAACAGTGGAATTCATTCCTTCTTGGATGGAAGCATCTCCTTTAGAGAAGCATACTGTATCAACTCAGGAAGGGAAGGTTTCCTGAATCAATTCAAACTTCTGTTATGCAGGTGGTCAGGTTAGAGGATCTAGCATCTGTGAACAACTCCACTAGTAGATACAATTTTTTATTTTCGTTACATGGTCCTCATATATTGTACTCTATTACAGTGACTGGGAGTTTTATTAAGTTGAACAAGTCATGTAAATGGAGATACTTGGGTGAAACAGAATCTTTGTCAAGGGCACAATGCAGTAGCAATCATTGTGAAGTTAAGAGTGCATCTTCAGTGTCTTTGGATTTTTCTCCTCTTTCTAATTAACAGGGCCAGAAGTTAAAACTTTTTTTTTTGCTCTTGTATCTAAATGGAACTTTTCCCATCTCTTATTCAGTTTGATAGTCCTTTTAAAAGATTGCTTCTTGGGATAGGAGATAAGCAACAATCAAATGAAAAAGAAATAATCTTTTGGCTTGTAAAGTAAAGATGGTCAGAAGATAACTGAAGTTGGATTCCGAGGGAAAAACATTAGCCAGAGGTACATGATTGGATTAGAGAGTAATTAAATTTGAAAGCAAAGCAGTAATACTATGCCCTCTTATTTGGCGAAGGACAGTGCACTATATAAAAAGCTACTTTTGATTCATCTTGCAGAAGTTTAGTTTACAGATATGAAAGTGATATGTGGATCAAGCTTTTTCTAATTAAAGAAATGAATTAATAAAAACTAATACATTAATCTCTCAAAGTAGGATAAGCCCCACTTGGTTCTCCCTAATGGTAACAGAAATCATGTGGTTAAGTTGTCTTAGAATGCTCAGGAAACTTGCACTTCAGACTGTGATACAGAGCCAAAAGCAGCGAGACTAACTGTGCTTTTGGTGATTTGCCTTAGTGGGGCTTTTTCTAATTTTTCCTTTTTGTTCTGTCTAGATGTTTAACAAAATTAAACTATAAATATTTGTGTTTTGATTGCTTTGTGCTGGCATCAGGAAGAGACTGAGAAGTTGTGCAGTCCACTGAATATTGGTTGAAATGGCTCACTTGTGTATGTTTTCATATGTGTACTTCAACATTAGTTTTCCAGACATTAACTTGAGTCTAAAAAAGGGGTTCAAAGTCTGTCAGATACTAAGTATTTTTTAAAGTAATTTTAATTTAATTTTAATATCCATAAGGTAAATATTTCAGGAGGCTTTGTCAGGGAAAATACCTCAGAACAACTATGTCTTACTCGTTCCAAATTTCTCATTTACCTCTCGTGTTAACGTGATTGCAGATGTTGGACTGTACCTGTGACTGTACTGAAATCCACGTACTTTATCTTCTCCTGAATTGCGTTTCTGAGTTCTAGTTTATATGTTACCCACTCCAGAACGTTGCTTCTCCCGTAGCGTGTACCTCCCAGCCCCACTGATTCAATCCCGCCCTAGAGGAACTCTACATTTGATGTAAATCTTACTGTTTCTCTGTCTCTATTATTTACTGTGTAGAAGGAGAAAACCTGTTTCAAGACTTCAGTTGAGTGAAAAATTATGAAACTCTTATGTTTGATTCAGATGTCAGCAATGCCTTTTTTTCTAAATGGGTTTGAACAAAAACATACACAAATATGTTTCCTGAAAATTTACATGTGCATCCATCTTAATTTTTAGCCAAGAATGCAGTGTATTTTAATAAACCTATGAAAGAATATGAACTAACAGTTGGCTGAATGAAGGTGACCGGCCTTCTGAAAGTTTTGCTGAAAATGAGATTTTCAGCATATATAGGATGTATGTGTAGCGTATGTAGGATATATTCCTACCGTAAGAGTTAATATCTATAATAACAATTTAGCCTTTACGTTTTCTTGTCCTCTGAAGTAAGTGCTGCCATTTTGCTTATTTTGGAACAATGTTTGATTGGCCAGGCCAACTTCCTTAATTTTACTAAAGCTTACAGAGGGGAGGAATATTGAGGAATGTAAAATAAAGCTCACTTCTAGTTAGAAACAGGACATGTCTCTGTCAGAGGGTTCTGAGTTTCCTTTTTTTTTTAACTAGTAATGACAGCATAATCTCAGTAGTCCTGTGAATGTAATTACTAGCTTTTGAAAATATTGGTCTATAATGCATAAAATCAAGTTAAAAAATCCTGAAAAATGGGATTTCAGTGTTCTAAAGTTGCTTGGTTTTATTCACATTTATATTTCCTTTTTTCATTAAAATATTTCCATATTTGAGGCCTAATATTATGTGATCATAATGGACTGATAATATCCCCTAATGCTACGATTTCTCTGCAGGCTGCCTGTGACTTGCTGCGGAGGATAATACGCATCTTGTATCTCAGTAAGAGACTTCAAGGACAACTGCAGGGAGGAAGCAGAGAAATAACAAAAGCTGCCCAGAGTCTCAATGAACTTGGTGAGTCCTTCGCAGTTACTTTTAGAGGTGTTTTTAGCTTGCGCTCATATGACTTACACTAGTGTTTGACTTAAAAAACCAAAGAAACCCCCAAAACTTTTTACTATGGTTCTTGCTGTCTGCTTCTTGATTTGAATTCAGAAATGGTATGGACAGAACTCATTAGTACCTTCAATTTTTTTGTATGACTTCTGTAGATAAAGGTATTTAAGAACATGAAAATTCTATGATAACTTATGTTCTTTTGGGCAACATTTTTTTTAAGCAATTAATTTCTTATTGGTGTATGTTTGTATAAAATGTGTTCAGAGGCAGCAGATAAATATTTAGCTTTTGAAGACATTGCACTACAATAAGGCATAGCTTGAATTACAGTTTACATCCCAAAAGAAAATTATTGGCCCTGTGACTTTTATGAAAGCCATATGTGATACGATATACAGATACCTAACCTAATTCAGATACTGGAAGCATTCTGCTCCAGTAGTGACTAATTTACCCTGTATTTTAGTGGCTTCTAGGAAAAATGATGAAATAGTTCTCGTGAAGCTCATGTTACGTTGCTAGATTGTTTTCTGTACTTGAGCTAGCTTGGGTACTTCCACACTGTGCTGCAGGATACAGTGAGGAACATCCCATTACTCTTGGAGATCAGTCTGTGGTGTTGTATATGGTATCTTGCCAGCTGTTTCTCCTTTGGTTTAATGGTATTCAAATTTCAGCTTCCAAAAATGGGTTGTGGGAGGGCTGAACTATCAAACATTCAGAATCATCCTGAGGTTTATTGTGCATATTTGTCACTACTGGTCTTTTTATACTGTGTAATCAAAAAATTATTACACAATGACTTAGTCTTACAATTAGCAGATGCTGTGTTGCAAAGAAAGTTTTTATGTTTATTTAGTATATCAGTTTGACTGAAGCACTTAAGCAATTGTGGCATTCTAAGCTAGGATATTTTTTTCTAATTTTCTATTTTTTCTAATTTTTTATTTTCTTTCTATTTTGGTCTCCCCTTGCATCTTCAGGATATATAAAGTAATACTGTCTTTTAACTACATGAGTTACAAGTCTTGTGGGATTAATTTGGATGCTAGATCCTTTTCAAATAATTAGTGCAATTTAATGGTAAAATCTGAGATGTTTATCTTGTGTAGTTGTTAGTATTTCTTTCAAGAAAATGCCTTTTATTGCTCTCCTTCCTCTCTTTTTCTTTTGCATTTTAAAAAAGAGCTTCCACTTTCTTGTGTTAAAGTGTAACAGTCCTTTGAGTTTCTTGTTTTCAAATATGTGGTCTTTTCCTGAAGCTTAGAAAAGTCTGAATAATTATTATTAAAGATGGAGGGAAATCTGTCCCCTTAGGAATCCCTTTTGAGTTTCATCCTACAGTCCATAGAGGGGGAGCCAAGGCTTGTGGTACTTAATTTAGTCCTTAATTAATCCTTAATTCTGGATGGTTTATGGCCAGGTAAAATCCCTTGTCTACTGTCATTTCTCTCTCCCTCTCTTTTCCTGGTATCTCTTCATTTCTTCTCTCTTACCACTCCATCTGCATCCCTCATCTTTGGCTATCTGGTCTTTGTTATCCTCTGCTGCCCATCTTGGCTGCTCTGAATTCTTACTGCCTCCCAGCTGGCCATGACGCACAGCACCCGGGTGGATGGCAACACCCTGCCGAGGAGCGGCTGGTGGGGTGGATGGAGGTGTCTGCCCTGTGTGGTGAGGTGGTGGCTTGCTGGCTGTGGGGTAGCTCTGTTCAGAGGGGAGGGAAGTGTGCAATGGCTGGAGCTACCACGTTTCAGGGTACCGCAGTGGGAGTCAGTGGGAAGGTGGTGTGTTGCAGGGAGGCTGGATTTTGGGGTGTGGCTGGGGAAGCACTCTGCTGTGCTTCTGGCTTTGGAAAGCATTGGGATGTGTGGGAGATCTGTGGGGTGGAGGTGGTGGTGGCATGGAGTCGGAGAGCAGTGAGGCTGTGGCGACTTGGTGTGAGGCTGTGGAAATGCTGTGCTTCAGAAAGATGGGAAATGCGATGTAGCGCTCTGTGGCATCAGGAGGGTGGGGAGCA
This sequence comes from Morus bassanus, assembly GCA_031468815.1. Taxonomy (NCBI): domain Eukaryota; kingdom Metazoa; phylum Chordata; class Aves; order Suliformes; family Sulidae; genus Morus; species Morus bassanus. Next base: position 69,183,702 of record CM062571.1, read on the forward strand.
TGGGGAACAGAAACTGGGCACTGGTTATTCGGTGGTGAGATATGAAAGTTTTGGAGGGCTTGGGAAGCACTACAACGTCTGATGGTAGTAAATAGGTGGTAGACATGAGTGGTGTGAAAGCCTGGTATTGGGTAGGGAGCTCTGTGTCACGGAGGCTTGCTTTTAAATTGGGGATCATGGCCAAGATTAATAGTAATTTGTGTTTTTAGTCAGATATTTCTGAATACCCCTTTTGGCTCTCATTCAGGCAAAAATTCTTCTCATTGTTTGTTACCTTTCTGTTGTACGTGTGGTGCAATATAATTTCTGCTTTGTTGAAATCAGCAGCACTGTGATATTACCGTGAAAGCTTTGCACTTTATATACCTTTTATTACTTATAGGTTATTCTGGGTAGAATCTTGGGTTAACTGGCCATTTATGTACCATTATACTCTGTGTGTATGTTTGGGGGACACAAACTTGGGTGTGCCTGTTTAAGTATATGTATTCAACATATATTTTCTCAGGAAATCTATGTTAGTTCACTTACAGCGTTTACTTAGATGTGTCTTGAAGTTTATTTTGCAGTGATGGGAAAAGATGTGATAAAAATATAAAGTCCTGGAATTGGATAGAAATATGGGTCAATCAGAGGAACTACAAGAAACAACAGCTTTTACTGTGAAGTTTTTTTTTTTTTTGGACACTTTGTTAAATTGCTAGTAGTCTGCAAATCTCCAACTTCAGTGGATGATGTTAGGAACTGAAAGAATTTGGTAATATTTTCACTGAGATCTCTACTTTAAGCTAAAGTAAATCTAAAATTCCTTTGTGTTGGACTTTCACATTCTTTGAACTTAACTTACAACTTTGGCACAGTAAGAAGAAAAACTGAATTCCCTCTGTAATTTTTAGAGACTAAATGTGATTAATATGTGTGTGTGTGTGTGTGTGTGTGTGTGAATGTAAAAAAAAACCCCAAACTTTCTTCTGCAATTCCTCCACCTCCCAAGACACTTCTTTGGGTTCTCCAGCAAAGTAGAAACAGAACTGTGATAGTCCATTGAATAAGCTATTAGCTGCTTCTCTAGTGATGAGTCTTCATGTTATACAATCCAATTCAGGATAGGTAAAGCAAGTGGTATATTCAGATGTCACACAGTGCCTAATGCAGTGAATTACATGCCCTGACTATGCTTCTTGGTGTTATTTTAATACAAATATTTTATAAAGTGAAAAAGAAACATTCCTAATTGAGTTTAAACCATAGAATGTGACAAGAAAATGGTACACTATATGCAGTTCCCTTTCACAGAACAATTCTGCAGGTATTAAAAAATCTGCTGTCTTCTATGTGGGTATGCAGAAATTACTGTCAGTAACAGTGGCCAGTAACTGATCAGATGAAGATGAAAAAATTTTTAGTTGTGCAGCGAATGGCTAGCTTGACTTTGGACAGGTTGTTAATTTCATCTGTTGGTTAGAGCTAGCTCTGGACAGCAAAGGTTTTATATCTTTTGCCTGTTAAATACCTATAACTAATGTCATCATTATTCATATAAATGCCTAGGCTTCTTTTAATTATAATAAACTCCTATCTCTGTATATGGTTGTATTACAATTTATTTCACAGCAAGTAAATTTATTTCCTTGAATGACCTTGTGAGCGTATAATGCTTGTAGGCAGCCTCTCACGGCAGCCATAGTTTTGCTCTTTTGTAAACTCAGAGTTAGTCTGTGACTGAGCTGTGCAGCCGTAAAATGAAGGGGAAGGAGTCTACTGAAATACAGTTTTGGGTGTCTTCAATACAGAAGTTGCTCCAGGACGATACTACCTTCAATGTAACTTATGAGAAGAGAGGATGGGGGAAGATGGGACTATGATATTACTTTAAAGCTAAATAATTCTAGAGAAAAGGCAAAATATTGTCAGTTACAGAAGTCTAGCTAAAATGGAGAAAACCCTACATATGTTTTGTGCTCTTTATAAAGAGGGAGCAAAGCTTACACATGGCAGCTATTTAGGCTTAACATGACAATAGAAGACTTAAGGGAAATTCAAAGAAATAAAGCTCAATTTTGATGATACTTGTAAAGAAGTGTAGCTTGGTTGGAGAAAACTGAAATTAGTGAAGATATGCAGGATACTGGGTGGAATATGATTTGAAAGAAGTTTTTTGGCTATGCCTGGAAGGCCTCTTTGTAGCTGGCATAATGTTGTTGTTGGTAGCCCTGTCTTCTAAAGTGCACTCCAGCACTAGTGACATCTGCACAAAGGTGACAGTGATCTTGGGCCTGAAAAATTCCTTTGTGGAGGCTAGAAAAAAATTGGACTTAGTGCCTTTCTAAGGTAAACAAGGTGTGTCATGATATCATTTAAACAATAAAAAGCCTGGATATAGCCGACACGTCTGTTAGAATAAAAATTAGAGGAAATGGGGGGAGGAAGATGACCTCTTCCCTGCCTGCCTTAATGGGGATTGCATTGGCGGGACCTTGTCTCGTCCAGTATTGAGGTTTCTCTGTTTCAGTGTGCTTTTCTAGTATTCCTACTACATTTAGTATCCTGGAGTTTCCACTGAAAGGGAATACAATTGTAAAGATTGTGAAGTTATTTAAAGTATTACATCACTTGTCACCCAGCTTGTGTCACACAGTAATGCAAAATAATGCTTGATAGTGGGAGAGAATTAAATTTCTTTGTGAAAATTCACTGTTTGTTTTTACACTTAGTTCTTGTAGTTATGTGTTGTAGTAATGTCACATGGTCTATGTTTTCCCCATCTTTGAAATTGCTTATGAAGTTAAATAGATAAAAGTCTTTCCAAGCATTTTAAACTTAGGAAGTCTATTTTTTTTTTCCTTCTTTTTCTCTGTTGCTGTTCAAACTTGGACCTATTCCATAGAAAGGAGAGTGTGTTCCTTTGTGTGCATATCTATGTATGTTTATGTCTATTCAACAAATATAAACAATGTGTATATTCATCCAAATGTATCTCAACTGCTTTTCAGAGAAATCTCATAATTCTTAGTGGTTATCTTTGGGGACTCCTGGGGAGGGAGATGAGATTCCAGAAGATGGGAGAACTTGCCTTATTGAAATAGAACTCGCTGGCTCCTATTTCATTTAGTCAACTCAAACTAACTTGACTTCCTTAAGCAAAGAAACTCTAGAGCAAATGAACTATTTGTAGGAGTCTAGAATATAAAAGTGCTGTTAAATAGTAGGCCACTTAGATTTATCAGAATGAATTGTGTTTAACCAACCACATTTTCTTTGTTGGCAGCATAACAGGTCTTAGAACTAGAGAGGTCAATGATTGTCTTGTAGTTTGATTTAAATAGGGCTCTTGACACCTTGTCACACTAGCAGGATCAGCAATATAATCCAGATGAAAACATTGTGCCATGAATGCAGAAGTTTTGAGAAAGCTGTACCCCAAAAGTTGTCATCAGTTGTTCACTGTTGCCCAGCAATATATCAAGTGGGGTTTTGTTGAAATGTGTTCTGCAGCTGGCTCGTGTTTTCATTAATGACTTTAGTGATGTAATATGGTATATCCTTATTAAATTTACAAGTAATAATCAAGCAGAGAAGAATAGAAAGTATGTTGGGAAACAGGATTAGAATGAAGAATATACTTAGCAAATTGGAGATACGTCTTAGCTGAACTGATTGCATTTCTCTTCCAGACAAGTGCAAAGTCCTAGCAATAAGTAGTTGTAGTTAACAGCGGGAATAGGAGAAATGACTGTATTTCAGTCAAACAGTTCCACAGAGAGGCTTGTAGTTCCTTACGAATTGAGTGCAAGCCAGTTGTTCATTTGTTTTGTAGCAGCGTGACATTGTTGGCAATGAAATTTGTACTTATCTTTATAAGGAAGGGTATTGTGTGCAAGGCACTTGAAACAAATCTTTTGTTCGTGCTTCAGCTTGAGTATCAAGTCCCTTTTGAGGCACCTCATTCAAGGAAGATGTAGGCTAGTTGGAGAAAGTCCTAAGTACAGCAGTAATGATGGCTGAAAGTCTGAGGATGGGCAGTGGGTGGAGGAACTGAAAGTGTGGGGCTCTTTGGTTTGGAGAAGAAGGGTCTGAGAGGCAGAGTAACATTCTTCAGATAAATACGAGTTTTTCAAATGGGAAGGGAGTAAATGGCTCTCCATATCCACTGTGATCAAAAGAGTCAGTAATGGGCCTGAAATTAAGCAAAGAAAATATTTATCTAAAATGTTAGGAAAGATTTCTGCCAGTAATCGTAATTTCAGGGGAGCTGTGAAGTCAGTATTTGAAGCTTTTTTTAAAAGCAGTTTAGACAAAGCATGTATCAGGAATAGTTTAAATACAGGTGGTTTTGCCCTGAAGTAAGAGTAAGACTGAGTAAGCTGACTTGCTACCAGTCCTTTGTTTCTCTGAAATGCTCCCTGCCAACTCTGTTAATAGAAAACGTATTATAGGGAAGTTTTGGTTTTGGTTTTTGGTGGTATGTTGTGGTTTGTTTTTTTTTTTTTTTTTTTTTTTAAATTGGACTGCTTCATGTAAAATTTGCTTCCCACAATTTGGTTTGTTGGGCACTGTGCCCAGATACCTCCTGGAATATTAGGACAGTGTGACTGGAAAATTCATGCCATCACTTTAGTTCAGCCTCTTCTTATCACTCCTTCAGATGAGATAGTAGATAAATCTCCTCAAAGACCTTCAGCTCACTCCTCTGACACAATTACTTCTCTTCTGGTTACTCACTATGTGACTGACATTCAGGTTAACTTCACACAGTTCATGTTAGTGGAGCTGCAAAAATTGGCCCTCAAAGCTGTTACGTCAGTATTCTCTAGGAGAATGCAGTGAGCAGAAGGGAGGTGGTGCTGACTATGTGAATGTAAATGTTATGCATCTAATTTTTTTACCTTTGCCAGGAAAGAAGGCAAGCTATCCATTTCTCAGTGACCCAACTGTTTTTAAGATGTTAATTTACTCCTGGAAGTTTTTAATCATAGAATAGTTTGGGTTGGAAGGGACCTTTAAAGGCCCTCTAGTCCAACCCCCCTGCAGTGAGCAGGGACATCTTCAACTAGATCAGGTTGCTCAGAGCCTTGTCCAACCTGACCTTGAATTTTTCCAGGCATGGGGCATCTACTGCCTCTCTGGGCAAGGTGTGCCAGTGTTTCAACACCCTCATCGTAAAAAATTTTTTCCTCATGTCTAACCTAAATCTACCCTCTTTCAGTTTAAAACCATGACCCCTTGTCCTATCGCAACAGGCCCTGCTAAAAAGTCTGTCTTGTTTCTTATAAGCCCCCTTTAAGTACTGAAAGGCTGCAATAAGGTCTCCCCGGAACCTTCTCTTCTCCAGGCTGAACAACCCCAGCTCTCTCAGCCTGTCCTCGTAGGAGAGGTGCTCCAGCCCTCGGATCATTTCTGTGGCCTCCTCTGGACCCGCTCCAACAGTTCCATGTCCTTCCTGTGCTGAGGGCTCCAGAGCTGGACGCAGCACTGCAGGTGGGGGCTCACCAGGGCACAGGGGCAGAATCGCCTCCCTTGACCTGCCGGCCATGGTTAATATTTGGGCATGATGATGAATATTTTTTTGTGTTTATCAAAATACTAAGCACTACTAGTCAGTATTCAGGAAAAAACAGTTCTAATTTGTTGAAAATTTAAATAACTCATTTAATAGTAAGTGTTCATACTTGTTTGATTTATAGTGATTTATTTCATACATATCTATTGCAAGGTGGAATTATCTGTAGCTATTGTTTCCACAGTGTGCCTTTATTAACTGGGTATTAAAACAGTGTTAATATTCTGACTAAAACAGAGAGACTTATTCTGAAGTGATTGCAGATTGGCTGACTGTCCTTCAGGTTAAATATTGCTGTATAAAAACTATTCCATTTTAACTGCTGAAGTTTTTGAAGTAACATTAAATATGTGTTATGTATCTATGCACATGTATTACTAAATTTGCAATGGTAAGCTGTATGAACACCTGCCATAGATACTATGGTAGCTATTTTTCACTGCTGCCTTCTTTCCATATCATATTCAGCGATGAACTTCATTTTTTTTTCTATTCCAAGCAAAAATTTAGAGTGTACGATTGCCAAGCCAGATCTTGCGTTGAATCAAACTGCAGTTAAAGTGAGGAAGGACTTGGTTACTGTCATGTCGGTGAGGTCTTTCACTGCTGGGACACAGAGCAGACAGATTTGTTGATATAAATATTGCTTTGTGCAGTTTCTGATGAGAACCAACGCGCGTCAATCTGGAGAGAAAAGTTGCTTTCATGGTACTTTTGCTTAAGGATTTAGATGCAGTACAATTTAATGCCTTGTGCAAGACCTAGTGTCCTCTAAAATAATATAGCATATGTCTGTGTAGCACAATGCACTTTTCTGTAGGGGTAACTGAACTGACTTGGTTAATAGAAATTACACGGCCATGCTAGCACGATGCTTTGCCTGCGGTAATTAGTCCTGCTGAGAATGACTGAATTGTATTACTGGCTCAAAGCCATCTGCATTATTTTTGAATGTCACTCTTTTGGGTGGTACATCTGCATCCATAGTAAATGCAAATATCTTGCTAAAACATTTTTCTTCTGTACCTGGTGGTGTTAACAGTAACTGCTGGACCTTCACTGACATTGTTTGGGCTAAAATATACTATGCCTTTCTGTAGTTGAGGTAATCTCTATGTTCTTCTATTTCATGTTGTTCCTTTCAGTTGAGTTGGGTTGTTGTTTTGTTTTGTTTTTCCTGAGGCGCTGTTACCATAAGGTGGAAGATTTTACAAAAAGTTGTTGCACAAAGTTTTATTTGTAGTATTCCAGGCCAAAAAAACCTCTCTGTTGGGATGGTCAAACAGACATACAAATAATTTAAAAGCCTTAATATTTGTAGCTTTAAAACAAAGTCTTGAACTGTTCAGAAGCGGAAAACTCATTTTTATACAAAAGCTTAATTTTTCCAAAATCAGACTTACAAAAAATTTTAAAAATAATGAGAAGTTCTTCACAAACATGAAGCCAGTGTCACATGTGAAATACATATAGAATACACTGTCTGAACTGCTTTTCTTCAGCATCTCTGGTAAAAACTGAAAATGATGGCCTGTTGCTGTAGTTACATCGTGATTATATGGTTAATAGTGCATTCAATCACAAAACAATTGTATCATATATAATAAATAAATATATATATACCAGAAACTGTTTCTCATGGATAATACTGTTCATTCTGTGGCAGTCAGATATATTGCAAAATACTTATTCTTTATTTTTAATGTGATAATGTATGAATGTAAGCTGAATGGTTCTATCAAGAACAGAGGCAATTGAAGTTATTTTATATATAAAAAGATAAAGAAAGAAAAAAAGCATATTTGTAATGCTTCAATTTACTGTGTTTAGAAAGGTTTTGGTTTTATTAGCTGATCTGTCCTTTCAAGGAAAGGAGTGGTGTGAAAGCTATGGATAGTTAGTGCTAACAAAAAATCCTCCTGGTTACTAAGACGACCTCGTTATTTTCTTAGTGTTGTCCCTGGCTTCATGTTTGCCAAAGTCACTACTTGATTTATTGTAAATTAACATAAAAGGAAGAGCTATTCAAGCTTCTGCTGAGTCATGTTATTTCATGAATTATGCTGTACAACCACATATTTTGTGTAATGAGTGTAGAAGCTAGTCCTTGTGCTCTTCTGTAGTTGCTATACCACCCACTTATTTCTTTCTCTGTTTCAATTATGCATACAGCAATCTTGTTCTAGGCCATCTTCTTTTATTTTATGCCATCTTTACCTTTTATGCAGAGTTGAGGAGCTTCTGTGGATATTAATTTATTTCTTGTTGGCTTTTGAAATAAAGAAAAATCTTTATGTAACAAGTTCATTAATTTGACTTATTCATTTTAAGATACTGAATTAATGTGCATGTAATAAAATGACTTGCAAAACTTAATAAAATTTTTCATTAGTAAGAGGCTAATAGCGTAAGACCTCTTTATCCTCTTTCAGCAAGGCAGACAGAACATACAGATTTTACCATCAAATTGCGTTTTGCTGTGATTAAGATTCTTAGCTTGGAAACCTTGTGTTAGACAAAGTGTTTTATGTAAATGGTATGTTTTACTTAATCTCTGGCATGCATTCTTCTTCTAACCATTTTCAATAGAAGACTAAATAATTACAGGCACATGAGAGAAAAGACTAAGTTTGAATTGAGTAAAAAAAAATCCTGTTGGAATTTTGTTTTTCAACATAATCTTTGTATTAGTAGAGCTTGAATTTACATTTCCTCAGGTTTTTAAAAGTTTGGTTTCTGTTAATGTAGCTTCATTGTAGTTTCATTGCTGTGTCACTGTTTTCCAAAGTCATTACTGTTCTGATCACTTGAAATATAATATTCTTTATGCATACAGCTCTAGAAAATTAATCGAGGCATAATTGTAATAGTGGGTTTTCTTGATGTCTAGTTTCCTTTAAATGGCCATAAACATGTGTCAAATTTGCCATATTGAGGGAATTATGATACTCTTTTTTCATGTTAGCATTAAGCTGACTTCTGGTTTTGATTAGATTAGCCTTTTAGCTGTAACTACTCAAAGAATTTGATTTTGCTGTGTCATTAAGCATTTGGTAATTTTAGTCTCAAGTATATAGACCTTGTCAGAGAGCTGTATATCAGATATTTTAAAATGGATTTAGTACTCCACTTTTTATCTTGAGGTGTTAACCTGTTCCTGAGAGGTATGTTATTGATGTCCCATTAGCAAGGCTGTGCCAGAAGTTAATTACAGTGTGTTCAAGTTGACATTGCTGTAGCACATGGAGTATTTTTAACAGTTTTTATCCTGATTCCAGGGCCATCAAAGACTATTTTCTGTCTTTTGCTCTTTCTTGCTCCCAGTTACAGATGTCCACACCTTTTGTTCCTTACACTTCTGGAAAGCTTTGCTCTTTCAACCTCCTTGTCATCTGTTACTCTGAATGTGATTGCTACGATTTCATTATTAATATAAATTATGATTATTTTTGTAATGATCTAACGTATAGAAGTGTTGTGTTTTAACCCCAGCCGGCAACTCAACCCCACACAGCTGCTCGCTCCCTCCTCCCACAGTGGGAAGGAGGAGAGAATCAGAAGAGTAAAAGTGGGAAAACCCGTGGGTTGCGATAAAGACAGTTTAATAGGTAAAGCAAAAGCCATGTGCACAAGCAAAGCAAAACAAGGAATTCATTCACTACTTCCCGTCAGCAGGCAGGTGTTCAGCCATCTCCAGGAAAGCAGGGCTCCATCAACCATAATGGTTACTTGGGAAGACAAATGCCATTACTGCGAACGTCCCCCGCCTTCCTCCTTCTTCCGCCAGCTTTATATGCTGAGCATGACGCCATATGGTGTGGAGTATCCCTTTGGTCATTTGGGGTCAGCTGTCCCAGCTGTGTCCCCTCCCAACTCCTTGTGCACCCCCAGCCCACTCGCTGGTGGGGTGGGGTGAGAAGCAGAAAAGGCCTTGACTCTGTGTAAGCACTGCTCAGCAGTAACGAAAACATCCCTGTGTTATCAACACTGTTTTCAGCACAAATCCAAAACACAGCCCCATACTAGCTACTGTGAAGAAAATTAACTCTACCCCAGCCAAAACCAGCACAAGAAGTTTTGGTTGTAGGCCAGTATTACACTGAGCTAGGCTTCAGCAGGTAGAGAGTAAAATCTGGGGCCTGACAGCTCTTGATTTATTTGCTTCTAACAGTTCAGAGGACTCCAGTGGGAAAGAAATGATAGTGGACAAGAACTAAGGAAGGGAAGGGGGGATGTGATGGACTACCAAAAACTGTTTTCTGCTAGGAGAGGAATTATTGTCAGGACAGCAGAGTAGCTGCACCAGTCATGCAGCTGTTAAGTTAATACACATTTAAACTCATATACTGTCATGCGCGTGAGGCACCAAGAGTGTTTGCCCTGGTAGCACATTCAGTTCTGTGTTTGAGATTAAGCCAGTACCTCTTATTTCTTAAAAACACTGAAACAACAGTATTTTCCATCTGCTTTGGTGATGTATCAGATGGTCTGGGGCTTTGAGAGCCAGAGGATGTGTCTGAGGTTTGTAGTCCCACCTGGGTAAGGCTGAAACAGAGGGGCTTTGGAATTTTGAAAGAGGAACTGGTTGGAAATGAAGAACAGAAGGAGTGATGGAAGAGGGAGGTTATGGAAGAAGGTCTTGGTAATTACACTATCCTATCTTTTCTCATTAATGAGCTTAAATATAAAGGCCAGGTCTCATAAGGTGGTTTTTTCCAAGTTTTTGTTTGTTTGTTTTGCAGTTAGTGAATTTAAATGTGTGACTCTAAAATCTGAAACCTGTACTTATATTCTGTTTCTCTAATTACAAAATTCACCTTCTGCTCTCTTCTCAAAGTATCCCTATAGACCAGAGAGGAATTATACTAAACCTGTTTCTGTTTTGCTGTTAAGGAATACTTGTTCACCACCGGAAGGATGGTATCCCAGCTCGTGAGGGTGTTTGGACCTTGTTTTTGCTTTACCCCTTGATCATTTTAAGTGTTTGAACAGTAAGTGTTTTTGTATTTGTTAGCTAGGATGTGTCGTGAGAGTGGAAATATGAAAGGATTTGGAAGAACCAGTAACATAGATAATCTTGTAGTTGTGAATGCTTGTGTTTAGTCAAATACAGGTTAAATACAACTTCAGAGGTGGTTTTTTTTTTTTATTTTTTAAATTACTTTGAAACAGTTATGATTGTGTAACTAGTACAGATCTTGGGGCATCTTTAAGTTTTGAGAAAAAGTGTTCTGTTACTGGGTAGTCATACTTTTTTAATAGAACTATATAATTAAAAGTAGAAATGAAAGCTATGGATTTATGTTTCCAAGGTGACATGCAAAAGTTATCAAGACCAGAAGGTATCTGCAAGTTCTGGCTGCCTTTGAATCTAGTAATTTGTTGTGCACTGACTTTAAAAGTCTGTATTAGTTTAAAAAAATTGTGCACACTGAAGATGAGAAGAGAATTTAAAAGGATTACTTTTGGCTGAGAGAGAAGGGAAGAGAGACAGAACTTAGCAGTGAATCTCAGAAAGGTTATCTTTTTGTGTCTTGTAAATTATCAATACATTGTAGAGAGAAAGAATAGCTGGCAAGAGTTCGAAAATAATTTGTAGTGTCTTTTTCTTTGTTTATATAATATGTAAAAGGTAATTACTCACTGGTGCCTGCTCATGAAGAGACAGGCAAGGTGGATTATCTAATTTAAAATAATACGTGAACACAGGGATATTGGCAAAACAGAAATGTCACCTCTAAATTGAGTGGTGGTGTATTCTCGCTGTATTTCAATAGGTATAAAAGTTTAAGTAAACAGTTAAGAGCTAGGACTCAGAGTACCTATTATAAACAAACAAGTCAGTGACACTAGCTACTAGTATGGAAAAATTCAGTTCTGTAGAGTTTGACACCATTTACAGCTACAATGATGCATCTGAAAGAGCGTCTAGTCATCTGTTCTGCTCTCTGTGGAGATTTCTCCAGGGAAATGGCAATTTTACGTTTCAGGCAGGTCTGCATATGCACTGTCTGAAGCTCTGGTAGGAATTGGCATTTATAACTTTCTCTGTTGTCCTCTTCCGTTCCTGAGCATTTATGTACTTGGAAATTCAATAGTAAGCTGGAGGCTAGTTCTCCCAGAACCAGAGTAATGATCTCTAAGGTGATCAGACTCAGTTTTGGTTTGAGTTCAGCAGGTAATCACTTCCCCATGGGAAGGTGTTTAGAAATGTCACACATTTTTTATATGGGAGTTGGCTGAGGGTAGCTGGGAGGATGTGTGCTTCCTTTTGTTTATCTACAGCCAATGGTGAAATCAGTTGGTTAGTGGTCAAGGAAATAACACTGAGAAGCAGTTCCTAGTATTGATCTTTTTCTTTCTGCTGGGACTGAAGCATTTATTAGTTCATAACCTGGTGGCTGTGCTGAAGAAGAACATGGTTAGTTCAGAAATAACACTTCAGTGTTGTGTCAGTGTCTGAGAAAACAGGTTTTTTTTCTTTTTGAACAGTCAGATTCAGAAATAGTTAGAGTGAGAGTGAACAGAAATGGATTAAATAGAGAGATAACTTGTGATCGCCAAGAAAAAGAAGTGAGCATTTGATTAGAAGGCTCACTAGAAGATCAAATAATGGTGGTAGCAAATCACGTTTGGAAAGTTTCATTAGGGGTAACAGAACAAGAAGTTACAGTAGAAGTAGCTGTAAATGCACGCAGGTCAGAGAGCCAGCTAACAAAATCCAAAAGATGTTACTTTCACAACCCACTGAATTATACCAGAAAAAGGGAAGCATTGCTGCCTAAGCATGTTTCTGAGATGCATGGAAGAATGGTGTTAGGAGCCTAGACTATTTGTCCTCTGTGGCCAGTGGTAAAAAAATCACCAACTTCAAACACAGGAATTGTCAACAAGGAGGAACATTATTCTGGATTCTCTTAAAATAAGTAAACTTATTGGACTTGGATGTCATTTGTTGCCAGAGCGGCAAGTCATGATGCATAGGGCAAAATGAGATTAGACCCAGTGTTTAATATTTCATTTTGGACTTGATGATCTTAGAGGTCTTTTCCAACCTTAATGATTCTATGATTTTTGAAAGAGTTGATTTTCCAATGCAGAGGATCTTCTGTTCAGTACTTCGGACAAATGTATTTAGACAAACTTTAAAGTTGAAGTCGAAAGCTTACTGAGAAGCCTGTATTAGATTGTGAAATATTGGCTTTTTGGCAATCAAGAAGGATAATAGTCCTGGCTAAAGGCCTGTTCTAATGTAGTGTCAAAGCAAAGACAACAACTATAATTGGAAAACAATGTATAAACACAACTGAATGCATTACAAGTGTAGAGTATAGATATGATAAATATAAAATATTGCAGAAAAATCCATGGCTGGCAGGAGCCAGCAATACACCTATCATGAAATAATCTTATTAATATACAGATTTGCAGATTGTTCATAAAGATTTAGACTAGGAGGATTTTTCAGTAAATGCTCTTGCTTTATTTTTGGAGGCAAGGTAATTTGTTCTTCCATAAAGTAAGGATACCTTGTAATCCACCAATAACTAAGGAGGATGTTATACAAATGTACTAACTTCCCAGAGCCATTTGTTTGTAACTCCTTACGAAATGGGGAAGGGGAAAGTCCAACTTGTGTTGTTCCAACATTCAGAAGGAGAAACAGGGTATTTCTGTTGAAATCAGTCATTTAGACACAAAGCTGCTGTAGAAAAATAGTAGAGAGGTTGAATTAATTTGAAAGAAGAATTCAGGGCTGTAAAGCTGAATTAATGATAGTCAATTACATTTTTATGGAAAATATGTGTCGTCAAACAAATTTGTGTGTTTTGATTACTTAGTTGCTTAAAGAAATTTTGTAGATGCATTATAGATTTATTTTATGTGCATAATCTACAATTTAGATGACTTATATCTCCCTTAAGGTGTTGTTCCCCTAAGGAAGTATTTAAATAAGCCATCTTCTCACCTCACAGTTGCTCTACATTCTTGGTAGGTAATTTTGTTACTAGCGGAGCTGGAAGTGGTAGTTTTCTCTGGGTGTACACCTCAGATTAAGGCAGACTACAACTGGAGGAGAAGCAGCTGTAAATGGGTAGAGCACCCTAAATGTTCAACACCTACACATAACATGCTTTTTAAATTAAAAAAAAAAAAAAAAAAAACAAACAAAAAAGTATGATCTCTGTTTTTACAAATATGAAAATATGGTACTAAACTTCTGTAAAGCATTGGAATTGGACTGCATCCATGCTGGGATTCCTTTACCAATGTTGTTTCTGTTCTAGCATCCATGCACCTATATCAGGCAAATCTGTACCTCTGCATTTGGTATAGGGAATTGTGCTGTACAGATAAAAACATAGTTTTGTGGATACTTGTGAATAAATGCAATTGAACATGTCACAGCAGGAGGTTAAATGGGCTCTTTTTCTTGAAGATTAAGACTGTAGAGATGCATTCATGGGGGGAAAATAAAGGGTTGCAGAAGGGCTCTGATTAGCAGAGAAAGAAATTGCAAAAGCTAAGGACTGCAAAATGACGCCTGGCAAATTCAGAAGTATAAAATAATTGAAAAATGAGATTGTACACACAATTTTGTTGTAATTCCTCAAGTAAATATTGGTTGTTCAAATCTTAAACATAATAACCAATTTTATCCTGTTCATTTCTAATTAAAGTGTGAGCCAGCTCTAGTGAAAAAAATCTGACCAAATAGCTATGAAAAGAAGACTGAAGTCTAATCTTTGTTCAGGTCCTGGATGGGAGCCAGTATTCCTGTAACTGTCATTTCTGCCTTGACTTAAAGATCAGTAAAGGTGTTGGCTGTATGTAATATGAAGTAATGAGTAGTGTAGAGTAAGATTTAATTCTTGCACTTAGGAAACGCCTTTAAAAATAGGCTGTGAAGTCACAGGAGTAGTTTTTCTTGTCTCCTGACTCATGCATGTAATTTTCAACTATTAGTTTCATCAAGAATTTTATGGACTCTTCTCAGTTATGATTTGAAAAGTAAAGAAGTGCAGTCTTTTTATTTGTTTACCTTTCAGGCCCAACTTCCCATTTCTCACAGGCACCAAATCTGATTACTGGCTTTGTGATCTTAAAGGTAGACCCTCTTCAGCTGAAGAACAGCATGGTCTCATCTCTTTTTATGTCATTTCAGGGAAAGATGTGAAGACCTAACCTCATTAAAAGAAGGAACATCCTATTATTTTGAGAACATACTGTTTCTATGGCAGATTGTCTACAATTCCAAAGATTACCCCCCCCGCCCCCTCAATTTTTAGCTGACCTAACTTTCAAACTAAAGATCTAGTAGAAAATTGAGATTTTCTGACTGAAACAAAATTGGGGCATAACAAAATCTCAGTGACTGAATCAAAAGTTTTACACTTTTATTCCACTTTATTTAAACTGCTTCTGGAATCTGCACTGTAAGCTGTACAACTGAGGCAAGATTTGTCAGAAGCTTCTAAATACATTAATCTTTTTAAAGATGTCTTTACCTTTTGTTCATGTGCATCTTTTTGTGCTTTATGCATGTTTGATGCAACTGCAGATGAGCTGTGTAGCTCTATTTTGTATTTATGGGCACATAACCTCAAACGGTCAAAATTATTAAACTTAAATGTTTGTTCCTATTTAAACATAGAAAATGAAGAGATTCACTCAATTTGGAAATTTCTTATGGTTTGATGTTTGCTTGGTAACTGTTCAGAAGATGAATTTATAATTCAAGTAACACTTGTTTTTATTACATGCAAATATATTTCTAGAAAGTCTGTTGTAGCTGAAAAAACCATCTCATGAAATACCTTACTGACTGCAGTAGCAACAAATATGTATGCTAGATCTTATTTTAGCTATATTGTACTCCATATTTGTGCAGGTGTGTGGTAACACAAAACACAAAAAATTAGTTTTCCATGAAAGTTCGTTTTGGGTTAATTATTTAGTCTGTGGAAGCCACGGTTGTTGTTATTGAACCACATGACTTTGTTAAAACCTTTGCTTTGCACGCAAATTCTTTTCACACCTTTTGTTTTTTTCTTTCTCATTCATTGATAGGTCTCACTTACTAGCTGTTAGAGCTGTTAGCAGAAATAATAGATCTTCCTCATTGTGGTTAAGGTGTTTTACAACAGCAGTGCTCCCATTCCCCTCTTGCTTTGTGATGATACATACATTGCAAATAGTGTTCCTTTCCCATTTTCTTTTTCCTGATGCATGTTTTCAGCACCAACCTAGTGCACAAAGTATCACTGATGTTTGTTTGCAATAATTTACAAATGTGGGAAGCTGTCCTTTTTTTTTTTCCTACTTCTTCCTTCTCTGTTTATTTGTGACAGGGATTTATGAAAAATATCTTGAAATAAAATTTGGAAGAAAACCATGGTACAGAGTAGCAATAGGTTGCCATCAGTTATTGTGCTTCCCACCCCCCCCCCCCCCCCGCCCCCCAATTGAGTTTAAATTGAGTTTAATTTGAAGTAAAATCTCACAACAGCTTGTGAGAGATCCTAATACAGTTGAAAGTAAAGCTGTGCTAATATTGCTCTGTTAATAAGTCTGACATAGCCAGAGTGACAGATTTTACAGCAATAATGTTGTTTCAGCAGTGATATTGGTTTGTTTATCAGATACGGTATCAAGTTAAACTGTTGCAAGATAGGATAGGAAGTTAGAGATCATAGCAGGGTAACAGAAACCAAAAGTATATTTCTAAAAACCCAGCTTGGAAAGGAAACGAGGGCGTGCTGTTTGCCAACAGCTTTGTGCTGTCAGCCTGCCCGCCTGCTTGCCTGGCTGCGCAGTGTCAGGAATCAGAATGAGGATATAGAAATGCTTATATTCAAAGGATATAATTCATTCAAGCTATAAAAATAAATTATGTTTTAATAATTTCAGGTTCTGTACCTACCACAGAACTTTCACTGTAAATATTCTGTTTTTTTATTTCGACTGAATTTCTTTTCATTGTGTGAGAATTTCTTTGTAAAATAGGAGAACAGCTGATACAGAAATCTATAAAATAAATACACAGGAAGATATTTCTTCCATTCTGGCTTATTTATAATAATCACTGAAGTGTAATTTTAGCAAAGAACATGAAGATGTCTAACGATATTTCTCCTTCAACTTATTACTCAACAAAAATAATTAAATTGAGATAAAGAAGCAGTAATTGAAAACACCCCATGGTAGTGAAACACACCCAAAGCATCAAGACAAACTGAAGTTATCTGACCAATACTGATTTGAGGGGAAAATTCAGTAGCATTTTTAAAAATTTATCACTGGGAACAGACATCTAATAATATTTTCTTTTCAAGTCTGTTCTTGCAATGCATGTACTCTGTATGTACTTGTACTCGGTAAAACGTATAGGAAAAGAGGTAGCAGAATAATGCATGCTGTTGGTGCTCTCATCACACTCGATGATTCAAAAATAAGGTCATCTTGTATCTTTGTTTATTATAATCTAAAAAATAAGGTTAGCATTCTTTCCATGGCAGGTGCGTGTTGCCCTCCACTTTTCTGTGGCCCTGATGGCCATAGCTGCCTTACGGCAGTTCCTTCTACCTTCTGCCCTTTGCCTCTTGACCTATACTCTCCACCTACTTCACATCCTTCTTTAACACTCGTTAGGTATGAGTCAGTTTTGGTTTTCCTATTAGTCAGTTATTATGTCTGGGTTTTTTTTCTTTTTTCTTTTTTTTTTTTTCTTTATTTTTCAGACACCCCCCCCCAGCAAAGCAAAACCCAAACCCTGTGTTTAATTTTGCTTCTTGAATTGCCCGAGTGTTCTATGAAGTAGAAAAAGGAGAAGGTAATTACAGAGTTAGATTCTTCTCTCCTGTTGGTGTAAGACAAATAAATTAGTGATAGTACAGCAGAACGTGTGAAGTGGGAGTGGAATTTGGCTGTTATAAAGCTGGAAGGTTTTAAGACAGAAGCTGATTGTCCTTAGCTGTATGTTGGAGATATTTTGTTTGAACAATGAGGGAGGGAAGGGTAAGTTAGTGTGTTCTGTGTTTTTTTAATACGACATTAAAACTTTGCTAAAGAATGCTGTGTTCTCTCCTTTTAAAAGAGTTTAATGGCAATTGGTAACTAAAACACTTTCTTCAGAGGAAACAAACATATGTCTAAAATATTCAGCTATCAAAGAATTCTGATGACTAGCACGTACATTGATGTTGAAAAAGAACTATTATGTGCATTGCAATATAATATATGTAACAGTTAACAGAGCAGAAAAATTCTTCCTTGTGCCCAGGTAAATTATGTAGCTTGTTGAATGTATTATTTCATTTAAAAAGGAAAAAAAAAAAAAGGTCGTGGTGGAGAAGAGAAAGCTTTTAAATATATGTGTGGTGGGGCATAGTGCCTGTCAGTTCAGTTCAGAGATAACTCTTACCAAAAACCCCTCCATATAAATGTAAAATAGATGCTAATGTTGAACTCCACTTTTGGTGCACATGGATGTATAATAGTTCTGTATTATGGACATGTGTGTATTTATGTAACAATGAAGGAAGAGAAGTGTATTGATCTGATATGTATCCAGATGCATACATTTTTAATCTGATATATTTAGAAGTCACTGAAGTGATGCCTATTCCCTTGGCACTAATAAAGTAAACAGAACTTCTGACTGTGTAGCAGTGTCTTGTAATCTGTAAAAATTGTTGCTAACTTGAAACTAGATATCTGTGATGTATTTATATTTCTGTTTCACTGGTTTGTGATGTACTAGTGTGTTAAGGGGTGCTTCTTGAATATTCTAATAGATACTGGCACTGTACTCAGCTTTTTTGCATTTTTATTGTGGGCTAGCCTCATTTTACAATGTAAAATTGAACGGAAATGCATTTGAAGTTAAAAGACAGCATAGTCAGGTATACCAGCTAATACTTTAGGGAGAGAGAACATGTGGAAACTGGTGGTGGTTGGTTGTGTTTCTGAGACGTATTTGCTGGAATTAATATTTTGAGAGTCCTGTACAATTCTGCTTGCCTTAGGCTGAGTGGTGTGAAATGTAATTGAACTAATGACTCACTGCGGTGAGATCATTTTTAAGAATGTAGTGGGCTTCTTATTGTACAATACTATGGCATATATTTGCCCTTTTTTCTCCAGTGCTGCTGCCTATTTTTGCGTTCTGTTTTAGTCTGTCTGTCAAGCACCCACGGCACACCTTCATATCCCTCCTAAAATCCACTTCTGTATCTGTAGGATATACATGTTCCTTCACTAGTTACTCTTTATTTTGTCTTGTTTGTGTTAAATCTGTTGTCTTTGTGGTACAGCTGGTGTATGATTCTGTTTTATAATGACTCCTGCGTGTATATAGGATTGCATGTATTCTTACTTGTATTACTCCCTGCTCTATGTAGAATTTTCTTCTACATAGACCTCAAAGTGTACTCCAACGTGGTATAAGTCCCTTTTTTTTTTTTTATTTAATGAAAGGTGAAGAATAGTAAATGTAAAAATGAACTTGCTTATATTCCTAAAGGCAATCAATGGTTGTGATCGACGTAGCCTTTAAAACCTCATTTAATCTCTCTGACTAATTCCTGGGCTGCATTTTCTCTTCGTTATGAAGTACTGCTTCACTGAATCTGACTTTCTAATGAATGAGCTTTTAACACTAAATGTGTAGTTCTTGAGGATTTATTTAATTTTAAAAACTAAAGTCATGTTGTCAGGAAACCCTTCTTAGTCTGAAAGCTTTTCTTAAATGCTTATTTCAGATAAGGACATGATGTAAGCTTATTCGTGTGTTGTGGTCGTTATGATTTCTTTTTTTCTTCTTTTTAAATAAATGAATAGTATTTTTAATTGATTTAAAAATGCTTTATTGGAAGATGAGTAATCAGTTAAATCATATTATGCCATTAACCCTAGAGATCCCACTTTCTCCGCCGCCTAGTGTTCAGAATACAGAGGACAGCTAGGCAGAGAAAGGAAGAATTGTTACAAAAAAGGAAAAATAGTAGTTCCTGCTTAGGTTTTTGGGGCACATTTCTTTTCAGAAGAGCTTATTTCTGAAAGAATGTTTTTGAAGTGATAAATTTGGAGTATATGGGATTAAAAAAAAACAACCCAAAACCTTCTTGCAGAAAACCATTAAGTTTACTTCCCTTCTGCAACCTCTCAAAT
This sequence comes from Morus bassanus, assembly GCA_031468815.1. Taxonomy (NCBI): domain Eukaryota; kingdom Metazoa; phylum Chordata; class Aves; order Suliformes; family Sulidae; genus Morus; species Morus bassanus. Next base: position 69,203,434 of record CM062571.1, read on the forward strand.
AAGATGAAGGATTTCAATTCTTCAAGGAAACTAGTGATAGCTTGGATGAAATCAACACTGTAAGTGGGTACAGTTGAATGCAGGCGTCGTTGGGCTAGCTTTTAGAAAAAAAAGAGAGAACTTATGTTTGAATGTACGTTACACAATAATTTTAGATAATGAATTATTATCAGTTATATAATAAAACTTCTAGGTAGCCAGTGGATGATTTTAAGTGGCTGGTCTTTGTGGAATATAAAGCTGTAATATTATTTTTTTGAGTCTTCTGTTCTGGTAAGCTAAGGCATGAGCCTAAGTGAACTAAGGTACATTACAAGTACTGCTTTTTTTTTTTTTTTTTCCTAACCACAAAAACAGTTTTGGCAATACACATATGATTAATAATTTGATGATGTAATGGAAAATAGCTTTTTGTTCCCTTAAAACCACACTTCTTTATTTATATGCAACTTCAGAAAAGTGCTTCAAAAATCCTCATTTTTTATGTAATACTTTAGTCAAACTAGCTCACCTATTCAAGGATATGCTCTGCTTTTTTTTTTTTAATAGATGCCAATACTTACTGAGAATTAGCCTTTTAATTATACTGGTAGCTGGTGACACACTGAGCAGTTTATAACAGACAAGTGAAATCACACTAATATATTTCACAGTTTTTTGTTTTGTTTCCGCCTTCCCCCCCCCCCATAACTGGTAACTAATTTGAATGTAGCCACTGTTCATTGAAATGATGAATTTTTTAAGCATGGGATAGTGCAAACCACTCAACAAACTTTTGTTTGGATGAATATCTTAATTCTTGCTTACAGTGCTACGGGTGATGATGACTTCTTAAGGCTTCTTGATTCTTCATCGCAGGTACAAGATGAAATAGAAAAAGAGGATGTAGAATGATGGTATACCACAGTCATCCAGAAATAGGGTAGCTAACAGTATTGGTGATTGGTTTGTGACAAAGCAGTTGCATGGCTAGAACTGAACATCATCGAAGGAGAAGTGAAGTCAAAATAATACAAAAGTTATTGAGGGCAAGAAAATTATCTTCTGCTTTAGCTGTGGCACTTGACAGTCATATCCATCTATGTAGCTAGATGGAATGAATGAAAAATATCTGTATAAAAGGTCTCCGTGTCACACTAGAGGTCTAGCTAAACCCCTTCAATGTAAAAATCTAAGCTTTTGCACAGGAATGGCTTTGTTGGTTGGTTGTCTTTTAGCATCAAGCCCAATAACCTTCTTGTCTGTGGTTTTTGCCTTCATTTAGCCTGTCTTTTCCCCATACCCCCTCCACCCCGCCTGTGTAATTATTTGAAGTTGTGTATTTTCTACATAGAAACTGTATACTGTCTCTTATACGCAAGACTTTTTACCTTTAAGAAAAGTACTGTCAATTTTTGGACCAACACGAATTTTTTTTCTGCCATCAAAATTAACTGATTCTGAACCATTGATTGAAGGACATCATGTAAATGGCTTTGTCTACATGTGCGTGGTAATTCCATGCTGGAGAAAATTGAAATAAGTAGCTATCTAAATATGAGGTTAAAATGTGTCCAAGTTGTGGCTGTATAGCATTGAGAATATCTCTGCTCAACACTGTTTATGAATTAAATTTAAAAATACTGTATCACGCAAAATGTTGAATTTGTGCTTTAGAAAAGTGTTCCCAAGCGGAATTTTTGTTTAAAAATTCTTTTATATTTACAGAGAAACTGAGCCATACAAATATTTTTAAAAGTTTGCACTTCTTTAAGGCTATTTATTTTCTAAAAAAGAGGACTTGAATATTTTTGACAAATATACACATGGTGTTACGCTAACAAACGGCCATGCAACATATATCTTATATAATGAAGAAATTGAATATACAAGACCTACTCTATTTAACATATATATTGAAAATTTACAGTCTCGCCAATAGTTAAAAAAAGTTTTTCTTATTTGGCAGTATTTTTCTACAATTTGTTCAAATATGCCGCTTGATGTGTTTTGGTGAATACTGAAATCTAGTCAGTGACAACCTGAGGTACTAAACATTTCTGCCTTACTTCGTTGTCTTCAAAGGTAATCTTTTTGTTCCTTTTAGGCTCTATCCATGAATTGTGTATTACAGCATTATTTGGCATGGGATCTGCTTCCACTATTGAAACAACTCGCTTTTTCATCTTACTTTTCAGAACTTTCTGAAACTTTTGTCTTGTGAATGCATAAAGTAGAGGGTGAAATATTGTTGTTCCGTATGCCATTACTAGAAAACATAATCGCAACTTTACCAAAAGGTCACTTGGGCCCAAACATAAGATGGTGGTGTTTAAAACAGAGATGGGTGTCCAGCAGAGAAGGAATGTTGAGATAATCAAGAGGGACATTCTGAAGACTCTCTTTTGCCGTTCTCGACGCTCCCGGTGCCGTTTTACAGCTCGGCGTAGAGCAATTATGACAGACACAGAAGTCCTTACACCAAAGACGACATTTCTTCCTCCACTGCTGTGGGACACGTCTGTAGTCTCATGCTGAGTGGTCAAAGAAATAGTTTTTTTCTTTCTAGCTTTCTTCTTTTGTCCTGTTGTAAATCTTGTACCAATCCGAATATTCAGAGCCTGGAGTATTTTGGTGTATGTAATTAGCATTACTATAACAGTGAAGAAAAATATTGGAATCTGAACAAGAAGGTGGTAGTACATTCCTAGCTCAGTGTGGTACTCGTTTGTACTCACGCACAGAAGTGTCTTATTTTCCCAAGTACTTGCGCTTCGAAGACTGAAAAAGTTGACCTCAATGAAAGGAATCAGGAAGGAAAAAAGTGAAATGATCCATATTGATGTCATTAATATCACAGCCCTTCCCATGGTCAGAATTCGATTGGCAGGTTTTACGGAGATGTCGTAGCGGTCCAGAGTAATAGCAAAGACGTTAATTGCAGTTGAAACGCTTGCAAAAGAGACACAAGCCTCGTGGAAGCAGCAGATGAGAGCGGTGTTACTCTCCAGTGAAAGCAGAAGGATAACTATAGTTAGAGGAATACATCCCACACAAATTATTACATCAAGTACATGAAGGTTCATTGTAATTATGTTACTGACAGAATTGATTAAGTTGGATTTCATACAGTAAAGTACCAGCACGGTGAGGTTGCTGCCAAGTCCCAAAACAATTTCTAACATCAAAAATCCAGTGAGAGAAACTTGAAAGCTTAGTGGATATGACAGCGGTTGGTACATGTTGGTGTCGATGTCATCAATGGCATCTCGAACTGTAATGTTAGATTCAGACTGCATGTTGACGTCCAGAATGAGGGAGAAACACATTCTTTTGTTGCAGTTGTATTTTCTCCTGAAAGATGAAATAAAATATGGAACTATTTGATTTCTTTTTTTAACACTTATTGTAGATAAATGCTAGGGAAGGAGAAGGGAGGAAAAGCATTTATTCTTATCAAACTCTTGATTTACTGTATGTTTAGAGCTTTGGTTGGCATGGACTCAAAAGTCTGAGGATCTAGAATAAGGTCTTTCCTTTTTAAAGGAAAGTAGGATTTGTTTAAAAAAAAAAAAAAGTGAAAAGCTTCCACTTAGGGAGACAAGGCTTTATTTATAGTGATGTGGCCTTTACAAAGGGCCCATTTGTTGAATAAACTATACTTGTGCATTGCCTTTGTATTGCATTGAGGGTCATTTTAGAAGAATGTTAAGTATTAACAAATTAGTACTCAAGATCATTTTAAAAAGGCTCTTGTGGAAAAAGAAAGTGATAGGAACATGGAGCACTGTTGCTTATGTATCATAAAAAGAACATTTAAATTATTTATGGCAATTTAGCAGCCTCTTTCTTATGAAGAGTTTGCAATAATGTTGTGGGCTGAAAGTTGAAGTTCTGTAATTTAGCAGCTATTTACAGAGCTTGAAGACTTCTGTTGACTTTTATCTTGTGTGCATCTGCATGTATAAAACTTACCACTACAACAATTTTATGTAAGTATATATAATTTCAAATGCAAAACTTCTGTGGGTTTGGGGGAATGGAATTTATTATACAAATACTACATTTCCTTTTTCTGATTTGAATATTCAGTTTCTTCAAGAAATCAATGCCTACATGGAATGGAAGAGTATTTAATTTTATTTCAGAGTATATTTAGGGGAATAATTTGAGAAAATAATACTTAAAAAGAAAATTGTCTCTTTCAGGGTTTTGGTGTTTTGTTTTGTTTTGTTTTTTTTAAATACAAACTACAATTAAATCCAACATTTATATACATAGCATGTTTGTGTTAGGAATAAGTGAGGTTCAGAAAAAGTAGCATTTATTACATCTAGGAGTTTTTTTATTTTGGGGCTCATCTGCTTTGTTTTACACATGCCGATAGGTTGTAAATGTAGCATCTGCATGTAATACCTGATGTGTGTATTACTGATATTGTCAGCCAGCTCTTGAGTTTGTAATGAAATGAATAAACAAACGAGAGGTTATTCAATTTCTTGTTATGATACTTGAGGGTTTTTTTTAGGTAGCTTTAAAATTAAGAGGGGACATACTTGGCATGAAAATAAATTTAAATGTGGATCTTTGTTCCGTTCTGAATACGTTAAAAATGGATAGCACTAAGGTGAACAAAAATGAGCTCTTTTTTAATGAAAGTATGAATTGAGCACACTTGGGATACAACATGCAAATGGATTTCATCTGCAGTTCTGAAAAGCCTCAATTGCACAGTACTATTAATTGCAAATTGTATGATGAAAATTCTTGGTATGCTTCAACAGTTATTTCACATGTGCCTCAAATGCAAAAGATGTATATTAGAACATATTAATCTCAGGCGTGAAATGAAACAAGAAATATTTCAAAAGCTTTGTTTAATTTCTAATTTAGGCAACCTCTGTTCTGTTTGTATTAACCCTCAGGAATACGATTTCCTCTGTGTACACTGTCCTGGCTGTGAATGGATTTCAGGAAACCATTCCAAATGCATTACTGTATAAATGGAGTTTTTTGTATTAGCAAAAGCCAGGAGGAAATCAAAAGCAGAGCTGCTAAAACAAATGATCTTAGCTCTAACATTATGCCAACTGAAATTTTGTGAGAACAGAAAACTTCAGATGTGCTAAGTCTTATGAATAGATTAAACATCACCTCCTTGTTGCATTGATTAGATTTCAGTTAAATAAAAGCAGAAATGTCAAGGCAGGGAGCTAATTTACCCAATGCATCGCCTTTCTGGGACAGAGCCTGTTCCCTTGCAAATGCTGAGCAGAAGTGGGGTGCATGCAACTGCTGACCTACCTGTTCTCTGTGCCTCAAGGGCCTTTCAGATCATTGCAGCAGCTTGTCATAAATTGATACATGGTGTCACTGACAGATATTTGACATGCACTGTAACCTGGAAACCAAATGGTAGCTGGGCTCTTATTTCAATCCTTGCAGGTTTTTTTTTTTCTTTTTTTTGTTCCAGCACTTCAGCAGCAAAAAATTCTGATTAAACATGGGGACTTCTTAATTGCCTGAGATACTTCTACAGACCAGTGCATATTCTGTGTGTCTGTTCTGAGTTTCAAGCCAGCAATAACAAATAAACCTTCTTAAAATTGATGTTAATTTCTTTCCCCTGTTGCATTTTGTAGCAGCCTGTTTTTATTTTCCAGGTTTAAAAAAAAAAAAATTTCTGATCTCTGTGTTCAGAGTGCATGTAGAAATCCTTTAGTTTATGGTTGCGTATTTCTTTCTGTAATATTCCTGCTCATTACTTTTGAGTGATGGCTTAGTCAAAGAAGTTGCTATACATCATAAAATCCAGTTCATGTGCTTTGAGAGTAACCATGAGTTACCTAATTTGGTTTATTTTCGTTTAAGGAGAATACATAACAGACCATAAAATGGAGAGAAAAATATCCATTAGTCATTATGACAAATAAGTTATTTAATGAGTAGTATAGAAAAAGCTTGGTTAAACCCTTATTCAGCTTGCTGGTGAAGTATGCATATTCTCCTTTGGGGAATTCATGTTTCATTGTTTCTTCATGCATCAGTAGTTTCCACAATTCTGGTTTTAAATTATAAATCCCTCTTTAAGAAATGCTCACCATTTTAAGAATCAATCATTGCACTCTTCTTTTAATGAAAATCTGAGCAGATGTGTTAGTCTTCCATGTATATTGTTGAAGTGTCGTGCACGTAAATGGTAATACAAGTGTGTTCCATGTTTTGTTTCTAATTCCTTTATGTCTTAAGAATACATTTTAGTGATGCATCCTGCTGCTTGTAGGTCATACAGCTAGAAAGATACCCGGTCAACTGCATTCTTCATACTGTCAGTTGTAAAACTGAATTAGTTGCTGCATGCCCTTGTGAAGGGGAGGAAAAAAAAGGTTAAAAGTAGGGCTAATAATTTCAAAATAAAATAATGCAAGAATATATTTTCTAATATCACTTATTTCATGAATAAAAGATCTCTAAAATTGGATCTTACAGATTAAATAGAAGATCAGTTAGTGTGTTCACTATTTGCTAGTAAAACCATGTCATTATTCTGTCAGCTTACATGAATTTAGTTTTTTTGGACAAGTTTCCTGTTCTTCATATAGTGCAGGTTACAAAAAAAACCCCCGACTAGAAGCAATAACTGTGGGATGTAAAGTGTCTGTGACTAGAGCTAGAAAATGTAGTTTTATAGCTCTTGTGAGCAGGTAGTTTATACATACAACTCTTGTATTCTAATGAGAAATTGAGCAGAGTCAATGAGCTTTATAGGAAATAAGTTTTTGTTTAATTTGCACACTGTTGTAATTTCTTTATTGAAATAAAGGTTTAGCAAATCCGTGTTTTTAATAAACGGTTTGAATGTACAGGGTAATGAAAGAAATAAGTTTAAAAAAAAAACCTAACAAAAAAGGGGGATTTCTTGAGCAATGAGAGATTAGTCATATTAGCCAACCTTCAAAAAGCAATAAGTACACACTAATTACAGACTATCTGATCCTTCAAAGAGTAACTGAATAAATCTGTAACATATTTAACTGCCAATATTTGGAAATACTGCTGAGAGAGGAAAAAAATATTCCTGGTTGCATTATGTGGCTTTTTCCCCCAATACTGTATTAGCTTAAACTGTACTGGTTTTATGTTGTACGAAGAAAACAGGTTCTTAATATTCTACAAGACTTTCATACAAAATAACATTTTTCTACCATTGTGTTTTTAATGGGGAGGGGGAAATAGCATTTGAATATTTCCTGTCTCAAATATAACAAGATACTAGCGCTTAATGTAAGTTGAATCTGATCTCTTCCCTTTTTTCTCCAATTTTTTTGTTAAATGTGGCTTATTCTGCATACCATAATAAGGAACAGATCTTACCTCCACTAAAGGTTTGATAAATTCTTGATGCAGGTGAAGCAGTTCCAGGTTGGAGGGATTCATTTTGTTCACTTGTTAGCAGAGTAGAAGGGAAAGAGGGTAATAAGCATATCTTCAAAAAATGACCTTAATGAAAATTTGTGCCTGTACTGTGCCATTGTTTCAGCATACTGCTAATGTATACAACTGCTTTAGTTCTGGTTTACAGGCTGCTGCAGTCTCCCACTCTTCCTACTGTAGAATCAATAAGCATCTGAAAATACATAATGAAAGTAATTTAACATACTGAAGGCTTCTTGTCTCCAGAGACACCACTGAGATTCAAGCTTTCTAAAAAAGAAAAGCAGTGCTTCTGAGAGGAAAGCTTGCGATGGGCAGCTTTTGCAGAATGACAGCCTACCTTGTCGCTTCTCCTCACTGCAGAGAGATGCAGTGCATTCACTAATTTTGATTGGTCAGTGATGTTGGGCTTAAATTGTGCTTCATATATGGGATTGATGCCCCCCCTTCCCCCAATTTATATAAGGATTCTTTTATAAAAGGACTAAATTTACAAATGATTTATGAATTCTGGAATATATTAAGGGTATGCCAGTTTTATTTTTACCTTTTCACTCTTTACTTTGTATACACTGGAAACCACATGACACTGAAAAAAAAAAAGGGATTAAACGTTTATTACTTAAAAAGCTTCCAACAATCTATATTTGAATTTGCCTACTTTCCATTTGCGATTTTTTTTTTTTTTTTTTTTTTTTGGTCCTAAGAACATCCCTGAAATAAAACTGCCTCTTTGAGCCATGCTGAATTTCACCTGATACGTTTATATGCAAGTGAACATTTAGGTCTTGTCTTGAATAAATTATATTCAGGACAAGTTGGTACCTGCATGTATATTACGAAAATTTCTATTAGGATTCACAGAGATTATTCAGACCCTTAAAATGGGCTGATAATTCAGTTTAATTCATGAATCAGAAAAAAATTATTTTTATGATCCATCACCATGTACAATGTATGTATAGTAGTATAGGTTGTTAATTTTGTTGAAATGTTAACTTCTAAAAAAAATCTTGTATGTTCCACATGAATTTTGCTAGAGACTTCATAGGTTTCTGTAAGGATGTCTTGCATGATGTTCTTGACCTTCGCTTTGCAGGGGGTGTCTTCATTTTCACTTTTTTGTTTTGCAACTTATTTCTGAATCTGTTCTATCAGTATAAACTATGCTCACAACCACATAATGACGGAGAAGAGTAGCACAATACCTGTTTTAATTAGTACTAATGCTAAAATAAACCTTGGAAATAAATTCAGTATACAACCCAAAGTAATATTTTTTAAAAATAGGTTTGCTGAAGCAAGTGGTTTAAGAATATCTGAGTATAAAATATTCTGCTGGTAGTTTTTCGTCTCAAGTAATTGTGGGATGTGGGGCTTTTTCTGTTTTTTTTTGGTTGGTTTTTTTTTTTCCCCCCTGATTTTAGATATTTTACTTTTTTTTTAAAGTTTGGTAAAGTACTAAATGTTAAATTATGATTCTTGCATAGCAGCTGTATTAAGATGGCAGTTTTGGTGAAATTTTGATGGGGTCCTCAGTTTTTAAGTTGTTAATGCAATTATAAAATGCAATTGTATAACTCAGATGTCTGCATTTCTTCTCTTTACTCTTTCTCTCAGCCATCCAATATATTACTTATCTTTAGGTAACAGCATACTTTATTTTTTTAAAATGGCTGCATATCTGTCTAGCGTGCTTCCTATTCCATAGTCTTTTACGTTCAGAAAATACCTAAGTGAAGACTGCAGAAACTTTGAACAAAGATCTGTAGGTACCAGCTGGCTCTGCTCAGTAGCAACTGATGGAGCTCTTTGAGCTGTCTCTGTATTGTCTGCTTCCCAAGAGCTTGAAACCAGCGATACCAACGTAGCTCTTAAGGGTGATGTGGTGAAGAGGATTCCTGAAATGAAAGCATAAATACTAATATTAAAGAGATTTACGTGCTTCACTTTCAGTATGACTTATCCTGAGTAGGGAAGCCTGTCGAAATTTAAACAGGTGAATCTCCATCTCCCTTTCTAATTCTTCAGGGTGTGCCTAAACAAAGATGGAGATATTGGATGAACTGTAATGTTAGAAAGAAACAGGTGTATATGTGGAGGAAGATTGTAATGGGATTTTGGATATAGCGTGGATATGAGGTTCAAATGCGGGCAAAGGGGTTGCGAAACACTTCCTATATTACAGGAGGTGATAATGGCAAAAGTTTATCTGCAGAAAGTGTTTGAGAGGAATGATAAGGAGCTGAGTTGTGAACATATCAAGCTTAAGTTTTCTGGAGAAAAAATCAGGAGAAGAAGCAGTACCATATGGAGGCAATCAGGAGTAGGTGGATGGATAGACATGCTTACAAGCCATTGCTGTGCAGATGCTAGTTAAGATGGTGTGAACAGATGACATCATCCTCAAAGGGTAGATAGGGAAGAGTGGGCAAAAAGAGCTATGTGCAGACACCCAGCACAGACAGAAAAATTTGTGCTGTTCTTATACCTGTTTCTATATCAGTACAGAATGGAAGAGAAAAAAATTGACTGATATTTTGGGTTTTAGGGGAGTGAAAAGTGGGGCGGAAGGATAATCAGAGGGTAGAAATATCAGGGAACAGCAGGAGTCTTAAACCAGGAGATTGGTGATGAAGGATCTTAGGACTGAGAATGGCAACACAAGGGGAGAGGGAGACTGAGAATGTGACAGAGAAGAGAGCTGTGAAGGGTTGAGGCTGCTGGGTCTGATGTGGGGAGAAGATAAATGCAGAGAGGCAGGAGCTTGAAGCAGAGCTGAGCAGAAGGGAACAGAGGCATGTGCATGTAAAGATACGGTGGGTGTACAGTAGAGATTACTGCAGTTGCTGTAGCATACACCCCTGTAGTACTTTCAGATTGAATTCAGGAGTCATAACTGCCTGTTAGAGTATGTTTTTCTGTTTTGCTGAGAGCAGGAAGTAAAAAAAATTTGGAAGTTGTAGCGTATTTCTTGGTCTTCTTCCATCTTTTATCTACTCTCTTACTTTATACACACAGGAAGTAATGTCCTAACATCGACTGTTGCTGCATTCTGAAACAGTGGTAGGTCATTTGTAGATCTGGAGATCTAAATTGTGCTGGTGAGTTGATAAGATCACCCTGAATGCTGCTTCTTGCACTGCAGTTTTTTAAAGAAACGTACTTTATTAAAAAGGCTCCTTAGGCTCACAAGGTCTAGCAGGGCCAAATGAAGTACTCAGTTCTGATGTTTTCTATCAGAGTCCTTGACTTTGGTGCTTTAGCATTCTTTTAATGTGCCTTAGGGTTTAACTTTACATAAACCTATCACAGACTGTCTTAACATCCAGGTGTCATGGAATAGACACATTCATTAAGATATTTATTAGCACAGTTGGAAAACTGTGACTGCTTACTTCCCTTGTTCTCTGCATTATTATTTTTTCAGTTTCTACAATTATCTCCCCTGAATGCTTAAGCAGCACTTTCTGTTTCTTTGGGCTGCACGTCTTATTTCCTAGTTTCAATCTTGCTGCTCATTTAGTGGCTATTTAGAATTTTACTGCTTCTGGGTCTAGACATGTCATCTGTTCTCGTATTTGCAAGAGACTTGGGCTCCTAACTCATACAAATTTTTCAGTGACACATAATCTCTTTAGAGCTTAAGTCGCTTTTGAAAATCAGTATTGAGTGATTTTGAACATCTTGCCCTGGGATTGTTCTTCAGCATTATTTACATGGTGCACCTGCACAATTCCAGGTGGATAGATCCTCCTGTGCTTACTGTGCACTTACCTACACTGGGCAGTGTGATGCCCAGTTCTAGTGTAGCTCTTCTGGATAGTTTAATGTTTGTATCTGTTCTAGCAGCTTGTGATCCATCTCTAAAATGTGTTTCTTACCTCATTGCATCTCAGTTTCCTCAATAGTCTGTTGCAAAGAACTTTGTTAGAATGTTGTTGAAAATTCCGTAACTTCTATAATATCAAGGAAAAATAATCAGTTATTATCTTCAATAATAGAAGTTTGGGTTCGGGAGTTGTACTGACGTGCCCTTCTTATGCTGGATTTGTCAAGGTGTTCTGTTTTACCTGATACTGAAATTACGGCTTGCTGGCCTGGATCATGCTGCAGCATGCTTTTATGTTGAAAAGGTATAAATCTGACTCCTGTCCAGTACACGAGTTCTAGTTGTAAAGGGTTTTAGTATTGTTTAAGAGTCATGTTCTGAGTAGATGACAAAATCTGCTAGAATTTGTGCATAAGTATCATTCTGACTCTGATGGTAATACAGTCTTGTCTTTTTTTTTGACACAAGTACTTTATTCTCATTTCTTTAACCTATCGAGAATGGTTCTAAGACTGTTATTCTGTTTCTGTAGTAAAGACTGACATCCACAAAATTAATTTTCCATTCAGTGTCCTATCCTTAATATTTATTTTCTTTTCTCCCTGTTGATTGCCATACAGCTTTCTTTCTTTTGTTATTTTTATAATGACTTATTTAGGTTGGGTTTTGGGTTTTTTTGCATTTCTAACTTCCATTTTTCCCTTGCCAGAAAACATTCCTACACATGGGACATTGTTGATCTCAGTTTCTCCATCTTAGAATTACCTCCATAGATTTAAAAAAAATTGGATTTTCCAGCTTAATTATATATCATTTCATTGTCCTTCCTCTTGTACTTTCAAAGATGTACACCCTTGGAAGCAACGCAAAGACAAGTATTTTTAAATAAATATAAAATGTATTATATATAAACCATATATAATATATTATGACATATATGTTATATTTTTATATAGTTTTACATATACGATGAATATATATTCATTTTCAAGATGCGGCGTTAATGTTAGCATAGTAGCTTGACTACGGAAAAATTACCTACTTACGCTATGACATAAGAATGTCTTAGAAGATTCATTTGGTTTTATGTAATTGTTAGGCATAAGTTGTTTGTTCAGTAGTATTCCATGTTAGTTCAACTATTGACCTTTTCAGCACTCAGAGTTCCTGCACTCATGAGAAAACATGTAAGTTACAGAATGCCCTTTAGCAATTAATACTGAAACTGTATCTTGTTTTAGTTTTGCACAATGAGATGATACCAAAGAAGAATTACAGAACCAGTGCTGGTTATCACTCATATATAGAGAAGGCATCCTTTTCATATCATAACAGTAAATTTGGTTTCGTGATGTAACTAAATCATGGTCCTGGTGCATTATTGTACAATTATTTAAGCATTTTAGTAAAAAAAAAAAAAGGAATATCAAATTATCCTCAGGAGGGATGTATGGCTGGGAAATGTAATAGTAACTTGAATAACATCAGTCTGACTCCAGCTTCTCTCCATGGAAGTGGTTTGTCCTCTAGTATAAACATTCATAGTGAATGGTGCTGTATCTTGTAGTAGTTATTGGCAAAACTTTAAATAGTCACTGTAAATGTCAAGATAAATTTTTCATTTTTCTTTAAAATTGCAATATTGCTGTAAATTTAGTTTTTTCCTTCATTAAATTTCCTTAATTAAAATTCTACTCTGAGTACTCTGAGAATTTGAGAGATTTCTGCTTTTATAAAATATTCTTAGTTCCAAGTTGGCAATTGCTACTGAATTTTAGTGAGGGTTTTCATTACTATGTAAAGGCTTTTGGAGCTCTGACATCATATCTTTTGTATTGCTTCAAACACACAAAGAAAAAAGCCACCTGCTCACATTGTTTTAGCTTGTGAAAGTGTGCCTGAAAGAATGTTGATTCCGTAAGTTGGAAAGAAGTTTAGCAAGATAGCTGAAGAGTGCTGAAGCTGGAGTGCTGACACTGTGTGGCTGTAGAGTGAGGAAATAATGCCTCATGGTTTGAAGTCCCAGGTGGTTGCTTACCTTGCTTTCATCAAAATATTTTCTATGTTGGAAGAAGTTTCCCTGCTGCCTGGGTTGCTGCATTGCCTAGTATCTCCAAGTCCTAGCTCATGACAGTGCTGTGCTAGGGTCCGTGGCAGAACAGGATCAATATAAATGTTGCAGTAAGCTTCTGCCAGGCTTATTACAGTGAATTGGATTCAGAGGTAGCTGAACTTAACATGCAGGGTTTAAACTTCAGGATCTGGTTCAAGATTCTCTGTCAGATATCTTTGATGCCGTGGAAGCCATGCCTGGTGAAGTATGTAGGATGGGCAACTCTAGCTACCCTCTTACAATCCCCTGATGCAGGACTTTCGTTATACACCTTCCTACTGTAATATCCTTTAAAGTGGAATTGCTAATTTAAAACAAATCAAGAAAACAGTAAGATTTTCTCTAGGGCTGTTTATTTGACAGAGATCTTGGATAGACTTTGTTTCTAGTAATTTTTAAAAATAGGAAAGTAATACGATTTTCTCTTAATTAAGACAAAGTGCGTAGTAGCAAGCATTCTTCTAGCTGAAATTAAGAGACAGAATTCTTATGATCTTAATTGCCCTGTGAGTAAAGACTGAACACAACATGAATAGCTATCACAAGATAAACTGTGTCCCTTTAATTTTGTTAAGATCACCCACAGTGTAAGGGTTACCGCCAGGGTGAGTTTATACATTGCAGTCTTGCTCAGTTAGCCCCTTGGCTGATTTTTTTGCAGTGCTTCCAAACCAACGCGTGAAAAGGATCTGGTAGGCTTGCTGCCTTTAAAATCAAAGTTCAGTGACCACACACAGTAACTCTGCATGTTTCCGTGTAGCTGCAGTGACAGGAGCATAGTTCACCTTCTTCAGACCAGAAAATAAAACCCATGGACAGCAGTTAGATTCCGCCCCCACCCAGTTGTGAATGACCGCTATAAGTGGTTAAAACCATCTGTCAGGCCCCTGTATTCAGTTCAAATATAGGAAGCTATTCACATCAGTCTGATAGTGGTGATATTCCTCACATTAAGTTCTCAGAATCTGAAAAATTATATGCACTAATATGTTTTCTTGTCTGATTTTTTTTTAAATTATAAAGTACCCCGTGTTCTCCTCTTTGCCCCCTATTTTTTCAAGGGAAACTGATAGAAAATCTGTTTATGTAGTGCCATAAAAAGATGTGTGAGAGAAGTTTAAAAGTAATAAGCTGTAATGATAAATGCATGACAGTAAGGAACTAGTGCAACTAGTGCAGTGTGTTGGCTTCACCATTTACTCTGCTAAAAAGAATATTCATTTGGTTGATGTGCATGTTGATCTAAATTTAGATTTGTGTTGGTATCATCTTCAGTTTATTTTCTTTCTTCTTCTGTTGTTTGGGTGCAGTAGTTTCCATAATTTGTATCTGTAATATAGTTTAATTTTTTTTTTCTTGATTGTTGAAAAATATCTCTCACTTTCTTAAGAGGATAAATGAAATAGAAATACAATACCCATGATATTTTCTGTTTTTTTTTAAACATACATATATTGTAGCTCTAGAGTCTAAAATAAATACCTAAATGGTGTTTAGAATGCATGCATATGAAGAACTAATTTTATCTATGAAGCTTTCAAATATCAAGGATTTTTGTGCCTAAATCATAGTTTCAGGTTTTTTCCATCTCCTAAAGTATTTTTAACCTTGCTGCATAATTGTTGTATTTGAACTCAGTTATTGTAGTACTGAAGCAAACCAGAGCTTGTATGAAAAGTGCTTTCATTTGCTGTTTTTTGGGGGAAGGCTGAGAGCAATAGTGTCCGTGGTATGTCTGAGGAAGGGAATACTGTTTTGCTTTGTATATGGTTGATGCCTAGAAGTGGTTTTGCAGTCATTAGGCTTGAAGCCTAGGTTTCAATTTCTTAAGATTTTATTAGTATAATAAATGTGGTTGGTGGAGACATTTTTGTTACACTGATGGATGATGAGCAAATACGTGTTTATGTAGAAAAAAACCTGTCAAATTCTTCAGCAGCTTTCACTGATGATCTGCTTAATAAATTAAAACTTATAGGTAGAATGAGTTGCGGTGGTAGGAGCTGTAAAGTGTAGTTGGAGAAGGAAAGAGGAAAAATGTTATTTCATTATTTCCAGTACCTTTCAAAGTGAGAAGCTTCAGTATTACTAGGTAGGCTAGCAACTCTGCAAATTGATACCTAGGGTTAGTAGCTCCTGGAGGAAATGTGGAAGACAGATTGTAGCAGTTGCTATATTCTGTCAACAGGAAGACCATGTGAGTTATTATATACTGACTCTGCCCATTACCATGCTGCATTTCTAAAAGAGAAATTGCAGTTCTGATACAAGTAGAGGGCTTTTCCAGTCCTCGTTCTTTCCGCAGTAGATACGGTGCCCGGTGAGAAATGACTCCCCCTGAGAGACAAATGAATATGGAGGAGAACATTATTTCTCTTATTAATCAAGCAAATTAGTTTTAATGTGAGGAAAGAATGGAAGGAAAGGAGAGCCTGCCCTTTGAAAGTGGTTACTATTTTAAGCTGGCTGGTGATTAGGTTGGAAATGTTTTTCTTTGAAGTTGTTTTATGTTGTAATACCTCTTCTGCTGTCTTGCTCTCAAAGGAGAAAGAAAAACTCAGCCAGCCCTTCCTGTTCCCCCCAGGGTAACTTTTTTTTTCCCCTGCAAATTTTTCATTTATTCTTCAGAAACTTACTTTGTTCACCACTGTCAAAATGCTAGGCATCTACCTGTTTATAGGGTTCTTGATAATATCACTCCCACTCCAAAATCTTTAAGCTGGCATTATCACAATAATCAATATATGCTTTGGACTAGGGTAGAATACTTCAACAAGAATTTTCCGATGGTGTTTGAGTACATCTGTATGTAAGGACTATATGGCTCTTTGGATTGTCAGTTAAACGCACACCTTGATGAATATTACAGGCTGTGATGATAGCAAGTACTTAACACAGTTTGTGATAGTATAAAAGCCGCTCTCAGTAACCTTGAAGCCTGTAGGCAAAGCAGCTGTTACAGTGTACTTTGGGGCAATAAAGGTTGATATTAGTCACAGAAATTTTAGTTTGTATTCAATACTCTTAATCTAGAGCAAGCTTATATGGACAGTTAGAGATAGTGTGGGTTAACACTTTTACCAAGGATCTTAGCTGCTTGTGTGATGTCCATGACCACAATACCTGAGCATCCTGTATCTGCTTCATAGTTTCTCTTCACATCGTTGTGTTTCGTAGAAAAACAGTTTGGCTGCTTGCTAGAAGCCTAGGGCAGATCTGGAAAGTCTGTCTGTATTTCATGAGCCTGTCCGGTCGCTATAACACAAGACCAATTTCTTTTTGAAAAATGCAGGGACTATATAAATTTTCCACATTTATTCTCTTTGCAGGTCTTTAAGCACGGATTTTTTATGTCTAACTAGAGTTGACAAAGAAAGTTAAGCCGAGGCAATGCTTTGGAGTAATAATGAGCAAATTGAGGTTTGAGTGGAAAAATAGTTCATGTATTTAAATCTTTCTCTCAGGACATTAATTTTTTTTCCTAAAGTAAAGTAATGTATTGGCAAAGTCAGAATATAAATTATTTCTTGCACTAACCTTACTTCTGTCTAAATTGCTTTAAGCCCGCAACTGCATTGGAAGGAGGCGGGGGGAGCAAAAGAAACCCCCAGAACATGCAAATAATTAATGAGATTTTAAAAAATATATCGATGAAACACTATAGAACTCTCTACTTCATCATTCAGCTTTTCAAAATTAAACAAGAGCCCTACACATCTCTAAGGAAGCAGGCCTTGCAGCATGCGTGGAAGATTTTTAAACACAGGACAAAAATATAGAACCACGTTTGGAGAATATTTCACCTGGATTTTGACATCTAGGAGCTGTTGCTCCTAACATCAGCTACGAAGTTAAATTAAATGTAAAGGTATTTGCTAAACAAAACCTATAATCATATAGGACCTAACAGTTAAACAAATCGATATTACAAATAGAACAAACTGGATATAGTGCTTTCATGTACGGTGCTTTGGGTTGTGCCATACTGGAAGAACTTCTTACTGAGGTGCCTTGTATTTTGCATTTCTCCCTACCTTATCCTTCCCAATATAGCCTGTATCTTACGTGTGTGTGTGACGTGGCAGAATGAAGAAAAGATATGTCTATTTAGGATGAACCAGGCATGGAGTTGGTAGAATTTGTGATGAGAACTAAAGGGGTCAGATGCAAAGGCAGGGAACTTGTGAGAATTGCTACAAGGGTGACTGAGCTGCTCTTCAGAATTATTTATATAGGCTTTCCTTGTTTTTTCATAATGACCTTTTGCTATAAGTGGACAGAGAATGTTGAATGTTGAGTTTCATAGTTGCTTTTGCAGGAAACTGCTAAGAGCTTGACTTGTAAACCTTGCTTTAAGTTTTTGGGTTTTAAAACAAAAAATCTTCAGCAATATCAATATTTCTTCACTTTGGTACCACAATATAATTCCTTTGGGTTCGACTGCCATGTATTGCAATTTGCTGGATAGTGTCCTGTGATCAGCTGGGCACAAAATTGCCTTGAGTAGATTTGCACATCCACAACACAAAGAAATGAAAATGGAAATGGGATCGATCCCAAAAATTCCGTAGACCAGCAGCTGCCGAGAGAACTGTGGACTGTAGAGAGTCCACATAAAATTGCTAATCTGTAATTTAAATCTTTGTTCAAATCTTTGATTACGATGCAAAGTTTATTTTCTCTTTCTGTGCTTGTCTGAAAGTGTCTATATTTTCAAAGTATGTTTTAAGATTGCTGAGAGCTGCTAGTCGTAGATGCTGAAGAAATGAATTCACCAAATCGCTAATCTTTTTAATTTTTTAGGTTCTTTTTAGAAACATATCCAGCGGATATAATTTAATATTCTGTTCTTGTGCAGAGTCTTGGCTAATGTGTCTGTTGAATGAATAAATAAATGGAAAGAAATGCAGTTTTAATTCTGGCAAAAAGTATTTTTATTGCTTGCTTGTAAAATTGGCAGCAATATTCTACTCTGGGATAGCATTATTGGTTACTGACACAGTGGAATAATAGTAGCAGTTAGAAATAAATGTGAATTTAGCTGAATTTTATAGCTTGGGCTTTTATTTATTATTTTAAAGTAATTCTAGCACCTGCAAAATCATGCAAGATGTTGGTTTCTCTTTTGACAAATATTACACATTCACAGATTAATGTATAGCTTCTAAACTCCATTGATTACTATTGTCTAGCAAGTGCTTGCTAGATATCAAAGCAGTCTGACACTGTGAACAGGTCACAGATTGGGCCAGCCTGTTCTTTGACTGGGGCTCAAGAGAGCAGCCAGGCAGCTACTGTTTTACCCTCCAGAGAGAAAAATGTATTTCTTTTCTTTGTCTGCCTTTCAGCTTTTGAATTCCGACTGAGTTAGTAATTTATTTATTTGTTTTGGTATTTGAATGATATTTGAACTTTTAATGAGGAAATTCTGTTATGCTTCTTCTGGGAGGACAAAATAGTATACAAATAGTTTTAATTGCAGTACCCAACTCTTTGCTGTTCAGTTTTGCTGATAAATACAGGGTTGCTCAAAATGCCGGTTGTGTCCACCTCCCAAGGCCTTCTTAGCACTGATCCAGATCCTCTACCACTCCTGGGGATTTGGGGTGCTGACTCAGCTGGGACAAGGCACACGGGGTTGCTCTTGAAATCTGTGGTTGGTGGACTTGATTAAAACTCTGTTATCACTGCCACTGACAAGCAGTGCTCACCATGAGTCTGTCCTGTACAGCTGAACAGTGTGTACAGAGTACTTATTCTACAACTCCTAGAACTATGATACTTATACCATAGTTACAGTTTATATGAATGTGTATATGCATGTATATGTGTATTAAGTATATTTAAAAGTATATCGTGATTAAAAAATGGACTTTAATTCTCTAGAAGTGGTGTGAATTACACTCTTTCTGGCAACAGAATCAGTATAATTGTTCCTGTAGAAACAGTTTTTATTTAATCAGTTGGTCTTATGCTGTGGCCTTTCTAGCAACCCTAGCCTGAGAAATTGTTGTCTAACACTTTTTTCCTCTCCTGGTCTTCATTTGTGACTAAAATTGTCTAATGTCTTTGCAGACTGGAATGGAAATACAGTTACAAAATTTTTCTATGACGAGTGAATTGTCTGCTTTGGTTGCTTTGTTACAACTCTTAAGTGCCCACTTAACAGGAATTGGCGTATGTCCTTCAGGTTTTTCTTTGGGAGTTGACATTACAAGTGATGACAAACAATGAAGTGTTTGTTTCATGCTTCTAATTGCTTCACAGAAATCTTGATCCTGGTCTTCCAACATCCTAGAATGAAGGAATAAATCTTTTTCTCATGAAAATCCTTTTCTGGTGACATATGTATGTTTAACACTCCAGTAAAATTGCATTAAGAGAAATCTCATGATAAATTTAGGGAAAGAAAAAGCAAGCTCAAAAAATAAAGTAAATATCCTACTGTTAAACAAATATTAACAAAGACTATTCCATTCAAGGAATTAAAAAGTCTGCAAGTAATTCTGCTTGCAGTGTTTTGGAGTAGAATTCTGCTTATTTTGGATTCTTCAGCAGGTTTTAGGAATTGTAATATTTTTGTTGCTGAGCACTTTTTAAATTGGTGAACCCTAATATAAAATGTTTCTTTAAGGACCCTATGACCAAATGCAGTCTCTGCAGAGGTGTGGCATGTGGGAGGAAGATTGTAGAGCAGTTTTGAGGTGAACAAAGCCCCTGTCTGAATGGGGAGAAAGGGCTGTACACCCATCAGTGCATCAAAAGACATGGGAAAACAGGCTACACTAGCTGGTGCTAGAGTAAGGTGAAAAGCTGAAGCCCTTAATCCTTCTGGCTAGTGTGCATGAGATGGACAGCATGGGAGCTATGCCAGTGCTCTGCTCATTTTCATTTTCCCAGTTCTTGCTGGTTGATGAGTTTGTACTATTACCCACCTCAATGTAGTGAGCCAGAGAAGAGAACTAAAACCCACTTCCCTGCTACAGTTTGTTAAAATATCCAATAATGCATTCTCCAAAGTGGAGTCCTACTTCCAAAAAAGTACTAAGGAAGAATGGTGAATTTGCGATAAGGTACTGCCAGCCCAGAGGCTTTCCAAAATGAGCTTTTCACCAAGGATGGGCCTACTACAACGGCAATGGAAAAATCAGTTCAAGCCGTGGTTTGAATGGACATTTTGACCCTGGTTTTATTTATTTTCACAATGGAGTTCATTTTCCCCCCCCTCTCCTCCTTCCACTTAACAAAGATTTTCTTTTGGCATTTCTTCTGCTTAAGTGTATCAGAAGAAGGATCGTTATTGGTGTGGGGGTTGGGAAGGAGGAAAGACAGACACAGATCTATTTACAGTACTAGAATCAATCTCTGCTGAAATTTAGATTTTTGTACAAATGAAGGAATAGTATTCCTGTCATCTCTTACATTTTTAATATGAAACTTTCATTTCAAATAAGTGGGGGGCTATCATGATTTGGGATTTTCCTTTGTGTAACCAAACCAGCTCTTAAAGTTTAAAAAAATTATAGATATATAGTTGAAGGTGTAAGAAAGTTATTTTCTTCACGTCTCCCACTTTGGAAGACTTCATAACTTCCCAGTTAGGTTGGTTATAGTCATGGTTAGAAATAAGTCAAAGGAAAAAAACCTGGGGAAAAATTAATTAATCAGCTGGGAATGGATGAAGTATTGGACAAAATCCCAAGGCAGTATTAGTTAAGAGACAAAGAACGATGCGTCTGTTATAACGCTGTTCACAGGACTTGGGTTTTAATTTTGGTTCAAATGTAAACTTGTTACTCGGAAAAGTTACTCGCTGTTCAACTTCTTCCCTTTATAAAAATGCTTAAAACAGTAGCCAAAAATGCTGTGAGATCTAAAGATGGGAACTGTAGGCAAGTGCTGTCTACTAAAAGTTATTAAAAAAATAGTCTTTATTGGTTTTGAGCAGTTTTACAAACTGCAACCTTGCATGATGAATGAAAAACAGTAGGGAAAATGATTTCACTCTCAAGCTTCATGCATCAATATGCTTTTTTAAATATCATGAGAAAGTGCTGTAGCAATTGCATCTGAATGTGCTGCTTTCCTTTCCTTAACTGTTTAAGAGATGAGCGTGATTGACTGTGTGTATATTGATAGCTTTAAAGACCTGAGGAAAAATTACTGTGAAAACCAGAAGTTGGGTAGACTCAAATACTGCAATTTCAAGATAAGATTTTTAATGGAATGTCCTATAAGTAGTCTTAAGTAATTCTCCCTTAATAATAAAAAAATATACAAGTCTCCAAGGTACCCCATCACTTTTGTGAAGAAAATGGCAGCCAGGAAGAAATTTCAACTCCTCAAAGGATGTTTGACAATTACAATGGTTTGAAAAAAACAACAGTGCATGAAACTCACAGAAAATTTCTTTCATTATTTATTAAATATTAACTTGTTTGAATCGTAGACTGTCCTTCATCATTGCCTACAGAGGGGTACTTTATTCATACTTGAAGAAGGAAACCTCTGAGTGTAAACCATTCTGTGTAGTCGTGCATTTGCTTTAAATTATCTGAAAAATTTGTATTTTCTCTAGTTCTTTTTAGGCTTTCATTCCTTGAACTCATGTTAAAATAAGCATGAGTGAAGAAATGGTGTTGAAGTCACGCTCTCTGTAGTCTAGATACGATCTTTGATACATCAAAAAATGTGAATTGTTGCACTAGTACCCGTAATTATCAGAATGAATTCACTGCTGTCTGCCTTAAGCTGATGCTTACTATCAAAAAATTTCTTTTGTAGTTGAGCATGGTAATGTAAGAGACAAAATTATAATTCTGCCATTGTGAATATAATAAATACTGCTCCTATGTGTATTACCAAAGCAAACACATCTGCTCTGGTGAAATGTAAAGCACAAGGTTGGCTTTCTAGTAAAATACTAAGTATTACAGATAGCTCTCTTACTGGTGAGTGTAAAACCTGTGAGTAAATCAGACCTATGGGTGGTAGGGTTTTCTTTATATATATTTAAAGGTTCTGTCATACTGTTATGCCACAGCTCCATTCCAGTTACAGTAGTTGTGCATTGAGTTATGTGAATAGTGATCTGGTTCTCAGGCTGAACGTATCAGGCTGGATTTTGAACCAATTAGAGCATTTTTAAGTCTGGAGAAGTTTATTTTTAGTCTCGAAGGGAGTTCAGTAGGCAAAGATGTCTTACGGTTTCTACTTCATGTTTATTATAACTATATTTCTACTTGGACAAATCCTTTTTCCCTTCATTTGTGGACAGATTATATAAATTGGCAGAGCACAAAGAAAAGGCAATTCTGCCTTGGAATGTTACGATGCAGCTCTTTCACCCGCCTGTGAATAGCAGTGAATGACACTTTTCTTCTTTCTTTTAGATCTCAAGCTTTATTTATAAAGTAATAGTCTACTGTGCTATAGCAGCACAGAAATCAGGGTTATGAGTTTGATGCAGAAAGAGGGTAAGTGGAAAAAGGAACTGGTATACATACCTGTAGAAGGAAAATAGTTGTGCTGCTCAGTTTCTCTGGATAAATGGTCGTACTTCAGAAGGCACAAGTGCAATGATCCCATTCCTAGAGAAGTTCTCTGAATTCTGGCTCATAAAATAACAAGTCATTGAACTGCTGAAGTTTCTGGGCTTGAGCTTCTGTTTCTAGCCCCAGTTTCAGGTTTGAAAGTCTGAGCTGTGAAAGTTTTGGCTCATCTGATTCACAAATTCCAAAGTGTTGCTTATTTAAAGCAGGTTGAGGTAATTGCACCATGTATTATGTAATCTTACACTCAAAAAGATTTCCCCCCTCCAAGGTAGTCAAAAGAGAAGAAGTTGTTTCATATCGCTGTGTTCTAATACGTAACAGGTGACCTACTTCTGTAATTTCTACATGGGAATACAAAGAACAACATTATATTTATGTACTTCGAGATCTTCCTACACACTTCTCTGTCCTTTCTTTCTTTAGTTTTTTCTTCCCTTTTTTTGTGTCTGTGCCCAGAAATTAGAGGCTCAATGAAATAAAACAACTTAAGAATACTTTAACCAGTGTACAAAATGTGCATAAATTTCTATATAATGTAATCCTAAATGTTCATTTTCACATTTCTTTGAAAAGTAAAAGTATTTTTTTTACATGTGTCTTACATATACCTCTGTATTTGTCTAAATTTTAGGTTTTGGTATATGTCTCATAGGTTTTTTTTGTTTTTTTAAATTCCCTTTTAAGAAACTGTTGGGACTTTTTATTTAGTTTTGAGGTTTTTTTCTTGGCAAGGGAGAAACTTGACTAGCATAATTGGCTGTGAAAAATGTATTCTTAAAGTTGATACATACAAAATGCTGTTAAATGTATAGTTTAAGTTAGACTTTTCCCCTTGCACTGACCTTTTCTACTTTATAATAAAACATATGTAACAAAGTCATATAGCAGAAAATTTTCAGGCAGTAACGTTTTTCAGATTGATGGCATCTGTTCAATTGGTGTTTATGAAGCACTTTGAGACACTCAGATGAAGGAGGCTATATTAGTTTATGTGATAGATGGCACCGTTCGAAGGAGCAGCATGTCTAAATAAATGCATCTTGGACTTTTATAAATTTAGTTGTATACAAACCCTACTAAGTAAAATAGCCTACAAAAGGCAAAACATAAGCATTAAATTCCTTGGACGTCTTTTATTGGGGAAGCAGGATTGATAAAGGCACAATATGTTGCAGGCTTTATTTCACAGTTCTGCCAACATGAATCCAATCTGAGCTAGAGCACAGCTGCTATTCCTGCCAGCCCTCCTCTCTCTCCTGATGGAGCTTGATCAGCTTTCTTTGTTTTTCTGTGTTCTCTTAAAATGAAGACTGTTTAATGATCACTGCTAATGAATTAGCAATGTCCTGTTCAGGGGCTTTCTTTACAGAGTGCTTCCCCCCAGCATTAAAATATTCTTTACCAACACAGTATAGGGTAAGGTAATGAGGAAAAATAGATGGGAAGTTGAAGATGGATTGTGATGGATAGAAATACGTAGAGAAAACTAGATGTTCTTACAACAATTGTGCTATTCTTTTTATCCCTGTAACACAGTTACTCCTCCTCCGCCCCCCACACAACAGATTTGTAATGAAAGAATAGAATCTTGTGCAGGCTGCAACTCCCAGAGGTAAAACCCACAGTACTAGACTTCCATCTGTATAGCCTATTTTATTTCAGAGATATTTCATTTAGTTTTCCTTGGTTAAATTAGTCTGAAATACTGTCTTTGTAAGTTCATTAAAATCATTCTGTAATGGGCAGGTACTGTAATTTTTGAAGTTTTGTATTCAGTTTCTTGGTGGTGGTGCTTGCTATTTACATGATTGTCATCCTTTCTGCTATGTCCTGATGTTTGTTATGCTCTCTTGCCTTTCCACTCACCTTCATGGCCAGAAGTGTTACTCCTGATCTGTTCTCCATAGAATTCTGTCTTTCTCCCCTCCCACCCCCATAATAAAATACCAGAGTAAAAAAAAAAAAAAAAGTCACCTATGTTAGTTATGTGTAATTGGAGTGGGGAAGGGAATCCTCTTCGGTTGAATAATATATTTTTATAGAATTTAAGAAGATTATTTCACCACAATGCTTATCTGTTACGTTTACATTTACCAAACATAGCCCTTACTGATTAAGTAAAGGCTTTTATCTGCTTGGAGAAACCTAGATTTGAAACAAAGCTATAAATGTAAAAAACAAACCCAAACCAACCAAGCTTCCTGGGGAGGGGGGCAGTGCTGCGTTTTGTTTTCACTCTTCAACAAGCGTGCTGAAATGTACTGAATCAATAGTTTGAATCAATATACACATATTCAGTAGTTTCTTAGGAACAGTTAGATCTACATAGGAGGCCTAATCCTGATGAGACCTACACATGTGGATCTTTAATAACCTGTAAGACCCCAGGGGCAAGTAAAGCTACAGTGCCGAGTGTAGGACTGGGACAGTCTGGTGAGAACTTTGCTTGCCTGCTGCAGAGTGAGCACAGTGTTGTCCCTCCACAGAGTGGGAGCACTCCAGAGCTCAGTGACTTATGTTCTTCACTGGCTTGTAAGACAGTGTAGCATTTCCCTCTCCTTTGCCAAGTAATAAATCCCTCTTCCCTGAAAACATGAGCAAATAGCTGAATTAGATATGTAAATTACTATGAATATACATAAGATCCACCTAAGCTACTTTTGTGAAGGGCTGAGATTGAACATTTGAAAAAGTCTGATAATAAGTATTATTTGAATAATCTGGATTTGTCTAATTGCCATTTAAAAGCTTCTTTACTTTTCCCACAGAGTTTACTCTTACTGAAGGTATTTGTTTCAATACCATGTAATCTGCCACTTTGTCTTCCTAAATTTGTTACTTTGTGCAACTTCATTCTCTTCAGAATCTGCACTTCAGCTTTGAAATTTTTGAGTGATTTTGCCATAACTAATTTATGTGTTAGCTTATTTATATGTTGTATGCATGTGTTATTTATTGAGTAAATGGAAATCAAAACAGGTGTGGCAGTTGCTGAGTAGGGTGGTGGAAACTTGATGCCAGCACAAACCAAAACTCTGGAGAGTTCTGCATTTTATTGCTTTAATGTGGAGCTTCATACACACAGTGGATTAAAGATTGGCTTCCACATCTGGTTAATTACTATAAATTGTTCTCCTGTGATTCTTTTCTCCCTGCATCTCTGCCATGCACAGGTTCCTTGCATAGGTGCTGATGCATGTGCCTCTGGAGGAGTGAGGCACTGATGCAAGGGACTGATCTGGCTGAAAGGCGATGGGGTCATTTTCAGCAGAATGCTCGTGTGGGTGCAGAGGAGGGGAAGACACAACATAGCTGGGAGATGTGGAAGGGAGGGAGCCACAGCAGCTGGAATTTAGATTGGTGGCATAAAGTGATGTGGAACTGAATCACAAGAGACTTGGGTCTGGTACCAGATCTCATTCCCTGTCTTAAAATCTATAGTATGGTCAGATTATATACAATTAAGTGTCTGAATCATTACTGTTCCCCTTCTCCCCTGGAGGTCTTTGAACACTCAGTAAATTCCAGAGGAGCGGGAGAAAGCTGACCTTATGGCACGACTGAGAAAGGGTAAATGGAATGACTCATAACCTGGGTCAGTTTAACATTTGCCTTTGACAGAATCATTTTTGACTAACGATACGGCATATAACAAGTAACAGAGATGATCATAATTCTAATCAGTACTCCTGAAAATAGTTTTTGCCAATTAATTTTTGCTTTATCTTTATTGTGATAGCATCCTTTTAACATTGGACATAGGTATGGGGTGATCTGCATGCTGCATAGCATGAGATTGCTATGGTGTATGTTATGGTTTTAAATATTTTTTTCTAAATGTGGATGAGAAAATTAAGTCATACACTTAATAGACTTGCATAGACTCTGAGACAAGCATTGAACAGTTGTTTTGCTAACAAAGCTTGTAGGATCCTTTTGTCACCCTTTGTCACTTAATTTCTGCAACTACAAATGGAAAGAGTTTAATAAAAGGTAATAAACTAATTTGATTTTTTTAAATGAGATTACAAGTCTGATAAAGCTTAAATGTATTAACACTATTGAATTCTGTAGGCCTTTTAATACATTTTAAGAAAAAAAATAATCAAGTAAAAGATGAAAAAAACCAAACCCTGTCCAACTAGAATGATAGCGTCAATGACAGAGCAGCTTTTCTGTGAAAACGATTGGTTTCATACTCACTGTCTTTGTTTGTAGAGTTTATTCCATCCCAAGATCTGCAGACTCCTTAAGCCTTCCAACCATTTTCATCTTTGAGCTGGAAGTCTTTTGTGTACATAGTATGTTGAAGAAATTTTGGTATAATTTTTTTTTTCTGAACACCTCTAATTTTTATTGTAATTTTCCCTGTCACATATTTTTGAAACACTTACATAATTCTTCATTAGCTTTTTCTGCAGCACAAAATATCCCGTCTGTCAGAAACTGACTTACAATTCCATTCTTCATCCATCCACCAAGCATCTATTGTTACTTTTTGAATTTATAATTATGTCTTAATTTCATAAAACAGTAGAAGTGTAGTACATCTAATATAAGTATTACTGCTATTTTAAAAACTTACGGGATGGGAGAAGAATGGAAGAGATGAGGGTGGCAGTTTGTATAGTTGCTAGGTTGGGGTGTAAGGGAATCATGGAGATGAGTCCTGCTGTGTGAGCAGAAGCAGCTAATTAGGGTGAAGCATCAGACATAATTCGCTTTGGTTTTGTTCCTTGATCAATATGCAGGTGCCTCTTGGTCATATCGATCTTTTCTGCTTATTTAATGTACTTTCATTTTATGAGACCTATACAATCATTAAATGGAGTAGTTTGAATTGGGTTTGAATTATTTTCACTTGCTGTGACATTGTTTTTAACATGCTGGGTTCATTTACTGGATATCTGTACTGTTAGCTGCCATTAAGATAAAAATAGCTCATCTACAAAACCAGGTAACTGTCTGTAGCCAAGTGTCTCGGGTTAAAAGATCTGACCTACTTGAGAAAGTTGCACAGATTCAGTATCTCTATTTCCAAATGTCAGGTATAGTCCAGTAGTTTGGTTTTGTTCTATTTAATTTTTTAAATTTTTACTCTGAAAATTGGGGAAATACTAATCCACAGCAGAACAAATTGATCGCAGTGTGAACAGTGCTGAAGATCAGTTTGCTTAGAATAGAATTTTGCCGAGCAGCAGCCCATGCACTGCTGTGTGACAGCATCATTCTTAATTCTCAGCTTGCTGCCTGGTGGTGCATGCTTGAGGGGCTAGCTGGAAATCAAAATAGATGCCTCTTAGGGAGCCCCGTTGGTGCATACTCCAACGGTGTGCTCTTTCAGTGCCAGGGTGCCTAGGTAGCTTAGGTCTGATCTACACTAGAAAAGTTTTGCTGGTGTGGCTCTTCCAGATAATTCTCTCGGGATACATGTAGTGGTGCAAATGCATTTTTGCCAATGCAGCCCATGTTAGCTCCTGAATGAAACGGGATAAATTACACCAGCAAAAGCACTTTTGTACACGTAGGCTTTTTGCTGGTGTAAGAATACTGTGGACTTTTCACTTCATCGCCATGATGCTGCACTAGGAAAAGTTTGTAATCTAGAGCTGGATTTAGTATAAATCTTTTAGTAAAGAATAGAACACAGAATCAACTGTGTTCGACTTAGTAAGCAAAAGCTAGTGAAAAATACTGGATGAGTCATAGTGAATACTGTGAGTCTTCTATCCCCCTTTTTTGTCCTCAAAACAATTTGATGGGGCTGGTTTAACAGATGGGCAGAAAACCTATCCGTGTGTGTTGGAAAACTGTTTCCAGATGAAGAACAGTTTTCTTAAGTCATTTGCACTCTTTTTTCCTTTGTTCAACATTGACTGAACTAGTCAAAACATTTTAAGCATATTAAGCAATAACATATTAAGCAAGTCTATAAAATAATTAAATTGAAACTAGGAGCTAAGAGTTCTTAGAAATATTTATATTAATATTTGACTCTATAAATCTTATGATAACTACTTTTGAATCTTCTAGGAACTTTGTATAAAGACAGTGTTTGTCATGGTTGGTATGCTGTTTCATACTGAAAATATTTAGGATTGTCTGGTAAATTTATTTCTGAATCCAAAATGAGCTGTTCTTTCACTTTGCTGTAAGTGGTCGGATATGATGAGGCAGAGAGACATAAAGTCTATGGCTATCCTTCCAAGAGACGTTTTGTAGAGTTATTAAGGTGTTGTAGCACCCTTTGTTTTTTATGGACTGTATTTCAGCTCATTTCCTTGTACAGCAATTGCACAGTGGTGCTGTGCTTGAATTCAGGTGGAGGCTTTAATTGTTCTTCCTTATCTGTTTTGGTCCTGGTCACTGCTATTATGAACTGCGAAGGTCTGCCCTCTGCATGTTCTTTGGGAAGACCCAGCCTCTTAAAATTTATGTAAGGTTAATAGTCTGCATAATTTTGCAGTGTATGAGCAAGTACTTGGCAGGAGGTGCCAAAAAGCTGTGGCAGATTTATGTTGTGCTCTGTAGTCTCAAAACGGGTTCAAAGGACACTGATCATAACAGGTGACTAATAATACACCATGAAATAACTCTTCTGTGGTGGAGATGAGTCAGGTAGTTAACAATTTCTAAACACATTTGCAAAGCAAAATCCATCTAACAAGGGAGGTTTGGAAGTTTTTTGGATTTGTGATTTGCTGGAATCCTGCTAAAATGTGTATGTAGATTTTGGGATCTTTTTTCCTGTCCACACTGTGTGAAAAGGGGTGGGAGAATCCTGTTAGGTATTATACTTCCAGTGTCCAGTAATTCTCAAGCCCTTGCAGTGTCTCCAGTATGTCTTCCCTTACATAAGAGAGATCTCTGGTCTGCAGTTTTCTTCCCATTAAGATGCTTTCTCTTACCTCTGCCTGCAGGCTCTCTGTGCAGTTCTCACTGGTGAATCGTCTGATCCCCCTCAAGCCCTTGCTGGAGGGGAGCCAGCAAAGTGATCACTTTTGGGAGGAGGCAGTGAGAGAAGTGTAGCTGAAAAACAGCTTCTTAACCTTTCTCCATAAAGCATATCGTTTGCAAGTGGGAATAGTAGTTTCCTTTGTTATCGGGCCCAGACTTCTCACACTGTGCCACTTTTTCTCAGAAAATTCCTTTGAAGATCTGGCCCAGCTGCTACATGTTCTCTGGGAAGGGGAAGGGCAGTATTATGCCTCCATGACTGCATTGTTAGCTTGTGGCAATGTAGGGCCGAATATCTCATGCTATTTATATGTATTTCCAAATTTTTACATGCTACTATCAAGATAACGTTTGAGACGCCATTTAGTTCTCAGGACTTCTGAAAACCTTGGGAATGCAAAGCAAGGATTCCCTAGAAGTTCAGAAATAGAGAAACAAAGTAAAATATACATACCAATGTCATTTTAAAAGAGTTAGAACCATGCCATGGTTTCTTGAGGGCTGACTAATTTTTTGAACTCTTGACACTGTTGCTGCTTCTGTTTGCCTTCTCTGTCATTTTCCAGGGAAAGAAACAGTGGTTAGGTCCCTTTCTCCATCTTCTGCTTCCTCTTTCCTGGCTGTACACCAGATTTTCTGGCTTTACTTGAGGCAGAGCGTAAGGGAGGCTGAGACTCATAGCAGCTTGAGTGGTTACTCAGAGACTGCAGGTAGAATGAAGGACATACGTATAGTCCTTAGACTCCCAAAATACAGGTCGTCAGAGACATGAAGCATGGGTGGAAGTATTCTGAAATGTTCTGCTTTATCAGACCAAGGAATGTTTGTTTCTTTTTCTGTTGTTTCTCCTCTCAGAAATGTACTTCTGGTAGTTTGTGCATTTTATTAACTTAACATGATTCCCTCAGTGAGCCCAGACAGATGTCCCTCTTCTTAGTTGCTGTGGGGCCTTTGATATTCAATTTCACTTTTTTCATCTCACTGTATTTCTAAAACTGGAATTGTGTTCAGCTTACTTTACCCCTGCAACAGGCTTCATACAAAACTTTTCTGTCATTTGAACTCTGAGTGATTATTTGTAAATATATACCCACCCACCTCTTTTTTTTTTTTCCTTCTTCTTTTTACAAGACACTACTTGTTGTGGTTGTATATAAGAAGATGGAAAACTGGCATTCTCTAAATGAGCCAATGAAATTATTTTCCTATTTCCTGCTATCAAATACAAAATTTTATTATTGAAGCCTGATGCTCCTAAGGAGTGCTCTGTCTTACCTCGAATGCCTTTGAAGACCTGTCTGCTTTCCCTTACCCCAGCAATTTGCCTTGATCCCTAATGCTGCTTACCAAAATCAGACCAAGCATAATCAACTTTGTGGATGAAAATGAGTCTTTGGAAGAGTTAGATGAAACTTGGAATTGTTGCTTTCTGGGAAGGTTTGACATTTTGAAGTCCGGTTTTCATCTGATTCATGACAAATCTAAAACTGTAGTGAAACAGAAATCAGAAGAGATGTGTACTTTGGAATTGGATAGGCCTTACTTGTTTTCCCCCTCTAAATTATTTCAGAACATAATATGACATAATTAAAATATTTTTCTATAAATAGGAAACAATAACTGCTTCCAAACAGTTCCTGAAATGTCTTAATAAAACAATGTATTTAATTTTGAATTCTCATTTATAACAGCATGCGAACATGGATTAAAAAAGCAAGTGCCTTGTAGAGGCTACAGATGTCATTCTTAATTCCTTTGCGTAAAACAAATGGAAACTCTGTTAAATCTGGCATTTTTATACTTGTACTCGAGTAATTCCTTGTCCTAGAGCCTTATTCCCACTTTAGTGCTTGCTCTCAGAGAGTGAAGGAGCTGAGGTCCATCAGAGCCGTCCCAGCAGCCCACTGGTGGCTGTGCTGTCTGTCATGGGGAGGACCAAGGGCTGCCGATCCGATGGCTGACTCTGCCTCTCTGAGGGCACTGCTAACACAAGCCTCTGTCAGGTTCCTCTGCTTCAGTCAGTCCTAATAAGCCATTTTATTTACAGATATGATCTGTGCCATGTTTTCTGAAATGCAGTCAGCTAATCCTGCCTTTTTAATTACTTGCAATGACTTTAATTGGATCAGAAAACAGCAAGAAATATAAAGTAATAATGTAATAGAGCTCGCACAGTGGGAGGACTCTTGCTGTAAGCTGTAGCCAGAGTACTGCGTTCCTGGGCTGTCTCCATCTGCAATGGCTGTCCCCTGCCTCCTAGCTCTGCTGCAGTGTCCAGACTGCTGGTGCTTGCATCACAGCAGACTTCTGCGCCACAAGACAGCCACGTTCATTTAAGATGTTCAGTAGCTGGAATTTGTCACTATTTCAGGCTCTCAAGCCTTGGAAAAAACTTATTGTATGAGAATGATTGACCAGTGTCGAGCCCCAGTGTGCTACTGTGTGTTGCTGGTGCTTTTGGCGTTGTTAGACATTAAGGCCCTTCTGATTCTTCCTGTTTGCCACTTTCTCACCATTTCAGCAATCCAGTGCTATATAAGTACACCAGTGTCTTTAAAAACAAAATGTAAATCTTTCTTCCTTTTCTGAAGGGCATTGCATAGGCTGTGTAGTTACTCAGCATAGCTGCTTCTTTTGGGAAGTCAGACAGAC
This sequence comes from Morus bassanus, assembly GCA_031468815.1. NCBI lineage: Eukaryota > Metazoa > Chordata > Aves > Suliformes > Sulidae > Morus > Morus bassanus. The sequence goes on from CM062571.1 coordinate 69,235,955, forward strand.
CTTTGTATTGAGACTGGCTGGTTACTGGTGGCTCGGGCTGTTTTATTGAAAGTTACTTTGGGGAAGCCAATATTAGAGCAACTATTATTGCTCTTTACTTTCTGGCCATCTCCAGCCACACAACGGAGAGACCTCACATGTTTGTCTCTGTCATGTACTTCTGAATTTAGGACTTTTAACATTTCCCTGACTGGCTGTTTCTGATTTTTCTTTTTTTTTTTAACATTCCTTTCTTTTTTTCTTAGAAGTTTCAACACACAGAAAGGAATATTAGGTTGTACCCAAAGTACCCATGAGTTCATATATTTCTACAAATGTTCATGTTGCAATGCTTTTCCCATATATTTTTTTCTGAAAAAAAGTCCCTTTTCACGTACTTAGTTTGCAAATAAAGTGGCAAAGAAGGTCATAAAATCATTTAAGTGAATCAAGAGTTTTATTTGCAAGAATAATCACAAATATTTTGTTGTTTTTCTCAGTCGGTAGAAATTACAACTTCTTTCCTTGCATGGCATAAAGAGTCACAGAAACCTAGGGGGGTCAGGGTCATGCTTGGCACTGTGCTAGCACTGGTGTGATTAGTGAGCATGCCTGTCAACTGTTGGGAACTGTTGAGGTTCTTGTGTCAGAGAAGTAGTTACGTAGCATCTGATAAATCCGTGACTTGCTATCCCCAAGATTATCCAATGAAGAAATACATGGCAAATGTTCCTGTGGTAGGGTGAGGGTGGAGACGTCAGTCAGCAGTCAGTAGCCACCCCTATAAATAAGTTTAAAATGACTCAGGGGGAATATGGTGGAGGTATATAAAATCATGAATGCCGTGGGAAAAGCAAAGAGACATTATGAACAGTTGCTGTCTTCCGTTACAAGCACTAAAATGCATTGAATGAAACAGTTGGGTGGCAGGTTCACAACATGAAGTTGCTATTCCATGCAACGCGCATTTCAGTTGTCATGAAAAGTAGTGATTGCTAAATGTTTGCATGGGTTCAAGGAGTGATTTTATGGTTAACAAATAAGAAACAGGAACTGAGGATTATCAAGTGTAATTACCATTGCTCATAATATTGCTAAACCATAAATTATGACTCCATGGAACTTCTGCTTTCTGAGTTGTCCATGCGTTGGGCTCGATGCCCTGTGTTGGAAGAGGAGCTTGGCTAACCTGAGGGTGAAATCAAGTCATGGGAGCTAACAGCCAAGACCACAGCTAACCCCGCAGTTTGTCTCTTAGGATCTGCTGACAATCATTTTACTCAGTTCCAGGGATTATATGCTGCTCTCTGAGCAGGGATTCCCAGCGAGATACATTTTGCTTGGCAAAATACACTTTCTGGTTGTTGGGAAAATGTAAATCTTAATTGTAGTGCAGTGTAATAATTTCTTTACTTCAGGATTGGGTTCCTATAAGGAAGTTCAGTACATGATACTGAGAAATTGTTTTTCCCCTGAAGGGAATTTTTTAATTCTTTTTTTCCCCTGAAGGAAAAGGTGTTTACTTTAAACAATGGTAATCTTAGTTTCGGAGAAGAGTCTGTTTCTTTCCTGATCTTGAAATGATTCATTACTATCAGCAGTGAATTCCAGAAATTATGCTATGGGAGGCTTGAGAAAAATTTCTTGTCAAACTAAACATTATTTAGAATTAGAGGAACTGTAATAAAAATTATGATAATATCATAGGAGTATGCAATGAGTCTGTATGTTTTCTCAATTTTATTTTTAAGTATTAAATTGCTAAACTTCTTTTATCCTTCAAGCAGCACTTTTTTTTTGTCCATGCAACTTTTTTGTGTCAATTATTAGATATAATTGGCTGACAGATGTAGGTAATAATAATTGGCTCATAGATAATTATGTAATTCTACAAAGAAAATATCGACATTATTTATTTAGTAACAATTATTCGCTAAATTAAATGTTATCACCCATCTGTTAACAATTTGTGCCTTTGACAGCTGAAAGACTTGCTTGAACTTATTGTTTGCTTCCTTGGATATGCAGTCTTTTAAAAAAAAAAGTTCCTGATATTTTTAGCGTTTAGCTCGTTATTTTGAACTCTGCTACCAAAGACATTAGTTTTTAATTTTGTGTCTGTGTGGCATTAATGATAGTAGAATTCAAAAGTGTAATTGGTACCATATTTGAGAGGACTTCGCTTTTCATTTTTATCTGTTTCAAAATAATAGAAGAAAAACTATGGCTTCTGTTTCTGTTTACATCGATGTTTAATCATATTGAGAAGACAAGTACATTTTTATGAAATCTTACTCCATGGTAATTCTCAACCTTCATTACATGTATGTGCTTCCTAATTTTAACATTATAAGTATGTTTTTCTTGGAAAAAGTCATTGTCAGTGTGCGTGAAAGATCCCAGACTAGTAGTAATAAATCACAGTATTCTTTTAGGTTGTTGAAGAACTTTTACAGGTAGCAGAAAAGGTATGGTGCCATAGCTGTCAGAAGGCAGACCTGAAGCATGTATTAGGGGGTTGTTCCATTTTATTCCATCTTTGAGGAGCAGCTGTGCAGGTATGCTGTTCAAATTCCCTTTCACTGGTGTTTTTAGGTGAGCAATGATTCAGGTTTGTGATCTAGCAGGTTTGGAGGCTATGGTGAACACTACAGAGCAGCTTGTATGGGGTAGGATGGGAAGGATGTGACATTTCCTTTGCTTCCTTTGTTCTTGTTACTGCAGGTACAGCTAAACATCATAGTAAGTGCTACGGGCAAGAGTTTTATTTTACCAATTTGTATCTATAGAACTTTTTTAGCAAATTGCAACAAATGTTGGGGTGGGGGAGAGGAAAGGTTTAAAGCTGTTTTCTTTTTTTCAGTTTCACTATCCAAATTGTACAAGATAGAAGGTATTAAAGCATTATTAGAGGTAACTGCTGTCAGCCCATGTCATGGTTAAATACTTCGTATTTCTATTGGAAGGTCGAAAGACAGGCACCTGTGGAGGCTAACTTCAAATGCAAATATTTGGAATCTGAATACTGTTATGTTCAGTTTGGCTCTCAAACAACATTCTTTTCTTGCCCATCTTTTTAGTACTGTTGCTAAGTTTTATTGTTGCTAGAAGAATTGGCGAGAATGCTGGCAGACTGGGCAGATTTCTGCCATAGGCTGATCTCTAAATTTGAAAAGAGCTTTACTGCAGGAGATAATATATATTGCATGATGTTTTAAAATTTTTCAGTTATGTGCATGTTGTCTACAGAAGCACTCTGGCTAACACAAGGTTCACTTTGTTCTCCCACAAAGTATCTGACATAGATAAACCTTTGTGACTTATAGCCTATGCAACATCTGTTGACTCTAAAGATGATAAGATCAAGTAAATCTGCAGCTAATTGCAGGAAGTTATTGATGGTATGCCAAGGAAGAGGTGGGAGGAATTAAATATGCATTTATTGAAGATAAAAATTACATATATTCTAAAGTACTGAGGGAGTTAGCAGCTGATATTAACAAAAATGCAGTTCTGCTTTTGCAGAAATATTTTCCTGAAGGTGTAAGTATGAAAGGGGTGAATTGTGAGTGTTGAAAAGAGGCAGGAGAGGCTCATGAGAGAAGAATATGAAAGAAATATTTGCAGCTTATATATGTAGTAAAGAAAACAGTAGTATTCCTCCTTATAGAGGAGCCAAGATAATAGCATGATTTTTAAAAAAATTTGGTTTTACAGCACTGTAGCACTACTCACCTTAAAGTATCTCCTGGCATTTACAAGTATGTATTAGAAGTGTTCCATGTCCTCTCATGGACAAACTGACATTTTTGGATGCATGTTTTACTGCAAAAATAATCATAAAACCACAAAAAAAGTAGGATATATCTCACTGAAATGAAGAAATGAAGTGCAGCTAGAAATGCCTAATGCAGTAAGGTAGTTGTAGACTTGTACACCTTAAGTCTGTAACTGTCCATGTATACCTTTATCCAGATGTAAAAGTATTCAAGAATTAGGTCATTAACCATTAACATAATGAATTAAAATGCACAAACAAACCACCATCTCTTCTGCCCTCCTTTGAGGGCACTGACTCAGCAAAGAGTCAGCCCTCTTTGCCGTCTCAGCAACTGGTGGGATGTTTGAAAGAAGTTATTTTTGACTGAGATTTTTTGAAACATATTATCCATTTTCCTTCATTTTCTTTTATCATTGCATGTGTCTGTTGCAGCATGGGGTGGTACTGATGGAAACTGAGTCATTGTACCTTTACATAATGCTCTATACTGAGAAATTCTACTTAGCTATTGAATGATAACATATTAATAGTATTTAAAAGCTGCCAGAAATACTGGTATTTTCAGGCCAACATGTAAATTTAGGTTATCTTTTACATCCCTCTACTCATAACTAATTTGCTTGCTTTCATGGCTTTGGTTATGATGCTACCTTAGGTAAATTAGAGAGAGCCAAAGTCATATACCTTCATTTAGATGAGTCCTTGTCTTTGTTTGGGAAAGAGATGGTTTTCTTCAGCCACTCCAGCAATACGGTTGGAAGGACATAATTCCTTTACATGGGTTTATGATGCAGTTGCAATATATTTTCAATGCAATTATCTCTTGCAGATATGAGAGTATGTTTCTTTTCATCCTGCTTCATTTTATATACTGATGTGATGCTCCATTTCAAGGAGGGCTGCTTTTGTTCACATTCTGGGATTTTAAGAAATATTTTCCTGACAGTGAAAATCCTGATTAAAGTCTGCTTGAAAAAAACAAGCTTTATTCACCCCTCCTTTGTTATCCAGTTTTGGATGCTCTCCTGAAATTTGAGCAGAAATGCCGTTGGCATTGTTAATGAGCAAGCAGCGCAAAGCTATGGGCTTAGGTGGGGTGGGGAGGAAACTGTCAGGGTGGAAAGCAGATGATGGCACTAAATTACTCTTGCAGATTAATAAGACTAAGCTGTATGAACTGATTTGTATCCTTTCACAAGTTACATTCCTTCATATTTTTCTGTATCTTCTTTTTGTATCATTCTCATCTCTTTCAACCCATAAGTTAATTTCTTCAGTAATTCCCCACTTAGGCTTCATCTCTCTCATATTCCATATTATACCTTTCTGTCCCCCTTTCTGTTTCCATCTTTTTCACATACGCTGTACACACCACTTTGTGTCTGTGATGCTATGAAGTCTGTTCAAAACAGAAATAGGGCAACTAGATTTTTACTGGCAACATTCTTTTATTTTTACTTAGCTCCAAAAAAAGCCCAAGAGGAGAATTGACTTGTAGAGGTATTATTGCTTTGTTGCCACAATAAATTTGATTTTGAAAGTCCACGTACATCTGAAGAGCAATTCCTTATCTGTGCAGTGTCTAAAATAAACTTCAATGAATTTATTATGGAGAAGTGTTTTTTTTTCTCTGTTTATTTTTAATGACAAACAATCTTAATTATCAGAATAAAATGTGGACTTTGTAAATGATATAGATACTGGTTTTGTTTTCATGATTACAACTTTTGCTTCATGTTATGGACGTGTTATAATTCGTACGTATTGGTGTACTTCACCAATTTTAATTATATTAAAATATAATGTGTGCATTCCTGCAGGTTAATATCCTCCATAGGTAAGGTGTACAGCACCGCTACATCACCACAAGACACTGGTATTCTCCCCGATGTCTAATCAGAATTTCCTGTGCTGCACCTTGTGTCTCTTGTCCCATCCATGTGCACCTCTGAGAAAGGTCTGGCTCTGTCTTCTCCTGACCACCTGTTAGGTAGCAGAGGACAGCAGTTAGGTCTCTTCTTAATCATCTCTTTTCTAGGTTAACAAACTCAGTTCTCTCAGCCTCTCCTCATACTCATATGCTTCAGTTCCCTGGTCTTGGTGGTTCCCTGCTGGACTCACTCCAGTTTGTCAGTGTCTTGTACTGGGAGGCACAGAGTACAGTGGCCTTACAAGTGCCAAATAATAAAAATAATGCTGCCTTTGCTGCAAAGATATACTGATGGTTTATGTTCAACTTATTGTCCACTGGGTCCTTGTCTGCAAAGCTTCTTTCCAGCCAGAGAGCACCCAACCTGTTCGGGTGCACAGGGTCATGCCATCCCAGGTGAACAGGGCTTAATTTGCTTTGGTTGAACTTCATGATTTTTCTGTCTGTCCACTTCTCAAGGTTGTTGAAGTTCTTCAGAATGGCAGCCCTGCCCTCCAGGGTACTGAGCACTTTCCCCAAATTGCTGTTACCCCTAAACTCACCGAGGGTTAATTTTGTCCCATCACCCAGCTTACTAACAGTGATATTAAACTGTATCAGCCCCAGGGCTGACCAGCTGATTGTGGACTTGCTGCCCACTCCCCTTTGAGCCTGGCAGTCCAGGCAGTTGAGGAGACGGTTAGTAGGCAGAATAGAAAGTAGCAGGTTTAGTAGGTCGTGGTTAAGTAAGGTTGTGAGTCTGTATTCAAGGGGGGGGAGGGGGGGGAAGGATCTAATGGTGCGTGGGTGGGGGAACCTTATGGGTGGGTGGGGGAATCTTAAAGTAGTTCAACAACTCTTGCTTTAGGTCTAAGTGAATGTGGGAGTAGTGTGGTATAACTTGTGATTAGACCTAAGTAATGTTTGTCTTGGTGTGTTAAGCTATTTTCTGAATCATGGCATTTTCACAGGAATGTCTCCGAAATATGGTGCTCATTGTTAAGTCAGTGATGATGATAAAAATAGATATCAAACTCATTTCCATCAATTCCAGATCCTGCCTGGCATCTGATTTCCAGCCCAGAGAACAGTAGGAATTAACTCTTCCATCAAGACAATTTAAATGCAGCTTTAATATAATGTTAAAAATAGCTAGTCAGTCTTCCTCACTACTCCTTCAGTATCGTTATCAACTTTGGGTGTGTTTTTTGAGTTTTATGTGTGCAGTCTGGAGAGAAACAGCAAGTTTTCTCTGTAGATAGAATTGGTCATAGATGATTATTAAAGCACTACTAAATTTTTAACACAAACCATATTCTTTAAAAAAAACAGCAACGATCATTTTGAGGAAACAAAGCCGATTCCAGGTGCAGGTTGACAACCCATTCCTTCTTATTGCAAGCTGCCTGTACACCTGAAAATTTTCCCTTTGTTTTAACATGCTAGAAAAAGTTTAATTCTTTCATACCTATGTGATCTTTAATTTTAGAGTGTTGCATTCTCAGTTTTCTTCTGAAGTAAAGCTTTAATCAGGTAAGATAATACCCTGTCATTGGAAGTGTTCAAGGTCAGGTTGGATGCGGCTTTTGAGCAACCTGATATGGTGAAAGATGTCCCTGCCCATGGCAAGGGGGTTCGACTAGATGATCTTTAAAGGTCCCTTCCAACCCAAACCACCAAACCATTCTATGGTAATACAATGTAGGTGACAGGTGTTTGATAATACAATGTAGGTATTTTACAGTACAAGATAATTGTGTGTGTTTAAATCAGTGGTTCAGGTTTTGCTTCCTTTGAATCATAAGCTTTCCACCAATTTGGTTTTGGTACTGTTGACCTCATTTCTCTAAAACTAAACCAGTTTTGGCATGTGATTAATAGGAAAAACTGAGAAGTGTTTTGCTTTGGTTTTATTTTTAATGTCCGCTTTCACTAGGGACATCTATCAGAAACTATACCTGGTTGTCTAATATATTTTATTTCCTTTTCTGGACTTAAGCAGCAAGAGTGTGTTAACATGCTGTCTGAGAAAGCAACGCCATGGGCCCAACTCAGTTTCTGGCTCCAGCAGGACAGTTTTGCCTCACTTAATGTTGCTCAAACAGTTGAAAACTGAAACCTTAGGTATTATGCATATGAGTAATTAATTTTTAAGAGGGTAGAAATTGGTTAAATAAAGATCAGTTTTCATAGGAACTTAATGGCGTTTTAGTGGAAGAGACAGATTTTTATTCTCAGTTGTTTCACTGAAGAAAGGAACAGTTTGCAGGAATCTTGTCCTGTACGAAAAGGAAGGAAAGATAGCAGGAGTTTTATAAGTAACTGACATTTTACTAAAATAAAATATTCTTCTTCTTCAATAATGAATTCATAATATCTGCAAAAAATTTTCAAAATTAGTCATTTTAGAATCAAAATTAATGATTTTGTAAAGTACATCTAAAATAGGTGGCATATGGTATATGGCACATAGTATAGAGCAATGACATTCTTATTTTGGACACTTTACGAAGCACCGTAATCTATGCAGTTTTTATAGGAATAAACGTCTTTTTCTGAAGAGCTCACACTGTATAAGATGGCTGGAAGATACTGTTTCGTAGTAACTGTAGTGGAATCCCTTTCATTTGATTTAAAGGCTTAATATAAGCTTTGCTTCAGCAAGTACTTTGATGCCTGATGCAGGGTGTGGGGCAGTCATTTCAGCCTGTGCGGAGAATTAGTCTGGCTAAAACAGAGCATGGAGAAAGCTGCTTTTCAGAGGCACCAGCTTCTGGTTTGAAGACCTACAAATGTGCCTGCTCCTGCCATTCCCCACCTGCTCTATGCTAAGTTCAGGGTGTCCACCTACTCCACTTAGAGAATAAAGATGTAGCATTAAGTGTTACGTTACTTTCACTGAAGGATGAATATTGGGTTTCTGCTGAGGTATTGGGATCTCAGGCTCTGTTCTAGGACTGGTTTTAGTTTTATATTAGCTATATTGATAAAAACAAACAAATGAACATGTTCAGGCCCAGCAGCTTCTTGGGTTGTTGGTTCAAATACAACACAGGCAAACAGGATCCCGTCCTTCCTTTTCGGTAGCTAGTGCTGTAACTAACATTTCTATTAGGGCCATGGAAGTTTCCATGCCAGATTAGATTTGTGGCCCATCTGAATTAGTAAATTACTTTGAAGTACTTTAGAAGCAGATGGAAAAAAATTCAGATGCGTCCTCAGCAGTTCTAACAGATCAATCCACTCATTGTGTTTGTATTTTCTGCTTGTATCCAGGCATTGCTATAGGACCAAAGACTGAACATTTAATAAACCCTTTCAAAACTGAAATGGTTGTCATTACTGAATACTTCTCCCTTGTAGAAAGGTTTTAGTGCTTTTAAAATATCTGTCCAGTCCCTTCTAATTTTGTGTAACAGAAATAAATATTGCAAATAATGATTTAGATTTAGTTTCATGAACATCTACCAACTTACACGTGAGCTTCCATCAAGAGGGATACTTACTGCTTGTGGGTGGTATTCTGCCTGTGGGTTCCTGCCCCTCTCCCTATTCTCTTGTATGTCTGCATGTGAATCAGATGAGAGAATGCCTTTAGATGAAAACTAACTCAACAGAAAAAACCCTCATGAGTGCTAAAACTTGGAGGCTGGGGTGGAGTGAAAGAATAGGGGAGCAGGGTAGGGGCACAGAGATGGAAGTCAGAGAGCATTCTGTTCAGGGCAGCCCGCACTCATATCAGCTTAAAGTAATAATGAGATTGCAGTTCTACTCCATCTTGACATTCTTTATTTTTAATATGCTATTTCTAATGGACAGTTTCAACCAATTTGTTCTGATGGTTAAGTTACATCTAGAGAAATTTTCAATACAAATGTTCTGTATGCACTGTAATATTTGTGCTGTAGCAGTCTTCTACAGTATTTCTTAATAAATCATGTTTTGGTAGCATCTCATCTTCTGCATACTTAAATCCCAGCAGAACTCTTGGGAATCATTTGGTCCAGTTGACTTTTTGAATTTAAATTAGTAGTTTCTTCCAAAATTGTAATTTTTCTTCATTATGGAAAAAGAACAGCCTTAGGGTACTGATATCACCAATATTTTCTGCAGCTAAGGCTGCAGAAGCAAAATAAAACAGAAGACCCATGCAAAAGCGATAAGCCCCAAACCTTCCTCAAACAGGCAAACAAAAATTTATGATTTTATGATTCTATGATTTTATTGAGATTTTCAGGAATGGCTTAATTTTCTTTAACTCTCTCTCCCATGAAACACCTCTTATTTGTCATTGGATTCTTGCTACTTATGCATTGGGGGTGGTAGCGCTGATCTTAGGTGTCTGCTCCTAGGGAATCCACTTTAGCTCTTCTGATTTCCTTCTTTTCTCCTCTTTATTAGCATCACTGAGGTTACTTCTCACAACACAGAAGGATTTCTCTTTTGGCTCAAGTAGCCTCTTGAGTGATGCAGTCTAATCACATTGGTTTATTAGTGCCTGTCCTGGTTTCGTCTTTGTTAGTGCACCTGATTGTCCTTGGAGACTTATGTTGATTCTCTTGTTTCTAACAAAAGCTCAAAATCAACTCAGTCTAAATAAAGAGCATAATACAGTTTTTATGAAGCTCATAGGGATGCTAGCTTCATAGTTATCTTTTTTTTTTCAAAACATATTTCAGTACCTACAGAAAGTTTAAATTCAGATTTTTTCCCATCTTCATTATATATTATCACAAAACAATGTTTGAGGTCAAAAAATGAAATCATATAATAGATGCTATGTTGTCAAGTCACATAGATTAAGAAAAGCTAACCATGTTGCTCAAAGTGTTGTTTTTCTACCTAATATACTACATGCGTATCAGATTGGTCTCTCTCTATTAAACTCCTCTTACATAACTATCTGGGAAATGCTGGTTTAAAAAAAATGCATCTTTAAGCAGCATCTCAGCCCGTAGATTAGAAAAGCTGTTCAGATTTAGTAAACCAAGAAAATTTGGAATTGTAATGCCAAAAATCTTTTTTCTTTAAGAAATACAAAGTTCTCACCCTTTGTTAGGCTGAGGTAGATCATAAATGTCACTGATTCCTAGGGCTCGGTGTATTCTGCCTTGACATATATTTGTGTTCAAGAAGAGGATTCAGCAGGCAGTCTGTATTTTAAATCCTTAAAAAGTAATTTCCAGCTGTGCTTTCCAAGCTCAATAAGGTATGATAGTTAGAAGGGAAGCAATACCAACACCCTATGGGAGAGTTAAGGATTTGCTTTTATTTTTATGAACCTATATAAAGAGGTAGAATTAGCAGAGGAATGAGAGGTAGAGGAATGGCTGTAGGACTATAGTTCCCTCCTCTAATTTCCTCCCTGGCCCCACTGAGAAGTGACTGGAGCAGTGGGCTGCGTGCCATTCTGGTGTGAGAGCAGTGCCTGTCATGGCTGCATCCAGTGGCCCTACAAGATATGTAGGTCTTAATCTGTTTAAAGCACAAGTCTTCTCAAAGTTAACAAAATGTTATATATGTGCTTTTTAAATCTGTTAAGGTAGAGCTGACAGTTATAAATCCTATACTCACTAAATCTGTTACGGTTATTATAGTATTAGATTTACTCTAGTGCTTTAAGGTTAAAGCAGGAGGAAAGCTGACAAGTTTTAAACTGGGCCCCAGTCCCCAGAGTCTGTGTGAACTGGGACATAAGCCATTGTGTCTGCTTAATTCCTGAGAAGACACAAGTACCTTACTCAAATACCTTACAAGCACGTCACCCTCACCTCTGATCATGACCATAGTGTTATTGACTGACTGTGCATGGCAAGAAACAGAATAATGATTGCACAAGTGCCTGAAGCAAAATCCCACATATGCCTGTCCCTGGGTTAATAACTGGTAGTATCTTTGTTGTATTTCACGTGACACGGTTTCTTTACTAACTAAAATTTGCCAGTAGGAAAGTGCAAGTTCCTCTGCAATATTTTAAATAAAATGGATCTTAAATGCACTGTGGTTCTGGCTGTGATCTGGCTGCCCTTGCATCAACTGCCCTTCTGCTCGGTTTCATCGCGCTGTCCGTGATGGCAGCATCACTCCTGAGAATACACAAGTGTAGAGATTGCTAATATTATGTTGTCTGCTTCAATGATAGAAACTATCAAAAGGCACATACCCTGCCTGTGTTGCAGCTTCTGCTCTCACATAGGAATGGCAGGAAAGCACTTGCAGGTGTTTCTGACATAGACCTGCTGTCCTTATGAAAACTTCTCTTTTGACAATGGTATAATATGATTGCTAGGGCTTCCCTACTGGTTAGAGTAGCAACTAAGAGCATCCACAGCAGGATGTCTAGCAACTGAATCCATGGAAAGGCCTTCTGCTTTGAAGTCCTGCTGAAATGCATTGTCCCAAAACATTTTGTTAGGATTGCAGGAAATTTGGAACAAAGCTGCAGATTTTGGCAGTTTAGCAGGAGGTGGCTGCCAGTCTGAGGCACAGATGGAGGTATTTGGAGAAGCCAAAGCAGCATGGTCTTTCTGTTCCTTTCTTAAAACCATCAGAAGGATTAGATTTTTAGCACTTGGAATGGCTTAATTTAGATTTTGAGATAAAATACAGCAGGGAGAAACAGTCTCTTTTTTACTTCTCTTCCACGGATTTTTCTGTGGATTTAGGAGATCAGAACCATATTTTAGGAGATCAGAACCATATTTTAATTTTATTTCGCTTAAGCAGCCTGGGATTGCGGTATGTGATTTTATGACATAAGTGAACTCCACAGCAGATCTTGTATTAGTGGACTATGTAAATCTTTGGTGATATTTGCACCTTTTGTAATTTCATGTTGCCAAGAAACTACTTCAGAGTTCACTATGGTAGTAGACTTAATCTGTGGGTGGTTCTTTGTACTTTTTTTTCCCTCGTGCAGCTGAGAGGAAGGGGTCAGAAAACTGGTCTTCACGTTCAAGACACTTGCTTATTGAAGTTAGTAATTTAAGTTAGTGGGAGTTTAATATTATTTTTCATAGGTTCATATGCAAGGCCACCTGTAGGTATGCAGCTTAGTCACAGCAAAAAGTTGTGGGGAAGTAATGGGTAGGTGTGGCTACTGTAGCCCCTAGCAAAAGCAGCTTTGTAAGCACGCATGCATATAGGGCTTCGTTAATGTGCAGCATGAAGTGTGCTGTCCCGCTGCTTGGCTGTCCTTTCACTTCTCTGATCCGTTTTTAAACAAATGCATACAGACAGAAGTATTTACAGGCCTATTCTTAGTAGACTAAAACCTATTTGACATACTATACTGTTAAGAGAGTTGATTTCCTTTATGCCTTACTAAGCTTTATGCAGTACTTCTCTAAACTTTTTGTTTCAGTTTCTTATGTGGTGTTTTTCATATGCAGGTACGGGGATGTTCTTCTCTGCATAGCTGTGAAGTGACTTACTTGAATTTTGTGTTGTGAAGATGTGGTTGCTAAAATTAATCTGAGGCTTAGATTAGTTTATTGTGAATAAACAAAAATAATTGGCTATTAAGGTGAAAGGTTATTTGGTAAAGATTTAAAAGTTCAGTTAGCTTAGTTGGAATGTAAGTCTGTGCCTTAATAAACTTACTGGGAGGACGTAAAAGGAAGATAACTTTATTAGGAATTCATAGTGGGCTGGTTATAAATGGAAATAGTGGAACATTGTCTTATGAAGGAAGTATCTGACACTGAGTGAAATGCCTTGGCTATTATTTTGTTAGTTTTATTGGGTCTTTCAAAAGAAACAGTGGAAGACCTGCTTGATTGAGCAAAATGCTGAAAAATGTGTAAATGAGAGTAATCCTGCATCATCTTGGAAATAAGCAGTAGTGTAAAGGTGTAGGCTATCTTGACATGGGGGATTGGGGTGATTTAAATCTAGAAAGATAAAAAAGGATCTGAAAAAAAAAAAAAAAAGAAGCTTTGTTTAACTTTGAAGGTTCCTCATGTTCACCGGGTACCTTCCTAGACTGCTTTTACATTTCTCTGCGGATCTAATCTAAGGCATCCAGACATGTTCAGAAATGTTCATTTTATAAATGTAATTATCCAGTTTCCCACCTAATTTATGTTGTAATTCAGAGTTTTAAGTGGAGAGGTGTGTCTGTTCTTGGAGTAAAGCAGTAGGTGTTCTCAGGTCATGCTTTCCATATTCCAGGAACAGGGATTTCAGAGCAGTGGCCATAGTCAGTTTGATTTACAAAAATGTGTGATAGTTATGGGTGTAATTGCATAATATTTGAATGATTTGAGTTCTAGCCCAATCTAAGCTGTAGGTCTTCAGTAGCCTGAAGAAAGCTGAACATATGGTTCCTGCATCCCAAGTGTCACTAACAAATCAAAGACATCTGGGAAGAGTTATCCTCCGGCCCTTCTTTCAAAGACAGGTCACTAGTTAGGTTACGTCAGGAGCACAAGATCAGGCGAAGAGCCAACAGGAGGGAGCATAGAGGTCAGGGACCTCAGGGAGTGTGAAAACCTCATTTTTACTCCCTGGGTTGTGTTTTATATATAAAATTGTCCCATGTGAAACGCCTAAATAGTCCAAAGAGCAGGCATTACAATGTTGCCCCCTTTAAAAGAAAGTGAATGTGTCTGGGAGAAAGGATGTCAGAGATTCAATCCTCCTTTGATAAAGGGAGATGAAGTGTTGGTTTTCTACTTGCTGGAACACTCTCATTACTACGTGGCTATTAGTGAAAGATGAAGTGATTTGGCCAAATCTACAGAGCCAGTGACAAAAGTTGAGTTTCAATAGATTTTCTTGCTGCAGTCACCAGGCCAGCCCAGTAATCTGTAGATGCCCTACTGATGGTGGTTTCCACGATGGTTATAAATTTTGTAATGTTTCTGTGATTAAAAATGAAAAAAAAATTGTTTTCTTTTCTTGCCGTTCTTCTGTGCTTGATCCCAAATGTTTAGAAGTGCAATTTAAATATATGATGTATAATTTAAATCTATTAACATATAATAGATCTGGAATTTCAGCTCTTAGAGCAATTTATGTCTTCTTCAAACATCTCATTAGAGAAGTTTAATTATCTGGTTAATCCTTTGGGACAAGGAGATGACTTCTTGCTCCTTCCTGCCCGGTGACTGAGATTCTGGAGTTCCTAGAACTCATGCTCTGCACCTCTTCAGTAGTGTCTGGGTCTAGGAAAGTGCGGTGAAGTAAATTCAACGTATTCAATATCCAGGTTTTCTTGAGTAATAATCTTTTGATTTTCAGTTTTTCTGGTATAATACGTTACTTTGACGTACTCTATTGCCAAGTGTTGTATGCAAAAATCTCCCTTGGAACTAACTGTAACTTCTAAATGTTTTAGCATGTTTAAAATGTTCCATTAGCCTATGTCATGCTTATCAATATTTTGTTGCTTTTATAGATTACCTTTCTCAAGGGATAGATCTCTCTGGAATAGAAGTAATTGAAAATGACCTGCTTTTTATTGCAAGAGCTCGGCTTGAGGTGGAAAATCAGGCTAAAAGGTTGCTTGAGCAAGGTGTGGAGACTCAGGTAAAATACACTTTCTTCTTTTGTTCCTTTCAAAAGTGAAGTGTAAAAGTATTCTGAGCTTGATTTCCTTTGTTTAGTGTAGCATTGTCTAATGGAGATGAAACATGAAAAATGTCATATGTGAGACATTCTCACACATGAGAATATCCAAAGAAATTGACAAAACTGGTCTTGTACAAGATTTTCAAGAATAAAATTTGCAGGATATGACTCTGAAATTTGGGAGAAAGTATGTGCTGATATGAAGAGTTTAAACACTGTGATAAAAACTTGATGATAGGACTTTGCCTTAAGCACAATATACTACATTGCTAATATTGCCAAACTTTATAGATAAATCTGAAACATGCAGTTTCTTAAAAATGTAAGACGATTTCTACATTTTAGCTGTGCAGTAATATGTTGAAACGATTTGAAAGGTTTCCCATTAAAACTTTAGAGGGCATTTTAAACTTTGAAGTAAATATTAACTGTAGGGAAAATCAAAATTAATATTCATAATTACATTCATCCATACTAAATGTAATTATCTACATTTTTAATAACCTGGCTATGTCTATTATTTAACTATTTGTAGTATCAGGAGTGCTGTCTTCTTGCCTTTTTAAAAATTCATGTTCTTTTGTCTATACTTTTTAGTATTCTTTAAAAAAAAAGTATTTTAAATCTCCATTACCACAGTAAGAGGAAAAATCTAGTACAAGTTCCTATCAAATTTGGGTTTTAAATTAGAGAACAAAGAGGATTAGAACAAGACATTTATGCTGTTTGTTACCAATGCTTAAACTTACCTGTAAGTCAATATAGCATTCGTTTATACTATTGAAGGTTATAGAACATATAATGGAATATCTCTTCGTTAGAATTCGTATAGAATGGAAAATCTCTTCGTTAAATTCGCTTGGTTGGACAATTGAGGATTAAAATTATCAGTATGTCTCAAACTTTTACCTAGACCTCTCATTTCAAGTAATTTTCTGCAGTAAGAAGTCATGATTGCGATAAATACCTTTGGCTATTTACACCCCATTTTTAACTTGATTACTAATCACATGTTGAAACTCCTGGCTATTTGAACATGTTGTCAAGCTGTGATTGGGCTTGTTACAAGCTATGAAGCATATGCGATGTTGAATATAAGACTGAATGAAGATAGGGCCTAAGAAAAAGCAAGTGGACATTTATTTTAAATGTAGCAAAAGACTTCATCAGTGTGTACTGCTTCTAGTTTTTCATGTCGGATTTGACCTTCTCTGATTTTCTCTTCATATTAAGTACTAAAACGGAACTGACAAAGAAACCCTGGGGAAATCGATCCCACTGCACTTGAAAAATAGACAGATTTATTAGGTGTTCCAGGCTCTATTCAGGTAATCAAGAGATTATTAAAATATATGCCTGTTGTGCTTTAGCCAGGGGACTGTTTCCAGCAAACGGAACATTGTTTGGAAGAACCTTATTAGTGCTTAGGCATATCAGAAGTGGGGATGTTTTCATGAAGAGGTGTTGGGGTATGCTTCACAGGTTTGTTGTTGGATATGATTCATGGATTTAATGTTGGAAAAATAGTGTGCTTTAGAAAATATGCATGCACACATTGCCCAAGAAATCTAGAATTTGAAATACGACTAGCAGATAGTATGTCTTTGATTCTTATTATTGTAGCTGTGTGTTTTATTGACAAGCTGATTTACATTTATACCTTCCAAGCACTGAGATTTCCCATAACAGCCCATGGGATTTCCAACTTTTCTTCTGCGTTTTGTGCCACAGAATTCCTCAGATAGGCTGACTTCCTGCTAGTATCTATTCTGGTAGCCAAGGCCGTACCTTTGAGAATAGTGCATCTGTATTTGTCCAGGTGGTTCTTCAGTTATTTGATATTCATATTTGCAGTTGCAATTTTAGTTTTCGCCTTTGATTTGATCTGCTGTGTAAAATAATACACGAGATCGGTTGCCTACGTAACAGTAAGCTGTATTTCTGGATTTCATCTAGCACTTTTCAGCAATTCCTTATAAAGAAAGTTAGTTTTCTGTCTCCGTTTTAGAGTATTTCAGTGTCCACCTGGAAGAGAAGCAGGAAGGGAAAATATATGAAAAAAGTAAAGCTATAAGTATCTCCTTTTAAGCAGAAGTAATTATAATTTGGTGAATGTGTTCTCTAGAATTCAGCTTTTTTTTTTCAGAGGTGCTGCTAGAAGTTACTCTCACAAAAAGAACAGAGCTAAAGAGTTTAAACTACCCCTTTCAATATTTTGATATATCTCCTTTGTTTAGGAAAGAAACTATTTTTGTTATTTTGATTTTTTATTTAATGATATATGTCACGTGCTAATGAGCTGTGCCCAGATTCCCCAAAATAACCACCAGCAGTAATACATGAAAGCAGATACTTACCTCTAAGAGATACATTGTCTTTTTCTCTGCACTGTAATTCAGTCTTTATTGCATGTCCATCACTGTAACATTTGTGTATTTCTCAAAAGAAACAAAATCTCTCTTTCCCTCTTCCTTTGGAAGTATGGCATTAGCCAATGACTGCTTCAGAAGCGAAGGCTTCCACTCATGTTCATGGTGGTATCTTTAAAGCTGCCATCTAGGTATAAACTACAAGTGTCCGTCAGCGTGTCTAGACTTAACAGGCTTTCGCAGAGCTGCCAACCACACTTGTCTTCCTAATCCTTTTAGAAAGAGTAAGCCTTCTTTGCTATTGTTGACAAAAGTAATACAAATAATAGCAAACCCAATGAAGCGGGGTTACCAGTGGCTATGGGCAGGTTTTTTATTGTCGTGCGTGCTTTGTTACACACTCCTAGTGTACATAGCATAGACTGATGCTCTTTCGTGACCCAAAGAACAGTATTAAGAAAATGGATTCAAATCCCATCCTCGCTGTTCAGTCCTAAACTCCTTGGTAGCTTTCCTTCATGCTGTAAGCAGGTTAGTGGCAGATAGTATAGAAAACAGGAGAGACTGCTTTAACGGAGATACATCAAGAACTTTATTAAAGTCACTGTTCTAAGAGAATAGACAGCAATGTTTTCTGCTTTAAAAAAAAAAAAAAAAGACATGTATATCCATCTTGCAACTGCCTGAAGCATCCCCAACATTTCTTTTGCTCACAGGATGAACACTAGGCAGAGGAATCTAGATTTGCTCTTGACACCACTTCACCCCTTTATTCAACAGCACTACATTGTGTAAAGCAGATCTAAATAATACGAAATTATTCAGAACAAGAGGAATTTGTTAAGAGGACCATAGCTCAATTCCAGGTAGAACAGTTCTGCCAAATGCAGTGTTGTGGCTGCTATACTTACAAAGAAGAAAACTTTCTCTGCAACTTCGCTCATGCTTCAAATCCTTTCTGCTATATATTGTCGTGCTTAGTGTGGGACTTTGCTCCTGCAGCCAGGGATGCCTAACCTTAGTTCCATCAGGTAATGTTAAGGTTGGTAGCATTAGGAGCCAGGTCATGTGTGTGCAGGAAAGAGGTGCATCTCCATCTCCTCTATCTTTACTTCTGTGAAGAGGTAGCCCTAGTTATGAGCTAAGTTCACTGCTTTAACAACTGTTATGGGTCTCATCTGTGTAAGAAGGATGGATTTTTGCATGGATGTACTCATGTGTGTGAAACGGGTTAGGAACCTATGCTCTTGCTTTTTGACATTACCGGTACAAACTTTAGTAATTAGTTAGGATGTAGATGGTGAGGACTATGGTATCATATAGTATATTGATTAAAATATGAAATATCCATAGGTCAACAAAGACATGGTGTGGAGATGAGAGTAGAACCCAGATTTCCTTGGGTTTGCACCTTAAATACAGTTTGTCCTTCTGTGTGTTACAGAAACATTCTGTATCTTTCACCACAGATAGTAAAATTTTTCCTTCTTTGTCTCCTGGAGCGATCTCTAGGTGTTTGACTTTTTTTTTTTTTTAAGGAAGGTTTTGGATAAATTATGTGATGTTTGTTGCCCAGTTTCCCTTATTTAAGGTGTGGGCAAATTTATTTTCCTGCCTAGCATGGGTCTGGAGAGAGTTAAATTCACTGATAATTCACTGAAATTGTTTTGGTGATCATGTAGTGAAGCTTCCTGATAGTGTTACAGTGTGTGTGATTCTGTGAAAGCAGAAAACAAGTATAAGCTTAATAACTATCCTTTGTCCAAATGAATGTTAAATTGTGTCTGCATTTTTTTTTAATATGTAGTTCAGTTTTTTTTTCCAAATGAAGAGCTTTACTAATGATAACCTCACAGAATAAAGAACGGGGGAAAAAAACCCCAACAGAAATAAATCCTAAACTCTACTTCTGCAAGATGTTCAAATGCTGGATTTGTATGCACAGGATAAATATGTAAGCAATACATTCTGAACAAAAATGTCATGAATAATTTCAGTGTAACATCTTTACACTATTGTCATTTTGAGAATATTCAGGGGCATTTTGAATTTTCATATTGTAATGCACTGAGTAGAATTTGTTTTGTGAATTGTTCTGTTTTGCATTCTTTTTCATAGTGAAACTTTCCTCTAAGTTGTTGTCTCTGGGACAACTACAGCATTATTTTTTCACATCAAAAAATTATCAACTGGATGTGTATGCATAATTGTTCTTGCCTAACGCTATTTAGTACCTGAGAAAAGTGATGGGAGGATGAAGTATCTTCATAATTAACCAGTTGTCTGGAGGTGATTATCAAGAAGTTGCTCAATTTATCTCAGTTCAGGGTTACCTGAGGTAGGTGCTTATGTAGTACATCTTGCAGTGTTATGGCAAAATTGGTGAAATTAATCTGAAATCTTTCACAGACCAGCATATAATCTCATGTTAAGGATCTCTAAAATAGATTGTCTTTGTTATCCCCAAGGGATTGGAGGGGAAAGCATGCACATAATTGACCATTTTTCTGGACATGATTATCAAGAAGTTGCATAATTTATTTCATTTCAGGGTCATATGAGCTGAGTGCTTATGTACTACAAGTTGCAGTGTTATGGCAAGATCGGTGAAATTAATCTTAAATCCTTCATAGGGCAGTGTTTAATCTAATGTCAAGGATCTTAAACAATTTATGCTCTTTTTTATCCTATGGCAACGTTTTCCAGTTGTGCAAATGCACTTGGAGGTGTTTGGGATATTCACATATTAGGAATGGCTGACATTGGGCTCCATTTTTCACTTTTTTGGTGAAACTTGCAAAAAGACGGTAATGCTGCATTCTTGAGTTACTTCTAATTATTACTGCCAAAGGCGTGGATGGCTCTTGCAGCACTACCGTCTGGGCAAGGTCCTGTGATCTTGAGTTTCTCATTTTCAATCTTGCATAATTCAGCAAGAGTGTATGTTTCACTGAAACATCCTTTTTTTCTGGATCATTTTATGATACTTTAACACTTTGATTTAAATCAAAGTATGCTTGCTCGTTTAGTGGCATCTTCAGATTTGAATGCTTTACAGTAAAATGCGCTGTGCAAGTGTATGAATATGCTGTCTAAAGTTGTCTGCTCCGTGGAGACGTGCTTGATTATAGAACAGAGTCTAATGTCATAGGAGAATGTCACTTCGTGTGTGCCATGGTTGTGTAGTGGACCTCTTAATGTTTTTCTTCAGTTCATTTAGCTTAGGATGTGTTATGTTGCCCACACTGATGTACTGCGCTAGTAAAAAGGAAAATTTTAACTTCGAGATGTTTTTGCCTGCCCTCTGCTTTCACATATTAGCTATCATATTTTGTCATACCTTTTAAATAATTAGAGCTCTTACGTACTTCGGAATGTCAGTGGAATTGATTGCCATCAGGTAGATGTGCATAACTGCATATGTATGCGTAATTACAAAATGATCATTATAATAGCAACTAAAGTAGAAAAATATGATAAAAGAACCCCTCCAATTTGCCACACAACCAGTCATCTTTTTATCCATATTGTAGGTTATCCATATATCATAAAAAGTCTGGAAAAACTGGAGTTGAAATGCTACCCAGAGTATACTTTTTTTTCTGAAGTCAAAGAATAGTCATTGCTTTTTTTTCTTTTATTTTTTTTTCCTGGCATTTATTTCTACTTTGAAAGCTAGAAGTTGGATTTTAACCTCAGCACTGTCAAAAATTTAACTGATGTAGTACACTTCAGGCAGTAGATGTTATGTTTCCTTATTATTCCACAATCTTGATTCCCTGGAGGAGATCCTGATGGAAACTAGACTGAGACAGCTATTTCATAATAAAGTGATTGACTACAATATGATATAGAAATGGAAGGCATTTTTTGATTATTCAGTTCGAAGTAAATTACTTGAATCTAGAGTAAGAAGACTGAAGTATTGTCTGTAAAAAGAAAAATTTCAACCTGTTTGCTACTTTTGGCATAGGGTGAGGGTGGTAGCTATAGTTAACTTTAAATCATCTAGTTTTGCTTAGTGAAGACAGACGATGAGATCCAAAGCTTTTTATTTAAATTCACGTTAGCCACCCATTTTACTGCTTTTTGTAATTCTAATGAAGACAGAGAAGACTTATTTCAACATGTTATAGCTGTCGTATTTGCTTTTGTTCTAAAAGATCACAACGGCATATGAGTCTGTTTTAATTAAAATCCTACTAGCTCATACTGTTTCTGTTTTTTTCTTTTACAGTAGTTCTGTATGCATATAGAGAATTTTCACTTCATGTGTTTATATATCTTTACAAGTTTTACTCTATCCTAACCTTTAAGTTTCTTTGTCACAGAAACATACTTATGTTGCATTATGCAATTTTATTTTTCATCTTCAATATTATGGTTATGGTTTTCCTGATCTTGTTAACTTGCTAAATCAGATTCCTTCATCTGGCCATCTGGTGCATGGCACTACTGAAGGAGTTTTGGATAAATCTAAATTATTTCTTCCTCAAACTATTCTGTTAAGATGTGATATAGCAACGTATGGCTCATTTAACAAACAAAAAATATCTTGCAAGTATGTGTTAGTTATAACCTACATCTGAATGGTAAACTCCATGGGGATAAACCAAACCTTATGAAATTTTCTCTTTACTGTTCTGGTCTAAAAAGAGTTCATTTTATCTTAAAGTATGATCTAATGGAACTGAAGTGTTAACCATGCTTCAGTAATTCAAAATCACCAAGCTAAACACTAAGCATGAATTTATACCTCTGAACTATGGATTAAAATAAACCACAGATTCCTCTGCAACATAATCGGCTGATACTGATATAACCTAGAATATCCCTTCAGTTTCCATAGGAACAGATGATAGAATGTTTTGAATCTTGGAGTAGCTAAAATGAATGTCTGGCTTCAATATAGTTGACTTTTATTTTGCAGCTTGCACCCTCTGCAAGTAGGGGCTAAAAATGTGCATAAAAAAAGAAAGGTGGCATATTGACATAACATACTAAAATGTTTTTAGTAGCAGTAGTTGTTACAACAACAACAGCAATAATAAAAAAAAATTAAGTTGTTTCTGTGCATAGTTCTTTAGGTGTTAGCTCTGCATTTTATTATAGAGGTACACAAAGTATTTCCAAATCCATAGGAAAAGAGAAACTATTAACTATTCTGATGTGTTAATGCCTCTTTAAATGTATTACAGCAACAAAAAAATCTGTCTCGTAGGTCATCTCATTGCTTCATCTCACTGCGCTACACTGTATAGGTATATTTTCTCATTGGAACCGTTGGTACAACACAAGAAAGAACTTCATGTAGCCAGAAAGAAAAACTCAGCAAAAGTTTAGTGGAATATGTAGTGTGTTATATAGGTGACTATGGCAAAAGAACAGGCAAGGAAACATGCTAGCTGGAGTAGTACTTGTTTTGTTAGATGTTTGACATCTCTTTATTAATGGGTCATGTTGCTAAATCAGAGGAGATATGCTTTGAGTGTAGAAACATTAACAAGATTTAAAAGATACCTCTTTGAGATTAATGGATGTGTAACTCCAATATTGATGTAGAGGGAAAATACGGAGGCCTTGTTAACAAACCATTAGGCATCTAAGTGCCTGTAACCTGAGGCCTTGTGAATGCAGGTACAAATGATAGTGTGTGACGGACTGCTCAGTACTTGGGCTCTTTTCATTTGTTGTAACTCCAGCATTTAAGATATTTGATCTTTAAAACATTTTGTATGTGGAAGTTAGGATAGTACTGAAAGCAAAAAAGAAAAAAAGCAAAAAGAAAAAAGAGGCAAAATGAGGAAGAAAGTAGCAAGTTAACTTGTGATAGTTTCTTTTTTCAGTGCAACAGGTTTTTGGTCTGTGAATGGAGCTACACTGTGCTAATGTAGTTCAAATAGTAACTTTTTCAAATATCCATAATCCAAGATTATTTTCAGCTACCATTAATATAGAAGACTCATGAGACCTGTAGTTATTAGAACATATGGGTAAGTTTAATAGCAACATTTTGAAAATAGAAGCATTTTCAAGTAAAAGTAATATGTAGGGCTTTCCTGCTCAGTATTAGAATATACTTTACCATTGTGAATGTGCAGAGGACCTGTGTCACATGTTACTTTCTAAATATTGATCTTCTTTAATGGTTCTGGTTTGCACTTTTGCAGCACCTTTTAGAAAAGTCCTCCCAACTTGTGTAGTAGGTGCTTTAGGCAGGTATTAGCAAACCTCATTCCTCAGGTGGGCAAATATAGAGAAGTTCTAAATGATAAGAAGTAAGCAGGAAGGTTCTTAACAAAGCATTTGAGTTTGCAAGTTTCTATGCTTTAACAATCAAGCAATACTGGCTGCTTTTAACAGGCCTTGTTTCATGAATATGCTTTTTTCCCCCGCTATGAAAAGAACACTTTTTTCTTAAATAGATCCTGGAAGCTTCTGTTTTCTCATGCAGTAATATTTGCAACTGTAATTGTTTATCTTTTGAAATACATTGCAGTTAAAGTAGAATAGGCATTGCAAAATGACTGTAAACTTTAGTTCTTTAATTTATGTCCAGCAGGAAGTTTCTGGGTATGGGAGTGAAGACAAGGGACTAGCTAACTAGGCATTGAAGGGCCCCTCGCCTTTCACAAGCTGCCTTTTCCAATTAGTAACTCTTGCCTAGGAGTTTACCTTCCCAGGGTATGTAGCCATGCAGCTATGTAGCACCCTCACCTGCGTTTGACTCCACATCGCTTTTGATAAACTTCTGCAATATTCAGGGTCAGGTTTGGTCCTTATAAGGTTGGAAGATTATTATGCACCAGATGTTGAAGTTACAACATGTCTCTTAGTAAAGCAAACAAAATGCACAGGTTTTCTTTTTTGTGAGGAGGTGGTATGGGGAAATATTTTGTCACAGTATATTCAGGCCTATGATTCAAGTTATGGTTTCAACAAAACCTTCAAATTTAATTAGGCCCAGGTTAGAGAACATTTTTTTTCCTGTCCTTTGGGTTTTATTTTTTTCTTCAAATCATATTAAAGCAGAGAACTGAGAAATGAAACAATCATTGCTCCCCAGATTTGGATTGCCTGGCTGCCTCCACTGGGGTGATGGCAATGGCAGCAGCTTCTATCGCAGTACCTAGGCATGTACATGTTCAGAATTAGGGCATACTGCCATCTTATCTTCCTCCATCCTTCAGCTGAATACCATTATACTTCCATTTCCCTAGGCCTCAGAATGCCTTCAAAAGCATCCAAATTAAGAAGTCCCCTCACATTGGCCATCTTGCTGTCATACCTATATTGATTTCCAAACTGTGGCCCCAGCTGAACCTGCCATCTGCCATGTGAGGGCCCTATATTTGTGTCTGAAATGCTCCCGCAGATCACCCTATGGCTCAGGCAAGCGCAGTAGAGCCAAGAACTGCCACCTCCTTTGCTGTTAGTGTCCCCTGCACTCTGCTGGAGGAGGTGTTGGCTCAGGGGTTTGGGTGGCTTGGCCAAGAGAGTGATGTGTCTTGCTGATCATCTGTTAGTGCTCTTGGCTATTAATTGTACGTCTGCTGGACACGTGTTCCACAGAGTAGTTTTCAACAAACTGCAAAGCAGACAGCCCCAGTGACGTGTTGTCAATAGCAAATGAAGCATGAAACAGCCTTCACTTTTCCCTTCCCTCGGTGGCAGGTAGTACGTCGTGGTGTAAGGAATTCATAATTAGTTCATATGAGGCATAGGCTAAAAAGCAGTGACTTTAAGCAAATACTGAAAGTAGCAGAAAGCAGAAGACTGTGTTTTGAGGAAAAACCTGTTTGGATAGACACATGCATATTTAATCAGTCTTCGGTACTTCGCGTAATATTAATGTGATGCATATGGTAATACAAGTGTTTAGTAATGTTTTTGGCTGAATTTTTAATAACTAATTGGAAACTGTTGCCTTTTTTAATATCTTAAAATTATTTGGGAAGAGTTAGAATTAACTTAAGTAAACAATAATATTACTACAACTATGCCTGGTATACATATTTAAATGAGAATAGTTTAGTCCTTAAAGTCATTAAGCTTTTACTAACTGAAAACTGTGTCTGATTTTCCACAAATATTTTTGTGCCATGACCTCTTTTAGTGCCTTTCACAGAGAATCCATTGCTATCTAAACTGTCACTTTTTCCTTTACTGTTTTTCTTCTGACTAGGTGCTGCTTTATGGTTGATAGTCTAAATTAAAAAAAAAAAAAGACAGCTGCAACAAACAGCATAAAATGCAGCTTTATGTTATACAAACAACAGAAAAGGGAGACATTGTTTGTGCTGCTCAGTTTTCTAGGCTTCATAACCGTTTATACATTTGTGATACTTTATTAAACTGATGAAGTTAAATTTGTATCTTACCTTTCTACACTTGACCCAGTTAGATATTATGATAGAATTCCTCAAGTTTTCATTAAATGGATTTCGAAGAATTTAGCAGCAACTCTTTTACAAACTCTTTGACAAAGTGTGGTAGTTCTTTATGTACAATAAGGTGAAGATTATTTGAGCAATTACTTGAATAATCAGTAACTTAGAGGCAGGTCCAGCGTTTCTGCTGGGTAAACATGTTGGAACTGCAGAAGCAAGGAAAGCATAGTAATTTTTTAAGAGGTCTCTTGCCAGAGATTCAAATGTGCAGATTTTTGCAGGTCCACCTGATTCATTTTCAGAGACGTAGTATTGTCCCATATATAGTGTGCTTTCCAGAGTGAAAGGCTTTATAACTCAGCAGGGAGCAATTAATTACTCGGTGAATACTGTTGGGAAAACAGGACTACTCAGGAAGTACCTGAGCATACATTTTAGAAGCCCACAGTTTAGGGCTATATCTCTACAGCATAATAGAGAGAAAATAGTAGCAAAGATGGCCATGATATCATTTTCTTTAATCTAGCCAGATTTAGTTCATGTCAAAATATATTCCTTGTACTCTGTTTGCTGAACCATGCTGAAGCATGTACTACCGTTGCTGCCTCTTGTTACTCTTAAGGAATGTAAGCATGGAAGCATGTGCCCGTGCTGCAATCTAGATGGGCAATGTGTTGATATTTTCATTCTGCTCTCTTTGACTGTAAAGCATACATCCAACAATGGTTATTGGGTGCTGATAAGTATTCCCTCTCCAGAACTCAGATGGTGCGTATTTTTGTGCAACTCTTTCCTTCCAGGAGTGTGGAAGAAGGGAAGCTGGAAGATGAACTGTACTCACTCTTTCCCCCTCCCTCCTCCAGCACTGTATGTGAGCAAAGCTAAAACATATATGCAATTGGGGAGGAATGTGTGCTGGAGTAGGAGGTACCAGCGAGGAGGACAGGAGGGTGCCATATGTTCCCCTGCACTGCTGGTTTTACTCTTCCCTGGAGACTTATTCTGAAATCCTACTGATTTCTTGTCCAAAAAAATTTAGTTGTCTTGCAGTACTTGGTCAGTATTATAGAAGATTTGGCTATTACTGCTTAGTGTTGCTATCCTTGCAGTTATTGGGATGTAAGCACCGACTTATTTGAGAAAAGCCTAAGTCACCTCGTTCTTTGTTATTAATGTTAGATGAAGGATTTTCCTGCATTCAGACCTGTGTCAGTATTTATTTATTATTATTATTGGGTTTTTGGGTACTGCGTATCAAAAACCACGTTCCTGAAGCACATATGTATCACCCAATAGGAACTTTTGGTATGACATTAATGTTACTCATTTGCTTTTTGCTGCAGATGTTCTTTTTCTGCCTAAGGAGGCATTAATGCTTGAGGCCTTTTTCATTCTGTCTTTCTTTCTACTTGACTCTTGTTTTATCCCATTTTAAAATGCTAACTAGGAATCTGAGTTTCAAAGTCCTCTGCAAATAAATACAAGTAACCTTTCCACATACTGAAGACTTTTTCATTTGCTGTGTTGCTACAGGCCATTCTTCTATACATTTGGAAAGTTCACTCCCCTTAATTTAGCATCAGCACTTCCACGACACCTTAGAATTAAACTTAACTTTCCTCATGATCAAGGATATTTTTCTCCTTAATACCAGGTAGCATTCTTAATGGAGACCCTCTGACAATGTTCTCGCATATGGTACGAGAACGGGAAAGCATCACTGTGTCGAGTTTATGTTGCTTCAGTGCAGGTTATAAAGGAATCACAAAAATAATGAATACATAGACTTCTACAGTGAGCTAAGAAACCTCGTGCTCATGTAGTCTGACCTGCGTAGTGCTGGACACAGACTTACATTCATTAGACAGTGAACTGTAAGGTGTAAAGAATTATAACTACTATGAGCTACAAATTACATTCTAAAGCAGGGGATTTGATAACTAGTTAACTTTTATTGGACTGACCAGTCTTGAATTTTAAAAGAAGTTGTATAGCCATGTAAATAAAGTAGTCTTTGCTCTGAGGTGGTTGACACAGCAAAGCTGCTGCAAAATCAAAGTGGATCATGAAAATAATGCTCTGGCCTGTGAACATCTGAAAACTGATCTCATGCATATTATTTTAAAATGGAAATTTGTTTATAATCAGGTCTGTATGTTCTCTAGTCAGTTTAGGAATCTTACAATTTTATAGAACGTCTTTGGGATTTTCTCTTCAGAGAAGGTAAGTTTTAGCATAGCTTTTATTTCTGTTCAGAGATTTTTTTATTCCTAATTCTAAAACAAGTGATAAGAACTTTTAAAAAATGTTAGGTTGTTGGCTTTAACTAAAAATTAGATCTTAGATTAGTTCTTTAGTCTACAATTGAAGTCTTTTTCCCTACACTGGAAGTACCTCATACATTGTGCCTTGATGGTTGTACATGGAGGAGGGAACTTAATCCTACATCTTAATAAATAACTGTGCCTAGATATAATTTCTCTTGCACACTATACTGTTCCTATAAAGACTATTTCCATTGCATCTGTATACAATTTTTATGAACAAGTGATTAATTCCCTTTTTTTTCTTGAAAATTATACTAGTAAATACAGTGTGCCCCAGGTAAAAGTATTCTAAAACATTCTAAACATTCTAAACCACTGTCATGTTTTTCACACATAATGCTATTATGCAGTCCAGTTTCTATAAGGGATGTTTACATCTTTGTTTTCTGTAACGCATTATGGCCTTATTTATATTTCATGGTAGTTAAGTTCACAGTTTATGTGTCATTCAAATGAGGGAAAATACTAGGGGGATAACAGCTGCATTTTAATAATGGATGAGGAATTGAATTGTAATTGCAGTAGTTTTCCTAAAGCCATTTTAGTTAAGGATCTCTGTCAACAATCCCTTTGACTCTTTTATACATACGGAAGTTTTTTACCTTGGCTCTGAGTATTCAGAGGAGGTCTGGTAAAGCTAATTTCTGTTTCAGTTTGGAGTTCAGAATCCATTTTCCATTTTCCTTCCATCTTATAGGCCTCTGTCGTTAAAGTTGGTGTAATTTTGCACAAAGCATGAGTCAATAAAAGAATTCAGCCACTAAGTAGTGGCCATTCATACGACTGCTATGCAGATTCTGGGCAAGATCAAGCAACTAATATTATTTGTCGTATTTTTTTAGTGTTCATTTCTACCTCGAGGTTTGTGGGTTTCTTTTGGGGAGGGGCTAAATTAAAGTTAAGGTTCAAGTTATTGTCCTCATCTCATGCGTTAGACCAAGTTGTTCACTGATGTCAACTAGCACATCTCTTGTAGCCAGAAACTGCTGTGCAGGTTCATAGAAGTGGAGACTTTGACATAGAATTCATGAAAACCTGGCACAGCGTGTGATTGTACGTATGTGCTAAGAATGTTACTTTGACCGAGAATTTATTGAATTTTGTCACTGAGGATCATTACTGTTCATGTTTTGAAGTCACAGGGAGTTTTCACACAAACTGTAGTGTAAGTGTGTATACACTTTTGCATAGCATCCACTTATGCAGCAGCATCACATGCAAAATTTAGATTGGAGCACTAGGCATACTGTAGCAGTCAGCCAGTTACGTTGAGAGGTAGCCTTTTTTTGTTTATCCCCCTGAGTTGGGATAAAACTACAGACTAGTGATTCAGACACTGTGTTAATGTTTTTAATTAAAGACAGAGAACTATTTTTTTTAAATATATGCCCCTAAACCAGAGAGACCTCATGTTGATTGTGAGTGGAATTCATATTCCATATGCCTTAATATGACATTTCAGTTGGTACAGACTACAGTGTCTTTGCTTTGTGAATTCTAAGCCTGTCCACCTGTAAAAGGTGATTGCCATGATGGTTTATTGTCATCTGCAAATATTAATAATCCTGTCATCTATTCTGCTGTTTTCAGGTCCGTAAGTGAAAATGTTGAATAGTACCAGAGTTAGGACAGACAAGGGGAGACACAAGCATTCAAGTATCATACCCTTTCAGTTTAAAAGTGCATCATATAAATACACTTTGAGTAGGGTTATCCCACCCTATTCTTTATGTCTGTCTTATGGCAGTTCAATCTGGACCATGGTTTTTTGGCTTAAGAGAAAGTTACTTAAAATGGTGTCAGCGCTGCTTCAAATCAAAATATATTACATCTCCCATTCAAAGCTACGTTACTCTGTCACAGAAATAAATTACTTTGGTTTGGCATGAGTTGTTTCTGACAAAGCCATTTTGGCTATTATTTAGCACCATATTAAAATTTCCTTGTGCATATCAAAACGTAATTTAACTGTGCAGTCAAATGTAAGTAAGTTATTACTTTGTAGCAATAAGACTCTATTGTGGTGCTGTTTGATGGTCCGCTTCTGAGAAACAGAAATGTAATGTATGAGATACTAATTTCAGAATACCTCCACTGTTAATGACTTTGTTATATGAGAGCTTTAAACTCCTTAATGTCTTGTTTGGATTTCAACTCAGGTTTCTGGAAATTTGCTCAAGTAGGTTGGTAATTAAGGTACTTTCTGGACATAATTAGTGGAGCATACTGTAATTAATAAACTTGCAATTACTAAATGTAAAATGTGTCCTTAAAGTACTACAACTTGGATAATGAAAACATTTACAATGTATATCATTCGTGGAGAACAATAGTACTCCTTAATATATTTTGCAATGAATCAGTGAGCGCTCTTCTCCTTCTTCAGCCCCTGCTGCTGACAGTTATTTTAAGATCAGAATTAATACTTATGTATATACAGCTCCTGTATATATTCTGTATTCTATATTCTAATTATATACAATTATATATATAATATATTATTATAATATTGTTATAATATTATTATAATTTATTATATATTATAATAATATTCTGTATTATTCTACTTGTTCTAGTCTTTTACTTCTGTGTGTAGCTGGGCACATCCAGTTAAGAAGTGGCAACAGACATTTTTGTGGACTACTATAGTTGGTTCTCTGACAGCCAAATGGGATGATAAAATGGAAGTAACATCATCTACTCTGAAACTTTTTTTAAAAATTCACATAGTTGAAGACAGTTTCTGACCAGCTGTTAAATTGGATGTGGAAGCGTGTGCATTCTAAAAGAGCTTCATGTTATCTCCTGGGATGTAGCCATGACTACTTATAGCTTTTCTGTTTTGGTTTTCTGGAAGTCACCACTTTGAAGGCTGGGTAATGGATTGGGTGGGCAGTTGCTATGTGACAATTCTCATCTTCTTACCAGGTGATTTGCGCCCTGAACTGTTCAAGTCACATTTACTTCTTTTTCCACTTTTTCTGTCTAATCACGCAGGTCAGAATTTGTGAATGGATCCTTGTCCATAGTCCCTGCAAAAAGGGGAGTGGGCAACTGGTAGAGTTTTCCTTGGGCTTTCAGTTTATTCTTTTTTCAGAGGAGTTTGAATCTTTGACTTTGAAATCTTTGCACCAAAATAGTCCATTTCTTGAGCTCATGACAGCAAAATTTATCTCTACTTATAGCTGTGACTCTGTTAAACTATTTTAGAAAACCGATTTCCTGCTAATTGAAACTTTGTATTTTTAGAGTATGTCTATCCCTACATAATTAGTGCATGTTACAGGGAGAAATCTGCTAAGAAGTGATGAAGGTTAAAGTTTTTTACCAGCGATTATCTAAAGGTACGATAAGCAGCAACCCATTCCTGAAGGTTGTCATAAGCACAAAGCTAATACAAAACCAAATATCACTGCTCCTACCAGTTGAGGGAACAATTAAAAACATTAAAGATGTTTCTGAGAAGCTTCTTTCTCTTCTCCCTTCTCTTTTCTCTTTCCCCTAGCTTCACTTAAATTTGGCAACCCTAAGCAGTCCTTCATGGGCCGTTAACAAAGCAGGCTGTTACTCACTTTGGCGCTTTTGTTCTGAGACAGAGATATATGCCATAGTATTGTTAGTGTAAAGTGAGCTAAGTTAATCTTTATCGATATCAAGGTGTTCACATGGAAGTATTCATGGACATTCTGCAATTTACTTTTTTTCAAGGAGATCTTCAACAGCATTTCAATGCTTATTACCTGTTTCACAGGCTTTGACCTTTACAGCAATGTGAAGGCATGTTTATATGTGACAATTTGCTAGGTTGGAGGAAAATAATGTTTTTTTTTATCAGGAGGTGAATTACTTTTGCTTTACTAACTTATTATCTTTATTAAGTAAGATAACAATATTTAACAATGCCATTATTTTAAAAATAAAACTCTTTATCATGCTTCAATATGCCCGTAATGCCAAGACTTGACTGGCATACATGGCATCAAAAGGTCAGTGAAAGGTGACTTTTGGTTATAGCTTAAGTGCGCAGAGATTACAGTTTAACTGAGGAATGCAGTAATTTTGTTATATTCTTGAAGGTTAAGAATTTAACAGCAGTTACTCGGTTCAATAGGCTCCTTTTCATAAATAACTGTCATAATGGGCCCAAATAAACACAGAAACCTTGAGTTCTCAAACTCTGACAAAATGTATTTTCATGAAAAATAAGCATTAAAAGGCACTTTAACTTATGCATATATATAAGATTCATCCTCAGTTGCTGACTGCTGCAAGTTAACTTCAGCTGTGTGCTTGTATATGACATAAGTGATGTCACACTGTTTATCCAAATGACATTGTCACAGGAAATAGCTATTATTAGCCCAAATGTTTCCCTTTTAGGAATCTGTTGGAACCTGATCCTGCCTATTTGAGTTTATATTGATACAAGCCCCTGAAAAGGTCATGCCCTTTTATTACAAAATCTTCTCTCTTTTTTTTTTTTGCTTGAAAAAACAAGTGAACAACAGCTGAACTTAATTATGCTCTCTATCCTGCAGATGACCCAAACAAGTATTTATCCCCCAAGAAAGTTATATAAAGTCTCTGCTCTAGAGTTTTTGTAAAAGGGATATCATATCAGGTGTCAGAACAATTCTGCAAAGTTCAGAGGCATTGTGAGGAGTTACGAGGAAATTTGTGTAGGGCCAGCCGAGGGTTCAACTTGAACCCAGTCATTTGGAGCTGCAAAGTCAGAAATTTCTGCGAGAGTTAATCTGTATGCTAAACATACAATTTGATGATTGTTTTTGTTGGGATAGGCTATCTGGCATTGAATGAAGTACAGGAAAATAGGTATTCCTTTTGTCTGTAGCCATATAAGAGAATGGATCTGACTCTGAACAAATGCAAATTGCAGGGGTGTTTGGCTTGAGGTCGAGCTGGTCTTTGTACCTTCTTGAGCCCTTTTAAATGCAATGTTAAGACTTAAAACATAGTAGAAACAAGGCTGAGCATTGAAAATGCTGTTTTCAGTTTTTCTTAATGAAAAACATGCCACGTTGTGGGGTATAAATCCATGTTTAAATTACATCTCCTTGGAGAGTCATCTTAATGCCTCCTGATGAAATTCAGCACTTTACTGATGCTTGAGCCAAAACAAGATCCTTTAGTACAAGAATTGTTCAGTCATTATCGTGACAGCAGGGTGAAAGATGATACCTTATATAGTATAGTTTACCATACTAGATCAGGATTAGAGTTACTCCTTCAATTCGCGTTGCCGATTTGGAATGGATGCATAGGACAATGCAACACTTAGGCCTGGAGAAGAAGCCAATGTATTTTAGGGTTTATTATTACATTATCAAATCATCCTTTGATCCCATAGAAGGTTAAAGAATATTTTATTGTCCTTGAGATTTTTGTATGTAGACAGACACAAGCATTTTCCCTGATGTAATGATTCAACAAGCAAAGTTCAAATGATCACTGAGAAACCATAATTTCTGCAATGCTGCCGTATGTGCTTTGTCAGCAAACAAGGAGAGTGAACAAGGGTTCATCACCTCCCTGGAGAAACAGGACAAATCAGTAAGACAAATGGAGGATTTTTTTTTTTTTCTGTCTGACATCAGATCGTAGGAATCCTTGCCATAGTCTGTCTAAAGTTTGCCAAAAAAATAAGAAATTGTAGTCTGTCATTCTAGAATGGTACATTTTTGGAATACAGTGCAGATTGTGTACTTCATCTCTTCAAAAAAAAAAACCTTTTTTTTTTTTTCTTTTCCTGTGACACTCCTTTTTAAATCATAGGGGTGAACACAAAGGCCAACTACTTAGTATATTTTGCTAACAGATCCCTCTCCAGGGAAGAGGCTCATGAACCGGGATTTAATTCAGAACAGAAAATAAGCCTAAATTACTATAATGAGTGAATTTTTGTTCAGATCTATGATAAATGAGCTGATACTCTAGAACTTTAATATTAGTATCAATGTTTGGAAGAATATTAAGGATCAGATGGGTAAAGAATGAGCAAAATATCTAAAGCCTTCTTAAGTGACATCTATCCATTAGGAACAAACAAACATCATTTTATTGCAAACAACAGAGCCACTGCTTCTGTGGCTGTCCCAAGTATATGAAGGATGTCGTAATTTTTTTTCCCCAGGCTTAGTCAATAGATAGAAGGCCTGTAGGAGAGAGACCCATTAGTAAATCGAAATCTGGATCTATAATCTGTCAGGAGGGTCAGAAGTGTACCTGGGATGGCTAGGAAGCTGTGGGTGATTACGGATGATAGCATGATTACAGTGCGTTACTGACTTCTGTAAGCTAGAGGTTAGAGGGGTGTAGTGTTTGTGTAACTAAGAAGCCTTTATCTGCTTATTAATCTTAAAACTTGAAAAGTTAAACTGTATGTCATTGTTTCTTTGGCTTAAAGCTACCTATCTGTTTCTGCATAGAATGAGATGTTACAAGGCCGCTTGCTTGTGGGGTAGTAAAAAGCTGATATGTTTCTACAGTTCACTTATTTTGTGTGTTCTGTATGGCTTGTAGAGCAGTCCCCCTGTCTTGACCCTCTCACAGCCTGTTGCCTGAATGTATTCCGTGCTTTAGACTGCATTTTGGTGTTAAATAATTGTTGATAGCTGCATTTCATTAAACCTCTTGTGTTTTAAATATATTCAGAACTTGCCTCAGTTGGTCTGAATCTAGACCCACTGATGCTGGAGTCAGAACTCCTAATGAAATGTTTATTATTTCTTGTAATTGTTAGAGGTTTGTGAATATCCCACATATTTCCACCCCCCAAAAACTCAAAGAACTTACCTTTCAAAAGCACTGCTCAGTAGCAAACCTTTTATGGGGCTGTGGTTAACCATGCTGTTATATGGGCTGTTTTAAGTTGGTTCAACCACTGATGATTTTTGTGTAAAGCTTCCCCTCTAGAATTCTGCCAAAAAATAATAATATGAGACAAATTGAAAATAGTCCGACTACTATATGCTTACTATTTAGTTAGATCCAACTTTAGAGAAATACTCTTAGGTCATCTTTGAGGTTATTTCTTCCTGACCAAAATTGTTTGATTTGCACTTAACTTCCAATAATCAGTACTAATAAAACAATTTGAATCCATCAGTTTATTATATGACAGTGAAATAGATCCAAGTCAGGAGAGACCGTTAAATCACTTTATCTGACCTCTGCAAGTTGACTTTTATTTCAGCCAGAGCATTTTATCCTCAAGAGATGTGCCACGATCAGGACCACAGTCCAGATATCTGTATGTCAGGGAACTGGCAGGGTGAAATATGCCCTTGCAAGCAGTCTGGAGGAAGAGTAAGGTGAAATCCTACAAAAATTAATGCTGTTGATCTTTGAGAAATATTCCTGTCAAGGGAGTAGTCTGCCAGCCATTAGAGCATTCTCTATGGATTGAAGGGAAGAGATACCTCATCCTTTTCCCTTGGCATCTGTCTGATGTTTGATAAGAGTCTGTGAAGCCAGTTGTGTGTTGGAGAAGAATATTGTTTCTGATCTGCTGTAGGCAGAGGATCATAAGTTTGAGACCTGATTTAATTACTGCTCTACCACAGACCTGCACATGGTATGAGGATGTAGAAAGCGAAGCATAGCTGCCTGTTGTCTCAAAAGCTGCAAGAGAAGATTTGTGGAATATATAGTTTCACAAATATGCACACATGAAGGCTAAAAAGATCCACTAAAATCATATTACCCTTTTTCACATTTTGGTCCTTCTCACCTGTTGTTCACTACTGCTGTAGACTTTCTCAGGAGACATGTTTTTTACATGTCCTTCAGAAGTATTTCATACTGCATTCTCTTTAGAATCTATTACCTTTTGAAGAAATGTTCCTTGGTAAGTAAAGAAGGTCTAGAGAGTTTAAAAAGTGATCTTGTATTTTCACTTGTCTTTAATTTTTTCTGGAGTAATTAGAAGTTGTTTTGTCCTGTTAGTTGATTATTAGAAAAAACAAACTAGAGGAGGGAGAAGGCAAGGAAGGTGTCAAAAACAGCTGAAGGTATAGTTGAATATAATCTATGGTTGTAGTGAATGGTTATGGTAGGCTTTTCAGTGGAAAAAGGCCAATTTTGATTTCCAAGGATTAAAGCACATAGCTTTTATGTAATTTTGTGGTAAGGCTTTATGTTATTTGTCTTAATCCAGCCTCGTAACAAGCAGCAACGTGTCATCAGAATTAGTACATAAATTACATTTATTTCTGATTTGTTTTGCCCTTTTTGTATCAAGCCAAAGAGAGTTGGGCACTCTTTTTACCTTTTCTCAATCCATGGCTCATCTTTTTCAGTTTGGCTTTTGGAATGCTGCTGTTTGCCTCCTCCTTCCCAGCTGTTCACTAGAAGATTCAGGACTGAAGCCAATTCATTTGCTTTCCTACTTTATTACCAAAAATGGCAAAATTTTGCCAATGTTGTCATTTTCCCACTTCAATAATAGATAATAAAGTTGCACGTGGGAATTTTTGCATATCTTCAATTTTTTGAGTGTGGGTGGAATACTATTTCAGGCTCTTACTCTGAAATGCTAAAACATGAAAGACTATTATGTATTTTTTTTCCATGATAACCAATATTTTTAGCTTATTTCTGATTCATCTAAATCTGAGATAAGCTATCAGAGGCACAGAAACAAATGGTCATGTATATGTTCTGGGTTTCCTTTCTGTAAACACCTTGGGAAGACGAAGTGTTTCAGACACTTGCTGTGTGGAGACAAGGGGGCAAAACCCCCCAAACTTCTGGGAAATGTACGTTTTCTCTTCTTGCATTTTACCAGAGGAGGAAGTTTCTTGACATCAGCTGTAATTGAGTTTGACAGGAGCTAGTTTATATCTGTGGAGGACAAATTCTACTGAATTTAAAGGCATTTAAATACTATATTGTAAAAGGTGTTTTGTTTTAATTGTATTTTTAAATGCTATATAGCTTTATTAGAAAGTGTTGGGACAAAATTTTTTTAAAAGGCAAGTGGAGAGCAAAAATCTGGTCAGATTCCTATACTACATCCAGGGCCAGGTATGAACATTGTCAGGAAATACTAAAACAAATTATCTGGAAACTATAAACTCTGCCACACCATATTGCTGATGTGAAGGGATCTGTAGTCTTTTCACCAAATTAACATTGAATAATGTAGCATGTGTGCGCCTTCCTGCTCCAACTTTGCGATGTAATCATATGACTTCCACTGTTCCTCCTGCAGATTAAGGTTGTCTTCACCCTTATTAATGAAAACATATGTGGCTATAAAATGGCTTTAAGACTGTGAATTGTGAGCTACTATAGATTTTAAGGTGAAAGGGGATTATGACATACATGACTCAAGAATTCCTGCAACTGTGCATATAATCTCCAAGAGCTAAAGGACATTTTTATAGAGGAGATGCAATTTGATTTACAGAGTTAAAAAGAAAAAAAAAAAGACTAACTAACCTGTGCATTAATTTATCCGTTAGGTTGTTGTTTTTTTTAAGGCAGAAAATGTTCAGCTTTTGGTTCCTTGCCACCAGTAACTGAAGCTCACTGTAATTTACGCATACCCACTATCCATTGAGCATGTACTCCTGAAAAATGCAATGCTAGTGTTTCGACAGATAGCAAAGCAATTTTCCCTGTTAGAGTCAATGTAACAGGGTGCAGATGCATGTGAGTACTTCAAATACACAGGGACAAGTCCTGTGTTGTGGAGGATGGACGTGCAATGGCAGGGTTTTCAGGATTGTCAGCTGGAGGAGGTCCTGGCTTAGCAGCAGCTGACTTCTGACCAGTCTATCACTCTGAAAGAAAGAGCTCAGCTGCTTCCTACATGAGATTGATTGCCTAATTTTCATTTATTACTGTGGGCATTCTTGTATTCTTTTACATTTTCCCTGTGCAGATCATCTTCCGCAGAATAATCAAGAACAACTAAAGCAGTCAAAGATGAAAGACTGAATACTGGAGGTTATTACAATGATTAGCAGCAATATGGGGTATTAGGTGATGGGTGACAGAAGTCCAAAACTAAACATATTGATGAAACAAGAAGTGGAGTGTTCCTTTACCACTAAACAGTCATGTCGCTGGGGAATGTCAGCAATTAGATGTTAGGATAATCAGGAGTTAGTGCTTTTGGAACACATCTTGGAGGGTAACAAGTCTTTTAAATACTTCTGGGAATAGCATTCCCAGTCATGTTGCTATGTTAATATTTTATGTTTCTGAAATCCAATGCCTTTCTGAGGTAACAAATAAATCTCTTGGCCTCCTAAATGTATTGACTGAATTTTAATTTTCCTTCCAACAGCTTTATTAAAATACATTAGATACCATTTAAGAATGGTAACGTGTCTCAGGAATATGTGATAGAAGAAAAAGACTAGGGTACTGACTGATAGTTCAAAGATTTAACCTTTGATTCTAGAACTTTTCAGCTACTACACTGAGTCTTTAAAAGGACACTTTTTAGACAGTGTCTAGTTTGACTTTCAAAGAAGGGATTGGGTGCTGGAAGAAGATATGTAACTTACTCTCTCCTGGAAAAGAGAAACACTTCTCTGACAATTCCTTGAGGTGATCAGATGAGAATGTTCTCCTTCCACAGAATATTCCACCTCAACCTAGTTCTTTAGGTTACGGATTTTAAGCAGCTGATGTATGTGCCAAGGGTGGCACATACTGTAGTGGCAATGAACCTTTAGTCTGCAGGCGACGTGTAGCCCCTCAGGACAATTGACCCAATCTGATACCTGCTTCTGAGAACTCACTGCATGCTGGGATGTGTGACGAAGATAGCTGCTTCCTCACAGCTAGTGTCTTTCATGATGGTCTCTAGTGCTTCCCTGATACATCACTGTGCACAGGCTTTTTAATCATGTTGCATGCATGAACACAGACACAGACACACAGACACACTCACACACACTTTCTTAGTGTCCCAGACACGCCTGATAATAGTGTGTGTGCTGAGTCAACTCCATGATCAGCACAGATTTCTCAAGAATGAGTCCTGTCAAACCAGCTTAGTTTCCTTCTGTTGAAGGGTGATCAGTTTAGTGGACAGAGGTGTAAAAGGTGGGGTCTGATATTTTGTCTGTAATACTTTTACTTGTGGCATTTTCAAGTTCAAACCGAGGAAGGATAGTCTAGATGAGACTGCTACAAGATCAATGCAGAAAAGTTTGGAAAGCCATACACAGTGTTCATTCACTTTTAAAATGGAAGAATGTATCAGGTGAGTTTCTGCAGGGATTTGCCCCAGAGTTAGCACTATTCGCTGCTTGCATTAATGATCTGGGTGATGGAATACACAATATACTTACTAAATTTACACCTGTCTAAGAAGGATTAAGAGGTCTTGTAAGGACAGTTAGAATTCGGAATGATCTTGACAAACTGATTTGAAAAAATAGGATGCTGTTGAAAAGGAACAAGTGTAAGGTAATGCATGAAGAAAAAGGAAAACGAAAAGCATGGGTATATAGTAGAAACAGCTGTGTGGATAGTAGACCTGCAGAAGGGGATTTTGAGGTTATGGTGGATTACAGGCTGAATGTCAGCCATGTAAAACAGATACAAAGAAGGAAAATATTGTACTGGGAGGTGTTATACACTGGGAGGTGTATAGGTTGTTAAACATGGAGTTATCCTTGTGCTCTACTCAGCCCTGTGGCTTCTAGTAGTGAATTCAGCTCCTCACAAAGGATGTGGACTAACTTGAGAGAAAGTCAGGTGGGCAGCAATGAAAACTAGACTTAAAAATAACAGTTTGGATAAACTTCTGCTAGATGTTCGTATTTTTAGCTGTAGATACAGTTGTTTTAGAGAAGAAGAGTAAACTTGAACTACTTTTTAAGATCTTTCCAATCTGTGTGGTAAATTTAGTAGCTTCTTGGAAAAGTCAGATGACATGATGTCCTGGAACTGACACCTGAACAGATCACCCTGGTTGCAGTGGATGCACACATAAGAGATAGCTCACGTGAATGTACATGAGCGCCAGCTCTCCAGCAACTGTCATGTCTCTGACACACAACGCTACTAGTGTGTGTGCTGTAGTCTTCTCATAGAGTAGGGAACATGGCTTATGGTCCTCCCCTGCACAAAGGCAAGTGGCCCACCTTGCAGTTGCTTTATAATTTACGGTCAACATGACGCTCACATTTTTAATAAATTTGAAGTTTTACTAGTGGAAAATACTTGCTGCTGTAAACAAAGTAAATCACCTTATCGACAATTCAATACTGTGTTTCACACACTGATAAGTTTGTGAATCTGTTGGCACACTACCTGATGTGGGTGCAAGGACATTCAATACCAGTAGTTTGCTTTCTCATGTACGTAGGCCAGCAGCATGCTTTGAAGGTGGAAAAAAAAAAAAAAGAGGGAATTATTGTGGTTTGTCAGAATGCTAAAAATCTGAATGATGACTTTTTTAGGTAACCGTTACCTGGAACACTCTTACCTGCAAGGTCATCAGTGGCTGGTTGTGATTGGGAAACCACAAGAGAAATCAAGATAACATTTGTGTAGGATAGAAGATGAAGAAAATTTTAAAAAGAACTAATAAATTAAAATTTGATGAAGAAAAAACATGCCAGGTTTTAAATTAAGAGAACAGAAATGTTAAAATAATTGCTGGTCGGACTGATGAAATGGACATTATGTAGAGCGTTTGTTAAGTAAAGCAGGGAAGAATTTATGCTCTTGGAAACAGAGAATGGTGTCTGAGAAAAGGACACTCCATTGACGAGTGCCGTAGAGATCCAAACTTGAATAATTTATTTTCCCAAGTAAAAGTACATATTTCGGTAGTGCTAGTCCTTCAGAAACATATGTAAATCTGTATGTTTAAACTATCAGTTGGTATTTATTAAAGGTTTTAAATTGGAGCATGAGATTGAAGTACAGTGCGTATGCTTATGGTTTGCTGGGACTGTGTGCATGTCTAAGGAATGCTCTGCACACATTGTTAGGAATAATCAAAGAGAAGCTCCGTTGGCCTTTTGAGGGGTGTTGTTCTTCTAAGGTGGTACAAATAATTTGAATGGATCCAGTCATGAGTTTCAAAATATTTGTGCTGTGCTTACCACACCCACTCACTTGCTTAATTGAAGATTCTGTTGAAAAGCTTGTGTGCAGATGTAGAGATAAGAGTCATGTAAGGAAAGGGTAGACTATAGCTCACATCTTAGGAATTTAAATACATGTTATGGGTAGATCATTTTTGTGTAAGGTAGTTAACACATACAATCTAATAGGTTTTCAGCTTCTATGTTGGGGATTGTTTACTGAAAATATGAGTAATACTGGAAATCAGTGGAGATGGACATGGTACTTCTGTAGGCTGGGTGGTGCTGCAGAACTTAGCCATAAGGCACAATGTAAATTTATACATAAAAATGTCTGTGCACTGCAGAACTTAACACTTGCGGTAACACAGTATCATACTATATTAATAAGCTGAAGGGGACAGTAGACAATTTCCTTCAGTTGTCAGCTCCCCAGATCTCTCCCTTCTACCAGCTGTACCTTTTCTCCACTGGCAATATTGTCATTATGTTGAGATTGGAATTCTATGTTTTTTGTCTTAACTTGTTTAGCGTGTGACAGGATTATTAAAAATGCGTATGACATACCACTGATCCTCTTGAACACAGGTAAAGGACAGTATTACATACTGAGGATCCGTTTCTCAGAATTCCTCTAGACTTCCATTAAAAAAAAATTCAGTGGATTTCAGTCATCAGACATTTTGGCAACAGTCCATGACTGAAATGACATTTTGGTCTCTATTCAGGGTATCTGGCTGACCAGAAAACGAAGACTACTTTTTTACATTTATCTTGGTAGTTAGAGGTACTAAATTATGTATGTAGCACGTAAAAGATAAAATATTAATTTCATTTTCTCAAAAAGTGAGTATCTAACATCAAATGAAGTCTTATTAACTCCTCTACTGTCTAAAAAAGACATGGTGCATCATTATACGTATCTTTTAATAACTTTTTGTCAGTACGTGTGGCTTTATTTACTGGTATGTAAATAGAAAAATACAATTTTTAGCGGGCATGCTCAACTGTCATGTATTGTTTAGTCCTTGTGCGAGCTATTACAAATGTGTGCATGTGTTTTAATGGATCAGTTCGTTCAGAGATAGTACTAAGTCACAACATTTCATCGGATTAGTTCTTTGTATTCATGATAAATCAGTAAACATCTTTCTTGATTATGTATCTTACCCAAGTTTCAAGCAGAAGGAAAGCAACTACCAAGACTGAGAAACCTTTATGCATCTTCCAGAAATTCCCTGTGCTAAGTCTCATATTTACTGCACATTGTTTCCAGGTGTGCATAGCAGAAATGCTGTTGCTATTCTGTAGTATTTGATATTTTCTGTTCTGAGCTGGAAGGTTGGTGTTTTCAGTAAAAGTTTACCTGAGTTTGATCTGTCCCTCTACATTAAATACCTAAAATCCACATTACCTGAATTCCTTACAGGTCCTGTTGTTGTTATCCCTATGGCCCCTTTGTGACAGAGGTGAGGTACCAACGTCTGTGGTTTGCAGGTGAAGAACAGAGGCCCAGAGAGAGAGAGATCATGGACCAGATTTATAATGCTCCTAGGTCTTGCCACGCACAGTAAGGGTTGTGGCAGTGGGGAGTGTGGTGTGGACCTACAAGAGCGGGGTTTGCAATGCCATTTTAGTCATCTAGGGTCTGTACTCAGTGAATTAAGTACCTAAGAATGAGATTTGCAGCAGAGAATGTTAGTATATAAAAACTGAATATTAGCACATGTTTGCAGCTCTTCTAGGGGTGGTTTTGCTGGGATTCACCAGTCGCTACCTCTCCTGAGCGTAAGTACCTGGGGCTTCCTTCTAGGCATGGGTGACTGCTTGTTTAGCGACGCAAGTGATGAAAAAAATGAAGGTGCTGGAGAAGAAGTGTTAAAGCACTTCTTCGGGAGGTGGGAATGGAGGCCAGGGTCATCCTAAGCC
Organism: Morus bassanus; assembly: GCA_031468815.1. Classification (NCBI taxonomy): domain Eukaryota; kingdom Metazoa; phylum Chordata; class Aves; order Suliformes; family Sulidae; genus Morus; species Morus bassanus. The sequence goes on from CM062571.1 coordinate 69,279,291, forward strand.
TGAAGGGCTTTGTCCGATGTCTGATTTAGGAGGGAGTGACCTGCCCTTGAGCACCCAGCAGGGCTGGGATGGTCACACACTGCTGTGGCTGCCAAAGGGCTTGGCACTAAGGCATGTCGCTCGATGATCTTTTACATCATTTACTCATGCAGACAAGACAACTCATTGGTGCTTAGAGGTTGGATCTACTTAATAAAGATGGTATAGACCCAAGGGATATGATACTCATGGGTCAAAGGGAAGAATAACTGTAGTACAGTGTGGCCAGTGTATCTGTGAAGTTCTGGGTTTGGCTCATTTTGTGAATTTAGGCCTCAGTGACTTGCTGAAAATCACATCTTAAACTGCTGAGTCTGAACTCTAGTCAATGGATTGTTTTTTCTCCCTATAACTTAAAAGCAGACCTAAGCCATTGAAAGAACTGCTGTTTCACAGACTGTGTTCATTAACTGTGCTGCTATTACTTCTTACCCAAGAATTCACATGGTTGAAACTGATTTTAAAAATAAGCTTGCCTGTACTCTGGTGACTTAAACCTGCAAAGGGGGAAGGGACAGGCAAACAGGATCTTTCAGTATTGCTTCCTTTCTGCTGCTGCTCTGGCTGTAATGCAGAGGCAATTTAGTTAGGGTCATGTCGGGCCCCCCGCCCCCCCCCCCCCCCCCCCCTTTTTTTTAATCTCCCATATTTTGCTACTTAAAGTTATTTTTTTGAAATAGAAATAGAGAAGGCAGAAGCAGTGATTGCTGCAGGGAAGTACTATGGAAACCTATCACAACAGTTTCAAATGAAAACGAATCTTCAGATGTTTAAAAAGTCAAAGTATTTGTCAGATTCTGGTGTCTCCTCTAGAGGCAGAGTTGGAGAGGAAGGAAGTGTATAGAGAGGTGTTGAGGAGAAAATACATATTCTTGCTTTTCACTGGAGGAAAATGCATTTCTGGGCTCAGCCTTGCAATTATATATCCTGCAATGTACTTATTATCTGGGACCTAAAATTGCCCAATTATTTAATCTGTTATAATGCTGTGCTAGTAATATTGTCCTTATGGTTGATTAGACATATTTGCTATAAAATCTAGCTTGTAAGTGTTTCCAACTTTTTTTTTTTTTTTAAAGAAAACATGGACAGATGCTTTCCATTCTTTGAAGGAATTATTTACAAAGCTGAAAACAAGCTACTGGTGGTGCATACAGCAATAATTAAATAAATATACCTTTAACATACATTTCAGTTGTGGATGATTGTCCATATTTTCCAGATGGAAAATATGAAGTGTGACGTGAATGTGTATTAGATCCCAAGTCACTTGATATTTATTCTTTGTGCCCTTGCTAAAGAAAACACCATCAAATGCATTTTGTTGTTATTAGTAAAGCACACAGAAGATAAAAAATGACATGAATGTGGTACTGCTAGTAATGCTATGATTGATAGATTCACTTTGGTCTCCTGTTACATTCTGAGGGCTTTTTAAAACTTGCTAGTTGTTTCAGCATTATACTGATGCATAATAGTGTAGATACATATTTATATATATGAATGTGAATGTTTTTGAATTAAAATAAGTGTTTGGAATGATGGTGATAAATCACTAAAATACAGTGTCCAATCGCACTACCTGGGGATTTCCAAAAATGTGCAGTGAATTTAAATACCAAAGTATGTCATCTCCCTGCAGTTACTTAAGCTCCTGGGCAATTTTGTAATGTTTGTTGGTCATGTTTGTTGCTACTAGAAGTATTGGAAAGCAATATCTAGTAAATAGAGAATACGTAAAGAAGATTTTTTTTTTTTCACATTTAAAAAATGTTGCTTTTCTTAAAGGATTATTAAGGAAAAAAGAATAGAAAAACTTGTTGGTGAAGAAGTCATTCTAAAGTAGTAGATAAATCTTTTATACTGCATAAACGTAGGAAAATAGTGGCTTTCTTTTAAAATTAACAGAGGTTTTATTTTCACATTTTGACTTAGATTTTTTACTGTTGAGTTATGAAGCCTTGAAAATAATAGACATGGCGATAGTCTCTTTTGTCCTGTGAGATCCTGATCTTTCAGATTTTGATGGGTCTGTGTGCATTTATTAAAATATGTATACTGAATTAGAAACAGATTATGGGATTGTGCAGACTTTCTGTGCTTTCAGCTGTGATATAGAAAGCTTTATATCACTTTGCCATTGTGCACTTGCCCTGTATAGAGGTAATTTAGGAAGCTTAATGCAATTGATGTCCAACTGTGACACAGTATTTTTGTAAAATTCTTCACTGATCCTAGCCTGTGTAAATAGTTAACCAAAGTGGATTGACAGATTATGTGTCTGGGTTTTTTCTTCCATTTTTTTTTCCTGTAGGTGTTTGTGACTCATAAATGCAGAATTAGACCAAAAATCTGTGACTGGATAATGGAGTATTTGCAAGTACTTTACTGCACTTTTCAGTGCAGCACAACAAATAGCCTGCACTTTCCGGTGTTTATTTGTAAGGATTTATTATTCTGTGGCCCTGCTAATCCCATCATTTCTGTTCCTGTTTTTATGATAGTGCAAGACAGTGGTTTATAAATAGTTTCTATAAATGGGTATTCCTGAAAATACATTTGATCTGAACGATATTTTTACATAACTGTCTTTTATGGTAAAGTAATAGGTGAAAATTGAGAAGTCATTAATATTTTATACCCCTTCGCCCTGCCATGAATCATCACTTAGCTGTTTGCCAAAATCTTTGTATTCTGTTTAGTGACAATTTTATATGAGAATCAGCTGGATAATTCACCCCTTGTCCTTTTTTTGAAGGTTCATCTTGATTAGTTTGGCCATTTGCCAACATTAAAACTTAATCTTTCATGGTAGAGGATGTTTTAAATACCTGTTAACTTAGAGCTCAATAATGCTTTTGGAAGAATACGGATAGCTTTACTGGTCCAAAAATTGTAGATATTAAATAAATTCTAAGGAATTAGTAGCTATGCATTGTGTGTGGTAGGGGAAAAAAAAGTGAGAACACCTTAGAATGCTATTTCCCATTGAGACTAGATATTTTGAAATATGAAACACTTAGTTTGGTTTCATACCACTTAGTAAATGTCATTTCTGATCACTAAAAAATTATTCCTCATAGAATATCCATCATGAAAACACAGGAATGTTTAATAATATTGAGTTCAGCTTTCTTTGCAGACAGAAATTATTTTAAATAGAGGCTGCTGCATAGTCTGCTACTGTGTTGTGGTTGTCCATCTGTTTATGTGGTTTCTCTGGACTGGAAACATGTCAACCATTATGTCTTGGACAGTTCTGAGCACACTAGAAAACTGAAACTGCCCTAAGACTAGCTAGTACCTATAAGGGCAAGAAGGTATCTGATTCTAATGCTTTTAAGATAATTAATGCAGATATGATAATTGATTCAGCCATTGATATGCAGAGAGGCATGGGCCACTGCTATGAACAGCTCAACTGTGAAGGGCTTTGTAAACAAAATATGCTGTAGGGGGAGAATGGAGGAGACTGAGGACAGTGTGTGTCAATACAGAAACTGGAAACTAAGTTTAGGAGTTGAAGGTAGCTCCAAAGAGAAGGATATGAATGGAAGGAGCTGTTACAAGAACAAGACTGCAGAAGGGCTGGAGGATGGAATGGGAGATGGATAAGGTGGAGCTGTGAAATAAGGAAGTGGTGTTTGCCTTGCCACAGATCAAGAAAGGCAGGCTAAGATTAGATCTCGCTGAAAATAGTTGAGGTAAGATTAGAATGAGAACCATAGAGGTTTTGCTTTATCAGACATTGCAATGCTTTAATTACATGGGTCTAGTCTTTATAGAATGGGTTTAATCAAAACTGAAATAAGGGAGTCTTCTTCTAAAGTCCTTGTCCTTTTGAGTATTTTATACCAAATTGATTAAAATGATTTCTGTTTTGGTTTAAATACTCAAAGGTAAACAGTGTGTATGAAATTCTACTAGGATTCCAGGGATGCAACTGAGCAGAGACTGACCCTGGCTTTGGCTGGGTCTCTCTATAATCCATCCCAGTCTTTTTAATTGGTACTTTTGTGTATCTGTCTCTCTTCAAAACTAAGGCTACACTGAGGTTCCTTCTCTCCAGATAAGATAGTATGTTATTGTTAAATGCCTTTCCCAGACTGTAATTCTATTTGTGGTTTGTACTGTTGACTGTTGATTGTTAACAGGTTCTGAAATAATGCAATTAAGTGATCCAAGGAAAACATATGAAGCATTAATAAGCCACATCTGCATAGAGCAGAGTAAAAAATGTGATCAACTAGCCATGATACTCATCTAAATAAGATAATATAATTCATTTTGCCTTTTTCTCAGGTTAATAATCTACTCTTTGTCTTAATCTTCTCTGAAAAATGGGTGTTTCATCATGTTCTTGATCTGCTATTCAATGCCACATGAAATTCTGCATTATTGTATGTTTGGAGGTGAGGTGTTCTTATGGTAACAAAAGATTTAAAGCTTTGGGTTAGTTTGAAATGGCATACAGAACTGAACAATATGTTGCATTAGAAAGGAGAAATCTTGCATCAAAATGCTGCAGCTCCTAGATGATGAATAATGTCATCTGTGTAGAACAAGTTATTCACTTAACTGCTTATTCTTCTCTTTTATTTCCCTTCTTTCCTTCCGCAGGTAAGTTCCTACTTGTGTGAAGGTTTCAAAATGCATTACTGGCAGATAACTGATGTGAGGGGTGAGGACTGACTTTTTTCAGTAGCAGAACTGGATCCCGAATGCATGTGCTAGCTGCAGGCAAAACTAGGCACAGTATTTCTTTTTAGATGACTCCAGATTTTTTCATTCATAGTAAAGTTTTTGTATAATATAGCTTTGCTCATTTATTTTTAAAAAGACTAATGTATTTCTTTAAATGTAGCATCTAACAGAAAGAGGTCAGTCTTGTCATGCTTCTCCCAGTGGACAAATTTACAAGAAGAAGTGTTTTTAGGTGTGTATACAGACACTTGCTCTCTTTCAGGCTGGCCTCAGTGAAACTCAATGAAAATGACTGCGAGAGTCCATTTTTACATTTTCCTGGAAATGTAAGCAGAACCAGGAAGGGAAAATGGAGCAGAAGAAGGATGTCTTCTGGTTAATTTGAAATAGCCTATCTCTGCCTTGTGAAGCCCCGAGCAGCCTGGCCTGGTAGACCCTCCTTTGAGCTGGGTGGTGGATTAGGTGATCTCCAGAAGTCCCTGCCAACCTCAACTATTCTGTGGTTCTTCACCAAATTGTCTGCAGACCTGAAGTTTCCTTTAGGTGGGTGATAAAAGGAATTTGAACTTTGTATTAAGAAGACAAAAAATGTTTTGAAATATGATCCAACAGCGAATCTGGCATTGATGGAGGTCTGTCTGTAGTTGAATATGAAAATAATAACTGAATTTAAAGCAACGTAACTTTTTAAAGTTCACTCCCTTTAAATATTTGAGGGCACTTCAGAACTGTTGACAATATATGCACAGATTCCAGAAATGAGATATTGTCACTTGCATAGGTAATTATTATCTTGTTGCAAAGACTAGCAAGAGAACAAGAAAACCCAGCTGGCTTTTGGTAGATATTTAAATCATTCAGAGCTTACTGTTTAAAGGACATTTTGCCTGAAATTGGATTTTTTTGTAAACAGAGAAAATAAATATTATTACTCTCCAGTAGCTAATTCCTATTCTTAATTGTTAAGACTGAGTTCGAAGTAAAACCTGACATTTCTGTTTTGTAATGGCTTTGTTCAACCAGTTAACAGAGTGAGCACATACATAATGATATTGTGAGGTGGGAGAAAACATCTGGTCACAAGCTGCTGTCCAAAGATAAGAATTAATAATGAAATTGTGTCTCCTTACACTTCTGTGCTTCAGTAATGGGACTTGAGTCAGCAGGTGCAAGTTGAGGTTGCACAAGGGCAAAAGACATGCTACAACCTTGCCCTCTGCTCTCTGACCTTCATCAGAAAGAGATAGCTGTGTTCTTAATAGAGAAGCCACATCTTCAGATTAAGTGGCCAACTGGTTCATTATTGATGAGGTCTTTAGAGATTGGTCAAGTTACATAAGAGGTGAGAGAAGCATTTTAAGAAGCTTGGTTTGGCTCAGATGCCTCCATTTCCTCATTGCCTGTTAGTTCTTATCATTTTGTAGTTGTTCTACTCTGAATTTATACTCTTTCTACACTCTGATACAGCATTGTAGGATAAGATTTGTAATTGTTATGGGCTAGCTGATCTAGCTCATCTGTCCTCAGAGGTGCCAGATACTTTCTTTGAAATTGTCACGTTGATAGCCTGAGGCTTGGTAAACTTTGGAATATTGCTTGATGTTTCATGAGATAATTCTTTACAACAGTTCCTGATGCCTTTCTGTTCCATTAGCTCTTAGCCATCTGTTGCTTTGATTACACTATTATAGGGAATAAGTGTTTTGGCAAGCTATTTAGCTGTGTTGAAAAATCTTATTTCTTTGCTTTCTAGTATTTTATTGCTGCTGTTTTGTTTTTTTTTTTTTCTTCTTTCAACCTTTATAGTGCAATGCTTCTTGTTATTTACTTCTTGTTATTCTAAGAAACAAAAGTCTGACCTAGTTTGAGGACATGGAGAGGTTTATGGCTGTTTTCCTTTCCTGTTAAAATCCTTCTACCAAAAGAAGTTGTGTATTCCGAACATGGGCTGACAGAAGGTAGATATTATAATCTAACCATATTTAAATGCTTAGCTTTGGGATTCTTGCCTTTTAAGGCTTAAAATTTGCTTTTCTAGAGTCTGGCCAAAGTGTTATGTCAGTATTACCTTCTATAGAAAAGCGTAACATCTTAACCTCTCACTCTTCCCAACACTGCAAAGGTCAAAACAGGAACAACTAGAAGATCATTAGAAAGAAGTCTGTATTCTCTGGCTTTACATTGTCAATTTGACCTTTCCATGTATTGCTCAAATTTTAAAGGTGAACTGAGTAAAAGACAGATGGGGTGATAATGAACATAGAGACGTGCTTCCCTAAGTGGGTTCATTTTTAGGAGTGGTGAGATACCAATTAATTTTTTTGGGGCATGGACTTTTGGAAATGATATAAAGTACTGTTTTTGGACTGCAGCTGAATTTCATTGGCATTTAATTTCTACTTTTAGTTTTTTGTTAATTTTTCCTGCGATGAAAATAGCTGAGTGATACTACAAAGCAAGAATTCCACCAATTCTTAGGAAATTATTAATTTTGCGCAATAGGTCATTTTGCCTTGGCTGTGACAGAGGTGGCTGAGTTTCCTTCACTGCTTACCTGCTTGAGCTCTTTAAATTGAATTGCAACTTTTCCTGGAGTAACTTCTCACTTTTTTCACTTTTGGTGTCTGTAAGAGATGATTAAGAACTACTTTTAATTGGTAGTTGCAAGTGCTTACAAACCCTTACTCAATCACTTGGCCTTCAAGTAGTAGTACTTGTCATTAGGGGTAGTAACATTGTTTATGGGAAAATTAATTGAAGGAGGCAGTGTGTTTTAATGGTAGGAAGAGGAGAGAAGGAGTGAATATTTTAAGTGAAGATCTGACCAGGGATTTTCAGCCCCACAAAGGGGTCTGTTTTTGGATTATTTAACTGACCTTGTAAAGCTGTAATGTCCTGGAAGTTGCAACTGTTATCTCATAGAAACAAAGTGAGCTGTGTGAAGTAAATGTAGAAAAGTAACTAAAACAGTTCCCAATATAGGAAATCTACTATCAAATGAAATTATATAATACTAAGTACCAGTCAAAGATACTCAGAAGTATCATTCAGGAAACTCTTTTTGCATTTACTCTGGAAGGACTGCAATAACCTTTTGTATTCCCTGTCAGGGAATATATGTTAGCTTGCAAGTTTGGTTATTTCAATGTGTGTCCTGTTTTAGGATTATTTTATTTTAATGCTGATTATTTCTTGATGGCTAGGGAATGTTGCAGGTTTTTTTCAAAATATTATTCGTGGTATTTCTTGCTTGCCACATTGTCAGACCACTCTGTTGAAGTGATACCTGGACTAATTAGCAATTATGGATCTTCCTTCAGTTAAGCAACATATGTAATTCTTTTTGTACTGTGTTACGCTTTTAGTGCTTGTGTATGGGACATGGTAAATGTTTTACCACATAAGAGCTAAGGATGTGGCAGCACACTGAAATCACAGCTGTTGAATAATATGTATATGTACATGTATATATATCTAGTGCAAACTTTCTGTTGTGTTCCTGCCACAGCCTTTCCTAAACAGAGTCATCAGTTCTCTGCAGAATAATAAAGATTTTCAGTCGGAGTCGCTGTCCTGATTTTAGTAAGCAAACCAGAAATGTTCTTGTGTACATTAGTAGCTATGGAACACCATTTCTAAGTGAAGGACTAGTCCAAGTTTGACTTCTCCATATGTGGTGCTTCCAAACTGTCATGTGAAAGAACATTTCCTCGGAGAACTGTTGGGATTACGTGGTGCGGGCACTTGTGAAATTCAACTACGTGACAGTTAGCAGTTAATTAGATTTCTAACACTACTTCTTTATGAAAGTGGTTGTAATTGTCACAGGTAGTACTGACCATAATATTTTGGGCAATTAACACATCTTCATTTGAGAAGGAAGTTGATAGTCCACACAGGTGAAAACCCTGCAGCATGAGGTCGTATGGACAGATTTGCACTGGATAAAGAAATAATGATGTGGAGTTCCCTAAGACAGCCCTGGTTGGAGAAGAAAGGTCCACATGATGAGTCCCATACCCTGAGAAGGTAGAGTGTGGGTTTGGAAGCTGTGTTTGTAGCACTTGAGCCAATTAGTTTTGCCTGTCATCCTGGCTTCTTATTTTTGGTTCAGCCTTATGCTAGGAATATTACTGTCCCCAAATTAGCTCAGTGTCATCACCATGCTCCCTTGTGAGAAGCAGGTTTGCTTGTCCAAGCTGCATTTCTAATGACGAAAAAGAATATTGCTCTTTATTTAGCCATGTTTTCAGGGTATTGTTCTGATAACGCTAGTGGCAATCATAAAATAAAAGGCTACAGTGTTGGACATTATAAAATAGTTGCGGTGATGGCAGTTGACAGAAAAAAATTACTTGGATCCATCCTAGGAGATACTTTCAAATTAGAAATGTGACACATATTAATATTTAAGTCTGACACATATTAATATTTAAGTCTCTAATGATATTTCTATCTAGTCTTCACAGGGTTATTATCTTTGTGGGAAAGGAGGTGACCAAATGGGGTTCTGCTCAGCAGAATGACTGTAAATGTCATGCTGGACTGGACAGTGTCTTCTGGGTTGTGGAGTCCAGTTGCCTACTCTTGAAAACAACCACATGATATAATTGTGAAAAAAACACTCATACTTAGTAATGACTGCATGTCACTTATTTTTCTTCTCATCTATGATGGTCTACAGAACCAAATGGAATGGGATAAAATGAATTGAAAATGATGTTAAGAAAATGAACAGTTCTCAATGATAGAGAAAATGAGCAAATATGTTTGGTACGAACATCTCTTCAAAGTTGCTGCTGAATGAGTATCTTTATGTATTGCTAAAACATAAATTGAAACATCCATGCCTTTTTTCAAGTGGTGGCTAATATCACCCTTCTGACCAAGCTATTTAATGTATTGGCTGGTGGATGCTGCAAAACTTTGACGTTTTTAAAAAATTGTGAGAGTTGCTTTCGTGGTAGTTGAGCAAGTTGATTTTTTTTTTTTCATATGTTGAACTGATGATTCACTGAATCTTCCTAAGCTCTTAAATTTGTGGAATTTAGTTTCCGTATATCTGTAGCATATTATGTGGTGACGTGCCAGATGGAGGAGTGCTTTGAATGGAGGAGGGATTGGTGGACTTCATCTCTCCTTAGCTTTCTGCTTCATTATAATTTTTGCAATCTGAAGATCACTGTAGTTAATCTTCGAGTAGGTAGTGTTGTAGGCCTAAAGTTTGTGGGGTCCTGGTTTTATTTCGCTTGTGTATGGTTGTGTTTATGCACATTAGATTATACTGTATTACTAACACATCACTAAATGCTGTACTATTTTTCTTTGCCTCCTACTCTCTTGATTGCCATAACTTAAAGTTCATGGCATATGTACAAATACTTTTAGGATGCTAATTTGTTGTGTAAAAGGGTACTTTTTTCTCAGACACTGCATTGTGAGAAGCAGAATTGTGTCTTGTTGTTACTCTAACTGCCCATACATTTTTATATAGTAAAACCAGCCTTTGTGTTTGGTAAAAACTACTACTTTTGAGCCTTCATTTACAAAATAAGACACTTGAAACAAAAAGGAACATAGAATCTTATGGACAGAGATCCTAAGGAGAACACTTTCAAATTCCTAAGTGTAGTTGGCTGCAGTGGCAGACAACTTGATTGTAAAATACTGCTAATAAACTCATTAAATTCCATCTCAAAAAAAATTATATTATTTTCCCTATTGTTCCTGTTGGGTAGCTGTTCTGAATATTATTCTCTGATGCGATTCTGTTTTCCAATGTAAATGACTTCTGTAGTCAGGTGGGTTTTTTTGCTTTGAATGCACGCTTTCGATTTGATAAAAATTGTGGCAATCTTTTGAATCTCAGAAATGTTTACTTTTAAGCTTTCTCAGATAGAAGGAAAATATTAGAGGCAAATTCTTATTTATAAGGTATGTTGGTAGTGGCAAATTCTGTAATACTGATGCTCACATTTTTGTCCAATGTGTATTAATGATAAACAGTCTAATTTTGAGACATGTATGCAAGCCTGAAAGTACAATTATTTGTTTTCTTCCTGCTTTCCAACATTTTTTTTTTCCACATAATAATTTTTGTCCCAAGAGATGCTCCATTTCTTTTAACATATTGTCTAAACACAGAAACTAGCTGTGCATAAAAAATGCAATTCTCTTAGGATTAGTGATAAACCAACAGTGGGCTTTATATAGCCTGTCTGGGGCATATAAAACGCAAACTGTTTTTGAGGAGAGAAAAATACTATATATGAAAAAAAAAAAAACCAAAAACAAAAATGATATTTTATTGTACATTGTCAGGTTTTAATATACCTCTAATTCCTGTTATACAAGATGAATACATGAGCTAGAAGCCCTCTGTCAGTGGCCATGTCCACAATTTAAAGTAAATAAGAAATAGGCCAGCTGCATAATCTTTGTTCTATTCTAATTTTAACTTTGGTACTAGATTTGGAAGATACTTTGAGTCACAGGTTTCCATAATGATGTGTTTTGGTTATTCCCTAACTGTTCCTAACTTCAGAATGAATTGTTTGACAACTTTTGGCTAAAAACAGTTCTTTTGAAATATAGCTCAGGCTCTGTTGGAGCACATTTTTGTGTCTTTGTTGACCAGCAACTGCAGAGTTAGTTTGCTAAACTATGATGTGGGAGCTCTGAGATTCATCTTTTGCCTGAAATTATTTCTGCCTATACTGCCTGTTTGTCAGGAAAGTAAGTATCTGACCATCGGTTATTCAAGGTTGGATAGTGCCCTGCTCACGTTTTGATGCTGTTCTATTTTTTGTTAGTTAATATATGAACATTTACAGGAGTCTGACTGAAACCTGGTCGAGTGCTCTTACTATAGTAGTAAGGTGTTGATTTTGTATTACTGACTTGCTGCCTGATTTTATAATTGTGTAAGTATTCTATAAGACACAGAACGATTTCAGCAGAAAAGACTGGTAAATGAGGTGAGTCTTTTCTATCTTTGCTTTCCTTCCTTTCAGTTTCATTCTCTTTCTTCCAGCTTCTTTTCATTCTATTCCCTGTCCTCTTCCCATTTATATTTTCTTTCTCTTGTTCATTCTGTCCCCAGATTCCCTCCTTGCATTATACTACTCTTCATTTTCTGACATCCCATTAATCTTCCAGTCTTCATGGCTTATTTTCCCACCTCCACAAGCACACCCACAGGATACTTAGAAATTTTACATCATATCCAGTTGTCAAAAAACTAAACCTACAAGTCCCAGACCCATAATACTATGCTGGGAACGCTCATTAACTCCCACACTGTTTGGAAAAAGAAACTGGTACAGTTAGTATAAGGTCTGCAAACCATAATACATGCCTAATATTCCATCGCTTTCCACTAAACCTGGAAACTCCTCACTGGAGTTGGGGAAGGAGATGGGACCTGGCTTTTTGGCTTCAACTATGGTTCTGATCTTTGCAGAAACCGTAGAAAAAGTTACATGAATGTGTAGCTGTAGTGCTGTGACCTCTGAAACATTAGGTTTTAGGAGAATGTACTGTTCATCAGTGGATCAGAAAACCTTGTTGCAGTAAGCGGATGTGCCAGCAAGTGGATCCTCAGCACAGCTGCTGCACTGTAGCTTTACCGCTGTGGTATCAGTGCAAGTTCCCCACACCTGAGAGGTCAATGAGCACACCCCCTTTCTTTGACTCAGGAATGTCTGGCTAAGAAAACTGTGACCTGGGGAAGATGAAGCAGGGTTGCATTGGTCTTGCAGTAGACCTTTTTCAAGTCAGTGGCTACTACTGCTGCAGCCACCAGCAGGAAGAGTGCGATGGTGTAAGGTCTCACTGCCAGAGGAGAGTGGAAGTGGGGTTTCTAGTGGGACATGCCTGTGGTCTCAGATGCTTCTGTCCAGTCTGGGTGCCAGGATTTCTGCCAGACGATGTTCTTCACTGCTGGCAGAAGTCACTAAGAAAAATGACAAAAGAGTGCATCTCTAATGTGTGTATGATCAACTGATTGCCCCCTCCACTAATTGCCTGTGAATGCTAAATAAAAAAGCAATGTTCAGTGTATGGATGGCAGTGCTTAGTGTCCAAAGGCAATAATTTGAGGCTTTTCTCTTGCTAAATAGCACCCATGCCAGCATTTAGTGTTGCTCAGTGGAATTATCATCAGATTCAATCTTAATCAAAGGTCTCTTAAACAACAGACCTGAATAGTTTTTTGATAGTTTTCACTCTCCTGTATTTCGGAAAAGCTCTGAACAATACAGAGACACTTGAGATTATTTTTTTTTTTTTGCAGGGTTTGGAAATGATCACTGTTGTTCTTTGCACTCTTAATTCTGCTGTGAGGAAGATGAAGTTATTGTCAGCGTTAGAAACAGAAAAGTAGAAATACAAGCTTAAATTCTGCAGTAGTCAGTAGTAGGGGCTTGATCTGCTTGCCTCTGATTGTCCTTGGTTAGTATTTTTTTTCTTAAGCCTGTATCACATTTAATTAATGTGTGGTACTTAAATGACAGTACTGTAACAGATACTACGTGTTAAAATAATATTACTAGCTACACCATAGCTGAATATAGCTGTACTGTAACTAACCTCAGAATTATTGGATCAATCACTGGTAACCCACCCCAGGTTAGATATTGCCAACAGTGTTTCCAGTTCCTTTTTTTTCTGTTCTCCTTATTCAGAGGATAGTGCCAAAGGAAGCTAAGCAAAGCCTTGCTAAGCAATTGAAGGAAATCAGTCCTCTCCTTTACCCTCTGTTCTCTGTTATGCAGTAAGGGTGCTAGTTATTTAATGTTAAATGAAATGAATTAGCAGACTAAACTTAAAGATGAACTTGTGTAGTAAAATTATGTCCCATCATGGACAAAAAACCCTATAGTACAGTTAAAAACAATCATTATTTTTGAAAATCTTCTTTCTCTAGAATCCTACTCAAGTGGGAACTGCTCTTCAGGTTTTCCATAACCTTGGGACTTTGAAGGATACCATTGCTCATGTGGTGGATGGATACTGCACAGTCCTGGAGGAGAACATAAAAAATGCTTTGGATATCAAAGTATTGACCCAACCATCTCAAACTGTTACAAGAGGTATGATACTTGTTTTACAGGGAATGATAACTGATTTTTTTGACAGAAGTACAGTTGTCAAATGGAAGAAGTTCTCACATCCAAGCCTGTTATAGGAACGTTGCCCTGCTTGCTTTAACCAGTAGAGGATGGGAATAGGCATGTCTCAGAAGTCATCTAATACAAAGCCAAAATTGGGTCTGTCTGTTGTTACCGGGCTTACAAGTTTTCCTTTGTTCCCCACCCTCCCTCTTTTTTCTGACTTGCCCAGAAAATTGTCCTCATTAGTTTACAACTTTGCAGCATTTTCTTAGCAGTTTGTCATGGGAAGATGACTCCAGATTCTGCTTTCTTTGTGTTGGTGGGAGGGTCATGGGTAGAAATTATTTGCAAGCAATGGAACAAGCCTGAAACTACATTGTGATGCCTTTGTCAGAGATGGAAATTGTTTCAAAGCAATGAAGGAATGTTGCACTATTAGACATTTAGTTCCCACATGTTAGCTGAGATACGAATACTGAGGAATTGGGCAGGCAGGCAAATTTGGCAATATGAACATTTAAAACTTTTTTAAAAAACTTTTGCAACAAGTTGGGGGTCCAAAACCATAATCACTAGCACAATAAAGAAATATAGCCCCTCTCAAGGAAAGTGACGGTTTAAAGCTGCATGCCTTTCAGCTGGAATATCACTTTTTTTTTTTTGCAGTTTGCCTATGCATTTAAGTCCTGAGCTGGTAGTACCTGTATTTTTCACAGCTATTGTCTCTGCCATTTCACTTTGCTCTTAAATCCTGCAACAGTGCTCATTGGCATTACCTTGGTGTTTCTGTGGAGTTCTGAGTTGGTAAAGCAGGTAACAGTGATGAACACTGAAGTATCCCCACTGAACTTCAGTTTAGTTGACTTCTCAGTTGAGACAACTGAGGCCATTCACAAAGCTCTGTTTTGAAGCCGTTTTAGGCTGCTTTGATTTTTTAAAAAAAATCTTATGTCAGAGTGCCTAGAGATCTATATTTCTAATATTTTAATTTTCACATGTGAAAGCTGAAATGTGCTGCTGTATGTTTTTAAAAACCATTTAGGTGGCCCTGGTAGAGCTGCTATGCCAACACCTGGGAACACAGCAGCTTTTCGAGCAGCCCTCTGGACAAACATGGAGAAACTCATGGATCAGATCTGTGCTGCTTGTGGACAGGTACTCAGCAGCTAATTCCTGTTTGTCTAGTCATGAAATTTTGCATATAAGATACTACATGTCACTTTTTCTCTCAATAAATTCTTTCTTACAGGTGCAGCATTTGCAGAAAGTGTTGACGAAGAAAAGAGATCCTGTGTCACATGTCTGCTTCATAGAGGAAATAGTTAAGGTAAAGTTTTAATTTAGCCGAATATGTTTTAGTAATTCTGTTAAGGAAAATGTGATGAGGGAATGCTTTTGTTTACAATTTTACAGCTTCATAAAAATTTTGTAATTAAATTAATGGGAAAGTGATGAAAGTCAAACTAACATTGAAAGCTATATATGGTCTGTGGGTTACATCTGTAGGGTATAAACATGTTCTTTTTATAATAATTTCTTTTGTTTTCTTTAAAGGGAGCTGATAAGGCACCGCTGTCAGTTTTTATTACTGATCATTAATGTCATTCCATAAAATACCATGTGATTTGAGTAATTAATTAAGTCTGTTACTTTGCATAGGAAAAAGTGTCTTCGTTTAACACTTTCACCCATCTGTTTCTCTGCTTCTTGGCAATTTCTTCCTTGAAAAAGAATCATGGCTGTTCTTTTGAATACCTATTCTTTTCCATTCAATTGCATTGTCTTCTATTCATATTTGGAATAATTTGATTAATGGTCTCCTTCAGTGTTAGGAACAGAATTACTGAAGCTATCTCATCTACCTTAGCAGATGAGAAGAAACAAAAACAAAAGATGTGTTTATGCGGACATCTCCTTTCCCAAGTATATGGCTGGTTTTTTAATTTACATGAATTTAATTTTTCAGATATGTTGGGGAAACTCTTCATATGCAAATGTGGTCTTCTCAACAGTGAAAGCAAGTAATGAAGGTTACATACAGCATTTAAGTTCATCTGTCTGTTAAGCCCATCTCCAAAAGATGTTGCACAGAACATCACTTTTCTATGAGGCACTTCAAGCTTCAAGAGAAGCTTGTTAAAATAAAAAAAAAAACAACTCAAAAAGTTTATAGACTTTTAGCATATTTTCTTCATTAAAAAGTTTGACCTGGCAAAAAATATCTATTGCTGCCGGGGTAGAGCCCTTCAGTAGATCAGCATGTTTAAGGAGAAACATAGAAACCTAGAGACAGAAGGAGGAACTCTGGGAGGCTCAGGAAGAGTTTGGATGGAAAGGGAGCTTAGATAAATGAGCTTTCAGTGTTCATGAGTGGCTCCCACCCTGAGCCTGTGCTTCTCACTTTCACTCTTCCCTTTTGTAGAAACGTGCTTGAAAAGGGGATAGGAGTTTTTCCAGTTGTTGAGGATGATAATAAAGGGAAGCCAAAGGAAATCTTTTGTCATCATGGAGAATAAATGAACAGGGAAAATGAATCTCAATAGAAGCTAGATGCAGAGTAAGAAAAAACTCATTAGAAAGTAAAATAAAAAGCTTTTGGGTCATCATATGCTAAGCACGTTCTATGATATCTGATTACCCTTCCTTCCCTTGGACTTCATACTGCAGGATTGCATTTAAGTAACAAATTGTATTTCCCAAATAAAATCCATCTAATTGTTTCTCCACGTTTGTCACTCTTCCAGTTAGTTTGCTCTTCAACACCTGTTTTGGTGTAGTATAACACCAAGTTGTCATTCTCAGTGAGGCAGCTAAGGAGTAGTGGTGCACCCTTCTCTGATGCTACCAGAACTCTCTCAGCATGACATGGTACTGCTGATAGCACTGATGCTTTACTTTCTTCTTACTTGAGGTGGTTCAGTGTAGCACAGTGTTTTTCTTGGCCCTTCTCAGTTATACCATTTGTTCTAGTGTCCCTTGAAGAAGGTATGGCACTAGCCTGCAGACGGGTGAAGTCACACCAAACAGTAGAGCTTTGTTTAGAAAAAAACAGACAAGTACTACGTGCTGCTGAAATTCAAGAGTGTATGTACAGATGGTTGTACAGGAGAGTATGAATTGTTGTGTACATTGAAAATAGATATATTCAAGAAGTTGGTATTTTGTCATTTACTAATGAAGGTTCCATCTCGTATTAATCCAAACTGAAACAACATGCTTTCCTCAGCAAGTGTTCTGGAGAGGGAGGAATGTTGGATTTTCTTTATTGTATTCAATTTAATTAATAAACTGAGCAAATGAACAAAACAAACTAAAGGTACTAACATATACCCATTCGCTAGGGCAGCATGCCCACACCAGAAGATAGGAAAACGAATCATCCACTCTACAGTCTGTGCACTAATTACTATTACTGATGTCAACATTATTATTATAGTCATCTTCTGCAGCAGCTGCAGTACCACTTTGCCTGTCCGTCTGCTTCCTTGTTTTGATTACTGCAATGCAAGTATCATCCTAGGAAGCATAAGAGAGGAGAAGACCTAGCCTTTTTAAAGTACAAGTCCTTCAATAGCAAGGAAGCTACTTGCCTTTTTTTTTTTTTTTTTAATCATTCTCTGTTTCCCATTGGGGATTTTTTGTGTCTGGCTTTTCACAGATAGCACAGCCTGCATTTTCTCCAATTTTATATTATGACCTCAGTCAGGTGCTTTCTGGCCTTCTAATTACCTGTTGCCATAATAATATTTAGTAGTGTTGTATCATGTTGTACCCAAAAATGTAGTTTTAAAACCACTAACTAATTAATTAGAGGATTCACAAAAACTCTGTTTAAAAAAAAAAAAAGGAAAGAAAAATCTGACAGATGGAGAAACTGAGGCACAGAACTTGTAAAATTTATAAATACTGGAGTTCAGCAGGAGGGCAATGACAACACCCACGTCTTTTCTACTCTACAGTATGGTTTCTCTTACAGAATTCACTTACAAATTTTTCTACCATTAGATGTGGCCAAGGGTTAAGTGACATACCCAGGCTTGCATGAGTATCATGGAAGAATCTGGAGATTAAATTTACACTGCACTTTTTTCCACTCCTTCCCTTTGCAGATCTAGATTTTGGTATTTTTCCTTTGCCACAATATGAAATGAATGCAATTTTGAAAAGAAATCATGCACTTATAGTACCTTGTAAAAACTGTTACATTTCATCATACTAGTAATGAACTATAGATTCATTATTAATCTGTAAATATTAAAATGACAGATTTAATTTCAGAAAATATCTGTGAGATATTTAAAGGATAAATACTTTTTTTTAAGACTGAATGGACATTTTTGTGGTTTTATCTAAGAAAAAAGGCCTTTAATGACTAGATTTTAGTTGAGGAGCAAGGCTAAAATAATTCAGAATTCATTAAGTTCTGATTTCTAATTTTGGGGAAAATGAATAGAGATTTAATTTTATACTTTTTTTTAAAAGGTACGGGTTATTGTTTTCGTAATGTTGAGGGTAAAAATTAAAATTACAAATAAGATCTAAATAATGTAAAATTGATATTTTTGTTCACCTAATGACTGGTTATTTATATCACTTCTTTCAATTGCTTAATTCACCTCAGAGAGCTAATAGGTTACTCCAGTTTATTCTGCTTTATTGCTTCTCTCTTTCAATGTGTAGTGACTAATCCTGCCTCAGCTGTTGTAATACCTAAACTACAATTGACTTCAGCGTAAGTTGCAGCAGAACATATCTTTCTGTTGCAGCCACCTTACTAATTAGAGATAAGAATCCCTCTAAGCCCCCTGTAAAAGAGCTGAAAATGATCTCTGATCCTCATCTATTTTGGGTCTTTCACTCCTACATAGGCATCAGTGAACAGTTCTGCAAAGTGAGAAGCAGTCTTAAAAGTAGCAAATCATTTTGCAGGGAGTTTTGGGGTGGTCAATAGAAAGGATGAGCTGGGGTCTCTCCACTGGGCAGAAGGGTACTCCCTGTGAGAGGGCAGATCTGCCCTTGATCGCTTTTGATCTGCTCATGATCGCTTTTGATCTGCTCATGCCCCGCTTGTCAGCAGCTAAGGCACACCACAACCCTGTCATTTACGTAAGCTTCTGGGTAAAAAAGTGAGCTGAGAGTTGTAGGGAGTGTTATGTACTTTGTGGAGGGCTCTTATCGTTGCCTCTCCTGATGAACGTTTGGTGAGTAAGCAGGCTATTTTCCTGAGTTGTCAACACTGGCAATATGAGGTGTTAACAATACAGAAGGAAATGTCCTCATCATTACATAAGACAGAGAAAATAAATGGAAAAGATAAATGTTTATTGCCCAAAGTGTAGTTACATTTCACCTTCTTATTTCTCCTCCCCATCCAAATGTGTTAAAAATGTTGCTGCTTTGAAATTATTCACATCTAACATCACATATTCATAATCAGTTGACCCAATTAAAAAATAATCCCAAATGGAAAAAATTGAAAAATAGTCTAATTACTGCCTTATGTGAGTTCAGAAAATAATCTGGTTTTCACCTATTATTACAAGTATGTGATTTATTTTCCAGAAGCAGAATTGGATTATTTGCACATTATTTCTACTGTGGTTTCTGTTTATTACTTAAGCAATAACAAGGTGCTTTGTGGAGATCTAAACGCAGGTGAATGATCAGGTTTTTGATCCCCGAAATACCGAAGATGCTCTTTATTTCAAACCTACAAATTGTCCTGATGAATTCAGTTGCAAGATTTTTGAGACCTTTCTTAAAAAACCAAAGAGGTTGCACCAGTTAAAAGTCCTGATTCTAGTTTTGGATGGATCAGTGCGTACAGACGGCCATGCTAAAAGTAATTTGGTTCTAATTTGAATGGGAGGGTCAGAGCCTGTGCAATGGTTTTCTAATGACACTGTGTTTTCTCTAGAACTTTAATTCTGTTCCTCTGACAGAAATGTGCAGCTGTAAATAAAAGAGATGGTGAGGAGGTTGTGTGGGTTAGTAGGTTGTAATGACCTTTGTTCTTTTTCACTTCTGGTTTGGTGGGGTTTGTGGAAATTGCAGTTCGGTGATGATTGAAAATTATTAAGTCAGTTGGTTTTCAGTCAGTGTTTATCATCATTCTTGTCAATCTTACCTGAACAACTATGGGCTGAGTGGATGTGGTAACGAACCACCCCTTTCATCCTTGGATGGGGTATGTAATAGTCAAGGTGAAAGCGTAGTTCGAATTGCTGCTGTACATACTAAATCAGTTCTCTGGATAGAAGAAAGCTGTCAGGTCCCTTGGGTAGTTACTGGCTTTTGGAAACACTTAAGTTCATTTACTTCCAGTTGATGCATATCTTGCAGGAATATGGGAGGATTAATTAATATTTTAAGTAGTTTTGAAGATACAGGACACTCTTTAAGACCTAAGTATTTTTCTTCCTTACAAATTAGTTTTTCTGAGGAATCACTTAAGAATTCTAATAGAGAAAATGCACAGTCTTAACTTTTCTAGTTAAGGAGGTTATATTTGAAAAAAAAAACCAACAGGTTTTGTTTCTTTTGTAAGCTGCATAAAGAGACCTTTTTAAAATGTTGCACTGCTGCTGGAGGTGTAGAAACTATTACACCTTGGGCATTAACTGATCAACTCAGTGTAATGAAATTCCATGCCCTGCAGTAAAACAAAAAAATCAAGGTCATTTTTAAAACCATGGTGTCGTTTATTGACATCTGTTCACCTGCAATGTATAATGTAGACAACATTAGAAATTTAAATGCACTGTTCTTTTAAGAAATTTAATCTTGACTACTTTGAGAAGATAGAAAGGGTTTATTGAAAACACACTCAGAATTTGTTTGTTTCTTTACTGATTAATTACACTACTGAGGATGATGGCTTTTTTTTCACAGTGTAACGTTTGGCAATTATGTTGCTATAGAAATAGTGCAAGTAGATTTCCTTATTTCTGTCCCATAAGATCTTGCCATACAAAACTGTTAAATCATTGGCATTGTTGGTTTACTGGTGGAAAAAATATTTAGGCTGTCCTTTAAATGTCTTCTGTTTTTAGAGCAACATTCGCAAGTCCCGTATTTCTTTATGGCGGAGCCTTTGATTACAGATAGAAAACACTGTACGTATTAGTATGCAAAGCCTGATTTCAGGAGCCTGCAGCAACTAGCTGCATGGTAATATTCACTATATTGTTTTACATTTCAAAGAGGCTTCACAATAAAGATGTTTTTCACATTCTACTCAAAGTATCAAAATTTCTACAGGGAAAAATAAGTTGGAAGTGATTGTCATGAAGTGGGAGCCAATTTAGAAGCAGTGGGTCAGATTTATTATTTGAATGTTAGAATAGCTATTTTAGACACATAGAAATATGATAATTCACAGATGGGGAATTATACTCATTAAGTTCTAAATTTACAGTGTGGAGGAAATAGAGACATTTGTAAAAATAAATATATGTCTTTTCAGCATCTTCTTGCATTCTTGTCTAATACTGAATAGGGGAGGTACTTTCATTCTCATTCCTTGATTTTAGATTTAATGTCAGGTACTAAGCAGTTACATTAAGAACAGAGCTCAAGAGATTTCATTTCAGTAATAGCAAAGTTAATTAGTAGTTTGGTATGGTTTTTAAAGTTGAGGTAAGCTGTTCTGTTTTTATGTTTGAGGAGACTTTAAATCAGTTTTCCAGGCTGCAGCATTAGTATTATTGTAGAGTAACAGTGAACACAGATCTTCAAATATCTTTGCTTTTATGGTACTGGTACTCAGCCCACTATTCTTCAGTGGTTTATTAACTTACTAGTAGCTATTAGTGAAAATGGGTTATACTTTTTGAACTGTGAAATCAAGTCACTTTCATGTGAATAAGTGGGAAGGGGTTTAGCACATGGATTCTGTCAGCCTGTAGTTTTTTTCCATCAAAGATAATCTTGTAATCCTGCAAACAGGCAACATTAATCTAAATTTCAAATCTATACAGATGAGTAATAATGTCGCTTCACACTATTAACAAGTCTGCACACATGCTATAATACAATGCACTAAAGATATAAAGGTTATGAAAAAAAGCATTTTTAATACGCAAGTATAAATGATTATTTTCCCCTGTTCATTCCATACCAATAAAAGAATACTGATCTGAATCCTTTCCTTACCACCAGTCATTGCATAGAAGATGGTTGAATCTGCAGTCTCTCTCAGTTGCACTGTGTACTGTAAAAGCCCTCTTTTTGAAGTTCTGAAACTCAGCTTTTTCTGAACATAGGGTTGCTCATGAGTGGCCCAGCTGAAGAGCCAGGCCCAGAGGGTGGTGATCAGTGGTGCAAAGTCTAGCTGGGGGCCAATAACTAGTGGTGTACCCCAGGGGTCAGTATGGGGTCCAGTCCTGTTTACCTTCATTAATGATCTGGATGGTGGGACAGAGTGTACCCTCAGCAAGTTTGCTGAAGACACAAAACTGGGAGGAGTGGCTGATGCTCCAGAGGGTCGTGCTGTCATCCAGAGGGACCTCAACAGGCTGGAGAAATGACCTGACAGGAACCTCATGAAGTTCAATGAGGAGAAGTGCAAAGTCCTGCACCAGGGGAGGAACAACCCCATGCACCAGTACATGCTGCGGCTACCCAGCTGGAAAGCATCTTGGTAGGAAAGGATCTGGGGCCCTGGTGGCCACCAAGTTGAACATGAGCCAGCAAAGTACCCTTGCTGCAAAGAAGGTGAATAGTGTCCTGAGCTGCATTAGGCAAAGTTAATTGCCAGCAGCTTCAGAAGGTGATCCTTACCTTTGTTCACCACCAACAAAGCCACACATGGAGTACTCTGTTGAGTTCTGGGCTCCCGAGTACAAGAGAGATGTGAACATGCTGGAGAGAGTCCAGCAAAGGGCCACAAAGATGAAGGACTGGAACATCTCTCCTATGAGGAAAGGCTGAGAGAGCTAGGACTGTTCAGCCTGGGGAAGAGAAGGCTCAGGGGATCTCATCAATGTATATAAACACCTGAAGGGAGGGTGCAAAGAGGACAGAGCCAGGCTCTTTCCAGTGGTGCCCAGTGACAGGACCAGAGGCAATGGGCACAAACTGAAACACAAGAAGTTCCCTCTGAACATCAGGAAACACTATTTCACTGTGAGGGTGACTGAGAACTGACACAGGTTGCCCAGGGAGGTTGTGGAGTCTCTGTACTTGGAGATATACAGAAGCCGTCTGGACATGGTCTTGGACACCCTGGTCTAGGTGGCCCTGCTTGAGCAGGGAAGTTGGACCAGATGACCTCCACAGGTCCGTTCCAACCTCAACCATTCTGTGATTCTGTTGATATGCAGTTTAAAATCTCTGCCTAAAAGACCAGTTGGCTGCTTTGAATTTGGCATCTACTAAATGTAGACCTTTTCTGTCCTAGACTAGCAAAAATGTTAAACTTTTCCCATTAGAATATTAAATTTTCACACTTATTGTGCTTGTATTATTGGGGAAAGACTCAATTTTATTAGTTTATAACAGAAAGATATACTTACAAGAACCTTATCTTAAAATACAGTTTGCTACTCTGTGTTCACCTAGAGTGCACAAGCCTGTGTTTGACTTTGCTTTCTTGAGCTGGGACAGAGAGCAGGATGAACTAGCACTGTCCAAATGTCTCCTGGCACTGTCATTATGCAGTATTATCGCACATTTTTAATTGTTTTATCCAAAAAGCCCTCTATTGTGGGGAAGTTGCACGATATTACTGTCTGTGCAGAGTATTGACAATAGTAACTTTATAGTAATAGTTGAAACTAAATAGTTACACAAGGTGAACACATTTTTTGCTGATCAATGATTATGGTCCTGATTCAGCAGAGTACTTAAGCGCATTCTTAATTTCACATAAGTAAGGTATATCATGGAAGTCATGGAAGTCAAACAGACTGCCTGCATCTGTTATTCTAATAAGGGTAAACTTTGTTGAATTATGGCTTACACAAATGATCTTTGTCCGGTTCACGTACGCAATGAAGTAAGCCCTACTGTTGAGAAAATTCATTGTCTTTTGTGGTCTAGCCTGCCAGACATACTTTGTCTGATTTACATGTGTAATTTCCATGAGCAAGTAATTCCTATGTGAATAGTATGTGTGACTGAGTACTGAATTTTTAAACAGTATTAAAAAGGATAAAATTATAGTGGATGGACCAAACTGGAATGTGTTTTTTGTGTTTTTCTATTTTACTCTACACACATGCAAGTGGATTTCCTAGGAATAATATTTTCAAAAGTAGCTGAGTGCTTATAGTCCATATTTCTTTAAAAAGCATCCTTCTATTCCCCTGGTTCTGGCTAGCTGTCCAGCAGGTCAGAACAGCAGACGGTTGCCCTAGTTTATGTTACTGGGCAGTTGTTCAGTTCATTTCTGGAAGCAAAGAATTGACAAGAGCAAGACTAATCTAAGATGTCTTGCAGTGCCCAAGGAGTTGCATAAGGGCTACTAAATTGTTTGAGTGCCTGCTCAGCTGTATCAGTTCTGGGGAATAAAGTGATCTCTGGGCACAGGAACAGCAGCAACAGTATTTTTAATTCCCAGTTTGGATTGGTAGATTTTTAGTTTATGTATGTGTAGTTTGGGCATAGGAGCATTTTCACAGCAGATTTTTATGAAAAAATAGCCAGTTCTGTGACTGATCTTAACTTCCTAACCATTTTGTAGTGGTGCAAAGTATGATTTATGTGCAGATTTTCTCTGCTGTGAGATCAAAATAAAGCTGCGAACAGATCGTACCATCAATTAAAAAATGCTAAGTTAAATGGATCTGCTTTTGGGGGAAAATCCTGTTTTGCCATTATAGTCCTACAGTTGCTTGCAATTAATGGTCATAGATTTAATTCAGTTATATTCCATGGTGGGGAGAATTTGTGTATGTCAGCCTGAATCTTGCCTGTCCTGAGTTTTAGATACCATCAATTACAGTTAAGGTTCTTTTGCTGAAGAAAGAACATATTGCATGAAAAGAGGAAATAGCATTCTATTAGATGCTAAATTATAATAATTTCCTTCTGAGAGACTTTAAATTTTGTATGGATGTTTTTTGTAGGGTTTCTATATATGCAATATGCACCTGAAATAGTTTTGCCCCAGAGAAGAGTACCAGACCTCTTCATTTCCAAAGGTTTATGTGTTCTCTGCTTAATTAAACACATACACTGATGGGGGAGCAATATGACGGAATGGTGACCTTTTTCCAGTGTTGTTGGTTATGGAATAGGAAGCTGTTGGAAAATGATTGCCACAGAGCTGAAAAGATAATCGGATGCAGTTCATTACTCATCTTGTCAGCTGCTCCTGCTACAAGGGATTGTATCACAAGATGTTAATCTGCCTGTGACTAGATTTCAAAGCAAGCATTTTTATTTTGGAGGGGGTGTTAGTAATTTAACATCTTTCAATTTTATTTCATTTTCAGAAGCAAAAGAAATGGAAAATTCCCAATTTAATGTCTCAGAATATTAATTGATAAAAATATTAGTACATCCTTGTGGGTTCTGTTACAAAAATATGATGATATTGCTGCAAAAAGCTATTTAATTGCAGAAGTTGTTCTTTTTAAGCTAATGATGAGGTAGTATATTCCTTGAATAGTGGAAGTTAGTCTGCTAGCACACTTCAGCATGTTCTTGCAAGACAACAAATATAGACACAAGACAGATTTGCACCAAAAAGAATCCCTTCTACACATTGAATCACTAATGTGGATGTACCCAATGCTCCCATACATTGTCTACCAGTGAGGATATTTGGTGTAAGTGTAGAGGAGGACCAAATTCATTACTTACACTCTGCAGATGGGAAGATGACAAGAATGCAATTTTAGCTAGATGACATTTGCTGAAAGTGAAAGGCCCAAAAGAGCAGTTACTTTCCGATCCTGTGGGATGTTGCTCACAGTGTTATATGAAGCATAGGGGAAGGCTTATGAACTTTCCATTACAATATGATGAGCTGGAGAAAAACACTTTTGCTACCCTTTTTTGTGTCATTTTCTAGTATTGATTATTGTCAAATGGAATTGCACAATATATTTTAAATAGTTAAATGATAATTTACACTGTGATCTACAGGCACAGATATAATCTCTACTAGAATACATTCTTTAAAAAATAAGCAGTGAGATACTTCAAAATAATATATTGAGTTAATATGTAAGCAAAAGAAATTGCAGGTTTAAACAAAATAAATAAATGGTTTCTGGATGTTCGTGGTTGCATATGGCACTTTTTACTCCAGCAGGAGTACCTAATGCTAATGCCTTGCTGTATTCCAATTTTGGTAGCTACAGTCCACCCACTTAAATACCCCCTGGTGTATGTGTAGGCAACAGTATTCTCTAGTTCCTGCCACAAACTCTTACATGGTCTTTTGTGTGCTATTAATCAGCAGCTATATTTCACCTCCAGAGTGACTGCATCTCAACACTGGACAAAGTGCAATATTGTGTCTTGCATTATAGAAGCAACCAGTAATGACTCCATAGATAGTGTTTTTAGTTGGTCCAAAACTGGGGCATTAATCATTTTTTCCCTAAATATTTTTGACTGAGTAGTCAATCAGTATGAAATGTTGTTTGAATTTTCCATGCAGCTTTTCCCCTCTGTTTCTCCTCATACATAATACAGTTGGTTAGCCAAGATGTGAGAGCCTTCTTCACTACAAAATTCTGATACAGTTAATGAACGCCATTTGCCCAGGTCAGAATACACAAGCTAATGGGCAGAGGCTTAATTGGTACAGCTGTGGCTACTATGCAAATGTTTACATTAGTACATATATATGTGTATATATTTGTCTGACTTTATATTATATATGTGTGTATAAGTATACAGGTACCTACAAAAGTTATAAATTTTCACAAAAACATTAAATATCATCACATGTATGTTACTGTTATTTGTCACCATGTTGAATCTGACAATTAGGATAGAAACGTTGATGTGGAGGGACTACGTGCAAGTTTTTTTCCAGGACCCTTTAATCATTGCATTTTCTGCTGAGACAATGACAGAGGTGTAGATGGTCATTACAGTAATGAAAAAAAAGTTGTTTGAAAGTGCTCTGTAAGTATTTTTCCACCTCCATTAGATTATTTAGAAATTGAATTGAGTTACCATGCTGAATAGGCAAACATTGTTCCACGTTGGGATAGACAATATGAAAGCTAATTAATTTACTTTATAGTTGATGTGAAAGGCCATTTGTTTTACAGTAATTTTCAAGTTTTAAATGTGAAACTGTGAAATGAAGAACTGAGTAATTTCTCCTTTATGCTATAGTAATAAATTTACAAAAAACCCAAAGGTATTTTATGCATTGCACCTTCTGAATCATTGTCTAACATTATAATTTTACTTTGCCATTTATGAAAATCAAGTACAATTTTACAGAAAATTCAGGCATAGCTGTCTGAAAGAACTTACTTCAGTTTCTAAATCCATCAGTGTCCTCAAGCAGTCAAAAATGAGATTCCGTCATCCCAGTTTATTTTAGTATTCTCTGTTAATTCTCATACATTTTACAAGTATAAGTCTGAGAGCATGAAAGATGTTCTCTCTCATTTCTTAACATGACCTGTAAATTTTATCATTCTTTGAATATCTTTAGAGATAAGGGGTCGTGTTGGATGAATTCCTCATGTAATCTCAGAATTTGTGAAAGCATTCTATCTGATAGGGTTTTGGGTTTTTTTTTTTGTTTTGTTTTTTTTTTTTTAATTTTTAGAGTTCTCAGTGTACCTTTGACTGATTTTCGGGTTTTATATCAGTTCTTTAAGATGATAAGTTTGGAACTGAAACTTCAGCTTGAACTTGCAGTCTTTCAATGACCAAATCTTCAAGCAGGATGCAGTGGTACCCTGTTAATGGATGACATTCTAAACACCTACATTGCTTTGCATGTTATTGTTAATGCAAATGAATAGAGTGCATTCTTTCTTCCTTTGTCATCTTAAGTAATAATTCAATTTGGAGTAGCTGGACTTTTATATCTGATGTCCTAATTTCAGCTATTGTCCTCCTTTTTGTGGTGCTGGGCAGTGCAGAAGTTGAACTGACACTTTAAAAGGGCTTGTGTTATTAACAAGAACTAGGGCTGTTAATAACTAGGCTGTTATTAACAAGAACTAGGGTTGGAGTTTTTTCATTTTTCCGATAGTGATGTCACTGGCAGTGCCAAAAGGAAAGCTGAGAAAATGCATCCCTCTTTGACAGTGATTTCAGTGTTGAGCCCTTTGCTTTAACCCATCTTTAGCTGTGAATGTTGTGCTTTGATTTAAAACCTTGGAGGTTTCAGAGTGAGTTGGGATAGAAACAGCCAAGTGCCAGCATAAGATCCTTAGAATTGCTGACATCTGTCATCACTGCTGGCTGTTTCACGTTTTCATTCTGAGCACTTTTTGCTGATTATCATTACTATAGTAATTTGGTCAAACTGGTTAATTTATACAGTAGGATCAATACATTACATGTATACCATGCAATGAAGAAAACTGTTCTGTCCAGAGTGAGCTTCCCCTTCCATGAAAACACTGGACAGCCTTCCAAGTATCTTAACTAGTGGGCAGGACAGGATACCCATTGTCATCTCCTGTAATTTTTTCTACCTCAAACACTCAGACAGGAAGAAAGCAAAAGAGAGAAAACAAAATCATGCTTTAGTGCTTGAGTGTAAGTGCAAGATGTTGGGGGGAGTAAGGAAACAGCCTGCTATTTCTTGTATGTCCTTTTTGCAAAAATATGCTACCTTGTTCCCACTTTGGACAGCAAGCCCTGTTGACACAAGGTGGTGAAGAGTCAACTGTGAGGTTCACTGTATTTTCATGTGTTTTATGTTTTTAGAAACAGGAAACTGTTCCATGTGAAGCAGAGTGGCATGGACTGGTTTTGGTCCCTGGTTGATGTTTGCAAGCATGCTGTAATGGCAGTAACAATAATTGCTGTGTGTAGTCAGCATGAGAACCCCCATGGAATGAGAAAGTCACTGCAATGCAAAGAGATTTTCTAACATGACTCCTGAGGTGTGGTGCTTCAGTCTACACTCATGCCCTTAGAGAGCTGGGAGCATTTCTCTCAGACCTGAAGGAAGATATTCCATTTGAGAGAAGACTGAAGCTTTTATTTTTGTTTTCTCCAATATTTTTTTCTAGCTTTAAACTTGAGGGAAACTTCTCAGACTTCATTTACTTAGTTTTTCTTCTCAGTGATGGTAGAACAGCTTTGACTGGGAGCATTTGCATTGTTTAAGATTCTGTGAAAATAGTATGTTTTGAAACTTGTATTTTTTTTTGTCCCTTGCTATCAGGATGGCCAGTCTGATATTTTGTACAAATTCTGGACTGCAGTAACTCAGACACTTTCCTCTCAGTTTCAGTCAGCAACAGACTGTAAGTATTCAGTATAAATTATTTGTAATGTGTTCTATAGTTATTTTGAATCTCTCATTTCAATAAGCCCTTTGCTCATTATCTCCTCTACTAGAACTATAGCAGTGGTTCACTCAGTGCGGGGTCTGTGCATTTAAAACGTCTTGGGTTTGTAACCAAACAGGGTGATCCTCCTAAGCTATGGTTGAATTTTCAGAAAGAATTTTCTGCTTCATTAAGTAGCCATTCTCTAATAACAAAAATGTATTTTTGCAACTGTATGTGGAGGTAAAAATGTTTGGAATGGTACATTATACTTTCCGAAGTGAATGGGTTTGCAAATTCAAAAATAGTAATTTGATTTTAAAGAGCAGTTCTTACAGTCTTTTCTTGTTAAACACTGATAATTTGTAAAAATCTGATTTTAGCCATTTTTGGATACCTTTGTAAATAGGAGTTGGGTTTCTTCAAAATTTTGTCTTGTCTACACGTAGATAAATGGCTGGTGTTTTGACTATACACAATATTCTGTACATGTGTAATACATAAATGGCAGACACAGTCAAGGTATATTAAATAAAAATCATGTATAAACATAAGACAGTACTGTTACCAGTACATGCTAATGCAGCATGCAATTGGATCATAGGTGAGTTTGGTGCTTTCATAAATACACCTTTCATGTTTGTATTCAGTGTATAAAGTTAATCTTTTGCACATACATATAAAGTGCATAAGATCTGCATTTATCTTTGTGATCTCAGCTATTGCATTGGCCCTTCAAAATTTGATCCTTCCAGGCTTTAGAGCAGCAATATAATTTTGAGGAACTAGGTGGGTGATTCATGATCAGTGGTTGCTAAGTAAGTAGATGATCCCAAAAGAAAATGTATTCCTCTTGTATTAACACATATTAATTTTACTGTTTGCCTTACGCATTACTTTAACAGCAGTATGTACATATCTGGAATCTCATATGTTCAAAGTGAACATGTGCTACCTGTTTTCAGCACTTGGTTTTAAGATTGTAAAATTGTGACATCAGTTAATGGGATCAATCAACATTTCAGAAGTAAGGGAACTCTTACATTTTGTCAGCAGTACTTTGTCTGACAGCTATTCAAATATATTTTATTACTTACAATTTTTAATTGTGTTTTTTATATAAACGTTTAGAGGGATTTTTGAACTGTGAATGATGTTTTTACTTCACTACAACTGAGTTTTGGGGAAACAATGCTTACAGTGAGTAGACTTTTTCATTTAAGTGACACATTTATATAAGAATATTCATTTTTAACATATAAATTCTAAGTGATTGGATGCACTGACATCAGTCACAGACCTCTGGATCATAGAGATCAGAGGAAGACTAGACAATATCAGAAAAATAGTGTGAGAATAGGAATTCGTGGCAGTTTACAGAGTTTGATAATAGATCCTGATCTGCTTTTGTGAGGTTTGGACAGTCTTTATAAACCTAGCTTCGTGACCTAAAATAACTCTGTGTTTGATAATAAATGTGAATCCTCCAGTATTCAAAATTAGAATATATTTGAATTGAAAGGATAGGCTGGGTGAAATGGGGCCAATGTCTGGAACCTGAAAAACCTACGAATGAATGGAACAGTGTTAATCTCCTAATGTAATGGGAAATCCATAAAGTATGAGTGATGTTAGATCAAGATTAACATCGGTTGCTAAAACAGTTGTACATTTGTTTCATTTCCTGTTACTTGGGGCAGGCATTTCAAGGCTGAAAATAATGCTGATTTTTCTGCTGGCTTGGTCATTCTTTATTTGACAAGTTTAGGAATTGCATTTTAGGTACCTTGTTTTAAGAACTGTGTGTAAAAGCATGTGCTTCCCTCATCAGATTTCTTAAGACTTTGACTCATAGAAGTGTCATGGTTTTAGCTGGGATAGTTGATTTTCTTCACTGTAGCTAGCATAGTGCTGTGTTTTAGACTTGGTATGTAAATAATGTTGATAACACCCTGGTGTTTTAGTTGTTGCTGGGTAGTGTTTACACTAGTCAAGGACTTTCTAGCTTCCCATGCTCTGCCAGATGCACAAGAAGCCGGGAGGGGAGGGGATACAACCAGGAGAGCTCATTCGAATTGGCCAGAGGGTATTCCATATCATGTGACGTCATGCCCAGTATATTAACTGGGGGAAATTGGCTGGGGGAGGCAGCGATCGCGGCTCGGGGACCGGCAGCGTCGGTCGGCGGGTGGTGAGCGGTTGCAGCACTTGTTGTTCAGTTTTGGTTTTGGTTTTTTTTTTCTCCCTCTTCTTCCAGTGTTTCATCTCTCTCTCGCTCATTATTTTCCTTTTCATTATATTAGTATTATTGCTGTTTTATTCTAATTATTAAACTGTTCTTGTCTCAACCCACGAGTTTTCTTACTTTGGCCCTTCCGATTCTCTCCCCCATCCCACAAGGGTGGGGGAGTGAGCGAGCGGCTGTGTGGTGCTTAGTTGCTGACCGGGGCTAAACCACAACAGTCCTTTTTGGTGCCCAGCGTGGGGCACGAAGGGTTTGAGATAATAACAGTTGCTGGTCACAGCATTGATTCATCTGTTCTCGATATTAGTAGTCAGACCTACACCACGCTGATTTTGAAGTGCATGTTAAAGATTGGCATTGGGTTTTGTAGTTTGCTGTGCTCTGCAGTGGTTAGAGATGTTTTGCTTAGGAGATTTGTTATTAAAACACTGGCCTTGAGTTTTATCGGTTATTTGGGTCTTGCATGGAAGCCGTTACTGTACTTCGGGTACCACCTCATGGAGACAATTAGCAATTATACCTCCTCTTCTGAGAGGTTCTTTATGGAGGAAATACAGAATGGCACCTTAGCTACCATCTTCTGTAGTGTCTCCTCCTTCATTACAACAACTTCTCAGTATCTTGAACATCCTTGGGTAGTTAAGATACATCTGTTGATTTTCCTATGGCAGATTGTTTCGGTTTTGTCTAAGGTTAATAAGCAATTCAAGAATATCATCCAGAAATCTGCCCCAAGGCTCGATAATTATGGGTGGCAGGGTATGTGGGATAGTATGGGCAAATGCCTGAGACGGTGGGCACCCCCAGTGTTTTGGGACTTCACCCCTGAACAAGTGCAGAATCCTGAAAAATTAGTAGAATATTTGGAGGAAGTATGCTGTCACCCTAGCAATTCCAGAGAGATACAAATCATTGCAATGTGTTGGGGCCTGGCCCATGCCTACCGAGCCCTATTCAACAGTATTCAGTACCACCAAGGGAAAACGACAGGCCCTGCGGCTACTCCAAGCCCAGTGACAAGCACTGTGGCCCCTCAAACCCCCACAACAGGCGCTGCAGCAGCTCCAAGCCCAACGACAAGCACTGTGGCCCCTCAAACCCTCACAACAGGCGCTGCAGCAGCTCCAAGCCCGACGACGGGCACTGTGACCGCTCAAACACCCATGACGGACACTGAAGCTGAATCAGAGGATCAACCCGTGCCAGTATCAGTTGCCCCTATACGAAAGAAGAAATCTTCGAAGAGAATGTCAACTTGTTTAGAAAAGGATGATGGAGAAGCAGCGCCGTTAATAAGAGAGGAGAAGGAAGAGGAAGAAGTTGTACAAGAGACGGAAACTACCTGATCCCTATCCTTAAGTGAGCTACGAGATATACGAAAAGATTTCGGCCGTCATGTAGGTGAGCATGTTGTCACCTGGCTGCTCCGATGCTGGGATAATGGGGCCAGTAGCCTGGAATTAGAGGGTAAGGAAGCCAAACAACTGGGATCCCTTTCTAGGGATGGGGGCATTGACAAAGCAATTGGAAAAGGGACACAAGGCCTCAGCCTCTGGAGGCGACTCCTGTCTGCTGTGAAAGAAAGGTATCCCTTCAAGGAAGATGCTATATATCGCCCTGGAAAATGGACCGCTATGGAGAAAGGTATCCAGTACCTGAGAGAATTAGCTGTGCTTGAGGTGATTTATGGTGACCTGGGTAGTGAACAGTCATCCAAAGATCCAGATGAAGCGCAGTGCACACGACCCATGTGGCGGAAGTTTGTACGGAGCGCACCATCATCCCATGTAAACTCCCTGGCAGTAATGTCCTGGAAAGATAAAGAGGCACCAACGGTAGAGGATGTGATTGATAAACTCCGGGATTATGAAGCACATGTCTCTTCCTCCCTCGTCTCAGCTGTGGAGAAATTGTCCCGGGAGTTCCAGCAATTCAAAGAAGATATGTCCTACTCCCTACCTGTACGGACCAGTATCTCGGCCATTAGGAGTAAGCGTCCTTCTGCTCAAGAGAGAAGATACACACCACGGGGCACCCTATGGTTTTACCTGCGTGACCATGGAGAGGACATGAAGAAGTGGGATGGAAAACCTACGTCGACCCTGGAGGCACGGGTACGTGAGTTGCAAGGAAAAACAACCACTCAAGGGGTGACCTCCAGGAGAGTTGCTGCTCCAGTTTCCAGTAGGCAGTTCCCCAGACAGAGGAGTAGGAGCGCTGATTCTATCCGTGATCTTAATAGGGAGACTTCTGATTCCCATTCACAAGAAGTGGGTTGCGAATTCTGCAATTGGAATTAGAGGGGCCCTGCCTCCAGCCAGGTGGAGGAAAGGGACAACCGGGTTTACTGGACTGTGTGGATCCGATGGCCTGGCACATCTGACCCACAGGAGTATAAGGCTCTAGTGGACACTGGTGCACAGTGCACCCTAATGCCATCAAACTATGTAGGGGCAGAACCCATTTGTATTGCTGGAGTGACAGGGGGATCCCAAGAGTTAACTGTATTGGAGGCAGAAGTGAGCCTAACTGGGAATGAGTGGCAAAAGCACCCCATTGTGACTGGCCCAGAGGCTCCGTGCATCCTTGGCATAGACTACCTCAGGAGAGGGTATTTCAAGGACCCAAAAGGGTACAGGTGGGCTTTCGGTATAGCTGCCTTGGAGACGGAGGAAATTAAACAGCTGTCTACTTTGCCCGGTCTTTCGAAGGACCCTTCTGTTGTGGGGTTGCTGAGGGTCAAAGAACAACAGGTGCCAATTGCCACCACAACAGTGCACCGGCGGCAATACCGCACCAACCGAGACTCCCTGATTCCCATCCATGAGCTCATTCGGTGACTGGAGAGCCAAGGAGTGATCAGTAAGACCCGTTCACCCTTTAACAGTCCCATATGGCCAGTGCGGAAGTCTAATGGGGAGTGGAGACTAACAGTAGACTATCGTGGCCTGAACGAAGTCACTCCGCCACTGAGTGCTGCCGTGCCGGACATGCTAGAACTTCAATACGAACTGGAGTCAAAGGCAGCCAAGTGGTATGCCACAATTGATATCGCTAATGCATTCTTCTCAATCCCGTTGGCAGCAGAGTGCAGGCTACAGTTTGCTTTCACTTGGAGGGGTGTCCAGTACACCTGGAATCGACTGCCCCAGGGGTGGAAACACAGCCCTACCATTTGCCATGGACTGATCCATACTGCACTGGAACAGGGTGGAGCTCCGGAACACCTTCAGTACATTGATGACATCATCGTGTGGGGCAACACAGCGGAAGATGTTTTCGAGAAAGGGAAGAAAATAGTCCAAATCCTTCTGAAGGCTGGTTTTGCCATAAAACAAAGTAAAGTGAAGGGACCTGCACAGGAGATTCAGTTTTTGGGAATAAAATGGCAAGATGGACGTCGGCAGATCCCAATGGATGTGATCAACAAAATAACCGCCATGTCTCCACCAACTAGCAAAAAGGAAACACAAGCTTTTTTAGGCGTTGTGGGTTTTTGGAGAATGCATATTCCAAATTACAGTCTGATTGTAAGCCCTCTCTATCAAGTGACCCGGAAGAAGAATGATTTCAAATGGGGCCCTGAGCAACGACAGGCCTTTGGACAGATAAAGCAGGAGATAGTTCATGCAGTAGCCCTTGGGCCAGTCCGGGCAGGACAAGACGTAAAAAACGTGCTCTACACTGCAGCCAGAGAGAATGGCCCTACCTGGAGCCTCTGGCAGAAAGCACCAGGGGAGACCCGAGGTCAGCCCCTAGGGTTTTGGAGTCGGGGATACAGAGGGTCCGAAGCGCGCTACACTCCAACTGAAAAGGAGATATTGGCAGCATATGAAGGGGTTCGAGCTGCTTCAGAAGTGATCGGTACTGAAGCACAGCTCCTCCTGGCACCTCGACTGCCGGTGCTGGGCTGGATGTTCAAAGGGAGGGTCCCCTCTACACATCACGCAACTGATGCTACATGGAGTAAGTGGGTCGCACTGATCACCCAACGGGCTCGAATAGGAAACCCCAGCCGCCCAGGAATCTTGGAAGTGATCATGGACTGGCCAGAAGGCAAAGATTTTGGAATATCGCCAGAGGAGGAGGTGACACGTGCTGAAGAGGCCCCACTGTATAACAAACTGCCAGAAAATGAGAAGCAATATGCCCTGTTCACTGATGGGTCTTGTCGTCTGGTGGGAAAGCATCGGAGATGGAAGGCTGCTGTATGGAGTCCTATACGGCAAGTCGCAGAAACTGCTGAAGGAGAAGGTGAATCGAGTCAG
Source organism: Morus bassanus (assembly GCA_031468815.1). Lineage (NCBI taxonomy): Eukaryota > Metazoa > Chordata > Aves > Suliformes > Sulidae > Morus > Morus bassanus. Next base: position 69,315,091 of record CM062571.1, read on the forward strand.
TTTGCAGAAGTAAAGGCCATCCAGCTGGCTTTAGACATTGCTGAACGAGAAAAATGGCCAGTGCTCTATCTTTATACTGACTCATGGATGGTGGCAAATGCCCTGTGGGGGTGGTTACAGCAGTGGAAGCAGAACAACTGGCAGCGCAGAGGCAAACCCATCTGGGCTGCTGCATTGTGGCAAGATATTGCTGCCCGGGTGGAGAACCTGGTTGTGAAGGTACGTCATGTGGATGCTCATGTCCCCGAGTCGGGCCACTGAAGAACATCAGAACAACCAACAGGTGGATCAGGCTGCTAAGATTGAAGTGGCTCAAGTAGATCTAGACTGGCAACATAAAGGTGAACTATTTATAGCTCGGTGGGCCCACGACACCTCAGGCCATCAAGGAAGAGATGCAACATACAGATGGGCTCGTGACCGAGGGGTGGACTTGACCATGGACACTATTGCACAGGTCATCCATGAGTGTGAAACATGCGCTGCAATCAAGCAAGTCAAGCGGGTAAAACCTCTGTGGTAGGGAGGACGATGGTTGAAGTATAAATATGGGGAGGCCTGGCAGATTGATTATATCACACTGCCACAAACCCGCCAAGGCAAACGCCATGTGCTTACAATGGTGGAAGCAACCACCGGATGGCTGGAAACATATCCCGTGCCCCATGCCACCGCCCGGAACACTATCCTGGGCCTTGAAAAACAAGTTTTATGGCGACATGGCACCCCAGAAAGAATTGAGTCAGACAACGGGACTAATTTCCGAAATAACCTCATAGACACCTGGGCCAAAGAGCATGGCATTGAGCGGGTGTATCACATCCCCTATCATGCACCAGCCTCTGGGAAAATTGAACGATACAATGGACTGTTAAAGACTACACTGAGAGCAATGGGGGGTGGGACATTCAAACACTGGGATACACATTTAGCAAAAGCCACCTGGTTAGTCAACACTAGGGGATCTGCCAATCGAGCTGGGCCTGCCCAGTCAGAACTCCTACGTACTGTGGAAGGGGATAAAGTCCCTGTAGTGCATGTAAAAAATATGCTGGGGAAAACCGTCTGGGCTATTCCTGTCTCAGGCAAAGGCAAATCCATTCGTGGGATTGCTTTTGCTCGAGGACCTGGGTGCACTTGGTGGGTGATGAGGGAGGATGGAGGAGTTCGATGTGTGCCTCAAGGGGATTTGATTTTGGGTGAAAATAGCCAATGAACTGAACGGTATGCTGTTAATTGCTATATGATATTGTATGTCATCACTCCTATGGTTGCTATGTGCTGTATCGATGGTATCATAGTAAGAATTTCCAGAATTAATGAAGAATGAGCTTTGATTGAACCAAGCAACGTGTAGCGGTGGTGGAACAAAGACTGGCTTCAGCATGCAACAATCCAACACCACGCAGACCATCTCTCTAGCCTTGAAAGACTATTACGGTAGATGGAGCCCAAAGTTATGGACTGAATGAACTCAATGGACATGTGTGGACCCTCTACAGATGTTCTACGGGGATGGTCCATAGACTACGGGAATGATAAATGATATCTACGTATGTCATCAAAGGATGGGGAGGCGGGTGGTGGTTACTGAGGTCATATTGGATAGTATGAGACCTGAGCATGACGTAAATGGTATGGAATAAGGGGTGGATACTGTCATGGTTTTAGCTGGGATAGTTGATTTTCTTCACTGTAGCTAGCATAGTGCTGTGTTTTAGACTTGGTATGTAAATAATGTTGATAACACCCTGGTGTTTTAGTTGTTGCTGGGTAGTGTTTACACTAGTCAAGGACTTTCTAGCTTCCCATGCTCTGCCAGGTGCACAAGAAGCCGGGAGGGGAGGGGATACAACCAGGAGAGCTCATTCGAATTGGCCAGAGGGTATTCCATATCATGTGACGTCATGCCCAGTATATTAACTGGGGGAAATTGGCTGGGGGAGGCAGCGATCGCGGCTCGGGGACCGGCAGCGTCGGTCGGCGGGTGGTGAGCGGTTGCAGCACTTGTTGTTTAGTTTTGGTTTTGTTTTTTTTTTCTCCCTCTTCTTCCAGTGTTTCATCTCTCTCTCGCTCATTATTTTCCTTTTCATTATATTAGTATTATTGCTGTTTTATTCTAATTATTAAACTGTTCTTGTCTCAACCCACGAGTTTTCTTACTTTGGCCCTTCCGATTCTCTCCCCCATCCCACAAGGGTGGGGGAGTGAGCGAGCGGCTGTGTGGTGCTTAGTTGCTGACCGGGGCTAAACCACAACAAGAAGTTATCTTTGTTTTAAATCTTCAAAGTTGCACAGCCTCACATTTTTCCCCCATCAAGCTATTGTTAGTAAATCTCTAGATTTAGAGAGTTCTAATCACACTTTGGACTTAAATGAATGATAATATTAGTAATTAAGTTTGATACCAAATGTTTCACGTCCAGTATTAGTTTCTTTATTGTACAAAATAAGTTTTCCAGGTACATGTTTCCAATTGTGGATTTTATGTTGGTGGTTTAGATTCTTACCTTTGTCAACTGCATTTAATGTGATAGCTCATACCACTTTGAAATTAATTATAAATATTACATTATTAATAATAAAGATAGGATAACATTGTATATCATTCACTGATATAAATGCAAGGATACAGGTTGTTTATACGAATCGAAAAATTTGTTTGAACTTAGCAATGCATATTGCTTACTGCTTTATTTTGCAGCCTCTATGTTTTTGAAACAAGCTTTTGAAGGAGAATACCCTAAATTACTGAGGCTTTATAATGACTTGTGGAAGCGCCTGCAACAATATAGTCAAAATATTCAGAGGAATTTTAACACAGGTGGAACTACTGATCTCTTTGCTGAACTACAACAAATGGAAGAAGATACACAGGACATATTCATGCAAAAAACCCAAGATTACGAGTATGTATTATCAACTGTAAGGCAATAAAATGTAAAGCTTTGCACCGTGCAAGAAAACAGAATATTTTGAAGAATTTAGTGTTATTCAAATAGAGTGGGAAAATTTTAAAGGCTTTTTTTTCCTTTTTCAGTTATTGCTTTAATACTATTTTAGAGCTGTAGGATTTTCATTAGGGTATATAATTAACAGTGTTGGATTGTCTTGCCTTTCACAAAGTCCCTGACTTTGGAACTAGGTTTATCTTCTTATTTCTTTGGGTGAAAAAAAAAAAAAAGTGGAATGATGAAAATTCAGTTTTTTATGTATTGCGATTATGGCAGTAGCTTTCTCTTAATGATACCACGATCATTGGAGTGTGACAAATGCTCAGTTTGTTATGATTCACAGTTTTTATGTTTATATATAGTAGAATAAATGTGATCTGAGTGGTGAATATCAGATCAAACTGAAACAGGCTCTTCAAGTCTATTAAGACTTCTAGTATTATGTAAGATAAAAGGAATATTTTATGTGAGATTTTTATTGGCTTAAATATGTTCCTGAGCAGTCAGTGGGAGACTTATCATTGACTTCAATGGAAGCAAAATAAAGAGTTCACCAAACTTCTGACAATGAGGTAAAATGAGAAAGCTACTGCTTACTCATTTTCACAAATAGAAATACTGAAGACTGAAGGTTATTAAAGGTAAATTTAAGAAGAATCTTTCTATTTGAAGCTTTCTATACGTATATGTATACCAGGAGATACTTTTTTTTTTTTTTTAATATATCATTGAGTACAAGCTATCTGCAAATGAAATATGTGAATATAAAAAGGTCTTTCACTGCAGTTCTGGATATATTGCTGGTAGTTTGCTGATGTTTTTAGCACTGTTCATCTCAAGAACACCTTGAATTAGGGATTCCATGTAGGTCTTACAGAAAGTGCTAAGAACTGCTTTGAACTACACAGAATGGCTCCCTGACTAGTTATATTGTTCAAGTGAAAAGCAAGGTACTGTATGCTGTTAAAATCTTTCCAAGTGCATATGTTTAAAGAGCAGAAAGAAAAACCAGGTTCAATACTGCGAAGTTGGTATGGTCTGGAAAGATTCAATGCTATTGTGTATTTTCATTTAAAAATGTAGTAATTTTGTCTTACATCCACAGTCCAGAAAAGGCTTTGAAAGATTCACTGCAACAATATGAAGCTGCTTATTTGTCAAAATCCTTATCTCGACTCTTTGACCCCATCAATCTTGTCTTTCCTCCTGGAGGTCGGAATCCTCCTTCTTCTGACGAGCTTGACAGCATCATTAAAACTATAGCCAGGTATGCACATATAATACATAGCAAAATGTAATCTTCAACATGTTTTGGTTTGGTTTTTTTTTTTTCATAAGTTACACTTTTAGAAATGAGACTTCTTGAGCAGTAAAAGTTTGATTACCCTTTAGTTATGAAACTGGTTAGTGTAAAAATTAAGTCAGGATTTAGAATAGAATAGAATAGAATAGAATAGAATATTTCAGTTGGAAGGGACCTACAACAATCGTCTAGTCCAACCACCTGACCACTTCAGGGCTGACCAAAAGTTAAAGCATGTTATTAAGGGCATTGGCCAAATGCCTCTTAAACACTGACATGCGTGGGGCATCGGCCACCCTTCTGGGAAGCCTGTTCCAGTGTTTGACCACACTCTTGGTAAAGAAATGCTTCTTATGTCCAGTCTACACCTCCCCTGGCACAGCTTTGAACCATTCCCACGCGTCCTGTCACTGGATCCCAGGGAGAAGAGATCAGCCCCTCCCTCCCCACATCCCCTCCTCAGCAAGCTGTAGCGAGCAATGAGGTCGCCCCTCAGCCTCCTTTCCTCCAAACTAGACAAGCCCAAAGTCCTCAGCCGCTCCTCACAGGACATGCCTCCCAGCCCTTTCACCAGCTTTGTTGCCCTCCTCCGAATGCATTCAAGGACCTTCACATCCTTCTTAAATTGTGGGGCCCAGAACTGCACATGGTATGCCAGGTGAGGCTGCACCAACGCTGAATATAGCGGGGTAGTCACTTCTTTATTATTATTTATAATTTATGATAAATTTTATTATTTATTTTCTGTATTTTGTTTTTCTGGCATAACTGACATTTAAATTTAAGTTTTACTGTGTTAAAGCGTATAAAACATCAGGAAGAGAAATTTCACACATATTGTAAATGTCTGATATCTTAATTATTCTGACTGTCTCAAGGGGAAGATGATAGTTGCTTGGCTGCAAGTGATAATACCTGATGTAAATATTCTGTTATAGTGAAACATCGAGATAATAGATAAAGACTATTTCAGGTATAATTTGTAAAATGAGATGCTTAAATTACCAATGGTGTATTTTCCCTCATAAGGTTTTGGTAAGGACTACTCTGTTCAATACATTCTGAAAATGATGAGCAGTATTCACAGTATGTGTATGTGAGTGTGTGTGTGTAATATTAGATACTGACACTGTACACGTGACTGGGAGTTGCAGATGCTCAGAACACACCTATTGGTGTGGTTATTGATGTTGTTTTGCTCCTTGTAGAGGAGAAGGGAAAACACAATGAAAATTTATGAAATTTCAGCTTTTTCCAGAGTGACCTTTAGCTAATAATGTTTGAGGCCCTACAGAGTTCTCGGTGAAGGTTATTCCTATGTCAGGGTGCCTAGTGTCTCTCCAGTTCTTGGGAGAGGTTAATCTCATCGCTAGCAACATGATAGTCCTTGGTCTTGTCTGCTCTCAGTAGAGCATTTATGAATGCAGCCCCAACCAATGGAGATCTGGGGGGTTCCATGGACAAGAAATACTGGAAGTGACTTAGAAGTCTTTTCCTTCTTCCATTTGTTCCCTGTCGTTCCTCTGGGGCCTCTGTCACTATAAAGGATTGCCTAAAACACAGCTTATTAGTTGTGTCAAGCTAAGGCATCCCCTGGGTATTTCTGCACAGCTCATGTAATTCTAGAGTTGAATGACTGTGTGTTCACCTGTAATGTTTGAAGACTGCTGCCAAAGCTTGAATGTAGTTAATTGCAGTCAATATTTTTGAATGGCTTACTAATAGTGATTTCATACTGAAGTGTCATTCCTAAACTTTGCTCATTTTTACTAGAATAGGAACACTGCACATAAAATTCCCAAATGACTTGTTAAATTGTAAATGGAATTACGGTGCTTAGGAAGACTTGGTTGTATGTGTTACTCTCTCTAAATTGACATGCCACGTAACTACGTATTCATAGTTAATTCTTTATCAATATAGCACTGTATAGTTGTTAATTAAGATTTGTAATCTTTGCTTCCAGTGAGCTAAACGTGGCTGCTGTTGATCCAGACCTGAGTTTAGCTGTGGCAAAAAATGTGGCAAAGACCATTCAGCTCTATGGTGTAAAGTCTGAGCAGCTTGTAAGTAATTTTAAATTTCTAAATCTTACGTTTTTCTATGTACGATGTTCTGGTTTTTGTAGATTTACAACATAACAGTAAAGCAATCTAGATAGACAAAACCTTTGAATTGGCTTTCCATTGTATTTGGAAACATTTTCAGTTAAATTCTGTCTTCAGATAAACACAGTCTATTGATAACAGTAAAATGTGTCTGTATAACTCCAAATTGAATTTGCCATATTAATTTAAAAAATCAAAATGATAGTTGTCATTAAGTAAAATTAAGACAATTTAATTCAGTTTAATATTTACCAACATTTGATATTCCATCAGTTATATGATACATTGTCTTTATGGTATTAAAATCTGGCCTATTCAAATATGTTTTTTCACTATTTGCAACAAAATTTGGGCATTTGTTCCATATATTTATTATTTGCCATATATTTAACTGACCCTTGATTTGATTGCATTTGTCAAATCCTTCCAGTCCTTTGCCATGCACTGTTATCTACTGTTAAATTGAATAGAGGAAGGATCCCCAAAGCCTTATCCTTTGGGTAAGGATCCCCAAAAAGCCAATGGATAGTACAGTGAATGTCATCATCATACGAAAAAATAATTTTTAAGATCAACAATTTTCTTATGAAGTCCATTGCCAAAATGTTAATGTTTTTCTTATGAAGAGATGAAAATTAATTTTTGCAATATGCAGACCCACAAGAAATGACTAACTAGTTGTATTTGTAAACAAGATTTTTACTTAAACAACATTAATTCTGAAAGCAAACTCAGATTCTGGTGACATTCATTTACTTTATGGTTCATTTAAAGAGAGATACTAACAATTTTTTTTGTAACAGTAGGCTACAAAAATTGCCGCAATTAAGTTAGTGTGGATTCTGTTTACCTTTTGCACACCTGCTGTCTCTGAATAGCTTTAAAAAAAACGAAATTCAATAACACGTACCATGTTTACCATATCTGTTGGATGAATTGTATTGTAAGTTTGCGAACTAGCGTATGGAAGAGGAACATAGGTGAAGTAGTCATGAAGACCATAAAGAATATTTAAAATTTTAAAATAAAAATATGTACTTACATTATTTTGCTATATATTGAGAGCATAGTGCTTAAGTTGGGTCTTCCTTTAAAGACACCAAATCACGGCTTTATAATTTCAGAGTGAAATTTGCTCATGAAAGAAATCAGGATTTTTAGCAGTTTGCAAGAGTCATCATGAGTAAAAAATATTACACTTGTGTCTCTTTATCATGGAGTGTAGTGCCAAATAGTGGCATTCAACTGGAAGAAAAAGACATATCCGCTGTAACTGTGAAAGCACCAGGGTCTGTTGTGCTCCTCATCTCTGTTAGTTTGAATCTGGCCAGTGGCATATTCAAAAGTGTACATCGTTTTGTGATCAGGCAGCTGGCAAATTCTTAAGACACCCTGAAAAAAAGGATATATAGAAATAAGCTGACAAGTATATGATTTGTGGCTTTGTATTAGCTGACCTTAAACCAAAAGAATGTAGGAGTAAAGAGGGGGTCGGAGCCCTAGAACTTCTTGAATTTGACAACCGAAAATAAAACCTGAAACTTTGAAAAACTAAGTGACAGGATTAGTCAAACTGGCAGAATGAACATGAATGTCCTTCAAGAATATACCTGCAAATTGCAAAAAAATATCAACTATGTGTTGCACAGCTATGTTTTTTACTTTTTTCTTTCCTTACTGATATACTTGTTACAAAATTAAAAACTGGAAGAGCTCAACAGAGTTGCCAAGGCATAGGTGTATAGTGCCATCTTTAAAGCGCTACAATATCATCCCGAGCCTCCAGCTGCCTCTCCAGAAGGGCATGGCTCTCCCACTTGTCCTGTGCTGTGCTTGCCAGCCCTGTGGATATAACCTAGACATCTTAACTCTTTTTTGTACCTATTTTTGGGCAGACAGATTGAGCCTGAAATGTGTACCATGTGTAGAAGAGGAGCTATGTCAGACAGCACTGTTTCATTATGTTTTAGTGGTGTAGCCAAGAATGCAAGCTTCATTCAGTCTTGCAATCCAGCCTCCAACGATAGCTTTCAAAAGCTGAGAAGGGTGACCATGGAACATTTCCGCTCAGATGCTTCATTTCTGATAGCTATAGTAGAGCAGTGCTAAAGATGGAAATTTAATTTCCTGGAGGAATTAACAATTGAGTTATCTTCCAAATTAAAACTAAACAAAAGAATATCAGAATTCTCAGTGAAGGAAGATCGGGGGGGTGTGCTTTTAGGAGTCATTACAATTTTTTTTGTAACGTTATTGTAATATTGCAGGTAGATTTGAATGGTGAAAAACTGAAATGTGCAGACCTAAAAATGTTGAGACATTTGATGTCATGGGTTTTATTCAATTTCACAAAAAAAAGTAATTACAATTCACTAAGATTTCATCACTGTTTCTCCAGTTAGCTTTAGATAGGACAAATAACAAGAAAAATGTTATTCAAGACTCGAAGATTTTACCTTTGAGTAAAAGCAGCATCTAGCAATCTGTACATATAGAACTAAAGCAAAACAAGTAAGAAAAAATGGCCTCTTCGTGTGAATCAAAAATGTTTGTTTGTTACTTGTGACTTTGTACACTGCTGGCTTTTGGTTTTCAGCTTTCCCCACACTGAGAACTGGCTGTTGCTGTGCCTGAGACCTATTCTTGTATTACCCAGTTCAAATTATTTCAGAGAAGATATAAATAAACCTCTGTGAGCAGTAGGTAGATACATTCTCCTGTTGGGTGAATCTTTAGCTAACCCCTTGCTGATGCTTGATGTGGTTGGTGTATGCCATGAAGCATTCAGAATTATTGTCCTAATTTCACTCAGTGTAATTGCAGATGTTCTTACTATACAGAATTTGAAAGGATAATTATACATTGCACTAAATTTAAAAAAATATTTCTGTTAATTTAAGACTATTACCTTTAAACTTCACTACCCATCTTGTGTTTTATTAGGAGATGCAGAGGAAGGGTGCTTGGTATATTTTCTCTGTGCCGTTATTATTTTGTCTCTTCTTATTCACATTTCCCCTAAATCAGGCAGCTCAAACGTCTTCATAATGATTACAGGCACCGTAAGATTTCTATTTAGTCACCATTTCTACATTCTTCTCATTCCAGATAGTAAGAGAGATTAACAAATCTGATGATCTTGTTTTGGATAAGAGCAAAATTTTCCTTTTGTGCATTTGCACGTTGTAATCCATTGCTTACTTTTTAACATAATGGCTGCTTACTGAGCCAGATTTTATTCACTAGCCACTTTTTCATGCAAGTGAGGTAGCCCAGATAAAAAAGAACACTAACTTTTCTCCTTGATGTAAGACATTTCAAGAGGGGTCATCCATTCCCATTTGCAAATACCTTAAGTTACCTGTTTTGGTTGACACATATAACATGTTGTGCTCATGTTTAACTGGCCACATAAGGAAAATTAGCTCTTTCATCAAACGCTGACAATAACTACAGTAGGGGGAAGAGATTAATGAGAAACCAGTAAATTACATTTCCTGAAAACAAATAAAAAATTGAGTAATTTTGGGTTTTTTTGAGAATCCATGCTGCTTAACAGAAGATAGGAGCTCAAAAATCTGCCTCCTAGAGAAATTTTTATCCATATGCTTAACTGATAGTTGAGAAGAGATGTAAAAGAGAGCTTATATCTCACGAACATCTTCACTGGATGCCTTTGATGTGGCAGCAGTAATTGCATGGCAGGATCCTCTAGGGCAGTGGTCTCTAAACTTTTTTCATCGTGCATCCCTATCAGTAAAAACTTTTTGAGCATGCACCCCCATTATATGCATATTCATTTATTTATAAATTATATACATGTACTATTGAAGTTCTGATATTTTCTTCCTGCACCCCAATGGATTGTCTTGCATAACCCCTGTGGTGCACTCCACCCCACTTTGAAGACCACTGCTCTAGGGTAATACTCTGCAGTAATCCTCCATAATAAGAAGTGAACAGATTTTGGCTGTCCATTTTTGGAAAAGATGCCTGGTTGATTACAGAAGTCTTTTAAATTCATGTTTGATTTTGTTCATATGCTACTTTAAATCTGGTTTCTCATTTATGTATATAAAAATGAAAATGATAGTCACCTGTTGATTGGAAGTGAGACAAAACTGTATTTCCCCAGTTGATTACCTGTAATTTTGTCATTTACTGAGCTGAATTTTAAATGTACTTGAAATGTTGTGATTTCTCTCATAATTAGAAATCTCTTTGTTGCAACTTTGCAATCACTATGTTTTGGTTTGCCTGTTGATAGAGCTATTTCTCTTACTGATATTTAGAACTGGATGTCTTGCGGAGAGAAGTCATGAAACATTGAGGGTTAAAAGCTCTGAAAGTTTACAAGATGTGTACTTGTGTCAACAAGCAGAAAAATAAATTGCAAGATCCATTGTCCTCATAGAGACTGAAGGTGGAAGAGCCCTATTTGGTCATCTGGTCCATTCCCTTCCCAGCACGGGACTATTTCAAACAATATTTATCGCTGGGGTTTTTGTTGCATTCTTTCTGCTTTTAGAGTGATGATTTCAGTTACCTCATATATTGTGAGTAGAAATCTAAGTACTGTATGTTCTCTTACTTTTGTGCTATTTCTGTTCAGCTTGGCATGTGGGTGGATTGAAATACACTAACACACCCACCATGTGCACATAGATGAAATGTGTTGTGCTGTGAACATGAAAATGCAGTTGTTTAGAGAAGATGCGATTCTCCTGCTTTTTGAACCTGGAGACCTCTACTAGTTTCCTCCCTAGAGTTACAGTCAACCTGTCAGACTGTCTTTATTAATTGCAATCAGAGTCCCATAGCAGTCCTTCCTGTCTTGCCTTGTGGAGGCTGTGTCTTGCTTCCTCCTCCCACCATAAGGCATCACTGTCAGAAACAAAGCGGCCTGGTATCTTTTGGCCAATAAACAAGCAAAGAGTAATTTGCAGAGGCAGGATTATAAAAATCAGGTTGCCCACTTGCTTTTCAGAGCAGTTGGGGGTGATTATGCTGGCAACTTCTGGTGGATCAAACTATCTTAAAAAACATTTTTATATGTGGATATGTAATGGTATGCTTACATGATTTAGGCAAACGCAAACTCACTCTGCTGTGTGCTTCCAGATGGCGGACCACATTTTAGCTCCACTCCAAGCCAGGGTGACCAGCTCAGCCTTGGCACCTTGCTGAGCTCAACACTCTCATTCAGCCTGGAGCACAAGCAGAGCAAGTTCATGTCTGCTTGAAGTACAGGCAAAGCAAGAATCTGCATGGCCATATTACACTAGGCAGATTTATCCTAAGGTTAGGGTAGATAAGGCTAAAATCAGTGGGAGCTGTGATTGCCTATAATTGGAGAGGTTCCTAAATATGGAATATTGTATTTTATGGAGTAATATGTTTCAGAAGAGTTTGTCTAAAAAAAGGGATCTTTCCAACAGACAAGAGGCTGCAGGCAGATGATATAATGGAGATCTTTCCCACTGTCAGACTTGTAAGCAATCATAAAGAGGAAGCACTCGGAAGATGGAGAAGGAGAGTGGGTGTAATGAGGGAGGAAGGAAATAGAGAATTTGAATTGGTTTTTTATTCCCTTAACTAAATGTGGTTGAACTTGTGTCATACATCTTACAAAAGTTGATGAATGAGGTGGAGGCCCAAAATATAGGCTGTGGGCAGTGCTCTGGGAGAGCTGCTAATCTATCCTTTGCCCACAGCTCATGGTAGAGGCTTGGCTTCTCACCAGGATTTTACCCTGGGCAATGGTTGTGGAATTTTCTGATTATCAGGTTTGCCTAGTATAAGCCACTTGGAAATTTTTAAGCGCTGTCCTTCCTGGCATTTTGAAGAATTCTTCCCTGACCTTCTTAAGAAAACATAAGGTGACACTTGGTGTATTTTATATATTTCAAAGTTAAAATGCTAAAGACCCAGTAACAGAAGTGAATTTTGAGATTAAAGATTAAAGAGAAGACATAAGTGCCTCAAAAATTAGAGTCCCCGCACCACAGTTCAAATAGTTGTCCCATATCTTCAAAGGGCAGGACATTGATTCACATACTGAAGACCTCTGGTACCAGACATGCCAAAATGCAAAATGAGAGAGAACTTGCTATTGTAATCCCAAAAGTAATGGACCACTGTACACTTGGGACACAAAGAAATTTGTATGGATTTTCTTTGGTGAATGAGGTTTTTAGATTCTGGGTTGTTTTGAGGGAAAAGTCAGCATCAGCTGATATCTGTGATAGAGAGTAGGCAGCCTCTTTCTCACTATCCTGGATCTCAGTAGTATATTGAGATTTGTTTACATTTACTTAAGTAAATATCTGAGTTATGTAATGTTATACATGGTTTTAGAATGTGCATCAGTCGCAGAGTACTAGAGCAGTAATATGAGCAGTAATATGCAGGTACTCAGCCAAGTACAAAAAGGTTCTCGGGAACTAACTGGGATGCTTTGATTTAGCCTGATACTGGTTTTCAATGCAATGCTGAAACTAGATTTCAGATGTTTTAAAACAATTCTTAATATTTAATTGGATTAATGTTTAAATGTAAAGTGACTCTGACATAAAAATTCTGTGATTAAAACTAATATACATTCTTTCTAAACTTTATTTGTTCTGAGGGTTTACTGCGATCTACTTTTCAATTAACTGGTACTAAATAATGTAACTGGGACTGTGTTATTGTAAAGTATTATTATCTGTCATAATGATGAGTAGCATGTACTTGATGACAGATGTTTTTAGTGCATTATTGTTGGAAGAAATTAAATACCAAAAAAGAGCGTAAGAAGTAGAAAAACATAACAATTCATTGTTGTTTCAACCCCTCCTTCAGAGTCAAATGCTGATATATCATGATCCCTCGCAGCTTGTCCCCAAATGGTCTGGATTTGCTTTTGAAACAGAGTATGGGTGTGGAAAGGAAAACATGTAACTGTCCTCAGAACAGTAAATATAAGTAAGTAAATGAGCTTGGTCTCATCTGTTGAAGGCAAATTTGTATCATCCAGACTTGTTCTGATTAGCGTTGGCCTCACTTCAAGGATCAGCAAAATATGTCTATTTTTGCTGCAGAAAGGCTGTGTATTAAATTGCTCCACACTGTCACCCTGATGTTTATGTTAACGTCTGCCTCTTGCAGTTGAGAGTACAAGGTCACTAAAGGTTTATGACTGACACTCAGGACTTAATTTGCCATCCTAGCTGTGAACTGTCTCGGTCTCCAACATGGGACGTAACAGTAATGTCTATACTAGTCAGCAAAAGGTGCCTGGGAACATTCCTGGGCACTGCGGCCAGCCGGCGCAGGATGGCCTGCCTCATGGCTGGTAAGGGCTCCCCTTCCCCAAAGCATGTGGCTGCCTGCCAGCACCCTATTGGGGATAGTGTCTGCAATATTGCCTTTCCTCAGCCGTGGTTGGAGATTATTTGGGAGAGTAGTTGTTGGCCCCAGGCCGAAAACTTGCTAATGACTGTCCTAACAGTTTAGCGGTACAGATGATCACGTGCCAGATCCAGGAACCTTTCCTGGCACTGTTTAATTTACTGCTATGGGTGAAGCCAATATGTGAATGAGACTGAATGACAGCGACATGCAAAATCTGTTCAAGAGGAAGCTTAAAATGCTGACAGATTGGGTAATTTTTTTTCTTGCATCTGGAATTCATACTTTCTTACTTCTGATGTAAACAACTCTCTAAGGCAAAAGTTAGGAGATGCTGGTTTCTTCTACATTAACATTGCTTTTGGTCTTAAGATTTTCTTAGATTGCCAGAACTTCAAAAGATGTGCTTTCCTAAACATGTTTTTCTCTCTGTAATGCTTGTCAGCCGTACTTGACTTCTTTTCAAATAGCATTTGGTGTTTCTACCAGAGCTTTAGTCCTTGAAAAGAGCACAGTTGTCTGTGGCATTGTGGCTAGTTGGCAACTCCAAATACTGCTGGATGGGTGCAAGAAAACTCTTGGATATTAACTCTTTCCAGGAGTTCAACCGTTTCTTCAGGTAGCCAAATATTTCTAGGAGCCAACTCAGATGACATCTTTTTGGATGCCAGTGCAACCAATCCCTTCTGTAATTTAATATTCTATTTTTAGTCAACATAATGGATGGGGATATAGGCTGAGGAGCACCTATCTGTCATGTTCAGGTATTTTTAGAGCACTGATCTTTGTAATGCTGATCAGCACCAAATACATTACATAAGATTAGCATCAAAATATATATAATGGAAAGTCAGCTCTGCTGCAGTTGTTCTTAAATTATTTTTAGTATTGCCCACAAAACTTGTATGGCTCAGTGCATTATCCTACCGTTGTGCTCTGTCTCTACTCTATACGAATCATTTTTAAAGATTAATTTCTCTCAGACCTTCTCAATCACACATCTCCTTCCTGAGGCTTCAGAGAAGATTGTCAGTCAGTGATACACGTTACAAAGACTTTAATAAATGTCCACTTTCCACTAGGACTGAAGCTGAGACAATTTCTCTCTCACTGTCCTTCAATCCAGTTTGTATTTGAACTTGTGATTTGCAGGTGCAAGATTCCAAATTCTGCTTTAGTTACATCCTCAGCTACTGTTGTGTTCTTTAATGCTACTCAGGTAGCTTAATCTTTCGCAGTTACCCATAATGATCTTTTCAATTTTCCACTTTTAGTGAATAATCAGCATTAATATCTCCCTATTAAATATCTCTGGTCCATTAGCCAGCCATTTAGAATGGGTTGGAATAGATTTTTTGGGGAGATTTTTTGAGTTTAAAGAGGCAGACTGTGAGAAAACGGACAATATTCTTCTCACACCACTCTAGAAAATTTATTTTTGTATTTCAAATTTTCTGCAAAAAAGCTGATCCTTTCCTTTGAGTATGTTTAAAAACTGGTTTGTAATTGCTGAGGTTTAAAATAGATCTTAACTTTCTGCACATCCATCCCATCATCATAACTATTTGTGATATTGTGGCAGATGAGTTTTGATTTTTTTTCATGATTTCTTTCTTTGTGGGTTTATGGTGCATCTGATGTACGATAGTGAATAGAAAATAGTCTGCTGTTTGGTTTTGGTGATGTAGTTTTGAAAACATAATTCTATCACACCATGGCTTCACAGATCTTCCAGGATCTCTCTTCCTGAGATTACAATTAAATGTGCTCTGATCTTGGTTTATATTTGTACTGTTTAAAAACAATCTCTAATTTATTAATGCTTCTCCTTGCTTTGTACACCTTGTTGGAATAAAGAGAATGAGGAAAGAAAATGCTAGAACGCCAGGTGGAATAGAATAACAATTAATTCAGCTTAAACTCTGAGCTGAGAGAGAGACAGCGTCTTTACAAGGAATTTTTGTAATGTCATTTGTAGAAGAAAAAGTGTCTGTCATGCTTGATCAGGGGAGTGAAGATTTAAATAAGCTGTTTTCAGTGGGTTATTTAGATGATAAGCAATATGAATGGCATATTTTTGTCCTTTTGTACTAAAAGGCTAAGTGTGCCATAACTGATCCAGAGACTATATTGGAATGTCTTGGCTCAATCAGTGAAACTGTGAAGAAAAGCAGAAATGCATAGGAAGATGGGATTTAAAAGTAAAATATTGCAATGATAAAACAGTTGGATGAGAAGGATTGGTTCTTAGTTTTCTCTGAGTGTTCATGCAGATAGGAATTTTTTTCTGAACCTTTCGGTCTATACTTAGTGGTTGACTAGGAGAAGGCAGAGAGGGGCTGGACTAAACAAGTTCTCTGTTGATTGTGCCCCTCTCTGCCTAGTGGCAAAAAAAAATATCCACAACGTGTTGCAAGGAAGAAAGAAGTTGATCTAGGAGGGCTATAATTCTGGTTTCTTAGGGAAATAAAAAAAAATTAAGAACTCATTTATGGAGCAAAGCATTTGTTGGGTTTGTTTTAGTCATACATATTCCTAAGGAGAAATGTACCTTATACCAACCAAAAACATTGTTTTGCTCATTTAATTTATACAAGTTCCCCAAATGAGATATGCTATAGTAGCAAGAAAATGAATGTGAACTGCATCTCCATAAGGATGTTTACTGATATAACTATGTGGTTTGGGGTATCTGGGTTGTTGCTTTTTTGTCCATCTATGTTCTTATCTGACATAGCTAAATTTAACCAGCTGAATAATTCAATGAAGTAGGGGAGAACAGGGCTGAGGGGGAGAGAGAAAATATTTCCTTGAATCAAATTCTTCCACTGAAAGGAAAATACTGTTCATGTACTGGAATTTTGGCACCAGATTTAAACTCCAGCAAATTTATGAGGCCTGTGATCGTTTTGAATTGAAAAGCATGATGAATTGTCATTGTAATGACAGAAAATGAATTTCTGACTGCCTTTTTTATTATGTGATCTTATAAGAATTAATCTATGTCTCATATTAGATGGTGTTATATTGAATTGTGAACTTTCATTTGTGGGTGAATCACTATTCAGGACATATTCCAACAATGAGATTTGTCTGACAGTTGCAGGGAAACGTATCTAGTCCTCCTGTCTAAATGTCGAATATTGTGAACTTTGGATAGAAGTATGAAATATAATAAGCTCACAAATCATCAAAACCAGTAATGAAATGACACTTCGGGAAAGGTTTTCTGTAAATAATGGGTCAGTTACAATGGTGTAAGTAATGTGAAAGATTATATTTTCCCCACTTCTTTTTGAGATATGTGAATTAATTATATTACACCAGTACCTTGAAGACATGATGTTACTGTCATTGAAAAACTTGTATCTATGCTATTTAAATGAGAGAACCCAAAAATATGAATTCAATATTTGGCACATTAAAGAAATTCATTAATAGGTATTTAAATAGAATACGTGGGAAGCTATTACATGCTAAAATAATTTCAGAATAATTACTGTTTCACTGTACAGTAATAAAAGCTGATAATGGTAGTTAGGTCTAATTTAAAAATAATCAGAAGTCAGCTAAGGTTTTGTAATTTTTTTTACTGAAATATCAGAAGAGTTTTGTTAAAACAGCCATTAGGAAGCTACTTATATTGGTCAGAGAATACTTAGAAATGTCTAGCTGATAAGTGACTTAAAAAAGCATTTAAAGTTTTAAAAATTGAATTAAAAATCTAGAGGAGAAAGTTGCATTAAAAAATAACTTCATGAAACATTTTCTTCATTCTCATGTTGTCTTCTGCTGGTTAGATCGTGACTCACATAACAAATGTGTGATTTTTTTTTTTTTTTTTAAGAGATACTGGCTAAACTCCAGAAAAAAATCATCCAAGCATAAAAGGCTGGTTTTGAGAGTACTATGTGCATCATTTTATCTTGCTGGGAAAGTGGTTAAAAGAATTCTTTAGATCTAGCATGTAATTTTGCTAACAGGTAGAAAAAAAGAGCAAGATTGCACAGTCCTTACAGTATTTTTGTGCAGTTAGTGCACTCTAAGCTATTTCATACCAAATTAAATTCTGTGATTCAGAAACGGATATGGTTAAATGTATGTTGATACTGTAAAGGCTTTGGAATTTTACAATTTTGGAACAACTCTACTGAGAGTTGGACAATGTAAAGCCCATTTATAACCTTCTACAGAGTAGAAGTGTTCTAATCTCAATTAATGCCTGGACTTGATGTCTAAAAAGGCAGATGGCAATTAAATAAGTTGATTATATTTTTTTATGTGTAGGTGAATATCACCCTGCCATGTTGGACCAATCTCACGTGTCTTGGGGATGGATTTCTGCTCTTCACCTCTGGAGGTGCATTCTCAGTAGTAGGTTGGGTCCAACAGCTATTTGGATCACGTATAAAATATGATTAATCATTCAGTCATTAATTTGGCAAGCATGAAAAATTCAGTAAGCTGTTACAGTCAGACATATCAGGATCAACACACATTGTCCTTGAAATCCTCCTCAGACTTGGGCTAGCTGGATAAACCTGAATCTGAAAAAATGTCAAATACAAAGGGCATAATTTTCGGAAGTTGAGAAATTATTCTGAGTGCTTCAGGTTTAGGATTCTCTGAGATTCTTCAAAGGAACTGGTTTTAGGTGCTTTCTGATAGCAGAGTTGTTCTAAAGCATCTCATTACTTAAGGACCATGAACCATTACTCACTTTTTATTATTTGTGCAGTGCTTTTCTTCTGGGATGATTCAAAGACTTAGAGATAAATCCTGTCTTTTCTGTTACAGAAAGACCATTTGCTGTTTTCCTTCCATTTCTTCCGCTTTTGAAAATATTAAGGAAGAAAAAAAAAAAAACAACCAACCCAACAAACCAGAAGCACCCCCGAGGGAACAGTTTGATGATTGCTGTTGTTCTAGCGTGAATAGTATGAGCGTGATGTTCAGTCTTTTTTCTTGGCCAGGGACTTAACAATCCCTTCAAATTCTTCTTCCCAAAGTAATGATTGTGTTTTCTATAAGATTTTGAATGCCTTCACCATAGAGCTCCTTTTCTATATTCCTAGAATATAAAATTTTCATTTTTCTGAGCAAGCTAAAAAAAAGGTATTCTGGAAGCTACAAGGATGTCATGAGGGTGCAATATAGATGTTTTTATGTACATTTTAAGTTATTGCCTGAACTCACAGCTTATTCCTTTTTTCACATCTTGAAATATTTCTTCTTCTTTGAAAAATTAGAAGTCGTTCCAAGAACATAAATTCTTATTTGTGATTTATTCTTAAATTTTAGTTGATTTGTTTTAAAGCAGAACATTCATTTTAATTTATCCTCATCAGTCAAGGACTTTATTTGCCCCAACGCATTCATACAAATCCTACACTTCAAACCTCTAAATTATGTCTCTTCTTTTCACAAATTGTCCTCTAAGTAGCTAATATATTAGGTGGCATAGCTAGTGGAATACACATTGTTATGTATTTTTCTGCTAAATGGTGTCATATTTTTATAAAAAGTAGGAAACTGATTCTAGTAAACTTTTGCATTTCTTAGGTGGAAAGAGATTGTAAGAGGCTCCTTCTGCCATATGGAAAACATTTAAACCTAATAGTAAATCATCCCAATTATTTGTAGCTTATGGGAGAAATCCCAGGGCCAAGCTCTATTGACTCAGAAACTCTGTAAATGGATTCTGTGCTTTATATTAAGTTGTTATGATCAGGCAGGAGGCCAAGTACCAGATGGATTGATTGCTTTCTGCCAGAGGTATGGCCACATCAGCTGCCTCTATTAGGAATGTATTCTTGAAAATGTCAGCTTGACAACTGGAGTTCAACTTGTGCTATCGCAACACATTAGTCTCGTGATCCTAGAGTTAGATCAAATGCTTTGTTGAGAGGCACTAGTTTTGTCTTATTTTGATTTAAGATCTCCATACTCCTAAATTATCATGCTGTTTTCTGCTCTTTAGAGAGTGGGTTTGCTGAGGCTGTTTTAGAGTAAAGAAAGCAAATAAATGGAGTTTTTCAAAACCGTCAATAAGGATGCACACAAGATATTAGCTACTTAGTGTGAAACTGAGCTTTTCACAAAATGTTTAGTCTGTGAAGGGAATGGTAGCAAACCAGCTCACAAATCAGTGTCTTTTCTGAGCTGCCACCTGTTGAAAGAGAGGAAGTTAGTCACTTTGAAACACTAAACAAATTATAGGAAAAGGTGTACTAATAATCTGAGCTTTTCTACAAGAAAAAGACAAACTCTGTTAGCATTTTTTTATAACCCGAGGGAGAACTGATGATTTGATTCATGTCCTAATCTAAATTCTACATTCATTGCTTCGTGGTGAAAACAAGAATTTAAACCCAAAGTGATCTTATCATAGCACATGTCTCAACATGTGAGATCAAATCCATGCTGTCAAATTACACGTCTGTTCTTTAGGTATTAAACATAGAAAAGTGTAAAATCCAGAAGACTTGATCTAGTTATTTCCAAGACATATTTCCAAAGTGTGTCTATGCAAAGGGTGCAAATACATTTATAGGGTGCAAATTCATCTGATGTGACTTCAGGCAACGTAGCTATCTGTATGTATCTGTGGTACTGCTTCAGATTCCCTTTATAGTTAGTGGAGGGAAATAGGTGCATACAGCGTGCATTTACTCTCTCCCTAAAGCAGGGTCTCTAAAATAGGCTAGGTGAATTACTCAATAGAAGTGCTTATTTCTCTACTTTGTGGTTTCCTGCATGTGGTCAGGTGAATAATTCCTGACATTTTCTGCATTGGACAACCTACTGACCCAATACAAGGCATCTGCAATCTGCAGGCGAAGCAGTGTCACCACGTTAGTGTACTGAAGGATAGAAATTAAAAGAAACTCTTTTCCAGAAGGACTTCTGAATTTGGTGAGAGCACAGTGCTGGTCATGGCTTACAGTTTCTCGACCATGTCAGGCTGAAGCAAGTCAGATGGCCTTAAGTCAGCTTGTTCCTCTTTGTTACACATTTTTTGGGTATCAGCTTCTACAAGTGTCCTTTTTGGTTCAATAAACTACCCGATCTACTACTTAGTCCTCAGTTTCTGTTGAATTAGATTTAAAAAAAAAAAGTCTTCTAGGCAGCTTCTTCCATCTAGTCAGCTACTGGATTGAACCTGCAAATTTCAACCTCCTACCCTAGAGAATGTCCTCATATACATGTCAGAAAGGCAGCACCTCCAGTGTTTCTTTCTCATTTTAGTTTAACAGCTGCCCTTTGAGTTTTCTTGAAATGCTGTGTGGGATGGAAGCTTACATTCACATTCTTGAAGGTACCACAAGACACAGACCTTGTCCTAGTGCCTGGATGCATATAGTCCTGGCTAATACTGGCTCCCACCTGGCTGGTGGGAAACTTCTCTGCCTCACTCCTCTCTTCCTCACTAGCATCCCATGTTGCCAGAGTGCTGGTAGCTCAAGTTGGCAAAGGGAACTCATAATGATGTGTCAGCCATTGTAGAATTGCTACTTGCTGGGGAATGAGGTGCTTGTGCTTTGCCTAGTGTCCATGAAATTGCTGAAAATAGTAGACAGGCTTTGAGGTAAAAGCAGAAACAGTTTACCCAACTAAAGTGAAGAGCATAAGAAATCAATTGCTATACTTAGATACTGAAAAGTGGAACAGTAACAGTCCTTGTTGTTACTGCTCATTCAGGTCTGGCTTCAGCATGGTTTCTTTTCCTCTGTTTTCTTTTCAGCTAGCAGGCTCAAGCCAGACTGACTCCCAGGGTGACTGATGGTTCCCTGGAGATGGGATCTGGTCCTTCAGCTTCGCTTTGTCTTTTAGTTGTTTCTTTCCCAAAATAGATTCTGATTTGTGATGAAGTCACCCCTTCTGTCCTCCCTATTTCTGCTTAGCATAAATTCACCTTCCTGGCCGTCTGCATTTCTGAATAAATCAAACTGATTAAAGAGACATCACATTTTGTCTCCAGTGCCCTCATCAAAAAGAAGGCCCTTGGACTGTGTCTTTCAGCAGAGTGGATGTGGCTAGGCTTCACACTCTTTTGACTTAACCTATTTATGCAGTGCCGTCCCCAGTGGGCAGATAACAGAGGAGGAGTTACGTTACCACTGGGCTTAAATGCGTGAGCTGTGTCCAGTACAGAACTTCAAAAATACTTGCTATATAAATGACAGTGATGAATATGAATCATTGATAAAACCTGGTATGGTGGAAAATAAATTGAGGGATGATTTGTGTCTAAAGTAAATGGTTTGTTGGAACTGAGGAGACACAATGATGGCATTTTCCTACCTGGATGGATATTAGAGGTGTTAAGAATTCAGTCTGAGGCCGGTGACAAAGTGTATGTACATGAACCACGTTGGACAGAGTCAGTGCAGAACCTTCTTGCCTCTAGGCAAGGTCATAGAAATCATTGTGGTGACAGCAAGAGATGGGAATGACCACCTGAGACTTCTGCTGTAGGTGATAGGGCACACTACCCATGTAGGTGCCAGGTGTTCCCATGGCACACCTTCAGGAGAAGCGGTCCTAGGCAGCCCTGGGCTGCCTAGCTCCTACTGCTAGTTACAAGAGTCGAGTTTTCCAAGCCTCTTTGTTTTAGACCAGTGATTTTATTTTAAGATACAGAATGGATCAACACATCTAGCGGTTGGAGTTCACATTGATTAATTTAAGGGAATTTAATATGGTAAATAATTTTAGAAAGATTGGTTGCCTTTAAGGCATTTTTAGACTTTGCCTGTGAAGCTGTTGTGCACTGTTGCTGACTGCAAGAGTTGCTTGTTGCTGCAGAAGTGTTATGTTTGTACTTGTTACTGGTTTTACCGGTAGTTAAGCCTTTCCACCAGCAGAAGAGACACAGTCTAATAACTTCATAATGTCTAAGAAAAAGAAACTGTGAAACCTTTACAATAGACTCTGAAGAACTGAAATTTAAGTGACTGGGATGTAAAATTTTACTGTCTTAGTAGTGTCTTTTATGTTTAATAGTTGCAGATGTGCAAAAAACCCCAATTGAATAGTCTGTACAGTGCTTAAAAAAGGTGTGAAAAAAAGGTTATTGGGGTCTGGGAGGGTGGGCAGCTGGGTGGGCAGGGTGTTTCTCTGCACAGCTCTTTTGTTATTAATCTGTGAAGTTGTTAGCAGGAGAAGCAGAATGCTTAAAACCAGTCAGGTCTGTCAAATAGAAATACCAGGAAGGAAACAGAGACCTATGTAGCTCACATGGCTGTTCTCATCAGGAAGGCAGGCAGGTACTGAGATGATATATTTGTCAGCAAGATACATCCTGATGTCAAATAATTGAAAATATGTTGGAAAAGATTTTTGCCTCTGTAAAGGCCTCAGAAACCTGTTTATCCTGAAATAATGTCTAAATTTGAAGAAAGGGAAATGAACTGATATTGTCACCGTAGTGCTGTGAATAAGTTTGAGTTCCTGTGTGCTTGCAAGAACTTGTCTAAAACTTCATTATTAGCAGTGCTGGCAAATACTAGGTAACTTTGTTTTCATGTTGTCTGTGTTTATGCTGAGTGGAAGCTATGGGAAGTACAGGAATAGTCGTTCATTTGTAAAGATTCACTGTTTCCCATAACTTAAAAAATTTTCATGTTATGTTTGTTCCTTTTGTTCTTAACCAGTTGTTACTGTATATTCAGTTTTAGTTTAAGACCTACAACTGTGTTTAAAGACACGCTTCATAAAGTCTTGTGATGACTTGTTCAATGAGCTGAATATGTTTTTACTGAGAGACTTTTGGAGCTAGGCATCTTCAGGAGTTCCCTGGAGGATAATTTTGTATCCTGAAATATAGATAACTAGTCAGATAATTATATCTCAGTAAAGCCTTCTATTAATAGCTATTCTTGCTGTAATATTTAGACATACTTCTTCTAGAATTCACATAGCCTTTTGTCAATTCTTTGTATTTCTGCAGCTTTCAGTGCACAAGAAAATTTCCATTTGTTTCCCAGTTACAATTTATTTTGTTTTAAATAATAAACATATGCTGTGGTATCCTTACGGGACTGTTCTGTAGTTGATTGCTATTTATGTATCACTCTGGAACTTGGGTTTCTGTGGTAATGATAAAAAAATGCATGCTTTGTGGAGTTTAAATATGAAGAAATAATTTTTTTATTTTTGCTGAAAGATGCATGGATATAACTCTTTTTGATGACAGGACTAGCAGTTTTGGTCCTTGCAGTTCTATTTTCCTGTTCATTTACAAGCCACTAATATGTACAAAGCTGTAAGCCACCTATTTGAAGAAACAGAGTTTTCAAGGAAAGGCTTGAATGGTTGTCAGAAGGAAGGACTGAGGGTATACAGAAGAGCATACCCTTTTCAGTTCTGCTGCTGCTAATTTATACTGCATCCTGGGGTAGGTGGCTTCACCCAACTCTTAGGTTACGAAGTTGAAGTTATGCTGGGACTAGGTATCTCCAAGAGATCTGGGTCTGAGTGCCGTGGTTTGGGAGCTGAGACAGCAGTCTTTCACGGTTCCTGTTCCTGTTGTTCAGTTTGTATTACCTGGAGATGGAATTCATATGAATCAAGACAAGGGTTAAATGCAAGAACATTGGTATTGAAGACCTACGGCTTTCTGCCGTGGTCTAAGTTTAGTTGACTATAATTTTATGGTGATGCACTGTTTAAAGCGTTGGTACCATTTTAACAATTTCTGTAATCACTGCAGCTGTCTACTCAAGGAGATGCCAGCCAGGTGATTGGACCGCTCACAGAGGGACAGAGGAGGAACGTGGCTGTAGTTAATTCACTCTACAAACTGCACCAATCAGTTCTGAAGGTAGGCTTCCTTTGGTATTTCTCCTCTTGCCGTAATGTTAACTTCTTTGCTCTATTGTATGCGTATTCTCCCATTAGCTGATGAGAACTCTGACAAATACAGCCCAATTTTGGGTTAAGAGCTGCACCTTGCTCTGCATTTGTACAACTCTGAGACTTGGTTGCCCCTTGTGAGCACCACTATGTGACAATTTGTCAATACTAGAAGAGGAGTGCAAGATGTGTTTATAGAGAAAAATCACATCTTAAGCCATTGTTTTGTGAGCCTAAACAATTGAACTCTTTCTGTTTTTTCTTATCAAGTAAGCTCTGTCTTTGTTCTGGTCAGCCTGATAGCCCTTGTCTGCATCTGTCCCAGCCCAAGCTTATCTTTCTCATAAGACCCTCACTGCTCTTCCACAATTGTGGCCAAACTGAAAAGGGGAAGGAAAGGGTGAAGTCAAGAAAAGCAGCACCTCACAAATATCTCCGTGCATTGTTACTGTGACCAAAGTCTGGCCTGGAAATGTTTTCAGGACTAAGCACAGTTATGAATAATTCCAGTTTACTAGCTTAGTGATGCCAATGGTTACACAGCCTCTGTAATTTAAAACAGATATAGTGGTCGTTGTAGTTAATTGTGTTTAAATCCTAGCCTGATTAGAAAAAAAATCATCAGTACTCCTGACTGTGGATATGTTTAAAGAATGTTAAAAAATGCTAAAAAGCCTATAAAATTTGCTTGGATTTTAGAAACAGATGGTAGATCAACTTTTAAGTCTGCTTTCTCTGATGTATTTAGTAATGAACCTCATGTGCCTTAGTGTTGGAGGGAGATCTGATATGATTCAGTCTTTGAGTTCAGTACTTATGTGGCTTAAAAATGCTATTGTATAGCATTTTCATAACTGTAAGGAAATTGGTAGAATATTCCTTCAGATCATTTCTTGACTTTCAATTCTAATATTGTTGTGGCTATACATAAACAGCTATTTAACATGTAGTGTTACAATAGTCATAATTTTGAGGAAGAACAACCATTCTTTCAGATATTTGCCGTAAAGCTGCTTGTATAGTTCTCCATAAATTCTATACTTAGCAGTGGGAGAATACACCACTTATCTTTATTCTGATTCTGTTAACCCTTCAGCTAAATTTCAGTTGAACTCAGTTGAATCATTTCTTTGCTAAGGCAGAAGCAGAGTCTATAGGAAATTTTAGAGCAAAGGACTGATACTCGTGCACTGAAAATTCTGTCTGTATAAACCATATTTGATAGTTATCCATACCTATGTAAACCACTCATTACTTTTTATTATTACCAAGGATAACTCAGTATGTTTTTTAATGAAATTAAATACTATGAATTCTAATGATTTGTTGAATGTTGACTATTAACAATTACTTTAAAATTTTCAGGTCATTACCAATCAGAGTTCATTTCCAGCAGCTGCTGAGCAAACAGTCACAACTGCCTTAAAGGTAACTGAATGTCCGTATGCTGCAGGAATAGGGCTGAGCTTTGCTTTGTTTGTTACACTTAAAATGGGCACTTATTTTCCCAGATATTATTTTGTGTCAGTATATGTTAGTCAAAGGTAAATAAATATTCTGAAATTTATATTTTGTTGTATCTGCAGCTACATATATGTTGCATGTGCCAAATCACTGCTTGAGGAGCGTTTGTATTCAAGAATATTCTCGTAATGGTTGGAACCCAGATGTCATCTGACTGTGAAAATAAATGTCTTTCTCTGCAGCATTCACACAGCAATAACTGGATCCTTCAGCGCACCCTTACCTCCCCAACACACACATAAAATTATGATTCTTATGCTACCTGGTGCTTTTCTGGGGGGCAATGAGGATGGCCGTGCAGCCCTCTGTGGATTGGATGACAGCTATCCACATCCTGCTGTGCACTAATCTAGGAGGGGTTGCGTGCAGAGGAATGAAGGGCAGCTTGCGTGTCTGGGGAATGAACAGCTGAATGAAGTGTGTGCACCAAAACATGTACGTTTACAAACCAGGAATGCCAGATTGTTGTGCACCTTTTTGAAGGAAAGCTTTACATAGAAGTAGTAAACAGCCTTATTTCTGTACTTTACTGGTAAATCAATTAAAGAAATGTTATCTTAGGCCTTTGTCTTTCTATTTAGCAGTTTCTAATGCAGAATAATAAAAAGCACTGTTGGAATGAACTGTTTGTCAAGGTATTTTTGAGGTGTCAAAATGCAAATGCTTCTAGTTTCTATTTCCTTACTTTCGACTTTTTCTTATTCTATTTTAGGCAGTCCATGATCTCATGGGTAGTGCTGTTCAACCGTTACTGAACTCTGTAGGAGATTCAGTAGAAGCTATTATCATCACTATGCACCAGGAAGATTTTTCTGGGTAACTAGAAATATTTTTAAATTTTACCATTGCTTTAGTAAGTCATCCTGTGTATACATAATAGATTGTTATTGCCACAATGTCCTTGGAGCAGAAGCACTTGTTTGTTGAGGGGAAGGCAATGCTTTATGGTCAATGAACACAGAAAGCAGAATTACACCTATCTATTGAAACAAATTAATCAGGTAGCATCTGTCTTCTTCTCTTTCTTCTTTTTTGCGTATCTGTTGAGTGAAATTCATTTTAAGAAGAAAAAGAAAGCCAAGCAGAGGCCATTTTTGTGCTTAAAAAAAACCCCTTTGCTTTCAAAGCTTATTTTTTGTGGACAGTCTTCAGAACTGTCAATGTTCTTGTTTCTCAAAATACAGCACACAACCTCTGATTCAAAATTACATAGAAATTTTTCTAAAGTATTATTAAATATGAAATGGTTCAAAAAATCTTTTTTTATTGAAAGCTCAGATTTAGTGTATTATGCTATTTTCCCATAGCATTTTAATTAAAATTTCCAGTGTTATTTATCTGCAGAGATCTTGAGTCCTATCTATAATTGAGGCTTCCTTCCTGAGCATTATTTTGGTTGTTATCTCTGTTCTGATATCGCTTATCTCATCATCAGATGTCCTGTTTTCTGTCTTGGAAATTCACAGAAAATAGTGTATTTTCAGAGGCATTTTAGATTTCCTTTTGACTTTTTTTTTTTTTTTTAAATTTTACCCTCTCCATTTTTCTTTTGCCACCACTGGCAAAATGCCTCTCTAGGTGGATAAACTGATCCCAGCCAAAGGCTAAGTTTTGCTAGATAGCTTGTATGCTCAGGTTTGAGTTTGGAAGAGCTCTTTTGCCTGACTGTGATTCAAAGAAGGAGAAAGATGATTGATTTCTGTGTCCTGTAGCTTCTGTGCTGCTTCTGTGATTTGACTTTAGATTGACTTTATAACCTGGCTTTGGAGGAATCTAGGAAACTAATTCTATACAGAGAACAGGTTTGGGATAGGCTAAACTAGTAACCCTGTGACATGTGCTTGTATTTTCTGATCCATTATTAGAGTTTCAAATCAACAACTGAGACATTTAAATTTAGGGGCTGGATTTGAGGTTTAGGCTCCAAACCGGTGGAGGCTTTGCAAGTTGGGTACGAGTGGGGTGATTTCTTTTATCTTGTTAGGATGGGAACAGCTGATAAAGAGATATTTTTTGACTGCAGTTTCAGGGAGAGCTACATGCTCTTTATTCTGAGTAGAAATGAGACTCTACAATTCATGCCATGACTTTCTGGCATAGGGAAAAAATTAAAAAGAATCCAGTAGTTTTTGGTTGTGTTTTAAAGATTAATTTAGCTGTCCCCATTTCTTTTTTTCTTTTTTTTTCAGATCATTATCCAGCTCAGGAAAACCAGATGTCCCTTGTTCTCTGTACATGAAAGAACTACAGGGTTTTATAGCAAGAGTCATGAGCGACTACTTCAGACATTTTGAGTGTTTTGACTTTGTCTTTGATAACACTGAAGCCATGGCTCAAAGAGCAATTGAACTTTTCATTCGCAATGCCAGTCTAATAAGGCCCCTCGGTGAAGGTGGCAAGATGCGGCTTGCGGCGGATTTTGCCCAGGTACCCATAATACTGATTTCTGCTTTTTACTGTCACTTCACTGTGTTCACTGAAAAGTGTCAATACTTTTCATCAAAGTATAAACAGGCAGTTTTAGAGATCGGTGCACTCCAGTTCTAAACATCCTCTCTGATGAGATACTGTATCCTGAGATACAGTATCCACTTAGTTGAAGATCCCTCGTCACTGTAAGGCACAGAGAGGTCTGACAGCTTCCTATCAAGTCACTGTTGCATTTAAGTTCAGCTCCGTCTTGACATTTTATCCTGCTTGTCTGACCTCTCCAGTACGTCCATCATTTGCCACCATTCGTTCACTTCATTCTTTCTCTCTCTTGTAACGGAATGGTGTGTTGTTTTCTTAATCACTTTATATATCACAGTGCCCACAGTGGTTAATCACTAACTCAGCTGCCTTGCAGTGTAGGGGACAAGCTAAAGAAATACCAATATCCTGTGGAAAAACTGCCCTTTAGGTAACAGAAGGGCAGTTTTCTTGTGGGATTCTCTTCATGCCCTGATTGACTTATCTGCCTCTCAGCTTCACCTAGGTCTTATATTGGACTAAAACACAAAACAAATTGCCAGATTAATATCCACTACCTGTCTGCATTATCTACTATATTCAAATTTAATTCATCAGTAGTAACACTGTGTGATTAACTTGCCAAAGAATACAGGCATCCACTAGATTGGCCTGGGGGTCCTGATTATTATTATCCAAGTGGAAAAGGGAATTAGCACCAGCTGTCTGCATACCGAGTGCTGCATTTGGCTGGTAGGTAGCTGACCCAGGAGAGGAAGGCAGGGAGGGAGGAATCACTGTCATCTCCGCTCCTGCTTGTGGCTGCTTTGTGAGTTACATACTCCTGAGTAAAGTTTTTTTATTCGTTACTCAAAGATTGCAAATCAGCCTTTAACCACAGAAGTTAAGGGGAAGTTTTCAGTTGCTTTCAGTGAGAAGGTTCCGTTCCCTTCTCTATTTTGAAAACAATGGCATAAAATTGGAGAAAAAAAGGATGCTCGACTCCTCTTCTGGAAGTAATATAGATAGTTTTTGTAATTTATGCTGCAGTACTAAAGTAAGTCGTATAAATTTGGGAAATATCTTCACCTAATTCTACAGTAAAGAGCATCTGATCTAAGTATCTATTATAATAATACTAAAAATATCACACATTTATCTTTTTTAAACACTTATTTTTATCATTCTGACATGGGCTGCCTTTTAAGTGAAACATGAAGGTATGTTTTCATCTGAGTGTAGGGGGATTTGCATGTTCTTCCCCACTGTGCTGAGTATAACTCCTGAATGGACAACTGTGTGAAGACAAATGTTCTGATTTCTCTTCTTTTGTACTGTGGAAGAAAAAAAATCGGTTTCGAATTCATTCTTGTCTCCTGCCTTCAACTGTTGCTGCGTCTGGGGGCTGCCTTGTGTTTTTCTCATCTTCACATTGTACCGTATTTTTGGCTTGTTTAAAAATGGGCTTAAGACAAGAACTGTTTGGGTCCAGCCAGCCCCATACAGCCATCTCAACACTCTGTGCCTTTGAGCATCTCTGCACAGAGCTCCTTAGGGCATTGCAGGCTGCACAGGGGCTGTAGTGTCCAGAATGGCCTGGATACTATATCCTGTTGCTCGGGATAACAGAAAAAGGACCAAAACATTTTGTATGTGGAGGCTGCCTTATATCCTTGTTTTCTGGGGTGTGTCTGCCCCTCCTGAAAATCCCATGGGTTTTGGGCACGTGCCGGTGATGCCAGCTCCTGGTAGCCCCACTAGGGAGGCTGTAGTTGCTCTGACCCAGCCAGGAGTCCTGGGCACGTTTGCCAAAATGTGGCTGTAATCCTGAACAGGACTAATTTCATTTCTATGCTCCTGTTCCTGTGGCACGTGGCTTTGTTGAGGAAAAGACTTGATTCCTCCAAAGAGAAGGGGAGGTTGCTGCTGCTTTGGGCTGAGGAGAGGAGGGAGCAGGTATTTAGGTGGGCTGCTGGTTTGATGGGAAGGATAAACTTTTCCAAATGGCCATAAATGCTGCGTGCAGGGGTTTTTGCAGTCCCAGAAAGGCACTGCATTACTGGACTGAAGTCAAACCCGAAGGAAAGGACCTGCCTGCCTGGAAAGATACGGTGTGTGTAGGAGGAGGTTTGTTTATAAACCGTTTTTACTTGTGCTCTGTCTTGTAGAGTCATTTTGAATTTTCTGTAGTCAAAAAGGGTTACATGTTTCTGCTTAAAACTGGCTTTTGAGATCTAAACCCCCTTTTGTTGATTTGCGGTTACTTGCAAGCAAAAGACCTGGGCAGAAATCTGTCCAGAAGCTTTGGTTAATTTGAGGTCCTGTTATAAACACACATGCAGTAAGTCAAATAACCTTGGGTTGCATCAGATTTTGGATATCTCATGTCCTTGTGCACATTTCTTTCAGGGCACTCAGAGTTAGAGTTACAGCTGCCTTATACTCAGCAGATTAGCTTTGGCT
Source organism: Morus bassanus (assembly GCA_031468815.1). Classification (NCBI taxonomy): domain Eukaryota; kingdom Metazoa; phylum Chordata; class Aves; order Suliformes; family Sulidae; genus Morus; species Morus bassanus. The sequence continues at coordinate 69,346,143 of CM062571.1, forward strand.
GAGAGTCAGATTTGAAAATTTTTGCACTGGAAACGTGTTTTACTGATAAGTTGGCTCAAAACAACAGGTGTCTACACAGAAGGGGGGAGACTGAGGCTTCAAGTTCTCTTCATTCAGAACTGGGTTCAGTGAGGTACACAACAGCCAATCATCCTGAGTAAGGCTCAGCTACTCATACAGTTAGGAATTATTGCTGTAATTCTGTTGAATTCTCTGTCTTAGCCTGTTTCCAGTGTCAGTATCACATTTTGTTATCTTCTGCGTTACAGATACTTCAGCAATGAGACTAGGTATGTGCCAGTGTGGCAGCTGTAAACAGAGGTATGATAGGTTTGAAATATGCCTGAATATCATTAATATGATTTCATGAAAATCAGTGCTTAGAGGAACACAGAAACATTTTAAACCCTAGAAAATGTCTGCAGTGCTGCAACGTTATGATCACATCCTGTACTGTTCCTTGGGACTCTCGTTTGAAATACTTCCAGTCTAGAGGCTGAATTCACCTCTTTTCATGCTCTCAGTTTTTATGCAGGCAATTGCACAAGATTTTTTCAGTTCAGTCCTATAAATTCCTGGATCAGTTTGGGGTTTTTTGTTGGTTTATTTTTTTTGTATTTTTAAGGTGACCATAATCAGTATTCACATATGTAATACCAAATTTCACTTTTTAATTCAGTACTAGTCAGACTGAAAAAAATGTTCTCCTGGAGGCAAGCAAGCGAGCAAGCCCTGATGGTTTTTCAGCATTTATGTTTCTGGGGAGTACCAGTTCTTCTCCAGAAGTCCTTTTAACTTGCTTGGTATCCAGAGTTGTTCCAGCACTTACACTTAGGCACACATTGGGATTGGTGGCTTGTAGTTCAGGTCTTTCTAAAACCCGATGGAAGTGCTGGACAATGCAGCAAAGAATGAAATACAAGCACGATCAGTTGAGAAAGGTATTTAGAAGAAATGAGGAATTAACAGTAACATTTGGCATGGAAATTAGTAGTCTGCTACATAATGTTTGTAAGCTAATATAGGAAAATAGCTGTTTATTAATAGCAAATACAAATCACAACTGCATTGAAATAAACTAGTCTAAAAATTGCAAAGACTAAGTAATCTTTATGCTTCATGGCATGAAGGCATGACATGATCTCCCATCTTTTCATAGTACAGGTGTATGTTTGGAGTGACATATAAGGCAGGAGCCACTGTCTGTGTCAAGAACCCTATCTCAGGTCATGACTGATTATTTTCAGCCTTGTCGAGTGAACTATTTATTGGTCCTGTTTGAGTTAATACTATTCTATATATACCTTCATGTATTTCTTATCTAGGTGTGATTTATAGTTGGTTTTTTTGGCATTGTTCAGACTGTGTTCAAACAGTTTTGATGGGGCATAGTTAACACTGCCACCAACTCTTCAAGTCTTTATCGATAAATGACTGCAAAATATTTTGGTTTTATTGAATTTTCCTAGACAAATGTTTTTACTGTAGAAGTTGACAATGCTGAATTCTAGTGCAGAAGAAGTGTTTCTATCTGCTGGTTAGCCTATGGTCAGAATCTGGTTTTCTGATTCAATACATGGACTTAAAAAAGAAAGAATATTAGGCATTTGGGTTTTTAAAAATGTAAACAGATTTGCTTGTTTGATCAAACATGATGTTATGAGTGTAAAAATGCTTTTTATAATTTTTCCTACAAATTTTCCTTTCTAGTTTCTTACAGAGAAGTGAGAGAAGCAGGATGCTGTAATCACAGTTGTAGTCATAAGGACAGAAACTACTGAAGCTAAAATGCACTTAATGTTTAATGCTAACTATCTTACCAGAAGGAGGAAATTATTTTTTGATGTGTGTTATTTTGGAGTTATTCAGCTGAAGGATTTACTTAAACATCAACCATTTTGGAATTGCTGCATGGGGGAGAAATCAAATTACACATCCCTTCAAGGCCAGCTTGTGTCTGTCTGCACTTCTAATACTTCAGAGCTCTTCTGCTCCCTTGCTTGTTAAAGCATTCTCTGCCAGTGAATGGCTAGAAAAAAGCATTTTGAGTTAACATTTAAAAACTTGGAATTCATCTTGGCCAGGAGGAAATGTAATTGCTAAAAATTTAATGTTAAGATTTTCCAGCTGAAGAAACAGCTGTTTAGTAATGAGTGATCTTGAAAATACCACAGTAGGCACTAAACAATAACTTCACTATGGGGTTTTTCAAAGCACTCTTCAATATATATGCATTATCTGTATCTAGACTACATATTAACTTCACCCTTGGGTTGCTGAACATAATCCAATTAGAGAAGCCAGCCATGTGATGTATTTTTTACAATATGGCTAGCCAGTGAATAGTTCAACAGATAATTGACCACCTAGCCATAGGCTATGGCAGGGTCATATGAGAAGAAAAGATAATATAGTCTTTTTGGGCTTAGAGAGCAAGAATCATTGAGAAGAAGCATATGTTGGGCAGGAGTCGGCCCCTGTGTTCTCGAAGCATAGCAAAATAACATGAATAAATCATGGAAAAGCAATGGGTTTTGAGCAAAGTTAGAAGAAACAAGGCAGAGTCATTAGGCTTTCTTCTGTTTTAGCTGCCCCTTCCTTTTTGGCAGGCACTTGCACTTCCTACTGCTTCTCTTGGATCCTGTGTTAATGACTTTCTCACATTAGTTGATCAAGCCCCTGTGGTTGCAAATTACTGCTTGGACACCTGATGTATCACTGAATTTAATCTGGATATCTGAATTTTCAAATTTGCAGTTCTAGGAGAGAAATTTGGAAAAGAAACAAAAAATACTCTTTACCCTTTCATATGTAAAGTCCGTAGGACACGTCTGTATGAAAGGCCTTGCACACACGATTACAAATACAGGCTTACAGCCAGCCAAAAACATCACCTGACCTGTAAAAGCCCACTGAAACGCTTTGGAAACTATAGCTGTATATCATAGCAAAAGCTGCTACAGTATAAACATGATGCATGAATCAACAGTTGATGCAGCTTCAGGTGATGACAGGTAGCAAAACCAAGAAGTGATGTATGCTCAATCCTCTGCCCCATTCCCGCACCTTAAAAACAGCAGCTGTTCCAGCCAAATGATTCCTCCCCGGCACTCGCTCCTAGGCCAGTGGTGCCAGTCGGCATGATGCTCAGCGGAGACACAAAACCCTGTTCAGTGGGCCTGCAGAAATGAATGTAACAGCAGAAAGATGCTGTAGCATCTTGCTACGTCATTGGGCTCATAAAAACAGCTAAAATTCAAGTGAAGAAAACAATCTTAGTTATTATGCAAAGTATAGTTTTTATTGGCGAGATTGGGATTGGTTTATAACACAGAGCAGACTAGTGTTATAAATTAAAAGAAAAAAGTTTCTGTGGTTTATGTACATTTTTACCACATTAGTTTTCACTCATTCCCACTCTTCATGAGTCAATTTGAGATGGTATAGTATGCTGCAAAGCTTAAAAACAATTTTTTTCTTTGGCAACTAGTACTTCACGAATCGACCATCTGCTGCCATTAAACCTATCTAGTTCTAGCAATACTAATAATTTCCTACAGTGAATAAAGGTTGAAGATGAAGTAATAGAATTTTCCAAAGTAAATTTTATTCTTTAGTACTTAAGACTAAAAGTGTTGTTTTATGGAAACTGCTAAGTCTGTTCAAGAGAAGTAATTTACATATGTTTTGTTAAGGAATTGGTTAAGCTGTAGAAAGTTTCATTTACATCTCATTACATCATATTATGTTTCAGGAGTGAAACAATAATTTAAAATTTATTAAGCTAAATAATATTTTGCTATGCTGAGATTTCTTTCCCCTCATGAGTACAGTTTGATCCATGCATCTCTGTTTCCACAAGTGAGACTGGCAGTTTGTTGCCTGTTATCAAATTCTCTAAAGCACGTAAAAGAATTATCTTCTTCCTGGTTCTTCACAGCTACAAGCCCACAGCTCCCACACAGCTGGGACACCAGCTCCTGCAGCGTATCTGTTCCTTCCAGCTGCCCCTAGCCAATACTGATGCCTGAAAAGAAGCTCTGGAGAAATCAGAGTCTTGCTCCCATTTGTTTTTCAGGGTCTGTAGGGTTTTTGTATCATGATGCAGCAAAGCCTGGTTAATTAGCTCCTCTTTTTGGCTACTTGCTCGTGATCCTGTGCAGCAGACCAGCCTCTTGGCTCCCATATGCACTCAGAATTGTCCCGGGGGATGTGGGGGAACAACACACTGAACTTGCTCAAAGCTTCATCGCAGTTTGGAGTTGGAGCACCTCCCTGCAGAAATCCCCATGGAGAACCTGCCTGTTCTGGGAGTGTGCGCTCAACCTCGCTGCCTTGTGCCGTCAGATTCAGCACATGGCACAGCAGCTGACGGCTCCTCAAGCGTGGGGACGTTGGCTGCTCATTTGTGTGCCTTTTGCACTGTCTGGTGGATAGCGTGCTTGCTCAGGAACTCAGAGCTGGCTTGTACATGCTCTTCAGCCCAAGAAAGAGGTAGCCCTTGTGCCTGCATGTGGGAGAGGTGACCTAGCCCTCAGACTACGAGGGTTATGGGGGGACAGGGCAGGGATCCCACCCAGCTGTAGAGAAGGGGCCAGTTCATAGCCTAGAGTAGAAGGTTTGGGGGCCAGAAGGGCAGCAGGCAGGAAGGAGCTGGGCTGTTACCCAGGGCTGGAGCATTCATCTGAAAGCAGAAGACAAAGATCCTTATTTCTGCTTCCTGGATTTTTATTCACTTTCTGCTTCTGCGAGTTTCTGCTTAATATAAAATGCAGATTTCAAGTGGCCTGGAAGTGCTTGACGTAGGGCATGTACTCCAAGGTTCCTAGGCTCGAGGAGCGGCTTTGCACTGCCTGTAAGCTAGCTCTGTGGGGCTTTCCCCATCGCCTTTCAGAGGTGCCCTGCTCTCCTTGTCTGTGGAGGAAGCATAGGTGCCTGGGTTAGGCCCTCTGGCTTTCCCAGCTTTGTCTGACTGAGTGTCATGTAGGTGGATGCTCCTACAACATGACCCGCCTGACCTATTTTAGATGTCTGCCTCAGGGAAAGATGCATCACCCCCCAGGAGTAGCTGTTTCTCTCCACTGAGTATGAAGAGAACCTGTAGATGTTGAGAAGTAGGTGAGATGAATCCCACCCTGCCACCTGCTTTTTAAGATAGGTGCCTGAAGTATATGGCCTTGATTTGCATTAATTGCTTATTTAATTTCTTCTGGGTTTAGATGAACTATAGCATCATAGTTCCCCACACCATCTTTCTTGTTTATGCTGGAACCTCTCAGCACAGTTACATGCTCTTGGTGAAGCCGGTGGCCCAGCAGCCAGTTCTGTCTGAGGAAATGCTACAGCTGGAAAGAATAATAGTATTAAAGACTTCACCGTAAATAGTGTCTTATCACAAATGCTTTGAAACTCGTTCAGCAACATTGCTTAAATGGGAAGCTCATTGTATGGTGGTTTTGATCTTGCTATTTATTTTAGCTCACATCCTTTGAAACTTAGCTTAATTGTGCATTATGTGGAAATCAAAGTCTGAATAGTCTTTCAAGTTGGGGATTTTAAAAAAACATACCTGGAGAATAAAGCTTGCATCCCTCTGTTGACTGACACTTCAGGAAGGCAAAAATTAAAGGCTTAATCCATATCTGGCTAAAATTACTTTACCTATGGGTTGTTTTGAGTGGTGGTGTTTGTATTAGTGTGCATATTAACTGAAATTTTGCTATGTAATGTTCTTGTTCAGTCTGGGATCTGGAAGTGAAATTGTTTCTTCTCACTTCTGTATCCTCACTGTTAATGAAGAGCCTGTGACAGAATTTAGTTCACGTGAATGATGTAAAAACCCAGGCAGAGCCTGGTTTTTGTTCAAAAGGGCAGGTGAACTCCCGTGCTTAAAAACCAGAAAGTGTTTAAAGATTGTTCATTTTTAAAGATGGCTGCTGTAACACAGAGACTGAACAGTATGAAAATAAGTAAGAAAATAATGCTTTTACTGATGTTCTTTTGCCTGTGATTCCGTATGGCGCTGTGGCAATAGGTCTCAACTGCCTTCTATCTAATCTGCATAGGTTTTGTGCCCCAGAATTTGGGGCCAAGTGTTCAAGAAGGGATCGCTTTAACCTTGTCCTTTGCCAAAGGAAAGAGTGCCCAGCTGAAATGGGTATGCATTTTTACTGCTTTAGGAGTGGTTTGTGGAGACCTGCCTAGATTTGCCTTCGTCCCAGGCTGTGGTCAGATTTTTGGGGTATTGACATAAGTGCTTCATCAGGAAACTCATCACCAACAAAATAAACCTGCTGCAAGAAACAAAGCTTCAGTCTCAGAAAGCTCATGAGATCCCTCTGTTCTTAACCATAGACTATTACTGTCATTTGTCATGGAATTCTTAGAATATTCTTAGCATGTGTTGCCAAGAATAAGGCAAAAGTCTTGGCTTGGGCAGTGCAGTGTGAAAGGAAAGGGTTGCTTTTTGTCTCAAATTCAACCACCAGTGAGCAGTCAGTGACTTGGTCTGTTAGTTTGGCTTATTGCTTAAAGGCAGGCTACTTCAATACCAAGTTTCATATTTTGGGACAATCTAATTCAAATTAAAATGTTTGTTTTTATAGATGGAGTTAGCAGTAGCACCGCTGTGTCGGCGAGTCTCTGACCTAGGAAAATCTTACAGACAGCTGAGGTCATTCAGGTGAGTGGCAGCTGGAGGAACTAGCAATTGCCAGTATGACCAAACTATTTCAAAACTGATTTATTACCTCATGTTAGTTCTGATTGAACTGAGAGCTTTTTTGGCAACACCCACCTGCAAATTAGAAATAGATTAAAGTTATTTTAAATTTTATGCAGAGTATAACTATGATTTAACAATCTTTGTCATGCAAATGTTGGCCAAATTGTACTTTTTTTGTGTTGCTTTCAGTGCAACTTCTCCATGACAGTGAGTTCTATAGTTACCTTAAGCGTTTTCACTGAAATATAAAATTTAGAGTCTTGTGTTGTTTAATTAGGATAAGCAACTTCTGTAAATTTTTATGAACTGAACCTGTGTTCAAAACCTAAGATGCAGATTAGTGGAAGAAAATTAGATTCTATCCTAACACAATATTGCCACCATATAGGCATTTTTCTAATGCATAAGATAGGCTTTTTCTTCTTTTTACAAGTATATTGTTACATTTTTCCAGACCGCTGCTGTTCCAGACCAGTGAGCATATTGCCAGTAGCCCAGCTCTGGGAGAGGTTATTCCATTCAGCATTATCCTTCAGTTCTTATTTACAAGAGCACCACCAGAGTTAAAATCACCCTTCCAGGTAATAAGATCAACCTGTCTTTCCTTTTGAGATGTCCTAAGGAGGAATGAACATTGTAGTTCGCCCTAGCTATTTTAGTTAAAAAGTATTCAAGCTCATACTTTATATGATTTGTTGGCTTTTGTTTTTATTGTGGCAAAGGTATTATGGTCATTGACTTAATATTTTGATTAATTAACAGTAGGAAGGTGATAACCTGATTTTAAATAAACTCTCAATTCTTTAATATTCTGTCAGCTTACAGAAGAAATTGCAGGTCTTATCCCAGACTGCAAATTGCCTGGATCCTGCTCATGTAAGATGCAGAAAATAGATTCAAACCCCTGTCAGAACTGGGCAAACAGCTGATGAAGGTGATCACCTCTGAGCTCCCAAATAATGTATTGGGCTATTTCTGTTAATTGTCTCTGATTCCTTAACTCATTCTGCATCACTGCAGTATTAAGAGACCCTCATGTGGCCTTCACTTACGTCATCTTTGATTCTGAAATTGGGGGGTGTGTGTATGTGTTTCCTTTCTCACATTTATGTGTAATTGGTGTTTATTTGTGTTTCTCTGTATCAGAGGGCTGAGTGGTCCATTGCCCGTTACTCCCAGTGGCTGGATGATCATCCATCTGAAAAAGACAGGCTTGCTCTCATACGGTAAAAATCATGCTTCTTTCTTCTCTACATTTATGATAACAGAGCAGTAACTTACCTGCACACCAAGACTAGTCTTGAAAAGTAAAAAAATGTGCTATGGGAGATGCATCATAAATAGCATTACCCTCTCTCCACTCATGGGATAAGTTGCAAAATGGGATAATATATAAACTGAACACTCCCCTCCACCCCCAGTACCCAAACCCTCTGGCGCCTTTGGAAGGAGCACGTAATCTTCTTGCAAAAGAAGGAAAACATGCACAGTGATGGTTTAAGTTAATACTGTGTTTTAGCAGAACTGCCTCTCTCAACTGTTGGAAAGTCAAGGCTGCAGCCATCCTGTCTTCTGTATCAGGAAATAGAAACTTTGGAAGCTTAAGCAATGAAAACATAGGTAGGAATTTAAAAATGGAAGACCCTTGTTACACCCCTGTAATGTTATTCTTCCAGAAATCAGCCTGGGATCTTTAGGAAGTGATAATTACATCAGATTTTTAAAATCTTCCTGAGGTAGATGACTTTGTAGCTAAATACTGTTGTGCGTCTTAAAACGTTAGGAAAAGTTATGAAGAGTCTTGTTTTTCAAAACAAGCAGATTCTTAAAGTATGTTAAAGAGAACAGATGTGTTCTATGAACATGATGGAACCAGCCTAAGGATCCTTAGGATTCAAGGCTCAGATGATCATTTGGCTCCTAACACCCTAAGTCTTCCAGCCATCTTCTTGATGTCCTGTCCCGACCACGGTGTCACCCACTCCAGTGGCATGGGAAAGGTTGTCACACACAGCTGCACCAGGCTCGATCTGGCCTGGAAGCCAACTCTGTCCTTGAACTTCTGTGCCTGGATGTTGCCAGCTTTTGCTGAAATCAGAAAAGCGGACTTTTAAGTTCCAGCCAGCAGTGGTTGTGCTTGCAAAAATCCATTTCCATGGACCATTATCTGTCCAGACTTTTAAAGCAGCCAAGAGGAGTCTGCTATAAATATTTACAGTTGTTGAAGCTGATAGCACCATACAGTCTGGTGTGGTGCTTGGGCTGATTAAGGAAATTCTAGTTGATCACCGGTAGATGTTAGTACGATTTATTTCCAAAATATTAAAATGCAAACTGTATTTCTTCCCATGTGTATTAAAAGAGTATTTTTTGAAAATCATACACGTTGTTAGTCTAGTTTGGCTACAAAACTAGGTTTTCTTGAATCTCAAGCCATGACACCTTGAATTACAGGGGAATGGATAATAGGTACAAGGCTGATACAGCTGTATATGTAACTTAGTTATGAATATTTTGATTGTCATTTCTGTCCTGATAGTACTGGCAAAACTGGCAATGTAGAATTTCAGATGTGTTAGGGAAAGCCAAAAATGCAAATCGTTTGAGAATGATGGGTTTTTGTTCTCTTCTATCCTTTTACACAAATTTGAAAATGCCGTCCTTAAACTACAACACATTTTTGTCTTTGCTTGCAATTGAATTTCATCCAGACTGATTCAGTTAATGGGCTTGCTAGTGGTCATGTTCAGACACTGATAAATTGCTCTGACCATGGAGGTGTTAAGGGACAAGCCCTGGGACAAGGCTTTTCGGCAGAGAGAGTGTCATCCATTAGACCAAGTAGTGTAGCTGGAATACTTAAGCTTTTCATTTCAATCCTTTCATTGAATCCTTTATTCATTTTGCATGCGATACCACTATTAAAATATTTTAACTCTGTAATCTCGAGAATGTGGTCCTGCAAGGTTATCGCTTGACAAGATTATCACTTGAGCATTTTACAGTGGGACTGTGGTCCTTTCACTTTGCACTGTGGAGTGCTCAGACATCTGTCCTCCCAGGGCATCGAGAGGGCAGCTTTGAAGATCTGCCCTTCCCAGAGGCCTCTGTTGGCACTCCAGTGACTCTTCCCTACTCTTGGTACGCCAGAGCAAGGCTGTTTGTCAGTGCCCACGCTTGGCTGCTTCTCTATCCCTCCCCAGGCCCTCTGCTTGCATGCACCACTCATGCAGCTTTGCTGAGCCACATGAACTAATGACACTGGATTTGTCAAGCAGACTCTTCCCTCGGTAGTTTGATTGGCAGCTCGTGTAGCACTGCATGTCTGGGAGCAAAGAGTGGGGGGGCTTGCTGACCAACACTTGAATGCAGTGAGTGAAGGGGATGGTTCTCCTTTGTAGACACTGGTAGCCTCTGTAGGCATTGCTGTATGCCTTCACCTTTTTACCATCTCCTCTCATGCCCGTTAGTCATTTCTAAATAGGCCGGTTATCCGTACATAAGGCAGGCAAGCAAACATCAGTCACTAGTATGACCATGTTTCACTCATTTTCTTGAATACTCTATTGGAACATTTCTGAGCCTGCTCTTCATGCTCTTCTTGCTCATTTGTCTGGAGTCGTTTATCAGTCACCTTCTTCAAGCTTTTTCTGCCTGAATTTGTTCAGCTGTGCTAATTGAACCTTGGATGTTTTGAGCCTTCAGATCCCTGCACTGACCTACATCAAGAAATTATCTTTACGTTTGCTGCAACTTTGCAAATGGTAATTTTCTGCAACTTCCCTTTGTAACAACTGTGCAATTACTCTAGGGACCTGCTGCTTAGATATTAATTTACTTGTGTTACCAGAATCCTTACAGCTTCATATTAATGCTAATTGCAGTGCTGCTTCTGCTCTGTAGATCTTAAATGCTTCATATGCAACGTGGTGTTAATGTTATGAATGAGTAGCATTCTGAGCATTTTTGTGCATTTCTTTCTGCTTGTATTCTGCATGAAGGATGGGATTTACCTGACCAGAGGTATATTAACTAGACTACCTTTATGGTCAACAGAGAGAAACAGGCACTACTGGGGCTGATTCATCTCATCCTGAAGTAGGTACCTAAAATAGGTCAGTTGCATGGTGTCCTGAAAGCTCCATTTTCTCTGCTCAGTGAAGGGAGCGTGGGCTGGGACACCGGAGCGCTGTCAGGCAGACAGCTGCCCTGCAGGCATTTAAAGTTAGGTGAGATGACCCTGCTGCAGGCGTCCTCCCGGAGCGGGGATGTGTTGAAAGGAGCGCTTCTTTAAGCAGCCAGGGTACTTTTTTCTTTTTCTTTTTAAATTAAGTTTGAAAACTCAACTTTTCTTCCATAAAAGAAACCTTCCTGTTAGATGTGGCAGGATTTGAGCCAGCCTGAAGGATGGTTCATCCACTCAAGGGCCAAATTCTAATCTTTACCATTCAAGTGTGGGTAAACTCCCCTTATTCAAGCTCACTGTTGCTGGAGCAGAGTTGAAAGTCAGGCCAAGCGAAGGGTTCATTTTCATAACGAGCTGATGTCCTGAGCCAGAGAGCGGCTCTGACCACTAACCTGTCAGGGGCAGGGACAAATGCCAGCTTCGGGACCACCACGAAAGCCCCATCTGTGCATTAGTTGTCTCGCTAGGTGCAGCAGCGTGACAGCTTTGCCGCAAGCAGCAGAGCCGTGCTGGGTCACTGCTCCGCTCTGCTTGAACTGAGCAAGCGGCAGCCATGCAGCGTGGCTGGAGGGCTGCTACGTGCTGGCTGCGACGCCGGCGCCTCCGAGCACTCCCCCAGCCAGCGCCAGGCCATTCATAAAAACCCTCCATATTACTTACGCTTGTCTGTCAGCGCACGGTTCCTTTGATCTCTTTATTATGCAATCTGGAATAACCAGAGGTGTCTCTTGCTAATCTGTTGTCCTAGAGGTGATGATGCTGTTGGAGATTTTACTGTTCGGTTTTACAGTAACTTTTATAGCACTTGGTTAAATAGATCTGGTGTCAGACAGGTGTGCTCTTACACAGCATATTTTCCATTTTCCTCTTTGCCCTGAAGTTTGCAGAGCAAACAGACTTTTAACAAAGTACTGAAGAAAAGTCTTGGCCCTGCTGTCCTCCAGCTGCCTGCTAATTGATCGGGACCTAAGTGCACAGGGTGCTACCTCAGCACTGAACAGAACATGATCCCTGCCTCTTCTGAGGCTTACAATTTAAATCAGGCTCCATTTGACTGAGAGCCTAGGAGGGTAGCGCTAGTATTCACAATTCCATATAAAATTAACTAATTAATTAGAGTAATTCAAAATGATACGTATTAAGATCCCTTTAAGAACCACGGCCCAAATCATACACTTTTTCTTTCTTTTAACTGTAGATATAAATCTTCATGGGTTGAAATAACATTTTGAAAAAGAACTGTCCGGGTCTTACATAATCAGCTTGTCCTGATTTCCAAGAAAGCTCATGTTTTTGCTCAAGCAAGTGAAGTAATTTAATAAGTGCTTTAAAATCCTTTTCCTTATGTGGGAGGGCATCTTAAACTTAGATTTTTTTTTTCTTACTTCTTATGGCATTTTTAATGAAGCATTAATATATGCAGAACATCCCACCAACCCTCTTTCCATAGCTCTCTTTTACAAACAATATTTGTAATGTATATCATAGCTTGTCTTTTAAAATAGAAACAGATTGCTGAACAGGTTTTATGTCCTTTATTAGACTGGAAGATGCTGAATTTAGGGCATTATTTAGTCTAATCCCTTCAAGAGTATGTTTTGTATATTACATAAACAGGGTTTCTTCCATCTTCTTAAACATTGGTAATATAGCTATAAATTACATCTTTTTATATGACAACAGCTGTGATCTCTTCTGTGCTGGAGACTTGATGATGCTGCTTTCACCCATGATGCTGTTTATTTTTCCATTACTACTTATGCACTAGTGTTTTCACAGTGTCCTCTACAGGAGCAAGCCTACCTTTTTTTAACAAGACTTTAATGGTAAACTGGTGCATCTGAATTGAATTCTGTACTGCCAGCGTAGTTTACAAAAGCTCGTTTGAGCTAGGCCTGGTAAAGTTTACAAAAATGTTGTCATAAAATCTGCATTTCAAGTGTTAACGTTGCTGCTAAACTCTTTTATCCCCCAAAATGAGGTACAGTCATGTAGGCATCTCAGTAACTTCAGTGAAGCGTATTGTTACAAGCCTGAGCTGAAATCCGTCTGTGTGCAGCAGCAATCATCTTGTTTTGCCATCAGCAGCTTCCTGCGCTGTCCGTATTTCTGTGTGTCACAGTCCTGAAATCCCACCCTTAAGACTTGGTAACTGTCTTCAGAGAAACAATGTTCCCGTCCCAAAGGTACTTCTGAAGCCACATCTACTTTATGACCATTGGTGCTTTTGGTTACCTCTCCCAGCCCATTCCTCCCTCGCGCTCTGAAGCAACCTCACCATTATTCTCTGGACTCTGAACATTCTTTCTCCCTGGATTCATGATTTTTGCTGTTCTCCTACCTGGACCTATTGTTACCACGGGTGCTGTTCCCAATGGGATGGACAGGCTTCCTGGCAGCAATGCAGAGAAGAGTTTCCTGAGCTGATCAGAGCTTGACCATGATTATGGGTTGTTGCGAGGTCACCAGCTAGGGTATGGAGCTCCAGGTGATGGCGGCTGCCTCTTGGCTCCCAGCCTTTAGCAGCTGCAGCAGCTTTTCTTCCTGTCACTCGGGGCGAGGCCCCTCCGGCTGCTTTCTTACGCCTGCCCATGTGGGAGGCCGACTGCTGCCCTGCCTCAATGGGTGCATGAAGCAGGTAGTTCCCTAGGCTGGTTCTGCTCTGGAGGTACACGTGTCCTCTGTTGGGTGGCAGATATTTCTCCATGACTTGTGCGTTCCATTGGCACTGCAGTTCCAATCAGTTGTTCCCTCAGAGTTACAGTGAAATCCCCACCAACGGGAGATACGGCTTTTGCAAAATAACCTTCACAAGTTGAAGGCTGACAAGTCAAGGGAGCCTGGCATAAGTGTTACATTTGGCGAGAAGTCGATGCCTTTGTCATGGATTTGGCCGTTAGCAAAACTCTTACTGTCTGAGAAGAACCAAGCTTTTGTTTTAGCATTTCAGGTCAAGTTATTGATTATGAATTGCATCTTAACAGTCAGCTTTAGAGCATTTAAATACTTTTCTTGAAGATGCAAACGTGGGACATGGGAAAACAGTGAATGCATTTAGTCTTAGAGTATTGAGAAGGCTTTTATTTTCATTGTTTAATGTAGAGCTGGACAAGTTCTGTTTCAGAAGAATGCCTGAGAATTCACCTTACAGTATTGATGGAGTAGTAATTATCGGTTGTCTTTTGAGCAGAAAAGAGAGTTAGTTAAGATGTTCCTGGGCTGGTCATATTGATGATGTTTGTGTCTCTGAAACAATGCAAGCAAAGCCACAGTAAAAGAGCAAGCACAGCAAAAGAGAGCTGACAAAGATCAACTTCTGTCGGCCGTTGGTCTCTGCTGGGCAGGAGAAGGGTCTGGGCACTTCTGAGGCCACCAAACAATTCACCAAGTTCCTTTTAGCTGTTTTTTGAGTTGTAAGAGGACAGCAGCTGCCACTGATGGAGTTGGTTTTGCCAGTTAAATCAGATGCTTTTGAGGCAGGAGAGGAAGAAAAAAGATAAAAGCTGCTGGAAGGTGTGACAGCAGGACTCTAATACTGGTGTTTGGCACTTAGCGTAGCCTAAATCTCATTCCCTCTTGTTTGATCTGATGGGAATAACAGTCTGGCCAAGACTCTATTGAGTGGTTTTGGGTGCTGCTTCTAGGGTAAAGCTTCTCCCTTTCATCTGAAGGGATCTGGTTATCTCGTTCATCTTTTTCAAGGGCTTTTTCAAAGCCAGGAGGCAGTCAGAAAGGGATAGCAGTGTAACCATGTGGATAATGATGCCTACCCACAACTTCACCACGAGGTGTCAGAGCTTTCTAAGTTAAGCAGGTCAATATGATTTTTTCTATTTTCAGCTTTTGATGACTTCTAAAAACTATTTGGGTCCAACAAACTTTGGGGAGTATATAGTGGGGAGGACAGGGAGTGGAAGGGGAGAGATTCAGCAAGATGAATGACAGTAGGAAAGCTGTCACAGGAGTTTCTCAACTGTCTTTTTAATAGAAGGGACTATTATTTGTAGAATAGAATAGAATAGAATATTTCAGTTGGAAGGGACCTACAACAATCGTCTAGTCCAACCACCTGACCACTTCAGGGCTGACCAAAAGTTAAAGCATGTTATTAAGGGCATTGGCCAAATGCCTCTTAAACGCTGACACGCTTGGGGCATCGGCCACCCCTCTGGGAAGCCTGTTCCAGTGTTTGACCACACTCTTGGTAAAGAAATGCTTCTTATGTCCAGTCTACACCTCCCCTGGCACAGCTTTGAACCATTCCCACGCGTCCTGTCACTGGATCCCAGGGAGAAGAGATCAGCCCCTCCCTCCCCACATCCCCTCCTCAGCAAGCTGTAGCGAGCAATGAGGTCGCCCCTCAGCCTCCTTTTCTCCAAACTAGACAAGCCCAAAGTCCTCAGCCGCTCCTCACAGGACATGCCTCCCAGCCCTTTCACCAGCTTTGTTGCCCTCCTCCGAATGCATTCAAGGACCTTCACATCCTTCTTAAATTGTGGGGCCCAGAACTGCACATGGTATGCCAGGTGAGGCTGCACCAACACTGAATACAGTGGGATGATCACCTCTTTCGACCAGCTGGTTATGCTGTGCTTGATGCACCCCAGGATGCGGTTTGCCCTCTGGGCTGCCAGCACACACTGCTGGCTCCTGTTGAGCCTGTTGTTAGTCAGGGCTGATCCCTTTCTGCAGGGCTGCTCTCCAGCCACTCCTCTCCCAATTTATACTTGTGCCCAGCGTTACTCCATCCCAGATGCAGAATCTGACATTTGGTCTTGTTAAATTTCATCCCATTAATCATTGCCCAATGCTCCAATCTATCTCGATCCCTCTGCAAGGCATCCGGTCCCTCAAGAGAGTCAACAGCACCTCCCAGTTTGGTCTCGTCAGCAGACTTGCTAATGGTGCATTCAACTCCTGCATGCAGATCGTTGATAAATATATTGAACAGAACCAGCCCTAGAATTGAGCCCTGAGGAACACCGCTGGGGACGGGTCACCAGCCAGACATAGCCCCCTTCACCACAACCCTCTGAGCTCTGCCCTTCAGCCAGTTGTTCACCCAGTGCACCACGAACCTGCTGATCCCACAGATGGACAACCTGTCCCGAAGGATGCTGTGAGGGACAGTATGACAGGTAACAAACATCTCACACATTTAACGATTATTGCTGACCAGAGCACCTGAGTGCTGACCTGAGTGGAAATGTGAGACGCATCTGACTCTTCTGAAGCATCTCCCCTCATCTTGATGGCATCCTTGAGCCTTCCCTGCCTGCATCGCCCACCTACTGCTCAGTCTGCTCGTGACATCTTCTGCCCCTCGTTGCCGTGAGAGGCCAGTTTATCTAAAAATCAGGCTTACCTGCTGTCCCTTTCACCCAGTCCCACTTCTTCTCTTTAAACCTTGGGATGTAAAACTTGCCTGCGGAGGTGCCCGATCTCTCTGCAGTCCATCTTGCTGATGGCCTTTGCTGGGAGCGAGGTGAGCTGCACCAGAAGCACTTTGTGGCTGCAGCAAGCAGTTTTTTAGTTGTTGCCTCTTTCCCTGTAGATCCTATGCTGCTCCCCAGAGACCATTGGGAAGAGCAAGCTGAAGGTTTTCAGAGACTGATCAGGTGCAAAAAATCAGCTTTATTTTGGCTAGATAAAATAAATATTATTTCCCTGCCTTTCCGGCTGTAGTGGGGGGATTAACTTTTCTCCTGCTGTTTGTTGATGTGCAAAAATTGCCAAGTGACTCTTCAGTGTTGGTACCTGGTGTGGACCCCTCAGCAGTAACTTGCAAGTAAGTTGTTATCAAAATTGAAGAGCTCTCAAGTGCATCCCCGCCAACACGAGGGACTGTTTCTTTGCTCAGTCGGTTTATTCTTCTGAAACCTCTCACCTCTCTCCAATGATCCAGTCCATCCTGCTTTTGCATCACCACAGTCTCAGACAACGTACCCTGGGTTTCAGCAAAGAAGGAGCCCGAAGTCCAGCTGCCCCACGTGGGGAGGCCGGGAGCTGTGGTGGGTGGTGGACGCTGCCTCATGCCGTTTCAGTCCCTTCCCACGCTCGGCACAGCTGCACGCCTCACTCTCCCTGTCGGGCTCCATCAGCGGCAGGCCAGGGAGTCTGACTGCAAGCGTGTGGGTTGGTGTGCGTGCGCGCGTGTGCTGCGTGCGGACACCCACCGTGCCCTGTCGCGCTCTGGCAGGGAGGTTTGCAGGTCAGCGCCTGGCTTCGATGGAGGTGAGAAGTGCTGGCAGGAGCGGCCGCGGGACCAGCTCGTGGGGCCGGGCTCTCATCACTGTCACTGGCTGCTCAGAACCCAAAGCTCAGACTTGCCTCTCCAGCAAGCCGAGTACCGGCTCTTGGCCTCAGCAGCATTTCCCACTTGTTAATAAGTGAACTTTGCTGGAGATTCCCAGCAGCGCTGTGACATGGGTGGGTTTATTTTTTGTTTAGGAAATTAAGAGCCCTTGCTGGTTTAGCAATAGCTTTACTGGCAGGCAACAAAGTGTATTATGACCCTGCTTCTTCCTACCATCTCCTGGTCTGGTTTGCCAGGTTTCCTAGGCTTGGCTGTAGCTTCCCAGTGCTGCAGCGTCCCACGGGGATCTGGACCTCTCCTCTCGTACCATCTTACTCCAGGAGGAGCCTGTACGTGTGTGTGAAACTCTTGAGTGTTTCTGCTTTCCTTAGGCCTTGCCTAATTAAACGCCTACTCACTTCTCATCACCTCCAGTTGCCGGCAGGCGTGCAGGGGTTGGCAGTGCCGCCTTAGGTCCCCTGACTCTGCAGGAATGCAGCGGTTCACTGCAAGCTTGGCTGTTGGAAGCAGCAGCAAACAGAAACATGGCTGTGCCCGCCTTGGCCCAGCCCACCATCTTACAGCAGTCGCTGGGTATTTATACGCTCGACATTGCTACCCTCTCCCTCGCCCCCACGGCCCCCTTCGCAGCACCAGGGGTGCAGGACGAGCACCCACCTCCCCCAGTGGGGCTGGGAATTCTCCTGCCACGTTACCAAAACCCAGCGGCCCCTCCCTGGCAGCGCCCCTGTGCAGGTGTGTCTCGTATGTCCATAAAGGAACGCAGGAGACAAAACCCCAGGACGGCTGCCCCACTCGGCGACCCAGCGTGACGATCCAGCACTGCTGCGTGGGCGTTAGCAGGAGGGCCTGCTGCCCGCGGGATGCGCCTGGCTCCGGCCGGGGAGCTCTGTGAGGACAGGCTGTGTTAGCACGGCAGCCGTCACCCGCGCACCGGGAGTTGTCTTTGTCCCCACTTGAAATGGGGGCCGTTGTTTGCACCTGTGTCTTCCTAAATGTCACAATTTTGCTGTAAATAGCACCAATGGAATGTAATATAAACAAAGGGTTTTAGGAGGAAACCCCATGATCACTGTGTCTATTATATGAAGAAATAGAAGAGAAAAAATGAGAGGAAAAAATCAATTAAATTAGAAGCCATATTTAAGTATGGCAAAACTAACTTGGCCTACTTAATGACATATTAAGTAAGTCAAAATCTGAACAGATCAGCAATTACAAAGTCTCTGTTGTACAGATATGCTGTCATTCAACAATACTATTTACTAGACACATTGGATGGAAGGTGGCCCTGTGTTGTAAAGCAAGTGAAATTACTACAGGCAAGTAAGTAATCACAGTTGCCCCCTTTAGGGTTGAAACATACTTGTGTAAATCTCCCAAGCCTGCTTGCATGCGGGACATCCTACGACAAGGTATAAGAAAACCACAGCAAAGACGTACAAAGGCACAGACACGCTTTGTCTGTGGCTTAGCGCAGCGTTTCCCGACGGACAGCGGCGGTTCAAAAGCCTTAGCCAGGAATCACCTAAAGGCATCTTGGTCGTTCACCACTGTCCCAGTTTTCATTCCGTAAGTTGTACTCGCAGCGTCCGCAGCAGCTGGAGTCTATTCTTTTCATTTCTAAAGGTTACCAGTAGAGCAGTGAGCCTGAGTCTGTGCGTCAGAGCTGTCATTTCAAGCCATCTGCAACATGCTGCTGCTGATTATTTAAATGTTAACTTGTTCGCTCCTCAAAACATGCAAGAAAGGAGAGAGCAATCATGAACCAATGATGTAGAGCTTTGTAAGGCCTTTCTTGCCCCCTTCCTTCCACAGAGACATGTCAGATCACCTGAGGAAAACTCTGTAGTACGGAAGAAGTCGATTAATTTCAGTTGCAGATCCTGAACTTACAGCTATTTTTTGTTTTTTCCCCAGCGGCGCACTGGAAGCTTATGTTCAATCAGTAAGAACGAGAGAGGGAAAGGAGTTTGCGCCAGTCTATCCCATAATGGTTCAGCTGCTGCAGAAAGCGATGTCCGTCCTTCAGTGAACGAATCTGAACGACTCCCTCCGGTCAGGGGATGGACGGTAACACAGCCGTGGGTCTTTGGCACCACATCCATACTTACGGTTCATGTAAATTATTCCCAAGTACAACAGCTTTACAATGAAATGTGTTTACCTACTTCACCTATGAAACGTCTGTCTTCTCGCTTTATGCTTGCATTATAGGAGCTTATTTATACACAAATATAAGAAGATCATACTAAGTTTATGTGCTGTAAATCTACATGTAATAAAAATGAATCACTCTTTAGCATTCCTTTTGAATTTAGAAAGGTATAAAATTAGATCGCACTCAAATGTTAGAGCATAATTGCTGAATATCTCAAATAAGGAAGTAGCTTTTTTCCTACAAGTACAGTTTTAAACAGTTGGATGCATTTTAGCCTTATTCAGAAAAATCATACTTTTGAAATGCTAGACTCATCAGTTTCCTTCTAAAAATCACTAATTTTAACACAAGGAAAAATATTTATAAATAACATAAATGATTCCCTATTGCACTGCTATTCACTTTGAAAGAATTTATATTGATTTCAACTCTCTTTTTGCTTAAACTGTAATAAAGAACACCGACTATCCCACCCTGAATTCAGTACGTGAAATTCTTCAGCAGCTTCCTAACTAGAAAACATCCCGATACACTTCGGTTGGGTTCACGTAAAGGCTTCCACGCAGCACCTGCTCACCTCTGACGAGTCGTCTTCATTTTATAAAATACACGACACCAAATCTTAATGAATTTATTTGAAATAATATACAAGAATATAGTGTGCAAAAATCTTAGGGGCAACATCATGTAGACATGTGTCATAAACTGAAATTTACAGTTGTGATTCTTAAAAAAAAAAAGAAACACACAGCTGTTTAGTACATGAAAAGCCATGATTGTAAAAGTTCACAGCAGAAGCAATTGTAATCCTAACGCAGCTGCTCTAATTTTAGACAGTTGGAGGAAAAAAAAAAAGTAAAGTGCAAGTGTTGCACGTATAGTTAAGTGCAAAGTTTGCCCCCACCATAAAGATGTCTTATGGCAAAACAGAATTGTAGAATATGTGGCAAAGACAAAACACAGAGTTAGAACTATGATGGTGACAATATCAACAGCACCATTTTTCTTGAGATAACGCTATTTATTCATTTCCTCCTGGCCTGGGCCATTGTTTCCTCTGGAAATAACAGCTCTCACTCTCGCCAGCTGGTGCACAAACATCTCACTTGTGGATACAGATTTTATACGTGGCAATCCAAGAAGCAGCTCCTGTGCTACGTTACACTACGTTCTCCATTCACCACACGTTCCGGTAACTTGTTGGCATCTGGGCAGGCTGGGAAGCTAGAGGCTGATAATACATTTTGCCATTTCAGGAAATCCCAGGTCCCAGAATCGTAATTAATAGTATGGTTGTGCAATACATACTAATCAGCAATAAGAATCGATGTATATAAACAGCTGTTACATATTTTAAAATTCCCCTTTTTGTACATTTTCTTTTAAAAATAAACATTTATACACGTCTCCTTCGCCTCTTTCTAAAGTACTTTAGCACCACAGGATATCCATTTTCAAGCCTATATTACCTGATACATATATGAAGTTTGGAAGAAAAGTAAGGCAATTTGGTTTAAAATGTTGATAGTTTTAGCTTACTTAACGTTCTATTGTAAAAAGCAAATCTGCACTCGTATTAGATCATTTCCGACTTGATGGTGCCAGTATTTTATGGTCACACAAAGTCACAACAAATAGTAAGACCGTGATCTCGCATCTTCTTGCCATCAAGCAACAGCCATTTTGTAAATACAGAGTTAACAGGAAAATTCTGGCTTAATGCTGTTGTGAGCCCTGAGAAAAGAGAAGAGAAAACCAGGTTAGCGGTTACCAAGCAAAGGGGAAGTAGACATTATCTTAAATCTAGCAAACACTTGCTTTGAACAAGTACTTGTAATCATTGGTCAGTTATTCAGAAGAAAACAGAAGGCCAAACCAGATGATCTTATCCCCTGATCATCAAAGGACCGGGAGTCCACCAGCATTACTTGGTAAGGCAACCAAGCTGCGAAGAGAATTCTTAGTTCGCTGAAATAAAATAATTAAAAAAAGGCACTTCCTGCTGTAACGCTGAGGTAACAGGTTCTACAGATGCTGGTATCTTGGCCTGAAGGCCCTGAGGACAAGGGAAGTCCCAGGAAAAGGTTCAGTACGAAAGCCACCCTTCTTCCTAAGGCCAACCCATCGCTATTCCTCCTCTCAGTTATGCACAAAGGCCCCCACTGAGTTCCCTGAAGCTTGCAGGTGCACATGTGAAGTGAACTTCATCTCACTGTCCAATGCCCACGACTGCAGTAGTACAAAAGCAGAATAAATAAATAAAGAGTATTATTTTAACTAAACCCACAAGGAAATCTAACAGAAGCTGTCACTGTTGATTAAAATAGAACACAGCAAACAGAAAACCAGCTTGTTCCAGCAGCTGGGAGTTGGTGAAACCTTCTGCAACAAGGGACTGAAAACTCGCCACCAAGTACGTACAGCAGTACGAAGCAACAAGAAGTGCTGGAGCATTTCTTATTCAGTCTGAAGGCAACACTTGCATAAGCTCTTGAGAAAGCAGCCTCATTTGCACATGAAAGGAAAGGGGGTAATTTGAGGATGAAATCTTAAACCCATGAAGTCCACACCACACCTGATGCTCCTACGCAGGCATAAAATGCCTGATGGAAGGCCCTGGCATTTGGTGCCCCTCAGCGGATCTGTCCTTCCAACCTACGCTTACAGCTGAACGGGCAGGTTGGCAGAATCTCCTTTTCTGATGTTCTCTTCACATGATGTATTAGCTTGAAAGCCCTTATCTTACCTAATACATCCACCACCTACTAATACGTTGCTGCAGACTCTCAAATTGATGACCTTCTACAAAGTGGAAAACAATTTATTTCCCTGCGGAAGAAGTGTTACCTACTGTATTTATTTTACAATTAAAATAGTAATAAATGAAAGGGATTAGGGGAAAAAAATTAGTTTGCTCCCTCAATACCTTCATATATGCTGGTATAAATTATGAGTAAAAAAGATAGAAAATGGAAAAGAAAAAGCTCTTACTGAAGAAAAAGGAGACTGACTGAATCACAAGAGAGAAGGATTTTGTGAAAGTTTAAGTGTTTTTGAGGGCATGGGACAGACTTGATTTAGGTACAACCTTAGAAGCTCAGTCACTTCAAACGAAAGGTCACGTGCCCTTCCTCCGTATTTCACAAGCACACCCACTTCCAGTCCAACAGAATTCACAGAACTCTCACAAAATATTCAGAGACAGACCCTCTCCTCATCTGCCTCCTGCCAACTGTCCAAAAGCAGGTTACACGACACAGGGGAGTGAAATGAAGGTTTGGGCTACCAAGAAAAGCAGCAGACAGCAGAGTTTATCCTGAACAAAAATCACTGTAGCTACTGTAGGAACACCTTTAAATGCATAATGAAAAAGGCTGCTTCACAACGTACAGAATTTGTTCGTTTTCGTTTCCAACAGTCAGGATTTAAACGCTTCTGTTCTTCCGCCAAGGCCTTGGCTTCGAGTGTGTACATCCGTCTTTCTTCATTTTTCATTTTCTTCCACCTGTCACCCAGTATCACACTTATGGCTCTGCAAGATAAATGTTTACAGTACGGTCAGGAGAGGGTGTTAAGAAATACCCTTATTTTTTTCTTTTTTTATCTCAGCACTTTAGAAGAAGACAAAAGTTAAGTGTCGAAATAATACACACAGAAGGAATCAACTGTATCTTCAGAGGAGGTTCTTTTTAAACAATCATGTTTCTGATTATCTTCTCATACTTCTTTTAACAGCTGAACAGCTGGGACTTCTGTGTTAGCCGCGCATGGGTCAGTGCACTTTCTAACATTTCAAAGGGTGTACATCTGAATACACAGCAACTCGCATAAACCAGCAAAATCAGGATGTTAAAAAAAACACCACCAAATGGTAACTCACATTTGTTTTGCTCTACTTTTGTACTAGAAGGTCATATGACAGATTTGCTGAAAACATGTTCTCTAATAATTAGGGCAATGATCTGAATATGACCTCAGCCAAACAAATACTTGATTAACTGCAAACCCCACGTCTATTTAACAGATGTGCGTACCTTCCTCCCCCTTTCATCCACACTGGGCAGAACATACTGGTAAGTTCCCGTTCCTGTGCAAAAGGAACCATTTGTTCTAACACACCTACCGTCACTTCCAGAAGCTGAATGACTTCCTTTCCTATTCCCTATAAACTTGATGTCTTTTGGACAATATTTCCCCAGATTACCATGCCATATTGCTGAACTGCACTCCCAAACGTTGGATCAATATTCCATTAAAGCTTTAACTCCATCCTTTAGCTGAATGAAAATCTCTAAACAACAGCTCTTTTATCAATGACAATTACTAAACTACTGAGTGGGTACGCTCTGGCTTCAGATTACAGTGACGCAAGTTCTACGACCAGCTTTAAGAAAAAGGTGCATACAACTAAGTATTTTGCCTTATCATATTAGAAAGTTCCAGCTGGCAGCAAAGCTATTCACAAGACTTTCTAACAGAATCAAGAAGAGCAGAGTGTCATCAACCATCTCCTTAGCACTTCACACACAGCAATTCTGAAGGCTTTTCTGCACCACACCAAGAAAATGGATTTTAATCCTGCCAGACCGTTCAGGCTTCCATGAGCTGCAGAGCACTTGGGGAGCACAGCAAGAACTCCGCTGGGGCTGCCGCTAAGCCTGGGCGGTCACATGTGCTGGTGACTCCTTAGAGCAAACTCCTCGAGCTGCAACCAGATCCCATCAACCTCAAATCCACTTGCACAACCTGTCTCTTTGGCAATGGAATTTCTGGTTTTCTATCCAAATTAAGAACAGTATCTTTGGTCTGGCATTGGAAGTAAACAAACTCCAGTTTAATTAGCAGATTTTTCATGTCTTGGCACTATCCAGAGGCGAATCAACAGCATCAGAAACCTGTATGGTGTTGCTCACCAGTTTGTACTGGGTCACTCATACCCCCAGGAAAGAACACGGTGACCCAGAGACATTAGGTTTGCCAAAAAAGCCATTGATTTCCAAATAAAAATGCGCTATGAAATCTTTGTATTTCAAGTGCAAAAATATGTATGTACTTTATACCTCCAGAGAAAAAACTGCACTGAGGCACCGAAAGCGAGTACAGATCTGTACGTTTCAAAAGAGCTTGAAAAATCCAATGCAGAGACAAAAGCTCCATTTCTCCAAGGAAACAGTTCTATGAGTAAACCACTGAGAGTGAAAAAAGGTGTACAGAGAAATTTCCTGACATAACAGAGACCTAATTCTCGTGACCAGAAACAAGTAAGGAAAAACTGACCCTACTGCATCACTGCCTTAGGTGCCCTTCACCCCACCAGAACTGCGCCGTGCTCTGTACGCTGCCTTTGTCCCCTTAAAATGCCAGTAAGATACCTCACAACATTTTAGCAGTAGACTGATGTCCAGGAGGCAATCCCTTTTACACTGCAGTTAATTCAAAACAAATTGTCAAGCAGTAGTTGAGAATGCCTCAAGTTTACTCAGTAATTTTGTTCTGCATGAACAAATGCTGAATAGTTTAATAACAATAAAACAATAGTTTAGGTGATTTTCTTCATCTTTAGAACATACACTACTCAAATTATTCAAGTATTTCTGAACACGCAACCAAGTCCAACTACAGTTACAGTGAGAATATCTAGAAAAGACACAAGTGCTACCCTAATACCAGTTTCTCAAGTATGGCCTTACGGTCCACAGTATTTTTAAGTATCATGAATATTCACTTGTGTTTTGAATGCTTACAACTCACTATCTTGTTGAGATGGCTTACGCTACTTTGTCTCAGAACAGACCGTTTAACTCAGAATACCTCAAGTTCTGTCCTTTCTCACATGCATGAGAAAAATAAAGTAACTGTGGCAAACATAAGAACTCCAGTGTACAGAAACGGGCACCACATGAAAGCAACCCTAAGATCTACTCGGTAATTTGAAAATGACATATACATCTGAAAAAACATGAGAGTTGCCTCTGAACAGCTAAATTAATAGATGTCCCAGCAACACTTAAGCAACAGTAGCTGAATGCCTATAAAATCAACTACCACTAACTCTTAAAACTTCTTCTGTACTATACTTTATGGATGCCAAGAAACTGCATCCAAATGCACGGCCTTCCAAACAGGACAGTGAGCAGGGCACTCTGAAGCTTACTTGTAACTTTGTCATCACTTTCTTTCAAGGTAAA
The DNA here is from genome assembly GCA_031468815.1 of Morus bassanus. Lineage (NCBI taxonomy): Eukaryota > Metazoa > Chordata > Aves > Suliformes > Sulidae > Morus > Morus bassanus. The sequence goes on from CM062571.1 coordinate 69,371,718, forward strand.
CCTGCTCACTGAAGTATTCCACTTATTTTCACATCCCTCCAGCTGCAGCTCCAGTTCACTGCATCCATTTGAAATCGGCATTTTAAACCAAATATATAACCATCATAAACTTCCCCAGCTAACATTCTGTTCGATTTCTCATTGCTAGTTGCAGTGAATTTGAAGGCAGCAGATCTGCTTCACTGAAATTGCCATAAACATTGCAGAACATCATTGCCAGGGCACGCAAGACTGGCTGGGATTTAAGGATGGGTTATTTGTATGGTAGGTTTTTATTTCTCAGCACCAGTTACAGCCTCCTTACTAGAACATGATAAAATAGCTAAAACCCTCTCGAAGCCCTGTCACCTTTACTTTTTACCAGATTTAGTACTAGAATTTTTATGTGACAATGCAATTTTTACAGTAACAGTTTTCATATTATATACATAAGAAATATGATTATAAGGTAAGTGCATGTTCCTGTGTTTTAGTTTGTATTTACATATGCACTATTAGCACAAAATATTATTTAAAACATATATAATGGACATATTTTTAAAAGTTTAGAAATGAACGTGCATATAGATAAAAACAAAAGAACAAACCAACCAAGAGCCCTCCCCAAGAACACGGTCATACGACTCTTCCTGCAGGTTTCAGCAGATTGCTGAATGCCTTTAGGACAAGCAGAATTTGGCAATGCACTGTTTGGATTAAGGTCTTTCAGATATCCTGACAATCACTACTCCGTTATTCAATACGATACACAGACCAAGAATAAATGATAGTAAAGAATAAATGATAGTAACTTCATTGAACAATTTGCAGTATTATGTCAAGACTTAATTAGAAGAACCAGAAATTCCCTTTCTCCATTAAAACACGCGAGCAGAGAGCCTGGGACTTTTTCCCCAAGAACATTCCTCATCAGTGTAAACAAAGACTGTTGTGTATTTGTGACTCTGCCAGTGCACGTATATACATATGTCAGTTGCTTTACCCAAATGCTTTCTCAGAAGGTAAGTTTGCCAAAAATGGCTTGTGTCAAATTTACTGAGTACTATAAATATTTAAAGTCCGCCCATAAATAAAGCTTTGTGTCAGCGTCTTTCAAGACTTGTTCTTAAAACAACCTACACAAAAAATTTAGACCGCTTGAATTCAAAGGTGGGACACAGATATTCTGCTAGCTCACCAGTAATAACAAATCTACAATTTTATACCATTACCTGTTGTCTTTCCCTGGATACATCTGAGTATATTCAACTCTGTATTTTTTGGCAAAAAGCATGAAGGCATTCATTGGTCTTTTGCACTTGTTTGGAGAAGTGGCACTCACAGTACTTGCAGTCCCTGAGCTGTGGCTTTTGCCAGCTTTGCTGCACAAAGAATTGGAGGAAAGATGTGACGATGCAGTAGACGCACAGTTTTTACTACTGCATTCTGACCTCTCAGCATCTTGATTGTTTGATCCTCCACAAGACAGAGAAGCGCGACGCTGGCGAGCCATGCTGCTTAGCACGTACACTGCAGAGGAATCCATTGGGGTAAAATCGTAACTACAAGAAAAAGATATATCATAAAATGATCAAGTAATTTTCATGTAAAATCCCTAAATATCTGTTCCCTCTTCATCTGTACTACATTTGTGGTATTCTGGTCTCTTTTGTGTGACATAACGATTTGTGCTTGATGCAGATGTCAGTGTGGAAAAAAAAAACCAAACCCAAAACTTTGGCAGATGAATTAATAGTTTTTTCAATGGCATGGCAGACTGCAACTTTGCAATATCTGCTGTGTACTATCAACTCCCCAGCTGTATATCAATTAATTATACACTGTCTTCAAATTTCATCCTCTTTTGAAATAAGCTTCTTTCTTTCTGCTTCTCTCCTACCATAAATCAAATCTGGTCAGTGAATGATAGGTACTAAAAAGGACAACTGACGTGGGAAGAATAAGTGTTGAGTTCACTTGCAAATATATATTAATTATAAAATGAAACCACTATATCAAAATAAAACATATTATATACACTACTGTATAAATAACTTCCCTAGACAGTTAAATATGTATTATTTTACAGACAAACCTTCCACTGAGATTAAAAAATTGTTTGAAGACCCATGGTGTTGCATACTATTCGATTCAAAGCTGACCAACGTCTGCCCTCTAGTGACAAAAATGTGAGATTCCTCGATATTTCAAAGGATTTCAACAGCTTAGATGAGCTGTTTCCATACAATTTAGACCTCCAAATACTAAGAACTGTTGTAATTTTTTGTTGACCAATAACTACAATTAACCTCTAACCCCTACAGAAGAAGTTTAATTCCACAGACTGTTTGTTATCATCTCCAGGTGTGTGCAGATCAGTCCGGGAACCAGAGGCTATACTGTTTTTAGCACGGTATATGGGGAAAACACACTTGTAAAGGTGCTACTCGATCATAGATGAAAAACGCTAAGTTACCACCACAAAATAAACATAAAATGCATACAACTCTAAGGGTCCGCTCACCCACTGCTCCATGTGGCTACAGCTGCATAATTTGTGGCAAAAATAAGGGATTTAAAGAGTTTTTTTCCCTGAACACGAAGTAGAACTACTAGCAAGGAAATGCTGCAAGTGGTAGTCCAGCCCCATCTGCAAAGGCAGCTCCTTTCTGGGGGACAGAACCAAAAGGAAGGGTGCCTCCAAAATCCCTTAGAAAAGTAAAAAGCAACAAAGAAGGGATAATGCCAACAACCTTGCAGGCAAGTTCACGAGGTAACGAGAAAGGACCTCTCTGCTTTACAAACAGTCCAGCACCCTTCCTATTCCTAATCTCCTTCCCATAACACAGCAGCAGGATTTTGTTTTTTAATTCTCCTGTCCTGTTAACCACAGCTGCTGCTGCATGCTCCTTTCTCAGTGACTTACTCCCTTATGCCCAGAAAGCCAGACAAGCAATTTGAAGGGTCCAGGCAGTATTCAGCTGGGCTGCAGGATGAATAAGGAGCCACAGATCCAATTTCTTCAGTGACATGTAAATATAACAATTCTAACAGCTCTCTACATATGCAGTTCAGAATAAGAGTTAATAAGAAGAAAAAACCCAGGCAGCAAGTGAGTGAAGACAAGCAATTTGAACTCACTCTCTGTGCCAGACTGAAATCATACGAGAGCTCCTAGGGCTTGACCTGCGAACAGCATTTTAAATTCATTTTTTCTATTGTAAAAAACAAAAAAACAACTGGACTAAAAACAGATGCTAAAAAGGAGCTACCACCATAAGAGAAGATGGATTCTACTAAACCTAGAAATCTCAAAATACTATGGAAAAATCATTTATGAGTACTACTATTTCCTTAGAATCTTCGAATAATTTATGTTGGACAGGACCTCTGAAGGTCATCTGGTTGAACCTCTTGCTCAAACCAAGGCAAACCTTAAAGTTAATCAAACTCTTTGTACAGTAAGTTTGACATACTAGAAAAGAATCACAAAAAGCAGAATATACAAAAATAATATGAACTAATTATGAAAGTACTGTATTCTAAAGCGATAGCACATGCATTTATTACTAAGAAACTACTCAGATAATTCAGATGTATAGCTGCGTATGAAGCACAAGTTCATAGCTGGCAGACATACTATTGTGGGAAAACTGTACTAGATTTTTCAGACATAACCCACTTTACCTGAAGAATTTATACAGATAATATATATATATTTTTACTGCTTTATCAAATCTGGCTTACACTATCATAAAAAGGGGCTGAAAAATTATTTCACTCAAAGGTATTACTTTGCAGTTTAGCAGAGCACATAATTACACAGCTTTCCTAGTATTCAGTCTTCCTTTTTCCCTCTCATTTATCCTGTATTACCAAAAGTATTCTCCCTTTGCTCTACATAATGCTTCAAATTCTTGTAGACTTAAGGTGCCTACTCATTAAATACAAGAACCTCTGAGGCCACTTTATCCAAAAATTACCTTTTAAATGTATCAAAAACACCTGAATCATCAAAGTTAATGGCATCAGGGTGTCCAGGAGGTAGACACAGATCTCCAAGATGCATTTCACAGCATGGAATGCCATGCTGTACCACAGTCAAGCTTGGATAAAAAGATGACCAACCTGAAGTGGTAAAGAGTTAAATTAGACAAACGGCCAGACAATCTCTCTAGTTCTTAACTGGAGCAATCCTATATCTCTAAATGATATCATTTTATAAAAATGTTCTGAGGTAGTTTCTTTCACCCAAAGGAAAGATCAGAAACAGTTACTCAGGGAATTCGTACTGCAAATAGTTTATTTTTATCTCAAGTGAAATCTCATTCTAGCACAAAAAGTAATCAAAACCTGGAAATTTTTACCATCACAAGTTCCATTTTTAGCAAGTGAGAAAAGCCTCCCTTATTTGCAGCTCTCCTTTCTCCCCCCGATTTTTCTGCTTTCCTGAGCTCCATTTATATACTTGATCAAATCTTTCCTTACAAGATATGCAGTATTTCTGTAGCTTTACAGCCTTACAGTTTTGTTTGTTCAAATTCTGGACTTCTTTACAAAGATAGTAAATTGATTCTACAACACCGCTTCTAACAATTTCTTGAGCAACATGGGACGCCAATAGAATCTGCAACCACTTTCTAAGAATATTTTAATATATAACCAAGTGTACTTCTAGTACTTCATACCTTTATTTTTAACATAGAAAGGATGATCGAGTCTGCATTCTACTGTAAGCAAGCCATCTTCCACTGTGCCAGGATCAAAAGTCAGCTTCAGCACTGACTCACCAAAGGAAATGCTTTCTTCATGAGAAATCAACTTCAAACCATCAGAACCATAGCCCTGTAAATATAAAGAGAGTTCAAAATTTTTCCCCCAAGAAGAGCATATACTATAGCTCTGTATTCATCATCTTATGTTATATTAAAAAATACCAACATTTGAAGCGCTCTCGCTAGAAATTAATAAAGACAATATAAGATTCAAAACATACCTAAATGAATTCAGTTCAATTGCTTTCTAGCAAGATACTCAAATAGTATAGCGATGAGCTCTAGGCAAGTTTAGTACAAACCTGTCTTCCTGAGACAGTAATTAAAGGCACAGGGGTAACATAAGAAACTAAATATTTGCTACAGGTATTGAAATGAATTTATTACAACTAACAGCTACCTTGTAAGGACTCACTGGGAGATTTTCCTCTTTTCCACAGCTTTCAGATCTCGCAAAATCTTCAACATCCTGCCATTCTTTATTGCGTCCTTTATGAAAGCACAAACGAGAGCCTAACAGATTTTTTCAAGAAAAAAAAAAAGAATAAAAGATCAGTGTTATGTAAAAGTCTGTTTAAAAAAAAAAAAGACAAGACAAAACACATACTTATTTGATGATACACGTTATTTTACCTTTTAGAAAACAATGCCAAACAGTTGAGGGCCAGGAATGGCACCATCCTAAATCATCATCATCTGAAAGTGATGACATGCAGAAAATGCCAGATTCTGATTCACTATTAGCCTATGAAAAAAAGCAAAACGGTGATGATATTTTACTGCAGAAGATTTTAGTGCTAGTCTTACATGTCTTTAGACGCATTCTCTAATTTGCATCTGTGTCACCATTCTGCCTTAAATACTAATAGGAATGTAACATAAAGACAAAGTTTCCAGAAATGCAGTAAATGAGAATGAAGTATTTTCATCTCCTTTTCTCAAAATGTGCCATCCTGAAATTTTTGGGTTTCATTCCCTGAGATTCTTTTTGCACCTATGGATTATCTTAGGCTTAGGTACAAGCAGTTTACAAGCTATCATTCCTTGGTCATCCACAGAATCACTCAAAGCACACATTACTCTATGGCCAAATTACTGAAAAGCTGTAGGGCCAAGTCAGTTCTAGATAAATCACGGAGAAAAACCTCAACGTCTTTAACAGACACATTTCAGACACAAATTAATACACAGGAAAGGGAGAAGCAGGACTGACAGTCTTTGTGTGTCTAAAAGGAGATGGTTCTGTACTTCCTTTTCAAGACAACAAACAAGTTAATACATTTTTTAAAGCTTGCTATAGTAAGAACCAGAAGAGAAGCAGAGCTTTCTTAGAATGTGATCTCTTCACAAAAGTGTGGACTCTATGATGTAGCACTACAAGCCTACTGTATTTGGTAAAAAGAAAAGTAACAGAAAATCTGGCTTAAGTAGAAATGGTATTAGAAATAAACAGATGATTTTTTAAAACTAGTTTCTCTTTTCAAAAAGCTTAACCCATTACTCATGCATCTTTATTTTAGAAATGTTTCAGCACAACTCACCCTTTCATGTCTGACTGATGTTTCATCCAAATCATTCTTGGAAAAGTTAGGATCATTCTTGGAGGATCCTGGTGGAGGACGTGCATAGGAATGTAAACTTTTGCTTGTAGCTATTATGTGAACAGGAGATGATCTGCAACAGCAAAATGTATTTTAAAATATCTCAGATTAAGACAACACAAGACTTAAAAGCATTTTAGAGTAATGGCAGCTATATAACAAATATTTCTGTTTGCATGAGCTGAATACCAAAAAAACTTCCCACACACCAATATTTAAATGAGATGATTAAAGGGTGCAAGCTCAGGCAAAGGAAGTATTTAGCATGACTCCTGCATAACTTCTATATACCACCCAAATGACAGTACTACCTCCGTGTCAGCATCTCCTTGTCACAATGCTGAAGTTTTTACAAATATCTTGAATACCCCATTCTTAGAGTACATAAAGACATCTGCTCTGTCCTAATGATTAAATCCCAACTGCATTACTGTTAACAGTACTGCATTTAATTTTATTATAAATCTGAGACCAAAGCTGTACAATAAAAGGTGAAGCCCAGACATTTCTAAGATCCCACACTGCTTCTCACAGCCTTATGGAATTTACATATCACAAATCCGAAACAGTATCAATAAAAAATACATTGCATTAGGTTTCCAATTAGCTCTGTTAAAAAAAATCTGAAGTCAGTGCACTAGTAAGTATTAAGAATTTAACGTAACAAATTCATCTTAATTTTTCATCTGCTGCTTCACATGAGGTAAGTGCCCATAATCTTCAAGCCTTCTGTGGTTAAGCAATGTCCTTATACCATCCTACCCCATTCCTGGCTGGCAATTAAGTAGCTTTTGCAACAGGCTCTGAAACACAGAGATCTGTGCAATCTTCTGCAGAAGAATACAGTTACTATATAGAAAGGTCAAAAATAGGGCTCCAGTTCAAAGTCAGAGGGTGTGAAGAGCGAAGGGAATGCTTCTGGAGACATAATATTACAAACCTTAGAGTTCAAACTTGAAATGAATGTCAGTACCTGTTATAAAAAGAGCACTGCATCAAAGGACTCTGAGGACTCGTGGCTATATTTGCTAATTCTGTCAACCAGTTCACCCCATTCTCACAAGAATAAGCACTTTCTGAATTGCTGTTTGAGGTATGTTGGTTCCACGAAGGCCTTGAACATTCCTGATGTGAAACATCAGCACCAAGCTGAAAAAGTGCAGGTGGGGTAGAATCTGTCTGCACGGCCTGTAGTTCAGGCAGATCATCTACAAACAAATGCACAAATTACCATAATTATACCCATTGATAAATTCTAGTTGACACCAAATCTTGCAAATAAAAAGGAACCACAATGAAGTAATTAATTTTATTTTCTCGTATCACAATTACCAACATTTCACAAACCCTATTCATAATACTGACAAAATGACCACAGAAATAATCACATCTCTAGTCTATTATACATTCATACAAGCAATTTAAGAAAAACATTAAGTAACTAGATAAAAATGTAGTTCTGGTTTTAAAGTTTTTACCGGACTGACTAGTTTACACAAAATTGTACTGCAGAATTATGCAAAAGTAGCAACATGCTTCACTAAAATACTGAAACATTCAACAAAAGACAACTAAATTAATCTGTCCTAGCAGGTGTGACACTAAAAACTGTCAACATCAGGGGCTGTACAGGGTAAAAGTTTTCCATGTTTCCACCAGGAAACCAGAATTAAGTAACTCAGAAGTCATGAAAGCTGGGTATACAGCCTGGTAGGGGTGAACTCCTATCAATAATCTACACATTTCACATGTTATATAGAATAGCAGAAGAGAGCCCAGCTTGTTAACAGAAGTCTGTTACATGCTCTCGTGTAACTAAGTGCTGTTATTCCTAATCACTCCACGACTTCAATTAAATGTGCTAATATTTCATTGATTCTATCAATGCTCTCTAATGTACGTGCTATTTTTCCCCAGTATATGAGAACTGAAGCTAGATGTTCCTCTAACCCAGAATCTCTATTTGCAGCTGATCTAAAGCAGCACCATTTCCCTTTAGGAGGAGCTCATGAGCTTTCTGTTTTTCTTGTGCCAAAAAAAACTCCTCTGGAGATTAGGAGCAGAAATCTGCAGCTCTGAGTTTAAGAACACGTTTAAGTCAACAGGCCAGTGTGTCAGAATTGGAAATGAGATAAAGGGAAAAGCGACTGCAAAATAAGACCTTCAGATGTCACAATTCCCTGATCAAGTTAAAAATCAGTAATCTCATTCAGTCAGCTTCCGGTAATTTCACTATAGGAAAACTACCACAAACTTCAGAATTTTGCTGCTTCTGAAAAAGTCATGTTATTTACCAAGTTCCATGTGTTCATCACAGGATGCATATCCAGGAGAAGAGGGCAGGTTTTCATTACACTTCAGCAACTCCAGTGACTCATTCATCCCTGAAGTTCTCTTGTCCACTACCAGAAGGAGTTTCTGAACTGCATTAGGCATTTGATTTGTCTTCACCTCCCACACCATGTTAGGATGCTCCAAAGTATCTGACTTTAAAGAGACAGAGGTTAAAAACTTGTATACACATAAACTGTTCTAAGTTGCATCTGACAGGCTACTTCATTACCAGAACCCTAAATCCTCCATAATCTGTTGAGAATCACAGCATAATTTCGCTTGAAAGGGACCTCTAGAGATGATCAGGTACAATCCCTGCAGAAAGTAGAGCCAACTCTGAAGTATGATTAGGCTGCCTGGAGCCCTGGCCACTTGAGTTTCTAGTATCTTGAAGGATGGAGATTCCCTGACACTTCTCAGGAACCTGTTCCAGTGACCACTCTTGCTGTAAAGAAGTTGCTCCTTATGCATGGTTTGAATTTCCCTTGCCACAGCCTATGCCCATTGCCTCCAAGAGTCTGGGGTCATCTCCTCAACCACCACTCAAGCCAAGGTAAGCAACGTTCACTTGGTACCCTGAGCCATGCACCCTGTCACAGAAGGCAATCAGACAGGTCGGACAAGATATGCCTTTGGTTAATCCATCCTGGCTATTCCCAGTCACCTTCTTGCCTTGTAAGAGTCAAGGACACGGCTGTCAGGAGGATCTGCTCCACAATCTTCCTGAAGGCTAAGGTTAGGCTGACCAGTCTGCAGTTTCCCCACATCCTCCTCCTTGAAGCCAGGTGTGACACTTTCTTTTTTTCCAGTAATGGGGAGCCCTCCCACCACCAAATCCACCTCCTTTCAGACACCGTCCTCACAACGACACTGGCCAGCTGCCCCTGACGCATCGCATCTGGTCTCACCGACTCGTGTGTGGCTGGCTCATAGAACTGGCCTGTCCCTAACTTGCTCTTCCTCTACCATAAATAAACACAGCTTACTACGAAAGAAAATCTGAAAAGTCTACCACATGCATGTCCACTAAGTAAGCTATCATGTACCACATTAGAGAAATACAAACAATAGCTAAAAACAGACTTAAGATTTCCATATGAAACAGTAAGCCTATCATCCTAAAAGTTCCCCTAGTGTAACACATAAAAAGCCATCTGATAACCATTACAAAAAAACCCCCCACCTTTATTTTAATAAACAGTTAAAAGATATTGTGTGTATACAGCCAACGTTAACAATATTCCAGGCTTTTACTCATTCTATGAATTTGTTTCATTCATTTTGCAGCTTGTCCTGTACATAATATAGTTCAGATATAGCCCTTTGAACTCCATACTGGCCCTACCAAAAGAGGCTTACTGACTTAACTGACTTAATCAGTTTATTTTTTTACTGGAAAATCTCTAACCTTCTCATCTCCCCATCTTTCAAATACATGCAAAACCTATATAAACTTGCATTCCAAACATAAAAAGATGTTTGGTCCTATTCAAATGGCACTACTACATAAGCCACAACAGTGTAGTTCTGATTTTGAGGAGGTGGAGAGGGAAGGTGAGAGAAATGAGAATATACAATCAAATAAACTATCAACAGCATGTGTATTTCACCTCTAAGAAGCATCTTTAATGCAAATTATTCCTCTATCACCCATGAGGGACAGTAAAATTACAGAACACCACAAGAGCAGAAAGCTCAGTCATTTCTGAACAGAAAAATCAGACCTCAGTAGTACAAGTCAGGACCTTGAAGATTACCTCCAAGTAGTCAACACTGGAAAGTCACTCCTTGTTTTTCTGGCTTGTCTACGTCCTTCCTTTTCCCCCTTTGGCCTTGTTTTTCCCTCTATTTTTTCTTTCTTTCCCATTTTGCTGCCAAAATGAACGAGCTAACTTATTTTGGGAAAGTCACCCTCTCCTTCCTTCCTGCCAGCTGCAAAGATTTGAAAGTACCTGCCTGGCATCCTAACACACTGAAGGTCAGAGATAAGGTACAGATAAAACACTCTGGTCTGACAGGAAAGATAACTTGTTTGAGACATGAATTGTTCTTCCAAGCCACAAGAATTTCTCTAAACCAAAGCCACCCATGTACAAAAGCCAAAAAATCCTCTAACGAATGAATTAAAAAGAAAAACAAAAGAAGTGCCCAACTCTACTTTTCAATTTTTTTATTCTACTTGATGAAAGCCTGCTTTGGACATCATGTGCTTCTCTTATCCTCAGCCTTTCAATGTGCTGGAACATTAAGGGGAATGGTCATTAACTAGCTTGTAAAGATTTTTTTTTTAATTCAACTTCATGCTCAAAACTTGTTGCAACAGATGTTTTCTAGAAGTGTGCTTCAGAGGACTACAATTACTGCCATTTTCTTTAGAGGCTAAATGAATTTATTTACGAATTTGCGCTTCAAATTAAGTCAATTTATCACGCTAAAGCAAATGGCAATATTAACAAAGAGCTTATTAATTAAACCATGTCTATTTTTGAGTGACAAAGATAAATTCGGGACAAAAGTAAATAAAGACTGTGGCCGAGAAGGGGTTCAGCAGGAACTGGGCAGCGTCCACCCAAACCGCATCGTGCAGGAATGCCTGGGTGGAAGTGCTTCCCGTGGTTTTCCTTCTGGTATTTGCCTTCCTTCCCCAACCTACCACCGAAGTCTCAGGCAAGGTCTATGCCTGCAGCAATTCACTGGATGAAGTTTAATACGGTGAACAGCTTCTCCAAGCAAAACATAACATACTGGCAAGACTGGATCTACACCAGGGACTTTTATTGGCACAGCTGCTTTGATCAAGGATCCTCGGTCCACATCCCCAACTCGCGCAGCCGTGCCAGAAAACCGCCGCAGAGGCACAGCCTCCGCGGAGCACAGAGCATGATTCATGATGTTTTTGCAAACACGGCCTTTTAGCGTTACACAGCCCGAACCGTGCAGCCTCTACCCAACTCCATCGGATGTCCTCCCCCCGCGCCCAAACGCCCGTCCCAGAACAAACATAAGGAAGGCATTTACACCGCAATTAAAGGCGGGTGAGCACGCACCAGTGCGTCACCCCGAGTTTCGGACGCGGGGGGCCGCAAGGGAGCCCCTTCCCTTCCCCCCCCCCCCCCCCCCCCGCCGGTCCCAGGCCCCGCCCGGGAGCGCGCCCCCCCGCCCCCCCCCCGCCCGTCATGTGATCCCCGCCTGGACGCTGCCCTTGTTTATAAACTCCTGCCGGCAGCGCGCATGCGCGCAAGCCCCATTCATTCACAACTGCGTAACAGCCCGGCCCGGCCGGGGGGGAGGCGGCGGGGGCGCCCCCCCGACCCCCCCCGCCCCGCGTCCCCCCAGACCCCCCCGCCCGCCGGCAGCCCCCGGGCCGGGCCGCCCACCCCACCGCCGCGGGGCTCACCCGCCCCAAAACCCACCCGCCGCCACCTTCCTCCTTCCCCGAACGGCCGCCGCTCCCGCGGCGGGGCACAGCGCCCTCGCCCTGACAGACCCGGGCGAGCCGGCGGGGGGGGAAGGGAGAACAAAAAAAACCACGGACAACCGCTCCATCCCGCTTGCTTTCGGGGTCTGGCGCCGCAGGCAGAGCGCCCCGAGGGGGGGCCGGCGCCCCCGCAGGTCCCAGCCCAGCAGCGCGGGTCCGCGGCGGCGGCCGGTGAGGGAAGGCGCCCGGTAAACAATGTCCGGGCTGTCGCCGTCGCCGAAAGCCGGGACCCAGCGGCCTCCTGGGCTCGGCCCGCGGCCGCCGCCGCTCCCCTCCGGCCCGGCGGAGCCCGCCCGCCCCGCTCCGGGGCCTCGCAGCCTCCCGAAAGCTGCAGCTCGAAACTTTGTAGCACTTACCAAACCCGTCGCCATTACCAAATTCCTGTCGGCTCCCCCCCCGCCTCCTCCCCACACGAGAGTCCCGCCCGAGCCTGGCGGTGCGCGGCCGCCGAGTGGCCGAAGACGACGTTGCTCAAGTCGCAGCCGCTCTCTATTGGCTGCCTGGCCTGCCTGTCAGGAATCCACCCGGAGGGCGGACATGTTTTGACTCTCCTGCGCAGCGGATTGCACCGCGCTGCACATCAATCACCCCCAGGCGGCATCCCGATTGGCCGACGCCTCCGCCGATTGGCGGAGGGGCATTCTGGGAGCTGTAGTCCTGCCCGCCGCCGCCGCCGGCCCGCCGGGACGCGGTAGGACGACAGCCCCCAGGATGCCTCGCGCGGCGCCCGGCCGACGGTAAACAAGAGTCGGAGGGACACGTGTACCCGCGCCGCCGCCGCGATCCCGACAGGCGCTGCCGGGCCTGGCGCTGCCGCGGGCAGGGCGGCGGAGAGCGCCCCCCCCCCCCGCCCCCCCCCGGCGGCGGGAGGGCCCGTCTGCCTCCCGCAGCTCCCCCGGGCCGCGCCCGGGCCCCGACATGGCGGCGGCAGCGGGGAGGGGGTGCCCGGGCCCCGGCTGGTGCCCCCCCGCGGCGACTCCGGGGCGCCCGGTACCCGTCGTGAGTTACCGCCGTCCGTCGGCGCCCCGGCGCGCTGTGACGACACGGGCCCCCCTCGCCTTTCGCCAAATAAAGGCCGCGGCGTGCGGAGGGTAAAGGAAGTTGCTAAAGGTCAGGGAATGAGTCAGCAGCTCCGGCCGCTGCCTCCGTTTCCTTTCGTTAAAAAGACCTGGGTGGTAGCGTAGGTCCGAAATACAAGTTGGTGGGGGAAAAAAAGAAATAATTTTTTTTAAAATCCACGCAGGTTTATCTGTCCGTTAGCGTCTCCCAGGCATTCCCATAAATCTATTGCGAAAATAACGTCCTGGTGTGGTTCGACATCTGTCTTACTGACAGCGAAACGAGACTGCAGATGCTGCAAGATTTGCCGACTTGGGCCGTGACTCGGGGAGATGGCGGAGATAAGAAGGGGCTCCTGCTCATCTTCCAAGCCCTCATCGTAGCATACATTACTATGCATGATCCGATACAAAGCAAATACACACACAATTCACAAATAATCAACAGCATTTTAGAAATAGATGGAGAGTTTCAAGATTTTGCAACTATTGGGATTTTTTCCAAGAAAAGCATTTCTTCCTCATCCTATTTTCAACATCATCATTCGTGCAAACATGTTCTAAATCCTGTATCAGAGATTTTGTTGTAATCTGGTGTCTACAACAGCTCTGACTTCCAGGCATGCTAACAGAATTGTGCAAGAAAATAAGCAAAAAAAAGTTAACTATTACAATTTAAAGAGAAATGGTTCTGTACTTAAGAGTTCTCCACAAGCTTTGTATCCCATGAAACATGCCGCTAGTGGCCACTAGAGGGAAAGCTGGTTTTGTTGTTTCCAAGAAAAACAATTAAATCACACACACCAAAATTGTAGTTGGCATCAAAACACAGATGCCATTGGCACATCGGTTTAAGATTTGGCTTTTCCAGGAAGTAACAGTTTGTCTGTTAGTAAAGTCATCACCATCTGTAGGCACTATTTGAAGAGAGACATTACCTTCAAAAATATGCAGTATCTTCTGTGGTGTGAATTGGAAATTTTTACTTTTTATAAGTATATGTGCAAGTTTAGCCTAAAAAAATAGAGTAGAAAAACCAATCCCATGGAATTTAACTAAAAATCTTCTGTGCTTACTCACATAACAAACCAACACTTCACAGATCATTTTCCCAGTTTAAAAAAGCAAGAGTTATTTGAACAAAATGCCTCCAGGAAAAATCTAGAAATTAATGTTGAGATTCAGCTATTAAGTGACTAGACAGCTCATTATAATATCAACTGTCTAACCCTACATCCCACAAGGTCAGATTTTTCCTATATTAGAATTCAGACTTTTCGTAAATAACTGATACATCTTTATATAAGAAAGCTTTCGTGGCATCCTCTCTCTAAAATACATTTATTTAATAAATTGAAAACTGGTAAACCAGGAATCATCTTTTTTACACCACTCCACAATAAAATCAGCTTTAAAGCTGTGTTCCTTCCTCCCTTTCCCCTTTCTCTTTTGATCTTCCTTATACGTCTAAACAGCCTTTAGGCTCTTCAGAGAGAGACCCAAGCTTCTTGGGTTTTTAATGAATTTTGCTGTGGACCCTGCATTTCCAGATTGAGGCTTGGCAGAAGACCTGTGTATGCAGATGTCTCCATTCTGCAAATAGACTACTCTGCTTGTACAGCCATTTGCGAGGTAAACCCCCCAGTTTACTCTTCTGAAAGCTCCGTCTGGCACACTGTGGAAGGTGGAGAGCTCAGAGGCTGGATCACACAGCTACAGAATATATGAAATCCCGTCTCAAGCCCCATCAGATCCTTCAGACTGTTGGCCTAAAGGTTCATACCTTGTTATGGAGCACGTTTCCACCCCACTATGTACTTTTTCTACCCAAAAGGAAAAGTGTTTTCCCCAAACAGTGTTAAATCTATCTGCCGTGAAGGTTCAGAGTTCTCTACAAAAACTTAGGCATGAGTGGTAGGTGTGAAGCCCAGTCCTCTGAGATCCACTGGCCCAAATTCCAGACACAGGTCTAGACAAGTAAATACCACTGCTGAATAAGAGCCTCGATATCACACTTACCATCTATGGCATACCCAGAAAGCACAAAAATATGAATCCTACCTAGGACTGAGATTAAAATCTTCTAAAGATGAGTGTCTGATTTGTTTTGAGATTCTAAAAACAGACACGTAACAGCCTTCCTATTTTCAAATCTACCTTTTCTCCTTTGCATACAGTAAATTAACATTTACTCAGTGAGGATGTAAGAGAAAATGAGTAAAAGGACAGGTAGTCCATGCAGTAGATGGCAGCAGGACACGTAAAACTATCAAAGCTTACTTACTATCCCCCTTGGTTGAAGTCAAATATGTATCTTCTAAATTTCACAATTAAGATTATGTCAATGCCATATTCCTTGCTTTGCATGCCTAGTGTCTAATTAAATCATTACTCCCCCTCCACACACCCTACGTCACCTTATACTCCATGCCCAAAATGAATGGGTGCTCAGAGAATGAATCAATACTGCATAACACGGACATTGTTGGTAGCTTTGCTGATTCAGTTGCTTCTGCTGTTGTAAGAGAGGTAGAAAATAAGGTGGGGGATTGGGAAGCATTAGTTGCAACTTCCTGTCACATTACAGATGGCTACCAAGAAGCACAAAATAAGCAGGAGAGACTACGGAAACAGAAAAAAGATAAATTCGCATCCTAGCTATTTACCTCTTAAAATTGCCAGCCACAAAGTTAAGAAACCACAAGGTAGATTTTAAAAATGCATAGTATTACAAAGTCATACTAGTAAAATATATATTATACATTGGGTTTGTGCCTACCTCTACTTTTATTCTCTCCTGTCCAATGCCAATGTCCTCTCCTGCCCTTATGACACAGCTGCTACTGCTGACTCTCTGAAATACAGTATATCATTATTTTAATTCTGCTACAGGAGCTTTCACATCCACATGTAGACATCCACCCTCGGCAATTAACTAAATACTCCCCAGACATCAGAGCAACCCTGCTCACCAGAGCTTCCACTTCTACCCAACATGGCAGCCTCTGTTCTGCAGCCATTCTGCCAGACCCTCTCACATCAGTTTTCTCCTTTCACAATGACTTCTGTATCTCCTAAAGCTATTCCTACTCCTTCCCTCTTCTCACAGCTTTTTGTGGCTAGCTGCAGCAGTGGTTGGCTCTCTCCACCTTCCTAATGACAACTCCAGGCATGCCACCCCCACGTTTCACCTCTTTAATCTCCTCACAGAGGATGCCGTTTGGAAAGCAGAGCAGAGGAACAGAGGATTTGTTGCTCCCAGGAAAGATCTTTTTTTCTTGATTGCTAGAATTGAAGCTTCGCTTGCCTCCTGCAGTGGTTCAGGTTGGGGAGAAACAGAATAAATAACAGGCCAGAGAGGTTTGGGTTTTTTTTTTTCCCTTCCAAGACAGGTCAGGAATTAATGACAAATTTATTTCATGTCATTATGGCACAGATCCCAGTTTCAGCTAAACTTTTATCACCTGCAAAGGTAGAGCAAGACAAAAAATGACAATAGGATCAGGAAAAGAAAAAACAAAAAAAAAAACAAAAAAAACAAAAACAAAACACACACAAAAAAAAAAACCCAAACCAAAAAAAAAAAACAAAACCTGACATATCAAGAAGCAATCCAGAAGAGTGATAAATAGGAAAACCCTCTATTCCAGCTCAAAGCTTGCAGAAAAACAAGTCAAGAAGAGACTACAGATGACTTGTAAGTTCCCTCTATGCTGGCTGGTAAATTAAAATGCCAGGGAGTGTTCCTGGGCACTGGACTACAATCATCTGTACTCTAAATTTTTTTAGAATAGCCCTGGCAGTTTTTGCATGGGCCAATAGCAAATAATTTTCGGATATGGTTTGGGAGCTACCATAGGCAGAGGACTATTCTCTGTTGGCCATCCATGCATGACCACACCATACAGAAAGCTGGAAAAAAAGCTTGTAAGACAGCTTATAAATGAGCCCACACAAATACTGGAAAATGGTATGACTGGTGGCCATTCAGTGTCTCAGTACTAGCAAAGAGTCTCAGGCACATAAAATTTCCTGCTATGGATGTAACCATACAGATGCAGCCAAAAACTAAAGGCACAGTGAAGCTAAGATTGTTTAAGATCGTCACACCACCTGACTCCACAAGGACAAAGCAACAAAAAGAAGATATAGCTTGGGGATAAGTTGAATGGCTTTTTCCAAATAAGACATTTATCAGAACTGAGTTTCCAGCATCTTCAGAGATGTGGGGGAGCAGGTCCCAGAGGCCTGCTCTGCTGCCAGGGAATTAGTCCTCCACAGAGAGACCTGCAGAGAGCGTTACCCTTTCCCAAAACTTCATAGCTGCTCAGCTGAAAAAATTCAATACTCTCAAAGAAGAAAGGACAGAGTATTCATATCATGCCATGATGCTATTTTTAGGCTGTCCTAATTTCATTTACCTCAATTAAAAAGGCTGAGTCAGCAGATACTGTCAAAATGGCCTAGCAGAACCCAGCGTCAGAATTTTTCACAGAGTTTTGACTGGGCACAGTTTCTTTTATGAAGCAGTTTGGCCTTTCTCTCTTCCCCGTTCCCCCACACATACATATACCTCTCCCAATTCTAAGGAAGAAACACAACGCTACCCATGGTATTCACACAGCCATGGCAACACCATTACTGCACCCCAGCTCAGCTTGATTTGCCATCGTAGAAGCGACAGGGACGGGACAAAGGGGATGAAGAAGGGAGTCACTGCCCAGTCAGCCAGACCACTGTGTCCCAGCACAGACCCAGCCAGTCACTCCTCTTGCCTTACATCCCGCTACTGCCACTGGCTCTTCACCTGGCTGTCAGAATAATGATAATTTAGAAGGAGAGAGAGAAATGGAATGAAAGAAGAGACAATGTTAAAATGTAATTTTCTTTGGGCTTTTCATATCCTACCAAGTTATTCAGCTTCCCTTCAGTCCACAAAGTGAGTGTCCTGCCTGTTAAGCATCTTTCTGAGCCACAGAGTAGATTAAGAACTTGGAAACAGACTTGGTATATATCTGAAGGAAATCCAACTCCCAGAATGATTGGAAAAATGGTCCTAAATTTTGTAAGACACTCAACAGCACAGATCTGTACATACTCAGCATACAAAGAGGCAATTCCTCCCAGAGAAAACTGCAGTAATATTTATTTGAGGACTACAGACACAGGAAAGTATCTTAGAAACTCCAAAAAAAAAAATACATACCTATAACCATCACATGTATGAATGGCTAAAAAGAGCTCTGAACTAACATAAAAACTTTAGCAAGAGCATGTAAGGATGTCCATGCTGTGGCAAACTGATTTTCACCACAGCACTTTGTTTAGCAAAAGCTATCACATGCAGCAAGCATCTGAAAAAAGATGACTAGGAATTTGATGTGCCAGGTCTGTGACCTGCAGATACTGATTTTGCGTATCTGGGAACTCTTGATATTGAAAAACAATAATGCTTGCCATGGAAAGTGTGTCATAAACTACAAAAGGACACAAATCATGATGTAACTGATCCCATAGTCACCTTATAGATGGCTTAAGGCACCAAACATTTCAAGCAAAACAAAACAAAAACACCAAAACCAAACCAAAACCAAACCCACCATTCCAGCAAGGACCAGAATAGTCTTTACTGAATACAAAAGACAACACGAGGAAAGAAGATGGAGTGACAGTGGTTTAGGTTGTAGATGGTTTCACAATGCTCTTCACAGCTTTGGCCCAAGATTTCCACCATCAGTCACTTCTGGACCTCAGACAGGAGATCCAGAAGCAAATGATTTCAGAAGTGTTTATTCCAGATGAACTTGAATGAAATCTCATGAAGCACAAACACATGACATTTAAAAAATGACAGCATCAGCACTAGGACCAAGGAAGCTTGCTTTCCTCAGGGCTTGTGTCCTGTGATCAACTGAGGGCTGCGGTCGAATTATTTTCCCCGTGGCTAAGGCATTTGTAAACATTTGCTGTCATGTGGATTCTCTTTTGCTTAGTAACACATGAGCCCACAAATGCCCTTCTCATACAGGATTTCTTTCAGGCTTTTCTCTTCTCACCCAGTGGGGCATATTTTCAACAAACTCCTTGGAGCATTTTTTTTTCCCCTCCCTCTTTAGAACTTAGCCATCTGTCAAATTCATTTAAATCATCTGCAGAATTATAAATTGCTGGTGAGGTTGCGGAGAAAGGAGAGAAACAAACTAACGCATACATGCCAAGTAATTGCCAAAGTCCTTTTCCTTTAGCGACCTGACTACAAACAAGGACAATAAAAATCTTTAATAACAGAAGCATCAGGTAATCTAAGTATGGACACAGACAGCCTTATAAGGTAAACATGACAGAGTATTGTTTAACATTATTAGAACTATCTACCTTTTTTTGAAAGGTCATTAAAAATCAGTGACTTGGTATGGTTTCCTTCTTAGGACAAACACTTGCCACAATTATGATGTGAAGACTGGACTGTGAAGTGTACATATGAATAGATTCAGGAGAAGTCCCAAGCGAGGGATTCCTCCTGACTGAGGAAGGTTATAATGATCTGGACGAAACTTAAAAAGCAACAATTTATTACTGTTGGTTAAACTTCCCTGAATTCACCAAGAAAAAGAAAATTCCAGAAATCATCCAATCCCCAAGAGCAACACAATAAAACTGCTGCAACATGAAGCTGTACTTTGGGACTCAGAAAATCCGAAGTCTCTGATTATCTTAAATTTGTCACTCCACAGCTTTTTCCCAGCTAAAAACTACAAGCAAATCATTGAATACAAAGTAGCTATGACAATTACCACACCAACAGGTCATCTATTCTGAGTAGACAGAGCACCTGCATTAACATCATTTATGAAAATCAACATGAAAGTGTTAAGAATTATGAATGTTTTAATAAATGAATATAAACAGGTCATTTGTAACTTTATGATAATGGAATTAAAACACAACAATATCAATAAACATAGATTTTTATATATAAAAGTGTCGTTTATTGTAAGGAAACTTTAAATATAACCAACAATATTGAAAATATCGTGACTGGCATTTATGGCCTTGATTGTAGTTTACTGCCATACAAGAAATTTCTAGCATTTTTCTTAATCACATCAAGCTAGTGCAAAATATAGGTAGCTTTTAGAGATTAAGCGTACAGAATGACATAGATTTTGGTTACCTGATATTTCCTTCTAGTATAACAGGCTTCTCTTTTTTCCATAAATCAAAAGTACAAAGGCAAGTTATCATAGCTGCAATTATTCATACCAGGTTTCTAGGTAAAAAAAAAAATTACATTTGTAAATTTTGCTCAGACTGTATTTTGTTAGGAATCTGACTTATAATTTATACCATACTGTATGGTACAAATTATATATCGTTATCATATAATCATAATCTCATAAACAGGTATGATTATATAAATTGTCAGAACATATCACTAACTATAGGATAATAATAATTACATCAACATACACAAATATATGGCATTAGAAAAGTCATTATCTAAGAAGGAAAGATGTTATAATTCAGGTGTTTGAAACAGGGCACAAGTAGCCTTCCTGCAAGTCTTGTACTATCATTTTGGCAGAACTACTGCCAATCACCATTATGTGCACTAGCTTTCCATGTACATCAAGAGACAGGTCAGTAAGCAGTATTAAAATTGTACTGTGCCTGAAATTTCCAGTCACAGCCCCTTGTAAGCAATGAGCCCTGTGCTCCTAATTAAGATGATATTCTCTCTCCTCAGTCTCAGAAGGTATCCCATGCTATTATGGCTAAAAAGATATTATTTTATGATGACCTACAGGTTTTTGAAAGCAGGACATGTTAGCTTTAACAATGACATACTTTCCAGACTTGTGCAAAGCTTCTGAAGTATTGATCTTTCAAATTAAAAATATTTTCGTACTTCCTGATAAGGATTTTTCAAGTACAAGCTTAGTTTAGCATGGCTTTCGTCATTAATCACTTCAGTAATTGAATCTGGTCTTTGATAGCTAAGATTAGACTGCAAGAAGAGAGATATACAGAGACCATTTCATTTGAAATAGGTAAAAGATTTAACAGATAAAAAAGGTGATATCTAAAGAAAAAAAATTTAACTAGAGAACAAGCATAAAGACAAAATGCATAAATATAAAACAAGGGAGAAGAAAAACAATATAGATTGTGTATGATTAGGTAGAACATGACAACAAGCTATGCCTTTTTGCTTTTAAAGCATTAAGGTTAATTTGTCAGCTGTCCTCACTCTAGACTGTACAGAATACATGTAACTAATAAAAAATGCAGTTTATTGCAAAAATATACAAGTCCTCTAAATTGCATAAGATATTACAATGTCGTGCTGAAACATGACATATTAAACAAAGAGGACTTTAAAACAAATTACAAAATGTTAAAAATCAGATTTGGGTCATGAGCGTTACACAAAATGCATTGTCATGCTTTATCTTACGATTAGTCTTGTGATTCACTACATCTGTGATAAATGCAACATAAAATCATGACAACTGTAATAGAAAGTAATATCTACTGTATATCTTCTGTATTAATACATATAAACACTTTGTGTGCACTAATACTTTCAACATATCACATTCAAACTAACAGTCTTTCCAGAAAAGTTGTATCCTTTTTGAAGAACAGAAGCTGGCTTAACAAGTTTATCACACGTGGGTTTTTTGAAATCTACTCTTTAAGGAAACGCTGTGTTAAAGGACTTGATTTTCAAAGGTGCTGTGCTACTATGGGTCTTCTTAATGCCAGATGGAACCAACAATGGTAAGCACTTTCAAAAATCAAGTC
The DNA here is from genome assembly GCA_031468815.1 of Morus bassanus. NCBI lineage: Eukaryota > Metazoa > Chordata > Aves > Suliformes > Sulidae > Morus > Morus bassanus. The sequence goes on from CM062571.1 coordinate 69,393,751, forward strand.
CACAATTTATTAAATTCCTATTTTGTTTACTAGTATTTCCACTGTAGTTAAGTCCAAAAAATACCCCCAAACCCACTCTAAAAATCACAGAAAATGCTTGGCATCTATAGGAAGAGAGACAATTTCTCAGTGGACTAACCACTACTGTGCTATATTCTCATAACAGATCTTGTTGCTCCAATGTTTAGTTCATGCACTGGGATCGGCAATGTCCATGTTTGTTCCAAACAGAGCAACTAGCTGCTCTTCGTAGTTTGCAATGTTTCTTTTCAGAATTTCCATACAAGGTCCCAAAAGCCTTTCAAATGCCTGCACATCCATAACTAGGATAAAAGGGGAGAGAAAGAGAAAGAATATAATGTGCTCATCAGTTGCAGACAGTAATCTTGGTGTTTATGACATTCCAGCGTAAAACTTTAAATTATAACATCATTTACAGGACAGATACTCCTGAGGCATATACTTTGTTTGCACAGAAGAGAACCACTTACCATAGCAAAACCAAGACCGACCAACCAACAGATTGCTGTCTTGAAACTTCATAAATAAACTAAGAATTTGCTGGATATCTTATTTTGAAAATATTTTCATATTAAGATTTATGTGACCCAAGAGCTGAAGTCTGGAGGGGCCTGGATTCATCCCCAGAATACAGTTTTAAGACCCCTGAGACTTCAAAAAAAAAAACTCACATCCTTTGCTGATGTTGTTGGCTGCATTTGGGGTCTAACTCAGCATACTTCCTTGCTATTTTTACTTGTTTCCACTCACAGTGGAAATTGTAATAGATACTTATTTCCCAGCAAATGTACAAAAAGTTGGAGGTAGTAATTCACATGCAATGTCAATGCATAGCTGACCAGAATATTTTCTTCACCTGATCACATAATGTTATCCTCTACAGTTCTAGCCGATAGGCCAGGGAGGAAACTTTGTACTTCAACCAGCTTCCAACCTGGTGGCCTGTAGTCCCTTGGCTCCTGAGAAAAGTTCAAGATCTCTGCTGTTTGGTAAGTGCCAGAGATCTTAGTGACTCACCAAAACTGGGTAATGACACTCTTCCTCACCACTGCCTCTTATTCTTTCCTCTCTATCATCTTTGGTCTTTATTGCCTGATCATCTCTGTGTTTGGAGATAAGGATTTTAAAAAATAATCTTTGTAAGGAAGTAAGAAACTTTTTGGTTACTGGTTTGATAATCAAACTGTCATTCAAGAATATCAAATCTGTCTTTGCCATTTACAGTTTTCCCATAATTAGATACAAGTATTTAGGAGCTAAACATCAGACCATGAAAAGCAATGGATGTGAAGGGTTGTCCATAAGCACAACTCCTATGGTCTTTGCTTCTCCTGTGCCGGAAGCTACAGTGTAACAGAATGATTAAATTAACAGCTGGTGAAGACAAAGAATTTGTTAAAGCTTAAGGCATGGTGATAAAACAGGACAGGATTTTTACCACAGTGATTTTTTGGATGAGAGTCAGTCTACTGAGAAAAGAAATACTTTACCTTTCTGCAGAGTATTAGACATTTATCTGATAGCTATAAATAGTTTACAGCAATACTCTCTGTACTGTCCTGAAACAATTTTTACTTCCATGCAATCAGAGAAATGTTGGAGAATGTGTTTAATACCAGTTACCAATCGCAAATAATTTTTGCAGATAAATAATGTAAATAGGAATGCACAGTAATAGATTATGTACTTAAACAGTCTTATTTGGGTAAATGTGATTAAATCTTATATTCTGAAGAAAGAGAGAGTTCAGAATAAAAAACAACCAGATACGTTATATATTATTTTATATTAGATATAAAATATTATTGAACAATACCTAAACATTTGACAGTGCCAAGAGCAAATGCAGAAGCGGCTCGTGGTTTGTTAGTTACAAGAGCAAGTTCTCCAAAATACTGTCCTCTTGAGCATCGAGCTATTTCAACTGCTCCATTCTCTTCTACATCTTGTTTACCCTGAAATACCAGGTATAAAAAGAAAGAGAAAGAAAGAGAGAGAATGAGAGAGAGATTTGCTGAACTCAGGATTCGCATAAGCAAAATTAGTAACTATGGTAGCATTACTGTTTAACACTCAGAATACATCAAGATTTAAAAAAAAAAAAAAAAAAAAATCTGTGTTTTAGGGATGTTTACCTTCCTTGACATTATAATCCTTACTTCTCCAGATTCCACAATGAAGAAAGAATCAGCCAAGTCACCCTGTAGAAGAAAAAAAAAATGTGAATAAAGGAAGTATGAAATTTCCTTTTTAGTTTCATGGCAACATTAAAATACTTGCAGCCAGTGCTTTGAAGCTCAACTTTTTGATACCTGTTGCAAAAGAAATCACTTCTAATGTGAAAAGCATGCTCTAGGCACATAATAATCACAACATCTATACAGAACTGGCAGCAAGGCCTTTTCGTGAAAAGGCATAGCTGACTGTGCCTTATACAAACATGAGAGAAAAACAACGTTATGGAAGATTTTAGGATCCTTACTCCTGTTTCTCCACCTTTGTATTCCTTCCAAATTATTCCCTTACAGATTTTTCAGTGTAAAAAGCCTCCAAGGGCTATCTGATATCCAGTAATTCTTTTGGGGCAAGACAATCTCAGTTGCCTACCCCAAAGAGTTTACCTCTGCATTCCTCTTCATAAGATTATCATATTTTAACAACAAAACCAAGGTAAGTCTTCCGTGCTCCTTATTGGAAGCAATCATTCTTTTATATAGTTTGAATTTCTAAGTATACTAAAAATGTTGACTCCTTTATTCATACCAACAAAGAAGGATGTTTTTCAAAGTACCATAAGTGAAAAATTAGCTTCTGAAACAAAATAATCACCTCTCTTAGATGCAAGATTCATTGTTTTTGTTTCATCTGAGAAAGAAAACCATAGTTGAAAAGTATGTATTGTCTATAGATAACATGATAATTGTTACCTATTGGCAAAGAAAAACTAAAACTAGAAATAAACTGTACCTGAGCAATGATTTGTTCTCCATCTTTGTACACTTTGGTGCCAATCACATCAACCACTTTTAAACGCTCAGATACCTTCATTTAAAAAAAGAAAATGTAAGAAATATTTGGTTAACATTACAATATTGTACTGAGAAAGCCCTTTCTTTTTTTTTTCATGAATCTTTCCACAGATTAGTGTATCTTTACTTTCCTGTTTGGATAATCATTAAAAAAAGGAAGAACTGCTGAATAGTGGTTCCAGAGGGTATATTACAGTCTTAACAGCTAGATGTTTTGATAAAGCTTCCATTTTTGTAAGAAGTCTATATATCCCAAGTCTTCAAAAATTATTTTCAGAAAAGCATGCATGTAAAAGTAGAGCTGTTAAATGAAAATATTTTGAAATTCCCTAAGTCATTGTTTAATTTTATTAGCTAATATCTAGTAAAATTAAGCTTAAGAAAATGAAGGTAAAGGTAAAAAAATTAGTTTTTTTCTAAAAATACAATATTAACAATAGTTCTTTATCCTAAAAATTTAGAAATATCAAAAATATGGTCTTTCTCCAAAACAGAAGTATGCAAAATTTTATTGTGGAGAAAATTCCAAATTTAAACTCTGCAAAAGCAGCATCTTATCAGGGACCTCTGATACAGCCATTAAAATAATACAAGAGAAATCTTACTTCTAAAGATTTAAGGAATGGCAATGACTCAATAAAATTTTCATACATTCTTCTCTTTTTGGCATTATTTTTTACAATGATTCTTCGGAATGTTACCCTGTCCTGTAAACACAAAGAGAAAAAGAGAGTTTATTAACAGAAAATATGTGTGTGGTAGAAAATACTTCAGAAATGGCGGAATATGTTCAAATGACCCAATTTTAGTCACTCAATGTAGCCGTCAAACTACCTGGCTAGCTTCCCCATACAGTCAGTTGAGAAAGATTCCTCTAGAGGTCAATCATGAGCTCCTAAAGTTAAGCTCCTAATCTGATTCATGTTGTGAAAAGCTTCTCTGCCCTTCGGCAAAGAATACATATAGAGTTTACACATAGAGGGTGGAGAGTTCACCTTAAACAGGTTGGCTACACAATGAATGCTGAGTGGGTAATTTAAGATATTTAAGAGATCCTCAATATTTAAATATTTAACTTGCAAAGTTTATTCCTTATCCTGAGGTCCTACACATATCAATATGTACTCAAAGAGGTTTTTATATTATTATACAAACAAAACCAAAATACATGGGTCTGGGTCTTAGGTCACAGTCCACTTTCGCTATTTCAGCAGAACAAGACCCATTGCTGCCCTGAAAAGCCAACTGGACATTTCTTAGTATTTGGCAATCCAAGTGAAGCAGACAGATGGAAAAACTACACGTATGCTGTTTTCTTGTCTTAGCTTTATATGACTGTGTCCTGGTGACAGACAGAGGTGAAATGCTTTGCAAGCCTTCACTGCTACAGGTGAGACTTGCTGGCCAATACATCCCAATCCAATTTAAAGCCATTCTTATGGTGTCCCAAACTCTGCCATGATCCCAAAAGTCACATGGATTAAGCTGGTGATAAGCCATGCGCCTCGCTTCATCAGGAAAATGTCATCTGAGGAGCAGTCATTAGATTGATATGTACATCTTGAAGATGATGGCTATCCCAGTTTTACTCTTTTGGTAAATTCTATTACTGTTATCAAAGATCCAGATAGTATAACACTGATAAGTAACCTCATATTCGAATTTTACTCTGGAACCAAAGGCACTTCCTATCAAGATGTGGGAAAACATTTTATATATGTGTCTAAGTAACTGTCAAGTGGTTTGCAATTTGGAAAATTATCATTAAAATTGAATAAAACAAAATGATTCTTTAAAAACTCAGTGTTTTCTTAAGCCTCAAGTTTAGCTTCTGCAGATTCTGGAAAAAGACAATGTTGTGTTGGGACTTCTCAGAATTTTTAAAATTAAAGTTTCTGAAATTATAATTCTTTTTTTTATACTGATATAGCATACCAGTGCAATTTATATTAAATAATTAAAACAAATAGTATCTTAAAACAAGTATTTCACTTACCAAACCCCAGATGGCACCAGGAGAGGTAGCTATAATTGTAGCTGCTCTGGGTGTATTGTACATTAAGGCCAGCTCACCAAAACTTCCTCGGTTATCATAGGTTCCAACACACCTCCCAACACCATCACATTTTACATAAATATCATATGTACCTCTGTTAATAAAAATACATAAATACAGTGAGTAGAATCCAGTCCTGGTCTTTGCTAAGCAGCCTCTCACTGTATTTCTTTTTACTATGAATTCCAAAGATAAAGCACTTGAAACTTGTTTAAATGATATTAAACACCTTGCAGAGACATCTTAATCACTTCCACAAATAATAAAAGTAGTTCCTTTTTAAAGGGAAGGATGGGGTTATTAGTTTTTACATTAACTCAGTGTAAAGATAGACTGGATGAACAGTGATCTATTGATCACCAGAACTAATTAAAAATTAAGATCTAACTTAGTATCTGTTTCTTAATTTCATTTTAAACACACAAAATACAAATGTAACAAGTCTTTGCAAAAACTACTATGATATGATCACTGAAATAATAATACAAGTTATTTAACACTGAAAATATTTTAAAGCAGTAATTCATAATGTAACAAATAGAGGAGGTGGCAGGAAACAGAAGGAATGTATATGAAAAGCAACATAAGATTATGAAATAAAGATATGTATTTATGTAATATATTGTGGATTTCTTCTCCCCATCATTAAATTAGTAACTTATTTTTTGCTTTGGGAATGCAGTAAAATCTGGTATCTTGTAAAACATGACATAGCCATCCCCACTGATGCTGAGCCATCATTTTGTTCAGCGCTGAATATTTGTATGGTATGTGTTGATAAAATATGTGAATGCAATGCAAAAATCTGTACAATGATTTAATTGATAAGGGACTTAGAGGTAATTCACTGCACCTAAAAACTGCAGGGCTGACAGAATACTGTGAAGTCCCTGCAGCTTTTTGGCTAAGAGATGACCAACTGTAACCTCACAAAGCTGAAAAACACTGACTCTTCAAGCAAAGAATCCTGACACACTTCTACGATCCTCTGATTGAATATTTCAGTTGGAAGGGACCTACAACGATCATCTAGTCCAACTGCCTGACCACTTCAGGGCTGACAAAAAGTTAAAGATTATTATTAAAGGCATTGTCCAAATGCCTCTTAAACACTGACAGGCTTGGGGCACCAACCACCTCTCTAGGAAGCCTGTTCCAGTGTTTGACCACCCTCTCAGTAAAGAAATGCTTCCTCATGTCCAGTCTACACCTCCCCTGGTGCAGACTCTTTCGACTGGCTGGTTATGCTGATCTACACTGACCAAAAACCTTTGCATTTCTTTTAGAGTGCTAGCATAATATTCCTTTCAAACACTCTCAGAAATCACTGTGTTAGCTGTTTTGGGACAGCCTGGCTAGAGCCTGTGCCAACAGACCAGCAAAGGATGCCAGAGTAAATGCTCTTCCTAACTCACTGGATTCAACTGTAATCAATATCTAGGATTTTACTTAGTTACCTACTTTTTCCAGTACAGATCTCCAAATGAAGAGTAATGACTTAGCTACTCAAGGTCTAATAATATTAATGTGAACAAGAAAGTGTACAGATAGTACTGAATTGCAGTAAGATTTCAAATATTGAGCTGTAAAACTTTTCCCGTTGTGTTTTGTGTTAGATCTCTTTTCATGAAAAAATCCAAAACAAACGGACAAAAAAACCCAGCCTTTGGGATCCAGCTTTACATGAAGAGGACAGGGACACAATTCCATACGAAAAATCTGCCTCCTTTCAAAAACCACTCTCCTTAGCTCAGACAGAGCTGTACTGGTTCACATGTGTTCTTTTATCTTTCTCCCATGCAAACATACCTAAGAGTTAAATACAAGTATGTAGAGAAATAGATTTTTCTCAATGGACTTCTGTATAATACTTTGTGCTATAATAAGACACAGCGATTCACCTATCAATGACGTAGAAGTTGTCACCATCATCCCCTTGATCAATGACATGTTCCCCTCCTTCAACCAGCTTTTCAAACATCGCATCTAACACCTGAGACATCTGTTCCTATTTAAAAGAACACAAAGACAAGAAATTATCATCTGCTTATAAAATTTTACTCTTCAAATTAGCTAACCATCCAGCCTCCCAATATGCAGATAAAAAATGTTCACAGATGGAAAATATTCATGCTACAGAAATGCGTGGATCAATCAGAACGACCGTTTTATTTAGTATTCAGTGTTAGCTTTTTCCTCTTCCACTAGTCGGAGCCCAGCTTCCCTTCTTGTCCCTGCCAATGACAACATAGATCTTGTCTGCAATATAAATTGCTCATGAGCATCCAGAGATAGAATTTCACCCCTCGTAACTGTGTAACATTAGAGTTAAAAGAAAAAACTGTATCCCTTATTGCAAACAATACACTTACCTGGTTTTGTCTTTAGAACTATTTTACAGAATTTAAAGTTTAAAAATTATTGTAAAGTATTTTGAAAACCTAAATTATAGCATGCCTGCACAATGGTGGGATAGATGTAACCACAAACATCTGCAGTACTTTGGTTGAGTAAGTAAATGCTGGACTCATTGGGAAGTAGGAATTTACACACGGCTATAAAACTAAATTTGAACGGAACACTAGTGTTTAGAGAGCAATGTTAACAGACTATAAAAATTTCATCATCTGAATTATGACTGTCTAATAATAAAAACAAATCACTAATTACACAATTTGTCTTGCTTGGTGTAAATCTGCTAAAACTTAACTACTCAAATCTAAAAAAAAATACAGAAACAGCTCATTGTGGATTAATGATATGAATCCTAAAAAGATAACTTAATAATTTAAATTTTATTTTCAGTTTATCCAGCAACATGCCTAAAATTCTGACAACAAACACAAAATTATCCTCTACTTTTAGAAACCTATTAAGTGTGTATCATACTGGAACAAGCAGGTTCTAGTGAAAACCACAGTAAAGAAAAGCCTGTAGATTTAGATCCCCACACATTTTACAGTGGTTCAATTCAATTCATTAAATTTCCAGCCATTGAAAGATGGCATTTGCCCTTCCAAACAAGACCAGCTGAAGCCAGAGCAGCCATGGACAGAGATAACCATACTAGATAGCTCAGAATCATTATCTAGAGATTCCCCTTTCTTTCCTCTGATGACAGAGATCTACTGTAACTCACAGTTAGACACTTAATTTTTAGACAGATAAAATTAGCTGTAATGAATTCCATCCTTATTCTGTTGAATTTCTTCACTTACTCAAAGTTTTTAAAAGTATCAGCAGTACTGTGTTATCCAAACCTTTTTAAAAAATGGAAGCTAAATACAATTTTACTTCAGAGAGTTCATTGTGTGTGGGCACAAAGAACAACAGAATGGCAGCATCCATCCTTGGTACAGCTGATCATGGTAAAATACAGTAAGACATCATGCAGCCTCCCTAGGCCAGCAAGGAATCATTTAACTATGTCTCTATTTAGTACCTCTTTTAGTATAGACAGTTATGTCTTCGCAAAAAGAAGGATCATTTTACTATCAGTCAATGGGTTATACTTCATTTCAGAGAAAAAGTGTGTGGTGGTGCCATTAGGAGAGACTGAAAATTAGGTGCAGGAGTTGCCTTTTGAAAACTTTCATGCTTAATTAATAGGTAATATTACTTCAGTTTTTTTCAGTTCTCCCTGTGTAAACTAAAAGGAACTCCTACAGAATCTGCAAAACTGACCTAATGTCAGTTAGTTGTCTAAAGCATTTGAAGCAGCACCTTCTCTTCCCCTTGCTTTACAACTGAATTGGCAAAGCAGCTCCCCAACCAAAAGCCCTTGGCTGCCATTTGAAACCAAGTAAGAACATGCAGAATACTCCACACTTTATTGGGAGGATAGAGGATGTATGTTATCCTCTAAACACCAACAATGCAAGAAAAATGTATTAGATGGGCCCTGATCCTTGGAAATTAAAATAGTCCCAAGACATGTCATAAAAGAAGATTAAACTAAAAAGACAATTATTTGCGGTACTGAAGGAATAATACATATAGTTATAATCTTTATGCAGTGTGCTTCATCTCAGATTTCAGGTTAAAACATTTTCAATGTTATAATTACGAATCAAGCTCACCAAAACACAACTTTTCTGGTAGGTATATCTATAACTTCTTTAGACAACAGGGTAGAATTCACAAATACAATTCCCTTTCAGAAAAAAGTGTTTTAAACACTTGAAGGTATTTAATACATTTGAGAGCTGTCTACTATCTGCTGAAGTATTGCACGTGTATTTTAACTTCCTAAATAAATTGCAACTAACTAAAAGACAACCGGTCTCTTTCCCAAAGCTTTCTACGTAAAATTAAGATAGAACAGACTGTAATAACCAAACCAGGCACGTGTTTTTTGCTTTTACTATGAGAATTACAAAACTTGCTTGCCCAGCTTGCTCTACGTGAATCTGCTTGACTCTCTGCCAGACTGAGGCTCAATTTACTGGCACCCTCCATAGTTACTTTGAAAGGATAAAGATGGGTAATTTTAGAGTTAAAGAGCAGATCTGTTTTCATGCACAGAATTAATTCTGGTATTTTGTAAAATGGTGCAGTCTGAAAGCTTTTCTTCCTTAAAGCAGTTCTAGCTTTAAAAAAAAATACATATAAAAACCTCTTCCTGTTTTCATTTTATATCAGTGTTTGTAAATCTGCTGTGTGTAATGCCGTGGCAATCAGGTAATCAATATTATAAAGAATGATACTTTAAAAACATTATAAACTTTTTCACTGAAATAAAATTTTTAAAGAATCTGAAGTATTAAGGTATGTTGTGCAATCTTTGTGACCTGCTAAAATTTCATTATCTTAATACAGTTTTTTCAAATATAATGAAGCATCTGTTTTTCTTAAAGATAATGCACTCTACAAAAAAAAAAAGAATCAAAACTATAGTTTAAATGATTTGAAATTTGTTTGTTTACATAATGTTTATTTACAGATGCTGATTAATATGTGCAATGGATTTTTTTTTTTCATTCTAAACTGTGAAGCATGTAAATGCTTCAAAAAAAGAAAATTTTTGAAAAATTTATGGGAAACTTGGGTTGTTGCCATGAAAGCACACTTTGATCACTATCCTTTCTGATAGAGAAAATATTTTAACTCCTTTAAAAGTGAGAAGGCTGAATGGGAAATCAGATTTTCTGAAAGACACATTCACAATACAAACCAAATTAATCCGTCAAGATTTTCTTTTTATAAAGCTATTTTCTTTTTTTGAAGTGTAGTTACTGCACTTCTCTCAAAAAATCTTTTTAACAATTGGACTTTAATGACAGAGCGTAATTTCACAAAATAATTTACTAGACAAGTGAATAAACATGCCATAGTTACAGCCATCATTACCGTCTCAATCACCCTTGTTTTCAGGTGTGGATTTAACTGCTGGGAAGCAGGAGTGCAAAGGAACATTAGCTCTCTTATCAGCATCAGGCAGCATGATATATCCTCTCATATCACATAAAGTGGAGATGATGTGGTTTTCTTCCCTCTTACGTAGACCAAGACGGAACCTACCCTAGTTTTATACCAACTTAAATGAACGATGCTAGTAAAGTTCTTTTGCATATTTAGATCAGTCTGAATCAGAGATTACAACTATGACGTACAAACTCAACAGGACCAGGGGATGGACTCAAGCACTGACATGGTATAGTCTGGGCTGGTTTGCTCTTAGTGCAATTGTCAGCACAGCTGGTACAGTTTTGGCTTGTGCCAACTGTCACTCCTCCTGACAAACCCTGGTCATGGCTTGAAGGAATGCTAGAGCCAGGGCTTCTTCCCAGTAAAGGTAAAACCACCCTGGTTAGCTGCTTGGTTTGGTGGGGTTAGGAAGAGGGGAAGGTGCAAGAGAGTTTAGCTGTAAGTATGTATATGCCTCATACTGCACTGCATGGCCTCAGGGACAGAGAAAGTCTTCTGATCTAGTTTGTTGTTACTGATTACTGAACTGAATAAAGGTGACAAGAATGAAAAATTTCAAAATAATCTACTGCAGTCAGTCAAATTCTACCTTTGGGCATCCTTCTTAATTTTCTGACAAACAAAATCTCTATTTCTAGTCAATCAAATGACATTTTCCCTGTAATTAAAGCCTTCAAAATACTGAACTAAGGAAACATGAGGGCATGTCACTATGACTGATAACTAGTAGAAAACAGTTAGCAGGTATTCTTTGCTCTTTAGTCCCAAAACATGTAAGTCAACTCCACATCCTTTCTGGGCAACCTGTTCCAGCATTTGACCACCCTCACAGTAAAAGGCTTTTCTTATATTTCAATAGATCTTTTTGTATTTCAGTTTGTGCGCGTTGTGTCTTATCCTGTCACAGCACCACTTAAGAGCAAGCGTGGTCAACAGATTGGTGCCTCCATCTGCTGTAGAAAAGCACTCTTGGCTCTTCGGTGGACCCTTGAAGAATGCTGTCAAGCTCCTGTTTATCCTGCCTGATGCTACACAGTCCTCCTCACATACTTCGGCAGTTCCTTCAGCTGGCAGCTCAGCACTCTGATCACAGCACACCTCCCATAGGTGAAGCCACCATTGCCCCCCAGCCTTCAGGAGAGACACCTGCCACTCCCAGCAGCCTGAGACCAAGGCAGTCACACATCCTCCCTCTGGATCTGGGTTGAAACCTCTAGATGTGCTGGGGTTGGCTGGTCTAGCTGGTGCTGGGAAGCACTCCCTGTGGCCCATCATTACTGTCATTGCACCAACTCTAGCAGCCCCACACTATCTTGCACACCGTTTCCAGTTCCCCTTCAAACTCCCATCTGCAGAAACTTAAAAATCTCTGCTAGTTTGTCCTCTTTGCTGTGCTCCTGTGAGCTCTCTCTCCACAACAGCAGTTACACAGATGCTCTTCATCAACATTTCACTAGGAGCCTGATGTTCTCTGACAGTCTTCATGTGCTAAGTATTCTAAACACTACACACTTGTGGCAAAAAGTAGTTGCCTCCTCTTCCCTTTTATCCCATGGTGGCCACATGAACCTGTAGCACAGAAGCAGAACTTTAATGTCAAAAAATACCTCTGGTACTTATCATGGTGCCTATGAACAGCACAGCACCTAAGCAGAGGTTTTATGAATCACTCTGTTACGAGTTAGGAAATATTCTACTGTGCCTAAAGTGCAACTCAGGTACCAGGCACCTTTATGAATCTAGGCCTGTGGGGATACCCACACATAAGTAAGGTGTGTGCAAGCCTGATATATTGGCATTTCATATCTGAAATGTACGAAATTGTGTGCATGTTTACAATCAGTTACAAACAAAAGACATGACATGAGATTCAGAAGAACAAAGGCCCAGGCAGGAATGATAACTGGTTTACCAAGGGCTTCCCCCTGGAACAGTGTCTGATTCCATCCTTCTTGCCAGGTCAAGCAAAAAACTGCAAATAATCACTCACAACTCTCCTAAAGTATACTTTGTACCACATAAAGTACTGTCCTCCAGATGCATGTTGCATTATTTGAAAATAGTATGTTAGCCTCAATTTCTTTCAAGTCAACAAAACAAACATGGCAATTACATCTCAAGACAACTCCTTGAAAAAAAAAATCAGTTAGATAATGGACACTGAGTATAATTAAAACTGCATTTTATTCAGTACACATTTCACACATATTAAAAATCCAGTCACTAGTATGTCCTTGCAAGACAGCTTTTGATTCATTCAGGAAAGCTGGTAAACCATGACATGTCCTTCCCAAATGCCAATGGCTCTTTTAACTGCCAGACTACCGAGTGATTTGCTACCACTGTGCCAGGTACGTTTCTTCTTAATATCAATTTATAAATTTACTGTGAGTTATTTTGTAAAGGAAAAAGAACAAAGTTCTCCATACTAAACTTAACCACTCAAACACCAGGGCTTCTAAGAAGCATCAATGTTTAAGCTCCTGATACAAATGTTTGTTGTTTGACAAAGTGCTACCCATTCTGAATCAAGGAAAGCACTGTAGATAAAATGGAAGATAGAACACAATCATCATGAGAACACAACAAGTCAGGACCTTGGAGAGGAAGAGTAAGTCATAGAATGTGTCTACAGCTCTCTGCATTTGTTTTTCATAACAAAACCATGTACATATATTCCCCTGGAACTCTGATATCAAAGTTAGCAGCACCATTGATCCAATTCAGAACGTTTAGCTCCCTTGTGTAATATCCACTTGTAAACTAATCAAAAGGCATTTATTTCTTCACTATCAAAGAATCTAATTTGTATTTCAATGTATAATCAATATTTTCAAGCAATAGTATTTTCCTTGAGAATATACCTTAGCCTTCCTGAACACAGTTATATGTCAAGTTAGTATTCTGCCTCTCAAACATCATGCAGATGCCCACCAGTCAGGCTCAGTAACACTTTTCATATTTTGTAACTAGCACTCTGAGCAAGTTGGCTGATTCTTTTTAGCACTTTGTTAAAAAAGAGCAGAAATAATTCAGAGTTGCAAATAGTTTCTAAAATTCTTAAACCAAAGATGAAGACACCTTACATCGGGCAGTTCTTTTGCAGAACATCTTCAATAACTGATTACAGAATCATAGAATCATGGAGGTTGGAAAAAACCTTTAAGATCATCAAGTCCAACCGTCAACCCAACACTGCCAAGTCCACCACTAAACCATGTCCCTGAGCACCACATCTACACGTCTTTTAAATACCTCCAGGGATGGTGACTCAGCCACTTCCCTGGGCAGCCTGTTCCAATGCTTGACAACCCTTTCAGTGAAGAAATTTTTCCTAATATCCAATCTAAACTTCCCCTGGCACCAACTTGAGGCCGTTTCCTCTCGCCCTATTGCTTGTTACTTGGGAGAAAAGACCAACACCCACCTCACTACAACCTCCTTTCAGGTGGTTGTACAGAGTGATAAGGTCTCCCCTCAGCCTCCTCTTCTCCAGGCTAAACAACCCAGTTCCCTCAGCTGCTCCTCATAAGACTTGTTCTCCAGACCCTTCACCAGCTTCGTTGCCCTTCTCTGGACACGCTCCAGCACCTCAATGTCCTTCTTGTAGTGAGGGGCCCAAAACTGAACACAGTATTCGAGGTGCGGCCTCACCAGTGCTGAGTACAGGGGAATGATCACTTCCCTACTCCTGCTGGCCGCACTATTCCTGATACAATAGGTAAGGTGGAGAGAATCCCCATTTGCTAGATCTGATGTAAGTATTAATTTTGCCTTAGCAAAAAACAGAGGATTAAGTGCAGTTCTATTTGTTTGGGAACCCATTAGTTTGCAAAGAGTTTTGTGCCATTTAAGAGGGCCAAGTATTAACATGTCCAGACATTCGGGGGTGGGGGTGGGGGGGGGGTGGGGGGTGGGGTGGGTGTGTGTGTGGGTGTGTGGGGGTGTGTTTTCCCATTATTTGCTCCAACATCTGTAGCCCTAATTCTTCACCAAAATTTTTAAAGAATGTAAGAGCATTATGAGACTCTTCTGTAAGTAGCACTTTCCAAGGAATGCTTTGGCCTTAAGTATAAGAGTCCACTATTCATAAAACACAGTTGCATTATGCTTTCTTTCATCTTCCTTTGAGTTAATCAATTCTAATTGATTGGTCAATATTATGCTCTCTTATAATAATTCCCCAGGTGCATGAGTGGCAATATGCCCAGAAATTGCTCTTGCATATTTGTGAAGAATATGTATAATTTATTACCTTTTAGAAAAGGGTCAAGACCTATTTGAAATATTCTCTACAACCATTAGCAGGGCAAAGCTCTCCAAAATAAAATTTCCTTGAAAGAGAATAGATGATCTAACACTGCTTATGAATTTTTGCAAAAGAAAAGATTCAAACTTTAAGTGCAAGGGTGCAGCACAGCTTTGATGGTACCAGTCCCTTGAGCCACCCTGTTACTCTGATAATAGGTTCACCAGGTTTTTTAACTGCTGGCCTATGGGCCATAACAGTCAAACAAAATAGCCTGTTGTTAATCAGCCTCAGCAAAGGTTCCTCTTAAAAGACAAAATCAAAAGAATAACTTCTCTGAACTGCATTGTAAAAAGGAAGTGTAGAAGGCTGCGTTGGCCACTAGATGAGCTGCTGCTGCTGCTATTCCTCCCAATGATAAAACAGTTGTTAAGCTGAACAGAGACAAATTCCAGTAATAGTGACCTGGGGTTTATCCTCAGTAATGGCCCAACACATCTGGTCATCATCTTGTTTTGTCCTTGCTGGCTTATACAAAGTGAAAGTGGAGGGGAAAGAGGGCATGCAGCTTCTGATTCCACTGCCAGTAACCTTCAGCATCTGGAGCATGAAGGAGAAGATGTGGTAACAGGCTTTGTGCATGCACGTAGAGCAAGCAGCCTGGCACACCATAGCAATCCTGGGAGAACAGAAGTGGTATTAGGCTTTCTGGCAATGGTGTGGCAGGCAATCATGAAGAACAATATACTGCAGTCCAATAGGAAGAGTTTTTTCTAGGAAGAAAAACAGGAAGAGGTGCTTTAGAAGAGGAATGAGTTAATCTAACATAGGTTAGATTAATAGCGTGGGGAGAGGAAAATGAACATCTGAATGCACCTTTCTCTCTTCTAAGTCACTTATCCACACAGTTCTGCTCCTGGAATTTCTCTTCATTCTTTCCTGATCTGGTTCTCCAAAAAGTAGCCAAAGAGCTCTGCAAAAACCTCTTTCCCTCATCTTGTTGCACATGCATGTTTCAATCCATATTCTTCTCTTAAAGTAATATTTTCAATACTGTTACGCACTAGCTAAAACTGATACTGAGTGACAGAAACCAGATTGGAAGTGATTAGGCCCCCAGAAAGGTGAAAAGAATGCTAACATCAATTTTTTAAAAGTACTTTTTATTTAAGGGAGTTAACTCAGGAGTGCCTTGCTGAACTAACATTCATTGACTGGTCACATCCTCATCAATCCACAAAGTTAAAGAAAGTTTCAAGAAAATTCAAGTAACTTCACAGACTTTAAGGAATTTATAAAGGTTGGCCTTTAAAACAGAGTGCTGCTCAGGGAATTGTACCAGAGCTGGTGTTCCATTATACTATGCTATATTTTCAATCAGAGCCAGTATGTGAAATATTGATATTTATAAATACTTCTCCATAAGTTTACCTATCTGATATTCAAACACTGCTATCAGGTAAATGCAGGCTCAAGACAGCATTGTGTGTGTTTAGAAAGTCCTAGGTTGTCTCAAAGTCTGAAGGTTATCTTTTTCTCCTCTCTCTCATTTAGTCTCACATTCAAATGGTTCTGCTGTTTTTGACTTTTATGTGAAGGCTCTTGTCTGTTCAGATGGACTCTTTAATTAAAATGCTGAGCAGTACTGTAAATCACCTCCTAACTACTGCAACTTCTCCTTCTTCTTTAATGATACCTTTACCTTATCATTCCATTCAAATTTAAACACAGTGTGTTAGGGTGGGATAAAGTTTTAAGAAAATGTGGTCTCCATTTAGCATCATGTACTGAACACAATTCTGATCACGCCGTAAGACATGTTGTTATACTGTATTTCAGAGTGGTGCCCTGTCTAGGAATGGTGTTTGACACCTTGCTTAAAAGGCCATCAGGGGAAGACCATTAAGCACTTTACATTGTCTCTTCCCCTCCAACTCACTGACCTCTGAAATAATGTTTTTCATACACAGAACTATAGCAGAAAGAGGCTGAAGTTCAATGCAAGGAAAAAAAAAACCAAACAGTGGGAGTGGGAGACACTAATGATACACAGCTTGACTTTTGTTCCAGAGACCTTAGCTTTAGCAACTGAAGATATTATCTCTCTCCAAGATGGAGTTTTTTTGCCAATACACCAGTGAACTGCAGCAGCTAGCACCATGTGCGTTTGTGCTGCAGGGTGCAGAGGCAGAGGTGAGGAAGAGAGCAGGGATAGGAACATTTAAATTACTGCAACTACAGTGGCAGAGCTCGAGTCACTGCCTAGCAGCAGAACAAGAAGGAGGAGTGGGAGAAGTCCCTGGGGACTACAGATCTCCGCTCCACAGAAGAAGGAAGCCAGACTGAAGAAGGTTACATCATTTTAATACCCTTGCTGTCTTCAGAGCTCAGTAGCTTTCCAATGCCTTTTATAAGTAAAATTATAATGAAAAACTCTTTTACAAAAATTATCTTGTTCAACTTTCCAGAACGCTGTCTGTGAAGTATTTAAAGCAGAAGGAAGTGTTCTTAATCCACTGGACAATCTGAGCACAGGGGGGTAAACAAGACTTGGGAGATCCCAGGAGCGGATTTCAAGGCTTTGGACTGCAGAGCTCCACAACGGGAGGACTCAGCTAAGAAGTCTTCTGCTAAACACCTGGAGCAGACTGTGGGAACTATTCGCAATTATAAGTAACTGATTTAGAAGCAAAAAGTAAAACAGGAGTTCAAAACATCATGGGGATATGGTATCGAGACAGCAACACAGTCCTGAGAAGACCTCACTATTCCTTGGAAGAGTTATATCAAGTGCCCACACTGGAACAGTTTAATGCTCTACGGATACACAACATTACAATATAGCTGATACAAAGCCAGTAGATTCCTGTCCTGCAGACCAAGTGGCTGATGACTTTTAGACAGAAGATCTAGTTCTCAATGGAAGGGAAAGCAGATCTCATCCAGAGGATTGATACTATAATCAGATACTACCAAGAAACTGTGTAAAGCCAGAATCAGGAAACAGTAGCTCAAAATTAACATCATGGCAGATTCTAAGAGCACAAGATAATCCGTTGGGTCACAGGGCTTGTGAGAGAAATGCTCAGAGACTAACCAAGAGGGGTCTGCCAAAATGCCATTGGCAGGCTAGTGTAACAATGGTCCAACCAAGTGGAAGCCAAGACACTGCAACAATAAGGAAAATAAATAATAAAGCAATTTCACATCCAGAGCAGATGCCCACACACTACTCTGTACCTCTGAAGTTATGCAGAAAAATAATTCAGGAGTCTAAGGGGCAAATGTTTGGGTGTCTTTAGCTTGAACAAGTATAGTGGAACAGCTAATTAACTACCCATTAAACAGACAGCATGAAGGAGTTAGTTAGGAGATCTTCTGTGTCAGGATCTCTAGTGTCTGAAGAATGCACACATATTAGCACCCACACTGAGACTTTTGATGCCCTCCTATAGCTCTCACTCCAGGTTTCTGCAAAGCTGGGGGTCTGTGGCTCACCACTCCTCAGGGCCTCTCTGGGAACAGGTACCCAGGGTCAGGGCTCAGCCTTTGTGCAGACAAAAGCAGGAGCTGGAAACTTGCAGCACAAATTAAAGTGCATTCTCTGTAACAGCACCTGACTTCCAAACAGAGCTGCAGGCTGGTCTTTCCATTAGCTCCCTCTTGAATCAAATTTAAAACTTTTTGTTCTCATGTTTAAAACTCTGCATAATTATTTCCTTTTCCCCCATGTTCCCTCCCTTGACAGCACTGAATCAATTCTCTTGAGAAAGCATTTGGTGTGCTGTGAGTCATCACAACCTCAGTATGCATGCTTTGATTGATACACTCACCTTTTCCCTTAAACAACCCTGTGCTTTTTTGTAGCATTATCACCTTTGTCTGATCCAGATCACTCATTCACTGCATCTAAGCTTGCTCAAAAGCCTGTAATTGTTTTTATAGGCAATAGAAGGAAATCATCTGCAAAGAAAATTATCTGTAGCATTTTTACGGTATCTGTATGAAGTGAAATAATAATTTAAACACCTCACTATTGCCTTTCTCTTTCCCTCTATTTCATAACTTCCTTGTTCAATTACATCTATAGTGAAACTCTAGGCTTTGAGGGTAATTTTAGGTTTTGATGGAGCACTCAGCACACTTTTGGATGATAAAAAGTAACATAGAAACAACTTAAACATTCCAATTAACTGATGAGTTTATGTACATCAGTGTACAGCAAGAAGATTTAAAATAAGAAAATAACGAAATACAATACTTTAATACGAATGTATATGTTAACGTGATTGTAATTTACTTCAAGACTATCATTCATGGTGGTGAACAAAAGGCTCTATTTATATGACATATCAGTTATTAAAAAGGCATTTCTGGAGTTTATGAAATGGTCAAGAAAGCATACATAAGAGCTTACAAAAGTCAAATCTGTAAATTTCTGTTCAAAAGTTCAAGAGAATTTATTCTTAGCAGCACTGCTAAATGCTGTTCATTACAAAGAATCTCTTACCGGATCTAGGTTCTTAAAAAGAAGAATGTCCTTGCATGCCTCCTGCAGTCTGTTTCTTTGATCATCTGTTTTAGGGTGAATAATCTGAGGGATATAATAGAAAAACCTTTAGAGTGGTTATCGTATAGCAGCACTAGCTGAAGGACTGACCTACTTCAGCTAAGCATTTCACACATATTTTGGCCATGCTTCATAACATTTTCATTTCAAAACCTTCAGGATTTAAATAAACATGCAATGATAACATTATATCACCATTGCCTTAGCAATTGAAGCACTGCTGTATTTAAGCTAACAAGTTCTTTACATTTGTAGAATCCAGTTCATCTCTGCAAGCCATTCTGGATACCTTTATCTCAACTATTGCTGCATAAACATTACTCTACTACTCTCTAATCATATTTGGAGCATGCATGTTTTATAAAAAGCACCACTGTTACATTTAGCCATTTGCCATGACCACTTCCCAAGGAATATTTTGTGAATGAGTATTTGTGTTAAATTTACATAAAAAGTTTCACAGAGTAAACAACAGACTTGACACTATCCAAGTGAACCAGAGATATACTATATTACCGATGTTTGGTTAATGTAAGTATCAACCAAGTTGCTGATTCAACTCATATGCTTAAAAAGGTATGCTAGGTTTCAAAGCTGTGATACTATAGGATAACCTTTTTGACAGTTTCACAAGCCAGAAATTAGGTAGCATATAAACACTTAAACTTGTCTTAAAAGTCACATTTACGCTATTTCATATTAAAAGCTAAGTAAATGCCTTTAAAAGGGTGACATAAGTGAAAGAAATAAATATAGTTAATTAGTTATTGCATTGTACATCTGAAAATCTTAACAATTTTATAATTTACCTTTTTTCTGCCTTATGAAAAATACTAGAATATTGAGGAACTACTGCAAGATTATAAGGATACCAAATAAGTACTTTCAGGAGCAGGCGCTCTCTGGGCAAATATCATTGCACAAAAATGTTTCATTAACAGACCATATATCAAAGGTGTGGTAATTCAGAATAATACTCACACCAGGTCCTACATGGGCGACTATTGCAGAGAATTTTTAAATGTTCCTTTAACATGAAAACCCAAGAGATTATTAAAGTATGTTATAATAAGGATGCTTTTGGAAAGGAATGGTAATGCTGGTTACATTTTTCTTCTTAAATTTAATGCCTGAGAACTGAAAAAAAGATAAATATTTGACTCAAAGCATTAAATACCCTAGATTCTGTGTCGTCCTCTTCCTCATCAGGATTGTAAGCTTCTGCACACACTGAAATAAAAAAAGTATAGTCTTAATTCAAAGTACAATAATGTTTCACAAGATTTACAGAACAGAAAATGCATTGTGTGGCACAGTAATAATCCGCAGTAATGTAACACACTCAATAGAGAATCACAGAAGAAACTGCTGATAGGGTCCATAGCAGGTCATCTCCAAACTGTCGGTGAAACAAAGCCACACTTGTATCATTTTTGCATGTTTTCTGTGTTTTAAAAGACCTCTAATATGAATTTCTCACCTAACTTGTTCTAAGGGATCTTACCTTACTATCTGAAATTTTTTTCTGATGTCTAAACTAATTCTTGCTTGTTAGAATTTAAGCTATCCATACTGGATGCAGAGATCAGATCATTCGCTTTGTCTGTATAAGTTCAAGGTGGTTTGGGATTTTGGGGTTTGGTGCTTTTTGTTTGGGTTTTTTTGGTTGTCGGTTGGTTTGGGGGGGTGCATACTTGAAAACTGTTCTCTCCTACCTGTCTTTTTAGGGTAAATAATTCTGGTTCTTCAAATTTTTTTCCTTACAAGTCACGTTTTTCAGCTCTCTATCTATCCTCATTGCCATTCTCTGAACTCCCTCCAATTAGTCCTATCTTTATTGAAGCGTAATGCTCAAAACTGGACCCAGTATTTGAGCTGAGCAGAGTACTGAGTACAATGGATGAATTAATTACTCCATACATTTTGCAGGCTATATGTCTTTTTCATCCATCCATACCTTTTTCACAACAGCTTGATTATGTTTACTCATCTAACATTCATGACTTATGTATCGTTCTCAAAACCCACTGCTTAACCAGCTGTATATGGTTATTATGCCCAAGTGTAGTACCGTGCACTTACACCTATTAAATATTACCTTATTCCCCAAGCCATTTCTCCAATGTGTCAGGATCATTTTCAATTCTAATCCTGTTCTCTGGCATCCTTCCAATCCATTCTCAACTTTGTGACAACTGCAAATTTAATAAGCATACTCTCTAATGCATAATCCAGATTATTACTGAAAAAACAGGATAGTGTCTAAAATAAACTCTTGTGGATTACACGTGGCAGCGAAACAACAGTAGCTGCTTGGGGGTTACCATATCCAACCAGTTTTGCAGCTATATTCCATGCTGACACTGCTTGATATTCCCTAGCTTGTTTATAGGGGAGTCTTGCGAGACAGCATTAGAAGGTTCTTGAAGTGGAAATGTAGGACATCTTGTCCTTTTCTTTTAACCACAAGTTTTAATCTCTCATTATAGGGTATTAGATAGTTCCAACAAACCCATGCTGATTGCTGTTTGTTGCTTTCCTCCAGGTACTTACAAAATGTTTGAATATTTGTCTGTAATATCTCTAGGAACAAAAATGATCTGTGATAGGCCTCGTCCCTCCATAGCTCCCCCACCCTTTTAAGGATCAGTTCTTCTATTTTTCTGCTTTTTCACACTCTCTCATTTTTCTTCTTCAGATTCTCAATAGTAATTGCTAACAGGGCTGAGACTGATTTAGCCAATTCTTCCAGTTTCCAAGTATAGCATGTCTCAGGCACAGCTAACGTGGGAACACCTAAGTATTCTCTGATTTGTCCTTTCTCTATTCTAGGCTGAGTTTTCCATTTGCTCTTAATACCACTAGTGAAGACTGATGTGCTTCTGTTAAGCAGTG
Source organism: Morus bassanus (assembly GCA_031468815.1). Lineage (NCBI taxonomy): Eukaryota > Metazoa > Chordata > Aves > Suliformes > Sulidae > Morus > Morus bassanus. The sequence goes on from CM062571.1 coordinate 69,415,998, forward strand.
GAGCAACACTTTCCTGGAACACGCTCTTACCAGAAATATACTTCCAGAACAATTTCTGTCACTCGTCATGTTCTTTCTTGTACACAGTCTTTTCTTGTTGACATTTTTTGGCCTTGGCTTCTTTGATTTTTTTTTCCTCTACATGTTTTGCTATTCTTTTGCACTTGCTCTGAATAATCCAAACTAGTTTTAATTTTCTACGTGGTTCCTTCTTGTGCTTGATATAAATGAGGTGCTTATATTTTAGACAGATTTATTTTACTACACTTTTTGTCCTTCTCCCGTGCTGTCTCAATTTGCATTTTTTTTCTTTATATTTTTTCTTTGAGAAACAGCCAATTCCTTTAACTTCTTTTCTCCAGACTCCTTTCCAAAGAGATTATGCCCACAGTCCTCTCATACCCCCCTGAAACCTGTGGTTCTGATTCTTTTACTCAACCTCTTTCCCTTCCCGAAAGGTGAGCTCTGTCATCTCAGGGTAATTCTCACTCAAGCTGCCTTTTCTCTCCCTATTCTTGAACAATTTCTCCCTTAGAGTTGGTATCAAATAGAGCAGGTTCCCCTTCAATTGCTTTTCCCAACATCTCAAAATTTGGTCATAGGTCCATTGCAAAACCATTGTTTTATGGTACTACAGTTACTTCAGTCTTATCTGAAATAAACTTTAGGGGATTTTATTTAAATAGCAATTATAACAACACGCCAAGTAAACACCATAACCCATCATAATGTAAATCACTACTTTATTTCAGCTGCTATCAGCCTCTGTGCCCTAGTACATGTTTGTGTACATGGGAGTCAACAAATCTGTATTACAGTATAGCATGATGCTGGGTGTATGAATAGTCTGTCTCAGCCTGAGGTACAGTTACATCCTGTCCTTACCTCTGATAGGACCTCTACATGAAGAAAATTATACAAACCAGGAATTTCACTTAATAGCTTTGATGTTGTTATCCCAGAATTGACGGGTCTCAGAGAGCCTGGCTGAACATTTAAGTCTTCCAGACCACACAAAAGAAACTGAATTTAGCCTCATCCATGCCCATCCTGAATCATCTTATCAGTCCCTTTCACCTAGCCTAAAGCAGGATCAGTCCAGAAAGAGAGTACGTTCCTGAGGTCTTCCGTGTCATCTAGTGTCTCTGCTCTAACTTCACTCTTCTCTGCTAGAAGCTTATTTCAGTCAGTCTCATTAACTATTATCAGCAGGTACCTTCATTAAATATTTCTTCTTTATCACTGATTACGGACAATATATTTAAGAACTGCAGTTTCTCGTGGCTAGTGCCCATCTGCCCAAATGTTAATATGATTTATTCTTATCATCTGTGATGAGAAACTCACTCTTCTGGTTACAATTCTGCACTTATTTTGCCTTGCCTTATCTTTTTGCCATAATCAAGAATGCATCTTTCATTTGGGTCGCAACTTAAAAGATTACACCAACACTGTGGCTCTGCAGTTTTAAATACAGAATTTCCTTTCCTTCATTGCTTGTTTCAGTAGCCTGTCTTACTGACTTTATAGTCTAGTAACATACTCATTTCTAAGTGCGTACCACTAGATGTCTCATGGAAAAACTCGACACATTTTACTTCTGTTCTTGAAATATGGTCTCTGACATTACTATGGTCCACTGAATTTCACAACATGAACATTGGGGTTTGGCACATGAGAATCCCAGTGACAGAAAAACTAAATGAGACGCCTCTTCTGTAGACATCCATATCTGCAGAAGTCATCTGGATTCCAATTACAGTCAATGGAGAGAAACCGGCACATTTACAAAGTGATTCATCTGACCTGTATTACACATCCAGATTAAGATGAGATTAATTAAAAATGTGACTAATTGGCTGAGATAAATCCTATCCCTCTTGAGATGAGTCCTGTTAGTTGTAACACAAGCTGCAAGACTGGTTCCCCCACTTCTCCATTTAGTCCATATTTCTTGGAAAACAAAGAAATTCATCATCTGATGATGGTGACAGGTTGCTCATGCAATATCACACCTTTATTCATTTTCTATATTCCAGGGAGACAGTCCATGGTCCCTACCTCTTTTGTCTAAGGCTTGAACTGGCACCACAGACATTAATTTTTCTGAACCATTCCACTGCTCTTAGAGTGTTCAGTATTTTATTTTATTACCTCTCCAGCTCATTCCACACAGTACATGGTGACTTTGTCATGCTCAAACGCCCTGCCACATTTTGCTACGTGTCACTGCGGAATGCAATACTCACATCACTGCTCAAAAAGCAGTCCTAATAGTGGTCTTAGTGACCTATTTCATCCCATGCATAATTATGGCATTAAAAAAAAATAGTGATACAAACACTATGTATTTCTCCAGTGGTTGCCAAGCTCAACTAAGTGAAACTATTTTTATTCAGTTTTTCCAGCTGAGAGTTACATTTCACATATAATTCCCCAAGACGGACACAAACACAAACAAGCCCAAATACATCAACGCAAAGTACTCGTAGGAAAAATCTGAATTCTCAAAAGGCAGTGCATTATTAAAATACACATGCACTGAAAACTGCACACAACTCTAGATGGATTGCTTTGTCAGCAAGAAGAGGTAAGCTTTTACAATTACTAACTCATCATTCCAAGTAAAGTCAATTTTCTGGTTTTCAGCTAGTAAATATGTTTTATATTCAAAACCAGAAATACCATCACTTCAGATATGAATGAATTCTAAAATGAAAATTAACATACAGTCAGTAATTTTAAGATCACAAAAAGTGTTAGTTGTGCTCTATCTATTCCTTTGATGTGTCAGGAAATAAGAAGCTATCAATAACGAAATGAATAAAAATTCATATATAATCATAAAATGATGTATTCTATTCAAAACATGGCAGGAAGAACAATCATTGTGTGTGTGCCCTTTCCAAAGCACAGAACCCCTGAGTCATAAAGCATATTACAAAGAATTTTACAAGAGAAAAAGGGCTGTGGAAATATTTCTTCATCCCATTCACGGCAAATCAAGCCTACAATTTTGCCAGCATGACTATCAGGCTGGAGTGTGAAAACAGACCATCTTTAGCCACTGTAGCTATACCAGCAAGCCATACATCCCTACAAACATCCCTAACTACGATAGCTACGCCCTCATACAGCAAGAATGTCATTTCCCTGGTTTAGCTGTATGAAAATTGCTAAGGTGACTTAATGGCAGTATGAGAGTTTTTTCCATTTTGTCAGGACATACTTCTCTTCATCTACTAAACACAGATTAGAAACATGGTGCACAGAGACTCCTTGCATGGCAGGTGGTAGTTCCAAACTACACTGCAAATACTACTGGACCTCCAAAGTTTCTGACACGGAACCCATTTTTTAACATCTCACCAGTTCCTGCCACTGCAGGAGGAACTAGCAAGAGAGCCCTGCATTCCAAAAATCCCAATTTCATAAATAGTCTTTTTGTAAACAAAACTAACCCTATGCAATCGTAGCAATGAGAAATAACTGGTCATGGTCTCTGATGCTTGCAACTATCAAGTCCCATATTATTTCTAGACCTGGTTTTGACTGGACCGCATGGAAGATGAGATTGAAAAGCTGTAAGTAAACATAAGGACTGAAGAACAACCCAGAGAAAGGAAATCAACTTTCTCCTCTGAGCGTACAATGATATGAGATAAAACTTATCTGATTCCACGCATGATAAAATAAGGCAATACCAACTGGCTCTGCTGCTGAGATCCACCATTTGTGAAAAACCCTGAAACTACTTCAAAGAGTTAAGTTTACTTTAAATATAAGCTAATTTGGAACAAAGCATGATTGCTGGGGCTATCATTCCCCATGAATCTGTCAAAAAGAAGGCATCTGTGAAACACCTACGCCTTATAGGGTCAATAAACTGAAACTTTATCTAGGCATAATTAGGAGAATTAATACACAGAATGCCTGATAACTTGCAATTCTGTGTTATTACTATTTTAGACATGGAGCATTTACATTACAAATACTATCCAAACGGGACTAAAAGTATGTATGCTCAGAAAAAAGGTCTGGCAATCACAGACGCATGAACATTCTTGAGATTTCCTCACACGCAACAAACCAAAATTTGAAGAAATTCCCCTCCAAACTACCAGATTTATGGAGTAGTGACTTTTGAGTGGTCCGCTACCTAACACAAATTACTAAGGGCTCAGGACACAAGCCTAAAAATCCAAAGCTTGAATAAAATTCAGGTTCTTAATTATCAGGAAGATGGCCTTCAGTTCATTAGGCAGGGACTGACTGAATCAGAGTCTTGGGAGCACTGCCAAGACAGTCTGTTTCAAGATCAGCTGCTCATGAAGGACGGTTATCTACTCTTGCTTTCAGTGTGGAGACTGAAATTCTCCAAAGATTGTCTGATAGTCACCAAATACCAGGTTTGTGCTCAGCTATGCAGCTCAACTGCAAAACCTTTTGCCAGAGTTTGAAGACCTTGCTCAGCCTGCACTACATGCTTGCAAGAAATCCAAGACTCACACAATCAACTTCTCTACAGTATTTTCTCTTGCCCATCTGCTACCAATGCTATTTCTAATGAGTCAAACTTCAGGATATTTCCTCCAGCATTTCTAAACAACATGAAGTGCCTAATATAACATGTAGCATCTTGAATGTGGTCCATGCCAACAGTGAGTCACAGAACCTCCCAAGGATTCTCTGTTCAAAAGTCCACATGGGCTTTATTCATATTTCACCAATCCTCACACCGAAGCAGGGACTTCATCAAGACTGTACTGAACACTATGAAAGCCCATTGGAAGAAACACGATGGCCCACACAAGACATTTTTGGTTAACTTTATCCCAGTTGAGTTATTCATGTGTGGGTACCTTTGCACAAGTTCCTTAATAGTATTTGCTACATAACAGTGAAAATTGTGACATGTTAGACTGCAGTACCTTCCTGTACTCCTAAGGCCAAAGCACTCTGCATCACAGCTAGCATGCTCATCGCTGGCTCAAAGATGCACGCTCTTCCCTGAAATCATAGGGGTTTGAATCACTGAATAGGCTCCTTCACAGAAACGGCATGTTTGAACTTCACCACAAGCAGCTGAAAAGGCTTCCCTATTTTTAAATAGGGAACCAGAAAAGGGCTTTAACAGAATTTCCCTAAGGACTTACATAGTACTTAGTCCTCTTTATAGTCCTATTTCAGTTCTTTCCATAATTGTGTAATTTGTCAAGATGGAGCTAAAAAAACCAAGCAGGCTTCTGGCTGATGGTAGGAGACAGTTTTGCTTGGCTTCTCAGGAAGTGCTTGACTTCACCTGGCTGGCTAGAGAAAACCCACACAAACACACATTATAGTGTCCAGAACACTGCAGGTAGTTATTAAACAATAAAATCATTACAGAAGTAAGATGCACTTCCACTAGATGAGTTTGCCAGTCTATACTATGTACTGTACTACTTACTCTATAAGCTTTCCCAATATAGCATATAGAGTAGCATAACATATAGCAACATACTGTACTCTGATGTTGACTTGTATAACCTTCTGTTCCCATTCTCATGCGAGTCCCAGCAGTCCACAATGCTACAGTGTGTTATTTGGGACAAATCTGAAATATGCATACATATTTGACAAAGTCTGAGCAGACACAGAGCTCTTTGCATACATTTCAACTTTATATTTGCTAATACTACAGGATAAAAACTGAACAGCTGTTCCTCCCATATTTAGTACTTCATAGCCATCAACTAGATATTTTTTTTTCTTATTGAAAAGTCAGCATCAGGAAGATCTGAGAGAGCTTGTAGGTTATTTTCCCACTAGAAAATTCATCCCCTACATAGAAAGGGAGCAAATATAAATTGCAGCTGTTAAAAAAACATATTCTGAACAACACAACCTAATCTTTTTGCCTACTTTCTATCTGCTTTATACAATCAGATTTAATGTTATTTTACATGAAAATATTTCTCAGGATTCTAAATACATTTCAAATACTAAACAGCTTTGAAACCTGATTTGCTACAAACATTTTAAAAATTTAAGCTACAACTGTTCATCTCCAGAGCCTACATCCTGAGATGTACATATCTGCATTTTTAAGCTAGTAACATAGTACAGTTTAAGGAAACTATATACAATGCAATAAACCACAACAGCAGCTTGTTTTTACCCAAAATGAATTATCTGTCCAGTCTGACAGTGTTTGTAATTTATACTGTACATCATGTCAGGTTTCATATAATAGAACCAAAAATGATAAAACAGTTGCTGTTGATTTTTACTAAACTATGTAAACTTCAACAAGAAACTACTGAGATGAGTTCTAATACATTTGAAGATACATTAAAGTGGTCAAAAGCATACTTAGCCACTTCTTGAAAAAATACCATACCCACATTTTTCAAACTTGATGGCAAAATTATATATATTGAATACCTTAAGAGGAAACAAAAATACACATTCAAATGAATTTGTTGCCCATTAATCTCTTTTAATCACTCTTTTGGTTTGTCTACTCATGTCTTGCCCTCAATCCTGTAAAATATCTGAAAAGGAGGCATTAGTTTTGGTTGTTAAATGAAATATGTGTATTTGGGGCTTAATTATTAAAAATAATTATTTTTAATGATGGGTTGAAAATGAAAGATGTGTGCGGAAAGACACCACTGAACATACAAACCTAGCAGAGTAAAACATGAAACTATTAATACAACAGAACAAAACATAAAAAAAAAGAAAATGGGAGAAAAATACAAGTAGAGAAAAATGCCAGAAAAAGAAGTACTAAAATTTTGGAGTTATGAGAAGACATGGAAGGTGAGATGTAAGAATCAGTCAGACATAGGACAGGGTGGGTAAAAAGAACTGGGAATTACATGCAAAGAAAGAAAATGCTAAAATTGTAGAAGTGAGTGATTGGGTTTGCGTGGCAAGGTTTTGGTAGCGGGGGGAGTTACAGGGGTGGCTTCTGTGAGAAGATGCCAGAAGATTCCTCCATGTCCCATAGAGCCAATGCCAGCCGGCTACAAGACGGACCCACCGCTGGCCAAGGCCAAGCCCATCAGCAATGGTGGTGATGCCTCTGGGATAACATTTTTAAGAAGGGGAAAAAGTTGCTGCGCAACAGCAACAGCAGCCAGAGAGAGGAGTGAGAATATGTGAGAGGAACAACTCTGCAGACACCAAGGTCAGTGAAGAAGGAGGGGGAGGAGGTGCTTCAGGCACCGGAGCAGAGATTCCCCTGCAGCCCCTGGTGAAGACCATGGTGAGGCAGGCTGTCCCCCTGCAGCCCATGGAGGTTAACAGTGGAGCAGATATCCACCTGCAGCCCGTGGAGGTCCCCACACCGGAGCAGGTGGATGTGCCCGAAGGAGTCTGTGACCCCGTGGGAAGCCCGTGCTGGAGCAGGCTCCTGGCAGGACCTGTGGCCCCGTGGGGAGAGGAGCCCACGCTGGAGCAGGTTTGCTGGCAGGACTTGTGACCCCGCGGGGCACCCACGCTGGAGCAGTCTGTTCCTGAAGGACTGCACCCCGCAGGAGGGACCCACGCTGGTGCAGTTTGTGAAGAACTGCAGCCCGTGGGGAGGACCCACATTGGAGAAGTTCATGGAGGACTGTCTCCTGTGGGAGGGACCCCACGCTGGAGCAGGGGAAGAATGTGAGGAGTCCTCCCTCTGAGGAGGAAGGAGCAGCAGAGACAATGTGTGATGAACTGACCACAATCCCCAATCCCCATTCCCCATCCCCCTGTGCCGCCCAGGGGTGGGGAGGAGGTGGAGCAAATCAGGAGTGAAGTTGACCCTGGGAAGAAGGGAGAAGTGGGGGGAAGGTGTTTAAGATTTTTTTTTTTTAACTTCTCATTACCCTACTCTGATTTGATTGGTAGTAAATTAAATTCATTTTTCCAAGTTGAGTCTGTTTTGCCCGTGATGGTATTTGCTGGGTGATCTCTTCCTGTCCTTACCTCGACCCATGAGCTTTTGGTGTATTTTCTCTCCCCTGTCCAGCTGAGGAGGGGAGTGATAGAGCGGCTTTGGTGGGCAGGATCAACCTATCACAATAAGGTAAGTAAGGACATACAGAAGGGGAAAAGGTGAAAGACACTCTTCTCCAAGACACTCTTAACTAACATATGGGAGGAGGGGGGGCGCCTATGCTGTGTAAAGGAGCTCTTGGAAAAGTAGGAGTAGAACCAAATAAGCAGAAGAAACACAGAATTCAAGAGGGGAAAATGAACAACAGAACTCACTTCTGCCAGCAGGTCACCAGGTAAAACAGCCAAGCACCACCCCGATTTAACAGGACTGGGGTGAGGAGTGGGGAAAGGAGAGGGACTAGTGTTACAGATCTGCAGAGTTACAAAGGCTAATGAAACAAAAAGAAGGTGGTTATTTTATGAAACCACATATTTTTGGCTATTTTACATCCTGGTGTTTTAAAGACTAACACAAGATCTTGATAGTTAAAGGAAGGATGTAGTAAGGGAAAGAAAATGGTTAGGAGTGACACACAAAGAAAATCACTGATGACAGGACATGTAAAGATATAAAAGGATTCAAGAAAACAGAAAAAAATGTTGACTAAGGGCAGACAAGAGAAGGTGACCTCCAAGCCAAAGACTCATGCAAAGAGTGACTGTAGGGAGATGAGGGACAAAGCCAAAACTATTGGCTCTGACAAGCTTGTCTCAGTGTCCTGCCAGCAGGCTGAAGTGATTTGACCAAGACAAGGTAAAAAAACTTGCCAATAGCAGTATGATCAATTATCCAGCAAAATGAGGAAGTTACAGATAATACTAAATCTAGAATACTCCTAGGAACCTTTGGAATGATGTCTAATTAAGTCATAAGCACAAGAGTTCCTCAGAGGCATGTGTCAAAAACAGTGTTCCCATGTACATAGTAGACTTGGTTTGGGCAGCTAAGGGAGTGCAAAATTCAATCTTAAGAGGCTTCACAGAAAACCCTGCATCCATACAGGATTCAGAATAGCAAGCTGAGGATAGGTACCTAAAAAAGAGGCAGTCATCCTTTTAAAAGAATGGTTGCTATAGCAAATTTACCTTTGCTTTTCACAGCTGTGGGGCCAAGGGAAGGAAGCTTGAACCCACCTTTCCCTGTTTTCCAGAAGTGCCCTACATTCTACATTACAAAATACTCTGTAATGAGATGCTCTTCATTCCTCCTGGGCTCAGGCTGTTAGGCAAAAAGAAATGCAGTAATAAGCTGCAAGATCTTGTCTCCTGGAATTTTAACATGCTGATTTTAGGTATGTTGGCTTTGGCCGAATGGGTAAGTCACACTCACATAATCCTCTATATAAGAAATATGATAAACCAAATTTACTAAACAGGTTCCAGATAAAACAGGAAGACAGGTAGACAAAAAACATTATGGAAAACGTTTCTGCCAAGTTTTGCAAAGGTTGATTTTGAACATCTGGTTTCTCAACAATTCCAGAAAATCCATTTAGACTTTTTGCTGACAGGATTCTTTTTAGATAGCCAAAGGAAATTAAGAAGACAAATCATAACTATGAAATAACATATGCTGTTTTACTTTTTCATAGTCAAAATATAACTTGTTGTTATGAAATTATACTGGTACTGCATACTAAGGTAAGAAAGAAAGCACCAAACATAGCAATCACTACACGCTCACCTACATCTATAATGGTGCAGACAACTATAACAAGCCAAAAGATGGACTACAAATATTACCCTTCCAAGAACTGGGACTGTAACCACCCTGAGAACATAGATTACCACACTTATATTCGTTAATAATAGAAGTTGTCCATAACTGTGTGACTACTTACCACTCAGAACAAGAAGGCATCAAGATCTCACAGAATTAGTTAATCTTTTTCTAAAAGAAAAAAAAAACCCAAACCTCCACTCATTCAGCTAACAAGCTGTCACTACTTGGAACTAATATTTCTCAGAAAGTCCTTAGCCAAAGGTAAATCCAGACCGTGTACTCTGATGACTAAAAAAACCACATCTTTATTCCCAGCTTTCTAAACACCCTCCACCCCTCCCACACATACACATTTGGCACCATTATGAACTAAAAGCTACTGTATTCAAGAGACTAAATGGGTGAACACACAAACTCATGTGAATCTAGCTTTTTCCTGCATACTGTAAAACTAGTTTTATTTCTTCTTCTATCTATGGATCTTGCAGATGTCCACAGGGCTGTTTTGCTCCCTCTTGTTTTATACTATTATAAGAAGATGCAGAAAGGCTGGATGAGGTGTCATCAACACATATAGGACACTCCAAGTTGTATTACTCTCTTACGCTGGTCATCACCACTTAACTCCATTTTCTCAGTACCTACTTAAAACCACGCTGCACTTGAAGAGAAGCTGGCTAAAGATGAACCCAGGAAAACTGACATAATGTATGAGAAGAACATTGATGAACACCTGGCAATGTGACCTCAAACAGCCTCAGACAGCCATTTTGGACTTCCCAGTCTACTCCATACCCAATGGCTGTGATGACAAAAGCACACTCGTCCACCTGCAGCTGACCAAGGAAGATTGTGCTCTTTCCACTTAATGAAGAAGGGACCAAAGTGATCCATGCATGATTGGCCTCCAGACTTCTGCAAAAAATCTCTAATAATTACATCACATTATCTTGGAAAAAGCTGACCACATCTCCACAAATACTTTGCTGCTGTGTTCTAGCCCCTGTTCCAGTATTCTCCATTTCTGCAGAGCTCCTTGTTTTACACAAACCTCAACTCATAGTCTCTCTTAACATGCAGGATCTCCACTGGGACCAGCTCTTGCTTTCCCCTGCACAACAACAACCTTACACTGTTTCAGCAGAAAATGAAACTGTCAGACAGCAGGAGAAAGCTCATGAGTGTGAATCCAGCAACTTTCTCAGCAACTGAATCCACACCAGAAAACCTCAGAATAAAAGTGGACTTGCCATTTTGAAAACTAAACATAAAATTCATGCTTTTAACTCGGTTTCCTCTTGGTCATCTATACATGCAAAACAGATTCATACTTTCAGGGAAATAATATACACATGAAATTACTCTTACTAAATGGAAGGGAGGAAAGATTTTTATTTCTATCTTTACTTTGTGAGATGAGAGATAATAACACATGCCCCCTCTGTAAACTACAATTCCTTTAAATTTGGAGGAGAAAAAAATAAAGATCCTAACCTGAGCCAGACACCTTACATCTACTGAAACCAATATCCTAGGAAATCGTATATCCCAGGTGACCGCTTTTCAGAAAAGCTCCTAGAACTACAGCACAAGTTAAACAAAGAGTTAACATCTCGCTTTGCAGGGTGCTAGAATTCAGGCTTACAGTTCAGGTTTTTTCTCCTTGGAAAGGAAGTACCTAGAGACGCTCTTTAGCAACAACTCTGTTAAATAAAAAAGGAGAATAGATGAACCCTTAGGGTAAGACAGAGCAGCATCTAGCTTCTTCAGCCAAAACAGTCATTTGTAACAGAATGTTCTTTTAGAGATAAAACTTGGAGGGAATAATTAAGGCCAAAGAGAAAGCTGAAGGAATCCCGAGGAAATTGTATTCCTTTATATACATCCTGTGTTTAAGCAGCAGTACTAAAGAACTTATTGATTTAATTTGTATACAGTTCCCTTGACACTTCTAGAAATTTCAGGTTTAATGATTAAACATTCATTGTAAAAGTTACCAAGATAGCAGCATAGCTGGGAGATAACAAAAATAATCTAGTTGAATGAACGAGACCATTTGCTGACTGAGGTACCCACTGCTGATATATTAAATAAAACTATTCTAATTCTAAAGAAATAGAAAACAATAAAAAGCAATAAAAATTAAAAGTTACAAGTGTTAAAAAGAAATAGTGCCAGGCTTGGAATACTGTGACAAATGAATTTGAAGGTACTACATTTAGTGTAACCACTAATAAATCAACGTGGGTTGTTTGTGGGGTTTTTTTTTGGGGGTGGTGGTGGTGGTTTTTTTTGTTTGTTTGTTTGTTTTGGTGGGTTTTTTTGTTTGTTTGTTTATTTTTTACACTCTCAGGGGCCTTTCAATGTGCTGACTTGTAAAGTGAAGGTAAAGTTACTTACAACTAATTGAAGCTCTCAAAGATGCACAGTACACTCAATCAGATCATTCAAGTCTGGTGAACATATTTCACCTTAGACTACCCTCAGAAGAGGCACATGCACCCAAACCTCCCTTGTCCTCATCCTCAGCCCTCCAACAGCACAGGCTGGGCACCCCACGCTCAGGGAGCTGCTCCCCTAGAATGGCTCTGGGAACCTCAGTGGGCAGCTGCTGACCATGAGCCAGCAGTGCCCCAGCATCAAGGAGGACCAACTGCCTCGTGGGCTGTATGAACAGGAGAAATCATCATCCCCCTCCACTTCACACTCATTAGACCACATCTAGAATACTGGGTCCACTTTAGGGGGCCTCCGATACAGGAAAGACATTGATAAATGGGAACGAGCTCAGTGGAGGGTCACCAGGACAGCTGAGCGCTTGCCCTGCAAGCAGAGGCTGAGGGAGCTGGGTTTGTTCAGCCTGGAGAAAAGTCAGCTTTAGGGGACCTGACAGCAGCCTGGTAGTACCTACGGGGAGGTCACTGAGGCTCTGCACACTGGTGCATGGTGGGAAGATGACAAAGGCATGAGTTGAAATGAGAGTCTCAGATTGGATATAAAGAAAACTTTTCAACATGAGGCCAGTCAGGTGGTGGAGCTGGTTGCTCAGAGAGGTTGTCCAGTCTCTCTAAGTCCTTGGAGATTTTCAAGAACCAACCCTCAGCAACCTGGTCTGGTGTAAGAACTGGCCTGCTGTGAGCTGGAGGTTGGACTAGAGACTTCCTAAGGTCCCTTTCAACCTGAATTATCCTAAGATCCAGAATAATTCCGTCACTGGGAAATTACCCTTTTTACTTTGAGTCCACAAGAATATTCACATTATCTGTAGTTCCAAGCTGTTCCCCTGATGCCATTAATTACCTGGCAAAGGGTATCTGAATGGTTATCAAAAAGAGCAACTACAGAACCACTTTAGAAAGTGTCACAGGCAAGCTCAAGGCTTTTCTATCATCACCGAGTAAAGGACATATCTAATGTCACTGTTCTTGAAGATGGGTGGAAAAATTGGAGGCATTCCCTTGCAGATTTTGGCCTGGTCCTGTTGCAAGGGAAGTGTTGCAGAACCTGAAGAATAGTGACCTGCTTGCTGTGTAGATTTATCACGGAAGACTGCAATGAAGCCAGAACTGTAAGTAAAATCTAGTGTGGAATATCACAAAAATTCAGCACACCACTTGTCACAGGAGACATTGACGCTAAGCAGTTGACCAGAGGTAAACCATTGATTCACGGTTAGTATAAACTAGAATGTATTGTTCCGAAGTCAACAACTGGTCAAGTGAACTTTATAATCTGTGATGATACAAGATTTGACTTTTAAATGCTTATCTTGAGAACCAGATGCACAAAGATAAATCGAGAATATGGAGAAACTGAAAAGTCTGGTTAATAATGGGATACACAGAAGAATGATCATGAAAATACAGAAAAAAATATTTCCAAATGCTTAACATGAGCAGCACCTACCTTCAGCACGCCAGTGAAGACTGCAGGAACTGCAGACAGCCAAATGCATAAAAGACAAAAACGCTGTCAATTGTAGCCCTCAGCACATTATTGGTGTTTACATTCCAATGCTCCTAACAGATTAGAGGGACCAAAGTTCATTTTATGGTAAAAACACCCTTCTGATTCTGTGTAGTTCAGTTGAAATTATTATTTTGCAGATATTGCCTTTAATTTAACTGAGGCCTCACCTGAGGCTCCTCACCCTGATAAAAGCACAGAAAAAAGCAAAAGGAGAAAATGTACAACATATCCAAGAATGGCCTGCAAATTTTTGAAGGAAACCAGGACATTGCCCTGGTGACTGAAAAAAAGAGGACCCATCATATGACAGATTTTTAACAAACGTCAGCATGTTTTATAGAGGCCAGAACTCTGAAACCACCATGACCTAGTGAAAACAGCAGCTACCATGAACTTTGAGGCCACACCTACACACCTAGAGTACCTCAAAGAGATATTCTGGAAGGAACATGGGCTTTAGCAAGGAGTGCTGTTAGTCAGAGAAAGCTGGATGAAAACAATGCAAGATCTCCATAAGCTGCTATCTTTCAGAAGAAGCAGAATCTGATAAATCACAAGTCAGAATCACAATGATGAAAATAAACACACACATCTTTTTTTCAGACTGCCAGGCATTTAACATCACCAGGACCAGAAGAACTGCATCAGAGCACAGAAAGTCCACATTCATAAAAATATGATGTTTCCTCAGCAATTCTATAGCCAGTAAAATGGCAAAAGATAGCATTTCCCCTCAGAAGGTCAACTGATTTCAGAATGACCTTATTACTGGGGAGCAACACCAGAAGCGCAGACAATTGATGCAAAATACCCATGGGGTCTCCATATGTTTTAATTACAGAAATCCTAAGCTAACCTTCCACTCACCTGAACATAACCTGGCAAGAACACTGTCCTCTCTAGCATGAGAGGGAGAACACCCAGCCAGAGACACCATTACAAGAGAACATAGGGGGGAAAAAAGGCTAAGCCCACATCCTGAAGTGAGATACATACGCCTACCTACTTCACGATTAAGCAATTGAACTGAGGCATCCAATACCAGTGCTGGTTGTATTATAAACAGAGAAGACTGGGTCCTTGGTATTTACATCAAGAATCCAATAATCTATCAGGTGCAATGAATGACCATTGCTCTTACAATACCCATAGCTCCTTTTCCCTCTTCTGGAATAATATGCATTTCCAAAAGACCAGCACCACCATCCACCAAAGAAAGTGCCCAAGAGAACGTTAATTTTCATTTCCACATTCACATCCTACAGACTGTATCACAGCACTGAGGGTCTAAGATTATTTCTGTTGTTGAGGAATCAATGATGAGGCTGAGAGAACTTAGTACTGTACCAAGTTAAACTCTTGAATTTTCTTGAACAAAGCGCTGTGTGTGACTACTGGGAACAAAGCATCACTTCTACAGATGTATTCCCAGTTGGTGCCAGGGGATCTGAGAGCTGCGAATCACACAGCTGCTGAACTGGAGAAAGTTGATATATGCTTAATGTCTTGGTGCATATTTGGTAAGCCAGTGCTACGGAGTCAGCGTCAACACACAAGATTCATCCATGTCACAAGACTGTGTTAACTCCACGGGCCCCACTGGTCTCGTCTTTACCATGACAAGCCTGGGGAAAGAGACAGGCACCTCCTTGAGGAGTCATTTTAGGAACGGCATCTCAATCAGTTTGGTCCCAGAGGTGCACAGAGTGTGGTGCTGGTCCCTGGCAGTGACCAAGAGGCTCACTGCAACCTCGGACACCTGAACAAGATGGGGCCTTTCTGGCGTTCTCAGCTCTACTCCTGTACACCACAGACACCTGATCCCTTCACTTGCTAAATTTAAAAGAACAGCAAACAGAGCACTTATCAGGAATGCATCACTTTCTAAGCAATAAAAATACTTCACATACGGATCAAAAATGGAATTTAAACCTCCCAAGTCTCACAGCAATAGATGTAAATTATAAAGACATTACTGATTTAAACAAAAAGAACAGGATACAGAATAATCCACCATGCAGAAGAAAATCTGCCTAAGCAGAAAGTGGTTCATCTCTGCAGAGTGGCTGGAGGAGCAGACATGTCCCTGAGCATGTTACAGCTCATGCTGTAACCCACTCCTCCCTCAGAGGATGAGGGATGAGAACCTGTAGTTCCCTACAAGTACTGCCAAGGGAAAATAATGATGTGATCTGCAGTGAGGAGGAGTATGTATACTGCCACTGTCAATGTTCACTTAAGAGTATCACCCGCAGGAAGACAGAATTATTTATTGATGATAACAAAACTATCTAAAATAGACATGAATTCCTACTCTTACACTTACACCCAGTAAGAAAAAGGCCTTTCATATTTTCTTATATTCTTTTTCAAGAACAGTTCAGAATAAAGTGTTTGCTATTATGCTGTCACCACTGAAAATCTAATGACTTAGAAAAGGCACAGTACAAGAGGGAAGATAAAAAAAAAAAATCAGTAAGCTGCTAATGAAAGGAAATTTTAAGATCTTCCAGATCATATAAACCCATTCATAACTCATCAGCATATTACACTGACCTTTGAAAATTAGAAATGTAAAAAAATTAGTCAAAACTTGGTTAAAAAAAGTGTAAATATTACCACTAGTTTCAGTGGGTATGGCAGAAGGCCCTCAGAATATTTTCAGGTCTTCATGAAGTTAAATATTATTAACATAACACACCTGTAAGGATGAAGCTAGGTAATAACTATAGGACTATATAAGAATTAGAGACACCACATAAAAGCACTGTACATACAGCATGGGTAGCCTGTGGGATCCAGAGAATGGCGGATACACCACATACAGAGCCTCCACTCCCTCATATTGGTGCATTTGTCCCCCGTAGTCCCCAGCCATTCCTTATATCTGCAAGAATATAATAGAAAGAAGAGGCATAACAGGCTGCTTCAAGACCTGAGAGAAGATGGGAGCACAAGGTTCAGGGTCTCCACTCCCTCACCCAGGTACTACCCAACAACTCTGGGCCTTCAGTTCTCCATCATGAAGAACAAACTTATAAACTTTAATGGCCATAAGGGCATGGTGCAAAATGGTTATTTTTAATACAGTTTTTAGAAGGCAGGGGACCACTGCTGAATGGATTACAGTTGCAGGCTCTTATTCCAATCTGTTTTGTAATGTTTATCACTGTAATTATATATTGTGATAAGCACAAAAGAGATAGTATGAAAAAAATTGGATTTCTCAAGGAAGCAAAGATCGAAAGACTTGGAAGTAAGAAGAATCCTGAAAAGCCTAAAAAGAAAATTTTCTAGTCATTCGTTTTGTTGCCTGCAAAAAGAAATTAAAATTCTAACTTATATTCCCCAATATCCATGTCAAAGGTAAAGGGAAACAGCATACAGTTCCCAAAATACATTTGTGGCTGTATCAACTAAAGGATCAACGACTCAGCTGGAAAACAGAATTGTAAGTTTTCATTGGAAATGATCCTCCACAAAAATAAGAGGACAATATGAAGAAGAAAACAGTCATGCCGTTCCCACTTCATTTTGTGTGGAACACAAAATAAAACTGTAGGTTAAAAAACCCCCAAAATTCTGATACTAAACATTTTTTTAATAGAGAAAGAAGTGTACATGCATATCGCAGATGGCTGGGAACGAAGAGCTTCCATTAATCCAGCCAGCCCAGGGCTACATTATTCCCTTCTGTTAAACCACTTACGTATGTTCTACCCACTTGCATCAATGTGCAATTTCATAACCTAATCATTAAGGTGTTTCCATTTTATCTTCAGAAGGAAGGACAGTGGTAGTTTTAACTTTGCAGTCATGAAACCAATGCAAGGAAGCAAAAAGGAGAAGTTTCATTTAAAAAAGAGTATTCATTAAAAATGGCAACATGGGGATGTAAATGCAGAGTTCCTGCTGGTACCACTCGTATGATAAATGCATTAAGAAACCCAGCAGCCGGACGTGATTGCAACCAGCCTATAAATAGACGCAATTCTAATTGCTCATATAAATAATGTCATTGAAAATGATCCATCAGTCATGTTGCGTTCTGATTAAGGCGCCCTGCATGAAAAGTGTGAACTGAACAGAAATACCCCTGAAATACTCCTCCTCTCTTGCACAGTACAACCACTTGCCACCTCAATCTCCAGCTGAACACCTTCATCCTCACTGAAATCGGTGGGAGATACTTAGCACTTTTTAAAAATAAGGTCTGGTCCTGAATACGTAGGCTTAATAAAGTCATGATAGAAAAACATAACTCACAATCAATCAGTTTCAACTTTTGGTAAACAAGTTTTTCTACTTAATAATTCAACCTTAACACTGAGTTTTTAACCATAAATTTTAAAGCTATTTTGTCACATATCTGGTCATTAAACTAAAATCACGTAACACAGAAACTGATTTTGCTTCAGCCTTGAAAATGTCACAGATATTGAAAGAACTTTGCTCAAACTCCAAACAAGTACTACATTATGGTCAGAGACAAACCACAAAATATTACACCCTAAAAATAATCTGCCAGAAATTTATGGGTGTCAGAATTATGGGTATCATTGGCACTCTTCAGTAATCACATTTATGTAAGCCCAGTTACCTAAAGAGCTGTTCAATAGAATAAACACATTCCGAAACTCAATAAACTTTTACTCTTTATGAAAACTAAGCCTGGTACATTCACTCTAGAAAAATTTGCAATTCAAACCAAGCACTTCAAATAAATGTCAGTGCACTATATCACAATTTCAAGTGTTTTTTCCCCCCAACTTGATCACCAAAATATGATAAAAATAAAAAATTGGTAAATCATTGCCACAGCAACTGACAGAGAAAGCCAGCTAGCACCCCTGAAACCTTGTCTGCTCTTTCAGAATGAAACTTAAAATGTAACACAAACAATAGAAACTGAATAAAAATAAAAGAAAAAAAAATAAGTAAATGTCTACCTGCCACAGAAGGTGAAACAGAATATTACTTTAAGGACAACAAAATTAGGATTCCACAAGAAGTATTGAGAAAGAAAACATATAAGCAATTCTGCTTAGAAAGTAAGAATACATAAATGAGCAACAGTATATGATGAAACATATTACAGCTTTTAGGCAAATTTAGCAAATACTATTCCTTATTGTTTTGTATCTATTATTAAATATTTTTTCCAAACGAATTATTTTTCAACAAAATCATGAACATACCCCATGTTCCACTTAAAGCATCTGTCATGGTTTAAACCCAGCCAGCAACTAAGCCCCACACAGCCACTCGCTCACTCCCATCACAGTGGGATGGGGGAGAGAATCGGAAGAGTAAAAGTGAGAAAACTCGTGGGTTGAGATAAAGACAGTTTAATAGGTAAAGCAAAAGCCATGTGCACAAGCAAAGCAAAACAAGGAATTCATTCACTACTTCCCATGGGCAGGCAGGTGTTCAGCCATCTCCAGGAAAGCAGGGCTCCATCACACATAAGGGTTACTTCAGAAGACAAACGCCATCACTCCAAATGTCCCCCCTTCCTCCTTCTTCCCCCAGTTTTATATGCTAAGCATGATGTCACATGGTGTGGGATATCCCTTTGGTCAGTTGGGGTCAGCTGTCCCAGCTGTGTTCCCTCCCAACTCCTTGTGCACCCCCAGCCCACCCACTGGTGGGGTGGGGTGAGAAGCAGAAAAGGCCTTGACTCTGTGTAAGCACTGCTCAGCAGTAACGAAAACATCCCTGTGTTATCAACGCTGTTTTCTGCACAAATCCAAAACACAGCCCCATACTAGCTACTGTGAAGAAAATTAACTCTACCCCAGTCAAAACCAGCACAGCATCTCTCTACACTAACAGTTACACACTCTAAACATTATACGAGATTTACATAATTTAAAAAGTTAGAAAACATAAAACATAAGGTTGTGTGCCATGCCTGTATGTGTGCACACATGGCCACAAAAACTGTACTATTTACTACTATGCATTAGAAGAGAAGCATACATATGACAAAAGCTGTGTGCATGAGCACATAAGTCTGAGCGTGCACACACCTATTAGTCCTTTCTGTACTTCATATGCTATCTTACATCCACAGACACACTCTAGAGTATTTTGAGACTGCCACAGGCTGACCATCAACCCAGACCAAGACCTCTCTGTTCCATGTATGCTCTTGTGCTAGAAGGGCAAGGGGCCACTGTTCTGCAAATCTAAAAAAAAGTCATTTTTTTAAAAATTTTCTTGTCCCTTAGAGGCTCTTGTAGCTCATTCCAGGCACATCATGCACAACCATATAGAGAACAATTACACAGATTTAATTTCTAACTTTTTATTTATTCAAGACACCATTTAACGCTGATGCTCTGTAATATCACAAAAGCCTGAGCTGTAGTTCCCAGTGATCTGGGGTACACTCCCATGTACATTTGTTTATGATCTCCAGTGTGTCATGACCAGTTAAATGTACTTATGAATTCAATTAACTGCTTTTCATGCAAATTTGTCAGGACAGCTTTTTGTTCTACGTCAGGTGACAGTAATATTCCATCTTTGTGGGGGCCAGAGCATGTACAGGAATGAATGTATTCCTGTTTTTTTCAACTTTAAATCTACAGAGTTTCTTGACCATTCCACAGTGAAGTTGTGTTCAGAAGGTTTTAAGCAACTGGCATCCAGGTGTGGGGATACCATGAGCTGCATGACCACATCAGCAAGTACAGAGTATTAGCATAGCGATACGCACAGTTAACACCTCTGTCAAACTGCAGCAAACCACTCTCTAATAGCAGGCAGTCTTTGTCTCCTTTATTCAGCACAGCTTTTATGCCATCATGCATTTTAATCTTCTTTCCTTTGAGACCAGGTTTTCTGCAGAGATGGGAATGTGCACAGGGCAGGAAATGAGGAGGATGTCTCACACCCAAGAAGCACTGCTGGTGGGCACTTGGTGGTAGGTGTACCACAAAGGATTTGAAACCCCGCTTAACTCTTTCTTTTTGACTGTATCAAGCGTAGGCTTCCTACTCTCGCTCTTCTAGGCCCTTACTAACCCAGTGTATCAGCTGCTGTCACACTGCATTACTCCTCTCTGTCTCTGCCTTGTGACTGTGACAGCTGCCTGACCACAGTTCTCCAACAGCACTTTTAGTATTTTTCCACACCACCCTTTACATGTGGATTGCGTTTCTTGCACTGATCCATAAAAATTGTACCACTTCCCCTTCCTCATTTTTGCAGCAGACCAGTTTCTTGGATGGCATATGAAAGAAACCAACTGGGTTACGTGTGGGGCTTATTAAAATGAAGTATGAGGCACTCCATACTTGTCCTTCCTACATGGTTTGACTTGTTCAAGCAAGACATTTAATTAGCAAAATGTACGCTCTTCACCAATGTGCAACAACGTATTGGTGTCGTTGGGCACTACTGAACCACAATGATAATTTAGATTCTCCTCTGTAATTACTCACCAACAAACTGATCCCAGGAGCACACCTCAAGAGGATCTTTTAGATTAGGATCTCATCTTTTTCAGTGTAATTATGCCGCACAGTAGGTGTAAGTATTTCTTTTCTCCTTGCTTAGTTGTCTTGCATCTGAAGCATTCCTTCACACTGACCATGAACAAGTGTGATTGACTCTGTGTGATGTGCCTAAAAATCCTACAGAACAGCAGGTAAGCCTTATATAGGGAGCCATTTTTGCCATGTTTTATATAAATACATACACACACATACCCATTTTTATCTGCTGATGGTCAATTCTTTGACTTGGTCTATTTGAGCCTAAACCCCAAGCTGGTGATGGCCGACATTCCACAGGAATATATTCCCAAATGGCTAGCATAAATTGGGCGGTTCTTTTAAAATAAAGAATAAGATTAGTGTCTATCTTCTCAGTAAACAAAGTGCCTGAAAAAATTGTGTCCTGCATGACTATCTTTGCAAAACACCGAAGTATATTACTAGGATGGGATAGACAAAAGAAATGAAGAAAAGAGTAGATGTACTCTGCTCTAGATCCACCCAGAATAGGTGTGAAAATAGTTCCCAAACCAATTCTAGCAGGAGGAAAAGGAAGAAAGATGTCTCCTGATGCTCACTGGCAAGAATATGAGGGAGCAGAAAGTAATTCTTGTTTAGGACTGCCCCCTTTCCACAGAGCACACTTTTGCTACAGTACTGCTCCACTCTAAAGCTGTATTTCCAAAACACAGACTGTGATAGCAGGAAAGATCAAGGCTGGCAAGTAGGCGGTGAGTTTGTGCCTCAGAAGATGTGCTCATCACTTACTAGACTGCATGCACAGGAATTTTAAGGGTATAAACTCCCAGTTTTGTTGCAGCGTGTAGCTTTCTTGTGTGACTGGTTAGTTGAAAAAACCTCAACATTTTCATTATTTCCTTGTGTATGGAGTGGGGAAAGAGCTAGTGTGCCCATGTAGCCTGACATTTAACAAGAGAAGTAAGCAAGGCTTTTAACATTTCCACTTAAAATGTAATCCTCTGACAAGTTCATTTTTCTTTATCTTCTGATCAAGTTCTGTTACCTATTCTAACTATATAATACACACACACATACAATTTTCTTCATGAGTGGATTGTGACATATAGCAATCCTGGCATGCTCATAATAATTCTTCACAATAATCGTGAAGACACCAGAAAACAATCTTTCTCATTTTCACACAAAATTGCAATCAGAACAAGAACAGGAATTATTCACCTTTTGTCATTGATCCACACCACTAGCTTAAAAACAAAACCCTTCAAGATGCATTGCATTAGTACAACAAAATTTTATTATTTGTCAATTTAATTTTCCCCTAAATCATAGAATCATAAAATCATTAAGGTTGGAAAAGACTGCTAGGATCATCAAGTCCAACCGTCAACCCAACACTACCATGTCCCCTAAACCATGCCCTGAAGTACCACGTCTACGCGTTTTTTGAACTCCTCCAGGGATGGTGACTCCGCCACCTCTCTGGGTAGCCTGTTCCAGTGCCTTACCACTCTTTCAGGAAAGAAATTTTTCCTAGTATCCAATCTAAACCTCCCCTGGCACAGCTTGAGGCCATTTCCCCTCATCCTATTGCTTGTTACTTGGGAGAAGAGACCAACACCCACCTCACTACAACCTCCTTTCAGGTGGTTGTACAGAGTGATAAGGTCTCCCCTCAGCCTCCTCTTCTTCAGGCTAAACAAGCCCAGTTCCCTCAGCTGCTCCTCATAAGACTTGTGCTCTCCAGACCCTCCACCAGCCTCGTTGCCCTCCTCTGGACATGCTCCAGCACCTCAATGACCTTCTTGTAGTGAGGGGCCCAAAACTGAACACAGTATTCGAGGTGCGGCCTCACCAGTGCCCAGTCCAGGGGCACGATCACTGCCCTAATCCTGTTGGTCACACTATTCCTGATACAAGCCAGGAAGAGGGATTTAAAAGAAAAGGGATTTAATTTGAGTGAGAGAGATATAAGGAAGAAAAATATTTATAATATTTATTCAGAGAAATTTCTGAAACTAACACTGAGAGATTTTCAAATTCATGTTCAGTACTTCTACAATTTTCTTACAAATTTTATACTGAAAAGCTATGTATACCCTGCTTTACACACACACACGAACACCACTGCCATACAATGGCCAGATTCTTCTCCATTTGCCATGTGATCAAGCACCACGGGAGGAAGCAGGACTCTTCTTGACTTACACAGTCAATGTAAGATTGAACCAGAGGGAGAGATCCTGAGTTCAAAATCTATTAAGGAGATTCCTCAATAGTAAGCAAATAATCAAATGGGAAAAGTGTGAGTAAAAATAGTGCATGCAGAAGGATGTCTTTAGTTCCTTACTGCAATACGCCTTGCAATGCCCACTGTCATTTCATGCTGCTAAAACACAACCAGGCACAGTACAAAAGCTAGTTATTCATGCTTTGCTCTGCTCCAACTGTATGCAATGGTCACACAACCGTTTCCATTAGTTTCTGTATATAATAGTAAACTAAACAAGTCTAATGCACAAACAGTGATGAGCTAGAATCTGCAAGTGATAAAACACTGTACATAATAATAGTATGATAGCAATAGTGACTTGCCTAGCACAATTCTAAGTAGCTCCATTTGAAAGAGTGTACATACACACTAGATTTAAAAAAAATAGATCTCCAATGAGTTTTCAAGAGAGAAGACTATTCACATCTAGAAGAGAAAGCAAGATCTGAAATGAGAAAATGGGCATTGCCTAGTGTCAAAGAAAGCAAATATGGTTCCAAGATAGCAACAAAACTATTACTGGGATGTACCAATCTGCTTGGCTGGTAAACTTATATGGATGTCCAACATACAAGTTTGAATGGCTTTGGGGGCAATTGTAGGACCCACTGACAAGAAAACAATACTGATTTCAGAGATGCTATCTTTATCCTGTATTTCCTCCCATGCTTTAAACTTGTCTATATCCTCCAAACTATGTTGGAGAAGCGGATCTGAGAGATATATGATAAAGACACATGAAGCAAAGATGCTGTGGAACAGGATTATATGGTGGCAGGGGAGTGGGTGCAGAAAATAAGCAGTGTCTGATAGCGAGAAAGCCTTGGGCTTGTGCTTTGACAAAGGAAATTTTGTTTAAACAACTGAGAAGTACACCCCGCAGCTCAAGGCATCGTGCTTCCTACGAAACACACGGAACTGACACAGAATGTTTAGGAAGCAAAACATCAGGCTGCTGTTCATTTTATACAATGTGCATAAATGGCATCTGGTGTTTTAAACACCACAGTGTTTAGCAACGATATTTAACTATATAATTTTCCCCTTTCTTTGACTCCACAATATTTAAAAGAAGCAGTACTTTCCAAATATTAAGCCAAACTTGAAGGTCAAAGGCCAAGCCATTTGTATTATTGTGTTGTACAAGTAAACTTGCTAAGCAAAGTGCTCCACAAATACCGTTATTCCATTTTGAACAACTCACTAGGTAAAAAAATGCCTTGTCTTATTCATCTCTCATCCTCCAGAACAATCTTCTACCGCACGGAAGTCAAACCACATGAAATCACAGATGGAACGGAATTGTTTTGGAAAACTGGTAAGCAGATACTGCAGCCTACAGATTCATGCTCTATCACCGATAGCGGAAGTAGCATACCTCCCTAATCTAAATACAAATGTTGAAGAACAAAACAGCACAGCAACCAAAGTTGAGCATATCATAGGCACAGATACTAAAATATTTTGGAGAAAAAAAAAAAAATCAGAATTATTAAATAATGACTATCATTATACATTTGCTCCAAAAATCATTTTAAAATCCTTCCTACTTATTTCAGTAATTTGCATACTTATTAAAAAAATAGCAATTATTTTATTTCTTCCAAAATCAGGAGTTAAGAGCAGTCTGATAAAAGCACTGGAAGATTATTAGGTTCTCTGATCACATTTAGATTCTGGGGTGTTATTGGGATCACTGAAATCATCAATGGTGAATGTGAACTTGGGAGCAGGTTAAAACAGAAAATACAGTATGACCTACAGGTTGTCAGACACAGGAAGGATTTGTTGTGTGTCAAATGTTAACCGGAGACAAGAGAGGAGCTATGAATCTGAAAAACCTGGCTATAAAATGAAGAGAAATTAAAATACAACAGAGAATAATCTGTATTTTATATCATCTAGTTCACAGCACTCTCTGCAGTCTGAGAGCATCCATTAAGAAATCTTAGTACATTTATTCAATAACCATTAACATGTGCAAACTACTGCTTGCAGATAAATAACAGCCATATTTATTGTTATTAATATGAACATTTGGCCTCATTTCTATATTTATTTTGATAGAAAGTCTGTTTTGTCTGAAAAACCTGTTTTCTCTGGAATTTATTCACTACTACTTAGTTATACAGCAAGAAGAAGATCTCTTCTTTGTCTATCATACATTTGTTTGGTCATTAAATAAATATTAGATACTACATTAAAGCATTCCCAGTATGAGAGTGCCAAATACTGGTCTAAATAAGAGGAAAAAAAAATTTAGCTCCTTAGATAGACGCCTATCTAGTCTCAAGCAGAACAGGAGACTATGCCAACCTGAGTACCCAAGAAAGCAGGGGGAGCCAGGCTCTGGCACGGTCCCTGGCACAGGCCCAAACGACAGTATGGATGAGGCCACACTGCTGGCCACGGGAAGGGCTTAGCACATAGACACAAGCTCTACTGTGGCACTTCCCCGCACTCATCTTATTTACTAGTTGCATACATGAAATGAGTTAAAAGGAATTGGTCAGTCAGTCTAACAGCTCTATACCTTGCTAAGACATCTGAGCTCTTCATCAAACTGACTGGGCAATAGCCCATTAAGATGAATTTGATTCATATTTCAACACCAACTTCCAGTTTATGTTTCATGTATCTGAAACAAGATCAGCCCAAATAGCTGAAAAGCTATGGTGATTAATTTTAGTGATACAAAACTACATGCAGAATACTTTCCAAAGATAATACTAAAACATCAGGAAAAATTACAATTTCCCATAAAGGGGTGTATGCAATATTTTGTGAACTCAAAACACATTTATAACTCTCGTATTTTCTAAAGAGGTTGCTATCTAGCTTTACCAAATTATGCAATTTAAAAATAATTACTCTGTACATCTTAGTCTATAAAATGCAGTCTAGAAATACGTACTTGCAAGGACTTCTAAACAACACAGAAACACAGATGAAACCTCAAGAAAACATCTTAATCACCCCTATGTACTGCTGTGGTATGAATTACACCTCTATCCCTGCAGAAAAACATCTTACCTTTCCTTAGAACTTCTGAGATAACACAATATTCCTGAGCAGTTTAGTCTATTGCTTCACTAAGTGTTTAGCTAGAAAGTTTTCCCCAAAGCATAACCTAAATATTTGCATGTGTAAAAATTAGGCCAATCACTTTGTTTATTTTTTTCCTTCCCTGCCACCTCCTTGGGACAAATATTGCTAGCCCTCTCTATAGCAACCTACCACATAGCACAAGACTTACGTATTTATTCCTACCATCGCCCTTCCCTCCCTTCTCTTGCCCTCTTTCCTCCCTTCCTCCACCACCTCAAATTGCTTTATAGTATGAGTCTACTAAATCTCCTCTTCTTTTATTAAGCTTAGTGTTGAAGTGTTATGACAAAACAGCTGAAGCATAGCCATGTCTAAAATCTGGCATGACATTAACTTGCAACAGTTAGCCTATTTCTATAACTCAGCCCCATAAGTGGGCTCTGAGAAATTCGTATTCAACCTCTGCTGATGATCTACAGAAGGAAACACTTTGATACAGATTCTAGCAGGCTGTATTTCAGATTTTGGAGGTTTAATAAAGGAATAAGTGAATGGTGAAAGTGAACTACTTAAAAAGTTCCAGAAGTAATGTCCAGGTAGCCTAAATTTTGTTTTCTTTTGAATAAGAATACTACTGTCCAACTACATGCTCTGGTATGGAATAGTTACGGTATACCTGCAACGCAATCTAGAGAGGAAAGTTTCACAGGCAGAATCTTTCACTAGAACAGCTAAAACTACTGAACCAGGAAGGAAGCAGACAAACTTCTGAGCACACAAGCTCTTCTTCAGAACTGCATCAAAAGCAACAAATCTCAAGGTAACAACAGGTCAGGAACAAGTACTCCAAGTTTACTGTCATGATGTTATTTTATAGACATTCTGAACAAAAACAGTGGTTAGCATTGGGAAACAAATGTGCATGCTTTCTAAGCATCCCTAAGCTTATGTTATCACATCATTTTTCTATAGGAACTTTTCTCAAATTCCCAGAAAATATAAGAGGAGACTAGACAGAGCAAATTAAACGCTTGTTTCCATGACTGTCTCATTTACAGCAGAACTTGTGAAGCACACAGGAAATAAGCTACAGAAGAGAAACTAAAGAAAGGAAGCTGGATCACTTGGTTATGGATTGGGTGGGAAACAGCTTTTACTGCTAACTTTCCACAGACCCAAAAGTGTTGTGGCGCAGGCCAGTGAGATGAGTTCTTCATTCTCAAATATTAAACGTGCTTTCAGCAGGACCAGGACCAGACTGAAGCACAGCACCCTGCCTGACCCAGTGGCTATAAGGTGCCTACAGCTCAGTGCACCATTCCCATACTGTTATACAGCAGCCTAAGCTCCGTCCAGAGACAAATCCCAGCAGCTCTTGTGGCACCTGGTATCAGAGGCTACTCTTGGGAAGCCTCTGTGGCTCATTTCTCCCTGTGACGTTAGCCATGGGATAACCCTGCAAGAGCAGACAGAATATACAAGTTGCAAGTTTCACTATGGCACACAAAAAAAATACAGTGCAGACATACCACAGGGCAAAGAGGTATAATCACCTTATCTTTAAACTGCTGTGCACATATGGTTACAGCTATACTTTTAGGAGTTACGATGCTAAGTGCTTCATGGAAAGAAAACAGGGATCGCATGTAGGGCACTCTGTTTCTGATGCAGGCAAAATTAGTGATACACATTCTGACTTGAATATCAATGCTCCAGTTCCTACAAGCTCAGGATACTCCTCATTCTTTAATGGAAATGGGTGTTGGGTAATTCCTCAATGTTTGTGAAGGATTTAAGTGTTACAATAGTGGTAACTGTAAGAGAGACCATGACAAGGAAAGACAGTATTCTCTGTAAGGACTAGAGAGTACAGACTATACAATGTATTTGTGCAAAATCACAAAATAAAGAAGGGAGTATGTTCTCAGCAATTAGCGATTGAGGCAGCTGCTGTTACAGAACACGGTGGAAGAGGCACAGCTGCATAGGAAAGCTGTGAAACAGAAGTGGCGACTGCCTTGCAAGAGGAGCAGGAAGTAAACGAAGGGCATGTCCACTCACACAAAGATGCACGGTACATGTCTGCACCCACGTACAGCTGCAGCCCTGCAGAAGTCAGCACAGTCTAACAATCCCTTCAGCAGGCTGAAATTAGGTAAGATATTCTGCTTCTGTGACCTCCAGTAAGCCATAACTTGCCACACTGATGTGCTACCATAAGCTGAGGTGCCTTCTTTACTGTGCTCTGTCACGCAGTGTAGATGCACCCTAAAGTTCTGACAGCACTTTTTCTTCTGGTTCTCCTCACCACTACAAAGGCAACCTCAGTGCTTAACTGAGTTTCAATATTAGATACTACTGTATGTCAGCTGACTACGTACCTGTTTATTTAAAAAATCTGAAGGATTGGGCATTTTAAATTATGGATTGACTACACCCATGCAACGAAGAACAAAGATTAATCCAACATCACTTGAATTCAGTTTGGGAGTTATTCTTTACTCAGAACAAGCAGAACCAGTAACTCTGCTTAAAGAGCTGCATGGGAATTACTGGTTCATCGATGAAGTTCTTTATTTTTCTTCCTTCTGTCACTACGACTTGATATGCTTCTGCAACAACACTGCCTACTACCCAAGCATTTCAAAGGGGAATTTACAGTTACTTCATTCCTCACCTCCTTACCATTATTTTTGGTACAACTCCAGCTTCTGCCATACTGTATAAAAGGGAATAACACTTCATTTCAGTTAGCTGCCTTTCTCTGACAATTTTTAACATGCCATAGGAAAGTGGGTGCCAATCTCTACAAAAAATCTCTATGTAATTCAAGCAGATTGAAATTACAAATGAAATATTGTTCATCGGGGCATATTCTATCCTTGGCTAACAGTATCAATTTGCTCTTCCTAAATATTAGTTTATATTTAAAAATTGAGTTTAATACCACCTATGTTCTTCCATAGAATTTCAGAAAGCAATTAGCCATTCCTTCACTAACAGGACTCCCATGGTCTAAATTCAGTAAAATTCCTCAGTGCTTCTTAAGTAGGTTGTCACATTTTCTGTAGAAATCATTAAATTGAAAACTAGCAGCTATATATGTAAATGCTACTGTGGGCATGACTAATCCACAGTCCACACATCTGTTCAGAATAATGAAGCCCAGAACTTTTATCTTGTCACTTTGTTCCTAATGGCATCTTACGCAAAGATGAAGAACGAGATGAAGAATAGATAAATTGCTCTGGCAAACTTGCTCCCAGATTTTCTCTTTTATGAGGGCCACACAGAACCTCCCTCCTCCTATCTGAACATGTGCCAAAACGCAAGCATCTATCACATGTCAGGCAGAGGCGTGAGCCCTGTGCGTCAGGCGGGGAGAGCTGAGAACACCCATCTCCACAGCCACGTGACGAGGGTGCAGCCAGCTTGGGTAGGACAGGCCACGGGCCAGTCACGCCGTAGGGACAGCCCTGTAACATGACCTGTGTGTGATGAAGTGTGCATGCATGTGCCCAGTCTCTGATGCAGTGCCACTGTCCTGCTCCCAGCTGGGCAGTCACAGGGCTTGAAGGTCTGGCAGGCAACCCACCACTGATGTCATCATGACACATAATGATGCTATAAAGTACTAACTTGTTTGTGAAGTGTTTCACTGTGTGCATGTAGTATTTTAACAAAAACCACTAGCTTGAGGGTCTTGGAAATTAATCAGTGTTTCGATTAAAAGATTTACTTATTTCTGAAAATTCTAGAAAGACTGAAAATGTCATAGGTTTCCTATTAAGTGTTTTCTGCCAACTGAGTTTAACAGGAAATATTTCTAACCTGCAGAAATTCTTGCAGGAAAATATTTTAAAAATTGCAAGGCTTGAGCAGAAGTGAACTAAAATGACTTCTCTACCAATGTAAATTAACTACCGTCTGTGTTAGACAATTCCATTATCAGGGCTATTGGGCATCTCAAGCAAGTCAGAATAAAGAGAATGTTGGATCTTCTTCCTTCTCTTCAAACTTACAGAACATAAGTCTAAAATTTGTGGAGTTAAGTAAAATGAGTTTTGGTTCTTAGAGAAACTTCCGTACTTCTGTAAAAAGAGAGGGGGGAAGGGGAAAAAAATAGTGAGAGAGACAGGCCACTAAATGTAGCCCCATCTTTGTCAGAAATTACCACAGTACCTAAGTGTACATAGAAAAATATTTTGAATTTGGGTACCTGCTAAATGAATTAAACACATCCTTTTCACAGGGCATAAAAAATGGCTTCCTTTTTCTCAGCCTTTCCTCTTCAGCTAATCAGCCATCTACCTAAAAGTGACAGTTCTTAGCAGTGTGTGTAAAGGCAAAAAATATTTCCTATTTCAACAACTGCAACTTAAAAAAATGTTCTGAAGTAAAAAAAAAAAAAAAAAGAAAAGAAAAAATAACATTTGTTGCACAGAGATCTCCTCTAGTGTCATGTGAGATTCTCTTTCTTTCTCCCTTAGGTTGATGGCTGGTGCAGTAGGTGTATAATATAAGCATCAATTTACTTATAATGTGTTTCTCTCTTTTCTTTGGAGAGGTCGTTACTGGCATTCATGGTGAAGAAGCCTGAAAGTTTTCACCTTCTCTAGAACCTTCCTTCTGTTCTTCCCACAATAGTGGTATCTCCTTGATCGCAACTTTATTCCAGATATACCTAAGCCAGTTTCTCCCTAGAGGTTCAGCACTGATGTACTCTGCCTGTTGACTATGCTTAAATCATTTTTGTTTAGAGCTTTGTGGAGAAGCTAGCAAATAAATAAAGCAGTTCTCTTTCCCATTTGGTTGAGAGAACAACATTTAAAACTTCATTTATTTCCTTTCCACTGGGCGAAAATGGTATTTTGAAGTTAGATATTGTTTGGGGGAGATGAATGAGGAAGTTATCCCTGTTGTTAATAAGAGATGCTCCACAGATGCCCATGACCCTATCTATCAGTCCTTCTTAGCTTAAGGCGGCTAACTCACAGCAACCTCAGTTAGGTTCTCTTCACTCTTTCAGAAGCTTACGCAGATACATAACTGAAGTAACTTTATAGACTGTTATCTATTTCTTAATTAAGATGATATTGTACATTTGTATATAATACTAGTAAACGGGTATAAATAGCCTCTGTAAATGGTTTCTATCAAGTATAAATTTAAGTTCATTCTATAGCAAACTCATGCTGGTTTTGTTGCATTATTCTAACCTCCTGCCAGTATTTAATGAGATAATATACTTGTTTATCTATCCATCAAGATGCTGAAAAGCTGGAACCCAATGTTTCTGCTAACATACAGAACCACATTAGCTTTCCATCCCCAGGTATCTCATACTTACATGGATGAAAACTAATATCCATAGCAAGAAAGTATCTATCTATAGGCAGAAACTGCACCTCTTGGCTACCTCAACTTGTTCAGGAATTTCCACTCATTTTTCACCTCATGAACATACCCACAGCTTTCTCTTCCACTTCATGCTGCTTCTACCTCCATGCTCCGCTTTCTTCCCATCCAAGTCTCTTGATTGCCTCCACAGTTTTTCTCCTTTCTCCTCATCTCAGTCCCACCAGATTTTAAAAGAAAAATTAAGGATTAACTACTTGCAGCTGTCTCATTGTTCATTCTAGCTCTAGAAAGTATTTTTAATCTCCTCTTCTTGCTAAACTCCTCTATTTAAGACTATGATATCTATTATTCTTTGTGCATAGCCTAGAACAATGGAGTGCATTATTAAGTAGCCCGTAAGCAGCCATGTCATCAGCACTATGGTCTATGTGTATTTTATGTATAGAGCCCACATTGCATATATGCACACATATGCATAATCACACAGAAGAGATACTAAATTAGGTAGCTCAATAAATTTTAAGAATTGAAATTCAAGAACAATTAATTGATCCTAGCTTACTTATGCCTTTATCCTCTACACACCAATGGCAGTATATTAATACATTCACAGCATGTTAACCGGAACAGCTGTTAAATAATAAATGCCTTACTATATTGTTTCAGCAGGTGCTTCAGCAATTAAACTCTGGCTGCTTAATTTCTAGCTCAGTTAGGAAAAATAACTATATCTTATGCCACCAAGCAAAATACTAGGCATTATCCAAAGAATAACAGAAACATCAAAATCAGGATATCCACTGTAGAGAATTATTGTTCTTTGTGAAGAAGTGTGTCATCTGCTGGCTTCTCCGTGCTTATCATTGCAAGAGCTCAAAAAGCAGCTTTTAGCAGAATAGTGTAGGAGCCTTTGCTGCGGATATCATTGGATGTTTTGCCTCAACTGATGTCAGTAGTTCAGCTCTTTCTCCATCCCACCACTGGCTAAAGGCAGCCACTACTACCCCTCTTTCAGATGTAGTTATCTGGGAACCGCAACACAGGTCAGTTAGACCCAATGAAGATCAACACACCAAAACCTCCTGTATTTCTCTTTTCTTCAAATAAATGCACCCTCAGGCAGCACAACTCCTAGGTCTACGCAAGGGAAGTAGAGACAACCTATGAGCAGAGGCATGACAAAGGCAGGGACCCTAAAATCACTCTCTTGGAATCAGTCTGCAGTACCAGATGCAACCTGAAACCACCTGCTAACAGCTAGCACTTGGAATATTCATCATTAACTCGGAGTAATGTTCATCAGAAGCAGATCTTCAAAACCACTCAAAAATCCACAATCTTGCATATTTCAAATTTTAAAATAGCTCTTAGCTGAACAGCTTAAAACTAAGAGAAACCCATATTTGAGAAAAACCCTACATTTCATTTGGTCAGCCTCATTTCCTAAACACGAGAATCAACTTTGATTACAGAATGCTATTAAGCTACCAAGCATAAAAAACCAGCTACTATCTGGCTTTTACACTTGCAAGGTATCTTGAATACCTTAATGTATCTAAACAGTTGTTCAATTTTAAAAAAGTATCTAAAAATATGGTTAGGACTGCAAACACCCCTGTAAAATGTCTGTATTATCAGCATAGTCTGTTTCATATTTTTAATTTTATATTCTATCAATCAAGTTTCTTAAATGTACTGTAACTCTCCAGTAGTCATTTAGTATTTGAGAAGAAAAGTAAGAACTATCACCTTTCATGGGCCTTCTTGTTTGAGAAATAATTATTTTGACTATTAAAGCTGCCAGAGACTTATTAAAATAGTACATATAGTAGACTGCAATATTACCTTGTTCCAGCTTGAAGTGTATTCACATGATTTACATCTGGACCATACCATACAACTTGACTCATTATTCTGAATAAGATAACTATTTTATCTCTCCACAACAAAACCAAAACACATGAAATATTAATTGCCCATAGAAATTATTTCCCCAATAATTGTGCAAAAAATTCAGGCTTCTATTTAGTTTCCTTTTAAAGGAACATTAAAAATAACTGGGATTTTTTTTTTCTGAGCAAGCATTAGCTCTTCCAACAATCAAACTCTCCTACTGAAATGCAAAAGCTTATCACACATCTGTTACAAAGACTGCATTCATTAAAGTCAGCTATCAGTCACAGTAAAACTTTCCTTAAAACACGCAACTTAATTTGCATAAAGCCCTGCTCACTGTTACTGTGTGCTAGTTAACGAATCATTCCTTTCATTTCATGCTACAGTACCTCATGAAGTATTATCATTATTTAAAACATAAGAATATTTGAAATTCATTATATTTTCTTATTTTGTGCTACAGATGCTATGCACCAATCCTGCAAATGCAAACCTCCACTTTTCTATACAGTTCCTTGGTAATCCTAAAGATCTCCACTAATATTTTTAGATTAAAGACAAGGAGCTATCTGACTGAGGTTGTAACTAGCAAAATTATAGGTCTGGATAGACTTGCTGCATTATGGAATGCGAACTTTATTACATTTACTAAAAATGATCTGCAGGTGAAAACAGAAAGCGTTTTGTAATTACATTTTAAACTTAGCATACTGAGATGACTAGGAACAGCTCACATCTCCCGCTCTGCTGACTCTTATGAGTCAGCCATGAGTCTCATTACATTTAGTGGTGCCTTTTACACCCCACTTTCAGATTCAGAGTATTTCAAACAAATAAGACTTAGGTTCTGGGCCTCATGCTTCAGGAGAAAAAGCCCTCAAAAATGAAGCCTGAAAGCTATGATACACAAGAACAATAAGGAAAGGCCAAGAATATTAATTTTTAATGATACATAATTTGGAGGGATCTGTTACACGTAATGGGATAAGATAACTAGTCCTCTGAGCTGGAACAAACCAAGTTAACTTGGAGAGTACACAAATAGGCACCAAGCTAGGCAGACACACTGCTAGCACAACACACTACCACCATGGCAATGCTGCTTCTAGGACCTGATCTGCCAGCTCTGTACAGCAGAACAACGCACCATGTACACAAACCAGCTCGGTTTTGAAAAATACAGGGAGATTTCTAGCACGGTTGTACATTTTCTCATGCATAGATGATCACCAAATTGCTGTTTCAGGCTGTCCATGAAGTAAGCAAGACAACCCTGCATCAGATTACATTCAGTTCCTGCTTTCAAAGTTCAGTTCTGACTGAAATTATTTTCTTTAAAGGAAAAAAGAAAAGCTTAGGTTTTTCATAAATTCCACAGCAACAAGAAGGCTTCATGCAAATTCTGTGACCTGAAACCTTGGCTAAATTTTTCAGTAAACCAGATAACAAATTTGAGGTTAACCTAAGTCAGTCATCTTTAAAGAAATCTGACTAATGTCATATTATGTTTTACATGACAATCACTGTCAGCATTATGTTTTACCTATTATGTAGACCAATGAAACATACAACTTTATCCAACTTACCTGATGCCCGTCTGGTGAATCGGTTTATCACTGGAGCTGAAAGAAAACACAACACGTCAATTAGATTATTTTTGTAATAGTCTAACACACTTTAAACATAACAATGTTACACTTCATTCAAAGTGGAACAACTACAAAAATCTGTTAACCACTAGTTTTGCATCTTTATAGAAACCCCTGTTAACTTCATACACACTCAAGCTTCTAAGCAGCTTTACAAGAGATATGGTAGACAGTAATCAGTAAGCTTTCAAGACCATTTTCAGCTTCTTAACAGTTACTGTTACTTATTGCTGTTCATGACTGGCTGTGAAACATTTAGATCCGCATTTCCATTATTTATTGAGAGCACAGAAATTGACATCTTGCAAACAATGACGTGAGCATGGATTAAAAAAAATGTAAAAACATTAATTTTACTTTTACAAAATATACCTATTAGAATCTTGCACCAAAGATGCTCCTCTGGAGAAAAAGACTAATTTGCAATCCCATCTGAAAGATCAACTTTTGCTTTGACTGACCTTTAAAACTCCCTGGGTAAGTCAATAACGATGCCAACCCCCGCCCAGATCCCAGTTTTACAGTGCAAATGACTCTTCTATAGTGCCATCTTGGCACATCTCCAACTGCAGTGCTGCAAACATTTGGAATCAGACTCCTGTCTTGTTTCCAACTGGGA
The DNA here is from genome assembly GCA_031468815.1 of Morus bassanus. Lineage (NCBI taxonomy): Eukaryota > Metazoa > Chordata > Aves > Suliformes > Sulidae > Morus > Morus bassanus. The sequence continues at coordinate 69,451,984 of CM062571.1, forward strand.
GAGATCACAAAATACATCTTAAAGCACACAGTTTTGCCTCTATTTAATTTCCAGGTTTACCAGCTTCAAAAGCTACTAGAGATAAAATAGATAAAGTTTTATGTTTTGCCTCCCAAAGGCAAACCTTTGGTCTGCTTCTAATTAGTATAAAACACTGGTGTTGGACTCTACTTTCATGTGATACATTAACTGCTGGAATAAACAGTAAGAAGAAAATCTGAATGACCTAATTTCAAACGTGGGCAGCAGCTACATTAAAAATGTATGCCCTTACAGTGCTTATTAATATTCAAACTTAAAAATTGGTCTTAATGTTTACATGGAATTGAAGCTTGAAAAATATTGAACTTTCTTATTTTACGCCACTTAATTTTACACCACTTAATTTTACATGGGAGTTATGCATAATTTCTTGAACATCTAAGCCAAGATAAGAGAAAAAAAAATTGCTGAGAAAACAGGAGAGACAGTAACAGCTAGAGATGCAAACTGACTTTTTATTCCTTTGGGGAGAAAAAAAACAGAGCAAAGCTACAATTGCTGAACCACAGTCACAGATGGTTTGTGCAAGCACATACAGTAGTGACAGGTCCAAGTGGCAAGAAATACACTGGGAAACCCAACTACAGTGGTTCAGAGTGCTAGTCAGGAGCAAAGAAACCTCTGGTGAATAAGCTATCACAAACCCCAAACATACATATAAATAAACAAGAGTAACAAAACCAGCAAAGTTATTTTTAAACATGAATTCTAATTCCCCCCACCAATTTTGTTTAAATAAAAAGACAAGAAATGTAGACACATTTTTTATTAGAGCAGACACCATATTTTATGCAACTCCTGTTTTGTAATACAGGGGGCTGTTTCATTCCTCAGAACTATTCACTTTGTCGCTAGGGTTACAGGCCAAATTCATTTCAGTACACTAGTCATGATTGTCACCATCAGATGACTGAGTTGTTACCTCCAGCGTGCAAATTAGCAGCAGTTCTCAGCATATATGCTCATATTAAAAAAAAATTTGGAATCTGACATTTCTAGCAAGAAAACATAAAATAGTGCTCTGCTCCCATTGCAAAGCTTTCCCCAAACTCGGGAAAGGTATTTGGCTTTGGCTGTCAGTTCTGTGCATCATCTGTAGATATGAAGATTTAACTCCTCTAGACAGCTACCTCAGCACATTATACCAACACTAAAAAAAAAAGAACATCTAACACAAAACTAACAGATTTTGGAGGCTACTTCTCTTTGGAACAAGTTACTGTGACTGTCAAAGAGACAAGTCCTTTTCCAGCTACTTCCAGCTCCATTCTTCTCAATTCAGTCTTTTATTTGGCTGCAGTGAGCTTAATTTATTTTACAACAAATTTTACAAATTATTTACTGTTAGGAAAAGAAAGGAAAAAAACAGCAAGAATGTCAGAACCTTGATAAGCAACTATTTTTGAGGTCATGCGAATAATCAGTGTTTAAGTAGCAACCAGGCAAAGCCTTCCTGCCCAGACTGGGATTTCGTGAAGGTCATCCAAGTGTGTTACTGAGAGATTTAGAATCAGCACCCACAGAATCACAGAATGGTAGGGGTTGGAAGGGACCTCTGGAGATCATCTCGTCCAACCCCCCTGCTTGAGCAGGCACACCTAGAGCAGGGGGCACAGGACCGCGTTCAGGCGGGTTTGGAATGTCTCCAGGGAAGGAGACCCCACAACCTCGCTGGGCAGCCTGTTCCACTGCTCTGTCACACTCACAGTAAAGAAGTTTTTTCTCATGTTTAGGTGGAACTTCCTGTGCTCCAACCTGTGCCCATTGCCCCTTGTCCTGTCGTTGGGCACCACTGAAAAGAGTCCGGCCCCATCCTCTTTACACCCATCCTTCAGATATTTATAAGCATTGACAAGATCCCCCCTCAGTCTTCTCTCCTCCAGGCTGAACAAACCCAGGTCTCTCAGCCTTTCCTCGTAAGAGAGATGCTCCAGTCCCCTGATCATCTTGGTAGCTCTCTACTGGACTCTCTCCAGTAGTCCCCTGTCCTTCTTGAACTGGGGGGCCCAGAACTGAACACAGTACTCCAGATGTGGTCTCACTAGGGTGGAGTAGAGGGGAGGATAACCTCCCTCGCTCTGCTGGCCACACTCCTTTTCATGCACCCCAGGATACCGTTGGCCTTCTTGCCCACAAGGGCACAGTGCTGGCTCGTGACCAGCCTGCTGTCCATGTCCACCAGCACTCCCAGGTCCTTCTCAACAGAGCCGCTTTCCAGCAGGTCAGCCCCCAACATGTACCAGTGCATGGGGTTGTTCCTCTCCAGGTGCAGGACCTTACACTTGCTTTTATTGAATTTTAACAGGTTCCCCTTAGCCCAGCTCTCCAGCCTGTCCAGGTCTCGTTGGATGGCAGCACAGCCTTCTGGCATATCAGCCACTCCTCCCAGCTTGGTATCGTCAGCAATACAGTTCTTTGTTATGGAGCAAGCTGAAATAGTCTCTATTTCTCCTGTAGCAAACAGCAATATACTTTTGTTGCCCAGAAAGATGGAAGCATTAGCTTACAAGAAGGCTTCAGAGAATCATCAGCCCTACAGAAATTTAGGTGGTATTTTCACGACAAAGTAGATGCATGGTCACCCAGGTTGCTACGATGGCTGGCAGGATAAGCGTAATAAGGTGAGCAAAAGAAAAGTCTAAGAAGCCTTTTGCTGGAGCCATAAAAAACCCCATTGAATTATCTTTCAAACATGTTGGGATGTGAAAGTCTTGGCTCAGAAACAAATGGACAAATTGATGGCAGAGGTATTCAACGAGGGATATTAAACACTCCTCCCAGAGCCACAGAGTATCAGGAGGAGCAGAGAGATTTCCACAGAAGCAGCACTACTTGCTCTGCCTGTGCTTACTGTCTTCCCTGGATGTCTTTTTTTAGCCACCGTTCTTACTGAGTTCTGGGCTAGGCTGACTCTCAGGTTTGGTCCTGATTCACAAGGCTCAAGTGAAAGTGGCACCCAGGAGTACCACACCAAGAGACAGTCTTGGCACCCAGGTTTAACTCTGAGGGCAGCTTTGAAGTCCCGCTCACAGGCCACAGGGATATTGCATTTACATCTGTGGGTTCAAACCCTAAGCTACACGCATGCACAAGAAGCAGTGCTTAGGTATTGTGCTTCTCTGCTGCTGCTGCAGCCGCTCCCCAACACCCCTGCTTACCACTGTCCTCCCAGCCATGTCCACAGCAGCTTCTCAGGACTTCGGTGCCTGCCCGCAGGCACAGCAGAAGGCAGCTGGCTGTTGGGCTCTGTAGGCTGCCCGAGGACTGCTCCCTACCATGAGAAACCCAGGCAGCCTGTCAGAGGGCTACCCCATCCCTGACAACACCCCACTTCCAAGACTGCTGACACATGCTAGTTCACAGCGCCACTATATTCCAGCAAGATAAGCTCAGGAAGGGAATGGGCTTGAGGCAATACCTACGTGGCTACTGAAGTTAACTCTACATCAAAAATATACTTTATCTTAAAGGTTATAGTGACATTGTGCTGAGAGTTGGTTGCTCAGAATGATTCAATAAAACAACTTGCTGGAAAAAAACCTGCTTACAGTAACTTACAGCTATACCCCCCCCGACTACTGCAAAATGTAAAAGGAACGAAAAACATGGATTGCAAAACCTTGTCATTACAAACTCCAGGGATTTTTTCCCAGTAAAGGGTAAACTGGCATGCTGATAAATTCAGAACATGTCCAGTGACATTTGATCTTTTTTTTATAGTAAGAGAAAGAGCGCTGCACCACAACTGAGTAATGTACTGCTGTGCACAGAGGATCTTCTTTAACTGCATGGTGTCACTCCAGTATTAAACATGACTCTTCATGTTTCAGTCTGTCTCAACCAAAATCTATTACAAACTTACATAGGGGAAAATGAATAAAGGGGGGAAAAGAGAGAAATGTCAGAGTCTGTATCCTCTTGAAGTTTTGATTAAATTATCGTTTGAAACTGCGCAAGCTATCGATCCTTATTTGACATACTACAGTTGTTTTGTGGCTACTGCTACATAAGAGAGAATTCCACCATCTAAGATATTACCTGCTGGTAACTGAAATCCATGTTTGTAAATGCTTGCTCAGAAAAAAGTACAGTTTTTAAAATATTTTGGCAATACGGATCACGTAAATAAACAGAAATAACTGATAAGTGATCATGACAGGCTGGAGTGTTTTAATATATCTATTCACCAAGAATATAGGCTGTAAAAACAACATCAAACTACGTGAAGCACGCACTAAAAATTTTTCCATCTCTCAACAACTGTCTGACCATTGCTCCTTTCCCCACTGTACTTTACCTCTCATAGTGCTCTTTCTGAACATTAAGCAGTCATCACCACAGCCCTGTGAAACAGACCATAAAAGCAGCATAATTTTGTAAGTAGAGGAGGAAACGGGGCTCTATGGGGTTGTTTGCAGGGCACCAGGACTAAGAAGGTAATGCTAAGAAAGGAACCCTAGCTGGGCATCCTCTACACAGTTAACTTGTTCTGATAGCTTGAACTGTCCCTTTTTGCAGACTCCCAACTTAAGTGCTCGAAGTCAAGTTTCCTTCAGAAACTCTCAGAGATTCTTGTGCCATTAATGTCACTTGGAATAAGAAACTAAATACATCGCAGACATTAGACATGCAGCCTTCCTAAGAAGTCAGGGACTGTCAGCCTGGGATTTAACAAGAGGTTCTGCTTATCAGGGGCTGCTAAGGACGTGCTCAAGCACTCTTTGACAACCAGACCTGTAAACTGGTGCCTTCTGCAGGTCTGCAAAACAGGCAAATACACAACCCTGGGTTGTGCTGCAGAGCACAAGGGGACCCCATGTGTGCCCAAGCCTCGGTGAGCACAGCCGGCTCCCTGCAGCCGCTCCGGTGGACAGAAGCCATCAGGAGGCTGCTCAGGCCACATTTATGGCAACTCAAGGCAATGCTCTTTTAGAGTGAAATACACAAAGCCAAAACACCTGCTCTAGTGACAAGGGCTGGCAGGAGATTAGTGACTAATCTTTAGTATTAGTAAAAATTAGAACACTTTCCACAAGCCCCACTTCCAATTAGCCACTGTAATTTCTTCAGAGGGCAAAGGGCTAAACTGCCTTAAAAAAACCAAACAAGCAAAAAATTAAAAATTCAGCCATTACATGTCTAAAGCCCTCAAATTTGGCAACCCATAGCCCAAAAAAAACCAGCTCTGTTTACAGAGCAGGAATATCGCTAATATGTCTTAAAGGGTGTATACAAACAGAAATATCTGCACCAGCCTATCATCCTTGGGTGGAAAACTCAAATGCCCCAAGTGAGGTTATGAAAAAAAAAAGAGTCATCGCCAAATCATACTTTTTTTCTATCCTATTGAGGGCAAAACTGTTAAAACTCTCAAGGAACTCACTGAGGTCAGTGGGTTAAACACAGCCCAAATTTCAACAAGAAACTGAGAACTTGCTCTCACAGAGTCTAACTCTAGTGATTTCAGAAGAATTATTCCTGGTTTACGCACATTTTTCTGTGACATATCTCAAAGTCTCAGGCCAAGTTTCAACTGATGAACACCATGGGCCCTATGGGCTCCACCTTTTCAGTTCCAGGCTCACCTATTTCTCAGAGGTCCAGCAACTTTCAGAAATACTTTGAATTATGCCTACTGTAATCACATTCCTATATTATGCAAAGTAACATTACCCTGTCTTCTTTCATAAACAGATTATTAGTTAAAATGAACTAATCAGAACAAGAAAAATCAAATCTAAATGAATGCCTTTCTAAAATACATGTTTTAGACTTGGTTTTATGTCCCAAATGGATGAAATACAGTTAACTCCCCATTGCCCAGGACAATGACAGACTGGGACACCAAGGATAATAATAATAGTAATAATTTGGAGCCCCTCTAATTTCCCTCCATCACAGGAAACTTTCACGTTAGTTCAGGATTATGCCAGGCAGAATGATTATTTCAGAGCACTCCCAGGTTGAAACAGACAAAAGATAATACAATTTTGTTAATGTACCTTCACACTAAGACGACCTCACAAAATCTCAAGTATGGCAGGACAAGCACCACCACTGCCACCACCCTGTGTGCTCTCACCCTTGGAAGTCACCCACAGCCAGTCTCAGCAGGGGCATGCCTGCCTCTTCCAGAGCTGCTGCAGGTTCAACACGGCTGGTGCTGAGCCTAGGCTAACAAAACAGTGTTCCCAAAATGAACTCCAGCCAGATGCCTCTGCGTGCCGAGATCTGCAGGCACGTCACGGGGGCAACTTGGGTGCCCCCGCACAGGGGCGGCACTGGAACTGGCTCTAAAAGCAGTTCAGCTGCGCTTGTGCAGCACTACTAGCACGGGTAGCAATGGCACAGGTAATCCACAGCCACAATGGCACAGACTATACACAACAGGTAATTTACCAGTGGAGAATTAACAGCTGATTTTATTTATCGGTATCATACCCGAGGTCAAAGTACCTGGCCTTTTCTTGCTTAGAATCTCTAAATATTAAATAGTACTAGAAGACAGATTTAGGAAGATGATAAAAATCAAGCTGTTAAAGTTAAATGAAATTACATAAATTATGTAATAAAACTGTACAATATAGATCTTAATATTCCTTAAGAAATTTGTTACAGTTGGAATAACTTTAGAAATGGTTTGCTTTACTCTGAAGAGCTATTCTTCTTTCTAGTTATCAGACTCTGGCTGGTACATTAACTGACAGTTTGAAGAAATGACTGACAAAGGAGGGAGTTGTCAGGTCTATGGAGAATGGTTCTCGTCTTTTCTCTGTGAAAGGCCGTGATGACTGTGAGGAATGAGGAGGGGATGAGCCCAGGGAATACACAACTATTATTTGGAAGACAAACAAACAGCCCTTGCAATACAGTAGTTAGTAGCATAGCTTTCTAAATCAGTGTGTTTCAATTTCTGGAAATTTAACAACAACAGTAATATTTTAATGAAGAAATCCATAAGATCTGTTTTATTATTTCCCTCACCAAATAAGTCAATCTCAAAAGATGATTTTTTTATTAAAAGCAAAATTCAAGAACATCATAGGCTGGGCCTTTACACAGGGAGAAGGGGTAAATCATGGCCACAGAGGTGCACGCTGTAACACTCGGCCAAAGAACCTGAAAGGTTAGACAGCATCACTGCTGCTGAATTTCCCAACAAAAAAACCTTAACATTTCAGGAGAATCTGAAGTCCACTCCAAAACACTGATTTTCCTTGGGGAGGAAAGCCCACAGCTCCTCAAAGGATAGGACCTACACACAGAGGAATCTGGCTCCATCCAAAGAAGGGTGCATTGCTGGAAGGCATTGCAACTATGGGTTCTTAGAAAGAGCGTGCTCCCTAAGGAGTCATGGCTGCTACGTACCCAAGGAGGCAGAATGCATACATATACATGCATTCATGTACACAGGCAGAGTGCAGGCAGTGAGACATAAAGTAAATGCATGCTTTCAGGGAGTCCTGTAGACAGGGACTGAGAAGCCCAAGCTAAGGAAGAAACGATGCTACAGTGGTAGTATTTATGTGCTACTGGGGAAAAAAGTGAGAGATAATAATTTGGTTGTTGCAAGAAAAGCATATTTGATGAGAGAAAATAGCTACATCAGATGGGATGCCCCAAGATTTTTTTTTTTCATTAAAATTGATATGTACAGATTTTAAAGCCATCTATACCACAACAAATATATACATAATTATTCCTATCTCTGAAGACACCAACACATCTGTAAAAAGAATAAAAATATAGAGAAACCAGAATATCCTGTTATTTCTTAGTCCTAAATGCAGTTAGTCAAAACCGAATTTTGAGGGTTTTTTTTGGCTCTACAGATTACTTCTTCTCATTTTTCAGTCTGGAAAATGAGTTCCATTTTACTGTAGAATAGTTTCTCAAGAAAGCTGGGAAAGCCTTACAGTCACAGTAATTTGAAAAGTACACCAGATAATTGCCTTGTGCTCCTTGCGATTTAGCTCTGGAGCTCGTATTTCCAGAATTATGTGCTGGTACCCTAGGATTGCCCCTTTCCAAACCCAACACCACGCACTTCCAAAGGCTGCACAGGATTCTGTGGTTTCCTAGGGTAACCTTCAAAGAAAGCTGAGATGAAGAATCGCAGCAACTTATTTTATTCTTACGAATACATAAACTATCCAAAAAAAAGGCTGCCAAAAACAGCACGGAAGAAAGCTGCTGCTCTTTATGTATTTTATTCCACATACTAACATGTGTCTCCCAGGGGATACACATGAGCTGCTACTTCAAACGAAAACCAAACAGCAAACTCTCCTACCTCACCTCTCTCTGCCGACTACACAGTAACTAGCCAAAAATTATTTCTTCAAAACCCAAAAGCTTGACTTGATAACTTGCATCAAAAAAGCTCAGTAAATTTTTGGTAAATAAATTCATTGATTATTAACATGTCACCCAACAAGAACATGAATTAAATATGTGGATAAATACCTCAGGTTTTGCTTTGCTGTGTATCTATTTAAATACATCACTATGGTATCAGGAAAACAGCAATGTTATAAATGGAGTCCCTGAAAACATTTAATAAACAGAGAATCTAATATATTATTTCAGGATTTTTACATTATTTCCAGGTTATAATTAGTGTTGATGTTAAATATATTTGTTTTTAAAATGCTACTATGGAGCGGCACACTTCCATGGTCATGTTTTGACACCCACATATAGCCAGTCATTGTGCCCTAAGTTGGCTGGTTATTTAACCTGTCATAACACAAACCTCGAAAGAGAGACGAAGAAATCTTTCCCATTTTATCAGTTAAGAGATTTCAGCTCTTATGAATAATTGATGCTGCATGTAATTACTAACACTGAAAATAAAAAGATGAAATGCCTGTCTGGTGTGTTAGACCGATGGCCCAACGCAGTGAAATGGGCTGTCACAGCCCATTAAAGGGAAGGAAATGCTGCTCTTGGAGAGTGTATTTACTTTTCCTACCCAAGCAGCTTGTTCGAGACTTGGGCTTTTTTTTATTTTGAAATTTATTGTTCCTTTCAGATTAACATCTCATGTTAGACGTAGAAGTATTAAGTGAAGACATTGCTGTATGTAATTTTTCTATCTGAAATATGCATTCTGTTACACAGTGCCGCATGCTACATGTAGCACATTTCGCCTTACAAATTCATCGTCATCACTGCTTGTGACCAGTACACTTAGTCATTATCTCATTAAAATTAGTTTGCCATCTAGATAAGAAAACAACAAAAAAAATAAAAAATCATTCACAGCAATATTTCTAATCCTCAGTTATACCAGCAGCTGCAACAAGTTAATTTATGCTGGAATTTGTCTAGGCACACAAGCTGACGATGTGTACCTGTGCAGAAGCGCTGGCCTGGAGTGCTTCCTGCCCTCAAGCCCAGGTTACTCAATACATATTAGGAAAACTAGTGGTGTGTATATGAGAAGATTTCTACCCACCAGAGACAATATCTTTCTAAAGCAAAAAGTGCGTATGAAATTAAGCCTAAAATACCAATGGAATAAATGTATGAGGGAGTTCAGTCTTCCTAGGACATGCCTTGGGCTGTGAAAACCCAGGCCTTCCCACAGAGCCAAAATGCAAGACCTGCAGCGCTCCTTTAGCTTGGTCACCACCTATAGATCCCATTTTTCTTTCACCCTCTTGTTTTGTACAATTTACCAAACTGCCTGTTTCTGCCTAGCAGAGTGGGCTGGGGTTGTTTAGCTTGTTTTTTTTAACACAATCACTATACCCCAACACCACTTGTGGTAATGTCCCTCTTTGCTAAGCAATTTATTACCATCTCCAAGGAATATTCTGCTATAGCCATAGCATAGTTTACAATTACTACTAAACCCCATCTGATACAAAATGTCAGTAATGCTTTTTCTCTTCTTACCATCTGTAAACGGCTTCTTTCCACTTGAAATTTCATAAGCTATTTTAAGAATATTATGGTTATTTGCTTTCTAACACTGCAGCGTAGGCGTTTAGATCCAATTTCATGTTCTTTTCTGCTTTCTAATTTTGCTGCCTGAAGCATATTTACTAATGTATGCATGTTCCTAGTCAGAATGGGAGAAAAAGTGGTCATTCTGCCAAAGCTCTACCAGCAATGCCCAAAACAGTTGGGTGGTGCTGCTCATCTGTAAAACTATCAAACTGACATTTTATATGTCATCAGGCTTCAGGATCACCATCTCATAAGATGAAGAATAATTTGCACCTCTCCTTGAATCAGTATTTCTGTCAAACTGCAAACTAGACCACCCAAGATTTTACAAGAGTGACCTGTGCTCCTGAATTCCTCGTAGCCAACAGCTTCCCTTAACTATTACACAACTGTGGTTTAGGCTCTTTTTTTTTTTTTTTCCACAGAATTTTGGCCTCCGTTTTTCATGTCTTGACAGTACCTGCAAGTTACATTTATTACAAAGGAATAACCTTGCAATCTCGCTGATGGTGGTGGGTTGGAGAAGGTGTCATGGCTGTCAGTATTCTTCTCCAAGGGAGTACACCTTTGTGTGGAGTTTATAATTATCTCATCTATTTTACACGGTTTAACAACTGTGAACATAACTGCTTTCTCCCATACACATTCATACTACCCGAGTGTAATCCAAAGCCTCAAAACCTTTAAGACTCAAGCTTTCCTACTACTATTCATGTTTTTGTCACTTTGCCATTAGGTTATTACAAAAAATCCTACCTGGGCAAACACCATTAAAACTTTCTGAAGTTAAGATTTTATACAAAGTCTCTGCCTGCTTCCTAGGACTACCTTGGCAGAAACCTGTGCTACAAAGTACCTTGATGAAGAAGTATATGAATATGTACGATCTACAATCTGCACTGCCTGCTTATTCACTTCCTGGTGAAATTTAAGATTTTGGACTTGACATGTATCTTAAAGTTTGCATATTTTAAGAGCATTACATACTTAAAAGGGATTTTCTCTTGCATTCATGATAATTCATTCTGAGCTGGTCAGAACTAAAATAGACAATTTTGTTAGCTTTCAGATCATGAGGCAAAGCACATTTTCCCACTTGGTTTTAGACAAAGGCTGAGAGATGTACCTCATCAGAGAGCACAGTGACTCTAAAAGAAAAAAAAAACCCAAACCCCAAGTGTTATTGCTTGAATATAATGAGAAGGATGGCACTGAGACTGTTTCAGGGGAAAAATTATATATATATATATATAAGCATCTAAATAGAAAAGTCATTACCTAAAAGAGAAGCACTTGAGTGTTATTCTGTCCTCACTTCCACCAGATCAAAGAAGCTTGCTGATGATACCGATGGCAAGATGGTGCTTCCTGACTCCAGCATGCTGACTGACAAAATACCTAATGCTGTCCGCAGGCAGAGCATATCACCCGTTTCCTGGTCAGACATCTCACTGGTTTAACAGCCTACAAATAACATGCTTCCCACCACTGGACAAACTGTCCATTATCTGGCAGCCAACAAAACCAGCTAGTGAAACAACAACAAAACAGAAAAGTCCCAGTGTCCTCCCACCAGCTAGGAATACATCCGCTGCAGTCACTTAACTTGGTGGCTGACACCTTCCCCAAGCTCAGGTCCCACAGGTCAGAGCATAGTTTCTGAGAACGGGTGTGAGATATTTTTGGGTTTTGTTTTTCTGCTTCTACTAAATCCTTGTACTCTTAGGCTGCAGGCCTGGATAACACCAGCAACATAAAAGACTGGGCTACCAGAAACTACAGGGTTGAGATTTTAGAGGTTGAGCCAAAGGTTGAAAAGAAAGAAAGAAAAATAAAAATGTTTTACTGTTCACTTCCCATATATGTGCAATGCTAAATGACTGCAAGCAGCTGTCAGGGATTACGGTGAAGCTGTTAGCCAAAGCACCCTTCATGATTTGGCCTTTCCAGTTCTCAGGGGCAAGTGAATGAAGCACAGCTGGTGCTGGTAGCTGCACTCAATTCAACACAGGCCTTAGGTACCCTTGCAATATCTGCTCTCATTTACTCTTGCAAACATGCAGGACAGCATGCAAACATGACTCCAGGGAGAAGGTGGGATTACAGATTCACCTTTAATAACAGAAGCCTCTACCTCCCTTTCAGACAGTCAAACTGCTATTGACATCCACCAGACTACTGGTGATGCACTAACTATAGAGACCCCAGGCGTGATTCAGGCTGACCATCATGAATGGTTTTATGAGTCAAGGAGGAGGGTAGAGAAGGCCACCAAAGGATCCTTGGTGACAGCGATACCTAAGTGGCTCCATAAACCTTCACAGGCTTAATCCTGAATTAGCTGCACACTGGCCTGTTGACATGCCACCGGCAACGCAGGTACTACTGAAGACATCTTGAAACCTGCCAGACCAACTGAAGGACTGCAGATAATGGCAAAAATCCACCAACAATGAGCTACTGTGACTTGCAATAAAACAAATTATTGTTCTTCCTATTGATAAAGAACCACACAAACACAGACCCATGCTGCTGCATGTTACTGTCCCAGCGCCAAGACACAAATGACAGCAAATGGACATATCATCCTGTCACCAATGCCAAAAGAGCTGCAGAAACATACGTAAGCACAGTCCCTTATCTAATGTGTCTCCGTTACCCAGAAGGATATCAGCTGAGGATCTTACAAATGGCACCTCCCAAATTGCATAGCTGGCTGTCATTTTCCCCTGAACTAGGCAGGTAAAGAATGGTTGGCAATTAGGGATGACCACTTTCCAAGTGACCAGGCAGCACTCTTCCTTGTACCCATTGCCTCGTGACGGCTAGCTACTGAATAAAGGGCAAACAGAACACGGAGCTCATCTCCACGATCACGGCCATCCTGATCCTGAAATTCTCCCTTGAATGGCTAACTCTCAGTTTTGGAACATGATACCCCATCATCAGCTATCCCTCTTCTCACAAATGTAGGCATGCAGAACAAGTTGCATCTCACAGCATAATATGTAGCACAGCACAGTTTCAGTCTTGATAGAACTGTGCCGGCATTTGCACAACCATGATCAAACACAGACCCATGCTGATGCATGTTACTGTCCCAGTGCCAAGACACAAATGACAGCAAATAACATAGCATATATCTGGTATAATGCCTTTGTTTAGGTTCTTCTTCCAGGCCTGCACTCATATCAAACTGTTTTTCTCTTCCATGGTAACAACTCAGAACTTCCCCAGAACATTCCAGGATTATAGCCCAGACTACACAGAATATGTATGGAGAGTGAAGAGAGAACTCAGTTGCTAAACTTGGTGTGGAGATTTTTGTGCCCCAAAGGTAAAATTTGTGTGTAATGATACCAAACGTTGTCATTTGAGCTCCTTTATAAATCTAGTCTTTATTCTCAAACTGCCTCTTAGTGAGTCAGTACCTGTGCCTCGATTATGGAGCCCTTGAAACCAAATAACTCATTTCTCAGGAGAATGGAGAGGTCAAAGAGATCCCACAATGTGAACAGACCTTATGGAGAGGTTAACAGAATATGCCTTTTCTGTCCTTAACCAATTGACTTGTGCAAGAGAGGTGAGGGGTGGCAAAGGAAGCTGCAGATACCCATTTACTCCAGTATCTTCTGTTGCATTGGCGTGAAACAGATTACTGGTAGCACCTGAACAACGCTCCTCAAGAAAAAGGGTGGTCAAAGTACAAATACAAAGATCTATCTGCTGTCATTTGTTTTCTTCTTACACTGGAGTAGCACTAAAAGCATTCTGTGAGATGATGTAAAACTAAATCCCGTTATGTCTTATGGCTCCATTACTTGTGGATCACATTCAGAAATGTCTGAGTAGTGAGTAGCGGATTTTTCAGTGCTCAGTAGTTTGGGTAGCATTTGAAAAGTTGCATCTGTTGTAAGTAAACTTCGGCATCGCTTTCGCTCCCATTTCATTCTGCTCCTGGCTAGCAAAGCTTGAGAATGTTGTCCTGACTTCCTTCTGTAACTATCTGTGAGATTCCTACCAGGGGCCAACTCTCCATGGCTCTTGATAACAAAACTCTCTCAGTTTGGATTTCCTAGCAAAATTACATTTGATTATAACACCATTACCTGGAACACAGCTAAGACCAATCGTAACAAACATATGTGGTCATGACCCAAAGATCCCTTCCCTCTAGACCCATCCAAAAAGTCTGACACACATTTTTTTTTCATGTTACCTATTTACTGTTACCTACCTGGGCAGATAATTTGAGATTCAGGTACTGAACACGGAAGTATACAGAGACAGAATAAAGGCAGACCAACAGATGCAGCTGGAGATCTGGAGTCTTGCTCTGACTCTCTGCTTTGGGGACATGGCAGAAACTCTTTACTCTGCGTCTGGTGTCCTCCCCCAACCTCCACTGCCTTTCAAGAAATTCTACTTCTTTTTAGAGCAGGAAAACAGTAAAGGTCAAGACTCTGCATCGGAAAGGGAAAGACAAAAACTAAGGGATGAGTTTACTTGACTTGTTACATGTCAGACTAGCAACCTACACCTCCGAAAAAAATGCCCTATTCCCCAGGCCATGCCATATTCCAAGGGCAAGCACTGAAAGCACTTCTCTTGAAGCCAAGTCAATGTGCAAGGAAGCACATTAAAAAGCAGATAAGATGCCTGATTCCAACCTAGTGGTCTGGATATTCAAGTGCCCACAAAGAAGACAGACTGGAGTTTCTTTTTCAACTTACTGGAATATGCATGCTTTACATTATACCCTCAGTAGAAAAAAATAAAATCCATTTCTGTAAAACACTTGTAAATCTCTAACATTGCTTCCTTGCCTTCTCAACAAATTTGAAAAAAAAAAAAAAAAATGTAGACTGCTTCAGAAAGTTTCTGAAATTAAAGGATACTCAACTTCAGAAATTTAGAATAAAAATACTTTTAACTTATGTTCCCAGTATCCACATCAGGGTACTAGAAGTGAACATGAGGAGTACTACTGCTACTTTTTCTTTTGGAAATTATTTTGGACAAGAAAAAAAAATTATTGAATTCCACTTTTTGTCCTACTAGTGGATTTTTTTTTTTTTTTTAATTTCAACAAGGACAACTTTTTGTTTTTAAAAACACCAACACAAGACAAATTTATTTGCCCTTTATAGACTGGGTCTATATTTGACCTTCATGTTAAGTGTGACCAGAAGAGCATAATGTTTAATGTAGGATTCTGTAATGATTATATGGCAGGAGTCCATATTAATAACCACAAACTCTCTTTTGTATAAACAATTTGGTAAATGACAGTATGCATTAGGAATATCAAGCAACACAATCTCTTCAGTGTGCAAACAAGACAGTTCTGCATTTGCTTTGTGTGAGGTTGTGCTTGTGGTGATCTGCTCCAGCTGAGAAGGACTGGCTGTTGGGGGTACAGCTACCCAAGGCCACCTCCAGCACGTTCCACTCCCTGCAATGGCCAATCCCTTTTTGGGGCAGCTGCTGGCTGGGCAAACAGCTTTGCCTTTTCCTGCTCCATCCCACTCACTCAGGCTCATAGAGAGTTTCCATCCCCAGTCTGCCCTGTGGCTCTGCCCCCACACTCCCCTAAACGAGTTCATGTCCATTTGGGAAAACACTCTTCTTTTCATTAGAGCACAATATTATCATTAACTTTACTAGCACTCTCCTATGATAAAATCTGGAAGATGGCAAGCTGGCCCAGATCTGTGTAAGACAAAGGCAAAATTCCCTACAGCTTTCTCAGTTTTGGTACTCCTTTTATAGGCAACCTTTCTAGCCTAAACAGGCCATATAGGTTTCCTCTGTTTACAAGAGCTTTGCTGATTATTCAGGTATTCCTGCACATTTCAGTGAAAGATAAATCCATTATTTTCTATATTTGGCCAGAAAAAATGATGCACCAGACAAAAATTTCTTAAGTTCTAGCATCATCTGGGCCCTGGACTCTAGATACTAGAACTTTTTTAAAGTACCGCAGGCAAACAATGCTACATGAACCCCTCACAATCCTTCACGCACATATTGCTACGAAGTCCCTGAAAGATGGGGATGGCAAGTACTCCATTTTACCAAGTTACAGCAGGTGTGCACGGGCATACAGTGCAAACTACTGAAAAGCACACAGCAAGTCTGTGACACACATGGAGATTTAACCCAATTTGTCTTAACTCTCAGAGCTCTATTTTTAATTGCTGGATCGTTCTTCTTCCTTAAAGGATGATTATCAAGGGATGAAATTAGAAAAGACCAAACCTTAGCCTTCAGTCCAATTCCTTTGTCCTGGGGATTTCACACAGACCCACAGAGTATTTAAATAAAATTTTTTCACACAATTTTTAAGTATCTCTTATGACTGGTACGGTATGGGAAAAGTTGCCCTCAGTTACTACACTGCACCATTACACTCATTTTAAAATGTGTTTATCACTGACTTGACAGACCATAAAAACTTCACCAGGCCAGCCTATAAAAACAGACATATATGTATTTTCTAAAGCATATAGTTTCATAGGCCCTGTAGGTGTTCCTGTATCATGACCTTAAAATTTCTAGAACACTATAGAGGTGTTCACTATACAATTTTACAGACATGCCAATAATTCTGATGAACACGCCTCTTTCATTTGTTTCACAGCTCCAGAGCCAGATTCTCCTTTTTGCTATTAAAACAAGAGGTTACTTAGAAATCAAACCACATGCATAAAATATGTAGGATTTGATGGACGGAAAACAGCAGTCAAATAATAATATACGTATTATTTTAGAAATCAAAACTACTTATCACCAAAATGAAATTTTTAAAACTGAGAACTATGATTAAACTTCCTTTCAGTAGAAACAGAAGAAAGTGACAGTTTCATATGCAGTGGTGAGCTTAATCTCACAGTCTAACTGGCATTTGTGTGACTTTCCAATTACAGACTACGAAACTTCAATCTTCTTTCCACTCCCTAAAGTACAATCAGTTATATGCATTCAATTCCTCACTCTATAAACACAGAAACCAATGTCAAACACAAACTACACTAAGGGAAGTTATCTTAGCTGTTGAATCTCTAATACAAAATTTGTGCAATAAAAAGCATGAGGCTACTCTTACAGAGAAAACAAACTTTACTACCCAAAATGTACTCCATAAAAAACACTAACGTTGAGACGAAAGCTAAATTCATCCTTTCACCTAAAAAAAAAGGGTAGTTCTACAGCTCTATAAACTGTTCTGTTCTGGAATGCAGAACACAAGTTAAACAATATCAGTTCCTAGCCAGAAGTAAATATAAAGTAGAGTTTCCGGAATGAATGCGTAAATCTTCTTGGCTCTGCCTTTACATTTCTAAAACAGCGCATGTGTTTATATTCTGACCTTTGTGCCTTTTCCAAATGAAAACAAAGCAAAAACATCACAAAGAAATACTTTTCAGCAATGACCAGACTCCTATTACTTTCAGAGAGTCAGTTACAGTAACAGCTAACTGCCATAAGTCTAATAGCAATTACGTTTCTATTCTTGATATTTAGAAGGAAAGAGTGTGCTTCCAGAGAACCTGACCTGACCTGCCAATTTAAAATTAGTTTCAGCACAAACCATTTAAACACTGGAAACAAGCAAGAGTCATTTCATTTTGCAAATGATATACCAATTGCTTAAAAAAAAAAAAAAAGGCAATTAGTAAGGGCTATTTCATGCTCTATTGCTATTAATTGCTGTCAGTAATAACTACCTCATTTCCAGAAAACTGCTTCCCACTTCATTTCTTTCACCTTGATTCACAGCAAAGTTTATACCACTACATTATCCACCTGCTTGCTCCCCATACTAGCTTCTGAAATGTTGAACAATTTCAATTACATTTAACAATGAAGAAAGTCTCAAAGCAAGAAAGTCCCTGCTAATTTGTGAAAATTAGCGGCTGACACCAAACTGACTCCACCATGAAGGAAAGGTCACATAAATTCAGTACTGGTCTGCCTCATTTGGCCCGTCAGCCAGCTAATCAGTACTAGGTGGCTCTGAACACCAGCACTAGACAGCTCTGAAGCACAGGCCCTCAGGTGCTGCCCCTATCTGAACACTGTAACGTACCTTCAGTAACGTGCTTCCCGAATAAAACTAAATGTTGCAGGGGTATGATACACACTCTAAGTCATATACCAACTAGCTCTGTCAGGCCATAAAACATGTTTTGTTTTTACCCCAACTGAACATGTACCAGCCGCGTAGAGTACTGGGATAACTTCACACTATGATTTTTACGCTACAACTTAAAGAAACAATAATAGAGGTATGTGCCAGTTTGTAAGTTCAGTGCTGTGTGGTCAGTTTTATTAGTTCTTCACAAGCAACCGATAACAACTGCAGCAAATAAAACATCAAAACTTAAAAAAAAAAATAAAAATTGCACTAAATAGGAACTTGCAATAAATGCTGAAGGTGAGACATCGGATTGCAACGTACTGACTTCTACCACTGCCACAAATGATAACTCCTTCCTCAGAAGTAAAGCGCATCTCAGAAAGCACAGAAAACACTAGGCACATGAGAAGAACAAAAATAATTTTGCTCAATGGTTGAATTTCGCCATCCCAGTGGCACGATGCCCTGGCAGTGCCCAGCCTGCCGGCAGGGGCCTCTAGCACTGCCCGCCTGACAGCTCCTGCCCTGGGGGGGACAACCACGGACCAGCTCCCCAAAAAGGGACCCTGGGTTTGCCCCCTCCAAGCCAGAGATATACAAACAGCCTGTTTCATTAGGGACAAGTGCTAACAGGCTCCTTGACCTGTAGGATTTAAAGACATTTCTTTTTGGAACTCATTCACATGCTTTGTTTTGATTCTGTCAAGGATTCAGATCCTACAGTGGCAGAACTCTTCCAGAATCAGACACAAAAACATTTTTCTAACATGAAAAAGTACGTTCCAGTAAGCACCCAATGAGGCACAGGCTGATACCAAGATCACTACAACGATCTGGATCCAAGAGAACTTGCCTCTTCTTCCAAAAGGCCTATACATGCCCCTCACTTCAACTCACTCCCAGATTGTCTTCCATTATCTGGTGTTACAGCTATGAAGACCGCAAGTGTCATGCTAGAATTGTAATTATCAGCCTGCCTTCTTTCAACTGAGAAGCGTGATCACGCACATTTCTGTGACTTATCTTTGATTACTGTCAAGCAGAACTGCAAATAAGCCTTTATCTCAAAACGAGGGAAATGGATGTTAGCCACTAATTGAGCTTCCGTATAAACAGCAGGTCAAGCTATCTTCTTAATTTTGCATATTGAAAAAAGCAAAAGGAAAACAAAACACTTGAAACACTCCTAACAGCAACAAAAGGTGAAAAACAGAAATGCTGTTACTGTCTTTTACTACCACTTTTTTTTTTTTTTTTTTTTTTTTTTTTTTTTTTAAATCCAGTGCGTGGGAAAGATCCTTCAGCAAAAAAGGACAGCTGAGATAAAAGAAGAAGGTTGCAACTCATTGCTTTACTCTTTATGCTCCATATAACCTCTCCAGGAAAACCCTCTCTTTGGTGGAAACAGATCAATGGCATCCAATTTTGGTAGTAGCATGGAAGTCAGGTCTTTCTAACAGATTTACAGAAGTTCACAGTAAGAAACTTTACAGGCTGTGCCACACTCTCAAACCTCCCCAAAAACAAAGTCAGAGAAGAGGACAAACACCTGCACGCTTGCATGGAAACCACACCTTTCTCTCACAAGCTCAAACTGTTCTTCGAGACTTCCCAAGATCCCAAGACTTCCCAATCTCCTTATACATCCCAAAGCCTGCATCTGTGTTGAATGCAACAATTTGAAGGATGGACTTGGAGAAAGCATGAAGTTATTTCTCTTTTTTCAATTTTTTGAGTCCATAACCTGAAACAATTACAGACGGGCTGTGTTCATGTGACAGTATATTCCAGATAGACAGCAAACTAGAGCCCACTTAAAGCAGTGGCTCCATTTTTTAAGTGTTCCTAAGAAAGCAAAACCAGAAGAACAAATTACTTCTTTTTGCAAGGTGGATAATGGAAATGAATCTACATCTGCTCCCACCTCAACTGGCAACAGCAGCTACATTCCAGTAAAAAGACAAAACTGACAGATTAGCAAGGGAGACATGAAGATAAATACTGCAGATAAATTTTTACCAAGAATTGAAGTTAGCAGTATCTAAGAATACATAACCATCTATCTACTTCCAGACCAATTTTTTATGCATTAGCCATTAAATAATATTTCCTGTAGGTTGAGGCAACAGGAAGGAAGGCAGGCTGTTAACTCTATATTTAAATTACCTTACAAATGCTTAAATGATGTAGCGATGAAGGCTAGATCAACCTTTCTCATGTTATGAGTACCGATTAAAAACCAACAGAGACAGATAAATTATCAGCTACAAGATGGCTTTTAGGGAAAGATGCCTGAACATTACTCAAAGGTATCGGATGAAATGGCTGGAAAGAGAAAACAGTATGCATTAAAACCAGAAAAAAAAACCAAAAACAACCAAGCCAGAACTAAAGATAAAATGATGGCTGTATGTAGTACTAAAGAGACTCATGAAGAAGCAGATCTACAATGTACCTGGATCCTAACTCCTCAATTTCAACAGAAATTAGGCATAACAAAAAAAAATTCTGTACCTCTAACGTTTAATAGTGTCTATTATTGAGAACCTACATTTTTCAAAATTCATTCATGATGAAAAAATGGTTTTATTAGAGCAGTAGAAAACATCGTGTTCAAAGCCTTAAGAAATTGTTAACATACATCTATAGTACACATCTCAATTGTTTCTGACTGTAAGTGCGATGAGTATCATAGCATTGTTTTGGAAGAGAACAAGAAATCTCAGGACAATCCCAGTTCTCCATTAGACAAAGTTTTGTCATTAAAACTCTTAACCATTGTTAATCCAGGAAGAGTGTTTAAACATACTTACTAGCTTGCAGACATTCATTTGCAAAACCTTAAAAAGCAGAACTTTTAAAATTTCTTGATTAACACCTATTTCAAGGGCTTGTGACATTAGTCTGCACTTTTTACCAAAGGCAGTTAGTGGCCTAACGATGGACTTCCTTAAGCATCAATGAAAAGAAGTGTTACAGCTTCAGAGAGAGGATCTAAAAGGGAACAAGTTCAGTGGTGAAAGTAATTAGAAACAAATTAGAAGGACCGGATCAGTACAGTGACAATATATGCTTATTTGTGGGATCCTCCAAAAAAGGTCACAACGATGCTGTCATGGACAGCTTGAGGTCAAGTTAATCCATACCCTGCAAGAGTTACAAATGCCGTATAACTCATAGCAATGGATTTTATTTTTCACGCTACCATTACAAATCTATCATTAAAATCAGAATGCGAAAACACACCAAACCTTTCAGCCTGTGCTTTCAGGCTAGCAAGTCTGAATGTTTACACTTGGTTCCAGCTTGTATCCATCCCAGCACTGAGGATTCTGTACATCTTTCACTTATAGTCTATACTGAGGCTTTGCAAGGAATGTTTTCTTTCCAGTGTTGGGCAAGGATTTATTTTCTTGCTGTCTGGTATGTTTTACAATAGCCATGTCTGCTAAAAAGTTATACTACGAACAGACTATCACTTTTTATAAAAACACATTTTACATCTGCATCACAGGGATTCAGAAGGGGTTGATGCGGTTATAAAGATCTTTATACAAGCAGGATGGTATCTGGAACAAGTCTGAGCAGGAAAGATCATGTTACTTCTCCCTTCAAAATCTATTTTATACAGCAATTTTCTAGTCCTTCCATTAAGCAAATCTGCACAATATTTACTAATTGGCCCTTTTAGCCCAGCTTTACAAAAACCATTTTAGTCAAATAACTGGAACAGTATGTATAGGAAAGCTATTTTCATTATCAGCTTTTACCTGTGCAAGCTCTCAGCTTCAAATTCTTGCTCTGATGATTTTTTTTCTTAATATCATTAAGTAGAGCAATTTAAGAGGCAAACATACAAGTGGAAAACACTTTCTGTTATTACAGAATGTTTTTTACCACTCTACCTTCCATTATCCAGAGTGTTATAGTACAAGGCTGACTAAATTAAAATTTGGATTTTTTTTGTATTGTTTCATTCCTTATCATTTCCCCATTTTATCTGTGGTCCGTAAACTACTTTTCTGAGCAGCAATGCTAAAAGGATGCCTTTTATGGAAAGGATGGCAAACTGCCATACGGCTGTTGTTCAGTTCACTCTGTGCATACCTTGTGCCTACAACCTGCATTTTACTCCCATGCACTTCAGACACTTGCCTGCCTACATCCCCCTTCATTTCAGATCTCACACTTTTTTGTGTGACATGGTATCATTTAAAATGCTGAATGAGGCACTGGACATTTGATTAACATCATCTTTTTGATGTAGCCCCAAAACTGTATGTCTTCTAGGTTACTTGCTGCATCAATTTAAATCTGGATTCATGTATTACACTGCCTAGAGACTGCAAATAGAAATTCTGTGTGAGTACTTCTGCTATTTTTATCACCAAATGCACAAAAATTTGAAGTAGAGCTCTTCAAATTTTTAAATGAAAAACAATTGACAAATATGAAGCCTTTCTTCAAGGAAAACTGTAGTAACACCAGTCAATTAGAAAAGTAAAAAATAAAGAGAAAACAAAGGAGAGTCAAAGCCAAACTTCATCCTCTTCAACAACATCTTGTTTAGTACTATGACTGAAAACTGACCTACAGAACAAAAATATATTCTATAAACAAACCCCAAAGTTTGCATTACTTGTCATGATCAAAATTCACAGTAAGAATGTCCTGTTCAGTTCCATGAAGTAAACAGGTTACCATTCCTACCCAGCAAGCAAAAGGATTAGCCTGAAAGGGTTCCCTGAAACGATACAGGGTTTCAGTATAAAACCTCTACATAAAGCTATCTAGAGGTACCTGAGTCATCATTCAATGTTCCAAAGAAAAGGAAAAAATAAGTATATATTTCCCTTAGAATTCTCATAAGACTGCTTTCAAACAATACCATAATCGATGTTTATGGTAATAAAATCTACTTATAGATGTGCATATTTCTTTTAACAGATTTTTCTAGCACATAGTAACTCATGCATACATGGACTTCATCTTTTATGCACCTTCATCCATAGAACAACCTACAATATAAAAAAGCCTACATGATAAATATATCATCCCTAGTAAAATAACTTTTCTTCGAATTCATGTACATCAAGACCTATTCCAGCAGCAGAGAACACCGAGCCATTTTAAATGGCTCTTTTTCTCAAAGCCTTCTCCCTCCTTCATTCACTTTTTAAAAATCACTCACCTTTTAAAAGCACAGAACTTCTCCATAATTACACTCACCTGAAGCTCAAAAGAAGAGCTCAAACGTGGAGTGGGAATAGTTTTTCTATAGCATGACTTTAAGGCATTCCCATTAAAATAATAGTTGGTGAAATAACCACTATGAGTTTTATTAAGCACTAAAGAAAGGGACATTTCACAAAGTGTTTGTTATGTACTATTCAATATTTCATTTTCCATCAGCACCAAAACCATCTTAACTCTCTACGAAGACTGCAGCTGTACCCACATGCCTATTCACTTCCTTGACAATGACAATTACTGTTATTTTTTGAAAGAGAAAATGGTTGAGAACAATCTGGATTCTCCATGAAAAACTCAAGTTGAAACTTTCACTAGAATACATGCTCATTAAAATATAAGTGTTACGAATCTCCAGATATGGTAATATGACAGATGACCATGTCAAAATATTTAAAAGATCTCTCAGCATCAAATGACCAAGTTCGCATTCATACAATGCACTGACCACCAATTTTAGTTTAAGTTTGGCTTATAAATGTATTTCGGAAGAGCATAAATGCAAACAGAATTTCAATAGAAAATTCAGTACATAAATTTGGGCTGTATACATGACGAGAGCAGGGTTATATCTGGGTAGAGAAAATAAGAGCAGAGAATTTAATGAGCTGTCTCTCACATGTGTTCTCTATTATTTTCTCTTCCTCCCCTTACTTCAGTTCTGCCCCTCCTTCTTCCTCTTGCTTTTGCCTTTGCATTTTCCTTACCACACACTTACTCCTTTTTTGCCCCTATGTCCTGCCTTCCACTTTGCATTCTTGTTTCTTTCATCGCTGTCCTAAAGAATTAAATTTGCCAATCTAGAGGTCATCTTTGATACTGGAAAACTAGAAGTGGGGCAGCAGCCCGTACCTTGATTAATCTGTACCTTGTGGCCTAAATGTCCAATTTCCAAACCATATGTCGCAGATTTACAGGAGCAGCTAATGCCAATGAGTCTGCAGAGATTTGACTATTTAAGGTAGATTTCCCTCAGACTGAGGGTTCTCACTGGACAGAACTAGGGAACAGAATGCAATACTTTTGCGTAACAGATTGGGGATAAACCCTGAGAGACACAGAGAGAGA
The DNA here is from genome assembly GCA_031468815.1 of Morus bassanus. Lineage (NCBI taxonomy): Eukaryota > Metazoa > Chordata > Aves > Suliformes > Sulidae > Morus > Morus bassanus. Next base: position 69,476,444 of record CM062571.1, read on the forward strand.
GAGAGAGATATTAAACCAAGCTTAACTTACTGACAGATGCATGAAGCACCTCTGTGCAGGTTACAAATGCTAGGCCATTACGTTGGTTTTTGTAACTTAAATAGGAGCACATTCTTAAAACAGGCACATTCTTTGTGTCCACAGATACATCTTTATTCTGTTCACTACACAAAAAAAATAATAATTGTTTTTCCATTCATGTAAATGCATAAACAGGAGTAAATAAGGGGAAAAAAAAAATAAGGTTTCTTTGAGAAACTGAACCAAGGTCAGCAAGTGACTCAAAACTCCTAGAGCATTCTTGAGGAAGCCAGTTTTCTTTTAAGACAGACATGATACATGCAGCAAACAGAGTGGTGGTGTGCAAATGTTAGTACTGACACTGTTTATACTTTATCATTCATAATGCAATCATTACAAATGCATGCCAACAAAATTTTATGTCTTCCTATACTTCCTGAATTAATGCTCTTCTCTTTCTTCTGAGCTGAGCAGTCAGCCAAAATCAGTTTCAAGTTGTTTCTTTAGCAAAAAAAGAAACTGGAGATAAATTCAAATGTTTTTGGTATAGCTCTACTACTTTTCTGTCCTTAGGTCTTTGGAATTTTCTCCTGCTTCTCTTAAATGCACAGACACAGACTTTAACAAAATAACAGCCAGCAGACACACCTTCACTCATACATGCTTTTGTTTCCATCAGGGATACCTATATACTTTTGAGTGGAGGCTGCCACAATTTCAACTAAATTCTTAATACAAACATACTATTCTTTTTAAAAGTTATTATAGCAAAAGTATGCTTTTCATCTACAATCACAAATATATGCATGTCTGAAAGGGAACCATACTCCTTACTACAAAGGCTACTAAATGCTACCCATTACAAGTTCACATTTCTAGTTGCTTATAATTTTGTCAAACTAAGTTTTTTGGACTGCAATTCTCCCAACCTGAATAAAACACCTGGGTCAGATTAAGGGATTAAAAAAAGAAAGAAGAAAAGACTCAACTGCCAACTTGTTCAGGTTTGCTTTCTAAAATAACCGTTAGCAGAAAGAAAATATTTTAGTTTGCTCTTGTCAAAAATACCAGAAACCGTCATTTCAAAAAGCTCTATTATTCTGAAGATTTACAGCAAGGATTAAAAGCTTTGTGTTTTTGTGACTGCATATACTACTAGATAAGAGCAGCCAGTGGCCATCCCCTGACCACCAAGGCCCACTGAACCAGCAAGGCACCCATCCACGTGGCTAAAATCCCTTCCCCTCCACAAGCTGCCTGCATCCCAAACGTCTGTCCCAAATGGTCTCCTACACACACTATGCTCTGAACCACACCAGACACAATCCAAAAAAGTGCAAGGAGGTATAGCCCAAAACTACACCAAGGAGTGCACCAACAATGCCATGCTCATACGCTCTCAAGGGACTCGCCTGTAACTGGAACCTTCTCTAAATCACATCCACAGTAAGGCTGCTCCAGCCAGTCTGGGTCTGATTAGGTTTGTCCCTATAACCAAAAAAATAATGCTTTATTTCTTTTTATATTTCAGATGACTGACTGTAGAAATCACAAGAAGCGTGGTCAGCAGGTCGAGGGAGGTGATTCTGCCCCTCTGCTCTGGTGAGCCCCCACCTGCAGTGCTGCATCCAGCTCTGGAGCCCTCAGCACAGGAAGGACATGGAACTGTTGGAGCGGGTCCAGAGGAGGCCACAGAAATGATCCGAGGGCTGCAGCACCTCTCCTACGAGGACAGGCTGGGAGAGCTGGGGTTGCTCAGCCTGGAGAAGAGAAGGCTGTGGGGAGACCTTATTGTGGCCTTTCAGTACTTAAAGGGGGACTATAGGAAGGATGGGGGCAATCTCTTTACCAAGGCCTTTTGTGACAGGACAAGGGGCAATGGTTTTAAACTAAAGGAGGGTAGACTTAGACTGGATATAAGGAAAAAATTTTTTACAGTGAGGGTGGTGAAACACTGGGACAGGTTGCCCAGAGAGGTGGTAGATGTCCCATCCCTGGAAACATTCAAGGTCAGGTTGGACGGGGCTCTGAGCAACCTGATCTTGTTGAAGATGTCCCTGCCCCAAACCATTCTATGATTCTATGATTCTAAATTATTAAAACTTTAGGAATGAAGTTGGCTAAGCACTTCTTAGATCGTAATGCTTTCAGCCACCACCCATCACAACCCAGATTTGAATTTGAATATACACATTTTTAAGAGATTCACATGTTTTTCCATATGGTCCTTGGTTTAATGATATCCTACTACAACCTATACATATTTTTATATTGCCCCCTTGCTCTTATGGACCCCTTCCACTGCTCTAATCAAGCCCTTATCATCGCACGACAGACCTGCAGGAAGGTTACGAACTGTTCAGTGCTTTCTGGTTTTGTTTAATTTCAGGAAGAAAACCATAAGTAAAGCTAAAAGAACTGATGAAGTACCATTTATCATCACAAAACTGGCATGGATGCGGTCATGTGCAAAGTCTTCTCCGATGCTCTGGTTTCTACAATTTACCTATTATTTCAGAATCTGTATTTACAATATGTATGTAAAGCAATTCAGACTGAATAAAGGAACTAAAATAAAAGACATCGATATGTATTCTGGTTTACAGTATGTTTTACCTCAGCAGCAATCTCATATTATTTGAGCATAGTCAGTGGGTAAAGCTGAAGATATATACTTGCATTTTCTAGCTCAAGTTCTCAAGGAAGGAACTCAAAGCAACCAACACACCAACAGAAGCACACGGGGGAGGAGAGGGACAGCTGTAGTATTTTCTTGTTAAAATATATCACTATCTGAGAAAAAACACCAAAACAAACCAAAGTAAAACAAAAGAAAACCAAACTAAACAGAGGCTACGTGACACCAAATGGTACACGGAGCACTGCAATTTTTGAGTTTAAAGAATAGCAATGTTACATCTAAAAATATCTCCACCAATTCACATTAAAGCTAGATTAAATACGAATATTTAGCTATGGCAAATATCTAAAAACAGCTGTTACAAATGACATGGGTTATTACCCATCAAAAGAAGTTGCACATTGACATGTAAGTGGTAATATAAAGAGAAAAAAGTATAGTCATTTTAAAAGAACAAATAACCTACTGAACATCTTCAAATTTTGCAGAGACAGTACAATAAATTTTATTATGCACTTCAAACCTGCAAGAAGTTAGAAGAATTTGCTAAAAAGGTGCTCATTTTTATGTATATGTCCTATTCAATTTAGTAATTACTATTAGTATCAACAGGAATTAGTTGTGGTCACTAATTAATGCTAAAACACCTGTGTTGGACAACTTAATATATTAAAAAAAAACCCCAAAACTAAACAACTAGAAGACCTAAAAATCATTCCAAAATTAAGCAGTATGTTCAGAAGGGGATAATCTAAATGCTATGAACCTAAAGAACGTCATTTTAGAGGTCACCTTAATGCCAGGTGCCAATTCAGAACTACAACACCAATACGTCCAAGTTCTCCCTGCTTTTACCTTCATTTGATTTCTGCGACTGATGTAATGGACACAGCAGAGGAGCTTTATAGAGTTTAATTCATGGTTCACATATGACTCCTAATCCTGAGCATAGGGGTTTTTTCTTTTAAACACAGCTTATGCCTCAGCTCATCATTTCTGAAACAGGATAATGCTGACGTACCTTCCAAAATGCATTTCAAGGACAAAACCAATACTGACAGAGTTCAACCGCAGTGCTTGTAGGTATTTAGGAACATGTACTGGGCCGGGGTGGGGCGAGGGGGGAAGGTTGGAGACCATAGCATTTACAAAGAGCTCTCAACAACGTCCTTTTTGAATTAATTAAGGAATACTATCAGCTTGACATTTCAAGTGCACTGCTTTAACAAAGAAAAGATACCACCACCAGGTCTGAGCTCCTTCCCAGAGGTTTTTATTTTACATTTGCTTATAAACTTTTCCAATTCGTTTTCCTCTCCTGTACGAAAGCACTGTACAAACATGACAAATGGACTATACAGAAGCAGTTTGACTATTCATAAAAGCAAAAGAAAAAAATGAAGAGAAACAAAAATTTTTCCCCCAACTGAAGTTCAAGAATTGCTACTTACAGAAACAGAAAGCAAAAGCCCAAAAGAAATATGGTTTTAAATTGGTATTTAAACCCATTAAACAATTATATGAATACAAGCCTTCCTGCCACCAGTTATTAACAAAAGGCTGAGTGGATGCATTGTTATGTTGCCTTAAAAGAATACATATTCAGGGCAGACGTAAAATTTGAATTTAAAATACACACTCCTGCACAACGTACACATACACCAGCACACCATTAGTAATCATTTACTATAACTTACTTATTATTCACCTTCCACGTGGTTTCACAAATATTTCCATTTTGTTACTTTTAATTATTCCAACTGACAGAAATTATAAGCCATAATACAATTGAACTTTCAAAATATATTAGGCTTAAAAATGTGATATTTTAAAAGTTTTTTCCTCAAACACATAAACCAATCAGTTAAATTAAGTCATTCTGGCATGTCCCTTAATGAGAATATTGACAGTAATGGTTTTCCTTCTTCATGATCACAACAAAAAGACTATCAAGAGAATCTTGATTACAGGTATTCATCAGAATAGCTCAGAAAGCTTCTTAAAACACCCTGTAAAGTTTTACATATGTAACACACACATGCTAATCAATCAGGCTACATTTCTGCACTTCCCTCCATGCAACATTCCAGTTCTCCGTTCACCAGTCTGTGCAGTGTTATAATTATTCATGTTTGAAAACCATGTCTAGTGTTAGTGAATTAAGACAGTAATTTCATTCTTCCACATTATCACCATTTCAGTTTTCAAAGACAGCAAATTTCCAGATTTTTACTAATCTCACATAATCAGCATCAGAGTTCAAAATTACCACATAAATCCGCAGAACCTGATTGACAGACTCAGATTCTCATTAAATACACGTGGTATAGCTGCAAAGAACAGATGAAAAGAATGGCGACTGTCTTACAGTGTAACATAAAGCATTTAGAAAACTTACGCAGTTCTTAAACATCTACATTTTTTCCTGATAAAACGCACATGAAACCTTATTTTAAAAACTGCACTGATATTCATCCAGCCAACAGCTGGCTTCTGTACTCTGCTAAGTAAATCTACCTCCAGCATGACCTGGAGGGATGAATGCTTCAATGATCTGATGAGATACAGTTCAATTTCAAGCTGTTCTCAAAAAAATCAGCTAACGATAGAGATGCTTGAATGCTTTCTCTCTGCCATCTGACCTTACTGACTGACGTCTCAGCACCTAACCGTACCGGCCGACCCTTCGGTTAGCCTGCTCGTGACACAAAGGCGAAGCGCTGCACACCCTTCAGAGACAGCTACTACTCATCCCACAGATCAGACCAGCCGATGGACTGGCACCATCTCTACATAGAGCCTGTCAGCCACACAAAGATGAGGTATCATCAGCTGCGTGCAGAGAGGTGTTACCCTCAAACACAAAGACACCGCATACGTTCTTTGCTGTCTTCACAGCTACGCTTGCTCCACAGGCCCTTCTACCGTGCAGAAAATTTCACCCTGGCTTTCAAGAAGAAATTACGTTTTAAATTGTGCTCTACTTTTTGAAACACACGCGCGTACTTCTGTGCAAAACACTTAATCAAGCGCGCAAATACAGTAACATGCCCACGAGAGGTGTTTTCTAAGGTAGACGTACCATTGGACTAACTACAAAACGTAGATTTGCTGTCTTGTGGTCTTACGGAAAGGAAACGCATAGATCTCCTGTTAGGAATACGACGGGCCTACGGTCTAGGAGCAGTACAGCCGCCGGCTCTGGTGACACCTGTGCGCCCGACACCCAGCACCGCCGAACAAAAGGGAGAAGCCCGGGAGGTCCAAGTGTGCAGCGGGAGACGGGAAACCTCCGCCGGGCTCCGCCGCTGGGCGCCCAGGCAAGCGGGGCAGCCGCCCGCGCCGCGGCCGCCCCCGCGCCCCCCGCGGCCCCGGCCCCGCGCCGCTCACCGGCCCCGCCGCCGCCGGGGCCTGTGCGCGGCCCACGCCGCCCCGGGCCGCCCCTCACGCACCCGCCGGGCGGCTGGAGCGGGAGCCCCTTGCCCTCCCCTTCCCTCCCCCGCTGCCCACCTGCGCCCGGGCGGCCGCCCCCGCCCCGCGCGCTCCTTCCCCCCGGGGCCCTTACCCGGGAAGCGCTGCTGCTGCTGCTGCTGCTGCTCCTCCTCCTCCTCGCCGCTCTCCGAGTCGGTCTGCATGGGCTCCTCGGCGAAGTTGACCCCGCGGGCGTCGGGGGGGGCCCGGCGCGGCGGCTGGCTGCCCCTGTCATGGCCGGGCGCGGGGGTGCCCGCCTTGCGGCCGCTCGCCTCCTTCTCCGCCGATGCCGCCGCCGCCGCCTTGGCCACCGCCGCCTCCTCCTTGAGGCGCCCGAAGTACTGGAGGGCGAACTCCAGCAGGTCCGCGGGCTGGCTCCGCAGCACCTCCACCGTGAAGCCCTGCAGCAGCTCCGTCAGCCCCGCCGGGATGGAGATGCTCATGCCGGGGCGGCCGGGGGGCGCAGCCTGGCTGGGAAGGGGGGGGGAGAGGGGAAGGGGAGAGGAGGAGGAGGAGGAGGAGGAACGGGGAGGGGGGAGAGCCGGCGGCCGGGGCCGGGGGGTCCGCAGCCCGGGGACGAGGCGCGCCCGGAGGATCGCCCGCGGGCCACGGGAAAGGGGCGGGCGGCGGCGCAGGTGGGAGCGGGCGGGGGGCGGATCCGCGGCGGGCAGCGGCTCGCTGGCAGCCTCGGCGGCGGCCGCGGCGTCTCGCTCCGCTTCGCCCCACGCTTGGCGCGGCGGCGGCGGCGGCCCCGTCCGTGACTGAAGGCTCCCCGCCCCCGCCGCCTCCTCCCCCCGCGCCGGGGGAACCTCGCGCGCATGTGACCCGGGAAACCATGACAACCTCCCGCCGGGGCCTGCGGCCCGCGGCGCGCCCCGCCCGCGCCGCTGAGGCTGGCGGGCCGGGAAGGGGGGCGCCCGGGCCGGGCGCGGACCCCCGGCCGGGCGGGAGCCCCTCGGGGCGGGCGGGCCGCCCTCGCGGCCGGCCGGGGTGCCGCCAGCCCCCGCCCCGCCGCTCGCCGAGGCCTCCCGCCGGGCTCGCCCCGCGCCCCCCGCCGCGATGGGCTCGCCTCAGGCCCCCCGCGCCGCCCCCGGGTGCCCGAGGCCTTGGGTGCCTTTTCCCGCGGGCGGATCCAGGCGTCCGCCCTCGCGATCGGCGGGCATCCCTCGGGAGCGGACACGTCCCCGGTCCGTGAAGGACCGCGGTGAATGCCGTATTTCATAGCTAATTGCTACTGTAACGGCCACGTACCACCTTAAAGATACTCCCCACATCATTCATATACATAGAAATGCTATCTATTTATATTCGTCTATATTATTTAGGATGAGAGGGGTGATGTGGTGCCAGAAAACGCATCCTGTTTGTCAGCTGGTTGTCCAAGGTCCATGAAAAATTTAGCAGGAGAAAGAAAGAATTGTTAAAAAAAAGAAGAAAAAGTCCAATCTAAACATTGGCGAGCGCCAATGCTCAGCACAGATGCTTTTCCAAGTCATGCTGCAGAGGCTACTTAGCACCGTGGCAAGTAGGTGCTGCTTGTCATCACCAGGAAGCTTAAATATTTTAAGTAAGTAAGTAAGCAGCACTTATGAGTGCCATGTTTTTCATAAGGCTTTACTAAATGCTTCTTGCAAGTGAGGTCCTCGGAATCCATGAAAACTGCATTACCCCCTGATTCATAGTCACCTGATTTAGCCAATGTTTTGGGGTTCCAGAAATATCTGTTAGACTCTTATTTTTATGCACCAAGCAAATTAACTCCTAAAAAGTCTTAGGTTGGGACTACTTGGCTGTTTGATAATTGATTTCACTGAACATTCAGGATTACCCAAATTGCCTTGAAATATACTTCATAAGGGCTTAGGGTAAGCTAAGCAGTCAAAATCTGAGTTTGTAGCAGCAAGATACTGAAAGACTTGACTTCAAGAAAGTAATGTGACAACAAAATACAGCAATCCCTAGGATGGTCTTCACACAGATCTGGATCTCAAAGCCATTTTTAATTGAATTAGTTTCCAAGGGGAACCCAATGCTCCCCGTGTGTGCATTTTCACATGGAGCGTGGTTCACAAGTTGGATCTTCAAAGTGTTACAGACCAGGCAAATTACTGAAATGAGTCATTTCCTCCTGGGGAGGAACAACCCCATATGCACCAGTACAGGTTCGGGGTTGACCTGCTGGAGAGCAGCTCTGTTGAGAAGGACCTGGGAGTGCTGGTGGACATGGACAGCAGGCTGGTCACGAGCCAGCACTGTGCCCTTGTGGGCAAGAAGGCCAACGGTATCCTGGGGTGCATGAAAAGGAGTGTGGCCAGCAGAGCGAGGGAGGTTAACCTCCCCCGCTACTCCACCCTAGTAAGGCCATAGCTGGAGAGCTGCATCCAGTTCTGGGCTCCCCAGTTCAAGAAAGACAGGGAACTACTGGAGAGAGTGCAGCGGAGAGCTATGACCATCTCTCTTACGAGGAAAGGCTGAGAGACCTGGGTTTGTTCAGCCTGGAGAAGAGAAGACTGAGGGAGGATCTTATCAATGCTTATAAATATCTGAAGGATGGGTGTCAAGAGGATGGGGCCGGACTCTTTTCAGTGGTGCCCAACGACAGGACAAGGGGCAATGGGCACAGGTTGGAGCACAGGAAGTTCCACCTGAATATGAGAAAAAAATTCTTTACTGTGAGTGTGACAGAGCAGTGGAACAGGCTGCCCAGCGAGGTTGTGGGGTCTCCTTCCCTGGAGACATTCCAAACCCGCCAGGACACGGTCCTGTGCCCCCTGCTCTAGGTGTGCCTGCTCAAGCAGGGGGGTTGGACAAGATGATCTCCAGAGGCCCCTTCCAACCCCTACCATTCTGTGATTCTGTGAGTGATCCTTGCATGCGTGGGTGATATTGCTGCCCTGTAGCAAGCAAGAGGCACCTCTGCCAATGGATTTGTGGAATACCTTTGAGCAACATCTTGTGGATTCATTTCTCTCTGCAGAAAAAGCCTACAGCTAGCCATTATGAAGTACTTACTTGAAGTGAAATTCACTGATGTTTAGCACTGTCCAGCCTGGGGAGCATCTTCAAGGTCAAGGTAAGTCCTCTGGGGGCAGATCACGAGTGGTCTCTGGGTTGCAGAAGATTTCTTCACCAGCAGGCTCTAAGAATTGCTGCAGTGTCTTGGGGGGCCTCACAGCCTAGCCAGCACATCCCCACTTCATGCCATGCCCCAGTGCTGGCATGCCGTGACCACAGCTGCCTTTACAAAGCACTGCTGGTGTAGCATGTAGCCACGTACATTACAATGGCCAAGAACCAAGTGCAGCAGGAGAGCTGACATCTGTACATTATAGGCAGGTGCATACCTTAGTCATTCTAGAGGGTGGTTTAGCTAGAAATGCCAGGTTGACTGATTTACAAGTTTAGGAGCTTAAAAGCCCTCTCACACCACTGAGAGGGCTGATATGTTTCTGATCAGGTTGAGAGATACCTAAGCTCTGAAGAAACCTCCAGGAAGGGAAGTGTTGGTACTCATTGGTACCTTCCAGGCACTAGGTGTTCTGTGAGCCTACAGTATTCCATTTACTGTAGTCTTCCAGGACTAAAAGGATTATCATCCCTGAGATCTTCTCTTAGCTAGACAAAGCACTCTGTTATTCTAGGAGTTTACCAGCAGCATAGTGTCTTTTGCCATCTAATCCAGGACTTCCCTAGGTTGCCAGACTCTGCCATCCTCCCAGATGTGAAAGGAGATTGCTTCTCTGAGGATATCCTCAAAAGCCAGTCTTTGATGTTTATATGCAAAACTGGGATAATTTGAATAAGAGATTCCTAAGTGGTGGCACTCTAAAGAATGATTCTTTTTTAAAATTTTCAAAACAGCCTAAAACATTTGTGTCTAGTGAGACTTGAGTTTTGGTCTATCTCAAAGGATGGCAGTGAACTTTGTAGTTCAAGTTGGTGTCATCTGGTTTCCTTAGATGCTTTCTGTTCCAAGGAGCTTGCATTGACATTTAAATTGCTTTTAAATCCTCTTAAGGAGGACAGCTGTTCCAAAATGTGTTATGTCTAGCAGAGTGAACAGTTAGGTAATGAGAGTATCAGTTCATACCTCTCCAATGAGTTTTATTAGATGCTACTAATTTTTGTGTGTCATTCTAGTTCAGCTGTGAACATCATCTTGAAATGAAAGAGAATATAAAACCTTCAAAAATCCTTCTGTACTGAAAAGGAATTGGGCAGAACATTCCCCTCACAATTACCAATAAAACAATGTAAAGACTTGAGTTGTCTCCTTTCCTCCTAGCCAACAGATGCACTCTTCATAACACACTGCTTACCAGCTTTGCATGTCAATCTGTCCCTTCACCTGGTTCAAGGCCGTGAAAAACTAGGAGACTATAGCTAGCAGCTGAGAAATAGCAAGCACTGTGTCTCCCATGCAACAATTCCAGGCGGCATACTTCAGATAGTGGTTGGGACTGCTTCTGTCAGAGATCGGAGAATGAGATCTTTTCTAATCCTGTAGAGAACGACGAACAGAGTGCAGAAGGAAGGAGCAACAGACTTTCAAGCCTTGTCTTTACCAGGGTAAATGCACATTTAGCAAATTTAGTAAACTTGAGCCCACAAAGTCCATCCAACAGCCAACTACAAGCCTTTTTTTCTGCCAGATTTCAACCTTTTGCCTGACAGGAACATCCTTCTCCAGTCCTTTCAAAGACAATCTCTGAAACAACCATCTTCTGATTAACCCTGGCTAAACTCTGCAATGCGATACATGCCATACAGAGGAGGCAGAAGTGTGCACTTAATATCCTGAGTGTAAGACTGGGTAAAGCCTTTTCTCTTGAGTGGAAAGTCACTTTAGCAAGCACACTAGTGGAGTACAGGCTTTTAAAAACCCCGCTTAGTTACCTTCTTGGAGGCAAGAGGGACTATTATTATCGTCTGCTTGGACCAGCTGCACAGCCAGCCCAGAAAGAAGAGACCCTGGTCTCCTCATCTGGAGCAGTCTCTCTCCTAAGTTGGCAACCTGGCAAATCCCAATGGTGGCTCTCAATGGAAAGAGAGTTCATATTGTACTGGAGAAAACACAGGACAAAACCTGGCCCTATACCTATTGCAGTGTAGAAGCTTGGCTGGGGGAGATGTTACTCTCTCTATTTCCTGTGTTTTAAAGATTTTTGGTTTGTGTTGTCTTAAATATTTTTTCCTGGCTTGTGAAATTTTAAATGCAGACACACTTTGCATATTGCATGATTAAAAGCTGCTGCTGACAAGCAACCTGCAAATCCCTTCATATTTTATATTTAATTCAAAATCTCTTTAGCTATATGGCAATGTTTTTCCTTGCTGGCTCTTGATCAAGCAATAGCTGGTTCGTAAGTTTTGAACAACCACAGTTCGTAGGAATAATCATGTACCAATTTCTGATCTTCCAAAATACCTTTAAAAGGTCACATATATTGACTTTTTTTTTCTTCTCAGCTCGTGCTGGCTTACTAGGCAAATCTTGCTCACAGAATTTTCTTACTAGCAGTTTTTAATGGCAATCATTCAACTATAGATTTTTTCAGCAATAACAAGTCTTGCAGCTGTGCAGATCCATAGTTTTCTGTTTTTCTAGTCTTCTCATTAGAATGATATGTCACTATTATTATTTTACAAAATCCATTACCAAACCCAAATCTATTTATCAGAAAAATGTTCAGTTTTATCAATAATATAAGAAACTAGTGCTTGTAATTCATGGATCAAACTTGAACACATTCCTCATGATTCTTCCTTTACTTGAATCTCCTGTTCTCCATCTCATACCCTTTGCTCTGCCTGTGCTTATTCTTCTGTGGATTCAAAACACTTGACTCTTCCCCTGCCTAATGTAAATCTAGAATGGCAAGAACCAAGTAGCCATTTAGATACTCAAGTAAAATTTTTATTTATGCCAATGAGCGTTTTCCCTGAGAAAGCAAAAAGGCCAAGTTCAAAACCTGGGATGGAAGGAATCCAGCTGAAGAAACAGAATAGTGGTGAAGCATTGTAAATGAAATAGCCCCTGCTATTTTCAGTACCAATTCACAATCAGTTTGACCTGATATAAGGTTTGAGGAGTTTCCTACTGGCAAAATGGCACCCTGCTAACCCTTGAACAAGTGTTTCTTTCCTCTTCCTTGCATCATCTTTTTAGCACTTGTAGGGCTATATGTAGTCAGTCAAATTAAATGCCTGATAGAGCTGAGATGAATCATCCTGCTGACAGAGAGAGGAGAGCAGAAATCATGGCTCAGGAGGAGTAGTATCAGACTATCCTTTTATCAACAATTCAAATTTAGGTTGGCTTACATTGGTCCTGAAACCAAGTCTTCAAACAACCTCATCTACTGGGATAATATAGTCAAAAGAATTGCAGTGTGTCACATCTTCTGACCTCGAGTCCCTTACTTTTCCACTCACCCTAGTCCTTCTTAACCCAAAACTGGACTTTCCATGAAGTATGAGCTTCATGACATTATTTTTTTATAATTATTATTATTATCATCATCATCATCTGCATACAACTTATTATTCAGTGAATGAACAGTCATTGATTTCCATTGAAATCTGTTGTTTGTGGTCCTTGATATTCAGAAACTACTGGATACCCTCTCTTAGGAAATAGGTCTTCTTTATGTGTCTCAATTTGGGCACTCACAATCACCTGTAATTTCAGAAAAATTTGACTAGAATTTTTAAAGTCAATGTAGTGATTGCTGAATTTGCCATCAAAAGTAAACTTCTCATTTTAAAAGTAATGAGATAAAATGACAGTGTAGATGTAGTAGACCAGCTATTTTGAGGATCTTATTTCATACTATGTCCTACTCTGTTTATAAAAATGGCATTGTACACTGTCAACACAACCTGTTAAATGGCTAACAGAGACATCTCTCCAAGTAGCTGACAACAGAAAATCATCATCAGATGGAGAAGTTCCCCAGGAATTGACAGTAGGCTGCTTCTATTCAACACCTCCTGCAATCACTTGGGAGCAAGTATAAACGTTGCCGATACAATTTCCAGGTGACACAAAACTCAGTTAGAACGGTGATATCAGTGAGCTCAGGAAAGCGTGGAGTGGTCTGGATAACTTGTCCATTTAAATAAAATCTTTCTTTACACAGCTACCTATTAAGTCATTGACTTCAGAAGAAAGAGTTCAAGAGGTTTCTACAGAATGGGAGGGCTTTATCTTGGAAAGCAGTGCTTCTAAAAGGGTTTAGGGATCAAAATGGAGAAACAGCTTGACTTGAATTCCCAGTATAATTCTGTAGAGAAAGGGGCTAATGAGATTCTTGGTTGTTTCAAGAAGAAGACCAGAAATAGGAATAGGGGATCTTCCCTTTGTAAAGCACTCTTGAGACCAGTAAAAATGTATGGCTTACAGTTTTGGTGTTCATATGTTCAAAAGAATATGGAAAATAGGAGATGTGCAGAAAAGAGACACAGGAATTATTCATAAGCTGAAGGAAATGCCTTGAGGTGAAAAGACTGGGAGAGTTCACAGCCTTTATCTAAGGAGTTGTTATTATGCTCAGTAGAAGAGGCTTATACTGAATTGTCTAAGTGATGAAGGATATCAGTCTAGATAGTCTAGTGGTTCCTTCTAGCCGCTTTAAGGCAAAGAATAGTATTGGTCTTATTAGAAATGGCTCAACATCTTCTCTTGGAAAGCCAAACTCTTTTGTATCTCTAGAGGAACACACGAATATCCCAAAAGATGCAAAAGTAGTTCTTAGATCTTATGAAATATGAAGTAACAGTGAGAAAATCATAGTACAAATATGCTTTTAAAAACCTATAGTCACCACTGCGGATGCTTGGGTATTATTTAAATGCAAAAGAGCTATAGTGAATGGATAGGTTTGCTCTTCATTTTCCTTGAGGGAGCTGGGGAATCTGACAATTTTTGAAAAATGAACTTTCTCCCCTCAACCCCTCTTCTCCTCTTACTAGTCCTGAGCTTAGATCTGAAATCTTCAGATCATCTGCTGTGTGGCAAAAACAGGGAGCAAAGGAGTAGAAATAGCTGTTGGATGGAGAACAACCCTACAATTTCATGCCTTGCATTGCTCGTTAACTGCCAATGTTCCTCAAAAAAAAATCTATTATGAGAATTTTCTGGCTCAGAGCTGATGAGTCTGTGGTTCTAAGTGATGTCTTCTCCTAGGGAAGAGGCAACTTTTTCAGTAGACATTAACTGTTGGGGTTTTGGTTTTGGTTTTTTTTTCCCCGATAGTTAATTGTTACTCTTTATTTTCTTGAAGAAATCAGTATTTATTCTTGGCAGGAGCAATAAAGCATCTGCATAAGTATTGGTTAAAGAGGACACATAAGCACCAGCTGAAATACTTTCCTGTGTTTGAACCTTAATGCAGTGGTAATGTTCCTGTAGACTTTCATCCTGGTGAAAACTGACAATAGCATTAGAGAGTAAACCCACCATTCTGACCCTAATGAAGGATGTGTTTCTTTCTCAATTTGGGGTTTTTTTTGCATACCTACATACAGCTTGGATTGGGTAGGTAGACGCACTGGGCTGTATGACAGACACCTTTGTGTGTTAAAGGCATCAGATAAGAGGGGTTCAGGTATTGCCTTATCTGTGAGGGAAGACGTGTGCCTGTAGTTGAAAAAGTGAGAAGAACCTTAATTCAAACCAGCAGACCTTAAAGGACAAATGTAGATGCTTCAGAGCTGTGCACTGGAGTGCCAAGTCTCCAGTTTGTCTCAGGATGGTTTGTTTAAAAGAACTTGTAAATGTGCATTTGATTAAAAAATAATCTAAATGTAATGACCTTTACAGATTCTGGAACAGAAAGACTGTCTTTCTATCTCTCTCTTATATAAGTATATGTGTGTGCATGTATAAATAAATACACATGCATACATATATGTCTGTATATGACATTACTGTTTCTATTTTGGCAGAACCTAAAGACCCCATCATATTAATCACTCCATGAATGCAATATAAGTATCTTAACGTAGTTGACTTGCAATGAGTTTTAAATGGCTATTTAATGTAGACTTACGGATCATCAAAGAAAGTATGTGATTATTTTCTGCACTTTTATAAGAAACAGAAATATTTACATTTTTAAAGTAAAATTCATAATTGCACCACCCTTTCGATATTCCAACTTTAGCCCCAGGAGTGGAATATAAACAGTGTCAGACATGCATTCCCATGAGTTTTTATCGTTGTTTTCAGCACAATCTATTTTTATTCAATTCTATGGGAAATGCACACACTTTGTGCAGTTGCCAGAATGTGATTTCCCAATGCCCCCTATTTATTTCCAAGTGTGCTTTTTTCAGATTCAAATACTTTTGCAATGGCACTTTTTCATGTTTTATCACGTAAGTAATTCTTGCTCATACTGAACCCATTTGCTGAGGACAATGGTTATGTATATGGAGCTGAAAGGGCAGCCATGTAAGTTAGCAAAAGTATCCCACACTGGTGGTAACAGTTGGTTCTTCTTCCTTTTTCAGGGTCTGCTGTTGTTCACACTTACTCCACCTAAAGGCTATGTGGACATAGCTGTGTCTGGAGCCAACAGGACAGAATCTTTGTTTTGTTAAGATTCTGCTGAGTGTAACAGAGTCCAGCAGTTTTGGGGAGATGGTGATGTTTTGCTGAAATCCCTCTTTCTGGGCCTACATTGCAGGACAATTTGGAAGCTGCCCAAAGTCCTAACAGATTAATCCGTAGGAACCATTCATGAGCTGGGGCTAGCCAAAACACATTAGGATTCAGACTGATTTACAACATAACAGTTGCATAAGAAGCTATGGAGAGGTTCAAGCTGATAATGCATCTGTTGTACAAGAGAACAGATTTGGCTGTGGAACCTGCCCAGAAGGACAACTTACCTAAATAAGCACATGGTCCTTAGACAACATATCTACTCAAAGTTGCATGGGACTTTTCAGGTCAACATAATTTTCTGCCCTACAATCACTTTCACTCAGTGGACTTTTTTCTCTTGTTTACCTTAAGGGTTTATTTGTGTGTTAAATCAATCTGACAATGTCTTTACATCCATACGAACCATCCTTTCATATCATTACCATAAGGCCTAGTCAAGGTCTCTTGTGTTCAGACACATAGTTGCAGTCCCAGCACATTCCTTTACAACGTGCCTTAGACACATCCAGACTGTATATAAATGAGGCACCACCGGAGAACACCTCTCCCAAACTCCCTTGCAGCATGCTGTGTACAAGACATTTTAATACTTGTCCCAACCCCAACTCATCTGCAGTACTTGCACCACAGAACCTGCACCATGACATCCAGCATAAATGCTCTACCCTTATCTCACAGCATTATCCAGCAAAGCCTTCAAACAAATAGGGAAAGGAAGAAATGTGGTCTTGAGGCCAGATATTTAGGTCAGTAGGCCTTCCTACTTCTTCTACCTGCCCTGATTTATACCTGGTAGCTCAAATGTGAGCTTTTTCCTGGAGTTTGGGGCTATCTGAATGTTATACCCTTCCCCCCACCACACATATAGCAAAGATCTGTGGCCAGGCTACTCCCCTTGCCCTGTGGAATTCTCCATCATCCTTCTGCCATCTAGATGATAGCACAGCTTCTTTGTCCTGCAGGAACTTGGACCAGAAGCAGTTGGATTTGGTAGTAGGTGGCAAGGCACATGGACTACTGGGATGTGGGAAGGTGAGAAGGTTCTCTGTGGGTCTGAGTTAATGGCTACATCTCAAAACTGTGATCCACTGCTGGAGCAATGAGTCAGAAGACAAGACTGCAAGGTTGCAAGTGTAACACACTTTTTTCCATAGCAAGTCTCCTCAACTGATATTGTTGTCTAGGCCTTTTAACTCACACAGGCACCAGGCAAAAAGTAGCCCTCTCAAGGCCTGACAACTCAGTCTTCAAAAGCCATAAAGGAAAGAGGACAAATATTTTGAAATCTGGCACCTATGGAGAGCTAGATCTCCATGAAGTGGCATTGAACGGGAGCCTCTCAAACTGGCAACATCAAGATGAGCCTCACCGGCCAGGTCCTTCCACAGAATCCATTGCACCAGAAGTATCTTTCCCTGAAAAGCCAAGAACTCCCACCAAGGAAAGGTACACTGCTGTCCTTCCAGTCAGCCTTCAAAATAACTGTTTTCAAAAATGGTCTACCAAGTCAATTGACCAAGAGAAATCCACATTAGGCATGCCCTGCAGAATGCTTCCTTCCTCCCAAAACAAAAAAACAAAAGGAAAGAAAAGAAAAAAATCAGTATAAACAAGAGCTGCAAAGGCTGTAGCCTTGTCCCTGGTAACATCTCTGGCCTGTCAGATATTTCTAAGTTTTGGGCTCTGAACACCTCAAAGGATGGCGCCTATTAAGAGACCTGGCTCTGAGAATGAGACAAGTCTTTTTTCACACAGTTCATATAGACTGCCATGAGCAATCAGCTAAAGCATTCTAGGATCTCTGAGCTCAAATGGGTCTGTGCAGACAGCACATCTTCCAAAGTCCGTATGGATCTGCATGCTTCTCAAAATCATATCCCCTCCTTCTCCTGAGCGCATGTGTTTTAAAGATCCAAATCTCTCCTGATAGACCCACTCTAAAGAGTGCTAGGACAGGCCACTGGGGTGGAAACACTAGCAGAGACTTCAAAACATAGCCTCTCTGCCTTTTCCGTAAGAAAGAAAGGGGAGTGAAATTGCCTCAGAACAGTCACCTTGAAAGGTAAGAATCACTCAGGGAGCATCTTTCTGTCTTTGGTGGTCTGCAATGATTAGATGCTTGTTTTGATGTTCTTTTTCTGAAGGTGATGAAGAAGAAATGCAGCAGGAATGCAGGCACAGAAGTGTGAGGATCTTTGGGTGAGTAAATTCCCCTTGACCAACCATAGCCCTGGCAGGACCAGTCATTTTTCAAAGTAAGTCCTCAGCTTTTTATCTTTCTCAAAAATGTCGAGGTGCAGCTGGAAAGACTACAATATGGATGCTTCACAGATTCCCTGAACAGGAATAGAAGGGGAAGATGCAGGCAGTGGATATCCTGTTTTGCTAACATTAGGCAGCCAGATTGTCCTGTGGGAGCTGGCAGCAAGGTCCAACTGATCTTATCCTTATTGTAGAATAGGATGATGATTATGGAGAGCACAGAGAGATTCTCAGTGTGTGATCAGTGCCACACTGCTGCCTTGGCCAGCTTCCAATGTGATACTCACCAGGCTGAGATCTTTTCCTTAATCCAGGAAGTGCTAACCTAGTTTTATGGTCCTCCCCATGGAATCAATTTTGCAAGGATTAGGATACACGGAGAAGTCCACTCATCACTGCAGCTGGGGTGGGAGGGAAGGAACATGGGCTGGGATTGCACTGGTCTCCTCACCTGTCCTGGGAAGGTCCAGATCAGGCACATCTGCAAATCTGGTGTGTGCTCCCAGAAGTAAGACAGCTTTCTGTGAGTCTCCACCATTTCTTGCCCCTCTTTCTTGCCCTTTCAACACAGATGCAGAGAGAAGGGAGTACCATACCAGACCAGAAGGAAGGGCTGACTCCTTGCAGACCTTTTCTCTACCTGCATCTCTGTGTGTTGTAATATATCTGGTGTGGGCAGCGCGGTTCCCTGCTCAACATTTGCCCAGCTGGATGGCAAGACAGGAGGAAAGGAATTTGGAGGGAAGGCAGACCAGGGCAGGCAGACAGCAGTGTACTGGCTCTCCTGGGACTAAAAGGCATCGTATTGTATCCTGGCAGGGGCCATCCTGGAGAACTGCAACTAATAATGTCCTGGGCTCTAATGTGCCCAGTTGCCAAGTAGATTTGGGTTTCTTAGCAACTGAGATTTTCAGTGTTTGCTCACCAAAGTAAGAGCAGTGAACTTTGGGCAGTGGAGATGCTCTCGGTGAAAGCCGGCAAGCAAGGGGAGTGCAGCATTGCAGGATTCTGCCTCCCCAGGCAGCCCTCCCTTTATGAGGAGAAGCTTTGGTACGGAGCTGGGCACACTCCTTTCTGCCATGGAAATGGCACAACCCTCCTAAATGATGGAGGGCAGTGTGCACCCAGTGTTAACTGTATCATAGTAAAACCGATTTGCATTCACAGAAGACAGTGGGCTTTGATTATGGCTACATTTTACAAGCAGTGAAAACCTTTCATGTCCTGTCAGTGTTTCAGTGCATCATGTGCAGAACCAATACAGAGCTCACTGAAGTTGCTTGAAAGCTGCTGCCTGCTACAGAAGATATCGGGGTCCTAACAGGTTCATATTATTTTCTCCTGTGAAATGGTAACTTAATTATAAGTGAAAAAGAGATAAGAACAATGTATCATAGTCTTTAAAATACAGAGAAAAATCACAGAATCACAGAGCAGTTGAGGCTGGCAGGGACCTCTGGAGATTGTCTAGACTGTGTATTTCAGGTCCTGCCTGTTGCCTCTTGCCCTGTCACTGGGCACCGCTGAACAGCCTGGCACCATCTCCAGGCTGAGCAGTCCCAGCTCTCTCAGCCTCTCCTTGTATGCCAGACACTACGAGCCCTTAATCAAAGGTAGTGGCCCTTGGCTGGACTCACTGTGGTATCGCCATGTCTCTCTTGTATTAGGGAGCCCCAGTACAAGTACTGGAGAGCCTCCACCCTGTCAGGTCCTGCTGAATGGCAGCACAGCCATCTAGTGTATCAGCCACCTCTCCCAGTGTTATATCTTCTGCAAACTTGCTGAGGGTGCACTCTGTCCCACCATCCAGGTCATTAACATAGATGCACACTAGTACAGGTGTATATAGTACCCCTGGGGTACATCACTAGGGACTGGCCTCCATATTTTCATTATAGATAAGTACAGATTAACCCAAGCTGTTTTAAGGAGCAGGTAAGAAGAGCTCTTCTAAATGCTTATGGAAGAGCAAATTTTATTTGAGACAGACTAATAAGTGCTAGAATTTATTTTGAAATATCTACTACTATAATATCTACTATTTCAAAATTACTACTACTTAGTAAATCATTAAACATTATTTCATTTTAAACACATACAGCACTTCAGATTTTATCTTTTAAAACATGTAGATATTTTTAAATTACCCCATTGTGTAAACAAATCCTTGCTTAAAAGTACGATGTCTTGAAAAAATTCAACATCATATAATTGATGGCTTTTATTTTCTTTTTCTGTCTCAGCCATTGGCATTCCTCAGTTTAGATGTCAACATTTCTATGCCTGGAAGCCGGAGAATAAAAATAGCTACATTCTGAAAAGGGTCAGTGCTGAGGGTGAAAGGTCCTGATCTTGCAAGTTCTTGCTCAAATGGAAACTCAGTGGGACTACTTGGGTGAGGAGGAATTACTCACCCAGCAGAAATTACAAAATGAGGCTGAGCTCCTCTACTAAAATGGTAATAACTCAAACATGGAAAAGATCATTCACTCTCTGATGAAACAGGACAAGCAGGGGTCTGTGATTTTTGCCTGAGGTTTAATAATCTGATATTTAAAAATCTGTGATTTTTAAAAAGGTGACCACAGCTAAAACCCGCTGGAAATCTGTTTTGAAAACAGATGAGAACCTCCTGCTAAGTGGTTAGACTGCAGTGATGTCTTAACAATTGGTTTTTTTTTTTTTTAGAGTTTTTATATTTAATATAGTTGAGCCACAGTGATTGCAGGCCTGTTTGGAAGCCAAGTATGTATTCATGTCAATATTAACAATGCCTTGGGCTAAAAAGAAAGCTTGAAAACTATGTATTAATATAACTAAAAATCAGTGTGTTTTTGGAATTACTTCATTCTGTGGCCTTAAAAAGAGTTTCCTTGGCACAGTAAGATGACCTTATCCTTGAAAAATAGTATTATATGGCTGAAATATCTTTTATTTCCTGACACAGTAGGACAGAAAACCCACTTTCATTCCAAGCAATCCAGCTTGTACATACGGAACCTAAAGAGAATGAACACATCACGACTCCACAATAGTGAGTGTCTGACTCTTGAGGTAAGGGTGAATGCCTAATAGCTGTTTTCCAGACAAAGAGCACTCAGCTAAGAACCAGGGTATGTGTCAAGGAGGTTTTAAAGGGGAACATTACTCACAGCTCAACAGTGATTAAAGAATATTGAAATAGGCCGCAGAACTGTATCTCTTCTTCCACTATTTCAAGTGAAGAGGGAAAAAAATCCCCCAAACCCATAAATCTTCTCTTCTCTGGCCCTTTTCTACCTGGAGCACCACCTTCTCTGGTTCTGAGCAGCAGCTCTATGCTGATCTTCAACTTAAGTTTGCTAGAAGAGGCAGCACTCCACTTCCAGGATTCAGGGACAGTCCAGTTGGTGTGACCAGATCCTGCATGAGAACTCTGCCACACCTGGCCAGTTTCAAAGCCATTGGTAGCAAAAGACATTTACCATAGAGGAAGGTCCATAATTCTGAATCCTTCAAAACATCACAGCTAATGTAGTTGCAACTAGTAGTTCTCAGCCTGCAAAAGGGCATCTAAACTTTTGAATTGCTGGTCCCATTGCCCTTTGCTCCTTATGTGACATTTCTGATTTTCCCTCTGAAAGATGATGATCCCATGAATAATTAAATAACTTCCTAACTTCCTTCTTACCTGTTGTTTGTGGCAGATACTCCCTAGGTGTAGGTTGGAAATGAAAAAAATTCTCCAGTGCAAAACTCTTTGCTTAGCACATCTTGGTGGTTCCCTCAGGGAGAAGTTAATGCACAATACAAAAATCCTTTCTAGTGTTTCAGTGCACTTGATTCTCCTTCTCCTCAATCTTTTCAACGGGAAAAAATAGTTCTTTGGACGTATCTAGCATAGGTCCTTACATGGGAAACTCTATAGAGTCTTCTTGTTATGTATGTATAGACCTACTTTTAGTCAATGCTGATTCCCTTCCTTCTGGTTCTCTGAACATGTTTGTGGTATTTGGAATAACAGAGCAATTACCTTCTCCAGATCTCAGTGGTTTCCTCTGTTGTTCTAGGTCATGGTCTTGTGAGTAGATGTGTGCTTATGGACCTTTGTGCCTGACCAGCTTTCATTGTTGGATGAAAGTCTAACATTTTATTTCTCAGAAGTATTTTTGTAAATAATCCATTACCAGTGTAAGACTGCAACTGATTAGTTTTCTTGGGGGAAAGACCGGGGTCCTGAAAAAATGGAAATGTTGTTTTTGTGTTAAAGTCTGTTCTTGGACCTTGCTGATGACTAAGTGCCGTGGTTTAACCCCAGCCAGCAACTAAGCCCCACACAGCCACTCGCTCACTCCCCTCACAGTGGGATGGGGGAGAGAATCAGAAGAGTAAAAGTGAGAAAACTTGGGGGCTGAGATAAAGACAGTTTAATAGGTAAAGCAAAAGCCATGTGCACAAGCAAAGCAAAACAAGGAATTCATTGACTACTTCCCATCGGCAGGCAGGTGTTCAGCCGTCTCCAGGAAAGCAGGGCTCCATCACGCGTAACGGTTACTTCGGAAGACAAACACCATCACTCCAAATGTCCCCCCTTCCTCCTTCTTCCCCCAGCTTTATATGCTGAGCATGATGCCATATGGTGTGGGAAATCCCTTTGGTCAGTTGGGGTCAGCTGTCCCAGCTGTGTCCCCTCCCAACTCCTTGTGCACCCCCAGCCCACCCACTGGTGGGGTGGGGTGAGAAGCAGAAAAGGCCTTGACTCTGTGCAAGCACTGCTCAGCAGTAACGAAAACATCCCTGTGTTATCAACGCTGTTTTCAGCACAAATCCAAAACACAGCCCCATACTAGCTACTGTGAAGAAAATTAACTCTACCCCAGCCAAAACCAGCATGCTAAGCTACTACAAACTGGACCAGTCTGTCTGAGTTTATGAGGATATAATATATCAGAAGAGATTCACAAAGAAATTAGGTTTTTTTTCCCCAGGAATAGCTCATTTTCTGAGCAAAGTAAACCCATATATTACATTAAATAGGTCTTCCTCAGTTTATTGTTTATTTGCAGGCCTGCTCTTTAAAGGATAAGCCAATTCCCTCTGAAATGCAGCTCCTTTCTCTGTGACCCACTCTGACAGCTGTGACAATCTGTTTGTCACAGAGCTTAGTACATACCAATTTATATATTAAAAGCAGCTGGAGGTAGAGCAGTCTCATTTGTGGGTTTAGGACCTAAAAACATGGTATGAAGATTCACCAGATTACTCCCTGTTTTTTTAAAATTATGACATTACTTTTTAACTTTGCACTTCAGTGAGTTCTCTTACAAAAGTGACTCTTACTGGGAAAAAAAATACTGCCCTGAAAAGTCCTAATTACCCTCTGTGTTCAAGTATGGTAACATGGCAGTGTGGGAATACATCAGGCTGAGGCCAGTAGTGGGCTGTTTGCCATTGTGGGGTGAATTGTTTCTGGCTCGGTACCATATGCCTGATGGTGGCATGTGTCTTCTCAAGAAGGACAAATTGCTATCCTTCATGTTTGGCAAGCTCCTGCTGGCATGCCAAAGAGGCCTATATTTAGTACTGGTACTGTTTAGCCAACAAGCTGGGAAAATTGTCATGATGATGTGACTAGAGATTTACCAAGGCTGTTTTCCAAAAGCCGAAGAAGATATGGTTGAAATGGGCTTTGAATTTCCAGCTTTGACTCTGGTTGTTCCTGTTTTCTCTGGGTACAGCATGTCCTGCTCCCAAGCCCAGGCCTGCGGTATTGCAGCTTGAACTACAGCGCATTTACTGTGATTTGGCATTGATGGGATTCCTACAAAGCTGGCTATTTTGATATACAACTTAGTACCCAAAATTTTGCTCTCCTTGTTCTGTTGAACCCTGGCTGCAGATGCCTCCTTTCCTGCCTCCCTGGTGACATGTGCTGACCTGGCCACCTGAAGCACGTATGCTCCCAGATATGCTGAGAGCAGAGATCCAAAGAGCAGCAGTAATTGTTCTCATCAAAACCCTCTTTGCCTGTCATCTGCAATGGGCACGTGGGCTACGTACAATTCGAAAAGCTCCTGAGATCGTAAGCAATATGAGCCCTGATGCTCTCCCTGGGAATTTCACGTCCTCTGTTCTTTCCCCTTGTGAAATAGCAACATCACGAACCTCCCAAAGAAGTGGAGCGATACCATGGGGTTATGTTATTTCTTATTTATCTTATTTTCACCCCAAACTGGACACAGGGACATCCACTGTTCAACAAGAGCATCTGAGGTTCCTTCTCCCAGAAGGCCATGCCTATGGGAATGATGGTCTTGATTATCTACTGTTTGTATTTAAGTTAAATTTTCAACAGGAAATTTATACTTAAGCTTTGCATATATAGCAGTGCTAGCAAGAGTGTGAAAGAAATTACCTCTTGGGGGAAAAAAAGGCAAATATCCCAATGTAAACCTGATTTTATTGCCTTTATTTAGGCTGTGTGAAGGAATGGAGATCCATATGGGATAAGCTAAACTAAACAGGCTTTTTAATAACAAAACTTCTCAAACACATGCTCTGTTCAAAACAACTCAGCTCAAAGCACAAGAAAAAAGGATTAAGGAGGACTCTAATTTCCTCTTCCTTGCTTAAAAAATCCATACAACTATTTGCTTGTGTCTTGCCACACATTCTCATAAGCAAAAGAATTTTGGAGGTATTCTTAAAAACATTGTCAAAATGTACCATAATCCTTCACTTGGGCATTTAAATCTTCTCTTCCTTCTGAGGTAAGTGTTGCTTTTGGTTCTTGTAGCTATAGCCAAAACATGAAAAATCAGCTGTGCTTGGGTTGGCTGTATTGGAGTTTTCTCTTCTATATGCTAAGCAGGAGGTTCCCAGGACTTGCTAATATTGCATGCATTTTCTCTTCATTTGCTGTTTCAGTATTGCTGGCAGCATATTACACAACTAAGAGCAGGGAGTTTCCTTTTTCCCTGTATGTCCCTTCTGTGTGCATAAAAATTAGGTTGTTCTGCTGATTTAATTACTGTGAGGACAGATCATCTTCTTAGGCTTCTTGTCAGAATACTGACATTTCTTGTGGAAGTTTTAAGTGATTTGACACTTTTTAATCATAGTACAATTTCTAGCTTGTCTTCCAGTGAACAAATGTTGATTAATAACTCTTGGCATTAGAAACAACTCACAGCTTTTGCTTATTTTCAGTAGTTCAGTAAACTGAGGGAAGGTCTTTACAACCTTCATTTGCTTTGATTAGTAGCTGATTGACTATTTTTGTATCGTTCTCAGCTTCCTGCCCATTGGGCCAAGAATAATATGGAGAGTGGGTTTTGCATGTCTGCAACATCCATCCTGTACAGATTTGTTAAATCCCTCAGATGTTTGTTGTTGACTATTACTTGAATAAATTCACTGCAGATCCCTTAACTAGCAAACACTGCCACATGGTGACTCATGGGTATGAATGTTCTCCAAGTCATAAACCATCTCTAGGCCACTCATCTGCCAGGAAGGTATTTGTCTGCATCTTCCAACAGAGCTCTTTTTCCATGAATAAAGTAGCATTAAGAAAAGTGCAAGCCACAAACCAGTTGTTGGAGGGTAGGCACTCAAGAGTAAGCTAATGCACACTCCTACTTTTACAGGAACAGTTCTGGTGTTTTCCTTACAGACTTCTTGGTCAGCATTGAGGAAAAGATGCTTTTATTTGGGCAAAACAGTCAAGAAACTAAGGTACAGCATGGGATTTTCAGCCCAGCTATCAGCTTTCAGGGCCTTGCTGTTGTTTGGACTGGAAGCAGACTCCAGCGAGAACTTCTCCTATTGCATCTCAACTGCCAGCTGTCCCTTCTTTACAGGCCCTTTTAATCAAGAAAATCACTGAGCACAGATGAATTTCTGGGCTAGATCCTGCTGCAAAATGTTGAAGACTAGTGGCAGGTAGCACCTTCCTTTTATTTCTTGCACTTACTTATACTTATTTCAACAAGTCAGTGTGTGTTAATGTCAGGTGTTGGTAAAGTGCTAGAAAAGCTTTTTGCAGGTTGGTTTCTCGACCAGGCAGCCAGGGCTCGAGTGACGCCAATACAGCCCATGTGCATGGGCTGGATTCTTCCACTGGGCTTGGTACTAACATCAGGCTTCCTACACTCACCCGTTCTACACCAAACGGTCACTGTAGCTTGGTATAAGGCTTTGTAAACCATAGATTTTAGGAAAAAGTACACAGCAAATTAACAAGAAACATCTTGCTCCCAGCAATTTGTAGAGACTAAAGGGGATACAGACGTGAAAATGTATTGAAGATCAAAGTTTCTTGCATTGTACACCTCTTCCCTCACAGCCCGGGAGCTTCACAGGGCTCTGTCACAGCCTGATTTGCTGTATTGTCGGCTCCCATGTTGTTTGATTGAGTATGAAAAATTACCATAGTAATCAACTACCAGCAGGCAATGGTTTCCTCTGAGTTAAGAAAGAGCAGCCGCCAACTCGTGCTGTGCTCTGTTGGGTGCATCGGGCATTGCTGTCAAGCCTCTTGAGTTCTGGTTCTGGTGTTTTGAATGAAGGAAACAGTCTCTAACTATTTTTGATCATTCTTGCTGGGGAAGTGCACAGCCCATCTTTCCCTGCATGTACCATTCTGAGAAGTCTCCTGAGTATCTTTTTCAGAGCCATTGAGGTATTTTTGTTGTAATGACTAGGTACTCTGCTTCTGCAGTCCATACTCTATAGAGTTAACTTTGTTTATTCCTTCCAAAAGTCTTTGGTAGCCAAGAATACTTTGTTGTTCTGCAAGTTAATCATGTTTCCTAAATTCTTGTAAAGGACTGATTTTCCTAAAAGGTTCATTGTCTCATTCGTCTCATTTTATCTTCATTTCTAGTAGGCACTGAGTGGTTTGGGGGAATTATCTGTTTGTGTTTCTCCAAATGTTGGGAGATTTTTCAGCCTTCTATCATGGTATTTTTTCTTATGGACTTCTGTCTGTTTTCATGCCATACTTTTACGTCTTTTAAATCATGTCCTTTGTGGATTTGTGAAATTTCTGACATCTACAAATATTTCCTTTCCCTGTTTGAATGGAAGCATTGCTATATGGGTGTTTGTGCCCTTGTCGGCACTCATGGAGCTTCTCCCTGTAGCAGTGCTGTTCTCACTGGTGTCAGTAACTTGTCTACTTCTAGTGGTGTTTAAATTGTGTTTCAAGGGTTGTGGTATCCTTTAAGTTTTTGGGAGGACTTGCTGTGAATTATGTGATATGTGCTGTATTTAAACAAAACCTGGCAGGTTGTTCCTATCTGTAGTACGGTTTCCATGTCTTTTTGACAAACTGGTGCTTTTATTGCTTTCCTGTGATTCAGTTTCAGGTTATATTCTCTTGATCTTGTAAATAACACTAATAGATATTTCTTGTGCTTTATCTTTGATGCTGTTGTAAATTAGGATATTGCAATTATGATAAAGACTCTTCCGTGTATCTTTTTTATTGGCTTATCTCTTGTGAAGATGATATACGAAAGGGCGCTCTCTGAAGTATTGCTTTATGAGGAGTGCTGAAAGTAGCTAACTTGCTTCTCAGCAAGTCCAGTTGCTGATGCCACTAGCTAGATTGATCACAGTTTTGGATAGGATGCATACATGACACCAGCTGGGATAACTAGACTGTGGTTGCCCCACATTATTGCTTTTTTTGAGTTTTGATCTTTCTGGAGGAGGGCTGTATTTCTGTTACTACTGCACTAACTGCATTAAGATTTCTCCACTTTTCCAGTCAAATGCGTATTCACTGCAAAGTGCCTTTTCCACCTTGATCCCATTGATAATAGTAGTCAGGAGGGTCAATACAGAGCATTAAACTTGGGAAAGCTTGGAGAATATATGCACAGCTTTTCCTGGTTCCTTTAGCTGTTAGATTCCTTTTCTAAAAGGATTCACAGTCAGAAGAATTTTTAGCAAGCTTCTGCCAGTGCAGGTGTTGACAGCGTCTCTAGTTACCTGTATTTTTGACACTTGGTTCTTTTGCTAACATTCAGCTGTGCATTTCCTGGCTATAAGAAGTGGACAGTCTATCCTGGTTTTGGATTTTGAGGTCCAAGCAACAGCAACAAGAAAATAGAACTGAGAAATTGGGGTGAAGATCCTGAGCAGCAGCGGGGAATAATCATTCACATTATGGCTTTACCTACTGATAAAAAAAAGGGCAAGTTTATATTTTATAAACTGTTTTTAGTCTCATGGAATAGTCCTGATAACACCAGTACTTAAGGACTGTGAGGGTAAGTTTCGCATTAACTAAAGACCACTCTGCATAGGTTGGATTTTTCCCAGCATTTACGTGGGTGGCTGTGTCATAAAAATACTCCTCCACATACAGATCTCTGCAGCTTATGTAAATCTTTATTGGGAAACATGAGGTAGAAGAACTTTTTCTTGGATGTTCATTGTTCTTTTTCCAGATCCAGTTTGTAGGCCCAGTATAGAAAAGGAATATGGGGCCCTGTAGGAAAGCAGTCCAACAGAGAACTGAGAGAGAGCAGGGAATGAATGGTGTTCGGCTTCTTGGAGGGGTGATGGAGGGTTAGAGGAGACACCATCGGAGCAGCCATGGAAAGGCATGTATTTATGTGCGCATCCACAGCTGGCTTTTCAGAACAAGACAATTGTGTGTACACACAGGGACAGAGGAAGACAAGGGAGGTTAAAAAGTCAACACTCCAAAAATACACTTCATGAGTTAGGGTTTTTTTAATCTCCAGTTTGGGATGAGGGTCTTGTGTTTCAGCCCCCTTGAAGACAAGTTGGTTCCTTTCTTCTGGTGCTAACATTGTGAGAACAGTCCTCTTGCTCTTTTTTTTAAATCCTAGTGCTATACATTGTTGTCTGTGTTTAGATGGCTTATGGGAATATGGAACTCCAGAGGACAGGGTAAACTAAACAAGCTTTTATATAAGGATTTTTAAGCACACACTAATCTCTGAAGAGCTCATGTTAGCATTTACAGAAGAAAGCAGGGGGAAAAAAAGAAAAGGAGAATAGTGGGAATAATTGAGACTTTAGGAAAAAGTCTTCGAAGAGATGCATTCCTCAAGTCCCTAAGAGGGACACGTAACTAACATTGAGTTAACAAACTACAGTTGTGCACAGCAGTTGCATGAATCCCATGAACAGGGCTTTTCAGTAAGGTACCTTATCTGCTGAGGTCTAAATTCTGCTGCTGGTGCTGGCTGTGCATTAGGCGCCCTCAAGGGGGGTAAGCGGTGCCGTTCCCTCCTCAGATGGAAGGTCAGGGGTCTGCCTTGCCTTTTTTAGAAAAGCTGAGTGATGGGGGCAGAATCTGTCATCAAATGGCTTTTGGTCTGGCCTTCAGTGCAATATGCTTACCCTTGCCTCAAAGCCACAGAGCACACAGCTCATCCTGGCACTTAAAGCCTGACTTCTACAATGATTTTTGCCAGGACTGCTGCCACTGGGTCCCCATTGCCCCAGGAAAGATGCAGCTGCACCCAATGGCCACCTACTCCCCATGAAGCTGGTGTCAGTCTCCACAGGACCTTCAAGTCTCTGGTCTTGTTAGAAGCCACTACTCGCCCTCACTGCAGTGTGCCGTTGCAATGACAGATTCCCAAAGACGGTCCTCTGAAAAATGAACATGTCTAGATAATTAGCACATCCCTAGAATGCAAGGTCTGTGGTGGCATGAAGAATAATTGCCTGTCTTTGCATGAGGCATCACCTTGACTCGAAAGGTCCCTGCCTAGAGTGTTTCAGTTTCAGACTGCTTTAAAGTTACTGAGATCTCTGGGTATTTTTCTCTCCAGGCAGGCAGAATTACTATTTTATAAGATTTGGAAAATACATCATATTCTGTGGGAAAGAAGCAGGTTTGTAAAACAGAGATGCTGTCATGAACTTCATCAAAACGAAGGATAACTTTGGCTGGAGGGAGAGCATTTCCTCAGGAGACCTGTTTATCTCTTTGAGGTTCTTTTGTGCAGAGCCATTTGACAGTTGAGCAGAAGAGCTGCCATCCTGCATCAGAGCCAGAGCCTGTCCAGGCCAGTATCCTGGCCCTGACAGGGGCCAGCTCCAAACGCTTCGGAGAAAAACGCATTTCTATCATGATGGCAAGTAACTTCCCCATGTGATGAGTTTAATGCCAATCCCAGACACTTGCTGGTTGATTTGGGGAAGAAGCACAGGACTAATAGTTTCTTTGCATTTTTTTTAATCTCAGGTAATTTAATGGTAAATATTCTGAGCAAAATTCAGCTCTGGCCATATCTTGAATTGTTAATGAACTCCTTATCATGGAACTGCATTGTGGCAGCACATTTCTTGCGTTATTAAACAGCCATAGCCCTTGTAGCCTTTTGCAGGATGATTAGTTAGTCTTGATAAAGGAAGATATATTCAAAGGCAAAGGAGGAGCTGGTACAAAGTCTGATCTGTGGTTTTAAAACTGTTTTGTACTATGGGCCATTAACATTTCTATTTTCTTTCTCTTTCTCCTTTCAGATATCTTGCCTGGTTCTTCTTCATTACATTAGATTTGACCTTTCTTTGTGTATCTACTCTATGTTTATCTTTTAAAGAAATGCTGCTATCTACAGATTATTATTTTCCATTTGTTTCTTTATGCACTTAATAAATGGATCGGTGGTAAACTCTGACCACAGACACTACAGCTTTGAGAGCATGACCAGCACTTGCAAACTGTGGCTCCTGATGCTGAACACCAGCGAGATTGCACCGAAGTGTGGGATGTGCTCGTACTCACTAGATATAGCACTTCTGCCATATGCAGGTCTCTTTTGTTAGCTAAAATTAACTGGCATGTGTTTCTGGCACTGCGCTGCTGCTGTTTCCAAAGTGACAGCCTCTTCTTTTGCATCCCCAGGAGCTCACCTGAGAAATGGTACATCTTTGGCTAAACTCCACCTGCTTGCCTTCCCCAGCCTGCGGAGGGCTCTTGCCATGCCGAGTGCTGCCGTGCACCCTCTGAAACAACACACTCGCATTCCCAGGGGTAGGAAGGAAAGAGTTTTTCCTGTCAAG
Organism: Morus bassanus; assembly: GCA_031468815.1. NCBI lineage: Eukaryota > Metazoa > Chordata > Aves > Suliformes > Sulidae > Morus > Morus bassanus. The sequence continues at coordinate 69,507,550 of CM062571.1, forward strand.
TGCCCACTTGCTCACTATCAATAGGCAGGACACCAGCCTCTCTCTTGCTGGGTATGAGAGACCCACTGATGCTCAAAGAGCCAGGAAAAGCCATGTCCTTCTGACTGGCTGGGGTTAAACCACGACACCGTTTCCCTGTATCGTACTAAAACCAGTTGCCAATGCCTCTTTTCTCTAATGACATAATGATGTGTGAACCTCACATAGTTATAACTACATCACTTGTATCTTTGATTAGTCCTTCTTATTAACAGTGTAACTGCAGGCAAACTGCTTTCTCTTCTCCAGCATGAATCTTCTTTTCTGTAAGCGTGCCACAAAGTTTAAAAATGTATTAGTACTTCCTCTGGCCAATTCTGCCTCCAAAATGCAGAGTGGGTGAGCATGGCAGGAACCTCTTCCTGCAGACTTCTGTCCAGGAGAATAGGTGATTTCTGGAGTGCTGTTTCCAACATATATTGTGTAAGTTGCAATTAGAAGATTCATGAAAGCACATCACTGTTTTTCAGATACTTCAGTGTTACTGGGCTACTCAAAGGGCCCACCAGACCCTGCAGGCAGTTTGGTATCCCAGATTTTAAAAATTTCTTATTTTCAAGACTACTTTACACAAACTGCATTAGAAAGTCATCAGCACAGAGTCTGTAGTTTACGTAATCTTTGGGACTACTCATATGGCTTTGCAGAACACTGCCAGGAGACAGTAAAAAAGGTTTATAATGAAAAATACCCTAGAAGAGTTATAATTTCCATTGATATCTTTCTCAAGTCAGTTGTTCATATTTTATTTCTGTATCATTGGTCACATTTTAGAGGAAATTCTGCTAAATATGTGTTAAATAAGGCTAAATATTCTGCTAATGATAGATTAAATACCTCTACCAAGTGTAACCAGTGTATTCAATGAAGATCTAAATATAATCACGCTGTACACCTTAGCTCCCTTTCAACTTCTCTTCCTGTCCTGGAATATAATTAGGCTGGAGCCTTGGGGACACACTCACAGCTAACCAACATCTCAATGATCTTGCTGGAGCCAAAGTATATGTCAAATCACAACCGACTCTGAGGCACAGACTCTAAGAATAGATTCAAATTTCTACTGTTAGGTGCAGTAGTAACGTGAATTTAGACTACCAAGAATATATAATACATCTTAAAGAAAAAGTAGCCCTTAAAAATGATTTTTGAAAAATAATAATCTCAAGGCTAACAGGAGACAAGGATGATAACTGAGACCTACGTGGAAAATTTAGTAATTTTCTCTCTCCACATGCCATTTTTAGAGCCTGTGAAAAATGTGGTTAGTGACTAATTTACATTTCCTGTTTTATAGCCCTTATAAACCAGCTATTCTGCAGGCCTGGTGCGTTTATGCACTGGAAGACGTTAGGCCTGAACTCAAGAAACTGATTCCTGCTCGGACGGCGGTGGCTGTGCTAAAGCTCCAGCTTTCAAGGCCGTGGGTACGTAGCCGCCACTGCAGAAAGCGATGGCCGTATTCTGCACTGGGATGGGCAGACGTGTACTCACGCGCACCCCCTCGCCTGAAAAGCAATTCCACTCCACCTTGAAGCTGGGCTGCCTCAAACCACATTTCTGCATTGTTCTCCCTTGTGTTAGGGCTTGCCAGAAAACAAAGTCAGTTGCGGGTGGAGGTTTCCAGAGGCATACGAAAGCCGACAGATAATCAGCCGTATGAATGCACAGCTATTTATAAATAAAGTGCTGGTAAGCTGCCTAATAGCTTGTTCTGTAGGTAAAAAGGAGATTTGGCAGCTACTTTTGATCTCCCAGAAGTCAGGCTGGCAAACAACCAATGCCCAACGCAGAGGGGGTGTTCAAAGGAAGACACAAGGCAGCTTAGCATTGCCCAGGCAGCCCAACCGTAGGCTTCACAGGCAAGGAAAGCAATGAAGTGATCTGTTAATTAGCTCAGCACAGAGATGTTTCAGATGTCTGTAACAAACACTGTATACAATTCAGTACAGCATGTTGTAAACTGCTGATAAAAATCATCATTCTAAGTTTAGTGCAGGACTAATCTGCTTTCTCCCTCTGGGTGCAGATCTCTCGTAGACCTTTTTTTCCACGAATGGAGGCTGCTTCAAGAGTGCCATTTCCCTTGAAATTGTGATTAGCATTTATTTCCCCATGCTGGAGTTAAATTTAGCAGTAGATTTACTTACTTTTTAAAACTAGGAACTTATTAAAATCTTCAAATTTTTCTTTATAGAACAAACCAGGAATGAATAAAGTGCTTTTAGAAAGTGGTAATATTCTATTCACATTTTATAATTATAATAATCGTAATTCTAATACTATAGACTATTAAAATTTAAGATCTGACATCATAGGGAGTTATTAATATGGGACTAAAACAATTCCTCTGAGTGAGACTTTGAATATCATTTCTTACTGAGATTACACAGTCTTTAAGTAACTGGATAAAAAATATTTATGTGTATTTTGGGCTAAGCTGCTTATTCATGAATGATAATCAAATGAATAGAACATGTCAATTTATTTCAGATCTATAAAATACATATCTAAAAATATAATTTTACAGACAATATTCACCGTTCAGTTTAGATTTTAGTATGATCTTAAGCCTATCTTGCTCAGAATAATAATGTAACAGAGCAACAAAATATTCTACATTTTAACTTGTTAGATTTCCTTGACTAGAGCCTACCATATACATCAAAAATAGTTGTGCACAGTAACCAATTAAACATCTACATTTCAAGAACAGATTGGCTATATCTCATAACTGAGACACCAATTACAGTACATTTATTAAAAATCCTTCAAGAATACACTCAGTAGTAACAGTGGTAGCAGTAGTTAAAATCTTAACAGTTCTGTGAAATGATCAAAGCAAATGATAACAGAATTTAAAAAATTCAGTTAATCATTTATATGTAAAGTAAAACCCATGTAACACTACAGTGAAAGAAGAAATTACACGGGCACAAGTGCAAAAAAGCAATATTGTAAGCCATCTTCTCTCTTTGGTAATAATCAATTAGCAGGAAGTATACCATAATAATTCAAGTCAAAGACTAATTCATGCTATATATTTTTTTCCTGTCCTACCATAGGCAGACTTGATGATTTGCCCACATCCTACAGTGGAGGAGTTGAAATTCTACTTAACACTGCCCATTTTTTCCTCTTTGAAGTTTAAATATTGAAATTAAAGATAAGGATTTTTTTCTTTCATAAATAGCTTTTCAGTAGTATAGTCTCTTAAGGAATTTAAAAATAAATAGCAAAATATACACAATCTCAAAGATTACATTTAATTCCTTCTAGGTATATCCTGAAAATATATCACCAAAGAATAAATAACTTTGGGTTTCTCAAATATTTGGTAAAATGTCAATTACTCTTACATAAGGAGCTTCTCTGAGGAATTAGGAAGTACCATTGCTTTTTCTACAACGCTTTTACTATACAGGTGGTATTTTAGTAACTGTACAGTAAGAATATAATCTGTAATATAATATGGATGTTCCCCGTTAAAAAGTACAGTAAAAAAACCTTTCAAAATTAAACCTTCAGAATTTCAGGTAAATTCAGGTGAATTTCACTGTGAAGTTCTCCTGGCAAGACAGTCAAGCTCATTTGTCTATGTCAGGAGCCTACAACAGTAGTAAGGTGATTTCCTCTAGTGGTAGAGCCAAAGCTGTTTTCTGCTGACAACGTATTAAAAATCTCAAAAGGGCAATGTGTTAAGGAAGGGACAAAAGGGAAGGATGTGGGTGAAGAACACTTGAGTGTAAGCCACCCTGAGAAAGAAGTGAATTGCCTACAGGGATTTCAATATAACCATAGATTTTAAATAGATTCTTCTGCTTTTGAAGGGCTTGATCCTCATGAACAATTAAGGTAATGTCATAGGGGATTTCTCTTTGAATTTGCAGGAAGATCATCTTACTCAAGCTCCTCCTTCATATTTATCTGAAATTATTACTAAAGAAAACAAGAAAAATGCAGGCCACATCAGCAAAGCAACTAGTTAAAAGAATCCAGCAACGTGAAGTGTCATTACACACTAAAAAAATCTTAACTGCAGGAAGATCTTCTGGAGGGGCAGTGCAAAAGTCCCTGCCTTTTTAGAAGATCTGTTTAAGCTGCCAGCAAGGTAAAGGCAATTTTGACTGCTCATTTATTCAGAATTCATAAATAACATGTAGATTCACTAACCTCCTATTCACACCCACAGTTAATTTACATGAAATATTAAGCAGAATGCTTTTCTACTCCTTGTTTTATTCCAAGCACAAGATGTAAAAACCAGTTAAATTGCACAGTCCAACCCTTATCTCTGCAAACCTCTATCTGATCAAGAAAATGCTTTTTGGCATCTTCTTCGCTCTTCCCTACTGTCAGTGCATCCCGGATATATTCAATATCCTCTTTGCTGGTTAATTGGGGCATTCCAGTCATTAGCATCATGGAGAACAGGATGATCAGCAGGTTTGTGTGATGTCGAAGAGCTAAATAAGCCTTCACACACACGTCCTACAAGAGAGAAGAAGTTTTTGTTAATCGATGAGGTGAACTGAGAGGGGTGGTGTAGGAACTTCACAGACTCTCGTTAACCAACACTATTCAATCACTCGAGTATGTCGGAGAGAGGAGACCTGACAGAGATGTTCACCTGAGCAGAAATGTGACGCAAACTGCTGCATCTGTTGCTCGGTATTACTTCATTCATCACCTCACCCTGGGGCAACAAGTACTGTTTTGGTGTACAAACTAAAGGCTCTTTTTACTAATATTAATTACTAAATTAGTTTCACCAACATTTCAAATTAATTCCCCTGTCATATAATCTTTTTCTGTGGCTGTTAAAAGAGACAGCAATAATTCACTGTCGTCCTTTTCAATTGGTATGTTCCCATTTAAAGACCATGGCAGGCAAGTGCTACTGAATAAAGCAGCACCTCCAGGGGACTGTTCTTCATTTTATATATATGTCCATTAACTTTGCTGAGGTGATGGCTTATTTAATGGAGAAGATTTTTCAGGCTTGGTGTTCTGAGACATTTTTCTACCTGACAGCTCTAGTTTTCAGGCACACTGCCTTGCTGTAGGACTTCTATGTTTATGTACTGTCATGCTGGATTCCACAGATTTTTTTTAATAGCTTTTTCACTTCCATATATAAGTCATTTCTGCCTAACAACATAACCTTTAGGAGAATGAAATTTCTGCAGCTTGGAAAAACACTCAATGCTTTTTAAAAGAATATTTAATGCTAAGTGACCAATACATAAACTGAAATGATTATTTCTTATATTAAATTTATTACTCATTTACTTTTGGAAATAGCATCTTCAGGAAGACAATGCAATGAAGAAATCAATCATATACTGGAAAGTTAAATTCAGCCTGCGATGCAGTAATGTAAAAAGACAAAAGATATTTCCAAGAAGGTTGTTGCTATTAAAACCAAAGGTGAAGCAATCCAAATTTTTATCCAGTTAAATATTCAATTTAACCTTTCCACAAATGTATAGGAATTTATTAAAGAATTCTTAAGAAATCCAAATATTTTCATGTAAAGTTCCACCAAATCTCATCAGCCCTCTAGAACACCGTTTATTTTTGACAAGGTGTATGGTTTATTTCTTCCCTAGAAACAGTAAGAAATGCACAAATAATCTTAACATCCATCACTGTTCACATCAGCAACACCAGGACAACCAACCAGACAGGTTAGGAAGATAGTAAGGAAGGAAGATGATGTGTTGAAGATCTGTCTGTAGGGTTTCTTTTTTCCTATTGCCTGGGCCCTTAAATCTTTCACCCTATTTCCAGATAAATTCTGTCCTGAAAAAAGATCATACTTACAAACTCTAATGTTAGTTTAGCTCTAGCGAAGCAGAACGTAAAGTGCAATGGTCAAAGCACAATTTACAACAGAAAGCACCATCGTCTTATCACAGGGATTAGTTTTTCTCCACAACACCACGGGAAAAAATAAAAAATAAAGAAATTCTACTTATGTATTATCATCTTCAAACAAGGGAAATCTTGTCACAAGAGTTAGTGTGTGTTTTGTTCCCCTTGAAAGAGATGAAAGCTCTTTATAGTTATATCAAAGAAGGTTTTACATTTCTCTATGGATGATGCATCTTACTACTGTGGCTGTCTGAGACAGAAAAACAATTATGCAGTCAAGAACGTGGCATCACTGCATCTCAAAGGCAGTCCTTCCAGGAATTCAAAAGATTTAAAAAATATGTATCTGCCTGTTACAGTTATTTATTCAGACAGGAACTGAATGGTGTTTTGAATTAACATCTGCCAAGAAAATGAATTTTTACACTTCTGAGAGAGGCAGAGAGAACCAAAAATAACACATACGTATGTGTCAAGGATATGTAGATGTTTACCATGGGATTAAGAAGAAAGCTGCTAACTAAGCTAAAGCCACAGGCAAAATGAGAGAAGCTGAGGAGAAACCAAAATCCCGTTGTCCAATAGACAATAAAGAATAATTATTCTGAGAGCTTGAAACTGTCCTAAATATTAGTATCCTAAAGGTCAGGCATTTTTATAATATAAAGTGTCCAAGTTCTGTTATATAGGCCAACCCTTCCCTGTACAGTATACTACAAATAAATATTTTTCAATGATGAATTGTACACCCTTCTGCTTTCTGTCACCTTTATTTGACAATCAAATACATGAGATTTTGTAAACAGATGGTACAGAAGAATTTTATTAGTACTGAAAATACAGATCTGCGTATTATCAAGTCAGCAGAGTAATAAAAAATAATGAATTAAATAAATTAAATATCATGAATAAAAATGCATTCAAAATTTAATGCAAAAACTAGCAAAGACAAATTTAGGCAAGTAATAGGTAGGTGGACAAAGCTCAAAAGACTACGAAGACCTTAGATGAGGCTCTCTCAAGGGCTTCTACAAGTAAGAAGTGAAAAAGTTGTGTGTACATAGGAGGAAGAGAGTTGCATGGGTTTCAGCTACAGGCTGGAGAGGAAATGCCACCACATATGACACTTACAGCAAGAGAAATCTGGACAGTACTGAGGCAGCTGAAAAATTCATAGATGTAACACAAAAATACTTGTCTTCTCAGATTAAGTCATGCTTAAATACATTTTTGCAATTTGGACAAAAGACCATAAAACACTGCTTCCTACTAAGCATTTCTGTGATGTCATTAATAACCTCTAGCCTCTAATTTTCATTAAACCATCATAAGGAACGCAAACAAAAAGGGAAGCAAAATTTAGACTAAGAGCTAATAGGAATGAGCTTTATTGCTAGTTTCAGAAAAGATGCCAGGCCACTGACAGCTTTAGAAGTTCAGTAATAATGAACCATACTCTGTTGCAGTGAACTTCGGTCAAAATTATTTGTCTAATTAACCTCCTCTGACACCTGCAATATGAGCTATGGCTAACACATCTGTATGAACTGTATCCAATAGGTGACAGAGAAATAAAATTTTTAAAAAAGTATGTATTTTAAAATATTAAAAACACCAAAGCCTGTAAAAACCAAAGGACTCCTTTAAAGTGCAACCTATTTTACTGTAGCTGAAGTACAAATTAATGAGATACTCTTAAAAATTAATGAAGGATAAATGCTGAGACTTTTCCATTAATACATGAATAAGTCAGCAGACACATTGAATGAATCCCTCAATATTAGGAAACATGATGAAACCAGCCAGTTGAAAAGAAGCTATAATTCTATTTATTTTTGTACTCTGACCATATAATTAAACCATGTATTTTTTACAGCAAAATATGCAGATCTTGCTCTGTGTTACTATTTACTTGCATGGAAGTATTTTAACTTTATTTTAATGGTCTTTGAGACAGAAAAGCCTTGTACTACCAGAACAGCAGTTTATAAACAGTATCTAATGCAGCAGAACTATACATGAACTTACATTTTTTTGGTCAGTATTATTTGTCTGTGCCTGAATCACCCCACTTAAAATGACCAGGTCACATATCACAGTCATAGTTCACAAAGGTAAAGCACATTGATCACCTTTCATCTGGTTAATGACACTAGCACTATCACAGCATTCCTAAACAGTCTGCATTAGTGGGATGGTAGCAGTATTTAGAAATTCATATCAGGATAACAAAATGTCTATTCAGGACTGTATGATGAAAGCATGGCTTATTGAACAGAGGCTAAGACCAAACTGACCTCCTATTGCTTTTGGTATTTGGGCTGCTGAAGTAAAGGTCAGATATTCTCTAGAAAGCTGGATGATTCATACATACAAACACATTACCTTACTGCAGACACTAACAGCTTGCTAGTCTTCCAATTCTCCATTACACCCTTTCACATTTTCAGCTATTTTCTGCTTCCAGAACAGAGGTCTTCTATGAAACGACATACCCTAGAGTGGCGTTTCAACCCCACGCTTGCACATGGCTTACAGCTGCAGCAACAGCATGCAGCACAGCTCACAGGCTTCTCTGCGAGCATAGGCTCAGCATTCCCGTCCCATAGCAAAACCCACCCTGCTTTTACATCTTCTGAGCTACAAACCCCTTCAAAACACCTGCACTGTGATAAAGCTAGTCCTTGTGCAAACCAAACACTCAAAAATCACACCTGGTTCTTTAGTTATTTTCAGAAGTCTGGGTTCAAGGATGACAATTGCCTTGTTATTCGCTGTACAGTCATGTATATGTTCAAAGGGATATATTCACTATCCAACAATAAGAACCTTAATTAGGTAATCAGGTTAGAAAACAAGACTGCTTACCAGGACAGAAAGACTGGTCTATCCACAGGGAATCCAGAACATCTAAGTTAGGCTTTTGCTTTGACTCATACTCTGGAGGAAACTTTTTCTTTTGATATTATAGGGAACCTGCTTTCTAAACCAGACACTTATTTAAAGTCCCTAAAGTTGAGAACAGGAATAACACTGCAGACATCCATTTACTTCTGCTCAGCCTTGCTCTCAGCCATTCCATTAAACATACTAAACAGTATTTTGCTTTGCTCCCTCCTTGCACAGGTCCTACACAAGTTTGAAAAATCACAGGTGTTTCAGAGGGGCTCAGTTTCGAATAGAAGCTGCAAGAGAATAGATTTTGAACACCATTCTTTTCTTTCAGAGCGTTAAGTCCATCCACTTCACAAAACCAGAATCTGACATGGCTTAGGGTCACTGCAGATTTCTGTTCAGATGCAGTAGTCTGAGCCCCAGAACACGAGGGCAGAATCAGGAGGGAATAATGCTGGCAATCCCAGCCGAGGAATGCCTCACACCTGCTCATACTACACAGAAGGCTCTGCTTAGTGCTATGAGTCTCCTCTGATTGCACAAATACTGAAGCCCTCTACAAAGTATTTTCAATCAAGACAAGAAACAAAGAAAGGACTGCCCATCTGCTCTGCTGCTAACTGAAGCTTTTCAGTGTGGCTTTGTGGATGTTTGAATTCTACTTCCCATAATCTTACAGATAATTTTTGCTCTTAATTGGGCCTAAAATATCCCGGAATTGTATTATGATTCAGTAAATTTTATTAGCATGATACCCAGGAGCCTAGACCTTTGAAAACTAAGGCACTAATGTTCATTTCAGAGGGTAAAAACCATTGCTTAATTGATTTGCACCTAGATTGAATACTCTTTACCTGAAATTTATGGAAATGGAGACTTGTCTTCTTTCCGGAAGTCCCCATGACAAACAGAAAATCTGGAGTCAGCACAAAAGGAACTCTTTCCTTATTAATTCCAAGGAAGCTTTTATAATTCCCAAGAATATGGCCAAAATCAATATGGAAAAGGTTACCTTCATAAAAAGAAGAAGTCTCAGTTAGGCTCAAATACAATAAACTGCCAAGAACACTTACTTGTATTCACAGTAATTCCAAATCCCCTTTTTTTGGAGGTATATATGATCACTCTTTAGTTCAGCAGAAAAGACTATTTTCTCTCTTTTTTTTTTTTTAAATATATAATTTTGTCCTCTTGGCAAAGTTACTTTTTATTTATCTTTGACAGTTGTTAGAAACCTGGCAGAACTGCTGTATTTTCTAAACATACACTCACAGCTTTTCAAAAATCAGTCAAGGAAAGCTTGTGCCTCAGATCTGTAACAATCAGCTCCCAGCACATCACTACATGGAAAAGGCTTCTGGATTATGTTTCAATTACCCATGGGATTCTGGCACTACCCAGCTCCTTGGCTAATGTCATGCACTAGAACACGCTTCTTCCTCAAAGACCTGCATTACCAATTTCTAAACCACCCTGGCACTGTGCAGAATAAGTTTTCATTGTCACCCTTTGGATAACTTTGAGACTGTAGTAGGGTATCAGTTCCCAGGAAAGCAATGAAAAGCTCCCCTTTTAAGGATCGCTACACCTACAGGACTGGAGTGTGCTGCTGCTCTTCAGATTACTTTATTACTTTTACTGGCAGACAAGATGTAAGGATAAAAGAGTATGGCTACTTAAAAACATAGATTTGTAATAGTGGTACATGTATAAAAAAAGATAAAACATCAAATGATGTAAGATGGTACTTAACAGTGATCCGTAGGTGGAACATCCTTAGATGTTCCAGCATTTCAGCCAGTTTCTGAGTCCTCCCAACCTACCAAATCTGATACTCTCTGCAGACCTCTCAGACTGACATCCTTCTGGCTTCTGTTGCTCAAGACAGCTCCCGTTAAAGACTCTAAGACAAACCTGCTCCTGACCACAACAGAATAACCTTTCTTTCTCTGTCCCCCTTTCTACTGACCTGTCCCTCATTTTCTGCCAATGGGCACTAACATTGCATTCTATTATATATAATGTTGAAATGAAAGCATTTCTTTGTCTTCTTGTCCTCAAGGACATCTGGTGGACTTTTTTATTGTAGTCTTCAATTAGCTCATTTCTGCCTTCAGGGTACTTCTTCTCTCTAACCTTCAACTGGTAAAACTTTAACTATAATATGATTAATATTAAATATACAGCCTTCTAAGCCCAAAAGTATTTTTTGTCTCTTAGCATTATGTAAAGACTAATCATGAAACAAGAGGATCATGAAACTGGAAGCGAATTTCTTAGATCAAATAAAACTTCTCCGTATGTACTGCTCGATCTGGGGTCCTTTCTGGGGCTTCCATAGGTAAGTAAAATTATGGATGAACTAATGTGCAGCTACAGAAATAATTCCCAAAGTTTGTAATACAAAAAAATTGTGGTTCTTTTAGGAGGACTGCAACCACCACCCCAGAGACTTCAGTAGCAAAACCAATACACTCTATGTACACTTATTTTCTAGGATTTTCTACAAAGGTATATAAAGCAATTATGTTCCTTGGAAGCGAAAATAGTCCAGTAACACCTGAATTCTGACACACAATTCCACTGAACACTGTCAGAACCACATCCACACTTCAGACAGGTGAACAGCTGTCTGCTTTTTAAAGTTTTTTAGCTTTTAGTTCTTAGATTTAGACACTAAAAAAAATTAGTTTTACATTCCTCATGACTTAGTTTGTAACAATCTCATCCTTGGAAAAGAATGGCATTATTAATGATAAATATCTAGAGCCTATACGAAGGCCAGAAGGGGTGACAATACATTTCAATGTCAATGGAGGACCTGACGGAACTGGATTGTGTCTCTTCATTCATTGTTAAATGCATTATTTATTAAAATGAAAGATAAATCTAGTGAAGTATAGACAGTCCCCACTTCTAAGAAATTCTCAAAAAATAACTCACCTGTTTCTGTAATCATAATGTTGTCATTGTGCCTGTCTCCTATTCCAAGTACAAAGGTTGCCACACAGTATCCAGCACAAGAATAAACAAATCTTTCCACAGCTGCCTGAAACTAAAAATAAATCTTAGGATGTTAAATGTTTCAATGTTAGAAACTAAATTCAGTCACTCTCAAAGTCATTTGCCTTTCTGTCAACATGTATCTATCAACAGTTAGACAAACTGTCTTATAAAATACACCGTTGCACAGCAGAGATTAAGATCACAGCCCTGCATTGCACTCACTGTACTGTGCGAGCAGGCTCTGTCCCTTAGCACAAATAAAATAAGCATACAGTTGTCAGCACTTTCTGAGAAAGAAAGCTGGCAGAAGGCTCTAATAGGTCAGTGGACCTACCTAAGCAAAGGAGTTGTGAGTACCCAAAACCTGTATTTAAATCCTCTAAAGCCACGCTGCCTTTCAGTGTTCTTAGACGTCCTTTCAATCTGCTCCTCATGTATCATTCCTAAATACCACTGACAAAGGAGTCATTTCTAAAGCATCTTGTTTCTCAGGAGCTTGGCTGCCAGCTGGATGCTAAAGGCTCTTTCACAGACACCCGCGGCTGAGTACGGGGAAAATGAATGGATTTTTCAAACTCACGTAAGTAACACAAACAGACCATATGGGCTCTGTGCTCCTTTTGGCAGAGCGAAAAATTAGGTCAAAGAACTTCAGTGACAAGCAAGTCCTAACATTGTAATAGCTTTAGCAGGAAACAAAGCTGATCTAGCTAAGAAAAGAGCTGTGGATTTCCAGGAAGCACAGGTTTATGCAGATGACAACAGCTTATTTTTCAGGGAGATGTCTGCCAAAACATCTATGAACATAAATGAAACATTCATGGCAATTGCAAAAAACCGGCCCGACTGAACCACAGAATGCAGGGGCCAACTCTGCCAGAGGAAGAGGAGTAGACCTTACTGAACCCATTCAACCACCCAAGAGTCAATGTTGTAGTAACTAAAACATCAATTGCTTTAAACTGCTCTGAATATTCTTCTGCTTCCTAACTGTTCATAACCGTGGAATTGGAGTGCCTAACCTGGCCCAGTGCAGCTTCCAAACAGCAAAGGGACTTATGATAATAGTCAAGTTCATGATACAGAGGGTTTTTTACCTAAAATTTTAACATGCATGTAGCCGCCACTGGCTGTAATATTTCAGCAGTAGAGGAGAGATGGAAGTGGAATAAACTTCCTTCAGCTGAAAGGTTTTAAAGATCACTTACCAATAGGGGTGTAAAAGAACTACTTTCCATGGGCCTAACTGGCCAGTTCCTGTAGCCTCAATACTGATTACTGTTACAATAAATAGAATAGGGACTTTTCATAATTCTCAGTTATGCTTTAAAAACCTTTCTAGAAACAGGGTCTAAAAGTAACTTAAACTTATTCACAGTATTGATGCAACCAGTTGTTTCTGCAGGTATCTACTGTTTAGTTATACATTCCATAGTTTAATAATTTAATTACAAATAATACTTGCATTAACCATTTTAAGAACCCTATGCTTGCAGGAAAGTAGAGTTTTAGTTGGTACACTGCATGTAAATTACATCAACCCAGTTAGTTATCTAAAGGAATTAGTGATAAATCAAGTTTAACTTCATTTCTAATCTGTTCAGAGGGTACAGACTGGTAAATTCAACTTTACAACTTAGGATTGTTTTTTCCTCTACAAACTGTAAGAGCTCTTCAAGTAAAACCACAATAAACTCAGAATTTAAAAAATAAGATAAAAAAAAAAAACAGGCTGGATCAATGGGCCGAGGTCAGTTGTATGAGGTTCAACAAGGCCAAGTGCTGGGTCCTGCACTTGGGTCACAACAACCCCATGCAATGCTACAGGCTTGGGGAAGAGTGGCTGGAAAGCTGCCCAGCGGAGAAGGACCTGGGGGTGCTGGTGGACGGCCAGCTGAACATGAGCCAGCAGTGTGCCCAGGTGGCCAAGAAGGCCAACGGCATCCTGGCTTGTATCAGGAATAGTGTGGCCATCAGAAGTAGGGAAGTGATCATTCCCCTGTACTTGGCACTGGTGAGGCTGCACCTTGAATACTGTGTCCAGTTTTGGGCTCCTCGCTACAAGAAGGACATTGAGGTGCTGGAGCGTGTCCAGAGAAGGGCAACGAAGCTGGTGGAGGGTCTGGAGAGCAGGTCTGATGAGGAGCGGCTGAGGGAACTGGGCTTGTTTAGCCTGGAGAAAAAGAGACTGAGGGGAGACCTTATCACTCTGTACAACTACCTGAAAGGAGGTTGTAGTGAGGTGGGTGTTGGTCTCTTCTCCCAAGTAACAAGTGATAGGATGAGAGGAAATGGCCTCAAGTTGCACCAGGGGAGGTTTAGATTGGATACTAGGAAAAATTTCTTCACTTAAAAGGGTTGCCAAGCATTGGAACAGGCTGCCCAGGGAAATGGCTGAGGAGGTATTTAAAAGACGTGTAGATGTGGCAGTTAGGGACATGGTTTAGTGGTGGATTTGGCTGCACTAGGTTAACGGTTGGACTTGATGATTTTAAAGGTCTTTTCCAACCTAAACGATTCTATGATTCTAAATTAGTAGGGTGCATTTGAAAATTCTACTTAAAAATTCAAAGAACTCACCTTCTCTTCAATCATGCATCTTTCCTTGAGCCACTGGTTTAGTATTTCATCCTTAAATGCACCAGTGTTGCCAACTGTACTCTGCTGAATTTTGGCAATTGTTGTAGCATCTTTCACGATTTCGATCATTCCTAGACAAAACAAGGATGAAATTAGAAGAAGTTATAAAATTTATATCAAAGCATATTAAAAATATGCAAGATTACATTTAAAATAGTGGTTTTTAAATCAACTGCAGAACTTCATAGGTTGTGAGCAGAAATTTATTTTACAAGCAACAGTGGTTCTTGTTCATTCCCAGCTGAAACCAGCCAGATCTTGTAACTAGCCTGGCGTCCTTAAATCCTCCATGAGAATGTAAAACCTTTTAAAATGGAAAGAATCACATAATGAGTGGGGACCCTCTGCATAAAGATTTTCCCAGGGAGGGGAACTACCTCCTGTCCTGATCCCCTGTAGAGGCCCAGGTACCATTCACATTCCTGCTAGATTCTTTCCAACTTCACAAATTTGAGGAGCTGAAAAGAAGCTGCAGCGTTGCAGCAGCCTAGGGATGCAAGTGCTGCCAGAGCTGTGGCAGAGGAATGGAGCTGGCCCTCCTGCAGTAAATCCAATTTAAGCTTAAGTGTGCGTATGCATGGGAAGGTTTAAAAATACCAGTACACAGTGAAGTATAGCACTGGGATTGCTGGTGGAAGGCTCTGGCTGTTGGGGCCCAGAGGTCAGTCCCTAAACTGAACAGATCATCACAAAGGCAAATCAGCACATCACAGCAATACGGTGCAGAAACAAGGACTTGTGCTGTTCAGTCCAACACGGCATGAGATGAAGGGGAAGCTAGAGAGAAACGCAGAAACAGAGGCTGCAACACAACTCTGAACTGTAGCTAAGACTAGCAAATGCAGTCTGCCCTCGTACTGGGCATGCCTGTATGGGGGAAGGTCAGATTTTAGTTGAACTTATTTGGTAACTAGAAATATTTTCTTTCTCTGGTTCAAGTTCTAGGTAAAAGCCTGGCTTCAGCTCCAGCTCAAAGATAAGCAAGCAAACAAAAATAACCCTTTCTGCCCAAAGTGCTTCAAAGCAGTTTCTGATTTGGTTTGTTTGACTCTCTCTCTGAAACAGATGAATTTCTATTCACAGTTCTACCCTTTTGCAATTACTGAATTCTGTGCCAGTTTTTCAGTAACTGAGTAACAATGCAGTAATCTCTTCCTGCCCCTGCCTTCCACGCATCGCTGAATTCATGGCTGAATAGCCCCTGAAGATACTTCTCCTGTCTTAACAGTGGCCTGGATTTGTTTGTAATAAAACTATTGTGGAACCATGACCTCCAAAACCCACCACCAACACCACCAAATTAAAAAGCTCTGCATTTTGGTCTGTACTTGTCAAGCTGTTGTTTTCCTCCTGGGACCGAGCTCCAGATTACGTTCCAGCTGTTGAAAAGGCTTCCCCTGCCTGTGCTCACAAATCTCCCTCTACTGGCCAACAGGTCCTTGATTCCAGGGGAGCAAAGGTGTTGCAGGAGGCATCTTCTGTTTCCCCTTGCATTTAAAACTTCTCCCAGCATAGCTGTGTTGATCAGTGGTGTGAAAAGTCCCCAGATTTTAAAGCAGCTGCTAATGAAAACCCTTTACTGGTCATTCTCCACTGCACTACCAGAAGAGTGGTATAAAACCTACACAGAATGTTGTGCAGCTTGTTCTGCCCAAGTAAATACTTTGAAGGTATTGCGGTAACAAAAGTTACCTGCTGGAATAGTATACCTTTACTGGCAAATCCTTCTAAATACAGCCATGCCTCTCAGTAGGTATGGTTAGTCCTAGAGAAGGCTTCAGTTACTGGGATAGAGGATCTCAGCTGGGCTGTATTCAATTGGGAGGAAGTGCAGCAGTAAATGCTCCACATTATGTGTTTCTGGGGATCTGCAGTACTAAAGCAGGTGACTCTTATATAAAGGGCCAGCTTGAACATCTTAAATTTGGCACTGATGCAGCATAGTAAGTACAGATAATTGCCTCACAGAGCCGGGAACATATGGCCATGTCAAAGGGAGAGACAACAGGGTATGATCTTTTACCAGTGATACACAGAAGAGAAAGTTCCTCCTGCAGAGGTCTATTTGGCAGCAGCAGTGGAGAGAATGGATGTTTCCAAAATTGCTGCATTGAATGCAGGTGTCTTCAACAGACTGAGAAAGCTCTACACAAGAGGGGATGCCAGCCCCAGGTGTAAGACACCTGGCTGTTTCCCTGTGCTCAGTGTAGAATGGGGTACTGTCCTTGTGTCAGTACACAGAAACTGCCCTAAGCTCTGTGGAAATGCTCAGAGGGAGGGAAGAAGCAGCTGGGAAGAAGACCACATATGAATATTGTGAAATAACATTTGCCTGCCACTACTCTTTGGTTTTGTTCCAAACAAGCATAAGCTCTACATCAAAGTGTCCCACATCGGGTATTACTAATTTAGGCTGCAGGTATTCTCAGCAAACTGAACAGGAGTTTATATGTGACTAACCACGCCCCTACTGTGGTGCTGAAAGGATGCTAAATTCTAATGTCTCCCCCATGCATATAGGAAAATAAACAATTATTTCCTTGAGATAAAAGAACAGGGAGTCAATTAAGAATTCCTGAAAGAATAACGAAGTCTGTAACTTGAATATAAGAATGCTAGGATCACTGGCAGAATTCCTCCACCTTCCTCCATTATTTCAATACATTACAATGTCTTAAGATGATTTTAAACAAAGTTAAATTAAATCCTAAAAATCTCTCTGAAAAACTACATTTATTATAACATACCTAAGGAGAGGAAAAACCCAACCCTCCTTGTATTTACAGCTAGTTAGTATTTTGATATATGTAATGTTCCATTTCCTTTATTATTAGAATTCTATCAACACTATTTATTTTATTTTAAAACATTTATATTAGGAGAAAGGAAACTCTTTTGTGTCATACTACCAAGTATTTTATCATTGAGTTTGCGTTTTCTGCATCGCTAAGATATCTTGAAGTCAAAAGAAAGCGTCATAAAAATTTTATGTGGCAATGGATTTTAGAGAGGAAGTACATTACGGATATATATTAAAAAGAGTTCTTAATTTTACTGGGACTCAGTTCATTATTCTTTGATCCATAAAGCAAAGTATATTGCTGAAAAAGAAAAGAACTAAAAAGCTGGAGATCATGGGAGACACATAGCAATATTTATATTATCATTATTTTATCAATCCATGCAGTTACTATCATATGGCCAGCTACACCAATGACAGACATTAACAAACTTCCTAATTTTTACACATGTTCAAGCTTTAAGTAAATGGCAGAGCTGTACTTGCTGATCTGTCGCACTGACGCGCTGTTTCTACCAGCCAAAGCATTTTTTTTCAGCACAGTAGCTTCATTTGGGCATCGCCAATTTTTCTACACTGAGGAGGCATTCCTCCAGCCAATCATTCAAGAACTGCTCAGCAAAATTGACTCTACAGTCAATTCTGTATTATCTGGATACTAGGAAACTGTGCAATGTGGATGTGCTAGGGTGCGTAATACATGCAAATCCAACCACAAAAAGTCAGTTTGGAGCCATCAGGATGTATAAATTATACATCAGTTTGGCATTTCCGGATGTCATTGGACTCTTCCAGAGCTGATCAGGTTGCTTTACACACCATCACACAGTTCTCCAGAAGCTTCGTAAACAACTACTTGATTTCTCCCACCACGAATTCTGGAAAATAGATCATCTGTGCTGCAGGAACTAGTGCCCACTGAGAAATATTGCCTGAGCATCCTGTTGAGTAATGCTCTTGCTTCTATGTAGCACAGGGCGTGAAGCTTTAGGTCAGGAAAAACACATGAATGTTTTGTTATTTTAACTCTTTTCTCTATTTTATTCCTATCAACACATTAAAACACATCTTGGATAAGTCACATGCTTCCACTGCTTCTTCATACCCAATATTGTTATTGAAGAGAAACCTGCAGCAGGACCCAAACAGCTGGACTTGCACAGGAATGACAGCAAGTTAAGCTAGTGCAGCAGTTGAAGGATACCCGTCAGAAGGGCAGAAACCATTGCTAAGATGCAGCTGAAGGCTGCTCAGAGAGTGTAATAAACTGCTATTTACCTCAGGCCCACAGTGCGTATTAGAATAGTTCTCCTATACACAACTTCTGTAACTACGGTATTTTGAATTTCTAATCACAGTAAGTGTGATCACATACCTATTTTGTTCCCTGTAGAAATACAACCATATGGTAGCAAACAGAGGTCCAAGGATTCTGCTTCCCAAATGGATTCCATAATTCGAAGAATCTAGTAAAGACAAACGTATACGCTAATTTATTTCAAATTATTTGGACAGTATTATTACTCACACAAATAACACCACCCAGACTTCTGAGATGGGGCTAAACTCACTTGTCTATTTTACAGATTAAGGCATAAATACAGAAATTGTGCAGCCATTCAAGATTATCAGTTACAGAACCAGGGTTTATATTTCCTCATCTGTCCTGTGCCCGGGCAATCTCTACTGTTTTATAAAGTATTAACAAATATATTATATGATTTCTACATGAGCTGAGATTGAATACATTAGCATGTATGTCCATTTTTCCCATAAATATCTCCAAAATTGCTAACAAACCAGTGTGTCAGAACAATCACTGAAATATTACTGGAGCAATGCTACCTACTAATTTCTTTTTCATTTGTAACTTCACCCATTGTATAAATAAATGATAAAAATGCTTCATCAGAAAAACAGGCCATCTTGCACTAAGATTCCTTCTCTAGAACACCAAAATGTGAAGTATGTATGGCACATGGCAGGAGAAAACAGGGTGACAGTATGTACTGAGTCTGGCTGGGATGAAGTTAATTTTCTTCAGAGCAGCTTGTATGGTGCCGTGGTTTAGGTTGGTGACCAAAGCAATGCTGGTAACACACTGATGTTCCAGCTATTGCTGAACAGCGTTTGCAGAGTGTCAAGGCTGCCTCTGTTTCTCACTCTGCCCCACTGTGAATAGATCGGGGTACACGAGAGTTTGGGAGGGGACAGAACCAGGCAGATGACCTGAACCAACCAAGAAATATTCCATGCTGAATAATGTCATGTTCAGCAATAAAACAGAGAGGAAGGGGGTTAGGGAGGTTAACCATCTTTTGCACAGGAACTAGCTGGGCACTGGTCTACTCATGGGATGTGGTGAGCGACTGCCTTTGCGTCACTTGTTTTGTTTTCTTTCTCTCTTCTTCCACTTCTCCTTTGCTTATTAAACAATTCTTATCTCAACCCACAAGTTTTCTTGCTTTTACTCTTTCTTTCCTCTTTCCCCATCCCACTGGGGTTAACCCATAACACAGTAACAGAAAAAAGTTCTGATGTCAGCCTTGCCATACACAGTTTAAAAAAAAAAAGACAACCTCATATTTCATAGGGACAGTAAAGGTAAGGTATACACCCTTCTGAAAAGTAAAATGATTTTAAAGTATTTTAAAATATTAATGTCATTTATTTTATACATTTTAGCTATCGTACCTGTAAGATAAGCATGTCCTGACGGAGGTCATCTCCGTGTTTGAAGATTATGCCTATGGTTTCATTTGATAGAGCTGTTGGATCTGCACATTTAAACTCAAGCCAGAGGGGCTTCTTCTTAGATGCCATTACTTTACATTTTTCTATCTGTGAAAGACACATTTATTGCTAGCCATTGTACTTCAACATCAACACAACTAACCTTTTTACACACCAGCTACAGAGCAGTTTATCAACTTTCAATCAGTTATAGCACAAGAACCACAATGAAAGCACATATAAGGAATGGTATTCAATTGCCACATAAAGCCCCACTGAACCTGCACAACTTTTAACACTGTCCATGACAAAGGAGAAAGCATGCCTTAACTCTCTGAAACTGGATTTAGCTCATAAATCTGCTTCAGACAGAAAAAAAACCCTTTTAACCCAGGAATAAGAGATTCTGACAAAACTGGCAAATAATGGACCCTAACAACAGCACTCTGACAGGTGCTTTGCAAAACTGGAACATAATCATTGTCCAGTGCAATTTACCACATCATCCACCCTTGTGACATCTAGTAACTTCGGTTATTCCAGATGGCTTTATTCAATTCCCTTAGCAAATCATTCAAATTCAAAATGGCATTTGTGAAACTAATTTAACATAATCATTCATAAATAAGAAAATAAATTCCCTATTAGTTTTATTACATTTTTAATCTTGAAAAATTCAGCACTCAAACTACTGAGATTGCATTATTTCAAATGTTTTCTCAACTAATTATGTCTAATACAACTGCAGTATGTAATACTTTCCATTCTGGAGTTCCTGGTTCATTGTTGAACATTACTATGTACAAGAAAGCCATCTAAAATAATAAAAGCAATTGCACATTAATGTTTAAGAGCTGACACAATCAATAACACCAGAGAAGAATATTTTGGATATTCATGTTTCACAGATTGAGGTTCTGAGCTTGTATTTTAAAACAAACCAGTTTTTACCATCCTTATTTTTAAAAAGGAAAGAAGTTGTTAAATCTTTTAACTTACTAGAAACATTAATTTTGCTTCTAATATTTGCTTTAGACTATCAAATTTCAGGGTTTGAAGATTATGGACAGGTAGCACTTGCTAGAATGAAGATGAAATGAAAGCTTACCAATAGAGTTTGCTATACCAAATACTTTTGATCATATAGTTTGGGGGGAAAAAAAAAAGGGTCTAACCCATCTGTTTTTGGATATAGCTACCTTTGCTTGTAAATTTATTGCTTCCTTCATCTAGGAAGGTCCTGGTAGGGCTGCCTACTTCCTAAGTGAAGGAAAACTAGAAAATCCAGAAAGATCTTTTATTTCAAAATCCACTTTTTGTCACGCAGTTGGTGATTTTTGTACGCGAAAGACTAAAGAGAGAGAAACACAATCAAGAAAATAACATTTAAGAAGCCACAAATTCTGTATTTCTGAGTAAACAACGTTTGAATTGACTTCTGTACTGACAGTACCTCAGTCATGCCCAACCAGGAGGCGTTTAACTCTCTCAGCTTGAAGATAGACTACCTTATAGCCTGTCTATAAAGGCACAGGTTTATTTAAGAAACATGGCCAGATTTAGACAACTAATATGAGTTACCCAAATGAGTACCCTACTATTCGGCAATTCCTTAGGTTGGATGGTTTGTCTGTCCTCAGCTAAGAGAAAAATCAAGGGATTCTTTTCTTGTAGGCTCCTTGCTGCACATCAAGTGAATCCAAGAATCTTCACTGTGCTTCTTTACCCAAACCTCACATTGCATAGTAGATTAATGAGCCAATTCCCTTTCACTACACATCTGCTGATTTATTAATCTTGTTTGTAACTCTGAGTTGACATAAGCCACTGCAATCTCACCACAAAACTGGAGGCAGCAACAAAGAAAAACCCAAGTGTTTCTTAATGTATTTCTAACAAAATCTTAAAGTATTTTCAAAAGCAACAAAAGCAACATCAAGATACTGAAAAATCAGAAATAGCTATGGTAGACATTTTTGTTAGTAAGATGAAAGTCTGGACCTAAATATTAATGAAGATATGAATCAGGGTAAGACAGAGAAAGTAACTGGAGAAACAGAAACTGAGTATCCCAAAGCCCCTGAAGTCAGATAAACCAGTTTTATATAGGTATTTAATGTAAAAAAGAAAAAGTCAGTCACCTGGTTAAATCCTGGATTAAACTAGTGGAAAAATCACAACTGCCATTTGATGACTAGGGTTTTATGGGTTGTTGCATTTTTTTAGTGCGTGGTGGCATGTCATTCCATTTAGAAAAATGCTAGTAGCTTTGGGAACAAAAACTTACAAAGTCCATGAAATGTCATCATACTCACAGTGAAATAAGACCTTTAGACATATTAGCAAAAATTTTTACCAAATGACACATACTTGCAAATAGGAGACTTTTTGAAAAAAGGATTTGTAGAAACTCAGAATATACTTACCACTAGGGCTCCTGCTCTTAGCCCAGGATCATATGGAACTCTAAAACTTTCTGGAAGTTTGCTGTTCTGTAGTTTTTCAAGCTTTTGTCGCAGCTGTGCAATAACTGCAATTACAAGTAAGAAAATACAATGAAATCAAAAGGTGGAAGGCAAAAAAGTTATAGGTAATCAAACTTGTTAAGCATCATCATTTAACTAAAAACCTCCTCTGTTTGGCTACTTTTTAAATCGCTTTCCTCAAGGATCTCCTGATTTGAGGAATGGACTCTTTAACTTGCATTATTAATGGTCGGGGCTGTTTCAGATACCTAAAGGTAAAGTATTCAAGCACCTCAGAACTCGCGTGCCCTCTACACAGTGTTAGAAGCACTGCACAGCGCTTGGTGTTCTTCTGAGGACTCAGGGGATTACATTAAAATGTCACCTGTCATTTAAAAACAAAACAAAACTCAGCGTAACACACCAAAAAATATTTTGCCCTTATAACTGCCAAGGAAACATTGAACAATCTACCCCAAAGGCTCAGAAGGAGGAGGCATTTAAAAGTGCCTCACATTTTCCAGAATTATTTTGACCTACCCCATTGCTCTTGCAGATAGACTCATGGCTTTTGAATCCTTGGACTCAATTATACTGTAATCATAAGGATTCCAACTATAGAGATACTAAATTTTCTATCCTCCTAAAACTGGTTTCATACAGCAGACTTGTTAATCTCACACTCCAATAAGAAGCAAACTGGCTGTATATTTATACCAAAAAGAATTTTAATGTTCATATATAAACTGAATCTTTTCTTTCATAAAACCTCAAGCTTCTGAATCTTCAGCTTACAACAGTATGCATTATACTACATATGATTCACTTTGTTCATCTCAGCTAGCAGGTGTTAGCAACATAAGCAATACACTGGGTATCACTCTTCATTAAGGCAAAGACCGGAACGCTGTTCTAAAAGAAACTGCAGCTACACAGCAGACGCTTCATATACATGTTCAAGTAATTTTGGAGATAAAAATTGAAGAGCAAAAAAAATTGTAATGAGAAAGCTAGACAAGGACCTGGATACTTAATATACAAAATCATAAAATCATATAATCATAGAATAGTTTGGGTTGGAAGGGACCTTGAAAGGCCATCTAGTCCAACCTCCCTGCAGTGAGCAGGGACATCTTCAACTAGATCAGGTTGCTCAGAGCCCCGTCCAACCTGGCCTGGAATGTTTCTAAGGATGGGGCATCTACCACCTCTCTGGGCAACCTGTTCCAGTGTTTCACCACCCTCACTGTAAAAAATTTTTTCCTTATATCTAGTCTGAATCAACCTTCTTTTAGTTTAAAACCATGACCCCTTGTCCTATTGCTACAGACCCTACTAAAAACTCTGTCCCCATCTTTCTTATAAGCCCCCTTTAAGTACTGAAAGGCTGCAATAAGGTCTCCCCGCAGCCTTCTCTTCTCCAGGCTGAACAACCCCAACTCTCCCAGCCTGTCCTCGTAGGAGAGGTGCTCCAGCCCTCGGATCATTTCTGTGGCCTCCTCTGGACCCGCTCCAACAGTTCCATGTCCTTCCTGTGCTGAGGGCTCCAGAGCTGGACGCAGCACTGCAGGTGGGGGCTCACCAGGGCAGAGCAGAGGGGCAGAATCACCTCCCTCGACCTGCTGGCCACGCTTCTTTTGATGCAGCCCAAAAGTTCAAAAGCTGCTATCAAATTAAGAAAGTCAAGCCAAAAGAATTACCTGAGAACTCACAGAATACAAATGTTACACTTCTAAAGGCTTTTAGAAAAGAATTACCTAGCTGTGTCAGGTGATCAACGTGGTATCTCCTCTGGTAAAAAATAAATAAATCTGACAGCAAGATATGGAAGCTAATAAGTGGACTTTATAATTAGACACCTTTCAAAAAAAAAAAAACAACAACAATAAAACCCCAAAACAAACCAAAACCAAAAAACCCCTAAGCTGTAGTAACTTGGGTCATGAAACAGCTTTTTAAAACGTACCTATTGATTTCCTAGACAAATCTAGTTTGATTTCAGTAAGTCTCCTCATTGTAATGTAATGTAATTTGAAAATTGTATGCCAACCAATTGAAGCTAGTAAAGATTAGGAATTAGCTGATTTTAAAACACGACTGAAGGCGCTTGCTAAAACAATTTCAAGTTGATCTGGCTTAAGAACAAAGTGCTATGCGTTTTAAGAGAAGAAACAGCTGCATAGACACATTCTTGGGAGATAAATCATCTAGTAGAGTGGTGATGAAAGCCCATAATCCTATGCAAGCTGTAATATTATAATCTTTAGAATGTATTTATTTATTATGACTCACTATGTTCAAATATATGCAAAAAGATTACATGAAAAGTGAAAGAAACAGTTTGACAGCATGATTGCTACTGGACTAGTATGGACCTAACAGGAAGGAATTTATTCTTAAAAAAAATCTACAAATACTGGAGGAAGAAAGATATATACAAGAATTAGATGCGGCTGCATGATAGAATGAAATGAAACAGTCCGAAACATTCAGACTGAAAATATAAACAACTATGAACATTAGAAATGATGGGGCAAAAAAGAAGCAATAAACTAAAGAAGAGATTTTAGGATATACATTTTAAAAAATGTAAGAAGTAGAGGGTGCCTGCAGGAAAAATCATATCCTCGGTAATCTGAGAATAAATTAAATTAGATATAGCATTAGTAGGACACTCAACAGTTTCAGGAAGCCTTATTCAGTGAAAATGTCAATTATATAAGTCATCTTTCAATGTTCTGCTGTACATTCCATACAAAGATTTTTTAACTTCAAAACCTGGTGGGTGTCAATGCAATTGCTTTCTCTTGAAACTCTTCTTCTTTGCCCACATATCCTTCAAAGATACTGTATTATGGAAACCACTGCTGTTACAGACAGGTACATCTGCAAGGCTATAAGGTTTCTTTCCAAAACACGGGATTTTGACCAAATATATATAGATGATAGAGCATTTAAAGATAGATTTTAGAAAGTTATTTAGAAAGAATATTTTATATGGGGGTTCAGTAAGTCCTCTAGCTCACACTGAGTGGTAACGTAACAGATATTACGTTATATATTGAAGAATAAATGCATATTTCCTTCAAATTTCTGTTGAAACACCACCACAGCCACTTCTGCATAACCAGAGTGGAACGGCTTTCTGAACCAAGGACTTCCTGGCCTGGAACGTACCAGGTTGGACAAGCACAAAAAGCTGGTCCCTCTACAGCTTTTAGAATCTGGATATTGTCGTACGTCTTCTCACACTTACTCCCAAAACCAAGCAACTAACAGGAATGATGACAAACAAGCTTTTAAGGAAGTGGGGGGGAGGCGAGGGGGGGAAGGCAGGCAAACCCCAGAGGTAAACAGGCATTGCATAACCCTACTGTGGCTTCCAAAGCAGTACTTACAGAAAGTAGAAATAACAATACCACATCTGTGTCTCACAGGACTCCTATTCAGCACACTGCAAAGCCCCAAAGACGTGCTCTGTATATTCACTGCTGATCCACCAGCTACTTTCATGGCCTAGCAGAGGCTGTACTGGACCCCTCCCTGGTCTTCTCGCCAAGAGTCTTTTAGTGACTGCTTAGGGTAAGGCTGTGCTTCTTGGCAAGCGTCACTTTTTATTTCCAGTTAATATTTGTGTCTTGGGTTGTTTCTTTCTTCAGTGCTGGCATTCAGCTAAGGGTTATGTACAAGAACTTAGCTGTTTCCCAGTTGCATGGTGTGAGGTTCAAGAAGGTAAGCCAAAGCACGGGAATGTACTGGGTGTCTGTAGCATCAATATTCTTCCCCTTTTGGGGTGGAATGAGCAAACAAATGTATTGTTGGTTCAATCACTATCAACTTACCCTGGCATTTTAAAAGAAGTAATAAGGATGCCCTTTGACAGTAATTTATCCATGAATTTTCAAAATAAACAGTACAATTTGCTGCCTAGATTTTCAGACCCAAAGAGAAAAAACAATATTATTACAAACAAAGAAATGCCTTTTAGCAAATACCTTGAGAAGTGACATCATACTTTTCTGCAGAAACCGATTTTATTTCCATTGTGACTTTATGCAGCAATTCAATTACTTGAACCTGCTTCATGAAATCATGTAGCATTGCTTTTCCACAGCCCCTAAGATAGGCTTCTAGGATGACCGCAAATCTCTGTTGGTAATGCATGGACTGGGCAATCTCGCTTCTTAAGAACCAAAACAAAAAGTGACCAATTCTTTTGTTCTAGAGGGGAAAAAAAAATATTACAATCAGCATGCATTTCTTGACAAAGGGTTTTAATAATGCCAGTAACTTTAGCACAAATTGGCTGTATTTTGAAATACTTACTCTCAAACCCCGTTTTAGCAGAAATCTGGCTAATGCACTGTCATGATATGGCTCAAACTTCACAGCCTGAGGAATACAAAAACAGAAGACGTTATTAACATACTTAAGATCTCGTTACACTTATACTTTACCGATGACATCTAGAGAGCGCATTGCTGCAAGAGGAGAAAATGTATGACAAAACAGGTTGAGGAAACAAAGTTGAAAAAAAAAACCAAAGCAAGGCTTCTCTGTGTTTTATTCAAGAAGCACTTTTTATTTGCAGCAGGTTATTTTCAGGTATATCATTAATGCAACAAAGAAAGCAACGCAGGGAGTAGCTAACCAGCGAGACCGATCTGAGCTCATGAAGGCATGTGAACAAAGCAACATCATTCTCAGGCTGTAGCAAAAACCAGCAAGATCAGAAAACAGCCTGCAGTCTGAGTGACACAAAGAAGGCTTGAAAAGATTATTGCCAAATGAAATGATACATTTGTAATCATTCTTTAATGAAAATTTGCAATAATAAAGCACTGGTTTTTGACAACTTCCACCACTTTGGGACTGGGGCACCCGGGTTCACTGCTGGGTTCCCCAGCTAGCATGGGATACAGGAGCAGCTTTTTCGGAGCACCTCATCTCAGGCATTCTGGCCTTTAGCCCCTAAATGAACCACAAAATAGAATAAAGGCTCTGATGCACATCCTATATTAATGGAGTACAATTAAGAGGAAGCTTCACCAGAGTTTTTTTTTAATGACTCTGTGAGCACAGATGTATTTTTTCTGTTCCAACAGCCGCTCCCCTCCACCCAAGCCCACAGATATTTCCAAGCTACTGCCAAAAAAGGGTGGAAACAAAAAGTCAGCAACCTTTTTGAAGTGTCAGATTGGAATTTTTTTGCTCTTTTTTTTCCACCCCATCCCAATAACCAAGTGAATCGGTCTACCAGAAGACTATCACACTTGCAGGTACTGGGCTGTGCCAGGGAACTCATCCACTTCAAGTGATTTTTCCAGCAGCTTCTTTCCCGCTGCTTGGGGGACTCAAGTTTTTAGGAGGTTTGTATTAAAATTAATGGGGGAAAAAAGCTATGCATGTATATCCCTTGGCATGAAAAAAAGAAATAAGCATACAGTCTCTGGAACAGAGTCACAAAATCCCTGTTGTGGACTGAGGGGGTTGGTGAATGGCTTCAGGTTCTGGAAATAGGGAGCCAGGAAGTGGCACGTAGGGAGATTAAGGGAAAACAAAGGGATGTGCAGAGAGCCGGGTGCATGAAGTACGCTCAGCTTTCAGAAGCAACAAAGTATGCAAACCTCTAGCGATAGTTATTCAACAGAATATAATGGCTCTTTCAAGATCACTGTGGTCTGCAGCTTGCAAAGAAGCAACCAAGCCATCAGTAGAGGTCTACTAAATTCATCGAACAAATCACAGGGTTTTATGAACTCTTAAAGTACTGCGGCACACAGTTGTATTTTTATTATTGAAAAATCAACACTATTTCTGAAATGCAAATCGTCCTGTGGGTTTATTCAACAAAAACAAAAAAAAAACAAAAAAAAAAAAAAAAAAAAAACAAAAAACCAAAAAAAATCAAGCTTTTCAGTCAACCTTCTAGAATGAACCAACTGATAAAAATGCTACGAAAACCTGTTCTTTCCAGCTGCTGGCTAAGAGACAGACAAGAAAGCCAAGCACCAGACTTGCCCTTCTACAGTATCATAATTCTGCAAGAACTGTCTTGACTGTCTCTGCAATACTGTTTTATTTCCCCAAGCAATACCATTTTATTTAGTGAAGATAATTATATTATAATAAAGATTAATTTATTATTTAGGAAAGAAACTATATTATAACAAATTTATTTTAAAATATATAGATCTTTTTACTTTGTGTATCAGATTATGACGTATGAGAGGTTTTTAATAAAAATTAATTTTCACCACAATAAGGCACCCAAAAGCAATAATTATTACATAAATTTAAATGGATTTGTTTACAGTTCCAAGAAAGCCTATTAAAAACCTCTTCTGGTATATACTTTGCTGAATGTTCTCAGTACATATCCCTGAAAAACAATTTAAGAATGAAATACAGACAAACAACTGGCCATTACTTCAAAACAAAACCTCCTTATGTTAAGGTTGCAAATATATTTTAACATGAAAGAATATTAGAAAAATTTATTATGAGCATCCTTACTATGCTTATGTTTTAGAAATAATTATTTTAAAAAGTCAATCCCATTTTTCTTTTTTCTTCACAATATCAAATGTCAACATTTGATTAGCAACAATAAAAGCTAGCCATTAAAAAACGTCTGCTGGCAGGAGAAAAGATTTACAGTCATTGGTGTTTGTTTTACAATAGATTTTGTTGTATTTTAACTATCTTATCCATGTTTTATCAACTGCACAGAGAAGAGACCTTTACAGGAAGCTCAATAGGTTTATTTATGGCATGGCTGCTTCTATTTGGGATAAACCTGGGAGGAAATAAAATGTTAGTTTGATTTCTAGCTCTACTGGGAGGTAAAACGGGAGTAACCGGTGCAGAGTGAAATAAGCCATAAAGCTTTCATAAAGGCATGCATGTGAAAAGTGATGATCGTTTGCAGAAGAGGCATCTCGGATGTGTCCTTCAGAGCAGAGGAATGGCTGACATCCATTCTCTGAAAAATGTGGATTTTCAAATACACTGTGGTACCAGTACTTCGCTACAGGATGCTGACGGCCTATGCTCTGTTGTTAGCCAAGGAAGGAAAGACAAGGAAGCAGCAGAGAAGTAAAAGTTGGGATCTAGTATTTTCTTCCTTTTTGGGGATGGCATTCTTTTAATTTCCTACTACATCTCTTACTAAAAATGACACAGTGAAGCTTAGCTACTATGATTTTATGCTACAGTAATTTAATTTACTGTTAGAGAGATTTATCCTTTTTAAAACTCTCCAGATTTGTACTTCCTGAAAACAAATAATTTCAAAAACAAATGGAAAAAACCCAGTATTTCCCCCTTTCTCTCAGGCACTTTGATATCAACCAATCACTATCCCAAACCCCTAATTTGGATACAAAAGCGAATAAAATTGCTGAGCCACATGTAGACAGCAAAAGCTCACAAGCCAAGCATATATATAGCAGCAGCTACGTGGGAGGCCCAATGAGGTAACCGTAGCGACTCCTCTGGTTAATGCAGAAGTGCATAAATTCTGCCTGGGGAGTATAATCTTCAGACAAGCAAAGACAAGGCTGAAAAAAGGGCCTTGTTTAAAGCACTACTGATGCACAGCAAAATCTGAAATACTAACTTCATTTTCCTGGGAACCCAGGCTCTCTCTGAACCCGCCGAAATTAAAAGCCCCATCCCGCAGCTTCCCCAGCTGCAGCAGTTCCTTTTTAAAAAAAAAAAAAAAATAGTTCTGAATGCCAATTCTGTCCTCTCATTCTTTGAAAAAAGTATTTCCTGCTCTGCGGGGCAACAGCCTTTCTGCACGAACCAGAGCCCTGACGGGTGTGGGAAGCCTGCGGAGTCACCTTGCTTCAGGGGATGTGTTTACCAAGAAGAACCGCAGGGTCACACCTTTCATCAGCCATCAGACGTGACTTTGCCGCTGACAGGCTGCCCAGCTCCGGCACCGCGTCGCAAAAAAGCAAACAAACCAATTTTCTTGTATAACTGATATAAACCTTCCCAATATTTTATCTGGCAGATTGCACACGAAGTGCTTCAAATCAATACGGTGGTGATTCATTGACATTAAAACCGCAATTTTTCACCCAAATTCCCAAAATTAATGAATCTTAGTATGGAGTCCTAGCAACCCTTTATTTACTTTTTAAAATTTTTTGGAAGCTTCTAGATAAATTTGGACCCCTTAGCAGTACAGGACTGAAGTCATTGCAACATACTATGTAACTACACTGTTATTCTTGACCTAAAACCCAACCCCAGGTTTTTCTTCAGGCCTTGCCCACATCAACATCTGCCTTTACTTTCTTTCTGTCTACACTCTTTCTAAATTATTGGTAAAGCCAGTCAACAATTCTTCAGTGCTGTGTGATTCAGACCTGATATGAACAGGATTAGAAAAAAGCACAGTTAGGATTTGCTCCCATTATAGCTGTGCTAGTGTTGACATTTCCAGAAAAACATACTACTGTAAATGCAAGATGCAAACTGTAAGCCACAAGGCAACGGTAACACAAAAATAACAACATAGGCAAAAGGCGAAACATAGAAAGTGTGTTTTGGCCTAATTTGGTTACTACCACTGCTTTGACTAAACACTGAAAACTTCAAAACCAGGGATTACTAACTAGACCTATGAAGATGGGAATGATGATGGCATAATGCAAATAATCCCGGAAGGCAGAGTTCCAAAATGTAAATACACCTTACCTGCACAAGCTGTAAAAGATAATGAAGAACATCATCATCTTCTAAACTTTCCAGTTTTTGAACTGCCATTGCTCGGACATTTTCATCTGAGAAGTTACAGTCCAGAAGTTGCATTGTGAGTCCAACATCTAAAGTGCTTTGATCCCAAACCTCCTTTTTAGCTAGCAACTGGTATGTTTTGGCCACTATTTCTTGTTGTCCCCATTTCACAGAGCTAAGCAGCTTAGGATACGCCTTGGGGTGCTTTATGCTTTCATATCTAAAGTGCCACAACAGTTCTTTGTCCTCAGGAGAAAGTGGATTAAGTGGGTCAGTTGCTATGATCTCTTCAAGTTGCTTGCGAAGCTGGTTGGGCATTTCAGCTCGAGTCCTATCCCCTTGGGGGTCTGTTGTTATCCTGTGCTTGGGCAAGGCAATTGGGTGACAATATTTGTCCAGCACAATAGAGATAGCCATTGAGTTTTCTTTATCCGGGTTAGTTGCCGATGTGAGTTTGTCTGCATTGATACTTCCTTGTTCTTCCCCCTTGCCTGGAATTTTCCACATGTGGAGCACATACTCCCCACTTCGTAGCAAGAAACGGTGATCTATCAGCAAAAGATTTACATAATAGAGAAGCTGAGTTTTGCATTTTGAATCAGAGTTGGGGGATTCATGTGACTGAAGGTTTGTCTTTGTGGACAGTCCCTGTGCTTTGCCGCAATATATCTGAAGATTCAGGAGTGC
Organism: Morus bassanus; assembly: GCA_031468815.1. Lineage (NCBI taxonomy): Eukaryota > Metazoa > Chordata > Aves > Suliformes > Sulidae > Morus > Morus bassanus. The sequence continues at coordinate 69,539,443 of CM062571.1, forward strand.
TCCTTTAGGCAAATCCTTGATTTTGATATCAAACTCCAACCAAATGTTCCACAGAACCTCCTCAGTAAAAGGCTTCGATGAAGTCCTCCTCTGTGAAAGGAGCTGCTGCCCATGTTGAATGTTAGCCTCCACAAACACTGTAAGATCAGTATTTCTCGGTAAAATGGGGATATCAATGCCAATTATTTTCACCCTAAATTTCCTATTACAATCCCACAAAGAGATAGTGAAGACTCTCTCATGATCTTTTCCATCTATTGTCAATTGTTCATGATACCCTGTAACTCCTGTACAGTCATCCACCAAGGGCCACTCTTCCTTCTGAACCTCATCCTCATTCGGGTCAGGGGGATTGTCTAAGACAAGGTGGATTTCTTCCCCATTCTTAAGGCACTGTCTTATCCAGTGAAAATCTTTGATTGGTGTCTCTCCAGTAATGTACTCATCTCTGCCACAAATCCTGAGAACAAAATCCAGTTCGCCGTGATCTTCAGGAATGTCCATCAAAGACTTTTTCTTCGCCATTTTTGTGAAAAAGCTGTGGAGAATCATATCTGGAGTGTCATCTATTGACACTTTAATTTTTTGGCTAGTTGTTCCTCTATGTATGATTATGAAAATGTTATTATTAGTGATCTTTTTAAATAAATATTCTGGGAGTGGCTTAGAGGTAGTCCATGGGTGCATTGCATACAATTTAGGATCTCTACAAGCTACCTCTATCATTCGTGGAGTGACTAATCTGCGACGGGTAAATTCTAGTTCATCGTCATGCACGTTGCTTACATCAGTGACATCATAGCCAATTAAATTGTTAAGTTGCTGCTGAAATTCCTGAACTTCTTCTGATGGTTTTTGTTTCTGGACAACATAGATCTTGCCTACCTTTTTCTGTAACACTTTCCAGTACAGTATGCAGTCCAATGTCTGTAATACTTGATGTTTATCATAAATTTCATACCATTGCCCTTTCTTCTGATACTGCAGAATAAATTGATCCGGGGTGAATGCGTGGTAGAAGTCTGTGGTTTGACTCATCTCTATTGCACGCATCCAAATCTGTGCTTTCATTTGCTCAACCGTACAGTTGCCAGCTATTTCGAGTACCATTGTTTCCGGTACTTTAGTATGTTTATTGCTTGTAGGTAAAATGAACTCAATGGATATCAGTTCCATTGACGACAAATTACTCGATGTACAATGAGGTTTCATTCTTCTTCTCCTTCGTTTGTTTTCCTCTCTCATAACAACGGGCTGTTCATAATCCCCCAACTCCATTCCAGAAGAAATCTAGCAAAACATACACACACTTGGTTACTTCTCAGTTACATTTCTCTTTACTCTTATTTTTTAACTCTTCTTAATTAATATCACAGGCCAGCCAGAATCCTGTTATGTATACGCTTTTTATATTCCCCCTTCCCCTTAATTTTTGGTCATAAATACTTGATTTACATAAACCACCTCAGATGTAATCTATTCAATTCAATACCACATATAAAAAGAAAAAAATCCCACAACCGTCCAATGATTAAATAACTAAAACTGAGCTTTTAAATAGCCTTCCCAGATTTCACTGAGGATAAGCAGTCTGACTATATATTTCCTCCATACTGATTTGGTCTTGTTTCTATTTGATCAAGCACTGATTCTTCTGCTGCCTCATCTGTTTTGAGGCTGCTGGTATTAAGTGGATTTTCACAGAAATCAAGACATGCTACTGCATATGAGCAGAACACGATCCCACCGAGCTCCAAGAATGACAGAAAGTAACAAAATAAGCAATTTATTTGCAGACTGGACAGAGGTGAGCCTATTCCCATTTTCCTCTGCCTCTCTTTTTAGAGATGAGGAATAAGGACTTACACCAAAAAAAGCCCTTAGGATTCAAAAGTCAGGGACTACTTCAAAAGACAGGCATTCAATGTGCATCTAAATTCAAGCTTAGTATCCCTAGATGTGCTTCTTTTAAATAAATCAATTCACCAGACTGATAACATCCACCCATTTTAAAAGTAAACGCTTCCAGTATAAACTATTAGTTTGTTACAGAAGAAAAAACACCCAGGCTGATGCCGATATATTACCCTATACATCAAATCATACCTAAACCACATGTAAAACAACTTTGAAGAAGAGTAGCCCACCTTATCACCTTTCAGTAAACAAAAAATATTGTTGCTCACAGTTAATCTCCACTGAACAACATTAAAGTGGAAATTATTCACCAAGACCTTGGAAGAGGAAGGCAGTGCACGCTCGCATAAGCTACGTTACAGCAACACACTGAACTTCTTTTCCAGACAACGCCTTTTACACATAAAATCTTTCTCTAACTGCTGGAACAATTAAAACCAATGTAATGATGCCTTAGCCGACAACAAAACAAGAAGATAAAAATATAAAAGGTTAAACTGAAACAACACAGCATGCTAACTAAAATTCTTTTTTCAAGTTCCGGAAAGCAACGACTGCAGACACACCATCTCTATAACTGACAAAGCACAAGAAAATATTACCTGCTTATAAAATAAAGGCTGAATTGCTGAAGACGATTCATTTGTTTAATTTCTGAGGTTCCTACTCTTTTAAAAGAAGATCATTCACACAAAAAATTTCTTTGTATGAGCTGTTCTGCTTTTCTTGCTTGCCCTCATATCCAGATGCAAAGGAAGTGCTGCACTTACCAGGAAGGAAGTTTTAACCAAGTTGATTATACATATGATTGCTCATTTAAAAAAAAGTCAGAATGCCTTTCCTGTTACAACAGTAAAAATACATTAACAGTACACCAATTTAATTTTAACACACATGCATAGAAGACATGCTTAAAGCCTTTCAAAAATAGCTAAGAATAATCTGGCCAATAAATCTAATTAATCCAAATAAAACATTTTAAAACCAATATATTTTGGAGAGCCTAACTACTTTATAAAAGAGTTAAATAAAAATACTAGATGAAAGACCACAAAATCTGCAATGTTTCCTTATTTTTATTTTCATGGTGATAGCCCTTTGAGGACTCCCAACTTAAATTCATTAGAGTTTTTTAAGTCAGCCTCCGTACAGCCGTCACATGGAGATAGTATCTGCCAAGGATCTTGCGTGGTAACCTCGCCCAGTAGAGCTGCTGGACAGTCTTCCTCCTAGGATTTTTAACTCATTCATTTATGATTACAAACACATAGTGAAATCCACTAGAAATGGTGACTTAAGATTTGGGAAGAATTTAAACCATGGACTTTCAACCTTAATTCTTGTGGTTAACCTGAAGAGATGTTCCTTTACTAAAAAAAAAATCCCCACAGGAAAATATTTGGGAAAACATGTACAAAACAGAAAGAAAAGACAGAAAAACCTCTAATCGTATCTTTTTTCCTTATGACTTTTCCAGTCAAATACTGACCATTTTGAAGAGCAATAAGCAGTACACATCCTACAGCAGTACATATCCTACAAAAATGATGACTCCTGAGAAGGAGAAAAAAACATGAAACAACTGCAAGGTCTTTTAGCAACAGTGAAGTGGTGGTGTCTTCTTTTTTTTTTAATGTATGCACACCTATCTCGTAAGGCACCTTTCTTATTAAAAAGGGGGAAAAAAAAGAAGCTCCCTCTGTATTGGCAAAAAAAATATGAGTGTCTTTTACCTGCCTCCAATGTGCCACTCACAACCTCTGAAATTAACATTTTGCTAAGGTTAAAAAATGAAAATACCCTCCACCATAGACACAGCTCTTCTTTCTCAGAGCATCATTTTGCTTGGCAGTTAATATTGATTTCTTTTTAGAGGTTATTTTTCTCAGGAAGTGAGTTTGGGGAAAATACACTCTGTCCTAGCTCCCGCTACCTTTTAGAGCCAGTATTTGAAATTTCTCAAGGAAGTGGTGAAGTTGCCCTGAATATTTTGTCGCTGACATGAAATCTACCCATCTTGGCCAAGACATCTCCAACACTCAGCCTCCATGCATGTGCAGCCTATCAGCTTTCATCAGCCACAGCCTCTGTGGCATCTCAGCATTACACACCACTTTCCTCTCCCATCCTCCTCTCATCTGAAAAAGCACTCGGTTGCTGGAAAACTTGAGCATCTGTAACCTCAACAGCAGTGCCCAGGATGATGGAGGAGAAGGAAGCAGCCGGTTTCCCATAAAAAGGAAAAGGAGCTGGAGGTGTAGGAAAAGAAAAGGAGCAATGCTGAAGGGGAAAATGTGTTTTGTAAAATCTATGTTTTGAAATTCCCTGACTTTGGAGAGCTTGGCTTTGCAAGGCTTTTGCAGAGTCTGTCTTTTGAAGTGTAATTTCTAAAACATTTAATATAGTCGCATATTTTTCTTCATTTAAACATAAGCAACTAGCAGTAAGGGTTTTTTCATGCCAACAGGCTACATAGATTTTTTGCAAATATCCCTTGTTCTAAAAGTCATTATGATGACCCTATTAGAGTAAACCTGGACTCATTTCAGTTTCACTGGGTTTTGCCAGACCTAAGAAAGTATGCTGTTTTAAAATGTCCTCATTTTGCTGCCATGTGCTAGGCACTTAAAGATTAATATTTTGAACACATATACACACAAATATTCCATCTCCTGCTAAGCTATTCTAGCACTATTCCACTGATCAAGACCATCAACACAATCAAAGGCAGCATCTCTACCTCATGCAGCAGACCACTACCTTGTATGAATGTAAATGTTTGACACTCTCATCCACTCAAAAAGACAGGCAGAGCAATACTGTGGAAGGTTCAGATATTCCCCTATAAACTGCATCAGATATAATGCAAAATGCATGACACTTTTGTAACTGCCCATACAAGACTGTCCCTTCTCTCATATTCATTTGGGCTGTGACCTGTCATGTCTAGTCCAGGCCAGTCCAATCTCCATCTCCAGTTCAGCTCTGACCCCTTTTCATCAGCTTCAGAAGCCAGTTCTTGGAGCGATGACTGTCTCTAATCTGTCTCTGCAATGACAGACACAAAAGTGTCCCCATTCTTAGGCTGACACCAAACTGTATCTATTTCCTGCTAATCCATGTGTAGGCAGGGCAAAAACTTTGACGTTTATAACAGAAAATCATTTAAAATAACTTCCTAAAACCTTTGTCATGCCTAAGCATTACTTACAGTATTGACATTTCTATACACCACACCACGAAACAACAACACCACGGAAAAATAAAAAAAAAAAATCACTCTTTTTTATCTCTAATTCTAATGAGCCTTGTCAACCCTGAATTTCCCTGTATTAGCTGAACTGGTCCACAAATCCTGATGGGGTGCAATGGAGCAGGAGGTGGTCCTGTAAAAGGTAACTAAGACAAGCAAACAGGCTCACCTTTGTCTCCAGTTGTGTTCCTATCTCATCACTCGGGTCAGCAAACTGATCATAACAAGAACAACAAAAAAATTTGGTTAATTTTCAGCTGGATCAGTTCCCTGATCTGACTCATCATTTGCAGGGGTGGTAAGGCAGGGGAGGGAAAAGAAGGGAAGGGAATGGAGCCAGCGCAGTTTAGGGTAACTGAGACTTAAACATAATTCACAGTGGGATTAAGAGATAAATTCATGAGTAAACTTGTTAAATGATTTGAAAACACTGGCTGAAAGGTGCCTTAAAAAGACAATGTGGTATTATCATTAATTACTTCATATATTCTGCTACAAAAAAATTCAAGATATCCCTCAAGTTTCACTGCTTTGTTAGGACTGTGTTAGAGTTTTACCAGTTACTTATTCTTCACCAGTTATTTTTGTGGTTATTCTACATTAGTTCCTGCTTCTGGTTTTATCCACCATGTGAAAACCTTATTTTGAAATTATTCTTTTTCACTTTAGTGTGAACTTCCTCCCAGACAACATAACCTGCAAGAAAACAGGCACTCTCTATCGGAGTAAGAATTACCTTGTGCACACATTATGTAAATATAATAATAATAATCGATTTACATTCACAGTTTCAGATAAAATTAACTTTAACGATAAATTAAAAGAACCCCAAAACTACCATGACATGACCCAAAGTTTTCCAAGCAGCATAAACTACATCTGCTTGCCAGCATTGTCCTGTAGCAGGAGACCGCTTTGTATTTGCTGGATAGTACAATGTATCTTCCCTACATCTACGATGATCCAGTGCTGAACTATGCAGGCAAGATACAGCACTAACATGTTAAGCATGACACAACAAAAACAAACACTTTGCTCAGTTCTTTTGTCAAATCCTCTAGCAACTACCAGCTCTCACGAGCATTAAATCAGTGCGGGTTCCCACGAGCAAGTAAATTTCCCAGATAATATAGTCACATTCTTCATCAAAAAGTATACTAATCAGTAGATAGAGCTCAACATCTCACTCAGGAGGTTGTTGAGTCAATCGGACTGCTATTGGGGCTGTAATATTTTCAGGACCCCCCTGCCTTCACTACAGACCTTTGCAGGCTTTGGTTTCTACATGAAGTATCTATTTGGGGGTGCTTCTGGAACAAACAGTAACTTCTCGCTGGTTCCAGAAATTTAGGTAAGAGTTTTGGCAAAGTTCTAATTAACCGGAGTTCCACAAGTGATGGGTGATCTACCTTCAAACCAACGCTTCACGGGAGTGTGAAAACACAGAGGTGGCAGCTACGGCTCCGGCAGGCACGCACTCGCTATTTGGATGCTGCCGTCCTTCCAACTTGCGCCTGGTTTTCAAATACTGATTGTTACTGGCGTGATCTAATCTACACCGACAACCAGCTCCCGAATGCCCTCAGCTGCTCTTTCAGACGATTTGTGGTGGGGAAAGGTTTTATGGTCTACATGCACCGGACAGACACAAGAGGTTATTATTTGTTGGATGAGGAAATACAGTTATTCATTGTTTAAAAGCTGTGTTGTAGCAGAGCTGGCTCATAGCTCTCAAGACCGGAGGGCGCTGCCACCACCGCCTAGCGTGACCCTCACCGTGCGTCGTTTTATTCAACACACTCAGCAGGTTTTGCATCAAACCCGCAACTCGTCCGGGCCAGGGCGCGAGCCGGGACCAAGGCCGCGGGGGGCGGAGGAGCGGGCCGGGGGCGGGGGGCCCGGCGCCCGCCTCGGGGCCGGCGCCGCGGCCGCCGGGCAGTCACACGCGGCCGTCCCTGCGGGGAGGGCGGCTCTGGGCGAAGCCCTCCGCGGGCGCCAGGCCCGGGGGCCGCGACGCGGCGGGCAGCGGCGGGCCGGGGCGGCCTCCCGCCGGCCGGGCGCCCAGGCCGCGCCCGCCGCCCCGCGATGGCGGCCGGGGCCGGAGCAGCGGCGGGGCCGGGGCCGCCGCACGAGGGCAAAGCTCGCCGCGCCCAGCCCAGAGCGGCGGGGGCGGGCGGGCCGCGCCGCCCCGGCCCCGCGCCACCTGCGGGCCGGGCCCCGGGCAGGGCCCGCCGGCGACCCCCGCCGGCCCCGGGACGGAGCTACTCACCGCAGCGGCGCGGCCGCGGCCCCGGCCCCGGCTCCGGCCCCGGCCCCGGACAGGTGTTTTCCTCAGCAGGAAGCGGAGCGGGCCGGGGGCCGGAGGGGAGGCTCCATGGCCGGCGGTAGGCAGCTCCGCCGCTGCCGCCAATCACACGCCGGGCACAGAGGGAACCGGCTGTGGGGCCTCCCCGCCCCGCTCGGCCGCCGCCGCCGCCCGGCCCCGGGGCGCCCGGCCGCGGCCCCCCCCGCCCCGCTGCGCCCGGGCGCCGCCGCGGCCCGCCGAGGCCGGGCCCCCCGCCCCGAGCGAGGCGGGGGCCCGGGAAGGGGCCGGCGCTGCGCTGGGCCGCGCCGCGCCGCGGGGCTGCGGGGGCCGCGCCCGGCCCGGCCGCCGTCCGGGTAGGGCCGGTGCGGCCGCGTCGGGCGGAGCGGGGATGTGCCCACCCTTAGGGCAAGGCATCGCGGCCGTAGCGCGGCTCGGTCGCCAGCACAGGGCACGCAGGACCTGTCCCGGTGTCAGCACAGGCGGCAGAACCTCTCTGGAAGCAGCTTCGAGAGGCGCTCGTCGCCCAGGGGCCCCCAGGGCTGGCGGGCCCCTCGCAGGCTGCTGCCGAGCAGCCACCACCGCAGCAGCGCCGGCAGCCGGGGCCGGGGCTGCTGGCGGCCCAGCCAGCCCCGCGCACCGAGGCGAGGACGGAGTTAGTTTGTCCACCCTGTCCTCAAACCCCCCCGCTGATGGCAACCTGCTGTAGCGTGCGGTGGCCTTCCCCCTGTGAAAGATTTTCATGCTGTCTTATTAAATGTCTGCTCCCACAGGTTTAGCTTCTTACTTGCCCTATTCTTGGTTTTTTGCAGCTACTTTTTGTTCAAAGTGCTGTATTTATGCCTTCCTACTATTTTCCCGTCTCCAGACTGGGCAGTCCTGGCTCTCTCCTTTTAGGTCATGTTCCTTAGACCTGCTGCGATTCCTGTAGCTCGCCTCCAGGCTCCTGCCAAATGGGCCACGTTGTTTTTGGAAGGCACTGCTCAAAACTGGACACAGTAGTACTCCAGCTAAGGCCTTGCGAAGGCTGCCCACAGCAGGAGGATTAATTCATCAGCCTTATGGTGCCAGGACACCAAAGGCAGCTCAAGCATAACCACATCCAATTCAAACAAACACACAACTCCCCCTCACCACTCTTTCCCCACCCTGGCTGCTGGCTGTTTGGCTCTGAAAGGAGCTGAGTGTTTGTATCTCCGCAGCTCTTTTTTGGAACGAACAGCAATACTCTTTCTATGATTATGCTGAGGCCTTTGTTGACCCTGGTCTTGCAATGAGATTCACAGGTGAACCCTGTACGGCTCGGAGCCCGCACACTCGCCCGGAAAGCCATGCTGACCTAAGGTTACATCTTCAGGGAGCGCTTTACAAGACCATAGGTTGCCACAAAGACTATAAAAATAAATTTGATTTTTCTACGTACACATTATTAACTGTCATAGAAAGAAAATATCAGAAGGAAATAACTAATACGTTACTCATACAGATGCTATTATACAAAATTGGATAATTGTCATTATAGCAGTTGGGTTCTTTTGACTTAAAAAATCGTTTGCATGACAACATTAAGAATCATAATAGCAGCCTGAAGCAGAAAGTAATTGAGAAATTATTGTATAAACACGGAGTTTCAAAATGAGTCTATGTTACACTGAACTGTGGCTATAAGAAATCATAACTCTGTGCTGGCCTCAGGTTCCCCTTTTTCAAAGATGAAAGCAAAGTAAAAGCCTTTAGCAACCTTCACGTGATGTGTGTGCAGCATACAGGAAACATGGTGAAGACTCACTTCATGCTTGGTTTTGCCTGATAAAATGGGTAATATCAGTCAAAGAAGTTCAGCTTTGCACAGCACGTGTATTACTGAATGCTTTAAAAGAGATTAAAAAACCTTATCAAAATAGGAAACCTTTTTTTGTTGTTGGCTGGATCCCCAGACGGATTGTTCCAGGAACACAAGTGTAGCCAGTTTGGCAACTAATCCTCTTAAAATCCGTGGACTTTATTTGGGGATGCACAAACATACGGAGATTTGAGCAGCTGAATAAAAAAGACTGTCATTTGTCAAAAGACAGTTATAGAGGGAATAATATACAGCCGGAGCAAATGACACGTTTCGTGTTGACTTCAGCCAGAATTGTATAAACTATTTTTTAAATAGTTTATAAGTCAGCATAATGCTATTTGCAATGAAAGAATAAATTATTTTGTGTATTATATTTGAGAAAAGGAGGTAAAGAGGGAAACTGAAAATCTTTGTCTTTTCAGGATTTAGTAAGTCAATAAAATATTAAATTTTTGCAGTTAATCTTCAGCTCCTCTATATACAGCACAATTTTCTTTATTGCCTTTTGTGGCAAATGAAGTAATACAAACTTTCCTGTTGCCAAGGAGGCTCTCCTTATAGGTTGTATATTCACATTTTAACTTTATTTTGTTCCTGTTCATTTCCAAATGTGACTTAAACCCTTTCCCATAAATTTTCTGTTGGTCTTTTTTTTCAGTCAAGAACAGCCTGTACAATAAATTGAAACGCACATTTTACCATATAAAAAATGGAACTTTAAACCAGTCAGGAATAGCATAGCTTAATGAAGGAAGGTGAAGAACACAATTTGGTATTTAAATGAAGCTGATTTAATCAAAATTAGTCATGCAAAGAAGCAATCATTTTGCTAATATAATCTTGTGGGGTGCAGTCAAAATTCAATTATTTCCTTTATCTTTCAGCTGTAATAAAAATATGACAAGGAATTGCTGTCATGATCTTAGATGGGAGCTTTGGAGGTTGGAAAAATGTAAGATGGTATCTTTTGTGTCCTCCGCACAGTCAAACATCATTTTTTATGTTGTTTCATGGAGAACTGCGATAAAGAATAACAGCCACATTAAATGCTCAGCAACGACTTTATATACTGACATATGTTGGAACTGGATGGAAATGTTCTGTTGTCATTGACAGACTTGGTTCATTGCAATTTAGGAAATAGTATCTAATAGCTGGGGTTGTTTTTTTTATTTTCTATATGCCAGCAGAGAAAAAAAATTAAATGCAGAAGCTTTGTAGGTCTTGTACCAACAAAGGCAGAGCCTGCTTGCCTAATCCCAGCAATAGCTACATTCAGTTTTGTAATTGCTTCCTTATGTAAAGAAAATTGAAAAAACCGTTGTGAGATACATTGTGCTTCCTGATGGAATAGTACGTAGCTTTCTCCTTTCTTGCAGAGTTTATACTTTAGAATTTTCTAATTGGCTTATAAGCACTTTATGATGCATTCAGTGCAGGATTTAAAATAAATTGACAGAATCCCTTTATTTTACAGCTCTGCTCTGAAAACTGATCATTTAAATATGCGATCAGTTGTGTTAACATCATCGCAGTTGCTTTGTCCATATGCACGATCATATGGTAACTTTGGTATCAAAAATAAGTTTTTCTTCTTGCTATAACTTAACAAGCAGAGGAGTAAGCTGGATTTTAGTTTGGCTTTTGCATCATGTTCTAGGTATAGTGGCTGCTCATATAATGGATATAACTGATAGCTAAGCGTTGCCTGCAGATCTGTCCTCCATTCACAGCTTTATTTCATGGGAAAGGCAGCCCATCTCTTTTTATGCTGGTTCTGGGTCATTGCTTGGGGAAGCAGTAGAAGGCCCTAAGTGGGTGGAGGGGGGATCCAAAAGAAGAGCAAATCAAGACTGGGCTCTTGCTGCATCCCTTTGAAGGGATGCCAGTGGGCAGTTAAATCCTCTGTGAGATGTCTCCTACATGAGCTTGGGTTCCCAGGGAGAGGTGTCCAGGGGAATCTTTTAAGATCTGTTGGGCATGTAAGTAGCTTTGTGGCCTGATCCAGAATGATCTCAGTGAAACTCTGTAGGCAGAGCAGAGTCAGGAAAGCTCAAACAAGGAAAAGAGGAGCCTTGCATATCTCTAGTCCCTTCTCCTCCAAGAAATAGCCATTCTTTCCTTTTCTCCTGCTAGGTCAGTGCTCCTGGTGATCAAGATTCTGCACAAAATCCCTCACTTCAAACATCTTAAGATTTCAAAACAGGAAACAGCATGTGTTCAGAAGCCTTCTGAGATACATCTGCTGAAGGCTTTGTCCCCCATTTTACTGATTTAGGCTTTTATACTTCAGAATAGGTATTTAAAGCACAGGGGTGGGAGTGCAAGCTGTTTCCTCCATATCACATACGTACATACATCAGCTGAGACGTACAACTCACGTAATACCTCATACTGGCTTGAATACCTATTTTTGTCTGTTCATATGTGTATGTGTTTGTCAGAGAGAGATGTACTCCTCATGGTAGCAGAGTGTGTGTAAGCAGATCTTTAAGACCACCCATTATTCATAAGGGGTGGGGAAACATGGGTTTTTGTAGCTGCTGTCAGAGGTGTAAGTATTAGGTGGTGATGCAATATTGCATCATCTTGTGGTGTTGGGACTTGGCAGAGGAAAGAAAAGAGGTCAGGAATAGATATGTAAAGAAAAGGAGTTCACACTCCCTACAAGGCCTCTAGTCTAATAGCATTATAGTAAGTACTCCTAAATATAAGATACAGCTAGGATTTCCTCAGCCTCTGAAAGTTTGTGACACCGACAATAATTACTCTAATTTGCTGCCCAGAGACTACATTACATAGACAAGTTCTCTCAACTGTGTTGCTGTGTTATCTTCCTGTCCTGATATTTATTACTCTTAATCTTTGAAAATTTGCTCAGCTGTTTGCTTATTTTTTGGTGCATCCTCCTGTCTGTGAGGAGGTGAATATATTCGCATTGCATAGGAGTTATGTAGGGATAGACTTTTATCAGAGGTTTTCTGTATTTTTGTTGTCATAAATGAGTAATGTAAAATGTTTTCCCTTTAAACTACCTCATTGCCTCTCTCTGTATATTCAACTAACATATCCTTTACACACAAAAGTGTTTCTTACCAGAGTTCCAGGCACCCTGCGGGCTAACTGATCTGCCGTCATAATACTTGTAGTACTAAAAAGGCATTCAGGTAGGAATAGATTTGCTCCACAGAGTTTAGTTGAATACAAAATCAGCTACAAAGAAAGCTCTTTCCCAGCCCGATCTTTTCTGGAAACATACCCTTAACCTTCTCCAACAGCTTTAACAGGTGGCCTTAGCAGAGTGCCCAGAAGATCACCACCTTTGGGTTTTTTTGGACTGAATGAGAGGATTTCATTCCAAAGTGCTGAATCCCTTATACGGAGAGCCTGCAGGCAGGTCTCTTTCTTTCAGGAGGAGGCTGGGGTTCCCGTCTGGGTGCTGGGGATCCTGTTGGGGTGCTGGGGTCACATCTGTGACAGCACTTCATATGCAGGAGACAATACCTCATCATAGTGGCAGCTTTGCTAAATAAACACCTATCCTCACACTGGAATATAGAGCTTCTGTCTTTACAGACAAATCAAAGCCTTGACAGCCAGCCAGCAAAACCACAATAAGTAAAAAGCCAGATTCAGACCTGAAACTTTGTATATTTGCTTCCTAGAAATGAAAAGCTAAGAAATGCTGGGAACCAGTAGGATGGGAAGTGTCAACCCTTACACACAGAATGAGGACAGCATTATGCTGTGGATGTCAGTGCTTCATCATGTGGCAGTCTGGTGTGTAGAGGTGGTCCTCCATTGTCTATGTCTGCTGGGGATGGTTAAAGACAAACATGGGAGCATTGCCCAGATAAAACAGCTGGTATTGCCAGACATCCCATCTATTTTAGGATTCCTTGAGTTACCATCACAAATATTACATTATCTATAAAATGCCTGTCCCCGTACTTTCCTGCCTGCAGTGGAAAGCTAGGGCTCTCCAGCAAACTTTTGTGAAGCCTGTTTAGTCTTTTCCATTTTGCAGCATGAAGCCTGAGCTGTTCAGCAGGGGAGGACATGGTACCTGAGCCCAGTTTGGGTGGGACTATCCTGGCCCTTCTTGGAAGGCAGTAACTGCTGCAAAGTGCTGGTCGGAGCCTGCTCTTCACAGGCTCCCTGTGCCCAGGAAAGTACGCTGTGCCTTATTCTCTCTTGAGCTGCAGTTCTGCACCCCAAAGCCCAAAGGGAATGTAGCAATGCCTGTCTCTGCACCATGACTCAGCCGAGTCACGCCACCTCAGGTATCAGCTAGATAGGTGTGATAGAAACTTTTTACGTATGTCTCTTATTTTTGAAGTTCAAACGTGGCAGATGGCCAGATCATGCTTTCCAGAGCACGTAGGACACAGTGATTCTAAGTACGTTGGTCAGACTGATGTACCTCCAGGCTTTGATAGGCCAGCATGCCTGCATGCAGCTATGTGACTGAAAACAGGCAGGGCATGGAGTTGGACCTCTTTGTAGTTGTTCGTCTGGTTGTCTATCAGCTACTGAACAGACATAGCCCACAATATTCATCTCTTGAACAACATTCAGAGTCTCTTTGATGCATTTCAGAAGCTACAGTAGTCTTCCTAAATTCACATAACGAGGCAGACATGCAGGAGCCTTGTGTTTCATCCCAGCAGGGAGCAATTGTTCTTCCCTGGGAAGCTGATGTTCTTTCCCAGTATTTTTCCCATGTGCCTCCAATAACAAAATGCTTTGGCTGAGATGGTGTGATTTTCCTCCTCGAAGAGGGTGACCTAGTAGTGGATAGACCAGATGCTGCAGTCTTTCCAAGGTACAACCGTACCCCAAAAGTGTCTGGTAAGTTGGCAAGAATAATGATACAGAGATGCAGAATACATGGGACGATATTAGGAGCATATTCCCTCTCTGGTCTCAGATGGTCTAAAATACTCCAGATTGTCCTTGGACTCTTCCTGGATTCCATTAAAGAGAAGAGAATAGATGTGTGGAAGGTGAATCCCTGCTATGCCCAGAGGAAGAGGACAGGAGGACACTTTCTTCTAGGGAAGGCCATTTCATCAGGAATGCCTTCTCCATGGAGGAATGAATGATATTAGGGATGTGTAACAAACCCAAATGAATGAGTGACTTTGAAGGCAGAGTTCTGAAAATCCCTCAAGAAGAGGAGATTACCCTAATGGACCACAGAAGGCTACATAGCAGAGCTTATTTTAGGCACAGAAGTTTCTGGTACTGGGATAGTAGGCACTGCAGGGCCTGCCCCAGAGGAGTGGCTGCAGATGTGGTGGGAAGCGAGTCCTTATGAACGAGGATGCTGAATACTGGGATCAGTGCCACAGTGCTGGCCCTCAGGAAGGGTGACCTGCCGGCACAAGGCTGCATGGTCCCTTAGGCGTCAGCACCAGCAGAGAAGATGAGGCCTCTCAGACTTTCATCCCATCAAAAAGTGAACTTCAGAAGAGTGTAATGACTCCTCTGTCTTGACAGGTTGAGCACTGGAGGTGGCAACCACATTTTGGTTCATCTTTTTTCTTATTTTTACCTCTGTTTCAAGTCATTGGCATTGCAATAGTTGTAGATGAAAGGATCCTTTGAAAAGGTGTTACTGGGAGTTTAGGAGTTGAGGGTTTGCATCCAGGAGGGTGCTAACAAGGTGAAGCAGCCCAGAAGACCATGGCTTGACTGTGACATGCTCAATTCATGAGTTGTCTGTATTAAAAGCTCAGGAAAGAACAGTGTTGGCTGAGTTAACTCTGTCACTTAGATAAATGGCAAGATACTCAGGGCAGTGTCCATCTGCTGAGAGAAGGCATGTCAAAAGCTGATTGATCTGAAATCCCAGATTTAGCTTGCGAGATGCTCCAGGACCAGTGAGGTGAGTACCATGAACTAACCTCACTGAAACTTATGGCAGATAAAATGTATGGAGGCCAATGGACTATAACAAGCCATCCTTAATTAACAATACCATTATTTAAGTAATGCATGATCAATGCACAGGAAAAAAACCTATTATTTTAGGATTCCATGTAGTTAAGGGAAGAAAACCGCAGAGCCAAGAACACTGGACGTCCAGAAAGGATCTGATTTTGTGCACACAGGGTGCACATGCAATGGTGGCGGTGTTTGTGTTGGCAGTCATTTCAAAGGGACTTGGCATTACCCTGTTACCCAGCCTTAATTCCATGAAAGGAGGAGTACAAAAAGCAAGGATTCTCTTTGTTAGTGATTGGGGGAACCCCCAGCTGTTTGAATCTGAGTTAGTCTGATAATCCCATTTAAACAAATTATGTATGTTGAAACGCTGTGGATTTCTGAGATAAACAAGTCCGTCACAGGTTCTGCAGTCAGGGAGAAGGGAAGGTCTGTGTTTGATGCACTTGGGGAAATACATGTGCCATTTCTGGCACTGTAAATTTCCAGGAAATGGAACACAAGTCCAGATTCAGCCCATAGAGGAGGATTTAAATCAGCCTTTGGAGGTGTATATCTGTCTGTGATGACTACATTAGTTGGCATGAACCTAGGCCTTTCAGCTGTGCTGTTGACCACAAACACTCTGTGACATCACTGTGCATGAGCTTTGGTACCTAACCTCTCTGACCTGCCGTCCCATGCAAAGACATGTCCCTCGCCCCTAATGTTTTGCCTAGGCAATTTAGCGGGTAACCTTTCCTGGGCACGCACCTTGTGCTCACGCACTGCAGCGGGGCCCTGACCCTTCCCCAGGCATCAGTGCCCTGCTACGATGCCATAAATAATGGCAACACTGGCCCGGCCAAGGGTCGCGAAACGAAGTCGCTCCTACAAACGTTGGTCTCCAGAGGCGCCCTTTTCACTTACCTGCTCGCTATGGCTGCCGCCGCCCGCCTGCGTCACCGGCCGCGGGTGTGACGTCACCGCGCGCCCGGCCCGCGCCGGCATTGCGTCATGCCGCCGGGACAGAGGCGACCCTGGTGCTGTGGTGACACCTGCTGGTCCGGCGGGAGCATCGCCTCGCTGCCTGGCTGCCGCCAGGGGCGGTGACAGCGCGCCCCCGCTGCCACAAGGACGGTCCCGCCTCGAGGGGCCTGAGCTGCGGGGGTGATGGGGGTGAGGGAAACAGGCTCAGGGGAAAGCTGTACCTTCTATCCAGGAGTGTGTCCTCTTCCTTCTTATTTTTCATGTCCCGTAGAAATAAAACAGGAATGGAAAGAATTGTTATGAGGAGACTTCAGAGCCGATGGTTCTGGGTCTTCCTTACACCTCCAGTGTGATTGCAAGGAAGTCTTTGGCTTTCTGTCTCCGCCTGACTCTTGTTCATCCATGGGATGTGGAGAACAATGTTGCTCACCAGAGTTACCCACAGGGCTCTTGTATGTTTTCATTCCTTAGTGTCTGAAGTAATTTAAAATCCTCAGGGTATGGAAATGCAAAGTACTTGTGTGCTTATGGTTGACAACTGGCAACATGATCTTAGCATATCTGTGCTGCAACTCCATGTACCATCCAAAATGAGCGTTGGCAGAGCTTTCACATCACACCAAGTCACCGCTTAAACTGTGTCATGTAAGTACCTAAATCCAGTTCTGGACGCGACTTGACAGAGAGGAGCAGAACAGGAAAGAGAGTGACTTCTCTTGCTGAGGACAGGCTCCGTGCAAGAGCTCGGGCTGCCAGAGGTGCCTGTGCCAGAGCCGCCTATCGCTGCCCTCCGTGTTTTGAGCCAAGGCTTCGCCAGAGTTGTGCGGACACCTCGGGTTAAGGAGCTCAGATGCAGACCTAGGGTCTCCAACACCTTTCCAACTTGCCTCTGCCAGGGGTTACAGCCGTGGGTCACCGGCAAAACTTACTCACCCTGGGGCGCCACACAGACCGGTGAGACCGCTGACATCTTAAGGCCACTGTCATATGGGTCTCTCTCACATACGAGGTTGGTCTGAAATCGGCACTGAGGAATGAACGTGTGTTGCTTGACAGGGTGGCTGCAGATGCTGGGGCTGGTTCAAGCCACCTGGCCGCTGTAATCTCCCAGCAACATGAATCTTCCTGACTCCATTTTAATTTCCATTTTTTCGTCTTCCTGACTCAATTTTCTGCAAAATGTTTCCCCACCTTATGTGTATACCCAGGAGCATGAGCACTGCCTGTGCTTTTGTCAAACCTTTCCAGCAGCCCTGCACTCTCCCTTATCTCAGCTGTACATTGGCTAGATTTGAGGAACTTACATACACTTACATACTTATTTCTCCTGCTATCTGAATCAGATAACCACCCCAAGCACAAAGGGCTGCGTGAATGATATCAAAAATACCGAGCCTGCCATGTGTGATGCTGGACATCAACTTGAAGGTGTTAAAATCCTCCCCCACCCCCAGCCTAGCCTTTTCCCTCAAACCCTCTGCTTTTGTGCAGCCACCTTCTCTCCACAGCTTCTCAGGTAAAAATCTTTGAAAACTCTTAAATGAAAGCTACTGTCAGTCCAGGTATTAGACACGATGGGATATCTATGACAGAGTATTATCTGCCAGAATATCACCATGGAGGATGGTAAAACTCTGCGCCCTCACAGCACCAGCAGATCTGATGGGGAGCCAATGAGCCAGCGTCTATCCAAGCTCATAAGATAGTAATTATCCCTAACACAGGAAAGGAGAGTACAAGACAAAGTTATTATTAAAATCAGATGTAAAGGTCCTAGTCAAGATATTAGCAAAAGGGATACAGCACATATTATCAAGTTCAATAAAAGGACCCAAATGGTTCTGAACATACTTTTCCAGTAACATGAGATGGGGTTCAAGTTATATTCAATTCAAAAAAGGAGAAAGAAGAGCATACCGGTAGAACTGCATGCTGACTTATAGGAAATTATATTTAAAAAAGAAGAAGTCACCGTTTCTGGAGAACAATGTGAAGTTGAATGGTATGCAGTCAGCAGTATTAATTAGCTTCAATACCCATCTTTTCTGGAGCAAATTGAATGTTTTAAGAAACCTCTAGCTTTAAGTTGAAAGACATCAAATTTAAAAAGCTAAACCTCCATTAATAAGTTTTAAATACAGTTAGAATAATATCAAAAACTCAAAAAAGCCTCCTTGGATTAAAAAGTTTTCCAGAAAATCTGTGTAGGCAGGTAGAAGCATGCACTCACCCTTTGGAGCTGGTGGTGGCACTGCCCTCCCTGCCTCCCTCTCCTCAGTCACTGGCCATGGGGCTGGGACTGTATTTGCTAAGTTGCAGGTGGTCTTGGTCCTTCACTGGTTAGGAAGAAGCCCCAAATGCCAGCTCTAGTCAGGGCACAAGTTATTTCCAACAGGGAGAGCTGGAACTCACTGGGAGCCTCAGTGCGAGGGACTGGTGGGAGATGTGGCTCTTGGGCACTCACTTGGTGGGCTTAAGCTGAAGAAAAGCCTGCTGTATAGTTTGTTTTCTCCCAGAGGAAAGAAAGAGAGAGAGGAAAGCAGAGAAGCTGGTTGTTTCCCTATACAAAGAGAAAATATCTGCCATTTGGCTTGGTTTGGTTGGAGTGGGTGTAGCTTGCTGACATGTTCAGCCAAGGGCTTTCCACATGGGCATGCTCCTGCCTTCAGTCTGTTCCTGCCAGACACGGGGGCAGCAGAGGCAGATGAGCTGTCCTGCGTGGGGGAACAGGTCTTACAATGCTCAGCCACTCCGCAATGACGGGAGAGCGTACGGCTGGGCTAAAGGCGGGATGGTTCTGCCTGCAACACTAGTGAAGCCAGTGTCATCTGTATTGCTGCCACATGCAGTGACCTCCAAAGCACCTATGAGGAGAAGGAAGAAATTTATGCACGGAGGCGAGGTTAAGGCATCAGTGAAGTACAGCAGGCAGTTAGGAGGTAAATGACTCACAGGGGCTGGGCAGGGGTGGTTACACAAACAGGGAATGTCTTGTTCTCATAGCCTTGCAGTGATGAATGGTAAGAATTCAGATGAGGACATTTTAGACTGCAGTGGAGGAGTATAGCACTGTGCATTGAAGAGGACACGTTCCCATTCCTTTTCAGTCAGTTGTCTTATTACTGTTTGTCTGATGTTTGTTTTATGATATTTTAAGATAGGTTGCTGTTTTAAGGTTTGGATTCAATGCCTTCCATTTTTCGCAAGTGTTCATACAGCCACGTGTCACATAACCAAATCCATTTGTTAAGAAATTCAGTGTTCATAAAATAACCTTGATATTATCAGAATCCTTGAAGGAAGACAGCTAGCCAGCTGCAAACAGCTAGCTACAAATGTGTACACTAAACTCAAAACTGGATTGCAGCTGTTTGGCATTAACTGAAGCACAGTATCCTCTAGGTGGCCTTAGTTTCAGAGCAACACTTGGTGTAGGGAGGTTTACTGTGCACAGTGGACGGCCCAGGACACATTTGCCTGTCCTGGCGCACAGGATGCCTGATTCCAGGATTTTCCAGTGTTTCCCACAGGTAACTAGAGTGAATATCTGTACAGCACCTGGCCCTGGTTGGCCCCCATTCTGTCAAAAAATCTTTAGAGAATTAATAGGCATTTCTTCAGGGTGGTATCTCTCTTGTTCTCCCTTTGCTTTGTGCTGATCCTGACATCCATTTATCTTGGGTGAAGTGTGATGACTGTCTCATCGCTGGCCTTTAACATTTTTCCTGCTTGTAGTGGATCCAGAAGAATTTCCTTGTGTCACCTCAGTACAGCTAATGCTTAGAAAATGGAAGAGTAAGTACATTGTAGATGAGTGCCTGGAAAAAGACAAGAATGCCATCCCGGGGCACGCACACTACCTGCCTTAGTCTATTTTAAACACAAATACAGAGCATCTGAAACTAGAAAGCCACATTTTTTTCTTTAATTGAAGAGTTACACATTTTCCATGGGCATTTCAGCATCTGACTCAGATGCCTAAAATAAGTATGTGATTACATCCTTCACTTGCTGCATTAGGACAAGATAAATTGGATATTTTTATCAGCCTTCTAGATTTCTATTTCCTCTTGTTAAACTACTTTGTTCAGCACGTACCACCTTGTATTAACATATTCCCAGTTAAAACTGGTTATGCTAAGAATCTTATTTTATTCTTTTTTCCCTCCTTCTAATTATAGTCTTTGAGGCCTGCTTATGGGTTACAGCAATCATGACAGAAGCCTTTTACCAATATTTATTCCTTTTTAAATTAATAAGTGCAAAGTTTGTAAACAAAAATCACAAGCTTTCTTATAGGGCTTAGTTTTCACATGCTAGAGGGGAACCCTGGGCCCCTGTGTCTGCCATGCTTCCCACCTTCAAATTACATCCACCCTGTTGCAGTATCCTTCAGAACTATAATTTTATCTAGTCCTGTAATGTTATTTATTATTTTCATCATCATCAGTAGAGCAACTGCCACTTACGTACCTGGAGGAGGATCAGCATCTCCAGGCTATCCTCTGGCCTTAATCCTGGGGAGACAACCAGGCTTCTCACTAGCACATCCAGACCAAGGCCTGATCCTGTGGTGTGATTTCATTTAATAGTGCTTGGTAGATTATTTTCAGACATGAATTTGTCTAATTGTTCTTTGAATCATGTAAGCTTTTGAAACCCATGACATCTTGCAGTTAGTTTCACAGCTTAATTATGCACTGCATAGAAAAGTGTCTCTTTTGCTTCCCACCTGAGAATTTGATTTTATGCCTTCTAGATCTCATATTACAAGAGACAGTACATTACGATTCCCCATTTGTCTTTCCCATGCACTCATGATTTTCTCTCTCTGGCATAAACCTATTTTTCACAGGCTGAAAGTCCATGCACTCATTCCTTGTACAGAAACCATGCTTCTTCACCATGTTAAATTTCATCTTTGTAACTTTTCTAGGTCTGCTGTACCAAAGCTATTGATAAAACCTGTATATTGTATTTGAAGAGGTGCACCATGGATTTATAGTCGCATACTGATATTTTCTATTTTGGTTTCCTGTCCTTTACTAATAATGCCTTTTCACTTAAATAATGTATCGCCTGGATCCATTTGCCCCTTGGAGAGAGGAGGATGTCTGATCCACAGCTTGCTAAGTCTCATGCTACCCAAAGATTTAGGAAGAGTTGTGACAATAGATGCTAGAGAATAGGTACCCTCCACACGCAGTCCAGCACTACACCAAAGCAAATGAATTCAAACACAAGCACAGAAAGGATTTGCCCCTCCCTGGATGGCTATGATTAAACTTATTTCAGGAGCTTTGCTTGCACTCTGTGCAAATATGTACTTAGCAAAGGGATGATAGTAGTGTGTACGGCTGCCTACCTGAAACTACTGCCATGGTGCTTTCCGAGTGGTCGCCACTGCAGTGCAAGGAAGACCACAGCTGTTTAGAGGCATCACATCTTTTGTACAATGTTTGTGAAGCTAGGGAGAATGTTTTCACCAACAGCAACTACAGATGTCCCTTCCAAAATGAATGATTGAACCACACGTTTCTGGTTAACCCGCTGCTTCACATCCAGTTTCACTCTTGATCTCCTCCTCTTTATAATGGTTTTGATCCTGTGCTGTACACTGGATACATTTAGGCCATGAGTTTGTGGTACTAGTAATGCAGTCTTCACAAAATTAGGTTCTTCTGGACTATTGCCCTTAGCCTTTCTGTAGGTGTCCTTAAAACACTCTATATTCTCCTTGCAGTTCTTTCCAGAATAACCTAAACCCCAGCTGCTGGTTTCCAGACCATGTTTGTTGCACAGGAGATGCCCATTGTTCCTGGGCAGGTGATGTTGTGAATGCTAAAAATTCATGTGGGTTAGGGGAAGCCTGAGCAGAGTCATGGAGGAGAATTCTGTGGCCTCTTAGTTGCTTCAGAGCAGCCGCACTCCACCTAATGTGGATGCTAGCCCAGCTGCTGGCCACCACCTGCCACCACCTGTGATTAGAGGATCTTCTCTCCCTCAGCATCCAGCACAAACAGAGGGAAATGGAAGCATGTACGAGTAGACTAGAGCTGTTTTCCTGCATCCTCACAAACCTTGCACAGCGAAAGATGGACACCACCACAGCTCTACACAATTTCCACCTTGCAGCTGAATTTGCAGCACTTGTGTTACCACTGCTGGCTGAACCTCCACCAATGCCACCACCTAACCATATCAAGTGGCAGGAGCCAAGAGGTGCACTCTGATACAATGCAACTCACTCTTTGCCTGTAGACAAGTGGGAAGGAATGACATGGTTTGGTGACAGGTGAAAGAAAAATGAAAAAAGGGACAAAGAAGAAAATGAGAACAGATTGAGAGCAGGAGGAACTGCATGCAGAAGAAACATTATAGAGAGGAAAGGTGAATGAGTTTTGTTTGTGCTAAAAAAGGAGGCAATAAGTGGAGGGAAGGGAGAATCAGTAGCTGAGAAGGGTAGTGATACACATAAGAAAATAAGGCTTGGGGGCATGGAAAAAAATCTGGGAATTGTGGGATCTATTTTTTCAGGTGATGATTGTGGGTTATGCTGTATCAAGGTACTGGTTGCAGCAGTAGTCACAGAGTCCTCGACTCTTCCCAAACATAATGGGAGATGAAATTTTGGAAGATGGTGGTGGCAGTAGTGGCAATTCTCACACGGTTGATGCTGGTGGTGGTGGCACTAAGGGCTGCAGCCATGGTGGTGCTGGTTCTTCTCCTCCTTGTTTCTATCTCTCTTTACTTGGGTGTTAGGGGAGAAGAAAATACAAAGACAGCTAGGAGCAGAGCTTCTTTTTCAGCAAGTGTGACTGGCCTACAGAGCAAAACAAAGTGGGAAAAGCCAGTTCTTTTCTACAGCTGGCCACTATCACAGATGGACCTTCAGTCTATCCCAGTACACTGTTGTCAGAGCCCTCAGTGCCTCCTGTGGCTCCAAGGAGTTTAGCTGGCTGAGTCAAGCTCAGCTTGTTCATTGGTAAGAGCTGTTGTGAAAGCAATGAAGAGAGAAAGCCTGCCCCTCCTTCCCTTGGGAGCTGCTTTTAAGTTAATGCTTCTGAATTAATGCTTGTTCTGCCCTGGACCTGCTGACTTGACTCCCTGGCTTCGCCTCAGACCTTCTTCACAACAGGACTCCTGGCTGATCAGTGGCCTGAGACCGACTCTGATCACTGCCTCCAGACCTGCTCCTGATCCAGAATCACCAACTCAACTTCTCAGTGCCTCATCGGCAAGGCAGTGCTCCTGCCTGCGTCACTGTGACCCTCAGCTCCTGGCTTCCACGCCTTCCCTGGTGGAGCAGCCTGCCCGTGCTGCCCCCGACACTGTTCATGTCTTCTTACAGAGCTCTACATTTCAAATGGAGAAACTCTTAGACAGGGTGAAATATATTTTCATGTCAGCGGAGCCTGGGCAGGAAAGAGTTTTTTTTATACTGAGGATATTTTCAAATATAAAATTTATATATAAATATTTAGAATATATTTTATCTTGCCACAGACCTCAGGATTTTCAGAGTAGTTTTTTTGGTGATAAATCCAAAGTAAGCAACAGTTCAGGGCAAACCACATTTTTTTGGGAGACCATGGCTCATGTTTTTCTACCAGTGCATAATTAGTCAGCTCTACAAAATGCAGTCATGCCAACAGGCTGTACTTAAGGAAACATGGATGTGCCAGATAACCAGTAGCTATAGTCTGTACTAGGAGCTGTATATCCAAATGGCTTGCCAGTGAAAACTCTTTTACCTAGTTTTTCTAGGTTCATTCATCTTCAATATCAGCACATGACAGACATACTGGCTGAAAATAATGCCTTTGCTACTGGCCATAACTAAATGGTGCATTTCTGGATCAGAGCCTGGAGATGCTCTTCGAAGTGGAAATAACTAGGGATTTGAACACAAGTATGAAGTGGCAAGTGACTTCTAGGAAAGCTAATGTACTGGAAGATAGTCCATGAGGAGGGACTGGAGAAGGCTGCACAGGAGCTGAACTGGTTTAGCAATGACCAATTTGGTTTTGCTACAGGTCTCGCCACTTCTGCTCTGGATATCACATAACCGATGGAGGTTAATTTAAAGAAGATACTGGCTGAAGGAGACAATCAGTTTTGACTGAAAACATATTTACATGTGTGATGGAACTAATTTCACTTTAATAAGGACTCCCAGAGGTCTCCCATCTAAACTGTTCATAATTTTTTTCTAAAATCAGTGGAGATAAATGGATGAAATGCCCCATCCACCCTGAGAGCTAGCCTACATCAGGTCAACAGTTTAAAATGTGTCTGATTTAGTTTGCCACTGGGTGAGCCATTTCCTTGCCATCTACTTGTCTTTCTCTGCTCATTTTCTAATCCCTTTCTAATCCTTCCACTTTTCTGTAATACGCCAACTTTCCATCTTCACGTATTTTAACCTTTCCCGGCCCAAAAGCTTTCTGCTAGGAAATGCCTGCCACTGGGAAAAGCCATTCCATAGTCTCTGCCTTGGTGAGATAGACTGTAGGTTTATTTTTTTCCTCAAAATTCATGCAAATACATATTGTATCTGGCAAGCATTTTCATTTTCTTCATTGCTGATAATTTTTACATCGTTCCTGGAGTCTCTGCTTTTCAGTGTTCTCTATTGTTTCTTTCCTGATTTGTTTTTCCTTTGCTATTGTCATATATATGACATGTACATATGAAGAGCTGTGTGTTATCATATTCACTTTGTAACTATATTGTTTAATTCTATAACCATTGTGGGACAAAACAGGACACGCAGCAAGCAAAGCAAACCTGTATTGTAACATATTAGTCACTGGGAGGAAGGGTGCTTTTGGAAATACTGGCTCATTTTGGCAGGAAGCAAATAAGCAGGAATTTCAGTGAATCAGCTTTCAGTCAGGGAGGGACAATCAGGAAGAATTTGGATCAGGAAGAAGCTAGAAAAAGAATGAAGAGTATGAGGAATATGAAAGGAAAAATAGTTCTGGTGCATGTAATATGTAATGTGGAAGGTAAGTGTAGTATTTCTCTGTCCATAATGGGAATAATGAATGGCTCAGGCCATGAACTGCAAATGCTAAGCAGTGAGCAGCTCCCTCCAGACAATGCATTGGGACTTCAACTTTAGGCTCCTAGTGTCAAAAACCTACTCAACATGCAGATGTAAGAGAATGCTAATGGGCAGTGAAAATTCTGTCTTAATTAGGTGCCTTTAATGAAACCAGTGCTAACCCTGTGTGGGTACTCTTACATGTGAGTTACAATGGCTCATTAGGCTTAAATTTAATAGGAGCCAATATAAAATAAACTGAAATACACCACACACAAACTGGAGCAAGTGACCACACTAAGGCTTAGCATGGGTTTAATTAAATTAGTAAAAGATTAAACCACTACCGTTTCTTATTTGGAGGAGCCTTCCAAAGGTAGCTGAGGAGAATGGGGATCAATGTGGATGATTTGTTAACTTTGACAACTGTCATGGTTTTAGCTTGGATAGAGTTAATTTTCTCCACTGTAGCTGGTATAGTGCTGTGTTTTGGATGTAGCATGAAAATAATGTTGATAACACCCTGGTGTTTTAGTTGTTGCTAGGTAGTGTTTACACTAGTCAAGGACTTTTCCAGCTTCCCATGCTCTGCCAGGTGCACAAGAAGCCGGGAGGGGAGGGGGCACATCCAAGAGAGCTGATCCAAACTGACCAAAGGGTATTCCATACCATATGACGTCATGCCCAGTATATTAACTGGGGGGAGTTGGCCAGGGGAGGCAGTGATCGCGGCTCGGGAACTGGCAGTGTCAGTCAGTGGGTGATGAGCGGTTGCAGCACTTGTGGTTTTCTTCCTCTTCCCCCGGGTTTCATTTCTCTCTCTCACTATTTTCCTTTTCATTATATTATTATTATTATTATCATAATCTTTATCATTATCATTGCCATTATTACTATTACTATTTTATTTTAATTATTAAACTGTTCTTATCTCAACCCACGAGCTTTCTTGCTTTTACTCTTCCGATTCTCTCCCTTCCCACTGAGGTGGGGAGAGTGAGCAAGCGGCTGTGTGGTGCTTAGTTGCTGACTGGGGCTAAACCACAACAACTTTTTCACTTTATAATGAAAGTTTGGGGCACTTGTATATTTTGGAAAATATTTAATGCAATTGCTGGTTGACAGTGTTCATAATGTGTATGTCTCTGTGAGAATAAACACATTAAGTAATTCACTGCATTTCTGAAACATAATTTTAAAATACTGGTAAATGAGCTACTCATCCACCTGGAGTCATTGCAGGTTCACTGAGGATGAACCTGCCTTGAATATTACTGTCTTTTGAGGAGAGACTTTATAATAATGCAGAGCATGCATAGGGTCAAAACCTCAGCTAGCATCAGTCACTGTATCTGTATTGAAATGAAGAGTATCTACAGCTATGGAGTATCTTTTCTTTCATTTTAAAACATACAGTCTAAAACCCCAGTTCTCAAGGTATTATCTATCTATTTTTAGTCTTTATAACAATATTCTCGAAATTGGTCAAAACAATTAATGTGTTCAGATTATCCAGTTTAGATATTTATTTTGTGCTGACATGAATTCACAATAATTTTAAATGGATTATAAGGAATACTATCAACCAAATGTTTCCCAACTATAAATTATTAGAATATTTTGGGAAATGGATATAAATCACAATTTGGGCTTTTGGAACTAGAATTGCATTGAATAACATGAAATACATTCAAGGAATAGAAAGTGATACAACTAAAAGTAATATGGGCAGACCTCTAGCGGGTTTTAAGTCGGAGCAGGATCTCCGTTTAGTGAAGAAATTCAGCTCCTCTTAAGTGAGCCGGCACCTCCTCTGCTCCCTAAGCCAGGTCTCCTGCCCGGCTCACAGAGCTGTACCCAGAGGCCACTTAAGCCCCAGCGCCCGTCTGCAGCGGGGGCGGAGGTCCCTCAGCAGGAGGAGCTGAGAAGTGTGGAGATAAGCCTTCCAGGCTTTTGAAGCCCATGCCTAACTCCGAGAACAAAAGAGAGGTTCAAAAGGAGGTGTTAATGCTAACTAACAGCCAACATCTACATAATAATTGAGTGCTTACAACATTCACTGAAACAGAGAGATCAAGACCCTTTTCCACCTGAGGCGTCTAAGGCTAACGCTCCTCTGCCCTGTGAAAGTGCTAGAGACGACCTGGAAAAAGGACCGGTTTCTGTCACTTGCTATTAAAACAAACACAGCGGGCAGTAAGGTTTGCAAGATTCATGTGGACAAAGAGAACAATATGCAGGAGCCTGACTAAGACGTGGTCCAGTGACATTGTAAAGCTGCTCTAAGTATCCATTTAATAAAGCCACATCCATATAACATACAGAGCTGAGCTAGTGTCAACTCCCTTGCTCTAATTCGTTCAAAGCATTTTGAAGGGTAACTTTCTCTCCCTGGACTTTATGCTGGATCACATATCGTGTCTTCCCTAGGCCAGCATGAAACATAAATCCAATATAAACATTGCTTTGTATCCTGTGGCAAGTTCAACAAAAAGAGCAATTGCATGCTCCCACTGTTCTGGAGTGAATTTGTACTGTCAGCTCATCTGGTAATGCACAAATCTGGTCAGGAGGAAAATGGAAGCACAGGCTAAAGCGTATCATGAAAAGAATTCTTGAACGGACATGTTCAGTAACACTTGGTATCAAGAAAAGAGATTTAATTAGTCAGCTTAGTAAATAATTGTTATTAGGCTTTAAAAATTGTCTGGTTTGCGACAAGTGAATGAAATTCACATTTGTTTTAACAGTCTCTGCACTAAAAATAGAGTGCCTCAGGAAACAGTGTGATCAATGTTACAGGATGACATGGTCTATGATGTGTAAGAACCATGTTTTCCAGCAACATATTTCCTATGTTGGCATTATATTCAGAAAGTAATATTAGGTTGATCCATTATCTGATAATTTTACACCTTTGATAAGACATAGTTTTGACTGAAAACATACCAGTTGTTCCTGTATTGGAAAGTTCTGCAGATCACCTTTTTGTTTTATAAATGAGGATTATAATTTGAAGGATGTACAGTAGGAAACATATTTTAGAGAGAAAGTGACTGAAGAAATAGAAGAAGGAGAATGTTCCAGCATAAATTATACCATCAGAAAAGAGAAGAAAAAAAGAGAAAAAGGAAGAAAAAAAGAGAAA
This sequence comes from Morus bassanus, assembly GCA_031468815.1. Taxonomy (NCBI): domain Eukaryota; kingdom Metazoa; phylum Chordata; class Aves; order Suliformes; family Sulidae; genus Morus; species Morus bassanus. Next base: position 69,567,876 of record CM062571.1, read on the forward strand.
GGGTTTGCCTTTTCTCAGTCAGTGGAATGATAGAATCTCAGAACTGTGGAGGTTGGCAGGGACCTCTGGAGATCATCTACTCCAACCCCACTGTTCAAAGAGCAGGGTCAGCTACAGCAGGATGCTCAGGACTGTGTCCAGTAGTGTTCCAAACATCTCCAAGGATGGAGACTCCACAACATCTCTGGGAAACCTGGTCAAATGCACAATCACACTTATGGTAAAATCGATTTTTCTTATGTTGCTGCACAGTCTGGTGACATCTTCTCACAGCTCCTCTACCTGGTGGCACAGATTCTCAACAATGGCACATCTTCTGCAGGTTAAAAGATCACCTCCCGCTGCCCCTGACCCAGCGAGAGGCGCCAGGCACTCCCTGCAGCCTGAGACCTGCAGAGCTGCATCCTCCTCCTGAAGCTCCATGTGGAAGTTGTCCTAGAAAAAAACAGGTGGGAATAGAAAGTGGAATAGGTACTCTGAAACAATCTAATTCGTGGAAACATTTATTCTAGAATAAGAATGTTAGGGTTTTTGCCTTCTGGGCTAGTATATTCAATTTCCAAAACCTGCATGCTCTGTCTACACTACTTCCCCCCATTTGATTTCTCACCTTACCAGCTTAATTGGTGAAGACAATACAGTGTGACTACCACTATGCCTCTCACTTTGGCACTGGCTTTCCAAAGATGGCACAGTGGTTAAAGTCCTGCTTCCTTGTCTCTAGTAAAGTTAACATCAGGTGAACTACTTCAGTGGTAGAAAAGACAGAAGATTTGGGAGTATAATATACTGGTTAGTACATGGTTAGTTAAGCAGATGGCTTAGGTGGACTGAAGGGAATAAGAGAAAAAATAAGATGAAATAAAATCAGGATTAGCAAGAAATGTTTTCACTTTGGATATATAAACCAAGGACTTATTAACATTTTCAACTAAGAGACCATTATTGACCCTCAAGACTGTACTGACCACCAGTAAAGCTATTATCAGCATTGATTAATAACAGGGCAATGATGATCTAAGTGATGCAGAGTTTGCATGGTTATGTGCATCACATACAGAGTACATCCCAGAATGTGGAAACAGCTTCTGCTGTATCTTCTGGGAGTGCTTTCTGTATCACAAACCATGCCTCTTTGTGTATTTTTATTTTTACTATTGCTTCAGGGTTTTTTTTAATGTATCTGTGCTGGGTTGACCCTGGCTGGATGCCAGGTGTCCACCAAAGCCGCTCTATCACTCCCCTCCTCAGCTGGACAGGGGAGAGAAGATATAACGAAAGGCTCATGGGTTGAGATAATGGCAGGGTGAGATCACTCAGCAATTACCGTCATGGGCAAAACAGACTTGACTTTGGAAATTAGTTTAATTTATTACCAGTCAAATCAGAGTAGGGTAATGAGAAATAAACCCAAATCTTAAAAACACCTTCCCCCCACCCCTCCCTTCTTTCTGGGCTCAACTTCACTCCCGATTTTCTCTACCTCCTCCCCCCGAGCAGTGCAGGGGGGTGGGAAATGGGAATTGTGGCCAGTTCATCACACGTTGTCTCTGCTGCTCCTTCCTCCTCAGGGGGAGGACCCCTCACACTCTTCCCCTGCTCCAGCATGGGGTCCCTCCCACGAGAGACAGTCCTCCACGAACTTCTCCAACATGGGTCCTCCCCACGGGCTGCAGTTCTTCACAAACTGCTCCAGCGTGGGTCCCTCCCACGGGCTGCAGTCCTTCAGGAACAGACTGCTCCAGCGTGGGTGCCCCGCGGGGTCACAAGTCCTGCCAGCAAACCTGCTCCAGCGTGGGCTCCTCTCCCCACGGGGCCACAGGTCCTGCCAGGAGCCTGCTCCAGCACAGGCTTCCCCCAGGGTCACAGACTCCTTTGGGCACATCCATCTGCTCCAGTGTGGGGACCTCCACGGGCTGCAGGTGGATATCTGCTCCACCGTTAACCTCCATGGGCTGCAGGGGGACAGCCTGCCTCACCATGGTCTTCACCAGGGGCTGCAGGGGAATCTCTGCTCCGGCGCCTGGAGCACCTCCTCCCCCTCCTTCTTCAATGACCTTGGTGTCTGCAGAGTTGTTCCTCTCACATATTCTCACTCCTCTCTCTGGCTGCTGTTGCTTTTGCACAGCAGTTTCCTCCCCCCTTCTTAAATATATTATCCCAGAGGCACTACCACCGTCACGGATGGGCTTGGCCTTGCCCAGCGGTGGGTCCGTCTTGTAGCCGGCCGGCATTGGCTCTGTGGGACATGGGGGAAGCTTCTGGCATCTTCTCACAGAAGCCACCCCTGTAACTCCCCCCGCTACCAAAACTTTGCCACACAAACCCAATACAGTATCAAAGTCTTCTGCTAAAATATGTTTGAGATTTTTTACCTCTTCCAAACATTATTGTCAATGAATGCTATTAAAATAAAAGGCTTATTTAAAAAAATATCCTTTCTTCCCCTCTGCACATAGTCAGTCACCATTTTGAAAGAGGATGTATTGAGGCTATGAATAAAGCGAAAAAAGAACATGCAATAATCGGAGCTAGTGGAATACACTTTACCTCAGGCTCCATCCTTGCTGGGCTTCTGCCTGAGTGTGGCTTTTGGCTGCTGATGGACTCTGTAACATCTGCATTTTTTTATCTGCAAATGCTTCATTGCTTTTTAGTTCTAGAATATTTCTTCCAGCTGTTGTAAGCTGTTGCAACAGTAAAGCCCTGAGAAAGAGACAGTACATTTTACTGTTGTGGTTGCCCTCTTCTGTCTTCTAACAGGTCTGTAGAGTAGAACCAGCCACGATGGCCAGCTCCAGGGTCCATCCAGTCCAGCATCCTTGTCTGTGTTAGAGGGCAGAAGAGGAAAGTTAGGGAAAGAGTGTGTTAGAATGGTGCAAACATTGAGGGTTACTTCCCCTGATGTATTCTTCCTTCCTCTCCTAGCGCTTGGCTTACAGGCTTTCTGAGCCCAAGGTGCTAGACTTGGTTTTCATGCACAACATGAAAAAAGACTTCTTTTCTTCCATTCATGTCTAATCATTTTGAATGGTGTGCTCTGTAATGTCTGCAACCCCTCTCAATGAGCTCACCTTTATGTTCAGTACTGAGGTATGTTTTTCCATGTTGGGACCCACAACTTTGCTGGAAAATGAACTCCACAGAGTAATTATGGGTCTATCTGAAAAAAGGTATGTTGTTTTGGTCATTTAAAAATTTTTGCTCTACAGCTTCCTGTGCTTTCCTGTCATTCTTGGATTATGAAAACTAAGACATAATCATTTCTTATCTGCTTTCTTGGTACTATCACAGTTTTATAAACCTTTATTGTATCCTTCCTCAGCCATCTGTTTTTTTCAAGCTGAAGAGTCTTAGCCTATTTAATCTCTTTTCATAGAGAAGCTGTTCCATACTTCTGCTCATCCTAGTTGCCCTTCTTTTTATCATTACTATATCCTTTTAGAGATGGTACAACTAGAAACACACAGTATTCAAGATTTGTGGAGGCACAATGGTGTTGCATTCAGCAGAATGCTGTCTTCTATTTTGCGTTCTTCCTTCCATAGCAATTCCTAACATCTTATTCCCCTTTTTGGCTGCCACTGTGATTCCTATACACAGTGATTCCAGGATTTTTTTTTCCTAATAACTGATTGAGAGACTATTCTTGTAAATTATTTGCTTTTGTCTCTCTTTGAAAGTATTTGCAGGGATTTTGCCAATGCTTGTCTGGGCACTTCTCAGACCCAGGAACCTGATGACTATTGGGTAACATCTGAAGATAGTTGCGAATGGATGTGGAGTCATGCTTGCACTGTCACGCAAACTTTCCTGAAAGTATGCTAAAGACATTTAGGAAGCAAACTAACCGAAGCAGGCTGCCAGTTAATGCAACCTCTCAACAGCAGATGTAAAGATACTAGAAAAAAGTGGTTTCTTTAAAGGTGCTGGACAGTAAGACTGTCCTTGCTAATCTGGGTAGAAGGGCATGAGTATGCTGGAGGAAAAGCCCCAGCAGCAGAAGTGGTGTAATTTAATATCCAGGATTTTAGAGTTTACCAGCAGGACTCAAAACTTGATGTGATCATATGTATACATAACATTTTTAGCAGTTAAAATAATTAGCAGCTACCGGTGGTGTTTTGGTAGTAGGCAGGAATAATTTAAGAAAATAAAGTGCCCCTGCAGTAATTTGCCAGGTGGTACTTTACCCCCCTTCTCAAGAATTCTACAAAGAAATTCTAACAAATAATTGGCAAGAAAGATTACAGATCTTTTTTTAACTCTTCTCTGTTCCAATGTAGACATTCACTGTATTTGCAGAATAATGATTGTTAGAAATTAAGATCTACAGAAAATTAAGTCATTGAGTCTATACATCTCAGTCAAGCCATTTTAATCCACTTCATTTTATTCATCTGTTAAAGAAAGGCAATATTTACTTACATAACTCAGGAGTGCTGTGAATGATAATTAATGCTTATAAGCAGTAGTATGATTAAAATGAAGAGCTATGCACTTCCAAAGGATTATTAATTTTATTATCATAGTTATTACTGTACTGAGCTATTGTAAATTACTGAAAGATAGCCAATTACTGTGGATTTTCTTGAGATGACTTTGTAAGGTATTAAAAGGAGAGCGTTACACTGCAGAAAACTCATGATGAAGTTGTATAACTGAGATTACATCCTATGCCTTAAAATGGTCTTGTCCATACTGGAAGCAAAAGTCAAAATAATTAATAAATGCTGATTAGCACAAAAAGGTACTAATTTGGCTTCTCACTTGTAGCTACAGTGACTCATTTACCACTTGCTGAAAATTCCCTATCTCTGTCTCAATGATTTTTGAGTCATATGCCAGAAATGTCTGTAATTTCAGGAAAAAGGTTATGTCCAATGATTATAAGCAACTGGGTTTCTGCAGTTTAATGAGGGCCCACTTGTCAGCCAAGTTGCTGAATCTGATCGTGTGAGAGCTCCTGCCACTGCGAGCATGAGCACAGGTCAGCTCCTGTGGTCCAGCAGGTGATGAGCCTCTCGCTAAGCTGTGGTCACCCCATGGCTGCAACCGGGCACTCACATGCCAGAGTGGGACTAACTGCAGCATGGCTGGATCAAGAGATGCCTAGCCCTAATGCTTCCAGCTCCAGGCTCTTATCCTCTCCATTATAGGATACCTCCCTCTGTTAAATCAATCTGCCTGCACAACTGTGCTCTAAAGTATGCTGTGAAATGAATCCGATTAAAAATGGCACTAACACCATCATTTTGGGAAGAGTTTTGTTTTTTTTTTTTTAAAATGGGTGATTTATGAAGTTGGTTTTAGACCAAACACGGTGGCTGCACCTCGAGACTCTCCCCATGAAGATTTAAAATAGCTTTGTTAATATCCACTTTAAATGGTTATTTGGATTAATATTCTTGAGTTTCCCATGAACACAAGCCAAATTATGCTGAGAAGAAAATTCATTTATTTCCACTCGCAGTAAGGAATAATTTCTTATGCATAATTTTTGCCTCTTATTTGAGTGGCTTTCTAGACATTCCAATTTAGGTTCTTGATGAGTTGAGAATAAAAGATTTCCCTATTCTAAACTGAAAGATTAATTACAGAACAAAGACTGTCTGTGAAGAGAAATGTTATTCCTCGTCCTTTGCCGATGCTGACAGAAAGTAATTAGTTAGGAGTCTAATCAAACCCTGAGCAGGTTTTGTGGGGAAGGTTAAACCACCTCTGTCCTTGCTGATACCTTGCTGTTCTGGGTGCTGGAAAGAGCTCTAGTTTAACTGAAACAATCCAGGAACCTAACAAGACACTCTCCCTGTGACAGCAATCTCTGAAGTATTGGAAAGCATGGTCTAGAGGGACATGGAATTTCACAACAAGCTGGTGACTTTCACAAAGGGCTCAACCAGCGCAAAGACTGAGTTTTTTTGACTTTGTTGGGATATGCTTTGTTGGGATATGAAGCCGATCCCAACGATGCTGTGACTATTTCATTGTCAACAGGCTGCAGAAATGGGCTGACAGGAACCTCTTGAAGTTCAATGAGGAGAAGTGCAAAGTCCTGCACCTGGGGAGGAACAACCCCATGTACTGGTATATGTTGGGGGGCCACCCAGCTGGAAAGCAGCTTAGTAGAAGTGTACCTGGGGGTCTTGGTGGACACCAGGTTGAACATGAGCTAGGAACATGCCCTTGCCACAAAGAAGGCAAATACTATCCTGTCCTGCACTAGGCAAAATACTGCCAGCAGCTTGAGGGAGGTGATCCTTCTGCTTTATTCACTGTAGGTGAGGCCACAGCTGGAGTGCTGGGTCCAGCTCTGGGCTCCCCAGTACAATAGAGACATGGACGTACTGGAGAGAATCCAACGAAGGGCCACAAAGATGATGAAGGACTGGAGCATCTCTCCTATGAGGGAAGGCTGAGGGAGCTGGTACTGTTCAGCCTGGGGAAGAGGAGGCTCAGGGGGATCTCATCAATGTATATAAACACCTGAAGGGAGGGTGCAAAGAGGACAGAGCCAGGCTCTTAGTGGTGCCCAGTGACAGGACCGGAGGCAATGGGCACAAACGGAAACACAGGAGGTTCCCTCTGAACATCAGGAAACACCTTTTTACTGAGTGTGACCGAGCACTGGCACAGGTTGCCCAGGGAGGTTGTGGAGTATCCATCCTTGGAGATATTCAAAAGCTGTCTGGACCTGGCCCTGGGCAACCAGCTCTAGGTGATCCTGCCTGAGCAGGGAGGTTGGACAAGGTGACCTCCAGAGGCCCCTCCCAACCTCAACTGTTCTGCGGTTCTGTGACTTACGTTGTTGTTGATGACTGGCCTACAGGTTCATGCTAAAAAACCCCTCTGCAACAGGACAGATGTATTTAATATTGCATGGTGGACTTCACCGTATCACGCCTGTTCGCCCACTTTTGTCACCTCACTCAGCCTTTGCTCTTTCTCTGGGGGAGCTTGCCCGTTGAAGTGCCCAAGCAAATCCTTACTTGAGCACGTTTCACGGAAGAAACCACCTTTGCCCACCGCCCTGTGCAGAGCCTCATCCTTGCAGCCGGGCTCCAGCCGTTCCAGACCGACTGGCACCCCGCCGCGGGGGAGCCTCGCGCCCTTCCCCGAGGGAAGAGGCCGCCAACCGGGCCGCCCTACCGGAGGTGGGGGGAGAGGGGGCTCAGCGGCGCTCCGGGGCTCCCCGTTGGCGTCCCCCGGTCGCGCAGGTGACCCCGGGCGAACCCGACCCGGGGCAGGGAGCCAGCCCCTCCACCCGCCGCCGCCCCCGCCCGGCCTCCCGCGGGGCGCCCGCCGCCCTCCCAACGGCCGCCTCCACCGCGCGGGGGGCGGGGCTTGGCCCGCCCGACGTGTTTCAAACGGGCCAACCGCCAGGCGCGGAGGGAGGGCGGGCCGGCGCGCCGTCCCCGCCTGGGAGTTTAAAGCGCCATTTTGTACCGGGCGGCGGATATCGATCGTCGCTCCCTGCCGGGCGTGAGGGCGGTGGGGCGGGGTGCGGCGAGGCGAGGCGAGGCGAGGCGGCGGGCGCCCGGCGGCGGCCGAGCTGCGGCCGGCGCCTCTCCTCTCCTCAGCCCTGCTCTCCCTTCTCGGCGCCTCTCCCCGCCCCGTCCCTCTGCCTCCATGACCCGCTGTAGGAAGCAGGCGGCGCTGGAGAGAGGAGCCGGGACGATGAACCAAGAGGCGGAGAGCGCCGCGGCAGCGGCCGCCGGAGCCCAGGAGGAGGCGGCGGCGGCGGAGGCGGCCGGCGGCGGAGCGACGCCCGCCGCCTGGGGGCTGGAAGGGGAGGCGGAGAAAGTTGTGTACTCGCGCTCGCAGGTCTCCTTCGCCGGCACCAAGGCGCTGGGCGACGCCCTCAAGCTCTTCATGCCCAAGTCCACGGAGTTCATGAGCTCCGACTCGGAGCTGTGGAACTTCCTCTGCAGCCTCAAGCACGAGTTCTCCCCGGTCATCCTCCGCAGCAAGGACGTCTACGGATACGCCTCCTGCCGCGCCGTCGTCCCCGACCCGCCGCCGCCCTCGGCGGAGCGGCCCCGCCGCCGCGCCGGCAAGCGGCGCCTCCCGGCCGCCGACGCCAAGCGCCGAGCCGCGGCGGCGGGCGGCAGCGCCAAGCGGCGGAGGCGGCGGCGGCGGCGCAGGAGGGGACGGGGGAGGCAACGGCAAGCGGCCGCGGCCCCGGCGGCCGGCGGCCCCCGCGGCGGGGGGGAGGCGGAGGAGGAGGCGGCGGCGGCGGCGGCGGGGCCGCCGGGCGAGGAGGCGGACGGCGAGCGGGGCAGCGCGGCGGAGGGGGCCGCCTGGGAGTGCTTCGGCGGCAAGTCCCTGGAGGAGATCTGGAAGGCGGCCACCCCCAGCCTCACCACCTTCCCCACCATCCGCGTGCGGGGCAGCGTCTGGAGCCGGCGGAGCCTGGCGGCGGCGCGGTGCCGGGCGCAGCGGGTCCTCGGCGTGGATCTGTCGCCCGTGGTGCGGGTGCGCCGCCTCCCCGTGGTGCCGTCCTGAGGCGGCGGGGGGTGCGGGAAGGCCGGCGCCTCACCTCCGCCGCGGTGCGGACAAAGAGACCGATATCAGTCACCTGTTTACATTGCTTTTGTCTGGATCGTGTTCTGCTGCTGCACTTTATGGCTCGCCCGGGCGGGGGCCGGGCCCCCCAGCCGCACGGGGGGCGGCCTGCCGGGCCGCCGCGCACCCCAGGCCGCCGCGCAACCGCCCGGCCCGGCCCGGCCCGGGCGCGGGGGACCGCCCGGCAGGTATCACGCGTGGGGACCAAGTTCCACTTCCACTTTTTTTCTCTCCCATGGGGCTACCTCACTGGTCCAGAAGTCCACCCAAGAAGTTGTTTTCCAAAGGAACTTACTTTCATGCTTGTATAATAAAGCACCATCTGATTCTTGCTTTTTTTTTTCCTTCCCCCCCCCGCCCCTTTTCCGATGGATTATGTATGCTTTGTGGTGTTGCACTAGTATGTGCTCAGGGTATTTTTGAATCCCAAGCATTCCCAAGTTTCAGTTTACTCTGATCAAGGATGCGTAAAGAATGGAGGTTCAGGACTTGTGGCTGTTCTTGATGGTGCAAAAACTTTTTTAATTTCATGGGCTTAGTGATATATAAAGATGTATCGCGCAGTATAATTGTTACACTTTTGTATCTAAAGTCATTTTTAAAGTTTTCTAGTTGAGCTAAGTATTTGTTTCTATTGAGCACCTAAAGATAGAATCATCCTGATATTTTATAACCTTGTTTACTTTAGGGAAGCTCATTTGGTCAACCTAAGTGAACTTAATAAAAGTCAAAGAACAAGAGCCGTTTCAGTTCAATGAAACTGCACAGGGATGGGTTCCTCAGTGAAGTACATGATCTAGGCACTTAACATAAACAAGCTTAGAGTTTGCGGAGACTGTAGCTGCTCATCAAAGCAATCTATAGGTGTCTGGGGGTGAACTGTGATACGATGTTGGCGCTGATGGCCAAAAGTCAGTAGCTTGCATGACGCAAATATCACATTGAAGTGCCTCTCTGCAAAAAGCAAGACCTGATACTTGATCGCTTCATAACAAAATAGTGCTGGTTGTTCTTCCGCAGTTGTGAGATGATTAATGATGGATAATTATATTTAACATAATTACCTGCATGTAATTATTTTTATAAACATCTCCTGTGTTTCACAGTAGACTCTGATGTAAAGTTCACGATGTAGCTTGGCTATTTTGACTGAAAAATACTGTGTTGTCATTCTATGTGATAGGCAGTCTCTCTTTGATTTATTAAGGGCTTTCTTTAGGTCGTATGCCTTGCAGTTGGTGCATGAGGAGCAAATGTGTGTGTGAGGGAGAATGCGATTTTTTTTTTTTTTTTCCCCCCCTATGCTTGGTAGAGGAAAAAGAAATACTTGGTAATAGACAGTTTATGTCCCTAGTATCCTGGCAAATGAGACTAACTTACCAATTTCTGTGGTGGAATGAATGACTTCACAACTTGCTTATAGAATGGTTTGGTGACTCTTAAAATTTCTTTTCTGATGGCTGTCGACTCCTGCTGTCAGCAGAGGCAATAAGATAGCTTGATGTGTAGAGGCTGCTCGTGAAAACTTGCTATTGCTAACCTAAAGCAGCCAGCTGCTTCTAAAACCTGTTTATATTTTGTAGTTCTTCCTTAGTAAAGCTGCAAAGTTCTTGTTCTTCCAAACTAACATGTAATCTATTCTATATCCATCAGGCTTTTGAAATCGTTTACGTAACGATAGACTGCCTGCTGATCGCTGCAGTAGTGCCACGTCACGTTTCAGATGTGAATTAGGAAATGAAAGTTCAAGGGTGCATATTGTTGTGCTATTTCTCTGGCTATAATACCTGCTTAAATGTGAAGGTGAAATTGTGTTGATTTAAATCTCAATAAGACAAGCTGTAGTGTGACCAAATGCCAAGGCTCCGAGTTATTTCAGTTTTGACGTTCCACTTCAGAAATGCAAGTTAAGAGTATCGTTATTAGTTCTTGAAGTGTCTAGTTGATTTCAGTGCTCCTGGTGTTAGGTTGAGTTATTTTTTTAGTATTCCTTTGAAAGATCTATGTAGAAAGATGATAAAATGTAAGCAGTTGTCTTGTGCAGATTCTTCACTTAACTTGTAAACAGGCACAGGGCAGGCTAGATCAGATTTCGAGGGCAGAATTACGGCTGCCAGAGGTATGATACAGGAGAGACTGTATTAAATTTGTGCTGCCTTGTTTGGAGGCTTATCCTGAAACGTTCTGTGTGGGTACAAAATATAGTGAAGTAACTTTGACTCTGTTGTGTGACTCTTGTTGTGTGGGCTGTATGCGTAAGGCTTGCTTATTTTTCTTATGGTTGCACTTCGACTTCTTGGTTTTGAAGTGGCAGCTTTATTGGGCGTATAGTATGCTTTGCTGATACCTGTTAGCGAGTTGGATTGAAGTTTCACTGTAGTGTAAACTCTGGCAGCTGCATTTGCAGGTTCTTAACTGAGCTATTTCAGTCTGTGAAGTCAGTTAAGGGGGGGAAACCTTTAGTCAGATTTTCTGGTAAGTTATTGTGCTGAAGTAGCTCAGCCAAGGATCTGAGTACAGGACAGGGTGTGAAAGCTAACAGCCTACAGGGAAGCTAAGACAGCTAATTTCATGATCGTGTTCGTGGCAGTTTGTGGCAATCCAGGACAGGATTACCTCTGGTCCAGCTTCCCCCCACCCCGGCTTTTTCCCTCTCAAAGCTGCAACTCCTACCTACCTCTCTGTGCTCATCTGAGGAAGCTAAGCAATCAGAAAACTATTCAATTTTAGGTTTAGGCAGATTGATACCTGTTGGCTTTTGTTCGACTGTAGACCGGAGCTGAGGAAGGTTGGAAAGGGGTGTGCAGAACTGCTGCAATATTGATAATTTTAAGCATGGAAGCCTTAGGTTTTATTTTACATAAAGGGCTAAAAATGTTATTGTACTCTACCTATATGTATGCTGTTGGAGAAAGTGTAATGGATTAGGTGGACTTCTGGTCTGACTCCGTGTGGCTGCCAAAACCACCACATTCCCCACCCCTTATTCCATACCATTTACGTCATGCTCTGGTCCCACACTATCCGATACATCCTCATTTACCACCACCCCCCTTCCCATACTTTGATATAATACACATATATCATTCCCTTAGTCTGTGCACCACCCCTATAAAATGTTCACAAATGTCCACAAAATGTCCATTGAGTTAATTTAGTCCATGACTTTGGGCTCCGTCTGTTACAGTGGTCACTCAGGACAGGAGAGGTGGTGTGTTGCATGGAGTTACTGAGCACCGAAGCCAGCTCATGTTGGGTCACTGCTGCACTTGCACCACTACTTGTAAGGCTTGTCCTCCTTTGGTTTGGGTGGTTGCTGCTATAGTAATTCCTATAACAAGCAACTCAAATCCTGGGTTAAAGGAATTTCCATTACAATCTCCACCCCTGGTCCCTTTGGACCAGACCATCGGGTTTAACATTGCAATGAACTCCTCCTCTTGCCCCTGCTCCAGCTTGGTCAGACTGCAGTCTCTTAGGGGAGTACCTGCTCCAAGTGGAGCCTTATCTATGCACCACCGTCTCTCCAGGGGTACACCTGCTGCGGCATAGACTTATCCACAGCCACAGGTGCACCTGTTCCAGCGTGGCCTTCTCCATGGGCCACAATGCCTTCAGAGAGAGATGTGCTCCAGCGTGGCCTCACCCACAGCCACAGTCCCTTCAGGAGTGAACCCGCTCCAACATGGCCTTGCCCATGGCTGCAGTCCCTCCAGGGGTTTACCTGCTCTGTCGTGTGCTTATCCATGGCCACATGCTTTGAGGAGCTCCAGCATGACTTCATGCACAGCCACAGATGCTTCAAGGTGTACCTTCTTCAGTGTGGACTTATCCTTGGGCCACCATCCCTTCAGAGGTATACTTGCTGTGGCACAGACAACCGCACCCACAGACGCTTCGAGATGTACCTGCTCTGGTGTGGACTTATTCGTGGCCACAGACACTTTGGGGTGTCCTGCTCCGGTGTGGACTCATCCACTGATCGCAGTCCCTTCGACTCAAGTTCACACTGGAGTTCCAACCTGTCCAGTTCAGCAGCCCAGAAACAGCAGCGATGCCCTCACTATCTGCCAGCCCAGGTGCATCGCCATTGCTGTTATCAAATTGCTCCCAGGCACAGCAGAGTAAGATGATCAGCAGTACAGCAAGCAGCCACTAACGAGCACTAGACTCTAATACACAGTAAGTCAAGCAAGCCCCATGGCAAGCACAGGAGCCTGTCAATTTAATAGCTAAACAGCAACAGGTATAAATTCAATATAGCACATTCCAATTAAACCTGTTGTTATCTTGAACCCTTCAAGCCCCATGTTGGGTGCCAGAAAGGACTGTTGTGGTTTAGTCCCAGCTGGCAACTGAGCCCCGCACAGCCACTTGCTCCCCTCCCCTCACAGTGGGATGGGGGAGAGAATCAGAAGAGTAAAAGTGAGGAAACTCGTGGGTTGAGATAAAGACAGTTTAATAGGTAAAGCAAAAGCCATGTGCACAAGCAAAGCAAAACAAGGAATTCATTGACTACTTCCCATCGGCAGGCAGGTGTTCAGCCGTCTCCAGGAAAGCAGGGCTCCATCACACATAATGGTTACTTGGGAAGACAAATGCCATTACTGCGAACGTCCCCCACCTTCCTCCTTCTTCCGCCAGCTTTATATGCTGAGCATGACGCCATATGGTGTGGAGTATCCCTTTGGTCATTTGGGGTCAGCTGTCCCAGCTGTGTCCCCTCCCAACTCCTTGTGCACCCCCAGCCCACTCGCTGGTGGGGTGGGGTGAGAAGCAGAAAAGGCCTTGACTCTGTGTAAGCACTGCTCAGCAGTAACGAAAACATCCCTGTGTTATCAACACTGTTTTCAGCACAAATCCAAAACACAGCCCCATACTAGCTACTGTGAAGAAAATTAACTCTACCCCAGCCAAAACCAGCACAGGTGTGATTTGCGTGATTTAGCTGAGTGGTTTCAGCATCCTGTCATATGGGGCTGCTTCTGAGACTGACAAAATGCAGGCCCAGAATAAATCCAGTGTACAATGCCTGGTCTAGTTCAGTCAGTACAGATGGTTTCATATTAAACAGGAATCTTGCGGTAGCCTCTGTTGCCAGACTTCTCTTGCAGTAGCTGGTTCCCTCCCTTAGGAGCTCCATTCATACAATGACTTTGTGTACTGGAAGTTGTGCTATTTCCTTTACCAAATCTGAATTTTCATCCGGTCACTCAAAGGTTATTGAAGTTCAAAATGCCACAGTGCTGGGCGATGGCCCCAGACATCAAGGAGAGAGTTGAGATGACCACTGTGTCTAACATGTTGCCTAGTGTTGGCTTTACGTTCAAGAGGCAGTGCCTTCCTCTGAGTCATTGTACAAATACATTGTTCATGACTGGAGCTCATAAAAGGAGAAAGCAGTGCCTTGCAAAAATTTTCCTGTACTCTAATGTTGCATAGAAGTTTTCACATCAAAAGGACCAAAGTGTACAACTGGTCCTTGAAACCATCTGTTGCTAGCCTGTAAACAACGAACTCTGTATATGCCCAAACCTCATGTGGAGCATCGTTGTATATATTTGCTGAAGGAAGACTTGTGGTACTTATATTTGGCTCTGAATGGGTAGATGTTGTGTGTATCTATATTTCCTTCCCTATCGGAAGCAGAGGGCAGAATGAATCCAGTTTGTGGACTGCAGCTTTGATCCCAAATGATTTTTCACTTGCTGCTACTTCAGCAAGGCAGAGTCCTGGGCTCTTCATGCCATTTAAAACAGTTGACTTATGCTAATTTACAATGGATCGATGCTGTAGTTTGAGTCCAAAGTTTGCATGCACATGAAACCAGTAGTACTGAAAGCATCTCTATTTCCTTTTGGCTCAATGGACTGAAACAAAAATTTTCTGATTTGTATGTATGAGTCGAAAACACTGATTTTGGGTTGAACAGAATGTTTTGTTTGACCTGAAGTGCTCTGGTTTTGCTTACGTCTACAAATATAGGAAATCTGGAAGCAAAGGACTAGCTTCACAAGGGTCAATTGCCTCACAGAAATGAGGCAATTTATATCAAGTAAGATAGTAGGTCAGAAATCCTGGACTTCTAGAGACCCAAATTCCAGTGCCCCCACTGTCTCATTTGGAGGAGGAACTTTGAAGTTCTGTGTCCTGAGGACTAGGTTATAACAGCTTGAACTATTTCACTCTGTATAATAAATATTCTCTAAGCTAGAGAAAATTCCTGGATATTGGGGTTTTCAGAGAACACCTTGGTTCTTCATCTGGTATTTATTTTAGGTGAGCATAACTGCCTTAACTGAGGAAAGACTGAGGCAGACCCATTCCAGAATATTCTGTGGTAGGGGATCTGCTCAGGCAGTTACTCCAGATGTGTGCTGCTCATGATGTTTTTTTCCCAAACTATCCTGAGTTATCCAATATGTATGGTAGTAGGACTCTGTAGGAGAATTTGGAACACTTGTTATCCCTAATCAAAGCAAAGCCATTTTTCCGTACTGTAAAAATAAAGCATATTTCCTCAATGTTAATGCCTAAATATCTTTATAGAATTACAAAAAAATTCTTCTAGTCCTTCTGTTGTTGCTGCCATTTTCTTATGTAAAAAGACCTGAAAATATTGATATCAAGAATAAAGAGTCTTATTTATCCATTTATTTACTGTGAAACTCCTCAGGTCCCTGCTAAGTAGGGCTTGGCATTATAGGAGATGGAAGAAGTGAGCCTTCATTCATGCAGTTCATTTTTACTCAAACAGGTGTGCAAGATACCCAGCCAAACAGAAGAGTGTGTGGTTCCCTGTACTCTCCACTGGCCTTTAAGAAAGCTTCCATTCCAGTTCTCTTTCAGCCTCCTTATTTGAGATTATAGAAGATGAGACCTGATAGTGTCAAAGTTAAAATACTGCCAACAAGAAAGCCCTATCCCTTGAACTGCTCTGATCATTTCGGGTTTTTCTCCCCATTGCTACTTTAGGAATGCAGACAATCTGTACCCAACCTCTTTTCCTAGGCTGGTTTTGAGGAGAGAGACAGAGTGAATGGTATAGAGTAGATGGGAGGTTGAATTCTTGCTCTGAAAGACAGTTCTTAAGTTTTTTTGCATGTGTCTTGTGTGTAGCTGGCTGCTGCTTTCCGCCTCCTCAGAATCTTCACTCTGTCTTTACTCTGCCTTCAGCCATCTCTAATTGCCTGTTACTTTGCTTGTGCAACTGAGCAGCCTGTTTATCAGCTTATGTTTTCTGTGCCAAGTCAACTTGCTATAGGATGATCTGTGAAGATGGAGAAGACAAGTTCACAAGTACACATACTTGGAGTAAGTGTTATCCTAACCTCACATTTGGGCAGCAGTGAACCTTACTCAAAATACCAGATGCTGTTTCCAAATGGATGGTATTTCCTGGATGAGAGGTAAGAAACCAGACTGAAAGAACCTGGTGTGATGATTCCTTGTGATTGAGTCAGCATGATCCAAGATGCCTTTTCAAAGACTTTTTGAAAAGGAAGGAAACTTTCTTTCCATCTCCCCATGAATCCATACACTTAAATTCTAAAATGAAGGTACTATGTTATTATAGGTTTATTTTTAGTTTTCCAGTTGAGCAGTTGAAATAACAACCATTCACTTTGTACATCCAGGACTGTTAAAATAATTTATAACTGAACATGTCCCATGGCTCCATGTCCTGGTTTTGGCTGGGATAGAGTTAATTTTCTTCATAGTAGCTAGTATGGGGCTGTGTTTTGGGTTTGTGCTAAAAACAGTGTTGATAATGTGGAGATGTGTTAGTGTTGCTAAGTAGTGCTTATACTAGTCCAGGACTTTCTCAGTTTCCCATGCTCTGCCAGGTGCACAAGAAGCCAGGAGGGGAGGGGGCACAGCCGGGACAGCTGACCCCAACTGACCAAAGGGATATCCCACACCATATGACATCATGCTCAGTATATAAAGCTGGGGGAAGAAGAATGGGGAGGGGGGCATTTGGAGTGATGGTGTTTGTCTTCCCAAGTAACCGTTACACGTGATGGAGCCCTGCTTTCCTGGAGATGGCTGAACACCTGCCTGCCCATGGGAAGTGGTGAATGAATTCCTTGTTTTGCTTTGCTTGTGCACATGGCTTTTGCTTTACCTATTAAACTGTCTTTATCTCAACCTACGAGTTTCCTCACTTTTACTTTTCCAGTTCTCTCCCCCATCCCACTGTGAGGGGAGGGGAGCGAGTGGCTGTGAGGTGCTTAGGTGCTGGCTGGGGCTAAATCACGACACTCCATAAGATAACTGGTGAACAATGATCATGTACTTCTGAATTAACTGTGCAGTGTCGGGTTGTGTAGGAAGCTGACACAACACATTTCACCCCCTTTAAGGATATGTGTCTGCTCAGCTACTGCGAGTTAGTGGCACAGGCTGGGACCAGCAATGCAGGTTTTCTTGAAACAGAGCAGAAAGAGTGGGTTAGGATATGGCCTGAGCTGCACTTGTCCTTCACTCTACCCAAGCTCCAATGTAAGGTTCCAAATATCAATGATTTTCTAATTATCCAAAGTGTAATTACGTATAGCAAAGACTGAATTTTATAGATAATATATAAAATAATTTGTGAAAGCTTGTAATTAGTATTTGTGTATGTATATATACACACACACTCCCCAAAGCAGTTCTCTCTTTAAGAGACATTTGTTCTAGTTTTTTTTTGTCCAATGCCATTGTATCCAATGTGTATTCTAAAAATGCCCCACCTTTCCCTGCTATACAGGATCAGCAAAACTGTCCCAAGGCCACAACAGTCCTTCCTGGAATCTACCTTGCATACTTCCTAATGGTTATCCCATCCAGAAAGCACTTCCCAGTAAGATTTCTGTGGACTTCTGCCTTATGTCAAATCCACTAATATAAAAAGTTGTGGCATAATCTCCACTTAGCACCTGTAGTCTTGGGAGGTTGTGAGGGGAATTTACCTCCTCCAGAATAATGGGTATCTGATTTTTCTTTTGCTCTTCCAGTGATAGTTTGATAGAGGAAGCAACCAGAGACAGAAAATCTTAAAACCAATCTTTAGTCTAAGCTGAAAGACTGAAGTGCTATTCCCGCTGCTGTTGAGTGGCCTTCAGCAGAAAGGGTCAAACAGCTCAGGTAGAAAATGCCTTTCACTTAAGTACTTTTTCCAGGAAGAAACACAGAGCACCTTTTCCTGCGAAGGCACAGAAATAGTGCTGTGATGATTCTGAGTGGGCTTTGATGTGGCTGTAAATGTCAGGTGTGATTTTCTTCATATAAATTCTCAGTACTTTGTACCTTAGCTTATACTAAAGAATAGACAGTTTTTCTTTTAATCCCTTTTTAAGGAACTCAAGTTTAAATCTTTAAGTTAATTTAAGTTTAAATTTTTTAAGTGCTGCCCACACTATTTTTCTTCCCAAAGATGCATCCATTGTTCAGGAAGTTGTGCGTGTGGAACATAGAATAATTCAGGTTGGAAGGGACTTACAGAAGTTAACCTGGTCAACAGCATCCTCCACAAGCAAGCACAGATGAAAGATGTCTTGAAAAGTGGTCTTTTAAAGACATCCTAAGTACTCTTCTTAAAAAGACAGAGAAGAAATAGGGAGAGAATTAATCACAAACAAGTATGGGAGGGAAATATACTGGGTTGAAATCCACAATGAAAATATAAGGTGCCAATCTTTGACATTGTAAAATCTGTACATTGGGACCATAGTGTCATTTGGAGATTTTTATCTTCTCATCTTGGATGGTTAAATTAATGCTGCCAAACAGAAATGTCCCAATACTTATTTCTGGACAAGTGGGAAGAGGTAGAGGAGAAAGCGGAGGACATTTTTGTCAATTTCTTTTTTTTTGAAATTGTTCCATCTGCTTCACTGCCCTTGTTTCACATTCCAGCCTTTCACTTCAGCTCTATGTAATTTGACAGAATTCCTGAGTGCAATGAGTTGTGCTACAGAGAATATACCCTAGCTGCTCTTAAAACACATTAAGTATTTGAATGCTGATTAGATCCATCAAATGTGCTCATTTATTAGCAATAAATAATGATCCTTTGTGTAACAAATGTGCATAAATTACTTCCATCTGCACATAAATTTCACCTTGTTGTCCAGTATCTAATGGAAGCTGTTTCATCCATCTTTCCACCAGACCAGGTGTCTTTAATAATCCCCTGATGTTTGTATTCTTCTGAATTGGCTTAACTTTTTTGTCGTTGTCCGTTTCTTCACATCCAGCTTCCTCTTCCATATTTCCAAAGTATGCAAAAATCTCCTTCCTATTAAAAAAAAAAATTCATAACCACAGTGATCACGTCCTACTTGGAACAATTTGAATGAAACAAAACCTCAAGGATTTTGGAGGGCTGCCTGAAATGATCTTGAAAAGTTTGACTTCATGAAAAATGTCCTATTTAAAAGAAGAGGAAAGTACAAAGCAGCCAGTTGTTTTTGCATGATTTATGTTGTTGACATTTTTATCAAAACATCTTTTATTTTTGCAGAAAGTCTTTCATTAAACTAAATGTTTGGAAAGTTCAATTTTTGGCAAAAGAAGAAAAGATAACGGAGGTGGAAGCTGCTTAGACTTTTTTTTAATTATTTGAATAACTTCTATGTTTATAAATGCAGAACAATGTATCAATGAGCACTGGGAACTCAATTCTTTTCAGTGTTTTCTCCATGGCCTTTTTGACGGTAGGGCCTAGTCCAGGGTTTTGTAGGTACCTATCTAAAGGAATCATTAGACAGATGAGCTGGTCAGTTAGGCACGGGCTGGGCAAGAGGGTCCTTGTGTTACGCACCACTCTTGCATGCATGGTAGGATATTAGAATCACCGTGTTCTCCCTGCTGATGCTTAGCATCCCCCCCTCTCTCACGGCACTTCTTCCCTGAAGGAAGGCAGTCTGAAACCTGGGTCTGAAAGGCTGTTGCCCTCCTATATTGCATGCTGCACAGGATTTTCTCTAGGGCACAGAGTGTAAAATACCACCATTTCAGAATTACAGCTCTCCATCTTGCCTCGCTGGAATGCTGCATAATATCAGGAGCGCTAGACAAGGAAATAATATTTCATGTCAGCAGTGTTGCTAATTAACATGTAAATCATTTTGCTCGCTTTTCCCCATCACAAGATTGGCTTAAGAAAAAAAATGAAAAGATTTCAAAATTGTATATATACGCCTGCAACTTTTGTGAGTCACTAAATTTCATGCTTTTCAAGATTTTCTTTGCCTCCAAGAAGAACAGAATCTCATTTTAATTTTGAATGATAAATAAGTTTTCTCAGTCTAGGAATGGGGACAGTAAGAAAAACATCAAATACCATGATCCTGGCAATAAAATCCCAAAGAGTTGGCAGTCGTGGGTCAGAGAAGACAAGGCTTGGGAGGGAGCCAGAACCTGCCTGTGAACAGGAGCAGCAGGCTGGAGACAGCTGTCTGGAATCTGTCTGGGCAGCAGGCACCCCAGGAGATGAGAGAGTCATGCAGGGAAGCAGCTTTTTGCTGCTATGGGAGCCGTAACATCAGAGCTTGTTTCCACTTAAAGGGGTTTCCTGTTAGAACTGCAACTGGCAAACCCTGCCCATGAAGATGAAAGTTAGACAGCTTCCCACAATGGAGTTACATGAGCAGAAATGAGTTGCTGCATGTATAAAAGCATCTATTTTAGAGGTTTTGTTGGCATGGTTATGGGGTTTGAGAATGGGTGTTTGGTGGGTTGTTTTTTTTTTTAATTGATGAAGAGCAAGGCTATAGGAAAGGGAGAGGACACAGGCAGCAATGTAGGGATCCACAAGTTGCATATCTCTAGGCACAATTTTCAATAGTTGCGATGAGTTCAGACCAGGATTCCCCATGTGTTTGGACCTGTGGGAAGGTGCAGGTGACCTTTGATAGCAAAGCAATCTTCTCCTATTCCTATGAAAGCTGGGAATGCTTATGGAAATTCGTTGTAAACCCCGTAGGTTTGCAAAGCCTGGAGCACAGCCCATTCCTGGCTCTAGGCTTCTTGTGCATAGATGTCCCATCAAACACAGTAACCATGATTTTAGGGCTAGCTGGAATATGGATTTCAGGACATGTTAAAGAGGTTCAACCATATTATCTGTCCACTTTCTTTTCATCTGGTTTAGACATAAATCATCTGGGCTGTGCTTAGGAAGACCCAAGTTTCAGGATGTCTTCTGGTAGGCCACTTTAATTCATTCCAGCTGATGTCAGTCTGTCTAGACTAGATGAAGGAAAGCCTGGATCCATGTGATAGCATAATGCAAGTGTTTAAGCTTTCCCCACTCCAGGCAGGCCTGGAGTTCAGCATTCTCAAAAACAATGTGGGTGGTAAATGGTGCTGAGCTTCAGCACAAACTCAGACCCAGGACTGATGAACAGCGTAGCCAGAGAAGGCTGGTTGATCATGGAGATCACAACAACATCTGAGGATGTGATAGGTTTGACAGTATGTTGCACCTTCTTACTTGCTGGTGCCTGCTGTACATGCCAGTGCAAACTGCAGAGTCAGGCCTAAAGGCAATGAGTGCTGCTCAAGTAGTGACCTACTTAGGTGGAAAGCAGCATGTGAATGTGGTTACTAATACCATAGCTGAGCGTGAGTATTGTGAGTGAAGAGCTGCTATTCCTCAACCCATCTGATGATCTGCCCACACTCTAACCAGCCACTTACTCATTTTTACTATCTTCCCTCGTACCTGTCAGAGGGATCTACACCATCCAACTCAGGCACAGATATGTAAATGGATAGTATCTCCTCCAGTAGGTCTTGAAAAGCATCAGCCTCCCTTCCCTAACTTTGCAGAGAACATGGGCATTTACTTCCAGAAGTTCACTAATATTTAGGCATGAATTAAGTGCCTAAGGCTGTGTCTGTGCAAATGTTTTGGTTCAAAGCTGTTTTGAAGTGAACTCCCTGATTACCCCCACATACTGTGTGTTGATTTGGTATGCAAAATAGTTCTGGTGCCTGTGAACTAGCTTCCTTTAAGAGGAGGCTTAATCAGAAGCTTAAACCCAACTGCAACACCAAATGTGCTCCAACCCCTTATGAAGATACTAGGATCTGAACCAATGAGCAGGCTGCACAACCGCAAAGTCCTCCAGCAGGTACTGAACATACACAAGCTACTAGAAGTGTCCTGAAACCACTAAATGCTTCTGCAACATCCTGAATGTGCCTCCTGCTGTACAAAGGACCTGCTGCACTTACAAATTTCCTTGTAACTGCCAGCTCTCAGCTCTTTGCAACTCTCCTGTTCCTTCTCAATCACCTACCTCATCTTTCTTGGAAACCTTGACCTTCTTTATGCTGACTTCTGTTGCCTTCCCCAGTCTTTGCTATTCTTCTCTATTGTTTACCCTTTCCTACTGTTGTCTTCTGCAATGGTAAGATCCATGCCATCTGCATTGCAGAAATCCAGTGGGTGTGCAACTGGAGGCCATAGGAAACTGATGCGAGCCATTAACTGTGCTTTGAGAGGGCTCAGAGTGTATCCAGCAGCAACATAACCCAGTGGCAGTACCAGGAGGCTGGTAACTGCTGAATGGTGCCTCATTAAATTGGGAAGATGATGGCCTTGCTCTTGAAGATCCAGACAATGCCTGGTGTTAGCATGGCCAATGTGCCTCCAAGGCAGAGATTCAAATCAGTCTTTGGGTGTGAGCAGGCTGCTCAGCCTGCTCAGCACCAGGAGGAGAGTTTGGAGAGAACGCTTCTTCTGGCACTGCTTTGGGGCCCCTGGACTCCACCAAAGAGCCATGCAAGTACACGTCATCTACAAAGTGGCTGAAGGCAGGAGCTTTCCCTTTGCCTTTCCAAATCCCACAGAGCTGATACCAGGGCTGTGGCTGTGTCCCAGACAGAATATATGCCACCCATAAAACTGCTCACCAGCTCTCACTACTATTGAAAACCACTGGCATGTTAAAACACCTTGTTACTAGTGGCAACCATTTTCTGCTAGTCTAATTTTTGTCCTGTCAAAGAGTGGAAGGGGATAAAATAGCATTTCTTGTTTGCTTAGGAAGCTCCAGTGTCCTTTACATTCCTGCACAGGTCAGTCCCTCCTCTGCCACTTTTGCAAATCACAGTCATGGCCAGTGCATTATCAACTTGGCTGCCCCTGATGCAGAGGGTTTTCCAGATATCTGCCATAACCCAGTCTTTCCCCATGCTGGTACCTGTAAGCACAGCAGAGCCCACAGCCTGTCCAAGCACGAGGTGTGAGCCCCATCTCTCCTGCCTTCTGTTAACCAGCCACTCAGCCATCCTTATTTTCCCTTGGCAGAATTACTTTGTCTAGCTCAGAGATAAAAATAACTCACTGTTTTCTAGGGACAGGTCCTAGAGAAATGTTCTCAAGAGAAAAGCACTGAGGAGCAGAATAATGAAGAGTTGGTTTATTCTGTGATAAACCGACTACCTTTGAATATACCTGGATGGTCTGAGAATAAAATTGTTAGAAATAAAAAGCAACAATTTCTGGTTTTCTGCTCTGCCTTTTTTTTTTTTTGTTTGTTTGGTTTTTTTTTTTCTGTTGTTCTGCCTCTTGCAGAATAGGCAAATGTTTCCTGAGGACTCATACCCCACAGGGCTTGCATCTGTAAAGCACGGGGTCTAGCGCATCTTGTGAGAAAGTTTTGGCCAGTTAATAGGTCACAGACCAGAAAGATCAAAACCCACCATCTAATGTGATGTGGGAGGAGCTGGAAGGCTGCATTATGAGGAGATTATATTGCTCGTGTGTGGCTTCCCAGGGACTTTTTAGTTCTTGCCTCCCATAGTCAGCTACTACAAGAAAACTGGAGCCCTGTTGCTTAGGCATAGTTTCTAATAATTGAAAGGATTTAAATATAGCTGATGGTATGCCTTGGGTTTCTGAGCACTGCTGAAGAGCCTCATAACTAAAGGAGGACTTAAAACATTGAAGTGACATAACTCCCATTGCAGGTTGATATGTATTAAAACCAAGTGTGAAAACTGAGGCCTACTGACAGATCAACATTTTAAGGCTTGAGCTTATAACATTACTGGGAGCTACGAGTACGCTAAGTTTAGTTGTCAAACTTTTACACTCATATGTGAACATTTTGGTCTCTGCAAATTAACCTTTGCCCATTTCAGTGATGTGCAGAAGGTATGAAGCCTTGCTACAGAAATCATGGGACAACTAGAGGCAGGCTGGTGAGGTGCCTGGAGGTTTGCCCGGCTCCTTCTCCATTGCCATGTGCCTCTGCTGCCTGCCCCTAGCCGGAGGGGTGCTGGTTGCAGTGTGCTCAAAGGGTTTTTCCCTCTGAACTCAGCCAAATCTTCTCCCACCCCAGAGTTGGCAAGGTGACGTGAGGCACCCCACAGCATGGGTGTGCAGCTATATAGGACCCATTGTTTCATAACATGGAGTAGGCTTAAATGTTTTTCATCTTCACTGACCTCACTTCCAGCATCAGCTGAAGTGATTGCATCTAGTTTCAAGATTGGAAGCAAAATTATTGAGTAAATGCAACTCTAAGTTCCAAACCTGCATATCCTTAACAACCAGGGACCTGGGATCCTTTCTTGTGTCCTGTCTGGAGGCTCCAGTTCAAGCATTGCTCTGCTTGCCACATAGCTCCCTCAGAACTGAGTTTAAGGTTGGACTAACAGGTTGACGCTCAGCACCCTGTCCCCTCCCCAGGTCCTTCTGTGATGGTGGCTGCTCCAAAGCCTCTCTCTGTTGAAACTGCCCAATTCCAGTCCCCTTTGGTTTTACCTTAAATCAAATCCCTTGTTTATTAACCAAAACCAACCTGTTTATACTGGGGTGACCAGGCATCCCCAGAGAAACAGTTTTTCCTTCTATCCCACAGACATTTTCCGGGCTGTTGTTTTGTCTGGGATTTTAAAAACAGCAATTTGGTATATATTTTCTTCTTGGCTGCCCTTCTCAGAACATGGTCATGGGAATCACCTGCTGCCCCCACTGCCAGAGAGTGGTGACAGCGTGCAGAATTCAACACAGACAGCATGTCCCACGTCCTATTCCTTTTCTTCTAAAATCCTGTCCCTTAACATATACCAATTTTGGCCTTTTCCATTTCATTCTGTGCAAATGCAGTTTTGATGTGCCCTATCATTGTAGGTTCAGAAAGAGAAAAGCAAACATAGCCTGTGGGGCTCTCCTTTTTCTTGGTTTGGCACTTGTGTGCATATGTCTCTTGAGCTCATCAGTTGCTACACTCCTTCCGGCCAAGACAGCGCTGGTATTTGTTCTAGAGGTTTTCTGGGTGTTACCACATTCCTAAAGACTGTTCTTCAAAAGATGTATCACTGCATGATTCATTGCTTTTGCATCCTCCTTAGCTGTTGGTTTTAGTTACCCAGCTTTCTATAAGCTTACATTGTGCTCTTTTTATGCCTTTTCCTTTTCCACACTTGTGATGAACTTAGGGGCTCTCAGTGTGATGCATTGCCTTCTGTCTGCAGAGAAATGTCAGCGCGACATCCATGGGTGGCACTGGTTCAAGAAGGATGCATGAGGTGTTCTGATCTGAATGCTCATCGCATCTCTTTGAGCTAAACATGGGGAAGCCACTGTGGTCACCACAAAAGCTGTGGGGCTTGGGGGCATTGCAAGGAGATGGAGAGGAAGGGTTTGTGGCTACGACAGTGCCTTCGCATAATTTATTACCGAAAGACTTGACTACACATCTCAGCCAGTTTAAACAAAATAGAGACGTGATGGATTTATGCACTGGTGATATCAAACAGCGCAATTGTTATTTTCTGTCTCGATTCCCAGTCCTTGTCTGTCCCCATCGTCTGACCCCTGCCGCCTGCTGATGCACATCATCTCCCTCTGTCCAAGGCTGAATTCCTCAGCACTGGAGATAAGGTGTCCTTGGTCACTGGCCCTCTCCTGTGTAATGGCTTACTGGGAAGCCATTATTAGATATGACAGAGATCTGTCAGATCTCTGTCAGATCAGATCTCTGCTTCAGGAATATGGTTTTGGATGCAATAACCTGGAACAAAGAAAAAAATAATCCACAGGAAAAGAACCACAACAGTACAGTATCTGCCAGTGCTCTGGGTGGTGAAAGGCAGGCTCCAGTGATGATAATCCTATGAGACAGTATTGTGTTTGGCACTCAGACACTTGCGTGATCTGTGTTTTGGGAATCCCTTAGCAAGATGAGGAAAGAGTTTCCAATCTCAAAGGAAAAAATGGCAGAAACTGGGAGTGAAAACCCACCTTGTTTAATTTATGGCACGTCCATGTTTATATCCTCCATAAATCATGGAGAAGAAGGGGCCAGTCATCGCCCTCCCACTCACCTTTAAGCCACAGTGTTCCTTTTCTGCAGACTCAAAGTTCCAGAGAAATATGATTTATCTTCAGAATTTATGTTTGGTTTTGTTGGTGGGAGAATTCTTCCCCTTTCTTAACTTCAGGGAGAATGAATCATTGTGCAGTGGGAGGCTTGGACACGAGGTTGAACAAGAATGAATTTCTTGTTTTTATGAACTACAGAATACAAACCCCAACACCTTTTAGTAAATATTTGTTCATGAAGTTTTCACAGTCTTTTGTTACAGCTGAAACACTAATAGTCCACATTGCTTAAAAGTATTTTAGGAGCTTATAAAGATTTTATTTTGTAAGTATACAATCATCTCAATTCTAACCATGTATCTTCTTCCATTTGCTGTTTTGATATTTTTATTATAAAGCGTTCAAAATTGGATAAAAGCCCATTCTAAAAATTTTTAAAGTTCTGTTTGAAAAGGTAGCAATTTTTCATATATGCAAACCCTAAAAAACTTCAATTTATATTTCACATATCAGCACACAAACAAAACGCATTGTAGAACCTTTGCTAGATGCAAAATGTTTTGACTCAAATAGCTGGTGATGAATAGCGATATATATATATATATACGTGTGTGTATATATATAAAGACAGATTTGATGTGTGGTGACTGTAGCATGTCCTCAATCAAATATCATTCAATTACAAGTCATGATGCATCTACTGTCTGAAAACAACATACTGTTTTAAGAAATTAATGCTACAAATGGGGAAAAACCCCAAGTTTTGGATTTTTTACACATTTGACGATGTTTTGCATTGTCATTTTCACTCTTTCTTCTCTATTAGAAAGTAGTGAATAAATCTCTTCTTTTCTTATATAATCAGAGAAACATTCTTACATACAGAAATGAGGTTGAAAAATTCCCGAAGTTTGCAAGGAATCCAGAAGGCAGACACAGGACTAGTAAACATGCTGAACTGTCTTTAAAAGCTGATAAATTTCAATTTGCGTGTGCCCATTGAAATCCATGTATAACCTTGCTATGGCAACAGCATTGCTGGGGAGAATTAACATAGAGATAGACTTGGTATTACTTTAGGTCTTGTTTCAGACTGCTCAAATAACAATAGCAACAGAATGGAAGTGCCCTTTGTGCCAAGAACAATAAAGTGGATGCACAGAGTCTGAGAATTCTTGGCAACAAATACCTCACACAAATTAGGCTCTAATATGAAGTATTTTTAGATTTGGATTCCTTTCATTGGATGTGTAAAGGATAAGACTCCTTGGAGCAAGTCCCCAGTGCTCTTTTCCCCTTTCTGGAAAAGAGTACAGTTCTTGGAAGTAGGGTCTGCCTTTCATTGCATGATAAATTCTTGTTCATTTTAGTAAAAAATGTTGTTTTTCTCTTTTAATTTCAGCACAGAAACTCAACACTCAAATTGTGATATACTGACAGACTCAAAAATGTGGTGAAGGATTGGTGAGAGAAGACTTGGCTTTCCTTGAAGTCTCCTGGGGAACTCCAGTTATTCAAGGATATCATAATGTTCAGCGTTTTTGATGAACCACAGAGCACCTTCAATGAGCAGGTTTGTGTGGGTGGTCATCACGTTGCTACCTCTGATAATACCATCCTACATCTCAGATTTTTTTTTTGCATTGTAGCACCAAGAGTTCTATTATTATGTGAGACTAAATTTTTATTAAAAGAGGGGGGAAGAGTACATGCATAACCCCTACAACTGTGGAGCATGTGATTCCAACCTCTTAAAAAAGAAGGCAACTCTGATGTTTATTTGTTTTAAATTTGTATGGTTAGATCAAGCACAAGATTTTCAAGATCTAGGTGGTTTTTTTGCATGGCATATTGCTCTTCTCCTCCTTAAGAAAACTGTCTGATTCTAGAGAGAATTACCACAAAGTAAGAGCTAGACTCAACCATGCTTTCGCAAGGATTTCATTGTCTTTGTTTTCTAATTCTTATCTTAACTACAACATAGCCATGGTTCCTGGGTAAGAAGGATGATGGTTTTCATTCTGTTCTGCACAGAACTCCGTTCTTCTCCCACTGAAATCAGTGATGAAAATCCCTCTGAATTCAGTGGAAGCAGGGTTGAGCCAGCGGATTGTAACAAAGGCAGTATTGTTCAGCATTGCAGGGGTCTGGGATGCTGGTGATGTCTTTCGTCTTTGTTCTCACTTCCTCTGGCTCATTAGGGCTGTGGCTTTTGGTTTTTCAGCTCCGGGGCATATATCTGCTATTGGGCGTCAGCGATGTTTTGTGGGCTTTGGTGCTTACTGCACTACAAGGCAGATGTTCCAGCAATCCTTTCAAATGCGACATCTCTTGCAAGGGAGTGGGGTCTCTGCTCCTATTTTTAAATGCACGAAATCTAAGATTGGGTTTGCATTCCACTCTAGATTAGATTTGCATGATTTGTTGATTATTTTTGCCTGTTTTTTTTTTTTTAATGCCAGAAATAAAAGGTAACTTAAATCCCAAGAGGCTGCCTTAATTACCTGCGTTACTCTCATCTTTCTTGATGTGTCGATCATCAGTGTGTTTCCTTCACACAGGATGTCAGCAGGCTTGATTTCCTATGCTGAAGTTGTAGTAAAATAGCATAAAGAGAGTCTGGGAAATTGAGAATTATGGGAGGTATCAAGATCTCAGTCTTGTAAGAGGTCCCTGGAGGAGCACTGATCTGTCATTCCAGAGACCAGATAAAAGCACTAACACCCTGGTTAAGTAGGTGCAAGCAAGTCCCAGAAAGTATTCAGGCAACTGCAGTGGAGAAAGGGGACAGTCAGTGTCAAGGGGATAGTACGTATTTTTTGTAAGCATATGCTTAAGCTTTCAAAATGTATATTTTTAAATTTTGATGGGTAATGATACTGATTTTGCAGGCTAAACTATTAAAATTAATTACCACCTATTTTCATTCTTTATAATTACTGTAAAGGTTAGAGAGATATATTTATTCCAAATTAGATTTTATTTGCGTGCTCAAGTACGTGTTTCGATTAATTCTACCTGAAGTGGATGAACTATTTTGGTTTTATGAAGCAATCTGGTCAAATTTCCCAACTGGGCATTTTAAAAAGAGGATTCTGAAACATCAAATGTGCTAGTTATCCCTTGATGAAGAGACCTTTCCCCTGCAGGGAAATTTGCATTTATTGTTGTTCATTCCACATTTCAAAAGCACTTCAGCTATAAATTGCAAAGATATAGTTCAAATACATTTTTAATTACTACTATCATTTCCGAGGCTCTCAGAGGTGGCAGCTAGTTTGTTGAAGCGTCGTCATATCTGGGTGCATCTGCTACTAGTGGAAGATAAAAAAAATGTCTCCCTGCTTTGGTATTTCCAGGTTATAAATTAATTTCTAGATTTCATTTCCAATTTCTCCTGTCTTCTCCTTGCAAGACTGTATGGCAGCTAGGGAGGTCTTGTCCCCCGCTGTCCCCAGCTTCCCCCAGAGCCCTTGGGGAGCCATGGCTGTGGACTGTGCCGGCTCGCTCTCCCTGATGGGTCCAGATGCTGTGGTTGTGCAAGACCAGCCCTTCCTTTGCACTCTGACTTGTGGTCCCCAAGGATGCAGGGCGAGGCTGGAGCATCTCCACAGCTTGGGATGGAGCCCTTCCTGCAGTGGTGCAGGTACCGCTGCCCATGCCCTGCCTCTTCTGCAGCACGTCTGACTCCGGTATCCAAGGTCAACAACCACACACTCCTTTTAAGCTGCCAGTGTTACAGAGCCTGCGTATTGTATCCTGCCTTGGGAGAGTTGGAGGAAACAGTGTGAAACCTGTGTTTATAAAAGGATGTGAGATATAAACTAACACTCCCTTTCTGATATCTGAAGATTTATCTCTCAGTAAAATTCCTCAAGGGAAAGCTGCAAAAATTCAACCTCAATATTAATTAAGAACCCATAAACTCCATTTATCTGAATTTACATATGGAAGAGAAGGTGATATGATAAAAGAGAGATTTAACTATACATCTCTCTGTGCAAATATAAACATAGTTTTCCCTGTGTTTATGCTATTCTGTCAAACACATTGTAATACAGAAAAGGGACACTTGGACCCTCGAGCACAGCTCTGTGCCAGGTCTGAGCACTTTGGCAAGCGCAGTAGCTGCAGCATACATGGTAACAGGGACTGCTCTGCAGATGAGGGCAGGAGCTATGATCATGATATGGAAAGAAAATCCAGGGCAGGATTTTGAGTGGGAAGAGCTGTGGTCAAAGACGGGAGATGAGCAGTCAGGGAGGAGGATGTACAATTATTCTGAATGAGAAGGAAACACTGCCTGAGCAGCAAGGATGAGTAAACAGGATAATTACCAGGAATTTACAGAAGTATTAGTGCAATCATGGGATGGCCTTTGTCTGAACAGAGAGAGGGTGGTGGAAGAGCCAGAAATAAGCTCCAGGTTAAGAGCTGTAGTGATGGAGAATTTACTGGAGTTTTAATAGCTGTGGAGAAAGGGGGAAGAAGGAAAAATACGAATTCAGTCTTGAGATATCAGGACTCCTTGCAGGACAAGAGAGCGAGGAAAAGATGTGGGTCTGGCTACTCACTCACAGTTGCTGGTTCAGATGTGATAGTTATAACTGGCAAAAAGGATTTAGATAAGCAGGTATAAAATGAATGTGGGGTAGCATCTCCATCAAAGATAATGCTGAAGTAGAAGACAAAAGAAAAAACAGGAAGAAAATCTCAATGAGCAAAGGATACACCCAGCTGTCAAAGGTGAGGGAGAAGTAGGGAAAAATGAAAAAGCAACTCTTGTTCTCAAGAAAGAGGTGGAGGGGCTGCTTCAATGCCCCAGAGAGGGAGAAGCTGGTAAGACGAAGAAAAGGAAGTCAAAATACTGGAAGCAGAAGCCTTGAGGTTTTGAGAAGCCTGGAGATGAGGGGGAGGAGAGAGAGCAAGCAAGCAAAGGAGGTGGAGCTGGGCAGGCAGCTAAAGCCTCCTAGACTCACAGGGAGAAGAAACCCAAGAAAAAAACTGGTTAGTGAGAGTCTGAGAGGAAGGGCAAGGGGAGAGTGGGAACACAAGCTACAGAATTGCAGCTGGAGTGGTGGATTGCACCGGGGACAGAGCAGGGGAGCAAGTTTGGTAAGGCATCCTCACAAAAAGCCTTTTCCTTTTGTGTCTGCACATGCCCTTTTCTATCAATTTGATGAAATTAAACGATTGATCTTGTTATCCAGGTGATGAGTGGGTGCTGATGCATAGCCCTCAGGAGCATGTAGAGCCTATAGGAAGAATTGATTTATGGGTCAGTGGCCAAAATTTTTAAAAATCCCTAAAAGAACAAGCAGTGTCATCCTGAACAAAGCTTATCTTTGCCCATTTGCTTTTTTTTTTTTTTTTTTGGTGATGAAAGAACAAGAACAGAAACAAAATTCTCTGCATCTGATGAGAAGAAAAATGTCTGATTTCAG
The DNA here is from genome assembly GCA_031468815.1 of Morus bassanus. Classification (NCBI taxonomy): domain Eukaryota; kingdom Metazoa; phylum Chordata; class Aves; order Suliformes; family Sulidae; genus Morus; species Morus bassanus. Next base: position 69,599,217 of record CM062571.1, read on the forward strand.
GAACTCATAAGGAATGCTGGAGGAACGAAGTGGTGAATTCTTCCTCCTGCTGCCACTGCAGGAGCTGGAGCCTTGCTGTCCCCTGCGGGAGAGCACAGACCACACGCTGAGGAGCAGCGCTTTGCTCCTGCCAAGAGCAATTTGACCCTGCTGATCTCTGGTGACTCCCTAAGCTCTGGGCTGGCGAGTCCTCTGCCCACCATGCTTTGTGCAAGGCACAAAGTCCCACCAGCGGGGACTGATGTGTGTTATCTGCCTGGGCTGTTCTCCTTTCCAGAGGGAGATAGGCAGGTTTGCACCCACTGGCTGCCCAGTTCAGGCCGTGGTTGTTAATTAAATTCCTCCATTATTCACAAGCGGACATTGCAGGGTGGTGTTCAGCAGTAGCTCTCGCTCCCTGTTGGCAGCCAAAGCTAGTCCACAGAAGAGTTGCTGGACAAAAAGCAAGTCAGAAGGAAGAGAATGACTTTGTGGCCTGAGCCTGGTGTGATGTTTGAAGACCAGGGAAACAGGTAACATGTTTTAAATGGACTGATCTTTTTTAAGGCAACATAATTACTTGGGATGTCTAACATAAGAAGCCACCCTGAAAGAGGCACAGGACTCCCTCACAGCTTTCACACCGAGTCCAGTGGATACTGGGAGGTGGCTGGAGCAGTACAGTTAGCAACATATGGAGGAGATGAAACAGCACCTAGGTGCACACTTGGTTGGTGGGGCTTGGTGTCTCCCTCTGAGAAATTCTTATTAGCAAGGACCACAGGTTCATTTGCTGAGCTCATGGTGCTTTGGGGCAGCAAATAGATATGCTGGTGTCTAAATGTGGTGCTCAGAAAAGAAGAAATTAAAGGAGATCCTAGGTCTTGCTCTGTGCCCTGCCTTCCTCACTGCTCTGAAGCTGTAGAGCCTCTTGCACAGGCAGTGGGCAGTCTGCCCGCTGGAGGAAGCAGGATTCACTCCTTTGCGTGGCTGTCTGCATCCAGCAATAAAGAGGTGCTGGGTTCCAGTCTCCAAAGAGCACACCAGCAGCCCTGTTTGGTGAAGAGCCCCTCCAGCCAGTGCCAGGGACCTCACATCATCCCTGCAAGCCCCAGCCACATTCCCCAAGGCAGCTGTTGCTCTTCAAGCATGGTGCATTTCTTGGGCTCTGGACAGATTTATGTAGACCTGCCAAGCATCTCCCCATGTGTGTGGGCCATGTATACCTGGCCCTGGCTCTTGCTGTTCCTCTCCGGCCCTGGCAAGGTGCATTTGCTTGATGCTTCCCCAAATCCACCACAGGCTTCCCCTTATCCTAACTGCAAACTCCGCACTCAGGGCTGAGGCTGAGGAGGCATGAGCTCTTGGCCAGTTGTTCCATATGGTTTGACCTCCCTGGCTCTCAGCACCGTCCCTGTTCAGCAGAGCTCAGAGCCACCTCTCCCACAGTGACCAGTGCCCCGGCTGACACCAAGCCTGTCCACAACAGGACTCAGCCGGCGCTGGCTAAGAGCTTTGCGTGCTCTCACTGCCGAAATGAGGTCTGTTTAATACTTGCCTGCACTCAATGTGTAAATATTACAAGGAATCTGTAAAAAAATCTGCCAAAAGCCACTTTACGCAGACGTTACCACGAATAGATTATTGTCCATTTATGGCCCGGGGAGGGATGTTGTAATTTACATATCTCTATGATTTCTGTGGCACTGGGAGTAGTCAGCAAAAATCTATTAATAACAAAGAGGACAGAGTTAGGATCTCTGCAACAGGAGAAAGAAGGATGGTGGAAGGGTGATATTAGATTACTCAAACAAAACAGTTTTATCTGTTTGCTCAAAGGCAGACTGTCTTCTTAAGAAAAAAATATTGCTATGTAAACAGGTGATAAATGATCATTTATAATGAGACAATTTAAACAGGTGATATGAATTACTTCTTCATAAAAGTAAAAATAATATTTACTGCTGTTTTGACAACAATGCCATTAATGGTCAGGGTCCCATGGATATGCTGCTTTAGACTTTCCTTCACCCACTCTGCATCCTGCATGACCTCCTCCCAACAGCTTTATGTTGGGGGGGGGTGTGTTGTACAAATGAAACTCCAAAATGCTGCCAACATTTAAAAGAATCACAGCAGAAGAAAGCCCAGAGATTTTCTGATAACCTTAAAAGCAATGGGGAATGTAGGCTCACTCCAGACATCAAACCCGAAGTGGTGTTAGATCCAAGGGAAGCTCGTGGCTCAACTTTTGCTCATTGATTTGCGTGGTAAATCCAGGCTGTTAATGCTGTTGTGATGCATGCACTCAACCCCTTAACCAAACTAGCAATAGTTTGGTACAGGCTCCAAAAGAGGTAAAGGCCTGAGCCGTAGCCAGGCCAAGAACTCCTCTAGTTTCAATCTGTTCTCTAAAAATCCACGAAGGAGTAGGGTGACACATTGAGCACTGATGCATATGAGCTTGGAACACTGATCCACATGAATAGTGGGTGGCTCTTCGAAGACTCATTTATCAAAGAACAAAGTAAGTTGTGGGTACAAGAAGTCTCATGCATACCTTTGCCATTGCACGCATTTTGACTACAAGCCAACCACTTTATTCCATAAATATGACAGCCTAAGTGAGCCTTCTTTGAGCTCTCCCTGCTAGGCAGTGTAGCTGCATGGTTCTGATCTCCCCTTGAGCTGGAACCCCTCTCAAGGTTGGTCCTTGAGGCAGAGATACCTTTTACCAGTGGTAGTTCTTTGGCAAGTGACATAGCATGCTGAATTAATACTAATGAAACATTACTAATCCATGTAGCTATTAAATATTAATTACTATAAACTTTGTATAGATAATTCCATTAGACATAAACTGTTCAAGTTGAGACTAAGATTGGATCTAGCTGCACCTAAGCCCCATCAGGAGTTTAGAAAGAAAGGGGGCCCACTGTGAACCTTGTGACTCAATGGGAGAGTCTTACCCTTTTCGTCTCTGGTCTGTGTGTGAATCATTCTATCTTGATTCTAACTCAATTTTCCTTTGTATGTTTCTTCTATGCAGTAATTAATAAAGTGAACCTTGCCATTGAACTTACTGAACCTTGGTAAACCACTGTTAAACTTTGTTAAATTCCATTGAATTTATTGAACCCTGTCAAATTATTTTTCTACCTCAATAAAACATATTGCTTCTTCTCTCTTTTGAGTGAGGTGCAGTCCACTTTTTCATGACAACTATGTAAAGTGTATGTTAACAAACATGAACGCAGAGCCATAAACCTGGGCCACCTTGTCCCTGGGAAAATTGCAGCACTCGCAGAGGAGCATCAGACATGGCTTCAGTTGTGGGTTTGGAGGGCTGAGGATGCAGGGGACTGGCCAGGATGGAGCTGACACAGCAGAAGGCCTTGTGCTCTGATGAATCTCAACTGCTCAGGGGGTTATGAAAGCAGCAGCCATTTGGGTTTGTTCTTTATACTTACTAAAGTCCCATTTTATGAACACCCCTGGCCTGGGACCACATATGCAACTAAAAATAACTTGAAGTTAACGAAAGCCAAAGTCAGCCCACCTGGTGGCTGCAAACACAGTTATCTCCTCTTCCTTCTGTCCCTCCTTCCTTCCTTCCCACCTGCCTCCCCCAGCTCAGTTTAACCAGAGCACAGGTGTCTTCCTGAACACGCGCTGGAAAGACAAAGCAACTGCTCTTCTCTTAAACCAAGATCCAATCCAAACCCTTGATCACTTGTGCTGAGTTACTTGTGAATCAGAGCAGGGTGATACTAATGCTCTGCAGGTGCTTCCCTTCCGAACCTCAGCAGTCCCAGAGGGAGCCAGTGAGATGGGGCACAGGGGAACCTGCCCCACCTGAACTGCAGAGGAGCAGATCCTCACAGTGACTGTAAACAGACCTGGCGGAGGGAGGAGGCAGCACTACAATGGCCAAAGCCAAATATAACCATGAGTAATGTCAGCACAGCTTGCAAGGTAGTAGGAAGTGCCATCCTGGGGTCTCTACCTTTCCTCTGCTCCTTTCAGCTTCTCTTGGTCTCTCAACAGTTACCAGCTGAGACCTTTCCATCAGAGTTGAAGGGAGATAAGCAGATGTAGACACTTAAATGGTTTTATTTACCTAGTCCTTTTAATGTAAAACAGATCTGATTCATGTTCCTTTGAAAGAGTGTCTTCAAGGACAATTTCTTTTGGCACAACCATGTTGATCCAAATCTAACTTGAAGGCAGAATGGGGCAGAGCTGCTTAGCCAAGTCCTGCATTTGGAAGCAGTCACCAGCTGTGGACATTTTCTAGAGGTGGGACTGGGTGCAAGGGAGCAACAAGCTGTTTCTCAGCTTTTCCAGCAATCCCTATGTGGACATGAACACATCACCTAAACTTTTGCATTACCACATATGAAACAAGGGTAAAGGTGATCTCTTTTCTAAATAGCTTTTGGATCTACAGAGGAAAGACACCGCATGTAGGACTTCTGAACACGTAATCAGGACCAACAGGTAGCCTGCAGGCCAGGTCCTGCCTTCACCTTTGAGGTGTTCATTTTAGCAGTCCTCCAAGGACTATTGCTCTTGCACGTGAGCTGGTGTCTGGACCTGTGACCTGCGTGGGATATGTGGGGAGTCCCAAACAGGGGTCACCCCACACTGCTCTGGAGGCCAACTCACCCTGAAAACACTTTCTATTTGGATGGAAAATGGAGCTGCACAGTGTTAGTCCCATGTTTCCACACAAGTTTTATTTTTATCTTTGCATGTGGAATGGGTTCACATGCTGAATTGTAATTTGAAATGTCAGGTTTAACTCTGAATGAAAGACACCAAGTAAGTTGGCAAGAAATAAAAATCCATAGCTGTTCCCATGCTGTTTGCTTCCTTTAAATAAGCTTTGAGAAACAGCAGCCGCAGTGTGTCGGCAGCAGCCCCAGCCACTGATGCTGGGAGGAGGGTGGGAGTGTGCCTGCCCTGGTGTCCCCTCTCCATGTCCCCACCAACTCAACTACTGGTGACTTTCCTGAAACCTCATTTCTCAGCCTGTCGCTCTGTACGGTAGTGCTGCACCTAATGGGGGGCAGAGGTGGCCTTTTCTGCTTGTCCAGCCCAGTCCAGCAATTGGCACCTCACTGATGGCAGTGGGTTTGACCCTCAGGGACTGCCACCGTGTTTCCTGGGCAAATGCACTTGTCCCCAGCCACTGAAAGGAGCAGAACCACCTTCTCTGGGCTCCTTTTTAACCAGAAGGGACATGGGAGAAGGAGCCCAGGAGGACTGAAGTGAGACACCTCCATGGCAGGTGACATTTGGGGGCCATCTTGTGCCAGGCATTTCCAACCACCCCCTCTCTCCTTGGCTTTGTGCTTGGCAGGAAGGCTGCTGCACTGCCAGTTTGAGGCATCTTGGTTCAGGAAGGGCTTGCATTGCCCTTTGGGGTCAGGACCCTGGTCCTGCCCTGCCCAGCACATCAGTGTTTCTGTCTGTATTGACTGCAGCCCTCCCAGCTGCGAAATGGCTTGGTTACCTACTGCCTCCCCACAGAGTCCTAAAATCACTCATTAGATTTCAGAAATGGGCCAGGGTAAAGAACCACTCAGAGCTGGTCAGAAACATTGTGGGGCAGCAGGAGGAAGGTGCCGGATGAGTCAAGATGGCAGAGGAGAGGGGTGTTGTTCAGGGGAAGCTGCAGAGAAAATAAAAGGTTGAGCAAGCCAAAGGGAAAGAGATCCTCTCTGCTGTGCAGCTGATGGAGAAGAAACCAGAGAGGCTGAAAGAGGGAAACTCTGAAACTGAAAGATGTCATTACTTAGAGTTCTTCAGCTGATCTTCCAACCATGTTCATGCCCAGCACATTTTTTCAAACAGGTATCCAGCCCTCTTGTGAATCCAGATGAATTACATCTGTATTCCCTGTGTTCATACTTCCATAAAATATGCAATTGATTTCATACAGCATGAGGTGCTATTTTAAGTTCATGGCTGTCTGCTGCATAGAGAGACTCTTGCTTTAGTATTTTTCTTTTGCTTTTCTCCTGAGTGTGACTAGATTTGTCAAACACAGCAGTCACCAGCATCACTCTTACTGTGTCTTTTGAAAGTTTATATTGCTCTCAACTTGCTTTGATTTGATTCTTGATAGCTCAAGAATTCCTCATGACTATACAAAGGAAATTATTCATATTTCAGTTAGGGGTTCATTAGCAAACTTTATCAACTCTGGAGGAGGCAAGTCACTGTGCAAGTTTCAAACCTTCCATCCACACCAGATCTTTACCCACCTTTCCTTTACTGTTACTTTTATAAACTGCTCCTCATTTTGTTAATGCACATAATTTTCTTACTGAGCACAGATTGTAACAAAGGGTTCAATATTATTTAATGGGATTTTTTTGCTTTTGTCTTCACTGAGGCTTTCAGCTGGGATCTGAATACTACCACAGTTAACAAGGATGACTAGGGTAAATGCTGAAGCCTGAACAGGCAAAGAATAAGTTACAGAATAAATAGAAAAGGAGGTGTTTTCAAATCTTCTGGGCTTGCAATTCTTCCTAGAGTTGTTAGGAGCCAGCAGAAGCAACTGCAGAGCCAGTAGTCACTGTCTTTGGGCACTCAGGATGAACGGTGAAGTTTCAGAGGACTGGAAAAGAAGCTCTCATGGAATTACAGACCAGTCTGCCAAACTTCACTTCTCAGAAAAATACTGGGAAAAATAAGAATATTAAAAAAAAAAGAGAGAAATAGCCAGCCCATATCTGTCAAGAACATACAATGTCAGACCCATCTATTTCTGAAAAACAGCAAGCGACCTTGTTGTTAGGAAAAAAGCAGTTGACTTCACATTTCCTGTAGCAATTGTCCACAGATCCATTCAAACTGAACAGGCACCACATCTCATGGTCATAGTCTTTTCTAGCCTAATCGTCATCAAGCAAGTGCATGCCCTGCCTCCATCCTGTCACATATATGACACATCCATATGTAATGTATATTTTGGTCATTGCCTATGTGCCCTCAGATCCCCTTGCACATCCAGATGGAGCTCTTTTTATGACTGAAGCCTTCTTTGATCTACCCTTAGATCTTCAACTTGGATGTTAGCTTGACTTACCCCTTTCATGCATTGTCCCTGCTTTGGCACCTTTCTCCCTGGAAAAGGAGAGGCATTTTTATTTAATCTTTGATATTCAGACCCTTGGAGCTGCTGAGCCTTCAGTCTGCCCTGAGCCCTGGTGCATACGGACACAGTCTGTTCTTTGAAGTTCCCTTTGAAGTCCAGACTCAGTGACCACACCCAGAGCAGGAGGCTGTATGGGCATCCTCTGGGATGCACGGTTCAGACATAACAACTCATTTGCTACAGGTAAACCTCCAACACCATCAAGAGTTTAACCCTGGGATTCAGAACCAGTATGTAGCAGAAAACTCTGGAGAAAAAAACCTGGACAAATTTCTCCTCATTAAAATTTTCTGTGTCTTAACAGAGCCCTGGGCTTTGCATTTCCAGCCCAGCCCATATCAGCACCAAAGATGACATCTATACTAGTGAACTAAACAGGGTCTGGGTACAGGCTTGAGCACTTGCATATAACCATCCCGGCTGTTTAATTGCTGGCACACTGCCTGGCATGATTTTGGCCTGTGTCAATTGGCCTCAGACAATTCCCCAGGCTCAGTCTGAAACAGTTCCCTATAGGAAGTATGGGTGGGAATGAAGGAATTTGGCTGAATGAATGTGAATTGTGCCACACCATCTGTCCTTAAGGCAAAAGAACAAGTCCTGCCCCAGTTTTATTTACCAGTACTAGCAAAGAGACTGCCATTTAGGATGGTACAAGGACTTGTCCATTGGCCAAATGGTAACTGAATGAAAGGTCTTTGAGTTTAACTCTGGCACAGTACAACCCTGCTCCAGATTTCCTGGCCCCAAATGGCTACTAGTGAAGCTCATCATCAGTATTCCAGCTCTCAGAGATGCTCACAGAGCCAAGAACATTGGCTCAAGGAACCAAGCTAAAGTTTAAGGACAAGTAACGCCCTACAACATTAAAACACAGGGAATGCAGGCAAAATAGAACCTAATGGGTACCATGTTCCCTGTGCCCCTTGCCAATGTCAACTAAAATAGCTGCTTGGGTTCAGCAGGGTGATAACCCTCTGCAGGGTCATTGTGGAGCTTTCCAACTCCTCAGATCTCTTGGAGAACAGACAGAAAACTAAAGACAGTCTAGTCCCTTGACTTCACAGGTGTAAATCTGAATATGATTCTGGTCAGAACTTGTCTTCCCTGAGCTGTCATGGACAGTTGTACTCTACAGCTCACCTGAGATCCAGTTCAAGTATGGGTCTGCCTGTCTCTTGCTGGCACGGGTTATTTGACTCTGCAAATAACACTGCACTATGCCAATTTCTCAGGAATATATCCCCTCCATACAACAGGGTCTGGTCTTCTGTAGTGGCAAATTTATTGGCATGTCATGCCAGTCTTCACATTTCTCCCAGTCATGATTTATTCTTCCTTCTCTGTTAGGATGGGAGTCCTTACCTGGAATACCTGCAGGCCCAGAGCCTTTGGCTGCCCTAGGAAAGGGCTAGCCTACAAATTTCAGTGTTTTAGCCCCCAGAACAACAAAGAAAGTCTCTTGATGCTGCCATGTCCAAGTGTTGACCAGCCTTATGATACTCTGCATGAAAAACCTGAGGATGCTCAGTCTCCTCTATTGTGCAGAGAAGACATTTATTTTGGGGTTGTGCATGACACATCAGATTTTTCTCCCAGTGCTGTAACAACCAGATACTGAATACACCGCCAATTACTTCAGCCTGTTCTGCCCAGAGTTTCAGCAACAGCCATACTCAGTTTTCCAAGATACTCAAGGCTCATCTGTTTCCTTGGACTTCTACAGAAAATTAACCTGAGCTTTCTAATGAATACTTTTTGAATACTTTTTCCTGAACACCTGTGAATTAATTCCAGCTCTCTTCACCCCCCAATACTCTGAAAGGTCAGCACAATCTTTTGGATGCAGTTTTGATCCCAGGACATAAAGATGCTGTTGGTGAGGGACCATCTTCTCTGGGGAGAGAAACTATAACCTATTTAACCTGTATTTCATAGCAGGAAGACCTGTTTTCTGATTTACCTGCATCAGGACATAAGTTTTTGCCTGGTAGTTTGAATAGGTCTGGTTCACCTTGGTAGGAATTGATTTGGCTCATCTGAGTTGAACTGCCTGGACTGAAGGACACTACTTTTGTGCTCATTAGTTTGACTAAAGTTGCCCATTAGTTTGACTAAAGACTAATCTGGCAACTTGGACCCCCTTTCAGGCCCTCACAGAGCCCTGTGTCCTTTCACAGCATTAAAAATTACTTTTCCTTGGGCAACAGTGTGCTGAGATCCCTGTTCACTTGAAGCAATCTGAAACAAACCACCATGCAGTTGTGAATACCTGGGGCACTGTCTGTGGTCACCAAGGTAAGAGTTGACAATTGGGTGATCTTTTCAGAACATGTTGATCCATGTATAAATTTACTTTCTTTTCTTCTTCGCCTCCTCACAGCAGTCTAGTACACATCTCTATGAACTCAGACCGAAACAGCCTGTGGGTATATGAATGCATGCTAGCCTTTATCTTGGCTTGGATTGAAGCATCCCAGTAGATACTGCTAATACTGATAAAGTTCCCAGTCTCAACTGCTTACAGGGCACATCCATCCAGAGATTGGATATGCATATGTACAGCATTCTTAGAGAAACACCAGTGAGTCAGAGAAACAACCCACCAGTGACTGCGGCAAGGCTTTGGTGTTGCTCCACAAAACACTCTCATAAGCAAACTAAGAAAATATGAACTAAATAAGTAGCAAATCTGCTGGAAAACTGTGCTTAAAGGGTAGTTATCCGGGGTTCATGGTCAGACTTGAAGGTCTTCTTGCATAGCTTCCCTATGGACCAGTCCCAGGCCAAGCAGAAGCCAATGTATCCACTAATGGTCCTGACACAGGAATAGAAAATGCTCTCACTGGTGTTGTGGATGATCAAAGCTGGGAGAGGAGAGAAATGCAAACCCTTTGAAAGGCAGGATTAGAATTGAAAAGTTCCCAACCAATTACAGCAAGGACCTAAAATAAATAGCAAATAACCCCTGAAGGATAATGGCAAAGTATGATATACAGGTGGTAATAGGCAACTACACCAATACAAATTGGGTAACTGACTAAGCAGCAGGTCTGCAGAGATGGAGCTGCTGATTAAAGATGAATATGAGTCATAGGCTTGGTGCTGCTGTGAAAGATGGCAGATGCCACACTCAGATATAGGAAGAGTAGTTATAAGTAAGATGCAGTCAGTATAGTCATAAGTAAGATGCAGTCAGTATTTCTTCCTCCACTTTATTCATCCCTTCAAGACTTCTGAAATTTTGTCCATTTTCAAGTACCACACTTCACAAAGCCAACTGGACAGTGCCCTGAGGAAGACAGGGAGGAGTGTTTTGCCTGGAGGCAAAAAAACTGGCCTCAGAGGAAGAACAAGAATTTGGTTTGGTTTGTCTAGAGAAGATAGGACTGAAGGGGGGAAAAATATGATAATGCTCTTCAGGTTATGATAAAAGATTGATACACAGAGAAGGGGGCCAAACTACATGTGTGTACAGTGTGCCTTTGTGTAGGGCAGCAAGTCATGCAGAAAGACATTAGGACAAATTAAGGATAAGTAAGCTCTGGAACAGATGCCCTAGGAGAATTACAGTATTTTGGGAACAGATTGTAAAATACCAGTAAGGACTGATCTAGATATAATGAGTTCTGTGCTGGGGTTATGAGATGGGACAAGATGTCCTTTCTACTTCCTGCCACTCCCATCATATGATTCCAAAGTCTTGTGATTATTTTTTAATTCAGTACCATATCAATGTCATTACATGCTCTACCTGTTTTGTTAACCTATTTACCTCTTCTCCAGCATTTCTTCTGCTGGTATCATCCCTCTTTTTCCTCCCCTGCTCTCTGATGGCCTTATCTCAGTGTCTTTGTTGTCCTTCTCCTCTTCTCCCTGAAAGGCAACCTCTTTCATATCATTAGTTTTTCTCACAACACCACCTCCTAAACAGCAATTTTCTTCAGATACACATTCAAAGTAGGTATTTTTACCCTCAGATGTTTAAGCACACAAAGGTGAATCATTGTTCTTTGTTCCTTCTTCTTCTTTACATTCTCAGAAGGGTGATGGGTTTTGCCCTCCCAGCAACATGCAGCTTTCTCTCACACCCATGGGCCAAAACCTCTGCATTAAGGATTTAAACAAAAGTGTGGTTTACAAGCTTAGAAACAAAGGGAAGGGTAAGAAAAAGGCTATTACAAGCTGAGTTTTATGGATGCTTATTTTCATCCTGTGTTAGACATTTAAACAAGAGACTTAAGTGGCAAGCCTACTTGGCTCCATGCACAGTCAACAGAGAGAGAGAGAGAGAGAGAGAGAGAGAGAGAGAGAGAGAGAGAGAGAGAAGCCTTTCTGGTGCGTGATTCATCCTGACACCAAAGTAGCCTGCTCACATTGCCAACAGCAGGACTTGAGGGAGATTTGGTTTCTGGCCGGGGGCCTCAGCCAGCTGGCCAGGAGGCACTCGGGTGCTGCCGAAGGCACTGTCGTGAGCAGGAACCAATGAACATGCTTAGCTGAAGGAAGGGGACAGCAAATTGTTAAGGAGGGTGGTAACCTCAGTAGCTAACATTGTCCTGGGATGGTGGGAAAATGTTTACAGCAACCGAGTTTCTTCAGCGTAACACAGGGCTGTAATATGCTCCAGGAACCTCATTTTGATAACTCTGTTTTAGTTGTTCTTAATTGGGTTGGTGTTTAATTTTTGCAGGTCTTGTCCTGTTAAAAAATTAATTTTATCTGAGGAAAAGAAAAACTTGGTGAAGCTGTGGGCAAATCCTGCCTTTTTGCTGAGTTGGAAGTGACAGAAAATAAAAGCCTAGCTAAGCTGTGCTGGGGAGTGGTGCTTTGACTCATCTCTGCTTCCTGTAAATCCTTATCTCCTCTCCTTGGTTTGACCCTTAGCTGTAACTTCCGGTGATCTGGGTTGGTTGGAGTGCTCCTTCCTGCCTGGCTCAGGGGGCTGGACAATTACCTAAGGGATTCAAAACAGGAGTCCCGTTGACTCAGCTCTCAACTTTGTGTCAGGCTTGTTGTTTGATCCCCCCAAGAAAGTGGGTGTTTGTTCATCTGTCTTGTATGTCCTGTCTGAACTGGGAGAGCCCTCCAATCATCATCCAGGAGCAAAGAAATAATTTTCCAGCTCCCTGAGACATGTTTCTAGCACCTCGCCATTGTCCTTTTCTGTTTCATAAAACTTGTCTTCATTCACAAGCCCTTCCTCAAGACCAGTGCTTCTTATCATCTCCTGTCTAGTCTGGAAGATGTCCACCATCACCATCCACCATCCATCATCCTGTTGTCACATCCTCCAGCAAACACTTTTGAGTGTCAGCCCATGGCCAGCACTGCTGGGGGAGCTCCCCAATGCCACCTCCATGAGTCCCTCAGGAAGCCATTCTTTGCTAACAGCCACATCAGGCTGAGCCCACTGCCTTAGGTGTGCAGGGCTGCTTGTCCTTGTACTCCTCCATTAGTCAATACTTGCCTGTTGACTGTGGTGCTATATTTAAATGATGAACTACTTGGAGCACACCCTGTCCTTTTTGTTTGTGATTGCACAGTGCCCATATAATAGGGTATTGCTTCATGACTTGTGCTGTTAGGCACAGACACAAAGCAAATAAATAATATTAATGCTAATAAGAGCTTTTCCTTACTTCCTGCTTTTGTCTCTATTGTCTTTGTTTCTTTTATCTTCACTGTTATAGCTATGCTTATTTCGTTTAAATAAAAGAATCACTTAAATACAGCTTGGTTTTTATCTTCCCAGAGAATGTTCACTTCTTAGTCTGAAGCTAAAAATACTGAATACCAAACCAAGCAACATGGAGGTTGGCTTTAATCAAATAATTTATCTTGGTGGGCACTGCTGCTGTTTGGGAAAATAATCAATTTCTGTCTCTGCAGAAGCCTGTAAATTCTATTGAAGCTGATCCTTAATTCATTTGATTTTCTGTTTAGTTTGATCAGTACCTCAAAGAACAGCTCTTTTGTATTAAAAAAATAAAGTAGCTTACACCTTTCTTTTTGATCACTTTAAGAACTGCTACTGTATAATTTATTTTTGTTCCTAGAACACATCCTTGCTTTCCCACAGATGCATCACTAAGCATGGCATGGAAAACATAGGATATTTACAGCTGCAGCTGGGTAAACTGCTATTTTTTATCTTTACTGCAAATAGCAAATTTGTCCCCATATGTTGTTTTAATTATTCCCAAATAATTTGTATACCTAAGAAAAATGTGCTGAGTAGTTTTGGCTAGATGCTGGATTCTGAAGCCTGTCAGAGAGAAGATAGCCACTTTTTATGCAATACGCTACAGTCAGTGATATCCAGGCAGTAGAAGACTCACATATAATCCCCATCTCTACATGTGGGACCTGATCCCTGCTTCCCCACAAAGTGCACTGAGCAGCGGCCTGAGGGGTATTCATGGAAAAAATTTGATCAAAAAGTTCTTCTGAAGTCCTACTCAGGATGGGATATTGCAACATCCTCTACTAATTTTACTGTTGTTCTGCTTAAGGGATAGAAAAAACAGACCTAGACACTGTATCAAGATATGCATTGTTAATAAAATTCAAATTTTTGTGTGCTCTCTTTTTTCCTAGGAAAGACTGTTACTGAAAGCTTATACACAGGTAAGCAAGAGAAAAGACATAAAGTTTAAGATATAAAATACCAGATTGTCATTAAACCATAGGAAATTTCAGCTTCTGATGTGCTTGAACAGCAGCCTGATGGAAAAGACAAAGGACAGGACAGGATTCTTAATATGAGCAACTTGGTCCACATTTGGTGCTCACTGCATCCCAGAGAATTAATGGTTCTATAAATGAGCCACTGAAATGGTAAGAGTTATCTACATATTCCTTTTATTTTATAATAGCTGTTAATCTTAAACAGCCTGATTTGATAAAACAGATCATCGGATCATGATTTTTATGTGCTTAATTTAAACTGTAATTAGCTATGCATTATGTATGGAAATTGCAATGCAGAAGTCTCTAAAAGTAAATGAGGGTGGGGCTACAGTCCAAAATGAAGTGTACAAAGCTATTGCTGAATTCCTGCCTGAGTGGGAAAAAGGCACCAGTTGGTGTTGAAGAAAGAGAATAGCTACTGTATTACAAGCCAACCCATGCCAGTGGGTTACCAGGTACACTGTGAGGAGGAAAGGGAGGTAATAACCCAGGGGGCCACATCCATCAGAGCCTCCTGCCCAGCGTGTCCCTTCTGGGCAAGTCCTGCTGTGATAAAGTTTGGCTGCTTTTGCAACTCAAAGTGCAGAGAAGAGACCCAAGAAGCTGGAGGAGGGATGTAACTGTAAATGTTCCCTCTTAGGGAGGCCATGGTGTTGCATGCATGGACTAGCTATCATGTTAGTGAAAGAAATAGGTATCTGAAAGGTGAAGTGCAAGTACACCCTGAACTCAGGTTGACAAAACTTGTCACATTGACCCTCGGTCCAGACCCATGATTTAACTCTGAAGCTGAGTGGAGCTGGACATCTAAATAATGGCTTCTCTGTACTGAAGTTCAGTGGCAAACCAGATCTATAATGAAAACAGAAACCTTTAATTACAATGGCTCCAATGCCTTAACACCAACATACACTCTTGTTCCACGGTCACATTAAGCCAGCCCAAATCCTGCTGCAGATGAAGTCCTGCTCCCCCCGGCTCCCAGACACATGCCACCTCCTCTCCTCTTATCCTTCCCTTCTGCCAGCACACACACTTGTGTGGCCAGGCAACAAACTGGCTCTGGCAGCTCACCTGGCTTGAAACAAGCCCTCTGTCCTCCAAAAAGGATTGCCCCTGAACCCCCCTGCAAGATTGCCTTTGTGGTGAGCCACCAACAGCAAAACCCGGGATGAGGTGGCTGCAGCCTGCTCTCACTGTCTGTCCTGTTAGGGACATTAATTCCTCAGGGGTAGAAGTGGTCAGAAAGATGAAAGTATCCCAAAACATTCTAAGTTTTATGGGAGGGATTTAAAAAAACCGGCTAGTCCAAACCTCTGTACTAAAGCAATTAAGTTGTCTTTGTTCTTTGCCTGAGATACATTTTTTCCTATGCTGTTGTTAAAAACTTCAGTGAAGGATGTGCTTTTGGATTCAAGATAAAACAAGAGAAAATGCCTCTCTTCTATCTTCCTGCCACCATCTGTTCCTTTTTCCTTCCTTTTGTCTTACCTTTACATATGTATTTATTGAGAACCTTCATTTAGTTGTGAAAGAGATTTGAGAGATGTGCTCTCCAATAATTGCCTGTGATCTTCAATATAGCTATAGAAAACCATACATTAATACGCCTTAGGAGGTGAAGGGACAAATACCTCAGCATGCACACACCTTTAGCAAGTATTTATTTTTGAAAATAGACATGTAAACAGCCATGTTGGAACTTGCAAAACTTCTCGGTGTAATTATTACTGCCCTATGACTGTATTCCTGTATGATGAACACTCTTTTAACGTAGTTCAATGCAAATATTTGATGAGTTAAGAAAAAGCTCTCCTATTTGTTGGAAACGGACTCTATTGGGTTACAGTACTAAGAGACCTCAATTCCTTGATATGTTTAAGGAATAATTTTTTTATGTTGCTAAAAAGATTATTTGGCTTAGGCGGTTAGGGTAACCTTACCTAAACCTTGTTTTAAATGCAGTACAAATCAGTGCATAACTTGCAATAAACAAGTATTTTAAATCCTGTTCCTGTGAGGGGAGATCACAAAATGTACTATCACAGTTGGTGATGCGTGGTGAATTTCTTGGCACATTCAATGCAAAGCAAAAAACTGGCTGAATGGACTGTACCTGAAAATCTTTTCTAGTAAGCACATGGTTATGCTGGCAGTGAGATGTCCAAAGCAACCATTAGCAGGTTTACTGGCTTGTAATGTGTAAAGTAGGGAAAACTGATCATGAGAGCAAACTCCAGTCTGCCTATGGTAGACAGCATGAGTATAGCCATTGTCTCGACAATGTGGAAAGACCATTTGCCTTGTTTCTATACAAAGAAAACTTCAGCATACAAGCGTCCTCTAAAGCAATCCATCCCTCACATGTGCTGGGACATGAGGCACACATCATTTGCCCCTAACTAATCCTATCATAGAGCAATATGTTTAATTTGATCCATCTGCTAATGTGCAAAGTCACTTCTTCAGTCCTTTACATCCTGCAAAGTCATTCCTCAAGTCAACCTCTGCTCCTATGTCCCTTGGGTCACCAAGTCTGTTGTTCAGTATTGTCAGGATGTGGCCAGAATATTCTACTTTCTTATCTCTGCTTTTGGTCAGCTATTGGTAACTGTATACACCTCAATTGTCATTGTTCTTTAGCTCATAATTTTGTTATGAATATCTGATACAGATCTCCAACTGAAAGTCGTTTAAACAGTGTTTGATAAACCTAATGCTTCTCCCTGATCCACAGTTTAGTGAAGACATTATTTGTGTTAGACATCCTTATTCTCACCAGCAGTCCTCCCCTTGCCGATCTGAGCCCTGCACTACAGATAGAGTCACAGGGGCTGTGAGATATACTGCCTGGGTAAATAAATGTGACAACAATGCTTGCAGTTACTCCTTCTAGAACAGCGGTGCCACGTAAGGTCATATTTATTTTCATAGCCTTTGTTTTTTGGCCTGTTGATTATAAGACCTTATTGTTTTGCTGTTCTGACTAAGCTGTTTGTCTTTTGTTGTATCTCATCTGCTGATGAATAGATATCCCCAGCAAACTGAGACTGCCAAACACCCCTGGGACTCCAGTCTCCATGCCAAATATTTGTTACACAGCAGTATGAGACATTGCAGGGAGAAGACGTACCTTCGCCTGTGCCGGCAGTGACATCAAAGCAATCATTTAAGTACTGAGAAAGATTTTGGAAAATATAAATGATTCTACAATGTAATCTGTAATTTTTCTGTGTCTTGCTATAGCAGCATCATTGTCAAATGCTTTCCTGCAATCACTGAGTGTAAGAGTACCAGTTGCCATTAATTTATTTGTTCATTAGTATTATGTAGTGTGAAGGTATAGTCAATGAATGAAGAAGTAGGAAAAAAACCAGCTAGTTCTACTTAGTGGCACTGTGTCTTCTCTTCAGAATAATTGTACAAAACCCCTTTTTGGGGAGGAGCATTATTTACCTCCAGTTGTTTCAATCAAATTTTTCTTAGGCAATCCTGTCATGGTGCACTTTCTCCTTTCCTTTGAGGAGAATTTTAGACCCTGTTCTCTGCTGTAGTGTCATTCTTCATATCACTTGCTTTGAGTGGAAGTGCACTTATTTTCCTGGTCGAAAATAGCTCTGTAGTTTGCAGTAGGAAGCTTTCAGCTCACCTTAGATAATCTGTGTGAATATCCAGCTCTTTTATCTTACTTTACCAGGTTCAGTCTTCTTTCAGTTGGGGGTCTATTTAGTGCACAATAGCAGTAGTCCATGATCCGCATTGACATGACCTGTCTTTCCCTTTGTTTTTTTGTGCTTGCAGTGATTCACTGCTCTTTCCTTCCTCTGGAAAGTCCCGACACATTCTCAGCCATTTCAGTGAATGTGCTTCTGATGGGTCTCTAGGTCTAGTCTACGTGATTGGAAAGGGATTCCAAGTCCTTCCAGATGGAAAACTCGTTTGAAGCAGAAGAAGTTGGCAACCATCCCATGATGCTTCCTATTACAAGACTGAGCCATTGACTTTGGGTGATGACTTCTAATCAGAAAAGCAATCATTTCAATAGCCTATGTGATCATATCATTAAATCTGTCACTACTTGACGAATCCTGCAGTTAAGAGTGAAGAGATTAATCTTGCCCTAAATGTGAAATACTTGAAATGTATGAAATACTGCTATTCTTGTGCTTTCAGAGAGCCACATGGATGACTCTTGATCAGAGATCATTAATTTTTTTCATGCTTCTGCAAACTACCATCAGAAATACTGATCTGTTTTACATGTAAAATATGAACTCAGGGACTCTACTCAAAAAACATAGGTTATGCAATTTTATACCTTTGTGAATAAAATAAGTGATATTACTGTGATGAACATTTGTAAATCACCAAGTGTGGAATGGTGACCTTCAGTTTTACTACCATTAAAACGCTACAACCTATCTGAGCAGTTTTAATAGGTATTAAACTATATGGGCTATGAAACTATTGATAATGCTGGAGAACAACTGTTTCTGTGGACACTTTTGGAAGACTAACAATGCCGAACAAGTGGAAAAGCTTGGGTAGGCTGGAAAGCGCTCTACATAACTGATCTTTGCCTCATGTCACAGAATAATGATGGCTTTCTTCTTTCTGTGATTAGTTCATGTCTTTTTTACTTATAGCCAGAACTGTTTTTGTCATTGTCAGCCACAGACGCTGGTTCTTAAGCTAGCACCTTCCCTTTGCAGAAAATGTCCATGCAAGGACTGAGATTCTTGCCAAGACACCATTGAGAAAATTACCATACTGATCCCAGCTAGTGCAAGTCAAAGTTGGCTTGACAGCCTCTTGGAGAACGTAGTGGAGATCAGTGCCCTTGCAACAGGCTCCTGGAAAACAGTAACCCCATGTCACCCAAGAGCAAAGTGCTTTACAAAGAGCATGCGCCTACTCCTAAACTCTTGAATAGCTACAAAAATCAGTAAGACCATAGTAAGCATTGACTTTTCAGCACTAAGACACAGAATGTGGAAGTTCTGAAGCTCCTCCATTTGTTATGTGCTGTGACCCAACAGGCCAACAAGCTGCTGTCAGTAAATCCAAATGCTGTCATCAAAGCAGCTGCTCAGGAGCACAGAGGTATGGATTAATAGAGCCTATCAAAGTCAAGCTCATAAATAACTTCATCAAAATACATCAGTGTGTCAGATATCACTTTGTTTTCAGTACTAAAGATAAACAAAGGGTTCATTGACACTAAATCACAAAAGTTGCTGGACTTGAGGCTATTTTTTGCTGAGTTCCTTAGGAATTAGAGAATAGCTGGCAATTTCATTTACAAATATTTGCATTCCTAGTCAGGCAGTGGAAATGTGGAAGGCTGGAAAAGTGATGGCTATTCTGCATCCGGGGAGAAGAGAAATGAGCTCTAAGCTATAATCCCTTGTTAGGAAACCTTCTCTTGGAGTGATGTGCAGAGCTGGAAACCTCTGTTAAAAGGTGTGTTTAGGATCTGGCCGTGACTTCTGGGACCAGAATCTAGCACAGTCCACCTAGAAACTGGCCGCCAAAGGTAGCAGTCATGCTGACTGACCACTCCGGGTGCTCTGGGGGAGTGTCTGCTGTGTTGAGCAGTCCTATTCATTTCCTCATCATTCAAAAGCTCAGCAACAGCAATCTGCATGCCTTGCTTGGCAGCCATCCCAGTAGCACAAGAGCACTCTGCGATAGACTCTTTGAGTTTCTAGGCTTGTGTGACTACTTCTTAGACCTTATAACAGCAACATTTCATGCTATCTTCCACGGTTTATGGATACAATGGCACTGCAAGTGAAATATTAGGCATAGTCTCTTCAAGGAACGAAGCAAACCCTTAGAGATGATCAGGGATTTTGAGGTCTCCTTCTTTAAGATATATGGACACCCCCCTCCCCCTCAGGAAGAATGGATTTTGAACCTCTGCACTCAGATAGATCCCGTTCTCGCATGTGGAATTCCAAGAGCAATGACAGATTAGAAGCTCATGCCAAAGTCATTGAAGCATTTAATAGAGTCTGAGGAAGCCAGTGTCAATCTTTCCTTTGTCCAGAATTACTTTAGCAGAAGTATGCAGGCTCTTCACATTCTCTGCATGGTTCACATGAAGTGAAATCTCATCTAAGTGTGGTAATCTCAGGGCATTAAATTACATTTAACCTAAATTGTTAACAGTTGTTGATTCTCCATGTTATAATTATATTCGCTACAAACGGGATCAAGTCAACAGTGTGGAGGATACGTCAGTGGGGTGACTGTGAAATGACAGGCAGCTGCACCAATCCTCAGCCCCTCCGCACAGCTTGTGTGTGCTTGCAGCTCCGGGCTGGGAGGGCTCAGGGGAGGAGGGGGGCTCTGCACATATGTCCAGAAATTGCTGCAGTGGATGGCTTGGCTTGGCTCTCGCTGCTATTTAAAGGCACATGAGCTGCATGTTAAATTGGGCATTAGTATTTGCCTGGCTGTCCAACATACAGCTGGTTTGACCGCACCATACAGCAGTCCTGATGGGGAATTGAGGACAAAATGCAGGCACAGCCCATAAGCACAGAAATTATAGGACATTAGGGGCTGGCTCCTGCTTCTTATTTTCAGACAACATTTTCATTAGCACAATTCCCCAAACCAGAACAGTATTAGCAAATTAAGATCATGGCTTGCCACTGTACTTTGAGTTGCCAAGAAGCGCTTGGTTTCTTCCACAAAGTGCCAGCTCAAGTAAATCTCTGGACTTTTAGTGCAAGATAAGAAGGAGCATTTGCAAACAGAGGATTTGCCTCTTGCCTAACCTAAACTGCCCATTGCTAGCAGTTACCCCAGCTCCGCAGGAGGTGGCTGTAAAGCCTCAGGACACCTGAATATTTACAGTGAACTCACTCTAGGAAAATAAAACAATGGATTCTGCTAAGTCCATAAATTGCTGTCTAAAATACCTATTAGCTCACAAGCAAACTATTACCCAAAATGTTTTAAAACACAAGTGAGTGAGAGAGGAACCACAGCACAAAGAAACTGAAGCAGTGTCTATAGTAGCAAATTAAATGCGCCTGGGGCCATTCTTTGGCACTGAGGCCAGCTGGCAAGGAGCAGCCTGCATCCGTAGCATTAAATTGTCTTATTCTCCCAAACAGGGTGGCCACATGGAAACTGGTGATGAGAACAGTCCCCAGCCCATGGTGCTCCTGAACTCTACCCAGAAACTGTGCAGGAGAGAACTACTTGGCACAGGTCAAAAGGTACCAATACTCGTGCTAAAAATTCTGTGGTGCAGAGGATGGGGAGTGCTGAGGGATGTTGCTGGTGCTGTTAAATGTAGTGGTATTGGAGTAGCCTGAAAATTTGAACGTCTGCTATGGACAAGAAGAAAAAAATCTCAAAAAGAATGAGAGCAGCTCCACCCTTTAACGCTCCTAGTTGGGACCATAAGACCATGTAAGACATGTACTTTGCCCTGAAAGCCTTGCTGGCAGGAGGCTCAGCCCTCATGCCGTGGGTGGGCGCACACCTCCTCTGGCGTGCAGCTGTGCATAGTTTTGCCAAAGAGAAGCTATTTGATTTTTAATTTTTTTTTAAATATAGCTTTTCCTATGACTTTGGTGGGTTTGTAAGGCTTTGTTTTGCTGTAATTGGAACATTCCTTGATGTTTTGCACTTTGCAACTGCTGATACATACTTTCACCTCTCAGCCATTTCTAACATCATTTTCTGTCTTTGAATTTCATTTTCATGACAAAAGTTGACAAACATGGTCACTGAATAAGACAGCCACAATATTTTTTGTGACTGGAAGACATCAGTACTCAGTTATTTAAAACAAAACAAATAAAAAAAAATCCCAAGAAAGAGGACTCGTAGCTTCTAATGGCAGATTCATTTGTAAATCAGAACAACTCAGAGCAGCCTGGCCAGGCTGGCTGTGGAGCTGGGGCTGTGGTTTCCTAACGCAACGTGTTTAGTGGCAATGCTGGTTTCAATTATCCTTACAATCACTCATTCCTATCACAGAACTGACATTTCTTGGCAGGATTTTTTTTTTTTAATCGGATCAGGTCCCTAATCCAGTTCAAAATACAGTCCTACAAATGATGGTGCTGTCACAACTGAATGGGCTGAAGACCAGCAGACAGGGCACAAGAGATGGAGAATGGGAGGCAGGGAAGGTACCAAATATTGAGTTTGCATTGAGTTTATAGCTGCTTTCTCTTTCTAATGCCTGCTGCTTTTTGCTTTCTGGTCCACATATGGCTGAAAGCATAATCTGAGGAGATAGTGAGCTCAGGATTTCATGGCTGTCCATTGCTTGTTTTCTTTGTACCCTCCTTCCTTCTCAGACTTCACTGATGGTTTGTGTGGACAGTCCCATGCTCCTATACAGCTTTGGCAAAGTGGTGCTTAAGGCTTCCTCTTTTCAAGAAGGAATCACTCAGAAGGCAGGATGCATTTTCACAGCAAATACCACTTACTCTTGCCTATATAAAGACTGGTAAATACGGCTAATGCAACCACCCCTTTAAGAGCAAGTCCCCTTTCCAGCAGGACTTCCATGATCACTCAAGTTACTTAACACTTCTTTTCTGCATCCACCTTCACTAAAAAGATTAACTGCTATCAGATGTTTAATGCAATTAACAGCAGTGTCAAAATGGGATGACCTCAGACTAGAAGAGAAGGAGGAGATATGGGAGTACTCCTTCAATTAGATGTTTTCTGCTTGGTTGGGTCTAATGACAATCACCCTAGAGTACTTAGGGTTATGGCTGAAGCAATCACAGAGCTCTTTGCAGCTATAACCAGCTCTCAGGCATCTGTGGTTGAATTATCCAGTTTGGAGATTATCTGTGCCACAGATGCAGAGATAGCTAGGGTATGACATGACCGATTAGCACAAGCACCACATGAATAAAGAGTTGCAGATTCCAGGGTCAGATTGGGTCTGGAAACAGTCCAATAACTTCCACTCAGGACAAAGCTGAGGCCTTCTGTCAGAAAGCCTGGCTGGACATGAGCTGACTGTATACACCTGTACCTGTATCATATTCCCTGCCAAGCTCCAGAAGA
The DNA here is from genome assembly GCA_031468815.1 of Morus bassanus. Classification (NCBI taxonomy): domain Eukaryota; kingdom Metazoa; phylum Chordata; class Aves; order Suliformes; family Sulidae; genus Morus; species Morus bassanus. Next base: position 69,622,117 of record CM062571.1, read on the forward strand.
ATCATCAGCTTAGGCGCAGTGTGAGAAAAGTGGTATGGGTCATTTCAAGCCTACTTGTTATGCCCATCTAAAAAGCCTCATCTAACATAAGTCCAAAATAAGGCCAATTGGACCATCTCTGCATTGTGTTCCCACAGACCTGCGTGGCTCCCTGTATCCATCACTCAGAGTATCTCAGCCCTCCTGGGGCTCCAGTAAGGAGCTGATGGTATCTTGGAGGATTTGTGAAGCTGCAGAAGACTGGAAAAGAGGCAAATGTTAAAAGATAGGAAAGTAAGAGCTGGTATGGGTCAGATCAGAGTCATTAAAAAGCTGAATAAAGCTGCCTGTTGGACTGCGCTGCGGAGAAGAAACTGAGGTGTAAAGCAGCAGCCCACAGGGGTTGGCCAAGAGTAAGTCACATCAAAACAACCTAATTTCTTTCTATGAGTTGTTCTAGCCATGCCTGTGTCTGTGGCTTTTCCTGCTCCTGTTTTCTGGTGTTTTCCATTTCCCAAGGATGTGGGTGACGTCACCAGCCCCAGTGCTTGAGAGGTCCTCATTGCAGCCCTGCTCCTAGGAAATGTGGTGGCTTGATGGCACAACTCCTGCCTGACACTGACAGGTCCATGCTTCAGCTGTAGCCTTTTCTGATGAGCCTTTACCAAATAAAGGATCATTTAACTGCTTATTCTTGACTGAGTAAATGTCAGATGTTACTCGAAGCATCAAAAGGGTTTTACCCAAATCACAACAATGTATGAGGAGACAGAAATATTTAAATAAGGTATCTAAACAACCCCACACCTTTCCACTAATTACACTAGAATAAGAAAGAAAATTAAATACCCTCCTTAAAGCACCTTTAAGTAGCAGTTTAATTCTGAACTGGATTTATGCAGACATTAAGGGTTCCTCTATTACAACTGCACTCCATTTGTACACTACATAATTATATGGTATCTGGTTGGGAAAGGTTCTGCTTCCATACCCTGAGATATTTTGATATGTGTTTAGAAGAAAAAAATCTGCAACTCCAGACACTGTCTGGAAGAATACACTTAAAAGTAGTAGGGATGTCATAAGAGACACACTTATCTTTCTGCAAAAAACACTGTGAAAGATCAAGCACTAATATGCTGCCCCACACACTTTTCAAACCACATATTTTCTATATGCCACATCCAAGAAACTTCATTGTCTGATTCACTAATACCTAGCAATGATCACTTCAGTATTTTCCAGTCCTTCAACTGATTAACACCTTACATGTCACATACCTGGAGGGAGGCTGAATTACACCCATGACTCAGATTTTTCTCTTACTATAATTATACACCTACAGCAGAAATGGAAGTTTAATGACTTTGTCACCACGGCTAATGGCTGTGTCCGTGTGCTGACAGTGATGTGAGTTATCCATCCTCCTGACTATTGGAGAAAGATCGAAGTGACTCATCTCTGGGGTACCAAGTCACAGAAGCAAGGAAACAGTTCCTTCTTGTTTCTTTCCCCTTTGAATTTTGCTTTGCCTGAATAGGGAAATCTGAGACAATCAATCCCACAATCACATTTTAAGGCCGATTAAATGACTTAGTTGCAGGATCTCACCTCACTGCAGATGCCAATAGCTCAGCCATCTGTGTCATCTAAGCTCTTTTTTAGTCCATGGAGGGAAATAAGCACTTGTAGGGCCCGACTCATCTTGACTAGGTTAAATATCAGCATCAGCACTGGGTGAGTCATGTTATAAAAGTGCCTGTTCTCCTGCTGACTCTGGAGACAGCCTGCATGACATGCTCTGGCACCAATGGCTACACTGCAGATAATCTGCAGTGATGGGTGATGAATCCTGCCCCAGGTGAGTAAGAAATAATTGCACATGCTTTTAGAGATCTGACAAAATAACCTGCTGCATCATCCAGACGTAGTCTCCCACCCCTCTCTACCTGACTTATTGCTCTTTCTTTTATTATATTTTTGCTGTATAGACAGTATTTGGGCAGATCCACTTGTTTAATTGGTATAGGGAGGTATTGAGTGACAAGTACAGGACAAAATGATGTTGTTTCATGCCCATAATACTTCTTTCTGTAGAGGGGAAGTGCCCTAGACAGCCTTTCCCTCCCCTCCTCCCCCAAATCAACCGAGGCTTCTAGTCTAAAAATTTGTCAAAATTTGTACTTGAGTCAGAATAAGTTGGACACCTTTCAGCCTCAGGTCACCTTGGAAAGACTCTCTGGAGGTGTTGAACTGGTATAGCTGTGCCAATCCCCCAGTGCTGCGGCTGTTCCTATTACAGTGAGCAATGGGAAAATCCCAGGAGTGCGAAGGACATAAAAGCCTGGCACCCCCTGGGAACATGGGGCACCCATTCTTCAGATGGCAGGGGCTGCTGTCCCCTATGGTGGCAGGAGATAGCACAGGGAGGTGGCAGGACCCTTGGAAACTGTCCTGTGAACCAACTAGAGACCGATTTGACTTTTTGCTTTGCTGTGTTTTCCACTTTGGTGCAGCAGCCTGGCACTGCAGGCAGTGCACCTGGGAGCCCATGTGTTGAGCAGGATGCCCACCAGCACTGATTCGGTCTTTTAAAAAAATAATTGCTAATTTGCCAACCTATGGGTTTACAGACCTAGTTTCAAAAAAGGCAGCATAATATGTTCTTTTCAGGATTTGAAATGTTCCTTTGGATGATTTCCCGGGGGCTTTTTAATTTATTTGTTTTGATTTATGCATCCAGTAAAAAGGATCATATCTAATCCCAACTCTAATGCCATTGGCTACTTTTTAAGTACAACTGTAGCATTAAACACTTTTGCTAAACACTCCTTCTGGGGAGGAAGAGAGAGAGAAAGAAGGGCCTAGCAACAACAAAAAAATCCATAACATTTTAACAACAAATTTTTATTGAATCACATATAAGTCCTTTCATGTTTATAATGAATTTCAGTGAAAATAGATTTAAAGAAGGATTAATGCAACTTAAATACAGTTTTAAAAAGTGCAGCCTGGATGGGTAGGTAAAAAAAAGAAAGAATAAAAGTCCTACAGAGTTCACAATAACTTTGTTGTGATGCCTTGGGCCAAATCAAATAATAAGTATATTCACTGAGGAACACGCAAAAAACCCCACCTGATGTAATTCCTGAAACAGATCGCCCTGAGTGTGGTGAACCTGATGGACACTGCCATGCAGAGCAGAACAGCCAGATTCACACTCAGTGACCCCCACTTCTGAAATGCACCGATTTATGGATGTGCTGGTTATGAGCAAGAAGGTGTCAGAAGGGTGTTATGCACAACTACTCTTACATCTTAGTTAACTGTGATGAATTTCCTTGAGTGCCATTTTATAAACATATTTTATGCAGGCTTCCTTCCTTCTAGGTCATTAAAAGCCCAATCCAGAACAAGATGCTCCATAACCCAACTTTCTCCCCTTCGTTATCCACCTTCATGGTCTGAAAGAAAACCTTTTTTATTGTCTTCCTTACTATGTGACACAGTCCTGGATGATAAGATATCCAGAAACTGGAGTTTTCTTCCCAATGATAACGAAAATTCCCCGCTCCAGCTGGCACCTGGGGCCAGGGATGCCCTCCTCCCCACTCCTGGATCTGCTACAACTTGCCAAGAGCCGGAGCTCTGCCTGCTAACAACACACTTCCCAATAGCATCAAAATAGCATTGTACAATACGCTAAGACTCACAAAACATTTTGGCTGGCTGAGGCTGTGCGTGAGAAATACCGAGGTATCAGGCAAGAGCAGAGCGGCTCAGGAGGCCCCCAAATCCATTTTGGCCCCCAAATACTTCTGGCCCCTGAAATCACGCCCTGCAGGGCCCCATCCTGACAGAAAAGGCAGGAGCTTGTGCATGAGATTTCTCAAGATTATTTCCATTATTTTTAATAATGAGGCATAATTGCAGCACAGATTTTGAACCAGGAACCTGGAAAGTTTTGACAAGCTCTATCAAAACTTTTGCAGTTCATCTCAAGGACTAGCTTTACAACTAATGTCATTCTCTAGTTTATAGTCATAATCCTGGAACAAGAGCTGATGATTGTTAATTTTATGCTTGCTTTCTTTCTGCTTACCCATTATGTCAGCATATTTCATTTATGCCAGGCTTTCCAAAATCAGTCTGCATTTTAATGTATAGTCCCCTATTGCTTTTTTTTTTTCAGTAAACAGCTGAAGATTTAGTGTTGGCTTCTAACACACTGAAGCCATTTATGATAGTTTACATAATCAGATTTTCAGTGCACTGTAAATCTGTCTTAAAATGTTTGCATTGCTCCAGGACTAAACTGGTTAACTTTCTGAACTGTTTTTCACTATTTGTGTACATTTCACCATTTTGAAGAACAGTTAAGATGCTATTTTGGTAGGGCTTTGGCACCTTCCATGTGTCATTGATTTTTTTCCCCAGTGGGGAATTTCTACAAATGAATGTTGTATTTCAGAAGAAGAACTGCTTCAGTCATAAATATCTTCTAAGCTACTAAATGTCAAACTTTCTTGTGGCAATAGGGTAATTCATCTCCTGAATATACTGGTTGACTTTTGCAATTAAACAAAGTGATGAAATTTTACTGGGAAGAATGAGCAAAACTAGCCGAAATGTTAACATGCAGATGGGCAGTGAACCTATGAAGCAGCTCTGATGGGAAGTAGGAACATGCTCCCAGAGGCTGCCCATGGATATTTCTCCTGTGTACGGCATCCCGCTTTTAAGGCCTGAGGAGCATCAGGGCTAACAAGAGCAGAACAGACACAAGCCCGGGTGTATGACACCACAGCCAGGGCTCTGAAATTGTTCCTTCCCCAGTGGAGGACCAGACTTCTCCAAGTACAGCAGTTTGCTCTGCTGTATTGTTTGGCAGCAGGACACAAAAGCAACACGTAAGCCAAATGGAAGGGCCTGGCAGCCCCTGGAGAAGGCACCGGAGGAAGCCTGGCCGAGTTACCCAGGGAAGTGTTGCTTCACTGAAATGGCTTTTAGGAGGCTTCAGCTGAGTCATTGCTCAATATACACATGAGCCACCTTCCCATGAAGGAACTTGAGGGTAAAGCCCCTGAGCAGCTGCCAGCCAGGCTGGAGCATAGAGTCACAGCTGGGGCTTGCTCTCATTTGCAAGGGTGGGTTTGACCAAAAGCTGACCCTTCTCTGAAGCCCGATGTTTCTTCCTCTCCAGCATGAGGACAGATCTACAGAAGTGCAACCCATTTCACAAGCTCAGTTGCTAAATTGATTGCGTTAAATCAGAGACATTTTCTCATGAGGAAACACACTGACTTTGGTTCTTACCTTCTCATATAAAGTAGACTCTATACCAAGCACTTTGAACTTGGTTTATAACTGTGCACACTGGGGTGTTATTAAACGCTTTTAGAAGCTGAAATGGTGTAAGAGTGTAGAAAATTACATTTGGATGTAGCTTGTAAACATGGACAGATGTCACATATGAAGTGTCTGAGTTCAAGGCTGGGAGAAAATAGCTCTGCAATGCCACAGCTGGCTTTGGTTGTTCCCTGTGATAACATTCCCTTGCAAAATTAAGGTTAAATGAGCAAATGATGATAGAGGTTTAACTGGAGCAAATCCAATATAACTCAACTGCAGTTGGGTAAGTATGACTTTGTTTAACTTATACTGATGGACAGGATTTTATCAAAACAGTCAGATAAAGGACTATTTTAAAACATTTGGTCCAGGCAAAACCCTAGATGTTTGGAGATTTATTTTAGACATATAGAGTTGTCTAAATGAGGAGAAAGCTGAGAAAAGGAGCGGGTGGTGTGGAAGGAATAGAACAGAAGAAGGAGCTAGAAGGAGCCAAGTCTAAAGTGAAGGCTTGGGGAAAGTAAGCCAATGTATTCGTACCCCTGGAATACCAAACAAGAAAAAAACAGAACCTGGAGATTCCCCTTGCCCTGAGACAGGCAGGTTAGCTGTAAAGGGTTCAGCATGGCCCACGCAGACAACAAGCACCACGGATGGATGCTGTCCCTGCCAACTTGATACCGACCACATGGTGATATCTTTGGGACTTCAGGGAGCATTTTTTTCTTTTAAAACTTCAAAAATATACACAGGTTAGAAACAGTGTTACCAGCACATTATTAAAGGTATGAAGTTAAATATTCCACAGTTTGGAAGTACTAGAAAGGAGCATGTTTGTGCTTTCTGTGCACATGCTCTGTTGGGTGGCCTTTAATGACGTACAGTTTCTCATAGGACTCATACCAATAGCTCAGGCTCCACTGTGCTGGGCTTACTTCAGCGTTTGACCTTGCAGACACCTGATGTCTGGGTGGACACCCCATAATTCTGGGCTGTGGCACTCTCTGCTGAGCTCAGCAGTGCTGGCATGGTAGGAAAATTGTCCAGGAAGTACCTGGTGATTTTATGGTGCCTTCAGGGTTGGATGGCCCCTGAGCTGTTGAGTGCTAGATGGCTCTGTTAGATATAGATGCAAATTCTGCCTAAACCCTTGAGTAGTTTCTTGTACTGGTGTTCCGGACTTTGCTCCTAGAACTAAAAAAAAAAAAAGCACATTGCTTAATTGAGAGCATATGATCTTTATCAACTGGGTAGAGCAAAAACATGAAGCAAAAGAGAGGGTCAGCACTCAGCAATCCCTGTGCTTCCCTCTGTTACATATGTTAAGCCATAGCTTTGCCCTTGTAGAACAACATTTGAATTTCTCCTTTGCATTGGTTCAAGTTGGATGCAACTTTGTTTACTATCTGTGGAACATGGGTTGTGCAAAGGCGATGCCATGCACACTGTGGTAAGGTGCTGCCGGTAGGTGGGGTCCAAGTGGAAATTTTGATTGCTCACTCTGCACTGTTTGCTGGAGTTTTTAACCGTCTGCTTTCATAAGGAAATTGTATGTCATGTGAGGTGGTCTCTGGAGGACTTTTCAATGTTTGGGGTGTAATAGCTGGAAAAGACCATCTGCCTGCAGAATAATTACTTATTTGAGAAGGGAGATCAGAGGAACTGAGATCTTTTTTACTATCCATTCATATCAGGAGTGTTTCTAACCAAATATGGACCTAAGGTAGACTCCCAAATGCACGTACACCTGAACGCCACAGTAACCTAAATCAGGCTGCATGGTCAGGGACCGTATCCACAGAGCTGAATATTCAAGTTCCTCGAATCAAGGAAGAAAAGAGATAGGCTGGGATAAAAGCCTGTGTGTGTGCGAGAGAAAAAGAATCATTGATGGAGGTGGAAACTGTTGTGCAGCTCTGGGTTCGTCTCTGTTTCCAGCTCCAGCATACATAGAAAGGCTGTTCCCAGCTTTCCAAATCAGGCAGACACAGTTAGTGTATTCATGAATGTGAATCAAGTTACTGTGTGGTGAGTACTCCAGCTTAACATCAGCAGAGTCAGGCTCCTTCTACAGAGTACTTTGATACGAGGGGACTGGCTGTCTTGGGGGATCTTTAATAAGCTATGTTTACTGGGAGGCTGCTGGTTGCAATCTCATGTGCACAGACTTGTAATGGAGCTGTTGCATGAGCGATTGTGGGATTTGCATTTTTGCACGTGTGGAAAGGTGGAGTGCACGTTGCTATGCATGGCTAACCTTGAAAATCAGAGCTGGAAGGAAGGAATGTGGGAAGGAATTAGCGCTGAAGAGAGAAATGTGGATTTTGATACAGGAAGTACCATCACTCGTTGCCTAATGAGCATCAAATGTATTCCTGATACTGTGTAAATGTAGGAGGCTCTCTGGTATGATGATCACAAAGCAATGGCACCCCAGACCTTTCATCTGAAGCATCTGAAACGACTGAGGCTACAGCTGCACAGGATGTTGCGCCACATGGGCAGCTTGCAGCATAGAAAGGGGAGCCCGAGCCATGCATTGGGGCCCACAGGTTAAATGATCTTCCCTGAACACACGGGCCAGGAGTCAGTGCTGAGCCAGGGATGTGCTGCAGGCAGACTGGGTTTAGAGCTCTTTCCCACCATGTGTATGCTGTACCTACTAAAGATAGTCTGTTCTACTTAAAAAAAGGTGTAAACTGGATGTCCTCCATGCACACCCTTAAATTTTCTGATCAGATAACATAGTGGTCAGCAATAGACTCCCTACTTCTCTATGATATCCAAGACTTAGATCAGCTACTACTGGGCTATAAATTTTAAGGCAGACCGCTGAGGTAGAGTCAGGATTGGCAAACCAGCCCCCAGAGCCACTCAGTCAACAATAGATCTAACAACGAACTCATTGCATGGATTTAAGAAGAATGAGATAAATCACAGCTGGCATGACAGTGTTTGTGCTCTTTCTGTTTCCTGAGCCTTCAGGGTCCAGGTTTTCTCCCTAGCCAGGAGATTCTGAAATTTAACATTTAAAATGAAAGTGGAGGTGCTCCTGTAATTTTTTGACACTTTTAAATGCATGTACAAATGTGATTTCTTAATTAACTATGAGGCTGAGCGGTTTGTTGAAGATGTCTCAGTAGAAAATTTTTGAAGTTATATTTATAAAAAAATTGCAGATCTCTTCAAATCCGTAATTGTCTATCACAACTGATGAGCACTGCAAATATCTTCCAAGATATTGTTAACCCCTTACAACTGTTTGAACTGTGAGTTATTATATTATTGTAGCTGTATGGGGAACTTCATATTAAAGTTTATACTCACCACTTGAACTCTGCAAACTGGGATTTAAGAGAAAGAGCAAATATTGTGAAACTGTGATAAAATCTCTAGAACTGGCAAAAGCATACTTGCACAGACAGAAGGAAGCCAAGTGTGAGACACCCCACACACTCCTATGGGTTGTTCTTTAACATGAACAGCAAGCTGAAAACACTGGTTGGCTGCCTCAAATGCCAGCCGCACCCACAGGTTTGTCTTTCATCTCTTCCCTTCCTACCTCTGAGATCTCCAAAATATGCTGAATAACCTGTGGGCATCCCCCCTTCTAGCACTGGCAGGGAAGTCGGGAGGCAGGGAGACGGCTGCATGGTACCCAGCTTCTCCATATGTAGGTTGTGCCTGGGGCAGCCCAGTGCAAGTCCTACACATCCCCTGCCAGAAGGACCAGTTACACCATTATCAGAGCTGTGACACCATTTCTTTGAATTTTTGAATTACTCTTATTATAAAGGGCAAAAATGTTGTCCCAACTGCTCTTGGTTTTTTGACTGACATGAAGACTGTGAGAAGGGTGGGTGCAGCTGTTCCAGGTGTCCTGCCCCAGTGCCTCTCGGCAGAGATCCTGCTTGTCTTTTCTTTAAGGATGGATATTTGGAAGATACCTGTCTCTCAGTTTCATCTAATCCAGATAATGTCATGCCTCTGACACCATAGCCACCCACAGGTATTCTGAGCAATTAGCCGGACTCATGTCCTGATACATGTGCTGTGCCTATTGCAGGAGAGTTCTCTTATACCCTTAATTAGAAGTGTGTGAAAATCTGGGTGGTAGTCCAGCAGCAACAGTGGGAAGTATGAAGAAGAGATACAGTGTGAGTCAATCCCTACCCTTGAGCCTGGTACAGCCCCAGACAGAGCTGGGACCTGAGCAACCATCTTGCAGGAACATTGTTTCAGGTGCTCTTATGTAGCTCACACTGGTCACATATCCTTGTGCAATATGGGACACTCCAGTCTATCCCTTTGAAGACTGTTGAAAACAGACCCTGAAATGTATTGCTGTGTATGTAAGAAGGCTGACACAAATGCTTCAAGAATGGACTTACAGAAACAAATTGCACCTCATAACAAGGATATTTCTTACAGATATATTCCTTGATTAATGTTATTTGGACATGTGGTAATAAAGTGAAAATGTCAGCACAGTCTGCTTCTACAACCTCATTCTTAAGACTTTTGATAGTAAAATAATGTAACATTTTAAGAGAATCCTGCTGTGTCTGCTGGCTAATCCTTGGCCTTGAGTGTGCTGCAAAGCACATTACAGTGTGTCTGAATAATGAGAATTACTGCTGGCAGTACAAGGAGGAACTCAGCGTCAAGGACAACATCCAGTTTTATCATGCTCGCATGTAGCCTGTTGAAGATAACAAAAAGAGGCTATTCCAACCAGAAATTTTTGTGCATCTCTAGTGTTTAAAATAATAATCTCAAAAATGATCCTGAAGGCTTATGGATGGCAGAGACCTTTGCATACAGTAAATATTTTAACAGCTCATTTTCCAAATTTATTCCTGGCAGACAATACTTACATTTTTTTCCTAAGTTTGTTTTGAACCCAGCCTATATTTATTTTGGGATGAAGCGAACTGCATGATGCTGCTTCTCCATTTCTGAGACTACAGTCTAATGAAGCTGATGAAACACTCCAATGTTAACAGTAGAGGCACTCTTTGTTCATCCTTTAGTTCGTCTCCTGTGCGAGGCTGAGCAGCATAGCCTTTCCCTCAAGCCTTCCAGGTAGCAACCAACATGTGAAGTTCCTGATTTCTCAAGATGAGCCCACAGCCTTCTCCTGCTCCTGCTGTAGGAGGGATGTGGTGGCACCCCCAGTGCCGCACCACTCAGAAAGTGCACAATGGCAGGAGGAGGAAAAGCAAGGTCTTTGCAGGGCTGGAGCATAAGGCATTTCTTCCATGAGGCATATGTGGTTTTGTGGTTCAGGAAAATTTTCAGGACCTGGCTTTCTATTCACTGGACTTTTTCTTGAAAACCAAAAAGTCATACTCAGAATTGCTTGGAGAAAAGAAGCTGAAGGCTTAATTTTAGAGCAAAAAATGTATTTCCAGATGGAGTTTGCACATTTATGCCTAAAGCCATGGTGTGTATTAATACACCCAAAGTGGTGGCACAAGCTTGTTTTGCAGAGATGACAAAGCAAGGCTGAAGTGAGCCCTAACTGAAGGCAACAGCACAACTCCCATGGGCCTTGAGGGAACTGGGATTCTCTTTAGGAATGGAGGCAAGTGAAGTTTTCAGTTGTATTTCTAGTGCAGCACAGCTCCCGCTGGGCTAATCCCAGAGCCAGCACCACATCTCTTGCAAAGGCATCCCTGCCTGAGGGAAAACCCCTACCCCTGCCTGCCTCCTCCATTTTCCCTTCTCTGGGGATGGATTCAGGGATGCTGCCCAAAGTGGGACCCCAGAGGTGGATGGAGAGGGAGGGGGTAAGGAGCAACTCGCAGCACCTCTGCCTTTCCTTCCTGCAAAACTGGGGTGTCTCAGCTCACCTCACCCCTCCAGGTTTGTGTGGGAACAGGGGGGAGTCTTGGCAATCACCCCCACGTCTGGCTGGCAAGGCAGGGGTCCCCCTGTCACCCAGGCTGTCAGGGGGCAGGGGAGAGACCAGGATCCCAGGCAATGCCACAGTGCAAATGAAGGAGGAGCATTTATGCAGGTCATATAGGGGTTATGTAGGGGTTTATAATTAATTGCTGGAGGACAGGAGAGTATGTGTGGAGGGCGAAGAGCACAAATAAATTAATGTGAGTAACTGGGCTTTGAAGAGAGGCTGGATGTGCCATGTTATCAGGCAATTGGCAAGGGCAAAAGTGAGCCTGTGGCTTCACCTTCACCAGCAACGCTGAGAAAAGCAGCAGCGTGGCCACTGCCACCTTCTCTCCATTTGCTGCTCCTGTGTCTTCTCCTTGTGCTAGAGCTGCTGCTCTGTATGTGGTGAGTCAGACAAGGGGACTAGACTCCTGGGGAAATAACTCAGCAACAGGTTTTTTTCAAAAAAATCAGGGGGTATTTTTCAGCCAGATCAGAAGCAACCTGAGCAGGTTTGCTTTAAAGCTGTACTAGCAGAGTGCAAGCAATGGCACAGGGGCAGGACGAAGGAGAGGAAGGCAAGGAGCTTGGCTGAGCCTGCAATGCACGCACAGAGGAAACCCCCGGGGTACCACAGCCACAGAGCAAAAGCCAGTTCCTTCAGGAAACTAGTGCTTCTCTCATGCACATGGGAACAAAGTTCAAAGCTGACCTTCAGACAAAATCTTTATTTTCTTAAATTTTGAATAATGATTCTTGAACTTTTGAGATTGGCAATGCTGCAGTTTGTATGCCTTCCACCCATAGCTTTCCATAGGTTTTTCATCCTTTAATTAAATGACAGTTCTTGCAAGGGGACAATATCTGCAAAGCCGAGTAAGGAATGAGGAAATTCACAGTAAAACAACCATGAGTGAACGAAAGGCAGTGAATTAACTGCAAGTGAATAAAATGCAGGGGGGACAGATTAGGAAACAGAAACAGGATGACTTATTGCAGGGCAGATCTTGCCCTGAGGATGGTGGGGTCCATCCCCACCACAATTTTATTGCTGTTGGCAAAATTATTCCAAGCCCTACTTCACCCTCGTGTGTGGTGCGGCTGGTGGTGTGCTGGCCCAGCATGCTGCAGCAGGAAGCACTCACTGGCACACCAGCACCATGGGGATTTCCCCTGCTGCCCCCAGGCTCGTCTTGTTAGCGTTATGTGGAAGTTCAGGACTAAGGGTACAGCTCTGTCTCTCTATTTCCTTCTTGCTTGTGTGTCCTCTGCCTATTGCATATGAGGATCCTAGCCCACGTCCCAGATTTGGCATTTGCAGCTTGGTAATTCCCTGCAAATTTCCCTGACAGAGATGCAATGTTGACTGACCATACACTTTGATACCCAAGATAAAAGTTTCCATTGTCTGCTGTTTTTTTTTAAATCTATAAGATTTTAAATGTTCCTTCTGTCCATAGGGAGTGCTGGCCCATTGCTTTAAATGGGGTCTGTGACTGCACCCTAGGCCTGGTGCTGGCCCGCAGCCACTGGAAACAGAAATGCTGGGGGAGGGCGGGGGGGAGCACAACCAGACAGCTGCACTCAGCGCATCAACGCAAGGGTGGACAAACACACACCAAAGGATGTACACGGAGCTGAGATTGGGGAGATGCCCCCTCCCTTCTTTTCTCAAGGCTCCTCAGCACCTGTGTGCTGCCCTAAGAACGTGGGAGGCGGATTGGGGAGCAGAGGGGATAGGCAGGGAGAAGCCCCAGGATGGGGGGAGGAAGGACACGGGGCAAGGACTGGGGCTGGGGCAAGGGCTAGGAAGGGAGAGCATGGTTTGGGGGATGACGGGGGAAGAAGGTGCTTCGGGGAAGGGCCAAGAAGCCCAGGGAGGGAAATTGGAGGCTGCAATGTTGGTGTAGGATAAGTGAGAAAGTCTGGTGGGTTGGTGGCAGTTTGAGGGGAGTGAGTGGTGGAAGGCACTCCTTGTGCCCCACTGTGTTAAACAATCAGGTCTGTTACAGAATCACCCAGGCCAAGAAGAAAACTTCCTGGCCTCAGGTCCAGCTGCAGGGTGGTTTCAATGCATCACACTGCTTTTTCTTCACTGGGAATTGCCACCTCAAATGTTGCAAGGCCCCTTGGCATCAACACGTGCTCTGCAAACAGAAAACCGTCTGGTCCGTGCCTGAGCCCCAAGCTTGTTATCTGCAGGCAGAGGGCAGAGGGCGGGAAAAGACTCTGCCAGAGGCTGGGATGATGTGATTGCAGCCATCAGCCCTGTGTCACGCGCCTGTGGGACGCCTGCCCAGGTGGAGGCTGAACACACAGTGAGGGCAGTGGTGGGGCTACCACCGTGGCAGGGACCAAGCTCCAGGTGTGAAGATGGCACAGCACAGGGCTGACCTCTGCCATTACCTCCTGGCACCAATCCCTCATCCTTTGGCTGATTTCTGGACCCGATCCAGCATTTTGTGTGTCTTGCAAGAATTGGCAGGCTTTGAAAATGGAGGTTCCTCACTTGGATAGGTGATGAGATGATGAGGATGACAACTGTGCTGGAGAGAGGGATTTAATGCACCCTCCCAGTACCTCCCAGTTCTGTTAGTCACAAAGGTCACATCTATTAGCAGACAGAGCTGTAGTGTGTGGCAAGCTGGTCACATGTTACCAGCTTCTTGGTTCCACCCAGTAATTTGTGCTAAAAGGGAAGTAATTTAGTGTCAAACAATTTCTCTGGGACCTGGAGGTCTCAAGGCAGGGGACAATGCTGCTTCCATCTGCTGGTTAACAGAGATGGGGAGTGGAGGGGTAAAACTGTTGAAAGACTTTGCCTATATAAACTATTTACTTAAATTCCCCCAGGGGGCACAAGAACAAGAAGTGAGGCAAGAAGCACTCAGGGAAAGGCTTCTCCTACTGCTTTTGCATTTACAAGGAGAGAGCGCTGGCAGACCCTGCCCCATGTGTGCTTTCTAACAAGGCCTCCTCAAATGACAGGTTGGGCATCTGCACACAAGCCAGAATTGCCTGAGTAGTGGAAATGAAATGAGAAAACCCAATTCCTGCCATGGACCATGTCCATGGTGCAAAGGCTTGGGTTGCTGCTTGAGGAAGAGTTGGCAGCAGTCAGCACTGCTGCGGGAGGAGGTTACCTCCCTGGTGCTGGTACAACTGTTAGTGCTGCTATGTGGTAAATGAGATCAGAGAACTGAGCTGGCTGGAAAATAACTTTTTTTTCTTTTTTTTTTTTCCCCTTTCAGCTGGGTAAGTTTTCAGCCAGATCAATTTCCCAGGCCAGTTCATGGTGCAGCTGCATGTTGGCTTGTGAAGACATGACATGAAGACAGCACAAAAATAGACCAAAGGCACAGATGGGAGAGACTCCTTTCAAAGGAAAGTGCTCACCTGACTACAGCCTGAATGAGCTCTGAAGATCCTCCTTCCTAACTGTTAACAAAAGCTCTGTTAGCCAGTGTCCTCAGCGATCATAAGGCTTTGCACTGGGGTAGGTCTGCTCTTCTTCCAAACATCTGTCTTCGCATGCTGGCTTGCCCTCCCCACTGAACATGTGCAAAAGGTGCAGATGTGATAAGGAAGACAAACAGGAGGATGGATACTGAAAAGCTGGGTAAGACCCATCACTGCAACCTCCTGCTGCCAAAACACATCCTTGAATAGTGGGGGTTGAGGTATGGTCCATGTGGAGATGCCCAGCTTTGCAAAGTGGGTATCTCAGCACAATGCAGGGGAGCAAATGTGATGCAAAGGTACACACAGAGAGGTCAAACTGCAGTGTCAGAGCCAGATTACTGCAGACTAGTTTTTCTTTTTTTTATCTTAGTAATGAAGAGAGGAAAAAACCAGAGTTGCTGAGGGCTAGTGGCATCAGGCTGAACAACAGGGCCAGGTGGGATGAATGGGGTAGATGACTGTAAAGCTCTTCACGAGGATGCTGTGCATCCATCTGTGCGTGCTGTCCTAGGTACACTGGAAGAAAACTGAGAAATCCTAATAAATTGTGTGAGAAATTACATTACTCTTCCTTGGGTCTGAGAGGCTGATTTCCTCCCAAGCAATACGTTTTACAGGAATCTTTTTGAGCCCTAAGCTGAAGGACATTTTTCAGCAAGCCAATTTCTTTGCGCATTTCCCTGTGCACAGCTGACGTGAACAGGCATTGCATGTCACAGCCTGGAACAATTTCTAGCCTTGGTGCAGGTCAGCGGCTATGTCATGTCTGCAGAGCAATTTGGCACATTTCTAGTTTAACCCAGTAAATCAGATCAGCTTCTGAAAATGATTTTGTTTCCAGCACTCCAAGAAAAGCAGTCTACTTCAGCTGAAAGAATAAAAGACTCTTCTCTCAAAATACTGACCATAATGTGAGCATTTATTGAGAAACTGCATGTGGGAGTTGTAAACCAAACAAACCAAGATCAGTCCTAGATAAAAACACAACCACAGAACAGGAAAGGCTAATTTCAAGGTCATTACCCAAACTGATTGTTGTCTGTATAAGAAAGAATTGTGATATTTAGGAATGTCCACTGGAATGTGAAGCATTCTTCAGTTCTGGGAAGAAATATATTTATTTTGCTGATTGATGCAATGATCAGTGCTTTGAGTAACTAATGAATAGTGGTTCCTTCCATTTAAAAGGAACACTTGGAGGCCATATTTCTTAAACCCACGTAGCCTTAAGGAAAATTGAAACTATTGGCCTTTTGGGGAGCTTTGCACCTTGCCTTGGGGCCATGACTCTGTAACTTCTCACTACTGGATTATATCACATCTGGAGTGAAGTAGAGGCAACACTGCTTATTTCAAAGTGCCTGTT
The DNA here is from genome assembly GCA_031468815.1 of Morus bassanus. Lineage (NCBI taxonomy): Eukaryota > Metazoa > Chordata > Aves > Suliformes > Sulidae > Morus > Morus bassanus. Next base: position 69,638,171 of record CM062571.1, read on the forward strand.
AAAAAGAGTGAAAAAATAACTGTGCTGTGGGCAATACCTACAGAGTAGTTATTGTTTAGGATCATGCAGACTCTGCAAAGGAATATCTTTAAATTCCAAATTTACTTGGATCTGATCAGGACTGAAACAATTTGGATCTGGCAGATAGATAGCAAACACAGATAAATTGCCAGTTCTGCCTGTACAGACTCACCTGTGCCGTGTATCCTCATATCTGAGAGATATTCTTTGACCCTGAAACTCCTCACTTGCCTGCTTGCCTTTGTGTCTGTAGGGCTTGATCTGCTGGAGTCAGTGGAAGCTTTGCTCCTGATTACAGCGGGGCATGTCTGGGCTCAGCCTGAGCATCGATGGAGTTGAAACTGTAGCTTTTCTTCTGCCCCCTTATGTACACCTTTGGAGTGCAGTTTAAGTGTGCCAATTTCACCCCAAACCCCTGACTTCACCTCCTGTTTTGCTGCATGCTGCCACCTTTGCTCCCTTTGAGATCCCTCTCTTTACCTGAGTCCTATCTTATCTATTCTTGCTCCAGGTAAGAACAGCTGTGCTGGTTTAGACCATCTAACCCATCCATCTGCTCTGCATCCAAGAGTGGCCATAAGCAGACTCCTAGGAAAACTTAAGAACAGAACTAACGTATCAATCATTTCTCCCTTAATACTACTGCAGCTTCCAGCTATTTTCAGCTGAAAGGATTTCCTGAACCTTCTGTGGTTTCTCTGTGGCATGGACCCCTCCAAATACTTGGGAGAGCATGTAAGCTCCTTGCCATCATAGCGTGCTTTGGGAAGGACCTACTTGGCAGGTCCACTGCCTGCTGCATGACAAACTTCTTCCTTTTGTTTGCTTTGAACTTGGCTCCTACCAGCTTCATTAGCTGGTCCCTCATTCTTGTCCTGGAGACACAATCAACACTTGATCCCAATCCATTCTCTCTGTGTTATTAATGATTTCAAAGCTTTCTCTGTACAGTGCCCCGCATCTCATCTCTTCCAGCTTGAGACACTCCACTGTCCTGCACTGTTCCTTGTACAGAAATTGGGTCGCACCTTTGCTCGTCCTGTTACTCTTCTCTGAACGTTTTTTGGCTCTTCTCTATCGTTTTTGAGAGGCCAGAACTGCACAGAGTATTCAAGGTGGGTGAAGGATGGATTTATACAGCAGCACAGTCATATTGGCTATTTTGTTGGCTTTTCCTTTCCTAGTAATCCCTAACATTTATTTGTTCTTTGACTGTTACTGAGCAGTGATTTGATATTTTCAAGAAAGTGTCTACAGTAGCTCTACTAAGGCCTCCTTCCTGAGTAGCAGAAGTGAGCACAGAGACCATGTTTTATACGAGAAGCTGGAGCTGCTTCTCCCTAAATGCCTTCATTGCTTTACATCTGCCTAGACTGAATTTCATTTGCCATTATATGAGCTAGTCACTCTATCTCATAAGGTTCTCCTTGAGTTCTTCACCATCTGCCCTAATATTCACTACCAATAACTTTGTATTATCATTAAAGCTTGTCACCTCCCTGCTTACCTCCTCTTGCAGCTCTCTGCTCTGGCTTTCCTCTGCTGCTCACCTCTCTGCCCTTTCCTTGCTTTCCCCACTCCAGGGACTCACAGTATCCTTCAGATTTGTTCACTTGGACCCGTCATCCTTCACATTTGTCATCTGCAGCCTGCACCATTCAGAAAAGCCATACTCTTTCTTCATAGTTTCTGACACAGCCAGGACTTTACTTTGCCAAATGGTTGTAATTGTGGCAAATGGACTTGCACCAAACCTTTGGTGTCTGGGGGGAAGCTGTTCCTGCTGCACAGCCTGTTGTGAGAGACACTGGAGGGAGAAGGGACAGGACAGGATGCTCCTGCCAGGCAACTGAAGTAACATTTAGGAATTTTTGAAATTACTCATGATGTCATTTTTATTTTTTGAAGGCTTTAGAAAATAAAGTTGTGGGTTTTGTTAACAGGAAAAAGAGGATTTATTATCCTTTTTTGACCCTAGTGGTTAGCCAAAATTTGGATTGTTTCAATTCTGTGTCAGGATTGTTTCAAACCCTAGCTGTTTATTTACAAAGAACAGGCACTGGCTCTTTGCTTAACATGAGGAAACACTTTGCTCGCAGCTCCAAGCTCTTTTCCAGCCAGTGGTTCATGCAGTTTGTACTACCAGGCAATACCCAGCAATGCATTTTGCCGGCATAGCTCAGCTCCCTCAGAAGACTTGCATCATTTGCCTGTGTTTTGGATGGTGGCTCCTATTGTTCCGAATAGTCGATTCCATAAAAGATGTTAATTGTTCCCTTTTGCTCAACAGGAATGAATAGGGCTGCAATACTTTCTGTTTCCAACAAGCTTTAACATGATCCGTGATAGAAGGAACTTCATAAGGAGCCAGTGGTCTTCTAGTGGTGTTGATTTTTCAAGAAGGAGCAAAGTCAGTCTGAAAACTCTACTTTTCTTCACTACTTTCGTTCACCAGTAAAGCACAGTTGATCATGCAGTGTCTTCAGCCTATAGACATCCCAACTCTGTGGAAGCCCTGGCAAAGTCAAGCCTTTCAGTAGCAATAATATGGAATTCCACCAATGGAAGCAATTTTAACTAGGCTCAAGACTTTTAGAGATTAACCTGCTGGTTAGGCTTCCCAGTTGAAAAGTAGAAAGTAGTTCATTGTACTTTTTCTTGTTTGCAAGGATTTGTAAATGGACTGTCTCTAATGAAAAGGTTAGGGAGACAAGGAGTTAATTTGGAAACTAGGGTTGGCTTCAATGACATTCAGAAATTGCCGCATCCTTTTTGCACGACATACAAAACTTTCAATAGATCTGTGCAATTCCAAAAATTCATGTGGCAACCACTGGCTACGGATCCTGGCTCCAGAGATTTGCTTCTCCTCCATGTGGGAACAACTCATGGTCTTTTCCAGTGATTTTTTTCATGGGGATGGTGTGGTTTTTCCTCCCTCCCTTCACACTGGTCCATACTACAGACCTGAACACATCTCTGAGCACCTGAGGTAAGTGACACAGGTCTGAGCCGACGTCCTTTAGCCTTCTTACATATTTTTTATTATGTTGCCCAACATCATTGCTCATAACCACATTCAAATGCAGCCATGTCTTACAGACCAGCCAGGCACTATCACTGTAATTCTCCACTTGCAATTCTCTTATCTTTGCATGGTGTAACACAACTCATTGCACTGATGGTACTCTGCGCAGCAGGAGGGGCAGCATTGCTCCTGCAATCCAGGGATGTTTTGCTCAGTGGCTGGACGACTTCTCAGTTATGTGCTAGCAAGACGTGCTCTCTGCTCTGCTTCAGAGGGTTCAGCACAGAGACCTTGCTAACTGCAACCTTCTGCTACCTATTCTCCACTGCAGAGGACACAACTGCTTTTTCTCAAGAGACAGTGCTGCTTTTTGTGTAACTAATGGGATCAGAAGAGAATGGGAGCTTCTGCCTATAGAAAATGCACTCTTTTTGCAGAAGCTGTTTATGGCTGCCATCCTTGTTGCCTCACAGGGCACTCGTGTGACAGGAAAAGCCTGATACTTGCTAGATCGCTCCTGTCTGAGGAGCTCTGGCAGTGTGATCCAGGGCTGTACCCATGGAATAATTCTTCCTTAGCACAGCACTCATGTTTTTAACAGCTCAACACTGAACACTGCACAAGGCAGAAGCAGGTAGGGATGGGACCCTGGACAGACAGATTTTTTTGAGAATACAACGGTCAGCTCTACATCCAGGGAGTGAAGGAAGCTGTGGTGTTGCCTCCTGCTGTTAAACTCCCACCGCCAAAAGAAGGGTGTCAATGCAAATGAGACACCCTGATCTAGGAACATATGACTGATTTTATCCAGGCCTATGTGAGATGGCTCTGCAAGAGAAAGCAGGACAAGGGCTGGTGTTGCAATGACTTCCACTAGCAACAATCAGCAGTTACTGCTGTGCCAGCTTTTCTGTAGTAATCTCAGGCTTTCAGGCATTTACTAACTAGTTAAAAATCTTTTCTTTGGCTGAAATTTGGCATATGAAATAGGAATTTATTAGGAATACCATTGCACTTTTTTTCTTCCAAAGAAGTCTGTTGGTTTTCCGTTCTTGTTTTGGGGATTTCTGTTCTCATTTTGAGGATTCCTTCTGGCTATTGCAAATGTAAGAGCAATTCAAATCATATTGACATTTTCTTATGTTTTCCCATCTCTAAGAGCATTATTAATGGACTTAGAGTGCTTGTCACTTGTTAATCTCTATATGTCATACAAAAAAGAGATCACTATTATATGTAGTCCAGTTTCTGTTTTCATTTTTTGCTGACTTATCTCCTCTTGAGTATGGGCTTGCAACAGCTGCTGTTACAGGCTTATTACCCATAACCTACATCTGCATTTGCACAACAAACTGGAATGAAAGAAGTGGATTGAACATGTCTTTCTGGATAAAAGTGGACTTAATTCTCTTTTGCCTTTTACTTGGGTGGAACAAGCACAATGACACTATATCCTTTTATCATGCCATGTCGCTATATGTCATGTAAGCAGCTCGATAAAATGCAAAACAGTGGAAAAGAGTGCCTGGTGGCATCATACAGCTCCAGAGTCCTGTCACTCTTTGTGGTCCAAGATTCATTCAGGTCCATCTCAGACCTGAATGGTATTATCTTTTCTTTAAAATTTTGTAATAATGAAGAGATACTACACTAAACGGAAAAAAATCTGTGAAGCTGACTTGAACTGGTATAGGCCGATGAATTGTGACAAAATCATTCTTTTTATTGGATAATTCTCATGATCCTTGCTAAAAATTTGAAAATGCAACATTACTTGTTATGTGTTAAGTTTGTACTCTAAAGTATTTTGTTAGAAAGTAGTGATTTTGTTAGAAACCAGAAATGCCTCTCAGACGCAATTAAGAGAAATTTCCTATAACATACGTAATGTAAGTAATTGCATTTCCCTAAACAATAAAGTAATAATTCTCTATACATTTATTATTCATTCCATTGCTGGTTAGTTTGTCCTTAATCCAATAATAAACCTTTAGCTGTTCAACTCTGAGAAAATCTTTTTGGTATCTAAAAGCTGACGAATTTCATAGCATTTGTTAGTGGGGAAGTAGCCCTGCATTGGTAGCTTCGGACTCCACTAATTATTAGCTCTTGGTACACAATAACTTAGAGCTTGTCTAAACAGCAGTTTTTGCAAAATTTGGCTTTGCATTTGCAATGCTCTAAGTAATTTGCACCACTAAATCCATAAATAGCCACTCTTAGGCCAAAAAATATATACATATATATGTTTTCCTTAGGTTTTATTTCAACCAGACAAATCTTCTGATGCAGTTTGAGCAGCAGCTCAACCTGAAGTGGAGGCCAGGACCCCACAGTGGAGGGTGGGAAGGCCGAAGGACTGCATCAACCACTGGAGTTAAACAAAATGCTTGTTAATCTTTGCCCTTAGCATGCAGCAAGCATGAGGGAGTGAGCTCTCATCTGGAAGAGTATGTGGAGAGAAGTAGCAAACATGCTGTAAATTAACACCCTTGCTGACTTAATGGAAACCTTCCTGCCTTAACAACCTGCTAGACAGGGGTGTGATTGATCCCGCTACCCAGCAGTGCTCCCTACCACAGAGGCAATCTGTGTATGCTGTGACGGACAGGTGGAAATGAGTGCAGTGACAGCAGCTGTCCCAGCCAAAGACCTGGCTGCATCCACAGCATTCCCCACAACACTGGGATCGCTGGGTGTTACGCCTCTGTGTGTGCTGCAGCCACGGGGATCTGCTGCCAGCAAGGGCACAGCTGAGATTTATTAAAAGGAGCTGTGACTTAAACAAATCATAAACAGCCTGAGCGTGCTGTGGTTCAGCTGGACTCAGCTCACTCTTTGCCTCTGAAGTTTCTTATTACCAGGAACCTCACTACAAAGATGTAGCTCCTTTCACGCGATGTCCTGCCAGGCTGAGTCCCAAATGCCCTACTGAGAGCATGGGTCTACTCCTGTATCTACCACCGGGTCCTCCTCTGCATCTCTGTGGGAGCCATCAGTCCCTTGTCTTTATTATAAGGAATTCTGTGCAGTGAACTGCTAAACCATCCAGCATCTCAGCCATCTGGGAGACAACCGTAAAGGCAATTGGTCTTTCTCATGCCTTTTCTGTGAATGTGCATGCACCAAGGGCTCTGGGCTAAAAATGAGTGTCTTGCTGTTGTCATTTTATATATATTTTTTGAGGGATGCTGTCTGAGAGGTTGGGGGTAGGGAGTTGGGGAATGCCATGCAGTGGCATCATATAAGAAGGCACCAGGAGGCTTTGGGTCTCCATCTGCCCTGCTTAATCCTGACAAAAAGTTGTTTCCAGCAGCTTGGCTTGCAGGAATGAACTGGGAGGATCAGTCCAAGGCTGGCCTTTTCTGTCAGGAAAGATATTTTATATACAAGCCTTCTGCTGGTGCAAACAGTGGAGGAAGGGTTCTTCCTTCAGACAGGGCTGAATAAGGTGAGAAGGAGCAGGGAGAGGTGGCAGTGTTCACCTTGCTGACATACCGTACAGTAGGTTGAGACCAGGACATCATCTTTTATTGGATTTTATACAGCAAATAGCTATTGCATGGTTGCTCTGCAGTGAGGAGACAAGACCTTTTTCAATAGCAAAGCCTAGGGAGCAATTTCTAGTGTCCACAGGGCTGGATACTCCTGGTGCTGCTTCTGGTGGAGGCAAAGAGCAGACTGGGTTCTGGAGGCACAAATAAACTTGCATGTAGTTAGCTGGCTTTTTGGGGGCTGCTTTAAAACATTTTGACAAAAAGTGCTTTCCTCTCTCCCTTGTACCTCTCCTGCCCTCAAACAGCAGATTTCAGCACACGCAGCTTCTAGGCTCAGACCTTGTACATTTAGAGCAAGTGAATTTTCTGCTGTGGTTTTGCAGTCCCTCTGGGTTGGCAATTTCTGTGGCCACCAGTGTTGCTCCCTGGCTGCTCCCAGTGCAGTGTGGATGTCAGGGGAGCCTGTGGGGAGGCAGCCCAAGGGGCAGCAGCCTCATTTCCCCATGACTAACTGCTCATGGCAGGGGACAGCCCTGGGATGGAGTGGCAGTAGGGACTCCCACAAAGGAGGGTGTATCGTGGGGATCTGGTGGGGTAGAAGAGAGAAATGAGAGGGACCAACAGGCAGGTACATTGGGTTTGGTGGTGCTCTGCTATCTTAGAGGTATTTCTGGTAGAAAGTTGTTGTATCAGTGGAGAATGTACAGCAGAAACCTCAGCCATGGACCTGCCTCTCTAACCTTGTCTCAGTGTCCCTGGGGCGAATGGCCTTGCCAGCCTGCCAGCAAGGGTTTCCCATGCACAAGAGAGGCTACAAACGAAGGAGCAGGGCACTCAAGGCAAGTGAGATTTTGGTAAATGTGTGAAAAGGAAGAAGCTGCCACAGCATTTCCTCTCTTGAGCAAGAGGCAGCTCAGCTGTCCATGCAGCTGAACTCTGTGTGGGTCCTGGAGCCAATATCAAGCATCAAGCAAAGGTGCTGGCAGCGGGAGAGGTGAGGTGAGAGCAGAGGCGGGTGCTCATGACAAGAGGCAGTGGTAGAAGCTTCTCCCACCAACCTTACCTCCCTGGCTGGTTTTCCTTTTTTTTCCCCCTTTAAGAAAAATATTGTTTGTTTGTCACTGGGTTCCTATTTGGGAGTAGGGAAAATTTGTTCACTGAGCACCAGTTTAGCATAATTTTCCTGTGTTTCTAGGTGCGGGCTTCAACCAGGGCTATTTATAATGACAGTGTTAAATCTGAAGTCAGGCCTTGTTGCTGGCTGTGACAGCTGGCAGAAGGCTTGCCCTCTAATCCTACTTCTGCTTTTGCACCTCTTTCATCTGCACAATTCAGGATGAAATAAATGTTCTTGTTCTGTTCATGGTTTGGTTTTATACTTTTGTTAAACATGAAAAATAGATATGCTATGTAATAGTGCTTGCTTATTTTTCATCAGATGTGACCTTACGCATGTAGAAAGTGCTTTATACCCTCCTTAAATAAAAGGGCAAAAGCAAGTTGGAGCCACACCAACCTAGAGGCAAAAGCCACCAGGAAGATAAAATGTCATCCTAACACAGCAGCTACTGAGCCAAAGGACAGAGCCAGAAGGAGCTCTACAGCAGCAGCAGCCTGCCAATAAATCAGGTGCTGCTGCACCTGCCGCCATCAAGTTTTTGGGTGTTTTAACTGTGTCGCTTGAAACATGGCCGTGAGCATAATCCGAAGAGAAAGGCAGGGCAGACGAGGGCAGCCAGCAGCCCTCCCACCAGGCTGTCTCCTCGCAGCTCCACCTCTGCCTGCCCGCTCCCAGCTGCCTGCATTGACACATAGCTATATTTAAATATCTTTCTCTCCTCCTGTCTTCTGCTGGTGCTTTTTCATGGAAACCTCTGCCTTCTTGCTGGTGAACAGGAAGAGGGCAACCACTTCTCATGGCGTTGTCCATTCCCATGGATGGAGGCTCTCCAGACCTTTAGCAATATCTAAATTATCCAAACCCAAATATCTTTCAAGCCTTTCATTGTTTAAATGAGTAATACCTCACTCATCAGATGACAACGCTAGAGGCACGAGGATTTGACATTTGCAGATGCACAGGAGGAAGTGCATGTGAGGAACCATTTCCTCAGTAACTATCTACTGAGGACTGTATTTATGTTGAGCCTGGCTATCATGTTTCAGCCCGGTACAGTGTGCCACCCACACATGACTGTTTATTTTTCAATGGATTGTACCTCTGGGGACTTTCCTGATTTCTGGCTGCTGTGTGGGTTACAAAACTGCCCAGGTCCTGCCCAGGCCTTGTTTCTCTGGCGGGTTTCCTCTGCATTGCTGCCCAGCAGGGTGCCCGTGAGGTTGATTTGATCAGGGGGTGCAACAACTGCTGCAAGATGGGGAAAAAAACCTGCAATGCCTCCAAATATCTGTTTGCTTTTTAACCTTCTGGCTGCTGTTTTGGCAGGTAGCTAGTGTATGCCAGGAGCTTTCAAATCCCTCCCCTGCTCAACATGACGTTATCTATCTCCCCATCCACAGCAGGCTGGGCTGCCTGGCATTTCCACCAACACAAACCACTGCATTGGCAGAACCCCCATAATTATGTTAATTTTTGGGCACCACTTGTAGTGTTACTTGGCCTAGTCCTTAACTGTATGAACAGTGGGACAGCAGCTGTGTTCCAGTGGAACCGTGGGCAGTGTAATAGTCTCCCCTTATACTTCAGTAAGCAGGTTTCCACTGCAAAGCGTAATACTATGACAGATGATTTTTCAATGGCTCTTTTAAGAAGCAATAAAGAGAAGGAAAATTTGCCTTTAAAGACATAAAACTGCCCATCATAGCGGGCGCATGGCAGCACAGCAGCTCCTGGCCTGGCAGCCTCACAATCAGCAGTGCCAAGCGGGCGCCTGGATGGCTGCTCCAGCTGTGCTCACCACCAGGAACCGAGCTCCTAAGTCTTATGGCCACAGAAAATAATGGAAAATTTTGTGTTATGGAGTATGTTACTCACTTGAGACTGAGATCTGCAGAGACTGCTTAGCTCGCTTCACATGTTCCCTCATCTTGCAAGTCCTTTTCTGAATAGCAAAAAAAACCCCACAAAACCCAAAAAAAGGAAGTTATTCCTCTGGAGTGCTTTGATGAGTGCTATTTGTAAACCCTTTCAATTAGTTTTTCCCGTCATGGAAGCCTGGGAGGCCAATACGTGCTCTTTGTGGGGTGTTTGCAATGAGACATGGCCACATCTGTGGAGTATTCCCGTCTTGGACATGATTCCTGCTCCTCTGCCGTGTCAGAAATAGGCCTGGCTGGCAGAAGCCAAGCCTTTCAGAGGAACCATCAGTTTTATGTAACTGTGATTTTGGTTTTTTTGGGTTTGGTTTTTTTTTTCTCCCCTAATTAATACACAGAAGACTTCTCCAATTAGCCCTGAGTGACTTATGGCTTAGTCACTTCTGTTGAATATTCTGAAAGTCACTGCAACCGCAAGGAAATGTTTACCAAGTTTTAAAGGAAAAATGAGCCTGCCCTCTAGCTGCTGAGTGCACACACATCTCCGCTTCCGTGGCTTTCCTACAGCAGGCAGGACTTAAAATCAGTTTTGCTTCCTCCTCTCATGCTTTCTGGGCTCTGCTGTTTCTTGCCCTGTTCAGGGGCTCCAGGTGGGTTTGCTATACAGTTCCTCCACACAGACATGACCACCTGGATGGCCATTTACTGCTAAAGTACAACTGCGTAACTTTTGCACAGTAAAGCTGATTCTCCAAGCCAGGGGGCGCAGTTAGTGGCATAAGTTCACTTGCATTGTCTTCATCACGGTGAGGAACCAGTTCTTGAAGGGCAGAAGCATTTCTCGCAGCCGCCGGGGTCTGGTGATACGTAGCACCTAAGGTCAGCACCTGAATTTAAACCAGGTGTAACATAAGGACCACAGCAAAAATGGGTTTGAGTGCTAGTTCGAATACGTATATAGATATTATTTGGATAAAAAAATCTTGAAAACTGCAGGAGAAAGCAAGAGGTAAAATGCGTGTCAGGGGGCTGATACTCTAAAAGCATAATGACCCTGAAACACCAGAAAGGTTCAGCATTTTGGAGTTTTAAAAGACAAGAAGACAAACTGTTGCTTATACTTGCTTATATATAGTGGCACAAAGGCACATGGCACCGTACAAACAGATTGCCATACAAAGCAGAGGCAGGAGCCATGGATTAAGAAGCTAATGGCTTGAGGCATATGTTACTTCAAGAAGCAGGGTGCACTTTGAAGGTCTTCTGGCTTTTAGGACTGAGTAATTAAACTGGCTGCAAGGAGACAGTGACTCAAAGTGTGGCTGGATAGAGAAGTAGTTTAGAAAAAGCAGGGGAAAGAGGGAGAGTTGCACTGTAAGGATCTTTCCATGGTGTTTCCTCACTTTCTGTCTGTTGTTCTGGAGTTTGTCTGAAAGGCCCAGAATGCTAGATCAGGCCCAGAGCATATCATAATGTAAGAAAAAAAGGAGGAGAAAACAAGAATGGAGGAGAGAAAAAGGGGCACTTCTCCCCCTCTCATACTAGGCAGTTGCTATATGTATTCTGCTTGGTTATGATTCGCAAGGGGCAAAATGATTTTAGGGGTGTCAGCATGGTTCTTTCTTTGCTGTCCATGGTGAAGCCTGGCAATGGCCATTCATAAACACAAAGTAATTTCTCCAAACTGCCTGAAAGGAAAAAAATGTTAAACCATGTCAGAAATGTTGAAAGAATTGGGTTTTTTTTTTCAGAAAAGTCAAAGAGTTTATTCCAGAAAAAGGACACATCTGGCACTTTCAAAATGGACTATTCTGTTTTCTAGCATTTGCAATGAAAGGCAAGAAATGAACATTTGGGGAAAGTGGCTTCTTTTTTATTGCCGACTCTGACTACTGCAAGTGCTGGAGATAACATGGATCAGGACCGGATCCTTTCTTTGCCCAGAGTGACTTGGACACCCATTGGCCAAATTTAATGATGATGAAATTCTTCCACTAGTAACTGCAAATACACACACTATGTCCTGTGACAAGGCATCCTGGCCGGAACTGGGCTTATCCTGAGTGACCGTGATGCTGGCAGACCTCAAGGGGTTTCCATTGACCGCTTCTGCAGACACTGTCTCACTTTGCTGGCAGCACTTAGGGGCTGACCGAGGCACAGAGGTATTTATTAACAGAGTGGTTAGGCCACTGTGCTGAGAATGCAGCAAGACTAATCGAATTAACTCTTTTGGAGACAAAACATAGTTCATAACCAAAGCTTCCTGTTTCTCGGAAAAACGGCTTAACCACAAGACTATGGTGTTACATCTTTTGTCTGAATGAAAATGGCTGTAGGGCACTCAAAGTTTCACTGTTGAGCTGAACAATAAAATCCTCCCTGGCCCCTGTAAGAAGCTAGTAAGAAGGAAAAAGGAAGAGCACTTTAAACCTTTCTGGTTTAATTTTTTCTTGAAAAACATGGATTTTAACTAACCTGCAAATTTTGTGGCAAGTGTCTGCCATCACTGAATGCTTGAAAGCCAAATATACCACTTCCTCTCCACCAGATGTTTGGTTAAGGTGGTGGGACAGAGAGGTAAGGAGGGCAGCCAAAGAGGGTCAGGCTCTGGGAAGGCTTTGAACATGACGGGCAACAGGGGACAGCTGTAAGCAAAGCCCAAGGTAGTGGAAATTTCTTGTGGGGGTCTCTGAGGGTGCAATCAGGAGCAAGAACTTGCTGGGGCTGATGAGAGGTGGCTCTTGGGGTGGGCTATCGGAGGGGAGGTTTGCAGCGGTGCCGGGGGTGTGTTGCAGTGCACTGCACCTCAGCTTGCTTCTTCAATAGCAAGGTTGAGACATATGGAACAACTGGCAGAAATGGCATGTCTGAAAGTCGTGTTTAATAAGGAATTTCCCACTTTGGAAGCCACTAGGTGGCATATGAGGTGTAGCAGAAATGAAGTGCGGTAGCTGGAGGCAGAACAAGCTCCAGACATGGCATAAGGGACCATCGCCCGGCACAGGCATCATTGCCCAAGAGCCAGCTCGTTGCAGTAACTCCGTATTCTAACCTGTCACACACGTGTGGGTGTTATGTTGTTTTTTTCTTTAAATAAAGAAAAAAATGTTGGGTTTTTGTGGGACATGGTATGTTAACAGGCAGGAACCAGCCTACAGTTCTCTGCAAGGACCTCTCAGTATGCCTCTGTCCCTCTCGGGGTGCAAAGCAAGAACATAGCCACCCACCCCCTTGGCAGGCCATGGCTGAACCTTTGTAGCAGTTACCAGTTATGTCCTGCTGTGTTTGCACTTTGAATTTAAACAGAGTGCCATTTTACATGAACAGTCACCAGCTAGGAATTAATCTCTGGCCAAATATATTTTATAAAAGTCACTGAACAGCCACCTTTAGTCTCTACCCAGTATTGCAGGGGACAGGATTGAAGCAGTTGTCCAGCTCTGTCACCTCTGTCTTGTATTGAACCATTTGGTCATTTTCTTGTGGGTTTTTTTGCTGTTTGTTTGCTTGTTTGTTGTTAGTGCTTGAGTTGAACAAACTCCACCAAAGATCCCATGCAAACCCTGCTGACTAATCAAGGCTACTTATTTCTAGTGATCACAAATACATCTTTGTTTCAATAGCTAAAAGCATCTTCTACAACGTGCTTTTGATTCATTCCTCTGGTGGTATTTGTAAGTAATGCCACAGAGGTCTCCAAAATTCCTCCAGTGCAGCATTGGCATACACCAGCTCAGAAACAACCTTCTGAATCCCGGTCCTCTGAATCACTTGGTCATAGCACAGAATGATATTTTCTTCCAGCTATTCAGCTTGCAGGAATAGTGTCATTTGGAAGAGAAAAATTAGTTAATCAACTGGTAGAATAATGTGTTGAAAAATATGAAAATTAAAGAGTACCTCTACAAAAATGTGGAAGCATAAGTAGCCTGGGCTATACATGGGAGGATACAGGTTCCACTTATTACTGAGTCCTGGTCTCTAGGAAGAGAGAGGGAGAGAAGTGTTTTGAAAGGCAAAGATGGGGATTAGGCACCTTGCTTCTGCACTGGGCATCCTTTATACAACTATCCCTGACCACCCATGAAAGCTGTAGGCTGGACGTGTGAAAGGTGAGGGCAGGGACATGTTCCTACTCTATTGCTTGCAATGAGAACCCAGCCCCTAACTTGATTATGAATTACAGGGGTCCATCATTAGCCCTGGAGATGGCTTGCTGCCTTCATCTTTCTGCCCCAGCCAGTATGTGGGTAGTATTGGCTGGATGGTCTCCATCTGAGTCCTACACAGCTATCAAGGACCATCAAGACATATATGCTTTCTGCTACTTGAAGTCTTGAGTGGATTTATAAATGAAGCAACAATTTAGAAGTTTTAGGAAAGTCTTGCTGGTTTGGCTACATGTGCTTTTTCAGCATAAACAGCACTTAAGGCTTTTCAAAGCAAACCAAGGTGGTTGGCGTTGTAATTTCAGCATTAGCTGTCAAAACATCCCTCTTGGTGGCTCTCTTGTTCCTGTGGTATGTGGGCCTGAGTGGCTGGTTTTTGGCTCTGCAGTTCAGAAGGATCTGTAAAACTGAGCAAAAAGGTTAAGGGAATCCAGCCACTTTAAAAAACAACAACAAACCCCAACCAAACAATCTTTTTAGTAATATCTGGCTGAATTTCTTCTTTTGTATAAGGATTTAGGGGGAAGGGCCTCTATATGTTTTTACTAGTTCAAAGTAAATAGCTCTGTTTTGTGGGAGCAGGGATAGACCTATACTGTGCTATTTAGATTAGCAATAAGAAAACACACATAAAAATGTTGAGGTAGCATTGGATTTACTGTGAAAAGAGAAGGTGCTAAAGGAGGCCAAACTGCTTGTCTGCAATAATCGTTGTGTCCTGCACTCTACATGCTTCTGGCATGTTGCCCTCTCCCTCCCTTCTGCAGAGTGCTTCAGCTTATTTCCAGCTCTGCCAACAAGTCCTTCCCCAGCTCAGGACCCAGCTACTGCTCCAACCCTATCAGATAATGAGCATGCCCATGGCATTTAAGTTCATGTAAATTAAGGACAACTAACTCACCAACTGGTGTCCCAGACCATGCAGTAAGAAGTAAGTAAACTCTCTATTGCTTACAGTAGAAGAGGATTTACTCTTAAATGCATTTCCTTTTAACATGCCGAGGCTACATGCTATAGCCACAGAGGCACAGAGACCTTGTAGCAGGAACAGGTCTTGGAGCAGAAACCCCCAAGAGAAACACCCAGATGGAGATGGTTTTGCTCTCACAGATGTCTGAGAAATCAGAAATGTCCACTGTCCAGTTTAAGATGAACCCAAACTCCTGGGGCCTTTGCTGTTTAACAGAAAGGTCACAGAGATCTTCCTCCTCTCCATAATAGCCTAGAGGTCACTAGAAAGGCATTTACTGGGCAATGACAGACCAAGAATCAGTCCCTGCTCATGCCTCGTTTCAGGCTGGGGCTCTGCACCCTCTTGCCCCCACCCAAAAGGATGGGATAAGGCATGCCAAGGGGGCTCTCCTTCCTTGAGGAGAGTGGTTCCACCTTGTACTGGTTAAAGTTTATTTGCAGAAAGGTCAATTGTTGCTTTCCTAATAGCCTGGCCACTCTCCTTCCTGCAGGCTGTCTGCTCTCCCAGAACTGGGGATGGTCTCTCTTGCCTGGAGCAGAAACTGTGTTCCCACATTTTTGTAACACTGTGATCTTAGGTTGGTTGCCTGGACTGGTGCCTTCAAGTTTTGACATTTGTTCTCTAATGATGAGCTTAATCAGTTTTGAGTAGTGTCACCTTCAGCTGGGTTTTGACAGTAAAACACGCTACTGGCTGGGCGCTAGTAGGTGAAGTTGAAGAAACACAAAGTGGACTAGAGGAGGAGACCCCACATTGACCATAAGGAAGGCTGCTACAAAGGACTGACCAGGACCCTAGGTCTGGGCTGTGGCCATATCACATCTGAGTTCTGCAGGGCCTTGACCACATGAGCTAGGCTTCCAAAACCCCAGCAGATATGAGCAGCGGGGTTTGCTGCTGCTATTGCAACACTGGTGGTTTCACCAAGAATTTTAGCTGAGCTCACCAGTGTTCTACCCAGACTCCTTGAAAGAAAGATCGTTCTGGCCCCACTTCTGGAAGGACCTTGTTTGCTTACCAGAAGCTGGTGGCCTGATCCAACCTCAGTGATGTAAGGCACAGATAGGGAGGGGCCCTGGTCTTCGGCCTCAGGCCATGCTAGCAATGAGGACATGCCTGCAGCACTCTGTCAGCAAGGATGGTTTTTTTCTATAACTACTACAACAACACTTTTTTTCTAAAAGTTTTCTACAGTGTTGACTGAGAGAATTGTCTTGCCCTATGCTCTTAGCCAAAACAGCTAATCTAGTAAAACTTTGCAAAGTAGAGGCTGATCCAGGGTTTGCGCTTTGATATTGCAGTAGAAATGTTTCTTTGGAATGTGGGAAAAGAATAAGGCTCCTCAGGCAGTGCTAGGTTTGGGTGGCATTTCAGCAAAGAAGCTCCTGATCACATGTGTTTAATTTTCAACTCAAAGCTTTTAGTGTATATTCCTAGCTCTGGTTTTCCAGGCACTGTATTGAGCCATGTGGTACAAACCAGAGGCAGCTCACTTGCAGAACATGGAGCAAGAATCTGCAGGTCTTCTTCACAGGAAGGTCCATAATTTAAAGAGTCAGAATGAGATCACAGTTAAAAAAGATTTGGATGCATTCAAATTTTGCATGTTGAATGCTGAAATGTTTTGAATATGAATGTTTTGAATGTTGAAATATTTTTATTAGACTGTGAAATAAAAATGTCTGGCACTGTCAAAATAGAACCTCCAGCCTTACCCAAATGGGTGTTTACATTTTTTTCCTATGAAATATCACTGAAGTCATCCTGTTTACTGGGGATTCTGCATTTCAACATAACTGTGTTTTCCCATGCACGCCATTCTGTTAGAAAATTTTTGGCTCTTTCTAGCTATGACTATTGGCTGATACAGAATCAGTCCATCTACCTGCTGTATAATTTTGCTTTAAGAAATTCCTTCAACCACAGCATTTTAATAAAAGCTGCACTGATGCATGTATGTTTGAAATCAGATTAGAAACATCTTACCTGCAATGTGCTATATTCTGAAAGAGCATTATCATTACAATAAAATCTCTCTTCTCTTTCATCTGTGACCTACTTCACAGTAATTTCTATCAAAAAGTATAAATATCTGCTAAATAAAACTCTATACATTGCACCCTTTATCTTAATTATTTTTATTAACCTTAATGAATTAACCTCTCAGAAGTCCAGCTGGCACCCAAGGTGATGCTTATTGCATGTTTTGGGCAACTGAGGAACTGGGGAGTTCCTCTGGCACACTGGGTGCGTTACCATGCGAGCCTGCAGCAGAGCCTATGAGACCGTCAGCAGCAGCCTAATTTCCCAGAAGGTTGGGACTGTTTTGTTTCACTATATGGGTGCCTTCTCCTGAACTTAGTCATAAAATAACTGTGGGGGAAAAAAAAAACCCTCTTCTGGCATGAAGACTGTGGAAATCCTTAAGATGTTTTGCCCTTCCTCAGTTCCCATACAATCTATTAGTACATGTGATGCAATGTTTTACTGTAAAGTTCAGATTGAAATTGCAATGTGCCAGGAAGTGAAGCAGTAAAGAGGAAAAGGAGGGAAGTCAAAATAGTTCCAGATCCTCTGCTTGTCCTTGAGTTCCTCTGCCAAAATGTGGTGCTCGTACCGCCCTGTATTTTTAGTTTCCTTTATCATGAGACGGAAGAGCTGGAAAGATACCAGGAAAACTAATAGACTGACTGACTAATAGAGGCACAGTAAATGGGAATAGTCTATATGTCCTGACAACTCTACCAAACACAGAAGGTGAAGGAGGGAAAGACTCTGCTGAGTAATCATTCTGTAACCACACATGAAAGAAGTGACAGAAGACTAAACATTTTTCCACTTGGAAATGTTATTCTTTCAGAGGGCCTTATTTTCCTCCTGCAATGATGTGACGACAACCTGTTATAAACATGAACAGCACAATGAGTAATATGTCTTAGTTAGAGGGTCAGGAACAAACCTCCTTAAGCCATAGAACAGAAATCTTTTTTTTGAATGTGTTTATACCATCTCAGTGCAGTGATTACATTTGCTGAAAAAAGTTCTCAAGGGGTTTTCACTCCATTTTGTTTTGGTTTGGTTTGCTTTATTTATTTTATTTTATTTTAGATTAGTTTAGTTTAGTTTATTATTTCTTGCATTCTAGCAGTTGAGGTTGATTGTAATGGTAGCAGCTATAGAGTGTAATTATTACAGTTGCTGTTCTGATTTTGGTTTAAGTTCCTTGAAGGCAAGGCTTTTATGAGCTGCAAACCAACTGCACTCTGGTGAGTGCTTTCCTGGCTTCCAGAGAGTGATCAGCAGTGACAGATAAAGATCCCATCTATTATTTATCAGCTTTATCATAGTTCTGAGTTTTGCCCTTTATACCATGCAGGCAGCAGAGTGGAGTAATAAAACACCTCTGCATGGGAAATGATTTAACATCGCATGGATTGATCCAAAAATAAACCTGACCAGCATCCAGGTACAGGGAACATGGACACTAGAAGCTTTATGAAAGAGGTGGATTGCCAAATGCTGGGGTTTGTTTATTGATGATTCCTCATAATATCTTTCATTTTTTAAAAACTGGAACATTCATCGATGCTGAAAATCAGAAAAGGGGCTTTCATTGCTCATTTCTGCGGAGGATGGTGGGCAAGCATGTGCCAGACACTACTGTTATTATCAGAAGTGCTATGTCAGCCTGGAAAAATGGCCTTTCTAGGACTGATCCTGGGCTGAATTTCCACTGAAAAGCCTGGCTGCTCCCCTGTCACTGCTGGACACCCTGTTTGGGGGAGCAGTGTTCCTCCTCCCAGCCTGGCACCCAGTGCCTGATGTGCTGCACCAGACAGTGGTGGTCCCCAGAAGAAAGGCACTCAGAACTTGTGAAGTATCATTTAAAATGCTGTTTATTAAAGCTAACACTATAAAGATAAAATAGCATAGATAATCTTACATCCCTTCAGATGCCAGGAACCCTGTGCTGTGCACCCACACGCAGCACACCGTGCAGACCCCTCCACAGAGAGGGTTAACCCAATTTGGTCATTCGAGTTGTTACAGGTTTTCTTACAAGATAACAACTCTGCTCATTATTTCTACTGTCAAACAGAAAGGATGTTTGCATCACAAGTTCTTGCTGCACTTTTGGACAAAGGCAAGGCCACACTAGTGGCGTAATTGCTGGTACCAAGTGGGAGCTGCCTGCGGGCTCCTGTGTTACAACCAGAAGGCGAAGCTTGTCCTGCAGCCGCAGGGTATGCCAGCACAGGGATGTGGTGCATACACAGGCTAACTGCTCCATGGGTCACTAGCTCCTCTGTGCATGGTGGTCCTCCAGTCAGGATCACTGCGCCAAGGCTTCCCCACACCCTGATCTCTTACAGAAGCTGTCCCAGCCAGCAGCACTGCATGTGGTACAGGCTCCCGAGGGGGGACCTACAGCAGCACTGTGGTGCTGCAGACCTGCTCCACACCATGACGTTATGTACCAATTATTCTGCATTCATATGCCAGGCTGCAGTGGTGGTAATTATGGCTCAGGCGTATAGGCTAATCCATTGCCTCTTGTTATGAGATCACTGACATCACAGCACATCTTTCAACAAACCTTGCCAGGGAGGTTTAAGACACCTGTAAAAGCCCCTTAGCAAGCAAAAACTGAACCTCAGTTCAGTGTTGTCAAACTTCTGGAGATCACTAAGCAGGTGTTCTTAAAACAATATAGATTTAAGATTAGATTTAACTGACGTGAGTGACCATAAGTTTGTTTGTGTTTGTGCATCAGCTGGTTCACACTGGCATGTTTTTGGTTCTGCAGCTATTGTAGAAAAATAGGGTCCTGATCCCCTGCCACCCACTCCCACCACTGTCACTGCTCAGGCCTCTGCCAAGGGAGTAGAAAATGGGAGTACTAAATCGGAGGAGCAGCCCTCCTGCTCATCGGCACTTGGGATGCACTGGTGCGAGCAGGCACAGCGTGTGCACAGGCTGAGCCCTCCTGTCACTGACAAATATTTAAGCAGTGACAACAGGCCCATGGTGGAGACGTGGTGGGGCTAAGGCAGTGACCTCCCTGAGCACCTGACAGATGCGGGAGGGTCTTTCTTTCTCCCCTCAGCACAAGTTGGGGAGAAAATGGGCATGTGTAAGGAGTCGTATGGAGGTGCATGGGGACCTGACCTGTGGTGCTGTGGGGATCGTGGTAGCTGGTGGGCAGTGCGGGCTGCCAGGACCACCCCTGGGTCACGGTGTTTGATGGGCTGGTGCTTGCAAAGCACAGGGACCTCAGCTCACTGCTGTGCAATGGCTCTACTGCAGGGAAAATTGCTTTGGCCCTCCTTGCTCAGTGCTTTCCCATCGGTTTGGCCAGGATAATTTTATTTTTCTCACCCTGAAAGAAATATTTTTAAACTGAGTTGCCTTAACCTCCACAGAGGGTTATTACAAGCTACTCGGGCATGTCTGGAGCATACAGTGTGGCTGCTCAGGCTTCAAAAATCAGATTATAGTTTCCTTTTAAAACCTAGAGAAATGTCTTCCTGAGCCATGAGTCACTTTAACTGTGATGTACTCGTTTGGACTGTTTCTGCTTAAAAAAGAAGCCCTGAGTATCAAACAGCAGCAGGAGGTGGCAAGTGATGGGCAGAAGTCTCCAGGTGCTTCATTCCAAGGAAAACCCAGCAGAGAGGGTACCCAGCCCCAGCAGCAAGGGGCTGTATCCTGCAGGCACAGCCGGGTGAGCTCCTGTCCTGTGGCGCATGGCACAGCGTGGAAGGAAGTACTCCAGCATCACAAAAACCGACACTGATGTGACATGAAAGCAAATACTGTTTTGAACCCCCTCCCCGGCTGCAAAAAGGGCTTTCCCTTGCAGCTGTCAGATGAACTCTTGGGCTGCGGTGCTTGCAGCCTGAGCAGGGCAGTGGTTTGGGAGCAGGGGGCTTCTCCTGTGTTCCCACCACTGCGCCTATCATTTCTGCCTCTGGCCCCACAATTGCCCAGTGTGCCGCTGGCACAGTCCATCATGTCCCCATGCCCTGCAGCAGGGCTCAGCGCCGTGGCCCTGGCCCTGGTGTGCAATGGGGTGGTGAGCACTGCACCGGGGTCCAGGCTGTCCCCTAAATGGGGTCCCAGACCCTGACATGGCCGATAGCAGGGAGCACTGCCTTGGGGTGTACTGGGAGGAGCAGCCTCTCATGAGGGTTAGATAAACCTGACCTGACGGTGCCTCCAGGGAGAGTCTGCAGCAGTGGGGAAGGATCATGTTGGATGTGATTAAATTGCACAAGTGGTGCTTCCCGAGGAGCCGCAGCCAACTGCTGCCCCTTCCTGCAGCTGGCCCCTGCCCTTGGCAAACAGCAGAGCAAAACAACAGCCCAGCAGAATGAAACCCTGAAAACCTCTCCTTGCTTTTCTAATGTGATTGAAATGCAGCCTGTGGTGAGGGAAAGGGTAAAATGCCAGTTTGGCAGCTCTTTTTAATTAGTCAATGAGCAAGCAAGGTCTGGTAATAAGCTGGTGAACGTCTGGTCGTCTTGTCATTGCTAGTGGTGTCCCCCGACTTGCACGTCCTCCATTTGAGTTCAGCAGAGGATTTTGCACTTGTGTAATGCAGTCCTGCTGTTATACAATTAACTTCAGCCACATGTTTTCTGGTTTCACTTGTGATTCATATCACACAGGAGCCAAAACTTCCTTGCTGGCTCCCACCGAACACTGCATTAGGTTAAGGTTTATAGTACTCAGACCCTTGAGCAGCAACAGGCATATCAAACAAATTGACAGTAGTTAATATTTACAGGACCAAAGATAACAGAAAATCAATAGTGTGTGAGGTGATCATGAGCCAAAACTTCAAAACCAGAACTAAAACTTTCCGAACTAAAGGGCTAGCAAAACACCCATCAGTGTCTGACAATGTGGTTTGCTTCTTTCCCTGGTACATTTTCTTGTGCAACACCACATGTACAGCTTAGACCAAAAGCTTTTGACCCTAAAATCAGGCTTTATATCACATGCTTCAGTGAAAGGATTTGTAATAGGCAAAGGTAGCACCAGGCTAATCCCAAAGATATCTAGTTCATGGAGTGCTTTCCTGGAATTTGTGCAACAACCAAATATTGCAGGCTGGTGCTTCCTAAGCTGGCTTGTGGTCTGTAGGACATGGGTCCACAGGCAATTTTTTGGGATACAACTCCCACTTGCAGACCAATAACTTTGTGCAGTTCCAAACTCTTATGTCATGCAACTTAGGACTCCAGGAGATATGTCATGCAAAAAAAATTGCAGGAAGAGGGTGAGATAACACACAGAGAAAAGAGCAGGCAAAAGCATACGGCCTCCCCTCCAGCTGTTTACCTGTAATAAGCGTTTTTGACTAGAGGCCCAGAGAAGGTCTCTCCTGAAGTCACTCCCATGCTGCACCCTTGTGCTGAAGACCCTGAGCTCTTGCTGGACATTCATGTTGCACCCCCTGCTTGGCAGCCCCAGCAATATCCAACCAGAGAGCAGAACATCAGTCCCACTTTTGGGGACAAGGACTCCATTTGATTTAGCTCCTTTTTGGAAAGCATTCTCCTGTCCGTGGCCAGGCATCTGACCTGGTACTTGCCTCAGAGCTACAGCACAGGCCAAGAGCGTACAAATGCTGGAGTGTGAGGGTGGAGGGGTGGTGCACAGTACACCACATTTTTTGTCCCAGATAATGCTCTAACTGCAGTCTTGTTTGTGGAGCCAGAGTTAAGCTGAGACTAGATGCAGATTGGGCCTGAGTCCCCTTGCACTGGGTTGGAGGAAAAGGGCCCAGGAGAAGAGACAGGCAAAGAGGGCAGCCGAGGAGGCAACGTCACAAGATAGGTGTAGAGGTGACCAGTTGTGGCCAGAATTATGCTGGTCTAAAGGGGACCTTGGAGTTGTACCTGTGGCCACAGAGCCCAGGTGTAATCCCAGGAGGGAGGAAGACAATGCAAAGGATTGTTCGGGGGCTGGGGTTGCCCAGTGATGTCCCTGCTGGATACTTATCTGGTCTTGTGATCCCTCAGCCCTGCATCCCAGAAGATCCCTGAAACAAGAAATCCTGGAAAGGAGCCTCCCATGACTGCTCCATAAACACCAAAGTTAATCCTCCCACTCCCCCCCTCCCCGCAGCCTGGAGTGGCTGAGCTCTTTCTCTTGCAGCATGACAAATGCAAAGAAATCCTGCTGCAGAATTAAGTTGATTGATAGTTAAATCAGCAGCTTTCAACCTGCAGCCCATGAAATCCCATGGATACAAGGTAAGTAACCAACGAATGGGAAACCTATTGTCAGAAGGCTTAAATTTGCCACAGGGGGATCCCACATCTGTTGGAGAAAATAATCTGGGCCCATAAATGTAAAATGGTCCACAGCCTCCCAGATGTGTGTTTGCCCATCAGCCATCCAATATTCTGGTGGAGCAGCTTTCCTATGGAATTAAAGCTTAGTCACGAGATAAAAATAGTCATGGCTAACATTTGGAAAAGTGGTCTATGTTTTGCAAATGTGTAAAAAGCCATTATGCAAAAACAGTTGGGTCATGCCTGTTTCATTTAATATCACAGGGATTTAAATCTTGGCTAACCCAACTGGCCAGGCCAGTTCTTTTATAATCCTGAAGACAAAAATGCAAAGTCATGTGTATTCTGTGTGGGGATCTATTTTTGTTCCTTGCAGGCTTCTAGCTCTTTCTCCATTGCTGAACTGCTTGCATAATACATTGCAATTTTAATTCAGGGAGAAAAGCATTTTGTGGCTTGCAGTAGCTCAGGCAGTACAAAATGTTTTACCAGTAAAATTGGGCAGGTAGTTTTATTGATGACTGAGGAAGAGGAGAAGGTTAAACCACATGAAGCTGTTCCTGTGTTCTAACATTTATTAACAAGACACAGCAGGGACTATATTTGCTTTCAGAGGGATTGGTGTTTGATGTTGCAACATGATTTCATGCTGCACAAGGAAAGCTCTGCTTAAACCGTTTGAAGGGTGAGAGTGAGTTAAGCAGAGACTGCTGTTTCACTTGGTCCCATTAAACATGGCATTCAGCATATAAAAAAGCTTTTTGTCTGTGAGCTCATCTTGCCACATCCATATTTATTGAAGATAACACATAATTAGACCACACTAATGACACTACATGACACTTAGCTCTTTGCAGTATGATGGCAAATGTCCTCATTGAAGTAGGCACATACTATTCGCCTTGGTTTGCAGATGTAGACACTGAAGTGCAGAGGTGAGCTGCTCAAGGTGACAAATACTAACTGGTAGGACTGCAACTAGGATCCAGTCCTGTTTTTTTTCTGGAGTGCCCTTGTGTGACATATTCCCAGACTTCATATTATGGATTAGCTCCAGCCTTGCCTCTGCACTACTGAACTTCTGACCTGTCATGTGTGGCTGTAGGTCAGCAACTGGGACATTCCTGTGGCCTCAAATGGTTGATCTCCTCTTTGCCCTGGGCATGAATTAGCCATGCTCCTGATTTCTTGCTCTCTGCAGCACTTTAAACACTCTGCCCCACACTACGCTTCCTACAGAACCATCTTCATCCCTCACAGTTATTTAAGAAAATGTTCAGTACATGTTGTTCAAAAGTGCTATAAGGGCAGCTGGGCAGGAGGTTGGATTAGCTGACCTCGTGAGATCTGCTCCACTCCTAACTGATTTTATCTGAATGACTAAAAAACATTGATACCCTATTTTCTGGCAGGGATTGTGCTGAGGAGCCTCAGTTGTTTGTCACCTGCCATCTTGTGAAAGTTGTGGTGGCTCCAATCCTTGTCCTCCAGAGCCATCATTGCTGGAATCAGCCTAAGGCCACCGGTGGTTTGGGATGCATGTCCCAAGGTTGCTGTTATACCAATGGCTGATGGTTTTGATCTTGACGATGCTGGGCATGTGTCAGCTGTCCAGATTACACCTGATTTTCACACATCTGGCTTTCCCAGCAGCTTAGCCAAGGTGGGAACCACCAAGGAGCAAAGATAGGCCCCTGCTTGTGGCACAACACTTTTCCTGAGCTTGGAAGACACTAATCCCACTCAGCTATTAAAATACAAATTTTCCATACAGGATGGGGCAATAACTTGTTTGGATTTATCAAAGCCTTTTGACTAAGCTGTTAAAAGCACTTCAGCAACCTCTGAAAAATTGCTTAGGTCCCCACTACCTTAGGATCTCCCACATTTTCATGTCTGGACCATACATACACATGCATATAGAGTGTATAGTATGTTCAACATGTATGTATGTGTGTTGGATTGACCTTGACTGGCTGCCAGGTGCCCACCAAGCCACTCTATTGCTCCCTATACTCAACTGGACAGAGGGAGAAAAATACGACAAAAGGCTTGTGGGCTGAGATAAGGACAGGGAAATCAGTCACCAATTACCATCACGGGCAAAATAGACTCTACTTGTGGGAATTAATTTAATTTATTGCCAATTAACACCAGAGTAGGATAATGAGAAATAAAAGCTAAACCATAAAATACCTTCCCCCAACCCCTCCCTTCTTCTGGGGCTCAACTTCTCTACCCCCTCCCCCCAAGCAGTGCAGGGGGACAGGCAATGGGAGTTGTGGTCAGTCCATCACACGTTGTCTCTGCTGCTCCTTCCTCCTCAGAGGGAGGACTCCTCACACTCTTCCCCTGCTCCAGCTTGGGATCCCTTCCATGGGAGACAGTACTCCATGAACTTCTCCAACATCAGTCATTCCCATGAGCTACAGTTCTTCATGAACTGCTCCAGCGTGGGTCCCCCGCGGGGTCACAAGTCCTGCCAGCAAACCTGCTCCAGCGTGGGCTCCTCTCCCCACGGGGCCACAGGTCCTGCCAGGAGCCTGCTCCAGCATGGGCTTCCCACGGGGTCACAGACTCCTTCGGGCACATCCACCTGCTCCGGTGTGGGGACCTCCACAGGCTGCAGGTGGATATCTGCTCCACGGTTAACCTCCATGGGCTGCAGAGGGACAGCCTGCCTCACCATGGTCTTCACCAGGGGCTGCAGGGGAATCCCTGCTCCAGCACCTGGAACACTTCCTCCCCCTCCTTCTTCAATGACCTTGGTGTCTGCAGAGTTGTTCCTCTCACTCCTCTCTCCCAGCTGCTGTTGCATAGCCGTTTTTTCCTCTTCTTAAAAATGGTATCACAAAGGTGCTACCACCATTGCTGATGGGCTCAGCCTTGGCCAGCAGTGGGTCCGTCTTGTAGCCGGCTGGCATTGGCTCTGTGGGA
This sequence comes from Morus bassanus, assembly GCA_031468815.1. Lineage (NCBI taxonomy): Eukaryota > Metazoa > Chordata > Aves > Suliformes > Sulidae > Morus > Morus bassanus. Next base: position 69,664,102 of record CM062571.1, read on the forward strand.
CATGGGGGAAGCTTCTGGCATCTTCTCACAGAAGCCACCCCTGTAACTCCCCCTACTACCAAAACCTTGCCACGCAAATCCGATACAGTATGGAATTTGGTTCCCATTGTCATCGTATCTGAGCACCTGCTATTGCACTTTTGAGACAGGAAACACTATTATCCCTGTTTACAAAAAGTACACTGAGGCACAAGGAGCCCAAAGCCTGGATGAGGACTGCCTAATCCCTCCCTGTCTTTCACTGGAAGTCCAATGGGAGATAGGTAAGGGAACAATTTTTGGGTTCTGTAGCTTAATTACTTGCCTGGGGGCAGAGAGTACAGCTACAAAGAATTGAACCTCTATTTCAAACTAGTACTTTATGCACCAGACCACCCCCACTCCCCCTCCCATGGAGGTAGTATTATAATGTTCACATAAGACAAAAAAGTTGCTGTCCTTGGCAAGTACTGATATTCTTGATTCAGTTGTTTCTCTGGGTTTATAGTTTAATTCACGTCTAAATATGAGTCTAATTATTTCTCAGCATCTTAGGAATGTAATTTTTCTACTACCGTGAGTTTTGAGTTATCACTGCTTTGAAATCTTTTAAGTTAGAATTCTTAGACACCACACACATTTATACCTGTCATATCACATTCTCCTGCTTGCTTTTGAAAAGTAGGAATCATTAATGTGTTTTTTCTCATGGGAAAATATATTTTCTCTTTCTAGAATTACATTGAAATAGAGAATCAAAATTGAGCCTTCATGCTTTTTTTCAGTAAATTGAACTATTGTACACTATTTTTCTCTCAAAACTTTGTGTTGACTTATACTTAATGCATGTCATTGTCATTTCCAAAGCTTTCTTTTTGCAGGGAATTTATATGCACATCCTTGGCCCTTTGACTGTAACACATATTTCTACAGACCTTGGTTTGCTTTCTTTTAATTCTTCTGTATTTTGGAGGCATCCTTTTCTGCACTTGAGAATACTTCTTATTACTGCATGGATTCCAGCTTAAAATTACGTTCCTTCCCAATGTCAGCTGGCTTCAATTTGCTTTGAAATGTGAGCCTGTATGCAAGGGTATGAATGACGTGTGACAGGTAAAATGCATTCTCCTTAGGGCCAACCCTCAGTAAGAATTTGTGTGGCTACAGGTCAGGTGTTTGCCCTCTGAGGGTGAAATGCAGATGCCTGCACCCTGTTGGGTGCCCACCGTCCCCTCTCCAGTGCACACAAGAGCCCACCGTCTCAGGATGAGACCCAGAACAGTCAGTGCTCCAGGCAAGCCTTAGAGAGCTGCTATGCTGAAAGCAAGGAAAGACCTCAACACCGCTCCTCAGGCATCTCAGCAAGGGCTGTGGGCAGGCACACCTCCAGAGAGGACTTGTCAGGGTAGGTGCTCAAGGACTTTTCTTTCACAAAACCAAGCAGGACTCACTCCTTTAAAACTGGGCTGGGGGAAAAGACGGCCCATGTGCCCCCCTTCCCCTTGAATGATAGTTTGAGTTTTCTAAATACAACAGATCAGCAATTTCTAATTGTACTCTGGGACAAATTTGATGGCACTAACCATCTGTGAACACATAAAAACTTTTGCATTTTTGGTTGAAAGCAAGTACTTCTTAGAGATATGCTGGCATTTCTTCTAAGTATTTAACTTAATGGTTTCTGATCAGTTTTTTCTCCATACATTCCTACTTAACCCTTCCAATATTGCATGCAGTCTGTCTCTGTTTCCTTCTCTTTCCATTTATATCACCTTTCTCTTTCCATTTATATCACCTTTTGAGAATTCCTCAGTCATCTGTTGAAATTGTGATACATTATCCACTCCTATGATTTCTAAAACTAACAGAGGAACAAATCAAGAATAGAAAGATGTGAAAACTAGTATCTTACTGTGTCTTACTGTTACAGTCCCTCCAATTTCTTATCAGACAAGGTGATTCAGGAGCTGTGATTGAGAGAGTAACTGGTACTTTGGTAATAAATATCTATCTTCTGGGTTGGCCTTTTGTTTGCTTGTTTGTTCATAGATTTGCTATATGAGGTTGGAATGGTGTTACCTGTTAGGCTCTCCAGGTGCAAATCTGCAATGTCAGCACATAAACAGGATGACTGCAGCAATTTCAGGCCTATCGGCCTGACTCTGGGAATGTATCTAGAAAAGATCCCTGCTAAGGTGCACTTCCAAAGGGGAGTTGAGATACTTGTGTCTATGACTGCAAAAATTACTTCCCACCCCAAACCTACCCCAAGAGGCACCACAGATACCTCCATGCCTGACCTGCAAGCTTTGTCTGCATGTAGAGCAGCAGGTCCATGCAGCTCCCTGTCTTGGTGCCTAGATGTTGCACCTGCCTAGGGAGGTTTTGTCCACATTTGCCCACATCTGTTGGGAAGCTCAGTCTGGTTGGAATTTCTGAGGTAAATCCTCCTTACCTTGGCCCTCCAGGTGATGCTTCACTCATTGCCATGGAACTACATGGAGGTCACTTAGCAGCCAGGTTCTTGAAGCAGTGAGCTGAGTTGAACCTGGCCAGCAGCCAAGCACCCACACAGCTGCTCACTCACTCCCCCTTCCTTGAGCGGGATGGGGGAAGAGAATAGGAAGAACAAAAGTGAGAAAATGGTGGGTTGAGATAAAGGCAGTTCAATAGGTGAAGGAACAAGGGAAAAAAATCCCACAAGTGACAGAAAGGAAATCACTCACCACCTCCCAAAAGCAAACCGATGCCCAGCCAGTCTCTGAGCACCAGCCATCTTAGAAGCCCCAGACCTCCCCTTCTTCTTCCTCTCTCCAGTTTTCTTGCTGACATGACATTTTATGGTATGGAATATCCCTTGGCCAGTTCAGGTCAGCTGTCCTGGCTGTGTACTCCCCCCAGCTTCTTGCCCACTGCCAGCAGTGGGAAAAACAGAAAGACTTGATGCTGTGCAAGCACTATTCAGCAAAAGCTAAAACACTGGTGTGCTATCAACACTGGCTTAGCCACAAATCCAAAATGCAGCACGATATAGACTGCTATGAAGAAAGTTGACTCCACCCAGCCAGACCCAGTCCAAGTGCCTGGCCCAGGAGGGAGAAAGGGGTCAAGTCCTGCTCCCCATGCTTGCTTTTGCACTTTATCCCAAGACTTGCCACACTATCACACAGGGCCAGCACAGGCAATAAGGAGAAGGAACCAGGGCTCCTCTGCCTGGGTGAGTGCAAGGACCACCAGAACAGCGATGTCCACTTGTGTCCCTGGTCCTCCGACAACTTTGGGATGTCTGATACCTCTTTTTATGCCATCAGACAGATTCAGCATGAGGCCACATCCCCGACCTGTCAGCAGGCTCCTGGGGGTCGCCCTGGCTCCTGGAAGATGTGCCTTCAAATCCTCTTCTAGCACAGGAGAGAATTCAATTTATTGCATTTGCCCTAGGTAAAAGAGGCTGGTATTCAACTTTTCTGCATTTCATGAGACATCTGGTGTTGTTGGTATGTGCTAGCTGTATTATGAAGGTACTGGATGGATTCAGCTGCCAGGCTGTCCAGGCTTGAGCCATGTCTGCATCTTGGCTGGGACATGGGCACTGATCAGCTCCTCCTGACAGCCTAGGGCAGCTCCAGCCTTGCTTAGGGGTGCAGCTGGAGGTCCCAAGAAATTTAAAAACCAGTATCTGTGTGCCTCAGTGTGGCACTGAGCAGATGTTTTCAAACTCATGGATGTGAACAGAGGTAGAGTTTCAGCTTGTAGGTCCTCCAGCTGACTTGGTCTGTGATGCCACTTCTCTGCTCCCTCCCCAGTGCTGTAGCACATCATCTGTGCTCACAAGCACTCCTTCAGAAAACATCTGAAAAAACAGCGCTCCATTTCTTTCTGTTCTTTCTTTAAATATCCACCATAATCTCCAGGCTTTAAGCAGCTAGGGCCCTAAAAACATATTTGTTCATCTGTGTGCTCTATTAAAGTCAATAACGGAGACATAGGGAAGTTTTCAACTTGAAATTAAATGCGTAGTTATAATTGTCTTAGTTCTTTTCTGGATCTTTTGGCACTTCAGAATGAATCTGAGCATCCTGTATCCACAAGGATAACAAATGCAATCCACATGCACCTTAATTGTTGCCAATAGTAATATGATCTGTCATGGAATCAAGACTCAAATAAAAATCCTAATGTCAGGAAATCAGCTCTGTTGCTTATAATACCTTCTATTAAAGCTATAATGAGGCAGAGAGGCAAGTAGGAGGTCTGAAGCTGTAGTTATTTCATAGACTATCAAATCACAAGATGGAGCCAGATCTGTCCACATAAATATTTATATTAGAGAGACAAAGCTGCAGCAAATTCTTGGCTGATGTGAAAAGTCTTCAGCTGATGTGAATTTTTATAGCTTGTGCTTTTCAGCAGGGCTGTGACAATTCACAGCAGCAGAGGAGCTGTTACTCTATATTGAGCCGAATCCTTGCAACACGGACTGCTGTCACCTTCCCATCAACCCTGCTCGCTGCACATGGTTGCTATTTAACCAGTCACAAAAACACCCCTTATCAGAGCATCTCAATAGTGCACCAAACAAAAGAATATCTGGAACTGAGGCTCGCTGTCAGACAGGCAGAGCCACGGGCAACAGCAGCATTAATTTGGGATCCTTAGTTATACTGGAAGATCAAAGATCAGCAGATCAAAGGAGACAGTTTCTTTTGCAAAATGCTGGATGCAGGTGTTGGACTAAAGTTGCCCCTGAGCCATCATCTCTAGGTTACAGCAAGGGAGGCAGCGCAGGTTGGAGGCAGCTGAGCTCACCCACAGGGAAGAGGGGTGAGCATGGGCATTTGCTTCTGCCTGCAGCCTGGGTCGCTCCTGCATGGGTCAGGGTCTGTGAAATTGGCTTTTACCCTGAGCATTACATCTAGCAAAGCCACCTGTTAATACAGACAAAATAACAGGATTACTGGGGTGACAGAGTCTTGGCCAGATGCCCTCTGTCACATTTTTCCTGGGGTAGCAGGAGGAAAGGACAAGCTTTCCCGCCCTCGGTGCGATGCAGGAGAGCTTGGCTTGATCTGTGTGGCTCTGAGCAGTGCAGCAGTAGCAGGTTCCCTGGTAAGCTGGCAGCCCTGTCCTGTCCGCTGCAGCCTGGTGGAAAAATAGACCAAAAGGGGTTTTCCTGGGGGTTGCACAGCCCCACCAAATGCCCAGACAATGCCAGAGCTTAGCTGGAGGAAAGTACCTACAGTATTAGAGAAAGACATGGACAAGCCAAGCAATTAGAAACTGGAAACCAAAAAGATTGTGACATTTCACTGCATAAAGTGAACATAAAGCCCATTCCAAATGCATGTGCAGCCCTCATCATTCAAGCAAAACCAGGGTCTCACCATAGGCCAAGGCGGGGACAACACTGAGGACAATCCTCCAGCTCACCTCCCAAATCACAAACCCATATCTGGGCTCGCAGCAGCACCTGTGGCTGCTCCACGAGGGTTTCCCTCCTCTGGGGACATCCATACTAAGAGTGGCTGGGCACTGTGGAGAGGAGCTGGGCTCTGCACGACATTCCTTAGCTCAACTTCTGGCATAAGCTTGCTGGGGCTGTAGTCTGCCATTGCTGGTGCCCTAATCAGACTGTTCAGGCCAGGACCGCAGCGCCCTGCCCCAGCACTTCCGTGCCGGTCTGTGCTGTGCAGACTCTGTGCAGCCCTTACACAGAACAGGGGTTTAGCTGCCACTTCATTCTCCTCACCAGGCCCCAGGGAAGATTGTTTCTTCGGGAGATGAGTGCTATTTCAAAGAGATGTCGCCCTTCAGGAAAATCACCAGAGTGGGTGTTTTGTTTCCAGGAATGACTTTTCCTGAGCCTTTCACAGTAGCGCTGCCTGCATGGGCTCCCACGCCAGCCCGTTCTCTGAAACAACCTGGGCTGATGCTTTTTTTGGCAACTTATACAGAATTTGATTCCTTTTGCTCTGGACCGTGACGGTATATTTCTACTTCTGGTCTGAAGGATTTGCAGAGTCAGGACAACCCCTGGGACACTCTGTCCTAAGGGATGTCTGCATACAGCATCCATCCCCTCCACCTGGCATCTGCCCTTGCCACCTCTCCAGTTAAATGCATGGACCCTGCAAAAGAAGGGAACCACAAGGTGCCTTCATGCACTAGTACATATCACAGAAGTATTATTATTCGAGCACCAGAAACTTCTTAAAAACAGAGTAAAGGCAGTGGGGTAGGAAACATTCACCTTGGCGTGACAGTGCTATGAAGAGGGGCATCTCTCTGACTCCACTGCCTCACAACACTTCTGCAAGTAGTTCTTTGATAAATAGGTATTACCCTACCCCTGAGCAACCATTACTCAGTTTATCAACGAGTAGATGACAAGGTAGATTGCTTTCTGACTACAGCTTTACACCACCTCTTTCTTGCGTGATTTGATTGGGGAAGCTCCAGCAAACTGTGAACATGATTGCCAGACTGTTCTTAGAAAGGAGAGATATATATGTGTGTGTGTGTGAAGTATATGGCTGTGTTTGCTTATATATATGAATATATATATGTTTTGCTTATTGTCTTTTATGTATGTATGTCTACAGAGAGAAAGGAAGACAGAAAAATGGGTGAGGATTGACTTTCACCAGCCCTGTCCATGCAGCGAGCTGTGTCCTTGCTTCCCTCCAGCTGCTTCCGTGCCCATGTGCAGTGCTGCCGCAGGCTGCTGCCGCATTTGTGCTGCTCCTGCTTGCTGGCAGGATGCAGATGTTGAAGCAGCCTCAGCTCACGCCACCACTCCTCCACGTCCCCTTGGACGTGCTGCGCAGCCCAGTGCAGCCTGGGCAGCAGATGGAGCTTGCCCAGGGATCTCCTCCTCTGCCGGGGAGATGCACAGAGCCAGAGCGGGGCAGACGTGGGGCTTTACTCAGCCCCTGTGCTCTCTGCTGTGGGCACAGGAGGGAGTATTAGCCCCCAGACTGTGCCTGTCATCCCCGTGGGACCACTCCTCTCACATACAATGAAGGCATCAACATCTTCCTACCACTGCTACTATATTTCCTTACACATTCTGAGTATGAACAAGCAACTGCTAGGCAAAAATAGGATCTCAGTTGCTCTGGGGCTCTCAACACTTAACTGCAGTCATAAACTTTGCCAAAGCATCAATGGTCGCAGTGGTGATATCACCACAATCCCCACCTGCAGCCCAGTCTGGTCAGGTCTCTTCCAAGCAACAGCTTTGAATGTGTGAGACCAGTGCCAGGCCCTGCCGGGGTCTGGAAGACACCAGCACACTGCCAGGGTGTCCGGTCCCCGCCTTTGGTACCCCACTGGCTTGCTCCTGGGTGTGGTGGTGACTGGTTGGGGCAGCTTCTGTCCGGGGGATAAGAAGAAAGAACCCCATGGGTCACAGTCACGATGCTGTGCATCTGGCCCACACCTTTCCTCTTCCCTGCAAGGTCCATTAGGCTGGGATGGGTTATGGGGATCATCACAGGCTGCCCACCATGAAGGAGAACTGCCGAGAGTTCCTCTGGCTTCAAAAGCTCTACCACATCCATCCTGAGTGGTCTTCTGCTGAACATCATCAAGGACCCTGACCTGCTAAGCACCCTTCTGCGACCCTGCCCAGACCCTGTTGTGGGAGCAGGGTGCCTACAAGCTGGGGAGGCCATGAGGATGTGGCCGGAGCATGGGTGCCTTTTTGCTGGGGTATATGGAAAGCTACGAGCCCGTTTTGTGTCTACAGCTTTAGAGGAGGCTGCTGTGCAGAGAGATGCAGGAGGAAACAAGGAAGGGCTGTGGTGGCCATGGCCAGCCATGCCACCAGGCTGACCAGCAGTCTGGCCAGAACGGCTGCCAGTGAGAAAGCCCTAGGACCACTGGATGTCACCAGGGATTTTGGCAGCCCCAGGCCACGGGATCCTTGGTTTGGGAGTCTGCAAGGCAGGGCCGAGCTGCATTTCATGGTGATGGGGGCTGGAATGGGGTCCTGGGCTGCAGGTAGAGCAGGTGGGAAAGGATGGGCCCATGGTGCCTTCCCACTGCCCTCTGCCTCAGAGGCATTCGTGGTTCTGCCCCCCTGCATCAGACAAGGTCTTTTGGACCTTAAAAAGCTTATACTTTTTTTCTTGATCTGATTACTTTAGGCTTGCCACATATGGTGTGAGTTGTGCTGCTCCTCAAGTCTCAGCAGTGCCTTGCCTGAGCTTTGGATGGGAGCTCAGTTCATTGGATGCTTGGTGCTTCAGGTCCCCTTAATTACCAACCTGTCAGTCTCCAATAATACTGGAAGAACTAGTACAGCTATCCACTAATAAATAATTAAAGGAAGGTAATAGGATTAGTGTTGCATAACCTAGATTTATGAAAGATATTACATTCTTATTTTAAAAGTAATGTTAAATTAGTTTGAGAAGTTTCGTTGATAAACACAATGCAATTACAGCAGTATGCTTAGGTTTGTGTAAGGAAGCTTGCTTAATCTTGTATTCTGGCCGAGATAAAAGATAAGACAAAATTGACACTGGATCTTTGTCTTTTTCAGGAGGGAACCAGAAGAAAACAATCATTATTGACAATGTCAGGAGAATTGGTAAAAATACTGGTACAAGCAAATAATGTGCATTTCAGTTTGGTAAAATATAATATAATATCTGTAGGAACAAAAAAATGCAGGTCATGTTTGCCCAATAAAGTATTCTTTCTTGCAGAGCAGTAATTCTGGAAGAGATTAGGGCTCAGTGATAGATAATCAGTTGTTATAAAATTGCAATGTGATGTTGGGACCTTCAGAGTCAATGCTGTTCTTGAATGTAGTCCCCAGCTTGTCACTGAGCAGGAGCTCAGTAAGGTTTGTTGCCTCCACATTTGGCATGGGTGCAGCTGGAATATGGTGTCCAGTCCTGGACTTCACATTCCAAGAGGAATACAGAAAAATCAGAGAAAGTTCAGCACAGACCAATGCTGTCTGAAGGCCTGAAGAACTTCTTACAGGCGATACAAAGTCTACTTATCTTCTCTAAATGGTCTGTAAGAACCTGCCAAAGGGTTTTGACGTTACAGATAAAGATACAACAGCCTTCTGCCTTTAGAGTTGATAGATAAGTTTAAGCGAGAAATACAATATAATTGTTTTCACTAATGAGGATGATGATGATTGTCATAGATTTGCCATCTCTGGAGAAGTTTTCAGTCACTATTTCTCTGAAGGATATCCTCAAATTCAGCTGTAGTTACTAGAACTGAATCAAGGACTAATTAGGGGGAATTAGGTAAAGACTCACACAAATGATCTCAATTGTTCTTCCTGGCCTGATGGTTAGAGGTAAACACATAGCTCAGCCCTATGCAAATCTGAAAATGAAAGTTTGAGTTCAGTATCTTTTCATGCCCTGCTGTACAGTGTTCAACATCTTGGGAAATGCCAGGGAGGAACAAAATTTGTGCTAGTGACTGCAGGGCACCCAATACACTCTTCCTCTGGGGAGATCTGGTGCTTGTGGTACCTGCTGTGTCCCAGCTGCTGGCTCTGCAGCTCTCAGTATGTACCTGAGCAGCAGAACAGACTTTTATGGCATATTTAAGACATATCAGATGTAAACTATAGAATCCCATTCCTTATTTACCTTTGTGAACCCTCTTCTAATCTCCAAGCCTATGTAGTGGAATTGCAGAGTGAATCATGACTGGTAAGTTTGCATGAAGCCACCTGTGAGAGTACCCGTCTCACTGTGCCGTGAAGCCATGATGAAGGGATGCCTGGAACCTGCAGTCCTGATCCTCCTCCTCCAGGGCCTTAAGCTGGCACAAGGGACACCTCCACTCACTCTGGGACTTTGGGAACTCTGCCAACTGCAATTCTCTGATGGAAAGCTGGACAGGAGACCAGATCTAGCAGCCACTGACAGCGCCTAGGGCTAGCTGACAAATCTGGCTATGTATGCTAAGCTTGTTGCTCCAGCACATCACACCAGCTATCAGTGTGGTCCCCATTGCCAGTAGCCAATGAACGCCCACACTTTTACTTCATCCCTTGTCAATGTGGGTTGTATCATGCTCCCATCTGATTGCATTAAGAGCGAATGGATGTGAAGCTCTAATCTCTGAAGCTTCTCATGGGTTAGGAGTGGTTTTAATGCAAAACATCGTGATCACCTGCTTCAACCTTGGGTTGCCAAATCACTGGCGGTGTCTGTTGGACTTGCAGCCTTGTATGTAACCGTTTACCTGGTAGACTGTAAACAAGCGTTTCTCAAGGAGACAGTGTGCAGCTTTGCGCAGCACACACAGACAGTCTGGCTGCATTACCGTGTCCTTCTCACGAGTCCCTGGAAACTCCAGTACCACTGGAATTTAAAATAATGCTGTGATTATGTGTGTGTGTATACATAGACAGATACCCCTATGCATATAAGGAGAGTGTAGATATAAAATATATATACTACAGACTACATATAATATATAACATGTAAGTAATGTAATTGTGAAGAAATACAGTGTATTTATATAAGCATATATATGCACACATATATATATGTATGTGTGTCTGTATGGAGAGAGTAAGAGTCTGTGAGTATGAATATACAACCACTCTAGGGATGCCCATCACTTTTTCTTAGCACCTTCAGCCTGGTGTGAATCCAGAGCTGATAAAGAGCACTCAGCCAGGCATGGAAGCTTCCCGTTCTGCCCAGCTCAATGCTGTCAGCAGCCCTGTGAGCTGCTTAATCCTGTCCTTTCAATGCACAGCAATTTAGCTTGGATGGACCCATTTCTGGTGTGATAAGATACTGAGGTTGGCTGAGACTGAAAACTAACTTTGGGGCCAGATTTGCACAAGCAGTCTAGACATAGGAGCTTTCTCCTCTGCAAGAACTGTCTCTGCAAGCACTTCAAACCCATTTTTTTTCCTTTTAGTTATTCTTTTGAGAACACTAAGGCTTTGAAGAATTTTTAGAATGAGGAGCAAAACCTAAAAATCTGCCACTCTGTGTGACTGTGTTTTACAAAACTCTCTATTTTGACTGGGAATGCTAATTTAAAAGCAAGCAGTCAGGAGTGCAAGGCATTTCTGATTATTCTGTGCTGTTACAGGCAAGAAGATTCAGGAATGAGAACAACAAACCAGATGTCATCACTATTACTTGAAACTCTTCTTTCAAAGGTCACAGATGTGAGGAGTCTGGATCAGTGAGAAATGCTAGCTGCTTCCACAGGCTTCTTGCTTCTTTATTCTTTCATTAGGACTGTATATTCAAACACAGCAGTATCTTCTTTCCCAGCTCAGACCATTAAAGCTTTGTAAATATATATGTTCATCCCATTTCTTGTTTTGGACTTCATCACCACTTTTAGCAAGGTGCAAAAGTTATTTTTGCAGTGCAATTCTATGAAATCCAAGAGTTATTCTTCCAAGGCTTTTTATCCTGTGTTTGAAAAAAAAAAAAGAAAAGCAGCTATTAGATGTGAACTGCTTCAGTAACATGGCTTCATTTTTTGACTATATGATAGGAGTAAAGTTGGCAAACCTTTACTTGACAAACTAAAAAATCTCTACTGTGTCATTCTCCACATTGCAGTAAACATCAGATCCCACCTTAGAAGCAGAGTTAAAAATCAGGTCTTTGGGGGACATCTGATGCTTTATTTTGTATCTTGCACCATGCTACAAATTATGTCTTCAAATCACTTCTTGCCTTGTATAAACACGGAAAAACAAGGCATACACAGCTGCATGTGTAAGAAGGCACGTCAGATGCTTTTGTAAGTCTTCCTTGACTGGTCTTAAGAGACTTGTGTAGTACAAGCTATTTTTAACTGTCTCTTATTGTGTAATGATGAACTCTGTAAGCACAGAGAAGTAAGTGTCTTCTCTGCAAGACTGTGCCTGCTGCGTAGATACACCTGCTGGAGCTGTGCTTTTGTCAGGCAGGCACAAGAGATGCAGAGATCTTTTTAGTCTTTGTACATATATCTTTTTCTCTTCTAATCCATGAAGGACAGCATTTTGGGACAAGAACTGTGTCATCCAATGAGTCACAAGAGTTGCCTGTAGTACAGTTTATTGTTTCCAGCCAGCATGCAGCTTGCCAGAAACGCAGACATGCTTTGTTTCCCATCAGTTCTCAGCAGCTTAGCCCTTGGCTCATAATGAACACTCTTCTCCAGTATTTCATCAGAAATAGTTCTCAGACACACTTTCTCCCACTGTTGTTTCACAAGAGTCTCTTCAGGTCTTGTGCCAGGGATTCAACCTTCCTGATAAAGGTATTGCCAAAGTGATATTTCTGTGATATTCCACTTCCCCTGTGTCTCCCCCAGCTCAGGGCAGGAGTCACCCCACAGTTACAGCAGGTGTTCAGCATGAGCCTCTTGTGCTGAATTAACTGACTATGCTATACTATAATACTATACTATACTATAATACTATACTATAATACTAACACTGCTTAGCATTTCCCAGGATGCAGACCAGGTTTTCGTGTTTATACTTCGGTGCAATCCTCAAGGCTTTCTCCCCAGGCCAGCTCAGGCTCTGGAGAAGGAGCACATCACACACAAAGCTGTCCCTAGTAGCTACCCCATCATCCTTCCCTCTGCAGCCAAGTTGGTGCTGGACTGCCAATGTACACAAGGGCCAGAGGAGGGTTTCACACAGTGTCCCAATGCCCAATAACTGGCTTAAGCAGGGCAGTTATCCCTCCACCCATGGTACTCCTACAACTGCTGTCCTCTTTCCCTCCAGTCCCTGTGTCCTCCAGCCAACAGACATTTTCATTCAGCCCATCAAACCTCTCCAGTGGATGCTAAATCCTCTTTTTTTTGCTTTCTCTACTTCTCAGACTATGTTATTGTGGGTGGAAAATGATCTTTTACCTCCCCTTCTACCCTCCCCACTTGGATTTCTTTCTATTTGCTCCTTTTGGTGGCCAAGTTGTGATCCAGGGCTTATTAGCTCCCTCTCCTCTCCTCTTCTTGCACCTGTCTGCAAAAGTATTTCATCTGGTTTAAACCACTCTTGAAGGTACTGATTTTGCCTGCAGAGAAGATGCCAAGTGAGACTTCTGCACAGCTTATGTCAGAATGTGATTTAAATAATGACTGCCTTTCCTTGGCACCAGGTAATGCTTCATGGGACTGAGCTTTCGAATGCAGAGCTTGGAAGGATGAAATATAGCACTAACCTTTAAGGCTTCTCCAGAAACTCAAAACGTGGCACTGATCAAATGTCAAGAATGCTCATATATGAATTGAAAACCCAAGCACTTTGCTACATCTGTTAATCGACAATGTATCACTGAATCAAATCATTATGTAATGATTATTACTTATGCATCATTCTTCTGATTCTCCATATGAATACTTTTAGGTGTTATCATTTTAAAATGAGTGACATTTATTTGAAAATATGATGAGGAATATGTGCCTGCCTGTAGTATATGGCTTTGGACTCAGCCATTTGAGTGTGCATAAACAGAAAAATGGCAAAGCTTGATTTAAAAGTACTTTGAAATATTTCTCTTCTGAGAAACCCTGAATCACCCAAAGCAATCAAAGGGATCAGGAGCCACATTCAGCACCTGCTTCAAGAACTCCTCGAGCCCAGGGTCGAAAGCCAGAACTCCTTTGGCATCAAGCTATACTGAGCTTGGTAAGGTCATGGATGAGATCATATGACACGCTGCTACTCCGGGAAAAATGAACTTGATGATCAGAAGGACTCTGTGTTCCTGAATGTTTGTATCAAGTATGAGTGCGTAATCAGATTATCAGCCCTTGTATGGTCCTAAATCAGCAGATCATATGTGTGTGTGCTGATCTTAAGCCTGAGCAATTCTTTTGGCTTCAAGGGGCTACTTAGGTGCATGAAGTTAAGGAAACATGTGATTGTAGTCTTCACAGGAGTTTTGCAAGGCCTTTGTCCAATTGGGTTAATGCAAGTGGGTCCTTCAGCCCCTGTTGAAATGGAATCTTCAGCTGCTGCTGCACGTTCACACCCTTGTTGTACGAATTCTGCTGCTGCAGTAAGTAACAGCACTGTTCACATGAGCAAAGTTAGGGACACATTTCACCTGGGAGAGTGGCAAGAATTGAAAAATATGTTTACCTTGATAACACCACCTTCAAATCAACAGCAGCTGAGAATGAAACATTTTCTAAAAGGGTTTACTGTTGAATTTCTAGGATATTTGCAAAACTGTGTTTTGATCAGCTACTGGATGCAATGGTCAACCCAGACTGCTGTGTAGGAGGCTGCTGTAATTTCCACTCTCCTCTTTTGGTCTCAGTCTTGGACTTTGTAGATTCATTACATCCAATAGCTCAAACTACAATTAGCACTGACTGTACCTTTTCTGGGTGTTGCACTGAGGTTCTTGGTGATCTCCTTAGGACCAAAAGGATGGCAAGGCTTTATCAGAAGTGAGCTGGGTTTATAGTAAGCATAAAGGATTTCCCAAGAGAGCTTACAAAATATCTGCATTTCAGTGAGTGTGCTTTATAGACATCCTGATAGTCCTTTAAAGCTCATAGGTTCAATACCAATGATGGGGTTGTAAACAACTTGTATCAAGGAACTGACGGTAAAACTGCTACAGCGCAGCTTTGAAGGAAGGCATCCAGCTGACAGGTCAACAGAGGAAAGGCAATTTGAAAAAAGTTCACTACTGCCTTGTCATCAACAGAAATTCATGTATTCAGCCTGTAACAACACCAACTCCTCTCAGATTGGCTGCTCCTCCCAAGAGTGCAGAGAGAGCAAAAGTAAATAGCCATATTACATAGAAGAAACACAGCAGGCAAAAGTGTGTGTGTGTATATATATATGTATGTGTGTGAATGTGTTGCATATATAACAAAGGTATATAATGCATATGTAAACATAACAGATTTGGAAACACTGGAATGCAGCAAACATTCTAGTAGAGCCTTACCACGTGTCATTCATGCATGTGCTAAGCTTTATGTACACAACTAGGTTGTTTACCAAATCGATGCTAGAATAAGTCGTCCAGCCTGTTTGCTCAGTTCCTCAGACTAGGATTGAAATCCTGCTCTACTCCTTTAGAGTAAGAGATGCTTATGACTCTGCAGTTCTTGAAGCAGAATTGGAATTGACAGTAGTAAAAAGCAGTGCTCCTAACATATTCATGTAAACATTTTACATAAAACATTTGGAGGTCAGTCAGGCTTCTAAAAATAAAAGCAAAACAAAATTCCAAAAGAAACTAGTGTGGTTTTCTGTTGTCCTTTAGGGCTGTGGCTTTTTCCCCTTTCTAACTACAGAGAAGAAAATATCAGGAAATGTTTCTAAACCCCAAGTAAACCTCTCCTGTAGTCCCCAAGATTCTGCTTCCATGTGGATGAATTGATCTGATTACAGAATGTTGTTTGAAAAGCCATTCTTGAGATTTATCTTGAACAGTTATGGCTGCTTTTGTGTTTTACGTTCATCAAATTCTGCACTGAATGCCATGTAAACACTCTGGATTTTACAATAAGTTTGGGGAAATTTTTCCTAAGACAATCTTCTCCCTCACCTTTCTCTTCACCATAGGAGAAGGGGACATTTTTTGTGGTGGTTAAACTGATTGCAGAGATGACAGGCTCATCTCCGCATAATGTGTAAACTGTAATAGCCAACATTTAATTTCCTGGTGGAAACATTTCTCATGAAAAACTGGCAATACTTTGGCAGATTTTTGGGAAGAGAATGGAGAGGGGATGGAAGTGAACAGAAGGTAAAAAGGGAGGGATTTTATTTTATTTAATAGTTCTGCCAGTAAATACATGCATGCAGTTTCACTTAATCATGTTATTTTTTATTGTCCTCCACTGGGCTTTCTCTCTGCCAGATTGTGGAGATCCAAAATATATCTGGTGGTCTGCAGTGACTGTACAGGACACCCACTACCCCAGCAGTCTCAGAGCAGATATTAATGAAGCTTTCTCTACAGAACACATACCAACTTGTATTTGCGCACTTTGTCTTTACCTCTCTTAAATGCAGATGTTGAATGAAGGCCCTTGATTACCAAACACTGGTGGTTGTATTCTGGCAGCGTTGTGTTCTCTCACAGCAGAACTGCTGATAACATGCACTAAGCACAGCCAGCATCATTGAGGTGATGGACAGGAGAAGCTTTAAACGCTTTGTTGAGGGACAGAAACCATGTGAAATAAAGGTGATTTTCCACGTATACCCAGCACAATAGCTCAGAAGAGGTCAGGAATAAACCTCACTGGCTATTTTTTAATTGCCAGGACTAGTGCTGACTGCCACAATACCTTAATGATTCACCTTCCCAAGGACACCAAGCCTGAAGGCTCCCAAAATTTACTGTTTTACTGTTGAGTATGGACGTAAGCAGCAACACAAAAGCAGCTGACACACTACAAAGTCCCACTGTGTTCATGTGGCAATAATGTATCCTGTACATCCAAGACATTCCCAGGAAACACTGGTTTCATAGCATACACTGCCATTCATGAGATCTCCGTCAGCAAATCCCTGCAAGTGACGCACTGACTTGGGAAGCCACAGGATGAGAAATTTTACAGAAACATCACTTTTCCTGTGGCCAGAAATCAGGAGAAAACCATTAAGGAAGCAGTAGCATGTGGAGGCCACCATTGTGTTCCTACATTCTGTTCAGTTTCCTTGCCTGCAATGAGCTCTGGTACAGCCCTCAAAGTGGGCCACGGGAAAACAAACCCAAGAAAACCCAAACCCCCTTATGCAAAATCAGCTTTTTCCAGAGAATCCCATGAGTTACATTTTATCCTGTTTTCTCTAAAGCTTTTACAAGGAGTTCTCCTGAAGGAAGAGTTATCCTTTACACCAGCTTATCAGCTATAAAACTATTCTAAAACACATTTCAACAATTATTTTATAATGGAAACAATACAGCTATTTTTTTTCCTTCTTCACATTTTGCTAGGAAACACTTTTTTCTGACTCAAGCTGACTTCTAGGCAGACTTTCAGTATTGCTGTTGAAACTCATTCCTCCTCAGCTGCCTGAGGTTTTATTTGCTGCACCCTAACAACTGTAACAGGTTCTTTTCATCTCAGGTTCTCATCCCAAGGTGGTCCTCATTATTCTTTCAAGAAATACTTTTTCACAACCATTGTGGAGAGCCAGGAAGTTATTACTGTCTTTCACTGATCTTGCAAAAGAGATCTATCTGTCATGACCAGTAAGCCAATGGCAGAAGCAATGAAACAATCCAGGTCCTCCATGTCCTATCTACCAAGCCATAAGGGCAGTCTTGGTTTCCAGCAGGCCCATCCCTCATTCTGTACATGTCACAAAACTTTGGTACTGACAGTTTCAGGTACCCAACCCCCCGCTACCTGTTTGCCAAATCCTTCTTCCTAGCAATGCATGGAGTGAGGTAAGCAACCCAATAGCAGCAATCAGATATGATCACATTGCAAAAGTTTATTACAGTGAATCCACACATAGTCTGAAATAACTCTGGGCTTTTGCGGACGTGGTCTGAAGGAGAGCAGTCCTCAGCAGGAGATGGTACTGGGGTTATGCTGCAGCCTCCTTCCACGCGAGTCTCTGTGACTACAGGGCTATGGAATTTGGAGTTTAATCTCTAGCCTCAGGAAATACAGTTTGTCTTTAAAGAGGCTTAGACTCCAGCTCACAGTCTGCAGCACGTAACCTGCAGTAAATACAGTGTAATACAAGTGCATTCAGAGAAATAAGGA
Source organism: Morus bassanus (assembly GCA_031468815.1). Classification (NCBI taxonomy): domain Eukaryota; kingdom Metazoa; phylum Chordata; class Aves; order Suliformes; family Sulidae; genus Morus; species Morus bassanus. The sequence goes on from CM062571.1 coordinate 69,681,805, forward strand.
AGCACTGAGAGGACAATATTACAGGGGAAGCTCTCATACCTTTTCTGGGAAACCAGCAGGACTGAGTGCCTCTCTGAGGTGCCCATACACCAACACACGCAGCACGGGGAACACACAGGAGGAATTACGAGGTCTGTGATCTGATTGGTATCACAGAGACATGGTATGACAGCTCACCAGCTGAAGTGCTGCTGTGGATGGATGGCTACTGGCTCTCCAGGAAGGACAGGCTGTGAAAGTGAGGAGGGGCTTTGCCCTTTATGTACAAGAGCAGGAGAATGTATAGAGCTCTGCCTGGGGCAGACAATGAGCCAGCTGAGAGCTTACGGGTTAGGGTTAGAGTGCCGACCAATGTGGGCAATGTTGTGGTGGGTGTCTGCTACAGACCACATGATCAGGAAGAGTGTTTCCTACTGGTCTCAGGGGCCTGTGATTCTTGAAGGCAAATCTCACCAGTAAGACCAAGGCAAAGTGGACATTGTTTATCTTGATGTTATCAAGGTTTTAGATGTTGTCTCCCAAAACATTCTTACAGACAAACCAATGAGGTACGGACTAGATAAATGTACAGTGAGGTGTGGATCAGTGGCACAAAGTCCAACCAGAGGCCATTCACTAGTGGAGTACTCCAGGAGTGGATACTGGGGCTAATGCTGTTTAACGTCTTTGTTAATGACCTGGATGATGGGAGCATTCTGGCAGACAATATAAAAATGGGAGAAGTGGTTGATGCCTCAGAGTGTTTTGCTCCCATTCAGAGAGATTTGCACAGGCTGGAGAAACAAGTGGACCCGAACCTCATTTAGCTCAACACAGGGAAACACCAAGTCCATCATCTGGGCAGGAATAACTTCAGGCACCAGAGCAGGCTGGAATTCGCAGGTCAATTGGTTGGAAAGCAGCTTTGCAGAAAAAGACCTGGGGGTCCTGGTGGACAAGCTGGCCATGAGCCAGCAATGTGCTCTTGCAGCAAAGGGAGTCACCAACCTCCTGGCTGCATTAGGCAGAGCATCACCAGCAGATCGAGGGAGTGATCCTTCCCCTCTGCTCAGCACCGTCATCTTATGTCTCATTCTGGGCTCCCTGGTACAAGACAGGCATGGACGTACTGGAGTGAGTCCAGCAAAGGGCCACGAAAATGGTTAAGGGACTGGAGGATCTGACACACAAGGACAGGCTGAGAGAGCTGGGACTGTTCAGCCCAGGAAGAGAAGGCTCAGGGAGATCTTATCAGTGTGTATAAATAAATACTTGATGGGAGGAGTAAAGAAGACAGAGACAGACTTCTCTGTGGTGCCCAGTGACAGAAGAAGAGAAAATGGGCACAAACTGAAACACAGAAAATTACACTGCAACATAAAAAAAAACCCAACACTTTTGTACTGTGAAGATGCTCAGACAACAGTGCAGGTTGCCCAAAGAGTGCATGGGGTTTCCACTGTTACAGATTTTCAAAAGTGCACTGGACACAGCCCTGAGCAGCCTGCTGTAGCTGACCCAGCCCTGAGCAGGGTGTCTGGACTAGATGATCTCCAGAGGTGCCTTCAAACCTCATCCCTTCCATGACCTTGCGTTCCTACAGTATCTCTTGTAGTTGCCTGCTCTGATCCTCAGCTCCTGGCCCATGGCACAGGCAGTCAAAGAGTAGCCTGTACCCTCTGTCATCAGTGCCAGTGGGACCACTCACACTAATACACAGATAGGGTGGCTGAGGAGCTCAATGCACAGCTTCTTCTGCTGCCCTTTCTCAGGGACAGGAGTCTCCACAGGGCCAAAGCAGTAACCCTCTGAAACACTCCAGCCCAAATGCTCAAGAGTATGTCAGAGCATTTGTCTGTTTTGTACTGATGCAAAGAGAATGGCTTTGCATAATACACTGATAGAAAGAAAGAAAAAGTTCTTTATCCTTTTAGCCAAGCTCTCCTTCAACTGTTGAGATAAGATGGACTAAATGCAGAGGAACTGTGAGTTTTCTTTCATTAGTGATAAAATCTAAGCTGTTGTTAGAAATATCAGGGAGATTTTATAGGCTTAAAAGAGACTCCTGAATTCCTCAGGAGGCCTGTGAATTTGGAGTCTAGATCTGTGAGAGCTAGGAAGCGCTTGGCACCTTATCAGCAATCAGCTCGGCTGCCTTTGGAGAATGAAAATCACCTTTTTGTTCAACTTTCCTTGGTAGCTTGCCAGCCTTCTTGTTACTCACTATGTCAACTGTCTCTAGAAAATATGCCTTCTGGTCAAAGCCACAGGATTCAAAACACAGTTTAATAAGTAAGCAGCAAGTTGATGGGAATTATATCATAACATCTCCTCAACAGGCAGAGGCAGTTCAGCTCCTTGACTGCACAATATCCTAGCTCATCAATGGGTATTGCTCAGTGGTGCCATTACCTTGCAGGCACAGAGTCCTCCCCATGAAGCTGTCTGGCCTCTTTCCTTCTGGAAAGCAGTGGGCAGGCAGGTACACAGGTAGTATGGAGGAAAGGATCAAGGAAAGAAAAGCCAAATAACGGCAGTAGGTGGATGAGCAGCTGGCAAACAACCCCAGAGCCATGAAATCTCCTTAGCAGTCTTCTCGGAGTGTTTGAAGCATCCCCCCAAATTAGCATCATTGTGACCCTGGGTGTTTCTGTTCACATGGCTGAAGTTTGATAAAGTTGCTTTTTCAATAAGGTAATTTTAATAAACACAAATATTTTGTGTGTAGAGCTACAACTAGTACCATCTAAAGAGACATAGGATAAAATGCTCTTGCACCAATAACTAGGAATACTGAATTACAATCACAGCCATCATTAGTCTCCCTTCCTGACCTTCAAAAAATCCCAAATTTACATTTATTCTATTGGCATCCATGCCCATCACTGGAGAAGATGATCCATAATCAGAGCTGCTGAAGCTATGCCCAAGGCCCAGCCAGTGACCCCCATGGCACACACCACAAGGGATGGGAGAAAAAAGAAATACAGGGGCAAAGGAAGGGATGTTCCCAAATATATTGCTTCCTCTGAAATGTTAAATATTTTGCAGTCACCTTGACCATTTGTGGAGGGCTTTTCCTTTAAACATTCATCATTTGCTATCCCATTAATCACGGCAAATGAATCAGTAAATAGCTGTGATGAATGTAAGATATGTGTCAGCAAACACTGATAATTTTTTTCTAAACAAAACTCTGTCTAGCTCTAGAAGAAACACTCCAAAAAAAAGTCTGCTTGCTCACAGATCTAAGTAAAATGTGCGCAAGAATCCAGGACTTGGCTGGTTCTCCCATGTCTGGGAATTTGGGTGATTTGAAATGCTTCTGTCTTTTAATTTCAAGTAGCAATGTGAGTTTGCTTGTTCTGCAGCAAAGAGTGTATTGGAGGAGTCATTTCCCTTGAATAGCCCTTTCGTCTGAAATGCAGCTCATGTTCCCTTCAGCATGATAAATAACACCCTTCATCTCCCCCTGGAGCCTGGAAAATCTGAGATGAGATTGGCACTGCAATATAGAGAGAGATACCCTCGATAGAGAGGCAATGGAGGCAAAACCATTTGGCCTGAGTGGAAATAATCACTGGCACTTCCAGCCACAAACAGTCCTCTGATTTCAAGCTGTATTTCAATATAAAATGGCTTTCTCTCATCATCTTTGTACAGCACCTAGCACAATTGCATCCTAATCTTGACTGTGTGTTTCTGGCACTGCAGTAAAACAGACATTGAGCTTACAAAAAAATACACAATCACATGTGTTCTTGCTTAAGGTATCCATGCCCTCAGCATAAACTAAATCCAGGTGTGGGTCTTTGTACGACTTCAACTTTGGGCATTAAAAAAATAACATTGTGTCCAGAAGAAAACTTTTCTCTACTAATCCTGCATTTCGGAGCCAGCCAAGTTGGGAGTTTCTTTTTAAAAAATTAAACACACAGGTGGTAGGCCATTTGCTGCGGGTACATAAAAGGAGTATTACACAGATAGCAAAGGACAAATGGATGGATCTAGCAGACGGTATCATGTTCAGGGTTAGCCAAATCCCCTCCTAGGCACAGGAGCCCAGATGGCCAAGCAGAAACACTTTCTGCCACAAACCCTTTGCATGCCTTTGTGGCATCTCTGTGCTGGGAGGGGAAGTATGTCAATTCACAGTCTTGCTGCGATAAAACAAAACTAGATGTATTTTGGCAAATATGCTCATTCTCAGGCCCTCCTTGGCCCCAAAACCTTTCTCCCCTCATCTGAGCCTCCGCCTGGTTGGAGTGCTAATCATGACTCCTGCACGCTGTAAAAGGTGGTTATCACTGATTTTGAAAGCTGGGTTTGCAAAAAGGGCCAAAAAATGCCTCCAGGCAGGTTTCTGCCCATGCACCTCTAAAATCAGTAGGGTCTCTCTGAGAAGCTGAGAGAGCAGGGACTGGGTGGATGCAGCTGCTAAAGGAACCCAGAAAGGGTGACTGGTGCTGATGGAAGTGTTTTGGAAAATGGTCAACACATCCCATTTGTCTTGACTTTGCTCTTTAGCTTGTAGGATTTCAAAGAATCTGCTTTGCTCAAACCCACTGGAGGTCTGAGTTATCCAGATATCCAGTTATCCAATAAATTCTCACCGCTTGTCTCACAAATGACATTGCAGGACATTCAAGGTGTCAAGGCCTTGCAACCGACTCCTACGTGCTGCTTTTCATGCTCAGCCCAAGTTGCCACACACTTGTCTCCATAAACTTGAAGGCACCCTGGGAAATCCCAGCTGGGGGCCATTGCACAGGCATGGTGACCTTCCAGTCCTGTGTGTCCTCTTCCAGGGCGTTGTGGTGTCATGTCCAGTACTGGCATGTGCACTGGCCGTGATTAGCCCAACACTGAAATAAGGCTTGGGAAGATTTTAGTGAGGACTACAGACCCCACACTCGCCAACATATCCCCAAGCTGCCCCTGCCTGATGCATTTGGTAAATGCTCAACACATGCAGAAAGAGTGCACAGGGACTGGATGGGGGGAGGAGGAAGAGGAGGAAGAAAAGTCAAAAATGGGAGAAAGCAGTGGGGCAAGACAAGGAGGGGAGAAGCAGTTCTTGGCTCAGAGATAAGGTGGGGAAGCATCATATAGCTTTGATGAATTAGAAATTATCTTCAATCTCCCCTTCTATTTTGCTTTTCCTGAAACCTGACATTGCCTCCATACCATCCTGTCCTGCTCAGACACCCTCAATGCCTTGCACAAGCCTCACATAGTCTTTCCTTTTCTCCTCCTCTTGTCTCCAGTCCTCCCTCCTGACCACTGGAGCCTGTGGCTGCTCCCTTGGTGCCTGCTCCATCCCCAGCTGAGGGAGCCTGGCTGTGCAGTCACTTGAGCCGGAATATTGCCATCACCATGTCCTCCTCTACACATGCATCCTCTCGTGATTCCCTAAATGCCTGTAAAAATCCAACAGTTCCTATTCAGGATAATTCCTCCTTTATCGTGAAACCCCTCAGCTCCAGCACCTCCTTCCTCTTCCTCCCTGGAAAACCATAAATCGTTTGCCTTGTGCACACATTTATGCCAGGAAACAGCTCCTCTATAGCCCATGCTGTTGTTTACGGGCAGCAGTGATGCTGAGCCAGTTTTCCCCTGGCTGTCAGGCCAGCTGGGCCAGCAGGTGCCATGCTGCAGCCCGCAGAGCTGAGCACGGGGGCAGCCAACCCACCCCGTGGCACCCCGCCGCTCACACCGCCTCCTTTTAAGCCAGAGCAGTCTTCTCCATGTGACACCTGAGGCTTTAGTCTACAACAAAGAGCAAAATGGAGGCAGAACCGAGGCCTCAGCACCAGCTCGTGATCAGCAACTAAATTGTCAGAAAGGTCTTTGGCGCAGGTGAGGTCTGGGCAACCTGCACCACGCCTGGCCAAGGTGTGGTCTGGCATGAGCCTGCGTCCTTGCAGGCTGTTTGGATGCAGCCATCTGTTTTGGCGATGACAAAGTTTGGCTGTATGGACTCAAACTGAACCATGCCAGGGGACCTTCAGGCCGGAGAATAGGGTTTCATTTCCTAGCACAAACAGTTTCCTCAGCATCAGGAAAGCCTTCAGTGTAGGCTACAAAATCTGGGAAGCAAGAAACACACAACTGCCTCTTCAGTAAAGTGCAATGGATATAGTATAACTTTACTTTTTGCAGATTACAAGCAACTTTATTCCAGGATTGAGTCAAGGTAGTCTAAACGCTCTCCCAAAAACTCAGTGATTGTTGCATCCCCAGATTTCTTATTCAGGATGTTATTACTTTGGGATAAGCAGTTTCCATGCCATGGAAGGGAATTCTGCATCTCCGTAATGCCAAGCAATGACTTTGCTCACATCATCTGTCAAACTACTGTTGCTGCTCCTTCTGCCACCTCCATTTCTGCATCTCTTCCCATCTCGTACACAGTCCCAGGTCAGACTATCAGACTCTGGCAGATCCTAACAGATCCTGACTGCCAGGCATGTCAGGTTTAAGTCTAACTTTAGGGTTTAAGTTGCTGAGAGAGCAAAATGCTGAATGGAAAGTTCATCGTGTCTCTGAGAGGGTGGGCTTTGAAAGGGCATCTCTCAGGATGTGGAGTGAAAGCCAGCTGGATTCCTGCTGATGTGCTGAGCTCAGCATGGGGGGATTTCTTGAATAACAGGAGGCACTCAGAAACTCAGTGTGGCTAAACCCAATGCCTGTGCTTGAAATGGAACCCTGACAAGGAAACGGGATTACATTATGTCAACTTTTTTTTCACATATCACCTGGAGGCAAATATTCATTCTCACTTAAAAGCTGTCTGTCAACATGTAGATAGTGCAGAAAAAACTAATATTTGACTACAGGTGGGAAAATCCCTCTTTGCATGATATTTATTCTGCAACAAGCTTGTCTTTCCCTCTCTGAGCACAGCCCACTGTGTCTGAGCAGGGCTGAAAAGCAGGGAACACTGTTTTACTCCCCAAATCCCCTCTCCCTTCCTGGTTGGAAAATGCAGCAGCTTCACCACTTCAGCTTGGTTTGGTGGAGGATACGATGAATGGCAAAGTGGCAAAGGCTGCTTGTCGCCAGGGGCTCTGTGGCCGCGTGGTTCAGGCATCCTGGGCAGGCTCTAGCCAGCCAGAAGCATATGTGGGGAAGAAGGATGGCAGCTTGCACCCCTCTGTTTCCTAGCTGATGGCAGGAGCAGTATTAGCTTTAAGACTGCATATCTGGGAGAGTCAGGGAACAAATCTGGAGCTTGCTCTCATGCAAGGACATGTATTAAAAAAAGAAGCCCCTATTTTACTCTTGAAGTACCTAACTGACCAGGTGGAGCATGAACCTCATTGGGGTGTTGAGAAACAGCAAGTTGTTTTAAAGGAGAGGCAGTAAGTGTTTGCTAGCTTGATGGGATGAATAAAACAATTCCTAATTTATTCCTATCTTTGAGACTCAAGGGCCTGCCTGTAACCTTTAGGAGGTCTTAAAACTGACTGTGATTTCCCAGGGCTCCACGAGAGGACACAGTATCGCTCACTGGCAGTCTAACAAGCAGCCATGGAACACCACCAAGCCAGCACGGTGCCTGGCGGCTCCCCCCAAGCCCTTTCATGACCCTGCCTCCTATCAGGGCAGGTCACCCCATGCTGAGCTCCATGCTGCCCATATCCATTGACCGCAAGCCCATGCCTCAGCACAACACTGCCACCATCATTCCTGTGTCGCTGCAGCACGGGTTGGCCCCGACTCCTGTTTACTTGTAAGCATGAGAAAGGGAGAGGGTACTGTTATATTTGAAAAAAAAGAAATAGGTTTCTTCTATGCCATTTCATTGTTCCAGCTCCTGATTTGGTTCCAGAAGCTTGTCACCCCTCAGCAGGGATGGCCCTGTGACAGAAACAAAGTCTCTTTGTTTGCTGTGGGTCCCTGGGCCCTCCTGGGACCCATCTCCCACTGAACTGCCTCAAATGCTTTTTCCTGCAGTAAGCTTTGAGGTGGTTCCATTTCATCCCACTTCCTCAGGGAGTTATCCTGCAAAAAAATGCTGTAGCTCTCTCCCTGACAGGTCCTTAAGATATATTATAACTATATTTCATACAGTTGCAAAGAGGCTGGCAGCATTAAATTCAGATGGAGCCATTCATCACCAGAGGTTAGCATGGATGAACATAATTTAATAGCATGACAAAATTCTTGTTCTGTTTTTGCTGGAACCCCAAAGCTGTGGGCAAGAACATTGCAGGCCTGCGATCCAGACCTTGTCACTCCTGAGTAATGGTGGGCACAGCCCTGGGGGCATTGCTGGAAAGAAAGACTGACATATGATGCTAGTCTGACAATTCTGGGGGTAGCTGTTATTTTCTGAAACTTTTGCATCTATTTTATTTTATGCTGATCAGAAAAGCTCTGAGCTGAGACCAGATGGTACTGATTTACTCAGGGTTATTGCTGGTTGAAACTAAACAGTGCTGCACTCCGTTCCCACAGACAGCTATTAAATTGGAGGTGATTATTATTTATTCATTGGTATTTCAGCGGTGTTCAGTTGGAAGTGACACCACACTCAGCTGGGCACTATTCACTTAGACACGCAGTTACACAGGGAGTTACAGTTCTTCATCCCCAGAAACCTAAACCTGAAGTGAAAGCCCCAGATGCAGAGTGCCCTGACCTCAGGCTGTTATCAGATAGTTCTCTCTACTATTTCAAAACCCATTTCTCAGCAATATGGTTTCCTCTTTTTTCGACCCCAACTTGATGACACTAGATGTTGTGTTACAGCAACAGCTGACTGGACAGGCTGAGAAAACACCTTTCAAGGCACCGCTGAGACTGTTGCAGCTCTACTGCTGGGATTGCTGGGAGTGGCTGCTTCTCTTTTCTGCATCAAAACATCCTCTGCCACGTTATCATCCAATCTAGGCCTCCTGCACCCATTTGAAAGCTGCTTGATTTGGTAAGACATAGACTAAACTGCCTGTGGACATTCTCTTGGAGATATGATCCTTGGGCAGCTTTTTTCTCCTTATTGAGGGAAGGGGAGGCTGCATGAGGTAGTGTTGGTAACTGAAACATTTCTCTGAAGCAATTCTTGACAAATCCACTACCTTTCTCAAAGTCTGTATTAAAACTGCTGATTCTGAACACTATGGTCTAGCAGAGCTCAGAGGACCTCAGCAGCTGACTGTTCCATGTGGTAGGTCTGGGGCAGGCCTGGACAGTTCCTGAGGATGCAGGAAAACAGCAGTTCAGAAAGACAAAGTGTCTCTGAGGACCTAGAGACCAGAAGAAACAGAGCCACAATGCAACCCTCATTTACTTTGCAAAAGAAATCAGCAGAGTGTAATCTCAAGAATTTTGTGAGGCCACCTTGCTTCCTCTGTTAGCCTTGACTGCTTAATGAATGTACCTGTTGTGCTCCAGTGCATGACAACACGCAAACAGTGAAATCCACTGATGGCAAATATCAAAATGAAGAAAAGCTTAAAGTTAATGTAATGGTTGCCATAATAATTTACAGCCAATTACAACTCATTATAATGTTGTCTTGCTACAAATACGACAGAGGCCAGTGATTCCCTTAAAATGGCAGAGCTAAGTCATAGGTTTGGATAAATAAAAACTTATCTGCAATAGTGATTGATTGCTTTGGACAATATTACAATTTTTCCTGGGAAGTTTTATGAGCCAGAATGAATTGGAAGTGTGCTCAATTTGAATAAATTCTTTCAATCAATAATCCAAGAACAGCGATTTCCAAACTCTGAAGGCCAAGAAAGTATCTTGGAGTGGCAGGAGCTGTCAGACTTAAGTTCTAAGTATGAAACTCAAGTCTTCCCATAGTTATAACTGTGGCAAAGCTGGGTATCAGGGCTGTGCCTCTCTGCATGCCTGGTGCACTTAAGTCATTAATTCCCTGGGTGGTCCAGGAACACCCCAGCTTGTCATCAGCACAGATGAGATAGTAGCCTGGTTTGAAACAACAGACTGCCTTGAAAGCAGGTCTGAACTCCTCGCCACCTCCATAATTAAGTAATTGACACACAGAAGCTCTCCAGATGGGAATTTTGGACAGTTCTACCTATTCCCCCAGGTAGCTCCTGCTGTAGCTCATCTCCTTGTATGCCTAAATGTGTATATGTTGACTAACATCCTGGGTGGAGTGTCCCTGAGGTTCTCACGCAGTTCTGCTGCTTCGGCAGTTGCAGAAGGGATGAATTTGTACATAGATAAGACATTTGCAAACAGTCAGTACAAACAGTTCCTGCAGATGGAAAAACCCATATGTAAGACAGTCTTTTGTACACAGTTAAGATATTTAAACCAGTTTTGTATGTAGCTGTCATGAACAAAACTGTCCAGAGTCAGGAAATTTTATTTGAGTTAATTTATTGCCAGGCCACACAAGCTTCTGATCCCTGATTTGGATATTGAGGGAAAGAAGAACACAAACAACTAGACAGACACGTACACGAAACTCCATCCTCCTTCCTTCCTAGCCTCACTTTCCCTTATTTTTGCTGCAGTTACAACCACTGCATCAAAAGTCCTCTGTCAATGGGATGGGTGGCGTAGGAAGTGGAAGTGGTGCATGTGATGGCTTTTTGCTGCCCTGCAAGTAACTGTTTCTGCTGGGCTGCACTTCGTGACTCCTGATGCCTTATGTGTAATGGTTTCTGCCACACTGCATGTCATAGCCTCTGCTGCTCTCTTCCTCAGTCTCCCTGCTCTGGCATGGGTCACCCATGGGTGTGTTTTTCTACCATATGGTTTTCACTTACTTCAGGGCAGGCTGGAACCATTTTCGGCAAGTGGTGGGTCATTGGCCTATCCCAGGCGGGTCACCGCTGCAAAGCGATGCTACATACAGCCTGCAACATCTGCCCATTGCAGCAGGTACGGTAACAGAGATGGATTATGCGTGGTCATGCAGGACAGCAGAATGGCTTGCAACCAAGAACTTCTATGACCATTGCAGTGGGAACTCCTGTTGGCATGGGACAGCGAGCAACCATTCTGAGAGATTTGATTCCCCATGTGAGAGTTACCTTATAAGATTAAAAAAAAAAAAAGTTTTTATTTTAAACAAACACTGTCATTCAGTGTCTATGCGACGCTAGGCTGCATGAGAAATGGTTATTAAAATATCTTTATAGCACTCCCTCTGAAAGATGCGCAGCTCAGTATATCCCCAAAAGCACGAACATAAGGGTTATCTCTGCCTATCAGCAGTTGGCTCACTTCAGTTAGAAACTGTAGTCACCATCTTAGAAGTAGAGCCAAAGATTATCAGAGCTGAAGTTTTTTGTTCATGCTGCCAAATGAAGGGAGTCTGAAAAGTGACTGTCCGTCCATTTCTCAGAAACCATTGCAAAGGAAGAAACCTGACAGCCTGATGCCTGCTGACACTCTGCCGAGTAGCATTCCTACTTCAGGATGAGTTTCAGTCCTCTAATTGCCATGTGCATGTGTGTGTGTGTGTGTTTGTGTAACGGGGAATCTGCTGAGATTGCAGAATGGAAGTCAAAGCCCTACCCACAGTCAGACTGCATGTTGCTACCACTCTCTGTATGCTTTAGAGAATTGGGACCACTGAGGCTTACATAAAATGTCTCAAACAATTCCTCTGTATACTTATACTCTGAGCTGGGAAAACAGTCTCCTCATATCATGTAAGAGGTGTACAGGCCTACTCCAGCTGTGCCCATTTTGGGAAAGGATTAAGAGAGGTTTAAGTGTGTGGGGGCAGCCTGCAGAGCCGGTGCATTTGGGTGGAATCCATCCTTCTCGCTTCTGCTGGCTGACTTGGAGTTGTCAGGCTTGATTGTTTTTCACACCAATGCTGAAGGTACAATGATTGCTATAATTCAATCGCTTCATTGATCTAAATAATTTCTGACAGCTTTATTTGTACTTAGCTAAATTTATAAAGAACAATGTCAACTCTGGTAGCAGTTATAAAGTCCTCAAATACCCTCAGATATTGCTGTCTGTAATGAGTGCACTGTGAAATCTAAAGACTCTTTTCAGAATATGCTTTTAAATGAAGAAAGCCATGGCAGCTTCTCAGGGAATGCTGTTTGCAGTGGCCAGGCACTTCATTTTAATGCTGATCCCTAATCCTACTCCAAGTAAATCAAAAGTGGAAATAAAGTTGTACTGTTACACAATTGCCAAGGCAGTCAATTCTGCTGTCAGCAGATGAGGTGGCTAAAGATCCCCTTAATCACAGACACAGGATGTCTGAGTGATACACCCCTGGATAAAAGAACAAATACCAATGTGAAAGTGAAACACTGGCAAACATTTTGCGTAAAACCTAAGTTATGCAGAGTGCAAGAGGGTCTGAGTCATAGATACATTGTACTGTAATATTAGATGTTGCAGACTGTGAAAACATCACTATTAGTACAAGTTCTGCCCCCTCATCAGGCAGAAATAATATACATAGGTCAGTTAACCTGCCACATACTGCATTTTTTTTACTATTATTGCAATAGCATCTCCATTGAATTCCTATGTGTAATTTATCTAAGGAATAGAGAGATGAATAAACATATACTTATTTGTAAAAAATTAAAAATGTGTATTTAAAAATATATTTTTATATATATATTTGTATATGGATTTTGCTACTCCGGGCAGTTGCAAACTTCTATAAGCACACCATAAAAATTTGTCAGAGGGACTCACAAATTATTGATGTTTATCCCAGGGTAATTACTGTCACTCCATGTGTATCTTTCATCTGTCAGATATAGTAAATCGTGATACGGTCTGCCACATGATGAATGCCTGTTTTCTCAAATTCCTTTAAAGATGCTCAACCTTTAACTGTTCTTCTCAGACACCACATGAAAGCAGCATTCAGCCATTCAACAACTGAATTTTGCTGCATATATTCTCCCAAGGCCAAGAGAATGGAGATTCCTTGGGGATATATGAAGGTGATCTCTGACAACACATTCTCAGCTGGCAGGTACTTCAGCACATAATAAATACCTGGAATAAATCCAACTATTTTGGGGGGACTTGTATAAAGACTAATCTAATTCAGAATTCCTGTGCAAATGTTGATAGGTAAAATGGCATAAGATAATTTTAAATATAGGCTGTCTTCCTCATTCCTTCTGCACTCCCTTTCTTTTATTTTTTTCCTTAAACTTTCTTTTGGCTTTGAAGTCCCCAATCACATTTTCATTGCACATGTTATATATGTAAGAACCTGGAAACTGAAGGGTTGTTTAATTTCAGTGTATGCATATGGGCTATGCTAAAGTCCATGTGAGTTACTATATTCCTCCTGAAAGCCTTGGAAACAGCAAAGGGCAACATGCTACTGTAACTTGTGAAAGGCTGCAGCTGTCTATTTAATTAGTCCGAGATTGCTTTTTTCTGGAGTCAGCTGAGTTAAGAAGCTGTGAGCTGTGGACTGCTAGCTGACTAGGCTGTCATACAATGGGTCCAAGGAATTTGAACGTCCGCATTCACAGAGGAAGAGAAGCATTTTCAAGGCTGCATATGAGCAGTGTCCTGTTATAAAAGAACACTTAACACTAGTGTAGGTGGAGCCCTTATCTCCATCATCCCCAACAAAACATAATTTTCTTTAAGAGATTGAGTGTCTAACCTTATGTAGATATTTCTCTGATTATTACCTGATGAGTACAAGTACTATGTACAGATTGATTGTACTCCTGTTGTAAGGCATGTGCTGGAAAAGATCTGGCTCAGATTTTGCTTGTTGCCTAATTTCCCCACTACAGAGTTATCTGTAGTTCAAGGTAGGTTTCAGGCAATGTCAGGTCCCTCAGTGTTATGGAAAACAAATGTTCAGCTAAACGTACGTTCTTCTCTGGGGATGTCTGCAGTATGCATTTACTACATGTTCTGGAGTGAACTACTGGGCCCAAACTGCTGCTGTCAAATTGCTATGTCTCATTGGCAGTTAGTGGGAGATTGGGGATTGTTATTTTGGTCTGGAACACTATCCAGATTGGGCGTCTCCACTGCACAGTGGCTCAAAAGCCCTTCCATGTGCATTGCACCCAAATGGCATGGACACCTATAATGCACACCACAAACCTCATCCATCTGCTGCACATGGGTCTTATTGATGTCTTTAGTGGCATAGGATCTAGAAGTTGCAGTGGGTCTCTATGGAATAAGTGACTTCTCCGGGACAAAAAGTGACACTGGGGTCTCTGGAGCAGAAGTCTGAGGAAAGTGTTCTTCTAATGGTAGAAAACTCATTGGCTCTGATGTTTCCTCCACAGAAAAAGGAAACTGGGGCTGAAGGCTCACAAAGCACGTTCTTGAATTGTCTTAAAGAATTTATCAGTCCTGCTCCCTCTCTTTGGACTGCTGGTGCTACTCCATTAGGCATGGCTGCTCTGCTACCCAGTTTCTACACAGTCAACAGGCACACTCTGAGTGGAAGTGGTGCTCCCACGGCAGACCAGGTGCGAGTCAACAGACCAGTTCTTGTTCAGGGGCCCTGACAGGATAGGGTCACCAGTCTCCATGTATCTCTAGGCTATGGGCAGAAGGACTGGTCATGGCAGCATGGCAGCAGCCAGTGCCCCTCCACCTGAGAACCTTGTGGAGAGAACATGTGTATCAATCCCTGCAGATTTCTGAAAGAAACACGATACAATGCACCGCTCTTATCTGCTCCCTACAGTGCCCTCAATGCCGAGGTCTACATTTTCAGCAGTGAAGTGAGAAGCCTCAGAGAGACTTGTTCATTTGCTGCCTGTGTTGTAAGAGGATTAGGCCACTGAGTGGCAAGGCTGTTTGCAACACATTCAGCTCAGCAGCAGCCTATGCGTCAGATCACAGAGAGGAGTTGAGCAAGCACAGGCAAGGGGAGGGAAAGGAAGAGTCAGTTTATGCACAGTATATGAAGGACACCATGGTAAATGCCCTTCTCTGCTGGAATTTTATAACTAACTCTAATTAGTGAGTGAACTGAGCACCTCTTGCTGATTCAGGTAGTTCTCTAGGAAAGCGGATTATGCCTTTGAGTATGGAGACAAAGCCCTTCCCACACTTGCTGTTCACCTGCTGCATGCTATGCTGTGACCCATTCAGACTGAGAAGTGGTCTGATCCAGTATGCTTCTGAACACTTTAACCAACCCTTTTTGCCAGTCAAGTAAGGATTTGGCTTTTACAAAGACAGGATGTTGTTTGAGGATTGAAGACTGTGAGGAGTGACAGGATACACCCGATGAAGTAGGGCAAGAGCATCTTTATCAAAAGGCTGGCCATCCTGATAAGGGCTTTAAACCAGAAAGATTGGGAAATGGAGGTTATGACCCACAATTAGGTGAGAAAACAGAGGTTGGTAGTGGAAAGCAAATGATGCAAGTAGGTGGGGACAAGAGAGATGTCAGGAATGACAAGATGGGGCAAAAGGACACCCATTTCATATGTATGTCCACAGTCTGCAAAACAAGCATGAAGACCTGGAATGCTACATGCAGGACTGCAACATTACTGGAACAACTGAGATATGGTGGGACAGCTTGCATGACAGCAGTAATGTGAGGAATGGATAGAAGTTCTTCAGGAATGACAGGAAGCAAGAGGACAAGAGAGTTGTCCTCTATATGAAGAGGCAGCTTGGATGTATGGAGCTCTCCTATGGGATAGATGACATGCTGGTTGAGAACTTGTGGGTCATGATCAGAAGACAGGCCAATAAAGATCATACTGTGGTGGGACTTTGTAACAGACCACCCAATCAAGATGAGAAAGTGGATGAAGTCTTCCCCTAACATGGAAGTCTCTGGATCACAGACTTCTCAGTACTTTTGGGGAGGTTCAGCCTCTCTGACATCTGCTGAAAGGGCCACACAGTGGGATGTAAGCAATACAGGAGAATTTTGGAGGATGCCAGGGATAAATTCTTTACACAGGAGCTGAATGGGCAAAAAAAATGTAACATACAGCTTGATCTGATATTCACAAAGAAGGAAGAATTAGTTGTGGATGTGACTATCAGTGGCAGCCTTGGCTGTAATGACCATGAAATAGCGGGGTTTGAGATCCTGAGGGGAGTAAGGAAGGTAAGTAGGACAGTACAGACCCTGGACGTTCAGAGAGCAAACTTTTGCTTTTTCAGGCAACTGACTGGTAGAATCCCATGGGAAACAGCTCTGAAGTGTAAAGTAGCTCAGGAAAGCTGCCAAGGCCTTAAGTACAGCATCCTCCAAGCACAAGTGCAACATGCAGGATGTCAAGTAGACTTATCAGGAGACTGGATAGAGTAAATAGGGAACTCATGACTGAGCCCTAGCGCAATCAAACAGCATACAGGAGGTGGGAGCAGGGATAGGCAACAAATGAGGAAATTAGAAAGATTGTGCAGGCACACAGGGATGCGGTTAGGAAAGCCAAGTTCAAGTAGAGTTGAAACTTGCAGAAGATGTGAGGGGTAATACGAAGAGCTTCCAACACTACATTAGTCGTAGAGGGCTGAACAAAAAAAATATGGGACCATTGCTGAATGGGGTAGGCTATTTAGTGACAGTAGACACAGGAAAAGCTGAGGTACGTAGTGCCTTTTTTGCCACAGCCTTCACTTACAAGGTCTCTTGGGCATCTGGGTTGAAAAGCAGGGTTCAGGGAGAACTACCAGCAATCAAGTCAGGGATGATTTGCTAGAATTCAATCCATCCAAGTCCATGGGACCAGACAGGCCGCACCGTATAGTACTGAGAGAACTGGCCAATACTGTAGTGAAGCCACTGAAATTTTTGAAAGGTTGGGGAGAGTCCCCAACGAGTGAAGAAAGGCAAATATGACACCCATTTTCAAAAAGGGCATGGTCAGCCTCACTACAATCCCTTGAGAAGTCATGGAGTGAGGCCTCTTGGAGCACATATCTGGGCACATGAAGGAGAAGATGGTGACTGGGAACCGTCAGCATGGTTTTTACAAAGAGAAAATCATGTCTAACCGATCTGATTGTCTTCTATGATAAAATGACTAGATTTGTGGTGAGGGGAGAGAATTGGATGCCCCTCACTTTGAGTTTAGCAAGGTTTTTGACATGCTGTCTCACAACAATCTTGTATCCAAGTTGGGATGTTATAATCTGGATAGCTGGACAACTAGATGGTAAAAGCTGGTTGGATGGTTCGGCTTAATGGTTAATGGGTAGTGCTATACCTGGAGGCAAGTAACAACTGGAGTACTGCAGGGTCTATCATCGGGCCTACCCTGTTCATTAACTTTACCAGTCACCTGAAGGAGGCACTGTCATAGAGTTTGCAGATGACACCAAATTGACAGGGCGGGAGGGAGAACCAGACAGTATGCTCAAGGGCATAGCAGCCATTCAGAGAGACCTAGGCAGCTTAGAGGAACAGAACAGCAAAAACCTTCTGAAATTCCACAAGGACACATGCAAAGTCTTGCACCTGCAACAGGAGAACCCCCTGCAACTATGCAGATTGTCCAGAGAAGTTGCAGAGTCTCCATCCCCTGAGGATTTCAAGGCCCAGCTGGATAAGGCCCTGAGCAACAGAGTCTGATCCCATAGATGACTCTGAGATCTCCTGAGGTCCCTTCTAACCTGAATTATTCTATGAGTCTATAAACTTCATGGAGTTCTCATTGCTGTTAGAGTTTGCCTCTGTGCTCCCTTCTCAGTGGGCTCAGTGACACGCCATGGAGTCTGTGTCCAGGTAGCGACTGGAAAGGTAAGTTCTAATGGCTTTTAGTGGGAGTTATCTCCAACATACACTGTCTCATGCTGACTTACAATTGTCTGTGCATCCTGGAGCTCATCTATGTGAGGAATTAAGAGGTTCCTATCTTGCTTTGTTTTACCAAAAAGTACCTATTTCTTCCAGCCTTTCTCCTTTCATTCACCACATCACTGGAATAGTTCAGCTGATGACTGCTTGGACTCTTGGGAATGTCAGTGTGGCCTGACAACAGGTAGACATTTTCAAGGCTAGTGAAAGGTGCAGAAGGGGACACTATAGACAAGGAAGTTCTGGAAAAGGAACAAGGGGGTGGGGGAAGCCAGTGTTGCACTGATTTTTCCCATGTAAGGTGAATAAATGTAACTGCAATAGCACTTTGACAGTAACACCATGACACCAGGCCCGTGGCAGGAAATGAAAGCAGATGCTGTTCAAAGAAATTTTTCCTCACAGAACTGCAATCACAATGTACACAACTGACACAATAATTGCAGCATGCTCTTAACCAGAGTGACTAATGGGATGTAGCTGGCTTCTACAGAGAAGTCCTCTCCAGCTGATGACAAACAAGGGAAACTCCTGTTTAACAAACCCAGTATGCTATACTGTCTGTAGGTGGCCTACAGCAGTGAGAATGGCTGGGACAGCTTTGGAAAATGCTTGTGTTCACAGTCCATTGCCCTCATGATTCCATTGGGTGGACTTCACCTAGATCACTGTTCTTGACCTTGGATGGGAATGACAAGCCAGTGTCCCAGGTTTCCTCTACCATGACAGGCCTCCCATGAAGGCCAAACTACATGCAGCACCATGATGAACTCTTAGTCAAAGCTTTCAACCTGATCATTTTAAGTGAGATAATTTTTGACAAGCCCTTGACCATATGCTTACTGCCCTAAATCTTGGATCAATATGCTGCTGTAACCATCCCCTTCTAGCATTACTGCTAGAAAATCCTCCTGGCAGCAAAACCTGACCCTGCTCTTCCAGCATAGGCTCACATGAACAAAATCACCTCTAGATCCCGTGTCTTCCTTCTGTAGGAGGATGAAGTCTGGGATATCTACCTTTGTTTGAGGAGGAGGAAGAAGCAAAAACCAAAGACTAAAACCCTAAATTTAAACTGGATATAGAAAAGAAATAGCCAAAGAAGAAGGATAGCAAAAAGAACAGCACAAAATCCCCAGTAGGAATAACAGCAAAAAACACCAAAATGCAGTGCCCATGCCAGTGGGCCCTGGCAGCAAGCTGCTGACTGGAGGGCTTCTTTAAGCTACAATACAGGTCATGCAGGAACACAAAAAATGTGATCAGAGAATGAGGTACACACAGTGACCAAGGCACCACAAAAAATGCTAACTCTTCCAGATGACTACATGGAATTGAAAATTCAAGGGCTAAACGTAATTAAATGTTGGAAACTGTTCTGAACCCAGAGCCTGGGGCAAAATCTTTGTACAAAAAAACCCCAGTGGACACTTAAAAATGGTTACAAATTTGTATGCCTTAATTTCCCTATTTATTAAATGAAAATAATGTTACCTACTTGATATATTTTATAGCCTTCATTCCTTTGATGTTCAAAGGGCTCTAAGATCTTAGGAGGGTAGACTGATATAGAAGTACAAAACATATTCTTTTTGATTACCATCTGATTGATCAAAATCTCTCATATATTTGGAAATACTGTCTCCCTGAAATGAAGTGACTTTTCAAAACCACACAGCAGTGTTTGACTACACATGAAAAATAACCTGAAAGCCCTTGTTCCAATTAAGCTGAAGACATGGGAAATTTATTCAGAATGCTGGATTAATATTCTTACTTTAAAAAAATCTGTAAGGTTCTGTAAGATAATAAACCCACAAAAAAACCACGGGGTATAAATTCTTCAAATCTTTTTGGGCTTCTGATTTGGCTGCAGCAGAAAAATGGAAATTTCAGTTCTTGGAGAAATAACCTATTAAAAAAAAAAAATCTGTGTGATGTATATAAAAAGTCATTTACTACAGAATGTGTATGTAATCAACCTTCCATTGAAGAGAGGTATGTTTTCAAAATCTAGCTGCACTGATGGCATTAGCAAAACCTTCTAACTATTTAGTGATGTGGACACTTTTCATTTCATTCTATAATGCAAGACCTTCTGATAATGGCATAAATAATCAGTGACTAATACTTGTAAAGTAAAAATGCAGTCCATTTTAATAAGAGAATATATCTTTCATCTTGTTCACTGGCTAGTCCGTAGAAGGTAAGAATCTACTACTGCTCCTGATGGTGCTTTTAATACTGAGAAACCCAGCCCTTGTGAGCTTAATCAGATTAAATTTAACAGGCTTGATATTGATATGATATAGAGTCACTCTAATGTGACATATAGCAGTTTTATTCATTATTTGAAAATCTGTTTTTATCCAACATGTTAAAAGAAATATGCTAATGGTACAGGTCTTTATTGATCTCTGTTTTAATTGTTACGATTTAACCAAACTGGACATGGATCAGAAAAAAAGACATTTTGAAGTGCTGTGCTAATTAAGTCTTTTGCCTTTGTTGAATCAGAGTTCACATCTGATAATCCATTTTACTTAAACCAGAAGAGGGGAAAATTTCAGCTTAAATTTGCCTAATTCTGTAATCATTTCACCTGTTTTATATAGCAGTAACTACTACTGGTTTCAATATGTTTATGCCTATTTTATATCAATGTAACAGAGAATTAAACAAGGCCCGTGTATTTTAATTTGACTCTTCTTAACCTTCCCTATTCACACAGCTAAGCTGTATGTAATTAGTATGTGTGAAAGGAATAAAAGTTTATGCTCCAGCAGTGCCCTTCAAAACTGGAGTATCTGTACTTGTGTGATTGCCACTAAGTGACAGGTAGAGCCGCACAGACCTGAGCTGTAGAAGACCAAAGCACTTCAATCTCACTACTTCTGTTAGAGTGCTAGCTGTTGCTCAGAAAACGTTAAGTGAACTCCAGGTTCTCCCCAGGCACTTATAATCAAGAGCATTAAATCTACACAGGAATTCACTATGATTTTCTAGATAACTCAACTAAAGATCAGAAATTTCACAGAAGATAAAATACAGCATAGTCTTTTATACATGAATAAATCACAGTAGTATTCGCAGAAGTATTCGCAGGAGTATTGGAAGGTCTTGGCTCCTTATGACGAATTTACAGACTTTAAAATCTTTCTCAAAAGGTATACAGAAATACCTATATGGAGAAAGATTTCAGTGTGAGTTGCTTATACACACTTGTTCTACCATTGTGAGCTCCCCTTCTGAACCAGAACCATTCTGAATCACTTTCACCTTAAGTTGACAATCAGAGGAAATAGTGACTACAGCAATTGCTCAAAGGTATTTACATTGTAGTGTCCTTCAAGGGGGCACCCTGTTGTATGCTGCATTCTCTAGTCTTATGGGTCTTCCAGTCAGTTCACTTGAAGCAAAGCATCATCAAAAAAGTCAGCTATCTTCATGAAGAGGTTATTGTTTGTGCACGGTAAAAGGGGAACAACTTATTAATGTACCACACTGTAGCCACCTTCCTTCACTCTTGGCATAACATTCAGGGTCTTCCATAATCTCTGGTTGTGATGACAGGGACCAACATTTCCTGGGTTCCCAATACCCTGCATTACCAGAGCACCAGTGCTGCATTATCTGAGCAAACAGTTGGGGAATCTTCTGACTTAACATGTAGGAGATACTGAGTAGCTAGAACTAACACATCTCATGAATACATATAGGCTTTAAAGAGTTTCTTATTAAAAAAAGAGAAGTTCAAATAAAATCTTATCTTGCTTGTTTCCAACCCTTTTATTAGGCTAAAGCATGCTCGGGCTTCCAGGAAACCCTGAAGGTATGGCTGATCCTGCTTTATCTAGCACTTGACACAGAGTGAGGAGCCCAGAAATCCTGCAACCATTGGGTCCAAAGCTTCCAGGTTCCTTCACTCTTCCCAGGGCTTCCAGTCTGCCAGTCCCCTTCATCCTGCTCGGGCTCCAAGCAGAGCATCCAAGTTGTGCACTGCAGTGCGTGTCTTGAAGCTGAGCTCCCTGCCTCAATTTCACCATTTTCAAAGATTGTTTTTAACAAAATATTTGTATTTATCTTAAACCAATTATTAATAAATCTTTCCACATCGAATATTGACATTTCTACCTTTGTTTCTAACATAAAGAAATTTCCTTGCACACAGAAGTTTCCCACAAGGCAGATATTTCTGCTTTCAACCAGCTCTGTTCATGATTTTTTTACGTATTTATCATTATGATATGCCGGTAAGACAGAAAAGTACAACCATCCTCATGTTACAGGGAAGGAATAGGCTTGCCAACTGGTAAAGAGGACTTCAAACAAGACACATCAAGGAATGGTGATAACAGCTTGCAGGTAAGCAAGGGAGGTCAGGGTGGTAAGTAGGTGAGATGAGGTGACAGGAGTAAGAGACCCCTTGGGAAGGATAAAATAAGTGTAAAGGGGCCACCTCAAATGCCCATACACAAACACATGCAGCCAGAGAAACAGGAGCAGCTAGAGCTCCACATCTGGATACAGAGCTATGACATCACTGGAATCACTGAGACATTACGAGATCAGTCATACCAGCTGAGATCTGGGACGCTTGGATGGATAGATGAACAGATGGGACAGACAAAGATTCTCAAAGGAAATATTAAAACATTGCCCAGGCACTCAGGGATGATGTCAGGAAAGCCAAAGTTCAGCTAGCTGTTGAAACTTGCAAAGCACATCGGGGACAACAAGAGCTTCTACTGCTCCATTAGCATTAAAAGAATAAACAAAAGTGGGCCTGCTGCTCAATGGGATGGGTGATTAGTGACAGTGGGCACAGATAAGGCTGAGGTACTCAATGCTTCCTTCAGCCTCAGACTTCACCAGCAAGCTCTCCCGAGCTGTTGTGCCTAAAGAGAGAACTATCTTCTCCTTGGAAGAGGACTAAGGCAAGTATCTCTTGAGAAATCTTGACTCATCCAATGTCATCAGATAACACATGCCCTATGAGGTGAGGCTGAGCTTCTTCACCCTGGAAAAGGGTTTAGGGAGCACCTAACAGCAGCCTTTCAATGCCTACAAGGAGGTTGAAACAGGGGAGGTTCCAGCTGGGTATAAGTGGGGGGAGGAAATCACAATCACAATGCTTAATCATAACTAAGCATTGGAACAAATTGTCCAGAGACACTGGAGAACCTCTGTCCTTGGAAATTTTCAAGATCTGACACAACAAATCCCTGAGCAATATGGTCTGAATTCCTTATTGATCTGCTTTGAGCAGCAGGCCAAACTAGAGATCTCACAAGGTCTCTTCCAACCTGGATGGCTCTACGAATTATCACAGAGAGTTTAAGTGAGTTGCCTCAGATCCATGAGGAAATTGGCTCAGGACTTGTCAAGACTTCAGCTCACTTATTTCCCTTCCTGACACATCTCCTTTCTCACCAGCTCAAAATAACGTAATGTTTTTAGGGACTACACATACACCATCGCATCCAGGAATATCCTCTAATTCCCAGGTCTAAATTTGGAACCATACCACCTCCTGACTGCATCTGGAGCTCTCACATCACCTTTGTGAGACTGGAACTTCATAGCCATCCTCCTTGCCCTACCCTGCCTTGTGCACCATACAAAATAATCTCAGGTACATCTCTTGGAAAGCCGACATGTTAGAAGAGATGCTAAACTGAATAACCAGCAGCCAGAACACCAGTGTACCACAGTGCAACTCAACACGTAAATCAGGACACAACTCCTCTGTTGATTTCCTGATCTAGTGGAACTCCTGAAAACCTCCCCATAGCCATGACTCACAGGGAGGGCAAAGAAGATTACTCCAGCACTGTTTGCATAAAAAGAGACGACTGAATATTTCTTCTACATATATATTTTCACTGTTATCTTCTGGATTGCTTATTTTCAATTTTTAATTTCACTCCCACTCTTTTCCATTGCTCCATGCTAGTTAGTTGACCCTCACTGTCCTCTGAATATTTCCCTTTGGAAGGAAAAGTTTTGACTCTTTACTATTTCAGCATTAACTAGAACACTGTTTCTTGAGCTACACACTCAGACACTCTCCCCTCAAATTTCCAGTGTTGCATTTCCATTCCCTCTGTAAGAGCGACCTTTGGGATTAACAAATATTGCACAACATTTATCAGTTAATTCTTATTTAAATCTTAAAAGTCTTCTAAATTTAAGTATTTTAATTGGAATCAAGTTGTTATCAAATGGCAGATCTTCGTGACAGTGTAAGTTAGGTGACTGGATAATACATAAACAGTAATAAATATAAAGTGACACATAAATAAATACTCTTAACAGGAATATGGATTAATTTCCACTACTATCATCAGTTTATAAAAGAGAGACAACATTACGATGTAAACCATAGGAGGAGGTATCTGCAGAAAAAATACATCATACACCTGCTGCTTTCCCAGCAAGAAGAAAGAAACTGCTGCCAGAAGCAGCAAAATGGGTGTTTTAGATAGAAAGACAAAATGAACGAGAAAATGAAAGCATAACAAAGGGACTGGTTCAATATAGTAAAATTAACAGAGGCTGTGAAAAGGCTGACATTTCATTTGACACCAAGGATTGTCACAAGCCAGCTATTCACCTCACTGGGTTCATTGGACCGCAAATTTCCCAAAATATTTGTGGAATGTTTATTACTTGCTACCCAATGAGCTAAATGCTGGGGTTTTTTTCTAAAGATAATCTAATTTCCATGTTTAAAAAGTAATATTGCCAGAGAGATGATTATTGTTTCATCCTAAGCAATAACTTCAGTGCTGTTTTGACACATAAATCCTACCTATAAAAATTAGCGATCTAAAATCTCACTCCTGTTTCCACTAACTTTGCGATTTCAGGATCAAATTTACAGAGAGAAAAAAGACACCTTTCTAATGATCCCAGAGAAAGGACTAGCTATAAAAAAGTGTGGATTTCAGGGGTGTGTTTTAATTATTTGGTTCATTTCTTGAGACCACTGAGAAAGAAATGACACTGTAGGCAGGAACTAATTCAGGGAGCTTGGCAAACCAGGGAGAGAAGAGAAGCTGGCAAGAAAACACTATGTGCAGGGCGCTAAGCTATAATTCAGTTCACTGCAACTTATCAGATTGACAAACTCTCCAAATGTCACCAAAGTGAAAGGGGAAAGCCAGACCCTACAGGTATCTGTTGGGTAGGCGCAATCCAGATCAAATAGCTCAAACTGAGATCCCACACTGATTCCTCATGCAGCACAAGCTGTTACATAGTATGCCTGCCATGTCTCTTCCTACTAGGCTCAGGCAGCTTTTCCTTCTACTTCTCAGCACCTCTTGTAGCACCTCATAATTTGAGGTAATGTGTTTTTTTAATCTATGCATCAGTCTGATCTGTATTGAAATTGATGCATAAAGTTCAACCCTGTCTCCTGCCACAGTAGGCTCCGATCTCTAGTTTTGGTTTCATGTTTAATTACAAAGCACTACATTAAAATTAGGACAAAGGTGAGTAAAGTAGAATTTAATAGGAAAAAAAAAAAAGACCTAAATCCAAACATACCATTCATAGAAAACTCTGTATAATGTAGTAGGTGCCTATTTGTATAGCCCCAAGACTTTCTTGGTGCCTATCTGCTTCTGTGCATGCCCACAGCCTGACTGCTTCAGTGCCTGCCTCTCTTCAGCTCGTCACACAGACAACATCCCTCTGCTTACATCCAGCAGGCATTTCTAGGCCATGCTTCGTGCACACTAATGGGATTAAGCTCTTCACAAAATACAGCTGCAATCTTTTTCCATGTGGAGAGTGAGAGCAGAAAACGCCCACTTGTTTAAAGAGCAGCACCGCAGAAAGGGGCCGTGTGGATGCTCCCAGCCTATGCCCTCCAGCACAGCTCCCTGACCAGCTGGCTATGGGCGAGCCTAGGCTGCTTGCCAACCTACTCAGGATTGTCTACCATGGAGAGAACTGAAGATGGATTGGGTCTGAAAGAAAGCAGAAGAAACCTACGTCTCATCTGTAACAGTAAGGATTGTGGGGCACTGCTCTAGGAGGGTGTCTGCTCCTCCAGTGACTCTGCATTTCAAGTAAATCAGTCCACAGAGATCTTGGGAAACAAGGTGCCCTATGCGCAGTGCAAATACTGTGTAAGACCACTATAAAAAAAAAAAAAAAAAAACCCAACTTTTTTTCAGAGATCATTCCTGTTAGAGACATTAACAAGAAAGATCTCCAGCTCCGCAAATAAGTGCATGCACACTCACTACTTCATCACTTCTGCGATTATTCACCAAACGTGCTGACTTTAAGTCAGTAAACTGCTAACATCCTAAATTTAAGCACCTGAGGTAGTTTTTGCTGATTATGGGCTTAGGCTAATATTATAAATCCATCTTTTTTTCCTTATTACCTTAAGAAGCAACAAAATACAAACCCAAACATAAATTTCCATGAGGATTTCCCCGGTTTCAAAGGTGTTGTCCTAGACAATTCTGCTTTCCACCTCTGCACAGGAAAAGCACAAGCCATGGTACAGTCCAGCAGCAGTTTGCATGCACCAACACCGAGTGAGCAGAAATGATCCTGCATCTGTATGCAGGGTTTTCTCACCTACAGCTAGGATGACTTAGCAGAACAGCCCCGCATCCTTATGCAGTATCACAGCTCCAGTCACAGTTACGAATACCCTTGCTGACTTACTGAAATGGTCTTAATTTGTCCCCTAGTCAAACTATAATCTGTGATAAACCGTTACGAAAATGGACAACGCTTGGGGCTCTGTCCTGATCCCTTTATAACCTAAATATTCACACTCCTCAGGAACAGCAGGAGCAAGGTCTTTGCCTGATAAACCTCACAGTTCCCTTTTAGAAAGGGTGCAAGGAAAAATCACACATTTCTTTAAACTTGTAGTGTGATAAATTTTGTAGCCCTGTGATATTTTTTTGCCAGAAGACTGTCTGTTCAGTACACCTTGGCCTTCATACCATTCTTTCAGAAAGCATAAATTATTCCTTCTTTTCTCTCTTTAAAGAAACAGTCTACAAGATCTTGAGCATACTCAAGTCAGTGGCAGCTCAGAATGCTCACTGGAGAAGCACTGCATGTTACAGGATCACACCTAAGTAGAAAGTGTCTGAGCGTGTTAACACAACCCCAGAGAAAAGATAGTTCAAGGCTGAAGTTCACGTGAGGAGACTGGCTGATGTCATAAGCTGTGAAACTGCAACTCCTCTAACCGACGGGTTGTAGCAAAATGCTGAGTGTCTGGCCCTCAACTGCTTTTTACAAATGTGTTGATTTATTTTGTTTTGCTTCAGGTATTCTCCTGCAAAACCAGCATGAATATTACAGAAACTGAGCAATCACTAAATACACATAATCTTTCATGTTGTCTACACAGTGAAAACAGAAATCCTGGGCAATCAGTGTTTCTAGGGGCTTCCAGGTTTTTTCTTTTCTTCCCAGGTGGGTAGAGATCAAATGAAGAGAAATATAACCTTCAGCTTGCTAGGACAAACATGGAGACCTGGATCATTAGAAAGTAATCTTCTGTCTTTCCAAACTGGACAACTGTCATTTCGTCCTCAGACATAACTATGGCAGCGTGGTTGAACTTTGCATGTTCTGCTAACTCAGTGGTGTAGCGGGTGTTGTCAACCTTGTATTTTTACCTGGACACATAACTGTACATCTCTCGTATTTGAATACATACTGTGTATTGTGAAATACACAACAAAAATCAATCAGTTTAGCTTCAGGTCTCTTACGCCTCCACCATACAAAACTCAGTCATGCCCCACAGACACTGTGGTTGCTGTTGCTACTGCGTTAGTGCAGAGGCTCTGGTTTGAATCAGTCCTCACCACATCAGGTGGTAAACACAGAACTAGAAATGGTCTCAGCTCCAGAGGACTCACTATTTACTGTTTTACTCTGGAGCAGTAAAAACTGATTAAATTACAAATGTTATTCTAGACAAACAGCAGTAAAATCTTCACACCATGTCATAACATCGCAAATTCTCCATTGGCCAAACATTGCTGAAGAAACTATTTAGAAGTACTTCTGAATCCTGAAATACATTTATCACAAATATTTCACTCTTCTTCCTGTAAAAGCCAGATGCATTCATTAATGAACTCTACTTTATTTGCCCAAGCTGAGCCTCAGGGCACTGTAATGAAGTGGAGGAAATGTGGTTTGGGAGGCAAAGAAAATACTTTGTGCTTACGTGATTTAAAAGAAAAAGAAACCCAGCTGTTTGGATGTTTGGGAACCTTGATGTGTGGGCAAAGCACAGGTGATCCAGTCTAATATTCATGTCAGCTCCCTTCTTGCACTGCATCCCACACTCCACAGCCATCACTTAACCAGCTCTAGAGAGTTCTTCCACTTGCACATGAACTGTGCCCTGGACGCACTCTGGATAGCTCAGAGGTTATTAATACAAAGTTTATTGGCTCAGGTGCAGCTCTGCACAAACAAGGTTAAACAGCTGTCGGTGTCGGTTCAGATCTGGAAGTGGTTTAGTCATTTTTATATGATCTGGAACATGAAGAATAAGCTCTACTGACCCAAGCCAGCTCCATTCACTGTATATCTGGACCACAGTACAAAACCAGGAAAATGCAGAAGTGCAACACTGGCACCTTTAACTTCATGGAGCCATGTTAGATTCAGCAAGCTCCTGCTCAGGAACGTCTTTCTTGATCCAAGCTGGTGCTAGACAGATGCACTCAGATATCCATGTGCAACACTTACTTGCCATCCAGCTCATGAGGAATCTTAAGCATTGAAAAAATGCAGAGCAGATCCACCTAGGTGGCTCTTTGCGGAGGGAGCCTCAGTACTCAGCCAAAGCTGGTAAACTGTGCTGGATCCACAGTGACCATGCAGAACCAGTCAGGCTTCTCTGTAACACAGGAAACTTCAGGGTGTCCTATGGCGTTCATCCACCTGGGTGACAGCATTTTCAAGTTATCTCAGCTTCACATTACTCTGAACAATGAAGCAATTGAACTTTTGTTACTGTTTAAAGAACATGCAAAAAGCTCAGTACTGATTATGCAATGCATGCCAAGAAATAAAACTTAACGTGCTGTGAAACAAAGCCACAATCATAATCTGAAATTCACCTCTTCCAAAAATCAAGGAAAGAAGTCTCACAGCATGTCTTGGAAAGCTAGTAATCCAACTCCCAGCAGAAATACATGCATTGACTTCCAATGATAAGACCTCATGGCAAGACACAGCTCTTAAGAAGGTATAAAGAAAAACTGACTTGCAGTGACTCACACCCAGAACCACAGAACCTGGCAAACATATGAAGGTTAGCTGTGCTGAGCTGTGAATCTTCTGACCCGGATCCTGCAGTCATATAGACACCTTGGTAGCTGGAGTTCGGAAAAGAGATGCTATGCCATGGACTGAACACAAACTTCAGTAGGCAGACCTTCACACCATATTTCAACAGAATATTAGGGTTTTTTACATACATACACAGGCACAGACAAAAGATCGAGGTATCAAATTACACATAATCTAGTTTGACTGCTCACCAGGAGAATCTGCCTTCTCCTTAACCAGAATCTTGCACTGGATTTAACCTTGTCCTATACAGTGCATAAATAAAGCAATTCCTCTTATTTTTCATACATACTACTGTCAGTTATTTATACAGTCTGCACAACACAATTTTTAAAGAGTATTTTGAGTTGCGATTTAATCAGACTTCTACACAAGCCTTTGGATAAACTACAGGGGAGAAATCCTAGGTTTGCTTCATTTACTGAATATGATTTAAAATGATGTGTCAGGATTTTTTTATTCACTTCTACGCAAAATAATCTACCTTTCCATGATTCCTTGTGACTGGGATACTATTTAACAAGACTATTGACGGAAACTGTTTAGCAATGAGAATTAAATTATCAAGCCCACTAAAATCTACTTATATGATCTTAACCAATTATGCACTGATTAACTCCAGAGTCCCAGCCAGGTATCCAGGGTGAAAGAACACTACAAGAACACAGACGAAACACTGAGATGTTGCAGAATCGTGCAGGATGGGAAGCTTTAGGAAGGATAAAAGAGGATTTAGGAGACTTAGCCTTGAAAAAAAAAGTCTACAGGCTCCACTCTGTTTTCCTCATAGCTCCACAGCGAAGAACTGTATGCACCAAGGTGGAGAGTGACAGATGTCTGATAAACTCCAGCAATACCAGCCTGGCTGTCAGCCACCGAGGGACTTGTTGCCAATCATCATAAGCTTAAACACCATCATAAGCACCAGTTGCACCAAACCTAAAGCACAAAGGAGTACAGCTAAAATTCTGTTCTTTCGCCAGCACATTTGAACAGAAAAATAACAGTATTAAGAGATAATGTTGACATTTAATCTGTCAATATGCCTTGGAATTATCACCAAGATAAAGGTAGCACGGGGGATTGGTTCAGGCTCAGAATTATTGACCAAAAGAATCAGAAACTCTTTAGGGGGAAAAATTCACCCTCTGTGCATAACCATGGCGTGTGCAGAAATTTCAGCCACATAGATCTTCTAGGCAACTGTGATGGCACTCTCACGGCTAGATGAAATAAATACCAAGTTTTGCAACACCAGTTGAAGAAGGGATGTAATGTAATACCCATCTTAACTTGGCTGTCCTTGCATACCTCCTAAGACATCAACTTGACATACTTGCAGAATAGCTTTCCTCCAAATACAGCAGCAGACTACATTATAGACTTTACATACATAAAATGCTGACTGGACACTTCTGTTACGCAGAATATCATTTATTCTCAGAAATCCCTGAGGAACAAAACATGTCCCCAGATTAATGTGACTTCATTAAAGCTACCAGTAGAGCTTTGTTTATTAAACATATCTAAAATGAGTACCTCTAAAAAAAATCTCTCACACGCCAAAGGAAAACTTTAGAAGATAATTATTGAAGAACTCTGAATACATCAGTAGGCTAAATGGTATCAGAAACAATTTAGCTGAACTCGCATTTAAATTGAAGAACATGATTTCTTGGTGTGGTTCCATCTGAAGAGAGAAGTTAAGCCCCACAGATATTACAAATCCTGATCTCAATAAGCCAGATGAACAGTCTGAAGTCGCTTTCACAGATAACAGATGACATATACAGCACAGGAATTGAGTGTTTGAGGTTCCTAGGATTATTTCTCTTCTGCCGTTGTAACTATACTCCCACCATCTACTGCTGTAAGAGTTGTATTTAATTTTTTCCAAACTTAAAATATGTTCTCTTCACCAGCAAACTGTGATTTAATATAGTTCTGTTTAGCATAATACCATTTTCTATTAATACTCTGAAGTGTCCTAACTTTACAATATTTCATTACAGATACAGCTTTAGATATGTTCATATGAGCTAAATTAAACCATTATTCAAGTTCTGGCACATCATAAGATACAAGAACGAGCCAGCAGGAGGAGGAGGAAGATGCTGACAAAAATTCTGTTTGAGCAAATCATCATTAATTATTCTATTGAAGACTTGAAGATATATCAGCAGAATTCTACAGTGAGAAATATCTTTTTTTTAAAAAAAAAACAAGCCCTGTAGTATTTCTCCAACTTTTCTAATTTCTTGCAACAGTTAAGATAAAAAACTGATCTGATTGAATTTATTTTTTCTTTTTACTAATCTGCTTTATATTACAGTAGACTTTCCAAACAAAAGTTAAGACTTGTCCTTTGCAGCAGAGAAATTTCACCACAAAAAATACACAGATAAAGGATGTGGTAAGGGAGAAAATTCTGATGTAAACATCACAGAAGAAAGTTTTGGGACAAAACAAGGGAGATTTGTATATAAAGAGAATTTCACATTATCCCATAATCATGTTGTCACGTTGATGGGACACTCCATGAAAGGAATCCTCAAAAGGAATTAAGAAGGAGTCAAGTCCAGACCACTTCAGAAAAATAATTTTATATTTAAGGAGGATGTGGAAAAACATAGAGCAGCTTTCTAGACTAACAACTAAATAGCACTTATCTTAAAGTTTTGCTAATGGAAGAGAGCAGACTGGGTTGGCTATGCAGCAACAAACAGGACAAAGAGATAAGAAGGGGAAGAGCTACAGAGAGCCCCGAGAAAGAAAATGGAAATTTCAACTTTTTTTGCTGTGATGGTGAGGTAACAGCAAGAAGACAACTTTGCATCCATGGGACTAAACAAGAGCAAGCAGAAAATCTAAGACAAGGAGAAGAGTTAGTTGCAAGTTCATGGTGGATAATAGCAATAATAGCAATTACCATTGCTACTCCCAGATTTTGTGGCAAAAGAGCACAGACAAGCTGGCAGAGGGAAACGTACAGGAAACTCATATTCTCTTAATGTTTCCAACTGCTTCACTGACTTTTTCCTGCTCCATGGGAACGCTTTCCCTCCTCAGAAAACTAATGGAGGTAGTTTCATATAGCTTGATTATTGTCAGTAGCTGTCAGTGTATTCCTTTTAACAGTAAGTAAATGGTTTAATAGTAAGGAGTCACAATCAAACAAAAGACCTGGTGCTTCTCCCACATGAAATGGCATAAAGCAAAGGCACGCTGAACAAACTGAAGTCAACAAGGGTAACTGAAAGAATGTGGCTCACCGTGCCATTATGGATCAACCAGGACCGATGTAGAATCAGGTCCAAAATATCTGGATCCCATTCCTGATCTTATTCCTTGCAATTTTCTTGGATATTCATATTTCTATGAAAATGTGACTGGTAAAAACCATCTTTTCTGAATCTATAAACAGTCATGAGTTACACAATTTTGGGTTTAGATTTATATATCATCAAATGTCAACCTAAGTGTTAATTCACCAATGGTTTTACAGAAAAGGCTAATTAAGCAGCTTTTTTAATGCAGTACTGATCAACAGTATGGCCAATATTAATTGTTATTAATTCTAACATGTCATATATACATGTTATAAAAAAAGTTATTACTTTTCTGTACGTCTAATTAGTAGGGAGCAAGAAGACCACCTTCCCCTCAAGAAAGAGCCATGACTGTGCCAGAAACCGTATTTGCCACTAGCTCCAGAAGAAGCAGTGTTTCCTGTCGTCACAAAACAATTTCAACAATAGCTAAATATGATTCAAAAACACCAAGTACTTAGATTAGAAGACCAATTACGAGTACAAAAGAAAGCCTTTGGACGGCACAGCTTTTGGATGGCACAGGTATCCTTACGTGTAATTTCAGATCAACACCTACTTAAAAGAGGGCCAGAAGTACTGTTCTATAGAAACGTATCTTATGCTTCCACTGGGGCACCCGGCTCCCAAGAGCGGCGGCGGCGGCGGCTCCGACGCCCTGGAAGGCCAGGCCGCCCGTTGGTGACAGGTGCGACCCGCGCGCCTCGGTAACGGGCGGCCTGGCCGGAGCAGCGGCTCCCACGCCGGGCCCTTCGGTCACCGCCCTCCGCACGGCAACCGCAGCTCTTCCCCGGGCGCCCGCCGCCGCTTCCACTCTCCCCAAGCTCTCCACCTCGTCGCTCTGGCTCCTCCCTCCCCCTCACCGCGCAGCCCCAGGGCCCTGGCCCGAGCTCGGTACTGCGCGCTCAGGGGCCGCCGCCGCCGCCCTCTCCCGGCGGCACCTCCGCTGCCGGCGGCACCCGCGGCCCTGCGGGGGGCTCGTCCCCTGAGCCGGCGCGTTCCCACGGGCTCGGCCCTCCCCGAGAGGCCCCGTCGCGCCGCGGGGCACGCAAGGCCCGCCGCCCCCCGCTGCCAGCGCTGCCCTCGCCTCCGCAGCCGCCCGCCACCAGCGCGGGCTCCTCACCGCCGGGGGGGGGCGCGGGGGCCCTCCCCCCCGGCCACCCCGCTCCCGGCGGCGCGCTGGGAGCGCTGGGCCGGCCCCCGCCGGGGCCGAGCCCGCCACCCGCCCCTTCCCGTAACCGCCGCCCGCGGGCGGCGGCCGGTGAGAATCGAAACCGGGACCCCCCACCGCCCCCGCCCCCGCGCATGCGCACACCGCCTCCGGCCACCCCCTCCTCGCCCGCCCCGCCGCGCCGCCGGCCAGTAGCGAGAGCGCGCGCACTGGCAGCGCGGTGACGTCACTGAGCCGGCCCCGCCCGGAATCCAATGAAAGAGAACGTGCAGCGCGGGGCTCTTCCCCGCCCCCCGTGATGTCACAGCCACCTCCTCCCTTCCCCTGCACCGACCAGGCGGCGGGCCCAATCACAGCCTTGCCTAGCGCCCCGGCCCGCCCCACCCGCCCACTGACTTCACGGCCTCTCCTTCGGTGGCGGGGCGGTGCAGCCAATCAGCGCTGCTGGACGCCGCGCGAGGTCCCCGCCCGCCGGCCGTAATCCCCTTCGCCCCGCCCCGCCCCCGCCCCCCCTTTCTCCTCTCGCCCCCCCCATCCCGCACCGAGCGCCTGGCGGCGGCGGCGCAGCCCAGTCCTGTCCCTGCCGGTGCGGCGGCGCCTCGGGCTCGGCGGCGACATGGAGTGCGCTGCGGCGGGGGCCGAGTTCAACATCCTCCTCGCTACCGACTCCTACAAGGTGGGCGCGGGCGCGGCGGGAGGGGGGGGGGGGGTCACCTCTGCGGGCGCCCTGGCGCCGCCGCCGCCGCCGCACCGGCCCCGCCGGGCCGAGCCGGGCCGGGCCGGGCCGTCCCCGCCGCCACCGGCTCCCTCTGCCCGCCCGCCCGGGGCCGGGAGCGCCCCCCGCCCCCCCACAGCCCCCCGAGGCGTGAGAGGGGGTGCCCGGCCTCGGGGCGGCGCGAGCGGGGCCGGCGGAGGCCCGCCCGGGGGCTGCCCCCCTCAGCCCCGGTGCGGCCGAGGGGCCGAGCCCGCTCCCCGCCGGCTGCCCGGGGCCGCCCCGCCGGGGGAGGCGCCGGCGGCGGCTGGGCGAGAAAAGAAAGTGAAAGCGGGCGGGGTGGGCGCCGGCGCCGTCCCGCGGGCGCGGAGCGGGGCGGGCAGGGCGCGGGGGGCGGCCATGGCGGGCTCGCTGCGGGAGGGGGCCGCCTGCCGCCGCCGAGCATCCTCCGGCCCGCGGCGGCCGCCCGCCCTCGGCGGGGGCCGGAGCGGGCGCACATGTTGCCTCGGTAGGAGGGTGGAAGGCGAGCACCGCAGTTCCTCTGGTTTTTTTCCCGCACGTCTCGTTTCTCCCGCTTCGCTCAGCTCGGGCGGCGAAACTGTGCCGGTTGCTGGTTGCCTGCAGCTTTGCATCAGGCTGTGGTGCAGAGTGTTCCGAGGAGCCGCCTCACTCAAAACACGTATTTTCCAGTCCTCGGCTTAGCTGCTGGCCATCGCGGTGTCAGCGTGCTATAGGCAAGGTGTTCATTCAGAGTAGGGACCACACTTCACAATCCTCCCTTTGGTCCCCGAAATTACTCGAAAATAGCGTTGCTTGATAGCAATGGCCAAGTACAGGCGCACCGTCCGTGCTCCGAGCCGGTGATTTCTGACCCAGAAGCTCTTGACGAGCCTCACGACGTGAGTGTGGCCAGGCCCGAGTCCCGCTTCTGGGCAGCGTTGCATTAATGTAAGCATACCGTTTCTAGACGCTGGGCAGAGCCAGCGTGTGACTCCCTGAGGCTGGTCATACAGATGTGCCCTGTGTCTCCCAGGCTGAAAAACTAACTTTTTTTCCTTCAGGAGCTGCTTTGCAATGTCGGAGAGGTTGGTGGTGCCTTAAACAAAACTACAGTAACAGTCCTGACTGTCATTATAAAGCATTTGTTATGTTATAGCTCTTTAAATATTTCACCGCTAGGATGGGTTTCGAGGGGAGGGTACTTCTAGACAGAAGAGTTGGAAAAAGCAAACACAGTGTTATGGCCAGGTCTTGTTACTGGCTAACCACCAAAGTACAAGCCTCAGTACATGCTCCGATTGCTGACTTGTGCCATCGTACCTTTCCCAGCTCCTCTGTAATATTATATGATGATACACAAAGATGCTCTTTTTGTAAAGAAATTTTCAATATTTATTGTTGTTGTTTGTGGGAAGGTGTGTTGGAAGACTGGAAGATGCTGATAAATCTGAGAGCAGCTCAGTCAGAGCATCCTAACAGTGCTGTTGAGGGCTCACAAAACTGCTTTCATTAAGGGCTTAACCTGGCTGCAGCGCTCTTTAAGAGCTATGTTTGTGTTTGTTATCGAACTTATTCAACTATGGAAGATCCACTTTTCTTACATGTCTGAGACTAATCACATTAAATACTGTAGGCCTGGGTTTAAATGATATCTATTTTAAATCTAAGTTGCACGCTACTTTTCCTAAATTCACTGGATCTGCTCTAAGATTAGTGGGAGTGAGGAGCACTGGGATGACAGATGACCAGTTCGCTTCTGTTTTGTTTGCTTTTTAATACGAAAGATGATTTGGTAACATCCCAGGAGTGGTAGAAATCTTAAAGAGGCCAAGTAAAGGCCTGAGGTTTTTTTTCCAGTTTAAAACTGAATTTGGATGAAGTTTTTCTGTGGCAGCTAGGAGCATTTTGTATTATATTAAAAACAGTTGAAATTGTCTTCTTTGCTTTATTAGGACTATTGAATTTGTCTCTCTTCCTGTATGCTTTTTTCCAGATCTTGGGAACTCCCAGTGTCTTTGAACAATGCTTAAACAAGTAGCTTCTTTTATCTTGTTAGGTAATGCGAGCAAACATTGCTTATCTGTTCCCTGGATGATACTGTCCTTTCCTAATCAATGAAACACACTTAGCGAGAGCACTTTCCGTAACAATTGCGCTAAAATATCTGGTAGGTTGCAACATCAAGCTTTTTACAGGAGTTACCAAACACTCTTACTAGCAATTGAAACAAAACCGAGAATTGATCTTGTATGTTTTCCTGGTTTGGGGTTTGTTTTGGTTTTTTTGTTCTTTGTTTTTTGGGGTTTTTTTAGATATTTCTGCTGTACCCACAATTGTAGCATCTGTTTGTGTGCAGTACCGTACGTAACATTCAGACTCTGAGGAAAAACATCTATCAGTTCAGAAGCTTAGTTGGTGATCCTATTGCAGTAGGTGCTGGTCCGTGTGAACTAATGTTGGTGACAAAAGTCATGTGGAAATAAACAGCTCGGGGAAAAAAAATATGCAGACCGTCCTAAACAGTACAACCCTAGCTTAGGCAGCTGTCCATGAGTAAAAAGTTCTAGTATCTCAGGGTCATATCTGTCACAACTCATTAGTTTGAGTGTTAGCTCCAGTGTCCCAGTTCTGTGTTGCTACAGTTGGAATTTTGGGGTGGAGAGAAAACTGGTTACTGGTTTAGTGCCTATAAAAATTCAGAAACAAAGTAATTTGGTAGGCAAAGATTTCTCTGTTGACAGTTAATCCAGCCTCCCCTCCCTCTAAACTATTTTCCTGTCTGTGTGTGCGTCATAGGACATTTCCCCTTAAGTCATAGAAGATTATCAAATATTCAGTTTCAAAATCTTAAAAGCTGTTTTTGAAAAAACAACTGAGTGTCATGTTAATTTCTAGCATACTCGATATTTCTAAATAGGATTAGTTCCCAGTGGGTGAATTTCAGAGACTTGCTGCACACTGGACCCAGTACTGAGCTTCCATTTTGAACTGGGACTTACTGAATTGTACAAGTGCTCCAGGATTTTGAGGCCGGGCTTCAAATTGTCCAGTTTATCTCTAACCCCCATAATAAGATAAATGTTTTTATATCAGTTAGGTTTTTTTCTTCCCATGTGCTTTGGATATTCTTAAGCTTCTCCAAATCCGGCAACAGTAGCATTCCCTGCGTGCTGGGTATTATATGCCATCCCCTCAGAGTCTGGGTGTGGGCATATGGTATTGTGTGTGTGCATCTTGCTGATAAATAACAGCAATCTTTTTAATTCTTTGGATCATAAGACTTTCAAGAAATGCATCAGTGTGGAGTTATCTGCGGAACCTCTTTGTGTGAACGTCCAGTATAGCAATGATGCTTTTAATAGTAAAGTTTTCTGCTAGTGACTCAGTATTACTGAAAAAGGGAAGCATTTGAAGTCAAAATCCTTGTTGCTAGAAAGCTGCAAGTGAGGGGATATCAGTAGGCTCCTTGAAGCTCACTGTTCATGCTGCATGATGTCTTACTCTTGTGTCAATACCAAGAAGTCCCGGCAATCTTGCCGCTCTGTGACAGTGAGGGTTCTGTTCACTCATTGCGCTGCCCAAGCGGAAGGGTCCATGCCCTTCGGCTCCTTGTTTGTGTGACATTGTTGACACAGCACGTCTCCGTTTTCTTTCCCTTTGATTCCCAATGCTCTGTTTATCCCATCTTTGTTTATTTCTGCACAGGCAGGAAATCTTCCAGGGTATATGTAGTCTGAAACTGCATTGGGAGGGTCAGCTTGGCAGAGCTGTGTTGTTCAGTTGGAAGATACCAGTGACTGGCGTATACCAGGCCTGGGTTGGATGGACCATGAGCTGCAAGTGGGGAAAGGCTATCAAAACGAGGACTGAACCTTGTTCACTGAAGTAATAATAGCTTATTTTGCTTTTACCAATTAAATGTATTACTGTTGCTTGGAATGTTTCTTAAGTAAGCTGATGGCTATAATAAGCTGCCATGCAATTACCCCATAGGAGGAGCTGACTTGCTATCTAGACTGTAAATGAGACCTGTTTCAGAATTCAGTTCCTTCTGGATGCTTCAAGGAAGCCTAAAAGATATGTTTTAACTTTGTTTGCCTTACATATTGAATTTTAAGTATTTGTCACTTTGACTTATTTTACTCTGCATGGATGTAGGAGAGTGCTTACTTATGAAGCACTTCACATGAGTGTGTGTTTATTCCAGGCTCTGACAGCCTTTATATTCATTATTTAGAAGGCTAGAGGTATGCAAGGAAGAGACATGAGTACTCCTTAGCTTATTGGTTTTGACTAGTACTTAATGACTGCAAAATATTCTTTTCAGCAGCCCATCTATGTGTATATTTATTTAATTAAGATCTTGTAGTGGGGGTATGAATGTGTTCCCTTACCTGTAATTCTGTCAGTGGAAAAGCGTTGGAAACTTCTGGCTCGGCACTCCTCGTAAGAAGCAATCCTCACTCTGTCTAGTTTCGTTATCTTCTAAGTTCTGATTTGCAGTCACACGGTCCTGGTACAAACACCGAGTCATCATTGCTCTAAAGGAACACTGCAACTGTACAGAATTCAGGCCATTTTTAAATTAATGGAAAGTAACCCCTTCCAGAATAATTGCAACTTTCATTGTTGAAAAGGTAGATGTTTTTTTTCATTAAGGAACGGGAAACTTGTAGCAGTATGTGAAGTAGTACAGCTGACTATTCACAAATGTGTAAACAGTAAACATAAGGCATTTTGTCATCCTTTTTATGATAATCTTGGATGCAAAACACATGCAAGTTTTTAGTGATAAAGAAATCTACTCTAAAGTATTACCTTTTTTAAACGTTGTATTTTCTCTGAGCTATTTAGAGTACATTTGGTTCTAGTGCTTACGCTTGACCTTGTTTTTTAAATGACTGTGGATGTGGTCACTTACAGCACCTCTGCTGATAATGTGCAGCTTCCATAGGAGAGCACATGCAAGCAACTGAATTCCTTAGTTTTCTTATTACTGACTGATCTCTTAAATTTTTTTGCTCACCTCTGGTCCTCTTATTTTTCAATACACGTATAAGAGATGAGGGATGAACTTGAATACAGAGACATTAAAAGTAGTACAAGATCAGTCTTCAGTCATAACCTGCAGTAGCTTATCCCTCTTATCTCATAAGAGCAGATATCTCCCAATATTCTCACTTTAGTTCTAAAACATTATCTTAATCTGTATTTGCTTCAGTTATGCATTTTTAATAAGGGGTCTGGAGTCTTTCTAAGGCTACTTTCCTATGGTGATTTGAAGTTCATGTAGAACCTGAATAGTAAGATTGTAGTTGACTCTTAGACTGATTTTTTTTTTTTTTTTTAAACTCACTTGGTGTCTTGCATTTTACCTGCTATTGTTGGATGCCCCTTTTGTTGAGTTATTAAAGATTGATTCTTCAGAGATTTTCTCTTTTGTTCAAATAAGCTTATCACTTAACCACACTGACTTTTGGTTTGGTTTTTATTTCCATTTCTGTTTGTGTTGTGTGTTCCTTTTGTGATTGCTTTGAAAGCTACAAAAGCATCCTTGTTGAATATAACTGCTAGCCACAGTTGTGGTTTTTTGTGGGTTGTTTTTTTTTCCTGAAGGGGGTCAGCACTATCTTATAACTGCTGTTAATTATGTCTCATCCCAGTGAGGTATATCTGTTAAAGCATTCCCTTTGTTCCAGAATACTGGTTCGTCTCCTCATTGTTCTTAACAGTGCTGGTTTCCCTATAGGTTATTGGCAACCTTTGCTTTTAACCGCTCCATTGGCTAAACCTCATGAAGGTTTAGGTAAAGCAGTCTTTCAAATCATGGCCTCTTTCTACAATGTTTTCAAGTAATATGTAATACCATAACTAATGGGGTGCTTCGCAGCAGTCTCCCAAGTGTAAATGCCACAAGCACCACTGCAGTAGAATCATCTAATTCGGTAAGTTATATATGGGGGTAAGGATTCCCCGGATATATCTCTTCCAGTGTCAAGAAGCCATTCTGATGCTGCACCCCACAACCGTAGCTCTCATTTTTACTCATCGTGTAAACCAGGCTATGGTCAATTTTCACCTATGCTGGAAAGGATACAGCTGACTTCAGTGTTCAAACAAGGCTTGCAGTACAGTGACCAACCCATACCTTGGGCCCTTGTTACTTGCTGCAGACCTGAGATAACCTAGCTGAGTGGCCCAGCTACTGGCTTCGAGGGCCATGCTGCTTCTGGCTTATCTTCTACCTGTCCCTCTGATTCTTCATGATTGTGGCTGTACAGTGCCATGGGTTCAGTAGTAGCTGGGTTGTTCTGTGCCCATTTGCACTAAAGATTATTCAAAATAACTCCAGAAAGTTCAAATACCATCTTAGTTGAACTGGTATCACCTTATCACTTGTAGAGTTAGGGTACGGGCAAGATCCTGCTGGCTAGATATTTGGGGTTTTGTTTTCTTTGCTGTAGGCAGGGCTTAGAAGCATCTTTCTGATGGCTCATGTTAGCACCCATCCGACCTAGGTGAGCACGAGGAACAAAGCACTGATGGAGAATTTGGCCACACCTGACTTCTCTACTCATGTCAGACCTGGTTTTCACATGTTTTCAAATGGTTGAGTTACATAGACTTAAAAAAACTTTTAAAGTCATTTCATTGCAATCTCTTGTCCAACAAAGCATGTAGATTATAAGATTATTTGGCTTTTATGCCAAAACTTTTCCTATCTAGCCTATAAAAATGCAGCCTTTACCTCAGTCATCCCTGTTTTGTGATGAATACCTGTTAATTCCTTTTTCTTAAAATTTAACTCTTAATGTTTGGGGTGGTTTTTTGAATGGCTAATCTAAATGCAATTTGTGTTTCATGGTTTTTCGCAAATGGTTGACTTGATTTAGTTAAGTAGATGTAGCCCTTGTGGAGGTATTCTTTGTTCAAAATATAGCTTTATTTAGATTAAATTTAATAAGGAGCTATCACAACTGGAACAGAAGTGCTCTATTTCAGTCATAGTACACAACCTTGTTGTAGGTGGTTGTTCCAAGGCTGTTTGTTATACTTTTTGTAGACAAAACCTAAACCACAGCCTTTGAACTAAATATCAAAAGGCGTTTGAAGATATTCTGGGGTTTTGCTTTCTTGTAAGATCTGGGACTCTTAATCCCAGTAGGGGCTTTTCTTTGGGTTTTGGTGGGGTTTCTTTCTGTAGAGAAGGGATTTCCTATTGACTTTATAGTCACTACTACTTATCAAGAGCCCGTCTGTACAAGTCCTGCTTCTGTCATCTGCTAACCGAAAGCATAGATTTATCAATACTGTCCGGATCTGGA
Source organism: Morus bassanus (assembly GCA_031468815.1). NCBI lineage: Eukaryota > Metazoa > Chordata > Aves > Suliformes > Sulidae > Morus > Morus bassanus. The sequence continues at coordinate 69,723,428 of CM062571.1, forward strand.
AGTTGCATAAAATACATTTCAAATATTGTACATTGTCACTGGTTGTTCTTTCCACTCTTCTTTAGAATACAGAAAGATGCAAAACTTCATCTGACCACGAGGAAAGTTCAGGCATTTTTTGAAGCATAGTTTTTGTTTGTCCAAGTGCCTTGCAGTGTTGTGGGGTGTGAGGTTTTTTTGTTTGATTGGTAGGTTGGTTTGTTTTCAGTGGCATTCTTTGTCTCTGCGAACCATTCCCGCTCCCTAGAGCTTGATCCTTTTTCAGACTGTTTTTTACCACCAGGCATTTCACTACATGCAAACCTCCTGACCATCACTATTGTGGATGGGTATTATTTCCACGTGTCCTAGTAGTCCAGAAATGCCAGCTAACGGTCAGAGCTGCCGTGATGTTTTGTGGGCACATGCTCCTGCTAGGTATGGTGCCCTGCCTGAGAGCTTGGAAACAAAACAGACGGCCAGATAAGTGAACAGGGGTCGTAGGTCTTGTGCTTAACTTCTCGTGTACCAATACACCATGCCTGGAGTAAGCAGTCCTCGGAAAGTGTGGTACTTTAAGATTGTGATTGTGTCTTTAAATACTGAGTAGTCTGTGGGAAGCCTTGCGGACACCCAAAGGGTGTTTCAGCTTTATAGATAAAACTAACAGCCTTGTGGAATGTCAAAAGAAGCACAAGTTATTTAAAATTACAGATGTAAAGTTTGCTTAGATGTAAAGATCTTAATTGCCAGGGATGGGTATTTTTCACTGTTTAAATAGATTCTAATGTGTGAAGAATATAATTGAATCTTACACATGTAATTGTTGTAAAAGTAGTTCATTATCTCGTTCAAGTACTTGAAGCAATTTAATTGATAAAAGGACATTTCTATAATACACAAATTTTTTATTTATGTTTGAATCCGTAGAAATAACTATTTTCTGGACACTAATCAGTATATATTTTCAGGTTAAGATCTAATCTAATGTCAGAAAAAATTAGCTAAACCTATGGTTTAATGTTTGAGGAACTTGAGTGGTTTTTTTTAGTTGAAACGGCCAGCAAGGTAGTCTGGAGGAGCTGTTTCCCCAGGTATGCTACATAAAGGATAAATCTGGCTGTTAGCATTCCAGCCTGATATCAGCCCTCAAGTTCTGATTTGCAGCCAGGGCACCATGTTTTGTGATCATGTTTCAAAGCAGAGCTAGAATGGGAGGTCCCTAAAAATGGGAGGTCCCTGTATTTAAAGGCAATAGGAGAAGGTGGCACCAACTCAATGTGTGCACTGTACAACTTAAGCTACTTTGGGCCTACAACTCATTTGACAGAGAGAAGCATTTAGCTGGAGGAGATGTCTTTGAACTGCAAAAGTCAAATATTCTTTTAAAGATGTTAGCCAAAGATCACGCAAATTTTCATTACAACATAGGTGTTGGTTTCAGCAACCTGCCCATAGTTAGTAAGTTGGATAATTAAACTTTTTTAAAGAAACCTGAGTAGGCAGTCTAACGCAGATGTAGTTTTCTTTGTTTTGCTTGAACTGTTGTGGTGAGAACAGCAGTGTTATGTTGGTTTGCTCTAGAGCTTGTCACAAGAAATTCAGATACTGGTTTGGGGAATTGTTCCTGGGATGTCTGCTACGTACTCTTGAAGCTGGTGGGCCCTGTGTTGAGCATTTACTCTGAAATCATGAAGCTGTAGCATGCCAATAGGATGATGAATGGAAATAAAGTTAAGCAGAGTTCCCAGGTGATACAAATCATAAAGAAGCACCATCTTAAAGACCAGTCCCATAAAAAAGAGCAAAATTTTTTGTATAGTTGCTGTAACTTACATAAGTGGCAACAGGGTGAAGCAAAGAGCTTCTACTCTGTGCCTGACAGTGAACAAACCTTTTAATGATTTGTTACATGCTTATTTTCTCAGAGTCCGTTTAATACAGTTTTTTGGAAGGGGGTGGTATGTGTGTTCATATTTCCATTAGTTAGAAAGACATGTCAAACAGCATATTTTTGACTGCTCCACAGTAAAGGCGGGGGTGGGGGAGGTTTAGGAGAGTGTGTTTTTTGGGGGTTTTTTGGTTGGGTTGGGTTTTTTTTGGTTTAACATTATGATACCCTGAAGAGAGTTTTCTGTGAGCTGACAGTGTGACTTACTTTTTTGGAAGTTCTGCATAGAACTAGGAAAGGACATGTTATAATTCGTGGAGTGAGATATTTAATAATACCTTGAACTAAATCTAAAATCCAGGTTTTGTCTTTGGGTCTAACATTGCTACTCTTAAGCATTCTGCTTTTGAGTGGCTGTGGAATTGGAACAGAATAGGTTCGTGCTCCATTAAATGCCTGCGTTGCAGTGCTTTGTTTGAAGTAAAGGCAGAAGACTTGCAATGACAAACTTGGGTTTTATTTGATTGGTCTTGAAAACTTCATACAAGTAAAGATAATGGAAAGATCTGAAAACTGACCATTTCGTTATTTGAATGTTTCCTTGAAGCATTTCCTTGAAAATCATGTCATTGTGTATTCTTTTTGTTTAATATGGAATTACAGATTTTGCATGGAGTTTGCTTTTTACATACTAGGAGATAAAATTTTGCAGGCTTAAGTGTTAATGTTTAGAGTGTTTCAAATGATACATACTCAAAGTAAATTTCTGGGTAGATTTACCATCAGTAGCTAAAAAAAGCTGCTATGGTTGAATCCAGCATAACATTGTACGTTCATATGACCGGTTTCCATGTAATATGCACTTACAGGCTGCAACTTTTCATGCTTCCTTTATGCTGAACATGAACTTTTTTCAAAGATTGGAAAAAAGTCCATCTAGCAAACTTTGTGGGGAGGTACAAACCTCAGGTAGATTTTAACAGCATTACTGACAGTAACAGGTTTGTAAGCTGGCTTTGATGTAACCAGGGCTTAAGAAACCCACTCTGCTCATGGTGAATGAGACCACAGAATCACAGAATGGTAGGGGTTGGACCCTGCTTGAGCAGCCACACCCAGAGCAGGGTGCACAGGTCCATGTCCAGGCAGGTTTGGAATGTCTCCAGGGAAGGAGACCCCACAACCTCTCTGGGCAGCCTGTTCCCCTTCTCTGTCACACTCACAGTAAAGTTTTTTCTCATATTGGGGTGGAACTTCCTGTGCTCCAACCTGTGCCCATTGCCCCTTGTCCTGTCATTGGGCACCACTGAAAAGAGTCTGGCCCCATCCTCTTGACACCCACCCTTCAGATATTTATAAGCATTGACAAGATCCCCCCTCAGTCTTCTCTTCTTCAGGCTGAACAAACCCAGGTCTCTCAGCCTTTCCTCACAAGGGACATGCTCCAGTCCCCTGATCATCTTGGTAGCTCTCTACTGGACTCTCTCCAGTAGTCCCCGGTCTTTCTTGAACTGGGGAGCCCAGAACTGGACACAGTACTCCAGATGTGGTCTCACTAGGGTGGAGTAGAGGGGAGGATAACCTCCCTTGACCTGCTGGCCACACTCCTTTTCATGCACCCCAGGACACGGTTGGCCTTCTTGCCCACAAGGGCACAGAAGGTGCTTGGGTAAAGGCCATTGTCAGTGCCTTCTTGAGTCTGGGTGGCTTTTATTTGAACTACGACATTATAGCCTTCAAAACTTCAAATATGAGCAGGTACCTCCACTTTGGTAGTGGCAGACAACTTCGTGCTTCCTACAGCTATTAGGCTTGGCCAGAGTGCAGGAGTGTAAAAACTGACCGAGCATGTTGGTGCTCCATGCTGCTCCTAAATTCCTAGCCAGTGTCTTTCCCAGTTAATCGAAGCAAAGTCAGGAGAGTGGAAGAGCTGACCATGAAGGTTACTCTAGGGGGAAAGGCCTGACATAGAAGCAAAGAATAAGATAGCAAAGACAGTCTTTTGAACTGAAAATTGAAGGTGGCTAAAAAAGGGAAAATCCCCTAAATACTTACTGTGCAGAACGTGAATGTATAAATAGTAATAGTCCAGAACAGTTGGGAGTTACTCTAAGCTTTAACGTACAAATATGATTTCTCTTGTGCTTTGTAGTAATGTTTTGAGCTCTTACTGAAGTTTTTTTAATGTAGGTTACACACTACAAGCAATATCCACCTAATACAAGCAAAGTATATTCCTACTTTGAATGTCGTGAAAAGAAGACTGAAAATTCCAAATTAAGGAAAGTGAAATACGAAGAAACTGTTTTTTACGGTTTGCAGTACATTCTGAATAAATACTTAAAAGGTAACTGTCTCAAATTCCAGTAAAACTTTACCTGTAAATAAATATCTTAATTTTTCTCAAGCCTGGAGACTTACAGTTGAAACAATTTTAGGTTATCTTGGTATAGTGTAGGTAGTGACATGCATAAGATCTTATTTATGTAATTCTGAAAATGAGATGTCCACCCTCGTAAAATGGTATTGACTTCTTAATTCAGACACCTCTCTACTATGTTTATTTATGCCAGTGTTTTATTAAAAATGAAGAGGTGTTCATATCCCATCTTCAGTTGGCGAAATTGAAATGAATGGAAATAGAGCAAGACTGTGCATAGAATCACGAGAAGATAGAAGATTCGAGGGAAAATACATTTTGCATTTTGAACATAAACTTTAGCCTGTGTTTGCTGGTTTATTTTCTGTGTAAACTAATAATGGTTTTCATTTCCCTTAAATTTTGGTTGCCACTCAGCTTAGATCATTGAATATGGCAGCTATGTGTGAAAGCGTTTTCAGTACTGACAATTTTAAGAGTAACATCTGAAAATTCCTTGGTGCTGTTCAAGATTTTGTTTGCTTTTTTGCATTATGTGCAAATATCACATGTTCTAACCTGAATGCAAGTTGCCTTCTGCCAAGCTTTAGAAGGAAAACTTCAGTCATATGACTTTGTCTTTGTCTTGATCCAGAATCCATAAATATCTCTGCCAAAGATTGGAATTTCACTATAATAAAAACACTTAATCTTGTTTGTTTTCTGTTTAGCAATCTGAGGATTGTTATCCAATGTTTCCAGTAGACAATTGGTCCTCCAGCAGTAGCAATGCTTATACAAATAATGCGGTTAGTCTGTCAGTTCCTATCGCAAGGTGGTCAATCAAAGGTTGTAAGGCCTCTCCATGGAGATTTTCCCTGGAGCAGCGTAGCTTAACCCTTGTGCTAGTCTGGTTATGTCTTGTTGCATGTGCCAGCTTGCATAATCATCACCTTCCTCTGGGAAAAGCACTGCTACTAAAGCTCTTGCTAGGTTTTTGACCATAATAAAAGAGTAATAATCTCAAATTGTTCCTGAATCACCTGCAAACCACAAGTGTATTTTATCCTGTTGGTTTCTTAAGCATCCTAATCTGTATAATAAATGAAAGTAAAATTTGGTTTTAATAGCTAGTATACTGCGTTTGACACGTTTTCCATGTCTTTGTTGGAGGCAAAGGGACTTTTCTGTGTCTGAACCTTTTTGTTATTTATTTTATAAATTGATGAATGTCATAAGCTTCTAAGCTTTCATCTGTTTCTGAAACCACAGGTAAAGTGGTGACCAAAGAGAAAATCAAAGAAGCCAAAGAAGTATATAGGGAGCATTTTCAAGATGATGTCTTCAACGAAAAGGGGTGGAGCTATATTCTGGAGGTAAAAAATTTATGAAAATAGTATGAGATCATCATGAAGGATTTATGAATCAACTGTAGAATAAATACAGCAGTCTGTCCTTTTAACCACGATAGTAAAGACTGGATAAATTTAGCTTTTTATGTTTAGTGTATCTACATACAGGGAGTAGCAGCTGTCAAAGAATAATCATAATTGTAATTCCTTAGAGAAAAGTAATTTTCATCCTTTCAGATGCCAAACACGACTTTGCAGGTAATAGGGATTTACGGTTGCTGTCAGCCAGCTAGTATAAGTGGGGGCTTGTTGGCAAGTCTCCATATGTAATAATGTAATATAGTGCTTAGTGGTTGCTTGCATCGTTTACATTGCTTTCTGTAACTAATCATAACCATTTTTATTCTAATGCAGAAAGCATTGCAACTTCTTGCGTGTGTAAATAGTTCCAGAAAATACATGTTTTGTTCAATTGTTTCCTAAATTTTTCAGAGGTACTTAAGTTGAACTTTATTATGAAATGCAAGGCTTGAGTGCTTCTGACCCACAAATCCTTCCAAATTAAGTCTTTCCACAATTATCCTCTTTCCCTTTTGTTTAAAAAGGTGTCAGTCTTCAAGTAATTGCAAACATCTCTTTGCTGTAAAAGCAGCAGATTCAGACTAATAGCATTCATCAGAGCTGTTCTAATCTCTGCGGGTAACTTAAATGCTAAGTTTCATTGTGGGTTCTAATGAATGGATATTTTTGACATTTGAAAACACAATTTTTAGTTGTTTGCATTTATTTTTCCCTGGATACCCTGACTGTATGTATTTTATGGTGGCATCTGTCTGTGAATGTATCTGGATGTCATTTTGCAACCAGGGTGGACCATAAGGTGTGCAAGAGAAAACTGAATTTCAACTAAATATTGCAAATAGCAGCAAGGTAAATAAAACCACTGTTTTCTAAGAGGGAGTTAGACGTTTGTAGAGGGCTTGCATCCATTTCAAATAACTACAGATGTGAATTCAGTCTGTATTTGTGTTTAAGTTACATTATACGTTGCGAACTGCTCTCATCTGTATTTGAAGTAATCTTGATCCCTCTGGCTAAACTGAATTAGTACCTTTTTAATGCTGCATGTCTGTCTACACTGAGTTTCAGTGTCATTTAACTAATTCCATTCAACTTTTGGTTTAGTCAAAAGAAGCCTTCCTGCATACCCCCTGTACACTGTTTATTCCTTTGTCAGATTTTCTTGTTAAAATTGTGCATATGTATAAACAAATATGATTTCCACTTCTTGATCTTAGATGTGGATGGCTCTCAAACTGGAAGTGTGTGTACCATTTGGGTCTTTGTGTGCCGTTATATGCACACAGAGACCCTGCTTCTGCTCACTGAATTCCTGTATATATTCACATACCTACCACTGCTTGCTCTCTGGCTCTGTTACCTAATGTGTAGTGTTAGGTAAAGTGGAGGGAGCAATGGCTGTATGAGTGAAGTGCCAAAATGAATTTGAAATGTACACGCATGAATTTGTACCGAGAATAAATGAATGAGTAAATACTGCTAGGGTGAAGGGGTGGAAGAGAGGAACGGACTGCCTGAAGGACGAGGGGGTGGTGTAAAGGCTGGAAGTTGGCAGGAATAGATGATGAGTGATAGAGATGTAAGCCCTGAATTATACAAGTTGATTTTACCTAAAAATTTTGAAAAGGGTTATAATATAGTGCTATGGCATGACCATGTTGTTCTTCTCCGTGGACAAAATCAACATCTACAGTAACTTTGAAATCTATTTTTTTTTTACTTAACTATACTTTTGTCTTCATTGAATCATTAATAAATTATTTTGAGCCTTTTTGAAGGCTTAATTTTGTTAATACAGACCAGACATCTCCAAGTCTGACAACTAAACCCTGTGTGGTATATGAACACAGTTTGCTTCAGCATATTACAGTTTCAAAGAAACTTCTAAACTGTAGTGTAGAAGAAATTTCTCATGTGTTTTGGAATATGTTTTGATGCTACTTATGAATCTGTGTAATTTCTCTGAATTGATGCATTTTTTGTTGCCTTTAAAGAATATCTCATGAGAAGCTTTCTGTCAAAAAATATTAATATACAAAACATGTTAAGTATTATCAGTTTAGCTCACAGAGCTCTGTCGGAAAGTTACAGTTACTCTTTTAGAGTTGCTGTTTGCAACTTACTCTTTTTCAGAAGGCATATTTCACACAATGTTTAGTCCTTCAGGGGTGGAAGACTGAATCTGGCAAAAGAATGACACTTAGAGATTAGATTTCATGTTTAGCAAATTACTAAGTTGATAAAATATTCTTTAAAATAGAAATTAAATGGATCCTGGTCTAATAAATGAACAAAGCATACACCTATACTAAGCAAAACTAGAGATTTTTTTTTTGAAGGCCTAGATAATAGCTAAACTCTTTAGCTTCCTTCCTGTGAAAGCACTGAAGAAAACGGAGTAGCAAATATTTCTTGTTCTGTGGGTAGAACTTATGTATTTTTATAGAATATTTAAGCATTCCTGACTCAATTTGCACAAGGAATACAACTGATAACCATCATTTGGTTTGATAAAGAGGCTATTTTTTAGGTTACAGGATTTTCCTCCTTTTTTGATAAATGTGGATTTTGGGGGGGGGGGGGGGGCGGGGCTGGTGGGTGTGCACACAAACCAAATTATTTTTAGGGTTGAAAGAAATGAAGAAGACAACATCTTTATCAATAAACTCATAGCCAGACTTTTATCCATAGTAGTCAAATGAAAGAGAGGTAAGTCCTAATCTTTCCTGTTGTCTAACAGTATTACTGTTTCTTACACAGAAATACGATGGCCATCTTCCTATAGAAATAAAGGCTGTTCCTGAGGGCTCTGTAATTCCCAGAGGAAATGTTCTTTTCACAGTAGAAAACACAGATCCAGAGTGCTACTGGCTCACAAATTGGATAGAGGTCAGTTTTGGAAAGTTAACATGTTTTTGCTAAGTAAATATTAATGCACTTAATTTAAAGGCTGCAACCCATATTGGTTTACGGGGAATCTCTGGGAGCTTTCGTCTTCTGCTTTAAGTAAGCCTGAATTCTTTTTTTTTTTTTTTTTTTTGTGCTCTTATGCAGACCTTTTCTCCCTACCTGGCAAGAGATTGTAATAATTTTTACAGGAAATTCACAACAGTACTTTTATCCACAAGGAAAGGAGGATGGAGGGAATTATGTGTTTGTAGCTTGGGAGTGATAACTCCTGAGACGGTCAATACCTGGCCTAGCTTATAAAGGTATTATAAAGGCTAATTACTTTAGCCCTAACGCAAAGTGTTGGAGTCATCAGTACTTTCTGAATGGGCAATGAAAATAAATAGACTCTTTTGTGCCTGATTAAATGCAAAGTGGGGATTTTTAAATCCTAAGCAAACAGACACCTAATAATGTGATGGGTTTTGTTTTAGACTATACTTGTGCAGTCATGGTATCCAATCACAGTGGCTACAAACTCTAGAGAGCAAAAAAAGATTTTGGCCAAATATTTGCTAGAGACTTCTGGCAGCTTAGAAGGACTGGAGTATAAACTGCATGACTTTGGCTACAGAGGAGTTTCTTCACAAGAGGTAATACTATTTGTCTAATAATTTGAGAAGTCTAATTGTTCTTAATTATAAAGGATTGTAGCATGTATCTGTTAACAATTGTGTCCTGTTCAGCAGTGAAATTGTGAATGCATAGAGCACTGTGTTTGGACTTACTGTGGAGGGGGGAGATCTGGAGTGAGGAGTGGGGTATGTGTCTGAACTGTGACATTAGGCTGGGAGAGCTTTTTTCTGTATGGAAGCTGTCTTGTGTAAATACATGAAGGGGCTATTGGTGAAACAGAAACTGAGTCAGAGTTTTGCTGTTACAAACTAGTCCTAGGTGGTGACTGGATTTAGGCTCCTATATTTGGCGTGGCAACTGAAAATTGCATCTTTTTCAGACTGCAGGAATAGGAGCTTCAGCTCATTTGGTGAACTTCAAAGGAACAGATACTGTAGCAGGAATTGCATTAATTAAAAAGTACTACGGTACAAAAGATCCGGTTCCAGGATATTCTGTTCCAGCTGCTGAACACAGGTAAGATATCGGGCTATTAAAGCCTTTTTAAAAATAGCTTAACACAACATAATTTGTTCTTATCTATCTTTGTATCCAGAAATATTAAGCTGTTTCACTTATGTAATATTAGCCATGACTGATCCAGCTGTTGAGGATGAAGTTCAATACTGATGCCTCTGTATGTTCTAGGAGCACATCAGTGGCATGGTTGTTCTTAACTATAAACGTATTTTAAATATCTTTAACTATAACCTTATCAGTGTCTAAGTAAATTTGGATGATTCTTTTTAGAATGGACTTGAAGGCTTACAGGTTAAAGTAGATACTGAGGATTCACATTATGAACTTTAAATTTTGTTGTAAACGTAAAATTGTAAAATGAAAAATCATGTAAGTTGCAATTCTGGACTCTCCCAGATCATGTTCTCCCTCCAGAAGAGGCAGTTGCTCTAAAGCTTCCTATCGGCATAACTAATTCAACCAATGGTAAACCCTTGATTTCTCACTAAGAATTGTGAATGAGTTATTGAGAGTAAGGAACTGATCTCAAACAGACGTTTGAGACGAAGAGCTCTCACTTCGTATATCCAAATCCTGTACAAGGTCAGGAGTGAATGCAAAGCTTTGGATTTCACTTGCATGTCTGCATACTGAAATGAGCAGAATATAAAGGAGGGGATAACTATTTCTTATTGAGTACAAAATCTAGTGCTTTTAAATAGTGAATATTTTCACTTAGGATTGCAAGACAGATAATGGAAAGGCTTACGTGCATAACCCTCATAGGGTAGTGATCATCTTTAAAGGAACACTGCTTCATATAATTTTCTGGACCATTGCTGTAGTGCTGTTCAAGAACTCCTGCTTGAACAGTAGCAGTGACAAATTTTGTCTGTGTTGTGGTTTTACCCCAGCTGGCAACTAAGCCCCACACAGCCACTTGTTTGCTTCCCCCTAGGTGGGATGGGGGAGAGAATCAGAAGGGTAAAAGTGAGAAAACTCACGGTTTTTGATGAAGACTGTTTAATAGGTAAAGCAAAAGCAATGCACACAAGCAAAGCAAAACAAGGAATTCATTCACTCCTTCCCATGGGCAGGCAGGTGTTCAGCCATCTCCAGGAAAGCAGGGCTCCATCACATGTAACGGTTACTTGGGAAGACAAACACCATCATTCCAAATGTCCCCCCTTCCTTCTTCCCCCAGCTTTATGTGCTGAGCATGACGTCATATGGTGTGGGATATCCCTTTGGTCATTTGGGGTCAGCTGTCCTGGCTGTGCCCCCTCCCAACTCCTTGTGCACCCCCAGCCCACTCGCTGGTGGGGTGGGGTGAGAAGCAGAAAAGGCCTTGACTCTGTGTAAGCACTGCTCAGCAGTAACGAAAACATCCCTGTGTTATCAACACTGTTTTCAGTACAAATCCAAAACACAGCCCCACACTAGCTACTGTGAAGAAAATTAACTCTACCTCAGCCAAAACCAGCACAGTCTGAAACATCATCTTTTAGCTTAGCTTAATACTACAGTTAAACCCAAAAATGATGGCCCAAGCAACTATAAAATGAAAGCAAACATGGAATCAGAGAACAAGGATCTTTTGCACAGCATATTGAAGTGGTGGTATGAGAGCAGACAGCTTAAACTGCCCTAGTTAAAGTTTCCATCGCCAAATGCAGACTGCAGTCACCTTTTCCAAGTTCATACACAAAAACAGTTTCATGCAAGAGACGAACTTTTCCAGAATTGTTCTACTGTTCCACAATTTCCAACATGAAGTTGTGTTATGAGTGTGGTGCTTGCCTCTGGCATGCCACCAGGGTTGTTCCTCAGACTGCCCCAACCTCCTTGAAACAAATTTTTTTTTTGTCTTTTCACTACTGTGATCTGGGGCTTGTCCACACAGTACTTAATGCTAGCATTTTATGGTAAAAATTCGGTTCCCACTAGCTCTTAATGCACACCTGTGCTTTGCATGAGAGCATTTTTAGGTGTTCACACACAAGTTACTGAAGTCAGTTATGTCAGTTGGTCTGTTACAGCCACATAGAGGACAGCTACTGCAGATCAACTGACATTCAGTAACTTAGTACCTTTCTTAGCGCCTCTGTTTTATGTGCTTGCCTGTACCCTTGTACCAAGGGTAATGCCCTCAGGTTCCTCTACAAGAATGTTTGTATGAGTGAGCATCATGATTTTAAATCGCTATTAAAAAAGAAAATAAATTGTATTTTCTTCTAAGATTTTTCTAATACATGCTGCTAGTTCTCTACTTCCTGTTTTGTGGTCTGAAGTTGCCAGAGCAGATGTTCTATTCTTGCATCTGTAGTTCCCTAACTGTCTGAATTTCAGATTTAAAAAAGAAACTCACAAATGTGTTAAAAAAAAAAAAAAATCACATTTATGTATGAAAGAAGTTTCATATGTCAAGCGTTTGTCTGAGTTGCCAAAGATAAATCCAGGGTGCTGTTTATTAAGTATATGGTGTTATTTACTATCCATGCAACACAGAGCTGATAAGCATATAGTTTATGCTGTCTTGTAATCATATTGCCTATCGTTATCTTGAACTGTTGCTGGTAGGAAATACAGAATGTGTGATTTAACATATAAATGCTGCTCTAATATGGATTTTTCAATTGACTTTACAGTACCATAACAGCTTGGGGGAAAGATCATGAAAAAGATGCTTTTGAACACATAGTAACACAGTTTTCTTCAGTGCCTGTATCTGTGGTTAGTGACAGCTACGACATTTACAATGCTTGTGAAAAAATATGGGGTGATGACTTAAGGCATATAATTGAAGCCCGAAGTCCAGAGGCACCACTTATTATTAGACCAGATTCCGGGAATCCCCTTGACACTGTTTTAAAGGTAATCCTTTCTTGAAGTCATTTGTATACAAGATTGGGAAGGGCAATTGTTTGTTTTGTAATGACTGGCTAACAAACATAGGAAACATAATGCTCTAACTTGGTATGCATACTATATAGTTGATGCTGGATAATTTGGGCCTATGAAAAATATAAACGTTTCCATATCTATATTGAGATGAGGTAAACTTTTGCAGTTTGAATAGTTTAATCTTTTTCATCAAACCCATTCTTGCATACCATTCTTGAAGCTTTTACAACTGTTACCCGTTTTGATCATCTAATGATGCTGGAATGATTCTATAAAGAGAAACTCTCATCACTTAATAACAAATAAAATGGGAAATATCTTGAGTATTAATAAATGCCAGGCCAGTAAGACTTCTTACCACCAGGTTTAGGTATCTTGGCATCCTATAATAATGTAATTCACTGTTTTATGCTACAAATACAAGTTTAGCACTCTTCTTCCTTTTGTAAGATGTGCGTTTAAGTCAGTGGCACATGACCTTCAAGTTGAAAAATGCTTCTTGCCTCGTGGCGCTGTAGAGAGCGTAATGATCATTACAGTTCTATAATAAAAGCTGTTGATACCTCTGAATTTGAGTAGCTGTCAGCACTGTTTTAATAAGAAATTAGGGGAGATTTTAGTTATGTTGGTACTCTATCAAATTAGATCCATACAGCTTTAACCCTTTTTTTTTTTTCCTTTGGGACAAGTGACATATCACAAATAGGAACTTCGAATAGTCTTTATCAGAGCTGATAAGAAAAACTCCTAACTGAAGTGTTTCATTTTAATTATTGGTGGCTAACAAAATCGCAGAAAACCTCTTAAGGGAGGTCAAAAGAAGAGCAGAATCTTCAGTTGACACATTTAATAGCAAAAACACGCAGCGACCAAAGAGAGAAAGGAGGGAAGCATGGTTCTGATCAGCTCTCAGGTACAAGTTCATAAAGGCCATATGGTCTGTGACTGCTTTATTCTAATGGCTTCCACCACAATGGCTGGCATGCTTTTTGTTTGTGTGCCTATGTGGATAGACTTAGAGCAGGATATGTGGGTATATTTATGGATTTTTCTTTCTTTTTTTTTTTTTGAGAGCAAGAGAGAGCGCGCGCGCAAGACTCAAATGTGGAAATTGCATTTCTCTATTGGAATGGCAGGTTTTTATTTTTATTTTGAACTGTCTCCCTTCTCTTTTCAATAGGTCTTGGAGATCTTAGGGAAGAAGTTTCCCATTACAGAGAACTCAAAAGGCTACAAGTTGCTGCCACCATATCTCAGAGTTATTCAAGGGGATGGTGTGGATATCAACACATTGCAAGAGGTAGGAGATCCTGTTCATGTGTCAGGGTGACACTGGCAATGTTGATGTTTAATCTGGACTCTGTTATGACTAGTCAGATGTTGCAGCAGAGGCTGCTGACCCCACCCTGCTCTTCATTCCAGACACTGGCAGCAATATCCTAATGCGTAAAACATTCATTAAAACTCCACAGGGAATTATTAAGATGCATAAAAAAACCTAAAAGGCATTTCCTAATTCCCTGGTTGTAACCCTTCTCCTCCCACTGTCTCTCCTTTTGTTTTCTTTCATCCTGCTTGTCAAGTCTAATTCAAATCAAAATCTGGCAGTGTTTGGTCCTTCCATTGATATCTAAGGCACACTGCATGATTGCTGTGCTATTGCAATAGCAGTAATTAACTGGTTTGGCTCATTAGTTATGTACCATCTGAAGCGTGCTTACACTCAAACACTGAAGGTGTAGTTTTGAAGGAGACTTTTTAAAAACAAGGGTAGGGGAGGCAAGTTCACTGATTTGGCAACTAATGGAATAAGGATTGTTGAAAGCCCAGAAAATATGTGTTACAGACTAGATTGTAGTCTGAGTCAAAAGTGCAATTTCATCAAGACAAAAATTGGTTATTTAGTAGATGCTGCACGCTTGAAACTAGTTATAAATTCACCACTATTGACTAGGTGGAGATACTAGTTAATATAATGTAGTTACAAAGGTACAGACTGCAGTAACTACAGATGATGAGGGGCTTGTAAAAGGAGGAGGACTTGACTTTATCAGGTTTGTCCTGAATCATTCATCTTCAGCTGTATTAGAGTTAAAAACCAGAAATAAGTTGGATAAATTTAAGATCAATTTTACTTGATTTTATTGACGCTTGTCTTAGCTTTCTAGATTGACACATCCTTAGATTCTTCTTAACAAAGTTGACTTTTACTGCTCTTCAAAATTAGGAGTGAGACACACATCAGGCTTGTTTTTTAGTTAGTGTGAAACTGTCTGCATATCTAACATGGGCACATAATGTGAACTTCAACAACAGGACTCAAATTTGTGACTCAAATCCTTAGAGAGCAGTTAATACTGAGATTGTTACCTGATATCCAACTGTAGTGCAGTCATGCACTACGGTTTTGTTCCTCCTCCAATAGCCTTTAAAGCAAATTTCATTCTACTTTATTAATTTTTTGTTCCATATGGCTTTTTGAGAATATAGAACTGTGCTAATGTGCTTAACAGAACACAGGCATGAGAGGTTAATAGCTGGAAAGAAAGTCTAATCATTAGATACTAGGGGAAGAGACTTTTTTTTTGTAAATAAACTTCTGCTTGTTCTCTCCATAACCATTTAACAGGACTGATGACTGTGTTAGGCAAAGTATGTTGTGGTTGAGATTTTCATGAGTCATGACAGCAAAGAAACTGGACTATTAATTCTTTCTTGTAAAGAATTGAAAGGTTGCTTTCTGTAAGTTATACTGGACAAAATTCAAGGATGCTCATGTAGCATTGATTGTAATCAAAATATTAAAAGTAGTATTTAAAATCTTTACATTAGAGGAAAAAATGTACTGTTCTCCAAGTTCTAAATAGACAGGAAAATAATTCCAGCAGCTAATGGGAGAGCATAAGAAGCAGAAGAAGCAATTCTTTGTTCAGATGATCTGCCTGTCTACATATTTTCCTCATCAAACTGTAACTGATTATGAGGAAAAGCCTACCTGTAATATGTAGTAGAAGAGAGTTAAAGATCCAGTTCCACAAGACGTACAGAGCAGACATAACTCACTGCTTCCTAGGGGCTGCCTTCTCATCTCTTCCTGACTGTAATCCTGCTGTGTGCCTCATGTCAGCTTTGCTTATTGAACCACTGGTCATTAAACTAATTTAGCCCACACATGTAGCAGCAAACTAACTCAGCCAAAAGTGATCAGTTTTGTGGTTTACTGAATTAAATTGGCCCAAAAAAGGGGCCCCCTCTTATAGCCTGTGCAAGTGATTATTCTAATTACTCCATATTAGTCTTAGATTCTAGGCATGATTTTTTTGTTATAGATCAGATGAAAGGTAATGGGTACAATAGGAAAATCTAGAATGAGTAATGACTGATGAGTCTCATTTAACTGTCCAAACTAGCTGAAACAACAATATAGAAAAAAACCTAGGAGTATAATCTGGATTTTAAAATTCTTTGTTTTAATAGGGGATGCTGGTAGAACAGGTAAGGAACCTTTTCTGACTTTCTTCTAGCATTTTCACTTTTTAAAATCATTCCAGTCTGCTAACTCCACAATATACTACACTTTCAAAGGATTTTCTTTGAACATTCAATTTCCAGTTGTCTTTAAATTTTTATACAAAGTAAATCCTCTATTCTGTAGTCACAGTTGATATATTAATCATGCTCATAGTGGTCAGAGGAAGTTGGTCAAAACCTTGACACCTGGACTGTTGTCCCTGTAGAGGTTTGAAAGTGTGGGACAAGAAATTCTTCTGTATTGTTTTCCTTTGGGGGAGGCTTCAGTTGTCTCAGATCTCCCCCTTCTCCCCTATTACTGCTGCTGTTTGCCATCTCTTACCCATACCTAAGAAAGCTGTTATCTGGGCCCCTGCTACGGGTCACTGATAGAGTCAGAGCTGCCTTTCAACTTAGTCTCAATTTTCCTTCCCTTCTACCCGTCACCAGCCAAATACCAGTCTGAGTAAGGAAATCCTTTGGGAGAGAGTGGAAAGGCAGAAGCCAGTTCTTCACCCAGGGGAACTGAGGTTTCTGGTACACCCAGAGTAAGTGAGGATGAACAAACCATCTGAAATTAGAGCAGGAACACTAGCTGAAAGGGGGTTCATGTTTCTTCTCACCCAGGCAAGAAGGTTAAGTGGCCATGGCTCAGCTACACTATGCTTGTAGCATCTGTTAACCTACAAGTATCAGTGAACATGAAGCCTAAGCATTGTGTGCCTAGGTAGGATGTTGTTTATACAGGGTAGTTTGTGCTACATCTTGCAGGGATGTTCAAGCAAGTTCAATGTCAGACCTGATCTATAAAACCGTTAAGGAAAGGAGAAGAATACATTGGCTCAGGCTCGGCCAATGGTTCACATAGCTTCAGGCTTGGTCAGCATCTGGGCAGAACTTGATCAGACTCCAGGTGGATTTTACCTACATTTGCCTTTTCAAAAGACAGTGTAGATAAGCAGAGTCCTTATCCAGGCCCAGACAAGTCTGGTTTTTTACAGTACTATTGGGCCTTATGCTTAAGGAGAAGGTATACAAAATCCCTTTTCTTACCCTTCCTTTGTCATCTTTTAGTTATTTCTGAGATGCTTAAGGGAGGATTTCATTCATTTCAATCCTTTATCCTCCCTGGGTATCCCTTTTAACTGCTTCTTGAGAAACTAATCACCTGAAAATACGGGTTCCTTTTTTGCACAGTCACTGTCTGAAAGGATATGATGGCTACTGCTAAAATCTACAGGATTGTCACATATGGAGGGGGTATTTTTTCAGGATACAAAGTTTCCAAAGCATTCCCTTAAGGGAAAGTCATGGTGGTAGGGCCGGAGATACATTTTGCTTGGCTTCTTGGTTGAGGCTGAATAAGTTGGTACCATTAGCATGATGGAAACTCACTGATGAGATCTCTAATGGGGAAGTCTCTGCTAAAAATGGAGTGGAAAGGTGTTCAGAGCATACCCTCAGAAGGTTATGGCTCTGCAGTCTGCCTCCTGTTGGCTGGCCTCTGTCAGCCATTCAGACTTTGAGCGTATCTGTGAGGAGATAGTCTGCATGTGACTAAATGGATAAACAAAATACTAGTATACTCTTTTGTTTACATTGGTTAGCCATTTGCTACTGTCTGAAACTGGAATTGTCTCTTTTTTTTCTTATGAAACTTTAATTTTGCCTTAGCTGACCATTAAAAGAGTGGCTTGACATCAGTAGCTCCTGAAACAGTCCTGTTCAGTGTTACTCTGGCATTTCCTTTTGATGCAGGAGGCTGAGAATGCACAAAAGACTGCCAGATGTCTGACAATGTTGTTTTTTGAAACTCTGCACCTTTCCCCATAGATTATGTCCTTCCATTCTGCTTCTCACCTTCCTTTTGTGTGGATGGATGGGATTTTGCTATTTCACCCACTCTGAGGTTTTCTCACCTACTTTTGCTAGTAAAATGGTTAGGAGATCGGCGTTCAAACACTCTCTTTTTGGGGCTATAACCATCATTTCAGGCTGTCTTAAGGGTAACAGGTCAAGGAAACAAATCTTGGCCATTTATGAGCATGACTAAATTAGCACCCATTACTCCAGGCTAGAGGATGTCATGTTTGTCTGCATAGAATGAGGGAACGGGGCGGGAAATGATATAGTAAGTTTTAACTTGACTGTTGGTAGCAGTGCAGTTCACATTGATCTGTATCTGCCTGAGAAGGTGGTAAAGCAAACTTTTTGAGCAGCTTTATGTATTTCCATTTCCCATCTTCGCAATTGCTAATCTAATTCTAGTCAATGTGATTTTTAGGAGAACTACTTCGTTTAAGTCATTGGTCAAAGTGGGTAATAACTTTCTGGAGTTGATGAGCAAAATGACTGCTTTGTTTCAGGATATATGCCATGCTTTGAGGTCTTCCCATAATTCTGAGAAATCAGAAAGCTCTGAAATACTCCCGTGAAGTCTTTTATTTTCTTCAGAGCTCTGAGAGTCTGGGCATTGCATTACTGTGCTACCCTAGTTTGGAAAATATATATGCCAGCATGATAATAGTTTTACAGCAAAAACTTTCTATAATTATGCCATGCTGGAATTACAAATAAAAATGCAAACAGCATGCCAAGTATTGACAGAATTGTTACGTACATTTCCTGGAAACTGAATGTTAGTTGGTTTAATTGTCTGTAAAAGTATCTTGTTTAAGTAGTGTAATATCTTTTTGGAAAAATGGTATGGCCTAAAAGTATGCTCCATCATAATTTTCTTTTTCTTATTAGATTGTGGAGGGAATGAAGAAGAATAAATGGAGTATTGAGAATATTGCCTTTGGATCTGGTGGAGCTTTGTTGCAGAAACTAACCAGAGATCTCTTAAACTGTTCCTTCAAATGTAGTTACGTGGTGACCAACGGTCTTGGGGTATGTCTTTGTACAACTTCTACCATTGTGTCTTCAGTAGAGGCCTCCCCACTTGAAAACCTGTTTGACATTTTCTGTTACATGACCACCATCTGCATTAGGTACACAAGCCCCACAAAGCTCTTTACTTTTAAAAAAATACTCTTTATTTTAGGTAAATGTCTTCAAGGATCCAGTTGCTGATCCGAACAAAAGGTCAAAGAAAGGCAGACTGTCATTGCATAGGACACCTGCTGGAGATTATGTGACGCTTGAAGAAGGCAAGGGAGATCTTGAAGAGTATGGACAGGTATGAATTTTCAAACTGTATTACATCATTCTTTGTGCAAAAATAGACTGAGAAAAAGCAGGTTATAACTTAATTTCAGAATTTATTTTTTATTGTCTTTTTGTTCCGCTCCCATCTTATTAGCTCAGAAGTGTCCCCAGTGCCAAATTCAGTGACAGCAGAATGTTAGGATGCCAGTAGAATGTTCAGGCTTTACAGTTAGAGATCTTTCTCTTTTGTTTGTCTTCAGAAACATGAGAACATTGCTGCTTTTTCCCAAAACTAATGTCTCAATGTTGCAGAATATATGCTAGCCAAGTAAGTTTTGTATGGGCTGTATTGCACAATTTGAGTAGTGACCTGAGTTGGAGGTGGGAGAAGGACAGATATAACTAAAACTTGTGTCTACTTCCCCACTGAGATTTTTAAATAGTTCCTTCAGATGTTAGTGCTCTGTACATGGAGTAGTTGCCCAGTTTTCAAAGATGTAAATTTAAACCAGGAACTCAGTTTCCCTGTTAATTATTTAAAATTGCAAAATGAAATGCTATTTCAGTGAAATAAGCATAAACTTTATGCCAATCTCAGGTTTTCAGTTTGATATTTCTTACGTTTTCAGTGTGCAAGCAATGCAACGTTGAGTCTTTTCCTGAATTAAGAGGATTGAAAATAAGTTACCAAATTGCACTTCAGCCTTTAGAAGCTGGATGTTTCTTGAGTTTTTCTGGTATATAGAAGCACATTTCTGTGCTAGTAGGCAGAGGGGTTCTACTGGGCATACTGTTTTATGCAAGAATAAGCATAAAACTGAGATCTCTCTGAGAAATTTCAAGACAGAAAACAAACTTGAGTTATATACACTGTAGATAATGTACTCTGGATGCAAATTAAAAAGACTTGCAATAAATAGTTCCTTCATTTTGACAGGTGAAATAGTTCATTAAGAAATTTTCTGTCCTGGAATATTAGAGAGGGTTATTTGTGTGATATAGGTTCTGGAGCTCCCTGGGAAATGACAGGGAAATGTACACTTTCATGGGCCCATTTCCCTAAAGCCACAGGTCCTTGCAATAGGTCATCAAGCATAGCGACTGCTCAACGTTGCTTTTGTGCTAACTGTTCTGTACAAAGCTGTGCTTATTGCTCTTTCAGTGTGCTGTTTGCAAGCACTTTTTGATACACTGTTCTACAAAATATACGTGCAAAGGGAACTGCAACGAAAGATTTTTGTGTATCTATATTAGTGGTTGCTCTACAGGAAATAAAGACTTCATTTGAACCTCTGTAATTGAATTGTGTTTAATTGGTTGAGTGTCTCCTTTTTTAGTAGCTGCTCTAGCAGGGTATATTTGGCATGTGTGTTTTTGGTTTTGGCCAGATGTGGACTATTTGACACAAAGCATTTGTCTGTGCACAGAATGGCCTAAAACCTTTTTTCTGTCTAACTGTTAGTGAAAGGTGTCAGAAGAAGCTGTAAAGACTTAGTATCTTGACAGTCTAAAGCTCTAGTCTTACCAGGCTTGATTTGGGTGCTCACTTTTGAGTTTGTGTAACCTGTGTTGTTTGTTCATTTGCCAAATCACTCTTGCTAAAACAGTGGTGTCTCTTGCAGGATCTCCTTCACACAGTATTTAAGAATGGAAAGGTAACGAAGTCATATTCATTTGATGAAGTAAGACAAAATGCCAGGCTGAAGAACAGTGAACTAGAAGTGGCGTCTCACTAAGTTTCATTCCATGTCTGTGTATGTGTGTGTAACAAGTACGTACTGCATAGCTACTGGGTTTATTGTACAGATTTGTGTGTTTGTGTTCTATGACATTGTAGCCAAATTATTTGTTGGTTTATGGACATACTGCCCTATCTTTTGCCAGTCCTTAGAAAAGATGAAATCAGGAAATGGTACTTACATTGTAAAACATATTTAATGCTAAAGTGTGCTTTTTAGGGCCCTTTGCCAGTAGTGATTCAATCTGGTATTGATCTTTTCACAAATGAGACAGAGCTGAGAATCTTTTTTATATATAACAGAATATCACAAAATGGATTTACATAAAATTATCATGATTACTTTATGTTTATATTTAACTTGTATTTTTGTACAAACAAGATTGTGTAAAATATATTTAAAGTTTCAATAATTAAGTCTTTCCAACTTTTCATGATTTTTATGAGCACAGACTTTCAAGAAAATATTGGGGGGGGGGGAATCCATTGCCTTTTGTCCATTAATCAGCAAATAAAACATGGCCTTAAAGTTTGTTGTGACATTGTACCATTTGACAACTAAATCAGGACTCGTATCTCCCTAAGATCCCATAGAATTGCTGACCTCACCGTTTCTTGTAGTTGTCTGTATTAGTAAAACTGCATTAAAGAAAATTACTGTTCTTACTACAAGGATTAGGTACTACAGACCTTGCTGGCACTGTAAGGTATGTAAATGAAATGCCAAATTTGAAAGGATTCTCTACTGCAACTTAACTTGCCAAGTCTCTCCCACTTGGCATATGCACCTCAATATTTTAAGAGTAAAGTTTTTAAGAGATCTCCTCTTCCACTATAGAATATATGTATAAAATACTGAAATATGGAAGCGGTGTATTTTAAAGTAATTACACTTCTGGGTTTATTTTTCATATACTGTAAGTGACATGACTTTAAAGCAAAATACTGGACTGGGTAGTGCACTTTTTTACTTTTTTGTATTTTTTTCATTGATTTGCCTTTTGTCAGACTGGATGTTGAATTGTAAAAATGTTTAACTATTTTTGTTAACAACTTTAATAAAACTTTATGCTAGCCAAACTCCTACATGAATGACAGACCTATTTCCCCTTCTCACCCCGTCTCATTGGGGTGAGGAGGGGTTTTTATTTTGCAGAGGGTAGCTGTAAAACAATATGTTTGAGAGATACTTTTGAACTGTCTGCACTTGATTGTATTTGCTCTCTGCATATGCTTGATTTTGAATATCTGCTGGAAAACAAAACTGTTGAGGATTTTATTTGAGAAGCTATGTGGTAACCTCTGAAATGTTTGGTAGTACCGTAGGATGGCTCTCACTAGAAAAGTACCTCCCTTACTTAAAAACAAAAAACAGCAGCAAAAGCAAATGGCTCCTGTGTTATGCTGGTGATCAACTATCAGCCAATGGCTTAATATACTGATGTTGTTAATGCTTCTGATTAGTAAATGATGTTGCAGAAAAATGTTAGGGGTCCTCTAAAATAATTTAAGCCTACAAAATTTTATAAAACGTGCTTTTAGAGGAAGACTGAAAAGCCATACTTCATTGTTCTTACTCTCTTGCCAAAAAGGGCCACATCAAAACACCCATAATATTTCCAGGGTTTGTGGTTAAGACATTTATGCCCAGTCTCAATAATTCTTGTTAATAAAAATTTGTTTTCCACTTGTAGTGTATGTAATTATACATTTAAGTGATGTATTGTTTCAAAAATAGTGCTTTAGTAAGACTCTAAATGCTGACCTTTCACACTGAGGAACTGCCTTCCCTTTGCTATTAATGATATTGTTTGTATTTGGCCAGGAAAGATTTTAAGTCTGGACCTAGGATCAGTAGCAGGTAAATAGTACAGAGCCTATTTCACTCCTCCACATGTGTACTAGGGAATTTTATGATGTATGGTTTAAAAAACAATAAAGTAAATGCTGCTTTCATTCTGTACCAATAAAAATTTTGATAACTATTGACTACCCATAACTGATATTTTTGTACTTGAGAACTGAGGATATACTGTGGAAGCACTGTTTTCTTGTGTACCATGAAATAACATTAGTAATTGTTCAGTATTGTCAAAAACTTTTAGCTTATTAGTTGGAGACTTGAAGCAAATTGTCTACTTGTGCATGTCACTTTCAGAAAGTTGTCACATCACTCATTTTATTAAATGTTAATATCTTTAAAAGGAAAAAAAAAGAAAAACAAGAAAAACACCTGGTGCTATTCAGATCTGAATACATGTCTCTTTGTGTTTGACGGTTTGACATTCTGGCCATCAAGGAGCTGACAGAAATTACTGCAGTGCTTGAACCATACAATATCCTAATTCTTCCACATGAAAGCAAACAGCATGTTTAAGTTTGCTTTAAATTACTAGATTTGTAGTCATTGATATATTTTAATTATCCCCATTTCATAATATAATACAGTATTTGTATTTAAAAATAGGAGTTGGGAGTTTTGTGTTAATACTCTAATTTGTAACCATATTTAGCATAAGAAATGGATTTTATAAGACTTTTTTTTTTTCTTGAGCTGCATGACTATGAAAAGATGCTTTTTGGGTACTTTGAAAGATCTGAGGAGAGAACAGAAGAGTACTTATCTGTTTGGTTTGCCAAAATCAAAACAAAGCTTAAACAGTTTTTTCTTGTAGGTTTTTACATTCCTTCTTAACCCGTTTAGTGAAGAATAAATATTCCTCACTTAAATCCTCTGTTGAAGCAATTTTAATGTACTTGGCATCAAATACCAGTATGTAATACACATGGAAATAAAGTTTAGTTCTGGCAGTGAAAATAATAGCCATTTGACTGTGTCTTAAAGTTGTGATGTTGGGCATCAGATTTCATTCCTGTGCTCTTTGTTGCCAAGCACAGTCTGGAGCATAGCTGCGCTGTCATTACAGTCTGCTGTAGGAGAGCTGCTCAGTTGGCTTGCACGCTGTTTGTGCTTAAGTGATTGAATTTACAGTGAGTTCGGCTCTAGAGAAGAGGATGTTTTTTAGGTTGTGAGCACATCCATGCTTCAGCACTTGCATGATTGTGCTTAAAAATGAAGCACTTGTAATTGAATTTGGTATAAGGAATTATCCTCTGTTTATATTTCACATAATGCTTTCTCAAATAAATATTCATTATTTAAATTTTACCTCTGGAGCTACTGAAAAGGCATGTTTAAAAGCAAATTAACCAAAGATGTTCCAGCTTTCAGTTCACCTCCATATCTGTCAAAAAAATGTCAGCTCTTCAACAGAGAGAACATCTCATGTCCCTTTGGACAGGATTTTCATAATTTGAAGAAGTTACACTTTTAACTCCTACATAACTTTAAATTGCAGCAGGTACCTTATAAACACAGGCGCTGTTAGTATGGGTGTATAAGACACATAGTGTAAAGATTGTTTACCATCATTTGTTGCTGGTCCCTTCAAGTCATACTGGAATGTAAAAAGGGGCTCCTGTAGCCTACAATAAATGGCCTTTTTAGCACTTGAATTTAAAGTCTTTGTTACGTTATCTTTACAGAGAACATGCACAACCTAAGTGGTAGGCAGGCCTCTTCCTCCTCCTTTCCATGCTGGTAACCTCCAGCTACAATGCTCCAGCTTTTCTCACTCTAATCAGCTTTTGTGCAAGTTAGAAGTAATTATTAATGGTGAGCATGCAGTGGTAGGCTCCCAGATCATCACACAAAGGACTCTGCAGAGAAATTCCAGGCCTCAGACTGTGCAGGAGAAGACAAGGGACTCACAAATGTGTCTTCCTATGCCTCTATTTCTACTGTCATTAATAAAATAGTATCTGTGCTGAGCTGCTCAAGGCAGGAACTGTGAGGATGCATTTGAGCGATGGTAATTGCATCTCTGCCTGGGAATGTATCGGGGGGTTTTGTCCATGACAGCCCCATCAGGGCCCTGTAGGTGCGTATCTTCTCTGTGATATTTGTAAACACTTTTGTGAAAGATGCTCCTCTTGTCCTAAACCTGGTAGACAGAGGGACCTCGTGGAGGGCTGCATACCTTCAAATAACCTGGTGATTAGAAATAAGGAAATACTGAGATTAAAGATGCTCTGTAAAGTCAAACTTACTGAAATCACAGTTGTTAACCATGGATGTTATTTATATTCATTTTTTTTCCCTGTTTTACTAATAGCACAACTGACTTTGTTAATGATTTTAAAACACCCTTCACAGTTATCTAAAGATGTTTGTTTTCAATTCATGGTAAGGGATGAAAAGCACTTAATAATAGAGCATTTCCAAAAAGTCTTTTCCTGTGGCACAGTATTTTGTTGAAAGGTACCCCGATTTCTGCTGTAACATGATGCGGCAATTCAAAGGATATGGGAGTGAAGTCAGCTGGGTTCTTCTCAAGTAACATATTTTGTTCAATATAATTTCCCTACTGATCTTTATCTGAGTACTCCTAACTGCTTTTGGAATAGAATTTCTAGAATTTTCAATTTATGGTGAGGTTTCCTGGAATCAGAACTGCAGTCCTCTCTCCTGTCGCTGGCTGGAGCGCAGAGGTCTCTTAAGGACGGATAGGGAGCCATCATGCCTCCAGCAATATTTTTACTTCCTCTTATACAACTTTTCTGAGTAAAGGGCAGGTTTGTTGTTTGTTTACCATTGCGCCAAAAAATCAGAAAATTGGGGTTGTATAACTCCTTTTTTCCCAGCAATTTAGATTGTGTCTAAATCAATTAAAGGTGTTTCTAGATCACTAAATATATTTACACAAGCATACTCTACTTTGTTAGTATGTATAACTATTTACATTTTCTTATGCTTCATTGATTAACATTGGCCTATGAGATTTGAAGATCTGATTCTTGGTGGTTGTTCCTATGATTGTGTCAAGTAAACATATGTAGCCAGATAACTATAAATTATTGAAAATGACTTCAGAATTTTCTATAATTACATTATTTAAGAAATTCAAGTGGGTAGTTAAAGAATGCATGGAAAGATCTGAGGGCCGGACATTTTTACTACTTTGCCACTAGTTTAGGTTATTAGTGTAGCTATTTAAAGCTTTCACATCAGCTCTTTTATACGAGAGGAGATTAAACTTATTTTATAATGGCTGACTATTCGTATCACCAAAAGATTAATAGAAGTAATACACTCCCACGTCAGATGAACTGTATGGACTCTAAACCTTTTATCTTCTAAAGAAAAGTAAAGAACATCAGTTTCAAACTTCCTTCCCTTTCCCAAAAAGGGGAGAAGAAAAAAAGCTGTTTTCTCAGAGCATTTGGAATGTGATTTCCTCAGCTTTGAGTGTAAAGAACAAGGCTGGCATGCTCTTCCCTTTCAAGGAAGTTTTCCCTATTCCAAAAGATGCTACCTTATTTTAAGCATAAGGAATTGCGGCTCACTGTTGGATGTGTCAGAAGGATGACATACCCCAGCAATTTAAGAGGATAATCTCTGGGCGAAATGGCTTTGGGTAGAGATATGTCTGTAAGTCACAGAAAGGTCAGAGCATGACAACTAATCTCCCTCTGGTGAGGGTGCCTCGCTGTGATTTCTGTCTCAGCTGAGCAGGTTCAAGTCTATTGTATGATCTGCTGTGAAAACGCTGAGGCTGTTCAACCAAAACAGAGTGTTGCCGTGTCCCTGTGATAACAAAGCAGTGGTCTGTTAATGTGCCCCAGCCTAACCTTAATCCATTTTTCAAGGCTTGTAGCTACTTGTTAAGCCAAATGCCAGTGATAAACTTCATTAAAGCTACTGTTCTTCCCACACACTGTGGTTTTTGCAGCCTCACCTCCAGCACTGTTGCCTGAAGACCATTATTTGCTTTTATTACAGCTATAAATCTCCAGAAGATAAAAAGGAAGATTTCACCTCTGTACGAGGTTTTGCAATCTTTACACCTTCAGACAAAAGCAAATAGATTCACACAGTAAAACAAAAAAAAAAAGCTGTCCCTTTGCTGCCTTTTGTGTCTTGAGTTGTAACCATGAAAATGTAAATAGACACATGAGAGCTGGCAAAACTAAGAGACTTTGTTCTCTTAAAAACTGGTTTCCTTATAAATGCCATCTACTGAAACATATACATATAATCTTTCTAGTAATTAATAAAACAGCTGAATACTCAAACACTTTAGCCTGGTTTCTGCAGGTGCTTCTTGACTCACCAGTCTCAGCCAGATTCCACGTGTTTTACACTCAGATAATGCCATCAGACAGAGAGGCTGCACTGGCACACAGAACAGCAGGACAAAGTACTCAAGTATCTAGAGACCACGATGCTGGGCCGTGTGTCTGCTGAGAAAGTATAACGCTATATGAAACAACATGTCTTGCTGCCATCCTGAACCCTGGAGATAAAAAAGCATTTTTGGTGGGTTTGGTGAGCCTAATTCAGCTCCAGCTCTGCTTACAGCTGTGGAGACTATTCCCATGGCTGTTTTGTAAGAAAACATGTACATGTTCTATCCCTGGTCTATCTTTTACAGCCTCTACTAGATTAGGCAAGATGTGGATGGAGTTTCATTAGTGTCTTCCAGTTTCTTCAAAGGCTTTTTGGAACAAGAACCCGTATGGTTGTTGAATATGTGGTGTGCTGTAAACCAGCGTGAGAACAGGGAGTGACTTTGCAGGTTGTGATATGATTGTAAATAATAATTCCTTCCCAAGTCAATTGATTAGACACAAATGCTGTCACTGAGATGGTTGTTATAACACTGCAGCAAAGGCAAGGGCATGGAGATGCATGTTGGCTAAGGCCAAGTGATTCTCCTCCAACTGACTTTCTTTATCCACTACTCTCTTAAAACACATGGAATTTGGAAAGCACCACTCTCACCACGCAGCCATGTGTAATTTTCCTACAATTGAGTAAAGCTCTGTGTTACAGTCTTTTTTCTTGCCTAGCATTTCAGTTGCCGAGGGCATGTTTGTTTGGTTGTTTGTTTTTAGTGATATTGAGCTCTGTACTGACACTTTTATGAAGCTATTTTTTTATAACCCCAAGATTTTGTATTTAAGTGGTAGTAGATGAATCATAACACATCATTTAATGCGTGAAGTTAGGATTATTTTTTCCTATATACATCAGTTTATGTTGAATTTCATCTCCCATTTTAATTTGCAGCCACTGCATTTCATAAGGTCCTTTTGCGATTCTTCACAATCAGCTCCCATCTTTATTACCCTGAGTAACTCAGCAGCTCCAGCAAACTGTCACCTACTTACTCATCCTTCTCTAGATTGTTTAATAACATATTGAGCAGCATGAGTTCCAGCAGAGATCACTAAGTGGAGTTTCACACTCTCTGTGAAAGCTGAGTATTTTTCCTATTCTCTTTTCTATGCTTTGATCAATGTTGTATCCATGTGAGGACCTCCTCTCATGTCTCAAAACTTCTTAGCTTCCTTCAAGACTTGATTAGAAACCTTGTTGAATGCCTTTTTGAAATTAAAGTAGGTTATATTAAAAGGGTCTTCCTTATCCACACACCCATTGACTCCTTCAAAGGACTACAAAGGAAGTGACTTTCTCTTGCACATGTCATGCAGAGTCTTTCCCAGGAGCTTAAATTCATTCCTACCATGGTAATTTCAAAGTTAAATTTGTCCACCTTCAGCCTCCAGCCCCTTGGTTTTCCTATGCCTTTGTCCACAAGATCAAAAGTCTTTTGAAAATTTGAAAAATCTGACTCCAGACAACTCGGGGAATTTGTGAAACTGATCCTTGTTCTGCTGTCTTTGCCATGTTGCAATACAGTTCTCAGTGGTGAGCAGCACAATGCTGACAAGATTCTGCAGTTTTATTCATGTGTTGACAGTCACCTATTTCAGTGGAGTTCTTTGGGATAAGAACAACGGCTAGCCATTAGGACAAATCTATTCTTCAGGTTTGAATTAAAGACGGACGGTTACTAAGTGACAGACCAACTTGTGGGAGGCTGGTCACCTGGTGATGCTTCTCAGGGACACCCATGAGCAGGAAAGCTGGATGTTGTAAGCAACAGCCTCACTAGCCACTTCACAAGATTCTGATCTGGACTAGAGGCAGAGAGAACCTAGTTTGCACAGTACTCGTTCTTGGACTCCAAAAAAGTTCATGTATTCAACAAGGGACTCTGGGCTAAACCAGACTCCAGAGTACTTGGGAAATTGAGGCTAGAAAATGCATGTAGCCCGGTTAATTATTTTGTCTAAATACCTGTCTTACGCTAGCTGAGTAAAAGCCGTTTGTTTTAGACCCTCCCATGCAAGGCTCTGTGGATGTGTCTCATGTCCTGAAAAAATAGATATATAAACCTGGTCATCTCTATACTTGAAACGAGGGTATATTGAAACTACTGAGATGCCTCTGATATATTTGCTGGCCATGAAGTGACCAGTAGGAATTAGTCTTTTACATATACTGACTGTACAGGGATCACATAAATATAAGTATATATACATATATATTTTACACACACAAACATGCAATCTAGCTATATATGAATAGACAGATGTATATAGATGTGTATATATTTTATCTATAGAAGGAAATGGCCATAAAGACAAAAGACATTCTAATAGTGATCTCTCATGGGCTATGATCTTTCACAAATGCTGTGTACAGGGATGCTTGCCCTATTTCTTCCCGATAGCTCCACTTTATACATGAAAGGGTTGTGTAAGCAGCCTTTTCATCTACCACCTGACTGGCAGCTTATGCTGAAATGATCATCTATGATTACTCCTAAATCTGTCTCTGAATTACTGCTTGCCAAGACAGTCTGCGCGTCTGTCTCTGGTGTTGTGTAAGTTGGTATTTAGGTACCTGCCAGTGGATGTCATGGGACTGTGACCAGGCAAGTCAGGTTTGCGTAACAGTAACCTGTCTTCATCCCTCTTTATTACCCTCCAGTTTATGTCTTCCACAGACTTTATCGGCAGAAGTTTTATGTTATTGGCTAGTTCACTGATGAACAAACTGAACTGGGGCAAAAAGACCCCAGCCCTTTTGCATCGCTGCCAAACATGGTCGTGCTTATTGGTGACTCCCAATGATCAATATTTTGAGATCAGTGAAAGAACCAGTTTTTAATCCATGTATTTAATTATCCGGTAATTCCATATTGCACAAGTTTTTAAAACCAAATACAGTGCTGTACTAACATCTTGGAGGAATTAACATTGCATTATGATGGTTTTCTTTATTCAATAGACCTGCAATCCCATCATTAAAAAGACACCAGCCCTATTTAGTTCCCTTTGTCACTACTAGCCAGTAAAGTGCTCTGAACTGAAAGGTTATAGATGATCTACGTATCCATTTAGGATCTCCTTCTCCCTTTAGCTTTGAGCAGGAAGTGCTGCCGGCCAAATCCTGGTTTCTATTGCAATTCCTAATGATGAAAGGAAATACCTTTAGGTAAGATTCCTAATGATGAAAGGAAATACCTTTAGGTAAGGAATGTGCTGGAAATATTTGGCTGGAGAAAACACAGCCCTGGGGAAGAAGCGGGACTTGTGTGTTAGCTAGGTAAAGTCACATGAGAAGTGGGGACCATCACCCTGGGGACTTTCCTGCCTGGCACAGCTCAGACCTGGCAACTCGTCTGTCCCTGGGCAATTGTCTGTGTTGGACCAAACTTGCTGAGCCACAGGACCCGGGCTCCAGCGGAGCTTCAATGGGACTCCTGGGCCATGGGCTGGGGGCGAGGAGAGCTCCCAGGTGAGGCAGGTCAGGGCGCTTGGAGGCACTAAGCGCCTGGACAGAACTGGAAGACGATCATGCAGCTTGCAGCTATATTTCTATGTAATTAAAACCCACGTACTTTGGTGATAAAGAAGGTGGAAGATAGCTCTGGTGGACCTAAATCTAGTTGATGATATGTCCCTGGCACGCTGCTCCAGCAACATTTAAAAGCTTCTGAAATGAACATAAATGTAGTGTTCACCCACGTTTATGTGCCAAAATTCACCACAAAATTGTGAGCAATGCTGATGAGGTAGGAAAAGACAGTAAAGAGACAACATTTTTAAGGGAGAGCACAACTTCTTGAGATACACATGATCCAGGGCAAGCCAGTAATACCCACTCTCTGGTGAGAAGGGCAGCCAGCCCCCAGCCCCTGCTACGCCAGTGGTAGTCATACATACAAGAGGCCCCAGGTGGTTTTCTGTCAGCACTGATTTCCTGAAGATAATGCACACATGGCCATAGAAGAAAGAGTCTGGGGTCTGCTTGCCTTTCAAGGAAAGCCAGCAATGCCACCATCCAAGCTTAGGAATTGAGTCTGAGGGGGGTGCAGGGCTTTGGGTTGTTGGGATGCTGTGGGCACTGGGGTGGGATAGCCACTGTCAGTAACGGGACCACCCAGCAGGCGAGATCATGTGCTGCATTTGACCGATACTGGGCTTTCCTACAGAATAGGTCTCCACAAGGCTCTGGAGAAGAAAATCCTGGCCTTTCCCAAGCTTTCAGGTGCCAGGTAACTGCACAGAGAGCGTGTCTTCTGTGAAGGGAGGAGCTCAAAGACTGATCCGCTTCAGCCAGGACTTGAGAACCTACAGTGGCTCAACAGACCTCTCTAGGAGAGGAACCTGTGCATTTTTTAGAGCAGCTCAGACATAAAATGTGCTGGATTTTGGGATTATCTATAGTGCAACAGAGATAATGCACCACAATACACCTCTCAGAGCCTGTCCTGGTTGCCTCTCTGGGTTCCTCCAGCCCTGCTTGCTCGCTGGGAGCCCGGAGTTTTCATCTTCTACAGAAGTACTGATACACCCATTGCAGCCTCAACATGCAGATCCCTGGGGGCTGTGAGATCCCCCAGGGGGTAGCAGAGGGCTCTGCCTGGTGTGATTTCCACCTGTGCAGGACAGCCACTGATATGGAGCATCCTCATGGTCTCTTTCTTCCTCCTCTACCCTCTGGTGGAGCTGCCGCACTGTCCTCCCAACCCCGAGGGCCACTGGCCCTGGACAGCATCATCCAAAGCTGGGGCCAGAGAGGCCACTGTGGCATTAGCATTTCCAGAGTGAACATATGGGGCTCATGGCAGGAAGAAATTTAAACTGCTGAGTTAGATACAACACAGGTCTGGATCAGAGAAGTATAATATCAAGAAGAAGGTGGGGAGTAACCGGCCAGGAAACCAACCAAGGGTGAAGAGAAAACTCCCCTCAAATGCCCAGCATACCCCTGGGGAAAAAAAAAAAAAGGTTTTGTATGGAGTACATTTTCCTCTTCCACATTCCTCCTGCTTGGTTAGCAGGTATGAGCAGGGATGGGCAATCATCATTTAGCATGCAAGGTGCTTCCCGCCAGGCCAAGTTGTCCATGTGAGGTGCATTTGTGTTTCAAAACTGACTTCCAGGTCAGTCTAGCTGCAAGATGGGGGACAGCAAAGTCATACAGACCAAGGGAGTCTGTAGGGAGATGGCTGCTCTGAGGACACCAGATCCCTCTGTCTATGTCTAAGAAAAGCCAGAGGAACAGGCACTGCTGTGGGCATCCTGTTAAGCACCAGCAAGGACCGTATAGCTTTCACTAGTTCCCTTTCAGCTTTCAAAATCTTGGCTGTAACTTGCTAAAACGCACTTTGCCTTTACTATATCACACCTGTCCAAGCGGAGGTGGGAGGGAACGAACTGAACTGGAGCCGGCTGAGCACACTGAGCATGCTGCTTCCCTGAAGATGCCAAGCCAAAGCCAAGCAGCATGTCCAGGCTGTCCTGGGCCCTGCAGCGAGCCCTCTCCAGCAGCAGTTGTTGCCTGGATGCTGCTTTCAGGAGGGACCTCTCTGTCCCCACAGCCCAGCAATGTACACGAGTGAGGAGCAGCCCCTTTAACAACTCCACTCCCGGCTCCAGGTAAGTTCTGAAGGTGATTGAGCAGCCTCAGGTCAAAACTACATCAGGTCTTCTAGGCAGCATCAGACTTCTGGTCAAAACTGCTGCAGCTGCCTTGTGTCTTTATAGGAATTATTTCCCCTGGGGAGACGTCTGCTGTCTCAGGACAGGGTGTGAGGTTTTTCTCTGCTGTTGCTGCAGGCTCAGGACATGACACCCGTGGGTGATGGGCAGGTGTTGGCAGAGCCAGCGGCCCACGTGAGATGCGCTGCAGCCCTGCCTCGTTTATTGGTGCTTCCTTCTGAATAAGATCCTCTCTAACGGGCTCAGTGTCAGCTTGGTGCTGGTCAGGAAAGGGCAGTGGGCAACACCAGAAAGGAAAAATGATTTTGAAGGTGGAAGACTCCAGGATTCTCTGATGCCTTCCTCTGCTGGGTGAATAACAAACCAACCGGCCACAGTGTTTGTAACTAGACTCTTCTCCGTATTTTTAGCAACTGATCTATGAGATCATTTTGCTATTTTCAGTTGTTTGTGACTTGGGACTTTTCTGCTGGGAACATGCTGAGTGGGAAGGAGCACATACCCTGAGCTTCCAGTGAGGGGCTGAGCAGACCCTACATACCCAGTAAATGACACTCATGTTCTGAGCAGTTTACCTCCCCGGAGCATCAGCAATCCAGGGCACCAACAACAGTTTTGGAAATGCCCTCCATGTTGTTCCTCCAAGAAACAGGAGAATAAGCATGTACCCAGGAAAAGTCCAGACAGTCTTCATTAAACTGACCTGACCGCTTCCTTAAGCAGGCAGTCTGTCTGTAAGCCTGGATGTCATCTCCTGTGCCCCATTCGCAAGGAAACACCGTCTTGCTTAAAGCAAGAAATATAATTCCCACACATGCCTTCCGGTGACTCTGCGGTTTCAGTGTGAAGGGTCTCAGGGCGGATCACATATGCTGTGTATCCTACACCATTCCCAGCATTAACACAGTGCTTGCTGCAAACACCTATGTCTGCCAGCTGGGCACCATTAGCAGGCACTGCCCTCTGACAGGGGCACCTTGGCCGTCTCCCTCTTGCCTGCTCCTCTCCTGCTCACCCTGCTGCATTACACACAAGGTGCCTTGCATTATCTCTTGTCTCAAAGTACAAAGAGACCCTGACCCCTCATAAATGAATAAAGAAGCAATAATTAATTGACTGAGCAATAAGCCACAGCGATATCTTCAGAGCAATAAGCCACAGCTATATCTTCACATCAAGCCTGCAGAATTACCTGCGGAATTCCCCTAACACCGCCTGCAATGTACTAAAACCGTGGCTTCCTTTGTCTACACCAGAATCTAACATTCATTAAACAGAGACAAACTCCTTCAACCAGGGCAAGGCTCAGAAGAGTTGAGTTACTTGGGCTGTCTGTAAGTGGTGTGGCCCCAGCAGCTCAGGGGCTGGGACATGGGGCTGCCAGGTGGGCAAGCGCTGCTGACCTTTAGGATCTTGCCAGAACAGCAGGGTTTCCAGCCAGGATGAAATCCTGGCTCTGGAAAGCTGAGGGTAAGTCCAGGGGCAGGAGAGCTCGATGTCGTCTGAGCAGACCCCCAGGTTCCAGGTAAGCTTTGGGATTTTTGCATGTTGGGAACCTTGGCAGGGCTCCACCAACCAAAGCACGGCCACCACGCCGGTGACCCCATGCAGAGCTGTGGGACACTGGACCTCCTTGCAGCCTGACAGCCAACGACAACCTCTGCAAGCCAGCGACCAGGAGATGTCTCGGCCCTGGGACTTCAGCATTTCCACAGCTTCAGGTTCACCAGCTCAGCCACAGAAGTTTTAAGCTACTTAATGACTTTTTCTATGGTGCTTCAAATGTATAAAGTGCTTATAGAAGTACAAAATGGCACTTTTACTACCAAAAGGGGAACGTTTATCTATTTCTATTTCCTTTCGAGTTGGAGGAGAGTGGAAGAAAATATGAGCTTGCTTTCTCCAAGAAAACAAACTGACCTTTGAGTGTTATGAAAGCCTTTATACAATAATTTGGGCAAAGAGAACTGGAATTTCTCCTGTGAAGCATATTTTTCCTTAAAAAATGCCAGTTTGCTAAAACCAGCACAGTTTGCAGAAAGGCTCAGTTTCAGTGAATCTGTCCATTTGACAGCTGGTTAGAAAAGTTTTGGAACTGCTGAAATGCAGAGTTTGTCAGCATAACTCTTCAAAAATGAATTTTATCTACAGTTGGGAGTTAAAAAAATAGAATTAGAATTTAAAAAATAGAAACAATAATAATAAAAATAAATAGAATTGAAATAAAAATTAAGTCTTTTTGCATTATTTAAAGCCAAAATGTTTAAACTGACTTAATCCAAAACACATTGTAATCATCAGTTCACAACAGCTTTGAAATTTGGATTTCTGGAGAGTGGAAAGTTCACCCCCTCCTGGGAGGAGACTGGTAAGAAGCCCTGGCAGGAAAGCTGCTGGGTAGGTGGGGACAGGGGGGTGAAGCTTCGCACCTGTGCTTTAGAATAAACTGCCAACCTTGCGCAGTGGCATCACTTTCTTTACAAATATCTCTTCTGAAATGGGCTCAAATAACTCCCTGACCAGCAGCTATGACCATGGTCACGCAAAGCATGAACTCTGTGTTTGGACAGGCTAGCATGCAGCCACTACCTCCTCTGAAGAGCTGCACACAAAATACACTCATGCAAAAATAACATCAGTTAGAAATCAGGAAGCCCCTTCTGCCTCATGGCTATTTCCTCCCAGCAGCTCGGAGCGGGGACACAGCCACCGCATGGTTTGCCTGAACCTGCGTGCAGCGCGGGGAGGGCTGGAGTGATGTTGAGTTGCCCTTATTTGTTCTTGTTTTACTGAATCTGCCCATGTTTGATGGGTTTGTTTTCAGTTCTCAGAATAGCACAGGTTCAAAGCAACAGGTGAAGCATTTCTGGTTCTCTCCTTCTTCACCAAAGGCAGTGCAAGATGTCTAATGAAAAAAAGAACAAACATTAAGCTAAAGGCACATGTTGGTCTTGCTAACCAACACTAACTATCCTTAGAAGGCTTATTACTGTTTTGCTGCTGCTTTTTACCCCCAAAAGGAAGTATTCTGGGCTGGAACTACTGTGAGGTGTGGTTAGAGGAAGTTAAAGGTCCAGTCAAGATCCTGGCCTCTGTTAAGGGTATTTTTGTCCAGGAAATATGTTGGGAATAATTGGTGGGTGGGGGAAACCAAAGGAAATAATTAAAAATAGGCGAGTAAACTGTCTTCCTTTTTCCCCCCCTGCTTTCTGTACCAGAGAAAGCACACAAAACCAATTACATTGATTCTAATTTTGGAAAAAGTGGGATTTTTAAGGCCAAAACAAAAAAGGAAGACTTCATACTGGAATAACACTCCAGAGCCTGCACTGGCAAGGTACTAATGCACTTCCTGGCTGGGTGAAATGATGCTGCTGTTGGCCTTAAGCCCCATGGCACACCAAAGGCATGAAACTATGGCTCATCACAGATATCTTTTATTGTGGCTTAGGGCCAAAAAGGCAACAATAATGACATATTTGCACAGCACATTTCATAATCCACTGGGGTTGCAACTGAGCAGGTTGTGTGCAGCTGTGCCCTTCTCATTCAAATTCCTAAGTACCAAATTAATGTGCTGGTTTGTGGTTGTTAGAGAAGACACTAAGTGGCCTGTCTTTCCTCCTCGTTGCTTGATAATGCATTCTGCTGCAAGTCCTTCTGAGAGCTGCTGCTGTTGATTTTTATCCTCCTAGGGCAGAAAGACCTTTTTAATACCAAGCAGTGTATAATCAATGCAAACCTGCCCTTGCTCAGGTCCCCAGTTGGAGCAAGAGATATATCTGTCTGAAACCCAGAAAGGCAAAGCCATTCCCTCTCTCAGTTGATCATCTCTGAACTGCTCTCCCTGGCAACTGGGCATGAGGCTTCTTCATCTGGAATTAATGTCTGCTCTTCAAAAAATCATCCATCACTTATTTTTTTTTTTGCCTCCTTGCTGTTTAGCTCAACAGTTTCCTGAATAGCCAGGAATAAAGTGGCATACTGGGGTTTTTTAAGTTCACAGA
Organism: Morus bassanus; assembly: GCA_031468815.1. NCBI lineage: Eukaryota > Metazoa > Chordata > Aves > Suliformes > Sulidae > Morus > Morus bassanus. Next base: position 69,760,344 of record CM062571.1, read on the forward strand.
GCTATGTGTGATTAACAATAGCCAAGAATCAAAAGCATTATGCTTAAACCCATCTAATAAATATAATGGAGAAAGAGAGAAGTCTGAAGGCTTTTCTTCACCTGAAACAGATAATTCAAGGGTTGCAAAAAATTCACTGCCATAAAAAATGTAAGTCCCTGGAGCTTTTGGAGTAAATCCAGTCCGAATCCGAAGAGCGTCAACCAAGGTTGCCTTTAATAAACATTTAATTAATCAGTCATTGGATCATGCAGTTCCTAATTCTCTTCTAGTAGACATTTTACCTGGCATTTAGTTTATCTATGCACTAAGCTCACACCAAAGCCCAGCGTCCTCCTCCTGCAGGGCAATACTGCTAGTGGACACTTGCCGACAGTCTCCATAGCCCCTGGCACAGCTGCACTGGCTCGGCACCCAGAGCTTAGCTCAGAGAGTCACCCAAAACCACGGTGCCCAGCCAGATCAGGTGGGTGCCTGCACATGCTCCCAGGGCTTGAGGGGTGGCTGGGGAGCCAACGTCCCCCACAGCAGGCAGAGAGGGATGTGTCCTCCCTCCGAGACCTGGGGTGATGCAGCGGCTTCCCTCATCACCTGGGATTTCGTTGGTGATGGGGAGTCTTTGCCTCCCAGCTCTTGCTGGCACTGTCGTTGGGAGTTGCAGGGGCAGGATTCAGCTGGGCTGTTGGAGGTTTACCCTCCAAAAGCCACAAAGCTCCCAGGGCAGCCAGTGGGGTGGTGAGAGGGGTGAAACCTGGACTATGGGCACCCCAGCTGGGGCCTGGGGGTCCACCAGCCACCCGCAGCATGCTGGCAGGAGCCCAGAGGAGCAGAGAAGCCTGAATAATGTCATTTTGTAGTCCAAAATAATGCCATTGAAGGTAAGTCAACGTCAACTTGTGTTCTATGTGTTTATGGGTTGTCCTGCCCACCTCTGGTGTGGAAGAAATAATAACAGTTGTACACTAGGTTGACATGGTCCCTTCAGGCTCAGGCTTCACTGTGCTAGGTGGGAAGCCCAGCCCAGCTCCTGCCTGGCAGCCACCACAGCACCCAGCCTGGGAGATGGGCCTGACCTCAGCTCTGCAGAGCATCACCTGCCTCCTGGGATGTCTCGCGCAGTCCTACATCCAGCCCATGCTATAGTCCCAGTTCAAATAGCAATAGAAATTGTATTTTATTTAACTTGGTTTTTCTTTCTATAAAAACATGGTAAGAAAGTTTATTTCAGCAACCGAACTGGAGGAATCCATTAAATAACTATCCCTGTCCGGCTTTCTGACGTCTTCTGTTGTTAGATGGAACTGATTTCTTTTGAGGACTACCTTTATTTTGACTATTTATTTAGAATATTTATTTTGACAACCAAACTAGTATAAAAAATGCTGCCTTGACTACAGACCCAACCTAGCAGCTTTGAGGCTAATCTGCTTTAGGTTTCTGAGACAGAAACCAGTGCTGGACTTGCAGAGCATGTTCAGTTGCAGCTCCATGGCACAGGCACACAGGCACACACCCAGCTTTGCCTCTTGACCGTAACGCCATCTGAGCAAGGGCTGTGCTCCTTCCCCGCCTGCTTGCTTTTTTGGGGCATTTTCTCCTGGTAGGTCTATGGGGCCTTCTACAGGGAAATACTTCATAACCTCTACTAATCATAAAAGGAATAATGTAGAAACCCACATACAAACCCTCTAGTTAGGATCTAGAAATGCATCTTGCCAAGAGCCAGAGTTGACATCTCCTGGAGCAAAAGACTGGGTTTGTCCTCCTCAAAGGACAACAAAATATGAGGATGTCCCCACCAGTGCAATCCTGAGTCTGTGCTGCACCTGTGCAGCAAAGTCTTCATGCTCAGTGGTGGGTTCACTCTCAGGCAGGTGTTGATTCCTGGAGGCTGGGACCTGCCAGAGTAATCCCATGCACACGACAGCACATACATGGCTTTTGACATAAGACAACCAAATGCCTTCACAGCTGGGTTGAGCAGTATGTTGGACCTAGGTTGCTTGACTTGGCACAGTGGGATGGGATTGTGCACTGTGGGAGAAGCCAGTATCAATCAGTCTCAGTGTTTTTAGCTCCAGCCTCGGTTATGTGAATGGCCATCTCATGCTGTGAGCATTTTCCCCACATCCCATTATGGCCCAAGCAATTTTCTTACCTGCCTCCTCACTCCTGTGCTGGGGCACTTGTGGGCGGGAGGGTAGGGGAGAGTATCTTCCTCCCTCTGTGTTCCTAGGCTGGTTAACCGGTCCCTAGCCAACAGCCAGCTGGCGAGGACACTGCCATCACTGTCCTCACCATGGGGTTCCCTTGAAGAGTGTGTGGCAGCATAAATGACTGCACAGCAAGTACACAAGACAGTCCCTGCGTCATGGACGTCACCATGTCATTCGTCACTGCTGCTGCACTGCAACCACTGGTCTCTCACTGATTGCATTTCTTTTAAATGAAAGTAGATGGACTTTAAAGTCCAAGAGGAGTGATTTCAGGCAGAAGGTTGATGTGTGGCTCAGTCTTGCTGGGCAACTTCATACTGTTGAGACTAAGCTGAATATGATAGTCGTTAGTTACGAATGTGTGGATGTGCTCCACATGTGTCCACCAACCCAGGTAGTCGCTGGCTATGACCTACCCTGTCTGCAAGAGGATGCAATCAAATTCTCCATGGCTGGACTGAGCGGCAGGATGCATGCTTGTGGTGGGCACAGTCTCAGGGAGGGGTTTCATGAAGCTCCCAGTGCTGGCAGGGAGCTGCCAGAACAAGTCCAGGGGTTGTGGCAGCCTCCTGGAAAACAAGCCAGCATGGGTTGGCCACTGCCTATAAATCCAGTGAGGCCACTGTGGCACGTATGGGCTTAATGTGGGAGGGTAGGTATGGCTGGGAGGGATTCAAGGAAAGGAGAAGACGATACCATGTAGACAAACAGGAACAAATGGGATTTTTTTTCAAGGAAAGACCTGCTTTTCAAACAAGAACTGGAAACCCTGGAGGAGATGGGGATGCTGCTGCTGCTTCATCCTTTGCTTCCAGTAGCAAGGCAGAGAACTGCAAAGCAGTTGCTAAACAAACCCCAGGGAATGTGAGCCCAAGGCATCCGGCAGCTACAGAGGCACAGTCTCAGCCCCAAGGCTTTGTCCTCCTGGGCCTGAAAACCCCCAGGGTGGCTGTGCCTGACTCTGGTCTCATAAATCACTATAAATCAGACATAGGTCCTGTTGAGTTGGTGGATGCACGTAACTGCTGTCTGTACCTCATTGCTCAGTCTCTCGTATGCCATTTCCCATGTAATCCCCAACTCTGTGGTGCAGGTCTCCTTTTCCACACATTTTAAAGAAGGTGAATTAACCTGAGCCTGTTAATATGTTAATGAAGATGAAACATTTGCAGGTAAAACATAGAGGTCAGGTTGATAATGACAACTGGAAACATTACTAGAGCAAAGCGTAGCATCTGGAAATGAAACAGCTGGGATGCACACAAGGCTGTTGAGCTGGTTGGATGGGGAGCATTGATTTTCCTCTACAGTCAATTGCTGCCACACAACTTTGCAGATACTCCCTGCTCCCACTTTGTTCAAAAGTTAAAAATGGCCTGCAGTGCTGGAGAAAATGTTGATGAAACAATAGCTCTTTTTGTCTTGTCTTTTCTCAGCAACACAGGGAGAGCAAATTGCGAGGCAAAAAAGAAATAAACAAACATATATATGCCAAGATGAGGTTTGTCCTTTTTGCCAGTGGGCTGAGCAGAGAGCATAGTATCTTTCTCAAAAGAATCATGACAACTGCAGTGAAAATTACAACTGAGCCAACTCTGGTGCCAGGAAATCCTAAGTTTTCCCACGTGAAATGATCAGAGAAGATTTTTTGGTCACTGAAGTCTGCTACCCTCTTCCCCAAAGGCAGCACAGGAGTTAAGTGTGCAAGCAGCTGCCGTCAGGTGACAGGATTATAAATCTCTGTCTCAAGGGCAATGGAAATGAAACTACCTCAAGTGCTATTGGAAAATCCCTCCTTGTTTCTTACTGGCTTCAACCAAACAGAATTAAATCACTATTTTTTCCTTACTCAGGACTGTACATCTTGTAGATAAAGCAAGATAAATGTACAACCGACCACCTCTGGCAGCTTGTGTTGTTGATGCTCTCTGTGCACAGGGGCTGTAGAAAACCACCTTCCAGAGTGAAGTGATGACTCATTCATACAGGAATCAGGCCCTATTTTTGTTGAACTTAACTTTTTTTCTTTCAGCTAGGGAAGATCCAACATCAACATTGCTGTCATAGCAGCTCTGCAAGGAAATAAGTGATTTTCTGTCTGAGCATGTTCCATCATTCAGCATTTTATTTTTGTGCTAAACCACAACCAGGCATGCCACCCCACCCTGTGCTGGGGCACTCTACCCCATCCCCTACCACTGGAAAGGCACTAGGAAAACATCACGGAGGCAAAATGTGCCACAAAATGCCCACTCAGTACTTGCGCCAAATGCCTTTCCCAGAAACGTGCTGCCAGGACAGAGTTTTCTGGACTTTCGGAGTAGCCAAGGGCTCTTCTTCCAGCACATGCCCCTTCCTCCCAGAGCTGTCAACCTAAATGGGGACAAGAAATCCAAACCTCGGCACAACCTTCAGTACAAACTTGCTCCAGAACCCAGAAGATAATTAAACCCTCCATCTGGCTCTGCAAATAATGGAGAAAAAAACCCAAACATTGTCAGCTTTTTATTGCTTTTCCTTTCCTTATTAGTAATTCTTATAATAAGACAAAAGAGCTAACTTGCATCCTAAAAGAAGTAGGTTCTGCTTGGGTGCCGTGCCAATGATGTCCATGAGAGGACTATTGGCAAGGGCATTTGGGTGTTTTACCTTAACACAGAAATACAGAGAACGCACTGCCAGCTGATTACAAAATTCAGAGGCACCCCCTGCTCCCTCACAAGCTTTTGCATGAGCTCTGGCTTAAACCAATGTGCCCTTGCACCGGCTGGAGCAGGAGGCAGCAGCTGGGTGCAATGTGACCTCCTCTGCCCAAAGCAGTTTTTGCAGCAACAAAGTCATTAATGACTTCACAGCAGCGTGGGGCAGTTCTAGGGCCTCTGCTGCCTCCAGTCCTGGCTTCGCACAGGCCTCTGGACAATCTTCCGCATTGTCAGAGAGTCTGAGGTGAATCCCATGCCAAGGACTGATTTTCTTAATATGGCAGTTGAAATAAACCACACTTTATTCACACACAGCTGAAAGATTTTGTTGTATCCAAAATTATATGTTCTGTGTCTGATCAGGTTTGAATCTATTCTTGTTATTAAATAAGGCAAATTTCAGAATAAAACATGGTTTCAAAATGAAAAAACTACAGCATTTTAATTGAAAACATGTAAAAATGAAATCTTATTTCTATGAATGTATATGATATATATATGTAACATATTAATCAAAATATTTCATATCTTTTTCTTCTCTGTATATATCATACCATCACCTTCATCCAAAAAATACTTTCTGAATTAGACACAATTTTTGGTCAACACAAGAGAGGTTTGGGGGGAATAAGCCATCTATCAGAAAGAAAGAAAAAAAAAAGAAGACCCAAACCCTTTTCTAGTTCTGAGGTTTTGCTTCCATTCACTTTTGCAATCACCAGTAGTGCTGTTGGCTCTTCTGAATGCACCCTGAGTGAAATTTAATCCAGTCTTGAGGTCAGCATGAATGTCAGCATTGCCTAGATGAAGAGATCCTACTTGAGAAGTATGTGATCTATAGACTCGTGCTGGTTCACTGCACAGGGCTGAATACGACCTTTAGATTGCTCCTTCAGCTCATCTGAGACTTTGTATGTTAACTTTGGGACATTAAGCACAGCAGGATGAGTTCTCCAGGGAAATTCTGCAGTGCTGCCAGCACTCTGATGATTGGTCCCATGGGACGCAATGTACTTCTTCTATCTCCAGCCTCTGGAGTCATATGATTATGTGAGGATCTCAGCTTTCACGACAATGAAAAGTAGGTTTCTAGCTATTGAGTCTGCAGAAAAAAGCTGGCAAATGTCACCTCCTAAAGGTAAAGGTTCAGAAGACAAATGAAAAGGAATCTCAGCTGTTTCAAGAGCCTGATTTTTAAGCTAACTGCATGGGTTAATAACAGCATGGTTTTGAGGACCAACTATTAACTTTTGAATGCTTGGAATAAGAAATAATACCATTAAAATCTTGAAGAGAGAAAAAATTACTCCTTGCTTTTTCCTTTTTCTCTCCCTGCCCTTCTTCATTCTTTTCTAAGGCTCTAGCTTATTGCTTACACTCCTTAATGCTTCTCAGTCCAGAGATGCCGTTGGAGGAGGATGCTGTTAACCAGTCAGATGGAGTGTGAGTACTGGGAATTTTCCAGGGTTACAAAATGTTTTCCTTGCATCTGCCAAAGCTAACAGCAGCAGTCACTGAACACGTGCCACTGGAAAATTACAAGCGGGCTGGCTGCCAAGTATGCAGAGCTCTTCGGACAGAGGCATGTCAGGGTCTTGTGAGTGTGAAAGGACATTGCCGTGTCTGAGCTGGCAAAGCAGCGCTCCAGGCTGGCCTCGGGCACGTGACAGCCCATGACTGCGTTCCCAGCCAGGAGGGCTGAGGCTGAGCCAGGTGCTGCCCGCAGATCTGTTCTGTGAGCTGCTGGGCTTCGTGTCGAAGCGAGCCTTGTGCGAGGACTATCGGCTTGCCGTCAGAAGAGCATATTTATTTTTAATGGAACAGTTTAAGTGGAAGCAAAGTGATCAGCATGGAATAAACAATCTCAGCTAATGGCTTGCTGATGTTCAATCACAGTTTAGCAGGGACATCTCCAGCACCCCTTGAATCTTGTGCCAAGCCATTAAACCCCTCTCACTGGGTAATCGGCATTTGCCAAAAAAAAGGCTAAAAAGAAAGCTACTGAGGAATTAGTCTACTGTAAGCACGTGAAGAGGAGTGTCACCAGTGTGGTGTGGGGAATTTTAAATGCATACTGCCCAAATATGTCCATACTAGATCAGATCTGGAGCCTGTCTGACCCTACAGTCTGTTCTCTGGCAGTGCCCCAAACCAGGGGAAAGATACCTAAAACTAGGGAATTGTTACCCCCAGGCTCAAATTAGTTGTGACACATGGGGTTTGGTGAGGGAGTCCATTTGCCAGAGGCATTGTAGCAAAAAAAGGAAATATTTTGTACAACTCAGTGAATCCCATGGCTGTCACAATGTCTCGTCCAGAGAAAAGCTGGTGGGAAAGGATGAATCCATGTAACTTAGAGAGATCATAATTTTTCATAGAATCATAGAGTGGGTTGGGTTGGAGGGGACCTTTAAAGATCATCTAGTCCAACCCCTCTGCCATGGGCAGGGACATCTTTCACTAGCTCAGGTTGCTCAAAGCCCTGTCCAACCTGACCTTGAACACTGGGCAACCTGGTCCAGTGTTTCACCGTCTTCATTGTAAAAATTTCTTCCTTATACCCAGTTTTGGTAGCATCTGTCCAGGTGAGAACCTCAGCTTACGTATACAGAGAAAAGTGGATTATTCCCGGAGGAACATACACCTCTGTATACAACTGCTCTCATTGGGGTTGATTTCCACCTTTATGCTTTTGCACTAAAGCCAAATTCTTCAACTAAAGCTATCTATTTCCATGGGAGATGCTCAATGGCATCCATTTTTTAGGACATGACTTTCAGGGAGTTATTTGTGTTTTATATCATCTTAATGAAAAAATCGAATGAAGCTCTATCTTACAGAAGGTTTTGTCAAAGCACTTAGGCCCTATATTTTGCCTTCCGTTAACAATATGCATTTTAATCAGGTGCTTGAAATTTATAGCGTAATGTAGATTATGTGCACATATGTTATGTGCCAAGCCTATATATACCTGTTCGAGGGAGCTCCAAAAAACACCCGAAACCCTCTCTCTTGGATGTTAATAGGAAAGCATGGAGAAGGTATAATTTTGGGGCACTATGTATATCCCAGAATTTGGTGCATGCTCAGTGCAGAGGGGATGAAGGGAGGAAATAACAGTGGATTTATGCCTTTGCAGAACCAGCCATGCTGGGACAGTCTCACAGTTTGCTGCCTGTGGCCCTCAGAGGTTGTTCCAGCTTTATGTTTCACTAATATGTGCTGCTGAAATGCTGCCTGGGGCTGACATTACCAGCAAGACTGATTAAACCAACTACTGGAAAAATCCCCAGGAAGCATTTCCAGCGCTGAAACACGAGCTGTATTAGTTCTTAGAACTGACTTTTGGTTTGGTTGTTTTAAATTATACGTTCATACACACATACACACAGCAGCCCATGACCGTGGGATGACAGCACAACAGGTATCTCTTACAGCATGGCAGAGCTGGAGACTTTAAAGCACTGTACGCAGGTAAGGCATGTGTTACTGGCTGTGCTCTACTGACACGCAGATATTTTCTGAAGGACACATTGCAATGACAGTGGCACCAGCATGTATAAATGGCCCCAGAGCAACCACATAATTAGGCAACCTAGACTTTCTTTCTAAGCTTTCTATTCTTCAAATTTTTCTCCGAGTAAAGGGTTCATTTGTGAATATGATGAATGGCTCATGAAATGGCTTGTACAGCAGGATGCTTACAATAAAATTGGTTTGGAGCAGACAAGGCAGCATTATTATTTCCCTGCCTGCCTGGCTTCTTGCCAGCCTCCTGCTGCCTGGTATCTCCCATCAGAGGAGGCTGGAAAAATTCCTCCGGGATTGATTAACATGAGAGAGATCCTGTGAAAAATGGAGGCGGTATGAAGGAGGGAGGTGATGGCTGAAGGAAAATATCAGGTTTGCAAGGACTGTCACAAGCAGTTAAGTGCCTGCAGAGGTGGGAGAGCAATGAGAATCACTGCAACAGGGAACAAGAAGGAAATCCCGGGCAACAACTTCTCTCTCCACAGGTGCTCCAGCCCTCCCACAAAAATGCTGCTTTTATATGAGAAAATTTAAGAGTGGCAAGGAGAGAGACACATGTACATGCTCCCAAATAATTCTCAGGCACAGTTCAGGAGCAAGGATGGTCCAGAGACCATTCCCACCAGGTCACACAGCCATCATAGTTTGGAGGCTGAGATTTTATGAGCACAGAGTCAGATAACAGCATGTCAGCTGACCTCCATGTCCAGGAAGGTCCCCGCTACATTTAATTTACTGCATCTGAAGCATCTTGGAAAACTAAGGTTTTCTTCTGGGTTTTTTATGCTACATTTTACACTGCATTTATACTGCCACTCACCACGTTGATAAGGTTCTGGAAAGATGAGAAGACTTTTTAAAAATTAAACTGGAAAAATTCTAAAAGAAAATCTTAAACCTGATTTTTGAAAATTTTTCTGTGAGGGCCAGTTTTTTTACAGCCCAAGTATTTGAAGGTCTGGACTTGTCAGGTAGCCTATAGGAGATCCTTTTCATCTCTTTCCTCTGTGTTATTGTTTTCCTAGGATAATTTCGTGACATTGCAACATCATCTTTCTCAACTGGTATCCTCATTTGCTCCATATTCTGCCAAAATCATGCTCCTGTTGAAGCCCACAGTGCGACTGGCAGGTATTGGCAGTGGCCAGATTTATTCCCTGACTCTGGAAGCAGCAAGAAAAGGCCAGGGGTCACCATGTGCCTACTCGGTTTGTTTCTGCTAAATGTCAAGTGATGAAGCAGTCTTGGAGGAAAGGTGTTAAACATGTAGCTACTAAATTACAGTGCTAAGAGTATAGTTTGCTTTTTTTACATGAAGTTGGACTTGGCCAAACTCTTGGCTTGCATCAAAAAGAGAGCTCACCCTTGCATTTGGAAGGACTAAGGATTTATGAACTATTTTCTTTCACTGAGTAGCATTTGCATTTAATGACATTAAATTGTACTGTGTAAAGGAGTACTGTGTCCAGTTCTGGGCTCCCCAGTTCAAGAAAGACAGGGGACTACTGGAGAGAGTCCAGCGGAGAGCTACCAAGATGATCAGGGGACTGGAGCATCTCTCTTACGAGGAAAGGCTGAGAGACCTGGGTTTGTTCAGCCTGGAGAAGAGAAGACTGAGGGAGGATCTTATCAATACTTATAAATATCTGAAGGGTGGGTGTCAAGAGGATGGGGCCGGACTCTTTTCAGTGGTGCCCAACGACAGGACAAGGGGCAACGGGCACAGGTTGGAGCACAGGAAGTTCCACCTGAATATGAGAAAAAACTTCTTTACTCTGAGTGTGACAGAGCAGTGGAACAGGCTGCCCAGAGAGGTTGTGGGGTCTCCTTCCCTGGAGACATTCCAAACCCACCTGGACACGGTCCTGTGACCCCTGCTTTAGGTGTGCCTGCTCAAGCAGGGGGGTTGGACAAGATGATCTCCAGAGGCCCCTTCCAACCCCTACCATTCTGTGATTCTGTGTGATTCTGTGAATAAGAAAGGCTTTTTTATTTGCATGGGCTGCTTGAGGCTTGTTTGGTTTGTGTTTTGTTTTCTAGAAAATTTAATCTGGTCAGATGATAACTGAATTAACTACATAGCAACACTTTAATTTTATTATGTCCTCTATTTCAGTTTTCACTCTAGTTCTTATTGTTTACTTTTATAAAACTTTTGTTAAACTTTTAAAAGTTTACATTTTATTTAATTCATATGTATTTTTGCAATTTGTGATCTGAAAGATACAATCTACCCGGTGCATTTAATTTCTTCTAAATTCTTAATAGATTCTTTAAGAATATCTATTGTGTCTTATTTGGCAGACAACTAATACCTGCTTGACCATCTGTATTTGTGTACTGTTATTCCACCCAAGTACACAAGACTTCCTTTCTCACCATTTAGAATGAGAAATATTTGTGCTGTTGAATAGATTAATTTTTATTTCGTGGCCTGATGTCCATGACCCAGATTTGAGTTATAAACCTGTCATGTGTCAGGGCTCATTATGAACTGATTGCATAAGCTATTGTTACCAGGATAAATTTAGAATTCATCTGAAAATCACAATTAATCATTTGACCAGGTCTACAAATAAGGTCAGCCAATATCTCCTGTCTCTAAGTTCATGTATATTTAAGTTTGCTACCAGAGTTTCTTCTGAGTTTCAGCTGCCTTTATTTGTTTTATAATCAGAAATATCTCATTTCAGATTCAAATTACTTTGTCTAGTTAGCTCACTAGCTCAAGTATGTTGGCATGTCTTTTAAAGACTAGCATATTCTAAATATGTGCATAGACAATAAAGTAGGAAGATCTGAAATAATTACTATTTATATCCTTCCGTTGTTTTCTCAAAAACCAGTATTTTATACTTGGATATTGTTTTCAAGATGATTAAACTGACTCCTAAAATGTTTTTCCTAAAATGTTTTTGTTTTTTCAAGTCCAATAATGCTTCAGGACAATTTCCATCTGGTAGTAATAGTCCTGTTTATTCTGGAACATCTTGGTTTATATTATGCCTCTGTGTCACAAAATCTATTGAAATTATGCAAAACACCGATCTCTCTGCCAAAGTCAATAAAATTACTACTTGTTGAAGAAAACAGTAAACAACAGAACTTCATAACGATGTCATTAACACATCCTTTGTCAACAGTTGGGAAATCTAGAACATTCAAGAAAAATAGAGGAAAAAAAAGTAACGCTTTCAGCTCAGTTGCAGAAGTAATTATACATAAACTTCTAATGAGATTTGGTTAGAAATGCAAACAATTTTTATAGCAGCATTAGCTGCACAGCAGCATAGCAGCAGTAGTTCAGCATGTAGAGCTGAGGCTGCATTTTATCTATCCATCAGATAAACAGACACATTTTAAAGCTTTGTTAATTCTCAGACTTAGTATGCCACAACAGGCATAGATCTGAGTTGATCTTCAGTCTAGTTCAGGATGGTACAGCATATTTGGGACTTCCGAAGGGATTTTGTCCTACCCTGCATTTTCTGCTAGGAGCCAAATTCTCCTGCTCTTTGTGTTCAGAAAACTCCTAGGATGTTGTTCTGAAAGGGAATTATCTTCCTTTTTGTTGCAGTGGGACACCTGATGTCTTTTCCATGGGACAGCTCTTTTTTGGGCATCTTTCATCATTTAGCCTTTGCTTATGGAGAAATCCCTAAGGTAGCTGAGAAAATGGTATTTTGCACCCCGCAGCTGTTTGTTCCTGTCCCCAGACTACCTCTGGTTTTGTGCCAGCACAATCTTCTTCACATCCATTTGGTACAAAAAATAACCTATTCATGGATTTGTTTTTCATCCTGATCTGTTCAAATGCGTGACAATATAAACTTCTGCCGAGAACAGTGCAGCCATGGATGAAGTATGTTTGTTTAACTGGCAATGCCAACCAAGCAGCACATAAAGCACTAGAAAACACAGCAGTGTACTGAAGTCCTGATGGAGAGGTATTGCCTGAAAGTGGCATGATATGTTCAAAACTGAACTTACTAGGTTAGTTCTCAGAGTCTGCCTTCAGAAAATGAAGGGGGGTGTTGCTTTCCAGATTCATCAAAAAATAAATTAATAATAGCACTACAGAGGTGTGCTTTACCATAAGATACAGCTCACATGTAATTGTAAATGCTAGGCTTTAGTGAGACTAGTGTATATTAGGGATGCTACTGCTGCCCGCACCAAGCTTAACTGATCTGAGTGAACCAGAGAATATGTTCTACCTCCTTTTCTCCATGCTTTCCACTTTAAATCAGCATCTATGGCACTCCTAACGTCTTCCCTTCATCCAAGAAATTCTATTGGGTTTCACAGATGACAAACATAAATTAGTAATAATCTATTACATTAATAATAACCTCCTCATCCTGAAAATGGGCAATTTCCACAGCATGCACTATCACAATGTGCCACTAGATGGTACAACTGGATTCTGTCTGCACAGTTCTGCAGCTGCTCAGCACTCCCAGATAAAACCCTTCCGGTAAGCAACTAAATTGATTCTGGCTAAAGATTCTTAAGTCTACAGTTTAATTTAGAATTTTTATTCCAAGTGCATGCATCATATTCTTTGTCCTTTACAGTTAATTGTTATGTTCCAGAACTCTGTCTTCCGTGATGACTTTCCAAGGTGTACTTAGAGAACAAGGCACAAAACAGCATACTCTACAGGGTAGGTCCCACAGCTACCTAGTTAACACCTACAAAGTGATGAGGTATGAAAATTAAGCCACAGGATTTGTTTGTAGATTGTGATCCCCCGTGGAAATCACACTGCCTAGGAGGTAAGAGCAGCTACAAGAAATTTTTGCTCTGAAGCACCCTCCAGAGGAGCTACTGCCTCTCTGGGAAGGGTTGCCTTCCCTCTTGCTCTTTGGAAATGTACACGGAAATGGGGCGGGGGATAGGGGACATGACTGCCTGCCCTTCAGTGGCTTCCACAGGGATCAAGGAGAATAACAAGAATTTTTACACATAGAGCAATAGAAGATTAAAATTCAAGGCAGCAAGGGTACTAATAAGCAACATAATAGTTCAGAAGTAACTAAGCTGCTATAAGTAAACGAAATAAAGGCAGTGTAAAATGCCTAGAATTTATATTAAAAATTTTCATACAGTGTCTCAGAAAATCTAACTTGTATTAACCACAGAACTGAAAACCTGCTTGGATATGATAGATGAATGGCACATGCAGTGAAAAATGTCTCAAGGACTTTCAGCAAAAGAGAACATTAAACAGTGATTTCCAAAGTCTTGGAGAAAAGCCAAAGGAGAGCTGCAAAAATCAGGGGAAAGGAACAATATAACTTAGCATTGTTATCAGAGAGCCAAAAGAGAAATAAATGGAATAATAAATATACTAACTGGTCTAAAGAGAAAAGATTTAAAATGTCAGAGTGCACAAGCAAATAAAATGATGTAACGATACTAGAAAACAGACAGATAGCTAATAAAATGGACAGAAACATGCAGTCTATTACATCATAATAAACTACCTGGAGACAGCTATTTGACAAGTGAGATTTATTTAATTTGGGGGGAAGAAAAGCACTTTCCCCACTTGGAGTTTCCAAAGTTGCAGCAGACTTGCTGAATAGGTGGTATTGTGGGCAGAGCGGTCCCATGCAATGGTGTCTCCCCTGCCAGATAAGTATTAACTTAATCATCCACTCTTGCTTTATCTGCAAACACAGAGCTCCGGACTTCCCTGAATTAACCCTTGTTTGGCCTGGATAGGGGATTAAGATGGGAAAAGAACATCATGAATCATCAAGTTTTTTTCCACTGCTGTCACAAGCAACAATATCACAACTATTGAGAACTCCCTCTTAAAACAACCTCCAATGTTTGCCTTCTTTGGAAGACATTTCCAGAATCTCATACTTACACTTCATGTACAGCATAAATTATATCTTTGATTATATGCAGTGATCCCTGTAGTAAAACTGTCTTTTAGTATAAATCTCTGCCTTCCCTGCATCTATTCATTGGTGTACTTTAAGCCAGCAGTAATACCTTCAGTTACCCTTCATTTTGCTAAGCTAAACCACCCAAGTTCTTTCAGTCTAAGAAAATGAGCTCTCCGTGACCCTTAATCACCCAGGTAGTTTGAATTAATCTTCTGCAAGCATTAGTGAATGAGACTGCTGCACAATGCTCCAGAGGAAGCTCACTTGCTCCTCGCACAGGGGCACTCGCGCTTTGCTCTTTCTATTTGAGACATGTCTCCCTGGGGCAGCCGGGAATCCCGCTGGTCTCTCCCACAGCCTCGTCAGACACGATGGGACCGGCTGTCTAAACCTCACAGTTTTGTCCTCCTCTTTATTTTCCAAAGAATGGGACTCAGAATACTGAGAAATTTTTTTTTCACTAATCATATTGATTTTCAGTTTAAGACTTATCAGTTACCTGCTTTCTAACTAAATCAGTGTTTCACATCGGGTTTATATCCTTCTAGATTTCTCAAGTACCACGTCAAATATCTGGTATGCTACAGTGGCAACTATTAAGTGCATCAGCCCAGTCTTTTGATCACCACTGCTTAAGCACAGGCTTAAATATAGGCTAATCAGCAAAAACTAACTCCCAAATGACCATGTACTTGACATTAACTAAATTGTTCTAATTTAATTCTCTATCTTTTTTCTCAGGAATAGTGATAAATGGATAGGCCTATACTGTCATAACATCAGACATCTGGATCTTGACCAGTGTTTCAAAGATGACCAGCAATCATTGTTCATATCAAGAGAGCTCCTTTATCAGCCCTGTCCAAACTGGGGTTGCTGGGTATTCACAACTGATATGAAAGCTTTAGCAGATGTGACTCAACACTCCCCTGAGCCCTGCTGGAGTGGAAAGGATTTATTACATGATTAGCATATTAATACTTTCCTGCTTTTCCCCAAATACAGAATATAATGTTGGCCATTCCTGCCTATTTTTTTTTAAGTTGATTTCCATCATTCTGTCTATTTACTTTGGTATAATCTCTTTTCTTCATCTTGTGTTTCAAAAATGCATTGCTGCTGTCTGCAAGGCTGTAGGCCATACACGGGTCCCTTGGTCCCTTTGCTTTCTTAACACTTTTCTGCAATAGGCTGCCTTCTAATTTCTATTCATTATTACCAACTTCTCCTTTCTCCCATTTGTTATATAATTTTTTTGCTTCTGTCACTTTCTCTCTAAGCCAAACTGATTTTCCAAGCAAATAACTCTCTTTCTGTAGTGAGCTTTTTCAGTGCTCTTAAACAGTAGTCTACCTGCTTAAATTCTTCCTTGCAGAGATTTGATTCAGAATTGGTTTCAGTTTATGAAATTAGCCTTGGGGAAGTACTATCTATATTTAAAGTGTTTGATATCACTTTGGAATGCAATCCACTAGCAAAAATGTTCCAAAATACTTTTAACCCCAGCAGAGAGTTAAGTTATATGGAGTGAAAAATTAAGAGCCTTTTCCAATTTTGAATTAATGAGCCCACAGCTAGAACATTGTATACAGTTCTGAGTACATCCATACCAGACATCTGACTCCTGAAAAGACTTGGGGGAGAAAAAAACATCAATCAGGGCTGAGAGCATTTTTGAAGAATGTTTTAAATAATGAAATGCTTTTAACTGACAAGTAGAAAAGGAGAGGAATCAAACAAGTGCCTATATGTATTTTTAGGGAGATATGGTGGTTATAGGGTTTAAGTAGAAGATGGCAAAGAAGGAAGACAGAGGAAGAAAAATACTGAGATATACTGGATGGGGGGAAGGGAGTTGCTTGGTTCATTTAGACTGAACTAAGACTTTATATGCCACTTACATCTGGAACAGTTTTTCTTGGGCATGGAGGATGTGGACATGATGAGCAAATAGATGTTCCATCTTTTTTCTTGGTCTGTTCCTTTTCTTATATTCCTATTTTACTTGTTAAAGGTACTGGCTATTCCGGCAGCTAAGCTAATCAAGCTGGCTTGAACCCTCAGCACTGCTTGCCTGGATCACTTGCCTGGGGTGGAGGTTGTGAGATTCATGTATTTTATGGAGAGTAGGGAGCATAGGTAGTCTTCCATAGGGTACAGTCTTCTGGATTGGACACTGCTCATTTAATTCTATGACAAACCCTTACAAGATCAGAGGGCATTTCACCAGCTGCTTTAGAAACACCACCATGAAATTCAGAAAAAACACTGTCAGTTCCACAGACTCCCCCACTGGACTTTGATCCTACAAGACCTGTACAGCCCAAACTAAAGAACATTTTAGTCGTGCCATCACAATATCCCCATAAAAGAGACCCTAGGGGACTTCCACAGATCTGCTGTGGTCTTGTTCCCTAATTTGCACCCACTGTTCAGCTCCATTGCCTTTAAGGGGATTAATTTCAGCACCAAAATCACAGCTTACTCTTCTCCCCTTGCAACATCAGTCAATGACATATCTTAAGAAGTCAAATTATAAATTCATTATAACTAATGAGAAAACTACTTTTATTGTCTTAAACCTTATCTTGGAGGTACTCAGACAGCCTTTGCTGGGCATATCTAAAGCACCCCCAAAGCCGTAGGATGAAGGCTCAGGCAGACAGCTCCGCTCCTGCCGTACTAAAGGGCTGATGCCACCACAGAGCAATGCATTTGCAGGAGATGGAGCTTTCTTAAGGCTGTGTCCAAGAGCACATGAGAACACAACACAGGAGGTCTGGACCTCACAGATCTTGTCACATTCATTTAGAAATTCAAGGTGCCATTCTGCATGCTGGTGGTTAAGGCCCCTCTTACCACCTTGGGTAATGTTCCCATTGCTGTGATACCCTGCTGTGATTTCTAATGTAGTAAGAGTGTTTTAGTAGCCTACTTCAAGGAGTGGCTGATCATTTTTGTGCTTCAAAAGCCTGCACACATCTGGGAGCATTCTACACCCATGACAGAATTCAGACAACACAATGTTTTAAAAATTAAATTTAGCATATGCTTGTCAATGCCTGTGCACTCTGCTACAGTCCTGGAAGGCTTGGTACCTTGTTCCCAGTTCCCTGAATGCTTGCAGAATGGACTCAGTCTGCCAGGGAGAACTCCGCAGGTGCTCTCACCCTTCAGTGCACTCTGCACCAGGTGTGCTTTATACCCACAAACATATATTCTTGGAGATTTCAAATAGACAGGCCAACAAGTCATCATTTCTAATAGACTAGTTACTAATCTGTAAGTTGATCTTAACAGCAAGCTCATACATTAATAACTATGTTAGTATTGATGCTAGCAAACTTACAGTTACATCAGATTTAAAAGCCATTTACAGATACTGGAATTAATAGAATTGGTAATAATAATTTATTGTATTTTGAAGTATCAATGATGTCATTTTCATGTAATAAAGGAGCCTATTATATTCATTTTAAGGGTTTATATAATCCCCAAGGACAAGCATGTCAACATCTGACAACTGGACCATATTCTGTGTTCGCAGTCCATGCTATGCTCACAAGCACAAACGAGAACAAAGCAGAAGACACCAGCCAGGGAGGAGGCTGCCACACTGTGCAGCAGCTGTATTTGTAACATAGCAATGAAAGAAAGGAAAGAGCCATCCTTTCCACAGCTTTAAATTTGGACTACCTCCAGGAACGCGTAGCAGCGGGCAGATCTCAGCACCTCTCTTGCTCGTTGTACAGAAAGCTAGGGTCAAAAATTCTCCCTGAATGGCGAGGCAAACTGTGTGAGAACGTCAGACCCTGCTGCCAATGTTTTGCAGCAGTGCAGCCCCAGGCCAGTTGAAGACTGACATTTTACTACCATTCTTACATGCATTCCCCAACCTGGAAGCTTCCTCATGTATTCCCACCCTTGGCTGGCCTCCCACGACTTATTCACAGTAATAACATCTGTCACAGAGCAAACTCAGCCAAGTTGCCCCCAGCCTTCATATCCCTGACCAGTCCTTCCTTATCTGTCAGTATCAAGTCCACAGAGCACCTCACCTTGTCAGCTCTTCCATCACCTGTGTGAATAAGCTATCATCACTGCACTCCAGAAACCTCCTGATTGCTTGTGCCCTGCTGTATCGCCCTTCCAGCAGGTGCTTAAAGTTCCCCTTGAGGACCAGGGCCACCTTCTGGTTATCTGAAGGTCTCCTCTACTTCTTCCCGATTAGGTAACTTGTAGTAGACAGCCACAGTAGCACCGCCCATGTTGTTCTGCCCTCTAATCCTAGCCCATAAACTCTCATCTGTCTTATCATCCATCCTAAGGCAGAGCTCCATGCATTTCTTTTGCTCTCTCATATAAAGGGCACCTCACCATCCTGGTTTGTCCTTCTTAAGAAGCCTGTATGCATCTATGCGAGCGCTTCAGTCACATGAACTATCGCATGCTGTCTCCATGATCCAGATAAGATTGTAGCTCTGCAACTACACAGAGACCTCCAATTCCTCCTGTTTGTTCCCATGCTGCGTGTGTTACTACACAGACACTTTAGATGGGCACTCTTCTCATGCTGACTTCCCAGAAAAGGTATGAGATCTTCCCCCATAATGCTGTTCTGTAGGCACTTCCTTAGATACATACATACTCTTGGGGGGGGGGGGGGGGGGCGGTTCTGCCCTGTTTTATTTTTTTCGGAGTGTCTCCTTGAAATCATGTCATCCCATGCCCTTTGCTCGGCAAACCAGTCTACCACTTTCTCACTTAATGGGGGTCATCATCTCTTCCCGATGCCAAATCAGTCACTCCTATTTTAAAGCTCTCCTTAGCAGATTGGCCAGCCTGTTGGAAAAGATGCTTTTGCCCTACTTGGTCAGGTGGATCCCATCTTTTCTTAATAGTCCCGAGTCCTCAGAGAGGGTTCCATGGTCATAAAAGCTGAACCCCCTTTGTTGACACCAGCTGTGCAAACAATTGTTGACCTGCAGGATCTTTTCCACTCCTCCTCAAGCCCTTCTTCCTCACTGGGAAAACTGAGGAGAAAACCACCTGGGCCCCCACCCCAGAACAATGTAGTAGTCATGCTTTAAATGCTCCAGGTCTCCCCTGGCAGTATTGTTGGTGCCCATGTGGAAGAGCAGCAGTGATTAGTAGTCTGAAGTTTGTCTCTCCACAACATCCTGGATCCAAGTCCCTGGTAAGCAGCAAACCTCCTTAGACAGCAGGTCAGGTCAGCAGGTAGGGGCCTCCATCCCATGCAGGAGGAAGTTTCCCTCTACTGTCAGTCACCTCTTCCTCTTGGTGCTCCTGTGTAGCTCAGGCTCAGCTGGCATGGAGGCTTCATTGGAGAAAGCGCCCGATGCCTTGTCTGCTACCAGGGTACTGACTCTGTTCTGTAGCTGCAGATCTGCAGCTGTAGCCATCCTCCTGGTGCCAGGAGTCACAATCTTCCAGCCTTCACCATCATGGGAGTCTCCATTCCCTAACCCGATGAGCACAGACTCCGCCTGCCCCTCCTATAGGAATGCAGTCGCTTCAGCTTCCTGAAGCTGCAGGGTCTCAGAGAAGGTCCAGTTGATCTCTTTCTCATCATCTCTGATGCTGTGTAGGCTGCTGACCTCCTACCACAGCTGGTGACACATACCTTCCACCTATGCACACCTCCTGCAGGCAAGGAGCCTCTATCTCCCAGCCCCAGCGAAAGGCCCCAGGCACCCCTCCCCAGCCCTGGGACTGGAGAGCTGCACCAGCCCTCAGCAGCTCAGTCTGAGCCAAGGCTTCTGATGCACCAGGGACAGCTGATCCAGACAGTGGCGGGGACCACGACCCGCAGTGCACCACCACCACAGCTGAGCATGCATATGCTGCTCTGCGAAGGCTGCTGGCCCCCTTCTGCACAAATTGCTGCATCTACTAACTATACCCAGGAGCTGCACTCCAAGCCAGCTTTTCCATTGGCATCCACTCAGCACCTGCTGCAAGGCTGCCTGGCAGCCATAACAGGGCTCAGCTGGGACAAAATGTCCCAGCACCCTTTGTCCAGGAGCAGCTCACAGAGCTTGCCAGAAGCTGCTAAATCAGTTAGATCTTGCTAGAAGCAACCCCAGCCTTCCATGGCTATCCCTTCCCAAGAGCAGCACCAGGCACCCTAATGTTCCTCAAGAGGGTTCCCAGGAGTTGCCCAACAATCCCAGGAGAAGCTTCTAGAAGATCTTGAAGCGGAGCCAGGAAACTGCTACAGCTAGTGCTGTGTTTGTGGGCCGCCTCAGCTAGCCATGCTCTCTGGTCAGGGAGGAGGGCAGAGGGCAGCCCCTCTCACAGGTCTCAAATATTCTTCAGCATGAGTTTTAGCTCTTCAGTTTCACTGAAGATTAATGTATCAACAATAGAGCACAACCACAAAAATGACTTAAAGCTTAAAAAATCAAATGTAGCTGATGAGATTACAGCAAACTCTCATTGCACATGAATTGTCCGGAACCTCTGCCTTGTTTGCTAATAAAATCACGAAGCCCAAAATCAAGGTATGGCACAGATGATCCTCCGAAGCGTGCTGTCCTCTGCCTGCTACCTGCTGTCCCTCCTGCGAGGCTTGGCCATGAGAACACATAGCCCCAACACAGCAGCACTCATGGCCTTTGCTGTGGCAGCACCTTCTAGCTTCAGCTAATCCCAGCCCCTCAGTCTCCCAGGGAAGGAAGGACATCACTGCTGCCTCACTCCACAAAATGGCCAAAGCTGCTCCTTCCTGTGACAGTTATGGCGCCATTTCCCTGGCCCACAGACAAGGTTCTCTATAGCAGTGGCACCCACCCGACACAGCTGGGCTCTCCCCTGACCTCTGGTTTGGGGCTGAAGAGCCCCAGCATGAGGTAACTGTGGGTGTGGCCAGCCCCAGTGTGAGGTAAGCGGGTGTGGCAGGGAGGAGCACAGGGGCTGGCCCTATAGGGAGGCTGCAGCTGTGGGCGGGTGAGTGGGTGGTGGTGTGGGTCTTTGCTGGCTGGTCTGGTGTCTCCCAGGATGGCTGGCCGGAGGGTGGACTTTGGCTTGCTCTTGGAGCCTTTGGGCTTCATTAAAGTCCTTGAGTGGGTGAGTGGTGCTGGGGTAAGCCTCATTCTCCTCGTGGGGCTCCTCCTTCTCCTCCTTTCCCAGGCCTGGCTTTGCTCCTGTGTCTTAGCTGGGTAGGCCTGAAAAGGCATGTGCTAATGGGCTGCCTGCTCCCTGCCTTGTGTCGCTGGTGGTGGATGTTCAATACAAGGCTGCTCTTCAGCCAAGCCTTCTGACTAAGAGGGAAGAAAACAGTTCTGCAGACAGATACATAAAGTCTGTGTGTTAATTACAGGTTTGTCATAGCAATTTGTGCTGTTGTGTGTTCTGATTATTGGGGTTTAGGGTTTTGCTAGCAAACAAAGGGAAAATGAAAGCTATTTTGTCAAGCCAATGTGCAATACTCTGAGTGTGTACCTTCTAGCTACTCTAATCTGCAGTCGTGGATGTCTGAGGCTCCTAAAAATACTTCTCTTACCAACTGCAAGAAGTACTGCTCTGGCTTTTAGCATTCAAAAAAAAACCCAAACAAAACAAAAAAAAAAACCAAGCTAAAAAACCCCTCTTTCTGTAGAGCTAAGAAAAATATAAACAAAATGAACTTTCAAATGGGCTTTTGCTAGTGGTGTTGCTCATATTTTTGGATTAGAGAAACTCAATGTTTTCATTACCTCTTGATGTCACTTCATACTTTACCATTGCTAACTTTGTCCCTATTTCTTGCCTTCATTAGCTGTTTCAGCTAAATGTTGAGTTTATTTCCTTTGAGCTCTAGGGGTGTGCACTAATATGTCTATAATCCTATAGATTTTTTCCATCTTTGCTTTTGCCACATGTGGAGGCTTTCAAGGTGAAACTACCCTTCTAGTTTCCTGCAAAGGTGTGGTAAACAAAACAGTTACAGCTGCTTTTGCGTATCCATTCAGGTGAGTATTAGCTCTTCAGTTGTCATTCATACACTAATTATTTATTATTCACTTGTTTCCCCATCTGTCTCCCTATGAATATGTACTTTATATCTGAATGAACATGTGAAACCTTTGGCTTGCTCCATAGTAGCAATAAATAAATAGTTAGTTGTAATTGTTCAAAGCATTGTGGTTGTCAGTGCCCTACAGAAAGAAGTAGGTAGAAATGGCAATAGGCTGTGTTACTCTACCTTAAGCTCTATTCTAGTAGTGCATGAATGCTACAGAAGATAATTAGTAAGCAAAACAATACAATTAATTTTAACAGTATATTTCTTCATCAATTTGTAGTTGCTTTGGAGGCCCAGATAATCTTATTTTGGATGTGCCATCATAATACTTTTGTTCAAAGACTGAATGGAAAATACTTACTTTTCACTTTATTCCGCTATGATCTTGGTGAGAGTGTTGGGTAATAAACACTAAATACTCCACTGTTGTTGTTGTGCTCTTGTAGAGATAAGCTCCTTTCCTGAAGCACGGGAGGAAGGCTTCCTCTTTGTTCTCACAGCTGCACAGTTATAACAAGTGCAGTCAGTGTTCCATATGTGTTCAATAAGCATAGGTGTAGATATAGAAATGGCTTCAGAGGCCAGCTAGTAAAAACTACTACAGAACTATAGAATCTGGTCACAAAACCCAGCATTGTAACAGCACTTGGAGGGAAGAGTGGGAATCTGAAATGGTTCTGTGCTGGTCACTGAGTGGTTGCTGCCTGTCACACAGGTTTTATTGAACTTCCTGTGTTTGCATTTTCTTGTAGCTGTAATGCAGCTCAATGCCTTTCAAGTCCTGATCCCCACATTTAACTGCCAGTCTCTAAAATAATGTTGTTGTCTGCTTCCAAATCAAGGTTTCTTTCTTCATTTGCTCTAAAGATAAGATTAAGACTCTTCTCCTGAGGTTGCTATTGCACATCTCAATGTAGGAGGGGGAACGATCTTCAGATACCTTTGTGTAATATAACTGATATGTTATACAAATACAACTAGAACGCTGAAGCACTGTTATTGTGAAGCACGACTGTATGAAGTTTCCACTGTATAGCAAACTCTAACTATGTGAAAAATATAATCTTTGCAGGTTGAACACTGTTGTATTTAGTGCACCAGACCCAAAACGCTGTGGTGGTACTTGGACTGAGGTCTATCTCGTGGGCAACTTCTCCTCTTCTGCACAGTTCTTTGTTACGCTTGCAGTGTTGGTATTCCTCTACTGCATTGCTGCCCTTGTGGTATATATTGGATACAAGCACATGTATCAGCAAAATAGCAAGTTTCCACTAACTGTAAGTAATACTAAGATATTTTAATGTTTTGCCTTTTGAAACACAAACAGATGAGAAATACTGCTAATATAAGAATATTTTAATAACTTATGAATATTCAGTAGTTCCAAAAGTTAGATGGAGTGTGAACACAAGTATCTCAGACTAGTCACTATAGCACTCAGGCAGAAAAGAGGGCCCAAAGCCCTTGAACATCCATGGCATCATTCCTTATGATGTTATTGAAGCAGAGTGGAATGAAGTTCCACCTTTTCAGATGAACAGTGTCTTCACCACAACTTTTCTTTTGTATCATGTATTTCAATATACAGTTGTTCCATAGGTGGAACCTCCTCTGTTAGTCTCTGGGAATTTTCCCTGTGTAGAGCACCTGCTGTGCAGATGCAATTGGCAGAGGGAAATAGTTATCTTGTGAATTTTAATCACCTTAAATACCAAAGCCCTGATTCTCAGAATAAGAAATTTCAGAGTGTGCCCAGAAACATACCTAGCAACCTTTCAAGCCAAATTCCAGCATATCAGCTGTCCAGATTTAAATCCTCTGCTCTTTCTCCCGTCAACCCCACTTTACTAAACTGTGACTTAAATTTTTATAACAGAAGTGCTAGGCATCTGATTTGAGAAACTCATTTCTTACAAAGGATAAGATTGCTTATGCTTGATAGATGCAAAAGGCATACAGTTTTGTAGCTGATTATCAACATAGAATATAATTTGTGTTGTAATTACAACTTTGTTAATGCCTAGATTTGCTTGTGATCATTAGCACTAATGCAGTTATTTTGCTGATATAATTGATACTGACTCTTCCTTGCTCTCTTATGTACGTTCATGCAAATCTTTAACTTAATGATGAGTACTTCTCTTCTGTAGGACTTGGCTATCACTGTCATCGCAGCTTTTCTGTGGCTGGTCAGTACTTTTGCTTGGGGAAAGGCACTTGCTGACATCAAAATGTCCACCGGGGCCAGCATTATTGCAGGAATTGAATCTTGTAAAGCACCAGGAACAACTTGTCGTTTTGCTTCTGTGACCAGGATGGGAACTCTGAATGTGTCTGTGGTATGTAAGCTTTCCACCATACAGGTACAATAAACGTGTTAGAAAATAGCCAATGGCACCTGAGAGCCCTGTCTACTGATTGCATGTGTTACTTTGTGTGTTAAGATTGCTTTATGGGTTATCAGTCATTCAGGCCCACTAACACTGTGGTAAAACACCAACCAAATTTTTTCGTTAGAAGGAAACTTGTTTTTTCAAAGAAATTAAGAAAAACAACTTGTAGGATCTGTCTCTAGAGCTGTTAGATGCAGCACTTCCGGACACATTTGAGTGTCTATATTATTTTAAAGGTGCTCTTGGCTACAGACAGAAATATGTTACTGAGCAACCTAAGTGGTTTGACTGATACAAGTAAGGAGGAAACACTATGCTTCCTCCTCTGTCTTTTAGTGCTGAACCTAGCTTTTTAATCAACTGTGAGCATTTTTTACACATTAGATAGAGGTTTCTTGTAGTACAATGATATAAAGTTCATGTTCATAGAAAGAACTCTTTGCAGCTGGGTAAATGAGGCTTATTGTAAGACCTTCCTAGTGAATTCTGCTTTTTAAAACTCTGGCTGTTGTTCATTGGCTAGTAATAATTAATCATGTGCTCTGGACGTGCATATACAGAGGCACTGAGTGACTGAAAAGAATCTGTCTAATTCCATAAAAAGGATAAAGTTGACTATCTGATTTCCAAAGAAGTCTGTTAAAATAGCTTGTAATACTCTAAAGCATGTGGAAATACCTTGTCTAAATCAAAGGGGTGCCAAAGATAGCAGTTGCTTCTGGCTTGCCTTGAAGTCATATTCTGGCTTTAAAAAAAAAAACTCAACCCAAAAAACCCCACACCACCTTAATATCTCTTTTTTTTCTTAACCTACAGGTGTTTGGCTTACTTAATATGGTTCTATGGGGAGGAAATATTTGGTTTGTATACAAGGACACCAATCTGCACAACCAATCAAGCAGAATTTCTCAAAGACCAGGAATATATCCAACTCAAAGAGGAGTTTAAAAAGAAGGTGATACTTTGAAGTGCTTCTGCTTTTAAATCACACTGCCGAGAGCATGGAGCCATTAGGATTTATGTGAATAATAACTCATGATACTTCGTACAAACTTCTGTTTTGTACTATGGTTTGACATAAGGTCTTGGATACTCCAACTGAAGTGTTTGAATATCTCAAAATATATTATGCCTTTCAAAGTTGTGCAGCTTTATTACAGCTTTTGAAGAGCAAAATGTTGAGGTTATCTGGATGCTGACCCTTTCAGGTTCTTGAATTAGTCTCGTAGGAGGGATGGGTGAGAATCAACTGTGTTTGAGTTATTGCTGCAACTTCTTTAGTTCTAACAAGCCTTGGCTGAAAAATTAAATGTAAATGCAACTAGGGCATGTGAAAATGCAGTTTGGCTCCTTCGTATCACTGATACCTTGCAAAAGCCATCTGAGTAGAACTCATAGCTCTGCCAGAGTTGCAGCCATCACTTGTAGGTTTCCAGATATTCCATTTGGATTACTGTATCTAATCTGCTGACAGGGCTGTGTGGAAGGATGTTACTTCTGTGTTTAATATGTTGTTACTATTTAATGGCTTGGGACAATCTCTGAACAAGATGATGGCTTATAGTTTCACTATAAAATCATTTAACAAAGATAAGAGTGTGTATATGTGTGCAATAGATGACTTAGATACTTGAAGAAAAAAAAAAACCCAACTAAAGGATCACCCAAAACTCTTACAGATACTGTGGAAATCAAACCTGATATATTCTAACTGCTAGTGTCTGGGCTTCTAGGAATTCCTTTTGAGGTGCATGAACAATGCTTGTTTGTGAAAGGACATAACTGGAGATGTCTGAATAAGACTAAGTCTTCATTGGTGTTGTTCAGCTTATTTATTGGGAGCAATATTTGGTTCTTCTAATGTGGGCTTCTTTAAGATATCTGACTCTCCGTGAATTGCCCAGAAAGAATGTTTTTGTATTGACAAATCTAAAAAACAAGCTCTTCAGCTTTTTGATTTAAACTGTTTGTGATGAAAATAGACATAATAGTGTGTATATAGCATAAATACTAATTGTTCAGTGAGCACAAGCTACTGACTTTCTGAGAGCAAACTTGCAGTCCAAAGAGTCTAATAAAATAAGTATGACTGTTTCTGAAAGAATGTGCTTTTGAGTCCTTACTGCTGTAACAGCGATGCAAGTGTATTGGCTTTGTAGCTTCTGGGACATGGCTTTAGCTATTGCTGACCTTGCTGGCTGAATGAGTTATCTGTTCTACAGAAGGGTTTTTACGCTAATGCCTTGGTTTTTTTGTAGAGAGGTCTATCTATCACTCCTGCAGGCTTAAAGCTGCCTGGTGCTGCCCAGCACTTCTTTCTGTCAGCCCAAAGTTGGGGCTTTTATTACTTATAACTGTCCAAAACTTCATTTGAATTTCCTTTTGGAAGAAGTAAGAAGTGCAGTGTTCAAGTGTCCTTTTCTGAAAGCATGCTCTTCTGTTTCTTTCTTGTTCCTGGATAAGGGATTTAAAAGAAATGAGCTTCTGCTGTTTAACAATACTAGCTGCGTTACTGCCACAAGAAAGAAGGCTTGCCTTTTCCCAGTGGTTACTCAAGTAGCAAGTATTATCCTACCTTACAAAGGACTCTTGAGGAAAGAAAGGTAAGAGAAAAGCAGTACTGGGTTCCAACTCTTGCATCAAAAGTATGGCACTCAAAATCATAATGTAGTCTTCTCAGGACCTTCCCTCTGTGTTCTGGACCTTCTGCAACCCAAGACCAAATTCTCAGCAGGAGAAGACTGGGGCATAGGGTTTATCATTATCACGATGGGCAATATCATTCTTGTATTCTGAAGTGAGATATGAAACCAGTTACTTCTATTATGGGTTTGTTTGGGGGTTGATAGCAACACTGGGCTTTGATCTAAAGGGCCAATGAAACACCAAATGGTTTTGACAATAAAGTGTCTTTTAGCTTCACGCTCAAAGGTCTTTAAGCAGATTGGTGTTAACACAGTGATTAACCCAGCTTGTTTCCACATCCTTGCTTGGGTAGATGTTGTATTTGAGTGGGGCAGGGCATGTGCATTTTTCTAGCAGTCCCGTGCTGTTTGTGCTTCCTTTACCATCAGAAGATGAATTATGGCTGGGGAGTCTTCTGTCATCTCACTGGTCTGAACTGGGTCTTGAAGCTTCACTGGAAGTATTGATGATGAAAGACGAGTGTGATCTTCTCTTTTATCTCTGCTGGGGCCCTACCCAGCAGAACTGCACTGAGCTATAAAGGTAGTGTGGCTCTTGTGGAAAGGCTGCGTATGTATCAATTACAATGATTTGGTGTTAGCTAACATAGAATACGAAGCTTTTATTGAGATTTAAAGTACTGAGTCAGTTGATTGTAAATATAAGGAGGTGTTATTTTGATAGTGCTCTTGCACTAGCTATTCTCCTGCCTCGCAAGAACCCCTGCTGACAACGACTTCTGTGGTGTCTTTTCTGACCTTTTTGCTTGCATCAGTTCCATGTTCCAAATGCTAACTTTAGACCTGAAATCCTCATTCCTCCTTGAAGTGAGTTCATTTATTACTTAATGCTGCCCTGAACTGACAGTTGTCACAGATGGCTTGTTCTGTAATGTTATATCTATATCACTATGTGTAGTAAGGAAGAGAGGGACAGAGAAGAGTTGGGGAAAGAAAATTGTTGCTGCACATAGGACTTTCTTTTTTTTTTTCCTGGTTTTGGTTTGGTTGGTTTTTCTTTTTTGGCAAGTCAAAACTATTGGACCTTCTCTGTTGTTCTCTTCTTAACAGAATTATAAACACCTGAGATAAAAAGCTCTGTGCTGTTTCATCATGGTGAGCTATGACAGGATCACTGGTACAAGGTTACGTAGATCAATATTTATATGTTCTGGTAATTCTATTACTATATTTTAAATTTCAAAGCTAGACCTGAAGCAAGTTATTACTTGTCACCTGATCAAAGTTAGCACTGCTTTGAACAAGAGGTTGAACCAAGTTTTGGTTGGTTTTGGGTTGGTTTGTTTTTTTGTTTGTTTTTTTTTTTAGAGGTCCCTTCATTCTAATATTTTTTTTTCTAACACCCGATGGGCTGTTGTTTGCCTTTGCCCCTTGTTTTTTTGTCTTTTAGCCAGAGGCTCCCTGTCTGTGTCATTGTGCATGCTTTATTTTAAATATGTATTTCATCCTAAAATGTAAAACCTCTATGAATTCTCATATTGCCTAAGAAAAAATACTGCTAATTATAGATTAAGTTTTTCAATCTCTTATTTCTGAAATTTAAGTTTACACATGATGTGGCTAAAACTTTTTTAATTAACCTTTAGTATTTTTAACAAAACTATATTCTTGTCTTTGTAGTATGTGCTTATCTACCAAGTGAAGCTCCAGCTCTACGACAAACTGACTTTGTCACAAATAGCCCTGTTAGAGCCATTGGGATGGCTTAGTTATAAAATGGTAATTGTGTGTATTTTTGCACACATGGGAGCAGGAATGGATTAGATTAGTATATGCCTGATTGATGGCTAAGGTCTAGCCAACAACTGAAACAGAGTTGGAAAGCTTAGCACACTATGACTGATTGTTCCAACAAAAACTTAAATTTCATATGCACTCAAAGAGACATTCCTGTTTTCCATAGGGCTGAAACTTTCCCTTACACTTTTTGTAGATGAAACAAGTGCATCCCATCCCCAGAGTGCTTTCCTTCAGAAGACAGAACAAATACAGCAGGAAGGACTATAGCTGGTAAAATATAGGCCAACAGATACGTGGTTATGTTTTGTAGAAATTAAAGCTACGTATGTGATACCACATCAGGTATCATGTGCATGTTCTATATAGCTAAACAGTAACAGCATCCTGGCTCTGCAGGCTAAGGTGAATGTGATGTGTAGTCCACAGCAAGCAGGGTTTTGAAAAAGAAAAAATAACCACATCCCCTTCTGGTTCATTAGGATAAAGCTTGTTTTCCTTCACAAGGGGGAGGGACTGATGCAGAATACTGCTAGCTTTGATGTCTGCTAGAGTCCTGCAGCTGAGATGAAATGGAAAGCATTGTGTAGCAGGAGCAAGCAGCTGCTCTCATTTACCCTGGACACCCACAAAGGGCTGAGCAGCCTTTGCCTTTGAATTGACATCACATTCACACTGGCAGCACCAAAATACTCAGTGTCTTATTTACTCATGAGAGTGAGGGGAGGAAAAAAAAAAAGACTCTTTGACTGATTTACCAGCTTTATCTTGACTGCACAAGAATCACTATTGCTATCAGGAGATGCAGTGCACTTGATCCCTCTGTATTGAGGGAACAAAGGGCCTGGAACCCTGCCAGGTCTCTATAGGCAAGGTATCCTCAGCTGGCAACAATCTCTCTTGCAGCCGTCAGTGGAGCAAGCTCATGAAAATCCTCTCACACTGCATGAATTCTTCTGGTAGCAGGCTACAGTTATGCAGCTGTAGTGAGTGAAATGAAGTATGATGTGTGGTGTGATACTAGAGAGAGGAATTGTGATCAGAACCCCACAGCAGGAGGAAAGACTGGATGGTGGCAGTGAAAGAAAATGAAGCTTGGTGGGGGTCGGTGTGGGATAGCAATAGAGAACTCCATGGCAGAGAATAGAATCCCATCAGCATTAGCAAGTGTGTAAGGAATCAAGTAATTTGTGGTTTAGGGTGCTGTGACCAGTGATCTGGGGGGCAGGCCTGTGTGACAATGCTAAGAAATATACATACTGTGTGTGCTAACTTCCAGAAGGGTCCCCGCCGTGGGAGCTAGTGTGGTGTCAGTGGTGGCTGAGAGCTGTGCCACCAACCTAGAGGAAAAGCCATAGGAACTCAAGCCCAAGAGATCTGACAATGTCAAATCTCCAGAGGCCTGTGCAGACAGTGCTGAATGGAGTCACTCCGGGATCTGTATTGCTGTGACCACTATCACCCCAGCAAGCAAACCCATCTCAAACACAGTCTGGAGCCAGGACACCAAAATGCCAGCTGGTGGGTCAGCAGTATTAGTAGCTTATATTGTACTATAGCTGAGCAGTGTTGTGATGTACAGTGAATTCATCAGGGCTCTGTCTCTGCTTGCACACCTCCTATTGCTAGCAGCAGAAGGTGTAGGTGTGTAGCTTTCACTGAAGGCAAGAAAGAGGATGGGTGTTGCCTTCATGTGAAGAGCTGTGACACTGTGGGTTCATCACCTGCTCAAGGATACAGTGTAGCTACAGACTCTTTATTTTCCCCTATCCCCTAGAACTGAGTGGCTTGTAAAGCTGGGCAACTTGGCTATGCTGTGCTGCACCATGTTGGTTCGGCTGCCTGCCCTGCTGCAAACTCCTGGGGAGCTGGTAGGGTAGGGTATCTCACTCTTGGAAGCTGTCTAAAGATAATCCCTGCTGCTTTCACAAATGCCTGACTCTCAAGCAGGTCATGACTGCACATCAGATGTTCTGGATCATCCTGGATCATCTACTTTTATTTTTGTGGCAGTACTTAGGATGTGTGTGTTCCTAGCAGATTTGCTATATAGCCTAAAGCAAAGGTGTTGTCACAAAGTCAGAGGTCAGTTTTTGCTGCTTAGTCACCTTTAGATATTAACCTGAATAACAAAATTATTCAAAAGAATGCTACAGAGTAGGAGGACATGCACCCCTCCTAAATACTAGTGAATGAGGCTGTTTCTTTTAAGGTTAAGATCAAGTCTGCATATGCTGGCAGAGTTGTATTTTAGAGCCTGACTCCAATGTGGAATCCCCTTTTCTGGCATGTCAGGTGAATCCAGGTGTGCCCTTAATAACACTGCCCTCCTATGGACACTCAGTTTTTAGAGCAGGGAAAAAGAAATCAAAATTTCTGACTTGTGTTTTTAGAAGCTTTCTTTATCCTTTTCACTTGCAACATCCGAAAAGTTGCCTGCGCTCGGTAGCATTCCTCTTGTCTGGGTATTTCATTCTTCACCTTGAGTCAGGAAGGCAGCAATATAGAGCTAGGTTGTGCTATCCTTAAAATTTGTGCCCATATGGACACAGTCAAAGGTTTTGCCCTTTGTTTCAGGGCAAGCACTCTAGGACCTAGAGAAATCTGTGCTAACCCTGACCATATTTTTCTTGCTTTCTTTCCTTAAGAAAATCTGCCTCAGCCAGATCCTATTCTCCACTATCCATGTCTTCAGATATTGTTTCACTGTGGATCCTGCTTGGCCAACACAGGAACTCCCCGCCCCCCCCCCCCGCCCCCCCCCCCCCGCTTTTTTTTTCTCTCCTGAACCAAACCCATGATACTCAGTAACATTTCAAAGTTATTTTTCTAGCTGATTCTAGGTAGGTTCCCTCTTGTTCTGCTACACCAGCACTCACTGCAAATAGTGGGGATGTATTTGGGCAGCCAGTTCTCATAATCCATCCCCTGTTCAAGGAACCTGATTGATTGCTGTTGCTGCCTGTGCCCCACAAGCAACAGGTGGTTTGTACTTACATCCTGCCAGTATCTGAGCAATTCCTCGTTTATTCATAAAATGTCCCTCTTTTCTTGTCTTGTGACTTAATGTTGGTGCTGCCAGCTGCAATTTCTTCTTACCTGTCTGCTCGGCAATTTGACTTAATGCAGTCATCCAGGAGGCTGTATACTGATCCTTTACTCAGAATCTGAGTAAAAGGTGGTGTTAGCACAAGCTCTAATCAATTTGCCCATTTAATTTCAATTCAAAGTGTGAAATAGTTTCTAAAAACTGCACTCTACTCTACAGCTGTGGACCTTTGCTTTCTGTGACCCAAGATCAGCAGCTATCAGTCCCAAGTCCCCTGGGTCACTTCTTGTCTTGTAAAGCAGGAGTAAGTCTTACCCACTGCACCCCCTGCCTTGGCATAGAAATCTAACCGTTGTTACACATGCTGCTGTTCCCAGCTCCTTTTTCTTTTCCCATTTATACATATCATCTTCCTCTGGTGACTTCAAAACTAATTCTCCACCACTTTCTGCAGATATAGCAGCTATTTTTAATTTTTGCATCCTGATCTGCTTTTGCAAGCATCTAACTTTAGCTTCACATTTAATATGATCAGGTTCCCCTAGAGCTCTCCTTTGCTCTAGGGCAAATGGCTGCACTGTGAATGTTAATCCTTCTCCTGGATTCTGCTGCCTTCTGCTTCTGTGGCTTTTCTTTCCCCTTTTCTGAATTGAAAATACTGTATTTCATTACTACCTTTTTAAGTCACTAGACTGTAGTACTTTTCAAGTCTCTTAGTATTTTCTTTTAAAACAGTTTTCAGATCAAAGCAGTTATTTTCTGCTTTTACTCTGGCTCTGTCACCACAAAATGTTTTAGCTGCTTCCACAACAGTCACAGTAATACAGGAATTTTATCCTCAAGTTTTACTTCATAAGCTCTACAATAACTAGAGAATGTTTATTCTATATCGTCCCTGGTCCTATGGGTTGAAATGAAACATCCCTTCTTCCATGGAGAGGTGCCTGTAGCCTTGAAGTTCTTGGGGGTTTTTTTTTGTTGATTCTTTTTTATTGCTCAGATCTTCAGCTAGAGCAGTTAGTATCACTTGGGTGGCATTAGTGGTTTGTCAAGGTCTCTTCCTGCAGTGACATAAAGCTTGGTGTCCAGCTAAGAAACAAAGGACTTGGCAAACTGCAAAGGACACGTGCTGGCTAGCTAATGAAAAAACATATTCTCTGGGGCCATGCAACATCCTAGACTGAACACAGCAAAAGGAGGCTATGATGCCTTCAGACTGAAATTGAACTATTCTTACACAAGGGCTTCATGGAGTATTGCATCTCAGGAGCCTTCCCCTGATCAAAGGGGCCAGCATTGTCTTTAGGCTCTTTACTGACACGGAGCACTTCTGGAACAAATCATGTTTACACCATGGAAACAGCCTGCAATCCAACCAAACATTTCACTTTGAGCTGGCCAGCAAGGAAGAGATCCCCGATCAGAAGCAGAAGAGGAGAGAAAAGAATGCAATATGGTAATAGTGGATCCAAAGCAGAAAAAGAGAGGGATACAGTCCTTCAAGCTGCAAAAGCTCAGAGATGAACTCAGGGTTATCGGAGGTTCCCAGTAGTGACTGGTATGCAAGGCATCTTCACAACAGTGTACAAGCAATGACCCCAGGCACAGCACCAGCAGTACCCCTGGAGTGGATTCATGCAGAAATGGCCATGGTACTCATAGGGTCTCTTCCCAGAAGATCATGAACACAGGAAGTTCAAGCAGTTACAGTTAGAGAAGAAAACAGTATGCGCCAGTAGAGGAGATGAGGGTGATTATTTTTAGCTTTAGTTTCCACAGAGACTGTGCATCAAAAGTAATAAGAAAGGACTGGCAGGCACAGGAGGCTGTGTGGTTTGCACTCAGCTCCATGAAGAGCATCTCTAGGGTGAAGGTAGACCAAGAAATGAATTTAAGAAATGCGTTGCTAAATCAAAAAAGCCAAAGGGCCCACATTCCTATTTTGTCTTGAGGCCCTGAAAGCTCTTAATCAAGGAAGTAGTTTAATTTTGAACTTTACTGATTGGCTGTTTTTATATGTGGCCAATGTTGGCACTTCAGAGCTTTTAACCTTGCTGGAAATAGAGCAGGAGTGCTTGGAACCTGGAAGATCTCTACTTTCTTCTTAAAAAAACAGGAATCTGTTCTGTGCGCTGTGCAGTTACTTGTATGGATCTACAGCAAGTGCAATAGGCCTGTCACTCCAGACCGAAGTTTTACCTGCCATGCATTAGTGCTGGTGCCCCAAAATGGGCACAAATGTGAAGGATCAGTCCCTTCAGGATGAATCCCCTGGGGGACCATTCAGTTGCAACCAGATGTCATGATTTACAGCTAGCAAAGCTGAAAGGATAGCAAATCTTCCAGGCGAGAAGAGCCAGCAGAGTGATTACAGCTGAGTTCTGGCTGGAGGCACTCCGGGGCTGGCTGCTGCTTTATCTTACTAAGTGGGTAAGTTCATGCTCTTTTAACCTGGGGAGAAAGCTTCTGGTTCAGTGATGGGGCAGGATCTCTTCAGGAGCATGTAAGAACACGCTATTGGTTCAGCCCTGGCTGTGTGTGAGGAAATCCCTGGGAGCATCCACCTTTGTGACTTACCTGTCAGAACAGCACTGAAATATTGGCCTGAAACATCTGTCACTTTAGTCCTTCATTGATCATCTGAGCTGGCTCCCTCACACCAAGCACGACAGCGATGGGGAGAAGGGATGAAAGGGTATAAGGTACCAGCTACAGCTTTTCTGGTCCTGAAGGGTACACTAAAGCTGGTTAGCTGTCAGCTGTCCCATGGAGACTACCCACCCAGTGCAGGCAGCCAGGGAGTGTTACACCAATGCTCTGCTTGCTTCCCCCTTCCCTCTCGTCCCCTCCAGAGCCAGTGGGGTAGGTAGGACCTCAACACCACCTAGCATCAGGCAAAGTAGTTGGGGAAATTCCTCACTGAGCTTGATACCTCGCTGTTGGACATTGTCAGGATTCTGGTCTTTGGGCAGGCTCAGAAGTGCATGTTCAGGCACCTGGGAAGGCTTTTGGGGCAGTGATTGACAGACTAAGGTCTCCAACTTCTTCAGACAGTTTCAGAGCTGGGTAGCAGCTGAATAGGTGAGACTGTATATCGGGATTTCAGTCCTTACCTTTTAATCTTTGACAATAAGTAAACACTGCTGTCTTTCTGTATAGGGAATAGGAAATACCTTCTGACAGAAGGTTGCTGGCAGAAACTGGTGTCCATTTTGATCTCTTTGAATGCTGCCACTTTTCTGAACTTCTGAATTGCTTTCTCCCCACCCTGGAATTCTGGGGGTGTCTGATCTTGTAGATGCTTCTGCCACAGGCTGCATGCTCTCACATTTGTAAGACCATTCCAAAGCAAGCCAGCAAGTACACTAGATAGTTAGCCCTGGTTGCTGGCAGTCAATGGGAAAAGCCTAGCCTCCTCTGTAAATATTGGTGAGGTAATACTGCTTGCACGAAGTGGGAAGACATGGTCAGGCTGGATATTGCAGAGGAGCATTCAAGAAATTCAATGTGAAAATGGATTGTATTCAATTCCTTATCGCTTTGCTGTCCGTGGCCGTGCAGAGAAATGCCGGAGCATCCTTCACTGCCTGCTGGTTGCACCCAGTCTGCATGGATATGAAGGAGTAGTCGATGAAGTACAGCAGCATCCATGCTGTGGCTTACATAAGTAGTAAGGAAGGGTTTAATTCAGTGTGGTGAAGGGAAGAGCTCAAAGAAAACAGGCTGCTCGATCATTCCAGAAACGACCCGGTGTGCTCCGCAAGAAAATTAATCCTGTAACGGGATCATCTCTTTCTTGAACCGCCTACGGTGTTACGGTGCCTTAGTGCCCCGGCTGTTTTTTCCCTTGTTTTTCTCGCATTTACTTGTTTCTTCTGCCTTCGCCCTCCTGGCCGGGCCCCGGCCCCCGGCGCCCCCTTCCCGCTCCGGCCGGGGGGCGATGCCGCGGGCGGAAGCCGCCCCCTGCCCGCTCCGCGCCTCCCGGGGCCGCCGGGGGTCAGTGTTGCTCCGCCGCGGGCGCGGCGCGGCGGGGGCGCGGAGCTCCGGCCGCCGGCGGGGCTCGGCGAGCGGCAGGGCCGGCCGGCGGGAGCGAGGCTCGGCCTCGGCCCTTCGGGCACGCCGCAGCCGTGCTTCTGCGGAGGAACCCCGTGCCTCGGTTCCCCTGTCTAAAACGCGGCGCGGCACCTGCCTGCCTCTTCGTCCGCAGCGCCCGGGGACCCTGGTGGGAGCCTTCAGCGGCCTGCTCACTGAGCGGATGGCAGAGACCCCCTCTTTGCTATCGCTTCCAGGAATTGCAGGAGAGGAGAGGTGGCTAGAGCAAGCAGGGATCGGGCCAGCAAGGGGGATGCTGATGCTTCGCCTTTCCCCGGGGCCTGCGTGGCCGGGCGGGCGCGCGTTGTGCTGGCAGCCTGCCTGGCCCTTGTCGGAGGCCGCGCCCAGAGCTCTGCCAAGCGTGCGGATCTGGCAGCTTGCAGGCCCGCCGGCTCTGCTGCTTACACGGACGGGCACCGGCCCACAAACCCTCCCGGAGGTTCATTTGTGCTGGGATACGCACAGCCCCTCTGGAAACAGCCCGGTGTCGCGGCTCGCCAGCAGGCAGGGCGCTGTGGGGTGAGCCCGGCGTGGGCACCCGGGCGGGGCAGGCTGTGCTGGGCCCGGTGAGGCTAATCCAGGTAGGTCCTGTGCAAGCACAGCGCTGCCGCTCCTGTCTGCGTGGCCCCTGCTAGTGTCCATGGGAAGGAATTGAAAATCAGACACAACTGCACGGCTGGACCAAGCTTTGCCTTGCCCATGTCATTCACCAACTGCTTTTTTCAAGCTTGGGAAGATAAGCAAGGGCCTTGCCTCAGAATCAAATCCCAGGGGGTTCGTTGACCTGTGGCAGTTTGGTACCAGAGAACTGCTGAGCGGTGGCATCCTTGAATAACATTCAGAGTAAGATCTATTCACCTACTTTGTTTTCAAGTGTGTCTTTCACTCAATAACATGGAGCTTGCTGCAGAAACTCATTGGAGCTGGTATTTGTCATCTTCAATCTCCTGGCCAGGCCCGTGCTTTTTTACCTGGCTGCTTTGAAGCACATCTCGTAACATGCTTCCAGATTCAGAATGACCCCAAAGGCAGGTCCCAGAAAGCAGCCTGCAGACCTCAGAGTGCTAACAAAGCATGGGTGGTGCCCCATCTCCTCCTGGGATCTCAGCAGGCAGCTGCAGAGCTGGGTTGAACTCTGTGCTTAGCTTTCTGCTGATTTTCAGCTTCCTTGGGCGCTGGGGCAGTGACACGGACCTGCCCTCGCCTGAATAACCTGGGCTGAGACTCAGCCCATCTACCTTTGTGTGTGTGGTGTGTAGGCATTGATATCTGATCTAGTCAGCCAGAAAGAGCTGCTTTTAGGGCACAGTTCATCTGACCTATTCTAGACATATGTCTGCTTTGCAATAAGTCACCCCCAAAGTGTCTCTTTCTCCCCAGTGACTACACGGGGAGCTTTCAGTGACTAGCTCAGACAAGGCATGTGTGGGTGAAGCCCAGCGGGTGCCGAGCCTGCGTTCAGCCTTTCAGCTGGAGCCTTGCAAAGGCTTGTTGTGGTTGGGGGATCTCAGACAACAGATCAGCCGGGGTATGTGCAATATGCAGTTGTGGCTGCTTGCTGTTAAAATGGTATTTCCATTATGGTGTTGCAATCTGGGTCTCATAAAATAACCTAGCAGCTAGATTCTTTGCTCAGGAGAAGGAGGCTTGTTCCCCTTGTCTGACCCCCCTTCTCTGAGGGGGTCCAAGCCCTATCTCCTGCTCCTAGTGAGCAGTCACAAAGTGGCAGCCTCCTGGGCAGACATTCTCCATCTCTGCAGCTGAAACTCTTCTGTTGTGTAGGTCTCTTGGAGACCATGAACAAATATGGTATCAGCACTTTTACATTCTTTGATATAAATGAAGTTATATGGCCAGAAGCTGAGACTTCTGATGTTTATTGCAAGTGCTATATATAATACCAACATGAAAGCAGAGCATTTATGCATTAGAAGTACATTAACTTTGGAGGAAAGCACCAAAAAAAACAGTAATATATTCACACATAAACTAATGGGGGAACTAGACCCAGTCAGGAAAAGTGACCTATGCTCTTTCGTGATCACTCTTGAAACTTCCAGATCAATGTTAATCCAAAGGTCTCAAGGCACTTCAGAGATATGTAATAGCTGGAGACACAGCAATCAAAAGCGGTGGCAGAATTCACACTGATTTTTGTAGACTTTGGATAAAATTAATGGGTAAGGTGTAACAGGCAGCTGGAGGTCAGGAACTGTTGCCCCCAGCCACTCTGCTTGAACCACCAGGTGCCTTTCTTCCTCTTCTAGTCTCAGCTTATTGGTGTCATTACTCTAAAATAAATGGCACCAAAGTTCACACCTTGTAAATGTAGGCACAGAGACTAACAGAGCTGTGGAAAACTAGAGAGGCTGTTACCATCATCTACTCTGACCCTCTACAGTACACAGCAGCCATTCTTGACTTCTGAAGTCTTCAAATGATGGAAAAGCCTCACAGTCTTAGCTAATTGTTCCAATAATTAAATGCTTTTATTGTCTGGAGCCTGTACTTAATCTTTGTTCTCAGTCCATCTAGTGGCAGTTTTTGACACTGAATCTCTGTTCTCAAAGACACTTCTGACTGACAAAAGTACAAAAGCTGGTTTAACAATCAGATGAGGTTTCTAACATTTAAAGCTGTACTGCACAGCATAGGTATCATAATCTGTATTATATGAAACAATGCATGTTTCTTTTACATATATTCAAAGTATCTTTTCATATATTGTTTCACATAATATGCAATAAGTGTACATCTAGGTCAGTCAGTTCTGTCTTCTCTGCTTCTGGTCTATCAAAGACAGGCCAAAGAAATGAATGGTTGCGCTTCGGCTCAGTGAGACCTGAATTCATTCTTTATTCCTTCACAGGGAGGAAAGTCAATAGTACTAGGGGTGGCTGACAGGAAAA
This sequence comes from Morus bassanus, assembly GCA_031468815.1. NCBI lineage: Eukaryota > Metazoa > Chordata > Aves > Suliformes > Sulidae > Morus > Morus bassanus. Next base: position 69,799,607 of record CM062571.1, read on the forward strand.
TTGTGCTGCTTTTGCATAAAGCTGATGCTCTGATAAAGCCTTGTCATTCCTTGATTTTATAGATCCTGAGCAAGGAAAGTACTTTTGTGCATGGCCAAAATAAGGTCTTACAGTGAAGATAAGGATGAAGAATTATTTGGAGCTGGAAATCAGCATTGCCTATACTGAACCAAGAGTGTGAGAAAGCACATAGCTGTGCTTTAGGGTCAGCATACTTGTTTCCCCATGCAGCAGGTTGCATGGGACCCACAAGATGCCTTCTCTTGCTTGAGCCTGCCCTCCAAAAGGCTGAGTGCGCCAGCTAAACTCACCTCAACTGCATGGAGGCATCCTGGACAGTATTAGCTCTTAGATCTGGCAGCTCTTAGACCCATGCTGCCTCTTGGTAGAGCTGTCAGTTGTCCGGAGGTTAGAGTATGTCAGCATCACTACAAGGTTAGTTGCTTTTCACCCAGCTGTTGGCCAGCTGTGGGAGACTACAGCACCAGCAGTGTTGGCCGTGACAATGTGTTTGCATACGTGGATGCTCAGAGCATGCTGTAATACCGTGTTATGCTGTTGTTGGGTTTTTCTTGTCCTGAGAAGGAAGGCAAGAAGTTTGTGCAGTTCAGCAGCAGGAAGAGCAGTAAAGAAAAATGAGTTTTCATCCATCTCTTTCCAGGTTTCCTGTCTGAAACTACCACCTGTCTCTGCCTCCCCTTAAAAAAAAGGTAGTTATCTCTTAATCACAACAGCAGAATGAGAGGAATCGAGGAAGCAGCGTGGTTGCCCTAGAGAAATGCCCAGGAAAATAAATACAAAAGCCTGTGTGTCATCCTGTCATGAAAACAATGCAGTTAACTACTTCAGGTAATGACGATTTAACGTTTGTAGGTGCCAGGTGTGCCTGTGGCTAGCTTGGTGTCAGAGTGATAGAAAGATCAGAGTTACAGCAGTACTACCAGTTACCGCAGAACTTCTCTATGTCACTGGAACACCACCTGCATAGAAATCGAATCCATTGTATTTATAGCAAATGAATGCAAACAATGGTGGGTTGGAGCTCTGAATGTGTGACCAGCCCTGTTGGTGCTGGAGGTTAAACAACACTATAACAACCACCACCCACATGGTAAACCGATAACATATTCAGAGAGTATAAATCACTCTTTCCTATCTCTAGCATTGTGGTGTTCATGACACACTGGGTTTCTGATTGTGCAATGAAATGGCACTTGACTGAAGTTTGGTGTTTGTAAGTTGTTCCTGAGCCAAACTGCTCCTTTGGAGCGCAGCAAAGAGCTGCAGCACCGTGACGGGTGGTTTTGTAAAGCGTAGGATCCTCTATGAAATTACCCTGGGCCTCCCCATCCAGGTCCTCTGTTTTACAACAAAAACCAATGTATGTGACAGATTGGATAAAATCTTCATTGACTGTCCCGCTCAACTTAAACCAAGTATTTTCTTCTGCCATCTGATATCAGTCCCTTGCTGCCAAAAAAACTTTTTGTAATCAGGAAAGAAAAGAAGCCAAGACATTGAGCATTAAGTCATTATTTATAAATTATTTTCTTCAGATTAAAATGATTTTCTGAAATCTTGTAGGGTTTGCTTGTTTTATATCAGGTTCTTAGACAGCACTTGCATTATATATGCCCACACTTGGAAAAGATTATTTCACCCCGTGTGTTTATTGTCATTATTTTTTTGCGTGCGTTCCACTTGATTCTGTAAAACATTAAATACACCAGAGGAAATACCAAAGGTGAAGATATTGAATGCGGCTAGTGTTACAAAAGATAAATAAGCTGAAACTGTTGACCTGACAGCCTGAAATACTGTAACAAGCTATGGGTTTTCTCCACTCCAAATCTTTTTTCAAGCTATGATCTTTTCTACAGCAAGATGGGAGGGCGAGGAAGCACTGAAATAAAATACTGAATGAAAAGAAAATATTTTCAGCTGTTACCAGCAAGCTTTTCAAGCCTAATATGCTTTTCACCCATTCTGCTGCTCAGCAGGGACAGGAGACCCCATTCACCGGTGAGAGAGCATGTCCGTGTGTACGCTGTCCTCCCCAAAGGTGGTCAGAGGATATGGCCGTGCCAGTCTGGAGGTGCAGAGCTCTTCCAGGAGGAGACTGCCAGCAGCTGTAGCCCAGGGGCAGTGGGCAGCAGATGCTTCTATCTGGGATTCTGCTTTTCTTTCCTCTTCCCCCCTCTTTTATGTCTTCCCCTCTCCTCCACTCTTACCTGCACCTGCCAAAGGTAAATCTGGCTTTGTCCTGCCTCTGGGTCCAGTTTACACAGCGGTGGCCACCTTATGTTTTGCATATGGGATATGTATAGTGAAAAATCACATATGTCAGCATCTGTTTATTCTTTGATTGTTCAGAGCAGTAGTCATTTGGGCGGTGCCTTGGAGACTTTTGCACCCTGCTTTAAGGCTGGCTTGATGGGAGAGGAGGTCAGTATCTGCCTTGGGGGGCTGGTGAGGATAACATCCTGTCCTCAAACTCTTCTTTCTGCTTTTGTAATCTCAGCCCATCCTGTTCTGGTGTTTCTGATTGCCCTGCCCAGGGCTTGGCAGCTGGTTTTGTCTCTGCTGTCGGCTCTTTCCTCTTCTTTGAAGGCTCTTTTTTGCTTGGTGCTTCTGCTCTGTCTCTCCCTCGGCCACCATTGTCTGTGGCACTGGATGTTCCCTGCACAGCTGGTGCTGGCTGAAGAGGTTCACCGCTCTTTTTCCATCTCCTGGCTCCCGAACGTGTGTTGAATTCATACATTTTGCCAGTGACTTGCAAGGGAGAAAAGACAATGAATTTAAATCATTCCTGCTTTAGCAGATTAAGACATGACAGTCCTTAGGATGGGGCTGAAATGGGAAACATGAACCACCTGGAAAATCAGATCATTTTGGGAAGGTAGCCCTGAGAGGGAAAGCCTCATTTCCGCAAATTAGTGTGGGGACCTGGGTGTCATGGTGGCCGCTCAGAGATGCCATTCTATCAGCAGAAAAACTGACTCTGCAATTCAGGGAATAGAAATATTCAAAATAGGACCTTGTAATCCTCTATCTTTGGATAGAGGCTACCAGCTACCATGGGTTAACATGGGCACTGTAACACATCTATAGTCTTTAGTTGTTAGGACAAAGTCTCCCAAAACTTATGTCTTTGGCCATACTGGAAAAGGCTATTGTGTATGTCTGTGCCTGTTTTTTCAGAGTTACCTAGCTGATGCAACAAAACCTCCTAGGAGCACAATATGCTACATACCTCTTCCAGACCATGTCAGGTCATCCAGGTTCACCCAAGATTTGGAGATCAGGGATCCCCCATGAGTTGTGGCTGTATGCATTGCTTCTCCGTTTGCACAAAATGCTTTCCTTCAGGCTTGCAGTGCATATAGTCTTTAACAGAGTGAAATACTATGTATTTTTCGTTTGTGCAAGTACATGCTTCCCTCATATATGTAAAATATTGGTAAATTTGGGTTGTTTAGCACACATGGCTACCTTTCCTTGTGTTGTGGTTTAGCCCCGGTCAGCAACTAAGCACCACACAGCCGCTCGCTCACTCCCCCCAGCCCAGTGGGAAGGGGGAGAATCAGAAGAGTAAAAGTGAGGAAACTCCTGGGTTGAGATAAAGACAGTTTAATAGGCAAAGCAAAAGCCACGCGCGCAAGCAAAGCAAAAGAAGGAATTAATTCACTGCTTCCCGTGGGCAGGCAGGTGTTCAGCCATCCCCAGGAAAGCAGGGCTCCATCACACATAACGGTTACTTGGGAAGACAAACGCCATCACTCCAAATGTCCCCCCCTCCTTCATCTTCCCCCAGCTTTATATACTGAGCATGACGCCATATGGTGTGGAATATCTCTTTGGTCAGTTTGGGTCAGCTGTCGCGGCTGTGTCCCCTCCCAGCTTCTTGTGCACCCAGCAGAGCATGGGAAGCTGAAAAAGTCCTTGACTACTGTAAGCACTACTTAGCAACAATGAAAACATCTCCACGTTATCAGCACTGTTTTCAGCGTAAATCCAAAACATAGCCCCACACTAGCTACTATGAAAAAAAAAAATTAACTCTATCCCAGCTGAAACCAGGACACCTTGTTAGAAAGATTTTTGTCCCTCTTCAGATTTTATGGGTAATTTCTACTTGTACGTCAAAAGCAAGTATCTTCTCCTTCATCTCATTTACTACCTAGAGATAGGTTGGAAAAATTGCCATGTGTCTAGTGTGATTGCCTCACAGTCTAAATCGCTGTCTCTTGCTAAACAGAGAGAGAATCAGGAGCTATAGTGGCACTTCTTGTAATTAAACATTATTAATATGAGACAAACAAAAGACCATTAAGGCCTGGAAAAAAAACGGTGGTTATGTGTTACTACACGTTACAGCTTGTATCAGAATTATTGGTTTCTGACACATTGACACAATTTGAGCAATTAAAGATGAAACTGGATCTCTTTACATGTTATTTCTTCAGACTGCTTGCAAGGCAGGCATGTTAAAGCAGCCCAGATGAGGAAGCAGCTCCTGACCATCCCTCTTAATCATATGCAACAGATGATGTGCTGGGAATTATTAAATCTCATCTCCAAACCACCAAGACTTGATCCTCTAGGGTTTGGGATGAGCCATGGGAGCTCATCCATGGGGAGGAGTGGGGAGCATACACATCTCTGCTGACACCACAAAGCTGTGTTATAGCTTAATGTTTGTCAGGCATGACGCAAATGCTATGGCTCTGGGGGTCAGCTTGGGTTGACTCAGATATCCTTAAGACTGCTGTGGTCGGGTTTGCTGTAGGAAGGGAGTCACCAGCTGTCCTGCAAAAACACTGGGAAGCAATTCTGGAAGTGGCCTAGAGAAAATCCATGTTTAATATTTTACAAATGTAGTTATATAGGGAAAAAGCAGGGACTTCAGAGCCCATCCCTCGAGATCTCTTTATTAATAGCAGGTGGGCTTGGACCTGGACCAAACTGGCCTCAAACAGCCTCATGGATGGGCTTAATTACACAGTAGGGTCCCATTTGTTCACCCAAATTCTACCAAAGTCCCTGTGCCTGGTGTTTCCTATTAGCTCATAGCATCTGACAGCTCCGAGCCAGCTAATAAGAAACACAAGGTACAGGCACTTGGGTGGAAATTTAGCCAGATTAATCCAAGCCTTGAAAGAAGCCTGCCTTCTTCTGGATAATTTTTAGACCTATTGTTTCAGACCTATTTTTGGATCTACATGTTAAAGACCTACTTTGACTGACTATCCCATTTTACCAGCCCCCCTCCTCCATGCTGCGGCCCTCAGCCATTAGATGCAGGGCTGGGCACCCTAAGGCCAAGCATCATGGTGTGGCACTCAGGCAGGGGATATGGTTCAGGGGGATGAGGTAAGGTGGATCAACCTTGAGAAAAAAAAAAATTCTGCAATGAACCCTGCTCCAGAGCACAGGGGCCATCACTTGGGGAAGGGGGTAAGTACTACATCTCCTGGATCATCCTGGTTTTCCTAGCTTTCACCTTAATTTCACTTTTTTCCAGCTGGTTAATCAGATATGCTCAGAGTTAGCATAGCTGGAGCCTGGTGTCATGCTCGGCAGCTGCCACCACAACTGTATCTAAAAGCAAATGGTCTTCCTTTTGCTCCCCAACGAGTGATGCTTGAGCCTTAGATAAAGAGCAGCAATGCACTGTTGCTGCAAGGGAGGAGGTTTGGGCAGGAGCAAGTAAATCACCTACCTGCCCTGCATCCAGGGAGAGGTTTAAGAGATGATGTCAGTACATCTGCTGCTACATTAACCTGCTGGCCATTTCCCAGACATGTAGCTATGACAGCATCAGAGCAGGAGGCTTGCGGCAAATTCCTCCTCCCCTCCCACCTTCCTATACCAGATCCATACATTCAGGTTTAGCAGAGGAGTAGTGAATAATCTGGCCATCGGATCTGTGCTTTCAAGGGCCATAAATATATTCTACCATTAGAAATGTTACTAGGGCACTGTCTTGATTTTCACTATATGTGAAATATAGCTCCCATTCTCCTTGGAAACAGCAAACCTGAAATATGAAAAGCAAATGTCGAACCATATTTAAATCAACTAATCCAGTTTGTTTCCAGCCAAATATTCATATCCAGTGTTAATTGCTTTTTATTACCTGGGTCTCTGGCTTCTCCATCAAAGACAGTGTTTAGCTTTGTCATTGTCTGTGAAGAGAGACAAAATGTGAAATGAACCTGTGAATTAGTTAAGTAAAAAGGAGGAGCAGTGACTTGGAAACCAAGACCTACATGGATAGAGTTGGATTTGTATGACCTGCATATTGCATTCCTGTAGGCTGGGTTTAATCAAAACTGGCAACAAAAGCCATTTGTGGTGTAGGGTGTTGCCACTAGATGTTCAAAGGAGAATTAATAAGGTCTGACATGCTAAATGCCTCCACGTTTGTAACCACAAGAGGGTCACCTCCACCCAGAGGAGGCTTGGGAATCCTCTCTATGAAGAACCTGGGGAGGGACAGTACATTAATGAAAGTGCCTGCACAGGTCAGTGGTGTCTCAGCAATGCAACATTGCCATCAGTGAAGCTGGGGCACTTGTAATCCTGCCTGTGTGGCTGCAGCAAGTCTCCTTGTCACTGCTCCAGGCACAGCCTTTCTGGCCTCCCATGTACGGGGCTGCCAGAGAGGCTGGAGAATTTGGCACTTGGAAGCAAAGGGGTCACAGCACGGGTGAGCACCCCTCACACCCAGTGTTGCCTCCAAATACAGAGGCCACTTGGAGCACTGAAGTGTTTTGCATTTGGGGGCAATCCTTTTTTCCTTGCCTATCATTTTTATATTCTCTTTGGAAAACAGACACCTTTCATAGAAAGGGTCCTACGATCATATTGCATGATGGAGCTGGGCAAAACTGGGTTTTGTTTTGAGGCCAGCAGTACTTACCACAACCACTTCTTTCTTAGGTTTCTTCTTTTCTACAGAAAGGAAAATACACATTGGAAAGAATCAGATTTTTCTGACAGTGACTATAGTCACTAAAGCCAAGATTTCCTCAAACAAATAGACATTCTTGGTACTCAACTTTTGAGACATCTCAAATGAGCCTTATTTCTTTTCAAAGGCTGATCCTTATAGTATCTGAAAAGCAAACTCCTTTATAGTATTTTGGAATAAGGATCCACAGTTGCCAATGACTAATCAAAAGTTTACCCTTGAAAAGTCTTATTCCTTCAGTAATGAATAAATAACAATGGTTTCTTTAACAAATTTCCCTTTCTAAATAATATGAACAGATATAGAAATTCACCTTTGGGGATATTTGAACTACAAATGTAGATTTTTTTTCATGAATGTTTGTAGATGCAAAGCTTGTGCACTCAAACATGCACTTGGAGACAAAACAGGGAAGTGCTGCAGATCCAGTCAAGTAAAATTCTGAATAGCAATTTGGTTATGTGTGAATTTACCACGTTATTAACTCATCCCACATGCAAACAAATACAGCAGCAGTGCCACGGGCATCTCGACAGCACGGATTTGTGGATGATACCCAACTAGTTGCTATGATTTCGTCTTGCTCACTCCTTGCCAATTTGTTTAATGGCCTTTCTCTGGAGAACTGTATGCCTGGCCACCAACAGGCTTTGCGACCGGGTGTGCGATACTCTAAAGTGCTGCAGATGGGTCTCAACCTGAGCACTGATAGGAAACCTATTCTGTCCGGCCTTTGCTGCCCAGCATTTGGGAACCAGTTTTTCAGAAAGAACCAAGCATCCATTTTTTGGAAACCAGCCAATGCTGAAATGTCTCAAATTGGGCAACCAAGAGAACAGCTAATTCTGTTGGCTTTTGTTAGTCGTGTTTTTTTTCAGGCTGAGAGATACTAATTAAGGAGAGGGAGTTAAAAAAGCAGGGTCTTGCTGAGCCCATATAAGCCATGCTTGCTAGCAGAAAGCTAATGGGATGAAAAGGAACAAGACTGCTTAAAAAAACCCACTTTTTTTTTTAATGTGCAGCTTATACCCCTGCTAAGTTATACAAACCCCTTTAAAAGCACCAATACTTTAAAATAAATCTTCAGGTACCTGAAGGAGCAAAGGAAGGGATCAGAGAAAAGGGAATTAGAGTGGAAAGGATGCTTGAAGGTGCTGTAAAGGGATGGGATTATTTTTTAACAGATAGCATATGACTTGAATGTGAAAAATACAGTAATAATTTAGCATCCATGCCAGAATACCAGACTACTCTGAATTTTGTTTTTACCTAATAGTTAATAGATTTGAAGACCAAAATGGCCATGAAATCACTTAGGCAGGCCTCCCGTAATCAGCCAGGGTTATTTAATCTCAGTACTCTTGTATTGGGTCGAATTTATTTGTCTAGAAATGGATTTACAAACTTTACACTGAATTGTAAACAAGGTCTTGTAGTAAAGTATTAAAATGTAGAAAAGAGATACACACCTGGAGCATTTATCCTGTAATGAAAAAAAGATTAAGAGCATAGTTAACAAATGTCATACTTTTGCCTACATAAAAATATCATGCTTCGTTCTCTTTCATTTGGCAAGAAGGATGTGTTTCCTTGAGTTCTGGGAATTGCTTGATTTGTTTGGTTTCTGGTTTTGCTTTCACTGAAGGCCTGCATCATTTAATGCTGCTCACAAACAAGAAAACAGCCCTGAGTACTGCTCTAACATCTCTCCAAGAAGGGATGATGTTAAAAAAAAAATAAGGTCGCATTGACGATAGCATGATGCTCTTATCCTTCTTATCTTTAAGATAAAGATAATATCTTTATTAATAATCTTATTATGGGTAGATATTCTATATTCTATACATTCTAAATTATTATATATTTATATATTATATATATTATTCTGTATTATTTTATATATATTATTATATAATCTGGAAAAATATCTTTTCAAATATTGTCATCTTGTTCTATCCTTGGAGGAAGGTCAATTTTTTGGATCTGATGTGCTCAGATAATACCTTTTAAAGTATTTGAAGGGTTGTAAATGTTTTTGAAAATACAGAAATTGCTTTTTAATGGGACAGCCTGGCTCCCAATAAATCACTTGCCCTATTAATAAATAATAACAATAGCCAAGCTATATGCTTCTAGATTCATTTGTCATTTTTATCACAAATTGCTGAATTCCTTGCACACACCATTTGAATTACAATCACAGTCATATATTACCTCTTTACATTTACTACAATTTCTAAATTTAGGTCCAAATCCTGAGAACACTTATAGAAATCCTTTTTTTTTTCATCCCAGTCCACTTAAAGAGCTGCTTATCTTTGTTCTGTGGAGTAAAAAGTCAATTTAGAGTCAGTCTGGCTCTAGCCCACTGAGAAGGCAGCCAGTGGGGATCTCTGCTGCTTCCCACAATGAACCAGAGCTGGTCCCAGGTGCTTCCGTGGCTTTTGCCAAGCATGAGCACTTAGAGGTACCGCAAAGCCTTATGGGCCAGAGCCTTGCAATGGTCTTGGATAAAACTCCAGGAAATCTGCAGAAGTTTTGCCAGAACAGAATTTGGCATGAGCACCAAGGTTTGGAAAAGACTCTGGGATCCGTAGCTGAGAGGGAGGAAAATGCATCCAGTAACTACCTAGATGGGAGCTCCCTTGGAATGGGAGCCAAATACAAACCAACAACATTTGTATTTTTGGTCAGCACAGTCAGGCACAGACTCTGACTGTGCCTCACGAGCATAGCTGCCTTTAGAGGTCATAACTGTTAATTCCACTATTACCTGCAGCTAATGCTAATGTTAATAAATCCATGAAAAAAAATGCCATGGACATTTTCCCTTGATTTCATATCGTTAACACCGAATATCACTGTAGCTGGTAATAGCATTTACTACAGCGAAGGACATACCACTCTAAAATATTCAAAGCGTAGATTTCATTACGGCTAAAAGGCCTGAGTTCTCTCTGTCTTTGCCAGGTGTTGCTGGGTACTTCCCCAGCATGATATTTGGGAGGACTCACAGAGGTGCGCCGTCTGCTTTGCCTGTCAGAGGGCAGCTGGTGCGGACCCACATCGCCAATAGGAACCCCAGGTACCCCAGCAGTCCGAGGAGCAGCAAACTGCCGAGGGTGATGACGAACGGCACGTACCATGCCGATTCAGAGTAGAGGTTTTCTCTTTTCGTCACAACAGTGAAGCCAGGCTTTTAAAACAAGATAGGAAAAGTTCCTCAAGGCGGCATATTTTTATGGTTACTGACACCAACAGCACCTTTCATCTGGCTGAACTTCTGCACTGAAGCACCTGGCCCAAGCTTGCCCCGGGGCTCTGCAGATGATGGGCAGAGGGAGATAGTATCTGCTGGAGACAGTGATTCATCCCACGTACCTGCGGACTGCAGAGGCAGCTCGGGTGACTGAGATGGACCACCGAGCTCCTGTGGCAACCCAAGGCAGGTGAAATGGAGCCCACCCACGATGCAAAAAGGAGGTTCCAGATCATGTTTCAATGTCTTATATTAAATCAGGCATGCCATGGTGGGGTTTAAAAGCCTCAGGTTGCCTGAGAAGCTGTGAGCACGCTGTTGAAGGGTGAGCAAGTTCAGGGAATACTGCCATTACAGAGATAATGGTTTCTTATTACCTAAGGCAAAACTGGAAGTAGGTCATCTTCACTGCAGTGATCATTTGGTCCCCTTCATAAGAGGAGCTGAACCCCAAGGAATTGAGTTATTGTATAAAAATAAATGGAAGTCCTTTTTTTGTTCCCCTGTGACTTGTTCCAGAAGGGAAAAAACACACTTCCTGAGCAGTTGTGATCTCCCACATCTTCCCGAGTGCCAGGAGACACGGCTCTGAGCTGTCACAGCACTTGGTGCTAGCAACCCATTCATTAAGGTCCCATCATGAAACTATCCTCACACGGATCAGAAATTACTTGTCTGCTCTACCTGGGTCATTACCTAGTGTGGTACTATTAGCTTTGATCTTCTACTGAAGTTTTTATTTAATTTTCAGTAAGACATTTGTAATCGTATTGTGTATGAAATTTAGTAGGGTATCTATTTCTTTCCTGTTTAAGGATACCTTTAAAATAACTTATTTAGCCTTGCAAAAAAAGGTACATCCAGTCCTTAGAGAAATTCTCAGATAATCTCAACATCACCACCACCACTCCATTCTCACTGGGTCTGAAGTCACAAGTGACTTTTTGTGATGGGGCTTCTTTCCTACACTACCAGCCTTCCAGCATCCGATTCATCAAGTTGCTGCACTGAACACATATAAGGAGTAGTGAAGGGAGCAGTTGCTGTAATGGAAGTGCTCTTCTGGAAAACAGACTGAAAGTGGAAGGCTGTTGTCTCTGGAGAGGCAGATTTAACACTGTGGTATGTGGTCTAGACTGTTTGTATTTGTGGTAAAGCATGGGAAAGAAATACAGAATAAGTTTTGTTATTCAGCTTAACTTTTCATTTCCACATCAAGTAGGGGGAGGAGAAAGCTGTGAGAAAACCATTTATTCCTTACCAACAGAGCATTTGATAATAACAGGGTTATTAATCAGTCTGCAAGTTTGGATTTAAGCATTCTCGCAGCAAAGCATCCAGGTATGCATGTGCTGTTTGCAGGATCCCCTGGTTCTGCCTCAGTTACTAGTAGTACCTAACAGATCCAGATCGTTTTACAGTGAATAGCTCTTTTACCTCTTCACCAGCATCCTCATATTTTCATTCTTGCACATGAGGGAGAAAAGGGTAATGCCATCTGCAGGCAGGCAGAAAATGGATGGACTCTGGATGACAGAGAGATGGTGCAGCAAGGAATGAAGGCAGCGACCAGTACAAGGATAGGGACAGAGTGGTCTGTACCCTCAGGCTGTGCTGCTTCCACACGCAGGACGAAAGTAAGCTCTCCTAACATCCCACACCAGCTTGATGGAAATCAGCTCCAAAATGAAACCAGTGAGCCAGAGCTTGCTGGGGATGGCTGTGCGGAGGAGTAGACTGTATTGCTGGGATGCAGGCCCACAATTCTGCAGGTGCCAGATCCCACTCCAGCTGCCGAAAGCTGTGCAGGCTTCCCTGCCTCAGCTATGGACCACCATGAGGGCAGGGAGCTCAGGAAAGACCCACCCCACCCCTCAGGCTTTGCTGTCTGAAACCTGCTGAAACCTCAGTGACATGCTGAGGCTGTGTACAACTGCTTCAGTTCCTGACAGGCAGCTCGAAGTTTTACATGAGGGTAACCTCAGGGATGGAAAAAAGCCCCTTCCAATTATTGAGGATTTCTTCTTGTTGTTGTTGCCTATTTCAACTCTGGTAGCCGCAGATTAATGCATCCCACTGCTAAAGAAGCACATAGAAGTGCAAGGCAGCTGGGGAAGTGAATAGCTATGAATAAAAAAAGAGGTAGTGCAAAATGCATGAGGTAATTTTAAGGTTCCAGGCAAAGGTTAACCCCTGCTCTTTCCTTTATTAATAAGCTGCCAAAATCTTTAACTTTCCAGTTACATGGTAATGGCAGCATGCCTGGTCCTTTGGCTACTTGCCCCTTTTGTTTTAGAAACTAAAACACAAAACATATGTTACGACTCTCTACCTGGGACCAATCCTTCATGATGCTGAGCATATCAACAACCTTTGGCTTCAATGTAAGAGCACAGGGCTCAGCACTTTCCAGGACTGGACCCACTGCAGGTTTTTGCTTCCCTTTAGCATACATGGTCCCTCTTTTCTTCTCTCCTATGGAGAGTAGCCCGTGAAAGAACCACAGAAGTGGACATAAATTTCAGTGAACTTACCGTTGTGGGAATGACAGTAGTTGGGTTTGGGATAACTCTGATGCTTAAAGTCACCGTTCCAGTTTTAATTAGGTGTGTAGCTTTGTCCCTGGCAGATAGTAAATTGTCATCTGTTATATAGACGCGCAGTCTGTAAATCCAGTTTGTATCAAGTCCACTTTCATAGTCAAACCTTGATGCAAGAATCAGCCGAGATGTGTTGGAGCCGGCACTTGGTGAAAAGGTGAAATGATTGTTCACATTGCCTGCAAGCAGTAGCAAAAAACCAAAACAATGCCAAAAAAAAGGAATAAAAAAGAAAAGCAATCCCACATTAAAGGAAATGGTTGGAACAAGCACAAAGATCAGTTTCTGTTGACAACTTGTTATGGATCACTATACACCTGTGCAGTGAAATATCATTGATAAGAACGGCTCCTTGATCTTCCTGATATCATATAAAATGAAATAAAACAATATAGTCATAAAAGCATTAAAATATGGAATAAGACCTTCTATGGGGACACAGATGATAGGAGGCTGTGGAAACATTTCAGAGCCATAGGGCATATGAAAGGTCACCCAAATGAAATGTCCTTACATCCTGGAGAGCACCCAGAGGCAGCAGCGCCCAGCTGGGGCGAGGACCCTATGCTATTGCTGGCCTCTTCCTGCTACTGGGGTGTCCCTAGAGCAGTCCCTAGGCCACAGGGTCACCACCAGTGTCTCCAGAGGCCCCTCCAGCCCCTCTCCATGGCTTCTCCCTCTGCCCAGAGGCAGAGGCCTTTGAACAGGTCCCCCAGAAGAGAGCTAGTGACTCAGGAGACATTAATTGCCTCCAGGGCTTCGTCTGCACTGTCAGGGCAGAGAGGAGAGTTCAGTGATGCTGGCCCCTCAGCCCCCCAGTTTCTGTCCATGCAACTGGAGGTCTGCTAGTGGCCTGGGCTGCAGGTAGACAAACTCCAGCTCTCAGGCTCCAAGCAGACCACACATAAGAGAGATTAGAACCATAAAAAGGTACCAGATGTGCTTTGTTTTTGCTCTTGTTGCCCCATAGAGCTCCAGAGGTGCAGTGGCCTTGAAGGCCATGTCTATCATACAGCATGAAATGGGCTATGGGCTGCTCTGTGGCTCAGAGGCCAACTGCATGGCACAGATCATGTCCATACAGCCAACTCTTGAGCCTTCACCCTGGTCAGCCCATACAGAGGGCCTGCCGGGCAAAGTCCCAAGTCCCTCAGCAATGCCCAGGATCTCTTTGGGAATGTAATTCTTGGCACAGACCAAAATCATGGCAGCAAACAAACAATGCTCCAGCAGTGTGGGCCAATACTAGACCTGTGGCCAGACCCTGATTTACTGATACACACACAGCTGTCATGTGGGCTTATATGTAAATACCACTGCTGCAGAGGTCCTCTGCAATGTTAAGGGGCTGCAATAGGACAGAGGTTCTCTCTTTTTATGCTAACAGCTTTTTACTGGCACCTGGACAATCCGCTCCCTCCTTCTCAGCAGTCGTCTCAGCACAAAAAAAGAAATTGCCCCAAGAGAGTGCCTTCCCCTTTTTTGTGAAGCTGAGCATCATCCCATACCATAGCAGTTCTCCAAGTGGATGCAGTTGATTATTAGGTTCAAACACACAGTCTTAAAATGGGGTTTTAATGCATACAGCATGGACCTAGGACATGCAGGTTTACTCAGTTGTCTTGAATGGTGTACCAGCAACTAAATGTGAGGTATACAAAGTAACAGAACCCACCATCCTTTCTCAAGATTTACTCAGCTGTAATTGGAAGTTAAATTTGACGCTGCATATCATTCCAGCTCATTCTTCTGAAGTCCTTCTCAATTATGCAATTAATTGCAAATTAATTAACATGGTAGGCAATCCAGTCTTGCAAGGGAATGGTTCTAGGTGGTAGCACCGGTAGCCAACTTGTGGAAAAACATCTCTTTTGGTAAGCAGCAAAGTAATGATGTGCAAAATTTGTGGATCACAACTAGCGCTCCATGATATGTAGCACATAAACTGTGCAAGACTTTTATTTATGAATCAAAGCAAACCATCAGCATTCACTAATTTTTGCGATGCTCTAGCTCACACACTGTGACACAGTACCTTCATTAATGAAGTAACGGAAAGACCTGGGATCAGAATCACGATCTTGACATTCAATCCTGAAGCCATTAATATTGGTCCCAACAGCTAAGCTGACCAGGATTTGAAATGAATAGAAATTGGGTGAACAAACTGGTTCTTCATCATTTATTTCCAAAACATTGACAGTTACCTGAAAGAAAAGAGCAATTGTAAGCTGAAGCTCCTCCACTGTGCTGAGCCAGAATTTTATTAACTTCAGAAACTGTTTGGTTTTGCCCATTTTTCTCTTTTGATCAACAGCAGTTGAAGAGCAATGAACCTCTCTTCCCATCTAGTTTCTACCAGAAAATGTCTGTGATCATTTGACCTTCAATTCTTCTTGTGATCAGCACTCTTCTAGGAACAGGTTCCTTAACCTGAACCATCTTCCAAAACCGCAGGGGTTTCGATCTGATGTGCCTGACTATTTGAATTACCTGAACTATGTCATAGTAAGAATGAGAAACAATAATAGTACCACATATTCATTAAACTTTGTTTCAAACCTCTCAAATTGCTTCACAGTCATTAGTTAGGCTTCTTAACATATTAAATAATAATTCAGAGCATGATCCATGGAAGGAAGGAGGACTCCTTATAGACTGATTGTTCCCAGTGAGAGAGAAATGCTGGTAATGGCCTTCTGCATGGCTGGGAGCACCCCAGGTAGGGCCAGATGTGCTTAACATCAGCTGGGATTAGCTGGCTGAGAGAAGAAGATTACCCTTCTCAAAGCTCTTTCCTCTAATGTCTGTTAGTCTTTAACATACAACAGATAAACTTGACATCTGTACAAGATCCTGATGCTAAATTTTCCTTAATCGTCACCTTGAAATATTATAGGTGATAAAGAAATTAAGTACCTCCCACCTAGCATCTCCATGGGTGGTGCTTGGCTGGAATAGAAAGCAGGCCTAATACATGTATCCCCCCCAACAGATGTGCAAAAATCAAATGTAAGGCAGTCGTGAGGGAGAAGATGTGAAAAGGAGTAAAAATGAGTCTGGATGAGAATGACACTGGGATTCTTTGAAAGAAGTGACTGTAAAATACCTTGGTGCATATACCGTCTATATTTTTTCTTCTAATAAAATAGGTCTGGGCAGCAAACTTGAGCAAAACCGTACTGTTTAATGTTGTCATGGTCCCTGGCATGCTCTTGGCTCCTGCCAGATAGCACCATCTGGGAGAAAACTAGATCATGGTCAGGGGAAGGCACATGTAAGGGCCCATCCCCAGTAGGCCATGTGGACACAGCTGTGCTGGTTGGGCCTTCTGATATCATCCCAAGAGGCTGCCCAAGCCCTCATCCCATCCCCAAGGTATGCAGCATATCCCCTCTGTCCCAGCCCAGGAAATCACAACTCTGATGGGCTGCAACACAATTCTCGCATTATTTTGGGCATTTTGCAGTGAAAAAATGTCACATACAAAATCAAAAGTATGTCTGAGGACCAAGGGGCACTACATGAGGTCCAAAAAGGACTTGGCACTAAGCATGGCTAAAATTGGGTTGTGCTACCTGGCCTCAAGACCCTTTCCTTTTTCCATTTTCCAGTACATATGTAGCCAAAAAGAATATCTTAAATTGTCTAGGGCACAGAAAAGAATTTCACTGCCCAGGTGAAATAAGAAAAAAAGGCTGAGAAAAAAAACCCACAGAGTTAAAAATACAAAAATATTACTTTAATTATTTTTTGTAAGAAATAAAGCAAGACTGAGTGAACACCACCTCTTTCATCTGACTGATATACAGTTTTGTGCAGGGGTGGACTTGCCTTTTACAGACCAAAGTGCTTTGCCTATTGTTCTTGTCAGGAAGAAGAGAGAAAAATGTAGATAAAGGGGGAGAAGTAGAGTGGATTTACTCACAGATGCTGTTGCAGTCTTCTCTTGGTCTGAGGCCTGCACTGTGAGAATGTGTTTCTGAGTTGATTCATAGTCTAATCTAGCTAAAATCTTCACATCTCCTTTGGTTGGGCTGATCCAAAAGATATTTGTGTAATCCTTCGTGCCTCCTCCAGCTACAATGGAATAAGTGATGACACTGGGCGGCCAGTCCTTGTCTCTGGCATTCACTCTTCCAATGCTGGATCCAACTGAGAGACAGGAATTTCATATTTCATTAACATTTTAAGGAAAAAGAAGTACAGAGTACTTGTTCCAACCAGAACTCGATGAAAGTAAACTAAAGATTTGTTTTAAGAGTTTTTCACCCCCAAAAAAGTAAAGCAAAGGTGTGAGAAATACTAGTTCACCATGCTGTGCTATGGCTCCCTCGTGTACGGGCTTGCCTGCTAGCAATAAATACCAAAACAGAAGGAGTCTGTAGAGAACCACAACAGAAGTGCTCTGGTGGTGAGGGCCACCCTGAGCCCTGCACAGACACGCACAAACTCCTGCCTTGTGGCAGCCCGAGTGCTGGCTTGGTTGGAGGAACAAGGCTCTTTGTCTGCTTTGAAAAGCAATTGCTGCTGTTCCTTCCGAGGTGTTTGAAAGGCGGTTTGAATTACCTTTGTGCGGAGCATTTATGAAGCAAACTACAAATGGCTGTGCTGTAAACTATGAGAATGAAGATGGGACTGTGCACACCCATCTCTGCAGACATTGATTCAATGCTAAATGCATCCACATGACCTGGGGATATACAGGATAAATAGACCACATGCACCGAGTAAGACAGAAGGAGGATGTAAATGAAGGGCTGGTATTTTTTTTTTCTCTCCTGACCCTGTGAACTCCAGCCCTACTGCAAACTGTTGGGACCTGTTTGGTACAGCAATAGCACACACTCTGTTATTGTCAACTCAGCTCAAAATGAAAGGTAGTGTGAGTCCAAAAAACATTTCTCTTGATAGTCTCAGTATCCAGCGAAGGTCTGTGGCTGACACAGAGAGGTTTACAGAAATATCCATGTCACAGATGGGTTTCAAGTATTATATTTCTAAGGTACAGGTCAGTGGTATGAGGAGACGCACACAGAATAGGAAATGCCACAAAATTCACGGCATCGTTCCCACTGGGAAACAGTGTAGAAAGCCAAGCTCCATCCATGCACCATAGAAATAAAAATTGGGCAAGAACAACAGGCTACTGAGCAACGTAAGGTGCTGGCATGAACACCTGAAGGTCGGGGTCCTCTGATTGCTGAGTGGCTGCCCTGTGCCTCCTTGTCCCTCCTTAGCCCTCCTTGCTTTCCTGCCAATTTGGCTTCTGCAGGGGCCTAGGCTGCCAGGGTCCCCCTGCCTGGCAGACCCCCAGGAGCCAGCCCTGTCCCCAGCCTCCCCAGTCTCTCCAGCTCCTTCCCAGGCCATGCTGCAGCTTCACTGTACTCAGCAGTGGCTGATAATGGCTTCTCCACAGGGCAGGCAGGAGTGATTTTTGCAGACCTGTGGACTTGGGCAGGGTCATCCTGACCAGAGAAGGAAGAAAACAGAGAGCTGAGGGTGAGGGCTGGAAATTTGGGCTTGGTCCTTTACCCATGGCAAGGGAGAGGAGGTTGTGGGCAGGCTGGTGGGGCTGCTTGAAGCATGCCTTTTCCTCCCCACACCCCCTGCCTCCTGGCTTAGGCAAATGGACACAGAAGCACCATAGAGCCCACAGGTCTGCTGGCCATAGCCACAGCTGCCTTTGCCTGTGCTTTGAGCCTGCTCTGGCCAGAATAAGTTGATGAATTCAAGCAGATACTAGATTATCTGACTGCTAAATCTCCTGGAGTTTCATGAGCAGCTTCACCACGTTCCACTCAGATGCAGTGATGCAGCTGGACGTCTTCCTCAGTGACGTGGTCATTGGGGCAGGTTTGTGAGTAACAGCAGACTGGGGCAGTGTGGGACATGCTGGAGGACAGGGCTGCTGTTCAGAGGGGCCCAGCAGGCTGGAGCCATGGGCCAACAGGACTTGTGGAGCTCACTACAGACAAATGCAAAGTCCTGCACCTGTGCCAGAATGAGCCCATGTCAGTGTAGGCTGGGACTGACAGAGCAGGCAGCAGCTCTGCAGGAATGGACCCCAGGCTCTGGTGGACAAGTTATACATGAGCCACCAGCGCACCCTTTGGGGAATGGAGACTGCATACTGCGGCTACATTAGCAAGCGTGTTACCAGTACATGGTGGGAAGTGACTAATCCACTCTGCTCAGCACTCATAAAGCTACCTGTGACCAGTGTGGCAGCCCCAGTACAAGAGAGATGCTAACAAATCGGAGAAAGGCTGGGAAGGGCCACTAAAATGTCAGGGGGGTGAGCAGACGATGCAGGAGGAGAAGCTGATGAGGCTGGGCTTGTTCAGGCTGGAGAAAGGAAGACGAAGTGGGGATTTAATTGCTTTGCTCCATTACCTAAAAGGTGATAATATAGAAGACCAAGATACACTCTTTTCAGAAGCGGACAGTGAAAGGGCAACAGAGAACAGACACAAGTGGCAACACAGGAAATTCCAGCTGGGTGCAAGGTAAAATTACCTGGAATGAAGGTTGCTCAGCTGGAACAGGGGCTCAGAGAGGCTGTGGAGTCTCCATCCTTGGAGATTTTAAAATTTCAGCTGGATGAGGCCTTGAGCAACCTGATCTAGCTTTGAAACTAGCTTCACTTTCAGTATGAGTTGGACTTTGAGACCCCCAGAGGTCTCTTACATCTTCAATTTTTCTGTGACCCTAGGAAGTCCAGAATGAGGGTCAAGATTTATCCAGCATGTATCTAATGGACCTCTCAACTTTTTCTCAGCCAACAGAATAAAGCCAGTAAGTGAGGTCCTGGGACAGAAGGTCTGTGTTTGATATGTTGGGTCATATGAGGGAGAGGCTGAAGCTGGAGAAGATGCCATTCCTGAGCCAGCTCCTCTGCGCCCCAAGCAGCACAGTAGAGAGCAGGCTGGCAGTTGCACCTGGCACATGAGGATTACCAAGGAGGCAAGATGCCATGGCACTGCTCTGCAAGCTGACAAGATGCAGGACTCACCAGGGGACAGGAAGAGTGCTGAAGTGGGAGTCAAGCATGTGAACAGTTTAAACAAATTCAGTTTTAATGCCACGTTTGCAGCCACTGGTCCTGGGCTGTTGCAGGAATGGGAAGGAACCTGGTTGCAGGCATGAGAAGTTGCTCTGGCTGCTGTCTGGATGAGCGAAGCCTCCCCCTCCAAGCACTCCCATCCCACCCCATCTCCACAGTACCCACTGCACCCAAGGTGAGTTGGGTCTAAGGGGACGGTGGGGTGGCCATCCTGCACCATGCCTGGGCCAAGGGAGTCCTCACTCATCTGTGTCAGTCTATAGCGGTTTCTTTGCACCATCACAGTCCCCCCAAAAGGCTAATTTAGCCTAAGCAGAAAGACGGTCTAAAACAAGACATCTGAGTTCAGTTTCTGGCTCTGTCACAGATTTCTTGTGCAATTGCTGAATTTGTCTGTGTCTCAGCTTCCATCTGTACTATTGGAGTTGTTGCCAGTTTTGTCTATTTAAGGGTAGTAGGTAGTTGTATGGTGCGACCCTGGTTGAACTGGAACTTTGAGCCATTCTCCTCATTCAAGTATATGAAAATCCATTTGGAGCAAAAACATACTTATCAACAAGACATTATTTCTGTCATGTAGGTGCTACTAACTGTACCTTTAGTAATTTCTGGGACATTAAATTCATATGATAAATTACTGAAGACTGGAAAAAATTCATTCACTGGCTTTATCCTGATGTAAATGTAGATGATATCTGGAAATATAACAGAAGATTAAATCATAGTTAAGTATGGATGCGAAATTTTCTCATGCATATATTCAAAATACATATGGTAGTCTTCTTTCCATGCTGTTACAGCACAGGAAAATATCAAAAGAAGTGCAAAAGGTATACTTGCTTGAGTAGCTAGGACAGGCAATATCTTGCACCCTGACAGTCAAAGAATAAACTTCAACTCCTGGATGAGCTGGGTTTTCTAAATCAATACTTTCAGTCATCTGAATTAAAAAGAAACACAATTGTATTTATACTTCCTTACATAAAGTCACAATACACATGATGGCAATTACTTTTTTCAGCATTCTCTAAGTGTGGTCTCCCCCTTGGATATGTAGAATTGCCCTGTAGGAGTAATACAGGCTATTAATCAATTACAGGATTGAATTCCAGGCTTTTTCTGCATGTTCACGCTCTGGTGTCTCTTGGCAATTCAAACCTCTTTCCTTCTGCCAACAAAATATCTTCCCCTTAAGTTCAGGAAGTTTTATCATTTTGATCATAAGGTCTTGGCCTTTTACCTGGTTAATTCAAAGAGCACGTAATGAGCCGGCTATTTGCTGTGCCTTTTGTTGGCTCAACAAGAATCTGCTATTGCTAAATAATAATAGTTACTCCTTGAGCTCATGCCTGCAGACATGTATTAAAGGTATCAGGTTCAGCCACAAGTGTTTATCCAGGAATGAAGTTGTTACTAAATGGTGGCTCACGCATATTTAAATCCTAATCTCCTGAACTGTCTGTCTTTCTGTAGGAGCCTCATAAACTCTGGGGAACAGGACTAAAGCACAAGCATTCACTGTTTATTGACTACAGGGAACTTCCTGGAGGGACAGGACACTTCAGATAGCCTGTTATATTATACACACATGGTGATCAAAGGGCTGACAACAATCATATCCTGTGCAGCAATGAAAATGCTTTTTATGTTGGCAGATGAAGCAGCCAAGGGCAGTGCTCATTGACATGTATACGTCAGATCATAAATTAAAGTAAGCCATACAAAATTGTATGTACTGATCCTCAGCACTCTTGTCTTTTAGACAGAATGCCTATTTTTTGTTATATTTCCCTTTTTCTGTATTTGTCCACAGTTCTTTTTAAAGCAACAAACCAACCACCATTGCACATGTATAACAACTGGTGGGGGTTCTGGCCAATGCAAATATGCCAGCAGCTATCAGCATAAGGAACCCATATTTTGACATGCAAGATAACACAAGTGCAAATCCCACCACACTTTCGTGAAAATTTACCACTCAAAGTGGTTTTACAATTCTGACCAGTGAAGCTGGGAAGTAGTTACTGAGTGTGGGATTTCTCAAGTATTTCAGTTCTTCATGCTGAATAGCAAGGATCTTCCACAGTCTGTCATGAATAAATGGGTGTGAAATGGCATCAAATTTCTCTGTTTATCCATATCAAAGTTGGTGCTTCACACTCCCTAAAAAAGGATTTTTTTTCCAATCATAGCTAGCACATTTATTTAAAACTGGAGAAAACAGTTCTCTGTTCACCGAATTCTGTAGAATCCATAGAAAGCATCCTATCAAAGGGTATGTAGTTCATATCCAGTCAAAACAGTCATTCTCTACATCATACCCACTATGACATGAATTACAGTAATTCTTTTTTTCTTTTACATACAATGAATTCAAAGAACATATAATATTTAATAAGTTGGCTTCTGAAATGGGACAATCTAAAATAAAGCCATAAATGACTGACCACAAGTCTTCCAGACACAGTGGACTCCAAAGCGAAGTTATTGCTTCCAAAACCAGATAATCCAGTGAAATTAAATTGATTGTTTGATGGATCAACATCATTATCCTTACAGTAATTTCTAAGATCAAGAAGAAATGTCCCAGCAGTCATATTTTCATTTGCCTCTTTCCTGTTTAAAACAAACACATTTCCCATCAGAAATCCCACATTTCCCATCAGAAACTTATATTTCTCCTCTTGAACTTTTCATATATTACATGCCGAAACATTGACTGCCATTTATTTTCTAAGTGAAATCCTAGATCTAAATAGGCAACAGTTGATGAAGCAACCCAGTATCTGATCCATACACTGTGGTGGACAACAGCCCTGTACAATGGGCAGGACATAAACATTTAGCTAGATCCAAAACATAAACCTGGAACTCAACTAAACTTCAGAAGCTGCCATGAGATCTTAATGTTCAAGATTAGTTCAATTAATAATTAGTATTTTAAAACATCTTTAAAACATTCATTTCTTCAGTGTGTTATAATATTTTCCTGATAAGAAGCTTGTTCTTTTCTCCTTAACTAATAGCTGGACCATTCTGCTCTTTTGTGAAACTAGCATTTCCGGCCCTGCTATTGACAGTGAGGATCCCTGTGATGCACATAATAGAATTCAGGGTGCAGGGTGTCAATTTAATTTTTTTTAATCAAGAGAATTAAATACAAAAAAATGAAGAAACAACTGAAATACCATTAAGCCCTGATTTTGTTTCCTTGCACAATCCCTATAAGACTAGTTCTTTATTTGATCACATTTTTTCCCTGATGATTTTTGCCTCCTTCAAACCAAAATTTAAGCTCACCAGATAACAAAGAGACTGTTGTGTTATTGTCATGGATGTTGTAACTAAGCAGCGCTCTGAAGAATTGGATTCTCTTCCTGCCAGGACGTAAAAGTATGTGATTTAAATGCAAGACATTTCTATTAGATAATGAGCAAGCAGTTTAAACAGATACCCACTAACTAGGTATTCCTCATTGCATAGATTCTTGGCCTGAGATGCTGGATTTTTATCTGTAGGACCATCAAACTACCCTAAGTGCACCTGAAGATTAGCACTATGCAATGTGATGTACCCTGAAAGTTCAGAGTCCAGGCACGGCACTTCGGATGGACAATTTTTACTTCAGTCTTTCTATGACATACTTCATCTGTAAAATGGAGTTAATGTTATATCCTCATCTGCAAATATAAACTACCTGATCATCACAAAGGTCTCAGAGCATTCATAGCCATGGCAAAGTCCATGACTAAGTTCCTATGCACAGAGGACACCTATAACAAGAGGTAATCTGGGCTCTGAAGACATTACGGATTGCATTAGACAAAAACCATGCAGGTCACCAGGGAGAAGTTTAGAAGAGAAGATTGGGAAGTTTAAAATAAAACTCCAGAACCGACTGGCAAGCTTTCCCTGGTGAATGATTCACAGCTTAGCATAAAGTAAGAAAGGAGGAGCCTGGATCTGTATGGGTTAGAAAAGTAACTCTATAACACATGGCTCTGATATCCTTAGGGTTTATGTATCTGAAAGAAAGATAAATAAAGTGTCTGACTATACACAGATATTTTTAGTCCAAATTTCCAGTTTGAACATGTCATGAAATTGAGTTTTGTTCCCTAAGACATTTACAGTGAACACTAACCTTTAAAGGCTTAAAGGTAAATGTCCATTTGAACCTCTAGCTGTAGTAGGTCTGGGGACCCTAACTGATGTGCCCTAGGCTGCACACTGGTTTAGGACAACAAAGCAACACTAAGGCAATGAAGACCCTCAATACCTGAAGTTAGAAGGATTGCATTCTGGTGGGTTGTCATTGATATCATCAATAATGATTGTGATCTCCATTTCACTGGCGTGATCGCCACTGGGACTGTCCTCCACCTGGACTATCACTGAAATGTTAGGATGGAGCCGTAGTGGAAGGGCATCTCGGTCGATTCTCCCAGTCACGTGCAGCACTCCAGTCACTGGGCAGAAAGCAACCAGAAGTTAGATGCTCACCATGGAGGGAAGTAACAAACACTTGTGGTGTGCATGCAAGAGGACAGGGCACCTCAGGAGACAGGTGGCAGAATAAAAAGTATTCTGTTCTGTGCAAATCATGGCTGGTTTAGTTATTTTTCAAAATTATACAAAATGGCTCTGAAAGTTTTGTGTAAGACTTTAATGGATAGATACCCATTGCTCAAAAATACGCTACAGTTGACCTCAGCAGAGGGCTTGAAAAGCAATTAGATTTCTCTTATGCTTTCAAAGAGCTAGTGCAAGTCAGAGTTGAGTGCACTCACAGAGCATCAAGGACAATGAGCTGCTAATGCCTGTGCTGTCCTTGCTCTCTGGCTAGGAAGACTGCTTCACTTCCTACTGTTATCATTCAGGTATATTTCAGCACCTCTAAATCTACTCACACATCAACAGAGCTGCTCTTAGCTGTGACAGATTGTGCCAAGTGCTCTGGTCAGCCATTCACTTAATATTTTTTTCACTTCTGTTAGCCTCTCTTCAAAAAGAGAAGGTTTTTGTGGCAGAGCACAGTATTATTCCCAGAGCACAAAGGAGGTAAAGGAACAGTGTATATATATTCTGCCTTTTGGAGTGTAATTGACAGTGAGGATGGCAATACCTGGCCAAAGGACATAGGGAATCCAAAGCATTTAAGGATCATCCTGATCCCCCACAGCACTGTGTGGCACCTCTTACAGCTGTGATAAGCAGTTCTAAAGCAATAGCAGACAAGGAGCAAAGCAGTCACTGAATGCCAGCCCTGGAGCAAAAACCTCAGGGCACTGGTATATGCACCCCAGAGAGCATGGAGAGACAGGAAACAGCATGAGAGAGGACTCTTTTGGATGACCTTGCCTGAGAAGGGTCATGAAACAAGCATTGAAGCTGAGGTGCAGATTTGCTGTGCACTTCAATGCTAGAGCAGATTTCAGGCAGGAGAAAGGACATTATGGTCTAACTGTGTGCAGCTGTTTCAAGAGCTCCAGAAGGGTCACTTCAGTCCTCAGAGATTAAAAAGAAGGCAGCTAATCTTACTTCCACCCAAGGGACCATCAATATTTGTCAATAAGTCACCTTTAGTCTACTTTCTTCAAGGTATCTTACTGAATCTTGTTCAGCTGACCGAATAATGTACTGAGCATTTCTTATTTCTAGGGGTAGCCACAAAATAAAGTAAGTCAATTTAAAACTAAGGCAAGAAACATTTTCTCCAAAGTAGCCACTCTCTTTTTTGGGTGTCAGAAGGCACATTTTTGTTTGTCTTACATGGATTTATGGAGAAATATCTGTCAGAAGACTGGATGCTGTAAAAAAGTCTACTGGGAGAGTCTTCATCATCAGGATCTTTAGCTGTCATATTGGCAACAACGGTGCCCAGGCTTTGCTCCTCTGGAATCCTGTAGATTCTTTGTTTTCTACAAGATAAAACAAAATTCAGCAATGCACACATCTGTGTCTGCAAGGACAGCTGAACACAGACTTAGCTGAGCAGCCAACTGTAGCAGCAGAGCCATGGCCGCACTGGGCTCAGTGATGGCCATTTGCATGTCAGGGTAAATATCCCAGTCACTGGTTCTGCCAGCTGGATGTGTAGCAATAGCTGAACTGGTATGTGGTCATAAAGCATGGCATAGCCACACAAGTAAGTGTCCTTCCCCTGCAACTTTTTCACAGTAAAAACAATTTGACTTTCACAGAATCATGGAAGCTGATGATGGAAGGGGCTGTAAAGTCATGCAGTCCTTCTCCCTACAGAGCCACCAGCTTGTAAAGCTACTTACTTTAATTCCTTCATTTTGCAAGAGAAAAACAAAAATAGAAGCAGTAATGCAATTAATTGTCTTTTGGAATGAATGCTGGAGGCTTTTGGGAGACAACAGTACTACTAAACAGCTGAGTTGCCCCTGGAGTAGGTAGAGGCAGGGAAGAGCACTCTTGTGGGTGCCCACCAGATGAACGTGCTCCAAACTCCCAGCAACATCTGTCTGTCTGATTCATTCTACATAGAGAAAATGGTTCTTTACTGCTGCTGTTTGTTATGCCAGTGCTCCCAAATTTCCCATGAATTAAGTGAGTTTTATAGCTCAGATATAGTCTGACAGGTAATTGTGCAGGATTGCTTATAATGGTTGCAGTTGCATGTTCACATGGGTACTCAGGTATGCAGTAATGGTACTTGAACCACATGCAAAAGCAGGCATGGACAAGCACACAAAAACTGTGCAAGGAATTTATGAAGGCTGACTTATTCTAATGAAACATACACAAATACACAAACATCTATTTCTGGAAATCAAAGGGAGTTGAAAGTTCTCAAGAGTTCAGAAAAGCATTAGGAGTATGTTTCAAGACTGAATCCTTTTTGAACATTTTAAGCTTCCTATGCCACCACTTAGTTAATTGACTAGTCTATAGTTCCCAGTAAAGGAGAGCATAAGCCCTTCGTTGTCCTGTGAAAACCAACATCATGGGCCACTTAGCCCATGGAGCCATGGAGCAGAGAATTGCAGAGACAGAACAGAAGATTTCATGCCTCCAGGTCTCCACTTGCAATTTTAAAAATGGTTAGGAAGGCGCAGTATCTTCAACCGTTTTGTCAGCTCATATGAAAAGAGGAAAGCATACAGGAGAGAAATCACATAGTGTTTTCCCAGCAAAAACACCTAACTTATAGCCAGAAGTAAACAAGGAGTTTGTGAAGGCTGGGGAGTCAGTGTATTTATTCCGTTTCTATCTCACTCTTGGCATTGGATCTCTTCCTTCCTTGTTCTCCTGTTGCTTCCAGAGTCACTCAGAAACAAAACAAATAGCAATATTTTTCCTTCACTGCTACCAAAAATGCCACCCCAAAATGCCTCTGATCACTGGGGAATATGGGAGGGACAGCTCTTACTGGTTTTGGCTCAATGTAGGGAACTCCCTGTGCCCACAGGGACCACAAATCCAACCTCTCTGTGGACAGCAAACTCACCACAGCTCCACCTTCACAGCCCTAGCAGCCCCTCTGTGCCCTGCACGGGCTGTTGTCCAGTCCCCACCAGATCTCTTGGGAAGAAATGGGATGTTTTTGAGCACATCCCTGTAGAACTGAGTACTAGTACAGCTGGGGAGGAGTTGGGGCCACTTCCTATGCAGCTACATCTGGGCTGTGTCCTGTTGTCCATCTGTCTGCCACCTGTCAGTGGTTTTTTACAGGATGGTTGAAGCAGACCTTTTAGACACTGCAATGTAATTGCAAAGGAAGCATATGTTTGTTTTCTTGTCTTCCCCTTTGTTTTCCTGACTCCACAAGTTTTCCATTGATTTTAACAGCCAGAATTTCAAAAGGCTGAATGCCAATGTAGTGTTGTGAACACCAAAAACAGATGTGCTTGCATATACTATGGGAACAATTTAAAAGACCCTTTGAAACTCTGTTCTTGACAGCTTTGATGGGGGAGAAAATAAAGAAGGTTTGCTAACTCGTCAAGTTTCCCCAGCTCTCATCCCAGCACTAATTATTACAGTGTCAGAAAGTACGTAGGCCCAGCATGCAGCTCCCATTTTAGCAGGGGAGAGGCCATATATGTGCATACTGAGGGCAGCTCATGAAGTGTAATTTAATCTAAAGTTCTTTACAAACTGAGCTGCTCTTTTTGGTCTGTAGTGTCAATCTAAAAGGGATAAGATTCAGACAAATACCAGGCCTTATTTGTGCCATATGAGAACTGAGTTTTAGACCTTAGGTGTTATGGATGCTCAAGTCACTGCAGCTTTCACTAATTCAAACAAGTAGATAAATATTTAAATTACTCCTTTAGCATTCCAGGCATAAGGATAAATAAACAGAAATGGCAACATTTGGAGGAAATAATCAGTCTAGAACACAATGTGCAAACGTTGGCACTGGGAAGAGCAGTACAGTAGCATGGAGTGAGCTGTTAACCCTATTGATTATTGCAGACATGAAGTTCAAGTATTAAATAAGTAGCAACAAAAAAGAAAAAAACCATGCCTGTTTCTAACATTTCATTCTTCTGTTTCTTCAGATTCTCCACCCCTTTACCCAGCCAGGTCCAGATCCTTGGCCTCAGCCCAGGAGACATGCATTGCTCTGGCTCCACAAAGCACCCAGAATATTGCTCCAAACAAGTGGCTGGAAACCTCTTGGCATGGCCCAGGTACTACACTGTCTTCTCCTTTGCACAGATGGCAGGAGGGCAGCCATCATAAATATTCTCAGCAAGGACCTTGTAGAGCCTCAGGACCAGGAGATTTAAAGAGAGTGTCTTGAATCCAATCAGCGTCTCATGGAAGTGACAAAGGTGAATCAACAACAGAATCAGATTGACTGTAATAATTGTCAAGCTCCTGCTTCACAAACAATGTCCATCGTGCTTTCCACCACAAAACAGCCTGCTGGTGGCACATGTATATTCTTTCCCATTTTTCCAAATTTTCAACAATATTCCTGATTCCAACTAAAACTCCATTAGTCTTCAAAAGCTATTTCTGACTTGCGTGTTATGACACAATTTCCTGCTTATGACACAGTAAGAGACAACAATATTTCAAAGATCACCTGGATTGTTTACAAGCGTAAGTGTCTGGGAAGAAGAGGAAGACAGATCAAAAGTGAGACCTTTTTATGTCTAGACATTTCTGCATGAATAAACATTATTATGGTGAAATGCACATCTGCATGAAGGGTAAATTCTATATGATTGTATTCACACAGGATAAAATTTATCTCCTTGTCTGAACTTGTCCAAAGGTCTTTGCACAGCTTTAACCTCTCTAAATGCTAACAAGTACAACAAGCTTGTTTGGCTGTTCTTAGCATGAAGACAGAGCCTGGAAAACTTCAAACTATTAATAATATAAATAAGAATAAAAGAGGGAAATGAGGGCAAAGCTTTCCAGTAAAAGAACAGGAATAAAAAAAAATGAAAATATGAAAATACTGTTTTCAGGAGTATATTTTTGTTATATTTACTTGTCCTTATGTTACACCCTCCCATTGGTGCCAAAGCAGTAAAGCTGGGAAAAGATCTAGATTTTGAGTACAATGGAAGTTTTTCACTCACGTGGTAAAGTAAGGTCTTTCATCATTGATGTTAATTATATTTATATTCAGTGTTTTAGTCGAGTTGAGTCCATCTGGATCTGTCACTGTTATATTTACAAAATAACTGTTAAATAAGAAAACAAAACAAGAATCATTCGGTGGCTATGTAGGAAAATATTTCTCTGCCTACTGTAAGCTAATAGACCACGTGAATAAAATACATTCTCACCAATGTGGATCTTTCTCATAATCAAACTTTTTTGTGGAAAAAATGGCTCCACTTTTCAAGACCAAGAATGGCACTGATTCAGGGAACAGTGAATACTGAAATGAAGAGAGCAAGAAATTAGGCTTTGTATCTTTAAACATCCCTCCATTCATTCCTTGTCTTGTAAAATGGGCCAAGTAGTAGTACAGTATTCACCTCAAAACTCTGTATTGAAATGTGCTGACATACAGATGCCAGCACAAGCCCTGATCATCTGAGCTGAAGCAGCTCAAACATGGCTGTACATGCTTTGCTTGACAGCCAGCGGAGAGTCACAGACACTGGATTACATTAAAGCCCACACTATTCTCTACCTCTGTGAACTCCAGCTCTGCAAGGAGAATTTAACATGGAGGCCAGCCAGCAAAGCCACAGCACAGTAGGCAAAAATCAGCTTTGTGGTGGCAGCAGAGCACAAAGGAGAAGAGAGAGAAGAAGAGGTGAGGCTGGATTTGGGGGGCATAAGATATGCCATGCAGGAGGCAATGAAGTTTAGGGGTCCAGATGATGGGAGAGGCCAAGGAGGGGAGAGTGGACTTTCACAGAGTACGTGAGGGTGTAAGGCTGAAAGGTGTCACAAGAGCTCCGGTGTTAACGCAGCTGTTCAGCAGTGGCATGTAGCAGCAGCTGCTTTGTGCATTGTATGATGCAAATGGGTACTGCACCAGTGCATGGGTGTGGGAGGGAGCTGAGCACCCTGACACTCTACACAGTAGGGAGAAAGGCAGCACCCTGATCCTGGCTGCGGGATAGCTACCACACGCCCACCACGTCCTCACTGCTACTGTCCGCATGCCTCTGCCAGGCCATCACCAATAAGCCCTTAAGGACATTTCCTTTGCTAGTGCAGGTGTTAATAATACTCATAAAGTCTGAAGTATGCAACATCAGAGGGTCATGCACCATACAAGTAGTATGCAAAATCCACTGAGCAGATCTGTCCAGGGGATGCAACCGCTCTCGTGTTATCTTTTGGAAAAAAAACAGGGGGTACAGAGAGCTGAGTGAAACAACTTGCCTCCTGCAGTGATAGATTTAATTGAAATTGTTTTTAAAAAAGCACCTAGGTGATTACAATTATATTAACTTTTTTTTTGCCAGTTGACCTTTCTAAATTCCCTCTCCAGATTATTATTTTACCTGTTGCCCAGCATTTCTATATTTGCAGCTTCTTATTATGCCTGAGCTTTGTCAGGTGTTAGAAGGCATGTGGAACTCGCTGCCATTGCTTTCAGAAACAAAGCAGAGGTAAACCTCAGGCCTCTGCTTCCCTCCTACCAGCTCAGGTTTAGTGGTTTGACTGGGCAAAGCCTGAGGACGGGCTTCAAGGTAATTGCCCTCTTGAATAATGCTACACATTCAACTAGCATCTCCACGTTCAGTTCTTGAATGTGCTGTATTTTATAAAGCCAAAGCCAATAAAGCAAAGCTACAATACGATTCTTAGGTAAGTGCAGTTACTTTTCCCCTGTCTGCAAACAAACATCACTTTCCAGAAATTTTTGCTGATACCAAGAGTATTTTCAGATCAGCTAACACGTTTTCTTAACTGAAGGTCACAGTTTGCCCTGGGATTGTCAAAAAGCTGAGGTTCAGTTGCCTTGTAAGCAATTTCCTTACTGTCTCATTTGAAAGAATTTACATTGCAATACAGAAGGTTAAAAATTTTATTTACTTTTAGTCACTCTCATCTACAAGAAATGTTTTGTAAACCATTTAAAAAAAAAAAAAAAGAGTCACAATTTCTGCCGTATCTCTGATTAAGTATATCAAACTCTGCCTTCAATATCCCTTAATTTTGGAGGGCTGAGAACTCAAAATACAATTTGTGTCCTAACATTGAGGCTGGGTTTTCTTACTTTATTATTGAAAATGCTTCTTTTTTCCTGACTAAACCTTTTCCTGCATTCCTGATAAGGAATGAAGTTGTTGAAAGATGCTGGCAATTAGCATTTCAGATACAATGGATTATATAATCTCTGGGTTTTTTTCTTTAATACAACTTACTTTGAGTTCAGCATTTTCAGGATCAGCTGCATCAACTTGGTAAATGCATTCCGGAGGTGTTCCTTCCAAGACATAGATCGTTACAGCTGCATGGATATAAGCGTACTCAGTGTTAATTGGGTAAGAATAAAGGACATGGCAGCAAACATACTGATATACTGAAGCTGTCCAGACCTAGTACTGACTGCTACGTCTTCTCAATTCACTTGTGTAATTCCAAAATCATCACAAAGAGCACAAATACTCAAAAGATAAAAAGAAACCAATTGCATATCTGTAAACAGGCAACCATCACTGTGAGTTGCAATATGAATTGTGCCTTTGCAAGAAAGACCGATCTTTACACATGGCCTGTCTTGAGCTGCTCACCAGGCATGGAGTAAAGTGATGCATTTGGGCTACACCTGTGTTTTTCTTTACTATGCAGATGGGGAGAACATAGCCCTGTGCTAGGTCCTCATCGCTATACCCTCCCCATCTATCCCCTGCCCCCTGCCAGGAGAGCTCAGAGACTTTCCTCTTAGTTTCTGCTTTTCCTTTATACTTGCGAGGTAAACGAATAGTGGATGGTCTGTGCTGACTTAAATTTTTGCCTTATTAAGGGTGCTAATTCAGTGCAACGTGTATATCTTTCCATGTCAGGAATTCTCACAGTTGGGCCATCCCGTACTGGGGCACTGGCAACAGGTTTAGCTCTCCTTGGTTATAGTGATTAACAGAACAACAGATCTTTAGATCACATTATTTGCTTTATGCCCTTTTGTGTCTGCTGGACCTGCTGTTTCTGGACTATTAATTTCCACTGTGACCCCTGCTTACTGCTGCTTCTCATCAGAGCAGTGGGAATCCCAGAGCAGCGTAATGAGTTGTTCCCAGTGGACAACAATATGAATATAAAGTTTAATGAGAGGGAGATGCTTTTTCACAACAAGCGAATGCGCAATTAGTGTCTAATTGTAGCTGGTACTGTTAACTAAAGCCACACAGTTACACAGATCAGACATCTGTGCTCACCAATTTATGGCGGCTCTGGCTGAGAGTTAAGCTGATGCACTTATTTGTAACAAGCTCCCACGTAGAGTGTGTTTCATGCTGTGCCGATCTCCTGAAGTGTCACATTTAATTATTATTAGATTCCAGCAGCACCCATGATATGCAAGGCACCAGCTATACTGAGATGATGACACAGACTCTTCCCTAGGGGAAACTAATTTGCTTTACAAACTAAGTATTGTATGGAAGCAGGAATGTCAATGTGCTTCAGAGGCATTAGTGAAGCAGGCTGGATTTGAGCATTTGAGTGGGCTTGGGTTGAACCCATCTGGGCAGGCAAGCCTTGCCCTCTGTAGCAGGCAGAAGTCAAGGCTGCAGCCACTGACCACTCCAAGGGCTGCAAGTCGCAGCCTACATAATGCTGCTGCTAGTCCAGATCTGGGGGGGTTCAGCAGCCAGCTCTAAATACCTACCACAAACAGATCAGAGTTTGATATTTTCCAATAGAAAAAAAAAAAAGAATATTGAATTGAATGCCTTTCTATACAGTGCTGTTAGAATATCAAGACTCCAAACAGGCTCTCAGCACCTCATGAAATAATAAGAGCATATTTTTACGCACTACCTGAACTGTTCTGTCTGTGTGTAAACACATAATAAATGCATCGTTATACTCTGTCACCTAATGGAACAATTTTTCCAGGTTCCTCTCATTAGTAAATAAACAAGATAATATTGCTCAGAGAGTAAGACAATTATTTCCTGTCCTTTTTATTGATGGTGTTGTCACTCATATTAGGTACTGCATGGCATGCAAAGCCTGCACTGACAGCCGGGGTCCAGACACTCCAGACTCACTCCTAGGGCTACTGCAAACTCCTCCCTCTTGTACCTTTGCCAGTGGTCTGAAAGTAAACCTGGCTAAGGCCATCTGCCCCACATAGGAGACAGAACTCTTTGCCTCTTTCCATTTGCACCACCATAGAGCACAATCTCTGAGATCTCACTCTTCAGACCGATTTTCCACTTAATTTCTCATGTGCAGGTGCTAATGCAATATGAAGGTGTGAAACATTGGCAGAGCAATGTTTTTATTGTTTTCCCTCAGAAATTCTTGCACACACACGATATACACTAAATTTATCTTGCTTCTCCAAATCAGTCCAGTTTTCAACAAACTACTGAAATGTACGCATACTTAATGGTTATATCCCCACCAAACTTCAAGTTTCTAATACATAACTCTAGGTAGGTATTAATCTCATCAAAAAAAGAACATACATATTTATTGGTATAAAAAACTTCTTTCTTCAGGTGCTTCAAAATGGTTAAATCATTTTTCGTCAAAGCTTTAAGAAAACTAAAAAGGCGTTTCCAGAGATGAAGCATACCAAATATTTGTGTAAAATAAAGCTCTGATAAAAAGTGTCCTGTTCCCCCCTTGTTTTCCAAAGGGAAAATATTAGACCATTTTAGCTACAGGCACTGTATGTGGCTATAAGGGGTTTTTAATCTGATGTCATTTTTTCAAGTGTTGTCCTTTTCAAATACCACCACTATCTTACTTTGAATTGCCATATTTCCTTGAAATACAGGACGTTCATTTTTATCTGTTATTCGGACAGTCAGTACTTTAAGGTCAGTTCTCCCAGTTGTGTCTTCAACAAAAATCTGTAAATCAAAGCTCTTTGGCATAGTTTCATAATCTAGGACAGGGTTTCCAGTAGTAACAACCTGAAAAGAAAAAATTATTATTAGCACATTATCTCTTATGCAAGAGATATAAGTTATAGTCTATATGAGTAAATACAAGTAAAGGGGCACTTTCCATCAGTAAGCAGTGAGTATTTTAGATCATCTTCTACTTGCTGGCACATTTCTTGTCAGTGGCAGAAATGAGAGAAAAACAGACTGGAAAGGGAAAAATGTTGTGGCTTCATGGAGCAACTCAAGGACCTCTTGTTTGAGGGACAGTTTGAGGAGCAGAAAGCCTAGAAGGAGCTGTCCCGCCTCACAGGCAATGCTTTGCCTTCAGGTCCAGGCCTACATCTTGCTGGTACTTGTCTGTGCCAAGTCCTCACCTTTCCACACCAAGCTGCTCCAGGAGCAGTCAAGGTGAGATGAGACTGAAACTGGGAGGAAGCCCTGCAAGATACGAGGGCAGTTTCACTACTTCTGTGAGTCAGGAGCACAAGGGGGAAGACCGTCTAGTTGCAGTAAGGAGTGTGGGGGCAGGAAACTGTGTAGTCGAGCAGGTACCAGCCCCTTCCTTGTATAAGCTGTGTCTGGGAGAAGACTTGCAGGAAACCAAAGAAAGGGGGGAGCTGCACGAGCACATTGTATGAAAGAGGAACCAGAACTGTTTGGTGAAAATGTTGACCTAATTAAAAAATAACATAGGCCTTAAGTTTTGTAAGATTGTTAAGGCAAATGTTTGCTCTGGGTTTTTTTTTTTTAAAGACGTCCAGCTCTGCACATCACCTCTTAACACAGAAGAAGTATAAGCACAAGACTGACATTCTGTAAAAAAACATTAAATACATTCATTTGGATTTAGGATGAGTCCAGAGCAACAGCAGGATGCTGAAAGTTGTATGACACGATATTCACTGCTGAAACTAATAAAGAAACAAGAACTTTCCTTTCTTGGACAAGAAAGGAAAAGGTGACTGTTAAATTTGCCATGTAGCTAGAAGACTCTGAAGCTTGAACACCAGTAGTGGGTGTGCTGTGGAACTGGAGAAGAATTGGGGCTCACAGGTGTGTGTGACAAGGAGCATGTCGGTATATTCACAGTACTGGGGAGTAGAGGAGCCTAGAGAGAATGCAGAAGGAGACTGATGAAATAAATCCTTGATTTTAGATGAGATGCCGTGGCCAGACGACAAATGCAAAAGTGATGTCAGCACAATTAGAAGACAGAAGCCAAAATAGAGCCAATTAACAAAGACAGTTGGAGGACAGTGAACAGAAGCACAAACATTTTATGCCTTCTAGTATGTAAAAGAGGTGCCCTCTGGAACCTGTTGGATCTTTTTGTTACAATGCAGGAGAAAACAACTGTGGCCTGGATGGTCTCCTTCTCTCCTATATTATGCAAATAGAAGTTTCCCATAAAAGTGATGATAACTGAGAAAAAACATTCTACAAAAGCTTGTAACACCAATGCGAAGCTTGTGCTCCAAAATGAATGTTTGCTGGAGACCTAAAAAGAGTAAACAGATGCAATGAATTCAAAATAAGAAACTGTCCAATTGTAAGCAGAAATTATCTGCTCTGGGGATTATCCCTCCAGTTCACAGCCAAATATCTTCACTGGTGTTGTAACTACAGCCAGACTGCCTAAATACACATCTTCCACCCTCCTTTATAGAGACCTTGCAAGTGAATATGTGAATCTAGATGGTCTCTTTGTAGGTTGCTTTTGAGAAGAGTTTGCCACTGGCGTAGCCTGTGAGCCACAGTTCACCTCTTCTCCACATAGGAGCAATACTTACTGATAAAGACAGCACTGTACACACTTGATGCAGCTGCAGACTTTGTCAAAGGCAGTCTAGAGTCACCCCCTAACTGTCTACCCCTCATTCCACCCGGAATGTCACTGCTCCCTCCTTCCCCCTTCACTCCCGGGGTGCAGAGGGAGCATCACCAACAGCATCATCGTAGTTACAGGCAGCAGTATGTTTTCATGCATTCAACACATTTTCTGCCCATGGGATTCTTCAAACAAGAGTAAGATGAGGAATGGGCTGGGCCCAGATCCCAGAAACTGTGACTTTCTCAGAAATCCCAAAACATATCAAGAAATGTGATATTGCCTTGGCTTGCTGCAACAGGAGTAAATGTGCTCCATAAATAGAGAAGAGCTTGTGCTAACAGGTACTTAGCTAATCTGCAAACCCCACAATTCATACATTAAATACTTCCTTTTTCTATATCTTAGCAAAGATTTAGTGGCAGTAGGTAGCGCTGAAGTATCTCATTTTGGATCACATTACTTTTGCAAAATATTGTACCAATCTGCTATACCATAGCATAAATAATTAAAAGTAGCAATGGTCATCAAATAAATGAACTAAGGACACTTGTGTATTTATCCTTGCCTTATGAGTTGTAATTAGCACTCAACTGCTAGTTTGCAGAATGCGTATGTAGCTTTCTTTATAATTTTCCCGTGACTGATATGCACTGGCCCAACCTCTTTGTTTCAGTCTCCTGAGTGAGTTAGGAAACCCTGAAAACACCTAAACTTCAAGGAAGACATACCAAGTCCTCACAGGCCATTCTGGTATGAAATGGATATAAACTGGCACTTTGGAAGAAGCAGACTCCAGCCTATACCTTTCTTGGCCATTCATTTAATCCTTGTGTCACTCTCTGCACTGTGCTAGAACAGTGCTATCTCCATCATCCTTGCCATGAAAAAAAATCAAGGAGAGACTTTTTATCTATTTGCAGGGTTATTTTTCCTCCAGATTAATTTGTCAGTCACACTGAACAAGCAGAAACATAAAATGTTTGTGTTGCACAGTATAGAGATGGCGCAGAACAGGAACAAGGTATAAAAAAGGGCTATGTTTTGCAGCAGAAGGGATAGCTTTAATTCAAAATGCCAAAATACAGCCTAGGAAGGGAGTCCCACATTATGAATTCTCTGTCAGCAAAGCCAGCTTAAGGGATGCATCCATTTCCATCTGCCTGCAAGCTCCCCTCAGATGAACCAGCTCAGGTGTTTGTGCAGCCACATCCCACGCTTCACAGGTGAAAGAGGGCTTTTTGAGAGTTTTTTTGTCCATTTCACTGGTCTGGCTGGGGAGCAGCTAAAGAACCAGCAGAGGTGGAACAACTGAGCTTTGTACTCTGCCGGGAGGCGGAAGCCATGCAGGTTGGATCAATAAGCTGTCACTGCCTGGGGTCACAGTCTTACTTTCCCTAAATTTTCTCCCAGAAACATTAGCAATGAGAACAAGAAAAAAGCCCTAGTATCAGTTCTGTGAAAACCTGAACTTCCTTGGAAACACCCAGAAAACTGTATTCAAATTAACTTTGTAAGTCTCTACTCGGTGTCTATCTGTATCTTTTAAAGGCACATTTCAGTGTCACTGTTCAGGCTCAGACATACAAGCAAGTTACAATGGGATGACAAGCTGTCATGTGTCTGAACACGCATTGCCAGTGACAACTGTGAGGTAATACTTGCTAATTTATCCAGCAATGAAAACTACCCCAAAGTAATAGAAATTATTTTGCATTTGCCATCAGACAAGAGCATGCAATAGATGATAGAAATAGATCACAGATGTGTAGAAGTGTGATATCTTCTTACCTCAAGATAACTTCCTCATGTGTCACAGGCTTCATTCAGAACTAAATATGACTTGATTTGACTCAGCTTACTTTATTTTAGAAGTGAGTCAAATTCATTTTAATTCTGGGTAAGAGTGGCCAAACAGAAGCTGCATGTGGTTTAACTAAGCCACTTTAAATTCACAGTGACTTCATATAAATTAAATTGAAAACCTATGGACAAATAGTCAAAACAGAAACAGGTCCTACATGTCCTTCTTCACCTTTTATTTTCCAAAAATCACATTTTTTCTATCACAGAATAAATTGAATTATTGTGATAGGTGGTTTTTGCCTAGAAGCAATTAAAAATTATAATCACTGTTGCTACTCATTTGTCATATCTATTACAGCATGTCCAAATACTACCACAGTCTGCATTTGAAACTCTTTTCTGATTAAAAGATGAGTCACTGTGCACTGTCAGTGCTCAGTAGTCCAGGACACATCAGCCTACATGACTGAACATTGCTCAAGCTAAATGTAAAACTCACCCTGTATTCGAGATCTCCTTTTGATTTAATCTCAAAAGCCTCTGTAAGTGGGTTTGAATTTACTATGGTAGGAAGTATTGCAACACCTTCAGAAGACAATGGAGAAACAGTTACATTAAAGGCATAAACTGAAACACCAGCTGCTGCATTTTCTTCAACAGTGCTTGTTGCAGGTAAGCCCTTGAGCAACTGGGTTCTTCTTCCTGCAAGATGAAAATGAATGTAAAATTACTTCTGGGAATCTTAAGCTAGCAGGAGCACACAGCTTGTGCCAAGATCTGCCATTAATGAGCACAAAATGGCCTGATTCTCTTTTTGCTTATGAATGGTGGCATTGCATGGTAGTAAATCCAGTGCTAATGGCAAAAGAATCAATCTTTTCTCTAATTCAGTACTATACTATACATCTAGAGTGACTGATGTCAAAGTAGTGTTGTTACTGCATTGTTTGCCCTCATATATGCCTTTATAGAGGAGCAAAGAAACTGAACATGTCTCTATTATTTCATTTCACCCTCTGTGCTAATTGCTGCCTCCGTGCACTAATCACATCAAAAAGCACCTTGAATCACACAGGGCTGGATGTTAAAGAAGCAATCTTTTTTGTGAATTATGCCATCTGCAGCACCCATTTCCTCCATTTTCCCTCTTCTTATTCTTTCTAGCACAGCTGTGTGCATGCCTGGCTTATCAGTAGTGTGAGTTAACAACTTCGGGATGTTGTACTGTTGTGTCTTCTGCTTTGAGTATGGAAGAGCAACCTCCATTCCTTGGAGGAGATGAGGGCCCACAAAAGCACCCTGCGGTTCAAAACTGCCTGGAAGCAGCACAGAGCACCATGGCATCCAACAGCTTTGCGTGAGCTCCTTGTTTCTCAGTTAGACCTCTGGACTCCCCAAAACAAAATCTGTGCCTGCTCTGCTGTTTAGCTTGTGGGTTTTGTTACGTTAACAAAGGCCTGTAGTGCTTTATCTCATGAAGACTGTCTAGAAAACATAAATCAGGACATCCCTAAATTGGCAATGTACCTCAACATGAGACTATGGCAGGACTGAATGTTGCCAGGGGAGGCTTTGCTGGCTTGTCCAAAACACTTGCCAAGAAAGCTGGCTGTGTTCAGTCTAATTTCCGACATACTGTGTGCCAAGATGGAGGCAGATATTGCTCACTCAAGGGCCTGGCCAGGCCATTCACATACCAGCAATTACTGTAGCAAAAGCTCTATGAAGTCTTTATTTTTGCTGGGCAGCTGCAAGGTAAAAAGCTGCTGTGGGAGCCAGTCTGCGGCCATTAGGGCTGCAGCATGTTTCCGCCTGGATGCTCAGGCTCAGCCTGGAGCTTGGGAACATAATGCCAAGAGGAAATCTGCTGGTTTGCAACACCTCTGTGGTGTGGGACAGAGCCATCTCCCTTTGCCCCTTCTCATGTGGCTGGAGAAGGATGGCCCACATCAGCTAACAGAGGCACTCTAATTGCTACTCCTGCAACAGCAGCAGGCTTTTTAATCTGGAGGGGGAGAGTTCAGCTCCAATACTTTCCAATGACATTAGAAGAAGCCTTAGTGACTTTTTCCCCAAACTATCAAAACATCTTGTTTCCCTACATCCCTAGAAAAATTTTGGAGCATTTCAGGGATAGCCCACATACGGCCTATACATTGCTTCTGTTACTGGCCTCTCAAATAACTGTTCCCTGTAGGATCAGAAAAGACTTAGGATCCCAGTGCCTTTGCTACATGAGAAGCAAAACAAATAGCAGTGGATGAGTCCACAAGACAAAACATGGAGTCCCATGGTCTCCCTCCTTCCCACATCCCACCCCAGGAGGCACTTGTCCTTGCAGTGTTTCCTGGAGCACTTCTTAGAGCAGGATGCTCTAAGATCAAATCAGATACCTGCAGTTCTTCCTCTTGCAGCCTGCAAGACTCACTGCATTGTGGGGAGGAGGAGGAGGGAGCATGGGGGGTGTTGTTCATGTAACCAGCCATAGTAGGCTGTGGTGGGAGAGTTTGCCTCTGAGAAGACATCTTCTGAGCACAGGGCCTCACTGGTAAGAGGCAGAGCTGAGGTGATTCCCCAGAGCCTCTCCACAGCTGCATGGATGTTCCCATGCTCCCATACTCCAGATACAGCAGGTCCAAGGATCACTGATCTGGCTGGGATTATTCTGGCATTTATGGCCTTGGGGATGCTCTGCAGGTGGGTGAGGTATGGGCTGGGATGTGGGAGGCTGTGAGATGGGAACTGCCTGTAAGAGTTGATCTGAACAAGCCACACTGACACTCCAGTAGGACTGAGTTCAGCTGAGCTGTCACTGATTTATGTCAGCGGAAGCAGGACCCAGTGAATTTTTAGCAATGTTCTTATAGATTCTAGAAAACATCATCAACAAAAATTGCCCATGCAAATAAGACTAGGCTGAGAGGGGCTTCTGGAGATACATTTCCATAAGTGGAGCTGAACTTTGAATATAATCTCCTGTGGACAGTATCTGATGAATCCAGTTCCCTCAGCAAGCCACAGTTCATTAATGGAAACCATTCATAAAATCAATGAAATAATTTATAACATTTAGAAATGTGGAAAGAAAAGAGTTGCTATTTTTATATCACCTCTAAAGATTTCATTGGCTGTTTATTCAGGATTTGTCTTTCTAAATCACAAGTTCTTAC
Source organism: Morus bassanus (assembly GCA_031468815.1). Lineage (NCBI taxonomy): Eukaryota > Metazoa > Chordata > Aves > Suliformes > Sulidae > Morus > Morus bassanus. Next base: position 69,840,840 of record CM062571.1, read on the forward strand.
TTCTTGCTTTTTATTTTTAACTGAAATTTTCAATACTGCATCTAAATGGCTTCTTCTTCTTCCAATTGATTTTACAAAAGCCCTCTTTCTGTATTCACAAGTCCTTGCTTACCTCCTTACTTTGGAGAACAAAACATGCCTGAAGCAATTTAATACATTATTTATCTAGAATTACCAATCCCAAACATTGACAAATGCTGAGTCCAAGACAAAGCAATCATGAGATTGGCTTTCAGAAGTTTATGTATATTTAAGTCTTATTTTATCTGTGATTTGTTAGTCTTTACGGTGTGCTTGAGTCACACCTTCAAGCTTTTCTCTCTCCACAACAATGCAGGTTAAAAAACCCACTATTTTTCCAAGGAAAGCTGAGATTCACATGCAGTGTCCTGATCACAGTTTTGGGGGCATCAGGAAAACCACCAAATACTGACAAGTTCCTGGGGGTTGGCAGAACTCTTTCAGTTCCTTGAGAGCAAAGTGACCCTACCTGAGCAGCTAGGTTACTACAGGCAACATCAAGTGCTCCATGAGCCACACAGACTGCAGTCTGAAGATCTACTTTAAGTTGCTAACATGCACATATTCATATTGGCAAATGTCTCATGTTTTTACACTAGGCAAAGACAGCGATATTACCCTACCAATATTCTCCACAAATGTGGCCCTGTTTGGTCCTGTTTGGTTGCTTGTTTTGATTCATCAAGAGAAATGTTACCAACATTTGAAAGGAGAATTCTGCAGTATTAATACTAGACATTATTTCTTTGGGAGCTGACCTCCTTTCCTACTGTCACTGTCACACTGAGCAGTGCCTATTGCACACGAAGTGTCCCATCCAGCAAAGTGTCTTAGCAAGGAGTCATATTCTCTTCTTCATTATACTGCTGTAACCACAGAGCTCAATCCATTTCAGTAGGAAAATAATTGTTACTTGATTTTTTCCATCCGTGTCTGATCCCTAAATATGTACTATAAAGCTCCCAAGAGAAAGTATAACAGCCAACAGTGTTCTAATTTTAGCAGCGTAATGAAATCATGTTCTTACCAGATACTACTCCCAGCAAAATGAGAAGAAGGAGCATGCTCTTCATCATCTTTACGACCCTGTCCTTCATGTTCCCAGAATGCAAACTGAAGGAAGATCATGGTATGTTTTCCCTAGTTTACATCAGCTCCACCTAAATTCTTCCTCTTTGTCATGTTGTGGAGTGAGAACAAAACAAAAGACCCGTGTCTCTAAGGGAGTTTCTAAACACCGTCAGCTTGTTTGCTTGTCAGAGAACTGCTCCTTGCTGACACTCCATCCACAGACCTGGGCCACACTTGAGAAAACAATCATTAATAGTCCTTTCACTGCAATCATCTTATTTATTGAAGCATTATCAAAAGAATCTACTAAGTTCTAAATCTGGAAATACTGTGCTGCTTTCATTGCTCTGGCAAATGAGGTGCTCTCTTCACACACCAGGCCCAAATATTCATTGTTTCTTACTTAAACCAAGAACCTGAAGTTTTCTCATTCCTCTGGGTATCAGAGAATTACTCAGACCACACGGAGGTAAAATTGCAGCATATGTACATGATGAAGTAAGTTTTGCTGTAGCTGTCTCGGGAAGAGCATGGACCACTATGCAAAGTGCACTGGCTCCCTTAGATTAGGCATTTAGCCAGCTAGCCCACAACACACCCATGCAACTTTTTTTTTTTTTTTTTTAATCTAAGGGTAGTCCTAGCATTTTTTCATGGAGCATAGTATAGAGGTGACACTACTCGAACCAGATGCAATATAGGTGCATCACCATTGACTCATAGAATAATTTGGGTTTGAAGGGACCTCTGGACGTCATCTAGTCAAACACCCTGCTCAAAGCAGGCTTCATTAGATGAGGTTGCTCAGGGATTTGTCTAGTTGATTCTCAACACCTCCTCACAAACTTAACAGCTCTGCTAAGAGGTAGAATTTAGAGATTTAGGTTTAACACAGCTCTGGAGAAACCACACTGATTTGTGAGCTAAGCTAGCATCTCTAGATGGTTCTGCATGACACCCTGTGGCTGCCCCAGTGAAAGCTGACAGTAGTTCAGAAAGCTCTGTCCTGTGGTCCTGTGTTTTCTGTAGTATGAGCATGTTAATTGAACATGCTGAACATGAACAGCTAGTTTAACACTGGGGTGGGCATTGCCTGCCCTTGCTGCATGCACACATTAAACTACCGTACAGATGTGCCCTGGGGGATTCTGCTGATATAATGAAACTGGAAAAGATGCATCAGTAAAAACTACTGACTAGAACTGAGCCATACCTACATATCTGATACTGGTTTGGGGAATCATAAGAAACATTCATTTGATGGTTGATCTGCATCTATTTTAAAGTGCTTCTAGGGCCTTGCCAAGTCCAGATGCAGCCTGGGTTTAAAGTGAATGTGGCCACACTGTATCAACTGGGAGCACCCACTGCATCAACCTGCAGTATTGAGGGAGCTAATCTTCCATTGTCCCAGGAAATGTGTGCCTAAACTTCATGGTAGTAAAAAAAATATATGGAAAACTTCACCCTCAAATGACCTAGTTATGCTGATAGGATATTTATGTAAATGTATTTATATTGGCAAAAAGTCTAGCCTGTCCCTTTACCTACCAGATCATTGCCCACACCTTCATATGCATTTTCTGTGTCTACAGAGAAGATTTTGATCTGACTGGACATCTCACAAAGATGAGGTCTGTGTGCACAGGCATGAATCAGGCTTGTACAATAAGCTTGTGATCTTTTACTAATTATCAGAACACTGTAAAACTGCTGCTAGCTTTATTCCCTCCTTTTAGTTGCAATGTATAATCTATCTCATTATACCGCTATTTCTTTTAATCTTGAAAGAAATACAAAAACATCTGGGCAAAGTTTTAAACTTTTTTTTTAAACTTTAACCAGTTTTTCAGATACATTTTTAAATTTTTTTAATATCTAGCTGAAATGATGGGACTCTTTTCAACCTATGCTCTGAATAGCCAAGCCTTCCCCAGAACTCAGAGGTCACAATTTTTTGTCCTTTATTTTCTTTCTCTTACTTCTTAGGCTGGGGTTTTTTTGGGGTTGGGTTGGGTTTTTTCCCCATAAATACATACTTCAACTTCTTTGTTTTGTCCTTCCTTCATCTGAGAACCTACACAGATCTACTTTCAGCAAGATTTCAGTGTCCATACACATAAATCAGACTATTCTCTGCACATCTTGTGATAAAGACACTATAGAGGGATATGGAAGACATGGATGGCAAAGGCATCTGGAATACATGTGCACTTGAAATGCCAGCCTTTCCCCAGCTTCACCTGGAAGTGCAATGGGTAACTATTTCAGGTGCTATGTGAATATCCATAGAGTAGTTAATTTCTGTTTTCTCTCTAAAATATGTCTCCATGGCTTTCACATGGTCCCTTATAAGCCTCATGGTTCAAGCATGTTGTGAGAAGAGACCAGAGAGGTGACCAGGGAGACGGGGGGAGAGCCCAGAGTAGCACATAGCAAGGGAGGAAAGTGCAGAGGGCAGCTCACACAGGTGGAGCAAGTATGAGGGCTCTGGCTCCTTCTTCCTTCAGTCACTGCCAGTATCTCTCAGTACCTCCCTTAGACCCCTCTTTTCTTATATTCCTCTGCCAAGTGGATTTCTGTGGTTCTCTGATTCATCCTGCCAGGTTGTGAGGAATAAGGTGAAAAAGCAGCCAGAGCTAAAAAAGAGCCCCAAACAGGTTGAAAATCAAGTAGAAATAAGTATATGCATATCAATAAATATAGAGCTGGTTAGGAACAGATGAGTTAGGAACAGGTGAGCAAGGCAGAAGTTCCCTGGTGAGGCTGGCAACAGTAGCTCTGCCGCTGCAGGAAGGTCAGGAATGAGATTCCTGGGAATATAAAGCAGCTAGATGAAAAGAGGTCAAGGCAGCGCAAGCAAGAATGCAACCAGGGAGTTGGCAGGCAAAATAGAGGGAAGAAAAATTAACTGGAGCAAATGAAAAGGTCAAGGAACAAACTGGGTCTTTAATCATTCCTTGGTTTTCAAGATGATTTGAAACCTGGGCATTTTAGACCAGTGCAGAAAAAAATGCACTTCTGAAAAAATGTTTTCTGGATTATCATGTAAGGTGCAGAATGTGAGGAAGATGCTACACCTTTCAAGAAATTAAAGAAACTTGGTTCCAAGGGAAAGACCAACAGATCGGAGTGTGAGAGACTGCACTGGTCTTACGTTGGGATGCAGAGAGAAAGAACATGGGAAGTGAGGGATATCGGGTGGGACAAAGCAGAACTTGATATGCAGGCTTTCAATTGCCTGTCCTCAGGAGAGTGAGGGATTTGAACAGAGGCCAGCTTCAGAGAAGTAGTCTACTCACATAACAAAATGTGCAGGTTCAGGACATTAATCTTTTTTTCTATGTGTTTAATTCTCAATTGTCTTCCAGTCTGTCAACAGGAAAGAAATGTTCTCTCACTTTTCAAATTCATTAGAGGTTCAAGACATAATTTTCCCATTAATGGCTATTTCAGCCAGAGTAGTGGCTCTCTTCTGCCTAGCGAACTCACAGAACAGGAGATATTTTGCTCTTCTTGTGGTAATTACTCATCAAGAATTGAGCAGCCTAAGGAGAATTTTCACACACCTGATCCAATTTCAGTTCGAAAGTACTTATTATTGTTGTTTCATGAATTAAATTACCTAGACTGACAGGTTTTATTTTCATCTCCTTTCTCTTTAAACAGTACAGCTTCTCCATCCACTGCCTTGGTAACCTTTCCTAAAATATTAAAACAGTACCTTAGCATCCTACACCAAAAACATATGCACCATTTAATTTGATTTCTCAGCTAAAAGCTTCCTCTGTACCATTTGTGAGTGACAAGAGCAAACTAAAAGTCATGAGTACTACCCAGACTACCTTAATCTCACCTAAAGAGATCCCAGCTTAGCAAGGTTAGTAACCCATGCAATTATGCAAAGAAGTCCCAGACAGATATCTGGGCCATCAATTTTCTAGCATTGACTTGTAGACACATAAACCGACTAGTCACCTTCTCGATAACTAACTTGAGGTGTCTGTTAATAAGAAGTGATTCCATCACACCAAGAGCTTTTTTTGGGATCTAGATTTAAGTGAAGAACAGCCTAAAGTCTGAAGGAGTACATAGAGAGGTCCAAAAACTTGCTCTTGTCAGTGCTGAAAACAAGTTCTCCCATTGCTCCAGCAGTTATACACCTGAGGGATGAAAGCATTTGCCAGAAAAGAAGGAATCCCAGGAGTCTGTCTTTTGCCACAAAGAATCTGAACGCTTATTTTAGGAGGACTGGGAGTATGTAAGGCATTAAGATAGCAGAGATTGTTCTGATCTTTCCCATTCCCTCCGCTCCATCTTGACAACTGTGGACTGAGGCAAACAGATGATTACAAAGACATAAGTTCAAGAAAGCTCCAGATGCACTTGAATCCTCCCTACAAAGAGGTCAAGTGACTTCTCCAAGGCCACACAGAAAGTCCAGAAAAGCCAAAGTTCTTGGTCCCACTCCCAAGCTCAATCATGACGATTGTAAGACACCATGACTGTAAAAAAAACACTGTTGCCAAATGTTTTTCTTTTTAAGAAGTTCTTGTGCTGCTTAAAAATATTACATTTTCTTCGGCGTTAATATAACGTTGAAGTCAATGAAACACAAGCTTCGATATTCATTCACCTGAGCAAAAGGAGATGTTATCAGCAACTACTTTGTGTTTTGTGGTTCAAGACCAAAAACATGCAGCAGTGTAGAAGATTCAATACCTGCGAGAAATGATGTTGCTTGTCCACACCAGTCATGTATATCACTTGAATTTTTAATTGTGTGATTTGTCTTCCAAAAAGAGTTCTAGTGCAAGTAAAGATTCAGTGAAAAATGTGTTGAGGCCAATGAAGTCTTCTTTCTGAGTTTACTGGATATTGGATTAGGGTCTGAACCCGTGTGGCAATACTTCATACCTCATGATGCAGTATTTACTGTGTATTACAAGTTTGCTGTTATTGTAATTGCTTGGCCACCTGAGATGATTGATAAATATATGAACAAGGATGTGAAGTAGCAAATGATGCAAATGCAACATGAAAGAATGCTTTGGGCAAATATGGGTACAGAAACTCTGAGGTTTCTATGTACACAGCGTGATACACTTTGCTTAGTCAAGTATTTTAATATATCACCGAGCATTGCTTAAACAGGCCTTTGTATCATGAATATGATATACCTTACTTATTTTATCAGCAAAAGGGATTTGATTATATTTTGCAAAAGCAACCTTGCATTTTAGCAAAAATGAAATATTTTCTGTTGGCTTTGGAAAAAAGAAAAGAGTATGGAATTAACAGAAAAGTGCATGTCTGGGCACAGGGCGAGGGCTCAGGTGGTGGAGTTTCACTCCGAAGTGGACAGTTTTTTACACCTAAGTTCCTCCATCCTTTGAACAGAAGGAGTCAGAATAATTCACTATTCCCTAACCCTGTGAAATTTTGTTTGTTTATGGTTTCAACAACTTTGAGATCTTCAGCTGGGCTCTGTAGGTCTCCAGGGGAGCAAAGGATGGGCGTGTGATGAAAGAAGGGCATGTAGCCCTGGATACACTCCAGTTTTGCTTGGGCTGCCAAGGCTTTGGTGGGGACTGACCTGTGCCAGGTCCCTGAGGTGCCACAGTGTATTATAGCCGTCTCTGTTCACCCCTTTCAATGGCTGTGTTTCCCCAGAGGCACTGGTCAGAAGTAGCTCTATATTTTCCTCCTTTAATTTTTAAGTCAGATATAGTACAAAAGAATAGCAAATCTCTACCTCAGCTGCTTGCTTTATACTTGATTCTGCTTTTCCCTGATCCTCACCCTCTTCTGTCTCATCGCTCCAGAGTTCCAGTAAGCTTTGCCTCAAGCCCCAGAGGGCGCTGAACTGACTCATTTCTCCTCAGCAGACTGTAGCCCAATGGCAGCCCATAGCTGGGAGAGGACATTCTCCTCCAGGTATTGGCATGGGAAATCCAATGAGGAAAAAATAAGTACTGCATATGCCTCCTAGCACAGGCTTCCCCTGGGGAAAATGTGGCTTCTGCCCTCCTCTGCGACTGTACCTGGCATCTAGAAGACATGTGTAAGGGAGTAAGGAGGGACCTTTCACTCCCTTCCCCATTTGTTTCACAGTATAAGCGGCAGTTTGGCTCTTGGACTAAAGTGTCCAAAAAAGGACAATACTCTTTTATGCAGGAAGTACAGTAAGGTGACTGCTCAGGGCTCTGTGCTTCTGATGTTCCTGTGAGCTTCTCTCTCCATCAAATAACTATCCATCAGCTGACTGATGGTAACCGCAGCGTACATAGAGTCTCAGTCCTAATATTACCATGGATCAGATGGCACGCAGCAGCCTAATACCGCCTGAGGATCCCGTGTATCTTTTTTGTTTCCGCTCCGTTCTCATGCTTAGCAATACCCAATGCAGGAGTACCACAAATTACTCAGCTATGTGAGGACAGGAGGACAGAGACTTGTGAGGCAGTGAATTGAAGCTGGGGCTGTGAAGTATGAGACAGTAAAGGGAAATGGTGGAGAAAAAGTTGGGTCTCTAATGGGAATGTTGAGGAGTGGAAGAAAGAAAAAGATGGGGCATGTGAACCTGGGGTCCTGATCTGAGGACATGGAGATGTGCAATAAGAGGATGAGGGAGGCAGTGGATGTGGTTTGGGGATCTTCACTCTAAGAAGCATGCAGCAGTAGAGTTGTGGCAACATGGATGTACGTTTATAAGTTGGAAAAAAGGTTGTGTGGTGGAATGAATGGGAAGTGGCAGGCAGCGGCTTGAAGAGGAGGCTTGGGTGGTCCTATGACAGTAAGGGAACAGAAAAAAAAAAAACTTTTCCACAATAATTTCAGTTTCTACCTCAATATCTTGCCCGGGACATATATTGTCTAAAGCCATCCTTGGATTCCTTCTACATTTTGGTAGCACTACTATTTCATCTAGGCTACTGGAAAATAATTATAATAGTCCTGGTCTCACAAAGATCAATGACAAGCCTGATTTTGAAAGGAGCAATTTCAATAGACCTGGGCCTGAATAAAGTGGCCTAAAGGCAAACAAAATCTTAATCACGCAAAGGAAACAGATGCAATATTCATCGCTGGCTCTGTTCCTCACTGCCTGTAAGCTCTGTGACTAGAGAAAGCCTTTAGAAGTATCACACAGGGATAGGGCCAGATTCTTCTGGGTACAGACACAGAATCTTTTTTTTACACTTGCTAGGTTTAGATTATGCTTATTTTATCTGAGGGCAAACATAAGTGAAAAAATAAGCTACTTACAAGTGACATAAAGCAATGTTATATCTGAGTAATGATTTGACTGAGTCTGCCACCACGTTAATATGCAAAAGGCAGCAGGAAAGCAGTGCAATACTCTGGATGTAGATACTTCTTTCCTGTGGATTTGAGCATCAACATCATGGAACAGCCTCAGACCACATGAGCTTTCTTAATGAAACAGAAGACTCCACACAGTAAGCGTACTGTCCAACAAATGTTTTGACAGAGAGCTGTGAAGCTGTAAAGGTAGGTGGGTGAATGCACCAAGAGAAAAAAAAAAAACAAACCTCTGTAGCCCAGACTGACCTCAGTCACATAAAACCTGGCTGTTATGAGCTGCATGGGTGATAACAAGGAAACAAGGTCAGAATATGTCCTTTTGCCATGTATCACTCCCCTGACCATTGCTGGAGCTGAGGGAATATTGCCATCTAGTGCCACACAGAAATCCAGCTGGCTAAACAGAAAAGAGCCATTTAATTCTTGTAGGCAATTGTTACAAAGCATACTAAAAACCAGGGACATTATGTGCCAGGGACATCATTTTGGTCAGTGTCTTTGTCAAGCTTGTTATTGAAAATGGTACATTTTCTCCTTTAAAAAAATTACGGTGTCTTGTGGGAACTGAGTCATAACGCTCTGGAGGAGAGATCCCATTCACAGTCATTCAGACATCGTGAAAAAAGTGCAAAAGTACTCTCATAGTGCTTTAGCAAGTAGCAGTCAGAATGATGGGATGCTGTTGAGGATGGGATTTATTTTACCTGCCTTGAAATGACTAAAACATAGACCGGCATATGTTAATGTTATATAGTCATCCTAGGCTTCTTTTGGAAACAAAGAAGCACTACTAGGGCACAACTGGTGTGACAAACTTTAGCCATCACCTTTAGGATGGGAAGCGCTCTACTTTTCAACAGTGTTTCTCCACAGTGACCATCAAGGGAGTTTGGGATGGCTAGCTCTGATGTTCACATCCTTCCAACCCCTAGTGCCTGGCCCTCCATACTGTTTTTCAACCAGGTAGGCAGTAATTTTGGTGACCTGTTGGTGGAAAAATAAATACCGCTTTCAGACTCCTAAACCCCATGATCTCAGTTGTGTGGTTCTCATTCAGGCGAGGGGACACACACTCACACAAGAGTTCCCACTGACCACAGTGGAAACAAGCACTGGCCTATGACATATTGCATTCGCTGATAGGCAGGCACACTGGACCATAACATATTTTATATTCACCTCTGTGTGCAACAGCATTATTAACTTCCTCCTGTTGTCATGCCAGAAAGAGCCCTTACGGGTGACAGAACAGTTCAGTTCCCCTCAGCCAAGACCCTGCTGAGCTAGAGATGAGGGGTTTTTTAATCAGCGCATATGTTTGAGATACTTTTAATGAGGCTCACTTATCTATGCTACCAAATATGTGCCAGATTATAAGAATTTTCAGTCATTGCCCATCTGGAGCAGATTCAAACCAGTGGCTGATTTTCAAAAGCAATTTGAAGATCAAAATCAGTTAAGCAATCAAATCTTCCAGCTGCAAACAATGTCCAGATTTTCAAGCCAGCACCATAATGTTTATATATGTTGACTTAAAATTACTTAAATGTCCCACCAGTACCTCTGAGTTAATTGCCATGTTATTGCTTGTGGTTGTGACTTTCCCGCTATTTCTACCCACTAAAAATGTAAAGAAAAGGATTAAATCACAGAGGGAATCACAGTCAATAATGTAAAAGAACATTATTTTTCAGCCTGAGAAGGGTTGGAATATTTGAGACACCCACCATTCCATTTTCTTTTAAATAGCAAGAAGCCCAATTAAGCAAGAGGCTGCTAAATTAATTTGCTTATGTTTTAAAAATTCATTATTTCATATAATCAAATTTGAATCCTTACAGGGGATTTTTTCCTTTTCTATGCTGATTTTAAATATACTGCAAAAACTGTGTATCACAAGTTCCCCCAAATGAGGAATTATTTAGGTAATAAAATGTCTCAAAATAATAGTAGTGTATAAAGTTACTGATGTCAAACTGCCAGGATTTTTTAGGGGTATTTTCTTTGCTTTAGAGGGAGGTTCACTTAGCAAAGTCCTTACACATGGTATTAGAAAAGAAGTAGAATATGTGCACTGACCTGAGTGTCCATAAATAAAGTTGAATTCCATCTAAAAAGGAACCTGAAAAGCAAGGATGGTAGATTTATAAACACATTTTAAAGCACCTATAAATGTGACTTTCTAAAACGCTTATTCTTATAATCTCAGTTCCCCATAACTAAGATTAGCTAAAAAAAATCTAAGCTAACAGCTTCCAAAAATAAATACCAAGAAGCTGGCACCAAATTCTGGAATTCCCCCATACCTCTTAGTCCATGGGGACACAGACTGACCTTTCAGATGCAACATAAGCTCAGCTGATTTCCTCAGGCTTTTGCCCACGATGAAGGCTAGCTCAGACAGTTTGTGTGTTCTAGGCAGGCAGGAAAGGATTACTAACATTCGCTCAATATCTTAATTGCCATACTATAAGAGGCTGCATACTTGCCTAGAGGTGAATCCAGCACATGGAGAAAGCTCTCACTGACTTCACTGGGGTCTGGATAAGCCATTTAAGTTTGAAGGAGCTGGGGAACTGGCAGGAAGGATGGACATTTTACCTGCTGCTACAAACTGTCATGGCTCTACTGACATTTGCACCAGCCAAGCCTTCATCCCAGGACATGCACAGCTTTATGAAGCTATGACATAAAATAAATTCACAAATTGTTTTCCTATGCTAAGGGGCAGCAGTGAGATGACAAACGAAATCTCTTTAAGAATTAAGAGGTGGACACCCCAAAATGTTCACACACCCAGCAGTCCAGTTGGATGGACAGTTTTAATGCAAAGAAAGGTAATGTCCATACATGTTTAACAACAGCACCTATGTATCTTTTGTTTCAATTGACACTAATGGCAGACAGTGGTTTTTAGCCATCTTGCTTTACTGATACTTGCAAACCTCTGAGACTGTTTCCTTACACAAGCCATTTTCCTGGACATGGGCATTTTTCTTGACAAAACCAGCCTAAGCTGTACAGTCCACTCAGTTGCTTCATCTCAGCCTGAGCTACCCCAGGCTAATATGGCCACACAACTGCTGGTGTTGCTGCACAGGGAACTAGATCCATGAATTGATGCTGGATAAGAACTGAGCAAGTGGATGACATGGCCAGGACCAAATGGCCAGGAACTAGAGGGTCTGGGCAAGAAAGTGCCTGTGGAGCCACAGCCTAACACACTCCCTTCATTTGTGTCCAGAGGATGTGGAGTAATACTGGTCTGGGTTGTGGGATACACCATAAATGGGTTTTACAGACCCTGAAACCTCTAATGTTGTTGCTGGTTGTGAATATAGAAATTTAGCCTTGTTTCTGTTTAAAAAAAAGAAGTGTTAAACATTATACTATTAGCTTTTTCTGTTGGCTTTAATGCTTTCTGAAGTATCGGAGGGGCAGTCACCATGTCCCAGCTAAATGGCTTGTTTGTAGCAAATTAGTTTCTATTCTTGAGCAAGAAGAATTTAATCAAGTGTCAGAAACAAACTACATCTTGACAGATTAGCAGGGTTGCTGCTGTTAAAATAAATTTGTTGCCAGATTTGTTTACAAAACTTCTCTTTCAGGGATGGGTGAACTTCCCGGAATTTGCCAATCTTTTGAATAAATATTGTGGAGGATTTGTAAAATGAGAATTAATTAAACTTTTCCTCTGAGTGTAAACCAGACATTTAGCTCAATGTAAAAAAGTGCTTGCAAGCAAAGGGAAGTCTTTTTTGGGAGGGTGGAGAGTCAAGGAAATCTGAGTACTCCCTTTCCTTTTCCAAACAAAATTTGGGATGTAATAACTATGACCAATACAGGAATTGTAATTTTTACATTAGATTTGATATAACCCTTTTTAACTTTCTTCACAGTTCTGAACTGAGCTCAATACGTTTGACTTCAGCTTTCACATCCCTCAGAGGTTTGTTCATTTTTCTACAAGTCTTTTTGGTTTGGCCGCTTCTGTACAATACGTGGCAGATGTGTTCATTTCTGGATGTGGGGCTTTTTGATACTGACTCCTATATATGACTTGTGTTGCTCTAATGAAGGCCTCTGAGTGTTCGTTTGGATGGATGGTATCACCATCTCGGACAAAGAGATAAGCTTATTGTCATCATCCATTCATTAATTCATTCTGCTGGTATATCTGAAAGGAGCAGATAATGAAATGCTTGTCCTAGCCAGGGAGAAAACAAGGATATGTATTTGCATTCCACCTTTTCCCTCACTGCAAGTTGTGTTTTTTGTGGGATTTGGGGGGGTTGTTATATTTTTAAGTGATCATGAGGAAAATACTCTTTATTTATGAAACAGCAAACAGCAAACCTTCTACTCTTTCATGTATAAAGTCAAGAAACAGTCACTAAAAAGTATGATCTATTAGAATGATTTTGCTGTGGCTCCGTTGGAGAGAAAATCCAAAGATGGTAAGTCTTTTCTAATAAAGAGACAAACAATCCTCTCATTTAGACTAAGATTTTTTTTTTGGTCTAACCTGAGAAACTTGTCCTTGACAAAAGCCTTCCACTGCTACCTTTTGGAAGATACTGTTTCTGACAAAGTCAGTGGCAGATGTCAGTCTGGCAACGGACAGTCTGCCAATGGCAGCAACAACTTGAGGGACACCAACATCACCGTCCAGGTGAACTAAGCACACGGGCTGTTGGTAGGTCCTACAGATAAGTTACAAAAGAGGTCATGGACTTCACAGAAGACACAAGATTTTAAAAGCATGTAGCATTCAGGGAAATAGTCTTTCTCTGAATCTTCAGGTAGCAAATCAGGAGGATTGATTCTTCTCAGTTACCTTTCCCTAAAAAATTTCCAGCTTTTGAAATTATCATGACTGCTCTTAAAGGTTTGATCAGTCAGGGCTACCACATGCTGCTGCTGTCCTAATTAAATTAAACTCCACTGGGTCCATCCTTCCAAAGCCTTGCTGAGTGCATTTGAGCAGTGTTTCCCACGGTCATATGTATGAAGCTGCATGTTGGCAGGATGGATAAGCATCTCCATTTAAAGACAGCCTCAAGCTTTTGCTTAAAGAGGCTAACACTGCCGCTAACAACTAGGAAATCCTGGCAGATAGTCCACATGAATATCTCTTTCTATATTTGCACAATGTCAAGCACACTATCAGCACTGAATAAATAATAATCGTAGAAATCTGGAGTCAGCCAGGAAATAGCTGTGAATGAGACATTCATATTTTAAAACTTGAAACTGCAAAATTATCTTGTTATGATTCTGGGAAAACTGTTATTTTCCTTTTTCCCTATTGTTTTCTTTTCCTAAAGAAGAAGAAATGCTAATGCTGCTGCTGAAGGTACCAAAAAAAAAAAAAGTATACTTTGTTCTGTATTACAGAATTACACATCTGAAGTGTCCTGCCTGCTTAATACGTAAAATCCCTTCAAGGAGCAAAATAAAGAACAGTCCTGAATTGAAATCCAAAGAATCCATTTATAATAAAAAAACAAAAATTAGAAATGGAATACAAATGTATTATAGGGGAGAAAGAGGGAGAGCAGCTAAAAACCAGTTTTACCAGGCAATCTTGCTCTTGATAATGTCTGGACAAAGTCAAGTTTTTTCTAAATATGTTTGAAACTCCATGTTAAAAGGGATTTATATGAGTCACAAATCTATAAAACAATGAGCAAAAATCATGGGGAATTCAATCTTCAGCTCTATAGAAATAATAATAAAGGAAAACTCCCTTTGGTAAAACAAGTTGAATTTAGTAACTCTTATTTAATTCAGACTCTTGACAAATATTCAGGGTTGCTCTTTCTTCACAAAACAATCAATTATGTCTCCCCTGTTGAGGTGTTGGGCTCCTATAGTATACTAAGGGTATTTCAAGACCGTATGTTTATAGTTACAGATGAGAAGAAACAGATTCTTAAGGTACTTTAAAATCTACTTTTATAATTGCTGCCAGGGATACATGTACAAACATTTTTTTTTCATGTATTGGTCAACTCTAACAAAAATACAAAAAGATCTGAAGAATGCCTCAGTATAATCAAATTGCAATTAAGTTAGTCCAGAAGCATTTGTCAAAAGATATAATGGCAAGGATTATAAAGGAGAAGAATAAGCACAGAATGCCAAAAATCACCATCTGCTGAGACGATGGAGTATCATGCTCAAAGCTGTTAAGGTGTTACTAGAGCTGTTGTATGTTACAACATTAAACAGTTAATTGCAGTTCATCGGTTTTAAGTAAAAGGACTGTGGACTGCTTTTTACCATAGCAACCACAAAAAAGAAATCGCTTAAAGCATGTATACAGTGTGCGCCAACAAAAAAGCAAAGAAAATAAATATATTTAGAATTCAGCATTTAAACTATAATTATTTGAAGAAATTCCTCTTTCCAAATTTACATTTGGAGGATCCTGGAGAGAATAAGACATTCATTCCAAAATTACCAAAATTCTTTCCTGAGGGACAAGAAGATGTATTAGATTCTGTATCTTATCTCACTAACAACTGCTAAGATGACTCCTGCTGCTTAGGTAAACAGAGTAGGGAAGTGAATGGACAGAAAAGAAAGGAAAACTTCTATCCTCTCATTGATGTGTGGCCACTTGTGCTGCAGGCAGGGTATCGGTACAAATGAATCGGTCAAGATCACATGTGTACTGTTGTTTACCTTTTGCCATTCCACCCATTTCTGTCATGTGCTGAGGTCAGCCTATTTGTGCTCTTTTAGCATGAGAAGCAAGTTACGGTGACAACATTTCTGATTGTTTAATCCCAGGTCAGGTCAAGTTTGAGAGGAGGACAGGAAAATAAAATGACAGTGACATCATCACCATTCCTTAAATATTAACACATGACATTTTGATACTGATGGAACTTCTTGCCTGTGTTCCCTTTTGAAATAAAATACTGATGAGTTCAACCATCTTTCCAGATGTGGTTCATTTTTGATGGAATAGTTATTTTGATGTTTGATTCTTCTGGAGCCTTTGCAAAGACTGGATAGCTGAAGGGGCAGCAGATTAGAGAGACTGCCCAGCAAACTACCTGGAGCAGTGATCTAAAAGGTGAGATAGGCAGGTGAAGAGCAAGAAGGTGTGAGAAAGAGGAGGTCCTGCTGGTTGCTGTACCCAAAGGATACACTGAGGGCAGGAGACAATAGGAAGGATTGTATTTCACCAGCCCTGAACTAACTAAGGTTTGAATAGGGAAATGTTTATAAAACATCTATGGTTACTGCTGAAAACAATTATGTCTGTGGTATCTGCCAACTCTCATAATTATCTGCTGTTGTTTTAAAAGTGTGTATGGGAACTTTTGCAAAATCTAGGACCAATAATCCCATGGCTGACACAGCATGCTCTTAGACACTTATACCACAAATGTAGTGTGAGAACTGAACAGAACAGTTGGCTACATTAAGATTCAGATTGACAAAGACAGACAGAGGGGGTTTTGTCAGCTGATGTAAAAATTCCCATAGGCAAAAATATTAAACCCTGAATAAATGGAGTAATTCACCCACATATGAGGACTTTCAGGACCTAGAGATGCCCTTCAAGTTTTCCCTCTACAAATCCAGAAGATGTATGTTCATGGCTTTATGCACCCATAAATTCTCCAAACAAGGCCATTTCTAACCCCTCCAATGTAGACTCATCTTTCTATTTCAAGGAATTCATATTGTACTGCTATTAAATGTTGTTTTTATCAAGGGACTGTTGTTAGGTCTTTTCACCACCACAACTCATTCTGCTTACATACAGCCTCTAACTTCATATTTCTATTTGTTTATAACAGCATGACCTAAGTTTTGCTCCATCAGTTAAGAACAACTTTAGAAATATTTAAAAGTGCCCAACTCTACTGTGATATGAATGCATAATTCAATAAAATGCCACTGCTTATGCAACTAATAGATTTGACCGAGTTGTATCATTGTGCTAATTATGCTGATGCGTGAGGGCACAGGAGAAAAGGCTCCACTCTTGCAAACAGAAGAGTAAACACCTCTTGCCATAGAGAACTGGCAGTCTAAACATGCTTAGACAAATAATATTCCATGAGATTTTTCAGCCCACTATACATAAAGCCTTCTGATTTTGGTTGTCTTCCTATATCACAGGCTACAATTGTAACATTATTTTGAAGTCACTAGTAGCTGCAATGCCAAGAGAAAAAAGAATGTTCTTAAGGCAGAAGGAAAAACAGGCATTGTGTTATCAGATTATTATAAAGTCCTTGAATGTGAATATGAATGCAAGTACAAATGTAAGAGCTCAGATTTAGTATGTGCAGAATAAGGCCCCAATTCACACAAGGAGGAAGAGGAGTTTGTGTTTAGTAACTGGTTTGAATATTTTAATTGCATCATCATCATCATCATCATTATTATTATTATTATTATTAAGCATAATTAAACACAGACAGATGCCCGATGCCTTTTGAAGGAAAAGCATTTTTTTAATCTGTCAATTAAAAGATTTGGAAAACAACAGCCAGTTCTGCCTATAATCTTGCATCAAACAAATGGGTATCTGAATTTGAACTACAAAATACTCAGATCATAATTTTATAATGATTTTTAGTTGGGGTATTTTTTTCCTGAAACAGCATTGCTCACTTTTCATCGGTCTTGTAACTTTTGCATATACCAGATGTCACATGCTAAGTATCTACAAAACAAGACTCGATTCAACGCATAGAACTGCATCACTGGAGGTTATTAGCCAGTTAAAATGTTTGATAGCCACAGATGTACAAAGATTTTCTTAATCTGAACCTGGAAGGTTGCAATCTTAGCTCCTATGCATTTCAGAAGTGTGCACCTTTCATAGGCAACATGGGATATTTTCAATAATGCCTCAACTTTTATTTTGTCTTCTTGACTGGCTATGTTTTTCCATTTAACCCCAGAGTATCATTAGTACTGTGTGCTTGTACTTTGTCTGGTTGGAGGAAATAGTGCCTTAGGAACACTTGTCAAATCGTAAGTTCCAATAAATAGGCTATCAAAGTACAACCTATTCGTATCATTAAGATGAGGATCTAATTAAAAAATTCATTAGATCTGTGAGACCGTAACTGAGGTCTATCCACATCTGGTCTCTGAAACCATATTGCCTTTGCAAAATGTCCGGTCAAGAGTTTGATAACAGAAGTGTAGGGTGGCCTGTGAGACATTTTGAAGGATCAAAGTGTCTGTGAAACAACCTCTCATTGCATGTAAGCCGATGCTTAAATATCAAACGTATTTTTTACTTCAGTTCCCTTTAGTTGTCAGGCACGTCACTCACTGTGCCCAAATTCCTGCTAAGGCCTTGGGGACCCATTTGGACTGAGTACAGAATGTGCAGTGCTTATCAGAAGATACTCTTTGACTCTCCTAGGTTGGTAGCTTATCAGGACAAAGCTCGTCACAAAGTTAGCACGTCGATGTGAGGAACTACAAGAGACTTCCCTGCACAATAGATGAGACACAACTGATTTCTTGCACTCCACTTCCAGCCTCAGCCAGAAATACAAGACGAACAGGCTTGCTTTCTTCTGTGATTTCAACATGTCTGCTTCCTGTACAGGCTGGAAATAGGACATACCATAACAACTGTCAAAACATTTCAGAATCTCAAGCAAGGTGTGATTGGAGCTGGCTTCTGGAAGCAGTGAGGGCTTGGGGAGCCATGCGAGCAGGCTGGGGCCTCTCTGCTATCGACTGATTCAGGGCCCAAATGTGACCTCCACCAAAGGCGTTGCAGTTTGACCCTCACTCAAAACCTCTTGTCTGGATGGTCCCAAACTCTCAGAGCCGGGCTGGAGTAAACTCGAGTGTTTCCCAAACGCTGAGGGACAGTCTGTCCAGACTGAAATCTTAATTTCGCTCTTTGAGCAGCCCTGGGGGTGCCTCCCCTCAGCCCACTCACGCATGCTGCCCGGCCCTGCCAGGGATGAGTCCTCTCTTACAGCGGGGGTCAGCGAGCTGCTGGGAGAGGGGGACAGCCCGTGTGCCAGCACTTGTGGAAATGGCGGGAGGGAGAGGGGCCTCCAGCCAGGGCCAGGGCAAGGCTGGAAAGGATTGCTGGCTTCCCGGGCAGAGGCAGAGGAGAGTTGGCTGCTGAAAGTAGGGGAGAAGGAAAGGGGGCTTCCCCCAAGCAGTTGAGGAAGCGTTTAGAGCAGAGAAGAGGGCAACTCCAAACAGCTTTGTGGGAAGAGAGGCAGCTCGCTGGTGGGAGGTGGAGAGATGACTCAGGGCTGGGAGAGATGGACGGGAGAGACCTGTCCTCCACTGAGGGAGGCAGGGGAGAGGAGAGGCTCCTAACTCCAAAGCAGGGGATAAAAAGCAAGGCAGGGCATATTAAAAGACATGCTAGTGTTTGGTGAGGCAGCTGGGCCCTGGTGGGAGGGCGGTGAGTGAGAGGCTGGGAGCGAAAAACAGGGCCCAAGACAGTGCTTCAGCAGAGTGACCTGGTGGGAGATGAAAACCCACCCTGCAGTGTTAGGGTAAAAGTGACAGAAAAGAGGGAGCAGAATTCAGAAAATGGAAGAGTTTGGGAGAATGAGGGATACAAACAGGAAAAATATGGCATCTACATTGAAAAGGAACAGAAGAAAAATGATTACGATGCAGTGAAGGAGACGCAGTAAGTTGCTGTTGTGTTGCGTGCTGCCAACACACACAAACGTGGCTGGTGCATGGAAAGTTATAATATACATTATTCAGCAGGGCAAACTTAATTTTTAATGAAAGTATATTTCTATGCCTACTACATGAGAAATGTGTGCAGATCTTTGGGGACCTGTGTTTTGTGGTTTTCGTTATTCACATGGGCATTGTAAAAGAGCAAAGCTTAGGAACGTAGCATGCTGCTTGAATGCGAACTTAATAGTGAGGCAAGGTAACTTTCTCCATCCCCAACTGTTTTTATATCTCAAAATTTTGCCATGTCTTTCAAAAATGCAGGGAACTCCTACAAGTTTCTACTTTTCTGTCCCAACTGGATGGTTAAGACCTGTCCTCTAGAATCTGGATATGGCCTTCAAAAATATTATTGTTGTTGTCATTTACCAAGAAACTGTTTCAAATAAAACAAAACAGATAAATATTTAATAAGTAAAATACAAGTGATTTGCTGTACCAGTGCTAGATACACTTAATAATTTTAAGAAGCAGTACAAAACATGCACTGGCAGTTTCTTAAAACAATTCCACTGTGATCTTTCCTGAGTACCTGCCAACACAGGAAAATTGAATTTTAGCCTGTCAAGTACTCTTTGACCTGTCATTGATGTCTCCCGTCTTCCCAAATAGCCACACTGCTAAGAATCTACCCTTCAGTCTTCTGCAGTGAATGCACTCCCCTGACCTGGTCTAATCCTCAGTTTCTTGCCGTAAGTCCACCTGATGAAGTGCTAGACCAGGAACCCTGGGTAGTGTGTTTTAATAAGCGAGTTTGAGACTGATGTTTCATACGGGTTGTACCATAATGCTGAGACTGGATGTTCAGCTGTTTGGTGGAGTCTGGGACATGGGGAATGTTCTTGAGGGAAAGAAGATATTGGAAAGGAAGATAAGTCTGAACTGAACTGTCAGAGACTCCTGGCTGAAACCTGAAACCATTGCAGAAAAAAATGAAACTGCTTTGCTTCTTACAAGCAATTGGTAACTTCCCGTGTCCAGTGAAGATGCATGTCTGCACTGTACAAAGCAGTCCTATGATACACTGATAGTTACCATTACTAGCTTCAGTATCAGAAACACTCCAGCTATGGTAATACAGTAAATAGGATAAATTATTCTCTTGAAAAGCAGGATAAATTAGCTGCAGTACAGTGCTATATTGATGCATTTAGACTACAACCAATACTTGAGCAAAATTGTTTAGAACAAGCTTTTAGACACTGGAACCAAAGGACGTGCAATTTATTTTTTCACAGTGCTTGCATAACTCTCTTGGGTTTGAAATGTGTAGTAACTGTAGATTTCCACCTCTAGTTCATGGCCTTTTTTTGGTAGCATTTTTTCTTTAGGCTTTCTGGAGTTCACTGTAATAAGTTATCTTATTGTGCATTTTCTGTTCATAGATCTGTGCAGCATACCTCTCTTTAGATTTCCTGTTTCATCTGATTAGTGCTGCTGTAGTGTTTCAAACATTGTTTTGTTTTGGGTGAAGCAATTTGCAACACTTGTTTGAGAAATATGTTTTTGTTGGGATACAAGAGTATCTCGCTTAGAATTTCTTTCTCAGTTCTCCATTTTTCTGACTGTTTCTTTTTTAAGTGCTGGGTTCTTTGGCTAAGATGAAACCAAAAGCTTAATTTAGATTTTTTTTCTTGTGTTATTCCAGAGGACACTAAAATAGATTTTTTCTGCTATAAGTGTCTATTTAATACAGTTTTCTAGCTCAAGCCTTCTATGATGGCACTCACATGGTGATTGAGACACCTTCTGAAATTATGAAGAGCTCAGAAATAGCACAGGGAATGAACTTCTGGCCAGAGTGGCTCTAGGGAGAGTGGCTCATGGTGGCTTTTACATTTGGCTTGCCAAGTGCTGAGTTTTTTTAATGGCCATGCTGTATACATCTTTTTGCAGAAACCTAGATACAGGACTTTTTAAGTATCTGTTTTGTTCAATGAATTTAGCTACTCTAATTATCACACAGCAGACTGGGATGCTACGCTGTATTTAAAAAAAAAAAGTTTCAGAATCAGTTTCACCAGAGAAAGGCAGGACTATCTATGTGGTGGGTTTCACACCTTCTCAAGACAAACTTCTCTGGTATCTGTTCCCCTCAGGTGCAGCTGTAGTATTAAAAAGAAACTTCGTTTATCCACTGTGGAAAGAGAGACTACAGATAGATAATCTACAAGGTAAAATTAGCAAGAGTGTAAAAATCCACTATAAAAATAATTTGCACGCAGGTCAACATATAAATTAGCTTTACACTTCTCAAAATCCTGGAGGAGGATTGAAGTTTCTGTACTTCTGTGACTGACAGCCAGCTACTTTGCTAGTGCTTTTATTATGCAAACTCCATCAGTGACTATCTTTAATAAAGTCTTGTGATTCATTTACTGTTCCATTCCTACCAAAGCAGATACCTGGGTTCATAAAACTGTCTGCTATGTAATAATTTCTGCTATATAAGATAAAACCACTACTGTGGTAAATCCATTGCAAAATAGGGTCCTGAGAAGTACCTAATGAATCTCTGGACAAACTGCTTAAATCAGAATGACTTTGTCACAAGAACATCATATGTTTATAATCTTGTTATGATACCGAAGCCTTATACAGCTGGTTTTTTGTAATACTTTTGTAACCGGTTTAAAGCCATCTGGTTCCTTTATCACCAGGTATACGTGATTTAAAGCAGAGGGTCACAAATTTTTACTGTTTTTGTTGTGACTGCACATGCACCTTCAGCAAACTCATGATACTTTCTCAGTGTATGACAGTGGAGTTGAAATGGAATCATGTCATTATTTATTTGCACATGGTGACTACATATGATGTTCCTGATAGCCACATGTGAGAACTGCTGTTTTAGTTTGTTATCTCTCCACATTTAGATCCTGAAAATTACGTAAATGTTGGATTGATCTCCACATAAGCCAAAGATTGATACACAGCTTTGGATCTCTTCTAAATGTCGTAACTTTTTCTGTGCTTTTGTAAAGCCCAAGTTTTTACAATTCTAGTAGGTAGATATAGGAACATATGATTTTTATTTCCTGGTTACTTAGCGGACAGCTTGCATTTGGAGATCATCTTATTAAAAGACCAGTGATATAGGGATTAAAAAGATTAGAGTTAAGGTTTCATCTGTATTTTGCTGCTTATTAATTAAAAGCCTTAATTTACTTATAGTTTACTTTTTTAATTCCACGTTATGATTGGATCACTGTAGTATTTAGAAGCTGCAACCAAGATCAAGGCTGCTTTATATTAAATTCTGAAAAACCACATAGTAAAAGGAAGCCCCTACTTGGCAGTTGAAATAAAACAAGATCCACAGGGACTGGGGAGGGAAAGAAGTACCTTTCCTGACTGACTTAATTATTTTGCTATGGCAGAGTGACTTGTTCAAGGTCACAGAAGAATGAAATTTTTGTATTGGTGAGCAGGTGGAAAAGAAACAGGATATTTAATCTGCACTTTCATGTGCAGTTTTTTTACTCATTTCCTATGGAAATAAGTCTTCTGTGATCATGTTTGTGCCGTTCCCTCCCTTTTTTCTCCTCCACCCATAACTTTTGGATCCATTGATTAATACAAACAAATTTGAAAGAGGAGTAAAAGTCTTAATTAGAATTCCTTCTACCAATTTTGTGAAAGCAGATGCCAGGAAAAGGGAAGAAGAAACCATCCGAACGCCCTTGCTACAGTAAAGCTGAGTTCACATTCATGAGAGAGCTACATATATTCCCAGCCATGGGAAAAACTATGGCGTCAGACCAGCTCTCTCCCTATTTCGCTATAGGGCTCTAGAGTGTAACACAGAGTTGTCCATGCTACATACACTAGTTTGATTTGGCTCCAATCTGGAGCGAAATAAGTAGTGTTCTTGGGGAGGAGCCCTGGCGCAGAACAGAGGCTACTTTCCTGCAGCTTCAGGACTTGCGCCCTACAAGCCCATGGAGACAAACCAATCTGTAGTTTGCTCAGGGATGGGGTTCATTCCTTGGTGCAGATTGTAAAGGTAGCATAGACGTAATCAGAGCAGAACTTGCACTTTTCATGCAAAAGATGCTGATCATTGGAAAGTCAGGCATATCTGTTCTGATGATTGTGGAACCATTTGTTTAATGGTAATGTTGTTCTTGAATACATATGTAGGGAGGAGGAAGAATTCCTCTGGGAGGGCTTTGCAAACCTTTCTCTCAAACTGTAAGTTGCTGGATTGTTTCTTTTTAGGAAGGAATTGGTACATCTTGCATCTTTGATTTTATGCTAATTTTCCTTCATATGGTCTGTTTCAGCTAGAGCCTAGACTGTAGTTCCAGAGTGTGTCATGGTAAGCAGCATGTAGATTAGTGCCATGTGTTAAAGTTGGAAAGTTTCTTCACTTTTTTTGCTTGGTTTGCGGCAGCTTGTATTAAATAGTTTCCCCCTCCCCTTTTTTCTCAGTTTTGTGGTTAGGAATTGCTTTATTGCTGTGTATCCTGTGGCAGGGTTTAATATTAGTTAGATGTTTGGCTATACGTACTTCCCTAAAATCTTACGTTGGTTTTCATTGATGGGGATTTCCTGGGTGCTCACATGTCTTTCTTTTCTATCTTCTCTCCAGATACATGTCTCAAGTAATCACAGAAGTGTTACGGTATAAGCTGTGCAGTGTAACTTCTTTAATTATGAGACTATTTGGCCGCTGTCAAGACTTTTGCTCAACTATCTTGCAGTGAATTTGAGCACAAGTGCCAAACATGGTTCACTATTAACTTTGCATCATTTATCATTCCTCCTGAGGAGTTCCATCTTGCTATTCCTGACTAAAGAGTTTTATGTGTAGTGAGCAGGGTTTTCAACCTCAACATAAGCAGTTTATGTCTACTCTTTTTCTTCCTCATTGATGATTATGTCTCCTTATAATTAAAAACATCAATCACATCCATTCCCAGCTGAATTTTGCTAGACTAAGTCAAGCTCTTCTCATATGATAGACTCTTAATTCCCCTGATCATCCTGATAACCCTTTCCGCACTTTTTTGTAGGAAGATTAATTTAAACTGGTGGCTAGGAACTGTACTTAATATTCCAGAATAGGTCTTGCAGGGCTTTGTATTATACCACGACTACACTTCCTGCTTCTGGAAATTCTGTGTGTAATATATCTAAGGTCACACATCTTAGGTTGCTTCACGTGGGTTGCTAATAAGCCTGCTGCGATTGACTGGTTCTCTTCTGAGGCGTACTTTGGTGAGCTTTCTGCTTCGATTGTTTCATTTGTGTTCCTGTGGTTTCTTGTAGCTAACGTTACATGACTGGAGGCACTCTGGCCAGGCCACTCGGTATGAAAGCTTTTAGGCTTACCTCCTGGTATTAATGGTGGGACTGACATATTCCAGCTACTTTTTGGAAGAGGTGGAGTGTGAATGATGTCTGTATTTAATACTGCATCTGTTGACAGTGTATTTGTCCTTTGCCCCCAATGTTTATCCATTTTAGCACTGTGAAGAGCCCAGTCTCAACAAAATTGTAAGAAATTTACCCAAATCCATTGTAGACTGTAGTACTGTGTACCTTTCCGCAGGCAGCAGTGCTGACTTTATCGCTCTCTACAACTACCTGAAAGGAGGTTGTAGCGAGGTGGGTGTCAGTCTCTTCTCCCGAGTCACTAGTAATAGGACAAGAGGAAACGGCCTCAAATTGCATCAGGGGAGGTTTAGATTGGATATTAGGAAAAATTTTTTCACTGAAAGAGCAGTCAGGCACTGGAACAGCCTGCCCAGAGAGGTGGTGGAGTCACCATCCCTGAGGGTGTTCAAAAAACGTGTAGACGTGGCACTTTGGGACATGGTTGAGGAGGCCTGGGGGTGTTGGGTTGATGGTTGGACTTGATGATCTCAGAGGTCTTTTCCAACCTTAATGATTCTATGATTCCATGACTTTGGCAACTCCTCTCCTCCCCCTCTGGCCACTGCTCCAACCCTTGAGTGGGCCCTAAATGCTACTCTTTTTTCTTCAGCCTAGATTAATTCCATGCTCTGCTTCAGCATTGTCCCACAATGGTTTGAACCAGTAAAAAGTGAATGGTGACAAAGGGTCTTTAATGAGTGGCTGGGAAGAGAGGCAGGACAGGGAAGGGACCACTTACAGCCCGCACCACCACTCCAAGAAGTGTGGGTTGAACCACAGACTTCAACCTTCAGTACTCCTGCTGGGGCTGTACGGAAGATGCTGCATGGGGAGTCAGTGAGGCTGCTTAAAGGAAACCAAGTCCTTTGCCAGTGGTGTTTACGTTCGGCTTAATAGGCGTGAGCTGGAGCAATAGGCTTATGCTGTAACTCCTTACGCAAATTAGGTATATGGAGTACAAAAATTTTCACAGTACTGTTATTTTATATTCTTACCTCAGTGGAGAAATAACCCAAAAATGACACGGCCCTAGAATTAAACGAAAAGTATGTACATCCCGCAGGTTATGTATAGTGAGATTAAAACCTCGGTATTATTTGAGAGGAGCGGGACCTGTGAGTTCAGAGCTGCTGTACCGCAACCTAAAACACCAAACCAAGAAAAAGCCCATCCGCAAACAGATGAAGCCTGTGCTCAGACGCGGATTAGGTACTATTTGGACAACAAAATGGCTGTGGTTGTGGTTATAGGTGATGCACAGGGGCGCAGCTGGAAGGCGGCGGGGGAGGGGGAGCCCCGACACCGCAATCCGAGGCCGTTTCGGGGCCGGGCCGGCCCGGGGCGCGGGGGCCGGGCCGCAATTACCGAAAGCGCGTCCCAGGGACTTACTGCGGGGCGCTGCGAGGCGCGGGGCGCGCAAGCCCCGGGCGCGCACCGCCAGCGGCTGCCTTCCCGGCGAGGCTCTTCGGCCGCCGGCCCCGCTCCGCTCCGCTCCGCTCCGCCGCGGCGGCTCGGCCGGGCCGGGCCGGGCCGGGCCGGGCCGGGCCGCGGAGGGGCAGCGCGGGGGCGGCGCGGGCCCGGCGCCCCCCTCGGGGCGGGCGGCAGGCCCGGCTGCCGGCGGCGTCGCGGGGCGCGGCGCGCAGGCGCGGGGGGCGCGGGCATGCGCGCTGGGCGGCGGGGAGCCCGATCT
This sequence comes from Morus bassanus, assembly GCA_031468815.1. Classification (NCBI taxonomy): domain Eukaryota; kingdom Metazoa; phylum Chordata; class Aves; order Suliformes; family Sulidae; genus Morus; species Morus bassanus. Next base: position 69,867,046 of record CM062571.1, read on the forward strand.
GATAGGGAGCAGGGGCTGACACTACCCCCGTGTGGGCGGCGGAACGTCCCGAGGATGACGTGCGGCGTTCTCGAATCCCGTGTCTCGCTCGCTCGCTCGCCGCCGCCGCCGCCGAAGGAAACGGGAAAAGCAACAAGGAGGCAGGAGCAGGCGCGGCGCCATGGCGGCCCTGGAGCGGCCCGTGCCCAGTCCCGAGGCGTTCCTGGGCCAGCCCTGGGCCGCCTGGGTGCGGGAGGCCGCCCCCCCGCACGCGCACGGCGCCGCCCCCCCGCACAGTAAGGGCAGGGACCGGCCCGCGGCTCGGCACGCCGCTCCCCTCCCCCGGAGCGCACGCACGGCGGCGGGGCCGGGGGCCCGGGGCCCGGCCGGGCCGCCCCCCCCCGCCCTCCCCGCTCCCGGGGCCGCGCGGCGCGGCGGGGCGGGAGGTGCCGCCCCCCCGGGCGCTCAGCTGACGCGCCGAGCCCCCGGTGCCATGTGTGCGGGAGGCGCTGGCGTACGCCGCGCCGTGCCGCTGCCCCGCGGCGCGGAGGGTGCTCCGCCGCTGGGCCGGCGCCGCGGTGGGGGAAGGGGGCGAGGGGGAGGATGCGCGGCGCGGAGCGGCCGGAGGATGCTGCGGGGCGGGGAGGGGGGGGCCGGAGGGTGCTGCCGCGGGGGGCCCGGCGGTTCCGCTCCCTGGCAGATGCTCCGACCATTGTGCTTTTGCTGTTGCAAATAGAAACACTGCTCACCTCCTCACCTCTCCTCCCCGCCCCCCCCGCCAAACAATAAATGCACACCTCTGGGCCCTCGGTGCTTCCTGACTCTGCTTCTTTTCTGCAGGTGTAGATCTAGAAGAGACTGGAAAGGAGGGTGGAAAAAGCAGGGAGGTTATGAGGCTTAATAAGGAAGGTAAGTGGATAGTGCTGGCACACCTCTCTACCTGTCTGTCTCTTGGTGGCTGTGGATGACTGTGGTTTGGCCTTGACAGGGTAGTCTAATAGCATGTGGCTCTCTCTGCTGTGAAGAATGTTTCAGGGCTGGATACACACAGATGACTGTCACTGTGTCAACTACTTTGAAGTACAAGTATAACAGGTGTATGCGTGCGACTGACAGACGTGGTAGAAGATAAGGCAATTTTAAGTCAAAAGACAGGTACACATCAGTGGCCATATTGGATTTTGTTTGAAGACCCCGTCCTTTCTTGGTGCAACGCTTCACTTGCTTCTGCGTGAAGATAAGCATATAAACCTTTCCATCAACTTTAAACGTTATATTATCGTTGGCGACTGTAGTGAAAAACATTTTCACTTGCAGAGGGAAATGGTCTGTTACGATCTTTGAGTTCATTCACTTTAGCTCAAGTCGCATTTTATTCTTTCATTCTCACTGCTGAGCATGACTTACAGTCATCTGAGCGGCCAACATCTAATACTATCTTATGTGAGGCTAAGCCATGCATATTATGCAAAACCAAATGTAATGGGTCGTTTGGGCCATAAGGTTTTCTGGTACCGTAAGTATGAACAGGCAAATTCTAGGCTAATGGTATTTGCTAATAGGCCATGCCTGACGCAGCTCTGTCAGTTGCAAGAGGAGAAACTTTAGTGGTGAGCTGAGCATAGGCAAATTAAATTGACACATCTTGTTTGTGACATGCATTGCTAACATCATGCTGGGGTAACACCTAATGCAGCTAGTGAAATGGTTTGGGCCATAGTTTCATGTAGCTTTCTGTTTCTTTCTGTTCTGTTAAGAAAGCGGTATACAGATACAACCCTTCTGTCATGAGAAATATTTCTTGTGAAGTCGGTTCATAACGAGCAATCCCATCATAGTGAAACTTTGGTGTGACTTACTGATGCTGAGAGAAATCCCATTATTACCTGTAATGATATAATATATATTCTGAAATGATGTTAAGTTTCTCGTTATATCAGAGTTGTCATTACACGTGCGTTCAATTTTGAGCGTCTTGACAGCTTAAAGGAATCTTATGTTTTCTAAACAAGCTCTTGAAAAAAGAATGAATTAATCAGTAACGTAGATTTGTGTGATAAACTCTAAAACTGCATGGACTACACATTAAATAAAATTATTTAAACTGCCATAAAACCTCCCTTTCGAAAGACCTTTATAGAGATGCCAAGCTTGATTGTGTTCCTGTCCTGATTCTTACATGCCTGAACCTCTCTATTTTGCCAGCCCCAAAATAAGTTAGAGGCAGAACTGGGATTTTCGTGTAGTATATTTATAGGTAAAAGGTTCAAGGCTCAAACAGTTGGTATGTCTCTCGGTAACGTTGAGCATACGTTTGATTCAAAAGTAATCAAAAATCTTGCTGCTGGCGCTTGGCCTTCATAAGGAGCTTAATTTGTTGAGATAAAATGTTTTGCACCTAGAATTCTTATTTTAAGCTTACTTGAGACATAAAGATCTAAGCGCATCCCTAATCCTTAGTCATTCCTAACATGCAAATCGTTTCCTAGAACGATTCAGTTTAGATTATCAGCTCTAGTCTCTCATTGTTTGTTTTTTGGGGCCGTTAGAGACTCCATCAAAGGAGCTCTATTTCAACTCACTATCCAGAAAAATTATTTCTAAACAAAGTGTGATTTCATTGCTGATGTCATGATAGCGACAGATGTGAAGCACTTACTAGTTTAGAAAACCAAAACTGACTATTATATTTAGAAAAGAACAAGCTTTAGGAATTTCATTGCTTCGAAGTACTTCCAAAGAACTTTCACAAAGTTTAAATAAATTTGTACGTGTTGAAATATTTCTACTGTATTCACTTAAGCAGTCTGTTAATACAGGTGTTTTCACCACACCCATCTGTTTGTCTGAACACCCACTGTAAATCTTTCTTGAGCCTCACTGTCCTTATTAATAAAAGTGGGGAAAAATTTGAAGAGTTAGATTGGTCTGTAGAAAACATTGCTAATGTACTTGCAGAAACGCTTGTACGCTTATTCTGATCTTGCACACATCTGTCGTGTGACGTTCACTTTTTTTGCTTGCTTTGTTCATGGACAAGGGTTGTGGTCGTGGTAAGTCTTAATACCAAACCCAACTCATTTTTCTTTGCAATCTTATCTATTTGAGTGGGCCTTTTTCTGGCATTTGTGGTGCCAGGAGATTGTAAGCGGAGTTTTACAGAAATCAGACCTTACGTGTGTAAGGTACTGGAGGATTATGAATGGACAGGGTTTAAGTATCAAAAATTACTTTCCTGTTTGATAAAGACAGTGTAAAATCTGATCTCGTCTCATTTACTTCTTGTAGTATTTGTCTGCATTTTGTCAACTTTGGTTGATACGACTGGATTCATGTGGCCATTCCCTTGTAAGCAGTTAAGCAATGAGCCTTTTAAGACTGGCGAAACTCTTTGCGGAGAGCATGATGGGGGGCAGGGGTGGGAAGATGCTGGTCTCCTCCAGACCACGACAAGGTGGTTCACTTTAGTTTTGTAGAAAAAAATCATGTCAGTTGTCAACAAATGCTTATAGCTAGCTTCATCCCTGCATCGCTGCCTCCTTTCTGGTTGTGTACTACTAGATGTGTTTAGAGTGATGGGCTGCTCTTCCTTCTCCTGTTGACCCAGGCGGGGACCTGGGAGGCAGCATTCCCCAGTGATAGTACGGAGAAACACTGCCAAATCTCCGCCTGCCAAAGTAGTTGCTATTTCTTAGAGCATCCCTGGGCAGAGGGGTCACGGTCTGGCTGTGCTGTTCATTTCTGTAATGCAAGAGATGCACTGAGGCCACATGTCTCCTCTGTCTTTAGGGCAGAAGTAAAGACGTAGAAATATTGCTCACTGCTTTCCTTTATTCTACCGTGTATATGTAGGCAGCACAGAGGGAGAGAAATTTCCTGAACATTTGTTCAGCTTTGTAGACGGAATTGCTTTTTGTATGCTAATACTTTATGTTTTCCTTTAGCAAATGCAGTATGTCCATGGTTGAGTTTTACTGGCATGTAGATTTGGGGAGGGGGGATTAGGAAGTTGCAAGTGTTCACAAAAAATGAAAAATTTTATGCATAAATGTTTGTGCCAGAAGAAAAAAACTTATCTGCTTATCTAATCAGGAAGCAGAAACAGTATTGTGTAACTTATCTGACAAATCACTACCAACCAACTGGCTTAGCTAAAAGAGGGGTTATCAGAATTGGAGTAGCATTTAGAATTTATATTGAATTTCAAAAAGTTGAATGGCATATTTGAAGAATTAAAGATTTTCTTGTAGATAGCATACATAGTAAAAGAAGTCTATTTTATTTGACAGTTTGTGTCCTGTAAAAAGTCACAGTAACTGTATGCCTGAGATAGATACAGTGATCTTTTATTATCAGTCATAACCTGTAACTGATTTTGGTTAATTTTGGAGGCATATGTTTTACTTCATACAATATTTAAGAAAATAGAAAAATATGAATTTTGTTGTCTTATGTACAAAACCTATTAATAATCAGTTTAGCAAATGTGCAAACATTAAGTGCTGGGAGTATTTCTAGGTAAGCACAGGCTGTAAAGGAGCAAAAGATATCCTGTGTACCTTTGTGAACTACAGCAGGGTTGAATATGACCTGTGGGATTTAGATCTATATCTGGGTACTTGGTGTCATAGTCAACTTCAGTTTCTCAGTTCAGTGGGTTTGTATTATTGAGGTTTCAATCTGATGGTGTATGTGTTTTGTCTTAGATAATCTTTTCACTAACCATACTGACTCATTATTGTTTAGCGTTAAGGATGTTAGATGAAATATTCTATTCTGTTTTTCTGATGTTGTGTTAAAAATCAAGATTCTCTATCCTTATTGTGCAGCCCCAAATTTGACCATTTTACTTGACGATTACTGGATGCAAACCAGAGTTTTAAATCTATTGGATAGTTGTTTACAATGTATTTTTCCTATTTTGACTTCCCACAGAAATATCTGATGTAAAGCTTTTTTGGTAAATCCTTTGGCAACACCGGAACAAAATTAAAGGGATACCGATTGGGGGGGGGGGGGGATGTAAATATTTTTTTTTTATTCTTCAGAAAAATATTTTGATGATTTTATCATTCTTCATGGAAAAATAAGATGTTAAGGAGTTTGGGAGATGGTAGGGAACACTTCTGTAGAGAAAAAAGCATGTAGCATATGACATTCTACTTCATGAAAAGCAAGAGGAAGAGAACTAAAATTATTTATGAGGAGATTATGAAAGAAGAGAAGACAGAAACAGCTGGTTAATGTAAGCATAGGGATTGGAGTTGATTTTTTTTTAATTATTATTTATTTTTTTGTTTACTAGTGGTTTGCCAATGGTGCTGTTTGCCTCCTTTAAAAACATCAAACAAAAACTTCAGCATATAACACTCTTGTTTTTCTTAGCTGCCTTCATCTTTTACCTTTTTGTGGTGGTAGGGAATGTTGGAAAGGACTGAGCGGGAAAGAAAATTACAACAAAGTTTTAAACACATACCCCAAAAGAAAGAGGTGGGGTTATTGAATTTAGACCATGTTAGCTGGTAATATGGGGTTGGTTTTGGTTTTGCAGTGGGCAAAAGAGAGGGGGATTGTTGTATAATTTTCTTTCTCTTCCCTGTAAGCTAATAAGGTCTTCCAGAGATACTGGTTCTTAAACAGATGTAATATTCAGGAGGAGCTTGATGAGTGAAAGAACTGAGAATTGGCAGGGTGCAAAAGTGTGGCTGTTGTCAAGAGAGACTTTTTCTTACCGTTCTTACCTTTATGCTGGAAATAAGAATAGTGAGCAGAGGTCCTCATGGGGGTTTCCTTTAGGATGAGAAATGACAGTGGGATTGAATTCTAGTGCACATTCTGGTGTTCAAGTGCCTGATCAGTTTAGTATATGGATCTGAGTCTGGGGGTTGTTGGGTTTTTTTTGGTTTTGTGGTTTGTTTTTTTTTTTACTATGGACAGCTTCTGCAGGGGGGTGGCGTGGCTCCTGGTTGTGGCTGTCACCTCATTTAATGTGTCTCAAGGAATGGTGACAGAGAAAGAATAAAACATTATGTATGATAGTGCCCAGAAATGTAGTCAGAACTGTAGTTTATCCTCATAGTTACATAGTTATTTTCTGAAGCCTGTCCTTTAGTTCATCAGCCCACACACTGGATAAAAAGAGTGGAGTAATGGTAATGCTCTCTGATCAGACATTCTGTGTTTTGAATCAGGATTTTGATGTTTTTGAATATGTATCTAAAACTGTTGTTCTGTAAATGGCTTCTTTAAAAATTCTGGTTTTGTTAGGTGGCACATATCTTGATGGAGTTCAGGTGACATTTCTCCCAGTATTTATGCAACAGTTATTCTGAAGAGGTTAGTCCTCCTGTAGTTTAAGGTACCTCTTTTGGATGTTGGTGGGGAAACCATACATGGTTTTCTGTCAACTGACAGCACTGTCACTAAAGATCTGTCTCTGACATTCCTTCTACTTGTAATTTATAACGGGACTTGAGAAAGGGGGCAATGACGTGTTTACTAGAGTGTACCCCAAGCCCTGTTGTCACCACAGAAAGTGAAATGACTTCTTGTATCTAATTTTGATTGAGATATGAAAACACGTGTGTTTTCTTGTTGATCTGCTTCTGTATGTGGCTAATAGTTTATAGATGAAATACAGGTTTCCGTGTATAAAGAAAGACTACACAAGAGTTGAACCGTTTCCGCTGTGAGATGGAGTAATTTCCTTGAAATGGGCCTTTTGTTCCCAGCTAATTAAAAATTAGGGCATTATCAGGATCTGTTTTACCTTTGGGGCAAAAAATGTTAGCCATTTAACCAAGGCTGAGGTGTATGAGATAAAAGCAGTGGAAAATCCTATAGAAAACATGTTTCAAATCACGTTTTGTGTAAGTTGCGGATCACAGGAGTCCTGTAGGCAGAAAGCGTAAGTTTCTGATAGTCCCAGTGAAAGTTTAGATTTATAACACTCCATGCATTATTAAGAAAGATCACCTTCAGTAAAAATAGTATATAGATATGAGTATTTCTTTAAGAGTTAACTCTACCATAAGGTTATATGAGTGCCGTAGCAGCTTGTTATTAAGAGTAATTTTGGAATAACTAGCAAGAAAGATTTTCAGTTTCTATGGGCATGGATTAAGTTACTGGATCTCTCTGTCTTCCAAGTTCAACTTGGTGCAGAAGTTCTTCAGCTTATCTTGAAAAAGCTGATTCAGGAGTTAATGGTGCAAGATGCCAGGTGAAGCTGGTGTCTTTAGGTAATTTAAATGCCAAAAAACCTGTGGCAAATGCTGTTGTGACACAGTAAGGGTGTTTGACAGAGGTCTCTCAGCAAGTCTATAGCAAGAAGTCTTTGATGGTTCTTTTGCTGGATAAGAAAGATAGATGCTATGTGGGTAAAATGATCCAATTTTTTATCGTAGTGCTGTGCAGCTGTCTAAGCTTACTCAGATTGGAGGTGGAATCCAGCACAGTTACTTAAGACCCATGTGGGGCAGAGGAAAACCAACTATTGCATGCAGCATTTCTCTCTTTTTCTTTTTTGTGTCCCTTTCTATGGTTGAATGTTAATGACTTTAAGAGAGTGGTTTTGTCATAACTTGTATGGCTTATTAAAAGTTATGCTTGAAAGCCACTGATGTTGCTGGAGAAGCGGGCTTTCGGATTGCTCTTGGTCTTGCATTCAATAGAAATAGAGATGTCTTCCTTACTTCCGAAATGTTGTGATTATTATTCAGCAATTTCCTTTCATAATTTACTAAGTTATATTAATAATACAGCTCTTAAGCCCAACACATCTTCCTATTTATCTGTATTCTTGACAGCAATTAGAATTTAGAATTATTTGGTCGTGCTGCTTTTTGGTTTCTGTGTGCATGTATTTATAAAATGTGTGGTGGTTGGGGAAAAAAGAAGTGGAATTCCCCCAGACCAGAAGGAGCATCACCCAGAAGTAGCAAAGAACTCAAAGACAAAAGTTCTAGGTTCTGCACAACCACTGATAACAATGTACGTCTGGTGCAGTTTCACTTAATCCTCAGGCCCCTCCTGAATCATCTGTAAAACGGAAACAGTTGTATTGTGACAGAGCTGTGCGCAGTACACAAGGGGCTTAGGCTTGCTTCCCTTTCCGTTCCCCTTGGAGCAGGTGTTCAGCAGAAGAGACAGAAGGGTGACTGATGAAGTAACATCAAGACGTAAGAATGACTAGCAAAGGGCAGGAGTTCATGGGGTTTGATTCTGTGTGGTGATCTTCACTGTGCTCTTTTCTTTGTTTGTTTTGTTTATAATTTAATATACAGTGTTTAATGTTTTCTGCCCTGTCATTTTCTCTTCCTTTTCCTGCTGCAGGGGGCTAGACACAGGGGGCAGGCAGAGACTGGAAATTTGAAGTTTATTTGGATTGAACGCTGCTAGCATCATATAAGTAATAGTTATTGACAGGTTTGTTTTATCAGAAGTGTCTTCTCTACCAAGACAAAACAGAATGGACTGGACCTCTCCAGTGGCAAAATAAGGTGACTTCAGCTTGTCATTGTTCTGAGCTAAAATGGTCAGGATGGAAACAGAGATCTACAAAAGTGTAAATCATCACGTGTGTTCATCTTTGAACCTCTGATAGGTATTGCGATTGTCCAGATTAGGTAGATTATCGGGTGGTAGTTAGCATATCCAGTTATTCTTTAAGTTGCTCTTGGTTGTGTCTCATTGAGACAGAATGCTACTGATGATTTAAATCTGAAAACTTTGTTGGGCCCACGCCACCACAACAACCACTGACGGAGCCAAAACCTTGTTTGTTTGGGGCTGATAATGGAGACAGTCAGAGGACAATGATCTGGATGAATATAAGTAATTCCTCTGTTACTGCCATGAATGGGGAGGCAGTATTATTATTTTATGATCTTAATGCCTAGCAGCCCCATCAGAGACTAGACACTACTGTGCAGGGTACTAGCACAGAGAGGAAGGGTGTGTGCATGGGTGTATTGCAAAATTTTTGTGCCTCAGAGAACTGATTTTTTCATATATGACAAAGCAGGAGTTTTAATATTGACAAACAAAAGCACTTAATTGCTCAACATGATAGGTGGTAGGCTTTAGCCTAAGCTAAAGTGGCTTTCTTAGAACTGTGACAAGGAAAGCTTTAAGGTGATGTTCAGAGCGTGGTGAAGTAGTTTTACAAGAGCTTGGAAGGTATCCTTACTCAAGTGTGGAAGTTGTCCTGAATGAAAATACAGACAGGTTGTTAAAAGCTTAGATACTGACATCATGAGCCAAATAGAAATGTGAGTTAATGGTGTGACAGTAAGTAGGATGTGGGCAGTATAGTGTACGTAAAGCGGAGGGGCCTGGAAAGCAATGATGAGTCGTTCCCAGTGTTGAAAGCTGGAAGGGAGGGTTGTGCATAGAAGGATGCAGAGAGAATAATGGTAGATCAGTGTGACAATATAGAATAAATAACTTTTTTAACAGTGTGAACAAGCAGGATAATGTTTGTCAGAATGAAAAAGAAGAAAACTTTGGTAACTAATGTGGGATGAAGGCCCGGACAAACCTTTAGCTCTGAAGATGTTTAGAGACGACTTTGTCCTACGGATGCAAGACAGGAAGAATCATTTAGATATAGACGTAGCCTGAATGAACGGAGCAAGAGAGAAGTCATTGTCAAAGATGACTTAGTATTTGATATCTGAATGATGGGCAAGAGGATAATGCTGTCCACAGTGATCAAGAAAGGAGGTGGAGAAAAGAGGGTGGGAGAGGTGAGATCAAAGCTTCAGCTCAATAGAACTAGAACAGAACTGACAGTTACTCAGTGACAAGAGGTGTCAGAAAGATAGGCTGAGATTTTTTGTTTAGACATAAATCTGCTCTATTTGAGACCTGTCTCCTTAGGAGCTGAGTTTGTGGATAAAATTCCCTGACATAAGGGAAGGGACAAAAGATGTAGCTCAATGGAGCCTTACCAGAAGACAAAGGAGGAATAAGGAGCCTTCCAGTGACCTGTGAAGGGGTTGGTACAGGGACGAAGGGAAGCAGGAGAGGGTAGAGTCATGAAAGTCAGAAAAGGAGAATGAATTCTTCAAAAGGAGAAATGCATTTAATTTTTATGAAGAATGCACAAGCATTATGGGTGATGGAAATTATTAACTTATTTTGACGTTACAAAAGTAAAAGGTTTTTAGACATTTTAGTGAAAACAGTGTCAGTGGAGTGCAAGGGACAGCTGAAGGGAGTTCAGGCTGAAGTTAGAGACAAATTAAAAATGGAATTTGTTATCAAACAGTTCATAATGAGCTTAAAGGTGAAAGAAGGATAGAAGGAGAGGTAGTCAGAGAAGCAGGGAGTCAGAGGTAGATTTCCAAACATAGGTAAGACTGACTAGCTGTCCTGCTGTTCTGTCAGAACAAGAGGAGAAAGGAGGTGTGAGGTATGGGGTGAGGTGAGGGAGACAAGTGGAAAGAGTGGGACAGATGTGTTTTGTATCTATGGTAAGAGGAAGAAATGAGAGCTGTAAGGAAGAGAAAGGGAGTGGGAATGGAGAATGTGAAATAATTATTATGTTTTCTGGCTTTCTCTTGGAATAAATATTTGCATTCTATTGTGGAGAAGGAAATGGATACAAGAGAATAGGTTTGAGGAATGAGTCAAAAGTAGGAGGAAAAAAGGCTGAAATTGCAGGTGTGGGTTCAGCTCAACTGGAGGAATGGCACAGCTTAGTAAGCAGCAGGAGAGAGAGAGAAAATGTGCAATAACCTCATTTCCAGACTGGTTTCCTTTTCCACTGCAAATTCTAGGACAGGCAAGAATAAAGCGAAGGAAATGGATATCTAAGATGAGCATGGGTTCAGGATTGGTGGAGCTGGACCTAGTCGGGGGAAGGAGAAACAAAAACCATCAAGGGTAGAAACAAAAAGGGCAAAAAATATTGTGTCGGTGTGCAAGAGGGTGGAGTCCTGGTTATCAGAAATAATGGGATGGGAATAATGAGCAGTGCTGAGAGAGTGGTGCCATTCGGTATATGCCAGGTCAGCCTTTGGGTCAGATTTTTGGAAGAAAGATTCTTTTGGAGATGACTGGAGGGAAGACTGCTGGCAGTTTGCATTCTCTGATAACCCCATGCTTGAATCTGTAACGTGCCTTTGAGAAAGTTGAAAGCTTTTAAGAAGAGCAGCATTTTGGAGAAATCCAGAGAATACGGCCATTTCTCCAAGGAGAGAGGAGCATGTGTAGACCATGGCTGTGGCAGCAGAATGCTTCTATGTTTTGGTGACTGGTTTATCTCACATTGTATGATGGACATGAAAGTAGTTAGCTTGCTGGTTTCTAGCTCAGAAGTTCTGTTCTTTGCAGTGCATCAAAGTAGCTAACACATCTATATGATCTGTCACATACTGATACTGACTTGTGCTTCCTTTTTCCAGAGCCAAGACAAGGCCATAGGATTACATTATCATGGACTGGGCCCTGGCTAATATTGTACTGTGCCAGGTGTATCGTCAGAGCTTGGGCGCGGTGCTGCAGTAAACATCATTGTATGGCTTTTGCTTGTCTTGCAGGACAAAGCAAGCTTGTTGCTGTCCCTGTACTACAGGCAGTCATGTTTTATGATACAGCACTTTTTTTTTTTTTTTTTTTTTTTTTTTGTCCTGAGAAAGCAGGTCTTAATGATTTTTGAGGTGTTACATGGAATGTCTGTCATTCATGATGCAGGCTTGTCAGTGTTTAAGAAGTTAGCTCAGGTTTTTGCATCCCTTTAGGAGATCTAAACATCTGTGTGAGGAAAGAGGCAGGAAGAAGAAAATGCTGTGGGAAGGAGTTGTTGGCTCACACATGGAGAATTGAGCTGATTCTTTGACTTGGAAAGTTTTACCCATTCCCTTGCCTGCCTTTCCCAAGCAACTTTCTGCCTGTCCCTGTATGTTATCAATGTTCAGTCATTCCAACACCTTATACACATTGTCTTGCAGAGTTACTGAGAGAAAAAAAGAAAAGAAAAAAGTCTTCAGATTTTCTCTTCAGGGTCTTTCGGGGTTTTTTTGTGCACTGTCATAAAGTTTTGTGGTTCTAATCTATATTCATGCTTTTGTTTTATTTTTTTGCTTTTTAGAAGACTTGGAGAATCTTGGGCAAATATACTAAGAAACTGAATGCATGGCAGTGAAAAAATATAAGGAGAAATGGGAGCAAAAAATGTTTAAGCTCTTGAAATTATTGTGAGGTGTGTGTATAGTGCTTTAATAGAGTCTTTGTGCGTTGTGTGCTTGGTGTAAGTTTTCTCCAGCTTCTCTCATAACTCACAACACACTAGGTATGAATGTTACCAAGCCTTGTAGGTACTTACATTCTGAAAAAGGTAATGCAGCTTTACATATTTTTGGGTTTCTTGTTCATCAGAAATAATTATTCTTGCCTGTATCTCAGAAGGAGGCAATGCTACAAGTTTTATTTTGTGGCATTTATTATTGTTTCCAGCTTTTCAAGATACCTGTCACTATTCTGACTGTTTTCCAGGCTCTTTGGCAAATCAAAGCTATTGTAAACCTTTATCGCTTTCCTAGAAGGTAAGAGTTTATCCTCAATGTAAGTGTTTTGTGGGTTGTTTTTTAATTCTTTTTATTAAGTATACATTTGGAAGAGTTCTGAAGAGGTGTGTAACATGTTCAAATGATGTAATGTATAAAAGCAGTAGCTTTAAAAAACAGTAAGATAGGTCTATATTTCGGAGAGCTTACAATATACTTCAGACAAAGCCATAAGCAGTGTGTGTTGTGAAGACAAAAATTGGTCTATGAATGTTGAAAAATTTCATGCAGGCAGCTATTTTAAGGAGGAACTTGAAGGAGGTAGAGAATAATTAGTTGATGTAGAGGAAGGAGGCATCAAAGCTGATAGTATAGTGCACAGTAAGGTAGTGTACAGAACAGATTTCTAGTGAAAGCAGTTTATTTGTTTTGTTAATATTGTCTTACTGTTTTGGAGCTGGAAAGAGAAACTAATTGTAATTGCCAAACAGCAAAAATAACATAAATATTGAAAGATAAATCTTAAGCTTCCTTAACTCTGTTCCCTAAACATGCCCACTATTGTCCAAATACTTAAACATTCCCTTTTTTTATTAGACTTCAACTTCATCTGTTCTCTTGAATGGTGCCCTAGTTTTGATACTAGGCAAAAAGTGAAGAGAAACTAACACATTGTGTATGCAACAACATTTGTCATTCTTTCATACTCCTTCTTCTTCTGTATTAGTTCTTTTATGCCCTTTTGTTTGTATATTACAGGATCGGAGGATAAATGACATGCAAAATTCTAAGCAGTTTTGACTCTTATTATGGAATTTCAACCTTAGAGTGAGTCTGTTGTGTCCAAATTCCTCTGAAGTTTGAATTTATTTCAGAACCCCTTGAATGTGGGCTTTTCATGGCAGATTTCTGACGTACTATGTGCAAGCATAGAGTGCTATGAAAACAGTACACAGAACAAGTGCTTTTAAAAGCTTGTTCATTTTAATACTATGAGGTTGTGAGAAAGACTTTCCCTGTGTTCAAAATCATGTATTAAAGCTGCTTTGAGTAATAATTGGGACAGTGTGTGTATATCCAGAGGAAAGATATGGAATGTGATTCATGCCTACGGCCCACCTATCAGTGTGAGGAGAGGCAGAGGGAGCGAGTGAATGGGAAGAAATCATGAGAATAAGCAAGTTGACTACTAATAATGTTTATAGATCACCTTTCACTGGAAAAAGGCCCAAAGTGTTCTACCAGCTATGTGCAGAAATTAATCCATTTGTCACTGAAAGGGGGCAGGGGCATATCTGAACGCAAATACGGCTGTTGCTGAACGCCTAATCCTACCTGCACTGGAATTAAATGAAAGAACGCTAGAAGCCTACTGTGTACTGATAGGGTGTAATCCAGTCCTCAGTGAAATATGCTATTGTGTAATGATTTGGAAAGGAAAGGAAGGCAACAATACCTTATTTCTAGGTTACAAAGAGAATACAGGTACATAGAATGTATTTATTTACAAAAAAAAAAAAAAAAAGGCGGGGGGCAAAATGACTAAAGCACGTTACCTTTCCTTGTGAGAGGTCATCGCAGGCTTTACTGACCGGTGCTCTGTTTACCGGTTTCCAAAAGGTGATGCTCCCATTGGCACGAAATTTTGCTCATTAAAATTAAGCAGTGATCAATGACTGCCATCTTTCGAAATATGTTGTTGGGGTTAATCTTTCTACCGAAGAAGAGTTACCCAAACCAAGCTTATGAGAATAGGCCAGTTCTTATTATAGCAAAAAACCCCCACAATACTGAACTATATTTTAGCAGATCACCACAAATACTAGTATGGTGCTTTTCTATCATTTTAAAATTACTTAAAAGTAGAATTTGATGTTATTGATCCAAAAGCTAGTTTGCTTGCTTCTTTCCATCACTAGCATCATCTTTTCTGCACCTGCTCTGCCAGTGAGAGGACCATGTATACTTTACCTGATATGATATGATCTTATAATGTTTCTTTTGATTATTTTTTTTGGCAGTTTGCTTTTTGTTTCTGTTTGTGGAAATGGTCATCCTAGACACTTCATGATTTTACTTGGGTTCTTTTTCATCCAAGATAGGAAGGGAAACTAGCTGGTGATACAGTAAAAATTGAAGATTATAACTGGCAATTAATTTTCACTACATGGGTAGATTTATAACATTAGCAAATCCTCCATGACTAGCCTGCAGCTCTGCCTTTTGTCTGTTAGAACACTGCCTCTAGCCTGAAGCAATCTTTCGTTGTGCCCACTGGATTTTGCTGAAAATAAAATCTGCTGTGGCAACTCAGCACCTCCAGAGGTGAATATACCAGTGAGCATCAGAAGGCCATAGTGCAAAATAGGCTGGGAGTGGTGAGTTTATTGAATGAAATAGTAGTTTAAAGAGGTAGCTTTAAATTGGGTAACTATTACATGATTGCAGCGTAATCTTTTTCTCTGCAGTTTTTCACTTGTAAAATACAGGCACTGAATTCATACGTTCCATTGTACATAGAGCTTACGCAATTGGGGTTAAAAATACATATATTTTTCTTCATAACAAATGGAAGTAAATTTGGTCATGGTCCATTCTGAATTTGTTGTGTTAGGAAGAACTTTTATCTAGAATATAAGTAGGGAAGGAAGAATTACCTTAGTTGATTAATTTAAGTATTACTCCCAGTGCAAAGCGGTCTTGAAGAAGGCTGAAAGTGCTTGACTGGGAGAGTAGGAGGGAGGTGAATACTACTACTTATTATACAGCTTTACTGAGATACTGTATCCCAGTTCTGATGTACACATCAGGTGTTGGAAGGAGTTCAGAAAAATCTACATTAATTTGAGGTCTGGATAATCAGCTTTAGAATGGAAGATTTAAGAAGCTCAATCTATTTAGTTTATCAACAGGCGGTAGAGGCTACCTGATAAATCTATAAGTACTTAGGCAGGGCAAAGGTATCTGACAGTTAGATGGTTCTTTGTCAGCTAGATTAAGGGGATTCTCATGGCTGAAAGCTGAAGCTAGATCAGTTCAGACTAGAAATAAGGTGTGATTTTCTAATGATACAATTAAATAGGAACAGCTTATCAAGGGATGTAGTAGACCCTCTGTTGCACAAAATCCTTGTATAAGGCCCTGGTGCTTTCCCAGGAAAGGATACTTTAGCCGGCCCGAAAGCTTGGGTTTGAAGTTAGAATAATATAATGAAATTCCATGGTCTGTTTTACCATAGAAATTCAGTACAGAACGTAAGATTTTTGTTCTTAATTCCTCTCCTCCCTAAGATTTCATACATGTTAAATGCTCCTTTTGTTAAAAGAGAAGTTCATGTGAAATATGAGGTGACCAAAGCAAAAAAGCAGCCTTCCAGCGGAATGGGTGAGAAGGGGCTGTCCTTTAATAGCAGGTAAAAGAGGAAGTAACACTTTCCATTGTTCCTTTATAATTTTCTGGTAATCAAAACCACAAATATCCCTCCAGTCATTAATTCTAAGTATAGCTTAATCATTTACCAATATAATAGTTAGCCTTCTTGGAAGCATTGCAGATAGTTTGTGCCTTCTCACCGTAAGTTCATGTAACTGACAGCTGGGCCTGAACACCTTCTTTGGCTTTACTTTGTTTGCAAAGCAAAGCAACCTTTTGTTAACATGTTTTTCGTGGTGCTGCCTTCTTGCCCATGGATTTATGAGGACATAGCAGGTCGATCTTTATGTAAGGTTAGAGGCTCTGTAATTTCTAATGAATTATGTCAGAACTCTTTTTGTCCTGGTTTTGCAAAAGAAATAGTAGGAATCTTTTGAAGGACATTAGCACTTGCATCATTTAGTTCGCCTCTTTGTTGTACTGTCATCACCAGTCTGAGAGAAAGGGTCACCTTTTCTCTTGGTTACGCCCACAGCAAGGCCAATCAATGCTGATTTAAGGTATTGTTCAACTTAGATGAGAAATGTTGTGTATGTGGGGTTAAAGGAAGAACCTAAGCTACTTTAAGTGAAGACACACTTTCAGAGGTTTCCCCAGCATTGGTGGTCCTGTATAAGCACTGTATACAAAATAAGTGGAAAGCAAATGTGCTGTATCTCAAGTTTATAAATTCTCCTCTTTCATCCCCTTACCAGTATTGCTGGTAACAAAAACTTTTACAAAAACTTGTAAAAGAAGCCAGCATGAACTGAGGTTCTGAAAAAGAAAATATGCAATGTTGGATTTATTTTTATGAAATGCTAGGTTTTTGGGCTTACACGCCTAACAAAAACTAAAGAATTTCAGGACTGCAAAATAGATGCTTTTTGGTTTGTTTGGGTTTGTTTTAGCCTTTCCAGCTGCAGGAAAAAAAACCAAAACCAAACTGTGGATTGGAAGATGAGGTTTGCTCCAAACGTGTGTCAGTGTGTGTTCTGTTCTAGAGCCATGTGAATTCTCTGTGCATGAGCTCAGGCTGTTTTTGGTCGGGAATGTACAGGGTCACATATGTCCTGTGCTACCTTGTAGTAGTACTGTGAGGGGGTTCTAAAGGTCCAGGGAATTGGAATCTTCCTCGGTTCCTTGTTGCTGCCTGTGACAAGGTGGTACAGCTTGACAGGTGTCTGATCCATCGGTTCTTAGCTGAGTAGTTACAAAATATTTAGAAGTTTACACTTGGATTCACCTTTAGTGTGTAACCTGTGTAGTGAGCTGGACTGAATGTTTGGATTGAGGATCCCTGTCATGGTTCCCTCACTATGTAGATCCCTCTATCCACAATTTCACAAATGTTGGATTAGGCCAGGATCTGCTGTTAGGCCAGTATTCTCTGCAGAATACTAACAACCATGCTAAAATCAAGCAGATGATTGGTTTACTTAACCTTCTCAGCATCATTTAATCCATACCTGCATTCAGATAAATTGTATTTGAGACTATGGCAAATACAACAACAAAAGATGGTATTTGCTTTGATGTAAGGCACTAAAAAGGGTAATTTCTAATCTGAGAGCAGGAGTTCAAGAAGGAGACTGATACCCTGCAGTAGGGACAGACTCATTAAAAACTGGAGGAAGAGGTCAGATAAAGTTATTCTGCCTGCATGGTGTGACTAGCCAAGCCAGTGGTTTGACGGGTTGTATATTAGGCAGATCTATCTCACTGTTGCTGTCAGATAAAGATCTTTAAAATGTACGGAAACTGCATTGTACTGTAGAAAGCTCAAGGCTTCACCTTTCTATGAGGTAGTGTTCCTCATGGCTGTTATTCAAGCTGGAAGTTAACAGCACCAAAGCTCTTATTTCTCATTTGCCTTCTGCAGGAGTAAGGTACACGTTGAAAAAAATCATGCTCTAGATTGTCATGACACAGTCTCAAAGTCTAAATGGATCAGGACTGTCATCTTCTAAAAGTGCTTGCTTCAGGAGAAACAAGCTGCAGAGCTTCAGAGCCTCATATAGCCCATGACGGCACCAAACCATTCTGGGTATTCCCTTGGCTTTTTGTGTCAGTGTCCTGCCTATCAAAAGGCAGGGCATCTTGAACCGTGCGTTTCCATCTGATACCTATTGATTATGAAGAAGCCCTTCCTCTCTTCCCCACTCTCCTTACCAAAATGTCAAGATGTGCTTCTGCAGGAGACAAATGACAGCAGTTTCTCGCACCAGAAGAGTTCCTGTCCTGAATGGCAGCGATGTGAAGAAGCCTGTTAGCTCTTGCTAAACAGTATGTACTTG
Source organism: Morus bassanus (assembly GCA_031468815.1). Lineage (NCBI taxonomy): Eukaryota > Metazoa > Chordata > Aves > Suliformes > Sulidae > Morus > Morus bassanus. The sequence continues at coordinate 69,885,245 of CM062571.1, forward strand.
ATATGGCACATAGGTCAGATGCCAGCTCCAGGAGAGGAGTACTTCCATCTCTGTACATCTGATTGAACTGAAACTCTACTTTCTTACTGCCAGTCACCTGCTGAGAGTGAGCCCCGCTGACCTGTCAGGAGGAAAAAAATGTTACTTTTACTGTAGTGACTCTTCAGGATGCTATAGGCAGGGTAGGTTCTGCAGTGTGGAGTTGGAAGTGTGGGACTGAAATACTTCATGCTGATGTGGGAGCTTAAGGATGCAAAGAGCTAGTGCGCAATCCTGACAGTTGCATCGGGCCATCTTTTAAACTGTGTGCTGGCTAAACCAGCAGCAAAGTGCAGTACAAATACACATTTGCGGTCTGAAAAAGATCTAAAGCACACAAAAAGGTTAGCAAGAACAAGATGAAGGATGGCACTGCAGTGTTGCCGTATTTGTATGCTGAAAATCTACAGATGGATTACAGCAGATATCCTAAAAATATATGTATACATATATTAATATATTTAGAAAGTTCTCTGTAATCATATTTGCTTTTGGGCTTTGAGATTTTTCTTGAGCATCTGGTGATTCAAAATGACCCTCTCTCAAGGCATCAGTTACATTCCCTCATCTGATGTTATGACTTATACAGTGTGCTGGGGTCTTTTGCCTAAATGAAAGCTGTTTTTAATTTGTGGTACATTGGAGAATATTTGTTTTATTTGGCTATTCATCTTTTAATAATTTGAAAAATTACAAGAAATCAGTACTATTTATCAGTCTCTCTTGGATTTTTTGTTTTGTTTCAGCTGTCTCTTTTATAGCAACTGGTTTTAGCTATCGAAAGTATATATTATATACTCTCAAGTAGAACTAGTGTTTGGGAGTTGGTCAGTATGTGTCTGTATTATATAGGTGGTATTTTTAGATGATCCTTATCATTTTCAGTATTTTAGGTGGACTGTTTCTCTTGCCAGGGATGGCTTCATGAGAATTCTCTCAGTGATGCTGCAGCAAAAGCACCACTTACAAAAGAGCGCAAGCCCAAACCTTGGGTTTGTATAGATAAAAAAAACTTTTATGTGGCTACTGCTTTGAAAGAAGTCTAGTGCTTAAATAGTGTTCACTGCCAGTATCTAATATATTGTCTTTTGCAGGTGTTGGGAACAGTTTGCCCTTGTCTATATTAGCATACAGACTCTTTTCTGCCCTGATCCGGTGGCCTGTAGTTGACATCTGCTGTCAGTTAAAGATTGCTGACGGGCCTTGGTGTGTAGAGGTCTTCCCCTGTGGCCTGGGGACAGTCAGTCTGGCTGGGCACGTGTTACTTTCATTTGGCATTACCGGTTTGTTTCTCTCTGCTTATCACCTCCTTCAGGAGTGTAACAGTAAACGGAGGGAAAGGGGGTTCAGAAGAAAGTCGGATCTCTGATGTCCTACAGTAATAAAATACCTAAAGTCTGGAGATTTTTCTATAAAGGCAAGTAAGTAAAACATGATACTTCTGCATTTAAAAAGCGTAGCCTTCTTTTAAGGATATTGTTGGTTTTATTTTGGTGTGACTGATGGTTTACCCTTTCAGAACCAGTGAATACGGTTCTAATGCTTTAGTAACATACTTGTCTAAAGCACTTGGCAGGCTGCTAATAAATTAAGCCTCTCAAGCTTTCCGTGAAGTGTCACAGATGGAGAAACAGAAACATGGAGAGGCCAAGTGACTTGCTCCAAATGTATAAGATGAATTTCCATTTGTGTTGCTGGAGTGCTTTGCTTGGATGTACCTTCATTCAGAGATTGTATGAGGCTGAGGTGAGTAAAAAAAAAAAAAAAATAAAAAATTGCTGCATGTAATTGCAGCACATGGCACATTTTCAACAACATTGCCCAAAGACCTCTATCTTGTTATTTACACAGTGCAGCTAGTTGCATCTGTACAGAGGCCACATCCCCCTTTGCCTCACTTTGAGTAACCATCAATATTTTTATGAAGAGCAGGGTAATGGAGGACCAGGTACATATGTGGGAACTTGGAGACTGAGACCAGCGACAGCTTTATACTACTGCTGGCAAGTTAAGTTTTAATTCTTCCTTTGTTTGAGGAGAGAAAACCTGCTTTTCCATCTCTCTCCAGAGTGTGCCAGTCTTACTGGGCTATCTTATGGAAGAGTTTTTGTCATCAGTATAGTTGTGCTTTTTGTTGTTGTTTTCTTTTGTTGTGTTTAAAATTTTGCTGTACTTGCAGTCAAACAAAGTTAGATACTTAGCAAAATCCAGGTCTCTGTCCAGACAGCACTGGAAAACCTTGCCTTGGAGTGTATTATTTATACAGGAATATCTGTGGACTGTACTCTACTAACCTGTCTATTGAAGCCTCAGATAGTTTTGAATTGTGGGCTTTTTTCCCTCAGAATTTGCTCTTAGATCCAAGCAGCTGGCAGAGTAGCAACTTGATGCTACTGTGTATGTTCCATAGCTTGAAGGAGGCTTTTCTTCATTTTAGCGTGTTTCAGTTCATTATTTTCTTTTGATGAGAGTAAACTGATTCAGAGTGCTCCTATGGAGCTGGTTCGTTCAGAGAGACATTTTGCAGCAAGGAACTTGCTGTTGTATGTGATATCTTCTTGCTGTTGTATGTGATATCTTCTTTTATTTGGTTTTGAGTTGCTAGTGGCATTTTCAGCCATAGGCTTGCTTTTAATTAGAGGGACTTGGGTGGGTGAAAGGGCACAGAGGGCTAGAGATGAGAGGCAATTACCCTGGAGAAGAAGGGTAGGAAAGAGGAGCGGGGCGGGGGGATTTTGCACCATGGTAGAGTTCTGGGAGTGTATCTTCTGAAGTTTCAGGGGATGTGTCCTGGCTAGTAGCGTGCCCTCTTGCCTAATTTGCTTTATGTGTAAGTGCTTCAGATATGCCTAATGGGAATACTATGGGAGCTAACAAATTGCCAGAATCTGTTTGAAGGAATCAAGAAGTGTAGTAAATGATTAAGTTTTTGTTTGCTTAGAGTGTCCCGAGTTCTGATGGTGTCTGGGCTACTGATGGCTTACAGTTCCCTTGGAATGTCTGTTCAGCACTCTGCACGGCAAAATAGAGGGCAAAGTTTTCATTAACAGCGGGATAGCTCCCATTATGAATGATCTTGTTCACCTTACGTGTCCGAAAACCTTTCTTAAAAGTTCAGAATATTGACTTTTTTGAAAATGAGAGCATTTCTTTTTCATTTATGTTGGGAGGCTGTAAAATCTAGAAGTCTTCTGAATGTAATTGAAAGCCATGCAGTCAAATCAGTGCATGTCACTTAAGAAGATGGTTATATCCTTGTATGCAGATGTCATTATGATAATATAGTAATCCAGTCATTAAAATATAAGTTTAGGCATTGGTGCATTTGCTCTGTAACTCTAATAAAGTGAAATATAATTCCAGTGTGTGAAGTAATAGTTGACGATAGAATTGGAAAAAATAATCCAAAAATTGTCCTGTATTATTTACATAAATTTTCAAATTTTTTTTTGCAAAGAGAAATATTCACATGGGAGGAATGCTTTAATTCTTTTTTGTATAGCTTACTTTTTGGTGGAATTTAACAGAGATGATTTTATTCACAATTTCACCAGCGGTTTTGCAACAAGTTTGACATTTTGTAATGCTCTGTTTCCACAGAGGAATAAAAGTCCTTGTAAGGTTATTGAAACATGCAGTTGTAAAGCGCTTGTAAATTATCTTGGAATGTAAACAGAGATTGTGAGCTAGCTATGACTATGTTATTTTAATAAGAATTGGGGCATGTTTTGGTAATTAACTGGGCATGAATGAATACTTGTGCTTTTTACTGTATTATAATTTCTTTTTCATGATTGCTCCCTTCCCCCCTTCCTTCTTTGACAAGGGGAGTTGTCATCTGTTAATTTCTGGTAGCTACCCTGTTGATACTGAACGAAACTAAATTAATTGTGAATGGCCAAATGGCCAGCTTCTGAACTGTAAGTGGTAGATAGTTGCAAAATTCTCCTTGCTGTAAAATGTAACTCTTAGATGAAACTAAATCTTCCCACTTTATGTACATGTATGTGCAGTTATAGACTAAGATTTTGAATCTAGGGTTGGATCTTAGTTATGCCCATGTTTTCCATTGAAATTGTTAGTGTATCGTTGTTCAGTTTAATAGCTGATGACTTTGATAGTGTTAGCTGTAAAATTCAGCTGGTTCATGAAATGGAAACTGCTTCTACTTCAGTGATAAAGAAATAGAATCGTAATTGCAAGTTTTGTGTTTATGAAGAGTTTAGGATGATACAGTCAGGAAGAAGAAAAAATCTCTTTTTTTTGTCACTCACACTAACATAAAACTGTTGAGAAAAAGTGGTACTATTACAATATTTTTTTAATAGTTAAAGTGATGCTGCAAGTATCCTTTAAGTATTGCAAATATAGGTCATGAGTGATAATGTTATAAAGTAATATTTCAGACATTAAAGAAACTCATTAAATCAGTAAAGAAATTTATAGGTAAGGTATCCAGACTGCCTTAATTCTATTGTATAGTCATGCAGTAACTATGCATCCTAGTAACTTACTCAGAGTATTGCTTCCACATAGTGATTTTTTTTTTTACAACTCTTGGTGGCTTTTTACATTGCAGAAACATGTTGTTCTAATCAAAATAAAAAGAGTTCAGTTTTATAAACTGCAAAGATTCTTGACTCTTTAATGCTCACAACTGAGACACAAGTTTTAAAGTGTGGCCATTTGACTCTGTTTAGGTATCAAATGATGTACTGCACTTGAACTTGGAGACTTAAAAGAGCAAATGCACTTGGAGGTATGAAACTGGTTTGGGAATCCTCTGCCTGTGATAGAAGCTTTGAAGATGCTTTATATTTTAACACTGTGGAAGAAAACATATTCTGGGTTTAAGAGTTTTCCTTAGGCAGAGGCTTACTATCATGAATGCTTGAAAAAAACATAAATGGACTGTTCAACCTTTCTACTCTGATGACTACAGAATATCCTTGTTGTTGGAAAGACTATGTGTGATGATGTCAGAAACAGGGTGGTATTTAATTGCAGAGTAGTTGGAGAGATCATTTACAGAAGCTTCATTAACAGGGAGTTTACGTTAGCCAGTGATGTCTTATGCCATTCAGATACAGAGTTCAACAAAACTCACATGTCTATCAAACAGGAGATTCAGAAGAAAGGTGCACATTGCTAACGTGGAGGTTTTGTGAGTGATACTCCAAATATGCACTTTACAGATGTATATGGTCATTCCTTGTACTGTGGTGAGTGGGGTGTTAGTGCATGCTGCATTTTTTTCTATACTCAGATATTTAGCCTCCTTAACAAAGAATTTCACAGCCTCTTTTGGTTAGAATAGTGATTCTGTCTGACATTATATTCATTTACCCTTCATTAAATCCATGTACCACATTAATCTCTCACCCAATTGCTGCCAAGATCCCTGAGGCAGGTACCTTGCACAGGTCTGGCGCCGCAACAGCGTACACAGTGCAGTCCTGCATTGAGATATGTTGCATTCCTCAGGATATGTATATACCTCTTTCACACAGAAGCAGCTTCAGCTCACACAAGCAGCTCCAGAGTTTGCTTCCGATCCTCGATGTAGTTCCACTTGAAGAACATGCAAACAATTCTCAGTGGACAGATATTCACTCGCATGGCTGCTGTACTGTACGTAGGTTATTTTCTGGGTTTTTTTTCAGAAGCTGAATTTTGTTGAACTCAGTCTTTTGGAAAAGTAGTAATTCCAATGGTTTTTTTCCAGATGAAGTGTTGTGATAGGAATTAGCTGTCACTTATGCCATTGTAACTATCACATAAACTTGCAGGTGAGGTGTTAACATATATTAAGGTATGTGTGATAATGGATATACTTACTTTTCTTGTGTGATTCTTTAGGAGCGTGATTCTTAGGAGTTACAATGTACATAATTCTTCCTGATGTACAGGGAAAGACACTAAAAATTCAAGAGATTTGGCTAAAAGTTTTCCCAGTAGGTGATGAAGGAATGCAGGGTTTGACTCCTCCTTTGTCTGCTGTCCTGTCTGTTGGATTGCGCAGTAATTAGTAACAGCCCTCCAAGGACCCATACTGTTACAGTAAATGGGGGTAAGGTTTGCTCCTTGTAACAGTGTGGAGGATAGTTTTGTTTAATGGGGTTGGTGAAAAGGTTTTGTAAGTGGACTCCGTCCATGAATCTTGATGACTTTTTATTGCTTTATGATGCTGGAGTGTACCTTAAATGCATGAGGCAAGGCAGTGCATTTTTGCTTCTCTATCTCCTTTTTCTTTTGTCTGTTCAAGGCGCTATTGCTGCTGAAGCCAGGTGAGTGCCAGAGAATTGAGAGTGTCTCTGAAAACATCATCTTCCAATGACCCTACAATTAGGTAAATCATGGAGTACTAGGAGGCACAGCAGACTTGAAGAAAACCTGAAAAAATGTGGATTCTAAACACGTGAAGAATCAGTCTTTAAACAGAACTGTTTTGTCGGATTTTTTTAACTGTTGCAGAGCCAGCACAACACTGTAATACTGGATGAAATAAATTAATAACTGCTTTGCTACACCCAAGTCCTCAGAAATAAATGACCAATTGTTTTGCTACACCCAAATCTTCAGAATAATATGATGCTGGAAGGGAGATTCCTTCTAAGCAAAGTTGACAGGCATCAGGCTGCAGCATAAGAAGTGTTAAGTGGTCCACTCATGCCAGTGAGCTGTTAGGTGGATGAGATTAATTTGGGAAGCTGGACGCTGGTGAAAGCATCACTTCTGGGACCACGTCGTGTCAGCAAATGTTGTTGTTGACCTTTCGCATGTTTGTGCCGAGAACCTGAGACAGTCACTGGGCAGACCCATTCTCAGCAGTTTGCTTTAATCTTGGTGCAGTTTTCTTTGTGTGTGTTCCTAGGATGTTCTTAGCTCCCCAGTAAAAATGGCTGAGCCCTTCACATCCTAACCTCAGTCAAGTGCCAACAGCAAGGAAGCTGCAGCGTACCCACCGTGCAGAAACCGGACTCAAGGGGCTGCACTGAGAAGCAGGCTTGCTACCTCTACAGTCAAATGGCTGTAAAACTTTCTTAATTTTTCTGTCAGTATAGCACATCTCAAGATTTGAATCAGCCTGCTGATTCTTGATTGCATGCAGTGGTCTTCCTTTAAAAAGAAAGACTTTCCAAGCTTAGAAGTGCTACCTTGTGGTATTTGTGTTACCCTTGAAGTACTAACCAAGTACTAGTAAGTCATCGCTGCTGCCAAATAGTGGAAAGTGAGATAACGTTGTGAAGAAGTGTGAGCTGGAAAGATCCTTGTAGTAGACATATACTTAAGATCAAAATTAGGAAAAACTGTTATCATTCCATATTTTGAGTAGTTCATTCCCCAAAAGCTGCCTTTTTCTCTGTCCAGGAAACAAACAAACAAAACAGCTCCGAAGACAACCGGAGCTTTTCTAAGTCTCTGTTTAAGAATGTGAAAATGAAATTGTTGCATAATTTTTTGTTTGTTAAATAGTGAGAATTAGATAGGTGCAGGTCAGAATATGATTTGTGCAGTATTCAGTGTGGCAGAAATTGAAATAGAACAATAACATGATTGAACTAATAAACTACTTCTTTCTTTCATGAAAAGGAAAGAGCCTCATTAATAGCTTTTATTATATTAGTGTGTATGCCTTTGAGTGACAATATTAAACCAATGATTTGTATTATGAGTAGATACTGTGCAGCATAACAAGTGCAAAAGATCTTTTTTTTTTTTTGACATACGCAAATAACACATGTGTCTTCCATTGCTTTTTCATTTATTTCCTTTGCTGATTCAGTACTATTAGATGGGCAGGTTTCTTTAAACTTGCTCTGTAGATTTTTTGAAAGTCGTCAGAACTGAAATATCCTGATATTTCAGAGGGGAAATACTTACAGTTTCTTTTGCTCATTCTTTAGTTGGTAAAAGCTCAAATTCCTAAGACATTTTTTTCCTGATGTGGCAACAACAACAAAAAATTCATTCTTCTCTCATCTAATGGCAGTGAATCTCATGAGCATGTCTTGGTAGCAGAGTTCGCTCCTTTATAGGGTGATCACTTTAACTGCAGAGCTTTATTTTGAGGCTTTAAATTGTGGTTGATCCTGTACCTGTGACAAACTGTAATTTTGTTCGTAGCACCCCTGGAAGAAGAAGGGAGTGGGAAGGAAGGGAACTCCTCCAAATGCAGCATGTACATATGCTTTAGGATGTTCATACTGAAGATCTGATGGGCATTCTAGCAGCATACAGACTTGTACTCACCCAAGCCCTTCGTAACCCTATTCTTCTCTAAGGGTTGTGTCTCTCGGAAGTAAGAACATTCCCTGAGATGTGCAGCAGGCTCTTGGCGGGAACAGGGAAGAGACTACTGTACCAGTACAAAGTGCTGCATTGCCAGACTTGTTTGTCCATACTTAACGTGTTTAACCAGTAGGAGCATATTCCTATCTTGGAAAATGTTTGTGGTGTGCATCTAAGTGTACTATATAAATCTCAGTGTAAGAGCTGATGATATATGTATGCTTTTCCAGACAGTAAAAATATTTGACGGATTGTACTTGCAAGGATAATTATTCTCTTGAGAGCAGAATTCTTAAAACAGGGGAGTTATCTTCTGGAGTTGTATGCTAGTGGAACTAAAGACTGCTCTTCAATCTACAGGAAATATTATCGCCTGTTTTAACTGTTTTGTCTAAGTGGCCTTGGGGTAGAGTTTTTGTGTATTCGGACTTTGGTTAAAAAGTTTCACATTAATATTTCCATATTCTGTTATCCATTAATGAACTTTTTCTCATATATTTTTCTTTGGTATAAAGTCCTCTGACAAAAAAAAAAGCGCAATTGAGCACTTTAAGCGGTACCTCAATCTGCATGCCAACAAGAAAGAGAGCAAAATCCATTTCATTTGGAATTGTATGAAGGAAAAAGATGGTCTTATTGGAAGTCTGTCTGAAAGTAACTTCCAGGAGAGTGGAGTTATATGAGAGGCATTATTCCTGAAGAGAGGCGCTGTTATAGGTGTAGGAGGCAATACAGAAAAAAGCACAGAGAATTGGCCTAAGAATTATTTGTGTCCTTTTAGACAATACACTTAGTACGTTTAGATGATACATTTTCATTTAATATCCAGCTGTTGATTAAGAACAAGCAGGCATCTTCCATCTTGGGTGAGAAGATTGTTAGAATCATAGAATCATTAAGGTTGGAAAAGACCTCTTAAGATCAAGTCCAATCATCAGTTCTTAAGTTAAAAGGTGTTCTTGCCCTTGGTTTTTTGTTGAAGGGAGAAGTGAAGTAACAAGAGAAGTACCTTTGGCAATGGACTTGCAGATTGGAAAAAGCCAGGCAATTACTGGAAGAAAAAATAGAAATTGATATACGTGGCTGCATAGAAAGTGCCCTCTTTAATTTGGTCAGTCAGCTTTTGAATGCTGCAGACTGTTTCACTTATAAAGTGCATATGTGTTGTAAATTTCATGACTGATTAGTTTCAGAGGATGCTTCTGATTTGCTTTGAGGTGCAAAGTATTTAGATATTTAGTTATGTTTGATGTTTTTTTTTAGCTATGTTTTTGAAGAGCTGACAGATCCAGAAACTGAAATTGGCTATAGAGCAGGTAAACAGCAAATTCCCTCATAGTATCTTATGATGTGATTTGCTGAAGATTGGCTCCATTTCTGTTATAGTGTGCCAGTGATGTCCTGGATCTAGCTGTGATTATGTCTGTTGGCAAACTTATTCTTAACAAATTTGGGAATACAGTGGTCACCAAATATTTAATGGACAGTACTAATTGTTAGCAATTTTCTTTAAAGAAGCAACCTAATAGTGAAAGATGATGCACCAAACTTGCACTTTTACTGGACGTAGCATCTTTTTCTTAGGTCTACTGAAACAACATGGGTTTTCCTTATTTGTCATAAAGAAATAGTAACTTGATTGTAAAACTGTACAGAACACTTTGGAAGAGGAGGAACTAGATTTGAGTTTTCTCTGAGTTTTCTGATGGCTGAGTTGTGGACTATAAAGAAATACTGACTTTCCTCAGCAGTAATGGATACTCTGACAGCAGTAAAGGCACCCATAACAACACTTGATGAAATGGGAACAACGTATGGGTCCACTCTTCCTGTACATGGAAAAGCAATGAGATACTTAGCATTCTGTAACATGACATAGGTGAGATTAGGGATTTTATTCTTAAAGTTGTTTGCTCATTTAGTCATCATTTTCCCTGCTAGAAAAATTAGAAGAGTGTACTCATTAGTCATTGTCTAGAAATATTTTCCTGATGATGCTATCTTTATTATTAAACTTCTATTATAATAATAATTATCTTGTTATTAAAGAGCTGGGCTAGAAAGCTGTGAATTTCATTTTTATAGGACTTTTTTTTAACCCTTAATAACTTATGTTATTACTCAAAAAAGCAGGATTTCTGTAAAGAATGCATAACAAGTTTTATTTGATAATGTTGACAAAGCAGAATATTTGCTGCAATTATATATGCCACTTGGCTATGAAAAAGCTCTTTTAAACATTATTAATTCTTTAATAAGTCTTTGTGATAGCATCACAATCATCGCACACCACTTCGAAAACATACTGAAAGTTATCTCATTTGTTGCTCATTCTATAGTCATAGTGAGGTCCCAGCCAAAATGAAGGGCCCCTTTGTGGCCGCAGTGTATGGACAAATAGTAGGAGAACACTGAAAGGCTGCAATCTAAACAGACAGGGCAGACAAAGAGCATATTATCCTGATTTTAGAGATGGGATACTGAGGCACAGAAAAATCTAATCAGGGTCATGCAAGAATGTTGTTCAGGAGTCAGGAATTAAGCCAGCTCTCCTTCAGTCCAGTTGTACTGCCTTAAACCAGAGTCGCTCTTCTGCAGAAGATAATACAGCTTCGCAGGCTAGCGTGTGAGTGCCATTTGTGTCTTGCTGAGTGTTTATGAAGAAAGCACCAGTTGGAGAATTAAAATCTGTTTCATGGCGGTCTGCACAGAAGAAATAGGAATTAAGGGTTTTTTCAGATGTGGGATTTTTTTCCTGAGGACTGTTTGACTGCATAGATAACGTATTTTTGTTAGTGTGCATTGACAAGAAAATGAAAGAAGAAAACCTGCAATCCTCGTAGTATTTCACTACTAGCACTCTGAATGATGGACTTACTAAAATAAAGTATTACAAATTAATTGTATTTAAAAGATTTCTGGTTTTTTGCTCCACATTCAGTATGTGATATTCAGTATGTAATATGGCTGTATTCAACATTTCCTTAAAAAAAAAGTCAATAAAGATCAGATAAGTTATTTTCCTTTCAAACTTTATTTTTCAGATCATTTAATATTTGATCACTTAATATAAGATTATTGAAGCTATAGTTTTAGCAAATGGAGAAAAATAAGGAAAAAACACTTTAGTACTCACCTTGACCCACTATAAAGATCATCTGTAGTACAGATGTACTGTTGTGTAGTTTACAGATGGGTAATTAATTTATTTTTATTTCAGTTATTTATTTTGACTTGCACAATGGAAAGCTTCAAGTGTTTGCACTAAGTCCATGTAGAAACCCTACTGGTTTGAAATCAAGTAATAGCATACCTACATCATTAGTAAATACTAATTGATTATAGTGAACCATTAGGCTTGTTGTGCTGTGATACAGAAGACAAATTGACAATAGTTTATGCCGTCTTCTCACCTCTTCAGCCAGCCACAATTGGAAGCAACATTTATGGTGAACTAAGAACTAAATAAATTTCTCTGGTCGCTCTGGCTCTTCCTCAGCTATTCTAATAACCTCACAAGAGCTCATTTTCTTCCCTGAGGTAGTCGGCTAGCAATTGTCGACTAAATTTGAGCATTAAAAGATAATTGCAATATTTGCTTTGGAGTAGACAAAGACCTGCATTTCTCCAGAATGAAAATTCTTACATTTTTATTTCTTTTTTAAAAGTCTTAATTGGTGTCCTGTAAGGAGGAAATGTCTTGCATACATGGAACAGGTTCTTGCAGGAGATGTTGCTGCTGGTCCTACTGCAGTAGTGCGTGCCACCCTCATATGTGAGACTACGTATTTTTAACTGTGTCAGGTTCTTCCAGCAGGCTTGGAAAGCTAAAGTCTTCCGTACACAAAGTCAGGGGGGTGATAAAAGTTACAGCTCTCTCCCCCTGTTTCATGTCATGACAGCAAGGTTGTACTTGATGAATATCTTATGTTACTACTAAGCTGAAGTTAAGCATGCCCACTTTCTTTCTTTATCTTTTGTTTCAACTGCTGTGATCTGATCACCATCCTCTGGACTAAGCTTTGCTGCTCATGTAAGTCTAGCACCAAATGGGATCAAACTAAATGCTGACCAAGAAGCTCAGAAAGAAGGAAGAGATTGGTCTTTTAACAAAAGGGACAGGGAAGCTTTGTAGCAACCCAGATGTGAAGAGAAGTAGCAGACTGCTATGCAGGGTGCGAGTGTTAGCAGTGCTCTTCCAACTAAATCTGCCCTCAGAGAGCAAGATTTAGGCAGATCCAGGTTCGCTGGTACCAGTCTATAATCTGCATTAATACAGGCCCTGTAAGAAACCACAATACCTTATATATAGACAACTTCCTGAAAGAATAGTTGTTCTCTGTTGCCATAAAGTCGGTATGTCTGTCAAGCAGAGCTGTATCGTTCAAATTCTGCAGGTTTTGCTTTGAAGGACCTGAAAAGCCTTTTTTTCCACTACCTCAAACACCATTTGCCTTGTTGGCTGGATTGGTGCCAGTCTTGGCAGTCTTGGAAATCACCTATATTTGGATGGATGCCAGTACAGCTGTAGAGGTACAAAGAAGATGGTTTTCCTCACAGATAAAAGGGAATAAGTCTCCTTCCCCATTAGCATTCTTAACCAAACTCTTGTTGCCAGACTATCAAAAAGTTAGATCTATGGTAGGAGTATTTGAATGTCCCATCTTTCCAGCAAAAGATTCTCTAATTGTCACTGATTCTGTGTTTTCACTTTTGGCTCTAGACAGACTAATATATTTGGATTTTCAGGACTTTAATGACTTGTAGAAGTCCAATATGCTCTTCTGAAACCCATTAATGTCTCAGGCTCCAACAAGGGTTGCTCACTCCACTAATAAAGGACAGGAATACCAAGCTATTGCCCTGTGGTAATCATCAGCTGTTGTAATGCCAAAGTTGAAAGCTGAGGAGGGATCCCAGGTACCCTCTCCATAGCCTAAGTACTTCTGTAGCTTAGAAATGTAAGAAATACTGTGGAAAAAAAAATTGAGAAGACCCTCTACATTTCAGCCAGCATTTGATTTCTCCAGATCTTCACCTTACTACATCTGCGGGACCAGTATGTTCATGTTGTTTCCTTGCCTCTTTAGTGTATTTGGCTAGGCATCAGAAAGCTTAACAACCTTATGGCAGAAAATCAAAAACTGAAACACTGTATTTCTGTGGGTTATTGTAGTTAACTCACAGACCTGACATCTCTTCCTGTGTCGAGGTGTGTTCTCCTGGCAGAGTCCGCCTGCTGTAGAAGTCTCTGAGAAAGTATGTCTGTGGTGGAACCCTCTAACTGTCACTAAAGGTCAAACATCTAATTCAGGAGAGCCATACATCAATCTGAGCTGAAATTTAGTCCCATCATCCATGAAGGATACTACTTGTGCTGACAAGTCTCATTTACAGCGAGACTTCTCTTGATACATGTTCAAGGAAGAAAGAATTGTTCTGTTGCTATATAGTGGTTCATGGCAGCTCTCTAGTCAAGGTGCATGACATTCACTTTGAATTATGAGGGAAATGAAGATGATGTCCCGCTATTCCTCCCCTTATGACTGCCTGTGGGAAGTTTAGAAATCAGAAGTCTAATGCAGAGACTGATAATCCTCCTGCACATTCTCTATCCTTTATATGCACACCTGTGTGCAGCCACGCTCACTCTCCAAGGCTTTTGATAGTGATATATGTGAGCATCTAAGAGAAATCCACTGTTTTTGCAGGGTAAGAAAGTCTCCTGATCAGGACTTCTTTGCCATGCTCAGGAGTCTGCGGTGGTTATGCTGCATGTTCTACAAATGGGATGTCACCTCTTCTTCTGGATACAGAGTGCATAGTCTGGATCCTTATAAATAATGTATCTTTTAATGTTTCCTTGCCCTCAGTAATTTAATTTTTGCTGTCATTTAATAATGCTGTTGCTGTCCTGAAGATTTCCAGACATAAGCAAGATGAAATTTGTAGATGGAGGTGATATCTTTAATTACACTAACTGTAGCTGATAGGGAAGATTTTGGAGCACACATCTTCTTAAAGCCCAAAAGCCAGATCTAACTGTTTACCTGTTGGTCTAATTGAAGATACTGTCTACATTTACATGACTCTTCTAGCTTGCTTTTAAACGCATGAAAGCCTATTTCTTCCTTGTATTTTGCTCACCTTGATTTGTGAGGGAAGTTATTTAACTGACGCATGGAAGGTTTGAGTTTTTTTTTCTTTTGTTTTTGTCTTTGGACCTTAATGTGTTTAACTAGTACCTATTTTACTGCATAACAGGATTTTCTTCTGGGTATTGACTTTACGGAATTTTACAACAGTAGACTTTGTAAGCAGTTGCTCTAGTTTCCTGGAATATGTTGTTACATGTAAAATGGGAAGCAGCTTAAAATCCAGGTTCATGAGGAGGATGCTCCTCGAGATGATAATTTCCCTGAAGTGTAATCTAATCATTAAAGAGAAATGTAAGAACAGTTATAATTTTGTAGGCAGTAGTCTGATGATACCAGAGTTGTTACAGTTGCCTCATGTACATATGTTATGATTATGCTTATCTAGGTGAAACTAAATATTGTGTAATTGAATGATGTCCATTTCAGTTACAGGCATGGGTTTTATTGCCTGTCACCCTGCTGAACTGTCTTTTGCCCTTGCCTTTCAGCCCTGTTCCACTCTTCAAATTCTTCCATGAAGACTTGCAAGAGAAGGGCCATTGTAGAGCATGGCCAGGGCAGTGCACAGTCTGTCTCTGCTCTACTTGGTCCTTTCCAGGACCCTCCCCTGTTACTCTAGCCCTGAGCTGCAGCGGCCAAATGCAAATGTTCACTAAACTTTATTAATGTATTTTAGCAGCTTTAATGTTTGTATTTGCCCTGTAGTCTGAACTCATGATGATAAAAAATTGAAAAGAAAGCATTAACCAAAACAGACCTCAGTGGTATATGACCCTGTCTTAATGTGCACTGGTTTCTTAGTAGTATTACCTACACTCTTCACATCAGAAATGAGGAGGCTCTTTGACTGAAGGACAGGCAGGAAAGCCAGTGTGTTCAGGGACTGAAAAGGTAAAAGTTAACCTGTCTGGTTACATCGCACAAAATAACTGAAAAGTTAAATGGTAAAGTGGGAACCTGGTTTTAAAGATGAGTTAAGTGTTCTGAAGTGTGAGAAACATAAAGAATTATATAAAAGGAGATTATATGCTTCTGAATGTTTTTTTACAGTACAAATTTATTAATTTGTTTACTGCTATCTTTAACTGTGAGACAAGTAGCTTTATTTTTACAAAGCTTCTTTTGGAGCCAAGTGTCTTCCTTTAATATTGCACAGATAACTGTGTGACAGATTTCAGCGCGAGCTAGAGAGGCACTGCTGCTCCACAGTGGTTTTAACTGGTCTTGGTCCTGTTGGTCCCCCTGCTCTCCAGTTCTGGGCACAGCATTTCCTTCCACTCCCTTATGATAGCAGTTGCATTCATCAGGTTCTGCAGTGGGGCAGCTCAGGGAATTAAACTGTCAGAAAACCTTTTCCTGTTTCGTTTTGTCCTCCATCTTGTTACTTTGCTCCTGGTTCAGAGTTGTCTTGAATTTGACTCCTTGTGTAATCAGTTAATTGGTGGTACAAACACAAGGGAGGGGCAGGCATATGAAGCTTTGAGTCAAAAAGGACCATACCAGTGCCTAACTTTGATCAGTTTAAATTCTTGTGGAACTGCAGCCTGACTTACTATTGAAACAGAAAACTGCAAAACAACATTTATTTTGAGTGTCATACAGTGTTACAGAAAGGAGATTGTTACGGAAGAAATTAAATGCCTTTGCACACACAGAAGAGTAGCTGAGCACTTTACTAGTTATTTGTTGTTGGAGGCTGTACTTTATCTGAGTTGTGTACAGAGAGTGAAATAAAGACTCCATAAGCAGACAAGCTGTCTTGTGCCTACTCTAGGAGGTAAGGGGCTGTGTGCCTCCATATAAGCAAGTTTTAAGAAGTAGGTTTTTCAAGGAGGAAAAACTTAAGATAATTAGAGGATTATTCAGTAGCTAACATAAGATGTGAAAAGCTGAGATTTCTTGGTGTTGTAGATATGCAGCGTGCTTTCTAGACATGTGAATTTGGGGTTTTCTCTTCAGTATTCTTGTGATGTGTTAATCTGGTAGCCCAGGCAATTCTGGTCCTGTGTTGCCAAATTATTTTAGACTGGGATGGCAAATAGCCTACATAAATTTCATAAAAGTCTTCAGAATTGTGGAAGAAAAGCTTTGTCACATTTTTCCATGTTTGTTTCTTTATTCTTTTTTTTACATATATATATATAGTGTCTTATGCAAAATAGTAATGGCAGTGATGTGTAGTTTACTTTATAATCCCTTCCAAACAGATTGTTATTACAAAAGGTATGCAGATACTGTTAATCCAAAATATTTTCTTAGATTGCCAATTCCCAACTATGAACTTTTTGTTTTTCTTTTGTTTTCTTTTCTTACAGGTCTTTGGGAATGGAAGGCACCACTTCCATCTTCAATACAGTTTCAAAATGCCTTGATAAGGCAGTGTAGTACAAAATCTTTCCAAGTCACTGGGGGTAGTATTTCCTGTATAAACTATAATTAATGAAAAATTCCCAACATTCTTTAGGATTGCCAGCATCCTCATGATTGCTCTAACCTGGGAGGCAGCATACCATTCAAAGTTACTGGTCTGGTTTAAAGGTGTCATCACCTTGACTCTTTACCACAGTGACTCTTGTTAAGTCTATTTGCTGTTTTTTCCCCTGCATTTTTTTGTCACTGTTGTGTTTCATTTATTATTGCTGTCATTGAAAAGTCCAATATTTCTGATTTCTTCTCATTAATCACTTGATTTTTTAGCATGCAGAATCTTTGGTTCCTTGTATTAACACCTAAAGGACATCAGTCAGGACTTACAACAATTGTGTTTGGCCCTATGTTAGTTCTGTCCTGTGTATTTTAATTTAACTTTTTCCTCAGTGTCATGGTTAACTTCAGCCATGACCTGCATTTTTCCAACAGAAAAGAAATGAGCTTGAGCATTACTTTGTGGTACTGACCCTGAAGTTAGCCATGATTTGAGCAGGGGCTTGGAGTAAATGACATTCAGTGGTCTCTTTCAGCTTAAATAATTCTGTGATTAATTGCAACTGTGACTCTGGCATTTTCAGAGGTAAAGTGCAGTTTATACTGGCTAACTAATTACTGAAGCAACTTATTGTTTTTTGCATAAAAAAGGAAAACTAAAGGAAAACCATGCTTGGGGGAGAGTAAAGCTGATGTTAAATGGAAGGAGTGTGACATTTATTTCTAAGATAAGACTAACCTGTCTATGCAAGTATGTTTAACTGCTGTCTGAGTAATACCCTGGAGATGTCTTGATATTGTTTCAGTTTAAAATTTCAATTCACCATTCAAATTACTTAGCTTTTTAAGTAATCTTAAATGTAAAAGTAATCTAATTCACTGAAAGATTTTGTACATTCCTCTATTTTTTTAATGATGGCGGGATTTGTCACTTTTGTGGAACAAGATGGAGATATTGAGCACATTTCTAGACACAGAGTTTAAAAATCTGTATCTCCAGGAGTGGGAGAAACCACATGGATTTGGTTTTGTCCATTGCCATTTTTTCCATTGCCTTTTTTTTTTTAGCTTTTCTTTGTTAGTTTTAAACCAGTGTGTCTTGAATAGTCTCTCTCTCCCCTTCTCCCTCCTCTTCTCTCTCTTTACAAATAAACATTACTAATATTTTTCAAAGCAGACTTTTGTGTGTATATTTAGTGGAGGAACTGATATATAAGAGAATGTTTAAAGTATGTATAATTTATAGCAAAAGATGATCATTAAAATTAAATTTCCCACGCAATATTGTGAGGTCTTACTGTTCAACAACCTTAATTCTGCAGTGGGAGAATGGTTTAGATTATTTCTAGCTTGTGTTTTATTATGTAGTTGGATGTAAATGATTATGAATTATATAATAATAGAGAAGGAACTTCATATAAGTCATCTGGCTTTGTTTGTTACTAAAAAAATTCCTTTGTGTGTGTTATTGGAGAAGATAAAAAGTCATATCCAACACCTGCATTTTCATGTTTGTGCCACAATTTGCAGAAGCAACATTTTCTTTTTTTTCTATGGTATTTGTGTTTTTAGTGCACATTTTACCAAGCTGATGTCTTACAAAACTGTGTCATATGGCTACAGCTGTCTTTTTAGTTGCAGATGATAGTAATATAAAAACTATAAGCAGAAGTTATATTTATTTTCCAAGCACCATAGCAAAGTATACACAAAGTAATATTTAGTTTAAGATTTTAATCTAGGAAAGTCATATTTCCTACAGTCAGCATTCAATGTCTCTGATTTCCACCTATCTTGCATATTTTTCACATGATATGGGACGCTCTTGATTCCTGTTAGTCGAATAGCTCATTTTCAAGCAAGGCTTTTGTCGGTGTACAGTATGAAGAGAAGACATGGCTGGCCAAAAGATTTCGTTTTGAGGGGACAACGATTCAGTACTGCAAGGAGTTGGGTAGGTATAGATAACACTTCCACGAAGTGTGCAGGTACTGGAAAATAAGTTACCTGTTTTTTCTTGCCATCAAGAGGCTACTTCAAATCTACTGAAAGCATCTTCCAGTAAAATGAGGTAACTGTGATGGGGGACATGGACTGCTTTTACTTACCAGAAGGGCTGGGCGGCTCTTTCTGCTCAGACTTGTAGTTACCTGTATTTTCACATGGGGAGCAAGCAGATCACAGGCTCTAGTAGAGATGGCCATGCTGGTCTGGGGTGAGTAATGCAGACCTTGGTCACTTTGTTTCCATTTTAGGGGGGAACCCAAATGTTGGTAGAAAATAAAGACTCTGCACAGTCGCTCTTCTGTCCCTCCCTGTTTTTTTTGTACTTTGATCATTATTTCAGTACTGTCTGACAGTTGCTCACCTTATTCACCAATTATCTGCTGTCTTCCTGAGTGGTCTTACCTTTTTCTGTGGAGAAGTCTTTTCTGAGCTAACTTTGGAGAGAGCCGTTTTCTTCTCCAAAATTAACCTTTCCTGAAACGCTTATCACCATCACTTCTGACTAAGCAGGCAGGGAGGTGTGATCATTGCCTTTAGAAGATAAATTTTTGTTTGGAGAGGCCGTTGTCTTTTTTGCTGCATGTACCAAGGTCTAGATTGTCAAATGGCTGTAATCTGATCTACGAATGATTCCAGTGCCCAGAATAACCCTTCAGTCGTGGTTGCTTTGAGTAGGACATGGTAGCATTGAACTATTCTTATTAAAAACAAGAAAACATACATAAAAACATATATAGTTGTTTATATTTTCTGCTTTCTTTTTAGTTTCAAAATTTCCTTTCTTTCTTCATCGTAAATTCTCTGATCTGGATTGCATTTGTAATATTATTATGCCTAGTAAAGTGTGTCCCCTGTTGGAATTTCTGGTGAGACAATGTTAATGCTTCATACAGTTTTAATTAAAAAGTAATTTATATATACTCTGTGTGTGCTTACAAATCATGAGTTTAATAATGAAAACTGATTTGTGCCAGTCTTGCTAACATCGAGGAACTAAGAGAGTTAGTTGAACCTGTTTGGACTTGATGAATTTTCCTCTTCTACAAACTCCTGTATAGTGAGGTTTTTAAGGAATCCAATCTGATAGTGTTTAATTTAATTTTTTTAGCTATTCTGATTCAATAACAACAATTTATTTTTGTAGTGTGATTCCTATTTCTGACTTCCAAGCTGTGTTTTTGTGTCCTTAAGATTCTCCAATTAATTTATGTGGACTTTTGACAGGTAACTAATAACTTCATATCAGAAGACTCACATTTACAATAGACGCTTGCACCTCCACTAGGCTATTTCTAGGTATCTGCCAAATGAAAAAACTTCCAAAGCACTGCTTCAGGATGTTACTTACTCTGCATCTGTGCATCGTTTTGATGCTGTGTTTATCACAGCAGCATTTTGGTGCATTCTCCTACATGTCTGTGTAGTTTCTTTGCATCTCAACTTCTGCCACCTCAGTATCATTAAAAACTCAAATGGTGTTATTTACCCGTTAGGTGCAGTGCTGTTTGCCAGGGTTGTGCAGTGAGCTTGCAGGTACCAGAACTTTTCCTTCACTGCTCTCTCTCCTTGACAGTGTCTGGTGAAAACATAGATGACTTTGTGATCCTGTGAACTAACCTGGTTTCTTATTCCTTCTATATCCTTGGATAGATTTCTCCAGTATTAATACCTTATGTGTTTTTATAAGTTACTCCCTGCAGCCAGACTTCATAAAAACTGAGACTCAGACCCAGCCGGACTTGATATGCCTCAGAGCTGGGCATCTTTGAAAGAGCGTAAAGCTTTTTAAAGCTTAAAGAGCTGTGAAAGTTAAATGGACTTACGGAATTTAAAATGGAAAAAAGTTGTAACTTTTGTGTTTGTAAAGGGCAAAGTCTCTATGTTTTTATATCGAGATTGTCACCAAACCATTCAAACAACAGAAAAAAATATTTTAAGTTGTTGAGATATTTTAACCATTTTTGAAATACTTCATAACTGTAATTAAATGCATGTTTTTGAGCTGAGACTTTGTATCAAATTACACCAGGGACAAATACTCCTTTCTGTGGAGTTTACGGTGCTGTTAGTGGAAATCTGTAGGTTCTGATCAAAAATATCCTTGGCTAAGAATTGTCAATGTAAAGTGTTTTTTTTTTTAAGGTCACTGACTTGTCACATTAAAATAAGAAATAAAATAAACAGGCCAGACATAGTGCCTGCTTAGGGTTTTGTTTGTTTGTTTGTTTTACTAATAGGGAGGATTTAATTTAATCTAACTGTGCAGTTTTGGCTTCATCAGTACTAACACTAGCTACACCAAGAAATTAACAAAGGAGTTTATACCTCACCACTGCCGTTCTTTTAAATTTAAGTTGAATGTGTTGATTGCCTTCATCTGGCTGTAATGCCTCTGAAGGCTTGGTTAGTCCAAGACTAGCACTGCAAAGGTGTCATGATTGGTTAACCTTTCAACTGGATTTCATAGCCTGGTATGAGCAGTAACAGAGAGAGGCTTTTGGTTTTTAGGCGATAAAGGGTTGGTTCACATCGTATCAGACTATGAAATACCTGCAGCTCGGTGGTGATGGTTTGTGCCCAAGGGTGCTTGATCCTGTTTGGATCTACTTGTGATACTGCCTGAATTACCATGAGAGAGTTGCCCCATTCCTTTGTGGGGTTTTCAGGGACTGAAGGCACTTTGCACTTCATCATGGCAAGTACTGACTTTTTAAGCAGTGATGTTACTTAGTGGTACAGACCGGGGCAGCATTGCTTACAAAAATAGTTCGAGGGCCAAAATGTTTGCTTTGGTTAAGAACTAATGAAATAAGGTATCTGCTTGAGTCACTTCTTGAAAAAGAAATAAATCACTATTTTTAAAGAAAAATACGACTTATTGGAGAAGTAGGATTTAGTCATTGATGTTTATCAATCATGGCTGCTGTCATGCATGTTTGTCTTCACTGAGGGTCTTCTCATTTTTCCTTCTGTTTAAAAGACACCAGGTTGATATTTTAGTCTGAGTCAGAAGCTGCGTTTGCAAGTTCTGTAATAGATTTTGGATGCTGCTGAATAACACTGGAATGCTATTTTACAGCATCTTTAAATAAAGATGTCACTGCCCTGTTCAGAGAGGTAGTGCAATCTGTGCGGCCGATACTCGGCACAGGGTTACTAATGCAGCAACACCTTCGTTAACAACACTGGGCGTGGTGGCATGATCACACTGAAGTGCATAAAAGTGACTGGAGTTTCTGCCCTCTAAGCTGAGCTGCGGTGAATGAGTATGTGTGCTTGTTCTTAAGTTATAGCAATGCAGAGTGAAACAAGTTGCCTCACTTGTAATGTTAGAGCTCTGTGGCCTTCAGTAGTAATTTAAGACCATTTTACTCTGTGTTTGTAATGGCTTAAGAATGCATGTATTGCATTATGTGTTTCAGCTGAGAGGGACAAATGCCCGTCATTGTCTTACTGTACCCGTCTTTTGATTTCATTAAATTCCTTGTGCCATCACTGAGAAATACCTCATTAACCATCTTCGTCTCTTCCCAGTGTTTTTCCTGGGGAAACAAACAGCAGGGTGTTTGAACTAGGAGGGACATTTGCACAGAATCAGAAATTTTATGTCATGACATCTGGTTCAAAACAGGGATGACATTCCTGACTGTATTTTAAGCTGTAGGATCCTTGACCTTGGTTGCTATAACTAGCTTTTAAGCAGGAGACTTTCTCTAGCAATCTGTAGTCAAACTTGGAATATTGTAACATGGAGCATAACCCGTGCGCCGTGTTTTTCTAAAAGGATCTTTAGGCAGAGATTTTAAAAGACGTATTCTTTCACTGTTTCAACAGTTGATCAGTACAGAAATGCTTATTCCACTTCTTGGCAGTAAGTGTTAAGACAAAGGTGTTGCTGCCTGTGTTCTGACTCAGACTGAGGGATGAGACTGCAGTATTAGTATAGGACCTTGAAACCCAGAAGGGAGAAAAAAATCCCTTTAACATAGTAAGAAGCTCTTACGGAGCAGTGTATAAATTTGCTTTGTATAAATTAATATAACAGTAGTGGCCCTGCAGTTTTCTCAGTTTTTTTTCTTAATATATATTTAAAGCATAATTTCTAATTCTTGTATATATTTTTAACTTTCCCACAGATATGCACTTATTTGGCCATTATCCAGCTCATGATGATTTCTATCTTGTAGTGTGCAATATCTGCAATCAGGTAGTCAAGCCACAGGTTTTCCAGTCACACTGCGGTAAGTGAATGTTTTCTTTCCTGAATTACAGTGCCAAACTGGCGTATGGTTCTCTTAAGAATCATTGCATACAATCATGACAGAGGCATTGCAGATATACTTTTCTGGTTATCTTGTGTTCTTTCCACAGAAAATACCAGCGATGCCTTCAAATAAACATATTTCCTGTAGAGGAAGTTAAATTAGTTGTTCTAGAAGCTGGGCTTTTCAAGTTGAACTTGTTGTACTAAATTAATCTATTACAACAAATAAATCCTGTTAGTTAGATACTAGCTAGGCTAAAACTATTACAACCTAACATTGGATTGTCTTTTACCAAAGCTGCAAAGTGAGGGCTGTGATACTGATCTACGGTAACTAGAAGTTGGATGTTATGGATTGTTTTCTAATGGGATTTATGCATAGGTGTATATAGGACTTATTTTTATATTTATTATAGGGTTTAATTTTTTATGTAATTGGCATGTCGAGTCACTTTTGTTAAGGTTCTTTTGAAAAATGTTCATTTGAGAAGCTGCAGGAATGTGCAGATGTTTATTTCTCAGTATGACAACAGCAAGATAACAATTTTTATGTTGATTATTTGTGAGCAGAACTACTTTAGTTAGAAATTTTTGCTATTGATTAACAAACTACTTTCAAATATTATCTGAAAAACTTCATCCCAAGGTCTGGTTTATTTATTACTTATCCAGTGGTTTATTTGTTATTTGTCCAGCGGTTTGTTTCTGTGGTGGTTTTTGGTTTTGGTTTGTTGTTTTTTTTTTAAAAGGATTGCAAAATGTGACTGGAATGGCTAGCTTTGCTTGAGGTTTAATCAAATTAATTGGAAGGTGATTGCATAATAATGAACGGTAATTAGTACTGAGGATGGAATCAATTAAATACATTAAGAGAAAAAAAAAAGCCCCAGCAAGATTTTCCTTGCCTACATACAACAAAAAAACTTTGCAAATCCTGTGCCCCTTTCAGTCTTCTTGACAGCAAAGAAACTCAGTAAGGGGAAAAATATAAGTGGGATGAACAGAAAACATAGAAGTTTATTTACTTTTAAAGAGATATTACCAAAATATTATCTTGGGTTTGTATAGAGGGACTTCTAACAACCAACCAGGAACAACTGCATTCATCTTAAAAGGCAGTTGTACGACTCACCACTATGTTTCGCCCACACTGAAATAATCGTGAAAAAATGGTAGTAGTGGAATTATAGCATTTGTATCCAGTGAATAACAAAAGATCTGAAAGTATTAGTACAGTGGGAGAAGGACTTACTAATTTAATGGTGGGGGCAGGTGTTCATTTCAGTGTTTTAATGAGCAGTCCTGATTTTTTTTTCAAAATTTGTTTCCTGCGCTTAGTTGTATGTGGATTCTTCCTGCCCAGCTTCAGGTATCTTATGGTTCTTTCAGTGACAGAAAAGCTTCTTTGCATATGGTCATAGGTACAGTGGGTACTATAAACACTAAACTGGTACATTAATAAAAGATCTGCTACAGAACAGAAGAACCTATATAACACCTTGCAGTAGCCTTCCATAGTTGTGCTGTTTCCTGGACATGACCTTCTGGTTTGGGGACCAGTATGAAAGCTGGTCCTGTTTTCATGTAGGAGGCATATAGAGTGATCTTTCTTCTAGATGAGAGTAAAGTATTTCCATGTTAAAAGGAACTTTTTGAGCTCTTCGGAAGTAACGAGTTACCACCAGTGTTAGCGTGTTGCCTGTAAGCTGCAAAGATCCTGTGAGTCACTGTCCCTTTTTCTGTTTTCTCCATTACTCCATTATTTATAAAATTCCTTTTACTTCATCTTCATTATAGCAATCCTGTTACACTGAACCATTGAGCGTTAAATTCTGAATTGCTTGATTTAAGAGCCTAAGGTCAATAAAGACTTTTTTTAAGAAAAAAGAAAGAGTAGACTGTATTAAAAGAAATGGAGAATACTGAAAATAATTGACCAAAGGTGTTACCCCTTGAATATCGCACTTAATCTGGTCAGATTTGTTTCAGGAAAGGTATACTGGAATATTGCTGAAAGGCCTGTGGAAGAGCTTTGAATATATAGATAAAATATTTTGTTTTAAAGAAGAAATAGAAAAGATGATGTACTAAAAACATATAAAAGAAGTTTTAGAAGAGAAAAGGTTTCTTGGACATCTTGTGAATCATTGTAAAATGGCTAATAATTTATTTTCAAAAAATTAATCTGTTAAAAGTACTACGTTATATAAGTGATGTGCATTTACTAACATATAGTTGTTTTGATAAGAAATGAGTAAGATCTAAAGAGCTACGCATGGATCTCATTAATTGAACTGTAGTTGCATTGTCTGGTGAGAAAATGGCAAAAGTCTTGCATTAGAAAACAGATCAACTGTGAGCTGCTTGTGGCTAAAAAGTCTCTCACTGGATATGTTATGATATCAATAGTCCATTGAGAAAGGTCTGGAGAAGAGACATTTCAGACATTGGTGCTGGCTGCACCAGGCTCTTCTGTGAAGCAGGAATATTTAACTTTCAGTTTTATTTAGAGTTTTACCACCTGTTAGACATGATCAGTTTGATGGATCAGATTTTCTTTAATTAGTTAGGCCATGCAGCAGTTTTCTTGTAAATTCAGTGATGCTGAACATGTCTGTCAGTAGATTTTGAGGTGGTTTAGGCTGTCATATTTAGCATAAATGCATTATTTGACATGTCTTGAATTGCAGCTTTAAAGTTGTAACAAAGACAATGGAATAGAAAGCATTAGAAGCCACTGCTGTTTTTTTGGCTTTTGAAGGCTGTGTCACGGGGAGTCTTTATTGCTACTGACAAGGACTTGTGGAGATCTATCCCAGAATTTCCCACAAAGTGTGATTTGTTACTAATATCCCTGGTAAGATCCAGTCCATATTCTCTCGGTAAGGATTTAGGTCCATGCCAGACACGTGCTTTATGTTTCTAGGTTCCCTGCATTGTAACTTGAAGGTCTTGGCTTTGGAACAGCACTGGAATGCTTAGTTTTGCAAATGTTTCTGTAATACTTCTCTTGAGCCCTTGCTGGCATTTGCGTTTCTCCAGAGCGTAAGACGACACACTGTTTCATTTGTCTCTAATTTCAGACATGTGGCAGCCATCCTTGATGGCACTGGGAAGTTGTGAAGCCTATAGAGGCAGATGTTGTTATTTAACTTTTAAGGGTTTGATTCCTGGAATGTCAAGCAGAAAAAGAGAAGAATCTGGTTGTGGTTCAGGCTTTTTTAATGGGAGGCGATGCATTGTACAGTAGAAATCAGGAAGGTAAAAGAAGAGATCTGACTAATTTGAGGACTGGCTTGCTGGACTTGAGAGTCTTTGTAATAAACACAGTGTTAAGCTCAGTGCTGCAAAGTAGTAGATCTGTTCTAGCCTTTAAGTCAGAGAAATACTGAATTATTTTTAAAAGCAGTTTCACATCCTTGTATCTGGCATAAACATTTATATCCATTTGTAAGGATTAAATCATTCATGTACATATGGCGTAAGCCCAACTGAAAGAGAGACTTGCTGTTATAGGCTGCTGGATAAACTATGTAAATCAAATAATTTCATGAGGTCATTCAGTATTATTGTGCACTTATAAAATAATATATCATAATGTCATCAACAATAGGGTTGAAATAGTGTTGTTTGCTTCAGAAGCCAGTCCTTTGGACTAACTTGTTGCAGTGGTACAATATCTTAGATTTCTTTTTTTTTCTTTAATGTGTGAACATGTAGTGGCATTAATTTCTCCATAAAGTAGTTTGAAATGAGAAGTCAGTCTAGTTATACAGCTTGTAGCATTTCTAAGTGTACTTGGCATGTGGAGAATTCTAGTTTTGAGACTTTGTTCTCAAATGCCAATTTCAGTGAAGATACAGAGCACTTCTTGGGACACCAGAAGTATAGTGGTTTTGTCTCCCTGAAGTACCATGATGTCTTGCTGTTTGTTCGGGTTTGTTTCTCCAGCGTATCTGTTTTCTAGATTTTTAGGGTGGCAGCCTATGCTGAGCACTGTCCATATGACTTCTGTTAACTCCAATTCTGTGACAGTCTGTCTGTTACTTGTTAAGATGGGACCCGTACCATTTCCCAGGAGACGTTTCTATTTTCCTTTGGCCCCAGAGAAAGTAAAGCTTCATATTCTTATATTGCATTGTCCTTTACTAGACCAAAGAGCATCGGATACAGTTCTGGTTATTTTTTTTAAATGTTCCATACAATAAAAGGCTTGTTAACTTTGTTCTTTTCCTGTTAAAAGGAAAATCTCATAAAAGGTAGCTCTGGCACAGTGAAGAAGCAGCAGTGTACATACAGAGAGCTTGTCAAAACATCTTGACTTTTTCTTTAATATGAGGAACTAAATTAACGATGGGAAAGTGTTAAAAGTAAAGTTGGGGGGAAGAGGTGATTAGCCAAGCTAAATAATGCGACTTGGTTAAACAATAACTGCAGTATAACCATCAAAGAAAGTTGCCAAACATACTCTGGAACAGTTTCCAAAACTGTGGAGGGTATCTTAATGAACTGAAGAGTTAAATCCCCATTTGATGAAGTCATAGCGTACGAAGGAGAACCATTTCGCATTGTCAAGGAGAAATGACCATCAGGATCTCTTTTGCTGATTCCTTTACTGGAAACTCGTTGCTAGCTATCCTGCCTGTCTCTAAGGTTATTCTAACAGGCTTCTAATTAAGAAGTAGAAATTCTTATTCCTTAAAAAAGAAGAAAACTACCCTTGATTTTCACTACTTGAGTTACAAATCCTTGGGTTGATGTCCTCATGAAAGTTGGAAAACTTTATTCCCTTTTTATCTTTCTGTTTGGCTGTATAAGCATCATTTAAAAGAAAAACAAGCTAGAAAATAATGGAGCACTGAAGAATATAAATAAATTCTTTTCCCTTCCATATCATAATTATTTTGCTAAGAGAGGTTACATATTTTGAATTACTCAGACTAGCTATTTTGCATTGTAATAGTTGTGCGTTACAATTTGATGAACCACGTTTAAAGACAAGAAGGCTGAGTTTACAGTATGAATAAGAATGATTTGCGTTCTTAACATGAGCTGGAATGTTTCTAGCTGGCATCTTTTTTTGCATAAGGATTTTGATACGGGTATCACTGTCACATTTCATGGATTATTCTCAGTTTTGATATTATTTTCAGTTATTGAATTAAAATTGGTATTAGTTGTGGTATTGGTAATTGGCCTTGGTTTTTATTAAAATACAGCTTTTGGGGGTTTTGTAATTGGTAATATTTTATCCATTGCATTTGATCTTTTATCAAGGGGAGCGTTCTTGTGCACTTCAAGGACGGTGGCATTTTGAGTGATTCTACTTCTGTTACTGCGATTTTCTTTTTTCACAGCCTTGTCAAACTGTTATATGATATCATTATTGATTGAATAACTTTCTGGTTGTCACATGGTTAGGTTTCACTGCATAAAATAATTAAAATAATGAAAATTACTCTTGTCCCTCCCGCTTTTTGTTAAGTATGGAAACAGTAGCAGCTAGACTGACAGGAATCCCAAGTTTCTTTTTCTTTTCGTGGGAGTGAGGGGAGAAGGAATGGAATGTTTTGTGTGTACCTTATTCGTACTTTTTTACTTGTGCAGTTGCCTACGACACACTGATTTTGTCTGTAACTTTCATTTCCATTACTTTAAATTGGAAACCCCTAGGAGCTGAAAGCATACAAAAAATTTGCTTTAGCTTTACAGTCCTATCAGAAATCTTGTTCTTGAGACCAAAGTACCAGTGGCATAACCCTCTGTCTCCTCTCTGTGATGAAAATCTAAGCTGTAGTTCCTGAAATGGTACATGCAGGTTATGTGGGTCTGTCATGCCCGTGTCATTGCAAGTTCTCCAAGCCCAGTGTAATGGTGGTCGCTGTGAAACTGCGGCCACAAGCCATCTTTTGCACCGTTCCCGTAGAACTGAAATAGTACATCGTTGCGTGGACAATGCAGGTAGAGTGAATATTGGCCTTGAAAAGGCAAAACTAAAACAGCACTCCTTCAAATTCATCTTTTTCCCTACATATTCTTGGAGTGCCGTATTTTTAGACTGTCAGCAATTCTTGAGACTCTGAGTAGGTACCGAAATACAAAATCTCTTTGTTTACTCCTTGGAGAGACTAGCTCTATATCCTAACTGCTGATAGGCTCTAGCCAGATTCAGAAAAGCACTCAGATGCATAAAAGATAATCAGTTGACATTTTAATACTTGATTCAAATCAAGCAGTAAATAAAAATCCTTCTTAGCCGCTCGTATGCCTGAGAGTGTCGGTCACCTTAGTATTGGCTGCTGTGCTCATCCGACTGGAAGCAGCTTGTTGTTTTCATATGCGTCCTGGCGAGAGCTCAATGAAAGATACATTGACAAGGCCATATTCATTCAAGAAAAACAAAAAAAATCCTACTTTCTCTGTCATTACTTGTCCAGGAAGCAAGAGATTTGGATTTAGTAGCCTCACCACCTTGGAGCTCTTTTCTCATGTTCCACTTCCTAGGAGAGGAAAATGTCCTAACCACCAGGCACACGATAACCCAGGCTAAAACAAGACTAGCACATGCTTTTTGCATTGGAGATGTATCAAAGTAAACCTGAATGTAGAGAGTGACACCCGGATCTAAGGGATGGACTGTGATAGGGACTGAAAAATGTGCAGCCGATGCTCAGAGCAACAGCAAATGTAATGTGTCTTCACCTTACAGGTTGCCGAGATCTGCTCAAGGCTGAAAGCAGTATGTTGTGTTTTCTTTTCTTAGTCTAGTGTGTGAATTAAAAGTGGAGCTGTGTTCAGACCTGCTGACCTGCTTGCTTAGAAACAAGTAGCACAATATTTGATAGGGTTGGCTTTTTTTATATTTTCTACTATCATCCCACTGCTTCAGCTGCTGCTTTCTTTGTTGTTACTAGTTCATCATTGGTGACAGAGCCTAAAACTGAGAAGTTCAGATATAGAAATAGATATGATATATAGAGAGTTACAAGGTCAATGAGTAGTGTAAGTAGGAAGCTGACAATATCCCATAGATAACTTTTGCACTTCAGAAATTCGCCTTAGGTTGGTGTGTCAATAATTGAAAATTTCTTCATTCAAAAGATTCTTTGAATGAGAAAGCAGGAACATTTTGGCAACGTTGAATCTCAAGGGATTGTGCATTGGGGAGCAGTGAGTGTTCAACAGAAGAAAATGTTCAGCAGTGAACAGAATGCTACATATGTATGCAGTTGCTATTAAGCATAGTAACTTCCCCCCCAACCCACTTCTGGAAGAAAAACATTGATTAATTGTCTTTTCCCTGTTTTTTCTGTTTTTTACTTTAACCTGTAAAGTTATGCCTTTACAGTGCCTTGCCTGTGCTGTAATTTTACAATACTGATCTTAAATAAATTAACATAGGAAGTAGATTGAAAGAGTAATAATGATACTGGGCTTTTCAGTGCACTGGAAGTGTATTGTTCTAGTTTACACATAATTCCTGTCATTATAAATTAGCTTCTCTCTTTTGCATAGTGTATTCCTTGGTAGTATTTGGTTAGTGAACCCTTTTGTATTTTTTTTTTATTTTATATAAATTTTGGTAAATGATGTAGTACGTACTTGAACTGGGTGTTCTTGTCATGGCATTGATGGGAGATACATATCACTTGCAATTTCTTTCAGTCAAGATTTTAATAGAGACGTAGTTTTAAATAGTAACCAATAAGGATTTCTTTTAAGGAGTGACCATTAATAGAACTCAGCTGTTGAAGGTTGACTGTAGCATTAGGCTTAAGTTTAATCTCCTACATACTATAATTTACAGGGCTGTGTTTAGTGCATCATTCTTCCAGCTGCTTCACTGGTGGAGGGATGGGGGTTGTGATAGTGGGGGAGAGGGGAAAGGTACAGTGAAATTTTCCCATCATAACCTGTAAAAATCTGGCAAAACTAAAAATAGGGAGTATTTGGCTTGAAGTTTTCCATAGTGTATATTTCTTGGTCTGAATAAGGTGGATGCCTTCCATCTTAGAGAAGGGAAGTTTTTAAAAAGAATTTTAAAAAAAGGCTTCATGGTCCTATTCCTAGATAAAGTCCAAAACAGAATTAAGAGCTTTTTGAATTCACTGTTTGGAAGTGTTTTCTTGAGTAAAAGATAAGCAAGAACAAATCCTGTTTTATATCAAATTGTGATGCACTGTAGAGAGAGGGAATCTGAATCTGCCAGAGGCCCAATTAAGAAGTCATTGTTTCTTCACAGTATTCAAAAGTATAGAAGTGTTAAAAGCAAGTCTCTCCTCTCTTGTTTATCCTGCATGTGATCAGACAAGGAAGATGTGGTGGAGTTTTTGAGGGTGGGGTGTGGGGGTTTTTTGGCAGTACGGTGTTTCACTCTGCATGTGTTGCAGAAGATAACTAACATTTGGATTAGTCACTACCAAATATTGTAAGTTCCATTTCAAGTCTGTAGAAGTCTTGTCTGCATATAGCCCTGCCCACTGACCAAGACTTTTAACTGTTTTCTAAATATTTTGGTTTAGTTAATTTTCTGACTGTTACAATTTCTACTATGTTATCATTTAGCAATTTCTTGCAAAGCATATCACAAGTTTAGGAACTTCTTAGTCTCCTTGTACTGAAATTTTTACTACAAGCTGGCTCATAAAGATGATTCTTGTCCGTTGACTATTGGCTTTTCCCAAAGGAAACAGCAGGTTTTGGGTAGTGCCTTCTCTAGCAGCTGAACATCTCCAGTGCCATGAGTTGTGGTTGCTGAGTCTGCATGTGAGTTGGCAGGTGGGGCTGGAGGTGCAACTTGTCTTGTGCGTTCAGGGCTCCCCTCAGAGCTGGAGAACTGGGCCTGGGAGGAGGCTGGATGACCCCAGAATGTAGCTCTGACCCTCACAGCTGCCAGGATTAGACTACCTTGTTATGTACAATGGTGAGTGGAAAGAAAACTGGAATGGCAGTTTGTTACTTTCCAAAAGTACTACTTCTGATAGTCTGAAATACTGCATTCCAACGATGTTTCTGCTGCCTTTTCTAACATCTACAGGCCACTTGGGGTGCAGTGGGGAAGGCAAAAGTCCCTTGACATGCAGGAGGATGATAGGATAGTCATACGTCCTTTTTCATAGACGTGCAACGGAGAGCAATTGAAATAAATATTGAGCTGTAGTTCAAGAGCTTTATGGTTTTTTCAAGTTTGAAGTAGTTACATTAAATGCCTTTCATGAAGAAATAGGGTTTTTATTTGGTGTTTAAAAAAACCCTTATTTTTTAGTAGAGGGAAATCTTATCTATGATAAACTAGCTAGTACAAGGCTTGCAAATCTACTTTATATACTTTTCCCACAATTTTCTGTAATAATATTTATTGCAGATTTTGTATACCTTCCAAATTTTTAAAATATTCTTGTTTATTTTAATATGATTTTTCTCCTCTAGTATGCAAGCATGTTTGTCACAGCTCCATGTTTAAAATCTAGTGAGTTCTGTTTATTTCATTGCAATAGTAGTACACAACCTCTTGGTACCTGACTAGTGCCAAATCTATTCAAAACAATTCATTTGCATCCGTAAAATACTGTACTTAAAATTCTCATCCTTTCAAATACAGCTGAAGCTCTGTGTGTTTCCTATTTCACAGTTCTGTAGTGATTCATATAATTATCTTAATAGGTTATTGCTGTTCTATTCAACTGGTGATATTAATGTAATAATTGTCATATTAAAATCTAAAATATTGAATTAGGCCTTGTTCTAAAATATATTTTTTATTACAGATTAGGCTTCTGTTTTAAAAATAAAATTTTTTGCATTCATCTAGATAGATTAATAAAATTATATTCTACAACATATAATAAAAGAACTGTTTAAATGTGTTAGGCAAATGATGATGGGCAACTTGTTCACCTCACTACGTGTGTATTGTGATTCAGTTTCAAATATTTGATTTAGCTTCCTGCACCAAAACCTACTGAAATTTCCTAAAATTTAGGAAACTTGTCTCACTGGCTATTTATGTTTGTTGGGCTAGTGATGCTGTTAACCGGGAACATTTTCTTCAGCTAGTGTTCTGGGAAATATCAGATTCCCCCCACCACCACCACCTTTTTTTGGACAGGCTTCTTGTTTCTGCAAAAGAATCTTTTATCATGCCTAGCATCTGCTCGGCAACTAGTGAAGTATAACTAATACCATACTTACAGAAAATATCAACCATTGCATTTGAGAAATGTGTTTAAGGCAAGCATTAATGTATCATTAACTGATACGCCTGCTTTCAATTTATTCCCTGTGTTGTATAAGGTATTCTTTTTACGAGTATATCATCAGTGTTGTGCTTTACTAATTGTGTAGCTAGATAATTTTAAATTTGAGGTTTTTAAATTTAAAATTTTAATTTTTTTAGGCTATTTAAATTTAAAGTTTTAGGTTTGAGATTGGTGATTGAAAAATTGACATTTTTTAATTCAGTTTGTTAGGAGAAGGATTGGCAGGGAGGAGCCTCATTTTTGGTGCCGCTTTTACCTCAAAATATTGAAGAGGAATACATCTGTGCAAGCTGAAACATGGACCAGTAATTGGCCAACAATACTAAAACGTCTACATTGATTATAGGTGTTTCAGATTGCTTCAGTGTGTGTTTGATGGTAATTGGATTGCTTGAACTGTGGAGACCAGTGCATCCTTGTGTGTACTTTAAACTTTCTCAAACTTGCGGTAGTATTGTGCGTGTCCAAATGAGTCTGAAGACAAGTGTTTCTCATTCTGTGACTCTAGGTAGATGAAAACTGCAAGATATGAGTAAAAATAATGCTTTTGAATTTGGCTAGGACAACAAAGGATTAGTTTGCAGTTTAAATTAATCTTTTTGTTGCTGTCTAATGCCAGATACATTTAGTAGGAATGCTGAAATGGGCAGTAAAGCTTTTCAGCATTTTTGCATGAGCAGGGAAGGCGTAGTCAGGACCAGACAGTTAAGGCTGTGGAGAAGAGCACAGTGCAGAACTGCATGTTTAGTAAGATGGGTCTAGAAATAGTGCAGCAAAAAGTTGAACCTTAGAAAAAGTCCAGTGTTTGTCATTGTGCTGCTAAACAATTTTGTTGACCCAGTGTTTTTCTGAACTTAATGGAAACTTGAGAGCTATGGGGTCCTGTGGAAAGGATTCTTAAAACTTAGCTATACGCTGTGTGAAGAAATACCTCCTTTTTTGGTTTGTTTTTGAACCAGCGACAAACAATCATTTCCTGTCCACCTTCATAATAAATGTGCATCATAACCCTCCTCTGTCATCACTCATCCAGTTTGACAGGTCCAAATCTGTCTAATTGTCATTCTTGTAGAGACTCTCCATGTCTTCGCTATGTGTTTTTGTACCTTGCCCCACTCTTCTAAACCATTTTTGGAAGGAGGAAAGCAGTGGTATGTGCTATATTCCTTGCTTAACATTTGGTTTGCCTTTGTGACTGCTACACATCATTGAGATGATAATTTTGTAGAACTGTTACAAGACCAGTATCTCCTTACTGTGTAATAGTAATTCAGAGACCATCATTTTGTATATAGTTAAGATTGTTTTCTTCTTCCATGTCTGTCACTTTACATTTCTCTACATTGAATTTCATTTACTATTTTATTATACTGCTCAGTAATGTTAGGTTTTTCTGCAATCTGCTGATTTTCATCTTTAGTACTCTGAGTAATTATATACCAAAGATCTTGTTCTCTCACTAACCACCTTCTTTTTTGGATTATTTCTGAATGTGTTGAATAGTTCTGGCCCTAACGCAGGCTCTTGTTGCATGCCACTGCTGAAGTTCTTTCTTTAAGGACCATTTTTACCCTCTTTTCATTGCCCTGTGAGTGGTTCCTTAGCCTTCAGGTGGGGGTTGGAACCTCCTTTCTGTTTCACAGCAGTTATCTTTCCTTTAAGAAACATGAATACATGGCCTTGTTTCACTTGGAAATTTAAGTAGACTGTGTCAATTGGATTTCCCTTGTCCACATGTCCCTTTGTGCCTTCCAGGCCATCTGTGACTCATAACAGTCTTTCACAAAACTACACCGACTTTTCCCCAATACATCATACTTATCCATATGTACACTAACTTGGTCTTCCTTACAGCTTCTAACTCTCTGGCTTGGATACATTTCAGACGTGCTACTCTATTACTTTGCACTTCCCCAGCTGTTGATGTTGCTTTCTGATCTTCAGGTACAAGGTAGCTTTCAGTGAGAAGCTTTGCTTGCTTGTTAATAGCTCAATAACTGCATCTGTGGCTTCTGGGGAGCTCCTGCATGAATACAGATGGTCTGGCTCTGTCAAGCCACTTTGCAGCCTCCTCTGCCACTGCTTCAGTTGGAGACGGGATCTCCAAGTCCTTCAGAGCTTCTGGGCTATGAAGGTCATTTTTGTCAGGACTAGAAAAGAAGCAAAGTTTTATGCATATTTGTCTATGTGTGCATGTGCATTTCTGTATGTATACATATATATTCGCTGATCAATCCATTGTACCCTGAATGCAATTGTAGCCTTAATTCTATAATAACTACAGGGAGTGGTTTATTGCCACTTCCTGGGTAGATGCATTTGGAAAAAGTGGGATTTTTTTTTTTTTCCATATCTCACTGAAGAAGAGAACACACAGGTTTTTCACATCAAAGAAATGGCTTGAGTACAACTAATTTTTCTCTCATTTTCTTATCAAAATAAATTTCATGCCCATAGAGGTGAAGTGTTGCACTTGGCCTGAGGTAGAACCTTTCTTTTAAGAGACT
This sequence comes from Morus bassanus, assembly GCA_031468815.1. Classification (NCBI taxonomy): domain Eukaryota; kingdom Metazoa; phylum Chordata; class Aves; order Suliformes; family Sulidae; genus Morus; species Morus bassanus. Next base: position 69,921,195 of record CM062571.1, read on the forward strand.
GAAGAAAAAACAGAGGAAATGAAAGTCTAGGTCTGCAAAATGATTTCTGATCTTTTAGCCACTTGTGTGGAGATTAGAACAGTTAATGTGCAATGTGGGACATCCTATTTACCCTTTTCTTCCCTAATCTGAGGGAAGCTGAACCAAAAGCACTATAAGCAGGCTACCCGTTGTCGATGGGTGTTTGTAATCACTCACATGGGCTGTGTTCTCCTTTCCATAAAGAAATACTGATAGGAACTGGGGTATCTTATCTGCCAGGGAGTGGTGGAACAACTCTGCTTGCGAGGCTTTGCCTGTTTCTCCAATTGCGTGTGTTATATGGAAAAGGAATGGAAAGGATTGAGAGAAGCTCAGAATTACCTGCAGGCTGAGGGACTGGGTGCTTATGCTACTGGAAGACACAAGTTCAAGTCCACACTGATTTCTTCTCTCCTATTGATGTTTTTATTTTGCATAAAATAATTAAATAGCTGTTGAACAGAGCAAGACAGTGAGTTAATCCCTAACTTTGACAAGTAAGATACTCACTTGGGATCCAATCTGTGGTTCAGGAAACATGTTTATAAAAGGGTGAAATAATTTCAGCAGGAGGGAGGGAGAGCAAACCCCCTCAACACCCTTCACAATACTTTGCCGTTGTAGTCAGAGCCCTCTCCTGCAGAGGGGGAGATTTGGGTTCAGATCAATTACAGAAAGGTGAGTGCCTTAACTGGGGAAGTAGTCATCTAACTTGGGGTTCACCACCTCTCGCTTGTTTAGAGACTTAGCACTTAAATGGCTTTTTAATTAAAAACTATTTTGAAATATTTAGTATTTTATCAGTCAGAATTTTAAAAACAAATCCACTCTCTGAACCAAGCCAAAGTAGCTGGTCATAAAAGAGAAATAAATCCAGTTACAGAATTGTCAGAGAATCGTAAATTGGTATTGGGGGGAGGGGCGGGGAGCGGAAGCCGTAATAATTTTGGCTCCTGTGTTTGTTGGATCAGTGATAACTACTGATGTGTCCTGAATATAAAATAATTTTGAGGACAGTCAGGATGCTCAGACAGCAGTTACCAGCAGTGGGTTGATTGACAAAGCCTGAGCATTCCCTTATGATTTGTCTTGTCTCATCACTGCACAGCTCATGTCCAGTCAGTCTGGTGGCTGTAGAGAGCAATGGGCCATAAGTGCACGGAGTGAAATATACCCTAACATGTGGCATGATAATACCCCAGCTGCGCTGTAACATTTGCCCTATCAAGGTCAGGGGTTTTTTTTCTTGCAAAGAGGTGGGGGGAGAAAAAACCCAAACCAAAAAAACAACCCCTTATATTTTCCCCCAAGAGCAGAAGGATGTGCACAAGGATATTATAATCAACCCCAGTGCCACAGTTCACATTTCGTAGCTTGGAGTCCTGGGAGTTGTGAAAACTTCATCTAGTGTCTGTTTGTCAGACTTGGGAAGAACTGGAATATTTTTGGGTTTCTTCTCTTCCACAGTCCAGATCCCTACTGCTCCATAAGCCTTATCTGGTAGGCTGGAGATGAAAATTAGCCTGCCTTTGCATTTGAAAAGGGGCAAGAATGAAAGGTCAACAGCAATGCTGCATCAAGGAACACACTTAGCAGGGTTTTGGGGTTTTTTAAGGGAACTAGGAAGAGAGGTCAGGATATTTTCATATCTAGTCCATGTTACGTTCACAGCTTTCACTCTAGTTTATTTTCATAAACTAGAGAAACAAAACCACAAATACTGGACTACCATGTCTCACAGACATCAATAGTTTTAAGATCACTATGATACCTGTTTAGTCATTTCCCAATTTTGGAGCTCTTGGAAACAGACAGTTGAAAAGATTTTATGTTACAGTTAGCATGGGTCAAGTGAAGATCCTGCCTGTACACGCTCTGAGGTCGTTCCTCCCTGACACTTTGTGCCAGTTTTATCCACGTGCTTTCCTGCTTTCTCAGATTCTCTCTTAGCACTCACAGCAAACAGTTTTAGGGAACAGTTAAGGGAACAAAGCTGAATTGTTGCTTCTGCCCTAATTTGAGGATGCCCAGTCATCTTGAGCCTGTGAATGGCCTGTTCAGTCTTTGTGTGGTGAAAAGTTAAAATATAAAGGCAGATTTTGGAAATGCAGGCAGGAAAAGGTGAAGTGCCTTCCTCCCTTGCATTTCCGAGATCTGCGTCAGTGAAACCTGGTGAAGTTGGCTTCCGTCTCTTCTGCTTTGCTTTCATCCGCAGAGAGGGATTCAAGTTACTCAGTAGCCCCTGTGCTAGGACAGTTTTATTTCCAGTTGCTTATCATGTGATGCAGTTATATGAAGGAATTATGAAGTTGTTGCCAGCATTTGCACCAGAAGCACTGTTTAAGCAGACAACTTGGGTTTGGTTTTTTTAACTTACAGGTGTGGATGTGACAATTCTAGCTAGATAGTATCACTGAGGTGAAACAAAGTTCAAATAAATGACACATAGAGCTTCAAGTATCATGGTTTCAAAAGAGAGCTACAGAAACAAATGTATTTCACTGAACACGTAAAAAAATCAGCTAGCTTGATGCAAGACTTCGTTTTAACCATTAGTTATTCATTGAGGTTTTGCTCCATGGTTCCATTTTATAAAACAGAAAGATTTTAAGTTTTTAAACTATCTTAGTCTAATGTCATTTTAGTAGAATTGCCTTGTGTCTTGTGACATTCAATGTAGGGTTGGATTGATTATTTTTTTTTCCCCTCAAAAACATACATATAACACAAAAAAGAAAACACAATGTAATTATTTTCTTTAATGCTTAAGGGACGTTAGAATATCTATTGGAAAGTTCTGATTAATAGCAAGAGAATTTACGTACGCCAGCTGACACTCTGCAGTCAGAGTTGTGTAATATCAGCTGTTAAGCAAGTAAAGCAGATGATGCTTTTATGTGTTTATGATCTAACAAAACTGTCATCTCTGCTGCTGCATCATGTCACACCTTTACTTTGCAGCCTTCCCCTCTTCAGCTTTGGCAAGTACAAACTGTACTCCACACGGGTCTACCCAAACACGATTTTGAGGGGTCCACTACGACATTCATTTTTTGAAACCTCTTTTATGAGAAAGTCTTCTTGAAAAAGTATTACAGCCTTCTTAGTTTCAGTTAACGTAATTATCTGAAACGTGTGTGTGTGTCTGTGTAAGAGTGAGCTAACTGAAGATCTGACCTGGGCACTTTATGTCAGTGGAGGAAACGAATGCATAAAGTGTGGCTTAACTCAGCTTTGTAAAGCATACCTTTGGAGTTACGCTGGATGCCAAGGTAGCGTTTTCTTTATGGTCGTCTTGTGTTTTTCTTGTAAATTTTAGAGCAGTCATTTTGTGTTCTTATGTGGCTGTACAGCATCTGCTTAAAAAACTTAAGTTAATGTTAATTTATAAAATGTAAGTTAAAATCTGTTTCATCACAAGTAATCTTACTGGGCAGTCCAGACAGCAGAGATCTGAAGGTGCTCATTCAAATGCATCTTCTGTCTCCTCTAAAACTGGATGTAATATCAATATGGTGTCTTTTTTGGTACACACATGTCTGTGAAACTGATAGAACTGAAGTTTGTTTTACTGCCAGTAGAAAACATATTAAGTAAGCCCGGGGAGTTGTGACACAGGAAGGAGTCAGGCCCTTGCTTCATTCAAAGAGGAAGCTGCTTGCTCCTCAGTGTTTGTGTTGCAAATCGTGCTGGGCTTTTAAAGGCTCTATCTCACCCTGCCTGGCCCTGCCTTTTTTTTTTTTTTTTTCTTTTTTCTTTAAACTAATTCTTTTTCTTAGCGCAATCACATAAGACGTTTGCACTGGATGAGACAGCATCAGTATTGACCTAAGCTGATTGTACTGGTTAAGCTTTGCCATTCTCATTTTTCTGATATGTTTCGCTTTAAAGCTCAGCTTCGGCTGAACCACACAGATCAGTCCCAATTGTTTTTTAAAATGTTCCTTTTAATGGTTAGTTTGGGGTGGTCAGTTTGTTCTTAAATAATTCAACCCTCCAAGTTGAAGGAGGACCACAGATACAGCACAGGCATATTACGTTCCACAGGTATAGCTGGCTTCTTTGAGATCCCATTGGTTAGCAAGATGTGTACTGGTCTTGTTTGGGAGAAATGGTTTTGGTGCTCTGAGTCTGCAAAGTTTCTGCCAAGAACTTCCATGTGGGTTTTCTAAGATTTGATAAAGTTGAGTGGCCACAGTGCTGAGCTAGTGCTATGCCTTGCATGCTCAGAGAATAAAGTGTGGTCAACATAATGTTAGCTGATGCTGCTTTCTACACCCTTAGAGACAGCAGTGGATGTATTAAGTGTCTGATTCAGATTACCTAAAGATACTTCTGGAGATTTTGAAACATTCTCTATTTTTGTTGCTTAAGAAATAAAGTATGCCTATTTGCAAAAACTAAACTCTGCTTTTTTTACTAAGAACAAGAAGTTTAATTAGATCATCTAGAAATACCCGTAAGAAGTGTTGCTGGGTGAAGCTGCAGTAATTAATAACTTGTTTAAATTGAAGAATGACAGCTATGTTAAGTATTGTATAGGAAGCTGTGCTGTGGCTTAAAATACCTTTTGTCTGTTGATTTATCTGTGAAATGGAAGATTGTTGAAATTTTGAGAATCAATATTATTACAAAAACTAAGATTTTATCATGTGGGCTTCGCACATATTATCATGTGGTACAGACATGGAGACCTAGGGTTACCTGTCTTTAGGTGAAGACAGTATAGACATCTATATGTGAGGTAGTCATTCAGTATTAGCTTTACATAAGTGATAGCAAAGGGAATTTTCATATAATTACACTGACATTTAGCAGCTTATTTTAATTACATAAAAAAATACTACAGGAGGAAAGGCAGAGCAGGTTATTTATTTTATCGCCTTATATTTTCACCACGATGTAAAAGCATCTGCTTTACCTTCCCTGCAAGCATTCCTTGGTATGCAGTGCCTCCCCCACGCTGTGGGACTCAGCTGGCCAAGCAGCACCTCTCCCCATTACTCATTATTGCTTTCCCTAGTGCTGTGTGCATGAAAGTACTTCTGTAAAGCAGTTGCTCATAGTTCATTTTTTAAAGATTATTTCATAATACATCATTGCAGTAGTACCTTCTTGTAAGCATGGACCAAATCTTGGTCACTAGGCACAAGCATTTTTATGTGGAATAAAAAAATACATTGCAAATAAATCACTACTTATTTCCTTTAATCTAGTTTCAAAATCGTTTTTACTTTTGCCATTCAAACACAGCTCCCATTCACATGTTCCGGAAGCTTTTGAAAGCATACAAATGGTAATTTTCCCAGTTTTTCTGCAACTTAACATAGTTAACTTCCAGCAAGGTCTGCAGCTGGCTGCGTAATAAAAATAACTTGCATTCCTAGAAACATTAGATTGTACTGATGGCAAAAATTACTAAATTTTAAAATGTAACCCATACTGTTATTAAAATACATTTTGTCTTAGTTGATGTTAATCTGAAGTAAAAGATTAACTGCAGTGATGTTTAGTAGTGTTTTTAGTAATGTGGGTTAGCCATTTACAGAAAAGTTCTCCTATTGTAGCAGTTTGCTTTTTTAACTTTGATTGCAGTCCATCTATTCTTACATCATTGAAAGGCTTCCTGATGTCTGTTGCTTTAGTGATCTCTCTTTCCTTAATGTGTGGAATGTTCATATAGTGTTGCAAGAAATGCAGTAACTACTTTGCTTGTGGTACAAATGAATATTTACATCTTCATGCCTGACAGTGTTACACTGTCTTTCATACTGTTTTTTCTTTTGATGAGCAACCTATGTCTTATTTATTCCATGCTGACTTACTGATTTTAGTATAGTGAAACTTTCTTTTAATGTAGAACTTAGTTTTAATGTAGTGAGATTTTTTTTTAATTCTCAATTTAACTAAAAAGATGGGTTTTAATTAACTAAGGGAGAAAATAAACAGTGCAACTGTTGTATTTCCAGCTCATCTTTTATTTGAAAACTTTGGGGCAAATTAAAAATGCAAAATGTTTTTATTTTAAAGTTTAGGTTCTAGAGAATTTTCAGTGGCAGGATTAGATTTTTTTGTCATGAAATGTATTAGTCTCACAAGTAAGGTACTAATATTATTATAGCGTTGAGTCCCAAGTCTAGCAAGGTACACTGAGTATAGAAGCGTTATAACAAATTCCCTGTGCCTCTGTATTACTTCTCTAATAGTCTTTTCTTAGATATGTAAAAGTCACTGATGAAGTAGGTCTGCAGTGTCCAGTAGGCTCAGCAGCTCTAAGTTATTCTAGTGTTTTGATCTTGAAAATGAAGCACACTGTTTCTTGGTGATACACAGAGGTAATGAGGTTTTTTCCTTTTGTATCCAGTTCTCTACAGACTCCTGATCACGTTTCTCAAAATATTACTGTATGAAGAGTTAGTTATTCATTCTTACCAGATATGTCATGTCCTCTCTACTGTATGAAGGACATAACTGAAGGCAGCTAGGTTAGCTAACACCAGCCAGTGTGGTACAAATATCAGGCAACTGATGCCAAACTGTTAACACTTAGCATTGTTTCCCAAAATAACGTTGTTATAAATGGGACAGCGGTCAGTGATGTTTTTTGGGAATAAACTGTTGAGCCTTAATGGTAAATGCTCATAGATTGGAAGAAGACAATACAGGTTGGAGGCTCAGCTGTGAGAGTAGTCCCAGGTCATGAGGTGCAGCGGTGCTCTTTTCCAGCGAGGATTGATCACCGAGTGACAGTCGCAGTCCTTGTAAAATAAGCAAGAACCTGATTCAACAGCAGCAAAACCTTCAGCAGCTTTAAAATGTTACCGTCTCTCCAGCATGTTTTCTCTGTTGGTGACATCAGTGCCCTTTTTACAGCTCTGTTGGCTATCACTGTGCCAGGTTGTCGCTCCTTGGGCATTTAATGGACACCTGAATGGATCTCTTCAATTAGGGCACACTGCTGCAGAGAGGGCAGAGCCCACTCCCCTCATCTCGCCCTTCCTGCTCAGTCCTGGGATCTTCTTCCTTACCTGCAGTGCTTCTGCTGCTCGTCTTGCCCTATAGTGACACTGTTCAACTTGCTATGGAATAATAGGAGAAAGGTATTCAATTTGATATATTTGTGGGTTTGCACCTTTTCCTCCTTTCTTTGGTTAGTTTTTTGCTGGTTTAGCAAGCTAAGCTCGCCTGTCAGGGCAGCAGGTGAATGCCAGAGATGGTGCAAGGAAAAAGCAGGGAGAATGTGTGGTTCAGAGTAGCACTTACAAGAGGGAACAGCAGCAGCAATTAATTATTAAATCAGCTCTGCCTGTCTTATCTAAACTACAATCTTAAAAGCATGTCTTTTGAAAAGGACACCTGACCTTGAAGATGAAAGATTTGGTGTTTGAATTAATCTTAAAGTGCTATTTTTCTGGGCTATGCTTGTTCGGATTTGAGTGGTTTTTTGGTACTTGGTATCTACAGACTGTTGTTATATCTAAGAATTGGTGGCAGCGTGCTATATTTTCCCCCTGAAAAGGCATTCTCATCTCAAACAGGAATTCACAGCCCTAAAGGGGGATGCGGGAGGGAGTAAATTTTAATGTGTAGAGTAAGCCTGTTAACATTATCAAAAGACATAGAAAGCCTAGAAGGACAAGTCCAAAAACTCCACATATTCTGACTGAACAGGATTAAAGTAAAAGTTGTAAATTATAGAAAATGAGAATTAAATGGTTGAAAAATGGTGAAGACTGGTGGACTGCGTATCCAGAATGTTGCCTTCTGCAGCACTGAATTCAGGAGAGAAGAGATAACAAATTGAATACAAGTTTCTGCAAAAAGTTTGTGAATTTTACTTAGGGATTGCTTTATTGTACATTATCTGAGCAAATGCATTTAATAAGACTGCATGGATGTTGCAGTTTTTCAAAGGCTGGGGATCAGAACAAAAGAAGTAAGGAAATTTTTATGTTTAAAATTTTTTTTTTAATATTTTCAAATCTTAAAAGTCGAATTTTATAATACCCATTGTGTGGAAAAAAAATTCTGGAAGTCTGAGGTGGTATATGCAGTCACAGAGCAATTAATGGAAAAAAGCTGTGATATTTGATTCAGGAATTAAAAATGTAGTAGTAAAACCTGTATTCCTTCCATGCATGCAGGTGACTTTAAAAAGTGTTTTCTGAGTGTACTTTTGTATGTTCAGATATCTCCACTCTGGACTATTTTTCATACGTCAATGTTGAGGTACATGTCAGCAAGCAATTAAATATTGGTTTGACAGTTTCAGTCAACTTCTATGCAACTTGCAGTACATTTTTGCAGTACTGTCAAAACGTGCATACCCACAGGATATGAAAATTATGTGAATGTAATTTAAATCTAAATCACTGATTCTAATGCGAGACTAAGAAACTAATTGAAATAAACCTTTATTATTAGTTGAATTAAGTCAGTAAGAGATACCAACTAGTACCTGGGATTGTGGAATCTCACGGCTAAGAAATGTAACATTGGGATGCTTGTAAAGATGTATGCAGCATTGCACATATCAAGCAACAAATTTGCTCTTGTTTGCTCTAAGTTGTTAAAGGACACATCTGAGGCCTTTTCCATGTAACACCTTAAGGAAGCAATACGTGTATGAGGACAGAAATAATAAACTTAGGAAACCACTGCAATGTACAGCAGCATTGCTCTGATAAGAAATACTATTTTTGCATATATTACTTATGCATTCATTAACTCTTTATATATCATTTAACATGTAAATATTCTTTAAAAATATTCAAAAGCCTTCAGAGCCCTAGAGCAGTAGAAAAAGTTGTACAAGAGAAGTACCGAAGGATCTGTTGTCTCCATGAGCTTGCTTGAAGAATTGGAGGTTTAAGTGTTGGAGGAGGAATGTTCATTCCTTGTTGGGTTAATTTCATCAGTTAGCCTAGAAGCGTGTAAGCAGTGGTACTGCTGAACTCCATGGCACTGGTGAGGTGCCCAAGCGTTTGATGTCATCATTTATAAGCAATTGAGTACAAGGACTGGTTTTTATGTGATTTTACAATATTAACTGTAGCTATGTTTTGGAAAGACAGTGTGATCACTTCTTGGTACTTCAACTTGCTTAGACAGTTTAGGTTAGAAGTTTTACAGCAAGAAAACTTCAACTCAAAATGGAAAAAAAATTTTTGTTCTTAATTTTTCTGTTACAACACTTATTAAAAATAAAGAGAAGCTTGTCTCTGAGGAGCACCTAGGGATCATGACCAAGAAAGAGAAACCCTGTGCTAGATATTAAGTAAGCACTTTCTGAAAAGATTATGTTTTTCCCAAGAAAGCAGATGGTACATTGTCTTTTCTTATGCTGTTACAGTATTTGAAGCTGTTTTTAAAATGTCACTTGTATGCATATTGACATCTAAATGGGCAACAGCTTCTTGGCCTGGATGAAGAATGAAAAGGGAGAGGACTGTGTGTGTTATACGTCTCCGTATGGGAAGGATGAGGTAAATGTCATGCAAGGACTGACTGCAATCAAGTGAAAGGGACTGGAGTGGCTGTTCCTTGCCTGAAATACAGACAAATATCAGATACATGGGTAGTTCAAGCAGAAAAAAAGGGAATGTCTCAAGGTATGGGTATATCTCAGGCCTCCAAGGATTTCCCAAAAATAATAGTCTAATTTATGGATTTAGGAGTGAACTGTGCAGGACTTAGGCACTCCTCAGTTAAACCTGCGTTCATTACTTTCCTGCCTTCTTATTTCCAAGAGGTTAAACAAGAAGCCAGAATGCCATGGCCTTTCTGGAGGAGCTGCTGTGAAAATTCAGGACTGCTGAGGTAGCAGTCTGATCTGTAGGGTAACATAAGTATAACTGAGTGTCTGGCAAGCACCACTTGTTAGTCAGGGCTTTGTACTTTTCCTCAGTACAACGGTTGTTTGATTTGTTTCTGAAGGTCTATGATGCTTTAAGAGTAGCAGGAGTGTTTTGTAGGCTACAAATACAGCTTCGTAGAGTGTGTTTCTGAAAATGGATCAGATGCTTGATCTGTTAGAGTTGTTGAGTCGTGATCCTTGGAATTCATAGAAATTTGGGTCCCCTCTCCTGTCTTCTGCTAAATATGGCTTAGATAAAATACCTGTTGGCAGTTTTTACCAGCTGTCTGCAGAAACAATCAGATAGGGTTCTAGGGATTCTTCTGAAATAATCTCTGCAGGCAAAATCGGTATAGCTTTGGCTTTCTCAAGTGCTCCGACTTGCACTTCCCTAATACCCCTCTTCTGTCCTTTGGTGCTTAAATATCCATGGCACTAAAATGTAAGAAACCTGATTTGGGGCTCAGTGTGAGACTAATATACAATTACAGAAAAACCCAAAACACTTCATACAGGGGCCACTCAAATATACATGCTGGTGTTTTGTTTCTCTGTCGGGTTAATTTCACCTGAAGTCTGTTCTGGTGTTTTTGCTGGTGCTGAATTGCTGAAGCCATAGCCTTTTTTCTAGGTGGGGAAAAAAACCCTGCATTTTGACCTGCCTAGCAGTATGAGGAAACAAAATTAATTTTGGCACTATTTTAGGCCCGCGCAGCTTTAGCAAGAAACATGTATACTCCTGACAGATTGAACTCTTGTTTCTCCATTTTAAAGCTTTAGTCCCAGTATGCATTCCAGACTAGGTGCTCTCTGTGTACTGGGTACTAAGAAATGTTCCCAGTGCAAGCTGTCTGCTAGTGCCAGTGTCCATCAGGAAAGCACTTAATAGGAGGCCCCAAATTTAAATATTGAAAATTCTATGGGAATATTCTTCGGATGCACAGTACAAAAAAGTTGCTGTAAAGTGCTGCTGGCATATCCAGGGCGGGGGGGGAGAGGTTCAGTAGGGACAAACCCAGCTCCATCAGTCCGAAACTAACTACAGAGATCAGATGTTTTCTTTTCAAGATAGTCTTAAAAACACCCTGATATCCTAACTTCGTGCTGACATCAGGCAAGTTAATGTCTATATCCAGGCATTGGTAAATAGGCGGTCTCCTTAATGTTTTTATGTAGTACTACTATTACCAGAGCCATATTTATAGCCTGAAAAAAGCAAGTTACAAAGGACTCACTTTTAGCTGCTCCTTATTTCTTCGTGATCCTTTACCAAAAAAAAATCCTTTTTTTCCTCCATATTACCAACAATGAATTGTACCTCTAACTATTGCCTTGCCTGTTCTCAACCTTTTTGCAGATCTTTACGCAGTACCTAGAATTTCTGTAGTAAGATTCTAGAGTTAGAAAATAATTATCTACTGTGCAGTATTTTCTCTGTATGATTCAGTGCAGAACTTGGCTGTCGTTAGCACAAACTGTCTCTGTTAGTATCACACCATATAAAGAAAACCATTTACAAGAAGTTAATCTATAAGGTAAATGTCTGTGGTCTTCATCTCAACGGAAGAAGTGCTTTTATATTTAAATAAGTGTCTTGATATTGTTGATCAATTCCCCTTTTTAGATTGAAAAATTAAAGCATTGGTTATCACTTCCTGAAACATTTGGTTCAGGCAATCTATCGATGGATCCTTGAGACGCCTAATATAAAGATACAGAAAACTGACAGCACCCTGATTGTATCTTAAACAAAAGCTAACATTAGCCTCACTCTCGAGAAGATGGTTTTTCATTTTCAGATAGCGAAAGCATAATTTTGAATTTACTTCTGCTAGGTTGTTTGCATGGTTACTAGGGATCTGCCCCTCCCCCCCCCGCCCCCCCAAATTCTGGTGCGTTGTTTTGTTTCTACATGGAAGTCAACCCTTCCTTAACATTACCCTGTGTTATATTTTAAACAGTCAGAACCGCACAATGACTTAGTGGCCATTCAAGAGCTGTGATAGGACCTTTATCACACGCTCACATGAGGCAGCAATCACCACTCACTTTGCAGCAGCCTTGCAGTCCCATGGATCCCAGGATTACGTGTTACAGCGTGCTTTGACAGCGGCTCCACAGGCGTGAACCGGAGACATACAAATAGGTATTAGAAGTGTCTAACATCCTAGCCATAAAATGATCAAGGTGTGCAACACAACCCATAGTTTCTTTCAGACTTCAGTTTCTCACCTTTGCTGGAGCTTTTTATGAGTGTATATTTTTGCTGGATTTTTTTCCAGTCAGTTTTAAACTTTTTACTTAACTGTCTTATTATTTATTTACATGTTGATATTACTTACATGTTACTTGTTTCTCTTCCGCTTATTTCTCCTCCCATATGTTGTTTTGTTTCATTATTCCTTGGCTTCAGTGATTGCCTCTTCTGTGAGGCATGTATACCTGCAGTGAATGCTTTCCTACACAGAAATCCCAGAAGCATTGAGGATTATTTTGCTTAAGTAGGCTCATGCCCCAGACGTATAATCTGTTTTATTTTTTACTTCAAGCCCCATGTTCAAATTAAATTTTAAAAAACCCACAAACCAATAGATTATGCACCTTCAAAGATCTATTGGCTAAGTGTCTAGGCTCCATTTTCAGTCCAGTGGGTGAGTATGTCTTGAATCCAGTTCTGTTTTCTACTGAAACCGCTGCGAGAAGGACCCGCAGTGCCCACTGAGGAGCTTACTTACCGTGACTAATCTTTGAGAGTGCTGGTTCTGTGTTTTCACACTCCCCGTCTGCTTTCTCTCTTCTTCCAAGGCCTCAGGCAGATGATTCTGTGATTCAGAAAGAAACTTGAATAACTTGGGGCCATTCCCGTTCCTGCCCCACTGGGATCCCTGCGGAGTTGGGGAGGGTGCATGGCTGGGGAGTGCAGCACTGCAGAGAACGTATTTCAGCTTAATTTCCTGAGGAGCAGCACTCCACACACGTGTGCAAATAAATAGAATTTAATCCTAAGACATTTATAAGTACCTGATGATGTGAGCTTGCGTTTCTTGAAGTGTTCCATGTTGGACACAGCTGTGAGAATAAATTTGCATTTAAACTGGGGTCCCATGCTGGTCTGCCGCAAATTGATGGTCTTGGCTGGTTTTAATGGACAAGCCAAGAACTACTCGGCTGCGAGAGGAGTTGCATGTATGTGGGGAGAGCTGAGGGCCTGCTCTTTTAAATAGAGTTGAAACAAATTACTTGTAATGGCATCAGGTAAGTTTTAAACATGCTTCCATTCCAAATCGCACCAGTTATGCCGAAGGAAGTATTTCCAGTTGAGGGGGAACCCACCGTTTCCAGCAGCGGTGAGCTGGCTGAGGGTTTGGCTGAGGGATGCTTTAACAGGCAGAGTTGTGCCGCAGCAAAGCTCAGCTTGTTGATGTAGCTTTTTATTTTAGGTGGTGACACCGTAGCTCTTGATATCAGTGTGTACCTGTGAGTACGGAGTACTTGTAAGAAGAAAAACAGGTGATAAAGAACTTTGTGTTTATCTAGCAGCTGACTGTAACAGGATCTTAATTCTGGGTCCACTTGGACACCACTGTGTAAAAATCAAAGATGATTAGATCCTCAAAAGCTTCATTTTTAATTCCCGGTTACCATGCGTTATTCCGTGGAGTTGAGCAAGTGCTAGAGCCTGGGAGAGGCGATGGAGCGTGTAACCTCTCCGGAGGTGGCTGAAGGTGAGGTCCTGCTCGAGTTTGACGACTATTCAGGAGAAGAATTGCGTGATAAATGAAACAGGGTTTTGACGATGCAAATTTTTGCATTTACTGTGCCGATCCCGAGCTTTCTGCTGTTTGGGCTTTTCCTGCTCGTCGCGGTGAGTAGGGAGAGTACAAAAAAAAAAAAAAACAAAGGCAGACTGATCCCCGCGGGAGCATCCGTCAGTACACACGGCTCCTGTTCACCGAGCGGGCCCGGGAGGGGGAGCTCCCGGCCCCCCCGGCACTGCCGGCCTGCTCCCGGCTCTCCCGGCAGCCTGCGGCCGGCGGGGCGGCCTGTGCCCCCGCCGGGGCTGGGCTCTGAGCCCCCGCAGCGCATCCTGGCAGCGCGCCGGGGCCCGCTGCAGCGGGCTCCCGAGTGAGCCGGCGTCGCTAAAGGCCTTGGGTTGATTTGTTGCCGCCAAGGACGAGCGAGCGGCGCGAGCGACCTGTTGCGGGAGCCCTGCGGGGCTATACGACACAACTGTCGCTGGAGAGAAACACCCACAGTTCTAGATAGCAGTGTGATGTGGAGGGAGGTGGCGTGTATCTAAGGGTTGTCAGCAACTCTTACGGTCTCCAAACTAGCCAAGACATTAAAGGGTGCAAGGGTACCTTTACAGCTCCCGCCCCGCTCCGGGAGGTTTCTCCTGGGCTGAGCTTGGTGCAGCCCTCGAGGCTAAGCGCAGGTCTGGCCTGGGTGACTTAATTCTGGCAGTGCCTCCTGTGGACTGAAGACCTTTTAAAACTGGCCTAATGGCTTATAATTAAGTGAGCAAATCAGAAGCAGATATTATGACGGGGGTGGGGAATAGTAGTTCATTACTTTAGCATAGAAGGACAAAATAGATTTAATTAAGAGTATTTTAGACTCAGATCGGGAAGTGCCAATACTGAAACTGCAAGCATAACCAGAACTTTGACCCTTGCTTATCTGTACTGTGATCCCCCCCCCCCCCCCCCAACTATATCAGCATGCTCTTTTGCAAATACGATAGCTTCTGTTGCTTACAGTCCTGGAACCTAATATAGTCTGTGATTTTTATTTGCACAAATTACATAAATTGCTGCAAAGATTTTTAACTTGTGACCAGACACTAAGCTCCATTTGCAGCTGCTTTGGAAAGAAAAGCAGAAGCAGGTAACTAGAAACTTAGCTAGACCCATATATGCAACGAAGTTATTGTGATTTCTCCCTTATGCATAGTATGTATTTGTATGTTATATGTTTATACCACATTATATACCACATATATTTCACGTGTGACAGTGTGGTAAAAAAAAAAATAACGCAAACTGTGTCTGATTACATTGGTAATAGGTAGTGTTTTAGAAATATGTAATTCATAGGGGTTTTTTTCGTATTTGATTAATAACATGACAGTGGTACCAAAGCAGTTTAAACACAATGTGCCACTATAATGAGAAACTGCTGACTCTTGGATTAGCAGCTGTCGACTTTTTTATGGACTCCTTTATATATATTCCATAGAACTTTTTAAATGAAGAACAAGGTAATTGCTGAGCATTTGCTTTTGGAAGCTTTTATATGGTTCTAGATGTGTAAGCTTAAATTAAAAGGAAGTGAATACTGTCATGATACTGAATTATTCTTTAAATATATCTGATTTCTCTCAATGTGGAGTTCTTGGAAAGAAAGGGATTACGTGCAAGCTTTAAGGGCTATATAGTATCACGTTTAATGTCAGCATTACCACTTTACCTCTGCTATGCTGTAGTATGAATTACAGCTGAATTACTTGCTGTGTGCATGGATTACAGCCTCCCTCTATTTGTACTAATGAACTTAGAAGGAGAAAAACTTAAAGTTTTTAATGCTCCATTGCATTATTTTTTAAATGGTTATAACTATGAAATCTAAGTGACACTAGAAAACTTTGAGAGTTTTCAGGAAAAAAAATAAAACCTACTTGTTTACCTAAAACCAGTGTCATCGGATGGAGGTGGTATCTGTCTAAACCTGTGAAATACTGTGGCTGTTAAATGAGCTCTGATTTCTGGAAAGCTAGAAATGTCCTGAGGTATCTGATAGGTATTGCTTTATATTTAATTAAAGTACAAAACCAGCATAGAATAATTTGTTTTAAACTCATTATGTAACAGAATTTGACAGGTAATTATGAAGAGGAAGACAGAAGTCATACAAAAGTAGTCCATATCACTACAGTATTTAATAATTCTACAGTTAACCAGAAAGAGGTGGGGGGAAAGCATGTAAGATTCCTGACATGTAAATTGGCATAAAATTATTAAAAAGAGAGAGGTCCCTGATGCCAGATGAATCAAGATTGCTTGTGAAAGTATGTTCAGCAGGCCTATTTCAATGTACTGAATCTATAAGACTACATCTGGGGGCAGCGATACGCGCTGTACTTGCAGGACAAGAGCAGCCTATTCCAGGAAGCAGTTGCTGAAAGGCTCAAGGTTATCTTATATAATGTGCCCGGTCTCTACTCCTACACTGTAATGCAACCATATATTAATACCAGGTTGAAGCCAAAGGTGAGCCAGGTGAGCCTTCTGAAAGGGATGAAGAGCAGAAAAAGAAATTGCATCTCTGTTTGATCCCCGGTATAACTGCAGCCATAACACACAAGGCCTGATGCCAGGTGCCACGCTTTGCTCTGGGGTCTTCAGGCTGTAAAATTTCACTGTCCTTTTGTGAGTGCCACCTCTGAAGTTCCCTGAAAGTGTTTCACAGTCTGCTAATCAAGTTCCTGTCTAGAACTGATATCTTGGGGTGGGGGGAGCAGTAATGGGGCGGAAAGTTTATGTAAGTGCGGTTCACGTGTATGTGCTTGACAGGTACGCAGCAAATTTACCTGAAAGTTACAGGCTGAAATTTGCTGTGGCAGTAGCCCCCAGGAAGGGGAAATACCTTGGGTGTCTTTCCTCAAACCTTACAGCAAATGAGACTTTCAGCGGGGCAGTGAGGTAGTGCAGTGGTTTTGCATTTATGATCCTTCCCAGTTTGATGGGACTTAGCGGGGGAGGAGGGGAGTGTTGACCTAATCTTGTTACAGCGAATAAGAGGTGAAAACTTTTAAACCTTCTGTTGATATGAATTTTTGAATGTTTAACAGTCTTTTGCTTGCAGTTGTTGTTTACAGTAATTGAGTCCTTTCCCTTCTAGTACTTGCGCTGCTATCCTCACTGGTATGTATTCCAAGATAAATACCATACACGAGACCTGCAAATACTGTATAGCAGAAGATACATTTTCCATTTTTGTTTGCCGAATGTTACACCTTCCAAAATATGTTAGTCCCTAATACTGAGAATAAACTTAATGTCCTAAGGTAAAAAAAACAAAGACAGACAATAAACCTTTTGTAACTTCCACTGCTATCACCTTTTAGGCAGTAGGCATTTAGGGGTCTGAAATGTAAGGAGAAGAAATAACTAAAACTGCCAGAGTTCTCTGGTAAGTAATAGCTATCATAGTGAATTTTGGTTTTAAACTATTGTTTTTCTTGAATTACTTGTTTTTCAGACCTTAAGCAACCTGGAAAGTCAAGGCATTTGGGACTAGGGAGAAGGAAAGGAGGGGTAATAAGGTTGTAGATGTAGGACCTGCAGATTTCTGCAAGTGTTACAACGATGTTCTGGTGGGATAGGTAACCCTCTTCCTCTACCTCATCCTACGCTCTGTGACCCTCTGTTTTTTGCTGTCATTTGAAATTACTTGAGCAGTTCTCTGCTACACGTTGTGCACTTCAGTGTAAATTAACCTTTTTCTCTCAGTATTTTGATACAGTAGGCAAATCCCAGGGGTGATAGCTCAGTCATGGTTACCTTTGGTTCAGTTGGTAGCCGTTGCTGGTTAAATCTGCTGTACTTTCTAGCTACCAATTGGCAGACTCAGCAAAAAGCTTTGGAAAAGACTTGCTCTGTGATCCATTTGCCAAAAATGAGTTTAGTTCCTCCTCTGTAATCAAGCTGGAGTCAGCTGATTATAGCTGAGATTTTTCATGCCAGTATCCTGCTTGTTGTCCTTTCCCTGCCTCTTTGGTCAAGTGACTCCCATTGCTGGAAGAAAATAAACTGAATCTCAAACTCCTCCAATTTAGAAGTATCTCTTGTTATCTCTAAACAGTAGGATTTCTTTCAACTATAGCAGCTTTAATTTGATGAGGAGGGACAACTTCCAGAAGAGTCTAAAGAGCATAAAGTCTCTTCTCGAGTTTGCTATCTCCTGGCAGATGGAGAAAGGTTTCTGCCTTTCAGCATGAACACAGATAGTCTGATTCAGAGGAAGCAATTGGCAGGTAGGAAATATAATGTTGGATTTTTTCCATTTCCTTCCCTGTCTACCTTTTTATTTCACTGTCAATTACATTTTTGGCATTGTGGCCAGGAAAATAGCTTCAAGCTGGATTGGTATTGTCTCTTGCTGTGTTTTTCTTACGGTTAGGAAAGCACTTGTGTTTAAAGTTTTTCCCTTATTTAGAATATCTGGTTTAAATGACTTAACTGCAAATCATAATTTCAAGTGATCTCACAGCTCAGTCCCTCTGCACGGAGGCCATCCCAGCTGTATTTGGGTTTATTAGTATTTGCCATGCTGGCTGGTACCTGGCTCCTGCATTGTCACAAGTGTCTTGTGCTTGTCTGCCCTGAGCTCTCCAGCTCCCTGGCGTCCAGGCGGAGGACGCAGCCCTGACGCAGCATGGCAGGAATGCACACAGCCAGCTCGGGCTTGACACTGTGCCTGAGTTAATAAAACTTGTTGGGACCCAGAACACGGGGGTAACGCTGCAAGGTGGTGGCTTCATCTGGAGTCTTTGCCATTTTCCCCAATGCTCTTGCCTTTGGCAATGCCATACAGAGACAACTGAAGAGCCTCACTTTAGATAAAAAAAGGACTTCAGTCTTACGCTGTAAAGAAAGTTGTTGCATAGATTTCTGGACCCACGCTATCCCTATAAGTATAGGAACATTTTCACCAAACTGCACCTAGGCTAATGAGCCCAGCTGGAGCTGATTTATTTCTGCATCTCTGGTACAGATAATCTGACCATGGATAATTGAGTGTTGATTCTATAAATAACCCACATTGAAATACTTGTCTTAAAATTGTTTTCTCTTTTTCCTGTTAGCTTCCAAGCTTACTCTCCCTGTAATCATTTCTTGGCTGATCAAAGACTACTCTCATCTCTTGACAAACAGATGTACTATTCGTTCTTCCCACCTGAAGTGACATGTTACACCAAGCATGGATGAAGCCAGGTTCTAGTGCTATAAAAAGCCAGCTAAACCCTAGTAGGAAATAATCATAATATGTTTTATCTATGCTCCAGTTGACTCAGGTGGCTGAAATCAAAATCAAAATGCATGTCAAACATTTGATACCGTGGAAAGATGTTTATTGCATGCATGTTCTCAGAGACCTCATGTTGCATATCTCATAGTTAAATGTCTTCAGGTAAAACTGATGCCTTTATGTGGACTTGCTTGCAAGTTGGACTTCTAATGATCTTGGTTTGTTTGCTTACTGTCCATGTTAAAACTCGCAGGAATTGTTCTGAGTTGAGCTATGCCTTGTTTTAATGAGAAGTGATTTTTTTTTCTCCCCAATGAGCTTATGTAAGTAATTATAGAAAGTAATTGGAGCGCCTCATAGGAAAAACATCCCATATCTTCAGCTGGTGAGCATCTACACATTTATTTTTTCCTAAAATATAGTCTGTGTATGCTTCTGAGAAGATGCATAGAAAGTTGGAACCACCTGGACTGGATGATAGGTTATTCAAGGCACTGGAAGTGGGGCGGGGAGAAAGCTGAATTGCACAGCTGGGCTGTCACAGCTGTGCCACGTTGTGGAGTTCATGCACCTTGGTAGGTAGCTGTAATGGAAATCACCCGTCTCCTTCCCCTGTGCCATTCCTGCCACATTACTACATGACAGAGGCAACATAGGTGGGTGAATAAACTTGGAATGCCTTAGATTCAGATCCACATTCTAATTGCTGTGTGGCCTTGGAAAATACCTTTCTTCACACAGCATCTGAAACACTGACCATGCTTCAACAGATTTTGAAGTCTCGATTTGTTATTGATTATATAATAGCTTGAAAAAACTGAGTAAAGGCCCATCTGAAAGAAGTCTTTTATATAGTAGAACAGACATTTAAAATTGTAGACGTACAACACTCTCCCATTCAGGGCAACGAGGGGAAAGCTGTTAGTATTATGAACAGGTATATAGTTTATTCAAAACAAGTAATTTGTAATACATGAAGTTCGTTGCAGTGAAGAATGGTTAAGAGGTGCATTCAGAGCCAGAATACAAAGTAGTTGTCACTTGGACTCTCAGAGGTTGATTTGCATCTATTTCATTCATGTGCGGTTAGGTCTGCATTCCTTTAGTTTGCAGTTAGAAGTCATAAATGATGCAAGTTAAAGTAGAAACCGTCTTTTCAGATCTTAAGTTGCATGTAAATATAGAACTAAAGAGATTTTTAAGGGAGAGAAACAGATAAAAAATGCCCTACAAACCCACTTTTGTATTTGGATATGTCTTTCAGTGTTGTCTGTTCAGTTTTGTCCTGTGTAAGGTTGAGAGTTTGGTTTCTTGTTTGCAAGAGCTGTTGTATGTAGTGAGGGAAACCTGAACAAGTGACCTCTTCAGGAATTATTTTGCACATTCACTTTGGAGGCTGTATATTGGGGGGTTATCACGTGTGTGTATTCCTGCAGCATTCTAAATAACAGATTTTATTATCTATGGTAAATAATGTATCTGAAAGATGAGTGAGCTGATTTACCTAAAACATCTGGAATGAGGAAATATTCTGCACTGAGACTTATGCTGTTTTTTTAGCAGGGTTTGATAAAGTGAATTGAAACTTAAATATAAGCTCATTCAGTTTCCAAAACATAAGTGTCCTCATTTGGGCAGATCTGTTTGGTTACCTGGATTTTCAAAAGATGTCAGAATATTCCAAGAGGGTTAATCTGATGCCTGGGAATATCCATGAGGAGTAGCAAACACAGAAAAGCAAGTAAAAAATTTCATATATAAATTTTAACTTGAGTTTCCTAAAAGCTGATAATTATTATAATAATGATAATAATAATAGCAATAAGGCTTATGGGATTATACCAATTTTGTCTAAGAATTTTTAACTCTTTGCCAATTTGGCTTCAAAAATATGAAGTTTCAGCAATCTTGTAAAAATCAGCAACTGTGAAGAGACACCTTAATTAATGTGCCCCTGGAGAACAGTGTTTCATGTGGCAGTAGCACGCTTGTACTGACAGTGGTCACGTGTACCTGCGGAGCAGATGGAGCTTATCCTGTCTCTTTTTGGGGGGAGAAGCAAAGTACTGTGGATATGGGATGAAACAGTGAGGGTGCTGGGGGGCAGAGAAGCTCAGGGTAACAGAGATGGAGCAAATTTAGGGATTGAACCCATGGATTTTTAGAAAAACGTTTTTCATTATTTCTCTGCTTATAAAACAGCTTGTTAAGAAATACATTGTTTCACCAGATGCTGGTTTTGGATCCCAAATCACAGTTAGAGCTGAAAAAGCCAGAAGGTTTAAACAATAGATTATATACAAGTCCTGCAAAGCTATTATTCTGGGCTAATTTCAGTAAAGTTACTGGTTTTGTACAAGTTTCTTCTAAGGAATGATAAAATGAGCTGCCAATGTGTTATCTTGATATTGAATAAAATCTGACATGATACTATGCACAAAAGGAGATGAAGAGCGTAAGTCTCCTAAAACCAATAGCTTGTTTTCTCATAGTTCGGCATTGTTTTGTGCCAAACCACCTCAGTAGTCCCATCACACTCTTCTATGGCTTACCTTTTCTCTTCCGTGAAAAGAAATGCCGTTATATCTGTTTGGACTAAGTAAAGCTTTAAAGAAGTATCAGTTTTCTGTTAATAGTTTTATGACAGATGAGGGGAAACATCCTATGAGTTTGTAAAACAATAATGTACATAAATTATTTTTTTGTTACTGTTTTGTCAGTGTAATTAAAGATGGAGATAGAGTGAAATATTTTACCTGGTAAGTATAACTAAATAAATAAAAATATGTATCATCAGATGACCTTGAATGTGAAAGGTCTGCCTGAGGCCTGAGGAAACGGGTCTGTTACACAATACGAAGCTTGAGAGGATGGCAATACTAGATTTTCCTCTATTGGCAACAGTGTGTCTGGATTAAAATTATTTAAGTTGGATGTTTGGAGGAATTAATAGGTGAGTTGCTTTTAAATTTGTATATTTAGTAAGCTAGAGTGCTGTTCCTCTTGTAACATTTCAGTGTGAAATGTAAAGATACTTTTTTCTTACATCCAAGAAATAGCCAAATAAAAGATTTCTCTTCACATATAAAATCACCCACAAAATTCTGATTTGTTGGCCGTGCTTACCTTTGCTTGAAGGAAAGTACTGTTGCTCGATTGCTAGAAATATTTTAGCATTTCACCTGACGTACCCGCCCTAAGGTTAGGGCTGATAATACATTTCCTTGCTCTGAGAACAAAAATGGTGGAAATGCCATTGCCACTGGTCAGCGGCTAATAAGGTGCCAGTGCAGAAGGGTATGAGGGCTGTCCTTGTGGTATAAGCACCGGACACGAGGTGTGAGATGGTATTTACCTCAAACGCTCCCAGATGCATCAGGAAGTCTCCCTAGTTTCATCTTGGACTACCAGAGCATCTCCTCCGGCAGAACGGGACATTTCTGTGCATAAGCCCTACTTGCTTTTCTTTGGTAGAATGTCACTCAAAAAAGCGTGTACCTGGGATTCACTTGCTCTATTGTTTCTCTTTTTGCCTGGGGATTTTTGGCCTTGCTGAGCTAAGAAACATGTTCAACTTATAGTAGAAAATTGTCATTTTTTCTGCAGTTGCAGTGTGTCAGGTGGCAAATACTGATTACACATGTGGATTGTGTCATTAGAAGAAGTGATGAATTCCTACTTAAATCTCCAGCTCTTTTTTTTAATCAAGTTAATACTGTAAATCATTAATATCCCCCTTTATAGCTGAAGAAACAGGCCTTACACCAGAGTTAAATATAGGTCTTCCAGCTCAGTGATGTGAAGACTGACATTGTCACCAGGGCAAGGTATTCACTCCTGCATTATTTTCCTGTCTCTCTGATGTGTCAGTGATACCTTGGAGCTTCGTCTCTTGATCTCAAAATCCTTGTAAAAGAAGCAGACAAGTACCCAGCAGCTTCGTTTTACATTTAGTGTAATTAATTGCACTATTTGAAGCATTTTTTTTGCTGTGCTGGAGTTCCTTTTGACACCCCCCCCCCTTTTTTTTTTTATTGTTTCTACCGAAGAGGAATTGAAGAGTTCTGGGAAATGCTGAGTGTGTGGCTTTTTATGGAATTTGGCCATTTTTAAGAGATTTGGCCACTTAAGAGTAATTTAGTGATATTCTAGGGATTATTCCTCCTGTCTCTTATAATTACCCTGGCAAATGACAAGTTATCCCATAAATAGAAGATTTTTCAGGAAAACAGCAGGTTTGTCCTACTGTGTTAAACACAAACACCCTCCTTCTTTCCTGAATCAAGAAAGAAAAAAATTCAGTGTCTTCCTCTAAATATATGCTTGTCTTCTTTGCTGCTTTTAATTTTGCACTTTGGTTCATTTCTGCAGTTACTTGAGTTGTATCAACAATTATTAAAAAAAAAAAAAAAAAAAGGAGGAAAAAAAACCCCGCAGCCGTTTTAAGCGCTTGTTGTTCTTGGCACAGGATCAGTTCTGGTGTCCAACTGGTAGGACCTGAAACTTGGTGCTTAACAAGTGCCTGTAGTCAAAACAGTTGGTGTGTGCGAGCGCTGATCTGGTATTTGCTGCAGCAGGTCATCTGCCTGATTTTTTTACCGTGTGCAGAATACCTAATCACGTTGCTGTGTTTCTCTGACGGCATCTGTGGCAATGTGAATCGTTTCACGTTCCAAAAGTACATGTTTACAGTCGTCGTAGAATCAGATTAAGTTGGCAGCCTGCTCCTCTCTGTAAGTGGCTCAGTTTACATTTCTTCTTCTAGCAGGATGTTTTGCATAATTTTGCTGATCCTACTCACTTGTAGACTTTGTGAAATGGAGAATCGTTTTTGTGGGTTTATGTCAGAAAACGAAGCTTGTGTTTATTGTAAATAAACACCAGCAGAACGGTGGTTATTTTAGCACTTGATAATTTCCCAATTATGTCATTTGACCTGGAATGAAGCTTGCGATTGTCAAGCTGCGTTTTATGCAGTGGATCAGTCTGGGGGTTTGAGCTGGCAGTTTATTTCCTTTGTCAGTTTACAAGAAGTATCAAAATGAAACCGACTGTGCTGTTTCCTTTCCAGTGCGCAGTGCAAGAAGGGTGGAACGGTTTGCGGATATTGTTTCCAAACTTTTTCAGCTGGACTTGGAATAGTGTTTTGTCAAAAAAACTGGTAAAGTTATCCTTCGGTCTTGCAATGTTATGCTGTAGTTTGCTAGCATTGAATCCAAGTTTATTTTTGCTTAACCTCACGTACTGGGTTTTGTTAGGTTTTTTCAGACTGTGGCTGCAAAATGAAAGTGCTTACAAGGTGTTTATGAACTCTTGTTATGAACCAGCTGCCATTTACTGCAGGATGACACATTTCTGCAAGCATTCTAGTTGTTCAGTTTTCTGGTTGCTGGCTGTCGCTTTTCGGGCATGTGTGGTTTTTTTCTGTTTAAGTTTTATTAGAATTAATGCCAAGTACATTTGCAAACTTTGAACTGGGATCAGTACAATGTGGCAGGTTTCACTTACTATTTACTGAAATTGTAAGTATACATTGCTCAACATTGCACAGTGGAGGGCTGCGCAACAAAACACCTCAGGATATACTGTAAACAGAAAAACTGTAATTTGTGCATAGGTGGTGTATGGAGTTACCACAACTAACGTCTTCGTCAACAAGGCTGTGATACGTTACTGGAACAGAATCACGTTGTGGATGAGATACTAAATTTCATTACCATCTGCTTAAATATTGTAAATGAGGAATAACAAACAGTGTTTATATTGGTTGGGCAGTCAGATAAAGTAGTTTATGCTGTTTTAAGTAAAAGGGCTATGAACTCAAGGGTTGTGATGAATACAAGCTTAAAAGGAGTTTTATTAATCTGTAATGTTTACTAACAGCAAATGACTTTCTCACCCTTTCTGGGTTTTAGCAATGATATTTTGTTCATTTTCACCAAGTGCAATACCAAGCTATAATCCATAACACTGGGGCTCTGAGTTATTCGTGGGTCAACCTAAAATTGATTTTTGCTTTAGGCCTCTTGTATGCAGGAAGTCAGATCGTGCTAAATGAGGGTAATGTTTCAAAATGACTGGTGCTGCCAAAGTTCTAGTGTGTCTCTTCTGACAACGTTAGAGGATTTTTTTTTGTTGTTTTGTTTCAACTACCTGCAAAAAAAAATACTGAAAGACCAAAGGCATATCTTTATCTGCTCTCAAGCTGTATCATGACTTTTTTCCTTTGTAATCTTCTGTGTCTCACCGATGGAGAAGACACTAACTGTGAGCAAAAACTGTTCACTTGATTTGATGAATTTTGAGTAGCACATGTTGGGTAAGAATGGATGTACGTGGGATATACTAAGAAATGTTTTTTGTTTGTAGTCTAAATTAGAGATATCTGCAGTGAAACTTCAGGATCATATAAAGATCTTTTTGGGTAGCAAACTGCTGGAGTCCACCTGGAAACGTGGTTGGCGTATTTTACTGGCAGCATATTTGCTGTTGTGTCGTTGTCTGTAGGGTTTGCTGTGAGCTAAGTGAGTGCTGGATCTTGTGTGGGAGAGTCGAGGCAAAAATTCGAGAAGAGACTTTCTACTCAGAATGTGGTTTTGCCTCTTTTTCCCACACGCGGTGCTTGTGGCTCTGGAGCTCCTGTTGCCTCTCTATTGCTTTGCTTTTTTGCTTATGATTAGAAGGAGATGTGGCGTTTCCTGCAAAACAGCTGCTAGTATTCCCTGGTGACCCGTCAGAGAGGATTCAGTGGAGTTACAGATTCAAAGGCAGACCAAGAGGACTTTGGCAGTCGCAGCAGATGTTTTGGGGAAAGGTAGGGGTGTTGCATTGTGTAGGGTGCAGGAAGGAGGATTAGAAATGGAGTACAAGGGCATGGGAGAGAAGCTCTGGATATTCAGGGACTGTTAAGTCTCCAACAACATAAGGACTTCACGTCTACAAACAATTCAAATTTGGCTGAGAAAGTTGGCCAATATCCATGTTTCCATAGGACGTGGAGAATCTCCTGGAATAGTTTAAGATCGTTCACAACGCTACTGATGCAGTTAGTTTGCAGCACGTGTTAGGATGATATGTAGTGCTGGGCTTTTAGGCTCTTGCCACTAACTAGAAAAAATAACAGATATTGATCTGAAATTGATTCTTTAGAAAGTGCAGTTAATTCAGTGAGAGAGTGTTAAACTTTCCTCTGAGATTAATGTCATTAAAACATTAACTGTTTGACAGCAGAAGTCACATGTTGCTTGTCACTTGCTGCAGTAGCTGCGCTGAGACAGCTGAGAGGTTGCAGAAGGATTAATGCAGTAAAGAGGATTGTAACTTTGATTGTGTTCTCTCTGCTCTTGGATTTGACAGCAAGTGGTATTTAGAAACAAAGCAGAATATGTGTTGTTATTTATGTGGAGTTCAAACATCCATTTGGACGTACTTAAATGAATCGGAAAAGTTCTCTTTCATATTTTAGACTTGAGCACACGTTCATAGCATTGCAGGCTTCTGCAGAAACTGAAATGTATGTCGAATTTAGGTTAGTATCTTATGAGTGATAACTGGTTTTCTAGTTGCCTTGCAGGATTTTTTTCATTTTTAGGGGTAAAAATTTTCATTCTACTTTAGGTTCATTTATGTCCAGTGACTGTGCCACTTCTGTATGTAAACAGGGACAGCCATGTCCACAGCTCTGTGTGCACAAGTTCACCTGCCCTGCTAGATCTAATCTGAACTGCAGACAAGCACAGACATTTTTACACAGATGGCTGGTTGTCTCCTGAATGTGTTAGTATGTGAATATCTAATTTTATAACAACTATTTGATGTGCAAATGTCTTTTATTCACATATTAATTTATTACATAGGCTGTATAATAGCAGATTTCTATATTGTGTGAAATTCCTTGCATATACGTAAAATATGAATAGGCAAATTAGTAGAAGTTTATAAAAAAGCATATGTGTCCAGGAAACTCAGTTTAGAGGAGCACCACCACCCTGGTTTAAGCAGTTGATTTTGACAGCTGACAGCCTTCTTGCTTTGTCATATATTCCCATCATTTCTCTTTGAAACTTACTGCCTATGACTAAGGCTGATTTACTACCACATATGCAGTAAGGAAGGAAGAAGCGAGAGGCAGCTTAATAGTTCTTGAAAAGGAATATATCAATATTTAATTATGATTTATGCCCCCACCATTGAGATTTGTCTATGAGGTTTCACGTGTTTGGCACGTCCAGCCTCCTGTGGCTGTGCTTGCCCGGCTCAAACACTGGTTTTCTGCCCCCTTGGAGGGAGTTACTCTTCCAGCTCTCCTCTGTGGCCCTACCTGCAAGGTGTGGCTGCCATCTCCTCCTGCTGACACTAAAGTGACATTTGCTTCCGTGAGTAAACATGCAGATTTTACCCGTCGAGCAGTGTCTCAGAACACCAACAGTTGTGCAGCACTGGCTATTCACAGTCTTCCTCCTGTATGACTTTACAATGGTCATGATTTCCATTTTGCTTCTAGGAAATTTCAAGAGAAGCTGGGTAATGCTGATAATTCTCAAATATGTATCAGAGTCTGTCTAAAACATGGAAGACTTTCTGAAGCCATGTTTTGGGGGAAGAGGGGAGTTTGAGGAGGTAAAAGGAAACATCAGTTACAGAGGTTGGTTCTGACCACAAGAATGGCCACCATTCTGACACACTCAGTACAATAAGTAATCTTGTGATCTTTTCCTTCCCTATCTTTTCAGTAAACATTTATTTAAAATAGTGGAATGCATTTTATTATATTGTCGTATCACAACAATGCCTTTTCCACCATTTTCTATGTTATAGTAAAAAATCCAAAGTTAATGTACTGGTTTGCTCTTGGGAATTAATAAATAGAGAAAGTTGTCTAGGGAAAAGCACCGAACTTTTAGCTTGACTAAAAATCCAGCGTAAAGAGACTGTTAAAAAATAACTCGCTATGGTATGTGATACTTAGATGACTTTTAGATGGTCAATATCTTGAGGGTCCTTCTTTCCAGAAAAGATTAATTTTAATAACAGAGTAGTGTATTCCACTTCCAAATATATCCATAGGGATGAAGTCGAAGACACAGTTTACTAGAAGGCAGTCAGTCTTGAGAAAACTAGTAGCTGTGGTGAAGATTGCAGTAATTAATCCTGAATTGATATAATTTGTGTATGGAAATCACATTTTTTCCGAAGTTTCACTTTATATACTGGTGGGTTTTGTTGCTTACATACCAGTTCCTTTTCATCAGTCCTCAAGCAATTAATGGGAAAGTTGCAAATTTTTATGAAACTAATTTATATGTATTAAGTAGTTGCTGAGAAGGTTGGTGAATCTTGAAACCATAACTATTATTTAACAAAATAAATACTCAGTAAATGGACCTGTGCATTTCAGAGGCAGATGGGTACCTTATACGGTTGTTGCCACAAATGTGAGGTGAAATGAATGTAAATTAACTGCATCCTGCAAAGGACTTCTAAAGGCAGAAGCTGCACACTGGGGTGTGTGGCGGGGTGAAAACTGGAAAATGACAGTTGGTATTTGGGGTGTGAGGGGAGCAACTTTTTGTATTTTAAAAAAAATAAAGACTGTTTTGTTCTTCAGTTGCAGGAGAATCTGGAGGGAATTACAGCATTTGTAACTAAAGCTGTGAATATGAAGATATGGAAGTGCTTGATCTTTAATAGAAAATGCCTTTATTTAGTCATTGGAGATATAATAGAAACAGTTTGGAATATTTAATTTTTTTTAAGCATTTATCTTTTCTTGAGGTATTCGCCTATTGCAAATTAATCATGGATGAATCCTTCTGCTACTGGCAAGTTTTTACTTGTGAGGATGCCAGACAAATTGTCATGTTTTGATTCTCTGTGGGAAAATTTTTCTTAGTTATCCTTGAAATATCAAACTACTAGTGAGTGCAGGGTCGATGATGTAAATACAAAACCTTTCCTTGCAGCAGCAGGTCGCTGTTGCTTCCTTAACTTGCTCTTGGCTGATGGGGCAATGCTGTGCAAGCTCAAAGAGTAGCACCAACTTGGATTCTTCAAGTTAAGTGCTG
Source organism: Morus bassanus (assembly GCA_031468815.1). Taxonomy (NCBI): domain Eukaryota; kingdom Metazoa; phylum Chordata; class Aves; order Suliformes; family Sulidae; genus Morus; species Morus bassanus. The sequence continues at coordinate 69,950,166 of CM062571.1, forward strand.
AAGGCTTTAGACGAGGAAGAATTGCTGCATGTTGAAGGAGAAACTCCAGCTTGTCCAAAGTTCTTCATCTATAATTACATTACACTTGCTGCATTTGATCCCTGTGTCAGTAGCAGGGTACCTGGCTGTCCCCGCCGTGGAGGCTCTCGGTGCCAGGGTGCTGGCAAGCCGGAGTCAGCTGCTGCTGGGCACGGCCCTGCTGACTGGAAAATTCCTCTTCCCGCAGCCCGCCCGTGCCACCCGCCGCCTCTGGCTGGGGAGCCCCGGGGCTGGCTCACTGCGGGGTGAAGGGCTTGGGGAAAGGGTGTTCCTGCAGATGGGGGGATGGGACTGTTAAGGATTTCTAGCGCCTCTCCGCAAAAGACAACTGCCGCCTCCTGTGATATTTTGTAGTTGTGCTCAAGTTCACAGCACCAAGCACATTGTTTGCAGCACACTGTGATCAGCCAGCTGGCCGAGCACTAGCACTTCTCCCCTGGAGAAGTATATAATTTGTAAAGAGTGGCCAAATACCTTCTTAAAACAATCTTTTTATTTAACAATATCAGGGATAGGACATTTAGATTTTTAAAAATACTAATAATAACCAAACCCAAACAATTTTGCTGAAGTCTGTCTGTCCTGAAGCTTATTCTCTTGTTGTGCAGGGTCAGCAAGGCCTTGCTTTTTGCAGTATGTAAGAGGTCTCTCGTGAGCATTAGCAGCACTTACACAAGGGCCTGACCTCCAGATGCAGTGTTTGTAACTGATATATAAACTTCCTGCTTTTTTGCAGTTGCCGTTTGTTCTGTGTGGAAAAAAATAAGCTTTTACCTTGATTGGTGCTTGGAGATAACCTCCAAGCTACAAGCCAGGCAGAGCCTGCCTCTCTGGAAGGGCTGGGAGCAGTAGACCTTCTGCTACTTCTCAGTCTTTTGGCTGTTTTCCTTACAGCTTCCCATTAAACTTCAAACAAGATAATCATAAACTGCCCAATAACTGGGTCACATGAATTCTTCATAAACCATCATACAAGCAATCTCATGTCTGTCAGAGAGTATTTCACTGAGTCAGCTGAGCTGTTGTTACATACTCTCGTCTTTCTTCTTTACATGAAAGAGCTGGGACACCTAGTGTACCTCACACAGATGCTGGTGGTTGCTTATTGCTTAAAAAATGGTTTGAGATTTCTTGGAGAATTTTTCTGGGAGATTATTAGCATTTATTTTACTATTTTTTAGATTTTTCAGAGCATTTCATGGAGCTGATTTTGTTTAATTACCATTTGGCTTGATTACATTCACAACAGTAATGAACTGGTATTCTTTGGAGTGATGAAATCATTGTAACTAGCATAGAGAGGAACAACTTCCTCTTCCCTGACTTCTTTTTTTTTCTTTTAGCCTATGAAATGCTTTAAAACGTCTTATTTTTTCATTACAGAACGAAGACACGGTTCAATGTGTAAACCTTCCCCTTCTCCAGCTTCTCCAGCCTGCAATTCCAGGACATCCCTAGTACAGATGAAACCGAAATCCTGTATCAGCGGCCATAACCCTGTCAGCAGCAACTCAAAGCCATTCAAAACGCCCAAAGACAATCTACTTACCTCCAGTAGCAAACAGCACACAGTCTTTCCTTCAAAAGTATCACGGGATAAACCATGGTAAGTACCAAAATAATAGTTACCAAAGATGAAAGTGTTAAAAAAAAAATAATAAGTATCTCTATGTTCTAGTATCTCCCAGTTCTGTTTACTATCTTTATCAATGATCTGGACAAGGGGATCGAGTGCACCCTCAGTAAGTTTGCAGATGACGCCATGTCGGGTGAGAGTGTTCATCTGCTGGGGGGTAGGAAGGCTCTACAGAGGGACCTGGACAGGCTGGATCGATGGGCCAAGGTCAACTGTATGAGGTTCAACAAGGCCAAGTGCCAGGTCCTGCACTTGGGTCACAACAACCCCATGCAATGCTACAGGCTTGGGGAAGAGTGGCTGGAAAGCTGCCCAGCGGAGAAGGACCTGGGGGTGCTGGTGGACGGCCAGCTGAACATGAGCCAGCAGTGTGCCCAGGTGGCCAAGAAGGCCAACAGCATCCTGGCTTGTATCAGGAATAGTGTGGCCAGCAGGACTAGGGAAGTGATCATTCCCCTGTACTCAGCACTGGTGAGGCCGCACCTCGAATACTGTGTTCAGTTTTGGGCCCTTCGCTACAAGAAGGACATTGAGGTGCTGGAGCATGTCCAGAGAAGGGCAACGAGGCTGGTGAAGGGTCTGGAGAGCAGGTCTGATGAGGAGCGGTTGAGGGAACTGGGGTTGTTTAGTCTGGAGAAGAGGAGGCTGAGGGGAGACCTTATTGCTCTCCCAAGTAACAAACGATAGGACGAGAGGAAATGGCCTCAAGCTGCACCAGGAGAGGTTTAGATTGGATATGAGGAAAGTTTTCTTCACCAAAAGGGTTGTCAAGCACTGGAACAGGCCGCCCAGGGAAGTGGTTGATTCACCATCCCTGGAAGTAGATGTGGTGCTTAGGGACATGGTTTAGTGGTGGACTTGGCAGTGTTAGGTTTATGATTGGACTTGGTGATCTTAAAGGTCTATTCCAACCTAAACAATTCTATGGTTCTATGTATATTTCGCAATCCTAAAAAAACAAATCTATACTCTCATCTAAGTTTACAGTTTAAGCCTCTACATTTCCTAAGGGAGGAAACTGAGATGTTTTTAAATAAAAATATACACATATATAGAGAGAGAGAGGAAGAGGAAGGAGGACTGGGTTATTTTTCTGATGTTACATCAAATGTCACTTTTCTAAGGTGCATATAGCAAGTGAGATATTGACCCAGTTTGCTATCTTTAAGGTCCATCTTCCATTACAGTATCAGCCCTTAAAACCAATGCTTTTAAACAGTAGGGTAATTTTTGCAGAGTTCTTAATATTGGCTTAACTGATGTTCATGAAAACCTACTGGTTATAGTCATTTATCTTCAACAGTAGCTGCTGTTGGAGCTTATTCTGCATTTTGATAATGTTTGATGCCTTATAAGAAGACAGAAGAAAATTCTGGCTGCAAAAATCACTATTTTGGGGGAGTCTTACATCATGTACTGTGATATATATACACACACATATAGGCTTTGAGACTGCTGGGCCAGTCCTCCCGTGACTGTGATGATAGCAGCCGAGTTGCAAAAATGTAAATGAGAGCCGAACTGGGTTACTGTTTTATCCCATAAGAAACTGTTTTGTCTTTAGTTATGTACAGAAAAGGTGCTTTGTGATTAGGTCACTAGGTTGGTGACTCAAGAGATGTGGGTTCAGTTCCGGGTTCTGCACAGGCTACTGTTACGATTCAGTCTCCTCAGCCTCAGTTCTGTGTCTGTAAACTCGAGATAGTAGGGCTTCCTTTTTCGTAAGTTTTATCTACTTACTGTGTAAAGATCCTTCCCTTTTTTATGTAATATCTAGCATACGAAGGTCATGATTTTAGGTAGGGTTTCTGGACACAACTGCCTTAAAGCAGTAAACAATCTAATGCAAACCATTCACCCATGAGACAAAGCGTAAACTCAAATTATGTTAAAGTAACAGCTTATGTTTTCTGCCTGAAATGTGTACTAGCTGGTATGATTTCAGAGAGCAGCTTCTGCCTAGCTGTAGAATTTACCTTGCACTGGAACAAACTCGATCAAAATCTAACCTTCCTATAAATCTGAACCCCCCACCTCTACAAGCATGATGAGCATTCTGGACAATTAGGGTATATAATTCTGAAATTAGAAAACCTGGATGTTTAGATTACACACACACACACAGATGAGATGGAGGCTGTTCTGGGTAAGGTGTAAGTGCCTCATTTACTATTTAAAAGAATATTCTTGACCGAATAGTGACCTTTTCTTCTAAATGTTGGAGAGGAGTTTTATACAAGAGAGGAGTTTTTTTTAAAGTCTAATTAAAAGAAAATCAGAAAGGACTTTAGACTATTAACACTGTTGACTATAAACCTGTTTCTTGTCCTAGTGTTACAGACAGTAACTTACATATCCACATTCCAGCATACTAACTGAATCTATAAACAATATCTTCCATTCTGGCAACAGATGGCATTCTGTCAGCCGGTAAAAGCTGGAAGGGAACAAAATAACTGAGCATTTCCACCAATCCCTTTTTCCCTTTATAGGGAACATCCCAAACATTTACTGATGATTGACAAGGTAGATTTTAGCCATTTAAAACTGTTGTACTGCTCTGTTAGTACTTTGGCAATGAACATGCCAGTAGTTGTACCTGTGAATTACTCAATTCTTGCAGCACTGCTGGGACATTATACTGTAGTTTTGTTTACCAGTGGGGAAAAATGAGGCATATAGTAGTTAAAGATATTGTAATCATCACCTAACAAATCACGAACAGTCTGAAGCAGAGATCAATGAAATTGTCTTTTAAAATTTAGTGTTAAGTGCCTTAGATTACATGACTTGTTAAAGAATAAAATCAGTCTGATAATCATCACAGGTTATAGAGAGCTGACAGCTGTTACGGAAGAAAGTGTTTGTTCCTAGTCCATTAGTGGATTATAATTTTTATTTAGAATTCTAGAAAATATTCATCAGGTCTGATTTTTGTAAAGGAGAAATTGCTCATAAAATGTATTCTTTTTTAAGATAGGATCATATCTTCCATTCAGCTGTCTGTACAAGCCATAGACTTTCACTCACTTATCTTTTAGAAAGAAATACTCAATTGACACAAATACATTTGTCTCAAAAACGCAAATAGGATTCATCATGTATCCAAGTGTGTGGTGGCTTATCATCCTCGGAAGCTTCCAGTTGTTCAGCGCTTTTGTCTGTTACGTTGTATTCTCGTACCACAAGTATTTACTTGACATAGGTTCTTCCAGACAGTAATCAAATTAGCTTAATTCGGGAATTGTATCACTTGTAATGATTGCTTTCCAGACCTGGAATAACCTTTGTTGCACTTCCCTGATTCTTTCATACAGCATTTCTTTTAAATTTTAGCTGTTCCAATTAGTAGTAGTTTTTCAGCAATGGCCTCTGCAACAGCATGGCCCAGTAGATGTCTGTTGTCATGCCTGCCTGTATATAGACGCAACTCTTCCGTTGTTTAATTCATTATCATTTTGGTTGAGTCATCATCTTAAACATTGATTGAGTAGCTCTTTCTCTTCCTCACATCCTGTGTTGCTTTAAGATGTGCTGCAGAGGTTCAGGTTGCTCTTCGGCTAATGCTTTAAAAAGCATGATCAGAATGATCAGATGAAAGAGATCTGGAATTGTTTCATTTCTGTTGCTGCTGTTTTAATACTTCCCTTCTTGTAGTTAGAATATGAAGGATTATTGTGAATACATCATCCAGAAATATCTGTCAGCTCTGATTTTTTTTCCCCTGTATCTCTCTAACATCGTTGCTATTAATACAGCAGTGCTCAGAGACTGGAGCAGTGCTGGAGCACCACTGCGCTGTGCACAGGATAAATGTAAACCATCGTTTTCTGAAGCTTGCAGTCAGGGTGGTAAAAGGTATAGCAAAAGGGTAGAAAATAGAGAGAAAAAGGCAGAGTAAGATGATTGGTAGTAATAACAATAATAATGAACAAGCAATCATTATTAATAAGAATACCCCAGATACTTACCCTTCATAAAAGACATTCCTGTGGCCAGGAACTCTGTCCCTCACTGCTGACCTGCCCAGAGGATGCCTCCTTTGCTTGCTGTGCCCCAGCGCAGCTTCTGAGCACTGCCCTGGAGAATTTTGGTGCTGTGATGCTACAGGATGTTCATTTCCACCCATCTGTGATCCCGAGGCAGTGTAAAACTGGGGTAAAGTGTTAAAGTAAGCTAGTCCTAAGATATCAGCTGAAGCAAGTCTCCTTGACCTCCCTCCACAAGGATTATCCATTGCCTGCCAGAAGCTCTGAAAATGAAGAAAATGAGATGGAAATTATGTGGTTTTCATGAACATGTAGAAAACTGACATTCTTTCTGGAAACAGAAATAGGATCACAAAGGTATACCTATGAGTAATCATTTAAAATGTATCATGTCACTTTTCAAAGGATTTTTTAAATCATCTCTTAGTCTTTATTTCTTTGTGTTAGGAAATTATTCATACTGAGGTTGAGAAAGTGAAGCTAGTCAAGATTTAAGGATATTCCTAATGCAGCATGGAACTGGAAACAAGATTCAGCAGAGTTAACGTGGACCACTTATTCTAACCACTAAAGCACAAATACTTTGTTACATTGTAGAGGTGATCCCAGCAACGTAGAATAGAACGATGTTTTACGTTTTTAAATGTTTGTGAATTTCTTTTCTCACAAATTGGAAGAGAGTTCAAAGAGTGGCTAGGATTTTAGAATGAATATAGTTATGAGTGACCCAAAAAAAACCCAGCAAAATTACTTAACAGCAAGAAAAAATAATTTTTAAAAGCCTGAAGAAAGGAAAACGGAGGTAATAAGGAGCTCCAGGTATGAGGAGTGTTGTGATGTGCTAACAGTTATTTTTCTTGCTTGGGAATGACAGTGACAAGCAATGGCTTGGAACTAAAATAAATTGCTACAAGATAGGAGGGAAATTCACTCTTGTTTCGGGAGTTTGTCGCAGGTTCTGCTGAAGGAGTAGATAGAATTAGAATAGAATAGAATTAGAATATTTCAGTTGGAAGGGACCTACAACGATCATCTAGTCCAACCGCCTGATCAACAACATGAGAAAACAGAAGGAAATCAGTTATCTTATCTGAAAAAGAGAATGAGCTTTTGAAGCCTGTCATCATCAAGCACTTCATGTAGCCTTTGTAGCCTTTTTCTGGTTCCCTTCGAATTCATCAGCATTGGTGTTGAAACACTGGAAGCCATATTCCAGTATCTGTGTAACCAGGGACGTGTGAAAACTAAATTTGCTCCTTATTTTCCATATCCCTTTTTTAATAAAAGCACAGCAGTACAATAAAAGCTCATAGTGCTTATCCACTGTGACCACTAAATATTTTTGTCACTATTTTCCAGTATGTTGTTTCCCCATATTTCACTGCAGACTGAACAGCTCGTTATTTCATGCGTAACTTTACATTTGCTTGTATTAAAATATCTTTTTGAATTAATGAACTTTACCAAGCACTCCATGCTGCTTTTTATAACTGCCTTTGTCTCTTCATTATTTAGTTTCCCTCGATCCTGATTCCATCAGCAAATATTATCACCAGTAATCTTATATTTATTTCTAAAGACCAGTGACGTTTTCAGTCATGTCAGACTTGGTAATGATGGCTAAAAAATCCCTCTAGCAAGCACCCTTATTGAATCATAAATCTCTGAAAAGCTATTTTTTAATTTTGTGTTGTTTAACGTTTGCTTTTAAACTGTTCTTAATTGTGTTTTGTAATGCCTTTCAAAAGTCGGAACATTTTCAGTTATCTTTGTCAGCTTAACTGGTAACCTCGTCAAAAAGTGAAACCAGATTTCTTTGCCAAGATCTGATTTTCAACAAAACCATATGAACTAATTGTTTATCAGTTTATTTTTATTAGTTTTTCCATTATTTCTTCCAAGACACTCTGGTTTGGGTTTTCAGTGTGGATGCAACAGCAGCACTCAGCCAGCTTCTCTAAGTTGCCAAATATTCCAAGATCCAATTAAAAATTAATATGCTGAGACCCAATATCTCTCCAACTGTTTTGGAACCCATGGCCACATTATCCAGATTTGCTTATGTAAAAAAAAAAAAAAAGTTATGATTTTTCAGCTGGCACTTCCTGAGGGAATCAAAACCATTTTTATCCAATTGGAGAGCATTATCATACTTCCTTCTTATTATAGAAGAAATACTGAACATTTCTGTCATTTTTGCATTGCTAATGACTATTTTACTGTCCTTTAAGTAGATACTGCTATTATTAGGATTTCTTTTGTAAAAAAAAGTAAACTTGTCTTTACTGAATACAGATTTTTCTCACCTGTCTTTGGCAATTGTCTGTACTCCCATTTTTCTCATTTTTACTGATTGTCGTGTGCCCTTCCTCGGGTTTTATGTTTTTACATGTTGTTTTTCTAATTGACCCTTTTCAGCAGTTGTCTTTAATAAGTCTAAACAGGCTCTTCGTTCAGAAATTCTTTTTAAAATACAGTAAATCAGATTAAGCACATTAATTTTTATTTTTCTAACAGATCTTTTAAATAAATCCTCAATTTTTCACTCAAAAAAACTCAGTCTGGGAAAAGAACTGTCTTTGACCATCAAATATAAACATAAGCATTTCTGATTTGTTTACCTTTTTAGTCCTTAGTAGTTGACCACGGTCACTGGTCCTGTGCAGCTTCAGTTTGCAATTTGCTTATCGATTCATCTTTGTCTGTTACGCTAAGATGAAACTAGAATTCCTTAATGTTGAGTGCAGTACCCACTTATATTTAAAAAAAAAAAAAAAAGGTAAATTATCATCTATAGTTTGTAGAATTTACTGTAAACTGCCAGGAGTCCTATAGAACGTGTGTCTTCAAATACTGGAGTATTTTTCTTTTTTCTTCTACATTGCAATAAAATGCATAACAAAGGTTGACTTTTTGGTCTGTAACAAAATTAAGCGAAAATGTTCCCTCCCCTGGGCTTTGTTCGTTATCACAGCGATCCGTCCACGTGTGCCCTAGGATTTGAGGTTCTGAGCACTGCAAAACAGAGAAACTTTTTTCATATTAACCCTATTTTGCTACCAGACCAGATAATACACTTGACCTCTTCACTGTGTGTAAGTTCTTTGAATTAAGACAGATCTTAGAAACTGGGCATGAAGATCTGTTCGTATGTTTTTACAGAGTTTCTATATGGTAAAACTACTTGATCTAGAGTAAAAAAAATCTGTTTTCAGAAAGTGTAATTGTCATCTGTTTAAAAGCAAAAAAAATTAATTCCTACCCTGAGATGTTACAATTTGTGTCTGTTGTTTAACTTAATAAATTCAGGGCAGTTTAAAAAAGTAGAGGATCGTATCCTCTCTTTCACTACTCCATGTTTGCATTGTCTTTGAAGCACTTAATGCAGTTCTGGTTTTGTGAGTAAATTATATTTTTTTACTTAGTTACTGGCCAGCACTCTACATTTTACTGCAGTCGGATCTGTATTCTGACTAGCTGCCTGCTGTATTCACAGTACCACAGGATATGGACGTCTCATGTGATTTAATTCCAGCTCCAGAATGTGTCTTGGTGCCTAAATCTTCTTTTTAGTTTTATATACGTGTTGTTTATACCAAGGTTCACACATTTTTCTATGTTAAAATACCCTTAAAACGAAGATTAACAACTTTCCAGTAGGGCAGAGTCCACTCCAGCCGCACACGCTGCACTTTCTGCTTATCAGCTGTGGAGAAACAGAAGTTTTGTAGTAGCCCAGGAAGGTCAAGACTTGAGTTATTTTGGACCCTGCTTCCAGTGTTTCCAAAGGGTGTCCCATGGAGAATGCCATCTCAAAGTCATCTTTTTCTGCTTTTAGAAACTCCACACCTGCTCACCATTCCTTCTGTAGGAAGAATGCAGCAAAGGTGCCATTCTTCAGACACAAAAGACTGAAGTTATATGAGACTTATGAATGAGGGGAAGCCCTGAACCGTACAGTGACGTATAGACAGGCAAATGTTGCCTGCCTTGGGACACTGACAACAGTGTGGTCTCTGACGAGACGCTCTGCTTACCTGAACTGCAACATGCCAGTGTACTTCAGAATATATACTGACTGAACAGCCCTTGTGTATTTAACAAACATCACATGAGTAATGTACTTGTAGCAGCTCTGCACTGCCGTGCAAAATTACTGCAGTGATGTGCAAGGAGGAGATTGTTTTTTGAGTACAGTTTGCTAAGGGGTCATCTCGCACTCATTTATAAATATGTTTCATTTTACCTTTAAGCGTGTACATCAAGTTAAACCTTTAAGATCATAATAGATTAAAGAATCCCCAAGTTTTAAGAAGTTTTTCTGTATGGGACAGCCTCCTCAACTGTCACCTTTATGCTGGGGATTAAAATTATGGAGGTTAGCTTAGTTCTGTGCAATTCAGAAAGGAAAAGATAGGAATACTGTTAAGGAGACTCTCATTCTTCTAGATGAGGAATTTGGTTTACCTTTTAAATGTTACCATTGCATTTGTATTTAAGAAAACTCGTGTTTCTTTTGTTCGCTCAGTGTGGAATGATAGTCTGAAAATTCTCATTTTTGCATGATCTGCCTGTGAATTTGCTTACGAGGCAGATAGTCAACTCTTTGGCAAAAGCAACTCTTCAGGCAGTGTATGGGAAGAACTGAATAAGTGAGATGTTTTCATTTGCAGCCTCCAATGAAACCTGGGCTTAAAGCTGTGAGAATTTAGGGTTTTAAATTAATATTTTTTCTCTGGGTTTGTTTAATATAATTTATGTTTTATATATTAATTGGTAGTCACAAGACATGCAATTTTGGAGTTGTTGGGTAGGTAAAAAGCAGCTATCGTTGTTGGATATTTCCTCGTGCAGATAGGAGCCAGAAATGTTAAAATAATGTGGGAATTGAAAATCACTTGTCTCAGTCTTTGCTGCTGCCAAATTGATGAAGGTAACCTTTGTTAGTGTCGCAGATATCCTGCAGTGGTAGTCAAGTTAGAAGTTAGTTACTGCAAACTTTATTCTGAAAAGGGCCAAGCTGAAAATTATATTGGGAATTTTTATTTTTAAGTTTGTAAGATTTCATTAAAAATACATTTTAGTAATGCTCAATTCATCAAGGATTTCAGTACTTCTGAAGGGACCGCTGTTAAGACTTCTATGCTTAAAATATTCTTTCTCCTGTATGTCATTCAGACACATCTGAGCAAATGAATTATTTTTGGTTTTGTTTAAAAATATTAATATTGTTAGGAAACTTTCATTATCATGGTGAGTTTAGTACAGGATACACATACCTGATATGTGCTTGTGCTAAAGGCATGGGACCATTATGTAAGGGGTTATGTTTTGCTTAGTACCAAAGACTTATTTTGTTTATGAACACTAGGGGATTGGATCTTAAAAAAAAAAATACAAAGGTTTGTTTTCATAATTGTCTACATTGCCAGGCTTTACAAATGCCTGGTTTCGTAAGCATTTGATTGAACAAAAATAGTCAATAATAGTACTAAGTATTTCATTTTAGTCTGGTCTGAAGCTATTGTGTCACTTGCATCGAAATTTTTATCTGTGGAAGGGGATTAAGTAACTGTCAGTCTTTGGTACAGAAAATACAACTTGAAGATTTTTCTTTGGTTTTGCAGCGTTCCTGTTCCAGTAGTCAGTCTAGAGAAAATCCCTAATCTAGTGAAGGCAGATGGTGCCAATGTTAAAATGAATTCTGCAACCACTACCACCATCACCTCCTCCTCAGCCTCTTCATCCACCATACCTGCTCCAACTTTGGTTAAATCTGGTTTGACATCCAAGTCAGTGCCACCGTCACCAGAAAAGATTCTGAATGGCAAAGGAATTATAGCTTCATCAATAGACAAGAAACACCAAAATGGCACTAAAAGCAGTAACAAGCCTTACAAAAGACTTTCAGGTAAGTGATGTTGTAGTTCATCTTTTGAGATAGTCTGTCTTCATTAATATTTCTATAGCTCAGAAATAATGTACTAAATAAAATGCTTTAGCCTGGGTTTGGTTTGATTTTTTTTTTTTTTTTTTTACTGTAAGTTGCCAGTTTGCATATATGAAAAAGAAAGCTTTCACACTCGTAGCATGTGTAAAATATTTTTCAAAGTACACATTATGTTTAGGTTGAAATTAGTGTTTAAGGTGTTTCTCAACTGGACAACAAGCCAAATATAAATTTTTAAGGACATAAATTCATTAAAACAGAAAGGCAGAAGGCTTCCTCAAGCCATTATATAATTTGGGTCTGTTTACAATAAAAGAAAATGTGCCTTGGTTGGGTGACCTTAGTATTGTCATGATCAAGTTGATCAACATGAACAGCTGAGGCTTAAGACATTGGATTATACATCAAGTCATGATTTTTTAAAGAATCTTCTTTTTTGGTTTTAAATACTAGAAAACTCTAAGAAGATATGGGAAATGCTGTGGAAGTCTTAAAAGTCATAATTCCTCTCCACCCCTCTCCCCCTGTGATGCACACATGAGTGAAGATATTTGTAGCGTGGGGATCTCGATCTTTCTCAGGAAGACAGGCCGGTGGGGTTGAGGGAGCGACATTAAATGTGGAAATGCCCTGGATGGCCTTAGGCAGGGCAGTATTGAGGATGTAGGTCCTCACGCAAATCTGCCACCGAAGCACAGAACGCTCCATTGGGGGAGGGCAGAGGCTCCATCAGAAAGGTTGCCATCCATTGGGAGAAAGAATTATTTTCCGTGCAGTTCCCCGGAGGTGACCCGTGCCAGCTGTTGGGCAGAGAGTAGAGAATTTGCCCCTTAAAGCTTGAAAACATATTTTTGTTCCAAATGAAAGGAATCAAAGTGTTTTGAGGGTTTGGTTTTTTGTTTTGTTTTGTTTTGTTTTGTTTTTTTAACAAAAGTAACTGACTCGAGTTTACAGCTTCAGGAGCTGTGCAGGGTCTATTCATCAGCTGGCAGTACTTTGTGATTTGGGCAGGAACTTCTTGTGTGTACTGAAAGGCTGATTTTGCTAACGGCAGCATGATCCGCATTAGATCGTCAGTTTGGCAGAAAGTTAGTTCACATGATTTCTAAATGTGCACTAGTTATGAACCAAGTATAAGTTGTACAAGATAAATGCTTTCATTTCCAGTTAATGAGTGTGCCTGATTTTTTGACTGAATATCAGGTTTATTTTTTTCATTTTCTCAAATTTGGCAGTCAGCCTATGGCACTGCTACCTTGGCTTGTGTCCAGAGCGGCGCGAGGTGTTTGCTCGGGCTGTGTGTGGTATGGAACAACGCCATTGCCTTAAAGGATTCAGTACACTGATTGCTTTCTTAACTAGTTAAAGGTGGCATGTAGGAAAACAGAACCGTTGTTCATGATAGCATTCCACAAAATGAAAAAAATATGAAGAGAAAGTAGCTGATTTGGCTTTTAAACCTTACATTTCACTTGCTAAGATCCAATTTGTTATTCTAATAAAAACTCTCTATATTTTGTAGTTAATTTAAAATATCGGTTTCTTTTAACCTGTTATTTCCCTTAATGGTTTAGATGCTTAGTTTAGCTAATCAGTTCTGAATTCCTACTTGGGCAACTGAAACTGAAGCTTTATGAGATACTTGTTTTCCTCATGTCATCACATACCCCTGCAGTGCTGTAGGTGATACTCGTACCTTTTTTGTACGAGTGCTTGCTGAAATATGTTCACAAAGGAGAAATATTTCTGTAGGGCCTTCCTTCACCTTGCCTGCTTTTTCTGTGGAGGTGACTCCATCGTTATTCTGCCTCTGAGCTGTCACTCGCGGTGTCTTCTAGGCTAGGGGACGTTTCACTGGTGGAAATTTCCAGATAGGCTGGAACTCTGCAGAGGACTGTTTGAGCACTCCGATAGGCATTCACGTCCTTTTATATGGTTAACAAATGTACAGAATTGATACTTTTTTTAAAGCTCCTCTATAATTATCAGATTTAGAATCTGTTCAGTCTTGCTTCTGGTGCCTCACGTATTGATGCAGCAACGCAGTAATTTAGCAATGATGCAAACAGGAGAAGTCCTGAGAGCTCTGTAGATGAATTGCCTGTAGATTGTGTGTCACTATGATGGATTCCTCTCCATTATTATACAGAACTGTGCAAAGGCTGAGAAAAAGATCTTGGAAGGTCAATGAGATGATTATTTTAGATAGCGCATAAATTTCATTCATTTCACATTAAAAGAATGAGACGGTGGCTAGGGGATTTAGGTTTCCCTCAGTCCGCTGCTGTGGAACTGTGCAGCTGTTAATTTTTGAAGCTCCTTAGTAGGTCCAACTGGTTTACATCTGTTTTCTTTCCTTTTTGGCAACCTCCACTCTCTCTCATACCATTTCCCTGACTGTGGCTGAAGTTTGTTTTTTTTCTTTGCTGAGAGCTGGTGGTTGTTTGGGTGATGAATGAACCTGCCCTCTTTTCAGGAGCGCTGTTGTTGGTGAGAGTGAGGAAACAGCTCCTGGAACCACAAAAGACAGTCTGTAGCTGCCCACTATAAGTGGATCAGCATTCCCTAGTAGCAAACTGCAAAAAAAAGATTTTTTTCATAAATCTTCCTTAGTTCTTGTTCTCTTTGGGGTGAAGTTAAAGAATGCAGATGCCCAGTTTACACCAAGAATATTTGTTGTGTTGCAAACAGGAGTTTGAGACAATTCAGTTCTGGCCCATCCTCTTCTTTCGGTGAGGTTATAATGAATGCTCTTTACTCCATCCACCAAACCTGAAGAAGTGGAATCCATTCTGGAGAAACAGCTTTCTCAAGCTGTGCCTGAGCACAGGAGTCTAAGGGGTTCTCACACTACACATTTCCTAATACAGAGGTAGTCAGAAGCTGCATTTGTTATTGATAAGAAGATTGTAATCTTCATTTAATGTGTTGCCCAAACCAGGCAGGTCCGTAGCTGGCAATTAGATGTTCATGATTTGTCTGGAACAGCCACGCACGCTTCAGCTGGGAGAAGTGGTTTCCTGTTTGTTTAGTATTTTCTGTTTCTCAGGGAAAGCACGTTACTTTGTTGTTGGGTAGATGGCGGAGGCTTCCACTTTTTCTGACTATAACTCCTTCTGTTGATTTTACCTCCGTATGGTTTCCTGAAAACTGGCTTTGCTATAATCAGTCCTGCAAGTCTGTCTTGGCCGGGACACTCTCATTGACAAGTAGCAATCTGGATGCTCCCCAAGGGAGGAACACTCTTGATTTTTGAAGTATGTTTCCCTGTTGGTCCGAAACAGTCTTTGCCTGGTGACTTTCAGAACACATTCCACAGCCTTTTGATTACCCTCAGGATTTCTCATTTGAAGGCATGTTTATAAGTCCCCATGGTCTATTAGTTTGTTTTTTTTAATTTGCATTGAAGGTTTTTAGGCAGGTGATTCAGGAAACTGTGATAGGAATATCATAACACTCAAAAAGCAGGGGGAATTAACTCATGTTAATAATGAATATTATTAAACTCATAATTAAGTTCATGAACATGTGGTTTCATCCATTAAGTAGAAAAAGATATTTCTTCTATTTAGTTGTACACAGCTACTTTTCTGTTTCTGTTGTGCTGTAACGGCCGCAGAAACTACAACTACTTGTGACGGATTTCAGTCCCTTTGCAGATTTCAGCAAAAACCCCAGTGCCGGCTGTTTTTCCAAGCTCACTTTTTGGTATGCCTCTGCTGATAGGTCGATAACATAACCATTTAATGTTTGCTGTATCATTTTTAAGTCCATATAGCAGAATACATAAAACTGCTAGTAATTGTGGTATCTGGATGACAACTGTTGTCCGACATAGGCTACTTGGCCTCCTGTTCCTTCTTCCAGCTGTTCTACTTGCTGTGATGTTGTCATAACATTGTAACATAGCTGTGAATTGCTGTCTTCATCTTAGCTCCCATTTGTTTGTTTATAAAGAATTTTTAGATCCTCAGATTAAATGTTGTATTTGAGTACAGGATGTTTATTATCTCTGAATGTAGCACCACTGTATAGTTAAAATAGGCTTTGGTAAATAGTTTATATTCCACTACCAAAGAAAAGCAAACCAGTCTGCCAATTAAAACATGCAGTGTCAAGGTGTGTAAAGATAATGGTAAAAATTTTTTTTTTGGTGGCATAGGCTAAAAAGTGTAAAAGTTTTAAAGCTCTGTAGTGCAAACCCTAAAATTATATTAACATAACCTAAAAGCGGTGATGCTATCTGTGGTATATAAATACTAAAATATTAATGAAAATGAAATATGCAAATATAGCATATTAAATATTAATGCACTTTTAATGTTAATCATGAGTAGAACTCATGTAAATGCCTTTTTTTCATAATCTCTGCAAACTTTAAACTCCATGCCTCCCTTCACTTAGGGACATAAGAACTAACATACACATTATTTATACACAGATTTTGGGGTCAGATTTAGATAAATTTTGTTTTTAAAAAGCCACTAGTAATCTTCCGTTAACTTTTGAGACACCACGGGTTGTTTTTCAGAGTTTCTGAGTATGTTAAAGAAATGTTGTTGGAAGCATTTGTGATTTTTACTCTGTATGTGTTTTAGCCAAACTCAGAAGCTAGGTTTGCAAATGCAGTATTTCACGGCCTCAGAGGCAGCCAGCATTAGAGGGGGGAATTGAACTTGTGGGTATTTGTCTTGGTCCTGTGTTTGGGCCACTCTGTTGAGCACAGCTCTGTAAGCAGACTTATTTCTATGAAGTCTGTGATTGAAATCCTGCTCTAAATAGTTTTAAACATGGAAGGACAAAAAAATGCACAGCTGTGAGTGATGTGCGTCAGACTAGTATGGGGTGCCTGGGGTTGGGAAGAGTGGTTGGGGTTGAGCCTGGTTGAATTAAGTGCTATCAAGCAAAAATTATAGCTGTTCTCGTTAAAATTTCTGTAACAATCTATTTTTTCTCCTTTCTCTCTCCGCCCCCCCCCCCCCATCAAACAGAAAGAGAATTTGACCCAAATAAACACTGTGGAGTACTGGATCCTGAAACAAAGAAACCTTGCACAAGATCGCTCACCTGCAAGGTATTTTTCTTAGAAGATAAAATATCAGATGCTTTGTTATAGTTTAAATCCTACCACAGTAGTTTGAGAGGTCATACCTGCTCCTGTCTTACAGACAATGGGTATGGTATTCAGACGCTGTCTTCAGGTAATTCTTTTGAGTAATTCTGTTTCTTTGAATCAGAGCATCTGCATTATTCCACTGATATTTCTAAAAAGATTTTTTTTTCTTGTCATTTTGTTATGCAAAAAGCATTAATGTTTCATGTAGAAGCACAAGTATTATTTAAATGCTCCTTTTTTGGTTCATGTGTGCAACGATGTTGAAGTATAGTCAATTTTTAGTAAAAATTAACATGATTTTTGTATAATTACTTGGAGGCTGCCCTTGTGATAGTAATAAGTCTCATGTCAAAAAGCAGCAGCAACGTAAGACATTTGTAATGAACATTTGTATGTGTATGTGCTGCTTGTCAGTAGAGATGATCAGTTAAATTGGCTTTAAACTGTTTGCACATTTTTCAATCCAATTAAATCAATTTTTTCGTTGTAAGTTAAGAGCTACAGTGACGTTACTTCTTAATACTTTAAAATTATTGGAATTATATTTTCTGTTTTGGAAAAGGTAAGTCAGTAGACTCCATTATATGAAAATTGTTGCAAAAAGTAATTTTAGCCTTGATGTTGGCATTTCTTAAGAATGGCTTCATAAATTATCAAAGATAATGTGGAATAACAGCTTTATTTCCATAACTGTGGCTAAAGTTGTTTGAAGTAGATTTTATCTTTTAGAGTTGTGGTGTATCAGAAGTATAGAGGACTCATAAACAATGTCATGCACACACAAATGCTTTTTAACCACCCTATTTTTAGACTCATTCACTTAATCATCGACGAGCAGTTCCAGGCCGTAAAAAACAGTTTGACATCCTTCTAGCTGAACACAAAGCTCGATCCAGGGAAAAAGAAGTTGCAAAAGACAAAGAGCATCCACCATCTGCAAGGGAAAGCTATCAGAGCCAGCCCACACCAGCACAAGACTCTCTGTCAGGATCTTCAGTGAACTCTGGGCAAGAATCTAAAGTAACATCTCCTGCAAAATCTAGACCACCAAATTCTGTACTTCCAAGGTAAGCAATTCTCCAGTGCAGAATGTTGCATTCCGATGGTGCTGTAAGAAATGTCATAGTCTGTCATACAGCTTATTTTATAAGCATTTGGTATTTCTTTAGGCTATTGCATGATAAAACATGTTAATGTAAGAGTTTTTCTTAGCAGTAGAAGATAGACCAAGTTTATATTAACCTTAATCAGTCAGTGGTAGCCCGTGATCTGATTGGGAATGGGGTGAGGAGTCGTGTCCACCCTCAGATGGGAATCTCGGACTAGCTGCATTTTTTGGATGAAATGGTCGGTAATAATTAGGAAAGTTTACATTCAAGTCATTTGGGCACATTTGGGAATAAAAGTCTTTTTACATGAATCAGGGCAGGTACTGGTGGTGAAATTCTCCACATTTATGTAGAATTTTTCTCTGCAAATACTTTACCAATTACATCAGTAGAATGTCTGTAAAAAAAAAAAGGTGTCATTTAGTGTTAAATGACAATGTAAGCAGCTAGCTCTTAAAACTACTGACTTGAAACTGTCCATAGTATGTCTTTCCTCATTTTGAAGATTTTTCTTATGAAGGACAAAGCCAGTTTTCAGACAGACAATGTGAATTTCTAAAGACATCTGTTTAGGAAAATTAATATGAGGTATCAGATCTACTGAATCTGCTTATCCTCTGGTAAACTTCCCGTATGTTTTGGTTGATTGGTTGGGGATTTTTTGGTACTAGTTTTGACTGGAGTAGGTAGAGCTAAACTAGTTGGTTTTGTTCATGTTTATTTTGTTTCACATTTCTGTTCTTTGCAGAAGCCTTGGTCAGGGTTGGGTGCCTATTTTGGGGCTTTTGTACTAAGATAGTCCCTATTTCAAAGAGATACTTGTTGTATTTGCTATCTCAGTCTTACAGAGACAGCCATTTCCAATGTCTTCTGTGTGTTCATCAAGCCGTAATGAAATTTTATTCATACAGTGGCAAAGGTGGGTCTTACAGGGTTTGAGTGAAAAGACAATGAAAGAATACCTGTAGATAAGTTGGTAAGAAGGCTGTGTAATTCCTGTAAAAGGAGTGACCTTACACAGTCCTTACAGAGAGGAGCACAGAAGGATGACAGCCAGACATTGTTTTCAGTAGGTGTTACGGTCAAAGAAACAAAACTGGAATGCGATCCAGCAAGGGTCAGCTGAAGAAATAGCAAAGGCAGTGGTATGTGAGGAGGATGATTTTAGCAGTCATACGTTGTGTGTGTACAATCTACAGTTCTGTTTCTGCTGCAGTGCCTCTGTTCTGTCGTCCTGTCTGTTTTTGCAAGCAGCCGTGCCAGAGGAAAGCCTCACTACTGCTCTGCTGGGAGCCAGCCAGCCTGCAGCTCTGCTGCTGGAAGAGGTTATGTGAGTGCTCCCTGCTCTGCTGAGGCAAAGCTTGCTGGTTTCACTGGAGGTGACTTGGCTTGACCTGGCTGGCTTTTCCTGAAGGCTGAGGAGCACTCGCGCAATCTATCCCTTGCAACAGCAACTGCAGCAGTTAATTCTAGCTGATGGACATTGTTGAGCAATCCCAGCTCAGTTCAGAAGAGGGCACCTGTCTTAGTGATTGCTGTGTGCTGATAGCATAAATTCATGAGACTGAAGATCTTCATAGTTTGCTCAATGCTGACATCTCCAACCTCAGAGGTCCACATACATACTTGGTTGTACAGACCGTAATTGAGAATCCTTTTCACTCCCACTTCTAATATGATTTGTTTCCAAGCTACGTTTGAAAGGCAAGGCACCATTGTGCCCTGTGGTACAAAGGCATTCCCACTTTGTTTTCTTGGATTTTAGACAAAGGTAAAGAAAACCTACCAGCTGTTAAGAGGTCCTCCCAGTTACTTCACTTACTAACCTAGCTGTAGAGGGTGTCAGCTAAATACTCTTACTATATTTAGCACACTAATTTCACTAGTATTTTGGTATGAAGTGAAGTTTCATAATGGAACCCTTGGGATCAATCAAGTAGCAGAGTAATAATGATGCAATGTAAGATTTTACACATCTGATTTTCGTTTGCGATTTTTAATACACTTTGCCACTCTCAAGATCCTAAACTCATCTTCATGGCAGATTTAAAATTTCAGGCAATACAAAGGTGCTTTTGCTGACATTAACTCAGTGATAACCCGTGATACATTTCTGACAAGGCCAAATGTCAGCTGTTCTGTATCTTTTACTCTCCTTCTTTACATGGTCATTTCTGGTATAATTTACTTTGACGCTTGACTCTGGCAGGTGGGTTTTCAGAGCCTTTGGACACTGATGACTTAAATGTATATTCTCCTTCTAGACCATCATCTGCAAATAGCATAAACAGCAACAGTTCTTCAAACCACAGTGGGTATGTACCAGAACTGCCACTGCCTTCCATGGGAGGAGATCTAACGAGCAGATTGTCCAGTGACGAAGGAGAAGCGGATGGAGCTGAAGAATCTGAGAAATTAGACTGTCATTTTTCTGGACACCATCCCAGACCTCTTGGGGTATGTGTCTGTCTCTGGCATGCCTTGCCGTTGTCCTTATGCAATTAGAGAGGGGAAGAAAAAAGAAGTAATTTAGTAAAAATTCTCACATTCTGAAACTGTATTCTAAAGAGAACAAATACATTTGACAGAAGATGGTATGGATGGGATAAGGTAGGAGGAGAAGACTTGGCAGGGCACGGGACAAACCTGCAACCTAGGTTGCAGGACAGGACGAGCAGCAGAAAATCAGAAGTTCTAGTTTTTAGATACTCCTCTCAGTAGACTGCAACTAGGGTGTAATTCTGCTAAACTGAGAAAAAATTGCATTGTTTTAAATGTGATACGAACAGATGATCTCTTTGTTGTTGTAGTTCTTAGGAAACTGTACCTTGCAGTTGGTTATAGTTCTGAAAATCATAGGGCAGCAAAGGGCTATTACAGTGCTTCGTTGATTTTTACAGCCTGGTTTGAAGCAGTAATTAAATATGATTTATGTGAGTGTATGTGGACTTAGAGGCTATTGCTTCATTTATCTAAAAATGGAAAGTCTAGAGCATGGCATAGCCCATCTGCTCTGGCTTAAGTAGGTGCTTCTCTGGCAGCTGGTTTTGTCGTTCTCCCATGTTAGTGAGAAATTTCATTGTAAGTAGTAAGAGCTGCCTTGTGGCATTATCTCTGCAGCGTGAATTTGTTTACACTGTACAAACCAAGAAACAATGGGAGAACTCTTCAACTTCTAAGCACTTGGTTCTCATCAAATTGAGCCAAGGAATAAAATTAATGAAGACTTCACTTAACGTGTGTTCCATATGATATGCAAAATGAAACGAACACTGTGAAAACTGTAGCATTGTCTATATTCCCTAGAGCAAAGGAGAGCTTGTTACTGTCAGACACCAGGAAAAAGTGTGAGCTGAACATAAAATGACTGTCAGATGAAATTCTGTATTTGGTTCTTACACAGAAAATAAGAATTATTCTAGTCCATATAGTACTGTGATACACAGTAACCTCCTGCTTCCTTGGTACTCTTGTGTCCAACCTCATTTTTGCTAGCTGCTTTTTTAAGAATTAAAAACTAAAGGCTCACTGTATGTGTGTCCACACAATTTAAAAAAATAATCTAAGTGCAGCCAGTTCTTGTACAGGCATCATCAGTGAGGCATGGCTGTCAATAGCCATTTTGGTTTAGGATCCTAGTTCTGTTTCAAGGCAGATCCCACTGACTCATCTGTTCTTTGAAATCTAAGCATCTCTCAACTGAAGCAGTTTCTGATAGTGCAACTGTTTTTAGTCCCTATCAACATGAAGTCAGAAAAGGGTGTAAATCACCTTCGGCATGGTTCATGCTAACTTGCTACATTTCCTATTGAGGTGGACTGTTTTCCTTGCATGGCCCCCCTCCCAGCGAGGTGGTAGTAATCAACGGGGAAAAGGCAGTAGCTTCTTAAACTGCCTCTTAGTGGTAACTGCTCTGTATCACTGGGAGGTGAGACTAATTTATCAACTTAGGTGGTGGTTTTAATTAACCTGTTTAACCTTGTCGTGAAACAGACAAGATAAACAGTAACAGTCACCACTCGCTGTCCATTGCTGAAAACTACTTTAAACAGCTACTTTTCTACTGCATCAGTAGCTTCTGCTCTCAGCCAGGATTTGTGTGACTTGGCCCCTGCATGATGGAGAGTTGTCTTGTTTTCTGAAGATGATTTATAACAGGTTTCTCTCCCACAACTAGGTGTTGCGGCGGTTCTCTACGTAATGTGAGATCAGTAAGACTGAATGAAGAAAGGGTAGATTCCTGATCATACTGTTTCAGTGTAGTAGGACTTTTCAGGAAGTTCTCCAGAGGAAGCGGTGCAAATACTCCTGAGCTCTGCAGAATTCTCAAAATATTTACTACTCCTCTAGATGATTGTCATACACTGTGAAGAGTGTATCCGATGCCCTGTTGTAGCGCAAATGCCATGGATGATAATTTATTTTTTTACTGAAATGTCACTGGTTTGTTTATTAAATAGATACTAAAGATGCTCCCATTGCACCTTTTTCCTCTTCAGTTATATTTTTATTCCTGTTACACAATTACGGGATTTAATGTGCACAGAACAGTGTAACTGTCATTCTGAGGCAGTAAGAGTATTATTAGCCAGAACTCCTTCCTTAACAGTACCTCAGCATTTATATTCTTTCCCTGTCACACGTAGGTACCTGATAGTAAACTGACTTGTTAGTTAAGTATGAAGGATACTTTACACTAAGCTGAAATATTATGCACGTATTTCATATCTCGTGCAAAAAGTACTTATGCTGCAGATAGTGAAAAACACCTTTTTAAAGGTGTTTAGTATGCCTGATACAAATTACAAAGGCGTTCCTTGATCTATAAATGAAAATTATTTTATAATGTAGAAATATTTTTTTATAAACAACATTGAAATATCTTTTCTTTCAGTTTTGTTCATATGGCAGTCGCTTAATGGGAAGAGGGTACTATGTCTTTGACAGAAGATGGGACCATTTTCGATTCGCACTAAACTCCATGGTAGAAAAACACTTGAACTCACAGATGTGGAAGTAAGTGGGATTTTTACACTTGGTGGGTAGTTTGACATTTTTAATTCTGTAAAACTTCTAAACTAAACACTCCATGGGAAGTGTTTGTGAAATTACCTCTGTATTGAGGCATAGCAGTGATACGAGTACAAATTTTCTCTTCTCTGATAAGGAATATGCAGCACAACAGAGCAATCTCCTATTCTGATGTAAATTTCTGCCAAATTTAGGACTTTTTTTTAGTCCTTCTGAATCTGGGGAGGAATAATTCAGTAGTTCTGTTAACATTACTTAAAAGCATTAAAGCTCAGTGTTTTCTGGGTTTGGAGATACATGTTGATATCATATCCTTTTATAACACACAGGTTAGATTTTGCCTAGATTTTTATACCTGTATCATGCACGCGCATCGCCATTCAGACTTGGCTCTGTAAGACTCATGCGTTGTAAGATGAGAAACTCAGAACACATTTGCCTGTGCGTAAGATGGAGTATGCTCGGTTTTTAGTCCATGGCGCCCTTACTGGCTTTGGGGTCTTAAAATTCTGATTATTACTCACTATTGAAGCACCTCTATATCACGTACGCAGGTTCCAAGCACTGTAGGCTTTGGTCACACAGATACATTAAAATGGACTGCACTTCTGCACTTCTAAAAAAGATGCTAGTTCTTGAAAAAAAAAATATTTGAAAAGCTCATGGCATCTGCAGATAGGATTGATTTTTTGGGGGTATTCTACTACAGAATATGCATTCTTCCAATGTAATGACACTAAAGTACAGTGTTTCATGTCACTGTTTATTATCAGGACTGTGTTATATTCATTGGATGCCAGCCATTAGATAAACAAGGTTTGGTTTTTATTTAAATATATTTTTGAAACACTAAAGCTTGGCTTGTCTGACTAACCTGGTAACTTGATGGTAACAGTGCTACTGTGCTGGGAGACATAGTTTGGAAATGGTTGGGTTTGCCGTAAAAGGGCCAGCGTCATGTCTGTTTAGAGACAGATCACGCTTGATCTGCAAAGGGCTCCTCTCTCCTGCTTTGTAAATTTGGCTGTTAACTAGTGTCTGTTGCCATCCACAAATAAAACTAATTTGGTTTCCTTAAATAGGAAGATTAAAACTTGTTATCTATTGGCTTGGTTTGTCAGGAGAAAAGGTACTCGGGCATCTGAGAAAACGTGCCACTAGTACCACTACTGTCATGAAAAACACAAATAACCTCTATAGCAGTTTTATGATACAAGAAATAAACAGGCCTCATCCTGCTCCCACTAAATCCAGTTGTAAATGTTTTCCCAAATGCTAGCTGTTTATGTCATCTCTAATATTTTAATGAATTCCACCCGTACTTACTTGTCTGTATAACACAGGAAGCTCACGGTGCTTAACCCCTATTGTACTCTTCTGTTGTGCTCAACCCTCCTCTGGACTGATCTTTTCCTGTCTTTCTCAGGCAGGGGTATGCATACAGCTGTTATTTTATAACTAGTGCTAGTGCAGCTCTGTAGCGGCGGCTTGTCCAGCTGAGACAAGGGGTAAAGGGATGCAGGGCCGTATTTTGAAAACGATAATGACATTTAAGCACACTTTATCCCTAGTTCTCAAAGTACTTACAAAGGTGGGTAAGAATTACTGGCCCTTCTTTAAAAATAAACTGAGGAACGGATCTGATAAGCAGCTTTGTTCGTGTAGCGAGTCACAGGCAGTAGGACTCCCTCATTTCTGGCTGCATGGACTGTATGTAATCCCTTATGTAATTGTGCCATAAACAGTGACACTGACAGTCTCCATAGGAAGAATACCAGGAGAGAACACTTGTAATTATGATTTGATTTGTGATAAAACAGTACACCCAGTTGCTTCTCTTTTATTGTACTTTGAGGGCAAGCGTAAACCTTTAAAAACCGAAAAGGCGTCAGTAGTGAGGATAACAAGGGCAGAGTTATGGTGATATACAGCTTCTTAACAAAGAGAAGTAGGATTAAACTGTGAATTAAATTTTAGTCTAAATAATGAGAAAAGCTCACATAATAATTTTCCAAGAGACATTATGGAAGTCTGGTTCTGTTAACGCTGGACTAGATGAAATAATAGAAGATGGTGGCTGAGTAGAAAGGAAGTTGAATACATTCTACTAACTTCAGAGGTAATATTATTATATTCTCAAAATAGTATTCAACTAGTTATTAAGCTTATCAAGCATTGTTTAATGCTCTGTCAATTTTTCAGTATCAGTGAAATTAATCAATAACTCACCTAGTTAATCCTGTCTAACCAGCTCTCAAATGAGCTGTTGGGAATAGCACTGCAGTGGGAGAGGGATGATCTTTTCTCCTTTCCTCTTTAAGCTCAGTGATAAAGTGCTTCACAAACCCCCAAACTGGCTCATTTACTACCCTCATCAGATCTAACCTGTGAGTTTAGGTTGATACTGAAACTGTTCCACAACTTGAGCTTTCAAGCCAAACATATGCAATGAATGAAACATAGTGACTAGAATGTTTATAGATCCTGCTGTCAGGCATTTTATTTGCATTTTTTAATTGTTTGGTAAAATAGGAGAGGGGAAAAGGAAATTAAACTTGTAATAAAGTGATTAAATTGTAACACCATGCACTTCGTTGCTACATGGGGCACTTGTGCTGAAGTGGAGCTCAGTTCTGGTTTAACGGAGTTACACAGTTTAGGGCTCATGTGCCATGACTATGCTGTGTAGTTCTTTACGTAATCATCTTGTTAGGTCTCTGCTGGCTCCACAGATTTAAAGTGCCTCATTTCAAAATTAATTTTTAGGAAAATACACTTCATGACCCAGCTTTCCCGAATCCTTACAGTATTAAAACACATGTGTTTTGGGTTTTGTTTGTATTAAATCCCAAAGAACCTCATAATAGAATTGCAAGTTTAAAAAGAGGGGAAAAAATCAGAAGTAAAAGCATTTTTTAGCTGTTTTAGAAGGCGGAGCTGATTTTGAACTGTGAATATTAAAATATGTGATTGGTAGAATAGGAATCAAAATTAGAATGAACTAGGTTTGCCTTTTTTTAATGAGTTGGTCCTTCCCAGAAATCATTTCCTATCTGCATTGTTCGGGTGGAATTTTTTATGTATCTAAAACTTTCTTTCTTTTCTGCCCCCCCCCCCCCCTTCTCTATTTAGGAAAATTCCTCCTGCGGCAGATAGTCCCATGCCTTCTCCAGCAGCACACGTCTCCACTCCTTTTCCAGCATCAGTCTTGCAGCCTTTCACCAACCCTAGTGCGGTGTATATTCCTTCAACACCTATCAGTTCGAGAATCACTTCTTCCTCTTACATAATGACATCAGCCATGTTATCAAATGCAGCCTTTGTGACAACGTCAGATACAAATTCCATTATGTCACACACTACAGCTTTCCCTCACGTGGCTGCAAGCCTAAGTATCATGGACTCAACTTTTAAGGCGCCATCAGCTGTGTCACCTGTGCCAGCAGTCATCCCTTCCCCATCCCACAAGCCATCCAAAACAAAAACCAGCAAATCCTCAAAAGTGAAAGACCTGTCATCTCGGAGTGATGAGTCTTCAAGTAACAAGAAGAAAAAGCCGCAGTCATCATCGTCATCATCCTCGTTATCTTTGCAGACATCTTCCTCGTCTTCATTTTCAGGGTCCCACAAAAAGAACTGTGTCCTGAACCCCAGTTCAACTTTGAACTCCTATCAGGCTACATCTTCCTATAACAGTATGTCTGTGCACAATACAAATAATGGAACAAGCCCACTCAGTGCCAAATCGGAGCCCTCAGGACGGACTTCATTATCAAGTAGTTCAACAGACTCAGTGAAACATATGAGCATGGTAGTAAGCAGTATTGACTCTTCTAATCTGTCTGTATCTTCTCTTGTGCACCACTCGGGGGACCACTCCCTGGGAGCACATAATGCAGTGTCTTCTCTACCCCTTTCTTTCGACAAATCAGAAGGAAAAAAACGTAAAAACTCTAGTTCTAGTAGCAAAGCCTGTAAAATCACTAAAATGCCTGGTATGAATAGTGTTCATAGAAAGAGCACTGCCAACCTTATTTCTGCGGTGCCAGATCCCACGAGCAGCTCCATCTCTCGGCAGGTAAGGGACTCTTCCAGTTATTTTTTTGCAGGGCATGTCTGACTTACTTGAAATATTTCATGCATTCTGAAAAGAAAATGTTTGCTTCAGATTGGTTTTCATCACACGGCTTACTTTCTAGGTTCATACAGAAACATATTTGTATTTGTTTTGTACCAATCGTAGAAAGATGCTTTGAGAGTTTAAAATATATATATAGGTATCTATACTTTCTTAAAATATTTTATGAGATTTTTTAAAATTCAATTAATAAAGCAGCCATTTGTATCTTTGAAAGTAAGATTGAATGTCCAGAATGGATACATAATTTTTAGAAATTAATTTTGGATCTTAATTCTTATCTCTGAAATAAATTGTGTCATTAAAACAGGAAGATAAGAGTCAGCATTTCTGTTTATTTCTTTTCCCAAACTTGTTGCTGATTCATCTTCTAACGTTATGCAAGTCTCCTCATTTCTCTTATGTAAAACACTTGCATCTACCTTTCCCTGTGGGGAGAGTCCGAGATGCCTGCCCTCAGGTGCTGTTTCCTGTTTGAAACCGGAAAAATTAAGAAATTAGAATCTCAACCAGATGACCTTTAGTGGACATTTGGTTATCTTTTTTAGTGTGCATGTGTTCAGAATATTGAAGTTGGTGCAACAGATAAGGTTACACGCTCTTACTTCATTGTCACTAGCAGTAGAGCTTTGACTTCTCCTTCAGTGATGCTATATAAAGACAAAAGTATATGTGAAGTAAAATTTGGTGGAAAACCACCAATGCCATCTTTGTAACGATTTACTGTTTCATTCTGCTACTGTGTCCAGTGCTGTGCAGTGCACAGAAAACAAAGCTTGGCCTTGGCCTCTGGAAGACAAAACCACAGCAAATAGAATACCTCAGAAAATCTAGAGAAGGTAGCTTAGGAGATTTTTTTTTTGTTGTTGTTGTTTGTTTGTTTCTGAACTGCTGTGAAACTCTCGTTTCCTAAGGATATCGCACATAAAATGGAATTTGGAAATGAAGAGGGTAAGATCTCAGGCAGGGCAATCCATAGGTAATAGCAGACAGAAATGGTAGGGGAAGAAGGGAATAAACGAATTCTGAAACTGCTATTCTGCAGACAGAATGTGAAGGTCTCAAAGAAGGGCTTAGCAGGTATATCTTCTCTTCCCTACTTTCAGCAGAGGTGCAACTGAGATTACTTGTTTGGCTTTTAAAAATGGGTAGTGGCATTGTCTTTCTGTTTTAAGCCTTTTAAATGCGTCCTGCAATCAGAACTAATCTTTAAGTCACTGAAGTGAGTGGGGGATACTGTAAATTCTTCATTGTCACACACCTGATTTTTGAAATATGTTTGTGTCCAAAAAGATTAAATTGCCCTGAGATATACGATCTCAAATGGAAAGAAAAAGTAAGTACAAATTGTTACTTTGGTACAAACATTGGTAGTAGGAAGTGGATTGTGTCCTCTTTTCACAGTACGTAGACTGTGTCTGTAGCTAGTGCAGCCTGAGGAGGTCTTACAGGTATACGCAGGAGGTTCCAAGTTCAAATTCTGACTCCCCTAGTGATGAAATCTGTTCCTGTGGGACATTCCTGTTCCAGTTTGTGATGTATTTCAGCATGTTGCACAGTAATGGAAGTAAATAAACCATGAAGAATCAAATTAGAGGTCTTTTCTGAATATTTGTAAATATGGGAGTAATACTGATAATTTT
Source organism: Morus bassanus (assembly GCA_031468815.1). Lineage (NCBI taxonomy): Eukaryota > Metazoa > Chordata > Aves > Suliformes > Sulidae > Morus > Morus bassanus. The sequence goes on from CM062571.1 coordinate 69,978,817, forward strand.
TCCTTAAGTAAAAGGTTAAATACGTGTAATGAGTGTAACGATACACAGATTTTTAAACATAATGTTTTTATGTACATGTACAGGTATACATGCATATATGCGTGTGTATATATGTAAAAGTTGGTCACACTTTCCCCTTATGCTGCTGGTCTTTGGAGCTGCACTGGTAATCAAAAACAGGAGGTAAAGTGGAGTTGATTGTATTTCAGATGTCTGGCTGGCAGCTAATTGTCTTTGTGGCAATGATACTGAATTGCATGCGATAACAAAATAGACATTTCCTACTGCTTATTTGTGCTATCAATAAATGAGATTCATACCCACTTAAGCATATGGGGCAAATAATATTACGTACTCTACATGTGAATTAAAACTCTGGAGAATACAACACTTGAAATCACCTTTAAGCTCTGCTGTTTTGACTCGCTGTCTTCTAGAAATGCAATCACAGTAAAAATACCACCAAAAAATTCAGTATTAGTTAAAATCTTGTTCCTATTCCCTGATGTAATTGGGCAAATTAAATTAAGAGAATAAGAACACAGAAGAAAAGCTCAAGTTGACTGGTGATAGGCTCAGGATTGGTTTTTCTTCTAATTTAATTCAAGTCTGACCTGGGTAGATAGCAACTGAAAGCGTTAACCATAGGGTTTTGAAGTATACTTTATTTTTAAAAGAAAAAAAGGGACTTATATCCTGGCCTCACCCTGACCCTTTTGAAATGGTGTTCCCATTGTTAAAGACCCAGCACAGCTGGGAATCTTTCTTTCTTATTTTCACGCAGTGCTGTAACTGTTCAGTCTGTCTGAATTACCCTTCTGTCCTGGAGCGCTGCCCTTCCAGCTCTGAGTGAAGACAGGATGGTAAAGCAGCTTGAAGCCGACGACAATGCGGCAAACTGTGTTTCTCCTTCCTTCATGTAGCAAGTCAGGCTGTTAGTCCTAGGAGCACTGAACAAATGAAGCCTAAAGAGGTGTAATAGTCCCTCTTGTGATTCTAGGATCTCAGCAAGTCACAGAATGGTAGGGGTTGGAAGGGACCTCTGGAGATCATCTCGTCCAACCCCCCTGCTTGAGCAGGCACACCTAGAGCAGGGGGCACAGGACCGTGTCCAGGTGGGTTTGGAATGTCTCCAGAGAAGGAGACCCCACAACCTCTCTGGGCAGCCTGTTCCACTGCTCCATCACACTCACAGTAAAGTTTTTTCTCATATTCAGGTGGAACTTCCTGTGCTCCAACTTGTGCCCGTTGCCCCCTGTCCTGTCGTTGGGCACCACTGAAAAGAGTCCGGCCCCATCCTCTTGACACCCAACCTTCAGATATTTATAAGTATTGATAAGATCCCCCCTCAGTCTTCTCTTCTTCAGGCTGAACAAACCCAGGTCTCTCAGCCTTTCCTCACAAGAGAGATGCTCCAGTCCCCTGATCATCTTGGTAGCTCTCCGCTGGACTTGCTCAGTCCTTCTTGAACTGGGGGGCCCAGAACTGAACACAGTACTCAAGTGTCAAGTCAATGTCTTAGTGGCTATTTTTCCATTTAAAAGATGGACATGTATTTTATTATGAAAGGATTTTATGAATATTATAATGGTGGATGTAGAGAAAAAAGGTTTGTCATGGTGTTCTGAATGGATAGGAAAGATGTTACGAGGTTGTGTATCTTTGGTCAAGGTTTGTATATTGAAGGAAAGCTTGATGTGGCATATTACTACCTAGAGAAGAACAGCTGTGGCATGCAAAACAGCAGGCTGAAGGGAACAGGGTAGGCAGAGGCCTCCTACCCTTTTAATTTTTGTGCGCCACGGGAGCTGCCTTCAGAATTGGCTGTAAATAAAAACTTTAAGCATTTCTTCTGGATAGAATGTGAATAAAGAACACTGTTTTAAACAGTCACTGTGAGAAAGGGCAGATACAGAGAGGGAGGCAGAGGCTACCTGAGGAATGGCAGGAAGGACCTGAGGGAACGGCAGGAAGATGTGCCGGGGAGGTTTAGGTTGGATATTAGGAGAAGGCTCTTCACCCAGAGGGTGGTGGAGCACTGGGACAGGCTCCCCAGGGAGGCAGTCATGGCACCAAGCCTGGCGATATTCAAGAAGCACTTGGACAACGCCCTCAGAGACACGGTGTGAATTTGGGGTTGTCCTGTGCTGGGAAAAGATTTGGACTTGATGATCCTTGTGGGTCCCTGCCAACTCAGGACATTCTATGATTCTATGATACCTTACACTATATACATGAAAGGGCAAAATAACAAATGACGTTGCAGGAGGGAAGGAGAAAACTATGATGTTGGTGAAAACCCTGCCAGCCAACGCCACAGCCCTATCTCTTCAGTAAGAAACTTGCACCTGCATTTCTCACTAAACAGAATTCTCTAACAGAAGATAGATCCTTGCTACCTCTCCATCAAATGATCAAAGCTGATGTTACTTGAAGTCCGCTGGCCTTGTGAATAACTATTCAAAATCCAGTCATCTGCCATTTGTGGGCAGGTGTCCATGGTTAATTTTTACCAGCCTTGGAGCCCCTGAGGAGCTGCTCCTCTGACTCAACAGCTGTCTCCCCTTTTGTGTCGCAACAGAAACATCTACACAATGTTTATGGGTCGTTGTAGAAGAACCTAAGACAGACTGCTCTTGCAGAGTGCTGTAATCTCTCACACGTGGAAGTATGCAGATTGAATATGGCAAGGTTTTAACTGAAGTACTTGTAAAATGTATGTTTGCGTACTATCGATTTGCACTCATCCCCAAAGAAATTCTCTGGTGCAGTAAATTGATACAATTGCAGATTTAAACCTCTGGAGTTTGATTCTTCTGGTTAATATTTGCTTTATTGAGCAATGATAAATGAAGACTCTATATGGAAGAAAATGGAATAACTTAGGGCATGCTGTGGTGGTTGGCCACTTGCTTTAAACTCCCCAGGAGTGGGGAAGGTCTGCTGGGGAGGAGTGAGCCTGAGCCCTCTGTGCGCTCTCAGCTGCTGACTAGCTGCGCCAAGTGACGCCAGTAACTGGAGTAACTAGTATTTCAGTCTAGAGAGGTGGGGTTTTACAATCTATATTCCACCCGTAACTGTTTCTTGTGTTGTTTTCTGACCTGTAATAGTATTTATGTGCCTTTTAAGAGTTTATTTAAAGTATACAGGCTCTGAGAGGTAATTATGATTCTATCTGAAGAAGTGTTTCTTCCGCAGCAGCAAAATACCTGTGTTCCAAATGCAAAGCAATTAGTGCCACTTTACACAGGAAAGGGAAGGCCATTACCAGCATCTGCATTCAACTGACAAATGTGCCTCTCACTACTGCTCAATTAATGTCTTTCAGATTGGAAAAAATAGCAGTGTAGCTTTGTCACAATCCAGTCCTTCGAGTACATCAAACCCCGTACACAACAGACAAGTAAGTTGCTTTAAAAAAAAAAAAAAAAAAAGGTGTACTTAAGTAGTCTGTAAGAGTTTTGAAATATTTCATGCTGTATAACCTTAAAGTACAATTTCCTTATGAATACAATTCTTTATGGAAGCTGTCTTTCGGTGAACTAATATTAGATTTCTCTTCTCACTTAATTTTTTTTCCAGCTGTTTCCCCCTCTGAGATTTATGACAAGTTCTCTGCTTCTTTTTCACCATCTGTAATATGCCTCAGGTTGGCTTACGTGCTGCTCACTGGCTGTTGCTTTGGTGACACAAACTCAGCAGCAGCAGAAACGGTCTGCGCAGGATCCAGCTCTGCTGATGTGGTTTTTCTGTCCAACTTCCCCTGCTGAGCGAGATGGCACAGCAGAGTCCCCGAACTGGCATAGAAGGGACGGCATTTAAAAACGGGCCAGGAGTGAAAGCAGCAAAGGCAGAGCAGAAACAGGACAGAGAAGACAGGGCACTTGACTATTCTAAAAAACTAATCTGAAAGCAAAACTAAGCTAAGCATAACCTGAATTCTTCTTAGACTGTGAGAAATCCTTAGCACTCCCACCATACCTGTTTATCACGCAGACGACTAGTCAGATAATTCAATTCTGTAACTCAGCTTTTTGTGAGGACAGGTTCTTGACCTGTGACCCAGCCCTCATCTGTCCGGAGGACTGATAGACTAGTTTATTTTTTTTAATATGGCCCCTACTGTTTGACTCTCCCAGTTGAGAATTCATTATTGAGATCCTTGGTATTAAAAGGTTTCCCACCTCAGCAAGGTGTAGTCACAAGTAAACAATAATTCCAGAGGATTTTGCTGTACAACCAGTCAGTATTTTAGAATTCTGTTACATTTTCCAGCTAAATTATACAGGAGTAGTTATTCCAAATGGCTGTGCTGCTTAGTTTCTGCTGTGTACATACAGCAAAAGAATAGGAATGATTGTAGTAGTGATAACCCACAACTGTATCCTCATTAAAATATTCTGAATCACTCGCATCTTGAGATGAACTGCCAAACAGTACATTTCTGGTTTTTCCCTCTCGGTGCTGAATGCAAAGCAGCATACATACGGAAGAACTACTCTGAAGGGGAAAAAAGTGGAAAGTTTCTTCATACTTCTAAGGACTGACATTTTCCTGTGTGAGAGGCTGTCAACCAACTGCCAGTAACAAACAAGGGATAAAGCTGTTCTGAAGTGCAGAACTGTTTTTGCTTTAACCTCCTGCTCCTGTGTCACTATAAAATACACAGGACCTGAGGAGCAGAGCTTGTTGGGTCCTGTTGCCTAGATCCCATGGGGAAAACCTAACAGTACAAAACATTAATTTTGTGGCAGCCTTATGTAAACAGAGGCTATTGCTGAGCTTTTCAGCCGCCTGTTTCCGTAACTTCATCAAAAATAGAAGTAAGTGCCTGCTTGTTTTAAGCCCCATGAAATCTTTATTGTTAAAAATATGTTTCTGTCAGTTTGGTAGTTGAATATGGAGCTCACAATACAAATAAGAAGGAAAATCAAGATGTATTAAGTTTTGTTAAACTTTTTTTTTCTTTAAACTCTAACACAGGATTTTAGTGTTTGGAAGCATGAATAATGATTACCTATCTAATGACTGCTTGTCACTGTCAAAATAAATCTCAGCTGCTTTGTTGACAGCTTTCATCTCCTATCTAGCAACTGAAGAGTCACTGAATAGAATTTTAGTCTTAAACTGCGCTATAATATTTCTTTATAAAGGTGTTATTAATTAGGTCACAATAAGTGGATCTGCAAATATCTGCTGTGGCAGTAAAGATATTACTGGGGGAACCTGAGCTCTCTTGTTTTTAATGTTAGTGCTGTTACAACCATGATAATCAGGGAGTCCAAGTGAAGCAAGGTCTGTAGGCAGAGACAATCGCTGCTCTACACTGGGTTTTATCGGTGGCAAAAACAGGCAAGTTTTCATGAATACAAGTCAGAACAACAGACTTTCAACAATGCAGTTTGAAGTAGAACGGCAGCCGTCAACCTAAATGTGAACACAGAGCAGTTACTCGGGACTTCCTCCACTGTGTTACCTGGTCAGGCAGCCTGTCGGGCTTGTCTGCTGGTGCAGAGGGAGAGTTAGAAGGGAGGAGAAGATTGCTCTTTCTCAAGAGAAGGGAGAAGGGTCCTTAGCGTGGGCTTCCGTGCCTGGTTGAGAATGAGGCATTTGGGAAATTGCGGCAGGCTGTAAAAACCCTGTCTCGTTTGAACCTACAGTCGCTGCGTGCAGTCCTCCCGAGACAGCTAGCTTCCCCACTCACCTTGTGACGGTGTCCAGTCGGAGCTGAGAGGACATGCAGAAGTGCTGGCAAAGTCACCAGCCACCGATAACTGGGTGTTTCCCCTTACTGAGTTGTGAGATAAAGGTGCCCTGCGGTTGTTTTGATTTCACACGAGTAGTTTCTTTTGGTCTTTTCTACATTTGTTGAAGTACACTGTGCTGTCGGGTGCTCCTGCGGGGGACTGGAGGCTGTGAGGCTAACTGTGGTGGGCCTGTCTGCTCTCTCCCATCGCATTAAACGTGGCCAGGTTAAACTCAAGACAAGTTGTTGGCAATTCGTGTTTAATTTGAATGTTGCTGCATCTATTTGAGACCTGAACAGGGGCTTGTGTACATGAAAGCATGCCTGTTTTTCCAACTATTGTTGCTTTAATAAAAAAATACTACTATTCCCTACAAAACCTACTTAGTTTTTAACAAATGTTTATGGAATGGCAGTTTCACAGTCGAATTATTTGTGCCTGTTAATACAAATTATGTATTAAAAGCTTGTTTTCTTCAGATTTTACCTTGTTCTAGGTTTATAACTAATCAAGTGTTTTTGTCTTCATAGTGTTTTTAGGTGCCTGAATGTGTTAACACTTCAAGACCTCAGTATGCGGTGGTTTTTAAATACTGAGTAACTAGATCGGTTTATTAAGGGAAGGTGACAACGTGTATGCTGTGTGGGGGATTCCTTGTGCATGAAAACATGCTGTGTAGAGGAAAACATTCCTCAGAATTGTCATCTAATTGCTGCTTTTTATTTGTAATGATACACCAAGTTAATGAATGTGAGATTCACCAAAGCTCACTAAAATCAGACAGTCCCAAAAGGAAATATGCTGTTTATTCAAAGCAGTTCCTTTTCGTAAAGGTCTAACATAATCAGCAAACAGGGAGGGAATTTAGTTCAGGTACTTGAAACAAATTCCTGCTTTGAGTTCTGTCGGACGCAGATGTTGTTAAAGTGTTGTATGCTGAAAGACATTTTGTGATTTTGAACCTGGCTCTGGTTTCTCTTTTAGAAGACATCAAACCGGACTGGTAGAATAAGGACTCTTCCGTAACAAGGAAAAGGAACCAGCCTATAATCTCTAGCTCTCAGCAGCCCTACTCCACAGGGTTTTTCTTTTCTATGTCCTGCAGGTGGATTTAACCTTTTATGAATTTGTGGTTTTAAAGAGAATTAAATTTACAGAAAACTGTAATAGTGATTTGTTTAGTTTTTCACTTGTATTTGCCACTGATCTGTGCGTTCTGCTTGGTTATGTTTCATGCCTTTCAAAGCTGTTAGCGTTGCAATGCTCCCTTTGTTTCCTTACCAGAACACAGCGGACATTCCAAAAAAAAAAAAAAATTCAGATCATGATTTGAATTTATTTAAAGGATCTCCAAATTTTTTCATTAAATAAAAATTACAGTAATTCTGTATTTAAGCTTGTCCTATGGATAAAAATTGAGTGCATTTCTTAGTAATTTGCAAACAGCTGGGGCACTGCAACTTTAGGGACTAATCCTGACTGGTGCTCTGTACCTCCAACATTTAATAATTTCAGAGGGAATTCGGAGTGTTCAGCCTCTTCCGGGATCAGGCTCTTAAGGAATCTATACTTCAATCAATGCATAGAGGAATTTTGCACCAAACTGTAATTAATGTTATCAGGGGCTCAATGGGTAAAACCCCCGTATCTTGGTGGGTTTCTAGACTCTTAAGACCACAGCACTTGATAACTTCAGTAAACGGTTTGGGTTTGCAAGGACAGGAGTTGAGCAGATTGGCTTGCATTAATAGAATTGCACTGACAGTGTTTCTTATAGGATTACTGTATAATTTTTTAATAAAATATAGATTTTATAATCAGGAAGCCAATACTAGGTACTGGAACAATAGTACAGAGGAGTTAATTTTTATTTCTACAGTGTTAAAAGTGCACTTATATGCTGGTTTATTTACATCTTGGGGAAAGGCGAGAGACTGCAAATAGGGAGATTATTACTACTTTCTTTTTTAAAAAAAGAAGGCTTAAGGCAAATTTTAAGACTAAAAATGTTTAAGCAATTATAAACAAGGCTAGACCCTTTGAAAAAAGTTTAGAAATATTCTTAAAATAAATTTTTATAGTGTTAATTTTGTAATAATTTATGTTTTGCTATACTTCAGAGCTAACTGACCGGTATAGTTTCAGAAACAGTATGAAACTTAGGAAAGTTTAAGCAATGTTTATATTTTTAAAATGTTCTTTGAATTATGTTTTTATTGTACATTTCTTCAGACTGAAAAATGTGTACATATCTTTGTTATTTTTGCACAATTTTTGTCTTGTTCAGTTTTAGGAGCAGTACTATGTTGATTTTTTTAATTTATTTTGAGTTATAAAACTGCAGGAGTTTAAAAATCTCAGTAACAAAGTCATCCTCTGTAATCAATGAACTGCTATTTCTAGTTGTTGAGGGAAGACAGTGGTTGTGAGATTCAGTGGTTGCTTCTGAGAAATAATGCTAATCAGTGACTGAAGGAGCAATTTTGTAGTTTTAGGAAGCTTTAGCTCTTTCCATGCATCTTTTAATTGGAAAGCTGGAATATGGAGCCTGTCCTTTGAATGCTGCTTAAATTTTTTTTTTCAACTGGCTTACACCTGACAGCATTTCAGTAAAGTTAAGCGCCAAGTAAAATCCCACAGTGTTCTTTCATCATCAAAGAATCATTATTTAATTCTCCGTATCAAAAATTTCAGCCTGAAAAGTGAAATGGCAGTAAACATTTGGAAAAAATGGATACAAACTGGACCAGCCTATAATGCATCATTAGTGTAGCATTCACTCGGTAGTTCTTTTTCTTCCCCATTTGCCTGAAAATCTTGTGATTTGTTTCCAGCAATAGAGGCTCAGAAGCTTTGGTTGTTACACATACGCAATGCATAGGCCCGTCAGCCATAAAAAGCGACTTGGATAACTTGTATGCCTTCTTTTGTATCGATGTAACAATTGTAAATAGTGCTGATCAACCTTTGTAGAGAATAGTTTATACAGCATATTCTATTATTGCTGATTCTCAGTGAACTATTGTTTTAAAAAAAAAGAAGAAAAAAAGAAATTTTTCTATTTACACCTTATATTTTGTTATGCTGTTGACCCATGGCACTTTAACAAAACTCTGTGGGTTTTGCATAGCTGGTCAGTCATGGGATATATTAAATAACTGTTGTTGCACAGAAATGAATTTGCACCTGCTATATTGTGCTTTCCTACTACAGATTTTAGAACCTTTTCCAGAAGACTTTTGAAGAAAGCATGTCCAATCATTCTAAGAAAAAAAAATGCCATACTTGTACAGCCAATTTCTTTTCTACAATCCATATTTTGTAACACTAAGTATTTTCATTCTTTGTCCTGCACCTTTATGTATTAGCAGTATCAAATAGAATTCATTCCATGCTTGTGATAATTGTAAGCAGAATAAATGTCTAAAGTAGGTGTAAATAGTAAATTCTATGGCTTACAGTTTAAAAAAGGAAAAACAGAACAAACGTATCTGATTGATACTGCCATGGTTCAACACCGGGCCTGGAGATATTCTCTAGTGAGCGATTGTATTTTTTGTTTTTTGCTTTATTATTATTATTTTTTTTTTTGTAACATGGCTTTGTAAATAAAATAATTTATATGTTTGTAAGAAACAGATGGGTTTTGTCATTATTTATCTTTGCAAAGCAAAGATGGTATGTGTTCCAAGACTGCCCTTTTTCTTCCTGGAGGCTGAAATACACTGTGCGGACAGCCAGCACTGAGAATTCGACTGGTGGTTCAAAAGATCTGCCCAGCTCCCGGTACAGGGCTGGACTGCTCTGGGATTATCTTTGGCATTCGTGTCTAAAATATTTCTGTATTTACATGTCAGGACACGTGTGACAACCAGCTACTAAGGTTTTTGCACTGATAAATCATTTTTAAATTCCTTTGCTCAGCTGAATGCATTTTGTCATTCCTTATCAGTGTAAGAATTAACTTTGCTTGAGCCACTAGATTTAGGAATTCTCACTTCAATGGGCAGTACAAATTTATAACCAGTCTTTTTATACCTGTTAATAGTAAAAATGCAACTTTTATCTAGGCATCAAGATTGTTCTGTGTAAAGCCTGTTCCAATTACAGATCAAATGAGACTGACATTGTTCGTTGGCTTGTCAGCTCTGCAGAGAGGATTGCAGTCGTCTTTCTCGCAGCAAACCTCTTCTGCAAATCTGAGGAAGATGCACGTTTTTACGGTCCTTTTATGTATATCTGGAAACTCAGCCTTGGAGATACTGTAGGGAAGATGCTCACAATTATGGTATGATCTTTGTTAAAAGCAAGAAATTTGGACTGCAAACTGTGTTTTTGTATGCATCCACTCAGAACTGGCAGAGGAGGTGAAGCTGGCCTGCGTTACAGGAAACCGTAATCGAAGGAGGAAAATTTTACCCTCTAGGTAAACAGCTTTTTGTGTCATGTCTTGCATGTTCTGATGCATGTGGCAAAAGGTAATCCCAAACTTCCTCTTTACTGTCCAATTTGTGCCTTGGTCTGAGCTGCTTATATTTTGAAAACTTCTTTTTTTTTAATCTTGACTTTATCTTTTCTAGTATAGAAAAACTGAACATCGTGAAGTAACAGTAGATACAGAAGTTTCATCTGATGGAGGGTGATCCCCATGCATGGCTGAAGAGTGACATTGTGGTTGTAAGATGCTTTGCCATTTCCAGCAGCCATTAGAAATTAAAGCCACAGAGAAGAAAATGGGATGTTGCAGCCATGAGTTATTAGTTGCTTGCCATCATTGCCCATGGCCAGCAAAGGCTGAAGACCACTAAATTTATTTTCCAAATATGACTGAGTCATTTCTTAGCACTCGCAGGTTCATTAGAATGATTTACAAGCTGTTCTCTATTTGGAGTTGTTTCCCCCACCCTTTTTTTGGTTATGCAACAAGTATTTTGCTTGTAGCAGTACTCTCTTGCTTGTATTATCTAATGTGCTCTAAATACCACCAGTTTCTGAGGGAAGCAGATCACACTGTGGCTTTTTTAGTCATTGCACTCTAGTTTTTATGCTTCTGTTTTTACCACAGAAATATTTATTTTAGAAGAAAGTCGTTGCTGTCTGCAACCAGTATCGGTTTTACTCTTCCAAATCTGTCAGGATTCACAACTGGAAGAAATGCCAAACACTGATTCCAGAAGTATTTGGAGGAGTTTCAGACAACAGATTCAGACTTCGGAACACAAGAATGTTTATTTCATGCAAATTTTTATGCTGTTTTGCTCCTTGAGTACCTCTTGAAAGCCGCTACGCAAAACAAGTACAGACCTCTTTTAAAATGTACTTTCCTAAGTAGAAGCAAGATAAAGCTCATAATTCAGCAGCAAGTCCCTGTTTGCCCTTTGACTGGAGAATCCCTGGGAGATGGCACGCATGCTCTTGTTCTCATTTTGTAACGCATCACAAATGACATGGGCAGGATTCTTCTGTGTGTGTTTTTTTGTTGTTTATGGCTGACGTGCAGAAATATTTAGACCTAGTCTGTACTCTGTTCTCCCTACAGAACAGAGAAGGGAAGCTTTTTATTTTGCCAGAAGTAACAATCAGGATCCAGGAGAACTTGATTTGAGGGTAGGAACACCGGTAGGGATTTGAGATGGTACACAACATTCAGCTGCCCCTTTGCAGATTTCCCAAACCTGAAAGATTTAGCTCTGAAATTTAATCTGGGTGTAACTTGGAGCACTTAACTAACGTGGTTGATGTGACACCACAAGAGACTAGTTTTTCAGAAAAGTTGTCTAGCATGAACAATGTATTTTACAGAATGCTAGAGGTATAAAGGCCTGTTGGTGTAAATACAGTGAATGGCCTGATGGACTCATGAGTGCAACCCTGTGAGCCCTGTGTTTGTGTCAGCGGTTTCCAGCCTGGCCCCTACTGAGGCAGAGGAAGGTCTGGTGACAGTGCGCATCACTGTGGAGGAGAAACCATCATCCCTTCCCAGTGGCAAATCTACTCAGTGCCGGTGTGGAGAGCTGTGTCAAGGGTGAGTAGACAGGTCAATGGAAAGGGATGGCTCGGGCTCAATCATTTAGCCTTTCCCACCACAGACGCGGAATATGTAGGCCTGTCGCCTTAGTTCTGAAGATACTCTCAACAGCCTGCTCAAGAAACTTTCCCTCCTGGCCAGCTCCACTCTTAAGTTGCAACTATTTGCCTTCCTTTTTCTTTAGTTTTCTCTTATTTTGACCCATAATCAGTTGGGAGAGGTTGTGGTATGTTTGGTGGGGGGAGCGGGGTGGTGTTTTGGTTTGGGTTTGGGTTTGGTTTTTTGGTTTTTTGTTTTTTGGTTTTTGGTTGTTTTTTTTTTTTTTAATCTTGCCTTGAGTTACTCCTTCCTTGTTAATTCTTTTTAGGATTTGTGTTTGGACCACATAGCCTGAACAGTAATACCAATACGCTGGGCTTGCTGCTTCATTATCAAGGACACGCCAAGAAAGTGCAGAAAGCTGTTTTTTATTTGTGTTATTTTGCAGAGTGCTTCCAAGGCCTTACAGCTTCACACCCTGAGCATGGATGCTTCCCAAGAAAGAAAACATTCAAAGGGAAAAGCTCCATTTGTGCTCCTTAACCTAGAACAAGCGGAGTGCATGTTTGCTCCTGGAGTACATAACAGGCTCGGTGTTGGGCCTTTCATTCCTAACAGACAATTCTCAAATGCCTCTTCTGCTTTGCCCCTAGCATATTACTGGGCCACTCGCTCCCATGACCTCCACTATTGACCTTCCAGTGCCAAACTACTTTCATCTGCAGTTAAATGCCAATGAAGCCTGGAAGATACTAGCTTCTCCATCTTGAGCTTCTGTCCAGGGCCTTCAGGCCCAGACTGGCCTTCAAAATCCTTTATGTGGTTGCCAAGAAAGGAAAAGAGGAGAAGAAATTGAAGCACAAAGTGAGTGAGTGAGCACTGTAATGAACCTCTGGCTCCAACTCACCACTTGCCCCAACTTAGGGGGACATAACAGCAGCCCGCCAACATCTATGAGGAGGTCACTAGGAGATCAGAGCCAGAGCCTTCAGTGCTGCATAGTTGGGGGGCAAGAAACAATGAATGTTAAGTTGACACAAAGGAGGTTCAGACTGGATACAAGGAAAGATCTTCCTGCCATGGAGACAGTCAGGCGTTAGAACAAGTTGCTCAGAGAGGTAGGTGCAATCTCCAACTTCCGAGATTTCAAACCCAAACTGGATAAAGCTCTGAGCAACCTGGTCTGACCTCAGAGCTGACCCTGCTCTGAGCCGGAAGCTGGACTACAGACCTTTTGTCCTATGATGCTGATGTGAAGAAAGCAATAATGATGATCTAACTGCTCTCTCAAGGACTCATCTTGTAGGGTCATTTTCTTAGAAATGCTCCCTTGGGCCTCCTTAGGGTAGTTTCCTGATACCAAACCCTCTTCATTGCTTGGTCTTTGTTATTCCTTAACCAGCTTTTTTTGGTAGCTGTAATTCCCACTTAGCGCTGGTGACAGACAAGACCTTATCGTTGGCCTTTCTCACTCTACTATGTCTTTCCTGGAGAGGTATTTCTCTGGATTTTTTCCAAATGTCCCTGAGATATACCACAGAGTTTCCTTTGAGTCACTTTATCTGCTTTGTTTCTAAGCATAGGATGAAGCAGAGAAGCTACTGTCCACTCTAACAAGTCTTGGCTTTTTATGTTCACGGAACCTAGCACCTCAGATGTTCTCCAAGAATGTTACTCTCCTAAGGAATCGTGAACATCTTTACACTAAGAATGGCTAACTGTGTAACAGACTAGATGGCGTTATTTTCTAAACCTACTATCGCAGTAATCAGTACATTCTCTATTATAGCACATGCACTGTTGCAGCTTATATGAAAAGCATGTCTATTCTTGACAGCTGTGGGAAACCATCTACACTGACAGTGACCTCCACCAAAAGTTGATGCATCCAGAAAAAATTCAGACTCTGGGGAGTCAGAGAAACTAAGGCGATGGAGATGGATCTCTGATCTCCGCCACCCTGTGTAGTGTGAACTTGCTCTACCAATACTGCTAGAATAAAAGTATCTGTGGTCTTAAAAGCTATGGGCTCAGAGCCACAGTTAAACAGACAAATATACTATTTATCTCAAAGAATGAAGGCTCCTGCTAAGTATCTTCTTTTTTGTCCTTTGCCTTCAGCAAAAGTCCCACTGTACTTCTAGGAAATCAATTTCTTGGGTTTTCAGTCAGCTGGGAAGGGGCCGGTTCTGTAAGAGAGCGAAGTTTTCTGATATTAAACTACCCTTTTTTTGTGACCTATTTTTACTTCTCTTTGACTCAGAAACAGTAACGGGAAGTATTTTTCTAATTCCTGATACTTAATTTTTCTTAGTATATGATTTTTGATGGCAGGTTTAGTCTTTATTTTGCAGTTGCTGAAGAAAAAAAAAACCCAAACTAAAACCCATCCACAGCTCAGCCTTAAAACCGCAGGCTCTTGTTCTTGGAGAGGGGACTGGAGTGGCAACATGGTGGAGGCACAAGTGATCCAGGCTACTTCTGTACTACATGAAGGGCAATTTCTTGACAGAAGTGCTCAGGAAGCTGAGCCTGGCTATGCCAAACATGCTACTCACACATAAGGAAGGGCTGGCTGGGAACATTGACATTGGTGGCAGCCTTCGCAGCAGCGACTACAAGATAGCAAAGCTTAAGATTCTGAGGGAAGTGAGGAAGATAAATAGTTGAACTGCAACCCTGAAATTCAGGAGCAGACTTTGTCTCCTGCAGACATTTTGTTGGCAGAATCCCACAGAAGACTGCCCTGAAAGGCCCAGGGGAGCTAGCTGAAGCACAACAGTCCATTCTGACACGCAGGAAGTTGAGCAGACATGGGAGAAGGCCAGCGTGGCTGAATGTGGGGAACTCCTGACTGAAATCAAATCCAAAAGGCGAGTATACAGACTGTGGAAGCAGGGGTGGGCTACCCTGGAGGAATACAGAAATGCTGCCTAGGCATGCTGAAGCAGAACTAGGAAAGCCAAAGCTCAGCTGGAGTCAGAATTAGTGAGGGATGTGAAGGGCCCTTTCTGTATATTAACGTGGAAGGAAGGCTAAGGAAAGTGTGGGGTGGATAACTCATGACAAAGGACATGGAAATGACTGAGGTACGCTCAGTGCTGCCTTTGCTTCAGGTTTTAACTGCAGAACTCTGTGCTCAGATCTTCAGGCAGAGTCTGGGGAATGAGGTACTACCCACATAAGAGGAAGCTTTGACATAAGGACTACTTACCCTGGATCTATACCAGTCTTTGGAGTAAGCTGGGCAGGATTCAAGGATGCAGGCTGCCATCATTACCAGGCTGCCATCATCCTTGAAAGAGCAGGGTGAACAGGGTACATGGTTTCTAAGGACTGGAAAAAAGCAAATGAAATGCCCATGTTCAAGAAAGACCCAGGGAACTACAGGCTGCTCAGCCCAACCTCAGTCCCAGGCAGATTACGGAACAAACGCTCCTGGAAGCCATGTCCAGACACCATGGATTTACCAAAGGGCAACCATGCCTGACCAACCTGCATGCCTTCTGTGATGAAAAGACTGCCTTCGGGTCCTGACCAGAGAGCAGTGAGTGTTGTTTACTTTGACCTTAGCACGGCTTTTGGCACCGTCTGCTTTTATATTATTACAATAAATTGAAGACATATGGATTCAAGGAGTGGACTGTGAGGTGGGTGGAAAAGCGTCCTGACAGCAGGGCTCAGAGGGCTGAGGTCAGCCGTTTGAAATCCGGTGGGTTGGTTGTTACTAGTAATGTGCCTCAGGGGTTAATACTGAGCCAAATAATGCTGAAGGGTTTCATGAACATCCTGGATGTTGGGATGGGTTGCAAATTCATGGATAACAAGAAATTGGGGGGTAGGGGGTAGGATACGGCAGGGGCAGGGCTGTTCTTCAGAGGGACCTCAACAGCCTAGAAAATTAGGCTGACAGGAACCTCATTAGGTTCGACAAAGGCAAACGCAGAGTCCTACCCCTGGGAGGGAGGCATAACCCCATGTCATTGAACAAGCTGGGTGCTGACTGGCAAGAAAGCAACTTTGCAGGAAAAGGGGCCAGCAGACAAGCTGAACGTGAGTCAGTAGTGGGCTCCTTGGGTGCTGAGAGCTAACCACAGCCTGAGCCGCAGCAGTAATGTCAGGGGGAACTGATTGTCACCATCTGTTGTGGCACTTGTGAGACTGCATCTGCAGAACTGTGTCCAGTTTGGGCCTCCACCATACAAGGTGCAGCATGCATACTGAAGTGAGTCCAGTGGAGTGCTACTAAGATGATTAGTAGCTGAAGCATATGATGTATAAGGATATGCTAAAAATATTTTTTTCAGTTTTAGGACACGAAGATTAAGGGGCAGGGAGAGGGGTCTGAGTGCTGTCTTCAGCTGGAAGATGGGTGATTGTGCAAAAGATGGAGCCAGACTCTTCCTGGTGGTGCACAGCAAAATGGCAAGAAGCAATAGGCAAGGTACAGCCAGGGGAATTCTGATCAGACACAAAGCTAAAATTCTTTGCAATGTAGTTGAGCACTGTAACAGGGACCAAGCAATGTTGTGGAATCTCCATCTTGGAGACTGTAAAAACTGAACTGGACAAGGCTGTGAATGACCTGATCTCAACTTCAAAATTAGCCCACTTTGCGGGGGGGGAGGTGACCACACAATCTCCAGAGGTCCATTCCAATCTAAATTATTCTGCAGTTCTATACAGTAAGAAACGGAAAAAAAAAAAAAAAAAAAGACAGGGTTCTGGCTGTTGAGATAATTAATACCCAGAAGCTTAATATTTCTGCTGTTAAGCACTTTCCATTATAGCTCTATAGTGTAAAGTCCCCTGGTGAGGAACTCGCCTGTACCTTGCAAGTCCCTGAGGGTAGACAATGGAAGGGTGCAGTGGAGCTCCTCCAAAGCAGCTACAGAAATGGCAGGCCCCACGCACTACAGCTCCACCCTGCGCTCCCTAACACGGAGTGCTTTCAGATGTCCAGGTTGAGGAGGAGCAGAGGCGGGTAAAGCATTAAAGGAGCTGCTACGCACAGTAAGCGTATGGCAGACCTAGGCATCTTTCCCAGCCCTTACTGCTCCTGTCTCTTCCCACAGCCCTAGACTTCAGTTTTCTGCACTCCCATTTGGATGAACGTGTCCATCTGCCTGTTTTCCTCAGCAGGACAAATGCTTGTGCTGCAACCAGCTTCGTGTCTGACATGCAGTCCCTGTTCCTCTTCGTTACAACCCTTAAGACTCCTGGTAGTCTATTTAGTCCTATGTAATTAGATAAAAGGCTCAAGTTATTAAAGATATTCTGCAAAAGGCTCTGCTTCTGTCACAACAGGTATTAAGTCTTTCAACCAAATTCAATTTTAAGTAATCAGGACATTTTAAACACATGAAAAATAGATTTGGTCCTTGAGTTCTTGATAAAAACTCAATTAGCAGCATCTCTGTAACGGAACCAGAAAACTTTCAGATGTTTGCCAAATCCTGTTTTTCTTAGTCACCAGAAGTTCAATTTCTCTTAAAATAGTCCATGTGAGCTTCTCACAAATTGTCCTAAACTATGATACTTTTAGGACTCATATATATAGAGCTGATGTATCATTGTACGAACCGAGGATAATAAATTCCCTACATGATGCATTATCAGAACATTTTTTTTTTCAAGGAAATAAATTGTTTTCTTAACAGTGAAATGAAATAATAATAATAAAAAAAAAAATCCTAGTTGTAAATAAAATTGGGGTTTGCTCTGTTTAGTGATTTTTGAACCATTCCTCAGAGAAACATACTTCAACCTCTAATTCTTGTGCTTATTCTTAAAATTTCAGCCCTCAACTTATGTGTTTCATACCTGTTATCTCTGTTGACCACTAAAGGAGAAACTTCCTTTGCCAAATGCTGTTTTCCCCGCCCCAAACACTGACTTACCTACCTTTCTCTCCAGTCTTTCTTTTGCTCCCTCCTTTCCAGTCAATCATCCTATTCTTAGGGTCTCGTTTTCACAAAAACATTTCCCATGTCTTTATTTCTCTTCTGCTGGCCAGCTCAGTCTCTTGTTTGTACCTCTCCGCACATCACTCTACACTTTCTCCCATCACTCTTCTTCGGGAGGAAAAAACTTTGCTGCCACTTTGCAAACTCCATTAAAAGATGTAGAAAAGTCAAATGCAGGAATGGGTTCAGTAACTATGAATTGTATTCCTTAGGAAAGGGAGGTTTCCATCACTGCCCGGTAGTAGCGTTGTTATGAACCTACAGTTCCTCTAGCCCTAATTAAGGCTTGAAGCACCTAGCATAATCAGTTTAAAATGCTAAAGAATATAGAGAGAGCATGGCTGTACAATCTCTGCCGTTTTGCATGCTGCCTTTCTCCCACTCTAAGAAAAAAAAAAAAAGGTGAATTCTATTAGTGTCTTGTGATATTTTTGTTTTGGCAACTAGTTAAATATAGATAGTGCTAGACTTTTTACGGGAAAACCATTTTTTTTTCTTTGCTATATGCTCATTTATCATTGTCTATTTTCATTTGCTGGCAGATGGTTATGTCTTTGTAGATTTCTTTGAATTTTTTTTTTTTTTTTTTTTTTTTTTAGTGGGACACTTGATTACCTTTCTCCTATTCACATTGGGTAGTAGAATAAAAAGGTTCTTTGACGGCTCTTCTCTGTTTGCACAGGCTATGCCGCAAACTTCAATGACGATTTAGAAATGTAACCTTTCTTACTCGTGGTTGCTAATCACTGATTTTGCTTATCATACGGTATCGAGCACGCATTCCCCCGTTCCACTAGGTGGCATCTGGACATTTTGCTATCCTCCCGCATTTGCTGGGATCAACCAAGACCAGCTTCACCGAGGGAGCCCAGCTAGTGTATGGGAGAGAGCAAAAGGTGCGTTACCGCATGTGGCAGAAAACGCGGCTGAAACTGAGAAGCCTTGCGTGACTGTTCAAAACAACAGCGTGTAATTTGCGCTCCCCGTGAATTAATGCAGCTGCGGCACGCGCTAGTAACTTGGTTGGAAGCAATGCTTTTCCTGTTCTCCCGCTAACGTGACGACAGCCATGCGAACGGATCTTCGCTTCCCGCCTCCTCCCCGCTCAAGCAGCGGCCGCGCAGCCAGCGAAGCCTCCGACCGCCGCCTCCCTCCGCCTGCCGCTGCCCCCCCTCCCGCCCGGCCCCTCCTGCGGCGCCTTCCCCGAGGCCGCTCCTCCTCCTCCTCCTCCTCCTCCTCCTCCTGCGTGCAGGACCAGCGCCCCTCGCCCGCTCCGGCCCCGCCGCTCTCCCCGCCTCGGCCCGGCCCCGCCTCGCCTCGCCTCACGGCGGGGCGGCGACGGTTAACGGCCGGCGCGCGCGCGGTCCCCCGGCAACGCGGGATGGCGGCGGGCGAGCAGCAAAGCCGGCAGTACCTGGAGCGGCACCGGCTGCCCGAGCTGCTGCACCGGCTCTGCGCCCTGCTGCTCTACCACCGCCCCGGTGCGGCGCCGCGGCCCGGCCGGCTCTGGGGACCGCCGCGTCCCCCGGAAAGCGGGGGGGGTTCGGGCGGGGGGGGGGGCTCGCGTGGCCGGCGGTCACCGGCTGAGCGTTCTGCGTCTGTGGGTGGTTTTGCTTCTTGCAGAAAAACCACGCGAGTTCCTGATCCAGGCGCTGGAAAGGGTGAAGGCTGGAAAACGCGCCGAGGGGGAGTACCCTCACCTCATGGACGAGGCCAACCTGGGCGCCATGTTCGAGCTGCTGGACGTCGTAGGCCAAGGGCACATAACGCCGGCGCAGTTCAGAGAAGGTGAGGCTCACCTGAGCAGCAGGCCAGGCTGCAGCGCTCGTGCTGGTTTGCACAGAATTATTAGAACAGTTTCAAAGCTACACATACGCGCACTTTGAAAGTATCCACACATCTGCCAGTACACAATCTGGAAAGTTGAAGGCGTTACACGTTTTTAAGTTACATATGTTTACCTTTTATTATATCTAGGCCGCTTTAAGATGTTAAATTAATCTTTCCAGGACTTGCATAGAAAATTCTCTTCCCTTAACTTTAGCTCTCAAAACCTTGGGACTGAGCACTGAAGATCTGCAGTTTGAAGCTGATGCAAATATCACACTGGATGTATTCAAGGAAGAAGTGTAAGTAAGTTTAATTGGAAGGGGTTTGGGGGGGGCAGGATATGCACAGGAGGTATTTTACTGAGATTTAAT
Source organism: Morus bassanus (assembly GCA_031468815.1). Taxonomy (NCBI): domain Eukaryota; kingdom Metazoa; phylum Chordata; class Aves; order Suliformes; family Sulidae; genus Morus; species Morus bassanus. Next base: position 69,998,798 of record CM062571.1, read on the forward strand.
TTTTTATTTACAAAACTTATAAATTAAACAACTTGCTGGTTTAAGCTTAACCCCTTTACTCTGCACTGTAAGATTTAAAAAGGTCAGCTAGTGCCTGCCCTTGCACGGCCTGCTGTAACCTGAACCAAACTGGGCATTTTCCTCCACCTGGATCCAGTTCCAGGACTGTTGTGGTTTAGCCCCGGTCAGCAACTAAGCACCAACCAGCCGCTCGCTCACTCCCCCACCCTTGTGGGATGGGGGAGAGAATCGGAAGGGCCAAAGTAAGAAAACTCGTGGGTTGAGATAAGAACAGTTTAATAATTAAAATAAAACAGCAATAATACTAATATAATGAAAAGGAAAATAATGAGCGAGAGAGAGAGGAAACACTGGAAGAAGGGGGAAAAAAAAAGAAGAAAAACAAAAACAAACTAAACAACAAGTGCTGCAACCGCTCACCACCCGCCAACCGACGCTGCCGGTCCCCGAGCCGCGATCACTGCCTCCCCTGGCCAACTCCCCCCAGTTAACATACTGGGCATGACGTCACATGATATGGAATACCCTTTGGCCAATTCGAATCAGTTCTCCTGGTTGTATCCCCTCCCCTCCCGGCTTCTTGTGCACCTGGCAGAGCATGGGAAGCTGGAAAAGTCCTTGACTAGTGTAAACACTACCCAGCAACAACTAAAACACCAGGGTGTTATCAACATTATTTGCATACCAAGTCTAAAACACAGCACTATGCTAGCTACAGTGAAGAAAATCAACTATCCCAGCTAAAACCATGACAAGGATCCTCTCACAGCAGACTTCGAGGATCACCTGCCCCTCAGGCCAGACAGACCAGGTAGCCCAGGGGTTCAAACAGTGATCTAGAAATGTGAAATAGTGAAGCAGTGGTATTTTGTTTGCCAGAGGTGGCAACGCAACTGTAGCTGAAACAAACTCAGAGTTATAGTAATTTCTCATGGTTGAGGTATGGTTCTAGGGCCAATTTTTTGGTAACTGTTGCAGTCACTGAAAGGTAACTGGAGCTAATTATCCTCATTGTTATCTAACTTGAATTTTTTTTTTTTTCTGTCTTAGGAAGAAGAAGATGCTGGAGAGCTGGGCTGTGTATTAGTTTGAGCACTGGTCTGCTATATATATATTAAATGCTTCTGGTTTGTCAGCTGTGGAGAGCTGATTTTAAGCAGTACTCTCTTTTTCTCATTCCCCGCCCCCCCACCCTGTTTGAGCCATCAGCTGAAAAATAAGAACATGTTCATGCTTACCAGCACTGGAGGAGTATCGTTTGAAAATTGCTTTTCTTAATACAATTAGATGGTTAAAAAAAGGTAAATAGCTCTTTTACACAATTAAAATAGTGTTTTGGAGTTTCCTCCTTCATTCTGGAGCTTACACTAAGGGGTTGTTACTTGTTGGCTCATTACCAGTGAATCAAATTAAGAGTTGAGCTGTTTCTTAAGTTGTGTTTTGGGCTTGTGCTGTGTTGTGTGGTTGTTTGTTTTGGTTTTTTTTTAATAAAGGAAAGACCAATTTCAGCAAGTTACGACAAATGCCCAGACTTAAAGAAAGGTAGCAGTTCCGAGAGCTATTTTCAAACTTACAACACAGTATTTATGCAATTTTTAAGGAGAAACTTTAAAAAAAAAAAAAGAGAGACTCGGGTACAGCAAATAAAAAAATTTGAATTAGTATGAATAAAGAGAACAAAGTGACTTACTCCTTCATTCCTTCCGTGTTCTGTGTATATACATTTTAATACAGAACATCCATTACCTGGGACTTTGAGATGTAAAACATCTGTGTTTAAGTGAAGGCAGATCAGTGCGTAATGAAGAGCTGTCTGTACTGTACGCAGGTGTATTTACACTGTAAATGCTCTGTACTCCTTAGAATGGTGTTACAGCACACAGCATGGACAAGGCAGACATAGGCATGAGAGATGAAGGCAGTTTTAGCTTCTAACTGCGACAGCCAGGTGGCTGTGGAAAAGAAGATCTGCACAGTCCAAAAGCAAGGCAGTAGCATTTCAAAATTTGTTTTGAAAATGTATACAATAAGGCGTAAGATTAGATTAAACCAGTCGTTCCGCACACAGCATTAAAAAAAATAACCCAAGTATCTTACAACATACTTGCTTTGCTTTAGTTTGAAATAAGTAATCTAGACCAAGTTATTAACCATTTCTGAAGAAGTCTTTATTTTCCTGTATTTGGCCAACTAGCTCGCAAATTGAGAAGGATCTCAACATCCTTTTGAGCTAATTTATAAACTCCAAGTTCATTTAGTGCTGCTGTTGCAGATGGCTGGTTTGGCTTTAATGTTTCGTTTTCTGAAGCCGACTGTAGCACATCCTTCAGAAGCAAGGCAGAGCCAATATTCAGGTTCAGGATAATGCAGGCTTCTTTTATGCTAGAGGAAAAAGTTATATGGATTAATATGAAAAGCACCCATCAGATACGCTCAATTTTGTGCACACAGTGATTAACAAAAAAACCTTCATGGACTTCTGGAAAGGATCAGAAGTACTGAACTGAAAAGTACTGCTTAGATCAAGGTAAACAGTATGCTTGTTCTTACTGCCTAAGCCTCTTCTGTTGTGTGTATGTATTTCATTAGCATCAATATTTTGCCTCCCAGTGCTCGGCATGGCTTTTGCCTCTCAAATTTTTTCACCAGCATTAATAATAGAAAATAGAATTTACCCCTTATCTAGCTTTAACTACATTTTCCCCTAAGATAATTAGAAACTTCTTATTCAGCATATTTTAAAAGCACAGTTTAACAGTTTCTAGAATCTGAACATTTTCTCTAATTAATATCATTAGGGAGCAAATAGGTACCCTGTCTTTGTCACATTTTTTTCTAGTCTAAGTATGATAGATAGCCATGTACCCATTATGCATTATTTTTTACAATTCCTTTGTGCATCTGTGTCCTCTTATGCTGGGAATAATATGGATGTATCAGTTATCTTTATGAAGGTGATGTGCTCAAAAAAAAAAACCCTTAAACCTGAAGATGCTGCATGAATATTCCAATTAAAAAATGTTAATATATAATCTTTGTCTTCAAGTATTCAAGACTGAATGCCATGCTCCATTCCGATTTAAAAATACTAAGATTTCTGCCCCAATAAGCCTAGGAGTTTAGTGCTGGACTCTTTAGAAGACTGGGGTCTATGTAAAAAAGACGAACCACAAAGAAGGTAGCTTCTTCTCATCAATGAAAGCAACTGGAGTGCTATGCAAGGCAATTCTGAGCAGGAATTTTAAAGTAGTTTAAAGTAGTCTTTCTTCTAACAATAAAGTTTATTGTGTTGTAACTGTATCTTTGAGTGGTTTCTTTGGTGCCAGTTTTGGTAGTCTGTGCTACTTATACTCCTTGCATAAATTAATTTGTCTAGACATCCTGACTGCACAAAATACTCCAGAACACATGCCACAGTCTGTTGCTGTCTGAATACAGGCTGCAGAATCAAAACTTTCCTAGTTGTAAACACTGGAAGCACAAATGATCCACGTACCTTAAGCGTGGATCAAAACTGACCGTGAAAAAATCTTGGTGATACGTAAACCACATGTATTCATCTGGACATTCCCTTTGGAAATACCAATAGATCGGACGTTTGCCTACTTACTGCTTGAAGTAGTTTTCTGGCCTCTTGCAGTAGTGTGAAAATAAAGGGAAAAGATTTCTACTCATGTCAAACTGGAGTTGTGCTGCTCCTCCTTCGTTGAAATGATTTGCCATAATTATCTACAAACAGAGAGAGGTGCATCCGCTGTTCAGGCCAGTCACTGAACACCTACCCTGTATTGCACAGGTCACATCTGGCTGATACCTACTTCCTGATATATGTATATATCCACTTTCTCCGCAAGCATTTGCCAGAAAATTTTGAACAGTGAGTGACAGAGCTGCTGTTCTAGTTGTAGCAAGCGGTCTCGCAGGGTCAACAACATTGGGCAAGCTGTGCTCGATAAAGACATTACTGCTTGCTCTGCTTGAGATGGTAAAGATAACCACCTGAAAGAAATTATTGCACGGAAGTCATTATAATGAAATTATTCATGTTACAACAACTGAAGTCAAAATTATACTTAAAAAAAAAATCTTACTCATTTCCAATGGTTCAGAGAGAGTTCTCTTTTCCCATTTCAAATCTAAAAGTAATCACAGTCTAATGCTATGTTTAAATTTCATTTAATATTAAACTCATGCTTTAGTTATAAATCTCTGAACACACCATTCAAAGAAACTCCATCTAATCTAGAAAATCACTGAGTTGTTGCATTCCTTTTATGAAGTACTTCAGAAATTCTACTCAGGAGCAAACATTCAAGAAGCCCTATGAGTCTGTGAAGACAGAACAGTCATTACAGGCCATTTCCTGTTAACTCTTTAATACTACTATGAAGAAAATAATTCTTGTCCAAACTAGAGTGACCCAGAATTCTTCCCAGGGTTTTTAACATAATGCCCCAATAATTGTGGAACTACTTTACAAAGCACAGCATTAAAATAGTCTTGAAGTAAGTGTTAAGAGTTTTCCAAAACTTGCTGCCCTGCACCGTTCCTATTCAGGAAAATAATTTTGCCTATTAGCTATTTCTGCCTTTATCTACCTCAATATTTTTAACAGGAAATAATATTGTAATACGGGAGGAGAGTAAAGAGACAGAATCACCTCTCTTTTTTGTACAGCTTTGCAGCATCTTTGACCTCTCTGAAGACATGATCTACTTGGCGAGTCAGCATATCATGTTTCAGGCGTTCCAGGAGATTTATCATCTCATCGAAGACAGAACTCTCCATCGAAGCCAGCTGCCCCAGCTCTAGTTTACTGACAGCGTTACTTTCTGCACGAACCTCCAGTTCAGCCTGCTGTAGCTGCAGGAAGAACTAGAGAAACAAAAGCAGATATGAAGACTACAAAAAATAATCTTACCATCTGTCCTTTCCCTTGGTACTTTAATAGGCACAGTTCTAGAAAACACACTCCTGACACGTTTATAAACTTAAAATTTTAAGAGTTTAAAAACACTTTTTTATCTTTCCCCATGGTCCTCTGATTTAGTGAAAAAACAAAACATGGTAGATTAATCCTAGTGATGGAACTGATACGGGTTTCAGATACAACAGCAGGTGGGAATAGATCTAGAGAAATACTAAAAAGATATTTTCAGATTGACAGCAGAATGCTTGAACAAAGCCCCTGATTTTAACCTTTTTAATGTTTGCAAAAGTAAACTAGAATCTTTAATTTAATTTGTTCTAGAAATAATTGTTCATTAAATCATAAATTTGCTGGGCTGACAACAGCAAGAAAATGGACCAAGTTTAATGTGACATAGTGGTAACGACTTGTTGGTTTTGCTTTCAAGTAGATCAAGAGGCTTAGGTAGATGCAGCCATACAACATGAAGGCCGCTGCCCTATCAAGTCAAGATTATCCTCTGCTAGAGCCACAGTTTCCTGTGAAGACAAAAAGAATTTGGAGGCTGCCTGTCTTCCACACAATACCTATTATTTCTACACACTTACATGTAAGTTTTTTTGACCTTTTGTACCAATAACCATAGAAAAGCTGAAATGCAAGAGAATAGCCGTACTGCCACCAGGCTATTTTATAGCAAAATAATTATTCCCCAATTCCCAGTTATCAGTGAGAGGCTTTTCTGAGCAACACCTAAACAGTGTTGCAATGCAGATACCCATGCTGGATCCATTCAAGCCAACCCGCCACGGGAGTAGTTCAAGCATTGCGTGTAGGCTACTGCACGCACTTCAACATTAATGCTGTTAATACTGGTTCAGAGAGCTCCAAAATAAATGCACCAATTTTTTTACAATACAAAGCACGTAAGGGAGACTACATTTTGTCTGTTCAGATTATTCAATTCCCCAGGCTCTCTTTGCATTTCCCTAGAAAATTTATCATTAATACAGCTTAGATCTCAAACAATAATCTGTCCTTATTTATAATCTTTTATTAAATCTGAATTTACATCTCATTCTATTTTTTCAATAATTAGTTCTTCTGAATGCACTTAGATAAAAAGTGCTGAAAATAAAAGGTTTGTTACGAAACAAACATCCAAAGTCCGCTTTTTAATTTTTTTTTTTACGTAAAATAATTACTTACTACATTGTCAGCCCAGTCTGCCAACACTGTTGCTATATAGTTAACAGCATTAAGGATTGCACAGTATCGGAAGCCTAAGGAAGCTCTAGTCTCTTCCTTCATTACTTGAGTTAATCGTATCCTGAAATCATCAACTAACTCCTTCTGTAGGCCCAGGAACTGTAGTTTTCTGGAAGCCGTTGGAAGATTCTTATACCTGTCTGGAAAGACATGAATAAAATGTTTTCAGGTTTTCCAACACTGAATAAAAGCTTTTAAAAAAGAAACATTACAGTCATCTTACTACACAACCTTACACCTGTGAGAACACCATATGGTATTTAAAACATCTGACATTTTAACGATCTTAGGGAAACTACTCAATGAAAAAGCTAAACATGTAAAGAAACGATATTCTTCCCCCTCCTGACTCCACTAGCATTTTGTATTCCAATACTTTAAGCAATCTGTGATTATACCACACCATTCAGTGTGTCCCCTAAAGCATACTCACACACAGTAAGATAAAGCCATTGACTATGCAATTAAGTGTCTCCTGACACCTTACTTGCTCTTACATTCTGTCCCAAGAAAGCAGATGTTACTTAATAGCTTCTAAATTGACAGTCAAAAAAAAATCGTAGCATTTTTAATTACTGCATTGTAACACATTATATTCTCTCAAGAATGAGCGAATCTTAATATGCTAAATATTAAATTAATAATAATTTAATAAATATTAATTTAATAATAATTTAATAATTACTAAATTAAATTTATTTTTTAAATTGTTAGTTTGTGAACATGTCGCTAGCTCAAGATTATTCATGCTTGAGTTAATGTCCAACATACAAAATGAACTGGAAAGCTTTTATTAAATTGCAGGCATCACAACTTAGCAACATTATTTGGTGACTACTGCTGACACTGGATATTTAGTAAATAAATCCATTAGCTGAATTTTTTTTCCTATTCATTACAAACCAGAGCAATGCCCATAGATAAATAATTACCTGTTATAACTAACAACAGAGTCATAAAAGTTTCAGCGCAGTCTGGGACTTTCATTTCATCCACATCAGTGATATCTTTGTATTGAGATATCCATGCAGCCTCTGATGAAAGCATAGAGTCCATTTTCTGAAGAGCAACTAAGATGCGCAAAACTTGTAAATTGTTTAAGTTTTTAATAAAAAAAACCTTCTAACAAAAATCCCTCTAAAATATATAAATGTAAAAGCCTTATCTCTAGTAAGTTAAATTTATATTTTCAGGTTATAAAAACTACTGATGACTGGCTTCATACAAAACCAGCCTCGCTATATCTGCATTTGCAATGCTGTTAACAACTATGTCAGAGTTGATTGCGGGGTTTGTTTTGTTTTCTTTAATAGTTGTCTTGCTCCTTTCCAATATATTTCCTCTTCATTTCTTAAAAGTTAATAGCCTTCCCTTCAATTTAAAGTTCATCCTTGTCTGCACACATATAAATATAGCATTTGTCTAAAAGTAATCCTACTTGATTCCAAACAGTTTAGGGGCAAGAGTCCTACAAACTAGAGAAACACCATTAGAGTCTAACCGATTTTTAGTCAAAATAATCACAGAGTATAAAAATATGTATGTCTCATGTAGTAGCCCCATCCAAGTGACTTATCCTATTTGAGAAGGCTATTCGCGTAAGTAGACACATACTTTCTTTCTGATAGTGCAATATAAAGGACAACAAAATCCCTTGGAAGTCTTACATTTTTTTTCCACTGTTAGCCACCTCTGGAAGCAGGATTCTTCTGACAGAATATGCATGCAGCTGGGAAAGCTGCTGAGATACCCATGAACACTGTATAACTCTCTCTCAAATAGAAGTACCTCATCCACAAGGTGACAAAAGAGTGTATCATCATACAACAGGCATGGAATATCAGCAGCCAGCTTCTCCAAAATCAGCATTACTAGAGCACGAGAGAATTCAAGCTTTTGAAAGAAAAAAGTGAGTAAGATGTCAGAGATAGGAAGTATTAACATGTGCAAACATGTACGTAACAAACTGCTACTAGACCGAGTTAGGTCTCACCACATACTTAATCAGCGGAAGTGGGCTTGTACAAATATCTATCAGAAGTTGACTTACACATTCATAAATATCAAACCATGAAAGCACTTACCCCAGCATTCACTGAAGATCCTGCCTTGTCCAGTATTGGCTGGATTTTCTCATCAAGGAACTTTGCGTGATTTCCAATCCACATAAGTACTTGTGTTAAATACCACTCAGGCTTATGTAAAAAGAAAAGAAAATATTAAATGCGTCCAAACAACATTTATTCAAGTGCTACTAATATTTTAAGACAAACTTCGAAAAATATCAGTCTCTTCCTCTGCCTTCTCTTGATCTCAGATCACACCAGTCTTTTACTGTATTCTACCTAGCTTTGATTTTCATAAAAGCAGTATCATAGATGTATTTCTGGATTTGAATTGTCTTAAATGCACCAATTGAGCAAAAGCTCAATATTTTATCCCCCCCTTCTCTACTGCTTTCTCACCCGTGAGGTCCTCTTTTCTGCTTCGCATACTTCCTCCTGTTCTCCTGTGTGGTCTTTATTTCTTGGTACACCAAAAAGGATGCACTCCTGACAAAACTCTTCCCAGCTCCGTTCTTACTGTCATTATACCCAGCCTCAACCCACAGAGGAACTGGGGAATCTATCACCTTCCCATTTCACATTATAATGCCTTTAAGCTATTCCAGTTTCCACACCTAAAAATATGGGCTGTAGCTTTTGATGAACGCTTCTTTCAGTGTTAGTGCAAATGGAAGCAATTCCTGTCCTTCTCACTCCCAATAGCCAAAGAACTCTGTTGAACTGCACAAAGAACTCTGTTGAACTGCACGCAGATTCATCACATTTTGTGTGTCTTTCCCATTTCTGTATTAATTTTCAGTTGTCTACTGAATTTTTTTTTTTTTGACACTCCCTCCCCAACTTGCCAAGATCATTGTGAACTCTGAGCCTGTCCTCTGAAATACTCGTAATCCCTTCAGATTGATGTTTTTCAAATATTTTACATGCGTATTTTCTTTATGCCATTATCCAAGTTATTATAAACCAAACCAAACCTAACCAAAAACCCAACCCAAATTAGAGCAAAGCCCTGTTGGAATACCTTTCTGATCTGACACTAGATTACCTGTAAACTTTTCTTCCCAAGTTTTTTAGAAAAATAGTTGTTCACCTATTGTTGTTCACACATTTAATCTCTTGAACATAATTTTCTCGTTTGCTTATGAAATAATTTCGTTCATGTCTAAAATACCTCTTCCCCACTAATATATGTAACGATTTAAAAAAAGCACTGTAGTAGCAACTATCAAGATTGCAAATATGTTTACATTTACCCAAGACTGTCAACACAAGCACACAGACTTGTGCAACTGAACTGTTACAAAACAGCTCTGAAACTCTGCTGCAGATGCTTTATAACAGCATTAACACATTGAAACCTGTCCCAATGATAATTCTCAGCTAAAAATCCTCAGTCTTTGAAGATAATTCATACAAAAAGTGAGTCAGTTTCCAACTGGTAAACTGGACATCTCTTGTTGTATGTCAATTGAAAAATTTAATCCAAAAACCTAATTATAACAGTGCCTTTAGACTAATCACATTTTATATACTAACAGCAGAATCCAACGTTTTCAGTTACATGACAGTAACAAAAGACAATGCCAAAAATCAAAGTCACAGCTTTGTACAGCCTTTGAGCTCAAGCAATAAGGAACAGTGCAAAACCACGTGCAAGGGGACAGAGGAAATTAATCAAAGCTGCTGAAATGATGGGAGTCAGTCTAAGACTGTAGTAACGCTTTCTAAAGGATCTGGGTGAGGGAGAAATATCGCATGGCCCAGACAAAATGCTTGTGCCTCTGAAAGGTCTCCAAGTGCCATCTTGGTGTCTGTCCACACTTAGGTAGACACAAGAACTGCATGCTTTTGAAGAATCTTAATTTCAGAAAGGAAAGTGTTAAAGCTATACAATTTAAATACAGCAATCTATCTGTTGCTTAAAAAAAAAACCAATTAAAAAAAATCAAATTGCTTTCTCCCATACCTTGTTTAAAACATTGGTTTGTTTATTTCCAGTGAAATGATACTTGAATCTTTTCTGAAGAGGATTCAGCATGATCTGTATTGGAAGGATAATGGGTGGCGATGGGGGTAAAGAGTACTTTTCTGGCAATTGTTTAGGTTTGGTTAACAGTGCATCTCTTAAGTTTGACAGTCAAGGATGATTTTAAGTGTTGAATTCTCCTGACATCATCATTTCAATAAAATGGGTTTATAAAAATGAACATTTCTTAGTTCTACCTCAGTGGCTGAAGACAGTATTATGCAATCAGTACAATCCCTCAAATATGAAGGATACTCAAAATACTTCCGTTTATATAGTATTTAGTACAAATCAGGCTGCTAAGGATTATTTATTCAATGACAATACAAGTCACAAGTCAGTTTGACTTAGGAAACTCATATAATTAAAAAAAAGAACACAGAAAATCACCACTATCAGTACCAAACACAGGGGCTAAGAGACATGCTTATTCATATTTCTTAGAGGAGGATAAAAGACTCATGAGATTAGTAAATGCAACATATGATTTCCCATTTTCATATAACTGATTTAAGTGAGCCAGTCTGCCAGACCAAAACTGTCACCAACTCAGGGTTGTGTTGAATGGCCTTGTATCTTCCCACTCCATGATTTAAAAGGAAAAGAAAAAAAAGGCAGCCACAACCACTCTAGGAAAAATTGTGTGGTTGCGTTTTAGCTGTGCTTTACTTAATTCATAAAAAAGAAGGAACAGGAGGAGCAGCAGTGCCTTCCGATTAATCTCAAAGGCAGACTACCATTGCTGCACGATGAATTCTTCTGTAGCCTCCCCTTTTTGCACAGACTTCCGAGACATGTATCTTTAGCTTTCCCTCTTTTCTTTCAGGATTAGACGTATTAAAGTGATTGAGGCTGATTTCAAATGAGGCGTTTTTCAAAAGACAACCATTAACTGTGTAAAATAAAATATACATCACCATTTTTTTTATTAACATGGGTGATCTTGCTGAAGCGTGTAAGGCCTGATCCTCCCGAGCTGTCAGCTACCATGAGATCCCTAGCTCGGAGGACTTGGAGTTACAAAGTTGCTACTGCCAAAAAGGACAACTTTGGCACCTGGCTTTGGCACCTTTTGTTTTCTGAACAAAAAAAAATACATTCTAATGTTAATACAAAGTAACATAAATTCAAATTATCTTCTGTCTTTAGGGAGAAAAAAATTTTAAATAATTCTCCTTGAGATTGTGTATCTCTGACATTTATTATTCTTATTAAAACACACCACAACTATTTAAAAGGATACGAGGTTTGCAATTTCAGAAGCTGGCAAAACAACATCTCCAAATTATTGTATACGTCAGGAGCGCTGGCTGGTGCACCAAGGCCAAACGCCTGAGACTGTGGTGGCCCCACGAACGGCCAGCGGAGCTGGGTTAGCACCTCCTCAAAGTCACTGCAAGGCAAAACAAGCACTTCAACACGAACTTACAGTACAATGCAAACATGAGAGAGCAACAGTACATCTCCTACCTCGACAATTTGTCCTTAAGAATTTTATGCCAGAATTTAACAGTGGACCTCACGAAAGCAAGAAGATGAGAACAAGATGACTCCTGAAGTTTAATATCCAGTTCTGCCATGAATGCTAGAGTACTGGCTGCCTCTGGAACGTTGTTAGTCATCAGATATTGCTGAATGCTATCACTGCAAAATACAAGAAAATTTAAGGCCAAAAATTCATTAAAGATAACAGAAAAGAACCATTTGTATATTGAAAAATTAAGATTAAACTTTCTCAAATCTAAAACATTTTAATAATGGGACAAACTAGGTTACTAGTCGTAGAACATATACGCCGTGCTCAAACTTTACCTTAACTCTTCTATTCGTGAGATCCATTTAAGATAGGACAGGTATCGTTCAATCTCTTCCACTTGACTAATCAGTACATCGAGATCCTCCATCCATGGCTGAGCTTTCAGTAAGTGGCTATTGATTGAATCAGATAGGATAGTTTCTTCCTCTAGAAGCCGACTCAGAGACTTTTTAGAATCTTCTGCATTCTTTAAGGCATTCTGAATTTTTTTAGGGACTTCCGATGAAACTGTAAGTACCTACATTCACAGAGAAGTAGTAAGTCCAACATAAAAACACTGCACTACATGAAGTAGTACCATCTGAGATATTAATACGTTGCTTTAATTTAGTTAAATACACTTAATCAGTCATACAGTATATTTGGGGGGGGGGGGGTTAGATGCTTACCTGTTCTTCTAACTGCTTCTTATTTTCAGACAGTTTATCAATAAGGTTGTCTAGCTTCCTCAGAGAATCATAGTCATTTCCAACTTCTCTTTCCACAAATTCAGAAACATAGTATGGGATATCACAATGATCTAGATCTCTAGTGACTTCTTTCTTTCTAACAGCAACGGTTGCCATGTTTTCTTTCTCTGCAATACTGATTATATGATTTCTAATTAGTCACCACCAAGACAGCACAAACAGCTACTGATCTACTGAGGACACAAAACTCCATGAAAAGCTGTGCAGTTCAATTTAAATTGAAACTTAAATAAGATATTCAGTAAACAGACTGCTTTGAGTGAGACAGTTTGCTGGCATAAGCCTTAGCTGAGATATGGTAAAACCTTGCTTACACATCCAACTGGTGATTTACGATACATTAATTACTGAAGAGAAATATGCCTGTTAATTTCTTCCTTCCCCAAAAGTGTGAATTTTACTAAAAATAGTTCAATATATATGTAGTTTCTAGATATGTAATATGGAAAACTTAACAAAAAATACTGGAAAAATATATTTTTGTAAAATACAAAGGAATATAACAACATTCCACTTTACCTTTTCATACAGTTTAGGACGTTCCAGAGATATCAACTGATGACTGACATATTACTAGCAAAGTATCCACTCAGCTCTTGCAATAATTTGTAAAGTAAAAGCATCACTGAAATATTTGTAAGAAAACCCACAGGGTATACCAGAAGCAGCACTTGCTGATCCACCCATGTGGCAGCAGCCAGAGAAAACCTGACCAGATGATCATGTACGGTGAAACAAAAGAAGGCAATAATGACGAGTGTTTGGCTAGTTTAATTCTCAACTTTTTAATATCACTTTCAAAAGAGTCTTTAAAAATGAAATTTACACACTTGCACTTTACCTGCCACAAGCTTTAATTAAATGAAAAACCCTATTAACAGGCAACAGGAAAGAGTGAGAAAATGGTGCGACTGATGAGCCAAAGTTGGAGAAGCAATAGAGAGCACCAGGAAGAACAAACTGGGAGGCCAAGTGTTGCTGAGGGAGAAGCAAATAAAGAAAACCGGGTAGTAAAAAGCACCGTGCTGTTTGCAGCAATGAAAGCACACCGGACCGCCGAAGCGCTCTTCTCTTACTCGAGGAAAGGATGGGGACACAGGAGGGGGGAGGCACCGCACCCCGGCGAGCACCCCCCGACTCCCTCCCTGCTCCAGCTCGCCGCCCTGCACCCACCTTCGCCAGCGGGCCGGGCCCTCTCCGGGAGCGCTAAGGCGGCTCTGCGGGCCCCGGCCAGGCCGCGGGCGAGGCCCCCTGCCGCGGCCCCCTGCCGCCCGCGGCCCAGGCCGGGCGGCCGGGCAGCCCCTTGCCCCGCGGCGGGCTCTGCCCCCGCGGCGGCGCCTTCCCGGGCAGCGGAGCGCGCACGGGCCCGCCGAGGCACGGGCAGGGGCACGGGCAGGCCGGGGGCTCCCTCAGCGCCCCCCCCCGCTCCCCTCAGCGCCCCGCGGCTCCCCCCGCCTCGCCGCCCGCCGCAGCCCCGCCCCCGCCGCGTCAGCAGCCCGCGGCACCCCGGGTCACGTGCGCCCAGCGGCGGAGGCGGCTCCGCGCATGCGCTAGGCGGGCCGTCCGCAGCACCAGCCCCGCCCCTCCCCGCAGAGGGGCTGGGCCGGGCTCGGCTGGGCCGGGCTCGGCTGGGCCGGGCTCGGCTGGGCCGGGCTCGGCTGGGCCGGGCTCGGCTGGGCCGGGCTGTTCCCGTGTGGAAGGCGCAGCCCCGCGCCTTCAGGAAGCCCCTCCCTCGCCTGACGTGCTCCACGGGCGGGAAGGGGCTTCCAGCCGCCACGGCGTGCAGCAGCGCGGACCCGCTTCTGGCCACATGATTTTAGCAACACAAGCTTTTTATTTTGTTGTTAAAAAAGCACTTTCTTCTTAGAACAGCTTTGTATTTTTTTTTCTAGCAGACGCCCGGCTCATCCCCTGCCACAGCACTGGACAGATGACACGTGTAAGAGTTACTGATACATGCTTAAGCCTTTTAGGTTAATTTATTTTCGGTACCTGTTCGTTGGTACAGGAAAATATGCACAAATATTTTCTCAATGAAAAGACCAACTAATTAAAAGAGCTGTACAGCTTCACAGCACATAAAAAGCCTTGCTACCAGAATCCTCTACCGCATCAGCGCAAATGGTACCAGCAAAAACTCCTGCAATATAAATGTTCATCAATACCTTAATTTTGTTGTAACTCATTTTCCTATGCTGTAATTTAATGTATTTGAAGAGACTTCAAGGTGTGCTGAACTCATAAAAACATTCAGTGCTTGCCAAGAAAAAAAAAAAAGGCAAGCCGAACATTCTTCCAGGTCTGAAGCTATTTTAAGCCCATTTCTTAAAGATGCACCCATGTTACAGCTCAAGCAACTTATTCGTTCATTAAAAAGCACCAGTCACTAAGATCTGTATTGTATTACAACCACCATCTTGCAAATGACTACTGAAGTTAAATGCTAGCACTAATAAAAACTTTAAAAAATACAAATCTCTTACTACCAGTCTTTAAAGATTTGTACAGAACATGTAAATAGGAAAACACTTTATGTATGTTAAAATCTAGGTCATTTTTGCAGTTCATTCAGCGTAACCAGGTAGTATTCAGTTGTGTCTGGTTTTTTATGCTTGTGTCCATTTTCAAAACTTCTCGAATTGCCATGGTAGCATAAGTGGATGGGGGAAGGGAGAACTCCATCTTCAGAGCCCTGAATTTACCATCTATCATAAGGTGTAAGAGGAGACAGAAAGCAAGAAAAAGTTAAGGGCATAAGTAATGCTTATCCTGGATGCTATCTAAACTGGATTAAAATTTTCCACAACCAACCCTCCCAACCCATAAAACAAAACCACCACACTCCAATTTACAATCCACAGTGCAATTTCATAAAACAACTTCTTCTTAACGTTTTTCTCTCAGCAGGATGTGATGTTTTGGGAGTTTTCTTTTAGAAGCAAAATAAACTTTTGTTCTTTCAAAACTGAATTCCTAGCCCCTCTTCACTTCTGGAAAGTCATGTCAAATGACCTTGTGACCAGTTATATAAAAAAAAAATTTCCATTGAATTCTGTTAAGTATTTGAGCAGTCTCTCATGTTAAGCACAAGTAATACATGCTCAAGCACAGAAACAATTTATGGCTTAATTACACCTTCGTGCATTTCATAAACATTTTTGCTAAGCATTTACTCGATTTTATATGTGTCTGTAAAAAAATGGAACAGTCGACAGAGACTGCTGGAAGAACTGCTCACGCTCTTGAGGAATAAGGGTCCTTATTTAGACACCTAACTTTGGATATCTTTAATACCATTGCTTAACAGTCTACTTAAACAAAAGCTCTTCCTTGAAAGAGCTTTCAATATGTAGCAGTTCAAAGCAACAGACAGGTCAAACTTTTATTTTGCAAACATCAGCAGAAAAATCAACTTACTTGTAGGAAGAACTGGTAATGGTTTTCCTTCCAGTTTATCCAAATCCGTAGTAAACAACGGGATTCTGGGATCATCATATGCAACAACCTCCCTTTATAATATACACAAGATTTTTAAGTTATTTTTTTTAAATTATTTAGAATTATATAAAATAAATTACATAAATAATATTATAAATATATACATTGAAATTATTATTCACATAATTATTCACAGTTACAACTGAAATGGAATTTCTACGAAAATAAGGTAAGGCGGCATTTATGGTGCAATAACTGGTAAAGCTTTATGTAGACGACTTGCCTCTGTTTTATAAAAAAAAAAAAAGTGAGAATTGTTTTTGCATAACTCATCTCTTTTCCCTCATGGGCTGTCAGGATTTCCAGCTATACAAGAAGTATAGTTTATGAAATTATAGGAAGAATGGTCTCAGCTCTAGGAATACCTGGGGGCGGGGTGGGGGGGAGCATTCATCTTTAAGAAAGCCATCTAAACTTCTTTTAAAGGGCTTAAATACATATTCTACTCTTTTCTGCCATTCATTTAACAGAAATCATTCCATATGTAATGGAGGCTGAAAAAAGGAACTGCAAAGTAGATAAACTTTTAAACATCCACACTAATTAAAATGAAGAGTAAACATTTGTATTTTTTGTCTCCCTCCTAAACCCTCTATATTTTTTTCTATGCATCAGTGATCAAATCTCTCTGCATATTTGCCCAGTCACCTGTTTAAAAGGTTATTTATTCAGTTGCCATGACAACTAGGTTGTATAACAACAGTGATTTAGTAGGTTTAAGTGATACAAATCTTTCTGATTGACAGATAGGTAATTGGACACCAGCTTTCTCATAGCAAGACTACAAAAAACCCCTGTTTTGACTACTATCTATCATGGTTTCAACATAAACAATTAACTATGAAGAGTTCAGGCAAGCCCTCGCAAGGAGTGTAACAACTAGGTAGATGTCTTGACACTCATGCATCACAGTACCAGAGGACCAAGGAAAAAATAAGGCTGTGTTCTTCAACTTCAACTGTGTAAAAAACATGAGGGAAATGCAGAGAGATTCCTCCTTACCTATGCTTCAGTCTATACATACGTCCCGTGGGTCAATCCAAAGGTTCTTGTACTTAAGTCATCCCACGTATACTCTATGCTGTCAATTCAAGTGTAACTTCCTTTATCCTCCTACTTACCAATTGACATTCTGAGGTCGAATGATAATCTTTCTGTATGCTCCAGAAAGTGAATAATCTCTGATCTTATGCCTCATGTTGTTGATATCAAGATTGTCGGCTACTAGCATTTCCTTGTAGGCCTCACCAACTGCAGAGAGGAAAATATTTAGTAGGAGAGAGCAGAGCGTGGCCCATTGAAACAGCCCTTTTTCATGGAGCATTCCTTCCCTTGTATTTAGTAGTTTTCAGCATATATAGGATAAGTGTTGCACAGAAGTTTAATACTATTTTTTGCAAATCTTATTACCTACAACGTTTCCTTCTACAACCTGATTAGTAGAGGCAGTAACTGAGAAAGAATCTTAGCAAATCAAAATTTCAGCTGAAAACAAAATTTACAAAATATTTTATTGACATTTCATTGACATCTCATACATACTTTCCAATCAAAACTTCACAAGACTAATCTCATATATGGAGAAAAAAAATATGGGCCAGGCTACCCATTGCTCTGTCTTTGAAAAAGCAGTAGAGTAAAGTAAGAGAGCCCTGTGAAGAAGTTAGCCGGCAGGGACCTTTACATACACTGCTAACAGAAAGAGTAATTTTATTACTGCCTTGTATCCTTAAGTAAGGGCGTGTGCATGCACACCTGGGGAAAACAGGGAAGGCGATGGAAATAGAAGAACATACTGCAGCTAAAATGCTGTCTGGTGCCTTTGATTTGCAGTGCAATTGCCAGCATTACTTCACGCAGTTGGGAATTTTAAACAGGAATAAATTAAGCTTACTGTGGGCAAATCCCAGTATAAATATACTGAATGTAAAAAAATTGCAGCTTTTCCTTCCAGTCTTTTAACTCAGTGTGGTTTAGTGCCACACCTCATCACAAACAGATCTTTACCTCCCAAGTGTTTCAGAGATGGGTGATAAATGGAATCCTAGCTCTGGGACTTATTTCTGACAGGCAGAGTCACAGGAGACCTGACTGGTCTTTTAAGGACAACCAAGTACAAGAGCAGTTTAACCAAACATGGAGGAAAACAAGCATACATATTGGGAGACTGGTTTGGCTAAGTAGGGAACTCATGACTTGGCTCATATGTAAGGACACATACAGTAGGTGAAAGGTAGGGCCAGCTACAAAGAAGGAATATACAAACACTGTCCAGGCACACAGGGATGGTGTTAGGAAAGCCAAAGCTCAGCTGGAGTGGAAATCGGCAGACATCAAGAGCAACAAGAGTTAAACTGCAATATCAGGAATGAAAGAATACAACAAGGAAAATGTTGCCTGCTGCTAAATGGGGCAGGTGGTCTAGTGTCAGACATAAGGCTGATGGTCTCAGCACCTCCTTTGCCTCAGTCTTGACCAGCAAGGTCTCCCAGGCCTCTGTTCCTAGAGGCAAGGTTCAGGAAAGAGAGGGACTATCAGCAGTGGAAGAAGATACAGGCTGAGAGAGCTGGCTCACATCACGGTAAAGCTTTTCTCTATCGTCTCTGAAAGATCGTGGAGATCTGGGAAGGTCCCAGGTGACTGCAGAAAACCAAGTGTTGCACCCATCTTCAGAAAGTGCAAGAATGATGATCTAGGGAATTAAACCAGTCAGATTCACTTTGGTCCCTGGGAAAAATAATGGAGCAAATCTTCTTGGAACACATTCCTGGGCACACAATGAGAATAACAGTGAGCATGGTTTTACCAAAGGGGGAAAAAGGAAAAGAAAAACCAAAAACCCACCAACCTTACTGCCTTCTATAATGAAATTATTACATCTGTGGATGAGGAGAGAGCAATGACTGTTGCCTACCTTGCCTTTAGCAAGGCTGTTGACGTGTTCCCACAGCATTCTTGTATCCACGGTTAGAACATTACAGTGGGTGGATGCTAGATGGGTAAAGAACAGTCTAGCTCATTGTCTCAAAGGATAGTCACTAGTGGTTTCAGCTCTACCCAGAAGCTCCTTACAAGCAGAGTTTCTCAAGGAACTGGGATGTGTCCTGTTAAATACCTTTATCAGCATATGTGAAGGAGCTGGAATTCACCCCAAGTTTGTGGACAAAAATCAAGCTGGGGTGGCAGTCGATACATCTGAGGGCAGGACGACTATTCAGGGGGACCTAGGCAGGGTAGGGGAATGGGTCAAGAGGAACCTCATGAAATTCAGCAAGGACAGAAGTCCTGTACCTGAGAGAGGTTAACTCCTTGCTATGGTACAGGCCAGGGAGCAACTCTGCTGACAGTCACCTGGGGGTTCCAGTGGAAAGGAGACTTAGAGCACCCTGGCAGCAACAAAAGCCAATAGCAACACCAACCAAAACAATTACTGCCCTTTACTGGGCACTCATGAGACTGCACTTGGAACAGTGTGTCCAGTACAAAGTAGATGCTGATAAGCTTGAATGAGTCTGATGGAGAACCACCCCAATAGGTTGGGGGTTGACACCCCCCATGGGTTGTAGCCCATGCCCCATGAAGATAGTCTGAGAGAATTGGGCTTGTTTAGCTTAGAGAAGAGAAGGCTTGGAGGAGAACTTAGAGACTATTTGCTCTTGAGAGTTTCAGACAAAGCCCTGAGAACGCTGGCCCACATACAGCACTAACCATGCTTTGCCAAAAGGCCTTCTGAGGTCCTTTCCAACCAAAATGATTCTACAGCTGTACCCCTTAATAACAAGCTCATGTTCCATGCAGATAGTTATAGATCACTCAACCTATTCCATTAAAAACAATTTAGATCCAATGCACTGTATATACAGGAGATGAAAGATATGTTTGGGGTTTTTTTGGGTTTTGCTTTTTTTTTTTTTAAAAAACGTTCATATTGGTTAACATTTAAACAAACAGATCTGGCTCTTTTTCCTAACTTCAGGTGTTTGCTTGTGTTACAAATTCTAGAAGTTTGCTTTGTTTTCTAATTTAAAAATCACTTTTCAATTAACATTTCACCATTTTTTCCCCCCTGTGCTGAGATAAATAATTTTTCCTCAGTAAAAAATTTCTTTTTTTGGAAAAGCTACAGCTAAAAAGAAACATAAAACAGATTTCTGTTAAATGAAACAAGTTGAAATGCAGACTATTATTATCACAATGGGAGAGGCCGACAGTAATGCATCAGAGATCTGAAATAGTGTATTGTTTTAATGGTCACCAAGGTTGCCTAGATCTAATCTTCCTTTTAAGAACAATATTAAAGCAGACTTACATTTTCAGAGTAAGTACATAAGTTAACAGCCAGACTTACTCTTATGCTTTGGATAAATAACATCAAATCCAGGCAATGGCATCACTACATCGTGGATAGTGTAGTTATCAACATCTCCTTCTTCGATATGAACCGCTGTGGCTACAATCAGGATAGAAAAATGCAGAGTTACCAGTATGGATGCCTGTGATAGTTAACATTAGCTAAATTTAGAATGAACCATTTCACTCAAGCAAGCCTACTCTGAGAAGGATAACTACTGTGTTTTATCTCCACTTAATAGACAACATTTCCAAGAAAAGAAGTAACAGTCTTCAAGGCTGTCACAGTTACCAGCAGAATTGCAGCCTGTTTCCAGGGACTTTTAAAGCTGAATGAACTAAGGCCTACTAGATGAACAGTCTCCTTACCAGGCGTCAGGCACGCATGAAGGAGAAATACTGTGGATATTATCACCCCAGGAAAATGCCAGAGCAAATCCAAGTGAAGAAAGTTTTAACTGAGTGGAGCCCCTGCTTTACAAGATACTAATGCAAACGAAAACTTCTGTGGTTAAATCATTCATAACATCCTTCCATGGTACTCCATAGCTCAACTAGGTTTGAGCTCATTCTTGAGAACAATCAGTCCATCATAGTCTCTCTTCCCTATCCAGCTATTTGGAAAAACAAGCAAACCAACAGCTCATGGAAGTGTAATACCTGACTTCCAATTCCTTGCAAAATTTGACTAAAACTGGCCCATGGATTCAGAAATCACTGGACCAAAATGGGTGAGAGGGAGAAGAAAATACATAAGCAGTATCACATAAACAGATATGTGCCTTGTTTTCCTAGGAATTTGAACTACACAGCGTCACTGGCTTTTTATTTGTCTGATTTTACCTCCTTTAAGTGTGAGATCTCCTGGTACAGCTCTAAGCCCATATTCTTCTATTCTCTTGCTCACCATATTATTCCACACATAACTCTGGTAGCTATGAATATACATTAAACGATTATTTCTTGGTATCTAGAAGTAAAGAAAAAGTGAAACATTAGAAAGATGTATTTTTAGTTTTTTCTCTCAATCATAACCAAAAAGGCTTGAAATGTTACCTTCTCCAGCAACAATTTCTTGGTATACAGATTTGATTCATTACGTGGGAAAAGGGTATGTGAAGAAATAATCCTTTTATACATTTGAAATCCACACAAAAAGACCCCTGTGCTTCAATTAAAAGTTTAGTGTTTTTTTATTATTCAGCAGTTCAAACACATGGGGCTATTATAAAACACTGAATTCATATTCATCCTCCCGAAATCTTAAGGAAACTCTGCAGATGTGAAAGCACAGTGTTATTCTAATTACCAACTTCATAAACAAGAAGTTACTCCTCAGCTCCTACAATGGGCCCAGTAGTTTGCTAGTGATGAGGTATTTTCTCCAAATATTTGATCTTGATTACAGTACTTGAAAATGACAGTGAATCTACCATCTCTATGCCAAGCTGATTCATTAGCATGCTATCAGTTTGATTTATACTTTTAAAGCAACAGAAGAACTCTGATACTGAACTTTGCACAATTCTCAGGTCTGTGTTATACGTGGTTACTAAGTATAACTGTATTCCTTCCAACGTACCAGACAGATTGTTGTATAAATCGGAAAGCTCATTATGCATACATTAATTACAGACGTCATCAGTTACCATGCGGTTAAGTTACACTTAAACTGCTCATCAAGCAACTATGATTATTTCAAATACATCATGATACCATCAAAAGAGCGTTTATTCAAGTAAATACCCCACAGCACTTTTACACTCACTATGCCAAATGCAGAGATTATGTTCTTCATTCCATACTTTAAGAGTCCGCGTAGAAGCTGTCCTTCCACGCACCTTTTTACGGGTAGTTTCTTGAGGGCTGCTGCTGGATCTTTAGTCTTTGCCCATTCTTCTCTGCATTTTACTAAGTATCCCTTTTCAGCTAGAATGAGGGTGTAAAATAAAAATATTTTAACTACACACCAAAAAGCAGCCATCTCACCTTTCGTTAAAATAGTTGAAAAATTAAAGTTTCAATCACCGTAATTACACAGATTAACAGAATCACCGAATAGTTGAGGTTGGAAGGCTTCATGTGGAGTCCAAGCAGACTCTGTGTGTAAGTATTCAGGTCCCTTTTCACCCCCACTAAAAGAAACTGCACAGCAAGGAAAGAGAAGCAGAAAGGCAGAATCTGAAGATTGCTTCTCCATTGCTAAACTGGCTGAAGTTTAGCATGTGGAAAGCTGTCCTCACAAATGTCCTTTCAAATTAAAAGAATCAAAATCTAGAAGTGTTTTTCCTGAACAAACAATTCTTGGAGGAGGAGAGGCAGAAACAACTGATGTATCGTTTTTCAGTCCTTACCTCCTGGTCGTGGTTTTAATATCAAATCCATTACTTCATTCCAATTGTTCTGTAGAATAGCTCTAAGATTCAAACAGTAAAGTTTATTAAGAACTGACTAAATATATTTTAAGGAGATTTAGCAAACTTATCCGAAAAAAGAAGTATTAGTGTTTAGATATATGCAATATTAAAAGGAGTGGTATTATGCAAGATACCTGCTGAAGCAAGTTCAGAAACAAGTTCTTTCTTGAATCTAAAATTAGAACTGACACATGCAATATGCTAGAAAAACATTCCCAAAAATACATTGGAAGTTATACAGGGATAAAAATAAAATGGGAAAAAAAGGGGGGGGGGGGGGGGGGGGTGTGATGAAAATAACACATACCTGCCAATTTGATATGTAGGAACAGCTGTGGTTCCAAATCTTTGCATTCCGTAGTAATTAATGAACCCAATTTCCCTGAGAGAGTGCATTGCTTGCTCTATCTGCTCATCGGTTCCTGTAATGTTTCTAGCATTTAAAAAAAAAGTTACAGACAGATTATTAAGGGCTTACACTATTTTGTGATCCCCATAATATTAAGCTCGACTTCAACATTATGTAGCATTTATCAAATTCAGACTCCTGTCAGTAGAAGGACTTTTCTTCTTTTTTTATAACACGATGCACTGATATCCCTTACCTATTTAAAGAAAAACCAAATTCCAACAGAACTGTCTAAATACATACTAACATATTACCTGAGAACAACAGTGAAATGGTTCCCTTGCAGTTCTCCTAATTTCAGTGGATGGTTCTTGTAACTGAAATTTCCTAATTTGAAGTTCATCAAACATTTATTCAAATGAGCAAGTCTTTGTGCAGTGATTCTAAAAGGAAACAGACAACAGTGACCAACCTATGCTTAGAAAAGCAAGTAGTTAAATAAATATAGAAAAGCCAGCATTTCAAAACAAAAGGCAGTGAGTCCAGTTTCCCCAATTTTCTATTGTTGCCTTTTCAAAGTATTTTAATGAAATACCTAAAAGAAAAGAGCAGATAATTCTTAAGGCGACTTATACAAGAGAAAAGGTATACCGTGACAAAGGCTGTTAGTACTGCCTTTTCATGTTACAGTATGTGCTTAAAAAAAGGTATGTTGCAATACTGATCTATACTGTACCCCACAAGCTGAACTCTGCTTAAATATTTGAGTAACTACACCATGAATACACTCCAGTTAGCACAGTCATAAACACAGAGTTAAGTAATTAGCCATGGTGTAAGCTTAGCACAGATGAAGGAGTATGAAATCCAATCTGTCACTGATATCTGTCATTTTTGTTGCTAGTACTGGAAGCATACCCTGTTCTTTGCATCACCCAGCTGCTCTTTGACACTTCTGCTAAAACTTATACCAGGCTAGACAAAATCAACTAGCATGGCCAGAGTACTGAGCTCAGAGCAGGCTGATAAATGGTAATGTCTCCTCTCCTGTGCCATTCTTCTCCGAGGCTGTGCAGGAGAGTCGGGTACTGTGGCACCACCGAACAGACACCACAAACCAGTACGCTCCCCGCCCCACCCTGCCCAATCAATGCTTACAACACACTGAAGCTCTTGGACACAACATTAAATGCAATCATGTTAAAAGTAAACAGAACAGCACCTGAGATGGCTACACCACAAGTTTGGTTAATTGTCATCACTTTGCAAACTTGCCTTGCATCAAACGAGAATCTGTGGCTTCTCACGATTCACAAATTAATAATTCCTTTTATATGTGCAAACATATGCACATGCAAACCTCTGGGAGAAAAATATGAACAATTATGTAGTGAATGCCCTTGTTCTAACATGGATTTTATCAGATTTCTCTCAAACCTTGGAATTCCTTACTTGAGGAGTGTGGTTTTCAAAGAGTTATAAATAGTAGTCCAGGCAGAACATTCCAGCTAGCTAAACAGATACCGTAATATATGAGTGCAAGGCATCCATTGTTCTCAGTTACAGATGTAACACTGATTTCAAGTGCCCAGAAACCATATAATTATCTTGGAATATGACAAAATAAATTTTATTTTATCTTAGTAGGCGACTTATGGGAGTAGGTTAAGGCAGGAAAAATTCCTCATCATTTTTTGCCCTTTCTGGCTACTCACAGATGAGCAAAGGCAGTGGTTAGCCTTCTCTGGAGCTGTTCAGAGAGTTCAGTGAGAAAGAAAATAGGATTCCGGCTGGAGGAAAGGGGAACCAAAAATCAGGAAGGAAACAGGACATAATTTTCACCGTGTCATTCTGTTTTTCTGCTGTTGCATGGAAGCCATGCAGCATAAGGGCAGGTAGGCAATTTGGCCCACTGCTTCAGCCAAATACATGTATCCAGCCTATGACTCCGAGCACCACCGACTGAAAATACTAGCAATCACCATGGAATAAAATAGGATTATAGCATCTTCATTAATACATGTGCTTTACAATATCAGGACCTGAATCCACCATTTGTGTCACATAAATACTGAGTCTTCAAAGTATTTAGCAAGATATTCAAGTTATCACAGTAGGAGTGCAAATAATCCAGTATATTTTCACTTACCTAAGAACAGCAATCTCTTGAACTGTTATAGCCCTTTTATCTTTAGTTCCCATGTAGGAAAATATGTTTGGCTTCACTCTTAAAAGCAACAATAACAGATACTATGTATGTTAAAATACGCACAGATCAAACATAATTTTCAGCATAATTACCTAGAATTATTAATCTTCTATATTAAAAAGAGAAAATACACATCTATTCCCCAGAACTAGACTACAATTTGACACCCCTGAATACGTGTGGCATTTCCTAATCTCATCTGTAAGTACTTAAAACACAGCGAAACTTCTGTTTTAATTATATGTAGACAGATTCACTTTTACCACAACTGTGCTTTCAGAATATGAGCTTTGAAGTACTTCTTTATATACATCCACTCATTGCACAAATGCGCAGCCACCACTAATTTCACTAAAAAAAAAAATTCACGTCCATTTCTTCCTTAAACTTCAAATAACCTGTCTGTCTGAATGGCATGCATGCACAGTATGTGAGAACATAAGAAGTGAATTTAAAATTTGATCCGTTCCTTCCTTGAGAGGAAAGTTTCCTTTCCTTTCCACTCTGTACTTCACAGCCTGTGTTACACAGGGAATATTTCCAGTTATTCCAGCTATGGGCACCAGGGGGTAACACGATTGCCATTGCATACATTTTTCCACCAAACTATGCTCCTACCATTCTGTTCTCAAATACAAACACTAGTAGCATACTGTGTAGAGTCTAGATTACAAACATTTAGTTTTGGATAGGAAGGGTGAGGGAAAAGGAGGGGAGAAGTGGGGAAGTTTCCCTACGAGTAGATCATTGAATTGACCCAATTTTAAAATAGTCCTTCCTCTGCAACTCACTGTGTTCACATCACACCTTTGGCAATCTTTTTGTTGCTGCACTTGTGGGGTGAAAGGAACTAGACCGTGTTGCCATGGGGAAATTAATACATAGAACAACAGTTTATCAACTGTAACTGCTTAGGAACTGATCAGCATATTATCACAACAATATCTGACAGGTTCGTAACATACTTGCATATATTCACACACTGCGAAAAAAAACTGGCTTTTAATTCAGGTTACATACGTTGAGGCTTTCAGCTGCTGAGCCTTTCTCAGATCAGCCAATTTCAGTCGTGGACCCTTTTCCACTGAAGTAGTAGGGTACAGTCTTCTAAATTTCTGGGGATCATTTTGTTCCATTCTCACCTCCTTCCAAAACTTACAAGTTTCAAATTTGATATTCTAAAATAACTTTTTTTAAACATTGGCTACAAATTAGGCAACACTTGTGTTGCTCTGATGTAATTCTGAAGCATAACATTTACAGTAACGTGAAACATGCTGCAGGAGGACTGCATGCTAGCCAGGCTGGCAGAAACAACAGCCTTACCTTAAAAATTTGGATAGGACATTAATGGCATCCATAGTATCCTTGTTCTCCTTGTACAGTACAAAGTGGCAGTAGCTTCCCCTAGATTTTGGCCAAGAGTGTTTTCTTGGATCTTTAAAAACAAAAGGTTAAAATTTGTAAAGTGTTATTTTTTTAATATCTTTGCATTGCAGCTACATTTAAAACAAATATGCAAGAGTCAATTTCTTCTGCCTTTTTTTTTTAAAGAAAAAAGGGATTTACTAACAGCAGAAGCTGCAAAGCACATTGAAAAAGACCTTCTCCCCTTCCACGGGGCTGTAAACTTTAATCAATTCTGTCACCTCAAAAACCTTGAATGAAATGCTGATAGTTCCTTTGTCTTGAAATTATCTAAAAATATACCCTGGTCATTTAACTGCCATATTGCCTGATTAAATTTCTCAAAAATATTATCATTACACTGACTTTCAGCAATAAAAGCCTCTCTACATTTCATCTAGTGCCTTCTGTTATTAATAGATGAGGACACTGGAGCCCTGTTTGTGGAAAGACTTCAATTATTATTTATAGTATTAACATATTCTTAATTTCTGTAGGATTTTTTTCTGTATGTCATGGAAAAGCATGGGTCTTATCTCTACAAAAGCCTAAAAGTATACTCGCAAAAAAATTAAAGTGAATTTTTTTTAAAGTGGGAGAGAAATCTGGCACAATAGAGACATTAACAAATAATTCAAGCCAGGTGCTGTGCCCTGTTTAGAGAATGCCAGAGGGAGAGATAACTTCAGCTCCTGCAAAGTAACAACTGATTTAAAATTCTGCACAATTATTTGGCATTTTCTGGAGAGGGAAGAAAACTGTCGATGTATTTGTCAAGCTTTTGTTGCACATAAAAGCCTCCAGAGATAAAACTTTCCTTTTACAATCATCCATTGTTGACGGCATTACTGGGAAGGGGGATTGAGTCTACACAGGTTTAGCAACCAATTTTGAGGTGCTTTGTTTATCAATTCTTTGTTTTATAAGAACAAAACTAAGGATTTGTTTTGTTTTAAATGAGAAGTCCCTTATCTTTTGGTAGTCACCAAGCAGACATTCCTGGTTTTGTACGAAAAGGCCTTAAGCATCTTTTGTAACAGCAAAAGCTAACTGGAAAAGTCAGTCCTATTCCAGTATATAAACACCAATGCAGGAAGGAAGTTCTTGGGAAATTTTGCTCTTTTTGTTCACGTTAGTTTAATAAAGCCCAGATGTCCCACACAGACAGTGAATACGTTTAATTTTCATGACACTTTCTGGTAAAAGATAATTCTTCTCATTTGAGAAGCTGGCATCCATACACACACTTCTGCAAAAAACAATTTCATATGCTACAGTATAAAATACTACACACAGTTTTTAATCACTTAATTATTGCAACACTTGCCTCGTACCATCAGTTTCTAAGCGAATCCCCCACTGTGGAGTTTCTTAGGACCTGAACGGAGCAGTATGGTCCAAAGCCTGTTAAGAGACCTCATGCTCCTGCTGGTCTCCCCTCTGAGCCACCGTTCTTAAACACAGCCAAGGAAACACTGCATTCAGCTTAAAGAGCAAGGTCCTTCATGAAGAACTCAGTAATTAGAAGGGAAGAGAGGAAGACAAGGAAAGTCTTCTCCAGCTGGAATTATTCTTTGAATTTAAACTAATCCACCTTGCACACAGTCATTTCACCACCTTTCAAAAAGTGAGCCCTAATCTGGGCTAGACTAAAAGGACTCTATAGATACTACATACACCAATGGACTCCTCATGCTTTGGGCATCACGGCCACATGCATGGCCTATGGCCTATCCACCACACTGCCCAGCCCTGGCCCTGCTGTGTACTGGGAGGCTGCAGCTACAGTCCCGATATTTAACCATTCCTCACCCAGTACTTCAAAGTATTCAACCGGGTAGATGGACCAGAGGGACAGTTTGCAGTCCTTATTGCTATGTTTCAGAGCCATGTTACATTTTTGACAATAAAATCGTATTTCCAAGCCCTTTTTGCAAACCTTTTACTGCAACTCGAGGGCTGGAAGCTCTTTTTTAATATTGGGATGTATGATATATACTTTGAAAATTGTATATATACAGATAGTGCTGTCTGAAATACAAGGCTGAAGGGCAAAAGCTTGGCTTAATGAAATCGATGGAAAATTTACCATAGATGTCAAACAGTATCATCAAAACTGATAATTCACATCGCTTATTACTTGGCAGACTTTCGCTGCACCGAGTGACTACTGCCTATACTGCACTAGGAAAAAGAGGTAGCACAAGCCCAATTCTTGGCTGTTTCAGGGAATTTTAAGCATTACATATGTGTAGGGTTTTTTAATTTTTACTGTTTTGGCCACTCTTGTCACTATTTAGGAGGTCGTAATGGTTGGCATTTCATTTTGGTAGCATGAAATGTCAACATCTCTTACCTGTTGCAGTTCTGACCTCTGTCCCAATGCATAGCATAAAGAGCACAAAAGAGTAGCATTTAATTTTTAGACTCTCAAAGGGTTTTAGAGGTGAACATGCAGGTTTATGGTTATGGGATTGTTTATGCTTTAGAGAGCATCCAACAGTTAGGTGGTGGATAACAGCTATTTAGACAGTTATGCAATGGAATCGTGCAGAGGCAAACAGTGAACATATGGAAAGCTTCAACTGGAGATGCAACAAACTTCATTTGTGGACAATGATGAAACAGCAGTTTACTGACAATTTAGTAAGGCAGTATTTCAAGTATTTTGGGCATAAACTTACTATAGACAAAGCAGCTTCTAATTTTAAATTTTAGGAAAGCATGTTTGGTAACCTTTTACATTATCAACAAAAGTAATCAGGTATCTCAGCTAATGTTTGGATATTCTACATTTCTGAAGTGTTTCTTGCCTGGGGAACCTACTCAGGACTAAGACGTGTTAGTGGCTATATAAACACAAAAGAGAAATATAACCCTGACTAAAAAGAACTTGCGCTCTTAAATCCTACATTCATAAGCATTTACACACACTCACTGAAATTGCACACATCTCCACCAACATGCACAGGTGTTTGTAGCATCACAACTTAGGAATCCAAGTTTAAATAGATGATGCTCCTCTGCATCACAAGACGGTGCTCCAGATAATGTTTTAATCCTAGAGACACATCACTAAATTATTTTCAGTCTGTTTCAAATACTTAAATTCTTTTATACGGTATCTCTTAAATCAGACTGATCAGCTTAATAACAACCACTTGACTGTAACAATGGTTAAAGAATAGAAGCAGCAGAAGGAAAAGGTGGAGGTAAAACCATTACAAACCAACAGAGAACAAAACTGGCTGAGGAGAATTTTGTGCTGGTAAGTATACATACTCCATGCAGAAAGCATGCAAACATATACGTTTTCTAAACGTGGTTAAACAAGATACTGGTACAATTATAATGTGTTTATGTAAGTACAACATTCCCACATTTGCTTAGAACAAGCCTTAAAAAAATATATAACTAAATTGAATGTGGAGGTGGTATTATTTCCAATTTTAAATTATCTTATCTCCTTATCCTTTTGCCATCTCCTTCATCTTTAAAATGGAAGGACTAGGTTTACATACTGTCATTTGTAGTAGGCTGAAGCGACATAGGAATGCAATCAGTTTAAACCAAATGAAATCTTAATACCTTTCATTAAATGTGCAACATTCTGCATGTAGACAATCCTCTCAACTTACAGTAGCAACAAATTTGTAACAACGTTAAAAGATGTAGAGCTCATGAATTTATTCCCAGTAACCAAAACAGTATTTGGCAAGATCAAGGCGGGCAGCGCTTCATTTTGAAAATCCTCCATTACTTCGATTATTCCAAAATAGTAACTGCAATTTATAATGAATAAAGACAATTTCCTGCAAATATAATTAGCCTTGGAAGCAGAAATAGCCTTAAAGATCAGGGTAAATATATTTTGTTTATATAAAACTATAACTCTGAGAAAACAAATAGGTGCTTGTCTCTATTCAAGTCATTGAGAATTTTGTCACTGATTTTCAAAACAGTCAGGATTACACTGACTGTCAGCGTAATGTACGCATTCCAACCACAACTTCTGCCACAATGCACACTTACATATCCAAGTAAGTTCATGAAAGCTAACTTCAAACAATATCGAAAATAAAGCCTCTATTTTGCCTATTCCCACTGAAATAGCAAGAGATCCTCTCACTTCTAATACAGTTGTATTTGATGAATGATTTGGAAAGAAAAACAAGCAGAAATTTAAATATGAGACACTCCTTGTGTTCCTAATCATTTTAGATGCACAGCATCAGTTGCAAAAAGGAAAAAGCAAAGCTAGACTACATTAGGAGGCACGCTCCACTTGAAGGACTTACTAACGATTTTTATTTTGGGGATGATTTTAGTGTTTACTTTACCCAACTGCTGCGATACTGAAACTCACTTGCCAGTGCTTTTTTCCCAGCAGCATGATAAGCAATAATGTATTTTTTTCCATCTCGATCTTCCGTTTTAGTCTCCAGGCCAGGAAACAAGGACTTCACAGCTTGATGGATAACTGTTCTTTTTTCTTTGGTGTCTTCAATTACCTGTGTTAGTACACACGCATGCAGAAACCAAATAAAGTAATACAAAAGGGGAGGGATTCTCTCACAAGTTAAGTTTTGCATGCTTAAAGAAAACCTACCACATCACACTAAAAGTACCGAAGAGGTATAGCTTTAAAAGTCTAGCCTACTTATTAAAATTAGTCTAAAAAATAATAAATAACTCTGCTACAAACCCCAGCCTCAACATTCACAAAAGAAAATTCTCAAGATTTATTCCCCTCTTCTGTGCTTAATAAAATTCTCTCTTCTAATGAAAACCCTGGCAAAATGAAGTTTTTCTTTATGCATTAAAAGGAAAAAAAAAGGCTAGATAAGATTAACGTGTAAATGCTTATTTGAAATTACCAGATTTAATCCCACTCATCTCTTGGTCCCAAGTTTAGCTCAACAGTTATTCTTCAACTATAGGGAATATTTGGACATTTAAAAATAGCAAGTTTTAATTTAATTTTGTACCTTCTTATTTTACTTGTTACAGAAGAGCATATTTAGTCTCTTTTCTATTAAATCACTAAACACTGACCTTGGAAATAGTCTTTCATCAGGATGGATGTTTTATTTAATCCTTACATAATTATTGTATAACATACTACTAGACAAAAAAACAAAATACTGCAAGAAAATCTTAACACCTCAGAAGTTAAGACATGTATTTGAGTTCACGTCCACAGTCCCACCGAAATCAAAATGACAAGTCATGTGCATGAATTTGAGTGTATCTGTAAGGGTTTACAGAATCGAACCCTGAACTGGAAACATGTCAGTATTACTTGCTGCATCACATTCAAACTGCTCTTATACCCTACGTGCACTAGAAAGCACCTACCTACCTTCCGCTCAACTCACTCTCTCATCCTCCTCCCCCACCCCAAACTTCATTATCATTTATTAATTTTACCTCTATGGCAACACTAGTTTCCTTATTCTTAAGAAGCTGGAGCTCCTCTAAACGCTGCTTGTCTTCCTCTGACAAAACTGTAAATGTTTCTTCTGACGGGTCCTAATACATATTTGAGGGAGGGAAAAACAAACATCCAGTAACGCTCATGGAAAAACTTTCAGCCTTTTAATGTTTTTGCTTAAGGAGCATAGCCATTTCCGAATCTTTACCTCAAAATTTACCTCATCATCCACTGGAACAGAAAAGTCATCTAAATGGCTCACGCGTCCATCTTTGCCTATTTCATGGACAACAAAGTCTGAGTATCTGATGGGAAGAAACACGCATTAAAATTGTAATAAAAAGTAAAAATCTCACATCACATAAAGTCCTTTCACAAGAAGCTGTTTGTTAGCAGAATTCATTTAAGAATTCTGAATTCACATAATTCAATTCATGTAAAAGAAACTTCAACCATGAGAAAGCTGTACCTACTCTCACCCCACAGAAGGACACCACGAGAACACGGAAGAAAGTCTGGCATATCTAAACACAGCAGACTTCTTTGCAGATAACCAAACACCTGCTGTAGGTATTCTGAGTCATTTCATTACTAGCTTGCAGAGATCAACAACGCATATCCTCAATCCCAATCATTACTGACAATTAAGACTCTACTGCATTGCTACAATGTGAACACAAATGCATTAACTCTGTCACTTCAAATAACCTGCCGAATAAAGTACACGTGAGCCACTCTAAGGAAAGCAGGACAAATTCAGCTCTGTTACATATATTCAATTACAGAGAACATCTTTCAAATAAACAGTTACTCTGCATACTCTTATGACAGCAACAAGGAATTTGACTGTGAAGTTTTTGACCAAGTCACTATGTCCAATAATAAAAACATCACGACTTTAACAGAACACAGTCTATGTTACAATAGCTAAATGATTTTTAAGTAGTATCTGCCTGTAAAGCAAAAGAAAGAAAAAAAACATTGTTTGTCTATGAATGCTGAAAGATGAATAAAACTTCACCATGGGAATGTTTCTACCGCGTCTCCCCCAAGCCTCTGTTTGCCATACCTCCGTGCAGCCATATATCATATAGGTAGAATTCCTTCCTGAGGAATGTTATGTGTCCTCTCTCTTATTATTTGTACCTGTCTAGACATGCTAGTGACTGGTACCACAAAAATGCCAGGACTAAATTAACGATACCTGTTATAAATTCAGATCAAAGAAAAACCACGACCATTTCTACCACCTGGCTACCTTTGGCCACCTTGGTTCAAAATTGGCAGATTTCCCAGAAAGAGGTTCAGCACAGACTGTGATCCCCAGTGAAGGATTATGCTAGCTGCTTAATGCTGCATATAAAGATTAAATACATACATAATATGTACATATCACTTTATTATGTAAAATGATCCATATATGAAGCCACTATTTAAAAAAACGGGTACTTCTTGGGGTGTGAACAAAGCATCCTTAACTGCTTTGCTAAGTCAGGGCAACAATGATTCTCCCTTTCAATGACTTTTTGTATTTGCATTCTGTTTTATTCAAAAGTGTTACTTAATTTAAAAAGATGGGAAGTTTCACTTAAAAAAAGCTACTAAAACCCAAACATCTAAGTATATAATGTAAAATTCCACACCCCGAGTTATAGAAGTCCCTTTTATGCTTTGTAAATGACATTACAACTGATCAGAAAATAATTTAAAGCCTAATGGACCATTTAACAATATATGTCTTTAAAGACATTAGCTCAAAAAAGTCAGGGAAAAGCAAAGAACAACCAGAGAGGGGTAGTTTCAATACCATTCTCCAGTGCATCTCGTTTCAGCACTGAAGAGTGGTACAAAAGGTGGGTGTACTGCAAAAGGTTTTATGCTGTATGCTCCTGCCAGAGAGCAAGACAAACAGCAAAGGTCAGTGTAATCATGTATTTCTATCCATATACAGCTTCTTTCTTCAGAGCTCCATTTCAGAGGAAAGAAGAAAGGAGGGTGGGTGGGGGGGAAATCTAGAAAAGTCCCAAATTTCTTTCAGTCTCAGCACTAGGAAAAGAAAGTGATGAACCTCCCAAGTGGTCGCACATAATCCAGTTGCATCCTGCAAGTCAGAAAAGGAAAATAGAGAACAACAGCTGCTTAACACAAGGAATTAACATACATAACAAGACAAAGCATTACCTCTCTTTTAAGATTCCAGAAAACCCTTTATGAGAGCTAACAAATTTAGTTATGCCAACATCACTTTCTGTCAGTCCATGCTTCATCATATCTGCAAAGCTCTCTGGATCTCCATCTTCACTGTCCTCTAGTTCCTCCTCTTCCTGCTCCTCACTTTCCTCATTGGGGATTATTTCATTTTTCGTGTCCTCAAGCAGAGATTTGTCAGGTTGTTCTGTTACAGTCTCAACGCTCTGCCCAGAGTTGTTCCCCGTCTTACACTTCTCTGAGATCTTCTGTCTTTTAATTTCGTCTGCATTAGCCACATCATCCTCAGAGTGAGGACGTTTCAAGGATACACTACTCAGTTCTACAGTTTCCATGTTTAAGGCACAGTGTAGGATAGAAAGCCCTGAGGAGCAAGAAGAATGGCTTACTTCCTCTCTCTGTTTAAGAGCAATATCAATACATAGTTTCTTCACTCCAAGGACTCTGCGCCCTGCAACAGTTCAGGAAAACCACATAACTTTCTGCATTTTTAAGTTAAGCATCAAGTAAAGATTTTGTGCAGCTAGAAACAAGACGTACTCAGGAAGAGAGAAGTGAGGTGATAAGGGGACTTAACATCCACCCAAGGCAGCATGCACGGTAGGCACTACACCAACCATTTACCACCATCGTCACTCTTGCCAGCCCTTACCACAGCTGCATCCAGCCCTGTGCACACAGGCTCTGCTGTTGATAGCAATCTAGTGCCTAAGAAACTTTTTCTTCCAAGCCTTCCATTAAACATGACTACTCTTGATTATTCCTCATTCTAACAAGATTCTATCTTGCAAGGATTGAGAGAGGATGGCTCAATTCCCCCAAACCTGAAATCTCATCTCTTCCTTTTCGATGTTCATCTCTTCTAACACACACAATCCCACAGGGAACTCAAGGTGGCAGCAATTCAGACCAAAAGGTAAGAGGGATGAGATAAAATTGTTGAATGAGAGGGACAAACAAAACAATAAGGAAGTGAAATGATCTCTGAGAAGAACATGACTACTCACGCTGGTGGAGCAGAGCTCTGACTCTTCCCTGGCAACTTGAGCTGCCACCTTTGCCTCGGCAGAACTAGTACCTTCAGATCTGAAAAACAGAGGCAAACTAACTCTTTGAGAAAGTTTTAGGCAAAAGAATCCCGACTACGAAAACATGTATGAATGTGATCATTACAGAAACTGGCTGCCTCTGAACCCAGGTATCAGAAGTTACACAGGAGCAGACACTACTCAGACAGACAAGTCAATAACAAATACAATTGTAAAAGTGTTACCAAGCTAGTGATGTAACACAGTATTGCTATTTAGCAATCTACAGCAGAGCAGTTTGGTTTTATTTCTATGTTTATGAAAGGAGACCGAAGTTCCTATAATCAGTCAATGACAGGACCTTTCTCCCAGCATCACCCAACTGGCACTGGTCTGTTGGGTATAAACCGCAGGTTTTGGTAGCTGGGGACCGCACGGAGGAGGCCATCAACTGCCCTGTGCTGGTGAAGGGCCAGTTCCAGCTGGCTCCATAATGGACCATACCCACTGCCTGCCAAAACCCCAACTCATCAGGTGAGCATGCGGTGCCTCTGCTCCAGCTTATTTAAGAAAGGGAGGTTCTGCTGGTGGCACAGGAAGAGGTGTGTGACAGCGTGCTAAAAAAAGACATGGGGGAGGCATGGGGAGGGGACATTGTTGGGGACACAGCTGAAGATGCACTCTTGGAAGGAAGCTCTCCACACCAGAGCAGGGACGCCCCTGAGGGGACCACAGCCTGTGAAGGTGCCCACGCCGGGGCAGGGACGCCCCTGAGGGGACCGTGGCCCACGGAGGGGCCCACATGGGAGCAGAAGAAAGGACAAAGAAAGAACAGCAGAAAGAAACCTCCATTCACCAACCCCAAGCTCCTGCACCATCGCTGCCTTTCCCAAGGGACGAGCGTAACCTGTGGGGACAGCCAGGGGAGGGGAGACAGGAAAGCAGGGGAGGGCAGGTGTCTGGAGTGAAGTTGAGCCTGGGGAAGGGAGAGGAAAGGAGTTTTCCCCAAGTGTTTGTTTAACTAGTTGTCTTCTTTGTATCAAATCAGTAATTAAAAGTTTATGTTAACTGGCAATAAATTAAATTCCCCGAAGCCAGGTTTGCCCACAAGAACAAGCAAGCTTCTAAATTAATACGATTCAACTGTTACTAAGAAATTAATCTAGGCACAGAGCAGTGTTTCAGAGCTACACACGTCATCCTGTATTATTTCTCCGGTCACTAGATAGCATATTCTGTTTAATTTTGAAGGGTACGTTCTTAACGGAAGACTCATTACTAACTTGATAATCACCATGCGCTGGGTTGTTAACTGCTACCAGTTAGCTGTTAGCCACCGCTGATTTCATTGCCTGAACATTCCGTTGCAAAGGCCACAAACTTAGGATAAAGAGGAAGGAATAACTGTTTTAGAAACACCTGAAAGGTTTTGCTCAAATGAAGAACTGAAAATGGACGCTAGGAAAATGAATGGACAAAAGGGAAATAAGGAGATACTTATAAAAAAAGTGCATGTGATGCCTGAAGAGGGGAGTGACAAAACGCGGAGAAGAGAGCAGAACAATTAGCAAATCAATGTACCTTCAAGCAGAAAGCAGAATTTCAGTTTGCCCTCAAATAAAAACAAAGTACGTAAAATCCTTCTTTAAAAATAAAAAAAAAAATAAGAAAAAAAATCATACCCAAGAGAAGCAATTCACCAGCATTTCCAGATTCTTCTCCTATGTTCCCAAATTTATAGAGCCTGGGTTATAAAGCACTGACGTGGAAAAGGCTTCTAGATGGCTTGCGAATATCTCTGCATGGCGAACAAAACACTGCTCGACACAGCGAAATCCTGAGACACCTGCCAAGGGCGGTAACAGGACAAACCTCGTGTTTCTGAAGTAAACTTGTCATACTTGGTTATTGAATGACACAAACCGCTAGAAGAATTTAACATTGGCCACAGACACCCCAAAGCTGTCAGACACAGCCTGTTCTCTCAGCAGAGGAACGACTCACGTACAACAAAGTACTATCCTGTGCCAAATGGTGGCCCAAATCTGGGAAAATTTCTGCAAGATAATTACTTGGAGCAAGTTGGAGTGAGCGGGGCGCGCACTGCCTCAGCTGTGCGGATTGCTAGCGAGAGGTGCCTCTGACAGCGGCTCCACCGTCTCCGTCCTTTTCCCAGCAAACAGGCGCTTCCATAAAAGCCAGAACCTGCATAAAGTCCGCGGCGATTTCAACGGAGACCATGTTTTAGCAGAGGCTGAATTCACTACTACAGATAAAGGGCTCGATTCTCGCCCAGCGGGAAATGCTGAGCGATTCCTTGCGCTGCGGTACCTGCCGGGCAGACACGCGCGGGCTGCCGGGGGCTACGGGGTACTTCCCGCTCCCCGATAAACAGAAGAGGCGGCGCACGGCGGCGCTGGGTGCGACGCCGGCTTCCCCGGGACGAGGCGGATGGGATGGGATGGGATGGGATGGGATGGGATGGGATGGGAAGGGAAGGGAAGGGAAGGGAAGGGAAGGCGGCCGCCGGGGGCAGGACGCAGCGGCGCCCGGCAGCCTCCGCGGGAGGCGGGAAGGCGGCGCGGGGGGAGCGGGGCCGCCGCGGCGGGGCGAGAGGCGACCCCCGCCCCGCGGGGACGCGGAGGGGGCGGCGGGGCGCGGGGCGGGGGGGGCGCAGCGGGCCGGGCGGCGGCGCGTCCCGCCAGGCCGGCAGGAAGCCGAGGAGGCAGCGGGAGCCCCGGGGCGGGGCGGGGGAACGCCCGGCGCAAGTTGGAGGTTGAGCCGCCCCCGCCGCCCCGGGCCCGCGGCCGGGCTGGCACGGGAGGCGGGGGCCGGCCTCGGCGCGGAGGCCGCGGCTCCCGCCCGCCGGGGAGCCCTGGGCTGCCGGGGGAGGGCGCGGCTCCGCCCGCCGCCGGGCGGGAGCCGGGGCGGGGGGGGTGGCGGTACCACTTACCCGCACGGCGGCACGGGAGGACGGGCCAGGCGCCAGCGCCGCGGGGAAGGAGGCGGCGGCGGCGGCGGCGGCGGCGGCGGGAGCGAGCGGCGCGGGCCCGCCCCGGCTCCGCGTGTGCGGAGGCGGCCTCCTGCCTGCGCCCGCCCCCGGCCGGCCCCGCCGCCGCCGCCGCGGTGCCGTGCGGCCCGCAGCGCTCCCGCCCGCCCGCCCGCCGCGGCCGCCATGGCCGCCATTTGCCGGCGGCAGCGCCTCCGCGCCCCGGCAGAGCCCCCGCTTCGCGGTGCGGGGCCCGCAGGGAAGGCGGGCCCCAGCTGGGTGCCGGCGCGGCGGCAGCGAGGCGCCATTAGCCGGGCGCCTCGCGAGACCCTGGTCGCGGTTAATTACTGAGTTTCCAGGGCGGGCCCGGCGGCCCCGGCCGCCTCCAGCGAGGGCGAGGTGGGGGCGGCAGCCGTCGAGGGGCTGCCTTTGCACCCCATTCCCTCTGCTGCAGCTTCCTTTGACAGTAAAAAACCAGGGTGAAGCACCTGGGGGAGGCAGACAAGCATTTACAAAAGAACTGCAACTCTACAGAAAAAGTTTAATTCCCCAAGCGCAGCTGTAGCCAAGGCAGGGAGTGGTGTGCACGGGGCGGGGGCACTCCTGGGCCCCCCAACGACTGCAACGGGTTGGGCTAACCGAACAGCAGTGCCAGGACGCTGGCGCGGTTCGAGTACCGTTCGAAAACCTACACCAGATCTATGCAAACTATGCTACCATTTTACATCTGAATAAAACCAGGCTGGCTCTGTACTACGAGTCTTTTCTGACATTGTCAGAATGTCATCTTCTAGCCTCCTTTCTATTTTAAGCAGTTGTGCAGAGAACATCTTTTCATTCACTTCAACACGTGATTTGTCTTTACTTTTAAGACCCTTTGTGTCATATCTTAATCCCAGCCAGCCTCAGACTCTTTGCCAGGCTATTAGCACCACTCTCTAGTTTCTTGTACTTCTCATTCTCTAGTTGTATTCTATTCATCACACCCGTATGTGATGAGACTTACAACTCCTATGCATATATGGGTGATTTATTTTCTCATCCCTTGTACTTACTTTCTTATTCTACTCCAAGGGGGGAGGCGACACAATGGAGTGCTTTGGTTTGGATTTAAAAAATCCCAGGTATGCATGCATTGCTCTACGGCTAGCTTATAAAAGACAACATCAAGGAAATGCATGTTGCAGTTAGAAAGGAAGGAGCAAAGATTTGTGGCTATCCTTAATTCCGAGCGGAGATGGATCCCTACAGATTTATTTTATCAAGTACTAGGGGATCAAAGTTGTGTCCTTATCACAGAGCTTTAGTTTACCTCCTGTCCACCCTTCACATTTGGAATTTAAATAACCTTCTAGAAACCAGTAGAGGTATCAGGAATGGGTTTAATGTCCTCCTGTGAACAGGTCAACTGTGGACTGGAAACAGTGATAGGCATTAGCAATCGACAAGGCAGAGTATGGTACTTCCACAGACTGTAGCATCACTGAGGAATCTAGAGCTGGGACTACTATTGCCCAACTCGCAGGCTGTCTTGTGGTAGGGGCAATACAAAAAGAGCTATGCGTCATTTGAGCATTGCTGTTGTCTGACCAACTACTATAGCCGCGGTATGTAGATGTTGAAAGGTAGTTCCTTCACCTCTCCCAGGCAAAGACATATTATCTGGCTGAAAATATCTGGTTGGGGGGATCCTTCAGCAAGATTTCTACCATGCATCAGTCCAACTTTTTTTCTCATGTAACTTTTTGCTTCTTTCCTCTTGCGTCGGAGAAGTTCCCTGAAATATTTACTTTTCCTCCTCCAAATTCCTTCATCAAGTACCTCCCTGTCTACAAAATACTTGTCAGTAATTAAGTAGCTTGTATGCTACAACCTGTGCTTGGTATGATAATTACCCTACTGTTAGTTCTCCCTGTTGACTATGTTCATCTATCATCCATTACCATCACCTTGGATTGAACAGAATTTGGAGTGGCATGAAGTGCCGCATGCAGTGAAGAACCAGCATTTTGAAGGACCTGCAGGTGCTGCCAGAAGGTAAATAGCTAATAATATCATTACTATGCATTTCTCAAGTTTTCTAATATATTCAGCAAAGTTTATTGCACCTTTCTCAATACCAGTAAGCAATCTCTGACATATTAAAGAACTATTTGCCTGTGTCTGAGAATCTACAGACAAAATCCTTGAGACCACCCTTCCTATGGTCTAGGGGCTGGAAGGAGGGAATCTCTAGTTCTGCTTCTGAAGTAAAACTGAGCTATTCTGGCAAGTGGAGACCGTCGGTACTTAAAAGACGGCATGCTCAGTCACCTTCTGTTACGGCCTGCCCCTCACGTGGCTTCCAAGCGCAGGCTGGCAAAGGGCACGCAGTCATCACCACTTTCTCTTTCCATTGGTAAAGTGTTCCTTTTACGTACAGAAGTATGGTATAAAATATAATAAGAAAATAATTATATGGCTGCAACTTCAGCTTTATTTTTTCCTCTGGTTGGTTTAACGATTAAAAATACTCTGTTATAAATGGTTTCATATACCCGTCAGGTGGTATCATTAAAATATTTTTTTAATCTCAGTTAAAATGTGAATATCAGAACGTTCCCATATAAACTTTATTTAATGCAACCTAAAGGAAGTTTGTTTTGTGGAAAGAAATTATGACTGACTATATTTATGGCCTGTAACAAGTTTATAATGTCTTCCTGCTCTCAGGCTCCCCAGGAAGGGAAATCAGGATAGCACATATCAGCAGATGGGACCATAAATCTGGCTAGGAGGAGAACACAAGTGAGAAGCATGTTGAGTCAGTCTCCTCCAAATATGCTCCTCAAAAATCCAAAGGTAAAAAGTTCCCACTCCATAGAAAAAAATAATAAAATATAGCAGCAATAAGTGCACTCACTCTTCTTCAGTTTTATGCCTCCCAGGGGCACAGACAATCAGGCAGATAAGTTGTAAATTTACACCTCTGTTGTGGTTTAACCCCAGTCAGCAACTAAGCACCACACAGCCGCTCACTCACTCCCCTGCAGTGGGATGGAGGAGAGAATCGGGAAAAAAAAAGTAAAACCTGCGGGTTGAGATAAAGACAGTTTAATAGGAAAGCAAAGGAAGAGAAAACAGTAATAATAATAGTAATGATAAAAGAATATACAAAACAAGTGATACACAGTGTAATTGCTCACCACCTGCTGACTGATGCCCGGCCCGGCCCAGCCACGAGCAGTAATCGCCACCTCCCTGGCCAACTCCCCCCCAGCTTTATATGCTGAGCATGACGCCATATGGTGTGGAGTATCCCTTTGGTCATTTGGGGTCAGCTGTCCTGGCTGTGTCCCCTCCCAACTCCTTGTGCACCCCCAGCCCACCCACTGGTGGGGTGGGGTGAGAAGCAGAAAAGGCCTTGACTCTGTGTAAGCACTGCTCAGCAGTAACGAAAACATCCCTGTGTTATCAACACTGTTTTCTGCACAAATCCAAAACACAGCCCCACACTAGCTACTGTGAAGAAAATTAACTCTATCCCAGCCAAAACCAGCACATTCCCCACCCCTTATTCCATACCATTTACGTCATGCTCTGGTCCCACACTATCCGATACATTCTCATTAACCACCCCCCTCCTTCCCATACTTTGATATAATACACATATATCATTCCCTTAGTCTGTGCACCACCCCTATAAAATGTTCACAAATGTCCACAAAATGTCCATTAGTTAATTTAGTCTGTGACTTTGGGCTCCACCTGTTACAGTGGTCACTCAGGACAGGAGAGGTGGTGTGTTGCATGGAGTTACTGAGCACTGAAGCCAGCTCATGTTGGGTCACTGCTGCACTTGCACTACTTCTTGTAAGGCTTGTCCTCCTTTGGTTTGGGTGGTTGCTGCTATAGTAATTCCTATAACAAGCAACTCAAATCCTGGGCTGCAACAATTTAAAGGAATTTCCTTTACAATCTCCACCCCTGGTCCCTTTGGACCAGACCATCGGGTTTAACATTGCAATGAACTCCTCCTCTTGCCCCTGCTCCAGCTTGGTCAGACTGCAGTCTCTTAGGGGAGTACCTGCTCCAAGTGGAGCCTTATCTATGCACCACCGTCTCTCCAGGGGTACACCTGCTGCGGCATAGACTTATCCACAGCCACAGGTGCACCTGTTCCAGCGTGGCCTTCTCCATGGGCCACAATGCCTTCAGAGAGAGACGTGCTCCAGCGTGGCCTCACCCACAGCCACAGTCCCTTCAGGAGTGAACCTGCTCCAACATGGC
Organism: Morus bassanus; assembly: GCA_031468815.1. Classification (NCBI taxonomy): domain Eukaryota; kingdom Metazoa; phylum Chordata; class Aves; order Suliformes; family Sulidae; genus Morus; species Morus bassanus. The sequence goes on from CM062571.1 coordinate 70,041,533, forward strand.
CTTGCCCATGGCTGCAGTCCCTCCAGGGGTTTACCTGCTCTGCTGCCCAGCTCGTCCCTGAGCATGGACCACCCCTATAAAATGAAAGAACTATTAAAAGCCTGATGTATTTTTCATACGTAGGTTGTTTGCATTTCTAATGCTTATTTTGAAGCCCTGCATGAAGTGTAAAGTGGAGGCGATAATTCATTACCATGCAAAACCTAAAAGTACAATATTATGAAAAAAATGGGGTTGTTTGGAGATAGAGACCTTAATGCGTAAGGTAAGTCATTTCAGTGAGAAGGTTCTTTGAAGAATGTTGAAAACAGTCCAAAAAGAATCATACAGATTTCTAAAATAATGACAAAAAATTGTTTTCAGAGAACACAAATTATCAAGGTTTATAGTGCTTTAATAGGCCATCACCTTTGATTCTTCCCCTTTTCCCTTCCCCCACTCTTTTTTTAAAATGAAAAGCTGCTTATTTTTCAAACTCATCTCTCCAAATCCCTTGGTCAATTAGTCTGCAATAGGAGAAAGATGGAAAAGCATCTTATCTAGACAGACAGTGAGAATTTTAGGCAGAGAGGACTGGGGTTTTTCTGACCAAGTTTGTTCCTCTCTAAAAGATTAATGATATAAAGGCATCTGTAAACAAATTGCCAGGTACTGTGCTGTACAGAGTAATTTTAAATTAAGAATGTATGTGACTATAAAAGATTAAGTAAAACCTTAACCATAGGATTGGGAGGTAATTGTGAAATATATTTTCTTTTTGTACCTTTGTTTTGCTGTTAGAAGTTTGATTTAGGGATATTGTAAAGCTTTGCAGCAGTGTAGACAAAACAGGATGTTATTGCCCGCAGATCAAGTATCTTTGAGTGGCAGTGTTCAATTTTTGCAAAGACAGCAAAGAGCAAGTATTACAAGAAATAGGAATCTGAGCTGGGGGAACAATTATATATTTCTGCCCCCTCCCACAATTTTCTCGGAAGGCTTTTCACCTCCAAGGGCTGAAAGACCTTTCTGTGTATTTGGGCTGGTGCCATGTGCATGGGCGGAGGAAAACAGCTGAGACTGGACCAGCAGGGCCGGCTGCTCTCACAGGGGCTGTGAAAGAGTGAGGATGCCGAGCGGTGCTCGGTGGGACAGTCTCCTGCAGCAAAGCTGCTGCCTCACGCACAGGAGGAAAAGCAGAAGGCTGCAAAGGTGGAGGGAGAAAATGAGCTATCTTGGCAGCTCATGCCGCTCAAGCGCTGGCCTGCAGGGTAGCAGAGCGTGCTCTTTATATGCCTGCCTGCCTGCTTTGCCTGTGTCTGCTGTCACACTGGGTTTTCCATGAATTTTTTTGGCTGCCTTTGATCACTGTTATTGGGGTGAAATTTTGTCCCCTACTGAGCTCCTGGTAAAATACCTGTTGTCTTCAGTACGACTGGATCTGGTCACTAAAAATACTTTAAAAGTCACAGCATTCATGTCAAAGATTGACAGGCATGAAACTAAAATGGATTATGGCAATACCTGTGGTATTTTTTTACTCATAGCTGTGAATGACTTTAAAATCTCATTCCCTATCATCCATAAAGAAAACCCTGATACCTGCATTTGGTTAACTTCTAGGCTGTAGCCACATCTACATGTCTCTTTACATGCCTAATTCTTCACGTAGTTTGTGGACGACAAAAACCAGAATACAGGCAATCCTCCACCTTTCTATCAGCCTTCTCTTTCCTGCTGCCTGGAGATACCATTGATTCTTCATTCACTTATGGAGTTGCCCAAACTGATTAGCACTGCCAAAAGTAATCCCTGGGTCCTCCTGGCTACTTGACAAAAGGAGCACAACTGACTTCAGGCTACGGTCTAGAAGGAGTACAGTAAACAGTCATGATTTCAGATAGGAAGTAGATAATAATAACAATGTATTTCACTACAGTGTCATTTCAAACCAGCTTGTTTAGCTGGGCACTCACTGGGCCAGTGCATCGGTACTCGGAGCACACAAATAAGCTCTCCTATGCAGCTGAGGATGAGGACCAAAGTCCTGAAAATATCCCAGCAAAGTTTGCGTGTTACATGGAGTGAGACGTACTTGCCAATTTTTCATCGTTGAGCTTAGTTACTGGCATGACAACATTTTTCTGAGAGGGAAATTATGCACAGGCAGTGGGAAGGTCTGTAAAAAGGTCAGGAGGCTGGCTCAGCGGCAAACTTAAAGAGTACGCCTTTCAGTGAACCTGGTCTCTCAGGTACCTTCTTGGTGGTCAGCTGGGAACATGGAGTATGTCCTAAGAACAACTACCTTCACTGTATTTTTCAGTGTACAAAATTACCTTATGAAATAAGTGCAATGTTAGGGAGCATTCTGCTTTGAGTCTAAGCTTGGCTGTGGCACATGGTGGAAGCCATATAGTGGGCTGATACAGCGGTTTGCCTGATTCTGTTTTTGTGTCAGACACTTGCCAATGTTGCTGATGAATAGTTGGGGGAAAAGAAATCTGAAAAAGCCCTAAAACAGGTGATAAAATAGAATAGTAGTCTTGTATTTCTGCTGCCAGATAGTCAAGCGATGCGTGGAGTTACTACACAAGGTTTAAAATGTTGAGAGAGGAATTCCAATTATGATTTTTAGTATCCAGATAATTTCTGAATCTAAACTCTAATAAGGCTTTTCACCAAAAAGAGATGTTAATTAGTCAACCCTATATTCAGACTCTTTTGTTAAAAAAACATTTACTTCTGCAGAAAGGCACCCAAAACCTGTACTATTCGTGCTATTCTGTTTCTGTGGAAACTGTGTATTGGAGTGGAATAGGAAAAACAGCAGGGAGAGAAGGAGAGGTGAAGTGGTTTTGGCTGAAGTCCCATTGGCCAGTCACCGTTTCAGCTGGGGTAACTCGGACAAGCAAGCCCTGAATGCTAAAGTCCAGACAGTTCTCTTCCCTCCTCCCCTTAACTTGTGGCAAGGGAAGAGTCCGGTTCAACAGACCCCATTCAAAAAGTGGTTGCTTAAGTAATTTATCTGGGTTTTTTCCCTGATTTTCCTCATATTAAAGAGGTGATATTTACAGGTTTTTTTATGCAAGAAGAACTGTAGTCATTCAGTAATGCTAGTCAATAGCTACCTAAAGTGGTAGAGCAAGGTTTGCTCTGAAATGAGCCTTCTGTTGACAGACATGTTGCACAGTCACTGGTCTTCTGAAAAGCACCATTGTATCCTTGAAAGGACACTCTCCTCTTCCAAGAGTGAAAAGACACCTTTTTATCATTCTGGGGCTTCCAAAATATGCATGGTTTTGATGAATTGCTATGAAAGACACACAGCTTTGACTAATAAACTCAGCTCTTTATTTTTTGTTCCCTGATAACTGTTTCAGTGATAGTCATATTGCTTTCTCCTAGAGTAAGACACCTTTCTTAAAAATAATATCTAAATTAACACAACAACATATTGTGAATTTTTTCTGTGGTTAATATTTGCCTGCTGCCTCTGGGTTTGGGTCAGGGTAAAATTCTAACATGATACAGTTGTGATTGATGGCCTTATTATGTAAAAGTAGAAGGTGGTGGTGGGGTCTGTTTCTACCACATGCGCACAAAAATGACCAGACTGTCATTGCGGTCTGAGGCTCCAGGTTGGAGAGCCTGGGCATTTTCCTGTCTAGCCTCAGTATGCACATGCTGCCACAGAAGACCAAATGGAAATGTGCGGCACATGGAAATGTCTAAATGTCGTGGTTTAACCCCAGCCAGCAACTAAAAGGCCCACACGGCCACTCTCTCACTCCCCCCGGCAGGATGGGGGAGAGAATTGGAAGAGTAAAAGTGAGAAAACTAGTGGTTTGAGATAAGAACAGCTTAATAATTGAAATAAAATAAAGTAAAGTAGTAGTAGTAGTAGTAGTAGTAGTAGTAGTAGTAGTAGTAGTAGTAGTAGTAGTAATAATAATAATAATAATAATAATAATAATAATCAAAGCAAGTGATGCACGCTGCAATTGCTGACCACCCGTTGACTGATGCCTGTCCCATCCCTGAGCAGCGACCGCCACCCCCCCACCAACTCCCCCCAGTTTAACTGAGCATGACGTCATATGGTATGGAATATCCCTTTGGCCAGTTTGGGTCAGCTGTCCCAGCTGTGCCCCCCCCCACCCCCAGCTTCTTGTGCATCTGGCGGAGCATGGGAAGCTGAAAACTCCTTGACTTAGTGTAAGCACTGCTTAGCAACCATCAAAACATCAGTGTGGTATCAGCATTATTCTCATACTAAATCCAAAACACAGCACTATACCAGCTACTAGGAAGAAAATTAACTCTATCCCAGCCAAAACCAGGACACCAAAGTTCAGCAGAAAATTCTGAATTACTGCAGGAAGAGAGGAAGGAACAGAAAAAGCAGCGTGCAAGAACGGAGATTACAGGGGGAAAGTAACTAAGGAAACAACACTATCTTTTCAAATTCAGGAATGAGTGTGTGCAGACCCAAGAATTTCAGAAATTCTTACAGGTAGAAGCTAAAGGGAAGAGCCAAACTCACAGGGACAGTAGATGTGCATGTTCAGGCCTCTGCATGGAGCAATGAACACTTACTTCTTGCTCTGCTGCTGGTACAGCTTCTCAGTAAAACATTAAAATCTCTGCAAGTCTCTCTCTAATCTCTATGCACGGGAGTTAGCAGTCAAACATGAAGACAGTTAACTGGAACAATTCAGGGAACCCTGCAGCCCTTTCCCTTTGTATGCCTGTAGTGTGTTGCACTGTGCATGAAAGAAGCAGGAAGGGAAAAGAGAAAAAAGCAGAAAAGCAGGCAGTTGGTATCAGGCACCAGTGCCACCTTCATTCTTTTGTGTATTAATGTTTTAATAACCTACAGCTGAGTTGCAGTTCAACTTAACTTTTCAGTTTTATTTGATTTGTAAGCCATTCTACATTTTAGAAGAGTGTTTATTGTTTACAGTTGGCAGGTCTGATTGCACTTCTCCTTAGGTTATTCAGGCCTTGAGTTTGACAGCTTAAGAAATATCTGATTGTTGAAGTGCTTATTGCTGTTCACCCATTTGTAATGAATAGGAAGTTCAGGCCACACAAAGACATTATTAATACAGTCAGAACATGCCAGAAACACAATACATTAAAGCAACACTCCATTAACCCAAGTTAGGTAGTGCAGAAAAGTGATCACATTTATATCAATATATGCTTTAGGAGACAAATTAGCCTTTTATTCACTGTAATCCATAAAATTCATCAGGCGCAAAACAGAAGGCATTAATCAGCAGCTATTTGGCTCTACAGTCCTCCCTACAAGAGGGTCTGGAGCTGCCCCTTACAGACTGAGAAAGTGTGAAAAACTCTCTCCAGTGCAGTACAAAAATCCCATTTGAAAATCATGATGGCCATACTAAGTAAACAACCTTCACAGAAACACTGTGGCTCACTGCTGCACTGCAACATCACGCAGCAGCCATAGGGGGCCAGTTTCTATACAGCGACTTTCCTGCGCACAACACACTTCTTTGTGGATAGACTGTTCTTTGCATAGGTCCGTTAAGTTTTTGTGCCACTGTTAGTCATCACTGGTCTACAAATAATAGTTCCACTCATCTTCTTGGTGCTACAGAAATACAGTTGAGGACAGAGTGGCAATTACAACACGGATTATCTTGTACAAATGCATTGTATTTCCAATGCTTTCTCTCTGTTGACAGCCATATAGTCTAATAACCACAAAAGCTTCTTCCCGCATCTTGAAGCATCCCTCTATACAGCTGTTCAATCCCATACTCACTTATGATACAATCAGAAGAGATCCTTTAAAAAAAAATCCATAGTAAGTGTGTATTTCTATGAAGTGCATTTACGTAGTGTGTGGGCAGCAGCTGCATCCTCTAGCAGCATACAGTATTTGCCATTTATATGATACTGAGAAAAAATGCCCTACAACACACTGCAGACAGATTTTTAGAACGGTTCTGCTCCAGATAGGTTGAGGAGAAGTGAATTGGCTCCAGGTAGTTCAAATTAACCAGCCCACAGTTCTGTACCCAAGTTAAAAGAATTTAGGTTCAGGATTTTTTGTAACTTTTACAAAAACTACAGACATGACAAGGGCAAGTCACGTAAATACCATCCAGCTCAAAAACTGCCTATTGATCAAGACATGCTCGGTTTTTCTCAGCAAGACCTGCCCTATAAATACAAACTCAACAAGCAGGCAGCTCGACTGCATGGCTGCAATTGAAACACTGCACCTTAAGCAAAATTGCAGCTCAGACTAACAAACCTGTGCTTTGCTTTAAAGAACAAGACGCCAAATTCTGATTTACTGTTGTAAGATTAGACAGTTCACATAACTGACATAGAGACAGTTGTACATTCCAAGCTAAGAATACCCACAAAAGATCTGTATTTATTTGACTTCAAATATATTTGAGACGCAGTAGAAAAATGTGAACAGAATTTAGACATTGGGAAGGATGAAGTTCAATTAATCCACGAAAGAATAGAGAAGATCTGAACTTGGTGCAAATGAGAAAGTATTGTCTTAGAATTATAACGCTGCAATTTCTCTTGCATCCCTCAATCAGAATCAAGGTATAAGTTTAAATGCCCATTTTAAAACCCCTCTTACTTATAAATCACAATACGTTCATTAGCTGAAAATAAATGTGATGACAATTGAACCAATTTCTGATCACTCAACTTAGCAAATTTGTATAGCCAGAACTCTCTGATTTGCAAATCATGTTTTCCCAAGTTTGAAAAAGCTATGGAAATCCCAAGACAGTGTCCAAATTACAGTCATTTATACCAATCTCTTCTAATTTTAAATACTGCTTCAAGTACAGACTGGAAAACGTTCTTCACTGAGAGAATGGTCAGTCACTGGAACCAGTTCCCCAGGGAAGTGGTCATGGCACCAAATCTGTCAGAGTTCAGAGAGCATCCGGATGATTCTCTTATTCATATGGTTCAGTTTTAGGTAGTCCTATGAGGAGCAGGGAGTTGGACTCCATGATCCTTATGGGTCCCTTCCAACTTGAGGTATTCTATGATTCTAAGTTCAAGAGGTACATTTTAAAGAAAAGATGTAGAAACCCCAGCCAGAAGTCTCATACTCAAACAACTTTGGCAATTAAGATGCAGATAGGTTTCATTAAAAAGTACTAAGAACATGCTGGCCTATGAAACCACTACTTTGTTTCATAAGTAGTAAAACCAATGAAGGTCGATTTTGATAAATTTGTATCCTGTGTTCCCTACATCTTCCCACCATGATGCCATCAAAATATTCTCCCAGTCTTTCTCTTTGCCTCCTGCACTTCCCTCCAATACCCTCAGCTCCCTTCTATATCTCAAATGCCTTCCCCCCACCTTGTAATATTTCTAGTTCATTTGTACATCATTCTAGATGCCACCTCTGCCCTCTGCTTGCCCTTTTCCAGCTTCTTGCCTGGACCACAGCAGGAGAATGGGTTGACTCACTGGTGAGGATGCAGCAACTCCTGCCAGATGGAGCAGAACTCCTGAGTTCTCCTTCCCTTGCTGTCAGTGGAGACATGAATCTTGTCTACCCTTAGTATCCTCATAGTAACTTTGAGACTTCTAACCTTCTGCCAGCTTCATTTGAAATTGGACAATGAATTAAAAAATATCAGATGGGGACCAACTCTTCATACAAACCTTGTTTTCTTAGAAAATATGCTAAGAAAATATTAATACAAATCCTATAAAAAATTATCACAGGAGTAAACCAGCAGTTAAAGTAGCTTTAGCGGTGATTCACTTACATATTTTAATTAGTTTAGAGTATTAGATTGCTTGCACTCAGTACAAATAAATAATTTTCCACTTCAGAAAAAAAAGTTTATCATTTAGAAAGAAGTTAAATGAGTTATGACATGAATAAGTTATTTAGAACTAAAACTTTAAGAAGCTAACTAAAAATTTCTGACATTTGTAAATGTTCTGGTGCTAGCATTTCTGGGCATTTTAAAATGACTGTGTTGCGAGCTGTAGTACTTGCGCAGCGGAGAGCAATTTGACATATATTTCTGTTTAGATTCAACACTTTTGGCACTACAAAAGGATGATTTTCCAATTTAATTAAATACTGCTTGAATAAAAACCTATGTGGTTAACTGAGTGTCTGGTCTTCATAAATAGATGTCTTTGTTTTATTGCTTAGAAAACAAACAGAAATGCAGCATGATAGCAAACATGAAACTTTTGAGATAGCTGTTTTGGAAAGTTTTCAGACATTGCAAACAGAAGTTGAGAGTTAGGGTACCGTCACCTCATTAATTAAATTACACCTTCCTTAAAGGATGTATGTAGTAAAAATAGAGATGTTTTTAAATTTTAAGTGCCTAAATATACGGGATGAATTCTTACTATATACAAATGGGGATTATTCCTCTAGCTCAGGCCTAGAAAGCCCCCACAAAAACCAGAAAATTAATGATGTGCTACTTTAAGAAAAACAGGGAAATAATCTGAAATATCTATGCTCTTTTAGTGTCTGCTGGGGAGGCATGATTAAGCAGTAATTAAATTCAGAAAAAAAATAATTTGTATACACACCGTATTCAAAAAACTCATTATGATGTCCAAAAATGGGACAGGAGAGGCCACATGGCTTACACCTTCATACCTTGTAATCTCTTCCTGAAAAAGTCATCTTAGGAAATGTTCTCGAAGTCCTCTGAGTCTAGTCTTCTCTGCATAGCTAAGGGAATAAATTAAAGCCATATTTTGCTTACTTGGTATCCATCCCTCCTGTTTTGCAGTGTGAACATGAATTATGGCATGTGCACTGTGTTATTATTCTGGGGCCCTGCACAATTCAATACAACTTCTATTTCCATCTGTCTACTTATTAATTTTCTATTTACCTCCTGAGCATGAGGTCCATACAGCAGTTTAAGTCCCTGTTTTCACATGACTTGCTCCATTTCTGTACAGCTATTTCATTCAAGCAATGCAAACAGAGACTCTCTGGGACAGCTGTGTTCCAGCATGCTGTGAGCCGGCTGGAGACTTGCACAACCTTCTAGTAGTCCTCTGGGGTGAGCACGCAAAGAAGATAATTCTGGATGGCACACTTTTACAGAGGATTAGTTTTTGTAAGTTTGAGGAGGAAAGGATCAAGCAGGGAGTAATTCAATGCCAGAAAAAGAAAACAAAATGCGTCTACTGGCACAATCACACTGGACAGCTTTTGAGGCAGAACAGTTTGCCTCAGATTTTAGATTGGGGCAAAAAGGGCCGTACTGTAGGAAATCCCTGCAGCAGAGGTAGTGAAGGGGTAACCTAGATATGGAGCAGACCTCAAAAACAGCCAAATGGACAGAGACCATGGATCTGTGAAAGGATGGACTCATGTAGAAACAGAACTGATGACAGAGCCACCAGGTAAAAGGTCTGTTCTTTGTTATGGATAGAATTACAGCATCACCACAGTATAACCTCTGCAGGCATTAGAGTGGGGGACAGCAGATGGCATAGTGTGACCCTTCCTTTGGTCAGGGACAGGAGTTGCATCACTCTCCTGTCTCCTTTTCCCTGTCAGGCCCCTTTTCTAGTGAGTATGTGCACATATGATCCCATATAAATTCCAACTGAGGAAAATTTACCTATGCAATTAATGATTTACTGTAGCCATGGTTTAACTGGTAACTATTAAACTTATTCAAAGCTGGGATTAGAGGTTAGCAAGAACCAAATGCCTATCTTTTTATCTATACCTACTGAATTCGGTGAGTGTTATACAGGTACTAGCATTAAAGCACTGTTCCAGGGAGTGCCCACGGCAAGTCCCATTTGCATTAAGTGAAGAAGTAATTTTGTGCTTGCAGTGTTTGGTCTTCTGTCACTTTTAGTTCACAGTATGCTTTCCTGGCAAGAAGATAAGAATCAGATTTATTTTTAGCTAGCCTGGGCATCCTAATTCAGTATCCTTTTAATGTTCAACTGTATATTTTCCCTGTTCCTGCTGGCTGAGTCTTAGAAATTATTGAAATATGAGAAAATCACAGTGGTCAGTGAAATTGCTGGAGAGAGCTGTATCTGTTCTACAGCTTATTGGCTCTCTCCATTCAGTGGTTTGCAAATTGGTCACCAGATTATAATAGCCTTCTACCAGATGCTGGGAAAAATTGTTTCTTCTTCCAGGCTGGGACCTCCAACTGATTAATATATTCTCATGGCACTGCTCTGTGAAACTGTAACTGGTAAACATCCCTTTTATCTGATAGTCCCAGTCCCTCAGCAAGGGCCTGCTAACCATCACAATATCTGTGTAAGAATGCATTAATATGAAATACTATAGGCTCTGTAGACTGGCAGCATGGGATATCACTGTTTCTAAACAGAAAAGAGAGATGAAATGAAAGCACAGTAAGCACATAAAATATTAATTTAAGGCTTAGTATGATACAAAGTGTTACAGGGGTTATACTTCTTTTTCTTCTCTCTGTGGGCAAGGTCAGATACATATTTGGTGAAAAGGACCCTGATCCAGCAAAGATTTAAGAAACCCAACAAAAACAAAATGAAAGCAACAAAGACTCATGGATAACCTGCTGCAAATCAGCCTTGGAGACAGGCCTAATATTCATCTTGAGTTCTACTGAAAAAGGAGCTGGGAGGAAGGAAAAAGTGGTTGCCAATAATTTAGAGAACAACTGGAAAGTTAGAATACACGAGTTACAAAATCAAGTATAGTTTCCTGAGTTGCTCTTTCCCCTCATGTCCAACAAGCTGCAGCCCCCCCATCTTTATCAGGCTGTGCGTGACATACAGGGGACACATATTTCACATCATCAGGTTCTTCAGCTGTCTAAGCAATTCCAGATTTTAAAGGGTGATAGCCAACCATAATCTCCTGAAATGGAAGACCACCTGGACAGATGTACTTCCTTCACATGTGGACCAGGCTGGCTCTAGAGAAAAGGAGAATAGTATGCTGGCAATGCAGATTTCCATTACAATTGAGATTATTGTTAATTTCACTGCAAATAATATTTTTGCATATTTTTCTTATTTGCAGGTAGATTCCCAGTACTATTTCATATGGTACTTCAGTTTGTAACAGAATTCTTGATTTTGAACTATGTATTATTTTGGGAAAAAGAAGAAGAGACAGAGAGCTTTATTCAAAGTTTTGAACAGGGCAGACAAAGATGCTCTAACCAGAACAGTATTACATAAATTGGTATGTGGATAAAACCATCAACAACATCACATTTCCACATGGACTTCAACTACAACTCAAAGGAAGAAACATAAAAGGCACACTTTGTTTTCCTGGATTTTCAGTGAACAGAGGCATGCTCTGAGTGTATGCGCTGGACTTAGCAGTGTATTGAGCGCACCGTATCATTTCTTGCTTCTGAAATGGTACAGTGCATTGTTCCACTGAATGCAAACAGCACTGAGCATATTGGTAAACAAATAGATTTGGAGGTATCCTACCATCAACTAATCTTCTGTTTTCTGTTTTTCTGCTGTTTTCTGCAATTGTGTTCTTTAAGAATAATGCATAAGTTAGGACAGAGGAGGAGATTTTAGGAAATAGACTTATATGCCTATTTTAACTCGTGTTTGAAGGGAATAAAAGCCCTTATTTTCAAAACAGGTTGAAGTCAGGTATCTGCACAAAGAAGAAATCATTGTCCTACCCTGGATTTCTTCCTCACTAGGAAGTGAAATAGCCATAATCCTTTAGTTTTGTGCTTAATCCCTCTCTGTATCAGGGCAGCCCAGCTAGTAAGGTACTGAGTGCTCTGAAAGGTAAGTAAAAATCCTGATACTTAGAAGTTACTGTAAATAGATGGTCATATTGTGTGCATGCAGTTTTACATTGTAGTGATTTTAAAGGCCTGGCTTGAGTAAATACTGCAATGAAGACATACTTTTTGGTGACAAGATTTACATTCTTAATGTTTATTATAATATTTTGCAGCTCTGAAGGCAAAAGCATATGAATATTTCCTACCACAGTCATTTGTGTTACTACAATGAATGGCAAAGTGGGTGTAAAACATGATTAAATCAAACCCAGAAAATCAGGCCCAGTGAATTCATTTCTAAGAAACAATGCACAAGGCCAATTTGCAATGGATTAATTCTCTGTGCTTTGAATGAACATAGCTGACTGTTCATAACATTTTCACTGTTATTTGATGCTACGCATCTTACAGCAGAAGCACAGGGCATTTCATGTGCCTAGAGGTGGATAATCAGTCTTTATTTGGTTCTTTAAAAGTAACAAAGTTCATTTATGAGTGTTCTTTGTGAAGGCTGGAAAGAAATACTGGTTGGCTAACAAGCCAAGCCAGTTCTGCTTTTATTTTAACCATTAGCTGTAACATTTTCTGGTTTTAAAAAACTCATTTTGCTGTTTTACGTGTTATAGATATGGTATAGACATACCCAGATAGAATGAAACTGAATGGCTAGTTCACATGTTATGAACCAGGTGGGTAATGCCTATGACTATTGAAGCTGGCTGACATTTCACTTTGTAAGATCCAGTTACTGTTAACTTCGTAAAATTTTAATCATATGGGATGAAATATCCCATGCTGAGTAATGAAATAATTCATACTTTTTAAAAAATGTTGTTTTGATCATATTAAAAGAATCCTGAGACACTTCTTGGAAATGCCCCTCTAGCACAGTAGTTCCTTGGCTCCAGCACCTAGTCAAGTCTAATGAAGCAAAAGTGGCACTGTTCTGTGCCTTAATGGTAAACAATAGTGCACCTGTTGTTTACCAATGTGTAAACAACTGTAGCTGCTAATGCATGTTGCCTGCGTAACTGAGCCCTTGTTTACCAAATGGTTGTTTCCTACAAAACAGAACAAGCTTACTCTGCTGTCAAGATGAAGTTCCTGAACTGTACCCAGACAAACCAGTTGGGCCAGTGCTTCTTTACTGGCCATTTCAACTAACAGAAGTATATTTCAGAATGCATTGTAACCAGAAAGTTTGTAAAGGAACACTGGTCCTTGCTGAGATGCGGTAGGGTAGTGGCTGTTAATTTCCCAGAAAGGTGTTGGCGAGGGTGTTGTAGCGATGTCACACTGAAGGATGTGTGAAGAAAGGACGTCTGGGGCACTAATGACATAACATGGCATCATCCTACTAGTCAGCTGGTGTCTGATTTTTCTGAAGGCTGTGAAAACATCTTGCATCAAGTAAAAGTACAGGGGAGGCTGTGGAGAAGAAAGAGGCTTTATTCTTCAAGAGAAAATGAGTCAATTGCTTCCTCTGACATTAAGCTTGAGCTTACAGTTCGTCCCTTGTTGTTTCCATTGTTACTACTGTTTGTGTAGTCCAAGCCAAGGAAACTGGGTAAACCCTGCATCTGATTCCTAATGGATTCTCATCTCACTGGTTGGCAATCCCTACTTTTGAGTAGGAAGCTGAGATTTCATAGAAAGAGGCCTTAATATCAAAGATGTGCCCTTGCAATCCCTATGAAAATCTTCTCAAATTTGGTCAAATTATGAGACTTTGTAAAACAGCATTTTGCACATGTTGGAAAGAGATGTGAGAATTTAATACTTAAGTCTCAAAATATTCCACACTCACTTAGCAGATAAATCTCTCACACGCATGACCAGACTGCATAGCTGCCATTCAGAGAGAAATAGTAGGCATGAGTCCAAACCACCGCTGCATCACTGCTGAAGAACTTTCCCTATAATTGCTTGTGTTGTGTTTGATCAGGAAACTGAGAGCAGTCGCTAATCTTTCAGTGATCCTCTCTTCTCTTGCTGGCCCTTAATCAGCGTGGAGGAAGAACCCATCCAGTTTAAATAGAGGGAAAAAAAGGCAACAGTTTGGAACAGGGAGATGAGAGAGGTTGAAATGAGAAGGGCAAGCTGGGTAAAGAGCTGAGAACCAGGAGGAGAGGGGGCTAATGAAGAAATTTAAGTCAAGGACCCAGGAAGCTGGAGGAAGTTTAACTGAAGGGGTTTTTGGGAGCCTGCTGGCAGTAATGGGGAAAGCTAGAATGAGTCATTCTGGAAATCTGGGTACTTCAACACGAGAAGAAATATTATCATTACAATATTGCCACAGTCTGTTTTAATCCTATTTCGGATCTGAGTTAAGTCATGCCAGTTCATGCCCTATTTTACACTATGTACAATAAGTATCTGGGCTGATGCAGCTATTTCTGGGCATAGGTAGTTCTTTAATTTCATATCAAATTGGTGTTAAACTGGTCTTGCTTTGTCTTTTGAATCTTTCTTCTTGTATTAGTAATCCCAATTTACTTGATAAACAAGAATTCTCTACCTGTGTTAACTCTGTGCAGCTGGCACACACTGTACCATTTTATAGATGAAGAAAATGAGTCAGGTGAGTCATGTAATTTGCTTTACGAAGAGCACAATGAATCAGTGAATGAGCCAGGAATCTAAATTCAGGAATTTCTGACCTCCTATTTTTTTCTGGAAATCCCAACTCATGCTTCCTGCTATTTTTTCTCCAGTTACACTACTGAGATAACAAGCCTACTTTTCTTGCTTAACGTGTGCATTGGTCCTATTAATGTTTACTAGTTATACTCAAGCAGTGACGAGCCAACAGCCCTCCTGACTTTAAAAGCAAACCCAGCTTATTAGTTGCTGTTGCTTAATACTTCCTATCTGTAAATTTGTTGTCTGTTGCTCAAAACCAAGCTGAGAATTCTCCTCTTTGCTTTGTTTACATACTAGAAGGAAAAAAACCCTACACTGGTAGCCAGAAAATTCTTTAAGTGAACAAGAGAAGGACAGACTCATTGTTTGTATGCCTACACAAGCCTATCATACTTAAAGAAATGCGCAATGGGGGTGGGAACTGAAGGAACAAGAGACAGCCATGAAAGGCGAGAGGATGAGAAGGCTGGACTTGCATATTAATTAGAACTCTCCTTTAATTGGGAATTTCCTTTCACTACATTGTTCTTTTTCCTTTTTCCACCACCCATCTTTTTTTTTTTAACTTCCTCTACCTTATGCGTTATTTCTTTTTTGTTCCAGTCTGTGCAAGAGCAGCATGAAGTTGGCTCATACCCTGATTTCTGAGAAAGTACAGTTCAGAGAGCATGTTACCACACAGTGGTAACAGCGCTGAAAGGAACTTGTACAGAAATCAGGGCAAAATCTTCTAACATCCCTCTGCTGAAGGAAGAATTTTGAATTATTCTCAGAAAGATGACAATATCATGTTTACAGGATTGCTGCTAGGTAACTTTTTATTCTGTACAAATGTATTCCATTCACATCTGAAAAGTTAATGTCATCTTGTGTAAGGGGGGGTCTTTCAAAGCTAGGTGAAAAGGAAACAAACCAAACATCTGTGGGGTGTAAGGTGACTGGTCCAAACTATATTATAAACAGGCAAAAATATAATTCCATAATTTGATATTTCTCCTTCTTCTCCCATGATGTTTGCACCTAAGATCTCCTAAATCTGCTGTTGTCCCTCCTTTCTGGGTAAGTCATATCACATAAATCTCATAGTGCCATTCCCCAGAGTGAACGAGCTCTGTGGTAAGAAAACAGACACCTGTTCCTATATTATGTTCAAAGAGAGACGGCCAGAAACAGATACATTCTGATCCAGTCCACCGTTCTTTATTTATGTTGTATACTGATTTTACAAATGCCTTCTTTTGCTATTTAGTCTGTCTTCTCTCTTGACTCATCATTCATTTTTGAAAAAGTGAAGTTACACACAATAAGACATATATTGAAATAAGGATGGAGAATTTCACTGAAACGAGTGGGTTCAAATAAACACAATCCAGGGTAGATCCATTCTTAACAACCACATCCCTTGAATTATTTCTGTAATTGTTTGAATTTTCACTTTTTGTGTTCTCAGGAAGTGAGTTACACTCTCAAGAGTCTGAGAAATAAAGTGGTTTTTTTTTTTTTTCTTTTCTGAAGTACATCTAGCCCCTACTGACCTTAGTTTACTCTCCAGTTAGTTAATGGCACATGGTAATCCTCTAGATATACATACAGAGTCTCAGTGATTTTTCTGCACTTCTGCATGAGCATCTTAGCGGCTCTTTGGAGGAGGGGGGGAGGCAGGGAAGAAAACAACAAAAAACAGGAAGAATGCAGTCCCAAAATATGCATCCACTAGAATTGAAAGAAATTCACTGTGTAGTATACACCCACCTGGTCCGAACACAGTTCCTTCTCTGTGTGCTAGCAGATTATTCCCTCACCCTGACTATGTTGCTGACATTATGCTCATGAGGGAAATTCCTTCCTCACTCCAGATCTGGCAAATTTATAACCCTGTTGATGTAAGCAAAGCTCACTGTACTTATCTAAGACCCAATTGTCCAATCTGTGCTATGTATAAACCTCCTGTTGAAGTAAATAGAATTGCACATGAGTAGCTAAAAAGATGACTGGGACCCTGATATGGTTTCTGCTCTATAGCTATAGCTACAAGGTAACTTCAAGCCAGCGCTGCCCTGACAAAGAAAAAAGCAGTCTCACCATTTTCTTCATGATCAGCTGCTTGTCTTTACCATTCTCTGTACAGGCACAAGTGTTCATGCAGGAGTGCAATACAACCAATGAAGTTAAAATTAGCCTGGAAACAAAGGGTAAATATGTAATCTGCTTTTTAACATTCAACTCTCATTAATTTTCATGCATCTAAACTTTCTCAGCCTTCAAAATTTCAGTACAGCATTCTGTTGCCTGACCTATCACACTAAGCTATCATTAAAAGACTAACCACAACAAGGGAGACATGTAACATACCAACATTGCACGCTAGCCGAGTAGTAGTTTATACTGGAAATGTTTTTTGCTGTGTTCTTTTGTGATGGAGAATGGGACACAGAAAGTGTTTTGATTTAGAAATGCAGCTGCAGTGCCTCATGAGAGCTGTAGTTTAGGAACTTCATGGTCCTATTGTTTTCTGTTCACCAGGCTCTCTAGTCAGACAAAAAGGTATTATACATTGTGGTACCTCCTCTTTGAGCTGTCTAGCCTTACCCTTCTGTTGCTGTCGCAATCCTAAGCTGAACTCACCATAACTAAGGATTCAATTTTCTGCCGAGCTGAAATCTCAATGATCCAATTACTTAAGACCAGCAGCTACTGCTAGTTCCCTTCACTCTCATAATACCTTGACTGCAGATGCTTTTAGATTTTCATTCTTATGGATTCTTTGCCTTGCCATGTAGGGAGGTAGTTCTGCCTCAAAATTTCATGACTGTTCCCTGTTATCTTGCAGTTACTATGACTTTGAACTCCAGTCCCACATGAAGATAAGCCAGACAAGCCTCACACACTCATACCGGAGTTCTTGATATGACCCAGATCATCTTCTGCACCAGGCATAAGTTACAGACGACACAAAATTTCAGTTACAGCGCTCTCAAAAATTTAGCCATGCCACGCACAGCACAAGTAAGAAGTTGCAGTTTTCAGCAGGTCATTACTCGGCCGAACCTGAACAGAGCCTGGTATCATGGGCAACAAAACGTCGTCGGCAGGAGAAAAACGTTGCCGCGAGTTGTCCATCACCACACTCGAACAGCTCGGTGAGAATCAGAATTAAGGAAATCTAATTTCCCTGGATTTGTGTCATGAGGTTAATCGGTTCTGGCATCTAACCCCGCACAGGCCTGGGGACCGGCTAAAGCCGATCTCGCCCGGAGACCTGCTGCCAAGGAGGCCGCCCCCGCCCCGCCCCGCCCCGCGCGGCACAGGGCGCACCGCGGCGCCTCTCCGGCCGCAAACCGAGCCGTCCGGCAAGGGCGGGCGAGTCTGACAAAGCCCCGCAACGCACCGGGGCCCGTGGCGGGGGCGGCGGCCGGGGCTCCCCCCCGCCCGCTGCGGGGGCCGGGCCGGGCGCCGGGACCCGCCCCGCGCCTCAGGTGCGCTCCCGCCGGGCGCGCGCCGCCACCTGCCGCCGCCCCGCCCCCGCCTTTCCGGCAGGGCCCCGCCGGCACGGCCGCGCCTGCGCAGTGCGGCGGCGGCGGGGCTGCCGCTGCTGCCGGCCGGTGCGCGGTGCCCGGTACGCGATCGCGACTGGCGGGCGGCGGGGCCGGGTGAGCTGGGGCCGGGCGAGCCGGGGAGCGGCGCCCCCGCCCGCCCAGCGAGGAGCGTGCGGCGCGGGGCGATGAACTCTCGCAAAGGTACCGCGCCGCGCCGCGCCGGGCGGCGGGGCGGGAGCGGGAGCGGGAGCGGGAGCGGGGGGGCTGCGCGGCCGCCGCTCACGCCGGCTCCCGGTTGTTCTCTCTCCCCGGCAGTGCTGGCCCTGCAGGCCCGCAGGCGGCGGCCCAAGCAGTCCGCGGCGGCCGGCAGGAGGGACAAGCACCCGCCGCCCCACAAAAAGTGAGTACGGGGACCCCCGACCCGCCGGGACGGAGCCTCCCCCCCCGGGACAGCACCGCCGTCTGTCCTTCCCTCGCGCTTTCCTCGCCGCCGCCCCGTAACGTCTGTCAGGGCCGGCCCCTCGCCCCCGCCCCCGCCCCACCGCCTGCTCTCTCGGGCGGCCCCCCCGCTCCCGCCGCCGGCACGGACGGCAGCCGCCCCGGCGGAGCCGCCCGCAGCGCGCCGGGGCCGCGCTCTCCCGCGGGGGGCGCCGCCGCGTCCCCCCGAGGAGCGGCCCCGGCCCCGGGCTCGGCCTCCGTCGGGCAGGGCCTGCGGCGCCGCGGGGCCGGCCTGCCTCCTCGTGGGGAGCCGCCCCGGGGGTCGCTGGGGCGCTCGTCGGTGGGAGACGCCTGGCTGTCGGGATCTGCACGGGCTCGGTCTCGGCAGCCCCCGCGTCACTTCGGAGTCACCCTCCGACTCTCTCGTCTTCGTGGTCTTCCCTCCCCGTGCGGGGTTCTGTCCTGCGGTTTCTTTCCGGCGGCGTTGTCCCAGCCACAGGCAGCCCTTTCTCTTACCCTGCTCACAGCCCGGTACGCCCGTGCTGCGCCCTGCCTCCTGCGCGGTACTGCCGGATAAGTTCCAGTTCCCAGATGTGTCTACTTGCCAGCAACTCCGATACCGGCATTTTTTTTTTGTGTGTTTAAATCTCTCTTGTTCTTGCAGAAAAGGACAGAAGTCATGGTCTGGTTCCACACACACACCCCACGCGCCCCCCGGTCTGCCGTCTCCCGCTAACCATTCATGTTCTTGTCACTGTCCAGTTCATCTTTTCTGATTCTCACAATACCTGTTTTCACCGAACCATCTAGGAACTTTCTTCATTCTCTATAGTGTTCCCTCTTCAGCTACTCTTTCCTAGGATAATATGGCTTTGGACTCCTCCCTATTTTATTTTTTCTCCTCACAGGATTACATGCTTCTCTCACTAACTTCTACTGTATTTTGTTCAGTGAGACTTTATTGGCAATTCTTGTCTTTATTTTTGTTGCTTGGGGATCCAGTCTACCTACTGTGTTCTGACAGAGAAACATACGCCCTGATATTCCTTATCCCCGTCTCCTCCTAGCTGGCCAGTCTTTAGAACTGGGAAGCAGGGTATGGTGGATGGATGGATATATATGTGATGGGGTAAAGATGTTGCTATGTGTAAATGATTCAAGGGGCAAGGTCTTTTTCTTTCTGATTTGTATAGAAAGAAATAATATGTCCCTGACCCTGGAGGGTTTTTTTTTGTTATGGTGAATGGGCTTTTTTCCCCTTTGAGAAGGGTAAGAATAACGCAGGATGAAATGCTGGTGTAGTGGTTGTCGGGCTTTGACAGCTAACTTGTATTCACATCCTGTTCTGCTGCTGTTGTTTCCTCCAGCATTGTATGAAAGCTGTGTTCTGCTTTCGGTTGTGTGAATTTGGAGTTATTGCAATGGAAACAAATTTTATGCATGAGATATGCGGTCTGATTGGACTGGTTCCCTTGTTTTCAAAAACCTTTTGGAAAGTCAGTTTGTAACATTACGTGGATTTGTTTTGCCACTTTGAAAAGAGAAATAGCTTAAATTTTATTGTAACTCTAGGTTCAGAATTGTTTTTGTAGCTTTCAGTTAAGTACAAGGTTGTTAATAAACTTCGGTCCTACTCATGATACAGCGTTTAATACACTTCTTAGGGGGCTGCCTTGGGATGTCTTGCTGAATGAGTTTGTCAGAAGTTTGCTTTCACAGGCACTTATTAAGCACAGAACTGGTACTCTTCTTGTGTTTGCTGAAGAAACCGACTACTGTTAAGTCAGGGTGCACAGTCAGTAGCTGGCCGTTTGCCATACTGAGTCGGCATTTCCAGATGCAATGGCCCAATCCGTTCAGTTGCCTCGGGAAACAGTGGTTTTGCTGCGGTGGACAGCCGAGCCATCATTTCTTTTCTGCTACGTATGTTTTGTTTTCTCTTCAAACCACTTTTATGCTATGGAGACCTCCTACTCTGTTTTATGCTTCCTTATGAAAGGGAAACTCCTTTCATGTTTTTAAGTCTCCTTGCATATGGCTACATAGTTTAGACCCCCAAGTAAAGCCAGCGTCGGACATTATTTCAGAAGATAATCTCAACAAAAGTATCTGTTTTGCCCTCTTCCTAGCCTTGCTTTAAATTCAACTGCTACAGCATATACTGGTGTGTTAGAGCCATACGGTATCTGTGATGCACATCAAATGCACAGTAGCTCCAAATGAAAACGTTGATTTGAGGGGTGGAAATTCCCTAAGTTCCCTGTAGTGAACTGGTTCACTACATGAAAATTGTGACTTGGTTTTGAATCTAAAGGTTTTTTGGTGGTGGTGTTTTTTTTTTTTTTTTTTTTTTTAAAACTGTGGTTCTTGGGAAGACTCTTCTTTGCCGGATCATAGCTTTATAGAGCAACTTCCATTGTTGCTGGTAACAATGTGCTTCAAAGGAACTGCAGGATTCCTCTTCCAGAATTGGCTAGGAGAGATGTATCGCATTGTAGCTTACTTGCAGGGTTTTGTTTGAAGAGCATTAAGATGATGACACAAGAAGAAAAAATTATAGTGCTTTCTAATGCTGAATAGCTTTTTGTCTGTTATGACCTTAATTGCCATAGAAGACTATGAGATTGGTCCTGTAACTGCTCAGTGTTGACCCCTTAAGTCGATGATGAGAACTGGTAGAGATGAATCCATGTTTTTTGTGTAATAGCGTGGAAAAATAAGAAAGTGGAAGTTAAGTGGCTCATATTTTGAAGAGAAAGCACTTTGTCTTAAATCAAGACTGTATCTAAAATTGCATGTAATAATAAAACCTATTTGGTGTGGCCTTCGTTTGAATTCAATCATCCAGGCTACTGAAAAAGAATAATATCTCACTATTTTAAGAGAACAGTTAGCACTTGATTTTGGTTATAATAGATGGACTTGCATGCAGTGTGTACAAACTGCTTATGTATTTTTCAAGTTGGACAAAAGATTAATCAGAATGGTTAATTTGGGTCCCCTGTGCATTATTTCTCCTTAAAATGGAGATCTGCATTGAGAGAGGTCTGTGAAATAGCATTTTTGACAGATGCCCAGGTCTGTGTTCAGAGATAAACTTGTTTACAGATAGAGGAGCCTGTTTACTGTCCTTTACTTAGCACTATCAGAACCCAGTTACGTAAGAGATGGCCTCAGGTGTGTCTACCTTTTGCATTTGGCAGAACGGTCGGCTCTTCTTTATGTTCAGACTAGTATTGGCTTCAACTGGAGCAAACTTCTGTCTTCGATATTTTTATTTTGCTTGACTTTATTTCTAAGTGAATATGACAAAAAACAAGTGAATACCCAATCAGAGATTTGTTATCTTTAACACATTTACTATAAATTTTTATTCAAAGTTAAAGGATAGAATTTTGTAGGTAAAAAAATTCCAGATGATGATATGTGGATGTATGGAGAGAGGATTAAGTGTGTTGAATACTTCAGTACAAATGCATAAATCCAGATATCAAGACTGACGTTTCAAAATTCAGTTTTCTTGTAGAGTAGGTTTTTTGGTTTTGTCTTTAAGCAGTACTTTTTAGCACAGGTGATAGAGACCATGGGATGCTGCTTTATAGTGGTGAAGAGTATGTATGTTAGATAACATGGGAAGTGCCATTTTTTTGTACTGTGCACTTCCAGATGACTAACTTCTTGGATGCACAGGTACAGCTATCAAGGTTTTGGATATATGACACTACTATGGAATCTTAATGTCTGAAAATTATTCACTGCTTTTGTTTGTCAGTGCTTCTCTCTGTGTTTTTCTGCCTCTTTCAGTAACTTTGAGGAGAATAAAAATACCCATCTTGCACGGTGTTACAGTGGCTTTCATTAGCTTCATTTAGTTTTTGCTTGCAGAAGCTTTGCAAACCATCCCCAAGCTTTGTCATTAGCTTTTTGCAAGGGTGAGAGGGTGAGGGTGGAAGTGTGTATATGTGAAATATGTGAAATGGGCCTTTGTTTTTTTTTTTTGACCACCAGTGGTCTGAGGTCACAGTATGTGGATATCCTAGAGTGGATATGTATCCTAGGGTGGACCAGCTTAGGAAGTCCACTCAGTGATGTTTTGGGTATTTACTCAAAATGTGATGTTGATGGTAATTGCAACTCTTGCCTTTGTTCTTAACAGCCTTTCGTCGTCTTGCTAAGAATATTTTAATTGGAGCTCTATCTTCCTGTTTCTGTCAAACTTGAAGATTTCATTAAGCTACCGATACTGCAGGGCTGTAACTTTCTATCTTGGTTATTTGCCCACTTAGCCTATGTAGGCTTCAGGTGCTTAACATTGTGCCTTCTTAGAGAGTACAATATACAGAAAGATTCAGCTGAAAGAAACAAAGTTGATTTTAGTTGTCTGGTAAAATAGTACTAATTCTTTTGTAAAGGAGTAAATAACTGCATGTATTGAGATTACAGATATTTAATGTAAAGAAGGTGTTGTGATATGTTTGATCCTGAATATCTGAGTCAGTCCAATGTTCACCTTTGTAATGTGATAATAAAACACGTATTAAAGACTTTTTGTGGGATCCAGTGGAATCTAGACTAAATTTCAGTGTAAAGTAGCATGTGTATTACAAAGTGTGTTCATATTTCTGTTTTAAACTCTGTGTCATGTAGTAAGAAAACATCCTGCAGCTCTAATAAACTTAATTTCTGAAATGGGAATGGCTGCAGGATTTCTAATATTCAGTAGAGGTCTCCCTGCAGATTTGTATAATGAAAGTAGTTATTGTCATGTAAGTGTCAGGACATCTGTTCTCAAAGAATTATCTGATCATACAAATCTGCCAAGATTCATGCCCTTTTCATAGAACAGAATCATAGAACAGCCCAGGTTGGAAGTGACCTCAAAAGATCATCTGGTCCAACCTTTTGTGGGAAAGGGAGCCTAGATGAGGTTGTCTAGCACCTTGTCTAGCCACGTCTTGAAAACCTCCCGCATGGGGACTTCATCATGTCCCTGGGGAGGTTGTTCCAGTGACTGATTGTTTTCACTGTAAAAAATCTCTTTCTGATATCAAGATGAAACCTCACTCAGTGCAACTTGTACCTGTTGCCCCTTGTCCTTGCTTTGTGGCTCCTTGTAAAAAGAGAGACTCACCCTCTTTGTAGCCACCCTTTAAGTACTGGAATGTTGTGATGAGGTCCCCTCTGAGACTTCTCTTCTCCAGGGAGAAGAGGCCTAACT
Source organism: Morus bassanus (assembly GCA_031468815.1). NCBI lineage: Eukaryota > Metazoa > Chordata > Aves > Suliformes > Sulidae > Morus > Morus bassanus. The sequence continues at coordinate 70,065,145 of CM062571.1, forward strand.
CCTTCAGTTTTTCTGCAGAGGGTTCTCCACACCTTTGATCATCTTCATGGCCCTCCTTTGGACCCTCTCCAGTCTGTCCATGTACTTTTTATATTGTGGGGACCAGAACTGGACGCTACTCCACGTGTGACCTGAGAAGTGCCGAGTAGAGTGTGATAATTACATCTCTACCTCAGCTAGTAATACCCCTGTGGATGCAGCCCAGGACTGGATTTGCCTTCGTTGCCACAGCGGTGTAGTGGTGACTCGTGTTCAGCGTTGTTGTCCATCAGGACCCCCAGGTCCCTGTCAGCGAGGCCAGTCCCCAGCCACGCACATCCTAGCCTGTGCTGGGCTCCTTGGTTATGTTAGGTTTTGAACCGGCAACGAACAGAGATGCCATCCTGGGACCTTAATTTCATTTGTAATAATTTTATTTGATGAAATAACATCGGTTTTTAGTATAACGGTTGTTTTATTACGGAAAATACCCTGGTTTGGCACAGTTATGCTGAACAGGAGTGCCTTAGTGGGGGAGGGAAAATGACTGCGTTTCATGTTTCGGATCACAGTGAGATGAGCTGTTGGGATGTAATGTTCATGATGACTGGGCCTCTTGTTCTGCAGTGCAGTTTTTTTTAACTCTTTTATTTACTGTAACTACAGAGTAGGATGGTAATAAATTTTGTGGGCTAGGCCTGGATATGGATTTTGAAATATAAATGTCTTTCTCTTCCTTTTGTTATCAAGCTGATGACAGGCTGTCCATGTGGTTTATTTTTTTTTTAAACCTACAATTTGAAGATGTATACGACAATCTTTACTGAATAAATAAGATTGTCAGGTTGTACAGCAAATCTAATTTGGTTTGATAAAGACTGGACCAAGTCAAATTATTTTTAGTTTTGGACAACTTCACTGAATTCCCACACATTAACATGAAGGAAAGAATTCCTTTATTACTAGGCTTCTTGATGGTGTCCTAAGTATGCTTTGTGACCATTTCAGTGATTTAATGTGTGTGAAAAAAAGATTGGAAGGCATGTACACAATCCTTTTTGGTGGCCATAGATTATCTAGACATAGGGCAAAAGTAAAACCTGGAGAGAAACCTGTTCTTCTCAAGGCTGTGCTAAATATTCAACTTTTTGATTGCTGCCTTACAGCATGAGTCCTCTTAGATAAAGCTTGTGTTCAATCTCAAGCGTTTTCTGGCGCAGTAAGAGTTGTAAAGTAAATATATCTAGCTAAGCTAGAAATTCCATTAAAGAAATAGAAATGTGGGATGAGAACATTATATCAGAACATTGTAGGGGATTAAACTCTCTCAATTTCCTCATTTAGAGGAGAACTGCTGGTCCTGTTGAGGAACAGACACAAAACATTTGTTTTATTAATTTAGTCTTAAGAGACAAGGATTTTGTATTTAAAACCTGACTTTCGTTTTAAATTCTGTTCATGTTTTTCAAGGATTGCAGTCTTTAAGGACTGTAATTTTTTCACCGAGAAAGCTAGTGGCAAAGGTTGGTGTGAACTACTTCTACATTAACTAGTGAACTGTAGGGCAGTTGTGGAAACTGCACATGCTTCTTGTAAGCATACCTGTTCTTTGAGTGGATTCACTATTGCTGATCTGTTTGTCGTCTTACTGTCTGTAATAAAAGAGTAAACCTATATCTCTGCTGAAAACTGTTTTCATTTGGTCTGTGGCTGATTGCATAAGACAATGAGCTTTAGATAGTAAGCCTTATCTAGCTTCCTTTTCCTGTCGTCTGGTGTGAAAATGCTACTAGATTTGCTACTACGCACATGAACACATATACATACACATATTTATACAGAATAATGTATGAAGTGAAGATTTACTTTAATCCTTGTTTGAAGGAAGCCTGGGTCTAGGTATGGATGAAGAAGACCAGAAAGTTAATTGGCGTCCAGGAAATTACAAAAGTGTTTCAGTGCTTCCTCAAGTGTGCTTGTTATGCTTAGACAAAATAATCATTTTTTCATTGTGACAACTAAGTTTTTTTTTTCTTAAAAGCAGCATCTGTGAGGTAGTTGCTGTGCCCATGGGTGTTCGCTGAATGGATTCTGTTCACTGATCAAAGGCTACAGGTATACCTCTTGGGCTTCCTATATGAGAATGACCATGAGCTCTCACAGTTTGAGGTGGTCTTGTATCTACCCCTCAATTGTAATGTGTGCGAGTTGTTGGTTGTTTTTTTCCTTTCTTTTTTTGTTCTTGGGATGATCTACTGAAGAATATCAGAGAAGCTGATATTAATTTTTTTTTTAATTTTTTAAAGAACCAATGAAGTGACCTCAGTTCTCTACAGAAGAAAGGGATAGGACTGTTAAGAATGAAAACATAACTATATAGAAGTTGTATTCATAATCATTCCCTTTTCTTACTGTTGTAATTCTGCCCAACTCTTACCTTTGTAATCTAGCCTGTGTTTTAATAATCAATAACTAATTCTCTTCTAATTGCCTGTGGGGACTTTGGGAATGGGCCCCATTTTGCTAGGCTGTTATTAAAAGAAAAAAAAGTATTAAAAAAACCTTTTAATAATATTTGAAGGAACAGAAAATTGTCTTTCTAGCTGTCTTTACAATTCCCAATATTCATATCTTTAAAATACTGCTGGTCTCAGCCTTCATATATTTGAAGTGATAGCCCTTACTTCCTGGTTTTCCCATCAACACTTTTTTTTAAAGACCCTTACCCTTGTTTTCTCATTTTCACTTTTAATCTAGTAACAGTTACAGCACATTGTAAGAGGGATGGTTCTAGTTAAAGTTGGCAGAGCTTTGGCAGTAGTCTTCCTCCGGTGCCCCTCTTCCTACCCAGTAATACATCTTTTAGGATGAGCTCTGCTTTTGGGGACTATTGTGTTTGAATGGATGTCTGACAATGTGCAGAAGGTACATGGAGAAATGGCTAGAAGGATAAGCATAGTGTAATAAAGCACGTTACAGAGCAGAATTGCAGCAGTCTGTATCTGTTCGAGCCGAAGATAACCATAGAAAAAGTTGTTGTATTTAACAGAAGACAGTATGAACAAGTTTTTTGGCTGAAAAAGGTGGTCTACTAAGTTTCAAAGTGAACCTTTGTGAAGGTAGTAACATTTTTTGAGTTATATGTGTACTGTTTTTAATTGAGCCTATACATTTGGAAATCCTATGATTAAAAGAGTGCATATGTCTAAATACCACGTATTCTGGTTTTGTCCAGCAAAGCAGCTGGCAGACTTTTGACTTTGATATCAAGGTCCTGCATAATGAAGTAATGTTCTGCTATGGAGTCTTTTTGAGTGTTAAAGCTAAAAGAATCTTATCTTGAACATGTTGGTTAAAGGCAAAGCACCGAATAGACGTGGTGAAATAATGCTTCTTGACTGTATTGGTGCCTTACTGTTTTTCTCTCAACTGAAGTTAGTCGATTAAAAGTCAATAATTTGAATGTTGGAGATTAAAAGAATTGAGGGCTTCAGTTGCCTTGAGCTAGTGTCAATGCTTAGTTTGCAGTTTTCTAAAATAGGAGGGACAATTCCATAGTTAAAGGTCAATTACATTTTCCTGTCCCTGAGGAAAAAAATTAATATCTCTCTTTTTCTTGTTGCAGCAATAAACGTCAGAGCTGTCTAGGTACAATATCTGTACCTTAAACTCTGATACTAAAAACAATTGTTGACTAATTTTCAAACTGTACTAAAATTATACTGTTCTTGCGTTCATGGTTCTAAAGAGAAAATGATCTCTTGGGACATCTCTTTTTTTTTTTTTCCTTCGCATTGATCTGTTTCTTCTGTTCTCCCCTCTCACCCCAGTAATTTCTCTGTTTAATAGTTGTGCTTGTCTCCCACTCACTACCCTCCAGCTGTTGCTCACTTATATGTGACGTTTTTCCTTCCTCATAGACCGAGACATGTATGTTTGTATAAAATCATTATAGAAGAGGCCTTAGTGCATGGAGCCTGGAGATGGGTATGATGGAAGTGCTTCTGTAACTGGTTGCCTGAGAGGTTGCTGTAAGGGGAGCAAATGCGTGATTGAGCTGCATCTTCGAGAGAAGGTACGGTCAGTTTAGCAGGGCGGTGACTCCTCCCTCTTCCCGAGTGCTTAGGAAAGAAACAACTCCCAAGTGCTCTCCGGGACCTTCAGAAGGTTGGGCTTCGGTTGGGTTGGTCCCGCTGAGCGGCGGGCAGTCAGGCGGGCTAGGCCTGCTCTGTTGTGCTGCGCCGGACTGTGTTAGTGTATTTAGGCAGCTGGTGTTATTCCTTTCTCCTGCCAGAGTCCATGTCACCTGGTGGTTGCTTATCACCTTTGGGGAAGGACAGTTGGGAAGTTTGAGATCATGTATCCTGTAGAAACAAAACAGTAGAACACTGAATCCTAGAAAAAAATAAGGCATAAGTCATTAAAATCCAAGTAGAAAGTTATTAAAAGAATGCCAGTTAAGTGCAGCTAAGGCTTTAGTTAATTAGGTACATAGCAAGACAATTTTATTTAAACCAGTTTTTTTTAATGGCTGCTTCAATGTTTGAAAGCTAATTATAAAATATTTTAAAATTGTGCTTCTGTATAAATTGTGGTTTATATTTGTGCTCACATTGCATTTCACATCTTGCCATCTCGAAAAAGATGATGTAGAATTAGAAATTGCTCAAAGGAGGAGGCAGTAAGGTGATTGAGGATACTGGACAGCTTCATTTGTGAGTAGTGCTTTTCAAATACATAAAGATGGTTAAGGAGTATTTTGACATGCCTGAAAAATCATTACTGGTATAGAAAGGGAAGAATGAATAACTTGTCTTTTTTTCATTACAAACCAATGGTATCCAAAGAGTGACTTCAGTGCAAAAAAAGATATTTCTTTTTATACAGTACAAACAGCAGAATGTGGCTTTGCAATATGTTGTAGAGGCCAAATTATAAATGGGTTTAAGACTGGACACTAGAACCATCAGTACTTTTTAAGTATGCTACTGTTGGTGCAGTCTGACTTTCCAAGCTAGTATTTGCTGAAGCCCTGTCATGTAAATTTGTCCTAGTATAGAGTGATCCACTTAGATACTCATCACTAAACATATGTTTCTGGCACCTAGTGGCGTAATACTGGCCTAGGTACGTATTTGATGTAAACTAGTGTGGCAGCTCTTAGATTTTTAAGGCCACTGCAGCAGATCACTTGCAAGATCTGATAGTGTGCGTAAGCTTGACAGTGTCTGCGAGCCTAGATCCAAATGGGGCTTGAATGATGTGACGTGTGCCACTCCTGTACCTGGCTCAGGAAGGAGCTGTGAAACTAGAGTTAGCTACTAAATCCAAGTCTACAGTGAATCAGTAGAGGTGTGTGCTTGAGAAGAGTTTTCATAAACCCAGGAAGAGTAAGGTAATGGTGGGGAGGCTTGCCAAGGAGTGCAGAATACTGAAGGAATGGGTGTGCCTGAAATGCTACTTTTCCTGTAGGCTTTGATGCCACCTGCAGGTCTGTTTGATGCCAAAATGAGCCTGGGATTTAAAGTAGTGAATCTAAGAATTTGGGTTATTTCCTCTGTTGCTGAGAACAACTAGCTTTGTTTTAAAGTTTCAGTTCTTGTGCTTATGTAGTAGCTCAGTAATTCACTCTCCTGTGAAATGAGTTAGATGCCTGAGGAATTTCAAGCTTATTATTTCAACCTGCCATGTGCAAGTGTCAGTCACAGGATTATAGGCTGTACTAGGCTTTGGTGTGTAAGGGACAGCCAGTAGCTTTAGATCTCTTCTGCGGAATAATCAAGAGCAACAGACTGATGGAGGTGGAAAACAAGTGATTAAAAGGGAAGCATTGCTATCAAGTTTCGCTAATACACAGGTAGCAGCATGCTGGTTGACTGCGGCCAGGTAACTCTGAGTTACAAAACCAATGCATGTGATTTGGTCAGAATGAGGCTGTTTGGGTGATTAAATGATGTTTCTTTTTTAGCATAGCAGTCACAATTCAACATTGTTATGAAAGAGGGAGCCCTGAGGAGATCAAAGGCTTAAACTTTCTTTCAAGTTCCCTTTGCTGGTGTCACAAGGCACAGTATTATGACAGATCCCTCTTGCCAGAATCTGCCCCCAGGTGAATGTTTTAAAATTCTAGCAGTGTCAGGGAAACTTGGAAAAGACCAGGAACTTCATGATACTATTATGAGTTCTAGCTCAAAAGAATAGGAATCATCTTTACAGATAATAGTATCTGAAAAAAACATTTTACTTTTTTTTTTTAAAGGTAGTCTGTTGCTTGGGGCAACCTGTTTTGTATGTTAGTAATACAGTGTTCTAGCACATGTTGGTGTCCAAGTCCATGATACTGGCCCTAGACATTTAATCAAATTCTACTCAAATGCTATTAGAGCATTGCCTCTATTTTTTAATGTCAACTAGAGATTTTCTAATGTATTTTTTTTTTTGTTTCCCAGAAATGTCTGTTATATAGCAACTTGTAAGCCTTGGATTGTGTTAACAGTGTTGAGAAGATGACACGCAGCAATTTTGGTAGCTGCTTCTAGCACTGTGCATTTTATAGAGTCACTCTTTAATCAGGGACGAGCAGTCCTGGGAACTGGGAGCTTTGTGATGCACTCGGTATTGCTGTTGTGGGCAGACATAATCTGGGCTCACCTGTCAGTCAAGGCTCTTGGAGAAGCTGGATGTGAAAACACGATGTCTGAATCTCAAGTTGACTTAAAATGTGAGATAGAGCTATAAAGAACAGCTACCAATATATTTTAGATCACCAGATACCTCTTAGATAACTACTTTGGTCTTTAGTATGGTTCAGTTACTTTTAAGTATTGCATTCTTACTGGTAATCCAAGTTGTTTAGTAAATCTAGCATCTAGAAACTAAGTTAAAACAATTTATTCAATAGACAATACCTATTTTTCCCCGGTTGTCTAAAACAAGTATCGTTGAGAATTGATTAGATTATCTAAAAATGTTGCAACAAAGCTGGCAAACTTCTTGCCTATTCTATAGGAAACATGGTGCAGAAAATAAAATTATTTCTCCTGTTCTCATTATTGAGGAACAGAATAGCTGTATTCTCTAACGTTTATTTCTGAAGCCAGAAAAATCAGTTTTGTTTAATGAGAATATTGGCCTTGGGAATAAAGATGTTATTCTTTTAAAGTGATCAGTTTGATCTAATTTTGTGTTTCCAAAATGACTCTCACTAGCTTGTGTCTCACAGGGTGCCATATCTCCTCCTAATTAGTAGCATTACGAAAACTTGAGATAAAGTGTAAGACTCCCTTCTCCTCCGCTTGTACCTTCTGTGTGATAGCTACTGGTACTTAACCCTTGCCTTGCGCTTTGCCAGGCTGGTGAAAACAGAGTATTTTTGATAGCTGCAACTAAAAGGAACATTAAAATAAACCACAACTGAATATGTATATTGAAGCAAAACCACAGATTTATTCTGAGACTTTTGCTGTTTTCATTATAGTTTTTTCCATATATCAGTGCCTACTGTGCAGAATTCATATTATAGATCACTGGTGATTAACTGAGAATGTAGTTTGGATAGTAGAATTGGGAAAGATTGATAGATTAAATTTTTTTTGGGGATAATATTTCATTCAACCTAATGCTTTATTTTAATTTTCATTTGTTTGAAATAAAGACCCTCTTATGGAAAGCTTCATCTGTCTCAGGAAGATTCATAGTAGAGAACATGACAATCTAAGACTAGTCAGATACAATGGTAAGTCTAGTTTTAAGACGCACATTGCTGACCATTATGGCCAGAGGTGACAAGTTGTAAACTCAGTATGGTTTGAAACTACCAGGTGAATTTGATGAAGAAATTTTGGTTGGTAATTTGACCCATCATTCTTTCTGGTAAATTAGATGTTCTCTTTCCCAGCTATTCCATTGGAAGGCTTGACCAGCAGTTGCACATCTGGCTTGTGGGCTTTGCCACTTCTCCTTTGCTATTTTTTCAGTGTCATAATCCTCGGATGTTGCTGACTTCCCTTGTAAGAAGGCCTTGAGCCTTCCATTTAATTCTGGTGTTTGCTGGGCTTGGACTGTTTTGTGTCTTCTGCCAGCTTCTCTGGCCTTGGATTAGACACCACCAGTGCCCATCATGGTAACATGGCTGAGGGCACAAAGACAAGTGTGCTGGAGCTGCCATGGGGTTGCAGGAAGACAAAAGAAAATGGATTCTGGAAACAAACAACATGTAAAATCAAAGCTCATTCCTTTGGAGTCAATAGGGATGAAGTTTTGGAGAGTGCGAGGTTAAGCGTTTGGTACAACCAAAACTGGAACTACCTCATCACCTGTAACTTAAGAGCATGAGTATGTTGAGGTTGTGAATTCAAAGTAGTTTAAAAAAAGGGGGAGGAGGGAAGTTACTTTTTCCCCCACAGAAAACTGCTGACCTTATATGTAATAATTCTTATATGTCATCATTGATAACTGTGTAACATTAGTTTTCTGATATTCCTTGTTTTTAGGATAGCTTGCTTAAATACTAACATGGTGTGACTGATCACATGGAAGCTAGAAATAAAAATACCTTCAGATGATGTAACTGAGTTCATTAACACCACAGCAAGCCAGACATTTAAAATATTTTAATATTTTTATAGTAGCCTAATTCTGGCATGTATTACAGTAGTACTGTGTTTACATACATGTTGTGAAGACCTGAAAATAGTTAAAATTCTAGGCCTCTTTTAGTGGCTTTGTCTGGTATTCTGTCTTTACAAATGAGGAAAAAGGAACACGTATGAGCTTAACTCAAACTGTATACATGTAAAAAGAAATAATTCACTCTTCTAATTATGCCACATCTGAATCAAAGAATATGACACAATTGCATTGTTGTCCTCTCTCCTTTCCCACTTTAAAACATTTAATCAACATTTTAGATAAGTACGTCAAGCAGTAAAGTCACCTTAAAACTATGAGAAAGGTAGAAGAAAGTCCTCTTATGACTGTTTTAACACTGAAAAGTTAAGTGATGGCAAAAATTATCTTTTCAGTTTATTTGTGAGATTCATAGATTGCTAAAAATCACTTTATGTGATCTCTTCAAGAGGTGGGGAAGGAAACCTCACTTCATTTTTCTGGAGGACATATATTTAAGCAGAAGAGTGTGACCGAGTTTTTAAATCAGAAAGTGGCATTATTTATGCTGACAGCATCTATCTTAAATCCAAACAAGTATGTGATTAATTATGACAAAAATAATGGAAATAATGCAAGAGTTAGCACAAACTTAAAAAAGCAAACCAGACCAAATGGGACCTCTGAGAGTTGTTCCTTAGCATCAGGACACGATGGAGAAAATGCAGAGAACTTGCTTGTCCTGTTAGTTTATTCAGAGTGTTTTTAAGACGTAGCAATGTTTATATGCAAGGGCAATGGAACTGAATGTGTGCTAGCTTCTTTCTAATTATAGTTCACAGCCTGGGATATTAAGTTGAATTGAAACTGCACGTGGTTTAAATTAATATGTTAAACTCTGAACTATGGTGCACCAGGTGCTGGCATGTTTGATTTAGCAATGATTGCTGCAAAGCAGCAATCTCCAGCAGGAAGATGAGTTGATAGCTAGTTCTTGGAGTCTGTTTTTCAAAGCCTCTTCTTAGATTTGTTCCACAACAATATTTCAGTTTTGATGCCATGAATTCTACATCAGTAATAAGGGAGTTGTTTGAAAATTACATTGCAGTGATAAGAAAAATGTTTTATTGTTTTTCAGTGTCTGTATCCTTCATGAATTTTTTCTTCACGGTTGAGTCAGTGTCGACTTTGCCAATGTTTAATTTTTGAGAAAATGTATATGCTATATTTCATATTTTGTAGTTGATTGGTATAGGTAATAAATAATGGTTATATATGTGTATGTAGATAAATATTGCCTGTACCTAAGAAACTTAATTTGGGAGTCTTTAAATACCATTTAAACTCAGTAGATAAAGTCTCTTAACATTCCAAGGTAATAGTCTAATAGCAGGGATGAAGTGTGTAATCTGTTAGTGTTTCAGGAGAGGCTGAAAACAACAAAGTAGAAAAATTGCTCCCCTCTCACTTTTTTGCCTAATAATATCACCTTTCTTCATGGGTTTGCTTCTTGTGGTGTTCTCATCAAAGCATGACAATGTTGTAAACAAGTGAAATAAAAAGGAGCAAGCTGCCTTGTTTCTGTTTTAAGATGATATGGTTTCCTTCAAACTGAATTACCATAGATAATGTGGAATTAAAACTTAATAAAGAATTAAAAGCATCTTCGCCCCATTTTCCGGAATAGAATTTAATTTCTGCTTTTATCAGCAGCAATGGAAGGCAGCAAAGCCCAGATTTGCTGCCAATAAATGTATACCTAGAATTTCAGAATGAAAAGTGAGTGAGGGTATAATGACATTTCCTTAACTAAGCAGATGTACATGAATATGGTGGGGGCTATTTGGAGGAAGGAAATAGCAGACAGGGCAGAGGCTGAGTAAGGGGACCATTACTTTAGCAGAAAATAAGTAGTCTGATTTACAATGTAGGGTTTCACTGATGGGGGGAAGAATTGTATGCACTCCAGTTGGTGGGAGCAGTCACACAAAATGCTCAAATGAGTCTGTGAAAATTGGAAACTGGGACTTAGTGAGGTGAAGAGAGCATGTCTCTGTGTGTGTATGTATATATAAATAAAATTGCTCGCCATTTCCCTTCCTACTAACACATTGCTTGTCTTATTTAGAGGATGATAAATGAAATTCATTCTGAACTCACTGTTTTCTTTATGGAGGCTGGGAGGGAGGGAATCCAGTGACTATTCCAGCTGTATGCTTTCTCAGCCTGAAGTTCTTTGCTGATTATCTCCCATATTTGCAGCATGATCCTCATCCACCAACTGCTGAGGTCTTGTACTAATGCAGCTTGAACCTCTGTGTTTCTCCTCAGGCTGAATAGCTACTAATGGATCTATCTGTACCTGCTCTCCTTCCAAATCTTAGAGTCTCTTCTCGCTGCTTTTTTGCATCCAGGTTTCAGATAGGTTGCTTGAATTTGTTACACTCAAAATTTTGTTATAAGCGAAAGGAATGATCACTGTTTGCAGAGTCAAGAATTTGCAGTTAGTCTAGTGAAAGTCTTAACGGTCTAATCAAAGAATTATTGATAGTTGAGTTACAGTGATACTAGCATTTGTTTCAAATTGCCTACAGTCAAAATGATAAATGTGCAAACTTTGTAGTGTCTGCTCTTTCTTTGGTGCTATGCCCACCCTTCTAAAGCGGATGGTTTTATTTGGGAGGAGGGAGGGATATGGCCAGTCATCAGCCTCCTGAGCCCCCACTGGGAGGTCTGGGAGGTCGATGTTGGTAGCTTCTTCCTCCTCATTCCAAATCCACTTGGGTCATTTTTATATGTTTCTACAAGTTGTTCTTTCTGTGCTGCTTTGTAAATACATGTTACAATCCATGTAAAACCATCCAGATTTACTATATAATGGTGTATTTTACATACATTTGATACATGTTCTTTGTTCCCTCTCTGAGTGGCTTTGCCTGCTCCCAGGTTGCGGCCAGCAACGGACCATTGCTGAGGTGTTTGTGGCCCTAGGCCTCTGGGTCATCCTGGAACTTTTTAGTCCTCTACAGTTGTTCCATGTCTTTACTCCCTTATGCTGCTTTTTGTTCCAGCATATTAAATAGTTCAGTTTACACAAAGTAATTATTATTGCTATGTTAGTTCCAGATATATGTGTAACAATAGGTGCTACATCTCACGGCTGTACAAAGTTAAGTGATAGCTAAAACAAAGTAGGAGATAGTAATTTGATCAGTAGAGGGTTACTGTTCAATGCTAAAACAAATCTCCAGGCAGGCCAAGACATTCAGACAGAGCCTGGTGAGTCCCAAGGCTCATGTTTTGAGCTTAACGCAAAGCCTGCGGCTCATTACAAACAACGGCAACACCATGTTTATGGGATACACAGTCTTGCTTTGCGTGGTCTGTGGTGAGGAGCAATCACTGCTCTTCATTCAGGTAACCTGAATGCAAATACGCTGAATTCATAAAATTGCTGCCATGCTCTGAACCTTGCTGCTGCTCAGGTGACTTCAAAGCTTGCAAGAGGCAGCTAGGAAGTGACAAGGCGTAAATTTAGTGTTGATCTGGTGATGCCTAAGTGAAGTGGCATTCTGGACCTTTTTCCAGGAAAATGGATGACCTTGGAATTCAAAAGGTAGTGCTTAGATCAGTACATCTGAGGGAATATTTGCAAGTAGCTCTCTTACTGTAAGCAGAAATTGTATCAGAGAAAGGGGCTCTTTCTGTACATTTGAAAAATTTTAAGGGGATTAGCTTTGAGTTAAAATTCAGATACAATCTGCTTTGTTTTTACAGAAAGTCTATGTGGTCTTTAATTATTTTATTAACAATTTAAAAATATTTCCTTGCTAGGAACTGCAGTAGTAGAGAGTGGGAAAATCCTAGCTAGTGGGAAAGTGCAAATTGGCTTTGTAAAGACCTCTGAAGGTTGAATCTTGTTAAAGTAGTATCTTAAAATAGTGGTGGTTTGCAGAGTAGCTTTTGGTTTTATTTACATTTAAAAAGTAGTTATTCAACACTTCATTAGAAAACTGTTATTTCTTCTCTCAAAAGAACCTTTGTATCTGCCATCCTGAAAGAAGCTCTAGGGCTTTTATGTGTAAGTGGACAAAGCTATGCAGCATTGTGTGTTGAATAGACATTTTAACTGAAATAGTTGAAAGGGCTTGAGTGCATTTTCAAGGTATGATCTTCCTTCCTTATAGAAATACTGTCAATGTTCTGAAGTAGATCAAAAATGTGCCAGGAAATAATAGAGATATCTTTTGAGTATTTCAGAGAACAATGTTATAAGCAAAAGACCTTCTGGTCTATATATCTCTTCAAGGTTGAGAAAAAAGAATTAATTTTTCTTTCCTGACTTATAACATCAGTAGCATTTTTATGTGAAATGTGTTAAAAAAAAACCAGTCATAATAACCAATCTCTGTATTATATATGTGTGTGTTTATATATTTGAGATGTGCTATAATAATAGCAATTAGATAAAGGTTAAAGCAGGTAATACAGATAAAGGAAAGTGAATGTAAGGTGGATAATTCAGTGCTGTTACATATTTCAGAGTGCTGCACAAGTTGAGCAGCTGTGTTAAAAAATTTTGCTTCCACGTGCATTTGTATCCAACATCACCTGTATCTCACCACCACATTAGCCTTGGCTCTCTTTTGCATGTGCTGTGTGGATGCTTCTCTCTACTCTCCACCACAAGTCCCAAATGTGTTCACTTCTCTTCCCATGCCCACTAAGTGGAGTCTCAATGCCTTTGCTCTCTCCCATTCTTCAGTGGACCTTCTTCAATAAACATAGCTGTTCCTTCTCTCTTAAGCCTACCTAGTGCTGTACTGAACCTCACTTGCTGAAATTGATGGCCACCAGCATGAGTATCTGAGCTTCTCCTGTAGCTACTACCCATCTTTGTGTGATGTGCTAGCTGGGCAAGAAGTGTAGTGTTTGTGGTGACTGGTGTGGAGTTCGATCTGGGCTGGTTCATCACTAGCAACAGACCCCCAGCAGCTACACAAGCCCAATGGAAAATATGAGAGCTGGACCACCCTGACTTTACCTCTGTGAGCTACTAAGAGGGTTGGTTTTTTTCTTCCCAGCTGCCGTAAAACTTGTAGAAACTTAATAGCTTAGAGGTCTCCTTCCACTTTTTCAAATGTGAGAACTGTCAAATATGATTTAAAAAAAAAGGTTGGATAGACACACAATAATTACATAAGCTCTGTTTTTTAAGAAGCAAGGTAAAAAGAAAGATGGGAGTTATATTTGTTTGCTAGAAGAAAAATGGATTTAAAAGCAAATTACTGGTTGAAAATAATAGTGTTTGTTCAAATTTGGTCGGTTTTTTTGCATGCATGTTTTATTTCCAAGAATACTGAAATCACTACTGCTGGCCTGTGTGGAACTGTTTGGAAACAATATTGCCAACTGTTTGAAAATTTTAATTTTTCATTAAAAGGTAATTGATATTTTTTTTGCCTATTGGAAATAGGGACATAGAAGCATAAAGGATTAAAGTGACATACAGTCTTGTCAATCAGCTGTTAGTAATGCTGCATAATAAGCATCTGGGTTTCCACAAGATACTGATGATGGCTGTAATCTGAACAAAGAACAGGGTGTCTGTAACTGTAGGACTCTTGTGTGTACGTTTGTTTGGATCAGAACGAAATAGCAATGGAGAAGCTGCATAAATACTAAAAACTTCTTGTCTAGTTTGTCTCTTTTCTTTTACAACTAAGCTGAACTTGCTAGCAGAAATGTTTTGAAAGTTGTTTTCTCTTATATTAGGTAAACTAGGGCTTGTTCTGCCTTTTATTTCCTGTATTTAGGGTATGTAGATCATCTTGCCATTAAACATGTAACAGCAAGCCTACAGTAAACCAAAGACCAGACAGATGGGAAATATGCTCCTCTGCTCTATTTTGTATTCAAGAAAGTGAAAGAAATAAGCTTTAAAAATAGATTTTAGTAATGGTACTTTTTTCCTGAAATTATGTGTTCGGAGAATTATTCAATATTGGGTTATTATATAATGTAAACCAAATTATTTGATGATACTGTTTTATTCTGCCCATAGAAATAATTTTATTTTAAAGAGAACGTCCTACCTTAGGCTTAGTTCTATAAGTAGTCCTTGGACATTTCCTTTGTTTTGGGTGCAGAGCAGTATTAGATTTTTCTATAGCTGATGGGTTTTCTCAAACTTACTGTAGACACTGATGTTCTCATCCTGGCTTTTATGATTATTTAATATTGTTGAAACAAACCACTAGGTGGCAATATCAATTAAAAAAATTCCAAGAAGTGCAATTAAAGTTGTCATCTAAAATGGGACACTAAACAGTAGGTGTGATTAAAGTGAACACATGAAACTTTCTGGTATGTAAAATTGTCCTGATCTAGAGAGGAGGTGTTCTGCAAAAGCACTTGGTGTGCGTGACTGGTGACTGAGGATAGCCAGGTGTATTGGCGTGGATGCAGAGGAAGCGTTTTACCTTTCATATGTTTGCAATATATATTATGCATCTGAAAAGGTGAATTATTATCATACTACTTGTTGATAAAATTTGTTTCAGCCTGCCAGTTAGAAAGAATTAATTGGCGTGTATTGGTGCTACTTGAGAAGCAAATCCTCACTGGTGTGAATGTAAAACTTTTTAACCTAGTTAATGTAAAATCAGTGTGAATTTAATTATGGCTGTGGATGAACTTATGAAATATCAAATGTGTCTGTTACAAATAGACACTTGTTAATGGATGTGCTGATTATATCTTCTTTGGTGTAGGTGCTACTGCACAGCACACAAGCTGGGTTTGGACGTGAGATAGAAGACCGAAGAGCCTTGTCATTAAATAGCTTGTGAATGCAGTCTGCTTCCTGCACAGCTTAGCACGTACAGAAATCATATCCCTGTGTCACAGGACTTGTCATACTGGAGGTATCTTGTCCTCCTGTTTAGATATGTATATCCTTTTTCAGAGTGGTTATTGAAGATGCTGTTGCTAATGTTCCTGCTTAGGAACTGTTTAAGTTTATATCACAGTCCTGTTTGGGTTGTTACTCTGGGAATCCATATAGTGAAATGGCTGGCGTGCAGTAACAGCGGCATTGCTGCTTGAGTGCGGTTTTACTGGAGCTCCTGTCTGCCTGCTTCATCCTGCCTGCACCACTCCATGTGCATTTTTGAAACATCTACGTAGTACGCTGTTCTCTCATTAGATTTAAATGGAGTGTGATAGCCTCTCCCTCTTCCTGGGAGCTTTAGTTCTTTGAGGTTTATTCCCCGTGCTTTGTGCTGTCACTAATGGGTAAGTTGCTAACCCTGCTGTGGTTCTCGGGAATTTTTGCGAAGGTAGTGCTTTCTCTTGCTTTAACTCTTGGTCTTGATTTTGTCAGGTTTTATAATCATTTTATCAGGCAGTGGCTAGAGGAGCTAATTTATCTTGGGCTGATTTATATTTTGCCTTTCTCTGTTCTTTTTGTCTGCTCTGTATTAGGGCGTTGCAGTGACTTTGCTTCTCAGTCCTTACGTCATGCAATTTCTCCTAAACTGTTTCAGGTGTGGATGCTACAGCAGAAGCATTCCCTTGAAGTACTATATTTCAAGTGGAGTTGAAAATGCTTAATTTGATGGTCTTTGTGCCCAGTCGACTCTGTCATAGACCAGACTGGACTGTTTGTCAGAGAGGTTGAGGGTGGTGCTTCTTTAAGTGGTAGTGTCCCCTAAGTTGCTATGTCTAGGTATGTGAGGTCTAGGCAAATCAGGATCATGCCTGTTTTGGGGTTGGTTTTTTTTTTGGGTTGGTTGGGTTTTTTAGAGGTTTGATTTAACTTCAGCTCTTTCTCCATGTTTTTTAAAGATAAGTAATTACATCATACGTGGTGGTACTGTCACTGTAACTTGATTCTGTGCATGCGCTACCTCTGTAAGTGTAGATAGTTTAATCTTGCTGTATTACAGTAGACATTTAAACACTACTGGGACAAAAGGAAGAGATGTCCAAAACTTTATTCTGTGGTAAGACCTACGTCTGTAGAGTCTGCTGCTCTTAAGTTTTTTATTAAGTTTAATAATTTATAGTTTATGTGCTATACCCTCACAGGATGTGTAGAAAGTGCTTCATGGGTATGGGCTATCTTAGGCATAAGGA
Organism: Morus bassanus; assembly: GCA_031468815.1. Lineage (NCBI taxonomy): Eukaryota > Metazoa > Chordata > Aves > Suliformes > Sulidae > Morus > Morus bassanus. The sequence continues at coordinate 70,081,870 of CM062571.1, forward strand.
GCAATAGAGCCACATCAACACTGTATCTGGGATAATTGAGAAGGGAACGTAAACACTGAAATTAACTTAGGATGGGGACATGAGGCAAAATGAGTTGGGAAATGCTGTTAAAGGTTTCTAGGCTCTGACCCAGAGTCCAATGCTGACTTTTTCTTGCCATGTTTTTCCTCTTACTGGTATTCATTATTGCATGTTCCTGTAGGTGAAGTATCCTGCTTATGTTTGAGGTGGTCTATGTTAGTGCGAGGCAGAAACTTGCCTGTGTTATATATTAGGAGGTATTTTCTGTCATTGTGTCAATTTTGAATACTGGTGGTATTCCTTCTTCTGTTATAAAGAAACACCTGTAATTCTTTCAGCCATCCTTTTTCTCAGGATGCATTGTAGCAAAAATAATGCTGTGTCATTTCTGCTTAACAGATTTTCTTCCATGTACTTTGCACAGTGTGTGTCCATGCCCTCTTGGCATTCTTGTTCTGAATGCTTTGCTTTCTGTGATAGCATGGTGTCTGTGTTACCACAGACTTACTGTGTCTGAGCTTTTCCAAATGTTTCTCCTTTAACACTTCACTAACACTTTTCTGTAATTTCCACCTTGCTGTTGCTCCCTTGCTTCTTCAGGCAGCTCCTGGTTCTATAGGGAGCAGGACAGACATGACACCAACTGAACATTCCTTGTGATTCAGTATCCATTGTGCTTTGCTTGTTCTGACTTCTCTGATGTTTGAATGGTCCTTCATTAGATTCTCTCCCCACAGCCCCTTCTGAGGGATCCCATTAAGAATGAGTCCTGAATGCCATTGTTCCTGTAAAAGCTGGGTCTTCTGTTACTGACTTCAGCTGGATTAGTCACTAAGCAGGTCCCTGATCACATTCATATCTGGGAGAGCATTTTTTTCTTTGGAAACAAAAATCCTTGAATAGGTTAAAAAACCCCCACAACAACAAATGAACAGATGGACTGCTTGAACGACCTGCCTCAGCAAGTATCCTAACAGGATTGGTGCTCTGTAGATAGTCCTGCGGTTTTGCCTACATCGGAAAGAGGGAGATTTCGCAGGATGTCTGGTTTTTCGTCTGCCTCTCGTGCTGCTAATGTTAGCTCTGTTAACTCCTTCCATTTAATCTCATTTTAATTTTTTTTTGCAGTGCTTTCCAGTTTAAAGCTTATAGACTGCACATGCTTTCAATATTTTTTCCATGCAAATAACAATTTTGTTATTTTCCCTTCTGCTTCTTGAAGATAGAGTAAATTCTGTTGGCACGCAGTTGGTTTATTTCTCCAGTGATCCAGCAAAACAGTACCTGGTTTTGTGTCTAGCAGCAATGCTGCCCAGGGGAGCAGGGACTGCAGGCTGCTTCGGTGGTAAGGGAGATGGGGGGCTTCTGTGGAGAAGATTGCCTTATGGAGAAGATTCTCTAAAGCAGTAGAGGTTGACCACTCAGTATCCAAGCTAATTGATCCATTGTTTCTTTAAAATCACCAGAAGTGCTTAAAATAGTTTACTGCTTCTTCCTGTACCTTATTATTCATGCTCGGGATGTGCTACCACTATGTGTGTGTTTGTAGACCCTGGTAAATAAGTCTTTGTGGTTCATCTGTGTTCCAAGGGCTCCTTAAGTGTGACCTGACAGGCAGGGAAAAATGATCTGCAGTGACTTTGCAGAACTACAAGAAATACAAAGTTGACAGTAAGTGTTGGTGGTGGTCTGAGAAATTTTGAGGGACGGCAGTGGTCTTGGCTCCAAAATCTCCTGAGTCCATCTGCTGCCTGTGTGGATTTTAGTTCTTCTTCAGTACTGCATGCTTTCGAGAAATGGGATCAGCAAAGCCTGGATCTATTTTTGGTAGTTGCAATACAAAAACATTCCTTTGTGTGTAGTAGAGCTATTTTCCTTACTTGTTTTTTCTTTGGAAAAGAAGAGCAAATGCAATGCAGTTTGGCTGCAGGGAATTGTATGACTCATTTAGTAAATAGTGAATACAAAGAAAAATAGTGTTTCTATTGTATTGAAGGTTTCTGTAGCATGTTTCTGTTGTGTCAGATTTTAATAGGGAAATTATCCAAGTAGCTTAGGCCCAAGATGTTGTTCTGAGAGATAACTTAGTTATATGCTGCAAAATCTAGGTGTTCCCATTAAATTAAAATTTCTTTCCATTTGTGTTCAAGTATTTGTTTGTTTACAGGGTACGTGTTCAATATTACTTCATTTCTACTGCAATGAAGACAGGTGACTACTCTGTCAAACATGAATAAAATTTGAAATATAAAGAGCTGTGTAAATGATAGGCATTGTCTACAGGGTTAAAATTAAATTTTAGCTGGCAAATCAGCCAGTGATCTGTCTGCTATGAATAATTCGAACATAAAGACAACAGCAAAAAACTGCTTCTTTTAGTACATTTTTTTAAATTATTATTTTTTTCCTGTTTAATCTTTCCACAAAGGTGTGGGAGTCCTGTGGGAGCAAGCAGGACATTGCCCATCAGTTAATATTACAACTTAGCTGCATGCTTGGGTTGACTTTTTTTCCCTACTTCTGTTTGTATTGCATGAACAATAAAATCAGTCAAAAATGCACTATTTAAAATGATTCACAGAAGTATATATTTAGTAGCTTGTTATCAGGATCATGGGGAGTATATAAAAAAATGCAACTTGTCTTTATAACTGTCATGATATTGTACCCAGCGTGATTTTTCTCACTTGAAGAATGAGAAACTTAAGTAATATCCTATTGTCCTGCTCAGATTTTCTGTGAGCACTGTCCCCTTCTACAATGAGGTTTTCTTTGAACAAAACTTTTCTTTTTATTCCTCACTGTAGGAATTATATCTTGTTTTGGTGGATTTAAGAGCTGAGAGCACACTGGCTTATGTTTTTGTCTAAAATAGTCTGTCAGGTAGAAGAGGTCTCATCTCTTCATGCTGTGGTATGTTTAAAATTCTATTCTAATTTGCTTTATCAATTAATGAAACTAATCTCCAGGTTAGCATCTTGAGGGGCTAAGATGAGCTTTGTGTTAATGCATCCCTTGATGTGCATATGAATCAGGCATAGACTGAAAATAGTAGTGAGCACTAAAATAGATATTTTTGTAACTACTAAATACAGGTAGTATTTCAGAGAGATCAAGAGAGCTTCAAGATCTTCCAGGGACCTAATAGGCTTTGCAAGCAACTACCTTTTTTAGGCTAGTCCTTAAACTGACTCAGAAAGAGGTATGGGTCTCAAAGGCAAACCTTCGTGAAAATGCGTGGGAGTTGCCTGCTGGGTGGGGAGTGTTGGACTGCACACCCCTGGCTGGGGCAGGTGACCGAGTTTTGCTCTCCTGTGTCTGGAAGAGGTCTCAGGAGGAGTATTGGAGAAGCTTGCATTAACTGGAGTAAGAAAGCGGTAGGTAGGGAAAAAAAGGTTCAAGTCATAGGAAATCAGGATCTGTTAATTGTGCAATTAATTTATGACAACTTTCTTGTGCTTACTTATTTTTGCAAGTATTTCTACCCATTTAAATTTTATTTATTTTGTGAACATGCTGGAAATCTTGATATATAAAAATTTTAAAATTTAATTGAAGCCAATTATGTTATCTTAAATACTATTAATTGTGAAAAGTAGTGCGGGAAGGAAAGGGAAAAGGGTACTTCTGTCTCATTTAAATTGTGGGCATGGTTAAATAAATTTTTTTCCTAAAATCAGCATAAATACTAACCAGAATTGTCATTAAGAAAAAAGCACTCCTGGATGACCTTGTCATACCTTTTTCTGCTGAAAGCATGCTTTGTGCATAACACATTGTGCTTCCTTGTACTTCCAAAGGAATGAGGAAAATTGTGGAATTGTGTTTTATAGCAAGAGTATGTTCCCTGTATTACAATGTTCTTTATAGTCCTGCTGTTGAATTTTTACATTTCAGTGAGGATGTGTGGAAGCTATTGTATAATATAAATATGTAGCTTGAGTATGTGACTGAGTTTTCGTGGAATATAAGATTTTTATGGTTTTCATGTTTAAGTGTGAAGGCAGTTGTGCCCAATCTTTGTCTCTGAGAACTGCTTTGTGCTTAGCCTATGTGACTTCAGTTAATATTGTTTGGAGAAGTTCTCAGGCTTTTCTCCTTCAGTTTTCAATCTAAAGGGAATTTAGGTGGTGGCTCCATGAGGCTGCAAGACTTTTGCTAAAATTAGGGCTGACTTGTCAGATTTGAGATGCTGCCATTTGGTTTGCATTTGCGTTTGCCGTTTCATAAACAGAAGCAGTTTTTAGTAATATGCCTATACTAATATGCAGTTTTTTAATGGAGAATTTGAATTTAACTCCTACAAAACTCTGGAAAAGAGCTGATTTTGATCCATAGCAGTGGATCTGTTTATCGCAGTACCCACTTAGTGAATTTTTGACCTAGAATTTTGCTGTCTAACCAGTAAAGCAATACAAAACAAAGTAGTATAGCTTTGACCCAACTATGCTGCAGATTTGCTGTGTGCTTGAGAGGGAGCTGTGCTGCTGTGAAGATTATTCTTATGCTGTACTTGAGATGTGCTGCTTTGGAAAATGTGCTTTTGTGTTCTGCAAACCTGGAGCTTCTGTTTAACAGGGTTTTGTGACTTGTGACTGTGTTTGTGACTCACTGCCGGGCTGTGGTGGGATGGCTGTAGAAAGCAAAGCTTATGGAAACTCTCATCACTGTGTTTTTAAAACTAAAACTTAAAGCAAGTATTAGTTACTCCTATACTGCTTTATTTTTGGCTTTAGACTACAAGTCTATCTGCATATTTCAACTGCAATGATCAGAAGAGTGGATTTGGTTTTACAGACGTGGTGTTTCAGGGCTGCAATATGTACGTTTTAGTCCTCTGGGGTTATAATTTCAAAGAGGAAACCATAGGTATCAATTTTATGCTGTTCTTTAGCTTGTGCAGTATTATTTAACAATGCATAGAGAAGTGACTAGCGTGAGTGAAGCTAATATTGTGTTATTTAAATTTTTGAATACCATTAGGATGATGTCATTGCTTTAGATGTGGCATTTTGCGCTTGCACTGAGGTGAAAAGTACAGAGTGGGCAGAAGTGGTTGAAAGGCTCACATTTAGTCGTGTGAGAAGAGCAATCAAAGCGCTAGTCTTACTATGTCAAATTAAAACACCAAAAAATACAATGGGACACAGCTTCATTTTAATACCAGAAGAACAGGGAGAGAAAGCTAATTTTACTTTAAATAAATTAGATCACTGAGGAGGCTGCTTGGGAATTATTTAAAAAAAGTAATCATAGAAATTGACATATTAAATTTTTCTGGGTCAGATTTGGGGAATGAAGTTTTAAACCAGGCATTAGGGCATTTATTCATATTATTTGCGAAGACTTCCATGGAGATAGTATTCCTAGCTGCTGTGGTTTTCTTAACTACTTATTTAGGCAATGATGGGGGAAAAAAAAATCTGACCTGTAAAAGAAAACCTTACAGTAGTTTACAGCGGGCTGAAACATGCATAATTAAAATACTAAGTCACGGTGGATTATTCTGGCATGAGCCTACTTCTGAATTTGCTTCTTTATTTGGTTGTGATGCTGCTGGTGATGAACTGAAGTAAAGACCTTTTGGTAATTTAATAAATCCACAATAAGGAGATGGATATGACTAGATTAATAATCTCAGTGTTGTGCTGATGTTTAGGTACTTGCAGCAGCGCATATATTTGAATCAAGTGTTCTTGAATCACTAAATACGTCAGTGAATCAAGTGTTCTTGAATCACTAAATACGTCAGTAAATCAGACTCTTATTTTGCATGAGACCTACATTTAATTTTGTTTTGGACACTTCATGTTGCTCATTTTTTATGTTACTTGTAGCACACCAATATTCTAAACTGAACAAACTGGGGTTTTTTTTGGTAATAATGCTAGGTAAATTCAAAGCCTTTAGCAAAGGTCACATAGGAACATAACCTCAGATTCACGAAAGCTTTAGGATCCTACTTGCAATTTAAGTGACATGTCAGAGGTCACTTAGAAAAGCATCTTTTAGGTAGACAAAGGAGACTTCATTCCCATCTCAGACATTAGCTGGTGGGGCTCTCCAAACAAATTCTTTGTTTATGTGCATCTCATTTACAGTTGTTAAATTACCAAATGAAACTTAAATGTTGTCTTAAGCACTCTGAATATTTGTACAGTCAGATTCTCCATTAGGGCAGGAATTACTTGTCAGATCTAAAGCAGATCAAAATTAAGAGGCTGGGTTTAACACTTGTGATGTTTTAGACAGGACAAATGTATTTTTTTATTCCTTCAAGTGACGTATTTGCACGCTACAGAATTTCCAAAAGTGGAATTGTCTGACTCATTTGTGGACCGAGACATCTTCTATGTATCTTTTACTATATGTGTTTTAGAAATTATTTGCTCATTTTGCCTACTCTTGATACTTTTGTTAGAGACAACTGAAGATGTTAGAAGTTCTTCTATATAGAAATATCTTTATAACTGTATAGTTATAAACCTGGAGCCCTAATACATCATAGGTAAAAGCAAGCTTTTCCAGTGCTTCAGTAAGAAAATAATTAGATAACTAATGGCCCGTAAGTAAAGGGAAAAGATAAATTCCTATAAATGTTCTCAAGATGTTTAAATTTGGAGGAGTATTTGATTTTTAGTCTGCCTTCCAAGAGAAAAAAATATGGTTTGAGCCTCGTTACTTCCAAGTTTTTACCTGAAAGATTTCCCTGTTGGCATTGATTTCAGCTTTCAGAACACAGGCCACTAGTATAAGCAAGACTCAGTTGTGCAAGGATTGCATGGTGTTACATACGTGTCTGAAACTCCTTTGGCAAATAGTTACGATGTGTTTTAGGGCAGCTGCACTTTTATCTGCTCTTAGCTTCCTCCTGCCCCTTACTGTTACTCTTCAAAGGCCAAAAAAAAAAAAAAAAAAAAGTGCACTCTTTGAAATTCTTCATCCTGTTTGCGGAATTGTGAATTGTTCACATGGTGATTCTACTGAATGGTATCTGCAGACTGGTATTGACTAGGCACTTCCTAAGCACAATTGTAGTGATTTGGCAAGAGAACATTCAAGATTGAGTGTCTTGTCTAGGGGGGACCTTTCTGCTTTAATCCTGACTAGTTCCTAGCTTTGTCAAAAGCTGTATTGTCGTCTTAAAACAAGAAAAAAATAAGCATGTTGCCAATTAAGAGATGCATTAAGCTGTTGTAGTGTGTATTGTATATACGTTCTTTGTTTTAGCTTTGAGGGTGATGTCATGTTTTGTTTCATTTTTCTTCCTATACTTGTATTTCATTTTGCAGGGGTTTAGACCTGATGTAGTGACTTATCATTTAGATCATGATAAGCTCTGTAATTGTTTTCTGTAAATATTACTGAAGATTGTGATAGCTCACCATCTGCCAGCTCTCCAACAGAGAAAATACTTTGCATTCTCTTAAATTACCCTCTTAGTAGGTTTTATATTCTTTCATTTGCCTCCTCCTGGAAGGTAATTTCGAGCTGAGGGCTCTGGAGCCTCTGTTGGATGTTCCTCACTCAGACTAACTCATGAACTCCCTCATCAGTAACAGTGGTTCTGAATTTTGAGATGTGTCTTTCCCATAAGAAAAAATACCTCAAGCACAAACTGAAGTCTGGGGATTGCTTGTGATGTCTTTCTTCAAAGAGAATTATAATTCTTCTACATTATTGTATTCTTTGATTGTAATGATGAAAAGTACAATAGTACACTTATTTCTAAATAATTGCAATAGGTATTGCTTTGAAAATGAATGCCCTTAAGTGTGGCCCTGCATGTTTTGATTAGTGAGCTACAAATATTAAAGCATTATCCTGTGAAACCCTGTTGCGTTAGGTTTCAGAAGTTATATTTCTGCCTTTATAGTTACTTTCTTTATTTTTAATGGGATATAGATTAAATACACCTCAGTTCAGTTAAAGAGCTCATCGAAGAGGTAAGACATTCTAAGATTCAGGCTTGTATGCAGACTACATGAGAACATAAAGCCCGCAGAATCTACATAAACTTTCTGAAATAAATATTGCCAATGTCCCTAAAACTTGGATATCTCTGACAGCTGCACCTAAAACTCAGCAGTTTGAGTAATTTCATTTTACATTATTTTTCTTGCTTCTAGATTTAGTTTCATGGAACTTCTTATAATTGATTGCCTTAATGCTAGAAAAGCAAGGAACTTGAACTGTATTGTCCTGATGATAAGGAGAGTTGGAGTCATCTCATCTGTGTGCTGATAACTATTACGATTTGAAGTCTTCAGAGACTCTTCTCAGTGAGCACGTAGCACTTATGACAGTGATAATGCTACAAGATTATTACACTCAATTAACATAATTTGACTTAATTTAAAAAAGGGCTTTCTGCTCAAAAATGAGAAGAGAAGCAATTGATAGACAAAAAAGGTTTTGATCTTTGTTATTTGTTAGCTGGTATTTGTTTACAGAAAATCATTAGGTGTATGCACTTTGATTTTTATACATATATACATAGGGCTGTTTAACCTTTTTCTTGCATGAATTGTCCAGCCATGTGCAATTAGAAATTCTGCATGCTAAGTTTGTCCTTAAAGAGGTGCTTAGAGCCCTTTTCGGTAGAGGAGTTTATTATACCATTGGATGTTGAGAGTAGATTCAGAGTGAAAGCTGTAGTGGGCAAAGGCTACTTTGATTTCTCTAGTGTCATCAAGGAATCAAGGTAAGAGACTCGTGACCATCTTTTGGAGCACTAGTTGAGTAATTTAGTATCTTTTGTGGTTTGGGGTCAACTGTGGAAAGGAAATGCTGACTGGTCATGTGATATTGATAACTACTAGCAGTCAGTGACACTGCAGTTACCCATTTCATGAAACAGAAATGTGTGAATCAAGAAAGACATTAGAATATAAACATGCTGTAGCAGTCTCTGTATTGCTGCATACTTAGAGGCAAAAAAGCAGATACAGATAGTGTTAAATGTATGCACCAGTGTTTTAAATGTTAAACAATATTACTGAGATATTGCTAGTAACCTACCATTCAGGTATATAACTCAGTAAATACAGAATTCAGTTGAGATTTAGAAGAAATACATTTATTTAAGAGATCGATGTAGTTTTGTCGTCCTAATGACATCATACAACAACTAAGACGAAAGCATTTTAAAGTATATGGTTCTAGAAGACACAGTCATTTAATTAATAATATTTTCATATTCCTGCTCTCTGAGGCATTACAGCAAGGAGATTACCAATCCCTTCTCCTTCAAGATTCTGTATTTTGCGTAATATTAATCCCATATGTTAAAGAACACTGTGCTGCTAAAGATAGCATCTTGCAGATGAAATTGTGTTAGGCTACCAGTTTTATGTGAAATTAGGAGGAAATCATGAAAGCTCTTTAAAAAAAAAGGCTAAAGTGCTTGATGTTGTGCTATCACTTAAGATACAAAATGCAGAAGAGCAGCATCTTAATTGAGGCTGGGAGCAATAAAATATATTTATATGCTAAAAGGCAGCTTCTCAAGTGGGTAGAACCAATTTATGCAAGAAAGAAAACATATACGCCTTATCCACCAACTTGATTACTGCAGGATCATCCTTTCAAGTCCTTCCAAGAAGCATGTGGAATGTACTCTGTTTCTTATTTTGACCAAAGTATCCTTTTAAAATTTCTTCATCAACATTTGCTGTTAAGCTGATAGAGCTTTTTTTTGTTATTATCTGCACTTGCCCACTGTGTTCCTCCTTCATGTGCAAATCTGATTGCATCGTCTGTCTCTTCGTATCTGTCAACAGTGTAAGCCTTGCCCACTCATTCCTTATCTCCTGTAAATGCTCCATTCTTGCTCCCATGTTGTTCCTTTTCCTATAAATACCCTTCATCACCAACGTTTGTAGCTGCTGCACTCTTCTTTTTCAACCTCCTTAGCCATTTCTGCCATCATACCCATAAGGAGTTGAGGGGATGATGGATATGGTTGGCAATTGCATTACTCTAATTATAAACATTGTCTGCATAGATGCATTTATAAATGCTTTTATCTCCCCATGCCTGCCTTCTCTTCCATGGTATACCCCTTGTATTCTTAGTCTGTAAGCTCTTCATTCAGGGAAGCAGTCTTGTCCATGTGTTTTTTATATGGAACAGTATGTTCTAACCCTAACTGAGGCTAATGTAATGTAAACAATGTATAAGAACATTTCGTTGTTATGTAGGATGCTGGTGTAAATAGGAGCCTCAGCATTTGCTGTGAACTCTGTGTCTGATGGCAGTGTTGGAGCTAGAATATGGAAAACTGGAGTCCTAGGAGGCTTTGAGGTCTGTCAGAAATGCTCCATGGCTATAATGCTGAAGGAGGTAAAAAAAAAGGACTTAGCATGAAAGCGTATCTTAAAACCCTTTATCCACTCCACCATACTACTGAAAGTTACCATTAAGGGTTAACATGTACTTTGTCAAAAGGAGTCTTACAGGGCGGGACTTAGGTCAGTGATAAACATGTCCTCCTCTTTCAGAGAGCTGGTATAGCTCCTCTTTTGGTATAGCAAGGCTGAAATGGTTCTTGTCTCAGCATGGGAAACCTGTGATGAAACCTGCTGTGAGATCTTCAAACCTGGAAAACACTGAACTGACCAAGAGGGTCAGATGAATTGAAGTGAATAATACTTAATCAGTAGCAATCTTTTCAGGTGGCTGTGGGGTATATAGCTTTGTGTTTAAAAATGGAACACACAACTATTCACTATGGTTGTTTTCCTAGTTACTACCATTTACATATTATTTTCAAATTCAGTAGAAGGTCACTGGCTTTTGAGCCAGTCACAGAAATGCCACAGCGTAACAAAGCTATTTGAGAAAATGAACTCAGCCTGATAGAAGTTGCTATCTGAAAAAAAAATGCTTTGTTTTTAATCCATATTTATGATTTTTCTCCAGACTGGAGTTGAAGATCAACCCTTTAGTAGTGTTCATATTCAGATTTTGGCAGAAGCGTGTCTCTAATTTTATACTGCTGTTGCTGCGTAATATGTACTGTCTTTGAGGAAAGAAAACATCCTTAAAAATTCTCGTATTAATGTTCCCACACAATATAAAGGAGACCAGAAGTCTAAAACATGTTTTCTCTGGGCACATTCTCTCTGAGTGGATCTCAAGAGGTTAACATGCAGCTTAAAACATATAGATAGTCTATTTGGTGTACAAAAATAGTCTAAGGACAAGGCAAAAAAAAGGAATCCTTGACATGATTTAAGAACATGTACTCACAACTGAGTAAGGAAAGATGAGTAAAGGCCTGCCAGAGGGCTTAAACTGCGGTTGTGGCTAATAACACCACATGCGAGTAATACATGCAGATCACAGGTTTGCTTTTGGCATGTGTTAGTAGCTAATGATGCGCAGGGTTTTATCTGTCCTTGTATGGCCTAACTGTGGTTACATTTTACAGTCTCATACTTGAGTCAGTTTTAGCCTTGCCAAAAACCCTTTAATTGGCAAAGAGGGCCAAATCTTGGCTGTAAACTTTCAAACCTTTAAGGCAAAATTCGTGAAATTAGTAGCAGTCTGGAATATTTGATTGTGGTGGGTGTTACAAGGACAAGAGGGAGGAGGAAGGTCCTCTTCAAAGCATACCCATGAAAGTAAGTGCTTTGCGTGACAAGCAGTATTGAAAAACCAATTTAAGCCAAAAGCTCTTGCTTGAGGAGAGACCTTAAGAGCAAAGAAATATAACTCCAAGCAGTTACAGAAAACATGCCAATATTGCGCTGGCTTTCAAACAAAGTAATCAATAAAGGAAACCTTCCTGACAGAGGCAAAAATAGGCTCTGCCCCGGTTGCTTGTACGCCGAGACTGTGCAAGTAGGGCCAACTGGTCAAGGCTAATACCTAATAGTTAGGCACTTCTGGTATTTTGTAACCTTGTAATGACTAAGAATCCCACGCCTGTGTGAGCCTTCTGCTGTTTCAGGCTGTTTTGCAAAACATTGATGTCCCCATCTCAGAGGAGAGGTTAAATGAAAAAAAGTAAAGTAGAGGAAAGCAAATCATCCTCCAGTTGACTGGTTTTTGTGGGTGCTATCTATGCCAGAAACGCACATAAAGTATTTGGAGTATGGTTGTATTTTATGTATTTATTTGTTTTTAAAATCTGATTAACAGTATCTCTTACAACTATACTTGCTTGGACACTCAGTACACATATACTGTTGTCAGGAGTGTAATGTAGAGGTATTTAAGCTCGCTTTGGTGCGACCTTATGCGTGGCAGTATGCAAGACATGAATCTACCCTCCCTGCTGCCATCACTAGATGGCCTCTGGTTAGCTTCTTTGAAGATATTTAGGTGTTCTGACACTGTAGGTTAATTGGCACAATAAAAACATTTATACTTTGTGACATGGTTTAATAATAAAAGCTAGCTACAATTTATGTAATGTTTTCACTTTAACATTCACACTTTTGGCTTGAATTTTAACTGTATATTATCTATAGTTTAAACCATCTGCATAATTTATTTCAGTACAAACTTTATAAAGTTTATAATAAAAGTGATTAGTTAGAACTGAAAGACACTGTGTCAGCACTCTGGCATAGATCTTGCTACACAGCAAGAGGTGCTATCTTTGTTCATTGGCCTATTTCTCTTTTGCCTGTTGCTTGGATTGTGGAAGATTCATTTTTATCCTGTCATTCTGCCACCTCCTAGTAGACTTGTTAAGTTAAAACCTTAGTTCAGTGAATCGTTACAGGATCAAGTCTTCTATTGTTTAAGCATTCTGTTCAGTCACTTTTCAATTGCTGTTTGCTAAAATGTGCCCTACTGTAAGATACTTAAGTCTTTCAGTGAGTAGCAATTTGAGGATTCTGTTTCTCAAACCTGCTGTGTGTCTAAAACCTTGTCTTCTGATGATAATTCACACGTTCATACAGTAACTCATAATGTGGTATTGGCGTCAAAGTTTAAAAAAAGAATATAAAATGCAAAACTGAGTTGAAAAGGGTCAATAATGGTTGCTTTAACTGTGGCAATATCCACATTATTTCAGAGCCTGGCCCTGGCTGCAGAACACAGACCCTAGCGGTACCTGCTCTGGAGCACTCACACTTTGGGAACAATATAGTGGCTACATTGATAGCTCCCTTGTTGTGCTGATGACAATAACAATATATTTATCCCCACTGAAATTTAAAATTCTCTAGGGCAGTAGCTAAAAATACTGATTCTGCAGTGGCCTGTACTGCACCTATCTATTCCAGGTTTCAAGAGTTTGGTTTGATAACCAGAAGTTTCATATGTATAGAGATGTGGAACAATATAGGGCTGCAAATGTTCTTATAGTCCTGTACGTATCTCTTAATCCACAAATATATCTGCTTGAGTGGAGCTACATAAATTTGCCTGTGTTGTTGTGTACTTCATTATTTATCTTGCCATAATACTTTTTACCTTAAATTTTTTAGCCTCTGTGTTACTTTACACAAATATGAATATAAGAATGAGGATGAAGGAAATACAGCAGAAATTTCTATTTGTTTTTCCCTGTCTAGTTTTTTAAAAATGTTTTTCTCAGCCAACATGCCCGTGTACTCTCCTTTCAGGTTTTTTTTTTACGCTTTTGTAAGTGCTTCACTTTTTCTCCACTGGTACTCTCCCTGATTTGTTGTGCCTTTCCTGTCTTCAAGCTTTGTCAGATCCATGTTCTTTTTCAAGGAAGAATAAATGTTAATGTGATTGATGGCTTGCCTCTATATAGGGGGATTTATGTGCTAATGTAGTTATATTTGTACCTCTTCCTAACCTTTATCGTATGTGGATTGCAATGAATAATAGCAATTTAAAAAAACATTTTTGAATGTCTGAGTGGATCCCTTATAAAAACAAACAAAAAACCATCAGAGCCATAGCCTTCCTTCCCTGTTCATACCTTATGGAAGGAGAGTGACTTGGTGTAATTAATAGACAAAGAAGGGTGACATTAAATGATATTTTAATCGCATGTTAAATCACAGCAGGAATTGGTAACTCAATAGGTGAAGATGATTTGCATTGATACAGCTACCTGAATCCATACAGTAAGGATGAGATTTACCTGACCTCATGTGGAGGTCTGCAAGTGTAGGTATCTACATCTGATCTCATTACCCAGACTTCTTTATTATCGGTGGAGAGGTGCTGGCTTTTGGGGTGATTCATCTTGTCTGGGATTAGATTAACCAACTAATAAAATGAACTCTGTCCTAAGATCCCCATTTCCTCGTCGGCAAAAGGAGCCTAGGGTAACTCAGAGTTAGACACTAACAGGTAGGATTCATATAAGCTGTCTAAAAGTTAGTGGTCGAAAATTGTCATCATGCCTCTTCAGTCAGTGGAACAAGTTACTGTAGGAAGGCAATTTCTTAGAATCATAGAATCATTAAGGTTGGAAAAGATCTCTAAGATCATGAAGTCCAACCCCCAACCCAACACCACCATGCCTCCCAAACCATGTCCCAAAGTGCCATGTGTACGTGTTTTTTGAACACCTCCAGGGATGGTGACTCCATCACCTCTCTGGGCAGCCTGTTCCAGTGCCTGACCACTCTTTCAGTACAGAAATTTTTCTTAATATCCAATCTAAACCTCCCATGGGGCAGCTTTAAGCCATTTCCTCTCATCCCATCACTAGTAACTTGAGAGAAGAGATGAACACCCACCTTGCTACAACCTCCGTTCAGGTAGTTGTAGAGAGCCATAAGGTCTCCCCTCAGCCTCCTCTTCTCCAGGCTAAACAACCCCAGCTCCCTCAGCCGCTCCCCATCAGACCTGCTCTCCAGACCCTTCACCAGCCTCGTTACCCTACTCTGGACATGCTCCAGCACCTCAGTGGCCTTCCTGTACTGAGGGGCCCAAAACTAAACACAGTATTCAAGGTGCAGCCTCACCAGTGCCAAGCACAGGGGCACGATCACTTCCCTACTCCTGCTGGCCACACTATTCCTGATACAAGCCAGGATGCTGTTGGCCTTCTTGGCCACCTGGGCACACTGCTGGCTCATGTTCAGCTGGCTGTCAACCAGCACCCCCAGGTCCTTTTCTGCTGGGCAGCTTTCCAGCCACTCTTCCCCAAGCCTGTAGCGTTGCATGGGGTTGTTGTGACCCAAGTGCAGGACCCAGCACTTGACCTTGAACCTCATACAGTTGACCTTGGCCCATCGATCCAGCCTGTCCAGATCCCTCTTCTCTCTTTGAAAATAATGCTTATGTCCTCAGTGATCTCCATAGTACACTAGGGATTTATACACTACAAATGCTGGGTTTGGTAGCTTTTGAAACTGTTCCATTTGGATTTTTAAGAGGACATTTGGACATAGCCAAATGTAAAGTAAAATAATTTAATTTACACTTTCTTACATAATACTTCTGTATCTGGCCTTTTCTTTATTTAGTCACCTTATGTGCGCTCTCAAGCAGATTAACAAAGGAACAAAATAATTGTAATAATTATCCTTGGAGGATAAAGCAAATCTGAATATTTTATCACTTTCTGTTACTTTTTCTGTTGATATTTCTAAGTGAAAATAAACCAGGGCAATGTTAAGTCTTGCTGTCTTTTTATTCTTGTTGGAGGAGTGGTTTGGTGACTCATGTGGATTGGGAGTTTTTCCAATTTGAATGTAGCAATTGGGGATGTTGGATGTTTTTTAAAAAATAAAAAAGCTCTTCTCCCCAGTATTCTAGTAAAATAAGCATGTAAAATAACAGCAAAAATAAACAAAAGTCTGAAAAAGATCCTATTTTTAAATGTACATTTTACTTTTTGTGTCCATGTCATTCTGCTGCCTTATTCACAAGTATTTTATGGGCAAAAGCTGAATTTCTATTGTAAAAATCAGATGTTACAGGTTCTCTAAATATACTTTGGACTCTCCTACAATAGGGTAAATAGTACTCAATATATCATATTTTCCAGTATATAGGAACCCCCAAAGCATGTTTTTAAATGTAACGTGCTGGGTATAACTTGCGGACCTGCTACTTCCTCAGCTGCTCTTGTCATTGCTTAGTTGCTTGTTGGAGTAGGAGCAGCACAGGGGCGGGGGGAGTAGTAACCTGCTTACTGTCGTGTCCCTCCTTTGGGGAGGAAAGGAAGGATGTGTTATCTTCCAGTACATATTCTGGTGTATCATGCGGACAGCGCTTAGAAGAGCACACGCTGATCTTCCTTAAAGTATTCAAAGTCCTCTTGCCTTCCTTCTCCTAAACAACCACACATTGGCTCACTTAATTTGTTACATTCAATGTTTTCCCTTGCAAGATTTAGTCCTTGTCTTCTTCTAGTTTGCTTTTCTTCCTACACGCTCCTGAGCTTTCTCATCCTTCTTTGTCTACTGTCTTCAGCTATCTGTTTTCGCCTTGGCAACATACCTTTTTTCCCTCTCAAGGTCATTCCCTTCTCCCAGAATTTTTGCTTTATTTTTCTCCTTGATTTTTCTCTGCTCTCAGTGATATCTGCTGATTTTATTTTGCTCCCTGTGTCTCCCAACAGTCTCTGTACTCTTTCTCATCTCTCCTCCTTCATCTAGTTCTTAGTTAACATTTGAAGGTAAATTGGTGATTCTTACGACTTAACAAAATGACATTGTTTGGCATCTACTTGTAAGGTTGGCTCTTCTTCTGTTGCTTATTACTTCATTTTTTTTCTTTCTTTTTTATGCATATATAAAAGTATTTCATTACGGGTGTTAAATACGAGGGACAAATAAAGACTGTGTAAATCTCTTTATATTCTAGGTTTCCTATAAGTAGGGTGAAGTAGTAGTGGCACGTAAAAATACATGTAATCTTTGAAGCGTGTTTCCTTCACTGTAAGGGAGCCAGGATGATCATCAGTAGGCTTTGTCAGGGCTAGACTTGCCAGTCCTGTTGAAACTTGAATGATCTGATTTTTAAGCACGTATCTTCTATGACTGTAAACTTTAGGGAACGGTGAATAGGATAGTGAAATTGGAAGAGAATTCACATAATTTAACTTTCAGTGCTTTCATGAGTTGTGGGTTTTTTTAATTTTATTTAACATAGTTTTCAGTTTTTTCCGCTGTGTTTATAAAAAGAGAAGTGTTCTAAGGATGGACCCTTTCTCTGAGCCCTCAGCGAAACTTAAAGTAGTAGGTAGAGTATTACCTGCCAATCTGTTTTTTCTTCCCGCTTTCTTTTTCCTTTTGATGTCTTTATGACTATTTGCGTTGGTCTATTTTTTAAACAAAGTTTCCTTTAGTTCCAGTAGGGTTTTATTTTTATGAAAGACATAATTGACACTGTTGGCAATCTGTTCAACACTGTATATTGTTTGAGTGTTGCTCTAACAGCTGCCAAAATTAGGACTGTGTTGTTGAAAACCTAAATTTATAGGCACTTCTTGCCAGCAGTGAAGTCAAGGTGTTTTGCTCTGCTCATATATGCAGGAAGACTGAAATGTATAGGAGCTCTAACTTTATGGTTTAGAGAGGAAATTGGGTGGGTATGGACATATGTAAGTGACGTCATTTGCTGACTCATTAGATGCTAGCCACCAGGGCTGAGACCTGGAGAGGAGCTGGTAGAGTTGCTTGCAGGGGAGGTGAAGGCTGAGTGACATACTTCTATGCTTTTAGCAGCATCGCTCAACAAAATCCGCTTCATACAATGTAGGAGAAGATGGGAGGTAATGAAGGACAGCATGACTAGATACTGAATGATGTCACCACACGTTTGCGGAGTGGATGGTGATGACTCGCCACCTACATAACTGTGTCTTCACCGCAGAAGAAACTATTTGTAGCCAGCTTTTAGACAAGGCAATACCAGGTTTCTCATGTGATTGCTGAATAAGTGGCGGGGAAGTCAGATAGAGAAGGGCAGAGGGTGTGAAAAGAAAAAAGGTACAGCTAGAAAAATAAAAAAAAAAGCTTGCAAGTCTTAACGTTCAAGAGGTGGACTTGCAGACCAGCAAAGCACACTCTGAATTTTTCATCAGCAATAGCTGATTATGATATAATTTAGATGAGACATTAATGGGAAGAAAAAAAAAAAGCAGTGGATATATAAATAGCTTTACTGATTGCAAGATCAGATCTCATGTCTGGACAGACCTCTACTTTATATAAATACCTCCATTATTGTGGTTACTTTTAACTCCCTCCTTTCCTGTAGAAATATTTTGTCTCTAGCAGCTAGAATTTTTTCTGATAAGATTTTAAAAATTTCTTATACTTATTCCTTTCCTCAAGTCTTGCAGTAAAAGTTTGTAGGTATTCCTCCAGACTTCTTTCCAATTATTTATTGTTGTTGCATATGTATAATGCTGCTTTAAAAAAAAAAAAAAAATCAACGTGCCATTTCACCGAAGAACAGAGCAAAAGCAAAGCAAGGGGGTATTTTGACATGTATTTGCATGTGTGTGTTGTCTGTTTTATGTATAAGATTAAAAATATTCCTGATGAAAGCCCTTCAGGACTAGAAGGCTTTCATAGCACTCCCTTCACTGGAAGCACCTCGTATTTTTTTCTTTCAATTTTTGTGAGTATAGTATGTTCTTCTCCTGTATATTCAATGGTAGATATTCAATACATGTATGTATTATAGTGTAATTACGTTCAGACTTTACAAAGGCAGGCATCTGAAGAATTAAAGTTATTTCTGTTCCTTGCGAAAAAGAAAGTGTAAGTAGAAGAATGTCCTTTACTTGAAGATTTTGGGTGAGTGCCAAGTTGTCAGTGTTAGGGCATTTAACATTTGTATCGGTTTAAATACTTTCCTTTCTTACTACTATGGCCAGTCTTAGCTCGGGAGAAGCCCAAGAGAAAAATCCCCAGTGTCTTTTCATGTTGCTGTGTAAATCCAGGGCACTGGCAATTAAAGATTGAAAAAGGTATATGTGAGAAACACACTTGCAATATAATTAGAAGGTTCCCCATTTTGTGGGCGCTGCATGCATGTTTAAACTTTTCATCAGTACAATTTTATCTCCAGTAATAATTTTCAAATTTGTTTTTTCTGTATTAGAGCTTTACTAAAAATACTGTATCTAAAAGCTTAAACTTGATCAAGATGTAGTTTAAGAATAGGTAGATCTATTCAGTTAACTAAAATATTTTAAAATAATAAAAAGGTGCTATATTAATGGAGAATCATACTTGTGCTCAGGTACGATTGTTACAGCTTTATTGTTGCTACTAGTTGTCCATTGCAATAGACAATGATTTCCTTCTGTGCAATATATCAGATTTTTTTGCTTTCTTTGGCAATAGTTATGGTTGCAGAAAGGCAGATCCACATGTGAGAAGCAGGTATGATTACCATTAGTGCATGTGCATTTCGGATGACTGGGAAGTGGTGATGGTTTCATGTTAAGTTTCTTTTGCCAGCTGTGTGCTTTACCTCAGAGATAGCAAAGGTGGTGTGTGCAGGTGCCATGATCCAAAGCCTTTTCCTTGCTGTAATTGATGTTGGTCTGACAGGCTCTAACAGAAGATTTTGGTGTCCTTCAAGAGTTTTGTATTGGCCTTCAGTTGTCTCTTCAACGAGAAACAAGCTGCAAAGAGGATGCTGAATGATGGCTAACTCTGGTCAGATATGGAATTTCGAGGTTTGTTGAAATATTGGGAAGGTTGCTGTGAGACAAAACCTTAATATTTCATTTGGTCATGCCAGTGATTCCCAGAACCTAGACTACACAGTGGACATGGACAGGCTTATTTACACAGGAGTTGTACAGTGTCCAAATGAAGGAACCATAGGTAAAACCAGAAGGAGTATTGGATGTTACTTGGCGAGTGTGGCATAGGACAGCTGACATCAGTATCTTGGTTTTGGCAGTTTCAATGGCTGATGAGGATGCTCCTTCTGCCATCTTCTGCCATGCTCTCATTTGTTCTTCATGTAAAAACACTTTTCTGTTTCTCTCTTCCCCCAATCTCCTCCCTTGTAAACAATAAGGAACATCTTAACTGAAGTTTGACAGATACAACTCTGTAACCTCCCCAGTGTTCCTGAGGAGTTACACTTCAGGTGAGATGATCACCACGTGGACCAATGTCCCAGTGGGCCACAACTCACTGCTGAAGTGGAGAGGTTTTTGGCTTGCTTTGTGCTCAGGATGACATGTACTTTTTTGATGGAGCTTTTTCTTAGAACTGTTTGTCCTCTTATGAGGCCAGGAAAGGTGAAACAAGTACTGTCTCTTGTTCTAGAGGAACAGAGCTAAGAATGTCCTCTTCACAGCTGAGAATTCAAGGAGTATAGAAGTCTGACGATCTGCTGGATAAGAAATGCTGAAAACCTTGCAAGAATATTTGGAAAAACCAGTTATGTAGATCCTGTGGTGATGATCACAATATAAAAACTTTGACAGAACATACTGAAAAACATCCTGTGACTAACCTGTCAAAACACCTCAATTTAAAAATATTTCTGCTATAAGGATTTCTAAGTGTAGAATTTTTAACAGAAAGTAAAAACATAAAGCTTTTTAGAACAGTGAATGATAATAAAAACTAAGGCTAAGGAGAAATTCTAACCTGGAGTTTAAGGTTATAACATGTATTCAATAATTGTGACCCAGTTTAATCCTTTTGGGTAAATCATGTAGTTTCAACTCCTAGGAGAGGTAGGAATCAGAGTGCGTGCAACATTTTATGAGTCATTGCTTTAGACTTCAGAAGGTAACATATGCTTGACTCAGTTTGGATGGATAGAAACTTGTTTTTTCTTAAGACTGGAATTTAATTTGTCATTCTACAGTGTTAGAGCAATTTTTTTTCTTGAATTTTGAAGAAAAAGCACAGAACAAACAAGTGGAAAAATAATAGTATTTGAAATTTGAATAGTACTTAAGGCATTTAGGCAAATTGTAGACCTGAAAGAAAATGCTATTATCAAAAGAATCCTAACACAGTAACAATTGTACACTGGATTGTAAGAAGAATGAATCAGAAATATTTCAGACTAGAAATCAGAAACTATCCATTCCATCTAGTGAGTTAAGACAGCAAAGATACTAGAAGTGATCCAGTTTGAGGGTGTGAAAAAATTAACACTCCATTATCATGCTGGAGGTTGACCCTCTTTCTGCTTTGACAGAAAAGCTGACCATGCACAGTCAGCAACCCATTTGCCTTGCTCCAGACATGGTCTGGAAAATACAGCTAATCATTTATTGCGTTTTAGCTAACAGTAGTAACTTCTTAAATCACTCTGCCTCTAGTTACCTTATGTACAACTCTTCGCATATGAAGACCTTTTTTGCCTAGTAATAGGAAGCAATTGGCAGCTGATGTTAAAGGATAGGATGATATATTTTAGCGTACTTAGTGAATATTTTGGTGTTTTTTTTTCCCCAGAATGGATAAACTTTTAGGAATAAGCTTTCTGTTTTCCAGCAACTCTTAAGAAATGTTCTCAACCCTGTTTCTGTCCCCTCCAAACAAAACCTTTCTCATAACGGTTAAATATATATAAAGTTAATACAATATAAATAATATAAACAATATAATATAAATAATGTTAATACATATAAGTAATAAAGTTAAAGACATAAAAATAATTAGAAAATAAACAAGCACAGTCATATTTGGGATTAATAATGTTTCTTTGGTGTGCCTTACTGGTATTTAATCTGGCAAGTAGTTATGCAAAAAGAAGTTTAAATTTTGTATTTTTTTCTTTGAAGAATAGTGTTTTGTACAACTGCAGATTTTCAGACGAACATTGGGCAGAGTTGGTTACTGGGCTGAGATGTGAGGAGGGAGGGAAAAGCAACAACTTGGTTCTGGGCATGCAGCTGGTACAGCGAATGCTGCCAGACCCAGGAGAACTACCAGAACGAAGAATTCCTCTTAATGTCATCTTTGTGTTTCAGTAAGCACTTTATTAATGAATACTACAGCTTGGCAAAAGATCCAATGCCAGATTATGTCAACAAGGCTTAGTTAAAGTTACGTGGGTGACTTAAATTCAAATGCATAGTTACTTCAACTGTAATTGTGTTTCCCTGGGTTTATAATGGGCCATTTTTAGAGTAATTGTAGCATACTCCTAATGCTTTTTTTCTTGAATACCTAATGCTTCCTCAAGTTTATCTACAAACTTCCTTAAAAAATTTCCATATATAAACATAAACAAGAAACTCAGGAATTTGACTGTATTATAAATTCTTCAGAGGTATTAAGTATGTGACTTAGGCTATATATATATTTGGAAACTAAATATTTGAACGAGTAAAAGGCAAATTAATCTATGTATTTTGTATGCTTTTTTCCCTTTTGGAGAAGGAGAAACAAACTTGACCGTATGGTGGATGTTCTCAAGCTTCTGGTTTCCACCCTGAGATCTCCTGCAGCACGTGTTTCCTTCCTACCGTGTTTCATTCCCTTCTGTATCCTGTGCTTTTCCATGTCCTCCTTATGATGAAGATTCACTGAAGTTAAGTTTTAAAATGATAGTACTAGTGCTGCTATTTTTCTTGAATAAAATACCATTGTTCAGTAAGTTCTCAATGAATGGTCTTCCATTTTCCTCTGCAAAAACAAGGCAGCAGCTCCCATGAAAGGTATATTCTGTCTTTCGGATTGGCTTTGACCTCCATTTGTGTTAATGGGAACAGAGCTAAACAACTAGCAGTGCCATCGGGATGAAAGATGTCTGTCTAAGAATTAGGGTAGACTTATCTCTTGGGTACTAACGGGGGGGTGGCAGCCATTTTGAAGGAAGACAGGTTTTCCTCAGAATATTTTGTAAAACTATTATTGTTCAACCTCAGCTTAGGTATGGAAAACTCAGTCTGGAAAGATAAGAGTGATACTACTATGAGTATATTCTTTAAAAGTACCTGAGCAGATGATTCCAGTAGAGTTTTCAGTATATTGCAGATATGAAAAATCAGTGTTTCTGAATCTCTGAGATCACTAGGAGAAGAACAGATGCAACCTGTAGTTTCTTATAAAAAAGACTCAGTATTGTTAACCTTAAGTCCACTTAATGTACCTATAAACACTGAGTAAATCCATCTTGCTCTTTATGCAAGGGAAAACAAAATACTAATTCTGGTCAGATTTTTCTCCTGATTTCTATAATTTTTTTTTTCCCCTGAGCCTGCTGAGCAAAGCATAAGTGTGACCCAGCTTTAGTTGGTGCTTATGTGTGGACTTATGCAGTGTATACAAATAAAGGATCTGTGCTCCCCTTTGTATTTTATCCAGTCCCTACTATTTGTGTGTGTGGGAGTGTTTTTTGAAACATACTTCTGCATTCTGAGCAGTAGCTAAAACATGACTCTTATAGAAATGTTTAAAATGCTGTGCATTTTGATACTACTGACTTTTTTATACACCACTTTACGAAAGGAGGGAGTTAGCTTTATCAATTTGAAGTAAACAGTTTTTTTAAATGGTGATTTTAATATTTCAAATATGGCATAACCTTAAAAGTTCTATTGCAATTTCCTCATGCACTGAGCAGAAATATTATTTAGGATACTGAGAAGGAATAATACTAAAAATATTAATGTAATCTCCCCAACAGGAGATTACAAACAGCTGGTTTTCTGTCACTTATTCTTCAGTGAGGAAGTCACTGGCTTGTGTATTACCATTGTTGTGAATGTTATGCATAAGACCACATGTTCAATATATTCATCAATGACCTGGATGAAGGGACAGAGTGTAACCTCAGCAAGTTCGCTGACGATACCAAGCTGGGAGGAGTGGCTGATATGCCAGAAGGCTGTGCTGCCATCCAACGAGACCTGGACAGGCTGGAGAGCTGGGCCCAGGGGAACCTCATGGAATTCAACAAGAGCAACTGTAGGGTCCTGCACCTGGGAAGGAACAACCCCATATGAACCAGTACAGGTTGGGGACTGGCCTGCTGGAAAGCGGCTCTGTTGAGAAGGACCTGGGAGTGCTGGTGGACATGGACAGCAGGCTGGTCACGAGCCAGCACTGTGCCCTTGTGGGCAAGAAGGCCAACGGTATCCTGGGGTGCATGAAAAGGAGTGTGGCCAGCAGGTCGAGGGAGGTTATCCTCCCCCTCTACTCCGCCTTAGTGAGACCACATTTGGAATATTGTGTCCAGTTTTGGGCCCCCAGTTCAAGAAGGACAGGGAACTGCTCAAGCAAGTCCAGCGGAGAGCTACCAAGATGATCAGGGGACTGGAGCATCTCTCTTGTGAGGAAAGGCTGAGAGACCTGGGTCTCTTCAGCCTGGAGAAGAGAAGACTGAGGGGGGATCTTATCAATGCTTATAAATATCTAAAGGTTGGGTGTCAAGAGGATGGGGCCGGACTCTTTTCAGTGGTGCCCAATGACAGGACAAGGGGCAACGGGCACAAGTTGGAGCACAGGAAGTTCCACCTAAACATGAGAATAAACTTCTTTACTCTGAGGGTGACAGAGCAGTGGAACAGGCTGCCCAGAGAGGTTGTGGTGTCTCCTTCCCTGGAGACATTCCAAACCCGCCAGGACATGGTCCTGTGCCCCCTGCTCTAGGTGTGCCTGCTCAAGCAGGGGGGTTGGACGAGATGATGTCTAGAGGTCCCTTCCAACCCCTACCATTCTGTGATTCTGTGATAAGAGACTTGAAGAAGTCCATATAGCTACTATTCTATTTTTCAGTACTGAACTAATACGAGAACTGCTCTTTCTGCTAATGAAAGCAAGCAACATTAGAGAGACTATTTTGGGTGCCTGGCAACCCCTGTGTTCTTCTCAACCTGCCCATTCTTGATATCTTGCAGTACAAGTCCATGAACATGCAGAAACTTTGACATGAATATTTGGTTGCTTTCCTGTTACATGAAAAATTTATACAAAGTTAGAAACCTTCACAGAAAGCAAGCAGGAAATTATCTGTTATAAACAGAACAGAAGACTTCTCTGTAAGAGCAGATAAAAAAAGACAGATCAAAAATTCACTGTAGACTGCATTGACTTTACACTACTAAGAAAGAAATGAACAAACTCGGTATTAGCTTTTAAGGTCTGCTGGCTGACACTATTGACCCATTGCATTCACTACCACTTCTGACAGCCTTTTACATTCCTGAGGATTCTTAAAAGTTTTAAGTTAACTCTGGCATAATCTTGAAATCCTACATGAACTAATCTTTCCCTTCTTCTTGAAGTTGCACTTGATGCAAAAAGGAAAGATACCTGCTTCCATACTAAGTGAGTTTTGTTCTGTTGTAGTAGGAGAAAACCATTCAGGCCATCCGTCTGTTTCTTCCTTGTTATATAAACTGGTTGGAAGACAAGAAGTCTCATAACAGAGGACCACCACCTGAGGTTTCTTGGCTGTTACTAAGGGGCTACCAAACTTCTCCACCTGAACACCAAATAACACAAAGTTGGGGCACAAGCACTAGTTTTTTTTCCTCTCCTCAAAAGCTTGGTAACATCAGGAAGAATGATTTATTTTAGGGTAATTATACTCTTTGTCCTCCCATACTACCGCATTTAACATTCACGGTGATCAAATTTAGGCTTGCTCTGTGTTTGTGCCATTTTGAAACCCCTGGTGCCAGAGCCTCTGATGCCAGCAGTTCACTTTGTAGAATTATTTCTTATTTTAAAAGTATATTATCTAGAAGAGATCAAGGAGTGGACCTCTCAAGCTGTGTGCAAATCTACCTAATTTTGTTCTGTGATACCCAGTGCCTCATCAGGAGAATTTTAATTTATTGCCGCCTTTTGTACTCTGTAGTATGTCACTTGTAAAACAACTATCCAGAGCTCAAAATACAGATCTGTCCACATAAAATCAGGTTGGTAATACTAAAGTTCCTAATGCATTTCATGGTTTCAAGGCTGAGAATTTACTTAGAATGGGTCATTTGGTTTATTTGCTTTGCATAATATTTTCAGGCCTGTCTTTATAGGATTTGGGAAGCAAGATTATTTATTTTAATAGTAGTACTGGAAATACAGTCAACTTACAGCAGGATGAGATTTTTGATAGGCAAGATGTAAGATCCAAGCAGCTGTAGCACTAATGTGATGTAAAGAAGGAAAAGACAACAGGGAATAGACTAGGATGGATATTGATGGAGAAGGAGATGTTTAAAGATACCATATAATGAAGGCTAAAAGCATCTTGAGCCTGTGTCCTAACATATGCGCTGCACAGAAAATGGAAGGACTGAACTTGCTAGTTTATGATCTGGCTAGGTTAACAAAATGTGTGGATGAGCCTACTTATTAATTAAAAACAGTATATTTTTCTGGCTTGTTTAGTATAATGTTTATTTTAAAAGGGAGGTATGGTATTTTGTATGGCAGGGGTTTACATCGTAACAAATTGAAGGTAGTATGTTTAGCTGCCACTTTGTCTCTTCCCTTGACCCCAAAAGAAAAAAGGAAAAAAAAAAACCAAACCAAAACTGTATTAGTCGAGTTCTGCAACAGTGCTTCTCTGTCCTGGATAAATTTAATACATGTGCTGTCAGTAAGATATTTTAATCTTGACTGATGAACACGTTGCAGACCATCCAGGTAATCTGTTTGCAATAGACATGATGAAGTTTTTAGTGAAACAGTGACTTCTGTCAGTTGATTTCAAAATAGTGGTAACTGATATCTACCCATATGTCAAAGGGAACAGTTTGTGCACTGTTCTGACCCTTGTCTGCATTTTTCCATCTGTGCTTAAGCACCAGCTAGAGTATTTTTTTTCTTTTGTTGTGGAGAACTCTGGGGTTTTTTCTTATTGGTAAAAACAAATAAACAAAACTCCAGGCTAGACCTGCTTCCTTGTTCTTGTTCTCCAGATTATATATATATTTTCCTCAAAGGTTCCCAATTCCCATATAAGATTTTTTTTCTTCGTCTTTCGCATTATTGAAATAAAATAATTTCTCTTCTTTGGCTTGTCTGGAGAGTTTCTTCCCTTATGCTTCCTGAGGTAGTTTGTTCTAGATTCATTGTGGAAACTTTAGGTTTCTTGGAGCCTTTGGCATGATGCTCTTCTACAAATCCCCTATGAGTTTAGAAACTGCCAGCACCTCTTTGTCGGGCTCCTCTCCATTTTTCCAAGCCTCTCTCTGGTCTCCCTTTTTTTGGCAGAGCAAATGATCTCTCTCTAAAAGGAGATCCCTTCCTGTTTTAACTTTATCTGATGCCTTTTCCTCTGATCTAACCCACAACCCACACCTGAATATTACAGGAGGCAAACAAATGGGCTAAAAAAAAAAAAAAAAAAGTCTGAGCACAGATTCCTCTAAATGGTTAGTCTCTGCTTTGCTTTGGTTTCAAAAAAAAAAAAAAAATCATGATGATTATGAAGACATTTTGGGCAATGCAGAGCCTTTCTGAGCTTTTTTTTTGTTTTCATTCAATCGCAGCTTGAATAGTGTGGCTTTAGAGACTTAGTGTATCTGCTTCGCTTAGGTCTTGGATGAGAGCCATTTGTCTGCCACTTGATCTGAACACAACGTAAAATTACTCAAAGTGGGCTGATAAAGTGCATGGAATGACTGAGGAGCTGGTGACCATGACACTGCTGCCTATACCTGAATTTATTGTTATTTTGTAGCTTAGGAAATTTATTGTATTAGCTGCTGCTTTGGGCTTTGCAGACACTAATTTTCATTCATTTTCATCTTTTCTCAGCCAGAGTGTTATGATCTATTCCTCTGGATGTGGCTCTACTTAGAGTGCCATCTTTTTATTGTTTCTGAAATTAGGACAGTCCAGAAATCTTCAGTGAGAACATAAATGCTTGCTCACTAAGCAGAGGTTCGCTCTATGTCTGTGCACTGATCAATACAGTTATTATGATAACCCATAAAAGCCACTAAAGGTGGTGTTCTTTGAATCCGTAATAGGTGTTGGGCGTGAATAGCCCAGCATTTACCTCTGTACCGCAGCACTTGAGGTCAACCAGAAGTTGAAGTGTTAGTTCTCTGTGTCAGGTTGGAGGGGCTTGAACCAAGAGGCCTTCAGGAAGAGCTGCTCGCTTGTAAAACTTTTTCATCTTCTTTTTCTTTTCTTCCCCTTTTTTTTTTCTTTTTTCTTGGAGTTTAACAAATATTACTGTAATTTGCTTTCTTCTGGGCTACGAAGGCTGGTTGAGTGGGTGGTAGGGTAACCACCATTTGGAAGGATTTTAATTTTTTTTTTAATTTGGACTTGGGATGCAATTTGTATGTTCTAATAAACTCTGTAAATGAGCCCAGATTTCTGGATATGTAATTTATAAATAATCAAAATAAACAAGTGATAACATTGCTGTTTCTGCAGCCGTTTTTCTCTTATGGCCTAAAAGGCACTTAGTGTAAACCTCATCTGTCTTATTTTGGTGATACTATTTCCATGATCATTTTTGTATCAGGAGTGATAACGGTGGTATGAGCCTGACCTTGGGGGTGCAGTATGGACGTGTAAAGGTACAGATTTGCTTTTAAAAAATGAAAGAAACGGGTCCACTTGTAAAAATCTCAGATAGCAGAGCCAGAAGATAGGGAAATCCCAAATAAGAAAAGATTTAAAATTGACAGGAGAGGAGCAGAGAGGGGCAAGAAGGAAAAACCCCCAAAACTTGTGATGGAAGTTGGAATGGAACTTGTGGAATGGAACACATTAATAATACTTGATTTTTTTTTTTCCATGAAGTCTCGTTTTATTTAAATTCCTCTTATCACTATATTAAATAAATCTTTGTTGTCACTGAATAAAAGTGAAACTAAATTATGTGCTGGAATACCATCAGAGAGAAGTATCTTTGTGCATCTCTTAGAGCATCCAGGGACTTGAAGTTTGCAGTGAAGTAACTTATATCTTGGATTTTATTTTTAACATCTCGTAGTGCGTTGTTAGCAATAAAGTGTAAGTGTAATAATCTCTAGGCATCCATCGAAAAGCCCATCTGGAGGCATGTTTATGGAATGGATCAGTTGATCACTTTTATTCCAAGCTTTGTGGATTTAGTTTTGCCATAAAATCCTGCCTTGTTTATATCTGTTTGTATCATCCATTTTAAATTTTAACAGGGTTAAACATCTTCAGAAGGAATTTAAAAGAAAATGTTGGATTATGAGACTGAAGAACATACTTAGTCAGTGTCAAGGATCTGTGGTAAGGGGAATATGAACTTTAGTTTGCACCTCCGAATTTTCAATTCTGTCTCTGTCCAAAAGTGAGGGTGAGCAACTGAGAGCTGCCTTCTAACATTCCTTCATACAGAAGGGGAAAAAAAAAAAAAGAGTACTAAAGGGATAAGCTTTCTCCACAAACCTGTCCAAACCTTTAGTCTCCTCCATCCCACAACAATTTCTGTGGTAGCTTTTAGTACTGACAACAGAATTGTGTTATCACAGTGTGCAAGGAAGCATCCTGTTCTTGTTGAATCATACTGGGTCAGAGTATGAAGAGAGAATCTATAAGGAATTGCAGGTGTGCTGGTCCTTAAGAAAAAAAAGTACATATACTTTCTTTTAACCTGTGTAGCACGAAGTAGTCTATATTCAGAGACTTGTCAAAGTAATTTTTTTCTGAATTTTCTTGAAGGCAGTCTTTTTCAGAGAAACATTTTTGCAGTGTTCCAAGTACCTGGTGGAGTCCTGCAGTAGGTGTTTTTGATCATACTATGCCATTGTTCTTTGGTCTGTTTGATCTTTTGCACTGCCTTCATACAGTTTAAACATAAATGTGTTAGAAAATACTGTGTTATGATAACCCTAATATCACAGGGTTAGCTTTCTTCCACTTGTTTAAAACAATCTTTAAAATAAGTAACAATATATCCAGTGCATTGCATAATTTGTGTGATCAACACCAATGCCATATGTGGCACTAAAAATCTGTTTTAAAATAACAGTGTGATTGTATAGTTGAAAATGAAGAGGTATTAAAGCTGTTTGTGGAGCCTTGATGCAGAAAAGCATAGCTCTTAATGACATGTCAGAATTTGTTTTACTGTAACGTGAGTGGGTCTTTCAGTGATTGGGTGGATATTCAGTGTTTTCAGTTCTTAGCCACTATGCAGTTCTGAGTCGTACTCTCACTATATATATGAGATAATGGCTGTATTATTAATAAATATATTATATATAATATAATGGCTATATAATAGCCATTTTTCTAAGTCTTACTTAATAGCCATTTTCGAGACTGGACTGAGTACAAAATTAGGTAATTTGGTGTTTGGGAGTGCTCACTCGTGTTTTGTCATAGGTTGTTGGGTTGTTTTTTAACTGGAAAAACGCCAGTACCCCAGGGAGTTTAGCTGATGCTGTCAGCCCCTCTGAATAGCTGGAGAATTGAGGCACAGAGGGAAAGATGCACGTGGCCTAAACAAGAACTGCTATGGACTTTCGGTAATGAGGTCCAAGAGACTAGATCAGCAAGCTTATTCTCCAGCACTGGAGCTGCCCAGAACCTGGGAGGTTTCCCAGCCACCAGCCTGGACATTCCTGTGGCAGCTGAACTTCTGCCTGTGTTGGGACACGAGTCTGGGTGGGCAGGGAAGTCTCCTGGTAGCTGTGACCGGAGGAGCACCTGCTGCCTGGGGAGGGCAGTGGTAAAGGAAGTTGTGCATGGTCCTTGGAGTCATGTAGTGGAGCCAATTGTGGACATATGGACATCTCAAAGACATGTCTTGAAAACTCTGAGAAGCATCTGTTTTGGATGCGAGAACTGAGATTCTTCTCAGAGGCTTCTCTGGTCTGTATGTTTTGGGAAGGACAAGTGGCATATGCTTAAACAAGGTGACGATCGCTGCTAACGTGCAACCCTTCCACCAGAGCACAAGGGTAATAAACTCACTCAAGTAATAATAACAATTTTTAACTTAGGTGAAAAAAAATCTAGTTTCTCTTCTTTCTTCTGTTTTCGGAAATTTCTGAGGCTTTGTATCTGATATATGTGTAAAGAACGGAGAAGAAGTCAGATTGAAGCTCTCCCGTTGTAGAATGGTTAATCCCAAATAGCTGAAGTTTTACTTCGGTTGTAAACAAGTGGACATAGTCTTAGTGTTGCAGAGGTCTCACCCGTATTGCCATAGGTCTCCGGCGAGGATAGGATCTTAAAATGATGCTCACATCTGCGACACTATTCTTTGGCGTTTTTGCATCACAAACCTCTCAACTCCAGAGCTCCGGGCGCGTTCATTTTTCGGCGGTGTCTCTGTTCTGCTTTGACAGGAGCTCGTGAGATGTGTGGCAGGCGGCACAAGGGCGCATCTCGCTTCGGCCGCCGTTCGTCCATCCGGTCGTGCCGGGGTGCGCCGCCAGGCACGCGGCCGTAGCGAGGTGTCAGCCCAGGTTGGGCTGGCGGGTGCTTCCGCTTGGTCCTGGCTAAGTGCTGGACTGGTAATTAATACGTATTTTAAAAATGGGGGGAAATTAAATATTACTTTTCAAAGTATATTTGGAGGGAATTGGAGGCAGGGCACTGAAAAATAAAGTCCGGATATGCGCCGCGTTTTCCATGCCTGATTTCTGAGCCGCGTGTGATAGTAGTGATTTAATACTTCATTCTTTGTGACAAAAATGATTCAAAGAGCCATATTTTTCAGGGCTTTTGATGTGAAGGTTTCCGAGGGGGCCCAGCACGGCACAGATCCCTACCCGGGAAGGTAATCCGTGCCGTAGATGCCCCGTTTCGGGTTCTCCCCCTCAGAAGCCCCCCGGGCGCACCCGCCGGCGGCGGCGGCGGCACGGCTGGCCCGGTAACCGGGCGGGCTCCGGCGGAGGAGCGGCACCCCCGCCCCCCCCCCCCGCCGCCGGCGGAATGGTTCCGCCCGCCGCCGGGCCCGGTCATGTGCGCGCGCCGGGGCGGCCCGCCGCCTCCCGCCTCGTCCCCTCAGAGCGCGGCTGGGCCGGCCCTCGCAGCGGCAGCGCGGCGCCTGCGGCCTCCCGCCGAACAAAGGGGCTCCGCGGCGGAGCGTCCTCCGGCTCGCAGGGCTGCGGAAGGCGAGGGCGGGCCGCCTCGGTTGTGAACGTTTTCTGATTTTTCCAGAAATCAAGCAGAAGACTGAGCTGCTGATGTCAGTTAACTCTGAGAAGTCGTCCTCTTCAGAAAGGTACGGCTGCATCTCCTGCATGAGCGGTTCACGGTGTGGCATTGCCAAGCAGCGGCGCAGGGCGCTTTTCTTTTCCGTGTCAAGTTTGCTGCTATTGTTTACCTATTGCATGCTGGTTGTTGTACCGTGTCCATTGAGCCTCTCGTTTTGGTTAAGCTTTGTGCGTTTTTGCAGAGATTTATTGATTTTCTTCCCCCCCCCCCCCCCCTTTTTTTTAATGAAGCCTACTGGGCTGCAGCATGCAAATCGTACCGCGGCAGGCTGCTGGTTTGTGTGTGCTGGTGTTGCAGACCTTGCTCCTTTTCACTGTCATGCAAACGGCATCTCGATTTCTAAATCCGTTTTTCAAGACCTCGCGTTTTTGTTGTGTTGCAGGAAACCGTTCCACGGTTGCAAAGGGTTCCTTTCAATTTAGATGCGTAGGAAATATCACTTGGTGAAGCGTTTCATGTCCTGTTATGTGGAAAGGGAGTGTCCTTTGCAAAGTAGCTCAGGAATCGCAAATCCTCCAATTAGTCACATTCTGTAAGATAGATGTGATCCTTGTTCAAGTCTGTGCTAGGAAATGGAGCAGTCGCTGCATGCAGTAATGGTTCATGCCTGCAGGTAAGGACAAAATGACTCAAAGTGTTTTTAAAGCAATTATTTTATCTGTCAATCAGATTATTACAATTTCAAGTAGCTGTTTCGTTTTAAAGGAATATTTCGAGGTACTAAACGCACATTAAGTTTTCTGATGTGAAATAACCTCCTGGAGATAATTTTGTTGATTTTTAAATGATCCAGCCCTGCTCACTTCTCTTTTGCCTGCGACTGAATTTTAAGAGAGATTTTATTTTCAAAATTGCCTAAATCCAGAGCAACATAATTTTTTTTTCTAATTATTTACAGTAATCATTTCAGCTGTATGCAGAAGACCATCTGAATGTTCTGGTTTGCCATTTTAATACTGGATGTTGGCAAAAAAAATTTATTAATTTTAAACCTTAGAAATTACTTACAAACTGTTTGCTTAGCTGAAATTATTTTCTAAAGTACGTTTTATTGAATGCCTCAGTGTAGAAAGACATGATAATCTACTGAGAGCTATCTTAAGGAAGCAGTCTAAAAGGCATCTTTCAAAATGAACGAGTGCTGTGTGGCATGCACGGTTTTAAAAAAAACAAAATGAGCAGTTTAATTTGATTTATAAGTATATTTGTGTAAGATATGTAGAAACAAACTGCATTGGCTTTCACCAGCTGTACTATAATAAAATATCAGCAATGAGAGACACAGAAAATGGTGGGGGGGAATGGGTTGTTAAGTCACCTTTCCAAAATGGAGAAATATAAGAAGAGCTTTGAGAGAGATTTTATTTATTTATTTATTCAAAATTATGAATCATGGAAGAAAATGTTAATGTTTATTTGTTTACCTCTATCCCACCCTGATGCCTATAATTTTTAAATATGAGACTAATAAAATGGTGGTGATAACAGAGGGGATGTTGGAGTGAAAATAGTAAAGGAAACAGGTGTTAACTTGATTTTTGGAAAGGCTTTTGTTGGCATTGCTATGGGGGAATTTGTTACATAATATAGATATTTATTTTATCTATTAAATTTATGCAGCACCCAAAAACTGATCAGTCTGGTTTTGTGCAAAACATGCTCGTAGTTGAACTAAAGGTAGTCCTAGGTGAATATGTCCCTGTAAAGGATTATAACACACAACTAGAGAAGAATGCATTTGTCCGAGATCCATTTAAATGCCATTCATTAAAAAGTGAGATTTTATAACAGCATGATGCATTATCTTGCAATAAAGATTAAAATGTGAATGTTGTGTATGCACTTAGATTTCTTTTGAGGACTTAAATATGTGGTACTGTTCACCTGGAGATTGATTTGACACATCAGCTGCACAATTTACGAGGTCAATTATAAATGAAAATAACTTTATTTATTATCTGAGATTTTTTTTTAAATAACCATATTCTTTTCACCTATCTAAAAATAGACTGAATTTTTTTGCAAGCTGTTATGAAACAGTGCTGCCTGTCCTATTAGCTGCCAGTTCCTTTCAAGGCCCGTTCAAAATTACTGTATAAGATGGTTTTAAGGAAAAAAAATTATAGTATTGAGTGTCTGAACTGCAGAACTGTCCTCAGTCCGCTGTATAGCGAAATTGCAATGTTCATACCATACCGACATGAAAATACGCATGTTTTTGACAAACACAGAAAGGGAATTCATGCTTGCATATTTTTTAATTATCAATTTTTACCCTTGCACCTAGTGGCTGGACTTTTTGGGAAGCTTGAGTTCCCTGGGTGGAAATGCCAAGTAGAAGATCTGAATGAGTCCATGGCTTGTTTCTTGTTTTCCACACTAGCAGAGGCTGCTAGACAGTGCTTGCATAGCAGGAGGGGAGGGGAGAGGAGAGGAGAGGAGGTGCTCTGTGCATTTACAGAAACCGGTGAAATGGGAATAGAGGAGGAATGAGAGAGAAGCCTATCACTTGCCCCTTTCTTTGGTTGGTCTTTGTTTTCACAAGAGAGTTTAGTGTTTGTAGGTTTTCCTGCTCACTTGGCAAGTTCAACATGTTATCCTATCCTAGAGGAAAAAAAATGATGAGAAGGAAGCTGGAATGTAATGGATGGCTTGGCTGTTTTGGAAGCTCAACATGTTAGAAAATCCTGCAGCATTCTGTTAGGGTAGTTGGTGGTTATGTTTTTAAGAGGCTTTTAGGAAACATTAGCAGGGAAGTGAGATGAACCCTTTTGCTGAGGATCCTCTGAGATGTTAAAGACATTGCAGCCTTGAAAAGTAGATTAATACAAACCTGAGATGTTTTTCGTAGTGAGATTTGTCCTTCCTTTCCCATCATCTACCCTGTAGAAAAACTGTAACTGCAGGTGGGGGGATAAGATAACTGTGTTTCGGTGTGTTATGGGATATTTCATTACGCAGACACAATCAGACAGCATCTGTAAGTCCTAACTTTCCAAGTAGTTAATGCTGCCCGTGTACGTGTTAGCGGCCTGTGACAAACCCCTCGTCCCTTGTTGGTAAGGTAACCCGGGTAACTACAGATGCGTGTGTGCACACGGACGGTTACAGTGGGTCAGGTAACCTGCTGTAACTTGTTACACTGAATTGATTTGTTTGGATGTCTGAGCTTTAAGTACGCCGTGGAAACGTTTTCCTCCAGCATGCTTACAATGTAACACACACCTGGTTTCTTTATCTCATAATTAGTAATTTAACTACCATGTACACCATGTTCTTCATGTTTCGGTAGGGGCTGTGTGAGGTTACTTGTCCAAGCCTTGCAAATGTCATTAGAAAGCAAGTAGCAGCACCCAGACGGAGGAGAATGGTCTTTCAAGAACCCTGCAAGAGAGCAAAAATACTTTCATTTCTGTTGTAGGAGTTATGCGCTCTTCTCATGTACAGTATAGTCAACCCTTTAAGCTGTGTATATTTTCTTTTTTGCATTTTTAAGGGCTTTGTGGAACTCCTTGCAAGTTTCTGTTTTTTGTTTTGAGAAAAGTCAATTCTTCCACCTGGGGCACTTTCTACTCTTTAGACTGCAAACCTAATGTATTATAATATTTTTCTTTTTTGTACTTCAGGACAAAGAACTCAGTATTTTTTTTTAGCTCTGATTTTGGATTCTAAATTTATGTCATTTTAGCAATGCAGGTTGACCACAGGGTATTTACTGGTAAGGGTTATTAGCAGGGCTGATAAGTCTGAAGTACCTGACATGCTCTTTTCCTGTCTTTCTGTAGTGGTTGCATATGCACGTTTCTTTAAAATGAATTTCTGCTTCAGCGTTTTAAAAAACAAAATTAATAGCAGCCACTCATGAGTGGTCTTAAAGTAGATAACTGGTGAGTCTATAATCCAATTTTCATTTTTTTGGGGCCTTTTATAAATAGCAGTAAAGGGAAGATACTTTCAGATGACAGTAGGACAGCAAAAGTTTGTCTTCAAGGTGTAGAAGTATTTGGGGTGGGGTGGTGTGGGCAAGGTTTAAGGACAACTGGGGTTTTTTTGGGTGGTGGTTTTTGGTTTGGTTGTGGGGGGGGGTTGTTTGGTTTTGTTTTTTTTTTTTTTTTTTTTTTTTTCTTAAGCCTTGGGCTATGTATACCCCTCTCTCTTTGTAATTTATCATTGCAGAGCAAATTATTGTATTTCTCAATGCTTTTACGTGGTTTCTTCATCAGGTCATCCCAAGAATGCAGTCAGGGATAAAGTAAAGGAAGAAGAAAAAAGATGGAAACTGAGTACTGTCTGCTTCCTTTTCTAAGAAGGGACCTAATGTTAATTGATAAAAGAAGCACTGTGAAACAGGTTATGATGCTGAATGATTCCTTCAGGTTTAGGAACATGCGGGATTTTCTTTTTTGTTCTGGGGTTTATTTTGTGTTTCTTTTTTATTAATTTAATTGTGGATGCACTACTTCTCCTAAGGCAGAAGTGTCACTTGTAATGGACTACAGAAATAAAACATATGTTTAAAAGTAGAAGAACCATCAGTTCACAACATTCAGTGTGAGCTGACATTGCTCTGTGCCAGATAAATATTTTGGAATAATTATTAGATAATAGGGCACTATAAGATAATTCTATTGTTATTTATGTAACTAACATTGAAACAAAAAATAATTACCAGTATAATGCAACTATTTCATCAGTTCCACTAACTTTTAAACATGTTTTTAAAATACCATCTATTCTTCAGCTGTCTTCCCTCTTTAATTTTTTTTTTTAGGTGTAAGAGAACTATTGCCTAACTTCCATTTCAGGGCAGCTCAAATATATTTTTAGTAGTCATAGAACTTTAGTTTTTTCAGTTTTGTTTAAAATAATGTATGATAACAATGAACAGTGTATATTTCCCCCTCCCCACTTTTTTTTTAATATTGCAAGCTAATAATGCTCTCTGTTGTATTTGATCTCAGAAGTGCGAGGAAATAATCCTGTCTTAATGTGGGCCCTAAGTTATTTGTCCAGGGAGGCACTGAACTCTGTTTGGTATAGCTATCTTAGACTAGATACTTAATTATAGATTACTAAAATTGGACCAAAACTAATCCTATGTTTTGTGTATTTTTCATATTAAAGGTTTCACAGGGTCATTTTTTAGCCTGCAAGGCTTTTAAGTGAGGTATGAAGTGTATTTTATTTTCCTGTGATAGTCTTTGTTTATTTCTGTGTCTGTCTGGAGTTTCTGCTATATGTAAGAAAGTCATGTTCTTTGATATTTAATCACAAATTAAATATATCATTAGTATCCCTACTACTCAGATGATCTTCTGTGCACTACTTGTTATTTTTCTTTTCTTTTTTTAAGAGCTTTTCATCATGCAGTTATTTTTGAGTTATTTATTACAGGGAGGTTTCTAATATACCTTCTGAAAACACAAATCTCAGGTTTTGGCGCTTTCTGTTGGAACTGAAATGAGAGAACTTTGGGAAAGGGAGAGATTGAAGGTGCTGGGGGGTTGTATGAGATTTTCCTGTATGAGAACGGTTCACTGGAAACTAATTCAAGCAATCCAGTGATGATTAGAACACAGTTAGTTGATGGCTAAAAAACCATGTATGTGAAAAATTTGAAAACTAAGATTTGAACAATATACTTTCTAAGTAGAATATATTTATTCCATTTCAGCTTCAGGGTAAAAGGTCAGTGAAAAAGTAAGGGGTCATTTTAAGCAAAGCCTTTTGTATTACAAATTCAGTCTGTTTTGTGACTTGAAACTTTTTGGCTAGTCATTGTCTTAATCATGACTTCACTAAAATGTCCGCTCCAGGCCCCTAGACAGATGGTAAGGGAACATTACCTGATAGATCACATAAACCAATATGTACCTATGCCAGATGACTGCATTTCTGTTCTTGTTATGCTGTGTTACAGGATAAATTTGTTTGTGGTTTTCTGCATCATCACATTATACACTTACAAGTGAATAATAGAATATTTAGATGTTCTTATAATTCAGTAAATTTACTGTGATGTAGTATGTATGTTTTCATTGATCCGCAATTGATGTAGTTACCAAGAGACACTAAGCAATAGGTTAAGGGCAAATTTAAGCATTCAATTTTGTTGCATAGTATGTGTATTATAAAGATATTACCAGGAAATTTTGGCATCTCTGAACTTGTGAGTAGCAGTGAATCCTGCCATACAGTTCAGAGGATATGCATCGGTCTTCCCGTTTGGTTGAAAGGGATGTTGTGACCTTGTCCAAAGGATGTTGTGACCTGAAGGTATTTTGCTAGTTCTGTCTTTAGGAATTTTCCACTCCTGAGCCAGTATCTGCCCCAGGTGCTTCTGTATCTTCTTCAGGACTCACCCTTAGGCTTGGGTAAACTCTGACAAAATCCAAACAGTCACTGTTACCTTAAAAGCGAATATGAAAGTCATCTCATCTAGGATGCTTAACAAACTCATGCTGCTCATTGTGACCAGACGGATAGTTGATTGCTGTTTCCCTTTCTTTTGCTTTGCTTTTTTTTTCTCTTTTTATTCTTTGAAGCTTCAATTACGAAACAAATGTGTGCAGCTCCAAACTCTGCCTGCTGTATGTGCTACCAACAAAGGAGTGCCAGTTCTTTACCAAGTTTGTCTACACAGCTTTCCCTGTCTGATTATAGCTTTAGGTCAGTCAGGCTGGCTGATTGCTTCTCTTGCATGACTGGACAATGTTCGAGACCAGAGCCACATCCCATATAGATGTTCTGTTTGTATGAAACTTTGGCTGTTGTTTTTAATAGGGTATTCAGAAGGTGCTTTAAATAACCTCTCTGTACTGATAAATGTGTCCTAATTTTGTCTTGTTGTCTTCTAAAACAACTAATTACTGTGAATTAGTAATACCCTCATTTACTAAAATATCATGGTTTCTTCTCTTGAAAGCTTGTGAAACATCTGTATTTTAATGTTGTGCTGGTTAATCTTGAAGACGGTTTTTCCAAAACCTGAAGCAGCGTAATTCCATGGAAGGGAAGGGAGGAGAATTTCTTAAAGCTAATTCTTATTTGGCAAAATGTCAGTGGAGTAGCATGAAACCTTTTAGGAGCTCGGTGCTTTGTTTTCATGAAGCAACTTCATAGGCCCCGCATCTACTGCGATGGTCACAGCCATCCTAAGAAGGCAGGGACTTGTCCTCACTTCTGTTGCTCGGTACTACTGTGCATGAGGATAGAGTAGTGTAGATCTTTTTTTGGGACAAAGGAAGGGCCGTATTAGTGCAGAAACTCTTCTTAAGCTATGTGTGTGTTTGTGTGTTGTCAAAGCTTAAATATTAGCAGCAGTTCTGGCAGAAACTGGGAGAACTGTTTTTGTCATTGTCTACAAAGAGACAGTATTATTTTCTTTTGTAACCACTGTATCAGAATACCCAGTGGTGATTTTTTTTTTTGTGGAGGCAGAAAAGGGGTCTGAAGTCCCTATGGGTTTCAGTAGACAGCTGTTTTCTTATTTTGTATCCAGCATCAGGACCTGCAGATTCTTGTTGTCTGTCATCTTCAGCTACTGTGGCCACTGTCCACAAAAGCATTCAGTTCCTGCCATGCCCACATACCAAACAGACGTATCAACCTCTGTTTATTCCATGCCATGAACTAGAATGGAAGATGTTTGGAACTAGCTCTGTTCTTTATGAATCCTTCTAAAAAAGGATTACATTACCCATAGGAGACCATGTGTGGTGGTTTCCTCAGAGTGGTGCTTTGTCATCCCCAGTATGACAGCGTAAAGCCTTTCTGACAGCTCCTATTACGTATGTGACAAGAATCAGGAATTTCTACTGCTGTTCGGCGTCTTAGCTATGAGAGGTGTCTGCTTCCAAGAAGACTGCAATACGACTTTGGACCAAGACTTCCCAAAGAGATATGAAAAAGATGGTCAACCACAGTGATTCTGAAGTACATTTTTATCTGTTAAAATTTTCATTCTAATATAATATAAATAAGAGCACAAACAGTGTTCATATGCTTAGTGAAGTCTCACTTGGCTCCTTCCCAGGTAACTAATGTTTCAGATTATTAGTCTAGAAAAACAACTAAAAAAAGATACAGCCTTCCTCAGAATGCTTGTGTTTCACAACAGAAGTGAAAGAACGCAGAACTTACAAAGAAATTATTGGTGATCAAGAAAAAAGTCTTCCCCTTTCTCACAAGTACTCTTGATATCTGTGGATGGACTATTGAGACGATGAATTAGTGTAGGCCCTATTCCTTGGGCACCCTGGCTGTAGTATGCTGCCAGAGAATGCATGATTTTCTTGTGCAGACCACTAGTATTTAAAGGTACTGTCGCTCTTTATGGAAATCTGTTTATAAGTTTCTCCAAGGCAAACTTATTAAATATGTTCCTGTAATTTAATTTTTCATCTACTTTGTTTCATCTGTATTTTTGCTTTATTTGTGTTACTCTTCCATTATGATGGTGTACAGTTGAGCCCTGACTTGACAAGAGAACACGTAGGAAAGATCCAGTCAAGATTCCTTTCAAATGTGTTTAGCACATAGGAATTTCAAGGGCTATTAAAAGAACCAGAGGACATCCAACTGAAGTAGAATGGTGCCTGAGTATGCTAATACTCTTTTTTACTATCATTTAAATACTCAGTGCTTTAGAAAATTCCTTAACAAAGCTGCATGGAGTGTGTTCCAGTAGGTGCCAGAACAGCTTAAGCAGGTGTAGACTACCCTGAACTTGAATCTAAGGCAGATTTATACACTTCCCCTTTAAAGTGTTACTGATAGCTTTGCTAAGAAACTTGTAAAGGCATGTGTCCTTTTACCTGTGCCAGTTGTTAGAGGTAGCCAAATGTGGAGGGCTTTGGGTCCCAGGGGCATACCCCCTGTCCCAGCTAAATAGGTAAGCACAAGACTGCTGCAGTTCTGTGTCCCCAGGGCCAGGCAGTAATGAGACTGAGCGCTTATTCCCAGTGGGTGTGCATGCATGCACACACGCTCACATACAGAAAATGTGTATGCAGCTGGCCACACAGATCAACAGAGACTCAAACCAATGCTTTTATTGGCACCCACATAAACATACACAGAGCACTCAAACACGAACTGCATGGACAGCTCAGTCCTGTTCCTCCTTTCCAGCTCCTCAGGATGGAAGTCTACTAGAGGAATTTGCACAGAAACTCACACACATGCTGTATGGGTCCCCCTAGTAGCTGGTTTTAAATAGTCTGTGTAGTTGCTGAAGCCTTGACCCATTGGTGCCCCCCCCATTGTTGGCACCTAGACTCATGAGCTCCCGAGGTTTGTGTTCTCACTCCTGTTGCTGGTACTTAGACCTCTTATCTACTCGCTGGCCATTCTGGCTTGAAGTTGGCTTGAGTTCACACATGCACACTCAGAATAGAAAGTGCATCCACAAAGAAGACAGAAATAGGGGTTAATGACAATATAGGATAAACTGTCATGATCAAGGGCAGGGCTCGGTCAGATGAGTGCACTAACAAGCCATCCATTTGCACGGGACCTGCCCCATTTATCCTTTTTCCCTGCTGGTTTTCCCATACTTGTTTCTCCCTTATCCACCTTTATCCCTGTCTTTCTCTGCCCCTAGTGCCTTCCCCTCAACATTTCATAATGTCTTGCATATTCTCACAGTCCCATGGTAAATTTTACATAATCCCAAAATGTTTTTCCTCTCTGCATCCCATAATAGGTCCTGTACCCCTTAAGGCAATAACCTTTAGTTTTCAAGGTGTTTCTGGGGAGAGAGTTTCCTCCTTGACTCATCTTGGTGGGTTTTGCACTGGGAGAATATGGTCTAATGGATGGTCTTGGGAGTAGCTGATTCAGGTGCTCCATTTTCACTGATTAGGTTGTTAGGGTTTCTCTACCTATTGTTTTTCTGCTGATCTTGCTGGATCTGTTTCTATTATGATGAGCCTTTAATCAGATAACCTAATGCTGGTCTCCCAGGGGCCTAGTAGCAACTGTCAAAACTGGATCTAGGTCTGTTTAGATTTTTGGCCATCTGACATGTGCACCCAAATGATTGAGATCAGCTGAGGATACAAAACACACAATTCCTTTGCTGCTACTACTCAGTCTTACAGAAATCTAGTATTGCAGAGTTTTGTCTACTACTTAACTCGTATTCAGTTTATAGACCTGTATTTCTGGAAAGGACAAGTGAGGTATCTTCTTACAAAGTGTTAAATATATACTCTATGCTTTGGACTTACACCTGCTGGAGATGTTAGGCTCATACATCTAATGAAGGCAAAGCTCAGCAATGACTGCAAGCAAGTAGTGCTACTTTGCTGAACTTGTCCTCTGTGCTTGTTGCAAAACCCATTTTGAGGTAAGATAGCACAGGGATGCATAATAATAGTAAGGAGTTCTGGAGCATAAACCAACTCAGACTAGACATCCTGCCTCTGTGTGTTCTGGTCCAGAAAAGAGCTGTCTGATGATAGCAAACAAAAAGTATTTCTTGGGCCAGTTTAAAAAAGGCAGAAAGCGATCATATATCCTTGTTTAGAAGGGGATTAATGTTTCCAAGGTGGACAGGAAAGCCAGGCATTAATTTGACCTGCAAGTGTCAAGAGATTGCTCAATTCCTTTGCAAGGCAGCTGAGCAGGCAAAAAAAAAACCAGACCTGCAAAGTGTATTAGCCAATATTTGGCTATCTGACATCTGCATCCAGAAAACCTGGCATGTATTATTTCTACTATAAGAGCTCAAGAGCTAGCTAGTACTTGAGGCTTTGCCAAGTTGCTTCTCTCAGGAAGGGAAATAGATTATGTGATTTGAGGGTTGTGAGATTTTTTTGTGTGTGTATGTGCAGTCCTGTTTATTTACGAAGCATGTAAACAGAGCTCTGTTTGCTTGAGCAGAGTAGAAACAAAGTGCAACAAGCAGCTATTTTGCTGAGGTTTTCAAGTCTGCCTGTCTAGCGAGTACTGTACTAAAAAAAAACCCCTAAAACTCCAAAAAACAACACCCAAAAAACCACACGCAACTCTCTCTCCTGAGATCACAGGCACAGCATTTTTTGCTTTTCTTTTTCTGCTTAAAACGCAGAGGCATGTGTAACTGCAACAGTTTTCCCTAACTCCTTTAACTTCAAAAGTGTTATTTAGGAAATTCTTAATTCTTCACACACTTTACAGTCTGACTGGATTTGATGTGTAAGTACTTTGGACAGTGTGTGGTTTGGTTTTGGGTTTTTTTTTGTTTGGATTTTTTGGTTTGTTTGGGTTTTTTATGTGTGGTTTTTTTTTTCTTTTACAGCTGTTGTGTAAAAGACCTAATGTTTCTTTTTTTACTTAGACTAAAACAAGGGCATTCAGCCCAACCATCAGCCTTGATTGCAGCCAAATACAGAATTCTTTAGAGAGCAGCTTGATCACAGGCATTATTTTTTTAGGGTAACAATGTCATACCTAAAATATAACTTTCAAAAAAAGTCTTCATGCATGCTATAATACCTTTATTCACTTTCTGGACTCTACAATTTGTTCCCAGGTCACATTATGTGGCATCTGAAGACCCCTGCCCTTTACTGCAAATAGCTCTAGTCAGGCCTTTCCCATGGACAGGTGTGAGCTGCTTTAGGATCTGTCTTCTGCCAGGTCTTCACTGGACTTCTCTAGGCCAAGAGTGTTTAGATTTAGTCCATCCTGGTTTCTTTTTTTTTTTTTTTCTTACTACATGATTGCTTTCCTTCTATAGA
This sequence comes from Morus bassanus, assembly GCA_031468815.1. NCBI lineage: Eukaryota > Metazoa > Chordata > Aves > Suliformes > Sulidae > Morus > Morus bassanus. Next base: position 70,125,626 of record CM062571.1, read on the forward strand.
AAGCCTGACTCTAGGTTATTGCATGATGCTTCATCACCCTGCTCCACAGGTCTAAGCCTGTATGACTGAGCTGGAGCTGATGTACACATTGTCTTCCTTAACTCCTCAATGCTTCTGAGACTCACAACTTCCTGGCTGTCTAAACTTCTGAGACCTCATTGTTTTGTCCACAACTGGCACTTCATGTGTGTACTGTTGCCTGCAAAAAGTAATCTGAGATTCAGTTGCAGTGGAGTTTTATATGCAAATAACACAACAGGAGGTTTATCCCAGAGCTTTCACTTTACCCCCTTCCCCCACATTCTTGTTGTCCCTCTTTGTGTTTAGGTACCATCTGCTTACAGTCCTCTGTCATCCGTTTGCTTTGTTATCCCCTGTCTTTCATTTTTGTGCTAGTTATTTGAAAAAAATGGTAGTACTTCTTGCTTCTGCATATATATTTGTTTGATGAAGGTTTTCTAATAATTCAGTTATCAGCTTGTATTGGCTAGAGTTCACAAGAGAAATAATCATAGAATAGTCTGTGTTGGAAGGGACCTTTAGAGGCCGTCTAGTCCAACCCCCTTCAGTGAGCAGGGACATCTTCAACTAGATCAGGTTGCTCAGAGCCCCGTCCAACCTGACCTTGAATGTTTCTAGGGATGGGGCCTCCACAACCTCTCTGGGCAACCTGGTCCAGTGATTCACCACCCCCATTGTGAAAAATTTCTTCCTTATATCCAGTCTAAATCTACCCTCCTTTAGTTTATAACCATTACTCCTTGTCCTGTCACAACAGGCCTTGCTAAAGAGACTGCCCCCATCCTTCCTATAGTCCCCCGTTAAGTACTGAAAGGCCACAATAAGGTCTCTCCGCAGCCTTCTCAATAGTAGTACTTATTGTGATGTAGCAAAAAAATGGTCCAAGTATACACTGAAGGGCAAAAATGTTAGAGGCTTAAGATATATTTAACATTGATTAAACAGTAGCAGTGTCTGTTTAATCTTGACTTTAGCAAGACTTTCAGCACTGTCTGCTGTAACATCTTGATTGACAAACTGAGGAAGTCTGGGCTAGATAAGTAGACAGTGGATTGAAATCTGGCTGAACTGTTGGGCTTAAAGGGCTGTGGTCAGTGGCACAAAGTGGAGCTGGAAGCCAGTCGCTAGGGGTGTACTCCAGCAGTCATCCTTTACTGGGGCCAGTACTGTTTAATATGACCTTGCTGATGGGATAGAGTGCACCCTTAGCAAGTGCACTCTTGGTACAAAACTAGGAGTGATTCATGCACCAGAGGGTTGTGCTGCTAGTCAGAGGGACTTTGACAGGCTGGAGAAATGGGCTGACACAAACCTCCTGAAGTTCAACGCAGGGAAATGCCAAGTCCTGCACCTGGATGGGAATAGCCCCATGCACCAGTGCAGGCTGGGCGCCAAGCAGCTGGAAAGCAGCGTTTGCAGGAAAGGACCTGGTAGACAGCACATTGAATGTGAGCCAGCAAAGCATGAGGCAAAGCGTTGCCAGCAAGCCAAGGGAGGTGATCCTTCCCCTCTAGTCAGCCCTGTTGAGACACACTGGAGTATATTGTCCAGTGGTGGCCTTCCCAGTACAAGAGAGCTCTAGAGGGACATACTGGAGCGGGTCCACTGAAGGGTGACAAAGATGGTGAAGGGCTTGGAGACCCTGTCATACAAGGAGGGGCTGAGACAGCTGGGATTTTTCAGCCTGGAGAAGAGAAGGTTCAGGGGGATCTTACCAGTGTGCATAAATAAATACCTGATGGGTGACAGACTTCTTAGTGGTGCCCAGTGACCAGAGAAAGAGGCAGGAGGCACAAACCGAAATACAGTAAACTCCATTCAGATGTAAGAAAAAAAAATTTATTGTGAGGGTAGTTGAACAATAGCACAGGTTGCCCAAAGGGGTTGTGGAATCTGCATCTTTGGAGATACTCAAAATCAAACTGGATGTGACCCTGAGCAGCCTGCTCGAGGTGACCCTGCTTCGAGCAGCCAGGTGGGACCAGGTGACTTTCAGGTACCTTCCAGCCCCAGCTGTTCTGTGGCTGTGGGGAAACAGCATATTTGGACAAAGCTTGCTTTCTGAAATTCAGCTAAAACTACAACAGGAAAGACACATACTAGAGTTCTTAGAAGCTATTACTTTTTTTTAAAAAATAAAGTCTTCATACATCAGGAATTTGTTTTTCTGACTTCTGTACTTAAACTGTAATCCTAAAACTAGTTGCTTTTCTAGTTGGTCATCTTTTTCTGTTGAAAGCACCTTTTTCAGTAGTCAAGTAATTCACATGAGGGTACATAGCTCTTTGATATTGTTCTATATATTCTTGTTTACTGGCCCTGAAGTCAAGCCCTGTAAAAAAAAAAGCCTGCCCAAAAGACATCTCTCTGGTCCAGTTCTAACTCTGGCTATTTGTTTCCCCTTCTACAGTAACTGGGGCTTCACTAGCTTTACAATACTAGTTCTTTGTCTTTTTCCTGTAGCTGTTTCTGAATCCACTTAGGTATTTGGTGTGCAGCTGTTTTGCATCTAGGGAAGGCATTGGGTCTCAGATCTATAGGCAGACATTTTACAGTGGACTTACGACAAAGGTAATCAATAAGGGAGGTATTTGATGTTGTTCATCATCTGTCCTGGATATTTAGAAGCATATACTATTCCTGCATGTTAATTTCTGATGCTCTGGGTTATTCATAGTTAATTATGCTTTTCACCTATTAAATATTCAGCATATTCTAAAATAAGATTTGGGTTGGGAGGGGGGTTGTTTACTTATTTAGTTATGGTAAATTCATAGCCTTAATTGTGATGGAGAAAGCGATGGAGAAAGCTTTTTACCAAATTATATCAATGATGTGACAATTTAACTCCTTCAGCACATGTGACTCATATACTTGTCATATGCCAAGTAATACAGAAGCTTTCCCTTTCCTTGGGAATCTCATCTTTATTCACTGGTAATAAAACCAACCTTTTGGTTTATGTGGGAACTGCTGTGAGGTAATAATCGGGCAAATTGTAACAATTTCTTCATAATTAAACACCTAGAAAGTTATTTTTACCTGTGACTTATATCTTTTAAGTTGGTACCAGCCCATTCTAAGTAATGGAACACAAACTGCAGATACTCAAAATTACAGAAAAAATGGAACGCTCGGCTCATTGAGTAGCTCATTGATAGGGGTTTGGCAGTGAAACTTTTTTATAGAAGCAAAGGAGGATATGGAATAAATATTTGAAGTGTTCTACCTTTAAATGAAATGAGAACTTTTCATGTAAATAGAGATGGGTAAAAACTAATTCTGAGTGTAACGCAGCTGTCAGCATGGATATTGGTGCACAAGGATTTACTTGTAAAATACATTGCACTGCATTTTTGTTAGGATAGGCACATTATAATTAGTGGGCCACCGCTATTTTTATACAAATGTAAACCTCAGTGATCTATATTGTGCATATGTCAAGCATTCGGTACTATCAACTGGAACGTTGTCTCCTTCCTTTTTAGCCCCACCTGCACGTATTTTGTGTCCCGTGTTGATTTGTTTCTTGCCTTGATTGGACACGAGGATCACAGGCTAAAGTACATCAGCTTATGTTGTAGCTTTTCAAGTAGTGCTGGTAGCCTGCTGTATGACCTAGATACTGGAGCATCAGTAGGCAATCAAGAAAGAAATAATTCTTGTGAAGTAAAAGTGATTTTTTTTTTGGAAGCGGGATTATGCCGAATTCTTGGAAAGGTATCAACAGGATTTTCATATTCAGTCTGTCTGCAGAGTTCAGGCGTTCAGTCATAAACTGCTTTGGGTGATTATGAAAAGTATTATTTTGACTGTAATAAAACTTACATTGTTTAAAAATAGCATTGAGATGATAAATTAAAAATTATGTTTGGTAGTGTGCCTTTGTGCCAAGGTTTTTTTAAAGTCATATGTAAATGGATCATGGTGAGTGGTTTAATTGATTATAGGAGAGAAGGTATTGATATATCTAATTTAAAAAAAAAATTTTTTTTTCTTCAAGTAATTTAGTCCTTTTTTAACCAAGTCTTCCTGAGCTGGAAATCAAAGTTTTGTAATTCAGAATGTAAGTGAAGATTGAAAGTCTTCAAGCTTCTTTCTAGAGATTTTTTTTGGCATGTTTTGTTACTGTTGTTAGCATTCAATCCTATAATTTCATAGTAATGCAAAAGCCTGCTTTCAATTACAATGGTATTTCACTGCATGTAATAGAAATTGCTAGAACTTCAGTGAAATACAGACTGGCTTCCTTCTGCCAGGTTGGAGGATTTAAATTGCTGTTGTGGAGAGGTGTGGGTGATGTCGACAAAGTGTTCAGTGGAGGTGATTTGTTCGGAGTGAATCACTAACTGGATAGGAAGGTGAAAACTTGAGAGTTTGTAAGTCAGCTTTTATTTTGTATGTTGATTTGACTTCAAAAATGCAAATTTTAAGAGGAGGCAGTTACTAGAAATCATGATTGTGATTTGTCTGTCTAAAAGTTTTCTTTCAAATGATCTGATTTTTCTTCAAGACTGGGATTCTTAGTGTGAAAGATGCATATATGCGTTTCTTCCGAACAAAGATGACTAGTGGAAAGACATGATACATGTACACTCTGAAGAGAAGGATTTTTTTCCCAATTTTTGCTTTTTAGAAGGAATGAGATTTCAGTTTTGAGAAATTATGTTTAATGGTTTCCTATAAAGCGTAAGTATAAAGGCACATGTAAATGCAATATATCTTTAAAGATTTGTTACATATTTAACTTAGTTGAGTATTTCTTGCCTTTTTTTAACAAACGGTGCTGAATTTAAAAATTCACCTGGCCTTCTCTTGCACTTGTTTTAAGTCAGTCTTAACACCTCAGCATTGTTTTGTTGACTTTTTTTATTGTAGTCCCCACTGTTGTTATACCTGCATTTTGCAAACATTAAAGCATTAGCTAAAAGAAGCAAATAAATACTGACCGAGACTGGTAAAACTTTGATTTCAATGAGCTGTATTAATTTGAACCCACGTTGATTGTAAGTACCTATCTCCATCTTACACTCGTGTTTCTAGCTTACTTTTACCTAGGTTGATGATTGTAACATCCTTGCCCAAGGAAAGCTTGATGTAACTCCCTCCAGGACTCATCCATAACTGTATTTGAATTGTCCTTAGGGTTTTAGGCAGAGCAGCAGAAGTCATTACTCTCCCTCAGGATGTGACTGTGCTATGTCTGAAATGATGCCAGTATATGACAGTCAAAGCAAAAGGCCTCTGTTTATCAAATGCTGTTGTATTCATACTGCTTTAACTTCTAGGCCATTTTGTTCATTCTTGCAACCAATGTAATTTTTATTTTTCTATGTTGCATATAAGGTTAGGATCAGAGAGGAACTAAGGCATGGTTGTGATGATTCTTTATTATTTTAACATACTTTGATTTACCTTTTGATGTAGCCTGTGCTCTCTTGGAATTTTTTGATGTTTGACAACAGGAAATAGCAGTTGTTCTCAAGCTTTTAGCAGGTGCTTGCTGTGAGTGTCTGCACACTGGTAATGAGCTGAGCAGGCGAGTGTGAGGACTGCTCAGTTAATGTGGCGCTGCTGCTGCCCTGCTTGGGTCTACGTAGGCTTATTAGGGAATCAGTCTCTGGTAGTACCTGGATTAAAGATGGATTAATGCTGGGTATAGTATTAGTTGAGCACATCCCTTTTCTGTTTGCTTTCCTACAGGAAGGCTGATTTCTGGCACAGAAACAAGCATCTAGAGAGCTAGTGATACTGTACACTGTCACAGCTGTTCTTCTAGGTGGGTATTTCCTGGATTTCCGGTTGGCAGATTCTGTAACAGGATTTTGGTACTGGTGGCATGACAAGCTTACCCAGATTCCTTATGCTTGTTGAACTACAAGGGATAAATACACATTGTGTATGGTTCCGTGAGAAGGGCTGACCTTAGCCTAACAGTTTTACAACTGAAATGAGTGGTCCTGCCACAGCTTTTTCACTTGCACCAGTCTTTCTCTCCCCTCTGCTCCCCCAAGTTTTCCACCTCAATGAGCTGAGTTAGTTCACTGGGGCATCAGGTAAGTGCCAGAGCCTGCATCCTGGATGGGAGCAGAGAACGTGTGAGCAGGACGGTAGTTGCATATACCATGAGCTATCAAGGTGTTGGTTTTTTTTTTCCTAGCATAACATTAACATTTAGGTTTTAAAACTTCACCTAGGATGCTCTTGGGCTTGTTCTAACATTAATACTTCAGCGCTTTGCTAGATCCTAGGTGTCTGATAGGAACATCATAAGCATGACATTGTCTTGAGGAGTTTTTTTATTGTAGTCCCCACTATTGTAGCTGCAGTTTGCAAACATTAAAGCATTAGATGAAACAAAATGTTGCAATTCAAATTTTAGTAGTTAGAGAAATTCTGACAAAAAAGAATATGGTGATGTAGATGAATGCTTATTTCTTCTATACAGTAGAATATGGCATGTCTTTCAGTGTACTTAGTAATCAAATGTCTAATAGAGTTTGTGCATAGTTCCACATAACTGAGTTCTTTAGTAATCCTTCCAATGTCTACCTGCTATGTAGGCAGACATTTCTTTCATCTTAATGATTAGATAGTGAGGTTTTCAGACTAGCATACCACTTGGATATTTTGGATTTAATGTACATTAGAATGAAACAATAGTAAGAAAAATCATCAAATATTCTTGGGTATATGGTTCCCACTCAGAAATTACAAAGTCAGCCACTACTTGAAGGTCGATGTGGAAGAAGAGCTCACCTACAAAGCACAGGCTCATTTGCTCTTGCAGAGCCTTATCACCCAACTCTTTCCAGTTTGAGGGGGGATGAAAGTTGAGACTTCTGGGGTTTTTTTGCTGGATCCTAGGTGTCTGTTAGGAACATCATGAGAATGACATTTTATCACCTCTCTCCAAAAGTGGCTAGGATAGCTGGCTCTCCTTGCATTTTGAGTTTCTATTTTTACAGTCTCTCTTCAGCATTAATTAGTCCAGCATCTTTCTTACCTTCTGTTTCACAGATCAACAGCAACAATTATTCTGTGTGGTACAAGGCATTTAATTTCTTGTCTCAGGAGTTCTTACTAACAGCAGTGGAACTGTTAGGCTTTTAAAGCATTCTGTTTCTGTTTGACAAAGTTTTGAGAATATAGGCAGTGATATTTTAAAAAACTGTAAGGTGCAACAGTGCCATCACTGTTTGGGGACATATTTAGGGACACATTGCATATTGGGGGAACAATAATTATACACCTCCAGAACAGGGACTTCATTCTTGAAAGGAGAAGGGAGGAGGAAGGCTGATGTTAACATCTGTGGTCCCATGTTGCCTATGGAAGTCCAGTGAGATTTCCACTGGTATAGTTTAGTTTAGTTGTAGGTTAGATACTAGTGTAGCATTTTCACCTCTGAAGACTGCATATACAGCACACCTTCTGTGATGCATTGCCTCTGTATTCTTAAAAATTAAAATATTGCAAAGGCAAGGCACTGGCAATTCTTTTAGAATTCATTTCAAGTAATGATGTGTTCACAGTTTAACATCCTCCTTAGTGTATCATGCATGGCAACAAATAGTTATTTGTGGAATGAGAAAAGGTGTTCTCATCTGTAATCAATACTATAGCTTTTTTAGATCAGTCTTGGAGTGGAAAATTCTTCTAAATACTAACCCTAGTTCAACAGTAACATTTTAAGAAAAGTTTTCTGAATTGAAAGGGAAAAAAAACCCACCAAAAATCCTAGAAAATTCTTATGTGTGTGTTTGCCCATCTCAGTGGTCTGGGTACATCAGCCAGGAGCTGGAGATCTAAATGCCATCAAAGACTCATTTGAAACATGAAAGCACCCATTATGGACCATAACAACTGTTTCAAGTTCACTGTGCCCAAAACCTGTTATGTTTTTGTTGCAGGAAGGATGTTTAAGCTTTAAAGTTAGAACAGTTCATAGCTAGATCATGCTAGTATGAAAAGACATTTGATCTAAGGCTTAGTAACCCCAGGAGACAGGGATGCTTTGTTGATAGTCCTGTTTGGAGGTAGAAAAGAATATTTACAATTCACTGAGTGTTAGACAAGGTGTCTTAGGGAGGGTGATGGCATTTGCTCTCTCTGGAACAGTTTAAAAGAAAGAAGGACCTGAGAAATTATAGTTCAAATATCAGTGACTAAAAATATTGCGTGATTCAGTTTCATTCTGAGAAGAAAGGCAACACCTGGCAAAGGAACCCTGTGAATACACTAAAACATAAGAGCGTTCTACCTCTGGCAAACTGTCTCAGCTCAAAATAGAGGTAATACCCATCTTCATAAAATATTCACTCATTTATAGATTCCCTACATTTTGAACAGATACTGACTTTAATAAATGCTTTGTTACTTCTTTATCACAATTTACAATACAGAATGTCAAATTAATCAGGTCAGTAAGATTTAGTTGAGATGATGCTGAAACCTACATAGAATGCTAATTAATGGTTTTTTCAATACAAGGTCATCCATACTCCACAGACTGCGAGTATAAGATTTGTGTGTCTGTGTGTATAGGGGTGTGTGTGTGTGTATATATAAATATATATATAAAATTTTTTTCAGTATCGTTACAGGAAAAATGTTGGGGCTTATTGTAACCTCAGAGTTCTGTTCTTCATGAGAAGTCCATAATGAACTGAATATATTTACCCTTTAAGCCATTTGTACTGTATGTGTTACTGCATAGTTGTTAAGGTTCTGTGTAAAATTTCATGGAGGAGACACTTCATACTGAAAATACACATCAAGAGCACAGTTTCACAGTTGGCTTAAGCCTACACTTAAAGTCTTGCCTTATCCCCAGCACTTGCTTCTTCTCTTCTCTAGTGTTGGCACTGGTGCTTTTGATGCAGTCAGTTGGATCAAGGCTTGATCACCCTGAAAATTACCACAGAGGATGGGAGGAGGTTTTCATCTGGATTAGGGAGCTACATAGCATAGTGGTATGAGCACAAATGGCAGGCAGAAGAAATACCTGGAAATACGCAGAAGGCAGGACAGTCCCTCTCACTGGAAGCATCAACTTGGCTCAGCCTAAGTCAATTGTGAAGCTTCACTCTCACAGTTTCTAAAGAGTTAATTCTAATAAATAACACTCAGAAGATATACTGAATAACAGCAAATCCAAGAGCTAATTACCATTGAAATAACTGATCCATCTTCTGTGCAGTCTTGTCTGCATCATCTTATCCCTGCATTTGCACTCACTTTGCAACTTGCCCGTTACGCTTCACCTTGTTAGAACAACCTTCAAAAGAAGTCAATAAAGGGGTGCTAGAGGTGGTGGAAAGGAGAGGGCAGGACTTGCATGCCTGTGACTAAGAGAGAGAGGAACAAGAGTGACTCTTTCATAGTGACAGCGAGCTATCAGGTTGACCTTGTACATATGCCTGAACCACAGATCCACTCTCAACACCAGGAAAGGAAGAAGCGGGGAGATTAGCTCCCTGCCACCAAAAAAAGTAAGGAAGGGAAGGTGATGATTTACTCCTTCTGCATCACTCGTGGCTCTTCTGTGCACTGCTTTTAACTTGTGAAACAGAAACATTAGCCAGTTTGATTTGCTTTGGGGATTTTTTTCCCGGATTTAGCAGGAGAGGAGTGTGCAGCTGGAGGCAGGTGAAAAAAATCGGAGTAGGGAGTGTGACCTCCTGTTGTTGTAATGTTAGTTAGTACTGATTGTACTGATTTGTTCTGGATACTAAAATGGAGGGTTTGCTGAAAAATTTTGGAAGAAACTCTACAAGAGGGAGATAATGTACATAAAAGTGTAATAAATATAAAATGAAGCTCATGGCGGGGAAGACCCTTTTCATCTAGTGATGGAATCTAGTGCAATTATTATCAATATTGGAAGATTACTGGATCCACAGGAGTCTCAGCTCGGTGCTATAATAGGACTGCAAGTAGGATGTTAGGGACTATCAGGAAAGGAATTGTGATCAGTGGATAAATAAGCAATGTCTTGTGGCTTAAATATGGCACTCAGTGCCTGCTCACCATCTCAGAAAGAATAAATGATTGAGAGAAGTGACATGGAATTTATAAAATTGTGAGTAACATGAGTAAATAAATATTTTTTCACTGTTTCTTCCAATACAGGAAGCTTTCAGGCAGTTTCTGAACAAACAAAGGGAAATTATTCTTCAAATGTGAGCAGTTAAGTTTGTGGAACTCCTTGCCACAGGATGTTAATGTTAAATTTTCACGAGTTCAAGAGGTGACTGAACAAGTTTCTAGAAAAATACTTCACTGAAGACTGTTAAATACAAAGATCCCATTTGTGGCCCAAGATGTCCCTATAGCAAATTGTTGCAGACTGGGCCAGCGTTCGGCTTGTCATGTGTTTGATCGTTCCTGTACCCTTCCCAAGATGTTCACTTTTAGCCACTGTCAGGAATAGGATAATGGACTAGCTGCAACTTTGACCTGACTCAGTGTGGCCGTTCTTCTGCTAGCAGAACTCAAAGTAGCTACGTGTATTGTCAAGATAAGTTTTATTTTTGAGAAGATTGAGTTGTAGGGTGAAAATGGCCCAACTAAATCTAGACTTTTTCTTACTGAGTGCTAATGGCCCCATACTTGGCACTGATAATTTTTGAACTCTTCAGGTAAGAAAAATGGTTTTTTGAAGATAAAAATATGCAGCTGTTGATTATTGTTTCTCTACAGGTAGAATAAGAGTTGTGCTGTCTTACATTAAAATTGCAGAACTTTGGTTAAATCACATATACAAGTTTTGAATGTTGCAATTTCATGGGAAATTTTTAAAGAACTTGGTGAATGTAGATCACTGAATAAAGTCTTAGGTCTGTAGATAAGAAAAAATGAATGTGTGTGGGTTTGGAAGTGATCAGTAGTATATAGTAAAAATCACAAACTCTGTTCTTTTTCTAGAAAATAATTCTGTAATAGTCCTTTATTGTGAAGACTGTTTTGAAATGGCGAATAGTAAGTTGTTGAAGCCATTTCAGGTGCTAAGCAAAAGGCCATAATTATTTTCTCCCTAATTATTACTATTTTGAACATGCCAAGTACAGAATAAAGAAGAAATAAACTTGTACCTTTTTTTTGAAATGTATACAGAAGTTATGAAGGTGTTCTGGACTGTTCCCCTCCTACTCTCCACAATGTTTTTGAAACTCTCATCCAGCTTTTTACATCTTTTAAATAGAATTTCTAGTCTGGTATCTTCTCTGTTTTGCTGGAGGTTTTTTTGCATGAGTCAGATGTGCATTAGTAGTTCTCACTGTTTTAATTACAGTGGCAGAGTTGCTGAATCCTTATCAAGGCAGACTGGGGTGGAGGGGACAAAACAGAATAAAACCTCACGTCTCATCTTGATTCTTAGGTTAATCATCCAGAGTGTCTCTAAAGTCATAATCACATAATTCTTTTAACCACCTACAGAGTCTTCTAACATAGATGGTAGTTTAATGTCTGAAGTAAGAAAAAGCAAGAAAAACATTTAAATTCCAAAATGAAAATTTACAGGTTTTCAAACTTCATGAAGAACTTGTAAAAGGAGGGTGTGTAATCCTACACCTTCCCGTTTTTAAAGGGTTTGGTTTTTTTTTTTTTTTTTTGTTATGGGGGGGTTGTTCTTTGTTTTTTAGGCAATAGACTAGTAAGCAAGTGCAAGACAATTTTTGATGACAGTAGCAAGGTAATTACAGTATACATGAGACAGATGTAAGGGTTCATACAAAATTGGAAGAACCTTTTCAGTACTTACCTGGTTTTTGTGGTTGCTTTATGTATGCATGGTATACATTCTATGTGTATTTTTATAGAAATGGAAGGACTGGAAGTACATACAGAATCAGTGAAGTCATGACAGTATTTTGCAGTCCCCCTTTAATGTGTAGAGAACCAAAGCCAGAACTTTTTGTTGTGAGAATATTAGTTCCTGGAAAGTATTGGTTCTGTGGTCTTCCTGATTTGAACAATTACTGAATTAACCTCAGAGCTTAATAGCTTTAGGTTGCAATTGTGTTTTTGAGTTCTTTCTAAAAATGAAAAACTTTAAAAATTTAGGAGTTCTCTTCTACTCTTTATTCAGTCTTTTGCTTCTGTTACGGTTGAGAACTTTCAAGCTACCATATAGCCTGTTCCTACAGATAAACAGGGTTCACTTTTAATTTAGACAGATTCAACTGCTACTTTCCTGTTTTCTTAACTGGTGCATAAATTCCGTTCTCTGGTGCTTACAATTGGTAGCTGGAAGCACATCTACCTTGTCATTTCTGAGTGCTTCAGATCTCCGTGATGATTTCCCAGTTTAGTTTCCATCACTCTCACAGCAATTTGACTAGAGTCTTGCAAGTTAACTTCAGTCTTTGTTTGCCGTAGTACTACCATATAATTTTTCGTTGCAACCACACACTAATTTATTGACTGAAAGCTACAAGCCATGTTCAGTAATACACTGTTTATCCAGAGCTTTAGCAATATTTTAAAATGCTGAAAATCACCCTTGTATAAAAATGTTTCACTTCTTCATTTTTGTAGCAAAATGAGAAGGCACTTTTTTAGGGTTAGTCATGCAATTTTGACACCATTCAGATTAGTGACAATCTAATTATATTTTCCCTGGAAAATGCTGGTTTACTCGCTCATCTTTTTTGGAACTCCTCAAAAAGTTCATTTAAAAAAATGTGATTGTTGTAAACTTAAGGAAATAAAAGATTCCTTAAAACCTTCTTTACAAGTTTTTAATACTCCTGATACTTCCTCTCCTAAAAAAATATAGTATTAGTGCAACCCATTTTAGGATCTGTAAAGGCAAAACCCGTATCTCAAAAAATTATGAAGCTGTAATTTTACTAATGCTTTCTTGAACCTAGGCTTGTTTGGGAATCTGGGTTTAAAAGTGTCCCGATCCAAGGTCGGGAGGGTTCGATACAATCCCAAGAACGAGATTAAGACACAAACGAGGTCAGATGCTGTACGCCCAAAACCACTTTTATTAAAAAAGAGTAAAAAAGTAAAACGCGGTAGCGAAAGGACAGAATAGAATGAAAGGCAGAAATCAATCAAGCATTTGAGGTAGAGTTGCAAGAATAGTCACCACCATGGATCCAGCGGCGTCCCGTTGGTCCGTAGTCTGTGATTCGGTGGTGGGGGTCCCCCCGCCGTTCGGTGGTGCGGTCCTTATATGGGGTATTCAGGGATTATTCTGGGATGTCGTTTCCTAGGCAACATCACGTACTGCACGTTCTCAGTCCCGGCGTGCTGGCCTCGTGGAGTGCACACGGTTGTCGCGCGCTCCTTTGTTGCGGACTGCGCATGCCTCGGCAGGTTGGGGTGTTTGCTCATGCCTAGGTGCATCCCCCAAAGTGACGCGTCCGTTCCTTGACCTCTGCTCGCTTCCATGACGACAGCCCTGCAGTCCTATTCAGCAGCCAGAGGGGTTTCCCCGCTTAAACAAGCAGTCCTTTGAGTCAAATGTCCCACAGTTCAATCCCTCACAAAAAGATATATAAATGAGATGATAGAATCATAGAATCATTAAGGTTGGAAAAGACCTCTAAGATCATCAAGTCCAACCATCAACCCAACACCACCATGCCTCCCAAACCATGTCCCAAAGTGCCATGTCTACGCATTTTTTGAACACCTCCAGGGATGGTGACTCTACCACCTCTCTGGGCAGCCTGTTCCAGTGCCTGACCACTCTTTCAGTACAGAAATTTGTCCTAATATCCAATCTAAACTTCCCCTGGTGCAGCTTTAAGCCACTTCCTCTTGTCCTATTGTTTCTTACTTGGGAGAAGAGATGAACACCCACCTTGCTACAACCTCCGTTCAGGTAGTTGTAGAGAGCCATAAGGTCTCCCCTCAGCCTCCTCTTCTCCAGACTAAACAACCCCAGCTCCCTCAGCCGCTCCCCATCAGACCTGCTCTCCAGACCCTTCACCAGCCTCGTTGCCCTTCTCTGGACACACTCCAGCTCCTCAGTGGCCTTCTTGTACTGAGGGGCCCAAAACTGAACACAGCATTCAAGGTGCAGCCTCACCAGTGCCAAGCACAGGGGAATGATCACTTCCCTACTCCTGCTGGCCACGCTATTCCTGATACAAGCCAGGATGCCGTTGGCCTTCTTGGCCACCTGGGCACACTGCTGGCTCATGTTCAGCCGGCTGTCCACCAGCACCCCCAGGTCCTTCTCCGCTGGGCAGTTTTCCAGCCACTCTTCCCCAAGCCTGTAGCGTTGCATGGGGTGGTTGTGACCCAAGTGCAGGACCTGGCACTTGGCCTTGTTGAACCTCATACAGTTGACCTTGGCCCATCGATCCAGCCTGTCCAGGTCCCTCTGTAGAGCCTTCCTACCCTCCAGCAGATCGACACTCCTGCCCAGTTTGGTGTCATCTGCAGCCTTACTGAGGGTGCACTCGATCCCCTTGTCCATTGATAAAGATATTAAACAAGACTGGCCCCAAAACTGAGTCCTGGGGAACACCGCTTGTGACTGGCTGCCAACTGGATTTAGCTCCGTTCACCACACTCACTGGGCTCGGCCATCCAGTCGATGTAGCATAGCTAACTAAAAGAAGGCCTCTGTGAGGTTGTGTAGAAACCACCATGCAAAACTCTGCTATTTGGTATGCCCCTGACTTTGGGAATTGTGTGAGTGCCAGCTGTGCCTCTTGCACTCTTTCTCCATGCTTAAGAGATACATAGATTATCTGCTTCCTTTTCTTCCTTCTCTCTTCGAAAGGGAAGTCAAAGTATAGTAAAAGAGCAAAAATCAGTTGTAATTAGAAACTAGAAATAAATATTAAGCAAATCTTTGCCTTGCATGTTACTTCCATTTTTCTCAAGTCTGGATTTTTATAGATGTTAACAGTTCCTTATAGTCTGCTAAGAATTAGAGTTCCCTTTCACCACTATGTACGTGCAGCAGATGCTGCTTGAATATTACACCCACTAGTCAGTCTATTTTTTTATTTTTTTTTTAAATCTGAATGACAGTTCATGAGCAGTGCTGAAGAGTGAGGTTGTACTGAGCCGGACCAATTTGCAGTTTTGAACACAGGTGGTGTAACTTTGGATTTAGGGTACTGTACAAGTTGTGTAACTCTGGACTGCAGTTTCTTCCTTCTGCCAGAAGGGAGAAAAAAATCCTCATTAAAATATGGTTTAATTCATTGTGTTTCATTAGGCTCTTTTTCTCACAAAATTCACGGTTATTTTTGGCTCGGTTTTTACACAGACTGTTCTACAGTGTGGTTACAAAGAGCCTCCTCTCTAAGTCAGCCCGTTGACTGTCGGGCCTGCAAATGATGCTCTATTTTAACAAGCACTCTTTTGATTTTGGAGAGAGTACAATATATTGGCAAGTGACTTAAGCCCTAGGCTGTGCTGGATATTAGTGTACAGACATTCAGTAACTCTATGTCCAGAAAATGCAATGATGCTGTTTCGTATGAGAACATTTTTGTATCTGAGTACAAAATGAGAAGTCTAAATTGGATGCATTCACATTATATTTGAGTCATTTTCCTTGCTACGGTGGTTTCTCTCCCCTTGCTTCTTAATTTAAGAAGGGAAAGAATCCATAATACAAGCAGTAGGTCCTTCAAAAGCCCTCAGCTTTTTATGTTCAAAGGTGGCTTCTCTGTTTTTCTGCTAAAGCTCCCTGGTTGTGCTGACAAGGCTGCCAGTGTCTGTAATGGTTTGAACTTACTGCATGGGTAGAGGTATAATGATAGAACTTTAGGGGGACTTCAGAGTGCAGTGAGGAGAGCACCCCTTACTGCGCTTTTGATGTGTAGCTCAGGCAGGCTGTACCATCATACCTGGGATAGCTGTGCCTGGAGCTGGCTGTGTTCATCAGTGTGTACCTGCCCAGGCGCTTCCACAGATACCACGCTCTTCCAATATTCCTGGGACCCAGTGCGGGAGAGGGGTGCGGAGGTCTCACCCTGCGGAAAGCCGGTGGACGTGCTGGTGAGCAGGGGAACGGAGCTGAGCCCAAGGGCAGCGACAGAAGCGTGGCAGCCAGCCTGCTGGAGTGGTCTTCCTGTAGTGAACATGGTGGTATTGTTCTGGGGCAGTTGTCACCAAGGAAGTGCTGAAGGGCACCTAATGGAGGAACGGAGATTAAGTCAAATCTGTGAGCCTTTATCTGAAGATTTCTGTGTTGTGCATGTGCAGAAGGATCATTGTTAGAACTATGCCTAGCTGCTCAGTCCATCATCTGGGTGGATACAGGGTTATCATGAGGGTGATTTTCTGAAATAACTTTGCTGTGCAAACCATTAACGTTACTGAATACCATATGCTTTTATTAGACCAAATTAGTTAGAAGAAGTGAACATGTCTTTGGGCTTAGAGGTTTTTCCTCAGCTCTAGCAAGAACCAATGTACTGTCAATCTTGATGCAAAACTCCAAGCCTGAATGCTAGTCTGCTTTTCATTCCCAATATCAAGAACTGTTTATTAAAAGGTTGTTGCTGCTCTTGGTGAGCCTTGTTTCCTTATATCTTTAGGCCTTAAAAACTTTAACACCACCATGGTGTACTTGACAGTGAAGGATGAGTCCTATAACAAATGCCAGGTGACTTTGTTTTGTGTTTTTGAGGTTTTACTATCCATTTAAAGTTTTCATAAAATGGTTCTTCATCCTGCCATTCAGGATAACTTGTCCTGTTTTAACTACCTGATTAATTTGCAATGTTTCCGAAGTATTGTAGATTAGTTGGAAAAAATAAAGGTTAGATAAAAGGTTAAGAGCTGCTTGTGTTACAATTTAGATTTAAGTCTTTCTGAAGCATGGCCTACCTTGGCACTTGAAGTTAAGTCGGCAGAAGAGTATGCCCACATCTATAAGCTTTTGGTGTTGATTAGACCCTGTATTCAGGGTCTAATGTTTTGATTAAACTACAGTCCCTATCCTGGAAGGATTGAGGGCACATTCTGCTGGTTTGAAGGCAGACTTGCAAAACTGTCACTTGCTGTTCTATTCATACACTCTTGCAGCAGTAGTTTTTAAAATTTACTGTCCTTTTTGCATGCTTATTTTAGGAGACTAGTTCTGCAAAACATGGCCTCCTTTGGTTTGGACTGGTTATTTAGCTGTAAAAATGGGATCTGCAGACTGTATTTTTAAGAAAAGAATTTTTTTTAAGTTAGTTGCTATTTTCAATTTTATTTTTTTGTATTCCTCCAAAGATCTACATTCTGTATCTATTTTCAGTATTTTGATTAGAGGGAAAATATGGAACGCTTTGTTTGTAGCCACATTCTCTCTTTTTGACCTTAAGCATTTAACTTCTTGCAGAGGAGTTTGTCCAGTCTTTATAGACAGTTTTGTAGCAGTATACTTAATGATACAATTATTAAGTGTCCTTTTAATTTCCATTATGGTGATTTTTGGCTTGTAGAAGGTGAAATTATTAGTTTTACTTAAGGTCATGCAAGTGTACAGTAAAGAAAAAAATGCAATGAGAAATATGTGAAGTTGTAAATTTAGCAAATTTATGTGGGTCATTTGGACATAGTTCCTAATCGTTATTTGATCCTAGGTAGAACAAGGAAGCAGACAGAAGAACTGTTATTTTCTTTTTAGCCATAGGCTAAATAAAACTACTGTGTTTCTAGTACCTATGCTTTTTAGGTAGGTTCTTGGTAAATCTGGGAGTTTTAGTGAGGGTTTTAACAGTTTAGGCAGTCTGTTCATTTTTAGAATTGATCCTTCCTATGAGTGAATTACTTCCCATGAGTGAACTTCTTCCAGTCTTTTACAAAGAGCAGAGTAATTTAAGTGGGGGGGGGGGGGGGGAACAAAAAAAAAAACAACACAAAAAAACCCAAACAAAAAAACAACAAACCAAACCAAAACCCCAAAACCAAAACGTCAGAGCAATGCAGGCATTGTAGGGATTTCTCTAAGTCTATATCTATTAACCTTTTTTAGGCATGGAATCATATGCTCAATTATTTAGCCTTGCAGAACTGTCAGAAGCTGAGGAAAAAAAAATTCTAGAAACTCATTTCACATATGTTGCTATGACAATATTCTCTTCTGCATTTTAAAAAAAAAGTATGGTTTTGCAGGCCTTACCCTTTCCCTTGTTTCTGTCCTGGCTGCTCAACCATTGAGAATGGAGACAGGGCAGCCTGCACCTGCCTGTCAGTTTACAATGCATATATGAGTAGGAGAATACTATAGTTGGAGCTTGCTTGGGGGTGTAGTCAAATGTAGCATTAGGAGTACCTGCATCCAAGTTCTGATTTTCTCTAAAGAATAAAAAAAAACACCTTTAAAAGAATTAATAAAACTACAGTTCGGGGTTGTCCTATGCAGGGACAGGAGTTGGACTTGATGGTCCTTGCGGGTCCCTTCCAACTCAGGACATCCTATGATTCTATGATACAGTAAGTAGAGCATGGGAAGTAACACAGCACAACAAGCAAGTTACATTTTCCAATATTTCCAGTTTTTCCAAAAGAACCATTCCTGTACAAATATGCAGCCTGAACGCTGTGTTTGAGGTTTAAATTTAAAAGAAAATCCTTCCTAAGCCAGATATGTACATACAAATAACAAGTAAGCTGAAGGAAACTGAAAGCTTTGCATATCCCTCAGACTTGTCTTCAGATATTTTTCTGTGTTTTTTAGAGGACATCTGCAAGAATGTTTCACACTACGATTCTTCAAGCCCTCTTCCCCAGCATTCATGTGACCCTAAAATCAAGGATTTGTTTTGTAAGGAGCAAATAATGTTTTTTTATTTCAATGTGGAGTCTGTCCACATATGTTCTGCATTGCACATTAATTGCAATGCAAATTACTGCCATATTTCTTTAAAACCGTAGCAGCAGTTTTGCTCACGTGGTTTCTGGTTCCTGAGAATTCCCATGACCTGAATAAAATTCTGTTGCAAAATTTAAGGATGCTTATGTCATCTACAGAACTAGTGTGATTATCTTTTGCTTTCATTATATCTGACAGAACTGTGCTAAAACTCTTCTTGAGCCTAGAAATTGTGTGGTGGCTGTGTATCAAATGTGGTTTTCAAAAAGGAGCCCACCCCCACCCCCACCGCCCCCGAATCATGTATCTTTTGAAGCATCTGTGTTGGTGTCGTGTGTGCATGGTCCATTGCTTGTATCCGTCTGTATTCTGACATTTCCGTTTCATTACAGTTCCTAGACTGATCCTGTATTCTGATCCTTCCTTTACCTATTGTTGATGAAGCTTTTAAGAACGATGTTTTGCGAATTGCTCTTCCATAGGCTGTTGTTGAGAAATTATAAATAAATAAAATTGTAAAGGCCAGGTCTCCTATCCAGTTATTGTCGTGTTGAATGCAAGGGATATAGGAAACATTCAGGAAATGTTTCCTGAAACATTTTATCCCTGTTGAGAGTTCATTAACTTCTTATTTGAAGAACTTTGAACCTAATATGTGCCATTACTATTTTGATTTCTTTATTTGCATGCTCTAATGCAAATGTGAAGAGTGTCTCTGGTAAGGTGACATAGACATAAGCATTAACCCGAGGAAAAAAAGATAAGTAGGAGATAGAATGCTGCAAGGGGAAGATGCCTTGGCTGCCTTAGGAACCAGGAAGTCTGTTCTCTAGCTGTAAAACAGCAGCATCACAGTAAAGGTACTTGGAGAATCCATAGTGCTGTAGAGGATGCCAAAGGAGAACCTCTGCCTCTGGTGACAGTGGCATTGGCTGCTCTCACGTAGTCCTAGTCACAGCCCACCTATTGTACCCTTACTTCTGTCATTTCACTGTCTGAACTTGGAGCAACTGTGACATGGATGAATTAATGTCAAATTCACAGTTGCATTTAATTCTGTAAGAATAACTTTGTGTGTAATACGACACTGTTCCACAAACCCAATATTTATAACTTAACCAGCCTGTAACTTGCAAAAGGGGAGGGAGTGCTTAATTTTTGCCTACTTCTGACACTTCCTTTGTTAGGAAGATTGTGGTTTACTTTCATAGGGATAACGTATCACATAACTAAGTATTAAACACTTGCCATAGATAAATGGCTGAAATAAATGGCAAAAAAGGAGGGGCAGAGGCTGAAGGGGCAACACAGTGTAGGTTTTTTTGCCTCTCAACTAAGGCAAAATCTTTGGACTTTTATTATTCACTCCTTTTGCTGTGATCTCCACTCTTGAACCAAAAGCCTTTCTTTGGGCAGAGGCTGTGGTAGCTGCAATTCTCAGTCACAACTCAAAACCTGGCAAGAAAACAGAGCTAAGTCATGTTTCTGATGTCTATTTTCCTTTAATTGATCTAAATACTTCTCTTAGCAGAGTCAGAAAATATACAGAAAGTAAATGCATATATCTTCCTGTTTATATCTTATGACTGTTTCTGCTCTCACTGGGATAAGTCAAAGGAAGGCCGTGTGCAGAGAGGCTGGAGTTGTCAGTGAGCAAAGCCTTGAAGACGAACAGGAGGATTTTCTCCTCAGCTATCTTTTTCCTAGCTTAGATTTGTATTTTACTCTGCAGATGAGGAAAAAAACCCCACAGAACTTAAAACCCGCTTTATAATAATAATTTTGCTTCTGGTCATTGAAGATCTGATTATTAGGCAATACGTTTGGAAACCATTTCAACTACATGTAACCGAGCGTGTGTTAGCATATGAGATAGTGTGGCGCTATTTCCAGCGGGACCTGACAGTAAGAACTTTAAAGCAAAGTCAGAGCAAACTGCCTGAGGTTTACCATGAAATTTAATATAAAACTAATATTTTATATTTAAAAAGCAGTTTTAACTTAAGGATTCATTCCTGTTCCTTTTGTCCTATTTATGTACTTATTACGGTGATCTTCATCTTTTGCCCAGTTGATCTTAAAATTCCTCATACTGTTGACAAACAGGTGCATTGTCCATGTGCAGTGGTGATATGCATGAATGGCAGATCATCTGCCTTTTGTGGAAGATACAGTTGAGAATCCTGCTGAATGTCAGACTATCTGAACAAAGATCGTTCCAGTACCAGAGTTCTCATTTGCTCAAATGAGCAGGTGCTTTCAAGCTAGAATTATTTCATTATTCATTTTTATATATCTTAATGCTTCATAAAGATATTTTACTTTTTATTTCATGATAGACATAGGTAAATAACAGGCATCTCTGAGAATAGCAGTTTGTCTGTACAGAAATAGCTGAAGCGAAAATGACTTTTTTATGTTACTGGATTAAGTTGCAGCCTGTACTGTATTATAGGGTCTTTATGTGAATATATTCTTATCAGTTGAAAAAGAATAAATTATATAATATTATAAAGGCCAGGTATCCTATGCAATCATAATAATGAAATGAAAATGAAACATACTACACTATAAAATTTAATAAAAATTTCAATATATTGTCCTGCTACAAACATATGGACGATTTCTACCAATTTATAAATTGCCTGAAGCAGCTACTATCTTCTCTAGACTGCTTAGCCAAAATTTGCTTTAAGCTTGGAGCTGTCTGGCCTGCACTGGCTGAGCTGATTCTAGGCTTTTGCAAGTAGATAACCATGAAGCCCAGGCGATTGATTTTAAAATTATTCTCATTTACCTTTACCTATTGTCACTATGATGATATTAGTGCAGCTGTTTCCAGAGAAGCGTTGTTTTCCTGATCAAAACTTAATTTTGTAACATGCTCAGTTCGTTTTATTCATGTTCTGGGAGTGTAAACATTTAGTTATCACTGAAATTTAAATAGCCCCATCTCTCAATTGTAATCTTCTCCCCTACCAATAAAAAGCAAAATTATTTTAATGAAGTTTGTTCATTTATTAGCATAGCACTCATCATTCATTTGAAATTAAATACCTGTTTCTACTACTTATTTAAAGTGTGAATTGCCCCTTTTTTTTCTGCTGTTGTTGTAGAGGGAGTTGAAGTCAACTACGTTTCTAATAGTCTCCTCACCTTTCTAAATTAGGTAGGTGCATTTTATCTTCCTGGCATATGGCTTCAGAATTGTAACGATGAACACTCTTCTCGTTTTTTAGTTTAGTCTGTATTATCTAGTGTTTTCTTGTTCATACTTTCTTCCTGTCAATGACAGTTATTTCTTCTTTATACTTGATTTTCTGTGGATGCGATGACTATTTTGAAGTTAGAGGTTGCGTTGATAAATTGTGTGTGTTCTTGTCAAGAGAGGTGACACCTGGGTAGTATCTTTGAGCCAAAGATAAAATTACCTTAAAGAACATGCCTTCTCTGCATTATTTTGCCAAGTATATGTTTTATGGGGCTGTCTGATGTTAACTAAAGCAGAGTAAGAGTCTTTGTGTATGACTTTGGTAAATATTTTTAATTTCAGGTCTCTTTACAATTTGAAAATCTCATTTACTTAAATTTCATGATACACATAGTTATTTTTATGTAAAATGGTATTTTAAAAGGAAATGTCATTTCCTTTTAGAGCTACTGATTAATCTACTTCTATTCAAAGATGTAATAACTCAGACCATAATCACACTCTCATTAGAAAATAATTAGGCAGTTCTGGGGAGTTGCAGTTATATGAGCTAGTCATAGACCTAGGATGTTAAAAACAAGAAAAAATCTGCAGTCAAAACTAGCTCTTTGTTTTCCAGAAGATACAAAGCAGCTTATTTTGGTTATATTATCTGGTGGAAGTGTATGCATTTCTTCTTTTCCTTTTTATCTTGGTGGTTCTTGGTCAAAAAATTAGATCAAGCCTAGTTCACTGTATTCATACCAGCACTTTGGATGTCGAAATGGCAAATGAGATTCAGCCTAGGAAAATGTTAAAATGATACACACTGAAAAATAATCATAACTTTTCATAGGAAACAACAGATTCTGAGGTGATAATCATTATTTAGGGAACTACCATTGAAATAGGTGTTTTATAAAAGCATCGGCTTTGTGTTCAATAGTGATTAAAGAAGGAGACAACACAGTAGTAAATATCATTATGCCAGAATATAAGCTTGTCATGCATCACCTATGGAATATTGCGTACAAAGGGTACAGCATGACAGGGTTTGGGGAAGAGTGAAGGGGAGGATCTTGAATTATGGAGCAGCTTTCCTGCAAGGAGAGACAAAATTGAGTAGGACTCTTCAAGGCTGCAAAACAGATGGCAGAGGGGGATACAGTAGATGTCTATTAAATTATGTGCCAGGGAGACGGTGACTACAGAATGACTGTTCGCAGGCACTTTCCGTACAAGAATCAAAGGATGTCAGTTGAAGCTATGAGATGGCAGAAGCAGAACAAACACAAGAAGATGATCCTTTGGAAAAGGTGTCAGTATGCTCTGGAATATCGTGCTCTAGTATGTGGATATTAGAAGTTTCCATTATGCTCCGGGGTGGGGGAACTGGATAGATTTGTGGACTAAATACCAGGTTGGAGTTACTAAATACATAGGAATCCCATCTGGTGGCCTCTGAGTTGCCATTTGTTGGAGACCAGGGGAATGCTTGGGGGAGGAAGGATCCCTGTGTGCTTAGGTTGCTTTATGCTTTTCCTTGGACATCTGCATGTGGCTGTTTTTCTAAATATAGGGTGCTGGCCTGTGTGGATCTTTGATCTGTCCTAGAAGAGCCCTTCTAATATGATTGCACTCAAGTTCTTGGGTCTGCTCCTTTTGCGTGGGATTTCTGTCTCAAGAAAAATAATTTGTTCCAGTTAATGTTTAACTTAAAACATTTTATTTAGAAGAAAGGCTTTATAGCTGAGAAAGACGGTAAGGCTTGACTCTGGTAATGCTTTGGGTATTGGCTTATGGTATAGGAAAGAACTACAGATACTTTAAGTAAAAATTATGTCTCTGAGAGTCTTTCCCAGGCTGTCTACATGTAGAGAGTGTGTGTGTGCCTCTATCTCCCACGCTGATATTTCTAGTCAGAGATTCTTCCAGACAAAAAAAAAAACCCACACCTTAAGACCAGTAGTGCTTTTCAAAACATGTTACCTTTGAAAAAGTGTTCTGAGAAAGTCTGACAGAGGTGAGGGAAATTAGGCTTTATTTTTTTCTTCTGTGTGTAAGAGTCTCTGCAGCATTTATCACCCCTTTAAATAGACTCAAAAAGTATTTTCCGTTCTGTCATTTTACAGTAAGCTGTCTAATAAAGTTGTTCTAGTATTGAAAACATTTTTTGGCCATTAACCAGTGGGTTGTTTGCCCTTTAGAAGTTTAAATATGTCTCCTGATCTCATGCCTGGTGTTGAAAGCTGAGCACTGGCACAGGTTGGTTGCCCAGAGAGGTGGTGGAGTCTCCATCCTTGGAGAAATTCAAAATAAGCCATCTGGAAATGGTCCTGAGCATCTGGCTGTAGGTGGCCTGGCTGGAGCAGCAAGGGGGTTGGACCTGACAACCTCCAGAGGTCCTGTCCAACCTCAACCCTTCTGTGATTCAGCGAAGGCTAACTGTGTGGGCATACACAGCTTGTATTTGGAAAAAAAAACCCAAACACAAACCACTGGAATTGTGGGGTGCTATTTTTACTGCAATATTTTTACAGGAATTTTGTTTGAAGGGGGTGGGGGGGGAAGAGAAGAAAGACATGCCATCCTATTAAAAGAAACGGAATACTGCAGATTAGGTTGGCTTTCCTTTGTTTCCAAATCTGTTACAAAAATGCCTTTATAGTCTGTCATTGGCCTTTTTGAGAAAAAGGCAAAGGGGTTGTCTCACTCTTAAAGGAATAAATTAGATTCTAGTTTATTCACAGAACAATTCAAGAACACATGATTTTATTTACTTATGAAGTACAGAGCTTGTCTGGTTTTTTTGATTGAAAACAAGAGGGAGAAAATAATATACTGAATTTCACACATGTATGTATTTCCGATGCTGTGATTTTGAGGCTAGTGACATAAATATAGTTTGAATGTCTGATAGAAACAGTCCGAGAATTCTTTAAGCCACTTCAGCCAGCCTGCAGGCCTCCAGTGAAATCATAAATGTTGTATATATGTTCTCTGTTGCATATTATATAAATATTACTTAAGCTCTTTTCCTGCTTACATGGAACCTATATTGGCAGTAGAAATCTGGGCCAGTTTCCATGGCAATGCGGCAGCACTGGGAGAAAGGCTGATGCTGTGCTGTGGTTGGTATTATGCAAGGGAGGAGATGCAGACCTACATTTTTAGATAGGAAATGTATTTCAGGGGACAAAAACATTTAACACTTTTTATAAATCTATTGAAAAAGTAGATCTGTATAACAATGGAAATTGAAACCTATTGTTTGCTGTTTGCAATGGAAAATTTTTATTTTTATCTGACATTACAGAACAGCACTGTTAAATATACACACAGTTATTACTGCTGTATTTGCACGGAAATAGCAAGGACTCTTCTGTACTGAGGACAAAGAAAGTTTTATACTGGGGCAAAAGAGGGACAAAATAGACTGAGTTTTAGCTTTGTCTCCTAGCCTTCTCAGTCTAGTTTTCACCGTCTGAACTCTTAAAATCGTTTTCACGAAGATCTTTGACAACTTCCAGAAAAATCTTGGGGTTTTTTTATGGCAATCCTATCCCTCTGGTTTTCTTTATTTTCTCTGGGTTTTCAAAAAAATAATCCTTGCTTGTTTGTTCTTTCAACCCTCTTGTTTTCTTTCAGTGGCACTTAGTATATCTTTTTCTACTTTTTGCGTGATCGTAGGGATGGGGAGAGCTCTGACACTGACTCCTGCATTTTTATTTCCCCCCACCTTTGTCACTGAGAATGGTGTGGAAGGCAGGCCCCTTGTGCCCCTTATTTGCTGAAGACTGTCCAGTAGTTCTGCACAAGTGCTCCTTCCTGTGTATTTTTGCTTGCCATTTGTGTATTAGGTGTCTTCTAGGTGTCTTCATTATTTGTTCAAGAAATGGTTGTAGCTGATACACAGATACCTAAGGGGAATTTAGATGAAATTGGAAGAATTATGGACATTATTTTACAAACTGTCTTCCATGTACTTGTGAAGATTGCTGATAGGGATAGACTGGCACACCAGGTGATGTGCGGTGAGGTGAAGAAAGTAAAGGTTGTGTTTAAGACAAACATAAAAAGGCTGCTGCTTATACTTCACTAGAAGTTGTATTTCTGGATAATTAAATCTACATTGAGATCTCCAGGTAGTTATTTTTCTTTGTTGTTAATGAAAAAGTTAGGAGCAAGGAATGCATGATTTAAAGGTATCGGGGAGCTTTCTTGAAATGCTACATTTTCTTTTCGGCACCAGAAGTCATTGAGGGAAGGGATTTCTAAAGCCTGCAGTTTCTCTTTATCTTTGGTGGGACTAGGGTGAAACTGTGCTCATCTCTTTGCATTTCTCTATGCCTCCTACACTGCAAAGTACTTGCTCCACCTCAGTGAAGTGGGATGTTCTGAGAAGTCAGAACCTTCTGAGAAGATGAACCTGGCTGGAAGCAGTATTCTTCAGAAGTGTGAAGGGCTCCATTCATCTCAATGAATCATCATCTTTCTTTCCCAAACCTAGAACTATACAGTTAGTCTGTATCTGGTGTTGCCTAGCAGGAATTCAGCAAATGTCTAAAGGGAACTGATTTATTCTAACTGGGACTCTTGTAGAAATCCAAGTAGATAAAATGTTCACGGAGGAATATTAGCCTCTTCCCTACGTCTGGCATCCACACTATCAATCAGGATTAAGCTTGAAGGCATTTTACAGCTGTCCAAGGCTTGGCTGCCTTGTCATGCTGATGATTTAAAGATGTCTCACTTTATAGTGGAATATCTCCATCCCATCCTGCAATCAGCATGTGTTTCAGCTATCATCTTTTCAGAGGTTTAGCAAATCAAAGCTCCAAGCGATAGCCTGTGTGCACAGTGGCACTGAATATACACATCTTCATTCAGGAGTAGAAAAACAACTTTGCCTCTGCAGTAACGGTAGGTACATAAGGTGAGATGAGCCTGGTACACTTTCGGTTCCTCTCAGCTTCATCTCTTGAAACACAGTGGTTCAGCTCTGAGTTTCCTTCAGCTCTTTTCCATCCATTATTGCTGATAGTCTACATATCTTGAAGACTTCTCTGAAGCTTGCCAGATAATTGAGCCAGTGCTAGAGTAGACTTTAGGTGGCTTTGGCACTGACACAGCTTAGCGAAAGTCAAGGCAGTACATTGCAAATATATGTAGTGCATCTTAGTTTTAGCACCAGTCAGATCAGAAGCTTTGCCACCACCATAACACCTTAATATTTCCATTTTCAGCAGCAGTAAACTTACAATGTTCCTTGGACCTTAGTTTCTGCTTGTAGTATGTCATGGGTTTGAAGTCATGATGTCACCATCCTTTACTGTCATTAGGACTCAGCACCAGAGTGTTTCTGACCTTTACTGTGCCATGCCAATTATCCTGGATGTTGGACTTTTGAAACCTGGAATCAGAAAGTTCTTCAGTTTTGCAAACAGCGCTGTGTAGTGGTCAGGTGCAGACACCATTGGCCTTCCCCGAGAAACCCTGAGATGGGGTTACTCATGGAAAAGAGGTGAACTGGAGGCAATAGCCTCCCAGTGGTAATAGCAGCTGTCTGCTTCCTGTTGCAAACTGGGTTCAGAATTTACCTTTACAAGATGAGCTTCCTTTCCTGAGGCATACAGTTCACTGACCTGGTAGGGGAAGCTTCAGTCACAGCGTTCTGGTATCAAGACATAGGACATGGAAAGATTTTGCTCTAGGAAGCAGGTGCATCTTTACGGTTGCATTTTCTCTACAAGGGAGAACCTTCATCTGGGATACCACAACAGCTGGGATTCCTTGAGTGCTTTTCCACCATGGATAGGACTCTCCCTTGCTGTTAGAAATAGGAATATTCCGATAAGTGAGTCACCCAGCATCCATGCTGTGACGTAAAGCACACCAAGGCTGGGATGAGTCAGATGGTCTGATAACCCTTATTCTCAGACTTGCTGACACAAAAGAGATTCTGAAAACCTCATCAGGAGTTGTCACAGTATTTGGTATCCAAAAGTGCCTCATCCAAGCCAGCTGAACCAGCTGGACAGGGCTCTAGAATACTGAAGTGACTTCCCTAACTCCTGAAATGGCTGCTGCTTGTTGAAGATCCAGTCAAATGAAAGGACCTTCACATGCAAGCTTAAAAAAAACCTGAAGGCTTCAAAATGGGCTCTGCAACCCACAAGACAAATGGTTGATGGGAATAAGGGATTGAAAGGCATTTCTGTGGGAATGTTGGAATAGGCAACAGGGCATGTGAAGGAATCTTACGGAATGAGATATAATGACCTCTGCACTGAGGGAACATGTGAGAGGCGAGGATGCTGAATCGGGTGGCTTTTGGAAACATATGTCAAGAAATTTGCATAAAACAAATAAAAGATGCCATGTTCTATAAGGTGGTTGGGCAAGAGATCAGCTGTAAATTTTGCATTAAAAAATATGCAAAGTAAAGTGAAAAAAATTCAGAGATCTGGGCACTTTAAAAAAGATAGGGTTTTTTTCCTCAGGAACTTAAGTTACTCTTTTCTTCTAGATCAATTTATTAAACAATTATCCAAATAAAAAGGGTTTCCATATGTCTGAATAGTAATAATTGCTACCGCCTCTATGAAGACAAGAAGACAAAAAGATCGAGTGAAGGGTGTATTACCTGAGAAGATGATGAACGCGGCCTTGTTGAGTCAGTCTTATTACAGTGTGAAGTCCTCGTACTGGAGATTAAAAGCCAGTCCCTTCTGGACTGTATTTCAGCGCTAAAGAGTGACCATGTTCTTGATGCCTTTTCTTTTCACCTCTATGAAACTGCTGCTCCAAAAATTCTCTCCCAGGTGCAGGAAAACTCAGCAAAGCCAACATGCAGATCTAAGCAGACCAGCAAAAATATGCCATGTTTGTGTTTACTGGCAGCTCATTTCTTGGTCGTCCTGGCTTAGCCATGGTCAGTGTCAGGTTTCCAAATTATGTTCTTGTTTATGATGGTATAGAAGAATGGATGATAAAACTTTGCTCGCCTCCACGTATAGGTGCATCCCTCAAAGTATTTGAGGCCACATTTTAAAATATGGCACGTTTAAAACCAGCTGCTCACTATTTAGCTGTATTTGGAAAAGAATGAGTTTTCATGAAAAACACGTGTCTGTAATTTTGCCATTTTCTCGCTTTTGACTGCTGCTGGACTTAGCTATCTCTTTGCTTCTTTTATGTGTTTCTGTTATGAAAATGGATGTGTGAATTAACATGAATGAGCATTATACAGAAACTCAAAGCAGGCATTTCATATATTGTACTTATGGCCACATATACCCGAAATGGAAGAATTTTAGTAACTTTTGAACACTGGCAAAATGTTTTTGAACGACAGGCATATTGGCAACTTAGGTCTAATATTTAAGGTAAAAAGTTTTAAATTGCTCTTGTTTAGCTTGTTTTTATTATTTGCTGGTACTGCAGTGCAAGCATAGGTACTTTCATGAAATGCTAGTAGGAATCTTGAAGACATTTGTTAAAATTCCTGTGAAGTTATATGGAGGAGATGTTATTAGCATTTGGAAGTTTGGGAGAGGCACTGTGTGTTTTTTAGAAGGATTGAGATCAATCCTTCATTTTGAAAGAAAGTCTGTCAGTGAAAAGGAGTTATGACTGTTAGTTAGAGAGTTCATGTAAAATGCTCACTCCAGCTTCTCGAAAGCAAGGTTAACGAGGTGAAGTTTGGCATCAATAGAGTTCCAACTATGGCATTCAGAATTTACTGCTGCAACGGTGCTTTGTATTTGCTGTAGACAGAGAGGTTCCTCTAATTGCTGACTTAGTCATGCAACCTTGTTCCTTCAGGCTCTTTTTTTCCCCCTGCCAGTTATGTCCCTCAGTGTTTGTCCCATCCAGAATGCTTGTCTGCTTACCCTCTTTTCATTGCCTGTAGAATTGAGTTCCCAGACATAATCCAGAGGATGATGCATTTGCACTAACAGGACAAATGAGTCTTCCAAACATTAATTAAGCATGGAGATGAAAAATGCTTTTTTGCATTAAGATATGATCATGTGAAGTCAGGATTACATTTTACCAGGGTGCTTTTGGGGAGGGAAAAAAAAAAGCAGGAGGTACTCTGCTGCGGACTGCATTTGGTATTAAGTGAAGGGTTACAGTTTCACTGTCCCTATGAAATCTTTTCTACTAGGCTGTTAAACAGGTAAAAAGAGGTGCGAAACACTGCATTTGTTGATTTACTCCTGCTCATTTTGCTTGAGATTATCACAGTTGTCTTCCATATATGAATGGAATGTATACTTCATTGTACTGTATCTTTACATTAACTCTAAGGAAGTTGTTGGCTTGTACTGATAAACAAAGACTAAATCCCATGTTTCATATTTAGTTATGAATTCATATTTGAGTCCATCTTTGACTTCAAAGGGTCGTTGACTTAAGGGGTTTTGATGCCAAATTAAGTTAAATCTACTAACTTTTCCAGGGGCAGAAAGGGCTGTTGGAGAGCAGAGGGTGGTGCTTCCCCTTCAAAACTTGCAAATTTGTTGCTAGTGGCAACTGTAAGATACTAAAGCAACAACAGCATGTTTTCTGATTATATCTTATTAATAGAAAGACCAGAAACACTATAATTTAACAAGCCAAAGAGCAAGTCAGAAATTAAATACTACAACGTAACATGCCAAAAAGAAAGTAAAAAATTAATTTCCATTTATACACTTGTGAGTCATTCTGTTAAAAGTAATCCATCACACATCTTAACCACAGTCAGAGGGAAAAGAAGTCAAAGCAAACAGTGGCGACTTCGTTACCGTGCGCCAGTGGTGTTTCCTGTCAGGTCTTACAGTGGGTCAGAAGTGGAGGTGCATATGCAGGGAGACGGAGGAAGGAGCCGTGCAGCGTGAAAAGGGACTCTTGTTGCAAGAGGATTTGGAGAAGGTGAAGCTTCACATGTGGTTTATGAGACTGGCTTGTTTTTTAACTAGATTTTTTTCATTGCATTGGAGCAATATTCCTTATCTGACGTACTTCAGGTGGAGGTTTCATTTTGGCATGTTAGGATGCATATATAAGAAACTCTGTATTCTCCATTGTCAGTACATGTTCCACGGAGTTATGACAGCTGTGTTTCTCCTCTTTGGCTTTTAGGAATTTGTGCCTTTTTTTTTTTTTTTAATAACTTTCTCAGCCTTTACAACACGTTGCTGGTGCCTAGAAATATGGGTAAAGTGCAAGCTGCTGAGTGTACCTCTAGGTGTTTTTTTTGTGTCACCAGCTGGGTCTGGTTTTGCTTTTTTAACTGTTGACATTTTTTCCTCTGCAAGTCTGTAATGGATGACTGGTCTGGAAAGTAGAACTCCACAAGAATAACAGTATTTGAGGAGGAAGACATAATACCTTGGCAAGTTCAGTTAAGATTGAGGTTTCCTGGATAGATTTGGCTTCTGGTTTGCTGTCTTAAAAACATTTTAACAGAATTGCATGTGTTTGAGAAGAAAATTTCATTTGGGACTGACTTTCGGAGCTTGAAACCAATTACTTTAGGGAACTTGGTGCAACTCCATGTCAGAGAAAGCCCAAAAGAGCTACCTCCTGTAGTGTCCACAAACCTGGCAGACCTTACTTCTTCATGTTATGTGTGATTTGAAACAATGGTAGGCTGCTACTGGTTCCCCTCAGCTCTGCCCTTGGTGATGCGTTCCTCCTGCTCGCCTTTCCTCTGATGTGGCTGCAGATTGAGGGAGCCCACTTCATGGATTCATCATCCATTGTGGCTGTGTAATCGCTAGATCCAGCACTGAGGCAAGGGAGAAGCTCTATGGTGAGGAGCGGAAAATGAGAAAGATCTCTCTCTGCACCAGCACTCTGCTGCTAGGCTGGGGTGGTGGCATGGTAAAACTGCAGTACCAGCTCCTTGAAATGGTATTTATGTAGAGTATTCTGTTTTGAACGGAAGAAGGCAGAGTTCCTTGGCATTTACTTTTTCTTTGGGTATACATTGAAGCCCAAGGTTGCCTCCAAAAGGCTACTAAGCAAGATGGAAATGAAAAATTCATTCTCTCTCTTGCTGTTTGTTTGAGGTTACCGAAGCGACCGTGTATCAGCCTGCTCCGTTCCAGGAGGGGTTTCCACTGGTGCTCCGATTGATATTTGGCAGTATGATGGTATCTTTTGAAGGAATGTTAACAATCCCAGGGGGAATGATAATTTGTTTGATAATGACCAGATGTAGAAATTGTTTCATGCTTGTGACATGCCAGCAGTAGTCTCTTTGTGCATGGATTTTCTAGAATTGGAAATTGTAGTATAGTTTTACTACACTAGTATAAGAATACAAATCGCACTTTTCATGTAAAGGAAAGCTGTCTCTGGAAGTTCACATTAACAGTTTCTTGGAGTTAGTTAAAAACATGCATCCTTATGCTCTGTTTCCTTCTGGACTTACAGACTTCTTCTAAAAACAATAAGATAACCTCTGGCATAATTAAAAGTAATTATAATATTAAATTACAAATAATTTACAATAACTATTAAAATTTAAAATTATTCAGCATTATAATGAATTTAAAAATCTTACTTGAAATATGCAACATCATTTTGTTCCTTGAGCAAGAACTTCGGGGTTGTTTTGATCTTTCTTGTGTTTTTGTTGCTTGTTATATGCGTGTGGATTTATTTAAAGGCTTCATTTAAGGCTGCCTCTGGTTCAAAGAGCTCACTGTTAGAAGGCACCTGTCTAATTAAGCTAAATCTGCATTTGGGAAAAAGAACAGGCAAGAGTTCAACTAGTAAAGTGGACAACATTTGAACAAACAAGAAAGAGATCCAAATAACTGAGTCCTTAAGCAATTAATAACAGCTGGAAGAAACTTGCCTATAGAGATTTCAGATGTGAAGCTCTACAGCACCTGAGAGCCTTGCCCAGGAGCATGAAAGATTTTGCCTTCTGGAGCTGGAGGGAAGCATAGCTGGAGCTTGTTCCAGATGGACCCACACCCACTCGTAGATTTCTTAAAGCTCACATCTTGGTGTTAGGAAGTTTATAGCGCATTTCTTCTGATGTTTACCCTCCCCCTGCCTCTTTTTTTTCTCTTCAATTTGAAATTCCCCAAAGAGACTCTGTGGACATGTCAGGAGGTTCGTAACATTGTTAGAATAGTTTATTCCAAATTTTTATTTTATTAAATATATGAAGGAGTCGTTTAACTTCCTTTTAATTGCATTTTGTATTGGCAAAAAATTTCTCTGGATGTGTTAATCTGAAAATGTTAAGGAAAGTTTTGTTTTCCCCTCAGATTGAGGTAGTTCTTGGCTTAACCCCACCAATTTCTGCCTCCCTCCCAATTTTTTTTTCATTTGACTCGGTGTGTTTTCCTTCTGAGACAATGCTCTCCTAAAGGCAGGAGAATTGGGTGCAGGTTTTAGCTACATTCAAGGTAAAGTTCTCTTTACCTAAAAGTAGTCTTTAAGTTAATAAATTCAGTAGTTCACCATGCCTACAGTATCATGTCCATAGAGAAAGACTTCTCCTGTTATATGCCTGTTCCCCATGGGGGGAACATGAGGATTTCTTCAAGTAATCTTGTACAGCAATCTTGCCTGCAATGCGTTATTACCCATTACTTGATAATAACAATAAAACCATATTTTTTTGTCTATGAGGATTTTGGATGGAGAAGCCTGAAGTCTGTTTTGATTTTTAGTAATGGAAGTAATTCATTTGTTGAGGAAAAGGAAGGAATATCTGACGATGAAGCGACTGCATGAGGTCAGACCCAAGGTGCATCTGCGTTCTCTCTGGCCATGGAGCAGTTGCCTGGGGAAGAGCGCAGGGTTGGGCCCTGATGTGCTGAATACTTTCCCAAATCCAGCAATCTCAGGCTGATGGGCTTTGTGTGTCAAAAGTGGTTTTGTATTGGGTATCAATCGATTTTTCTTCCATGAGTTTTTCTGAGCCCTATTTGAACTTGGCTAACTTCTCCATGATATCTGAGGAAAAAAGGTGGCTTTAGTGTTTAACGTCATGTTGCATGAGTAATTTTTTTTCTTTAGATTTTTTTGTCAACTTGGCTCTTTGTGTGGGGAGAGGCAGTGAACAGTCATTTCCTATTCCCTTTCTCTGTGCCTCTCAAGATTTTATAGATCTCTGCTATCTGTTTTCCTGGCTGAAGAATTCTGGTATGTTCAGATGCTTCCCATATGGAAGGCATTTTATGTTTTTAAACACCCTCACTGCTCCTGTTTTACCTTTCCCAGAACAGAATAATAGCAAATAACCCCACAACATCAAGAACAAAAAACCTGAAGAGTTCTCCCTGAATTTCTCATGGTATAATTTTCCCAGTATTTTCAGGTTTTAATATTATGGAGATTGCTTTTACTGTTGGCTGTTCCCCAAGTGGAACATGGAGCAGCATGTCCATGATGGAGAACAGTAAAATTAAGTTGTGAGTAATTTTACATTTCTTAAAGTGGGCGATTGATTTTCTGTAAGACTCCTTGTAGCGTTTCGGCCTATTTTGCTGCAAGTTCACTATAGAGGAGAAATGGTTCAGCTTTTGTCTTTTACTAACCATTCCCTCTAAGAGCAGGTTAAAAATAGGTTTTCATTGTATTTTGATTGGACTCTGCTGTGAATTTATTTTTGTCCATTTAAAAGAGAGTCATTAAAAGATAAAACATCCTGGCTAGTGTTTGTTAATTGTTTGTAATGCTGCTTTCAATACAATTATAAGGTTTGTCATTGTAGCCTGTGGAGGTGGTCAGTTCTCTGCATAACTACTGACAGAATACTGTAAGTCTAGAAATGGTGTGTTATCTTCTTCTATTAATCAAGTGTTTATGCTTGGATGGTGATGAATTATCTAGTAGTGGTAGACCACAGAGTACCAAGTGATTACTTGAGAAAAAAGAAAAACAGATTTAGTGTATGCCTCTGCATGCACGTGTTACCTAATGTGTATTATTTTATACAACATTTTAGGAAATGAGAGAGAGTAATAACTTGAAATAATGCAGCTGTTGAATAGCTTGTTATGTTGTGATAGTTTTTGACAATTATGTTTCTGAAAAGGAAATGGAGGCTAGCATACATGTTTATTACTCACAGCTTTCTTAATGGCTGGATTTTTAATGCCAAAGATGTTTTTAAGTTCACTTTGAAGAAAAAAATAATTCACATTTTAACAAACTCTATACTGGAAAAAATGAAATCTAAGCTGAATAAAGAATATATTCATGCCATACATCACAAAGGCTTATCTTTCCAATTCAATAGAAGGGCTGCTAAGAAACGGCAAAGCTAGAGTTCTCTCAATGACTGATGTCCTGCCTAACACTGAAATTGTGTGTTGGCAGAAGAGCAAGCATCGGTAATGCCAGGATGAGTTCTTCAACTTGTAGGCAGAATTTAAGCAGCAAAGTCAAGTGTTAAAGACTTGATCTTTATGTATATCACAGAAATGTAGAAGTAAACAAAACCAAAGAACAATGCTAGGAATCCCTTGCTAAGAATCCTGAACTGAAGCAAAAAATGGTAAAATAAGCCAATAATGTGCGGAATTAGCAGCCAGACTGATGTAACTCAGCAGCATTTCTTTCCTTCACCTTTCTTCATGTACTAATATTTGATTGCTTCAAAAGGTACAAGCAAAGCTAAGGGGACAAATCAAAGATCTTCCTCAGTTTAAATCAGTGTTTTGTTATTCGCAGATAAAATAGTAAATAACTCCAGAAGGAAGTAAAGTAATATCTTTCCTTCCTTCCTGATGTCCACAAAGGACAATAAGAAAGCACCTGTGAATACCAAATACAACTAGGATTGGAGACAGAAAAAAAAAACCCTTTTCAAAACGCAAATATAGTAGCTTGAGAAAGACTCAGAAGCAGCTCTGTTTTCTTAATCTATTTCCCTAGGAATAAATTCAAATATTGGCTTTTTTAGAGTTTTGGGTTGTACACTTCTTCCTTCTCTTGGAGGGAGTTTCGTGGTATTCCTTGACATTCATTTCAAAATGAGTGACAAAATGTGAATCTCAATTCCAGAAATGCTTCCAATTCTCTGTAAGGTATTATCTTTATCAAGAGAAGAAATAGAGCAAGTAGTTGAGCCAATTTTGTCTTTTAAGATAACAACTTCAGTGGATTTTTTGAACTTAGGACCCCTGTACCGCATTGTCCTAACCTACTCTAGGTTTTGCTATATTTGTACCCTCTTATGTGATCATGGAAACTTGTGGTCATAACGAAGTAAAATGATGGTACCGTCCAAAATAAGGAGTCTGAGCATTGATGGATGTGCCTGTGTTACCTGGCACACTGCTTTCAGATACATTGATGAAGTGCAGGCTGTTTCACTAGGCTTTATTTTTCTTGCTCATCATTAGCATTATTAATTTTTAAGTGTTCATAGTTCTTGATCCGTGTATCCAAAATGGCCTTGTGCCCAGCAGATGAGGATTCAAGGTTTGTAATGTAGATCCTTATCTAGGATTTGTTTGACGAAAGCTTTCTGCCAACATCAGACCGGGTGTGGGGGCCATCAGCTTGCTGACACTGTGAAACCAGGCTATTGGAGGGCCATTAATCTAACGTGTGGTAAGATTAAGTGGTCAGAAAATGTGCTGTACCTTCCATTTGCTGTATCAGTTTACTTTCCTCGCAATGTACAATATAGAGACATCTGTTGGGAACGAAAGAGGAAAGATAAAGGCAAAAAATAGCATAATTTATGTAAGTAGGAGCACGTGCAAACATATTTATTGTTTATCCTACAAATGGATCCCTTCTCTCTCTCTGTCCTAAGCTTTATGTGTTACATAAATTTATTTATTTGGATTTATTTATTAGATTTCTCATCATAACTTAAACCATTAATAAATTAGTTCCAAATATTCCTTTTTAAATCTGACCATTTACTGAATGAATAGAAGAATGTTATTATTTGAAAGGGGTAGCAGGCAGATAAATTTGGTATGCATGCAACTTCCAGTGATGTCCTCTAAGGCAAAGGAATAATAGCAGCTGCTGTGCAGGCGGTGCATATTGCCAGTGGAATTTATTTCTGACCAACTGCGTACTCTTCAACTCCAAATGCTCTGTCTGTCTGTCTTGAACAATTGCAGTGTGTAAAAAGAAAAAACGGATGGGGGGAATTATAAGGAGGAGGACTATAGGAGTGGGATAAACATAAATAACAGTTTTTACTCATGATTAGGGAAGTATTTGAATCTAAATTTTAGGACCTGAAAAATTAGCAAATTACAGATTTCTGTTTCTTTATTGTGTGAATAACAATGCTCTTAATGTGGTGTTTTTCAGATGGCTTAGATTTGAAGTAGATATAAATGCAAATTATAGCAGCTTTTGATGACACAAATGCTTTAAGTTACTTTGCAAATGTATTTTGCAAGTATAGTATTTGGCAAGTATAAATTTTTTATTTGTATGAAGTATGAATACAAAAAATAACAGCGTCAACCTGTTTGGACAAGGCTTTCTTAATTATTTGACAAAAAGGTATGCTTCAACCATGGATTTAATTTTTTTTTATGTGTATTGAAAATACTCAGAATTTCGAAATGTGAGTAATTTGTAGGCGTTTAGAAATACCAAGTACAGTCTGTCTCAGAATACGATATAAAACATATTTCTTTTTTTTTTTTCTAAACTGGAGATGCAAAACAGAAAAAAACCCTCTTGGTTGGCAGTGCTGGATTTTGGTGGTTTTGTTTGCGGGTTTTTTTTTCCATATTAAAGCATGCTGTGTGTGGTCTGGGAGTGCATCATAGGCTACCTAGGAAGAGTAATTTTTCTCTGTTACTTCATAATAGCTTTTTTCAGTATTTTGTATAGTGATGCAGCTTTCCATAGTCTTAGCAGCAACTACAGGTGAGAAGTGCATTAAGTCATCTGGTTCGGGTCTGTGTCTCTGCAAGATTGTTTGTTGCTGTGTATTAATGAGATCTTTCTTCCTTCGGCTAGCAGGCAGGAGCTTCTGAATAACTTGATATTCTTTGAAAAATATTTCTTCTCAATCATGCTCAGGAAGATAGGTCTAACGTCTCATTTGCTCATCAGGAATTCTAAAAGCTTGTCTGTATCTGATCATATGCTTTATGTATCTTTCACAAGCTGTTTGAGTAAGTCCAAATTCACTTGAGACCTGCTTTTGGTCTGGTCAGGTGCATCTCTGTCCATGCCTCCCTAGGGTCCCACAGGTGATATGAAAGGTGACAGTGAGAACATAAGTGAGACACGCTTCACTGCTATTTCCCAAGGCGTTTTTTCCTCCCCTCTGAGGGGCTGGTTACCCCTATGAGGAAGCTCTTTACTATGTGTGCACTTTCTCTCATTTTCAGGCCAGAGCCTCAACAGAAAGCTCCCTCTGCACCTCCACCTCCACCCCCGCCCCCACCTCCGCCCCTGCCGGAGCCCACCCCGCCAGAGCCAGAGGAGGAGATTTTAGGGTCCGACGATGAGGAGCAAGAGGATCCCGCAGATTACTGTAAAGGTGTGTGCAATTCAGCAGTGTCAATGAGGATAAACGTTGTTATGCAAGTCTTAACTCTGGTTCTTGGGAGGTTTTTAAAGACCTGATCTTTCATTACGGAATTTATTTATATAAGAATTATAAGCAACTGCTCATTTCAGGTCCAGATGCACAACTATCTTCGGCTTTACTGTTTCACTTAGCCATAGCTTATTTATACATTTTGCAATAAATACACAAATATTGCATTCCTGTTTTCTTCCTGATGTCCTACTTATAAGAATAAAGAAACTTCTGTTACAACAATGGTAGTTGTAAGAGAAACAAAACCACCCAAACCAAAACAAACAACCCCTCCCATGCTCCAAAAGGTTCTAAAATGCCATGATGCCTTTAACAACATGAACTACTTTTTTTTTTATCTATATCTTTTCTCCCTTTCTTCTCTCACCTTCACCAGCCCGAGATGTTACATGCTGCTTCTTTGCATTGTGTCTTTGACAGCCCTGAGCATTCTCTGAGGCTCTCTACATCTTCGTTTTAGCTCTTGATTTCCTTAATTTTTGTAGTTGCTTATATTCATTTTTTTAATATTGTTAAATGCATAAAACCATGTGACTGCAGTACAACAGTGTCAATACTTTAGCAGTGACCTTAAAA
The DNA here is from genome assembly GCA_031468815.1 of Morus bassanus. Lineage (NCBI taxonomy): Eukaryota > Metazoa > Chordata > Aves > Suliformes > Sulidae > Morus > Morus bassanus. Next base: position 70,164,764 of record CM062571.1, read on the forward strand.
CAAACTTAAGTTGCAAGTCTGTTTCCATTAGGGTAAAATGTACACTGTACTTACATGAAAAATCACAGATAACAGGCCTATCAACTTTGGGTTATCTGTCGTAGTAGATTTCAAGGATATGAGTCTACTTTAGGAAACATCAAAGTTTTATCACTTCAGATTAATGTTTTTGAACAGCCAAAAAGCACTTTATGCACATTGACTATATCTGGTGTTCTGTATTCCTTATATCAAGAAATACTTTCTATGTCAAATATGATGATGTTTTCTTAATCAGAATTTTCTTTGTGAGCCTGAAGATGTGCTGTTTTAAGAATCCCCTCTCCCCTCCTGGAACAAATTGGTTTGTGTTTTCAGATATAACAATTAAAGCAACTATTTATTTTGGTGAAGAGGTTTTATTGAATGTGATATGTCAAATGTTTAAGTGGCTTACAGATACCAATAGTGAAAACCAAACAGTAAACTCAAACTAAATGTTGAAGTCTGCAGCAGGGAAAAGAAAAACATGTCGCTAAAGCATGTTTGTATTTTTTAAATTATTGCTGTTACAACACACTTGTTCATTAAGATAAGCCTTTTGGTATGTGTAACATCTTCCATCAGTAAGGGATTTGTTGTTTAAACATCTGTATTTCCTTGAGATTAAGCATTTCAAGGCCCCCGCTTAATTCTTCCCTGAAGTAAGGGCTGCATTTAATTTCAAACAGTCCATTGTTGTCTGTGTTCCAGTATCTCTTGCAAAATGTCACCATCTGGACAATCTAGATCACAAATCAAACAAAAAGTAGTCTAAATTTACAGCATGCTTATAAGTTACCTGTTTAACTAGAGTCTCTGTGAATATAGCACGTCAGTAGTGAGATGTGTATGCTTTTAAAATGAACTACATATTAAACTAAGAATACTTGCAAGTTTCCCAGAAAATTAAAAGGAACTTCTATGCGCTTAAAGGTTCTTCTGAATCCTTCTGGTCTTGAAGCTCTGAATTGGTGGAAGTATATTAAAGATAGTTCAAGCTTTGGTTCATTTGGATGTAATAATTGTTATTTGTTCCTGTGAGAGCAGTGCTTTTTTTGCTCCAGTAGGTGATTTACCTATTTTCTGACTGTAACTTCTTGTAAGACTGATCGGTATATTTCCTTCTTTTAGTCTGTTGGGGTTGAACTGAAGGGAAGGTCACCATGTTGTATAAGAATCTGGATCGAATGGCTGGATTGGGATGATTTGGGGCCATACAGACTTTTTGTTTGTTTATTTTATATTCAATATGAGCAATAAGTTATTTGGTAAAGAATTCCAGGGATGGCTTTTAGATACATTATTTCCATTTTTTTGAGAGTTATTTTATTAGTTTGAATATGCTTTTCTCTTTGGGACCTTACCTGTAATTTCAGAGTGGAAGATAAATATTTGGAAATTATCATTTATTACTGGAGTGTCTCTTCCACATTTTATCTCCAAAATGGTAGTCTCCCAGGATTTTTGAGTGGGGCACAGAGCATACTTCATCTGTTCTCAACCCCAGTCTGAAATTTCATAGGAGGGCAATTTTGATGAGGGAGTATGTAATTAGTTTTTTTAATGAATTCAACATTTTACCTCTTACCCTGGCAATGGGAAGTACAGTTATTTTTGTTACTAATTTTATTTTTTTATTATTATTTTTAAGGATATGTTACTGTGTGCTGCATTCACATCTTCACCATGTTACATGGTGGTTAGTAAACAGTCATAATAGTATTTTTAATCAGGAAATTGAAGTAGGTTGAATTAGCACCTGATGTGAAAGAGACAGCTGACAACCATTGGTGTGAAGCAGACTAACCTCTGTTCCCCAGGGGCTTTCTCCAGGGCCTGCTGAAATCTGTGAAATGACTTCTGTTGGTGTCACTGAATTTGCATTAAATGTTTTTCAAATCTTTATTTGTTTAAGGAATGGAAATATCAAAAGTCCAATTATGTGATTATTTTTTCAAGGGGTACTTAGACAATGAAGCTATTTTTTCTTCTTTTCTGAAAAGCCTTGAAACACTTGGAGATTTTTTTTTTTCAAGAGCCTGTCGTGTCATGGATGTAATTGGAATTCTTTGCTTCTCTGATCATCTTCTTGGCCCCCTGGAGATGTCTCCCATTCATCCAGTTCACAAAGGGAATAATTCCCTGTACAAACATAGAACTAGCCAGCTACAATTACCAATACATTCAGGAGACATTTAGGAATAATGATCTCATTTTTCTGACCCTCTTCCTTGAGTGCTTGTAGCTAGCCAGCTAGCTGTAAGAGAGACTTTTTTTCTGTGTGTGCTGCAGTGAATAGCACAACAGGTTTTTTTACTACATTATCAGCAGTGCCACTTATACATTGTATATTTTTCAAATACCAGTATTGTTTTTCCAAAAGTACATAATTTTTCTCAACCTGCTAATTTTGCATAGATGCTTTCCTGTTACTACTATTTGGAAATACTTTGTGTATCATGAAGAACTTTAAATAATTACATTCATCATAGGATGACACCAGTTTTTAAAATGCATTTAACTTAAGTGTGTTGTTACCTGGTTGTCCACAACCTGTAAATGAATATGTTGCTGACATGAATAATCAGGGAGTAACATGTACAGGAACAGTAATCGATTATTTCCAAAACTGATCCTGTTGTGGCTTAGGACAGCAGAAAATATCTTGTGAAGTGTATCTACTTGGAGAATGTGCTACCACTGTTGGTATCTGTAACATATGCTGCTGTATTGCTATAATTAGTTATGTCAGTGCTTTAGTGACAAAAATAACATCACTTTTACATATATAGTATTGTTATTCTTGCAATACGTAGATTTTACTAAAATAACTTATCAACCCCCAGCTTATTAACTTGACTTTGGTGTCTTTGACCGATTTCCTCTGTCGGGTGTTCTCTCTTCTGTCTGTGACAGGAAGAAACTGTCCCAAGTTTTTGATTATTTTTGACACTTTGAAGCACAAGTGTGCCAAAAGCTACCTGCAGAGAGGCAGACTTACAAGGCACTTGTTTACCTAAACTATTCTTGGAAACATATCTTTACCTGTATTTAAATTCTTTATCATTGAGTATTATGCTGTTAACATGTCAAAAAAGCAAATGTTTTGTTCAGTGCAAAAAAATTACTTCTGAACATTGTTTTATATACTGGAAGGCTTGCATACACCCTTCTGGCAGTGCAAAAGGCTGCATGAATTGAGTGTTTTCATATACATCTGAAGCCATATAATTGTTAAGGAATGATTTAATAGGATTAGATATTTAGGAAAATTGTAAAATGTTCCAGAAACTTTTGTATTGTTGAATTATAAAATCTGGTTTGCAAACTATAGAGAGGTGTTAAAACTACATGTTAAATATTTTTCAGTTTTTCTAATTATATCTGTTTTCAAAAGGAATAATGATTTTACAGAGAATAATGTTTCGTACATCTCACTGTTCTCATGCAATGATACATGCAGGACAGAACTCAAATCAGAAGAAATGATACTGTGATAGTGAATTATGTGGAAGCATTTTATGTAATTCTTGCTGTCAGGTCAGCAGGCTTTATTCGTTTCACAAATGCAAACTTCTTCAGTAATGGAAAGGTAGAATTGCTGTATGTTCTCTCAGCCTTCCACTCATATCTATCACTTCATCATCCTAGATAAAGTATTGTGAAAAGAATTTACCAAAGAGTAATAATATTAATTTTGTTTTAATCCAGTCAATAGCTGTCTTAAAATATATTTATTCAGATTTTTAAATATTTTCATTAGCTGTTACTGCAAGGATGGTTAAATAGACAATTAAAATTTAGTTTTGTTTTTAATGTTTCTATCAGTATGGATTTGTATATGTGAGTTTATTCAGCAAAATTTCTGTAATAATGAAGCTGCAGTAGACTTGGGCTTCATATGTGGCTGATACTGTTTCTTTTTGCAAATGAAGTGGACAGCATAATAGCGCTTACGCTCAGTAAGTCCGTGTCCCCGCGCCTTTCCTGGAATGTAAATCCAGTCGGGTGTTCCAGAAGTGATCTCTTTTTTCCTTTGAAGAGTAAGGAGCTCCCACTGGGCAACGTTGCGCTTTCTTACGAGGTTGACACCACTGAGTAGTGGAAATGAAGGTACCTTTTTAGGTTGCTAGGTGAGTTGGCCTGGCAGGTTTTCATGAAGGTTTCCTTCCCAGTGATGGCGAGGAGGGTAGGTCTTCCCCCAGGGGCGAGTCCTGGGTCTCAGTCCTAGGCTGAGTCTGTATGTCTCGGTCCTCCTGTAATGCCCAGTACTGCTCCTGAAGTAGGGCCTTCTTTTTCCTTTGCTTTTTTTTTAACTGAAAATGTTGGTGTCTGTATACCTAATGATTTGTGAGATTAAACATTGTGAGTGATAGTAAGTGTACAGTTATCACAGGTTAGAAGTTGAAAAATTGTTCTCATATCTGGGTGTTCATAGATTTGTGCAGAATTTTTCTGGGAAAGATGGAACTTCAACACCTTACTGCTAGGCTGGGGGAGCTGAGACTGTGTTCTGTGTGTCTGTCTGTGCTACCTGTGTGCATCAGACTCATTCCTGTGCCCAGTGAACATGCTTGACCCTCTGCAGTGGTATAAACTGGGAGGCAGGTGGGCAGGGAGGTGCGTGAAGTCAGCACTATATAGCCAAGACTTGTGCTGCCCATCTGAAATTGTTTGTTGCTGTTGCTTGATTCAGACTGGCGCCTGCTGAGATAAATACTTGTGAGTGCTGCTTCTTGGTGCTCTGGCCTGAGCTGTTTGAGTTTCTGCCAGCGGTGTTACGTGCAGGAGCCTGGGCAGCTGCAACCATGTCGGATGGGTCAGCTTTTGGCTGAGGCTGTGAGCAAACCAGGGAGTGTCTGCTGTCTGCTAAGCTTGAAGTGACACCTTAACATACAAATATTGAAGCTGTGTGTGTTTTCGAGTTTCAGTTTAGACATACCAACATCTAAAGCAATATATTATTTAAGCTTTATCGTTCTGTTGAATATGTAATCTTTATAGTTCTGTGGTACAATTGTGTTAAATTTATTGATCTGCTCTGGAAGCATTTTGGAAAAGTTCACAAATAAACTCTTGAACTTCTGTTAAGGCAAAAGATGTTATTAGCAAGGAAAGGATATAAATATATCCAGATTAATGTCGCTTGTCCATGGATAAAAAGGAGGTAAGAGAGAAGTCCCTGTTTTAAATCCAAGGAATTAAGCGATAAGTTCACGTTGTTGTCTTAACTGGACACCAGTTCTAACAAGATTTTCAGGGGATTTTGAGACAAATATAACAACTTAGAGAAAGTAGTCGAGGTTTTCCTGATTTTAAGTGGAATAGTCAATAACTGAAGATCCTGCCAAAGGACAGTTGGGTGTGACATAGTGAAGGACCAGAAAGAGCTGAAGAGGTGATTCCTTGACAGCTGCTCCGAGTCTGCTGCTGGTGACGTCCTGCAGAGTTGCGTGGAGCAGCTTTATTATTTATTTGTAATTTAAGCAAAATTGTGTATGCTATTATTAGTGTGTTAAGGTCTGAATAATAATCTTGTGTAATCACTGTCTTCCCTGGTTTGACTGTGAGGAATAATGCCTCTTAAAGTATGAAGGGAATAAAAAGCTTCATTACACCTCCTCACAGTGTTGGAAAACCTGAGCTCCAGCCTGCTTTATCCTGTTGACCTTTCTGCCTAATGGGGCTTTTGAGGACCTGTGTAGTGGTGTAAGTTAGGACTGCAGACTTCAGTAATTAAAAAGCAGTTCAGGCAAAGCCTGAGCAGCCTGCTCTCTATTCCTCACTGTAAAAAAACTCAGACACAAGAAAAATGCATTGCTGCTGTGCGTCAGGAGTCGAGCAAAAGAGCATCTGCATTGTTCTTAACATTTTCTCAGAAAGTATTTTATTGCTGCCTTTATTAGTAGAAAGCAAATGGGAATTAAAACAATCTCTGTTGAGATTCTGCAATCATCCAAAATATGTTGACTGGAGAAGCTTCAAAAATGATAAAGAAATAATGTAGATCTTTCCTGTACTCTCTGTGAAGTGGAAGATAAGCCTGGGGAAATAGAGAACAGATGGTAATATTACCACAAATAAAAGCATAAGAGAGAAGGGTGAATAAACTCTACAGTAGTTACAGGACATGAGTTTTTTCCCTCCAGGCCAAGCAGGGCAGAATTTTTAACATCAGAGTAAAATTTTCTTTAGATTTCCTATTTATAGTACAGGACAATTTGAAGAGGAAAATTTATACTACAAGAATTATTTGAAAACCTGGGAATTATTATTTGTTTTCTGAATATTCTTTTTCTACTTGTTTTTTCATGAAAGGAGGCTATCATCCAGTGAAAATTGGTGATCTTTTCAATGGACGATATCATGTTATTAGAAAATTAGGATGGGGACACTTCTCTACAGTCTGGCTATGCTGGGATATGCAGTAAGAAAACTATTTATTTCCATTCACTTTTTTCTTAATATGTTACTTTGCAGTAGCTTTTGTTTTGCATGCATGATAAAAGTTATGTAAATGTTTTCTATCTTTTTATGCAGAAAGATGTATGCAGTCTTATTTTGCTCTTGGTTAAAGGTGTAGTTTATAAAAGCTCTCAGAAATAAGTGTAATTCTATTTTCTTTGACAAATTAGTTTTGCTTAGTGAATTTGCATGTTGTCTTCAACATGTGAGAGTAAGCTGATGTTTTTATTTCTGTTGTATCTTTAATGAAAAAGTATAATTATATATTGATTGAATGATAAAGCATGTAACCAAATACCTCTTTTAAAGACATTAGTATCAAGGAGACAAAATATTCAATAAATCAGACTGTTAAGAGTATTGTTAAAAGTAGTTTTTAGTGTAATTTCAGTGTTTTCTTTCAGAATATATTAGGTTATGAAATATTCTATTTAAAATTTCCCAACCTTCAAGAGTATGTGTGTTTTAGCTCAGAGCATGTGTTGAAACTGTTTTTGTTCTTTTCAAGGGGGAAAAGGTTTGTTGCAATGAAAGTTGTAAAAAGTGCCCAGCATTATACAGAGACAGCCTTGGATGAAATAAAGTTGCTCAAATGTGTAAGTACCACTCATGCAATACAGTGCTCAATACCAATAATAATAGTAATACTGAATTAAAAATAAAAGTAGTGAATATTGTTTTTAAACTTTTTTACACTTTTTTTCCCTAAATAGCTGGCTTATTATGTGTTACCACGATTTCTGAAGCTCCACAATATTGTTTAACTTCATGTGGAAAGCTAACTAGTTAGTATTTTAAAGTGAACTTTTTCCTAAAATGTCAGTGTTTACATTCTTGGTTTAGGTTCGTGAAAGTGACCCTAACGATCCCAACAAGGATATGGTTGTACAGCTAATTGATGACTTCAAAATTTCTGGAATGAATGGAATTCGTATCCTTTTGAAAACATGGCATCTTCATTAAAAATTGTGTACTGAGATAAGTAAGCATTTAGTTCTGGCTTTTTTCTAGTTAGTTATACTTTAAATTTGTAATGTAGAAACACCAAAATATATGTACATGCAAAGAGTATTCCAGTCTGTAATGGACTCACTCACCGGAGTGAAAGTAGCTTAGCTTTTCTAAACACGGTGCAAAATAAAAAAAATTCCTATGAATCCTCTCATGGTCTGCTAGAACTAGAGATAGTTGGTTTACTTAAAAACTGGAGTTTTACTGAAAAGATTTGTAATAACTGAGGGTTACAGGAAATACGTTTTGCTCTAGACTAATAAAGAGAAAGAAAGTGTCACGAAGTTGGTTTCTGTTCTTTAGTGTATGAGGGCATGGAGAATCTTCTCATGTTTATGTGAACCTCTTCTGGCCAGATGTTCACCTCTTTTTTGGGCAAAGGTTTTAAAGCTTCACCTTTGCATGCTTTCTTTAAAAAAAATTTTTAAAAAAGGAGGGAGACAAAGTAAAATATGACTGAATATTGCTCTCAGGGAAAATTGGAGTCTATGAATTTATTTGATTTTGGAATTGAACTAAAGTGAGTTATCCTTGCTAATTCTATTAGATATTTTAACAGCTTATTATATTACTGTGCTTTCATTTACTGTTACAGCTGGTATTTATGAGTATGCTTGTTGTGTCTTGGAGCCCCAATAACAGACCTCATTGTTCATGGTGGTGTACTACCAGACAGAGAGACAGTTCCTGCTCTAGAGAGCTTAACACTAAATTCATTTAGGTGATGTGCCTTCAGTCTTCAGCAGATCAGGTTAAGATGCTCTTCATCAGCTCTCGTCCTGTAGGAGAGGAATCTAGGAGGTGACTGTCAGTAAATCTGAATGTCCACTAGAAAGCATCCTTTCAGGGAGAAGTGTGCAAGCAGTTTTCATCCCATCCATCTGTCTCTTGACATTAGTTACGAAGCCATTGGGTTTGTGGTAAGTGGGAACGAGTGTGGGGACAAGTATTCTCAGTTACAGAATGAGGTCTTAACATCTTTCCCTTTGTCCCATTTTGGTTTGTTTCCTAGTTGCTTCAGATGTCAGCTAGCATGATAGAAAGCTGCTTATATGTAAGTGAAGTTAGTACAGTCTGCTTTTTTCCTAGGTTTTATCATGTACAGTTGCCAGTAGTCATTTCAAACTGAATATAAATGGTTTGTGATGACGGAAATTGCTCAACACAGTGAGGCAGAGAACCCTATTGAGGGTTTCTTGATGCTGCTGTTGTGCTACAAAAAATAGGTTTTAAATTATGAGCTGAGAGGCTTGTTAGGAAGTATTTAATAAATATCTCTATTTTCTAACTATGTTCACAAAAAAATAATGCAACCAAAGCACTTCAGGTCTTCAGCTGACAGCTTTGTGATTGAAGAATAATTAAAGTTATTTTTAGAAGTCAGAAACTTTGACTTACTGTTTTCTTTGTAAAACACTAATATGAAATAGGGAATAAGAAAATGTATTCATAGCTATACATGGAAATAATTGTTATTTGCTTAACAGAGCAGTTTCCCAATAACATTTGTAAATTATTGCTAAGATTCATGTCTGTATATGTCTGTATTAAAGGTGAGAACCCTTTCTAAGTGTGAAGAGTAAATTTCTTTAGTGATAATATTTTGAAAGCGTATCCAAACTTTTATCTTTTTGAACCATAGCACTTCAGTTGACGCAGCCAAAAGAGACCCTGTGCTAGTGAAAAACAAGGGTTCAGATAGTTTTGTGTTAGCAGATTCAAACTGGACAGCTGATACTGATTTATTCTATTTCAGTTTTACCTTCATGTTAAAAACTTTGGCAGTACAGAAGTTGTTTTATGTGGAAGGTAAATGTTCCAGCCTTACTGAGAAGTACATTTTTCAGAAAGGTACTGTAGACAGGGTGGGCTGATACTGGTCTCAAATTTAAATTACAGCTGGAAGTCTGTCAAAGTCCTAGCCAGTGAAAATATGATATTAAGTATCTTACGCTTTGAGTTTTCTTGTGAGCGGTTTGTGCATCCTGAGTTGCAATCTTTATTTGAGCAGCGATTGGTTGTGTTGATTATTTGGTCAACTCCTTTTTATCTTCTAGGGAAAAAAATCTTTGGTGCAGCTTCTTTTGGGAGGGAGCAGGTAACTGATTTTAACATTTTGCTGCTATTTGTTTCCATTTTAAAACCGCCATATTAGTGCTACGTTAGCATTATTGTTGTGAACAAGTTGAGCGAAATACAGTAATTTGAGAGTTTTTCCATGCTCTGCTGTTCCCAACTTCCTTTTGGGCAAGTCACTAAATATCTGTTTCTTGACTGTAAATTAAAACAACATATGCTTCATAGAGGCTTGATTATTGGTTATGGAATACATCTAAAAGTTAAAGCAAGACAGAAGAGAGGTGGGTGAATCCTTTGGATGGCTAATATCACAAAATGTCATGGAGCTTCCAAACAGGGAAACTTGTCAAGAACCGTGTAGCGCAGAGCTGGGAGTCTGCAGAGCCATTGGCCTGCACTGTGTGTCTGAAAACAGTCATCTTTCTCCTAGGAGCTGCGATAAGTGTTTATATACAGAAGGATTTTAACAATGTGCGTTATGCTACACTAGACTGATAATTTTTTAACTACTTGTACATTTTAAAAAGATTGCAATTATGGTTTTGTCAGGAAATAACAGAATTCCTGAACTTGGGCACTTTGGTGTTTTCAGTAAGTGTAGATTATTATGTTTGTCTGCACTGGATATTTATTAGAGCCTTCATAAACGTTTGAGTGTAATATTTTTTTAATAAAAGATTCAGATAATCACATAATGAAACAAGTGTTCAGACAAGTGAAAAAATAAGGAAACATTCCCAACACAATCAGACATTATAATAATTGTAATAAATTTATCACCAAAGAATATACAGCATTAATTAAATGCCATAGAGCCTAAATGCTGCCAATCCAGAAGCAGCTGAGATACATCCAGAAGTGTTCTGTGTTGGTACCAGAGACTTATTTCATTTAGCTTAACTAGTCTTTAACCCTCAGCAGATTTCTAAATACTCCTATAATGTGTGTTTGTAGATAGATAGATAGATAGTTACAGGTAGGATTTTAGTCAAGAATAGTTTTAAGTACTTAACCTGCCAGCTGATTAATGTTATGTTTGCTTTCACTTTTGCTGCTCTGCTCGGTTTCCCCCTTTCACACATTCCCCAAACTGCTTCAAAGAGTGTTTCCTGAAAGGCATGTCTGCTGGGTGGGCTTCAGGTTTATTTTTGCTGGAGGACTTTTTGGACATACTCATCTGTCAGGATATTGGTGCTGTAGGAAGATCCTGGGGCTTGTAAGGCTGGTTTCCTAATAGTTAATGCACAGCTTTTCCCAGACTTTGTGTGGGCAGTCTGGCTTACAGTTAATGTTTTTCAGGTCAGGATAGTAAATCAGACAACAGTCACATTTTTGCATACCTGCGCCAAACACTGAGCCTCCTGTATGTCTTCTCCTCATCCCAGTTGCCTCCCCAGTACTGAGCATGCCTTGAGTTTGTCCGAGTCTTCCCAGCAAAGCGTTGCTATCTTTTTTTCAGGTAGACAACGCTTCTCTCTCTTGTGGCCCTCCCTCTCTTTGTCTGCCTCTGACATTCCTCCTTGCATTGTCCTTCTCTGTGCCCTCCCCTTGCCTCTCAGCTATTAACTTCTCTACACCCCTTTCTCTTCTGGTTACTGGCAAGGCTTAGCACTTCTGTAAGTGCAAGGAATGGCAGGAATGTGCATTGGAGAGTCTGCAGCAGCAGTGGTCTGAAGGACTGTGGGCGGTTGTCCTAAATTTCATTTCTGAATGCTGCAGTGTCTTCCCTTTCTGAAGTCTGTGTTGCTGTAGCATTGCAACTTCACTGCGTGGGCTGAGTTAATAAGCCCTGCAGAGCTAATGTGCTCTGCTTATCCTTTTTGATGGCTGTGTGCGTTACTAGTGGCTTCTGTTCATTGGATGCTTGTGTGGTAAAGTAACCAAGACTGTTTCCTCTTCTGAATGGAACAGAGTTTTATAATATTCTGAGTAGACTTGATTGATATGATTGGGAAATGACTATTCGCTGTCTCCTCTCATACAGGAATTTAAGGAACATGAAATGAGATGAACACATAGCAGCAATCAAAATGTTACAGCTCATCAGATGTGCTTTGACCAGTCTTGAGACCTTTTAAGTTTGGTCTTAACTCTCCAGCATAGGGGATGTAGATTTTAAAACTTCAGTTAGCTTTATGCATATAGGTAGGTACTTGAGAAGAATGTGAATGTTAGACCACTGGACAAGGTAAGTCTTACTCTGACACGTTAGGACAGTCACTCTAAGATCATTTCCAAGACTCTAGTTAATAAAACTTAGGGAAGTTAGGTAAGATTTCTCCCCTAATAGTGTAGTTCCCTGTGAATGGTCTCTCAGATACAGTCTGATTTCATCCATTGAGATTTTCTTGCAGTATCTGTCAATAAATTAATTTTCTTTTATTTGTATAACATTATTCTTTGCCAGGTTATAGTATTATGTAGTTAAGATTTTAACATTCTTTCTGATTTCTAGGGACATTAAGATCATTCCCAGCTCATGTCTGAGATTAAATCAGTATAGTCAAATTCTGTAATTTCTTGCCGGAATGTTGTGGATGATAAAACTTAAAATTAGCTTGAATATCTGAATACTTTCTCAATAGAAAGATGACTTACCCAGGTGTATCAAGTGTAAAATCTCTAACTTAGGAAGCCCTTGAACCACAAATTGCTGTGGAAGGTCCTACATCTTGTTTTTTCCTAATACTCTTCCCTGGTCTTCTACTATTGGCCTCTGTTGGTGGCCAGTAGTAGATGCTGGGTCAAATTAAATTTTTTGGCATTGTGTTTTTTGCATGTTGCTTCCGAGTTCTGCATTTTCTTTGTTCCTGAGTTCTTTGGTGATTGCCGTTATTCTCTGGACTTGAACTGTAGGTGGTAAGAGATCTATTCTCTTACTACTTTAGTCTTTGTTGTCAAGTGATTCTTAATGGAGCCTAATCAAAAGATGTTTAGTATGGTTCATTTTCTAAAACACTGTTGCTGCAGACCTTTATTGTTAAAACCTTCTATTCATATAATTTAAAATTTATTAGAAACTAGAAATAATAGGCCAAATCAGTACTTTTAACTGCTTCAAAGAAAACAAAAGTGAATTTTTTTTTTACAATTATCTATTTCATTGGTCACCCTAATGCTATTGTTAACCTGTAGAAATAACTGACAAGATTTGCGTAATTAAAATATTTTAATTTATTCTGCATTTGGGCACTGTTCTTGTATGTGTTTATATATAATTGAAATGTAGTACCAAAGCATGTACCATGTTCTGCTCATTTCAGGGGGAGCTGTTTTCCCTCTAAACAGGGTGATGATTGCTTTAGCCAGTATACAAACAAATATTTGTGTTGATCTCATCAACCAGTTTATTTGGAAATTATCCTTAATTAAATCCCAGATGTCTGTATGGTCTTCGAAGTACTTGGACATCATCTCCTAAAATGGATAATCAAGTCCAATTATCAAGGCCTTCCCATCCGTTGTGTAAAAAGTATCATTCGACAGGTAAGATTTGTTAATGTTTTAATTAGTTTTTTCCACCATTGTTAACAGTTTGAAGGTTAGAATGATGATATTTCAACTGAACTCCTACTAATGAATATCTAAGAAAAGATAATTTTATTCGTAATCCCGGGGCGGGGAGGGGGTTTTGCAAGAGCAGCTTCTGGATAGCCTGCAATTCTGCATGCTGGTTTTTGTTTTGTTTTGTTTATAATCAAGATTTCCCACTGCTAAGGGAGTTTCCTGAGCTGCTTTAGAAAATAAAAAGTTGAAGCAATGAGTCTTTTTCATAAAGATAAGGATGTTCATATTCCGCTGCAGTTTTGGTTGACACATCATACTTCTTAATAAAATCTTCTGCAAAATAAAACATCAGAACAGTGGGAAATAATATATTATTATTATAAAACTGATCAAAAATTGTATCTCTGAAAAATAGGTTCTGAAGGAAAAAACTGTTCTTTGAAAAAAAAAAGTCTATCTGTAAGCTTTTGTAGAGTCAGGGTTAACAAGATGAAACAGTTCAGAACATTTCGCTGGTACATGTTCTTTTAAAATATGTTCTTTTTCTACACTATGAAAATCAAATTGCTGAAAGGTGATCTTAAGGAGAAATAGTGTCTCAGCAAGGAAAAATCATATATCTGGTTTTGTATATACTATCAATCTATGTGCAGTTAATATCTAGAAATGATGAATGAAGTATTTTGGCACTTAGGTATTTTGTATTGCCGTTCATCAGCGTTACCTCTATTTTATTAGTAAGTGATCTGTTAAAGTAGTTACTTTCTTTGTAATTATTATTGTATGTCAACTGGTGAATATCAACTTATTGGCTCTTTAATCAGAATTAGCGAAATAACCTGATTGATGTGGTTGTTAGTATACAGTTGAAATTTTAGGTCCATTAATTTCTATACAACTAGGAGGCTCAGATACTAGAAATAAGGAGCTGTTATAATGCAGTGTTCCAGCTGAAATGAGCTGCCTGCTAAGAAATGGGAATGTGTGTATTTGAATTATATGTGCATATAAATATCCACTGTTTTCTGTAAACGTTGTCATTTTTTTGTTTGGAATGTTTTCACTTTGATTGCACCGTTGTCCTGGAGTTTGGCCAAAACCTGAGAAGTTACGGTGTAATTTCTTGATACACTAGGTTCAGCAGCAAAGCCAGGTTTAGGAGCTCCCTGCTTGAGTTTACTCTTACCTCAGTTACCCTGCCTGTTTGTAGAAACAGGCTGTAAGCCAGACCACTGAATGGATCCAAGCTGAAAACAACCCATTTTGGGAAGGAAGGTGAGAACTTCTGAAGCCAGCTTCACAGCATCTTTGCCAACAGGCTCCTGTAACCTAGCAGAGGAGTACTTTCAGGTGGGATCTTCAGGGATGGTGACCACAGTCCAGTGTGAAGTGGGGTCAGCAAGGACAGAGGCCTGAAGGACAGAATTATGGAGAAGGCTCTCAGTGCTTTCTCTGATCGTCATGACTGGGGGACCTGACTCAAATAGCATATACACATGCAGACAGCATGCGGAGCGAAGGGCGGGAATTAGAAATCCATACGCGGTTGCAGAACTATGACCTCATTGTGAGCGCAGAGCTCAGATGCCTGGAGAGCAGCAGTAGCCTGATAAAGGCACTTTAGAAGGGATGGCCAGGGAAGAGGAGTTGAGCTTAAATGTTTGAATCTTTGGTGAAGAATGGGTCAGGGTCAGAGGGGAGAACAACAAGGGTGACTTCATGGTATGTATCCTGCTACAGGCTGCCAATTTCAGAAGTAGATGAGAAACACCTTCCTTAGACAAATGGAATAAGCTGGTTCTTAAGGGGGACTTTTAACCACCTTGATACCTGCTCTGGCAGGACATGTGCAGTCAAGGAAATTTCTGCAGTGTGTTCAGGACAATTCCTCAGCATGGGGTGAGCTGTGTCTCAGCAAGGAGACAAGTTAGAGATGCACCTTGCTGGACTGGTTATAAATAAGGAAGAAATAGTTGAAAATGTGAAGATTGATGGCAAGCTTGGCACGAGGAGTCCTGGTAGACAAGCTGAACGTGAGTCAGTGCTGGGCTTCTGTGATGAAGAAAGCTAACTGTGTAGTAGGCCATATTAGCAAGAGTGTAGGCAGCAGAATCAGGGCTCTGTTTTAGCACTTTGGGACTCTACAGTTTTGGGCTCCAAGTATAAGACATTGGCTTACTGAAGTGAGTCCAGTGAAAGGCCACAAAGAGGATGAGGGGGCTGCAGCATATGATGTACAAGAGGTCTTGGGAGAACTTGTTTGTTCGGTTTTAAGAAGAAAAGGCTGATAAGGGGGGAAACTTTTGATCTCTTCAGCACAGATAGAGAAAATGGAGCCAGACTTCTTTTGTCGATACATAGAGATAGGACAAGAAGCAATGTACATGAGTTACAAGAAGAGAAATTCTGGTTGCATATTAGGAAGATATTCTTTGTAGTGAGGGTGGTCGGGCACTGGATCAGGTTGTCTACAGTGTTACGCAGTGTTACTCAGTCTGCATCTTAGGAGATAGTCAGAAATGAACTGGATAAAGGCTCTGAGCCAGGATGGTCTGATTTTAAGGTTAAATACAGCTTTGAAGCTGGTATGACTTAGACGGGGAGGGTTTGATTGACACAATCTTCCAACCTAAATTACTC
This sequence comes from Morus bassanus, assembly GCA_031468815.1. Taxonomy (NCBI): domain Eukaryota; kingdom Metazoa; phylum Chordata; class Aves; order Suliformes; family Sulidae; genus Morus; species Morus bassanus. Next base: position 70,180,487 of record CM062571.1, read on the forward strand.
TTTGAATGTAAGCAAAGGTAAAAATTCCAAGTAATTCAAACACTTCATACCTGGAAAAAGAGGAACAGATTAGTCCTGAAAGATGAAAAAGGTTTAATTCTTGTGAGGTTGGAATGAACTGTTTGGACTAGTGAGTGGCATTGACTGGTAACACTTCCAGGTTGTTCATCTCATTAAAGATAATACAGATCCTTATTCTTTCTTCTACTCAGCCAAAACTTGTGCTACACATGTTCTAAAACCTTATTTATGAAACTTGAATATGAAACAGTTCAATTATTGCACTGTTGTTACCATACAGCAAACAAAATTGTTTCAGAAAGTACTATAATTCCCTGCTACAATGAAAAGGATTTTTTATGCTATGATTTGGAAAATATTTTTTTCAGTTTTTCAGTACTTTTGAGCATTGGGACAAAATTAGGTTTATTTTAAAATGCAGCTGAGAGTTGAGTTTCTTAATAAGAAATTTCATTTCAGTTTCAAGCAGTGTTTTTCCCTTGGGGTAGAGTTATATGAACTGTTGTGCAAGAGAAGGCCTTGCAGAATTGAAAAAAGGTCTAGTTGCTGCAGTTCCTTTTTTGCAATAGAGATGATTGGAATTGTCCATTTATTTAATTCTGGAATCCTTACTTTGGGTTGTAAAATGTATAGCATCAATCTCTTGAGAGGGTCATGTTCTGAAACTGATGCTGAAACAAGCATTGTGTATTTGATCAATGAAAATTTTCACTTTTGCTTTGATACACAATGTAGTAAATAATCTGTTTAATGGGTCAATATCATGTGGCTCCTTGAATGAAAAAGAAAGAAAAAGAATTGAATATTAATTAGAAACTGCAAATTATGAGTTTCGTTATGTGAAACTAACCATGTGACCTTTACAAGGGAAAAAATACAGCCTTCTAATTTACATTTTTGATTGTAGAACAGGATCTGTTGTAATTTTTCAGAGTCACAATACATTACTCATTTCATTTTTTTTCCTTTTTTAGTGGACAAATAAATAAAAACTAGACTAGGAGTGTTTTCCCTGTTCTCCATCATCTCAGAGCATGTCCATATAGCATACATTTCCTTACTGGTTTAGTGGTATAATGTACTTCCAGTTTTTAGGACGAAGCAGTCTGATCCACATTTTGGGACAGCTAAGAACATTCTAATTATGGTATTCTAGCAGAATGGTCTTTATGGTAACTCATGGAACTGATTTGGATTCTGAAGTAAATTTTTTTTTTCTTTTTTTACCAAAAAGACTCTTCAGCCAAATTAAAGACAAAGCTGTCACCCTAACACCCTTACTTAAAAGGGGGAAAGGCTATCTTTTTATAGTGGGAGATAGCAAATATAGTTTTACATAAATTCCACTTCTGCATATCGCAGTGGAACAGATATTTTTTCTTCTGAATGTTTATGGCTTTCAGTGTACTCTGGAATATTTTTTTTTCTTGGCCTCGGAATTACAGACATTCAATGGTAATTTGTAAAATGGTCTGTAGTGTAGTGGCAGAGGGAAGAGACTATTATAATCCATATTTATGTTGCTATTGCTGTTAATGCCTCTTTTAAAATTTGAAGTCACTTAACCACTAACTACCTTCCCAGTATAAACCAATCTTTCTTTAACATTTCTTACTTTGAGACATACTGTATGTTCTTTCAGTTGCTTTGGCAAGTAGTCAAGCATATTTTGGATCTGCAGGAAAAAAATCCAGATGATCAAGAACACAGCATTTTTTAGGTGTACCATTGGCACTGACGCTGAGTCCTGCTCAAATGAACATACAGTTTTTATATAGGCATATAAAAAAAGCTTTTCAGAACGGTTGCTGTCCTAGTCTAGCTCCAGAAATGGAGAAAGCAGAGCCATGCACTTAAGGTGTTTCTAGGATACTTTAGCCTGAGTGTAAATACTACGTGCATGCTGCTGCTTCTCTTCTCTTGAGCTACCTTGTGTGCTAGGTGGGTGTACCAGTTCTGGTACTAGCTCAGGACTGGGTGGTAGACTAATGTCTTCGTATTCTGTTACTGGTATTTTGAACCAACATGTTTCGATCTTTTTAAAAGTTCACCCTAGATAGTCATGTCTTAAAAGATCCTGAGAGCAAGAAGCTTGCTAATTTATTTATAAAATACCTAGAATGGCAGGATGTTCTTGTAGCTGGAGCTCATGAGTTTGGAGGTCTGTTTCCTGCTGTAGAACATTCTCTAAAAATCGCAAGTCTTTTAAGCGGGGTCAGCTGTGTTTCTGCTTTTTTTCTTCCTTGCTGATATTTTTCTACAATATTTGCTTAGATTATCATAGCAGTAGCTTGATTTACGCTGTTACATTTTTCTGTACTGAATAATTGACTTCCACAGTTTATTATACCTAGGTTTTACCTAAAATACTTGTAAAATCACACAGACTATTGTATTTCTGTTCCAGTCAGAATTTGAGAAATTTTTTCATTGTATAAAAATCATGTTTTAATTTTTGTCCCAGAATGCATTTTTAAGACTTTGGACACGCAGGTTTGATATGAGCTAATGGAGTTTAGCCTGCAGAGGGTATGAAAGACCAGTGGAATAATACATGTGACAAATACAGATAGACAAATCCTTATGTGACATCTTGGTGACATTAAAACCTGATTTAACTATTGGCATTCTAAGGAAAACTGTAGTTAGCATTTCATCCCAACAACACATTTCCCTTTTTGCCTTTTTTTATAATCAATTGTAAGATGGTTATTCACAAACCAGACTTCAGTTATAGTATGTAGTACTTGCAGTGGTTTTTTTCAAATAACTATCTGTTAATCAACGAACCAGTGAGGATCAGCATTTCTGGCTGAGCACTCATCTTCCTTTTTCAAAGGAAGATGTATCAAGTTTTTTTACAAATACACAGATCAACTAAAGAGCCCTTGGGAAATGGAAGTCTGAGAGCAGGTTGCTGTCATCAAGACAATTCAGCCAGCCAGCATCTTACTCATGAAAGTCTCAATAACTGGGTTTATGAGCTAAATAAATTATCCTGTCAGGCCACATACAGACTGCAGGCAATCGGTTGAACATCTCTCTACTACTAATAAATACCTTTAGCTTGGTCTGGGTGATTAAAATAAATTTTTAAAAAATCCTTTTGTAATTAGGTACTTCAAGGTCTAGATTATCTACACAGCAAGTGCAAGATCATTCATACGGATATAAAGCCAGAAAACATTTTGATGTGTGTGGATGATGCCTATGTTCGTAGAATGGCTGCTGAAGCTACCGAGTGGCAGAAAGCTGGTGCTCCTCCCCCCTCTGGTTCAGCAGGTATGATAGTATATTTAAATGCAATGTAGTAAAGTACCATCAATATATTAACGCTAATAATATTTTGTTTAATGAAAATTAACATTTTAAATAATTGCATGTGAAAAATGCATGTTTAGTTAATTCTTATTCATGCTCTGGAAACTATCAGGGAAATGCTTTCTTCTCAGTTTTGCAAGTTCAAGTTTTTAGAGTCCCCAGATACAGAAGAAGATTTATTGGTATAAACTTACTCTCCTCCCGCCCCACAAGGTGTAATGGCTGGGTTTTAGCCGCGCTGGAGCCTTGCATCTCTAATATTGACAATAATAAATAATTTTATCGAAATTATGTGTCTAGTCCCATTACAAGTTCATCAGTGTCCTTGTGAAATTATCTGCCTTCTTTTCAGTTATAACTTATTCTCAGAATGCAATGAGAGGTCTTAAGAGTCCATAGTTTTTCACCCTTGAAAATGGAATTTATTGTACCTCACTGAATTTTTGATAAGCCCTTCTTCCTAGCACTGTGTGTGAAATGTTAAACTTGCCAAGAGTTTAGATAGGAACTGTACATCATGTTTAGCTAGGAGAAACCAAGGTAAAGAAGTTCCCAGCAGTCAGTAAAGACAAACAAGGAGGAAGTGTGGCTTTTCTAGTGATCTTTAGTACCATGTTTGCTATTTATTTTGCAGTTGAGCACATCAGCTACAGCCAGGAGAAATAATAACATTTAAATACCTTTGTAATATTATCAGAAAATGTGTCACAGATTAAAATCTCTGAGGTATAATAAAAATACGTGCTATATCAGGAACAAATACTGTGTCAAAATCCATAAATATTTCACAGTATTATATATGTTAAGATGGAAAATCTTATAAATCATGAGTATAGGTATTTAATTTTACATAATGTGTAATCACATAGCTAAAGACTGTATGTTATTTGTGTGGGAAGTAACTTGATTTCGTTCATGCAGCCTTTATATTGCTTCTTGACATTAAAATAAATATTATTTTAAGGAATATATTGATAGAGTTCTTATCACACTTTGTTCTTAGCAAATTGTAATTAAATCTATGGCTTTCCACACAGGAGCTGAAGATGTGTTTTCTTTACAGCATTTCAAGAACAGGTTCTGCCTAATTTCCGTTTTTAGAGCAGTGATGGTACTCAAGTTTAAGAATCTTTTTGAAAGCCTTGCCCTTTCAGGGGCATAAAAGCAGTTTTTTCACTGAACTACCTGCAGGAGCTGAACCTATAAAAGAAATCTGAAGTCTCAACTGTCTCCGTTTTTTATTTTGCATTGTTAATTGCCATATGCCCGTATGTCTGAAGAAGTTTGTGAGAGATTCTCCTACCCCTTTCAGTTCCTCTTTCTCACTTCCACTTTGCCTCTGTCTCCCATATTTGGTTATTGCTGGTGGTGTTTATTATTGGGGGGTGGAGGTGGGCGGGTGGCTTGTATTGCTGTCCTGTGCATTTTCACAGTTATTGCAGTCTAATCAGACTCAGTTGTTGATGGTATCCTTCTGAGAGATGCTTAGGAAGAGGTCCATGCTGGAGATGCTTTTTCTGTGGTGCTGTGCTTTTTGCCGTAGGCACTTCATGCCACCAATCCTGGCAATCAAACTCCCTTGTTTCAGAATGAGTGCAACACAGTAGTCATCTTTGTTGATATTCCCTGAACTATTTAAAATCTATCTATACCTCTTCAGTCAGCTTACTACATACATTTAATCTGTGACAACTCTGCAGTCATTTAATGTTTTCTGTCCACTCTTTACTAATTCAGACTTTCCTTTCTGACTTTCATTAACTCTCCACCAACCACAACAGAGTGAACAGAAATTGATGTTGTTAGCTCCTTCCAATTCCAGATGCTCTAACGGAGATACCAGATTATTTCAGGCAGCAGGTACTTGTAAAGAGTAAAAAGTCTAGCTTAAAAAAAAAAAAAAACAAAAAAAAAAAAAACAAAACAAAACAAAAAAAAAAAAAAAAACCACTGCCTTATATTTATTTAAGAATATTTTGACATGGTTTCTACTACTTTCTGCTTTTATAGAATTGTTTTTGTAAAAATATATCTTTAATTTTTTTTTCTTTTTAGTGAGTACAGCTCCACAACAAAAGCCTGTAAGTATTGTTATATAATTCAAATTAACCATCTTATTTTCTGTGGTTTTTTAGGTATTAGTAGCTATTAAACTGTTGGTAGTCTGTACACTTTTTAAAAGTTTCCTTTGATTAAAGCTTTTATCTTTCAAAGAACACTTTCCTCTTAATGTCTTTGGCCTTACCAGTTTTAAGCACTATTTCTCTGATGGAAACTCTCATAGACTTAAAATTCTATAGCTATGTCAAAGAAAGTTAAGCGTTGCCATTTTTGTGTCTCAAGGAATAATCCGTTCCATTCAAATCCTGACAAAAATGGGTGCATGCGCGAAATATCATGCATTGCAGATAGCTTAAGGACTTCAAGGCCTTAATCATCAAGGCCTTAAAGGAGAGGCTTTTTTATGAGGTTTGAAAGATCTTTTTGCCATATGTATGTAGCAAATAACCACTGATAATACAGCTGGTTAGAAATATCTAAGGTTGAACTTGCTTTTTTACGTCTGTGTGTACGGAACGTATATAATCTCAGTGGGCATGCAACATGGATGAAGGTTAATAGGACTGTCAAATTAACTGTCTTGTTTTGACTGTCCCATAGCTTCTTTTGAAGATAACAGGACTTACAGATAAACCTTTGAGAAAATAGTATTTCCCTTTGTTCCTTTTACTTTATTTTTTCATTATATGAGGATTTCTTACTGTGATATCTAAACAATCAATGAAAACTGGATAGATCTCATTTATCAGATAGTAAAAACAGAAGTCAGAATTCAGTTAAAATATAAGAAAGTGTTTCAGTCCTAGCTCAGATGTGTTAATTTCTCTTTTCCTTGTTACTGTACCTGAGTTTTTCAATCCTTATGTTATATAAAATGTGAAACTTTTCATAATGACCATCTGTTGTTTGTGATTCATATGTTTTGGGACAGAAATGAATAACAAAAATGCTTTCCTTTCATAGGGAAGTAGCTGAAAAACACAGGATTTATTTAAAATTCTTTACCGTTTTCAATTTCTTTGGCTTTCTCATATCATTTTTCTCAGCATGCTTTTGCTGGTCATTACTTGCCTTGTACAGAGAGAGAAATCATGTATAAAATTTACATATAAATAACTAGATATGATAGCAAACTATCTTCCACATACAGTATCATCTGTTAATCGAGATTGAAGTTTAAGGTTATTGTGCCTAGTCAAGATTATAGGATCATAGGAATTTACTATGGCATCTTAGATTTATTTTGCTATTGTATCTAATAAACAACCATGTAAAAACATGTATAACTGTAAAATTTTGAAAACTTTTTTGCTTCATATAACCCTACATCATTCTTGAAGTAAAATGGAAAAAGCAATATATTTACTATATTAATTGCTGTCCAGTATTTTCAAATAAAATGTAATCACACATTTTGTTTTCTTTTGTTTGTATTAATATTTCAGGTTGGAAAAATATCCAAAAACAAAAAGAAAAAACTGAAGAAAAAACAGAAGAGACAAGCTGAGTTGTTAGAAAAACGCCTGCAGGAAATAGAAGAACTAGAGCGAGAAGCCGAAAGGAAAAAAATAGAAGAAAACGTAACCTCAGCTGTACCATCAAATGAACAAGAAGATGAGTACCACCCAGAGGTGAAACTAAAAACAGCTGATATAGAAGAGGTAGTGGATGAAGAACCTGGAAATGATGATGGTTAGTATTACCTGCTTTTATTGATCCTGAATTTACTGTTTCAGCAGGGAAAGTAATTGCAGCATTGCATCTGATGCAATGAACAAAGTCTTCAAACTTTGCTAGATCATTGTTTCATTTTCTCCTGTAGGTAAAACCATAACTACAAAGTCTAAAAAGGAAAAGAAAAGTCAAACCTATTATAGGAGCGAATAAAAAGATCAATAGCAATCTAGCTATTAAATCCCACAGAACAGCACATAGAAAATTCAACTGAACAGTCAGTTGTCATACCACATTAAGTGGCATAACCAAGTATCTTGGTGAGATAGAGGAAAAATAAGATGAATTTGTATTCTGTAACATTTATGTAGTTATAGTCATCCTTACTTTCCCCTTTTCTTGTTACAATGTTTGTTGTAATGATCTATTCAGGTTAATAATAATTGCAGCTTGTTCACGACAATTTTTAAGATGTTTTGTTAAAATTCTTGCTTAGTCCCGGTCATTTGGAGCGTAATTTTTACTGTCCAACTGTGTTCTGGCTTCCCTGGTTTTCTTGTCAACTCTCTCTAACTCTGATAAAAACGTAACTACTGAGACTGTCTGTCATTTCGTTTGGTTTAGTTTTGTTCTGCTCTTACTGTGAATTTTCCTACTTCTGTTTGACACAGATTGAGTTATAGATTTGTAAAACTTGTTTTCAAGACCTCATATATCTTCCCTTCATAACATTCTTCTCTTCTGAATTCTTCCCCCATGAACCACTTCCCATTGTTTATTTTTTCCAACAGCCTTGTTAGTTCTTTTTTTCCACCTTTAATTTAGATTTTTAAGGTTGTTGTGTATTTCAGTGATATTCAGTGTTTCCTTGTTTGATATGTCAGAAGTCAAGTAGTTACTGAAGAGTTAAAAATTATGAATGCCTAATTTCAAATGGTATATTCATATATGAACTAATGTGTTGCTCGTTGAAATTTTTCAGGTGAAGCAGATGATCAGGATGAAAAAGAAGACACAGAGAAAGAAAACACTGAAAAAGATGATGACGTTGAGCAGGAACTTGTCAACACTGACCCTACAGACCCTAAGTGGATAGAATCCCCCAAAACAAATGGCCATATTGTGAACGGCCCATTCCTATTGGAACAACAGATTGAAGATGAAGATGAGGAAGAGGAAGAATGTCCAAATCCTGAGGAGTATAATCTTGATGAGCCAAATGCAAAAAGTGATTACTCTTACAGCAGCTCCTATGAACAGTTTAACGGTGAATTGCCAAATGGACGTCATAAAATTCCCGAGTCACAGTTCTCTGAATTTTCAGCTTCAGTGTTCTCTGCGGCTCTAGAGTCTGTAGCTTGTGGTTCTGCTGTTTCTGAAGGATCAACTGTAACTGAAAGAGAGGAGAGCAGCCCATCTCATGACAGGAGCAGAACAGTTTCAGCTTCAAGCACTGGGGATTTGCCAAAAAGTAAGTGTTCCTCTTAGTGGCATATATACCATGCTTGAAGTTTCTTGGAGCTGTAGGTGATACCTTATGTGGAATGAGCAGTGGGGTTAAACCTTGTGTGTGTGTGTGATCTGTGTTCAGTAACATATGTACACAGATTTTACTTTTTGTTTGTTTTGGGTGTTTTGGTGAAAATTCATCACCAAGCCTTATGGGTAGGCTGTCACACACTTCTTTCAGTCACACAAAAGGACCTTTTAATAACAGAGAAGAACTCTATCACACCATTTCCCTGACTTTGATTGAACACTAGGTCTAGCACTTCTCAGTGACGTTGACGTTTCACTACCTACAGATGAAGTGTTTTAAATGGTTTTAGTTTCTGGGTTGGTGCCAAACCTACTGATGTCCTGGCCTGCTTCGTGCTTGAGTCTGAAGGGTGCCCACTGAAAAGATGGTGCCTGTGCACCAGCCTCTGCCGTCAGGGAAATCTGTGCAGACTGCTCCCAAATGCTCTCTTTCCTATGCACTCTCCAGACTTGGGGAGGGAGGTGGTATATGGGGTCAGATTAACCATAGCTAGGGTTGGGCTATAGCTGCAGCCCACTACTGGGAACCCTTTTTTCCATTGCTGGCTGATTTAATCTTCATCAACACTGAACATTTTGCTCATTGAATTGTACATCGTGCGAATGCAAAATCTTAATTATTTTAAATTTAATATTCCATCTTAGAAGACTTTTGGCAAAAAGGCAGATCAGATATCTAGAAATGAAGAGGAGGCTTTTAAGTTAGTTTGATCCCAGAGCATTCTGGTGAATTTTGATCTCCTAGGACCAGGTTTCAAGGAAAAGCAAACATATTAGTTTTGAATGGCTTTTAGAAATAGAGTGGGGAAAAAAGCACTTTTGATTTGAGTTGATGGAAGAGTTTTGTCTGGTAGCTTGGGTGTGTATTACATTAAAAAAAAAGAGGCAAATAAGTTGAATAGAAAGGCAGTGGTTAGGTTCAGAAAAAATTGTAATAGTCTCGTTAAAGGCAGTAGCTTAGCTAAGCTTACTTTAAGAAAATTGGATGATTTTTCTTGCATTCAAACCTGGGAGTTTGACAGATGCAGCTTGGAACACAATGCAAAAACATTCTTGTTAAATTCAAACAAATCTACCAACTTAAATTTTAAGAGGAAAGCAGAACTGATTTTTTTAAATTCTTTTTTCCTGCTTTAGAACTTGTTTTCAAGGGTATTAGTTAAGTTATTGTAGATGAAATATTTGCATTGACTGGTCATTCTACACAGGAAATAGAAAAGGAAGTTTATAGTTGCAAGTGAGCATTATTCCCATAGTTAAAGGGCAGAAGGTGGTCATGAGATCATGTAACCTGACTTCTTTTTATAACAAGCCAGTAATATACCATCTGTTAAGCCCAGTAACCTTTAAGCCTTTATGTTTGGCTTAAAACATATTTTCCAAAAAGATACCTCCTCTTGATTTGGACAAATGAACTGATAAAAAAAAATCTAGTGTGGTTGAAGTGTGTTCCACTGGTCAGTACTCAGAATTGTTTCAGAAGAATTGTATCAAGTTTAGATGTGTCTGGCTGCAGCTTCTAGCTATTACTTCTTGTTATATCTTTTCTCACTCATATTAAAAAATTCTGTAATATGCTCTATTTTCATTCATTAATGGTTCTTTTCTGTTTCAAACAGTTCCTCTCTTAACCTTTCAGTAAAACTCAACAAAACGAATTTTTGGTCTCTATAAGGCATGTTGCCAACCCTCAACTTATTATGGCTTTTCTGTATTCAGTGTGATTTTGGACATTTAAATTCTGGCCACCAGAACTGCTCAGATCCAAAACTTTTGCCTATAAATCCTATTTATTGAAGTGAAGTTATAGTGCCAGTGGCTAAATGATAAATATATGGGTTTCAACTTTAATAAAGAAAATATTGAGACACTAAATCTGTAAGTGGATAGAAGAAAATGAGATAGCTTAGGAGAAGATCACCAAGCATGCATCAACATTGTCCCAGATGAAGTTACTAAATTTATATATAGATGTGTTGAAAAATACAAATGAGTGTATTTCTTGGTTTAAGACTTTAGAAGAGCAATTCACACAGTTTATTAGAGTCTGACAGGTAAGGTGATCTGCAGATGGCAAGAAATCTGAAATATAACTGAGTAGAGCTGTATTTCTGGAAAATGTCAAGATCCAGGCTAGTAAGTCTTCCAGTCCATCTCCTCATACTCGGTACTCCCTTAAACAATGTACGGGAAGTTCCTAGGTGCCTGGTAGCTTCTTCCTTTGTGCTGCTGGCCGTATATAAGCAGAAAGCCTCTACTGTTGTTTTCCTGGGGTGATCGGTAAAAATACTCATGCCTCCAGAGAGTAAAGCTAGTTTTGTCATCATGGGAGCAGGTTATCTCCATAGCTGGAGAAACAAACCTGCTTTATTCCTCATTGATGTTACCTCATCAGGAACAATTTACAAACCTTTTGTGCAAAGAAAGAAAGATAGCAAAGTCATATCAGCCATATGACTCACTTCTTTCTCAGAAAGGGGAAAAGCTGAATGTTAATAATGGCATCAAAAATAATGTTGGGTTAAACAGTAATAAAACAGATTAAGGTATTTAGAAGAAAGATACAAAGGTTGCAGGCTGTTGTGTATTTTTTTTAATGGTGCTACTTTTTCGCTCTAACTTCAGTGCCCTTTTCTTATATAAAAGTAAACTTTATTTGTTCCTCTCTGTCTAGGCATTGCCATACATTATTAAGTAACATCATAAGTGTTCCCTTATTAAAAATAAGAAATCAGTGTCATCATATTTCTTACTTTTTCAGGATACTTGCCTCATTCGGTGCAGATACCAGTTTGTGTTCAGTGGATGAGCAGCTATTGAGTTTTTATCTTTTTCAAGTTTTCACTGCGTGACCAAATTGGCCTTAAGATAGATCTATTAATTTTCTCATGACTCTCCTCCTCATTCCAGTGTTTGAATGTTTACTAAGTATACTATCCTGCTGAGACTGTGAGGAGGTGATATTTATCTGTTTTGCGGAACTAGGACACACAAAAGTGAAAATCAGAAATGCTCACTCATTTTGTGCTCGGCTCCCTTGGATGCTTTTTTGAGAGTACTTGCTAAAAAGTACGTTCCTTTTGAATTAACTTTCAGTTGTGAATGATACATGTTTTTCAAATTCAGAATCCAAGGTCTCAGATTCATCTCGGAAAATACAGGACATAAACTTAACGAGTTCCTTAGAAAAACACAAAAGTGTAGGCACTTGCCTATTACCGTGTCAGATCCCTGTTAGAAGAAGTTTGAAGAAAGCTGTTTTCTAATGTCATATTCAGATATCTTACTGATGAGGCTTTTCCCCCCACTTCATTCTGCTTTATTTACTGCAGTCCTTCACCTTCAACAAGACATGTGGGAAGGATTTATTTAACACTATGGGGTTTTTTTTGCCAGGGCTGCTGAATTGAGAAAGGTCCTGTTATTTCTTGAATAATGCATGTGATTGTGTTTACAGAAAAAATTAGCCTGTACTATGCAGCATGCTTGTAAGGGAAGACTAATATTAAGTTTACTAGCTCCTTCTTAAGTGCTGGAGTGCAACTTTATTCTCTCAGTGTATTTTACTTTTATGCCCTATATTGTTGCTTTTTTTAAACTCGAGTCTTGGACTCTGTTCTAGCTTTTTTAGAGGACTGTTTTGTTGAGGTCACTGCCCCTTTTGTCTTCTGCTGTTTAGTCCTGTCTTCTCTTTCCTTCTCTCCCCTGGTGGATCCTGCCAGTTTCTTTTCTGGTGGCCAGTATTTCAGTGCCTTGATGGCCCGTTCAGGCTTGCTATCCCAGCAGTTGAAGATCCTCATCTCATTTCAGTCCCTCCCAACTTGCCATTAGACATGCTGTATTTATTCTGTTTCTCCCATGTCTGGTGTATTTTCCTCTTCCAAGCCTTACGCCAGTTTAACAGATGGATATATCCTCATTGGAGTCCCGAGTGCTTTTTGGATCTTATCTCTTCTCTTGCCACTACTAGCTTTGGGACTAGGAAACTGAGATGAGTTCTCTGCTGCTACGTGATTTGTGATACCTGGTTCTGTCTTCTGTGTTCAGGTCAATCTGCTTTCTTTCCAATGCAATTTAGGAGCTAGCAAGTGGTATGTCAAAGAAAAGCAGCAGTCCTCCAGGGTCATATGTTAGGGTCATCGATGTCCCAAGAGCCTCTGAAGATTGTAGCATTAATTAGATTAAAGTTCTGCCTTTTTAGTCTGAGTCATACTCATTGCAAATAGGACCTACAGAGAACTTTGATTCAATGCTGAATTATCTGTGAAATGGGTGACAGTCCACTAGGCCCTCAAATTAGCTAGGTTTTGGTGAGTTGACTTCCCCTTGGGACAGTTTTTTTTTTTTTAAAAAAGGAAAAATCCAGCCAAATTTTGTTTACCTTACCCAAGAATGGAAGTGCAGAATTTATTTTCTCAGCCAGACTGTTCCAAGAATGTATCTTTCATGTGGCATTCTTGGAGTTTGAATTTTAACATTTTCTGTCTGAATCTGTTCTTGGAAACACATGCACTGTGTTTGCTTAGAAGCTCCTCTGGATATTCTAATAATAGTCATTTGGCAGTTAAAAATGCAAAAAAATTTGCACTTGAAATGTAAGGTAAGAAATCCTATTTATGTTGCTTTAATTTCTCATAACGTTCAGGAAATTATTTTGATGTCTTTAGTATATTACAAAACTGGATAAAGTGTCAAGTAAAAACTTCTTAGAGATAATGAATAGTATGTTCAAAATACTAACTATTCTGCATTTTGCTTGTGTTAGCAAAAACTCGTGCTGCTGACTTACTGGTGAATCCACTGGACCCAAGAAATGCAGATAAAATTAGAGTTAAAATAGCTGACTTGGGGAATGCCTGCTGGGTGGTAAGTATAACTACATAATTTTAGCAATTTAGCCTTCACTGTTTAAAACAGGCCTTTTTGTTGTTCACTTTTTCCATTAATGTGGTTCTTTCTGTTTTAGCATAAACACTTCACAGAAGACATCCAGACAAGACAATATAGATCCATAGAGGTTTTAATAGGAGCAGGTTACAGTACACCTGCTGATATCTGGAGTACAGCATGTATGGTAAGAACAATACAATGTGTATTTTACAAGAATAAACCTCCTAAAACAATTGTTTATTTAGGTTTAAACCTGATGAGGATGGTTCTGGCATTTTGACACAAATACATTATCATAAAGTATGTTGTATCAGATAGTTACTGATGATTTTCCCCCTTTATTTCAGTTTCTCAAGCATTCTTAATCAAAAGGAAGTATTTTGGAGAACATTTCTAATTTTCATTTGATGCATTTTAAACTTGCAGTCAAAAATATGCAAGTTTGGAGGGAAATACCTATATATTTTACATGTCAGTCTAACTGAAATAGTACAACTGCATGTTTCCTTCCCATCTTAGAATCTATGCAACTGTTCACTCTGTTTCCATTTCTTTTTCTTGCATAAAGTAGCAAAACAGTGAAATACTTCAAATTCTTGCCAAGTGCAGTGAAAACATTCATCAGATTAGGCTTGCAAATCACAGCTTTAGATTCTAAACTTTGAAGAGAAGGAATTTAGTTTATTAGTAAAATATGTGGTAACATTCTGTAGAATTAGTGTTAACACGGTAAAACTGAAATTACATATTTTTAGAAATCTTTAAAGAATAGAAGAAGTAAATACTTAATCATCCAACTTTCTGAAACACTTATTCTGTTTGTAGTATCTCTTTGAGGACAAATAAGCTACATGCATCTTCTCATTAAAGGTAGTTTTGGACAGGCATTTAGAAATATCTTTGTCTATTTTAAAAGTGAAAACTTATTCAAATCTTTATATTTTACAAATACATGTCTGAAAAGAGTAAGTGTGTGAGGAGGAGGAGAAGACTCAAATACTAGACACAGTTTGCAGGCGTGGGTGATGAGAAGAATTGCAGAGCTCAGGGGGAGAGGAGGAGGTTGGAAAGGAACATAAAATCCTAAAGATATTATAAGCTCAGCAAGCCATGTGTTGGAAGTAACTAACCCATAAGTAACATTGCAAGTATGTTTTCTCTGGAGTTTAATACTAGCTTTTGCTTTAGTGCACAGAAAAGAACATCCATTTCCAAATTTATGCTTCCTTTTCGGGGCAAAATGTAGAATTTTTCTATTACATTGAGAACAAAGCATAGAAAATATTCCAGTTTTGTTCCTTAATTCTTTGAATGATTCTTCTCTTAACTAACTGCAAAACTAGTATAGAAACTCTTCATTCCTTTTACCTGATATTTTGTAAACCTCACTTGAACTTGATACCTTTTTATGGTATTGAATACCTTATATTCATCTTCCTTTAAGGTTGTACCTACCCCCTGCTAATTTTATATACAGTCTTGTAGCTAAAGCCACATAAAAAAGGCTGAAGTCTATCTAGGATTGTGTTTAAAGAGGGTGGGGTACTTAAGAGCAATATCACACCTAGGGAATATAGTATTCTTACAGCAGTTGAGGTCTTCCAGCCCCTTACACTTTAATTCTTTTCCATGTTATATAAGCATTACTGCTTTCTTCATGCGAGTCCTTTCTCAAACTCAAGGAGGAAAAAAAGCCTCAAGAACCTCTGCCACTAGGGGTATCTTAATTCAGGTTCACAATTATTTGTGAAATTTCAGTATTTTAATGAGAAAAATTATACTTCTGCTTTTTTGCTATGTAAGTTTTAAAGATAGTAAAGCATTTGAGGCAGAAACACTGGAATTCTGTCTTCTGCCACAGACTTTGGTTTTTTGCCCTTAAAAATGCTGTGGAAGTTTTAAAATCTTACAGCACTGACATACAATCATTGAATTTGGTTGTTGTCACTGTATAGTCATGTAAAAAACAGAGGTCAGTCTCTCAAGCTCACCCCAAAAATTCATTGTTTCAAAACCCCTCAGGATCTGCTTTCCTTCCTGTATGGTTGAGAAAATGGGTCAGAGAACTGTGAGTGCTGATCCTGTATCAGATGGAAAACAGCTCTGAGGAAGGCATTGGCTTGAAGACCTTTACAGCTCTTTCTGCAGGGGACTTGTAACAGAGATTATCGGCCAGGGAAATGTTCTGATGTGGAACTGCAAACTCCCAATTAACGTATTTAGGCTGTCTTTGGAAATTATGATTTGATTCTCTCCAATCCCTAAAGCAGCCAAGAACTGTGACAGACCAAAGTGTTTTAATGCCATCGTAGTCCCAGTTGCTTTCTCAAGTTTGAATTCCTTGTTGTACCTAGATGTGGTTCAGAAAATGCCCTTCTAGGTTACCTTGCTCTTGTTTCATATTTAATTCTCTTTATTCAATGATATTTGCTCTTACGTGTGTTTTCAAAAGGACTGTCTGCTGGAGCAGGAGCTGGAGGTGGTGGTTATTTTCAGCCGAAATACAGCTCAGATACCCTGTTAGCCATGTTGTCCACGTTTCTCAAAGGAAAGCAGGGAGACTTCTTTGTCATGTTGCTTTGCTTGGACAACAAGTCTGAAGTCATTAAGGACATTTTTGGAAGCAGTACTATGCGAAATGAGTGGTCCAGCAGTATTGCCATGACTTTTTTTCTAGGCGAGTTTCCATCCTTCCATGCTTTGCCCAGTGTGACAGTACCAAGCACACATGAAGTGGTGTCCTACCAGCTGACTCTCTATTGATTGCATATGGTATTTTGCATTTCCTGCTTGTTTAAAATTGAATAAAAAAGGTTGTCAGTTAAGGGGTAGCTATATGTTATTAAGTGACCTAAGTTTGAGGATGTGTTCAGGTTAGGTAAGTAATTCTTCCGATCATATCCACCTGTCAGAAATACTACATTTGTGAACGGGTAGGAAAGGTGCTGTGTGGCTTTGCAGTGGGAGCTGCGTTACATAATTACAGATCCTGTCCTTCATTCTGATCATGATTTTGACTTTGGATGAGCTTTCTTGTCTCAATTTATCTACTGAATGATAATGCACATATTGCAAAAGTGTGTGCCTAATACGAGTGGTGTGAATTAATGTGAATGCAAGGTATAGTCGGTTAGTATCAAAGCAAAGATGTTATGCTTTTAAAACCCTTGCTCACAGCTGGATCACTGAGCAAGTTCTGAACTGGCACTGAAAGAGGGTTCAAAATACTTTGACCTCATTTGGATGAAGTTGTGTGCAAATACACCTTGTAGATCTGTGTGTACCCACAACTTTCAAATTTGAGATTTCTGACCAGTATTCTCACAGAGACTGATCACAGAATTACAGAACCACAGAATGGTAGGGGTTGGAAGGGACCTCTAGACATCATCTCGTCCAACCCCCCTGCTTGAGCAGGCACACCTAGAGCAGGGGGCACAGGATCGCATTCAGGCGGGTTTGGAATGTCTCCAGGGAAGGAGACCCCACAACCTCTCTGGGCAGCCTGTTCCACTGCTCCGTCACACTCACAGTAAAGAAGGTTTTTCTCATATTCAGGTGGAACTTCCTGTGCTCCAACTTGTGCCCGTTGCCCCTTGTCCTGTCGTTGGGCACCACTGAAAAGAGTCCGGCCCCATCCTCTTGACACCCAACCTTTAGATATTTATAAGCATTGACAAGATCCCCCCTCAGTCTTCTCTTCTCCAGGCTGAAGAGACCCAGGTCTCTCAGCCTTTCCTCATAAGGGACATGCTCCAGTCCCCTGATCATCTTGGTAGCTCTCCGCTGGACTTGCTTGAGCAGTTCCCTGTCCTTTTTGAACTGGGGGCCCCAAAACTGGACACAATATTCCAAATGTGGTCTCATTAGGGCGGAATAGAGGGGGAGGATAACCTCCCTCGACCTGCTGGCCACACTCCTTTTCATGCACCCCAGGATACTGTTGGCCTTCTTGCCCACAAGGGCACAGTGCTGGCTCGTGACCAGCCTGCTGTCCATGTCCACCAGCACTCCCAGGTCCTTCTCAACAGAGCTGCTTTCCAGCAGGCCAGCCCCCAACCTATACCAGTGCATGGGGTTGTTCCTCCCCAGGTGCAGGACCCTACAGTTGCTCTTGTTGAATTCCATGAGGTTCCCCTGGGCCCAGCTCTCCAGCCTGTCCAGGTCTCGTTGGATGGCAGCACAGCCTTCTGGCATATCAGCCACTCCTCCCAGCTCGATATCGTCAGCGAACTTGCTGAGATTACACTCTATCCCTTCATCCAGGTCATTGATGAATATATTGAACAGGACTGGACCCAGCACAGACCCCTGGGGAACACCGCTAGTTACGGGCCTGCAACCAGACTCTGCCCCATTGATCACGACTCTCTGGGCTCTGTTGTTCAGCCAAAATAGAAAAGATTCTTCATCTGTTATATATCCAGTACTGTGTCAGATATTCTAGACAATGTCTTCATTTAAAAAGAATGACAATAAAAGCAGGCCTTTCTTTGAATTAGTTTAGGGTCTGTAGAATTTCCGTGTCAGAGGTTGACTTCCAGATGCGTAGATGAAACACCTCAATCTTTTCATGTGTCCCCTGGCTAGTAGATTTTATGAAGGACTACTTGGAAAGCATGTGACCAGGATTCACCCGAGATCTTAACTTGGTCTTGTCCTTTCTGGATCTCCATTTGAGCCTAAGGTTTTTACTACCTTTTGCTTGCTAATGAAATAATCTTGCTCACTGGGAACAGCATTGATTATGGAAGTAGCAGAGCTACTGTGTATTGGCTTGTATTTATGGCCATAAAGTGTTAAGTCAAGCACAGAGGTTGTGTTGTATTACAGCAGCAGCAGCAGACCTTCTTTCTTCATCATACTATTCGCTCATCAATTTTACTTAATCTTTAGTAATGAGGATAGAGATGATGACGATGATGCTTTTAAACAAAAGTGTCTGATAACAGTGCCCTGAGCATGCAGAGCATCTGTGTTCATGTGTGCACGAGAGCTTTCAGAATACCCCCCTTACGAATCTGGCTTTTGGTACGTTGCAGGTTGTGGCTACATGGAGTGCTCTCCTCAGCTGGGCTCTGCTAATATGGGTTGGCTTTGTCTAGCCACCAACCCCATGTGTTTGATGCTGCTTTCAGGAAAGAATAGTCTTGTTTTATTTGTATTGTTTTTAGTGTGGGAGTAGCCATAGATTCTGATCAGGATTACTTGTGCTGGAAGTGTTCATAAACAGAGCCATGTAAAGACTGTCCAAATAGCATATAATATAACAGTGCAGATGAGGGAGGAATAACTTAGTGCTAATAACCTTACAGTTCTGTTTCTTTTGGTGTTATGTCAGTGAATAAGTAACACTAAGCCAGCAGCCTGTGAGCTGAATCTTCTAATTTTAGATGATTCGGCATGGCCCAGTTCTTGTGCCCCCAAACAGGAAAAGTACCTCTTCAAATCAGATTTAAAGGATCAGAGGGAGTATCCTCAGGCCAGTACCAGTCTTCTGCTCAGGTGATCTGAGTCTCAGAGTCTTTAAGAAAAAGAAAAAAAAAAAAAAGGGCAGGGGAAAAAAGAGGATGATGCATATCTTTGGAGGCTTATAGTCAGTGCGCACACAGTGAAAGAAGTTAGATGCCAACGGGCTTTTCTAGACTATGACAGAGTTGTTTGCTTTTTCTGTGCTTAGGAGAGAATGCAACAAAGTGTAACTTAATTTTTTTTTTTCCCAGTCTTTGGTGTCCTAGGTCTGAGAGATTGTTGCTATCGTTTGCTGGACATGTACAAGTTTTGCTAAGTAAACCGCACAGTGCCCTTTCGTTTTCTTTTAACAATGTGGCCTATTTAAGTGGGATACTCAGCTGCTCTCATGGAAAGCTAGACATGGGGAATCTCTCTCTGCATCTATTAAATTCTAGAAAATTCTGTGTTCCCTTGCTGTACTAAGCCCTATTTTAATTATGCCAACGATGAGGTGGATTTCTCATTTTCAGCCAAAAAAAGGAACAGATGTGGAGCCACCAGTGCCTTTGACAGGATTGAAACCACCCTTGATCGTTTAATTTTATCAGGCAGAATTTCCACATTTGCAGTATTGAGAGGGTTGTTTTCTGTGGAGCAGAAACTGAACGGGCACTGCATGATTTAGCATTTCCTAAATCTCAAAAACCATGGAACACAGTACTCCACTGCTCCTGCCAAGAAATCCTGGCAAGATAAGAGAGTTAGTACTGGCAGAGGGCATCCTTTTGTATTGCTTCTGGAAATGACTGCAAGCACCATGATTCCACTGCTTTTCATTGTTTATGCTCTTTGGATTGGAGACAGGGAAAGCACCTGAAATGATGAGTCTCATCATCTGACTTTTGTTGTTCATCATGTACAGTCTTGTTTGAGGTGTGGGGAAGAGATGACTATGTCACAAGCTGGGACATAGTCAAGACTGTTTTTTACACTTATCTGAGGTGGCTTTTGTGGTGAGTTGTGATTCCTGAAATATCTTCTTTTTATAATAAGAACTAGCAAATAGATCATAGCTGTAGATCGACAGGAAGTCAGAGAAGGAGAAAATTGTACTTGGTGTTTTATCTACTCAAAGAGAATACAAATGATGAAAGAAAATACTGGTGGGGTGAGAGGGAAAGGGGGCAGGCAAATAGCTTTCAAAATGAGGGAGATGCTACTATAAGGCAAGCATGCTTACAGGGGTGGCTTTTATTATGAGCATTTCTATTCATGTGAGAGAACTTGGAGGGACAGAATGAAGAATGAGCAGAAAATAGTAACATGGTGTTAAAATTAAACTTACATGTAAGTGCTTGTAGTTCAGCCCCCAGTTTACTTCTTTGCATGATGTCCTCTAATGTGGGGTGGAGAGGTAACTCTCTGTAACTACTCTTCCTGTGTTGTAAGCAGAGGAAAAAATGTTCATGTCTCCATGGGATCATGAGTATCATCACGCTAGTATGTGTGAGTGGCACATAGCAAAGGTGTGATGACAAGCCTCAGTCTGCACAGAAGCAGTATTTTGAGGAAAAATGGAAAATCAAAAATCTTGTTCAGAGAAGAGAAGAACTTCAAGTCACTATGCACATATTTTTCAGTAGGCAGATACAGTACAAAATGCTGTTATTAATCACTGTACACCCTTTTTGAAGGTGGTGGGTGGACAACCTGAAACATTCAAAAGAAAATGATTTTCCAAAGAAACTGACTTTCCAAAGCAACCACTTGGCATGTGCACGATTCTGAGATCGGAGTACAGCAAATAATAGAAACCTGTTTCCTTTTCAGGCATCCCATGCATGGCTGTGTTTTTGTATATCTGGCCTTTCTTACCAAGCACTAACCATGCAAAATGCCTTTTATATTCTTTCCATTGCCTGGCTCTTCAGAGGGAGACGTCTATAGGAGAATAAACTGTGCGCTGGTATGCATATCTCAAAAAGCTTTTTGCTCTTCTTTCCGTGCTCCCACTTACCTGTGGAACAGCATTCTTAAAACTAAGCCTATTTTTAAAGCAGTCACAATCCTCTCATTCACAGCTGTTCATTTCAGCTGGGGCAGAGAAACTCCGGCCAAGAGCCAGATCTCATCTGTCAAAATAATAATTCTGGCCTACAGCTTGTTGTCCTTTTTCAGCTGGGACTTCATAAGAAGAATTCAGGGGGCCTGATGCAGTCCAAGTGAATTGTTCTTCCACTCCTCTCCCAGACAGCTTTCCCTAGGCATGCATCCATTTTCAATCACCAGATTGAGTGCACAGCTGTCACACAGTGAAAATGTAGCTATTTCCAATTGTGTGATTAGACATGGATCTATAATATAGATATTGATGCCAAGAGTTTAGTGTTGCGGTAGGTTCATATACAATCACATGGCAGGGAAGGAATCATAGCCTCTCCAGAGCCTACAAAAGCAGGGGTATGACCATTTATGTGAAAGGTTCTCCATCTGCAGATGGAGAAAAGCAGTCTAGACTGTTTTTCTGTGATAACCTTAGGAAAGTGATAAGTAGCGATTGCCAGTACAGTCAGTAAGGATGGATGATTGCCTTGGGCTTTTGTGCCATATGTCGAATGTGCTGTATCTCATTTGTTATCTCCATATAATAATTGAAATGCTGATTTCTGTTGAGGTAAATGTCAACATTAAGCAAAAAAGATGATGGTAATTCAAAGTCAGAGTTTCTGTCAAGAAACTAGTTTTTATAAGTGAATACTTTCAAAGGGAAAGTAAGTTAGTAAATATGTTTAATCTGTATTTATAGCATCATAGAAATAATAGCCAAATTTAGGTTGAAAGGCATCTCTAGTAGTCTGCCTCCTGCTTGAAGCAGGCTTAATGTCAAGGTTAGATGAGGTTCCTCAGAGCCTCATCCAGTTGAGGTGTACCTATCTGTCAGGATGGCATTTCCACAGCCTTGCTGAGCCGCCTGTCCCAGTGCTCAGCCAGTCTCGCTGAAGAATTTTTCTTCCTTGTATCCGGTTGGAATTTCCCATCCTGCTGCTCATTTTCTGTTTCCTGTCTTGCAGTCTGTTCTCTGTTGTCCTTTCATTGAGAAGAGTGTTACCTTGGCCTTCTCTGTTACTGCTTTTCAGGCGGTGGAGTGCAGCGATTAAATCTCTCCTCCTCCTTCCTGTCTCCAGCCTGAACAAGCACAGCGCCACCAGCTTCTCCTCCTGCATCCCCTGCTCAGCTCCCTGATGTCTTAGCGGTCCTCCCTGGTCTTTCTCCAGTTTGGCAGGATCTCTTTCATACTGGTGGCCCCAGACTGGTCACAGGTCTGCAGATGCAGGTGTGAGTGCTGAGGAGAGGGGACGTCACTTCCCCCCGAGGGCTGGTAGCATGCTTGTTACGTACAGCCCCCCTTGCTGTTCCCCTTGCTGTCTGTCGGCGTCTCCACCTCCTGATGTTTTATCATGGAGTGTCAGCACCTTAGGAATTGGCGACTGGCTGGTTTTATGTACCTACAGTTGGGTGCAAAGTGCCGATAAGTACTGAAAAATGCTCAGGAAGTCCAAAGCAGCACTGCATTGCCAAAACTGCAGTTCTGAGTACCAGCAGCAGAGAGCGCTTCTTTCAGTGGCACTGACTCAGTAATGGGACTGCACGTGCTTTCTGGTGTACCACACCTTTGGACATCAGCTTAAAGAGCAGAAGAACTCTGACTGATACAATCCAGAGGTGTCATTGTCCTTCTTATGGTTATTTACCTGCTTATTAATACACTTTTAATGCTAATTCTTTTACTTTATGGTAAGAACCTAGGTCAAGGATTTATTCTTCTTTAAACGAGGCCAGTTAATTTCATTTATCTTGTGCTATGTAGCCAGTCCATCCTACAGATATCTAGGAACCTCTTACCTGGTTGCTACAGATGGACGTGTAAGACATTGTCCTGCATGAATTCTAAGAAGTATTATTAGAGCTATTTATTGCAGCACCCAAAAGGCAAGGCTGTCTCTGAGCTGCATCCGAGTCAGAAGTCTCTTTGTTCTCGGTGCAGAGTCCTTTAAGGAGAGTCAGGAAATCAAATGCCTGAGATGATGCGGCTCCAGCCCATGCTGGGCATGGAGTCAAAGCTATACAAATAGGAAAAAAGAAGCAGCAGCAGCGCTTTGAAAAGCTTTAGTTTCTTTTCAGCAAAAGGGTGGTATAAATATCCCAAATCTATGAGAGCTTGCAGCTCTTACTATATACAAACAGATCTAAAATGCAGCGTATCGCAGTGGTGTGCTTACTTCTTGTGCTGCTCTGTGAACAGGTTTTACAGTTTTTCCAATTTAATCATTTTAGCCCCATGCAGACATACTGAGCTATTAATGCTTCATTTTTGGGAACAGAAGCTGTATTCTTTTCGAGTCTACCTTTATGGCTAAATTCAACTGCATTTCCGTTGTTCTCCAGGAATCTGTGTTAAATAGTGATAAGTTTCTTAGTGTCCTCAGAAATCAGCCCCATCAGGATGTGTTCTCCTAGGAAAGCTGGTCCGGCTCTTCCAATAAATATGTTCCCATGAGATACAGAGGGGACGCTTGGGGCTTCTCAGTCTCATCTCAAGAGAATAACAGTATTCTCCATGTTGTGTTTAGAGATCCTTACCAGTGATCTTGTCTGGCTACTCTAAAAATTTCTTCAGTTTAAATACCTGGTAATTTATTAAGTCCTTGAGATTTTTTTAAGCTGTAAAATGAAAACTCTCAATCTTGAGCTTGAGAGTAGAATATGAAAAAAAGTGAGTGACTGTTTATTAGTGATAGTGACTTTAGAAATTAAATGCCTGTTCGTAGGATCAACAGAAATGTCGACAAGGGGCATTTTTGCTTTCTTGGCTGCTGTGTGTGATTGCAATGAATTACTTTGGCTATAGCCCACTTGGATGACACTACAGTTCACAGCTTGAAAGAGCGAAATGCCTATAAATAGGCGAAATTTACAGGTGATTTAACTCCAGATTATGAATTGGAACAGAAGAGTGTATATTTTCAGGAGACAAATATTTTGTAGTAAATGTTCTAACAGAGTGAAATCCCTTCCTAGAACTGTGCCAGGAAGTTCTGCCTGATTTTTGGAATGATTTTCTGGATCAGATGTTTTCTCTGGTCTTGGAGACGGAAATAGTTTGATGTTTAAACCACCTGGAAAGAATTAGATTCCTGTGGCTGCTTGGGTAATTAGTGATCCAGAGCAGAAAGAGAATAGCTTAACAAATTAGGCTAGATGAATCCATGTTTGCACACAAGTATGGGCTCTCCGGTTACTTCAGCGCTTTGCGGCTTTTAATATGCATTGCCCCAATGAAAGAGAATCTCAGTCTTTTCCTGACCTAGGAGGAGGTTAGCATCCCATCGAAGCACTGCGATGGCCTGAAGGGATCAGTCATCAAGGTGTCTGTTCTGGATTCCTTCATCAATGTCAGTCTTGGTATTTTACCCCCTGATTGCAGTATTTACGTTGATGACTTCTGATTCAACAAAAATACCTTTTTAAAAACTGTCCTAGATTTAGAGTCATCAAGGAAGCTCACCCCATTTGCTAATTTCAAGTGCTTAATTATAGTTATAAATGGATTTTATTTCTGATTCAGACTTTATTATTTCAGTCCCCAACATGGAATCTCTGACAGGTAATTAGTCTTCAGATACAAGTGTAGCTCTTTATTATGTATTTAGAAATATCTCTCTCTCAGCTTCATTAACTTACACATATTTAACATGGTCAGTGGACAACACATTAGTATATAAAAACATGTTTAACGTCAGCTTACGCTGATACCCCCTTCACAGCCCCATGCAGCCGATCTGTTCAGAATCGCTTCCTCCGCAGCCCGATGCTGTTGGCTGCCTCCCGCTGGTGCTTGGAGGACCAGTGCTGAGCTTTGCAACACAACCGAAACACTCCCTGGTCAGCTGGTGGAGCCCCAGGGGTGCTGGTTGGGGAGGGACTGCAGTTCCACACTCCTTGTCCGTCTCCTTCGTTCATCCTCGTTGAGTACGTGGAAACAGCTGGGGTTTGGGCGTGCTGCCATTGCCAGCCCTCCAGCCTCTTGTACTGAGGGGTGTGCTCGGGGCTGGACGCGGGGCTCTCTCCGGAGCCTGGGGTCACGCTGTCGTTGCGCTGCAGGAATGATGGTCCCCAGGTAAGTGGCCTTTCCTCAGTCTCGGATCCAGCTGTAGGCCTTGAGCTTTGAATGTTAATTCCCTCTTGGTTCTGAGACAGCTGTGATGTTTTGCTGACATCTGAAGATGAAAAACATTATTTCTCAAATACCTATAAATATGTCTGTTATGTTATAGGCTTTTGAGCTAGCAACTGGAGATTATTTGTTTGAACCACACTCTGGTGAAGACTATTCCAGGGATGAAGGTATGACTCTCTTGAGATATTCTGTCAGTTTCTATGTATTTTCACACTCCTCTTCTTAAATTTCCAGTGAGCTTACAGTGGGGTTAAGTTTTGTATTTGAGTGAACTGTTCATATACATTGTTTTCAGAATATAAATACGATCTTTTTCTTTTTAGTTTTAAGTTCCATCACTAGCAATGGGTGGGCAAAAACTCCCTTCTGCAGATACTCATCTACTTAACAACTGCCTGAAGGAATTAAACTGCCCTTCTTGTAAGATTGCATATGTGTGGAAACCTGATTGAGAATAACAACATTGTAGTTTAGAAAAGAAACGACAAATTTGAACTTTATAGTATTTTCTCTTTAAAGAGTGACACTGCAATAATGTTTACATTGTGTATTTCTATTTGAATTAGGCAATTACTAATTTTTTTTAAATCAGAATTAACTCCTGCTTCCATCTGTATACCTGTCCATTTTCATGCTTGTTTGCTTGTAAATGCTCTTTGCAGTGGTAATGTGGGCATCATTCATTGTTCCTAAATGCTACTAATGATGCCAGAGCTCTGCTGATCCTGGAAACCTCTGCATGGATTTGCTGCAGACATTGTTGATTTGAAACTATTTCTGATTTTTTACTAATTCCAGTTTCTTTCCTCTTCTTTTTTATCCCATCCTTTCCCTGCCCCTTCCACTCCCGTATCCTTTTTTTCTCTCCCTCATAGACCACATAGCACACATCATAGAGCTGCTAGGCAATATCCCAAGGCACTTTGCTCTATCTGGAAAATATTCTCGGGAATTCTTCAATCGCAGAGGTAGTACCTCTTCTTTTTGAAAGGTGCCGTGATGCAGACAGAAGTGGAATTGCTGTTGCTGGTTGTAGCATGTCCCACTGAGGAGCATTTCCTGAAATCACACAACAAAATTTTCTTTTTGCAAAACAAAATGCTCAGGAATCTGTGACAAAATTATTTTTTTTTGTTACCTGAACGTTCTGAAAAATACCTATTGGTACATTTTAAATTACACAGCAGAATGTTGGTAGCAGCTGATACTCAAATGTTGTTTTGAGGAGGAACTTTTGCTGAAAGCATCTTTCCAAATCAGCCACTGAGCAGTGCGCACGTGTCTTTTTTTACCAGGATCAATCTATTTCTGTCTGTACCGGGCCAGTGTTAGTGTGTGCATGCAATGTACTGATTAAACTGTTGTATGTTTCTGTTTTGCTGGCAATGTTCTCCAATGCAGACCACATAGCATTGATCATTGAACTGCTGGGAAAAATCCCTCGAAAATACGCTATGTTGGGGAAATATTCCAAGGAGTTTTTCACCAAAAAAGGTAACGGTATTTATGCAACACTAATTTAAAGCATAATACTATCCAAAAGGAGAATATTTTCATTTATGGGTACTGAAGAAGTAGATCCGTTTAAATGGAGAGCTCTTCTTAAAGAAGAATTTTGGTGTAAACTTGGCTTTCTGAGAAAAGCCACAATTTGCAGTACTCATTTCAGTAGTTCATTTAAAATTCATTTTGGGATGTACTCAACAAAGTGTGGATGTTAACAAATGTCTGTGTGACTCTGTTGTCCAGTGTTCATGTAAATGCAAGGAATCAAGTTATGCATAGCGTGTAACGTGATGGAGAATCATCTGTCAACTACTTTGGATCATATACAGTGGTCCAGCAGATGCTACTGAAAGGACTGACCGAGGTGGGAAGGGAATAGCTGGGTGATGGACACGCAGCTGTGTGCAGTCAGTCAGTCAGTCCTCACGCTCTCCTAACCTCCCTGAAGAGAGCGCGTGCAGGACATCGCACTGTGATAGTGTGATGGAGAAAGCCGCTCTGCGGCGCACCATGCTGCCTCACTTCAAGCGCTCCGGGTTACCAGAACGCCTGCGCGCCACCACCGTAGGCGGTGACTTAGCTATGTTTGGTGTTGTACAGAAGTGCAGCCCCTCTAAAATTAAAACCCTTGTCGGTTGCTGCAAGAAAGTAATTAATCTGAGCAAACGCACTGGGCCTTACGGTTCTTTTATCTTTCTATGCTTTGTCTTTGCTCAGGCTGCTCTTTGAGACAGGTTTTTGACATGTGAGGGAATGTGGTGATGCTTCAAGTGTTTTTGTCCCCTCCACGTATGAGACAGCGCTCTGTCGTATCGAGGGACAGGGTATGTCAGGAGCGTCCCATTACATGGTGGGGGAACACCTGGGGCCGCCGACTGCAGCTGGTGAGCGTGCTTTCCTGCTGCACAATGCCGCGGCTTCCCTCCTGCCCGTGACTCCACGTGCCGGAGTGCACAGCTTGTCGGCACAGCCAGCGCCGCCGACCAGCTGCGCTGGGCACGTGGGGTGCCGGGGGCACCGAGGCGGCGGTGCTGTGCTGTAAGGGGTTGGGGTCACGGGGCAGGAGACAATCCAGTGATTCTTCGTCCCCTTGCATGAGAGCCGCCCCTTCTGTGCGTGGATATTTCTGGTACGGCAGGGACCTCTGCATGCCATCACTGCCTTAAGGAGGACGTAATGGCGTTAAACGCAGTGTGAAGAAGGGCAACAGTGATGATCGAGGAGACAGACCAACTGCCGTGTGGGGGAGTCTAAAATGCCTGGGGCTTTTTGGTGTGGAGGGGAGAAGGTTGATGGAGGAATAACAAAGGTTTACAAAATGGGAAGGCAGCAGATAAGCTGAAAGCAGAGCTGTTGTTCATCAGCACCCACCATCTGAGAGCTGGGGGACACCCAGTGAAACTCGCAGGGGTGGCTTTAAAACAAGCGCTTCCCTACGCAGTGGGCAGTGAGCATCGGCAGCCTGCCGCCGCGGGGCTCAGAGAGAGAGGCTGTATCAGCAGCTCCAAAACAATCTCGGGGCCGACAGGTCTGTAAATGTATAAAGCAGTAAAAGGGCCAGGCAGGAGGAGGAGGTACTGCCAGCCTCTCTGGTGCCCCCAGGAGGGATTTGCGTTTGATGGGCTGGCAGAGAATGATCGGCTTCATAGTTGGCCAGCAAGCCGCTGCATTTTGTACTCATCTGCTTGTGGCCTGAGCACATCAGAGGCCATGCAGCACAGGCCTGAAGCTCTTCTGAAAACTTCATGCTGTGGGCTAAAGGTGGGCTTAGGAATCTAACTACAGGCTGCTGTTTTGAAAACAACAGCCTTGGGTTAAAAATCAAGAAATCACAATTTGGGTGTTGGTTCTGTCCATGAACAAGTTCAACTTCAGAGAGAAGCTTTAAGAGTTTGATTTGTTCCACTGTAGTCACAGACATGAAAGGAAAGGTGTTATCAACTAAGGAGTTTACAGGATTGAGTCCCCCCTTCTCAGTAATTGCCTGAAGAAGTTTGTGACATTCAAATAGGAGGGTGCATTTAAAAAAGGAAAAGCATTTATAAGTTACTTCTTAGTCACTTTAACACAAATGCTCATACTTTTTGTAGGGTCTTGTATTGATTGAGCCCAGTAATAACTCAATGAGCCCTTTTCTCCAGGGCCTTCATGGAAGCAATTTTTTCTGTAAAAATGATTAACATGTTTTGGCACTAAAACTTAAAACCCTTTCGTTTTTTCTAGACCGTGGTCCCTTTTATTTCTCTTCTTGTACTTGGTAGGCATGTTTCCTCATGAGCTAAACCTGTGCAAGGTGCTGGCTAGGTACTGGCTTTGCCTGTTGGAAGTTGTACCAAGGAAAAGCACTGCTGCTTATTTAACGTCCTGGAAGGGAAGGAGAGGGCTCTTGTCCACCTCCCTCACAGCCATTTACTGTACTGTGGGGCCTTACCAGCAGTTCTTGCGTTAGTTCTCAGGAGCATGTCCTCAAAATATCCAGTAGCAGATTACAGGTACTTAAAGAGGTGGCTGGTGTCATAGCGAGACCTCTCAATGATTTCTTCAATGCACTTGGGAATCTGGAGAGGTCCCAGTTTCCTGGAAGCTGGCAAACATTGTCCCAGTCTTCAAGAAGGGCAACAGGGATGACCCCGGTAACTACAGGCCTGTCAATCTCACTTCTGTGCCTGGCAAAATTATGGAGAAGATTATTCTGGGAGTTATTGAAAAACACCTGAAAGACAATGCAGTCATTGGTCCCAGCCAGCAGGGGTTCATGAGGGGAAAGTCTTGTTTAGCAAACTTAATTTCCTTCTATGACAAGGTTACACACCTAGTTGACCAAGGGAAGCCAGTCGATGTAATCTTCTTGGATTTCAGTAAAGCTTGCGATACTGTCTCTCACAGTATCCTCCTGGACAAAATGTCCAGCATACAGCTGGATAAACATGTAATGCAGTGGGTGAGCAATGGGTCGGGCTCAAAGGGTCATAGTAAATGGGGTTACGTTGGGCTGGCGGCCAGTCACTAGCGGGGTTCTGCAGGGATCCATCTTGGGGCCAGTACTTTTTAATGTCTTCATAAATGACTTGGCTGCAGGACTGGAAGGAATACTAATTAAGTTTGCTGGTGACACAAAATTGTGGGGAGCTGTTGACACTCTCAAGGTCAGAGAGGCCCTGCAGAGAGATCTGGACAGACCAGAGAGCTGGGCAATCACCAGCCGTATGAAGTTTAACAAGGGCAAGTGCCGGATTTTGCGCCAGGGGCACGGCAACCCTGTATGTACATACAGACTGGGGAATGAGAGGCTGGAGAACAGCCCTGCGGAGAGGGATCTGGGGGCTCTGGTCAACGGCAAGTTGAACATGAGCCAACAGTGTGCCCTGGCAGCCAAGAGGGCCAACCGTGCCCTGGGGTGCATCAAGCACTGCACTGCAGCCACTCGAGGGAGGCGATTGTCCCGCTCTGCTCTGTGCTGGGGCGGCCTCACCACGAGTGCTGTGTGCGGTTTTGGGCACCGCAGTACATCAAGGATACAAAGCTATGAGAGAGTGTCCAGAGGAGGGCCACAAAGCTGGTGAAGGGCTTAGAGGGGAAACCGCATGAGGAGTGGCTAAAGTCACTTGGTTTGTTCAGCCTGGAGAAGAGGAGACTGAGGGGAGACCTCGTGGTGGTCTGCAGCTTCCTCACAAGGGGAGGAGGAGGGGCAGGCGCGGATCTCTTCTCTCTGGTGACCAATGATAGGACCCGAGGGAATGGCAGGAAGATGTGCGAGGGGAGGTTTAGGTTGGGTATTAGGAAAAGGTTCTTCACCCAGAGGGTGGTGGAGCACTGGGACAGGCTCCCCAGGAAGGCAGCCATGGTACCAAGCCTGGCGATATTCAAGAAGCACTTGGACACATGGTGTGAATTTGGGGTTGTCCTGTGCAGGGACAGGAGTTGGACTCGATGATCCTTGTGGGTCTCTTCCAACTCGGGACGTTCTATGATTCTATATCCCACTGCTGCTTCCCCAGTTCTTCACATCATCCGCTTCTTACTGTTCAATAATCCATCCTCCTCTTGCCTGGTGACACAAATCTGTCTTTGACAAATTTCATAGACTAGCTCTGAGTCTTTTTATTAAAGTCAGCAGAGAAAGCTTTAAATAGCATCTTCCCTCTCACAGGTCTTTCATAAATTTCTTTAATAATTTCCTTCTGACTTACCATTTCATTTTTCAGAAGGTTCGTTGCTGCCTCTGCTTTGGCCTCAGGGGTTTTACAGTTCTGACAACTCTGTTGTCCTCTCTGGATATTTCCTGTGTGCTTCACTATCAAAAATCTAAAGAGTGAGCTTCTGTTAGGAAGTTTTCACTCTCTGTTCACTTGCACATTTTTAGCATTTCTTTGAAAATTCATTTTAATGCCCTGAATACTGATGGTGTGGGCCTGTGCTTTTAATTTCTCCCTTAAATATAGGTACTGTCTTGCTGTCCTCCAGCTACATGGTAACAAACCTCATGAACTAGATGAAAACATGTTTCCAGACACCTCCATTTCCTGTGCTGCTCTCCAGCGCTTTAGGATGGAAATGAGATGGACCCACCACATCAAAATAAATTCTCTGAGTTTTTCGTCCACCTCAGTTGTGTTCATTGCCTTTTACTTACCCTGTTTTGAGTCTATGGTCAGCATCGTGATCTTTATTGAAAACTGAAGCACTAGTTTAATTCCTGGCCCCCTCATAGATAATTTTTACTGTATCCCGTCGTCTTAAAAGCTTTTACAATCTTCACGGAATTTCTTGTGGAAGACTTCAACTCGTAGTGCTAAAATAGTTTGTTCCTCAGCAGAAAAACACTGCAGACTGTTGTGCTGCCCAGGGCATGCTGATCTTAGCTTGGGTGTGTCAACCTCCGCTTTACAGAATAAGAAGAGTATTGAAACAGCACGAACTCAGCTTCCACAGCGACACCAGGAGCCTCATCTTGCAATCTTACTTTACACAACCTGAGGGAGGAAAGACGCCTAAAACTACATAATTTGAACACAAAGGTGAAGATGGTGCTGCGTGGAAATACACACACTCCCCCAGAGTTAGTCTAGTTTGGGAAATGATTATGGCAACCCTTGCAATGAATGCTTGAAGCTGGAGAAGCTATGGACATAGCCTGATTTTTTTTTTTTTTCTCCCTGGCCGTTTTTTGCTTGCAGTCAGTAACGTGTCACTATTTTCTGTCACTTGTTGGCAATACTTGAGTTTGTGTTCTTATTAGGAAGTTTACTACCTGGTCTTGTTGGTAATCGCCAATACATGCTTTTGGAAACCTTCAAAAGGGTAAGATTTTTGGCACTTAAATTTCAGAGTTGCACAAAGATTTTAAAGGGCTGAAAGTGAGCCTGGAAATGACTACGCTTCTCCAAGACCTGCTGTCCTCTCTGCATTCATGCTATGGGTCAGTATGGGCCCAAAGCAGAGCCTTTTTTTGTTTGACTCATGGTACACGCTTGCACTGTAAGGGTACAGACATAAACCAGCAGGATACGCCCCCTGCTTTCATTCCTCACTCTCTCAGCACCCCTCCTACCCTGCGAGATGGAAAGGAAAGAGAACAGTGGGCCAGCTTTGGGCAGCACACCTTGACTTCTGTTACCAGCAGCTCTCTCCTCTTTCTCTTGCGAGTCATCAGCTGTTTGCACACTGGATCTTTTGGGGTCTTTATGGTAGTGCCTGGAGAGATGCTTTTTTAAGTGTTGCACTCTGTCTAGAACCTTCTGCTGTGGCCTGAGGTAGCAGAAGTGTGTTCTGCTGGGCCTGGGGCGGTTTTAATATATTGCATTCAGATGCTCAGAGTCTCAGGGGCAGTCTGAAGGCATGGATTTCTTCTCCTGCCCTCCTCCAGCTTCCAGTATTGCGTGAGAACCCGTCACCCTCCTCAGTAGCCCAGGGGACTTCACAGAATCACCACAGGGATCTCTGAAGTGTTGTTTGTAGCATCACACGGAGACTGTCTGACTCAGATATATGCCTGGGAAGAAGAGAGAGGGCAGTGGAGGAGCCAGGGAGCAGCCAGAGAGTCTTTCTTCCCCATCACGCGAGGTGACCTGTGGATAGACCTGGATAATATTGCTGGTTTGAATGGCAGAAGGGTTCTTGCCTCCTCCGAAACGTTCGGTTTAGTCTGAAACATATTGCCAGGTTGGCTGGATGCCCCGTCTTTGATGGAACTCAAATCCTGCAGCTGCTGCCACCACTTGTGTTGGTGGTGGGTGAAAGGAGATGTAGGCAGCAGCAGGTGCTTCCTTCTCAGGAAGGACTCAGACTGCCTCTTGGGTGTGTTTGCCTGGGAGACGGAGCAGAACCTCCGGGTGCCAAACCTCTGTGCTTGGCTTGGCTTGCGATGAATCGCTGCTCTGCTGCGTTGTCGGCACGTGGCACGTAGCGAGGCGGTGACCTGTGGTGCTGAGACCTCCACCTTACGATTGGAGCGGTTCCTGTGAGATTTGGGTTCGTTGGCTGACTAAGGACAGGCCTGCGGTGTCTTTGCATGAGCGTGCGAGTGAATGAGTGCCTTTGCGTGTGGGAGGCAGAACAAAGACAGCAGGAAAAATCAGGAATGACGCGCACAGCGGAGTCCGGGTGTAACGTCAAGTTTGCTGTAGGAATGATTTCTTGGTTTTGACATCGGATGGACTCGTCTCCTTTGAGGACCTCAAGCAAGCTTGCAGTGTGCTGCCCTTCCTAAATAATGATTCTCAGCCTGGCCAAGGTGCGGTGAATGCAGAGTGGGAGAAAAACAAAACGGGGATTAACAGGTTGCTAACAGGGATAACGAGGTATTTTTCTAATGGCTGTAATATTTCTGTTTGCAGGAGAACTCCGACACATTACCAAGCTGAAACCTTGGAGTCTTTTTGATGTGCTCGTGGAGAAGTATGGTTGGCCTCATGAAGATGCTGCACAGTTTACAGATTTCCTGATCCCCATGCTAGAAATGGTCCCGGAAAAACGTGCTTCAGCTGGAGAATGCCTTAGGCATCCGTGGCTGAATTCTTAGCAGAATCTCCCAGCTGTAAAAAAAAAAGCCAGCAACCACTTTCCAATGCATCGGACCTAAATGGTGACTGTCACAAATTCTTTAGCAGGATCACACGTGAGCTGGCTTCAATCCTCAGACCTTTATTTTGCTTGAGGTACTGTTTGACATTTTGCTTTTTGTGCACTGTGTTCTTGGGGAAGGGTAGTCTTTTTGTCTTCAGCTAGTAGTTTACTCACCCACTTTCTTCAGAAAACACTTAACGTGTCTTTAAGCATTGTTTCTTGTGTTGTGTGGCATTCAGATGTCAGATTTTTGAACAAAGGAAACTTCCCCCCATGTGTTTTGGCAAGTTTTGTAACTATTTATGAAAAAAAAAAATATTTTAGCTGATGCATATTATATAATTTACGAGCGTAAGAAATTTATCAAGTCAGAACTGAGTTACGGCGAGGAATTGTACAATTTTATCTTCTGGCAAAGGGACGTCATTCTTGTATTATAGTGTATGTAAATGCACCCTGTAAATGTTTATTGCCATTTAAATATGGGACCGGGGACTCGATTTCGGAGTGAAGCGACTAAGTTTTAGAGAGCTTTATAGCAAACCAATTGCATGTAGTGGACTTCAAACTGCTTTAAGGAATTG
Organism: Morus bassanus; assembly: GCA_031468815.1. Taxonomy (NCBI): domain Eukaryota; kingdom Metazoa; phylum Chordata; class Aves; order Suliformes; family Sulidae; genus Morus; species Morus bassanus. Next base: position 70,214,840 of record CM062571.1, read on the forward strand.
TGTAAACTTTCTATTCTGTAGCAGTTCCCGTTCATTGGATTTTAAACAAAGTGGCTCTGGTTTACAGGATTTCATTCCCCAAACGGCACTTTAAAGGAAGGCTAGACTTCTTTCTAATAAAGTATGCATTATTATTTAGCACTCCCTTTTAGAACTTTTGCCTATTTTAAGTGCTTTTAAGAAAAGAAAAATAGCAATTTCCCTTACAATGTGATAGTGGAGACATGGTACCATATGGTGTTGCCTTTTTATAAGCACTGTAAGTTGTTAAGAAAAAAAAAAAATTAAAAACTGAGCATGAGAACCACTCTCTGTGTAGAATTACTGATCTTTTATAATAACAGCGTGTGCTTGGAATCAGTTAAGGAAGGATAGAGTTGCAAATATTTACAGTGCGGTGGGTAAGATAATCCAAGAAGCAAGATCATGCTCATTCCATTTATAGCTTTACATGTTTCTAAAACAAATTGCACTAGCTTTATTTTTTCCCATAACTAGACATACGATTACCCCTCGTCAGTTGTACGCAAGGATTACGTGTTTCCTAGGAAAAAAAAAAAAGCTGCATAGGCTGAAGCTTATAGGCAATACAGATTTTAGAATGTACAGTACGGAGGTGTGTTTTGGCCTCTTTTAGAAGTCAGTGGGATGAATGTAAGCTTACTTCTGATCTTCATGTAACTACGGTGCCACTTTTTCTTGACTTTGTCCATATGAAATTTATTCACATGCCTTTGCAATAACTAGATTGTGAGACGATAGCCCCATGCTGTAACAATAACCAGTTGTTTGAGGTGCTTGCAGTTGTCTAATTAAAGTGTTTTGTTTTTTCAGACAGTGTGCTGGTCATTGGAATCTTTGCTAGCCATGCCTCCAACCCTGTGTTTGCTCGAGGTCCCTGTCGCGGGGGGCGGGGGGGCCCGGCCACAGCGAAAAGCTGCTGTCGGTGTTCGTGTGTGAAATAGGTTGCCTGGTGTCAGTCAGAGCACCCTGAAGGGTACGGTGGCACAAGGGCTGTGCCTAAGCGGTCGTCAGGCGAAGCGTGACAGAACCCGAACAGAGCATTTCATACGAGGTGTTTAAGTACTATAAACAAGCAAATGCTTACCGCGTCCCCAGTATGCCGGTGCAGCCACTCATCCAAAAAGACGCTGCAAAGCCACCGCAGAGCGCGATGCACACGTGTGGGTCAGGAGAAACACGTCACCGTGCTGAGGCCCTGCCAGCAGCTGGGTTTCAGGACCGGGTGCCTTCAGCCTCTGCTCCCCAGGCGCTTCTCACGGAAACCGCTTTTAACAGCTGCAGGGACGACACCGGTGAGAGGGACGATGCCACAAGGGACTCGAGAGCTAGAGGTAAAAATTGTGTTCGGCTTCACACCTGGACTAGCCCCCGGGAGTGCCTGGTTGCTGCAGCTAATCAGAACTGTGTCTGGAGCACACAGACAATCCTCGCAGGCGAATGATGTGCCGGTTCAAGCGCAGGCCCAGCCTGGCGCCTGACCTTGCCGCACCAGCAGCGTGGGTGGCGTCCCCGGCGTGGTACCTGTCCCGTTCTCCAGCCCGCTGTGGTGGCGGCAGCTCCGTGCGCTGTGCCAAGGCCTCGCCACGGGCAGGGTGTCCCTTAGGTACCCTCGTGCGTTTGAGATGTCGTCATGACTGACGTGGCAGAGGGTCAGGCCCGCCAGATTTGAACCGGGGGCTGCAGAGGTGATGCGGATTTTTTTTCAAAATGGGCGCCTGAGCAGCAGGACAGGGCCCGTCAGGTTGGTGTTTCTGCTGTTGTTGATGGCCTAATCCTGCCCCGCTGCCTGCTGGTGCAAAACAGAGCGGCTTCCACACGGCAGCTGTTGTGCACAGCCAGCACTTGGTCAGGAAACTATGTCTAGGGTGCTGGTTTTACCAATAAAATTTTTCAATAACTACAGGCAAATTGCAACTTACTTAAAGTAGCCCCTATTTTTTGTCTACATTAAGAAGGATTACCACCTTTTCTGAGTGAGTAGAACAGCCAGTTCCTGTCCTGTCCCATTCCAGGTTTCCTTGCACACTGCTTTGCTTCTCTGGTTCTGAGGTAGAGCCTTTGAGCACAGCCCTGTTACAAGAGCAGAACTTAGGAGCGGTCACTGCTGGGATGCAGCGATGCTGTCACACACCAGCTTCCTGACAGCACCAGCTTAGCGGCTGCTCTTCAGCAGCAGGAGTAAACTGTTTCCTTTACTAAAAGAAAACTGCTCTATAATTGCTCCCACCCGGTACCCCATGTCAGTGCCACTTGCTCAGCTCTCCTTTGCTGAGGGAACCTCGGCAGGGCGGGGCAGGCAGCCATGAGGACACTAGAGGAGGAAAACAGGGACGTACTGCAGCGTGCGGCTGGTACCACGGTCTGCAACCAAGGTCAGAATAACATGTCTGGTAGGGGCAGGGGCACACAACTACTGCGTCTAACGCCTCACTACCCCCTCCTTAACCCATCGGTACCCTGGCTCGAGACCCTGCTGTGCTTGGAGCAATTTTTCCTCAGGTCTAGACTCAGCCGGGGACATAAACCCCTTCCTCCGGCCAGTTCCACATCTGTCTGTGCTACAGCAGTAAAGCCACAGCTGGATGTTGCAGGGAAGGTGGTTCTACAGCTGTAAGGCCTTCCCTGAGGACACACCAACCACCCTTTCAGGACAAGGAGTTAAAACTGACATAGTTGTGATTTATTAACATGAATTAAAATGCCCAACCAGTGCTGCAATGTGACAGTATATTAAAAAAAAATTAAAGTTCATATACTGTACTACTTTCACAAAGATCACACTTTTTTTTGCAAAAGAGACTTATTATATACAATACTATATCAAATGAAAGAAGCTTTAAGCAATTTTACAAGCAAAAGAAATACAGTATTTACAGCACTTGTCAGACATTAGAAACAGTCTATACATTAAATTACATTTTCTGCAAATAACTGATGAAACAAAAAGCCATGTCCACACCAAAACTATAAAAATTTGTATTGCATTGTCTTCTATCTCTATGCACACAAAGAACTGTTGACAGAAGAAAATGGAAAAAAAAAATTGTTAGTGCCATCACTTAGCCTGTGTACTTACTTAATTACATATGTATAAAAGTAACATAGAAAACATTCACTAAATGAATTTAACTGCAACAATAAAATTTTAAAGATTATGCAGCATCAAACCTACTGCCAGAAAAAACAGCTGGAATGTTCACTTACAAAATAAAAAGAAATACCTAATACTGGCTTAACAGCACATCTTCAGGAATTTTAAAAAGCAAAAAATGGAAAGAATACAATGAAAGAGCACTGGTGTTCGCTTTTATACAAAGTATCATGTACAAGCTTTAAAAAGTACCTTGAATAGGTACATATGAAATATACACAGTTTATCTTACAGAACATTTTAAAAATGTTTAGAATTAAAGGGACCAGTGTTAATGCCACCCCGAACCATGGTAATTGTTCTGAAAAGTGGGCGGCACCTGTGCTCTGTGAATGGGGATCTGTCCGGGCACCGGGGAGGCCTGCTGCGGCCCCTGCACGCCGTGGGGAAGGGCGACGGAGCCGGGGTGAGGGCAGAACCCCGACGCGGTCGGCGTTGCAATACTGTTTGGTCCTTGAGGTTGGATGTGAGGACCCTGACCAGGGAGCGGGCAATGAGGTCCTGTTCCAGCAGGCTGATGTTGAGGTCCAGGTCCTAACGTCGTGTGATGGGGGGCTTGGGAGGAGTAGGAGGACACACTCGTGTGTGCATTTGAAGGAAAATGGGGGGGTCCTTGGTGAGAGGGGTGGTGTAACCCTTGTGCTGATGCGGGGTGGTGCCCCGAGCCTATAACGTTGGAGGGCGGGGGGGGAGGCGGGGGAGGCGCAGAGTTTACAACATGCTGGTGTTGTGCTTGCAAACCTTGGTGTCCGGGTGAAGGATGGGGAGGTTGGTGGTGGGGGAGAGGACCCGGCGGTGGAGGCGGCGGTGGCAAATGGTGACCAGCAGCTTGAGAATGAATGTGCGATCCAGGAGCTACCGCCACGGCGTGAACCGGACCGACGACGTGTGCTACAGAGTGCTGCTGATGAGTACTTTGCTGCTGTACAAGGTGAGGCCCTGGAGCAGGGGGTGGCGGCGGAGGAGGTGGGGCAGCAGACGCCGACGCCTGGTGATGAATATTGGGGTTCTGAGTGGGCAAGAAGTGCCCCGCAGTTACGTGGTGTCCCGGCACCGCTTGCTGACCCGCAGTGCCAGGAAGTGCTTGATTTGGTCCAGATGAAAAGACAGTCTGTTGGGGTATGCTGCCCTTCAGCTGACTGTAACTCTGAAAGTTTCCAGAGGGCTGCTGGTTTTGATAGTAAGTAGAAGAAGGGGGTGGGGGAGGCGGGGGAGGCGGTGCACTGCTGTTCAAATTTTGTTGGTTAAACTGGCTGTAAGAAGCTGAAGATTGTCCTGAAGTTGTCTGGGTAAAGAGGGGTCCGCTAGCCTGCTGCTGATTACCAGGCTGAAGGGTTGGTGCTGCCGGATAGAAGTTTCGGTGTGTTTCCCTCTGGGGCGTTGCAACTTGAGGTGACTGTGGATGATGAGGTCTGTACGGAGATCCCAGCTGCTGAGAGGGAGGCTTTGGTGAAAGATAACCATGCTGCACGGGCGCGTGAGGGGTAGAGGGCTTCGGAGGATTTTCCACATGAGGCGAAGGGGGGCAATGCAGCTTCAAAGGTGCGGAAGGCAACTTTTGTGAATGTGAAAGTTGCTCAGCAGCAGAACTGCGCAGGTGTGATTGAGATGGATGGTTTTTTGAAAGTGCTTGGACGTTGTTTGTCAGCTGCTTTTGTTGCAGCTCGGATTTTGGATGATTCGCACACTCGGCCTCAGGTGCATTAGCTGCAGTTTCCCAGTGCGAATCTGGTTTTGTGGGCGTTTTCCCAAGCGACTGCGTTGAAACTACAGGACTTGGCGAAGAGGGCTAGAATGAAAGCAAGCGAGTCAGTGCAAAACATTCAAAATATGCAACTACGCATGCATTAGAACGAACAGAACCTCTCAGAATATTGCTCTCTCCCCCTGATGGTGGAAAAAAAGCCTTGAGGCACAGGACATATATTTGGTTTAAGAAAAAGAGCAATAGTAGAAAGCTTAAACTTAGCACAATGCTACTTTTAGCAAGTAGGTATCAGTCATTCTTGAGAATCAAAGACTAGCAAGTGTACTTTGAAGTAGGTAACAGAAATGTGACCCATCAGGTCAAAGTCAGAATCTGTTATTTGTTAAAAGTTTTAGATTTCTGAGTCTGAAAGAAATAATTCCAGACAAGGCCATTTACAGAAACAGCTATTTTTAGAGTGATTTAACATTTTAAAAATGGCATAGTGCAAGCAAACAGACTAAATGTTTCAACCCGAATTATTTCATTTAATACTACACAGGCAGCTAACTCAACAGCTTTCTCCATGTCAGTGCCGCTACTGACAAACAGTGCCAAACCCGGACACGGCCAGAGCAAACTCCTGTTAAGGCGAGAATTACGTAAATCACATTACTACTGTCAGTTCTGACTGCCAGTTCTTCAGCATTCAGCCTGCAGAACTGTGGTGATACTGAATCCACCGTTACAATCTCTTCTGTGTCCACAGAATGCAAGACCATATATAAATAGGTAAAGCTAGTGAAAGAACAGAACACAAACCAACCTTTTAGCACATATGGAGTACCGCAATATTCCCACAAATGTTCACCTATGTTAAATCACCTGACAGGTCAGTTACACACAAACGTGCTCATCTAAGTAGTAAATCATGAGTAACTTTTTTTAAGATAAATCAGAGATGTATGTACGTATTCACCTGCATACTGTAGACCACACACGCAAACACAGATGCACCTGCATACACTGTGCATTACCTTGCTTGCTTTTGACGGACTCTTACAAGTCTTTTGTGAAGGATCTGGGGATGGACATTCAGAAGTAGGCTCTGGATTTTCAGGATCAGGTTCTACAGACAAAGCAGAGATAAATATAAACGTGGGGAAAATCAAGTCTTTTGCAAAGATCGCTAAGCACTTTATATTCGTCTTTAAAAGAGCTATTAAAGTTGTTGTAAGAGACTATTCAATATGTCAAGTGTCATACAAGGTCATCTGCTTACTGACCTTCCATAAATTCAGTGAAAGAAGGGACCTTAAGCTGCAACTGGGAAATGAGATTTGAATGAGATGAAGGTGGAGACTGAACATGAGACGGTGAGCATGGGCTACAGGGTGATTCTCCCCCTACAGATGAAGCAGACCCAAACACAGTGTTAGAATGATTACGGACTACCATGGGGGAACTGGTTAGACTTATCTACCTTCGGCATGGTAAATCAACTCACCGCTGTCCTTGTCTTTCCTATGATCGCTGAGAAGTAAGGCTCGCTGATAACTTCGTTCTCTCACTTGCTCCACAGAGGTTGATGCAGTCCTGGAGGAGAGAAGCACATTTTAAATTTAAGAGGATGTACTCCCACGGACCAGAATTTAGGACAATTGGATGCAAATACTGGGTCAGAGAAAATTTACAGTGTTGACTGCATGTAAGAGCCAAATAACTGGTTGTACCTACGGAATGTGATTTGTTAAGTATTTTGTATCTATTTTCTCCCACTTTAACTATACTGATTTCCTGCAACCACATTACATTACAAGAACTGGTAATTCCTCTTAATATGGAAACAACTGTAGATCTGTGGGGTTTTTTTCCTCTTTTCTAAACAGCTGAAAAGTCAAAAACTATACTTCAAAAAATAAAGGCTGCAGGTACTGCTTTCATATTCTCCATTTGTAGAAAATGGTCTTCTTCCAAAGCTGGAAATAGTCTTTTTTTTTTTTTTTTTTTTTTTTAAAAGGAATTTGCTCTTTTGTAGTGGATCCATACTTGTAAATACTGTACAACCACAAATATATCTCTCTTTAAGCTTCTATGTTTAACCTGCCAGAAAGCGGGTATGAAGTGACAGTCAAATCTCTCTTATGATCAATTACATCTGACAATCACAATCTGATCAAGAACAACATAAACAACAGCACTCTACAAAACTCAGTCTCTCTTTCAGGCAAGAATGTACACCATTACTCTACACCACCATTGTACTAAAGTTTTGGTGCTGTCTGCAGGATTACTGCAAAAACTTACAAATAAATTCTTCCCTGTTGAGCCTGTTTTCCACGTTCTTTGCTTACAATATAGTACAGTAGTTTCTGCACTTAACATTCTCCCTTCAATGGGTTCTGCAAAATCCTTCTGTTCTGGAATAGCTGGAGCATCTGAGCAGAAGGGTGTTCAACTCCTCAGCCCATGTTCATCCCCAACACTGTTAGGCCTTCACTACAGCATAAAGGACATCTGCTGGGTTTATTTTGTGCTAGTAACATTTTGGAGACAGCATCACGACAGTTGACCAGCTACCTTAAGGCTACCGATAATGTAGTGGAAAATGTTGTGCAACCTTTATACAGACTTAAGTCACTGTATCTCAAACCCCTGCACACTGTATCCCTCCCCAGGATTTTTGGTTGTTGGATGCCATGCCAGATACTCCAACAGAACATACGGTCTGCACACAGGGGAGCCATTTAATGATCATAAACAACGATGCAAGTATCACCACACGCTCCCCACCTGAGCAGAAAGAATCGTTAGGCAGACTGCAAGCAGCCCTGCACATTGCACTTAGGCAACAGAAAACACCACAAACACGCTCCAGCCAAATCACTGGAAAGCAGACTTCCTGAAGTCTTCTAGAAGCTTTTGCTAATCAATACAGATTATTCTCCTGTTCCACCCTTCTTCCCTACAATACTTTTGGAAAAGTTTTGAGATTTAACATGAAAAACGTTCTCCTTGGCCCACAAACGAAGGAGTGGAGATACAAGGACGTGAGTGCACAGCCAAGGTCATGCTGAGACTCGGTCTCGAAGCTCTCACAGCCATTATGGCATCCTCTCCATCCCACTGCTGCTCCCTCCTCCACACACCTTGGCAAGCACAGGCAGCCCAACGTGTGCAATGGTGGAAGGAGCACACCTACCCACCGATGCCATTTTCTACAGATTTACAACTGTACTTTACCTACACAATTTTATAATCTACAGAACTAGGCAACTTGTCTTGCTCAAACCAATACCTATTTTGCTCTTAGAAAATAAAAAAGTAAAGCACAATGAAAATAAGTTAACCAGTATCTTATGGGTAATTTTTCATATATTCTAATCTTTATGAAGTATCTGCTATATTTCTGAGGGAAGAGGTAAGACAACTCTTTACTAATCTGACAGAAGGGCTTCCTATCAGTAATCTGCAACTGCACTCTTATCAACAAAAACAAAAGACTTAATACTAAAGTAAATAATTCTCCAGCGCTTTATTCATATAGTTTCATGGCTTACCACTGAACTTCTGGTTCATTCTTCTCGCTGGAAGAAGATTCCTTAATTGCACAGTTGTTGCCAACGTCTTCTGGAGCTGCATTATAAACAGTAGTTGGCAGTGGTAAAGGTAGGCTTGCAGCGGTATCAGTTTGCTCCCCATTTTCACCACTGTTGTTATACCCATCATTAGCACCGTTGCTACTACTTATATTTCCTCCACCAGCAGCATGAGGAGATACAGTAACCAGGGGGAAGTTCTCTGTCTTTGAGCCACTTTTTCTAGCTTCTCGTTGTCTCTTACGGTATTCTAACAAGGATACCTATGGAGAAAACAAACAAAAACACCGCCAAAACAGACATCAGATAATGGAAGTTTACTTGTTTCCTTTCTGACACTTTTGATTAAATGCATTCTTTCAGTACGACATACCATTTACTCGATTCTAAAAGAAAATGGGGATAGATTAATTGAAGATATTTCACCACATCTGCAGTGAAATTACAGAGTACTGAGCAATTAATGACTATAAGAAAAATCTAAAGAAAAGCTTCTGCCAAGAGAAGGAAGTATGCATTTTGCCTCAAGGAGGAAACAGAAGATGATGCAGGTCAGCAAAAGATTTGCTGCTGAAGTCATACTGTTGGTTGAAGCTATGAGGGACTTTACAGCTTTTCTGGAACTGCAGCAGTAGTAAGAGCATACTGATACAGTAAAGCTAATTAAGAGATGTCACATCTGGCTCTGTCCAACTTCCTCGTAAGGAAAACACACCACACTTCTGCTTCATTCCACTGCATAAGTCAAAGGATTCTCTAAGCTCTTCATACATTTTTCTTAACATATAGAAGTCGCAACTTAAACTTTCTTTTCCCAGTTTATTTTGCATTTGTATCTTTATTTTGCATTTGTATCTTTACTGCACTCTAGAAGAGACTGATTAAGAGCATATTTTAATGCTGAATTCCAAGTAAGGTTTATTACCAAAAATGATGATACACGAAGGGAAAAGTGGTTTCTACTTTATGTATATATATGTATATACAATCACTACACAGAAGCTTCTATAGAAAACAGTTTAAATGTTAGTAAGTTACCTTCAGTGAGAAAAATAAGTTTTCAAATGTTTTCACTATGTATCTTTGGGATTTGAAGCAAAAAGCTGAAATACCTTCAGACCCACTTTATTCAGTAAGGAAACTAGTTCAGTGGAAATGACATTTAATGTCTTTATTATTTAAGGTCTTTCCTTTTAGTTATCAGCAACCTACTCTGAACCATATAGCATCCAAGACAAGAAACTGAAGTACAATAATGAAAAAAAATTCACATTTAACTGGCTTAGTCCTCAGCAAAAGCAGACATCCATGTCTACAGAGAGAAAACACGGAAGCCTGCTTCGTTTGCAGTCCTGGGGGGGGGGGGTGGGGGGGGGGGGTTTGTTTGTTTTTAAACAGTTCTACCAATTAAATACTGATCTATATGTTAGGGTAAGAACAGTTAAAACTATTTGATTTTTCATAAAGTTTAGGTTAAGAACTGATCTTGCGTTGAAATAATTTATATTATTTCCACACCACAAGACTGGGATTCCTTGAAGAATATTGCTTTAAAGAAGGCTTAAGTGTTCAGAATGGATGAAATCTGTGCAGTGTGGCCACTACAGAGAGGACTGTATTGAAATGCGATGAACTTGTGAAACGGTGAGAGAAAATAAAGGAGCAAATGAAACGCTGAAATATGGAAAACCCCCCTTTAACAACTGCAAAAGGACATTCATGTCTTATGTGATCCTAGAGAAAGGCTTCTAATATTATCCTACAAAATTCCCAAATTCTCACCACCTTCTTAGGTGAGATTCCCCCCCCAACACTTTTTACACTGTAAAAGGCTGCCTTTCTTCTGTGTCCTTGGAAAGCCTAAAACCCATTATTTCAGGGGTACAGCTACAATTTTCTCTGTTTGTTTCTTCAAACTGAGACTTCTAGACAGGAATCCTGGCAGAGGGGCACGTCAGGCCTAACCACACCTTTTTCATTTAGGGATTCACTGTGTAGCGTAAGCCCTCAGCAGTAACAACCTGGAAGAAGCCTTCTCAGCAAGAGAAAGGGGGGCGGGTTACTGAAGCATTAAGTGCTGCTGGGATTGAAGAAGAAATTAATTTAACCTTCAAAGAAAAATGTGAAGCTACAAAAATTTTGGCTTCTTTTACGGTTTTTTGGCTTTGCCAAAACAGCAGGGCTACGGTAACATGCATGGGACCTATAAAACTCCCAGGGTCAGGACCAGGTAAGAACAGAGCTCCTACTATCTTCCTCCAGTTATGTCTCAGTTTGAAGCAAAGTAAACAAAAAATCCCGTTCTGATGGAGAACTTCTGAAGGAAGAATCATGACTGCTCCCCAGCAGGAGGCCCCCAGAGCACACGGCAGCAGGCGTGTACAAGGGGGTGCAATGGGACCAAAAAAGCCAGAACCCCATTGTGCATGCATGTACGCACAGAATATGCCCCCGACCCTCCTGATCATTACTTCCATAAATAAAATAAATTCCAACTTTCAAACAAGGAAGGTTACTACAGTCTGTTATTAGACAGAATTGGCAACTGGCTGTGCTGGAGACTACTGCCTTCCATGTTTGTCATCCTTTCTGCAAGGAGCAAAGGGAGTCTAATGTGACAGTGAAGTGCAGTCAAAGACAGTCATGCCGGGTAACTTCTAATTCTAGTTTAAGTTGCCCATGACCACACAACTTAGCTACAAGAACTGTTTCACAAGAGTAGCAAAATTTACACTGTGCTTATTTTTCAAACACAGTATTTTATAAAAAAATAAAGTAAGCCAAGAAAAAGATTTCTTGGAACTAAGGATTTCTGTGTAGTGCTAACAGTGAAACCAAGATACCTTAAGTATATAAAAATTGGAATTTTAAAGTCTCAGTATCATAAATCTGTTAGTGCAATTTCTTACAGTAATTCATAACAGATGTTCACAGTATATGATCTCTATGATGCTAGTATATATTCGGTATAATAGAATATTGTAATACTTGGTGGTGGTGGCATAAGCAACCATTGTCAAACCTGAAAAGCAATTATTTATTGCGCAATTCGTTTAAGACTCATATGAAATAAAAGTGAATTTGTACCTATTATTTGGAAAAAAATAAATTTACTAACGGGTGTATGCAGCTTTACTCTTTGCTCTTCATTATTTCCCCTGAATAATGTCTACTACATTGTAGCAACTGAAGATGAGCCATCAGTTGTTTATTATATTATGGTTCTTTCTGTTAGAGAAATCTTATTAGCAGACTACGTAAGACAGACCAAATGATTCTTAAAATTACAACCTTTTTCTTTTGTGGAGGATTCTGAGGTGTGCAATTTCCATCCATCGAGTTGTCATTATTGACAGTCCTTCCAAAGCCAGATGCAATTCCATCTTCTGAAGTACAAAAAACAGATGCTTCCATGAACATGCTTCTAGCATCGTCTTGAATCAGGCACTTTGACTCGCTTATTCTGAATCCACCTCCTACCTCCAACTGATGTGAAGGGGTCAAGTCCCTCAAATTAGAATTCATTGAGAAATTTACACCTGTCCTGTCGGGACTTTTTACCCAGGAAGAATAAATCGTGCCCCGTCCACAATGAGCAGTTTCTAATTGGCTGTTTGAATCAGTCCTATCATGTGTGGGGGCTTCCAGGTTTTTATGCAGTGCACTTTGCTCAATTACTTCGAGTCCCAGCTGGAGGTCTGACACAGATTCCATTTCTCCAGTGCACTGCCGTGTGACATCAGTCCTATTCCTTGGACTGGAATATCCAATAGTCTTTATTTCTTGCAGGCCCATTTCTGTCAGGTTGGAATTTCTGAAAGAATTCAGTGCTAGAATCGATGCTCTGTCATATCCCTGCGTGAAGAAAAAGCACGTCAACTATTTTTCCATGCTGCAAAAAACTGCAACTTTCTGACATTCAGTTGTGCCTTTAAGGGGGATTAAAGGCCTTCCAGTACCATGAATTTATTTATTTTTAAGAGACAGTTCTACAGCCAGATGCTTACTTCTACTATTGCCATGTATTAAGTAAAAGCATTTTAACAAAATGCACTTTAAGCAAAGCCAAAATAAACTTTAAATGCCAGGTTTTATTTATGACTGATAGAGGAAGATAGGGGCTTCAACAGGAGCAATTCCCGGGCCAAGAAGTTACAGAGCACTTGCTTCAATTCAGCATAAAAGGGATCCTCAGTGTCAAAATATTTATTTCAAAAAAAAAAAAAAAGAAAAAAGAAAAAGGAAAAGCTTTTCTGAGACACTTCAGAATTTTAAGACAGTATTAAAACTAGTATTCTGTAGATGGGGGAACAAATAGTCTTAAATTATAGAAACTAACTTTTGTACTTCTTAAAACTGTATTAACCATGAAAAACCCAGCACATATCCATGGCTGGAAGTATCTTTTCTAAACCAACATCTTTTAAGGTTTTCAGGAATCCTTTTTAAATTAGGTGTATTACAAAGCAAAAGTTCCAAAGTAAAACCCCTCTTTTTGAGTCAGATAAACACTGAAATATTCGATTATAGTAGTTCAGAAGTAATCGTTAAATTCAGTTGACAGCTACGATTGTATGCAAAAAATTTTGTGTATTTCAACATTTGTTCAGTTTTTGACTTAAAAAAAACCCAAACATATATGTGCTTAACTCCCAGGGGAGAGCATTTGGATCATTCATTTACATGACTCACCAGAAGTGAAAGTCTCCCTTAGTATAACCTGCCAAATCTTTTTATTGTTATTTTTACCTATTCCTTTTGGGTGCCATTAAGTTTACAGTTCAACACCTTTATGCAAATTTTGTCGTTATCACACCGAATTTGAGCTCCAGGTTCCTGTGGAACATTTCCTCTCCCCGCCCTGCCCGGCCCAAGGGTCCCCGTGGGAGTTCTCTGCCCTCCAGAGCCCAGCAGGACACATCCACGCTCCCCAGGGCTGGGAGCACCCGGGCGCATGCCACCAGCACTTGCTGCACCTGAACTAATCCACCTAAGCCCGTTTACTCCCCTTCTGCTCTGCTCTCTCACTCTGAGCATAATTAGGCTCAAAAACAATTAAGCGATGCTGGTAACAAGGGAAAATGTTAATTTAAATCTAACACTACAGCCTGAAAAGCACAAGTAGTGTTTTCCTGTTCTTATCTATAAATTGCAGTAGCTACTCCTTTCCATGACAGCCATCAGGATTTTTAAGTGACACAGAAAAAGAAAGAAGCCACTTTAAAATAGAAAACAAATAGGTAAAGTGGAAATATACAATAATAAGCAAATGAAACCTGTAGGGAAGCCACCCTTTACATTCAGGAAACTTGCAATGGCTGGCGAAAAGCATTTAACTAAGAACAGTGCAGCCATACAGGTGCAGTCAAGATACCGTCTGCAGTTTTTGGCAAATATCCTTACCTCTTGACTGTAAGCTCGCCTTTTTATTTCTGGGGAACTGTCAGGTGAGGAAATATTCTAAACAAGTAAGAAGAAATTGCAAGTTAATTTCTTTTTTAGCCTGGAGAAACATAACACACCCCTTTGTAGCAGGAGTACAAATACTCATTTACACTAGAATGTCAAAACACGTTTTCTGAACGCACTGAAATTCATTATAAATCTCACCTCAAAGTGCATGGTATTTCCATGTATACATGGAGTTACAGGAGTAACTGGCGAATATATGGGTTTGTAACCATTTCTACAAGCTTCATCTTCTGTTTTTACCCTAGGAGGAGTAGCAAACAATGATGGCTCGGAGGCAGTGGTGTCAGTATGAGTTGGTGTGGCATATGGTGAAGGAGTAGGTGTGGAGGTTTCAGAGAATGCAGACTCCAACAGCTGATACAGTCTTCGTTTTTTTAGTGGTGTGGTCAGATCTGTGTGTTAAAATTAGGAAAAAAAGCTAGAAGAGATCTAGAAATAGTAATCACAGTTGTTTAAGTACTTGATGTAATGAAATCATGAACTCCACATTAAAAAAAAATCAGTAAGATTACAAAAAAAAAAAATCTCTTAAGGGCAGGATTCCTGAAAGATGAACTCTTAATAGCCTGCAAACTTCCTGAAAAATAAACTCTTAACAGCCTACAGATATATCAGTAACTGAAATGTGTGCTAGGATGATGGGAAGAACTGTCTAGGTTTCCAGAAAAGGTAAAGTCAACTTCCATGCATTTTTGAGACTGTTTAGCTAAAAAGTGTAAATTCCAAGTTCAGGATTATACACAAGAATCATCTAATACGCTCCATGTCCTTAGAGAAGCGTGTGTTTAGTTTTTTGCAAGCTCCCATTTTGTACTATGCCTGAAAGATTACACAGCTTCTCCCCTGTGTGCAACGTAGGCCCACTGAATTTAAAAGGAATTCTGAATATATAGAACAGCATGGAAAATGAATTTATAATATAACCTCTTAATATTCATGGTCAAAAACATTAGTGTTTACAGTCAACAAAAGACTATGAGATATGGTGGTTACTTATCTAGTATCAATTACATATCAAAGGAGAAAAAAATCCCAACCATTATGCAACTAAGCATTTCTTTCAAAGTATCAGAAAAGAGTGCGAATAACCCTGGAATTTTCATTAACTCATCACTTTAAAAACCAGAGTCTTCCACATTTAACTATTTTGACATAGCCCTTATGTACTGTATTAGTAAAAGCTTCACCTGTTAAGGAACAGTTCTCATTCAGTAATAAAGGACTTTTATTTTCACCATTGATGGCTGGACTTCTAGATCTCTCTTGCGACAGTGAATTAAATCTATCAATCATTGTTGAATTTTCTTCTTCCAAAGCCTGCTTCAACCAACGCTGCAACAGAACAAGCTCACATCAGTGACGTAACAGTTTTAATGATGAACGCTTCAAAATGCATTACACATGACAGAATTGGTTTGTCAACCAGCTTTTCTCTGCCTGAATTCCTGCTAGCCAATTAAGACTTACTTTTAATCAATATGGGATGGGGAACCATAATGAAGGGAAGCATTACCTTCTTACAAGAGCCAGTAATGTTTTCCACAGGTTCTTTTTTCCTCCTCTTTTCTGAAAGGAATGGTGAAGTAAAACGAATATAGTGCTTTGGAGTTGAATATACATGTGGACTGTAAATGAGACCTGGTAAAGAATTCAGCTGAGTAGCCAGAACTTCAGGGTCAGTAGATATGCGTAGAGGCCGTTCTGATAGACTGTCTGTAGGCTTCCCTGTTTTATCACTCTTTTCACTTAACCATTCACTGACCAAGTGCTGAACAGAGAGAGAGAAAAAAAATTAGTGTTTTGTGTTTTTATCAGTGGCTTTTAGAAATTTTTTAGTCTAGTTATTCACCTAGTCAACCATTAAACAAAGCAGAAAACAGCTAGTTTCCAGGCTGCAAGTTTAAGAATACACAGGGCAAGAATGAGGACAGTTTTAGCGAAGTAATGGGGGCAGCAGAAGGAATCGGTATAGATTCACTCTACGTACCATCATTTTGGGCGTTTTGTTTTTTGGGTTTTGGTGTTGGGGTCTGTGATGTTGGTTGGTTGGGTTTTTTAAACTAGCATTTCGTTCTTTTGTATTTCATTCTCACTGAATGTACTATACAAGTGCTCAGATCAGCTGTACTTATGATGTGAATTTAGTAACAGAATTCCAAGATAAAATTTAAGCTTGTGCCTGAGCACCTTAGCTGAAGGGAAATAGCATAACATTAATAGAACAAAGTTAAGTGAACTCCTCATCGGATTTCCATACTGTCAGGACTGTGCTTCAGTCAACATGTCAGGCAGATGCCTTGAACATTCTTCACTACTGTAGTTGTATTAAATTACAACACATTTACTAAGGCGCACTTGTCAAAAAAAGGTTATTCTCTCCTAGCTCGTTCAGTATTTTTGAAAAATGCGCCAGTGAATTTTAGTTCCTATTAACAGAGAAACTATCCTCCTAAATTTTACAATGGTTCAAATTTAAGGACATGCAAGATTAGCACATTAAATATTATTAATATGATAAGTAAGGCTTTAACACAGTTTATCATAATATAAATAGGTTTGTAAAAGATGAGCAATGTAAATATATCTATTAATTAATTTTTAAAATTCGTTTTTAAATTCATTTTTCTCCTCACTTAGGGTACACTGGGTACAATGCAATGAGACATTTCATAGACATTTATCCTTAATACTATGAAACAGCAATAATGTGCAGTAAAATTCAGACTTCTCGGACATCATCTTTTTTGCTATGCAACATGCAAAAAAGGAAGAAAGATTCTAGTGTCTCCCCTCTGACAAGAATTTAATAGTGATGCAATAAGCAGTGTTACAGGATGACTCAGGTAACTCCCCCCCCAGCAAGTATCTTTGGGGATTTAAGATAAAACCATCTTGAAATTTTTATTGTTCATTTGACAAGAAGTTTCAACCTATGACTTCCTCCCTCTTCCCCTCCACCGAACAAAACTGTCAGAAGAACTTGTAAAGCACGCTGAAAAAAGGTCACTTTTTAATGCAGCCTGCAGGATTTTAAAGCAGAAGTTTTACCACTTTATTCACACTTCCAGATTTAAGATTTTTTTCAAGTGTCTTAAATATTGTGGCATTTCTTCAAGCTTTTTGCAATGTAGTCCAATAAAAAATTTAAAAACAAAGCTCTGAAGAGAGTAAAGAATCTCCCCTCCAAACATGCACATAAATTTTGAGTGTTTAAATCCATTCACTTCAGAACAGACATCTCAGAAGTACTAGAAGTTAATCATTCCCTTTGAGATATTCTGTTTGCTACCATTAAAATACCTTCTAAAGCATATGATGAAGTGATGAACAAAGGAAGGAAAGGCAACTTTTAGCTCCGTTTTTTTTCCTTTTAAATTAACAGCTTTAATTATGTTTTGTTTATGTATATTATTTCAGTCCATTTAGAAAATGCTCCCCTTAAAAACATTCGTTCCAAAATTGTTCTGAAATTTGTTTTGGAAGTCTCTTAAAATCCAAAGTAACTTCTACCAATGGATGTTACACATACCTTTTTTTATTAACTTATTAACAGTGAGCGGCTATGTAATTGTGATTTTTAAAGAAATGAGTCAACATTTTTTCAAAAATCTATATATAGTAGCATAGTAATGCAGCAGTCTAATTTTTTAAAACTCTGTTAAAGTCCATCCTCTTCTCCCCATCCCTTAAAGAGACATACCTTCTTTGTTTTAGGATACTTAGTAGGGCATTTATTAAGTGCTGGAGCTTCCGTTTCCGTAACCATTTCTGTAACAACAGTTTCTGTTTCAGGCTCAGCTACCAGTGCAGCATTCTCAGTTTCATTATGTTGTGAAGTAACTTCCACGTCAGGGGAAGATGGCTGGATATCCGAACACATGCTGACAGTTCTGTGTCGTCTACGCTGTTGACCAATGTGAGTTCTACTTCGTGAGAAGCTTTTTCGCTGTTTCGCTCTATTAACTTTGGCTGGGGTAGGCTTGGTGGCAGTTTCTTCTTTTGCTGGTTCCTGGTACAAAACAGAAGTCTAGTAAATGGATTCCACACACATGTAAAGCTATGTATCTTTCTTAAAACAAAATGTCAGTTCCCCTTCCTTTACAGAAAGCCTCCATCTCGTTTTTATTGTTAGAACTAAAATACTTCAGAGATAATATTTCTATCCTTCTTCTAGGCAAACTACAACATTTCCTATATTTTTCTCCAAGCACTTGATATATCATTGGCAAAGTATTCACACACACCAGCCACTAGTCAGATCACCACAGATTTGTGTAAGAACTGCCGTACCACATTCATTCATCCCTAAGCTAGAAATCAGCTGCTTAAATCATGATGTCTTTCAGTTCAATATCCTTTTTGTAATTTTTAGTTTACTAAGTGTTTAGCATTGTCACAAAAGGTACTTGTCAGCATGACATACTATCCAGGGAACAACCTCAACTGAGAATCTGTAGGAGTATTTGCAAGGTAAAAAAGCATACTAGCATTCAGCAACAATATAGTAAGAAATTGTTTATGAAACATTAACTATCATCTGCAAGAACTCAGAACAAACTATGCCTTAGTAATTCCTTCCCTTTAAAAAGAAAAGATTATATATAATATGTTCCTGAATAATCCACTAAAGCAGCAAATTGTTCTACACTGGTTATAGAGGGTACCTAAGGAAAGCCACCTCCTGTGGCTCAAGTCAGCATCCGTAAACGCCTCCCATCCTGAACTTCAAAGAGAGACCAAATTACACAGCTGGGCTGTGTGTGTGGACATTTGCATAAACTAACGTAACTGAAATTCCTCGTGAACAAATTCTATACATATTTTCTTGGGGAAAAAAAAAATCAGGAGGTAACAAAATATTAAGTCAAAGAACTATATAGGATTTGGTCAAATATATTTGAATTCCGAGGAAAAGGAAGTATTTCATACATCTTAAAGTGCAGCTCGACATCCAAACTGATAAAATATGCCATGTTAAAAACTAGCCTTAAAAAAAAGTTCCATAGAGCTACCTGGATAAATTCAGCATCATTGAGAATCTGTGCTTCCTTGCATTCTGATTTAACCTCAGTTTTTGCTGTGCTGATTCTTTCCAAAGCCTGTTCTCTTCTTTTTTCTCTTTTTTCTAGTCTGGCAAAAGCTTGCAGGATAGCTTCCATTTTCCGTTCTTCTCTTGTCTAATGGATTTAATAATAATCATGATCAAGTTTCAGTCATAATCCTTTGCATATGTAAATACATAAATAATTTGTTTTTCAAGTACTTCAGAACACATTCACTGCGTGTTGACATGCAGATCAATTTCAGCGAAAGCTCAGAGGAAAGGGAGATGTTACATGACTGCAATTATTACAGACTTCTGAAGAAAGGCTTGCATTCATATTAACCCTGACAAACAAGAAGAGGGTCCTGCTTTGGATTTAAGAACTTGCTAAAAACAGTGATTTACTAGTAAATCACTGGCCTATAAGCACAAAAAGAACACACAGCTCTGAGCCACTGACTTGTGTGTACAGTATTTAAAAAAAATGAAACACTAATGACCAGAAAGATATGAAATACTAATACATACATGAAACAACAGAAAGCTCCATTATCCTCTGACCCAATTTTCTGAGGGTCACAAACTACATCAAAACATACAATCAACATCCAAGAATCACTATTTCAAAATAAGATAACATTAGGTCACAGAGAGTAGCTAAGTTTTTTGTCTATCTGTAATTCAGGTCCTAGTGCTGCACAGATGCAGATCTCTTCATCTGCACAGAGCTCTGCTTACAGGAGGTGGCAGAATTGAGGACCTTGTATTACAAACTTTTTTTTAATAAATGCCTGCAGCTCAGCAGCACACTAATAGCAACAATGTGTTTATATCAAAGAAAGAAGAATACCTGCAAATATATTGCTCATATGAGTGAATGAGGAACCCAATTTTGTTTTGCCACTGAACCTGCCTCTGCTTGGTAAAATACAGGCAAACTTGCAGTTATTTGCAATCTTTATAATGGAGCTATAGTAATAATTACATCTTTAACTACTACAGCAACTCTGCGGTAAATAAATTTCACAGAGAGCTTTGCTTTAGTAAGAATACAAATGTACAGTGACAAAAAAAAAAAAGCCAGCACATCCTTGGGAGCAAAGAGAGCACCCACACATCCATCAGTGATGAGAATCATTCCTCAAAAGCATGACAAGACACTGTTACACGTTAATGTCAGAGCTCATGCTGTCATTCTTCAGATTTCATATTAAAATATAGATTTTACTTGAGCAGATTTTGCTGATGACTAATAAACACAAGTCTCATCAATTTTGCTACTGACAGAGCTGTAGGAAATACTGACCGAAAGGAACATATTCCCATATACCCCATCCCCCCTTATTTTTCGAAGGTCCAGGCAGATGCAGACAAGTTTTGGTGCCACCTTAAACTCTGGTTATCAGAAGTTATGTGAGCATGAACAATAAAATGAAAGTTCCAAATATTAGTATTTCATTATACAACTTGGCCAAGATTTTGATTTCACTAGTAATTTCAAGGATCTCACATGCTGAATACCTAACAAGAAAAGTTTCTTTTAAAATGCCAGTTTTTGTAACACTGTTCTACCAACCTCTGAAAATGAGGATTTCTGAGGCTTTGTAAGTTGGGAACTCAAAAAAACAGTCAGGCAAAAATCCTGACTCCCATTCTATCTATAAAATAGCCATTACAAATAACATGCAATAATCAAGAGCAAAGAAAATAAAATCTAGATGATTTCTATAATGTCTTTTTTAAAGCAATAGAAAGTTATATACGTTTGAAGATAGAATCAGGTTTTAGTCAGAAAGCAATGATCAAGCCAGATGAAATGCTCTCAAACAGCAAGCCTTGCATTTTAAGTTGAAGTTCACGTAAGGATCTGACTTAACATACAGTCAGATTCTACAAGCCTACCAAAAGGCAGCAGTTAGCATGGGAAGAGCAGGTGTCACTATGCCTTAGTGACAACTTCAACCAGCTACTTGCTTCCCAACTTACCATCTTCCTTTTCCTTTCTGCAATCTGCTCCTCTGATTCCATTTCTACTTCATTGCTAATGGGAGTTTTTTCTTCTATATCATCAATAAAATCTGGCTCCTGAAAGATGGAAATAACTGCTTTACAGAAGCTCTACTACTCTTGCAAATTAGGGAAAACCAGAAGCTACACAGAACTAAGAATCCTGAGATTGCTACATCAGAAGTAACCAAGCCAGTAAATCAAAACAAAAAGGTAACCCCCCCCCCCAATATGCACTTGTACCTTTGTATAAACCTGTAAATATCATTACCTGACTACATCTTTTCCATTCTGAACTCAGACATTTCTGTATCTTCGTTCTTTATCACACTGATCTTATTAAAATTTTGGGGTTCCATCCCCACTCCCCCACCCCACAACCAAAAAAAGAATATCAGAATTAAACCTCCGAACCAATAGACATTTTTGGGCACTAACACTGGCCACTTATCTAGCCACTTCATGATCAGTTAAAGAATTAGGAACTGTTCATTACACACCCATTAAAAAAACGCATTAGTTTTAGTGAAATAGAGTGAATGTCAAAGGACATGTTAACAGACAATTACACCGAGGTTGTTCTCAGCTGAAAAGTATATTCTATTGAAGTCAGATTTTCCATTTCATATCTCAGTACAGAATCTAATGACAGTACCATAGCATAAGGAAACACAAGAGTTAGCTAACTAATAATGATTTTCTGGGTTTGGGTGGGTTGGGTGTTTTTTTTTTTTTTGTTGTTGTTTGTTTTTGTTGGTTTTTTTTTTGTGTTGTTTTTTTTTTTTTTTCCTTCCTTTCCCCCCCCGGGGGGGGGGGGGGGGGGGGGGCGGGAACACCACCAAAACAACCAAAAGCCACCAAACCACAGCCTATGAAACAGTAACTTTGAAAAGAGTTCACTAGTCCTATACGCAATTTCACTTTTACAGAAAGGACAAGACAAAATTTTTTTAACATTTGTCCTAAAAGTACATTTACATTTTCCCATAGGCTTTGTTGACCTTAGCATTATATATTTCACCCCAGGAAAAACGCTATTAATTGACTGGCTTCTATGTTTAGATACACATTTTAACAACTTTATTCTTTTCACAATTCCTGCTGTTTTAAGTTCAATTTTGAAAAACAATACGCGTTCTCCTGTAACTGTTCTATATAAGCACTGTATATTATGTTAAAAGCTCAGGATAAGGTTCCAAATACCAGTTATTACTTGTTAAAAACAAAACACAAAACAAACAAAAAAATCACTAAGATGAGAAAGTTTAAATGTTGCCTCTAGAGATCATAATTTGTAACAGTCACATGCCATGCATTCTGGACTTCTAAGCATTTTTAAGCTTCTATAGCTAGTATTTTTAGCTATAATTTAAAACCTCAGAATAATCTGAACATATTATGAAAACTGGGGGTCAATATGCTCATTTTCAGCTTACTTCCTTCACTCCTAATTGATGTTAAAAAAATTAAGAACTTGGAAATGGCTCCTTCCCAGAATAACTCCTTTCTCTCTGCTCCTAAATTATCATCAAAAACCATCACATAAGAAAAAAATCACCACCACTCCCAAAAAGAAAGGATAGTTACAAAAGTAACCATATTCTCATGTTAAGTATTTTTAATAGTTCTTCTGCAAAATCAAGTTAATAACTGATCTCATGGATCTCTCCCACTAGTTCTTTCAAACTGACATATTAAAAGAAAGACTAATTTAAAATTGACTACCATGGTATATTACCAGGTAGCTTTACCATACTATTCACCTATTATGCAGTATTTAGCTTCAAAATACACCTTCCTCCTCCCAGCTCTCCAAACTCTATTTAATCGTCTACACAGAGCTGCAGCCAAACTTAATATTCTGGGTTGAAGTTTTATTTGTAACAGGAGTAGGTCTACTTATTGCTACATTTAAAATACTACGCTCCTGAGTAACATATGCAACTAACCAAAAGTCACTTCAGGATGGACTGGGAGCTCCTGAAAGCATGACATGAGGCTTTCACATTAGAGATCCACAAAGAAATTCAGAGGAAAAATGTGTAGTTAAAACCGGTATGGGAACCAACGTATCTTTGAATACATTCAAATATTATGGGGGCAAACTTTTTAGTAGGGTCTGCACCGATAGGACAATGGGTCATGGTTTTAAACTAGAAGAGGGTAGATTCAGACCAGATATAAGGAAGTCCTTTATATATTTATAAAATTAAGGTGGTGAAACACTGGAACAGGATGCCCAGAGAGATGATAAGATGCCCCATCCCTCGAAACATTCAAGGTCAGGTTGGACGGGGCTCTGAGCAACCTGATCTAGTTGAAGATGTCCCTGCTCACTGCAGGGGGGTTGGACTAGATGACCTCTAAAGGTCCCTTCCAACCCAAACCATTCTATGATTAAGGAAAACTGAAAATAGTATTAAAAAAAATTCTAAACATCTTATCGATCATTATGATTTTTGATAAGTCTTCATACCCCTTTTCAGTGACTTGTTAAAATTCCTTTAGTAACTACAAAAGGAGAGTATTTGTGTTTAACAGCTTTTCTTGCTGATGATCTTTGTGTCAATACCTGGTTATTAGAAATGGACAGCCTGAGGGGAGAGAGCTTCCTCTGTTTATTATCTGTGATTTTCATTTTGGTGGCTGCTCCTTCACAGTCCAAAGTGATGTTCTGATTCTGGGTCTCTTTTTCTCTTGAAACATCCTTCTCTTTCTTTCCCTTTTTCCTTCTGGTTTCATATCCAGTATTGATGTTTTCTGTAGGCTCAGAACGTCTGAGAACTGGACATTCAGGATTTTCTTTGAGGCAAGCACAATCCACTTTGTATTTACTAAAAGTAATTAAATGCAAGAAGGTGTATTTTGATTAGGCTGTACAGCAATGAGACTTTTCAATACTAAATCACACAACTTGATACATTTCACATTAAACATCTGCTATGACGCGAACCAACCATACTAAAAGCAGTCAACTCACGTCTTCACCAAGATATACAATATTGCTATAACTCAAAAATCTCATGTACTGGTTAACAGAATTTGCTTAAAAGACAGAAGACATCTAAAACCTGAGTATATTCTGGGTGGAAATATAACTACCACATTAAATAAATTAACAGACACGTAGAACGAGAGTTCTTGCTTTATGCAAAGACAGTACACAATTTACGGAATGAGCATACCAAAAAGAACTCAGAGTCACTTTGCACAATTTTAAGTTCCACTTGGATACATAAGAACTGTTATTCAAACACATTCGACTCACACAGGCTGTCAGCTGCAGGTGCTAAACACAAATACTACATACTTTTAAAAGGATAAATAACAAAACCCAAAAAACCTATCAACCAGGAAATTTCTCAGGTTGTGTTCATGTGAGGGATGTAGGAGTATGTCTACAACCCTTAACAGTGCAAGGTATCTTGAGCTAGTCTGAACCAAAGTTGATTAATACAAGTAGTACTCTATGGACATAACTAGTTCAGGTCCAGAACTAGTGACGGCATGTCTGCACAGCACCGCACCCAAGCTGACTTATGAGCAGACCACAGAAAAGTGTTATTACCTTGGTGTAGCAAAATGTGAAACAGTCGGACTACTTCTGGACCCAACCAAGTGCACATACAGAAACAGGCTCTTCAATGCTTCAGTTTCCAAGGTCAGTATTAGCCTAGATGTTCCTGCACAATGCACCTATACCCTAGAACATTTCCTACTAGCCAAGAGAAATCATTACTAGATTACATCACTCAAAGGCCTTATTTTGCCATCAAAGAGGTGTTTGAATAACAGTTCCTACATACGTGAGTGGAACTTAACCGATTATTTCCTTTACCATTTTCAAAATTATGCTAATGATGATAAAATTATGATAATGGCAACAGTTTATTAGACCTTTCCCCAATTCATCAAAGGAGCAGCAGTTATATTCAGGAAAACGTGTAATAGGTTATAGAATCTAAGGCACTAAACATTCAGTGGATTTGAACATTGTGAATCACACATTAAACAAACATGATTTATAACTAAATTCCACAGACACTTTCTTCCTGAAGTTATACTACAGAGGCACTCTGAAATAAATAGGGCGTTACCAAATAGTTCTAGATTTTCTTCCCTCTACTCTCCCCACACTATGGGACGCCTATATATGATAAAATTTCGTAGTATATCTTTATTCATATTCATCTAAGTTTGTATCTTTTCCACATCATTTACAATTAACTGCAACATTGCTGAAATTAGCAACAGATATGCAATAATAAAAATACAGAAGAAACCCTGCCCACATACACACTGTTCATTGTAAATACAATGCTTAAGGAGCCCTATGTTATTAAAGCATACAAGAAAGTAAATGATACAAAACCAAAGCCGCTCTGAATCGCAATGTAACTTAATAAGCATTAGATGTATTTTAGGAGAGTATGCTGAAATACTTACCAATTTCCATAATCAAAATCAAATGCTATAGTAATCTCTGCTCCCTTTGGAATGTTATGGATGGAGTAAATATAAAGATGAATTGTTCCATCTTCAATTACATGCCTCACCTATATTCAAGAGAACATTATTATATTATCATGGATTACTGTGGTTTTGTGGGGTTTTTTTGTTTTGGGGTTTTTTGTTGGTTTTTTTTTTTTTTTTGTTTTGTTGGTTTGGGTTTGGGGTTTTTTTTTGGTGTTTTTTAAGTACCTGCACAGAAATTGTAGGGATTGCTCAAATTATCAGTTGGGAAACTCAAGGAGAAGGGGACTTCTAAGTAAATAAAACCTAACTTAACTTTATGTATATGCTCACCTCCGCATTTGGCGTACACGAACGCCTGATGAATCGAGCTTCATTTCCAAAAGTCCTTGCATCAACACACATTTCTAGCCCATGGAATTTGGAATAAAACAAAACAAATGGGTATGGCCTGAAAAAGATACAAGAAAAACAGTTTTATAATTTTTAAAAGATGCTAAATATCACTTATTTTTCACACTAGTTAGCTTTGTAACATGATAATTGGCATGATACACCAAATTTGTGGGTTAATCTGAGAATGACACATTTGTATTTGAGCTTCATGATTCTAGCCGGTATGTTCTCCAAATGTATCCTCAGAACACCGAAAGTCTGAGTTACAGCCCTGAATGTTGCTGTTCCGCATAGGATCTAAAGGGAGGAAAGTAACAGGGCAAGCAGTAGACATGAAAGACACAAGCTTAAAGATTCTTCATCTTTCTTAAACTTTTATAGCAGGTCCTAAAAATGAAACTCACGTAGAAATTTAGGTGCCTCATATAATCATCTAAAAAACCAGAATAAAATAACACCTCCACATCTCTGCCTAACACCTGCAGTATCACTAGCACCCAACCCTCCTGAAGAAAGGGGACATCTGAATACTTTGCCCAGATATGCTTTAAGTTCTGCTATTACAAGTGGCAGGGAATCCTTCCATCTTTACTGAGCGAAAGCTCTGTGTTCTCTCTCCTCAAAGAGGCCTCTTGCAATTTCCCAAGTGGGTGTGTCTGTGCAGTTAATAGCAGCACTGAAAGTCATCCACAGGAAGAAGGACGCAGTCACGCATTGCTCAGTAACTTAACCAACTAGAGAATTCTGGCAGTAAAAAGGCTCCAAGTTGACCTGTGTCCAATTCCGTTCTTGGCCTTATGGACTTAATCTATTTCTCTCAAAAGAGAATGTCTTTGCCATTACCTTCTGAATTATTTTAGTATGGTAGAACCTGCCAATCTCTGGTTAAAGGTGCACAACTACCCAACTGAAATGTAGGAAATCTGTAACCAGGGAAGAACAAAGAAAGAAAGAGGAAACTAACTCCTGAGCACATCTGTAAGGATATCCAGAAGAAAAGGGGGAGACCAGATTCCAGCTACAATTATTTTTAATCAAACCACAGTAAAATGCAAGACACTGCTGGTAACTTGTACTTAAGAAAGGAGTTTGACAAAACAGTATTGTAGAAGTTACCTTATTAAAACATTTGGAATAAACAAACCTTTTAAAGAAATATCCATTAGCTTCAAATTGTTCTCTCAGCATGAACTTTCCTCTGTATTCAATAATCAGTGCATCAGGAGGCAAGTCTTTGGCAGCTTTTAAAATTTTCTTGTTTTTTTGCACGTAGCTCTATAAAAACATAATTTAATTTATGAAGTATCATCTTCTAACGTTTTTCCATTATTATTAACAGCAGATTATACTTTCACAACTACTAAACAATTCTATATGAACTAAAAAAGCCCTCCTTTTTGTAATTAAACCTCCAGACTGATTTGATCTAACTGTCCCGTTCCCCTACCAATGCAACTAGTTCTGAATTTATATTCAAGGAATGCTTTAGCCCTAGTTCTCCAGTACATGGCTGAAAACCAACATATTCACGTTCTCATAATTCAAGTACTATATCCCTTAGTGCACTTAACTCTCACCACTACTAGGACAAATTGCTGCATAGTTTTGCGTAACACTTTCAAAAGGCTTCAACTCCTTCAAACAAAACAAAACATGCAAACATAAAAGGACATTGATGATTCATTCAAGGAAAAACAGAACAGGAAAATAACAAAATAATAAAAAAAAGAAGAAACCTGAGAGAGTTTCCAAATTTCTTATTTCCCTATCTTTAGATGGAAGGACGGCTTTTAATTAAAAACCAATACATACCCTGACAATTAGTGAACTCACACCTCTCATAACTGTCATCGCCAATCAAAAAGGAAGTAGCCTCTATGTAGGCAAAAGGCTCTGTAAGCAGGGATATTCCTCTAAGGAGGGTGTCCCATATGCCATGATGGTCTTTGAGGAAAAGAAGCAAAGATGCTTCCATTAATCTGCTACAGTAACCACTCCTTGAGATTTCTGCTACAAAATGCTAAGGTCTGTTATATGGCTCTCATTTTAAGCTGATAAGTAACTGATGTTAAGGACAGAAATAGACATTGCACAATTTCTTCATAAACTAGAAATTACAGGATCACAAGAGTAATAAAAGAAGAAATCAGTATCAGAATATCACCTACCATCAGAAGCATTCTTCGTGAACTGATAAATGAAATTCTATTCTATCTGAATACCAGACTTACCGTATCTTAAAAAAAAAATGTGGAAAATTAACATGTTGATACCCAAAGCAGAAAAAAAAAATTCCAACTTCAATGCTTCTATCTACTCTCACCACTCCTGATATTCCTCACAGAGCAGAGAAATAGCAGCAGCAAAGTTTACTGCGTTATGCCCACCACAAAACACAGTCTAAGGACAATCCAATGTTCAGGCTAAGGCTAGCACCTTAGTTATTTTTATGAGAACTGATATGCAAGTGTAAACATAATCAGGGGTGATACAGGATGTACGAAAATCAATTACAAACTCTGAAAAAGCTGTAAAAACTCTGACACTTAGATCTGGTGAGACAAGGTATAGAAAATGAATGGGAAGTCCCTTTTTTTTTTTTTGCTATCTTTGTCATGGCACAAAACCAGCATGCAATAACACAACGTGGCACAGCTCATTACCTCTACTGGAGGTTTGAAAATCAGATTGCTGGTGCTGACTTCTTTTTTGTCATTTCCATTGCCTAATCTCAGAGCTATTTTTTGTGCCTCCCTCTGGACACCCTCACTGTACTGGTTATTATTTGCTTCTTCATAACGATCCATCCATGCCTTGATTTTAGTTTCCCATCCGAAGTTTGAACTGTCAGTAGGATCAATCTCTGGAGCTGAGCCCTAAAATTCAAGTAAGTGACCAGATATTACAAGATAAGAAAAAGATACTGAAATTAAAAAAAAAAGTCTACAACAAGACACAAAATGAAGGGCAAAGATATGCCATTGTTTTAAGGTGTTTTTCTTTTTAGGAAGTCCAGTATAAACCTCTGCATTATTTAAAAGCATTGAGTTGAATTCAGTAGCATTACATTTGTCCTTTTATGAATTTTATCATTTCATAAATATTGCCCAAGTTCAGGAATACATGTCATCTTCAATAGGGATTCTGGCTTTTAGTGGGATGAAAAAAGAGACTGACATTGTTTCCTCCCACAACTGCACTGCATCATGAATTTATGAGTGCCGGAGTTGGAGAGTCAGATCTCCCTTCCTCCTCAACTTTTGTGAACATATGCAAATACCAAGAACTCCAGGTTCCACCCTATAATACACAAATTGTATTTCCCCCTTTCAACTTCAAGGGTCATGCTGTATCTTTTTTCTGCTTCACATCTTACTCAACATTACTAATCCTACACCTACTACATTAAGGTTGTGACTCTAATGTTACAGGCTTTGCACAGATCATTTTCCTCCCCTTATCTGTTCCTCCCTAAACAATTTTCTTCTGCAGTGCTTCAGATCCTTTCACTTTTAAAGAAAGTGCCATTGTACCTCCAGACCTCACAAGCAGCAGGCAGGCTGCAGCCGACCAATGCTCCTTACGGACAGCAGCAGCCAACCAACGCTCCCTTTTCTATCCACCTGAGCAGAGACACTATTAAACATTAATAAAACAGCAAGTAGTTCAGCAATTCAATTTACCTGGTACTGATTACGTTTCTTTTGTGCATCAGGAGAACCATACACACAAACAGCATTAATAAAAGGTGTGATGCTAAGGAAACCATGAAAACACACAATGGAACCATATAAACACCATATTCAAAAAGCACAAAACAGATTTTTTTCCCAATTCTGTTTTCCTTATTGGCAAGTCACATCTTATACATTTGAAGTGTAAATTGTGTCCCACTTGTTTTTATATACCCAAGGATGAATAAACTATGGGAAATACCTAGTTTTCACACCATGCATATTTTTATCTCACAGAAAATTTGGAGACTGCTATAACACTTAAATCTTGCAAAGCAGATATCTCAACACGATTCCTTAAACTATGCCAGCACTAGTGAGTCCCACCAGATGAATACATGAAGTACTGACAGAGCAGAATCACTAGTTTACATTTCAAATGCAGTGTAGCCATTTCATTTTTTCTGCTACTTAGAGCTATGAAATCCTGGAGCTACTAAGTTCAAATGAGGTGTGCACTCAACTTTACTCCCTTGCATAGCACAAAGAAGCTTTAATTCCTCCACTAGCTCCTGAAGACCAAGTATACTCAGAATAAAAATTTACACTATACTATTCCGGTTAACTGTGCAGCACAAAGAGGTAGTGCTCATACCTTAATTTAAAATTACTGTGATGCCTATGTGTACATTAGTTATCAAGAGTATTATAATGCTCTAACGTATAGCCTCAATAGCACTCTCGATGCTTCATATTATTTAAGTAATGTACAGTTAAGATTTAAAACAAAAACCAAACAAAATCACATTACCTTTACTCGTGAAGATTTCCTGGATCCTTCTCGAAATGCCTGAAACAAAATTAGGTATTTATATTCTTTGGAGGAAATACAAAATCTCTTAAGGTATTTAAAATCTATTAATGAATTAACAACTTTTTGATGCGGACCATTCTCAATAAAACATGCAAGATGACGACAACAGAACAAACTACATTGAAATCATCTCAAGGAGGCAACAGGTTACATCTCACAAAATATATTTTAACAAACAATTCAGCATTCCAAGCTAACTGCATACGGGATGCCAGAGCTAGTAGTCCAGATACCCTTACCTTTTTCCCATATTACAACATGACTCTCTAGAATTTCAGAATTCAAGGCAAAGTAACTGGAAAGTGACTTGTGGAACACCCCATACTTATCAGGTAAACCTGTAAATTGCCCAAACCCTTCACCACAGTATTTGTGGAAAGACAGGAGGGGGAAGCAGGTGTCAACAGCTGTCCTATAATGTTAACTTTTGAAAGAAGTTTGTAATTCTACAATAAAACCTCATTCCTTAAATCATCTCACACAATGTTGGGAGATAACAGAAGAATATGTGGTAGTAAATTTATATTCAGAACCGTTCATTTAAAAGGAAACATTTTACTCAAGATTTCCAAAAAGATATCGGTAACTAATTCTGACTTCTAGTTTTAAAGGACAAAATTCTCATCCAAACCAGTGAAAATGAACTGCAGAAAGGAACTCATTAGTTTAGGAAATCCCATGTACTTTACTTCTTCACATATATTGTTTGTGTCTTCACATATATTTTATTGTTTATGCCTGTAGCTAAACAGTGTAATGTCAATATCCTGTTTACCAAAGCAGTTTAGTAGCTAACCTTCTTACAGCACACTTCCACACAATTTCAACTCAAATAAACGGACGTGAAGTCACATCAGGAAACTGATAGCAAACATTTCTCAACTTAAAACAACCACAACTGAAGACTTTCAGGCACAGAATGCTTCTTTGTGTTTCCAAAGCCTGTTCTGCCCCACCTCTAACTATATCAAGTGGTCCAGTAAACGCAATTCCTCCTTACAACTTCTGCCTTGATTATAAAATTGAACTTTCATGGCTAGTACACATTAACTTGAATTAAGGTGGGCAGGGAGGGAAGCAGGGAAGACTGCATCATTTACTGATTTTTAAAACCAATGTCTCTTGATAAGAGATGTCACATAGCTGTAATTTATAAAAGAGTCATAAAAAAAGAAACTACATTCACTTACTTTTTTACATTTTGCTATGTTCTGTTCTTTCTCTCCACTTTTTTTCCTTTTCTTATCATTGACTTTTGTAACTCTTGTAGCAGTTAAAGTAATTGTAGTTGGTGTATGTTGAAAAGCAGTATACAGTTCCACAGGAACCTCATCACCACTCTCTGTTGCGCTGGTATCCCCATCTTTAAAACAAAGAACATTCTAAAGTATTTGATTGTTAACAGAAAGAACATTCACAGGTTACTCTACACCTGCTTTTAAAAAACAAAAATGTGTAGTGATGAATGCTTCCAAGCACTCACATGCAAAATTCACCAGGAGTTGCAACAGTAAGAAAATGAATGACCAATGAGAGGCTGTAAGTAGCAGATGTTTGTAATGCCAGGTAAGAAAGATACCAGATTAATTCCATTCTTTGAATGGAATTATATTATCTTATTCCATTATAAGCAAAACTAGAATCAGAACAAATATGGTAAAAAAAAAAGTATTTGTTAACTCATTCACTTATATATAGCTTTTACTTGTAATATGGCTTTAGGATTCTCTCAGATGACTGTACTCTAGAGGGGATTAAAATTAATGACTGCCCAGCATTTCTTGTGAAGCCCTATTAATCAGTCATGTGTAAGTTGTAATCAACTATTTCAGCTTCCATTTGCAGTGTCAAGTGCCTTTTTCAGGGCAAATACGTCAATTTAGCCAAAAGCCTTCTCTCCTCAAAATCCCCTAACAATAACATTCTGCTACTCAGGGAAGAGAAAAGGGAAGTCTATTTTACTGGTTATAACAAGATCACACACGAACTGACAGATATTTTTGTTTTGTACTGTGCACCTGCAGACCCAAAAGCCAAAGCCTGCAATTTAGCATACATAAGCATTTATGCCAGACAAATACATTTCCTGACCTGAAACAGGATTACCCTACTTCTGTCAAGATTAAAGGCTGTGAAGTGTGGGGAGGATTGGAAGAGAGATGGTGCACACAGATAGAAGACTGCTGTTAACAAGTGCTCAGCACAGATTTCTCAGATTTTAGCAGTTTTTCCAAATAGTCTGCCTTAAGTAAACATACTTCACACTACGCAAGACTTTTCTGAAACTGCACAGAAGCAGGCTTTACAAAAACTTAATAATAGCAGAGAAAACATTCCTTCTGAGCTCAGAAGGATGTTGCCTTAATCAGTGCACTCAGTCCTAATTGAAACCTTCTTTACTAAATAAAGAACTCCAGCTACTGGTTACCCTGGATTTTTCTTGCTCATAACATTCCTTAACAGGATTCTTTTGTGCATAGTAAGCACTCCAATTTTACCATCTTGGTTGTTCTTTTCAACAATTTATTAGGCACATAATTATACTTTAGGTATTAGGAACTGATGATGTTCTCCGAAAATGTTTACATCTCTGCTGGGACTATTTTCTGAACTAGCATAAAAAAGCACACAGAAAGAAGAAATGTCTCATCAAAGAAAAGTTAATAGCAGAATAACTAACAGTCGAGAAATGAAAACCAAAGGCCCTCTCGAAATTGTCCATGTTTGTAGTCCATACACTAGTGCCTACAGAATCATGTCACAGCCAAACAGCTCCCCACCCCAAGCCCTCCTCAAAAACCCCACAAAACACTGTCTCTTCCTTAGGGAAGCAACATTTCAATATTGTTGTCTACACTGTGCCCTAACTTACTGTAAAGAATAATTACCTCAACTGAACATGTAATTACAGAGTTGTTTTGAGACACTCCTTCCTAACCTACATAACTTGCTTTCACTTTAGAGAGCCTTAGTAAAGCACACTAAGGGAAGATTTTGCATCTTTGAAGGCAAGATACAAACTCTCCAAATTTCACAAGTTATGGGCTCAGACTCATTTCCCCATAAAGCAGTAAGTGATCTCATCAGCACCAATTTCAAGACCAGACAGCTTGAAGCAACATCCTTGAATAAGTTACACCTCTATATACTGTATCTTTAAAAAAAATAAACAACACAACCCCCCCCAACAAAAAAAAAAAAACCACCCCCCCAAGGAAAAAAGAAAAAAAAACACAACCCCAAAAACAAACCACCCCTAACAAAAAAAACAAACAAAAAAAAAAACCAAAAAAAAAACCACCCCACACAACAACAAAAAACAAACCAACCAAAACCAAAGCATCCAGGATACAACTGACTAGGAGCTTAACAAAGGTGCTCACTCCACTGAACCACAGTAAGCAATCCAATGCACAATAAGGGGCAGCAGAATTACACTTTTCTACCAGAACAATGAAATGAATACCACCACGTAGAACCACAGGCCCCAGAACAATGGGCTATAAACGTTGCCAGGAAAAAAGATGACGTGGTTATGCATAAAAGTTTAAGACACCAAATTTCATATCATGTGAAATGTTCACTTAAGAGCTCTTTTCCTGAGGCAAACCAACTGATCCTACTACTTGCTCCCCACTGTTTAGCTCTGGATGCCACACAGCTAAAGCAGCAACTCTTTGGAAATCTTTACAGTAAAAAACATTATACTGTAAAGTATTCTCATATCTAAATGAAAAGCCTTATTATACATAAGCCTAAAAAAAAAAAGCCCTAAATATATACTAACTCAAAGAACATCTGAATAATGCAATCTTACCTTTAATCAAATCCCTGTAACTTCCTACTAAGTTACAAGTAACATTCTGCTGCTGTTGAGTACTTGAAAACATTTAATAGATACATTCAAATTGATACCATTTTTGCTTTTCCTACTAGGAATCACCTATGAAAACTGGCCATTTTTACTAATGTCTCAAGGTAGACAGCACACACAGAATTACTTTAAGTCTGGTTGAACCATGTAGTATCAGTCAACAGACAAAAAGTGGATTTAGCCAAGCAAATGTATTTGCTAAATGAAAATTAACTAGAGATGCAAGCATACATTCGTTTCAAGATATGTATTATAAACCATAGTAATTAATATTGCACTTCAACTGAGTCTTAGACTAAACAGGACTAGAATTTATCTTTGTTTTTACTCTGTTTTGATACTTAAGATTTGCCATTTAGTATTTATTTTCCTACTGAATGCGTAGAACAGATTTAAAAGACTGATCATCGGGATTAAGGAGGGCTGAACACTAACGTCAAAGGTAAAAATCTCTTCAGCTCCTGCTAACATTTTGACTCTCTCAAGTTTATAGTAAATGATCAGATAGTGTGGCTACAAATCCTAAGAGATGACTTAAACAGCTCAGACCACCAATTTCCCCTGTCTATCCTGCAGGTAAATTCAAGTTCATTCTCACAATATCATACCACTTAGTGAGATCATTAACTCCCAATGAATTATAAATGTACTTGTTCTATTATTTTAATAGAATCAGCAAAAATGAATTTTCAATTCTAAAAAAATTTTTACTATCTAGAAGGTCAACCAAAACTTCACAAGGTAAGTTTGGTTTTGTTACAATGAAAACAGACAAAACAAAAAATGACTGTGGTATTCTAAAGAAGTCATTAATGCCTTTAAGGGACTTAAGGCAGCTTAGCACTGGACAGCAGAAAGTGTCAACCACACCAAGAAGCACTACTAAAGCCACAGTCACTTCTAGGCCACATCACACACTTGAGAATTTTCTGAAGGCATATGAAGTAGGCAGCAGGACGTTATCTACACGGTATTTTTTAAAGAAATCCTAACACACGCACTCGCACGTACCCCAGTACTTCAGAGACATGATTTGAAAGTAAAACATGTTAAGTTTAGGAGGATGATCTCCTCCCAAATCATGACTTTTGTAATAGAGCTTGAAAGTATCACCTGTCATTCACGAAACCCACGACACATTTGGGTAATGGCTGGACAGAACTCCTGACAAGGCAGGCCAGCTGAGTTTTGAAATTCTATAAACAGCGGGAGAGCTAATTTCATAGGATACAGAGACTGAAATAGATACTTGCACTACAAGCCTCATCTAGTTATCAAAGGCCAAAAAACGCTCAAAACATCATAAAATTGTATTACCTAAGTTTAGCAATTTTTCTCATTGTCAAAACAAACCCAAAAACATACCAATACACACGCCCAAATCTACAGCCAACAAATGAGAATTAGGATTCCCTCTCAAAACTACACTAGATTGTTTTAAATCTCAATTATGTAATTCTTAGAGACAGGAGTATCATCTGCAGTGGAATAGCTTTAAGAGATTGGTATGAGGAAATGAGTAGTCTATACTATGAAAGGAAAAAAAAAGGACTGGGCTGCGAGTTTTTTGAAAAAAAAAAAAAAAAAACAAAAACAAAAAAAAACCACAAACAAACAAAAAACAAAAAAAAAAAAAAACCAAAGAAAGCAGATTTAGTAATCCTCTCATCACAGAAGAAACCCGAACCTTTTCCATCTTATCTTTAGTAGCTTACTCAAAGTAGTCTAGTTATTATAAAACTACATTCATTATTATGAAACTTTAATAATGTTCAAACAGAATGAATTATTCCACAGTTATAAAAAAAAGGCAGTGATGTCAACCTTTGGACCTGCAACAACTCTGATATAGTTATCTAAGTAAAATAAAGGCAAGTAAAAGGCATTGATTTACTGGACCTTATACGCTGAAGGCTATCAAAATTGCAGGAACCGTGTATATACTCTTAAGCCTCTGCAGTTGATATATACTTATTTTATAGCCTTTACTAAGGAAAAATCTTTAAGCTTTACTCACCTGACATATTTTCCCTTTTCCTTCGTTGCAACAGCACTGCCCTTTCTTTATCTAAACTCCTGAAATTAAAAAATAAATTTTATTCCATTCTTCACACTTACGCATCAATAGATCTAAGTATTAAAACAGACCTTTTCATAATTACCATTTTCTATTGACTATTACAGAATAAACAGACTAGCTAAATGTTTAGATACTTAGAAAAACAACAGTTGTGCACTGTTCCATCCATTTTAATGCAAAGCACATACAAGTATCCAAGTCACTTGAAAACATAACAAAACTTTTTAGCTCAGAAGAAAGACTCAGAGGTGCCCCATGGATTACAGGTAAGCAGGCATTAAACCATTTCCCTGCCTATCCTTCAAAACAATCGTCACAATACAATACAAAACAAATATTCTACAACAACAAGGTCCAAACCATTTCTCAGAAATAAAAGAATCATTTATTGATAATTAAAATGTTCTGAACATGCATGTCTTTTATTCACTGTTTAATTAACAATCTGCAATGTAGGTAACAGGTAACATTTTATACTCTACATCACAGGACAACTATGATGACAGTCAGGTATAATCTACCTTCCACACAGTCAGAAAAAAATGCCCTGTCTTGTCATATGACTTCAAGTTGGTGGGGGGGCACATACAAATACTCATTCCAGAGCAAAAAATACTCCAAGTGAGCACTGCAGCATATTGGAATGGGGCACATAAAAGACAGAGAAATACTATTGGGGCAGCTGACCTGAAAACATTGCTGTTAAGGGTTCTCAACATGTGACAGCCATGAAATGAAATATGGAATGGATTGCCTATGTATTGGTCAGCCTGAGAAGTGATCCAGGAATCACTGCTATTTCGATAAGCGTTTCAACGGTTTATCCCTGCTGCCTAGTGAGGTGAAACAATGACTACTGTGAACACAGGGAATGAAGACTGGTAAGATAATATGCATCAGAAATGTAGGTCCTTTACCTAGAACTGTCAGGATTATGCTACATGGTCTGTGTTTCATCTGTTGGTACGTCCAGTACCTGCTCTTTTTATATTGTCCATTCAATCTAGTTATTTAGAATTCAAAATCAACCAAACTACTCACCTTGGTTGACAACGTTCACACAGATATATGTCAGGGATATGCTGCCTGTCGATCCCCATGCAGTCAATGTGCTGCCAGACACTTTAAGAAAAAAGAAAAAAATACCTTTTTATTTTAAGTACAATTTTTAAAATTATGTGCATAATATATACACACACACAGAGACACACAGAGCAAGCAGTTCTTTTTTTCATCATGATCTTTACTCAGATTGAATACTGCCTAAAACTACATCTCAATCACTGTCTTCGCCACCACTCTGCTAGCTGATTTTCTATTCCACTGATTACTGTAATTCCAATCTTGTGGCTGTCTCCTGGTGTCTCTCTGCTTCTTTAGACTCATTTTCCCTCTTGGAAATTTTTCTCTAACACTGGAAATAAAAAATGGTAAATTATCACAATAGAGAACAAGATAAGACAAATACCCTCAGCAACAAGACTTATGCTTTACATAGTAACAGGAGTTTTGTTTTTAAACTAAAGGATTCGATTTCCTTTTATAAATACATACATAAAATATTATTTGTATTTTTCTATATAAAAATATATATGCAAATATATGGTTTTATTTACTTATATATTTTAATAGAACATATAAATAGATGTTTTTATACACACTCCCCACATGACTGGTAGCACTGTTGTGTAGCACAGGAAGAGCTTTAACTGCTTTCCAGAGTCAGGGAAGAGAGGCTGCTTACTAGACTGAAGGCTATCCTAGGACAGCAGTTTATGCTCATCCCCACATTGCTAGAAGGAACCAGGACACAGAAATCCTTGTTATTGTCCCACTTGTGAATTTATCACAACTCTCTCCAACTCCTCGCAGAGAATCTTTTCTTCAAAAGAAGCAGACTCTACCTAACCGGTGACTGCCTACAGCTCCACTGCTGAGAACATCTAAATACATTGCAAAGTAAGGGAAACGGTCATCAGAATCAAGAACCATCACAATTTAATAACAACCTTGTTATGTAAGCAGACAGAAGAACGAAGCTCAAATTAATGTTTTAATTAGCCATAACAAGCATTTTAGAAATACACAACAATCAATAAATTCAGCAGCATTCGTTAAGTGTACTGAATGTAAAAATACAGGCTAATATTGTCCAGAAACATAAGGTTTGTCTTCTCCTGTTAAGTGTATCAGCTCTAAAAATTTCTAAGCTCCTTTTTTCGAAGTCCAAGTATTTAATAGCACCCATTTTACTATGATCAAGTAGGTGCTTAAAATTCTTAAAACTACATCCTTTGAAAATTTTTTATCAGAAAGATCATGAAGAGAAAACAATATTCAAGAAGTTCCTTTCAGATTTTGTACCCTGCAAGTTACTTGATTTACACAGACATAATTTACCAAGATGCTTTACTACTCAGTACATGCAGATTAAGAACCAGTCCCTACGTCTTTATTTCACTATACTAACAAACAACTTGGACAAAATACCAGAGAGATATCCTTTTTAGACAGGAAAGAGATATACCCTTATTAAGCAACAATGCACAAGTAAAGGCATAAACAAATTAGTGAGTAGTCAAGACAGACTGGAATAAAGTATAAAATACTCACTGGCCTTAACCAACTACCTTGCCTATGAGAAAGCCATACAACCTTCAAACGCTTTTGATGGAAAGAAATTTCCTATGACTCAAGATAATTAAAACGCCATTTAGTTACGCTTACTTTCAGTGCAGCTTGAAGTTTTAAATAATTTTTACCTTTTAAATTAATTTAGTATTCGTTACCTGCATTTGTCACAACAGATCATATATCCATCATCATGTGTAAAGCCACAAATGCATCTGGTAATATCAGTTCCATAGCTTCCATCCTCTGACGTACTGATGGTAGTAGCACTGGAGGTTTCATCAAAGTTGGGAGTGGTAAATATGCCTACTTCATTCTTGCTTATAAGCACTGATGGAGGAGGAGAAGCTGGAGGCGTTGGAGGAGGCCGAGCACCATAGTTATGGTCCTAGATTTTTGTTGATAAGATAAGTTATAGCTCTTAAATGTTCATACATACAGCAATGGTTGTTTAAGCCAAAGTGTAAAAATTAACTTTGTAAAGAATTTCAGAGACTTTTTTTAGTAATAGTTTAAAATTTTTTCTGTCATTGCTCATTCTTGTTTTTTTACCTTCTCAACTGTGTTTTACATAAGTGCACTATGTTCTGTATTCTGCTTCTAATCAACCATCATTAGTCACCTTACCCAACTCCCAATAATATATAAATATGTAAGCATGAATCAGAGTTTTTCCAGTTAAGAACAGCAGATTTTACATAATATATTTTATGCAGAATACTTAGCATGAAACTTACTGCATAGGGCAAACCAATGTAACTGTGTGAATGCGAGCTGCTGGTATACAACTGGTGCGGATAACTGTTCGATTTTTCAACTACCACAGGGCTAGCTTCTACAGATTCTGGTCTGCAATGCAAAAGACAGAAGAATAAATACAATTAATATGTAATTTATATTAATAAATTAGATACTTGTTGCACAACTTCTAATTAACTGCCTGCTGTTCCCATTTAATGGAATATACAAAAAGGGTGTGTGTGTGAGAATAAACTCACACAGCCCAAACTGCCCCCTCACTCCAAGAAAACGGAAGCCAACCATCTTCTTTCATTTAAAATTAAGCTTCTAGAATGGCAGAGAACTTATGCCTCTTTAGAATCACAACATTTTTTTCAAAAAAGTACATGCTGAATCATGTGATATAAGCTGCAAATCTGGGACAGAAAAGCGTGTTACACACTTTGTGAGGGAGTCATCAGTCCATATGTCCAAGTCTACAAAGCTGTAACAGAAGCTGCAGGAAGGACTTCAGCTTAATTATGACGAAAGATAGAAGCAGGAATTCAGAGAGCTGCAAACTGGCGTCGCCCTGCACCACTACCAATCCTATTCAATTCTGCAATGACATCTAGTGGTAGCATTAGCACACCACCCGCAACCATCCACATGAACCAGGACTCGAGGCAGCAGAGTACTCGTTCTACAAACAGAAATCACAAGTAGGGCAAACCTATCTAAAAAAGGTAGTTTATCGATTTATCTTTAAATAGAAAGAAAAAGATGATAAAAATTTGCAAGAGAAGGTTTTGTAGTGAAAGGCAGTGCCTTCTTCAATACACAAACTACGGTTTATATGCACTAAACCAGAACATGAAAGACAAGAAAGATAAAGGAATACTAAAATAGGAAGATCTTTCTGAGCACAAGAAATTATACCTTCATCACCTTTCCTCATCAGTTACATTCATGTGTGCATGCAAACATATATATACTCTCATCACTGAGGCACTTTTAATCAGTAACTCGTAGCTTCTTCATTGCACCATGTGATTCAATCACACTAGGACAAACTTCAAATGAACCCAGAGTTACCTAAATTTGTTTCTTTTTTAAACATCGTAAGGCAGGGCAAAGTATCAGTATCTAAAACCAAAGTGGCTTTTGATTTGCATCACAAATCAAGCCTACTTCACTTGCCTAATTTTTGTTTTATTATGCGTAAAGTCTATTTATCATCACAAATATCTTAATAATTCATTGAACTGATTTTTAAAGTTGGTATTTCTGAATCTAAAGTTAAAATAGGTATCAGTGGGGTTTTTTTAGACATTAAGATATTAAATAGAGGCTTTTTTGTTATGCCATGAAGTGATACTAGTTTGATTTAAAAGGACACCAGCAACTTACATTTGTTGGCAACATTTTTTGTAAGAATATAATTAATCATTAGCTTTCTGAAAACAACATACAGTGTTTTCACGTCTACTTGAAAGTGTCCTATTAACGTTTTCAGTGGCCCATTTCCTCTTACTAGCTTTTCCCCATGTGATGTTACAACACGATAAAATTGTTTAAAAAGGAACACTAGTTAAAAACACTACTGGGTGAAGACTTTAGCTTCTGGAGTCCAAAGAAAAAACATCTTTTTTAAAACATAAATGTCTCTAACGGTCACCATCTGCATTTTTTCAGAGAGTGAGCAAACACATGAACGCACAAATCATGTGAAGTACTAACATTAGAAATACAACTTCTGACTAGCATGACACAAAAAACAACTCTGGTGACACCTGCCCTTTGTTACCTCATCAACCCAGAAAAATCCCCATTTACTCTCTCACACCACTTCTCAACTTGAAAATAATTTTATTCAGTTTGTTGGAATTATCTTCTAGAAGCAGCTCAGAATTTGCCAGGTTCATCAAACCCATGACTGAAAAAAAAAAAACCAAAACCAAACCAATCAACCAAACCCCAAAAAACCCCTCAACAAACCCAAACAGACAAAAGTTGGAAAAGCTGTGCCTTTCCAGCAGATTTGCCTTTACCTATTTACTGACATAATGCATTTGGGCAGTAATCATACACCATTAATGTCATCCAGTTAATCCTTCTGATGATCTAGCCAATGAATGAGGCACTGACTATCCATCCATCCATAACGGCTAGGACACAAATTAACTTATCTTCCTCCCGTTCAAGAGGGTCTTGACCACTGCATTGCTTCTACTGCTGTTCTTCAACCTTTACTGAATGGGACAAGCAGTTAGCATGGTTACTCTTATCCTCTATAGGTTCAATGCTCAACCTAGGTTGCCTTTGCTTCAGTGTATGGGAAATACTCTGTTTCAGAGCAGGAAGGCTTACTGATACGGGGGTGTGGGGGGGGCAAATTCAGGTACAACCCATCCTTCAGCAATGCCACAGTTAATTTAGGAGAGTTTCCTTCATTAAAAATAAATATTACCACGACCTAAATACCAGCTACTTCAACATGGGACCATTCAGTGAAAGATACCCAGAATGGGAATGTCCTAAAAAGAGAGGCCACATGTATTTCATCAACTGACTACAAAAACTAAAAAGATATTCCAGATCTCTTGCAAAATATGAGGCAAGACAATACCACCCTACTCCCTAAATCCATTTCTACCTACTCTAGCAATTTATAAACCACTTAAGAGAACCAAAGTTTAATATTAGAGGCATAACAGTTGTGGGAAGCAGAAGCATTAGGCTTCCAAAAACAAAATACAGAAAACAAATGCATTTATCCCCATCTATTTTAATGCTCATAAAACAGTACAGGGTTAAAATGGAAAAAGCACAGCTTTACTTGAGGAAGGAAAGCCAGAAAAAGGGTGGGAGAAAATTAGGTGAGACACAAAGGCAGTTACATCTTTGTCTTAAAAAAGTTTTAACGTAAATACAAAACTAGAGCAGAATCAGCTTTCAGCAAAGCTTTTTTCAAATGCTTATTCAGTGGGGCCACAGACACTTCTTGAAATTATAACAGATGCTCACCAGAGCTTTAAGTGTAACTGTCACTGTTCCATTTACCCACTCAAATGCTAGACTGGGATGGGGAACAGTGTAGAGGAGACTGAGAAATATGGGAAGGAGGTGGTGGAGCATTCACTGAAGCTAGAAATTCATCATCGTAGGTGTCCTTTACAGCCAACAGAAAAGTGATGTTCATCCCATAAGCAGTACAGAATGAGTATCATTTCTCCATAGAACTACAGACAACCTTTTAACTTTTACAGGCAGGTCTGCCAACACCTTTTCAATGTTTCAATATGCCCTTCACCGAATTCCTTCCCACCCCTCTTCTGCCCACCATGTGCGTGACCCTGACACCTTAGAGAGAAACACACCCTTATTTGTCCAAAGATCAAGGCCTTATTCTGAAATAGGCATCTCAGAATTGGAAAGTTTTGTGAAGGAATACCTCTTGGTAAAATATTTAATTGTACAGCTGATTAAAACATGAGATACCACTTAATTTAAAAATCAATTTTTAAAAATTTTGTTACTCAAGTAGCAGGGCTCAAGTAGCAAGGCACTAACTACTGTATTATAGACACCCACCCTAATCTCACCACTGGCATTCTTACAGGCATCCCAAAAACCAAGTTTTCAGGAAGAAAGAGTGTAAGCATTCAGATCTGAAAGAACACTATGAGGTTTTCCTTGCTTGTATTTTTGAATGCAAGGCAGTTCTGTAACAGATTGAGGTACTAAGCTTGTCAGTCTTCCGAGCATACCACATTTTTCAGCTTCACCTCAAACAACTGCACCCTTAGTGTCTAACTAAAGGAGATATTTATGGTATTTTTAGTTTTCATCAAAACTGAAATTTTTGTATTACAATACAGTATATCTGAAGTTAGACCAAAATCCTAATATTATGCCTGAAAATAAACAAATATCACCATGATAAACTGACCATGACATTTTGCTAAAATATCATATATATGTTAAGTGTTGTGGTTAGTAATTCAAAACTGTGCAAAATATTCATAAGGAACAAAAAAAAAAACACCACAAAAAGAGCTTCCCCCATGCTCCTGGGCTACAATGATTTAAGACATTCCTGTAACTTGAAAACAGGAACATAGTATTTTCTCAAATGAATTAAAAAAAGCAAAGATACCAGTATTTTTAAAAATCCCTCACGTGGTTTTCCTTCTACAAGTGAAACAACTCTTGTGTTCTGGGTCACTGCTTACTGTTCATACTTTAAAAAGTACCATGCAAACTGAAAATATTCTGCATGTTGCCAGCAGATGGCATTAGTGAGAAATTAAATAAGCAACACATGAGATCAGAGTTTTTACAAAAACTCAGTCTCTACAAGCTTATAGTTAACCTATATTAAGGAAATCAACTATCAACCATTCTAAGCAATAGTCAATTCTTCTTTAAAGAAGTCCCATCTCCCCCACCGCATTCCTTTTAAACTGTTTTGTTTCTGATCATGTAATAATAATTAAAAAAAAAAAGAGAGAACAGTTTTTGACTAACACCCAAAATACAGTCAGTCCTTAGAATTTGGGGCCACCAACCACTTCTATAAAAATCAAATGTAGGTATTGAAATGGGAAAGAAAAATCTCACTAAAACTAGAACTTTCAAAGGCAGGTGGGTATCCGAGCTTTAGGCTGTGAAAACTTAGCTAGTACTTCCTGGGAACATTTGTCAAAACTCCAGGTGAAACCTCTTGCTTCCAAGCATGCTTCAGCAGCATCAATCTGCCATACACCAGTTTGA
Organism: Morus bassanus; assembly: GCA_031468815.1. Lineage (NCBI taxonomy): Eukaryota > Metazoa > Chordata > Aves > Suliformes > Sulidae > Morus > Morus bassanus. The sequence continues at coordinate 70,259,322 of CM062571.1, forward strand.
CAGGTCTAATTGTCAAGGAGTTCAGGTTTGTTTTCCCTTTGCATCAATACACCTGCACAGTACCTGGCTGAGGGTCAGCTCAGATAAAGGAATGCAATGTATTTTGTATGAAAACCAGTATTTTCTATTTCAAGACATTTCATCTAACCAAACACATCTGATGGGCTCCACTACCTAGACAACGAAGAACTGAGCACTACTTCTCTACCAGAGTGGGTTCTGCTACCTAAGCATCTCATACCAGGCCCTACAAGCATAGGCTGGTCTGATACAATGTGTAGGAAGTGGCAAGCTTCCCATTGTCCCAAAATCCTTTAATAGTAAAAAAAAATATATAAAATTAAAAAAAAAATCCTTGTTTCAACAACAGTCATGGGAAGGTAGGTTTTCATTTATTTAAGACTACAACAATTTTCATGATCTTTTCTCCTGGATATTGAACTCAATAAAATGATCCATATAGTGTGGTTGTTAGGTTCATTATACAGGCCTTCTCTCTAAAAAACATATACAGATATTAAAAACAGGAGAGCAGTACCATCAATGCAATTTCCCATCATGGCTTACACTCACGCTCTAAACTAGACCAACGCTCTCTTAAGTCAGGAAGTGTATTTTGAACCTTCCAAAATGGCTGGCTCTGCTTACTATTACAAGGTCTTTAACAGTAAGAAGTCGCATATATTTATCTTCAGTAAGCCTTTTACAAATAAAGGCAAAATATATATGTGTTCTGACTATTATGGCACTATGGAGATCAATCCACCACTGGGGAGCTCACTTAGGTACAAGTAACATAAGAGACAAACTATTTCACCCGATTTTTAAAACGTTCAAACCTTTTTTAAAAGAGTTATTCTCGACATAGCTATTTGCTACAATTACTAAAATAGTATGTGAAACTATGCAATCACATAAACTATCCACCTTTTTAATTGGCTTATCCTTAGTTTCAAGCATAAGGAAAAAATTCTCTCAGCACTAAGAGACTGCACTAAGCTAAGAGTTTTTTCCTGGGCTCCTTCCCCTCCCATTCTTGTGTTTGCTCATGCTTCAGCAACTGATGAAGCAATACCAAACCCGTCAGTCAGAATGAAGAAATTCCAACTCCTCCCTCTTGGGAAAACCCCAGACCTTGCTCAAAGGCAATCTATGATCGCTATCAATACAATCTATATCCAACATGCTACCCACTGGAAGAAAATGTACAAAAAACATGTAAATCACAAAGATGGTGATGGAAAAGGTTTAGAACTGTATCAGCTGGTAAGTTAGGGACACACCTTTGTATCACACTTCTTTAGACAGTGACAAGGCTTTTAAATCACTGTAAACCAATCACGCAACTACACATTTTTTCAGCATAATTATGGCAGAGATGACAAGAATTATTCTAATTGGTAACAGTCACTTAACATCTGAAGAAAAGCAGTTCCTAACTGTGTCGCCATGCCACAGTATCAAGCAAATAACACACTGTGAACTCTATCTTGTTTATATTGACAACTATATTTATTTATTTTAATTTCAGCATGGCATGCTGTGTCTGCAAGGAATGTCAGTAACCTTGTGAATCATGACCTTTTCTAAACATAAAAAGAAAACCACAGGAAAAGATAATGAAAAGAGCTGTGAATGGGTCACTCAAGTTACAAAATTTTCTGCATGAAGGAAACTAGTGTTCATAATATGAGAGATCAACAAAACAACTTTAAAAATTTAATGTGACAAAAATCTTCAAATTGCAAATTCTTGGTTTTCTTCAGATAAATGGCGTGAAGTTAGAATAGCCTCATATATAACTGAAAGCACAGGACAAACATCCCTTTAAAAACCTGTTCAAGAGTTCTGCTCACAGTGCTTAACATTTCTTTCGAAGTTTGGAAGGAAAGCCATTTGCTTCTTAAATGGAGTAATGTTACTTAGCACACGCTCTCAGGCAAAGACTGCGTGTTAGTTACTCAATTCACCTGTTAAATGAAGGACCACTTTATGAAGTTTATTTTTGATTTATGAAAGATTTCAAGCATGTATGTAAAGTAAGTCTAATCCATTGTTTCAGTATCTAAAACAAGCAAATGTATTTCTGGGTAACCAAAGATAGGGAAAGTCTTTAACAGTACTACAAAAAGGCCCAGAGGAAGGCAAAGAGTAACAGTATCTCAAGTAGTTACAAAAAAACAAAACAAAACAAAAACCACAAACCAAACCCAATTTAATATAAACGATGAAATTAGTTAATCTTTTATATCTAACAAAAAATGTTAAATTTTTTTCCCATATGTATATGCAAAGAAGTATACAAGATTCACTATGGCGTATGCAAACTCTCTTGATCTTTAAACTTTACTATCTTCTGACATCCATCTCTTTCCAAAAAACTCAACTGTCATGTATTCTACTAATGCAGAAGCAACAGAGAAAACAGAGAGAAAAAAAAATCCAGATACTATTCTGAAACATACTGAGCTCGATGGGATGATGTACCTAAGTGCACTGGTAGAAGTTGTAACACTACCTTGGCCTTTTTCCTCTCAAAGAACCAAGCTGTCCAAAATGCTATTTCTCCTCTCATAACCTTCAACAACTAGGTCGATACTACACACATGGAAAGATGTTTGTTTGACATGAAAAGTCTCCAGTCAGAGATCAACGATACCTAAACTCTAGCCTATCAATACTCTACAGATTCAGACACCACTAGAGGGAGGAAAAAAAAAACCAAACACGCCACACCCACCACCACCACCATCCCCCCAAAAAAACCCAAAACAACACCCTCCCAAAACAAACAAAAAACCACAAACTACCCCCCCAAAACAAACACGCATACGCCTGCACCAAACCCAAGAAATTCACTATGCTTGTTTCATGCAAAGGAAGTTTCTTGAATTCAAGGTTTCAGTGGCTCTTTGTAATCCTTTATACACAGTTACTAACTGAAATGACTAATTAACAAGTGAATTTCTACTAGCTTTTCAGTATAAAATATTGTGAAGACATGGTATTAAGACAATTAAGCTAGGCCTTCTACTTCCATAAAGGCAGGCACCCTTGTCTAATTTTACTACCACTTTCTCACAATTCACCACACCAAACGAATGTACCCTTCTAACATGGGAAATCAAAAATAATTTTTTTACGTATAGTTAAAAAGGAAACTGAAATAGCAAAATATTTTAAGCATGAAAAGCAAACCAGGCAGCATCTGTATTTCTCAGTCTGATAAGCAAGATAAATACGCATCTGTAGAACAGTTTAGCTTCTCTCCTTTGCTCTCCCTGAAGAGGAAGAAACTGACTTAATAATAAAGTGACATTTATTAATTTAAGTAATTAAAGATTCAATAAAACTAAGGAGAATCCTAAGTCCTCTCCAACTGTATTCAAAAAATAGTAGGGAAAAAATAATTTAAAAAAAGAAAACTTACAAATTACGTTCACATACTTACTCTGAGCCTGCAGCCATTTCCAAATAAGAAGTATCTGCTGTGTCAACCCCCAATGGGATCACTATGCTCATGACGTTCGTTTCTGATAAATTCGATTACTACGGAGTCCTATGCATTGGTATCCAAAACACTGGGGCATGCCAGCCACAGTGCTCATTGCAAACATCTAAGTGCATCCACAAACCCTGTTAAAAAAAAAAACAACAAAACAAAAAATAGCAGAAGACTGAGTCAGTTCATTTTAAAACTAGACGGTTTTACATCACTTTTTTTTAATAATCACTTATCTGTCACAATGAATTTGTTAGTTTTATTTTACACAAGCAAAAGGAAAAGAAAACATTCAATCTTCTTTAAAAGTTAACTTCAAATACACTTAAAGAGTGTGATGATCTTAAGGTCTGAACTTAAAAGTATTACAAACTGACAAAAATATTATCATTTAAACTGGCGATTAAAAAAAACCATTCATCACATTGAGTGAGGTGACAAAGATCCACTTCATGGCAGACTTACTGAATGTAAAGTACATTTGCTTACTGCTCTATGTTGTAAGAGCCCAGTTGCTGTACCTTTCAATAGTAACCCAGTTAAAATTTTTCAAGTATTTTTTAGACAGCATTGTTCACTTTCGTTTTGCACTTTAAAAAAAGCTTTCAACATCCACAATACAAATTAAGGATGTCAAAAGAAACAACGTCATAACTTCTATTCAGTAATTTTTTTAAACCAAGATCTTTCTAATGATTCACAATAATTACATGAAAATTTCCATCTTATTTTAATAGATCACCTTAAGATATTATACCTACTGGGTGCTGCTTTTAGATGTGATTTTTTTTAAAGTAGTAAACTAAAAAGAATCAGTAGTAGTTTTTAATTGCAGAGCAAAGCTACAATCTGCTTGACTTGCACAAGTAAATACAACAATCCTACCTCTATGCCAGTTACTACTAGTCTCCCACTCCCCTTCCCAAGTAGGGCAGAACACCCAACCAAGCGTAGGAGAGGAGGTACACACAGCACCTCAGCCGTCTATTCAGATAACTAAACTAATGCATTGTTATAGCCTCATATAGACAAGGCTTTCCACAAGGGACTAGGTAACTGAAGCAAAATACCCCCATCTTCAATACTTGCATTATGAATAATTGCAAACTCTTTCCAAAATGTCAAAATTGCAAGAACACAGACCACTTCAAAATGAAGCATACACAATGCCCAATAAAAACACTCCTCCCATCTGATGAAGTGTAATATCTCAGCTGAAGTCTACAAAAGCCCAACAGTTTTGAGATCAACATATTTTAACACACTCATCCTTGCCAAACACTAGATTGCTGAGAAAAAACTAACAAGCCTCCAGTGAAAAATGGCGTACTTATAAAAAAGACTTCAGAAAAGCCTTGTGGACTTAAATCTGAATTTGCTCCTTTTATTGATGAAGTCGTTATCTTCAGGATGATGAAGTGGCATCTACAGGGCATCTCTAAGGTATGAACTGGCACCAAGTCTTCATCTAATTGCTTATTTTATCTCACTACTGAAGTCTGGCAATTAACATCAAACATCTTGGCATGCACTTAAGTGCCTAAACCTTCTACATTCTACAGTTCATTCTCCCTCTAGACAGCAGAAGTTGTATTTGAGTCCCATTACATGAGTCACCAAATACAACAAACTGGAAAGCAATCAGGCCAACTAGTCGTTGGAATATATTGCTTTCCTCATTTAAACACTGGGCATTTTCTTACCAAATACCACAAATGTCAAACTACATCACTAGCTATGCATGAAAGTGAGGAAAAAACATACTATGTTGAAGCAGCAAGAAATACCTGTTAAACCAATAAAACCATAAAAGAAACCCCAAGCCCCTCTCAGACTTTAAGTGAGCGCTCATTCTGCCACCACATAGTTTACTCATAGGGTAGAGCCCTGAAGGGCCTTATCTACAACTTACAGGAAACACCAGCTTACCATTTAGTTCTCTTCTTCTGAAAAAGTAAAAAATTTATATATATTAATTCCTACCCAATAACTGAAAGGAAACCATCAACTTTTTTAGTCCAGGTAAATTCACTATCACAGGTTAAGGATTGTTCCACTACCAACTGTAGTTTCACCTATGCTAAAAAATCATTGCCATAATAGAAATTTTATTTTATGCTTGTAATTCTGAAAAAAAAAAGTTTTACTATGTTTCAAAGGAGGTCTAAAAGACATACTGGACACCACTGCCTGGGATTGAGATCCTCACTCAGATAGACATTTCTCGCACTTAAAATTGCTTTTGGTGGTGGCATGGTTTTTCTTAATTGAATTTTCTTTAAACACTTCTAACCAGGTAGAGTAACAACTGGAAATAAACGCAGGAAAAAATGCCCAGAAGACTGATGGAAGTGAAGAACCTGCCTTAGCTGCCTCATGGGTTACGGCATCTGCAAACTTATACAAAACAACTAAGGTTACCCAATCATCATATATTCAAGTGACTTTCATTGTCAACACAGACAGAAGAGATGTGATTACCAAATCTGAGAATCAAGTGAAATTTGGTTTTTTTTTTTGTTTTTGTTTTTTTTTTTTTTTAAAGTAATGCAGAAAAAGAAGAGTGAGCTATGTATATGTTTTTAGAGCTATGTATAGATAGAAAATTAATTGTTAATGCATGGCGCAATTAATACCATCATCTCTGACCAAGCAAACACATCACCATCCTGTAAGAAAAAAAAAAAAAGGGGGGGGGGGGGGGGGGGGGGCGCGGGCACGGGGCGGGAACAGAGCCAAGATAAACTTCTTACCCTACTGGAAGCTACTGAAATACATCTTCAAGCCTTAGTCGGAATTCACTCAAAAATTCTATGAGACTAATCTACACTGAATAAAATCAGACTTGAGTAATTCAGATTTATTTTGCCAAACAGCATTAAACAGAAGTTGTTTCATCTAAAAGGAAGCAGAACATGATTGTAATAGCACCTCATTATTTTTTGCCACCTTAAGACTTCATGTCACACACACATGCACAAAACCCTCCAATGCTTTTCCTCTGCCTATAGTTAAGTATGGAAGAATGGAAGCAGTCACTGGCTCCCAAATACCTACAGACAAGTTAATTCAAACAAACATAGCTCATTATTTATGAGTAGTCATCCTCAACGAATTCCCGTAATGGGGGCAGGGGGAGATCCAGGATAAATTCATTACATTATGCCCACCTAGTAACAGAACTGTGACATTATAGGCCATCCAACGACTAACACCAGTGATGTCAGATTTGGGATGAAGGAAAATAATTATTTTCTGTCATGGCAGAATCAGAAGTATTGTCATGACACACTAAAATAGTCACAGTATTTTTACTGGATTACACTACAAAAATTGGAAAGTTGGGAACAGAAAATAATGTACCCACTGGGGAACTTTCTTCCTTATCCATCTTAAAAGTGACTGCTTACCCTCTGAAGCTTGATATTTTAGACGAGTCATAAAATACTCTGCTATCATAATATGGTACTTTCCAATTTCAGCAAGTACCCATCTATTTCAAGTCATTCTTTCACAAGTCTGACAATCTGTCACCCATGGCCTTCTAAGAAACTGTTTTCATAGGTGCATTTCATTTAAATAATCGGCGAGGAGGAGTGGAAAGAAGGGTGCTAGAGAAGAAGTCTTCCTACAATCCAAGCAGATTATACACATTAAGAAAGTCTTTCTTCAAGCAGTACATAGATTTGAAAGTTAGAAAGACCGTACTGGTTTGTCCAGTTAATTTCAGGGTCATATAGTTAAAAGGCACTATATAAAAAGTGCTGGTCCAAAGTTCAATTACCAGCTCTTTACTGGGCAAAGTAGCTCATCTACCACGCCTTAATCTCAACAGTAGAGGACCTCCAATTTTGTCAGGTCCCACTCTGTTCTTTTAGTGATAATATACTGTAAGTTTTGAAAGAATTTTGGCAACTTCTTACATTCATCAGATTTTCTTCATTATCAACCTACCAGCACAGTTTTATTATATAAAAACACATTCTTTATTTGAAGAAATTTTGCTTTTATTTAATTTCAGTTAAAAAGTTTATCTTGCCCTAATAATACGATTTTCATCTTAACAAAAAACTTTTTGTTCAATCTGGTTAAAGCATTTATCTTCTGCAAAATCAACCTCCTGAAAGAAACTATCACACTTTACCATTCAACCACATTGGTTTACATTTTCTATGGCAGTTCTTCTTCTCTCTAGAGAATACACAGGAGCTTTTTGACTTAATAGCCATATCAAGTCTAAAGTATTTGAAGCCTCACCATACTTCTCATGATCCACTTTGTTAACGACACCAGAACCATTTTTTAAATGAATTCTGCTCTAACAACAGAAGTATAGAGCACAATATATTCCAAATTATTCATCTGTGTGGCTTTGTACAAAGAACATCATTTATGCATTAAACAACAGAAAATAACTTACATATTATCCCTGAGGTATTCCACTTACACAACATTATTCTGTGGTCTAACGAGGACCACATGTTTCCTTTCTGCCATGTCCTTCTAAGATCAATTGTGTGAGAGCAGAAGAAAAAACTTAACTTTTTCACTGGTACACAGAGGAAGAAAAAAAACCAAACATAGAGGGCTCAACTCTTGAATCAGAAGGTAAGTGGGTAATCTCCTAAAATTACATCACTATTTTTGAACCTAATCCTACAGGGTCCAAACATTCAAAATGAAATCCAGTTGCTCTGATCAGATGTTGGCAGAAAGGAACTCCAGGCCTACTTTAGCAGCACGTCTTTTTTCCCTCCTTCTACTTGCTTCTTGTAGGACCATCAAAAGCTATATAGAACAGTTTCAGGAAACAAGCAGACAATAGATCACCTAGACAGAAAGTACACTTGAAAAATAGGAACTTGAAGTCTAGCCAAACTGTCCAGATGACTCCAACAAGGTTTCATAATCCCAGCTATCCATCATCCTCTAAGCGTCAAGAGTCCAGACAAATTCTTCCATGGCATTTTCCATGAAAATTTCTTTTTGTTTCTTTTGGTTTTTTTCTAAGAAGGTAGGAATTTTTTTTTTTAAAAACATTTAAGCACTTTTACTTGCATTTGCTTTTACAGATTCAGAAACTGAGTTCCCAGTACTTACATTCAAACAGAAAGTAACAATATCAATCTGATCAGAGAACTCTGACTTACCTTTATTATTATTAATCATGAAGCATATTTTTCAAGCCAGAAGAAACCAAACAGTACTTGCTGTACTCGGAAAGGTACAACTCACACAGTTACATGCTACATTGGTAGCTCACCTCTGCAAGACATTTAACCTTTTTTAAGGGAGAGGGAAGAGGAAATAGGACTAAGAAGCCTGCTAGAACCTATGTTGTATGTATCAGAAAACTAAAGCTCTCATCTCAGTGCACAGATACAAAACTTTTCACAGATAAGAGGTGGTGGCAGCACCAGTAACAACTTTTTTGCCTTAACGATAAAATTCTACAGAGAAATTCATATATCAAGATAATACCATATACTTATTACAACAAGGTGGATTTGGTTTTTTTTTTTAAACTATATTACTCCTAACACTACAAAAAAACAAAGAGTGAAAAAAATTAATGAAACCTGTTTTTGCTATTCTTAGTACATCTGAGAACTTTTTACACAGACCGTTTTTCCTTGCTTTCCTTCCCCATAAATCAACTTCTACATTCTCTTGCTATGTGAGAGACACTAAAGACAAAATGCATTTAAAAGTTAGGGAAAAAATCCACTATAAAAAGTCAGGAATAGAATTCAAAGCAAGGTGCAAAACAACATATGTTTTCTAATTTATAAAGAGACATCAAAGACATCATGAATTAAGCTTACGATTAAATGATTTCTTAGCTCAAATCTAAGAATTTTCCCCATATACAAAACACTACACTAATTTAAGTAAGTTGATCGCTAAATCAGTTCAAGTTTCTCACATCACTAGGCATTACAAAAATATCGAGTCTTTTTGTTCCTGTTTTTATTACTTCAATATACACCTGAAGTTCTTCAATGTTTTTTTTTCTAGCAATTGCCTCTATCAGTCACCACCCATTGACAATTACAAGATGAAAAAACAAAAAACAAAAAAACCCCAAACTTAGTTACATAGTTTTAGATGTTTCAAGCCTTGGGGATTTCATCACAGAATGCCTCTGCACAGAGAATTACCAGGGCCTCCCTAAATGCTGAGCAGAAGTTTAAGGAAGAAAAATCTAATTATTATTAGATTAGCCTATAATTAGGCTGAGTATTTCGTGAGAGGAAACAGTGCTGGTTTAAGATAAATAATTATTTAGACTTTATACTGATGCATGCAACTTCACCTCAAAGTCTTTAACTGATGTCACTGCAGAAAGATTAATATACTAACCAAATTACCATCTCTATACTGTGTCTGCTCTGCAACTTCAAGGTCTATATACAAAATTACATAACTAGAAGGAAAAAAATTAATCAAAACCTTCTAACCTATCTACATATGCCAACTGTCTTTCCCTAAAAGCAAAATTATATAACTTTAAATACATATTACAGAAATATGTAAAAGGTGAAAGTGATAATTTACCCAAATTTAGTAAATTGAGTAACTGAAACATCTGAGAATAATTTTCACTCCTGAACATCTGAAAAGTAACAGCCTGTGTTTCCCAACTTACGGAGAAACAGGCAGTTCATGTTTAAGCAGAGTTTATTTCCCCTGAGCACAAGCACAGAAGAGGCTCTCTTTTGCTGAACTAAGAGTAGTAGTAAACCCACTGCCTCACACCCTCTAAATACGGGCAAAAAATTAGTAACAATTTCCTAGAGCAGTATTTAAGTATTGGAATACACACAGTATACATAAAGATTCATTTTAAGGGATGTGTACAAATCAAAGGGTATTAACTTGAAGCTTTCTGGAACAAACAGATGAAATTGCTGAAACAAAGTGATCTGTACAGTCAATTTTCCACTCATGCATGGACCAAGGAAGAAGAGGAACAGTAGAGAAGAGTTATCAAATTTACAGATAAAAATGATTCCAACATAAAATACACAAACTAGTTGCATGACAGTCTTGAGTCAAGCAAGACCTTTCAGTTCAACCAGCCCACGATGCTGGTTGTAACTTCCGAGTCCATTTGAATGTAAAACCAATCTATCTGTACTCATACAGCACTAAGCCCAAACCAAAATTCCAACTTCCACTTGCTCCCAGTAGAAAATTTGGTTGGCTCCACAGAGTAACACAGGATCACTCTGAAACTATCTACTGTTTCCCATCTCAACAGGGTCTTTTGGGCAAGATGTAAAGATTTCCAAGATCATACTACTGCTTTCAGACCTCTGCTGACTCCTGCTGATCTTGGTGTTAGTTGTTTATACAAGTCATCTCAGGGAACAGAGATACATGACCAAAAGGTACTATTCTGTTTGATTTTCTTACCACACCAGGAAAAATAGTCTACAAGGTGTGCTGGTGCTTTCCTTCACCTTAAAAATGCTTTCTTTATAAGGGGAGGTGGATAAAAACATATTTGAAGTGCTGGTACTCAATAGAGCACACAGGAACATACTTATATACCTTAAAATTGAGACACACCAAATCGAGCCTACTACATACACTGGAAAAAAGGAAAAATAGAATTTAGAGGATATATATTTAAAAAACATCTTCTATGCATAAGCTGCCTTTTATTAAGCATGCAATCTAAACATTTTCCTCTTCCCTCCCCTCGATTACATCATATGTGTATACACATTTTGCAATCGTTAGCAAAAGCAATTCTTGTCATGCCTTCCTTCAGATTTACAGGCCAACAATTTTAACCTGTGGTCATGGGAACCACCCTCCTCACAAAGAAATCCACAAGAACGGATGATACACCTATGCCCTAGCACAATCTGTACAGGAGAAATTTCTAACTAAAAATGCACCTGTCAATACAGTGTGTCAAAGTCCACTAATCCAGTGTGAAAACTACTGTCCGGAACTGTCACAGAGCCAACAAACTGAGCTCTCCAACTTGGCTTCCCTGTCTACAATCTCTTTTTTGTTGTGATTTTTTTTTTAAACTTTTTTTTTTTCATTGGGGAGGGGGTTTACAGGGAGAAGAAAACATTAAGAAGATTTTACTAAAAAAATTTTATGTTTTGCTAACTTCTAATTTCTACTACTGCTCCGAGCATTCACATCTTCTCTATACAATAGTTAGGTTATTTGGAAAATTAGTGATAGAAACTGATCTTTTAATGGTATACTGTAGATATCCTTGAAATAGTGAACTACTGTGTGTGCGCATGTGTGTATATACACATATACATATGTATCTACACACAAATCTGGAAAAAATATAGGCAGTATGTATACACACACACAGCATGACTACATACATCAAAGTAATCCGAATATTTATTTATTGCCGGCCGTTTCTAAGGAGATAATACATCTTTAATCAGACCTAGAAGCCAAATACATGAATAAATGACTAATCTCACCTACAAGGAAGTTCGTTCTCTGTTTCCCCAACATGCTCCACCATGGTATAGATTTTGCTACAAGATTAGGAGGGATATCCAACTTCCAAATGTTACCCCACTGCAGTTGCCCTATGAAGTATGCAGGCTTAGAAACAACTGTGAGTCCAAATTCAGGCCTTTGCTACTGTTTGCTGCTCTCTCTGGTAACCTAACAGAGAAGTTAGCAGCCTACTTCAAATTTGTGCTGAAACAAAAAAGGGTAATATGTAAAAATAAGACACAGTAGGCACACTCAAATACAATATACAAATTAGGACCCATTAATGACCAACTCCTGCAAACTGCACAGAAGAAACAACTTGTTCTAAAAGAAATATGGTTTCCTATATATTTGTAGTTTGTGCTCAAACATTCCCACTGACCTAATGTTCTCTATATCCCCCTCATAGCAATATCTTCCTCCCCATCTTCCTCATCACAATATTAACTGGTCCTGGCCTCACTCACAAGCCCCTCAATAACCTAATAACCTCCTGTGCCATCCATGCTGACCTGCGCATTGCCACGTCCACCTCACCTCCTTCCCACAAGCCCTGTCAGCCACCCCCACCCCCCCACACCAAAAAAAAAAACCCAAACAAAAAAACCCACCTGCTATGGCTGGTCTGGAGTTACACACAGGGCAGACAGTGGCTAAATATGCTTCCTCTCCCTGCTTCTCCCAGGACACTGCTCATAGCTGCTCCTTCCCATTCCCCTTTTGGAACTTCATTAAGCTTCAGAGATCTCAAGGGTACTAAGTTCCTAACTCTTATCAAATTTTTGGGTTTTGAGTTATAGGTTGTACTGAGAGACCTAGTGATCATTAGACCAACTTATTTAAGAAACATTACTATTACAGCTAAACTGCTACAGGGTACGGCTCCTCCTCCTCTTTGCTTTTAACCCAGTGCCAATACAGAGTAAGAGCAAGCATGGTGAAGTGAGGAGTTCGTTAGCATACTTATAAACATCCTGACACAATAAACACAGGACTTTACATTCAACAAAGACCTCAGTCATGTTTAGAATGACAGCCAAACTTCATGAATTGCTCCTGAGTTTGGGATCTAGAACAAAGAAGAAAAGAAACCTGCCTCCTCCATGGTATTCAAGATTCACGCATAAAAAACTTGAGCTTCCATCATGCAAGTATCAATTCTTCAGTATACAGGTCATTACATGCATTACACCAGCTCTAGTCAGTGGAAAGGAAGCTGACCTTTTAAGTATAAACCTAGAATCAGTCTGTCAGTTAGCAAAGCTTCTGCCATACAGAAGAGCTAGTTTCCACTGGCTGTAGGCTATCTTCCCTTTACTATCAATAGGTCGAAGAGTGCTCTTCTTGTGTATTCCTGAAGAAGTGGTGGAAAGCAATCTCTCCTCCTCATATATTTATGCCAGTCCATTAAAACATGGAAGACTTCCCTTACCTCTTCTCTCTCTTCACTCCTTCTTTTCTTCTCTCAGTGGAAGTTAGACAAAATATGGGACTAGGAAGAGAAAAAGAGTGGGAGAAGGGAAATGAAGGTAAATGCAGTTACAGAAAGAGTAAGAATTAGTTTATTGAACAGAAATCTACCAAAGAAGCAGTAAGCAGAGGTATACAAAAAAACCCATGCTTACAGATTTTAGGTGTCATATTTACAGAAATCAACCCCCAAAATTGAAAATTAACTGACAGTCACTTGATGTCTCTAAGTTTACTAAACAGCTGCCATACTTCTTAAAATAAACCACATGCAAAAAGGCCTACCCATTCAAAAATTATCAATTATTTGAGCTGGAGAGTCAAGGAACTGTAAAATTCAAGACAAGTACAGCACATTAAGAGAAAAAATTGCTTTTTGATAGCAATATTGCTTATTGCTTGGAGAAGTATATACTACCTGCCTAACATTAATGTGTTATACTATATCACTGCGAGATGTAAAATTCCTTTAAATAGAAATTCAAAGGTTAAGAAAACAAATAGAGTAGTTTCCCAGTAAAAACATCTTGTCTTTAAGTCATTCTTTGTATCAGCTGTTTTACTGCAAACATTTTTCTCTGTCTACCACAAAGTGGTAAATAACTGTTGATTAAACCTTACACAAAATGCCCGTGACTTACCAATTATTCTCCAATATAAAATACTGGAGAATATAAAGTGTTTCTGCAAGTACACAGAGTCCACATTCTGTAAGGATACTCTGTAAGTCATGTCTACAACTGTAAAGGCTAAGTATATTTAATTTTTATTAAATGTAACAGTATACCTCGTGGTGATTCAGTCACCGGAAGGTCTAAATTCTAAGGCCCAATATTCGTCCCAAGAAGTAGTAAGGCTTTTTGGGGGGAAAACATGTGGCTACAAATACATACTGGTATTGCCTTTGACAATCTAAATATTTTGCTGCCTTCATGACATCAAATAAAATAATTAACTTATTTTTTCTATGCTGCTTATTAAGACTTGGCAGTCTACTGTAATTATTAGATACCTACTACACAAGTAGTAAATTCTTTTGACTTATTTGAAGTCTGACATTTCAGCTAAGCAGATTTCTATTTTGACATGTTTTAACTTAGGTAGATTCCAAAAACTAGTTCCCATGTTTTATCAGTGGCATTTGACTTACATGAAAAGCACAATAGTGCTTCTACTTTTACTTACGGAAGCAGTTTGTAGACATTCACCTAATTGTTACACTTACACCTAGGAATCTAAACACAAGCAAGTCAGAAAGCTGCACTCTTTCAAACAGAAACTTTAATTCCTTCTAGGCATTAGAAGAACTATTTTATGTAATTTTGACCACAATTCAACCTGGACTATATTTCTTGGTAACAACTTGGTAAGATTTCAATGCTCTTTACTAAGATTTTGGGAGAAAGAGGGCAAGAGAGAGTGAGGGAACAACAGATGGAGGGGACTATGTCATGTTCAAGGACAGCCAAAAAAATACAGAAGTTTAAGATCAAAAGATCCTTCCTACTTTCAAGAAAATAAAACTCATTTCATTTTCGATTGCAATTACCTTGCAAAACTGTACTGACTGATTTGTGCTAAGAAATTTAGATTCCATGCATTTGTAACTTTATACCTTTGTGTTTTCAAAGGAGATCTCAATATGTATTTTCAATTGTAATAACAAAGATATGAAATATGTGATCTTAGAATAAACACAACGGGAAATTCTGCCCAGCAATAGAAGCACAAAACACAGCTTTTAACTTTCAATACTACTGCCACACGAAAGGGGAAAAAAAAGATGCAGAGTTTGTCTTTTATTTGTCTTCCAGTACAGAAGATCTGATTGGAAAGTAGGAGATAGTAGAGAGTGAACATCATAAAAAAACACTAGAGTCATTCATAAAAATCCTGTATAATGATATTAAAGAATAAGATTCCCATCAAGTGTTTCTACCCTAAGCAAAAAAAAAAAAAAAGGGCAATTAGCTGTATTACTTGGTAAAGCACCTGAGGGAGAAACCTTATCCTTATAACCAATAAGGTGACTACTGTATTGTTTATCAGTTACATATAAAAGTATTCACGTTTCTTCGAGTTCTAGAACAATATGTTTCAAAACCAAATGAGAGGTGTAATCTCTCTATACCTTCCCCAAAAGCTATAAATAAGTTACTGTAATTCTCAGGTCTTCACCTTCAGTTGAAGTAGAACCTACTAAAAACATTCCTCATTGGAAAAGTTTCTTTAAACCCACAGTTAAGACAAGATTAACTGTCTAGACTTGGAATATCATCTGTCTTGTGATATGGTTTTAAACACAGCCCCATTATAACCACACTGGTTAGGAGTTAGCTCCTTTTGTCTACTCAAAGCAAGTTAAGAGCATCACCCACTGGTACAGAAAAAAAAAAGTATCTTTAGACCTAGTCACGTTAGAAGAGTTAGAGAGTAATGAACACCAAACCCATTTAAATATTCAGAGCTCCTCAGGGTAAAATATCTAAACCTACCACCCTGTACACATTTTAAATTCTCACTTCGTAAATATAGGATATTCATTTCATCACTTTCCATGACTGATGAAATAACCAACAATGGACAATAGATTATAGATCCCCCTTCTTAAGTTGTAATATAAAGTACAATAATGTCATTAAAATCTAGCCTTATCATCTTGTCTTTGAACTTGATGGTAATTTATTTTTGAGATAAAGATATAAAAGTGAATGATTATCTAGACTATGATGGCATAAAACAATACACAAAACACAACTACAAATGAGAATAAAAAAAACCTTCTCTAAACTTGAGCCTGCACTGTGACATTTTACTATCTACACCTACTTAAAACTAAATTCTAAAACTAGGATCAATACTATTTTGGCATTCCCATACTTAGCCTGATTTGCAGAACTGCTGGTCCCTTCCAAGTCTCATCCAAGTTTTACATCTCCATCTAAAGCAGTGTATGAACTATCACATGAAAGGAGAAGAGGCACTCTTACACATTTTACTTGCACTGGATGCAATCCATGTGCTACTTCATATATTCTTCATTTTTACTTTTGAAACATAATTTGAGTGGACACTGTGATTTACCATAGTTCTTACTAAATATATTAATTAAAAAAAATAAAGATAACAAAACACTTAAGTCAGGCATGTTAAAAAAATACATACTCTGTACAACAAAACCATCTTCAAAGGTTTACAGATAACCTTAATTATTAAAATTTGCTAACAACCAGCAGAGCTTAAAATCTTGCCTGTTTCATTAATACCACATTAAGATTTGTAAGAGGAAATAAAAATAATCTCAATATCTCCTAGCAAATATATGAAACCTTGACATGGTTTCTTTTAAATAATTTGTTTGTTATGCCTTAAAGGTAACAACAGTTTTGTCTTTGAACACAACTATAGTAGGGTTTTTTTGTAGGATGAAGGTCATGAGCAGAATTTTGGATCCTCAAAGAGATTAGGTTAACTTTTGTGGGTACGATTATTTGATTATTAAGAAAAATGTGAACACTGATGTAGTTAGAAATATTCATCTTGCACCATTCAAAAGCCCACTACAATTAATATTTTAAATAATCCAGAATTTGGAAGAAGAAAAAGTAATTTTTTTTTTTAATCCACATTCTACATATGCTGAAACTTTTTTTCCAGAGACGCCTTAAGCTTCATTCTTAGCAATAAATCAAAACTACTATTTGCACAGTGGAAACATTTAAACACTGTACCTGTTCCAAAAATACTGTCCAACAAAATTTGCTTTTGAGAGATTCACAAATGCGCGTTTGTATGGAAGTCACAAGGCCAATAACAGAGATGGACTTCGTTAAGATCTCTCCAGAAGCCTGAACTGGGTTTTATTTCATATCTTCACTACTCTACATCCCCCCTCCCAATTCAGTTTTGTTATAACGTTACACAAAAACAGCAGAATACATTCATTAAACCTTCATTTACATTAATCTATTTAGAACAATGCCACGGTTCTACAATTACGTACACCACTCCTTAACTAAGTCCCACAAATAGTCCTTACTAAAATTAGTATTACCATGCACGCAAAATTAAGACTGTCCTTAAATCAAACTGAGATCAGGACTAGAGAGACATCACAGCCTTCAGTGTGACACCGATTGCTGTTGCTTTCCAACAGAATATTAAGTTGTGTGTGCTGAAACTGTACCAAAGACATGAGGTAATGCAACTCCTAAAAGTAATCTGCATTTTAGTGCTACGAGAAACTTTCCTTAGATATAATCTAAAAAGCTGGTATTATTTCCTCTCTGAAATTTCCCAGATGGCAAAAAAGCTCACCCAAAAGGCTAAGTGACAGTTAAGCAGATTTTTCCTTCAGGTACTAAAAGCTTGAAGATACATAAGCTGTTTTAGAACTACAGCCCATATTATTGCATTTGTAACACAATGTTTGTAAATCAGAAATGTCTTTTGAAAAAAAGGAATTTAGATTTCAAACCTTCCCTCTTTCAATAAATTTTTATTAGTTTGGGGGGGTATTTCATTTTTTATGAATATATTTTAATATATCAACATGAATGGAGTTAAAAAATAAAGGTAGAATTTACTTTGTAATGTTGTCTCCTTAAAACAAATCACAGATCTGTTTTTACAAATGGAGAAACTGAGTCACAAAGGCAAACTGACTCACTAAAACTCATACAGGAAAACTCTGGAAGATCTCAAAATTCCCAAGAGGTTCTTAGTCCATAAAATCTGCAATCTGTAAGATAAACTGTAAAATTTGAGTATATCAATCTTTGGGTTTATTTCATTCCCCCCACCCCAAACACTTCTGTAAAGTGTACAAAATTATTTTAATTTTGAATCAGATGTCTGCTTGAAAACATGACTGAGGCCATGCAGTTAGACTGCAGAGCTGCGTAGCCCTGTAAGTCATAATGTTAAAAAAATTATTCACAAGAACAGAAGCTTTAAACCTAGGGAGAGGAAAGAAAAAGGCAAAAGGTTTCCAAAAAGGACCATACATACACTCTTCAGAATCTTATTCATGTACTTTTTAATAAACAGAGTAAGACGTGGTTTATTAAAAAAAAAAATCAGATCTATATAAATAAGGAAGGTATGATGGAAGCATGCATTACTGGACTATTAACACATCACTTGGTGGTTGAAATCACTCAGCCTTTGGCCTCAAAACACAGGAAAGGCATGTGTTAACAACACTCAAACTCTTACTATCTTACTGTTCAACTTCAGGTATACCTTAAACCACACATCACTGGTTCTAAATAGTATCTAAATTAAAATTCTTCAGAGACTTAAGACAGTTTTGCTATTTCAATACCTCACTTTTGATTGTTTAAATCCAGAAGGTTCCAAAGCTACACTAGAATAGGAATTCATACCTCATTAAACCAAGGACAACATTAAAGACAGGCATACAAAAAAAAAAGGTGAAAAATTAATTTCTTTCATTGCTTAAGATGTACAGTTTGCAGCCTCCATAGTTTGTATCAGAGTACACTATACCAACTACCAAATAATAAATCCTTGTGACCTCCCTTCCCCCCACCCAAACATATTTATAGTGGTGATACTAAAAGGTTCATATTTCATTCAGGAAAAAAATTAGAGGTTAGAACTGCACTTTCCCTCAGTTTTTGTATGTGTACTACCACATATACAATTTAAACAGCCATATACAAAATATATTGAAGAAAAAATGTAATACCAAGATTACATGGTGGCAGAAGAAATTCCTTGTCTTAATAAAGTAACAGGTTATAATCTCACATGCATTATTTCTGTAAGTATTAAGTTCTTTTAGTATTCTCAAACTATGAATACATGGAATTACTACCCCGATGTCCAGCAAAGGTATTTCCTGGAAGGTCAACCTGACGTTCACAAATGTGATTCCACAAAGAATTTAGATGACTGTTTTAGTGATCTTAATCCACTTATTTTGATAAATATTACTGCTTTTACGTCGTTAGTAGGATGGACAGATGTACAGTATCCATCACAAACGCAGGAGCTTTTCCAAATTATTAAACCGGCATACATATTACCTTACAGCAACCTATACACACCCCTCAAAGAAGCCGCTTGAGTCTGCTGCCTCTTTCCACCCCCCTTTTCCCCGACAAGAGTGGTCTCGTTCACTTGCCTTTCACACACATAACCAATAAAATTAATCAGCTGGAACACAGCATTTTTAAATCGCAGTAAAGTCAAGAGATGTTTTGTACGTTATTTGAAGGGAACAGTCTTTTCATTTAAACATAATAAGACTCTAATATGCTGCAGACAAACGCACTGCATGGGGTGTGGAGGACCCGAGCTGATTAGATTACCACAACATCAGCCCGAGGCCGCCATTTTTAGAATCTCTAAAGGACAAAAGAGGGAAATTAAGAAATTTGCTCCACATTTTTTGAAAAGTAACTTTAAAAGTATGGTGATTATAATCAATTAATCATGCATTGTAAGTACAGCCATGCATATCTCTTTCTTTTCGCTGATCTGAGCCCTGAATAACAAAAACGTTTCGTTATTATTCCTTTAAGGTACTGTAAATAAACAGACTAAAACATTCCTAAATCTAGATCCAGCACTAAACTTCTGCTTTTAACGACACGTAGTATGTACCATTTTGGGGACCTCAGGGCTTTTGGCCACCGCACATTCCCTAACGGCTGAGTATGGGGGAATACAGGACCTTTATAATCAGGCTATATTATGCTTCTCTAGCCTATTTAGTACTACACAGTAAACCGTTTGTTCCTCCTCCCCTATGTCTGCAGCAATAGGGTCTACCCCACCAATATTTATTTATTTAAGAAAGAGACTGAATATGCCCCCCAAGGAACACGAACACTGGCTGCATAAACTAAAGCAAGAAAGGGATGCACCAATATAACTACTTACACCCTCAAGAAAGGGGGTGGAGAGAATGATCCCCTTTTAAATTGGCACAGAAACTCCTGAGGACTGCTCTCCGTTCGTCCAGGTTACACCACGACGGGGAGATATTAGCAGGGAGGGAGGAAAGGAGGCGGGGGTGTGGAAGGCAGAGAGATTAGGCCTATAACGAGCCATTTTAGTACCACAAAGCAAAAATATACAGGATGGAGGAAGAGAATAGGTTTCCCTAAGCTTCACAAAACTCAATACGCAGTCCCAATAACACGCAAACCCGTTCTTAAAACCACCAGTCTAAGGAAGCGTATGTTGTCACATAATAGCCCCTTTTGGCTCTTTTTCCAAGCATAATGCATAAATCTGGCATAACTGCCAAAAAATTCTCCTCAGCTCCTCCAGTTACAGTAACCCGCCATATTCACAAGATATAGCGACAGCCTGCCATTTTTTAACCAAACCCCACAAAAGGAAACACAAATTCAAGGCAACTTAAACAGAATTTAAGCACATTTCAGGGTAGAAGGGAGTTATACTCGTACCGAGAGTAATGAGACGTTCCCGTCGCATTTCACTCCCTTTCTCCCACCCCCCTCCCCAGAGCACCCACAGCAGAATACGCTGGTAATAACCGAAGACTCACCTGTAATGGTCACAGGCCAGGCAGCAGGACCCCTCAGCTGAGCCCCCTCTCTATCCCAACCAAAACAATGCAACAGCCCCACTGCGGATATCCCTACCCTAGGCAGAACTCAACCCTCAGCAGGCTCTGGTAAAAGAAAGAAAAGGGAAAGAAAGGAAAGAGGAGACCCCCCCTCCCCCCAAACCTAGCTCAGTGCGCAGAGCCCTGCAGGGACCAGCTCGGAGGCGCCTTTGCCTTGGGACCTGTGTACAAACCCCGCTGCCGCCGCTGCTCCCGTGTCTCCCTCCTTTCAGCCTCCTACGCTCCCTTCTATGTCACTGCCTCTCTCTGGGAAAATGGCGTCCGCTCTCCCCTCCCTCCCACTGCACGGGGCTCACCCGCCCCGCCTGGCAGGGGCAGGGTTACCAAGGCGAAGCCAAACAGCCGCCATTTTGCTTACGGGCTGGGAGCGCAGACTGCGCCCGCCGAGCCCTCAGTGTCCATTTTGCAACAGCGCTTTGCACGTTACGCTGAACGGCTCGGCGCTGGGCGCGGCCGAGACACCAGACTGCGGCAGGGGCTGGGCAGGGGGGCTGTGAGGGGGTGCGGAGGGAAGTAGGGCAGCGGAGGAGGGGCGGCCGCAGCTGGGGCTGGTGCCGGGGGCGATCCGCAGCCCCGGAGGCGCAGACCGCGGGGGAGGGGCAGGGGCTCCGACCCGGGCTGCTGTGGAACCGAACGCGGGCGGGAGGATGTCTGACTCAGAACTGCATCCTCTGAGGCAGAAACGCCAAAGCTCCCTCCTCAGCTGCTCTCCGCCCCCCCCTCCCCCTCCCGGCTTCCTCGGCACGACCGTCCTCACTCTCAGCATACCTATTCTTTACGAACCTCAACCCGAGGAGTAAATTTTCGCCACAAAGTACGCGAAAAGCTGGGCAGACCCGCCGGCTCTCGCGCACGCAGAGGAACTTACTGGAGGGGCGGGGAAGAGGGGGGCGAGAAAGGAGGGAGCGGGAGCTTTGACTGGTACCCGGTCAGGGCGATGTGGAGGTTTTGGCTGAACCTCTCCTGTCAGTAAGAGACTTGAGGCTGAGAGTCTTCCCCGAAGCGTTTGAGGCTCATATATGAAGGCAAGTGGGAGAGAGCTGCTTTTCTTAAAGTGAGCGGGACAGCACTAGCTGAAGGCATTTCTTTTCTGCAGGGAACGAGACGAGCAGCGTACAAGCTTCCCCTTTAGGGAACGGCTCTCGGGGAGCAGGTACCGTCTGTTTTCATCCGGACCAGCGGGAGCGAGCAAAGCCAGAGGCTCGCTCAGCGTCGCGGGGCAGGGACAGCCTCGGCCGTTTATACCGAGCTCCACTTCCTTTCGCCATATTCCCTCCCAGCGCCTCTTCTGCCCGCGCACCGCCCTGCCTTCCCAGCCCGGCTTCAGCCCCTCCAGCGATATGGCTGAGTGAGGGAGGGGAGGCGGCGGCTGGGGTTTCATTCGACGCCCACCAGGGGCTGAGCGAGCCTCCTTCAGTGCGCAAACTCGGGGCACCAGATAAAAGCTGGGCTGGCAGCTCTTACCCTGCCTCGATGGAGCCGCCACAATCGGGTGACTGGAGAAGCAGTTAGCAGCAGAGCGCCATAGACTAGCGTCCCCCCACACCTTGGGCAGAGAGAGTTTGGGGCTCTAAACAGCTGCTGCTGCGGCAGGAGGGAGCCGAGGTGAAGGGATCTGCTAGCTGGTTGGATGCAGAGGAGGCGGCTGTAATGGGGCATTGAGTCTGAGGGAGGAGGGGGGCGATTAAACGTCTTGTGATCATGGCGGAGTCTATGGGTATTTTTTCCTGTCTAACTCTTCTGTGCGTGTGTCTCTGTTTCTCTCTTTCTCTCTCTCCTTAGGGCGCTTGGCTGGGGCTGCTCGCTCGGGTTCTGCCTGTTGTTGCGCGAAATGGCGGCTGGCGTCTTGGTGGGTTTGGTTGTCGGTTTTTTGTGTAGGTTTTTTTTTTTTTTTTTTTTCCCTTCCCCTCCTATTCCCCTCCCCCCACTTGTGCCTTGGCTGCGGCTCCGCAGCGAACCGCGGCGGAGACTGAGTCAGGAGGGGGGAGGGAGCTGCGCGGGAGCCAATCGGCAGGCCGGCCGGGCTAGCCCGGCGCGTCCTGATTGGCTGGCGCTGACATCATCCTGCAGCAGGGGCAGCCGCAGCTGGGCAGGGTTGGGGAGCTGCCGGGGGAGGCTGGTGCAAAGGGGGAAAACGGGCGCCATGATCCCAGCGCGAGGGAGGACTTCGCGGGCGGGGGATCCCCGAAGAGCTGGTGAAAAGGAAAGCAGGAACGGGCCTTGGCGTCTCCTTCCCAAACAGTGCCGGGGCTGTGAGGAGAGGAGCGGGGGGACGAGCGAGAGAGGAGCAACTGGTGCTTGCTTTTGTAACTGCGTCAGTACAAGATGGCGCAGGGTCTCCCTGGAGAGGGAAGGGAGTTGCACGTCCGCCGGAGGTCATGTGACCGTGTTGCATTCCTGTGGGGTTTGGCTGCAGACCAAGCTGGCTGGGGCGGCGGCGGCGGCGGCTGCCCGGGAGAGTCCGCGCTTCCCTCCCCCTCCCCGCACGGTGCCGCGTTGGTTCCCACTTCCCTTCCCCCATTACCCTCACGCACGAGGGTGTAGCTGCCGCCGAGGAAGGTTCTCGCTTCCCTCCGTATTCTCCACCCATCTCCAGGGTGCAGCTGCTCTCGGGGGAAGCTTTCCATTCCGCCCCCTCTCTGCGTAAGGCTTTGCCCACCGCAAGGGAAAGTTCCCCCTCGGCGCCCACTCGCTCCGCCCGGGCGTGGGAGCCGGCGGTGCGCGGCTGCTGCCCGGGGCCCCCGGGCGTTCCAGCCTCGGTGGCGCCCGCTCCCGCTCGGCCGCCCCTGCTCGTGTGCGAGAGCACTTTTATCTGTAAGTTAGGTTCCCCGGAATCACGGAATGGCTCTTGCCGAGTAACTTACTGAAAGAGTCGGTTTAAGCGATGTTTAAATGACCTCATTAAAAAAGCTGAGGAAAATGTCCTGGCTGTGCGGAGTTGCTCTCTGACGAGGAGGTCGCCGCGTCGCCAGTGTTGTTTTGCTGGGGGGTATGGGCTGGGGGGCCTAGGGAAGAGTCTGCAAGCTATTAATGACTTTATTCTGTTTGAACAGAACTTCGTTATGGAAAAACGGATCGATATTGTCTTATTCGTATGTTGTTGGATCCTGGTTTAGGAGTTGAGAAGCTTTTCTGTGGGGCAGTGTGGCGTGTGTTACAAGGTCAGGCCGCGGATGGCCTGCATCTTTAGCGCAGGGATTTAAGTATATACGTAGTGCAAATCAAAACTATGGTATGCAAATATCGTGAAGGTGCCCCATGTCTTACTTTCATAGGAAAATGAACTTGTCACACAGGTCTGGGGAGGCTTGGAAGCTTGGCAAATATATTTCCTGGGTCTCTTTTTATTTCAATATTCTGATGGGGGGAAGTGAAAAATGTATGTTTTCCAATCCTAACAGTTTTCTTTTTTTCTTTAAGGAATGCAACTCGCATTACTGTTTGGGTGGGGTTCTCGTGTTTTTAGAGCAACTCGATGCTAGTTCCTGTGTCTTATTCTTGTATGAGCAGAGTGTAAATTTAGCCCCAATGAACAAATTAACAGTTAAAATTGCTGATACTTTAAGGGTGGTGGTTTGTTCCTTTAGAAATGTTTCATAGCACTTCTTCCATTCTCAGTCTGTTCTCGGATAGATGTGAATATTTTTTTTTCTTTTTTCCTCCACAGTAGTAACCTCGTGGGGGATAACGCTTGACTATTTGGTGAATGTGTTGTGTGAGAACTACTGGAAGGAAAGTAACTGAGTATATGACTAATATAGAAGACTCCTGTATAATAGACGCTACTTAATACACGTTACATAAGTAATATGGTGAGGTGGAGTCTAGTTACATAAGAACTGACTGGGGACTTGGGAGCTTCTGTTAAGTAGTCCATATTAGTTGCAGATACAGCCTGCAGGGCCTCTGTGTGTTGTTGGGGGAGGGGTAGAACAACAGGATTGGAAGCATCTAAGAGTGCTACATTTTTCCTTTGTAGGTTATATAAAGGATACCAGGAAAGAAATGGAGGAGGCAGTAATTAAGGATGACACAGTGTGAAGCTCTCGAAAGTTTGGAATCTCATTTGAGCCTAGCTTTTAGGATGTAAGCTCAGCTTCCTAAAAGAACAGCCCCCTCCTCACCCCCCCTTTTGGAGTGTCAGATGGTGGCTGTTAAGCTGAGCATTGCACCAACCAATTTTGTTCTGTGCAGACTACTCTAAAGAGCAGGATTCTTGAGTTGTAGAGGTTGTGAGGCTTTTTTTTTAACATACTGGAAATGGTGTTATGAGGAAGCAATTGGTTTGTTGACCAAACATTTAAGTGACTGGATTACTGATTTTTCTTGTGTAGACATAGTATGACACAAGGGAAATACTCCCTTTGTAATGGAAGCTTCTAGAGAGGCTTTCAGTGTACAATGATTTTTTTGATACAGAACAGATTTATTTGGGACCTGACATTGTGAATATTTCCTTGCAGATCTGTTAAATGAAGAACATTAATTTGAACTGAAGATGAGGAAAAAACACATTTCCATTTTATTAGTACTTGCATTTAGGCATGTATTCCATAATTATGAAATAGGGAGTAGTTGCCTTACCTCACTGTAAGGGAGCAGTTTTAATGCTTATGTTATAGAGTAGTTTCTGTAGAATACTTGGAAATGAAAAGCTTAAAAAGCTTAACTATGGCAGCTAGAGCTTTCATTCTTAACACACTCTTTTAGGTAGCTCAAATTAATACCAGATTTTGCTTTGAAAACAAAGAAGTGAACTACTTTAGAAGTTCTCTGTTAACTGGTATCTTATTGCAGCAGTACTTGAATTGAGGTGTCTCTGCTTTTATGAAGCTATAGAAATGAAGGCAAGTTTTAATAAGCTCATAATATTTTTTGTTTGTTTCAATGTTATTCTATTAGCTGTTCTCAGGGAAGCAGTATTAGTTATCTTCAAAGAAGCAGTGACTCCAGCAGTGTTGCAGTGCAGTCTCGAAACGATGTCTGATGCATTCTGAATTCTGCTGCAGGAGATGAGTAAAAAACAAATGTGCATACTACTTTGAGATGGAAACCTCAGGGGAGGGGATTTGCCCAAAGGCCAGTCTGATGCAAGCAGTATCTTAATCTGGAAGGTCAGGGGAAGGAAAGGAGCTGTAGGAGAGGGAGACCGGGTAAAAACAGGCATGTAGCTTGAATTTATGGTAGCCTACCAGGGAGAGAAACAATTTCTACTGACCTCTAGAATTCTTTCCTTTTTAATACGGATATTTCAATTGGCTGGACGTTCTCCAGCAGTTAAGACTTGCGGTTCTAACTTGCTGTGATAGCCTGTCTATGCATGTATATGTGGTCTGTGCCTTTGCTGAGACCTGTTATTTAAACACTGTTGTTTACCTTTAGCCTTACAAAGGGAATGACAGGAGTTCAAGGGTATTTAGGGGAGAAAGGAGAGAGATACTAACAGTGTAATAGATCTGAGTAGGCATTAATGCCATAGCTGAAACAGTTGAAGTGGTGCTCATGCTGAAAGATGATCCTGCACCTCTTCCCAGCTGTTCATTCTTGCTCCTGCACCACCCCTTTTTTGATGGTGTGAGTTAGCATGTGGGAAGTAGAAGGGAAGAATGCATCTAGCATAAGCCTAATTGTAATGGATGGTTTTCTAATGTGAATGTTCATTGTGTGGCCTCACAGACACTCCTGCTTGAACACTAGGGAGAAACAGCTGCAGGGAGAATGGAGATGTGTAGGTTTTGACTGTTAGTGAAATTAGGTGTGTTTTTTCTTAGGGAATTTTGAGAGGCAACTTTTAAAGGCATTTGCCTAGTGCAGCCAGAATCACTGCTTAAGGAGCCAAGCATACTAAAAAAAAAAAAAAAAAAAATTCAAAACTTCTTAAGAGTATGTAAGGCAGTGCTAGATTGACTTGCAGTTGTAGGTGACAAGATAACTTCAGAGTCACTGAAATGATAGCCTACAAAAATAAGTGAAATGCCGTTTCTTCTCAACTGTAGTCTAGTTAAGCGTTCACAGGATTTTGGACTTAGGAGCTTATTTTGTTGGAACAGGGTATAACCTGGAATAGGCTTGCTTCTTCCAGAAGTGACTGGTAATATAATAGCTGGGGTATTCAGTAAAGAATAACTCCTACTGAATGAGTTCTGACCTAATATTTAAAAAAAAAAAGTGATACCTGTGGGTCACAGTGGTCACTAGTCAAATGAATACGCATTATTTGCATGTAGTAGAGCAGGTCCAGTGACTGCCAGTCGATCAGTTTATCCACCTGGAAGTCGAAAGACTGTTCAAGGCTTAAACAGCAGCAGGACAGGGCAGGAACTTCCTTTGCATGCCACTTCAGGCTTTGTGTTATGATGAGTTTTACTGAAAAAGTTTGAGACAAGTAAGGTTTTTCTCTAAAAGGAAAACAAGTTATTGGCTGGTTCTACAATTAACAATTGAGTTCCTCACATAAAGGAGCAAGTTTTAAAGTTGTTGTGTGGCCTGTTAATCCCAGGATTAGTGGGAATTTGCACCAAGTCCAGCTCACTGGTATGACCTTTAGGTAGTAAAGTGGGGCAGTGGTTTGTTTTCTCCTTCTAGCGTGACCTTGTTATTTGACAGTCTTTCTGATGAACTTGTGGTTGCTTTGGAGTGCAGTATTAAGCTCTGGCCCTCAGACAGTGTTAAGATGCAGGCACTGTAAGCACAATGGTGGTTCTTGAGGATCTCTAGGAAGAAAATGGGGGAAAATACTGCCACTTCATGAGAGTTGGGCTGTGCTAGAGTTAGGAAATTACTGAACTGTGGGCTCCAGCATCCTGGAACAGCAGCTGAAGGTGGTCCTGTCACAGAGAAAGCAAGTGCTTGTGTTGCTTGTAAGCTTGGAAACCAAACAAAACTTAACTGCTCCATTTGTGTGGTTATTAAGTGTTGGACAAAAGAGGTTCCTTATTTCTGCTGAAACTTCTTACTGTGACTTGTCTGGAGGGAGCTTTTTAATAGAGGTAGGGAACAACCACAGGCTCAACAAATAAATTTCCTGCACTCCTGTGCAGGAAAGTATGGAAGCACTGTCTGCTAGCATGTTAATGATACACAGTCATGCAGTTGTTCTCGTTCAAAAGTAGAAATGCAACTTGAGTGCAGCAGTATTTCATGGCTTTTCAAAGATTTAGCTTTTGAAGACTGCTGTAGTCCTGCTAAATGTGGCTTATTAGGACTCAGTTTCAGAAGTACGGAAGTCTGACAGCAGAATGGTATACTTGGAATGGGTAGCTTTCTGACATGGGGTACCACTGGCTATAATAACAGATTTGTTTCCATTCAGTAGATAAGCAACTAATGAAGCTTTGCATTGGTGGAGTTCAATTCGTAGTATCTTGATCTATAGGAATTCGTATGTGTCTTTCTGTCCAGTTGGTTGTCATGTATGTGTACAGCTCTTTGATACCTCCTCAATCCAGTGTTAGTACAACTGCTATAGACCAACCAAATACAAGTCCAAAACTGCCTTGTGTGGCAGATCTGGGGTGTGTCAGAACCAGTGGGGAGGGCACAAGAAGAACTTGAGCTGAAGAACTGTCTGGAAAACAGGCATTAGCATTTAATTCTTGGAAATTCAGGAAAACTCCCTGTTTAACTTGCTGCCTATGTTCCTGCCTTTCCTTATGAAGTTAGATGACTGTCATGTGATTTTTCTCTAAATCTAAGCGTAGCCTAAAAAAAACAACAAAAAAAAAAAAACACAACAAAACAAACTGGAAAAAAAAGAAGAAAAAACCCACCACCAAACCTGGAGGTGTAGAGCTGTGCTGCTTTATTAGTGTAGGCAAAGCAATCCCTTGAAGAAGCTGTGAGACTATAGCTGGTCATGAGATTGAGATAGTAATTTAGCCTCTAGCCTAAGAGGTCTTCTATTGGCTTTATTCCCCAGTAAGTGCTAAACTGTGCAATGGTTGTGCT
This sequence comes from Morus bassanus, assembly GCA_031468815.1. NCBI lineage: Eukaryota > Metazoa > Chordata > Aves > Suliformes > Sulidae > Morus > Morus bassanus. The sequence continues at coordinate 70,288,361 of CM062571.1, forward strand.
GCTTCAATTTGGGCCACAAACACTGTGGCCCAATGTTGTTGGGCTGATGATAGATTGCTCGATGTAGTCGTACCTGCTGAGATAGGGTAAGTTCTCTCAAATTGCATCCAGAACAATATAGGCCTTCTAATTAGAAAACTTTATAAGAGCATGTTACTTAAAATATCAGTCACAGCTATCCTGATTTAGGAGACTGCTCTTCACAAAATGAAACTATTTCTTTTATCAGGGAGGTGCTACACTTTGAATTCATCTCCAAAGCTGTGCTCCATTACTCCAGCATTCACATGCAGAAGCAAGCTCATAAGCTTATAAAGGCATGCTGGGCAGTTGTCAGATACTATTTTTAAACTGTTTCTGAGAAACACTTCTGTATCCTATCTCTACACAAGCATAGGAAAGGCTATATTTCATGTAGGAGCCACTGTGTCTGGGCTCAGCTAACAGCAATTTTTGAACTTGAGTGTCTCCTTCGGAGATAGTGTAAGTTGCATCTGCGCTGACTTCTGTTGGGAAGGGGAAACAATGATAACTAGGCAATAGTGGCAGTGGGCTATTGAGTCCTTGGATATAACTACCAGTAATAAAAGATACAGGTCTATTGTACTTGACAGACTAGTCAAACTTTAATAGGAATCCTGATGGCTAGTGTCAAAGCACCTGCTTTGCTATACTTAATGGAGTACAAGAAGAGTTGCAGGCTAGAACACTTTATTTAAATGGTATCTCTCCTGGTGAAGCTTAAACATAGCAGCTTTGCTTGATAATCTGCTACTGATTTGCAGTAACCCGTTTACTACAGTTGTGTGATACTACTGTACACCACCTTTAAATTTCCACTAATGTTGGAATATTGCATAAAAATGCAACTGGGTTCTGTATGCACGTAGGGTTAGTATTTTAAGGTTTTTTCCTCCTTGTGTCCAAGATCTGCTTCAGACTAGGCCCGAAATACAAACACTGACTATGGGTGTTAAAATACTCTTGCTGTACTGGGGAGGGAATTCCAAAATTGAAGGACCACTTCAGAGAATATATATTATGTAGTTTTGGACAAAAATAAGGAACGCTGATGAAGCAATTAGGCTTGGTTTTGTCTTTTAAAACTGGCAGGGATATTTCAAACTGGGCTAAGTACTATGAGCAGGACAAAAAAAAATCATGCTGCTGTAAGATGAATTATACAGTGCAAAATCAACATACTGAGGTTTCTACATGTCTTGGAGCTCTTCCAAGAGACTTCTCAAACACTGCAGTTGCTAGTGTAGACCTAATTGATGGGAGGGAGTTATTGTTTCAAAGCATTATTAGGACTGTACCCTGAAGGCTGTAGCTAAGCCTGCACTACTTCTAAGAGCTGGCAGTGCAGGGTCTTATGTTTTCTTTTTGTTTTTTTTTCTAGAACAGACAAGCTGCTGCTCCACACTTTCCTGGAGATAGTGTACTACAAATATTGGCCTTGGAAGTGCAGCTGTTAGCTAAATTGGTTTGTCTTGTCTTCTGTTTTAGCGGCATGACTAAGTAGTTCTGTTTCCTTTTAAGTAAATGGGAGTAGTTAACAGATACCAAGGAGAAGAGCAGCTATCTAAATTGTACCTTGTAGGCCAAGTGTTAATGCCTACATGAAGGAGGAAAAGTTATCATTGGACCTGTTGTAACCGCATCCTACAGTTAGCAAAGCAAGGTTATCTGTCCGAGGGGTATGATACCTTCTTCTGCACTTTATCTCCTGTTCAAGTCTGTTTGCTTAAACATGCCCTTTAATTTCAGTAATGCAATGATACTGCAATGTGTGTTCTAGAACTGTTTCCTCACTTAAAACAAACAAACCCACCCTCAACTCCCCACACTTCTGTAACCTAGCAGGAGTTTTCATATACTTGGGTCCTCTTCAGTGTAATGGCTCTGCCTTACCTAGACTGGTCAGAACTATAGCCTTATTTCTCAAATGTCTCATGACTAATCCTCACATCTTTTCAATGGATTTTGTAAATAGCATATCACAAGCAGGGATTGAGCTGTCTGCAAATGCTCCTTCTGTTTAGAAGCGAGTGCTGGAAGGTACTTGTGCATGTCTAGGTGCTTCATAGAGCTTGGATTTTTTTTTTTCCTGTGGACAGCCTATGTATTTAACAGGAAATGTCTTGCTCTGGGTGCCACTTTTTGCTTGAATAATGTTGAGCAACAATTACGTACTGATTGCTCTTATTAGAAATAAACTCCACATCCTGTTTAGAATAGGATGTACATACCTAACAAGTGTAAAACATCTGTTGCCTCTTCGTAGGAATAGCAGGTTGCAGTCTTGGCGATTTCAGCCTCACAGCTGTTCAGAAACCATTCCATATTTAAAATCCAAAGCCTTTAAGGGATGTCTGAAGTAACAGTTTAAAATAGGTAGTGGGTTTTTCTTACATGGTGCAAGAAAAAGTACTGTTTTGGAGTTGGTACTCCACCCTTCTGCATCATCAGTCCCCGCTATAGTAATAGGCCATCAAAGAGCAAAAAAACTGATCTGGGTGTCCAAAAAGGTAAGTCCAGTAGACCTTGTTTTTCTTCATGTGCGTTTCTGAGATTCTTGGTTGAATCTGAATTTTGGATATGCCCAGTTGGCACTGGAGTGGAGGAGACGTTTCTTTACTGCTTAGAAACACTTTTACTGTAGCTCATAAGCTGAAATCTTGCTCTACGTGTTATATGATAAATAAAAATGAGATGCTTCATTAAACTCATTTGCTTTTCCCTTACACAAGTTTAATGTAAGCATTTATTTTTTTAATATATATATATTTTAGCCCCATTAAGCAGGGACATGTCTGAATTGTGATGCATTTTTGAAACTCCCTTACTGTCAAATACTCTGTGCTCATCTGGAAATGCTCAGAGGGGACTCCTGGCCTTTTTGACTGTTGCAGGAAAAAATTAACAGTTTTTAATAAAATTTAAGAATTAAATACATTCTTCTGTAAACAAGCCTCACAACATATACCCAAGATCCATGTAGCCTGTTTAAAGTAACTGTTCTTCAGTACATATAAGATAAAACAGTCAAAAACCCACAAAATATCGGTATATGTGAATAACCATGCTTACAATTACAGGTGACCAAAGGGAGGACGATGGAAGTCCCTAGAGCTAACTGCAGCTCTTTAGAGGGAGGGATGAAAGAATAGATGGGTTGAAGCAAAGGCTGTATTCCTGATGTTAACCAGAGAATAGTTACTAGAAAAGTACTCTCATCAGCATTTGTAAGTTTTCTAAGCTGCTTTTCGCTTAAACACACACACAAAAAAAAAAAACCACAACCCCAGCTTGAATTGTATACATTATCATTAGAGCTCTTGCCCCTAACTGCAGCAAAAGGGTGGACTGTAAGAAGGAAACCTGACTGAAATCTGGCTGTCTTGGCTGGAAAATAAGCAGGCCTAACCTGTAATTCTTGAACAGCATAACTTTTAAGTAGCTCAAGGCTATGTCTAGAGTAGATTATAGAAATTATGAAAACAGAGGCATTGTATGCAACTGCAGAGTTCTGAAAGACCAGTTTAGAGGGGGATCTTCTTCGTAGGAGTTACATCCCTATTTCAAGCAGTTGTGCTGTGTCCTACATCACATGATTGCTAGCTGTTGTGTAACAGGAAAGGCTGGCTTTTTTTCCATTCATCTTATGGAGCTCGTGGAGGGAAACACAGATTGGACTTGTATTTAACTATAACTTCCTTCCTGTTGGGAGCTCATGTCTGAACTATTATGGATTTCTGGCACTTAATCTGCCCTGTGGAATGCTTTGGTTTCCTGCCCATATGTGAAATTTGAGTAAGTTTTGGAGTCTCAGGATGGAGAGGGTGACTGGGAGCCATCTTTCTGGGGAATGATAAAGTCATTCCATGATTGTCTCCTTCCCCAGCTTTCTGGATGGGTACAACTAGGTGTGCTACGGTATGTCATGGTCAACTGGTAGTACGTAGAAGCTAACAATATAGCACGTAAGACCTATTTAAGCTTTTTTATTCCTAAACTTAAGGACTCTTACTTTCAAAACTTAAGATAGTTTTGCTGTCTGAATGACAACCTGTGTTATCTCTAAACACAAAAAGAAAGTAACTGAGCTGGAAGCTAGATCAAAGAATGGCAATTTTATGCCTAAATTTCCACCTGCCTACCAGACTTCTCCAAAATCAGCTTGTAGTTTTCCTATGCAAAAAACGGATAGTGTGAAGTACAGAAAGAAGCCATGGAAACCAGCTGAAGAATGAGTAAGATTGCTCAACAATGAGCAGCACAGAAAAGGAAGGTGCTTATCTTTAATTAGGTCTGCCTTTTACTTTTTCCTGTTTTGGAACTAAATGTTTATGCCCAATCTCCTCTTGTAGCTTTCTGAAAGAGAAGAAGCTCTAACGACCAAATCAGTAGCCTAGTTAAATGCAGGAGAGATGGAATGATGAAGCCTGTAAGCATGCCTCCAAAGTCCTGCAAATGCTCTGCATAACTTAAATTTGTCTGCATGGCATAATCAATCTCTTGTTTGTAGGCATTCAACAACTATAAATTCTTACAACTCTGTAGGAGTTTAACTTCCATGTTTGTAGATGGAAGTAGAAAAAGCACATGATTTAGTGCAGTCTGATTTTTATACTCTCATGGAAAAATCTGTCTAGTGGCGGCTGGCTGTATCTAATTTTTTCAACTTTTCTGTGTAATGTGTGATTTCTTTCTGTTTATTCATGCTGTATTAACTTTGCGTTTTCTCCAGAAAACTGTACCCAACTTAAATACAAAGGTGTTTCTTTCATTTGTTTTCTAATGTGAAAGAGAAACTGTAAACCTACTGATTTTTCATGACAGAGCAAGAGGTGCTCAGAGGAGGGAAGCTAGTGCTTGAGTTCACAACTCAGAATAGTCTTGTAGTTTGTAGTTGCTGCTTAACTGACCTCTAAGATCCTGGCAGAAAAAAAGCTTTAGTTTAAAAACACAGCTGGCAACAGGCTCATTTCTACCCTGAGAAAAGTAAACTTTTCCTGCCACAATCTCCTGATCTGTTTGGATAGTGATAAAAAGACACTGGGCAAAACCCAGTGAGAGTTCTGTGACTGTTTGCCCAGAGTATAAATATTTCAGGCTTTATTGAGTGCTTGTGTGGCTTAAATGTTGCAGCAATACTGTCTCAGTTATTTTTAGGTTTGGGGAGCAGGAAGAGTGCTTGCTTCCTGTCTTCCCCTCCCCCCGCAAAGCCTTGGGTACCTTGGACAAGGGGAAGAAAAGTAACAACCCTGAGCTGGTTTGTCAGCTCCAATTGAATGATGTCAGTACATTTCCTGACCATCTTCGTAGAAGGAGTAGTACAGCCACTGCAGTTACATTGCAGCACTTCAGCACTATTCTTTCTTTTCAAACACACAAAGGCATCAAGCCTCTCAACTGAAATGAGAACACAGCTGACTTGTTACTTTTATATGGATAGTCCCCAAAACATGGCTATTAAAGCTCATAACTAGAATTACTCCTTCTCCAGTTGCTGTCATGGGAACTTTGATGCTATGCACAAGCATGACTAACATGAGAAATCAGTGAAACTGAATACTCTAGTGCCTCTTAGTCATTATAACATGAATATATTTAGGTAATAACCATTAATTTCTTCACATCAGCTGCTACTTCTCTTCTTATCCATAGCTACAAATTGCTCCTACTTGTAGGTTTTGGTTACATATCCATGCTATAAAGCAAAGGAGTATGATAACTTAGTAACAGTACCTGTCTATTTTGAGCTATGTAAAACAGCTTCCACTTAACAAAATAAAACAAAAAAACACCCTGAAATTCCTACCTTGATCCATAGAGGCACAAAGAAATCCATAGCAGTCCCTTGAATTTTTCTCCTAAGGGAGAAACACAGAAAATGCATGTGGTCCTGGTTACTGGTGCTGTCAGAACTGTATAAGACCACAGGGGTTTTTTTTGCATGAGTTTATTGGCTAGCAGTAAACAGGTGTTAAATTTGTGAGGAAGAGCATCTGGGGCTATTGTGTGGATCTCATTACATTTGCAATCAAGGTGCAGGTACCCCTAGTATAAATAATCTCTCCTCCTGACAAATCAGTCTGCAGCAGTCCACCTGAAAGTATGGAGTCTCCTGGAACTGCAAAGCATGTGGGGAACAGGCCTGGAATCACTCTGGCAAGAAGCAGATAAATACTAGCTTTGGCATGCAAAAGTGTCCCTGTGTGTGGAGCAAAGATGGAAACAGCAAGCTTGTCCTAGCATGCTCTTCCAGCAGCTACACAGAAGTGTCACTTTTGTAATGAACTGTGCTTTCCCTACAGTCTTCTGTGTGTTTTCTACTTATTTAGCAGTAGTGGTCATGCTCTGTTTGGGGATGTTGGTTTGCAGTTTGGTCTGGGTTTTTGTTTCATTTAAAGTTAGGATTTTAGAAAAGTGAACAGATCTCAGCTGCTTACTGTGATTCTCTGTGCTGAAGCAAAAATTTCATGCTGGTGTTAGCTGCCTTGGAAAACTAGCTATGTATGAAAGGATACTGATTGAGAATACAATTTTCAAAATCTTGAACTCTGGAAAAAAAATTGAGTGTCTGCTTACAGAAAGACTTACATCTTCTTGCATCACTACTTAGATGCAGACAGTAAAAACCTTAATCCCCTGATGTCTGAATCATGCTCATTCAGCTAAAAAGGCATAGCATTATGGTCACTTGACTGATGAGAAAGTTGAGCAATTCCATTTGTCCTCAAATATATTTTTAATTTGCAGATGAAAATCAATAATTTTGCTGCTAGTTAAACTTTTTAGTCAGTAAGTCTACAGGCTTGTTGCGCAGTTTGCTTTGCAGCTCTATCCAAGGAGATCTCATTTTAACAGAATAATATATAGGAATTTAGTAATAAGCTAATAACTGTGTGAACACTTAGGTAGTGGTAGAACTACTACTATCGAAAGGTAAAAGGGACCATTTGTTATTAAACAGTACTTAAATATAAGCTAAGGCAGTGAATCACATGAAGGACAGGGGCTTAAGCCAACATACGTTCACTTCGACAGTAGCGTCAAGTCCTTTGTGGGTATTGAAAGGTCTGAATGTAAGCAAGGCTGCTGGCACCACCTATTGTTCTCAGTATGGTTTTTGTTTCCCTAAATCCCATTGCTAAAGTTGTAGGTAGTAGATATTGGGGTGTGTGGGGGGGAATCATGCTCCAGTTGGCTTTATGCTTTAGAATAAAGCCTCTTGCTGCTTGTTTGAGAACTCACCAAAATCTTGTCCCAGCTGTGATCGTTTCATGGGAAAATAGTGTATTTGAGTAGTGGGTGGGGTTTAAGAAGCTTATGTTTCAAAATGTGCCTTTCACAATTCCTGATGCTGGTCAGATTATACATACCTTAGATGTGTGAAACAGGTGTGACTTAGCCATGTATAATGTAGCCTGTTCACACATATCTCTTAGAGGCTAAGAATAACATTAACTAGATCTAGAAGACTTGGGTAGATTCTTCATGTAATGGTCACTCTGGACTGCTCTGAGCTGGGTATATGAGCATGTATTACTGTTAATTGCTTCTAATTACACTAACATCTGAGCAGAAGGGAGGAAGAAACCACTTGGTTAATGCTTTTTTTTTGGTTGAAAGATCAATAACAACAGGAAGCAAGTGGTAGATTGACATATATATATAACAAGGCTAAAGGGAGTGCATTAAGATGACATTAAGGCCTTCCAGGAATGAAGGCAGCACTGAGAGCTAGAGAAAAGGCGGGAGGGGGGGAATTGGTGAGATGAGAGGATATCAAGCAGAAAAGTGTGGTGAGCAAATCTGAGAGTAAGAGAAGGTCCTATGATGAAGAGAGCTACCTTTAGCAACAGTGAAAGAACAGGAAGCCTTACGCGAGGACCTGCTGAAAGTTAATGGCTGTTAGTTAATGACACCTGCCATCAAGAAGTCAGTGCAGAAGTCTGCTGGATGTGGAAGCATGGGATTGACAAAAACAGCTCCGAGGCAGCTGGTGGGATTGTTAGCTTGGCTTAGGGGCTGGAAGAGTCATGGAGGTCTTGCGGCTAGTTGGAAGAAAGAACAACTAGTTGGGTAGCAACCCAACAAAGTAAAAAGTGATAGTGGTAGGACCATGTTGATGGTGACTGAACAAGTTCAACTCAATGGTGGAACACTGCCAGCTTCTTAATGAGCCCTGACTAGGAAGTGTTATGTTGGGGCCTGTTGTGGGTGCGCGAGGCAACAGCCGCTTAAGGCATTATCTCCGATTGCTCTTCACTGCTGCTATGGGTTATTGCTCTGACACCAGAGCATAATGCTTCATCACCCCAGTTGTGTTGATCACTTGTGAGAGTATGCTGTGAACAAGGGATTGATCTGTTTAATAAGGAGATCATTTTCTCCCACCCCTGAATTTAATTTTTGAGCTGGGACTCTGTGTGAATGATTGAATGATGATGAATGATTGAATGATGATGAATGATAGATGATGAATCTAAGATTCATCAAAATGAAGGGGGTGCTATTGTATGATGTGAAACAGAATCCCTCCAGGCCCTTATTGCTGCAGAAACATCTATTCTGCCTTTTTTCACTTCTACTTAAACTGTGTAAGTGAATTTTCAAAACAAATCAGTGCCTCATGTCAGGGGTGTAGGTAACTAGAGGCTAATAACTGGTGATCAATGAAAAATTTGGCTTGAGGAATTTTGTTACATAGGAAGTCTAAGGCAGAGATGGGGGGCAAAGTCTCATCAAAGGCATATTGTTAAATATTACCATGAGACACTCTTAGCTGTAGTCTCATTAGTTTGTCACAATTTAACAAAACTATTTCTGCAGGAAATGAAGCAGGGATCTTTTACTGATAACATGAAAAGAAATAAATTAGGCAACAGCATGTGGTCTGTAATTACAAACTTTATAAAACAAGGGGGTCCAGTGGCCCAGGCAGTCTGTTCTGACATTTCTCAACTTTCCCCTGTTAGATTTCATAATGTTACAAAACCTAATAGAGATGAGTAGAACTGGATTTTCTGCAAGTGTGTTTCTTCTGAGCACCAAACATTTTTCACTTTCATTTCATGGATTAAAACAATGCAATTAAAAGAACGAACTTAATGACAGAGCAAGTCTTTCATAGATCTTCTCCCAACCTCCCCCCCTCTTGCCTTTCCATGGTAACTCCAGTACCTCACGAGTTACTAGTAATGCTGGCAGAGACTAATGTTTACAACTCAGTCTGTTTTTTGAATACAGGCTTCAGTCTTCTCTGGCAAATTAAAACCAGATGGGAACTGCAGGGAGCAGAATAGAATTTAATTCTGTCTTGTGGCTTGTGATGTTAACAAAACTTTTTGGGTGTTTTCATTGTTATTTTGCCTAGAAAATGGCTTGTACCTTCCTTCTGTCCAGTCATTGTGATGTGCAGTGGTCTTCCAGTGTGCCGGGATAACTGCTGTAAGCCTTCACTGAGACACGTTGCTTTACTTCCATTACAGTGGTAGACTATAGTATAAGCATATTACATTGATAATATTTTTTAAGTAAAAGGATCAAAAACTAGTAAATCCAGCCAGAAAAGTTTTTTCCTCTGCTCTTCCTCCACAGGTGGTGGAGGTGAAATGCAGTTGTTTTGCAACATTTAACAAGACTTTCTCCTTTCTCCCTTAAACCACCCTAGCGGAAAGTACACTAAAGGAATACTTGGTGGAATTTGGTGAGGGAGACAGGCTCAGTCACCTGAAACTGAAGTGGTTCTAGGATCTGTAATGCAGACGGGGTAAGGATTTTTTCATGCAGTTAATGCTGTGCTTTTTACACTGGTTGGTGCCGTCTCAGAGGAAAAAACTCAACGTGTTGAATCACAGAAATGTTGCTTCCTGCTGGGGTTTGGGATTTCCTTGCAGCTCTCCCCTCCGTAGCTGCAGGAGCTGGTTTTGCGTAGTGCGTGTGCTCAGGCAGGAACTTGCTGGAGATGAAGACAGAAGCCAAACAGTTCTGTACAGAATGTAATAGTTTCTGACTCAAGTTGTGTGGTAATTGTCAAAATATCATAGGGTGTGGTAGGAACTGCTGTGTCTAATGTTGCTGAGGATTTATCCCTTCATAATTTGCCTAAATGAATATCATATGCTAATCTCAATTAACATACGAAAGTGGAGGAAAGATTTCTTGATGTTTTCTAGCCATTTGAAACCTGATAGTGTGCAAAAATAAATTTCAGTATGCTGGAGTGTTGGGTTTTTTTCCCCCCCCCGGTTGCTCAATCTTAACTTCCATTCTTTCTGATTTCCCACAGAAAGAAAGAAAAGCTACTTGCAGAAGAAAATGCTGTAGCTTCAAAAAGATTAACTCGCAAAACTGAGCACTGGAAATATGATTAGGCTTAGAAATTACTATCTAGTTTCGCCAGGAATTAAAAATATGTAACCCTGGAAGCTACAGTAGTAAATTGATACAGAGTATTTTGAAATACGTACCTGCTTCATACAGCTGTTTGCTTCCTAGAAGAGAAGTATTCCTAACAGTTTGTTGCAGCACTGAATTTTAGTGTCAAATATAAGATTTGCGGTTTTACTATGAACACAAACTTCAAGAGAATTCATATGAACTCTACTTCTTCAGTAATTGTTCTTGCTAAACTAGGTCTTACAGCTTCAAGAGGCAAACAGGAAAGGGGGGGTGTAGTCAAATTTTTGGGCAGATAAACTCCAATAAACTAAATCTTTAAAAGGAAGAACATAACCAGTACTTGTTCCTCCTCTTGGTGATCGTTCCAGTTAAGTCTTGCACTTCTGTAATGCGGTGACATGCCTTCCAATGCTTAGAAATATTAGCCTGCTGTTTACTGGGAAGCATATTCCTCTGAGGCCTAAGTTCAAGGCCCAGTCTAAAGACTCTAGTGCCTGTATTGTGCCATCTCTATGGTACAGCACAGGCATTAGTGATGGAAGTATTTCTGTGGTGGAAGTTCTTCCTTTTTTCAGGCAATATATTAGATAAATGGGAATGCTTTTGAAATAAATACAAAAACCTTTGCTTAAGTTTTCTGGATGTGGAATAGTGTGAAACAGTGCATTACTCCTGTATGTACTTTTTTTCATATGCTACTTCAGATCTGCTGTCTTGTTACCCTGCAGTGCCAGAGGAAAGCTCTGCAGGAAGTAATTTCTCTCCCGTGTTTTAATCTCTGCTATTCTGGGTCCAGTCCTTGTACAGGAAGCAGTTTCTTCTGGTGGACTGTCTTCTGGTGCTGCTTGGAGGAAGGGGGAAGAGCTGATCTTACTGGAGTGTCTGGAATAAGGGACTTCAAAGGGCTGCCTGAATTTGTTAAATCTAGTGTTGTAGACTCAGAGCATCTAGAAAGGCCTACTTCATAGGATAATTTGAATGTGTTTCACTTTGTCAGTCTTGCCCAGCACATTCCATGAAAATGTTTCCAGTGCCTTCCTTTGCATTTTCATCTCTGGGCCCTAGTGATTCTAGGACGTGAACTAGCACTTAAAGCACTACTGGAGATGCAACTCCTGACTCAGTTTTAAATAAGTGATGCTTCCATCCCTAAATATAGTTCTTGCTGGGATAAAAAAGGCTATATATTTTACTTAGATAAGGTCCATGTACCTTATTTGAGATAGTAAGATTTTTTCAAGCATTTTTTTTAATTAATATTTTCCTTCATGGTGAATGGCAACGATGTAAACTAATGTTAGACTTTGTGTCTGTGTGTGTGACTGTTTGTTAAAGGAAAAGCATGTTTTCAGAGTGTGGTTTTTGGACTTCCAAACAGATTACACAAGCTCAAGAAGGCCACATCCTGTGTAGAAAACCAGCTCACAGAAATGCCCATTGTTCTTCAGGATTATAAGTCACTGTATTTTCTGCCTGCCTTCTTTTTCAAAGTACTATATGGAAAATACTAAAGCAAAGGAACCACAGCAGCTTAACAAGTGCTTGGTCCTGCCAGGTACTGAGTACTCTGCTCTTACTGAAATGGGGGGGGGGGGGATTAAAACATCAGGCTCCCTGGCTAGAGAACAAAGGCATTGTGTTGGTAAAAGCAGCTGAGTGTTTTATTAGTTATGTGAATCAATTGATAATTGATGTACTTTAAGCCTGAAAGTTGGTTCTATGCAGCCATGCCAGTATTTACTGTCGGGGGGGGAGTTACAGGGTATGCAGTTTGCTTCAAGCATGGTGAATTTTCCTTGCCATTGCTTCATCCCTGCTCAGTCATTACTGCAAAAAGAGAGAATGGGATGTCTGAATCTAATACCCCACCAAAGAGGTAGGGTGGTTAGTGTTTCTGAATCTCTAACCATGCTTATTGCTGAGTTTTGTGCTATTCCACCTGCAAGTTAATTGACCTATCCATAATGAAGGGAGCTATCAAGGCAAAAATGGTAAAACTTATTCACTCTTCCTTTCTCTTTTTAATGTTTCACCTACATTATCACTTGGAGCTTTTTTTTTAAAAGCTGAGGTGCTATTTTTCATACTCCATTTTCAAACAGGAAAAGAGTGTTCCAGTGTGAATTTTAAAAACCTTGTATTATAGTTTTCTTACTTCAAAAAAGCAACAACTTATGTTTCTTACTAGAGTTCAGTACGTATTTAAGACCAAAACATTTGCTATGATAATACAGACGTAGCTAAGCACGAGGCTGCCATGAGAGTATTTGAGGCTGTATCCTGCTTTACTGCAGTCCTCTGAAAGGAATCACCTCCCTTTAGTCGCTGCCAGTCTCCTGACTGTGCAACATTCCCAAAATATGTGGCCCATAAAATGGGATTATAGAGAAGGCATTCAAGTAAACAGAATTTTCCTCAGGATGAGATTTGCTTTTTTCACACAGAGCTCCTGTGTGCTTTAGCCTGGCGCTGCAGCCTCGTTCCCTAGTCAGGGATGGCTTCTCTTGGTGACCCTAAGGGTGTGAGAGCACCTAGGCCATCCCTGTGTTTTGGCGATAGTCTGCTCCTGGGCTGGCTGGCACAATAGTCCCCTTTGCAGTCAGTGTTTTTGGAAGGATGCACCCAATTACAAGTTAAGGCAAAATAATTCTTTCTGTGTCCCTTCAGTGTCTGTATGTAGCAATAAATGCCCAGTCCCATGATGTGGCTATAGCTGCCAAAAATCTGCAGTGAATGTACAGCTGTATCCGTCATTAACTATACAGTATTGCTGAAGTAGCCCAGTGCTTTCATGAATTCCATTCAAGGGTAAGTAGCTGCTTAAAGCTAAAAACCTTCATGCTTCCACAAGCACACAGTTATCTAGGTGGATAATAGTGTATTTCTATGATTGCATGGTCCCATCCAGCCTGTTCTGTTGAAAGTACACAACTGGGGACAGGCTTAGTCTGCAGTTCGAGTGCTTTCGAGTTCCTCATTGAGATTAAATCACATCGTCAGCCTCGGTGAGGAGTGTTTCCAGACCTGCTCCCTGTATCTAGTCCTGGCCTTGGTAATTCAGGCTGTTACTGCTGCTCTGCAGGATTATGCTGCATGGGAAATCAGGGCACAAAGCCTTCAGACTCGGGTTCCTTTCACTGCATCTCTTTTTCATACTTCTAGAAAACTCATCTCAGATGGCTTTTGTCCTTCTACCTTTCCAGTGGATGCTTGTCACCAGGGGAACAGTTCAGTCAGTAGTGTCCCCTTATGCCGGTAGCAAGGCTTCAGATGCTGATGGCCTTGTCTTGGCTTCCTAGAGGTGCTGCTGTGTACCACAGCATGGAGGCTTTCATCCACAGGGAAAGCCACAATTGTAAATATTCTCCTTACAACAGGAATTCATAAATTCACGAGGCTGTGTTCCAGACTGGCTGGTGTTAGTCACATTGCTGATGTGCTACTGGGCGTTAGCGAGGAGTGATAGAGATCCTTATGGGATGGAAGACTGCCTGGTGACTTTGGGGCAGCACAGCCTTACTCTTATTGCCACTACCTTTCTTTAGAGGCGACTCTGAACAGAAACTGTTAAACTTCTCGTAATTGGTCTTGGTGTGAAGCTTTGACCAAATAGGAGCACTGGGAATTTTCAGTTATCTGAAGAAACATAAGCCAGAAACTCCCCTTTTTTGTTTCTGCACCTGGTACAAAGAAGTGGAGACAACAGCCCTGGGAACAGGGACGCCAACCCAGTTCCTGCTGCTGTCAAAAGCAGCAAATTCATTCATTCATGTACCCCCTATTGTAGCCGAAGCAAAGAATTGTTTGCTATGGGTTCTAAATCAGCGGTCGCTATTCTCTTTCTCTTGGTTGGTTTCTTTTCAAAGCATTTACAATGGGGACCGCATTTACAAAATTAAGGGAGGTAAATTCAAGGCCGTAGCTCATACCACGAGTAACTACACTCAGGAGTAATGTCGTTGTCACAGCTGTATGCAGCTTTCATTTCTAGAGGGTCCAATTCTCTGCCCTGGTCTATAGGGGGGTTATAAATAAGAGAAAGCAGGCTGCCTTAATTTGATGGCAGTCTGCTGATGAGACTAGTGGTTATTCTAAGACTGCTTAATCCTATATAAGGTTGGGATGTTTTTGGAAGGGCTCTGATTTCTGGGCGTGTTTTGTACAGAAGCCTATTTAAAAGCTGAGGCTGAATTAATCCATCATATTTGCTACATAAAATGGTGATATTTTCATCATATTTCAACTGTATGAAAGTTAAAAAAAGGATTATTAAATCAAATTTTCCAGAGTTTAAGGACATTAATTATATTTTTAATACCTCCAGGTTTATAGGGTCTGATGCTGAATTATGAGGGGAAGTAATGACACATTTAATTACTGTATTTTCCAAACATTAAGTAGATTATATAGATACAACAGCAGGGAACTGAAAATGTCTTGTGAATAACAGCAACACCTGGTTGTATTTCATTTAATAATTTCTGTGTGGGGTCATTTATGTTGTAGAAAATGGTGTTTTACAAACAAGCTTTTGATGGGAATGATATGTTGCCAAGGCTGCAATATTTTGTATTATGCAATTCAGATTCTGTATTGTAAATCAAAGAAGCAGAGCCATATATCCATGACCTCAGCTCCAAAAATCCGCAATTAGTAATGATTTAAATTAGTATGATTTCTGTGGGAAACAGCTTTTAGAAACCTTGGAAAATTGGAGGTTTGCTCGATGAAGGACCTCTCAGATGCTGCACTGAAGCACTAGCTCTGGCTGCTGTGAGCTGCCCCATCTGCCTTAGTAGGTCATCAGTCCTGTGGTATTAAAATTGAAACCTGCAAAGTGGGGCATGCGAAGTGGAATCAATATAATTGCTCAGTCATAAAGAGTTGTAGACTCCAAACAGATGTCTGTACAGGGGTCTTTACCAATGCACTTCAACCAGTTCAGTAACATAATGCTTCATTCTGTGATTCAACCAAGCAGGTCGCATACCCTGGTCCATGTGAGCTTTCTTCCCTCCCCAGTCCACCTGCGTACCAGCACTGGCAGGCAGGTGAACTTGCAGTGAGCTGGATCAGCAGAAAAAAATGATTGATGCCAGTGTAGCTTTGTGAATGGCTTGTCATGGGGTCAGTTGAGTGCCAGCACAAGGGAAGCGGGAGGGGGAACTTCCCATTTTGACAACAGTCAGTGATCAGATTGGCTTTATGGTTTAATGAAATCATATCTGTAAGTTATATGCACATCTATAACTTTCTGGAAAGCCGTGGCTGTTGAAGGCATCACTTCCCTGCAGCTGAGTGCCACCCCTCTCCTGGGTGCAGCCACTTGGTTTGTCAGCTGCTTTGACGCAAAGGCAGGTAGGGGTCATAAACCCGTCTAGCTATAAGCCTCTAAGATCTTTCTAGGAATTTTTAGGATTGATGGAGAGAAGTCTTGTGGATAAAGTGTGGTTCAGATGACCCTGTTTATATGTTCACATTAATATGAGATGAAATAGGTGACTCAGGGGACTATGAAGAAGTCTGGGCTCAGACTTGGGCAGCTGCAATTAGGCATGTGAGCCATGCTGACGGAGACTGAAGACCTCAGTGCGATTTTCTGAAAAATAAAGGAATCCACATAGTAAAAAGACGTGCACAAATGGCTAATTAAGATCATTAGTAATGAACTAGTATAACTCAAAAAATAAAACCAAGGGCGCAGTTTACAAATCCCAGCTAGTTTATCTGAATTCAGTTTGTGAACTGGGATAAGGCATTAGGAGGTCACCATCACCTGTCGGGGGGAGAAAAACAAAACTTCATTTTTCCTTGTAAACTTTAAAGGGCCCTGAGCAGTGTCTATCCCAGGGCCTGTCTTTACTATCTACTGTTATGAGTGACACTAGAGATTACTAAAACTGGAGGAAGTTAGATGAACCAAACCTCTTCTCATTTTCTATTTAGTGCTGTCGTTAGTGTTCTTGGCAGCACTTCATTGATATTCACTTTCAGTGGTTTTTATGCATGGTTGCACTTCCTGTCTCATATATTAGCATAATGATGTCATTCTTGTGCACCGCTGTGGGGGAGCATGGTGGTGTGCTCTGCCCAAACCTCGGCAAGAAAGGCTTTCTCACTGTCCTACAAGAAGATTTTGCTTCTGCTCTGAGGGCTGAAATCCAAAAGGAGGGTCCCTTTTTTGAGCCGCCTCTGTATGGAAGTGGGGAGCTGAGTGGTAGGAAGAGGCAGCGGGAGAAGTACCTCTCACACCATCTTCTGTAGGAAGCTACTTACAGGACTGTCCATCTTCACCTAGTGTGGGTGAGCAGCTGGAGCCTGTATAACCCTGTCTGTGCCTCCGTAGCCCCATACGGAGCTGTAGAAGGGAAGGAAGGGGTAGGGAAGCTGCTTACCCCTAAAGCAAACAAAGCAATGAAAAGTGGAAATGGGAGCTGCAAACTTGTCCCTGCTTCTCTGGCCAACTAGCACTGGTCGTGGGAGGAAAGCACTGAGAAAGTCCTATCTTTTCATGGACCAGGAAAGCAGGAGGCACTGACCTGGAGGTGCAGGGTTTGCTGGTTCTGCTGTGTGTCCCGAGAAGGCAGCAAGGGGATATTGCTGCAAGAGAGGGAGGAGTGGCTGCTAGGAGGGAGCAGGCAGCCCCAGCACCTCTGGGGAGCAGCCTGGGCCTGCTGCTGTTCCTGCCTCATCAGATCACTTGGTGTGCACCAGGCCAGGCTCTCCTGTGCAAGCAGCAATTAGGCAGAAAGCTTTAAAGTAATAGAAATCAGCATGTTAAAATGAACTTGGAAAAACTTCTAGAAGACTTTGTCCCCTTAAATCTGGCTGAAAGGGGCTCTTCCAGCATGAGTCATCTGCAGCTGTAGAGGAGCCCTGGGCAGAGCCTTCCTCCCCTCTGCTGAATGGAGCTGTCAGAGTGCCCGGAGCCAGGGCAGGGAGAAAAATACCCCGATTCATTTCCTAACGAGATATGCATGGGAGAATTCCTTACGGGGCCACCGGTGGGGGTTTGTGGCTTTGTGTTTTTCAATCAGTCCACTCCACATAAGCAACATTGTGCAGCTTCGAGCTCCCACCCGGAGGACTGAAACGCCCCAAGCCTGTCCCCAGGAAGCAGACAATAGCATTGATATGCCTGTTGCTGCAGAGGAAGTGGCTTCTGTTATAACCAACAAGCAATTTGCCAAAGTCCACAGTTTGGGTGGTTGCCAGGCTAAATTCGACATAAAATTATTTAACTGTTTTGGCTTTTGTCTTACTGCTTTCTGGAGATGTTTCTCCTGCTTCCTACCATTTAAATCTCACATATGACAGGTTTCCACACACACACACACACACAAAAATTAATGCGGGCTCTTATTTAGAAAACAGAGAATTGTTAAGAGTATCCACTCTATTTAATAGCTGATTAAAATATTCTCAAATGCTCTCAGTAGGTTAGCAAAGCTGGGGCTAAACCGTATGCAGCTAAGGGGTTGCTCAGGGCTTCATCATGCCCTTTCCCATCCCACCTCACTGTAATTGGGTTTTGATCTGGATTTGACATAGGAAATATATTATTGCAGAAAAGATGGTATGTGAAAGTCAGACTTCAGATATCTGAGGCATCAGGCGCCCTCTTGTGCTGTTTCTCCGGGAGCATCGCAAGGTGAGCAGCACTTCAGCCTCAGTTGTCGTTTACAGGGAGGCTGGTGTGTGCTTAGGCACCTACATAGCGATCCCATGCAGTTCTGATGTGTAGGAGTTACTTGTTGACAGGTCCACAAACTTCACTCCAGCTATACAACGTGACTATTCAAAATGAAGCTTTGAAGAGAAAAAAGTGACTTACATCTTCCAAAAGACAAAAATAAGATTTATAGATTCACTCAAAAGTAGCAGTGTTCACTAAGTGTTAAATTTTTCTGATGGACCAGATTTTAAGTTGAATTTCAAACTTCACTGACTGTTACTAACATGATGCAAGTTAGATTTTTTTTAGTTTAGACTATGCTGCATGTTTATAATCATTCCCCTGCCTGTGCTGCATAATATCAGGAAAATGTGCTGCAACTCCCTGCAACTCAAACTCTAGGATTAGTTTTATTAACTCTAGTTAAATACTTTTTCAGATTGCTCACTGCGAATGTCTGAAAGTGCCTCATTTCTCCAGATACCAGACTAAAAGTAAAAGTGCAAACTCCAGAGTAAAAGAGGTAAATTAGTTTACAAAGTTAACTAAATAGCTATGACACCTCTGAAAACATGGGGCTTCAGTGGCTTGCTGCCAAAAGAAATAAATTTCACTAGTTTTTATATGCTCAAAGTTGTTCAAAGGGCATAAATATTATTATTTTCTGGCCTGATGCAAAATCCCAAACTTACTGATACCCCTAAGATGCAAACAGGACTAAGCGTAACGTGCAGTGAGCTCTTCCCCTTGCCAGCACTTTTCTGTCTTCCTGGCTCTTTGGGGATTAAAGGTGTTGTTTATTTCAGGCTTATTGACCCAGAGCAGTTTTAGACTGGGCTACCTGCCATTCTGTGATGGCATTTCTAGCAAAATAGCAGTTTCTTTCAATGTACCTCTCAGCCTGAAAGCTCCTGAGGATTGTGATTGTTTCATAGAGCAGTAACTAGAATATAAAAGAAGAATGGTCATGCTGGGCCTGGCTGAGATCCATCTAGCTGATACTGATCCTGTCTCCAGCAGACACCATAAGTGCATGCCTTGATAAAAGCCTAAGAAAAGAGCAGGTATAAATGCTTCTTCCTTTAGTGCTCTCCCAGCCTCCAACCATCTTCACATCCTGAGCTGAATCACATCCTGAGCTGAATATGGGGGTTTGTGCACTTAGCAAACCTTGACAGATGTCATTTCCAAGATTGTCCAGTTTTCCACTGACTAGTATTAAACTTCAGCATTCACAGCATGCTTGTTGTGATCTGTGCTGAGCACTGAGCTGATACCATATGGAACTTCTATCATAACTCCAGTATCTCACCGAGTGCTAATGGTCAGCGCTGACCACATATGTGAGCACGTATATGTGAAGTTAGAATTACTTTTCTGCCTGTGCATCATTTTACATTTATCTGTATTGAAATCTATCTGCCATTTTATTGCCCTCTGACTTTCTCTCACCCCTCATTCTCACCTACTTCAATAACCTTCATCATCAGTAAACTCTGTCATATTCTTGTTTGCCCCCTTTTCCAGGTACGCTGAACCAGAGAGCTCCCTCACAGATCTCTGGGGAACTGCAGTGGTGAACGTTGTCCATTGTGAGCGCTGACCATCTTGTCTTCTGTTTCCCATATTTTAATAATTATTTACCCCTCAAGGATCTTCTGTCTTAAGCCATGGCTGCTTGGTTTCCTTAGAAGTCTTGTTGAGGAACGTGGTTGAAAGCTTTCTTGAAACTCAAATACACTTACCAACCAAACCATCCTCATCCTTGTGGCTGCTGAGCCCTTCCAAGAAGTCTGATAGTGCTTGATGCAGATTTTCATTTACAAAAAAAAAAAAAATCTGGGTTCTTCCAAAGTATATCATGTTTATCTGTTTAATAATTTTAGTCACAGAATCACAGAATGGTAAGGGTTGGAAGGGACCTCTGGAGATCATCTTGTCCAACCCCCCTGCTTGAGCAGGCACACCTAGAGCAGGGGGCACAGGACCGTGTCCTGGCGGGTTTGGAATGTCTCCAGAGAAGGAGACCCCACAACCTCTCTGGGCAGCCTGTTCCACTGCTCCGTCACACTCACAGTAAAGTTTATTCTTATGTTTAGGTGGAACTTCCTGTGCTCCAACCTGTGCCCATTGCCCCTTGTCCTGTCATTGGGCACCACTGAAAAGAGTCCGGCCCCATCCTCTTGACACCCACCCTTCAGGTATTTATAAGCATTGATAAGATCCCCCCTCAGTCTTCTCTTCTCCAGGCTGAACAAACCCAGGTCTCTCAGCCTTTCTTCATAAAAGAGATGCTCCAGTCCCCTGATCATCTTGGTAGCTCTCTGCTGGACTATAATATTCCTTATTATAGTTTCTACTGCTTGCTCATAGGTGAAGGTTTGTACAGAAATATGCCTCTGCTGATAATGGTATGACTTTCACAACATGACTATGTTTTGTAGGACTTTTCTATGTTCTTCGTAGAATGTCACAAAAATATCTCAGCGTGGTGTGTTTCTGTAGAGGGCAAATAATGTCTGTGAAGTGTTTTCAAACAAAATGCTGTGAAAGTGCACAGAATTAATACTGCTGTGTAAGTTAAATCTAATAGGAGTTACCACTCATAACAACCGAGCAGGTACAACAAAAAAGGATCAAATCAGGGTTTTATACGTATTTTGAAGTTGAGTTACTTGCCTGTACCTGACAGCATACTTGAATTTGACTCAGTAAAGACTAGAAATTCTTTTAGCCCACAGGTAGAGTTTTTCAGGGTCTCAGCTGAAAACCTCCCACAGTTGAGCAGGAGCAGTTTCAGGATGCAAGGATTGTTTCCGGCAGAGCAGCTCCAACCCTTGGAAGTTTTCTGGGGGCCATCTATTACGAGTTGTTAGCTACTTTGGTCAGTATCAGGGACCATTTTATGACCATACCTGGTGCTGTGTGAAAAATAATCCAGACAGGCATTTGGGAATCTGCAGAGTACTGGAGGGGGGTGTGAAAAGTGCCTTTCCTTTACCCAGCAGAGTCTCTGTGCTTCCTTTTTCCTTTCTCGAGGAGGATGGGGAAAGGCTCCAGGCAGAGATGAAGAAAGAAAGTTTTTCTGAGTAGTTAGGTCTTTAGCAAAAGAAACTCCGGGTGAAACTCTTCGAAAGGGGGCACAACTTCACTTGTGTGGTTTGCATTGCTGAAATAGCTAATGTAAATGAATTCAGAGACAAATCTCCTTAGCAAAATCAGCCATTCCTGAGCACAGAATGTTGTCATTAATAATTTGAGCAAAGTGTGTGGTCGTTGCTGTTCTTTCATTAAACCTACCTACTTTAAAATATCAATAAAAGGCTCCTTGTGGCTGCACAGCTTAACCTCAGTGTTTGAAAACCTGACAGTGCCAGGTCTGATGCAGCTGCTGGTGAAAGATCATATGCAGATTTGCTCCTAAATTATCCAATGAAAGAAGGGAAAATACAAGAAGGGGGGAAAAAAATCCTCAAACCAATCCAGCAACTGGGGAGTAAATTATCCTCTTGGTTTTACTAAGCATCTGAATTACTGCTCAATGAATAATGCAGTAACAGTTTCCAGAGGACTAGCAGTTATATTTTAATGTTTTGATAAAACAAAGAAATGCACATATTAGCATAGGCCTATTAGGTCTGTGGATAGAAATGTGTGCACTGAGCGTGTGTAAGAACTGACACTGCTGAGGTACAAGGACAACACATACTTTGGAAAAGGCTGAATCCAAATTGACACCTCGCATCCCATTCATCCGCTGTTTCACAGTAAGTGTGAATGTATGTTTTTCCCTATAATACCTAATACTAAGCATGATATAATTAAAAAAGTAACGGGTCTTGCATTACAGGAAGAAGGGAGGGGGCAGGTAAGAGTATATACACAGATACTCCCTGCAGAGCTGCTGGCTTGTGGTTACTAGCTTATGCAGCCATCCTTACTCAGCATTGCAGCAGTTAACTCCTGTCTTTTAAAAATTGTTTAAATTCATATAAAATACTTTCCTAGATTTGTCCAGGGGCCAACTCTGAGCTCTGACTATTGCCACATTCTGCTCTTGCATGCAAGATTATCTTTCCAGATAAGCATGAATAGAGTCAAATGAATTTATCAATGATCAGTGGAAAGGATGTCATAATGTGAAGTCTGATACTGTAAAAAAAAATATACAAGTCCTTGAAAACATGTGCTTGGAAAGGAACTGCTTTATTCTTGACATAGCTGCAGGTCTGGCAGCAACAGCTCATGAAGAGGTGTGGGAATTAGCTGAATAGACTCCCTGCTGGCAAGGAGAGCTAGGAGGCTATATGCTACCAATACAAGACTGACTCCTCATTTTCTAATCCCTTTGGGTAAAGAAAGGTAAGTTATTTTTCTTTGCTGATGAAACATATTGTGAGGCAAAGCCACATTTGAGAAGGAAAACATAAGTATTTACTGGAAATAAAATTTTAAAGTCAAACGGAATATGGTGTCATGAGAGATTTGTGATTTCTTTTAGTCTGTCATAATCTCTTAGATTCATCACAATAAATATGGCTAAGAAGAAGACATGAACTGGGAGGTGGGGAAAGGAGATGGCTGAAGATGAAACGTACATTTTTAGTTACTCAACTGCTAATTCTCTGATTTGGATCTGCTTATAATTAAGTTAAACTATTTTCAATTGAATTTTTCTTTGTAGCATTTGCTGCCTTGCAGCGTATGTGTGGTACCATCCTGAGTCTAAGGAAATGGCAATCAGAAATACTCCCTTGCCCTGTGAATGCCACAGTCCCTGTAACGACTCCCATGACTATTAACAGGCACTTTTCCCAAATCTACTTTCTTACAGCATCAGTTAAATGAAACTTACAAAGCTATCTATAATGGTGCCCTCTGGTGACTCCAAAAATTTTTACACTAGAAGGAAATAAAAACAAGATGGAATTGGGCCTGCTACTGTGAAGGTACCCTGGCAAGTTGGACTATTCATTAAAGATTCATGAACAAATTAGAGCTCAACCAGGCCATATACACAAGCCATACACATACAGAAGTCCAGGACTAACTCCAAGCGTTGCAGGAGCAGAGCTGTGATGAGTAAGACGGTCTCTCACCCTGCCGTGCAAGTAATCCCTTGTATATTCACAATAAAAAGAAACCTGACTTGTGACACTGCAAACTGATCATTTATTTTCTAGTGCCTAGAGAAAAGAAAATTAAAAGATGTCTTACCGAGTTGGTCTTGATGCAGAGAATGTGGGGGATGTTAATTGATTTTATAAAATTTCAGAAATAAACCAGCTGTGCAAAAGAATGTCTTTTGTATATACTACAGTTGGTGTGGCTGCCGCACAGTCTGGAAACCTCAATGCACTGTTTCCTCTCCTGGATATTGCTTTTTATATGCACAGTCTGTCTGGAGAAGCTAAGGTGTCTACATTTACTGCCCATCGTTTCCCACCATACTGACATACATGACCTTCTTCATTGCACTGACTCTGGTGCTCAAGTGGCTCTTACTCTGTTCTGGTTGAAAAGGAATCTTTTATTTGTAGGGTTGTGCTATTTTACAGCCAGATCCATGGTCGTATAAACACCAGAGCTGAAGGAAGCGAGTTAGTATGTGTGGGGATGGATGGAATAGGTGTGGTCACCCCTTTCAGCATCACTTCTGTTTTAAATCTTGACTACAAAGCTATGTCCTAATCAATATGGATGCAACACTGGTGAGGTAATGAGAGTATCACACTCCAAGGCAATTAGCGTAACAGAAAACCATCCACAAGCAGATACAAGCAAGATAATGGATAGGGGGTAAAAGGAAAAAAGAAGATCTGTGTTAATAGCTTTGTATGAAGTGGGAACTATTATCTAATGATTTAATCATTATTTACTGAATTTCCAAATTAGGCACATAGTCCCAATAATAACTGTATCAGCCTAAGTAACTCTTCTGTTTTCAAGCACTATCCCCCGTGCCATGCTTAGGAGAGGATGTGTCTCCTCCCATTCATGTCCTTTGCAAAACAGCCCCTTAGGCACAGTGTAGATCAATCAGCTTTTATGCATGTATTCTCTAAGAAAAACTAAAGGAGTAAATAAAATACTTGTTTTGACAAGATGCCTGCTTTGATCATAAATGTTAAGATGAAGAGGTACAAGTATGATTTTATTCTCACTTCCCAAATAATACAATCTGTACAACTTTCTCCACTAACTTCTTCATTAAGTCAGTAATTTCTCTTTCAACTGCAGTCTGTATTTTAGGAAAATACCTAGTCTTGATTTTACAGGCTGTTTAGTATCTGTCAAAGAATTTGTGCTGTCATTCTGAGGTCTAATAATACATCAGGGAAGGATGGTTTTTCTGTATTAGCATTTGCAGTTTTTCAGTGTACGAGCCTTGTGCTCACACAGTGCTTCCTCCTGGCCTGAACAGTTAGCTGGGTTCTTCTAGGAGGGGAATAAACCCATTGATAAATTCATACATCTTTAGTGCAGCGCTGTATCTCTGAACGTTGCAGGAACACACAAAAATGAGTACTTTTCTTAGTGACCATGCTGAAACTTGAATTTCTAGCTAAGATGATGTTTCAAAGAGCCTCTGCTTCTTCTTGGCTGAAATTATTGCTACTTACTTTCTGTCTGCTAGCCTGCTGATTTTTTCTCAAAGACTTGTGTAGCTCAACCAGTTGTCTCCAAGCTCCTGCTACCATTGCAAATCCATGTCCCACCTGGTGTACTTGGGCAGTGACTTCTGTACCCAACCATCTTCCTCCATAAAGGAACTTAACTGCTGTTCTGTTTAGCCTGAATGAAGGGTGGCTGTCAGGCTCAGTGCCCTGTATTTCATCGGCCTGTGGCTGATAAAAGTCGTGTGATGTCTTGTGCTTCCCACGGTCTGACAGCCTTTGGGTTTATAAAAACAGTGAAAGGAGACGTGGGTTTTGGTATGGTTGTAGAATACTGTCCATTCATACATGTCTTCTCAGCTGTACAGGACATCTGTTACGCAGTCTACTATCACAACACAAGGAATGCGTAAAACAGAGCTGATGCGATTATCATGCCCATTAAATGGTCTTTGCTTTCATTTTTCCAGCCTTCTTCATCCGTGGTAAGTTATTCTACCGTAGTACCTGGAGTAAGACCTAGGAGAAGAACATGTATTCTGCAAGGATTTAGGCAATAGCTGTGAAGCTCATAAGCATTTGGATATGAACGTGCTTCTTGTTCACATCTTTTCTTATCCTATGGAAAGGGAACAGGAACGCAGCATTTTCAGGATTAGGCCTTTGGGAAAACTAGTAGAAGAGCTTCTGGTATGTAGATAGCTCTTCAGAGGAGACTGCTGAAGGGAGATTTTTGCCTCTGTTATGAATCAGATTATTTGATGTCTTACTGTTCGGAAAATTGTTCAAGTTTGTCTTCCATTGCGTCAGTTTCCCCTCTCTACTGTTACTTGCCTGCTCTGCCTGTGGCTTGTATTTTTACACTCACTCACAGCAGAGTTGGGTCAGTTTTCATAGCAGCTTCCACCAAGCCAAAGAAGCTTCTTCCACTGGTGAAATGGCTACCACTACAGATTGTCATCCTGGGCAAGAGCAGCAGTAACTTACCTTAGGACAGGACATGAAAACACCTTAGCCGAAATTGCTGTGAAAGTTGGGTCAACACAATGCACTACTACTCTGTGCCTTGTTATGGTAGTTCTAGGTACTTCAAACAGAAAGGTGTTGGCTACAGTAGAGGGGGGTTTAGAAATACAGGGCTACAGAGAAATTTCACACCCCAGGTAGGCGGAGGATTATCCTTATCTCATCAATGAGAGGGAGTCTCCAGTCAGACAGCTCCTTCACTGACGTGTTGAGACAAATGACTCGGCTCTGCAGTGGAGAAGAAAGTCTCCAGTGCTGCTTTCCTGGAAGCACCTTCACCTGGAGGTTCTTGTTCAGGAATTAATTTGCTTATGAAAACTCATCAGTTCACAGAGCCTGGGGTGGCACAGCTGCAGGCAGATTGCACTCACTGGATGAGGATGCACAGCTGTAAGCAAGTCTAATTAAGACCTCTGAAGAACTTTCCAGTGTAACTACACCTGTAATTGTCAGGATCTATGAAGTAAATAAAGGTTAGTTGTTCTCTCAGTCCTGAGAGTTGCACAAGTTTGTAATCATCCTATCTTATCAGGAATGAAATGCATGAGACATATTAAAGGAGGCAGTGGTTGCTCTTCACTGGTGAGTTACAAATGAAAGCTTTCAGAAATAGCACAAGATTGGTCTGGCAGCAGTCAACTGACCTGTAATTGTAAGACTGGGAGAATCATTAGAAAAAGGAAGTAGAGCGTAGCAGAACTTGCAGCCTGGTAATTCCCATGGGCTTAGCTGGAACTTGAGCTACTATCATGAGTGAGAGTCTGAGTATCTGAATCTCTTGAACTGTACAGGTTTGTACTGAGAGTCAGCCTTCAGGGAAAAGAAATGACATGCATGTTTCTGATAGCATAGTTTTATGAGCTGCTTTTTTTCTTCCAAGACATCAACCTTATCAATAGCACTGATACTAAGGTCTATTTACTATCTATAGACATTATCTCTCAGCTTCTTATTTTATTTAAGGGTAATTTGGTTGGAGAAATCAATCGCTGCAGGGAGTGGCTCAGTTATGTAGATACTAGGGCCAAATCCTTAACTCCTGTAAACATGTTTTGCCAGATTCTGGCAGCACAAACCAGTTGTAAGCCTGGTTTGAAGTGGTAGTGTTCTAGAAGTCCTCTGATTGCACATGGTAGTGGACTGAAAAAAAAAAAAAGGCCCCATCCCAACAGGTACCTGCTAACAGGAGCCCAGCTGGCAAGCATTATGTAGGAGAAGCAGTCTGAAGTCAGCACCTGGAAGCTGACTTTCTCTGTGGAACGGGAAATTGTTGAGCGTCTGGAGTATCTGCTTTATTTGCTGTCAGCTTTTTCAATCTCCTGAACAAGATAAAACAAATATGGTAACACAAGGAGTTTGTGGGTCCCTGTGCTGGCATTGTGAACACTGTTCTGCATAGGAAGGAGTGGAGAAGCAGAGTAATTAAAGCATCCCACTATGGAGCCAGAGGTGTAAGTTTATGTCTTAATTTATTAACTGCTCCCCAACTCAGGTGAAAGAGGTCTTTTGGGATTAGTTAAGTCCAAGGAAGCCAGATGGTATATTAACCTCTTCTGTTCAGGATGGTGTTAACTGCAGAAATGGAAGTGTCCTAGCTCTAATCCAGCAAACCTTTGAACTCTTCTGCTTGGATTCATTCTGAGTCCTATGTTGGTATAGAAAAATAGGTCTGATCCCACGTATCCTTAGGATGCTGCTTCCCAGGACTGGCTCTCTTACAGTAATACTTTCAACAGGTTGACAGCTTCAGAGTGAGGCACAAACCCAATGTGATTTGCTAGTTGTGTGACTGCAAAGGCATGTTCCTCCTTCCTGGTTCTGACACATACACCTTGGGGAGTATCTGATTTATGCATATGGTGAGATACCAGCATGCATTGATTAAGCATATTCAAAAAAGGGTTTTCAGTTGCTGTTGCAGAAAGAAAAATTTCAGCTTGTCCTTTTGAAATATCCTGGCACTGTTTGGATGCAAGAATTAGGGAGACTTTTAAAGTAGGATGAAAGTAAGAACTCCTATGAGAAAAAGTTCTGTTTGTTTCTTGCATTTTCTTTATGTTTCTCTCACCCTGGACTGTTCCATATGGTTAGAAGGAAGATCTTCTCCAAACCCTTTCAATCTGAAATATCATCAGATGGAGCAAAAGGAAAGCTGAACTTGCCCCCCAGAAGCATTTGCACACTGGAATGTTTTAGATGCTCCAGCCCCAGAGCTTTGGGTACAGGGAAGCAAGATGTCCATGCTGTTTGTGGAGGGGTGGATCAGAGAGTGTCCCATGCCTTGGGCTCTTTAGGGAACTATCTGGCAGAGCAGAAGTCATCATGCAATGTGATGATGTGGGGACTTCGGTGGCAATACCAGCTCACAGACTTCTTTCTTGTTCTCTGTCCCTCCTTGCCCGTTCCCATGCCACGGGGCACCATACTTGTGGCTGGATGAACACAATTCTCTACAAATGTCACTGAAGACCAGAACACTTGGGGGGCAGGGTGGGGTTGTCCTTTAAAGCCAGAGAAGCCCAACATTGATCTGATTTACAGCACAACCCCACAAGCAGTTGCATGCAGGTGACTGACCTCACCCATTGGTGGTGTAGTAAACAGCGCGCTTGTCCGATGTGCTGAGTAAGGTCCTCGATCTGAGGCTCTAGGTATGCTGTGGAAGGCTTTGATCCAGCTTCAGTTCCATCAAATCATGACCCATGAGACTGAATGAAGATGACCTCTGGCACATTGTCTGTTTTGAGTGATTACTGAAAACTGCAGGACCCACAGGCAAGACTGGGAAAGGAGCGTCTAGTTATGAAGTGTGTTGGGCCTTAGCTGCATTCAGTGCTGTCAAGGACAAGGGGCTTGTAATTAGGATTCCAGGGAAGTCAAATATCAGGAAATTTAGTGTCTCTCTGCTTCAGAGCAATGGAGGAAGCTTAGGGAAATTTTAGATGTAGGTGATAATTGATTGCCTGAGCTCCAACGAAGTGGACCAGTGGATGTACTATGTCACCTCTTCTATTGGGATAACACTGTCACAACACTGCATTCGGTAACAGGACTTTGAGGAGAGTTTAAATTCAACAAAGATGAAAATATAGTCTACTAAACAGCTCTGACTTTCTCTTGTCATAGTGGACAAGAGAGGAGACAAAGAATTTCAGATACTGTAAGACTAGATGAGATAAAGATACCTCAAGTTTTGTAACACAAATCTAGATTGTTAAGAGTTTGCTAAAAAATAAAACAAAAAAAGAAAAAAAAGTTAGGCTTTTTCTTTTACTCTAACAAGTCAACCGTGAGTAAAAGCAATTACCTAAAAGCTTATTTTTCTATGATATTTATCCTGAAAAAGAAACTGCATGCCAACATTTGTTATAATTTCATTAGGATGCAGGTAGATCTAATTTATGTGGGGGTTCTGTTTCCAAGATAAGGAGCAAATGAATCTCATCTGACAGACAATTGAGTTATAAAGGCTTTACATGAGAACTCTTCTCCAACAGAATGTGAACAAGACACATCATTTAATAAGGTCAGACATACAATAAGGAGCTAAATTATGGCAGGGTTCATCGGTCAGCAACACATATAGCTAGACCTTCTCAAATGGTGCAAGTTAGCAAGCAGCAAAGCTAAAGGTTTAAATTAACCCTAGTGTTTTACTCTCTGGGCAATGGAACTGGGAGCTAGAGGAAGTAAATTTATGAACCATAGCAGTAATAACAACTCTGTGCAGCAAGTTATGAAGATTTGAATTTCACCGAAGGACTTAGAGATTTTTACAGTGTTAAATACCACCATAATTATGAAATCTTGCATGAAGAGCCCAGGGAAGCAAACTATAGCATAAATGCAACATTTGAGACTTAAAATTTATACTCTGGGAACTGACAGAAACTGCACAAGCAGCAGATTCATGTAGCAAAATGGTGAAAGGGCATTCCTGCTAAACGCCTCATGGAAAGTGCTAAGCAAACTGGAATAGTTCCAAAATATGTAGGTGGGATTGCTCTTCATAATGCTGGCATTTACTCCATTATTGTCCAAGTGACTCAGCTGAAATTGCCCACAATATACTAGACATATTTTACTGTCAATACATTTTGCCCTGGCCTTTTGTCTCTATGGCTACATGGCCTTAATTCACCTAAATTTCTAAAATAGGGTAGTCAGGTGGTTCTGATAAGAGCACCGCACTTTCCATATCCAAAAATGATGTAGACTCATCTACATATTCAGGAGGGCAGTGTGTCATTGCCTTGTATCAACATATTCTTGATTAATCTACTGCCAAGAAAAAGATACTGCCTTCCCTGCTATTGGACTGAGCTCTTTATCTTCTATACGTGACACTGCCAGTTGCTAAATGACCTTGAAACCTATTCCCAAACGCAGAAAAGCACCTATTTGGAGCTGTGACGCTTAATGGAATCAATCAATCAATGAATCGTGTTTGCCCCTGCCCTGGCAGAGCAAATGGACCTTTTTTCATTCAAAGATGGATTACAGCTAAATGGGTTTTGTGTAGATAAAAACAGAAGCTTTCCGCATCTGTATCTGGCAGGATGATATCCCCTGATGCTATAGTCCACCACTCTTTTTGACAGAAAACAGGCTGTTCTTCCTGCCTTTTTATCTAGAATATTGTTTGCCTTAAATATTGGATAAGGATTTGTTCAATCAATTCACAGGAGTTGCTGTAATCTCAAATGGAGATTAAAATCCAAGCCAATGCATGGGATTGCAGTATCTTGTTTTTAGAGCACCAGTACTAGCTGTTTCAGAAGAAGGTTTAAGCAGCTCCGTAGAGGACAAATATGAAATAGTCTTGAATTCTGCCTCTGAGCATTTAGTGAGGGACTGGGCTCTGAAGCATAGTGGTTTATATCTCTTGCAACTTTTCAATCCTGTCTAAAAAATGTCAAACATCCTTATTACCCACTTACCTATCCAGTAATGTTTTGGATCCTAGATCTAAAGAATACCTATTGACAAGGAGTTTATAGGTTAGCTAAAGGTGGCGCCCTCCTCTGCTCTTCCAAACCTGCCATTTGCAATTGGCTTGCCTTCAATTTCACTGATTTTTCCCTTGTTCTCCTGGCACAGCAAGATATGAGCTGCAACTCGTAAGCACTTTCTAGCTTCCAGTTCTAGCTTTTTACTCCCTGCAGTAAATGAGATGCGTGTGTGCTAAATGTCCCCCCTCCCTCTCCCCTGGCTCCCGAGGGGAGGAAGCCTGGGCACATTGGTCAAAAGGGAGACACTTTGGCCAGGTACCATGCAGGTCTGAGCATCCATTTCTCCTAAGTCTAGGCACAGCTCTGGTGCCCTTTCTCTGTATTCTGTTTAGATAAAATTCTCTGTATAATATTGTACTTTAACATATAATTCCCTGTATTTATCTCCATTTAACTAATACTCATTCTCATATAAATACCTTACTATGCTCTATAAGATGAAGCAAAACATACCATTGCTCTTTATTAAGTCCACTTATGCACATTGGATATCCTATAATGCCAAAACAGCTGCTCTTCTATGTTGGATGATGGCCATAGATCCTAAAAGCTATGTAAGCACCTAGTTCCTTTAAAAAATACAGGCACCAAAACAGCTTCTAAAGTACTTGACCACTTTTATAAACGCAAGCCAAAGTGTCTCCTTTCCATACAAAGTGTCCTGAGACTTGGTTCTCAGGTTGTGGATTTGCAAGACAAAGCAGGACAATCTCTGTGCTTGGTTCCTGTTCCTGGCAGGGATAAGGAGGAGGCCCTCCCTGGGGCAGGTAGCCAGGAAGAGGCAGGACACAACAGCTAATAGGGAAAGAAACCTATAAATTGAACTCCACTAGTGCTAGCAAGCCAAATTATAGAGACTATGGGGATTACATGGGGTAGCAGGAGGAAAATAAGTGGCTGAATTTTGAGTTATGGGAGGAAATTTTTAAAAACTTAAGATCTCTGTTTTATAGGACACTGAATGGCACAAAAGAACTATTGGACCCCAGGCTAATGCATTTCAAACTACTCGTCTACTGACAGCATGTCATAACCAGACCAGAACACAACTATAACAGTAGGAAACGTACCTACATCATGCCAAGACAGTGAGTCAGCATTAGTCATTTGGTGCTTTTTTTTTAAAATAATTGGGGGTTTTGCCCAAATCCTACTGAAAATCACTCTTCTCCCTGTTCTGTAATACCAGGGGGTATTTGGTTTATATATATGTTTTCTCAGATTTCATGCCATCAGTTTGCCTGCCCACAGCATTTAACAAACTTCTTAGCATCCTTATTAAAAATTAAACTTGTTTATTAAAATAACTTCCCTCAGAAGTTTTTCAGAAAAATGTCTCAGCCCTATGCAAAGCGCAATTAACATACGGGATGGAAAGCTGTG
The DNA here is from genome assembly GCA_031468815.1 of Morus bassanus. Taxonomy (NCBI): domain Eukaryota; kingdom Metazoa; phylum Chordata; class Aves; order Suliformes; family Sulidae; genus Morus; species Morus bassanus. The sequence continues at coordinate 70,320,490 of CM062571.1, forward strand.
TGGAGACAAGGGAGAACTTGTGCTGTTTCAGTGACCTTATTTCCCTTCATCTTTATACCTGTGTAATCGCTAGTATACAGAAAGGATGTTTAATATTGATATGGCAGCATCTTTTAGTATGAAAAGTATGCTGTACAGAAGACAGTGAGGACTCAGTCCTTCTTACATTCTTTGACTATATTTTAATTTCAGTCTTTTAAAGCACTTCTTTTAAAATGTATAACTGATTAAATAACTATCAATATATTTCATAATTCAAAGCACTGCTAAGCTTAAGAATTTCAGTGTCTCAGCATTCAGTGCTTTGAGCATATGTGCTACCATTTGAAGTAAAATAGAAATAGCTTGTGTGGAGGATTTTGCTAGAAGACCCATCAACCAACACTTGTGCCTTATTTCAAAGTATTAATCGTGCCTCAATTAAAAACAGACTTTCCTAATAGGTAACTGCTTTCTGCAGGGTTGATAGTCCCTTTTCTGAAAGCAAAGTCACAGGTGTGGGGAGCTGCCCAAGAGATGGAGCAGTGCCCAGAGGGAACACAGGACACTGTGGGCCACTCTCTGATCTGCTGTGGCAGGTCTGCATTCCCAGGGACTGGTTTCTGGAGAAACAAAACAAGGTGTAAGTTAATAACATACTTTATAGGTCAGCTGCAAACCTCTTTTGTCCTAAATGTGGAGAAAGCCAGGTGGGCTGTTTTATGTATAAAGGAATATCTTATGGGAAGGCAAGTTTGGTCACACTGATTGATTAAATTGGATTTTTTTAAGATCCAGGTTGATCTGAGAAATCCACAAATAACATATCTCCATGGGAATGTTTTCTCTGTGTTAAGGACAGGTAGCTAACAGGGTCATCTCCCACTGAATTCAGGGTCAAACCTCATCTCTGTAGGCTTCATAGTCTGGTATGGAGGTAAATTTGGATGGACAAATGGCCTATGTCAAACTAAACAGCATCAGGGAGCTTTCCTGGGGAGTGGAGCTAAGCCACCTATACCAACACAGTGGTTCCTAGCCTGGTTTTGGCCTGAGGCAAGGATGGTTTCCCAAAGAGGCTGGGGTAAGATTTGGGAATTAGCATGTGCCAGGCCCCCTTCCCAGTGGGCAGCCTGGGTGAAGCCACACTGCTTTGGAGGCTGAGACTTCAACATTGAGGGTGCGGGGCGTTCTCTGCCAGAGAATGCTCTCAGACAAGTTTAATTTTAATTTGTATACACAGAGCTGTGGAGTGTGGGTGAATCCTTGGAGGGACAGGGCATGCAGCTGCCTCAGCACTCCTCCTGCCCCAGGGGATTCAGATCTCCTTGGTGTTCATGGACACTCCTGCCCCTAAACACCTCTCTGGGTCCTAGGTACTTCAGCGTAGCGTGGTAGCAAAGGAGGAGGTGTGAGGAAGCAGGGTAACCATTGCAGGAGTCATAGGAATACCCAAACGCATCAGTGTGACCCTGTGGTGCTGGTTGCTGCAGGAGGCCCCTGCTACAGATCAGCTTCTGGGAGGGAAGGGAGAGCTTTCTGAAAGGAGGGCCTCATGTAGAGGCTCACTGTCTTGTCTCCATCTGCTGGTGGGGACAAGCTGTAAGACGGCGATGACAGATGAAAGCCACTCATTAGGCATATTTCTGTGTTACTGGCAGTAACACAGAAACCCCCATTGTAACGGGGTGGTTACAATTCAGTTTCTACTCTGTATTGATAAACCTGTCATGACTGACCGACACAGGCTGACAGGATGGGAAAGATTGCGATATCTATGGCTGCATGGCCTACATAAGCACAGGAGCTGTTTGCCAGCAGCAAAACCCCATCTACCTCCCTCCGCTGCACCTTTGCAGTGGCTGTTTTGAGGCAGGACTAAGAAGTCTGCTGAGGACCAGCATCTCTTGTGTAAACAAACACAATTGCAGGCAGGTACTGGGGCCCTATCAGAAAACAAGATGATGGGAAAGATAAGGTACCAGCATGGTCTTGAAAGAGCTGGGTTTGCTAAGAATGCACAGCTTCATTAAGGAGGTTTTGTGTGTTAAAGCGTGTTTGAGCTCGTAAAAATAAATGAGGGGTGGGCCCTAATGCCCAGGCAAACACCTGAAATGGCTGCACTCCTAGGGCAAGATCTTAGAGCTGACAGAGCTCCTACAGTACAAACCTGCTGAGCAGAAATTGCTAAAACGCTTTAATTAAACCACAGAGGGGAGCGGGAGAAGGCAGATGTTTCTTGGGAAGGAGAGCATCTTGCAGCGGTTCCTCGCAGGACCCAACCGCAGCACATTAGAGAGTGGTGGTTCCTTCAGACGGGAGCTCTCGCCCAAGTGCCAGCCCTTGGCACCTTCCTGCAAAGAAGAATAAATATGCAAAGGTGTTACAACAAAAACCTACCCAGAGGAATGGGGGGCTGGTTACTGACCTCTTGCCATGGCAGTCCCCCTTCCTGCCATGGCAGGAGCCCAGCCCAGCTGGGGCGGTGTCCCCACTGTCTCCTGCCCCTGCTCTCTGTCAAGCATTTTTTACATGCTTAATTTTTTCATGTTAAATTGATTTAAAGCAGGCATCGAGGAGGTGTGAAGAGCAAACAAGTTCTCAGCAGAAGTCCTGTGAGTTCCCGTTCAACCATTTCCTGCTGTGGGCAAAAGTAGTGCCAGGAGATTCAAGAAGGAGATTTCTGAAGCTAATAATTTACTGGTTTATACACTTCCAGTTATTTCAGCCTGGCAGGTTTGATAAGGAAACCTGGAGCTTCAGTGAAAGCAATTAGCACAACTTCTACAAGATACTACTGAGTAATTGTGGCATTATTTATTTCCTGTAAAGCAACAGACTATTGGAGAGGGTTTTCTGTTTTCTGTTTGTAGATTATTTGTGTCAGGTTGGATGCAGTCACCAGGAGGATGGCAAGTAGGAGTGGGAACACTACAAAGACATTCCCTGCAACAGTGCAAGGTCGTGCACTTCTCCCCATCTTGTCCACTGTCTGGTACATCTTCCCTTGTTTTTATTCTGTGGTATTAACAATGGTGATGATCCTCAGAGCCAGGTTTTTACTGGTATTAGCCCTGGCCTGGGAAGACCCCAGGAGGGGGACAAGTGTGCTCTGGTTTAATGCCATGCTGGGTAGGCAGGGGGACAGACCACAGGGCAGATGCATGAATCAGCAGCCTGTCAAGCAGGCTGACAGGCAGGTGAAGGTGTCCGTGTTGATCAATATTGAAGAAGAGAGTGGAAGAAGTAGCAAAGGTTGTGTTTCCCTCTGCTTCCTGCCAGGCATGAAATTGAACCCCTTTGTATACAGGAATAATTCAGTCCACCTCAAACCAATTCCTGTCCACTCTGAAAACGAAACATGAGAACTACTAAAAATAATCAGTATCAGGGCAAGGAATAAATAGTCCACTGCTTTGTCCAGGGAGAAATACTTTCTGACTTGGTCATCAGCAAGTAATTATCCTTGCTGGAATTGGCTAGGAGGTTAACATATCTGGAGTGCACAGCTGACCCTATCTTGGGGAAAATGGTGGCCTGCAATATGTTTTGAGGTCCTTTCCAGGTATAATTTTGAGAAAAATGCTATAGAAATTATTTAGGAAGCCTCTCCTTTCAGCAGGGAATGATTTGTAATTTGTCTTTTTTCTGGAACTCCTGAACGTTTGGAGTTTTCAAGGCCGGTGCTGAATTGTTACAACTCTTGGAAGCATTGTGAAAGACAAAGACCAATGATCTGAGGATGAATGGGAAATGTATTTTCTAAAATGCTTTAGTCTAAACAAATGCTTAAAATCTGTGAATACCAGTACAGCCAGAAAATGAAGCAGAGAGGAAAAATTTTACTCACAAAATACTGTTCAGCTTGACATTGGAAAAAACTGGTGTACTTGAGAATGAGCAAAACCATCTGAAACAAACAGGTTATTCCTTTGAGAGAATACTTGAATTCTTTTGTAATGGACAAAAGACACTTTAGGTGTTGGGGAAATTAAGTTAGCATGAACCACCAAAGACATTCCAAGGATGGGATGCAAGGAAAAACAAAAACTAGGACCTCTCAGGACACTTTTGAAGTGACGCAAATCTGCACTAGTGAAACCAAGATTGCCACGGGCAGCACTGACCCTACAGTCAATTTCAACACTTAGGGCTTTAATTCCAGAGTTTCTTGAAGCTTGAGTGGACTTAATGGCAAAAAAAAAAGTCTTCTCTGCACTCTACCCCTGTGTGACTGAACCTCATCTGGGCTAATTCTTTGCAGCTGCGCAGGCAGAAAGCCAGACCCTTCAGGTGGTGGGTTATGGGCAGAACAGGAGAAGGAGTTCTGGCATCCTCACAAACAGGACACCCTTGGGCAGGGGAAAGCCCAGAAAGTATCAAAGTGCCCAATACTGCTCTCCCACATGGGCTTTGTAAGAGCCAAGATAAGGAGTATCCAGCAAGGCAGTAGAACATAGCAATGGGAGCCAGGCCATGGGGAAGGGGAAGGGATGTGGCTCAACTCCACTCTCTTCACCCAGGACACATGGTTCTATGTAACTTACACAAGAGCAGAAAGTAGGGACCTTTGACACGCATGCACAGTAAAATTAGTGTAGAGGTTAAAAACCTCTTCTACGCCATAGTCCTGCCACTCTACATTATCCCTCCATCCTCCCTCCCTCATGCTGACTAAATCTCTAATCGTCTGCAGTTTGAGTTCTCCTCTCATAATTTTATTTTTTCTGTTTGAAAATAGTTGGAACCCTTCTGATTTCTTTGCTTTATTATTATATTTCTTTTCAAAGAAATGCTGTCTGATGGAGTCAGTCTTTGGCACAGCAACTTCCCTTACCCTAACAGATTCTGTCTCATAGAATCATAGGATGGTTTGGGTTGGAAGGGCTCTTTAAAGATTATCTAATCCGACCCCCCTGCAATGAGCAGGGACATCTTCAACTAGATCAGGTTGCTCAGAGCCCCGTCCAACCTGACCTTGAATGTTTCTAAGGATGGGGCATCTACCACCTCTCTGGGCAATCTGTTCCAGTGTTTCACCACCGTCATTGTAAAAATTTTCCTCCTTATATCTAGTCTGAATCTACCCTCTTTAAAACCATGACCCCTTGTCCTATTGCAACAGGCCCTGCTAAAATGTTTGTCCCCATCTTTCTTATAAGCCCTCTTTAAGTATTGTATGGCAATAAGGTCTCCTCGCAGCCTTCTCTTCTCCAGTCTGAACAACCCCAACTCTCTCAGCCTGTCTTCGTAGGAGAGATGCTCCAGCCCTCAGATCATTTTTGTGGCCCTCCTCTGGACCCACTCCAACAGGTCCATGTCTTTCCTGTGCTGAGGGCTCCAGAGCTGGACGCAGCACTGCAGGTGGGGTCTCACCAGAGCAGAATAGAGGGGCAGAATCACCTCCCTTGACCTGCTGGCCACGCTTCTTGTGATGCAGCCCAGGATGCAGTTGACTTTCTGGGCTGCAAGTGCACATTGTCAGCTCATGTCCAGCTTTTCATCCACCAGTACCCCCAAGTCCTTCTCCACAGTGCTGCTCTTAATCCTTTCATCTCCACAGCCTGTATTGATACCAGGGGTTGCCCTGACCCAGGTGCAGGACCTTGCATTTGGCCTTGTTGAACCTCAGGAGGTCCCACTTCTCGAGCTTGTCCAGATCCCTCTGGATGGCATCCTGTCCCTCAGGCATGTCAACTGCACCACTCAGCTTGGTGTCATCTGCAAACTTGCTGAGGGTGCACTCGATCCCATTGTCTATGTCATTGAAAAAATAAACAGTACCGGTCCCAATACAGACCCCTGAGGGACACCACTTGTCACTGACCTCCATCTGGACATTGAGCTGTTGACCACTACCCTCTGGATTCAACCATCCAACTAATTCCTCATCCACCAAACAGTTCATGCATCAGATCCATATGTCTCCAATTTAGAGAGAAGGATGTTGTGGGGGACTGTGTCAAAGGCCTTAACAGAAGTCCAGATAGATGGCATCCATAGCTCTTCCCTTGTCCACTGATGTAGTCACTCCATCATAGAAGGCCACTAGGGTGGTCAGGCAGGACTTGCCTCTGGTAAAGCCATGCTGGCTGTCTCAAATCACCTCCCTGTCCTCCATGTGCTGTAGCATAGCTTCTAGGAGGATCTGTTCCATGATCTTCCAAGGCACACAGGTGAGGCTGACAATTTGGTAGTTCCCAGGATCCTCCTTTCTACCCTTTTTAAAAATGGGTGCAATGTTTCCCTTTTTCCAGTCTCCAGGGCCTTCACCTGACTGCCATGACTTTTCAAATGTCATGGAGAGTGGCTTGGCAACTACATCACCCAGTTCCTTCAGGACTCTGGGATACATCTCGTCAGGTCCCATAGACTTATGTATATTCAGGTTCCTCAGGTGGTCTCAAACCTGAGATTTCTCTTTACAGTGGGAGGGACTTTGCTCCCCCAGTCCCCATCTTGGGATCCACCCACTCGAGACGTGTGGGAAGAGAGGTTGCCAGTGAAGACTGAGGCAAAAATGTTGTTGAGTACCTCAGCCTTCGCCTTGTCCATTGTTACTAGTTTGTCCATTGTGTTCATCAGTGGGGGTACACTTTCTTTGACCTTCCTTTTCTGGTTGACATACCTGTAGAAGCGCTTCTTATTATTCTGTGCATCTCTTGCCAAGTTTAGCTATAGCCACACCTTGGCCCCATCCCTACACAACTGGGCAGCATCGCTATACTCTTCCCAGGATACCTGTCCCTGCTTCCATTGCCTGTGCATTTCCTTCTTGCCCTTTAGTGTGACCAGCAGCTCTCAACTCAGCCATGCCGGTCTCTTGCCTTCCTTTCCTGATTTCTTACACCTGGAGATCGAGAGCTCTTGCACTCTATGGAAAACATCCTTAAAGATCTGCCAGCTCTGTTCTGCTCCCTTGTCCCTGAAGGCAGTTTCACAAGGGGTCCTGTTGACTAACTCCTTGAACAGCTGGAAGTTTGCGTTCCTAAAATTCAGGGTCGTGACTTTACTCTTCGCCTGACCCCTATCCCTCAGGACTGCAGACTCCACCAGTGCATGATCACTGCAGCCCAGGCTGCCTCCAGTCTTGACGTCACTGGTTAGCTCGCTTGCATTGGTGACCATCTGGTCCAGTAATGCATCCCCTCTGGTGGGGCTGTCTGTTACCTGGCCTAAGATGTTATCCTCAGTGCACTCCAGGAGTCTCCTGGATTGCCTACAGCTCACCGTGCTACTTTTCCAGCAGATGTCGGGGTGGTTGAAGTCCCCCAGGAGGACGAGAGGCTGCGAGCGCAATGCCTTCTGTAGCTGGAGTAAGAAGGCTTCGTCAATAGGCCCGCTTGATCGGGCGGCCTGTAGTAAACACTAACCACAAGGTTCCCTTTGTTGCCTTGGTCTCTAATTCTTACCCATAAGCTTTCAACCTGTTTGTGGCTATTCTTCTCCCTATGGGATAGACCATCTACTTCTGCACATTTGCTCAGGTGCCAAGGCTCATGTGAAACCTAACCCAGCTGAAGACTTCTCGTCTCTGTCATTCATGTCTGCACATCAAGAAATTACCTTTGTTCATAGCACAATGCATATATCTAACTGAATTACTTAACTTTTTTTCTGAATGCCATCTTTAGTTTTGTTTCCCAAATGTGTAGAGGGCACCATCAATCAGATAGGATGAATTCAGGTTATTTGATGTCTGGAGCTCTTAAATAAAAATATTAAGCTAAGAGTAATGGCATCCTTAAAAGCTAGGGTTCTTCCCCAAAAGATTTTATGTAAAAATATCCCAAACTGACATTATTGTTTCTAGTCTGTGCTGTCATGTGTCACATAAAATGTCCAGAAAATCTAAACAGGTGTATGAAATGTAGAGATTTAGAAATGATTGAACAAAAAAGTATTATCTAGCTCAGCTGCCGTTTACTGGGATTCAGCTGGGATAATCTGTCTCCCAGTCTTAACTTTAATGGCAACAGGAGAGTGACAGTAGGTTGGATTAGATGACCTTTAAAGGTCCGTTTCAACCCAAACTATTCTATGATTCTATGATTCAGACTGGGATGCTGGTCAGCAATGGCCAATACCCAAACCCAGTCCCAGAGCAGGCAAGCTCCCTGCGCAGGTGGCCGGGGCTGTGCAGCAGGAAGGAGCTCTTGTTTCCTGCTCACTTTGCAAGCTGTTGTTCTGCTTAAAATTTGAGGCTGAAAAGAGAGAGATTGGGAAAGCAAAGGTCTGGTTGGAAAGTTTCAAGTGCCTTCATGTTCTCATCACTTATGAAGGAATAAGCTTGCTGTTGTCAAGCAAGTGACCTGGAGATTTATGCTTGCACCATCAGGACTGCCTGTCACCAGCCGAAGTCTAAATGTTATTACTTAAATGAAAGCAAAAGCCTGTCCTCCTGCAGGGGGGGTCGGCAGTCCCTCCTGCCTCATGCAGCAGGACTAAATCCACCCATCAGTTGGGCAAGGCTGTGCTGGGTTTGGGGAGGTAAGGTCTGCAGGCTCTGGCCAAGGGCCACAGGGTGAAAAGGACCTCGCCGAAAACTGGTCTGCCAAAATCTGGCTCTGATAAAACAGCCCAACCCATCCTGTAAAGACTTTTACTGAAAAATCTTGAAGTAATCACAGGGGAAATGACAGGAACTCAGGCTTCCCTTCCCGCCCAGGCCAGGCACCCCTCAGCTCTTTTTCCCTCCAGCCCGATCGACATGCCGGTGTCTGAGGGGAAGGGCCAGGGCTCGAGCTGCGGAACGGCAAGGGCATACTGAGGTGGGAGGGAGGAGGGTTTGCAGCAACGCACTTGACACTGCACTCAACTCCACATAGGAGTATTGAAATGTAGGGTCAAGTTCAGAGATTGCAGTGGCAGGACAGGGAGGAACAGAATGATTCCTCTGGCCTTAGTGACATTTCACTTATTTATACCAGCTGCAAATCTTATCTGGAGTCTTGAGAGACTTTAGTGTGGCTTTCCTCATTTGCATTTAAGAAGGAATTCAATTAACAGAAGCACCGCGTGCTGAAATACCTGCTTTATGAGGGGGCAGGGCTGAACAGGTTAAAAATATATAGGACTTTGGATTATATTACTTCCTATGAAACAGTTTCCAGGTCTGCTGTTCCAGTCCATGTATCTCCTCCCTTATCGGTGGATTAGATATAAAGAAACCACTCTCACTGTTTTTATCAGGAAGATGAGGCTGTTGTGTTTGATTTTTTACCTTGTGGTTTGTAACATATCAGTTCCTGGTGAGACATAGTCTGAAGCCAGCATTGGTTTGGTACCTTTATAAATTGCTGAACATCACAAGAGGGTGATAAGGAATATGCTGTACATTCTGTACCTGACCTCCATCCTGTCCGTCTTCCTTGGATGACCCCAAACATTATTTTGTGCCTGTGCTGGTTTTGGCTGGGGTAGAGTTAATTTTCTTCATAAGTATGGGGCTGTGTTTTGGATTTGTGCAGAAAACAGTGTTGATAACACAGGGATGTTTTAGTTACTGCTGAGCAGTGCTTACACAGAGTCAAGGCCTTTTCTGCTTCTCACCCCACCCCACCAGCTAGTGGGCTGGGGGTGCACAAGGAGTTGGGAGGGGGCACAGCCAGGACAGCTGACCCCAAATGACCAAAGGGATACTCCACACCATATGGCGTCATGCTCAGCATATAAAGCTGGGGGAAGAAGGAGGAAGGGGATGTTCAGAGTGATGGTGTTTGTCTTCCCAAGTAACCATTATGTGTGATGGAGCCCTGCTTTCCTGGAGACGGCTGAACACCTGCCTGCCGATGGGAAGTAGTGAATGAATTCCTTGTTTTGCTTTGCTTGTGCATGCGGCTTTTGCTTTACCTATTAAACTGTCTTTATCTCAACGCACGAGTTTTCTCACTTTTACTCTTCCAATTCTCTCCCCCCTCCCACCATGGGGGAGTGAGCAAGCGGCCCTGTGGGGCTGAGTTGCCAGCTGGGGTTAAACCATGACAGTGCCATATTCCTCTATTACACACCTTTTCTTCAATACTGTTTTCTTCTGGTGTGCACTAATGTACTCCTGTCCAATGGCAGCTACAGAGGAGCAATGTGTTAGCAGGCCGCAGTGTTCCTCTGTGCACACGCAGAGTGGTCATCGTTCCGCAAGTACAGTCCTGGGCTAGGGAAATTATGCTCTTGGGAGCTGTGTTCCTAAATCCCTTAGATTCACCTGAACCCACCCCCACACACACAATATTTCATTTGTGGAATTGTACAGACCGGTGACAGCAGAACTCAAGCAGGAAACCTGAGAAAACGAGGTGTCCTCAACAGAGATGTTGAAAGATTTGGTGGCCAGTAGTTTCCGCCCTCCTCCAGGCTTCCTTCTGGATGTTGCTGCCACCACCTCCCGCTTCGTCGACTTCACAGATGGTCGCCCCTCATCTGGGTGGTGGCAGCAGCCAGCAGGACATTACCTTTACCTTTGCATAGTTCTGAGATTTGTAAAGCTGCTCCAGACTCCAGAGAAAGTGTGTGAAGCCGGTTCAGCCTGCACAGAGAAGCTGACGTTGCCCCAAGGCAGGGAAGGGACATAGAAACCACCAAGCGGTCTGGCCAGCCATGGGAAGAGTCACAGAAAGAAAGAGGCAAGCAGGCTTTGCCCTGGTCTTTGGGCATCTGCAGTTGCTCTGAGGCTGTAAACCACTCATGGAAGGAACTGTCATCTCCTGTGAGACACAGTGGGTGGTGTAGGCCAAATAAAATACATATAAATCCCAGTCCAGTCCAGACTGTAAAACTGGCTTAAAGTGAGAACAGATTTGGGCACTTCCCAGGCTGCGGGCAGACTCAGCTCCAGGACGCGACAGCAACTCTGGGCCTGTCAGCGGGTCGTCCTTGCTGCCTCAACAGAGCCTGCTGCTTCCTCCCATCCCATGACGTGGCTCCCTGTTTTTGTTCATTCGGTGGCCGGCTGAGGAAGAGCGAGCAGCAGCAGCCGGGTTGGAGCATGGTGACCTCGGCAATGCAGTGACAGCTGGGGCGGGAATGGAAACCTCTGGCTGGCACCACTCCCCACGGAGTGCTGCCCCGTCTGCTGCATTTTCGGTCAGTGCCCAATGAAGACGTGACCCTTTCTCAGCTGTTCGTCATGGCTGTGATGCCAGGGATGCCCTCAGATCTGCTGTCAGGTCAGGGCAAGCGCTGCGGGGACTCGCTAATCCCCTCCAGGAAAGTTCCTGCGGCTTATTTCAAATACCCAGTTTAAACTGGTTAATCCAAACGGGTCGGTCTGTCTGGCAGGGCTAGCAGCGCGCTGACACATGTGCTGCTGTGGGTGAAGGTCGGCTGTTGCTGCGGGGCAGTGACGAAGAGCGGCTGGTTCTGCCGCTCCCCAGCCAGACCTCCGCCTGCAGCCCTGAAAGCCTTTCGTCCAAATCCTCTGCAGTTCTGGGCCATTTCCCATGCAGCTTTTAGTGCTTTTCGTCCTTCCTTAGTTTAAAACAGGACTTCTGTTGTTTCCCTGGTGAGTCTAGTAAAAGCTAGAAGGATATTAATCTTAAATTTCCCCTTTACACCTTATTATACACCTGGGTAACAAAGTTATTTATCCTAAAGAAGCAGATGGGGTGAAAATGTGGCTGTTTCCAAATTCCGCAGCACAACTACCAGATGCCATTTTAACCATGACCTGTGTTTTGCTGTAGCCTGGTTTATCTTGCTCGGGAAAAATTTCAGGAAGTCGTGCAGAGCAAAAGGGTGCAGCTTGGCTTTCCATTGTTTTCACTGCTCCTGCTCATATACAACACAGGAAAACAAGGGGAAAATAACCTTTTGCTGGGACTCACTCCCATGTTTCTTGTGAACCTGGAGTTCAATCAAACATTGATAAAATGGAAACTGAGGGAACACAGAATGCATTGGGGAAAGATGGTGCTCGGTGCAGTGCATGTGCTTCACACTCAGCCAAAGTTTGTTTGCTTCTCCTGACTCATTAACATTTAAGTAATTTCACTAGCATCTATACATAAATAACTTTCCATAGCAAACATCATCAGCCTTGAATCTGCAACTCTTTCTTTGCTCAGGAAGATTCAGCTAAAACTGGGTTCATTTTCATATAAACCTAATTAAACATTGTAAATTATCCTACATTCACATAACATATCTTATGTTGGCTGAAAGCCAGACCACTTTGTGAGTTGTTTGGAGGGTGCTGGTAAATTAACTCCAATTAGTCCCCTTCCTCCAGTTTAAGTTGCTTTTCTCAAGCTGTGACTCCTTTCCTCCTTCCTAACTCCATCTGTGACTCTTCCCCTCCTTCCCAACTCCTCTGCTGATGTTAATGCTCTCAGAGGAGTCATTAGACGACCCCCGGGCCAGGTCCTGCATGTATACTCATCCTAATTGCCAATTTCTGACAATCACCCAACTTTTAATGTGTAAGTGGCAAACTCCCTCCTGTGAGCCTCGTGATGGGCTCAGCAACCCCTAGCAGTGAGGCGGAGGGAAGAGCTAGGGGCAAGCCTTCCTTGAACAACAGCAGGAAGATTTGCTAAAGCCTGTCTGTCAGGGCTCTCTGGGTTTTATGTGTGGTGATACAGAGTCTCCGTACACATACCATTGCATCCAGAAATGCCCCAATCAAGGCCAAAAGTTGCTTTGCTGAAGGTCTTGATTCAAAACTTGAAATGGAGGCAGCTCGCCATGTACTAACAATGGATGACCCCCCTACTTACACATTTTTGTCATATTTCTCTATCTGAATAGCTTCAACTTCCAAGTGTATGAAAGGCTCTGTTGTCAGATTAAAAACCTCTGTAGTCAGTCATCTTTCTTCCCTTTCATGAGTAGCATTTACAGCTGACTCATCTGCGTCTGACTCACCTGATGCAATAGTGCATTGCTTTTAGAACAGCCCTGAGTATAGAGTCAGGTAAAGGTAGGAAGTTTGAGAAGCTGCAGGCAGAAGTATGGATGCAGGTGGTGTTGTCCTAAGTAGAACTGCCCTTCCCATAGATAAATGAGTGATCCTGCTGTGTCTAGTGAACATTAGGCACATCCAGCATGTCCCACGTAAGTGGCCAGAGTTGTCCAGTCTAGTCTGGGCATATAAGGTAGTCTTAGTGGTCACACAGAGATGGGCTTCACAGCATGTGTCCTTCAAGTCTGATATGCCTGGGGTGCTTTGGACCGCCTGTGCAAGTGCTGGATGGGTTGTTCAGACTCTGTACAGTAAGTAAGTGTCATCATGGGATCAGGATGCACCAGATTTTCTCTGCACACGCAGTCATGGTGTAGGTTTTTTGAACAAAAATATGTCAATCTACTGTATGCTTCCCTTTCAGTCCCCATGTTGGTGCTCTCCAATGCATTTTGGCACTGATAATCATGTGGCCATAGAGTGGGTTGAACCAGCTCAGTGGTGCAGCTGACTGTGCAGATATACAAGTACTAGTACTGACACAGAAGAGGTGTTTCGAGCAAGCAGGGGAGGGCAGGACTGCTCCTCTTGACAGTAGCACATGCTTAGATTAACATAAGCCAACCATGACACCACATTGCCAGTGATTTGTCTGGGATTTTAGCATGTTGGACAGCCCAGGCAAAATTATGGCTGGGGCACATGCTTTAAGGAAGCTGCTGAAGACCTGAGACCAGTGGACAAATTCCTCTGCTTCTGTCTGGTAAAGAGGACATAACTGGGATACTGGGACAACTGGTAGTTCTGGTGGAGCTGGCCTGGCCACAGGGTGGACTAATCCCTGCATACCACAAGAAAGAATCAGGACCACCAAGACCACCTGGCTGGGCATATGTGGAGACAGAAATTGCACATATTTGAGTTACGCATCTGCTTATTTATTGTGTTAGAATTACTGACCAGTCTCAAGAAAAGGGTCATGTTGATCTTTCACAGCTGTAGCATACGAAATAGATATTTTTTTCTAGTAACATGTCTGTTCCTTAACTCAGGTGGTGAAGTCCTGGGTCTTGGTGCTCAAGTCCTATTGATTCTGTATCCCTTCTGTGATGACCCCCATATCTTTACAAAACTGCAGCATATCAGTGTCTTTGACGGGGCCTTCACGTGACATTGACTGGCTTTGGGGGCTTGGAGGTATCATTGGGCTTCTCATCTAGCTACCACAATCTGCAAACAATTCATTTTGGTCTGGACTGTACAGGGGCTCTGGTCTGCTCTGTCTTCATAAATATTTCTCCTCCCTTGACCTTTTGGAATGATCATTCAGTCTGTAAAGCTTCCCTTCGCTTCCTGTTGTATTCAATAAATTCCTTTGCTTAAAAAGTCTCTTGATGATACTAACCATCTGGCATCTGGGGGAGAGGAGGAGACAAAGGAAAGACAAGTTGAGTGCTGGATTGTGGGTCAAAAGCCTCATCTGTAAAATCCTAACATAGAAACATGCTGAAAAAAGAGGGAACAGGAGTAATAACTGGGAAAACTTCTGCTTCAGGCTGTTGTTTCCTGGCACAGTGCCCAGCAGGCACTGCATCTGGCAGCTCAGACTGGGAGCTTATTTGCACTGCTGCGTGCTACTTCATTTTCTGGCCTGGGACGACATCTGGCTGGCATGTTCTTTTCCACACCCCAGGAAGAGTGGTCTTTTTAGCTGGTTACTGCGGTACTTGGCATTAAAATACATGAATCAGACTACAAAGTAGCATGAGATTGGCTTAAAAATAATGAGGTTTAAGTACAGTTGAGCTTTGAGTTGTTTTTGTTTGCCTTCTGGCTTAGAAACCTTTAGAATATGTGATGTGCATATTTACCTGCTTTTCATCATGACTGTGAGTGCTCAGAAGTCACTTTAAAAATGGAAAAAAACCAACAAAAACAACAAAAGCAACAAAACAAGCATAATACATCCTTACCTTTTTATTGAGAAGTCCAGAATAAATTATTTGGGCTTTCAGAATAACAGCAGTTATCAGAAACTCTCAATAAAAAAATAGGATAATTGGCAGTATTCTTGCTAAGAAAGTAGAAGGGAGATAGTGGGACAAGAAAATTGGAGAAACTGGAAAGAAGACTTATTACCTTGAAGAGACTGCTTAAGTCCAGGAAGAAACAGGGGCTGTGATGGTGTAATGCCCACACAATTGTCTCCAGATTTTGAGTACTTTCCCTGTGTCTGAAAAGATTTCCTCCACCAGCAGAGAAGAAGGCCTAGATGAGCAGAATTCATGGTCTGGAAACAGACACCACTGATCTATACCACCAAACCAGCATGCGTGCTCCTACATTCACCAGGTTGCATTGAAGCACAAGGAACTTGCGCTTCATTCTTTCACATCATTCTGGATTTCAACAGCAGCTTTGCATAACAACATGTTTCAGTTTTCAATGATAAACCTGTTGCAAATCTTTCAATCTACCTCTGCAAAACATAACAGTTTTCACAAAACCTGGTATTTTTACACAACATGCAACTGAAGTACTACATGCTGACAGTTTTTTGATTTACTGCCCAGGCTGCAGGCACGGGTCTGGTAGCCACATGCTGGTTCAACCTGACTTTCCATTTATTACTTCTCAACACAGTAATAAAGCTTTCTGGTTTTAGCTCTTACAGGTAGGATGGACAAGTTTAGGTGAAATACGTCCCTTCCAACTACAGCAAGAATATAATTCAGTACCAATAACAAGTTAGCACCGTAAATATATTACAATTTGACCACTGTGCACATGCCTGAGAGTTAAAAGTGTACTGTAAGACGATTGGAATAGTTTCATAGAATCATAGAATCACAGAATCATTAAGCTTGGAAAAGACTGCTAGGATCATCAAGTCCAACCGTCAACCCAACACTACCATGTCTCCCAAACCATGTCCCGAAATGCCATGTCTACGCGTTTTTTGAACTCCTCCAGGGGTGGTGACTCCACCACCTCTCTGGGAAGCCTGTTCCAGTGCCTGACCACTCTTTCAGTGAAGAAATCTTTCCTAATATCCAATCTAAATCTCCCCTGGTGCAGCTTGAGGCCATTTCCTCTCATCCTATTGCTAGTTACTTGGGAGAAGAGACCAACACCCACCTTGCTACAGCCTCCATTCAGGTAGTTGTAGAGAGCCATAAGGTCTCCCCTCAGCCTCCTCTTCTCCAGACTAAACAATTCCAGTTCCCTCAACCCCTCCTCATAAGACTTGCTTTCCAGACCCTTCACCAGCCTTGTTGCCCTTCTCTGGACATGCTCCAGCACCTCAATGTCCTTCTTGTACTGAGGGGCCCAAAACTAAACACAGTATTCGAGGTGCGGCCTCACCAGTGCCGAGTACAGGGGCACGATCACTTCCCTACTCCTGCTGGCCACACTATTCCTGATACAAGCCAGGATGCTGTTGGCCTTCTTGGCCACCTGGGCACACTGCTGGCTCACATTCTGCTAGCTGTTGACCAGCACCCCCAGGTCCTTTTCTGCTGGGCAGCTTTCCAGCCACTCTTCCCCAAGCCTGTAGCATTGCATGGGGTTGTTGTGACCAAAGTGCAGGACCCAGCACTTGGCCTTGTTGAACCTCATACAGTTAACCTCGGCCCATCGATCCAGCCTGTCTGGATCCCTCTGTAGAGCCTTCCTACCCTCCAGCAGATCGACACTCCCACCCGATGTGGTGTCATCTGCAAACTTACTGAGGGTGCACTCGATCCCCTCATCCAGATCATTGATAAAGATATTAAACAAGACTGGCCCCAACACTGAGCCCTGGGGAACACCGCTCGTGACCAGCCACCAACTGGATTTAGCTCCGTTCACCACAACTGTCTGGGCTCGGCCATCCAGCCAGTTTTTTACTCAGCAAAGAGTACACCTGTCTAAGCCATAAGCTGCCAGCTTCTCTAGGAGGATGTTGTGGGAGACAGTGTCAAAGGCCTTGCTAAAGTCTGGGTAGACAACATCCACAGCTTTTCCCTCATCCACTAGGCAGGTGACCTGGACATAGAAGGAGATCAGGTTGGTCAGGCAGGACCTGCCTTTCATGAAGCCATGCTGGCTGGGTCTGATCCCCTGGTTGTCCTGCACTTGCCCAGTGAGCTCACTCAAGATGTATCGCTCCATAATTTCCTTGGTACCGTGGTTAGGCTGACAGGTGTGTAGTTCCCTGGCTCCTCCTTCCAGCCCTTCTTTTAGATGGGTGTCACGTTGGCAAGCCTCCAGTCGTCTGGGACCTCCCCTGTCAACCAGGACTGCTGATAAATGATGGAGAGTGGCTTGGCAAGATCCTCCGCCAGCTCCCTCAGGACTCTCGGGTGGATCCCATCCAGACCCATAGACTTGTGAGTGTCCAGGCAGCTCAGCAGGTCGTAAACTGCTTCCTCCTGGACTATAGGGGATTTATTCTGCTCTCTGTCCTTGTCTTCCAGCTCAGGAGGCTGAATACCCCAGAGATAACTGGTCTGACAGTTAAAGACTGAGGCAAAGAAGGCATTAAGTACCTCAGCCTTCTCCTCATCCTCAGTGGCAATGTTCCCCTCCACATCCAATAGAGAACGGAGATTCTCTTTGGTTGTCTTTTTGTTGTTAATGTATTTGTAAAAACATTTTTTGTTATCCCTTGCAACAGTTGCCAGGTTGAGTTCTAGCTGGGCTTTTGCTTGTCTAATTTTCTCTCTGCAAGACTTAACGAGGTCTCTGTACTCTTCTTGAGATGCCTGCCCCTTCCTCCAAAAGTGGTAAACTCCTCATTTTTTTCTGAGTCCCAGCAAAAGTTCCCCGTTCAGCCAGGCTGGTCGTCTTCCCTGCTGGTTCATCTTGCGGCACATGAGGACAGCCTGCTCCTGCAACTTTAAGACCTCCCTCTTGAAGAAAGCCCAGCCTTCCTGGACTGCTTTGCCCTTCAGGACTTCCTCCCAAGGGACTCTCCCAACCAGTGCCCTGAACAAGCCAAAGTCTGCCTTCTGGAAGTCCATGGTAGTGGTTCTGCTGACCTCCCTTCTTACTTCGCCATGAATTGAGAACTCAGTCATATTGTGGTCACTAAGCCCAAGACAGCCTCCAACCACCATGTCTCCCACCAGACCTTCTCTGTTTGTGAACAGCAGATCAAGCGAGGCACTTCGCCTGGTAGGCTCACTTACCAGCTGCGTCAGGAAGTTATCTTCCACACACTCCAGGAACCTCCTAGACTGTTTATTCTTTGCTGTGTTGTATTTCCAGCAGACATCTGGTAGATTGAAGTCCCCCACCAGAACAAGGGCAATTGATTGTGATACTTCCACCAGCTGCTTGTAAAACACTTCGTCTACCTCTTCATCCTGGTTGGGTGATCTATAACAGACTCCCAGCAGGATATCTGCCTTGTTGGCCTTCCCCCTCATCCTTACCCATAAGCACTCAACTTTATAATCACAATCATTAAGCTCTATGCAATTGCAACACTCCCTAACATATCGAACCACCCCACTGCCTTTCCTTCCTTGCCTATCCCTTCTGAAGACCTTATAGCCATCCATTGCAGCATTCCATTTGTAAGAGTCATCCCACCATGTCTCTGTGATGGCGACCATGTCATAGCTATCCTGCTGCGCAATGGCTTCCAGCTCGTCCTGTTTGTTGCCTATGCTCCGTGCATTGGTGTAGATGCACTTGAGCTGAGCTATCGATTTCACCCCCAACCTTGGCACGCTATCCCTAGGCTCCTCTCTAGTGGGCCTACCTATATCCCCTTCCTGCTTCGAACCTAGTTTAAAGCCCTCTGGATGAGCCCTGCCAAGTCATGTGCAAGAATCCTTTTCCCTCTTTGAGACAGGTGAACTCCATCTGCCACCATCAGGCCCGGTGCCATGCAAACCTCCCCACAATCAAAAAACCAAAATTCCTCCGATGTCACCAGCCTCTGAGCCACGTGTTAATCAGATGGGTTTTCCTGTTCCTTTCAGTATTCTTCTTCCCTGCCACTGATGGGATTGAGGAAAACACTACCTGCACTCCCGATCCTTCAACCAATCGCCCCAGTGCCCTGAAGTCCCTTTTGATCGCTCTTGGGCTTCTCTCTGCAACCTCATCACTGCCCACCTGCATAACCAGAAGCGGGTAGTAATCAGAGGGCCGTACCAGACCAGGGAGTTTCCTAGTAACATCTCTGACCAGGGCCCCAGGGAGGCAGCAGAATTCCCTGTGGGATGGGTCTGATCGGCATATTGGGCCCTCTGTCCCCCTCAGAAGGGAATCACCTACAACAATTACCCTCCTTTTCTTCTTAACAGAGGCGGTCGTAATGCGTGGGGCTGACCGACTCTCCCTAGGCAACCCCCCAGATGGACCTTCGCCTACATCCTCATTTGCCTGGCCCTCAAGTTCCAGAGCCCCATATCTGTTGTGTAAGGGCAGCTGGGAAGGCGAGGGAGGCCGGGAGGGGATTTGCCTGCCGCCCCGAGCAGGGACCCGTTTCCATTCCCCCCCATCTCTCAGGTTCCCTCCTTCTGCTTGGTGGCAAGAGGGTAGGAGATCCTCTGCTTCTTGTGGAGATTCTTGTGGAGCCTCCACCCACTGCCTTGGCCCCAGGGATGGCAGGGTGCGGCTCCACCAATCGATCTCCCTCTCACACTCCCTGATGCTCCTTACCCTCTCCACTTCCCCCCTCAGCTCTGCCACCAGGCAGAGCAGATCATCCACCTGGTCACACCGCAGACAGCCGCCGTCCCTGCTGCCCTCGGTACGAGTGCCGGGCTCAGGCGCTCCCTGCTGCCGGAGGCCTGGGCAGCTGCGTGTTGGTGTTCGTATGTTGTGTTTCCTTTGAAAGTGGAGCCACACACATAGCAGCTGCTCTGATATCATGTATCAGTGTCTCCTGGTTGATATTTACTTAATTATTGATTCATTTATGAGGCTAATTAAGCATTGGAGCAGGTTGCCCAGAAACACTGTGTACTCTTCAACACTGATGTTTATAAGACCAGACTTGATAGACATCTGACCTCAAGGAGCAGGAGGTTGGACTAGAGGTCTCCCAAGGCCCCTCCAACATGACTTTTCCTGCAATGCTGTGACTCCAGGCCTCTCAGGCATGGATTTCACTTTTTGAGATTTCTCCCTGCATTTTCCAGTCTGTAAAAGTTTAGCCCAGCCTCTTCATCCCTCCATGATTCTTGTAAAAAGGAAAAAAACCTGTGCCACTGAAAAGCAGTAAAACGTGCTGCGTTTGTGAGTTTTTCATGGGTGCCTAGTACAGATATCACTAATATTTTGCTCTTCTACTTTGGAGGAAACTGTAAGGGTTGAGAAGCAGCAAAAAGGGGAAGAAATATAAGCACATATTTTATTCAGTAAAGTGACAGCTGAAGGTGTGGTCTCCCTGTCAGAACAGAAGCATAGTCCAATGACAATTGACTGGCAAACCACAATGTTGCCTGGCGTGGTAGTTCCTCAGAGCCCAACACGAAGCAGTGACTCCTGTCCTGCAAAAGCAGCCTGCAGAGTCATGCAGTTGGCTTAAATACATGCAATATAATTTTATTTTACAAGGCAATTTTGAAGGCCTGTTTTCTAAGGCCTCTGACAAGACTATCAGGTGCCTCGGTATGAAATGCATGGGACAAATGTGTGTGGTGATACTCTCCTTATAGTTTTGGGAGCTTCTCTGCTAGAAAGCCTGTCCAAGCTCCAGTGTTGGCTTTGGACTTTTTCCAGTTCAATTCTCTGGGCTTTGCCACAACCCCAGCCTTTTCCTTCCTCAGGCGGTGCCTGACCAGGGTGGCTCTGCTGCCAGTTCCTGTTCTCCAGACACTCCCTTGATGTTACTAGGAGTGGTAGGGGCCTGGGGACATCACTTTGGGACTGCGGGAGGTTGCACAGCCTCAACAGGGAGGAAGGGCTTGTTGCTACTGGTATGCTTGCCACAGCCTGGTGGTCTTGCTGCACCCTTACAGCACACTTTTGCTCATGCTTAATGTATTAATGGCTTCTAGGGTCCCTGCTTTCTTCCTCTGGGATTAGGGGCTTTAGCCGCTCCCAGCCTTCAGCCTAGTAATACATAATCTAATCAGATTTTACTATACTCAGAGCAAATGCTCTCTAGGATGGCCTAAATCTGATGTCCTGTTCCTTTAAGGATCATCAATTTTCCATGTTCTGTCACGTTTGAAGATGCTCATGAGTCTCCTATTGCATGACCATAGTTTATCAGTGCTATGTTTAGTATCATCTCAGAGTCATTATTTCAGTAGCCTCGTTAACCTCTGGTCTTTCAATGAGGGCAATTTGAAGGAATGCTGACTGGTTATGGTTAACTTCTTGTACAGGGGTTTGACTTAAGCTACTTGACTTTTCCATTTTTTCTGATGCCTGCTACTTCTGCTCTTCCATCCCTCCATTTCATGCTCCCAAACACCACTCAGAGCCTTGATAACAGGCTTCCTGCCCAGCTTATGCTGGAGCTGAGAGTGGGTCTGAAAGGTTATGGGATTTAGGAAGGACCCTCTAGCATGACAGTAGGGGACTCTCTTCTTTAGGGGTCCCATTTAGCTCTCCCTGTCCTGATTCCTCTCTTCTGCTATGTCTCTCTATAATTCACATTGCCCTGGGGGTGGGCTCAACCTCTGAGCTCTTTCTGTAGCTTTGGTGTCCCGTCTGTTTCTTGGAGGTGGTCTTCACCCTGCTGAGTCATCGTGTTCCCTGAGGATTGTGGCCCTGTGGCCAAATTATTCTGCTCTGCAGGATTTAGATTTTCAGATATAATCGACAGATTCTTTCTTCCTAGCTAGCCATCATGAAGGCATCCCCCAGCCTTTTCAGGTGATGGAGAGTCCTCCTACCAGTTACCTCATGTTAAGTTTTATGATCAATATAGACCATCTCTTTACCCTGAATCAGCTTTAAGCGTCATGTTTTCTAGGTAAGGGATTCAATGGACTGGACACAACATCTGAGTACGGAAAAACTGAGAGAAAGGGAGGGATAGGGAAGAAAACAGTGGGAATTAATAACTCTTGGGAAAGTGAGTATAGGAATGCACTGAGTCCCAAAAGACATGTTTCTGGAACAATGATTTTCAGTCTGAGAATGCACAGATGGCTTTTAGCAGATATACAAAAGATCACTTGATGAAAACAAGTCCTTATTCTATAGGATTGTGCGTGTGTATATGAAATCAAGAAAGGGATCTGAAAAATTTTTAGAGATCCAGAAACTGGAAAAAGTAGAAGGCTGCTAAATATCCTTTAATAAAAAGTGATGCGATTACAGTGAACTGAGAGACAAGCCATATATACCATCACTGAAAGCCTGAACTGAAGTCATATGCCAAGAGGAAAGACAATCTCATCATCACCCACTTCTTCCTTGAGAGGGTGAATAAAAGGATTAGTGCCTGTCCTATCTGGGAAATGTAGAAACCTGTCCCTGGGAAATGCGGGGCTGCATAGCTCTGGAAAAAGCTTTTAAAATGTTAGGCAAAGTTCTCATCCACATTTACAGAGATGAAGCTTCTTCTCTTCAGTCTTCAGAAATCCAAATAAAAATGTAGAAGTTCTCAAACTTGATAGCTGTCTAGTGTGAGTTAATACACTAATGATTTCGCCTCTTGATTTTTGCCCTGTTTCTGTGAGGCACAGGAGGTTATGTGTGCACTGGTTTTGTTACCTTAATCTCTGTGAACACAAATGCAAAGCTGCCTTTAAGTAACTCCCAAGTAATAACCCTCCAAAGAGGCTGGCCATTAGATGGCAGCACAGATATATGCAATATCCATTATTGCCAGGTGCTGCTCTAGGAAGGCCCCTCCATTGCTTTCAGCATCCCCAAGGTATCCTGTGGCTGATGAATTTTCACACTACTTAATGCAAAATTAATTAAAACCTGTAAATGAGGAATTTCATATTATATTACAGCAGATAAAATAAAAAAAAACAGTGGTAGCACATATTAAGCTGGAAGCTCTTCCAGAATTTCTGAATTATTTTATTCCTTATCCTTCTGAAGCATACACAGAATTCAGCTATACTGACTAAACCAGCTCCTTTCTTGATGACACATACAGCAGCTTATAGCCTAAAAGCTCTTCCAGAAAACTCCCTTATTTTGATGCCGCCAACCATCTCAGCTCATTGCCTGAGGAGCATAATATTTGACATTATTTTCAATTGCTGTTTGAGAAACTCAACAAATACAGCAGGCACTTAATTGAGCCTCAGAATATTCCAGTGACACTCCAACTAATTTCATTTTATTAATGGAAAAATTGAAGCAGAGGCGAGAGCTAGTTTTCTTTTTCAAATTTAAATGTCTCCCACCTAGCTCATTACTAATTTTGCATTGTGTTGGCATAATGTCAGATAAAGGAGAATCAAGGTGTTAATTGCATATCCATAAACCTGACATTTGTGCTGGCATCCCAGTGCTTTGCCTGGTATCTTGTGAGAAGGCCGTGTTTGAGAATTGTCAAAATAATGAAGTGCCTGGTCTTCTCTATGGCAGAGCAAAACTACCTTTCTGTGCTAAGACCCAATGGGGAAATTCTGAGTCTGTGTAACTGGTAATGTCACTGATATTCTAGAGCATCTTCTGCTGTTAAACTGTGGACATATTTTTTTAAATATGCAGTAATCATACCAAAGATACATTAGTCTAGCATATAGGATTTTGACAGTTTTATTTCAGTTTTTCCCTAAGAAATAGCAAGATAATAGATTAATAATTATTATTAACAATTATTAATAAAGAAATAATTTTCCTTATAATTCTTACAGCTCTATTAGTTTAATATAAAGCTAAATTGCACTTGACAAAATCAGGAGTAACAATCCATATTGTTGTGCTAATTTAAAACCAGTTTGTGGAGGTAAATTCAGCCCCAGCTCCTAGCTTTCTGGAGCATCTTTCCTTCCAGACCATTTCCCAGGTGACTGAGTTGATGTTCAAACTTGGAGGCCGGTCTCACACTGGTGGTCTCAGGAAGTGATTTGCAGCAACTTTTAGAACCAGTCCAAAAGGAAAGGAGCTTTTTAGTGTCTCATAGGCAATTAGGGGCCACAACTCCTCTTGAGAGTTGGTGAGCACAATGTGCCTGCTTATACTTTATTCCCCAGAAATTTGCCTCTTGCACAGGCAATACTTCTCTCATCACCCTGTGAAGTGGAAAAGATATGTAACTGCCCACAGCAGTGTTATGAGACTATCTGGAAGAACAGAAGGATATGTCAATTTACTTTTTAAAATGCAAAAGGCATTTCAGAAGGCAGTATGAAGTGATGCTAAGCAAAAATTTAAGAGACAGATAGGTAATAGAAAGCATCACAGCAGTATCTGATCACTGCAAGCCTTGGCTTTGTGTATTCAACAGCACAGGACTAACGCTGTTTGATATAAAGGGAAGAGCATGAATTTTTAAACTACATGTTCTGCTTTCTGCAGAATTTTGGGTCTTCCATGCAAGACTCTTCTCAAAATACTAATGTAAGCCAATGAGGATCACAGATCAAGGTGGAATGGCTGCAAGTATGGCTAATGTGTGCAGGGACTGCCAGCTACTCCAACAGCAGGCAAAGCTGTTCCCTTCTGCGCAGAGCTCCTTGGAAAGGAGAAATGTGTAAACCTCTAGACTTCAGCACATGGGAAAAAAAACTGTGTTGCTTTCAGGCACTACCTCAGAAGCTACTCAGCATATGGCTGGCTTTTCAATTTATAAACTAGTCAGGATAAATCTGGGGTTTTTTGGCTTTTTGTTTTTGTTTTTTAAATTTTTTTATTTTAAATTTTCTAGATCTTATTCCATTTCAAATCCTCAGAGAATCAGCTGACACTACTAAAACTTTTAAATGTTTGAAGGACATCACACTAGCAGAGTGAAAATGGACAGAAAGCTGCTGGGCCCGGCATTATATTTTCCTACCAAGAACAGGGGAAGCTGGATGGCGTGAGGGAAGCTGATCCATTACTCCAATTGAAATATGGCAGAGCCTGAGAGTTTGGGAATAATTAGACCCCAGTCACAATCATTTCTAGATCACCTCCAAACACAGACACCACTGCATCAGCATCATGGAGGCAAATCCAGCATCTATTTGACAAGTACTTACCTCTTGTTGGTGCAAGCTCTGGGGTGATGTACATCTGAGACAGCCCCTGACGGCTCCAGTGTAACTTCATGCAGTGAAATTAGGGGGAATCAATTTCTGAACCTTACTCTATACTCCAGATCACTTGTTTCAGATTTCCAATCTATTTAGGAATAACTGAAATGTGTTGCCTATAAAAATGAACAGGACTTCAGCATCCTACAAACCTGGCAGTTCTTTATTTAACTATAATTAGCTCCTAAATAATTTACACTCTCCTTTCTTTTACCATAAACTAAGTTTTATATCAAACAAAGTAATCAGGAACTTTATATTGTTGTCAATATATATATATATACTCAGGTACCAGAAGGTGGAGATGACTTATAAACAAGGTTCTTATACTGTGAGTTTGACCCATGTATACAAATCCCTGCACTCATTAAGGGATCAGATTTTGCTTGGACTTTACATACCTTAGGGATCTGTGTATGCACAAGCGTGTAGGAGGTGGCCAGGCTTGTGTTTAGGAGGAGGTCAGTAATCCCAACAACAGCAGCTGTTACCACAGAGGAGCTGGAGAAAAGCACTATCACACTTTATATTAGTATGCTACAAAATTCATTGTTGAACTTTATTAGGTACTTTAATACCAAGCATACTTTAAAGTAACAAAAATTATTGTTGTTATTACTTTTTACAGAAAATCAGGTATTTCAACAGTTTTCTTTACAGTTTGTTGACTTAAAAAAAAATTACAATTGACAAGTTACAATGGAGTGGGATGGGAAAGCAGTAACATTTAAAAAGATAAAACATACTCTTCATACTGAGTCAACATTTAGTGATGTACATCCTGGTACGTCTCTCCTGACTGTGTACAAATGGTACATATTCACTGAGCTGCCCTGGCAGGGTCGTGAGGTCTTCTGATGACACTTTTTTTGCAACGTTTCTGTATATTTAGAAAGGGCTTTTACACTACATAATCACCATGATGCAAAACTTAGTAGTCCGTAACAAAATCATATAATACAGAGAAACCCTGTTTTGGTGACTTCTGTCGCAGCAAAGTGCCATGACTGCAATAATGTGGGATAGAGGTAAATAGATAGAGCAAATGAAGATGGCGATATGATAGCACATCCAGATAGCAAACCCTTTCACAGGCTTTTGAGGTGAGAGTGTGGCTGTGAGTCAACAAAAGCAGTGAATGAGGATGGGCTTCACTGAGACACCATTTGACAGGGACTCCTGAATGCATCTGGCCCTTAAGGATGTGTATTTTCCAGCTGACACGGGTTGGACTAATCACAGATTTAAAAACCTGTCTGAAGTGGGACCTTAATGAGTTTATGCAGCCTCATGTGTAAACTACTTGATTTTTGCCTTCCATCCTCTTCAGATCCGTAGCAGGTACTGGGAGTATGTTTATGGTGGTTGATTGATTTGGGCGGGGTTTTTGACCAGCTCTGATGCTGGTCCTGTAGAAGTCAGGGGAGTCTCCTACATGCAGTTACATGAGCAGATTTGGATTAAAACAATATTTTTTTTTAAAAATGCTGCCCAAATTCACATATAAATTTACTTGGCAGACATCCACATCAGCATTCAATCTCTAAGACAAGCAGTGCCATACTGGTACCTTAGTAGTTAGATAGAAGAGTTATCTAATTCTCTGTATTTATTTATTGACAGTTTGCTTAAAGATAATTTTTTGCTCAAAAATAAAATAAATTTTCTAAGATTCATGCACTAAATTCTGGAATAATTTGTGTTGTGCAGCCAATAGTTAAAAACCAGTTTTAACTCATGTTTTATTCATGTCTTTGGTGTATTGTGTTATTTGGGATCAACATTAGCAATGAATTATTATTTTAGCCATGTCTTCTGAAAGCCAAAGAATGAAGCAACAGGCTTAAAACAGCTGAAGAAATTAAAATTGCAGTGTTAATTTTGGGCTGGATTCAGCTGTGATTTGCAGGAGAAGGCGGAAGAAATGTAGGGAGCAGCGTACTGCTGCCTGGTCCTGAGCCAGGAAGAGACTCGTGCCATGCTGGGAGGTATCAGAGAGGAGCAGAGGAGAGGGGTTCCCTGCTTCCCTCCGTTGCTCTGTGCCTGTCACTTGGCATCCAGGCCTTTCACTATGAGGTCTTTCTTGATACCCTGTGCTTACCCCTCTTTTACTGCTCAGTGGCTTCTGGAAATGAGGGTGCCCTTTGGGGGGCGACCTGCCAAACCCCTGCGGAGGGAAGCACCAGTGCCACCAGTGCCCTGGGGCTCTGCGCACCCAGCCCTCACATAGCTATTTGTAATGTGTATTTGCTTACTAGTCTCTTAATTTATGTATTGAGTTTAAGGCCAGAAGGGATTGTTAGACCACCTCACCTGATTGGCATTAGCACAGGCCAGAGAGAGTCGCTCAGGGGTTATATGGCAGAACAAGGAAAAGAATAGAAATGCCCTTGCAGCGAGCAGCTGTATGTTACATTTAAGGGGTAAATTACTTTCTCCTATTAAAAAAGAAATCAAGTGCTTTTATTTTCTCACTTCAAATACAAACAATTCTATGTGTCTTGGGAAATTATAGTATTATGATATTCAGTCAGACATACCTTATAGTATATATGCTTCATAGAACTAGAATATAGGTCAGAAATAATTTTTCAGTCTTAAGTTTGTTACAGACATAGATTAGCTGGAACACATATGCAGTAAAAATTGAGAAGCTTTACAGTTTCAGTCAACTTATTATACAGTGAAGTAAATGAAGTGCAGCAATGTAGCAGTAGAAGTTATGCTTTTTCCACTACGTGACGGAAACATTCAGAGAGTCTATTTATAAATGCTAATTTAAGAGAGATGTCCTATCAGCTTCTTGGCTACTGGGATAGGAATAGTCTGGAGTTAACTGCCTCTCTACTGTGAAAGGTTTTAAAGCTTTTTGCTTTCCATCTGAATAAAAAAAATGACATTTACAAACCTCTTCAATGCATATATAATACATATGTTTATCTAGCAACAATTACACCCCTTTTAATTTATTCCCCAAATGTGACTTTTCATGCATGTCTTCTGGATGCTGTATTCAGCAACAGTTTCTAATGAGCTGGTGTGTAATCCATGATTGCATTTCTCTTCTGAAAATCACTTCCACGTCTGGCTGATCTATGTTTAGAAGGTGGCGCTTACCCATCAGGCATTCTTGCATTTGTCAGCATTCTTCTTTGTCGGAGGCCCTTTCCCAAGCTTCTTCCCATTTTAATGTTGATGTACAAAAGCTGTTATTCATTTTGTTTTGTGCTCATTCTAGTGAGGATTGGCTTAGTAGGACTGTGCAAAAGAGAGAGAAGAGAGAAGCTGGTTTACTGCCAGCAAACATAAAGATGCTCATGCTGTGCTTGGCTCAGGGCAAGGCTCTGATCATTATTCTAATACACTTCATTATTTGCATTTCCATTTCTCATGAAAAATGATGAGTTTAATCTTCAGATATGACAAGGATTTGTAACCTGGAATTCTTAAAAATCAGTTTTCATCAGCTAATCGCCACAGCAAATCAAAATAATGAGATTGTTTCATCTAAAGTTTGAACAATCTGAAAATAAAGATACAATGTGTATGGGGCAAGAATGACATTTGCTAGATGAATATCATGAATTGAGTTAAAATCCTGACATTTCTGTTCTCTATCAATAATTCATTTCACTCCCCTGAGCACACAATCCACATTTGTAAACAAAATAAAATAATACCTTTTGTTAAATTTCAAAGGACCAGACCCCAATGAGGACAGAGGTCTTTTCAACCCAAAATCTCTCTTAAAAACTAATTCTCACCCATCCAGTTTCCATACACTGTAAATAGAGCTTCATATGCAGGAGAGTGGACACCAGCTGCAGTGGCACTGTGAGCAGAGTGACGAAGGTTCCCCCTCCTCGCTGGAGGTGACTGCTTGTAAGTCAGTGCCAGAAGGGGAAGGACATGGGAATAGGAGCTTAATAAGAAAGTCTATTCACAAGTACCCATGTACATGCAAATATAAAAACATGACTGCTCCAGCGTTTGGCATTGAACAGAAGGTTCCTGCACCAAATGAGCTCTGCAAATTCACCGTTAGCTAAACTCTCCTGGATCACTCAGACCAAACCGTGAATTCTTGTGGCAGGCAGCCTCCCCATTGCTCCTGTGAAAGGGTCACTGGTCAGAGGTCCTACAAGCCCACAGCCTGGGGGAGAGGACAGCTGCCTTCATCGCAACCCCACTCCCCTCATCGTAATGCAGGGGCCTCTGCAGGAGACTGCTGGAAAGCAGAACTTGGGGGTAATCACAATGTTTGTGAAAACAAAAGAAAAAGAATTCATTTCATTGTGAGATGACAGTGAACTAAGAGTTTCAGAACTAGAAACTCTTAAAAACATTGCTGTAGGAAGACTGAAATATTTCATTTCCCCCCCACGTTATATGGAGCAGCCACCTTCTCCCATTCCCACCAACTCCTCACACTCCTTGACTCTCATGGTCACCTTGGCCTGCTGCTAATTCACCCACAGATGACAGGGAGAGTGACGCCCTGGAGCAGGATGCCCAGACCTGAAAGCTTGGATGGTGGTACCATGAACCAGGGAGCCCAGTGGTGGCTAACCCTTCTGCCATGGACTCTGGGTGCCTGCTTCCCCCATCAACTTCCAACAAATTGACATTTTTCAAGCAAAGTTCATTTTGGAGGAAAATTTCTGACTTGTTATAGCCCACATGTTCAGCATGTATCTGTAGTCCAGATATATTTTACAAAGACACTTCTAATTGATGCTGCTGAGACTAGAAAGTAGCAAATAAGCTATGCAAGAAGCATAAGGTGAACTAAGGAGGGCCCTGCAGAAGACAAATGGATCAGTTTTGCTTTTGTCAGAAAACGAATACAAAATACAGCGTTCACTGTGGTAAAAACATTTTTATGACGTAAGTATGTAATGGGGATGGTAGTTTCCAATTGTAAAAGAAAACTCGCCATTGATAGCTCCATGAGCTCCCTTTCTCCCTTTAAAACATCTGGCAAAAATGAAGGATAAAGAATGGATGAGAAATGCACATATTTGTGATAAATAAAATCTATTTTAAATGGTCTGAGTCAGGAATTTTGGTGTATTTTATTAATATGGTTACTAATGTAATTAATATGGTAATTATTAATATAGGTAAGTAGCACAACTAAATAAAAAAAAAGAAAGAAAAAGTGCTTGAGCCTCCAATCTGTTTATTTTCTAAGTGAGATACGGGTTTTTGTGAGCCTCTTAAACAATCCATCATTGGTGAAACTGAAATCCAGGGAAAGCCAAAGTTGCATGCTGAGGAGCACATGTCCCGATACTCCCAGGAACAATCTAAACTTAACAGAACTGCATGAGCCATTTCTTTCAATTATTTTTAATCATAATTTCGTGTACCTGCGTTTTTCAAATCCTTAACAGTGCTTATTGGATTTCCAGCAGTATTCCGTGTTTCAGTTGTAACATACTAAAACCTTTATTAGTTCTTTTGACAAATTTTGCACACAGGTGTTACACACATGGAAATGAAATTTAATAAATGCCAGAGGTGCCTAGTTGATAAGGCAGAGTAAGTCATTAACATCCAACATCCCTTAGTCCACTTTGTATCACATCATAGGCTTTTCACTCCTTGAAGTTTCTTTTTTTAGAGCCACTTACAAACCTTTTCTAGTGCTGTTGCCTAGAAATCAGTTAATGAAAGCAGTCTTCGTGAAAGCCATATTACCCAAACCACCTAGGTGCTCTGCTGTTCAATTCTCTATTTAAAGTCTTGAAAGGCTGCCTGTTAGGCTGACATCCTGACAACACTGTTATTATTCATATTTGACCTGTTCAATTAGGGCAGTCACTTCTGTTGACTGCAGAGCTGGGGTACAGTCACCATGGGAGGGATTTACAGCATTTTAGTGTTTATGTACATTTTCAGAGGGAGGCCACCAATATTTTTTGGTTTGAAGAGGAATCATGCGGAGATTTCTAGGTTGCTCCCTGCCAAAGTATGTACAGGATTTCAGATAGTCCCTTACACGCTGTTACTGTAAAGGCAGTTAGATGGATAGTAAATATACAGAGAAAGGCAGACCTTCTAGGTGTGAATATATATTCTCTCCAACAATCTTAACACTTTACACCATTAATTGTCACCAGCCATATTGATACGATTTTTTTTGCTGTTTATTTGACTGGTATCTAGAAAATAACACCTTTCCAAGAGTTAATCTTCTATTGCTGTCTCCAAACACATGCAATTATTGAGCTAAAGAGCAACTGGCATTCATGGTCATACCAAAATTGGTGCTATTCCAAAACCACATCAGCTGGCAGAAGCCCATGGGCTAATGAAGCACCAGTGATTTCTTCCCAGCACCTCCACAGTATTCTTCTAGCCTAGGGAGCAACATTATCTCTCTTGAATTCTGGCACCGTTTGGTGTATGGGAGGAGATGAAGGAGAAAAGAAGCATTGCTGCTGAAGGTCTGCAATTGAAAATAGACATGCTGAGGCACCTTGGATAACACTGCTGCCTGGGCAGTAGGCCAAAAAAATTTGTACAAGTTCAGTTTTAATGAGGTGCTTGGAGTTCTTGCGTATCCGCTTATGATCTGGGTCAGCTCCTCATAACCACAGGTAGATGGTTTTATTGTTCACATCAGGGTTGGTGCAATGCTAAACATGTTAAAACTCCATTTGTAGCTACTGGACCCCAAAATGTGACATGCATTCAGGGTCTGGGCAACATCCAGATGTGTGTAATTAACAGGCATGAAAGGCAGCTAGATGCCCAGCTGCAGGGTGCATTTGGTGTCCCATATTCTCTTCTTTCTTTGAAGATATTCCCTTTAAAGCACATAACAAAAACTATTTGGGTGGCCTGAAAGAATGATTTTAGTTTTCATGTGATGAGAGAGGAATAGGGATGTCTTTAAATGTGTGTTCCCATTTGCCTACCTGCTGTTGGTACCTTTTTCCCCTTGACACACTGAGTATCCTTTGCCCTGGCCTCACTGAGGGAGTGCTTATGCACTGCCCTGAGAAGTACTCCTAGGCAAATACTGTGTTTTCACTAAACAGCCAGGCACCAACTCAGATTCTCTCCAAACTCTTAAGAGTCCTGGTGATCCAAGCTGAAAGTCTAGCATGTGTTTTGGAGATGCTGCCCACAGATTGTCCTGGAAATAGCTGAGTGGCCAGGAGGTGGATGAGTTGTGCTCTCTGGTGCCTATCCCTCCACTGCAGTTTAAGCAGAAATTAAGGAGATGGAAGGAAGAATGGACAGAAATCCCCCAATTATTTTGCTAGCAGCCCTCTTTCAGTGTTTGACCATTCAGCATCTTTTCAACAAAACATGATAAATGACCTGTCCACACCAGAGCTACCTAAGTGCGTTTTCTCCTCCTGGCAAACCAGCAGGCAGGATCTGGCAACTGCCTGCTCTGCCATCAGTCAAAGCTACTGAAGCCTACCTGAGAGGGCAGGGGTTAAAAGGAGTACACAGCAAACCTTGAGGGGTTACTAAAACTTTTACAAAACTTTGGCATTGAATTTGTGTGATGGTTTTGTCCGTATGGCATTAGAGGAGCTCATCTCAGCAGAAGGGCATGTAAGCTGGCTCTTTTGCTGCAGCACTCCTTGCAATAAAATAGAAGCAAATCGCATAAAATATGACAAGGATTTTACTGATCCAGTATGCAAGCCCTGTGAAATCAGAGCTGAATGGAAAGGTAGGACTTATTTAACCTGCTGGGCAGCATTTTGTGCACTCTGTTAGTGGCAGCCGCTGAACTCCAGGGCGCGGGCTGTAGGAAACGGTTTCAGGATCATTCAAGAATTTTCTAAATATCTGTTGAAAGGAGGCCCAGGCTGTTTTGCAGGCAGAAGACTTGGTTCATGGCTGCACAAGGGTATTGCTAGCATCTGAGAGGACGGTTTCAGGGCCACATGGGTGATGATGGTAGGAGTTAACTGTTGAACAGACAGAATGCTATTTTCTTAGACATCTTTTTCCAAGAAGAAACAGAAAAATAGCTGAAGGATCCAGTCAGATCAATTTTGCCAGGTTGCTGTGTATGAACTATCTGTGTATGACATATAGCTGGACAGACCTTTGCCATCAACAACTCGTATACTGTCATTCACAAGAAAAACCACAGCGCGTTGGCTGACCTAAAGCTACACTCCTTGCACACTTAATGCTCCCAGTGACTGCCCTGCTAGCCAGGTCCTGCCCTTCCCTGCCAGACTCTGGCCACTTCTAGTAGTTTTAAAATCCAATTTATTCTTACATTACTTTTTTTCCCTTTTTCTGTTGCTGTATGTGCAGACTGTCACATGGCAGGAGGAAATGGCTGTCAGTTCAGAGGCTGTTTGGTTGTAGGCAGTATGTTATGGAGGGAGAAGAGTGACATGGCAGGGAAACATTATTTTCTGGGTTGTTTTCTTTTATTTCTCTGGACAGAATGTTTTTTGAAGCTGTTATGACAGTAAGCAAAAGTCTCCAGAGTAAATTGCGGTTGACAAGACAAATAAATTAAAAAAAAAAGAAAGGATTGAGCAATTAAGTCTGACCACCTTGTGCCAAAGTATGAGAGGAGAGATACATTGGGAAGTTAAGTCTGGTGCCCAGATTGTGTCAGGACAGTCTACCCATTTGTGATCTTGACTTCTTCAAGTTCCTATTTTCTTCCAGATGGAAATTTTGAGAAAGGTGAGATTTTTTTGGGAGGAGAGAGAAGATGGAGGGTGGGTTTGGAGATACATCTCACATAACGTCAGCTCTCTGAGAGTCAGGCATCAGGTCTGTGACTCTGGGCAATCCTTAGAGAGGGACAGGGCTCTCCTGGGGTGACTGATTTCATCTCGGGATGGTTCCCAGGGTGGACGAGTGCTGTTGGCTCCTGTGGGACTGTAGACCTGGATGAGACTGGAGACCTAAGTCTGAGAGGGATGAAGTGAGGTGTGTGAATCCTGGACTTATAATTAACCTTCACAGAGTGATTAACAGCATGCATGGAGATATGAAGAGAGAAACTACTGCCCATGTATAGAAGATAATCTTCAGTCTGAAATATCAAATTATTAGGCAGTTGTGGATTAGGTGTTTGCAACAGGCTGTCAAAGATCTCATCTGAGCACAGCTTAAGGACGAATATTTTTAGTCCTGTTCAGGTGTGCAGTTGTGTACCAGGACTGCCTTCACGGGGGAGCAAATGGCTTTGCAGAAGGTGGGTCTAAGATTTCACCCCCAGCCCAGAAGGGGTCAGTAAGATAAGCTCAACAGCTTAAGGGCTGATTGGCCTGGGTGTAGGGATGCAAGGAGCACGCCAGCCTGGTAGGAAGGCATGAACCAAGCTACGTATGGCTGTCAGCTTAGCTGCTCTAGTCAGCGACACTGTGCCTGGGGGAGCAGGTGAATTTTGACTGCAAATCCTGAGAAATGGGGTTAGAGCATCTTAAAGAAGGCAACTCATCAGAGCCTGACAATTTTCTTATTTCCAAAGGATCCTCCTTCAACTACACCTAAATATAACCAGGTGGCAGTGACAGGCTCCGAAACCCCGAACATGGGCAGGCTTCTAGCTTCCCTGCCACCCTGCCTAATCCCTGGCTCAGGTTGCTTGCCTCTCGTTTGAATGCAGCTCCGAGAATAGAACATATGTATGTCTATTGGTGAGAAAGACAGGAGGAGAGTGACAGGCAGAGGGAAGAGAGACCTATCCAAGAATGGAGCAAGTTGTAGCTGTCATCCCTGTCATCTGCTGGCACCAGTCTGGGCTGATGGGAACAGGGCTCCCTCGGGTGATGGCTCTGCTACCCGTGCCTCACTACCGACAGCTTTCAGGTCCCTCAGCTGGACAGCCTGGTGCTGCACCGCGGTGCCTCCCAAGCAGGTATGACTGCCCCTCTGCTACCATAGCACACAGCGCAGCATGCCCTGAACAAAGGAGAAGATTGTGTGTCCGTTGGAGGTGGGTACAAAAACACTGAGAAATAGTGATCCGATCCTGCTGAACAGTGGGTAACGTTTTCTTCCATTTCAATATTTGCTCTGTGCCTGTCGAGAAAAGGAAGATTTTTATCATAATGAACAAACACAGCAAAAAGCCTCCTATTTTTTCTCCTAAAGAAAGGAGCTCCTCTCTACCTTTTACTGTGGAGCATCACAGAGACGCTCCTTCCTCCGGTGGTCCCTTTCCAGAAGGCTCATCAATTTGTCTTTTGTACTTGGTGATGCTTCTGGCAAGTTTGGGATGGGAGTCACGTCTCAAGACAGGTTTGCTGCCATGGGAGATCTAGTATGTTGTTGGAAGGACTGGAGAGAGGCTGAAATGCCTTCATCAATAATGTCTTTCATGGGAAGTAGCTTCCTGCTCCGCAGAGTTGTAGGCTTGAGTCAAGCAAAATCAATTACTTGTTGTTCATCTATTTTTATTTCCTCCGTGTGGTTTGCTGCCATCTTTCTTTACCCAGATGGTCAAATAAATTGCTGTCACTAAACAGGAGTCCCTGAACAGTGATTCCTAAACTCTTCCTGTTCTTTAACTGTTTAAAGACAAAAATATTTTACTTTCTTTATATTCTGCACATTTGCTGGAATTGTTTTTCACGTTCTTCCCTGGAATGCAGAAGATCCATAGGTATTTTTGTTTGTTTTGCCAGCCTTCAAGCTGTGTGATCAGACTGCTCAGAAAGCTCTGCATCATCTTTATTTAAAAACTGCAACGAACTTTGATCTGTACTTGTTTACTGAGAGCCTGTCTGAGGATCCAGCAATGTCAGTGAATGTACCTTGATAAGGTCCTGGGCAGATCAGCCAGAAAATGTTTGGATTGTCATTGTATACTCTTAGTTTTTTTTGTTTTGTTAATAACATTTTATATCTAGCTTTATTAGCTTTATATCTTCCAGGAGTTTT
Organism: Morus bassanus; assembly: GCA_031468815.1. Classification (NCBI taxonomy): domain Eukaryota; kingdom Metazoa; phylum Chordata; class Aves; order Suliformes; family Sulidae; genus Morus; species Morus bassanus. The sequence goes on from CM062571.1 coordinate 70,356,424, forward strand.
CTTGTGCTGGGCAATGTTAGAAGTTGACATTGGCGCATCTTTGGTCTGGGAAAACAATTCTTATTGACATTGACACAAAGCTCTACTTGTCCAGGCTTGGCCATCAGGGAGGGCAGAAGGCAGTGCCCAGGGCCAGTGCGGGCTGGGGGGGAGCTGTGAGCAAACCTGAGCTTGGGAAGACCCAGTCACCAAGTTAAATGTGGTGCTCAGGCTTCATGTTGGTTTGAGTCTGCATTTCTGTGCAGCAAAGAGAGAGTAGGAATTTGCCAAGATATTGAAGCAGATTCTTGAAGGTGCTAGCCAGGATCTCTGCATAAGGAAACTGCTACAATGGGGCTTATTTTACTGGTGCAAAAGAAATGGAGCTCTGCTCTTTTTTTCAACAGACTGGATTTTTCCAAATTATTTCCCAATTCATATAATGAGTTTTTCCTCCTAACAGAAAGGAGCAGGACCATGATGGTTCTCTGGCCTTTCTGGCATGTTAAAATGCCATTTTTGTGAACGAAATTTCCTGAAATAATTTGCTATTTTTAATTATAACATAATACTTAATTAAAACAGCTACATAAAGTTCATTTTAAGTGTCTCAGAAAACATAGTAAAAATATCAATGCTGGTGAATCTTAAATGCTGCAGAATAATACAAAATTTTAAACTTTCTTTTCTTTGTGTGAAATGAATTTCCCTGTTCTTCGGCCAGTGCCAAATCTGTGTGACCTGGGAGCATGGCACAAATCCCACCTGCTTCCCTGCCATGCAGAGACATATCCAGGGTTTTCCAAAAAACTTTCTGTTTGCAGGGACTTGTGCTGGTGTAAAGACAAAAGTTCTTGAGTGGGTTGGGCTGGGGCTGGGAGTGGGGATCTGCTGGGGCTTGCTGTGGATGGGAAGGGTCCTGCCGCTGGAGGGCTTCATCCAGAGCACCTCTGGGGCAGGGGCTTGCCAAGGCAAAGCTGTGGGTCCTTCACCCTGAGCTGAAATCCCTTGCAGAATGATTGGCTGCTGTAAGGTTGGATCTCAATCAAAACCTGCTAATGAGCTGCAAACATTGATCCCATTTCTGCCTCTGTGAAAGCTACAGTTGGCAAGCTACATGTTTACGCGAAACAGAAAGATAAGGATCTGGGAAGCTTTAGCCTGAGGTTTCAAAACTGTGGCTTAATGATTAGCTTACCTGAGCACAAGAATATTAATTGACTGGCTATATACTCACTAGGCAAATAGGAAATAGTTGGGGCCATGCCTAAGGCCCACAAACATTTCCAAAGCTATGAGATTACATGTAAAACTATGAAAAAAACCTATCAAAAAATCTCTATGGACTTAGGTGATATTCAGCTAGAACAGAGGCTGGATTTGGGAGCTGGTAAAGCCAGGGTCTAAGGAGAGGGTGAGGTTTTTAGTGACCACCATCCATCATGGAAACCTGTCTGATGTGCAGCAAGGAGCGTGTTGGATGGTCATGGTCCTGAATGCATCGTTTCAGTCATCTTCCCTTTCCAGCTGTCCTGCAGGATTGCTGCAAAACTGATTTACACAGGCTTTGGACAATATATAAGGATTTATTATTGCTATTAATGTATATTATTCTCTTAAACATTTTTCTGAGTTGCTTAAGTGCACTCTTGCAAAAGAAAAAGAGAGATTCCTTCCCTGAAGAGCTTTCAGCACAGAAGGCAGACTGTGATTAGCAGTGCAGAGAAAGAAACCCTTCACAGAGAAGGAAACGAAGGGCTGTGTTAGGAAATTGCCAGATCAAAAGTGTACAGGAAAGGCTGATTTGCAGTAGCCCTGAAAGATGGGTGTGGTACAGTGCCCTGGTCATGCTCCTTCTCCTCTGGTTCAGAACAGGAAAGTGTGACAAGCTGGAGTATCCAGCAAGCCCTGTAGTTTTAGGCATATGAGGCTTAGCAACTGTTGTGCATATGAAATGGCGATGGCAATGAAAAGAGCATCACTCCTAGCACTGCCTTCCTCCTGTCTGTGGGAACCAACCATTGGAGGGAAGCTGTTGGCTCTCACCTCTTCCTGCTTCCTGCGGCTGTCCTGCAGACACAGGTGGTCCCTGTATGTCATCCTCTACACCCAGCATTGCTTCATCTCCCTATTGCCACCTCGCAGCTGTTTTCTGCTCTTCCCACTGTCCCATTTCCACACGCTGCTATGCTCCCCACACGCAGTCCCTCCTGGTGATGGCTCTGGCAAGCGATGCCCTCATGACAGAGACTAAATAAATAACTCTTCAGGTACTCAGTCTGTAAGTATCTCAATATATCCAGTGTTTTCTAGCCCTATCCTTGAAACCTGTCTATATGAAGGCAAGAATATAGAAGCCTTAACTGTACGAACTTCACTTGTAACCTCTGGTGTCTCTTGCAGGAGTGAGAAGAACATCAGTGGTCTGAAAGGCAGCTCTTTCTACAAGCTCCTGCTCTCCAGCGGAGCCTTCTCTAACACTTGGATGTAGCATCCATGTGGTGCTGTAAATAGGCCACCTTATTCCCTCCTCTGGAAGGATCACACCTCATACAGCATAAGGTTGGCTCCAGGGTTTAGGAGCCTTGGTGGCTTCTTTCCCCCTTCCTCCCTACACCTGATTCACACACACACGGACAATTTTCCATTAGTTTGGCTATTTTCACCAATGACCATAAGGCAATTCTTGTATAAATGCCACCTTTCTACATAAGGATGCCATTGTAACAGCAAGGGACAGCAGGGAAGTCTTAAGAAGCAACCAGCCTGGTGGAAAACACTATCAGGGAAGGGGAAAAACTCCACCCCACCATCTCAAACCAAAATCCAGTTTCACCACGATTCCTCAAAACTCAGTTACCGCTTCCTCAGAGAGAGTAATAGTTCAGAACAACCCAATAGATAAAGAAGACACTGATATATACCAAGCTGGGAGGAGTGGCTGATATGCCAGAAGGCTGTGCTGCCATCCAACGAGACCTGGACAGGCTGGAGAGCTGGGCCCAGGGGAACCTCATGGAATTCAACAAGAGCAAGTGTAGGGTCCTGCACCTGGGAAGGAACAACCCCATATGAACCAGTACAGGTTGGGGGCTGGCCTCCTGGAAAGCGGCTCTGTTGAGAAGGACTTGGGAGTGCTGGTGGACATGGACAGCAGGCTGGTCACGAGCCAGCACTGTGCCCTTGTGGGCAAGAAGGCCAACGGTATCCTGGGGTGCATGAAAAGGAGTGTGGCCAGCAGGTCGAGGGAGGTTATCCTCCCCCTCTACTCCGCCTTAGTGAGACCACATTTGGAGTACTGTGTCCAGTTTTGGGCCCCCAGTTCAAAAAGGACAGGGAACTGCTCAAGCAAGTCCAGCGGAGAGCTACCAAGATGATCAGGGGACTGGAGCATCTCTTTTATGAAGAAAGGCTGAGAGACCTGGGTTTGTTCAGCCTGGAGAAGAGAAGACTGAGGGGGGATCTTGTCAATACTTATAAATATCTGAAGGGTGGGTGTCAAGAGGATGGGGCCAGACTCTTTTCAGTGGTGCCCAACGACAGGACAAGGGGCAATGGGCACAAGTTGGAGCACAGGAAGTTCCACCTGAATATGAGAAAAAACTTTACTGTGAGTGTGATGGAGCAGTGGAACAGGCTGCCCAGAGAGGTTGTGGGGTCTCCTTCCCTGGAGATGTTCCAAACCCACCTGGACACAGTCCTTTGTACGCTGCTCTAGGTGTGCCTGCTCAAGCAGGGGGGTTGGACGAGATGATCTCCAGAGGTCCCTTCCAACCCCTACCATTCTGTGATTCTGTGATTCTGTGATATAGATTTGCTAAGAAATGCAGCTCATCAATAAAAAAGGGAGGAGCTCAGACAAAGAGAGAAGTAGTCTGGTCTGCACAGTTACATCCGCAGCAGCATTCCCCGAGGAGCTGTGCAATAATGCTTTTCACTCTACCTACAGCCTTTAGTACAGGGGTTAATACACTATCCTGCTGGGTAGCTCTAGCAAAGCTCTAATAAAGGCTTCCACCCTCCCACCCTAAACAAGTGATTTTTGTCCATCCTTCCCTCTTGTTTTCCTTCGTCAGGATATGGCCCTGCAGCAAGCGCCATGGGCCAGGCCGGTGGTGGGAGCATAAGGGATGCTGCACATGCCTTTGGCACTGGGCTGCTCAGGGCTAACGGGGCTCAGGATTGTGCCGAGAGCCCCTTGCCTCCGACAGACCCCAGTGGTGTCAACTTTTCAGTGCAGGTGCTGCCTGTGTTTGGTATCTGGCACCAGCTGAGACACCTCCTCGGTGCTTAAATAAAAATGATGGATTTCTGCTCTGGAGTGATAGCTTGTATTGTGTGGCTGGGTTAATGTATGTCAGCTGTCATCATCCTTGTCAGCTGCTGCTGTCAGTGAGCGGCAGATAAGTAAATCTGTGATGATGAATATCCCGGAGAGAGCAGGGATTAAATATTTCATCACATCAGACACTGAAACATCTCATTTGGAGTCCTTTTCTAGCGGTCACATCCTCTCAGATCACCTCAGCCCTGGGGAAGAGCAAAGGCTGCCTGGGTTTCTGAGATGGTGGGGCAGCGAATTGCTGGTGGCAAAGTCCCTGCAGCCAGGGTGAGCCAAGCTGCTGCTTCAGTCCTCGCAAATTTAAAAATAAGCAGAGATTCAAGGAAAAAGGAAAATCTTTTTTTCTGACATATCTGACAAGGCAGTTGTGCAGAGCTGCAGCGCTTGGCATTTACCTTGCTGACACTCCACTGCTAACCAGGGACAGATGCCCTAGCACCCATCTTGGGCTGCTGCTGGGACACACTGCTGAGCTCCCGGTGCCATGGACTGAGCATCTGCGGTGGTGTGATGGCTCATTCCATGTGGGCAACACTATGGAAAGCATCAGCTGTGGTTGTAGTTAGGTAAATGTGGTTGTCTTATGGTGTTCCCGAAGTGATGGGTCACTGAACCCTGGAGATAAGCTTGGTGGTCATTCCTATAGCCGCTGCAGCATCGGATATCCCTCCTCTTCCTTCTCTGAGGTGTTTCTCAAAACCCATTGCTAGCAAAGTCTCAGATTTTTGATTGCTTGGAGACAGGAAAAAAATGCAGTCATCCAGATTTCTTCACTCTTCTGGGCTTCCCTGGTATTGCCTGTAGGAACTTTATATTGAAGGGATTTTCAGTGCAAAATACCAATTTGTTGAGACTGAAGTTTTCTCAGGTGCTTCTTGTTTTTATCACATCAAAGGATTTATTCTAGGGGAATGCAGAAAATGACAGAAAATGCTCTGATAAACAAGATCTTGGCTACTTTGGAAATTGGCTCTTTTCCACCAACTACCTATAGAACCAAATAAAAATGAAAATGTCTCCTTTTTTGTTCCACACCAGAAGAGAGAGAAGACCTATCCTGTCAACACTGTTCATAAAATGAAGTTCTTGTTTTCCAGAAAGCCCTAATGAGCCACAAACCTTTGCAAACCTGGGAGTCATACAAACATGACCTTCTGAAAAGTGTGATTTATTTCCTATTTACCTCACATTTCCTGAGAGCTAGGGATTTTCTTTGCAATTGTGAGGAACAGAAGGGTTTTTTTTTTGAAAGCTGAGATTCAAATGCAACATGTGATTCAGAGTTGGAACTTGGAAAAAAAAATAGCATGACCATTCGTGACATTTCTAAATGTTTAGGTAACTGCACAGGCATTTCATCTTCATCCTTTCCTCCTCTTTATACAATCTAATCTCCTTCCTTTGTTGTGCTTTTTATCTGGACAATAGATATGCAGTATCTTCCATGCGGGTACGTTCCTATATATCTGTGGTTCCACTGAGACTGGTATCTGAGGACTCAGTAGCTGGACACCAGCACAGGACAAGTGTTGAGGCTTTGCAGGTGGATCTTGCTGCTTCCTTATTATGTAAAGTGCCAAAATCAGTATTCATCTGCGCATTGCTAAGTAGCAGCATTTTTCCGTTTTTTTTTATGCAGGGAAAGTATAGTTTGTGCTGTCTTCTTATATAAAAATAGCAAGTTTTATGAAATGCATTTCCCTCAGGCCCCACAGAGTAGAATTTGTTCTGTAATAAGAGACCAATATGTTTTAATTGCTTGTTGTAGACTATTACCTGTTAAGTTTGTCTGAAAGTGTGACACCAGCAAAAAACTTCTTTTCTGTTTCACTTCCTTCTACTTTAGAGCTGTCAAATAACTTCAACATCTAAGGATAGAACATGACGGATGACTCAAATATGTGACAGGTCATAAAATATTGATTCTGCATGTTACCTGCTAATGAAACACATGCCACTGTGCTTAAATCTTCTTTAATTGGGATTCCTAACTTCTGATTGTTATAACCCCAGTTTAGACTGCAGTCTAAAATTATGAAGTAATAGGTTTGGTCCCAGGAAATGCCTGTACATAAGGAATCAGTTTTACTTTTCTTAAAATAATGCTTTTTATCTAGACTGCCAGCCATGTTTTCTGTTACAATCTACATTTCCTGGAAACCCTTTTGGACCTTTCTGGTCCTTTTTGACTCAGTACAGCCAACTCAGCTCCTAAGATCATATGATAATGAGAAGCACTGTGGATCTATCAAGGACTTTTTTTCCAAGATAAGAATCTTCTCTTGATTACATATGAAATAAATAAAGCATATTTACTAGATTATTTTTCAGGATTTTGGAATTTGTCTGGTTAAGCTTTTAATTTTCAGGCTTTTAAGGTAATTTTCAACTAGCAAAGGCTCAGAGTGGGCTTTCTTGTCTGGTTCTCAATGAAAACAGAGTCTTTTTTGCTGAATGAAAGCAGCATTTGTTGGCTAGAGCTCCGTGTGTAAGATCCTTTGGCAGCAAGAAGGAGATGCTGCCCTACTTGAACCTATCTTTCAAGCAAAATGCTGGAAAAAAAATGCTCAAAATTAGATTTGTAATCTCTGTTGAGCAGAGCTCATACAAGTTTGGGGGCCAGAAAAAAATGCAGTGCTTCCACAGTGAAATAGCAGCTGCTGCCAGTGTCCTGACTTGAGTCTGTACAAGCAGACTTGTGTCACATTTTCCCTTCTAAAGCACTTCCCTGTCCGTGACTGAAAACTTCTCACAGGAAAGTTAACATCATCCCTCCTAAAAGGAGCCCTTTCTAGTGTGGTGAGCACACTTTCTAACAGTGTAACTGTGTCCTCTCAATGCAGAATTAACCAGGGCCAGAAGAGCCCCAGTGCAACGACCTGGTGGAGACTGGCAGACATTCAGCCCTAAGAGCAGGGGCTCTTGGAGTCTGCCATGGTCTTTGCTGCTGTTGAGGGGAAGATCGCTGCTGTCCATAAATCCCATGCCTGGGAAACCCACCGTCCCACAGATGGCAAACCAGGGCCATGCTCCAGGTGGGATGAATGGTGCAGAGGAGCATTAGCTGCATTAGGCTATTTTATTGGAAGCTGAAGGACATATCCTCTGTGTGGTTTGGCGGGGTGGGCAAGCTCTTCCATGATGCACCATGAAACTATTCCCAAGGCAGCTTGGAAGGTTGTCTGTTTTCCACTTATATAAGCTAGTCTACTAAAAGACTTGAACCATCCCTGCAAGTCTTGTCTCTGGTATTCACCGTTGGGGCTATAATCTGAAAACACTATTTAGATAAACTGCTATGAAAATAACTGCAAAACTTGTTGGAAAGACATACTCTTAGGGTTGTGATCAGTGGTTCGCTGTCCAGCTGAAGGACTGCATTTATTAGAGTTTCATGGGAATCTGTCTCAGGTCTGATATTGTTAAAATACTTTCATTAACCACTTTGATAATGGAATAGAGGATCTCCAATAGAATAGAGGATCTCCTCTTCCATTTGCAGGACACAGTTATCCAGGAGGGCCTGCAAGTGTGTTGTAGGACAGAAATAGTACTCAGCATTTATAATGAATTAGAGAAATAGGACATAATTCAATAATGATATGTACAGGGATAGAAGAAGGTGTTGTACAAAATATAAGTTAGGGACCAACTGACTACATGACGGGGTCCTTCTGGTGTGAAGAAAGCCAAATGCCCTACCAGGATGTGTAAGCAGGAATATTATCTGCCAAGATGTGCAAAGTGACTCTACCAGGCTACTCAGCAAGGTCTTGGCTGCATGGCTGGCTTTTTGGCACTAGACTCTAAGAGAGAAGTGATCCTACTGGGTAAAGACAAGAGCAGAGCAACAAGAGTGGTCAGAAGCCTTGGAAATCTTAATGTAAGAGAAAACATGGGCTATTAAGCTGTTTAGCCTACAGGAAAGGAGACTTAACAGACAACACTTAACTAGGAAAAAAGTTGCTGCAAAAGGAAAGGGAATAAATCATTCTCTCTGGGGAGATGACAAGTAATGGGCTTAAAGTACAGCCAGGGAAATTTCACTTAGACATTGGGAAAAGACTGTCTAGGATAAAGTATGTTGGCCAGCGGAGCAGCTGCTGAGAGAGGAGGAATGGGAGCCAGCGATGTCGGGGGGCCCATGGTGGTCTCCCCACTGAAGTGTCCTCACTCCCTGCAGCCCAGCATGGCTGGAGGCACACTAAAAACCCATATGGCACCCACAGACATCCAACAGGGAGAGAGGAAAAGAAAAAGGCATTGTCTCCATCTTGTACCCCTTGCCCCCGTAGGAGGTATGACAGCCCTCTGGAGAGGTTGGACCCCAGAGACTATTTGTAAGCCAGGGCTCAGGTGACAAGTGGTGACTTACCGTTCACAATTTCCCCAGCTGGAGGCACTAACTTCCACAGGGACATCATGCTTTCTTCCCAGATGACTTACACAGAGGGCATTTCTGCTGATCAGGGAAAGAAAGATTCCCCAGCCTTTATTTCTGTGCCAACTGTACTGTCTATTTTTAATGGCAAGCTCCCATTAGCATTTGTTTGCTAAAAATAAACATATTTGAAATGCAATTCATTATATACCACATTAGGGTAAAGGCAATTTATGCTTCAGTCAAGAAGAAATATTTTTAAGAGATAAATTGGTTCATGCAAATATCCGTGGCTTGCACTCAGTGCACATGGTACCAGCGGAGACGATGCTCTGATTGCTGCCGGTTGATGGGATAGATAACAAAATTCAGGAAGCTGTTGAGGAGCTCAGTGCAACATCCTATTTTAACTTAATTAAAAACATGACCACAATTATGCAAGAGGAAAATAAAAAAGAGATTGGGGTGTTAAAAACAGTTCTCCCTTATGGCTGCAGCATAGCAGAATTCCAACAAATGGGTATACATGGGTTTTGGGGAGGGGGTATTCTTTATTATATTGACCATAATGGCTTCCTAAAACCTAAACATCACTGCTTCTTGATTACAGAACAGGGAAACATTACAAGGGCATAATCTTGAATCAGAAAAATGCCAGTGCATAAGGATTTTGAGTGGGTTTAGATGAGCTGCTGAGCCAGGAGATGGATGGTGATCTCTGGTGAACCTGTTCTTCATGAATTGCCTAGTCTCCTTTTGAGTTTTAAAAAATTATTTTAGCTTCCAAAATGTTTTGTGGAAATAAAATACTTCAAGCAAATCTTGCTAGTTTTGATGGCACTTTTAGCAGGAGGATTTCTAGGGCGCGTAGGGAATTACTGCTCTGAACCACGGTTCACAAGTAGGAGCTGAACCTGAGCCTCGCATACCCCTGTGAGTGCCCCTCTATCCTTCCCGTTATAATTCAGAACAAAAATAACATACATAAATAAATAACAGACCATAAAGAGATAAAATCGACTTAGAGTCCTCAGGATATTTGCGGGAAAAGCAAAGCTTTTATTTTCAGACAGTGCTAAGGAGCAGGATGCAGCAGGTTCTGCAAAATCGGGACGGTCTGATTTTACCCACTAGAGGGGAGTGCTGTACCTAAAGTTACCAGCTCACTCACAGCAATACTGGTAATTTTAAAGCAAGTAGCATTACTAAGAAAATTAATTGATGTTACTTGTAATATAATTCAAAACAATGTAAAACTGGAATATGCCAGAAACCATTATTAAATGTTCAAAATAAAAAAATAATAACTTATTGAGTTTAGGATCCTTCATTAAACAATATTTTCAAGTTACCAGACTTTATTTAAAAAAAGATTAAAATCTACTAGTTTATCTGAAAAAATGTGGGGTTTTCTCTATATTGTTTTGCAATGCATAGATGAAGTACTTCAAATTAAAACACAGGCTGTTTAACCTCAGAAACTGTATCTATAAAATGCTCCTGATGATTCACAGCAATTTGTGTTAAAACTGCAAAAGCCAACACCTTGCTTTCCCAACATAGTTTGATGGCAGGGTCCTCAGCTAATCACAAACACCTGAAACAAAATGTGAAGAGGGAGGTAAGAACCCAGGCGTGTTTCCCACCTCATATGTACTGCTGGGGGGATGCCACAGCTGGTAGAACAAAGATGACTCTGAACATGGGAGGAAAGAAATCTCTTATTTCTTCTCACAGCCTCTTATCCATACAGTTTTGGCACTTTAGCAGTTCCTAGGTGTCCATTTCACCAGAAACACCCACCGAAGCAGCGTAAGTTAAAGCACATCTGCAATTATTGATGTTTTAGATTCCAGGGGTGGGGAACGTGTTAGCACTGGTGCCCACTGGCAAGGGAGCTGGTTTTGGGACGGGTGATCCCAAGACTTGGGTTTGAAGCTGGCTGCTCTTGCCACTAGGCTTTATTTTACAGAGCTTTATTTGCATCAGCTGTTACTGACCGACTTAAACATTAGTGGGAGATGCTGCCCTCCTGCTGCAACGCAGCCATAGGTGGGGTGTGTGGCAACACCTCCCCTGTTGCAGCGGTGATCCCATGGGGAGACATGTTTGCACCCCTGCTCACCACTTCATCTCTCTGGCAACTCCAACCCCTTGTTTCTTACTGGCCTTTTACTGCAAATCCTTAACCCAAAATTCGTATTTTCCATCTGCCAGTTCCCTGCTGTTATCTTGTCTCAGTGTCGCAGACTCAGAAAACGTCAGAGGTTGGCAGGAACCTCTGGGTTATCTAGTCCTACCCCACTGCTCACAGGAGGGTCAGCTACAGCAGGCTGCTCAGGGCTGTGTCCAGTCAGGTTTTCAGTATCTCCAAGGTTGGAGACTCCACCGCCTCTCTGGGCAGCCTGCTCCAGTGCTTGACCATGCTCACCGTAAAAAAGTTTTTTCTTATGTTTAAATGGATTTCCTGCATGTCAGTTTGTGCCTTATGCTGTCCCTGAGCACCACCAAGAAAAGTCTGGTTATGTCTTTTTTACTGGCCCCCATCAGGTATTTATACACACTGATAAGGTCCCCCTTGAGCCTTCTCTATTCCAGGTTGAGCAACCCCAGCTCTCTCAGCCTTTCCTCATAGAAGAGATGCTCCTGTCCCTTCATCATCTTAGTGACCCTTCATAGGAGTCTCTCCAGTATGTCCACATTTCTCTTGCACTGAGGAGCCCAACACAGGACACAGCACTCCAGGCGTGGCTCCACCAGCGCTGAGCAGAGGGTCCTGTGAACCTGCTTTGCCACAGGGACATATTACTGTCTCATGGTCAGCTTGGTGCCCACTAAGACCCCAGGTCCTTTCCTACCAAGCTGCTTTCCAGCTGGGTGGCCCCCAGCAGGTACTGGTGCATGGCGTTGTTCCTCCCCAGGTGCAGGAGTTGGAGTTTCCCTATGCTGAACTTCATGAGGTTTCTGTCTACCTATTTCTCCAGACTGTCAAGGTCCCTTTGGATAGCAGCACAACCCTCTGGTACATCAATCACTTCCCCCAATTTTTTTATCTGCCCCATCATCCAGCTGGACTTTATGCCACTGATCACAGTCCTTTAAGCCTGGCAGTTCAGCCGGTTTTCAGTCCACCTCACAGTCTACTTATCTAGCCCACACTTCATCAGCTTGTCTGTGAAGTTGTTACGTAAACAGCGTCAAAAGCCCTGCTAAAGTTAAGATAAACAAGGTCCACCACTTTCCCCTCCACCACTGAGGCAGTCAAGTCACAGTACAAGTTTTTCAGGTTTGTCAGGTGTGATTTTCCCTTTGTAAGTCCATGCTGAGTACTTCCAATCACCGTCTCGTCCTTTGTGTTTGGAAATGGTTTCCAGGGTTATTTGCTCCATCACTAACCCAGGGACTGAGGTAACACTGCCATGTCTATCGTTCCCCACATCCTTCTTTTTGGAGGTAGCAGTGATGCTGAATGTCTTGTCTATGGTATGTCCAAAATGATTGAAATTTTTAATGACTTTTTTGATTCAGGCACTGAATATAAAAATAATTTCCACGGTCACCTTGAATACTGTGTTCAGTTTTGGGCTCCTCACTACAAGGAGGACATGTACTGTGCTGTACAGTAGGTGCTGGAGAGTGTCCAAAGAAGATCAACGAAGCTGGTGAAGGGTCTAGAGCACAAGTCCTATGAGGAGTGGCTGAGGGAACCGGGATTGTTTAGCCTGGTGAAGAGGAGGCTGAGGGGAGACCTTATGGCTCTCTACAACTACCTGAAAGGAGGTTGTAGCGAGGTGGGTGTTCATCTCTTCTCTCAAGTAACTTGTGATAGGACGAAAGGAAATGGCCTTAAGTTGCACCAGGGGAGGTTTAGATTGGATATTAGGAAAGATTTCTTCACCAAAAGGGTTGTCAAGCATTGGAACAGGCTGCCCAGGGAAGTGGTTGAGTCACCGTCCCTGGAGGTATTTAGAAGATGTGTAGATGTGGTGCTTAGGGATGTGGTTTAGTGGTGGACTTGGCAGTGTTGGCTTAATGGTTGGACTTGATGATCTTAAGGGTCTTTTCCAACCTAAATGATTCTATGACTCCATGATTCTTTGTGACCTCTGCAGGTGACAGGCACTTTTCTCCCATTATTAGGATTTATCTCTTCCTTTATCCATCACAAGTTTCAGTCTCCTCTGCCCTCTTTTGCTTTCCATTCTCTACTTTTTTATTCCAAGAAGAGAAAAGGAGGGAGCACTGGCATTCCAATTATTTATATGTAAATATTTTCTCTACTTTTGTCCTGATTTAGCAAAAATTGGAGTCCTGCAGGAGCAGGCAACAGAGTCCCTTCTATTCCCATCAGGCATCCTCACAACTTCATTCCTGGCTAGCAAAGCAGTTTACAAGACCGATGGAAAAACTGACATTCTTTTATCCCTGCTGCAAAACTTGTTTCATAATTATGTGCCCTATTCTAAAATGTATATGCAGCCTTAATCCTCCTAATATGTAGGGTTTAATATGTATAAAAAGCCTGCTATGTACATCATCTCAGCACAGAATTTCAATTGCTAGAAAGGCTGAGACTGAATTAAAAAGGAAGCACTGTGCATGGCAATGAGGTCATTTTGACAGGCTGAATTAATTTTAAATAATAAGGAAGTAATTTCCATCTCACTAAATGCCTGCATTTTTCTGCAAAAGTAAAACACTATAGTCAGAAAGATACTCTTGAGAAATGTCTCTCATAGAGATAAGTAAACCAGATAGCAATTAAAAACGTAAATAAGTCATAATTACAATAGTAAAAGGTAATATTAAGTATTAATGCACTTCAAGCTCAGCTGCTTTGATTGAGTTCTGCTTTATCTCATTAGCTTTATAATCAGAAAAATATCATCATCTGAAGATACATAGATCTAAGCACAGCCAAATACCTCCAGCAGTTAGACATGGCTGTGATGAGGATGCATTCACAACTGCCTGATGCCAAAGAAAAGACCATGAGAAAAAAAGGCATGGGAAGATGTAGAGAAAGAGATCCCTACACCACTACCACTACTGACCCCCACCATCCCAAAACTTAGAGGCTTGAAAATGAAATGTTCTGTGGACAGTCATGTGGGAGACGTGGCTTTCTTTTGTTGAAGCATGACCAGAAAAAGTGATGGTGCTTCCTGTGAGAATCAAGATGTTATAATACTCATCATGAAACTGAAAGGGTGATGTTCAGCTCTCTCCTCTGGAAGGGAGGATTCACACTGGTACCCCAGGCCAGCTGGGAGACTTTTCCCATCACCAGGCTGGGAACACAACAGAGCACGTGGCACTGCAGTGGCAAAGGTTTGCACCAGAGCCTCTGGGGCCACGCTCAACACTAGACCATAGTTTCTTTAATTAACTATGCACAGGTAGATCCATGACCAGCACTTCCATGCCCTGGGGAGGGCTGTAACCACCAGACAGTCACAACCACCAGACCTCCACATTCTCCTGTAGAAATTGGCTGCTCGTGACTTGAATGGGTATACTCTTTGTTGGGTAAAAAACTGGCTGGATGGCCAGGCCCAAAGAATTGTGGTGACTGGAGTTAAATCTAGTTGGCAGCTGGTCACAAGTGGTGTTGCCCAAGGCTCAGTATTGTGGCCGGTTCTGTTTAATATCTTTATCAATATCTGTGGCTTGCACAATAGTGTGGCCAGCAGGACTAGGGAAGTGATCGTGCCCCTGTACTTGGCACTGGCGAGGCCATACCTTGAATATTGTGTTTAGTTTTGGGCCCCTCAGTACAAGAAGGACATTGAGGTGCTGGAGCATGTCCAGAGAAGGGCAACAAGGCTGGTGAAGGGTCTGGAGAGCAGGTCTTATGAGGAAGGTTTGAGGGAACTGGGGTTGTTTAGCCTGGCAAAGAGGAGGCTGAGGGGAGACCTTATGGCTCTCTACAACTACCTGAATGGAGGCTGTAGCAAGGTGGGTGTTGGTCTCTTCTCCCAAGTAACTTGTGATAGGATGAGAGGAAATGGCCTCAAGTTGCACCAGGGAAGGTTTAGATTGGATATTAGGAAAGATTTCTTCACCAAAAGGGTTGTCAAGCATTGGAACAGGCTGCCCAGGGAAGTGGTTGAGTCACCACCCGTGGAGGTATTTAAAAGATGTGTCGATGTGGTGCTTAGGGATGTGGTTTAGTGGTGGACTTGGCAGTGTTGGTTTAATGGTTGGACTCAATGATCTTAGAGGTCTTCTCCAACCTAAATGATTCTATGATTCTGTGATTCTGCATCTCTCCTTGAATACTGAGTTATTTTCTGCACAGCATCAGTGGGGGGATCTAGGTCACAGGTGTCTGTGTGCATTCTCCTCTTCTCTAGCATAGCCTCTGGGCTAGGGTGTAGAACGCTCTCCTGGGATCTGGAAAAAACCACTCCCTATGTATCCAGCAGTGTGGTGGTTTGAACATCCACCCAGGAGCTGGGAGCTCCTGGTTCAGCTCTAATCCTTGCACTAGCTGCTTGACTGCAAAATCTTCTATAAAATGCAGCTTTCTTTGTCCTGTAGGTGAAACTGGGAGAAAGGGAATAAAAAAGCAAGATCAAGGATGACATCGTAGCCTGGTGATGGGGACACTAAGCTGTTGAAAAGGTGATCTGACTTCCACTCTCTGCTGCCATTAATATTTAATACTCATTAAATTAAAAGTCAGGGATGTGTAGGATTAACTACAGGTCAGCATCCTTATACTTGTATCTGAATGAATGAGATAGTGTTAGTATGGATGGAAATAAGCTATTAGCAATGAGCATGGCCAGTATGTCAGTAACAGGCATAAATTTAAATGATTTAAACACTCTCCCTCCCTGAAAAACCAAAACAATGAAATGGCTGCTCCAGTACAGAGACGCACACAAACCTTGCACCAGTGCTGAAACCTCCTCCAGAGCAGATGCTTACTGAGATCTGAAACTGTTTGGCAAAAATCAACCCTTTCTCTCTGTGGATATGCTCAAGGGACTTGTGAGAGACTGACACTGCTGATCACTGAGAAAACAGCCGTAAACAGCTTTTCATGCACTCAAAAGCAGTGATCACAAAGCAGCAACCTTTGAAGGATGCTGTAACTGAGACACCTACATTGCCAGGAGAGGAGGCGAGTGCCTTGTGCAGGAGGACACCGGGCTCTTCCCGCACCAAAACGCCAGGTTCATTTTTAGTTTGCGGAGTTTGAGTGGCTGATGGCCAGAGATGCAGGAGTATCCTCTTGCTCCCCTCTGGCCCTGCCCTGCCACCGAGGCACAGAGGATCCACAGTCTGACTTCTCTGCTGCTGTTCCTATTTCGGGTGCACCTTGGGAATGTCACTGATTGCAGCTGTCCCTGCTCTGGCGCCTGCAGCTCCTCCTTCCCCTCCTTCTTCTCTGACCTTGGTGTCTGCAGAGTTGTTCCTCTCACATATTCTCACTCCTCTCTCCAGCTGCTGTTGCTATTGCACAGCAACTTTTTCCCCTTCTTAAATACGTTATCCCAGAGGCGCTACCACCGTCACTGAGGGGCTCGGCCTTGGCCAGCGGTGGGTCTGTCTTGGAGCCCGCTGGCATTGGCTCTATTGGACATGGGGGAGCTTCTAGCAGCTTCTCACAGATGCCACCCCTGTAGCCCCTCCATTACCAAATCCTAGGCATGCCAACCCAATACAGCCATCCTCCCTTGCACAGGGAGGGCTTCCCACCAGCCATGCCATTTCCCTGTGCTGATGAGCAGGAGAGGAGGAGGGTGGTCCTCGACAGGGGGATGCCTGCTGGATTTGACCAGACAGCTCAAATCTCAAGCAGCTTCTTTTCCCACAGTTGCTAAGAAACCAAAACAGTCATCTCAGCTGCCAAAACAACTGTTTAGTACATTTTTTCCCCCATTTGTTTCATTCTGGTTAACAACAGCTTTAAGCATCTCAGGGCTTTTCCTTGTGCTCCTTGTGGTGAAGGGCTGAGCAAGCACAGTGCTGGGGGGGGGGGGGAGGGTTTGTCTTTGGTAGCTTTTTCAGGAGGGCTCCAATTGCAAAGGTTGTTTCCATATGTGGCCATCACAATCACAAAGTTCCCCACATTAAACTGTCTGCGAGAGTCTCAGAGACACTCATTCACAGGTGTTATTCAAGAGCTCTTTCAGCTGCCCCTTACAGCTGCTGTCTGCACCTCCACCTGAGTCACCAACAGCTCTAGATGCGACTCTGATGAAAGCTGTTGTCCAGCTCCTACCTCACATCACTGTTTCTAATTACAGTCCTCCATTTATGCCTTTGCAGGCCTGGCTCTGGCTAGCATCTTGCCCATAGCCATCTGCAAGGTGCCTGGAAGTAGGGACAGTGCCGATGGCCCTGCAGGATTTTGGCTCTCCTTGCTGGAGTGCCATCAGGGAAGAGACCATATGTGCATCCCCACAGCTGAGAGCTGGACAGCCAGGGAGCCATCGAGGAACAAAACCCCACACAAGGTTATACCTGCCAGGAACATCACCCAGGAGAAAACTCCCACCCACGTTTAGCTGCAATAGCAGAAATGAATGAGAAAACGGACTTGGGCAAAGGTCAGGGAGCTGGTCCCTGGGCAAGGCAGAGGTAGGTTTCCTGATCCACTTTTGTAGTAGCAGCACAAGACAATTGCCTCTGGTTGAATGATACTGGAAGGCTGATAAAAAACCTCAGGGAATAACATTCTCTGCATAAATGACTCTGGGAATTTTGCTTCTTTATTTCTCTGTCATGTAAGGATTTTGCAAAGTTCATCTGCATGTTCACAATTAATAATAGGTCCAACTCCACAGAGACTTGTAGTGTCTTGGAAATGTCACCTATCAAGATACACAAATGAGGCTAAAACAACCTCAAAATATTAACTACTCTGTGTGTTTGCTAACGGTGCTGTGCTGACCGTGAGGGCTGGATTGCTGTTCCCAGCACAACGCCTGTAAATTCTGCCAGTTCCCCAGCAGGCTCAGGTTGTTTTTATTAAGTGGTTACATGTTGTGCTTCCCTCATGCGAAACCTCCTGTTTTCTGATGGACCTGTGACTCTGATAGAAAGTTATAACCTTTTTTCCTGCAGCCATGGTGAAAACTGATTGTTGTATCCGCTCGTATATTTTGTAACTCTGGCAAATAAATCTGGGTGTTGTGCACTTTAGCAAAATGGAGATCTCTACTGCACGAGAAAGAAGTGGCACAGTACTGGGAGCAAGAGTGACCTGGCCTGAGCTTTTGAACTCAGAATGTCCTGCTGAGCCAGCACTCCTGGGAGCTCCTGCTCTGTGATGGGGTGGATTGACGAGGTGTTACTGTAATGGTATAAATGCTGTAATGAGGTAAATGCAGGATCGGTAAGAGCATGAGGACACGCGAAGGGCCAGGTCCATGGTAGCCAGAGGAGCCGGGGCGGCAATTCTCCCCAGGCAACAGGCATTCCCCAGGCAGGTGGGAAAACACAGATTTCCCCTTTTATGTGTAAGGTCAGACCAGAGGTCCACTCAGGCTGTACCTTTTTTCTGGCAGTGGCCAGCAGAAGATACCTAGGGCAGAGCAGGACTGGGAAAGCCATAGGGATGTTTCACCTAAATATTGTACCATCCTCTAACAATTTGCAGTGCAGGGACTTTGGGAGCCCAACAAGCATTATTGCACGTAAAGGCCTTGCAATTCTTTCTTCCATTAATATATCCAGCTGTTTTGTGAACACTTTTAGCACATACAGTCTCAGAAGGGGAACTACGGGCAAGTGAAGTCCAGGTCACACAGGATGTTGCTGCCTGCCTGGCCTGAACCTGCAGCTCAAGGTACTGTGTCAACCACTAAACCACCTTCCTCTCCTGAGGGTGAATCAGCATTGACCTCACTTTGAACGCCCCAGCAGACAACATTCACCCAGTCAGTCATTAATTTTTCAAGTGGTGTGTGTGGCTTCAGATTTAAAAGGAAAATAAGGCTGGTCCCTCAATCCCAGCAGAATGGCTTACAGTGATCTTATGTGTGCCCCATGTAAAGCAGAGAGGGAGACTTTCTGCGGATCATGGAAACAATTTGCTGCACCTTCTGGTAGTATCATAGATGGTGAAGAAAAGTAGGAACATGAAGATTTCTGATTAGCTGGGTAAATGGCCAAGTTACCTAATTGGGCTCCTGCAGACAGCTGCTATCCTTAGCAAGAAATATGACTGTATTATTCTATAATGGCACAGTGTTTAGCAAATCCTGTGAAAGAAATATATGGTCCCAGTTTTTTTATTCCTCTGAGCAAAATATTCATGTTTTTTCCAAGATGTTTCTATCAGACAATGTTTAAAAACCTATTTGACTGACTGACTGAGTTTACTGTTCCTGAAAAGAGGCTGGAATAAGTCTTCTAATAAAGCAGCTCCTATCCCAACAGGCAGTGAGAGGAGACTGTCACACCCTGCACATCACTAGGATGAAGTGCATTCAGCCAACTTGGATAATTTTTTGTGTTAGATTTTCTACCTGGGAAGTGACATTGGCTATTTACTGCACTAATATGAATCCCCAGGCCAGCACTGGCAAGTTACTGCCTGGTTCATAGGCTTTTCAAGGGAGTCTATGTGCAGCCTGTGCTTTTGTTCATGGAGGCAGTCTATAAATACTGCCTATTGCCTTTTGTACAACATGCTCATCAAAGGTTATGTGAAGGAGGCAGTTTTTGTAGGATCCAGTAAACTTTAACCACTGTCAGTGATAGAGTTGCCTTTAAAGCTGATGAAAAGCTATGCACTTTTATAGGTCTGGACCAAGATCATGGAGAGACGTTTATTATTAGGGGCATGTAAACTACAAATTAATTCAACTCTAAGCATGTGAATGGAGCATCATAATATTTTATACAAGCTATAATTCATTATACATAAAATGTACAAGCAATGCAGTTAAGTTACGACTTGCATATATTTTGCAACATTATTGAAAACCTGTTACAAATGACTTGACAATCTTTGCTGCAGGATGTAATGTCCATCATTGGCTGACATTGGCAAAATGGAATTAGTCCTTTCAAACCCTCTAATTTTGGATGCAATTTTTGTAGCAAAAAAAAAGCCCGAATATCCAGGCTCCAAAAACTTAATCCTTTAAGCCTAGTGCAGGGCACCCAAAATCGCCGGCCACTTACAGTACACTGGGTCACAGACTTGAATGAATTACTTTTGCGCATGCTTTCTTAAATCATCAGTATAGAATAGCTGTACTCTTTTTATTAACTTTGATATATAATTGAGAAATCTATTCGCCACTCTACAGTGATCTATTTAATCACAACTAATTCTTGTAATTTAGAAAACTTTGTGGCATCTCTGATCTTTCTAATCTGTTACGAACGTTGTCTTTAAGGAACCTGAAAATGCATATATTAATTACAAACTACTTCAGAGGTGCCTGCTGTCAGGCAAATAATTTTTTATAAATCAGAGAGCTGATATAAGCTGCTTGGGGAAATTGTGTAGATTACAGTAAATATTTTTTAAGCCTCATATCCAGCTCAAGCACCATATACAAGGTAGAGGTGAATGAATGTCCTCTGGATGGTGAGTAGCATGCTAAACCCTGCTCAATAGAGTCTACTCAGACAGTATCTTGTGGTCACACTGTCACGGTCCTTTATTTTTTCCCCTGGAAAATAAAATTCTGGACATAGACATCCTGAGACACTTTCCCTATCCAAATCTCATTCATAAAGTCCTTTTAATTTTCCAGAGGGATCTTTTCCTCAATATAATTTTAATATAATTCCAGGCCTTTAACAGGCATTTAAAATACTCTCCGTTCCTAATAATTTAGAATGGAGGCAGGAAATATGCAGCAGCTGTGTCTCCCCCCAAAAAAGGATGTTTTCAACTCAGGATGAGCTATAGGTCCCCTGCTACAAAAACAAATGGGAGATGAAGACTGACTCTGGTTAACTTTGAGGTAAATTCAAGCAAGGCTAACTCGGGCAGGAGCATGGCATTGATTTCTCCTCCAGCTGCCCCGCACATACTTTGTCTCCGCAGAGGACTATAGAGCAAGAGAGTTACTGAATGTGTCTCATCAAAGGCAATACCTCAACACCAGAGGCAGGAGTAGGTGGGAGACCAAAGGATGACTTGAAAATAGCACAGACAAGCCTGATCTCCTGAAAATGGCTCAAACCTATGGAAAATTTGAAGACTGGTATGGTTCGAAAGTCTCTTTGGTGGCACTGTGGGAGGAGGTCTTCTGTGGCACGAGGCCTGAGATAGGAGAAGGAGGCACCATGAAGATGGAAGGGAAATGGGTAGTCTGGAGCAAAGGAGGAGATAAGCAGAAAAAGCCATAAGAGTAGTTTTAGGGAAACTTTTGAAAGGTTGGACCATGAACTTGACAAAGAGGATGAAGGTGAAGCAGTGAAAGGATTTATTGTGGTTTGCTAAGGAATTGAAGCAAGGAATCGATTTTAGCTGTGACATTTTGAGGGAAGACAAGGTTAGCATCAAGGGGGTCAGAACAGAGAATGTCGCAGAGACTGAGGATGAAGCTATCAGGGCCTTACTGTGGGAACAAATAATAAAAGATATTTTTGTAGGACACTCTTGAGGGAATGTCAGCAGGATTAAATGACAGCATCAGTCTGGAGAGAAGAGGGAAGATGGTGATAAATTTGAAAATAACACTGAGGGTGTATGCTGCCTGGATGCAGAAGCTAATAGGTTTCCCAACTACAATCAAACAGGGTAGGCATGTGAGGTAAGATAAAGGGGTCAGTTTTAGCTATAACTGTATAGTTAAATGAAACCGTCTGGCATTACTGTCCTGGAGAGTGGACACCTGCCTACAGAAGAGGAAGGGAGTATTTTAAAAAACAAAACAGACAAAGATGGAGACTCGGGGGGAAGGAAGTAACTTTCCAGAAGTTGACATTGCTAAGGAGGAGGATTTAGGAAGAGTGTGGACAATAGCTGCATCAAAACAGGTAAGGGAAGAAAAGCACAAAACAGACTTTGGCAGTATGAAGGACAGAGATGAGGGATGCAGGGAGAAGGCAAGGCTGTCTGAAAAGCTATCCAACATCCTGATTTTTAACCTGGTGCAGCCCCCCATGTACACGTACTCTTGCTCTGTTCATAAATGTTGCCTGGGCAGCATTTGAGTATTTTGGATATTTGCCCCAAAAGTTTAGCAGGTTGGAGGTGCACATGCGCAGATCCACCCACTGTGTGACGCATGCTCACTCGGTCCAATCTGTATTGCACACCAGTCCCATGAGTATGTGCCTGGGATGTGTCAGACTCGGAGGTTACAGCGCCCGTGAACATGCCTGTATCCAGGAGAAACACTCCCTTCCTCTGCTGTCTTAACAAGTGTCCCCTTCCTGCATATCTGGGCATAAGCAGATTTTACAAACCGAAGGGATTATGTGCTAGATATTGCACGTACCATTGATTGTACGTATCTATGCACATCTGATCTCAACCAGGAACCATCTGACACACTGATTTTTGGGTGGCTGGGTTTGTCATTTTCTTGAGTCAGGCATCTCAAGTTTGTCCTACAGGGATTATATGATAGTCAGCCAGAGGAGAGCATGCTCCCCACAGAGATATGCTATTGACAGGGAGATGTAATGACTTAGATGAAATCATTACTCATCCTTCCAGTAAGTTGTGTCCTGATATAGTAACATATTCCATTTGTAGATCGTATTGTCTCCAGTGAGTCTGCCTTACAACAGCAGTGCAAACAAATTAAACAAACTTTTGATACACTTTTATCAAAGATTTGTCCCTAGTGTCCTTTGATTTACTTCTTCAGATCTCCTCTGGCACAAACTGGATGGAAGCAGTATTTTCTCTCCCTCAAAGCTGATCTGAGCTCAAACACCTCTGAGAATATATGAGCTCTGCCTTCAGAGCTGGCTTCAGGCATTCTGGAGAATGACTGCCCTCCCCTTAATATATAACAGGCTGAAGATAGCTGTATGTCTTCATTTCAGTGAAATTGCTTTTTTTCTGCATTTTCTTGGCATCCATATGATGGTGCTCTGCGTGTCCTGAGCCAATACCAAAATGAAAAAAAAACAGCTGCCTTTTCTTGCTGGTTGACAAAGGGAGCTACAGAGGTACATGCTCTCCTTGCCTATAACCACCCTTTCCTCTCTAGTGAGAACCAAAATTAACGACAGATCTCATTTACCAGCGGGGAAAGATTCTTGTATTTCACAGTTTTTGTAATTGTGTCACAGAGGTTAGTGATGGGAATAACCTATTAATTACCCTTTACCCCACTCCATCTGTTGAAGATGGTTCTCTGCAGCAGGAAATATGTTTTCCAGTGCACATTTTATATGAAACAGAAATCTGGAATGGGAAAAGAACTGGTTCCACGGGCACCAGTGTAGAGTCTTTTTTGTCTCTAGTCTTTCAGAGGATCATTTTCTGCTGAAAATGCTGTGATAAAGAAGATGAGCACTTGAGGTCTCATGGTGCTAGCATGATTGTCAACAGGACTACAAAAGGGAAATACATCTTAAGAAATAAGAAAATACTCTTAAAGATGAGCATGTTGAGCAGCTTGAAAATTCAAAATAGCTGTTCATCAGGAAGATGGATAAAGCAGTGTGTGCAAGAGCATCAGCCAGTTCTAGCTCAACTCATGTATAATAACTTGCCAGGTTAATACATTGACAGGTTGTAAGATGCTACTGGTCTGTCAAGGTTTCTGCCTGTTAAATTCTTTGGGTAGTCTGAATGCAGAGAAGGGATACCACTTGCTGCCATTATAAAGGAAGCCAATGACATACAGCAAATGCAACCCGTAAGACAGCAGACATCTTCTGATCCTTTGGCTATGTTTGATGAGTGGTTCAGCCCTGGTTCCCAAGCACTGTGGTTTCCATGGGACTGACAGCATCCACCTGACACAGGAATCCCTGTGGTAGGGCAGGCTTTCGGGCTGCAGACACCAGCACAGCCAGAACACATGGGGTTCAGACACAAGCCCAGCCAAGCTGTCTTCCATAGCAGGCGTGCAAGAGGTACCCTGCTCTTGAGTATGAACAACCCCAAGATCTTTGTCCTGCTTCAAATCTTCATGGCCTGCTGTTGGCCATAGGAAAAGGTTGGCATTTTGGGGATTCACGATGCAGAAAGGTTGGCCAGTCCTAATGAAGGATTATAACTGTGCTCTGCTGAAGGAAGGAAAGCTTGAGGTGAGCTGAGCTTTTCAATGTCTTTGATAAAGACCCTACAATTTTCATACATTGGGAAGTTGGATAGTCTTTGGGCAAGGGTGGCATTGGTATTCCACTGGGCAGATTTCATTTTCCCAGCTGTCCCACGGGCCTTCAGGAGCAAGTCAGTCTGTGGCCCTCAGCCAGCAAAGCACTTAGATGGGAGCACACCTCTCAGTCCATGGATCATCCTGCTGAATTCGTTAGGGCTCCTTACGCACTTCCAGGAAACAACATGCTTTGCTGGGTTAGTCTTTCTCATGTCCCGATTTGCATAAAGCTCCTTCACATGCCTTAAAGCCGTATTAATAGCTGGATGGGCTATGGACACTACCCGGGACTGCATTGCTTACTTGAGTCATAACCACACTTTCAAAAATGAATGAGTAGAGTATGCTCTTGCTTAAAGTTAAAAAGCACCGTTCTTTTGTTTTATGAGCAATATGAGCACCAGGAAAAGGAGAGCTGTCCCTATGCACTGTTCCAGTGATAAACACATGTACTCTTGTTTACTCCCTAAATAATAAGACTTTGAGCTCAAAGTTGGCAATGCTGGAGGGGATCAGCATGTGGCTGAAAACAGCAGGTGGGAGCAGATTAAGATACGGCGTGTTACCCTTTTTGTTATGGATGGATCCCTGAGCCCCAAAGGTGGCTGCAACAGCAGCCTGAGCGAGCGTGACAGGATGGGTCAAGTGGAAATGTCAGGATAGAAGACGTTGTGGAGATGACAGAGACCAGCATAAGTATCTAGCAGCAAAGTACTGCCAGGGATTAGGGCACAAGACAAGAAATGTCCTGATGAGGGCATGCCTAGCTCTGTGGTGCAGAGAATATCTAAACACAGGGAACAGAGGAAACCGAACAGTAGGCAAGCGAGCCAGACAGTGATCATTTCAGAGAGCGATGGCTTTTGCTTAATGTTTCTGTTGGGCAGATGAAGTGGCAGGCAATAGCAGTGCTGACAAATTCACAGCCACCCAGCATCGCTGTGAGATGCTATGTCCCTGCCTGGGAAGTGCAGAGGGTGTTATGGTAAATCCCAAGACACGTTCTGTTAGTGCAAAGAGAAGCCACCTGGGAGAGATGTTGGAAATCAGTCTCCTAATCTGACATTGTCAGAGATGTGCATGGCTGAATGGTGAATGAAATTGTGGGAGACCATTTTGATCAATGATGGCAGTCTGTGAATAATTTTCTGTGGATTTAACCTTCACGTGAGAGATAAAACTACATGTAGGTCATTAGAAAAACTGTTCCCGTCATTTGCTCAGAATGACGTAACTGCAGAAGGTAACTGTGTCGCAGGGTTTGGTGAAGGACGGATGCTCTGAGGCTTGAAGAGGAAGCCAGCCAAGACAAAAGGGCTTGCAGAGGAACACATGAGAGCATGATCCAGTGGGCCACAATCGCTGGCTCTGTGAACACTTCTGGAGTTGGCTGAGTATGTAATATTGCCTGTTCTTACACTAACAGGCAGAAGCAGTGTGTGGTGGACTTACACCCTTGTGTGTATGTGTGCAAGAGGGAGATGGTGACATTCAACAGTCTGCAGTGGTTCTTCAGGTCTATTCTCTCTTACTGGCAAATTTGTGTCCTGGTGTCAGCTACTTATAGATGTGCACAATTTAGAACGGTGATTAAATTTTGTGGCTGAGGCTGTTTACACCATTTAAAATAACAGAATCAAACAAAAACACAGCAGGAGAGAACTTCAGGAGGTCATGCAGACCACTCCTTGTCCCAGGGTAGGCTAATTGCACCAGTGACACTTCTGATGTGCTTGAATAATTTGTCCCTAAGGCTCTTCAACACTGGAAGCTCACAGTACCCTTAGGGAATTGTTTCCTCTGCTTCACTCTCCCCACTGCTGAAAAGGCTGTGGGATTTCTTTTTTCATCATATCTGATTTAAATATTTCTTTCTGGAATTTAAAACATGGTTGCAGGTGCTCTTATCCACATACAGGCACTGAAAAACAAAAATACTCACCCTCGTTTATGGACTGCTCCCTCACACTTATAAAATAAGAGGACTGAGCTGGAGACATCCCTGTCATGCAAGGGAGATCAGTGGGGAAACTGGGCTGCTTCCAGCGGCGCCGGACTGACACAGAAACCAGAGATGGCTGAGTAAGGAGATCAGAGTGAAACATCCAGATTATACAAATGAATAGGCTGAAATGTTGAATGGCTTAGCAGTTCTCTGCCAGACACAGGTGTCTGAGACATGGCTGGTTGCAGCTATCCTGTAATGGAGGTCAGAGAGTTGAGAGGAGGCAGGCGGCAACCAGGGGAATTAGCCCAATTCAGGGAATCTGAACTTTGGACTAGGAGTAGTTTAGGGGAAGAAAATGGGAGAAAAAATGCTTAATTGGGTGCTTTGGGAGGATGGACTATTTCTTGTCACAGTGGCACAGTGCAGCAAGACTCAAAGGCAAATTCAGGATCCTTAAGTGGTGCTAGAGACAGATCTG
Source organism: Morus bassanus (assembly GCA_031468815.1). Lineage (NCBI taxonomy): Eukaryota > Metazoa > Chordata > Aves > Suliformes > Sulidae > Morus > Morus bassanus. The sequence goes on from CM062571.1 coordinate 70,382,821, forward strand.
TGAGTTATAAAAAATGGTCTGTGGGACATCCATTTACCACACATGACAATTGTGGGTAGATATTGGCTGTCATTTTGTTTTGCTGTGCAGGATGGGGGAAGGTGAGTCTCCTGCCACTGAGGGGAGGAGGTGGGAGGTTGTGAGGTGGCCCAGCTCTGCATGCGTCTCATGGCTCCAGCTTCCCCGAGGAGGCACATTTCTTGGCGAGCGAAGGGGCCGAGGTGAAGAAGGAGCATGGTGACTTTTTGGCAGGCAGGAAGAGATCTAAGGTGCTCCTGCCTCGGGGCCTTAGTTGAGTCTCAGAGGCTCTGACTGCTGGCAGAACTCACCAAGGAGAAGGCGGCAGGGAAATCACAAACCCATTATTGACTCCCTTACTTTTCTGCAACCCATCCCCAGCACTAACTGTATTTGAAAATACAGCTTCCAGGCTTCTTTTGCAATGGTTTCAAAAACCAATCTTACCTCTGTAGAGACTTAGTTTGCCAGCCCTATTTTTCCCTAGCTTTGAGTTTGCCATTGCCATTAATTAGGAGTTCCTTAGCCTCGTTAGCCTGCTTTTTTCCTTTGTTACTGAGACCAGCGAAGGTGACCTTGCTCGCCAGGTGGATTTTCTCAGCTCTGACAGTCTAATCATTAATGTCTTAGGAACAGAGGTAGAGATCTTACATGGGAAACTTGAGAATAGCTACAAAAACCTCATGTAGACAGCTGTCAGTGTCAGCTGGCATAGCTCCAATAATTCAAAAGTAGATATATTTCTGATAAGTCATTCTGTTCTCACACAACACATGATGTAACTCCACATGTATTGCACGTATTGTCTGCAATGGAGTGAAGTGATATTTTTGTTGCATGATAAGAAAATACAACAAATACCTACATGTGTAGCTCAGTTTCAAGTGGCTGAACTGGGTATACTGAGAGTAATAACCAGCATTTGATAATCTCCTTTTTATTAACCAGAAAAGTAGAACAGTGACCAGTGCATTGATCTCTGGTGATCTGGTTTCAAATGATAGCTTACAGCATAGCAAAAGTTATTTTGGTGGCTTCACTCTACTCCCCACCCATACAGTCATGAAATTGTAGAATCATTGACAGCTGTAAGTAGGAAGGGACTTCTGGAGGTCACGTATTCCAATTCCCTGCTCAAAGCGGGCCCAACTAGAGCAGGTTGCTCAGGGTCATGTCCAGTCGAGTTCTGAGTATCTCCAAGGATGGAGATGACACTACCTTGCTGGGCAATGTTTGACCATCCTCATGACAAAAAACCACAGTGTGCTTAAAATATAAGTGGCAGTCCCAGGTGAACAGGAACCCAGACAGGGAATAACTGAGTTCTGCCTCCCAATACCAGGCAGCGCCAGAAGACCTGTGTGGGTAAGTATGTTTTGAGATGCTGTGATTGGTCTCACCTTCATAAGCATTACATACACTAAGATTAAAAGAAGTATATAAACACAGGAAAACATCATATTTGCCCATAGTAGTCTTTTTTTAACACAGTACTGTGAAAACATAACATTTTTAGTACCAATGTGTCATCTGTCACACGAACTAAGAGTTTGACAACAGAAGAGTCGTCACGAAGCATTCGCATTGCAAAGGCACAGATGTGGGTAGCAGAGCCGTACGCAGCAGCCAGCCGCACTAGTACCAGGCTTGACTTCTAGAAAAGGCTACCGGGTGCTGCTGCTTTCTACTGTCAAGGACGGAAGAAGAGTCGATACAGTTTCTGACCCATTTGAATTGCACACTTCAGCATTTCTACAGTGGATTTCTAAACAGCCATATCCAGTGGGGCCCTGATCCTTGTAGGTACTTCTGAACGTTACTTAAGAATAACATACACAGCTTGCAGATTTGCCACTAGCAGATGCCACAAGCTACTGAAAGAGGCGGATTATTAAGACTATACAAAACCAAAGCTGGGAATATAAATATCAAATGAAATGCTTACATGTTACTGAACATGCTGCCTAACATCAGAAACACGAGACAACAGCAGAAAGCCATGCAACGTATTTTGGCAGAAGCGCGCAAACATTTCACAGCTTGTCCCTTGGATGCCATGCTCACACTTACATTAGTCTGTGTCACACTACCTTAACTTGTTTTAAGCATTTCCATCATCTGTGAGGTAGGGAGGGAAAAACAGAATAGTTAAGGTATAATCAAATGAGATCTTGCACATCGTAGTATAATATGTAAACAATCTCATTATTTGCTGTAATGTAGAGAGCGTGAATGGTTCAGGCTTCTGTCTCAATTTATCCAGACAGGGAACTTTCTGAAAGTCAGGTGAGTGATTCAATGGGTTACTAAGGAGGTAGATGAAAAAACTAGGATTGACAGAGGAGAAATAGTGACAGAACATAAATAAATACATAAAAAAGTGAAGAGTTTTCGTGTCTTACTACATTTTTTTGCTGCCATGACAGAATCAAAACTCCCAGTAACATCTTTTGATCAGTGGGCAATTTTAAACACTATGTTAATCTGGCTACTTCAAAAATATTTGAATAAAGATGCAAAATTAAAAAACAAACAACCATAAATCAGAACAATGAATTAGATCAAAGATAAAACTACATCAGTTATCATCTCTGTATGTACAGATCTACAGAAGTCTTCCTTCTGGATGAGAAATCACAGTAATAAAATAAAAATAATACATCTAGATCTTGTTGATACATTGCTCATAATTTTTGATTATACTTCCAAACTCATAGGTACCATTTGAAAGACCCAGCCTACCAAATCCTTATATGCACAAACTCTCCTAATGACTTCCATTTTAAGGGCAGCCATGCGTTGTGCTTTTAATTATGTACCCACAGAAGCCTGCTCCGGTGAGATCTTGTGGCCATGACACTCTGAGAAAGCCCAGAGGAACCTAAAGATACTTTGGATCTCAAAGGACTGTATCTTCAATCATCTACTCCTATAATTTATTGTGAATTTACAGTACTTTGCATAAGTGTATAAACCTTTTGCGCCTGATGAGGACAATAATAAAAGTCACCTACAAGCTGAAGCATTGGTATCAAGAAAAAATGTGTACTTGCACATCTATATGTTATACTGCTAAACAGCTAAAAATCTGTAACAAGCATGGAAGAAACAAGAGCCTCTCCTGAGGGAGTAGCAGAGTAATCAATTGGCCTAAACTTCTGCTACTCGAGAGGAGCCTCAAAGGAGATGCTAAAATACGTGGAACACTTCTTAACTAAGAACATAGACCAATGGTTCCACTATTGCTTGAAAACTCTTTTAAAAAGAATTTAAGAACTTTAAAGTGGATTTGACATATAATTCACAGATAGCCAAAATAACATCAGAGTTGTATTTTCTAGCTGGGTCTAATGCAGAAAAACTGTAAAATGCAGCAGAGAAATTAGACACAGTAGCTAGAAATATCTAAATGCATTGATTAAATGATTGGCATGTCTCTGGTGAAAATAATCAATATATTAACTTTTCTAAAGATTCACAGTAGGCAGTAAGAAAAAAATGTCTGTGTATGTGTGCATATATATATTTAAAAGAATTTGCTGAATTTCTGTCTTTCTTGAAAGCTGTGACTGTTTGCATACTGGTAGTGGAGTGCCTCCATTGGCTTGTCTCCTACCACTATTTTGGCAACGAAACATGGAACAGACAGAGGTGCTGAAGGGTATGCACACTGGTTGAGTACCGAGATACAAAGCAAAGCAGCTGTCTCATTTATAATGCTGGAAAAAAAGAGGTAAAATAATTATTAAACAAGTGATGTTGACTTCATTTTACTTCTTTCCCTATTTTATTTTGATCCTTCTGCGTTGAGAGAGCCAATGATCAGGAATTTGTAGTGACGAAATTGTGTTTGACTCCCTGCCATGAGCTCTCTGGCACATCCCGGTTAAGTGGAACCAATGCTGTTTCATGCAGATTAGGCGGCAGTCATTACAGGTCAGCAACATTACACCAATTGGATACACTTGGGAAATATCCTAGGAAAAACAAGACCCTGTTCAAGCACTGATGAAGGCTCTCACACTCCCCATGCTCTGCCCTTCCCTAGACACGTGAGCTTTCCCCAGAATTGCCCGAGGATGACCCTGCCTGTCCTGCCTCCCTGGAAGTGCTGGACATGCAGCCGCCGAGGGACATGGGACATGCAGTCCCATCCCTGGGATGCCGTGGAGAAGACCCAGGTGAGCTCAGGTGCTTGTGCCTGTCCCATGGGCATTGGTTTAGGCTCACCATCCCCATGGAGATGAAGCCTTAGTTATCACCCAGTTAGTGTAAAAGATACATAAATAGAGCCAATCTCACCGCTCAAGTCTCCTGGGGATCTCCACAGGTTTATTGTCCTGGGCAATGTCTCCTTTCCACAAGAGACTGTCCTGCCGCCCTCTTAGGTCAAGGACTGTTTCCCCTCCATACATATGTAAGTATCATGTAGCCATAGTAGGAATCATTTCTGGCCCTTAACTGTTTAATAAAGAATGTTTTCCTTTGGCCAGAGGTAAAACTCTTGCCCTTCCTTGAGTTTCTCCTTGGCATCTTTCATCGAGGTATGTACTTTTCACTGAGCCTTGCTTTCTGCATCAGTCTGTACGCCAAAATACACATACAATATAGGTTTCTAAGCAGGTTAAGCGTATATAGCTGGTGCCTGTCTCCTGAACAAGTCCAGTCACGGGAATGACCCAGCACTTGGTGGTGAACTGGGAAGACCAATCCCCAACCACTTTTCTTCTCTAAACCATGACATGGGAGCTTGGCTAGAGTAACGTCCTCTCTCCATCACGCCGCTGGCACAGACATCAGGCCCCCAGCACAGGCCGTTTCACCCTGCAGCGCTGCTCTTACTGCTTACGTAGATGTTGCCTGAGTGAATCCTGCTGACTTGATTGATCCTGTTTAAATCAATGCAATTGTATGAGCAAAGTTGACAGATCTGGCCCTAAGTGGCATTTACTCCACCATATTATTTGGCATATAAATCAGCTGTTTGGGCAGTGGCAACTGTTCTGTTACCACTGTGAATTTAGGAAAAAAACTACTAAAGTCACTGAAGAAAGTCCATATTTACAGTGGAATAACTGATGTGAACACTTGACTGGTTTTATTTGGATAGCCGGTTTAAATTTAAATTTAGGTAGAGCAGCCTTGCTCTGGAACTAGTTTAATGGGAATCTTCTGTCTTTTGGGATCCTTGAATTTAGGGCTATAAGAAGAAGTAATCAAATCTGTTATAATCCCTTTCTTCCAAAATATTATATATGGGCAAATTATGCATTTGGTTACATAGTTGTAAATCTGCGTATTGCTGTTTGTACCTAGTGACAAAATATTCTTTTAGATTTTTAATGGTTACAGTAAAATTCTCCATTATATATATTGCAAGTAGTAGTTTTCATCTAGAAATATTGAAGACATCTTGCCTATGGCAATGAACAGGTTTTAATACAACAATAAAACAAGCCCTGTCTTCTTAATTAGTCTCCATTGATTAAACATGCAGATTATTTACAAAAAGCCTAACACAATGGGAAGGAAGAATAACTAATGCAATGGCTGTATTCCCAGGTTCACATGCAATTTATCTTTACTAAGCTAGCTGAGCCTCTGTAATCTCAAGGCATTTATGAAATAATAGGGAGGAAGCTTTAGGTTAAGCATATTTAGTATAAAAAGTATTTGTTTAATTTGTTTCTTAAGATGAAATTCTCCTATTCTTGAGGGAAGAGGAAAGTGCTTGCTGAGTTAAAGCCACAGACATCTTGCAGTAAGATGTAAGAAGCCTTGTCAGATCACTAATGGAAACAATCTTTATGATGCTGAGATTTTGTAGCTTATAATTAAACATCACAGTCCAGCCCCTGTAACCTGTATCATCCTCAGATGCCCTATTTTACACTTCGCAGCAATTAGTGAAGCATATAGTATATATTTAGATGAAGGCTTTCTGTCAGGAGCTCGTGATGTAGTGACTCAGCAAGGCATCATCAAAAGGCATTTGCCAGTGCTAAGGCTTTGTACACCTCTGTGGGGGCTAGACCTGTCAGGTTAATGCAAGGGGCTATTTTTATGACATTCAGAAAATTTCTGCTGTACATCAAACTGCACTAGCTGCTTATTTTAGATGACAGCAATTCATACATTTTTCTTGAACAATACAGTCTTTAGCACTTTTTGGGTATGTACATCTCCTAAAATGAAACTTTCCTGTGAAGCATTTTGTAGAAGAAGGGCTTCCAAATTGAGATCATCAGAGACATTTTCATCAGGCGCTTCAAATGTACCAGTGAATTAACAGCCCACGTACCAAAGGTAAGTAGCAGTCACAGTGACAGGCTGCCTGAGTATCGGGAAGTACTCTGAGCGCATAATTTGGAACAACATGAACATCTGGATTTGTGCCCTGCTCTTTTCTGCTGAGTTGGGGTTCGGCCCCAGGCAGTGCCAAATGCCTCTTGAAAGAGGCCGTGCTCTTCAGCTAATCTGGTCTTTTATTTTTCGTATGCATTTTTTCACCCAGCAACAGAAATCTCACCCTCCTTCCCATCCACTCAGTTCATTTCATTCTTGAAAATAACTTGCCTGAAAGTTTTTCCTGTGGGTTTTGATGCTGGATCACATGAATGTGACGTGCACAGCATGCTGCTTTCAGAGGGGCTGTGCTTAACTTTCTCTTGGCTGTCCTTAAATCTGCCCATGGTGTTTGGAGGGTTAGTCTGAGCCCATGAGCTGGACATTTCGCCCTGACTCGTGTCTCCTTCCATGTTCCTGAGCTGACGGGGCAGATCCTGACTGAGAATGTATGAAGCAGTGGAAGACACCCGTGAGATCCCAGCTGTATTCCCAAGGTCAGAATCAAGGACTTCAAGCAACTTCTGGAGAGATAATGGAAATTACCACCGAAGCCAGGTAATTTCACCAAAGATGCCATCATTAACACTTGGCTTTCACAATGTGCTCTTTGTGTGTGTAAATCTCTGAAGGATATTGTCAAGCAGGTCACTGTTATTAACTCTAATGGCACAGTGAAGTGACTTGGAAAAGGTGACACTTGAGCCAACAAAGGCACTGAAATAGAAATGGGCTTTTCTGAGTCATGATCTAACTCTCAGCCCTCCTCACTCCCGCTGCCCCAATGCCACCGGAGCTGCCCTCCACCTCTCCCATTCCCTGTTGCCCTTCTGTGGTCCCATATCAGTGGCCATCCTTGCTCACCAAAGCACTTACCAAAGTGCCTTAATTGGCGTATGCTCCCAGGTCTTGCTTGGAAAAATGTAGCTGTGTCTGCACTTTTCTAAACGGGGATGGATAAATCGCACACTTAAAAGCTTTGCTGGATGGAGACCCACACTCTAAAGCCAGATCTACCTTCACTGCTGAAGCCTGCAGGGAGGAGGAGAAGGCATTTTTATCCTTCTCCCATGCTGGCTGGGAAATGGATGGGCAAGAGAAGCAGAGAGAGCACTGACTTGGTTTCTGCATCAGAGCAGGCAGCACACTGCTGTCAGGAAAGCAGGAACTGGAGCATGAGGCTCTGAGCACCTGCCTGGATCCCAAAGCACCCTAATAGCAAGGCTGAGCTGAGAAGTGTACATCATCTTAGTAGTTCTGCTATACTTTTTAATAAAAACATTTGGAGAAAAGGTTTTCCTATTGACTTTGGAAAAAAGAACCACCTAAAAACTCAACAACTTTTTTATGCAGGCAGCTCTTAATAGTAGTGGTAATATTAGTTGTATCTAGGATAACTAGTAGTAAAAATAATAATTGCCTGCATAAAAATAACCGTTGGGTTTTCAGTAGGAATTGGGTATTAGTAATAATAATACTTCCATTTAAGCAGCTCTTTTGTGTGCAAAACATGTTAGGGATGGTATCTGAGTTGTGCAACGCAGGGGTGCTGGAACCTCCATTACCTAAGCTGTTAAACATCTTTTAAACTATGGAATAAAAGCACCACATTGTGCCTGTTATTATAAGAACACAGCATTTAACACCCTATTGAAAAGAAAAACTGTACTTCTTACATCTTTTCCTGACTGAAGTTTGCTACCATTGTCTTCTCAGAGAAGCAACAAAGTTTGGACTTAATCTGTTTAATCACTCCCTCAGTTTTCATCCCTTTATGTTATTACCATCAATGCATGATTTTTAAAAGATCTGTTCCTGAAGTTATTTCCCCCATCAAAAGGTTTGGTTTTGCTTCTGAGGTGCATGTCTTATACCTATATAGTAACCTCACCTGTAGTATTAAGGACAAAGATCTATTTGCTGAATCACTACAGTCAACAGGAAATTCAATCTCTATGGTGGTTGGGTGAGGTCCCTTTTAGGTTCCTTTCTCTTTTAAGTTGTTTCTTTTGTTTTGGGTTTCCCTAGACTCCCAGCATCACTCATGGCAATGTGAACGGAGGGTTCTCACCACGGCAGCTGTAATAATAATTGATTTTTTTTTGGTTCAGCAGCAGGACCAGAAAAAAAAGATTTATATCAACCTTTGAAATGCAATCCTTAAAAACTTAATTTCAGATCAGCAAAACATACGATTTGAGGGATATGGTATAAAAGTTAAGGGAAAAAAGCCTAGCATCACAAAGCGGAAGAGTCACGTATGGCAGCTATTCTTCCCTGACCCGGTACTCAAAGGAAAAGATGTTCACTGTGGTCAAAATCACACTCTGCTACATGCAGGGATTTGAGCCAAAGCTGTTCTTTCACTAGAAAGACCTCCAGCCAGAGGTCACTTGAAATAAGATGTTCTCCAGCTCTCCTGGTATGGCTATGTTACTCTTCATTGCAACTGTACAAATGCTCAGTAGTCAAAAGGGGAAGAGCATGTGCTTGAGTAACTCTGTGGCCTGGTACAGCCTTTGGTTGAGACACAGCACCATTGGGTTTTACCTTGGTGGCAATGGCCATTGAAGCCATTTACACCAAATTAAACCATATTGAAAGACAAGATTTCAGACACATTCCCCAAAAATTCCTGGCAGTGTGATGGATGAGCAGTGGCTGCCGTGAAGGAGGGCAATGGCAGCTCCTCTCTCCCAGGGAGGGGAGGGCTGGAGTCACACGTCCTGCACCATCATCAGTGTACCTGGGAGGGAAGAGGGAAACTACCACAAAGGCACAAACTATTTATCAGATAAAACTATTGCTGAATTTGGCCCAAATTAATAAAGAAATTATGACCCCAAATTGCATTTTTTATTTAATAAAAGAACTAAAAATGTTGCTGCTAAATGCTGCTCACCACCTCTGAATATCAATCATGCACACCAAAACCACCACGTTCTGTGACAGCCCATGCCTGTGAGCTCTACCCACCCACGCAGGAGGGCTGCTGGTGAATCCTTCAGCTCCACTAACATGGTGGTCAAGACAATATCACAATCTTGACTGCCTCCCTGCAATCTCCTCTCCATTCTGTGAGCCAGCCCCAACCTGAAGAATCTGCACATTGATCCTTCATTGATTGATTACTTCACTAATCTCACCATTTTAGGTTAGAAAGTCCCAAGGCTGTATGTCAGATCTCTTGTACAAATTATTATTTTTGTATCTAAATCTTCTTCAACTATTGGGCAGACTCTTTTCATAGCTGAGTAGTCATTTAAGCAAGTGTGGCAGTTCATTTACAGTTTGTGCTTTGTACACTTTCTGTAGTGAAGCATAAAATTGAAAGGCTTATGTCAAATTCATTCATACATGGACATGTTCAGGAACAAATTAATTTTAAAGCACTTACAGGATATATAATGTTTCTGTGTCATGCTTTACAAATCTATAAAGTAATTTATAACATAAAGTCTACTTTAGAAGAGAGCTGCAGTAGAACAGATAGCAGAGTGATTTCAATCTAAAATATCCCAGTGCTACACTCCCCCAGATATCTGCAATTCAGATCTGATAGGAATCGTGAGTAATCAGTTTCTAAAGCAAAATTGTTAGCCAAGGAAAGGGTCTCAGTGCAATGTCCTCTTGCAAAACCAGGCTATTCTAGGACAAATTAAGTTTTCTAACCACGACTATGCAGCACACTAGACAATGCAGTCAGATTTGGATCTCAAACTAGTATAAATCAGGAATCACAGTTATGCGGGACCAGAATATACACATTTAGATGAATATTGGATAAAAGCCATGTGTAACTGTAATAGTAGGGCCATTGTAATTAACTTCAAGAGAGTTTCCACCCCATGAGAACAGATGTCTTCCAGCTGACGTTACTGTTGTGGTCCTTCTCCTGTGGATGGCATGGCCAACAGAGGGCACCTCTGCACAGAGCAAGTGCCTTCCCTGTGGCACCCATCCAAGAAGACCACCCATCCAAGTGCAGGTCCCTTGCAGACCCATCCAGCACTTTACGTTTCAGAGAGCCACCAGACTCCCTCTTTCTTCAGCAGGAGCTGGGAACTGCCAGCACTGCTCAGCACTGGTCTCTCGCTGCATGGGGCCAGGGGACCCAGAAACCATGTAGACCACCTCTCTTTGGTCACAGCCAAGCTCCTTCTCCACTTGCAGCAACATTGTGCCTGTAAATTCCCCCATGTTGAGCACTTACCATTAGCAAATGTGGTAGGCAATCATCAAAAATATTCAAAGAGAAGTGGTGACCCAAATTCAACCCTGGGATGAGCAGCTGCAGCTCCCCTGAAATTGCAGGCTGGTGCAGACAGGAATGAGTGCTGAGTCTAACGAGCTGACAGCCAGCTGGTATGTCACAGCTACTCCTGCTCCCTCCTGGCATCCTTGTGTCTGCATCTTTTCAGGGGCATTCCTGCTCTCTCTGCAAGCATCAATTTAATATACTAACAGTACAAAGAGTAATATATACAGCAATGGCTGCAAACCGCTGTCACACTCCTCTTCCCACTATTCATGCCGCTTGGCTTATATATGGCACCTGGGTAGCTAACTCTGTAATTTGGACACAGGTAGTGCATTCCCTGATCTCCTCAGGAGAAACAGAGACATAATCAGAATTTAGAGTGAATTCTAAAAGGTGCACATTTCAAAAGCAAAATTGCAACATAAAGCATTCAGAGAAACTATAACCCAAGTACTACCTGTGCGCAGAAGGGGGAAGGAAAATATCATTCTTTGTAACAGCCAGTAGCTGCGGACCAAAGGGTCTAACTCAAAGCAGCTATTCCTACTCCTCGCATCAGAGGGAGGAAGCCCTAGTTTCAGTTCCCCCATGCAGTGAATTCTGAGGTATTTAAAAAAAGTGGAACAGCTTCTACAGCACAGGGTGATAAAGGTCACCCCAGAACAGCTGGGCAGGTAACCAGTCAGGATGGCACAGCTGCAGCAACCCGGGGAGAAACCCTGTCTGTGGGGTGACGGGATCATCCTTCAACACAGACACACAGGCCAGGGGTCACCCCGGGGCTGGATGGATGCTCCCACGGGATGGAAGAACTGTGCCTTGCCCTTCTCTTTTGCTGAATGCTGGGACCAGGTTTCTCAAAAGTAGCTAATGATATTGGGTGCATTAAACTTCTCAGCACAGGAATTGATTTTGTTGGACATTCTTTTTCTGAAAGTCAGTTCAAACTGGGTCCCCCAAAAGTCCTTTTGAAAAGGTTAACCACCACCAGCCTCCTGCACCGCTTTCTTCCTCACAGCCCCAGAGCAGCTGTGTCACTGACACATGTGAAGGGAGAAAAGTCCTTATTCCAGCAGGAAAGGCTGAAAAAGGAAGAACTATTAGTCTGAAATTCTGCGGTGAAAGAGGAAGATTTCAAAGGAGTGCAAAGGAAACTTGCATCCAGCTCAGTGGGAATGCCTTAGGTCTAGACTTCACCTATTTCTTTGCAGAAAGCTAGTTAGTGCTGCAACCTTAACAACTGCTTTAAACAAAGGGACTCCTAAAATTTGCTTTGTCATCAGAAGGTGATGGCTGGCAGCAAGGAAACACAGGAAGCAGTGGGGTGCTGGAGGAGCCCCCCAGGCACAGCCCCATTGCAGCCACTGCCCCGCTGCAGAGGGGAGGCAGCTGTACCGAGTGCCATGCTGCCTGCTGTGCCATTTGCTGAGTGTTTTGCACACTCCTGTTTGCAGTTACTAATAAATACCCCCAATGTTAATAATTTGGGCTGGAATCTTCTGCAACTTCTTTCTGCCTCAGGTTGCATTTTTTTCTCTAAAGTTTCACCACAGCAGTTCAGCAGTTTTTTGAGAACCTGTTTCATTGCCTAAGGAGTTCCTGACTCAAAGGAGACAAAATTCGTCACTTTTCCTGTGGCTGTCACAGTAGTACTCAAATATTAAATAAATGGTATTTGGATGGAGTTTTTCTGAATTTTGATTGTGAAAATCAGTCATAAAGACCTTGACAACTAAATGTCAGTGTAGACCTATCCCACCATTGCTGTGCTGGTGCAGAGTGTTCTGGGGCTGTTCATGCCCTATGGGTTAGATCCACAAAGTGGTCAGTGTCATGCCATGATGCTGTAGCACCCACCTTTCAGGGATCTAACCCTCCTCAAGCATTCACAAAGCAGGATGTAATATGTAGGCAGCTTGCAGTGTGAGGGGAGAGATGGGAAAGCCAATACAATGCAGAAGGATCATCTATGCTAGATGATAGAAAATGTAAAGGCCAGGATGCATTTGAAATGCAAGCCTGCTGAGCTCTGCACAAAATGCAGAGGAAATCCTCAGCTTTTTCTGGCTGCTGGAGAGCTTCTTGTACTCAGGAGCATTTCTATGGACCCCTGTTGTTTCTGACCCTTGTATTCCAGGAAGGCAGTTATTGTTTGTCCTCCCTTCTACTGTATTAAATCTTCCCAGGTGGCTATCATGATTAAAAGTCTGCTGGGACATCTCACAGATCCCTTGGAGACCTCCGCAGGGCCAGGAGGGGACCAAGCCTTGGTCCCTTGCTGTGGTACTCATTCCTAGCCAAGGCTGCCTCCTTTGGACACATCGATCTTCACATTTGTAGTGTGCTGTCTGGGATTTTGGGTAGGAGGAAATGCTCCCTGGAGATTGCCAAGTCTCCCTTCCACACCTAAGTAAAAGTATCCTACAGGTAGGTCCTCCCTCCATGTAGGTGAGGGAATCATCATTGAGTAAATGCCTATGCTTGCCCAGAAAAATGCTTATTAACAAATTACATTTGTTTCTCTCTAACACTGTCATAACTTTCTCAGCGAATTGATGTGGCGGAGTTTCTCTCTTGAACTGACTCTTTAATTGCACTGCTAACGAGGTAGGTAGGGCGCCAGGGTAAATAAGCACACACAGTGCTCTCTGCTATTATGGCTGGAGATTGCCTCCAGCTGCTGAACTAACACAGCGATAGCGAAGCCTGCAGCGTAGACAAACATTTTGCTACCACCCCAGATTTCAAGTTAGCTCATAAAAAATGTGGGCTTATGCAATACAAAAGACTTTCTAAGATGTTTGACTTGATATTGCAGGGTATAAAATTAGCACTATGTAGGTTTAATAAAGCACATAGGAAACAAAGGTGAAGAACTGCTTTCTGAGTTCTTGGTCTCAGCCTGACCACCTGACAATGAGCCACCACCATTAAACAGGGGTGTTCCCAGTAGGGATGTATAGAGATTGTTCCTAGACCTAAAACTGTTCATCAGCAGTGCAGATGCTACATTAGATCATGTCTGATAAAAGCTGTAGCTTGCCCAAGAATCAATGTTTTGTTTAAATGATGAAGAGAAGGCAGCCATACGAGACCTGTTGCTCGGTCAGCCGGATCCGCTGTTTTTAAGTACAGAAATAATGGCTGCTCTAGTTAAGTGCTATTTTTCCTCTAAAGGATTTAGAGGCCAAACAAGAAGATGAAACCTCAAGTCCTTTTATAGCTGAGAAGGCTAATGAGACCTTGGATGGCTAAACTGGGCATGCTGAGATGGAGGCAGGATCTGAGGCTGACATGTGTGTGTTGTCTGCAGCCTTAGTAACCATGTATCATTGAGGATGCTGAAAAACTGGCAAAGATGCAGAGAAGAACTGCAAAAGTGGGCCAAGGACTAGAGAAGGCATCTAATGGGGAGAGAGAGATTTAAAAAGCACTATTTGTCTAGCTTATCAAAAAGAAGATTGAAAGGTCTTGATTACAGTGAATAACTATCTTCAGAGGGAGAAAAGAGCTCTTTAATCTGGTGGAAAAGGATAAATGGTTGAAAGCTGAAACCAGATATATCTGAAGAGGAAATTAGGCAAAACACATTAATAGTGAGGGTTGGAAACAAGCTGCTGAGGGAAGAGAAGGAGTCTGCAGGGCTTGATGAAGATGTCATGATGCTTTTCTGAGCAAGATAATTTTCTTGTACACATGCTATGTTTCAGTCCATCCCAATACGGGCACAATTGTGTGAGATTTTAAGAGCTGTGATAAAATACAGTTGTTTCTTCCAGCTTCAAGCTCTGGGACCCTGTACAAGCTGTCTGGAGGTGGGGCAGGGGTGTGCACGCCAGCTGGGGGTCTGTGCAGGGAGAAGAGGCCCCTGTTTTCTCTCTCTCCCCTTCCAGCAGGACAGTCATGCCAGCAACCAGCACTGGGATTCACTCTTAAAAGCCTGGCTGGCTGTGTTTCCAAAATGCCTTGCAGTACAACAAACCCCTTGCTCATCCGACCTCACTGAAACTGTTCTTAATGAGCAGAGGGGATGGTGGGGCATTGCAGGGGTGGCCACGTTTCCCAGCATGGGAGGCAGCTCGGGAGCCAGGCTGACATGACTCCAATGGGTGATGCCTTCCTCGGTGCCATTATTCAGGAACGAAACCTGTCTCCTCATTCTGAGAGAGTTTTCTATCTGAAAGTCAACACTTTTCCTTAACAGAAATACATTTCTTCCCCCTTCTCTCTCCATCTCCCCATCTTCCACAGAGATAAACAATTACTTTTTCCCCAGCGGAGCAAAAACATTCTTCAAATGATTATTAGAGAGCTTCACCCTCACTTGGCTGGTGAGCTCAGCTGTGCACACTCTGTCTGTGAGTCAGTTCCCCACAAACTGGACTAGCCATGCTGTGCCATGACTGTGCCTTTGCATCTAGCAAATGGTTTCTAATATGATTATATTTTCAATCTATGGCAGGACTGAACTCAACAGGGCTAAAAGGCTCAAAATAAGATGGATATAATGTCACCTGCAGCAAAACAATAATCTCCACCTTCTTTGAAGCTGACTGTAGCTATTTTTTATTCCTTTAAGTTGTCAGTCTCATGGCTAAATGCTGGCAAAAATTAACTCCCACACTTGGCTTTGCAACAGGAAGGTGACTGCGTCACAGAATGATGTTTCAGGCTTTCATAAGTTTATCTTTGACAAAATGCATCTCTTTAGCGAGAGGAGACATAGGCTTGAAATAAGCAGGGAATGCTAACATCCTATCATGGTGCTTCTAGACTTTTTCAGGATAGAGAGTCCTTTACTCAATGTTTAAAGAAATTACCAAAATCTCCATACGTTTACTACAGAAAAGTGAAAAACTGAACCATGCTAGCAATGGTGAAGCAGCCCTTGGAGAAGAAAGATGTGTGGACTGTGGTTGAATTTGCAGTGCCTTGAATTATCCCAGACTGTATGTCTGGGACTCTTGAGGATTCAACCCGTGGAGAGAGTAACTTTCCTCCAGGTCATGAATGGTTACCAAACAGTAATCTCCGCTGACAAGCTGCAGGTCACCCATGGATGCTCAGCAGGCAATTGCCTGGTCTCATGATGATATAAAGTACAAAGTTTAAGATCCTGCTTTCTTCCCAGCCCGTACTCCTTCCTCCAGGACCTTTCATGTATTTTCTTCCCATGACTTTCCAGGGAAAGCAGCTGCTGTAGCTGCTTCTGGGATGCAAAAGTGCAGGTAGCTGAGTTACAAGGGAAAATGCTCTTCCTTGAGCAATATCACTCACTAATGTGTGGCTAAGCACAGAAATATTTGCTGATTTTTTTTTTTTTTAAGGAGGTAGAGAGGGGTAACAAACAGTAAAACTAATGAGTCAGTTATGTGTTTTCAAAAGGATGGAGAATGAATTATTTGATGGAAAACTGAAAGGCTTGATTGCAGTGTCTGTTGTGAGCCTCTACCAGTTTGGCCATGGTATAATCCATTGACTTTTCTATAACTGTCCTAATTAAGCAATCAGAAGTGAGGGGCAAATTAAACCCAATGTCCACATTTGCAGGCAATTAAAAGCACAGCATTCTGGCTGGTAGAGATGAGCATTTAAATCAGCTGATTTAACAACAATTAAATAAAACCTTGCTAACTTGTACAATAAAGAAATCAACAGAAAGATCAGGATAAAATACCTGGAATTGCCAAAGAGAAATAGAGAAGTGGAAATTAATGACAATTACAAAAAAAACCCTAAAACCAAGAAACAATGGTTTTCACAGAAAAGAGCCTTGTAGGACAACTATTCCACAGTAAGTAGAGGAAAGCAAAACTTATGAAGACATTAATCAAGGTACAAGTGAAAAGAAAATGAGATGCTTTGGGGCACAGAGATGACAGGAAGCATATCTGTGGCAATAAGGAATGATGGAAATCATACAGAGGGAAATAAAACAAAGGATACATGAGGACAGGATGCAAAAGCTGCAGAACACCTATTCTGACAATATAGTCTTTTGCTCTCGCTAAAAGAGAAAATCAATAAACTCTGTGTAGGAAGAAAAGCTTATTAAATGATTGAGTGTCCAACTGGATATTCCTTTGGCAAACACAGTGCTTTGTGCGATAGATGGACACCAGGGTCAAGAGGTTGTTCACTGAAGTGATCTGGCTTCATAAAATCTAGATTTGCAAACAGCTGGGGTGGCAGAGCCCCTCTGAGGTTACTGCTGTTGGGTGATTTCTGTTCACTGCAACACCGCGCGCTCATTTACAGAGCAGTGAAAAGGTTTCAATTGCGGGAGAAATGGGAGACACTCTTGCAGCTCTAGCCTGGGGTAAGCTGGATCTGAGCATGCCTGTGACCAGCCATGCTGCAGTGCCTGCCCTGGGAGCAGTGAGGGCTGGTGGCTGCAGTGGTCTGCTCTGGGTCACCAGCACCGGTGGCTCACTCCCTCACCCTGCTCATGACACAGAGCCTGGCAGTACAAGTGGGATGAAACTATAACACCATAATTCTTTGTGTGAAGAAATGTCCTAGCCCATCATCAGCAAAGGACTCATGAACCCTGGAGTCATAAGGGTTTGGGTTAGAAGGGACCTTCAAAGATCATCTAGTCCAACCCCGCCACCATGGGCAGGGACATCTTTCACTACATCAGGTTGCTGAAGGTCACCCTTCATTTGGCACATACCAAAGCAACAATAAAATCCCTTCTTCAAAGAGACCCTGTGTTTCTCCTCCTGTCAGGCAGCAAGTTGTAGCTTGATTCAGTTTTTGCTCTCCCTGTTGGCTATGTTACTGGCAGGTCCCTGGTCCCATCAGCATCAGCCCATTGCTTCCCTATGCTCCCTGCCCCATCACCTCCCCAGGGCTTCCCCATGGGTCAGTGACTTCTCCTCTCCCAACTCGGTGTTACTGACCCCTTTTTGCAAGAGCTCACTTGCTCACCTGAGAGCAGTGGGCTGTAAGACTTTGGGAATGTGCATTTCATCCATAACCATGCAGCTGAGCTGACAAGCTTATTTTTTTCTTTTGGAGGGGAAATGGGCATGCTCTGCCTCTCAGGGGCAAGACTGAGATGCTGGATGCTCATTTTAGACTGGTGGGGAAGCAGCCTTTGAGGGCAGGCCCTCAGTGTCTGTAACTCCCCAGATCCCAAATGCCGTAAGCTTACTGCTGTGGATTGGGATCTACCCAATTTGACTTTGATGAGCAAAATGTTCTTCTGCTTTTTTTTTAGAGTTTTGGGTTGGAGAAAGCACAAAGTGTTTTGTTTTTTTTTATTTTCCTGGAGTACGAAGTGTTGGGTCAGGCTTATGAACACTTGGGGCTACTTCTGCTTCACTTCAGTCTGAGGAATGACAGGGGATCAAAATATGCATTGGCCCTTTGGTTATTAAAAATTTATTTAGAGATGTTTTCTCCTTCCCAAATTAGTGCCAAGAAAATCTTGTTGTTTGTTGCGTGCAAATTGTAGAGAATTTTTACGTTCCAGCACATTTTCTCCTGAATGCTGACAGATAAGAAGAAAATCAAAATGATTATGTACATTAATAATAGAACACACACATAAAGATAACCTTGAGGTGTCTAAACTTTATGCATATTCCTCTAAATTGCTGTTAGCTTTTGTATGTGAATGGATTAAAAACAAGAAAAAAATTGTGAACCAAATTTAAATCTTTTTGTCTAAAAAAGAAAAATCATTTGTATCAATAAGTCAATCATTTGTAAGCAGTCTTTATTTCCACCATCAAAAATAATCTTTCTATCTGCAAGGAATGCATTTCTAAGCTTAAATAGTTGATGCTATTCAAATTATTTAGAGCTTCGCAAAACTCTCTTTCTTCCTTAAGTCATAAATTATTTGTTTTTCTAATAGAAAGTAAAGCTTGATTTTATTTTACTGTGCTCACACAGCATCATCCCCTTGATATTATGTTTATTTAGAAAGAGAAATGGAAGTTTTTCTTTTGTTTCTTCTGGAAAAAAATATATTTGGGGAAAAGAGAAAATCAACAATGCTTATACCAGGGTTGGCAGGAGTCCCAACAGGGAAAATATATCTCCACTTACCATTTTTTCATTTCTTCTGTATTTTTAGTTGTGTCTAGAAGCAATGCTATCTATCTATGTGTGTACAACGCACTTGTTGAACCGTGAAAACCAGTGAAAAGCAGGAAGGTCGGCGGTGGGCTGTCTCCTATGTCAGCCAGCCTGGCTGACGTCTGCTGTGTGATTTAATGATCTGCTTGCTCAAGTACCAAATTTCTTTGGGAGCATTCAACCATTTGGAGCTTTCTACAAGAGTCGCATACTGAGAAAACACATCACATGCAGTGGAGTGGCTGGGAACCTTGCTTGGGGGAACCTGTCAAAACCAAAGTTGGGAACATAAGTACCAGATGTGGTTTGAGAAACTTATTTTCCAAATTTAGTTACGTAATGAAGATGTACAAAATTTACCCACAAGTTACTCAGATGCCAGAACCTTTCAAATTATTTGCCTACTGACACAGGTTAAATCAATTAGGGCTATACTAAATCCCCTTAGTTAGTAGGTCAGATATATCACTGGGGCAATTTCTCTGGAATTCGATTAATGTGATGCCAGGGAGGAAGTTTGCCTTGTAAGGTTATGAGAGGCTTAACTGTTCAGCTGCTATTTGGTCTAGTTATAGATATGGAATACTTAGTAAATGGCACAATACAGAAATTGTATTGGGGCGCTCAGGGACTAAAAAGGGCGAGAGTCTGGTTTTAATGAAATCAGTGCAATCACACAGATGGATCTGGTCTGGTCTCAGCCTGGTGTAGTTGCTGCCAGCTACGCAGAGCAATGGTGTACAGTAAGTCAGTGGAGAAAGAAGTTCTTCAGACATTTTCTCTGCAGCAATACTGTATGAAAATAGTTTGAGCTATCACTTCCAGAATGACAGATTAATCTAATTTTGGGGGAAAAGCAGAACTGACACTGATGGATGAACAGGCTGCAGGAGGGGCTGAGAGCAGGGTGTTAATCCTATTGCTGCATCCGAACTGAGAGAGGACCTCATCCTCTAGCACTGATGACTCAGCAGAGCGCAGATATTAAAGGAAAGGTCCTGTTCTGTCTACTTAAAAAATTGGCTCTGGGAATTTAGTTTGTATGAGGGATGCAGGATCGAGCCCTCAGTTATGGCTGCAAGGTGTTACGAGCTCCCCTGCCCCCGAGAAAAACCTCACAGCAAACAGGGATCCTCAGACGAAGCACTGCATTTCTCATTTGAAGAACTGTCATTTGAAATCATTCATTTTTCAATTTTCTTTGTAACAGTATATTATCAGATGTATTTGATGCCTAATTTAACTTCATTTCCATGTGTCATTGTGTTTATGAAATGTCTTTGTCTTTCAGTGAGGCAGATGCAACCACAAAATCTTGCTCTTTGGCTTAATTTCCAACTACTTGTCACATTTGTTTTTCTAAATCCAGGCTAGCCTGCTAAGCATACTTTTAATACTTTACAGTTTTCAATGCCTACTGCCCTTGCTCAAAAGACTATCTTCTTTGGCTCATTGGGAGGCCTGCGAGGAAAAGTCTCTGAAAACTGCCAAGGTCAAGAGGAATTTCAGATTAAGGTTTATGTTGTGCTGTTATTTAAGTAAACAAAGGTAAATTCCAGCAGGAGGGATGAATTTAGACCACATGCAATGTGTATTTAATGCAGTGAGGTAAAGCTGGAATGGAAATCTTCTGTTCCCACTGTCAGGAGGGACTGAGCAGGAGCGATGCGAGAGGATGTGAAGGAAGATTTACCAGATGGTGCTGGGAAGGGTAAAAAACCAGCAGAGACAGCAGAAAAAGCCCTGGTAGCAGTGACTGCTGCAGCATACTGAGCATTCACACAACCTGCCAGAGCAGGTCATCCTGGGGCCCGGGGCTATGCCACCACCAGTAGATGAAAACATGCCACGGCCTCCTCTCTAGTCCTGAGGGCAAGCGGCACAGCATGGTGTGCATCCGTCCTTGCCTCCCCAGCCCTGCCTCCCTCCAATCCCCTCCATCCAAAATGACCTTCTCCCTAATGCCTAGCAGCTCTGGGCCATGTTATCTCCCAAACCATGTCCCAGACATTACTATCCAGAATGAGTCAAAACTGGGCCAAGGAATGCATCAACAGTATGGTAACAGCCTGGACAACCGAGGACAGTGCTTCAGCCCTTGTTCATGTACAGTTTATTAATACAGTTGTAGCCAGGAAGCCCAAACTAGCTGTGGAAGAAGCTGTGTTTGCCTTTCTCTGATGGATGAGTTGAATGCTTTCATATTTCAGTTTTATTTACACTGGGAGGAAAGTTGCAGTGTTCATTAACTGTTTAAAAACCAGTAATCTAATCAAAACCAACACTCCAGGCCCCTTTAAAAGCCAGTGGATGAAAACAGGTATATCCAGATGGTAGTTCATCCCCAGACCGCTGTGGATGTCTCGTATCCACTTGGGAATCTCAAATGGCAATTGGCACTTAAAAATGGGCACCTGATGTGTATCCCATGAAGGACAAGCTGACTCTGCACTCTGTTCTCCATTGACAAGTACGCACTAGATCTCCCTCAATACACGAGCTTAGGTACCTCACATGTGTAGACATCTACATACAGGTGTCGTTTTCTGGATCTGAATCCCACATGAACTGTGCTAGTGACTGTGTTGTCATTGGCCATGCCATTGCAGAAGAGACATACTGGGCATACAAGGCAAACCCAAATGAAGATATGTCTACGTTGCAGCTATCTCGTAATGTGATTGCAGCTTGTAATCAAGGATAAACGAGGATAGCTGTGGCCTATCCTCTATCTTGTGAGACTTATAGCAGTGGCAGGTGCAATGATGTAGGTGTCATTCACCAGTATTATCTGGCATCCAGATGCATTTATTTATGGATACATTTAGCCTATGCTACTGCTTCTCCATTGCTGCGCCTGCACAAACTACAAACAAGCCTGACACTAGCTCTGGCCCTTCTGCGTGGAGTTTGCTTGCATCTCTGAATTGCAGTGGAAATTAAGTCCCCAGACTGGGCTGAAGAACTGGGCTCTAACCATAATGGAGATCTTGTGATCGTGAAACTTGGTATGTCTGCTCAGGTCAAACAGGGAGAGAAGCAGAGCTGGCCCTTCTGGATGTGTGAAGTGTTGGCCAAGAGACATACGGTTATAATCAGCTCACTTGTGTGGTGTGTTTGAAACCAATGTATGGGCTCCATATCTGTATCATGTCAGGTACTGCTGTCTGAGCCTTGCCTGAACTTAGGGGGGATGTGCTTTAGCCGCTGTGAGAAAAATACAGGAGTGTCTTCTGAAGTTTATTAAAATGTGATTGAACTGTGAGAAATGAAGAGGAAAAAGGAACAGCTTCTTGAACAGAGCAGCCCTGCTATTCAGGAAAGTAAAAGTAAAGCCCAGAATGGAGTGGGAGATATATACAGGGAGACACCGATACAGATATTTTAAAATAACCATATGGAATGAATGGGGAGTGAAACTGCAAAATGAACTGTAAACAGAAAAAATTTACATCAAGCTGAACAAAACCAGGGAAGTTAGACTTACTATCTTTATCTTGTGTGAAGGTTTTATTGTGCCTTCAGGATAAAAAGGAGATTGAAAGGGTTATATATCTCATGAAACACATCTGCTGAGCGTCTAATGGTTATGCTGCAGGTAGAAGACATTGCTTATCAAAGCCTAATAATGTTCTCGCTTTCACATATAAAGAGGAACCGTAAAGTCTGGGAGTGGGATTCCCCAAAGCAGGCTCATGCCAGAAAAATATCTACTCATTCACTGCTGGCAGGGCTGGGAGCCTACAACTAATTCTGCATCAATTAGGCTACTGATCTGGTGTTAATCTATACAGAAATCCTGTGGGCGCATTAATATCCCTTAGTGCTTAGGCAGGAATAAAGCAAGATACAGACAAACCCAATAAATTATTGTTTTCTATGCATTGTCTATGCTAGTGATCATAATGAGACTGTTGCAATGTTCCTTGGCAAGGTTTGGGATAAATGAACCGGTCACATTCCCTTTCACTGTGGAAATGTCCCAGGGCTTAGAATGTTCTCAGGTGAGTTCAGTGCTTACAGAAAATGTTACACTGACAGCCAATGACCAAAGACAAATTAAGTCTTTGTTTCCAAAGAGCAGAAGCATGCCCGGTAGAAACAGATTTCTCTGCAATTTCCCACAAATAGGCTGCCAGATGTTCTCTGGAAAATGGGATTTCCTGTGCGAGACTCAGCTCCCATGCCTCTTGTTAATAGCAGAAGGGACGTTCTCGTGGACATCCTCCTCAGTGGAGCAAGGTGGCATCCGTGCTCCTCACCATAGGGCACCCAGACGCTGCACGACAGAGAGGATGGAGGTGCATACCTGTGCTGATGCTCTGCACCTGGATGATGGCCTCCAGCATCTTCCCCAGTAAGCCTGATGGCATCAGAGCTGCCACTGACACCATAGCCCAGCCTTGTCTCTGTCTTCCCCATCTTCCCTGGTGGCACCGAACCCCACATGCTGCCTGTTTTCTGTCCAGATCTCTTGGTATAGCCCTGCTCTGTAATTTCCCTGCTCTCTGTACACATTTGCAAACATCCTATTTGGTTCAAGTCCGTGACAGATAGGGCTGGATTCAATCCAGTGAATCAGCAGCTTGACTTGCCATTAATGACATGTTTTTTCCAAGTTCTGAAGACACCAGCACCAGATCTTAGTTATAAATCTTTTGCTATAGAGCAACCATGCCAGGAGGTGTTACAAAATTCTGCTCCAGGTACATGGAGCACAAAATGGTTCTTTTTAATATTTACCTGTGATGTTCCATGTTCCCATTCATCTGAGAGTAAAACAGCACCAAAGTGTTTCTCATAGGACCCAATGGGGTATCATACCATGTATTTGGCAGGTTTGCCTGCTACCCCTCGATGGCTTTTTGTCAGACACTTGCCTCAGTGGGTTTCAAAATATTTTAATTGATTCAAATACATTCACAACATTTCTGTAATGGTTTTAAATTGTGTAATTAGTGTAAAGACATACAATCACGTAATTAGGCTGTGTAATTACAATGTGTAATAATATTGTAGTGCTGTTATACACATCCTTTTTAAACACAGAGGGAAAAAAAGCATGCATATAACTCCAAAACCATAACTGTGAGTCCCAGAGTGTCTGTAAATATTTCCTTACATATATTCCAGTTTTCCTTGTGCAGTCATGGAAGTTTAAATGCGGGAATATATGCTATTGTAAGGCTGCCAGCAAGACACCAACTATTTTTGGAAATCAACTCCATTAAATTGTGTCATGCCAACATGAAATGGTTGTGCTCAGGTGGGGGATGTCTAAAGACAGATATTGAGGAAAGATGAGGGGCTTTAGCTGAAGATGTGATTATAAAGCACACTTAATTCCTGTGTGGGTGCCCCCACTGCAAAGGATAATGGTGCTTTTATCACATGGCCTAACTCTCCTTTTCTTATGGTGGAAATGGATGCTGGCCTGATCCAGCTCTCCTTGAGGTCAGTGAAAAAGCTCCCTGTGGCTTCAGCAGGGTAGGCATGTGAGCAGGGAGTGTGATCCCTGCGAGGCTAATCCCACTCCCTGAAAGGCTTTATGGCTTCTGGTACCCAAGGGAAATTGGTGCCTTCTTCAGTTCCCCCCAGCCCTGTGCTGGTAAAGTCAGACTTAGTTTCAGGGGTGTAAGGCACTTGGATTCACCTACTTTTCTGAGACAGGGCAATGTGTCTCAAAAAAACAGAGTTTGTTGCTGTTAAGTTTCATTAGCTCCCAAGTGGATCAGACAATCTATTCCATGACGCTGAAAAGTGCTTTACAATTCACAAAATTAAAGTACAATGGGATTAATAGTTAGTAATTACTGACTCACTGTGAGTAGTTCAGGTGAATGTCTCCAGCGTTCATCTACATTTTACTCATTTTAAGAAGAGGATGGTAAATCCCCAAACCAGGCAGGTGTTGCAAGTTTGCATATGAGATACCCCTCACCCCCCAGCTGTGAAAACTACCGTATCTGTCACTGGTTTTGTACAGAATTAATGAACAGTTTACAAAATGTATCACATCCTCGATAGCTGATGGACATGTTAATAAGGCCTTATTTAGATTTTGCAGAAGCATGACCCAGTTTCATTCACACGTTGGCACTGCACTTAACCATGGTGGATACAGTGTTTAATGCAAACAGTTGCCAATGCTGGAAGGCCTCTGTGCAGTTACCTGAGTGGAAAATCCCTCCTAACGGTGCTGCAGATGAAATTGCACAGCTGGCTAATACCTCCTTTGCGAAATGTACAGATCATGTACAGATGTGTACAGATCAGACTTCAGGATGCGACAGTCTTTCCATAGGGTCTGAGATACTTTTAACGTCAGCAGGCAGCCACATCAGCCTAACAGCTTGTTGCCGCCAAGAGGTTTGGCTCTCCCCGCTGAACCTGCAGACCATGTGTTGTGCAACAGCAGTCCGTGTGCTGCTGGAGCTTGTGGAGTATTTCTGTGAGCTGATCTAATCACTAACACAACAGGAATGTATTCACTTTTTTTGCTCTGTGAGCTCCAACATGCAGCCCAGCAGCCACGAGGCAGGAGGATGGAGCCTGCACCTGGGGGCCAAGGTTTGAGGTGGGGAAGGCAACTGGACCTGCTTCATTTGGTGGTGATGAGCTGTTGGATCAGCTCCTATACAATACACATCATTAGTAAGAGCATCCAGGAGCCAAAGCACCCTCCTCTGCCACAACACATTCATTGCTAATGGAGACTATATATTCTAATGGAGACTAAAAGTGTGTATACAAAAGGTAGACTTAAAATCTAATATTCTTATTTTAGTTCACTTACTAGAATCAAAATCTTACTTTTATGCTGCTACTGTGTAAGGAAAAAGCTGCTTCTCCTCTCCCCAAAGTGAAAATAAAAGTGGTGCAGACGAAAAGCCACACTGCCAAACCAATTAATACTTTTTTGTTACTTAAGAAGATGTGGATAGAATGGTACATATTAAAATGCTCTTTCAGGCTCTTAAAGCTTGAGTTTTCCAGTGCTACTAAAATGTTAGCCCTGGAGACAGCCTGCAGTGAAATCCAGGTAAATACATTAAGAGGGAACTCTATTAGCAAGAGATGCGTGTCCAACCGCCAACAGAGCATGAGAACCACCAAGACTGGAGGCACTTCCTGATGGACATGGCAGCATTTTGTTTAGAACATGCCTTAAAATTGTCAGTTCACCTCCTTTATTGTGACAGCCTCATAATCATGGAAGGACCTATCTGCTGAAGACAGAGCTGGCTTTTCCAGCTCCTGGCCGAAGTGGTTTGGATAGTACCGGGGCAATGGTAGGTGTTGGTGCATGACAGCACATTGCAACTCCATCCCTAACTGGTCTGGGGGCAGAAATGGCTGCTTGTGGAGAAGCCCACTAATTTCTTTGCCTGACAAACTGACCTCTCACTGTCTTGGACCAAACACCTGCTGGAAAACTGCATGGAAACCACTCTATATTCAACTGAGAGAGTGGGGAAAACTTCTCTGAGCAAATGTTTTGTTCATTGAATTTAGCTCCATGATTTCTGCTTGTGATTTCTGTGGTAGTGGGGTTTGATTTCCACATGTTTGCTGTTTGCAGCTCAACCTGCTTTTTCTGCTTCTGCTATTCTGAGCCACTCCATCTTCTGCTCACTACTCTTTGTTCTGGGAGGAAGGTTCCTAACTTCATGTGGCATGTTTCATTTCCTCTTGATCAAATATCTGAAACTTTTGGAGAAAGGAGAAAAAAAATCAA
Source organism: Morus bassanus (assembly GCA_031468815.1). Taxonomy (NCBI): domain Eukaryota; kingdom Metazoa; phylum Chordata; class Aves; order Suliformes; family Sulidae; genus Morus; species Morus bassanus. The sequence continues at coordinate 70,409,274 of CM062571.1, forward strand.
AGATTTCTAACTAACGAGGTGAAGCCACACAGAGAAAACCTCTGCGTGACATGCAACTTTTTTGGTTGGACGTTCTCTTTCTTGGAATTTGTTGTGAGTTAGCCGATCGCTGATCTGAATGCTTGTAGCAAACAAAGACTGAGATATCAAAGCAACTGCATAAGTCTTATTTGTGTGTATCTTGGTGAATGCTTCTTACTGCCGATCTCCAGCAGCTCAGCCAGAGCATTGCTACAGCAGCTGAAGTTTCTTATGGCAATCACTCAACGTGCATGGGTCTTACTGAACCCTCTGATCAATGAGACACAGAGTTTTTCCTCTATACAGTACAGATTCGTGGGTTGCTGCTTGCATAAGTGAAAAAGCAAAAGCCCTGAGCCAACCAGAGTGCAGAGGAGCCTGCGCATTTATGAGAGTATGGCATTAATGAGAGCAGCGCTCAGCCTCGGCTGGATCCCGCCTGGCAGCCGGGAGCGTGCCAGCCGCCTGCCAAGCTGCGCAGCACCGTGAGGAGCAGGTGTCACCTTGTCCCCCCCGCACTGCTGTCCTCCCATCACATCCTGCCCTGTTAGCTCTATATAGACACACCTCACTCCCTGCTTTTGCCGAAGAAACACAGTTCGCTTTGGGATGTAGAGCTGCACCATGCAGACACAACAGCTGCAGTGCCACTTGCCCTCGTCCCTCTGAGCAGGATGAGATTTGTGCCATTCCCTCTTTGGCTCTCCCTTATGCTAGTTGAACAAAACAGCACCTCCTTTCAACTTTCTGTGTTTGACAAATGTTTCATTAGAGTTATTTTTAGCAAATTGTTTTTTACAGTAATATGCACTTTCATCATATCTTCCTCATGAGAAACTCCAACCGTTTCAGAAGTGTTAATTGAAAAATCCTTACAGAAGATGCTGGAGGCAAGCAAATAGTGCTGGAGCCTCAGGACAAACTGAGGCATGGAGCAGTTACGTGCTTTGCCCAAAGTCATACAGAATTGGAAATAGTTTTTCAACTGCCCACTCCTCTGCTCTGGCCTCAAGGCAAGGACTGATTCCAGCCTCCTCCTGTTCTGCTTTTTGGGTGCTTTTCAGCAAAAATACAGTGTTCATTTTGAATACAGGCAAACTGTAGTTATTCCGGCACTGAATTACTTCTCCCTTTCCTGCACCTAAGTGTATTGCTTTTGATCACAGAGGGCTAGACAAGCTCTTGACAAGGCAGACTGAGCAGTGATGCCGGGGGATACGGTGTTTGTTCATCACACAAAATGACACAACTCAGAGGACCCCATGCAGCTGCCTGCTTCTGAAAGTGGGGACGCAGCCACGGCAGGGGGTTAATTCTCCACTCAAGCCCATAAATCTTGCATGCCAACATGGTTTCTTAGCTCAGCCAGTACTGCAATAACGCAGCTATGAGGCTGTGAAGACCTGAGCCAGGCTCTGCCCTCTGTCTGCGTGGGCTGCTGTGAGCTTATGGGATCTGTGCACCATGCTCCGTTAGGTGATACACACATGGCCAAAGACAAAAATATCCAAAATGTTTCTTTCCAGATGGAAACAGCATCTCAGCAACATCCAGAGGAGGGAAACGACACACAGAAATTGAAATGCAGAAACCAAACCAGCAACTCAAAGCACATTCACTTGGCATAAAGTGCTGTGTGGATAGTAGCTGAGTCCTAAACCCAATATGGCTGTGTCAGCTCAACGTTGTGCTGAGGCATGTTGCTTCCAGGCTCAGTGCTGCTATGGAGCCATGCTGCTGCAGCTGCCTCCAGGCCTGGAGCAAGCAGCATCTCTCAAGGGCCAGCATCTCCAAAACCCACCATGTCACTGCAGTGCTGCCGCCACCTCCTTCCCTCCCAAGCTCAGGGAGGCATGTGCATGGAGGAATATGCTGCCGTAGGCTAAGTTTAGATGTACCTAACACTCCTAAAACTGTCTCAGCATGTGAAGTAATTGAATGAAGAAGATTTTTCCATTGGGTACCAACAACTTTGCATTCTGCCCATCTTTTTTTTAGATGCTTTGAACCAGGAGTTCTTGTCTCACTCCAGGTTGATCTCTAGGTATAGTCAGCTGGACAGAGGACAATGAGGTTTTTGTTTCAGGAGAAAAAAAACTGTCCTCACAGCTTTGTTAGAACAAAGATTACAGGCCTGATTCAGACCTTCCTCACACTGCTGTGAGGGTTGAAGTAGTTTGTGGCAGCCACAGCAGAAATCAGGTGATGGAGGTTTATCCTGGACACCCACTATGCTGGTGAAACCCACTCATGCACCATGCTGTCTGTGGGTTCAGCCTAAAAGGTGACTGAAGCCTGGATGGAGCTGCCGGACACAGCACACCCTGGTGCAGTGCCGGCAAGGCTGCATGCTAAAGGCACTTGCTTTTATCTCACATTTTCCTCAGCCATAACAAGAGAAATGCTGCATCTTCAAAATGCTGAATTTCCTACACCGCTCTTCTCTATCTTTTTCTCTTTAAAGGAAACTGCTGCAAAGTGTTGATTGACAGTATTTGTGAATATAGCTTTTTGCTTATCTACAAACTACTTATTCTGTGGGCACTGCTTGCCTACTGCTCATTAGAAATACTTAATATCTATTTTTTGGAAGCTAAAAGAAGTTCCCCAGGCACGGCCCATGGCCCATTTAGTTTGTCAGCTGCAGCAAACATCATGGCTTCAATCAGTATTCTGGACTTCATCTCACGAACCTGGTAGTGTAAGCTCTGGTAGCATTTGGCACATTTGAATTGTGATGCGTAGATGAGAATTGATTATTTTGTGTGTGCCGACCTTCAGAAAAGTTTCTTACAGCAGCTGCTGAAATGATAGTATCTCCTAGGAAGATTACCATTGGCAGAGGCAGGTCAGTTGGTTCTACCTTGTTTATCTTTGGCTGAACAAGGGAACAAATTCCCCAAAGCACATCCTGAGATCTTATCATCCAGAACTTAATAGGCAGTGCTGGTTCCCTGGCACGTTTTGTGAGCTGCTCCCACAGCAAAGCTCTGAGTGAAAGATACTGGCTGTGTCTGTGTTGCAAATATTTTTAAGTATAACTGTTAGGTAAATGATCAATTTTTTCAGTTCAATGGCTGAAGCAAGCAGTGGAAGAAGTAGTTTGGGGCTGAACTGAAACAGAATTTTTACAGTTTCTTTTGAAAAATGGGGTTCCCACTACTTCCTATTGTATTGTTTTCTTTAAAGTTAAACCGAAATGTTTCATTAAATACTTTGTGAGTTATTTAGCTACTTGAATAACCTTTTTATTGGTCAGTTTTAAATGAGCCTAATGTTGCATGAGTGGTACAAGGAATCGGTGAAGGCTGGCTTTCAATGAACAGCACGTGTCCTCCTTCTCCCACACTGCCAGAGTACAACAACCCAGCTCCTTTGCCATGGCCCCATGACACCTCCATAGCAACACCTTGTTTCCTCTTACACCCATGCACCTTCTGTCTATGATACCCATCTTTCTCATGTCCTCAAATCCTTCACTACTACTTCCAGCTCCCTTCACACTCTGGACCTTCCCATGTGCCCCAAATGTCTCTTACAGCCTCTCTCCTACAGGACTTTTGGCTTCATCCCACTTTCCCTACATCCTATATGTATAGATACACACACACATATATACATACAGAAATACTTGCAATGTTCCCCATGTACTCTACCTAACTTTATTTAGCATGACAGATGATCAAGAAACAGCAGGCAGTGCAGCACATCTGAAATGAGATTTGTGCCGACTTGGTCAGCCAAGTGCTGTTAAGTGCTGAATCTCCTGACTTTCCCTTAGTGGGATCACTAGATAACGCCCTCATTTTTATCCAGCCATTGATCTTCAGAAGACTTCTGGGAGTTCAATATTTTTAAGATGTTAGCCTGTTAAATTTTATTGAAATTGGACAATGGGTTTAAAAGTTATTAGGGAGGGGGACTGATAAACAGGTGGGCAGATAAGTAGTGTAATTTCATAAGGAAATTATTTTGATGGGAAAAATAAGAAATTTTTGCCTTCCGATATCAAAATGAAATGTACTGGCATAAAAAGAAATCCAACTAAAGCAAAGCATTAAATTCAACAGCTGTCCATTAAAAGGCTTTGTTTCTTTAAATACTATTGCTCACTGAAATTGCGGTTTGTCAAAACAGGCTCCCTAATTGGCTTTGTGTTGGTTTGAGATCTAGCGGGTACACATCATTCCACCAGAAGTCATGGTGACGTTGTTGAAACTAAAGTCAAATTTCTGAATATATTGACTGTTGTTGAAAAAGTCCTTCTGTTTCTCAGAGGACAGGGAAATATAACAATCAGAAATGTAATCCCTGCTACCAGTTCTGAAAGTATGTGAATTTAACTCCAGAACTTGGACATGTTGCAAATCTAAATAGGGAACTACAGTTCCTTCGCTTGTGTTTTCCTAATGTGTAGTCCAGTGTGCAATTGTATGATCTGCCACTGTAGTGCCAAGACTGTTTTGCCTGTCATCATCTTTTTAAAAGCAACAATATTACTGCAGCCCTGGCAGGATGGGAGGGTCAGCCATTCATTGGTATAAGGCACAAATTCTTTCTTTAAATGAGAATGCAAGTTAAAAATCAGATTATCCAAATGGGAGAGCAGAGCACAGAAGGAGGACTATTTTTATCTTAAATACCTCATTATGTTCATTGGGAATTGGGAGCTAATCTGTCACTAGAAAATGGCAGACAAAGCAAAATCATAATCACTGGAGACTAAATTTCTTGAAAAGTTAGAGAAAGAAGTGTCAAATACTAGGTTAATTCACTTTACTAATTCAATAGGATTCAAATGCTGAGGTAGAGTGGGAATGAAAAGAGACTGCTCTACTTTCCAAGGCAGACACAAACCATTGAAAGTTGACCTTTGGCTCTACCACATAGCCCTGCCAAAACACATCAGCTCTCTCCTACATATGCACACTGCACCCATCTCCATCACGTACCCAATCTGCAAGGACAGTCCTGTCAGGAGTAAGCAATTACCGTTCTTCAGAAGAGACCTCACTTTTTGGGTGCATGATGTTCAATACTGACAATCTGATTTTCAGAGATTTGAGAGGCATGTCTAGGTAAATTCCAGTTCTGGAAATAAGTATTAGATAGCTACAGTTAGGAGTCCAGTGATGAACACGTCCAAAGGTAGTTATGTTCTCCATTCATTTCTGAGTCTTCCTAGTTAGAATGTTTGTTAGTACAGGGTTAAGATATATGTAGTTTTTTGTTATTGGCATCTGTCTACTATCAGTTGAGCAGAAACCAACCTTTTTTACATACTTCAGCCATCAGTCATCTTCCAGATTCAATTTTTGGTCAATTTTCATCAAATATGTGCTATACTTGAGTCAATGATCTAGAAATGTAAAGTACCAAGGACCTCAAACTGTCAAAGCTAGCCAGTTCACAAATTCTACTCTTATAAAAAAGGCACAAAACATTAACTAGGCTGGACAAGTGATGAATTGCTGCATTCTTTTTCTGTTAAAAAATGGAATTGGTCAATGCAGTGGGCTTTGATCTGAGTGACAGATATAACAGCCCACGTATACTTATTATATGATAACATTCACCTCCTCTTCCCAACCAGGCTAAGAATGACAATACCATTTATAATGCTTTTACTGATAGAGTTTAGAAAGTAATACTAGATATACATTTAAAAAAATAGAAAAATTCCCTGTCACTTTTATTTTTTGTCTGCTTAAATGATGATATAATCTTTTTTCTATAATTATGAAAATATATATTGAGAAAACACCTAGTCTTGGGATTATGAAAGTTCAAGGTCTGAAATAAAAATGAAATAAAGTGATTTGCTAAGCAAATAGGATACAAATATATGCTCTATGAAAAGAGAGGCGAGAAAGACAGGGAAAAGAAAGAAGAAAGGAGAACCAAGGTGGAACTAAGGGACAGCCCAGGAAACCTGACCAGAAAAGAAAATGGAACATTTAATATTATTTATGATAAATGCCTAGTTTGAAAGAGATTACACTTTTTCTCTCTGCAACTTTTTCAGTGAGGGCCTTAATTTATTCCAGAAGACAACTTAACTATAGGTCTAGACAAACATAGGCTGATAACTGTGAGTCCTGCATGTTCCTGATACTCATACATGTACAAATATATATGCTTCAAGGCTTGTAAGACCACACTACAGAAGGCATTCTGTGAACTGATAAGCACAGAATCTGAGAGGATGGCACCATTGAAAGTATGTGTGCTCACATTCATAGGCATAAAGTAAGGATTTGGGTGGAAAGAGGAAAAATACAAAGATGCCACCAACCCTTTCAGGTGAACCAACAGGACCCAAACTGTTGGTTGTTCTGTTTTCCTGCTGGACCTCACAGCACCAGGAACTTCCCTTCCTGGACTTGTCTTCATGTTTCTTCACTAAGTCAGATCTAGTCTTTGCCCAGAAACACGGAGAATTGGTCCCTCCCAAAGTGGACACCCTGTGAGAGCCAGAAACTCAAGCAGTAGCCTTTGGACTTCCTCTTTGCACCCAGCTCCAGCTTCTGCAGAAGTTCCCAGGTTGTTATTTCAAAAACACTTTCCATAGTACAGAGGACAAAGGTCAGTATTACCCTATCCACAAAAGTTTGAGACTGATGTTGGGTGAGCATATACTCTGTATCTATCTGCAAGGACATTAACTCCACTGAAAAGCAATGGATGGGCTTCAGCTGGACTTAGGGAAGAAGGTGACACCTTGGCAAATTTTTTGTGATCAGGATCTGTATAGAAATTATTCTGAAATATGAAATCCTTTCAGTTCATGCCATAGTCCTCAATACTTTGCATTTTTAGAGCATTTTTATACCTATATTTGTGTCTGAGTACAACTTTACTACCTCCAACCTTTCTGAGAACTGCTTGATAGATGAGTAGACACAGCCTCGCATGCCAGCTGCTCACTAGTGTATAAATGATTGATCAGTGTATAAACCTGCTGATCTTCTGGCATCATTGTAAACATACAACTTCTAATAATTTCACAGAGCCCTTTTAGGGATTTATTTAAGATAAACTTGTCAGTCCTATTCAGGAAAATAGTTGGGCTGACGGTTATATGGGAGGATTTATCGTACTTAATAACATGCCATCTTTGCCCATATGGGCTAAGAATTAACATCTACAGAGCGGCAGGGAGCATACTTATAAAACTGAAGCAGAACAATGGAGGGCAGTTTTGCTCTTTAGATAGCTACTCCCTTTGCTTGGAAGTGCTGAGACCACATGTCAGTGAATGCTCAGAGGTTTTCAGCCATCATTTTAAATTCAACAATTAGATGCTGCACGCTGGTTCTGAAAGGGCACAGAAATGCAGCCTTAACACTGATACAAATTTTTATTCTCCCAAGCAAAGTTGCTCCTTAACCATTTGGCATTACTTCTTTCCATGTTGCCAAATCCAGCATTTCCACTGAGGATGCAAGTACTGTGTTTTTGTGGCTGTTCTCCTAAGTACAGCACTTTTATACTTCACCAGCATGGCTTCTGTACCGAATTTCCAATCAACTCTTTGATAAGTTTTCTTCTCCTTAACATTTGAAACACATTGAATGATTTCTAGTACACTTCCACTTTCTCTAGTAGACCAATATTTGTCTCTGTAGGATATATGATGTCTGATCTTTATTGCTTTATCAGAGTTTTATTTGCAAGGGGTCAGCCAGTTGTTATTGTCAGTGTTATGACAGTTCTTCAAAGGAAATGTGAACTTATGTGATATACATCAAACATTAAAAATACCTGAAAAATGTTGTTTGAAACTTTGTGCTCAAGGATTAGTATAAGTAAGATTCATGACCATTTAAAAAGTGTGTGAATTGGTCTAATGGTTTCAATTTACTCCCACCCTCTAAATTCTTACTGATGTTGCAGGATGAAAAAAACCCCCACTGCATAATCATGTCCAACATGCCCAGTGGGAAAACTTTGAGGATTTTAGTTCAATAATCTACTTAAAAATAAAAAGAATAGTAGTAAACATTTTGTATAAAATGAGTCCATTTTAGCTATGCCAATCTAATTTGGTTTCTGAATGTGCTTGTTTTGAAGTAACCACTAAATAACTGAACTATTGTGCTCTGCAGAGATTCCAGATGCATCCATTTTAGCAGGCATTTACATAACACTGCTATTTTTCTCAATTCTTATCCAATGTGCACTTATCTTTCACATATATTATTATGGTAGAAATGTAAAAAGTACAGCTAAACTATTGCCTCTGTGTTCAGGAAGCAAGAAATTATCTACCTTCACAATTCATTGCTGGTAGCAACCCTGGTGGATTTACTCAGTATTTCAAGATGGTTGTCCACCTATTAGACCCTACAGTGGGCTTTCAGGGTCTTCAGCTATACCAGACAGTAGGGAGCATTCACACTGTAAAGATCTACCCTTAATGACTGAACTGTCCAAGTGCAGTGAGAAGTTATGAAACCCTTGGAAGAGTGGGAAAGGAAAGCAAAGTCACAGGGAGGCACAAAGCACCCTGACACTGTTAGTTCAGAGAACAGGACCTATGTTTTTGCGTCTGAATTCAGCGCACATGTAGAAAAGAAAGAAGGTGGCTCCTGGTCTCCTCTTCTTCTTCACATCTTTTCATCTCCTTCTAGTAAGGAGGAAGAGATAGACCTACAACATCCTGATTTTCTCGAGATTGCTGGGACCCAGTGGCAATGTCCATTTTCTCTCTCTCTCAACTGCTGTGGTGAAGAGGATCAAAGAAGTCTTCATGTATGTTACCAAATGGCTGATTCTATAAGCATGGCCTGATGCAAAATGATACGTCAAGGAGCAAGAAACATAGCCACACACTGACAAAGAGCATGTGGAAAGTCAGCTGAACACGAGCTGGAGCGATGCTGGCAGACAGAAGGGCTACTGAGCATCTTGGGTGCAGACAAGGAAATGCTGAGAGAAGTAGAGGAGTAGAAGTTGTAGCACCTCTGGGTATGGCAGAGTCAGAACCACTCCTGGAACAGTGTCCAGCTCTGATTCTACAGTTTACACAGTGCTGATAAACTGGAGGGGATTTGGGCTGTCCTACAGCCTGTGTGATACTGGAGACTAGTTTAAATGATCATGCTGATCAGCCACGGAGTTACACAAAGAGCACTGAGTTTTGTTTTCAGCATGCATATACTAGACAGGAACAATACACTCAGTGATTAGGACAGAATCAGTTGGGAACGTCAGAAGCCAGGAACTTTCTGAGGGAAATAGCATATAGGGACCAGAGGAGCAATGGTCTGTCTTGTGTTAAACGCTGCCACCTAGAAGGGTGCAAATGCTTTGAGACGAAAGAGCATTTTAAGATGAATGACTTTGTGCAATGACATCCTCATGCCAGCTCATTATGATCCTGAAAATTTTTAGATTTACGAAACTAAGGTGAAGGTGGTTCGCAAAATCAAATGTGCTGTGGTGTTGTAAATACATTCAGTCAAACGGGACTGCAACTAAACCTCTATTTTCAGTTTTACCATATCTGTAGAGTACATTTCATGCTAAGTGCTCTTGAAGTAGGTGCATAAAAATATTTCTGACAGCTAGAGTGCTTGCATGCCAAATGCCTGAAAGATTAAACATAATAACATGGACCATGTGCTATGAACGAAAGCATTTATTTCATTTAAAAACATGGATTAAGAAAAAACAATCCTCCAGATACAAGAGATAGGCAAAACCTTGGTAAAATATCTTTGGATTATAATTTCAGTTGTTATCTATTGTGTACCTGAAGTTAGTACACACCTATAGCAATTTTGAGTGCAATATTACTCATGAATATCACATCTCTGTTTCCTCTTCTGCTGCTGTTTTCTGGTACTGTATCAAGTAAAACTGTACAGACATATCAAAGTCAACAGACAAAGATCTTGGCAGTCAAAGGCAGAACCCTAACTTTCAGTTGCAGCAAACTTGGCCCTAGGAGGGTCATCCCAGAGCCAAGGAACTAAAATAGGTGGGTACCCTAGTCTGGGCCTGTCTCAGGGCCAGGCTCCCAGGCATCCAGGGAAAGGTCAGTGGGAACGACAGACTGGAGTCCACAAGCTTGACATTCAGGAGAAGATGAGGGACTCAACAGAAAGTCCAGATCAACTCTGGAAGTGGTCCAGAAATAACAGGAACAGTTTCAAGGTTCTAGAATAAAGCAACGTAATAATGACTGGCTAAATACAGAAAAACTACACTGCCAACAACTTTTACTTGTTACTGTAGTAAGTGGTCTCGGACCTGTAAAAGAAACCAGGAAGAGCCAGATATCTCAAATATCTCATTAAGTATGACTTAAATATAACTTTGGGAAACAAGACTGTTTGCCTTGCTTTCGTTTTGATTTTTTGATAGCTCCTTTATTTTAAAGCTACTGACAACATCCTTTGTTTCTGGTAACACTATGTCCAGTAAAGGAGAGGTTACCTGCATTTTTTTCAGATGTTTTGTTTGCAGATAGAAAATGATCCCGGCTTTATGAAACTGCTGAAGAAGAGTCAAAACAAATTCACAGTGGAAATGAGATAATGAAACTAATAACTTTTTAAATCATGAGAAAGATTTTCAAGAAAATTACTGGAACTTGCTTCAAGACAGAACAATTACAGCTCAGTTCTACAGGCCTCCTCTGTGTGCAGGGACAAGACATTAGGGCTGGTGTGAACATATGGACAGCCCGGGCAGCTCTCTGAAATGGCAGGCTGGACTGGACAACAGAAAAATCCTCATAGATCAGCTGTTCCCAGTCACAGTCCAGATTCTTGGCACAAACCTGCCTTGCTTTTCTTAGTCTACATTAACACTGCGCAAAAACATTCATGCAAGAACAGCTGAGTCATGAGCTCTCCCATTCTCTGCTGTTCCTCCTAAAAACATGGTTTCTATCAGTAGGGAAGAAGGTGTGGATGGTGGTGTATGATAATCTTTGTGTGTGACTAGCCCTACCCAGAATGCAATATGTGCCAGCTACTTCCCTTTTATATATCTCTGTATTGTGAAATATCTCTGATTTTTTGTCCAAGCTTCAAAAAAACATTTCTAATGCAACTACTAGTTATGGTACAGTCAGACTTGTCACTTTCTAGCTCAGTAAATATGGTCTTGCTTGTAACAGGCCATAGGCTTCCTTTTAAGTTAACAACACAGATCTCCAGATCTCTCCAGGCTTTGTATGGACTTGTTTTGACCAGCCCGGAGATTTGTTTTAGTTTGTAACAGCACCTTCTAATGACTTCATCCCCCATTCCCATGCATCATGTCATTCCACTTTGTAATGCTCAACCCCTCTGTGCCTTGCTGTCCTACAGAATTTTTCAGCTGAGCACAGAGCCCATACAACACATTCCTATACTGTTTAGGAAGCTCCCTATACTGTTTAAGAAGCGTTTGTTTGAGGCTGCCTAGCTTTTTGCTACCAGCATGCCTTTAAATCCCCATACTTGGTCCCTCGTATCATGAGCTCATTAAAGGTTATCAGAAGTAGTCAACATGGATTCACCAAGGGAATATCATGCTTGACCAACCTGAGAGCCCTCTATGATGGTGTGACTGGCTGGGTCAATGAAAGGAGAGCAGTGGATGTTGTTCATCTCGACTTTAGTAAGGCGTTCGACAGTCTCCCATAATATCCTCACAGACAAGCTAAGGAAGCGTGGGTTAGATGAGAGAACAGCGAGGTAGATTGAGAACTGGCTGAACAACAGAGCCCAGAGAGTCGTGAACAATGGGGCAGAGTCTGGTTGGAGGCCTGTAACTAGCGGTGTTCCCCAGGGGTCTGTGCTGGGTCCAGTCCTGTTCAATACATTCATCAATGACCTGGACGGAGGGATAGAGTGTAACCTCAGCAAGATCACTGACGATATCGAGCTGGGAGGAGTGGCTGATACGCCAGAAGGCTGTGCTGCCATCCAACGAGACCTGGACAGGCTGGAGAGCTGGGCCCAGGGGAACCTCATGGAATTCAACAAGAGCAACTGTAGGGTCCTGCACCTGGGAAGGAACAACCCCATATGAACCAGTACAGGTTGGGGGCTGGCCTGCTGGAAAGCGGCTCTGTTGAGAAGGACCTGGGAGTGCTGGTGGACATGGACAGCAGGCTGGTCACGAGCCAGCACTGTGCCCTTGTGGGCAAGAAGGCCAACGGTATCCTGGGGTGCATGAAAAGGAGTGTGGCCAGCAGGTCGAGGGAGGTTATCCTCCCCCTCTACTCCGCCTTAGTGAGACCACATTTGGAGTACTGTGTCCAGTTTTGGGCCCCCAGTTCAAGAAGGACAGGGAACTGCTCAAGCAAGTCCAGCGGAGAGCTACCAAGATGATCAGGGGACTGGAGCATCTCTTTTATGAAGAAAGGCTGAGAGACCTGGGTTTGTTCAGCCTGGAGAAGAGAAGACTGAGGGGGGATCTTGTCAATACTTATAAATATCTGAAGGGTGGGTGTCAAGAGGATGGGGCCAGACTCTTTTCAGTGGTGCCCAATGACAGGACAAGGGGCAATGGGCACAAGTTGGAGCACAGGAAGTTCCACCTGAATATGAGAAAAAACTTTACTGTGAGTGTGACGGAGCAGTGGAACAGGCTGCCCAGAGAGGTTGTGGGGTCTCCTTCTCTGGAGACGTTCCAAACCCACCTTGGACCCAGTCCTTTGTACACTGCTCTAGGTGTGCCTGCTCAAGCAGGGGGGTTGGACGAGATGATCTCCAGAGGTCCCTTCCAAGCCCTACCATTCTGTGATTCTTTGAAATGGAATAATAATGTCTTTAACCAAGCTATTGTATGGGACTCCTTACAGAATATAAGAGCAAGAATAATCCATCTTTCTATGAGACAGAAAGCAGTTCACCATGTTTTTCCGGCATTAATCAGTGGGGAACTAGGACTCTTTATTCATGGTCTCCAGCTTCTTCAGTTAAGTAATTAATGCATATGTTTATGACTAATTTTACTTTCTTATTATAGAAAGTAGAGCTGGAAAGGAACTGTTGGATCAGCTGATGTATCAATCAGCCCTACTGCAAGACTGACCTTTATTTAATAAGGTATTTTAATCAGCTTTCAACTTTTAGTTTTGATGCCTCATTTGTCTCCCTTTAAGAGTATCATCATTTAGCACATTGGTAAAATAGTTTCCTGATAAAATACTTTTATCAGGGCTTAGTCTCAGAATACATACTTTAATAATAATTCCACCACCATTTACCTTTTCTAATTCACCTTTAATTGCTGAACCATAACACACCTTATCAACAAAGTCAGTCTCATTCCTCCCCATTTAAAAGACAAAGAAAAGGAGAAATCAAATGATAATCTAAGTCCAGTAAGAGAACCAAGAATCAAACTCAGCTGTTCTGAACATCGCTACAGGGCTTTTGCCTTACTGCCACTCAATACCAGTAGAAAAATAAGTAGCTTCTCACATGCTTGTAAACACAAAAGTTGACATTTTCAAAAGGAAGTGTCTTCTAAGTCTGTATTGAAGAAACTTGACTTCTAGTCTCAATCCCCAGTTTCTTCCCTTCAGTTTCTACTAAAACCTCCAAAATACTTTGATTTTTCACCTGCCTTAGTTTGAGGATATTCTCTCCTCAAGTTGGAGGTTCTCAGACTTCCAGCTCTGATCTCTAATAACTGTCCTACACAACATACTGTAGACTGCTGTGGAGGGGGGAGCCCCAAAATCCTCTGGCTGGAGCTGTTCTGCTTCATGTGACAGAATTCAACATACATGGGGTAAGAGAGTGCATGACAGTAAGAAACTGCAAAGGACAGTCCTGGATTTGGATCCAATGACTGTTCATACAGTCCTTGGATGAAAGTTCATACCTTGGGCATAGATCCTAGAGCAGTGCTGTGAGAATCTTCATCCTGGAGAAATTAAGTTCCCTCTGATGCCAAACACAATGAAATCTCCATGTTTATATTTTCTCTTTTGAAAATATTATTTATATAGTTGAAATCACAGACAAATGGTTACCATTACCTAAATAAGGACATTTTTTGGAAAAAATTTATAAAAAAACCTGTTAGTTTGGCTTCTAGTTGTAGGTTTCTAGATGAAATATGTCTTGTGCTACTTGCCTACTGTTCTTGTACTCAGAGCTCCTTGTAGCTCATTGTGGAGGTGATACCTGAAGGAAAATAGGTTGTAATTAAATGAAGAAATTAACAACTGGAGCTAATTGCAGTGATGCTATGATAGATGAAAGAGAACAAGTGAGCTCTTCACAGCTGTGACAAGACTTTGTTCTTGGCTGACATGGCAGAGAATCATGGTTTGAAGCTTGAAATAAGGGTCAGGAATTCCCAACCTGGAACCTATGGCTGTGGGCTTCAAAGAAGGGCCTGATTCTGCCTTTGAAAAGCAGGATACCTAAATACTTCTCCTCTGAGGCAAGAGCGTAAACTTTTTGACATAGTTCCAGATTCCTCTGGCCAGCTGCAGCCTGGCAACTGCATGTGGTGGGCTGTCTATAGCAATTCATCACAGATACTCCCCAATCAGTTTCTTCCACGTTTCCCTTCTCAAATGGAAATTCAAGTGGCCAAGTTGGTTCTGAGTGCAAAGTCACCTTAAGCACTTTCAACATGGATCCACACATCGAAGCAGCAAGAGGCTGAAGTGGCCATCTCTTGAACTCTTTAGAAAGGAAGGATGGGAGGAGACTAGCAGACATGAAGAAAAATACCAGTCTAAAAAACGGAAGAGAGGAACAGAAATCCTGCATTTTATTTTGGAAAGTATTTTTATTTTTAAAAAGTATATGCTAACTCAAATGAAAAGGTGCATACACTGACTTTTTGTGTACCAGGAGGAGTCAGGGGGTACAGAACTTTACAAAAAAGGGACTACATAATTTTATTGGATAGAGAACATGGGTATACAGGGGTATACATGGTGTTCTGACTGGATCTGTAATCTTTATTACTATAGGAGCTGTTGGCAATTCTTTTATGCATTGTAGTTATATATGAAAACTTCAATCAGGTATCAATATTCATATGTTTATTCACCTAATTTTGAACAAGTTAGCCTGAATATTTGTAAGTGTATGCCACGAGAACAACATGCTGTTAAGCAGGGCTTTGCAATTTCACAGCAGTTTGCACATACGTTGTGACCTGAGTTATTTTCCTTTTGAAGAATGACAGCTGATATGCACTCTGTCATGCAGTGCCTCGATGGGACAAGTGCACCACTAGCCTCCTGTCACTCAGCTTCAGATACTAGGGCTTTTACTGATGGTATTCTGTTGCAGCAGCAATCATGTAGGTAGACTATTCCTGTTTACAGAAGACGATTCTCTTGCCAAAGGTGCACAAATCTCTGCAAGACTATTTTTTTTCTTTTACAGAAAACTGCTTTGTCACCCAGAAACAACTTCCCCTTAGCTTCTGTCTTTAAGGGTGTTTATTCTGCAGTGACTGCAGCTCAGGCAGATGTATGGAGCCAGCCTTCAACAACCTGCATCAGGCCCTGACAGCACTGGTATGGAGAGTAATGAAGGTGTAAGTGTCAATCAACTGGCAAGTCCTGGGTTGGGCATCCTGCACTGAGCTGTGAGACAAGCTATCTGCAATGTGGCTGTTGGGAGTGATGTGGTGTAGTTTGAGTCCATGTGAGTTGCAGTCACTGCAAGGTAGATGAATCCTTCAAATCTCCTGTCTAGCTTCCAGCTCCTTTTATCTATTTCAGCCTTAGGCTTGTAACTCCAGGAAATCTTTAGTGCAAATTGCTGATCTGTGACCATATGGGCCCCAAAGATGAGTCAGATGTTAAACATAAACACCTTGTGAAGCCGTTCTATCCATCAGAAAAGCCACAGCTGTCCACAAAGTGCATCATCCACCTGCTCTGACTGATATTACTTAACAGGATAGTTTCTTCTGAATGCCCTTGTATTTATCACTCACAATACAGACCATATTACTACTTTCTACCATAAAAATAATTGTCTTGTACTCTCAATTTCCTTTGGAAACTTCTCATTTGGCCTCTTCACCCTTCGGCCAGAACTTTAATTCTATGTCATTAAGACATTACAGCTCAAAATGTTAAATTACGTCATTATACAACACATCAAGGTTTATGCCTGTTGTTGATGGCTCACTCAAAATGGTGTTGATGAAGCTTAAAGCTAAGGTGAATTCTAGCTATTTTTGTCATCACCCTGCATGCCATGAGTTTAATAACATGCAGGCCTTTAAGTCATTGCCATTAGTTCCTATAAATTAAAGAAAACCATGTAATACTGTTCTCTCCTCTCCTTTTGCTGATGGCATAAACATAAGGTGAAAGTCTTTTTAGAAATATCTTGTTTTTCTTCAAAAGGCAGTTTTCTAAATGAAAAAGGTACAGATTACTGTGTAAAATTTGCATGATTATGAAACTGCATTAAATAGACTATAACCTGAAGAAAGTCTGCTAAACTTGAGTTATATTTCTCAGATGTGTAACCCGCATGGTAGTTTACTCTCACACCTAAGCAAATAAGAAATGAATAAGCACTATTTTTTAACATGTAGTGAAAAAGAAAACTTTCTTGTGTGGCAAAAATACAGCTGTCTTCTCCCATGAATAATTTTAACTTACGAGCATTCATTAACCTATGTAAATATACAGAACTGTAGTCATCAAAAGCACAGAGCAGGTGGACAATTCAGCATGGTAAGTCTACAGAGAAGTGCAGCTTGCTCTTTTTCTGTCATCTTCTCACCTTTTTACACCATCTTGTGTTTCATATGCTTTTAACTGTTTACTTGTCACCAATGCTCAGAAACAGCTGTGGAGCCAGGTACTCGCACCACCACTGCAGACTCTCGTTAATGAGCCTGAGGGAGCTGGTCTGCAACGAAGCCTCTAGACAGAACTATTACCTGATTAAGAAAACAGCTGCCCAGCTCTCTGATCATTGCCTAATAATTTCTTGTTCTTGAAAGTTTCCACATAAATGAACACTGTTGTGACTGTTATACTTAATTTACTGTCTCTTCCCCTCCTCTGAACTACTGCATAATGATGCTTACTTGCATGGGGCAAAGCCCCAGCAGCAGAGAAGAGCTGACAGGGCAAGTGGAGGTTCCTCTTGGGTACAGTGTTGTTTGCTCCCCAGGTGCATTCTCCCAAAAAGCCATGATGGAGCCATGACTGTCCTTTAAGGAGACACCTTGCTTATGGGATGTCCAGGCCTGTGACCAGAGGATATCACCACCACCAAGGGGAAGGATTCACTGGGGTTACACTCAATGGACAGCCCTGACCATCCGGCCACATTTTTTGCCCCTTGGAAGACAGCAGCAGTGCAGGGACTCCTCCTTGAGAAAGGGATGTTCCTCATCAATATCTGCTAATCTAGAAGCAGGAGCCAGCACAAGCCTAGGGGAAGACCTCACGTAGATGAGGAGGGGGAAGAATGGATGAGGGGGTGTTTAATATTCATGGCTACTTGTTATGAGGGCTTTGACTTCACATTGTAAGAGTAGCTTGGGAAGCTGAGGGTGGTATTGCTTATATCCTCAGTGTTATCTTCTCGTCTATATGGGAGGCATGCTAGTGATATTTGCGTATTTCAGTATTTCGCATCCTGACCATTTCCAAGAGATGCATGCATACTTCACCTGTGGACTAATGCTGATGAGTAGTTCTCCCGGATCTCTTAACCTGAAAGGGGACAAGGGGACGTAGTTTATGGGGTAAGCGTCAAAGTCCTCATGCATGTGCAGTGCATGCCAGGGGTACAGACAGGAGGTTGTTTGGTGCCAACTCAAGGACAAGGGCTGGCCCTAATGTTCTACCAGCTTCTTCATCATTAAGGTGTAAGTAATCAACACCCCCTCTAACCACTGCCCCAAAACCAGTCACCTGAGCATGCAGCCAGTGACTGCCAGGATTACAAAACCTGCCTCATAATCCTGGCCACATGAACCCAAAATCTTCCTCCTAAACACTGTTAAATGACTTTTATCTGCAAAAATGCATGAGTACTACCTACACATCCTAGCCCCTGCTTCAGAGTGCATCCTTTTTGGCAGAAACCTTTCCCTGGTCTGTGGGGACCATGCCCCACAGCCCTGTTCCATCAGCACAGTGTTGGGGATGGCAAGCTGCAGCCTGTTTTGTACAGAGATCAGAGACCACTGGAGTGAATTAAGTGCTTGTGCCTTGTCTCAGTAGGATAGTTGCTCACTAGGATGCAGGCAGGGTTTCCTGGCATCCAAAAGGCCAGAAGAAGACTGATATCTGGCCAGTAAAGTAGAGAGCTGGTGCTCTGCTGGCACTGGTACCTGCCACATCCCCACCACTGATGGGGTTGGTGGTGTCCCCCCATGCCCCCGCTGTGCTCTCCTGGGACTCCTCTGGGGCTGCGGCTGTAAAGGGGTGTGTGGGGAAATGCCAGGGCGCTGCAGGGGGATTTAGACTTGCAGCAGCTTTTTGTGGTGAGGGGGAAGAGGATGTCCTTTTTAGAAGACACGTTGCCTTTTTTATTTTCATTTGAAAGACAGTTTAAAAAGTGGTGAACATTAGGCTTGACTGTGAAGGACAAAGTGGGGTGGGTCTCTTTTTTTGTCGAGTTCTGGTTTGCTTTGAAGCTGGTGGTATGGTACATTTTTGTGCTTAATCCAAGGAAAATGAGCTGCTGAACGATTTTGTCCAACATGCTGAGGACCAAATGTTCTGGCAGGAGCTTGTGCCAGCAATGTGAGAGGTGAAGAGCCTCCAGAAGCTGTTTTTTGCTCATGAGGTGCCAAAACAGATGAGGTTCTTTGATACAAGTAGTTGTAGGGTTCATGAGCTCTGTATGGTATAGACAAATCAGACAGAGTGCTGATGCCAAAAGCACTTGTGGCATAGCTGCGAATGTTATTTTGATAAGTATTTTAATTTTCAAATGCAGATGAATATTATCCTTACAGAAAAGGGCCACAGGGACATTCCTTGAAACTGACGCCCTCAGTTTAGCTGCAGAACAGATGTACACATGCAATTGCAAGCAACATACACTTTCCTTAACCGACAACATTAGTAGGCTCTAACCAGGTCTGGAATCACATGTGAAGTTCAATCTTCAAGTCCATTTATCTTTGGGCTGAGCGTGCTGACTGTCTGCAATTCAGCAAGCTGGGGCCAGTATGCTGGTGCTTTCAGATATATGGATAATGGTCCTTCTGGGGCAGGACTGAGACCAGCTATTTTTGTACAACACAGGCTGCCAAACAGCTTTTGATTTCCAATCCAGTGGTGAAAGGCTCCTAATATCTTTGCTATTATTAGAAGCAACCTACAAAATTACAAAGGTGGTGGATGAACTGAATGCAGAATCCTGCACTAGGGGACACTTGGTGAAAGCAGTAGGGGATCAATGTGAAACAGATAAAAGAAAGACAGTAGTGAGCTACTTCTTTAGCAGTCAGTAGTGAGCTTCAGGAACTTGCTGCCACGCAATGCTGTAGAAGCCAACAGTATCAGCAGGTTCAGAAGGGATTAGACAGGTGCAGGGACAACAGGCCCATTAAAAAGACAAGGCAGGATGCGCCCTCTGTAATATCTGTCACATCAGATACACAGCTGTGGATGCTGGGGTAGTAGGAAGCGAAGGGTCTGCAGAAATCAGCCAGGCTTGGACACGCTCACCGAACAGCATCTCTCCTCTTGCAACTGCATGATAAACTACTGCACTGAGCCAGCTTCATGTTCTTAATCTAGAAATGTGTTTTATCCCCAACCCACTGCATGAATATTCAGTTACTACAGCATCCTAGATTCCTGTGAGCTGACTAATGAGCTCAGAGCAACACAATCAAACAAGAACTAGGATTCTTCTTCACTCCTGGCTCTGATCCTTAGTCCACCAGTGCCTCGCTGTATAGGCGGTCCTATTACACAGCTCATTATCAGTCTCCCAAGCCAACACTCCCTCCTTACTGTGTACTGTGCTAACACATATAGTGGAATGCCATATTACGGCCATCCATATTACAATGCAAGATCTTAAAAGAACCAAATGAACAAATCTTCCATGGGGTACAGAAAAAGATGGAGACAGTGAAACTTAAATGCTAATGAAATAATGTACAAGTGGGTAACACAAAACCATCCCATCTACAGCTCTAAAAACTGTTAAGGATAAGTCATGTATAGTGCAGCAATCATGGCAATTTCAAGCTTTCTTAGATTTTGGAAGCTGAAAAGCAAAACTTCCTCTGCCCCTTGCATTTCCTCTTTCCCAGCAACTTAGGAAGTAAGCCAGCATGCCAACTTTTAAGTATAAAATAAAATGAAACCAATCATTGTTTTTAAGCAGTTGCCCTCGAGGCCACCCGATAATAGTGTTTCTAAAGCAGTCCTACCTTTGTTTTCCAACTTGAGCTCCTCTGCTAGCAAGCTGTCTTGTCTGTTGCCAAGCACAAATGCCAGAAATGAGAGGATCAGGGCATCCAAGATTCCAATAATTGCCAGGATATATGCCCAGCGGACTGAACAAGCCCCCAGCGTGTACTTGTCTGTCTTTTCACCACACATCCGTTTTACCTCATCTGAATCCCAGCCATCAGGAAAAATCATACAACCCAGGACGAGACAGGCAGCTTGGAGAAAAAAGAAAAGGAGAACAATGGAATAATGAGACCAAACTTTCGTTTTGATGAGAACCTACACAGTTATCATTAAAGCAATACACTTTTCCATCCTGAGCTTCAAAGGTAGGTTACTTGAAAACAAGTCACAGAATTATATGCTGTGATTAAGTATTTAATATAAAAACCTAAGGTACAACATCAATTGCACACCTTGCTTTAAAAAAAAAACTTACACCCTGAATCCTTGGCCAGTTTTTGTACCACTACAATCACATTTTCCTGGTGAGACTGATTTCTTCATTTTAATATGAAATGCTTACACAAAACAAAAGGGGGAAATGATTAATAACCTGGATATTCAAAGGAAACACTAGATTACTGTCAAATGGTCAGACAAACAAACCAGAGAAAAAGAGAGGAAAAAACCCTACCTATTATTTCTAGTAATCTAAGTGCTTGTAACACACATAGGTAATAGCAAGGTGGGTTTTTTTTTTTTTGTCAGTTGGCAGTACCCCTTTAACTGAAATATGTTTTATGCATAAGGTTTGTACTCCTCAAAAACACAAGTAATGACATTGTTCTGCAAGGAAAAATAAGCTGTCAACATTGCTATCAACTTCTGATCTGGTTTACCTGAGAAAGCACCACATGACATCTCAAACACATAAAAGCGCTGATCCTTTTAACACCAGGAAAAATTAAAAGCCTCCACTTGCATGGAAAGCTAGCTAACATCAGCCACCGCTGCCCCGGGTAGGGACAGCCGTACCATGGCGGGGACAGAAGCAAAGGGTGGGTGCTCAGGTCCTTATCCATCAGCCTGGGTGACTGCTAAAAGGCTGAACTCAATTATTTAAGTAGCAGAAATTTGCTTTGACCCTTGGTTCACAGGGAAACTGCTCTGCTGTGGGACAGCAGGTAGTGTCACGGGCCAACATGGCTCTTGTGGAGCAGGTAAAATGGTGTGAGAAGTTTGTGTTTTTAAAAGTAATGTGCTCCACCACCTGAAGCAGAGTCACTCTCACCCACTGGCCAGCAGTCACTGTGACATCCCCTGCCTGGATGGTTCCAGGGTGAGGGCTGAGCACCTTGGGTGGGACGTGCATGCTACTGGGCAAGGAGACCTCAAGCATGGTCCTGCTGGGCTCCAGAGCATGGTCACAGCCCTTGCCCCAGCGTCTTACCAGCCTGGGTTTGGCCACAGCCTTGGGCTGGCACAGGACTTGCTGTTCAG
The DNA here is from genome assembly GCA_031468815.1 of Morus bassanus. Lineage (NCBI taxonomy): Eukaryota > Metazoa > Chordata > Aves > Suliformes > Sulidae > Morus > Morus bassanus. Next base: position 70,431,118 of record CM062571.1, read on the forward strand.
ACACATGTTCTGTGGTCACTGGGGAGCAGCCTTCTTGGAGGTTGTTTGCCCCTCTTCCTACTGGAGTGTGTGCCTTGTGGTGGAGGGTACCATGACAGGGATGCAGCAGCAGGGCTTCTGCCCCTGAGACGATACGATGTGTCCTGAGGTGGTGATACATCATTACAGAAACACACAAAAAAAAGAAAACCCATATACTGAATCTTCGCTAACATCGTCTCTCCCCACTGAGTCACACTAGCTGAGAAAATCCATGGGATGAGAAAACATGCCAATATGCCAGTCTCATAGGACGGGACTGAATGTACTTCTCTGTAAGACCTGGCTTCCCACTGCCTGCAGGGACTGTCACTGGGCCCAGCTGAAGGAGTGCAGCGAAGGCATGACCTGTACCTTGCTGGTTGCTTTTGGACAATGTCTTTCCCTGGGAAACCCCATGCAGGTTCGCCCTGCTGTGAATGGGGTGATGGACCAGGTGGTCTCCAGAGGTCCCGTCCAACCTGAACTGATTTTTGGATGGGAGGCAACATGTTGGTAACAACGGAGAGAGCAGTTGGGTCCTCGTGGCACATTTTGTGTGAGAGCAACGGGAATAGTGCACGGATATGCTTAACTGCAGCCATTGGTCATGCTGACAGACTTGTTGGCTTCACTGAAGCAAACCATGTGAGTGCAGCACTAGCCAGGGCAATGGCAGAGGGGCATCTTTAGTAGGGGAGGATAGGATAGAAAAATTAAGTAAGAAAAATCTAAAAATAAAGATTATGTTGAATGTGTTCATTCCTCAGTTTTTGTTGCATTTAGGAGAATCAGAAAATCCATATGCTTTCAGTAATTGTACTGTGTTTTCTAACCTGGAAACAAGCATATTTCCAGCATTAGCCCTTCTTTCTTTGTATGGCTGATGAGATACAATGGATTCTAAAACATCTTTTATAAGACTTAATATTATATTGGTGCACTGTACTCTAAATTGGAAGTATATGTGCTAATTGAAAAGAATACACTTTGTGGCTTTCAGCCTTTTAAATGGTTGCTGAATCAGACCTCTGGAAAACATAGTTCATACACAGAGCGGCTTGTGAAACCAACAGCTGCTGTCACTTTGGGAATTGCAACAAGTTTTTGTCTTTTCTGGACAAGCATAAGCACTGTCACACTGTCATTTTACATACCTCTAATGCCCACAGAACAAAAACACACCTGCACTGAATCAATATGATGAAATACTGGAAAAGAGATGTGAAAACAGAGCTCAGGAATGGTATTTTCCTTTTGACAGCTACACAATTGCTGTAGACAAAGCCATGAAAGCATGTCTGCAGAAAGCATCTGACATAGAATAAAACCTGCGCCTAAGGCATCTGACAAATTCTTCCTAAGCAGTTCATTTGTGTGAAAATATAACAGCTTATAATACTTTCAAGGACAATTAGGCTTAGAAACAAGGACAATTAGATAAGGACTGATTTACTCAGAACATGCAGGTTGGACAAATTGTGGTTGCCTATTGCCTGCCTTAACTGATTTACACAATTTCATAAGATCTTCCAAAGTTTTTAGAGACAAAATGTACAATAATTTTCTTCCTTGAGCTGGTTGCACACACTTCCAGAAAGATTTCTCACAGTCAGCACATAAGCATTGCCTTCACAGTCATGAGGGATTTCATTGAAATGATGCGTCAAATCTGCATACTTCTGGTGTTGGTGAAAATGTCCACATTTACCCAGGTAAATGTTCACAAATGTTTACAACATAACAGCAACTACCAAAGCCAGTTTAGTTTTATTAATCATCCTCAAAATGAGAGGAAGCTTAATGCCTAGTTAATGATCAACAGACGTGGGATTTTTCTGCTAAAGTGCAAGAATAATTAGCAAATACCAACATCTTTGTGGTTTTTTATTATATAGCACTTCAGACATATGTTGTTCGTATTTCCTAAAACTAATTTAACTTTGTTCTTTTCTACCTAGGTAATTAAAAATATGGGCCCTTATCTCAGGAACTCAGTGCACAGCTTCCCAGCTGAGTTCTTCAGACTTCCAATTAACTCATCTTTCCTGAATTCTGTTCCTGCATGCTTTGATATACTGGCTTGACTTTCTGGAGTCATTCTTTTCATGGTAGTTGGACTTCTCTTGGTAATAAGACATACAGGTAAATGGTGGCTGGACTAGATCCTTTTGCAGAAAGGCAGATATCAAATAAATGATATTATTATTATCTCCTTTGCTTATACAGTTTACATGGTTTTTACTAGATGACTGCTTGGTCAACATCTTCAGATGCAAGAATCATACCTTACCTGTAATGGTTAACATAAGTAAGATTAGTCAACCTTGAGTCTTCACTTGCTGAGGGAATATTTTGCGCTGAATGCCTTTAAGAATACAGACTTGCTCAATAACATGAAACAGGTAATGATTCATTTATCAGCTACAAGACTGAAAAGACAGGTATAAAATCCACCTACAGATCTACTTTGTATTGCTAGAAATTTTTGCATTTTAATCCTTCTAAAGAGGATTAGAAGATTTTTCTCTAGAGGGAAATTACTTTCAGTTTTATAAAAATCTGAAAAATGGAAACCATTTTATGCAATTTCAGTGAAACTGCTAAAAGATGATTTTTATAACACAGACATGAGTCCTATATCTTTGTCTAAACTTCCACTGTCTTTAATGGCAATATGATTGAAATGGAAATGTAACAAAGGCTACTACTGTTTTACTACTATCCAGTTCTAATAAATTCAGAAACTTTTGGATTTGGAAAGCTCACCTATTGAATGAAAGGACTTAAATCATCAATTGCTACAGGCTTTTTCATTCAAGTAAGGAAAAAGTTAAATCTATATTGGGTGAAGGCAGTCGTCTGTGTGTGAGCTGAACACATCAGATTAGCACCATCTTCCTGTGGCTGCAGACAGCCCAGCCTAGGACCTCTGTAACTAATCAAGAGCTTTCATGAGAAGCAGCAGGTGGAAATTGATAAATGACTGATTAGTGTCACTGACACCATTCAGAACTATTTGGGCAACTGTAAAACTTAGAAGAATCATTTCCACATCGTTTTCCCTTTGGTTGCTTGAGAAGGCTCCTGGCAAGAATAGTGCCTTTGTAACAATGTCCCTGGGCTTCCTCCAGTCCTTCCTCTAATTTTCTTACAAGATGTGGTGTAACAAACTGTTTCTCCTACACACTGGAGTCTGGTGAAGCTTTTCAAGCTTTTAAAAATAATTAATAAATAGTAGTTAAACATGCCTGATACACATTTACTTCTCTTCTTAAAAGCTTTTTTTCTCTTATGAACAGCTAACAGAAACTGTCACATGGTTTTCCTTTAGGGCTCTGAGTGACAAGACAAATTATTCATACTAAGAGAGGGAGTCCAGGATTTTACCTCCTGGGATGAAAGGATGCAGATACGACACTTTCAGGGATTGGAAACAGACACTGAATTGTTGCTGGCACTGACATATTTGTGACTCTGCCCAAGCTAATATTATCACAGCCTGTGTTCTGTGCATGAGCTCAAATGGTAATTAGCAAGCAAGTAGTTCATGATCCTATGGTTGTGCCAAATATGGTGACAGATTAATATTATATCATTGCATGGAATGAGGTTCTATTTATAAAAAGGCTGACTGTTACACAGGAAACCAGTGCTGAGAAATTCCCGCTGGCAGGACTCCTCTCTCATCTTCGTTCTTTTCCTGACAACATACCCAATTTGCTTGCATGTAGAGTATGATGATGGCAAGTTTCCTGACAAAAGAGTCAAAAAAATGGAATGGGAATTACACTGACCATTTTCTTTCCATACCCACACATGCAAGAGCCTCCAAGCCTCCATGGTTCCAAATACTGAGAGGTTTTGTTTTCAAAATTTTTTCTAAATGCTATTTACAAAAACAGCGATCCATTAAACTCCAATAAATTAAATAGTTTTTGCCAGCCATGTTGTGGAGTGAATTTCTAGGACAGAATGAAATGAAAGGTGAGGACTGTGGCAGGAGACATTCATTAGGACTACTGTCTTTCAGGAGCTTATACCTGGGAAAGAAAGAAAGGGTGAGGGGAGGTTGCTGAAGACGCAGGGTCAAATACAGTTCTGAGTGAACACAGAGGCTGCACATCCATGCAGCTGAGATTGCCTTGAGTGATATGGACTGTACTAATGAGTGGGATAATAATTCTCTGTGTTTACATTTGTGTTCTGGTTTGGAGCAAATGTGCAATTTTGAAGCAAATCCCTGATTCTCTCCATTTACTGATTCCATTCACAGCAACAGTTATGGCACATGTAAAACAGATTATTTCTGGAGGAGCTTAGAAGTTCCTTTCCAAATGTTCTTCAATGCTGAATGGGGACCTTAAAATTCTGACTTAATGTGTGGGCTTCATCACCACAAAACCTGTACCTAGGAGAAGGCTCTTGAACCGTGCAGAGCTTCCTTAACACCTGAAATGGTTCTTGTGCAATACAAAGAGGCAAATGCCATATAAGACTTCTTATTTGCTGCTTTGTTTGAAGACTGCCAGATCCAGTCTTCAGCTTTGGAGACGTTCTTCAGAGAGTTGCCAGCTGGCTCCCCAAGGAGATGACACAGCCTGTTAGTTTGTGCCATAAGCAGACCGCAAGTTCCTCTGGCAGCAGGATATCTTGGCAGTGCTCATATAGGGTTGCTAACCACATGATTGCTGTTGGATATGAGATAGCCAGTGAGAAAAGTGGCGCAAAATTCAAGATTCAAGGGCAGTGTTCTTGGAGAGCTGGAATGATAAAATCTTATCTGGACTTCTGTGCCCTGGGCTCCCATGTGGGACAAGGAAGGTGCCCTGTGGAATTACTCCAGGACACTGATGTGACACTTTCATCTAAGTGACATGGACAAAAGCAGACTTTCCTAGAGAATCCCAAAGATGCACCCCCCCGCCAAGTGAAGGAACAAAGGTTTGTGGGTTAATCACCCTTCAGAAGGCTTTGAACAACACATATAATGGGGGCATTTGGTCCAGGAGACGACTAGTTCTCAGTTGAAGTAAAACCCTAGAACCACATATGATGAGGATGTGCAAGGCTTCAGCAGTAACTGCTTTAATCTACTTATTCTCTTATTTGGCATCACCTTACTTGGTAGTATAGACAAGGCTGAACCTCTCCACAGGATTAAGAACATTTATAGACAGTGCTAAGGGGGAGAAAAAGGAGGAGAACCTCCCATTGCATTCCTGTGATAAAATAAAAGACCTGACACAATTATGGCCACTTGACTTATTAGGGCACTGCCTTTTTGATGCCAAATCTGATAAGAATATATTTACATACATATCAAGAGATATGTGTATTTCCCATGCTGATTTTAAGAAAAGGAAAAAAGAAGACCAAATATTCAGTTACTGGACAGCAAAGACAAAGAAAATAATATTGTGGAAAGCAGTAGTGAGGTAGGTGCTACAGTCAGGGCGAGAAGACTCACCATAACCTGGCTAAGTCGACAGATAACTTACATATTTTGATGCCTGCTAGTTGCGCTTAGACAGCAAAATGGAAGAACTTGATCAGCTGTTGCAAGATGTGAAGCTGGATAACAGAAATATGGTTGACCAACAGCCATTCCCAAAGACAAACACTAAAGAGCATGAGTTGTTCAGAAATATGGAAACAACTGGGAAAGTGAAGTAATGTTATATGTAAAAAATGTGTTAAACTGTAAATATGTAGAAAAGAATAGCAAAGATAGTGCAATCTACTTCAGTTAAGATCACTTGTGGGAAGAACTGTAAGAGAAATTTTATGGCAAGTGTTGGATTCATGTATGGATAGAGATTTCTTTGATATGATAGAGACAGAAGTTCTGTGAGGGTTTGTATCATCATGGGAGCATTTAACTTCCAAATTTTGATCATTAGCCACGATAATTAAACTTTGAGATTAATGCAGTTCTATGAATAATTTAGTTAGTACAACAACTATTTTAGCTTGAGCATAAAGACAATGTGAGTATTATAGATTTTTATAAGAGTGTGGCACGTGACTCACAAGGTGTGTCCCAATGACCCCTTGCAAAAGGTCACAACTTCTGGTGTTCCAACCACGGTCATACACAGTAGGTAGTTATAGTGCCCTGTCTGGAAAAAATATGAGAACCAAGGACTATTAATGGATGCAAGCCTAATCACCACGTGGGCAAAAAATCCCTAGAAATGTCATGACAATGAATTGCTAACAGCAAGAGCAAAGGTAGATGACTAACTGATGAAAAATGGGTAAACTGAAATTATATACGACGAGATAAAAAATACTTCTTTACAGTGAAGCAGGTATGGGAGGTGGTATAGCTAGAAGCCCACAGGGAGGTACTTGTCAAAAGTTACATTTACACTGTTTCACCTCCTGTGGTGTCCACTGGCCCCGGGATCTAATAATTTTTTTCTTCTGATTTTTGTTTAAAGTGTCTAAAATAACATGAAAACTATGTCACAGCCCACAAGAATTTTTATAACACATCTCCGTATCAGAGAATGTGTTACAAACTTTGTGTGTCAGCTGAAGGTCCATGCCCAGAGATCACAGGAATGACAAAGGTGCTTGCAAATGTATGTGCTCAGAGGGCCACAACCTGGGAGTCAACCTTTATGAAGACAGGTTCTTTGATGATGTGAGGATATCCAAAAGCCACTTTTCTCACATGCTAAAGTCTTCTGAAAAAGAACTGTATAAGTAATGAATGAACTACTTGTTTATATTGCATCTTTGTTTTTTGTCAGATCACAGCTGTCTAATGCAATTTTGTCTTGGCTTTGCTTGGTGTGGTGGGTTGACCCTGGCTGGACACGAGGTGCCCACCAGAGCCACTCTATCACTCCCCTCCTCAGCTGGACAGGAGAGAGAAAATATAACAAAAGGCTCGCGGGTCAAGATAATAACAGGGAGAGATCACTCAGCAATTAATGTCATGGGCAAAACAGACTCAACTTGGGCAAATTAGTTTAACTTATTACCAATCAAATTGGAGTAGGATAATGAGAAATAAAAACGACAATTGTAAAACACCTTCCCCCCACCCCTCCCTTCTTCCTGGGCTTAACTTTACTCCCAATTTCTCTACCCCCTCCCCCTCGAGCAGCGCAGGGCGACAGGGAATGGGAGTTGTGGTCAGTTCATCACGTGCTGTTTCTGCCGCTCCTTCCTCCTCAGGGGGAGGACCCCTCACACTCTTCCCCTGCTCCAGCGTGGGATCCCTCCCATAAGAGACAGTCCTCCATGAACTTCTCCAACGTGGGTCCTTCCCACGGGCTGCAGTTCTTCACAAACTGCTCCAGCGTGGGTCCCTCCTACGGGGTGCAGTCCTTCAGGAACAGACTGCTCCAGCGTGGGTCCCCCGCGGGATCACAAGTCCTGCCAGCAAACCTGCTCCAGCGTGGGCTCCTCTCCCCACGGGGCCACAGGTCCTGCCAGGAGCCTGCTCCAGCACAGGCTTCCCACGGGGTCACAGACTCCTTTGGGCACATCCATCTGCTCCGGTGTGGGGACCTCCACGGGCTGCAGGTGGATATCTGCTCCACCGTTAACCTCCATGGGCTGCAGGGGGACAGCCTGCCTCACCATGGTCTTCACCAGGGGCTGCAGGGGAATCTCTGCTCCGGTGCCTGGAGCACCTCCTCCCCCTCCTTCTTCACTGACCTTGGTGTCTGCAGAGTTGTTCCTTTCACATATTCTCACTCCTCTCTCCAGGTGCTGTTGCTGTTGCATAGCAACATTCTCCCCTTCTTAAATATCCCAGGGGTGCTACCACCATCACTGATGGGCTTGGCCTTGGCCAGTGGTGGGTCTGTCATGGAGCCCGCTGGCACTGGGGGAATTGGACATGGGGGAAGCTTCTAACAGCTTCTCACAAGAAGCCACCCCTGCAGCCCCCTGCTACCAACGCCTTGCCATCCAAACCCAATACATTTGGTAACAAAAGTTACTATTGAAAGTGTTTATTTTAACTGCTGTCACAGAGGAGTGTTACAGCTTCCTAATTTAATGTTAATTTCTCTTTGTAGGACCTGGTCTTTAGCCAAACCATATCAAACCATAGCATATTGAAACGTACTAGATTTAATTAATGAATAAACTCAATATAAATACAGTGTAAGCTACAGCAGTCAAACTGGAGAATAGGTGCTATTATGAATGGCATAGGCTAGACATAACTTGAGATTTATACAGCTGACGTTTCATCACAATTTACTGATCCAAGTAGCAAAGCTATTTTAAACATGGTTTTGGTAAAGAGAAAGAAGAGCTGAAAATAGTCTTACCTTCAGTGACCACAAGTCAATTCAATTTAAATAAAATTAGAATATGAATAAAAATGATCCTGAAACTGGGTTTAAAAAATTCATATTTCAGAGGGACAGACTTTGATGAGCTAAAGAAACTAGCTAACAAGTTAACTAGACTGAAGAGGTCCATATTTAATTGTGGGGAATGCCTTGAATTTCTTTCAGGCAAAGATGTAAATTTTCTCAAGCATCTTGACAAGGTGAATAAAATTCCAGGGGTACTTTCAGCTCTGTCTGAATGAGTAGCAAACTCTGTTTTCTTCTACCCTCATTACCGATCCCCCCAAAAAGCCTTGGAAAAAGGAAAGGAGGTGTGAGCAGAGACCTTAGAAATGATAGGGAAAGGGACTAGTTAGCAAAGAAAGACACATTTTGGAGGCTAGATAATGCAGGCCTAAAAGACTGCTTGCCAAAAGTCAAGCTGTGCTAAATCCTTCAAGAGAAATTGAAACAAAAAGTCAAATAATCTTCAATTAGGTTAACAAAGAAAGAAGAAGAAAAGCAGATATGGAGTGAGGCTGCGGCTAGGACATAATTCTTTGCCTCATTTTTCAATGAGGAGGACAACAGAGAACAGAAGGACAATGCCCTGACAGTGGATGGGCATGAGCATTCGGAAGTGGGAACTCCTGCCTTCCAGCCCATAGCAAACCTAAAATGATCATAATGTGCTCAAGCTGGAGGAATGGACCCTCCAACCCCAAATACTGAAATAACCAACACATTGAGCTACAAAGCTGGTAGGAAGGTTTTTAAATACATTTATTGTTGAGATACTGGAGAAGAGCATATGTGCTACCTAATTTTTAGAAAAAACAAAACAAAATTGAGAATTGAAAAGTAATTGGAGCAAACACTCACCCATCAGTTTGACCTCAGTTCTTTGAATGATTACTGAAGCAAAGAGTAATTAAAGACATAGAAAGAAATAAAAAGTGGGGTGATGTTAGCATAGTTCTGTCTGACAGCTAGGAAGCAGTGACTTTATGAAAGAAAGCTAAGTAACACACTCTTCAGAAAGCATTTGATACTGTGTCATACAGAAACATTTATTAACCTGGAGAATACAAAGATTAGCACAAGAAGTTAAGATGCTTATGGTACTTGTTCATGGTGGGCTGACGTTTTTTGCTTGAAGGGAAAGTCTTGGGCTGTTGTGGGGATACATTGGGCACCTCAAGGATCAGCCCGGGTGTTTTCATTAGGAGCCTTGGCAAGAGTAGAGGTTTGGTAGTAAAATCCACTGATGAGAGGCACTATCAATGCAGATGACTATGGGGACAAGTGGTAAAGAAGAGAAAACATATGAGTATGTTGATCAGCCCTTGGAGGACCATGTAAAATGCACCCATGAAAAAGTAAACATGAGCATTGGAAGTACCAGGAAAAGTTTTTTCAGCAAAATGTAAGCACTAGAGCCATCTGGTGCTTGAGGTTTCTAATATTTAGAAGAGTGATGTTTAGAACAACTAGATAATCAGAGCAAGATTATTTTAAGATGTAATGTGGTACCTTAGGAAAGGTATTGCATGATGCTGTAACTACCCATGATAAGTGGACTAGATGTGATGATTTAGTAGGTTTTTTCCAAGCCTGTGTTCTTATGAGGAGGCTGAGAGATAAACATATCTGAAATTAATAAAGAAGGATATCTAAAGGGAATAGCAGCCAAAGAATTAGGAGCTAGATGGAACTACAGAAAGCTAAGATCAAAAATAGTGTTGTCTATATCAAACTAAGAAGAAAATCTAGCAGAATAAATGCAGGTAAGAGGCAAAGAAGGAGCTCACTATTGGGCTCTCTCACTGTGAGCTTTATAGAAATTTGCCCTTTCTCTATTAAAGGTTTGTAAATGTGATGGCAAAGAAAGAGGAGAGGCATAAAGTGATTTTCTTTTTTTGCCAGTCCTCATCCAAGCTGTCCTGACTTCCCTGTCAAACATCACACAACTACAACAGCCTGGTTTTGTACTTGGGAAGTGCATGGCTCCAGCACGTTTCTGAAGCTACTGCAATTGCAAGCAAATCTAAACATGCTGGTGAGTGGGGAAGTCTGGGAGTGCACCAGCTGCTGTTTTCAGGATAAACATGGCAAAGTTCTTCAGGCTTCTGAGGTGGAAGCAAGCTGCAGAAGCAAGATATATTCATACAAAAAGGGAATTTCTACAACTAAGTCTATAGTGGAGTCCCTAATAAAAACTACTGTTTCAGTCTTTTGCTCCTGAAAACTAACTTCACAGCCAGTAAGTACTCACTTGCAAAAAAGGAGGTGAAAACCTCTAAAAAACCATATAACATTGCCTAGAAAACAGATCAGCATGCCTTATGGTGCTGGTGCACTAAAGAATTTTATGATTACTCTGTATAAACACAAGAGAATGGATCCCAGAGCTATTTAACTGGAAGGGCAGTCTTGGCAGCTGAACAAACGGATATAAACCGTCCAGGAATACATTTAGGCTGTAAAGTAGAAGGCAGTTTTGAATTGTCAGGGAAGAGGTTCTGGCACAAACTCAGTAGCTGTAGCCAGGTTGAAAAGTTTGAAGTTGTCCAAGTTGATGCTGTTAAATAGTTATTAAAGATGGAGTTTGATCAGTGTATTAAAAAATTATTAGGATGTGTTTCTCTGTGAGGCTAAATTCAGCTACTTTGGGCCTTTAAGATAACTGCAAGAACTTAAAGGTATCTTCAGACATCAGAAACCCAGGATCGTCACTTTTCTCAGTTACTCAGATTACTGCAGATCAGCTTTGCAGTAGCTTCAGAGCTGGACACAAGCACAATGCAACCAGCACCCATTTGAGCCTTAGGGCAGGAGCAGCACTGAAGGCAAACTCCAGGCTTGAGCACTGTGGTCATTTTGCTGAAAAGCTTCAGATTTATTTTCCTTTTACCATAAATTTAGCAAAACTCTCTACTCTCTAGCCATGTATTGTAGTCAGCAAAGCCTCTTGCTGACTGTTTTTCCTCCTACGGTAACACTCCATGAAACCAGTTCAGCTTATACTGCGTAACCATTGAGTTCATAACCAACAAGGTCTCCCCACACTGTTACTGAACTCCATCCACACTACTGCAACCCTTGACTGCAGGGGTTTGTCTGCATCTCACCTGGTACGTGCCATGGTGCACCCTAACAGCAATGGCATATTAGTAATGCATTAAAGAGTCAGTCCCCACAGACTACTGCTTCAGAGAAACATCTGGTATGACATCCTGGCCATGTTCATAGTTTCATTTACATGACCACTTAAGGGTATTTGACAGTTATGACTGGAAATGATTGGAAAATGGGGTAACTCACCCATCCAGTACATGAAATAGCATGGGTCAGTGGTCAACGACTGAGCGAGCGATTTCAAAATAGCCATGAAGAATTCAACCAATTGTTATCTGACCTCCACTTTGCTGGCTGTCATGCCATGAAAGGAAAACAAATGATAAAAACACTTGCAAGAGGAAACATAATAAAAGGAGTTGGGGGGGAACTTTTCTTAAATGTGCTGAGCCTCTCTTCCATCTTTGTGGGCCCCCCGTGGTGCTGGTGCAGAATGCTGACTCAGCACACTGGGTGGCAGACGGGGAGCCATGGAACACCTGCAGTACAAAGAGCTGCTGGGCAGATGCCTGTGTCTGCTCTTGGTCGGTGGCCAGCCGGAGAAATCTCTCCTACAGAAGCTGATTGAGAGATTCAAGAAGTTGTTTGGCAGTGGATAAGAAAAACAGCCACTGGCAAGATTTCTCTGCTGTAAGCTGAGATGCAGGTTCATGGTGATTGCTACATTCTCTGCCAAAGCATGGCTATGATTCCCAGAACATAATGCATCATGATGAGAAAATGTGATTTAATGTTGAAATGGGAAGTGTTTTAAGATCTACAGTTTGTAGGCGTTCAGCCCCCTGTTTGTGGGCATGACAGTCACATTCCCTTTGCCCTCATTTGGAGCTTATAGAATCATAGAATCATACAAAGACCTGAGTTGGAAGGGACCCACAAGGATCATCGACCTGTCCCTGCAGAGGACAACCCAAAAATTCACACCATGTCTCTGAGGGCGTTGTCCAAATGCTTCTTGAATATCGCCAGGCCTGGTGCCGTGACTACCTCTCCAGGGACCCTGTTCCAGTGCTCCACCATCCCCTGGGTGAAGAATCTTTTCCTAATACCCAACCTAAACCTCCCCTCGCACATCTTCCTGCCTTTCCCTTGGGTCCTATCATTGGTCACCAGAGAGAAGAGATCCACGCCTGCCCCTCCTCCTCCCCTTGTGAGGAAGCTGCAGACCACCACGAGGTCTCCCCTCAGTCTCCTCTTCTCCAGGCTGAACAAACCAAGTGACTTTAGCCACTCCTCATGCGGTTTCCCCTCTAAGCCCTTCACCAGCTTTGTGGCCCTCCTCTGGACACTCTCTCGTAGCTTTGTATCCTTGATGTACTGCCGTGCCCAAAACTGCACACAGCACTCGTGGTGAGGCCGCCCCAGCACAGAGCAGAGCGGGACAATCCCCTCCCTCGACTGGCTGCAGTGCAGTGCTTGATGCACCCCAGGGCACGGTTGGCCCTCTTGGCTGCCAGGGCACACTGTTGGCTCATGTTCAACTTGCCGTTGACCAGAGCCCCCAGATCCCTCTCCGCAGGGCTGTTCTCCAGCCTCTCATTCCCCAGTCTGTATGTACATACAGGGTTGCTGTGCGCCAGGTGCTCTGCGTTCCCCATGTACTCTAGTGGAGAAAGTGAAGTTTCAGAAGTGACTGAAGTCAAGTAGAAAGATGATGTGATAGACAAGGAAACATTCTGTCATGAGCAAGGAAAAAACAAGTAATTGAGTGTATTGGGGGAGAAAGGGGAAGGCTCTTGTCCCTCTTGTGTTTGTAAAGCATTAATGTTTTGCTAGAAATTACCTGCAGTTGACCAAATGCCATGCTCTTCTTGACAAGCGGGAACTGTACTCACCCTCTCTGAGACATTGGCTCATCCTCCAAGTGTTAAAATCTGTACAGGATTCACTAATTTCCTTGAGGCTGGGCATCCCTCATTGTACTCTGCCAGAGGGCTCCAGCTAGCTCTGTATGGAAAGATCTAGCTCCAGACTGGTTTCATTCCCCTTTTTAGAATCAGCAGCCTTCCCAAAGCCAGCCTGCACCCTGCTCCCCATCTCCTCTGAATGAGGGGACCCATGCTTGTACCTCAGAGTGGTTTATGGGATAGGAAAAAAATGAGACAGGGTTTGAAGCACCTTTTACACTGCAGGCAAGTGGAAGCGGGTAATGCAAAGCTAAAGGCCTGCAGAGGGGAGGACCTTAATATTTGGAGGAGATAGGCAGCTGGGAGGCAGCAGTATGGGGCAGTCTCCTCTGAAAAGAGAGAGGTGGAAGCAGAAGGAGGCAGCCTTGTTCTTGAGCTGGAAATGTTAAGGTTTAACTAAAGTCATTACAATAACTTAAATCTGATTTCCAAAGCAATGCTAGTCGATAATGCAAATGGACTGGCACAGAGGCAAGACAAGTTCTTAACTGATGATAAAGGCATCGAGTTTTGTATAGTTCCTTTCAATGCCCTTGAGGTGCACACATACATCTTTATGCCTGCGCAGCTTGTCATGTGCTATTCTTCACTTATCTCTGCTCTTGCTCTTCCCGATCTCCTAACAGCTTTGCTCGGAAGAAAAGAGAAATAGACAATAGGCCCCGAGACTGCTTGGCTGCATTGCTTCTTCGTTAAAGTTGACATTTGGCAGTGAGACTTTACTGCCTTTCAGGAGCTGATGTCTCACTGAAGCTAACAGCAGCAGAAGTATCAGGGGCAGCAATGTCTCTCCCACTGAGCAGCTGAGCTTGGGATGGTGGGAGAGAGCCCTGGAAAATGAGACCAGTAACACTGGTGATGTTTTTATCTTTTGCCTTTTTCCTCTTAAAAGGAAGACTACCCTTTTACCTAGGGCCAAGCCTATTAGATTGCTGAGCCTTCTAAACTCATTGCTTTTGACATGCCAGAGTTGAGAAAATTTAAAATCTTTGAAATAATGTGGTAGAAATCTGCACTCATTTTTTGTGAATTTCTTATTATAATATATCTATATCAGCAAGCACATCTCATCTTCCATTTGCTATCAAGTCTGTCTGATCAATAATGTGTCCTATTTTGTTCAGTATAACTGCAACAGTCCTTGCACTTGTGCTTTGGTAATCCTGATTCTCCTACCGGTTCCTAACTGGAAGGGTTAATTTTGGAATGTCTTTTAACTTCTACAGAAGTACATTTCTGTGCCTTTATTTTTTTTAGTCATGCTGGTTAACCCCTAGATTTGAACTATACAGCAAAGTTTACCAATATAGTTGTCAGCAAATCCTTGTGTGCATGCACATGCAATTTCAAGTCCTGTCTAGGTTTATGATATCAAGTCGTAATACCTTTTTGAACATTTTTGTAAGTCCAGCATGTGTACTGTTCTAGTGCTGCAATGCCTCTGAGGTAAAGTAATCCTTGGCACTTCCAACACAGCAGACAACCACTGTGGTGATGATTTTCAGCACAGATGCCCAGAAGTCACAGAAAGTAGGTCTCCCCCCCTTTTAAAATTTCTAGAACATGCCTATGAATATACTACTGCTGCTGATTTCTGCCTTAGAAATTAAGATGCCTATTCAGACATTGAAAAGACTGTGATAATGCAAGACAAAGTGGCAAAGCAAGGCAAAGGGAAAATCCGACAGTCCCACCAAAACCAATGAGACCGACATGGGCTCCCAGAAAAGCTGGTAACCTGCAAAGTTGGATATGAACCTTGAGGGCTTGGTAGGTGACCTCTGAAACCTCAGAAGTGTGGGCTGCCCACCAGCTCATTAAGAAGGATGAACCAGGAGGTGTGGTGTTTCCAAAGGGAGAAAGAGGACTCTAACCCAATGGGATCCAGAGATGGAGCCAGAGGAAAAAGTTTAACTGGGACTGCAGTAACTGTGTCTTCTTTCAGAAATGTTCATAGGTCCTGGGACCCCATGTCCTTTTTCCAGTACTCTCTTTATAAATAAATAATGACTGAAAAGATGTATAATAGAATTGTTTTCTGAAGTAGTTGGTTTAATTTAACTCTGTTGGTGGGCACCAGCAAAAAAGAGAAGAAATTCCACAAGCAACTCAAAACGTTCCTGAATGCATCAGGCAGCAAGTGTTTCTATCACTACATTGCAAGCAGTTGAAACACAGAGTTAAGAGATATTTGAGCATTTGAATAAATGTACAGAAAATATAATGTCTACTTTTCGAGCAATCCAGTACCTTGTCATTCAGACTACTTGATTTTTATAAATAAATGTTTAGAGGAAACATAAACTTCAAGTCCTCAGCCCATCAGAGTCACCACTAGCTGTAGTAAGCAATCTTTAATGCATTATTCCTACCTCTATTACCGGTGACACCTGTGAATTCATTTCTCAGTCTCACAGGACTATTTGCATTGGACCTATTCCAAATTTACTTCAGAGTTCATGACAGTTTCTTTGGAAAACTTTAGTTTGGGGAGGCACCTTCTTCAATCTTCTGACAAAATCCCTGACCATGACGATGAAGACATGGACATATGGAAAACAGTTCTCTAATTCTCTCCAAAAGTCCAAGTTCAGGCTGTAGGAAGGAAAGGAGATGTTGGAGTGCCTGGTTCAGGGGAAACACAGGGACTCCAGAAATGCACAGGAAAGTGCACCAAGATACTACGCAACTCCTTAGACTGTAAAGCCCATGGATCAAAATTCCTTAAAATCTGAAAGTAGCAGGCTTCATGGGCTCTGTCTTTTTGGAATTGGAGCCATAATACCATGTCACAATTTGCCTCTCATTGAGCCCAAGAGAAAAATAAAGGTGACAGAGACAACCTGTAATTAATGCAGGAATAGCAGCCAACACTTTGCACTTTTAATTTTGCATGGTTTGAAATGTTGTGTAATGTTTGTCCTTAAAAACCGGCATTTGACATCTCAAGGTCCCTGAATAAGTCCGTCACGTTCATAAAAATGTGCTATCAGTTTGCTTACAACAGCCAGGCAAGGCAAATATGGTCTGTTCAGTAATAGCACAAAGTAACTCAAAGTGTATGGAGAGGGCTGCTGGTGAGGCATTCTGCTGCTCAGCACCTCAGCTACTTTGGTGTTGAGCCCCTCAAAATCAGACAGTCTTTACTCTTAGCCTTTCTAATATGAGAATAATGTTTCCCATCTCAGTTAATGAGTACAACATATAGATATACCATACAGTCTTTATAAATATTTGACTCGCATCCATTGAAACATTACCAGCTCAGTATGTTTTCAGCCTAATGAGAACACATTTAGCATTCATCCATGCAGCTGCTCAGACAACAGTGAACTTTATTCTTAGTCAAGTCTGAAAGGCAGACCAAGACACAAATGCAAAGAGCACATTGGGCTCCTGGGACCACCACTGGTATGGCTACCCCCCCGACTCCGACCATGCTGCTCTGAAGAAACATTCTTGTTTGCAGTGCTGCCTTTTCAAAAATTAATCTCTCCAGACCACTCTGGAGAGGCACATTCATGCCTATGCAGCATCCATGCTGGTTCATGAATGCATCCACTAACAGGAAAGTTTCCTGTTGACACGTCTGTGCATTGTGGAGTGAATGGTAGCTAATGACATACTGCAGTTCAATAAATCCATTGCGTAAAGTTTCTTGACCCTGTGCGGAAGTAACTTTCTCCAGCTTTGCAGAAATCCAAGACTAGAGAAATGGATATCTAACAGTGCCAGATGAAAGTAACCTCAGCTCTTGGTTTACTGATACATAAGAGCTACCTCACTGACCAGAAAAGTTATACTGACCTTGCCCAGTGATTAAATTGGACAATAACAATGAAGCATTTTTATTTTGGCTCTTGCTAGAATTATTTTTGGTTAGCAAGATAATGCCATGTTAAATTGTACTAATAGTGTAACCATGGGAACAAGATAATAGTGCTGATATAAATTTGGTGGAAGTAATTTGTGTATCCAAAAATTATGTTGTCATGTGTTAACTTATGTACTCCTAAAAACGAATGCATAAATTAGTTAAAAGGCACAATTAAGGACTGGTTCTTTGGAGTTTTCCCTTTTGTGATGTTGGGACTCCTGTGATGTCCCTGTACCAGCTTGGGGGTACCTTGCTTCTGCCTAGCAGGGCTGTGATAAGCAGGGCAAATAATTATCCTTATTTTACCAATAAAAAAAGCAGTCTTTTCCTTCTGCTTAAGCAAAGCATTATTTCTGTAATAATATATACTTGTAGCCAGTCAGAAGCAAACCTAAGAAATGTAATCACTCCTGCCGAGTCCAATCAGCCTGATCTGACAGCAAGCAGATCTTTCTGGCAGATTCTATGCAAAGCAATACTCAGTCTTGTGCAGAAAGATCCACTAATGGCCTCACTTGCTTGGATTTCAGCTTCTCTCAATGTAGATTTGCTGCCCCTACATCCTTTGCCAGCCAGGGCTGCCAGCTAATGCCTTCCCTCTTACCAGTGTCAAAGTACCTCTTATTTTTGGCAGTACTGAGTGAAACATTTTGTCTGAAATTTTTTTGCCAATAAAGAATACAGCAGGTCAGAGGGAACATTTCAAATATTCAGGCTTATCATTGTGAACTCTAGTGACCAAACACAACCCAAAAACATTTCTGAGAAAAACTCTAAGTGCTTTGTTTTTATTGAGAATCCCTCAAAAATAAAGTGCATTTTCATCAGAGGTAGAAAAGACAATTTGAGGTTTATCTGCAATTCATTTTTCTTGCCAAGTTTGCCAGTGCATGGCTCTAGAAATGCCACTTTCTACACACAAATGCTCTGCAGTCCCTGCTGTGCCTTCCAGATGTGCCCCCTGGCCTGGTCCCACCTGCCGAGGCTTGGTCCATAAACATGTGCTCCACTCCAGCACTTTCAGCTGGGAAGCAAATGCCTGTAGCAGGTTGGCAATGTCCATGCTCTGTGCCTTCTGCTTGTACCCCTTCCCAGTCCTGCATAAGCAGATGCTGTAACAGTTACAGGAGCTGCATAAAACAGATCATCTGTCCCATAGATAAGAGAGAGAGGAGAGCTCAGCTGATGCAACTGCAGAGATTTAAGCTAGTCAGTAGCACTGGTTTCACAGGGTGCTGATGGAGCAGTTCTGCTGGGACAGCTTTCTGTGTAAAAAACCCAGCACGGCAAGGGCAGCTAAATGTACACAGCTCCATGTGGAAGGGCAAGGCTGGAAATGGTCTTCTTAAAAGTTTCTACTGCAGGCATGGCTTGGGGCAAAAATTTCACTTAGATATCCCTTAGCCTCTCCTTTTACTTTTCTTTCCATTTCTCATAGCCCTAGCAGAAACTTGGTGGTCTCTGACTGCGTTTGAATGCTAACATCACTCATTCTCATCAAATGCCTACATACTTTTAAAATTATTCTTACCAGTTTTGCTTAATTTGCTGACCCTTCCTAGTCACTCAGTTATCCATATAATGGTTTAAAAGTCTGTCATATAGCCTGCTTTACTTGTTCTGTGCATGTTTGCTGATGCAAGGTCTGACTACTTTGTTTTCATATTGACAAGACATACAGTAATTTTTTTTTGTGATTTCCCTTCTCTCACACCTTTGGTGTCTTCTTAATCATGATTAGGAAACTAATTAGATTAAGGTTATCACTACTCAGACAGTTATCATGTCACCTACCATCTGTTGCTCAGAGTATTTTTTCTGTCTGCTAACCCTCTTCCCACACAGCACACAATGGATGGGACTTATACATTGTCTACAACACAACAGACAGATTATATCCAAGATTCAACATTTTCCAACATATTTATCTGAATCGGGGAAGTGAGAAAACCTCTTTCTCAGAGATGGGTGCCACTATTAAATATTTTGGGTACCTGTATCATCATATCTGTGAAGGAGAAGACATCTGTGCAGCCTCCAGTGTGAATGAAGACGCAATTAATTTGAGTCTCACGGATGTCACCCAGCTAAACCACCATCATTTAGACTCAACAAGTCAGGATCCTCCTATTTGCACTCCCTATACAAGCACATTGGTACCAAAAAAAGTCCTGTCTGTGAATAACAGTCCATTTAATCACAAGACTGGTAGACGAGCATTCACCTGACTACTGTCCAGATGGCTGAAGATGACTGTCCCCATCTTTACGGTGGAAGTTTCTCCAGAAATTTCCTGGGAGGACTGCTGGTATCATACAGAGCATTGCAAAAGTACCTTGATTTTAATCCAAAACTGCACTATAAGACAATGAGTGCAATTGTAATGTGCCCTTATATTGAATTAGGCAGGTAGGAGCATTGGCTGGCTGCAGCTTCCATGGCTTCCACAGTTCTTGCAGTGAGATCTCCGTCCCTCCAAGGGAGCTGAATAGGGACATAAAAATGAACAGTTTGCTGTAGTTTTGGTGTGAACACCTATGCACTGGTGAGGACCCAAGATGCAAGAGATTTAAGAGGGATTACAGTGAACAAATCTAGAGTATGGGAGGGTGGGATAAGAGGTGGCATCTAATGGTCTTCCCAACTTTGGGAAGTGCTCCTGAGCTCTCTTCTCTTTATTCTCAGTCTTCCATTCTGTTCTCTCATTTTTTCTGTTTAAATGTTACCACTCTAACCTCTCTGCAATGAATTGCCCCACTTCGCAGTCGAATGTTTCCACATGCTTCCTGTAGGTACTTCTGTCTTCTCCTGCTTGTTGTCTTCCTCCTTGTACATGTCAGCAACATTCGCAGGCTGATCACTCCCTTGGTCCTGTCAGTCACTCAGACACATTCCTGCTTTCCCTTTCTAGTGAGCTGCAGCCGCATAGTTTTTCAAAAACTCAAGTCCTCCTGTTGGGACCGGGTTTAGTTGGCTTTATTTAAGATTTGCAGGGTTTTATCTGTATCTGCATGCTTAACATGCTTATACATTTGGGGCCCAGACCCACCTAACTATCCTTAGTTTGTATTATTAATGCATCAAAATCCTCACAAACCAGTAATATAAGTGCTAAAGACTTCTCTATCAGTTTCTGTTAACACTGCATTTTAATTCTTTTTGTTTCAAAGTAATAGCGCACAAACCAAGAGATACCTCACTGCCTCACTCACCTCAATGGCAAGAAGGGGTCCTGCAGGGACATCCCTCTTCCAGTGCCGGTAGGCAGGACTGCTGTGTTGTTACAGCCCTGTCACTTGCAATAATGCATCTAACCTCTACGAAGCAACAGCCTTTGGCTGATATGTAACTTCTTAGTAATAGACTCTGTATCACTTGGAGATAAGGTCTGTAAACTTCCATTTGAATAAATGCCACTGCTGATGCTATTTTTCAAAGGAAAAGAATTTATTTTGACAGTAAATGAGTATATATTATTTAGGTGCCTACCACTATTTGACTGTTTTAGCTCCTTTGAAAATCAGCTGGAATGGGTAACCTAAGTATCTTTACTGATCTGGTCCTCCACATATCTGTGTGTGGATAACTGAGAGAGACAGTGTAATCAAAAATCTCAGAACATAACAATATAAATCCAGGTGCATTAGGTCAGCTGTTTCTCCCCATATCATTGTAGTAATTCCCAGCTCCCCATACCCTGTCCCCAGCAGCAGGCAGCAGAAGAGAGCAAGCACAGCGCAAACACGCAGCTGCATTTCCCTGGGGCATTCTGCCAGTTTCAAACAATCTGCAGTTCAGTGGAGGAATCTTTATACTTAGTGAGATTTCATGAATTTTTCCTTCCTCAATTAATTTGTCCGGCTGATTCTTGTAAAGTTTCAGTGTCCACAGTGTCCTGAGGTAAAGAGTTCCACAGCTTAGCTATCCATTGGATGACAAAAAAAAAAAAAAGAAATAATTTTTTTTCAAAATTTTCATCTGCTAGCTTCACTTAATGGTCTGTTCCTGTTGATCCTTCTGACATGTTATCATTCATTTTGTCTATTTATTCCTTGAACTTTGCTATCTCCATTTCAGTTTGAAAAAATACATCTGATAAGTCTCCTGGAAGGAAGATTTCCAGTGCAGGAATCTCCCCAAACTCCTCCAAAGTAACTGTGCGTACAGAAGATTTTTTTTAGATTCTTTTCCTAGAATATCCCTGTCTTCCCTGAGACTTCTCAGAGACTTTACACTTTGATCATCTTCCTGGACTTCTGGCAGATTTCCTCCTTCTGATGTGTTTTCCAGAAGGATTAGTAGGTTTTATGCCTTTTACTAGCTGTTCCTCAAATCCGTTTTTTCTTTATTCTGCCTCATTATGCTTGAATTCAAAGCCAAATTGCTTTGTTTACAGTTGTCTTTTTTTTTCCAAGCTCCAGCATTCACAGATTACAGCTGTAGGCCTAATTCTGAAGGAAATATCTGAACTTGGTAAGGGCCAGGTGCTCCATTTGCTCTTATGAGCCATAGTAAAGGTTTGCAAACTCAGATACTGTTGAGTATTTGCATCTCCCAAGATACATAGAAAAGAAAAATTAGTAAATTTGCTATCCCAAACCCTGTTACACGAGATGCAACATTTTAGTCCAAGATTGCTGCATTATATCTCTGCTGATGCAGCAATCATAAATTCTGTGAGACACATTTATAAGTGAAATGTTTATCTTAGAGCATGAGAGAAACTATGTATTTGCTCCTGCTGGAGAAAAATCACAGTGTCTTCAAATGTGCCCTCTGGCTGACCGCCCCTAACGCATGGGAATGTTGTGCAATAGGACTTCAGGGCCTGATAGCAGCCTTCATTTCTGGCATGTTATGTATCAGTGTTGTCAGCTGTCATGATTTCACTGTGAAACTCACAATATTTTTAAATAGTTACCTCAATGTGAAAGATGTTGACATATTCTTAATAAGAAGTATTGACAGTAAACCTGAAGGGTGATATGCAGATAAAATAATTATCACAGAATTATAGAATCACAGAATCGTTTATATTGGAAAGGACCCTTAAAATCAAGTCCAACCGATAACCTAGCACTGCCAAGTCCACCCTAAACCACGTCCCTAAGCACCACATGTACACATCTTTTAAATACCTCCAGGGACGGTGACTCAACCACTTCCCTGGGCAGCCTGTTCCAAAGCTTGACAACCCTTTTGGTGAAGAAATCTTTCCTAATATCCAGTCTAAACCTCCCCTGGTGCAACTTGAGGCCATTTCCTCTCGTCCTATTGCTTGTTACTTGGGAGAAGAGACCAACACCCACCTCGCTACAACCTCCATTCAGGTAGTTGTAGAGAGTAATAAGGTCTCCCCTCAGCCTCCTCTTCTCCAGGCTAAACAACCCAGTTCCCTCAGCTGCTCCTCATAAGACTTGTGCTCTAGACCCTTCACCAGCTTCGTTGCCCTTCTCTGGACACTCTCCAGCTCCTCAATGTCCTTCTTGTAGTGAGGGGCGGGCCCAAAACTGAACACAGGATTGAAGGTGCGGCCTCACCAGCACAGGGGCACGATCACTTCCCTAGTCCTGCTGGCCACACTATTCCTGATACAAGCCAGGATGCTGTTGGCCTTCTTGGCCACCTGGGCACACTGCTGGCTTACATTCTGCCAGCTGTTGACCAGCACCCCCAGGTCCTTTTCTGCTGGGCAGCTTTCCAGCCACTCTTCCCCAAGCCTGTAGCATTGCATGGGGTTGTTGTGACCCAAGTGCGGGACCCAGCACTTGGCCTTGCTGAACCTTATACAATTGACCTTGGCCCATTGATCCAGCCTGTCTGGATCCCTCTGTAGAGCCTTCCTACCCTCCAGCAGATGAACACTCCTGCCCGATGTGGCGTCATCTGCAAACTTACTGAGGATGCACTCGATCCCCTCATCCAGATCATTGATAAAGATATTAAACAAGACTGGCCCCAACACTGAGCCCTGGGGAACACCACTCGTGACCAGCCACCAACTGGATTTAGCTCTGTTCACTACAACAACCTCTTGGACCTGGCTATCCAGCCAGTTTTTTACCCAGCAAAGAGTACGCCCATCCAAGCCATGAGCAGCTCGTTTCTCTGGGAGAATGCTGTTGGAAATGGAGTCAAAGGCTTTATAAAGTCCGGGTAGACAACATCCACAGCCTTGCCCTCATCCACTAAGCGGGTCACTTTGTCTTAGAAGGAGATGAGGTTAGTCAAGCAGGACCTGCTTTTCCTAAACCCATACTGACTGGGTCTGGTCACCTGGTTGTCCTGTACATGCTGTGTGATGGCACTCAAGATGATCTGCTCCATAACCCTTCCTGGCACTGAGGTCAGGCTTGGGGGGCTGGATACCTGGAGAACAACTGGTCTTACTATTAAAGACTGAGGCAAAGAAGGCATTAAGTACTTCAGTCTTTTCCTCATCCTTTGTCACTGTGTTTCCCCCTGCATCCAATAAAGGATGAAGATTCTCCTTAGCCCTCCTTTTGTTGCTAATGTATTTACAGAAACATTTTTTACTGTCTTTTATGGCAGTAGCCAGATAAAGTTCTAGTTGGGCTTTGGCCCTTCTCATTTTCTCCCTGCATAACCTCACAACATCCTTGTAGTCTTCCTGAGTTGCCTGCCCCTTCTTCCAAAGTTCATAAACTCTCCTTTTTTTCCTGAGTTCCAGCCAAAGCTCTCTGTTCAGCCAGGGCGGTCTTTTTCCCCGATGGCTCATCTTTCAGCACATGGGGACAGCCTGTTCCTGCACCTTTAAGATTTCCTTCTCGAAGAAAGCCCAGCCTTCCTGGACTCCTTTGCCCTTCAGGGCTGCCTCCCAAGGGACTCTGTCAACCAGTCTCCCAAACAGGCCAAAGTCTGCCCTCTGGAAGTCCAAGGTAGCAGTTCTGCTGACCCCCCTCCTTACTTCTCCAAGAATTAAAAACTATCATTTTGTGATTGCTATGCTCAAGATGGCCTCCAACCATCACATCACCCACAAGTCCTCTGTTCACAAACAACAGGTCTAGCCTTCCTTAGTTGGCTCACTCACCAGCTGTGTCAGGAATTTATCTTCCACATGCTCCAGGAACCTCCTGGGCTGTTTCCTCTCTGCTGTATTGTATTTCCAGCAGTTATCTGGTAAGTTGAAGTCCCCCACAAGAACAAGGGCTAGCGATTGTTAGACTTCTTCCAGCTGCTTATAGAATATTTCATCTTCCTCTTTCATCTGCTTCTTCATCCTGGTTGGGTGGTCTATAACAGACTCCCACCATAATATCTGCCTTGATATTACTTGATATAGTATTACTTAATATACTTGATAAAGTAAATTAAAACAAATCCACCACTTCAGCCTTCTGCTGGGACCTGCACCGGGGCCAATGCGCACATGAACCTGTGCCCAGCCTGGTCTCCCACAGCACTGCTGACACTGTCAGCATCATTCCTTTTCTAGGCGTTAGGACCTGGCAGTCACATTGTAGGGTCTGCTCTACATACGGTATCTTGCTCCTAAATCCCACCCTTGTGTAGAAAGGGAAACCTTCAGGGCACCATGTTTTTACACCCCAAACCCTGACATTTATGGTAGGAAAATTTCTGTATCCATCACAGACACATCATCTAAGGACTGCATTTCAGTCCTGCCCTGGAAAAACCAGCCCCGGAGGCATAGCCTGTTCTCGGGGTGGGTAGACCCTCCTGGTACTACCATGGTGACGTGCTGGTGCAAGTGTGCTGGTGCCAGCACGCACAGGGCTGGTTTGCAGGAGAGGAATCAAGAACAGCATTATCAGAGCTTCACTTTCAAACACATGAAATTCACTTGTTCTTTTAAAACACACCAGACCTGAGCAGACTAATTTCAGGCCCCATACATAACACTGTTTCTAAAGCTTTTATGTAAGGAGAAATGTTTGAACACATGCCTTTTTCCTTTCTGCAATGTTAACCAGCCTTCTGCTGTCAGACTTCTAATTTGACATATTTAAACACCCTGATAGGTTAATAATAGTGCCTAGGATCATAATGCTTGTAACAGCTTCAAACTCCAGGCAACGTGTTCAGATGTATCAGTACATTTTACTTACTATGTAGGTAATATTGTATAATTTGCTCAGGAAAGATTTATATTATGGCTGACACTGATGAAATATATGCCAGATACCTAAGGTTTTTAAATACATATGCACAAGACCTGAAAAGCTTCAAGCATGAATACCGTCAAAATATTCTTTCCCCTGTGTACTCCAGGTAATATTAACTACTCAGACTGTGCTTCACAGTGTGACACTCTAGTACTTCAGTACCTTTGGACGGGAAGGAATTTACTAAGTGAAGCCATGTATAAACACCTCCTTCAGTATCAGAGGCTGCAGCTGAGCTTAGGTTTTTCTACATAAACACATTGTAGAGAAAGGCAACATGCATAAGCCAGCCTGAAGTACTGAGAGTACTGTCTGTCAAAATAAAGAAATAAGGAATTTATTTTAAATTGGATAAACATTTCATTGAGAAGTACCTGGGTGTAATTTCCCCTGGAAGTGCATTCACCATGGGCCCATGTTTGCTTCTACTGAATTCAAGTGTAAAATTGATTAAATGGCATTAGGGTCAGTCCCTCTGCACACATCATGAAGAAACATGGAGCTTGTTTCATCAACTGCATATAAAAATTGTTACAAGATATGATTTTTCTAGGTCTCTTCCCTCAAAAATATTCAAAGTGGACAGTTATTCATAGGGACACGTAGACATTTTTGGTCTTTCAGCAGCTGGGTTCAATCTGCAGAAATACAATCCTTGTCTCAAACACCAGAGCTTCAAAGGCTCTGATGTAAGCATATCCATTCTCTGCCTTGTGCCCTTCCCAAACCAGTGCAGGAAGACTAAAAACTTTTGAGATGCATTTGTTCCGTAAGTGGAGGGTTGGCTATAGCCATAGCCTGTGGTGGGAGACACATGGCTGCACAGCTGTGTGAGTCCTCCTTAGTCTGTGACCTGGAATGGATCCATATCTAGTAGCATTAAGGGGAGCGACTAGGGGGAATGATGCCTTTAAATCTTTGCCTTTGATCTACTGACACAGTAATCATCTGTATTCAGCAGAGACTTAATGTAGATCATCGCTACAATCCTTTGGCTCTTTAAAAACTCATGAGAAATTAGGTATGGAAAGATACAAAAATGCAACTGGTGATTTTAAGCACATCAGTTTTGAGTGCTTCAAACACTCAGGCAGGTCTGGTTAAGCAGCCAAACTCTGTAGCTACGTAAGAGGTTCTTGCTCATAAAATTACCAAATAACATCAACATACTTCAGGATTTTTTTAACTCCATTCAGTAATTCATACTGACATGAGTAAGGACAACCAGCACTCACGTCAGCAATGTACACAGAGATTAAGACAGCTAAATTGAACTGTTTACACCCCAACTGTAGTCCATGGAGATGTGGTTAATACAGTCAGTGGAGTCTAGGTGGCAATTCTTTCATCAATTGTATGTGTCTGCTTTCAGGTGAGCTGAATAGCTCTCCAGGTTCCACTGACTGTATTGACTACATTTCCTGTAACTATACTGGGAGTTACATGACACTGAGTGTGCACGTAGCCCTCCGCATATAGATATCTAAATTAAAGTATTCATTTGCAAGCTGAATACTGCCCTGTGCATCTGCTCTGGTTTTATTAACACTGACATTTGAGCAAACGAGGGACTAACACAGCTCTGACTATGTCTGGGATAGAATTAAATTTCAGTCAAGAAAAAGATGATAAACTGGAATACTTTTCTGCATATTATCTGAGGCAAGTCACAAGTGATTTTTAGTTAGAGAGACTTCTTGAAGTACTATACACATGCCAGCGAATTGGAAGATACTTTCATTTTCTTCCAAGGTGTTTTACAATTTTTTTTCTGAAGTCTTTCTTTTGGTCTGTCTAACACAAAGTTTCTACAGTGTAAATCCAAAGTGCATGAAGTGCCATGAAGAAAGTCATAAAGTGCAAAGTGTAGGTGAGGAAGGCCAGAGTACCCATGCACTACCAACAGCTCTGTCTTTAATTAGAAATTTATTCATCACCCTAAGAGGTTTTGTCATGCCTCTTTTCTGTCTCCCACTCCATGGTCTAGGGATTTATTTTCTTTTGTTGTAAAAATAATAAACTAGGCAGCAAAGGTAGACATGTACTATTGTAAAAGAAAATAAATACTTTGACTCCAGCTGTGTTAACTATGTTATCTCTGCTCTGTTAAACAAAATGTGTATAGATGAGACAGGGTTTGGATGCTGTTATGCTCTTGATAGACCATGAATATCCTAATGTGTAACTGTAATCATATTAGAAGGGATTTTGCCCTTATTTCATTTGTAGTTCTTACCTTATAGCATTGTGGTTTTCGATGGTTTACCGTTTCTGAATGAATAATTGTTCAGCATGTCTATTTAAAAAAAAAAAGGATTAAAAGTAAAGCCTACTTAAGCCTTCTTAAATACAACTCTCTTTATATCTTTAGAGTTTTCAGTTCCCTCAGCATATTTACTTTCAAAGTATGTGAGTTGCCATTTATACACCAACCATAGAGAAATTCTGATCTCACACAGTTCAGTCACACTGGAGTTAGTCTCATATTTTAAATAGAATAATGAATGTGCAATAAATTTAATATAATGTTAACAGAATCTGGGCCACAGAAAAATTATCTGGCTGGAGGGAATTACAAGACAGATAGCTTTAGAGATAGAGGATGGCAGTTCATCTTATTCAGCCAAGGGATGTTTCAGATACTTTTACTCAAAAATTGTTTTTCTCTTTCTGGTCTAAGTCCTCTTCCGCCTCAGGTAGATACCTCAGAGGGACTTAGGCAACACGCAGCTTTCTATCACAAACTGCATGATCATCTGCCATGTAATAAACTGCGTGCTTATACTCAAGCATTAGATAGGTTTACATGTTGTGCTCATGGGAAGCGCTATCAATTTAACCAGGTTTTAATATTTGATTTGGTTAAGCCAATATTTCTAAAATAGAAACACCGTTTTGTTACAGTGTGTCTGAAAAGAAAAACATTACTGCAGGCATTGGCCCCATGTTTTTGCAAATTTTTTTGTCCCTGATGGAGTTAAGTAGGATGTATATTAGTGCAAAATTTATTCTATTATCCTTTCCCCTTGTTAAAATGCTCAGTATGGCCCCCAAATGACTATTTGCCTCTGGATAAGTTGTGTCCAAAAATTTAAAATGCAAATGCATTCTATCTGATAATTCCAAATTCAGAAATATCGTCAAAATTGGAGTGAAAAATTTTGTGAACTTTGGATTTTCCTTCTTTTGATCTGCCTCCCCTGCCCTAGAGTCATTCATATAACTGTGTTTTCTCTTGAATTAGTACCAAACCATTCATGGTATCTCAGACACATCCCATGCAAATGTTGAAGCAAATTTAAAGAATAAAGCACAATGCACTGAAGCTGCAAGGGAGGAAAGTCACACCAGATGTGGAGACCATAACCAAATTTCCTAACACTTTTTGAGTTTACATTCTCAAAATGTTTAACTTTCCTCTGATAAAAATTTGTTTTCTTTCAATGGAAAATTATGAAGAGAAAGTGATTTTTGTCTGTTAGCAATGCAAAGGTAACCCCCAGGAGTGGGACCTAAACAATAAAAAGCAAGTAAACGCCAATCCAAACAGACATCCACCTGCTGAGAGTAGTTTGGGAAATAATTTTTAAAAATGTAATTATACACTCATTACATCAGTGTCACTTTCTGATTAAAAGATACATTTACTGTACACAGTTCTTTTAGATTATGAGTGATGTTCTGTTTTCCAGTTGGAAGGAATTATTTACCTCGGCAACAAATTGTGTCATTCAGTTTGTCAAACTGTTGCTAGTTATTAACCACAACATTGTGGTTTTGACTGTAATTCAGAACTATAAAATTAAAGATGGAATTCAAGCAACATCTCTAACTCACCAAACATAACACACAGAGATTTTGAGCTACTGAAGGCAGGTTACTACAGGCAGTGTTTTGCTTATAACCACCTGCACACCCGCACACACATAGCTCTGCCTGTGATATATGTGTGATGTACATTTACTGAAATGTAAATTTAACCTGTAGATTTACAGATTTAGTGTTCATTAACTAAAAATGTTGTTTAGTTGGATATTACTGGCACTGATGTCTTTACAGCATAATGATGTCATTACAGCTTAACACATAAAAGTACGTCCTCGTGTCATCGACATATCCATCTGGTGAATTTATTCTTCAAGCCATCTAGTCTTATAATGTGAGATTATGAGAAGTCTGAACAAATTAAAGAGCTGTATATTCCTTACAAATAATTTGAAGTATTTTCATATAGATGTTTCAGTTAATGCTGTAATGGAAAGAATAAGCTACATAATGTGTTTTCAGGGGGATGGTATATATTTCCAGTTTATGATCTCTAATGGGAATAAGTGATGAACTCAGCTTCAGAGGTCACTCTTAAATTTACTTTCATTAGCATTTTTCAAACAGGCTTTTGCCCAAATGTACAACTCATAAGCCTACTGAGCTACAGCTGCTTTCTCTAGCATTCATTTAACTATCTCCAGGTACTATTTTTTTGTACAGAAAATACAAACCTGTGCCAAATTTGCTCTTTGACTAAAAAAAAAAACCCAAAAGCAAATGTATATATCTACTGTACTGCATGACTAGCTTTCCTCCTGGTTGCCAAGGAAAATGAAAATCAGTCTCTGGCCCAACAAGGGTGGATCCTGAATTTTTGTCCTTGAATTCAAGATCGCTGCTTCAACATGCAGCATGCTCCTAGGATCAAGCATGATGACTGTTTACTGCGTGTTATTAAGTTGTTGATTAGACTGCGGGAACTGACGACTGAGAATTGTACATAAGTCAATTCAAATGAGGTAAGCGTCACTTGATTAAACAGTAAAATCTAACAGACTGTGCGGGGAATAGAAAAATAGTGGTTTTCCCTGGTGTCGATTCATCAAATTCAGAGTTTGTGAAATATGTAGTAGTTAGCAGTATGGAATATAGTCTCACTTATATTACTTGTCATAGAGCATTGAAATGGAAAGATACTTCTGCTGATTCAGAGAGTTTGCTGCCTAGGACTGCATGTGGTTTACTACTCAATACAAGGCCGATAGATGGTAGAAGGGAAAGATAATAAAGATAAGGGTGTCAACAAGAAGATGATGGGATAGTTCAGTGGGGCGTGAAGATATTATCACATTTGTTTGCTTAAATTTCTCTCACTTTACATAGGGAAAATGACAGAAATGAATGCTCAGGAGGGTGCTGAGTGAGGAAGGGAAAAGCTGAACTGTCGACAAACCCTTTGGCCTTTGAGAGTGCAAAGAGTGAGTGGGCTGCTGGAAAAGAGACTGGACTGGGTAGAGTGGGAAGGAGGAGGAATGAGAGGCTGTCTTGATGGAGGAGGCTCTGCTGGAGAGATGGAGAGTGGACTGGTAAAAAAATACCTCAGAAAGTGTAGCCAGGAGGAGGTATATGGGAAGAAAGAAAAGAAAAACAGTAAAAAATATTATGCCAACAAGAGGGTACTCCTCAAGAACAGCAAAAGATAAGTAAAACTGTAATGGGAGGATCCTGGCAACATCATGGCTCAATTTTTAAGTCAATGGGGAATCCCATTTCAAACTGAACAGCAAAATAATGGCCCTTACTATTAATCTTTCTGGAAGCTGGATCACCATTTGGCACTTTCCACTGTTCTGCTCTCTTGGCCTATATTTAACCCAGGTATTATCATTTCTGCACAGGTGATTCTGTAATTTATTTTTCCATACTGTCTTATTCTTTTCATTTCCATAGTTACAGAATTGAAATGATAACTGTTTGTCCAAGATAATTAAAATAGACTCTGTAAATTGTGTTGACGTTCAACCATTTCAAACTTGCAAAATATTAACATTCAGGTTATACTGAGAAATTGGTATATGGGCAATGCTTTAAGTAATCATGTCCTGGAAGGATGCCGAATTCAGAGAATTCAACATGAACGATGTGCATACAGATACATGAGAGGATAATTTGAGAATACTCTACAAACAGCTGTGTGGGTTCATCATTATTTTGTGCATCAGTTCTAAGGTAAGTGTTATGAAGTGAAAATGTGGGTTAGTATTTAATCCAGTGACATTAAAAATACAGGCTAAAAGGGTTTTTTTGGGAGCAGCAGAACTAGGCAATCTTTTTACGGCTTTGTGACCTGTATCATCAGCTCTCAGATGTAATACCTCAGTATCTCCGAGTCTCTTATTCCTCCTCTTCAAATTCCCCAAGCATAAAGATATCTCCTTACTCCCTTTTCCCCTAACTGCTGACCAGATAAAAAGCAGCAGATGCTGTAACTGGTTCTCAGCTCCATGCATGCTTATTGACTTGTCAGTACATGGCTCTCACCAGCCAAGCAAGAGGTCAAACCTGTAACCACCTAGCTCTTGTTACCATTTTTCATCCAGTGAATATACTAATTTGGGACTCTCTTGTCAAACTAGTCAGTGTCAGACCTTTCAGGAAGATATGACATTTGGGTCTCTTCTGTTAGATCTGACTGAAGTACACCCATTCATAATAAAATTTCTGAGAAGGACGTGACAGATAGGAAGACAGCATGATTGAATATGCTTCATTTCAAGGGGAAACCAGGCTAAAAATCTTGTTATACAGAAGAGTCCGTAGGGTATTTCTGTTAAATATCACACAAAGCTAAACTGAAAGCTCTCTGTATCTCTTGCTTTATGTGGCATGTCTAACCAATTTTCATGTGTTTCTCACAGGGTTGGATGATGTTGATAAGCTGAATGTGACAGCCTAGCTGAACACTTGTAGGGTAACCCAAATCAGAGGTTGTCTGAATGAATCACCCTGCGAGCACCTTTCTCTCTCCCTCCAGTAATTACTGGGGGAGAGCCACCTAGACAGCTACAATTAAGTAAAAGGAATCTCATCCAAATTGATGAGATTGAATGTGATTGAATTTTAACTATTTAGGAAGTGTCTCTAATATACAGAAGGCTGTGTGAGTGTTAAGAAAGAAACTACATGATAAGATTTTATTTGATGTAACCTTTTTTGGTATTACTTTTATCTTTTACCCATAAGGCTATCATCCTTCCAACTAGGTGTGTACAACTCACAGGATGCCTCTTGAAGACTATGAGCTACTGACATGAGAGTTTGCTCCTGGACACTCTTTTGTTTCTACTACTGTCTCCTTGTTCTTCCCATTCCCTCCAGCTCTCCAACTGCAGCTTCCTCTTAACAGCATTGCACTTAACACAAATACATGCAGCCACAGAGACCTCACAGAAACCCGGCAATGTCTGAAGGAAATTCAGCCCAGCATGGCTGGGCATACACGGGTTACCCAATTCCACTGTGCAAACTGCATTGGGGAGGAAAACAGCAACCCTTAACTGGAGATGCACTTTTTATACTGGCCTGGTCAGGGATGTTGCACAGCTGCTTTGTAGCTTACTTGTGAGGAAGCACATCCACACTTCTCCCAAGGTATGTGCAGGCAGGTTGGTAACACGCAGTGCAAGAAAGTGCAGTTTCCCCAGATAATGCTGATGTAGCAAGCTCTGAGATGGGAAGCAACACAGGTTGTCAGTGCAGGCCTATGCCCAGGGCTATTTGCTCTGCTGATGAGCAGAGATGATGAGCATGGGCATAGCATGGTACTAACTTGGCTAGGACTTACAGAGCCAGCCACTACCTTTGTGCAGCACCATGCTGTGTTGTACAGGTGAGCTTGTGTGGAGCTATCTTAGGTGTCCGTAAGATGGAAGTACTTGCACAACATGTCCATACCCTTTGACCACCTTCAGAGCAGGGGCTTTGCTTTAACTGCTAGGATGGGCAGCTGACTTTTCACTGTGGTATCTTCTGAGAAATTAGCCCTTTGCTTAGGAGAGAGGAGCTATCTGTTAATTAAAGATTATCAACTCCTGATCCATCACATAGAAAATCTTCCTTACTATTTCTGGATGGAACATTTTTATTTAAGCCTAAAAATAAACAGTCATTAGTCAATAACCCCATGCCAGGCCTGGATTTTGGAAAACTGAAAGTGTTTCCTAATCCAGAAAGCTCACCTTGCACTCTTTTAAGTAAGAAAAAAATCCCCAAACCACAATGCATTCTTTGACGGCCTATTCATCTTAATTTACACTTTTTCTACACCCAGCTGTCAAAGACAGGATACCAGACACAAAGAAATTATGTTTTGATCTAAAATGGCAGCTTCTGTGCTTCTATAACAGACATATGCCAGGACAGAACATGCTAGGTAATGTTGGTGTCAAAACAGCATATAGTAGTTGACAAAACTGAAGAGACTAATTTCTGTCTTTTGTGGGATTATGTAACATAATCAGGTAAAACTCATAATAAACTGCCTTTTCCCTTTTACACAGCAGGAATATCCATAAAATAAGCACATTCACAATCTCTAAGTACAAAAAAAGTTGCTGGCCAAAGCAATGCTATCATGGAAGTATGATGGAAAGAACCACACAGTGCCATCATTTAAGGATGCTTACTCCCAACCATTCTCCTGCAGTGCTGGAGTAGATGTTGCAAAACTCTTTGTGTAACCAATTTTCATAGTCCAAGTGGAATGAAAGGCAATGTATGTTAAGCATACATTATGAGAGGGAAGAAGGAATGAGATTTGCAATATTTTCAGCTGTAACCCTCTAAAATGGAATGGTCTAAACGCAGCCTCTGGGCAAGAGAAATCATTGCATCCACACCAGCACTGCAAGAGGCGGTGGGGTGGATGTATAAATGTGAGAAAGTGTTTAATCCTGCAAGCTGCCCGCATTGCTTTTGCACAGCTGGCAAACGGGATTCTGGAATTGTTCCCTAACCATCACAACCCACAGTACTACAGGTTAAGAAAGCTGCCACCATTCATTCGTTGCTGAAGTTGAAGCAGCAATGCAGAATGTACCTTATGATCACCAGAAGTAAAATTTTCCTATGTATTCGGAATATCCGATTGCTTTGCTTAAGATTACAAAGTTGTAAATCAAATATTAATCAAATTTTATACAAAAACTGTATCTTTGGTAACACAATAGTGTTCTCCCAGTTTCACTCCTCTGTTGATTAGGAAGTAGTTCTCTGTGCTGGTTTTGACTGGGATAGAGGTATTTTTTTCCATAGTAGCTAGTGTGGGGCTGTGTTTTGGATTTGTGCAGAAAGCAGTGTTGATAACACAGGGATGTTTTCGTTACTGCTGAGCAGTGCTTACACAGAGTCAAGGCCTTTTCTGCTTCTCACCCCACCCCACCAGCGAGTGGGCTGGGGGTGCACAAGAAGCTGGGAGGGGGCACAGCCAGGACAGCTGACCCCAACTGACCACAGGGATATCCCACACCATATGACATTATGCTCAGCATATAAAGCTGGGGGAAGAAGAAGGAAGGGGGAGATGTTCAGAATGATGGTGTTTGTTTTCCCAAGTAACCGTTACGCGTGATGGAGCCCTGCTTTCCTGGAGATGGCTGAACACCTGCCTGCCCATGGGAAGTAGTGAATGAATTCCTTGTTTTGCTTTACTTGTGTGTGTGTCTTTTGCTTTACCTATTAAACTGTCTTTATCTCAACCCAGGAGTTTTCCCACTTTTACTCTTCTGATTCGCTCCCCCATCCCACCAGGGGGGAGTGAGCGAGCGGCCGTGTGGTGCTGGTTTGCTGGCTGGGGTTAAACCAGAACATCCTCTAATTGTTTAAAAAATACAAACATGCACATAGTGTAAATGTTACCATTTTTATGTAAGTTAATAAGAATATGTTGTTTTTATTCAGACAAAAGCTCACCCATTCCCTCTAACCTTTACCACAGCACAAAAGCAATAAGACACTGTGTTTTAACATCAGAAATTCGCACCTGAATAACAGAAAGTCACTGTAACCAGGGAAACCGATCAGTGGCACGGACAGGTTTTCATTTAAGTGTGGATGGTGGGAGAATTAATATGATTATTACAGGATACTGGCTTTTGAACAACAGCAGTTCATTGTAACTTTAACATTATTTTTATTTTGGTGGTGAGGAAGAATTCTGTGTCTAGGAAGAAGCATTCAAAGGCAAGTATTTTGGCAAGGGCTGTACAGAGTTTCTAAATGGATCAGATTTGCTACAGGTGAAAACGCCTTTATCACAGACCGTGATGGATGATATTCTTGTCTGGCAAGCACACGGGGACGATGCTCACAGCAGAGTCCCCTGCTAACAGACACAGGAGCTGGGCTGTGGGCAGGATTACCACCATGAACCATTTTCCTTCCTCTCTGCAACCCTCAACTGCAACTGAATCACAAGAATATATTTAAAATGATCTTGGCAGCCACTTTTACAGCCCGTAACACAGGGAAGGGCAGGAACCCTGCTCTAACAGCAGTTTCAAGAGCGCTGTCCGTAGCTAGCGGTGCTCTCCTGTGACACACACAGAGGCAACAATGCCAGCAGCAACTTGACAACCAGAAAAGCAAGATTAGGAGAAATAGTGAATACTGTTTGCATATTATTTCAGCCTTCTCTTGCCAAACAAAGCATGTTCTTCCCCAGTGATCTGCTGAAGTCGGGACAGAGAGACGGACCCCTCCAGCAGTTTCTGCCTCTCTCAGGGCTGACCCAGGGGTCCACGTCTGCTCTCCTCCCGCCACAGGCTGCCTGTCACCCATTTCACACTACCCAGTCATTGGCTTGTGGAGGGCACCTGAACCAGGGCACAATGACCCCGTGTGCTGCTGGGGCTCAGCAGTAGCCTTTTGCCAGTAACTGGTGCCATTTGGCAGAAACCAGAGCTTCTTGTGGGGTTCCTGGCACTACGGAGAACTCCAGCAAGGTTTCATCTGCTCAGTGGCATCCACCCTGCCTCACACGAAGCAACCAGGAGCAGAGTTTCTCATCTAAGCCTGTTGCCTGTGACTCCGTGAAAAGGAAGAAGCAGATATGGCAAGTGACTCATCCTGCGCAGCTCGGGCACTAATCTCAGCATGGCAAGATTTACTCCTTGGAGGTACAGACCTTCACTCTCTCCACTAACTATTGAGGAAGCCTAGAAAACCAACTTATACTAGATTAACTTTCTGAAAGCAAAGCCTGGTAAGATGGCTTTAGGCCTTAGATTTCCAAGGAGCAAAATATCAGCTATTTAAGTCATGCCGAAATATGCATGATTTATAAGACTATACAGAGGGCTCCCACAGCCTTTGCATTACATCTGCCCTTTTGGGACATTTTCTTGCCAAAAGCTGCTATTTGAGCAAGGCTGGTTAGTTTGGTGGTCTGAGGAAGCCATCAGCCTATAATTTAGTAACCTTTCTAAAGAATAAAATAGCCTTTCTGCTTCATATTCCTCTTTATTAAATGGGAGAACAGCAGCTTCATGTCTACCTGTCAGGACATGATTGTAATATTTATATCACCTCAGAGGACAGCAGAAGAGAAAATGCTTCCTAGATAAAGTAGATTTTCCTCTATTCCTATTCCTAAAACCTGAGCATTGAAATTTGCAGAATTAGAATTTTCCAAAGAAACCAAATGTGTGTGTCAACATTAAAAAAAGAGAGAAAGAGGTACATGGATAAAGCAAATTTTGGACAGGACATAGGAAGAAAGAAGTTTAGATTTTACTTTTCTATTTTTTTATCTGTGGCCTTTTTTAAATGTGGGACCAGAGAGGGGACAAGGAGAGGAAGGCCAGAGACCCTGGCCTTGAAAAGGAAGCCATGAATTATAGGATGGGGTCCTGAACATTTTCTCACATAAACTGGCTCCTGGGGGCTCCAGTCCCAGTGGGGGCCTTTATCACTATGTGAAAGCAGGTAATATTAATTGAATATTTAGTGCATGTATTCACTTGCTGTGAATATCCATGCCAGTAGAACTTCATCACTCAAATTTTTATGAAAAGCAAACACTGGGTGCAAGTCAGCCCAAACTGAATTAGTTATTTGAAAGTACAAATTGATCAAAAGGAATTTTTCTGTAATGTTTCACTGATTTGTATTAACTGGAGTAAGTCAAAACCTTCCTCAGAAAGGCAAATTCTCAGTATGCCCTTCCCTATCCAGCTGAGATTTTGTAAGGGTAACACACCAATACAAGACCCAAATCTTGTGTTAGTCCCTAATGCAGAAATAGATCTAGGCAAATTGGTTTTTTTTAGCTTCCTATGTTTTAAAAGCAGTGAGGAGTGGCAAAAGTCTTTTTCTTTCCCATGCAGACAGCTAACAAGGGTATTCTTTGCTAACAGTATCCCTTGAAATAATTTGTAGAGGTAA
This sequence comes from Morus bassanus, assembly GCA_031468815.1. Lineage (NCBI taxonomy): Eukaryota > Metazoa > Chordata > Aves > Suliformes > Sulidae > Morus > Morus bassanus. The sequence continues at coordinate 70,468,721 of CM062571.1, forward strand.
TTAGAGAAAAAGGTCTCTGAAGACTTAGATTCAGTATTCTCCAGATTTTCAACAACTAAAACCTTGAAAGTATCCACTTTTTTTACCAAGTTGTTCATTTTTTCTATCAAAATGTCCTAAAAGTAAAGTAACAGCTGTGTAATTTGTCATTGAAAAGGTTTTTTTATCCAAATTACTTATTTTTTTCCTTCATTTCTCTTGTCTGTCAATACACCTACAAAGTCTAGCAACCGAACAGAGCTGCTAAGTCCCTGGAAGCACTTGGGTTACCTTTGCTGGCCTTCCATCAGGCTTCATGGTGAAATTTATTAATCCAGAAACTGTTAATTGTAGATTATTGAGCTGAACCTTTTAGACTGGTGTGTCTCTAGGAGAATTTAGTGTATGTATTCATTCACCCAGGCCACATATTAGCCCTCAGTTTATTTTCTGTTCAAGCTTCACGTACAAAATTGCACCTCACACTTTTAGATGTCTGCATTTGAAAAAGAGAAATTCAGTAAGGATCAAAACTATAGTATCCTCATAACAAAGTCCTAGTCGACGCTGCATTGTCCCCACAGTGAAATCTCCCTGTGCAGTGGCTCACATCACACAGCTTTTATGATGTCTCCACACAGATTTGAGAAAACTGTCATGCATTTAACTTTAGCAGAGAAAAACTAACAAAACCCCCAACTTTTTCCAAAATAAAAATTGTATTCATGGGCTACATGATTATTAAAGGAGCCAGAGGACCAGTAGATCTGTTGCAGGTAGCAATACCTCTCACACTCAGGAAGCAAAGGAGCCTTCTGAAAGCAAGTTTTGATTCTGGCTTGCACAAGTGCAGCACCCTTCAGTGTCACTCCAATCACCCAGCTAAATGGAGGGAACTCAGAAAATTATTTAAGAGGGGAACAAAAAGATCTGAAGTAACAACTCTATGTGTTAGCTCAAAATGTGTGTTGATCTGTTTTCTGATACCACAGAAAAAAGAAGAGCATAGTTTGGGCTGCAGGTAACTCTAAGTGTTTCCTACTCATCATGCAATACTACTGCTTTAGCACTGAGAGAAGCCTGGTGACTCAGAATATTTGCATCCCAGTGCAGCCAATGGTTTACAGACAAGCAGCCAGGACCCTGGGGACTCAGAGTCTTCTTCCTACCACACAGAGCCAAAGACACCGTGTAATCTGGAGGATTTACCTCCAGATTCCTATTCCTTCAAGTGATAAATTCAATATAAGGTTTGCTAAATACGCAATGTAGTTCTGAATGCCACTGCTCACCTTGTGTAGCCAGGCTGAACACAGTCTAAGTAGACAACGACTATTTTGCTAGAGATTTCATTGATCACCTTCATAGTCCTCCCATAACAGCTGGAATTATACTATGAAGTATTGAATAAGTCCATCCACGAGTGATGGACTCTGTGGCTGGAATCACTTTGAAAGAGTCAGTAAGGCCTCAAGCAGAAGCAGGCACATATTAATCAGCAGATTTTCCTACCAGACAGGGTCACATAGGACCACTCAGATGGCACAGAAGCACACACTGAATTAAAAAATGAAACCAAACAGAGCTGCGATTTCATAGAGTGAATATCTACCCTTATAACTCCTCCTGTATGGAGGATGCTGAGTCTAGCCTGGTCTTCAGTCTGGAAGACAACTGGGGAGACAGTTTACGGCATTGGAGATACTTGCAAGTGATAGGATTTCTCCTGATAATCTTTTACACACAATACAAGATTGTGCTCCTTCTAGTCAAAACAAAATGCAGATTTTCATCCCATGATTGCTACTTAGAATTGTGAGCCTACTCTCTTTTCTCACAAACCATCCCACTAACCTGAACAATGCTATTTATATCTTTGCAAGGCTTACTAGTGTGAGTGAGAGTCACTGGAGTAGGCTGTGTGTTTGGAGTGTGATTTTTATTTTAGGTGCGTGGGAACAGAATCCTGAGATTGCACAGAGACATGCTGGTGTGAAATGCTGAGGAAAGAGCATCCACTGAGCACTGTGAAAAGCAGATAAAGAAATAAGGGGGAGAGAGAGAGAGAGGATGAATGGGCTGAACAATAAAACAGTCTTATAACAAGCCCCAGAGATTTGAATATTTATTTTGAATTATTCTGGTTTTGATAGCCCTCAAAGAACACTTTTAAGTGCTTAATTTGCTTTGCTCCATTGATTTTAATTAATCTTGCCCTAGGCTTTCAAACTTGATGAGCATGGAGAACTTAGGGGTGAAAAAAAAAAGCAGCCTGCTTCCTCAACATATAATATTCCTTCACCTCCTCACAGCGACCACGATAGGGATGTGCCAGCCCTGGACACGAGCACTCATCACGTCATGGGCACTACCCTTGTAGGTAGGCGTACTACCTTCATGGGCTGAATTTAAAGCAGAAGACAAATATCTAATGCTGAAGGCTTCCGGATGGATGGAGCTGAGCCAGTTCCTTTTCCAGCCAATAAAACACCAAATAACTGCCTGCAGGCCCTGTGTCGGAGGCACAAGGCAATCACAGAATCATAGAATGGTTAGGGTTGGAAGAGATCTTGAAAGGTCATCTAGTCCAGCCCCCCTGCAGTGAGCAGGGACATCTTCAACTAGATCAGGTTGCTCAGAGCCCCATCCAACCTGGTCTTGAACGTTTCCAAGGATGGGGCATCTACCACCTCTCTGGGCAACTTGTCCCAGTGTTTCACCATCTTCATCGCAAAAAATTTCTTCCTTATATCTAGTCTGAATCTACACTCTCTTAGTTCAGAATAACCCCTTGTCCTATTGCTACAGGCCCTACTAAAAAGTCTGTCCCCATCTTTCTTACAAGCCCTCTTTAAGTACTAAAAGGCTGCCATAAGGTGTCCCCAGAGCCTTCTCTTCATGCTGAACAACCACAACTCTCTCAGCCTGTTGTCACAGGAGAGGTGTTCCATCCCTCTGATCATTTTTGTGGCCCTCCTCTGGATCTGCTCCAACAGGTCCATGTCTTTCCTGTACTGAGGACTCCAGAGCTGGATGCAGTACTCCAGATAAAATGAGACACCCAAAGTCATGGGCAGCTCCAACAGCAGTGTCTGTATCTAACAACTCCTGCTGCTCAATGGGCTGGCATGGGGAAGCAGCAGACCACGCTGCACTGGGAAGAATGAGTAGTTCTTTCCGTGGCCAAGTCTCCACAGCATCCTAGAGTTACACTAGACATCACACATCTGTATTGTGAAAGGGTCCTGCAAGTACATAGGCATGTTTAAAAAGGAACGACAGATGCAGATGAGCAACAAAGCAGATGAGCTTCTGCACCACACTAGAGGAGATGCCTCAGCTTTAGGAAAGGAGGATGAGTGATAAATGAAAAATTATAGGATCCTCTGTCCTGCATGGAACGACTGACTCAAGGAAGCCCCTTTGGTGAGACATCTCCTGGGATCTTTTAAAGGGACCAATAACAACTGGTGATGACTGCAGCTTAGGGATAGTGGCACTGGCACACAGTCTACCTAAAGAAGGTGAATTTAACTATTGCCAAGCAGCTGAGCGGTATTTAGCCAGGTGTTAAGCAGCTGGATGTTTCAAAGTGAAGACTGCAGTGAAGACATGCTGTTTTCATGCCTTCCTAACTGAGCAGAAACAATATCAATCAGGTGACCAATTTGCCATCACCTCTGCTAAACCCTAAGTGTGGATATGATACTGTCCTGGTTTCAGCTGGGATAGAGTTAATTTTTTCATAGTAGCTAATGTGGGGCTGTGTTTTGGATTTATGCTGAAAACAGTGTTGATAATATGGAGATGTTTTAGTTGTTGCTAAGTAGTGCTTACACTAGTCAAGGACTTTTTCAGCTTCCCATGCTCTGCCAGGTGCACAAGAAGCTGGGAGGGGACACAGCCAGGACAGCTGACCCCAACTGATCACAGGGATGTCCCACACCATATGACATCATGCTCAGCATATAAAGCTGGGGGAAGAAGAAGGAAGGGGGAGATGTTCAGAATGATGGTGTTTGTCTTCCCAAGTAACCGTTACGCGTGATGGAGCCCTGCTTTCCTGGAGATGGCTGAACACCTGCCTGCCAATGGGAAGGAGGAAATGAATTCCTTGTTTTGCTTTGCTTGTGTGTGCGGCTTTTGCTTTACCTATTAAACTGTCTTTATCTCAACCCAGGAGTTTCCTCACTTTTACTCTTCTGATTCTCTCCCCCATCCCACCAGGGGGGAGTGAGCGAGCGGCCGTGTGGTGCTGGTTTGCTGACTGAGGTTAAACCATGACAGATACCTTCCTGATTCAGCTGAGAGCAGCAACCCCTGAAAAGCCCCTGGTCCCTTAGCATCCCCCCACTGAGTAGGGCTGCCGAGTCCCGGGGGGAATGCAGGACTGTCACCTCCTGGGCAGCACCACAGGAGGCAGGGGATGCTCCCGCAGGACCAGGCTGTGGCAAGGACCCCTGGCGCATCCTGCAGGAGGATAGTAAGGTCAGTTACCAACTGGGATTTATACCTTGTCCTCCTAAAGGGCAAGACACTGACCAGCATTAACTAATCAGTGATTAAACTGTTACTCAGAAGCCATAATTTGACATTCGTGACTTCTGTAATTACTACTGTCTCATTCTCCATTTTGCCTTTCTGGGGAAGGTTATTAGAAGGTTGTATGTTTTTGATAATAATTAGTTAAATCTCCTGCCTGTGAAAAAGCAACCTCAGATTTCTAACATCTATAATTCTGAATGTGGCCATCTGGACAAACCGTCCTAAAAAAGAGAGGAAAATAATTTGCTTTAGCAAAGGAAGGTATTGATAATGTATATCCACAAGAGACTTAAAAAAGAAACTCACAAATAGATTAAAGTAATTCATTAAGAACATTAATCAGTTTCGGACTATCACACACTGTAGTAATCAATCATTTTAATTAAAAGGAACTGTGCATTCTCTCCCTGTGTTTTACTTCAGTCCATCTTTGCACACACAGCTGATCAAAGACGTCATATTTCAAAGATGCTGAATACAGTCTCTATAATCTTTAGTAAAGAATTTCACAAAGCAACAATATCCCCTGCTTGTATTGAAGCGCCTGCCTTCTTAGGGAAGCTTTTGCTTTTGCTCAGGAGGAAACTATCAGGTAACTGTCCAACAGCTCCAGTTCCTGTGCTCCACATAAGGGAAGAGAGAAGACCCAACTGCCTTACAACAAGGTTTACTGATTCACCCTTGTCTCTCCAGGACAAACCTGGCTTTCTGTGCACACCCAGACATGTGCCACCACTCAATAACTGTCCTTTCTCTGTCCCCCGGGAGAGCAGGACACTGCACAGGGTCTTCATTCTGCCCAGTACCTTTTCTTCAACAGCCAATAGCAGATAGCACAGAAAGAAAGGAAAGACTACTTAAACAGGGAAAATATAGAGGGATATTTCCCTACTCTGCAGCGTGTTGCAGGTCAGGGACTTCTTGAGCCAGAGGCAGTATTTAATGGCTTCAACGGATTTTTCATGCCATGTGTTTCTCCAGTCCCTTTTTGAATCATGTAATGAGCAGAGATGAATTCTTTCTTTTTAATATCAGCTGCTTTGTTCTGCAATTTGCAGGGCAATCTAATACTAAAATGAAGGGAAAGAATAAAACATTTTTGCTCTTATAATAAGCAAGGAAACAGTTTTGTTACACTCCTCAATGTGTTTCAGTCTTCTAACATCAAAGAGTACTGCTGCTTCCCTTTTCAGAGCACAGGGAAGAACAAAAAAATTGAAAATGCATTTGTAAAGTAGCTATATCTTCCTTTCCCAAAGTTGATCCTGGTATTTTAATATCTGCTGCTTAGTTGATATCTGCCTCTGCCTATCAGCATGACGTTTCAAAGGATGTCTGGCTTCAATGGTATCTAAAGTTGATTTAATTTAAGATAGAGAAAGACAAAGCTGTAAAAGTGAGAATCAGTCAACAAGAAAGGCATAAGTCAAACGTTGTAGCAGAGAAGATTTTTTTCAGCTGTCCTTTTCTTGAGTAAGAGGAACAAAAGGCAAATGGATCGGTCACAACTGTGATTCTTGCACTCCTTAAACTGCTGCTCAGACAGAGGGACTCGGAGAGATCACTTCATTTTTCACCACCCTACGAGATAGCGGATGGAAACAGAAGCAGTTGACGTGGTTCAGCAGCAGTTTCAAAAAGCCATTGGCAGAGTTCTGTACAAGAAGATAAGTAAATCATGGTGTGAAAGATAAGCAGTGACATGGGCTGCAAACATTGTAGGAACAGATGTATCAATAAAGGGCTGCTTCTTAGTGCGACAGAAGGTTACACTGTAACCTTAAGTCCCAGACTGAAACTAGTGGTGCTAATTATATTTATGTATGACCAGAGAGAACTAGAGAATAGACAAGTAGAAAAAAATTCTTTAGATTAAACAAAACTAGAAAAAAACAGGAGGCACTCCTCAAGAGAGTCCTGATGCAGCAGTGTGACAGCTAGGACACAGACAAATGCGAAGGAAATGGTCTGAATGACTCCTTTGCATTACTAGCTTGGAAATGTAATGCAGCCACAAAGGAAAAAGACCGTGCCTGTGCTCAGTATGAACTCCTGCTTACAGAAACAGTCAAATGTTGGGATGCACAAGGAACAGGACAGACAATTCTTAACTCATAAGGTCCCAAGGCAAACAAAATGCTCACCCTTGCCTTTAACAGTGCATCTCTTCTCAGCGTCATATCTCAAAAGAATAGAGTTTAAATAGAAAGAATTCAGAAAGGGATAGTGCAAATACTGATGAAGGTAGAAAATAATTCCTGTATCAGAGAGAAACTGAAAAGCTGTGACTGTCTAGAGAGTAAGTGAGCAAAATTGGATATACGAAAGAACATTGTTCTCTGTCCTGCCATAAGTCAAAAACAAAGTAACATTTCAAGTATTTGGAAGGCAGCGTTTATCTACATCTGAGGAAATGGCTTCTTTATAATTAGAAAACAAAATGGCTAAATAACCCACAGATGTCCTTATTGCAAGGTATCGAGTAACTAAGAGCCTTACAGAGTTAACAAGACGATCAAACAATTATAGAGCTAGTAGCACACACTGACATTAGGTAAAATAAAAGAGAGAGATAAACTCCTGTCTTTCTAAGCTAGTCATTAGCTTGACCACTGTAAGATTTTTACAGTTTCAGGGGCTGCTAGGAATATACACGACAAAGTGGCATATGATGGAGACCCGACTGAATGAGCAGAGACTTGTGCTTCTGCAGCGCAGGGCAGCACCCCTGGACTCCACTGTCTTTGATGTCGGTGCGGTCCAGCCACACCAGTGCAGTGCTTTGCCTAAATGAAAGAGGGCGAATGCCGGCTTCACACAGCCATGCTGAATCTGGTTGAAGCACTGAAGACCAGCAAGCCCTGCTCCACCACCCTCTCCACACCAACTCTCTGCTGTTCTCCACCTCACTGTAGGCACACGTGCTCAGGGATACCTGATGGACCAGGTTGACATCTAGCCTTATTTCATATGATGTTTCCTGTTTTCCAAATAGAAATCAACACTATGTCTATAGTAACCCTACTGCTGGTCACACAGACAGCAGTCAGACTCTGTTAAGGACACAGTCAGAACAAGTCCAACTCCCTAGCTCCATTCTTCCATTTTTTCACTTTACTGTTTATTTTCCTAATCAAAAATAAACAGCACTCCTCATTGCTGCAATCCTCACTGTAATGCAGCCAAAATATTTTGCAGTTTAATTCTGTGTTCTAAAAATTTGCTAATTTCAAATGATCACACTTGGGCCTTCCTCTAAGTGAACGACACAGCATTTGCAGACTGCAGAAACCAGCTTGGCTCTGGACAACCTAAAAGACTCGTAAGATGGGAATTCAAGTGAAAAGGAGAATTACTGTAAGAAAACCAATGGTGAAGACTGACAGCTGTTTCATTGTTTTGACAGAAATACCTTGCGGATGGCCTGAATATTTGTTTTGGACCATAGTATTGGCTTGAGAATGAGTGAGTTACATTGGAAATGAGTTCTTACAGAAACTTTTAATCTTTTATTTTAAAAGAAACACGATCACCAATTTTCATTTAAAACAAGCTTGAGACATGGTTGCCTTATGGAAATGGGCAGGCTTACTTAAAGGGACTTTGCACAAAATGTACCATTCTTTAATATTTACGAGACTGTTCCCGGGTTTGCTAAAGTGCAAGTATATATCAGTTTTTATTACATGAGTCACAATATTTAGAGTTAGTTAAAATAATTTATTCACATCAACTGTAATGTGAACAAACTATTCCAAAACAATCCAGCCAGGGAAATTTCAGTGCAAAATACACCAGCTTCTCCTGTTCAAATAGCTGGTCCATCCATATGTGCAGCCCTGCAGCACATGTAGGTGAAAGCCCCCTCAGCACTGCTCCATGTCAGAACATTTAAGCTGCCTATCGAAGGTAGCCCTGTTTGAAACTAGGAAATTTCTGAAAGTCTTGCTCTTCAGTTCTCAAAACTACTGTTTCTTTGTTTGCAAATGCAATAATTAATAGAATTGATAACAGGAAAATAGTTGACAGACCTTGAAAAATGCTGCACTTTATGGGTCAAGCCTGCTCATGGACAATTTATGGGCAGAGCTTTACTGGAGTTGTGCAACAAAAATAATAGCGTGGGTGCAGTTCCTACTATTAAAATCACCTTTTTCCCAGTATACTTTATTTTTCTATAATGTCTTCCCTTTTTCTCCCTCTCCCCACACACCATTTTTGTGCTGGCAGTTAGCCAAGGCATGCAAGAATGAATTGCACTGTTGAGGCATTTAAATTATATCAATACTGAAATGCAGAATAGAGTCCTTTTCTATTTTATCTCTAAATTGAATGCTTTCACAGAGAGGCACTGTTATCTGCATTACAATTGGAGAGCTACATTAGTAAATCTTGAATGCTCTGAATTAGAGTATTCAACTTTCGAGATGGATGGTTGAGCTCACCACAAAAAATGTATTAAGCTGGAGATATGGCTTCATTTGGAGCGAACATCAATTTTGAAGAACATCTGTGACTCAGAAACCAAGCCTAAATTTCTGGGGGAACCTGTATCCAGATGAATGTTACCCCCTTACTTTTTAAAGCACATCTTTTTAGATTTTCTTGTCTAAAAACTGTGCCTGAAAAATGATTCTCCAGGTACTGTTTCCCTGTGAGATAGGGAAATTATGTAAATTCCCACTTTTACACAATCATTGGATCAGTCTGAAAATGCTGCCTGGGAGTAGAGAAGGTTCCCATCTCTTTTAGAGCACACTGTAAGTGCACCAGTAAGATGCTGCAAGCATATTGATGGGATGTTCAGCTGCTAAGCAGTTATAAGGGTCTGGAGAAATGAGTTAAATCTTTTGAGAGGTAGCTCAAAGGCTTTATCCTTAGGACTTCAATGACACAGCAACCCCTCAGTGCCCCACAGTCACCCACCGACCCTTTTGGCCTTTAACCAGTCTGGAAGTTTTCAGGTTTCCACGCTGCCACGACTGCCACATGCAGCAAAAGTGGGATATGCCTAGAATTGCTGTGCTCTCCGCTCCTGAGGGTGGGAGCAGAAAGGAAGAAAAATCCCCTGCTTTCAGAATACACCAAGAGCAAACAAGTGCATTCAAAAGCTCTGTTTGTGGAAAATTTATAAAGATCATGATGATCAAATTGTGTGATCACCCTGTGATAACTGAGCCTGCTTTTGGGAAACAGGTGTTTTGAAGCATGGTCTGTATGGTCTTTCTTTTTTCATATGTAGGTGATATTTGCTGGCAAATATCTACAGGGCAGCCATTTCCCATAAAAAACAGCACAGAAAGACTATTTACCTCACTCGGGCTCAAATAATTATTTCTATGACACAACTGGTAGTGCAAAAAAACCCTATTCCCACAATTAACAAAATAAGGTCAGAAATAGTTATACCAAAAAAAATTCCTTTGCCACTAAAACGTATTTCATTTGGGAAACTGGTATAAGTTATCTTACTGCTACAAAATGTGCCTCCAGTACCAGGATTATTTAATAAAGCTGACCCAGAAACCCCTCTGTTCATAGCAAAAAGTCCTTCATTCAAAGAAGCTTCAAAAGGACTGAAGGACTTTGCAGAGAAAAACCAAGCAAGGCTATGTTTGCAACCTCGTAACAAGGTGAGTTTGAGAAGAACCTCAGAGAGATCCAGCCATGGCTGGAGATGGATCAAAAGCACTTGCAGCACAAGGAGCCCGCTCTCACGCGTCCAAAGGAAGGTTGGGGCTGTGGCTGGAGTACCACCTGTGCCACGGCCAGGGGGACCTGGTGCCCAGCTGGGGGGGCTGTGGCTGGAGTACCACCTGTGCCAGGGCCAGGGGGACCTGGTGCCCAGCTGGGGACCACCAGCTCTGCCACCTGAACCCCAGCAGGAACAGTAACGGACTCTGTTGGTATTTTTAGCCCTTTTGCTCGGTTATCATGTGCCTGTACCTGGTCTTCCTCTCTTGGTAGCTCCTTGCACTGGAGGAGCTGTGCTGACCCAGGTGCCATGGCTGTCCTCTGGCATCATGCCTGGGGAGAGTAAGATGTGGTGCTCCCACAGTCATCGGTCCCCAGCAGCATGGTTCAAAACCAGGCTACAGCTCATCCTGACCTCTCCCTCTTGGAATTAGATATTTTTGCCAGTGCATGAGACAGTGTCAAATGTTGAAGTTCAAATCATCTCTTTTTTGGACCTGTGGAGAACAGAGGAACACAGAACCTTTCCCCTTTAGCTTGAAAAAAACGTATCTCCTGGAAGGGTTCACATCTGCTTTTCAGTTTAATGAAGAACCTTTTTTATTGAATTCTGTCTGCTGGTGATGCCCATTAGGGAACCTGTTAGAGGTGTCAGGTGAAGGCTTGATCTGTTTGTTCCCGACTCCCTGGGGATGAGGAATAGGTTATATTACTTTGATCTGAAGGAGATAGTATAGGATCACATTCACATTCTGCCTGATCTTCCTGTGACCAGAAACCTTGCCCACAATTTTTGTACAACAACAGATATGGATTTCTTTCTCCAAACAAATCTACGGAGCCATCTCCTAACAGAAAGAGATGGCCCCTGCCAGGGCAGGATTCCAAGTTATACAGTTTCTCTAAGACCTCCAGTCTCACCTCTCCTCCATCTGTTAGAGCCAGCAGTTACAAACCAGTATTTTCAGTTGCTTAGATCAGAGAGTCATGCAGGAGCCAGAATGAGAGACTGCTTGTCTGATAGGCTTGCACACTCATTTTCTGTATGTTTACTGTGTACAAAAAGCACAGCTTTCTGTAACTCATCCCTGATATAACTGAGCACGTGATACCATCCACAAAGTATCTGCCAGAACCTCTTGTGTTTCTCTCTTCTTCCTGGCAGATGGCCTTCAGCTGTGGCATTTCTGGCTGGGACCTGACAGTGTTGTCTGTGAAAGCAGTGGAGGACATGACATATCATTATTTAGTCTCATTATTTATTTGATTTGATTCATTGCATATTATGGGGCTGATACTCTCTGAGTCCATTCCTGTCCATAGCAGAGAGCTGAAGTGATGTTTACCTATTTGTGCAGCAGATAAACGGTATTCAGGGAGAAGCACTGACTCTCTCAGCACCCAGATGCTTACCTGCAGGAGTCTGCACTTGTACGCCTGTATAACCAATGGGATAATCTTTAGCTGGCTACTGGAGACAGGAGGCAGATGCTGAGCCTGCAGCAGAGCTCAGCCACCTAATCGGGGTGACAGCGTGAGTTGGTTTGTTATCCTGTGCTCCCCTTGCAGTCCCTGGAGAGAGAGAGGTGCCCCAGCAAGTCACTCTGACACCTTCCATTTGCAAAGAATGCACAGAGACGTGGCCAGAGGCTTCTAGGGCAGCTACACCAGCTAGAATTGTATGTCTCTTCACTGAAGGTACCAGGTTTTGGTGTGAAATACAGGTGCTCTGAGGGTCCCTGGCCACTCCCCCTGGTGGTGGTGATGCTCCCAGAGTCCTTGATGGGTGAAGAGTGGCAGATGACAGAATCACATTGTTTTCCAGCCAATGCATGGGTCCAAGGCATGGGTGCGCTTGACGTCCATCGTGCTGTAGACACAGGAGGGGAGCTGTTTGCCAGGAAGGATGGGCTGACCATAAAATGTTCATGTGAGCTCTCCAGAAAGACACATCACATGGGGTTGAAGCAAGAGCCCTCCTTTTGGCTTTGCCTGGCTCCTTGTGTTGCATACACACTGGGGAAGAAAAACTGATGGGAAAATTGCCTCCTACAGCAAATGCAATGCTTGGATATAGGCAGGCACAAGACTGGAACAAATCTTTGTTCTGGGACTGTTAATGCAAGGAGCAATTCATTTTCTTTTGGTACAATAGCTTATGTAGGAATTAGCTCCAGTGAAGCTGGAGCCTAGATTAGTGTGGCGCTAAGAATTGCTTATGAATCTCTAATTGAAGTTTCCAGAATATCAGTATTTTTAGAGGTTCCAGCAGCTACACTGCAGTCAGAAAGACCTGAAATTTTACTTAAAACCTTGAAAATGGGCAGGTACAACAGAGCAGAGCAATGTAGCAATGAGAGTAAGTGAACCCAAGGTGTGACTAATAAGGAAGTACCATGGTCCAGCGATATAAAATATCAACAGAACGTAATGTGAGGTCTGAAAGATGAAGGTGATGGCACCGTATGTAACAAATGACAATTGATCTCCAGGAACATTTTTTATGTTTCTTGAGATCCATCTCACCAAAAACCATAACCGCTGTTACAATTGGTTTGGCCAAAACCTCTTTGCTTCCTTCTCTTAACAGCCTTATTGAAGCCAATAATTTTTCTTGGATCACTGCAGAGAGCACGGCTTCCTTTTAAATAGATAAATTATATAGCACAGTATCCTGCTTTCTAAACAATACTAACAAAATGCTTTCAACTCCGCAAAACATGTGTAACCTCCATTTGAATGTATTCTGCCAAATGTGAATCTATTTCGGTTGATTATTGCTTGAGAAATTAATGGATGTGAAATTAAGAAGCTAGTCTCTACCTCAATCATTTCCCTGCCACTGTTCCTGATGCTCCGACTTGCTCAAGCTGCACGTGCCCGCTGTGCATACACTCACCCCTATCAAACTGAACCTCACTCCTGCAGCTGTGTGGTGGGGTCCATCTACCCTACTATAGGCATACCCAAGGTAGCTTTAGTGGCTGACGTGACTATCCAATTCAAATTTGAGCAAAACTTGCTCAAAATACTGAAGCCTGCACTACCCTTTGTGCTCCTGTGGTTACCCTGCCATCAATACCCGTGGTAGATTGGACCGAGCTCAGGTGTGTCCCAATGGGCCCCATTTGCAGCTGGGACAATGGCATCAATGTACCTGAAGAAAAATGATGTTGTAGAAGAACCTCTGAGCTACTAGGAATGAAATGCATTGCACAAGTCTGGCAATTTGGGGGAATATCTTGTATAATTTAGTTTTGTCTCTTTTCTTCTTAAAATAGAAATGTACCACTTTGCTTAGCAGCTTTATGAAAACACACATCCGTATTCACATATAGTACACAACCATTTTCTTACAAAAATGGCTGTTTTCTTCACGGGTTACTTTGATTTCACAAGAAATCTCTTCTCTTTGTGTAGAGAATCAGAAAGACAGAACTTTTTTCCAATATAGCTGACATTTATTTTACAGTTCAGGGCTGAGAAACCAAGAACAGACTAATATGTATTCATACTGAAGTATCAAAAGATATCCCTCTTTGATCTTACTTTGGCTAGGATCAGGCATACCCAACAGCTTAATGACACCTGTGGCATTTATGAAGCTGGAGTACTAGAGAGACTTTTGCCTCCAGCACTTCTCCCTGTTGCTATAAAATTTATAAGCTCTATATACTACCTGGACCAGAAGGTCTCTGCTCTTACAGTGTTTACAAGCTTTGCAGGAGTGCCACCCAGGGAGTGAGGACCTCTGAAATCTACCAGAAACTACTGAAATTCCAGAGACATAGACCAAGAAATTTGCAATTCTTACAACCTTCTTTGCACAGGAAATAGAATTCCATTGATCAGGATGTATAGGGGACTTCCTATGGGAGTACCTAACTGAAATTAGCCCAACAATCTCACTCTAAAATAGTAAAAGGCTCCAGTCTGAGCTAACATAACAAACCATAGTTATTAGATGCCTCTAGCTTTGAGATAAGATTTCTGTTGCCTTTCCTCCAGCTATTAGTAGCAACATAGAAAGATGAAGGTTTACGATGCTTTTTCCAGAGGTGGAAAACTCAGGTATGTGTTAGGAGCTGTAAATGATGAAAACTGATGTTGAGTAGCACTGACATTCCTCCATGGCTTCCCCGACTAGGAGAAAAATTTAAAATGAAGTAATTTAATTTTGATGTATGTTCAGGTAGATTTGTCATAACTGGCATAACAATAAAAATAATCCTTATAATCTTAACTGGGAAAGATTTTTGCCTCTTTGCAGCAAGACTGTTGAAGCACAGTCATAAAGAGAACCTTAAAAAACAACACACGGTTCGGTTACAATTGCGCATACACCATATGATTCAGTGTCAGAGACAACAATAAAATGATGGCAGACATAATTCTGAAACCCATCCTGACTGTGAAACCTGTGAAGTGACGGATGTCCAGGAGAGAGAAATAAATTAAAATCTACACTGCTTCTTGGTTTACTGCAAGCAGGCTCTTCAAGAAAATCCAAAGCTTACACTGACTGTTCTCTTAGATAGTATTTTTAAATATCTAGATTAATTTTTAAAATTGAATTGAATATTACGTTGTACCTCCCATGTGATCCAGAGGAAGAAAGACCTTCACTGCATTAGGGGAGAGAAACCTTCAGATGAATGAAGTTGTACCTCCTCAGTTAGGAGCTGTGGGACTGCTGGGGCAGGCAGGCTCAGACTAAGAAAAGAAATGCCACCGTCTAGAAATGACGATTAATATTAGGCAAAGTTTATCAGCTGCAGTCTCAGCTGATGTCTTCCCTGACATCGAGGAATGAAAGCAGGACCAAGAACACATCTGGTAAGTGAGCTGAGGTGCTAATTGTACAAGACATCAGCAGATTCACATGAGGGAGAGACACCTTCCAAAGCCTCAGCCTGGAAAAGGATGATAGGAGTAGAAAACACTTAGAGATATGAAGGAAGGGCAAGCCTGACTGAAGTGCTGCCTCCTGTCACTCATCTCCTCTGTGCTAAAAAGGTATCTAGAGGTACAGCCTCCAAAGGGTCCGGCTGCAAATCACTTAGAAAAGCCAGATGGGTCTCCACCAGCCACCAGAGCATCATCCTCCAGGACAGCAGCAGCAGCAGCCTCTGGAGCAGGAAGAGTGGTTGGTCTCAGCTGGAGCTACACAGCTCTGCCCTGGGAGGCCTGTTAAAATGTGCCATGGTTTTCTACATCTTGAGTGATCCTGAGAATCTTATTTATATATTTCCACCTTCCAGCAGACCTGGGAAATACTCCTTCTTGAGAGCAGCTCCTGATTATTCTCACATCACTCTCAACTGCACTGAAAAGCATACTTACATGGGACCCCATCTTCCTTCTGCTGCCAATAAGTTCCCAATCCACTGGCCAGTTTCAACTATATTGGACGAAAGAGGGAAGGTCTAAAAGAGAATTGACATCCTACAGACTCCATAGAAAGCTGCACGCTACACAGAGGAAACACTATGGCTCAGACATCCACAAACTTACCCCAGTCACTTTTGAGTCTTGGCTGAGATGTACAGTCAAATGGCTGCCTGCACATTGCTGTCAAATCAGTCTGCAGGAGGAGATTGTACATATATGCAGGGACAAGAGAAAATCTCACTATAATTCAGTCATAAAGCAAATCAAGCAAGATACATAGATCTGTAGGAAACTAGGCTTTGGTAGAACAGGTGCTTGCAAAACTGCTTGTTAGAAAATTAAATTTTCTAGCCATTCACTATGTGTTGTTAATAATCTCCGTGTGAATGATTATTTTCTGCCCAAATCTACAGACCAAAACAGTAACTGAAAATGCACAGGATAAAGTGATAATGTCAGCATTGCATGTTCCTCCTGATGGTGTCCTGAAGACTAAACTCTTTAGTCAGGGTACCCCAGCTGGCTTTTCTTCCCATATTGGCTCAAATGGAATTTTCATCTATGAAGAGTTAATACTCATTTCCAGTGTGCCAGTGAAAGCATTGGAAACTCCACAACTGCGCAGGGCACTTCAGTACTGAGTTTAAGTTATCAAAACCCATAAGCATGTTCTTAAATATGTGCTTAAGAGTTTTGCTAAACTATGTTACGATCTTGAATTATAACCTAAACCAGTTGCTACTCAAACAGTTTAAAAAAAATACAGATTTACTCAGGTTATGGGTAGTTTTGGCTGAATTAACAATTAAGGTTTAGACCTTACTTTACAATGAAATATACAACTTGTATTACTTGTTATCAGGCTTGAAAGGACATTACTTCCCTGTGAAAGCAAGTAACTTATTTGGGGACAAATCCTAAAACAGTAATGAAGACAAAATTCCTACTGACTTTAGCAAGTCAACATTTTTAACTACTTCTATCAATAATCAATGATTTTGCTGTTGATCACTGGCTGACTACTGATGCCTTCTGAAAGGACAAAAATTAAAGGTTTCATGTCTGCAAATAAACAGTTTGTGGAGAGAAAGGAAGAATTTCAGGGAAATTAGGAGAGGTTCATTGCAACATCAGAAGAAAAATCATGAGAGTATGATTTTGAAGGTCAAATGAAAGTGGGAAAGCTAAAATGTCAGATAACCCCTTTTTCAGGCGGGGTAGACCAACTCCTTGTGTAGCCTCATTCAGCTCAGCAGGAGTAATCCTGGTATAAAGTAGTTATGAGTTACGAGTATCATAACCACAACTGTTAGTCATAGATGAAATTATGTAAAAAGAATGTGTATTTTCCCTTCCCCACAAATTTTGAAAAGCTGTCAGAAGGTATTTTATCTGTCCATTAGCTCCCATCACAGCCCAATTACATCAAATTACAGTTACAGAGTTTTTTTCATGATTGCATTGAAATAGAAGTCCAGTGTGATAACTTGAAAACAAACTGTGAAAATGTAGGATAAGTACATAATGTAGTTTCACATATAAAGTAAAATTTAAATTATGCACATACACAATTAAAGTTTCTTAGGATATAGCTTAGGATCTTGCTAGCTCCTATTTTCTTCCAAAGAATTTAAACTCCTTACATTCTCTGTCATTTAAATGGGAATTTTAAACAGCCTGAAACTAAAATATTTCATCATTAGACTATCAGCTGCAGACAGCGGAATGAAAGGATTTGCTTCTGCATCACAAGAGTTGTTCTGGGTTCTAGTGCCAAGTTTTATGTTTTGGATAACTGTGTCTCGCAAGACCTGAAGGTCAGATATTGTACAGTATTTCTCTGTATTTCAGAGAACTGTGCTTTGCCATCTTGGAAGCATGAGAAGGTAGAATTGTTATCAATTAGAAGCTGAAACATCTGTGACTCTATAGGAAAAAGACACATAAAACTCATTAGCAGATGTCCTAAAATCTATTCATTATGCAGCTAATTTACTTTGAATGTAAGCACCAAAAAATGTTTAAAATAGAAGTGCAAGTTTTCATAAGATATTCTCAGTTATGCAAGTGAAGTATATTTCATAAATTACTTTTCTAACATAAGCCTTTGCTGTTTTCTTGACCAAAATAAAGATTACATATCTGTACATGAAAAAAAATTTCATAAACAAGGTGAATAAATTTTACTGAATAGCCATATCTTCTGAAAATGCTCAAAACCAGCCATTAACTTCTTTCTCAAAGAATAGCTTGCCATTAATCATGTGCTGGATATGTAAAGGGACACCATAGCTAAAAAAGAATGCAACTATAGAAATGAATTTTTGTGTGCATCTCTGTTAGAGATTCCAGCTGTGCATTTTGCCAATAATGGACCTGAAAATTGACAGAAATATGTTAGACACAACAGAAACACATCATTATAGAAAAGCCTGGGAAAAGGAGATATGACAAATTACATGGGCTAATTCTGAGCAGCCTGGAGCCCCAGCGGATCCTGTGAAAAATGAGGCATGTGGATTGACAATACGGGCAGCAGAATGTCTCTCTCCAGAAGTAAAGACTCGATCCAGCTTTCAACCATTTTTATGTAATGGAGGACCATCTTGCTGAGGCCTATAGTTGTGTAAAAACTAGC
Source organism: Morus bassanus (assembly GCA_031468815.1). Classification (NCBI taxonomy): domain Eukaryota; kingdom Metazoa; phylum Chordata; class Aves; order Suliformes; family Sulidae; genus Morus; species Morus bassanus. The sequence continues at coordinate 70,486,968 of CM062571.1, forward strand.
GGGAACAAGATCAGAATTAAGGGCCAAATGTCCTTTTGTTAGTTATTGCACTTTGTTGGAGAGACGTCGGTGGTTACTCCAGTACAATGATGTGAATCGATGACTGGGGCTTCAGCTGGTCCCTGGGCAGCAAAGAGGGGCAAAGTGGGCACCGGCCACTGACAACAGCAGAGAACCCAAGTCGTCTACCACAGAGGACAGGGCTGATGCTTCTACCCTGCCAGGAGAAGTTCGGCAGTCACAAACATGAAGGGGAGAAGCTTATTTCTTCTCTGGCACAGAAAAACCAGGCAAGGGAAGTTGGAAGAGCTTTCTCAAGATGACACAGAAAGGGTAGGGCAGCAGTAGGTTTTTGGGGAAGGGCAGTTTTCTCTTTAATTCCTCATTTTACTGCCTGTTTTTGCACAAGTTTATTCTCTAGCAGTTTATGTTGCAAGGTCTCCTATGCTGAAAAGGAACCAGAGGAAGGAGCAAGGGGAAAGACACGTAGCCCAGGCAGAAATGTAAACTAATAAAAATGATGATGATGTTAATAATAATATGATATGTGAAATAACTGCAGCTGACATATGATCTATTGATTAAAGTCTTTCATACGACAGGATGTCAGCTAGCAGAAATAGGAAATCAATACCTCATTTAACAGCAAAGAACCACTCAACCTCCTCCAGGCCAAAGAGAAACTGGGATGATTGAACAGAGACAGTATGAATTTATTTGATCTATTTTTGTGAAAGAGGAAGGATTAGTTATAATAAATAATGTGTTTCCCTGAATTCAGCAGGGCGAGGGGGGTTTGTCAGGTAGCTTACGAGCAATTAGTCAGTCTAGTCAAATAACAGCTGTGTTCATGCATTTCAGTGCATGTTTCTGGGATGTCAGGATTTTTGGATAAACCAATGTATTTCAACGACCACAGATTCCAATAAAAATGGATTTAAGTACATATAACAAAGGCACAAAAGGTGATGCTTTCAGGGCTTGGATATTATTTACATATTTGCTGCAAAATGCAGATTATACCCCAAAAGTTGGATGTCTGCCACTGGGAGCTGACAAGCCGCAGAAAACATGCCCATGAGGAGGCCCCAATGAAGGAAGGCTCCCCACAATGTATGTAAGCACACTCCTCTGAGGAGGAGCAGATGGGTGCATCAATTGTACCTGTTGGGTCTCCTGGATCTCCTGGACCACAGGAGTTTTCTAATCCGTGCTACCAGACACACATACACAATGCAGAGTTGTCTATCCCGTCCATTTTTTTTGAGGCAAGGTCCTTTAGTTCTAGGGTTTTTCCTCTAAAAAATAGTCTCCATTCCTAAAAATGAATTTTTAGTGAAAGCAGGACTAGAAATAACTCATGCATTTGTAATGGGGAGAGTAGTATAACACAGGAACATATGATCAATGGATGTGGTAGACTATCGCAAGACATTTTTATAACCACATTGCATACAAAAGACGTACTGCTTCGTGAGTCCGAAGTTACTGAGATTCATGAAGGACCCAAAGGGAGATAATTCTATGGATTGAGGGTTGTGATCTGTGGGCAGCTTATAAGGAGTCATACTTGCCTTATTTCTCTTTCTAAGAAGAGAATAAAGTGATAAAGAAGGCATGAATGCAACAAAGCAATTTGTACGACTACATGGGAAAGCTCTTCACTGCAGCGGAAGTATTGTGTTTTCATGCATACAAACTACAAGTGATCTGCAGAGAAAACTGATTCTCTACAGTTCCACACAGAAAAGGGGTTTTATGTGTAGTCTCACAAGGGAAGGTTTACCATGAGCACTGTTTCCACCCAGTATTTCCCCTGCTTTTTTCCTGCTCCCCTACAGCCAGCTCTTTCTTGTCAATCCTGAAGGAAGAGATGCTTCAAAGGCTGGTTACCTAGGGTGCAGGGTGTACGTGTGAAAATGCAACACACAGGGACATGAAAAATGAGCATCTCAACAGTACTGAGGTCTGGGTGCTCATCCCTGCATGGGAACTGCGGTTTCCTTGATAAAATGCATTATTTTATCATTGCCCTTACCACTTAATCTCACCGTAGTACAGCTATTGCTATGTCAGTTGCCAGGATGGTGGCACTTTGGCTTCCAGTCAACAAGAAGGGATTTAGGGAGGGACTGAAATATTTCTACTATATTTCTCTTTTGCTGTGTACTTCTCCACACCTAACACAGAGCCCCTCTCCTGAACAAAGCCAAATTCCAATTGTTTCTCTTCAAGAACTGGAATTAATATTTTTTCTTTACTCTGTTATATATTCCATAACTTGTTTTAGCAAACAGATAAGGTATTTGGCAATTTACACTCAGGTGGGTTTTATTTAAGATATGATTTACTGCCAATACAATGGTCCCTTGACAATACACTGCCGTAAGTGATGTTTTCCTGCAAGCTGTGCTGACAGTCTCAATGAAGAGCCAAAGTTCAAAAAAGCATGAATGCTAAATAACTTGTTAATCAAAAATACTGGAGCTAAAATTCACTGCCAATGCATTTTTGGGAAATCTAGACAGTCACCGCCAAACCTGGCCTGTTCTGTGCTTTAAAAAGGCTTCTGTCTCTAGAGCAATATATTGTTCACAAAAAATAAATTAAAAAACAGACTATGGAAAATTAATTAATCCATAATTTCAATATGCAGAGATGAGGATAAAAGCACAGTATTATGCAAGCATGCATTTTTATTCTGCTCATTTTAATGGCATGCCCAACAACAAGCTAAATTATTCTTGATTTAAGCAAAAAATATATAAATTTGAGCTCACACTCTTGACTTGATTTTAAAGTTCTCTATTGAAATAACATGGTATCAGTACCAAGTATCACATCCACAGTGTCATATATTCTCAATATTTGGTACAGCTAACTAATTAAACCCGACCACGCACCCTTAGGAAATGCAATAGCCCAACCATGTAATAGGCTGACTAGTTACAAGGAAAACACCAAGTCTTTGGGGATCTTGAAAAGGCTCCAGTATCTAACTTGCCTTTTCTTAGCAAGCGATTAGCTAGCAAAAATAGTGATCTAAAAGTCCATGGTCCCTGGTTTCAGGCAAGGGCATGGTTCAGAGAGCCCCCTCATTGCAGTCTCATGTTGCTTCACATGCACACCCATGATCTGCCAGTGCAAATGTCGTGGACTGCCACAACCTTCTCCTCTATGGACAGTCTCTCAGGGGGGTGGAAAGGCTCAAGCCTAAAGACAGATTTGGAGCATCATCACCTGTAAAACCACACTTTCTCTTGGGATTTTGCAGTCCAGTAGCTACAACATTGCAAAGAGCAACATTTTTTTTAGCCTAATACAGGTAAGGCTACTGTTTAAAAAAAAAAATTCATCTTGATTTTTTTGTATAGATGTATAGAGGGAATGCACACGTTGAGGAGTGTGATGGTGTTGCCTCATTTTAGAGACAAAGCACATGATGCTTTTAGTTTCACCTGCACAGCTCAGGCAAACCAGCTCTGAAGTGGAGGGGTAGCAGCCGGTGTAGCTAAGGTTGGGATGTCCCATACACAGAGCTGCTGTAATTGCCCCAGGACAGGTGCTGGATCTGCACAGAGGATGAAAGAGGTGACACTTATTTGGAATAGGAATGAAAATTTTAAAAACGAGCTATTTCTGAAGGCCTGAAAACTGCGAGCTGCCTGCTGAAGCTGGGAGCAGGTGCTAGCTGGGACATGGACAGGCAACACAAAGCTATAAATACAAAGGACTTCCCTACCACAAACTCACCTTGTATTAATGTCAAGAAAGGCACAACTCAAGGACATTAAGACATGGAAAGCAATACTTTGCAAAATTCTGTAGTACTGTCTATTCAAGGGTTTTCTATAATAGGTTACTGCTTTCTTCTTTTTAAACTGCCCACGTGAGGTAGATACTCTCCTTTTACAGCTGAGGAACCTGAGACATGCAGATGTTCAACCCTGTACTGTGTTTCACTCCAGGCTGTCCAATCTGCCTCCCAAAAAATCTGCCTGCAGCTTTGCTGATCTCCTTGGAAATGCAAAAACATTTGGGCTAGTGCCGTAGCTCCTGAAAGCCCACCACCACACACTGCCCAAAGATGTTCCTGGTGGCACAAGGGCAGTGGTGGAAGATCCAGTACCTCACCAGAGCTCAGACCAGTGCAGAAACATTTGTGACCCTGGCCACCATTAAACATTCTCCGTGCTCAGGTCTCCAACCTGGTCTGGCAGGTCTCTGCAGCTGGGGGAGTCCAGCCACACCTTCACCCCAGAAGCACGATCTTCTTCCCACTGCAGAAACTGGGACATGAAGTGAAATACAGCACTGCCCACTAAGCAGCTACCTTATTCTTAGGACTCTCTGTAACTTTCTAGGATTGTTCCTGAAACTATATGGTTTAAATATTTCATACTGTAATGCAGAATACCAGCTGACAACTCAGGAGGAATTTTTGAACTGGTATAAATTAATTATCCCTCATACCCACAGATCATTTCTTCAGCAGGCTTGGACAATTTGTTCGTTAACTACCAGCTAAAAACTACTTAATTTTTCCCTTCAAAAGCTATTTTTCAGTTAGTATTATTTTCCATAGATCAAGTATTTTATTTAAGATTCCAGAGGCATAAGTCTCAAACACCAAAGCTAAATACGAATGCTTGACCATGGTTTTGGATTTAGCCTCAGGTGGCATGAGAAACTGAGAAATAGGGGAAACCTGATGTTTTCTATTAGATTTATTTTTTTAAGAAACGACAGGTGAGGAAGGAGGGGCAGAGGGGTTGCCCTCTACATCAAGAAATGCACAGACTGTGAAGAGCTGTCTCTGAAAGAATAGCCAAGAGCAGATTGGCTATGGGTAAGAAGGGAACCTTGTGGTTGGTGTTTACTACAGGCCACCCGATCAAGCTGGCCTATTGACGAAGCCTTCTTACTCCAGCTACAGAAGGCATTGCGCTCGCAGCCTCTCGTCCTCCTGGGGGACTTCAACCACCCCGACATCTGCTGGAAAAGTAGCACAGTGAGCTGTAGGCAATCCAGGAGACTCCTGGAGTGCACTGAGGATAACATCTTAGGCCAGGTAACAGACAGCCCCACCAGAGGGGATGCATTACTGGACCAGATGGTCACCAATGCAAGCGAGCTAACCAGTGACGTCAAGACTGGAGGCAGCCTGGGCTGCAGTGATCATGCACTGGTGGAGTCTGCAGTCCTGAGGGATATGGGTCAGGCGAAGAGTAAAGTCACGACCCTGAATTTTAGGAACACAAACTTCCAGCTGTTCAAGGAGTTAGTCAACAGGACCCCTTGTGAAACTGCCTTCAGGGACAAGGGAGCAGAACAGAGCTGGCAGATCTTTAAGGATGTTTTCCATAGAGTGCAAGAGCTCTCGATCTCCAGGTGTAAGAAATCAGGAAAGGAAGGCAAGAGACCGGCATGGCTGAGTTGAGAGCTGCTGGTCACACTAAAGGGCAAGAAGGAAATGCACAGGCAATGGAAGCAGGGACAGGTATCCTGGGAAGAGTATAGCGATGCTGCCCAGTTGTGTAGGGATGGGGCCAAGGCGTGGCTATAGCTAAACTTGGCAAGAGATGCACAGAATAATAAGAAGCGCTTCTACAGGTATGTCAACCAGAAAAGGAAGGTCAAAGAAAGTGTACCCCCACTGATGAACACAATGGACAAACTAGTAACAATGGACAAGGCGAAGGCTGAGGTACTCAACAACATTTTTGCCTCAGTCTTCACTGGCAACCTCTCTTCCCACACGTCTCGAGTGGGTGGATCCCAAGATGGGGACTGGGGGAGCAAAGTCCCTCCCACTGTAAAGAGAAATCTCAGGTTTGAGACCACCTGAGGAACCTGAATATACACAAGTCTATGGGACCTGATGAGATGTATCCCAGAGTCCTGAGGGAACTGGGTGATATAGTTGCCAAGCCACTCTCCATGACATTTGAAAAGGTGCCCACCAAAGCCACTCTATCATTCTCCTCCTCAGCTGGACAGGGAAGAGAAAATATAACGAAAGGCTTGTGGGTCGAGATAATGACAGGGAAAGATCACTCAGCAATTATTGTCACAGGCAAAACGGACTTGACTTGGGGAAAATTCATTTAATTTATGACCAATCAAATCAGAGTAGGATAACGAGAAATACAACCAAAATCTTAAAACACCTTCCTCACACCCCTCCCTTCTTCCCAGTCTCAACTTCACTCTTGATTTTTTTCCACCTCCTTCCCCTGAGCAGTGCAGGGGAACAGGGAATGGGAGTTGTGGTCAGTTCATCACACGTTGTCTCTGCTGCTCCTTCCTCCTCAGGGGGAGGACTCCTCACACCTTTCCCCTGCTCTAGCATGGGATCCCTCCCATGAGAGACAGTCCTCCATGAAATTCTCCAACGTGGGTCCTTCCCACGGGCTGCAGTTCTTCACAAACTGCTCCAGCGTGGGTCCCTCCTACGGGGTGCAGTCCTTCAGGAACAGACTGCTCCAGCGTGGGTCCCCCGCGGGGTCACAAGTCCTGCCAGCAAACCTGCTCCAGCGTGGGCTCCTCTCCCCACGGGGCCACAGGTCCTGCCAGGAGCCTGCTCCAGCACGGGTTTCCCACGGGGACACAGACTCCTTTGGGCACATCCACCTGCTCCGGTGTGGGGACCTCCATGGGCTGCAGGTGGATATCTGCTCCACCGTTAACCTCCATGGGCTGCAGGGGGACAGCCTGCCTCACCATGGTCTTCACCAGGGGCTGCAGGGGAATCTCTGCTCCAGTGCCTGGAGCACCTCCTCCCCCTCCTTCTTCAATGACCTTGGTGTCTGCAGAGTTGTTTGGTTGTGCTTCTCATTATCCTACTCTGATTTGATTGGTCATAAATTAAATTAATTTTCCCCAAGTCAAGTCCGTTTTGCCTGTGACAATAATTGCTGAGTGATCTTTCCCTGTCATTATCTCGACCCATGAGCCTTTCATTATATTTTCTCTTCCCTGTCCAGCTGAGGAGGAGAATGATAGAGTGGCTTTGGTGGGCACCTGGCATCCAGCCAGGGTCAACCCACCACACAGGAGAAATCCCTGGTGACTGGAAAAAGGGAATCATTGCATCCATTTTTAAAAAGGGTAGAAAAGATGTCCCTGGGGACTACCAACCTGTCAGCCTCACATCTATGCCTGTGAGTCTCATGGAACAGATCCTCCTAGAAGCTATGCTACAGCACATGGAGGACAGGGAGGTGATCTGGGACAGCCAGCATGGCTTTACCAAAGGCAAGTCCTGCCTGACCACCCTAGTGGCCTTGGCCTTCTATGATGGAGTGACCGCATCAGTGGACAAGGGAAGAGCTACAGATGCCATCTATCTGAACTTCTGCAAGGCCTTTGACATGGTCCCTCACAACATTCTTCTCTCTATATTGGAGACATATGGATTTGATGGGTGAACTGTTCAGTGGATGAGGAATTGGTTGGATGGTCGAATCCAGAGGGTAGTGGTCATCAGCTTAATGTCCAGATGGAGATTGGTGACAAGTGGTGTCCCTCAGGGGTCCATACTGGGACCAGTACTTTTTACTTTTTCAATGACATAGACAGTGGGATCGAGTGCACCCTCAGCAAGTTTGCAGATGACACCAAGCTGAGTAGTGTGACTGACACACCTGAGGGACAGGATGCCATCCAGAGGGATCTGGACAAGCTCGAGAAGTGGGCCCGTGTGAACCTCATGAGGTTCAACAAGACCAAGTGCAAGGTCCTACACCTGGTTTGGGGCAACACTCAGTATGAATCCAGGCTGGGGGATGAAAGGATTGAGAGCAGCACTGTGGAGAAGGACTTGGGAGTACTGGTGGATGAAAAGCTGGACATGAGCCAGCAATGTGTGCTCACAGACTAGAAAGCCAACTGTATCCTGGGCTGCATCACAAGAAGCATGGCCGCAAGGTCGAGGGAGATGATTCCGCCCCTCTGTTCTGCCCTGGTGAGTCCCCACCTGCAGTGCTGCGTCCAGCTCTGGAGCCCTCAGCACAGGAAAGACATGGACCTGTTGGAGCGGGTCCAGAGGAGGACCATGAAAATGATCAGAGGGATGGAACACCTCTCCTGTGACAACAGGCTGAGAGAGTTGTGGTTGTTCAGCATGAAGAGAAGGCTCTGGGGACACCTTATTGCAGCCTTTCAGTATTTAGAGGGCTTATAGGAAAGATGGGGACAGACTTTTTAGTAGGGCCTGTAGCAATAGGACAAGGGGTTATTCTGAACTAAGAGAGTGTAGATTCAGACTAGATATAAGGAAGAAATTTTTTACGATGAGGGTGGTGAAAAACTGGGACAGATTGCCCAGAGAGGTGGTAGATGCCCCATCCTTGGAAACATTCAAGACCAGGTTGGATGGGGCTCTGAGCAACCTGATCTAGTTGAAGATGTCCCTGCTCACTGCAGGGGGGCTGGACTAGATGACTTTTAAAGGTTCACTCCAACCTAAACTTTCTATGATTCTATGATTCTGTGATTCATGCCAGAAGGTACATGTATGATATGCCATGAAAACTGACTTTCTGGGTTCAGCAAAGAGGAAAGCAGCAGAAGCAGCTGCTCATGGACTGCAAATGGCACTGGGGAAGTGCAGGGCTGAGATCAAACACCCGCTGAAAAATGAGAAACGGGAAGGTACAAAGCTTGTGGGTTTTGCTTTCATTACGGGCCCAGCCCTGGGCAAGGCTGACATGCACTGGGAAGTGTTAAAAGAACTTGCATTGTGTTATACAAAGTGTACACGCTGTCATGGCCATGCACAAGTCAGAAATGAAACTGAGAAACTAATAAATCTGAGTGTACCTGCTCCGTGTCTGCATGGACAAACTCTCCTTCGGGGCCCTACCAGCACACCTGAACTTTAATAACCCTGCTATGTTCTGTGGAGGACAGGCTTCCAGGCTGTAGCATGCCAGAAAACTCCCAGTTAACCACTAAATTCCATAAAGGCTGGAGTTGGATGAGTATTCTCAGGACAGATGTTAACTGCCCTTTTCCAGTCCCAGCTCAAGGAGGGAATTAGCTGAGTACTCCTATGGACTTGTGAGCCCTGGGGTGTGCTGCCTGCATGGACCTGCCTGGACTGCCAGGCCCAGTATTTGCCACCCTGTAACATGCCTGGGATGCACAGTGACTCTCCCCTGAGAGATGGAGAGGGCAGTGAGAAACATGTGGCCAAAGGCATCATTACTTTTGGCATTTTTTTAGAAAAACTTGTGCAACGTCAGGAGTTAGAGCCATAAAACAAACTCAGAAAGCTTTGCTCATTTACTACCCAAATCAGTAACATCTTCTTCTAAGGAGGAAGTAAATTACTATTAGTTTTCTTCTTCCCTATGATCAGAACAAAGGGCTGTTGAGGAGAATTTATGTGCCGAGCTGGTGAACTTCCTCAACAAAAGTATAAGGCTGACTTTAATGTATTGCTATCAGAATGGTGACGAATGAAAGGTGTTACAATGAAGACATTTATTAAAGAACACTGAACTCCGAAACCCACTTTAAAGCTGGTAAATCTGATCTTTGGTTCTATGAAATGGATATGAAACAGGGGAAGTCTACTGGCTACACGGCAGTTGCTGTGACTTCTCTGTGCAAGTTACTCCACCGCCACCACCGAAGCGCTTTGCTCCAGGAAAAGCACCGACTGGGCAGCAGTAAATAAAACATGGGCACTATCTGCCCAGACCTAATTTCTCGCAGGTCAGTTCTTCGTTGCCAATAACATGACAGGAGATGCTTGTATTTAGTCCCCTTACACCCTGCGATAACATCTGGACCAGAACACCAAACCAGCTTGCACCTACACTACAGCATAGTCTCCTCCATTGCTTACCTGCTGCAAAATAGTGCTGGGAAGGAGGTGATGGGAGTGGGGAAGGGGGAAGGAGGCATTTCATAGAATCATAGAATCATAAAATCATAGAATCATAAAATCATAGAATCATTAAAGTTGGAAAAGACCTCCAAGATCATCAAGTCCATCCATCAACCCAACACTACTATGTCCACTAAACCATGTCCTGCAATGCCATGTCTAAGCGTTTTTTGAACTCCTCCAGGGGTGGTGACTCCACCACCTCTCTGGGCAGCCTGTTCCAGTGCCTGACCACTCTTTCAGTGAAGAAATTTTTCCTAATACCCAATCTAAACCTTTCCTGGGTAGCTTGAGGTCATTTCCTCGTGTCCTCTCACTAGTAACTTGGGAGAAGAGACCAACATCCACCTCACTACAACCTCCTTTCAGGTAGTTGTAGAGAGCAATAAGGTCTCCTCTCAGCCTCCTCTTCTCCAGACTAAACAACCCCAGTTCCCTCAGCCACTCCTCATAAGACTTGATGTCCAGACCCTTCACCAGCTTCGTTGCCCTTCTCTGGACACGCTCCAGCACCTCAGTGTCCTTCCTGTACTGAGGGGCCCAAAACTGAATACAATATTCAAGGTGTGGCCTCACCAGTGCTGAGTACAGGGGCACTAACTCTAACTGGTTTAAAGCATATCTAGGGATGAAGCATCACAAATCTGGATTTGATTTTCATTTTTGGCTAAAACTATTTCCATGCTCAGTTTTTTAAAAAAAACTTTATGTTGTCTACAGCCACTTTTCACCAGAGTCTCAGCGTGGGTAGAAAGCTACTGGAAAACAGTTTGAAAGAAGATCTTGACCAATATTACAGAGAGTCCTTCAAAGCAAATCCCTAGATTTGATAGCTGCAACAACAAAATTCTTATTTGGAATATCTTATTGTATCTTCCAGATGAAATCAGTACAGAAGAGGGAATTAACCTCTACCCATAGAACCTATGTGTCACACAAACCACTGATACTTATTTTTAAAACAACTCTACCTATGCTGACTGTGGTCTCTAATCACAGGACTTCCAAGAGTATTTGTACACTTTTTCCTTTTGCAAATGTCAAGATCACTAAGGGATTAACCATAATGTTTTATAATTACATCATTTTTGCTTCTCAGCAGTTCATAAAAAAACCCTTATACCACAGGAATTTTACTTTTTTTTTTTTTTGCCAGATTGTGAGATCAAACACAGCCAAACCAATTATCTGCAATTCTCAAATGACAAACTTGCGAATAAAGATATTTGCAGCAAAGCAAGGAAAGTGCCAAATTTCTTTGTAATGCAGGAGAAAAACAAGGGTTTCTGTATTTTTAAGTGCTTTGATTAAAAGTTCTATCTCTCAATGGGACAATACGTCAGGTGTTATTGCAAGGTCAGCTCTGCTGAATGAAGCTGAATCATATTTAACATCTGATGTGGCAGCAATATATGTCCTTATGTCACTACTTGGGACTACTGCAGCACAAAGCCAGAGTACAATGTGCTCAATTCGTCCTTCAGTTGCTTCATAAAGCAGCAAGAACAGCCCCAGGAAGGCACAGCCACACTGTGAGATTCAAGGAAGAGTTGGAAGAAGCTCCTGAGCTTTCTCTTGGGAATATGCTTGGAAGGCAAAACCAGCAGAAGGAGAAGAGTGGTCCTCTAGAGACGCAGGTGGACAACACAGCAGCCTCATGTGATGAACCTGAGTTGCAACGATGGCACATCATCACAAGTTGATATAGCTTCATGATTGCAATGAAGGATCCATCCATGATCACCTTGGGTCTCTGGAAATCTCCAATGTCAATGCAATTCTCTGGCTGCTGCAAGTTGAGTACTGCTGATCTGAAGAGTGCAGTATATAGTTATACAGAAACATCATTTATACCCTCATGGTCCAATTGCATAATCGCATTGCTATGTAAAGAGAGTCCCCGCAGGGGCTCGGCAGGCACACTTGATAATCCCTTCATACATGCAAAATAAGGATCTGAACTGCCGATATGCAGTGAAGCTTGAAATGTGAAAACAGCACATAGAAAGTTCAATATGCAATTAACCATAAAAGCAACACTGCCTCAGATTTTAGGAGCATTTACAATATGATGCCTGAGCCGATTTAATAGTACGGAAAAGACAGCAACTGACAACATCTCTAAGAGGAACAGAACAAACTCATTTAAGTCACAGACATGTGACAAAAATGGTAAGTGGGAAATAAATGATCAAGATGGGCAAGGTTTTAAAAAATTTACTATAATTTTGAAGCTGTTTGGGGTAGTCAAGTTGTAATAGAGGCCTGTTTTTCAGAATACACTGAGTAGCCTTTCTTTGACAGCAATGTTGCTGCATGGTATCTCAAATCAGGCACCCAGGAACTGTGACATCCTCAGTGACAGCAGGTTTTGATGCCAGGCACCAGAAGGAAAAGGTGCTAAGAGGCAATGGTCTCTGGTCACACGATCAGCTCCAGGTTTGCTGGGACACAGACTGCTCTTCTGCCCATTTCTGTGACACCTGAGTGTAGCCTGAGCTTATCCAGATTCGACTTAAGTGGGGGGATAATTGTATTAATAAAAATTAATACAGTTCTTTCAGGATTGTTCCATTTGTTCATTAGTGAAAGAACTATGAAGTGCACGGGAAAGGATAGTTAAAACCCTGCCCTCACTGAGTATTTGATAATTTCTAAAACTGGAAAAACTATGCATGCAGAATAGAGAAAATCAAAAAGGTGAGAGAGCCTCAGAGTGAGGGAAACTTGTGGAAAAGCTTCTGTCTTTGAGTCACAATAGAAAGACTGACAGCTTGAAACTTTGTGAGATAATCCAGATTAATCCCTGTTCATCTTCTCTTCCTTTTCTTCCCTTCCTTCATCTCTCTCAACCCACCACCTCCTGTCTAGCATAACTCAAGCCTCAAATTCATCCTTTACTTCAAATTCTCACACATGCAAGTTTATTTTGCTCTTCTGAATGGAAGCAAATGAATTTTATTTTCATGGCTCACTCTCCCAATGCCTTTTTCATGGTCTGATACATTAATTCAGATTATCATTCTGTGCACTTTTTGCATTAATTCTCAACTGACTGACCCTCTTCATCTGTAATTATTACCATGAAGGTTTTGAATATCATTAAACTCTTCTCACCGACTGCATTAACTTTAAAAGGTAATTTGATTAATTCTGCAAGCCACTGGTAGATGGAGATTTAACGCCTCATGGAATTTCTGCATTATCAGTATTTTGCAGCAACTAGATCTGAAAGATAAACGAAATCCTTGGAGACCAGATGAAAAAGGTTGGTTGTTTTTGTGAAAGATTTTAAGTAATTTTGTTAAGCTTTAAAAACAGTGTTCTAAATTGTTTTTCCCAGAATTACAAACAGATCATTCCTCTCCATTCCCCTGCAGTACTGATTTAATAACTTTTCATTTCTGTGAAATGCATATATTTCCAGAGCTCAGCCAAAGGTTCTTCACTTGGGAAAACACAATGACTGTGAGGCAGCAAATGTTATCAACTGATAAATTGTAGAACAATACAGCCTGCCAAAATAGTCAACATGTAAAGACTTTCCTAACTTCAAAACTTCTTGGGGACCAAAGAGGCATGCTAATGCAGTTTTCAGTGACTGGTGTCACCTATAGCTGATGCTAGCATGTTTAAATAAAAGTGCTGGAGGATGGTAATGGTGAAAAAGACGGTGCATAGCGTTACTGAGCAGCAGTGTGTTGCATTAATGACCCAGTGTAAGGCACTGCAGCTACTAATTCTCTAACAGAGATTTCCAACTTCTCCTCCGTAGGTATGTCTGACGGCTGTACTGGCAACCAGCTCTTTTTTGCATGTATTACTTCAAGGGTAGCAGAAAGCAATATTCATTAAAATTCCATAAATGTAAATAAAGGCTCAAATTACAAATTAGAGTAGGGAATTAGGGCTACATGCTTCCTTGCATGGCATATATTGAAGGGCAGTGAAAATAGAAATCCCCCAAGGAACAAGCGTTAAGGGAGAGGCAGCATCTGTAGAAACCGTCCTTCTGACCCATGCCAGAGCACGTCAACTCCAAAGACAAACTGCTAACACAGTGAGGCAGAGCTGCTGGAGGAAGGATGAGTTGGAGGGATGGCTGCTCCACAGGGAAGTGCAAATTTATCCTGATTTCCATTGTATATGAGAGAAAAACCTATTCTCTGCTGTGATAGATGCTAATGAGGAATCTTACAAACAGGGTGAGCTGGTGCTGGGCAGTGGCGGTGGCCACTGCAGGAGTGCAGAAGTGTCTGGTCAGCCCCCAGAAAAATCTCCTTTACTGTGCATGTGTAGAAGGATTCCTGCAAGGGCTGGAAGGTGCTCCCTTGCCCTGCTCCCATTCCTGTGCCACCACCCTTTCTTCCAGCAGGGTGGCACGGAGCAGACTGTTGAACGGCTGTAGACCCTTCTCAGCATGCAGCTGTTTACGGAGGCAATTTTTTTTTTTTTACTCTAGAGAATCCTTCAGAATTTGAATTTGTTTTTTAAGGCTGTAGATTTTGCAGATGCAAATATACTCTTCAGTATGTCAGCCAGCTGTAACAAGCACATGGCCAGCAGGCTGGAAGACAACTCTCTGAGGAGTGTGCTGTTGTATTTATTTCACATGAAGTCTCTGGCTACTAATTGCAATGACCTCCAATGACCTTTTAAATTGAAACTTCTAACCAATGTGAGTCAAGGAAACAATACTTTAAGCTATGCAATACAAGTAGACCAAACTGCTGGGGCACGGGCACTTGCATTGGCCTGTTACTGTCCATCATTTTTCACTGTTAGTTCAATTCCTGGCACAGTTTTGGCATGACCGTCTGTTTTTCTCTCATACAATGCTTAGGAATGGCTCAGGGCTTAGCATACCAATGCCAGTTCAAGCAGGTTGTTGGATGTGGTCTGGTAGCTAAGCTATATGTTTGTAAGTCATGTCCAGCCAGTTGGCTCCTGGCCACAGAATGGTCCTTGGCTAATTTTAGTTACCAAGACAGATCCAGTAACTGGAGGATGCAATAAAGGGAAAAGGTAATCACATTGGAAGGGACAAAATCAGAAAAATCTTCCCAATCTATGCTTCATGATTTTTGCAGTCTGGTATCCCATATGAATTTTTTTTTTTTTTTATTGGGCCACCTCTGGAAGAACACCACTGCTTTCCTTCTTCCCCAAACTTGCTCCTTTGGCCTAGTAGCATTTGTGGGTTTGCCAGTAAATTGCAGTATACTGCACAGAATTGAAGTCCTAGGAAAGAACTATTGGGCAGCTTTAAATACCATGTCTGTAGTTGTATTTAAACTACATATGAAGACCCCATCTAGGACTCCAGAGAAAACATGAGAAAAACAAAAGACCTGGAGAAATGAAGTGGTTTGTTTGAGGTCTAGTAATCAGTACATGTTTGAGTCTTTCATGGCACTGGTAACAGAAAAGGATCATGACACTATCAAGTGCTGTGGTACTATTAAACACACAAGACATTGAGTTTTCACAGGGCTTCAGCTGGGGGTTGGTCTCCCTCTCTCTCTGTGTCAGGGCCCTGAGGACCCTTCTCCCCTGGGGTTTGGTTGCTTGGTCTCAGAGCCAGGTTAGATCGGCCGTATGTGCCCAGCCTCGAAGACAGCTGTGGGAAGCCTTAGCACAGGTCCCTCCGCTTTGCTCAGGAACCACATTTAAGCTGAGGCTCCCGCCCTTGGCCTCTGTCTGAGCTATGCTGCAGGAGAGCCCACGTCCCGCCTCATAGCTAGTCTGGGTACAACAGTGGGAATGCTCCTGTGCTGCTGAGACTGATGAAAATATGGTCCTGAAGGGCATGAAAAACATGTATAGCAAATGCATTTTTGCTGTTTCTAGTAACACAACATCTGTGAAGAATACAGTGAAATCGTCAAGCAGGAAGTTTATAGCAAATAAAAGGAACGATTTTTTTTTTCCCCTACAAAATGAGTAACTGAACTGTGAATGCAACACTGCAGAATGCTGTAAAAACAAATACATTAATTAGAAAAGGGGCTAGACAAATCAATTTACAGAGGATAAGTTCATACCCATATTCCAGGCAGTTGGATTAGATGATCATTGTAGGTACCTTACAACTTTACTAGTCTAGTCTAGTCTAAGGTTTTTTTACTTTTTTTTTTTTTTTTGCTACAGAACCAGGAGGGGGAAGTCAGGCCAAAATTGGTTGTCATATTTATGTTGAACAATCTTTCAGTAATAACAGGGATTCATGGACACAGTTTATCATTTTAGCTTTTTGGGATAATAAGTATAGTTTTGTTCCTCTAAAACTAGCACGTTTGCATATGATATTTTCTGCCACTGCAGTTTGTCTAGGAAAAAGTGCTGTGGGAACAAGTGCTGATCACCTGTCAGAGTACAGGGTAACGGGGCCGATTAAATGCTGGGATACTTGCCCTATGGTTCTGCAATGCGAAGCTCCCACTCCAGCAAATGGGATCCACACGAAAAGCTTTGACAGTGCAAGTTCAATAATGTCCAGAGGTTTCTGTACACTCGCTAGCTGGCCACCAGAAACAGCTTCAACTCCAGTCTTAGTTACAGTCTGCGTATGTTCAAACTGCTCTTATAGTTGCTATCTCTACAACTTGTAGAGCCAACTAAACATCTGCTAATGACCCCTATTGTTAGATCAATGCAGAGAAATTGATCTACAGAAATAAATCAGGATTTCTCACTGGTCAGCCTGGCTTTGTTCTCAGCTCAGTAGAGGACAGAGTGCATTTTTTCTGCCCTATTCCGAAGAAGAGTTTGCCTGCTTCAAACTGTACTCAATATTCACTTAAATGTATAGACATGTCAGTTGCCATAAAGCAGTGTATTAAAATGCATAATCATACTTCATTTATTGTGTGTACCTCACTATGTATGCTACATGGTGTTACTTCTGCTTCCTGACTGGACCAGTTTAAATAGTGAAATAATGGATAAAGAACTTCAGATGGACCTAGGTCTTTTCCAGGCCTGCATTTCTATTATTCTGTAACATATTCCTGTATCAATCAAGTCTTGGAAATAGCAATGTGTCAGACATTTACAGACAAAAATATCTACCGCAAATTTGCACAAATAGAACATCATTATCTTAATTAAACTTCAATGTTGTTTGAAATTCCTAATTTTTTAAAATGTACACACTGTAGGCTATGTAGCATTCCTACTGGATATGCAGCTTATGCAACTCTGGATGATATTCGTAAGATCTGTTTTATCAATAAATATATTCACAAGAGGAAGCAATAAGCTCTTATTTCCAGTGCCAGTCAGCCTCCTCTTTTTTGCCAGTTCAACTGCATATACGCATATATACTTCTTTTTGCAAGCTTCCACTGCAATGGCACTCAAATTACAGTGAAACAATGATTTCCCTTGAACACGGAGGGAAAGAAAATGTAAGTTCAAAATGAAACAGCAAAATGATGGTTCCAGTATACATTTCATAAGGGTTTGTATTATGAGTAGGCTGGAGCATGACGGTGGGAGGACAGAGAAGAAAGGCAGTCTGCAGAAGACGTCGCAGCAGTGGCCATCCGGCCATCACAGGGCTGGTGGGACCCACGGTGACATCGCAGAGCCCACCCTGTGGCTAATCCCCTCTCACACCTCACACCCCCTCTCTTATATTCACCTCTTGATCTCTTTCCCTTCCAGTAAATCAGAACAGAGACTCTTCAATTTACCTGTTAATACTTTCTGCATTTCTAAGCTCTTACTTTTACTCTTACTGGGTTATCTCAACGCACATCACATAAATTAACCATGCATCAGTTTCCCCCCAGTCACCACATGGGGTGGGTTAGAAAAGGCAGTTTATAATTCTCTCCACAGCCTCAGCATCAGCTGGCTGGCAATGAATCCTTCCCTTAAACTCTTTGAGCATTTTTTTTTTAAATATACCATGAGTTATGGGCATTGCAATACACTATTTATACAACTTTAAAACATTTGAATATGGAATTCACAACAGATGGCTTTTTGTAATGGAAGATAAATGAGTGAGACCTGATTTTAACAGAACCTGTCAAATATACGTAGGGGAAGGACTGGGCAATGGTAATATCACAAACCCCATAATGTTTTTTAAAGTATTTTGTGATCACTTTGCAGACAACACCAAAATCCAAGCTAAGATATATTTAAGGGATGCAAAACTGACACTAAAAATCCCTTTCAGAAATTTGTGTCCAGATGGGAGAGGAAAATAAACCAGGTTCCTGAGGTACAACGCGCTCCCTAATCTCCCTTAAAGTGGAAGCAATCTCATCTAGAGTAATGCAAAGGAGACACATGTAACTGCTGAGAGAGCCAGAAGCAGGAAAATGAGCAAAATGTTCGTAACGAAGCATTTATGCAGCAACTGCATTGTGCCGCTTAATTAGCAAAACATCTTCATCCATGACCAACACTTTAAAATTTGTGAGATTATTTACAAATAACGGAAATATTCATAATATGCTGTTTGTCAAGATCTATTTTTCATCCTGTTGGTTTTGAAAGCTCTTCTACTGTAAGAGGCAAGGAGGTATTTGTTGGACTTCACCACCAGAGTCTGTGAAAATAAGGTATGGATACAAATACCTTCAGCATTAGGCATTCAGAAAACAAGAGCAAGTCATCTTCATAAGAGAGACCTTATCAAGGGAGTCGCTGGGACTGACTACACCCCAAAATGTTTTTACCCTGACCTAACTCATATGCAAACCCTTTGGAAATATATGCAGCAAGTGCCCTCAGGTAAGGACTTGGGTGCATTAAGGGATGCCTGGATTTAGACATCATCCAATGCAAAATGTAAGCGGCTCCACTTACCTCTGCTAGGATGGCTGATTCTCTCTATTCCACTTGAATGCTCATAAGCTTTTTCATCTTAACTACAGAGGGAGATTCTGATGGGCCACAAACTGCTCCAACAACCACTAAAAGCTCTTAATTTATACCACAGCAAAGAACGCTATTAAGCTTAACCTGTCTTTTCTGAACATTAGATATATATACAAACTGGAAAAAATACAAGGAAAACGAAGAAAATACGATGACCACAGAGAAAGTTTGTTCCAAACATAACCCAGCTACTAGAAAAAGAGGGAGTGAAGGTGATAGAGAAGACATGTGATGGTAGACATGTGGGTGTCACATGCTGTCAGACCTATCTCTTCATATTTTTGTTGCTTTGAATGATATCATGCTTTACCAAATAGGGCACTTTCTTGCTTGAGAGCAAGAATTTTTTTCCAGAAACTTAAGAAAAGGATTGCCTTTTGGTTTTGTTCTGCATCTTGTCATTTTCTGTTGTGGTTACAAGCTGTGTATTGCTATTTTTTAATCTAATGGCTAATTCTATCTAATAACTGTTGTCCCTTCATACTTACTTAGAAGGAGGATAGCAAAGGTACAGTTCCCTGACTCCAAATCTTTGGGCCCCAGAGGATAATGGCATTATCTAAAAATCTGTAGCTTTTCAAAGAGAAATGCATTCCACTTTGTCAGCATCTTGCCAGCTTTTTCAATGCACTGACACCAAACTTATTTTCCTTAATGAAGTCTTTGCCAGAATGGAAATCAGTATTCAGCACTAAGAAAAGCACAACAGCTTGCTGAGTCTCCTGACAATAAAAGAAAGCACAAAAGTCATATTTTTATAGTTGTATCTTTTTGACAGCATTTAAATACACAATTATGCCTTGATTTAAATGCATTCCTAATTTATATGTTCTGCAGCTTTTAAATAATTTTAAAAAATTAATTGAAAGCACAGAATTTTTTAATAATTTAAAAAGGCTTCCTGATTAATTTATAGGATTTATCTCCTTTCATTTTTGCTGTAAACCTTGCACAGGTGAGCTGCTCCATGAATGAGCTTATAGGGCAGGAAACAACACAGAGAACAGCTCTTTCCTCCAGTCAGTAGATTATTTCAGATTGCTCACAAATCTTCTTGGCTGGCAAAGTTTGACAAAACTGAAGACCAAATGGATACTTTGGATCAGATATGGAACATGAACAGCTTGCGTTACAAGTCATGTAATCTTTGTTATCCTGGTGTTTTTGCAAGAGGAACAGAATTTTAAATATGCCTATTCTGAAAATAGCTCAATGGGAAAACAGCTGGTTTTGCACTCTAGCTAAGACTTCCTACACGTCTAGTCAGTGGTGGTTGCCACTGAATATTCTTGCTGCAGGATCACTTTTGTAAAAATAAAGAGGCTGACACAGATAGCAGCTTCAGATATCTTAGATATTTAAGGACAACATTAGGTAAAGGAATTTATTACATCATCTTCTGAAAATGGGACCAAACTGGGAAGTCCTTGGAGATGTCTCCCACTGAGGGTGTTCTCAGTTGCCATTAAGACAGCTGCAGAAACGAGATAGGTGCTGGTGAAGTTCAGGACAATCTGTCAGGGGAAAGACTGAGGGAGAAAAGGATGGAAGGTATTGGGATATGTTCTTGTGCCCGGGCTGGTGGCATGGCACTGGGATGGCAGCAGGGAAGGTGAAAGCAGAGCTGCTGTTTACTGAAGCCCACCACAGCAGAAGACATTCAGTACAGGCACTGGGAGGTAAGAGCGAGCACTCTTCATGCAGAGGAGGCTGTGGGAGCAGCCAGCACCAGTGAGTTTTAAAAGGGATTGGGCAAGGCCATTAGTGGATGGGGAAGGGGAGTAGGCAGGGGATGCTGGAGGAGTGCAAGGCAGTGGCTGGAGAAAGTGGCCAGACTTGCGTGCTCTCCCCAAGTCCTTCTGCCACCACAGAGTTCAGAGGACAGGGTGACACAGACCCTTTTTCTGCTTAGTACGGCATTTCTTACATTTATGTTTTCACACTTGAGATGCCAAAGTGAAATGCTACTGAGCAGAAAAAAAATAATATCACAGCCTCACAAGAACTAATCAGAGTTAGAACCCATGGAAAACACAACCTAGGTATTCAGCAATTTTCTGAGAGCAAGCCATCCACTGAAGCTGGCGAGTTGTGAGTACAGTTAAATGATGTAGCTGGCCTTGGTGTGAAACTGCTCCTACAGCAATCTCATTCCACATGCCGCAGGGCTACTGATACAGACATCTTGTTCACTCGTAGGGGACCATCAGCATCTCAGTTACAGGAGATAACAAAGAAAAAACTGTGCTTTACTGCAAGAGAAGCCACACTGCTAAATAGCTTTCCTCAGCCCTGAAAATCTGCACCAGGCTACCGCCAGGGCAAAGGGCACCTCTGTCCCATCTGTGTCCCTTCTGCTGTCCGTCCACACTCAAGCCCAGTGCGGAGGCACTAAACACATCTTCAGGGATGCTTGAGGCAGCTGGAGGGGGAGTGCAGCCTGCCTGACCTGCACGCAGTTTCCTCTCTGAACCAGGGAGAGGGAAAGGCACAAAAACTGTGCTGAAACCATCCTGTCCCAGCCACTCAGCCCACACCAGCTCAACAGCACAGACCAGCAATGGTGCTTTGGCTCTGGGACATGCTGTCCCCTGAACCCTGCCCAGGCTGTGCCTGGAGAGCTTTGCTGCCAGTGGCTGGAAAGCAGGCAGGGAATTGCACGGTGAAGGCAGTGCCCAGCTCACCTTCACCAGGCATGGGCTAGGGGCAGTGCCCAGCTGGCTCGCTAGTGCGTTTCCCCCTTGCTTATTAAATCTTCTTTTTTTGCTCCATGCAAGCTGTCCTCAGAAAACAGTGGAAAACCTCCTGGAAGAGGGCACCAATGCCACCCTTGAAGGGCAATGCATTCCTACTCCTGTAGTCCTCCACAGCTTCAGCTGCCTCCTCAGCATAGCAGAGAACAGCTCTGCCCGCAGTGCAGTAAGGGTAGACTTTATCTTTTAATATAAAAATAACATTAGCAGTATATATCCGCTGAGGAGAGAATGCTGTCAACACTATATATCATGCATGGGATCTTCACTGGGAAAGGCATTTTGATGGGGTTTAAATAGTTCTTTATACTCTGAATATTACCTATTCAGAAACACTGACCGTAATCTGAATTTTCTTCCTGGCTGATCTCCTAAACAGCTTCCACTAATATGCTAAAGCAGTCCAGATGCACTCCAGCATTTTGAAGGCTTTTAAAAGCAACTTGCCCTGTTCCCAGGGAAAAGCATGACCAGAGAGTGGCGCAGGGCTGAGGAAAACCTCACACCAGCTCAGAAGAGGTCAAGAAATTGTCTTACCCACTGTTTCCTGATGGAAAGGGAATAGGTTTCCGTATTCAGCAGCAAACAGGAAAAGCTGGATGGATCCCTCCAGCAAGCTCAAAGCTCCCCTGCTTCAGCAAGCGCTGTGATGGGAGGTTGGACAGCTGCAGAGAGCAAAAATTTTCAGTTTAAGGGAGAATTTACTAGGACCCCACATGGATCTGGTGACATTTGGTTTCTTACCGCATTAGATGTAAGACAGCTGGAGACGGGTGGCGGATCTCATTGTGGCGTGAGGGTCTTGCACCCAGGACAGTGTTATCTCTTTGCACAGGGAGGGGAGTCCAGGTCTGCTCCCTGGCACCAGGAGCAGCCGGCCAGCAAACGCCACCAGGCAGTCTGTGGGGACGTGCAATTACACTCCCCAACACAAAGCTGAAGAAGTGATAACGAAAGAAACTTGTGGCTTTTCAACTGTCTTTGAGGGATAAAAGCCAAGAACCATAATTTTTTCTGCATAGAGTGTCTGTGTTCAGAAGAATAATGCTGCAGTCTTTCTTTGCTTTCAGCTCTGAACTAATTATCCCCTCTCCTCTCCTCTTTGCAAGGGTGCCTTTGCTGCATATTTCATTAAAACATGAGTCGGAGTAGTTTCTGCTGCGCCAGTTGGGATTTTGTCACGATAACTCCAGGAATCCCACAGAAAGGGAAACTTCAGGAGAACTGAAATTGTCCTGAGATTTCTGCACCCAAGACCAATACCAAAATGCTCCACAGATGGGAAGGGTGACAGATCAAACCACCACAAACAGAAGACACAACTAAGGTTAGTAAACATGGTTAGGAAATTGATCTGGAGCATATGTTGTCAACCCGTTATCCAGAGCACAAAAGTGCACAGCATGAGGTCCTTCGTGAAGGAGATTTGCTTCATCCAGAAGGTGTGAAGGCAGGACAGCTGCAAAATCTTCTCTGGGCAGCTCTAAGAGGTTATCGCAGACCAACCGGACTGAACAGGACTGCAGAGCATGACAGTCGACACATTTTGGGGGCGTTGATACCAGCAAAGCCCAGGCCTATACTGATGCTCTGCATTTTTCCCACAGGTATGAGATAACCTTTTAACTTCAGCTGAGAATTAAACCTGGTGAACCCCATCTCTGATCCCAAGACAGAATCCTTGGCAAGGACTCATCCTGGCCAAGACACGTCCTGATCAGACCGGACACTGGGCAGAGAGAGGTTATTACTGTTCTTTGGCCCATTTCTCCCCAGGCATTACAGGGAGTAGGTGACTTGGACAACTACATCTAGTTCAGCCCAAGCCAGGCAAGACAAATCTTCCCTTTTATTGGGATGCCTTAAAAAAATCTGCCTTGACAGCAGTAAGGCATTTGATAAACTATATTATCTCACTGCTTTTTGTACTCCTCTGAATACATTCACCCTCTCTCTTGTCTTATATTATACCTGGCTGCCTTTATGCTCCATGTTTGTGCAGTATCCAGTCCTGCTGTGTGATTAGGGATCCTCTGAACAACAGCAAAGCCAATAAAAAATAACAGGCTGTGGGAGAAACACAGCGTTTTACCAGGGTAGAAATTACTGATCATTGGGAGCATCTTTTTCGGTATGTTATAGAGCTGAGCTCTCTGCAAGCTGTGGGTGAACCTGTATTAAGTATAAACCTCCCTGTTGCTGACTTTTGCCTTCCCCAGTATGGCATCATTAATTCTCTGCAGACAGCTCAGAGGCCTTAAAACCACCTTTCAAAAGCTCCAAGGGACAGGACAGCAAAAGGCATGTTCACCCTTGCTATTACCTTGCTAGGTACAAAGGGGACAGATTTCACTGTTAAAGCACATCCGTGGGGCTCTCTTTGCCACTCCCACCACCGGCAGCCCTCGTGCCTGGGCTGCCCAACAGTACAAGAGCAAAGCAGACTTCTGTACAGTGCAGAAGGATTTTGATGCTTCTTTTTACAGCTTTAATTTCTGTCTGAGAACTTAGGAGTCCCAGGCCAGCCTAGAGCTTTTCTCATGATTTAAGATGCTGTAATATACTTGTTATCCTTTGGGCCTAAACACATCTCTGAAGTTATGCAATTGATCTTTACACTTCTAAAGTCAACTGGAAGCTAAAATCTTATGAAGTATGCCATATACATTTGTATTAAAGAGAAATTATGTATGCTTTAAAGTCCACTTTTTGTTAGTGCTGAATTTATCAGCTGGCTATATCTGTATTATTCATTTTTCTAGATAGATTAACTTCATTTTTTTACTTCTCAGAATATACCACTCTTTTTTCTGTATTAACTCAGTAGCAGTTAGTAAGCTGGATGTTATCAGAAAGCTGAACACTATGTGAGCCTTGGAACAGCCCTGTAAAGTACTTTATTCTTGGAAAAATGCTTTGATATTGAAGCCTCTGGTCAGAGGTGAAGTCTGTCCACAGTAAAATATAGAGTAAAGTACAGAGTAAAATGAAACCCAAGGAAAAGTGAAAAACAGGGTTCTGGGAAGGGAAAATATCTTAAACTACGAGCGTAAGTCACAGGAATGAGTGAACAGATGGGTAAAAAAGACTACCAAGAGCCTTGAAAAGGACAATATTTTCCTTCCATTTCCACCCTGCACAGATCAATTTATTGCAGCTGCATTGTTCAAGTGTTAGATTTGCCCTGGAACATTTCTGACCCCGCTGGGCTGCCAATTTCACCGTCTTTTTGTCACACTCCTTCAGCAAACACATATACACAGAGATTCAAAAGGATTTTTCATATTACAGAAATACCAGACAAACCTTAAGAAACAAGATTCAAGAATAATTATAAGGCGTGTGCTTCCTTCACCTAGCCCTTATCATCAACTGTATACTCCAACACAAATACCAGCACTATTTCAGGAGCACCACCTTGCTTGTTCTTCTTTCCCGAGCTTCCTGCTAGCTCACTCTTCCCCAGCTATTGCCTCTAGTGTTAAACGTCAGTATTTTGCCTCTCCATGGCAGCAAGTGTCCAGCAGGTTTGTGCAGTGTGGTATGACCCAACTGGGTGCCTTAATCTAGTGCAGTGCCGTAGACATTGTTGAAGATAAAAAGCTAAATGTCTCTAAAGTTTTGCTTCAGTTGTCACGATGCTCTGCCTGCTGTGGCAGGTTGACCCTGGCTGGATGCCAGGTGCCCACTAAAGCTGCTCTATCACTGCCCTCCTCAGCTGGACAGGGAAGAGAAAAATAAGATGGAAGGCTCATGGGTCCAGTTAAGGACAGGGAGATCATTCACCAATTACTGCCACAGGCAAAACAGACTTGACTTGGGGAAAACTCATTTAATTTATTGCCAATCAAAAGTCAGAGTAGGGTTATGAGAAATAAAACCAAACCTTAAAATACCTTCCTCCCACCCCTCCCTTCTTCCCAGTCTCAACTTCACTCTTGATTTTTTTCCACCTCCTTCCCCTGAGCAGTGCAGGGGAACAGGGAATGAAGGTTGTGGTCAGTTCATCACACGTTGTCTCTGCTGCTCCTTCCTCCTCAGGGGGAGGACCCCTCACACTCTTCCCCTGCTCCAGCGTGGGATCCCTCCCATGAGAGACAGTCCTCCATTAAATTCTCCAACGTGGGTCCTTCCCACGGGCTGCAGTTCTTCACAAACTGCTCCAGCGTGGGTCCCTCCCACGGGCTGCAGTCCTTCAGGAACAGACTGCTCCAGCGTGGGTGCCCCGCGGGGTCACAAGTCCTGCCAGCAAACCTGCTCCAGCGTGGGCTCCTCTCCCCACGGGGCCACAGGTCCTGCCAGGAGCCTGCTCCAGCACAGGCTTCCCACGGGGTCACAGACTCCTTTGGGCACATCCATCTGCTCCGGTGTGGGGACCTCCACGGGCTGCAGGTGGATATCTGCTCCACCGTTAACCTCCATGGGCTGCAGGGGGACAGCCTGCCTCACCATGGTCTTCACCAGGGGCTGCAGGGGAATCTCTGCTCCGGCGCCTGGAGCACCTCCTCCCCCTCCTTCTTCAGTGACCTTGGTGTCTGCAGAGTTGTTCCTCTCACATATTCTCACTCCTTTCTCTGGCTGCTTTTTTTATTGCACAGCAACTTTTTCTCCTTCTTAAATACATTATCCCAGAGGCGCTACTACCATTGCTGATGGTCTTGGCCTTGGACAGCAGCAGGTCTGTCTTGGAGCTGGCTGGCATTGGCTCTATGGGACATGGGGGAAGTTTCTAGCAGCTTCTCACAGAACCTACCGCTGTAGCCCCCCAACATCAAAACTTTGCCATGCAAATGCAATGCCTTTACATAGAAAAGTTAACCACAAAGTTACAGAGTTGACATATTTCTCCTGGAAAGCCAGCCCAGCCTGTTTCCAGGCAGTAATGCTACAGCCGATAGAGTGGCTATAGGAAACAGCCAGAAAGTCTCTGCAAAGTTCAAATGGTCTCTGAAGCCTGAATACCATTTCATTATGGGCACTCAGCAAGATGGAAATCAAGGGGAAAGTTTCAGCTAAGTCTCATCGTAATTCAGTGATGTGGAACTTAAGTGTGCCTACAAAATTGACTTTGTACCTTTGCCTTTGCAAGATCCTTCTTCAATTTACCCAGTTCTCCTTATTTTATTAACATTTTCCATTTGCTGCTATGTTCTTTTTTCACCCTTTCATTTTCTTCCTGACTCTTGTGTCACAGTCCCACAGGAACTTAACTATCTATTCACTTTGAAGAAATAGATATTTCAGACTGGTTTTGGCGGGATAAATTCTGGATTGCTTGAGACCTGTGGAAAACCACATAAAAGTAAAAAGGTTTCTAAAAAAACAGAGAGTAAGTACCAGCTATGATCCTCTGCCCTGTGAGCACATATTAAACCTGCCAGGAGGAGAATCAACCTCTTGCACAGAGTTGCCTTTGCTCGTTATATTTGATGTGAATTCAGGGATGCTTTGTACAGAGATTTAATATAAGAAAGTCCCCACAAAGAAGTTGGCACAGAACAAGGACGTTACATGGGAATTTGATGGCAGTATCCGATACAATGGATGAAAAATTGGGTTCTCCATAAAAGTGGTGCTGAACTTGAGGGAAAGTAACATTGTCTTTCCTGATTTCACCCTATTACAGAGGAATTGTTCTCTGTTGCACATTATGGACCTCTCATCCTCTTCATTTCAGAGCAAAGACAGTTTCCACAGACATAAGTGGCTCCTTGGGACAGATGAAATATGTTCAGAGTATGTACAATGTTAAGCACGTATGTCCTTGTGTCTCCTGTCTTTTGCAAGGCATTGCAGAGGCACTGGAGATACGTGACTCTGGGTTTTGGACCCAGTTGCCAGGATCAGGCACCCTAAAAGGTAGGCACTGCAGCATTTAACAGGTAGATGCCTCCTTTTTTTCTGGATCTGGTCCAAATAATTCATTACACTTGCTTCTTTCAGTATTGGAAAAGTTTCTTCTAGGATTAAAATTTATCACTTGCAAAAAGTTCAGCCTTTAAAGAGTGGTGATGTGCATTACTCGAATGCCTTGTGCTCTTTTCATGTTGCAAAAGTAATTAATGAGTGGCAGGCCTCCAAGTTTTGGCAACCAATCTAGATTATTTCAAAGATGAATTATGCTCATGTGCGAAAGGTGAGAGACTGAATATCAGTCCCGTAAAGCATACACTTTCACTGTGCCAAAAATACCCAATTAAAAGCTTAAAATAAAAATAGATTTTAAAAGAAGTGTTAGGTCTGCCCATGGGTCAGTGCTGATGCTATTTCAAAGGCCTAGAAGATTTGCCCTTCATGGTCGTCATGCTGGGGAGCAGGGAGGTGGAGGCTTTAAATATGCCTTTAAAAGGGACAAGCATGAGTGGGCTCTCAGCCAGTGATATGACCTGGCTGGTAGAGCACATCAGAAATCTGCCTTTCATCCAGGGACTGCTTCATGGCAGCAGCCTGTGGAGAGCACTGCAGGCATCCCCTCCTTTGGGCCATGGTGGAGCTCCCTTGGGGCAAATCAATTCTCCTTTCACTGCTGCAAAGCAACATGGCCTCAACTGCGACTGTGGCTGGTGATTCACTCCTGTCCTCCCGAAGATAAGAAATCTGGGACTAAGTCATCTATGCTGGAAATTCTGGCATATCCTTGAGCATTTGAGTGTTTGGATTCAAGGACAGCAGCACCATGTCCTATCACAGGAGTAAAATGGCCAAGATAAATGGGACCTGTGGGAAACTGTAGAATCAGATGCATGCATGAAGGTGCAGTACAACCCTGCAGTCACTTCAGGGTCTGCTTTCACATAGATTTTTTGTATCTCCTGTTTTGTACATGAGATGGGCACCAAACTGCTCAACCTGCCAAGACTGAAGCTATTCTGGGCATGTTCCTGGCTCCAGGGAACCTGTGCCTTAAAACCTTGGGTGTCAACAGACCCATACAAAAAAGATGAGATGGGAAGAGAATATTCACAGCCTTGGACCTAGGTACCAAGATTCTGCCTGAACTCTCCAAATTGCCTCTGGGTTTTATGTGACTGTGAATCTACATGTAGCAAAGCTTATTACTTTAAGACATGCACAAAGTGAGAGAAAAGAAGCCTCTGCCAGACAAAGAAAGGGCGGTGGCCACAGAGGACAAAGGGAGAGCACAAGGAACCAGCCTGAGGAGATGACGTGCTTATGAGAGAGACTCCAGTGATCTGAAAAGCTATAAGCTGTACAAATGGAACCTGAATATTGTAAAGAACTCCAGCCTAAGCTAAAAACATTCATTAAGGCAATGGTGGAAACAGATATTTATAAACTGTATTATGTCCGGATCTCTTATGTTAGCTCAGGTAAAGGGTAAAAGTAAAGGTAAAGAGTAGGTCAGGTAAAATTCATTTTACTCACAAAGCAAGCTTTACCCCAACATACACCAATGAGAAAATAGTTCATGGTTATTTGGAATATAAACTAAAAACTGCTCTGCTGATTGGCAAGGACTGAGGACTTTCCAGAAACAAGCACTCCAGACATTCTACTGTCACATTTGCCAAAGATGCAAAATATTATAAAGCAAAGATCAAATAGTTTTCCCAATACATGCTTGCTCTGCCTCTCCCATAGTTTTGAATTTGTCTGCAAACCATGGTTTCCATACAGTTTCCTTGTGCTATTTGTGAATGCAGTTTGGCTTGTAAAGTTGGTATGGCTATACTGCTGCAAAACATTTTTAAAGAATAAAGTGAGACTGATTAAAATCTCTGCTTGTCTCTACTGAGGCTTTGTTGGGGTTTTTTTTGCTTATCACTTTGTCCAGCCAAACTGAGTCATATGGGGAATTTGAAACAGAAACTGAAACCGTGTGAGTAAGACCAAACACTTTTTGGACCTCCTTTCCCTCATGCAAGCTGCCAGTTTCATCTAAATGAATCTAAATGAATCCCACTTCATCTAAATCTTGTTGCCAGTAATGCTAAATACCAGATGTTTAGGGATGACCTGCAAAAAGGCCTGATGTTAAATAGTTACAAGATGTTCTTTCTCCTGGAAAACTTTCCTGCTGGTCCTGAAAACTAGTACTGAAACTTGAGGATCTGCAGTTTCCCAAAAGTTTGTGTTAGCTTTAACTTACAAAGCCCTACTATTGCAAGTTTCATCCATATAAATATACAATCTGGTGTGGGATTCTACTAAACTCTTGGCTTCAACAATTTTTAATGGCATGGGAATGTCACTATTTACAATGCAATAATGTATTTCCTAGTTTCTCTTTTGAATTCCCCTCTTTTGGGTTCATTGACTGTGCCCTTCTACTTGCCATTTCAACTCCTTGATATTATTCCTATTTTATGCCTTCTCGTTGCGACTCCTATTGTCAAATAAATAAACCTTATAATTTTTAGTGCCTTCATGTGAGGTTTTCCTCCAATTGTCTTTGACAAGCAAATCTCCCAAAGGTTGCTAAGGACAACTTCTACTGGAGCCACTTACACTTGGGCCATGCAGTGACCGCACAGCTGTGGCCAGCAGGTTGAGGGAGGTGATTCTCCCTCTCTACTCTGCTCTGGTGAGACGCCACCTGGAGTACTGTGTTCAGCTCTGGGGCCCCCAGCATAAGAAAGGCATGGACCTGCTCATGCCGGTCCAGAGGAGTGCCATGAAGATGAACAGGGGGCTGGCACACCTACCCTGTGAGGACAGGCTGAGAGAGTTGGGGTTGGAGAAGAGAAGAGAAGAGAAGAGAAGAGAAGAGAAGAGAAGAGAAGAGAAGAGAAGAGAAGAGAAGAGAAGAGAAGAGAAGAGAAGAGAAGAGAAGAGAAGAGAAGAGAAGAGAAGAGAAGAGAAGAGAAGAGAAGAGAAGAGAAGAGACGAGACCTTATAGCAGCCTTCCAGTACTTAAAGGGGGCCTACAGGAAAGATGAGGAGGGACTCTTTTCAGGGAGTGTAGTGATAGGAGGAGGGGTAACAGTTTTAAACTGAAAGATGGTAGATTTAGATTAGATATTCGGAAGAAATTCTTTACTGTGAGGGTGGTGAGATACTGGGACAGGTTGCCCAGAGAAGCTGTGGATGCCCCCTCCCTGGAATTGTTCAGGACCAGGTTGGATGGGGCTTTGAGCAATCTGGTCTAGCGGAAGGGAACCCCCCATGGCAGGGGGGTTGGAACTAGATGATCTTTAAGGTCCATTCCAACCCAAACCATCCTATGATTCTACGATTCTGTAACAGTCTGGCAAGGTGTACCACTATCTCTTTCAGAGGGTTTGTTGCTCAGAACCACAGACCGCTTGCTGAATCTGCATCATACTTGTGTTCACCAGGAACGGGGGTAGGCTGAATTAGTAAGAGCACTAGCATGCCACTTCACATGCCCTTTGGAAAAATAATGTAACTTCAGTGTTATCCTTTGTAGGAAAGCAAACCCTGGTACTAAGCAGCTGGCTGCATTCCTGTATGTTATACACCATCAGTGATGACTAGCATTGTGTTATCAAATACTGTCAATAGGCAGTAATGAAAAAAATATCTTTTCCTCAAAAGAAAGCCTACGGAAGCTATTGGTAGCTTTTAAGTATTATCTGTTGTTTTCAGTTTGTTGGGCTTTTTTGAATTTTAAATGAAAGAAAGGCATTTCTGGAAATACTTTTACCAATTTTCATTATTTTTATTCCCAACAGCAATAATGATGCGCTACACTGATCCTTTGAAGAATAGGGAAGGGCAGGAAAATGAGGAATGAGGATAGTGTGTCCAGATGCTAGATATAATTTCAGCTTCACAAGCAATAACCCTGTTTAAATTTTTGTAAGACTGGTAATTACACTCTAAACAACCTATTGCTGAATCTAGCATCAAATCTTTTCACTTGGCAATAACCACTACAAAACGTGCCAAGAATGGCTGAATACCATAACCTGAACTTTGGGATAAAGAGCTTCAAATGCATGTTTTCCTTTGGCAAATTTCTACATAAAGGCAAACTAACTTTCTCAGAATGATTTTGCTGGTACCTGTTTCTTCATCCAGCCTTTATACAACATGCATTTTGTAGAGAATAAACTAGTTTCTTCTTTAATAGCTATCATATATAACACCTGGAGTTTTAGTGCTGGGGTGAAGGAGGATTAGTTGCTCTAATAAAAAGTTTAGGATTTTGGAATTATTTCAAAACAAATAATTTGAAATGTCTCCCTCAAATGGTATTTCTTCAAGCCTTTCACCATTCTTTGCATTTTCTGCTACCTGTCATGGTCCAGTTGCTCTTGAACTTTACAAATTCATCTGTATCTTTCCTTTTGAGGACTCTCTGGTTTTCCTGCAACATCTTAATTACTCCGCTGATCTAAACGAGGATTACTGAGGAGCCTGGGAAGGAGCAGGCTTTAGCTGAATCTGAACACTTACTGCTTGTCAAAATACTCTGCAATCCTTGGTAGGATTACTCTCTGCAGTTTCCTTGCTGCTAAATCACAAACAAATAACATTTGCTATTTCAATACAGCATAAAATGTTTTTTTCACTTTTAATAGATACCAGAAGGTTAAACCCAGTCAGGAAGTTGCTTTTTGAATAACAAAGGCAAGGTCTGGTTTGTGGTGAGCTTGATCCCGGACTCCTAAGAGTTTCTAGCGGGAGGACCACAACAGGTCTAACTGTGACAGGTCTGTTTCAGGGAGATTTTTTTCAGATGTTGAAGGAGAAATGCATCTTCGAGGTGGTCAGAAAAAGCTCTCCAACTTCTGCATGCTGGGAATCACAGTCCACACTAACTCAATGCCAGAAGAAATGTCAGGGAAGGCAGTGAACATTCATAATAGCTAAAGAGGTCTTAAAAAAGGCAGCCCAGGATGGATGTTTTGGGTGAAATTTTCAGTGTGGCAGACAGCCACTCCATTTGGGAAGACTGGAGGGTGAAATCATGGATTCATAGCTATCAGCAGGGGGTTTGCCATTAGACTACAGTGGAGCCAGGGTTTCAGCAAACAGCTGTTTTTTCTAAGAAAAGCTGAGTCCTGACATACAGAGAGGTACCAGTGTGATGGTGCCTCACCAAGCTGTGGGGTTATTTCCCCCGCATCAACACCTGCACGACACTCGTGACCAGGTGTGCTGACTTTCTGGCAACCAAACTCTGGACCAAGAGGGGCACACCAAGATCTATGCCTCAAAATGCTTCACAAGATTCAGAAGGGGTTGTAAAAGCACCACTATAATTTTATTTCAAGCAAGTGCTGTCATGAAGCCCTGATGACTTCCCTGTTTTTCTGATAACTTGTAGCAGTGATGCATATAATACAGAAATCCTAATACCCATGCTTTTGCAATCACATTCAGCATATCTTCCTGGCTACTTTTATCTCCCAGAATGTTCTAAATGCATTTTCAAAGGGCTTTTTTAGCTGTTTTGATTTACAAGATGTTTTACTATTAGTAGTTTTGTAGGATTCCGAGCTGACTTTGTACATATTCCTGGATCATTTTACGGTTGGTTAATCTGAGGAACACTATCAGAAGGCATGATGTACCTGTTCTCCTGGTTTAGGTATTCTTCTGGTGGGATCTCAGTGCTTGCACATACCTCTCCCATGAGTACTTTGTTAGCATCTGCACCTGTATGTGCAGCTCGTCTTTCCCTGTGTTAACACCTTCACCATGTTTTCCTTTGTAAATTCTTCATACAAAAGAATTACAGAGTTTCTTCCCATGTTTTTTTCCCAGGAATGCTCTGCTCAGTCCTCAAGTGCTTGATGCCCTGCTTGTGCTTCATGGCAATCACTTCTAGACCCTTCATTCATTTTCCAGGATCTGCTCCACACCACTGCACTATTCAATTTGTTTCATGACAGCATGTGCTGATGGCATTGGCACAGTAAATTTTGGGATAACACCTAGTTCTTACAATTTTTCCTGCCTCTATTTTTACCCATGTATAAACAAAATCACTGTAGTCTCTGGCTCTGTTTTAGAGCTCAGGTAAAGGAGCATGGACTACACAGCACACTGAATACAGACTCAAGGTTGCACACTTGTGACATACTCAGTTCATATGCTTTACACAGTTGCACTAATGCAAGCCACAGATTATTCCGTGCTAAATTTGAATTACCTCCATTTTGCTATTGCTAAGCTTGAGCCAACCTCTCCTCCTATAGAGGGGGGAAGCAAAATGTGTGAACTGCAGCCTCCTGTGAATTATTTTGCATTAAAAACCCAACCAACCAAGTATTCCTCCTTCCCAACAGCCTTTAAATCATAAAAACCCACAGTACCAGTGAAGGATAAACTTCTGAAATTTTTTAGATAATTTACATCAGGTCTCTTATATTTGGATCCAAAGCATCTAAATCTTTAGAGCACCCAGCAGTGCCTGTGAACTTCTCTGACTACTCCTGGTCTGGATCAGGCTTGCTCCTAACACCTCTAATAGCCACAGTTAGCTGAAAGAAAGTAATTCATTCCAGCAAACCACCCATACTCAGAAGCATCTTTGGTTCCTAAACCAAGAGATCGATGGAGGGAAACT
Source organism: Morus bassanus (assembly GCA_031468815.1). NCBI lineage: Eukaryota > Metazoa > Chordata > Aves > Suliformes > Sulidae > Morus > Morus bassanus. The sequence continues at coordinate 70,521,019 of CM062571.1, forward strand.
ATTTATTCTACAAATTCTGGTGATATACTGACAGTGAACAGAGGTAAGACTGTGGCAGTCAGTCCCTTCTTTCCCTCAGTCTTCGCCGATAAGGTCTCCCAGATCTCTGTGCAGTGAAAGGGTTTAAGGAGGAGAGCTGCTACCAGAAGTTGGTGAGCGTTGAGACCAGGATTACTTCAGAAAACTTGACCCATACAAGTGCATTGGGACCTTATGGGCTGCACCCAAGGAGGCTCACAGCTGGCCAGTGCCCTTGCAAGGCTGCCATCTATAATCTTTGGAAGGCTGCAGAGATCAGCAGAGGTTCCCAACAATAGGGGAAATGCAGATTGCACACATTTTCCAAAAAGGCAAAGGTCATTGTGGGGAACTACAGGGCAGTTAGATCCACTATGGAAAATCATGAAGTGAGTCCTCTGGGAACACATTTTTGTGCACATGAAGAAGGTGATGGTGACTGCGAACAGCCAGCATGGATTTACCCAGGATAAATCATACCTGACCAACCTGATGGCCATCTATATTAAATTAACTGGGCTTGTAGACAAGGGGAGAGCAATGGATGCCATTTACCTTGACTTCAGCAAAGCTTTCAACACCACCTCCCACAATATTCTTGTATCCAAGTAGATACAAGGTAGATGGACAACTATACAGGAAACTAACTGGTTGGGTGGTGGGGCTCAGAGAGTAATAGTTAATGAGTTGCACGCTATCTGGACACCTGTGACAAGTGAGGTAACACAGGCATCTATCCTGGAACACAACCTGTTTAACGTCTTTGCCAGTGATCTGAAGGAGGCAACAGAGTGCCCTTTGGTCAGATTTGCAGAAGTCACCAAACTGGGACCAAACAGTTGATACGGTCGAAAGCAGGACTGCCATTCAGAGGCTGGAGGAATGGGCTAAGATGAATCTTATCAAAGTCAACCTGGACAAATGCAAAGTCCTGCATCTGGGAAGGAAGAAAACCTTGCAGTTATACAAGCTGATGACTGACTGGCTGGGAAGCAGCTCTGTGGGAAAGGCCCTTGGGTCCTGGCAGACAGCAAGCTGCACATAAGCCAGTGGCAGCAGAGAAGGCCAAAGCATCCTGGGCTGAATTAACAGGAGCACACGTATACATACATAAAAATGTATATATATGTACATATTATGTATAATATAAAAAAAGTTATTGTCTCCCTCTGCTCAGCACTTATCAGACTGCATCTGGAATACAATGTCCAGTTTGAGGCTTCCCAAAACAAGAATGGCATAGACAAACTGGAGTTCAGCAGGAGCCACCAAGACGGTCAGAGCTGGAGGAAGTGCTCTGTGAGAAGAAGCTGAGGACCTGGGGCTTGTTTAGCATGAAGAAGAGACAGCATCAGGGGACCTGAGAGCAGCCCCCCAGTACCTTTGATGAGGTCATCAAGGAGACAGAGCCAGGCTCTGCACAGTGGGGCATGGTAGGAGGACAAGAGACAATGGGCATAAGCTGAAACATTGGAGGTTCAGACTGGATATAAAGAGAAACTTTCCCCATGAGGACATCAAGCAGTGGGGCAGGCTGCCCAGGGAGGTCATACAGTCTGTGGGAGGTTTTTAAGACCTGACTGGATAAAGCCCTGAGAAACCTCATCTGTTCCCACAGCTGATCCTGCTTGGAGCAGGAGGTTGGACAAGAGACCTCCTGAGGTCCCTTCCAGCCTGAATGATCCTATGATCCATCCTCTTGGATGAATTGCTACTGAATGTAGTATCTCTGCATCTGAAGATATGAATGTGACTGGAAAGATTCAAACAAATGTGGTTTGGATGGAGCAGGAAGGTGGCAAGAAGGGCAAGTGTGTTAGGGTCCACTTTGTCAGGACTGCTGAGTGCTTCCTACAAATGGAAACACAGGAGACTTTGCACTGGAACTGCAATCAGAAAAATGAGTGAAAAGTTTACACCAGCTACAGTTCGTTTGTTCCCAGCCTTCCCTTCTCATTGTGGGAATAAACCATGACAGGGTTACCCAGGGTTCATTGAATCAGTGAATTGGCTTAGATGGTTGCCAGTGTGGTTCTAAGTATATCTACCCTAATTTTTTTTTAGCACTCCAAATACTACAAACACTCAGCCCAATTGCTTTCCAAAGGGATTATTTTTCTCCACTGAAAAGCGGCCAGCTCCACAAAGCTGCTTGAACTCAGTTACGGCCTGAGCCAAGTTGATTTTTAACATTAAATAATGTTTCTAAATTGCTTTGGGGTCCACGGATGACAGTTCTTACAAATATGCAAAGAAGGGTTTAACTCTGCAAAGACCCAAGTCACACTAGCAGTTCTTACTCAGTGATATTGCCTCTAATTTTCAGCGGGACCGTGGATTTTTTGTGTGAACATGAAGTATCAGATTACCAGCCTGCCAACTCCAAACTTTCAAAAACATGAGTAAGCCCTATGAAAAATAATGTCAACTTGAAAACTAAGAGATTTGAAAGATTCTTTTAACATGCTAATTTTCTATTGATAATTGCACTTTTTAGGTTAACTTTTTAAGCACCACCTTGAAAATAAAAATGACAAAATCTTCACTTTTTAAAAACTGCAAGTTGGCTTTGTGATGGCCTGCTCCTCCAAGAGAAGCAGCCTCAGGACAACTAGGACAGCGACTTAAGTGCTGGTAACACAGCTAGTGTTTTGCTCAGAATAAAGCCTGTTTTCCTGTGGAGAGGAAGGAAAGGTCTTTGAGAGATGGGCTGATCTCTGCCAGATCTAATTAGGTTCAATGATACTTAAAACTACTCCCGACACACAGATATCATTGACTTTTTATCAGATCGTCCCATGATGGAGTTACTACAATCTTCCTCAGCAAACTCTTCCAGAGCTTCAGTATTTTAAAATAAAACCTAATTCTCCATGTCTTCCCATTTAAGCAAGTTGCTTCTTATCCAGCTTACAGGGGATACGGAGGGTCTCATTCCTGGGAGAGGGAGCAGAAAAGGAGACAGGAGACTTCTGGTGTGAAGTGACACATGGCTTCCATCAGCCATCTCGTCTCTGGACTAAACAACCAGTTTTCTCTCAAGCTTTCCTATTACATCATATTTTCTAAATCTCTGATTAGTCTTATTGTTTGCCTTTGTTGCTTTCCAGCGTAATCCACTTGTTCCTGGAAGTGTGGTGCCCAAATCCGGACTGATTACTCCAGCTAAGTTTTCACTAGTTCTCAATGGCACATTTGTTATTTATTTAATGTCATATATATATCACGGCTCTGCATCCCACAATGATGGTTGCTTTTTCTGGAGAATTATGATGCTACTGACTCATGTTCTGCTTGAGATCCGCTGCACCTCTTACATAATTTTCTGCCACCCAGAGGACTCTACTGCCACATTTTGGACTATTTGTGTAACAAATTCACAGTTAAGCAGCATCCTACCTGTGCTCAGTGCTTTGCAAGAGCTGCTGCTGCTGTGTACAGCAATACTATGGAGCTTGAAAAATATGCAGGCTTGTTACTGTAGTTGTGCAACTGGATCATGTACTGGCAAGCCGGATGTGTGTAGCTTATGAAAAGACTGACAGAGGTTTACACGTATATCACTGTATGGAGGGACATGCACCTGGGGAATGTTCAAACACGAAGAGAAACTGGATGAGCCAAACAGTGTGGCTACTAGTAGGAGATCGTATGCATTGAATATGGATATCAAAGTTACCTGGCTTAAAAGCGCATGAGAGAAATGCATGATAAGACATACGTGGATCTCATTAGATGTACAGGAAGGGAAGCTGTGGCTGTGGTTGGTTTTGTTTCAGACTGCTGAACATTTGGGCTGAGTGTGTTCTGGTCAGTCTCCTGCAAAGAGTCAAGCTCACCACTTGCCATGCTGTCTGGATAAAGAAATCCAAGTGATGGGACCAGTGCCAAGTCAGGTTTTTTTGTGAGCAGACAGGCCCCCTACCTGGAAGAACTGAATTAGAAAGAGAAGCTGGAAGAGGCACCTGTGCCTGGAGGGTGAGCAACATGCAGTGCAGCCTGTGGCTGATGGCAGAAGGAGGCTGGGAAAAAAGTTACAGAAACTTGCTGAGTTGCATGCTGCATATTTCAGAATTTTGTCCCAATCTGGAAGATCGTTTTGAATTCTAAACCTGTTTTCCAGCTCCTTTGTCACATGTAGATTTTATAAGCACCCTCCTTAGACCCCCGTTCATATCACTGATGAAGCACTGAGCAGTTTTAGGCTCAGAACAGCCTTGTGGAGCTCCTCATTGGAAATTAAACCATGGTCTTCATTCTTTGAGCATGGTTATCGAAGCTGGTGCTCATCTGCCCTACCACAGTTTCCCCTCGACGAGACTTCCCTCTCCAGCTTGCTTTGAGATCCCCATGTGAGATGGCACTGAAAGCCTTAGGTGACATCTCTTGCTTTCCCTCTGTCCACAAAGTCTCCTGCCTTTGTCCTAGGAGGAAATTATTTTTTTTTGACATGATTTGTTCTAGACAAATTGATGTTGGCTTTTTCCTGACAGTGTATTACCCCTCCGTAATCCATTCCAAACACATGAAAGAACTTTATAAATACATAAATGAATTAACTAAATATTTCCTACCTCATCTTTAATGCAGTCTACTCACAGTTCATAAAAATATTTACAGAGACACATTACTGTGTTTTTCTGATCCTTTCCACGTAAATGCTTAACATAGCTGCTCCCTGAACAAATTAAATAAGATAATTCCCTGCAAATGAAGTAAAAAGCTGAGACTTAATTTGTGGGGCCAGTCACTCACAGAAAATCCTGGAGCAGTCTTTTCCAAAGGCTGAGGAGGCTTTGGCTCCAAAAATTACAAGTCTGATTTTGCCCTCAAACTCCTTTGAACATTTATTCAAATGTTGAAAAAAATTTAAATAAAAACATCAAGTACTGCATTATGCAGCAAGGTCTGTAAATCTTTTTGGTGAACTTCAAGAGTTTCTTGAGTCTATTTGGAAAGTACATAGGAAATATTTAATTAATTTCTTTATTTATAAAGCATTAAAAAGGGTCATAGGTAGTTTATGGGCATGTAATAAACAGATAAATAACTGTTAAAATGTATTTATCAAATCAATCCAATCTCCAAAGAGAGGGTTTAATTAGCATTTCTACAAAGTCTCCTGCCCTCTCTGCCATCACATTGTAAATGTTATGCTTTTCAGCAAGGCTAGGATAAGATGTGGTACTCTTTCTTGAGCTTTTGTACTACAGCAATAATTCATAGTTTGGATGGCAGGATGCTGGGACTTTGATTAATATAATGACATATTTTATGGTATCCCTGGCAGAAGCTGGGAGAGATCATGATTTATACTGAAAAGTGAAGTCAGAATTCTTATTCAGAGCAGAAGGTTTCAAGATAAATGATACACTACCCTATGGGCTTCTAGCAATGGTTATTGATTGTATTTTATTAGGGAGTGGCGTAACTTGACCTTAAGAAATACTGCATACATTCGATATGCAATTTATTAGGTCGTTTACGTATCACAGAAAAAAACCTCATGCTACCACTCAAGACATTAAAATAGCACTCAGAAACCACATCCAGACATACACTGTCCCCTGGTTGCTCTTTGTGTGGGACTGGGAGAAGACCTGCCCCAAGAGCTGGATTTAATCCAATCTCCCCAGAGATGCTGCAGGAATGAGAGGATCTGTCCTCCAGCCCTCCACATAACCACCGTGAGCCCGTAGGAAGCGGAAAGTCTCCCAACAGACTTCTGCCATGGACAGGGACTTTCAAAGCGAAATAAATCCCAGGCCTCTTTCCAACCTTCAAACCATTATTTTCTTAAACACAGGAAGTATTTTTGTCTCACATAATAACACAAATGAAAATGATGTAGTTTTTTTTTTTCACAAAAGCAACGAAACAGCATTATGTCACTGCCAAAGAGCTGGGGAGTCAATGAAAACTAACACTGAGTATCATAAATTATTGTTTATTGCTAGACAAATAAATGACTGCCTTTGAAAACAGACCTACTTGTATGGTTAAAGTTTAAAACAGTTTTTATGGCAGCAATTTAAGCTCTTAAAATATACGCTTTAAAAATAAAAAGACCCACTGTAATGTCCCTCAGCTACATTTCTGCAGAATAGTCTTAAATCATTCCAGTTACTTAATGCAGCCTGTAATTTATCAGCCCAAATAAGTCAGGCTTGTCAACCACAGACCCAGATATATGTAATTATTAAATTACGTAAACTTCACATATATTATGAACTCTTCATATATCAGATGGCTACCTTTAAAATTAATAAGTGGTTTTCTATATGCAAAGAGCACACTGATTCCATGTATCTGAATTTTTTTCTTAAAGTCCAATATATTTTTGCATAATTTGGGAATATGAGTGATCAAAACAGGGCTTGGAGTAAATGTTGTAAATTAGGAGTGAATAAAGAAAAAAAATAGATGAACCTGTTGTGACCTATTGCATCAGAAGTGGTGATATATCTGAGTCATCCCTTTGGCCATTGCAGGTAGTCTCTACCCACACAGACATACTGCAATATTATACTCCTCCTGGGATTTTGGTAACATAAATATTACTATTTAGAACTTGAACAGTATTTTCATTTTTACATTTCTTCACAGGCCCTACTTAATTAATCCACCCACCAGACCAGAGGAGCATTATTAGCTCTGTTAATCCAGACCTAATTATCAGCAACAGACCATTAACATTATACAAGAGGTGAGAAGCAGAACTGGAAGATCCTGTTGAGATCCAGGTGATCCAGAGTGCTCTCAGGAACATGTGAGGGTGTCAGACTGCCAGAGGGCAACTTTGAAGACTCATATCTCAGGGGTGACAGTGACTCTACTGTCAGTGAGAGATAGTCGTGATGGTGCCAAAACTCTTGGCATCACTCATTTGATGCTTGCATTCAGGCTGGGCATGAGGTGGGCATAAGGGTGGGAGACAAGTGTGAGTCTCCTGTAAGAAACGTGATAATCTCTGTGTGGATCACCCCTTTGCCAACAGGGTAGTGTCATTGTACATTGCCTGCATTAGAGAAAGGGTTTCTAAGTGTGCCATAACAAGTGACTATGAAATTCAGCCTACAGGAGAGCTATTTTGCCCTTTTTAATGTTGATCAGTGGCTTAAAAAGATATTTGCTAATATCTAGGGAACAGGAAGTGTATATTTTTGATGGAAAAACTTAAGTGGTCAATAACACTATTACACACTTATTTACAGATATATACTTATATACAGATATATACATATACACAGATATATACTTATATGCTACCAACAGGGACCTCTGCCTTTGTTCCACAGCCGTACACTTTAAAAAGGAAATTCATCCCTTTTCTTTGTGAATGTACAAAATAATGTTGGGGGACAGAAAAAATAACAATACCCTCTGTGAAGGAAGGGGAAGAAGTTGGTCCAGCAACTCTGTTCAGCAGAGTTCTCCATCCAGCCTCACAGGACAGTTGAACAGTAACAGGAATACAGAGTGTCACAGAATAATTTAGGTTGGGATGGACATCTGGAGATCATCTGAGTGAATCACCTACTCAGAGAAGGACCGCTTTGAAGCTTAATTAAACTGTTCAAGGCTTTGAACAGCAAAATTTTATACAGCTCCAAGGATGGAGACTCCACAGCCTTTCTGGGCTCCTGCTCCAATATCTGACAACTCTGTCAAGAATTACTTCCTTATATTTTCTTGGATTCCTCCTTGCTGCACTTTGTGTCCACTGCCATTCATCCTTTTCCTGTATGCCTCAGAAAAATCTGGCCCTCTCTACAACCTCCTGAAGGTAGCTGAAGACAGGAATTACAATCCCCTTTAGTCTTTTCTTCTCCAGTCTGAAGAAACACAACTCCCTTAGTCTCTCCTCATATGTCATGTGCTCCAGCACCCTAACCATCTTGCTGGCCCTCCACTGGATTTACTGCAGTATGTCAATGCCAGCGTATTTCTCTTGCACTGGGGAGCTCAACCTTGGACACAGCATCAAAAATGAGGCCTCATGAACACCTCAGAAGGTGATAATCAGGTCCCTCTGCTCTTACTAACACAGCCCAGGACGCATGTTGCCTTCATCACCACAAGGGTACCCTGACGATTCATGAACAGGAGATGGCTGACCACTAGTAGGGCTGGGCTACAGCTGAGACTATGGTCCATGGACAACTGTTAATCCACAAGCTGTCTGTGGTTATTGCCAGTATGGCAGCATGGAACCAACTCTCTCAAATGTGACTAGCGTGGTTCACCAGATTAGCTGTCATCGCCTGATATGACCTGTATAATTTGGGAACCTGGAGGCTACCACATGGACTCAAGCCTTTGCAGAGCAGCTGCGTAGCACCACTGCGCCATAATCTGGCTTCATCCCTCTCCACACGCCTGCCCAGCTCAGGTGCTCGGGTGGACCAGTAGCAAGGGCTTTGCACACGGAAGAGCGCTGCTGGTTCAGCTCTCCTCTCCCTATTCATGCAGACCAGAGTCCACTCTTTTCGGCCAAGAACCTGCTTGCCCTGCACAAAGCAACCACTGAAGTTGTTCAAAGTGTTGGGAAATTTAGGTCAAAGACAGCTTTATAAGATCTATAAAGACACATGACCATAAATTTCTCCCTATGACAAGATATGAACCTCCACTTCACCTTTTTCTCCATATTGCACATCCTCTTTTCCTGCTGCAAATCATTATGCATACAGGCATTTTCCGGGTTTCGTGCTGTAATGCTTGAACACCAGACTTCCTTGAAGAAGAGAACAAATTTCTATTATGAAATACAATAGAATAAATAATTTCTGTTGTAATAACGAGTTCTTACCAAAGTTTCCTTTGTGCATAATATGTATTACAGAATTTTAGGAAACACTTAATTTGATTAACTGTCTTCTACATTAATCCTTTGCTCAGTCACTCTTGAGAGCTGCATTAATTTAACAGAAGCTTTGCCAGGCTGCCTGCATGGACATGGATCAATATCCCAAAAGGCAACCACGCATAAGCTTTGATTTGTGACTTTATGATCAAGTAAGAGAGTCCATCCAATATGAATACTAATTGAAATACCCAAACCATTATGCCTACTCTTCTAGATTACGATATTTAAAACTGAGCTATCAACAGAGGCTGCAACCTCATATTACACTTTTGATATTGCTTCTGACTACAAATATGTTCAAAAGTATTTTAAGACTTGGATACTGTCCCAAGTTTTAGGCAAGACAGATCCACTCAATCCTGGAGGCCATTCTGGATTTTCTAGCATGCACAGCAATACTACACAGCCATACTCCTTTGCCGAAAATACATCTCCATAAAGCCAGCACTACTCTTTACATGGATGGGGAAGGAAGTGGGGATATGATCCTGCCTCTTCCAAGATCCCTGCTGAACACATCCCCAAGAAGTGGGGGCAGAGTTGTAACCACATAAGGACAAATCAAATGACCTTTTATATTTCTCAGTGAATCAATGAGCTGCTGGGCAGTCAAACAGTGATTTTCCTTCTTCAAAAACTAACCTTTTCAGCATAAACACGCACAAATGTACATTCACATAGCCAAACATTACTGGGGCTGCGGGGTCTGTAATTGCTAAATTTAACCCTGCAAGCCCATCATAAAGAGTTCAAACCAACATCACTAGGTTAAGCACATAGTTAGGAAAGGAAAAATAGATGGCGGCTATAAAAACAGAAGGGAAAATGAAGGAAGAAATTAAAGAAGACCTGATGTTTGCAGAAGATCATTTAGCTCCTTTACTGAAAAAGGCCTTGGGGAATATTTGCAAAACAAAGATTAGCGTTACTGCCACTGTGCTTGGGATTTCATTATTCAAGGTGACCTCTCTATAACTAACACCTATTTAGTATTAAACTGTATTACTTTTATGTGGTTAATGGCTGATATAGAGACAGTTATTACTATTGAAATTTTCTGTTAGGGGTTGGAAAACCTGGAAGGGGAGGGAATAGGGTGCAGAAGCATGGAAATGTTGTGTTTGAATTCAAGACTTGAAGACTTCTGCTACTCTATCGCACAGATGGGAATTTAAGATGAAGCACAGTGGAGATTTTAACATATTACTTCAAAGTCCAGATATTAAAATTAACTAGTTTGTTGAAAGATTCCTTTCACACTACAAACTGTCGGTCCCACTTCACTTCTGGACAGCAAAGGTGGATTCAGTATCATGTCCAGAACCAGGAGGAAGGTTTAAGGATAATTTCATCTGTTGCTTTCCTGTCTTTTGGGACTCTTCCATGTTCAAACTGTTCAGGCAATTTAACTGGAGGTATGTTTAAATAAGTTTACACAAACTGATGCAGATTCCCATGTAAGGATATGTTACTCTGGTTCCCATCAGTTTATTTTACATGTGAAGCAATTTAGGACATTAACTAGAAGCAGCTTAGGCTTTCAACCAGGCTACAGTTTTCTTCTGTGCTTTTTTCTGTTTCTCTGCTCCATCTTTCCTTTGTGTTTTTGACTACCTGGCAGTGGTTCTGTCTTTTTTTATTTCCCACTGTCTTCTCTGGATTCAAAACTTCAATTCCATAATTTTTTTCAGTTGCCCATGCCAGGTGTATTTTCCCTTGTGACTGTTTTTCTATGAGCCAAGTGCTTTCTCTCTGACTGGCCAACCTCAGTCTTCTTCAGTTTTCTTTCATTGCTTCCCCAAGGTGAATTTTGCCTTCATGTTAAATCTCTTTGTCCCATCTCCATACACCCTTCACCTCAGCTTACTGAGTGATAGACAACTGATAGTTAATCAGTGCTGCTTGTTTCAGTCAGCTGTCTCACTGCTGCTTCAAACTGAGCACCGGATCAGCAGATCAGCTCCTCTACTCGGGCAGACAGCTCTGGATGGATAGCCAGGGAGGAAAGTGGTCAATAAGCTGAGCTTCATGGGCCAAGATCCTATTTATAGCAGATGAAAAAGATACTTGTAATAGAGAAGAGGAGAGGGAGAACAGGGCATGCAGCAGGATTTGCAGGCCAGAGGACCTGTATCATGAGCTTTCTCATGATGTGTTCCAGAAAAGTGAAACTTAAGTGTTTATAAAGCTTTTCAGTCACTTGACCCCACATTTCAGTTGACTGTCCTTTTTAACTGTTCTATTTCTAGCTCTCTGAGCATGCACAACTTTTTAATGTGGAATAGATAATTTGTTCCATTAAGTTTTATTAGTAGATTTGGCTGAATGCCACTAAGCCCAAGAATAAAACTAGCACAAGGATGGGTTGTACCATGTAGTTCTGGTGGATAGCACAGAAATTTCATATACTTTGCTTCCTGAATCTCATCACCAACCACACCAAACACAACTTTCTGGTGGTGCTCTCTAAAACAACTTGACCCTCCATGGAGAAGAGTTAGATTCTCCTCTACACTTTTTGCCAGGGAAGAAGTCCTGGGATCTACTGGAAAACAGCACCATTATATCATGTTGTTTCTTACCCCAGGATGTGATCGCATTACACAGCATCCTCCAGTAACCTGCGGTGATGAGCACACAAACAGCTAACTGAGGCGAATCCTACCTCTCCTGTTTGCAACTTAGGTCAACAGAAATGAAACATGAATGTCTGTGTGCAAGACCGCGGTGTGCTTGTACACAGCTATCCTTCATGGTAACACTACCGCACTGCGGTTTCACAGTTCCTTTCATTTAAATCCAGCTCGTACCGAGACTGCAAAAGTGCTCCTCTTTGGATACAGGTGCCCTTCAGACCGATCTAGCTGCTGCTGCTGGAGACCAGTTCCCTGGTGGCACCCATAACTGAGCACCTGGTCATGCTGAGAGGGACTAGAAAGTACTGAAGGAAGACTGCTGTTTCTGCCTGGAACTTCGTAAGAGGCAATCTGACAAAGACCCAAAAGCAACCATGAAATAAAGTGACTCTCTTCTAATCTACACAATGTACTGTTAGCATGGACAAGAGTTGCTGCGGGAGTGAAAACTACTTGCAGTGAGTAGAGAAAGCCCACTGGTGTTAGTGGTCACTCAGGCTTGACTCCCCAATTGTCTTAGCTCTGTCATCACTGCTTCCTTTTTTTTTTTTACATCATATAAGAAACCCCCAAACAAACTGAAGATTCTTGGAGGAACTAAAACCAACAGGTAGAAGAAAGTTTCCTCCAGGGTCAGCCAGACTAAGGTTTGGGCTAAGTTAGTCCTTCTAGAGAGCCTTCATTAAGCCTGAAGGCAACACTGCACAGAGGCAGAGAAATAGATCATGTATAATGGTCATCTAATATTCAGCATGGAGAATATCATGGCATGAATCACATCTTCAGAGTGGTAATAAAACACAAAAGCCTGTTGGCATGTTGGACTGGATATTTAAACTCTGAAAAAACTCCATTCCTCATCATTTAATACAGAGTTGGGACATACGAGGAAGAATACCTGGGATTATTCTCCCAGTATAAATGAGCTGAAAAATACCAAAGTATTGTAAGTTTTTAAATGTAAATGAAACATAACATGGAAAGTTGTTTGAGCTTTCCATCTGCTGGGATGGGAGCTAGGCCTGTGGGCAAGCATCCAAATGAGAGAGCAATGCTGAAGGAGCAATGCAGCATCCCCAGCAAGTAAGCAGGACCCTTCTCAGATCTCTGGCCCAATCAAGCACTAACTACAGAATAAAGATATTTAAAAAGGATATTTTCCATGGGGTAGCCTGGATTGACAGTAATGGATATTTTCAGAAAACAGCTTATTGAAACCACTTACACATGTTTAGGTTTGGAAATCAACTAAGGAGACTGCAAATTGTGAAATACAACAGATGTTTGTACCAACTGTAATTGTCTATTTATTTGCATGCTACTGAGTATCATCAGACACTCATACATACAGCCAGCAGTGCAAGGCCGGGAAGACAATAATACAATGTCAAAACCAAGTCAAACCATATCAGCACAAATGATACACTGCAAACCAAAATAAATTGAACATGAAGTCTTAAACCAGTCAGGAGGGCAAGCTTGGAAAACTCACAAAATCAAGGAGCTTTTGGGATATTTCTAATTACTATGAAAAATTACATGTTAAGAACGTATTTGCTCATCCATGCTTCAGCTCCTTCTCAGCGGGTGTGTGTGGTAGACAATGAAGGTAATTAATGTAAACACAAAACAGCTGCCAGCTTCCATTTTGGTCATGTCGGGTCAATACCATCTAGGAAGAGACAAACACCACTGAAATAATGCCTCCATCAGATGGATTAGCAGATTATTTAGTAGCTTCCTCAGAGATTTCAAAGCTAGGATTGGTCCTGCTTCTTCACTGCCAGGCTCTGAGAAAGAGGAGCAAATAATCCAGCAGCAGATCTGACATCCAACCTGCTATGCTCCTATTCACCCACCTGAGGTAGATGCCTGTGACGTTACTCCTTACACAGGAACTCCTTTAACTGACAAGTCTCACTCTCCGTGGCTACTGAAGTTGAAGTGATCAGTGTTTTCTTCCAAGCTGTGCTGCAGACAGGCTGAGGCATCTTCCCTTTAAAACAAATACACCTGTCACTGCCTCTACCTTGCAGGGAGAATAAATGCTTTCAGCAGGAAATTTCTTGTATTTGGTTTCAGACCTCAGGGCAATATTTTTCTAAGCATCTGAACTTTAGATGTTTTTGTTATTTTTTTGATGGGAGGAAGGGGCATGGAAAGACATCCTTTGAATGTTGGAAAAAAATATTTTCACAAGCTTTTGAAAGGGAACAGCTCTGAAGCTTGAGGTAAGAAATCAAATTCTTCCAGAGAACAAAGTATATTCTTCAATTCAGTTAAAAATACCAATTAATCCTCTTTCCTTTTTGTACAAGAGCCAGCCTCCTTCACTGATTTCACTTATAAAACATTTAATTGACAATATGCTTTTTACACAGATATGGTTTGATAATTGTGATGATGAGTGATTCAGTTAACTGCCTTTATTAATGAATATTTAAAGAATATTTTTTCCTGTAATCAGTTTATACATCAACTATTGCTATATTTCTTAAATACTTTTGTTGCATTGTTCACTCTCTACTGTACATTGGAAGTCATCTAAGGGATGTATTTTTTCTTTTTCCTTAAGGCAAAAAACTCATTTTAGCAGTTTCATTGTAATTGTTTTATGAAGTGAATAACCATTCCTATTGTTGTTGTTGTTATCATTATTATTATTATTGAATTTGCAGCAGTTGTTGCAGTATCCTCCCACTTTCTCTGCTGGATAACGGAGAATTAGCTCATTGTTTTCAGGCCTGTGAGCAAAACCTGGGGAAATACCAACATTTTCATGAGGGAGAAAAGTTGGGAAGAAATGCAGCGTGCAGAACCCTGAAACATTCACTGGGGAGTTGTAGGTGCCCTTGCTTATCCATGTGGAAGTGCAAAAAAGCGTGGCCATGAAAGGTGCCTGTTGTTACACATCTGTTGCTTTGCTTGTTCTACTTCTCTGCTTTTGCAAAAATGCTTGCTTGTCCCCAAGTAACATTTTTGGGCATAATAGAGAGAAACAAGTCTTTCCACATGGTGAAAATACTAATACTAAAGTCAGGTCTGTGGAAAGTCATAATGGGAGGATGTTCCTAAAAAGATAAATAAGTAAATCCAATTTCAGTGTTAGACCAGCTAAGGAGTACTAAGCTGCCTCATTTTTCTTTTCTTATTAAGTCAACAGTTCTTGCCATTATTGTTTTTCATTAATATCTGACTCATGGAGTATTATTATTCTGTAAAACTCAGCTTCTCTCATTTTAAAGTTTGTTTCCCTTTGAGAGGAAGGAAAAGTAAATATCAGTTCAAAAGTAAAGGGTAATTTGTTTTTTAAGTTATTTCAAATTTGCTATTATAAATATAATCTCATTACTCTAAGCAGTGTAGTAATTTTTTAAGTTCCTCAGGGTTGGGCTTAGCAGTCCCCTGAATAAACATATCTCTAGGAGAAGAAACTAGTTATTGCTGTGTGATTCATCAAGGCGTAATTTTCAAATGCACATAAAAATAAATTCCTAGTACTATTTAGTACTGAAGTGCTTCTATAATAAGTTATTTTATTCAACAATATATGCAGCTATCTGTCTTAAGTGCTATCTAGGGGAAGACAGATGATAACAACTCACGTTACCACACACTATCATGATATTGGTTTGGTCCCTAAAATACACAAGTCTGCTGTGTAGCTGGAAACAGAAACCACTGCAGTCACAGGGCCCGTATTGCCTCTTCTGGGGCACTCGTGCACAGGGGAAATAGGATTGTTTATATGGCGAAAGGTGCTGGCAGAGAAAGCACTTGATTTTTTTGCAACAAGCATTCTGCAGCAATATCATATAACACCCCGGGTCAAATGGGGACCTCTGTCAAGTAAGTAAAAGGGTTTTGGTCACGTGCAGAACATCGTATCTGACCTGTCACACAACAGGCCAATTTTATCAGGCTGGAGATGTCATTACAGCAGAATCACTTCTTGGCTTTTCCAGTATTATTTCATACTCTTATGTCCTCCCAGGCAGTTTTAAATCACATGAAACAAATTCTGGCTCTAACTCCCCAACTTCCCCTTCCCCTTCTGGGGCCTTGGTGCTCAGGATGATTTCCTGAGGTGCTGAGCTCCATCACCTGGGGACAACCCCTGGGACACCCCTGCTCCCCTGCAGTAGGTGAACATTCAAAGATGGACATCGAAGATGAGGGGTTGAGCCCCACACTGCATTATTGCTGTATCTGGTGCATCTGCTTTAGAGTAAGGGGCAAGTTACACATTACCTGTAATGCAGAACCATGGCTTTGGTATTGTATCCATGAAGCCCCCTGCACCAGGCCCCTGAGATCACCTGCCAACATTCACAATGATGACAAAATGCCCAGTGTGGATAAGAAAGCCTCAGACTAGATTATTTCATTGTTATTAAATATTGTATGGAAATAATACTTAGATTTCTGTTTGGTCTTATCTGTCTATACTGGCTTCCTGGACATACCAGAACAGCACTTAGAGCATATTTCTCCCACCATATGCTAACTGAGTTTCTCCCCTAATCACTGTGAAATAAGTAAGTTCTTTTTACTTCCTCCTATTGTTCAGGGAACAAGACAATTCAATTCCAGCAAACACAAACCCAGTAATATGCATTTTGGGGGTGAAATTACATCTTCCGTGTTCTGCAGTTACTATGGTTACCATCCCACAGCATCCCTGCATGCATGGCTAAAAGAAACAGCGCAAAAATAAATGTCCATATTAAAAACAAAAGGAGAATTATCAGGATTCTACTAAAAAATACAAAGTATGAGCTGAGGTATCTAAAAAACTTATTTTCCATGATGCCAAAGGAAGAGGGATGTGCCCATAGTCTTGTTGATAGACTTGCTTACTTAGGCTTTAAATGTTGGAGTAGATTTTTGCCTCATCTAGAATTGGGAAGACAGATGAAACATGGTCCACCCTCATGCTCTAGAAATCAGCTAGTGTCAGTGCATGCCTGGGGAGGGGAGGGCAACTGTTGCTGTTTTACCAGTAGGAAGTTAACTCCCTAGGACCACGAACCACAGCGGTATTCAGGTTCCTAATGCCAGCCTGGGCAGCCTGCCTTCCTCACAGGGGTTAGTGGGACGTCAGGAGTTATGGAGAGAGCTGGAAGCTCAAGCCCTGTTATGGACTGGGCCCACAGCAACAAAAGGACTTGATGGCTACAGTTGATTTTTGTTCAAGTTTTGTGCCTCAGCCCATGGATGCAACACTCAACATCAGGCCAAACCCTGAGAGGTGCCTGCATCTGGAGTTGTCCCCCACAGTGAGTGTTCTTCGGGCAGGTTTACACAGCTTGGTGTCTCCTTTGGACCTAAGCATGACCACAAGCCTCAGCCAGACCCTCCCATGCCAGCCATGGGAGGCGACGGGTACAAACAACTTCTCTGGATGCACCTGACCCATCCTGCCTGGAGAGATCCCTGTACAGCAGAGGTGTCCAGACACCTACCTCCCCATGAATATGGCTGATGTTGGTGGGGCCAGGGACATCCCTGACCTCTACCCCATCCTGAAACGTCACAGCGTGACATCACTAGTCCAGGCTGTGGAGGATTTGGAAGACCTGTGCGGGTGATGGCAATCAAGTCCTCAGCAGGCAGGAAGTGCTCCACCCCATGGGAAATGCTGGTGCTTGGCAGGAGGTAACTGGAGACTAACTGGAGCAGAGAGAGAGCAAAATGAAATCTCTCTCTCTACTTGCCCAGGAGGAGGAGATCTGAGTTCTCACCTTTCCACAAGTGCCAAGGCTTTATATCACCATAACCACAGTGAAGGAGGTGGAAAGCTTTCCTGGGAGGTAAGAAATGTGAGTCTGATTGCCCCACAGGCTGAATGGACTTCCAGGCAGACTGGACACCTACAATACTCTCAAACTCTCACCCATAAACCATTGCGTGCTTAAATGAACAATTACTTATTGCTTCCAGGCAAAGACAGCACTAACTGAAAGCCATGACAGCTGTGATTTGAAGAAAGACTTTAGGAATGAATGCTATCGTTTCAACTGAGCAACTAAACAAAAGAGAAAAACAATCCTACAAGTAGAGATAAGCTTTTAAAAAAATCCCCAGTATTAAAGAAGTCGCACATTTTGAACTTTGACCAACTATGTGCCCTGGGAAATACATTGAGTTAATGGTTGACAGTCCATTCCCTATGTACCTAGCTATGCACTCCTACAAATAACTGGCCAGAGAACCAACTCCATTGCTATGCCAGTGACATCACTGGGTAAGTGAATTATCTGCCTTCTTATGGTACAAATGTACAGTCATTTGGCATAGAAGAATTCAGAATATTCTGAATCTGGGAATTGCTGCAGTCAGCAAAATTAAATGCATGCAACAGTGAGTGGAGCAGAAAGACCGGGGTCCTCCTGGGTACCAGGAGGCAGCTGGAAGCAGAACCTATGTTGTCCTGAGTCACAGCCTGGCCACAGTGACCAGTGCACACTGGCATGATGGAGGCTTCCACTTCTGGTATAGGGTAATAGTCTACTTAGAGTGACGATGCTGTGGAATAATCCAATTTATGTGAAACCTAGACGCTAGCCTAGTCATAGAAAGCATGGTTTTTCAATTTGAGCATCATTGTATCATAATTTTCAATGTTTTCACTGGAAAAAAAATGCAAACTGAATACTACAGCCTTATGATATTGCAAAAGAGTTCCTAATTATTTTCTTCTCTGTTTTTTATTTGAGATTGCAGCACCAGGAAGGTCATTGCATTTCAGGGTCACCTTCTTTTTGTATCTAATCTACAAAGGTTGATTGAAAGCAGAGCAACAGCTGAACAGTGAGTTCTTCCTTCAGTGTATATCTCAGCAGTAAGGTACAACTTCAAGAACAAATGACAACAAGAAAAGTCCCTGTTCTTCATTAACAAATGACTGGCATGGGGTGGTGTGAAATATGAGGGAATAAAATAGAATAAAAGCATGAAAATGCATCCTGAAATCCCCAACGCTTCCCTGCTGTGTCCTTAGGGCATTTCAAGACCTACCTTGGAAAAAGGCTTTGCATAATAATCACTGCTATGATTAGAGCAGTGTTTCGCATTATATAATACATACAATTCACCCGATATGCATTGCAAGAAGAATTACTTGCAATTAAAGTTTCAAAATGTTCCAGGTTTTAGGACTTCTCCCTCTCAGCCTAACAAAGCAGCCCCATCAGTTTTCTCAGCAGCCCCTCAGTAGAACTCACTTAAAAGTAAGAACATTCTTTAAAATTCCCTCTAAATGATTACAAATTCATAACAGCAATGATACCAGTGGCCCCAGAGCTATAAGCAGCTCACCAGTGGAGCATTACTGGTCATCAAAGGACTGCAACCTGGGAGCTGAGTAAAACCAGTTTTAGGAGTAACAAGAAGAACAAAGACCACATATCCACCATATGTGAGAGACAGTAAATTTGGTTCTGACGTGGACTTGCAAGCCAGTGAAGAAATGGCAAGTTGCAGTACATGTTAGTAAAGACAAAAACGATCCCAAGAGGATCCTAGGAGGAAATCATCAACATCATGCAACTTGGGATGCTGAGGATGCTCTGTACCCCAAGACTGAAGACATCAACAGCGGGACTGAGCAGAGCAATGGAAGGATGAGCATAACACTCGAGAAATGGAGAGGTATTAGAAAGTTTCGTGTATATATAATTTTAACAATTTGAACTCGTGTTCATTGTGATTATTGTAACTGGAGTAATAATAACTCATTCATCAGGCACTTAAGACTTTAAGTACACTAAATTCTTTTGCACCTAGCAAGATTTTGAGTTGAACAAGCCAGTAGGATTTCAAGCAACCTATTCTGTAGCTTGGGTGCAGCAAATTGGTAGCAGTCATCCTGAGGATACGCTGCTAACAGTGAAACATGCAACTCTAACACAACAGCTATGCTCTCTTGGGGAAATTAGGCATTGCCTTCCATGAATTCAGGCTCCCAAGCCACAGATGGACACAGACAACCCTGCTATCAAGGTACTAAGACAACACATATGCCTGAAATAATAAAAGCTAAGAATCCGGTGCTTCTTTTTGTATATAGAAGGCAGCAAAAAGCAATGAGATATAATTTAGGGCCCCCTCTGCTCCCTCTTACTGATATATATTTGGCTGAACTGTATTTAGAATTATTTATGTTCCATATATAGTTCTCCATGAAAAATAAGTATGTCCTTTGAGTCCTAAATCAACTTCAAATACTATGGCAGATTTAATCATAAAGTATAGTTTTGCAACCTCCACCATGTACATAACTTGAATTGGGTGGATTTTTTTTAGCAGCATTTATTCTACTAATTTAAAAGCTAGTAAGCAAGATTAAGTATTCATGGCAGTAAACTGTAATTCTAAAGTCATTAGGGAATAGTTAGTGCTCAATACAAATGCTAATGTAGTTTAAACTTGATATAACCTTTCTAGATTTAAGTCATCAGCAAATAAAATGTCAATAAAAACTTGTGGACTGTATCTAGATTTCTTTTTGCATTAGTAACCTTGCTATTATAGAAAGAACAATAATCAAAATGTATTTTTCTCAAAGAATAGTTTTCAGTATAGCAAATAACAGTAATGAGAAAAAAGTTTGTGAGAAATCCTCATTCATGTGTACTATGAATGCAAAAAAGACACTGCATTCCTGAACAACAACACCACAATCAGCAGGCAAATAATATTAAATACTGTTGAGCAATGTTGAGAAATCCACAGTTATGAAATCGAAGCAAATTTGGACATAAGTAACATATCACTCCATCAGTGACACTTCCTTATCAGATTTGTAACCATTTGTGCAGCCTCTAATCTCAAGCAAAATCCTGACCGTCCCATTGCATATGCAAGTTGTACATGTTTAATATGTTTACTGTCCTTGTTTTGTTTTGTTTTTTAAAGTAGAGTGACAAAGTACCTCTGTGGAGAACAAATCCCACAGTAGCAAATATCCTACACAGTTTGGCAAGTGAACCTCTTTTGAAATGAGTGGAAACTTTAGGGACGGCTGCAGTGGAGCACTGCCAATGACCTGCAGTTAGGGAAATCCACCCATTTCTACGTCTGCTCACACTATTACAAAAGCAGCCCACATTTCAGTTATGCCAAAATGTATGATGTTTTATGACATAAAATGTCCGTGAATCTGCAAGCCAACCAAACCACAGACACTTCCTGATGCATTTTACTGCTGGATGCGCTGCATGTGGTAGTCCCAGCCTGCAGCCCACCTTGTCCCCGGAGTGGGGATGGGCTTGGTGGGTCCTCCAGTGTGCTGTCAGCCAGAGGCATGCTTGCCAGGCCAGCATGAGAGCAAGAGCTGTGCTTAGCCCTGGGAACTGTAAATTCAGCCTGTCAGATCAGGCACGGAAGGGTGGAGAGAGACCAAAGTAGACTTGAGGAACATCATCTCCAGGGTCCCTTTTTCTTTTTCAGGTGTAAGCAGCCTCCCTGCCTGGAGGACCTTGTGTGCTCATTTTGGTGCCGTCAGCTGCAAAGACCATTTCTCCCAGTGGAGTCCAGGCCAGTTGATGGTGTTGCCATGCAAAAGTTAGCCAAGAGCTGAGCAGCAAACTTTTGTCTGAAAATGGTGCTAGCACCCCTTCCTCCAATGCCAGCTGAAGAGGGAAAGGGTGTTGTCTAGTTAGAGAAGTAAAGCACTCACAGAAGGACCCTGTTAGGACAACACTGATGCTGGACACTTGCTTTCCAGGTACAACATTAGGTGGGGCATTTTGTTACTTCTGAAGGGAAAAGGTTGGGCATTTTAAACCCAAGGCATCCCATGCCCCATCTCCTCGTTTGCAGCAGCAATCTCCATGTGGTGGGATGGGGGCTCTGAAGGACATCTCCCAATGACTCCAGACTGCCTTTCCCAGTTCCCTGGTGGAGCTCAGACACAAGCGCTCCACTCACCATGGCCCTGGTCTATGGAAACATGACCATGCTATGAGGTTCAATTACATAACTGCAAAATAATTTTGCCTTGTTAACTGAAAATCACTATAGCTGTCTCTAGAATGAAAAAGCCTAAACTATAGAAGCAGGGGCTCCAACGTATAAATACTGATTTATATTCACACAGTCTGCCCCCTTCTTGTCATATTATGAAAATAAACCCAGGCATTCAGGATATTTTGTTTGCTTTGGTGAACAGATACAGACTTACATGTCTGATGGTTTTTATGATAAATTATACAGATGTAATTCTTCCTGCAGGCCCAGCAAAAATCATCTTGGATACTTAGAATGAGTATGACTGTATGCACACAAAAAAACCCCAGAACCTCAGCCAGCCACAACATGGGGCCAGAATACAAGTCCCAAGGAATAGATGTAGGTCAGTAAAGTGAAGGGGGGTCATGAACATCTTTCTTTGAGAGGCTGGTGCTACACCAGAGAGAGGACCGTGGCTCTGCAATATGTGGATGATTGCAGCGGAGAAGAACTGGTCAGTTCAGTGGGAGGATAGAAGTATGGGGAATGACGTTATAGAACCAATAAAAACTTCCTCCAGTGAATCGCCTGCAGTGCTACACCATACTGCCGAGATCAATTTCTTGAGTTTTGCATCAGCTGCTGAAATCTGGGAGACACGCTGAGTTTTTGCTCTGCAAATCCACTAATGTCATTAACAGAGCAGGGGAGAAAATAAGAATAAATCCTAAAAAATCAAATTGCATCCTATCTATATAGAATTTTGAATGAACATATTATTACTAAATTGACATACAGTTATTATTGCAGCAGCACTCCTAGGGCTCCCAGTCTGCCAAGGAAGCATTGGCTGGGGTATGACAGAAGAGAGAAATGAAGGATTGTCTTCATTATCAATTAGCTATGAATATGAAGTTTATACAACCATGGCAAATCCTTTGAGCAAAATCATTCTGCCAGTCAATACTCTACTTGCTAGTATGAGCAATCATGTATGGACATCATTTCTTCCGTATTTTCTTAATTCTACAGATGATGACAGTTTTTATTGTCATAAAGGGAAACTTTTTACTGCAGCATGCACTGAGCAGCAACACTAACCGTCAGGAAGAAGTCAGGATTCCCCCATGAGGAAGCATCTTCCCCTAAAACGCACCACTTAATTGCACTCACAACTGTGAAAAATAGATTAGTGTTGTTTCCTTTTGCGGCATTTTTAGTATAATTCTGAGATGTTTGTCTGAAAACAGTACTCCATTTCACTGCTTCTTGTTCAACAAAGATATTTGATTAGCAAGAACTATGTTGCTCTTGTGAAGCTTAAACCTGTATTTGGAATTAGGACCTTTTTTATTAGTATGCATTAAAATCTGTTATTGATCTCCTAGAGGTGCTAATATAAGTGTCTTTTGTAATACAAAACCAAATTAGATTCTGATCAGGTTCAAAGTGTTCAATCAAGGACTACCTAGCAGCATTTTTAAATGAAATGCAGTTTGTGTTTGGCATTTCAGATCAGCTATTTGATTGAAAGTTAGGAAGAATTCCCAATGATGTAGCATCTCTCTTCCTTTGCTGGGCATCTAAAATGCATCTAGAATTCAGCTGCTACATAATGTTGACATATTGTTTTCTTCAGTCCAAAGCACCTTGACATTTAATGTATACTATGGCGGCTAACTTAAAAGGGACCACTGCAGTACATTAGGTTAAAAAACATTTGCTAAACTTTTTAAACCCAACTTCTTTATGACTAAAGACTGACATGTTCATTAACAGAATGCAAATATGTAATGTATCACTTCTTCTACTGATCACATTACGATAATACTAGTCTTCGTAGAGAAGTGATAAAATAGGTGAAGATACAATACAGTGACATTTTGAGACCTCAGATAAGCTCAGGGACTGTGCAAGGTGCTGTACATAGGGCCCTAAGAGCTTGACCTTGTCCTGAAAAGTTTATAATTTATACTTGTAAAGAGAGATGTAAGGCAGATATGATATTTCTATCATACCCACAATGCTGACACCAAACAGGCATATTTTCACCTCACCTAGCTCCACACTCAGGTGAATCTCTCTAGGGCTCCATACAGTCAATAGAGAGAAATACACTTTGAGGATGCAGTTCATCTGATCTCTGCTTTGCAGAAAGCCATCTTTAGTAGAAAATCCAGTCACCTGCTTTTGCCAACCCTAACAGGAGACCTGTCTTCCCAAGAGGTGCACAACCTGCCATGCATGGGCATGCAAGGTGAGGGGAGCGCCATCCTCCATCAGCACACGGCGCTTACCTCAGGCGTAGACACGGGACTCATTTGTGCTAGTGGAAATCAATGGGTTCACTTTGGGGTGAAAACCAGAGCCCAGAGACATCGGGCCGGTGAGCGATTATGAAACCACACTGAGGCAGCAGAGACCAGAATCCAGCCCTTTGGGATGCTCTTTGCTTCATCTAAACTGATGAGATTTTAAATGACTCATCTTTGCAATAGATCTACTTACATAACAGCACAAAGGCTCCAGGTTCTACACTGCAACTCTGATGGGCAGCTGCTGCTTGCAGAGATTACTGCAGCCAAATAATGGTCTCAGTGGTTTAGTCTGTTTATTCAGATTTAGATTAACTCAACCAAAAACAATGCCTATGTGGTATTACAGCTAAAACATAAAATTAGACAATATGCCACATGAAAATACCTCCTGGTCAAGGAAAAACTCAAGCCCCAGTGCATGCCAGGTCCTCTCCTCCAGAGCCAGCTGATACCTGCAGGGACATCCCCTGCACTGCAAGGATGCAGCCCCCGTGCAAGTGATGAGGCTCAGGCTACTCTTTCTAAACAATTTCTGATTCCTCTAGACACCTTGGGGTGCCAGACTGTGCTCAAATTTTACCACCCTTTTACATTAAGTGGCAATTAAAGGTGTGGCAATTAAAGGTTTGTACCTGACTTTAAACTCAGCATACCTCTATTCAGACTCCTCCCTCCAACCTGGATTTTGCCCATTTCTAAGGTCTTCCAGGGTATTTCTGCTACCTCCTGCCATTACTAACTTCCTGTCTACACAGCAAAGCTCCTAAGAAAATGACATGAGCTCTCTGGCTGATTTGCTAGTGTTCACTGAAATGATGATTACTGGCAAATAATACACGTTGTGTCCCTGAACTTCATTTCTTGCTGCGCTCTGGCCTTAATGGCCACCTAACGCCTGCCTTCCTCCAGTTCTCAGACAGCTAATGGTTGGGCTGGGGGACAGGAGGACACTTATTTGTCGTATGGCCGAGAGCACCTTTCTCCCCTCCAGCCTAGCAGAGATGCAGCTGTAAGAGCGCTCAGCAGGTGTGGAGCAAGTCTACGCCAAGAGAGACCAGGCACTCTGGATGCGGCCGCACACAGAGAATTATGAATCAGAAGCTGAAAGAGAAGGAAAGGTGTCTCATGTGCTGGCTGTTATTGTGATCACCATTAACTGCCCCATCAACACCAACAATGCATTACCTACATTAATCCTCTTTCATCATCACCTTTTTTAAATGCTCCAGGATGATGGGAAACTAAAGGACAGTGCTTGCTGCAAGCCCCACAGAAAGGCCGAAGCATTAAAATGTTTTCATTACAGGTGAAATCCTTTGCCTGTACCGCACCAAAAGCAGGTTGTGGGGAGGGCAGCACGCTGCCAGCAGCCCCTGCATCTGCGGGTGAGGGAGAAACAAGCCAAGGTCACATCACCCTGCTTGAGCAGCATGTGAGACGGCATCGAGCCTTGCTGGAGAGGGATGCCGCAGCACAAGGAGCCAGCCTTGCTGCCGATGAGATCACCTGGAAAACACAGCAGGGTGGGATCTCTCCAGGAGCTGAAGGTCACCGGTCACTAAACACAAGACTATGCAGCCAGGTGCCTCATCCATGCCCTTGCTTCCCTGCTGGAATGGCAGTGTAAGCCAGGAACACTGGGGCTGGAGTTTGAAATTCGGGAGTGAACCTCGGAAAGGAAAGCCTTGTATTTCCTGGCAGACCACTGAATGGGGCTTGTTCCAAGCCTAATCAAACTATTTTTTTCAAATAATGAAATTAAGATGTATCAATTTAATTTATTTTTTTTATTACCTAACAGTCAATCATTCATCACCTGGTAATAAGATTCATTATTGCACAAAAGCATGTGGCTTACCATGTCATGCTGGAAGTACTCTACATATATAAACAGAAGGCTAAACTCACCCTTAAGCTAACTTAACTGAAACCCGTTAGTCCAGGATTGAGCTTTACCCAGTTACAGACTTAGATCATCACTTCTGAGGATGCATCAATCCTATGTAATAAAAGATGCTCACATGAAAACTACAGAAAAAACTATCTGTTTTAATTTACCGCAGCACTGCTCTAACCTGCCTCCAAATGGAAACTGCAGGCTGCTGAAGTTTTGACATTTGAACGTTTTCAATTAGTTGACACACTAGTAATTTGCTTGCTATCATCCTAAATAATAATACATATTGTGACTGAATTAATTTGGTAAGCAGCCAATGACTAATTAGGAAAAAGTTAAGTACGTACTTGTCATGAAATGCTCTCTGTTTATGGCAAAATGTGTTGACTTTAAGTCAATCTTGATATTTACAGGGAATTATAAGTTACCACAGAGCGTAAGTATTTATGTTAAGGACAAATTGTCTGCAGGGGAAAACAGAAGAGGGGAGGAGGTGCCTGCAAACCCTGTCTGGGGGTCGATGGGTTGGGGTGGAGCATCCCATCGCCTCTTCCCAAATCGCTTTGCAGACTGCCAACATGGTGGAGAGGAGAGCCGAGGAGGGGCAGCCGGTCGTCATCAGACACTACCACAAACCAGACAACAATATCTGAAAAGGTGCAGATAAATTCCAGCAGATGCCAATTGTGCCTTCGCAACGAAACCTGAGAGCAAACCTCTGGGTTACCGGGGGATTTCCTCTAAGATTCATTTTGGGGATCAATCTCATTAAAAACTGTAACCAAAAACAAGAAGGTGGTAATAATTTGCTGATGATACTTAGTTAGGAGGAGTTCTGTCAATTGAGAAGAGAACTGGGATTGCACACAGTAATAACCAGGTGACCTTGAGGTCTGAACTAATAGAAACAGATGGAAATCAATTGTGCAAAGTGCAAGGCCATACAGCTAGGGACTAATAATGAGCATTTCTGGTATAAGCAGAGACCTCATGATCTGGAAATGGTAGAGGACAAGCACCTCAATGTCTGGACAGACACTTCTGGATATCCAGAAGCACTGTCTGATCACAGAATCACTGTGAACCACCAACATGAGGCAGAAATGACAAAAAAGACCCCAGAACATATCAGAAGAATTTCCACAGAGGTGGGAAAGCATTAACAGCATCGCACAAAGAAATGGTGAGACCTCCCCCACAAAATACATGTATGAAAATACAGCATGCTTACATGTTTAAGAAAGATGATCTCAAAGTGGAACAAGAACAGAAATGGGGCATTTATGATGCTATGGAAGATTAAGATTAAGATGTTTGACTTATAGAGACTAAAAGAGCACAGTTAGTTTGGATAGCAAGGGGCAGTAGAGAGCAGATTATGATTATTCAGTATAAATACAGTAGTGGGATAAGAATTTGCATATTTATTATCAAGGAGGAAAAAGAGCTGGTAAAGCTAGAGGACACTGAGAAAACAAACAGGTATGTCTGTACTGCTAACATATTTATACCAAAAGTAAGAAGGGTGCTTCTAATCAACATAATGAACTGAGCAGCGAGGCCTCTGAACTAGCTACTTTTAAGACAGAAGGTGATAGAAGGGGCTTCAGAGCATCTGTTGGTGCCTGAGTTCTACTGCGAGCTTCAGCAGAAAGCCCTAATGTCCACTGGGACTTTTCCCATGTGACCTCTGCAGATACTACTTGGACCTAAAAAAATTCCTTGATTATGATTCCACACAAAGAAGTTGTTTTGCAGGTTTTTTTCTGAAGGAGCAGAAACCCTGGCTTTCTGATGAAAGAAATTCATCAAATTTAACCATTTTATGCAATTTAGTCATATCTTCCTTACACCAAATGCAGCAAATTAGCTGGTTCCACCTCACACCCAGGTGACCTGAGCAGACCACAATATCAATAATTTATCTATAGAAAGGATTATTTAGCATTCTTTTCTGGAATTATTTGCAATAATGGTATCCCAGAACAGAAGGTATCCAAACATCATATAGTTTAGATCGTCAACTTTTATTCTAACTTGATAACCCTGAAAATTCTCCACTGTCTCTAACTAGGCAATATCCGACACTGACAGAGACAAGTAGCTTTATTTGAAATTTGCCAAACTTGGTACCAGAAAAATGTAACTTATAGAGTGTTGTTGTTGTTGTTGTTGTTATTATTATTATTACTAATATAAAGCATGGTTCTTTTTCACACTGTTATATGAAACAAACTTTTCAACTTTAACTTCATTATATATCAGATACGTGTCTTCCTGTCCATATTGCCTCCAGAATGAGAACTAAAATAACATAATAGACATTAAATCATCAAATCAAAAAAATGTATCAGCATCTTGTGTTGTTATGAGAGATACTATACAGTACAATTTACAAGGTAATAGGCCTATTCATCATTGGCACATCATTCATTCCAGTTTCACTGCTCAGATGATTCAGGGCAGGAATTTTGATGGACTATTTGTCCTTGCTTTGATTAAGAACAAAACATGGCTTGAAAATAAGAAACTTTGCCTGCTGTTCCGTATCTCTGAAATACCATTCTTGTGTTACTAGCATGGATCAGAAGTACTAAATATGCTGATCACAACATGATGAAATCAAAGGTTGCACCCAAACCCCATCTTTTCTAAATTCACTGTATCAAACTGGGATAAGGATCACACAGACATCCATTTATGTTTGCATTTCTAAACTGCCCTGCTTTGGCAGCATGATAATCCAGGGGTTAATCGAGGACTCAGTGTAGCTGGATTCAACTCCCTGCTATGGCCTAATCATCCCATATGACCTCAGAGAGATGTCTTAGGCAAGAAAATGATATGCTTAAATACCTTCAGCAATCTACCTTTAGTCTATGGTAGTCTTCTAGTCTACTACATCTTTCTGACTATGCCTACACAGAACCCACTCTGTTCTGTTCTTCACTAACTGGGGATGAAAATGAATAAGGATTCTGAGGCACTCGGATATTATGGAAATGAGGCTATAAAAAAAAACTTTTAGCAATAGTTTTTATTGCAGTGGCAAACGCATACCCTTCTCTGTGACATTAAGGCTTGGCTTTTGCATGACTCTCACTGGGAGGAAATGCTCTTGCCTTCGATGTGCTCCAGTAAGAGATTTTGCTCCCACCTCTTTCTAATTTTTCCAGAGGGCTCTTTTAATTACAATGCACAAGATACCTGAGGCTGAAGGGAACCCACAAGAAGAGAACAACCTTCATACAATGGTCTTTTTTAATTAAGATCTTGTTTAGTTGCTCTCATTCCAACAGTAGATGAGTTAAAGGCAGCTGAAGTGCACGGGTGTAAGATGGTCTCTGCCCCAGCTAGCTAACTGAACACAAAAACATGCTGTACCCACAGCTAGAGACAACTGTCAGCAGGTATGAGGACTGAAATCCTGCTGGGCCCCACACTGCTCACCTCTCTGTGTCAGCCAACACACCAGACAGCCCCACGTAAACCTGCTGATTCCAGACCCTGCTTTTCTGCCCACCATTGCCACATTTCCAGTCTTCTCAGTGTTTCCTAAATAATGACAAATCAAAAGCATTGTAATGCTCCCCTGCTTTCATGGTGATACACTCATAGGTTTCTTTGGCTTGACCACTAGATCAGTGGCACAAGCCAAACATCTTTGCTAGCTGGGGAAGCCCAGAAGTGCTTGTGGCCACTGCAGGTGTTGGGCTGTGGGACCTAGGACTGCAGCACGATCCCCAGACTGCACAGCATCCAACCCATAATTCTGTCCTGAAATATCATTTAAAATTTTCATTTCATGGTCTGTGGCATTTCAAGTTTTTCTTTCCATTTCAAATATGCTCATTTCACAAAGTACAAAAGCAAACTTCCTTTCATAATCCTGCGCCTCGCAAACTCCCACTGCAACCTGAGAATCAAGCTGAACCCTCTCTCCCATGAACTGCCATCTACAACATTTTAACAGGCAATGTGAGCTTTCTCCCCCTCTGCCTCTCTTGGAGGTTTCTCAGAGAAAACCCATCAGTCTGACAGCTCTCTTCCTCCAGGTAGACTAACGCAGTCTTTTCTCTTAAAACAATAAACGACTTGCTTCTTGTAAAAGAAATGTCACTGCCATACTCCAGGCTGGAGAAAGTCATTCTGGTCATCCTGATTGCATTCAGGGGCATCCACACCCCTGCTGATGCTGTTAAAAGGTGCCCCTGTTGCACACATCTCCTTCCAAATCCTTTCCAGCTCACTCACAAACATTCGTTAAAACTGGCATATACGATTGTCAGTGAGGATCCAATTTTTTAAAGCTATTTTTCAGAACAATTTGTAACCTTCCAGTAGAGTGACTACAAGACAAGAGACACTTCATGTGTTGTAGCT
Organism: Morus bassanus; assembly: GCA_031468815.1. Classification (NCBI taxonomy): domain Eukaryota; kingdom Metazoa; phylum Chordata; class Aves; order Suliformes; family Sulidae; genus Morus; species Morus bassanus. The sequence continues at coordinate 70,551,094 of CM062571.1, forward strand.
CCTGTTATGGCATGATCTTCCTAAAGCTGTGAGACAGAGCAGTTGCTGTAAATCACCGTTATTTCCAGCACTCGCTGTGGTACAGGCAGCTGACGTCAGTGCCGTCACACGGGCATGAACGAGGGCAGAATGAGATGCCGTGGTTGCTTCCACAATCCTAGACAGGCAAGTAGGTGTCTGGAGGAGGGAGAGGCACCCACACCTCTTGGCTTTGCTTCAGGCTGGGATTGGCATATGCTGACAAGAAGCAAGAGGACTGAAGGATGGAAGGACTGTAGTACAGGCAGGCATGCCTGATAAGCTCTGTGATAGACAGGAACATTGCACTGTGCAAACAAGGTGTCCTAATGACGATGTGGTACTTGTAGGTGCACCCTCCAATGACCTGCTGTCCCTCAGGCACCCCATTTTCCCCTCACTGCTGGCCATGGTTTGAAGGCACAAGCTAGCAATTTAGCTCCATGCTGTGGTCTGACAAGAAATCTCAGTCTGTTAGATAAATAATCCATGTTTTTCAAAAGATATGCCCAAATAAGTGTTTATTTGATGAACGCTGCTGAACAGCATTTTGCACTAGCAGCTACATAGTGGTACTTGTTTACAAACGAGGCTAATTATGGAGCCATCATATTTACTGTTTTATGAGCTTGCCAGTGAACGAGACAGACATGCTGCAAGATTAAATATAAGAATTTGGCCATAAACCACCACTAATATTTGACTCCATCTCTACACATTCAGAACCATATCAGTGGAACACAGAAAGGAGAACTGCAAGAGGATGGACTGATAATTATTTCTCCTTAATTAGAATTTGATCTTTTGTACATTAGGGGGATGAAAACAAGCCCAGATACATTTACTCCTCTTCATTCAGTAATTCTAAATGACATGGAATTAAAAGCAAAGTGGTGAATCCCTCACTTAATATGCACACACAATTCCCATTAAGGATAATGGTTATTTTGCTGTGACCAGCATGTGTTTGAATGTTTAATTTCCATCACAGGTTTCTATTCAATGAGATCTATTGGCATTAAGACTTAAAAGCTAAGAAGGAGGAAGGTGAACCAGAGGTTGAAAAAAAATACTAATTGCCTATGCAGTGTTTTCCAGAACTGCAACCTCTACGCCTCCCATGCCTTTTATGTCTCCCATAAAACAATGTTAATAAAGCAGACTTCAGTCTTTAGACTTTAGTCTTCATTACTTTTACACACAGGTGCAACTACGACTGATACCATGAGCAGAAGCAAAGGGAGGAACCAGTCCCATGTGCCACACTCTCATCAACACAAAATGCACTCTGAGGTGCACTGCTCCTTGTTTGAGGGTCTGTTGTGAAGTGAAGCTGGTGTGCAAGTGTCACCAGCTTGCCTGAAGACTTCTGAGGACTCTGGTCATGAAGCCATGCCTCTCCATCCCTTTCTCCTACGACACACAACCACCCCAATGCAGCCCATGGAGAACACATGCAGCCTCTGACTTGCAATGGCAGCCACAAAGTGAAGAGAGTTCCTTAACAAATTAAAGCAAACTTTTTTCCATGCCCTTTGATTGCTGAGGAGCTGAAGTTCGGTAACCACCACTGGAGCACAAAGGTTTTTCTTTGCTGGAAATACAAGGTTTGCTACAGAAGCACCTTCTCCACATGATGGATTGACAATAGTTTCCCAAATGACAGACTCAGTTCTTCTTAACACTACTGGGTCCAATCATACCGGGCTCCTTGGTGTCATAAATGAAACCACATGTAAACAGATGCTGCAGGAAGTGGCTGTGATCGCGTGTCCCACCCAGGCGAGCCAGGAGACATGGGGGATGCTGGGACCCCGGGGCAGAGAGGGCAGCTCCAGAGAGTGGGAGAGACCCACCGCCCCATTGCTCTCACCAAAGAAAACCAAGAATACCCTGGTTTCATTTGCTTTGCCAAATGTTTCTACCGGGTGATGCTGCAGCTGAAATAGCAAGTTCGTGATTTTCTGAGCCTAGCCGTTAGACAAAGCTGGAGACTTTCAAAAGGGGAAAAATATCCCTTTCTATCATAAAAGCTCTAAAGTCAACAAAAGTACACCAAAGAGGAGTGATCCTGCTGGGAGGTATCTGTAATTCACTTTGATGGCTGACCACAGGACATGATTTGGGCAAGGGTGTCCCTGAATTTTGAACGGTATTTTCTGGAACACATGACTGATTTCTCTGATGGACTCTTGTTATTTTTGATACAATATGCAAGCTCACAGTGAAATCCTGCTCCTCATCCTTGTGCAGTCCACCCACCTGAACTTCACCAGCTGAGAAAAACTAACAGGATTTTACCCTCTGGCCAAACACCTCCAAATATTTAAAAATACAAATGCTGATTCCCCCCATCCTGTATCAAAAGCAGGTATAAAACTCAGACTGGACAGAAATTCATCAATAAAACTAAAGAAAGCTCTAGACAGGGCCTGAGCAGGAAAACTAAACCTTTTCAAGCCAAGATGATCACTGATTAAATAAACACTGAATGGAGCTGACAAACCAGGCCAGTACATTCAGTCCCTGGACATCCTGGAAGGCATGTCCAAGGAGAGAGAGAATAAAGGGAAAAGCAACAAACGGAAAAGAAGACAAAAAAGGATCTCATTAGAGCCAGTGATGGGTATACACAACTATCACTTATCAAATGGAAAAAAAAGAGCACAATCCTGGCTGCAATTGGCTTTATCATCCCTTGAAGTCAAGCTGGGCACCTCCTCCCTGCCTGCCAGCACCCCTGGAGAGCAGCCTCCGCAGAACTCACAGACAAACCAGGCTGTGGATGAGGATGTCTGCCCAGACAAATGCACCCTCCTGGGCAGAGCCCTGTACCCCCTCACCCCTCTGCATAGCATCCCCCACCTCACAGCAGAAAGGCCCCCTGGCTGGGATCCCTTTGAGCCACCTATTCATGTGCATCAGCACTCGGAGTCATTGTTTAAGTGACAGTCTGAAATGTGCCTGAGAAGTGCCACCCTGCACTGGATGAAGGGATGGTAGCAGCAACAGGAGGTGATAAATTTTGCCGTAATTTCTCATATGTATAGTCCACTGCAAGTACACATCACAGTATTTGCTCTGTCAGCCATAATGTAGAACATCCCACCTGTACACTAACAAATATAACAGGGAATAGCACCTGCCACGTGCCTCTGCTTGCAAACTGGTCCCTTGTGGTGTTGGGGTGTAGCCCTGAGCAGGTTAGCACCAGCAGGGCTGCAGGAGTGCCTGCCTGCTCTGCAGTGATGCTAGGGAGAAAGAGAGAAGTCTGCACCTGCAGATGCCAGCCACACTAATCCCAGTCTGTGAAAGCCCCTTTCCCCAAAATAATTAACTGGCATGAATGAAAGCCTGGTATGGTGCTACACTGCATTATGGTAATAGGCTGGTGTTCATCTTCTCACTTTATTTTTTATATTTTCTGAAGAAGCCTTAGAAATCAAATATATTTTCCCAACCATACCATTCTTCCTCATTTGAGGAGTATTGGTTCATGGTCCCGATAGACCTAACACCACCCTGCTTCCTTTTGTAGCCTTTTCTTAGATACCAAGATCAGGCACGACATCATCAGAAAGATGCACATCTGGGAACTCTAAACTCCACATCCTTTCTTAATGAAATCAAAGACAGCTTGTCAAGATCTGGCCTGCAGGAAAATACTTTACTGATTCCCACAGAAGTTGATAAGAAAGTAAAAATTAATCATTTATTGATCATTTGACCTCACAATGTGTTAACTTCATTGTATATCTCGGGAAAAAAGTGGGGTTCTTCAACAAGAATTACTTGGAGAATGTTATGAGCCCAATTTTCACACCACTGAATGCGAGGACACCGGAGTGATTGCTCTGACTTCATTTGTGGGAGCAGGTACTTACATGCATGAATACAAGAAATCACTGTGGATCTGGAGGCTGCTGTCAGACCCCACTCGTTGTCAGGAGAATTCTGCTCTCCACGACGAGCCACCCACTGCCCAAACACAGCAAATGCTGCCAAAGAAGGGATCTCTTGTGCACCGATCAGCATGAAACATGAGCATACACGTGTTTGCTCTGGAGTACAAGAAATCAAAAAGAAGGGGCAGATGGAAATTACCCAGGCTATCGAATTACGGTGCCTCCTCCATGTAGCTAGGGCCAAATCCTTCATGTCCCATCATTTACACAGGTAACCTCACTGGAGTCATTTGCAATAAGCACTCAGTAAAATGGACTGGATTTGGTTCCAGAGAGTATTTGATCAAGTCAAATAAACCATTTTCACAAGCAATTAAGACAAGTCACTCAATATTTGATTTCCTTTTATTAGAACAACGATCAATTCCTATATCAGACATAATATACTCTGTACATTTCTCTGCAACAAACTGAATCTGTGGCTTTCGTAAACATTTCATAGCATTACGTGATCACGACAGCCTGAGTCAGTAGAAAGATCTGGTAAGACTGACCTGATAAGAAATTAGATGGGTGAATTATGCAGAAGACAATTTCTGTAAAAAATCCTTTATACGCTCTGTAAATTTTGATAGCTTGACAAATAATTTCAAAGATAAGGAGTTTCCCTCTGCTTTTGAATATTTATGGAGTGGAAGAAATACTTGCTTGACACCCAACGGAGAATCAGAATATGAACACAGCAGCATCACTCTCCTCTTCCTTTAGCCCTGGGAAAACGCTACATGTGCAGGACTGACTCCTCCAGCTGTACCAGCCTGTGAGCCAGAGGAGAACAGGGGATATAGGGAACAGTGCTATAAATCCAAACCAAAAACAGATTTCCAAAGATGTTGGATTGGAATCTTAACATAGTATTTTGTGTGAGTACTGACTTCACTTGAAATGTAAAGAAAAATGCTGTGTTTGGATATAGCTATACAGAACCTGTCACGTTCTCAGCACATTTTACTTCATGAATACAAAAATTAGCACATTTTGTGCTATACACAAAGAAATGTTAAGTGGGTAACCTAAAACCCCAAATGACATAACCAATACTTCTAAAGAGCAGTGACTCTAAGAATAAACTTTACAGGATTCCAATGTCACTGTATCCAACCAGCCATAATAAAATGCTACTACCTCTGAGTTTCAAAACTGAAAGTTAACTATTATGGGCAACCATATCTAATACCAGGCTGGTACAAAGCCCATTAAGATATACCATCTGTGCAAAAGTCTGTCCCTGAGCACATTTTATTTATAAGATAAAAATGATGGGCATGATATGAGAAAACTTAAGAAATAATTAGGAATTAAGGTTTTATATAGGAATGAACATTTTAAAATAAAAGTATCTAAAAATACACATATGCCCATTCCTAATACAAGGAAAAGCACAACGATCTTGCGCTCTAAATCAGCAGCCTTGTGATAAAACCTCTTCCTAAGCAAGAAGGATTCTTCAATGTCACGGTTAAGTCATAGTTGCTGCAAGTGAATGGCAGTGATACAGTCCAGGAAGCAGCAATAAGATCCCCCATCACAAAGATAGCACCATGTCCTGATGCAAAGTCTTTCAGTATATGATTTTGAGAGGGTTTTTTCCCCTCTTTGATCAACTGTTTGTTCACACAACAGCTAACACAGGGCAGGGTGACATCTGAAGGGAGCACCACAGTCTGCTTACATCAACTGTTAGGACAAGGTCAAGGACTGAAGTTTTAAAATTACATCTTTTTAGTAAGGATACTGTAAAACTAAAGTTTTAGTAATCTGAGAGTAAAAAATACCACTCCCTTTTTGTTTTTTAAAGCTCAGTGTCTTTATGAATAGTTTCACATTTGTAAGTGCCAGAGCATTGAGGCATATTTATTGTATAGATTATAACCAATTATAATTAATGCTAGGCTGCTCCCATGCTCTGCCTGAGTAATTTTTTTTCTGCTGGGAGATCTCCGTGCAACCACAGAGGAGGGTGGCATGATGAATATCTAAGTACAGCGTGGCTTGGCAGACTGGTGCACAAGAAAAAACCTGCTATTAGCTAAGGAAAACAACAGGCAAACATGGAACACCAGGGGAGCCACCTCCTCAGCAGCAACTTCCTCCAGCTCAAACATCCTAAAACTGCATGAGAGTATTACAAAAACACTGCATTAATTGCAGCAGTTGGTACTGTAAAAGGTGGAGCAGTCTCAGAAAACCAATTTTGTTTCCACCATCTGTTTTCCAACTGTTCGGCACCCCAACGAAGCATTGGGTCACGCAGTCCAGCTGCGCAGATGTCCTCTGGCAGCGGTGGGGCTTCCAGACACAGTGGTGATAGTACTGTGCCCACGGGCATTTAAAACTGAATCGGGTAACTATTTTATTGATATTCGGTTTCTTTTGGAAATGAATCAAGACCAAGATAAACCCCTCTGCTTCCAAAGGAGAGCATGCAGAGATAGCAGAAGGAGAGAAGATGCCCCACAGGGGTTTGCTGCTGCATGTCCTCCCCATCAGCAGAGCAGGGTTTGCTTTCCTGTTGCATGGCTTCCCCATGCTCCAGCTCACAGGTAGACACAATTCACTGAAGACTAAAAAAAACCCCAATTTCCTACTTTGGCTCTGCTCCAGCCTCACCTTCGTGCTGTGTGTGCCAGTTGAAGGTGGCTGCAGTCCTGCCCCTGGCTGGGGCACTGGGTAGCCAGGCAAGGACAGCCCAGCAGCGGAACTTCCATGGAGAAGGTCCTCATTAAATGGCTACACAGCTCGGGGGGAAGAACAGCAGAGCTTTTTAATCTTTTTAACCTCATTTCTGTGGGTCTGCAAGAAGATAAGCACACATCCTCCAAGGTCCTGCCCTTGCTTATCTATTTTGCCACTACGCTTGTACTCTCCAGCAAAGCAGGCGAGCTCCTAGCTTTGAGATGACATTTGCATCCGCTCAGACGAAAGCAACTGCCACCCTGTGCTGGTCTGGGGCCTGCCTGCTGCCCAGTACCCCTGCCAGAGAAAACCAGCATGAACACAGGACAACCTGTGGGATGCTGACCTTCGAAGCCCTACACAACCCTGGTGGGTGCCCCTGTCAAAGAGCCCTGCTGACCATGTCCAGCTGATGAGGACACCACAGCCAGAAGAATGGGAAAGGAAGACAGCTGGATCTCTCCTTGAGGATATTGGGTTTGGAAATCTGTATCTGTTAATTATGAATAAATGTAACTGAAACTGCATTTTTTTACTTCTGTCAGAGAACAAAAAGAGCTTCTAATTTGGAGCGAGACTTTGATATATGAGAAATTTAATATATAAGCAAGGACTTCTAGTAAAGTTTCTGTGGCTGAAAACTTCAGCAATTTTCTAATTTGTTTATATTTTTTGATGACTGACTGACAAAAAAATATTGATTGACAGGCCCAGAGATAAGTGGAGAAATGCTCAGAAAGTAATAACTTCTAAATGCTACTTTCATGTAACATTTCCCCATTTAATCAAGTCTCTCATATTTCCAAATGAATGAGATAATGTTAAAACCCTCTACAATCATAATATCGTTTTCCATATAAGACACATGCTATCTTTCTGCCTGCCTGTAATGTGTCCTGATTGCTAACCTCCACTAATTACTTTTACTTGCTCATCCAATGTGAACTCTGCTACATATTTTTATTATCCTTTAAGGATAAATCCTGTAAGCAACAAAGCTATAAGTGCTCCTTCTTAGTTTTTTCAACACTTTAAATAATCTGCTCCACATGTGATGAAGAATTTTAAGAGAGGTGCTTGTTCCGTTAGTATTGTTCTTCATATGTGAGGACATAAACTTTCAGGCAACTAGAAGAAAACTCTTGTTGTGCCAGTATTTTCAGCAGGCAGTATACAGGCAGCTCAGGTAATTAAAGGCTTGTCAGCCTGACAGTGATCCCAGAGAAAACAATGAAATGGCTGAGAGGGACTTGATTAATAAGGAAATAAAGATGGCTAATATAATTACCGCCAATCAACATGGCTTTATAGCAAGCAGATTTTGTCAAACTAATTTGATTTTTTATGGAGTTTCAAGTTGCTAAAAGTAACCATGATGATATAATAGACTTCTAAAAGCTACTTTAGATGGTGCTTACTACATGATGTTTTGATTAACCTGAATGATATAAAAATCAACATGACATACATTAAAAGGATTAAAGCCTGAGTAATTGATCATTTATTAGGGAATTGTTCCTGAACATGTGTTTCCAGTGGGATCCTAAAGCCATCAGTTCTTAGCCCTGCTCTTCTTTATGTTTTATCACTGACCTGCAAGAAAACATAAAATCATTACTAATAAAGTTGGCAGATGGAACAAAGATTGGAGGAGTGGCTGAATAATGAGGAGACAGAGCCAGCGGTACAGAGGGGATTGGATTGCTTTGGGAACCACCATGAACAACCAACATCAGCTCCAACAGAGCCAGACAGAGACAATGCTATTAACAGAGGGGGCTCTATTCTCAGAAAATACAAATCTGAAAAGAGCTGTGGGGTACTGAGTGGTTTTCAGCTGAATAGGCATTTGAGTAAGGTGTTCTGCTAAAGGAATAAATGTGATCCCTGTATGTGGAAATGCTGAATGGGGCAACAGGCTCTTACCTTAGCATTCAGTCCTGCAATACTGCATCCAGCTTTGATGCCCACAGTTCAAGACAGGTATTGAGTAGTCAGAGGGAGTTCAGAAAAGAGCTAAAAGAATGATGAAAGAGTTGGAAAATGTGGTTCATGTGAAAAGGTTCGAGGTGTTCAAGATATTTAAGAAAAAAAGTATCTGCTCACAGCCCGAGATGCACCATGTGAAACACAAATTCGATTTAAAGGGTTCCCCAGTCTGGCAAACAGACCCAAGAACTAGAAACTGAGTCAGGACCATCCGTTCAGATATATGGTGTATACTTTGTATAGGAAGGATGATTCACCCCTGGAACACCTTTTCAGTTCTGTGATAAATATCACATCACTAGAAACTAAACACTTCACTGGATTTTTCTCTGAAAGGTATGTCCTATTTCAACCTAAACTCATTTCGGAAAAACACGTGGCCTGTATTATCCAGAGATTTAGACTAGCTGTTCTTGGAGCCTGAAAACCTACCACTCTATGAATGTGTCTATTTATCAGGCAAAAATGTTAACAGTGATACAAATCTCCTTTAAAAAAGGTTCTTTTTTCTGTTTTCCTTTCCTGGCAAAGTTTCTTTTTCTGATTCAACCAACATCCTTCTTTTTCACCCAATCCCAACATTTTAAGATATCCATTGTAGACAAATGAATCTGAATCTCCGTGTCCACAAGGCTGCAAACTCCTGATGCAAATGGGGTACTAAGAACAAAACCTGCAAGATTCACAGAGAGAGAAAGGATAGAAAGGGATGCTGTAGACACGTGACCTCAGTTCTGACCCCTACTCCCAGGCTGTTCGAAAAGACTGTTCTGCTAGACAAGGCTGGATAGGCTGATAAATGCCCATCTTAAAGCTTTAAGTTATTACAGGGCTTGGCCGGATTTATATTGGTAACCTAGGGATGAAATGCTTTTTATCAATACCCTTTCTCCTTACCCTCCAAGCAAGCTATGCTTTTTGTGCATGTGCATATTTATAGCAAACCTATACTTTAAATGATCTTTAGCGGCTGAAATAATTACCCCAAAGCATTATATCACTAGAGAAATCAGTGAACTGGAAAAAAAAAATCACTAAAATTTGCTACATAACCTGCAGAAATTGAGCAAAATAACAGATGGCTCACTGTATTCTTTCTCCAATTAATGGCTAGAGAGAAATAGCTTACTTGGGGGAAAATGACACTTTCCATTTAAACTTGGAGTATTTTAAGGCAATAATTTAGGGAAAATTCCAGCAGGCAATCAGCAACTGTTATGACCTTTAATATTTCAGGACTTGATCCTCACAGGGGCCAAACCCTGGCCTGCCTCTCAGGACCACATCTTTATTTTATGCTAAGTCTTGTTCCTTGCTCCTGTTAAAGTCACTCCAAACCCAAAATTATGAGATGAAAAGGTGGTGAGAAAAGATATAAATAATATGTGCAGTGCAGAATAAATTCACATCTAAATTACAGGCCAGGGGAAAAAACAGCTTCTGCAGAAGGCTCATCACATCCACTGCCTTCCCTTTCATATCTATTTTTCTACCTTAATTCCCAGACTATTTACTGTTTAATAACTCATTCAAGGTCTTGCTTGAACGCTTTGATGCTTCTTGCTTGAATAGATTTTCTTTGGAACATACTCCCTGAGCTGTATGCATTACATTTGCTGTGAACCATTTTTTGGCCAATATATTCTCTTAAAAAAACCCAAACTCCCACAATTTTCAGCCAAGTTTTTCAAGATCATCCCTGACTTCAGCATACCAAAATTTAACAGAATGGTCATTGTGAGGGTGAAGGTAAATTCCTATTAAGGTATCTCTGATATATTTTCATTTATGCCACTGAGTTTTATTTTACATCCAGGCTTCTAGATGTTACTTGCTTTGCATGAGTAAAACACTCTAAAAACATCCAGCAGAGCTGTGCAGTCCCCATGCAAACAAATTTCCCAGTTAAAAAAATTAAGAATTTGATCTGTGGAGTGACAGTAAGATCACAGGCTGGTAATGATTTATTTGTGACACCGTTAGTGATGTCTTTGTTTTATCAAGCTTGACTCCTACTGTGATTAAGGTTTTATTTCTAGTGTTTGCAATCAAGGAGATTTTATCCACCTTAATTATTCCTAAAGATTTTCACTTTCACCACATTGAATTTCTGAACATTCAATGTTGTTTACTTTGTTTCTTATTCATTTCTCAAAGACACTTGAAAGTGCATTTTTCTAAAGATTTTTGTTTCCCTTTCATTTTTCAATCCCTTCTGGATGGTGTAAATATTTTTCTTCCCTATTGATTTTTGTCCTTTTTTCCTGCAACAAATGCCAATTATTTTACTAGAGTTAACTGAAACTGACTCATCTATTTTTGTTTAGCAATTTCAATGCATATATTGCTATTATGCTCCAATAACCTTGCCCACCAGCATTATTAATGCAAGCAAAGCCACAGGAAAAGTATTCATTAGTTAAATTATTATTTTAATTAAAGATAATAGTTTCTGTTTAATCCTTTATTCTTGTGTATTCCCTTATGAAGTATAATGCTAATTAACCTAGGGTATAAGTAAGAAGTTTAGGCTTGCAAAGTCAAGCATACCATAGATAGGAAGCACCAAAACTAAGATAGGCATAGTTCGGTTTGCTCCACAGCATGGACAGATGCCAATGCAGGAAAACTCCACCAGAAGCAAACTCAATGAAGAAGCTTTGTGAAGTGGATCCTCTTAATTTTTCAGGACAAAATTTCAAGCACAGTTACAAATAAACCCTACTTATTCTGGATTTTGACCAAAATCATCCACAGGAAACCTGTACAAGCAGAGCAGAATTGGAAACCTCACACATAGTATCTTGATTTACTCTTTAACTGAGGGCACCACAGCCTCTCCAGTGGCTGATGTGCCCAAGTACCTCAGGCCTCACCACAAGCACATCCATTTTGGTTCTTAACATAGAAAAAGCTTTGCTTGCACTCCTACCTACTCAAAAGCAATGTCCAAGGAGATTGTTGCAGCATATGCCTATATTAAAGCAACACAGCAAATATAATGAGCTCAACAAACAACAGTATTATCTCCTTTAACCTGAGATGACTACAGATGCCTTAATTTATATGGTCATTTACTTCAAACGAAGGCTGTGGCATGTAAATCACACCTATCACCCTGCCATCTATGCAGTCATTTTGCAACTCAATCCCTATAAGTGAATTACAGTGTAAACAAATGGACTCAAAAAGATGTTTTATGAAAACTGAAGTGCTACAGTGGGGAGGTTGGAGTTTTACCACCAAACAGCTGCCTACTCTCCCCTCCCCAGGTGGTGTATTTTCTCTATCTTTAAAGGATTATATGCCTTAAATGAATGCTGATTAAATGCTTTCCAAAGGAGAATTGTTTTCTTGGAAACAGACAAACATTCTTCAAACTCTGCTTCAGAAACCATGACTCTTAAAATAGAAGATATTAATCCTAAATTCAGTTTGCAGTCTCCTTCTCACAACCTCCTTTTCTACTTTCCAGGTAGAAATCTTAGAGGTGTCAAAACCATGTGGAAAAGCGTAAGCCATGAAGCAAATAATTCATATGTAGAGTATGTTATCCGCATAGCCAATGTATATATATTTTATTCTAGATAGTAGGTTTCCCTGCTATGATCACTTCAGAAAAGGAGGAATAGTCAGTAAGTAGCCTGTTAAATGATGTACATACTTAAAAAATCATTTTTGTAGTGGCTTATGTAGTATGAGATGAAACTTTTGAACTTCGACTTTCTCTTTCATCAGTATAAGCAACCACATTTCTAATACTTGGCTCAATACTTGGCTAAAACTAAAATCATCCCAGAAAGATACAGAAGATAGAACTTACGTAAAATGAAGTAAAATGTCATCTAAGTATAAGGTCAGTTTGTGTTACCCTTCAGTTTCAGATCATTTAGCAGACACACAAGATCTCTTTTTTTCTCCTGCTAGTTGCTCTATTAACTTGGCAAATAAAAGTTTTTAAAAGATCACTTTTACTCTCTTTCCCTTTAAAGTAGCCCTTTGCTGGAAAATTAGATCTCAGACTGAGTATAAAACATTTAGCTACTGTTACACCAGGGGCCACAGACAGAAATATTTAAAGTTTAAAATCAGCCTCTCAGCTAAGTCAAAGGCCTTCACTACATAAAGAGAATAAAGCGAAGGCTGATCTGTTTTTTCTGATCTGGTTATAAGGTTACAGGTCAATATGTATTATATATTATCTGAAAAGTAGATCCAAGCAATAGGTATTGTTTGCAGTCTAAAGCATTTGGAGGAGGATTCACCTGCTCAAATGTAGACTTCAAGGTGCTGAACTGGTACATCTGAGTTTGCTGTTTAGACTTTGTTTAAAGGCAATAACAAAAGGAGGCAATGGAAAAAAACAGACACTTCTGAGTTGCCTGAGTAGATATTTATCTCATCCAAAAATAGGACAAAGCAACTTCTCTTTCCTACTCAGCTATGAAGGAAGCTTCAGATGTAGATGTCTACCTTAGAGGTGTCTTAAGACCCAGGTTGCCTCATTGCGTTCACAAGGCCAGTGGCCATTCTCTCCAGCATACAGTGCAATTCTTTTTATATTATTATTTTTGAGACACTGGTAATAAAAAAAAAATTCCCATCTGTGGCATTATTTTTCTGTCTGACAGTAAGTCAGTGCACGCTTCTAGGTGAGCATCTTTGCCAGAAAATTAACAAAGACCTGGTGTAATTAGGTCTGTAATTTTACAGACTGTTACTCTAGAGAAGTATTGGCCTGGGCCTTTACCCAATTTTTGAACTGTTTACAACCCTTTCAGTCTCTGTTTAAGCTACTGACTTCTCTAATGCAATTGCAACTTTCTTGAGGTTGACAGAACTCAAAACTTTTACTTTTTAATTCCTCCAGCAGATTTTCTGTTTCACGATACATACACATTTGTGAGGAACCCTGAAAGGTAGATTTAAATAGATCTAGAATGTTTTCTCAGACTCCTTTCAGTTATTATTTAAGAAATTTCTTCCTCATGATTTCTCCTTCCCAGTACATAAGCTAGAATTTTATCAGCTTTGATACTCTTCACAAAATGTGGTTCAGCTACTTTTATTTGACGCACTTTTCAGTCAGTATTTGGTAAGTTCTTCCTTTACATTTATGTGACTTGAACTGCTTTTGATTCCTGTATTCTTGTGAGAATCTTCTATCTTTATGTCTTTTTAAAGGCAAATAATTATTTCCATCTGATTTTTCCTCCTTACATTATCAAAGGTATCATGAGGTAGTTTCCTTGAATTACCACTTTGGACCCTTCTCTTGAGAATTTCTACCTTCAGAAGCACGGCACCAGTATTTTCTTTAGTTTTCTTCCCTTGTGACTTGCAAAAAAGTCAACAAATGGATATAATACAATGAAATTCTATTATTACTTCCCTTACAATTGTTTGTGCTCTAGAAACATAAAAGGTATCCTGGAATATGACTATCACCAATTCAAACAACATGCAGCCTTTTGTCCAGAATGGATCGGGATGCTTTGTAAATATTTCTGGTTTCTATTGTGCTGTAGAATTAAGGAGAAATAATAATCATCAAAATAAAATTTGCCTTATTTTCTGTAATTTTTTGAAGGAAAGTGAGAGGGAAAGGGAGTGTAAATTCATCCAACCAAGCATTTTATTGATCTCCATTGATGAAAAGAAAGCAAAATATAGGGTTATTTTCTTTATTTCTCCTTTTTTTATTTCTCCTTGCTTTGACTAGAAATTCTATCCTGCTTCTGAGAAAGCTTCAACAATGAAAGGTCCACTAGAAATCCCAACAAGCCCCATAAGGCCCCATTTTTAGTTCTCTAGGCTTTTTTCTCTTGGCTGTAAGCACAATATTCTTGGCTATCTGTGGATACACTATTTGCCACATTATGGGAGAAAAGAGCACATATTCAAGATATTTAATGATGTTATGGCTCTTTGCTACTCTAGCTGTTTCTTTATAAGAAGCATGCACAATAACAAATACCACTGAATGTATGAACTATCCAACATTATTATTTTGCTGAATTTCAAAATCTATTCCCTGTAAATTTTCTACTTGGTAAGCATACAATGTCTAAGTAATTCCCTTTTTTCCCGGATGCCTGAGGTGCAAGCACTTGTGTTCTGTGTTTCGCTACATTTCGAATGCAGTTGATATACTTTAAAAACTAGACTTTATCTTCCAGATATTAGTAGTTTACCTCTCTATTGCATGACAATTCTGTTTTAACATCTTCAAGATGTTTATCAGCAGCTTGTCACCTGCATCTGGCTATTTTGTACTCTTATCAATAATCTTCCTTTAAAAAATAATACTAATAAGTAGATATTGACTTCCACTGAGATGTATATCAAGATTTATTGACCTCAGGGTAAATATTTACCAAAGCAACCTGCAGTCAATAATTTCTTTGTGGAACAATGTGATACCATCTTCCTTCCACCACCAGTCTTTCCACATGAACTACATCTGAAAGAAAAAAGATGGCAAAGAATTTGAAAGAATAGTATTTTTTAAATAGAACATCCTACAAGGTAAATCACACTTGAGGGGAAAAAATAAACTGCTTTTCCCAGCCTCTGATTCAGACAAACACTTCTGCAGAACTCAGTAGGACCAATGCGGGGGTGCTAATTTGCCTGTGCAAACAGATGTTCCAGATCTCTGTATTAATGAACTTGGCCATGGCAGTCACTTACTGACTCACTACTGGAATGTTTACAGCCATTAGCGTAAGCCAGAAAATGTATTACAATGTTTAGATAAATTATCTCCTCCTTGTCTAAAACAGCCTCTTCTGAACTGCTTCCATTGCCACCTGAAATACCCCTGCCTAGTACAAACCCTTCAGCTGTCATGATGAACCCAGATTGTCATGATGAACTTCAGATTGTTCATACAGAGCCTGATTATCACTTTTGTCAGCTTTGTGTTAATGCAGCTTTTCTAATTTCAGTTCGGTATCTCTGGTTTTACACCAGGCTGAGCAAGACTCCAGCCTGCAGTTTGTACCCATCACTAAACCCCAAGCATTCATTTACATTTTTGTTCTTTCAGTCTCTCAAGTCTCCAGACTAAGAGAACAAAACACGTTACCTCTGTTGGCAAAAAGCTTCCTCTTCTTACATCTTGTCATTTACTCTGCCATCTCATTTATATTCAAACCTTCTCATTTATATCATGTACAACTGACTTCTCCTCTGCATTTTAAAATAAATCTATCCACCCACTTCTTTATATTCATCATCTTTGAATCAGTAGACAAGTCACTGCCTTATTTTGCTTCCAGAAAAAATGATCTACAGAGCCTACTATGGTCTTCAGACACCTTTACCTCTCCTTCATCCACCTCCTTGGTATTCTACCACTTCCACTGCAACTCTCAATGTAAAATACTTCTTCCCTTTGACTTGGAGAGAGGGTGTTTTGACTACCTGTCAACTCACACTTAGGCTTCAAATGCCACTGTCCCAACAGCCACAGTTGGTGGTGCCAGGTTTTAGGATTGGGTTTGACTCTCTCAAGTTAATTAAAGAAAAGAGTATTTTCAAATCAGGTTAAACTTCATTGAAATCAGTAGGGTTAGCTACTACCATTCGCATCATTAAAGATGACAGAGAAACACACATTTCTAGTTAAAATCTAAGAACAGTGCATAGGAAGTATTCAAATGTTCTGAAAGAAACAACAATGCTGAGTATTTTGGTGTGCAGGGATATATGGGACTGTGTGTGTGTGTCTGCGTGCGTGCGTGCGTGTGTGTGTGTAGGTGGGACTGCATGGCCATGCATGTTTAAGGGAAACTGTATAGGTGAAAAAACAGGAGGACATCCCACAGAAACAACCCCACAGTATGGGTGCATCAGACAACGCAAGTAAGAGCAATGCTCTGATAAAAAGTCCCAACTGGTGCAGTAAGCAAAGCAAAGACATCTGTGTATCTACTGCAGACTAAGAGTTCCTCCTGTATATGGAAAGAGACTTTGGTCAGTCTGGAATTTGCTAACAGAGATGAGTTACACCAAGGATATTAGAAAGTACATCACAAACATCAGCTCTGGGAAGAAATCAAAGGATACACAAGAGAGAAGAATGGAAGAAAGCCACTGGATGTCCATTTGGGCCACTCAAAGGATTTATGCTTTAGGAAGAGACTGAATGATGCAGACTGGGACCCTGCCCTTTCTGGCAGTTAAGGAGTAGACTGGACACTCACAGCATGAAGTACAGGGAAAAATGCTCTAAACCAAAACTGTGTCAGGAGAACTAAAAAAGCTAAAGGATGCAGAAAACTTGCCCAGTACCATTGAGAACTTACAGGATGAAGTGTCAGTGAATCAGCATGTACTTTATCACCTGGGCTTGGACTGACTGGTGAGTATCAGGAAACGGAGGTCTCTGAGAGGACATTCACTATTTTCTTGTAACAGCATCCCATAATAGGAAGGCAGCATCAGTGAGGAAGACCAACTGCCACAAGCCCTGTAAGCACAGCTCTGTGTTTAATATGTTTGAGGTTAAAGAAAGATTCATAATATTTAGTAGACAAAAAAAGAGGCTAGAAGTGATTTCTAAGGCAAAGGGAATAGGGACCTAGTAGAAAAATTATAGGAACTCATTTAGCTAATGTCTGCACAGTAGAAAAATAAGAATAGTTTAAGCATAAGAAAATAGATGTGCTTATGGCCAAAGTCCCTGTTCTGTTCAGGAAGCAGATGGTTAAATGGAGGAAGTTAGGGCATCAAAGTTGAGCTATCTGAGAATCAGCTAGATTGTTGTTATTTTGTATTATAAGAAAAAAAAAAAGAGAAAAAAGAACGGAGAGATGTGGGTCAGATGAAACAAATTATACAGAATTGGATGTCAGCAAACAAATTGTTCTTCATTCAAGGGAAAAACCTGTGTAACAGTTATCCACTACTGGGATAGTTTCCAGAGGAAAAAAGATGGGATAGAGCAGCTTTGGGACCTAGGCTGTTGGGGAGTTTGGGGGTGCTACTGCCTTTTAGGTGAACAGAACAGGGACACATTTTTGCTGTGAAGGTGATGAAAGACCATGAAAGATGGAAGAAAAGCTGAAAAAAAACCAAACCAGTCACCCTGATTGGTGTGAAGGAATACTCTGTGGAATAAAGAGGAGAAGCTTAAGCTTCAAAAGACTTTATGACTAAATATTGATCATAAAGAGTACATGTGATGTCCAAAGGTCCTGGTCCACCAGCTTTCCAGATAAGGGGCCTGACTAGAGACTATGGCTTATGTGCCAGTATTTCCTTCCCTTGGAAAGCAGGACACTTGAGTCCTACCCCAGTGTGGGTTTAAGATGCAGCCAGGATATGCACCAAGAGCTAAGAGCTCTTTCTCTATGTGATTTAAGACATAACCTACAGGGCTTCTTCCAGCATAGAGGTCTAAGATACTTCTGGTTAATAATCAGGAATCATTCTCCCAATCTCATTCAGTTTTCCTGCAGAGGGGCAGCAAGGGAATGACACTAGAGGACATCAACCCATTCCCCTTCCACCTTGCCATACAGAAATACACAAGAGGGAAAAGCATTGCTAGTCAGTGAGGAAATCCATAACTGAGTTTAACCAGTCTCTGGACTCATCTAGAGTTTTGGTTAAGAAAAAAAAAAATGGTAAAATCAGATCAGAAGTGGAGAAAAGATACCTTATGGAAAGTTGGACAGATGATCTTTCGAGGTCCCTTCCAACCTGGGTTATTCTACAAGTCTATGAAGATTAATTTGAAAGTATTCTTATCCATTATTACAGATAGATGATAACCTAACTCTGTAGCAAGTTCAACCCAGTGAGATATAAAAATGGGTCTTGGCAAGGTGAAGTAAACTAAAAGGATAGAGGAAACTGTTTTCACAGCTGAACACAGACCGCAGCAATGTACAGTGACACTTCTGGCTTGGGCAGTGTACTTGCCATATCTGACAGTCTTACAGAAGGAGTATTACATAGCCCGCCTCTTTCAGCTCCTATGTTACCTGCAAATGGTATCCTCAGGCCAGCTAAAAAAGGTTTCTGCAAGAACTCAAATATTTAAAATCAGTCTGAGATAAACTGACAACTGTTAATCTGAACCTAAAGCCTAAGAGTTGTTCCAAAGCCTGGAAGTTTATTGGAGGTATGCTATCAGCAAAACAAAAATTTCCCTCAGCATATAGAAAGGAGGCTGTGCACTGAACTGCCCAGCTCTCCAAACATTCACAGATATGTAGAGTTTTCTAGGACTTTACTCCTATTATAATTTTTTTAAAATAAATTATCACTATTGCAAAACTCTCTGTGGTTTGGGTGAGAAACAAATTCTGCATCAGCAGACTGCGATTTCCCACTTTCAGAGTTACAAGGACTCCTGATATTGTCCCTGTCATGGCTTACTCGTATTTCCTATTCTTCTCATACTGGATGGAATAAATTAGTATTAGTTTGGGAACTAGCAACAATTTGGAAAAGTATTGACACAAGAACATGCCGAGTTGAAGCGTATGGCAACTGGTTACAGCAAACGAGTAATTCTGTGGAGGGAAATCATTGTACAACCTGCAACAAACCCCTGATGGTGGTGACAGTCATAGACTGAAGCTTGACCTGTAGAGGAGGCAGTTTTTGACCAAGACAAAGCATCCACCCCAACAATGCCTGCAACAGATTCTGCAAACCTGAGGAGTAATTTGCGGCATAGTTGGAAAAATTGTACCACTGTGATTGTGCAGCCTCACACAGGCACCAGAAAGTGATGCTGATGCCTTGTCAAGATAGCGTCGTTGAAGTGGTAGATTGCAAACACTGCCCTAAGCAGGAAACCAAAACCTGATTTCTCAAAGGAGCAAGCATCCTCAGGAAAAAGACTACTGTCTTCTCTCATCCTGTAATCTGCAGAAAGGGAAATGTTGCTGATTTATCCACTGGTGATGAAGTAGGACTGGAAGAACAGATGCCAGACCAGCTAGATGCTTCCTGTGTATAGGGGCTTCAATTTCAGGACTGCATATGAAATAGAAAAAACACAAGTGCAACCCCTTCCTCTCTTCTCACAACACTATAAATGTACTTCATAATTTTAAAACCACTGAAAATTTTGGGATTTCTAGAGGGAATTTTATGACAGGACAGCCTCTGATAAAATAAACCAAACAACATTCACACAGATGGTGATTCAAGAGGGTTTTGCAAGGGACAAGGGTCCTAAGCTGAAACAAATGCTTTGTCTCCATGACAGTCAGACCCAGAAAAGGAATCTTTCACTTCTCTGGAGGCTAGAAGAGAAATAATCAGGGAGTAGAAGTACCTACAGAGGTTTCTGTGGTTGGGGCTGTTTGGGTTTACTGGCAGACAGAACCTGTTAGCATATTAATTCCACCTCTCATGTTTTGAACTATTTCTCTGCATTCTGTTCAGCAAATTGTTCATGGTATCACCCTTCCAGGCCCAGTGGAGAACGATGGAAAGTAAAGGAAGAGCCTTAATTATGATGTCTGGATTAAACTTTGCAGGAAGTGGCAAAATTAGCGACTGTTTTGCTTTTCAGACAGAGGGCAGAGATTGGCTAGCACTAGCCCAGATGAGCTTATCTGCAAGGCTATACTCAGGGACTTGGATGACCTGGGCAGAAGAACTCTGCTGAGCGCTGTTCTGAACAGGGATGTGTGCGATAAGGAAATAAGAAAGTGAGAGCTCAGGTGGAGAAGCAGTGACACATCCCAAAACAGACTGAAGAAAATGACCTACTCGATCCTGGATTTTGCCTGGGTACTCAGATCTGAAGGGCTAGCATTTTTATATTAGTATTTTCCTCCACATCCTTTCCTTCCCAGTTCAGAAGAACTGCTCCAGCACATGGAATTTTTGTTCTGTTATTTTTACAGTGTCCAAATCTCACTACATGTTGCCCTTGTTAACCCAAGACTTTCTAGAACTCAAAGCAATTCAGTTTTATTTAAAACATGAATTCTTCAACAAAGTATCTTATGTCCACCTCTTTGGAAAAAAAAAAAGTTTAACTTCACAAAAATGCAAGGATCCAGTCCTTCCCTGGTGTATCTGTGTTGGGTTCCCATCAACAGGTCTTGCTCTTGGATTTCCTTCAAACGAATAAAGAAGAGCATCTTAGAAAAGCAGTGGGAAGGAATTATGCCTTGTTATTCACTTGGATCTTTACTGAACCCTGAGTTGGGTCTGTTCGTTTTTTGAGAAACCTCACCTTTTACCACTGCAATGCTCTAGAACAAAATGAACAAAATCCCTGTTCTGCTTATCTGCTCTTTAAAGAAGTCCTCAACAACTGAATTCATCAGCTCCCTAAAGGTAAGTTTCATCCATGACAGTCAAGGTTATTTTCTGGGTTAGCATTTTTAGTTTCTGCCTACTCAGACAGCTAGATCTTTTCACTAAAAGGATGGAAATTGTAATCACAATCGTGACCAAATACACTGTGAAATATGTATCCACAAACTGAGCGGTTTTATCTTCCTGACCAGCATGTACCTTGAGATAGGCATCAGCTCAGATGAATTTCAACAAACGTGCTCCAGAGAGGACGGAACTAAAAGCTCTCTGAACAGTGATTTGGTGTGAGTAACAACCAGCACACAGAGCACTTAAGAAACGATTACAGTTTCCCAAAAAACACCAGCAAGAATTTGAAGGTTACACAAGTCTTCTCAATGGAAAACAGCAGCAGTCACAAATATCAACTGACTTTTTTTTTCAAAAAAATAGCAATCTGGAAGGTGCAGCTGGCAGGAGCCTCCCCTGGGGATGGGGAGCACCCACGAATGCCTGCTGAGTGGCAGCCTCCGGGGCCAGGCAAGTGGAGAGCTGCTGCTCTGCTCTAATGGGGGTGAAAGGGAGGCACTGGTGGGGGTTTGGAAAGAGGAGAGCAGGGTAACCTAATCCCAGAACTCCACTGTAACCCTGGGGGCTCCCACGACTTGATGTCGCCTGACAGGAGAGTTATCTGGGGAGCCCAGCCTGCAAGCTGCAGCTGTGTTTGATTGATTTAGAAACAGGGCCGTGCAGACCAGCACAATCTGCTACATGTGTTGGTGCCCTGTGTGTAACAACAGAATCTGTAGTCCCCTCTCCTCCTCCCAGGGGTTTAACTGCTCTGTTCAAGGTCCACTCTGGCACAGCCCAGCAATATGACCCTGGGTATGACTGCTGTGAAAACAGCTCAGCTGTGGGAAAGCGCTGTCGAGAAGCTGAGAAGGCTTGCCTCAGGAGCTGTGTTTGGGCTTAGACCTCTCCTCTTGGCCCTTGCTGGGCTATGCTACATGGATGGCAGTGCATGGCCATGTGCCATGTCAGCCCTCACTCATGGACTTCCCTGCCTGACCCTGGAGCTGCCTCCTCACCATGGACACGTCTGGTGGTTGCTGATGGTTGGCTGACCCTGGTTATCCTCACTTCACTCATTGTATGGATTCTGCTGTTCCAGGTTCCAGATCTACTATGTCAGCAAGAGAACATTCAGTTTGCAAGGTATTTTGAAATCTTTAAAAATAAATTGTGTTTGACAACCGTATAAATGGAATTAGCAATGTGGCAAACTGCACTATGTCTTCATGGACCGCTCTGATGAGCAAAGGAACATGGGCTTTAAGAGGGAGAGGCATCATTTCTGCTTCCAAACATTTTACTCAAACATCAGAGTGCTTGTGTATCCAGAGATGGTAAATTCTGAAGGCCTTTTATGTGTTCAGAAAATTTTACCTAGCAAAAATCCTCAAGATTTCTACAAGTTACCGCAAAATAGTTTCACAGTACCTGGATATTGCACCAAAGATACTTACCTTTACATGAACTCTGAAAAGGTCATGACAAAGATTATGATTTATATAAATGTGTATCCATTCCATGTGTCTAACACTTACTTGGTCCAGGACTTCAAAATTATGTTCAGATTTAAAATAACAGGTGCTTATTATCTAAAACACTTACTGATTTTGTTTGTTGTCTTCCAGATAATTCTAATTATTTTTAAAAATTCAAGCATGTCTGTGTATACAGTTTTTATATAAAATTACCTAAGTCATGAATTGTATGTAATTAAATTATCTCAGCCCAGCAGCAGAAAGTTATTTGGCTATGGCCATGGCTATGCTATATGTATGGGTGCATCTGGTCACGTGCCATGTCAACCCTCACGCATGGACTTCCCTGCCTGACCCTGGAGTTGCTGAAATTATGGTTGAAATTTTAAAGGTTGTAATAAAGTATTAGGGTGATCTTTTCCTTTCTAATATTAGATCAAATTATATACCTCAAAAGCAGCAAGTAATTAAACTGTGGCTTCCTTTATTAGATAACTTACTTTAAGGCGGTCAACAAATCACTAGCTCTGTGGAAAAAAAAAAAAAAAAAAAAAAAAAAACAAACCAAACTGCCTTTTAGCTTCTTAGCTGTCAGCTTGACTAGAAAAACAAATCCTGTTCAAAAACCTTTCTGGGAAAGATAACTACCATTGAATTACTTGTCTGTAGCTGAAAAGCTAATCTCCTTTACTCCTACACACAGATCTGCACTACAGTCAATCTGGGACACACCCAAAAGCATTTGTCAGTGCACTTCTCCCTCCACGGCCCTTAGGGTTGCGTGGCTGTCCTCAGGTGGGCTCCTGTCTGACTAGCAGGCTCCTTGTTTCACTGGCTTGATCTCTGTAGTCATCAGCATCTTTGAACAGCAGCTCAGTGATGCTATGGCTGATGTCACTCAGCCTGCTTCCATCATTCTTTGCTCTGTATACGCATTAGGCATGAAATCAAACACATTTGTTTGCACAAGCAACTTCATCACCTGTCCTAGATTTCTGGGAAGTAGAGATTTTCCTGTCCAATTCTCTTGCAGCTTCCTTGTTCCCAAAGAGTCTGTTCCAGGTTTTCTTCACTGAATTTTTCTGCTTCTGTATCTTTTTTTTTTCAATCCAGAACATTGCTGTCATCTCGAATTTATCTCGCTAAATACTTTTGTTTTCAATTCTAAGACTCCCACCCACCACCATTTACAGGTAGAAAAGATGAATTCAGATGAGTAATAAACATACACCACGTGTACCTTCCGAGCTCTTTAGTGTTTGAAGAAATGTTTATTTGCCACAAAGACTGACACAATATACAGAAAACTCATCAGTTACATTTGAATTGTTAATAAAATCAACTGTTAAATGCAGATCTTTCACACAAAGAAAGCTGGATAGATTAAAACGTCCCCTTTAATCACTATTCAGCTTTAAAATGTCTCTGTATGGAAGTGACAGAAATTAGCTGTATTCAGTAAAAGCAGTAGGGAAGGGTTAAACAAAGAAACCTCTTGTTCACTTTGGCCTCTCATTGCCTAACTAGAGCTTATGCTACCTACCACTACTCAGGTTCTCAGGTCAAGGGATAAAGTAGGCAATCATGTAAATGACTGCAGTACAGATCTTTTCTCCCATCTGCCTGCAAACAGAGAAAAAGAGAAATCAAGTTAAAAGCAATCACTGTTATTTCAGCCAGCTAATTTATCTGGAACTTCTCACATCTCACCATGGTTTCAGTGATCTTACCTACTTCAAATATAGTCTCCGGAAAAAAGCAGGGAGTGAAATAAGTTCCAAGGACTGTCAATGAGCACAGGAAGTTGCATTGTCCTTTCATAAGTGAGCCTTGATGAAGATGTTAGTTTGTCAGTAGCATGACATTCCAAGGGAAAAATAAAGCTACAAGGCTTTTAAAACACTTTCTGCAGCTCAACAAAGAAACCCATAAATGCCTATCATTACCCTACACCATCTTGCAACAGAAATAGATTCAAATTGTTTTGATATAAAAAGATACAAATAATTAAAAGGAGAAAAGAACAGTTATAAGCAGGGAAGCGCAAAGTTGCAGCATTTACAACAGAAATGTACGCATTAATAAATTGGCGCATTTGGGGTTTTTATGGTCACATATGTGACATTCCAAGGTCCCTGTTCAGACTTTGGTCTCATAGACTTAGATGTTGCTTAGCTAAAGAGCAAACAGACTCACAGTCTGGAGAAGACAGAAAAGGGCAAGAGAGAATTGAAGGCTTGGGGAGGCAACGCTCCTTATCAACAGTCAGCAGCAGCTCATGAGCAAAGCTGGGCCAAGCACCCTTCACTTGCGTGCTCTCAACAACCCACCACAGCAGATGCAGATCCAAAACTGGTCAAAGATTTCAACCCAATGGTAAAAGTTTTGCAGTAGACTGTGGCCAAGAGTGAAGATAGGACACTGGAAAGCTGAGCTCAGTTAATCATTAGCAGTTTTGCAGTCAGCAAGGTTTTCTCTTAAATGTGGTATTTCCCTCACGAAGCAAAGACTCTCAATGGTTATGTTCACAAGAAGAGCTGGATTTAGCATTCTCTACACACTGATGAAGTTGGATCTCATCACTTTTCACTGCAGCCACTATTTCCCTCGAAAAACGTTGAATAAGAGTGAGACAAAGAGGAAATCATCAGTTTGCCCAGGCATCCCTGAGGACAGACTTTATAAACTTGCCTAACTTGCAAAGAGGATCTGACCCTGCACACGGAGGCCCACAGACAGATTCTTGGATCTGGATCAGCCACAGCAAAGAAATTTGTGAAAGCAAACTTTTGTGATCCATTTCTGCAACACGGTTATTGCTGTTATGCCTAGCCCTTTTTAAGCCAATACAAATGGTTTAGAGGTCTGCTGTCATAAGTTTTTACGGCAAGTTAAAAATAATCCTACACATGTTTGTGATTAAGGCACCATCCTTTGGCTATATAGCAGATTATCTGCCTGCTCTGTAAGGGTACAATCTACTATTTGAGCTTCCCCTTAGACTCATTTCTACACTGACATGTACAAGAAACAGTCAAGCAATGATGATGAAATAAAGAAACCATTAAAATATTTTTCAAAGAGACACCCTTGAAAATATATTCTATCCCTGTCCCTTATCTGTGGCCTGCTGAATTAGGAAAGCAAATTATTTGGGGTAGATACTGCCCATACAGTACCTAGCATGCTGCTGGTGTTACTGAAACAGAAGAAATGAATCAGCCAGGTTGGGTTTTACAACACTGCCTCATGTCAAACCTCACCAGGTCTGCAGGGTGCAACCCAACAGGTTGGTCACGAGTCAGCTGAATTTATGAAATGCATTAAGAATTTCAGGACTTGACTTCACAGGACAGAAGATGATGTGCTATCGTTACCAGTTCAGTGGCATCAAGGTTAGCTTAATATGTGGGCCACATAATCAGGGCAGCATTCACAGGAACACCAAATTCATCACATTTTCAAATGGCCTGGGAAATGGGAGAGTATTCCAATTACATTTCCTATATCAGTATTCAGCCAAACAGAATGATCTGAACTGCTAAGGATTGTTAGAATCCTGTACATCCTTTAAAGCCTTCCATTTGATCTATTTATCAAGCACATGAGTAATAACAAATTAAGAAAACAGAAGAATTCCTAAAACCAAACATAGTCACTCATGCACCAATGGGTAGCTGTCACTTTGGAGCTCCTTAGAGCCACCCTCAGTGCATCTATTATGTCAGCAAACTCATGATAGTATTTTTATCTGGAATATAACAGATATTAATGTAAACAGGAAAGCACCGACTGAAACCAAAAATACTATCTAAACAAGTTAGAGTAATAAGGACTGAATTAATTACAGAAAAACGCAGGCCAAACATACTAATAATATGGATATGACCTTGTGACACATCCACAGCCACAAAGGATATAGGATAAAGCATCCCTATTTACAGTTAATCTGACTACATTACCATCTATGTTATGATATGGAAAAACTTCCAAAAATGGCTAAAGGCTGTAGCTCTTAGTCATATAATTACAGGTAACGTTACTCTGTCTCTGTGATCAAGGAAATTAATTTTCAGTGAGGAAAGTATGCACATTACAATTTTTTTTTCCTTCAGAAGTTGACAGTAATGAGATTTTAGAGAGACAAAATATGGGTTATAGCAAGCTTCCATTATTATCCTCATATAGAAAAAGGCAATGCAATATACCACACTAACACCCTGAGAAATACTTTGAATTCTTACAGAGGCCAGGAAGGACAGATATTAAATTTGGGAAAAGTGTATGGGAATACATGATCTTTAATAAGGACTCGTTCACTTATTAATGAGTACTGGTACTAAAGGGCTTCCTGTACGTTACAAGGCAGGAGGGAAAAGGATCCAAACACAATTAAAGAACAACCATTGACAAAAAGCCTTTGGCCTTTTTCATTTATTTATTTGGCTTATTTATTCCCTCCATAAGGGGCAAACACAACAATAGCCTTAAGACCTGGTTCTGTTGAGCTGCACAGCAGGAAAGTGCATGCAAGAAAATTTCTCCTCCCTTCCCAACTTACCGGTGAATGACAGGCAGGATTTCTCCCTGCCTGCAATGCAGGGGCAGGAGCGCAGCTGGAGGTAGCATGGCCGGGGAGCAGAGATCTGCGCAGGACCCTGCCCCAGCATGCTGGGCTCAGCTGCCTCAGCAGCATAGCAAATGCAGCGGCTCAGCAAACAACATCTCAGGGACTCCTGTGCGCTGCCACGAGTGACTGTTCTGCAGGCGAAGGGGGAAGCAACAGTTTACACTGGCTTTTAGAACTGCAGGATGGTCTTGTGTGTGTGCTGTTACCCTGGAGAGGGAATGGCTTTTCTGCAAAACCTAAAAGACGCCCACTCCTCATCGTGATGCAACCAAAACCTTTCTGAAGTTTTCCATAAAAGGGAGTGACATCCTGGGACAGCCAACAGGGTTACTGTCAGGGCATCCTCCTGGGCAGGGGAGAATTTCTAAGATTCAGGTACCTAGGCTTTCCGATTCAAGGGAAAGATTGATGGTGGGTGTTCAGCATCTCAGACAACAGGCTACTCTGGAGTGTTCCCCTTGGTAATTCCTGCCCTAGATGGGAGATGCCTTTGCCACTACCTTCAGTTTTGCTGGAACTTGCACAATGCTCCATGTGGCTTTGATTATTGCAATCAGTGCTGTCTAATAAAAAATCTTTTGCTAAAATTTCTAATCAGCTATATGGATTATCTTGGAATTACACCATGAGGTTAGCTCAGAAAACAACCAATTCTTCCCAGGATGTTTCCTTTGATGGATTTGGAAATGCCTTTGCATGCATTACTTCTGAACCAATGATGTTACTAAATCCTATAAACAGACACTGGAAATGTCTCCTTATTGTTGTTCATCATTGGATAAAGCAATTGCAAACCTTTTACAATGTGAACTGATAGTGGCCAAAGCCAGAATGTGAGTGATTCATGTAAATCGACAGCTCCCAGCCATATCATTATGGATTAGAAAAGTGAGACACAGCATTACTAGCACACATTTGGGAAATGCAGAAAAGCTGAAAAGCTTCACCTTACAGAGTCTTTCACCAAATAGCAAGACAGATGCCCTAACAACTTTTTACTCAGGCGGATAGGACACTACAGAGCACCATTAATGGGAAAGTCTGTAGGACTGCGTAACACTCGCCTATTTATAAGTTCAGAGGAATGCAGCATGCATTATTTATTTAGTTGTGCTACATGGTAATTAGCAATTCTGGAGACTGGAGAGCACAGTCAGTTAAGAGGTTAGATGTGCTCTGTCAGGACACTGCTAACCCCCAGTGATCTGCCCTGAGATGTCAGTGCCATTTGCAAGTGCTCTGTTATCTACTGCAGCGAAGTGGAGTACCCATAAGCCTCTTTGTTTTTTTCAATAAAGTCTTCTTTTTCTTTAAAAAGACTTCTAAAATTTAACAGGAAGAAAATAATATGCATGTCCTAACATAAATATTCTGGGGCCTTTTTTGCATGGTCTTTCATCACTTTAAGGATTTGCAGGAAATGTATATATTGGAAACAGAGTCAGGAAGAACAATCAACTTCTGGTTTGGAAATCAGCTCTTCCTTAAAAGCCAGCATTTTATGCACCACTTTTAAATGCTGCTAACTGCAGAAAAACTCTTACTCACTGAACAGTAAGATATTTTTATAAAATACCGCAATTAATGTTGGACTCATTCCTTGGCATCTCAGCTGGACAGACCTGACAGCCAGGTAACTCACTGACCATGTCGGACAGAGGAATGAGGACATGGATCATCACCTGAAAGCAGGGTGAATCAGATACGTGGGCAGGATGAGTGAGTGGCTTGGTACCAAGATGACGACTGGAGAATTTTGGCAGCTGAATAGGGTGTAGAAAAAGGCTGCGTTTAAAGGGTATGTTGAACTTTAAGAGGAGAAAACTTTGTTATGGTTGATATGGCAGAGCAGGAGCTCCCAGCATTCTTCCATCTATGAAAACTTTGGTTTGCATTCCCCCTCCCTACTGGGAAGCACACATCAGTGGAAAAAACTGTCCCAAGTATAGCAGTTAAAGTATGTTCATACTGCAAACAACAGTCAGTTGTTGAGATACTTACCCTAGACAGTTATCACACATAGTGACTGGACTACACTGACTTGTGCAGTCTGATCTTTGCTGCTTCTTGTCAAGAGGAATATACTGGTCTCAGCAGCCAAGCCAAGGCAGGCGTCTTGACCCCATGCTTCAGGCTTGAGTGCAGCCCTGCCCCTGAAGGGCTGCCAAGTCATGTTCCCCTGAGAAGAAGGCATGGAGAAGAGCAGAAACGGGAAACAGACCTCTGACTTTGCAGACAGTCCAGCTGCTGTTGGCTCATTCGTCCTACAAAGTGAGAGGGCAGAAGCCACAGGTAGGTTCTGAGGTCCATGAGCTTTGGGTTTTCTGGTCAGAACTCAGCAGGTGCTGCACCACAGAGTATCTCTTTCCTAACACATCTCATCTGTTGACTAACTTCAAAGCTTATAAAAATAATCTTAAGCTGACAAGCTACTTATATAGCTTCCTTCTTCACCTCCAGGTCTTACAGATAGGAATTCCAGCTCATCTCACTGTAAGCACACCCCGCCTCTGTCTTCTCACAGTCCTTGCTTCCAGGCTGTTGTGCAGGGTGTCTTTGTTCCCTTACACCCTCTCAGCTACATGGCAGCAAAGTGAACGAGATTCATCCTGCCCATACTTAATCCTCCAGTGTTTCTGAATGAGTCCTTCCTTACAGCCCCTTGCCTACACAAAGCCTTTGGTAGGAATGGAAAAACCATACACTCACGGTGTTCTGCAATCCGGGTCTGAACTAGAAAGAAACTGGAAATTAAATAGTAACTGCAGTAGAAGTAGTATGATTAAAAGTTTGGAAATATGAGTTGGTTAGAAATCTGATAGACTGGCAGGAGAATCCATTTATCTTTTTTTTTTTTTTTTGCTTTACTTCAAACCTTAATTAATTCTGGGAAGCCCTGTGGGCCACATTAACCAGAAGGTCAGACTAAGTGTTCAGTGGTCCCGTTTGTCCTTACAGTCTGTGAAAATCAACAAAGATGGAATTTCCAGATGAAGGAAAAGAAAAGGCACTTCACTCTCTGGACCAGAGTCTAGCACACAGACCAGCTTCAAGACCAGTGCCCAATGTCTCAGTCACAAAAAAGGCATTTCTCCCTTCTCACTGCAATCTTGCACTATTCTCCAGGCTCTAACACCAAGCTAAGGTAAGGTCCTTCTGGCACTGCAGATAGATAGTGTGCTGCTTTTTTAGCCCCTGTGCATCAGACTTCTACAGACCACAACACACAGGGGTCATTTGAGAAATTTCACAGTAACAGGCTTTTCATTACGTAGTTTTACTGTAAGATTATCATCAGCTGCACCACAGCACTGTGACCTTAAACAAACCTGTATTCACCTCCATTTACAAGTCATGGAACGAAAGTGATTGAAAAGGTCATTCAATACTAAAGAATATCTCATTGAAAATACAGCACTGAATTTTTTGTTAATCTAGGCCGTATTTTCATGTCAGGTCACTGGCTGTGTTCTAGCTAATACAGTGTCAATCTTCCCAGGTTCAAGCAGTTATAACTCTGCATGAAGCTCCATTTAGAGGAATGTTTGGCAGTCATAGCAGGGGCAATCTGGTTATTAAGAGACTAAAGCTATAGGCTATGGACCTGGACATGTCACATCTTTCCCAAGCAACCTTGACCCGGTGTCAGAAAACCAGCATTTTCAGACTTAGACTCTTGAGCCTAAACTGTTGGTGTAAGTTTCTCTGAACCTCAATTTTCTCCTCATTAAGTAGCAGCAGAGCTGCCCTTCTGCTGGGGTTAAGAGGCTCAGCTCATGGATGTTTGCAATGTGTTCCGACACTCTCTGATCAGAGAGCAAAGCAGGGGTGAGAAACCCTTTTCTTCCTGAGGCCCAAACAGGCTTTTAGCAGGTTACATATCAACATCTTGTTCTCCAAGAATAATTCTCAAGGAAACCCAACCAATGCGGTGTGATCTACAAAAAATGAAGCTATGGGTTATATCCAAACACATCGCAACTACAAAGTAGCATGACATGATTTACTAAGCATTTTTAGAAATGTTAACTATCACTTTTCTACAGCAGACCTAAGTAGTAAGTAATCCACATACCTGACTTAAAGAAGGAGAAACAGTATGATATGCTCAAAGCCACACAAAGTATCAAAATTGCAATTCTAAACAAGGAAATCCTGACTTTTACCTCACTGTTTGATCTGAGAGTAGGTTGCCTTCCACTTAGAGCTGACACTCCCCATGCAAGCGATTTTTATTCCTACTCAAATTGCTTTAGCTATTTTTAGGTCAGATGAGTAGAATAAATATCATTAAGGATTTTTAAGGCATTTTTTAGAATTGCTTCCTAACTAAAAAAAGAGATCCTTTTCACAAAAATATATTCTCCAGTCATCCATCTGCAAAGGCACTCAGACCTTTTGATATTGTAACAATCAAATAACGAAAAAAATACTGAGTTAACCAGGTTAGGAAAGCTGACACTGTACATTTATGGCACATATTCAGTACAAAAACTTTTAGCGGGCATGAGTACAGTGGAGCAGAGATGGACTGAATGCAGAGCCAAGCTGTGCTAGAGTGCTTCCCTTTCTGCCTTGCCTGTTCTGAACATTGAACTTTTTGGGACACAGTGGTCTCTTTGTACTTCCTTCTGGACAGGGCTCAGCACAACAGGGCTCAGATCCCAGCCGGACACCTTCTGTGCTGCATACAATGGGTATCCCACAAAAGCAACAGTACTGCTGCGTTCACACAGTACCATGCTCTATGTATTTACCCTGAGATCACCTAGGGACTACTCCACCATGCAACCCACAACATCACAGACCTGCTTTTCCTCCGTGCACATGTTCCTACTGCCATCTCTGCACATTTCATACCATCTGTATTTTTCCTTCATCCAGGTTATCTCAACAACCTCCCCATTACCCCATTACCCATTACACACACAAGTCTATGAGGCCGGAGGGATTCCACCCAAGGGCACTGAGGGAGCTGGTGGAAGTGCTCACCAAGCCACTTTCTATCCTTTATCAGCAGTCCTGGCTAACCGGGGAGGCCCCAGTTGACTGGAGGCTTGCCAATGTGACACCCATCTACAAGAAGGGCTGGAAGGAGGAGCCAGGGAACTACACGCCTGTCAGCCTGACCTCAGTGCCGGGGAAGGTTATGGAGCGGTTCATCTTGAGTGAGCTCACCAGGCATGTGCAGGACAACCAGGGGATCAGGCCCAGCCAGCATGGCTTCATGAAAGGCAGGTCCTGCCTGACCAACCTGATCCCTTTCTATGACCAGGTCACCTGCCTAGTGGATGAGAGAAAGGCTGTGGATGTTGTCTACCTGGACTTTAGTAAAGCCTTTGACACTGTCTCCCACAGCATTCTCCCAGAGAAACTGGCTGCTCATGGCTTGGATGAGCATACTCTTTGCCGGTTAAAAAACTGGCTGGATGGCCAGGCCCAGAGAGTTGTGGCAAACAGAGCTAAATCCAGTTGGTGGCTGGTCACAAGCGGTGTTCCCCAGGGCTCAGTGTTGGGGCCAGTCTTGTTTAATATCTTTATCAATGATCTGGATGAGGGGATCGAGTGCACCATCAGTAAGTTTGCAGATGACGCCACATCGGGTGGGAGTGTCGATCTGCTGGAGGGTAGGAAGGCTCTACAGAGGGATCTGGACAGGCTGGATCGATGGGCCGAGGTTAACTGTATGAAGTTCAACAAGGCCAAGTGCAGGGTCCTGCACTTGGGTCACAACAACCCCATGCAATGCTACAGGCTTGGGGAAGAGTGGCTGGAAAGCTGCCCAGCAGAAAAGGACCTGGGGGTGCTGGTTAACAGCTGGCAAAATATGACCCAGCAGTGTGTCCAGGTGGCCAAGAAGGCCAACAGCATCCTGGCTTGTATCAGGAATAGTGTGGCCAGCAGGAGTAGGGAAGTGATCGTGCCCCTGTACTCAGCATTGGTGAGGCCGCACCTTGAATGCTGTGTTCAGTTTTGGGCCTGTCACTACAAGAAGGACATTGAGGTGCTGGAGAGTGTCCAGAGAAGGGCAACGAGGCTGGTGAAGGGTCTGGAGAACAAGTCTTATGAGGAGTGGCTGAGGGAACTGGGGTTGTTTCATCTGGAGAAGAGGAGGCTGAGGGGAGACCTTATTACTCTCTACAACTACCTGAAAGGAGGCTGTAGCGAGGTGGGGGTCGGCCTCTTCTCCAAAGTAACTTGTGATAGGACGAGAGGAAATGGCCTCAAGTTGCACCAGGGAAGGTTTAGATTGGATATTAGGAAAAATTTCTTCACCAAAAGGGTTGTCAAGCTTTGGAACAGGCTGCCCAGGGAAGTGGTGGATTCACCATCCCTGCAGGTATTTAGAAGACATGTAGATGTGGTGCTTAGGGATATTGTTTAGTGGTGGACTTGGCAGAGCTAGGTTAATGGTTGGACTCAATAATCTTAAAGGTCCTTTCCAACCTTCATGATTCTATGATTCTGTGATTTTGTAATTGAGAGTTTGCCAGAATAACATCCTCTTCTGTTTGGCTGACTGAGAAATAAAATTCAGAACATTACTGGCCTGCCGTACCAGGATGGCACGGCACATGTAAGCCTATGACTGAAAGCTTCCCTGACTTCCACCATCACCAAAGGGGTACCCCTCCCCTCAGGAAACATTTTTTATCCTGACAGGCAGTAAATTCCTGTAACTGGTGCTGAATTCAGTAAGACCTACCCTCTTGGGCGTTTGCCATAAATTCTCTTGACCAACTGGCAGAACAGAGTCAAAAGTGTCGGAGTCGGGGCGGCGGTCCGGAGTTACTGATGACAATCTCAATATGAGTACAAGCATCAGCCTCACTTTATTAACTGTCGTTACAGAATATATAGAGCTACAAACGATCACGCGCTTAAACAAACAATCTGATTGGTGGTGAGCTCCTGTTCACGCGCCCCTTAGGACATTCCGATTCGTTCGACGTTGCCGACCACGCGCCTCGGACCGCCCAGACCCGCCCCTCAAGTTCCTGCTCGCCAGCCCGCCAAAACCCAGAGTCTCCTCCCCCCTGCCCTCAAGGTTGACTCAAGGACGGCGGGCGCTCAATACTCCCTGAGACAGCTTGGGTTGCTCATACATACGTCGTGGCCTCTGTTAGCTAGCCACTCCTCCACAATTCCCTTCTCTTCTTCTTGAGCAAGCCAAGCGTGGGTCAAAAGATGGTTTACAAGTGATTTTACACATCCAAAAATACAGCTTAACACAAGCAAAATTAATACTCCAACTAAGATTAACATGAAAAGAGCTTTTACAACATCCATTAACCATCCCGTTACGCCTAAGCCTTTTAGCCATGCATCAAGCCCCGATTCAGTTATGGTGATCTTATTGAAGTTGTCTTGTAACCGTTTTAGTTTTTCATGTATGGAACTGGAGTGATCAGAGAGGTTAAAACAACACATTCCCTCAAAGTCCTCACATCCATGTCCGTGTGCCAGAAGCAGAAAGTCAATGGCAGCGCGGTCTTGTAAAACCGCGTGTCGGACACTGTCTAAATCGGTCAGGAGACCAGATATCATTTCTGATGTTAAATTAAATTGTTTTTCTGCCCAACAGGCTAGATTCTTTATATTTTGTGCATTTCGCTTAGAAGCTAGTTGAGGAAATAATAGCGAAACTAGGGCCTGAGTACCTGTGCCCCATATTTTAACTTCACCCTGACAGTTTTCACCAAACCACAATACAGACCTTTTTTGTCGTTTCGAAAAGGTTCTGTTTAGGTGCCCGATAAGGTCTCTGGCGCTTGGGGTAAACATAGTGAGCTTTCCTATATAACAAGGTCCACCCACTGGATTCAGGGGAATGCCGGGCCAGGCACGTTCCCCACAAATTAGAAACAAACCAGGGGGAAGTAAGTGGCCTCCACTTGTATTGACCAATTCATGACAAGTGAGATCGTCTTTTTGCCAGACTTGGTCGTATCCACTGACGTTTTGCCACAGAATTAACTTCGCGTTATGCGGGTCATTATACCCTGGCTCCCCAAAGGAAATAACTCCAGATCCATTAAAAGGAAGTGTCCTATTGTCACTCCAAGTAACCTCAGCAAACCATGGTTGAACGCTAGCCATTAGATCTATTTCTTGCAAGGGAATTGGGGAGGTATGGTTTAGACCTTTTATAAACCCCTTTTGAATGGCTGAATTGTTACACACAGGTCGTGTATTTGATTCCCCGGACTGAGTGTAGGGACCGGTGTATTCTATGGTTCCGTTCCACCAATTCGCATACTCGTTAATTACATCCTCTATTACAACGGGTATCCCAATCAGACACGTCTGAAAAGGGTTTTCTGGCTGACTCATGGATAAGCAAAACGCACTTTGCCCTGAGTAATTTGCCCATGCAACCCACATATTCTCTCTAGGGTCAATTCTATGCATTCCTTCGCTTAAAGTAATTAACATAATAGTCAAGAATGTGAGTGTCATCACTTCTTTTGTTTTGCTTTCCAGGCAAACCTCTTTTGACATTTTCTCTTAGTTTGTTCCCACTGTTCAG
Source organism: Morus bassanus (assembly GCA_031468815.1). Lineage (NCBI taxonomy): Eukaryota > Metazoa > Chordata > Aves > Suliformes > Sulidae > Morus > Morus bassanus. Next base: position 70,586,728 of record CM062571.1, read on the forward strand.
GGGCTACTTTCCAGTTTATAGGGACTAAACAGTCTCTTTGGCACTCTATTTTTAGTACTGTTGGGTTGTTGAATTGTTCCCTTAACACAAGTCGTCGCCACGCTATTCCCCAAAGTACTTCTAACTCGGAGTCAGGGGCTACGTGGCCAGTGACCCGTAAAAGTCTTACCGTCTGCCCCTGTTGTCTAACGCACAGTTCATACCACTTACATACACAGATGGATGAATTTATCCAAGAACGTTGATCACAACCTTGACATTCAACAAAAACCCAGGGATGACATTGCTTACAATCTGGACACTCTGTGTTCACGCCGGTTGATTCCGACATCACCTTCCCAGCGCTGGTCTCACTGCACGACTAGGTACCCATATTGGTCCCTCACCTGTGGAGACACACATATATCCTCTCCCATTAAATATGACCGACACAGGTCCCTTCCATTCCCCGGTACGCGGGTCACGATAATTTACTCTTAGCCTTGGCAGAGTTGTGTGATCGCTCAGTGCAAGTTGACGGTTGTGAATAACTATTGCGGGCTCTCCCCTATCTCCCATAATACTGAGATAATTTAAAGTAAACAAAACCTTCAACAATCTCATTTGGGGATCTTTTTCCACATCCTTTTGTTTTGCCAGATAATCTTTGATCACCTGATGGGCTCTTTCTATAACCCCTTGTCCTGTAGGAGAATATGGGATTCCAGTTACGTGTTTAATACCCCACATTTGCATAAATTTTCGAACTTTCTCACTAGTATATGAAGGGCCATTATCCGTCTTTACTTGTTCAGGTACACCCATAACAGCAAAACAGGCCAAAAGATGCTTACACACATGTTGAGCTTTCTCCCCAGGCAGTGCCATGGCCCAGAGACATTTAGAGAAAGTATCAATTGACACGTGGACATATTTAAGCTTCCCAAATTCGGGCACATGTGTAACATCCATTTGCCAGACTTCTAGGGCCTTGAGGCCCCGGGGATTTACCCCCATGCCAATCCCCGGCCCTTGTCCTCCACATCGCGGGCATGCCTGTACAATAGAAAGCGCTTCAGCTTCGGAGATTTCATACTGGCACCTTAAACTCCTCACATTCGTATGGAATGTCTCATGTCCCTGCCGAGCCTGAGCAAATTTATCCAACGGAGGCAAAGGACAGGCAGCGCTCACCAGGGAATCAGCTAACTGATTTCCTTTTCCTAACCCTACTTCTAACTTGTGACTCCTTATGTGAATGATACAACACAGTTCGGTTCGCTGCGTCAACAGACCCCGAATCGCTAAGAACAGCTTTCCTAATTGTGGATTCTGTATCTCTTTTACCAGCGCGTCTTGTAGTCTTGGCACTAATCCTGCTACATATAATGAGTCTGTGACCACATTTAACGGCACCATTAGCCAATTCGACAGCGCCCAGGCTACTGCTTTTAGTTCGAGTGTCTGTAAACTGTCTTCTGTTTCGCATTGTACAAAATGCTTGTTCCAGCACGTTCCCTCCTGCCAGACGCACACCGCACGCTTATTTTTCTTTCCCGCATCTGTATAGACTGTTATTCCGTTCGCAATAGGCTTTTCTACCACCTTAGGCCGTTCCATCCAGGTGTTGTTTTTTAGTACCTGCAGTAATCGGCCTGCTGGTTTCCTGGAATGCACCGTCCCTTCATAACCTAGCAATGCTTCCTGCAATGCTATGACATGGCGCAACCACCATTCCAGGTCCGCTGCAGTGACAGGTATGCTTATATCATGTGGTTCACGTCCCGTTATCTCCATTATTCTCGTTCTCCCCTTTTGAATTAACTCAGCCACTGCTTCTGGTCGTGTTAGTACGCTTTTTCGTGGCTGTATTTTTGAAAAGACCCATTCTAATATGATAGACTCTGGTGCCTTATTTGTTGCCTTTTTATTTTTCTGTTCCCTGCTTTCCTCTTTGCTGTGCTTGTCAGTGGCATTGCTAGATAAGGAAGGGGAATCTTCCCCCATTTCTTTTTGCCATTGACAAATCACAGCGAAAGGGGAATCAGTGGCATTGCAAATTAGCAATGACACTGGCATTTCTAAAATACGCCGACTAGTCCAAGCCCTTGTTAGCTTGTCGCATATTTTAGAGATGGCTTGGAGCTGTTCTGGCCCTATATCGACGCGGTTTTCAGGGTGGGTACCCCGTAAACTACGTACTAGCGGTTGAAGGTCCGTATTTGTAATTCCAACGCAATTTCTAATCCATTGAATCTCTCCAAGAAGGGTCTGCAAATCTTTCAGATTCGCCAGTTCAGTAGTTAGTTGTATTTTTTGGGGCCGAATTTTTGCTTGATCAATAATCCACCCAAGATATTTCCAAGGTGCGGCCCTTTGAATTTTTTCAGGGGCAATTTGTAAACCTTTAATGCCCAGTACCTTAGACAATTCTTCGATATGGGCCTCGGACCATGGGGCTTGCTGTGCACAGAGAATATCATCCATGTAATGATAAATTATCGTTTTTGGCCACGCCAATCTTATTGGCTGTAGAGCCCAGGCAACAAATAACTGGCACAAAGTGGGAGAGTTTTTCATGCCTTGCGGCAAGACAACCCATTCATATCTCTTAGCTGGCTCCGCCTTATTGATAGCGGGCACTGAAAATGCAAATCGGCAGCAATCTTGCTCATGCAAAGGGATGGTGAAAAAACAATCTTTTAAATCTACTATAAGGATATGCCACCCCTGTGGTATCATATTTGGTGATGGGATACCTGGTTGCAGAGCTCCCGCCCTTTCTACTCGGGATAGCATTTCATCCACCCCCGCACCCTTAGGTAAGCTTGCCAAGATACTTTTAGTGGCCTTACTGGCATTATCAAAGGCCAAAATCCGTAACATTTGCTGTTTACTCTCGTCCCCCAGATCTGGGTGATTCATTACTGCATCCCAAAGCCTATCAACAAAATGATTGTATTTTTCTGTTGCTCCTTGAGTTAGAGTGCTAAAAGAAGGGGCTGACGACCCTGGCAGGCTTAAAAAGGCTTCTAAAGGAATTTTTGCAGAGAGCTGCAATATATTGGTTGGAAAGGTCGTTTGAACATGGTGATCAGCAAATTGACCTCCTCCCACCAACATCTCAACCGTTATCCCATAGAGAGGGTCTCCCAATTGTTGGTGTTGGGCAACGGCGGCAGCCGCTCGTTGAGACCAAGAGGATCCCCACAACAAAAATTGGGTAGGAGTTAACAATAATCGCATTAACGCTTGGCAGTCATAAGGACAGAGTACGTCTGCATTGAAAAGCCAAATTACAATTTGCCGTGCGGCTTTGGATTTTACCCCATACTGAGAAATAGTATTTTTTGCCTGCTGTAAAACTTTCCAATCATGGGGTTCCCATTTTTGCCCTCCCTGTGTTGGTACAACGGGGCAAGCCAACGGACCAAGACCCAAGGCCACCTCCCACTGCCCATCTAAGAGGGCGTCTCTAACAATACCACTCCAACGGCCAGGTCGAGTCACCGCTGGAGGCCCAGAAAGACAGGGGAGGGTACAGTCCTCCGTCCCAGCTCGCTTCTTAACCGGAGTCTCTTGCTGAAGCGTCGTCGTCAAATTCTTTAGCTCTCGAACCACCTCCTTGAGGAGTTTTTTCGTCTCTCCGGTAGATCTCTTCTCTGCCTCTCCAGCTGGGGGTGTTGACGACGCAGAGGAGGTGTCGGATGGCAGTAGGGGAGGGTAGAGAGGCGGTGCGAAGGGCGCCGCTTTTTCTTCCTCTGGCTTTACCGGCGGAGAACAGGGAGGCGCTGACCGGCAGCCCTCCTCCTTTTCACCCGCCCGAGTCATTTCCGCCCTTACCACTTCTGCCCCTCCCTGCAAGGGAGCCGGAGCTGGAACATTCGGGGGAGAGACCCCGCCAGCTTCCCTTGAAAAAGTCTCTCCTTCCACTCTTCCCCTCAGTTCGATGGCATCTTTACAGGGGGTCACCACCACCCCTCGACAAGTGAGAGGAGGGGGTCCAAACAACCGAGCAACTAACCCATGCTTCGGTTCCGCACTCTTCGTTTTTTCCGGCGTAGGCGCGAGCATCTGCGCAGCTGCGCACACGACCTCTCTTTCTGCTTTCATAGCTTTTAGCGTCTCTAGAACATCTTTCCAGAGCTCACGCACCGATTTTACTTCCTTTTCCACCTTCTCATCGCCTTCAATGGTCTTTCGCCACATCGTATCGCCTAACTCTCGCCATTCAAGCACGGAAAACAACGTGTGAGTGTCCTTAAAATGTCCCATCCGCTGTCCCAGCTTTATTAGCTTGGTCAGCTGTTTCACCGTTGTCTCGACCCCTCTCTTAGAGAGTATGCTTACGAGCAACATAGCGGCTGCTTCCCCCTCCATAATAGCAGCCGCTCCCTCTGGGAGGCGCTGGCCAGGCGCTCTGTATCTACCCCGTATCGGTAGTACTCTCCCAGCCGCCTTTTCTCCCGACTCCCCCTCTCTCGCTGCTCTTACCGCAGTCTCGAGGTTTGGAAATCAACCATCCGCTGGTTCGGAAATCAACCATCCGCTGCTTCGGAAATCAACCATCCTCTGCTACCAGATGTCGGAGTTGGGACGGCGGTCCGGAGTTACTGATGACAATCTCAATATGAGTACAAGCATCAGCCTCACTTTATTAACTGTCGTTACAGAATATATAGAGCTACAAACGGTCACGCGCTTAAACAAACAATCTGATTGGTGGTGAGCTCCTGTTCACGCGCCCCTTAGGACATTCCGATTCGTTCGACGTTGCCGACCACGCGCCTCGGACCGCCCAGACCCGCCCCTCAAGTTCCTGCTCGCCAGCCCGCCAAAACCCAGAGTCTCCTCCCCCCTGCTCTCAAGGTTGCCTCAAGGACGGCGGGCGCTCAATACTCCCTGAGACAGCTTGGGTTGCTCATATATACGTCGTGGCCTCTGTTAGCTAGCCACTCCTCCACACAAAAGAGAGAAGAGACTTTTTGGGAAGGATTGCACAGAGAAATAAAAATGGCATGAGACATCTAGGGAACAAAAGAGAAGTTCAGGGAGGAAGCAAGACATGAGATGCTGTCCCCTCTGCCTCTCTGACACAGCTGCTTAGGCTGGAAGGAAAAACACTGTTGTTTCACCCCCAATATGCCAGTGCTGGAGCAACGTGGCCATTGCAACACATCCGACACACAAAACAATGCAGCCAAGGGGCTTACTCACGCTGCAGGTTGCACCTGCTCTGCTGTCAGCAACCGTTAGCGGTCTGTAATAAGCAAAAGGCAACAATACAATAATGGAGACAGGCTACAGAGGCAGGAGAAGTTAATAAGTAATTAAGTGTTCTGATTGCAGTTTCCCTTGCAGTATGACTCGAGTACCCAAAAAGAACCATGTGCTTCTCAGAAACCAAGAGTCGTCATTGCTCTGATGAGCTCCCAAGTCTGAGTTCTAGCAAAATTGGCTAAGTATCAAAAGAGAGAACACAAATCCCTTGGTCGCTCTGCAGGACACATGTATTTCTATATATACTTATCTTGATAGTTCAATTAACTGAGACTTAAGCCCCATGCTTAAGAATGCCCTTCACAGCAGCAATGCAGTGAAGTCAGTATGGTCAAGTACAACCCATCAGCAAATACCTGGGATTACTTCAGGAAATGGAGACGCCCAGCTGACCACAAAAATACTCTCCCTAGGAATCAAAAAGAAGCAAAGAGGCAGCACTATCTTCACCTCTCTCATTAACCTGAAGCTCAAATGTGCACGCTTCAAAGAACTGTTAAACATCATCTGTATTTTTATCCCTTTCATAAAAATAGAACACAGCTTTCCATCTTTGGGCACAGTGTTTGGCTGGATCACTCCCACAAAAGATTTCTAGTCTTGAAACCATACGGCTGTTTCATCACTTCATCCAGTGAATCTCCTTCAACATATACCAGTGTGAAGAGTAATCCCCAGCAAATGCTGGCTGTAGCAAGGGATTTTCTGCTCCACTACTTCTGAACATCTCCAAGCAAACATTGGACAAATTGCACAAGAAAGGGGTCAGTGCCATCGTGAATATTTCATCTGGACAGCACAACAAAATCCAGCTTAGAGAATAGAAAGGAAGAAAAATCACTTATCAATTATTCTTTTACTCAATACCACTTGTTCTTCAATAAAATACTGCAGAGTGATTTCTCTTGCAATCAGGAGGAGAAAAAAACCTCCACTCTTGGCAAACTATTTTTGGAAACTGAAAATCTCGTTCTGCTTTTTTTTTAATTCCTGCTTAGAGGAATTTTATGATAAGGATGTAAGCCTTGCAGTTTATTAGAAATTATACAATTAAGATTTATTTTAAAAACTACAAGAGCTGATTTTTTGTACTAAACTTCGCTTTTATAGACAATCATTGCATAGCCAAATTTATCTCTCTTAGGCAGGTATTTTTGCAATTTCTAACACTCCCCTACATGCTAGCACTTAACTGTCATAAATTTTCTTGTAGACACATTTACCCTTTCTGCCATTTTTCTGTCCTCCACATAAAACCTTTTTTTAAAATAGGATCGTCATCCAGCCCTGTCATTTTACCTAGATTTCCAAATTTTTCTCCCACTAACTGGTTTTCCTACTGAGGTTAAAAACTACTCTTCCCCCCTAAAAAAGTACATTTGGAATTGTTTACCACTGAAGCTCAGGCTGCAGTTTCTTGGGTAATTGTCATTTTGTTCCCAGTGTTGCTCACCCTCAGAATTTCACCAAGTATCTCAGCTATTTTGTTATTTATCAAAGAGCTGGTTCTTGGAGATCTATGAGTACACAAGAATGTCACATTAACCTTTGGAGTTGTAGACCAAACTCTGGAAATGAGAATTTGAAAGGGTATGACTCTAAATGACAATTAGTCCCTATCAAGCGTATCTGGGTTTTGTGATGTATTTTTAAGCAGACTTTTGATTCTAGAAGGTCTTCACTCATGGCTACTCATAGTTAGTTCACTCATGGTTAGTTTACAATCAGATTTAAGAATTCAAGTATCATCAACAGTTGCATCTGAGTTCACATGGTTGCCAGTTCTGCTTCCCACTATGTAATACATCTTCAGCTCTCAAGACTGCAGCATGCCCCACTCCCACCTCTGACCTCTCATCCTCACCACATCATTCCCACCACCTCTCAGGGACTGTGAGGACTACAGCTGCATTTCAGAAGTCGAGTCGCTGAGGCTATGGTCCTCCACTCCTTTCAAGCTCAACCACTTGCAGAACCACTGGCCCTATAAAAGACTGTGCCTGAATAGTACCAGTTTGATTAGATCCAGACGACAACAGAGCAGAGGAAGAGGCTGGATTCTCTTCTGGGCTCTGCTACCAATGTACAACACAAGAATGGGCTGACAGGAAAGCATTTTGTCCTCAGTTGCTGAGACAGAAAAAACTGGGAGGGTGATAACCATGCCTATCCCTGTGTACAAAGTATTTTGAAACAGTTGGTTGAAAGCCACTATATAAATGCTAACTATGTATTATTAGATACTGCTCCTACTTCAGGGCACTTTTTCATTTGCAGATGTTATGCACAAACCATTTCCTAAATCAGCCACAACTGTATTTTTTAAATCATAGGATATCTGAAGAAGATAAACTCAGTAGCCATCTCCCAGGGAGGGAAAAGATTGATCGTGACTCTGGCAGCAAACACCCACTGCATCTCATTACAGTTTCTGGTAGAGTAAAGGAACAAATATTAGCATACTTGGGCTCTGTACAGCAATAGCTTGGTAAAACTCTATGGTGTGCATTATCCAGTAAAGCTGACTAATGGACCTGTCCGGCCTTAAAGTCATTAGATCTGCAAATTCATTTTATGAAGAGAAAAAGTCTCCCAAAGCACTTTCAAGATTCAAACCAGGTTGCTAATGGTCTAGCAATCCTCTGACTGGCACTTCATGCTGGAATATGCCATGGCTCACAGAAAGAACAAATAACCTCTGTTAAACCTACTTGCAAAGGAGCAATTAAAACACAACAACAGATATACTTGGTGGGCTAAAGGTTCATCTAGCCTGGAATGACATTCCCGACAGCAGACAGTATCAGACACTTAGAAGCAAGACGAATATGAAGTGTTCTTCCCCCATCACACTCTTCTTACTCCCACCAATCTGCTCCCCAGAGGGTGAATCAGTGACTAACATGCAGACCAGTAAGTTCAACAGCCATCACTGGAACTCTTCTCTCTTAATTGTCTAATCCTTTTCTGAAGCAACTTGTGCTTCTGCTTTCCACATCCTTTGGCAACAAACTAGAGCTATCACCCTGTATCCTCACACCAGCATCACAGCACCGTGCTCTGCACCCTGCAGGGACAGGGAGAAGGACCGGCTTGGTTCCTGATAATGGTACTCTCAAACCAGCTTTCTGTGTCCTATTGTAAAAGCAGTAGGACGCTGGATGTGATGCAGCATGTCCAAACCACAATTTGGGACAATTTTCTGCTGTTCTGCTCTCTGACCTAAAACACAAATGACCAACAGAAACAGAATATTGCACTGAAGAGCTGAGGAGCTTTCCAAGAGGCAACATAAGAACATGCCCTCCTTCCATTTCTAGTGAGCTGCCCCCTCCGTGGGACATCCATACCTTCACTTCCCCGCCTCATGGGAGAACTCACAGAAGACAAGATCAAGTCAACTGGAGCTGAAATGAAGGCTGACAGAAAGCTGTAACAGTCACAATAAACTTCAGGGGGATGGGTACAAGCTGGGTTAATGCGCAGCCCTCCATCAGGAAGAGTACTTCCTCATGTACCTCTTCATGGACATTCCTGCAGAGTTTTCTTCCCCCTGCCATTTGTCATCAATCAGTTTGCATAACTGGAGCTAGATGCTACAGTCATCCCAGTTACTCCTTGCGCAAGTGTGCTTACCCTGTACAGTCACCATAGCTAAATGCATTGGGGGAGCACCCTGTAACAAGCCCTCATGAACACCTCTGGGCATGAACACTTTATTCTTACGCATTTTAGGCCATAAATTGGAGATGACAGCAAAGTAATCAGGAGAGTATCATGCTGTGCCTCCTAACTCTCCTGGGCCTCCACTGATTATGTAGGAGAAATCCAAGCAGACATGGAATTAAATCACTTCCCTTACGTTGGACTAGCCGAAGCTGCTCCTTAAATGACAGATTGCTAACAGCTCCCTTAATGACATCACCCAATATGTCATAAAATTTGCTGCCAACACTATGGATTTTTTTTTTCCCCCAGCGAGAAGCATTCCCTGGCTGTGGAGCAGAAGTTTCATCGACAAAATGTGGCTCAAGAAATAACCCATAAAGGGTTCTCAGTCCATAAGGGAAGTACCACCCAAAAACTCACTGAAGAATAAAATTATCCTTTTTGGCCCTGCTTTCCTGGAACAGTGCCCCACGTCAGATTTCTCTAAGTGTTTGTGATTGAAATTATCCATCCCCCATCTCTGCAGGTAGCAGTAAAACCCACAGCTCAGAAATAGTATCCAGATCTTTGCCAGATTACTGCCCTTGGGTGAAAACCGTTATCTTCTTATTGCTTTCGTGCTTTTTGGAAGGAAACTCTTCCCAGATGGGTATTAGCACTAGAGAAGAAACAGATACACTTGTAGTACAATAGCAAGGATTCTTTACCTGGAGTTTCACTATTATCCCTTTACTTCCAGGCTCACATCAGTTTTTCTGTCAGAACTGCAAGTAAAGTGACAACCAGAGCATACATAGTATGAACAGCCTTTGAGAATTTCTAAGAGACAATTTGCAGGTTTTTCTCTATTCTTCAGACATCAGGAATCTAGCTTGCAGCAATGCACCACAAATGACTACCCATTTGCTTTTAAAATGTTACAGTGGAACCCACTTAGGCAGCCATCAACCATGACTGCACAAAGGGTGCTTAATTACTCATTCCTGTAATTCTGTGCTACCTGCATTTTCTCACGAGCATGCCCTATGCGAAAATTAGCTCAGTTGCATAGACTGTTTACAAAAAGGGCAAATATATTTCTAAGAAAAATACTTCAGTAAGTCGAGCCAATAGTGAAGAAGGAGAAAGTCCTCCTTCTTTACTGAGACTTAAACTAAATTTTGATTTATAGTGGAGAGCACTGAAAGTCTCCAAGTTTTGGTCCTTCTGATCAAGGTGATGTTGCCCCTCTCTGCCAAGCTGCAGAAAATCAGTGTTGGCTGGCTGTTCCTCTAAGTCTCTCCATAAACAGATTCTCTCCTCTATGTATGCTGTCTTTCCTGCATGCCACCATCTATCTGCTCAAAGCAGTCATAGTTGAGCAACCAGAACACGTACAGGAAGAAGGAAAAAGTGAAATGCTACATCTTGTGGGAACTTAAAGCTAGTGCATTCATCTGCATGGTCCCAGGATGTGGCTTGAATATCTTTGGTAACTCCTTGGGTATCAACTGTACTTCTGTTCCCTGCAGCAATTCTTGCCAACAGAAAACCCTACTGCACGCCAGTATGCTGGGGATGCTGAAGCCAGTGGTCTGAACAATCTGTCACTCATGTAAGTTCAAAAGAGAATCACTGTGGTGGCACTTGCTGGCACTGTGAGTAAATGAGCCATGAGCTATATATCTGGATATGCTGCAGTTCTTTTCTGAAAGAAAAAGCAAGTCAAAAAGGAAAAGTAACACTCTGCTGAATGCTGAAGTGACCAAATAAATAGGATCAGCTAAACCTTGCTTATCTGTCAGTCATTCCCCCCTGTATGACAGCAGTCCTCTCAAGCCTGCCCATGATGATCACGACCTCAGTACTTGTTTGGGTTCCTAAACTGATACGTTTCAAGTCATGTCATCTGCTTACATTATCCAGTCATTTTGGTCTTGTCATACAAAGGAGAAACCTGGTTTGGTCAAATGTGTTGCATCACACATACTTCCAGTGCACGGAATAAAAGGCTAAAATAATCCTCAAGAATTTTGTTCTCAAATTCAGAACTGCACTGCCATGATTGCAAAGTGACAGGTGTCAAAACTGAGCTGAGTACCTCATTAATGCAGAGATAAACACACATAATATGTTGTTTGGAATGACAACCCAGTGTGTTTATATATGTATGCCACTATTTATTGTCCTACAGATGGTCGCTCACAGTGATGTACATCCACAAATATGTTTAATTTTGCTTTTTCCTATTCTAGATAATTACCATTTTTCCTTGTTTACACTGACTACTACTAAGATGACCTAGAGATCCCTGAGTTTTTCTGAGGATGAGGGGTCATGTTGCACAAAGCAGACCCAGAATTCACATGCAGTCAGTTCTTTGCAGTAGTAAAAACCCACGCCCGGAGAGCATTTTTTAATGAATTACGTCACTCTCATCTTAGAGCTGGCAAAACTCAGAAAGGTGAAATGACATACCCAAGATCGCACAGCAGGCTATGTTCTGTACATAGTTACTATTGTTGCAAATCGGGTAGCTCATCAAGCCCAAGCTTCTCACGCCACTCAAATAAAATTCAAACAATAATTATTTTTACTGCAATTTGCATGGCAGTCAAGGCTGGAGGCCACAATCAGGATTCGGCTTATGTTGGGCTCTGTTTAAACATCAAATCAAATCCAGTCCCTGCTCCAGGGGTGCTGCAGTCTCAGTAGGGACATAATTCTGTGGGAACACAAAATGCGATAGAAAGGGAGGGAAGGAGAGAGGGAGGGACAGAAGGCAGTAATGTGAATGTAACGTTTCACATTGTTTTGGGTAAATGTGAAGTTTGGAAGCTTATTAATACTTTAATTATTTAGGTCGGTAAGAAATATAAGCATGTTACTGACAGCCACCTGTCTGCTTACTCAGGTACCAGTTTATCTCCACAACCTTAACTGCTCAAACTCTTTACTTTCACTCCTATGGTCTTTGATTACATTGCCAGACAGCAACTGGATCCTGCTATTCACTCTTCGGGGGACTGACTCACACTGTGCTAACACCATACTTACACTACACTGTACTTTCTAAAGAGTGATACTGTACTTAATTTTACAACTCCCTCCCTAATCTGCAGCTAGGGCAATTCTTGCTGTAGACCTTTTTATACTATATGTGCTTATACATTTTACAGCACGTGACAATTTGGTGTACTAGCTATAAGCTAATGAAATCACTTCACTCATGCTAACTTTTACTAAGCTTTACAGTAGTATAATATGTATTAACTCCCACCTTACCATCTGTCACCGCATCCTAATATGGCTCTGTGCTAGCAGTATGTTAGGTACCAAATGACCACATAGCCATTCCTCTTTAAAAGACTTAACTGGGTATAAAATTGTTTGCACAAGGCTCACTTTATGTTTACATCATAAAGACAAATTTTCTCTTCTTGTGGAGTCACACTGCATTTCATCTGATGGTACAACAGGATACTGAACATTACAAGTGTGCAGTGAGATTTCGATATAATGTCATACAATAGAAGAATTAATAGCTCCTCTAATACCAAATGGCATAGACACAATGGCATTATTTGCAAAAGTAAGATTGCTCAGTACCAAGTCAGGATTGCTGAAACGTCCTTAGAAGTTAACGCCTTAGTTTTCTGGTATGGATCTGCTACCCCATTATTTATCATAATGAATGTATTTGTATAAATTATGAAAAAGGGTATACAGGAAATACTTGATTGACATCCGTAACCTCAGATAGGTAGGTATTTTTTCTGGATTTCAATTAAGCCAAGCATTTAAAACATGTTTCCAAACCATCTAAGCATGTGCTTAAATCCTTTGCTCAGCTGATGGAGTCTGTTGAAACAAACAGGCAGCTTTTCACTGACGCTAACAGATTCTAGATCAGTACAATACCATAATGTACCCTAGAAGAGCTTGAGAAATCACAATTTAAATACATTATTTTACAGAACAAAAGAATGAGCATTCATTTACAAAGACTTTCCTTGCTCCTATTCTCAACTGGCTAAATCTACATACAAATTAATGACCTATCACAATGTCTGTTGAGGATACAGCATCAAAAGCTAAGGCATTGCAGAACTTACGTAAGAAATACTACTGCAATTTCATTTTAGACTGGTAAAACTTTTCAGAAAATTGTGTTAGGTACGCATTACTACCTGCATTTATTCCTCTCTGACAGGTATCACTGAAGCTCAGCAGAACTGAGGTATTTACTTAAATGATTAGAACCTGACTTTTAGTACTATGATAAATTGAAGCAATAAATAACAATAGCTTTGTTTAGCAATTGTCAATACCTATTTTGTAGCTCTTCATACACTATCCACTAATCTCCTTTGGCATCAGGTAATACAAATTCCTTTATCATATTTCTGATACCTGCATTTATGACATTGCAGCTTTATTTTAATCCCAGACAAAAACACATTAAGAAGGAATTATGACTGACAGTATATTGCTAATTTAGAACAAAATACTTTTTTAATCATCCCTAAACCCAACTTTATAAATCTAAGACACAGGCAAGCCTAAATTAATAAAATCCAATGTAGGAAAGCACAGCCTATGTCTACATTAGCAAGTTGTGTATTGCAACAGAGTGGATCTAAAAAGTGAAACAGCGCTTAGGACCTATCCACAACGCATGTGTTTCAGAGGTTTCACTTTGGACCAGCCCTACTCTGGTCCTGTGGAAGGCATACACATTAGTGGTAGAAGTGCTTCAGGTGTGTGCTCCTGGAGAACATCTGGTTCAGTTTATTTAGAAAGAAACTCTGTTTGCATATCCCAAGACTGCTCCACAATGCGAATCAAATTGTAGTAAGTTGGGGCAACTGGAAGATTAACTTCAAAAATGCACTCCTGACCAAAACTAAAACACTCTTAGAGTCAGCCCCATGGATGGTCCCCTTGCATACCACTGGCCAAAGCAGGCAGTTTTAGCTGGCTGCGTAGGCACTTGATCAACTCCAGGATCTCTGAAGGCTTATCCAGATGAAGAGAACAGCCATGCCCCCCACGCATGGTGGCTCCATTCAGAACAGCTCATATCCAGGGCTAATTAGGTGCCTGAGACCAGGTTGGCTTCATAACCACAGAGGGTAGGATTCAGCTCCAGACTGAGAAACCTAAATGAAAATGTTTTACAGGCAAGTTAAGAGTAGAAGCTAGGGTTTGATTTGCTTGCCAGCACACTGGTGCGTAATGCCACTTGGGCTGTTCTACCACTTGTGAGACATCCATGTGTAGATGACAGAGAACCTAGAGAAGACCTGTGTCCTTCTGGAAAAGCATTCAGAGGTCAGACAGGATCCTTGAAGCATTTTAAGCACAGATACCTGGATGTAGGCAACTGCCTGATGGCTTGGCCTCCACAGACTGACATCATATCCTAAGACCCTGAACACTCCTGGATTCACTGCAGAAACACTTGACTGGCCTTGCCAGAGCCAGGTTAGTCCTGCCAAAGCCAATGGTGATACCACCCTACTGCAGTCTCACAGGCTAAGCCAGATCAGTGTAGTCAGGTATTTCATTGCATGTTCTCTGAAAACATCCCTGCTGTTGAATCTATGCTTCCCCATCACCTAATGAAGTGTAAAGTAAAATGGAGAAGTGTGCTTTGCCTTTGTTTCAAACTTGATTTGGGAAAAAGCAGCCCCAAGGAATAAAAAAAAAAAAATATGCCTCTTGGGAAGAGACAAAAATGCAGTTACAATTTCCCAGACAACCTCACTTTTGCCTCGGCACAATTCCTCCAACATACCATATAATTAAAACTAAATGAAATGTTGTGTTATATGTTTAACATTCAGCTATTAAATATACCATCTTAGGTTCACATAGAAACTCACTGAATTCAGTAAGGCTAAATTTAAACCCTGATACTTGTATCTGCAGATGTGTCCCTAAGGGTGTAAAATCCCGAACAGACATTTTTAAGTATGCATACTGCATGCGATAGTGTTTAATTTGAAGCTCAGGGTGTGCCTTATATATAGTTGTTTGATGCACTGAACACTTGTTTATCCCATCGACAAAGCGCTCCCTCCTCTCTCTTCCTCTCAAACTGCCACAGGAGGCAGGACAGAACAGGGAACTCTGTGTTGCTCTGTTTCCCACCCTGCATGAGCCCGTTCTTTCTACAACACTCAATGCATTTGACACAAACCTATTCACACAAAAAATGAAGCATCCAGTCGCATATCAACAAGATGAAGAGATTTTATATGTTTCTTAGCTATTTAGGAAGATTGTTTACGTAGCAGCATGGCATCACAAAATAATTACATGCATGGAGAGATAACAAGGGACAACTTCTTTAGGAAACTTCCTTAGCAAAACCAGATCTCAGGTTAGTCATAGAACTGATGATTTGTAAACTGCTTTTTCTGAAACCTTGGTATTTTAGAATATTTTAAAGATTTATTTTTCAGCTACTTTCACTTTTAAACATCAGTATTTAGCTGACATAAATTAAATTTTCTTGAAGGAAATTAAATATCCAAGTCACATGAAAATGTTGAATGCAAAGGGAAGATGTGAAGCACATTACTGCAGCAGCTGTTGTTGACACTGTTTTACAGTTTTGCTGGGAATTTAAGGAAAACCTTTGCTTGTTTGGTCAGAATGCCAGGGAGGAACGGAGCGCCACTTAACAGATCTACAGATCTTGGTCACTGTCTATTTTGAGTCCTAGAAGGCACTGAGATAGGAGTGATACTGTTTAAAAAACAGAACAAATGGGAGTAGAATAGAAAAGAGCATTCACCTAGATGAATCAGTTCTGAGAAATGAGAAACAGAGGAACAAGGCATGCTGTTACAAACACCGCATTCTGTAATCTCTTTCAGACACTCATCTGTTTCCAGTGTATAGCTCAGTATTTTACCCAATCTCCTCCCTTTAGAAAGCTGTTGCAGAACCTTGCTGCTCTAGTAGTTGGAAACCTCTTTTAATTTCCAGGCTGAAGTGATTTATATCCAGATAATATCCATTTGTTTTTGTCCCAGATTAGTCATAAGTTTAAAATCGTTAGTTTTCACTCTACGGTCCATGGACTCAGGAGGGGTTCATAAACTACTTCTGAGATTTTTAAAGTGTCATGAGGCAAAGTAGGCCTAACAGGCTGCAATTTGCTCTAACAATGCTACAGGGTATGTAGCATCATCTTTGGAAAAAGTTTAGGAAATCAAATCAAAGTAAAAATCACTGGCTTAAACAGTTCTTTTCTCTTCCTCTTGTCTTTTTAGCCCTTCCATGTGTTTTTAGACAGCAGCCACGGACATCTTATCAACCTTCCTCTTTCTACATTAAACTAACCAGGCTTTCCTAGTTTTCTTCTTGCAAGAAATGTCACCAGTCACTGATTTTCCTTTTTGCAGCTATTGCTGTATCAGTCAGAATTGGACATCAGTGTTCAGAATCCTACATGAAATATCACAGTGCATCACGTAATGATATCAACATTGCCCTAAATCAGCGGGAAGCACTTCATGCCAGGATCACGTAAGCCCCCTTCACAGCTGCATTACATTGACATCCCATTGCCATCCGTTGGTGAACAGATATACTCAGGTCCTCTTTTCACTCACTGTTACCCATCCTCAGCTGCATGGCCTTTCATTCTGCACCAGTGAGTCCATTCCACCACTATCGCCTTGCGCCTCAAGGTTGACAAACGGTGAAGCGTCAGCTTGGAAATGACTGTTGGTGAGCCAGCTGATGATGCCATACTAACTGATGAATCCGATCAAATACAAATGCCTGACATGAACTAAATGCAAGTGATTATGGCTGGTAAGCCATCAGCATGTTTGGACTATTTTGGACTATATTTTTCTAGTATAATGACCATGAATTGCAACTTCAAGCTTTTTATTTTACTGATGTTCTAATATAACTTCACCAGTAATAGGAAGGCTAAATACTAAGACACAGCAACCAAGTAATAATTAACTTTCAGCAACCAAGTAATAATTAACTTTCTTTACAGGAACATAAAGCTACAAGGATGAATAATTTTATTTTCGTGGAAAGTCTAATACTTCTCTCCAGGAATTAATCTTAAAACATTGAATTAACTCTTTGTGAAGCTACACTGAATGTCTCTTAAGTAAAGACTCAATGCATAACAGTTTTAGAGTGTTCAGACATGTATTAGCCAAGCTGAAGATACCTAGGGAGAATCTGACTTTGAAACACTCAGTCTACATCAGAGAGAAGACTCATGATTTTTAGGCTCATGGGCAACACTGTCCCACTATCTCTAGGTGAACAACTTTTTTGTGGCTTGCTCTACATTTTTGATTGCTTCTGCCTCTTGCCAAAGGTTACAAACATCTTTCTTTTTCAAGGTCATTCCTAAGTCTAGTTTCAAAGCTAACTATACTTCATGCAATTTTTTCATCCATAGATTTTTTATTGTTAATTTAAACAAAGAAAATCAGACAGGAATATTACAGCACTGAGTTGCAGTTATAAATTAGTTTAAATTAAAGGACTAAATCCCATGTCACTTTAACTTTCCTGCACAGATAATTCTTAAGCTCCTCATTTTGAGACATTGCTATATATTGGTTATGCCTACATGGATAAATTAAGCAGTGCCAGGGAGCATTCCCAGCCATTGAAACTCAACTGTCTACACTCTTAAATTGTTAGAATTCTCCCACAGCATGTGTCACAGGAGTGTTTTTAGTCTGTTCCAACTAATAATCTTCCAAAATATTGCGAGGGCACAGTTTGCAAGTTAGGACATGCCAGGAATGGTTCCCAATAGTATGAGTCCGGGGACCCAGTTTTAGAAGGTAAAAAAATGTAATAGTATTGACACTGACCAGTGTGCCAGCTGACCCTGCACCAGAGGGTGGTTCTGGACATGCTTAATTTGCAGGTACAGGCATAGCCACTGCATCCCTCTGCTGGGCCCTGGCAAGTTGAGGAGATGACTTGATATGGAAATGTCTGAGCCTAACTTTGAAGACTGTTAAGAAGCAAAGGATCATTTATGTAGGTGTTTCACGCTTACATGCTGTCATCTGCGCTCTTGCAAAAGAACCCTCTTGAAGACTCCTCTTGCCCACATCAAGAGACTCCATGTTACAAAGAGCTGAGGAGCATTCACTTTTCTGGAGCCACTCCAGAAGTCTGTTAGTGCAAAGGAAGAGGCAGGAGGTCAGACAGGAGGAAAATCCACTGCTGCTAGCCTGCCCTCCTCCCCTCTCTGCTAAAATCTTCCCTGATCTTAAGAGACCTTGTCCTATTTTATTCACACTTCTGCTGCACACAAAGTTCATCATGACAAATAAAATATGGTAGGGCAGAGGTTGCAGAGGTACAGTCTAGCATGGCAGTACAAGTCACATTCTAGCGATGTTAATCGCATGAGATTGCTCATGTTATTCAATGAACTTCTACAAGCAAGGCACATGACTTTTGACTTTTAGCAGTAAACAAAAGAAGCTCCCAAGGTTTCACAAGTAGTGTTTTCTAAACCTCTCAACTCAGTATTTTTGACCTTGCAAGTACAGCATGCCTAGCTATCTTCTCTATAAACTTCTTCTTTCTGAAAGATAACCAGAAAAATGAGGAGAGTGGAATGTGAGACAACTCATCAACTGTTTGTAATAATTTATTTCTAACCGTTTATTCTGTAGCTCTCTCCTTCTGATGCAGTCTCAATTACTTGATTGAATAATATTCTCTGAAATAGCACATGATGTGCTTGTGTCAAAGAGGCTCTCCACAGAGGCCATCAGCTACCTTTTAAAATCAATGAAATTCATAAATTTGCATCTGGCTTCTCAAGGAGAAAGTAAAGGAGCCTTTTTCCCTGGTACATATGACCCTCTCATTCTGAGGCCAGCTTGCTTCAAGTCTTCTGCATCTTTGAATGCCAAAGTGAAGATGGATAATACCTTTCTTAGAACAGATAGATCTTGAAGTCTATTATATTCCCCTTCTTAAGGATTCTAGCCATAATTCTCTCTTAGTAATTGGGATTTGCACACTGTTCCACACAGTAATGCATATTCTAGCTATTCACTCTGTCATGCTGCCACTGCATTTTTAACAATGCTGATAGCAACTGATGTTACCAAATTCTGCAGGCTTTTCAGGCTCTAGGCTCGTTCATGTCTTTTTTTCATTTCACCATTTCTAAGCAAAAATGTTTTTATTTTTTCCTTTGTGATGCCTCACTACTGTGACCCTGCCACTCCTCACAGCTGGATCTTGTTAGTTTTCAAATACTGCGTCCACACTGTCAGATCACACCACAGATTTTCTGTTCTGATATGTTTGCTGTCTTTATGTTTGCAAGATCAAAGCTAATGCTGTTTATACCACAGTGCTAAAAAGGTTCACTTCTCAAAAGGTAAAATAACCTTAGTGTTTGAAATCTCGCCTTCTTTTATTCCATGTCTTCTATTGCTGATAATATCCATGTTTCTCCTCTTCCTGGCTTCATTTTCCCATATAGCAATTTTCTTCATTAAACTTTTAGGAGGAATTTTTGAAAGAACTCAGCAGCAGCCGTATCCTATGCCAGTGAAGCCCCTTCAGGTGCAAGAAAGTAGAGCTGTACCAACAACAGCTGCTTTCCAAAACCCCACTCCCATTTCTCCTTCCCAACAGTATTCAAGTTCTCAGCTCCCCACACTTCAATAGGTGATACTCTCCTCTTAACTTCTCTCCCAGTTTCTTTCTCCCCTCCTTTCTTCCCTCCCACCCACCTTCTTTTCAGTGGAATGGAATTCGTCCTCAAATTGCCTGGATAACTTCATGCATTTCCTCTTATACCTTAATATTCTGTTATCTTAGTGTTTTTCAAACAGTGGACCACAGCCCCCAGGATGTTCATGAAAGGCAAGTGGGAGAGTTATAAGATGCTGAAATTTTTATTACACTCTAAAACAAAAGAAAATATCTCTTCTCCATTCCCAAAACACCTTTATCCTTCAAAAAAAAGTTTTGCTATCAAAATCTCAAATCACTCATACAAATAAGTGATATACACGTCTTGCATGATAAACTTTAGCCAGGTTCCCTGTGGGATCAAGACTGATGTGGCTGTGTGATTTCGAGCCTGATGACCAATTTCAACTAAATTTTACTGATGCTACAAGCCTCCAAGATACTAAACTTCTGCAAGTTTTGTGAAAAAGCTGGTTCCTGGGCAGAGCAGAAAGGATCCCAAATTCCCACCAGCAGAAAGACAGGGATAGTTTGTCCTTTAACAAGTCTCAGCGGCAACTTGAGGACATCAAATCAACACACAAATAGCTTCTTGGCAGCTATAATACATGCCATGTCCTCGTCAGCTACACAGATGAAGAGCCTGTGAGGAATCAGAGAGTTTAGCTACTGAAGGCAAGGGATGACGGGATGCAGGAGAGAACTTCTGACATTGGGGGCACAGGGTATTTGGGGAAATAAATCACTCGGAGAGGAGACACTGAGGCATAGCATTCCTCCCTCATTTCCACTGTTGACAGGATACACCTTTTACCTTCATTTTTATAGCCAAAGCATGGAATACCTGAAAATGTTTACTTCAAACAAAGTAATGAAACCAAAAGGGCTGCACAGCCCTATCACTCGTTTCACCCACAACTTCCCAATAAAACCTTCAGTTCACCTTTCCAACCTACCCAGCTAACCTTCTGACTCACATTAGGACACGAGCACTTCTCAAGCCAGTATGGCAATACTCGTCGCAGCCAGCGTGACAGCAGCAGAGCGGAGGCTACCATGGGGCACCCCCAGCCCAAGGATGAGGGAGGCGCTGGGGATCTCTATCAGGCCTGACGGGAAACTTTCCTCTGGAGCTGAATGGACAGAAAATCATATTGGCAGCATGATCTCTCCTCTGGCAAAAAGAAGCACGTGCACCAGAGCCACTTGAATTGGGAGATGTCCTTATAGGCTTGATGAGACAGTCTAATCGTTGGCAAGCAGAGCACTCAGCTCTTTCCCTGCTCCCTGCCCACCCACACAGCTCCAGCACCTCATTTCCCCAAGACATGGAGGCAATCCTTATTTTCCATGTTCAGAGGCCTCAGTATCCCCGATTTTTCAGAATTTTCTTCCCGAAGGTCCGACACCCACTATGCTCACAGACTGCTGAATAACCTCAGTCACCTCACCCTGCGGGTGGGGTGGGTGGTGTTAATGCTCTTATTAAAGTCAGCATCAATGCTGAAACTCAGTTCAAAAACCTCCTCAGTGTTCCTGGAGTTGCCTTCCTCTCCCTTTGGCTTCCTATGCTCCTCTCACTTTACAACTGGGGTACGTGGTGGGAACCAAAGCTGGCAGCAGTGCTGGTTAAGGTCCTTTGCTTCTGGTGAGTTAGGCCATGCCTCTTAGAAAGAGGCACCCAATCTTATCTAAAGACTTTAAGTGAAGAAGAAACCTCTGTAAAGATAATTAACAAATGAAACTTAACAAGTTACAAATGTATATCCCTCATGGCTAATGCAAATTTGTGTAACTTCAGCTTCCAAACACAGCATTTGTCAAGTTAAGGAGCACTGCATGACTTGAAATCTCCCCCTGTAGGTCCTCATACACCATAATCTGTCAATTTTTAATGTTCTTTTGAAGCGCAAGAAACTTCATCCTTTTAGCTCTTCTTCTTTCATTTATTCAAATCAGTCCTGAAACCCTTTCCACTTTATATTTGAAAGGGAGTCTTGAATGATACTTGACCTGGACAAAGCCCGCATGGGAACCACTGTGGGCAAGGGCAGTCCCATTTTGTACATACACATTTAGGGATCACCTTGGACTTCCTAAGTGCAGCACTGCAGTGACAGCTCACATGCAGGTGCCCATCCACCACAGCCTCTAATTTCCCTTCTAAATAACTGTTTTCCCTAACACATAATTTCCATAATTCTCCCATCAGTAGGATGCCTCCTACATTTTGATCCCCAGAAGTCCTACACTGCATTTGATGTATTAAAATACAGTCTGTTGAAGCAAGCCCAGGTCATTATGACATCCAAATCAGTCTATGGAATTAGATATCCTTACTATAATTTATTAAACAAATAACTACAATTTATTAAACAAATAATTTTTGTGCCACCTGCAAAGTTCAGCAGCCATAAACGTATATTACTCTCCCAACTAATTGTTAAGGATACTGAGGCTACAAACAAGACCCCTGTCTGACTCCACCAGACACCCTGCTCAAACACCGGTGCAAGAGTAGGTTTTTTTCCTAGCCTTCTAGAATTTACCCCTATACCAAGATCCAACAAACAGCAGTAACAAAGACTCCTAGAGCATCAAGGTCAAGCCTTTTAAGACTCTTATATAAAAGTCACCCGGTCCTGCAGACTGATTTCAAGTATAAAGGCAAACAACACCACAGCTGCAATTAAGAATTTCACCTTTTCATTCTGCAACAATTCCCCATTTTAAATGAACTTTTAACTGAGGCATGTAATAACCTCTCTCTTATGGCTGCTTTGGTTCCAAAGAACTGGCAATTGAGTAATACGAAACCAGTTTTAAAAACTGGTTTAAAACAGGTCCAGGAAAAACCTGGGGAACCACAGAAGGGCTGATATCTACACCAGGTAAATTGGTAAGAACTACGCAAGACAACAGAGTATGGTGGCACGTGCACAAACATGGTATATTCGTGTGCTGAAAGCAAGTAAGGTAGGACCAACACACCTATTTTAAGTCATTTTTGAGAAAATTACTAGAGTTCTCCAAAGGAGTAAAAAATAGTGCATACCATAGAAATTTTCATTAACAAAGTCCACTTGGATTGCCAAAAGATATTTGATAAATCTGTCATTCATAAGTCTTGAAAAAACTAAACTCCCAGAGGATAAAAATAAATGTCCTTGCAAGGATAAATAATTAGAAACAGATGGTAGGAGAATACTGTCAATTTTCCAAGCAGAGAGAGGTCAATGGCGGAGTCCTGCAGGGATCCGTGCTGGAACTTGGGAGCTGCTCACTTATTTATAAATGAGCTGGAAAACAGGGTAAATGGTGAGGTGACAAAGTTTGCTGCTGATATTCATTCAGGGTAGCTAAGATAAGGGCTGACTATGAAGAAAGACAATATTGAGTGACTAGGCAATAAAAAGGCAAAATAAAGTCAATGTAGATGAACAAATACGAAGTCGTTCTTTGAGAGGAAAAAACCTAACTACACAAAATGATGTGCTCCAAGGTGACTATTACCACTTCAGGACTGAGATCTTGGGGTTATAATAAGTAGTTCTGTGAAAACATCAGCCCACTGTTCACTAACAGTGAAAAAGTGAGCATCAGAAATTACTAGGAAAGGAACAAAGAATGAAAGAGAGAATACTATTATACCACTGTATAAATGGCTGGTTTATCTGTCTTGAATACTGCGTGTAGTTTTGGTCCCACTGCCTCTGAAAGGATACAGTAGACTGGAAATGGCTGTGGGCAGGGTGGCAGGGAAGAACACAGGCATGTTCGTCCTGTGTTCACAACCTAATGACTAAGGAATGACTAAGAAGCCAAAGATTCATCAGGTCTCAAAAACAGGTAACTGAGGGGATACAGCAAAGGTATAATCAGGACCAGCACAGGCAAGGTGTCTGGGAGTCCCCTGTTCGCAGCTTCTTCCAATACGTGAGCTGGGGGGATCAAATGAAATGGGCAGGTACAAGGTTTAAAACATAAAAAACCCTACTGAATCTTCACACAACACATATTAAGCTGTGGAACTCCTTGTTCTAGGGCACTGTAAACGCTAAAAGTTCACACAGGTTCAAAAAGTGACCAAAGTCATAACAAAGAAATTCCAGCAAGAGCTTTTAAATGCCAAGGCTTATCTCAAGAAATCCCTCTACGCAAGTGCTGGAGTACAGAGAGTACTGAGGGCAAAATGAGCTTTCACGGCTCTGATGCTCCTGTGGGCTCACGTTACAGACCACTGTCAGAGATCACTGGACTAGATGGGCCTGTGGTTTGACAAAGGACAGAGGTTTTATGTTGTTTTGTTCAACTGTCCTCTTAATGTGGGCATGGGCTTAGGCATCTCCTGAAAAACATATATCGGTTTCATCCTACTTGTCCCTAGGACACTCCTATGCCTTTCATTTGCTTTCTCTACTTTTCTCTTTCTTGTAACTTGCAACATCCTAGTAAAGAAAAAAAGTAAATGACAAATGTCTAATAATGAAAAAAATCACAGTGCCAGAACTGAAGCGTTTAATATAATTAACTTAAAAAGGAATAAATCTCAAGAAATATCTTTATTTGTGAGGTTTCTTGCAAACTTTAGATGCAGGGTAGTAAAGAGCAACAATACCTCATTTCTAACACTTTCACTAAGTGTTTGTGTTGATGCAGCTGCTCAAATTAGGTAAGTGCACATGCAAGTGTCTGTACATATAATTTTGAAATTGCAGAAGGGAGGCTAGGGGATGGAGAACGAGGCTGCCAACACTGGCTCTCAAGGTATCAAGTGTACCCTGACAGCATTATGCACGTGGAACAAAAAAGCAGTCTAAGCCATTGCAAAATCATAAGGGAGTCTAATGTACGGTGTCCTCACGTACACAAAGGAAATAGCTTTTTTCCTAGGATTTTTCTGCTTAATCATGTCATAGACATGATCAGACAGCAACAAGGATTGAAAATGCATGTGTCCAAGATATTGTTTATCTTTTCCTTATTTAAAAACACATCTTCAAAACAAGAGCTATGTCGTGCTGACAATTTATAATGACTCATGCAGGACAGAATGTGATCAAAAGCTTTCTTTTGAAGAAATTAGTTCCTAAGCTTTTATTTGCAATCCTAAATCAAGCATGATCCCATGTCGAAAAACTGCTTCTAAGGAGACTTAAATTACATCAATTTGAAGTATCATTATATGACCTAGCTGAATGCTAACACTACTAAGGTACACAATAGCAGGCAAAAGCAAAGCTATACTCACATACTTGTTTATTTTACTGCTTCAGGTTGAACTTTGTTCCTGTACTATGCAGAATTATATGCATATGTAGATGACATTACTATATTGTTACTTGTGAGATAAGTGTCTTAAGCTTATTATTGCCTATTACTTACACTCTCAAAACAGTAAAATAATAACAGAAGTAGGTCATATAGCTCATAGAAAACCCGTGAAAACTCATTATAACTCTCGTCCTGCACGTTTTGTTCTAAGTTATCCTTCTGCCCCACCACCATTGCTTTCTTCTTCAAAGGGCGCAACCCAAACCAGTATGTTTTCTCTCCCTTTGAGGAAACTTTTTTGAGGTAATACAGAAATGAACAGTCAGGTAAATGCTGAATGAAGGTACAACATTCAGCAAACAACAAAGACAGGCTCTTTGAACACCCAACGTTGTTCCAGTTCTTCCAGGGCATTCACATACAAACCGGGAAAGATGGCCAATAACCACCTGGCCATACATGTATTCCCCTATTATTTTAATTTTGGAGGTAAGCAGTCTGAAAAGTGATTCTGCTGCTGACGTAAAACTCCTTTTAATGCCAACAGTGCATCTACCAGCTTTGGAGATGACAAAAATTCTACGTTATTTTGCCTGAAAACTGTCTTCAGTGTCACACCTGAACATGTGCAGCATAGTATACACTGGTTGGGCTCCTGTAGATCAACTGCATGCAGTGGTTTCTAAACATTATTATTCACCTGTGCAGAAATGCAGTAAAGGAATGAGATTCATTTTTATCTACCTCGCACTAGCTTCTGTTGGCATGAAGCAGTGGAACCATATAAATAAAACACCATTATCTCTGATGTTGGAAAGTGTAAGGGATTTGGAAATTGTGCTGTCCTTCTGCATGCTGGACATGAACAAAACAGGTTGAGGATGCACCAAACCAGTGAATATTCATGCCACCTTTTACCAGCTGAGCCATAAGGAGGGGAGACAGCTGAAAGCAGAAGTCCTTAATGGAGCAGAGGAGATGTCAGTGATGCAAAGATGAAAGAGTTTGCTCTGCCTGGAGCCAAGTGACATGACTATGTACAATTAATAAGACCATATCAGAATGCGTGTTACTGAAGAGACAAAGTACCAACCAGCATCAAAGAGGATTCCCAATGCAGAGATAATAAACCCAAACCTAGTCTCACTGGAATCAGGGAAGAATCTACCAGCCTCAAGTGACTGCAGATCAATCTCCAAGTGATAAAGAAAGAAACCATACCGAAACTTAAGTGACGGAAATAGCATAAAAATATATATAACACACATAAAAACAGCATCGCAGAGAGAAATGGTTAAAGCTGTTTCATACAAACCAGAAATTTCCACTAAGCCTCATGGACTAGGTGACAAATTGAATAATGCTGAAGCTGCTCAGCAAACAACTCAGAAGAATTATTGCTCAGAAACCGAAATGAATGTAGGTCAATTAAGGGGACTGAAAAAGTGATTGTTGAGCCTATTTTGGAGGCATTTTACTCTGTTTCCCTAACAGCTACTCCTGCAAAGCCAAGACTTTGCAATTTCAGGGTTTTATTGGGAGGACAGGTAGAAGGTATGCTTTGATTTTACACTTCCTTTTCTCCAAATTATTGAAGAATTGATCTTTTCCGTCTCACTAAAACTGATTTTATTACTATCTCAACTCTACAGACCATTCTTCTCTCCTCCTCTGCCTCTCAGCTGCACACGAATCACCAGTTCTCTACTAACTCAGAGGGAAAGCTGTTGGAAATGCAAAAAGGGATGTCCTGGTGTTCTCCCTCTTTCTTATCATGCGCTTTCCCCAGGGAGACACGGGACGTGATGGTGAAAGTCAAATAAAGTCAGGAGACCTTCTGAGTCAAAACCAGCAATTGAAATGATTTTTTTTTTCTTTCCACTCCTAACATACGCAGGAAAATAAACCTTGTGAACAGGGGGAACAGACACCAACCAAAACTCACGTATCTAACATCCACCGACCTCAGCTGCCCTTCCAGTTGGCCACCAGAAGACCTCGCCATCCCCTCCCGCTGAACCGAAGCGGGCTCTGCCTCGACCAGGTGGAAACCTGGGCTCAGGGCTAACCTTCAACAGGCTGGCAGCTGCCTTCGCCCACCGTCGCCCGCTCGAGGCGTCCCCACGGACCCCACTGCCATTTTCTCCTGACCTTTAGCGGCACACCAAGCGCCGGAGGCCAGCCTGGGGCCGCCGCCGCCCGGCAGCCCTCCCCGGGGCTGTCTGATGCTCGCGGGTCGGTTCCCAGGCCGAAACCGGCCGATTGCCCGGGGCACCCCCGCTCCGCGGCGGGGTGCGAGGGGCTGAGCCTGACCTCGGCCCACGCTCGGTACCCCCGCGGGCGGTGGGGCGGCCCGGGGCGGACGCCGGCACGGCTCCGCAACGCTGCTGCGGCCCCCCCGAGCGCCGCCTCCCCCGGGCACCGCCGCCGGCCCGCCGCCGCTCCCCGCCCCCTCCCGCCCGGGCGCCCCAAGTTTCTCCGGAGCCGCCGGTGCCCGCCGCGGGGCCGGGGAGGGCAGGGCCGGGCAGGGCGGCGCGGAGCCCCCCCCGCCCCAGGGCCGGGGCCGCTGCCCCCACTCACCCGAGGTCAGCTGCATCCAGGCACAGATCTTGTAGACGGTGGCTGTGTTGCAGAAGAAGAAGAGGATGAAGCAGACGATGCAGGCGATGATGAGCATCATCGAGAGCCCGATGAAGAAGGAGGCAGCTTTGAAGGCTCCCGAGGGCAGGCTGGAGAAGTCCGTGAAGCTGCCCCGGCAGGTGAGTTCCCGGCTGAAGCCGTTGCCGATGCAGTAGTGGAAGAGCCCGAAGTAGCCTGCCTGCGGGGTGTCCACGCCGTCCCCGATCCAGTAGGGCTGGATGAAGCACACCACGTTGACGATGGCAAAGCAGATGGTGAAGATGGCCCAGAGCACGCCGATGGCCCGCGAGTTCCGCACGTAGTTGGTGTGGTAGATCTTGGCCGCCTCCTGAGCCGGGAGCATCCCCGCTGCTGCCGCTCCTGACGAGCCTGCTCCTGTCGCCGCCGTCCCTGCAGCCGCTCCGGGCATCCTCGCCGAGAAGATCCCCCCTCCCCTTCCTCCTCCTCCTCTCCTCCTCCTCCTCCTTCTCCTCCTCCTCCCCGCTCGCTCGCTCGACGCGACGCGCTCCGCCGCCGCCGCTGCGTGCGAGAGCCGGCGAGCCCCTCCGCCGGGCTTCAGCGGCTCCGCGCCAGCAGCAGCGGCGGCGGCGGCGGCGGCGGCAGCACCAACACGGCCCGCCGCCGCCTATCGGGGCTCAGCGCTGCCGGGCGCCGCGCACCGCCCGCCCCGCAGCCCGCCCTCTCGCCGCGCCGGGCGCCGACCGCCGCGGCGGGGGCCGGGGCGGGGGGGGGGGGGGCGGCGGCGCCCTCCGTGAGGAGAGGCGGCGGCGCGGGAGCGGCGGGGGGCCGCGGGCGCCGCTTCGCCGGGCGGGAAGGGCGAGCCCGGCGCGCGGCGGGGCCGCTGCGGCCGGGGGCTCCCCTCAGCCCCCCCCCCCCCCCCCGCCGGCGGCGGCGGCGGGGCGGCGGCTGCCCGCGCGGGCTGCCCCGCCGCCGCTCACGCGGCGCGTGCTGGGAGACGCGTTGACGCAGCGGATTGTGAAGTTTAAAACCGGCGGGGGGGTTTCTTTTGGAAACGTGCGTGACCCGTCCCTTCGCAGAACATCCGCCCGGCCGCCCGCCCGGCGGGGGCTGTCGCTGCCGAACGCCCTGCGGCGGGGGGAGCGGGGCCTCCCGCCCCGGCACCGGTGGCGCCCAGAGACGCTTCTCGCCCGCCTGAAGCAAAGCCCCGGGTGCGGAGGTCTCGGGGCACGCGGGGACGAGGGGCTGCTCCTCACCTCGGGAGGTGGGATGGCGGCCGCGGAGGCGGCAGCTCTCGGCGTGGGTGGGCGAGGTGGCGCCGGCGGAGAGGAGCAGCGCCGCTCCAGTCAGGTGACTTTGGCCTGGCACTCTGAGCGTGGAGCGTGTTGGCAGGCAGCAGCGATTAGCATGTATTAATGAGCAATTAGCATCTGGCAATAATCATTCCTGTGCCAGTGACGCTCGGATTTACAGTGCCCGACGTATGCACCGAGCCGGCGCTAATAACAGGAACGGCCGGCGCGGGCACGCAGCGCGCTCGGCGTTGTCCGCTGCCGGGACGCGCTCGCAGCCAAAGCGGAGGGAGGCTCCGCGGAGCGAGCGGCCGTGGCACAGCCGGCTGCCGCCCGGTGCCGGCAGAGGGCCGCACGCCACCAAGTATTAGTGCTCATCGGCGCCCGCGGGGAGGGAGACTCGTGTGGCAATTACTCCTGGCATTCATTAAAAATTTTCCATTCGCTTCAGACAAAGCTTGATTTCCGCCCCGTGAGTGCCAAATAACAGGCACAGCCCAATGGAGGGAGCGTGCCAGCCCTTCCCAAGGTTGCCGCGGAGGGGCTAGGAAGGGGCAGCACCCGCTAACAGGTTTTCAGGCCCCCATGCTCACGTCAGGGGCAGAGTCAGAGCTTTGAAAGCTGTTGCCGAAGGGTGGAAGCAGAAGGGGAGCCGCCTCAGTGCAGTCACGCTGTTACTGCCCCGCACGCGGGAGCGCTCCCCTCTTGGAGGGCAATGGGGTGGCACACATGGCATGGGCTTGCTCAGACACGGGCAGCATGGGCAGTGTGGACCCCAAATACTCATACTTGCCTTACTTTCTTAGGGAGGTGTGTCCAAGTCTGCAAACTACAGCTAAAATTCCTGGGGATTCAGTTCCTACAGCGGGTGCTTTGTCCAACACTGACAGAGGTGCCCGCTTGTGCTCCACTGCCTCATCTTGCTCCTACTGCAGTTGCTGCACGTGACCGGACTGCTCATACGCCGCCTTCAGAGAGTAACTGAACTTGTTCCAGCCTTGAGTGGCAGGAGGAGTGACGGTCTTTCCCTTCAGTGCTCTTTCTGCTTTTTGCTTTTCCCTTCAGTCCTGTTTTCTCCCGGTCGAGGCTAGCTTGGCCCCAGGGCTTGGTGCAGAACACCTGTCTGCTGTGCTCTAAGGGGTCATCGAATATGGAGGTGAAGACAATACGAGCCAGACCTGGATCGCAGGAGGAGACCTGAAGTGGCCCGAGACAAACAATTTAGGGATGGAGGTTGGAGTGAGGGTTGGGCAAAAAGTTCTGAGAGCTCAAAAAGAAAGTGGGGAAGGGGTCTGGACCGAATGAGACGTTTAGGAATAGTGGACTTGTGAATGTGCACACAAGGAAGATGAAACCTGGAATCACTATGGCAGGAGGAAGAGATTTGGACCTGCGAAGGAGCCAGGAGAGGAGAAATGAGGTGCTCTGCGGAAGAGATGGACCAAGGGAACTGGCGAGGCACATATACTGAGATTGGAGGAGAAACTGGTGGAAAGAGAGTCAGACTGGAGTAGAGAAATGTGGGAGCCAGTCTGGGCAAAGACGGGAAAGGCCAGAAGCAGAGGACGAAACCAGGATTCTGCTGACAAGCTGAGTAAAAGAGTGTGGGAAAGGAGATGTGATTGCCTGTGTCCAGGCAGTGGCTCGTTTGGTTGTCCTAGGATGTCCTCTCTGGCCTCTGGCACCAAAAGGGCACAGATTTCACATGGACTCTAAGTGATACCCACTAGTCCTTCATTTTAATGCATCAAAAATGGGAAAGTGGCACTAGATGTCTATTTTTTTGGGGCACCTGAGTCACTCTGGTTGTGTCCCTCTCTAGAGCTTCGAATACTCTAGACTCACTCTTTGATATCACAAGTTTCTTCAGAATACCTGAAGATAGGCTCAGGAGGCTTTTTTTATGGTTCTTACCACAATTATTTGTGAGCTTCATAGTCTTAGAAAAGATCATGTCTTCATGAGATAGAAGGTTGGTATATTCTGGACAGAACAGTTAAAAGGCAGCTGGGGCCTCATTTCTCAAAGCAGAGCTCCCATGGATTTTGGTTGCAGCAGTTTTGCAAATGAGGCCTCAGAAGGAGCCATACTGAGTTGCTGCTCATCTATAAAAAGTTTTAAGCATCTTGCCTGTCATCACAGAGGAATTCTGTGGTAGAAGCAGGGCTAGTCTCCAGATCTTCAGGACAGCTTTCATCATCTTAATCCTCAGAAGGTTATCCTTTCTCTCCAAAAACCTCTTGTACCTCCACTATTTTTCTCCCTGGGAATTAACTGGGTCCCAGCCCTGTGGCTGCCATCTAGTCTGATATTAAAAAGTCAGAGATTTTCAGCAAAAGCTTCTTCAACAGGTGAAACAGGATTCTCATCATCCTGATCTTTCTGGACAGCAGATGCTGCCTCACACACCTGATAAGGCAGGATCCTGTTTACCAATTAGCATGTGAGCGTGCAACACAGAACAAAGGGGATGTAAATCAAGTGGCACAGACAGCTCTTTTTTTGGCACATCCTGTTCAGTACTGGATTTTACAACCATAATACTCTTTTTAAAAACATTTTTGTGGGCATGTGTCGTTATAAAATAGGCAAGCTTAAAGAGAATTTATATAGTCTTTAAACCTATACTTTGTGGCCCAAATTGGCCTGGACCATACTATTGATGATTTTATCCAACCACAAATGTGCTCATTTTTTGTGTATATAGATCATTACACAAAACACAAAGTAAAGCTTGTTATTTGGTTAATGCTTCTAATCACTTACAGCTCTTCTCTTTGGAATTAGTCAATTATTTGCAGTGGTGGAGCAGCAGTGGAGAACTGCTTAAACATTTTGTTTGGAGTGCTATGGGGAAAGGCTGTATGTTGTGCCGGGGAAACCCTTGGATACGGTGGGTAAGAACAAGAGATGAATGCAGCTGCTGGGTCGTGGGCAATGCCCGGCCAGAAACACACATCTGGGCTTTCACTGATGTTCATGTGGTGCAAGACTAAGAGAAAGATAGTGGGGAGAAGGCATGAATGCATCGTTTGAGAAGAGTTAGCAAGAGAGGGGACTTACACAGAAAAGAAAGAAGCATGTGGGGAGGAAATGGGGTAGTAGATAGTTATGTGTTAATGAATAAATAGCAATAAAAGTGTCTGACAATGAGTGATAAGTTTTGGTGGGGTGGACCCTGGCTAGGGTGACAACTGAGGGAACTGGGAAAAACTGTTGAGCGCATGAGAGCGTGCCCACACAGACACGCAAACTTCCACGGGAGGGACATGCCTCTGTTCAGGCACATGACTGCCTCTCGCCCACCCCTCCGAGCAGTTTCCCCTGGCCAGCTCTCTTAAAATGCAGCTCTGCCTTAGAGGCCTTTTCTTTCCCCACTTCACAGAGAGGACTAGCTGCCAGGTGGCTTTTCATATCTGTAGCTGTGTGTAAGAGTGTATGAACTGTTCCACTTCTCTGTGACTTTCCTCCTGGGTTCCTGTGGTATCACTGGCTTTCATGTTCGCCCAATGCCTATCAATAACTGGTAATTTCACTCTGAGCACACTTAAATAGCTACCTATAACTATTATAACCTTTTAACACACCTGATATGGATCTGTCCAAAGAACACACTCATCTAATTTGGACTGGCCTAGATTCTGAGGCTGGAAGAGGAGGAAGACAAGTCATGGTAGTCTTAAGGCTGCTCCAGCTTCTGTCCAAGGATATGTGGGGCACCCACAGCAGAAGCTGAAAAAGCAGAATGTCTCCACTCTGCTCCCTGCTTTCCTGCACTCAGTGTGAGCCGAAGCTGGGACAACGCTAAAGGCCAAGCAGGAATTTTTGTGCCATTTCACTGGTGACCGAGATAACCTAAGCATGTTTTGGGCTTGACTACAGCTTAACTGGGTGCCAGCACTGGTAGGTAGCATCTTAAAACATGTGTCAGTCCGGATCAATTTTTCCCTTGTCTGGAGCTGGCTGCAAACAGTCGCTGGTGTGTTTACCCGCAGCAGCAGAGTGATTCCCTTTAAGCCTGAGACCAGGGCGATGGAGGGAGTGCTGGGAGCCCAGGCAGCCCCGGTGTGCAGCCCTGTCGGCATGGCAACCCACAGCTCGCCACTGATGAGCTCTTGCTGTCTATCAAAAAGCATTAACTTTTACATTATGTCTTTTTTATTATAGTTTCTGCACATTTTGGCTTCCTTTCCCCCAGGGCTCCGGCTGCACTGGTGAAATGTTCTTTCTCAGGGAGTGGGAAATGGCATTTCTTTCTATTTCTGTATTGTTTACAGCTTGGGGAGAGGCACAGCAAAGGGCTGGCTAGAATTACTGTTATCAGTGTCAGTGAAACTGCTCTTGCTGTCACTGTTTTAGTCAGAAATGGTCCAATTTAGGCCTACTTTAAAAATTAGAAAGCGAGTAACTTAGAAGATTTGCCCCACTTCTCTTGAACTTAGTCCTGCTCTTGTGGGTGATAGCAGAGGGGGAGTCCTATAGGGCAGCCATAAAGAGACAGAGCTGGGAAGAACGGTGTGGCCATGCTGGAGCCACATCCCAAGCAGGCTGCAGGACTGGGTATCCCAGAACACCAGGGAATGGGGTGCAATCATCAGGAAAAAGTCACATGTTCCAAAGTCCACCCTGAACCAAGGTAGTTGGCTGCAAACGACAGAAGTCCACTTCAGTAGACAAAGAGGGGGCAGGTGGGAGAGTGGTGGTCAGGCAAGGGAGCAGTGGCTGCAGTGAGGGGGAAAGGATGTGAGGAAGGTGAGAAGTACCTGGGCTGCATGTGGAATTAAAGATTGAAAGGAAGAAAAGATCCCACCAGCCTTTAAAAGAAAGAAAAGCATGGGAAAGGGATTAAGTAGCAGGGTTCCCAGTGACAGAAGAAGATTGGACTTCATAACCCAGGATGGGGTTAACCTGTGGGATGAACAGTGGCTGCTGAAGGGGAAAGTAGGGGAACCTGATGAGTAAGTACAGGGAAAGTGGGAACATAATTATTGAGATTCATGGTGAAGAAGAAGAGATCTTAGTGCACTCTGGCACACAACGCAGCTAAGACCTGCTTCAGCTTCCTTCCCTCAGCCTCTCTAACTTGGAGGAGTTGCAGAATGACTCTGAAACACACTGGGTAAAATAAAACACTTTATGGGCCCCTTGGGAGCTTTGGATCTAAACTTCCCAGTCCCTGCCCACCAAGAAATGCTTCCTCTCGGGGCCTGCTAAGCTATCTTACAATGCCAAGGGCATTCTGCATGGCCCAGTGCAGCATCTAGGGCTTCTCTGAGCAAATCATCTCGCTCTCAACAGCAACCACACAATACAGCACTCTGCCTCACTAGCATAGCCTGCTTGTCAGTGCTGCTAATTAGCCCAGACAGAGCTTTCAGGTGGCTTGCTGTGCTGTGCCGTTCAGAGGCATCATCAGAGACTCTTCCTGAAATGATGGAAAATTCGCCTCTCTTGCTGTGGCAGCTGTTTGCCAGAGGGTCAGTAGATTCAAGACAAAATGTGCTGTGAAATACCATGCTGCAGGCTATGTACTGTACATCTTCAAAGACAGGGGTACAGTTAAGGCTGGTGTCTAGACATGTTTTTCATATAATAAAAGTTTAGTTAAGATATGTCTCCTAGACTGGAATTCACATGGAGAAGGACTTGTATTTCTCTAGACCAGCCTAGTTTAAGATAAGTACATAAACTCTTCTGCCAACAAGATGCATTTTACGTTTTCTTTCCAGAGCCCCAAGCATCGTGTAGGTGGCTGCAACTTTACTACCATGAACATTCAGCCATTTGAATAAGGACTATATCATGCTAAACATAACATTGATGAGGCTTTCAAAAATTGTACCTGCCAGTGCTGAAGTCCCTTCTTTACCCTAACAAGGTAATACTACTGCAGTCAGGATGTGACTTACAATGTTTTCAGGTAATTTTTTTCACAGTGGAGAATGACTGAAAATATTTTACCTCGCACAGGATAAAAAATGATGCTTTAAATAGATTAACATTCTAATCCAATTAAATATATGTTACATTTATTTCCAAATTTTTCTTCCTGAGTGGTTAAACAACAGACCAGTGAGGATGTAGCAAGAGAAGGATCTTCTGATCTCCAATAAGTCAGAAGCTGGCCAGTTACTTTACCCTAGTGACAAGCCAATTAGGATGCTGCATAGTGTTTGTGCTTGTTTCTAATTTTAGAACTATACAACAGGGAGGCAAAAGTAGGTGATATTAATTCCTCTGGCATTGATCTGCTAGAATCACTGTGTTCCTGCAATCTAATATATTTTCAGGAAAAACAGGAAAATTAACCACTCTTCTAGTGTAGGTACTAGGGTCTATGCAGACCTTTCTAACACGCAGGGCTTGATCAGTACTTAGATAGAGGAATCTGCAAGGGAAGCTTGGGAGCTGCAGAGAGTGATTTTGATGCTGCACAAGATGATATTCTAGCGTAAAGTGAGCATTCACTCTGGCATTACACAACATGACACAACTAAGTCTGCTGTGTTTCCAGGGGGATTTATGGTAAAATTTTTAAACATACCTAAGTGACCTGCCAGTAAATCAGCATCTTGACATGGAGCAGGCTGGGGAAGGAGATTAAATTGAGAAAGTATGGAATTTCTCTCTTTCACAGTATCTCTGTGGCATAATGCAGTGCCATTCAGGGATATCACAGCTACCACAAGCACTGTGGTCACATCAGCAAGATGCTAATGTGATTAATTAGCCCTGATGACAAGCAGGTTATGCTAACCTGGGCACAGCATCATGCTTATGTACTTAACTGCTTAAGCCTCCAGAGTGCTTGCAGCTCACTTAGGTTAATATAATTTAGTGATTTAATAAGCATATAACCTATTTCATTATTGAAGCCATTAATAACAATATTGACTAACACCAAACTCAAGGCAGACTTTTGCGGGACTGCTAAAGATACACACATTCAATGTATCAGTGAGCTACGAGTAGCCACTCTTTTAAAGTGTTCCTTACCACCTACCTATGCATTCACCTTTCAGGAGCTTCACCTAAATCACCTTTCTTCATCTGGCTACGAAAATATTACCTAAGAGGGCATTAAAAGCCTTAGAAGGGTCAAGATATAGGACACCTATATCTTTGTCTTTATCTGCAAGATGAGTTATCCTGTAATAGAGCAGAATAGATTAAATTTGGCAAGATTGTTCCTTGATAAATCCATGTTAGGTGTTACTCATCCCTGTTTTATCTTCCATGTATTCATAAAAAGCATTGTTTATTTCCATATTATTCTAGGAATTAAAGCTTGGCAGACCAATCTGTAACTCCTTCAGTTCTATTCTCCATGTTCATACTCCTCTCTCATCCTTTTCTAAACACAGACACTATATTTTTCTTTTTATAATCTTTCTAATATTTGAAAACTTCTCATTCCCCATGCATACCGTGATATTGCCTCAGCCTCTTGCCTGTAAGATTTACAATTCCTTCAGTAATTTCCATGGGCTCCCCTGATCAGTAAACCCATCTAAGTCACCTTTAACCTATTCCTGTTCCTATTCCTACTCCACACCTGGAGTCTTACCTCTTTATAATGATGCTAATGGCGTTAACCACATGATCAAATTTAACATCCATGATAAAACAAAAAAAAACCCACCAAATTTCAGTCCTCGTGTCATCTGTTGTAAATTTTCCCTTTCCACTGAGAAGTAAAACACTTTCTGTGGTCTTTTGGTCTTTCTTCCGATGCTAACAGACTTCTGGAATGTCTCCTTGTTTTTAGGCCCAGGATGTTATTTGAATAAACATTTACTTCACATGTACTGCTGAAATGATCTTTGGCCCAAAAATGTCTCTAAACTAATTTTTCATCTTAGTGATGGTACTGAGCTAAACAGCTGTTGAGTGGAGCCAACACTTTAATAGCTCTGCAAAAAAGTATCAAGAGTTTCACAGTGGGAAATTGGCAATATTACACACTCTTTGCATAAAATAAGTGTGCGTACAATGATGGGGAAAACAGATGTAGATGGTCACTAACATGAAGAGGCCAATGAAATCAATGAGCAGTAAACAATAGGAGTTTACACAGTATACGTTTTATCCAACATCCTTCTTGCCAGTTAAATGGCAATAGGAGGGAAGGACGGTAGCATTCTGATTTCATTGAAGAATGTGTTACTGTGTTTTGTAGTGTCTTGTCCAAAATATTCTAAGTGGCTTGGATGGGCTCATTACAATGTGTACTGAAAATCCTTTGAAAGACAATGAAAATAATCAAAACCAACATTTAACCACGTTGGAGCAATATTTAGTCACATACCCAGTGGATCCTTGTTAGATACAATTTTAATTAATAGCCTCATTATCTGAAGGAGGCAATAAACATCATGTTAATGAAACTTACAGTAGATGCTAACTAGTTATAATCACCACTAACAGTAGAAAAAATTAAGGGGAGCTTATGTGAATGAAAATATCAGAAGATATCATCTGGGGAAAAAACACAAGTTACTACATCAGACCAAAGTAAGAGTCTCCATAAAAGAGGAGAAAACTGTGGAGAGCAGTGTGTTGAAAGAGAGGTGCTTATTTATAGTGAATAGAGTTGTGAGAGTAATTGATTTTTCTGCTTGGTGGCCAAGCTGAAAATAAATTAGGGAAAACTAATATCCAGTTAGATATATTGCTTGCTTTTCACATATTTTTACCATTTGTTAACACTAAACTTAGATCAATTTTAGAACAAAACAGTATTAGATAACAAAACCAAGACCATTTCATTTTGAAAATATTGAAACAGGGCACTTCTGGTTTGGGTTTTTTTTGCCTGGTACTATTACTCAAAATTAATTTCCCAACATGTAAATTGATTCTTGATTCATAACGTGTCTTTTTGAGAAATGAATATAATAGACTCATTTGCAAAACACAGATTGTAACAATTCACCCAGAATGCCCTGCCTCCACACCAAAAACTTGTGGTTGGTCTCTAGGGCATCTATTTAGGAAAACATCTGTCAGTTTGGGAGCTCTCCGTGTCCAGTCAGAAATCCCATTTTATCTTGAGAAGGTCCTGTAGAAGTTGCCGTGGGCTGGAGCCCCCACCTGACAGCTCTGGCTTCGTCCTCACCAGCCACCAGGGATGGAGAAGATGGGACAAAGTGGTCAAGGGCCATCAGCATCACACAGCTCTTCCCTGCTGTACCGGGGAGGTTTTTAGTGCAGGGCCACACAGGATGTCTCTCTGCAGAAGCACATGGTGGGCAGAGGCCAGAGCTGGCCCTTGCTCTCAGCCCACAGCTCCAGAAACCTCTGTCCCTGCCACTGCCACAGGAAATGCCCTGGCCAAGGAGATGT
This sequence comes from Morus bassanus, assembly GCA_031468815.1. Taxonomy (NCBI): domain Eukaryota; kingdom Metazoa; phylum Chordata; class Aves; order Suliformes; family Sulidae; genus Morus; species Morus bassanus. Next base: position 70,624,875 of record CM062571.1, read on the forward strand.
AAAGGGCTGGCATGCCTGGGGCCCAGAGCTAAGTACAGAAACTCGACAGAAGTTAAATTTGGGTCTTGAAATTGAGATGCTACACTGGAATATTAGGTCTGTTTTGCAGATTGACTTGTCCAGAAAAGTGTCTGGGGACAGCCTGTGGCAAGACCCTAAACATGATTTAGGTTATCATAAAATGGTAAATATTTGTCTAGATTCAGCTTCCAGGGATTAGATTTTGTTGTACCTTTGTCTACTACATGACAGAACTGTAATGTATCAGATACTGTCTTCTTCATGCATAAATAATAAAAACCTTGATCAAGTTACTTCTTACTCTTTTGAAAAACCAAGCTGCCAGAAATGCTTAATGACTGTAATACGCACTTTCCAGATTTTGGATTACTCGCCCGTCTCATTTCTGAACTTTTGCCAATTTATCAATAATCGTTTGACTTTTGAGATGGAAGGAACATTCAGGCTGGTCCACAGCATCATCAACTAGGAAATACAGAATGAATGACAGAAAGGAGGACAGGGATGGAGAGCAGAATAAACCCTTCATAACCAGGAGGAAGGAGTTTACGACTTGCTGTGCCACCTAGACACTCACAAGTCTATGGGACCAGATGGGATCCACCCGAGAGTACTGAGGGACCTGGCAGAGGAGCTTGCCAAGCAACTCTCCACCATTTATCAGCAGTCCTGGTCAACAGGGGAGGTCCCAGATGACTGGAGGCTTCCCAATGTGATGCCCATTACAAGAAGGGCTGGAAGAAGGATCCGGGGAACTACAGGCCAGTCAGCCTGACCTTGGTACTGGCGAAGATTATGAGGTGGTTCATCTTGAGTGAGCTCACCAGGCATGTGCAGGACAACCAGGGGATCAGGCCCAGCCAGCGTGGCTTCATGAAAGGCAGGTCCTGCCTGACCAACCTGATCCCCTTCTATGACCAAGAGACCTGCATAGTAGATGAGGGAAAGGCTGTGGATGTTGTCTACCTGGACTTTAGTAAAGCCTTTTACACTGTATCCCACAGCATCCTCCTAGAGAAGCTGGCAGCTCATGGCTTGGATGGATGCATTCTTCACTGGTTAAAAAACTGGCTGGATGGCCAGGCCCAGAGAGTTGTGGTGAACAGCGTTAAGTCCAGTCGGCAGCTGGTCACGAGTGGTGTTCCCCAGGGCTCAGTGTTGGGGCCAGTCTTGTTTAATATCTTTATCAATGATCTGGATGAGGGGATCGAGTGCACCCTCAGTAAGTTTGCAGATGACGCCACATCGGGCAGGAGTGTTCATCTGCTGGGGGGTAGGAAGGCTCTACAGAGGGATCTGGACAGGCTGGATCGATGGGCCAAGGTCAATTGTATGAGGTTCAACAAGGCCAAGTGCCGGGTCCTGCACTGGGGTCACAACAACCCCATGCAACGCTACAGGCTTGGGGAAGAGTGGCTGGAAAGCTGCCCAGCAGAAAAAGACCTGGGGGTGCTGGTTAACAGCTGGCAAAATATGAGCCAGCAGTGTGTCCAGGTGGCCAAGAAGGCCAACAGCATCCTGGCTTGTATCAGGAATAGTGTGGCCAGCAGGAGTAGGGAAGTGATGGTGCCCCTGTACTCAGCACTGGTGAGGCTGCACCTCCATTGCTTTGTCAGTTTTGGGCCTGTCACTACAAGAAGGACATTGAGGTGCTGGAGAGTGTCCAGAGAAGGGCAACGAGGCTGGTGAAGGGTCTGGAGAACAAGTCTTATGAGGAGTGGCGGAGGGTTGTTTCATCTGGAGAAGAGGAGGCTGAGGGGAGACCTTATTACTCTCTACAACTACCTGAAAGGAGGCTGTAGCGAGGTGGGGGTCGGCCTCTTCTCCAAAGTAACTTGTGATAGGATGAGAGGAAATGGCCTCAGATTGCATCAGGGGAGGTTTGGATTGGATATTAGGAAAAATTTCTTCACTGAAAGAATGGTTAAGCATTGGAACAGGCTGCCCAGAGAGGTGGTGGAGTCACCATCCCTGGAAGTGTTCAAAAAACGTGTAGACGTGGCACTTCAGGGCATGGTTTAGTGGACATGGTAGTGTTGGGTTGACGGTTGGACTCAATAATCTTAGAGGTCTTTTCCAACCTTAATGATTCTATGATTCTATGACAAGGAGTTACCTAGAGGAACAAAACATTCATAGCTGCTTATGAAGGTGGGTGCATCTTTGCAGCAAGTCTGGCAGTCTGCTTGCAGCAATGGCCATCTCTGGCTGTCATCTCCCAAGGACAAAGTGCTGCTGCTAGGACAGCTCATCAGCCCCGAAGGATGGGGCTGAGAGCACAGCAGCGCTTGGCACTGCTGCCCTTTGAACCAACTCAGAGGTGCCAGGATGTATTAGATAAATTTAAGCACAATAATTTATTCATAAATGTCTCATGAGAAAGGAAGGCATACCTTATTCAATATTTTATGTAGCTGATGTGGTTTGTGAAGGATTTATAACTAACTGGTTGGTAAGCAACCTTTTTCAAACTCCTGCAGAAGAAGCAGAGAAATGGTTGCATTCAAATTCCTGCAGAGAACATTGGGATTCCAGACACTGTCACATCTTCTCAGTTACTTTTAACAAAAACAGAATATGTTTACAATTTTGCAGAATGTACAGCAAAAAAATTAAAAAGTTAGGGGCTGTTTTCTCTAGAAATGCTATTGTGCTGAACTGTGTTAAAAGATCACATCAATTTCAATTACATTTGAAAGAAAAATTCCTAAAAATTCAAGGCTAAGATGGAATCTTCCTTATATTTCATTCCTTATCTTTGCTATTGATACATTTAAATGTTTATATTATGCATTTACTGTTTTGTGCAAATGAGGCAGTTCAATAAGGTCATATCAGCTTTTATGAACTGAAGTATTCTATGATTTCCAAATTTTCACTTTTGTTACCCCTGAGCACAAAAATCAGTCCCATTGTCAATATTAACCTTGGTGGTGGAGCAAACTGTGGATGCAGAGTGCAACCCATAGCATAGATAGAGAATGTGGTAAGGTCAGGAGAAGATCATACTGTGGGACTTCACAGTTCCTTGTTCCTTGTCATGCATCTGGCATCCCTGGGAGCAGAATGAAGGAGATGAAAATCCAAGCAAGCTCTGTACAAAAGAGGCTGTCTATAAATAATTGAAAGTCATTTTTAGTGAGGTCTTTAATTCCAAACCTGTCTGCTTTATAGAAGAGTTGGGATGTAATTATACTTGTTGCAAAGGTTTCCCGACATTCCTGAGATTACTGAGCATGTACTTAAAGCAGTAAACTCTGCAAACCACCAATGTTAATTTTTCTTTATAGATCCTGGAAAAATGGAAACACTGTTTGAAACTGATGTGGCATTTTTTAATCATGCTAAATGGATGGCCAGCAAATTGTGGGTCAGTCAATGTTACTGTGATTCCTAGCAATGGAAATGGGGTTTTGTCAGATTAGTGTCAGAGTGAGAATTCCATACAGCATTTAACCTCCTATTGTGTGACATTTTGATTTAAAAATTAACACTATCCAATACCAATATTGCAAGTACTAAGTGGATTAAAAAGTAACTGATATGTTTTATGGGGTATTTCTTAAAGAGAATATTTAATGGAAGAAGGTGTCTATGAAAAGCTCTGCAGTGACAAGTGCCTGGCTTTGTTTTACTGTTCTTTTTTTTTTTTTTTTTTTGAGACGAAATAGGAACTGGCTAATGAAGTTTGCAAAAATTCACACATTAGCAGAATGGTAAATCATGATGAGAACTTACACAAAGTGATTCTGGACCACTCCATAAACTCAACACATATTGCAGGGAGAAAAAACCCAAAAACAACAACAAAACCAAACAAAAAAACCTACTGCAGCCAATGGCAAGATCCTCGCTGCCTTTTGACAGAGATGGAGTTTTACATGACTTGTTTTAACAGAGTCAGACAAAGGTTAATGTATCTGTAAACACAGATTGCCATTCTGCCTGTGAAGACTGGGGCATTGCATTAGCATAAACAGGACTGAAAATATTCATGGGTCATGATATATCAATCAGCTGAACAAAAGCACTGATGATAACTCTGCTGCTGCAAGGCTGGACTGGGAAGCAAGAACATTTTAGTCTCGCTACAGTGGAGTTCTTGGTCTGGGAGCATCCACTCTGTTACCAAACAGCTGAGTGGTGCTGGGCCAGATGCTTCACTTTTCATAGAATCATAGAATCATTAAGGTTGGAAAAGACCTCTAAGATCATCAAGTTCAACCGTCAACCCAACACCACCATGCCTCCTAAACCATGCCCCGAAGTGCCACGTCTATGTGTTTTTTGAACACCTCCAGGGATGGTGACTCCATCACCTCTCTGGGCAGCCTGTTCCAATGCCTGACCACTCTTTCAGTGAAGAAATTTTTCCTAGTATCCAATCTAAACCTCCCCCGACGCAGCTTGAGGCCATTTCCGCTTGTCCTATTGTAAGGGAACAACCCCCCTTGGAAAGAAGAGGTATTGTCTATGTTTAATTAGCGTGAATCTAAACTCCTTTTTGATCAAGCATTGCTTATGTAGTATTTGATGTTTTAATATTTAACCGAACCTTAAAGACAGGGTATCTTGGTCATCAGTTTTATCCATTTAATCAAGGACAAACGTTCCTTTTGGAAGAAAATAAAGGAGAGTTGGCAAGAGAAAATAGCCTTGAGTTATCCTTAGGTGACATGCGACCATATATGGATAAAAAGGGTTAGAGTACTTCATTCGTGAAGACCACCAGAGACCACCAAAGACCCCTGAAGAGCAGAAGACATGCGCAGAAGGATCTGAGGTGGAGCCAAGAGGCGTGACTTAATGCCATTATGCAACCTATGTAGATTAGAATTAATATGTATTAGATAGGCAGACTATGTATTTGTTGTCCCTTCTGTTTGGCAAACCTGACCCAGCTGACAGTTTCACTGCAGCTTCTGGCCCCTCTTCTGTATTCAGTGGTGTGCATTGCAGGAGAGCCAGAGCCTGCTCTTCTCGTTTTTGGTTTTGATTTTCATTTTTTTTATGTTGGTATCCTTGTCTGCACATTTGCTTTTCCTTATTCTAGGGTATTTTTATTCTTTTTCAGGGCTGCACTTTCTGCTCCTTATTCATTTCCTGCTACCAAACTTCCTCCCAGCCATCTGGATGCTCAGCAAAGTTGTTTCCCCAAAGAGTGGGTGTTCTCACCTTGGGCCACAGTTGGTCTCAACAAGCACCTTGGTGACTTCCCACCCTGAGTCATAGCGGCACATCTTGTGCTGCCTCTGTGGCAGCCAGTAAGTGACAGTGGCACCATCCTGGGAAAGAGCAGTTGGCAAGCTGGGGGAGGACACGGAGGCTGCAGGGTTCTCATAATAAGCAGAACCTGAGCTATCCCTTAGGTACTCAGGAAAAGAAGCAAGCTGTGCCTCTGAACCTGCATAACTGTTCAGTAGTTACACATCAGGTTTTCTTTGCCACCTGGAGAACTGGCTGATTCCCTTCTCGCTCTCACACATTTCTCCTCCGGCTCTTGAATTGCCGCATACTGGGGAATCCTCATTGCTGCCTGCGCAGGCTGAATGAAGCACACTCCTAAGATGGTTTTCTCAGTAGTGTTGCAGCAGAACAGCCACCGTGCTCCAAGCAGAGCCACGTGCACAGCCCCAGCCTTTTCCAGCTTGCAGACCCATAAATATTTCCCAGGGAAGGTACAGAGCTGCTATAGCAAGTTTTGATAGACTGACAATAGACTCACTTTTCTCTCTCAGTTTTTGCAGATACCTCAGAAACAGTCCATGGTCCAGTGGTTATTAACAGACCACTGTCCAACCTCATCAGGTTGTGATTTATCTAGCATTTACCTTCCAGGAGAAAGCAGAAATGCCAGACCTCCACTGGTGGATCCCAATCTTCACCATGCTAAACATCCTACTTATGCCTCCTAAGAGACAGCTGCTGCCACATCAAACATGGGCTGTTTGCCTTACCCAAAAGTCCAAATGTTGGTGGCTCATGCCTGCAGAGCTCTGGTGGCTTCAGGACTCAGCAGCTCGCATGCTGTCAGCTCCAGGACGATGACATATGTGCACAGGACAGAAAAAGGACTGGAGAAAGAAGTTGTTTACCAGGTTTAATGCTGCCCACAGAAGCTGTGTTTAGGAGCACGCAGATCTGCTGAGCTGGCTTTCTGCATAGATGAATCCCTGAATCCAAGAAAAATTCAGCTGAGCAAAAAGTTTTCTCCCCACCCTTGTTTTTTTTTTTTTTTTGCTATTGTCCAGATGAGCAAAGCAGGGAAGATCACATAAAAATCTGCCTGCGAGGATTTCCTTAAAGTCTTTTTGTCTACTACCTCTTCCTTGCTCTTTTACATGGACAGTGTATATTATCTGGCCCTCAAGCAGAGGGTTAAATGCTTTGTACAGGAATGCAGTGGACAAACTATTCTATGATTCTATGACAGATCCTCTTTCCTCAGTGTGAAGTATGCCCTTTTTCCCTGAATGATATGATGTTTAAATATTTCATCTTGCATGAGAAGGTTACTGAACCTCCTGTAGTTACTCCTTACTTGTGTTTTGTGCACTGTTACTGCTGAAACAAAACTGCTGCAGGTTTTTTATTTTTTTTTAATACATAACTATATCAAAGCAAGGTAAAACCCTAAAAACACCTCCTTTGTAAGAGTCCAAAAGAAAATACCTGCTGCAACTGTTCAAAGATATATTTAGACAAGTGACCAAAAAAAGAGACTGTTCTTAGTTCCTAAACATCACACGAAAGTGAAACATGATAATATTTGCTAGGCAGAAGTAAATTCAAGTCTATAGCAAGGCTAATAGTTGTTAAGCATTTAAACATTTAATCTTTCTGCACGGCAAATCTACACACAAGGGTTAGTATTTCAATTTTGCATTTTGAATGGGACCAATTTTTTTGAGTGGTTTCAATCATAATAGCTCTAAATCATCTGAGCATTTGACTCCTTACCTATTCTTGTCATATGCCTTAACACCAGAGACAACAATTAAATGAGTGGCATCTCCCTCCCATAGATGCCATAAAATTTCATATCTATCCTGACAAATAAGAAATAGAAGCTCTTTTTTTTTCTTTTTCTGCATATGCAAAATATCATCCCAAGGTAAAACTGAATAAAAACCTTGAGGGCACTAATATATGAAAGGTGAAGGGTACTGTCACTACATTAGATTTGTAGGACTAGCAGTATTAACTGCATTATGCCAACAAAAGAAACAGTAATTCTCCATAAAGCCATTTTCCTAGGATCACTTCCAAGGATCAATTTTACAAAGACCATGGTCTTTGAAAGTCACACTCAGAGAATTATACGTTATAATAATGTAGTGGTTAGATGTTCCTGAGACAGACAAAGCATTAAGTCCAGATAACAATTTCTTATGGGAGTTGGACCAACCTTCAACACAAATCCGAAAAAAAATAGACTTTAAAGATGCATCTTTGCTTTTAAAGAAATATTATTAATACTATTTATACCACATTACTTAATTTCTATGTTTTTTAATTTAGTACTACACACAATTCATTTTACAAATTAAAATTATAAATAATCTACATCATATAAATGATGGAAAACATCTCTATAGATGTGATCCTGGGATGCACATGCAGGAGAAGATCAAGTGAGAGCATTTGGCAGTGGTGCAATTGGTATGTGTAATGCTGGTACCCCAGTTAATGAAGGATGTTAATTAATTAAAAATGGTTCAAAGAAAGATTGGAACAGCAGTGAAAAGAGAAGACATGCTTTAACCTGAAAGACCCTGGATCCCAAATCTGTCTGACTAGCAAAGATGAGGCTACAAGAGGACTCGATCAACCCACATACACATTCAGAACAGAAATGTAGTAATAGATGTCTTCTAACCATTAGACAAAAGCAGATGATGATTCACTGGCTAGAAACTGGATTCAGATAAATTCCAGCTAGATATAGAGTATTAAAAACAGTGGCAGAATCTGAGAGCTGTTGTTGTGATTCCTGCATGCCAGGAACCCTGCAGGTAATGAATAGAGATCTTTCTAGACAGATGTTCTCTAAAATGCAGTTTATTTAAGGAGGTCTTCTGGCCTGAAATATGCAGGTCAGGCAACTCCCACCCTGTTTTATAATGCAGAAAAGGCTGGCTTGGGTTTCACATACTCTTGCCCAAAGAATGCAGCCACCTTGAAACACGTTTTAATTTTTCATATGGAGCTGAGGATTTAAAATTATATTGTTATATTTATTTGTATTAAATAATCTTTAGGATCACCGTGTCATGGTTCTCCCTCGCACTCCTCGCTGGTAACACCCTACCAGCAGCAGTTCTCTCCTTGTTGTGGCACATGCTGCTGCAAGCCTCCAAACCCCAACTTTCCAGATGATGAGCAACACATCCCATTTTCTGGATTTCCAGACCTGCTCCCCTCCAGTGGGTGCCTGCAAGCCATGCTCTCCCTGAATTCATCACCTCTGAGGCAACGCATGCGCTACAGATTTGCTGGATTCACCCCGAGTTCAAAAGCTGAGCAAGTTTATTTATGAAACAAGCTATGTGGAAAAGTGAAGGTTAAATTCCTGATTACAAACCAAGTTCTGGAAGGGAAACAACAATCAACAAAAGCAACTTCCAGTGTACTTGTCATTGTGAGATTTCTCTGGGGCACAGAAGCTGAGGAAACAATCAGCAGTGCTCTGCTCCTTCAGTGTTATCATAAGGAATCAGCATCTCCCTTGTATTTGTCCCCCGCCCCGTAACAGTGACAGTTGTCGGGTTGCCTCTTGAGTGCAAATGAAGTATCAAATAATTTCCTGGGGACTTCAGTTCCCCTTCCTCCTTATCTTCTAATTTAGGGGAACTTAACCGTGTCACAGCTTTGATTAGCTCTTCTTCTCTGTGAGAATGCAAACGTCGTCAGGCTTGTCTGGGACCAGGATGCGCTCTCTCTGCAGAGCCTCTACGCAACATTGATTTCTTATCTGTGCTTTACCCTCCCAGGCAGTCAGATGTGCAATGGAAATCTTTTTCTTCATTTTAAAAGATCTTATAAAACACAGCTGATAAAGAAGTATTAATTGTGCAATGCCCTGGATAGGCTGGCAGCATGTGAAGCTTCACTGGCTTTTTGCAAAAATAACACCTGACATATTCATTGTAGAGGTAACCAATTTGCCATTCAGAATGCCTTCTCCCAACCACTTTGCCCTTCTTAGATACTGTTCACCATTTTTAGGGGATTTTACCACCACAGACAGTCTCTGCAAAGTATCTCCATGTAATGGTGGAGAAGCCTTTGGTATGTACACTGAAGCTATATTCAGGGGCTCAGTTCAGTTGCCTACACTTCAGTGAGGTGGACTATTTAACATTGCCTAGAGAATATTGTTTCACCTCCAGCTGCCATCTCGGAAGGGTGTCCCATAATAGGTCTCGATTACTGTTTGCCCCCATGTTTCCAATACTCAAGGGTATTTCACAACCTATTTGTAGGAAACTGAATACAGACCCCTTAATGTTCATTGCTGCAGAAGAAACCAAAGCAGGTATCTCTTTTCTAAGATACATGGAAATCCAGGTACCTTTCTAAAACAACTCATTCCAATGACATAACACCAACCCCCCAAAACCTTTATTGCTGTAGACTTTTATTCTGAAGACGTTATGAATATTTTCAGTGACTTCTCTACCTCAGCAGAGAAGCGTTCAGCTTGTGAGAAAAAGTACTCTCCTATTCAATAGGTTTGCTAATTAAGTCAGGAGTTTAACAGTCAGTATGTTCACTAGAACTGCCTCCACAGAAGCAATAGTGAGGATGAGTAGCTATGTTAGACCCTAGATCTGAGCTTAAACACCAGTTGTTGCTGAAATTCCAGCTTCTTTCTGTTTAATCTAGAACTGTACGCTTTTAAAACAGGGGGGAAAAATGACATTTTGAACCTCAGCAATTATTTACTGTTTCACCGGCATTACAGTTGGAGTAGCTCTGAGTCAGTTTTAAGGGCCCTGATTCATACACTCAACAGTATTACATCAAAACAATCAAAAGAAGTATTTAAAACCAAGGGTTTGTTCTTGACAGTACTTCAGCTGCTTTACACCTTGAAGATAGTAGCAAATTGCCATTAAGTCAGTCTTGGTAGGAGAAATCTTTGGTAACATATAGGCACTAAGTGGGCTTTTGTGTTATCCCCCCTCCTCTGTCACCATTTAGAGCATGGTTAAGAAACACCAATCTCCATGATTTTGTTGAATCCATTGATTTAAGTAATTGTAGCCGTGGGGATCAATGCTGCCTGCTCTCATTTCAAGTAGCTTTTAGGCTACTCTGAGTTGCGCTAGGAGGTGATACTAATACCTCTGGAGGTAACCTTATCTAATATCTGCTTAAAGTTGTGCTGTCACTGCCCTCATCAGTAGCCAAGAACTGGAGCCAAGTCCTCATTCTACAGAGCGAATGATGGTAAAGTCAGAAGCAGAGCAAATAATGAGGAATAATGCAATCTGCTTCCAGAGGACATGGATCATTAGGTTGATTAGACCAGCAGATGGTAAAGGAAATTCAGTGTAGAATTCTGTAAAATAATTAGTCCAAGATCAAGGAAACAGCCCAAGAAATAAGTGGTAAATGGAACAATCAAGCAAGACTGGGAGCTTGTATGAAAACAATAACTGGAATTTTCATGCCAACTAATGCCTCAGAAAGAAAAATACACCTCATATTGTATCAATGAAAGACAAACTACAAAAAGGCGATGCTTTTTGTGTATAAGTCACTTGTCAAGCACTATTTCAAATACTGAGCACTACATCAGTCCCTGCGCACATCAGTAGGTTATTATTACCTGGGAGCGGGTACAGACTAGGTCAACAAAGATTGCACTAGCTCTGCAGAACAGGCTATAAAGTTAAAGGAGCTGTGTTTCTTTTTATTAAAGAGTCTTCAAGGGGACATAGTGGAAGTTTTACAAGTTAAAAACTAGATCAATAAAGTCAATGTGGACAGTGTTTTTAAACCAGTAAGGGGTTAACATTATTTTTCAGTAGGAATAAAACAGGGAACATGTTATTATGAAACAGTAATGTACAAAATGAGTTATAGGAGTGGCTTGTTGGTATCTGAACTGTAACATCACCATATCCAACAAAGTAGAATTAATTGTCTGGTCTTGTGAATAATAAATAATTTGTGAAAAAAACACCCAGGACTGGCCATTTTCTCTTCTCAGAATATGCAAAAGTCTACCTGGTAATTAATGATTTTATTAACTGATATTGCACTACTTACCCTGATGAATCTGAATTCTCTAGGTTTGGAGCAGACCCCAGGGATCAGAATTACTGGGAGTCTGTTCCTGATTTGCCCAGACTGATTGACCTTGTAACACTGAACATGAAGCAGCACAACTTCTTTGGCTGCTGACTTTGCTTTGCAAAGTGCTCCGAGACAATGAAATAAAAGGCACTAAAAGAATGTAATTGTTAATTATTTTTTGTGCTGGGTCTCCTACTAGTGAAAGAAAGCGCTACCTAATTTCTCTGTTAAATCCTTGAACACTCCCACGTACTTTTCATAGGCACTTGTTTCTGCCTATAATAAAGGGAACCATTCATATGTTATATTCCCACTACTGTCCCCATCTTTACTGAATATCACCTCAAAGTGGCTAAATCACACAAAAAGTTCATAGCTGATGACATCTTCCCAAGCCACAGAGTAACACCTGTGACCTACCTTTTAATAAGGAAACACAACGCTCCTCTCTTTTACATTTCTTTCTTATTTTACCACTACTTGAAATACAACTGGCACATAATGCACTTGCACAACGTCAGCATTCCAAGTGTGTATACCAGCACCTCCCCAGGTACTGCCACAGCGCAAGAACCTTTTGTATTAGGCTTTTTAAATTTGCATTCTGGAGCTTCAGATCTCCTGCCTTCTCTGAATGGCTGGAGATTGGATGCATTGATGGGTGATGGGCTATAGGTCATTTCACTGTCAAGTTCCCAGTCCACAACGTAGCTAGGGCTGAATATGATGTGCAAATATAGTCAAGAGGACAAGGGCTGTATGAGGCCAACAGCCATTGAAGCTGTAGGACCAAAGGGAACAGAACAAGAAGCAGTGTTGGTAGGATCTGGTCTACAGCTGGTCCTGGTTTGAACAGTATCAGTAAGAGAATCAGATGGCTAGAACAAATATATGGGGTGTAACTTTCATTCGTCTTATGCTCAGTAGGTGTATAAAAGAAAGTGTCTTGTATGCTGGAAGGACAGAATAATGCTGCATCGGTGGAAATCTAGCAGGAAGATATGCTTAATAAAGCAGGCCCTTTGCAGCTTCATGGCACTGACCCAAAGCATCCTGGAGCATGAATTCATGCCTGGCAGAAGTAGACAAGAGGACTGTAACTGAAAGCAGATGTGAGAAAGGGATGATGAAAAGGGAAAGTTTCTTGTGAATTACTCGTCACTGATCATGATCTTGTCCTCATTTTGCAAATCTGGAACCTGTTAAGGTGTTTGGATGCTTTGTGGTGCCACTCGGGCAAGATACTTTTCAAAATATTCTTAGTTGAGACAAGAGCTGGGCCATGATGTACAGGGCACAGCCGGGTTTCCGATCCTGTGGGCTGATCTGCTCTGGCTTTGCCTTGATTAAAAATACCATGATGTAGTTCATTCAAGAGGAGACAGATTGAAAGGCATGGGATTTAATTAAACAAACTATAAGCCAGTTTTCAATTCCCAGTTTGCACCTACGTGGCACAAAGGCACCGATTCAGGAAGGAAGAGGATCTGCCCCACCAATGGTGGACATATTCACCCCAGTAATATTTCAGGGGAGTTCCATCCCTTCCCCTCTTCTTTGTACTTATTTCTCACAATATTTGTTCTTGGAAGCCAGGTTATTCAACAGGGAGCACAGAGGGACTACGTGTGTGTATAATGTATGCGCATAAGTGGATCTTCAAGGTTGTTTCTTCTGTTGTCTGTCTCAATTTGCAGGTTAATGTAAAGTTGGCTTTCCCACTTTGTTCTTTAAGTATTTTTTGCCATCCTCAATTCCTTATGGAATTATCTTTGCGATTATGGAAAATAATTTAATAAAAGCAGTATTACCAAAAATTACATGGAGAACTTGAGGTCTGTTCAGAGGAAAATCCTTTCCATTTCTGCAGCATTTTTAATATTATCTGCACGCCCTCACTTGTGTTATTTGCAGCAGGCTTATCGCTGAAGACTGGGGAGGTTTAGGTAAAGAAACAACCTGCATAAAGAAATAAATCACTTTACACACACTTCTTAAAAAAAAACTGTGAAATCTTGTGGTAGCAGAATTTGAATTTCTCCTGTTTGGTTTTTGCTTCTGTTGTTGGTTCCAGGACTGTGAGATTTCATCCTTTAAGACTTCTATGCGATTTTGTTTTGCATAAGCGTATTTCATTCTATATTATGTGGACCAAATTCAGGCTTGGTGAGCTATGTGCCGTTCCTTTTGAAGTTACTGGGCTATTAATTCTCACAGAAGTGAGTACTAAAACTAGATTTTTGTCTTTATCTCTCAGAATGGGATCTCTGCATTGAAGCAAATAAATAATGAAGTCCAGACAAAAATAATAATGAAATCATGTAAGCAGTTCAAATTCTTTGATTTATTCCTTGGACATTAAAAGAGTCTAAACTCTGATTTGGGCTGTTCAGGTTTTCACAGTGTTTTGCATCAGTCTCATTACTGAAGGTTTGTGTACTTGCAGCAGAATTTGCATCTTAAATGTTCTGAACAGAAATGCAGATAGCAATTTTTCCACCTACTTGCAAGAATGGTCTTAGGATCCCCAGAAGTCAATTATTTGTTTACCTTCATATGGAGCATTTAATAGTAAAAATATCCTCTAGTAATAAACTATCTCCTGTACTTTATGTGGATTTAGAAAAGCTAATAATTAGAAGAAAAATGCATTTAATAATGTTACAGGCAGTAACCTTCAGAATTGTCCCTTCTGAAGAATTCACATCACTGCCATGGTCATGCTCCAGGTTAGGAAGGCTCCTTAAAACCAGTTGTAGTTCCCAGAAGTGAGCAGCCACCCAGGCCAGCTGTCCAGCACAGTCAAAGCGTGCTCTTCTGCAGCCTCCAGCAGCCACCTGAGCGGGTCCCAGAAGGGCGCAGATGAAGGGTGAGCCCATGGATCCATACTGGGATGTTCACCCAGAAGCCCAAGGACATCTGCTTACATGCCCTCTCCTCCGCTCCTCAGTCTGAAGTACCCAGTGCCCCACGAAGAAAAGGGAATGAGGTGGGGGAGGAAGAGAGGTCTTCACCTCCTGAGTACCCAGATCCTCCAATCCACATGGATGATCCCACACTTTTTGAGTACAGTGGGATGATCCCACCATACCTTTTCCACATTGAACAAAGTCTCCAGTGCCGAAGGATTAATCTCCCCTTCATGATTTCCAAAACTCTGCAGGGCTCCCGAAATGTTTTACTGGAAAAAGCTGAAGGAAGTACAGAACTAATAGAAATAGTATTTCTAATAATATTTAGCATAACTAAATAATACAAGGAATCATTCCTATTAATACTGAATACAACCCAAACCTTTTAATTCACCTGTAGTTACTGAAACTTCTCTTTGTCCCAGAGCTCATAATTTTTCTGCCTCAAAGCCCAGTTTGGCTTTGGTGTGCTACAGCCTCTGTAAAGCCAGACTGAGGAGGGAATAAAAGATGAAGTAATCTTCCAATCAGCCATGCATCATAATTACTTTTAGTACTGCCATCTTCTGTAATTAATACAAAGTGCGAATGAGGTTGCACACAATTCCTGCTGTGAGAGAGGAGAGCAACACCAATGTAATGCCTCCTAGAAGGATTACATTATGAGGAACTGATGTGGAAAGATGTCATAAATAATTTGTCTTTCAAGAAATAAAATGCTGTAAGATTTGGAGCAAAAATTTGTGTAGCTTTTGCTATTAACTATCTTCATGTTTTCCTGCACTCTCATATATATTTCCTGCCCTTTGGAATGCTTTTTCACACATTTTGAGATCATCATAGTAAATGCAGAGTTTCTTTGGCTTGAAAGGGGTTAGAGGTGCAGCATGCTGAAGACCTGTGTGCCATTGCCGTCGTTCTGATTCCTGAGAAAAAGGAAAGAGTAGTACCCGTAGGTACTTTTTCTCTAACAATACCAAGCTGTCTGTTGTGATTCACTGAGGAATAATTGCTTTGGGATGTTTCAAAACTAGTTTTTAAGTGAAGGATGCAAAATTACTTCTTACTGGAGATGCAATGAATCTAGCTGACACTTTAATAAGTTTATTAAAAGGCTAGTGAGGCAGGTGAAGCAGTAATAAATATCCGTGCAGAGAAAGATCATGCATATCTGTGGGATGCTATCCAGTTAAAAGCATCTTTGAAAAATAAGTGAAGATTCATTGGTTTCTCCAAAGTTTTATTTCTGATTTATTAGAGACATATTTGAAAATTACTATCTTTGATAAAGTGACACAAGCTGAAGGGAAATATATACAAACCAATTTTATTTCTAACTTTAATCTCCATATGTCTGGAAAAGTGCTTGAAGAAACATTTTGATCTCTCTGCCTTTCAGCAAAGTGTGATCTGTTTTAGGTTTGAGGAGTTTTGACCTAGTGCTGGTGCCTTCTCCACAGCCCTTTCCTCAAACAAATGAATTATTTTCCCCTGTGGCTAGAAAACAGTAAAAAGAGCAGAGGTTCAATTTATTTTTATAAGGTATTGTGCATACAAAACCTTAGGAAGCACAATAATTGCAGCAAGGGAAAATGTAAAATGTAACAGTATAAAATCAGAGGAGCTATGGGGCCATAAACTAGGGAATGCTTTGGTAGGAGTAAGGCATGGCGTGGGGCACAGCCTGCAAGGCTATAAGCAAAATAGACTGGAGCGCTTTGGAGCTATAATTTTGAAAGAGATGGTGTGTTAATAAGGGAGATGTATAATAGCCTGCAAAACGATCATGTTTGTAGCTGGTGTGACAGCACCAGTGAATCCTGTAATGGGAAAGAAGGTCCAAGGTTACAGCTCAGGCTGGTCTGAGGTCTAAGGAGGGCCACAACACAGAGGTCAATGGGACTAAGTGTAGCAATATGCACAGAAACCCACCATTAGCCCCATTAAGGGACTTTGGGATGATCAGGGTGTTTTTGTAGCTGATAGGAAGCCAAGAGAGGTCTTTCAAGAGAGGAATATAGATCTGAAACTATACTGCTAGGGCTTGCAATAGTCCAGGCAGAAGGTGAAAGCATGTGCAGATGCGCAACTGGGAACTGGCAGAAGTGGTTTATTAGGAGGCAAATTAATGGGGAATTGCGCAAAATGCAGCAACTAGGAGGGTAAAGACCAGTTTCCAGGTGAAGATGACTCCAGAATGGTAGGCTTCTCTTAAGATGTGGGAAGAGATGATTTAGAAAGGTAATAGATGAGACAAGGGTGCAACTGTGGGGATTTCCCTTGCCAAATGTACCGTTCCTTTCCGGGTGCTGGACTCAGGAAATGAACCCGTCCCAGCTCACAGTGAGCTTAGTGTGGAAGAGGGAACAGACTTATCTGAAAAAGATTTCAAATTGGCTAGTGTCAGCAAGTGGTACTGAAAGTGGAGGTGATACTAGATACTATAATAAGCAATCTATCCGGGTGGAAGGAGATGAGAAAAAGACATTAGACACAGACTAAATTTTCTGATCTACCACACTGTCCTGGTTTCAGCTGGGATAGAGTTAATTTTTTTCATAGTAGCTAGTGTGGGGCTACGTTTTGGATTTATGCTGAAAACAGTGTTGATAATACGGAGATGTTTTAGTTGTTGCTAAGCAGTGCTTACACTAGTCAAGGACTTTTTCACCTTCCCATGCTCTGCCAGGTGCACAAGAAGCCGGGAGGGGACACAGCCGGGACAGCTGACCCCAACTGATCACAGGGATGTCCCACACCATATGACATTATGCTCAGCATATAAAGCTGGGGGAAGAAGAAGGAAGGTGGGGATGTTCAGAATGATGATGTTTGTCTTCCCAAGTAACCGTTACATGTGATGGAGCCCTGCTTTCCTGGAGATGGCTGAACACCTGCCTGCCCATGGGAAGGGGTGAATGAATGCCTTGTTTTGCTTTGTTTGCATGTGCAGCTTTTGCTTTACCTATTAAATTGTCTTTATCTCAACCCAGGAGTTTCCTCACTTTTACTCTTCTGATTCTCTCCCCCATCCCACTGTGGGGGAGTGAGCGAGTGGCTGTGTGGTGCTGGGTTGCTGACTGGGGCTGTGTCATGACACACAGCCACTTTGTACCATGCTAATGCAAATGAAATTAAGAATTAATCCTCCACTGCAGGGAGCAGTCACTTTTGGAGAAGATCAAAATTTCCTGAGGAACAAAAGGAGATCCAGGTATGGCACTAGAGTCATCGGTATGGACTTGAGAATAATAGGAAACGGACCATATTACTGTATAAATGATGAAAAATGGTGCACTTCTACCTGGAGCATTACATAGTGCCAGGAAGGCCTGTTAGCTGGTGGAAATGCCCTTTGACCAGCCTAAGAAAAGTCTCACAGTGAAGTTCTCGTACCCAGAATAGGATGCTTTGGGATGCAGTGCTACATCAGGAAGCCAGAAGCATGTAAGAAGACTTCCCCTGTTGTGCTGCAGGTGCAGGATAGTTTAGTTAGGATGTGGTGGTAACTTGAATTTACTAGTATGGTGGATTGCTTGGAGAGCGTGTTTTCACAGATCACGTCTTGGTGCTCTTCTGTGTTTGGCAGCAGTTGATAACAGGTAAAGGCAGGTGAACTGGTCCCTCGTCCCTTGATACAGCAGAGACAGGGCACACAGGCAAACTGCAGTGTGATCCACTAAGTGTCAACATGCTTCTGCAGATAAAGCTCACATTCCAGCTGCAATCCCTCTATCAGCCTATAGCACCTACTCCCGCAGCAGAAGACCTCCTAGTGCCAGAAATCTTTGGTAGCATTCATTGAGCTTAACTGCCCAGTTAAGCTTTTCCGTCCTCCACTAGCTGAAGCATTTTGCTCACCTTTGGCAACTCCATTCTATCTTTTGCTTTGGAAAAGACTGCAAGCAGCCAAACCAAAAGCCTATTCCAATGCTGAAACAAGTGACTATAAGCTATATTTGAACTGCCGATGGCAGGCTTATGTACTACAGCTTGCAGCTATAACTGCAGCAAGGAGCTCCTTCTGAGCTGCCAATACTTTATGAAGTGGGTACCCACTGCAAAGTGGGGAGATCTGGTGTTGTGTTCTGCTTCTGTGGACCCTGATTTTTATTCTGCATGCACATGCCACTTAGTATACAATGTGCACATCTGCTAGAGAGTCAGGTGCCATGGCAATTTCAAAATCGGATTTTCTTCTGAATTAAGGAGACATATGTGCTCTACCTTATGTGAGTGAAAGCTGGCGGGAATTCAAAGACACAGTCGCTTGTCCCTGGGGATTCCCTGTAAATGCTTGTCTTGGTGAGCCAGGCTGTTACAGCTGTTATCCAGGGAAGTGGCACTCTGGATGGATTACCTCTGCGGACGTCAGCAGTACAATTGGATTAGGTAAGCTGTCTGCACACCTGCTCATTTCACTAACTGTCACCTGGCATTAAGTGACCCAGACATGTCCTAAAATGCTTTTCCTCACCATTAGACTCAGGCACCAACTTGCGTTTCCAGGTGGAGATGGCAGAGTGACCTGCAGCCCACAGTGCGGAGGTCAGCAGAGGAGCACAGAGCGGAGAGGATGTGGGGACAGGCAGCCGGGCCTATGTGATCTGGCAGAGTCCCCGGCATTCAGAAACAACGTTCATAAACTCTAGGTCAAGAATGGCATCCAAAATATTTAACACCACATTTCTCAAGGAGGATGAATAACCTTTCTGTAAACAATTAACTGAAGGATGTTTTACTGAAGACAAACAGTCTCAGTGTTTCTAAAAATGTTTAGGTTACAGAAAATCTACATCTCTGCTTTACTAGGAAGTACATCTCTAACACAGATGGTACCCCTGGTTTCTGGATTGCTTTTTTCCCCACAAACACTTCTGCCCCCACCCCCACCCCCGCCCTTCTCTTTTTGATGTCAGGCTTTCTGCAAGCTTTATTGCTCTCTCTCTTTCTTGGGGCCCTATCCTTCTCCCTCCAGAAGGGGTCTCTAATTTATCTTTTGTTCCACCAAATACTCTCTTTACCCACTCTTACTGTTCTCTTTTTCTCTTCCTGACCTCCATTTCTCTGCTAATTCTTCCCTCAACACCTGACTTCAACTCTCTTCCAAACTAGCAAATGGACTCCTGTTTTTAATTCCTTACTGTCTTATTTCTTCTCCTTCGTTCTCTTTCCTCTGTTCCCATCTCCCTTCATTATCCATTAAAAGGAGGTCTGGAAACTTGGGAAAGACCGTTATGTCCTTTCTAAAGAGCAAAATAGTGCCCATATCTTCATATTGAGAAGACCCACTGCAATGTATGAGATAATCATGGTTCTGGGAGCAAAAAGATAATAAAAAAGTCATTAACTATATTGATAAGTCTGTAATATTAGTAATAAAATTGGATGTTAAAAGTTGGAAGACAATGTGCAGATTTACTCTGAGTATACACTGACAAATCCACTTACATCCAGATAGAGTGTATCTGGCAGCTGTAGAAAGACACAGACATTAACTGTGTTCAGCAGGAATTTCTGGATCAAACAGACAGACAAGAAAGGTGTTGGCAACTTCTCAGAACTACCTCCCTGACCAGTAAGAAGCCCATATGGATCTGGGAAAGGGCTTTCTCCAGAGTGACATTAGCAGAGTGATTGAGCCAGAACAGGGAGAGGTCACAAACAAAAGATGTTTGCACATGGGCAAAAGTTGGCAGAAAGTTAGTGGAAAAGGGCAAAGGTGGAACCTGCAAGGAAGCTCTTGTGGTGCTTGAACTGGGATAAGGTTTCAGGAATGGTGGGGAGGAGATGGAAGATGAGACCACAGCTTATCTCAAGCCTTACTAAAATTATCACATACGTTTATGGTATTAGTTCTGGACTATAAATATGAAATCAATCAGACTGGGCTGCCATTGACACTATGGTAAATGCATACAGTTTTTAAACCAAATGTGAAATTAGAAGGAATTTTACACTGAAAGGAACACTAATGGCCATACGAGACAGCAAGTTGTGACTGCAGTAGGGTTTCTTGATGGTTTCATGCCTGTCTGTTAGTGAAACAGCCCAGGTAATGCAGCCGATGTTCTGGGTGAGACTGAGGGTCTTGCATCATCAGACATATGAAGTCTGGACTCAGCAAACTTGGAAACAAACTCAGATGCTCTGAAACCAAGTGCCTGATAGAGCTCCCCCGAGGGAGGTCATCACATCGCAGATACAGAAATGGCACTGTTTGTGGTGCTGTACTGGGAATATGGATGGTGCTAGACAAGAACTTGCTTTTTTTCAGTTTTCATAAGCTGGGCCCAAATCAGTGTGACTACTGCTGCTGCATCTCCTGCCAAGGCAGCAATCTGTGGCCAAGGTTATGTCTCAGAGCCTAGGCTCGAAGTAACACTGCATGCTCTGGCAGATCTGAAATCACCTACCCCACTTGGGACACAGGGAGGGCTCAGCCATCCTATGCACATGAGGGCTCTGCCGGTTTTGGCTGTGTGCAAATCCACCTCACTGGCCCCAGCGCTGGGGCGTTTGAGTGTCTACAGCTTCAAAAATACAAACAGTTAATGACAGTCTTTCTGTTTCTTGCTTTCAAGTCTGTAGGTGAAACAGCTTGACACATTTGTGAAGACTTTGAGGGAAAGCCAAAGCAGACTAAATACCTGTTACCAGTGGTCTTAAAAGGAAAAAAAAATGTTATTTTTACCAATTTGAATGTTTCATGCTGCTACCAAGAAGTACTGTATTATTGACGTCAGTTGTAGTCTTTTTTTTTAAAACTTTCACCATGTCCCTGTCAAGAACCATCTGAAAATGCCTGACCTTTGGTCTTACCCAGGGGAAGTAATACGATTAGAACCAGCTCTCTTACTGTCTCCTTACAGCTAATTTTGTGAAAAATTACTTCAGCATAAGAAAAACTGATCAACTATCCAAGTACTACACTTCAAGATTAGGTATTGATATGGGTTATCATGAGAGAGTGCTCCGAGGTTTATATGAATATGCCCCATAGTGGATGTCAAAACATTTTATAAACCAAACCTGAGCAGTGCATCCAGAGTCACAGTGTCCCAAAGCACCCTCATTTTCCAATTCAGACTCTCACAATTCTCTTCTGCCTGCTGGCTGCCTTAGGCAGAGCACTGCCAGCAGGTTGAGGATGTGATCCTTCTGCTCTGCTCAGCGCTGGTGAGACACAGCTGGAGTGGTGGGTCCAGTTCTGGGCTCCCCAGTACAAGAGTGACATCGACATACTGGAACAAGTCCAGTGAAGGGCCACGAAGATGATGAAGGAACGGGAGCATCTCTCCCATGAGGAAAGGCTGAGAGAGCTAGGACTGTTCAGCCTGGAGAAGAGAAGGTTAAGGGGGATCTCATCAATGTGTATAAATACTAATGGGGGAGAGCAAAGAAGATGGAGCCAGGTTCTTCTCAGTGGTGCCCAGGTGTCCTGCCACAGGACAAGAGGCAATGGGCACAGCAAATTATATATCCATATTGGAAAAAACCCCAACATTTTATACTGTGAAGGTGACTGAGCACTTGCACACATTTGCCCAGAGGTTGTGGGGTCTCCCTCCTTGGAGATACTCAAAACCTGACTGACACAGCCCTGAGCAACCTGCTCTAGGCTGCCCTGCTTTGAACAGGAGGTTGGAGTGAATGGTCTCCAGGGGTCCTTGCCAACCTCAACTATTTGGTGATTTGGTGACTCTTAATATTCTGCAGCTCACAGATTGTTTTTGCATTATTAATAGCCTTAGTTAGAAAAAGAAAGGTATCACATAAATGGCAATAAAATACTGCAAATGCCTGGTAAAGGACAAAACCATGGTATTTTTAGAGACAAAATAATTTTGCCAGCTGCATTTGGCATTAAAAAGGGCTGGGCATCATCATTTCACAGTTCTTTGTCAAACAGAAGTAATTCCAATCCAAGCCTCCACCTGGAAACCTGAGGCTTTACCTTATCTGAGTGCTGATTTTAAACTGATTTTAAATAAACAGAACTTCAAGAGAGGAGGAACATAAAAGAAATTTTACAATGCCAATTAATAAAATAATAATACTTAGTCAAACCTTCACCTAAGTGGGTTGCAGTTTAAGTCTACTTTGAAGCCCCTGATGCTGGCTGTGAGCAGCCTCCCTCTGCCTCCCTGTATCTCCTCTCCTTCTTCCTTACTCACTCATGGTGACAGTGATATCCTGAAGAAAATGGAATTTTTGGAATTTTCTGCTAAGCCATAACAATGAACCATGTGAGCCTGGCAAAACAGAATTTGGTGGCCAGAGAAGGGAACTGAGAGATAGGGAAGCACTTGTTTCACGACTGTATCCTTGAGGAGAGCTGAGAGACTGATCACAGCAAACATCCCGCCTCAGAAGATGCTGAGAACAGGGTGATAAAGTGTATAGTCAAGGAGAACAACTAATTGGGATGTTGATAAGAACTAAAACAAAGTGTCCTTTTGGTGAAGTATCCTCACTATAATACTAAAAATCACACCCATAGGCCAGGAAGCCACCCCCGCTCTAGTAAGCCACTCACTCTCTGAGCACGTGTGGTAAATTAAAAGTGAGTTGTACCTTTAAGTTGAAGCAAGAAAGAAACTAACCAATTATTAGCTGAGGCATGTGAATATTAGCTGTCAAAACTCCAGAATCAAGAAATAGGCCTTGAAGGCCATGAGATTTTTAAAAGATTGTTTGTTTGTTTTTTAATTATTCTTTGGCCATGTCCTGGTTTCAGCTGGGATAGAGTTAATTTTTTTTCATAGTAGCTAGTATGGGGCTACGTTTTGGATTTATGCTGAAAACAGTGTTGATAATGCGGAGATGTTTTAGTTGTTGCTAAGCAGTGCTTACACTAGTCAAGGACTTTTTCAGCTTCCCATGCTCTGCCAGGTGCACAAGAAGCCAGGAGGGGACACAGCCAGGACAGCTGACCCCAACTGACCACACACAGGGATATCCCACACCATATGGTGTCATGCTCAGCATATAAAGCTGGGGGAAGAAGAAGGAAGGTGGGGATGTTCAGAGTGATGGCGTTTGTCTTCCCAAGTAACCGTTACATGTGATGGAGCCCTGCTTTCCTGGAGATGGCTGAACACCTGCCTGCCCATGGGAAGGGGTGAATGAATGCCTTGTTTTGCTTTGTTTGCATGTGCAGCTTTTGCTTTACCT
Source organism: Morus bassanus (assembly GCA_031468815.1). NCBI lineage: Eukaryota > Metazoa > Chordata > Aves > Suliformes > Sulidae > Morus > Morus bassanus. The sequence continues at coordinate 70,648,292 of CM062571.1, forward strand.
ATTAAACTGTCTGTATCTCAACACATGAGTCTTCTCACTTTTACTCTTCTGATTCTCTCCCCCATCCCACTGTGGGGGAGTGAGCGAGTGGCTGTGTGGTGCTGGGTTGCTGACTGGGGCTAAACCACGACAGGCCATACATACTGTATGTGAAGTAATCAGCTTTTCCCACTCTCCTGAAATTATTCAGAACGGTAAATTGACCTTTTGCTGCTGCAGAAATTCCTGTCATTACACACACTTGCCACATCTTCCACCTTGGTGTCAAACTCCTGTTTTTACCAGAAATCTGCCATTTTACCAGCAGCCTACCAGTTTTCAGGTACCTGGCATTCCAGGCAACCAGCCACCTGGAAATGCTGGGTGAATCAGCACTGTGTACTGAAGCCATCCTCCCAGCTGTGAGCGCCGAACAGCTTCCTTAACAGCTCTCATTGCCAGCTCCTCTCCATATAAAGTGGGCATTTCAGGCTTGATCTCCCGAGATCCACAGTCAATGATTGTGAGATGGTTGGTAATTATTGTTTTACAGCTAAACTGGCTTCAGCCCCCAACTAAAATCCATGGCATGCAAAAGGGATTGCAAGAATTGTTTTGTTGTTCATAGAATGTACTAGGTCCTTGACTGTTACTATTCTGGAAGTCATGCTCTATCTGCACCATTCAACAATCTCTGTACAGCAATTTAATTTGTGCATAATATATTTCTATATGTGCATAATACATTTTTATTTCTTTCTGTATATGTACAGAATCAAAAAATGAAGTAGTACTTAAGCCATCTCTATACTAGCACCTACCAACCAATTCAATATTTCTCATCATTTATATTTTATTTTGTGCAACAGCCTGTGCCATCTAGTTGCCTCTGGTTTTCGTGGGCTATTGATGCCATAGGTACTGCCACTGCTGTGATGGATGTGAACTACCTGTAGGCAAAGTGCGAGCATTGATTTGTGTGCAGATGAATGAGCTGTGGGGGGTGGTTGTTGGCAGTGTGGCTGTGCACAGTGGCGAGACCTTCCTGTGACAACTTTCTATGTGCGTGGCATATACAGTAGTGCAGATCCCACCCAGAGAAAACTGCTAGGCACAGACCTGGTTGCAGCCTTCTACCCCATGGTTAGTGGGGCAGTACCTCTTCCTCTTTTTCCCTCTTTGTGTCTTCATATGACCCACATTTGGGGTGAAATCAGCTAACCAATCTGCTACATTACATCAAGGCCCCACATCCCCAACATATAAAATTCTGAATACAGTGTCAAGTCTACATGCACACAGAAAAAACAAGCTCTCCTACCCTTTCTGGACATACTCCTACTGAGGTTTCCCATCTCTCCTAGGTTTTATGTAGGTTTTGCTCACCAAGCTCTTCCACAGCAGCTTCAGGCTGACCTAGCCAATCCCTAATTAATCTCTGGCAGTCAAAGATGCAACTGTGCCCTGCAAGGATGACCTCTCCACAGTGAGGATCTCATGGAAATGCATTTGCATTGTTGGTGTTTGTTAAGAACCATCAGATCGTGCACTCCAACAACCCACAGTAAGTCCTCTTAGCAACAGTCTCCCTCGGTTTGCATAGCACTGCAGAGTGACATTCTTCTGTTGAAAGCCTTAGTGAGTTCTGCAACAGGGGCAACTGCTTAATCGTTCACCTGTGATGGGCTTTGGAGGGGCTGATTCCCATGGGCTGGGCTGGCTGGGCTCCTCTGATCACTGTCTGGCCTTGGCATGTATTTGGGTTAGCAGTTAACCAGATATCCCCACAGTGTTAGCTGGGACTCATCACCTAACAGAAGTCCACGCTTCCTGACCATCCTTAAAACACTAAACTGTTAGCTCCCATTCTAGCCCAGGTCTGAAGAAAGCCAGCTAGCTTCACTGGCAGAAATATTCTGAAGTGAGGAAGGAAGTGGCCTAAGCTCAGATCTTGACCCTCTCAGTAGCATGCATGTTACCTATGTTTGAATGCCTGAAGCCATTTTCCCCTCTGTGCTTCGAAGATCTCTTAGCAGGTCTTATGGTCTTGCATCTCTCTCTATTTCTGAATGCCAAGCTGCTCCACTGTAAGACAACCTCTCATTTCTGAGAAACCTTTTAGTGCAGTAATCAATGTTGCATGTCCAAGAGATCCCTGTTGCTGTAAGACCAGAGTTTTGGTCAATTTCAAGAAGTTTGCAAAATCCCATAATTATGGAGTTTGCTAGGAAGAGAGGTTGCCATGCTCAGGCAGAACAGCCAGGCAATGTATCAACACAGCAAGAAAGATCTGTGCTGGCCAGCCCAGAACATGGCACCAATTATTCTTGAGTTCCTGCCAGTAGGCAGAACGTCTTAAGACCAATTCAACATACTTAACCCCATCAGAGGCCTCCAAGAGCATCAGAAAACCCTGTCTATCCATACACACCATCTCCATAAGCAAGCATAGTGGGTTGGAAATGGAAACTGTCAGCTGCTCATGGACAGACTCTCTAAAAAGGTCTTTTCACCACTAACTTTGACTGATGCTGTTGCCTTCAGAAAGACCCCAGAAAACACTTCCTGGAAACCTAAGGGAGTGTATTTGACTTTTACTGATCCAGGAAATCACATTTGTTTCCTGGAATGCTGTTATATGCAATGGCCAGAATTTGCTGTTGTCACTGACTTTTCCTTGTTTTTCTTTGATTTAGGGATAGTCACCTGGATTCATGTAGATGTCTAGACTGTAGGCATCTACATCTCAGCAAATGACCCTAGAGTCCCTTTATAATCAATAGAAACCTAGCCAATAAAGTCGATATCATGATTCATCTCATCCTAAAGTAGAAGCTTGCTTCTTCGCAGATTAATTAACCCCCTACATTAATTGCCACTGACTGGACTGCCATTGGCTCTAGTGGGACCATAGACAATTGGCCGTATGTGAACACATATAAATCCCACTGAGATTTCCATATTTTCATCACAGCCTTTTACTGGCCACACTGTCAAAGTTGGCAGGAGAGAACCTCTATTTCACTTGCTTGCAATGCACAGTCTCTTGTCTTTCCTTGACTTTCAGACCATCTTCCCTTCACAAATGTTTGGCCTTCTGCCTGCAGGACCAGGCATTTGTGCATGTGGCAAAGGTAGAGCGCAGTGTCTCGCCCATTGTGGTAGGACAAGACAAGGTCTGCTGCAGTTTGTGAACCATAACCTCTTTATGCTGTTTTCCTCAGCTCCAGCTGAGCTTCGTGCTTCCTTTTCATGCTTCACCCTCCAGCCTGACCTGACTCCTGCCTCAAGCCTACCACAGCTCCTGAAGAAATTTCAGACCCAGCTGCATCTCTCAGTGTGCACAGGTGTCAATGCCCCTATGCACATCTGTTTTCCTTAATGTAAATTCCATCTCTGTACCCTTGCATGTATTTTTCCATGTTGACTTAAGTGTGGGGTTTGACACTCCAGCTTCATTGGGGCCACAACTGAAACTGAGAAACACACATGCAGTGCAGCAGCCATTCCTCCTTGTGTTCTCATGTGCTTCTCTCCTGAGGCTGGGGTGTCCATGAGGGAGATTTCAGCCTATACCATTGGTTCCCAGTCAGTGAACTGTGGGCAGCAAGACCACCCAAACCAATCTGCAGCTCCACTGGAGTCATGTCTCATTTGCTGTGTTTACAACCAAGAATTCTGTAAGGATTTGGCTATCTGGATTTTTGAGAGTTATCAGAGCAGCCTATGTCACTATTACTTTACATTTATGGTGTTGGCAAATATAGACCCATATGTTTGGCTATAATGTAGAAAAATAAGGAATCAGGCAGAGAGCTCATTTTTCTCTCCCAGCCCTTTCAGACCCATTTCTACTGGCCCATCTCCTTCCGCTTTCCAGCAGTCATTCTTTGTCTTCAGACCATATTTGATCACTCCTTTTTCAATGCAGTTTCCCATTTGATTTTCTTTTACAGAAACATGTGTACCCTGGCATCGTAGATAACTACTGCAATCCCAGTTGTCTGAGCACTGATTTTTCTGTCTCTGAACTTGTGAACCATATTAAAAATTCAGGATTTATTGCAGTTGTTTCAAGAATTCCTGACAGACAGATGAGCATGATTTCAGAGGAAATAACTCCTCTGTAGTCAGCCTGTCCTTTATTCCCCTTGGCACTCCCTGGGCTTGAGGATATTAAAAGTGAAAGAAAAATGGCTCACAGTTAAAGGGGATTAATGAGACTGCATGTCTTTTTAGCATGCATGGAAACCACATGCAATTGAATACCAGTACCTTCTCATTAGCACTAAGCAAATCTATTTTGATATTATTCCTCTTGGAGGAACTATGTGAATTCCCCCCATAACACCACAGACAGCCTCCTAAACCCATAAAGGTCTTTCATTGCTTATTACCTGCTTTCACAGTACTGGTAGACAGCTTTGCAATTACTTTGGATTGCCTCTGAAGAGTGTGGCAGAGGAGTGTATGTCTGTATTGAATAGCAAACTCTGTTTGTGACTGTTGTGTTGGGTTGCAGACAGCTCCTCAGCCGGGGAAGATGACCAGCACTTCGCTAAACGACTGTCACTTAGATGTCCTTCAGCAGGTAAGGGAGGACCGTTCTCTCTCCTCTATTGGACTGCGCCTATGGGACACTGTTTCCCCCTGGTCTCATAGAGAGGATCAGGAGCGCATCTCAGGGTGGAAGCAGCAGCATCCCATTCCCAAGCTTGTGTTTCCTTCTTGCCAGGTGATCAACAGGAAGGTAGGAGAGCTCAAGTCCAGCCAGAGCACTGAAGAAGCCCACCTAAGTGCCCAGGAGATATGCTCAGGAGATGTAGGATGCCCACTTGAGGTTTTGGGCTGGTTCTTTGACAGAATCAACTGCAAGAGCTCCAAATACATGAGCACCATTTCTAGAGCCAGCCAATGACAGACCAAACGTGCTGGCCACATGTGCTTGTACTGCCTTGTGATAATTTGCTGAGATTAGGGCTTTTCTCAGGGAATGATCACCCATTTTTAGGGCAATTGCAAATGAATTCTGAGTTCTGTGCCTGCTCTTTCCCGGTGATGATTGAGGAATGGCGAGCTCTTCTCCTCAAGTATTTCCTACTGATGAGCCTAAATTAGTCCTCTCTGAGCCCTCTGCAGGTGTCACAGGACTGACAGAGCTAGGTCCAAGCCTGGATCAAGCTTGATTTGGTTGAGTTGAGGGGAGCAGGAAGAAGGAGCCCAACTGCACAACTACGCTGTGCTGCATGATACCTTGCCTGACTGTCTATTAATAGGTGTCCCATCAGCTGCACAGTCCCCTCTATCCCCACTAGTTCAGAGTTAACGTGAACACTTCTGTGCCATATAACCACCTCAGTGACTGCAGCGGAGGCATTCCCTCGGTCTGACTATGCCAATGAAACAATATTCAAACACAAGGTTAGGTGGGATCTCTGCAGTACTTGGCATGGGAATTGCCAAGGGAATGCTCTTCAGTTTTGTCAACAAAAAAATTGGAGTTTACTGAAATGAATTTATTTCATCAAATTTGAAACTGTCATAAATAACCATTTTGATCAGAAAAAATTATCATCAATCAAAGCTATGACTAATTTCTGTGTGTGGTTTGTATCAAGTGCTTGAAAAAGGATTGCTTTTCAGCTGGAAAATAATATGAGGCATGTGATAGACTTGAAATGTTGATTAGTGCAAAGGTAGCAGGTGCCTCCTTGCTCTTGATCTACACTGCTCTGTTAACTGCAATGGTTCAGGCTTTCTGCTGTTTCTACAGACTGAATTAATGCCTTACCCCACAGAGGCAGGATTTTCTGAAGAAGGGAGTGTGGAGAGAAGAAGCCAGCCTGCATTGCTCACAGTGGGGGTGGACACAGGCACTTGTGGGAGGTGTGAGTATGGACAGTGCTGGGCAGATTTTGGGCTCCAGTTTTTCATGCAAAGAGAAGAGGGTGTTTTAACCTCTCCTTCAGTGTGCCCCATCTCGTTCCATGTTCACTATTGTGAACTCTGCTGACAGGTAAATGAGAGAAAACAGTGTTGAGTTTGAATCTTAACTTTTTTGACTATATTGGCACCATTCAGTACTATCAGTTAAATCTGTTTTGTTTGATGATTACAGCTGTGGATGCCTTACCAGTTTCTGTTTAGATTTACTTTTAGTCATAATGGATATCTTGTCTGACAGGGTCCCAGTGGCTGTGTACAACATGTTTGATCTTTCTCTGTTAAAAAAAAAAAAAAGAAAGAAAAACAACCAAACACCAAAGACAGAAAAGAAACAAACATCAGGGAGACAAATCCTGGACAGGGTAGGGGAGACACCAGCAAGTGTATTAGGCCAAACTGTGAGGAGACATAAGAGAAGAAAGTCAGTCCTTGGACACAGCAAACACAAAGAGTTGAATAAGGCTCAAGTCAGGAGACATCTGCTGAATGTGACTGGCATCCTGGTATTCAATTCACTTTGCACTTTTAAATTCAACTCCCAGAGTTAAGCTTTCATATTGTTCTCAGACTGATCAACAGATATGTGTGCATTGTATTACCAGGCCATCTTTGTGCTGCCTATGAAACATCAGCAGGCTGCGTCCCTTCCTAAGAGGGGAGGATTTTGAACTGGTTTGACTCTCAGGGCTGGATTATTGCAATTCTTTGTTTGCAGGTGTTACCAACCGTGTTATCTCCCAAATGCAGCTGATACAGGATGTAGCAGCTCACGGTCTTTTGGGCACTCAGTTGTTTCAACATAATGCTCCCATTTTAAAGTCTCTGTGCCAGCTTCTGGTGAAATTTCATGTCAAGTTCAAAGTCCTGCTACTAGTATAGAATATGTTGGACATTACACTGGTTCCTTTTGCTGTCCGGTAGCATCTTCTTCACTGCTCAGCAAGTTCCTAATTATTATTTTAAGGGTATGCAGAGGACACAGCGTGTGTTCCCTAAAGGGTGTCTGGACAAGGATCTTTCCAATGCAAAAAGGGATGATAAGAAAAAGAGGAAGCCACGAGCAAGAGGGCACAGAGACCCAAACCTAACCAACAACTGATACGGCAGGCAGCAATGGGAGTCAGTCACCCTGATCGATATGGATATGTGGATATAATAATGTTTATTTCAGTAAGATTATCTGATTCAGGACCTTGTCAAATGGGATGATAAGGAAAAGGAGGAAGCCATAAACCAACTATATGGAGACTCAAACCTGGCAGACAAACATAATGGAGAAAAAAACCAAGAAACCAACATTGATGTGAGAAGCCAGCAAAGCAGGCTGGTTAGAAGGATATTAGGAAAAATTTCATCACTGAAAGAGTGGTCAGGCACTGGAACAGGCTGCCCAGAGAGGTGGTGGAGTCACTACCCCTGGAGGAGTTCAAAAAACACGTAGACATGGCACTTCAGGGCATGGTTTAGTGGACATGGTAGTGTTGGGTTGATGGTTGGACTTGATGATCCTAGAGGTCTTTTCCAACCTTAATAATTCTATAATTCTATGATTCTATAAATCAGTTTTTCCTTAGTTACTTCCTTCTCTTTGTGGGGGGAAATATCAAAGTAATTTTGCATATTTGCAAATATTTCTAAGCAACATGGGGCTAATGCTCCTCAAATTATGAAGGCCAAAGTTGAGTTCAAAGCTTGAACTGTTGTTACTGGAGAAACAGCAAGAAAGCTTGAGAATAGTTGAGGATACACTAGGAGTGTGTCTTAACACATGGGCATAGTGTCTTGATGATGAACAAGCTATTTAATACTCAGAAAGATGTTCCCGTTTTGAGTTACTCAGTTCTTCAGATTACTATGGAAACACAACTAACCTTTTCAGAGGCCTGGTCTGAAAGAGGAAAGAGAGAAGGGGAAAGACATTGATGTATGGGAAGAAAGAAAGAGCTGGATGCTGTATATTGCCTTAAAAACTGGTCTATAGTTTTATTATGTTTCAAAGTTATTTTAAGATGATTCTTAATGCCTAGCGAATTACTATCTCCCACTCCTAGAGAGATAGTTACTGGCTTCTTTGCTGTGGTTGTCTGAAATAGATTGATCATGGATGATTATTTATTATATTTAAAAGTTATTTGGCTCTATGTCCTAGCCAGAAGAGAAAACAGTATTCTATGTTTGAATGTGTATAGCTTGTACAAGAGATATCAAGATTAGAAGCAAAAAGGTGGAAAGTGATGTCAATAGCCTGAGGCAGAGGAGTAGCTTATACCCTTGAATGCACTAAAACCAAAAGAAACCAGTGGTGGCACTGCTTTTGTTTTTTTTTTTAAACTGCCTGCTGAAAACTAGAGATTTGGGGTTGGATTCCTAAACCCAATGGAAATTAAAATCCAGCCGTGTGCTGTAGAGGCAACGCAGCTGAGCGGGGCGGGCACCCTTCCCCCCATACCTGCATCCCTCTCACAAAACCATTCGGCCTCTCCAGTGCAGTTGTCAATCTCTGTTCTTTCCAGAATCCCTCTTCTAATTTGTGTTACCAGAGAACTTATTTCCCTGTGAATTATAGACCATGGACCAGGGCTGGATGCCTTGCTAGAAGAGATGTTTTTGCAAAACACTGTTAAGTGCAATGCCAGTAAACGTCTATGGGTCAGTTCTAGAGGAGGCGAGACTAGACCATTCAGCTGTCTCCTCTCCATACTCTGGAGTTTCTCTCTCTTTCCCATTGCATCCTCAACTCTCTTAAATACATTTGGGCTATTTTTAAATCAAAATATCTTTCTCTAAGTAGCTTGACCCATTTGCCAGATATCCTCTTTCTGTTCTCTGCTGTTGCTTTACTGTCTCTTGCTTTCTCCCCTGGGGATGTAAGGAGGAATTGAAGAGTTTGAATTGTTTTCATTTGACTTTTAGTTGCATATTTATGCTTTTGCTAGATCAAATTATTTAGCTCATAAATTAATGTTCCCCTTATATTTAGGGGAATTGCACTGTATTGTGTGATCATATATGCCTTGGAGATGATGTGCCAAATAAACTTAGATGACATAATTACAAACACACACTGTTACCCAATCCAGCCTCCACTATAACCAAAGGAGAAAGTATTTCTCACTTTAGGGACATGATTCCATAACTTCTGAATATAAGAGCTGGAGACAATCCAGAATTGTTGCCCTCGGAGCAGTAACAGCCCTTGGTCAGGTACAGAAATCAGAACCAAGAGCAGAGAGCAATGGGAAGCCAGGCTGCTCTCTAAACTAAACTTGTATCTATTTCTTAGGTCTTGCCAAAACCAGAATTCACAAAATGTTATCCATACTGACTTAGGTACAGCAATACCATCCTCTTCATGCAGAGACAGTTTTCAATATCACCAGGGAAATAACGATTCTGGCAGACTAGGCACCCACACATCCAGAAGACGCATTGATAGTAGGTTTCTAGTGATAAAACCGCGTCAGTTTAAAAGAAAATCGCACTGGTCCGGTTCTAAGTCTTTCTGATGTAATTGCTTTGGGAACTGAAAGCAATGGAAGACGAACTATACTCTAAATATTTTCTGACAGGAAAAGTTTCTAATCATTCAGGAGAAGAGACAGGCATCACCATCTCAGATTATGCATTTTCTGAGTAATCACAACAACCCACCAGGGAAGAGAAGTCATTTCCCTGAGAAAGGCACCTGAACATCTTTTCACTGTTTAGCATGTACTGCTACATTTCCAGATATATCTGGTGAAGAATGCTAATGAACTTTCTGGACTACTTGTACTCTACAACTCTGACAACAGTGTTTTTTTTAATATTAAGTAATGTGGCATATTAATTAATAATTTCCATAGGATCACCCCAAAGAAGATCACTGTTTAACTGCAAGAGCTGTTATAATAAGATGCTGGATGCAAAAATTCCTGTTCCAATTTCCCTAAACCCTAAAATGACCATGCAGATAAGTGAGAGGAGATCTGGCACCTCTCTGTGTGCTCTTGTGCAGGCAGATGCAAACTTATTCCTGCTCCGAGCCTGTACTCAGCCCTGTGCTGTGCTAGCACGGCACTGAACCAGAGAAGGTGCAACTCTCTTAGCAGGATGTGTGCGTGGGGGGTGAGCCTTATCTTAACTGTAGCTGTGCAGTTTCTGCTTGGACACAGATCAGCACAGCCTGCTAAATTCACACTTTACTCACATGGCAAAACCGCTGAGTGGCATACAAGGAACAGAGCCCAGTTTCCTGACCTGGGGTCCATACTCCAGCTGGTAAACCGCACTGCCTCTTTTACAAGGACTTTGGTCACACAGAGAAAAATAAAAAAAAAAAAAACCAAACAAACAACTGGCTTTTATTGTATTGGTTGTAGAAGAAGTTTGCTTTAATACTGGGGTACACTATTCTTTAAGTATCTATACTTAAAGATCTATAGGAAGGCAACCTGCATATGGAGAAGTGTGTTATTATTTAAAGCTTTCCAAGGCAATCGGACTCACAGTGAAAAGAGTTTTGAGGAGAAAACCAACTTAAAAATTAAAGCAATTCCGCATCAGAACAGGCAGGGAGAGATGGTATTTCTTACCAATAGAGACAAGGCTTGTGTGGAGAGGTTACCTCTCCATTTGACTGCCTGAGGTAGCCAGAAACAGAGAGAAGAGCTTTCAGGCATGAAACATGTAACATACCCAACATCTAGTAAGATGTTACCACCCCCTTGAAGGCCCACCTTGCTTATATTCTTAAGTCATCACAGATATGACTCCTATTTAAACAATCCTTTTCTTGAACATTTTACATTGAAGTCTACTGAACCTGAGAGAGGCTTTCTTAAGCCTCAGGCAATGGAGTCTCAACTTCTCAGCGGTCTCAGAAACAAGTCGATTCATTCAGGAGCAGGTCTTTGCACTGAAGAAAGACTGAAGAGCATTTTTTTCTTCTTCAGACAGAGAAAGCAGCAACTGTTACTTCTGAATATTCCAGCCTGGGTTACAGGGAAACTTCTGTATTTCATATTCTGACCTACTATCAAAGACAGGAAAAAAAGGTCCAAAAGGTCCTGCTTCTTTGATATCAGGAATACAAGGATGTTTTTCCCTTCCTGGCTGCTGGCTGTGCTCTGTGAGTGTGAACTAGAGCTCTACATGAATCAGACTGCCTAAGAGCCATGCAAACATGGGTGTGATGAGTTTGTTAAAGTCTTCATGTATCTCTTGAAGATTTTACCAGTCAACATGCCTTTCCATATAGTTCCAGTTAGTGAATCATATTAGGCATTTTCCATACTGTTATTGCTCTCTTCAGATTACAGTGAAACAAAGTCAGCCTTTGCTCAAATTAATATCCTTGTTCAGAGGCATTTCAGCTGCCTTTTGTCCTAACCCAAGACGCAAAAATAAAGACTTGCGTAACTGAAGCATACTTGGAACTTACATTAAAAATATGGATTACTTATGATTTGAGTATTATTTTGTTCTGTATGCCTCTGAAGATGAAGAAAAAGCATCTGCATAAACATGCATGCAGAAGTAAGTTTTTTGACTCATATATACAAAATTCATCTGCAGGTAGGATTGCAGTTACTTCCCTGGCAAAAAAAAATTTCCAAAACACACTAATAGAAGAAAAAAGTGTAAGACAATGGCCAAGTCCTTTAGAAATGTTCAAAATTTTTCATGGTTAAATGGTAAATAATCAATATTTCCTTGTAGCGGCAATATATGTTACAGCTTTCAATTATTAAATGTGCAGCAGCAGCAATCAAAAGCCTCCTCCATTAATAACGTCTAATGGACTACTCTTGGACAGGTTTAGGAACAAGGGGCTGCTGTGCATCTGGCTTTGTAGGCATCATTTACTCAGTGAGATTATTGGGGGGGAGGTGTGTTCCTGGCCTATGGGTGTGATTTTTCATATTATAGTGAGGATACTTCACCAAAAGGACACTTTGTTTTAGTTCTTATCAACATCCCAATTAGTTGTTCTCCTTGACTATACACTTTATCACCCTGTTCTCAGCATCTTCTGAGGCGGGATGTTTGCTGTGATCAGTCTCTCAGCTCTCCTCAAGGATACAGTCGTGAAACAAGTGCTTCCCTATCTCTCAGTTCCCTTCTCTGGCCACCAAATTCTGTTTTGCCAGGCTCACATAGTTCATTGTTATGGCTTAGCAGAAAATTCAAAAAACTCCATTTTCTTCGGGATATTAGGTCTGCTGCATCCCTGATGTGTTGGAAATACCGTGCACAGCAACACGGAAGACCTAACTGTACTCTGCCATCTCATGTCATGTAGTTGCCCACCCATCCTTCATCTGGATCACAGCTCCGTTGCTTGTGACCAGTGCTATCTGTGCTCAACTAAGAATCTAGTCTCTTGAGAGATGGCCAATACATGATACAAAATGTCTGGGACATGTACAAAATACCCCAAAACTCATTGGACTTCCTATCGTCTTCTCCTCAAAACTCTTTCTTAACATTAAGCTTTCGTGAACCTCTCTAAATATAGGACACTGCTGCCCTTTTGGAGATTAGGGACCACCAGCCTTCAAGCTGGTCTAGAGCCCTGTCAGTGGCCAGTTCACCTAAAAACACGCCCTTCCTGACCTCACAGTGCAGGAAAGCAACAAGAAATACTATACTCAATGAGGTCCTTAGTGATCAGATACTCAAAAATCCTGATAAAGGAAGGACACTTCCCATGCTCATTGTAAACACATAGAAAAGTTGGTTTGACTCTCCTGAACTATTTGCAGCTAGAGCTCCTGAGCTGCAGTGTATTCGACTGCATTAGGCACTGGTATGGGGAAATCTGGAAAGTCCTTTGATTCCAAAATTAAATTTGGATAAACTTTATTAGGCTTTTTATGTTTAGCTGAAAATAGACTGAAATAAAAGTGAGCTGCTCTTTATTTCTACAAGAACTGAAATACCGGGAGTTAAGAGAATGGGGAAAGCAAACTCAAGTAAATGTTAATTTCTTGTCCTCAGACAAATGTTACTCACAAGCAGTACAGAACTAAGAAGAAATACAAAAAGCTTACAGGCAGAAAGCATTCTGATATCTTATCTTCCCTGCTACTAGCGGGGAACTTGAATTGCTTAAAGGCTGTTTGATGTTTTCTGAAGGTTTCTTCAGATTTTTTATACTTTTTAAAATGTAAGTGTGTCGAGGCCCCTCCAGCAGTATTTGATGATGTACAGACGTTGAAACAAAAAACTTATAGCAAGAACTCTTTGTAAATTCAGGTATAGAGGTTGAATTAAGGAGGACTTAAAATGACCATTAAAATGTCATTATACTCACCTGTTTCAGCCTCTGTTCATGTTCCCTGCTTTTTGCTCTGTGGTGCTAACAACATATTTGAAAGACCACGTTATTGCTGATTTATGGCTGTTGCAGAGATCAGTGAATTATATGCTGCTGAGCGTTGCGGGTTTTTTGTGAGGATTTTTTTTGCTAGGAATAGAGTGGAAAGTGGTCACAATTTTTGTTACAGAGATGATCTGGATAAGACGGTCCCTGTAAAAAATTGCTGAAGATATATACCTTATCCCTGTGGTGACAAGAAAGCATATCTGCTGTCAGGTTCACTTGCTTTTTTGGGCACTCAGAAAGAGCTTCCCGCAATTGCTGAGATGCGTGGGTGAAGACAGTTTCATTTTGGCTAAGTTGCCATAGGGATTCTGCAGCTGGAGCTGCAGGAGAGCAGGTTGTCACTTGCCATTAGCTTTGTTTTGATCCTGCAGGCCAGTGTGCATCTCAGATACTGCCTGGTTAACTCCTCTGCTGCTGAAGTGGGGAAGAACAGCTGCTGAGGAAGACAGCCTGTGAGCTGGAATAAGTGCACTCAATTCCTGCCTCTGCTGGAGCTCACCAGGTCATTTGTGCCTATTGAAGACTCAAAGTCAGAAATGATAAAGCTGTAATAAGGATTAGTCAGTCAGTGTACTTGAAATTAGGAAGCCGTTGCAGGCAGGCTACGACATCCCATTGCCAGGACCCACTCTCATTTAAAGCCATGCAGAGCACTGGAATAGCATGCTCTTAGCAAAGAGACAAGGGGGTGATTAAAGTACTGTACTTGGTGTCCACAGGTAGTAAGGGATGCTAGTACCTTTTTATATTATTTTAATAACTGCCCATTCTTAAGGCGGACTTGAAAAATATTGGTTCCAAGTATGCCCAAGATATATTTCCCTCTTCCATGCCTGATGAGAAGTACACCCACATAATCTAAGAGATGGGCATATGAGCTGCTGAAAGAAACATGGCATGTAATTAAATGAGAATGGTTGGGCTTGCCTTTTACTTTACTCATGTCAGTTCATTTTAATTGTCTTGCACTCAGTGCTTTGTGTGTTTCTCCAGAGACTGGAATCGATGTGCTGGACATACCATGGATGACAAAACCTGGAACTAAAGAAATGCCTGTGTGGCAGAGAAATCCCAAAGAAGATGGACGAAACTGCAAGTATTTTGTCATCAAACTAGTGCTTTGTTAATTACTCTGCTTGGACTGTGCCCAGTCCAAGTCTATGTGGATGAGTAAACCCAGAGAATGGCGTGGGATTTTGGCACGTAGTGCACTGTTCTGAATGACATAAACAACACAATTTTCAAAGATCTTTCTTATATTAATGCTAAACAGCTCTCTTGTTAAATAGTCCGCTCTTCTTCTGAGTCATTGTAAAAGGAGGCAAAACAGACAGAAGGCAGGAGCCCTGAGTAGCCTCCAGCCAAAACACAGAAGGAGATGGGGAATCCAATGCAGGTTGTTGGCTGAATGGAAGAAGAGGAGATGGCACTGATGCTAATCAATGTTTTTACTCTGTTGCAGAGTACATACAACAAAAACCAAAGAGGATAGTTAATTCTATTTAAAGACAGTTTTAACACTTCATGGAAACAGTAACACAAGCTCTGGTGAATTCAATGATTCGGAAAGACAGTGTGAAGCAGCCCCTGTTTGTCTGTCTGCCCCAGAACAGGCTGCCCCACCCCCCCATTTCAATTCTAATGAAGACCTGCATTTGTAAGGAAGATAGGCTGGAATCCAAATTTAAGGCTTCTATTTTTGCCATCAGTAAGGAGCTGTATGAGCTTCTTTCAGAGCCCTTACGTTTGCAGGAATGGCTGATATTAGTTACAGCCTAAGTGATGGTAGAAGCGTGAACATTAGTCTTTCTCATACTGCATGTACTTCATGCTGGCTTCCTTCACACGAGGTTTAGCAACTGATACAGTACACTTAAAAAATCAGATGTTTTTCCCTGAGGCTATCACATGCAGTAATTAAATCAAACACACATCAGAGTTACACACCAGGTTTGACAACGCATTTGAAACCACGGTGCTTCAAATACAGGGTGATGCACATCAGTTCAGGCTGATCATTTTTTTCCAGCAGAGGTTTGTTCCAGTACAGGTTGCTCAGTTCTGCAAAGATTTAGGCATCCTGGTGGCATTTAAGCATATGCTTTACATTAAGGATGTGAATAGATCTAGTCAATTTCAGCATAATATCCATTTACTTAAAATGAAGCATATGCTTGCCCATTTACTAGTCTGTAGCCAGCTTTCCTAGGATGGAGCCCTAGCACAGGGAGGAGGGAACTAGAAAGAGCTTTTATGCCCCTTGAACAGGCTGAGCAGCATTCAAAGCACAGGCAGACTGTTAACCCTCTGTGCTCAGCTAGAGCTCTGCTTAGCAGAACGGGGCCACTGAAAGGCAATGTAGCCGCAGTTTGAAGAAAGAGGATGCAGAGCATCCCAGAGCCTGGAGCAGTCCAGGATGAATCTATTCCATCCAGTTAGAGTGAGCTCACTTTGGATGAGCCAACTGAGCTAAATGCTTTGGAGCTGGGTGTGAGGAGGGCTTTGGTCATCACTAAATGGTGTGGCATGTGGCCTCCCATCCTGTCTGGGTCTGTTTCCAGCGCAAGCCAGGAAATGCCAAATAGCTGCTAAGTGGGCTATCGAGAACCTGGTTGCAATGTAAATGATACAATAAAAACGTTGGAGAGGTTCTTTTGTCTCCCTGCATAAATGCAACTCAAGTGAAATACTACAGTTTTAAAGACTGACTTGCAGGTATCTTTCTGCTTCAGTATAATGCTTTAGAGGTGAAACATAGCTTCGGGGCAACAGTGGGAGCTCCCAAAAGAATTTAATACCAAAGCAATACATCTGAATTTTGTTTTAGAGATGCACTAGAAAGCAAAAGTGCTTTCTTGAATGAAAGCCTAGTATATGATGAAATTATTCTTTATTTAGGAGAACACTCTAACAAAGGCTGAGCAAAGTTCCTTCACTTTTTCTGAGCTGGAGCTGTAGATACAGGTTCCTTGCATTAGCAGTTAGGCTCGATGTAGTGACTATCCCATTCCACACAGCCTGCAAGTTGCAAATTGTTCTTAAGGAAATAGTATGTTCTGGTTCCCAAAAGGCTTTTAAGCTTCTGAGGTAACTAAGGCAGGCACAAAGGCCAAACTGACACTGTTCACCAGCACCAGAGGAGAATGGGAAAACAGGTTACCTACATGATGAAATTTTATTTTCCTGTTCTGTGACTGGTGTTTCCTGGTGGCTGCCTGTAACATGTCTGCGGGCCCTGAAATGAAGCTTAGCTGGGGGTGCTGCACAGGGACGTTAGGATGCTCTTTACACCTGTTTTGAATAACCCCGTTTTCATTCTCCGCTGACACATTTTTGGCAACTTGTAGGCACTGCCAAGCCCTACAAAGCACTGAAGTAGCGGGGGATTTAACTTTACTCTAGACATATAGATTCCCTGATTATTTCTGCTTGCTGCCCCATGTCTTCCTCGACGTTTGTGGAGCTTCAGAATAGGACTACTACTAAGAAATGGACCAGCTGCTGGCTAACAATTTCACTCCTACCTCCTGACCTATGCTAATGTATATTTTGGCTAGCAGCAGCAGTCACAAAGCAGGGCCTTTCTTTCCTTTTTAACCTTCTCCTATCTTCTGGGAATATGCAGCTATTTATAATCCTGCCAGATGTTCCAAGGAGGCTTTCTTGCAGCATGTGTTCATCCTCCATCAATAACTTTGCATGCACAGTGTGGAATCATATCTGCAATCTGTACCAAGTTTTCTTATTACATAGAGTCATAAAATCATAGAATCATTAAGGTTGGAAAAGACCTCTAGGATCATCAAGTTCAACCATCAACCCAACACTACCATGTCCACTAAACCATGCCCTGAAGTGCCACGTCTACATGTTTTTTGAACTCCTCCAGGGGTGGTGACTCCACCACCTCTCTGGGCAGCCTGTTCCAATGCTTGACCACTCTTTCAGTGAAGAAATTTTCCCTAATATCCAATCTAAACCTCCCCTGATGCAATCTGAGGCCATTTCCTCTCATCCTATCACAAGTTAGTTGGGAGAAGAGACCAACCCCCACCTTGCTGCAACCTCCTTTCAGGTAGTTGTAGAGAGTGATAAGGTCTCCCCTCAGCCTCCTCTTCTCCAGATGAAACAACCCCAGTTCCCTCAGATGCTCCTCATAAGACTTGATCTCCAGACCCTTCACCAGCCTCATTGCTCTTCTCTGGGCACTCTCCAGCACCTCAATGTCCTTCTTGTACTGAGGGACCCAAAACTGAACACAGCATTCAAGGTGCGGCCTCACCAGTGCTGAGTACAGGGGCACCATCACTTCCCTACTCCTGCTGGCCACACTATTCCTGATACAAGCCAGGATGCTGTTGGCCTTCTTGGCCACCTGGGCACACTGCTGGCTCATGTTCAGACGGCTGTCCACCAGCACCCCCAGGTCCTTCTCCGCTGGGCAGCTTTCTAGCCACTCTTCCTCAGGTAGCATTGCATGGGGTTGTTGTGACCCAAGTGCAGGACCCGGCACTTGGCCTTGTTAAACCTCATACAATTGACCTTGGCCCATCGATCCAGCCTGTCCAGATCCCTCTGTAGAGCCTTCCTACCCCCCAGCAGATGAACACTCCCACCCGATCTGGTGTCATCTGTAAACTTACTGAGGGTGCACTCAATCCCCTCATCCAGATGATTGATAAAGATATTAAACAAGACTGGCCCCAACACTGAGCCCTGGGGAACACCACTTGTGACCAGCCACCAACTGGATTTAGCTCTGTTCACCACAACTCTTTGGGCCTGGCCATCCAGACAGTTTTTTACCCGGCGAAGAGTACACCTGTCTAAGCCATGAGCTGCCAGCTTCTCTAGGAGGGTGCTGTGTGACTTGCTAAAGTCCAGGTAGACAACATCCACAGCCTTTCCCTCATCTACTATGCAGGTCTCTTGGTCATAGAAGGGGATCAGGTTGGTCAGGCAGGACCTGCCTTTCATGAAGCCACGCTGGCTGGGCCTGATCCCCTGGTTGTCCTGCACATGCCTGGTGAGATCACTCAAGATGAACCAGTCCATAATCTTCCCCGGTACTGAGGTCAGGCTGACTGGCCTGTAGTTCCCCAGATCCTCCTTCCGGCCCTTCTTGTAGATAGGCGTCACATTGAGAAGTCTCCAGTTGTCTGGGACATCCCCTGTTGACCAGGACTGCTGATTTCTTGATTTATCTCTTACTGGAGGAGTCAAGTGTGTTCTTTTAAGCCAGTGCTGTTCATGCAGTAACTGTGAAGGACAGGAGAAGGCTCAGGCACCCCAGTGTAGTAGCCCATGGAGCCAGTAGTCCAAGCAGCTTCATTTTCACTGCTGCAGCACCAGTCCAGCTCCACATGATGCTGAAACACAAGTAGGAGCTTCCCTTTCCCCTAACAGCATCATGTTATCAGGCAGGAAGGGCAAAAAGAAGCAGTTTCTGGAGTCACCAGCTACTTTTAATACATTTGTTGCATTGTAGGTGATGAAGCTTGGTAGCAATATGTGGCTGCAAGCATCTAATCTGTGCAGGCTTATGAAATCTGTTTATTTACAGTCTACATGCTTTTTGTATTTAACACAGACTTTTCAGTGCTGTGAGATAACTCTGTTTTAAAATCAGCTTTTGAAGAAAAAGGCCAGTAAGAATGGACTGATTGGGGTACTATGAGAGGCATCTGCATCTTGTTGCTTCCCAGTAGATCTCCTCAGTTACCCATCGCTTGGTGCAATGCCTCAGCACGCAGTTTTGTAATTCAAGTAATACATAAGGCAGCTCTTTTTAAAACATAAGAAGCAGAGAATTGGCTCTACTAGTAGGCAAAATGTGTCAGCTATGCCTTTCAACTGTTTTTAAATGTTGGGTTCAAGTCAGAAAGTCCACCAAAAAAATCATAATTCACATTTTGCATATATGGTCCAGTGATACGAGATTATTTGGGATGCTGACATTTCAGAGTGCCCAACACAAAACATTTAAGGGACCTGGTGAGTATTAAGACATTTCTGAGAATTCAGTTCTTCTAGGATATCACAGGAAAGTGCCACAAATCCATTTTAATTTCTTTTTTTTTTATCCAGACCTCGGTGCTAATTATTTAGTGATACCAAAGCACACAGTAATTTAGCACAATTGAGTTTTTCTCTTCCCTCAATCAATGTAATATAGCAACATCACTGACATACAAGACTAGAAAATTGCTATAGCATTGTTCTGAATTGTATTTTCATTAAAAAATTATAAATCTTGTAAAACAAGATCAGGATTTAAGACCACTCCGGTGTACACAGGCCATGTTCTCTGGTAGGATTATCACCATAATTGTAATGCCAAAGCACTAGCCATGAAGGACAAAAAGATTTGGAAGGACCAGAAACAGACAGAGGTGAGCAAAACTGAAAATAAATTGCATGATAGAAACTTTTAAAACTCCAGTAATTGAGATAATTTACCTGTAACAAATATATACTTAAAAGAAGTTATTTGTTGCTGATTCTTACAACACCTAAAGGAAGTGGTTATGAAAATCCAAGGTTTCTTCCATATTTTGCTTTATTGGTGTTGTGAGAATCTAGTGCTTGAAATCAAATGTGCTGTATATATAAGTGTAATGAGATGCAGAAAAAGGAATCTTGTAAATTCTAATACAACCAAAAACATATAACTGACCACGTGATCAAGTCTCACTGGAGGCTAGAAAAAGCAATCGTATATTATTTGGTTATCACTAAATTTGTAAATCTATTCTAATAAATGCCACCATGTGCTAGTACACATTAGCCATATCACACTGTCAACATAATTCACTAAGTGTTTGAAGACAACTCTCAAACTCTAAAAGAGTTAATCAAAAATATAAAGTAACATTTTATTAAGTTACAGCTTTTTAGTTTACTCCTTAGATGGATGTCGTGGTTTAGCCCCAGTCAGCAACCCAGCACCACACAGCCACTCGCTCACTCTCCCACAGTGGGATGGGGGAGAGAATCAGAAGAGTAAAAGTGAGGAAACTCCTGGGTTGAGATAAAGACAGTTTAGTAGGTAAAGCAAAAGCCGCATGCACAAGCAAAGCAAAACAAGGAATTCATTCACCCCTTCCCATGGGCAGGCGGGTGTCAGCCATCTGCAGGAAAACAGGGCTCCATCACACATAACGGTTACTTGGGAAGACAAAAGCCATAACTCCAAACGTTCCCCCCTTCCTTCTTCCCCCAGCTTTATATGATGTCCACAAAATGTCCACTGAGTTCGTTTAGTCCATGACTTTGGGCTCCATCTGTTCTGGTGGTCACTTAGGACAGGAGAGGTGGTGTGTTGTGGGGAGTTACTGGGCACCAAAGCCAGCTCAGGTCGGGTTGGTCACTGCTGCACTTGCACTGCTTCTTGGAAGGCTTGTCCTCCATTGGTTCAGGTGGTTCCTGCTACAGTAGTTCCTATAACATGCAACTCAAATCACAGGTTACAACAATTTAAAGGTAGAACAATTACAGTCTCCACCCCTGGCCCCTTTGGGCCAGGTTATAGGTTGTAACTTTGCAATGAACTCCTCCCCTTGCTCCTAGCCTGGCTAGCAACAAGGCATTTCTGCTATAGTAATTCCCAAAACATGTAACTCTAATCCCAGGTTACAACAGTTTAAAAGTATTTCCATTACAATCTCTACCCCTGGTCCTTTTGGATCAGACCATTGGGTTTAATATTGTAATGAACTCCTCCCCTTGCCCCTGCTCCGGCTTGGACTTATCCACAGGCTGCAGTCCTTTAGGGTTGTACCTGCTCCAAGTGGAGCCTTACCTAGGAGCCACAGTCTCTCCAGGGGTACACCTGCTGCGGCATAGACTTTTCCACAGCCACAGTCACTTTGAGGTACACCTGTTCCAGCGTGGCCTTCTCCACAGGCCACAATGCTTCCAGAGATATACCTGCTCCAGCGTGGCCTTACCCACAGCCACAGTCCCTTCAGAAGTGGAACTGCTCCAATATGGCCTTGCCCATGGCTGCAGTCCCTCCAGAAGTAAACCTGCTCTGTTGTGGGCTTATCCACAGCCACACACTTTTGAAGTGTTCCCGCATGACCTCATGCACAGCCACTGATGCTTCAAGGTATACCTGCTGCAGCATGGACTTATCTACAGCCACAGACACTTTGAGGTGTACTTCCTCCAGCATGGACTCATCCTTGGGCCACAATTCCCTCAGAGGTATACCTGCTGTGGCACACACATAACCAAGGCCACAGATGCTTCGAGATATACCTGCTCTGGCATGGCCTTAGCCATGGCCAGAGATGCTTCAGGGTGTCCTGCTCCCACATGGACTCATTCACAGGTCACAGTCCCTTTGACTCAAGTTCACACTGGAGTTCCAGCCTGCCCAGCAGAGCAACACAGAAACAGCAGCAATGCCCTGGCCATCTGCCAGCCCAAGCACCTGGCCATTGCTGTTATCAAAATGTTCAGAGGCACAGCAGAGTAAGATGATCAGCAGTACAGCAGTACAGCAAGCAGCAAAAGCAAAAAGCAGCCACTAATGAGCACTAGACTTCAAGGCATACAGTATATGTATATACAGTAAGGCAGGCAAGCCCCATAGCAAGCACAGAAGTCTGCCGATTAATAAATTCAATCTAGCGCATTCCAATCAAATCTGTCGTTATCTCAAACCCACCGTGCCCCACATTGGGTGCCAAAAAGGACTGTCATGGTTTAGCCCCAGTCAGCAACCCAGCACCACACAGCCACTCGCTCACTCTCCCACAGTGGGATGGGGGAGAGAATCAGAAGAGTAAAAGTGAGGAAACTCCTGGGTTGAGATAAAGACAGTTTAGTAGGTAAAGCAAAAGCCGCATGCACAAGCAAAGCAAAACAAGGAATTCATTCACCCCTTCCCATGGGCAGGCAGGTGTTCAGCCGTCTCCAGGAAAGCAGGGCTCCATCACATGTAACGGTTACTTGGGAAGACAAACGCCATCACTCTGAACATCCCCACCTTCCTTCTTCTTCCCCCAGCTTTATATGCTGAGCATGACACCATATGGTGTGGGATATCCCTGTGTGTGGTCAGTTGGGGTCAGCTGTCCCGGCTGTGCCCCCTCCCGGCTTCTTGTGCACCTGGCAGAGCATGGGAAGCTGAAAAAGTCCTTGACCAGTGTAAGCACTGCTTAGCAACAACTAAAACATCTCTGCATTATCAACACTGTTTTCAGCATAAATCCAAAACATAGCCCCATACTAGCTACTATGAAAAAAATTAACTCTATCCCAGCTGAAACAGGACAATGGATGAGCTGGACTTATTCATAAACTGTATTGATACTTACTGTTATGTAGATTTGAAAAAAAATAAAGCTTTGGTAAAATAGTTACCATGTATTTCATGTCCTGATGGCCTGAAGGTGTGACAGCATGGAAGTCTGCTTTAGGTAGGCCAGAAAGTGAGCTTTCTCCTGTTAGATGATGTACAAACACTTTGGTAGCTAACTTCTGCTGTGAGGGTTTAACCCTTGCTGATTCTCAGACATAGCTCTGCTCACCAAGTCCAGAGAGCCAGGCACTGGGCATAGATAAGAACCTGAGACATTTCTCTGTACTACCCTTGGGCTGGGGGCAGCAAGTCACTGGCCACATAAGCCACTGTAGGGCATAAAGGTGAGACAGCTAGCCCTTGCCCCACTGTTACCCCCTTTCAGAAAGATGATAATATTACAACTTTCTTCTGTGAAAATGAGTGAGATGTGTCTCATCGAATCTGTCTGAATCACACGTGCACCTCTTGTTTGATTATTCCAGATTTAATATTTTCTAGGTCAAGGGTATTTCACTGCCAGTATCTGAGCTGTTACCAAAATGAGTTATATCTTCAATTATAGAAACACATAGGATATCACACCTTTTGTTCAGTGAAAGTGTTGTCAAGATTTAGTCCATTCTTACATGTTTCATTTCACTCTGAACTCCAGAAGAACACTAGCATACTTTATCATATAATAACAGCATTTTCCTGGATGGCTTGCCACTTCTTTGCTCTACAGTCGGCAACCCTGTTTCTCAGAGATATTTTTGTTAGAGAGTGTTCCAAACTGTTTTACTAGATGTCAAGGATATATCCATACTTACCACAGCAATTCCTGCACACTCTTATTTCTCGTTTGATGCTTGCTTCTCCAGGACTCTCCATCACAGCCCTCTTTCACTGCCCTCTGCCCAGCATTCACACTCAGTGAGCTCCCACTTTCTGCCTCAGTATATTCCTGTCTGCTACTCCCCAGAGTTCCTCTGGTCTCCTCCTTCATGGTCCATTGCTGCCACACATGCTGGTCATCTCTGGGCCATTGTGCTATTCCTAATTCAGAGAGTAATTTACATATTAAAACATATGAAGCAGGCTTAGCAGACTGTAGGATGTCTGCCACTGCTATACATCAGGAGGATGGGGATGGGAAAAGCAGCAAATTTATTTCTAATTACTAACTTCCACTGGAAGTAACAAAAACATACCAAGCAAGTGTGTGAAATACATAAGGCTTCTGGAGTACTTTGTGAACATGTGGCAACCCACCAGGACATATGTGAGGTCTGCAGTGCTGGGCATTTCTTCCATGCCTGCATTCAAGAATCGCTGACGCAGCTGGGTTTTATTTACTGTGGCAGTCTTGGTAACAATGACAACTTAAAAATGAACAACTTTGACATATCAGTTTCTGAGTTATGCTGGGCTGGAGTAGAGGTCAGCATTCCCTTTTGAGCCATAGCTGTATTTTGATCAAGACACATTCAATATCGTGACTTGATTCATAAATAATTGATGTGACTGTTACACTGTTTTGCCTTTGATCTTTTCAGAATGAAACAGAATTCAACACATGCAGTGCCTTGAGACACAAAAACAAATAAAACTGAGGTATCAGCAGAATCCATATTGACACAAAGGCAGGGTTTGGCAGCTTCACTAGTTTCACAGATAAAACGGTTACTGTACTCTGGAAGTTGGAAATCATCAGTTTAGATGTCCTCAAATAAAAACTGTTTTTACTCCTAGCTGAGCGAATTCTTCTTGATAGAGTATCCGCCAACATTTTTTTCTTTTAAATCTTCTCGTCTTCTCTACCAAATACAAATTTGGCTCCTACTTCTCCTCTAGCTCAGCAATACTCTCTCTCCCTTCAAGTCAGACCTCTTTTGTATGAAAGTAAAAATCACAGCCTCACTCTCTCTCACATCAGTCCTTGGAGACTAAAAGTCATGCTGAGCTGAAAGGGTCTAAACCAGAGTTCTTAACTTGCCTGGACTCTCCCTCTTTTTCTTGACTTTCCATGGGCAACACCTCCATCCTGCTAGTCCCTTGCAACCCAAGCACCACTCTTTACACTTAAATAATGTCTCTGTTCAGCACCCGACTTTTGCATATATAGCCCATCACCACATACACATCTCACTTTTTAACAGGAAATGTTGCCTGCATCTCTGATCAGCTCATGGTGTCAACCAACATTGTCCTTCCAATCAACACCACCTACACTTAAAAAGGTTTTTATACCTCTTCTTAAATACCAGCAGAGCTATCTCTTTCCAATTCCTTCCTTAACACTGCCTTTTGTTATGAAATTTACCAAGGAAAAGAAAAAAAAAATGCAATAATTAGGCTTCCAGTACGCTATGATTATGGTTTATTCTGGTGATCAACCTGAACTGTCTCCAGTCTGTCTGTCTCCAGTCTTTTGGACTGCAAACTCACACATACACATAGGGACAGAATATATAGGTCATAATTGTGAAGTATGTGATCATACCTTGGAATGAAATAATATTATACAAAGATTCTGGGGCACGGTGGGGGAGAGTCATCAAAACTAGCCTGTTGATTGTGAACTTCTCACACAAAGCTGTAAATTAAGGAGCAAACAACTGCTGGACCTACAGATGGGGAGTACCAAACAGAAGCCTGAAGGTGGAATATGATGCTCGGTATATGATATCAATGAAATACTGCATGTGGTTTTAGAAGTTGTTTTTAAATACTCAGTTTTAACTATTACAAGAATAACAAGCAAAAATACTGTTTGCATGTCATAAGCACAGGGTATACCTGACTATGAGCCCATACTAGTAAGTAAAGGGAAGAAAAAACATTTCTAAGTGCAGAAATTCTCAAAGGCATTTTATCTTTAGATAAAAGCTGAGTATATATTGTATAGGTTAAGTGCTAAAATGCTTTGAGAAAAACTACGGTGGTTACAAATATTGACAAAGTAGCTGAAAGACATGAAGAAGAAAGAGGTCAGTCCTACATGGTCATTTATTGCTATCCAAAGGGTACTGTAAGGAAAAAAAATCTGTATCTACCAAGGTTTGTACAGCTTTTCTCCCCAAATCATGTATTATTTATTGTAGTTGAAAGAAACCACAACATACTACTGACAAATGCAATGAAAAATCTTCTACCTAAAATTATCTTGCATTCCTTTGCTTATCACTTACCCAACAGACACCTTTTTATTAATACAGAGAATTAGAAATGGGAGATTATTACGTTATCACTGTTAGTCTTACTGGTTAATTGCTTTCATTTTACAAGTAAATTATTTCAGCTCAGTAGAAACTGCAAATCAATTTTTTGCATAGTGTCATTAGCATTAATCAATAATTAATTAGGATTATTAAAAATTGTTAGCACAGAATTTTTCTCCTCTGCGCTTACTTAAATGCCAAATTTATTTTGCTGAGAGGTTGGCATAAGACCGAGACACTTGCAGGGCCATGGAAAATAAGCTGAAGAAAAAGTTCAAGCTGAGAAGTAGATAGGATTTCTTATTAGTCTCAGTAAGCAGTCTATCTGCCCAGGGTGAAATTTAGCTGCTTTTTTACTTTTCTAGATTAAAATTGTGATATTAAAGTTTGGGCCGCAAATGTGATGACTCAGTTGCTGCTTCCTCATGCAGCCTCAATATCCAGTTGATTTTCTATTTAAAGATTAAATTCATTTTCAATTCTACATTGACAAAAATGCGTTGGGATCTATCTCTCATAATTTACTGGAGGCTAGCAAAAAACCCCCACAGGAACGAAGACGAGCATGATATTGCTGTGACTATGAAACAGCAACTCACTCAACTGCTTTTAAAATAATACCAAGCACGGATGAAAGAAAACCAGCTCACAAGGAATGTTTCAGCGGTTATATGCCCAATTCAAGGAAAGGAGAACTCTCCCAACAGATTATGCTCCCTGTGAATGTGAGTCCTGCATCACAGATGATGTAATGGGAGAAAAAAACACACTTTAAATTTTCTAGGACATCATTTCCCAGCACAGAAGACTCTGTAGCTGGGGTAAAGCTGTAAGCTAAGGCTGCCAGCAGACTCTGTTTAGGGCAACTCAGGACATGGGCAAAGATAAATGCAGTGTGAGTTACTTCTTGGCACAGTGGAGAGTTTAATATAAGTTAAAACAACTTCAGGTTTACTTCAATTTGCTTTGGGATCCTGTATATGCCTATATTTGAGGAAATGCAGTTGAAGTAGAATTAATGATGGAGTTAATGAAGGTGTTAAGGGGTCTCTAACAAAGCGTCTCTGTAAACTGCCCATGGTGGTACCCCGGTTAAAACCACACAATTCAGCCAATGTGGCTGTGCAGCCCTTACCTCGCCACAGCACAGCCACATGTATCTGGAGTAGTAATGACCAGATGCCATGGTTTTGGTTCAGATGATCCATGAGAAATTTCGAATACAGATTTTACATATCAGAAATGCATTCAGAGTAACATTAACCATTAGCTACTTTCTCAACCTGGATCTGCATGTTTAGTTTTGGTTAATTTCTTGTTAATAGAGGTACCTTAACCTGCTGTCAGTGCACTGAATAGCCACATCTACAGCTTACAACTTATCTCTGGACATAACACAGCACTCCGGTATTTTTCCTGTTCCAGGAAACAGTGATGTGAGCTGCATTGCATCACATTGCCTGGTTGCATCATCCCATATATATGGCTACATCAAGCATATCCTCACATGATACTTAGATTCCATCTCTCTCTTGTGGTTCAGCTCTCACATGTTACATTTCTACCAACTTCAGACATTAAAACAATGTGGGAAGCTCTCTTAATCAATTGTGAATGGGCGATTTTCCTTTACAATTATGTGATACCTTGTCAATATTTCCACTACCAGATTAGTAGGAGAAGACACATGGAGTCATGTTGACTATGTTTACAGAAACTTGGCAAACGTTGCTGCGTTTCACAGCAGAAACTTTGGAAATCCCATCAGTGAGCTACATAGACCAGAAAGGCTTGGAGATGCTGCTTACTGCCCTAACTTCTGTCACAGAGCAAAAAGTATTGCAGCGTCATGTGAGGGGGCCATCTCCAAACATGGCCATCTCTTCAGATGCAGTTTTGCTTTGAGGTTTTTCTGGTGCATGACGGGGTACAAGCTCAAAGTGGAATGTTTCCTTTGGCTGGGGCATTCCTGCTTATTTTCAACTCACTTCTACATAGTACTGTAGATACAGGCATCCCTCTATAGATATATTTGAAATTGGCAAGTGGATACAAAAATGAATTTGGCAGGAATATCTGGACTGATGGCGACACTCATGCATGCATGCAACTCAAAGCAGGATAATAAAGCAAGCTGTATTAGAAAATTGTATTGCCTATCTGTGACACCAAACTGCTGAGCAATGTGTCTTCATCTCTCATTTCACTGATGGGCACATTGTTGAGTACTCTGGTACAGATTTTGGAGTGCTGATTTTCCCTGGGTGGTTGCATACTATGATATTTTAGGAAGTAAGAAAAGTAAGGCATTACAAATAATGACATGAAATGGAACATCCTTTTAATTTACGACTCATTAATGTGCAGATGTATGGTTAGTCTTTTGAAACTTTGCAATGAAAATTGTAACAAAATAGAATTGGGGAAATAAAGCATGAAGACTCACTTCCATCTTCACAGGTGCATTGGGTTTGCATGGCAAGATTTTGGTAGCGGGGGGAGTTACAGGGGTGGCTTCTGTGAGAAGATGTCAGACGCTTCCCCCATGTCCCACAGAGCCAATGCCAGCCGGCTACAAGACGGACCCACCGCTGGCCAAGGCTGAGCCCATCCATGACGGTGGTAGCGCCTCTGGGATAATATATTTAAGAAGGGGGGGAAAAAACTGTACAATAAAAACAGCAGCCAGAGAGAGGAGTGAGAATATGTGAGAGGAACAACTCTGCAGACACCAAGGTCAGTGAAGAAGGAGGGGGAGGAGGTGCTCCAGGCGCCGGAGCAGAGATTCCCCTGCAGCCCCTGGTGAAGACCATGGTGAGGCAGGCTGTCCCCCTGCAGCCCATGGAGGTTAACGGTGGAGCAGATATCCACCTGCAGCCCATGGAGGTCCCCACACCAGAGCAGGTGGATGTGCCCGAAGGAGTCTGTGACCCCGTGGGAAGCCCGTGCTGGAGCAGGCTCCTGGCAGGACCTGTGGCCCCGTGGGGAGAGGAGCCCACGCTGGAGCAGGTTTGCTGGCAGGACTTGTGACCCCGCGGGGCACCCACGCTGGAGCAGTCTGTTCCTGAAGGACTGCACCCCGTGGGAGGGACCCACGCTGGAGCAGTTTGTGAAGAACAGTAGCCCGTGGGAAGGACCCACGTTGGAGAATTTCATAGAGGACTGTCTCCCGTGGGAGGGATCCCACACTGGAGCAGGGGAAGAGTGTGAGGAGTCCTCCCCCTGAGGAGGAAGGAGCGGCAGAAACAGCACGTGATGAACTGACCACAACTCCCATTCCCTGTCGCCCTGCGCTGCTCGAGGGGGAGGGGGTAGAGAAATTGGGAGTAAAGTTAAGCCCAGGAAGAAGGGGGACATGGGGGGGAGGTGTTTTAAGATTTCATTTGATTGGTAATAAAATAAATTAATTTTCCCCAAGTCGAGCCTGTTCTGCCTGTGACAGTAATTGCTGAGTGATCTTTCCCTGTCTTTATCTTGACTCACAAGCCTTTTGTTATATTTTCAGTACTTAAAGGGGGCTTATAGGGAAGATGGGGACAGACTTTTTAGTAGGGCCTGTATAGGACACGTGGTAATGGTTTTGCACTAAGAGAGGGTAGATTCGGACTAGATATGAAAAAGGAATTTTTTACGATGAGGGTGGTGAAACACTGGCACAAGTTGCCCAGAGAGGTGGTAGATGCTCCATCCCTGGAAACATTCAAGGTGAAGTTGGACACTTGGATGGGGCTCTGAGCAACCTGATCTAGTTGAAGATGTCCCTGCTCACTGCAGCGGGGCTGGACTAGATGACCTCTAAAGGTCCCTTCAACCCAAACCATTCTGTGATTCTATAATTCTGTTATAAGAAACACTTTTCAGTTTGATTCCAGCAGAAAAGAGTTTTGCATATTGAAACATGTAAATAAAAACTTGATTCACCTGAGAATAAATATTATGAACATCAGATTTTTCTAAAACATAACTAGAGAAATATGTAGATGCTTGCTGGTGATTTGCTTAAATTTTGCACGCCATAAATCTTTGCTTTTTACTGAATTCTGACAGAAGATTGATAAGTGACTAACACATCAGATGCAGTCTCACAAACAAAAGTTCATTTTCCTGAAGCGGACACACAAATGCCAGTTGTGGAAAATCATTAACTCCAAAGTCTGTTGCCTAATTAATTCAGTCTACATTCAGGCATTTATGCAAGTAAACCAAGAACATCCAGGTAGAACTAACTTCAGCTAGAAGTGGTGTCACTTTGGTATGACTTCCACAATCTGAATATATAATGATAAATAAAAGGTTTTGGTTACATATGTGTAGTGACATCCATCTCCACTGGTCCTCTTGGTTTATAAAGAGTATAATGTAATCTATAAAAATTCAGCAATTTTGTATGCAAAAATGATACGCTTTTGGTAAAGTGTTCTCTGTGAGGAGTGCGTACATTACTGCAAGCTGCTACATACCTTCTTAAAGAAATACACATTCTACTTAATACAGTAACTTAATTGAAGAGGTTGGCAATAGGACATCATTTTCCCAGAAAAATAAATTGGAAAATAAACAGTGCCTAGAATTAATGGAAATGGAACTAAAAATTAAACTGTCTCAAGTAAGAATTGATGTTGTTTATTGGAAGTTCGAGGAAAAATATTTATTTTCTCTCCTTCACCTTTAACAGATCAATCCCCTTGGGACCTAAATTCTAAGCAAACTTATGATACTATGCAGCAGATTTGTCTGAGCAATCAGCTGAAATTTTAGCAGTATTTGGCTATGATGATATATTTATCAAATCTCACTTGGAGATCCGAAACTCTGGATGGTTCATCATATATTTCTGTCTGCAAAATCCTCCGCAGTAGATACTATGGGAATATTTCATCCATAGAATTACTGTTTTTCATATTAATGAGTTATAAATGAGAGCTTAATTACTACTAATTGCTTGAAAATCTAGTCGGTGATTATAATCACTAATGATTAGATTGTTAAACATTCATCTTTGTCTATCTTTAGCAAACTTAATGAGAAATTATGGATCAGATCCTCAGTTTCTGATTCTACTGCTACGTGCCAGTGTAAGAGAACTTCTGCTCCCCGTAGCGTTACCCCCAGCACTGACACAGGGGCTGAGTGGGAGACAGCAAACGATGCGAAGGGAATATATTGCACTCCTGCAGTCCACAGCCCACAGAATTGTCTCGAGACTCCATTTATCCTGGTGTAACTGAATCTTTTAGTCCAAATCTTCTATTACAAAGCCTAACTACCCTTGACCTTCCTTGTTTCGGTATCAGGAGAACAAGGGGCTGATACCTTCAAGGCACCTAATAACTTCTTGCAGTTACAAGTGCAATGTGGGCTCGCACATAGATTTATCCACCTCTGTATGATTTCAGTTGACATTAAGTAATAACTGTTAGGCTTCTGGTGGGCACATAGAACGTGTCAAACTGCCTCGTTAGGCACATGACCACTTCTGTATAGCTGGTGCCCACAGCTACTTTCCCCAGAATGCCCAGCAGCAGAGTAGGTGTACTTCAGACAGACCAAAGTTATCTGGTCCAACAGAACTTTGCCCTTCAACTGTTCTTTTAGTATGTATTTAATTATGCATTTTTAAAATAACACACTTGCAAAACAATACCAATTGGAATGACAGGTTTCCATCTGGATAAACATTAAGGAGTTGGCTTTTATTAGTGTATTTTACTGAAGTTTGTGTTCCTCTTTATTGCAGCACTGTACTTAAAATATTTATTTGCTCTGTGACAACATTGTCCTTTAGTTTAAGCAGCTCTTCAGCCCTTTGGTGTCTATTCTTCAACAACGCTCACATCCCACCCTTATTTAGGCTGTGTCAAATAGCCATTAGCAGATAAGGCTGAAACCATTTCAGAATTTATTGCAGATATCTTTTCTCTTTCATTATTTAAGGTTAATTCCTCTACCACAGTGTGCACAATGAACCACTTGAGATCTCTTCATCCACTTCCAAGAAAAATCACCGAGTTTACATTTTCGATAACCTCTGCCTCGGAATTTAAGTTAAATGGATGACTTGTGTGGAGGTAGATGATGACACTATCCTTTCCATTGGCTCAGCCGAGAGAGCTATATCATCCAACAAAGCAGGAAACATGTAGTTGCAGTAATTTCTTAAACCACCTCAGTGATGCTTTCAAGAGAAGGGCAATAATTTCTTATCTTCCTGCTCTTCATCAGAGCCCTTTTCTGCACCTCTGTCAGCTTGAATTGACTTTTTTGAATAGGAAGAGACTGCTAAGTAATAATCCAGATGCAGTCTCAATAGCATCCTGCCCAATGGCATCTCTGGTAAAACGTATCTTAGAAAGACAGAGAGAACTAAAAAATGGAATACTGCACATGTTCTATATAGATAATTCTCTCTCTATAGTTCTACATAGAATACGCATATGTTCTAAACACAGTTCTGTGTATCTATGTATATATAGAATTACATATATAAATTAAAGAACCTAATTGTGTAATTCACTTTGTAAATTTACGGAATGAGGAATCCCGGTTAGTTGAATGAAATTAGTGTATATTCTATAATTAACAATTTTTTGCTGAAATGGAGCTATAGATAAGAAAACTTAAGTGAAAATTAATCACTATTTGTACTGAAAATCAGTTTGACAAACAAAAAGTATTAATTTAAAATACCTGACCATGAACAAAATGAGAAAAGATTCTCTCCTGCTGTTATATGCAAGTTTCAAAAATTGCTTTACTATTTGCATTCTCATTTTTAATATATTTTATATTGTAAGCAACTCATAGTCAGAATAAGATAAAAAACCATGTGAAAGTTTAGTATAAATTAATAAAACATTTAAAGCTATGCAGAAATGCATATTCAGTAACAATATTGTTGTGGTTTAACCCAGCAGGCAGCTAAGCACCACACAGCCGCTTGCTCACACCACCCCCACAGTGGGATGGGGAAGAGAATCAGAAGGGCAAAAGTAAGAAAACTCGTGGGTTGAGATAAGAACACGTTAATAATAACAATTAATAATGATGATGATGATGATGATGACGATGATGATGATGATGATAGAGAGAAAGAACACTGAGGAAAAAAAAACAAGTGACCAAACCGCTGACCACTGACTGATGACTGTCCAGTGACCGATGTGACCGATGACTGTCCCGTCCCCGAGCAGCAGTCGCTGCCCCCCAGGCAACTCCCCCAGTTTATATGTTGGATCAGTGTGGATCAGCTCTCTGGGATGTGCCCCCTCCCCTCCCAGCTTCTTGTGCACCTGGCAGAGCATGGGAAGCTGAAAGGTCTTTGACTAGTGTAAGCACTACTTAGCAACAACTAAAATATCAGTGTGTTATCAACATTATTCTCATACTAAATCCAAAACACAGCACTATACCAGCTACTAAAAAGAAAATTAGCACTATCCCAGCCAAAACCAGGACAAATATTAATAAAAAAATGTGGTCAATGAAAGATGTAAATGGAAACAAAATTATTATGCTACACATAACCAGCTAGATACTTAGGCACAAATCCTACCTCTAGCAACTGCTAGTTAAGAGTTTTGACCTTTTGAATCAAAATAAAAAATCACACCTACTAAATTTAAAAAGTTTCACTGGGAAGTAGAGACTTTCTGTAAGAATATATGGGCACTGATAGGCCTGAGAAACTGGACAGTTCAAGTCTTCATTTCAATCAATACAGATATTCTTAATAATTTTAAATTATTAAAGCTGTACAGATACATGTTTTCATTATTTACCTCATGATAATAATGGTGGCACTTCAGATTAATAAAAAGCATTATTGCTGGGTATTTTGTCTGAATTTCAGACTAGAGGCTAAATGAGACAGTAGTGGTGGTCCCACTGAGTCAATATGCAGGCTTTTGGAAGCGAGTCTGCAAATACTGAAGTAAATCTTTTTTTGGTTTGGTTTAATTTCAGCAGGACTGGTTCCCTGAGCTAGCTCTCTGCATAACCACCTAAATCCTAGGACCAGAAAATGAGTGGAAGTGGAGGTGGAACAGGGCAAGTGAGACTCTCCTCTTTGAGGTGATATGGATTTGTGTTGTGCAGAAGTGTCCCCAGGAGGGACTGCAGCCTGAACCTTCCATGTTCCTGGAGATTCAGGAGATAGCCACATTGTCAGGAAGCACTGAACTGAAAACAACTTGTTTAAAGACTGATCCCTCATTTTAGGATTCTTGATCAACTCAAACTCAAATTTCAGGTTTGTTCACAATTAAACCACAGAAGATGCAAATTCTGAACATCGTTAAGAACTGCTTCCAAAGTATTTTATTTCAGCTCCTACATAGACTATAGAAACGTGGACCGAGACTCCTTGCAGTTATTACATTTGTTTTTTTCTGAAACATTGCCTATCTGTATGCAGAGGAATCTGCCCCAACAGATTCCATGGTTTCAAGAGCTAGAAAAAAGTATTTCACTCTGTTGAGAAGCGTATGCCTTGATACAATGCTTTAAAACATACCTATTATTCCAAGTAAAGATTTTTTTTTAACAAGCAAAGCAGCAGACTGAATTAGCAATACTACAGCTTTTGCCCACATATATCCAAATCCAGTAACATATAATAATTTCATATTATTATTGTGCTTTGGCAAAACTGTAATACAGGTCAGTTTAAAAACAAGGCTGTACACAAACTGGTATACATAACCATAAATCAGAATCAGTTGCATATTTTTCCTCTTCTCTTTTCCTAATTCCATTCAGGATAGTTTTGGTCCACTAATTTACAATCTATATCTATAGATCTGAAATTCTGTTCAGGCCAAGCTATGATGATTGTGCATGCGCATGTATATATATAAAAAACTGACTGTTAAAAAGAAATAATGCTCGGTTCACACAAGCTTTATTCACTTATTTAACATTTCACCCAGCTCAGCCTATGGAGGGAGAGCACCACTTTAGCTTTCATAACCCTGCATGCAGTTGTCGTATTTATCCCATTAATACAATGTGCAATGTTTATGCATAATACAACTTAAACTGTAATCTGAATGCATTGCTGTGCATTTTTAGAGAGTGCTGCCTGCAGAGAGAGCACTTTCTAAAGTAAGTCCGTTAAGCTTGACTGGAGCAGACTCCACAGCCATTCCTTTAAGCTGTGTTCTCTATTAACATAAATGAGTTACGCATACAATTTCATGTTGATTTTCTTTAAAGATTTGTTTTCCAGGTGTGAAGAAAGGATGGATGCAACACTTCCAGACCCCTCCTGTGACTGATGCTGCTGTCCCCTCACAGGATGCACCTTGATGCTGACTCATCTGTTTTCCCGAAAAGCGGGTTCGTTCGCCCGGTGTGCAAAACGCCAAACTACACACAGAGCGGTGGTGTTTTATTTAATTCATTTTTGTGCAAAGATTGGTGCTAGGTGGTAACTCTAGAAAGCTAGCACACCGCACCGAGAAACTACATGGCATTTATACAGTTAAATGTGTCAGTCACAGCTAATATTCACATGCCTCAGCTAATAACTGGTTAGTTTCTTTCTTGCTTCAACTTAAAGGTACAGCTCCCTTTTAATTTACCAGGTGTGCTCAGAGAGTGAGGGGCTTACTAGAGGAGGGGGGTTCCTGGCCTATGGGTGTGATTTTTAGTATTATAGTGAGCATACTTCACCAAAAGGACACTTTGTTTTAGTTCTTATCAACATCCCAATTAGTTGTTCTCCTTGACTATACACTTTATCACCCTGTTCTCAGCATCTTCTGAGGCGGGATGTTTGCTGTGATCAGTCTCTCAGCTCTCCTCAAGGATACAGTCGTGAAACAAGTGCTTCCCTATCTCTCAGTTCCCTTCTCTGGCCACCAAATTCTGTTTTGCCAGGCTCACATAATTGTTATGGCTTAGCGGAAAATTCCAAAAATTCCATTTTCTTCGGGATATCACATCCAGCTACCAGAGACACGGCCGGCTCGTCTGTGTGTCTGTAAGGGAGGCGGCTAGAATTAAACTAACAAAGACCACAACAACCACAGACACACCCATGACTTCCATCTGACTCTACGCTCCAGGTCCGGTCCTGACCCCTTGACACCAGCACTGCTCTCCACTCCAGCAACAGAAGTTACTATGATAACCGTAACTAAATGTTACTAAGAAGTTACCACATTAGCTGTAACATCCTCCTCTCCCTGGGGGAATGGCTGCCAAGCAGCTTCTAACACAGGGCTCCAAAGACACCTATACCCAGGGACATGGCTATAGAAGGCTCTCCCTGTGCGATAAGGCATCCGGCATCCGGCATCCCTCATCCCTCATCCCTCATCCCTCATCCCTCATCCCTCATCCCTCATCCCTCATCCCTCGGGCGCCCCGACGGCCGCGGCACGGGCAGCGACCTCCCCTCACAAGCACAGCACCCTTCCCGCCCTTTCCCGCGCCGCCGGGCGCAGACTCGGGGCCGCCAGCTTCACGTCGCTAGTGCGCATGCGTGCGGGCTCCGCGCCTGCGCACCGAGCGGGGGGGGGGCGGGGTTGGCCGTTGGTGTACGCATGTGCAGGCGGCGGCGGCGGGAGCGGCGCGCGGCCGGGGGTGGGTGTGGGAAGCCGGGGTGAGGCGGTGGGCGCGGCGCGGGCTCGGACCGGGGGCCGGGGCGGCTGGTCGGTCGGCTTGTGGCACTTCGGGGAGGAGGGGAGCGAGGCGAAGGGGCAGACCTGCCCCTGCGGCGTTCCGGTTGGGAACCGGTATAGGGCCGCCCGCGGGGGTGAGAGGGGCCCGGGCGCCCGGCCGCCTCCTGCCAGGCCCGCCGCGGGCAGAGCTGCCCCCTGGGCCGAGGCCCGCCCGGCG
This sequence comes from Morus bassanus, assembly GCA_031468815.1. Lineage (NCBI taxonomy): Eukaryota > Metazoa > Chordata > Aves > Suliformes > Sulidae > Morus > Morus bassanus. The sequence continues at coordinate 70,684,941 of CM062571.1, forward strand.
GCTCACAGAGGCGCGGCTGAAGGAGCCCTCAGCGCGGGCCTCGCCGAGCGCCTCCGCGCTGTGGAGGCCGGGGGTCGTGAGGGTCGCCGGGCCCTCAGTTCGGGCACGCCTGTGCCGGCGGTGTCCTTGGGGGGGCAAGGATGCTTGTGGGGCCTGAGGGGAAGCAGAACGGGATGACTCCCTTCAGTTCGTCAGCTTTCCTGATAAAAGTTTAGAAAAATATGCTAAGTGTAGGTATTTTGGGACCAGTGAACTGAGAAGTCCTTCTAAATCATCAAATCCAGCCGTGAAATTTAACTTGTGCTTTTGGTATCCTCACCTGGACTCAGGTGGAAAGTAAGTGCTTTTTGTCCCTCCTGATCTGGCTGGAGTCACATGTACAACCTCTGTACGATCTTCCCCGGTCAGGAACATCCTGAATTCAGACTTTGGCTGATGCTAGTCCTTGTGTCAGCATTGTCATTTAATCTAAAAGAATTGTTTTGTGAACATGTTGCTCTAAACATCCTTTCCCTTGTGAACTCTAGGATGGGATCTCGTTGAAGTTTAAGACACCTACATATAGCTAGAGAGATGTAGGTTTTCATCCAGTGGCTTAAATGTGTCTAGTGTAAGTTAACATGTGCTAGCGTGTTCAAGAAGCAAACAGGACTGGCAGATACAAAGTGATCAACAGGCGATTCCTGCTTTTCTGGAGTGCAGCTGGGCAGCAGGGTGGAGAAGCTGAAGCACCTTACAGCTTTAGACGCGTTTAAGACACTGAGTCAAGCCCAATTCACATGTAGTCAGTGGAGCAAAAGAGCTGTCTTCTGAAATCCATGCAAACTTTTCAGCCTTTTCTAAAACTCTTTCCCTCCTTGTTTGTCCTCTGTTTTGGAGCCTAAATTCTTTTCTTTTCATCCTTGATCTTTTATTCCTAGTTCATTTTTTAGAGAGCAACTTAATCAAGGTACTCATTTTTTTTTTAATCTTCATTCTGTTTTGAATAGATGTCTGAATAGATACAGGGGACAGATGGGCAGACCCATTCAAAGCTGATCTTGCTGATCTGATAAAATGGGCCAAGGCTATGTGTATGCTTGTCTGTATGGGAAGTAATTTGCCTGATACATATGATTATGCATTTGTTTGTTCAATAGCTGCATTACTTTGATTTTTCATACTTACTGTGTGATTGACTTGTTTGTTTTTCAAGTTGCTTCAGACTTACAGTTTCTTGATATCTAACTGTAGTCCTTGTTAGGTGTGATATGATTATTTACAAATACGTGTAATTTGAAATACTGAATTTCATTATTCTGGCATTACTTCTGTTATCAGGGTTATCCTTTTTGTCCTCATTAATTCCACTTGTTTTTCTATTGATGATTCTACAATCCCAGTTTTTACTTCAGAAAACACTGAAGGCAAAGTGGAAAAAAAAAATCTTTCTCCAAATGTATTTATGGAAAAACTTAATAGAGATTGGTCCCCAAACGAACTCTATTATAAAGTATTTCCATAAATACATTTGTATTTATGAACCTCCATGTAGCCCAATAGCTCCCCTGTCAGTGCAACGCAATAGTGCTTTTTTTCTTCAGAACAGTTTGTTTTCCATTTTCCATGCTGTTTCTGATCTCCTTCTGCTAATGTAATCTTTTCTCATGTGGCATTGTACTTATACTTATTTGGCTGTAAATACTTAATATTTAAATGTGTTTGGAGCACTTTGTTTATTATAATTGTCTTTAACTTACAGATATTCCTATCTGCTGGTGAGATACCTTTATTGCGCTACCTAAATTTCCAAACTTTCTTTTTGGCTGTCAAGTTATGTTACATTTGACAAAGTCAGAATCCAGCTCTTGATGTTACTTAGGTTCTCTCTCTGCATGTTGTCCTTATCACTACAGACAAATGTACCTTCTTCCCAGCAGTTTTAGAAGTTGCAGACAAAGTAGTATCTTTGACTGAGGTGTTTTTCCATATTCTATCAGTAAAATCCAGCCTTCCCAGTGTTAGGGCAATCAAGACCCCCGGGCTTCCTGACTAGTCCTTGTCTAAAAGGTAGACTGTAATTAATATTACAGCTTTATCTAACTGGTTTGGGCTCCTACTATTTTTAACGAATGTTTCCAGTCTCTACCATCAGCTGGATTTTCTTCATATGCCTCTCCTGCTTTTAAGTTGGGGTAAGCGTTCCTGTTAACGTATTTTGTCATCCTCATCTTTCCTCATGCCCTACCTCTTCTCTCTTACTAATAAATCCTAGTTTATTGGCTGTCCAGGCAGGTGGTGATCTGTGACCAATCTACTTTCCTCATTTTATTCCCTTTCTACTTTTGAATTTATATAAAACCAGAACTGAATATGTATTTATGCAGTTAACTAAACTATGGCAGTTCTTTGCTGTATTGATTTGTTCACACCCTGAATGCCTTTCCCTTTTTATTTGATTTTTTGGATTCTGTCTGGTGTGAAAATATCTGTAAAGTTCGATTGTGATGAAGTCTTTTAAGTCTGTCATAATTATACCATTATCCTGAGCTAGAATGTCTGTTCAGATTTTATGTCAATTTCTGTTCATTTTCTTCCTTTATGTATATGATAGCAAATGTTAATTAAAACGTTTTATTTTCCAGATCACTTTATTTCTTGTCTCTACACCTCAGATGGGACGTTCATGTTTAGGTGACTAACTACAGAAACATGAAAATGCCTAATCTCGAACATCCAGCGTACCCAGCAGCTACACTGCTTCACTTGGAAAGTTTGGTGCCTTGTCGAGAATCCCAAGTGTCCATGTTGCTGTCAATATTTGGAGAGGTAGTGCTTTTTTACAGTGTATATTTGAATACAACAAAGACATTCTGCTGTCTCAGAGGGGAGAGTAGAAACTTAAGGGCATTTTTGTGATGTCATTATGAACATACTTTGTCTCTTTGGTGGTGTGTTTTTTTTTTATTTTTTTAAACCCATCTTTAACGTTAGTGTTTGGCAGATATATTCTAGTAAGTTTGAAGGTTGAAAACTCTTTTGCAGCTGGAAGGGCCCAAACAAACTTACAGCTATTTGTGCCTCGCTGTCTCTGAAGCCTGATTTCTCTGTGATGCTGTTCCCTCTTTGCCAGTTAGTACCAGGAAGGGAGTCTGTCTTCTTCCCTAGTCTAAAGTTCTGGGGTATTTTTTTTTCAGTGGCAGCATAGAAATTCTGTTTGGTTTTGACCTGTTAATCTAATATCTGCATGCCTGAATTCTAAGTACATGAAATGGGTCTGATTCTTAGTAATACTGTTGCTGGCCATAAGATTTGGAAATCACTGGCTTGTTAATTGATTCTGTTACTGCTTGGCAAAGCTGTGGTAAAAAGTAATGGAGATTTTTATCTGCAAACTTAAAAGCAGTTGATATATCCATTTACATTCAGTTAACAAAATGGAAATTCATATCTGTTTCTGGTTCTGCCTTTAATTATAGATAATAGTAATTACATCAAATTACAGCATTTAAGTTTTATGTATTTGTTACAAACATAGTGGCAACAAGTCTTAAAAAAAAATACTTAAATTCTTGTTAAATATGCAGGTTAGAGTATCCACGTATCTTGCACAAGAGTGTCTTCCTTCTTGGATGAATTGAATATTACTGTTTTTTCATAAAAAGTATTTGTCAAATTTATTTTTGTATTAATTTTTTAAGTCAGTGTACAAGATTCTTAGAAATAAGAAAAACACAAAAATAAATACCTGTTCAGAATGAAATAAAAAGAACAAGTTAATTATTTTCCTTGCATCTTAAAAAAAAAAAATATCCATGAAATATACAGCATCAGTCCCATTAAATAAGTAGAGGTATTATAATAAATATTGCTTTGTGAGAGAAGAGTGAGCTCCTTTTATCATCTCATCCACCAAACCACTTAATTCTTTTCGGTTTGGTGCTAATGGAAAGAAAACCAGTTTGTAGCATTTGCTGAGGTTAGGACAGTGTAAAGCTTGGGATTTGTGCTTGCCAAGATTTTGTTTTGGTTACATAACTAATTTGAATTAAGAGCCTACTGCTTTTCTTTCTTGGTGTGTGTTTTTGTTGTTTGTTTGTTTCGGGGTTTTTTTGTTTGGTTTGTGTTGTTTTTTCCCCTGAAAAATGTATCCTCATGTTATTGCAGTTTCACTGGTGCCTTTATGTGATACTTGATTCTTGGGACTTACCTTCTCAGCATTTCAGTGAAGGTGAAGCATAAAACTTGATCACGTTGATTCCATAATTGGCATATTTTATATTTAATGCTTCAATTTAAAAGATAACTTTTCTTTTGGAGGGGAACTTCACTGATAAATCTTTTATCTGTTGAATGAAAAGGAAGAATTGAAACAGCAACTACTTTTTTTTTCCCCCCCTAGCGTCAGCAGTTTAGCTTTCCATCCATCTTTATCTACGGACATACATCTAGTGGAAAGACTTATGTGATGCAAACTCTTCTGAAGACCTTAGAGGTAAGATTATTCACAATGGATACTGAATTCAGAATTTATTTGTAACAGATGGTCCCTCAAACTAGCTTCTGCTTTCTCAAAATGGTTTGTTTCCTCAGCCATTTCTGCCTTCTTGATTCTTCTCCACTTACTGTGTGATGAACACATCGCTTTTCTCACTAGTGCACTTAGGATAAAATGAAGTCATACATACTGAGATATATATAAATCATAGTAACTTTTCTAAGAAAGTTTAAAAAAGAAAAAAAGGAGTCAAATTTTGTTCAGCTCGTTCCCTTGACTTAACCTGAAATAGATTGTGACAAGTACTCTTATGATGATTCCAGTTCAATCTGAGAGTCACTTATAGTATACCTTTCATAGTATACCTGCTTGAAAATATGAATTTTGTACGCTTTAATTTGTTCTAGATACTCCAAACACAGCTTGATATGCATCGTGAGTTAAAAACCCCAAGAAACAGGATGCCATTCACAGTTTCTAATGTAATAAAATCAATTCTCCAGGTGTGTTTATGTTTACTAAGCTTGGCATTGCCAGGTCTTTTGCTGGTGGGATGGATCTTACTCTCCCATGCCAGTACTGTTGCTGTTGTCCTCCTGTATGAGCGTCACTTTCAGAAATGTTAGGATGGTATGTTCTTTTTTAGCTTCGCCATCTACCATAAACTTCCTTTGGATTCCTCCTCTTAGAAAACAGTGTAGGAGTAAGTAAGCAGGAGGTCAAGGAGGACTGGTGAGATAGATGTTGTTGGAATATGTGAGGTGGAAAATACGGAGAATTCATTGTACAGTTTTGAATTTGGAGCCTTAAGTTCCTAGGAAGTTGGGACTACAAACTCTCTTCCCCTCAATTGTTAAGGAAGAAAGCTACTTTACTGCTCTCCACTGGGGCATGAGTTATATCCTTGATGATTAATACCGGAGTTGCTATGTGTTACTAACCTGAAGTAGGAACTTTATCATGAATGGACTTCTTTCAGTTGCAAGGGCTGCAGGCAGAGAAACTTACTCTTTAAACATCATGTGAGAATCTGAACTACATAGAGGTAGAGGGTCATTGTGGCTGAATGCATGTTTCTTACAAAAACAGTTATCTTGAAGAATGATGTAGAGAGGTATGGCCTTAAGTCCATTTCAGTCCCTCTTTGGTCAGTGCTAGCAGAAGACTTCTAAGCACTAGGTTCTTGCCACTTCTGTGACCCTTCTCTTTCTGTTAGCAAATGTGTATATTCATGCTAGCTTTATTCCTTGTTCTAATTTTTCCCAAAACATGTTTTAAAGTCCTCTGTAGTTGGAGGGTGTCATCACAGAAGTTTCCATCTAAACCTGTTAATGCCTATGTTTTTGTCAGTCATGTTCTTCAAGGATTTAAATCCAATGACAGGTGCCTAGTTCACACCTAAACCATAAATTTCCACTTGTGTGTTCTCATAGCCTGGATACTTTTGGTTTGTCCAGAGTGCACTTATCACATATCTGCAGGACTCGGTTTTATGCAAAAGCCCCTTCCTTAAAAATTCTGCAGAGGGAGAACAGTGGAAGACAGTGGTCATGATCCTCTTTCATGCAGTAGCATTTTGTGCAATGCTCCTAACACAGTGCTACCCACTTGCAACATATCTAAAGATGTGGCCAGACACTGCAAAGGAATAGGATTTAAGCAGTGACTGTTCTACAGAACTTCCCATTGCCAAGTATAGCTGTCTCCTGCATAATGTGGTGTTGCGGATCGCATCTGAGGCACCCAGCTTTCCTCCTGCTATGGAAGTGCATAACTTTGAATAGGTGCTTTTGGAGATGTAGCTGCTTTCTTTTAATAGTGTTCAAAAACATAAGAAAGCTTTTTATTACATGCTGTTTGAGTGGATTGCCAGCATATACCCACACTTTCCCACATCTGCTGAATCATATGCCATATATTGTATTTTAAGTAGAAAGACTGGAATGAAGTACTTAGGTGTTTTTTTTTTTTTGTTATAGACATATATATTCCTGTATCAGAAGTTGAATTTTGCAAGTAATGCATATGTATCCGAATGACTAATGTTTTCCAGAGGTTTTAATGTTCAGTGTGAAAAAGAGCATATGCTTTACCAGAGAGTATGGAGCTATGCAAAGAATCTATTTCTTAAAAATAGTTGCTAGAAAATTACCTTTTTTGCCTTACGTAGGTTTGAATACTGGTACTGTTTTGTAGTCTATAGTGTCTTCTATTTATAGACAAATGAGCTCAACTTTTCAATATTACTAAATTGGTACTTACAAGTACATTTTATGGATTGCCATAAAATGTATCTCATACTCTGCCTTTTGTTCATGTGCTCTTTGCTCTGAAAAGATCTGGCTTTCTAAAAACGTTCTGTACAAGCAGGCGATTTCACATGTCTGATATAGAAGCTTACACTTTGGCATTCACTGCAAATAAATGATAAAAACATTCAGAGTTACTGTGGGGAGTGTGCTCCTACATTACTTCCTTTGTAAATAAAAGTTTGAGAAGTTCATGTTATCTAGACACTGTAATTTGTAATGGACTATTTTACAATACTGTAATCATTATGATTGTCTAACTTTTCTCTGAACTAAATGCTAGTTGGTTTTCCTTTTACGTATTGCTCACAATTTTTAAACATGGAAGATACACGGTGTGTTTCGGTTTTTAAACATAGTTAGAAGATATGCTGTGTTTTGTATGAGCATTCATCAGATCTATCTTCACTTTGTGATATATAATAATTTGACTAGGCAGATAAGTAATCATGCTTTTTTGGCAAGATTTTTTGGTTTATGCTCTATATTTTGTTGGCAAGGTGTGGTTTCTTTCATTGTCTCATCTGGAAGAGAACACTGATTCTGGAGTATTTACAGTGAAAAAGCCAGATAAAGTTGTATCTTTTTTTTATCCTCTTCAGCTTCCTCATGTGTTTGTGAACTGTGTGGAATACTTTACTTCACGACTGCTTTTAGAAGAAATTCTCATCCAGTTGCAAAGCTGTTCTGAGACAGAACAGACTTCTCATGTGCCTTGTGATACTTTCAATGACTTTGTACGTCTGTTTAAACAAGCTGTTGCGAGTCGAGAGCTTCAGGATCAAACATTATACATTGTAAGTAATTTAATTTTAATATTCCAGTTTAATTTCTATTAAGAGGGTGTGAGTAATTGTTATCGATAATTTGTATGTGAAATGTGTGCATTATAGAGCAGTTTTCACAAAATTTCTGTGCAGACCTCATTCAGAATCTGTTGACAGTGGTTAGATTCTTTCTGTTGGTTTACTGGCTTTAGGTGAGGTTCTGTGTTTTTCCTGGTTTTAGAACTTTTTCTATGCAAAAACTGTATGGCATAACTAATAATGAACATAAATTATACTGCATATTTAAATTGGGTTTGTAATAGTATTACAAAATCTTTAAATATAGAGAGCCTGTATTTGTCTTGTAATTAGTAAGTCACGCTTATCTGTTTCCTTGTGACGATAGCTTCACAAATGAGAAAGCAAAGGTGGGAAGCAGGGCAGAATCGAATTATGGAGCATGCAAATTAAAAGAATTGGTTGGCTAGAATAGGTTCAAGTTAGAAGTTGCATTAAGGAGCTAAAATGCATAATTTCCTCTGTAAAAGGGCTGTTGAGGTCTTACATCTTCAGCTATACTTGTGACCCTCAGAGACAAGAACTGTAGTTTTAAAATTATGATGGAAGAAGAGACTGCAATGAAAAATTTGATGATATGCTCAAGTGGAATAAACGGGCAGGCTGCAGGAAAAATAATCAGAATTTAGATCACAGGAATGATTGAATCAACGTAGTACTAGAACGCTAGGGTTGGGTTTTTTTTTTCTTCCTGTGATAATCTTAACTACATAAAGGAGTCAAAATTTGCAGACATCTGTAGCAGCATTTATAGTGCTGAGAGATGAACATAGAAACAAATCTCAGGCATACAAGAGGTCTGAAGAAAGAACATAGACTCCTGAAAATTACTTTTTTTTCTAGCTCTCGTTTGATTGAACAAAATCTATTACCTTAAAAATACAAATGCCACAGTACTAGTGATGTGTAACTGTATATATGCACTGTGGACCTACAAAAGATGTGGACTGAAATTTCACATCAGCAGTAGGAATTAAGGGTTTTGTAAAAGAGGTGAAATTGATTATTTAGGAAAACATGAAAGTGGTTCAAGATTGAAGGCTTAATGACCCTGGATAATCACTCTGTGTTTCTCACAGCAATCCACAGGCATACTGCTTTGTTTTTTTTGCAGTCAAACAAGAAGTTCATAATTACATAATACAGTTAGTAATTACATAATACATTTACTATACATAATAATAAATACATAATTACAGTCTTCATTCTGTTTCACAGGTTATAGTTAAATAAGTATTTTTAAATGGAAATAAAACATATCCACTGAGTTAAATAACTTCATATTATGTTTAGTGGAAACAGTACTATCTCATAGTTTCCTACAGCTCATGAGGTTAATAAATTTGACAGACTTCTTAAAAATTGCCTGAAGGAAAAAAGCACCAATACTTAAAATAGATAAGAAGGTATACATAGATAACTCATTTTAATTTACCATCACAAAAGTAGTATTGGCATCCTTCAACAATTCCATAAGAACAATATTTAGCACCAAAATAACCTTCAGGGAATTTCACAAACTACTTTATATAGTAAAATTTTTCAGGTTAATATTTGGATTAAAAAACTGTTTTACATCAGTGAAGAATGCTTCATGTGTTATATGAAAATTAGTATCACTCAGAAAATTAGAAGATTCTTGAAAGAAAAACCGTTAAATACCTAGAAAGGTTCACTTGTATCACGTAAATAGTTGCTGAATCAGAAGAATTAAGTATTAAATTAGTATTTCAGTTCCGTTCTGCATGGGAACAGACAGGAATGGGGGAAATCAATTCATGTATATTAACCTATGTCATCTGGATTTATTGTAGAGTGGTTTAAATTGAGACTGATGGAAGACCAGCATGCTGGTAACATAAACTGGCAATGCTAATGTATTCTATTTCATTTCGGTAGTAAATACTGTAATATTTCAGCCCAATTAACTCAGAGCAAATTAAGATAAATGTTTACTTTCAAGCAAAGGAGTCTAAATGTTTCTCTTAACTCAAGCATGGGTGCTGAATGCTTGTGATTACTTACAAAAAATGAATTTATTCTTTTTAACTACCTGAAAAATTGGAGCAGATATAACTTGTAGTCATTCATACATTTACAATATTTAGCACTTTACAGAAGTAACAAGCTGCTGTTTTTAATGTAGATCAGCAGACAGTTCTAAAATGTATAGTTTTTTTGAAAAAGCTGAAGGGTGACAAATTTATATTAAAACTAAAGAATAAGGCATGGATTCATAGGCTTTTGGGTAGGCTGTTTTTGTGAACCACTTGACATATTCCACAAGCCAGGGTCACAGCATATTTTATCTGCTGTAAGTAGAAACTCTAGTTTGTTTTCCACTTGACCTAAGTAGATCTTACTTTTTAGTTAATACCTTAAAGCTTTGTGTTCAGTAGCTGCGTGTCACTGGGTCCAATAAGCAGTATTTTATTGGTAAAAATATGTAGCCTCTGTTTGGTCAGTAACGTAAAGCAGTCTTCATTCCTGAAGTCATTTATTATATGAACCAAATGCAGATGTCAATATAAAATCATATGTTGTATTGTATTTCTAAATAAATTCCCAGGAAGTGTGAGCTATTATTGCAGAGGCGTTGCTCGTTCAGGTTTTTCTCCTGTACGGTGTGATTTTGAGATACTGTTTTCATAAAATGTTTCTTGGTTGTCCACATAAATTCTTTTTCTTACTGTGGGCAACAGAAATGATAGATGTCGTAATATTTTGGTGTGGGGAGGAAATATAAAAGGATAGAATAATTTTCTAGGGACCTACAGTTTCTCTTTCAACAGCAGTAATTCAAAAGAAGTAATGAACTTCAGAATTTAGATTTATGTTGTGATTAGTAAATAAAACACAAAAGAAATGTGTTTCTATTCTCTTTTTTCATTCCCATCAAGATTTTAAGTCTACTGGGAGTACAATTTTTTTCTTTTTGCAAAAGGATAGCCATGCATGTTTTCATGCTCCAATTTTTTTTCTCTAGGCTCCTTTAGATAGTGTTTCCTGTTTAAGGTGTACATATGCTGCATATTTTTTACTGCTATGTGGGATTTGCATGCAATACAATAAATCCTGTAAACTTCTAGGCTCAAACCATGGCAAGAAAAGTTTCTCTCAAAATTCAGTTGTGTGAATTCCGGATGGTAGCTAACTTTTTGAAAATATCAGCTCTTATTTGTTTCTGAAAAATAATTTCATAGTGGGAAAAGATAGCTCTCCTACAGTAAGCATGTTGATATAGTGCTACAGCAGTACACATAATTTTTAAATACAAGAAGGATTTTGGACAAAAAATTGAGGTTTCAATGGTTGTTAATGATATCATGGCTTTGTCAGTGATATTCTTGACTGTTTTAATTCTTACTGCCATTAGGCATGAGAATGTTGCTTGCCTGGGAAGTGTAACTTTTTTTAGATGGCAGAGCTGCCTGGGCTTCCTGGAAGCACACCTGAAGCAAAATCATCTCTGATGTTGCTTGTTTAACGGGTCTTGATACTTAGGTGGTTTCTGCTGTCTAAGAGCCATTGGTGAAATGAGGTTCCAGCAGCTAAGAATTAATTTTAAGTTCATATGAGAATGGAAGTTGACATTGTCTATATAATAAGATCACTGTTTTGTTAAAAGGTACTGGATAGAGCAGAGCAGCTGAGGGAAATGGAAGCAAACATCCTGCCAGCATTTCTTAGGCTTCAAGAGTTGGTAAGTGTCTGGAAAAAAATTAACGTGTACCCTGCATATTGAAAGTAACTGAACACGTCGTATCTGTCCATCTAGGCTCACAGATCAAGATAAGTGATTCTTTAGATGAGAAAAGCTGCAAAGCTAATCCCCTCTGCCCCCAAAATATTCAACTGGCAGTGGTCAAAACTAGAAACCAAACCAGAATTTAAACATTGGCAGGTTTTTCTTAGACTCTTAATTATTTTTTTTAATTCTGTTTAATAGTATCTTGTTTTACAATATCTGATCTGTTGTAGAATCTTTTGAGGGTGGTGTCAGATACATAACTGTCTTTTTCTAGAATATTTTTGTTTTTAAGAAGAATGTGAATTTTTCTACTCTTCATTTAAAGTTTTGAAAAATGGAAAAATAATTACAGAAAAAAAATCTCAGGCAGGCGGTAGTCTGTAAGGAGAAGGTTCAACATAGCTCCTATTAGTTTGCTACAAATAAATAAAACTCCTTTTAGAATTTGTCAGATGTTTGCTTGGGAATTGAAGTCTGCTTCTGAGTCAGCTGCTGATTCAAGAAAGCCCAACTGCATTGAGTGAATTCAGCATCGGAGCATGGATTTGCAACTCAGGAAACATTTGTTTTCCTCAAGTTTTTCCCATGTGAAACTTCACAACACGGCATGGTGGCTGGCTTGAGGATGGTCAGTAGACCACCAGCCTTTTAACTGTGAATGGAGCTGCACAGCTCAGCAGCTGCAAATGTGCTTTATGATGGCAGAGTTTTTACACTTCTACTGGAATTGTGCCACAGTATGTTTCTGACTGGAGTAAACCACTGTATCTTTCCCTCCTTCACTTCTGAAGTATCAAAGCTTATGCCTTGGAATAAGGAAAAATGGTGCATTCTCCTGAAAAGAAACTGAAGACAAAACCAGAAGATGGTGGTACTTTGAAACGTCTGAACATCTAAGTATACTTGTTATCTCAAAGACTTTTGTGTGGTACTCTTAATCTTCTGGTGACATTGATATTTACTGAATGAAGATTGATTCACAGCTGTGTTCTTAATCCTGGCAGCTGGTGCATTTTCTGGCTCTTTTTGTCTGTTCTGTCCATGTTCTGGATTTTGCTGCCCCTGAAGCAGAACCAACCTCACTGACAGAGAGAAAGGAGGAAAACCGAGGCCTATGATTGCAGTTTAGGGACCAAAAAAGCATAGGCTAAGACTTAAATATGCTAGAGAAACACCCTCAAATTCAAAAGTAACCTCCAAATAAGTTTGTCAACTTTCCTGAATGATGAGATTCCACCTGCTTAAATTCTGGATTCTGGACTGAGGCTTTGTAAAACTGTTGTGCAGCTGATGTTGCAGAAGAATGTTGTAGAAGGAAATCTACTGCATCACTTCCTTTCCTGGAATGAAAGGAGACAAGAAACTTCAATAGTGGTGAAAAATTTCATGGGACTAGGGGATCATTGGTGAAGAATGGGTCCTAGGATGCTTGATTTCTGTGAGGATTATGGTGGGAAGTACTTAAGTTTTTTATATTCGAAGGTGTGTCAGGAGCTGAACTGAAAATACCATAGTACTTTTCTCAGCTAAAATACTCGGAGATCTGGGAGAGGAGCACAATTGAAAGGAATCTACAGAAAGATGCTTTCTCGTTAAAAGAAAAAAAAAGTTCCATAAAAATAGGGAAAGAAAAAACAGTAAAGAATATGGGTGTGTGCTACTTTGGCAAGAAGTGGGAAGAGTAAATAAAAGATTCTCCCTGAATGTCAGAGAAGGGGAATAGCATTTAAACTTTTCTTTCAGGTCATTCACAGCTCATATTAAGCATTGTCAATTCAATCAGGTTACTTCCTTTTATTTTCCTGAGGTGCCTGAATAGTTTTGAAATGTCTTTCTTGAAGAACCATATTTAAAAGCATCTTTTTATGCAGAATTTTTAGTATGATTGCAAAAACCTTGCAAAAAGGAAGAAGGAAGTATCATCTTCACAGATAGTTAGCTTCCTATTAAAAAGCTGATATATAGAAGGGTGACCAAACTAAGGAATATTTTATAGTATGAAGTGTTTTGTTATCTATTGACCAAAACATCAAAATCAAGGCAAGTATATTGTCAATAAAAACTTGATTAAAAAGTTGTTACTATGTACAGCCATTGTCGGTAACTAGTAAAACAGTTGGTAGAGTACACAGTTAATACTATGGTTTTATTTCAGCATGTTTTAGTTTGTTTTTGAAAACCAGCTTACCTTTAAAATAAAGTACTAGATAGCTTGGTTTCAGAAAGCGCACTGAGCTTGCTTTTGCTTTTTAACTCTTCCTGTTTGTTCTGAAAGTCTGGGTTTAATACCAAAATGCTGTCTGAATTTTGGGAGTAAGGGATGGAATCTACTTGGTATTGTCTAGTACCAGAGATCTATCCCCCCACAAAGCTTACATGTCAGTGAAATGGCGAGGGATGCAGAGAAATCTCATGTAATTATGAAAATCTGCAAATGTATGAGTTTCTTGATTAGGCTGGCTGAAGCTTTATTACTCTGCTAGTAATTTGTATTAAACTGTATATTTGATGATTTTTGTGGAACAGAAAAGTCACAAGAATAATTTTTCTCATTGATATTGTAACATGCAGTGTTATTTCTTTCTGTCTTTGCTTATCTGTCACTCTTTTTTTTTCTTTCTTTCCTTTCTTTCTTACCTGTGTAGACTGACAGAAATGTGACAGTTGTCCTGCTCAGTGAAATAGTATGGGAACTGTTCCGTCCAAATACAGGATGCTTTGAGCCATTCACCTTGTATTTTCCCGATTACAGCATAGGTAAACTAATTCTTTAATTTGCTTTTCGGGGGTTGAACAATACTTTGTCAAAAAACATCCAAATGTTTTTTCCGTGTTTATTAGTTTTACAGAATCTGGATTATGTAATAGCTACTGGAATGTAAAAGTCTATATTCACACAACCTCTAAAAGACTCGTCTTTTTCCACTTGCCAGAACATCTCAAAGTAACATTTTTGTTCCATTATATTTGCTGGTTCTTTTAATCAGTGTAGTTTTGGGTGGATTTGGGGTTTTTTAGTGATGAATATAATTTGTTTTTCCATTTAACTTGTAAAATGTGGTCAGTTTATTAAGTTAGCTTTAAATAAGCAGAACTTATTTTTGTTTAAACAGGACACCTGCAGAAGATCTTGTCTCACAATCATCCCCCAGAATATTCTGCAGATTTCTATGCTGCATATATCAACATTCTGCTTGGTGTCTTCTACATGGTCTGTAGGGACCTGAAGGAACTTCAGCATCTGGTGAGATGAGCTCCTTTAGAGTTCTTTTTGTTTTGGGGTGTTTTATGCCAAATAAGGTCTGAAAGTCTAGATTTGTTGTTGAGTATGGAGAAAGAAAATCATAGAGTCATAGAATAGTTTGGGTTGAAGGGACCTTTAGAGGTCATCTTGTCCAGCCCCGCTGCAGTGAGCAGGGACATCTTCAACTAGATCAGGTTGCTCAGAGCCCCATCCAACTGTCCAGCTTCACCTTGAATGTTTCCAGGGATGGAGCATCTACCACCTCTCTGGGCAACATGTGCCAGTGTTTCACCACCCTCATCATAAAAAATTTCTTCCTTATATATGGTCCAAATCTACCCTCTTAAGAATGTGTTAGCTCAAAATGCAGTTTGCCTAAAAATCCATAACAAAGGTTGCAATTGTTTTGGTGGCTGTAAATGGTTTCCATTGCTATGTGGTGTTCTGGTCAGAGGCAAGAGAAGCTGTGCACCAAAGAGATGCCAGTCTGTGCATGGTTCACCCAACCTAGAACTCCTGTTGGGGTTTTTGAGCTCAAGCTATTCCTTGATATCAGAGAGTGACTGAGAAGATTAGGCTACCTATTTTCACCTGTTGAGATAAGGAGATAAATGTGATGAAACCTGTTACGCCTACTGATAAGTACAGTAGAAGCAATTGCTGTAACTGCAGCAGTTTTTGGGGGACAACTCCATTACAGACTTGGTTAATGATTTTTTTTTTTGTTTTTGTTTGCAATTCAGTCAGAGAAAGTAAGAGTTACGATTTTTACTCTTTCAAGCAATGGTAGGCCTCACTGTGCTTCTTTTCAAGTTCTTTTTACCTGTGGTTATGTGGCTTTGCTCTTATTGCTGCCTTCTTCCTTGTGTGGACTTGTATAATCCCTAAATAGCCTTCTGTTGTATTTGTTTCCTGGACTATCCAGTGGAATGCCAGACAGTTGCTCTCAACATTTGAAAGAATAACTTCAGTTACATGGTCTCAGCATGTCCAGCTTCAAGTTCTATTGTTTCCTGTGTTTATTAAATGTAACTTGCCACCCAACACTCTTTACACTTCAGCTTTATGGGAAATTTAACTTAAAATTGGAAACATTTTCCTATATTATTTAGGAGTGTAAAATTTTCACTTGATTTGCCTCCTGCAGAGGATTTTAAGGTAACCAAGCTTCTACAAGCCAGATCTGTTGCACAGTTTTACAGAAACATAGCATATTAATTTGATTCAAAGGCCTAGAGAAGTGAGGATTGACATAAATATTTTTACTGTCTTTCTTTTGGAATTAAGAATAAAATAGGTAAGTCAAAGTTCCTGCAATATAGTCATGCCTGAGGAAACAAAAATACATTGAATATATTGGAAAAAGGAGTTATAACCATATATCAGTTGAAGAATGTAACAGCAAACAAACTGACAGAAGAAAAATAAGTTACTTGACAGTGACCTTTGCATAAGAAAAGCTGAATAGCAATAACAATTATTAGCTCATCAGATTATTATTTAAATAACTGTACTGTGTGCAAGGAAATTTTAGAAGTTTGAAGTGATCAGTGGTTATGGCCAGTGAACAAATCAGTGCTAGTGAGATGATCTGAATGTTCTGCTTGCATGTCTATCAGGAAAACGTAGCTAAACTTCAGCTGAATTTATCTGTTTACTATACAGGTTTTATATTTAAATAAGATTGTCTACATCAGATTTCAGCACAAATAGAAACTAGGGTCACAGTTCTTCTAGACCCGTACTTGAGTTGCTCTGCTTATCAGAATAATTTCATTAGCTTTAGAGGCAGTGTTTGTTTGTGTGGGAAATACCAACATTGTGAAAAGATTTACATAATTGTACCTTAAATTCTTCTGGTGCTTGACAGGTCTCTTCTGTAGAAGGTAATGACAAACATGTGGAACTGTCTGTAGGCTTTTGAAGAACTCGGTAGTGTCTAATATAGACTCTAAATGTGTATGTTGTAATGCATGATTATTAATAATACATTCTGGAATTGTATTAGGTTTATATATGGAAGTTATTGCACTGAGTTCTGTATACTAGCACAGAGATTTAATAAGGTGCAATAGGTCCAAAGGAGAATGAAATGTAAGGACTGTTACTTTACAAAATTCTGTGTGATTTTGATTTAATCATTTTAGAAAAAAGATCTAGATTACAACCTTGTCAAAAATCTCTCAATCTTGCCTTAGGTAAAAGGAGTTCATTTGAATATGGAATGTTTTAGCAGGGTATTTTGGGTGTGGTGGTTTTTTTGTTTGGTTTTTTTTTGCTTGCTTGTTTGGTTTGGGCTTTTTTTTTTTTTAAATAATTTCTGCTTCTGTGTGTGTAAGTATCTGTGGCTTACTTTTGAACATGCTGAACTGCTCCCGGAATGGTAAGTTTTATGTGAAAATGAAGGGAATAAAAACATTTTTATTGCATTTATGATATTTAATTACTATGTTATTTAAAAAAAATGCAACCAGATTTTGCTGAGATCAAAACCAAATAACCTGTGATAGATTACTTCTGTTTGTATTTTAATCTACAGAAATGTTGTGATGTTTTACAGTGTAATGTTTGGAAGCAAGCGGCATAATGATTGCCTGAAAAATAATTAATTGGTTTTGCAAAGTAATGAATTATGCTGTTTGTTATATTGTATAGATAGATCAAATATATAGTAGCTTTTCAATATGTCATGCATTTTACTTTCTGTAGGCAGCGCTCAATTTTTCTAAATACTGTGAACCAGTGGTCAGAGGAGAAGGTAAGCTTCTGTCTTTAATTTGAGCAGGTGTATGAGAGTGCAGGTGCCCTCCTGTGGGTTTTGTGGAGGACTTTGCTTTGATCCTCACTGTGTTGTGACCATTTCTCTGGTCATGACAGCATTGCTTATTCCAGTTGCACCCAGTAGGCAACATTTGCAGCAGAAGCAGATGATGACATTTGTTGGTGGTGTTTCTTGGAAGTGAGATGGGAATACCGTGAAAACTTGCTTCCCCCTATAAATCCTTGTCCTCACTCAACCACCAGGAATTCTGCAAAGCAGTGAGATAAGTCATTTCTCTGTCAAAGCTAAGAGGAGAAAGTGAGAGCAGAGGTTCTGCCAAACTGTCCCAGAGTATCTCAGAATAAACCACAGAGAAACAGCCTTGCATGGTAGCATGTGCTTGCAAATGGGTGATGATGGTGCATCATCCTAATACAACGTTTCAAAGTCAGGGTGTCAGAATTACTATGTCTATGACTGTTCAGGTGTCAGAAATAAGAGTTTCAGTGTTATGTGAGTTAAATGTTTAACGGAGTTGATTCTGGCTTGGTGCAGCAAACGAACGTGACACCCGCAAACTCTGGAAAAATATTGAACCTCATTTGAAGAAGGCAATGCAGACTGTTTACCTCCGGGAAATATCCAGGTAATTTGGGGGGCAAGGGCTTGTTTGTTTTGTTGATGTTGCTGTTTTTAACAAGCTTCCTCTCTAAAGACTTACTCTCTCTATTATGTTTCATGGCTGGTGTTTCTTTTTTGTTAGACAGAATCTTTTTTCTTTAATGTGAATTTCTTTCTTGTCCTATAATATTAGAAATAGGATATCTCAGGAGGACATTTTTAAACAAAATGGTATTTGTACCATATAGAATATTTAATAAGTAAAGCAGTGGCAGCAGGTTGTAGTCTCTTTTTCACTGATGGTCATGCAGGTAGATCCATTTTCTGTCTTGTATGAAACGACCAAGCATGAGAATCCATCACCAGCATATACAGGCACAGTTTAAAACACTTGTAAAGTTGACTTGGCAGATCCTCACTGTACCAAGGATGCAAGCAAGTCTCAAAATTCTTGTGAGACGTTACAGATTTTGAACATCTGTGTTCCTTAGCTTTGTTTAGTAGAGCTAGGTTTGTATGTTTTCTGTGCTTTCTGACACCTTATTTTCTTGTCCAAGGGCAAGAATTTTCCGTATATTGAATTACCATTTTTGACAGCATTAAAAGCTGGTGTCCTGCTAATGGGCTGAGTTTCTCTTGGTATGGTTTTAAATTCCTTGTTTATTTCTTAAGTTGCCAGACTACTAGAAAAAAGATGGTGGTGTTCACTTTTAATCGTAATAATCGGCTCGGATTTAATATCTTCTCCGTCTTTAAGATGTGTGATGCTGACGTTACGCCATGTAAAGAGAGATAATTCAGTAGTGTCTGATTTCTTTATCTTGGTACAAACACAGTGATTTCTTTCCTTTTGAATGTCATTGAGGCCACAGTGGTAACTGAACCTGGGTGTGTAGTAGAAGTCTTTGCTAAATGTTTTGGAAAAGTGATTGTTCCTTCAAAAAAAGAGAATTGATTTTACTCTGTATGAGCTAGACTTCACTGTACAATGAGGCATTATTCTGTTTGCCTCAAATATGTATTTATACTCAATATTGATCTTCATTACAGTCTACTCAGGATCTCCCTCACTTTTTATATTGTGTAATTGCCTACTCTAATTAGGGTGAAATATAAGATGATGATATAAAATAGCTTATGAATTGTTTCTAAATAACTAGATATCCCTCTTTACAATTTTCTTTGATTATAAATTTGAGCTTTACTGGGTTTTTTATTATAAATTTCAGCTTTCTGCATAGTAGTTCTAGGATTTACCTTTCTGTACCAGTAAATGCTTGAGGAATTAAAATGATTATATCAGTTTTTCTGGCCATAGAACGGTAATTACTCTGGGCTTTTCTTCAAGTTGTAAGTTATAGGAATAGAACTTAGCTGTCGGCTGTTGTGCTACCTGAACTGAGTTGAAAATGAAACTTCTTTTTTTTTTTCTACCTGTAAAATAGACATTGGATAAAAACACTGCTCACTGATAATTTGGTTGATCATTATAATTTGAATATTACATCAACTCTCATTAAACTGTTTTCATAAGTGTTATGGCTTATGGCTGATAAATCCTGTTCATAAAGGTCTTTAAAAGACAAAACAAAACAAAAAAGCACTGGTGCTGTAACGAACCTGTTTTTTTATCCCCTTGTGGTATGCAAGGTGATCTAAAATCATTACATTTCTAACAATGTCATTCCTTAAGGGAAGTTTTAAAGTGAAATTTTTTGCTATTGTTTAGGAAAACACCAAACTACTTGCAGACATTTTTCACTGACAAAATGTTCCATCTTGATGTCTTCATAGTTTTTCAGTGAAGAATGAATATTGCTGTGTTTTTTTCATAGACTTCAAAGCTATGTTATGAAGTAATTGTAGTATTGTTCTTGCTAGCATAAACAGTTATTAAAGAGATTAAAAAAAATCAAAACTATCAGTATTTTTATTTTTTATCCAATTCTTCATTGTTCTTGAAACCTAGAACACTATTGATACTTGCTTACTGGTGGTAGTTGGATTAAAAGAAATTGGTATTTTACAATTACCTTGTATTCACTTTTACTTTTATACCTTAATATAACGTTACTTTCTGCAGTTCTTTCAAATACACGTAGTCTGCACGGTATTGAATCTTACGTGCAAGGTAAGACTTGGAATTTTTAATTATTCTCTTACTAACTGTATCCTAGCCAGAGTTATGAAATTAAAATATACATATACCAAGCAGGTGGTTTTCTCTAAGAGACTAACAAATACTTAATCTTTATATATTTGCATTATCTGTCTTTTAGCTCACAGTGGGAGCGCTTGCAGTGTGATGATGGAGAACCTGGGCAGTTGAAAGGTATTGGATACAGTAATTCTGTAGGTGCTTGTAATGTGAAATGTGTACTTTTCAGTTTGTCTTGGTTGTTCGTATCTGAGAACATGTGAATGAAATTATATAGATGAGGCTACCTATCAGCATTCAGTTACAGTTCAGGGTAATAATGGTTTTTGAGAAGGTGTTCTACAAAGGACTGTTACTATTTTTTCTCCTAGCATATATCCGGGGAGTAATCTTTCTGAAGGTCCTTTGTGGGTAAAAGCAGATTTCTTTAAATCAGTATTTCTTATGTAAGAATGTATGAGGAATGGGCTGACCCCGATGGTCAAACCTCTGTGTGCCAACTGGCAGAATCGTCTGAGTAGGGAAAAGGGAATATTATACCTGGTGTATTACACTGGATTAGCACATTCCTAAACAAAACAGCTGTCCTGTGTCCTAATTTCTTGTCAAAGAGAAATGTCAGAATCGCAAGAATTCTTTCCGTTCTCCTTGGAAGAGTACAGCTTTGTTGATTTTATACTTTAGACAGGCAAATCTCAATATATCCATCAGCCTTCATGTACAATTTAGGAAGGAATACTAAAACATTTTCCTGGTGATGTCAGTTGGTCACAGTCTTTTGACCAGTTTGTAATTTGGGAACGCTTTTTCCTTATTATTTATCATGACAAATAATTTCTTCTTTAGATAGTAGATAGAATAGCCACTTATTTTAAAATTGTCTGAAGATAATTGTAATCATCAGACTGTTTTCTGTATTTGCTTTATGATCAGTAATTTTTTGACATTGTTGACCAAAGGAGTTAGATTTAGAGTTCTTATTAAACTCCCTCCTTCCATGCCCAGACAATCATGAAATACTTTTGCACCTGACAACCCAAAGAGGGAGACTTTATTTAAAATGCATTTTCTAGGATTTTTAGGTATATGTAGTAGGAAAAATTGTTTCTTTGGTAAACAGCATTTGATAATAACACGCTTAAAAAGCAATTATAATAAATTTTACTGTGGATGTAAATAAGCAAACAGTTCAGTGCATGGTGCAATATTGGCAGACCAGGAGAATGGAGTAGAAACAGATATTTCTGTATTAAACTAAATTGTCCATATGCGAGAGTTTATTTGGTGTTGCATTTTGTAATTAATATGCAATACAAAACAATCTCTTGATTGTAAATGAAACTAAAACTGCTGTTTGTGCCTACATGAGAGGAAATTACCGCTAGCTATCATGTAGGATGCTTCTCATCACACTGGGGGCTCTGAATCTTTACTTTTAAACATGTTTAATTCCTTGATCTTTATTTGCTGGTGTTTGTGGATCAAAGCATAAGGATAGGAGTGAAAACCTGTAAGCAAAGAAGGCACAAGAGAGACCCTTTAGTGGTCCCCACAGTTAGACAACTGATGAAGTAAGGTGGTTTGATCATTCTATTCATATGCATAAGCTGTGTAAAAGAAGCAACTACAGTGACAAGTGCAGGGGAATGTAAAGGGAAAAAATACAAAGTAAAAGTAAAAAGAGGGGAGGAAAATACTCACTAGACTGGTTCTTGTGTGTTTTAATGTGTGAGACTTTAATGTTAATGAAGTATACATGTAGCAGGCTAGGTCAGCTGGATCAAGTTTAAAATTTTGAAAACATTTCTGTGGGAGAAAAAACAGTGGCTAAGAATTGTGGCATGCTGAACTGTTTCTCAGAAGTGCAGCACTACTGCTTTTTTCCACCATGCCAGCCCCATTCCTGGCTGAGCTGTTTGGCACAGTCTGGAGCAGCCTGGAGGTTGGGTCTTGGAGAAAAGCTTTGCCATTGTATTTAAATACATCTCTTCATCTGCCCTGTTTGCCAGAAAAATTACCTTAATTGAAAGTAGCCTGGAACAAATTTGTTGCTGTTGTTATTTTG
The DNA here is from genome assembly GCA_031468815.1 of Morus bassanus. NCBI lineage: Eukaryota > Metazoa > Chordata > Aves > Suliformes > Sulidae > Morus > Morus bassanus. The sequence continues at coordinate 70,707,172 of CM062571.1, forward strand.
GGTTTTTTTGTTTTGTTTTTTAGAGAGATCACACCTTAGTGATTTATGATTCTCTGATGCTTCAAATACAGTTCCTGAGATGAGTCTACAAAGAGTTCAGAATGCTAGTTTTGTTTATCTTCGTGTCATTCCTTGGCCCTTCACTGATTTTATATCTGTGATAATGGCTTTGAGAAAGTAGCCGTACTCATTTAGTTACAGGAGTAGAGCAGGAGAGAAGGAAAAGAAGAATGCAAACAGGTCTAATTTGAAGTTTGTGGATGTTTAGAGTGGGTTTCGGTGACTCACAAACTGTTTTTGTTTTATAGGACTTTCTGCACATACACATGTGGAACTTCCTTATTATTCCAAATTTCTTCTAATAGCTGCTTACCTTGCTTCCTACAATCCTGTTAGGACAGATAAGAGGTTCTTTCTTAAGGTAATGAGATTTTTTTATTAGTGCTGCTTACTGGATTCCTGCATACTGAATTTCCTAGTTTAAAACTCTTCAACCATTCATTTTGAGCTCTGTTTCTGTGTGGTTCATTTCATTTTTTTCAGAAGTTTTTCTGTACATCACATATGATTGGTAATGATCACTTAGTCGTTATTAATGTCTAATAAACACAGCTTCCTCTTCATGTCAAAACATGCATAACACTGTTAGAACACAAGTATTGTGCTTTGCTTTTGTAAGTTCATATAGCTCCTTTTTTTTAAAGACTTTAGTGGAGTGCCTGCAGTGTCCTTAGGTATAAGCCACATTTGAATTTCCAGAGTAAGGTACAAACCACAACTGCATTAACCTTTAATGAGGTAAAATGACATAGTGCATTGTTAACTTAATTATACAATTTTAAGCTTCTGAAACAGAAACAAACAGTTGCTTTTGCAGAAGATGCGGTTCCATTAGCTGGCACGTGTTGTGTTGAAATGATGGTAATGCATGTTTTAGGATGAATGTATTAATCCTCGCTAACAAATCATGGGCTAAACCCTGTTTTCTGTAAGTTCTTACCATATACAGGTTGAATTCTTTTTCTTCTTGTTTTTGTCTTTGGGCTGTGTTGTGGTCATGCTGCAAACAAATGCTGTGGTGCCATAGTTTGTAGTCTGTCTCTTTCTTGCCCAGGATCTTCATGCTCTTCAAGCCTGCCTCATTGTGTTGTTTTCAGGGTCTTAATTTGACAAAATGTAGGCAGGAAGACACATACCAGAAAAATGATAGGGCAATTTTGCTTTCTATGCATTTTACCAACTTCAAGGTTTTCTATGTTATTACAGTATGTATTAATATGTGCATATGTATATAAATGTATGATATTCACGATAGGTGTGACAACTGAGGAAAAAGAGAACAAGACAAGTTTGTGAAAATATGCTTGTTTTCTTCTTCTCTCTTGGAAAAAAAAGTTGTAGATCCGTGTTTTGAGAAGTTACTGCAGTTCTTAGTGATGATATACTAGTATGGTTTTAGTTTAAATATGGTTTCATGTTTCTGATATGATCTTACACTGAAAGCTGTAGGTGTTTCCCCCTTGTGTTTAGTCCTTTCCTGAGAAGAGCGGAGGGTTACTTGTAGTCAGTGCAGATTGACAAGTTTTTTTAATTGGCAACCTTTGTTCTTTTCACTTGGCCAAAGCAATTTCTTTGTAAGAGATTTATTTGCTGAAGAAGTGGTTTTGCCCAGATTTTTCCATATCGATCTTGGAACTAAAAGAAACAGGAAAGCCTACAAGACTCAAGTCAGTAACGCATGTTATCAAAAAGTGCCACATCTTTATTGTTAGTGTTCACTGAACAACCTTCTCAGTTTAATTTTTTTCTTTCTCCTTTTTTAGTATCTCTGAGATTAGTTTCCACTCTTGCACATGAACAGAACTTCCGTACAATAAACATGAGCTTCTAAGGTTTTTGAAGCATGGACCGTGAAGCTACTTCAATCATAGAATCATATAATCAATCAGTGATATTAAGTATTTTTCCCAAGAATTCATGAAGCAGGAGAAGGTACCATTCTTGCTACACGTATCATCTGATAGCACTTAGCCCTTCATCAGGTGCTAAGGCAAATTTCAGAAATAGCTTCATCTCAAAGCCCAACAAAACGAACATTTTTGGGGGGCTGTTCAAGTTAAGTGTTCTTGAGTCATGTGGACTGTAAAAATAGAATATGGTTTTATCAGGTTTGTAATGAGATTCAGAGTAGATTACAGAAAAGTATCTTCTGGAGTGATTTAACTAAGGACTGCTAGAACAAAAGGGGTGCAAACAAAAAGATGGTCATTGAGCTGCTAATCTGCACTACTGGTATAGGTGCTAGGCTATACTACAGCTAAAGATAAAGTCACGGTTTGTGGCAGCTGGAAGGCGAACAGCCTGATAAAGCAATGAAGTAATAATTAGCAGACCTGGTGTTAGTTATGTGAAAATTAAAGATTGAGAGAAAAATACAAAGTTGATTTTGAAAGGTAGTCTTTAAAACAAAAAATAATAGCAGTCTAGATGAAGTCTTCATTTTAATAGAAAACAGGATTAAAAGCTAACTAAAATTAGCTCTGAATTTCATATATTTCTTTGTGCTTGCAGAAATATTGGGCACCTGCTCCTTGCTTTGAAACACTTTTGATATAACTTAAATACACCATATGGAGATCCCAGCATAACCTTTAAAATGCATGAATGCAGTTTGTTGTGATCTATCACCAGCATGCTATGGTAACCTCAGGCTTGATCACTTTCTCCTCCAAAAGATCTCTGTTATCACTGCAGTCTTCTTTTCAAAGGCATGATAAAAAGATTACTGTCTCTAAGTATGTGCAATATGTATTAATTGAATGAACCAATTTTTTCTAGTCTGGCAAATTATGTAAAGGATACTTAAAGCCCTGTCTAATATTAGGCTCTTCAGAAGTCAGTCAAGAAAAGCCACGGTTGCTGAGATCATCTTGACAAGGCTGAGTACTGAGGTCCACAAATACTAAGTACAAAATTTTAAACATTGTAATGAAAAAAGAATTCCTTCATTTGAGATATTTTTTCCCTGATTCATTGAGTATGCTTAGAAGGTATCCTTACTAATAAGGTATACTTCCCAAGGCTGTGGAAAAACTCATCAGGTGATATTTTGAGAAATAGCACTTAACTATGTTTAAAGAATATTATACTTGTACCTCTCCACTAATTTTACATCATTTACACATACCATCCTTCATGTGTTCATGTCTCTGTTTGGTTGGGGGGTTTTTTTGTTTGTTTTTTTGTTTGTTTGTTTCTTTGGTGTTTTACCCATTCATTTGTAACATCTTGTTTACTATATTTCTGTCCTTGTCTTGCCCTCACATTTTCATGTTATGAGATCCAAGAACACTTGATTATTTTCTTTGGACAGTCCTTCCTTTCTTAAGGCTGCTTCAAAGCTGCGCTTTTTTTAAATGATGTTCCTTCCCCCCACCCCTTTCTGTTTGTCGTTTAGCTCCTACACCTTGAACTGTCTTTGTGTTGATTTAATTCCTGGTTGTCATTCTGCCAACTTGCGCACAGTACAAATTCTAAAATGGAGTAGATAAAAGGTGAAAATTCAGATGGATTTTATGCATGGATACATTTTAAAAATGAAGTGGCCATCATTTAAACTTCTCTGGAAAGAGAAAGAAATGAGACATCTGTCTTTTTCATTAGATGATTGAGGGTAGGAGGAGGATGGTGGCATGAAGTCATAATAAAAACAAATTTTTGCTACTGCTTCTCATCAGTCCCTGATGAGATCAGAAGAAAAACCTTATGCATGTCACCAAAAATACTAGTGTATTGTTTCTTGGCTTTGCACCACTTGGGACACAATGAAGCAAGAAGTAAGGCAAGTATAATTTTAGGGCTTCTAGTCGGAAGGGTTGCTAGTAACGTCAGAGACAAATACTGGAAGTATAGTAAAGAAGCAGACCCAGACTAGCGTACTACCATTTGTAATGTACAATTCTTTGACTGTTTTGAATTCTGTCTTTGCTGTAGAAGGAGCATAAAATAATTTACATATAATATTTGCTCTTGTCTGTTGTTTACAGCATCATGGGAAAATTAGAAAGACCAATTTTATGAAGAAACATGAAAAGGTATGTATTTTATCTTTCTAAGCTGAGCTTGGCAACAAATATTTTCTTTCTCTGGTACTGCTGGTTTTGTAGTTTGTTTTCCCTCATTGTTTACTGTAGAAACAACAGAATTGCATAAATAACAATTATTGGTGCATTTGTTTCATATGATACACGTTTTTTCATTGAAATTTAACTGTGGCATAAATTTGTCTCCTAAAACCATATTTTTGTGTATAACAAAATGTGCTTAATAAAGGTAGTTAAAGGACATCATACATGGAGGAGCCAGATATCAGAATTTCTCTCAAAGATGTTAAAGGAATAGGCAGTTAGTAGTTTTGAAAGTCAAGTCACTTTAATTCACAGTGATGCAGTGAGGTATAAGAGCTTAAGTTTGTGTGTTGAGGCTTGGAAATGTTGCACTCCTGCCTGTTGTTTAGAATTCCATCGGACCATTAACTAAACTTTTCATGGTTATAAATAGCTAAATATTATTGATTTCAGTGAAGCTCTACCAGTTTTTACTGACAAAGGCTTGATAGGCTAGGAAAAGCAAATACCTATACGTATATTTATAACTGTAATGTAAAAAGAGAAATACAATTTTAACATTTGTAACTTGTTGACTTATTTTTAGACAATTCTGTAAATGAAGACCAGTGCAGACAGCACTAAATCCCTGCCAAAACAATCATTATATCCTTTTCTTCTCTATGCTGCAAGCAGTGTAAATAATATGAGAAAAATTTTAATATGATACTTAGCCTAATAATCCTTTGCGTCTGATCCTGCCTATAGCCTTTTCCCTGTTTTTTTCTCCTGCCCCTGCAGGAGGACAGAGTCCTTGGCTATTCAAAGACTTTTTACCAAGTGCACTTGTTTCTGCAGGGGCACAATTTTTGCATGTGAAAGTGTAAGTGAGCATAGTTTTACTTCAACAGTGCAATGTGTTGCACTGCTAGGTAAATATTTCTGTAAATATAAGAATTCTGAAGTCTCTGAATGCATGCGTCCTGTACATGTAGACCTCATGTGTGTTGTCCCTGGCTCGTGAACTCCTGAGAACTTCCAGAGCATTTAATTATTTTTCAGGACTGCTATATTCTTGAAATACCTTCATGTCTTAATTAGTTGATAAATAATTTTCAGGGGAAGGAATAATTATTGTATCTTAAATGAAAATGTTATTCTTTCCTTGTATCCTCCGCAGGAAAGGTGTTTTGTTTTATTCTTTCTTTCCAACTTGGATGATGAGGTGGGAACAACTGGGGAGGTGGGAACAGCTAGGAACGCAAAAGTGGGGAAAACAGAGACTTGATGAACAAAGACTGAGGTCGTGATCACCTTAACTGTACTGTAGAGCTTGTTCTCTTGTGTCATTGTTTATGTTAAATGGACTTGTATTTGAGTTCACTACTTAGTGTTCAGAAGTGCCTGCATTAATGATAAATTGGTTTTCATTTTATTATTGTTCCTGCAGCAAACTAAATGCTACCAAGTAGGTACAAAAACAGAACAGATGGAGGTACTAAGGAAAGAACTGTAAATAAGGGTAACGCAAGCAAATGTAAACATTTGTACATGTACATTGTCAATGCTTGTACAACCTAAGCATTGAACTGATATTCTGAAAGCATGATTAGACGTGTGGAGTTAAAGAAGCTTGGTTTGTTGTCCAACTGTAACAAATAACTTGCATAATCAGGAAAGACTTCTAAGACTGCAAATGATCTAATTCTTGGACCTCTTTGTTGTATTAAAAATTAGCATTACTTTGAAGAGAATTAGAACTTCATAATCATAGTAAATCAAATATAGTTAACAGAAAATATCTCTTGAGTAGACAGTGTTACATTAAACTCTGATTGCATGCAAGAAACAGGAGTGTGTCCTAGGGGTTAATAAATAGGACAAGAACTTTGTGGCCTTTCAAGAGTACCTTTGCTTCTAGTTACAGAGCACGGGTTCTCTGCTTATGTGTCACTTTATGGTTTACAGGTAAGGACCCTTTCGCTGTAAGTATTGATGCCAGAAACTGAAACTGCTTGTAGGTCAGAGCACAGTCTGGTTTTGAAAGTTTTTGAGGCATGGTAGCTGTAATAGTGGGGAACAGGACTGCAGGTCACAAGAGGATCTTCCAGACCTATGTTCCTTTTACTATACTGTAACCTTTGTAAATACTTGCACAGAGATACAATCACCCAGATGTAAACTTGTATGTTTCGGTACTATGATTCTATAGTGAGGGATACTGAAATATAGGGATAAAGGATTACATATGCAGTGTTAAAAATAAAGGCTTGTTTGCTTCAGTTGGTGTGACAGCTTATATCAATATACCTTCCCTCAGAGAAGCTTGTCTAAAGACTGATTTACAGATCAGATTCACCTAACTCCAAGTGGGTGCCTGCATCTAAGCTAGTGTCTTTTCATAGACAGTGCTGAGCTAGTCGATGGAGTCATTGGAGTGTAGGGTGTGATTTGTCTCATGCTGAAGTAGGTTGTACATTCAGTCAGATGAATAGCACCATAAACTCTATTGATTAGATTTCTACTGGCTGTAATGGGAACTTAGGAAACTAGTTTGGCTGTACATACCTACTTGGCAGGAAGCTAACATCATATGAAATAAATCCTTCCTTAAAAGTTTAGGTACAGCCAGGCTAAAAATCTGTTTCTTGATTCTTAACTCTGTTCAGTCCAGAGGCTTTTTTTTTTTAATTAGAAAAAGTAAATCTTGTGAATGAGTGGAAAAAATTGACTTTATCATTCTATTAATTGCCTTGTTATTGATAACAGCAGAATTTGTTGGGTTTCTCTGCATGGTTGCCCTGGAACAATGTTTTTTCAAGTTTAGTGACAAGTAAGAGGTCTTCCTGGTGAAGCTACTTTTGCAGGAGTATGCTTTTTCAGATGTCAGTCCGTCAGAAGATCAAATGTGTTGATGTGGGGTTTTTTTGTTGGAAAAGAGTTTGTCTAGTATATCTGCTTCAACTTCAGTCTAGGATTTGTTTTGTATCAGAATTTCTAGCTTACAACTGAAGATGTTTCACTTGTGTAGCAACCAGGGAAGTTCAGAAATGCTTTCTGCTACAAGAGATGAGAAGTATAGTTCTATCTTTAAGTACACGCTAAAAAGGTTGAAAATTCAACAAACCGAGGTTGAAGACTTTCTCTCTTTTGTGCAGGTAACTTAGTCGGGGTTAAGCTTTTACTCTTTAAAGAACGCTTTTCGTTCTCATTCTTGTTCATGAAATTTTGGAATATGAGTACATGGCTTGCAGTTGTGGGGCGGTGAAAGACTTAGGCCAGTTAGACAGTGGGAACATGAAACTCTGACACTGTAGATAAAAAGCACAGGCACGGGTAGTGGCAACTGGGGAAGAGTCTTTTCTGAACCATTTGACGAGTGTGTTGCCAAGGTGGAAAGATGAGAGAGGACACACAAAGTTAATTTGATGGCTGTAAAACTTCTGAGGTTTTCTGAATGTGGAAGGTATCTTTGTTTTTAAGTGAGATGAGGAGTCCCTTGGATTTTTATAAATACTCTTCTGTGTAGTATTCTGTAGCTCCTCGTGGAAGACTTGTAAAAATCTTATTCTTTACTATGTTCCGTTTGGAAGAATTTCTAAACTATTCCTATTCATCGTGGAATTTATTTCTGTCAAAGAAATAAAAATTAAGTGCTGCTTCTAGAAGTTACACTCTATTAGAATTAACCCTTCTGCCTTTTCCAGAGGAAAGCATTTCTCTCAAATATTTTGAAAGTTCAAAACAGTATTCACTCTAAGCAGAGAGCTGATAATATTAAGAGCAAGAAACTTGCGAAGTAACTGTATACTAAACACAACTTCAGGGATTACTACGTGCTAGTTGTACTTGCTAGCTGCTTGGACAAGTGCACACATTTTAATTACTGTATGTTTGCTTACTTTTTCTGTTGATAATGAAGAAGTCATTCCTTCATTGATGACTGTGAATGTGAACAGTTCGTGGAACTGGTGTGTTTAGAAGCAGAAGGGCAGGGGATTGTACAGTTCATAACTTACACCATACCTGCATTCTGACTGAGGAGGCTGTGCTAAAGTTTTGACTATGTTTCCATTATTTTTCACACTGCTTTCTTTGTTAGCCAAGAGGTAGCTTTGGGGACACCTCCTGGATTAGAAAAGCTAAAACATGTATTGGAAATACCTTTTTGTTTTGCTGAAGGAATGAGTGGTTGTGTTTTATTGATGACTAACGCCACAGAGGGGCTGGTGGTATATTTGAGAGAGGTGTTCTTTCCCAGAACAATTCTGAAACAAACTTTCTTTTGAAACTCCTCTTCAATCTTTGCTGCCCTGCTAGTAAGAATAGATCAATATACACTATAAAAAAGGAAACTGTATGTCAGAGTGGAGAGAATGAAATACAAACTTAAAAGAAAACAAGTATTTCCTTTGTCAGAACTTTTGACAGCCTGGGTCATAAGTAAATCTCTGTAGTCCACACAATGCTGCCTGAGTTGTAATACTACCCAGTTCTGCCCTATGAACTGTATTTCTCCTTTTTTTTTCTTTAAATTTTTAAAAATATTTAACATTGAAAAATCAGGAACTGATATTTCTGTGAATTCAATTCAATTTTATGTTACTACATACAATAACCTGTAATGCCTAAAATGTCCATCAGTGTCAGCTGAGGTGTGAAGATGATATGTATGGTGCAAAGAAGGATAAGGGACAGAATAGCTCTGTAAATGTAAAGTTGAATAAATATCCTGTGTTCTGATAACACAGTTTGTCTGTAGCTGGCAGGTAACTCGTACCAGCAAAGGAGCTGACCTTGGGCTCAGCCAGCTGAAGTCTTTATTTTAGCCAGATAAACTCGTGGGAGGCAGATGTGCTCTGGGCCCTCACAGTCAGCACTCTTTCGGCTGCATCTTGAATACTCTGTCCAGTTTTGCCCCCCTCCAGTACAAGACACACATCAGTAAACTAGAACAAGTTCAGCAGAGAGGTATCAAAATGGTCAGAGGCTGGAGTGCTTGCCCTGCAAGGAGAGGCTGAGGGAACTGCAGTTGTTCATTCAAGCTGGAGAAGGGAGGCCTAAAAGCAGCCTGTTTTGTACCTGCAAGGAGATCATCAAGACTATATGATACAATGGTGCATGGTGAGAGAGTGAGAAACAATGAGTGTAAGCTGAAATGAGATGTTTATACTGGATATAAGGAAAATATTTTTCCTTATGAGGACAGCCAGGCAGTGACGCTGGTTTCCCACAGAGGTGGTGCCCTGGTTTCATCTGGGATAGAGTTAATTTTTGTTTTTATTTTTTTTTTCCCTAGTAGCTGGTATAGTGCTGTGTTTTGGATTTAGTATGAGAATAATGTTGATAACACACTGATGTTCTAGTTGTTGCTAAGTAGTGCTTACACTAGTCAAGGACTTTTCAGCTTCTCATGTCCTGCCAGTGAGAAGCCGGGAGGGAGCACAGCCAGGACAGCTGACCCAAACTGGCCAAAGGGATATTGCATACCATATGACGCCATGTTCAGCATATAAACTGGGGGGACTTGGCCGGGGGGCAGTGACCGCTGCTCAGGGATGGGCTGGGCATCACATCAGCGGGTGGTGAGCAACTGCATTGTGCATCACTTATTTTGTTTATTATTATCACTATTATCATGCCTTCCTTTTCTGTCCTACTAAACTGTCTTTATTTCAACCCATGAATTTTACTTCGGGGTTTGTTTTTTTTTTCCAATTCTCTCCCCCATCCCACTGAGCGAACGGCTGTGTGGTGTTTAGCTGCCTGCCGGGTTAAACCACAATAGGTGGTGCAGTCTCTGTCCTTGGAGGTTTCCAAGACTGGACTGGTAAGTCCTGAGCAGTCTGGCCAGACCGCCTAGCTGACCCTGCTCTGAGCAGGAGGGGTTTGACTACAGACCTCCTCAGGTCTCTTCCAGCTGGAATTATCCTATGATTGAGTGTATTTTAAGAAAGTAAAAATAAAAAGGTCTTTTCTGTGTAAAACAGTAAGTTGAAGTGTTCTCATTTCTAATTTCCTGATCAAAAATGTTTTCTTTGGTTTTGGTATCAAAATGGTAACCTTTTCATTTTGGTATAAAGGAAGCAAAAGAGAAAATGAAAACAAAAAAGTTAAAATAAGTCAAAATTATAAAAAACTCAGCAATTCTGTAGGGGGGAAAAAATAAGTTAATACATTTTATTCCTGCAGAGGTAGTTGATTGAATTTTTTAGGAAAATTGGTTTTAGAAAGTGAAATTCATAGAAGAGCTGAGGTGGCCAAGGACCTCTGGTCTAGTCCAACCCCCCTGCTTAAGCAGGGTCACCTAGTGCAGGTTACTCGGGACTGTGCCCAGTTGGGTTTTGAGTATCTCTAAAGATGGAGACTCCACAGCCTGCATTGGGCAGTAAGTTGTAGTGGTTAATCACCCACAGCGTTAAGAAAGTTGGGGTTTTTTTTCCTATGTTTAAATATAATTTCCTGTATTACAATTGGTGCCCATTGCCATGTTATTCTACTCATGTTCTAGACCATAAGGCTGTTTAGAGCAGCTTAGAATGGCATTTAAGATGAGGAACTCTTGTTATGACTTTTCTCCTACTCAGAGAGAGATGCAAAGGCTTTGGCTAAAATGATTCAAAGAAAATGGATACATTGATATTTTAGCAGAATCTTATTTTTGTGCTTTTTCAAAATGCAAATGCTAGTAAATTTTTTCTCTTCAGTAAGCAAAACACACAAAAACATACTTAGAAGTTTGATGGTTTTATAGATTTGTAAAAACTATTCTGTTATGTGCAGTTCTTTGTAGGTGATCGTGTATTATAGACTGACTGTAGACAATAGAATAAATCTAAACCTTTAGATTTTTTTCACTAGATAGAAATTCTGTGTGCTTTTAAGAAGCCTAACTTATCTTACCGTTGATAAACTGTGAAGAAAACTGTGCACCTTGAGAATGCCATAAAATGTAGTCTTTCCCCTTTAATCCTTAGATTGGGCAAGGTAATTTAGTAGGACGAGTAAATCTATAAATCTAGTGACAGGAAATTTGGCATCAGATCCTCTGTTATAGCTCAAAAAAGTTCTTATTTATTGTGCAGTTTGAACTCTTGCCATATTAAATAGAGCTCTGTGTCTCTATCTTTATCCTGATCAATAAGCATGTATTCAGTGTTTTCCATAATACGTAAGTAGGCTGTATAAAAGACTACTGTGAATTACAGTGCCTCCCCAGAGATTAAAAAGATGTGAGAATAACATCTTGTGGTATTCCAGGAAAGATCTATTGGATTGAAAAGTCTTGTTTCTGTTGCAGACCAGCAATCACCTCCTCGGGCCAAAGCCATTTCCGCTGGACAGATTGTTAGCAATATTGTACAGTATTGTGGACAACAGAGTTGCTGCAACTGCAAATATATTTTCCCAGGTGAGTGTATACTTAACTTTCTTTATTTCCTTTTTACTGTGTGGAATTTTTGAGAAGGTTTTACATTGTTTTTTATAAGTCATCATTCTAATTAAATGTAATGAGAAAACAACCACACAGTAATTTAAGTTGAAGGTTCCAAGTAATATTTATCTGTATTACTAGCTATGGATTCAAGACTTCATCTGTGTAATGGTCTGAAACCTTCTAATAGCTAACTTTTTCCTAATCCTGCACTGTGATCTATGTTGACTGGTTCCTTGGCTTCTCACTGAAGTCTCTTAGCCTGTTTGCATTTCAAGTTAGGTGTATAAATGTTCACTGTCTTAAGGTCAAAATTAGTCACCTTGTAACGCATGTTACAAAAATGTAGTGGTGAAGGAGCAGAGGGAAGAATGAGGTGTTTGCAGGTGAAAAGTGTTTGCTATGATACATGTATCTTAGGGATAATTTTTTTCATTTGGACCAACTTTTAACAGTCTTGTAGAGGAGAGTCAGTATCCCGTTTCACTAGATGGCAGCATAACTATAGAGTTGAATGGAATTTAAATAAATCTAGAGTTTTCTCTAGAGCTCTGGATTTGTCAAATGTAAATACCTATTCTGTATAAGTAGAGATAGTTTTCTATTGTTAACTTGATTCTTAGATCTTTCATGTCCACCTTAGAAGATCTCAATTTCTTTTCTGCTTTCTAGTTGTGCTTAACGTTTACTTACAGACATATTTTTCTACCTTTCCTTGTTAGGTCTCAAATTTAACCAAGGGTTATTTAAATCTAATGTCTGCATTCATGTAAAGTTCTAGGAAACATATGTTCAAGATACATAAATAATTTTGCTACTGCTTTAATCATCACCGTTCACTGTTCACACAAATGTTTGGCAAAATTCATCTCCCAACTTTGTAGAATAACCAACCATAAATATAAGTATTGTAAAATCAGGCAATAGAGAAGCTAGAGAATTGTACTACTGCATTTAATCAGTGGTATGTGGATATCTTTGTCAACAGTGGTGGGGACCCAGGTGGTTTACAGACGCAGTAGGCAACTTAGGCCTTCACATAATGTTTTTTCTCAAGCTCTTTTAGTTAAAGGTTATTATATGATGTGAAGGCATGAGAAATTATTAGACAACAACCTCAAAAATCTGTTAGTACAAGCATTTACTTTTTTGTAATTAGATGAGTGAGTTTTCAGCTTACAATTTACACCCCTTGAGAGGTCAACGGATTAGCTTTCAGAGGTGTTCAGGAAGTGGCTGAAAAAAGTCAAGTGTAGACACATTTATGCATCCTGTACTTGTTTCTTGCCTTTCTTCTGTCATCTCACGGCACCTCAGGAGTTCACTGTACTTTCAGAAGGAACCCTAACTCTGTGAATATTTCAAAGCTACATGAAATTTCCTGTGGGCAAATGCCATATGAAAGGACACTAAAGGTGGTTGAAGCAGGCAATTTCTGACCAGACTTTGGATGATGGCTGCAGCTACTTACAGCAACTTTGGAGTACAAAGGACACAGGGACCTTAGTGTTCATAAAAATACATAAATTTGGTCAGCCGTATGTATTCACTTTTTTTCCCTGGCTAGTGTCAGATGTAGCCTGAGATAATTGCTTTTTTACGAATGTTCTGTTGATTCTTTAATTCACGGTACTGTGAAGTCTGTCAATCAAATCTGTCAGTCAAGGTATTGGTCACACCCCTTTCCTTGCAGGATGCTGGTTTTGTGTTTTGCTCTAGGTAGTGCATTTTTTGATTTAAGACACAAAGTGTTGAAGCTGAAACTCAGAATACTGAGGGAAAAGGTGATTGTCTTGTTTAATGGTGTTAGTGTATCAACAATGATCTGGGTTTAGTTCAGTAAGAAATGGAGTCTTATGAGACTGTTACAGAAACTCAGAAGAAAATAAGATGCAATCGAAGTAATATTCAGAGTAGTTTCAATTGTGCTTTAAATCTACTGATGATCCATCACATAGGTACTTGGTTTTTTAAGTTGCCTTGCCTGCCTGTCTGTCTTTCTTTCAAAGACACTGTCACTATGGTCTTTCAACAAAATTTCATTTTTAAGATAGAAAGAGTGTAACCTTATGCCTTTAAGGCATAAGATGAAAGCACAGGCAAGAAGCAAAACAATCGACTGTCCAACTGTGAAATTTAGAGCTTTGCCTGAACTTTGCCAGTCTCAAGGAGCAAATTTCAGTTTAATTTATTCAAGTGATGTGAAAGGGAATGATGATAAGACTGGAGCACTATATGATAAAATTTGTGTGTAGGGTGTTAGCTGTATATTCTCTTATTTTTGGCTATCAAAAACGTCTCGGTATACTTAAGACATGAATGTGTTATAAACAGTATTTTACCATAAATTTTCAAAATTAATATTTCTGCATATTTGACACACATTCCAGATGAAAGAACAAATGTCCAATGCACAGTTAAGCTGTACAGAAGACATAGATTGTACATGGAGTGTAATTCCCCCTTAGACTAAATTGCAGAATGAAAAAATTCAAATAAATGCTTCATCCTAATTTAGAGTGTACACTAGATGGCAGTGTTATCAAAGAGGAGCTGTATTTCCTTATTTTTCTGATTATATGTAGATTAAGCTATAAAGATATAAAAAGATTGTATTAAACCTTAACCGGGTTAGTGCAAAGAAGTTGAAATTAAATCTGCTTGTAACAAAATAAAATTTTATAGTTTTAAAAATATTTTTAATTATTGATACAATTTTTGCATTAAATTTTAATTAAAAAATCTTGAAATGTCTAATGTAAAGTAACATAAAATACACCAGAACTTAAAATAGATGTTGGAAGTAGTTTAGGCATAATATTTAAATTTTTTTCTTGAATAGTTTAAAACAATTTATGTTCCACTGATTTTTGCCATTAGTTATTCTGTAAATATATTTTTCAAATTAAGTATTTAGGAGCTGGGATATCCTTGGCAGCGTTGATACAATTTACTGTTAGATACCATAAGCTTTTATTTTCTTGTTTGTGTGTACAGCATGGAAGGCATTCTTGAATTGTGCAGAACTTTAAAATGTTTTCAATCAAATATTTGGCTTCTTAACTGATTCAACATTAAATTTTTGTGCTCTTTAGTTTGTAAACTGAAAGGCTGTAGTGAACCAAATACTTATTAATTCTCTCCATGTACTGTCAGAAAACAGCATGCCTTGGCTTTAAAGTTGATCAACAGTCTCAGTCAAGATTCAAGAAGGACTAGCAGCTGCTTTGAGATTTGTCATGTTGCTGATTTCTTGATATTTCTTATTGCTTCTTGTTTCTGTGCATAATTTCTATTCACAGGAGAACTCTGGTTATTAGCTTTTCAAAAATGAAACTTTTATGGTAATAAGCAGCAAAATTTCAATTTTCTGTTTAATGCTAGGGTTTATTGAAAATGTATCATTTTCACTGAATAGAATTTCAACTTAAAATTTGAATCTTAATCTAACTTTTGCCTTTTAATTTTAATTAGTCCTTAAAATGCTGACATACTTTCTTCAAACAAAAAGTTAATGTGTTTCTTGCAGAAGCGTGATCTTTGCAGTTGATATGAGACTAAGTTTCCTGCTGTAACGTCTTGCTGTAATTGGGTTACATTAGAACAAAACGGGCTCATCCATTTTATTTTTCCTCACTAAATAGTCAGGGGAGTAGCACCAGGGAAAAAAACAAACATGCAAAATTCTACTTCTGCAAATAAAAATTGTTTCAGTTACCCCCTTAAAAGTTGAAATTTCTCTTGGTTTTGTGTTATTTTTAAATAAAATTTTCACATATCTAGTGAGGATTGTTTGAGAGGAAGTTAAAGTAAGATTTATTTTCTTTTTTTAGACTATTGATGTCAGTACTTATGTGAATATAGGTTTATATTCCCTTGAAGTTTTCAGTGCTCCTTTTCCTCCAGAATATTCACCATTTTTCTTAGTAGGTCTAATTTGTCATATACTGTTCTTTGAATTTGTTTGTTTGAAATTATTTGCTTGGTTTTTAAACCAAGAGATAATGGAAGTTAAAGCATTCTCGATTTCTGCAACCATTTCAGAGGACAAGGTCTTTAAATGTTTTTCTTCAGATGTACTTTGTGTAATAATTTAACAGATTGAAGACGATATTGCCACCACCACTGGGCAGTTACGTTCTGTGCCTGGGGCAGAACTCGCACAGTTGATCTTCTGGTTGGATATATGTCTAGGTTTAGTATGTGGCTGAAGTATTTAAAAAGATAAAGCATTATTTTTAATGCTGGAAAAAAGCAAATGTGCTTTCAGAGTGCTAAAAACAGTGCAACTATGGGGTATGCAGTCTGCTTCCTACAACAACAGATAAGTCATAGTGTTTCTTTACCTGGATACAGCAGTTGATGCTTTTTCAGGCTTAGGGAACAACCAGGAGTATGATCTATGTGTCCATGTGGACCCTCTGTGCAGAATATGAAATGTGCATTGTGTCCAAGTGCAATTATTACAGAATGGAGGGGTACAAAGAAACTTTGTAATGCCTACTGCAAGCACATTTTGAAAGGTTCTGAGAGTCTACTCAGTTCTGGTTTGTAGAATAGTATTTAATTTTAGGTTTCCCACATTTAGACAGATTATTCTCTTTATAAAAACGTGCCTTAGTATCTGACACGAGTAAATTTATGCACAAAACGTCATGCAAGAATTATGAGCACTGATTTAAATTAAATCAGCTCATTTTACGTTGGAAGGGGACAGGGGCTGTTAATTTCATATCACAACCAGAAAGCAAGTACATATTTTTGTTGTTATGGTTTACAAGCCAAAATTAACCAATACTTTTTCCTCTACCAAAATGATTTTTCAATTCCTTCTTCAAATCAATTCAGTTCTCCTAAACATTTTTCATTTTGTAGATGTTTTATCTTGCTTCTGCTTTCTTGTGAAATATGCTTTTCATAAAGAGGACTGACTAGATCTCCGTGTAGTTTTGAGCTATGATGTTGTATGTATTAGGTAAAATGGAATTAAACCCTTTGTCTTGCACACTTTTGCTTATTTTATTCCTGTTAATACATCCCTGAATGTTTTTGGAAAGACGTCTATGCAGAGAGGTGTGATAACTTCTCAGAATACACTAATAGCTGAAAATTACTGAATAGGTAACTGATCAATAAGTTCTGTTTGCATTTTCTCTCTAATGCATTAAAGTTAGACTGTTAGGTCATCTTAAGAAAGTTTGGTCTCTACTTATATTCAGAACCAGGTTTGGTTTAACTGTTACTCATATTCAGCAAATATTTACACTAGTTGTATAGTTAGGATTCACTTCTGATTATAGTGCATTTGGAAACAGGTTTCTACAAAAGCTGTTTATCTCTGAGGGTATATGGTGACACATCAGATATCTTACATATCATAGTCTGCATTTCATTTATTAGACATTTTTTTTATCTGTTTGATACCGGATCTAAGAAAAGCATCTGAATTTCCCGAAGAGTACCAAAAATTCCTAAAACAATGTAGTTATAAATGTGTAAGAATTTGGAATGATGGTTAACAAACCTAAAATTTTCCAATCTGGCAAAACAATAAACAAGAAACAATAAACAGCATTGCAAATTGTTGGCCATAGAGCAAGAGCTTTTTATCTGAAGTTAGAATAAGTCTGCAGATACGAGATTTAGAGTAGTGTGTTAAGTGCCAATATGATATGGGTCTATTAGAAATACACAGAAACGCTGATGTACATAGCATGCTTCCAGCTGGAGGGAGCCAGAGGAATGTAATTTCCTTTAATTAAAGGCGGGGGGAAGTGCCCTTTCCTGGAGCGTAAAAATCTTGAGAGGTTTGTTTCCTTTTTGTCTTGCTTTCTTGTCTGCCTTACATGGATAGATTAAGGAATAGCTAGTAGTATATATGTAAACTGGAACAGTATGTGGCAATTTTCCTGCAAGATTTCTTTGTCCCTGTTGTGTTAGAAGTATATTTTATATCGTGCTTTTTCAGATAAGAATTTGATATTTAAACTGCCCGTTTTTTATAAATTGCCAACTATGGTAAAATCTGATTGCAAGATTGGAAAGATATCTGGTTTTGTTATCAACTTATTTGATGAAGGGCTTGCTTTGATTATGGCACAGCCTTTCTGGACACCAGATACCCACATCACTATTGTAGTACTAAGTGTTAGTGCATTATGTTTGATTCCCTTGATGTAGCAACTTTGATAAAGAGGAATACTGTCAACTTAACAGTTTTTTCAAATGGAGAACACTGTAATTGCTTCTACAAGCTCAGATTGTGTTAATGTTTGAAAATACTAAGTTTTCCATTCTACACTTGACAACTCTTGGCAGAATGAGAATTATTCACTTTTGCTAGATCAGCTTTTCCTGTATTGTGTTCCAGCTTTCCTTGCTGTTGCGGGGACTGCTTATAGGAACATTTTACATCTGGCCTGACTAGAGTGTTGAATGCTAATAGAATACTCTCCATTGAAAAATGAGCTGGTAGGTGAGTTTCCAGAGAAAAAGGTCTGGTTAAAAATGTGTGTTGTGCTACACTATTCCCTAAGAGGCCTTATTACAAAGCAGAACAAAGATGAGTGGGAGCTGTTTTTATTTTAGAGTGTGTGAAAAATAGAGAACTTGCTCTTGTACTGGTTATATGTTTGTAAGTAGATTATTTTTTTTCATTAGACTTTCTGAAAGCAAGCAAAATGCTGGAAAAATTAAAGTTCCTGCTGATTCTGCTTTTTCTTCTTTGAAACCACTTTTCTTTGCTTCCCATTTACTATGAAAGTTCCGAAGTGTTGTGCTTACCTTTTTTCTGGATAACCAGGTAGAGTCAGTGGTAAAATTTTACCTGAAATAATGGAGAAGTTTGTAGCAAATGTTAGCTATGTGTGTGGGATGACTTCTTGGTAGAATATATTTCTGTCCTGTTCTTGGATGAGCTTAGCATTCAAAACTTTATGATTGAAGCTTATATTGCAGTGAGATTTCTTGTTTTCTTGTTGAATGTTTAAAAAAAAAGTTTTTTAATCTCATAGATAATATTGGAAGGTGTTTCCAGGCATAATTACAGTATATCATATATCTGAATTTGGAGAGTGTCTTGCTTTGCTTTATATACCCATTAGGCAGTACTGAGTAGCAGTACCTCAAGATTAGGTGGAGATTCAAATAGTTGTATACAAACAAGTTGATATATTTGAATAATTTTCTATGTTGTTAAAATGTTGAATTATGAAGTAGTGAACATTCGGAAGTGAGATGATTGTAAAAGTTAGAGTCTATTGGAGTTGATTGTGTATGTAGATCTTAAATTTTGTTTCTGGGATATAAACAAACGCTCTCATGTATTTCCCTATTTTTATAACTTCTTGAGTTCTAGACTTAAATTACAAGAGAGTATGTCATCAGCCTCTGCTTCTGCCCTACTGATTTAACCTGCAAATGATGGTTTGCATTTCACTGTCCTCCTCTTGCTTCAGAGGAAAGTATGTAATATTACACAGCCTGATCCAGTCTGGCCACAGGAGTTGTCATCCCCAGAATGGTCCTGCTATAAATTCTTGTAGGGGGAAGCATTTACTTGTACCAAAAAAAAAAAAAAAAAAAAAAAAAAAAAAAAAAAGAACTGGGTGGAGAAGGTCTTAAAAGCTTTTTTTTTTCTTTTTGCTTCATGAGAACTATTAAGATTTATGGTACACCTCTCTTTCTAGTATGTCAGAAGGCCCTTGCTTCATAGCCTCCCAATGACAGGAATGATTGAATATAAACCGTAGACTCTGGGGTTATCTCATTCTCATTACTGGTCCAAATAAACTTCCCTTCCTCTTCCAGTGTGAATGAAAATACATAGACATATCTTGCCAGCACAGAATATTTGTTAGTCTTCTATAATGTCCTATAGAGCATTCATATATAATTTGTATATCCCTACAGGTTTATTGTCCAAATGGGTGTTTCATGTAACCTTTTGATCCTGTGACTTCATGGTTGCCCATACCTAAAAGATGTTTTAAATTGTTTGAACAACTTTCTTAGCATTGGCAAATTTGTAGCTGCATTTTTTTGATAAGTGTATATTATTACTGTTGTATTTGATCCTAATGCCTATATTCTTTTATAGGTGTATTATGCATCAGACATGCTTTATTTTGCTGTATCTGTCTATTGATTAGAAAGCGCAGTAATCTATTGATCAGTACTCTGTTGATTTTCAGTAGGTTTGGGAAGATGGTGATAAGAGGTAATAAATAACTTATTTTCTCATTTTCTGTTACTGGTCACTGGTCTAATCTGGCAGAAATTCATGAGCTGAAATGGGAACTTAATGTGATGCACAGCATGGTGACATAGGTTAGCACTTTAGCACTCACTACGGCAGCTTGAGAGAGCCTGCTGTTAAGCAAAAGGAAAGGAGAAAACATTACTTCTAACCAAATAGCTGACTGAATTTTTTGTTAAAGTCTCAGCATGGCTGTGAATAAAAAGTGTTCTTAGTTCAAGTAGTATTCTCTAATTAAAATTGTGAAGAAACGAATATGCTTGATTCCTTCTAGTTTTAGTTGATACAGAAAAGATATTTTAAAAAACTAATTATGTTTGAGTTATGTTACGTTTTTTGACCTAGTTTTATGTTGTTTTCATTTTTGGGAGTATACTGTTAATACAGCTTTACAATCTCTTGGGAGGCTTTCTTAATCAAATTCTATTTTATTCTATTTGAATTCTTTTCAGAAATTTAAGGTAAAAAACTTATTTCTGTGAAGAGCTTCTGGTAATAGTTCCCAGCTTGGCACTTAATCTATGTCTTAAACACTTAATGTATTTAAGGAGACAAATTGTTGTGAATTATTGAAAACCAGTTTTATGAAAGAAATTTTGGTTATGACAAGGGAAAGGCTATTGAGAGGGAGGGACCGAAGACTTCAGATGAGATGGAGTTTATCAGGAAGATAAAGGGAATTCCTAAATTTGTTCTGTCTTTTATCTAGAAAAAATTACTAATTTCAAAACTTTCTTGCTATTTAATCTTAGTTTTTAATTTCAGTAGCATCTCCTTAAGAATTTGCAGACTCATGTAAACCAGTAAATAGCTATATGTTAAGGTTTTCTAAAATTGATTTACAATAGATTTTTACTTTTCAAACCAAATAAAAAATGTGATTTTGAGGTAGGTATGCAAGTTTGCTGCAGTAGTGATGAAGAGTTTTATATATTCTGTGAATCTATTAATAACTTACACAAACAATTCTTGTGGCCCTGTGAACTTAATGTTATATATTCCTTTGTGCCCTTCACATGTCTTGGATTGCATGCTGTATAACATAGGGAATGTGTTGCATCAACCAACAGTTTCTTTAACTTATGTTCTCTCGGCACATTATTTGTAAACAGTATTTGAATCTTCAGATTTTAACTTATCTATGAAAATGTGTTAGTGTATAAAAGAAGTAAATATGAATACATGAAAGACGAAACAGAATTTCCCTCCTTCCAAACTCTGTTCTTTCCATCCCTTTCTTTACACACTTACTTAGAAATTGGTTTCATGTACTTAACGGAAGGAACATAGTTTAATACTCTAGGAAGAAATTCACACTGTATTTACATCAAGCAGTTGCAGCTGAAGCTTGTTAGTGATTGCCTCCCAGATTAAAAAAAAAAATTCTTCACTGTGGTACATAAACTCCTATTGTTTGGAGATAAATAATCGGCTCATCCCCTCTTTAGGGAAGAACAAAGAACATAATAGTACATCTGGTTCATCTGTTAAGACAGCAATGATTAATTAAGCAAGTACTGCACAACCTCTCTTGATAACATATATATCTAAAAACAGCCTGTATGTGATAAGTTTTTTAATCACTTTGCTTTAACTGTTTAGTGTATGCACATAATCTATACCAGAATCACCAGCTGCTCATAGAAATAAGTTATAACACAATACTAAGATAAGGTAAATTGGAGAATTCGGGTAGAGTTCATTAGTTCTCTTGCAAATCTCTTGATTTAAGATGATACGACTAGGAAGATATAAGACTAGAAAGAACCTGTTAAGCCCCCAGGTGACATCATTAACACTCTTCATAAATTTTGTCTATCTTTCTTAAAAATAACTTCGCTGGTTTCTCTGACAATTTGGATCACAACATGTTTGGGGGAACGAACCATCTCTTTATTGAGCATTTGTATGGAATGTATAGATTGTATTTCACTGCTTCAGTGAAATACAATTTCAAAACTAGAACTAGCCCTTGTGGTCAAATAGTTAAATTGAGTGTCCCCGTTTCTTCACTTCCCTGGTGGCTAGAACTAATGTCTAATTCCAGGTTTAAGACTACCCAAAGCCAATTTTACCTGCTTTACCTTTTGCTGCCATTGTCTTTTAGCCTAAATAGCTTTACTTGCTCCTTGGTGTTCACTTCAGCAGAGTTGCAAGGACACAGATATCCTGTCAAGATCTTAATTTTGCAAGCCTTCACTCATTAAATATGTCTCTTACTTCCCTGCACATACAGTAATGATCATAATTGCAACTTCAGTAATAGCACGAAAGATGGTTCAGAATCACTGGTCAAAGAGTTGGCTGTAATTTTATGTTCTTTTTACTGATGTGCTCTTTGGACTGGTTCTGATATGGTCCCTGTCCTCTCCCTGCCTAACGTGCTCTTACATCTCCCTACCTAGATTAGGTCCTCTTTAGGTACTTACACCCACCTTCAATACATGTGATTTTACTGTATCACATGTGAAATAAATTTGTAGCATTGTATCTGTACCAGGGACCCCTTCCAGTTTTTGATGAGGTTGGAAAGTACCGAGGCTGTGTACATGTACAATGTTAGAGCACGAGGTGGCAAAATGGTACACTAAAGAATATGTTTGATCATTTCGGTGAATACTTGTACTGTTTCTGCCCTGCCAGCTGCAGTCAGTTCTGGCTACTGACTTTCTACATGACATCCCTCCTTCCCCAAAGACCCTCCGCTGCTTTCTGTGTTCATTTGATAGGGGATAGTGGGGCTTGCCACAGTATCTTGGACAAAAGAAGCAGCTGCATTACATTTAATTTGAAAGAGAGGATTTCAAAATAAGAAGCTTGTTGACAAAAGAATGCCTCTTGATAGATGAGGAATAGTTAAAGATTGACATAGTCTCTCTTCTCCATCTATGGAAATGAAAACTGGAGAATATTTGAGGGGAGCAGTGTGGAAAATTGGCAGGAGGGTATAGGTAAATCTCACTTATGAAAAGTTTATGTTCTTAGTAAACATAGCAAATATTGCTTATTTAAAATATGAAGAGTGACAGAATAAGCTGAAACAAATCCTACAGTAGCTCAGACTTGGAAAAGCTTGATTCAGAGAAATATATTTTTTGAAAAAAAATCCCTGTGATTTGGCTAATCAACAGGTGAATCTGCCATGACATTGATTATTTTAAAGGCTGAAAATGGTGCTGAATATCTGAAGGTACATTTGGTGCTGCACAAGGTCTCTGTCCTTACCACCTCATGATTAATTTCTCACATGAGGTGAATGAGGGAGGACGAAATAGCATGATTATTTTGGATGAAATTGGTTCTACCTATATATAAGTGTCTGTACAGTAAACATGTATCTGAGCTAGTCACTTAGTGTGCTTTTCTAGTTAATGGAGAGAAATAAGCATGCAGAGAACATCATCCCAGGCACCCTGATGTAGACATGAGCATCTAAAACCACTCTGTTCATGAAAAGTTTTAAAATCTATATTGGGTTACAGTGAACCATGTCCTGATATACTGATTTTGCTCCATCAGCTAGAAATGGAGTCAAGACAGCCTCAGATGCAAATATTTACATTGTAGCTATCTAAAGCTATTCTATCCTGAAGGACTAAAAAGTGTTTTCTCAGTAATTATTCTTCATATTGACCAAAAGATGTTTTCTCAGTAATTATTCTGAATTGCCTGTAAAACAAACAGAAAAACCCACCAATCAGATACCCCTTCTTGGATGGTCATATTCCTTGTCAAAAGGTTTGCAGAATAGGGGAAATAATTGATTTGTATGCCTTCCCATTCATTCCTCCTGCGGATTAAGTTGGCCACTTAATGCTGCATACTAGGGAAGAATGTGCCCAGGGTTGCACTGCATGGCTGGCAAGCTGGTGTTGGCCTTCCCATCCCTTTTTGCTGGACTGCTTTTGACTTATTCCTGAGAACAAGTGCTGGAACCCTGACTTTTCAATGACAAGGTTTTCCTGGTAGAAACTTATTTTACAGAATTCTGTGATGATGATCTTTCATTTTACATCCTTGAAATTGCAACGTGAACCATACGTCTTTGAACAGTGTTTCAACAGCAGCAACTACAAAACAGCTCAGTGTTGTATGGAAAACGCTCTGAGAGTAATCTTTTTCCACATGAGAAAGCCAGATATATCAAGAAAGGTAGGATCTTCTACCTTTGTTTTGAAATATGAAGAGGCAAGGTATGACCTCTGCAAGTGGAATTCATAGAAGAACTAAAAAAAAAAAAGCCATTCATTTATTTAAATTTCAGGAAGTGTTTTAGAGGTAAAATTTAAAAATATGACTTAACTTATTCAGCGTGGATTTTTGTGTGCACCTCAACAACCAAAATTAAAATTGAAATATTTGAAGACAGTTCTAGCTCAGATGAGCAGATGCTGATCTGTAAGTGTGTTTCATTAACGTGTGATGGGGCAGCTTTTAACTTCATTCAGATGAACATCATTACCCTGCGGTTATCAATGTAGAGAAAGGTCTTTAAAAAAAAAAAAATTAATCTTCAAATTATTGTCTTGTTTTCTAACTGATATTTATTTCTGAATATGATTATAAATTTTTATATGTTGCTGCTTCTATCAGGACATGATGCTAGGTCTCCATCGCAATTCATGGAGAACACTGAAAGGTATCTTTCAGTGTGCATGTTTTTACATACTTTTTTTTTCCTGCCTGCTCACCTTCCATAAATGTTTCTTGAAATATAATACAAATGAAGAGTGGGAAATTCATCATCCTTTTATGAACGTATCGAAACGTTTCAGTATGAGCAGTAGAATATACAGACAGAACATCTGTGTCTTCTGAAAGTTCTGGATTCAGACTCTGTTTTGTAGTGTTTAAAAAAATAGGAGGGGTGGTAGCTGGAGTATTTATTAAAAGGCATAGGTAGAGAAGATAAAGACCCATGTTCATCTAGTTTAGTAATTGAAGAGTGCTGGATATGTTGTAGACCATCTGTGACCTACATAAAATGAACAAGAGGGTGTTCCATGTTCTAGATATCTAGGCAATAAATATGAAAGAAAATGTCAAAAGGTGAACTAATGAGTCATATATATTAAAAAAAATTTGCTATAGTTGACACAGAGTAAACAGATTGACTTAAGAGTTTACCACATAGACATGAGAATAAAACTAAGGATTGTTGTTTCAAAATGATCTTTTCCAGCATTTTTTATTTATTACTAGCATATGGAAGACTAGGAAGACTTTTTGCAACAGATATTTTCTAGCCTGGAGTGGCCTCTAATGGATGTAAAATACTGATGGGGTAGAGAAAAGCTTTTTAATAATTTGTGTGACTGTAGTGCTGGTGAAAGATGCTAGACTGACAGTCTAGAAGACTGGGAGACAGAAGTAATCTGTTATGATTCACTGAACAGGTATAGCAGGGACATCAATGGCATAATCACTCTGTATTGCTCTTTAATTGTATCCTGAAAAAATCTGTCTTTTGTTTTTAGCTGACTGCCTGTTAGCTAATAGTGACAGAGGCTTGCCATTTAACTTCATCCTGGATATTTAGCTCTTACAAATGAGCTTTTGATATAGCTAAGCTTTTTGTTTAAATTATCAACTTGTATCATAAAATGCAATGGGCTACCAGTAAAGTAGTGAAGGGAACATGGCTAACTGGGAACATGTGGTCACTGACTGACTGGAGCTGTTGCATGGTAGACTGGTCTGCCAGTCAACATGTGCTTGGCCTGCCTTTTTCCTTCCCTCCTAGACGAAGCAAAAACCATTGAGACCTTGCTGGTTTTAACCTTGTGGTAGGCATTTCATGGGACTAGCCTGTGGAGTGCCATTTTGACAACTTAATTTAGCATGTTTTCTGTGCAGCTGTGACCAGAACCAGACCACTTCTTAATGACTGGGAGAAATAAAGAGGTACAGGTGGAGAGTTAGCATGGCAGTATCTTGTTAGCAGAAAAGAAATCTCTCTATCTCTTCTATGATTAGATTAATATCTACTCAAACCAATATCCTATTCTTATCTCCTATACCAACAATAGCCCAAATTTTAATTTTACTTGGTGTCTGGAATTCACTTCAGTGAGTCAGACTGCCCTCTGATGAGGGCTTTTGTAACTTTACATTGTGCTCAGGTGCTGGGGCTAGCTCACTGTGTTGGAGTGGTCAGGAAGAAAGGTAGCAAACATGATAGGAGCCATCAATATGATAGGAGGCAAAAAAATACTAGTTGAAGTCTTGATGTAATTTTCTTGTTCGTGAAAGTGTTTATGCAGATAGTAAAAGAGACAAAGACAAAGAAAAAAGGTTAATTATCTGTACTCCAAAAACCAAAGGTGTTTCAGACTCATTGCCCAAAGTTGATGGTGCCTAAAACCTGGAAAAAAAGAGCCAAACATAAGAATGAGTAATGTAAAAAATTTGAATTTATTAGGCACTTATATTTTTAATAAGCTAAAATGCAGGTGTCTAGTGCAGGTAATTTTATTTTTTCTGTGGTTGACATGGACGGAGAGATTTGAGCCTGATGTTTTATTTTTAAAAAGCAAACAAAAAAAAACCTACACACATCAGTGAAAAGTCAGGATAAAGTGGTAAATTCAAGCTAGCATGCATGAGTAGAAGGTTTTAGTGGAATGACCCACTGCTTGAGCTATTGAAAATGATAGCGGACAAAGCATTCAGACATAAAACTGGAGGAAAGAATTCTGCATTGGAGGGACGAGAGTGAAGATGACTTAATAGATGTTTTTCATCTCTAATTTCTCTGATCTCACATGGTATAAATTGACAAAATAAGACTCATGGTATGCTAGTGAAACATAATTTATGTAAATTTGCTTTAGAATAGGTATTAACCTTGATCCTTACTTAAATTCAGTATTAAGCCTTGCCTTTGATACAGTAATCTTAATTAAAACTGAATATTTCATGATTTAACTCCCTCTGCCTCATGAGTGGAACAATACTCTTATCTGTATTACCTATAAAAGTGCTATCCATGTAAAGTATTTACTGCATCAGGTGATGGGCTTGCTTAAGGTCATATTCATATGGCCTGACTGAAACACGGGTTTAATTTGTTTGAAAACAAATAACTTGTATTTTACAACCAAATGTTAAAAAGCGAGTTAAACAACTTTTCCTGTATGTTGAATTAAGAAATGTTGTGCTAATAAATACCATATTCTTCTGGGGAAAAAAAAACAAACCTGTATGAATGAGGAAAAAAGTAAGTATTGGCTGATGTGATGTGTGTCAAGTGTGTCATCATGTAACTGTCAATCACTGTCATCTTCATAATACTTTTAACTGGATTTGCCTAGGTAATAAAAGAAAAGCTGCTCATTTTGATGTTAAATCCTAATATGTTTTAAATAGGAAGAGGCAGGAATTAGAGACAAGGGACATAAAAGTTTGCCCACGTATTCTTCATCTTCTGGGGGTTTTGTTTGGTTTTCAATGTTTATTTGTTTTGTAGCAGTGTTAGAACAGACAAGGCCTGTTCTGAAGAAATACTGGAACTAGCCCTATGCTCCACACACACGCAAGCTATCCTTGCATGTATGATAGGGGTACTCTGTAGCTGAAGTCACTGATACAGTACAGGCATCTTCAGGTTGCCCACTACTTATAAATAGAGACATTTGGAAAATGATGCTTTCCAACTTCTGAGAAGATGTGCAAGTATTTGTCTTATTTTGTAATACTTAAAATTTTTTTTAATTGTCTTTAGATTATTTAATATGTGGTCATAGTTGAGTACGTTATATGAAATGACACACAGGCATTGACCTGATGAAAATTATAACTGATTGATAGGCTAGGACACTTTGATCACTGTTGGAATCTACAGTAAAAGTTCAAGGAAAGAGGATGTGATATTAAGTGTCAGTACTTAATAAATATACAACTTAAACTGTAGAAGGCAAACAAACATTTGAGTATCCATCTGGAAAGCCATTTAATTTATGTTGAAATAGGCAATCTTTTTCTGAAATTCTGGAATTCTTTGTTGAATTTAGGGTGACAGACTTAATGCTTTGGATAAAAACACAGCTGTGATAAATCCTGATGTCTGGACTACAACTTTACTGAGTAGATGATTTCAGTGATAATTTCATTTGTGTCACTGCAATCTTTGGTTATGTCAGGTATTTGGATGACCCAATGTAAGTCACCAGTGTTTTTCTTCCAAATATAAGTCTAACCTCTTGGTGAAATAAGATTTGCCAGTCACTTTCATCAGTACTTGAGATACTTTTTTTTTGTTTCACTGTCTCAGCTTTTTCTTTGTCAGATCTAAATACCAAGTTGCAGCTGTGGTAAGCTGGACATTCATAAACACAACATATATACTGCTATCTTTACTTCCCATTCCGAGCACAAGGAACGTAGCATTGTATATTTATTGTGAATAACGGTCACATAATTGAAATGGTAAAAGTGTATTTTTGGGCACAGCTGCTTTCCTGTCAGTCCGTTACATTATTGCATTCTCCTCTTACAGAGCACCTGGCGAAAAATTTGGAAAGTTGAATGTGTTTGTTTGTTTGGAGGTAAAAAACCAGAAGGTGACTAGTAGTAAATGCCATATTGCATCTGTAGTCCTGCCATTAGATCTTTATAGGAGAATTGTAACACCTGATCGCACTGAAGAAAATGAAACTCTCATGTTTCATAGCACCATTTCTGTGCTCTGTGCCTGTGTCATCCGTGGCGTTCTCAAATACAGCATTTAACAGTTACAAAGAACATGGGGCAATTACCAGTGCTGTGTGCGTCCCTAACACTGGAGCATGTCGTGTGGCTGGTTCCAGGGAGTCCTAAGGGTTAAATGCAGTTAAGCCTTTCCCCAGCTTTCTGAGAACCTGGTGGTGGCTTTCTTTCAGTTGCTTTGTAATAGGAGGAACAATACCTGAATTCAGCCTTGGGTTGCTTTGGAGAGGGGGAAGGATTCATGTTATAGTGTCAGAGGCAGCAGTTGCACTTTGGCAGTACCAGCAAGTGCTTCACCCTATGGCAGAAAAAAGTGGAATGTTAACATGGCAAGTCTCAGATAAACCATATGTATGTAGGGTTTTGCTGGTTTTTGATCCATTTGTCTCTGCTTGTGGTTTTCTTTTTAGTTAAATTAATCATGCTGTTTTGAATAGGCTGCATTCTGCCATTGGGAACTGTGACTCGGGCTGTGGCTGGTGATGAGCCAGCCTAAAAACAGGGAGACACATTTTTTTGTGGATTGCACTCAGGCAGAAGTGCGAGTCTTGTCACTTGAAGAAAATAAGCATTTAGAGGCTAAAAGCTAAGCCCTGAAGCTAGATAACGATGATGACTATTCTTTGAAAAATCTTACAGTGAGGTGTCATTTCATTAGTCAACTGAATGGAAATTACATTTCTGAATTAATAACTAAGAGTTTATTTGTGAAGCAGACAATCTTGCATACATCAATAACTACTGACTGTATTTCATCCTTGATTTCTTCCACAAGCTACTACAAGACCACCAGGAAGGTTTCGTCAGAGGAGGCTGCATGGGAATCTCATGCTTATTTCAGTTTTCTAGAGATTCTTCTTTCTTTTAAAGAAGGATTTGGTTTATATCTTAAAACAAACAAACAAACCCCCCCAAAACAAACAAAAAACCGCACCACAAAACAGACTTGAAATAAACATAAACATGTCAGTGTTTAGTTACTGAGTTGACACACCTACCTCCACATCCAAACATTGTTTTGTCCGGAGCACGGAAGTACTGCATACGTTGTTGAGGATAACTCTGATAAGGCTGCCCTACCCAAGTACTTAATATGTTTGAATGCGATGATCTTTAGCATGTACCTTATATTAACAGTATCTGCTTTTCAGAGTGCTACTTCATTTCTTGAGTATCTTCTAGCTCAGCTTCCTGAGGAAACAGACCCAATTGTGTATCTGTCAGTTCTTTCATCCTGTTTATATCCTTCACGCCTTTTTTTTTTAGCTTATCTAGTTCTGGCTGAAATTGATGGAAAAGCACACGTTTCAAAGATATTCAGTCTTACAAATGTAATGAAAATTGGTGTCCACGTTCATACTCTCTGTTCAGGAGACTCTTTAGCATGTGCACAGGTTGGTTTTTTTGTTTGACCTGGTGCTGGCTATTTAGCAAGGACCTAACCAAGACCCAGGCACAGGGTGTGGAGCATCTTCTGCTGAGTAGTAGGGGAGCAGGAGGAGCAAAAGGTGTGTGGAGTGTAAAGGGATGTAACAAGCAACTGGAAGGACTTGCGGCTCTACTCAACACTGGTGAGTACCACAGCTGGAATATTGTGTCCAGTTCTGGGCTCCCCAGTACAAGAGAGACATGGACATACTGGAGAGGGTCTGCTGAAAGGCCAGAAAGGTGATGAAAGGACTGGAGCATCTCTCCTATGAGGAAAGGCTGGGAGAGATGGCACTGTTCAAGCTGGAGAGGAGAAGGCTCGGGGGATCTTATCAATGTTTATAAATACCTGAAGGAGGTATGCAACAAGGACAGAGCCAGGCTCTGTTTAGTGGTGCCCAGTGACAGGACCAGAGACAATGGGCACAAACTGAAACACAGGAGGTTCCCTCTGAACATCGGGAAACACTTTGTTACTGTGAGGGTAACTGAGCACTGGAACAGGTTGCCCAAAGTGGTGATGGAGTCTCCATCCTTGGAGATATTCAGAAGCCATCTGGACATGGTCCTGGGCAGCGTGCTCTAGATGGCCCTGCTTGAGCAGGGGATTTGGACCAGGAGACCTCCAGAGGTCCCTGCCAACCTCAACCATTCTCTGATTCTGAGTTGTGAGGGGGATAGAAGTAGCTGAGGTTGTAAGAGACATGGGCAGAGGGGTGTTTGAGATTTTTGCGTTGGGAAAGGTTTATGGATAAAAGTCTTCCTCACAAAGCAATTTCTTATTTAAGTCTATTTAAATACTAAACATTTTATCACTTATGTTTAATCGTGTTAAGCATTTTTAATATATTGAAGTTCTTCTGTTCTTCTATTTACAGCTTTTGTATAAAGCAAAACAAAGGCTTTGTGGGGAGCTTTGGGCCAGAGAGGCTACTATTTCAGATATTGTCCCAATTGATGATGTGTAATTTTGAACATGCAATGCCTTTATAAACTTGTCTTAAGTCAGATTATAAGGCTTTCAGAACATCCCACTGCAGAAAAATGTTGCTTTGTAGTTATATAGCAATGTTTTTACTTCTAGTGGCATTAGGTTTTTAACAGTTAAGTAACACTGTTTAACTGTTTTTAACAGTTAAAGTAACAGTTTTATCATCCATTTCAGGCAAAAAGCGTGATTATTGTTCCTCCCTTTGAGGACACGGTACTTGAATGGTCATGATTGATTTGAAATATAACAAGGTTTAAATACAACTTTTCAACTAGCATACGGGCTAAGCCTTCCTGCGAGCAACTAGCCAAGCTATGCATACACAGGAAAAATAAACTGCAGCACAATGGCTTTTGTTGGGTGAATTTGTCCTTATCGTTTAGTTGCTTGTTAAGTACTTTATATGCGCAGCTGATTCCCAAATGGTCACTTACTTTCTCTTCCTTAAAAAAAAAAAAGTCTCCACTGCCTCTTTGTGAATTATACTTGAACTGGAAAAAAAAAAGTGTCCATACAAAAAGTACTGTCAAGTGCAAAACCTAAATTATGGTAAAATGAGACGTTATTTTTATCTCTCCTACAGTTACAACACTCTTGGGATTTAACTGTTCAACTGCTGTATGGGAAACATACCTCTCCAGTGGTTTTGTTTTTATGTTTCTTAAGATGGAAAGCAGCTAGCTGATATTTACGAAGTGAAGTCCTGGTATTGGTTGTTGAGGACTTTGAGGGAAGAGAGAAGGCAGCTAAGAGCAGGATTTTTTTATTTGGAATTGTAAGTTTTACCAGTTCAACTACTGGAATTATAGTTTCATTTTCTGTAAGAGCTTCATAGGGAGGTATTAAATATATTTAGTAGTATATATGTGTGTGTATTTACGAAGGACATGCCATTACAGTCTATATTTCAGAAAGAATTCTGTATCAAGGTAAGTTGTATTTGGATGGTTTGGAGAGTTCTAGCTCCATGAAGACAGCTTGCTGAATTAAGATTTTGTACAGCCTGTATTGTATGTGTGCATGAATGTGTGTATGTGTAAATTGTTCCTAGTAACTGAAGAAATTTTCCAAGAAATTGCCAAAATTAGCTGCATTCTTTGTTGCTGAGGTTGGGTCAGAGTAGTTTTGTTTCTACTCTTTAAGCTGTTTAGGATTGTAAATAAACCAAAAAAAAGTGAGGAAGGTCTGTGGCAGATGAGATCATCTTTTTAAATGGCACTTCCAAGTCACTTCTTTTAAGTGACTTTTTAAAAACATGAATTATATGTATCCCAGACACATTTGATATCCTCTAACTGTGAACACAAGATTAAAGTCATTCTTTAACATTTTATATCAGACAGGCAGATCCACTGCAAATGAAGTAAAAAGATCAAAACTGGAGGTAAAATAAGAATAATTTATCCAACTAATATGTACATGTGATTAGTTTTATCTCATAGACGGCAGGATAATACTGTTATTTTTGGTAAAATAGAGTTTTGTGGAAATCATTGCCTGCTTTGCTAGGAATGTGATTTTTTTTGATAGTCACATAAATATGTTTGCTGATATCTGTAAGTGTCTACATGCTATTTTATTTCTCTTTGAGAAAACTGAGTTTTGTATAATACATATTCACTACTTGAAAAACCTCCCCCACTGCTTCCAAAATGTCAAAGCCGAGCACAGGGATTTAGCCGTACAACTTCTATTGAGATTAATTGGATTTGTATGGCTAAATCCGTGCAGTTCTTCTGAAAATATTACAGTCCCTTGTATATAAAATATAACAATATGTTCACAAACATAATATCACAAAGAATATTTGGACAGAACAGTAAAATTAGGGTTAATTTATGTTTGGAGAGGAATAACTTCTGGTTTACTGTAAATGTAAGGGTTCCTGTTTAAGTATACTGGGTGAATACTAAGCATGTGCTGTGCTTGCCTTAGGGCTTCATTTTTTTTAAATGCGTGAAGCATTTACATAGGAGTCTTCTGTACTTAACTCTGGAGGGGGAAGAGCATTTCTGATTCATTAATCCCTTTTTCTTTTTGTAAGTAACTGGGTCCTTCACATCATGCACTCAAGAGGTATAAAATATACAAAGAAGTGGGAGGGACAAGCAAAGTGATGCCTGGCTTGCTATAAGGTATAAATTCAAAATCTATTTCTCTTTGCAAGAAGAAAAATAGCAAGGGGAAAAAGGGCAGCACTAAATTTATTGCATGTGCTTGCATGATATGCAGGTTTGGGATAATTATTTTCTCTCTTGTTCAGTAAAGTGAGTTGTTACCATGGTAGCATTCATATTGCACAATTTCTCTGTTATAAAATAAATTGAGAACAGTTTTAGAAACAGAAAAGTCTTTGTATGAATGTTTGTTCTGGGGGGGGGTTGTTTGTTTTGTTTTCTTTTGGTTTTTTTAGTGCAAAATTGTGTCTTAGAAATGCAATTCTTGAGGTTAGGGTCTTAAAATTATTCTTGAGATGACAAAGTCTTGGTACGCTTTCCAGATAAAATCAGTCAAGTTTTAACGATATGTAGTGCTTCTGCAGGACAAGATGTGCAAGGACAGAGATAGCTTTGGGAGTTTAGTTTTGAACTCTGGTTAAGTTGGAGGAGATCTGCATTGCTACTTTCCAGAATGTTATTTCTGGTAGTAAAATCGAATACAGCTATTAAGAGGGTGCAGGCTGCCAGGCACCTCAGAGCGACGGTCTGGATGTCCTGATCCAGTAACTAACTCCAGTTAACACCTTGCCTGTTCTGTTTTTAATATGTTGTCTTGGACAAGATATGTTGAGAACTTCTTGAAAAGCAGGTCTGAGTCTTCAGTGGCAGAGAGGGAAAGGCCCCCAGGGTAAGTGTTTTCAACCAGAGCATACCCTAGACAACATTTTGGTCTCTGCTGCTTGAGCTTCTCTTACTGACTTCCTGATCAGCTGATTCTTTGTTTCCATTTTTTTTAACATTTGTCAGCTGCAATACCAATTCTGCTGTGGACATGTTAAAATATACTTGAGCAATACTTTTGTTGTTGCCTGCTGAAGAGATTCCAGAAGATAGCCATGGGAGTTCCTTATCCATTATGTAAAGCTTATGTGAAAGGCCTCCAAGGAGGTGGAAAAGTGTTCAAGATATAGTACAGTTGATTGGAATGACAAATAGCTTTTCATCAGACCCTAGTAGTGCCTTTGCCAAATCATAACTGCTTCCCCCCTGTTTCTTCAGTTTTGTTTTTCTCCTGTGTTTTCTCACTAAAGTAGGCATAGCCATATTAGTAGGAGGGTGACTATCTTTCATCCATGAGATCGAAAGACTTTGATTGCTTGATTCTTTCCTGCTTTTTTGCACCTTTCCATTGATCTCTTGTATGGATTTTTCAGAGTTTGGTGATCATTATAGTACTTTGGGGGGGATTAAGACTTTCTATGGTGATGTAATTTTAATATTAAAAATGATATTTATAATTACTGAATATTACAGAAAAATCTTGACACAACCATTATTCAAAAAACAGTGATACATCACAACCATCAACTGCAAAAATAAATATGTTAATTAGTAATGGAAACCTGGGAAATTAGTTTCTTGATTACATTGTATTCTACTGAAACTCAAATAGAACACCTTGTGTAGGTTCTTTTATGCTTTTAATCCATTCCTGAATTACATGGAAATTGTCTTATGCAGCACATTACTATTTTAGACTCTGTTGCTCCGTAATTGATTTGTGGTGATGTAGGAGCCATATATAGTCAATGTTTACCAGCTACACAAATTTTAACTCAGTGTATATAGCAAGATGTTTTTAGGAGGGGTTTATGGAGGGGTTGTGTCTTTGAAAGTTTCTGTCCATCTAAATGGTATTATTCTTGAATGCCATAAAGGCAGGAGAAATACTAATTGGCTGCGTACCATTCCTAAGCAGTGCTTCCCTTTTGCAGGTATTTAAATGGAACACATACATAGTTACTGCTCCAAGGAGCAAAACAATCCCCCCCGGATTTCTTGAGATGTACTAGCATTTGATACAAAATTTCTCTCTTCCCTCATTCCAACCTGACCATTCCTTTCCTGCATATCACTTGTCTACAAATACAGTGCAGTTACATTAATTGATGAGCATCATTGATGGGTGTGCCAGCACACTGGTTCACTAGTTCATTGGTTGCCTTGGTTGGCTGCTAACATTTTTACCCAACACGTGTGCTTGCCAAACATGTGAGTGTCAGAAAATGTTTTTTTCCAGGTTAGAAAAGTGAAGTGATACATGGTATAACTAGCAGAATTTCACAGTTGCGCTAAAGGGTGATGCAAACTGCATAAAAAAGTGTTGTGTTTGAAGAACAGAGTTTTTTCCTTTCCAATTAATTGCTGACAGATGATGTTTCATGCTCTTTATCTGATAAAACCAAGTATAACTGAATAAAAGATGGAAAACTGGTAGTTATGGCGGCTTTGCAGGATCATCTATACAAGACATATGAAGATATTTATAGATCTTTTTTGCACTTTAATCTAACATCTTTAATGGGTTATTGAACCTAAATTTTTAATATTTCATGGCTTATCAATTCATGGATGACTGAAAGCTTTACTTTCCGTAGAAAGACTAACAAAAATGAATGTTACAAATTTATAGCCTCTACTGTAGCGTACATAAACTTATAGGTTTTTTTTATGTAAACAAAATTTCTCACTGTAGGTTACAACTATCAGCTTTGTGCTGTTACAGTAGGGTTTGTTTCATTGGTTTTCAAGCAACTAGAGGGGTCGATTGACTTCCTGAGTCACAGTCCTCATCCTGGTCTCTCTCTTGCTCCTGGCAGGACCAAAATGCCATAGATTTACTGATTCAGAGCAGAATATTCTCCTTGAGGGCAAGTATTTGGTTTCCTGGCATGCTCAGGGAGGGGAGATTACAGATCTGTCCATTTCCGACTGCTGAGAAGAGCAACTTTGCAGAGTGCTCTCTTCCCTTGTGCAGCGTGGTGACAGTTGGCTAACCTGGAACCGGAACTTGCATTCATCCTTGGTGTTTTGTCTGTTCTGCTTAAGGGTACCTGTGCACAAAGGCACAGGAGTATGTTAAGCTCAAATGTCCTGATTTTGTTAGGGAAGATTTTGAACAGAAGTGTAACTGTTCTTCTCAGTTGCTGTTGTGTAAGAGCTTTGTTTGTAACTGTTAGTTTGTCCAGGATCCAACATAATGTATCAAATCAAATTCTAAGTACTGTCTTAAATGAAAGTAAATCAGATTTTTTTTTTTATTTCCTATGTTTGGTGGCATAAAACCTAGTGTGACTCAATGCTGTGTATGCAGCTCTTGCTGAGGGCTAGGCAGTATTGTTGTTTTTAATTTCTTGGTGTTTATGTGCAGCCTCAAAATAAATCTCTCCTCCAATGTGTTGATTAGGTGCATTAATGTCACAATTCAACAATCTTTTTGGCTCCAGTTTGGCAATACAAGTACAACATGAAATGTCATATTTCAACAGGTCAGATCTGTATGTGTGAACAATTTTATACCTAATTACTGAAGTCCCTAAAATGAAGATTACTAGGAACCAGTTGTGTGTGTTGGGAAATTACTCTTGCTTACAATTTTATTATACTCTTTCCTAAGCATCCTTTGCCGGTCCTTTCAAAAGACAGCATATTGGGCCAGGAGGGATATTTGTGTTCTACCAGCACGATGTACTTATGTACTTTAGGGATTGATACAAGTTGTTTCTATTTTTATTTTTGTTACTATTTATTCCTATTGTGGAACCACTAAAATGTGCAGAGTTTTATGTAGTCACAGTGAATACGGTGTTGATTGCAGTCTTCTGCAGTGCTTCTCATGAGTAGTTGGGATGCAGAGCGGTACTGTGGAGAGACTGTAAAGATTTGGTATAGTAATCTCAAGATACAAAATAAATGTATCTTTAAATTGTCATTTTTCAGAGCAGACTCCCACTTCAGACTACAGTGTGTTTTATCGTTTGTCTAGCCTTGTGGTTAAAATGTCTGATTTTTGTATTTCAGAGATATTTGGGTCAGATCTTCCTGGAGTAGTTGTTTTAATTAAAAATTCTTAATATCTTGTTTCTTTTTACAAGATTTGGATCAATAGTCTTTTAACATTTAATTATCATAATCATCCAAAAATAAACTGCAGTTAAGACATGTCGAAAATCTTTTTCTTTCTTAAGAAAGAGGTAGTTTATTCTAAGAAGATACTCCCAAACATCTGATTATAAGAAGTCTCCTTTAATTTCATGATTTCTGCTCATGGCATATACAGAGAACTGATTTTTGTCCTCAGGGCAGGTTAGAAATCCTAATTGCTTTAATTATTTTTTAATAGAAAATTATATTTGCAAACAAAACTCCTTCATATAGCAGTAGAAGGCTAGTAACTCTGTGTACACAGTTCTATGTTTTACTGAGATAGCATTAAAAGTTTAGGGGCCTTCTGTAAGTGTATCAAGTCCTATCAGTATCACAGACACTTGGTAGTATTTTTAAGGTTAGTTTTTTCTGTTTTTGATAGAACTTGTCTTGCAACAGAAGTGCTGCCATTGTGGGATGGAAGTGTTAGAAATGAAGGACAAAAAAAAACAGGTGAAAATTTTCTAGATTTGGGGATTTAAGGTTATATGCTTGTTCAGTTGCACAAAGGTTTGCTTCTGGAAAACAATCTTTTTGTTGCCTTCCTCATCATCTTAAAAAAAAAAGAGCTTGGAACCTGAGACCTCTGATGCAGAAATTAATCAGGGGGTGGCAGAAGGCTACTTCTGTTGGTTAGCTATTGCCTGTGCCTTGAAAAATAGCCAGCCTTTGTCTGGTGTTCACTTTATGAAGCTACCTGACTTAAGTAAACAAATTGACTGTAAACATCATTCCCCAAGTGTTTCTTTGACCATCTGTTACCATCTTCAGTTGCTCTGATTTTAAAGTATAAAATAGAAAGGTGAGTACTTTTGAATTATCTGTCTATAACTTGTATCTGTAGTCCTCCTACTTAGGAGAGCCTTTCCCAGGTTGTTATGGAGTAACTTAGATGCATGCACCTTCAACAGATTGCAATTTACATTCAAGCCTTGTTTTTGTGTGTTTTGGAGGATAAAAATGAACTCAGTTCCAGGGGTCTTCACAAATTTCTGAAAAGATTTCCAAATATATCCTCAGGTACAGAAAATAATTTGATCCTTTCAGAAAATACCATGTTAAGTAAATTTCTAGCATGCCTTTCAGAGCATTATGAAGTACTTTAATTGATCCTTAGTGTGAGGGAACTGACTCAGAAATACTGATTTATCCAGGCATCATTCTGTGGAGTGTTTTATACTTCTTTTTAAATTGATGAGCAGAGTGAGGCAAAGATTGTTGTGAATTGCCTTTTATTTTCCCTTTTTTCCTTAGGTAAATTGATTAATGCTAAAGTAAATGTGCTAAGAGAAAAAAGGGGCTTTTTCCTTATTTCTATATTGAATAAAAATAATGAAGAGAAAGCAAATTCATTAATGCTTTGAAAGATTCCTTTAATAATAGTCCCAAAATGAATAAATTATTGAACTGCTTTTAAAAAGTGATGTTACTATAACAGCGAGTGGGCAGGGCTAATCTGCAAATGCTTTTGAGATACTGAGTAGTTTTCCAGAAGATGGTGGGGGAAGCCAGATTTTCATCGTCTTTCTTTTTTTTTTTCTCCTTTTTTTTTTTTTCCTTTTAAGACTGTAGAGTATGGAGAGAATACAGTAATACAGTAACCAAGAGAAGGGTAAAGGGGAAACACAAAGTGATAGGATGTGAAAGATGCAGATGATACACTTTACCTTTGGTGAATGCATTATAACAGCTGCATTAAGTTGGACCAAAAGTGGGCTTTATAAGACAATAAAACTATCTGACTACTTCTGATTAATATCAGACATGCAGGAAAAATATAAGACCGGCAAGCGGAGGATGAGTTTATTCTGGTATACGTTACAGCTTCTTATTTCCTGTGGCTTAAATGCTTGCCACGGAGTTGATGTTCTTTGCATTTAGCAGCCTGTGGTTGTATTTCCTTCCATGAATGTGTCCAGTTGCTTTCTTAACTCCATAAAACCCTCTACCACTGCACTGAATTTTCAGTGGCAAAGTGTGTCTCAGATTAACTACAAATTTGGATGAAGAAATACCTCCTTCTGGGTTTCTTGTTTACTTTTTTAAATTACTTTTTTAGTTTCCTGGATTTTGTTTCAGTGTCCCCATTTTAAAAACTTGTGGTTTTTTTTTTTTTTTGGAAGGCACTGGGTTTTGGAAGAGAAGATGTGAGGACTAAAGATAATGAGAAAGTACAGAGGAGAGATGAAAGGATGCTGTGCTGATGAGTCAAGATTTGCAGCTAGTCAGAGTCGCTGAACAAAAAAACCCTAGAAGACAGACTGCTAATTGAAGAGAGCAGATTCTAAAATATGAATATGAATTCTAGGGCAAGGTGAGGAAGTCCGTCCTTCCTCGAAGGAAGAAAATGCATTTGCTTCACTTGAGATGGAAGAGAAAAGCCACAAGGAAGCCAACTGCAGGAGAACATGCTAGAAATAAGGCAGCTTCTAGTATGCAGCAAGGTGTACTGTGGTCTGAAAGACAGGAGAGGGTGGGATGGTGCAGAAAGGGAGGAGGGGAAAAGGAAAAAGGCAAGAGATTCATGCATATGCCTTGAATAAGTTATGAAATTGGCAACACGTTTTGTCAAATATTATTTAATGTAAATGGGACACAAAAAATAAGACTGAACGGTATAAGACAGAAGTGGTGAACACTGATTATATAGTGGGGAAAGTATATGGTATGAGAATTCTTAGGACCTGTATAGTAGAAACTGAAAAGAGTTTTGCAGTGTAAAATTCAAGGTTGTATGCCTTGGGCTTAGTAAACTTTTCTGCTATGAAGATATGCAAGAAATATCTTGAAGATGGTGAGTATGATACAAACTGAGTGGGTTTAACAGCATGAAATTCAAGGTCATATACTTGAGGGTAAATAAACATTTGTTCTAAAAACAGACGGATCATCTTTTAGAAACTGAAGGAAGAAAAGGAAGTTTTGGCTGTCCTAATAAATGAATGAGCCACCAATATGATGAAGCTTTGAAAAAGCCAAAAGGGTCACTTGTTTAAATCTGTAAATCACATAGATTTGCCAGGAGTGAAGTGAAGTCGGAGGCAGTGAAGACAGTGATGCAGAGTAACAAATACGAAAAGATTTCATTAAAATATCAATAGGTCTTGAATAAAATTACTTATGAAACTGAAGCAAGTTTTTCTATCTGTGTATCAGTAAGATTCTGGAAGAGTCTTCTATGGGAGTCACTGTTGGAGGGAAAAAACTTCTTGTTTTTATGATAAAATCTAGTGCATTCATGAAAAAGATGGTATGATGTGATGGCTTCAGTGACTCGGACTGACCTCAATCCAGTACATTCTTTATTGTACTCAAGACTGAAAGTAGGCACGTTGCATGATAATTCTTAGGGGAAAATGGAATACAAATCCCTTTCCCTGCCAGGCTGTCAAGAGTGCTTCCTAGTAACAGCTAAACATCCCTAACATCGTGATAGAAAAAACATTTTTAAATCCTTAAATGGGTATAAAAATAAAAGAAGAAAAGATCTGTTAGCCTAAGCAACATTGGTTTTTAAAGGATAAATGGTTACAAAAGTAGCTGGTTGATTTCCTTCCCCACACACCCCCCTGCCCTGTAGTAATTAAACATTTAGTGAATATAATACTGTCACATCTGGAATTTGTCAACACATTTATGTCTTGAAGGGTTGTTCAAGTTAGTAATTAGTGTTAAATTATGTTTGACCCAATCTGATGAAGTCTCCTGGTAAAGTGTAGTCAACCCGTTGATGAGATACGCAGAAATTTCTT
The DNA here is from genome assembly GCA_031468815.1 of Morus bassanus. Lineage (NCBI taxonomy): Eukaryota > Metazoa > Chordata > Aves > Suliformes > Sulidae > Morus > Morus bassanus. Next base: position 70,747,993 of record CM062571.1, read on the forward strand.
AAAAATTGGGAGGTGTGGTGTATACTACTACAGATAAAGAAATAACACACAAGGTCTTGGAGAGTCAACACAAAATAATGAAGTAATATTCATGTGAGAGAAATGCAAAAAATGACTAATACAGGACAAAGAAAGACACCAAACGCAAACATCCATAGAAGAAAAAGGCTTGCAAACCAGACTGGGTCACTATGTTTGCTGTGCACTGCAGCATCCTATACGGCCACCTGTGTGCGTGTTACCGAAGTGAGGGGGATAGAGTGCCACCTGTGGAGCACCACTGAAGCTGTGGCTGGGATACTGCTTTCTGCTGGTGGCTCTGTTAATGTCAAAAACATTTTGACTGCATTCAGAAGATAGTTTAAAAAAGAGTTGGATTGATTTAAGCTGAGAAAAAGGTAAAATATGTAGCTGAAGCATATAGTAATGAATGCTTTAACTGCCCACTGGAAGGCTGTTAGCAATTTGGAGGGGTGTAGAATAAGACAGGAATGGTGTGATATAATTAGTAATATTGGAGTGCTACTAGCAGATGGTAAATTTGACCAAATACTAAAAGAAAAAAGTTTCAGAAGGGGAGGCGCTGAAATGATTTCCATGGTAAGCATTTAAGATCTGATAAAATGGTAGGTCACATCACCTAGTGCAGTCTCTTCTGTTGTATTTTTTTCATGCATTAAAAGCCTTGCACAAAACATAATTCAGAATCAAAACCTGATTGTTAAAATCTAAGCGTTCAGAAAAGTGTTGATTTATTTTTAATAATTTTTATAAAAACAGTTTTGATCATTTGCTGGCTTAAATGTATATAATTGTAATGTTCTATTGTTATCTTTCTGTATGAGCTTTTCTAAGAAGTCTGACATACTGAGCATACTCTAGCTATAATTTTGATTGAAATCGTTTTGAGCAGGTTTTTTTTACGCTCACATAATTTGCACGAGGGTCATTGAATTTAACTCCAGGAGACTATTGTGGCAGTCATTTTGACTGAAATGTGTTTTCTGAATGGCATCTGTTTTTCAAACTGTCTTGTTGCATAGCAGTAGTTTTAGCATGTGCATGAACGTAACTCCTGGCAGCGGTGGGTTTCAAACAAGTGCAGTGAGCTGCATGTTTGCTTTGAGAGCCGTGTGATGGTGGTGCTGCAAAGCACTAGGGTGCATATAAATTTTAATATGACTGTGAGAGAATATAGTACTGTCATCTGATGGTACTGAAATAATGAAAGTTCTTAATTTCTTGATAGGTTTGAGGTTCAGAATCGTAAAACAGATTAAAGCTGTGATGGAAAGTAAGCCAGAATGAAGAGTACAATTAACATTGCATCTTGGGCAAGATAATTGAAGGTTATAGACTGTGGAGATGAAAAATACCTCGCAGATCATCTAGTATGTCTCTGCCAGTTTGAGGTTGTTCCTGCTAGTGTCTTTCATTAGTATTTTGTCTAGTCCAGTTTAAAATGTACCACTCAGATTTCAGTCACATCTCTAAAGAAACAACTTTTTTCCCCTCCCACGAGTAGTCAGCATCACTTTCTCTGTTTAGTTTTATCCTGTGGATTTGAAATATGCCACACACTTTGTCCCTACACTTACTTCCCTGTGATCATCAATCACTACTTACCCGAACAAACCATGTGTTTCTCTATATCTCGGGTCCTAATTCTGCTCATGTTTTGCTTCTCCATGAATGTTTTCTGGCTTCTCATGGGATGTTTTCTGGCTTCTCGTCCTCGGGAAGAGCCTGGCCTTTCTCAGCAGACAGCCCTCACTTCTGGAATCCTTCTTGCTTCCACACAGCCATGTGCTGACAAAGCCAGTCTTTGTGTCTGCTTGAGGAATGATGCAAGGCCCATCTGTTAGCTCAGGCTGATAGGAAGAAAGCAGCCTTTAAGGATGGCTTGTGGGTTGCTTTATTTTTTCCAGAGGTTTCAATGTCCATATTTGACCAGTGAATCTCCAGAAGCAATCTGAGTGGTCATTTCTTCCTGGCAGCAACTCTCTGCCATGCTTTTATGATTATTCTCACCTTGCATCCAAGCTTTCAGCAGCATGTTTCTCACACAAATATATTTCAAAGAAGGCTCAATCATGGCTTTAAACATACCAGTGACACCTGTTCCTTCACATCTTTCAGATCAGTGATGTTTCTTCAGATTTTCTTGTTATTCCTGTAGAAAACTCCATTTATTTATTAACTTTTGCTGGTATTAAATCATTACCAGATCTAATTTTAATTTTATTAATAGCTTTAGAATATTTTTTCCCACTGAAATTTCTTTTGTTCAAAAGATTCTCAAAAAATACTCTTTCGTGTGTCACCCACACAGTTTTTCTGGCTTGTTTCTAGTCTGTTCTTGCCAGATGTTTTTTCCCAAGCTTTTGTGATAATGAAATGGAGCCACTGTACCCATGGTATTTAAAAAACAAACAAACAAACAAACAAACAAACAAAAAAAAAACAACCAAAAAAAACCAACAACAAAACCAAAAACGAAGAAGTGCAGTTAGTTTGACATTACATTCATAGTTTTCCCAACTGTTCCAAATTTTTGATGTATCTTCATTTAAGAACAGATTGTCTCCACAGTTTTACACCTGCACTTTTGAAGTAGTAATGTTTTTTCAGTGCTTAAGCTGTAAGTGGCACTTAGACCTTAAGAGTTAACAGAACATGAAAATTGGTGATTTTAAAATTTTTGCTACAAATACACTGTCTTAAACCCAGTTCATTCCACTGTTTCCTGCTTTTACCAGGTGAATGCCCTAAGTAGGCACAGAGAGAGAGACTGTTTATATGAATGCAATTTTATGCAAAATAGCTCAGTTCCAGAAGCAGTTAGAATGAAAGTTAGATCTGGTAATAATTTAATATCATACATAGGTTTTTATTCCTTCCTCCACTACCCCTAACCCACTTAGCTGTTAGATGTCCAGCCAAGAGGTGTTCAGACCTCTTGTGTCAGGAGGGAATTGAACCTTCTGTGTCCTAGAAGACTTCTTAACCATTTGATGAAGACAATCATCTTATTTTTACTAATCAGGTCTAGAAAGATAGGTTGAGTGCAGAATATTTGGGGAACTTAATAATTCCACATCTACCACAACTGACTCTTTTCTTCTGACAAAGCAATTTATTGCAAAAAATACATGTATTGCCCAATTCTGTGGCTGACTCATTAGCAGGAGAATCCTGCTATATTGTATAAAGCAGAAGAAATGAAGAAGTCATTGCTTTGGGGTGACAGAACTCTCGCTGTTTTCGATTCTCCCTGAACCCATTGAAAAAGCTGTGCAAACAGAGCTTCAGGCTGCTGCCCCCTCAGCATGCAGGGTTTTGGATTTGTCCTTCAGAGATCTCTGCCGTTCTCTGTGTCCTAACTAGGCATCTGTAAATAGGTTCTGAATTCTGCTCCAAAGACTCACAAGTTAGGTATTTTAGCTTCTAATATTTGGCTGTCTTTAGGGGAGCTGGTTCCTGTTTACTCCCCTTAGATATACGTTCTTTCTCTTTGTCTCTGCAGAGTTTCTTTGGATATAAGACTGTTTCTTACATGCATGAATTGAAAATGTCAGTTCTTTCTACTTCTGTCTTTTTAAGCAATCTCACAATCAGGACTCACTGTTTCAGCCCTCACTTCCCTGTGATGACATTTTTATTAAGCTAAATAAATACAGGATTTGTGAAAGAAATGAGTAAAAGGTGGCAGTTTGCTAACTACGTTTGTGTTACAATGATGATCAATAGCTTAATTTGTCTTATTGTATATTGAGTCTTTAGAGTCTTGAGTCACAAACAATGAAAGTTAGTATCTAGTCTGATCCTATTTCAGATTTATTGAGTCAGCCTTTAGTAAGGAATTTTACATTGCCGACCTTGTGTTACACACATAGAATTTGATGCTAGTTGGAGAACAAAATGATTACAATTTGTTGTTTAAGTATTGCTGGAGCATTTGTAATGCAGCAGCAAAGTCACTTATACATCCCACATAAAACTGAGATGGGTCCGACTCCAGACTATCTAGGCTTTTGCTGTGTTCATTGGGAGCTTTTAGGAGCCTCCTGCCACTCCTTCATTGGTGATTTCTGAATGTGAGGCCAGCTGCAAGTATGTATTGCAGAAGTGATTTGCCAGTAGCGGTGCACTGGGGTGTAAAATAGCAATACAGCAGATTACTCCATAATGCTTCTTCACTGACTGAATAAGGACTTTGTTGAATGAAGAATGTAGAAAAGTGTGTTCTTAAACTCCTGAGTACTTCAAGAAAATAAAAACACATAACAAGCTTGAGGTTGATCCCAATTCAGTGATATGTTCGAAGTGATTCATGAACTGGATTTTGAGCCATTTACCATATAGTGAGTTCAGTTTTCTTAAATGCTGTCAATGCTAACAATTTGTGAATCGCGTACTACTCTTTAATGTAATTTATAGACCTGAATTAACTAAATGGAATTTGTCTTTGCGAATATGGGTAGGCCAGTATTCCTTAACCAAGCTCCAAAGACTTTGCAGAACGATGGCATCCAAACTATTCTTGTCTAATGCCATATAAAGGAAAGTTAAGCAGAGGCTGTTAGAAAAATTGCCTCATTCTTGGTGACCGTAATTTTTTCTATTCTCCACAGGTAGGTGTCAATTTTTTATACTATGTCCACTTAAGGGAAAACTTTAATAATTATTCCTACCTCCTGCAAGCACTGTCACAAATTTGAAGACCAAGTTCACTTTCAGCGAAAGAGTGGGGTTATTACTGAGATAGGATTATTTTTTTTTTAATATTGATACTGGTGGGAACTTGCTGCTGCTTTTTATAGAAATGTGCTTACTTGAAGGTTTGAACTGACACTGTCTTTCCTGATATATTTATTCTTCAGAAATTCCTTACTATGCTGTTATCATTACACAGAGGTAGGTCATGGTTGACTGGCTTTTTTGAAAAGTAGAGATGTGGTCAGATACAAGTCCTTGATAGAATGTAACCTTGTTGCCTTGAATTGTCAGTGGCATCTATAGCAAAGTTCAGGGAAAACTTCCCTTGTTTTCTGCTTTTACCTCTTGTCCTGCTTGTCATGGCTTAACTCCAGCCAGCAACTAAGCCTCACACAGCTTCTCGCTCGCTCCCCCCTGGTGGGATAGAGTGGGGAGAATTGGAAGAGTAAAAGCGAGAAAACCCAAGGGTTGAGATAAAGGCAGTTTAATAGGTAAAGCAAAAGCCGCAAGTGCAGGCAAATCAAAACAAGGAATTCATTCACTCCTTCCCATCGGCAGGCGGGTGTTCAGCCAGCTCCAGGAAAGCAGGGCTTCATCAAGCGTAGTGGTTACTTGGGAAGACAAACGCCATCAGTCCGAACGTCCCCCCCTTCCTTCTTCCCCCAGCTTTATGTGCTGAGCATGACATCATATGGTGTGGGAAATCCCTTTGGTCATTTGGGGTCAGCTGTCCCAGCTGTGCCCCCTCCCAACTCCTTGTGCACCCCCAGCCCACTCGCTGGTGGGGTGGGGTGAGAAGCAGAAAAGGCCTTGACCCTGTGCAAGCACTGCTTAGCAGTAACGAAAACATCCCTGTGTTATCAACACTGTTTCCAGCACAAACCCAAAATACAGCCCCACACTAGCTACTACAAAGAAAATTAACTCTATCCCAGCCAAAACCAGCACACCTCTTTCTTTCCCCTGGGAGAAGGTAGGAAGACAGTGGAATCACCATAGCGCTTTTTCCTAACTGAGTTAGAACAGACTGATTGCACTAGATGGTGACATCCCACAACTGCACTTTAGTGATACCGCAGTCATCATTTTGAAGAACAAAGATAGTGAAAAATATGGTGGTATATTGCTGTTTTGGTAAAATAATGGCTCTGTCAAGACACCATATGTGCTTGTAGGCAAATTTCTCTCCTTTCAGGCCCTGCTCTCTCTAAGCACACAATCTTCCAGCCTTTCCTTTCCACCCTTCAAAATCTTTTTTATCTGGAGTAGAGCAATACATCAGTCTGTTCAAAATGTGGTATGAGCTGGCACAGGAACATCAAACTTTTAGTGTCAAAGTTCAAGAGGAGGTCTTTGGATATAAAGGAAAGAGAATCAAAGTCTTTCGTGGTTGTCAGGCAGAGATTTGGAAAATGTTCAGCTCATGCCTATTATTGCTGTTCCCCGCATTGCCTTTCTCTCTCTGATCAGAACTCCAGAATAACTCTTGATATGAAGGATGAAGGGTTTAGCCTGTGTCTCTCACTGCCTGTGCTGAAAATGTAATGTTGAAAATGTATATACTTTCTTGGGTTTGCTAGCTCCAGAACTATGTGAAAATCCATGAGCAAGTATGAGTGACTTTCCAAAGAAATATGGGAATTATGACAAATAGAAAAAAAAAAAAAAAATTGGTCACTGCCATTCATGTTGGCAAAAATGACTAACATTACTAATGTCTCTTTTTCACAGATCACCTCTCTTGTGACTCTCCAGCTGTTATCTGTGGTTGACCATAATAACCAGCTTGATGGACCACGATATAAATGTATTGTATCTCTGGACTTCATCAGAGCTATTGCCCGGTGAGCCTGTTAAAGATCGTTTACTGTTGTATTTGCTGATTTGAAAGAGACTTCAAAACCGGTATTTGTCCAGTCATTCGCTCTTTGCAGACTAGAACAGAAATCTATGGATGTTTACAAAGGATGAGTGAATGAGTCTTATTTATGAGAAGTGTTGAACTTGAGATAAGTTTAGTCCAATTCTGTTGTGAAAAAAATTTTATTTTACAGTGGTAGTATGTGTTACAGTAACATGCTGTCTTTGTGCTTAATAAAGGTCAGGGACTTCATGTGAAAATACTGCTCTAAAATGTCAGTCCATTTCATTACCAAAAGGCACATTATGGTCTTTGAATCTGAAATTATATTTAGTTCTTAGTAGTGGTTGTTGTCCATATGATATAAAAACTAGGTAGATTATAAGAATTCTTCCACATAGTCTCTCTTGTGTGATCTGTAGTCGATATAAACTAATTCAATAAATGAATGTAGGTACTTCAACAGCTCTGTTCATTCAGAGCCTTCAGTTTTGGAGTCTGAGAACAGTTCCACATCCATCAGGAGGCATGATGATAAATTACAGACAGAAATGCATGCAATACTTAATCAAAAATCAAGCCTATGTCTCATTTTTATGAAATGCCAACAGCATTACCTCACACCTGTTGCTGCAGCCAGCTTATTAGCAGGTCTTGGATAAAGAATGTGTAGTCAGAACAGAGTCCAGAAATTACATGTAGCGAAAAGGAGGAGAACAGTTCTCAAGGCCAACTCTTCTCTGTAATGCAGGATGTGTACACCTGTTGTGTAGACCATATCCCTTAACCTCAGTGCACATGTTACTTTCCTGAGCTATTAAATGTCTTATATCCTTGTCAGTAAACCCCACAGACGCGCTAATTTCAATTTGCAGTTGGACAGGCCATAGAATGAAACTTCATGTGGTTCAGGCCTGGCTGGCCCGCACTGCCAGGATCTCCACACCTTCATTATGTCAGTTGGCTATTTCTAGCAATAAAGTCACCTGTGAATGATGCCCTGAAAAAACTCCCACTGGTACCAAGTACAGCGGACCATCTGCTCAGCAACATGGATCGTTGTGTGTACAGACATCCCCAAGCTCTTGTCTCTGCTCTAACTCCTACAGTGAATACAGAGACCGGTTCATAAACTCTGTACTGACTATGAGGGCCCTTGAATTAAGATACTTGAAATGACAGCCCTGTCCTTGCAGCTTTAACATCTTCAGAAGTTTTATTGACTCCATTGAAGTTGCCAGAAGGTAGAGATTTTCCAAACAGGGCCAAAACTTGTAGTATGCAGCTCATGCTTACCAGAGAAAGTAGTCATCAGAGACGCTGCCGCTTCAAACCTCAGGGCATGATATAGTGCTTTGGCTTGCATTCCTTTAGGTCAGATGTGTGTGTGTATATATATCCTGACTGACTTTTCCTACATGTTATGAGGAAGAAAGCAATTCTTTTTTTTCCCCCAAGTAGTTTGGAAGTGTTTATATGCTGTATAGATAGGATCATTTAAATGACCTGACAGATTTTAAAGTTGGCCTTTTCATTTTCCTCCTGTTCTTTTTTTTTTTTCCTTGCTTTGTTTCTTTGTTACACTTCCTTTATTAAGTATCTTTTCCAACCCACAGTCTTTGTTAAATCTTTAAGGAGGACAATCCATAGATAAGATGCAAGGTTTCACGAACCCATGATAAATGGGTTTCCCCCATGACTTGATGGGGCTAGCTGCATGGTGAAGGCATGATCTTTTGTGCTTTAAGAAATTTCAGTTGCTAGCTGTGCTATAATCTTGCAGCTGCCTGTAGTTTTTAACCACACATGGGGAGGGTATATTTATTGCAGAGAAGGAACTACTTTGCTGTTTCAACCGAATAAGCTTCAAGTAAGCAGCCCATCTCCTGATTCTTTTTTCTGTTATTGTAATACTGCTAAAAGAAGTTTGTTAGTCATTAAAATCCTCAGATACCTCAGCCATGTTACTGTCTCAGCCTTGCTACTTAGCATAGATCCTAATGGAAGGCTGAAGAATGCAAAGAGCAGAACAGAAATAATGCGCTGTCATCAAGTTGTTCAGATCGTAATTTCATTTTCCTTTATTTTTTAAGCAAAAGTGAAGTTTGCATTTTTTTAAAAAACAAAAGCCAGCCATTTTTGGAAAAGAGTAGAAAACTTACGTCTCTTGGTGGTCTTTAGTGTGATAACCACTGGCCATGCAGTGTGTCTCTGTTTAATACCACAGAACCTCATGTCTGTCTCTGTTCCATTGCATATATTCAGTCTTTGCAGAGATATTCCCATGCTTTTTACCATATAGTATTTACACATTTGCCTGAAGGTAAGGTTAGATGTTTCTTTGGAAATTTTTAATTTCTGTTTTATGAATTTTAGACCTAAGTTCATAAATTTGCTGTAGCTGAAATAGGGAACTCTTAATGTTTGTTGAATGTAATGGATCTTCTCATATAATCTCTAATGATCCCAGTTGTTATGACAGGACGATTGTGTTTCATTTAGTTGATAAGGTCAGCGTTTGTTAGAGTGTGCGGTTTCGTTTCTGTGGAAAGCCTTGTAACTAAGCACTTCTATTGAGTGAGACAATGTCATGCGAGTCTAACAGTGGCAGTTAATTACTTTAATTTTGTCACTGGATTATTAAGTAGACTCAAGCACAGTATTTCTTGTTATGTATCTTGGGGATTTCTGAACTTTTTCTCTGCCCAGTATGATGTTTTATGGAAACTTTTTGAAAAGTGGGTTACAGAATGATGCGTGAACAGAGAATATTAAATGATTGTAGTCTAACAAATAAGAGATTCAGCCAGTTAATCTCACTTAGCATTGTGAGCGGTTATTTTTGCATCATTGAATACTTTTTAAAAAAACTTTTAATTTTAGACTTGCCAATATATGCGGTAATTTGCATTATTTATCTAACAGTAAACCCCAAAGTCTGAGTGTTAGATTGTATAGCAGAATGAGTTTAGAGACAAAAAATATAATTATATGTTTTATTCTACTGCTGTTTCATTCTGCCTGCTATTAAAGTACGAAAGTATACATTAAAATCTTCTATCCCATTGAGTGGCATTCTTGGATTTTTCAAATTTAGCTATGAACGTGGGTCAACTAGTGTCAAAACTGAAAGAACGCAGACTGCAAATGACTACAGATTAAGGAGTTACGTAGTACATGCTAAAACAGGTGGTTTGGAAGATGAACAAAACATTCAATAGCAGAAAAGATTGCTGCTTTGCATCACCAACTAAAGTATAATATTTACCATATGAAAATATAATCTTATTAACTTTGATATATTTTTATAGCTTAATGATTGAAATAAGAATCTTCCAGTTTGTACTGGAAAGCTGCTTTATTTCTTTTTTAGAATCTTACAAAGTTTAAATAATCAGAAAACAGGTAGTGTAAATAACACTAGAAGTCCAAAAATTCATTCATCCTTGCTTGCATTTGTTTTGGAGATATTGCTTGATTTTGATTGTGCAGAATGTCCCGCATGTGCTGTCTCCAAACAGGTTAAAGTCTTAGCACTGTTAAGATGATTGCTCTAATATACTGTGTTTTTGTTTATAGGACTGTGAACTTCGACATAATAAAGTACTTGTACGATTTCTTGTGAAAACAAGCTTCACAGCCATATGGATACTGTGACAATGACTAAGGCAAGCTGTGTTCATCTCTCCACTTAGCTGGCCAGAAAGAAGAGTATTTTGGCTCTTTTGGATTTGTCCAAACAGGTGCTGGCCCAGCATGGAACCTGATGAAAATACTCTGATTGGTCTGGGTGGATCTGAGCAGAAGACTATTTACCAGGGACCCTGGAGTATTTGGAGGCAATGTGTTAATTATAAACAGCAGGGTTTGAGCACAATCTGTTCTACTCTTAATGATGTTATCTTAACACTGAAATTGCCTGAAACCCATTTACTTAGGACTGCATTTTGCTCTATGAACTCTCCCCAGTGCTTTGAACATGGCAGCAGCCCTTGTTTGTATGCCCAGTCTTTTCACTTCCTCTCTGCAGGAATCTTTGCAATTGCCTGCCAAAGCAGATTTTCCTGAGGCCACCATTTTAGGAGAGTGGAGTAGCAAAATATGATAAACATAAGAACTTATTTAAAACCAGGCTGGTATAGATCCTTCTTTCTCTTCAGTCGTATGTAGGCATACTGTTACACTGTTATATAGAGATCACAATGATAGGAAACTCCCAGTTAATCAGTATACTGTCTTTTTTCCACACCATTCATAAATGTTGACTATGAATCTGTTTTCACAAAGCTTTATTTTAAAAAACCATTGATTCTTAAAGTTCTACCCTGATGTCAAACTTGAAAGGTTATATTTTTGTTTAAACATTTTATAGTCCTTTTACTCTTATCCAGTTATATTAAGTGCTAATTATAATGCTGTTTGGAATGAATGTACTTTAAGATACACACTGTGTAATGGCTTTTGTAACAGTACCTGTCCTGTAGAGGAGGCGGCACAGCAGCCTTTCCATCAGAAAGGGAGAAATTCAACAGGCGAGAGAGTATTCCTGCAGCAGTTCCCCAAAAGAGGCAGAATAGTGAATTATCAATGTGGTGTTATTACATAAAACTTTAGCTTTGCAAATACATGATGGAATACACTACAATTACATTTGTCTCCAGTTTACAAGTAGAGGATTCCCAACTGCCACTAATTTTATGGGGTGTTAAAATCCCCTGGTCCAGTTCAAAATTGTCTTCATGAATCTGAAGATTTGTGTCACCTTCTTGAAAACTCCGGGTCCTGTTACTTGGATGTTTTACTCCTGGATGCTGGCTGGCAGTACAAGACCATGCCATGTCCTATGTTGACCATTATGTTTTTTTCCAAGGAAGAATAATCATTCTTTCCCCACCTTGCTCTGGTATTGGAGATGGTCAAATACCCTGAACATGGTTAGGTTTTTCTGCCCCCCTCCCCCCCCCCCCCCCCCAAGTTGTGGGTGTGTAGCCAGGCTTCTGGATTCAGACCCAAATGAACAAATTCCAGGTGAATCTAAGTGACAAAAGCGTCTTTCTGGCCAAGCTGTCACTTCCCCCAGTCAGGAGAGCATGAAAGGGCAGCAATGAGTCATCTCCGTGATCCCTTTTCCTTCCTACCGCTGAGCTGAATCAAACCCTGCACCTGTCCATGAGGTGGCAACATTTGTCACACTTACTGAAGTGCTTGGATGCAAATACGTGACCTGTTTCAAAATGTTTACTACCTGCTTGTGTTTTTACTAATAAAAATGTACATAAGGTGAACTTGGGGCTAAACTTCACAGCGTCTTCCCTTTTTGGAGCTAGTGCTGGGCTGAGCTCAGCTCTTGTGAATCTTCTGTATGACTTCCTAGGGCTGAAATTTGGGAGAAGAAAGAAAGTTTCGGTGTTCATACATAAACTAGTCCATGTAAAACAACAGCAATACATCATAGGTTTTTGTGACATCTGGTCTGGATTAGAATGTGATATATGAAACATGATGGGACTGATACTAATTTTTTAAGTGCCACAACTCTTGAGTCACAAAATTTCAAAAACTCTGCAGCCAACCTTGTTTACAGCTTTCAGCAAAGTGGGGCAGGGCGGTACAGCTGGGGAGGGACAGTGCCAGCTTGTCAATCTCCTGCTTAGTGATAGTCAGGATGGCTGAAAACCTTAGCATCTACCAAGCAGAAGTAAGTTCTTCTTTGGGAAGCTTTACTACCAATAGCAAGTTGTGAATAATACCACACTTCCACTCAAACTTCATGATGAAAATATCACAAATACTCAAAAATAGTTCCATATATACACATTAAGAGAATACAAGAAGAGCATAGAAGACAGCTTTACAGGTAACCCTACCTGTATATTTGGATGCACAATAAATTTGGTCATGTTAGAGGCATTTTCAGGCAACATTTATATCTGATTTCCTATGGGAAAGAAGTTAATAGGATTTTTAGCAGTTGGCTTAGTACACGGTCATTTCAGGAATATTTCTAATGGTGCTTATGATGGGGGTTGATGGAGATGAAATGCAGATTCAAAGGTTTCAAACAGAAGAAGAGCCAAGTGCACTGGCCTTTTGCTTTAGTATAATAGCAAATTGGCCCAAGCTCAGGATTGTATGGTTAAATTCATCCCAGAATCTTAGTTTTTCGACAGTATGGATCCATAAACATATGTTGTTTACACACTTGTAATGAAATACACAGAATTGCTTGTTTTAATGTTAAAATTCAATTGGTTATTAGAAATGAGCTCATAAATATGGATAAATAATTTTTCTTTTCGCTGTTGCCATAGCTTTTCTAGAAAGAGGTCAAGACTAGAACCAGTTCAAGACTTAATTGCCTATAGCTGCTAGACAGGCAACAGAGATGGAAAGGACTAAATATGCCATATTTCAGAACTGATGTTTAGTGTATGTCTTGGCAATATTTGAATGAGGAACAAAATCAGTCCTGTAAGTTCTGGTTTAGGTTGCAGCTGGAAAAACATCCTTTTTGCATTGCGTCAAATGTGCTCCCTTGGCTGGCCCACCTTTTCAGTAACCCCATCACTCCCGCACAGTGGTCCAGACCCTCAAAACTACCCAGCCCCGAATTTGGAGCAGGAAGTATAGAAGATATGAAATGCAGGTCTTTGAAAATAAGTACTGACAAAACTTGGTGCTGCTGATATTGTTTTCAGTGTAATTTCTTCCACAGTAGCCTGATGATCCTTTCCAGTGTAAATCCAGGATTTACAAGGATGAAATTACAAATTCTTGTGGAAGGTAGTTAATTTGACCAAAATGAGGTTAACTGGAGAAGGAGTAGTTACTGAGGATCCATTAGACAAAACCACTGTCCTTACATTGAATGCACTTTTGTGACCTTTTTGAAAGACTGCTATCAGTGATATAAAATTTAAAGCTGAATCAGCAGAGTATGAGAATGAACAAGGTCACTGAAGTGCAGGTGATTGATGTAGGCTATAAGTATGCTGATGATGAATAGTAGGATTTATTCTGACAAACTAGAAATATTTCTTTATATCCATGTCAGTGAGTTTATAAATTATTGCTGAATTTCTTGCTAGGTACCCTAGCAATACTCTGTTCTGGGACCCTGTTTTCATGGATGAGGTCTGGCCTCCTTTAGCCTCCCCGGGGCCAGGATTTCACCCCTTTTACAGGTGGTTTTAAGAACTGTGCAAGAGATGCAGTGCAAGACAGTTGTTCAACTAATCAGAAATCCCTCAGTACTTTAGTGCAGCAGTATGTATTTAAAAAAATAAGAGAGTTTTTTTTTCATAATTCCTGAGACACAAAGCATTATAATACTGTAAAAATTACAAACTCATAGTGCCTGTCTCCAGTGGCTGATCCAAACATCAGCAGGAGCTGAAGCTGGGGCTTGTTCTTACAAGAAGAAAGTAATGGAGAGAGAAATGCAGCTACCATACAGTTGCAAAGAAATTAGTGCCCTTGAATAGCTTTGACTTCATCAACAGCTGCATTTTTGTACATATAACATGGAGATTTTCTTTTTTAAAAAGGCTTGCAAGGATGCATCCACATGTAATACTGGAGGAGACTTACTCTTCTTTGACAGTGATTTACCTTACTCTGGTTCTCCCAGAACCTGCTGCTTCTACCATAATAATCCCCCTAGCTATTGTGTCTGGTTTTGTGTGAGTTAAAGAAGTATATTCATTATATGAGCAGTTTCTAAGTTCTGGTGCTTCTACATGCCATGATTTACACATGTGAGAATACATCCATTTTTACCATTGGTTAAATTTTTTCAGTATCCACTGAGTAGTTTTGCCAAGACCCTTCAGGCTCTATCTCTTCCCCTCGTAACTGGAACAGCCAGCCATGCCAGGAGAATAGTGTGAAGGACAGGGTTCCCAGCAGGGATGCAGGAGATATTACATGTCTGTGACCTGTGAGCAAAATGTATGCAGCTGAGTATCCCAGGATTAGATATTCCCTCTGCACTTGTGTTGGCAGAGCTAGCAGGGAAGAGTGAGAAACAGCAGGTTCCTAAGGGTTGCCTGGAGGTCGGCATACTACGTGTTTTAGTCAGCCCAGACAATTTTGAGACAGAAAATTTACTCCACTCAGGAGTAAATACTACCTGAAGTGACAGTAAGTTCTCCCGTTTTCTTAATGACAGAACAGCATAACTTAAAAAAAAGCCTTATCATTGCTAGTAAATATGCATTGGGATAAAGGCACAACTTGATTAGCAAGTCTAATCGTACACAATACCAAATTTTTATGTGTTTGTAGATACTGGAATGGCTCCACTAGAATATTGGATGGAAGATTAATAGCAAAAACTGCATGTTTTTTATCTCAACTTCCATGTGACATGTCTTTTACCCTAAACAGGCAGATTCATGTAAGCTGTACAAAACTCAAATACAGGTAAACATGGAGTAAGCTCAGTTTTATTTCTTGTTTCTTTATTTTTGTATGTGTGTATTAAGACCATTTAAAAATAAATCCAAAACCAATACAGAAATAGTTGGTGTATGCCAGCAGAGGTGAAATCACAGAAGTGCAACCTTTATTATGAGGATAGCCTAAAAACTATACATGGGGATGTCTTTAAAAAGCAACAGCTCAATGGCTGTGTCTGTGCTAGAACAGAAAGTTGAAAAACAACATACTGCATGTTATTTGACATTAGCAATATATCAGCCTTATATTTGAACCATGCATTTGAAAATATCAAGAAGTACAATATTAAAGTAAGGCCCCTTTTTTCCCCACAACTGAGCAAGGGAAGAGCTTTCTTAGAGCTGAACAGAGGGACCAAAGGAAGAGCAGAACAAAGAAATGAACATTCCACAGCAGCAGAAGTATCCCTAACTCTTCCTTTCATTTGGTTTGAACACTGGTTTTGAACAGATGGGTACCTCGTTTGGTTAGAAATCATTGCCACTGGTGTTGTAGTTGCCAAAAAGGATTTGTCATACAGCTCTTCCAAGGAAGTTACCACCACCAGACAGCAAAGTACTGAAAGAAAATACATGTTCACTGCCTACTGTTTGGGTACAGCTGTGTGACTCTGGTATGGAAAGGAGCTGGACTTCTGTTTGAGATGAAGCAGGGATGAACTTTGCTCTTTTGGCATATTGGATGTTTTGATGTATCCAGAACTCTACCAGACTTCTGTATTCCCTTCTTCTTGTACCCTCCTGTTAACAATTCTGCGTATTTTTTGAAATGGCACTTGCAGAGAGCTGCTCTACAAGCACAGCCAGCTCCTGGGGTTTACATCTTGGAAGGGATCTCCCAGGAGCTAGCAAAGCAGGAAGCCTGCTGTGGGCTGCCTGTCTCCCCCTTGGCACAGGTGTATGTTGTTCAAGTAACCTGTTGCCACATACTGTCTTCTGTCCTGCCAGCACTTGTCTGGATATTCAGGGGGGATCTGTTGGGTACTCAAGGGCAGGTGTTCAGCTTCAGCAAGGTTCTTTTCCAAATCCTGGTTAAATATGTTGGACCATGAATGCTGTAGAGCCAGTCGTCTTATTGTTGGTGTTTGTTTTTCATATTTGAATTGATGAAATGCTGATGAAAAGCTGGTGTCGGTGACTGACACAGTGTAGTAGATGTGATTTTTTCATAAGCAGCAGGGCAAAGGTGCAGTTTTGCCTAAATTCATTCAGTATGTATGTTCTGTTTTCTTGGCACATACAGATTTTCTACAGAACAGGATTTCTAATATGCAAATACTTTCTGCATTTGATTCTTGCTCAGGGAAATACGTGCTGCCTGTTATTTCATGTACTTTGTTCAGATATTTGAGTTCAGAGGAGTAAAATAGGACCGGTAGGGCTGGGAAATAGAGCTTTGCTAGTAGGCTTTTCTGAAGCCCATGCATTGGTAGTTCAGCAGCTGAGCACTTTCCCTGTCTTCATGTAGGTAATGAAGACTTTCACACAGCTACCTCCTAAATCCTGGGAGTCAGAGAATAGTTGGAAAGAGAGAAGAGTAGAATAAGGTATGTAACCTCTCATTAAGTCATCCTTGCCAGATGAGGGAGCATGTTTCTATAAAATTCAGGAAAAGAAGAAAGTACCCAAGAGACAGTGAAGGAAAGTTGTTTACCACTCTGGTGGAAAAAGCCTTGATTCTATTCTTGCTGTTTTCCTTGTTTCTCTTTAGTTGAAGAGTTTTTACAGTATTTATGATGGTGCTGTTTTTCCCTCTCCCCCATTTCCATCGGTACAATCCCAGCTCCTTTTTTTCTTCCTGCCCCATTGCACACAATGCACTGAAAGTTCCCACCTGTGCCAGTAATTTGTGTGGGGAAGCAAGTGCCCAGTGCTGTCAGTGGTGCTGCCCTGAACACCAGCCCAGGTGTAGGCATTGCGGAACAGCTCTGCTGGCTGGCTTCAACAGCAGAGAGAGGTTGTTTCACCTTGCAGGCTGTAGGATCTTCAGCAACAAGAAAAAGAAAAGATGGGATGTGAGTAAGCGAAATAATCTATAAGGACGGTGAATGATGTTACTTGCATGCAGTTACAGCAGTTCCTGAATTCCAGCTGCATGGATGAATACCCATCCCCTTTTCTCACAGTTACATTCTCTATGCCATTTTTGATTATTCCTTAAGGATGCAAATCGTTAGAAACAACAAATAGCTGGGAGTCCTGCTCAAACTTCTGAAGAGCAGCATCATGTTGAGATTTGGGAATTTCAGGGAAAATGAGGACAACAACCAAAGACAAGTACACAGTTTTTCTGCTGATGTAAACAAACCTGTGGCTCCTGGCTCCCGGGGAGGGGAGCTTCTTCTCCTAACAACACAGGCTCTTTCACTTGACTTAGCCTGGATTTGGGGAATGTGCAGTAACCTTAAATAGCTTCTTCAATGCTGCTCTTCACTTCAGGCAAGATAGAATTTATCTGGAGCTGTCGTTAAAGAGACATGTTTATGTATCCTGAGCATGTTGTTTTCTAATAGCTTAGAAGCCTTTAAACAAAATCTCATCTAAGTTCGGGGGGGGGGGGGGGGAGGGGTTGGTAGATTACAGAAAAAGTAAGTATGATGTTTGTGCAAATTGTCACAGTTACTTTCTGCAAAGTTTTGTCCTCAGGAATACCTCTGTCATTCACCATCCACATTTAAAATAAAAGCAGACTGGCTTTGGGGATTTTTGTTTTTAATTAGATTGTGTACATAACCTGGCTCTACACTTGGTTCCACTTTTTCTTTTGCTCCTCCCAATCTAATCTTAAATACCTCCTCCAAAGCGCAGAAGGGACGGAACTTTTCATTGAAACAATCACATTTTTTATGTCAACATCACAAGAGAAAATGTTGGCTTTAGGTTTCACTGATATAATTAACCAGATTTTGCTAAAACTCCTTTACCCTCAAAATGCATTGCAGACATACCCAGAATAGAAAAATCAAGCTGAAACTGTTAATATTTGGCAAAATTCTGAGTAGCTGGAGTTTTTATCATGAAAAAAACCAAATAATCTTCATTATAGTCACTGGTACTCATGCCAGCAATTACTCTGAATAGCAAGTATTTTAAACTAGCTGTTACCTGTGTATCTTAAGTACTCTTCTGTACAGTTACAAATACTTTTGGTGGTAGCTTTTTACTTTCTCCTGTGCACCTTCTTTGAAAATCAGACCCCTGAAGAGACTGAAGCTGATTCCTCTAATTCATTTGGGATGTATTTGCAGAAATAAATTAATCTTTTCACTAAAATAAAAAGCGGGGAAGCAGGGGATGAGACTGGAAATTGAAACTGCTCTGTCGTGAGTAGTCTGTGACAGCTGTAAGCTTTCCCATGACTTGGAAGCCGTCACATTATAGGAGTTTCTGATTTCAGAAAGATACATAAATATGTGGCTGGTTTATATTTTCCTAGGATGACACAACTTCATGAATTTTTGGTGCAGAAGGCAATGAAGTGTGTGAGTATGGACAGCTGTTCTCCATCAGTAGCT
Source organism: Morus bassanus (assembly GCA_031468815.1). Lineage (NCBI taxonomy): Eukaryota > Metazoa > Chordata > Aves > Suliformes > Sulidae > Morus > Morus bassanus. The sequence continues at coordinate 70,766,547 of CM062571.1, forward strand.
AAAGAATAGTTCATCCATCAGAAAAGACAGCGCTATCTCTGCATGTCCACAGCCAAAAAGATGTGGAGATATTAGAGGAAGTCAGGTAATACTGAGTTTGGTCTGCTGTTTCCTTCTCAATTTCCTTTCCTGGGAAAGCGAGGATGGTGATAGAGCACAGTAAAATCATGACTATCAAATCATACTCTCAGTAAGGCATGGATCACCACTGGTTTCTAATGATCCAAGGTCTGTGACTGCAGGCCGCTTTTAGAGCTGTTGCAGTTGCCCTTGGGGGTGTCGCCTTTAAAACTTCCCAAAATATTGAACCAGTCAGAGGAGAGAGAGAGAGGACACCTCTTCCTGTCCTCGTGCCAAGATGCTGCTGTTGTGCTTTCAGCTAAGAAGGACGGGAAGTCTGTAGAGCAGAAGACCTGGGCTTACGGGCTTACGGGTTCAGTCACAGGGATCCAGAATGGTTACATGGATCACTTTGTGGAACGGATCTACTCTTCATTCAGCTTGTTTAAATCACAGAAGAGAACCAGTCTCAACAGGGATCGGGCTAATCCTTTTTACTGTTTGTGTCAAACAGTCCTCGCTCATTAAAAACTGAAATTTTTTTTGCATGAAACGAGTAAGTCAATGTAGGCTGCTTACCCAGTTCCAACTCTGGCTGCTGAGAAAGTCATTCTTTTATTTTTAGTAGGTTAAGGAACATCATTTTTATGCTAACCTTTTTTCTTTTGAATTCTTTTCTACAGATGCCTTCCAGAAATCTTTGGATGTTAGATATGTTACTATAGATATATAGTAAAATTTTGACAGCTTTCTTATTGCTCAAACCTGTGGTTCCCTGCAGAGACCTTTTCTTCACTGTAGCCTTATTGCCAAGTTGTCAGAGCATTAATTAAACTAGAAGAATAAGGCATTGCATGTCATTTCCTATACTGGATGCCTTCATGTCAGGGACATATCTCCATGGCAAGAACCTGTATATAAGCAAAAAATAAGCCTGGAAACAGTACAAAAGCTCATGCAGGCTTTTAAGTGAAAAATGTGGCAAAACAAAATACGGAATTTAAAGTGAAGTATTTCTAGGGAAAATGAAGAGTTTGCTGAATACTTCATTCCTTAAGCACAAATGTGATGATTTCATTTGGCTACTATGTGTATTCCAATGTTATTTTTAATCTCCATATTTTAGATATTTACTGGCTCAAACCTTAAAAGGTTTCTCCTTCTAAAAAACCTCATTCATTATAGGTAGACTGAATGTTCCTTAGTGGGATTACAGAGTCTCTGTGCGAGCACATAAAATTGTGTATAGTAAAACTTTATTCCATATAAACTGCTGATAATTTGCATACGTTTAATTTTGCTGCATGGATCAAAATGTCTTCTTTTCATATATTATACATCACCTCTCAATTTTTTATACATTTACTCTGCTGTTTAGAAGCCAAAAAATACAGCACACATGTTGATGCTTTTCCTGCAATAAAATGAATGGATGCTTAAACTATAATTGCAATCCGCCGCTTGCTAACCCTGCAGGCAGAGCTACAGCATCAGAGAAACAGGAGAATTTTTCATTCTTTCTCACATTTTCAGGGCTGTGGCTCTTTGTGACTCTTCACAAAACAAATTTGATCATTCACTGCCAGGTTAAAAGGAAAACAAGAAATATTTTCAAGAGCTGAAAGGAAAAAATTTTGTTATGGGGACTACAAGATGAAGAGGTGATACCTGGGGCATAAAACTCATGAGCACACAGGGGTCTTCCCTTTTGTCTTGCCGTGTACAGAGCAGTTCCTGATGGGTTACATACAGAGACTCCATGAAGGAGGAACACTTCAACTGGTTGTACCTGGTTGTGCCACCAAGGTTTGGGACAAGCAGAGGGACAGGGGGACATCCATCACTTACAGGTGTGGTCATGGCCCCCACCAGAGCATGAGTGTAAGCTTTGGCGCTACCAAGAAGAAAAGGGACCTGGCGAGTGCTAGTTGTAGCTTCCCCCTCAGCCGAACACGGCAGCACCGGCAGCATCTCAACATGTCATTTGAAATGTTTGCAAGCTTAAAAGGTCCTTACTGTTGTGAGGAAGCTAGATTAACTCAATGCATGTGTGTCTGGGCTAGAGCTGCATGGCTGCTCTCGCGTAAGCAACCTTCAGTCCTCCTCCAGGAGTTCCGTGCCCAAGGTGGGTGACGTGGCCAGAGGTTTTGGCCTCTCTGGTGTGACCATGTTGTTGTAAACAGGCAGATGCAATGGCTGCGCTGCCAGGAGCTGCCTGTGGCAGCATATGCAGCATGTTCCCCTTCTCTCAGTGTCTTGACTGACTGTTGCTGTTATTCTGGATGCATGTGCAGAAGCATGGTGTGCGTGCCAGTCTCAGAGTTACACTTCAGCAGAGCAGTTTCACACTTGCGTGACTTCAGATCCTGCACAAACCCTTCCCCAATAAATCCTGTAAGAGGGTTCTCATGACGCCTGGCTGGCTGTTTGCTGAGGAGTTGGTGCTGAGGCATTTTGCATCTCGGGCAGCCTCTGAGGCTGTACCTGGGAGCCTGGCGGTGACTGGAGCATGTCCCAGGACTTGGGGCCATCTCTGAAGGCATGGGTGAGAGGTCTCCTCCTTTGGCTCAAAGCATCACCCCTTCAGACAGTCTGGGGTAGTCAGGAGCTCAAGCAAGCACTGGGCACCCCAGGTGAGAGAGGGAAAGTTAAAGTGCAGCCGTGTTTGGTCATGCTCACCCCTCCTCTGCAGGCATGCCAGAGCCATGCATGAGCCTCCTGCTTAGAAGAGGCTGCATTTTCAGCACAGCTTCTGCCCTGGGGCGAGTTTCCCTGTGCTTGTCTGCAGCGCAGCATCTGCCAGCAAGATGCACAGGGGCTTGCGGTGTTTCACTGCAGAGAGCTTGCCTCCGCATGGGGCAAGGGACAGCGCTGAGATGTCTCCCACGACCACGCCGAGGCTCAATGTCCTCCCCAGTTCCCTCCCCACCATCCCCTCCACTAAAGCATCCTCACCATTACTCAAGCATTGGATTCCTCCTCTTTTTTAAAAAAAAAAAAGTCTCTCAAAATTATTCTTTAAAAATTTCTGATGAATAGCATTAATCCCCTAAGAGAGGAACACTCTAGATTGCTTAGCTGCAAGCATCTTTTATTCATGAGCAGAATACACCATACATTCACTCCCTCACTCAAGTCTTGGACATTATTTCAGGCAGAAGAAAGCACATCTTCAGCATCGTAGGCTTTTCAACAATCAGAAAATGTATAATGAAGTGGCAACACCTCTCAGAGGCAATAACCTACTGAAATATTACAAGCCTTTATAGTCAGTGGGCATTTTAAAGCCTTAACTTGTTACCAACAGAACTTTGTTATTAAACGATTACTTTTATGTGCACCCTCAGAGCTCTCTGTACTTTTCCAAGGGATGATGAATTGCCATCCTTATGTTTTAGATGCTGTAGAACTTTCTTCCTTCTCCCTACGTGTACGGAGTGAATCCTAAATGATAAAGTCTGTCAGTCTGAGAGTTGCTTTTTCTCACAAACTGCTTGGTTTTAACTTACAAGGCCCTTAACATAATTTTCCCTAGTGCATGCAGTAACTCCCTTTCCCTTTGTTTGCTGGGAGTCCCAAGGAGAGGCATACATGAGTTTTCAAGTCGTTGCAAGCTTATAACCTGCCATTTTCCCTCTCAGGTCTATTTTTAAAAACACAGGTGAAATAGAAAGCCTGGGAGGGTGCAAAAGTTGGTCTCTTCAATTAATTTAACACATTTCTTTGTGAAGAAGTGAAGCAACAGCACAGGTGAAAAGTCTGTAAAACCTGCTGCTACACCCTAACTTCCCTGGGTCGGCTACTAAGTGTATTTAGCCATTGGAAGAATTAGTTCATTTTTGATGGAATTTTAGCTTGGATTTCTCATTATAAGTTTTTAAAATGCTGAGGATTAACAGCATTTGAGGAGCAGATCCAAAGGCTTTGACTCCATTGGTTTTGGAGGGGGCTCTAGATACACCTGAGGTTAATGATAGGAGAGCCCATCGCTGCATCTTGATCCCTGGAAATGGAATTGACCTTCTCACGGCTCAATTAGGGATAAGTTTATATAAATATATCTTAATGTTTGACCCCAATCTCCTTTGCATGCCCTAGTTCAGTTGGCCTGTGAATAATACGGCCTCCTGTCAGCAAAAGGAGACAAGATACTTGCTCAAACGTTCAGAGTCAGCAACCCAGCAGAGATAGCTCCAGCTGAGGCTCTAACTGGGGCAGACTGGAAAGCTCCGACCGGCTGCACAGAACTGAGCAAAGCTTTCTGCTTTTCACCTTTGATACTCAGCTGCTATTACTCCAACTTTTATATTTAGCAGTACTTTCACAGCTGTATGTTTTTTGAAGGCAGTGTTTCTCTTCCAGCTATCATTCCTCCATCAAGGATAAGTCAACCTCTTGTGCCCAAAAAATGCAGTTTTGGCTCTTTCTGGTGAAGGAACACAAGAGAAGGGCACAGATGAGCACCGTGCTGATAAATATGCAGTGCCTGGGGCAATACTAGCTCTTTTGAGCACCCATGGACTCAGCACTCCGGATCCTCACAGGCTGTGCAAGGCTGGAGAGCAAAGCGCCAGCTGAGCATCTCCAAGCCTCCACCATTCCCCACCATAATAGGGCTTAGTCGCACAAGACTTGGTGGGTTATCTCTCCTTGCCAATGGGTCCGGTCCCCTCTCCTCCTCACTGTCCTGTGCCATGTGCTTCCACTGTTTGCTTTGTGGCGCTTCTAGAACTGGTCACACCCCATGTGAGCCACAAAGTAAGGCAGCCAAAAAACTGGAGGGCTTTTTGCTATGCCTCCTGGATGGGCAGGGGAGTGGGGCAGGGGGGACAGGGAAGGATGTGCTTTGGTAGCCATGAGCCATTAGCATCAGCTGGGCTGCTCCCAAAACCACAGCTTAAATATATGCAGCCCCTACTGTTTCCCTGTAGAAGGATGTTTGTTGCATTTGGCCAGTGGAGTGGAAGAGCTTGTGCTCTTCTAGCCAGTGTCTATAGATGGAAATACTGTTTAAGAAATACTATTTTAAATGAATTATCCTTTTAGTCTTGCAAAGGAGGGACTCTCTAGTCAGGCTTGGGGTATCTTCTTAAGGAGTTGTGGAGAAGCTTATGCTGTAGCTATACATACGACATTGCTAAACAGAGAACACCAAAGTTATTAAACCTGCCCTTTGCATGAGTTTTAAATTCATTGGCAACATTTTTCTTTAAATCACACTCTAATCTTTGAGAGAACAGAGCCTCTGCTTAGAGATGCTGTTCCAAGGAGAACCAGCCACCATATGAGGTGTCCTCTTGATTTATAGCTTCAGCAGCATGAATTTCATATAACATGATAATATCCTATAAAGTCTCAGAGCTCTACAGAGTCCTGCACAGATAACTGGTTGAGCAGTGTGTGAAGTCAGGATGTGATAATAACATCTTTCCTTCAGCATGAAACGATGCTATTTGGGATGCCATGCTTCTTGGATGTGGGAGCAGTAATCCTATTATCAGTCATCAACAATAAATGACAGCGCTGTAGATACCCATTTGCTAGAGGTGATACAGAGAAGCTATTAGGAAGCAGCTAGCCAGCATGCTGAGGTTTCACCTGCTATTTCTTTGCAGATTTTCTCTGCAGATATCTGTCCATCTGCAGATTTTTTTTTTTTAATGCTATAAATAAGAGGACATTTACTTCACAGTGACTTGGTTATAATTTCAAGCTACCAATTGTATTTCAGCACTGATTCAGGGGATCCCCTTCCAGGTCTCGGGGCTGTCTTCCGGAGAGTCCTGGGCCATGGCGTTCTCCTCCCAGAGACCCTCCAGGTGCAGAAGAGCAGGACAGTTTCTGTATATGTTATTGACTGCACCTATGGGGATAGGCAGCAAAGAATAGTAGCAAAATCTGCCATAAATTACCTGCGAGATCTCAGGAAAGGTAGACAAGTAATGCCTGACTGACAGTGCCAAGCAAACAAATGAGTTTTCATCATCTTCACACCTAGCCCATCCTTTCCAGCTATGGCATACTTTTTGATTACACTATGTTATTTTACAGCTAGTGTGAAATATTTAGGGCTTTAAATTTACATAGTCATAAGACACACCACTGTGCAGTACATCTTACAATTCAAATACAGGAGCTGTATAATTACATACTTCCAGGAAATTTTATTAGTGGGGGGAAACATAATTTTATTCTGGCACATTGTTGGAAATTATTTCTATAATGAAATCATAGGAAGAATTTCTTTAATTAAGTAGAACTGTAAACGAATGAATTGGGTTACCTCTCTTTAGACTTTGTGTGCTGGAATTGCAGCTGTGCTTAGACTGGCCATTTGCCTTCCTGGGCTCCGAGTATAGGTTAATCCAGTACAGCAGAACAGACTGAGAGGAAAAATGTTGATGCTGCTGCGCACTACTTTGCCCTTCCATACTTTAGATTTATTCATACCCACTCGCTTCAGTCCTTTGTTAGCAACCTAAAGGAACTGCCACTGCCCGCTATATATGGCTGTACATTACCCTCACAGCGTTTCTTGACCAGCTGCAGGACTCTTAACTGTCCATGGACCATGACACAGTTAAGCACTCCATAGGCACAGACTTGCTCTGGTAAGTAAGGTGGTTACCAAAGTGTCCCATCTATTTTTTTTCATGATGATGAGTTATTACATGGCAAGCATGAGCTTTCCCCATGACAGATGGACTGGTGCACCTCTGCAGGGGGGTCCATCATCCAATCTGCACCTCTGATGCTGGGTGCTTTTGACCCCTGTTTGCAGTCAGAGGTTCACCTGAATTCACCCAGATTCAGTTCTCCTCCTGCATTTCCTTTCTTCCCTAACTTTGCTTATTTTCCCCAAATTTCCCTACTGTCGCACATGTATAAACACAAACCTCCAGCACCTAACTCCAGTCATGGACAATGTTCTGGGTATCAGTGCCTAAGAGAAGTGCTAGTGCCCATCCCATAGGTGCCCACCTCTTTCACTGGGCACTTCAGCACCTTTCTCACGCAGGAAGGGATGTGGCAAAGGAAGGTGGACAGTGTTTGGCCAATATGAAGCTGACCCTGGAGAAGACCACAGAGGGAAAATGCTCAGTCTTCCCATGACAAAAGGGAGAGCTGGAAACAACATTTTTAAAGAGAGAGAGGTCCTGCTGCATTCCTAAAATGCACATCTTTATCCTTTTACACATCCACTCTTTCCCTGGCCATGGTCACCTTTTCTCACTAGTAAGTAGCACTGATGTGAGTGAATTGCTTTCTCCTTTGGGAGATGAACACTTCACAGTCCTCTTGGCTGGGAATCAGAGGAGCCCCCGCAGCTCCTCACACAGCACCCCACACCAGCACCTTTTCTGCAGGCTGGTTTACTTTGCTAAACCTTGCACTGGACACCTTGTATGTTGACACAATGAATTCTTATGGAGAATAGCTTTTCAAAATGACATTTTTTTAAAATTGGCTGTTGCCAATCATTTAAAAATACACATGGGATCAAAGTTCTGTGTACCCTGGGTTTAATAATTACCTTAGTGATGCAAAGGTGAGCCCAGTGACACAATAAACCTTCCTGTCCAGTTTGACATCCTGTATGTTGAGATGATGTTGACTCAATACTTCAGTCACTGTTTACAAATATTGGCCTGGGAGGTCATTATAGATGAAAATAAATGTTGTTATCAGGAGAGTGAAGATTGAGGAATCCTGCAAAACTGACCCCAATGTAATGAAAATATCCTCTTAATTTAACAGGTGGTGGAGCTAAGCATCTCCTTCAGGCTTTTGCTCCTTTGTGATCTATCGAGGGAAGGATTTACATTTATCTGAGCCTAAGGATTCATTACAGTACAATTTTTAAATGCAACCTACAGAACACTAACAAGAGGTGAAACCAAGGTCACTATTTAACTCAGGGATCAATAAATCTTTTCCATCCTTGAACTGTAATGTCAAATGCCATTGCCTAAAAATTCCTCACCCGATACACCAATGTATATCCATTATAGTTATACTCTCCTCTCAGGGTGCAAATAGCATGCACTACATAACGTCAACTATACTTCACAGCTGTATGTGCACATTCTTTTACTTGCAGGTAAAAGCATACTCTAATTTCAACATCTATAAATAAGTAAATATGTTCTGATTCATTTTAAACATCCATAAGTTTCTCATTGCCAATGCAGTAATTATTCTTCAACTCTTCCATTTCTTAATCAAAATCAAATCTTTGCCTAAACTCCTTATTCACAGTGACAACACAATGTTAACATCTTTGTAATTCAGATAAGCGAGATCTTCTCTAAGAAATTCAGGGGGAAAGTATGCAACCTGACAGGACAGCATGAAGCTCCCATATGAGAATCCTAGGAGGAAGTGTCTACATATTTCAGAGTAAAATCAAAGGAAGCCATTAAAAAGGAGCACGTTGTCTAAAATGTGTTGAAATGAGACATGTATTTATTCTCTCCCTGAGGTAAAAACCTGTATAACTTTGGGTTTACAACCCATAAATTATCAAGTTGTTTCTCACTTGTAGAATAAATAGCATCCAAGAGCATCTGCATCCACACATCAGCTGAAGCTGGAGAGAGCTGAATTTACAAAACATTGAATCAGGAGGTACGTGAGACTTAGTAAACAGCACAAAATCCAGTGCCTCCAAAAAGGATTATTACAGCTAATCAGCAGGTTTTCAACTTCTCAAGAAGCTTCTGCCAGAGTTTGTGGGGTACTCAGGGCCCCTCTGAGGAGCTCAGCAGAAGAGCAAGCGCAGCTCAAGGAGATAGATGGGTGTAGAGGATGGAGGAGCCAAGCAGGCTGCTGAGACCCAGCCTGGGCAGCAGCTCGTGGTTCGACCATGCTTAACCATGGTGTTCTGGGGCTGCCAAGCAAAGACGGGATGGTGACGGGTGGTCAAGGTTGCCAGAATTCCTGGCTAAGCTGTGCCTTTCCTCCCCGCTCTGCTTCTGAAGCCCACCCTTCCTCGTGGCTGCCCCGCATGGATGTAGGTCAATATTCAGAAAAGATCAGCAGAGCCGGAGTTACACTGCCTGCTCCATGGTTCAGCACCGATGTGGGTGCCTGGCTCCTGTGGAGTCCCGGGCTTAAAAGCCTTGCTGGGAAAAGCACAAACTGAAGGGTTTCAGCACAGGGTGTCCAGGAGCCTCAGCCCATGTCTGTTCCAGTTATTACGCCCTCATAAGACCTTTTGGATACATTGCTTTTTGAGCAAAGTTTTCTGGGTTGGAATAAGCACCCCTGCCACCCAGCCTGCAGAGCACAGAGAAAAGGACTTGCGACTCACCACGGTGCTGGGGTCCATATTCAAATGGCAGGGCAGGTCTGAGAGCCAGAGGCGGTGAGAGCACCTCACAGGGAGCTTCTGGCTCCTGCAGAAACTTGGCCCAGCCTGATGGTGGTCCACAGTGATGCTTCACCCTGGAGCAGGACTGGGATGTGGCTGGGATAGACTCCGGACCTGGGAGCTCTCTGACCCCATAGCGAGTCATGACTGGAGCATCGGATATGGATCTGCTCTGAACTTCAGGGCTTGTCAGAAATTACCTGTTGCCTTCTTGATTAATGAACTCCTGGTCTCATTGCATATTTTTAAGAGCAGGTGTCCAGAGGCTGGACCACAGGGTGTGTCTTCCCAGTACGAAAGATGGACCCGCGCTGGCAGGTCCTGGAGGAACCATGAGTGGTTTTGCCCATGGAGGATTAAGCCAGATCTCGTCCTGTGGCATTCACAGGGTCAGTGCTCCGAGGTCAGGTTCAGGCCTCCGAGGAGACACGAACCAGGCCAAAAGCATCAGCCCTAAAGGGAAACACGAGCAAACACAGGCAGAAAAATTGCAGGGAGGGAAAAGAAACCGACAAAGATGAATGTAGCAGATGAAATGTAACCAAGTGTGTTAACGTGGGGCCAGACAAAGATTTAAAAAATCTTGTACTTAGGATATTAAAGGATATTAAAATTGCACTCCCTGGTGTGTACCTACCTGCACCTCTTTTCTAAACATTATTTCTGCTACATTTGCCTTGAATTAAGAAAAAGGCTTTTCATCTTCGAAGCAGTCAGACCTGCAATTACACCGACCCAAGTTTTGCATGAAGTAATATTTTTTCCTGCCTTAAACACATTTTGTGCTCAAAATGAACTTGTTAAATAGTCTGTCATCTTGCATTTCCTTCTCTAAAGATGCGGACAACACCTGAATAGTTAATGAGCTGCAGTGCAGTTTAATCAGAGTAGGAAAAACACTATTTCAAACAAAGAACAAAGTCATCCCCTCCAGTTTCTCCCACAGCCTCCAGCTTCCCGCACCGGTCACTGGGTCACCGAGTCACCAGGTCACCCTGCACGTGGTGTCCTTTGAGCATGCCCTGAGCCAACCTGAACACATGTTTTTGGGGGGCTGATGCTCCCCATCATGGTGCTTCACAAGCAGATATTTAGGCAAAGTGGGAGGGCAAAGCCAGTGTGCTGCCACAAGTCATGGCCCCAGCTTAGCCCTGTTTCAGCATTTCAGCCTATGTAGGGGCTTACAAGGACTGGATGCCTTACTCACCCAGTAAGTAATTTTACTAGGGCATGGCCGTACCAGTGTACAAGAGCATCGATGTGTCTCCAGTTGTAGTCCTGAGCCCAGAAATTTCGCTCACAGAGGTTGTCACCCACTTGCCTTCCCTGCCCACAGCAGCAAAGAGCTTTGGAGCCACACACAAGAGTGCATGGTGCAGAGTTGTGCCAAATGTAATATCATTAAAATAGCTTTTGTTCCAATTCATTGAGCACATAGATGGAAAGATATGCATTGGCTGGGTTGTAAGTTCCCCTTTGTATAAAATACCAATAACATTTCTTACCTGCATTTGCGAAATGCTTTGTCCCTGGGTACAGAGTCTATGCACAGCCACAGCATTGCTGTTATTTATTACTTTCCTTAAGCACCTGGAGTTATGAAAACGTACTTTTACTTTGATCCTTCACAGACTCAGTAGCCTGCAGGAAGAATACAATTCATCAATGGTTTTGTTATGTGTGTCACTGTAACAGAGGGCAGGAATGAGATACATCACTTCTCTGCCACCTGGGAGCATCCTCTACCCAGCAGTGTGAAGGTGGCCAGGTAATGTCCTCTCAGTGGGTGAAGTGCATGAAAACATGCAGAAATAAAGTGGTGATTGTGGCTGGGAATAGCCGTTAAAGGCATTTAACTCAGCTCACTGTGGTGAGTAAAGATGCCATCAATAGTCCCTGGTACTGGCCAGTGAGTTACTGCATATGTGATTTCCAAAATCCAGCTCCCTTAGCACGTTGTTATATTAAATCTGTTGTTGCTTTTGTTGCTTTATCCCCAAAGAATATGAGAAAGTGAATTACTGACTTTCCACAGCTTGCTCCAGCTGCAAATGGAGCTTCAGCTCCTCAGGGCTTCAGCTCATGGGCAGTGAAGCAAACAGTGACAGTGTTTGAAGATGGGGCTGTCTCCCACCTGCCTGCCAGAGGTTACTGCTGCTCTAATGGTGTCAGCAACAGAAAATATCTGCCCATGTCAGCTCAAGTTGAAGCACAAGGGTGGAGCAGCAAAGATGTAGGTGCTGAATCAGCTCTGTTTTGGAGCTCAGAGAGACGTTAGCAGCAGCCTGGGGACGAGGCAGGGCAGGAGCCACTGGAGCTGCTCCTGCAGCTCGCAGGCACTTTTTGCGCTTCTTGCCCCAAAATTATGTTTTGTTGGCCAATAATCTCCAAAAGATGGAGAAACTGAATATAGTAACCTCACTATTACCCACATGAAAGGTCAACCCCTTTGGAGCCTGATGTTATTTTAAATAGTGATGGGGCTCGGCTTAGTAAACACAAACTAATACTAAATCGAAGAGAGGCATCTTGCTTAAAAGCTGCTAATATGCTTGAAAGAACTGAAATGGCAAAAAGTGCAGGAGCAAACTGTAGTCCTTGTGGTTCAGTCCTTGCTGCAAGTGTTGAATGTCAGGAATCATATACTTGGAAGTCTGCATTTTTGGTGTGGGGGTAAGAAAATATAATAGACAATAGGGTGCCATGGGACAGAATAACACAGCCGGGCAGGGTCCCCATGACTCATGCCCAGAAGATCTTTCCTCAGGAGTGGGAGTCATAATAATCCACAACAAACTATTGTAACCCACTGAATGTTGCAAATGTCTCTGAAGCCGCATTAACTTCCCACAGCAATGATTTTTCTAAATACGTGACATCGTGTGTTACTTTGCTCTGTGCCAAACACATTTAAAGGCACTACCTTGACTTCCCTTTCAGAGGTTCATTTGAACCAGTCATTTCTCTTTCTCTCTCCTCCAGCCCCCTCCCCAGGACTGGGTGACACTCTCTTCACTTCCAGGAGAAATGACAGCAGCATTCTGCTGCTTGGAACAATATTCTGGTTTATCTCCAGGAGACAACAGTAGGTGGTTTACTTTTTGGCATTTCTGTCTCTTTTTGTTACTTTTCTAGGCCATTTGCCAAAGGAAAGGAAAAAAAAAAAAGAATACCATGCTTTGCATTTCTATATCTTCTTCCATTCAAGGCTCCTAGAAGATTTGACAAACATCCTTTGATTTCAAGCCAGGCTGCTGGCAGGCGGATGCAGCCTCTGCGACCCCACCGAGCAAATACTCCCCAGCCTGCTCCCTGGGCTGCTGGGGGTTGGGACATGGGTGTTCAGCTGCGGGAGAGCAGCAGATGTGCTGCCGTGGCAGGGCAAAGGCAGCTACAGGCTGAGCTGCGTTTCCACCTCCTCCTCCAAACCAGAGCTGTGGTGATCTCACACTTGATCGTGGTAGTGGCGGTACCTCTGCAGTACCTTCTCCTTCCATAAAAAGCCTGTTGGGAGTCACCAGGTTGGATGGCTGTTGTTCTCTCACGCAGCCACTTGGTGCAAAAAGCTGTGGCTGACTGTTCAGCAAGGAGGATGGCAAGGTGTTCAGGCAGAGTCAGTCCAGGAGCAGAGCCCACCAGCAGCCCCAGGGCAGGGCTGCACCTGCAGCTGCACCTGCAGCACCGTGGGACCAGTGCCCATGCCTGGAAACCCAGGATTCCCAGCTCTGCAGTGAGGAATTAAGTCTGCGTGTACAGCTAAAAAGATAACTCTTATCTTATTGGAAGGAGCAGCAAGGGGAAGGTCAAGAAATTAGCCAGATAGTGTTGCCACCAGCAGTGTCCCGAGCCCCCTGCAACAGCTGATAAAACCGTGTTGTGACAACAGAGCAGCAGAGACAACAATCCCAACCCCTCCTGAGAGCAGGAGGTGGAGGATATATGAGTTACTAAGCTGTGAACTCTGGTCTCCCCAGGTCACTTTGGAGACCTTGCTCACCTCTTCCTTAGGGACAGGAGCCAGTGGCACACGCAAGATCTTGTGGCACATGCCCTTCCAGAAAGGATTTTGGAAAGGAAAAAGTCCAAAACCCAGAGAATTTCTTCCAAATAGCTGAAGCATCCCAGGGAGAAGATCACGGTACATCAGCCACCATGATGTGGCCACCATCACATGGGCCAGGGGTGGGACAGGGGCTTTCCTCTGGTGGCTCAGGCTCCCTCTTCCTAAGGGGCAGGAAGGATGGGGTTTGAAGCACTGACATTTAGTGGGCAAACCAAAGTAGGGAGCAACTCCTTTGGTCACCTCACCTGGAGAGACACTTCGGGTCCTCTTCCCATGGCTCTGCAGACCCCCCAAGTGCAGTGGGAGACCTCCCAGGGCAGCAGGCACCCACCAGCCTCGTGGCTTTGCAAGGGAGTGGAGCAGAGGGGCTGCCCCTCACCACCTGTCATGGTGGGCATACGCCGGGGTCCACCAGCCAACCATGTGTCTTCTGCCAAGTCTTTTGGCAAAAAGCAATGGATATGGATGTTCATAGACATTGCTTTGCCAGATACTCCCTTGCCAATGGGTCAGGTGCTGCAGGGACACACAGGCATCAAGGATGGTCATGTATTTTTATTGTAGAAGGAGCTACCATGGAAAAGGCAGTCCAGGGCTGGCACATTGACTGGCAGAAGTTCCTATGCGGGTATATGAAGCTAACCAATAGGGCTGAACTGGAGCTACAGAGGTCCTCTGTGCAGGGCTGGGTCATCCTAGCAGGCTTCAGACAAACTTTGAGTAAACAGAAGAAATGCAAAGATGAGCAGGGATTTGCAGGTACGCCCTGGGTTTTGTTCAGATTCTATAAACACCCATCAGGAATCTTTAAACCTGTTACGAGTTAACACATGATGACCCAGCAACATATTTTGAGATGTCAGTTTCACAGGTTCATCCCCTCCCATGGCAGCTCTCCAAGAGCCTGTTCAGTTTTATGAATGTGGTGTCTTTTCACACCGTTGTGATTGTGTCATACAAGAAACAGGAGGACCCGCCTCTGATGGGGATGCTGCTCTCTAGGGAGTGCTTCTTGAGGGGTTACCACCCATGGAGGGCTGAGCAGGGAGCTCAGTGGGACTTACAGAGGTCAATCTGCTCAGCTTATTGAAGAGATGGGTAGGAGGTGACTTCTTCATAACTGATGTGCCTTCTTCATAACTGATGTGCCTTCATGGGGAGATACCTCTGCTGTGACTCGGCTCTGATATCTAGCACTGGTGGGGTAAAGTCCAGCATGGGGAAGGGAAAGATAGTTGTATTAAATATGAAAATATTTGATACAGGTCAAATAGTTAAAAAAGCACCCTTACATCATCCTGAAGAAAGAGCAATAGAGTTTCTGGCACTGGAAATCTTTAAGACCTTATAAAATGAGGTTGTAGCCTGGCCAGAAAGCCCTGAACTGGAGCAAAACTTCCCTGGTGGAGCCCTATGATCCACCTTATCGGGTGTTTGGACGATGTCAGGAGCACCTTCCCACTTAAAAGCTGGTGAAGCAGACTCCTTGTTTTACTAAGAGCACTTAATATTGTTAGTGTAAAGGGAACTTAGAAGCACTTCAATCAGTGTCTAATCTAGTACAGTTGCACCCTGAGCCCGCTGCCCATCCTGGGCTGGCTGATACAGGCTCATGTTAAAATTGATGACATTGGGGCATGGAGGGACAGATTTCCCTGAGAGAAGCCAGGGTGGCAGGGATGGGAGCCAGACAGTTTTCTCCCAATGACTGGATCACTCCTTAGCGGGATAACCATGATTCCTCTAGAGGATCAAAATGCTATGGTCTCATTTATACTTTATACTTTATACTTTATACTATACAAGAGCTTCTCATTGACAACCACTCTGAGCAATTTCTCAGTGACCTTCTTAATGGGAGCTGGGAGGAATATTTGACCCATAAGTAATGGGTTTTAGACTTCTGGTGGAGGATTTGGAATAATGAAAAATATCTGCTTATTCTATAATATTCTGGCTTATTCTAATGCTTTGCTTTGCTGCTAATACAAATTAAGATTTTTTTTAAATTAACCTATGAGTCTGATTTTCCAAGCAGTCTTAGTTTGGTTGAAAAAGTCATTTTGTGGGTCAAAACTGGAGTGGAGGTACCATTCCTAACTTCCTTACTGCATTCACATGGTCACTGTATGCTGGCCCTGTGTTTTATGGTCCTTACATATTTCTTGGATAGGACTTGCTCTGAAAAACAACTAATTTGACAATTTACAAGCAGATGAAATCAAATAAAAGTAGTATGACTGTGCAGCTCTGCAGATGCAAGGCTCTGATGAGATATTTTCAATAAATGAAGAGTGCTGGGAAGAAGAAAGGAGTTACCAGCAGTTTGTTTTGTTCCCATTTTTTCATCACTGTGTCAGCCTTATTCACATCACCTGTATCATTACACCTTCAGGCTCGGGCCCACATGTGTTCGGGTTTAAGGGTCCCTGAATCTGTGACAGAGGCAGCTTTTTGCCCAATGTGCACCTCTGTGGGTCAGGCTTGTTGCTGGTGATGCCTGGCTGCCCCTTGCATGTGCCAAGCCACTTGCAGACTGCTGGCCCCATGAGGGCATACATGTGTGGTCCCTTCGCATGGCTGTGCAAAATGCCCTTACCTTCATCCCCTGCATCCCTCTTGCCTGGTGCCCAGCCAGTCTCTGCTGCTGGGCCACCGCGTGGAGCCTGCTTCTGTTAAAAGCCAGAGCCAGGCTCCCACTCCCACTTCAAAAGATGCAATTTAACCACAAAAAAAAAAAAAAAAAAAAAGAAATTGAGTTTAGTGCATAAATGCAGTGACTCAGTGAGGGTGACCAACACATTAACCCCTATGTCGATGGGCTGAAAAAAGAATATGAGCATCTGGCAGCCCCAGTGACCGGGTCTCACATAAGTTATGAGCTTTGACACCCCTGTGTACATCCCGAGCTGGGCTGGGAGTCAGGGAGCATGGGGGCGGTGGGACAGATCCTGCAGCCCGGTCACTGCCCGGGGATGCCCTCCCCCTGCATGCCCCGGCCTGTCGGTGGGGCTCCCAGCTTATTCTCAGGGTTTGTACAAATTTGTGGGTATTTTAAGTAGCTTTGATGCAACTACCATTCAGTTTTTGCTCGGACCATATTTGCATCCAGAGCTAGAAAGTTTTTGCAGTAGACAGTAGGCAAACAGCATATATCCTTGCAATGTGCTTGCGGCCCCGCAGGCTGCAGTTGTATGCCTTAGATAAAAGTGTTGAATCTTGGATCTCCATGCACAGGTCCACTGACATTTAATCACACAAGTTGTATATTTTAGATACGTTTTAAATGCAGAGATGATAAGAGAAAGCCCTCAAAACCTGCAGTAAAATGTATTTCCAGGTCTCTGCAAGTTTAGTGATTATTAAATAAAAAAGAAGGAATATCTTTTCCAGATCTCTGAAAGTTTAGTGATCATTAAATAAAACAGAAGGAATATCTTTCATAGACTTCCTCAGGATTTACATCCTGCTTTCCTTCACAAAGTAAACTGTTAAAACTGTCCTGGCCTGTTAGCCCTGTGTACCTTGGGTCCTTGGGGTTATTCAAGCTAGAACAGTGAAGTGGAGAGATAAATTAGGTTGTAAAATGGACTAAGCGTTTCTTTTGTGGCCACTGACATTTATAAAATTCTTCAGATAAAGGCTACCCACGATAAATATTTGCAAGTTAATGAAAGCCTTGGAAACTTGAGTATGCAGACGTAACATGGGTAAATAGCATTTCTTCATGGAAATCCAGAGCAGCGAGTAGATAGTAGGAGACAATAGTCACGGGCATGAATGCTTGTTGCAGGAGATGCCTCTTTATATACAACATGTTTATTTAAAGTAGGTTGAAAATCAGATTTGCAAAACAAGATTGAACATTAGAATTGTAAATAACCAGAGTCAAGTGGAATTTCCTTAAATATACTTAGGTACGCTCCTCACGCAGTGCTAATAGGGCACAGCAGGAGAGTGGATTGGAAACAGAAAAAAGTATATTCTTATGCCTGTGTTGCATCCAAAATCATACATTAAAGGAAAGATCATCCAACTTAGGTACCTATAAAAGCAAGAACCATAATGACTGTTGTGTATTTGTCTTCAGCATTTTTTATTTTTATGCATAAGTGATATTCAGAATAATTTTAAGTTCAAAGTCCCTCCCATTACCTCTTTTCTAAGCATAAGCATAGTTTATTTGCTATAGGAGATTTAAATCTTTAAAGCAATTTCCTAAAAATAACATATATAACGTATTGAAGCATAAAAACTTTCTACCCTTTGAAAGTATTCACCCTTAAATTCTTATTAAGCCAGACAATAGAAAGTTGTTAATACTTGTTCCCTGGTTTGGAGGTTTTTTTAATCTTATATTGTTTTTTAAAGGCTACAAGATCAATAGTAAATATAAGGGTTTAGGCTCACCCATTTAATAGCATCAACAATGTTTGTAAAGAAATGCTTTTCTGAAAAAGAAAAGAATTTTTAATATTTTCTTTTATTTTCATACCTCATTAAAGTTAATAAGCAATAAAGAAATACAAGTTTAAACCCATTTGAATGAAATGCAGTATAAGAGAGAGAAAAATGTATACAGTTAAACATTCTATTTTCAGATGAAATCATGAGATGTCAGTTTACAGAAGATGCATATTTTACCAGCCCCCTGGAAAATGGAGCAGCCAAACAGCTGCTATTGTTCCCACCCTAGAAAAATTAAAATCTCGTAATAACATAGGCATGGAAGTTGCCTATAATTTCACATTTAGGCCTTTGTTTAGAAATTACTTGGGCTCTACTTAAGAGCAAAGTTCATGTAACTGGCAAGGCAAGACTGCATTATTATCCGACTGTGACAAGTCCTGTGCACAAAAAAGGGATTCATCCCAAAGGGTTATTTGGCATGGCCAAGGCAGCTCCAGAGCGTCAGGCCTCTCTGGTAAGTCCCTGCATAAATAGGAGAAGAAAACAAGAAGGCTTCATGAACAGAAGACTTTGTTTTGGAAGAAGAGGCGAGATCAATTAGCTACCAATTGCTTCTGACTTTCCTGTCCTGCTTTCGCAGGGCAGATGCTTCAACTTTGCTTAAGCCGAACTTTACTGACACTGAAGCAACAACCTCACTGATAGCCCCAAGAAACATGGGGTTCATCTCACTTTGGCATGGTCAGACCTATCCTCCCCATTTATTTCCCTGATTGGGATTATGAAGAGACCCTGTACACCTTGTGATGACTGAGGTCATCCAGCCTGCAGTTGAAGTGCATCGACGGTGTTGATGACCCATCTGTTAAGGTGGGCAGAAGAGGTCCACCTCAACAATTTGTATTTTTTTCTAGTCTATGTCTGGGACAAGAACCTATGGGGTGGCGTGGGATGGGATGGGATGGGATGGGATGGGATGGGATGGGATGGGATGGGATGGGATGGGATGGGATGGGACAGGACACTGGCCCCTAGTAGCTCAGTCTGGTTGTGTGCTTCTGTTCCAGTGTGAGTATTTACTGAACACCTTGTGTTCCCCATCTCCAGAACACCAGCTGCTGTGCAGTAAAACTCATCCCTTATGTCTCAGGATGACAAGAACATGCCTGAGCTACAGTGCCTGCTGGGCCCAGGGGTAACACTGCCTTGCTTCTTCAAGGGTGAAGTGATCATGGGCAATTCACCCCTTGTATCAGCTGCAAAGGTTGTTTCTTCTGCACATCTGTCACACCATTCTCCTCTAGCCATTGCTATGTTTTCCTTTAGCAAAACATTCCAAGCAGCAAAAAGAGCAGGTCTGCTTTCTGTGTCTGTCTGAAGGTCAAGAGGAAATGCATACAGAGAAAACACTGTGCGCTTGCGTGGATGAGTAGAAAATAAACACACTTGGCGGAAAGATCTCACTTTGGAAAGTCCACTTTATAGTCTTTATTAGCACTTCAACTTGCTGTCCTGGTTTCAGATGTTACATGCTATACCACAATGAATAAGTGCAACCTGGTGCTCCATAGCTCTTTTATTTGCACCTGATTACGTAGAAAGTCTAGGCAGTTTCCTGAATTTTTGTCATAGAAAGTTGTTAAAAGCTGGGACAAGACATGTATCAGGACTCTCCACACGGTGACAGTGACACGAGTGTTTTTCTACATTCTTCCATGAAAACCTTTACCTAGACCCAAGGAGCTCAGACAAAGCTCCTTATGACTTGGTGTCGCTTAACAGTTCCCCAGCCTACCCTGACCCTTGCAAAATCATCTGCTGTGGCCACATTAATAAAGCAGCTACTCACCTTTTAACGTGCTTTTCAATTCTGCTTTTGGGGTGTGAGCTCTCTCCCTGAATGAAGTGAGCAGCTCCACTGCCTGAATAATCACTTCCATAAATTAATATGGACTGCAGCCACGTCCATCTGTGCTGTGATTTCCCCCCACCGCCCATGCTTGGAAGGGGCCTGTACTTCCTAAGCAATTCTTTACATTCCACTTATTGCATTTGCCATTGCAGACAACAGTCTTTACTAATTTCTCATCTTGGTTTACTCCCTGTTGTTTTCTGTGTTAAAAAAATACTGCACGAGGGGTGAAAGCCTGTGGTATCCTCCATACTGCAGCATTAAGTGCTTTCTGCCTTTAACAGGGAATAGTTGTAACTTACATGAAGAACCTTGGATCAGAGGACTGTGAAAATAGAGATTATTGTGATTTTTACAAGCTTTTATTTTGATACAGGCAGGTTGGTCTTAGTCACTTTTCTTAAATAAGCTAGTTTATTGTTATTAATAATAATATCTTAGCCTTGCTGTCAGTGGGAGAAGGATGAATGAGAAGTTCTGGCCAAAGACATTGCATAAACCCCTCATCTTCAAAAACCAGGTACCGCATTTACCCAGAGCAGCGAGGAGACAGGAACCCAATGCAAAAACCCATCTAGGGACTGGCACGTGCTGTGCACGTGCAAGCCGGTGGGGACAGCCTGGTGGGAGGCTCCCTCCTTGCCCAGCATGCTGGAGGCTGCTCAGAGGCAGGGGCAGGGGATGAACAGGGGATGTGCTGGTGCTCCTGATCGTAAAAAAATCTTTCAGACCAGGTGAGGTTTAGGGTGGGTAAATCGTGCTTGTATGAGTGAGATCACACAGGAGCTGGGACCAGGAAGACATTTTCCTTTAGGCAAAGACTGGCAGGGACTGGAAGCTTCTTTTAATTCCTTCCCACTGATGCACAGAGCTCGGTCACAGTCTTGGCTCCCTGCAAACATACTCAGTCTCCCTGCTAGTGTAGGGACATGTGAAATAGTGGGTTTTGTGGTTTTTGCAATACGCTGGGTCCCCCTGTTTTGCTGATGGGCACCATTAGCATCGCTCTTCTATGCAAAGATGAGCCTGAAATGTGCAGAAGAGTTTTGGGAAGCACTTTTTGACCTAGATGAGTAGGGTCTGAAAAGGCAGATATCTTGTCTGGACTAAAAGTCTATTACACTATTTCTAGTGGGTGCAGGAAACGGGGTTTGAGGACCCAAATGGTCCCTTTGAGTCCTGTGTCCTTGAATATGAAGAGTCTAGTGTCTCTGCCGGATTCCCCACCAACAGAGCCTGGATGAGTGGGCAGGCCATGACTGTGGGACTTCCCTGTCTTGCCCTACAAGGAAGAGGTTAGAGGTCTTGTGAAAGAGTAAGAAACAAAGGAGAAAGGAGACAGAGAGAGGCATGACAGGCATAACATAAAGAAATGGAGGAAGGAGGTGGCTAAGGAGAGGCACAAGGCTTCCCAGTGGAGACATTACCTTTTTCGCTGTCCTTTACTGCATGTCCCCTTGTCGGTAAGTGACACATACAGCTTGTAGAGGAAAGGGGTGCACTGGCTGCACTAACAGTCCTGGCTGCTCTGGATACTAAGCAGCTGGAAACAAAGAAATTGCCTAAAATTCACCACCATGGGCCCTATCCAAATCCCAGCAACTTCAGAATGCACTAGCCTGAGCCCCGAAATCCTCTGGCAGATTAGCTACCCCTATGCTTCCAAGCTTATTTAGGGAATTATCTCTTGGAGTAAAACAAATGAAAAAGCATTGCTGGCAACCGGTACAGCAGCACCGCAGCAGAGGCAGCCTGCATCCCCTCCTCCTGCAGCGGTGGGATCCCATCAACCCCTTCCCCTGCCACCTTCTTTTTTCTAAAGTAAGAGAGCTGGCTACGTCTGGCAGCCCCCCGAAACCAACTGGCTGACTTTCCATGGATGCTGGGCAGAGGGGGCACGAGCCGAGGTGCGTTTGCTCAGCCAAAGCCCCTCTGGCACGGCTGGTGAGCTCTGCGTGGAGGGAATCAGGAGTGCACGAGGGAGAACACGTCCTGTTGGCAGCGGTTTTGCCAGCGAGCCCACACAGCTTTTGCCTGCATGAGATTTTGGCATGAGGAAATTATATTATTAGTCTGTCACTTTTACAAGCACTGAAATTTATGGAGGAGGCACAGATGTTAAAAAAACCCAAACCAAACAAATATCCAAAGCTGAAAAATAAATAACCCAGCTAAAAAGGAAGCCTCGGAGCCAGACTGACTCCTCGGCAGCCACTGCGGAGCTCAGTTTCCACAGCAGTGGCGCAGGACACCCGCCAGCCAGAGTGGCGGTGGGAGCTGCCCCATCCCCTATGCCGCACACCACTGATCCCTTTTGTCTTTACAGCAGGTTCATGTCACCGTACATTTCTCCATCCAAGCCAATGAGGGACATGGCCTTGCTCCATCCCTAGTGAGGTGCAACCCAGTAAGACGGGACACTGCAGAAAAGTTCTGCTGGTGGCAGTGAATTCGGGCTCGGTGCAGAGCCAGCGGAAAAGGCAGGTTGGGCAGATGGCGAGGATGTCCCCCGGGCCACCACGCGCGGGCTCTCCGTCAGCTGGGTGGGAGGTGGGCCAGCAAAGCAGCCTGCACAGACATAGGGCAGCTGCATGGTGCCATCCATGTGGCTCGCACCTCCGTGGAGGGAACCTTTCCCTCTGGCACTGAAACCAATCCAGGAGGGAGCCCCTGGACAGTGCCAGTTTTGCACTTCAAAAATGCTGGCAGGTAGGCTCTCCTTTCTGATTACATCATGTCACTACCGCTCACTGGGCCTGTCTCTGAGCATTGGTCAGGATCCAGCAGCAGCGTGGTGGATGCTTTAAACCCTGGTAGATTTGCTCCTGTCTCCTGATGCTGTGGTCCCTCTGCCAGCCTTGCTTTGTTAAAAATGTATGTTTTTATGAATTATTCTACTTGCCAGTGTTGAGTGTTCAGCTGCTCATTCCCCATGTGGTCCCCACTGAGTTTGCTCCTCTTCCTGGGAAGAAGGGTCTGGGCACACACTCCTGGGAGGCTGAAACCCCCTCCTAGGGACCTGCCCTCCCCAGGGACCCTCACACTGGCCTCCCTGAGCTGCAGAGCCCACCTCCACAGAGCATACACAGAGGTGTGTGCATGTGTATCATTTTGAAGATGGTAGTGGAAAAGGTTTAAGTAAAAATCTCACTTTTCCCCAGCAGTGGGTGCAGGTACAGCAGAGTCAGGGACAGGGGCAGAGGGGCAGGGTCTGGGGCAGAGGGATAGGGGCGAAAGGACAGGGGCTGGGGCAGGTGCACAGGCGCTGGGACAGAGGGACAAGGACAGAAGGACAGGGCAAAAGGATGGGGGCTGGAGGAGAGGGACAGAGGGATGGGGCAAAAAGGAGGGATGGAGCAATAGAAGCAGCGTGACAAGTGTTGGGGCCGAGGGACGGGGACACGGGAGCAAGGAGGGAGCAGGGGCAGGGACTCAGGTGTTGGGGCGGGGACCGGGGGCAGGGGCAGGGGCCGGCGCAGTGGCAGCGGCAGGGGCTGGGGCCCAGGAGCGGAGACAGGGGCAGAAGCCGGGGCGGAGGCGCAGGGGCAGGGACGCGGCAGGGGCAAGGCAGGGGCCGGGACCCGGAGGCAGACAAAGGGCGGGCGGCAGAGCCCCGCTCGCAGCCCGCGTCCCCGCAGCGGCAGCACCGCACCCCGGCGCGCAGAGCGAGGAGCGGGAGGAGCGGGCGGCGGCGGCGGCGGAGGCGGAGGCGGAGGAGGAGGAGGGGAGGGACCTTCCCCTCCCTCCCACCCCGACACCGGGGGAAATAAATTATTCCCAGCCCTCGCACTCCCAGCTCCGTGCCCCGCACCCGGCAGCGGCAGGCGGGGACGGCGCAGCCTTCGGCGGGCGCGGAGGGGCCGCCCCTGCCCGCGCTCGCTCCGCTCCGCGCCCCGCGCCCGCCTCCCCACGAACTCCCGCGGGCCGCGGCGGGGGGCAGCGCCCGCCCCGGCCCGGCCCGGCCCGGCCCGCCCCGTCCCGGCCCGCGCGGAGCGGAGCGGAGCGGAGCGGAGCGGCGCGGCGGCCCCGCCGTGCCCTGGATGCCCCAGCGGCGCCGGCGGCAGCAGCATGGAGCGGCGGCGGGGCGTCCCCGGGGGCTGGCCCTGCCTGCTGGCCGCCCTGGGTGCCCTGCTGGCGGCGGGCCGGGCGGCCGCCCCCCGCGCCCGCTTCTCGCCCTTCTTCTTCCTCTGCACCCACCACGGCGAGCTGGAGGGCGACGGCGAGCAGGGCGAGGTGCTCATCGCCCTCCACATCGCGGGCAGCCCCGCCGCCTACGTTCCCGGCCAGGAGTACCACGGTAGGTGTAGGCGCCCGCCGTGCTCGGCGCTGCGCGTCCCCCGGCGGCGGGCGGCCCCGGGGAGGGGCGGGGGGGGGGCGGTCCCGCACCCCGGAGCAGCGCCCGGGCCCCGCAGCCGCGCAGGGAGCGGGGCCGGGGGCGGGCGCCCCTGCGTGGGGAAAGGCGCGGCCGCGGGCCGTGCCCCGGGCCAGCCGCCCCGGCGAAGGGCTCCTCGGGGCTCCCCGGCCGGGCGGGACCGCCCTCACCTGCCCCGGGCTCGGGGACCGCCGCCCCCGCGGCAGCGCCGCTTCGCCCTGCCCGGCGCGGCTCCTGCGGGCGCAGCCCCGAGCCGGAGGAAATCCCGAGCCCCCTCTCCCGAAGTGGCGCGGGGCCGGATCCAGAACCTCCCAAGTTGCGGGAAGCCCGTCCCTTTCCCACTCCAGCGGCTTTCGGAGCCGGCTCGCAGTGAGCGCATCCCCCGTTCCTGGGTGGCCGTGCGGTGCCGCAGCTGGCGGCCGCCACTGCCACTGTCACCAAAACGTGTCCCCGCAAGGAGCGCGGCCCCGCCCGGGCCGGGACAGCCGGGACAGCCGCCCCGCTGCTCCCCGCGGGGGGATGCGGGAGCCACGGGCGGGAGCGGCGGGTCAGGCGCTCCCAGGTGGCCTTGAGGATGGGAAGGTCTTGCCCAGAAATAATAAACCACCTGCTTTCTGTAAACGCCGGGGCTGAGGAGAATTAAACGAGTAGGCAAAGTTGTTCACGCAGGTGGGGTCTTCGCTTTCGTGCTGCGTTGGGCGAGGGGCACGGCCCAGGGCTGGCCGCGGCCTCGCAGGCAGGGACGCTGCTGCCTGCCGTGGGAAACCGCGTCCGGCTGCAGGGTGCCCCTGTGCACCACCAGCAACTGTGCTGCTCAACAGCCTTATCACCGTTTCTCCGCATAGAAAACTTACTTGTGTGAAACATTTTTTAATTCGCAACCGTCAGAGACCGCTTAAAGGTATATTCACTAATCCTTCTTCTCTCTGTCTGCTTCAAGTTTTGCTGTGCTACAAAATAACAGCTAATTCTGCAGCAAATATTAAAAAGTCAGGAAAATTAGAAATAAATATGTATTTAAAACACCTTGCTCTGAAAAAGATACTACGTAATGGTCCCTGGCTAAAGATGGAGTTAAACTTCAGACTTTGATACATTCTAGCTCAGAATTTAAGTTTTAGGCAAAGCACAGAATCGTTGAGTCCATGTGAATATTCTGATTGATTTTGTAATTGTAAAGACAGAAAAACTGAGCACATCAAATATTCATTTTCACAAGATCTAAGGGGCACTGAAGTTTTCGTCTATATATAACCTTTAACAATATAGTTTTACCAAATTCGTATGAAAGTTTTGTTTTTAAAAGATTGGTGTCCTTTTTAACAAACCACATATATAAATTAAATGACTTGACCAGATGATTTTTTTTTACTTAAAACCCCATATCTTCCGGCCGATACTACACGCTCAGACCAGTTAAATTGCATTCAACCTGCTGAATCACAAATGTGCAAGGAAAAAAAAAGAAGCTGGAATTTCCCTATTGCACAATTTTAAATGCTGGACTTTTAAAAATATGGTTCAGATATGTAAATGACAGTATCGTCCCCTCTCCTCGCTGCTGCCGCGTTTTCCAGCCTGCAGCCGGTGTTTAAGCCCCGTTGCTGGTCTGGAGAGAGGGGATCGTGGTGGGCGCGGGAGGGCTGCGGGAGGGCTGCCCGGCTGCCTCGGCTCTGCAGGGTGAGGAACAGGGGGGTGTGCGTTTCTCCGGGGATGCTCTTCTGCCTCTCGCCCTCTAAAAATGGGTTTTGAATTTTAAAATAGCAACCTGCAGAGAAACGCCCCAGATGCGCGCCAGACCTTCCCGGTAGCCACGGGTGGATTTTCCATCGCTGTTTTTGCACCTGCCAGAGCAAACCGCGGCGGCTTTGAATATACCTCTGTGCCTCGTGGGTTTGTTTTTTACCTACCCGCTCTCACGGGTCGCCCGGAGATTTTGGCGGAGCCGCTGCCGCCCCTGCGCCCCGGCTGCGCGCCGCTGCCCCGGCCCTGCGCGCCGCCGCGGAGCCGCCCTGCGCGCCTGCGGAGCCGCCCTGCGCGCCTGCGGAGCCGCCCTGCGCTCCTCCCCGCCGCCAGCCCCGCTAAGGAAGGGTAAGGTGCGCGGCGGCGGCGCGGCGGGCTCGCCCGGGCGCCTCGGTCGGCTGCTGGCAGCTCCGTCGGCGCCGGTGGTTCTGTCGGTCCCGCCGCCCGGCTGAAATTTGCAGCGTGGTCGCGCTTTTCCGTCTGGAAGCAGGCAGGGTCGGCGCGGCTCTGCCTCGGCATCGCCGCTGTCAGAGGCCGACATCAGTCCCGGGGGCTGCGCCCAGAGCGTTGCAGGGTACCTTTTAAAGCCACTACATTAGGAAAGGATAAACAATCTGGACGCATTCAAAGGCTCACGCTAATACTCACAAACGCAGGAGAAAGTCCACAGACTGAACTTGAAAACTGATTTGTTTACACAGTACAAGACGTAGGTACACCCAGTGCGAGCCAGCCTCCTATCTTATTTCTAACTTGCAATGGTATTTTTTTTCAATTTTGTGTGTTGATTAAACACTTACCTGTGCCAAAGCAAGGCAAGACGCACTGCCTGTTTGCTATGCACAGCGCAGCAGGCATAGCTTGAGCTAAGCACACTTGTTCAGTCAGATCTTTTGAAATATCTCATTTGAATATTTTTAAATATAACATTTGTCAATATTAAATATAGCACAAAAAAAGACCCCAAGTATGCAATCTGAAGAAATAATTTGAAACAATCTGGGCTTTTATGAAGTACAGTTTAATGTTACTGGAAAATGCCAGTCTGTACCAGCTGAACATTTGTCATTTAAAAATCAGACTTTAAAGGTGGTCTTGTGGGGACAGAGGTGGAGTTTTGAGATGCAGTAGAGCAGCACAAGACAAAGGGAGATCTGCATATGTACAATGCAAAGTCACCTGCTCAGAAAGCATATTAAAGTACACCACTCCAACTCTTCACAAGTTCCAGTGAGGCCCCGTTTTACGCTTACTGCCCCTTCATTCAGCATGGACTGGTGACAGCAGCATCCAAAAGCATCAAATTCACAGAGAAGTGAGTTGGATGAAACCATACGCCAAGGGCTGGACGAGAAGAAATTCTGATTGAAAAAACCCAGCCAACAACTTCCTGTTAATTTGTTTAGATGCTTCTTTGGGCTTTCGGGGTGGGAGTCAAACCGCTGCGCGGCCAGTGGAGCTGTGACACTGGCTCTTATCCGTTTGCCCAACTGTCCCTTGCGCTGCCCTGCACCCCGGTAGAGGAATGGTATCTGGTGCAAAAGACACTTGCCTGGGAACCAGGCGAGCACAGGAGCTTCTGCAAGTGGCTTCTCTGACACGCTGGATCCGGCACTTTATTTCCCTGTGCCTCTGAATTTCATAAGAGGTAAAATGAAGGCAATAATATTCCCTACTTTGCATAGTTAAATTAGATACTTTGGGATTTAGCACTTCTCCCCTAACCCTTGAAAATACTCCAGATTTGGCCCTATTCCTGCAATCAGTAAATATTTAAAAATTCATTCACTGATTGAATAGGACCAGACCTACGCTGCATATAAATATGCTCTTTTATATACAGGACTGACTTGATAAATTGGTAAACAATTTTATTACCTTTGGCAGACTTTTATTCCTTGAATTAGCTTATTTCAAATTTAATTAAGTCCTTGAGCTGGCAAAGCACTTAAGCACTTGCTCAAATGCAAACTGACAAAGTGTGCACTGGTTTAATGTAGGCACCTGCCCAGCTTCCTTCCAGCCAAGTGGGGGCCGTGTGTTTGGAGAGCTGCATCGGGGCCCACTTGGCTCGCTCATAGCTTTGCTGTTAGATGGCAACGATCCTGTTTTGTTTTTCTCCTGGGCTTTCCTCTGTAATCTGCAGAGCAGAGTATCATTTCTTCAGGAAAAAACCCCAACAGCAGTATATAATGAATTTTTTTGTGCAAGTTCTTTTGGGTTTATTTCCAATCTGCGGTCAATTTTGATTATCCATGTCAACTCACCTTCAGTTCTGAGAGCTCGTACTATCATTTATGGGCAGATAGGTACACTAGAAATGCATAAAGAAAATATGCGTCTAAAGGATAAACTTCACTGAACATTGAGTCTTCACTGCCCTTAATGACAAAAACCTAGAAATGAACAGTCAAATCTGTAGTGTTTAAAAAATACAAGCGGATTACCTTTACACCGTATTTTTTCTTATCCCTCAAAAACATTTTTGCTGTCACTGCAAACAGTGCCTTTTTCCCAAGGTTTCAAATTTAGATCTTTTAGGAACAAGTTTGAACTCTTTTCCCATGATTGATGTTAAAACTTGTAATTCTGCCCTTAAAATAGTTTTCTTTAATGAGACTTGAGTTTCTATTTCACTCTCCATTGTTCCTTTTTTTTCCAGAACAGATTAACCTTCAGTCCCCAAATGTTATCAGTTTCCATCAATGACTGTTACTATTCTTAGATATACTGTATATTGTCTGGAACCATTGCTTTGATAGGTTGTAAAAAAAAAAAAGTTTTCAACTATTTTAAGTGGTAGTTGCGCACTCTTTCAGCACTGATAAAAAGTTGTTTAAAGTCTGGCCAATTCCACCTTTGTTACTGACCGCTGTGTTTAAGAAATACAGATTGTGACTTAGGACCTGTTTTCATTAGGGTTACTTACATTTCTGGAACCTGCTTGACCCGGTGGGTATTTTCATTTTAAATTCTTATTCAGATTATTAAAAAATAAAAAGGTGTTGAAGTTCAAAGTGAAGGAGGGGAAGAGAGAAAATAACTGGAGAGTAAGTAGTGATGCTGCTTGAGGTATAAACAGCATTATAAGAGAGTTGCAGAAACTCAGTTACGGATACTTCCTCTACCAGTTATGCTGAAGTGTAGAAAGCTTTTTGTGAGCCGGTTGAAGTAAAGAGTGCGCCGGAGGTGATGTTAATGGTGGTGGATTGGTAACAGAAGAGCAGATTTCGTTCCATGTTTTCTAACATCAGCCTGAGAAGAAGGTCAGCTTCTTGGGTCATTTGCAGGGTGTTCCCTCAGAAACTTTCATCTCACCCACTTACATCCTCCTCTGATCTTTTGAAGAATGGAGACTTCCATCATTTTTTGTTTTAAATTAAAGAGGTGTGTACAAATTTTTGCTCATGGGAGTCCAGTTAGCTCCAGGGATTATTCTATAACTCTTAAGGGACACTTAAATTAAAAATGTGAGGCTGGCAATAGGTAGCAATGGAGAGGGAGTTATTAAGAATGGGGAAGACCCTTGGTCTTCAAGTCTCTTCTTTCCTCTGAGGTCCCTAGCAATAACTTGCAGCTGCATAAGGATTTCGCAGCATGCAAAAATTTCATTTGGGCTCAGCATTTGCTAAAAATGTCCTCATCCACCAAAGCCCATGGAGTGCACCCTGACTGTCCTCTGCTGTATTTAGGATTTTTTTGCATAGACTGAACTTTGCAAAAGCAAGGCTGATTTCTGAATACTGTGGCCTGTTCTTTAGATGGTCTGTTTGAATTTGTCAGATCTGAGCCTTACTTAGCGTGTTTTTGAGTGAGTGTGTGTTTCTAAATCTTGATGTTGGCCAATGGATTGTCTATATTTCTGAAGCTCTTGTCTGGCCCCAGAGTTCATGTGGTATGTCTTTGCAAATTTTAAAAACTCGTGCTTTTAAAATCTCTTGACCAGAAACTGATGAAGGATGCCAACCTTAAAAGAAAAAGGTAGGCAAGGTCACAGCTGACAGCCTCTTACAAACCATGTTTTACTAGGGATGATATTAAATTTTAATGGGTTCGGCTCTCATCACTCTAATTCGTGGGCCAAATAAGCAGTCAGCAGATGGCTCAGCCGAAGATATGGTCGGGCATGGGATTGATGAAAGGAGGTAGAAGGTCCACAAAAGCCTAAATGAGCCTTTCTTGCAAATTTGCAGAAGAGATGTAATCTCTGGTTAGATCCTTTCTCCCCCCATCAGGGGGCCGGTCCCCCCTGCAAAGGAGACTTGATTGCCCCAAATAACAGAAATCAAAGTCAGCATGGCATGCCAGCATGACCCACATTTGTCAGGTGACATCTGACTGTAGGACAGAAATGGTATTGTTGGTATTACACGTCTGCGTAGGGCAGACTACGCTGGGCTTGTCTGGATACATTAAAAAATTGATCTCTGCCTCAGTGAGTTCACTGTCCGAGGCCTAGAGCTCAGTGTGGGGGCTGGCGTGCGTGCACAGACCTTTCCCATAGCACGTCACCCAGAATTGAAGTCAAGTAAGAAAAGAAGCCTATAAATGGTGAAAGGGTGCAAAAATACTGTTTCAGTGGGGATATTGCACATATTTTCTGCTTTCTGAGTTTAAAGGAGATATTTTTTAATATCTATCATTTATCTGTGGAATTCATTGCTAACATCTGTCAATACTAACTCTTTTTCAGTAGCAATTAAAAAAAAAAGAGATATTTTTCTTATAAATAATTAATAGTTGTAATTAGATACAAATATATATATAAAACAAGATATAAACCCTGTACTTCAAGACCTAAGGTGACCAGTAAACAATTTATAAGTAGGTTACTATGCCATGGTAGCATGTAGTACATTTCTCCAATGTTTCCCGCATTGATTATTCCACCAAATCCATGTTGGTTCATTAGGTAGCACAGGGCGAGACTGTCAGACCATTTTCCTTTTAGTTCCCTTGATCTCAATTTTTGAAGGCCACTGCTTTTGAAATAGCATTTTATTATGGTACAATACTACAGTATTTGCATATTGACTGGCTGAAGTATGATTCTCAATCTGACAATAGCCTTGGTGATACAACTGAGATGGACTCAGATGCAGCCTTTATTTGCTTTGTGTGTCTCATGCCCTACAGCTGTGGTTTAGATTTGTCATGAGTGTTTGCTGCATGGAGAGGGAAGGAAATGGCACTGTCTTACCTCTGAGAATAAGCAACCTTTCATACTGGCCCTTGTTATGAGAATTTCAATAGTCTCTGATGAAAGGTTCAGTCTTTTTAACATGCTTCCTTTCTTTGTGTTAACATTTCCTGCCTTTTCATCGGGCATGAAAGGTGCACAGAGTGCAAATGTGTGTCTGGAATATTTGTGTAATTCCCACTTTTTTTCCCCCCATTTGTGACTAGTCTCTGGGATAAACATAAGACAAACTCTTGACAGTGCAACTTTTAACATCTGTCAAAGCCAAGAACAGTTTCCTTGTGGAACAGACCTTCCCAGTTTGTCAAACAATGCCTTCTTGTTAGGCGAGTGGTCTTCCTCCATTCCCCCTCCCCTCAGGTCAGTCCTGGAACATGGAAGTCATAGCATGTGCCACGCAGTTTGTGCAGTGCAAGCTGGGCTGTGCCAATGGATGGTGGCATCATGGAGGCAGAGACCGGGGGGGTCCATGCCTGTGGGACCTTCTCCCAGGTCCCCCCCAGTGCTCAGATTCCTCCCACAGGTGACACATTTTTTACTGTTTTCCTAAAGGGAAGAGCAGGATCATGGAGGTGGATTTTTTTGAAGACTTTGTTTTGTTTGAATATATCTTTCACTAAGCATTTGTCTTAAATCAGGCAATGTCAGAGAACTGTACGTCCTGCTTGGAGTGGGAGAACCGGGGTTTGCGAGGGGCGTTAGGGTTTGTGCCCGTTTATTCCACAGTCCAGGACGAGGCCTTACTCTGTCCTTCTGCAGCTGGAGAGGTCCTGGCTGGGGCTGGAGTCAGCACCCAACAGCCGGGCACAGGCTCCCTGCCATCATCTCCTGCAACTGTCTGGAGCTGATGCCTCCTGGGCACCACAGCGTTTCCGGGGCAGCTGGGTTCATCTTAGCTTCAGGAAGAGGCACCTATGGGCTTGTTCTTCATCCCTGTGTGGCTCCAAACTCCCTTTGGTGTAGCTGTTGGCTATTCTCCCTCATCCTGCTACTGTCAGTATGGCTTTCTGTTTGGGGAAGCTGGTTGGTGTATGTGGTTTTTGCATGCTGGGCGTGATCTCCACAAAGCTCTTCTCCTCCACCCCAGTGGGATCCTTGGTCTTCCCGGGGAATCAGGACATCCCTGACTGCTACCTTGTACTGTTTCCTCACGACCTGTTGTAGGCAATGCCCGTTACGTGAACATCTCAGGCTAGAAAGCAGGAGGTGTCTGGGGGGACTGGACACGAGTGGCCTGTGAAAGTTGCAGGGGAGCAGGTGAGGAGTTCAGACACTTTCCCAAAGGCTTTTATTGCAAAGCAGAGGCTGTTTTTCACAGTCTTTTAAGGCCTCCCTTGCCATATTTTTTCATCCTGGGAACAAAACAGAGGAGGCTGTTCCCTGCTCCTCTCTAGGCACTTTGGTATTAATATTGGTTGTGAGAGTTCCACAAGTGTCCCCTCAGGGAGTGAAATCAATGACGCTTTTCCAGCTCGCGTCTGTTGAAGTTCAACCTGCAAGAGCCCTGAGTGACAGCAGGTGACAAATCCATCTCCCTTCAGGTGCAAGCTTTACCCTGCACTACACTAAGTTTTAAAAAAAACCCTTCTTTCAGACTTCTGCATTGACCTTCTTCCTAAAATTATGTGTGCTGCAGGTTTCTCTCCAAACTGTGCAAGTGCTTCAGTGCCGTGTCCAAGTGCTGCCCCGGTTTCCCATGTCCCAGGGTGACAAACACCACAGGGGGTATCCAGCCCTGCAGTGGGACTGATGCACCCCACAGACCCTCTCTGGGGGGATGCCTTGCCCTGCTCCCCGAGGGGGAGGTTGCATGCTAACCGGGGGGACAGCCTGTCCCCACCTCCTTGCTGAAGGGCTGGGTGCCAGCAGGGGAGGACATCAGATGGATGGTGGCCCCACATGCCTCCAGCCCCGTCCCCTCTTCCTCTCCTCCTCTCTGCCTACTCAGAGGAGTGAGCAGCTCCAGGGGACAGTTCAGAGTATTTGACTGAGGTGCCCGGAGTAAAATTTGATTTAGGTTTTGTGGATGAGAAGTCTTATTAATAAGTCCAGCCTTCTGGGTGTAGGGGTTTACTAGGTGTTGGAAATATTTGTGAAGCTGTGTGTAAAACTATTGCTGTGTCTCCTCCTGAGGTAGAAGCCTTAGGATGTGCAAAAGTGCAGGGTGGTTGCTGGTTTCTCTCTTTGGTTTTGCAAGATACAGCATAGGGGGAACTGGCAGTGGCCTTGCTCTTCTTTAGTCAGAGTGAGCAGACTAATCATCAAAGATGGGGCTGCAGATTTGTGTGTGTTTCCCTGAATGGCATCTACTCACATGTGCACATGACTGTGGCTGCTTGTTTCCCACAGGAGGCAAGGCTGTACACATCGGGCTGAGGGGATCAAGTTATAAACCAGACCGAGACAAAATGCTAAGAGATCTTACACCACGCTTAGCAAAATCATGATTGACTCAGATTAGCCAGAGTTATTTATTCCTCCCCATGTCTGCTTGAAGAATAGTTTTGTAAATAAACGGGTATGACCTGACGGAGCTGAAAGACAAGAAGAGGGTCTGCCTGCCAACCCCAGCTCTGGCTGTGGCTGTGTCTCCTACTGTGCAGCTCATCATTCCTCGCTGCCATGGGTGGTTGGACGTTAGCAACCCATCCTTTATTCCCCTCCAGCACCTGGCTGTTGTGAGGCTGTACACAGACCGGTCCAGCTGGTGAAAAACACACAGTGTAAGGGGCCTCATCGTTTCCCTCTTTCCATACTCCCGATGCCATTTTCGAGAGTGCAGTTAGATGACCAAAAGTTGGCAAAGAGGCAAAACCCCAGTTCATAGAGGGAAATCCATCAAGTAAGTTTCCTTTCATGCACAGGCATGCATCTGGAAGCAAATGCTGTTTTCCCCTCCTCATTCTGCCATGTTGCATCCGCAGGCGGTTCCTGGCCTGCCCCAGCTTGGGTTTGAAGCAATTTGCATGCTGGTTGTCCATGGGTAACATATGTAGGATGCCCCCCTGTGAACACATGGGGACACTGTGAAAGTTGACGGTCTGTCCATGTGTTGTGCACATCATAGTGGAGAGGAGGGAAGGAAAAGGGAAAAGACAGAGCACACAACACTCGCTAGCCAGAAGACTTAGAGAAATCTGGGAATATTCTTCCCTCTGTGGCTGAGAGGTACTTCATGGTCACAGCATTCAACCTCTCTGGTAGAATATTCATAAATGGGTTAGCAAGGACATAGAAAATCATTTTCCTGTGTATGTTGCCTGTGCTTTTGCAGAGGAATACCTCATGGCGGAGCTGGGTCTGCCCATGCAGGTGTTGCACTGGGGAAGCTCTTCCTGCACTAGAAATGAAAGCAATGAGTAGGTGATTGGCCTTTTTAACATCTGAAAACAGCAGCACGACCCTCTGTGGCCTCCCTTCATGTCAGGCCCAGGGGTGTGAGAAGCCATTCATCACATCACGGGGCTTGGCAAGGTCTTTGCCGTTCGCCTTCCACTTTTCCCGCTGCTTCCCAGGACAATACAATAGATAGGAAAGAACAAGAAATATAGATAATATTTATCTTTCTGGCTAAACAAGCTGCGGTTTCCAGGCCACAATAACCTTCCAGTGTTCCTATCTTGTTGGGGAAATGCACTGCTAGAAAAAAACAACCCTCCTTCCAGAATTAGACACATTCATCTGGACACTGGATGAAATTATTATCGATACCAAGAACTGCAGAGACAAACAAAACAGCACGAGTGACCAAGGCAAAGATCCTGGTTTAACAAAGTGCTGGGCAGCCTTGCAGTGCAGCAATTTGTGGGGATACCAGGTATTGGAATGAAAGAGTCAGTACTATAAAGTGCTGTAAAAAAACCTTGAAGGAAGGGATCTCTGGCTAAACTCCAGTGTTAAACATTTTTGTAGAGCAATTCTTCTGACTCTGGGCCAAAAAGTCTGTAGCCTTCAGAACCTCATTCTGGTTAGTACCAGGATCAAAAACCTCTGGCAAATATTTTTATCCTTTCCAATTATTATAGTTGATTTGCTGATGACTGCTACCTCATCAGATAGGTTTTCAAGTTGAGAGTATTCTTGCATGAGACACAGGACTTTATAATTGATTCAGCTGGAATTGCCATGTTTGTAGTGAATTAATTTAAAATCTGGTTTTGCGAAGGATAAAAACTGATAATGTATTTGAGTAGAATTTGGTAAATGTTTTAATGGAAAATGGGAGGAAGTGAAGCATTTGAAATATGTTACTGATATTTCCAAAACAAAGTTTTGATTTTTATTTTGGAAAAGTATCTTAATTGTGGAAATGACTTTGAAAAAAAAAATAAGCTACATAATCAGCAAATGAAATGAGGCTTCTCTGCTTGAACAAAATTCTTTATCTAATTTTTTGGGGTTCATTGAAGATTTTCATATTGACCTAACTGATATTTTAATTTATTTTTTTGTGCTAAACCCCTCAATACTTCTCCTTTTATGTTAACCCAAGCAGATCTCTTTTTCTGTCTTTTTCTTTTCATTTTGGTCACTGAACCAAAAATCAAACAGTTCTACTTCTGACAAGTTGACCATTTAATTTCCGGCCACTGAGCAGACCTGATTCAGACAAGTAACCCTCACCACTCTCCTCGCATTTGTTCCCAAAATAAATTCCAGAATAATAATTCACTCTTTAAGGCACCAATACTGACATTCCAAGGTAACAAACTCATGTTTTCTATAATGATACCTGCGGTTGCTATGTGGCCTCTGATGTATATGTTGACTGAATTTCCTTTACATCTAGTCATTGTTCAGTTTTCTTTTTCAGCAGGAATCTTTTCCCTAATTCAGTGTTCAGTAAAAAAAGCTTAGAGGAGGTCTGTGACTTGGCTCCTTCTGAATGTGTACAGTTAAAGGATATTTCTGCTTCCAAACTTGAAAACCTGTTGCAGTGCATCTATAGAATTGATATTCATTAAACTAGACAAATAGGCCTTCATGTCTCTAAAATGATCCTTCTTTTTTCAAGGAATAATATTTACAGGGCTGTCCACCTCAAATAGCAATGAAGTGCTCAGAGCAAATGTGGAAATTGGTTTTGAGAGACGCAGGTTTAATTTGGTCAGGGAAGTGATCCCCTATGTTCTTCATTGCTGTGCTTTTCCTTCAACATATAGTTAATGCAGAGTGAAAATTATGGAGTTACAGCGGAACTGTGATGTTTGCAGAATTTGTCTCAAAAAGCAGAGATAAAAAGGTATCGCTTTGGTCAGGGCTGGCAGCACCCGTCCCTCCTCAGAGGGCCTCAGGCAGCCCAGATTACTCCAGCGAGCATCTGTGGACCTTTTCACTCAAAGAGATGTAAGTTTTGTTTCATCAAGTGGTAACAGATGTTAGGGAGCTTTCATGCCATTCATCACTGAGGGAAAGCCAATGCAATGGCATCTGGCTGTTTTCTTAGTACAGACTGTTATTTTAAACTCTAAACTGTCTTTGAGCAGAGGTGGTGGTATATTATGCACTGGCTCCTCTTCTCCTGGGACAATGCCCAAAACCGCCATGTCCAACTCCTGACAAGCGCCTTTTTCCCAATTAGTGAGATTACAGTAGAGAACAAATTCTACTGCTATTTGCAACATTTTCCGTTTGAGAAAACACATTGTAAAATTAATTGCAGTACAATATTTCTTCTGACTGCACATCACTAACTGCTAAGAAACATTACTGAGTGACTTGCACCATAACGATTAACCTTTCATTCCAGATTTACAAAGCCTACACTTGTTGCAGTTACCAAGTATTCTCTACGTGCAAACAGTCAGAAACAGGGAACTTTTTTTTCTAATTAATGTATTTTCTCTAGAGCATGTAGATTTTTTACAAGGTGCAGAACTCATACAGGCACTACTAAGTGTAGTACCTTAAATATTTAGACTGGCCAAATCACTGACAAAACAAAAATTGCATGTTCTGTCTGACACCTTGGAGTGCTCCAGTTTTTAATGCTCCAGGGCAGAGAAGAACTGTGGTCCCCATGAAAGAGGATCAGTGGCAGCAAAGCCCCATAGTTCCTTGATGCATCGTGTAATACAAGTGATAAGACAAGAGCTTTGGGCAACAGGACAAGCTTTAACTCTACTCTCTTCTTGAAAATTTTACTAATTTACTCTTTGAGATGAACATCTGGATGGCAGTTTCCATCCGTCTTGGGGTAGTGCTGCGTCGGGGCAAGCCTGACCCCAGCGTGCAGGTGAAGAAAGGTGAGGCAGAAGGGATGACCATGTGTGAGGGAGCAGTCAGAGTTTCAGTTTACCAGATTAATCCCCTCTTCCATCCTTTTTCAAAGAGCAGGACTCATTGCTCAGAGAACATAGTTGGATTGACAGCTTCCGTCTAGTAACTTCCCCCAAAACTGCTAGGCAGATGTATCAGTAGGAAAAAAATGCCCCAGTCAAATGATCTGGATGACATTCCAGCTGCGTGCCAGTTCAGTTTTCATCTCTTCTGCTGAATTTAACATGTGTTTATTATGTTTAGCATGCAGAGTGGTTGTAATGAATTTGAATTAGAGGGGAATCATCTTCTTTGTGCTTTTTTTATGTTAAGAACACTGTGCTCTGGTATAAAGAGAGATTGATGCCTTTGTAATTAGCCTACCAGAATTTGATGGCTTTTTTAGTTTTGGGTTTTACTTGCTGGTACCTTGTATAGGTACTTACCATTGAGACAAACCAGAAATGAATGATAATAACACATTATATTTCCTCTCTTCCTCTTGAACAATTTGGAAATGTTTAGATATAATGAAAGTATAATAATAAATTTATTTTAGTTATACACTTAAGAGCGTATTCCATGATATCCTTTGTTACATACCTGGCTGTTTTGTTGCTTCTTGAGGTTTTCTGTTGCAGGCAATCAGATCACTGCTGGGATAAATAGTTATGTGTGTTGGGTGGCTAATCATTTAATGTGCTCTTCAGAATCAGAAGAGATTCAACAAGTAAATATATGAGTGGGTTGGCAGAGAACTTAATATATATTTCAGGATCCTGGGTATTTAGCAGCTATTTATTATGCTTACTGTCTGTGTCATGGCAGGCCTAATGTAATTGCTATCATATGCCAAAAGATAGCCCAACTGTCTGGTGTCTTGAAAATCCCCTTTTAATATCTCCCTGGAAGACCACATTTCTGTGGCTTAGAACTGGCTTAGGTTTTGTATTGGCAGGAGCACCTTTCATGTGGTACAAAGCTGGTAATATATTGGGCAGGAATTAGGAATTACTGGGAGATCTCCCCATACTGCTTAAAGAAAAAAGAGACTCCTGTGATATGCTTAAATATAAACATACCTAAATGTACCCAAAGGCTCAGGCTCATTCTTTCCAAGAACACAAAGCTGTGGAAGGATGCAAACATAATTTAACTTTTTGTGACTTGTTCACTGTAGGGAATACCTTTTGTTGAATTTGTAGCTTGCAAAATCCTGTGTTATTTAAAAAACTACAAACTGGAACATTTCCCTGTGAGAAATGGAGGAAGAAAGAAATGTTTCTCAAACTTAAAGCAGGATTTTTACATATTAACTATAAATATCTTGCAACTGTATGACTTGCTTTTAAATAAAATAAAGCCGCTTGCTGTCTCTGCAGAAATGAATTGGGAAAGGGATTTATCCAGGGTAATTCAGTCAGATGAATGGAGAGATATGTCCATCACTACTAACGTGACGGTTATTCCTTCTAAATATAAACTGATAATATTGTATATTAGAGGCTTGATTATACCATTAAGAAGATTAGTACATTTAAACAGAAAATAAAGGCTTATGTGTCCTAAATGTGAAACTAAAAGGAGAGGGTTTTATATATGGCGGTATCACAACATTCAGTACTTTTGAACAAGGTATTTTCCCCATGAAAATACTTGTAAGGAATAATCACTGCATGCTGCCTCTGGGGACAGGTGGGCTGCCTTAAATCTAATTTCTTTCAAAGTGGTAATTTAAACATATGCAGGTATTAATCATGGCATA
Source organism: Morus bassanus (assembly GCA_031468815.1). NCBI lineage: Eukaryota > Metazoa > Chordata > Aves > Suliformes > Sulidae > Morus > Morus bassanus. The sequence goes on from CM062571.1 coordinate 70,805,703, forward strand.
TTTGGGTGTGTTTATTGGAGTAGGCATAATGATTGCATGCAATCATGTCCACAAGGACAGTTTTCTGGCTCATCCCTTTTCTGTAAATGTTTGGGCCAAAATTAATTGCAGAAACTGTGGCACATCTATAAAAAAATGTGATGGGGAAAAAATGGTTGATGATGCCTCTATGATATTTCTGTGAATCAGACCTATGAATTTAAAATATTTAACACATATTAAAGATTTCAGTGTCTTTTAATATTGTACTTGACTTACACAGTACTCTCTCTAAGGACATAGTAGCTGAATCTTTTGATGGTATTGAATTTATGACATTGAATTTAAGACTTTTGTGCTCATGTCATGAAGCTTGTTAGGTAGTGTTTAACATGTCTCCTTTTTCATTTTTATTTTTTGAAATTCTTGTTCTTTATATCCTAGTAGCTCTTCTCAGTAAAAGATTTATAGTGAGGATGGGGGAAGACTCGATCCTTTTACAGTTATCTTCCTGATAGATAGCACTCCTTGATTTCCTTTTATGCACCTCTCAAATTAGATATTCTGCACCTTAATCATAACACCACCTTACTTTATCTTTTAAGAGTAAAAGCATTACGATTATAAATTAACTTAGAAATATTGTAAGATCTTCTGCCTTGAGGCTTGTCTTTGTTTCCAACTCAAGTGTTGCTCCCTGGTCAAGTCCTGTCCAGAGAAAAAAGCCCCTTAATTGAATCTAGTGGAGATTGCAGTGTGAAAAAGCTGGTCTGTCCTGAGGCAGAGCTTGAGCTTGTGTTAACCCACAGGCCTGTTCCCCCCATGGGCTGGACATGGGCTAACTCCACGAGAGCCTGCAGCCATGCCAGTGGTGCAAGGTACCACACAGGCACCATAAGTGCTGTGCAGGTCAAAATTAAATGCTTGCACTTCAGAGGGCAAATCAAGGAGATATGGACGCCCATGTACGTTAAGTGCTGGCTTTTCCACCCATTGGTTTCTCGGGACACCATGTGGAGGGGTGCCAGCCCCCCAAGCCTGTCTGGCTGCAGATAGTGTGTCCGCCTGCTCAGCACTGACAGCATTTGCTCTGGAAGGGGATGTCGGGTCTGGGCTGGGCTGAGGTGCTCTGGTTTTGCTGCCCTACTTCCCCAATGAGCTGGCCAGTGCCACGGGGAAGGGCTGCTCACCTCCTCCTGTCCTAGGGGACAGGCTGGGGACACAGCCTCACCTGTCCCTCCTTTGGGGCTGGAAGCTCAGTGTACAACCTGGCCCTTCCTGAGGCTGTGTGTGCTTTTTGCACTGCCCATTTAAATTCTTCAAACCCATGTTCTCTAAAATATAAAAAAACCCCAAGTTTGCTAGCTTTTATATATCTACAAGAGCTGCCATCATTTAGACAACTAAATTTCCCTTTACTTATGTTATTAGGTCCACTGCATAGTAATATCCATAATATTAAAATGTCCCTGTATGTATTTATTGCTTCTGTTGCTTTGGTGCTATTTTCATTGGCATAGCAAGAGGTTGTAGACCAATATGCTAAATAAATGTTCTTCACATTGCTGTGGTGTGGTTGCCTTTTCTGCATGCTTATGCTTGAAAATAAATGTATTTGTCCCTGAAGCAAATGTATGTGAACACGCTCTTTCTAATGCACTCTCAGTACACTGTCTGTCCTCCTCCCTTTTGAATGTGTTGGTTAACTTCAATTAAGTGTAACATGGGGATACAGGTCTCAAAGATGCTAGATACCTGAAAGCTTGATGGAAATTGGTAGTCAGCAGAGGGAGAAGACCCAGAGTAATGCCTTCACTGAAACTGAAGACAGTTGGGTAAGCTCAGCTATTTATTAACCCCAGGAGAACTCATGCAGAGAGGGACACTGCACATGCCCCAGGCACAGAAACGCCTCATTAAGACTCTACTATACCCCACAGACACTGGGGGATTTAGCGATGAGGCACTGATCTCCATCAAAAACAGTTTTTATGTCCCCACTGTAAATAAAGAACTACTCTACTGCAGTATCTCCTGTGGATCCCAGCCATGGTGTGTGGGCTATCAGGGTCTGGCTGTCCTGGGGGTTGGTTCATGTTCAGGATGGCCCGGGGGCTGCTGAGCTGTGTGGTCCTGTCCTGGCAGAGCAGATGTTGGCAGTGATGGGGAGAGAGGCCCCCCTCATTGGGATGGCCACAGATGAGGTACAGTGGGGGTCCCTGGGCAGATGGGGGTGCCCCAGCACAGGGCTGCCTCTGCACCCACCCTTGCAGCAAAGCGCTTAGGAGCAGCACGTTTTAGGTTTCTAGTCGTACCTGGGAGATAATTTCTTGTCCTGGACAGATAACCAGTTCTTCTGGTGACTATCAGAAGTCAGTGGCTTTCAAGCCAAAGGTTGATCTAGTCCCTGAAGTTTTTCTTCAGCTCCGGATTAAAGAGGAGCTTTCTGTAAAGGGCAGTCTCTGCAGCTGCAAAGAAAGGGTGTAGTGATCCCCATGGGAATAAAGTCTCAGAAGAAATAGGATGAAGGCAATAACACAAACCCTTTGGAGACCTGTGGGGCCAAACTGTAGTTTGGTGTGTGTAAGATGGGTGGAAGGTCGCTGAGGGTGCCTGTTCATCCCCTTGCCTGAAGCCATCCCTGGGACAAAGCCCTTCCTGGGCACCGGCCCCAGTGGAGATGAGTCCAGGGCCAGGTACAGGGAGACATGGGGGAATCTTGGCCATAAACAGGTTATTTCTTTGCCTTCCATGGTATTTTTATTTCTGTTAGGAAAATTCTTCCTGTTAGGTCTTAACTTTTGTGCTGTGCTCCACCCAAGTGCATTTAAATAATGAGTGATTTATTTCTATATTTTCATTTGTCCTCCATGGGAATGACAAAGATTTTAATGTAGTACAGAAAATTCTTTGAGATCTTCAAATTAGAAAAGCCCTACTGAAGTAGAGAGTCCTTTTTTTTTAAGCACAAAATGATTTGTTTATGACTATAATTGATTATATGCTTATGAATTGAATCCTTGAGCTAAATAAAGTGAATCAGGTAAACAAAGTACTTAGTCTTGCTCGTATGCATTCTTACAAAAACAGAATGAAACATGTCTGTAAAGTAATTAATTTGAATTAGTTTTACCGAAAAGAAACACTTTTACTGGAATGGCAATATTTAAACTTTGTGTATCATCCTGAGATCACTTTAAATTTAATTTAATTTTCATATGAAATTTGCATTTGGGTCATATCCTGTGCTGGTGGAAATGGGATCATGACTCCAATGGGTGAAATGTTATCAAAGTGGTCCTGATGAGTGGAGAATTTGGCCTTGAATCGAGTCGTTATGATATCAAGCAATGTCTAATGCAATTGTAACAGAGTATTTTTAGGCCAAAGCAGTGATAACACAGAAGTATGCTGGCTTGGGTAATATTTAATACTTCAAGTCCAATGCTGATCAAGACACCACTTTCCAATTTCTCTTCCTGCAATCTGCCTGCCCTCTGCCAACCACTGGTGTGTGATTAATTGACTGACACGAAGTCTGTTATTTACATTGCAGATATATTGTAAGTAGACTCCAGGTGAAGCTCACAGCATGCTGCATATTTACCACCATATGTTCAGGAGGTTGTGAACAGAAAAAAGTAAGTCTAAAGCCAGAGGAGGTATTAGAGGACACAATAGAAAAGCTAATTATAAAAGCCTTCAAAAGCAGTCCCTGCTTCATGGTTTGATGTCCCAATATGTAATTACAGAGAACTAGGAAATAAGGGAAGATAATAAAAGGAAGATAATAAAGGGAAGATATAAAAACCAGGACATGCTAGTTTGTGAGGGAAGAGGAAAACAGAGCTCCCAAACCATTTTTCCTTCTTTAGCTGTTGGAAACGAGGGAAGGTTGTGAAAGGGGGAATGGAGACAGCAGCTGTCCTGGACAGTATAGACAGGGGAGGTGTGAGCTCAGGGGGAATGGGCAAACTTTGTCAGTGCCTTTTTTCTGGTGCAGACTGGCATTTCACCCTCCTGAGGGGGCTTTGCACCAGGTGGGATGGCCAGAAAGGGAGCGCTGAAGGTGGCAGCAGTATCGTCCCTATTGACAAGCAATAATTTCCTCCCTTTAAGCAAGGACAGCATGGGATGAAACCACCCCAGGATGCCACCCTTATTATAAATCCCCTTATGGGCTGCCTGTGCAAGTAGAAACTCTCTCCCTCCATCCATTACTCTAGTCAACATTAATGTATATATTTTCCTTGCTATTTATATCACTTGTGAGTTAGGCTTCCTCTATGAGAATCACAGCGTGTCTCCTGTTGTTTTGTAGAGTGGCTGGTAAGAGTAGTTTAGTGAGGGTTATATTTTTGATAAAATAGAAGAAAAATATGTATCTAAATCTTAGCTTCAAATCTGCATGTATACTAAATCAATACTTCTTAGAAAAATAAAAGCACCCTGCTATTCTATTAGCTACACATGCAGTAGGGAGTTGCGGGGTCAGGATACTCTTGGGCAAATGAAGCGAGCTTCTGGCTGGCTGGTGCAGGCAACGTGGGGGGCTGGAAATGACAGCTCTAATTTTGCTCCAGGGCTGGAGAGAGGATGTCTTCACTCATGCCTCAAAGGGCCTTCCCCAGCACACAGCTCAATTATTTGGATGGTAAGCTGATTAGAGGATTTGAAACCAATCGTCCAAAAATGGTTGATGCCAACCTCCAACTGACACATCAACTTATTCTCAGTGAGGGCTGTGTGCAAAGACGAGATACATTTCAAATTACAATTTTGTAGAAGTGTTTAAAAACATCTTCAGAAGGTGTTAGGTAGCGAACTGGGTGGGCAGTTGGCAAATGGCTCTTTAATATAGCTTTGCGTCTGTTCGAGTTGATGCTGGAGGCTTGTGTGATGCCAAGTGGTGCTTGTTTGCTGCATCTGCTCACGCGCTGTCCTGGTGTGTAGCTGGGCTTGAGGGGCCGGGGCCCCATAGCTTCCATGGGACGACGTGGCTGCATCTCTCCTGCGCGGGAGGCAAGAAAGGTGTTCATTCGGGAAGAGAAAGTAGGAAAAGTGGATCATGTTGGTTCAATGAGAGGACAACTTGGAAAAGGTGCCAAGAAGATTGGACACTCGGAGTATCTGCTCATCTACTCTCTGCTTTCCTTTAAAGAAACCCCCAAAATTCACAACTAAAAAAAATTCCAAATTCCCTCTTCAAAACTTAATTCTTTGCAAAATTTCAGTTTCTTAGCAGATTTCCAGCCTGACTATGCAACAATGATTTACACAAGTAATCATGTGGATTTTACTGAAGCAACCAGAGTCAATAAGGTTGACATGTGAACGGAAATTCACAGAACCTAAAACATAAAAATTCCATAATCTTTTTTTATAGTATTATGCTGTGAATCATTACCAGATGATTACATATGCATTTGTCCATGGTATGTGGACGGATTAACACTTAAGGCATATATGTACATTTCCTTACATTTATAATTACATTCTGAATGGCAAATTTGCATTGATAAAGTCTTGCTTAAATGTATCCACTATTGCTGAAATTAATATGCATATTATTTATTGCCCATTAAACTTCAAAAGCATTTTTCAGTTGTTCAAAAAGACGTGTTAGAGGAAGCACATAAAATTGCAAAGGTTACAAAAAGGCTAGCCATGAGGAGAAGGGCTCAAGTCGGCAGCCTGGTACCCCTCAGCCCAGCCATGGAGGTGGTTGGTTTGGAGACAGAGAGCTCCTTTGCTTAGCGCTTGCATAGTGCTGAGCACTTACGTATGTAGTTATCCATTTCTGCTTTAACCTTGCAAAAAGCTGTGATTCAGCTTCCTTCCCTGTTCCTGCAGGGACTGATTGGTTTCCAAGACCTGAGTCTGTGTAAAAGTGCCTGGTGTTGTGCACTGCCTCAGATTTTAAATGTCTATCGCATGGGCTGACAATATATTCAAAGGTTTCCAGCATATACAAGTGCAGATGAAGTTAATAGTGCTCAAAATCTTTGCAAAGTTTGAATTTTAGATATTTCTAGATGGAGACTTAAAAACTTACAGCCCTGAAGTTGGCAAAAAGTTTATGGAATGTAGTTCCTAATTTCTCCTGCCTTTGCATACAGCATGCACTGAGGAGGTGTTTGTAACAGACCTCTGCTCTTCTTATATGAAACCATTTTCAACGGCCATTGTGTTTTGGTTGAACCTAGCTTCCATAAGACATAGTGTTTTCTGTAAAGACAGTAATTCCCCATTCACTTCAGTGAGATTTTGGTATGCCTCAGTCGTTTCATAACCATATTATTACAAGTCTGTGGACTCTATTTTATAATGGCAAGTTTAGCATGGCAAGTGGTGCAGTAGGTTTAAATTCAGGTGCCTTAGAAACATTACAAAGTGAAATGGAAGAAAACTACAACAGCTTAAGTCTGTAGAGACTTTGTTACAAATACAAAATGAACACGGTGAATGATATATCACCGTTTAGAGGTTGAAGATATTAAGCCAAAACCCATGGACAGTGAGACAAACCCAACGTAGTAAGACATGCTACATTGCTCGCTCCTGCACCCAGGAATTGTACCCTCTGCAGCAGAACCGGAATACAAAGAGTAATTAAAATACATTCATAAAAACTTTATTTCATGATGTAGGTGTCTGTGCTTTCCTGCCAACTGCATTGCAATCTGCACGGCACCTTCTAAGCTGCCTTGTAGGATGGAAGTTTTATATGGATTTGTTGTGACCTAGAACTTAGTGAACAAGGAAACAACAAAGAATCTCAGGGTGTAAAAAAGGGGCACAAGTCTTGTGCCGTCACACCGGGGGCTTTCTCATCTTCCTTCGATTGTGGGTTGAGGAGAAGGGATTTAATTCACACAGAGAACTTCTAGGGGATCCTGGAATCCTGCTGGTGGGTGAAGTACCAGCAATGTCTGATACAGCAGGAGCTGTAATTTTGGGAGCCCTCAGGGAGTTTTTTTTTTCTTTAGATCCACATATGGGCAGGAACCTTCTGTTTATAGGAAAAAAGTTTTTTTTGAGTTTTCTTCTCAGAAAGCTCCACTGCTGCTTGTGGTTCTTCCTCCCCTCTGAGGGAGGAGATTAATAGTATGTGAATTTCTCCTAGAATTTCCTTAAATGCTGCTGTCCTACAATGGGATGAAAGTCAAAAGATGACTTACTTTTACATCAGAATAAAATCTCTGGTCTAGAGAATCCTGAATGTACAGCTGAGACCTGCATGGGTCTAACATGCTCCAGGAGCCTTCTTTCAACGCAGGGTGCGTTCCCACACCTTCTTCCTCTTTTATTCCTATCCCTGTCTTCTTGATGATGCAGTAGTTTTTTTTATTACATATAGTACCTACATAATTTGATTTTTTATCCCTTTTGGGAGGGGAAATTATTTGCAAGGCACAGCATAAATTTGTGATTTTCCCCCCAGAAATTAGAATACAATTTTATTTGTGAATAACAACAAAAAACGTTTTACCTGCTTCTAATCACAGTATTATTATTACTTTTAAAGAATAGTCCATGTTTGCCTAAATAGTTTCATGTATGATGGTCATAACTGTGTAGGATAGTGAGTTCTTAAGTGTTTATGTCAGGAAGCTACCGATTAAAGCAAAGTGTTGCCCATTACCAACAGAAAGAAAAACTGGAAACAACTCCACAAACAGCTCCCTTCTCCCAGTAGTCCACTGAGGGGAACTTAAGAGTTCGGTTCCCTGTGGCTTTGTGTCTCGAACAGGGATTAGCCCGCCTCTGATGAGGCACAAGCTGTGCATGGGGCTTTTCCTGCAGCTGGAGCTCACATAATGTCTTGTGCCCTGTGGCTTGTCTGGTGTCTACTAACATGGCTGCAACAACCTTTCCCTCCCCGGGGAATGAAGGGGACCGCACGCCTTTCTCGCATCACTGACTTTTCAGGAGATTTACAGAAGCACAGTACTTTTCAGATGTTTATCCTTTTGTCGTATTTAGTAAAAATCAGCTAGTGGGATCAACAGTTAGTGAGAGAAGTGTTGGGGAAACACACTTGTGATTCTGTTATGAAGTTTTCTGTATGGAAAACTGTACCCAATATGAAATGTTCCTTGCCTGACTCCCCTCCCTTAAATGAGAGGAAGCAGAATAGGAGCGGAAAAAACTCATGTTTGGATTTAGAAGAAAGCTACAAGGGTAGGTAAATAAAACAGGAAATTTCAAATGTGAATGTGTTCTGATGGAACATACAGAAAGCTAAGGTGAGGCAAGGAAAGAGGAAGAAAAACGTGTGATCTACAAATTACTTTGAAGTCAATAAATACATAAAGAGAGACATTAAAGACCTTAATGAAAATCTGTGTCCCAAAGTGTAACTTTTACACTTTTACTTGTGCATCTCACAGGAGGACACTGGCGTAATTTGCCTATATTGCTAAACATTTCATTGTCTGGTGAGAGTAAATGGAAGAGCAAGGTCATTCTATCAGAAAAATTGCCATGAAAATTTGCCAGCCCAGATAGAAAATCTACTTTCCTTGTCCTTTACCATGATGAGTTATGCTAATGAAAAAAACTAATAATATTTTACTCAGCTGTCAAATGGCCCTGGGCACAAGGCTGAGTAGAGTTTTATGGGCCTGGGTGAAGAATACTGAAAAGGAACAGCTCTTTCATATAAGAAGCAAGACTACGATCATCGGGGTGGGGGGGAGAGGAAGAAGGAGAGAGAGACCGGGAGAGAAAAAGAGGATGAGAACTTGGCCATACAGAACGGCTGTATATATTTAAATGTGTTCTCTGAGGTGCCTGGGTGCCTGTAGTGTGATGGATATATTTAGTAATAAAAATGTGGTTATAATAACTGCCCTTCATAGAATACTGACTGAACTACCTGGTATTTTAAAATTTACTGAGGCCAATTTTAGGACACTTTCCCACATTTTGGAAAACCATTTTCTGAGCACTTGTACCGGAGTGCAAATAATTCCACAGCCACTGGAATTATTATTTCAGTATGAAACTTTTAAAGTGCTCTTTAGTTTTAGCATTGACTTGTCTGATTTTTAAAGGCACTTAATCCTTAGAAGTAGCTAAACTGTAAACCAGTTAACTGCAGGTGGTTACATTTGATAATCAGATGGGTAATTATTATACATTGGTAAAAGAAAGACAGCTGCAATTGCTATAAAAGATTGTTAGGAGTTTTTTAGCATAACAATGAGCTGCAGCACCTGCCTTTCCAATATGCTTTACAATTACGCTACTAGTATTATTTCCTTGACCCCCCCATAGCACAGAAGGATCTATGCTTCTAGCTTTAGCTAGAAGACAGTTTAATTTCAAATGTCTCTTTGAGTTTGCGTATAACTTTCCAATAACCTTACCTTTTTCATCAATGTTTTTTAAAGGTTTGCTTTCATTAAAATGGTGCACAGATGTTTGGCAGGCTTATATATGGCTATTTTATAATTACTGGTTGATTTAAAAAAGATCTTCACTTGCCGAAAGAAAATCAGGTTTCAGAACAGTATTTTAAACTTGAGCAGTTTTCAACTCCGTTCTGCACATGTGTAACTTACAGACTGCCTGTTGGGACCCGCAGGTTTCCTCCCTTTTATGATTAGATCTGTGATAAATTTGAAGGAATTTGGTTTGCAAGCAAGACACTTAGTTATGTATAAATCACTAGAATGGCATAGGTATGTCTTTGTTGTGCTATGTATGTGGTATTTATTTCCATGTTTGACTCATATATATGCACAGCAGTCACTTCCCATTCGCCCTTAATTTAATTTCTGCCATTCTCTGCCTTAGGATATCCTCTAGATACAGCAATCTGGCCGAGAAAGGCTGCTTGTGTCACCCCTCACACATGGCAGGTGTAAAGCAACATCCATCAATGCAAATTGGTGAGGATTTGTCCATTTGTGAAAGCTGTGCTTTTCTTGCCATTTGGATCTATTTCCAGTGGTTTTTTAATATTCTTCAGGTCAATTTGGGGAAAGTGCTCTGAACCTGCTGTAATGTCTAGGGTATTTACCCATGCCAAAAGGTAAGAAGCCTTTAAAATATCTTCAGTTAGCTCTCTGTGCTTCACAGAAAGCTGATTCTCCATACTTCTCCTTCTCTACAGCTTATCAGTGTGGTATGATCCATTGCAATATAGTTTCTTGTTTATGATTTTTGGTTTGGAGAGTGAATCCTGATGCTCACAAAGAACTATCTGCTGCTCCTTGCTTAAATGTAAAACCACTGGGCTGGGACAGGTGCATGGGAGGGTCTGAGACACTCCTTTGTCCTTCCAGCATTCCCACACTAGCATTTCCTACATCCACTGTTTTACCTTTACAACCACAGTTCCCATCTTTATTATATGTAGCTTTTCAGTAACAGTTTGCAAATGCATGGACTGCTGTCTCAAATGCACTGAAACTTTAGCAGCTAAAATTCCCCTGAGATCCTGGGCCTCTGAAGAGGGTTTAGCCACTCCTTACCCTTCTCTTGCTGCCTTTGTGTTTCTGCCTGGGGAGGCACAAGACCACTGCTCACAACAGCCAATTGCTTAAGGATCTTGAGGAGCTACATCTCAACACACTTTATTTTTAATACATTTGGCTTTTATTGTCTTATAAGGGTTTGGTGGGGTTTTTGCCATCCTTAAATCGAACAGGGTATTAGATGTGTACTTTCTTAACTGTTTGAATCTTTTCCTCAAACTCTTATCGGTTCAAATCAAGTCCTGTTTTCCCACATTTCATGGGGACAAGTTATCTCCCCATTATTGTCAGCAACATACACAGCCAATTAGGGGTTCGCTTTCCAGTTTTTTTCCTATGTCTATTGAAACAATACTGATGTCCAAGCCACTATCCACCGTTCTTTCATTTGTAGTCCATATTACGTACTGGAAAATTTCCTTTCTCTCATATAAGTCTGCAAGTCCAAGTTCACCTGTGTAGATTCAAGTGTTGTTCCATAATAATATGTTATTTTTGACTCCATATTTATGCTCTGATACACCAGGAACAGAATTTTCTTCAGGCCATCTGTAATGCACAATTGCTATTTTCTTTTCCTCTCCTCCTACTGCTGGACTGTGTCTGGCCAACTCAGACTGGTTGCCTTCTCCAGGACTTGCATGGGGGCATTGATATTCATGTCCACATGTGGCACATTGTCCAGAGAAAAATGTACCTAAGAAACACAATGAAATTCATATCCAGGGTTATTTTTTCCTAACACAACCACTTCTGGGGGTTCTGGAAATTTTGTTTATCTTCTCACACATTAGACATTCTTTTGAACAGATCCAAACTGGTCTGAGCTCATGCCTCTAAAGATTCCTCTAAAGATTATTCTATCATTTATACCCAGAGCTTTCCATTCTGGGGCAGCTACATGTGCAGTCAGGGAAGAAAAATGCGGTGGATGTTTGCTGTTAGAGAAATCTTTCATTGATCCACCTCAGCATCTAGGTGGCTGGTGTCCTTGTGGTTTGTAATTCTTTCATCCCTTTCTCAAAGTGATTGCTTGTCTCTTCAGGTCTGTGTTAGAGTTTCTCTTTCTTAGCATATTCCAAGTTAGTCCAAGTTTTCCTACCCTCCTGTTTTTGGGAAAAACTTAGTCTGTGCAGTCAGGTCAGGCTGCTAATTGGTTAATTAATTCACCATTCTGATCTGAAAATATGTTTGCCCCAGTCTGGCATGGCTGTTTCAGTAAGAAGCTCATCTATCTGCAAGGCACTCCCAGAGTTTTCTGGAAAAAATTCAGAAGTTTCTAGAAATTCTTTTATGACAGTTTTGGTTCATCATTTTGGTTTGGTTTTAAGCTCTTTCTGAACTCTTGGTCAAGGTTACTTTGATGTCACGTATCCTTCTGCGAGCGTCATGACGACTCATCTGTTACTTGCACCTTTGTGATGCAATGGTCGTAACACCTCTGTGTTGACAGTAGATCCCACTGAGATTACCTCTCTTCACGATCAGGAATCACTTGCAGGAGAAAAAGAAATTGGTAACTCCCATTTTTTTCTTTGATAAGCTCCTCCTTGTTCTAATGAAGTCTTGTTTCCTTGAGTGCAGGGGGTCATGAGATGTTCTCTGAATTATTTCCTTGAGCAACATGAGGGAGTTTCTTTGGCCATTGTGAGGCCTTTCCATCAGCTGAATAAGTGTGTTGGTCTCATGGCTGTGCTCAGCGCAGTTGTTCAGATTGTGTCCTTGCATTTTCTTTCATGCTTTTTCTCTTACCTCCCCCATGTTTTCCTCTCTGTTTTTCATAGAAACACAACACTTCACAAAGCAACTGCCAGCAGTACTGTGCAGCTCTTGGACAATGATGTTCAGCATTGGGAATGAAGGACCCACTTTTGTTTTAACTGATTCTATAAAGGACCCTGGCTGCTGCTTACAAGCATCTCCTTAGAGGACACAATTATTGCTATATTTTTAGTTCACTTGTCAGCAATATTGTGAAAGTAGCAAAGGGTAATCTCAGAGGCAGGAGTTTTTGTGCATGGAAGCTTTGGTTGTTTGAGGTCTCTGGGTATGAGTGTGGGTTAGCAGGAGCACAGAGTGATGCAAGGACTGAAGTGGAGCTCCTCTGTTTCATCTGCCATGTATAAGTGTTTGTGGCAGACGTGGTTACTAGAAGGGAATGACAATAAAGGATGATGCTTATTTTTCCTCAAAAATAAATGGAGAATAAAGGTTTGAGATCTCTTCTTGATTTTGTTTTTTGGTTGTTTTGGGGGGGGAAGTTTTATTGTTTGTTGCTTTTAAGAATAGCTGATATGGGGGACTGGCTGTGTCTTGGCTAAAGACCTATATATACTGATTTTTATGTGTTACAGCTTCAATGATAGGGTATTCCTGATAGCTGTGGTTCTCTTTGAACTTACAGTAGTATTAGGTTTATAGTATAGTAATTTCAGTTTTGTGGTCTAAAATGAAAATGCAGGCAAAATCATGTAGAATGATAGCTATATATTGAATTTACGCTGACAGGGGACAAAGAGAGGGACAGGAGTTCAGGTGTTGCAGAATCTGAACTCCAAACTGTCAGTCTAAGCGATTTGAAACTGAGCATATGTTCATAGCATAGGCTTTACACTGTTTGTTGTCCTCTTACAATTTCCACCAATCTTCAACAGTTTTGTAGTGTTGTTTTTGTAGTGTTTTATCTAGGAATTTTCCAAGGAATTTTTACTTTATTCAGAAGTAATAGAGAGTCTCAGAAATATGTTTATAATCAAAGCAAGCATTATAATAATGGAATCAGCATCATATATGACTCGTTCTCTTCTAAAGAAGGCCTTCATGTCTTCATTTTCAACTTTACTGAGTTTTTAAACACTATATTTTAAAACTACTCATAAATGACTATAACAGTTCTTATATATTGTATTTAAAATTACCATTATTGGCAGCAGTGAAGACAAATATCAGTGTGTTTGCTTTTTACACTGGAGGAATTTGTGGACAGATAAATATCTATATCTCTATATATTTTTGCTTACCACAGCTGGTGTTTTGGAGAAGATTTACTATACTAACACACTAACACTAATATGCTACAGTATCTAAAATGCCTTTAGCATGCCATTTACACTCATCTGAGAGATTTCATGAAAGTATGATATTAGTAAGCCTTCCTGAGTAATCCATCATGCCTAGGAGAGTTAATCAGATTGCACATGTACTTACCCCTGGCTTAATAATTGTTATTTTCATTATTACTGTCCTTATTCCTGTTTCGTCTGAGTGAAAATGTTGAGAATTTCAGTTATAGTTCAATACATTATAATCATGGTTCTCCACAAAACACAGCCTAGCACAAAACCTACAGCCACAATTCAAATGTTATGTGTAGTAAAATCTCTTGCTATTGCTTTTAAAGGACTGTACAAAAGTTTAATATTTCTGCAGGACTGTTGAGGTAGCAGCATTAAATATTAAAACTTTTAAATGTGCAGAACTGATTAATTCAGAATATATCAGAGCTGCTTATAAATGTTTAATACCTGTATTTTGCCTGATTGGGTATAATTTAAGCTATGTGCTTCTTCCAGCACTGTAGGACCAGATACTCATCTTTTATTTCTAGGGATGGTTTAAACATCATTCCTTTTATTACAGGTTAATATTAATGCCTGGACCTTCCGCTGTTATTGTTCATTCTTTCATAAAACCTACTTCAGAATTAATCACTTTAAGTCTGAGAGCAGCTGTTAAAGTTCTTTTTAAGTGTCCCTTTCACAAAAATACAGTTCAGTTAAAATTTGCACAAACTCAGTAGGCTGAAAGCTGAAATTTTGTCTTTGCAACACTTATGCATATCCTTAGAAATGCAGAAATATTTTGGGGGAGGATTGGGACTAAGCGTGTCCTGGACTTAGGCTGAAGTTAAACTTGGATCAGCTTGGAGCTGTGTTATTTCACAGTGAACAAATTGCACTAAAAAACTGAAGAATGAACCTTAGTATCTCTGGGGGAGGTGGGATAGACCTGGCAGGCATGTTGGCATGTGGCTGCTGAACCCCAAATGGATTAAAAATAATTGCTGTACTGGTGAGCAAGCCAAAGGAATGATGGTGGAGAAAAAGTTTCTTTTTTAAGACTTTGAAAAAGTTCAAAACTTTCTAACAAGATGCTCTTCATTAAGTCTGGTTATGCCTATGGCCTATGCCTAGAAAAGCTCCCCTCCTGTGTTCCACATAATTCACATCAGATCCCAAACAAAACAACTTTACCACAGGCAGAGACCTGGGAAAGGCACCCTAAGTGCAACACTGCCAGCTGGTAGGGCTGAAAGTGGCATCAGTCAGGTTGGGTTTAGCTTTATAAAGCTGTAAATTGTTTACTGTTAAAGTTTCCATTGAAGTGTCCACTTTGCTGGTTTGTTCTTTGGCAGGACAAACTGCAGCGGGAGTCAGCAGGGGGATGTGGAGAAGACGATCCCCCTCACTGGTCCTGGGTTTAGGGGTCCTTGTTCTTCCTGGCCTGCAAGGGCCCAGAGTTGTTAACTGCTTCCCGATGCTTTGTCCTGTGTTAGCAGCACTCTATGTTGTCCATCTACACATGCCTCTCCTGAGACCTCTCTTCCGCAGCACAACAGCTCAGACAGCTTCATGCATTTACCTGTGGTGTATGGAAGGTAAAGATCTATATGGAAGGCTGTAGATCTATTTGAAACTTAACTCTAAGCCTGGTCTGACCCCCAAATGCCTGTATCATTCATCTTCCAATTTACTACATCAGCACTTTTAAAACTTACAGCAAACAAATCAGCAAATCCCTTACAGGCAAACTCTTGACCACAGGTTTTTCTTCCCCCAAAAGCTACTTTCTGCAACAATGCTCTGCCTGGAAATGTTTCTTCCACTGAGACTGGTACGACAAGGAAGGAGGGTGGACCTCATCTTTTAGCTGTTCATTCTGCTGTAATATGGCAAGGTCCCCACCAGGGCAGTGCCCCATCAGGCTGAAAGAAAAACAAAAAACCTGTAGGAGCGTCTGTCCCAAGGCATATATGGTCCTCCAGCACTCAACAGGAAGCACGCTTAGCATAGAGCGTTGCTAATGCCATTTCATTTTCTTGCTTAACATGCTTTAAATTATCTTCATTGCATTTAGTGCTTTATCCTGATCTCTCTGAAGTTAATGGCTAAAGCTCCATTGCCTGTAATGAGGCCCAGCTGCCTGAGAATGCCTCAAGTATAATAACAGGCTAGCCAAGCAATTTGCTGTGGTCCAAGGTAGAAATCTTGCTTTGATGCAGTGCTTTTCTCTTTTGAAGAGTGCTTCTCTACAGCATGATGCATAATTCTTCTTGCTGCAAAAAGCAAACTTGAAGTTCAACAGAGAAGAGAATGAGCACAACAGTGCTACAGGTTAATACACTGGTGTGCATTCATAAATAGCAGTTCCAAGAGTGTTTGCTTGCATTAAATCTATCTTGAATTTTTTGCTGTCTAACTTTCTGAGGTAGTTAGATGCAATCTGCCTCTGTAGCATGTATTTATCCTTGCCCTTGGGGAACTGTGTGAACATGAAGGAGAGGAGGTTGCACAATCTCCATCTCATTACCATGATGAAGGACATGGTTCAAGCCCCTCTGAGTTGTCCTTGGGTGAGAAAGTGGAAGTCTAAAACCAGTGTAAATCACATAATATGACCTTTTGCTAGGGATTTTGGAGGGAGATTGTGTCCTGAACTCTGAGGCAAGTCCTGAAGCTCTACACTAGTCTGCTCAGAGGCGTTGCCTAATGTCAGCTTGGTTTCATTTTGACTTTGTTCTTTGGGACTTGAGAAAGTGCCAAGTTCTCCCTGTTTTCAACAGGATAATATAAACAGCAAAATAAATATATTGGCCAACCTACTTTTGCATGTGAGCTCACAGGAAAACTGTGTTTAGTCATGTTTATTTCAGTGTTGGCAATAAGGAAAAATATGTCAGATGTAAAAGAGAAAAAAAAATCATAAGGAGGCATTACAATATACTCAGTAGAGGCAAAGTGTACCTTTGCTCTCTGGGAAATGGAATGAAAACAGTTCTAGCAGGAATGATTTATAATAGAAAACATGGCTTTTGCAGAATGAAAACTTTTCTTGGAAAACATCCTCTATTTTTCTCAATGCTTTTTTTTAAATTTGGAAAACAAAATTTTTGAAAGGGGGAGTTTGACTCTAGTAAAAACATTTTTTGCATTTTTTTTTTCAAATTCATTTAACACATTTTGTTCTTTGTCACCTCAAGATTAAATTGCATTTTGTTGTTTTGGTATGTAGTATCACAAAGTCTGTGGTTAGGATCTTACTGCCTTTACTCTGTCAGTAGGTTGGATGTGTTATAGACTGTAAAACCTGAAGCATAGTGAAGTGCCCCTCCTGGGTGAAGGGGGTGCTCAGCACAAAGTGTTTGGAAAGTACATTTAAATGTTGATGTAAATAAAAAATAAACTTTTTTGTTTCAGTTCAACAAAATGAACTGAAATATTCAATTCTAAGCTGAAATGATACTTGGGAAGATCAAAGTATTTTATTTTCATTGAAAAAAGTAATAGTGAGAATGTTTTATCCTTTATGAATTCTTAAGCATTTCAGTCTTCTAAAACCCCTTCATTATTCCACCTTTTCATATTTGAGATAACAATGAATGTTCAAATAATATTGGCACTGCACTAATTATTGCTAATATTCATGGAAGAGTCTTATTTAGCAAAAGTGCAAAGTCCAAGTTTCTTAGGATTTTGGGTACGAGAATGTGCATTTACCTCTGAGCTAATGTGGTAGAAGATGTACAGAACTGGATTCCTAGAACATCTTTTTTTTTTTTTAAAGTATTTCAGTGCAGTCTTTTTGACTTCTCTCTATTACATATTTTGCAAGTATAGTGTACAGTGCATCCCAACAGATGCATAGACCACACTCGTATACTCCAGGTATATCTTTCTGTACCAACCTCTGCTTATCTGATTCTTCTTACTCATTCTTCCATGTGCAACACTGAGAGGATTAGACAGATGTCAGAGTCATTCTTTGAATCAACTGTAGAATTTCAAAGACAGAAGTGGAAGAAGGTATTGAATATATGGTTTCCCAGTTGCATGTTACTTATATTTATCTATACCTAATTAATTCTTTTACAGATATATCTTTATGATGTATGAAGTGGCATGACTACTTTTAATGGTGTCTGACCATTCCTCTGTGCTTTAATTATTAAATTCGAGGGAGACATTAAAGATGAACCAGAGACTTCTGCCATTTTTTCTCAAAACGTGTGGCTTCTCAAAGAGTCCGACTTCAAACATTTGCAGTAAAACTGAAGCAAAGTCGTCACCTAAGTAGAAAGTTTCTCTGATTTTACTCGAGTTAGTACAGATTCACAGTGACCTTGCTTGGTGAGTCAGGACTGGGCAGAATGGTAGATGTTCCTTTTACACATTCAGGCACATGGTTCTTCTCACCAGTTGCTCAGAATTTGCTTCCCAGTATGGGTATCTGCTGGTGATAACACAGTGGAGTATTTTCTCCTCCTAGTTGTTCTGTGGGAAGGGATGTTGGGATTTAGTACTGTCACACATATTGGTGACACTTCTACCTTGACCTTAGTAATCCCTGAGGGGAAGCTGATTGAAGTGCCTTCATTTTTGCACTGGAACAGGGGGTTGGAAGAAGAACTTCAACATTTAGGTAAGATGTAGACCAGGTATGCTTTCATTAACAGCCTATCTTATGGGTGGCTGGTGTCGCTGGGAGCTTATTTGATAACCCAGTTTATTCAGTCGTGTGAAGAGATGCCACAGAACGGGGGACAGAATGACCATTTAGGGTTTATGGATTGAACTGCATTCCCAATGTTATGTTGTGTTTGTGCAGTCAGTGATCTTTGCCCAACTGTTGACTAACTTTGCCACTTTTTTTGGGGGGAGTGTTGCTTTCTTGGTTTTACTCTTAAAATTTTCATTGACAAACTGAGGAGGAAGGGCTAGGAAGATAAAAACCTCTTCATGTTTTTTCTGGCACAGGTCTGCTAGTTATCATAGCTCTTGACTAGCTTGGCTTTTGTTGAGGATACCAGTACAAGTTATTTTGGCAATTAATTTCGTTCTTCCTGTTACTAACCTCCTCTTCTGTAGGAGAGTGGCTGTGGTAGTCGTACATCTTGGTTTGCCAGGTAGCTGACTTTCCCATGGTGTAACTGTGCTTTTTGAGCCTTTTCAAATTGGCATGAAAGAGTGGAAATTTTTAATCTCAAAAAACCATTTGTCAACATAGTAACAGAAGATGCCACATGATATCGTACAGATTTGCCACATTTGTCGCAGTCCTCTTCAAACCCTCTACTGCCAAAGAGCACAAGTTTAATGCTCCTAGCAGCAAAGCCCTTAAATATGAGGTATGCCATAGCTCTATTCTGCCCAACTGACTCATGTCTTTGCCTAAGGGATATCTGCTCTGGGCACTATCATGATGATATGAAGTTGCTCTGCTGATTCCTTGCATGAAAACTGTCAAGGCTACATTGAAACATTAGGGTTAGCATATTTACTGTTTTAGCCCTTGCCACTCTCCTATAATAATATGCAGAACATCACTTATTCTGGAGGTACTTCTTAGTAATTGTCTCCTGTGGGACATGAAGACCTCTGTGATGCAACAGCTCACAACCTGGGGAGCCGTAGGCTTGCAGCAAACCAAGGCAGGCGACGGGGGGATTTTTTTTCCAGAGAGCCAAGTGCCTGTTTCTGTTCTAACAAGATGTGAGTCATAGCAGGGACATGTCTGTGAATACTTATCTCTTTCACTGGGATATGTGGAGCAGAAAGAATTTCAGCATGGAAGGAGGACATGAACTATTTTGTTAAAAATCTGTTAGTTGCTTGGGGAATTTGTACTGGTATTATCTGGGATAGCTGTGCACACCAGGGACAAGAACCATCCTGGTTTTTTTTTTTTTGTTTTTTTTTTTTGTTTTTTTTAAGAACAGAAAGTGACCATTTGGGAATTAGCTGTGTATATATTTAACAAGCAACTAAATGATAATGACAAGTTCATCCAACAAAAGTTATCATGCTGCAGTTATTTTTTTTCTGTGTGTGCATGGCTTATTGCTTTATCAGAATGTTGGGCTCAGTTTTTCTGTGAGTGTTTAAAGGTGGCAAAGCATCTGTTAGGAAGTGTCTAGAAACAGGAGTCTGGAAGGGATCCCTTTTATCTTCAGATCCAACCCTTTGCCCAAGCAAAATAGAGAGAAGGCACTTTGTGGATTTTCCCCCAGAGCCCTGCCAAATGTTTCCTAATCACAACCTGCCGCAGTCCTGCTGTTCCAGCTCTTGGTCTTTCTTGCTCAGTAGCTCACCATTATAACAAACCTAACACAAAGAGCAAACCACTCACCATAAAATGATGTACCTGCAGTCAAACCCTTAGTGAGGTAGCCATCAATTACTTGGCATGCTCAGCTTTTACAAACCACACCATAAAGAATTACACTGTAAAGGATAAGCATATGTATTGTATTACTGTGACCATCTCTGCCTCTGACCCATTTAGCCACATATCCATAAAGATAAGACAAACAGATGCAATAGAGCTTTAATATTGCTCTTATTTTAGGAATTTTTTTTCTTAAGCACATTATTTTCATTACTTTGACTCAGTTTTCATTAGGTGTGTTTTTTAAATGTCAAGGGACTAGTGAATGTTTGTTCTTATTTTTTTCAGATTCTTTTCCATGTTCTGGTTTGAATGTTTGGAAATAAGTATTTTTCATTGATTAGACCTTGCAATATTAATATACCGAGTATGTTCAAAGGACTATTAACATTTGTTACAATCCGGTCATCATTCCTATGCCAGAATTCAATATAAATACTACTTTATATTTACTATAAATCCTACTGTATTTTTCCAATATGAATCCTCATTTGCTCTATCCTGTCTACTTTAACTTAAAATGTCAATCAATCTCTAGGCTATTTTGTAGTTTTGTTCCACTTTGTAGGTGGGGGTTGCCTAGCTTTTTTTTTTTTTAATAACATTCTGCACTAACTAAATGAGGGACTGTGCTTAAGCAGCATTATTTTGTTGCATGAATCACACATACAAAATTAAATCACATTTTTAAACTCTTGTGCCCTGTTCCCTTTATAATCAGCATCATGTATTTTGGTCCTACTCCTTATGCTCATGGTGCTTAGCAATTCTCAGTGCATTTCAGTCATTACTTTTCATTACTCATTTTCTTTACTTTTACTCCTCTAATCAGGACTCTTGTGCCCTCTCAGCCCTTTACTCCCCTAGGAGCTATAGCCAAGTCTCCCAGAGCCTGCCTTGGTATCTACTTTGGGGCTGGACAGGCTGTGACACAGACACTGATGACTCTGCTGGGTAGATCTCTTGTATAGAAAGGACTCTGACGTGAGCAGTTTGTGTGAGGAGGATGATGTTCTGCACACTTATGTCCAATCAGATGAATCCCCAGTCTGGTACTAAAACAAAAGTCTGCGCGTCCAATGTGCAGCTGCTATATTGGATTGCTAACGATTTAGACTGCAAAGCATCAGGTTATTTAAGGTCTCTTATTACTGCCGTCTGTTCAGCAATCATATTAAGCTCTGGTTTAAGGAAGACAAGGACAAATATAGTAAAGATAAATGGAGCCAGAAACTTTATTGCTCACTCTTGTTCGTGATCTAAACTATAAGAGTATACCAGCTTTCACCTGAATTATACCACACAAGGAATCTACTGGAAGGAGAGAGGACTGAGGCTAATGAGGAAGTGTTGTTGTCATGGCTTGATGCCTGAAGTTAAGAGTGGTCAAAGTGATCAAGTGATCAAAATGTTACCTTAGTAGCAAGGTAACAGCATCATATACCATACTGTTCAAAGTAGTCAAATATAAGGCTAACTGTGTTGCTATTAAAAAGAAGGGGGGGGGGGGGGGGGGGGGGATGTGTATGTGGAAACACAAGGAAAAATAGTCCAGAATGTGTGGGACAGGATATTGGGAGTGAATCTCAAAATACATCATCTCAGTGCTAAGCAGGAGTCAAAAATGTCAAATTGAACCTTAGGAATTACAAGGAAAGGAATGAAGAGTAAAATGGCCAGCATCATTTTGCCCAGATTTCAGTGTTATGGGCAAATCTGGTTGCCTCTGCTCAGAAAACTCATAGAAAAAGTAGGTGATGAGAGAAAAGAAACATCTTCCCATGTAAAAGGAAACTTACTTTAGTTTCCTCAATTTGGGAAAATGAATGCTGTTAGTAAAGCAAAAATGTTTCACCGTTACTTAAAATGCAAGAATTTACAGAAAAGAGAACTTAAAAAATAAAGGGAAAACATATTCACACATTATATAATTAAATCATGGAGCATTTTGCCACCTGAAGCTGTAAAAGTACAAATACAGTTATTTAAATGGACACTTAATGGTTCACTGACAACTCTTATATGCCACAACCCAGCATACCTAGAGATGGGAGCTTACGCAGAGGGGATGTGGGGCTCATTCACTGCACACCCCATTTCTTGTACTCCTCTCAAAGCATCTGCAGCTGGCTGGGGTCAGGACAACTAGGCTGGAAGGGACTTTTGGCCAGCTCAATGGGACAGTTCAGTTACCTAAATACATATGCAGTGCTGTTTGTAATAATGTACAGCATCCCTGGCCCCTGCCTGCCAGTCCACAAGGGCAGGAGCTTGCCACTTGGCCTGTGCTGTACTTGCTGCCTTCCTGTTGCCTTCCTGTGTTCTTCTCTGAGTGCCTCAAGGGCACCTGTCTTTAAGCAGCTGAAGTGAATTTTAGCATCTAAACTCTTGTACTTCACACCAGCTAAAGAGGCTCTGCAATTCAGAATTTCTGCTCTCTAGAACATGTTAAAAAAATCCAGTGTTGAAAGCTTTTGAAAGTAGTCAACACAGGTTGTGTGCATTTGCAATCACTGCCATACTTGCACTAGAAAATAGGTATTAAATTTTATAATGCACCAATATAACTTTGCAGTGCATCAGGACTTGGATAAACATTATTTACACACTTTGAGAGTAACAAGCAGGCCTTCAGTGGGCTGTGTGTAAGGTCTCAATATGTTTCTAGGGCAAATTAAAGAAGTTCTAAAGCAAGGAAGAAGCTGTCCTGTTTGTTTTTTTTTTTTTAATCTATAAAAAATGTATTTGGAGGATACAAGCTGTAGGGCATTTCTTTCAGGATGTTTAGGAAAAGATAGACCTATTGTTTTATATTTATCTAGGGCTATATTTTATATTACAGATGAGTAGTTACGGAAGAACACTGCATGTGTGTATTTTGATTTGAAGATGTTTCCTTATTCTCCAGTATAACTCGAACTCATACACGTCACTATATTTGCTTATCATAATCATAATTCATGTGTCTATAAGAGGATTTGTTTTTTAGCCTGAGGTAAACATGTTCAACAGCCTGGTTTTATTTGGCGTGCTTCCTTAGCTAAAATTAAGACAAAAGTTCTTGCAAATGTTTAGATACTACTGAGTTATAATAAATTCCCAGTAGATAATGATACTCTCTTCCAAGCCAGCCTTCATTTTATTTTTCAATGCTATTGTTAGTTGGGTGTTGAGTAGTTGTTTGTCTTCTGAGGACAGCAGAATAAAGGGATCTACCAAACTGTTCTGAAAATCTGAACATTGCAGTAATATTCAGACCTTCTAAATAATTTATTGAGAGCACAGCCAACAATATGAAATTTTCATGTCTGGGTATCAAACAGGCAACCTCACATAAACTTGAAAGGCATGAAAAATAAGGTTAGGCTTCAAAATGGAGGTCAATATTCTCAGGCTTAGAGTAATATAAAGGTAATCACAATAATGTTTAATCTGTTTTTAGGAAAAACCTTACATTGGTGCATTTCATAGAAGCATGACAAAATTTGAATTTGAAACTTAATAAGAAGATTGGTGGTTGCTGAATAAGGACACAAAACTGTTCCAACATAGAGCAGCAACCACGCTTGCTTCATACCCTTTGTAGCTGGTGAGGTCTAAGAATGACCCTGGTACTCTTCCCATCTGCTCCTGGGGATTTGGAAGAGAGAAATAATATACTATTACTGGCAAAATAAGTTTCACAATTTTTTAAGTCTAACCATCATTAAACTGTTAAAGCATATGTTGCCGGCTGTTACGTTATGCTACTAACTCTCATATTAACAATATTTTGTTGAACAGAGGTGAAATTTAACAAATTATATGATTGGATTTGTGTTACATAAACTGAAACTATAAATGGCCATCCTCATTCATCATTATAGGAAATAGTGTTTAGATGATCATTTTTGTTTTGGCTATAGTATGAAATATAATTCAGTGGTTGAATTTTGACTGTTGTCAGCTTCTGCTAGACACCATTTTTAGAGACATAGCTGACGTACATTTTTCTGAAATGGATTTTGTTTCATATCCAGATTGTTTTTCTGCTTAAACTTCATTAATGCTGTTCAGGGCTTTGTGAGTTGTCAAATGGAGTAACAGACATTTGTTGATATCCTTTGGAGCTTCTTGGTACTACAACAGTGCCTGATAAGTTGCTAAGCATTAGTGACATATTTGGCATGGCACAAGAAAGAAGATAAAGATAGTCATTGTCTCTAATGTCCTCGGGTGAGCTCTGGGTGCTGAGATGCTTAATTCCTGCTCAGCTTCCTCTGATGTGGGTAATAGTTGAACATCTAAATAGAAGCTGGATAATTAAGTTATTCTGTGTGTGTGGCTTTTGGTGGGATTCACCTCAGTTTGGGCATCTTCAGTGTTGACTTCTATAGCTGAGCTTTACAGTCTAGGCTCCCTTTATAGTCAGTGGGGAGAATCAGGCATTTCTCAAGTGTGATTCATCTGGCCTGTTTTAGACATCAACTTCAGGGTGAGATTTACAGGCTAAATGGGGTGACATAAATAGATATGATGTTCTCAGGAGCTTTATATAGCAGTAGCACATATTCACTGGGCCACTGACTGAAACCTCCATCTCCTCCTTCCAAGAAGGCTGCCCCAACCATGGGAATAGAGAACAAGCCTCTCTCCGTGCCAACTGGTAATCACTTTTCCCATACAAAATGCAGTGCCTGCAGCTGAGGGACAGTGAGTGGCCAGGCCACACAGACACTGGGGTTTAAAATATTTTAGGATATTTGCTTGGGAAATTAGGTTTGAATCCTCTTACCTAGATGACTTACAGTTGGACTTGATGATCCTAGAGGTCTTTTCCAACCTTAATGATTCTATGATTCTATGAGAGCCTTAATTACCCATCTGTTGGTCAGGAAGCAGGCTGCTATGACAGGGGCCAGTCCTAACCCTCTTCTGTCAGGTCTCTGGGCTGTGCCAGCATGTTTGGTGATGCCAGCTGGAATGAAGTACCTTGCTGCTCAGCATGGCCAAGTTTCCAGTGGCTTTGGGTATGGTCAGAAACATATTTAAGTTAGGGATTTTGATGCATGAGAAGTCAAGCTCTTGGGTCTAGTTTTGGAATCATGCACCTGTTTTAGGTGCCTGAGTCTGTTCACAGATCTAAGCATTGGACTCTTCAATTTTAGTGAGTTGCAGGCTCTGAAGCATCTCAGAGCTTATAAAAAATGTGACCAATCCTTTGTAGTTTAGGAATATAAGAATAAACTCTGGTTTTATTGCTGCTGATGTCATTATCACTGTCTTGTTATGAACTTTCAAGGAGATGTTGTAAGTAGTGTCACTGCAAATAGTTCTTTCACAAGGCTGATAGGCTACTCTTTGCATCAATGACTAATGATATCTCTGTATATCATATTACTGACATCTTGCCACACATCTGCAATCTATTTTCAGTTCTCTGTTGCTCATTACCAATTTGGGAAAGGAATTTAAAAGCTATGGAGACAAACAGATTTGATGGAGCATGGGGCAGAACCACTGAAACTAGTACTGTAACGAAAAGTAACACTAGATCTGATTTTAAGCTGTGTAGAGCAAGGTTCAAAACTTGTAGTTTTTAACACCCCTCCTCCCAAGAGCTATTGGTAACTGGAGTTATTGGTGAAGGCATCACACCGTAAAGATAGTGCTGTTCAACGTGCTGTCGGTCCACCTTCAAGAAAAGTTCACTGGTGTGCTGTTGTGAGTCTAGTGCTTTGGTGCGGGCTTTAGAAAACTGTTACTTAAGTGAGAACATTTTCAGTTGTAAGAGTATTGTCCCTTGCCCATGTCTGTGTATTCAACCATGCTGTGAAATGTCTTTAATTTTTGTTTTCTCCAACCTACCTAAGGAAAATCAAAACCAGTATGATTAAGAATCCCATGGGTTTTCTGCTTTTGTTTTTTGCTGGATGAGGTGTAGACCTGCAATTCACACTGTTCTTGGGTATCTGTCTGGCATTTGCATTTGAAATTGCTGCATAACTATGAATTCCTGGATTTTGGTTTCTTTTGAAAGCAAAGTATTTCCATGAGAAGTAAAGGTTAGTTTGATGTCAACATATATGTCACTATTTCTTAAAAATTCCTTCTTTTTTACTGATAATGTTCTGTTTGCAATTAAATGTATACAGTTTCTGTATTCTTGTAACAATGCACACTCCACCATTAATTTACAAATACATTTATCAGCACACTATTTTGAATGCACACCTCTAAAACTCTCCTTGAGTATTTATAGATTGCTTGTCACTGCGGTGTCTAAACAGTGCACCTTTAAATAAGGCATCAAAGCTTATTCTCTTCTTACTAGCAATTTCACCTGTCGTTGGCATTTCAGGGGTGATGGGGTATTTTAAGGATTTGGGCTTAGTATTATCTGTGCCCTGTAAGACAGCACTACCTGCCAGGATGGTTTTACACTTGGGCCACTTGTGTTTGGTGTTGCTTGATGGTAGCATAAGGGCTCCATTGCCTAAAAGAGGGGACCAGTTTGGGAAGGGATGAAGAACACCTTTCATGTGTTGGTTCATCTTTTGCACAAACCCTTCCCAACTTGCTGGGACTGCAGGTAACGAGTCCAGAAATCCACTCTGGGGGCACCACTTCATTTCTACATTTAAAGCCATTGTGAACAAAGCCAGAGAGGGAAAATTCAGAACAGAAGGAGCCCAGTGTGGGTTTTTGATCAGGTCATGTTGGCCAAGAGATGCTGAGACGCAGACAGCTATGGCACATGCCCCTGCCGGAGCTCCTCGCTCTCGCTGGGCTGCTGTTTGGTCCCCCATCCCAGCTTCATCCCTAAGCCGGCAAGGCTGGTGCTGGGGGCAGCATGAGATCCTACTGCAGGGTGACCTCTCACCAGTCCTCGTGGTGTGGTGGGAACGTGCTAATGGCAGAGCTCTCTCTGCTCTGCCTACTGCAATGAGCTGGTGTCTCTCTCTGCAAGGAGAATGTGCAGCACCAGGTGGCAATTCTGGCATAAGCACACTGTATACCAGGTGTTTTTAAACAGTAGTTGTGACCACTTCCAGATGCTAGTCAGAGATGTTGTTTAGGAGAAGATGTATTAGCCCTGGTGTGCCTGTTGTCATCCTCCTGGCATGCCGTATGCCCAGTGCCTACAGGAGTAGCATGGGTAGAGTTTAACTAAACTCATTATTTGCTGATGAGGCAACAGAATATGAGACTCAGAGGATGGACTGTCTCTGTGCTGGTCTCCTGGGTGAATTTGTTCAGGAGTGAGTTCTTCCTGATCTTCTGAGCTGTATAAGGGAATTCAGTGTTTGCATGCAAGCATGTGAGCTTGGGTGGTCCCAAGTACACTGCCTTTGCATTGCATTCCCACTGCTGGCTGTTTTAGGGATTTTTAAGTTCTGATTGGCTCTGAATGTAGTGTGATGTTAATAGCCTTTGCTGTAGTTGATGTTAATCTCCATTTCTTCTAGCAGTCTCCTGTGAAAGCCATGACACTATGAAGGAACAGAGGCCTCTCTGAACAGTGCCATTGAACACCTGACTTGCATTACTTCAAGACTGATATATTTTTTGAGGAGTCAAGCAAATAACCAAATGACTTCAGTATAAATAATTTATGTCCTAAGATGAAAGTTTCCAGCTATGGCTCAGGTGTGCAATGATGCAATATTACAGTATTATAAAGAACTGGCTTTGAGCTTGAGAAGAACCTAAAAAAATGCCCATCCTTGCTTTGATGCAGGAAAATCTCATTTTGGGAAGTTCGCTGTCTGTGATGATCCCATTTCCCATACCAAACTTATCATCTGCTGTTTTCTTCGTGGTATAAAAAAGTGCACTTTTACAGTGTCGTTATGTGTCTTGACTCACATAAGTGGTATACAGAGCTTAAAAGATTTTTGCCTTTATTAATTCTTTCTTAAACTCTGTTAAATCTCCACTCATGCTGTTTCATGTGTCATAGCTGTATCTCTACATCAAGTCCTTTTCCTTGCCTTAAAGTTTTTTATCTTGGTGTCATCAACAGCAGCTGTAAATTCCATGGAATTTCTGTATATATCAGCCCTCTGGATGATATTTACCTGATGCTAAAGAGCAGCCAAATTTGGCAAGACCTGTCAGTGGCAAGTATCTCCTGAGATGATCCCCTTCCTCCACCTGGCAGTTTTTCTGCCTTTACAGTTTAGATGCATTAACTGTACTACTTTGAATATTCTGAGTATCAGTCAAAATGCAGCTATCTTTTCAGAGAGAAAATAAATCCCTCAAGAGAATGTAAGGCAAATTTTATGCAATTACTTACACAGATTAATAGATTTCTATAATGTTAAATATATTGTGTGTAGCATGTAACCCTGGAAACAGTGAAAATGATGTTCATAAGAATAGCATGAGTTTCTCGGAAATATCTGAAAACAACTACAGTTCAAAAATCACTTTTCTGTTATGCTGCTACATCCACCTGTGGTATAATTTCAGCAGCATCCTTGCCAGCCTCCTTCTTCCCAACCTGCTTCCTCCTTGAGGCATGTCAGCTCCTGGCATGGAGCACCAGTGGAGGCACCACTGTTCCTCATCCCACAGGAGGCACCAACTCCAGAGCTCTCACAGAAACCTGTCGTGGGAAGTGCGAAGCATCTCTGAAGAGTGGCTACCTCATCCCCTCCGCTCCCAGGGAAATAGCACCCAAAGCTCCCTGGAGATACGTGGCATTGGCAGGATGAGGCCAGCTTGCCTGCTCACTTAGCCGGTCTCTGTAGTGGCTCTAGGCGAGCTCAGCAGTGTGCACGTGCTGAGTGTGCAGGGAGTTGCGGTCAGCAGCTTTCCACATCGTTTTTTTTTTTTCCGGAAAATTGAACTGAACTGATGATTTGCAGAAATACAGTTGTTTCAAAAAGGTTTATGTGACCACAACCATTGTACAGAAAGAAAGGTAGGGCAAAGTGGCCCCGGAGGCTACTTCTGTGGTATTTCCCAGCCCTGGTACAATTTTTTTCATGGAGCCATTTCCTAGACTTTTACAAAGTTATCCACCTAACCCATTTACTCCTATCCACGTGATTTGTGGAGAGGAAGGTTTCATATCCATCATGGAAACACTGTTCACTTGGTTCAGAAGGTGGAGTAAGAGATCATAGTGGGTTGCCATCTGGCTGTCGACCAGCATGTGAGGCTGACCTGAACTTTGCTGTTGTCTTTTACAGGTGCTTTTGCAACTGGTCTCTCTCCCTGGTCACTGTGCAAGTCTCTTGTACTGAACATCTCCTCCAGTGTTCCCAGGCCACAGCTGCACATCCCATGTCCTCCTTTCCATCACCTTCTATCTGCTGCTTTGCCAGGGTAGTCCCCTCTTCCCCATCACTACCCAGTTCTTCTCCAAAAAGTCTCTCTTCCCCTATTCCTTGTACTGGTTTCAGTGTCACTACCTTCCCCATCCCAGTTCGCTCACTGTCCCCTTGCCCTTAGGTGTGCTTTTGTGTCTCCTTAGTTTAAGTTATTGGGGATGGTGTTGGTCAAACTTTAGGAGCAACTTCATTTTGGTGACATTTTGCACATTTTGCAGTTTTTTGAGAAGTGAGATTCTGCTGAACTGATGTTTTCTCATCGGAAGGCTTAGACTTTTGATTAAGATCCATTTCCTTGCAACCAGCAGACATGACTTCTTGCTTTAAAACACTGAGAAACTTCCCAGATCAAAGCATAATCAGAACTGATAGCCCCATGAAGCACTTCTGCTTCAACAAAGCAGTATAGGTGGACTAAAATATATTTCATGGGACTTTTTTCAGTGAGCTCTATTAGTCAGAGAGTGGTCTAAGAGTGCTAAATGAGGACAGAATCTCCAGAAATATTTAGATGCTAAAAATGAAAACGTCTCTGCTGAGCATGTGTGAACTCTGATTTTTTTTTTATTATTTTTGTGTGTGCATATATATATATATATACACACACATAACAAAGTTTGTCCAAACTTGGAGGACAGCTTTCACCCTTCAGAGTCAAAGAGCTGTTGAAAGCAAAAAACACTGGAATTTTTCAGCCAGGGCAACACAATGTTTTCCCCTAACCTTGTCTCAGAAATGAATGAAGTGTTTTGACTGAAATTCTTTCTCCCTTAAATAATTAAATCAGTCTGAGGCAGACACTTACTATGAAAAAAAAAAGAAAAAAACAAACCAAAAAAGCCCAAGAGGGTAAAAATTGGCAAAGATCTCAAGAACTGAAAATAGAAAGAAACGTTGGGCAACTTTTAAAGTAGCTGTTATCATCTTTGCCTCTAATATTTGCAACATGCTGTCGCCTGATCAGTAGGCTGTTCCCAGTGCAGCCCTTCTGCGTTTCTCGGGAAGATGTTCTCAGTCCCTCTCTCTGGGCTATTTCAAGGCAGCTGAGGGCTTCCTACTTACGTCTGTGCCACGGGCTCCCTGCTACCATGGGCTCTCTCACAAGCTCCCTTACTGTCCCCAACATGAGAGGTGAGAGAAGTCAAGCCAGGGCTCCCCACTCGCCCTGGTGCAGCATCCAGAAGGGCTGGCCATGGGGTGGTGCTCTGTGGGGGTAGCAGGGTCCGGTGTCCCCCCTGCCCAGCTGAGCAGTCCCCAGTGCTGGGAAGGACTCCTCCCTTCTTCACTCACCCAAATTCTCCTCCTAGGGAAGGGTGTTGTGGAGGATGGAGCCGAGCCTGGTTGGACTTGTATATGAGGTTCATTGCTGTGTCGCCCACTGGGTGCTGTGGGGGAGGCAGTGGGTCTGTGCCAGGGCCCCCCTTGCCTGCCCAGCCCTGGGTGCCCCATGCAGCTGTGCACCTCCAGATGTTTTCCAAGGTCCAGGTGGGTCTTGGCTTCAGCTCTCACTCCTGAAGTGCTGGATATTTGGCATCAACTGCATATGGCATGAGCCAGTGTAAAGGCAGAAACAAAGCCTGGCAGAGGGGATCTTGGAGGAGTCTTCTTGTTGCTGTTGGAAGGAGAAGCTGAGAGCCCTCAGTAACAAGCCCTAGTCCCAACATAAAATCATGGTCCTGTTGCTGGGCTGTGCATTAGCACAGCTTTCCTGTTCTTGGTCATTAACACTTGGCATGGTGTGTGTTTTCTTTCATTTTATGGGAATTTGATGTATTTCACCACTGGGTAGAGAAAAAAATCATCACTGAGAATGTCATGATTAATTTTTTTCCTCTTGAAGAACTATGAAATTATTCTGAAATGTATGACACGTGTATAATAACAGCCCAGTGCTCTGTTTTTAAAAAATGTGCTAGAGGCGTTGTGCAGTTTCCCAGAGGCTTAATGAGGGAGCCATACTGTGTTGGAAATTTTTCAACAATAAAAATTCATCTATTACATGCTCATGTAAAATGAGGGTTGACAATCACACAAACATGTCCAAAATCAAATACAGGCATTGTAAAATATCACTTCTTTCCCAGAGAGAAACTGGTCACCTGTTCACAGTAGGATTTTGCATTATATCCTATTCAGTAAAGAATAAGATGCTACCCCACAGGGAAAAAAAATGGCAGCAAAGTACTGGCCCGGTGCCCTTCTATCAATGCTTTTCACTGACTGTTTTGCCAAGTCTTCAAAAATAACACATAGGCATATTTTTTCAACATATGTTTTGCCTCTTTGTTGGTTTAAAAGCACAAAGGGAAGAAAAGGTTCTGCATTACTCGTCATTTCATCATCAAACGCAGGAAGTATTCATTGTTTGCTTGTTTGATTTTCTTTTTCTCTCCATAATACTTATTTTATTTTTAAAAAGCCTAGTCTTTTTTGCTGTTCTTTTAACATATATCCCAGAAGCAGCCTCTTCTTAAAAATTGAGCATATGGCTCTGAACCTGAGGCTGCATTCAGGGAAGTGTCTATTGCAAAACACTAAAATTTGGAGCCAGGGGAGCAGAAAAGTTGGATTCAGGAATTATTCAGTATACTATTGAATAATCAAAGAAAGGAAGATAATTAAATATAAAGACTTGAAGAATAAATTAAACACATAAATATTGCTCCTCTGCTCAAAACAGCTTAAGCCACTGTCAATGTTTGCATGTTCTTTAGATATTTAATAGTAAGATTAAGCCAATGTGTACCCAGATGAAACACTGAATGACTGTTGGGGTTAAAAAAAACCCAACTGTTTCACTGCTGAATGTGTATCACCGGTGAATGTACTAGCAGTCACCTTGCAGTACCTTGCTTCAGTTCCATGGCCAGTCACTGGCTCATGATGTTTCCAGCAAGGGAGAGCAATATGGGGATATGGAACATGATGTAGTGAGAGATCAGAGTTTATCAGCAATCCCTGTCAAGCACTGATCCCTGTGTGTTAAGAGGTGGGAAAAGAGGATTAAAATATGAAAGCAGAACCAGTATGGTAACTAAGGTCTTGATTCATCTTCAGTGTATGAGGCTACAAGTAGTGAGACTCTTCTTCAGCAGGGAGACCTTTTTGTGTGGATCTCCTTGCAGGTTTTTTGCCTTCATAATGCAGTTTAAAAGACAAAAAAAAAAAAAAAAAGTCCTATATGGTTGGCCATAGATTTGCAATGCAGTTTATCCAAATTTAAATAAATAGGGGTAAAGATTGCAGAAAAGGATTATATTAGACAGACATTAGATGTAGAAAAGGATGATATTAGACAGGCAAAGGTGAGGAGAGAAAGAGAAGAAAATCTACCTCATTGTAAAACTATCTAATTAATTCCTTTTTTATAAAATTTCCTAGTTATGATTTTCAATTCAGAGGTATACAACGTAATGTTAGAATATTAAATTAAAAAAAAAATGGACAAGAGATTATTATGAAGCAAAGAAGGTTGCATGTAGCTGTAGGATTAAAGAAGTCATTCCAGCCATAGAGGATATTGCATTTATATAATGGGAAAAGCCTAAACCTGTCACTTAATAATTTAGGTCTTTCCAAGGTAGGACCACTGAAGCTGATGATTAGTATACAGTGATACAATCTGAAAGATACCAAAGTAAAAATGTGAGAATTAGTGTTTGCAAGAAGTAAAAAAAAAAAGAAATTGTAAGAATTGTCAGTTCTAATAAAGAATATATAGATTTCAGTGTTACTTGTAGATGCTATTTGGATGATTACTTTACTGTTAATATCTAAGAATCTCTTAAAAATGCATTCACGAGTTATTTAAATACATATAATCTGTAATGACCCAGATGCCCATATAACTTGTGTATAATACTGTAATATGTATGACAACCATAACTTAGCACTCTGTTCAAGTCCAGAAAGAACAATACCATAATCCTGGTTATTTCACTGCTTTTACTATATTCTAATGTCTTGACAATTACTTACAAGCCATATATTTCAATGCTACATTTGACTAACTCATTGTGTATTTAGTGTATAGCATAGTTTTGTGCTTCTAGCAAAGGCATCTTCCCAAGCAGAGATGGCCACGACCACCCTTTTGATGTTCATTTCAGATCCTGTTGTAATGCTCAATTTGTGTCTGGTTCCTGCTGCAGATGATTACTGGTACATGACTTATGATTCATTTAGGAATAGAAGCTGAGTCAAACACCAATAAATGGCAGTCATTTACCTCTAAAACAGTCAATTTTCTTTAAGAAAACCCTGAGGAAGTTGTACAGGAACAGACTGAAACTTGGCACACACAGCTTGAACACTGAACAAGTTCTTTGGGGAAATTACATGGGAAAGCCGATTTAAAGTCACTGAAGTGTCATAAGTATTAGGGGAATTCAGATGAATTCGCTGTACTGAATGCTGGGATCTCATTCAAGTGCAAGAGTCTGCTCACAGAATCTGTATAGGATCTTATGTACTGCTTATAAATAATTACATGTATTTCATTTCTCTCATTTCAGTGACTATTTCAACAAGTACCTTCTTTGACGGCTTACTTGTAACTGGACTTTACACCTCTACCAGTGTGCAGGCTTCCCAGAGTGTTGGTGGTTCCAGTGCTTTTGGATTTGGTAAGTCCAGTGTAATTTACATTCTGCAACCCAGGGGAACGAATACTTGGTTGTACAGAGGACATCAATAACAACACAATTATTGAAACAGGTTAATTTGGGCTGAGTAATCAACAATACATGGAAGTCAGTAGAAGTCAATCAGATAAGGCAGTGGTGGCTTTAGACAGCTTTTATTTCTTCCTCCGCTTTCTTGTCTTTGGTTAGCCTGATACTGGTATAGTGAATTATATGAATTTTAAGACAGAAAAACCTCAACAACTGAATCAGTTAAAATAGCCATTTCTAAATGGTGTGACATTCAGTATAAACTAAAACATTTAGTCCAAGACATTTAACTGTTCTTGGGCTGAAGAATTGATTCCTTTGAGCTTATGTCAACCTACTTTTTCCATTCACTTAATAAAGACAACTTCCTTAAAACCAGAATGATGGTTAAGGTATTTTATATAACCAATAATAACCAGAATTGTAGTAAAAGGGGTAGTACAGGTTTTGCAGAATTATGATATATTTCTAGTTCTGCTCTTGCATTCAGCAGTAACAGCCACGCCAGCTGTGACAAGGACAAGTGCTTTTGAAAAATCTCTTCTAAATTTGTGCAAATAACTTACAGCTATACCTTCTGCAGTTTGTTATTTGTTAGCATTTTTTATATCCTTACAAATAATTCTAATTGTGTTCCTCCAACTGGAGGAACTCAGTGACCCTAACAAGCAATCTGGAGTGAAGGTACAAAAGTAGGTACCAGTTGTATGGGATTCCAGCTGTGCTGCACTTGCAGTAGCATGTTTAAATGTTCATTTGTCTGTTAGGGTTAAACTTCAGTACTTTCTTCACAATAATCTTTCATAGTAATTATCTCTGTTGTAATGCATGTGAAACACAAATGGCCTGGGTCTATAAGTGTCATACAGCAGACATACTTTGGCTGGTAAATGAAATAATGCAACATAAATAGCACATTATTTAAAACTGTATTGAGGAATAATTTGAGAAGGGCTTTGCCTCTGTGAATAGCACCACTGATAGACATCAAACCTTTTGCTCAGTCTTTCAAAGGGAAGAGTGCGGTTGCTGCAGGTATTTCATGTCTTATGTAAAACACACCGAAAGAACCACTTTTCTGGAAGAGGTAGTACTGTTGTTTCTGAGTCAGATGTTAAAGTAACATGTGACGTTTGACGGGAAAAAAGACGTGGCCTTTTTCAACTTGCCAAAGGTCATTTTCTAGCTCTTGATGTGTTACTTTGACCATTCAGTTGCTGGTAAGATAACCAATGATTAAACTGGTGACACGTGCATTCTGTAGAGCAACAGAAGAGCCAAGCCTACAGGCTCGGAAAATACAGAAGCCAAAGTGATGCAAAAGCAGTCATGCGTGGTTGGAGCTACCTCATTGTGCTTGTCAATACAAATTCTCAAACATCGTGCCCAGGGGAGGTCTGCTGCTCCGTCTCTAGCATGCCTCCATCCATGTCAGAGAGAAACTGCTGCCATCTATGACCTTTCTTTTGAACTTTCTGCAGGCAAACTGTAGGGCCAGTTGTGTTATGGTTGTTAGTTATGCAACGTTTTAAATAAAAATCTAATTTTGTTCTTTGCTAACTCCTAAGCTTGCATATATATTGAAAAAAAAAATCTGAATGTTTCAAAAGAGCTTTTGTGCAGTGTCTTTGCAGTCACAGTAAAAAATAAACAGTGAAGGAAAAATGGCAATGGCTTTTATACTTAATTTTATATGAATGTTCGATCAGTGATGTACTGATGGCTCCCAGGACTGAGAACTACATAAACATTTCCATTCTCTAGTCTGCAGTGAGACATGAGAAGGCTGGCCTCTTTCAAAAAGCATTTAACATGTGAATGATATGCTTTTTAAAACAATTTGGTAGTTTTAAAAATTAACAATATTTTAAAATCTACCATCTGCAGTAGAAAAAGAGAGTAGTCTCCACAGTATTTAATGTATTGTTTAATAAAATAGTAGGTGGGAATGACATTGTTTCATTTTCTGAAGAAAACATAAAGTGCTTTCTCCAGAAACCCTGAATCCATCTGTTGTGTCATCATTTCCAGTTAGCAAAGAAGGCGCTCGTCCTTTTCAGCAAGTGATGGTGACATTCAGGTTAGATTTAGCTAGCTGGAAATGATTGTTTTAAAAATGTCAAGGACTATGTCAGGTTCAGAGACCTGCATTCAAAGATTTATGTGGTTTATCATAGATTAGATAGGGGGGAAAAACTGGGCCTTT
This sequence comes from Morus bassanus, assembly GCA_031468815.1. Classification (NCBI taxonomy): domain Eukaryota; kingdom Metazoa; phylum Chordata; class Aves; order Suliformes; family Sulidae; genus Morus; species Morus bassanus. The sequence goes on from CM062571.1 coordinate 70,841,815, forward strand.
AAAACCTGAAGATAGCAATATTCTGAAATTGGGTTGATAGTGGTTGCTCATGGAACAGGGAAGAATATTTTTTTCTCCCTTGCAATATTACCATTGAAATGCTCTTCTCTGCATCACACAGGATGTCATGCTAGATTATCATAATCTTCCAGTCTGCCCTGACAATATGAAGTCTTCCCAACATACACATATCTGTCTTTTGTGCCATCAGTTACTGTATTGTGGCTACAATTATCTTTTAATTACCCAGTTTAGGAAGTCACTTGATGGAGACACAATCATTGTCAGTTATCACAGCTAGTTAACCATGTCAAGAAGAAGAAAAAAGGTAAAATATGTTAGTGATAACAGAGTTAATTCTAAGGGTTATGTTTTCTTTCTTTTTCAGTATATATCATGTAGCCAAAGAAATAGTTCCTGGTTTCCTCTGTGGAATGATACTGACATGAAACTTGCTGAAATTTTTATTTGGGAAACCTTCTAACTCTTTTAGGGAGAAATGAGTAAGCTTTTGGGGATTAAACTTAATAGTGGTCATAAATATTCATCTTTTGTCCCAAGCTGAACCATTGTCTGGGTTCAGAAAAAGGTAAAACTAAAACTGTAAAGCTAAAACTAGAACTGGGATAAAACATAAATGTGTACTTGAAACCTCACTAAGGAAGCTGTGAGAATTCTTTAGCAAAGAAATAAAACTTCAATTGAGCTTTTAAGAATAGCGTTTCGTTCTTTGTTGGATTCCATGGTACAATGATACCCTAAGTTGCATCTCTCCAATATCATTTCCACTCTCCTTTCCTGACCAGTGCAGTGCATACCTGGGACTCATTTCCACAACTTTTAGCATTCCCTGCTGAAGGCTGAAGAGTAATCCCGCGCTTCATCTCCCCCTTTCTCAAGCCACACTGATACCCCTCAGTGTCGTTCACAGCCCATCTCTCTGGAGACACATTTTGGACTCCATGGGATCTCTCCATCTCCATGTGTACTTTCCTTCTTCTGCTTTTGACTCTCAGGGTCCTTATCAGCATCTGACATCTTTTTGACATTGTGGGGCATCTGCTGGCTGTGCTCTGGGGTTTATCAGCCCACCAAGGCTACCCTCCCATACAGCCAGGATGTACATATGGTCATTTAGGGGGTCTCACTGCTTGATGACTTCTGAATATATAAAAGGAAAGTGAGAGTCAGGAGTACTAAAAAAACATGTTAGAAAGCTACAAATGCGGTGGTGGGTTTGATGGGAATGATGGCTTGCAAATGAGTTTGGTGGGTAGTAGGGGTACCAGTCTGTAACTTGGGATAAGTAGGAAAATCCAGCTCAGCTCCTTCAAAGCCATGTGCACTGGAAAGCAAGGAACGCAGTATCATTTCTGCAATTAAAGAAGAAGATTACAGCGTAATCCCTCAGCAGCGATAAGGAGTGCTGTGTGCTGAGGACCTGAATCTGTCTCATTACACAGGATCGTCCAGGCTGACAGGCTGGTTGAGCAGACAGACGTGCTGGGCTGTGCACATCAAAGCCTGCCTTTGACCTGCCAGTCACACTGCATCTCCACGCATTCGGACTCTTCCCAAAGCTTTCTGGCTCTCCAGCAGATTTTCACATCATGCATACATGACAAATTATTTAAAATTTAAGTTTGGTATAATTAGTTTCTTACAAACTACAGTGGAAAATGTAAGCCTTTATCGTTAAGCCCCCAAAAACCTAAATTTATGCAAAATCGTAATTACTACACTGGTGTTTACCTTTTAATAAATGTGGAATAAACAAGTAATTTCATGATAATATTTGTATATGCATTAACCTTTCAACCTAAATTAAAAAGGTCCTTTTGAAAGTCCATAGGCTCTATTATGGTAGAGACAGTGGATTCAAAGCTCTCATTACACTGGAAAGTGTTGCCATGGGCCTAATTGGCTAACAGAAAATTTTTGGTTTATTTTCTGCGTAGGTTTATACAACTTGTAATTTACTATCCTTTAAAACAGATGTCTCCTTTCTGCTGCGAGGTCATAAACTGCTGGTGAATTTTAGGTTTTGTTTAACTCTGTGGGCTACTTTATAAGAGGCTATGAGAGTGATGTTACCTGGAAACATTTTAGTGCCTGAACAGGGGAATTGCATCTGCTAGAAAGCAAAAAATAGAATATGAAAGATCATCTTGCAATCTTTCCTCTTTTGCAATTCTTTATTTCTATACCATGAAGGTGATCATGCCTACTCTAAGTAATAAATTGAGTCTCTGGGATTTAAAAAAAAAATTCTGAATAATTACACATATTCCTTAAAATATGGTGAATAATAAATTTCCTAGAGGAAATCCTGGGAAGAGCAATCACCAGAAATAATTTACTTGGCATCTTATACTATTTTCTTTTTAAATTACTATATTGCCTTTTGTCAGGATTAAGGCAGCCTTCACATAATCCTCTGCACGGTATTTTGGTTGCATATGTGTTTGCATAGCAGACCAAAAACAAAAACCCCTTTCAATTTACAGATGATCATTTTGATCTGGTTCTGTATGAGTTGGGAATTGGGGAAAAGGGTAAAAGCAGTCTTAGGACAGAGTGACTGTAAGTGGGTGTCATTGGTGATGCTGCTGGTTTCAAACCCAGAGGAAGAAGCGCAAAGGGGGCTGCCTGGGTGGCTGAAGGGCACCCACAGTGTTGTCTCCAAGAGTACTGCAAAAAATGCTCTGGTTGTGCTCCCCAGCTCTGCTGGTGCATTGGTCTGGACTGAGCATTGGAGGCACCAGAGGCTCCTGCTGCTCCTGGATGGGGCATGTGGTTTCGAGCCTTCAGAGGCTTGGTTTTGGCATCAGTTTATGCTCAAACACTGATGGTTCTGGGGTAATGTTTTGTTTTCAGATTTTGACAGATAAAGGGAAAATATCCCCCACTAACATTGTGAGATGGAAAAAGGCCAACTGTTGGATTTTTCTTGTTAGGTGAGCCTATAAAATTGATCCCTCCTGCTCAGTCTTTGCCTCTCTGTGGCAAAGCTTTTAAAAGCTTGTTCACAGCTTTAAAAATAAGGAATAACTGGTAAATGCCAGCTCTTAAAAAAAAGTTTTCAGCTATGTACATGCTACCACTCTTGAAGTGCAGTTTTGTAACTTACTGAAATTGCTGTAGATCCCTGGTTTACTTTGTGACAAGCCAAATGGGCTCCAGGACCCTCCCTTCACACCAGAGATATTTGCCAGAAGCCAAACAGATGGTAAACTAGGAAGAAATGACCCTCAGCATTCTCATTAGAACAGTTGGGGAAATTTTAATAGGCCCCCATTTGCCTTGTGCTGTATCTAATACCCTTTGAACTGCCACTTTTTTTTTGTTTGTTTGTTACAAGTCAACTACTGCCATGTATATTTTAATAGGGATTATCAAATACAATTTGCCCAGAAGATGTACCAGCCCTCCGCTGCTAATTAGCAAAGTTTAAATAATCACTGAGTTCTGGAATAATTGGAAAGAAACACTGTTTTTCCTGCCAATGCATAATTACCAATTAACAGGAAGATAAAATTTCTGTATAGCAGTCATATCTTGGAGAATTTGTTAACAGTCAATTAAATAGTGAGTTGGTGCCAAACTGACATTGGTCAAGAAAGTTTACATTTGAGTTTAGTTTTGAGATACTCCCCCCTGCAAATGGTATGTAACAAAGCCATAATGATGGCAAAATTTTCAAAGTTTGTGTGTTTAATTACTACTTAAATGTCTTTATGGCCAGAAGTTGACCATTTCTGCAGGTGGTTGACTATCATATGTGCCTTATGGAAAGGGTTTCAGCTTTATTAACACAACATCTTTTCATTATCATGGCCTAGGCAGTAATTACCCATGCATACCCAACAAGGAACTGTCCCCCCAAGTATTTACCTGCGGAGGAGGAAAATTCCCCACATTTAACTGGGTAATGCCCCAAGGCTGAAGGAAGAAGCTAGCCAGAGAGGGAGCCTGCACAGAAAATACTTAAACTAGTTTGAGCCTAGTTTGACCCAGTCCCATAACCCTGAACGTTTTTACCCATTTTTGCAAGTACTTTTGTACTTGTCAGCTTTACCTGCCCCTCTGCTCCGCTCTGGTGAGCCCCCACCTGCAGTGCTGCGTCCAGCTCTGGAGCCCTCAGCACAGGAAGGGCATGGACCTGTTGGAGCAGGTCCAGAGGAGGCCACAGAAATGATCCGAGGGCTGGAGCACCTCTCCTATGAGGACAGGCTGGGAGAGCTGGGGTTGTTCAGCCTGGAGAAGAGAAGGCTGCAGGGAGACCTTGTTGTGATCTTTCAGTACTTAAAGGGGGACTATAGGAAGGATGGGGGCAGTCTCTTTAGCAAAGCCTGTTGTGACAGGACAAGGGGTAATGGTTTTAAACTAAAGAAGGGTAGATTTAGACTGGATATAAGGAAAATATTTTTACAATGAGGGTGGTAAAACACTGGAACAGGATGCCCAGAGAGGTGGTAGATGTCCCGTCCCTGGAAACATTCAAGGTCAGGTTGGACGGGGCTCTGAGCAACCTGATGTAGTTGGGGATGTCCCTGCTCACTGCAGGGGGTTGGAGTAGATGACCTCTAAAGGTCCCTTCCAACTCAAACCATTCTATGATTCTATGATTCTACCCTAACCCCCTGCCACAGCAGCAGCAGCTCTTGGACATCAAAATCCAATTTTTCTTAATATGCTGAGAAGCCCTGAGTTACTCCACAATTTAACATTCATAAAAGTGAGTAATAGTGTCTGCTCCATAATTTTTTCAAACCTCTCTGGAGCATTATGAAGATGACAGTAAAATAACTCAAGCTTTTAACCTTTCAAATATACATGTAGCTCCTGCAAGTATCGGTGTGGTCAAGGTTGAAAGGAGAATGAACCTCTGTAGAAGTGTGGCACATGTAACATTACTTGTATTTGTTAGTTTTGAATAGTGGATGTAGGTAGGTGTTTAATGCTATAGGCAACACTTAATGCTTTGCAGATGAGGTGGGAGGTGGTCGCTGCATTGGAGATGCAGAGGAACATTTTCCAGTGTGGCAGTGCTTGTAAAGGGGCCCCTGGAGTTTTTAAACAAGAAAATTCCTTTAGAGACATTTTTACATAGCCAAAACCAAAGTGCTAATTGATGTGTTGGGGCCAATTTTTTCCAATTTAGCAAGTACACTTATCCAGTAGTGATGTTTTTTCAAGTCTTATATACATCTGTTTTTCTCCCCTGGGTGGCCAGAAGATGGTATGGGGAAAAGTTAGAGCATCATTGAATTTTAATGCGATTTTTTAATTGCATTTTAATTTTTAATAAAACGCATGTAGTAAAAAAACTGATGTAAAACTTTGTGAAGTGATCAGATCAGGTTTTTTGCTACCTCATACCTCTGAGAAGATTCTGATCCCAATAAGGTATGGATTTCATTAAAAATATATTAAGAGATTAAAATATTCATTGTGACAAGCTGGTGATTTTTATCTATACTAATGCTTACTGAAAGTAGTAAGCAACACTTTCTGAAGTGTGCAAATTGTAGGTAATTTTAATAATGGAAAATAACATTTATATAAATATATGTGTTTGTTCCTCACTCTCCTTTTTTTCATCCTTATTTCAAATACCATGTTCAATTGGTGCGCTTTGAATGCTGTTAACCAACATATTCCAAATTTTTATTTTTTGTAAAAAACATATACAGTGGGGCTTGTGGCATTATCTCCATTTTCCCAACAGTAAATTAAAAACAATGATTAAGACCAAAAGTATCCCACAAGTTTGGTATCCACTTTAAGATGGCTGTAAGCTGACTTTCAGAGCACTGCAGAGCAATTTGTATGTTGAAAAGCTCCTGTTAACGCTGGTGTGGGTTGAGCATGCTCAGCCCTTCCACATATCAGCCCCTATGTGTCAAACTTGGGACCTGGAGAATGAGATAAACCTCAGTGGCGACCATGTGGAAGAACATGGTACCTAAATTCTGCTGTGACCAAGAGACAGGCAAGTAGCCCCAACATAACTGCTAGAACCTGTTATACTAGATTCACCTGAGTTCTCTTAATACAGCAGTGAATTCAGTAAAAACCAGACAAACAAAAGACAGTTGGAAGAGAAGGACATGGAGGATAACCAGATACATGGAGTTGGTCTGACCATTTTCTTGCATAATAGACTAGCAATTAAAATACTTGTAGAGTCTGAGGCCTTGAACTGCCCACTTTTCTACCCCAGGAGGCACAGAAGGAAGTAGCCAGGAAGTGAGCCATGTACCTCTGACTGATTCTCCACGGTGCTCTCTGTGAGTGGGGAAGTGTGTGGAAGTTTGCTGAGCTGCTTGCTCTCATTGAAATGTTACCTTAAAATCCATCTTCTCTTTTTTATGGGTAAAACATTCCTGTTTGGCATCGACTAGAGAAATGTCAAGGTATGACTAAATTCTCTTTTGTTATTATTTTATTTTCTTATTTGTCTTATTTGGTCACCAGTTAGAGCATGATCTCTAAAGCAAGGACTTTCTTCTTTATTATTCTGTACAGACATGCTGGCACAATAAAACCTGATCTTTAGCTGGTCATGATTGTTATTATAATATGGATAATAGTGCTTAAAAGTCAAGGAAAAATGAATTAAGCCTTCATTGATTGCATCAAGAATAACAAAATACTTTCCCTTTTAAAAGATGTTGTCATTATGCTTTGAGAGCTACATTCATCTGGATTGACAAGCTGAAGTTGCATAGTAATTCATAGTAACAGAGAGGTATCTTTATTAAAGTTGGGAAAAAAGGCCCTCATCTAGAAATTTAGGGCCATCTTAAAATTTCATTCTGTATGTATGCCTCAAGAATATATTAAGCAAATGTTCCCATGGCTGCATGAACTTCACACTGCCAATGTGCCTGCCTGTGTCACTTCTTATCCCAAGCCTGTTTCTGTGATGCCCGATTGTCATGTGTTGTGCTGCAACAGTCAGTTGCAGCCCCTCTCCCCAACTTTCCCGTTGTGCCAGGCCTATTATTTTCCTTGCATTTTGTGTTTATCAGGATGCGATCGCATATTCAGTCTGAAATTACTGGGCTCTTGGACTTCATCAATTAAGATGCATTGAAGCCTCTTGCAAATGTGGAGTGATATTGGGAAACAGTTATTATTGTAATTTTGAAGACAAGTTTGTAAACTAATTTCTGGCATATTATGACAAACAAATGTTGTGATCAGACTGCTTCCCCCATATCTGCCAATTTGTTATATTTCAAAGTGGAGTTGATTATATGTGGTGAAAAATCAGGCTTACAGGAAAATGGAGCTCAAGAGCCCTCTGTTAACATCCTGATCATCACCTGTCCAACCAGTTGATTTCACTGTTTGCTTGCCTGTCATTAGTGTTGTGACTGGTAATCATTTGCCTGTTTTCAGAGATGGTTCACAAGAAAAATTTGCTCCAGGTCTTGTAAAATGAATAATCCAATTTTCAATAATATACCAATGAAAGTGAATTGCTGTTTGTAAGGAATGATGGGTATAGTTGCATCTTTATCAGATGCTAAAATACATGAACTAAAGAAGGCTATCAAGCCCATGCTGCCGTGCGGCACAGTAGGAACATGGGCTGGATCCCTGCTCTCTTGGTGCACAAAGGGAAGGGCAGAGACTGTACATGCTGCTCCCACTCAGCTATCACCAGCAGCATTAATAGGTGGAGAGATTATGCCTTTGTATGGGCACAAGGTCATGCTCATAGTTAATGCCACAGCAAAAAGAGGTTTTACTGATTACAGTACATTGCTGACTGTACTAAAATGAGAAAATTTGAGGTTAGATTGAAGTGAAAATTGTGAAGTTACTAAAAGGCACTTCTTCATATGCGAGTGTCACCACGCAAGAGCCCGAGTCAGTTCTAGTGGTTTCAGTCCAGTCATCCTTGCTACAAAATCCTCAGCAAGAAAAAGTGCAGTCCTTCACATGAAGTACTTACTCCTTGAGGTAAGGTTGTTCCTCAGTTCTGCTCAGCTGGATTTTATTACTGAATGAAATCTGTTATTCCAGGGTTATCATGTCAATCCAGGTGTGACTTGGCACCTTATTTTAGAAAGTTCTTGAAAGTGAAGGAGAAAGAATGATGATATTTAATTTCTTTAACAAAAGATATGTGTTCACATTTTATTAGTTTATCTACTGCTTGAGTTTAATTATTTTTGGTGACCTGCTGGTCCTACTGTCATATGAACACTGACTTTTTCTTCTGAAAAGAAAGAAAGTATACTTTTTAGTTCAAAATTATAACCTCAAGATACTGAAAGCCTTAAACCAGGATTTTTCTACATTTATCAAATGGATCAATATACTGTAATTCTTGCCTCATTTCAATCCTTAGGAAAAATAATACAATTATTAAAATCAGTGCAATTTGTAACCAAAGCAATTGTTTTTTCATAAGCCTAAGCTTGAGCTGGTGCAATGCTTGAAGAGAACAAACCTTCAGGAGAAATCAGGTGATACATAAGTACAATACGAAACCTCATTGCAGGAAAGTAAAGATGCTTTACAGCTGTGTGAGAATGTCAGGGTTTTTTCAAAATAACAGAAAATTAAATAGCTGAATGTTGAAAGACCTTGTGGTGTTTTGGGAAGATGTGACATTGGTCAAAGCACCCTAGTTGAGTTCTAGTTTATTTAAATAAAACTATTTAAATAATTACTTGACAATGCTATTTTGGCAGCATTACAGGAAGTGATGAAACATTTTACATAGCAGATTATTAATAAAGTCATCATTTTGCTCCACTAACACTCTGAGATTTGCTATATGTCTGTTTCTGGATAAACAACTGACACAAATATTTTGTGACACTAGAATCATACTCCAGTCATATGGCATCATAGTCACCTTGATGTTCCCTGACATGCTGGAAAGATGATGTAATTATTAGAAGGCTGAATCAATAAATGCTGACAGCATTAGCTGTTAAGATGAAGAATATGAGCATTAATGAAGTCTAGATTAAAAAAAAACCTTTAAGAGCTGTTTTATCTTAATTTTTAGAAAGATTAAGTTTAAATTTTTAATTTTTATGTGAATAGTGAATTTTCTGAAATATTCCATCTGCTTACTCAGCACATGTATACATTGAGCTCATTATTTTCTCCCTCTAAATGAAACTTTACTATTTTTAGATTCCATAATAAAGGTCTTGGTAGAGATTTCTCCTTGTTAACTACCTACTTAAATTTATCACTGAACATGTAATAAGTAGTATCACAGGCACTAGTGACCACCCAGTAGTCATAATTCACTCAAACAGGCAGCTTTGTGATAACCTTTGCTTAAGGAGGGCAAAGATGTAATGAACTCTTTAAAAAACCTTCAGTCATAATCTGCCAAAAGTTCAACCAAAATAAACTGGGATGTGCTTTAGCTGCAGTTTTCCCTGAGACTATGAGAGGTGTATGCTAGCTGCTAACTGAAGTTTGGCTAAAGATTTAGTACGAATACAGAGTTTACATTTGCTCTGAAGAATTTATCAAATATGTGTGATAATCTAAAGGACTTTTTGCTTAGCATGGAACAAATAAATATTTATTTGCTCTCCACTGAAATATGTTGGGCAGGATATGTAAAATTCAAGAACACTTTCTATCCTAAGAAATATTTCTGAGGAATTTAGTTACTGAATTTTTCACTTTTTTAAAACCAGGAACATGTAGGGTTTTCTTCTGTGTTTTACTCCTCGATGGATCTCCACAGCATATTTCTGAGGATCCTTTCATTAGGTACTTCATTTTTGCTGTGCGTGACATGGGGAACTTGGCTGGCTGGCTGAAGCATTCACACACAGATGTGCCTTCAGGTGCCCTGTTTTCCAAGGACTGACTCTGAAATGCAAAGTACTGCTGAAGACGTAATTTTCTGACACTAGCTGCTGTTCATCCAGAGGAATTTTGAAAGACGTCTGTCATATTCAGTTATGGCAGGGGGTTGTGGCCAGCAGCTGAGCTGGTCCCCCTGGGCTTCCTTCCTGCTCTGGGGAGAGAGACTGGCACTTTGGGGACATAGGTCATCTTACCCTGCAGTAGCCATCTGAACTAGTCAGATGACTTGTCTCCAGAACTACTGATTTCTTCATGCTGATTTTAGTATGAACCAAGGTGGGTAGCTCAGCTCTGGACCTCCACACAAAAAGTTATGGATCCCATTTGCTTCTTTATTTGTCAGAGCAATGTAAGACTATAAAACATAAAGAGCATGGGGAATGCAAATGCTGCAAGGACAACTATATGCTATTACAACATGGTATCTGTCATATTATTAATTGTTAGACTAGCTGGGGGTGACAATTTTGTGGGAAAAAGCAAATGTGAAGGGAGCTGTAGCAGTGCATGGTAGCAGGGATAGAAGATGTACAAGACACATACTGTTCTTCAGGGCAAATGGAACAGTGTGTTGGTGAGCTAATTAACCACTGAAGCAATAGGGTTAAACTGGACTGTTCCTGAAGCTTTGTAAGTTTGCGGTTACATAGATATGCACAAAGAAGAAGCTGTAGTCACTTCACATGGAAAAAAAACTCGATTCAGTGAACTCATAGGGGTGGGACAGAGGCTTATAGAAGCTGAGGAGCTTTGTAAAGTAGAACACTTTGTTACATAGAATTTTCATTTAATAGCATATGAAGTATTTTAAATTTAATTGATTGGGATCTTCCTTAGAAAACTAGCTTTTAAGATCTTAAGTGTCATCATAAGAGATGTATAAAATTTGTTAAAAGTGCGCAATAGTCCACAGGAAAAAAGCTGTCTACTTCAAGTAGGTTACAAGAATATTAAAAGTTTAATACAGAGAAGTCAGTGGCAAAGTGTCTTGGGTCCATAGCAGAGGACTTCCTTCTGGTAAATTTACTTTAATTAATATCCAAAGCATAAATCTGCAAACCAGCCAGAAGAAATGGACTATGGTGTTTGTCCTCTAAAAATGCTAACAAAACTCTGACCCTCCTTAAGAGCCCTTCCTATTTCTTCCCAAAAAATGAGGTAAGGTTAGCTTACAGCTGGTTAATTTCCTTTGGTTTTTCTGTGACTGAGCTTTAAAACATCAACATTTGTCAGTAAAACGTGGAGATTTAAATTGTGTATTTATGAAAAATTACTTAGGGAATTTTTGTATAGTTCCAACTTAGATTTATTTGAGCGTAAAGCAATCATTGAAATACAGTTTTTTACACTTAAGAAGAAAATACAGACTTTTGTCTTCTGAGATAAACTATTTGCAAAAGAAGATGTTGGTGCTTGTATGAACTCCTGATCTCTTCTCTTCCAGCCTTGTCTTTAGGAAGGTGAATACTGTCTAATTACAGTCCTAAGCAAAAATGTCACCATAGAGAGATTTAAAAATGCTGGCTGGGCCAAGAGGTACATTCACACATCTCAGAGTAGGAATAGCCACTGCAGCCCCCTTTATGCTCAGTCTAGGGCCAGATTCAGCTGCCCATACCTGGACACCTGGAGCAAGTCGAGGTTCCCTCAGCCATCGCTCATCTTCCAGCATATGCCAGAGGTGGTCCCCATTAGGTCTTGTATCTTTTGGATGCCTCAAGCATCTCAGGTGTCATTAGACATCACTGTGCAGTTGATACAGCTGGTGACATGTGGGCAATTAGTGTCCTAAGGCAGACGGGTGTCCCACACCCTGGGCTGACCAGACCTCCACCGGATGCAAGGAGCCGAGACTCCTCACTCACGTGCAGGCATGTCTACATTGTCTCTGTCTGGAGCCGAGCCCCACCCTGACTTTTCTCCTTCAGAGACTCAGGGTATTATCTGGTTTTGGTAACAAGCCACTTCTTAGTTCAGCCTGGGGAACAGGTGAAGTGCAGCTATGGTTTCCTTTAAGCATAGCTTAAAAATTACAGGAAGCAATTTTTTTTATTTAATAAGTAAATTAATTTAAGTGGAATTCTATCTAATATCACCTTGCTGGCACAGCGTAAGAAAAAGGAGGAAAGGTTACTGTTAACATAGTCTGGTTTTACTCTGGCTGTGGAATTTGTACTATTGCAAACTCTCTGAAGTGCTTTCTCAAAAGCTGTGTCCTGACTCTCGCCAGGACAAGTGGTTTTTCATGCCTTGTTTTATTGACTCACATTTGATGGTTTCCCATGTGTATTTCAAGGCTGAATTCCAGTCGCTAGTGAATGACTTGGAAAGCATTTAATTTTGAACTGAATTAATTTGCAATTTCCAACAGAGGCATCTGCTGACCAGTTATGAGAGGGTCCAGGTTCTTGAGTCCTACCTATTGTAATCTTGTGGCATGCTTTATTTTGAGCTTTCTGTGCTTATTCTAGGTATTTCTTTAGAAATGAGTAAAATGAAATATAATTGGCTTCAAAAAACAATGCCAGTTATTTAAAAAATCCCACTTGTATATCAAGACGTTAAAAACTTGTTCAACTAGTGCTCACTTTCATGAACCACAGTCTAACACAAGACTGTGTGTCTTTATCTTCATTGTCTCTTTTAACTGACAAATTTTTTCCTCCTTGTTTTACTAGTAAAAGAAAATGTATGGTATTCCCTCTACCTTATTTGTCACAAAACAAAATGAAACATCTTGAAGGCAAGTAGTTGTACCACGGAAAAAACATGAACTCTGGAACTGATAAAAATGGGATACTGTCAAGTGGGTATTTTCAGGGGAAATAATCATAGGCATGGTTTTGTGAGTTCCACAAGCCACACGAACAAAATATCTTGTTTCACAAAAATTTAATAATTCTAAACATGGAGGAACTTGCACTTTAACATTATATCCTCATCCGTTTTATTTGCAGTTTGTTTCTCGAGGTATTTTAAAACATGTATAGTTCTGCTGTTTTCAGAATAACAAAGTGAGAAACTATCACTCTAATTAGAGCAGCCATGGCATTCAAGGAAGCAAAAACTGATAGCATGGTAGTAGGCTATAAGTAGTTTAAAAATTATTCTAATCAAGGGAAAAGAACTTGGAGTCTTCATAAGCAGATTTTTTATTTTTTGTGCCCTGGGGACAAATAATAAATCTGAAGTGTTTCAGGAAGCCAATGAAATAAAATGACCTTTTTTAAAAACTGAGTTTTCTGGGAGAAAATATATGATCATGCTGCAGCTAGGTTGCTATTCAAATAAAGCACTGCTTCACCACTTCATATGCAACAAGAAAGGTACCTGCAGCAACATTTATTTAATAGAGTCAGACAACATTAAGTTGAGCTACTGTTAATAAATGGTAACCTGTCTTTTAGTGGCTGAAGCAGTGCTTCCTACTCCTGTGAAGTACAAGAGGAATAGTGAATATTTGTTTGATATCCAGGTAATTCTTATTTCTGGCAGCCTGATTTAAATACTACATATTTGTATGTGAACCTTGGTATAAGTCCATTTATCCATGACATTTTCAGTGTAATTTGGGCTTTGCTTGAAAAAAATAAATGAATGATTAGTGCAAGTTTCTGAAAGGGAATTTCTGACATTGACAGAGAGCATGGAAACTATGCTGCTTCTAAGATAAAATTTTCTTTTTTTTGAGAGAAGATAAGTTAGTAAGATATTAACTTCAGGGCTTGATCACAATTTAAGCTTGATGCTTGTTTCAGCAGGCCCTGCAGTTTGGGGATGGTTGGCCTGTTTTGACGCCTGACCCCTGTGGTGCTGGTGAACCGATCCCAGGAGGGGACCCTTCAGTTTGGCTCTGGTCCCCGGTGCTGCAGGAGCCATGACAATGATGCTGTAGCTTGAATGTTTGTGGATTTAAGCTCTGTCTTAAAGCTGGTTAGAGTCATTTATCTCCCAAATTCCTATTGCAAAATTGTTTCAATGCTTCATTTGCCTAGTGATTAAAAAGGATCTAAATTACAGTAAATTTATTCAAGTCCAGTTTCCACCCTTTGTTCTTATACCATCATTGTCCTTTGGCTTAAAAAGCTCCTTTACAACCCTGTTATATTTAGCAATAGCAGTCATCCTCTCACTAAATAAGACAAGCTTTTTCTCTCTCCTTTTATGACATATTTTACATTCTTCTCATCATCCTAGTAGTCCTTCTCTGCAGCTGCTCCAGCCTAAGTTAATCTTTTTTGAACACAAGCATTCATAATTGCGCACAATAATTGAAGTGATGTCTTAGCAATGCTTTACCAGTACCATACTAATACTCCTCACATCGTTACTAGAAATAATTGAGCTGATACGTTCTAGGGCAGTGTTTGCGTTTTTTCACATAGGTAGCTTGTTGTCAGACTGTGATTGATTCATGTGGATTGAGCTTTCTCCTCAGTAATTTTTAGCTTATAGCTGAAAGTATTCTTGTTATTATCTAAAGTGCATGACCTTACACTTTCTACAAGAGGCAAAGAATCCACTTTGTATACTTTTTTCCAGTTGTTAATCATACTTTGTTTAAAATGGTGCCTAATTTCTAATGTGTCTCATTTGAACTTCCAGGAGCTGATTCTTGCTGTCTTTTATGGTGTGTCTGAAAGTCCTTTATTAGGAGGTATTTTCTTTATGTTAGGATACTTATCTACTGAAATTAAATCACTTCTCTATTTCAAGAAATAAATTATAACCTATAGAGATTGAACACTAAGTTTTTAGTTTAAGGAATCTTTTTTTATATCTAAGCAGAAGGTATAAGGCATATTAGCTTTTTTCCAGACTGTAGCAATTTTCATCTTCCTTCTAAAAATGTGAACCCCAGCAACAGGTATTCTTGTAGCCTCAATTCCTTGTCCTTACAGGTCCGTGGGGTTTCTGTTTCGTTTTGGTCTGTTTTTAAGGTAAACTTGGTTTACCAATGACTGTGTTTATCGTATTCTATATGACTAACCTGACTCAGGATTTTTTCCCACTTGGCCAATGTTTGTATCATTCAGAGTGACACACTTGGTGATTTCAGATCTGCTTCCAGATTACTGATGAAAATGCTGACTAACAGCAATATTCATGAAAGTGCTATTTAATGGTGATTTGTAAGGGACAGCTGGCCTAAGTGATTCAAGCACCTAATGCCATAAATGTATGGTTTGATATTGTTTTGGACTATTTTTGAATATAGGGATATTGTGGTTTTAAGTAAAGTGCTCCAGGAAAGGCTAAAAATGGTATTCTGAAACTAAGTGAATCAGAATTGACAATTAAAATAAAAAGTTTCATAATATTCTGGATAGAAAAGTATTTTTTCAGTGAAAACAAATTCCATCATTTTCCTATTATGCTAATTAACAATGGGGAAGAGTAGTTATTACGTGAAATTCGGGCAGTTCAACAAAAATTCACTTGATTAATACATGCAGAATAATACATGTTAGTCAAATACTGTTTTCCTCTGAGATCCCATTAAAAATTTGATCAAAGTTTAATTACAACATAGGCCAGTTATGTTTAGATGTCACTGAAAACATCAAGGCCTTTCAAATAATGGGAATGAAACAAAGGGAACCAACAATTGTGATGAACCAAACTGGAAGTCTGCAGATTTCATTTTCAGCCAAATGGCTGCACAATATAGAGAAGAATGCTCTTTCAGTGATGGCACATTGCAATGAAAGGATATCTCTCATTATTTGTGAGTAATTTTAGTTCCAGAAGTTGCCTGAGGACTCGACAGGTATGTACAGGAGCTCTTGGATTTTGTGAGCACACCGTTCTGAGGAGATTGGTGACAGAGAAACCCCTGAACAATGTACACTGGATTTCATGAGCCCCGATGGTTTGCTTTGGAATTAGCTGTTTGATATTTTCTTGGGTCCACTTCTTCTCAAGAAGGAAGGTGAAGATAGCTCTGTTCTGCAGTTCTCTAGTGAGGGTTGTCATTTGAGAGCTACTTTAGGAAATAAGTTGAAGGGATGGGTTGTAGAGCAAATCCGAACAGGAATATTTGAGGCCTACAGAAAGTGTGGATGCAGGTAGAGTAGGAAGAATGGAATGGTGGAGAGGTTGAGCGGAAGGAGGTTTGTTGAAGCAATGGGAGTGAGGGAGAAGTAGGCATGAGAACAGAGGAACTAACAGAGATGAAACCACTCAAATCAAAGTGTATCTGCTTCTTGTGAAAAATTAATCCAAGAACTCAGATGTTGGGTTAGGGGGAGTCAGAACTAATGTTTTGTACAAAATGCATGAAAGTTTGTAAGTTAGTTAGTTAGTTAGCCTTCAATTCACAGTCAACATAGGAATTCCTGGAATGTGCTGCAATATGTGGCATAACTGCATTTTTTAATTTAATGTAACACAATCCATTGGTGGTCCTTCAGGAAGGAGTGAAGAATGGGATGTTCTTTCTTGGAGTAGTTGTAGGGAAGAACCGCATAACCACATCATAACTCAGTAAAGCTCCATGGGAAAAACATAAGCCTCAAAGCGGAAGTACTGCTATTCCTGCTTAGATCATCAGACCAAAGAAAGGCTTTCCTTCAGGAAACCTCACCTGGACAGAAGTCTCAGAAACTCTAAAATAAGGTTTTCTATGACATACTGGATTTTAAGACATATTTTATGCACAAAAGATTGTACTGATGTAAGAACAGGAGCTCTAGGAAGGGAGCTATGATCAAACTGGTATATTCTCTAGCAGACGTCCAATTCTAACAGGATAAAGATATCTTACACTGTACTAGCTTATACATTTTCCCTGCAAGAAGACCTATACTGATATGAACCAAACATATCTACAACTATATTTGTATAGATGTAGCTATTTAACTATTACATTCTTGTCCAAATGCTCTGAGACATTTCAGGCTCAGCTTTGAATATAGCCATGCATTAATTTTTATGAATAATGCATTACATTAAAATGATCCACTTTAGCAGCAAAGATTTGTTTGTTTCACAGGGTATTTGTCTTGAAGATTATTTTCAACTTTCCTGTACTAATACAGAATCTTTTGTTACCTTCATGATTTCAAAGTAACCTAGAGAGAGCACCAAAAAAACCTGCCTCACTCACCACTACTTCTCAGAAATTTATCATGACCTCTCTTCCCTTCAGCCTTTTTTTGCTGTCCTTAATATTCTTCTTTAAACAATCTTTCAGTAACTCTTACTTTTTTCGTACTTCAAAAGGTAAATTAAATTTTCTGAGTTAGCTGTCCCTAATAGTATGATTCTCCTAAAACAATCCACCCACATTACATGTCTCTGAAAATTGCCATTTACACAGAGTGAGTAGAATTAGCTATAAAAAGATTTAAAATCTCTGAATGCCATGTCTGCAGTGAATATTGGGAATCTGTTTTGGCTCATAGACTGTGATCCCTAACAAGAATCTTTTTTTTTTTTTGGTAGTCGGTGCAAAAGAAAAGGTGCCTGCTAGCAAGAAAAATATTTCTTTCCTTCATTTTTTTGGAAATAGTTGTATTGTAGGGCTAGCTAAGGGGAATCACAGTCTCCTTTTGTTGCATATATTAATTTTTTTGTGCTTCATAATCCTTATTATCAAGCAATGCTTGAAATTTTTGTGCAACTGGGTGGCACATAAGTTATAGGTAGGTTTGTATGGAGCCTGTCACAGGCACCCATCTCTCCATGTTGTTTATAAAAGGAGCATAATCATTTACTGTGTGAGGACTGGCTCATTAAGCCTCTAAAGTATAGGTTCGAGTGGTCTGGACCATACCCATGGGAGTTATCAGGGGCTAACCTCTCAAGTGTTTACTCAGTTTTTGTAAAAGTTTTCCAACTTTATATATTCTTATCAGTAGCTGACTTAAGCAGCTGAAAGCTAATTTGGAGATGTCCACATGAGTCTAATTATTCAGAGAAGTGATTTCAGCGTAGCCAAACTTAATGGTAAGACAGTTCAAGTGGTATAAGTTGCTGATACGGGTTGGACAGATCTAGGCTTAGGTCACACAGTGTGAGGGTCTGTGTATTTGCATGTGATAAAATGCTTTATTTCCCTTAGTTACTCTTTTAAAAAATTTCTTAAATGTATCATTTAAGAAGAAACAAGGGAAAAAGAAGCATTCAAAAGTTGGAAGATAATATTGCATGGTTTTGGTCTTTCCATTATTATTATTTCTCTATGGCTATCAAAATATGGCTATCTATTTTAAGCTTAGATGTAGTTTCTGAAGAGTTACCTGTACTCTGTACTACACTGCATAGAGCTGTGTAAGTAATAATAACCTGCGTGTATCTCCAAAAAAAAAATCCCATATACATTTATATGCAGAGTATCGGCAGCCCTTGAGCTGTTGACATATTGCCCTGCAGCTCTAGTTGTGCACTGCTGGTATTTCAAAATATTTACAGAAAAATAAATGGAAAACTAATTATGGAAATTATTTCAAAGTGAAATATGGTGATTAATTGAGATAAATTGCAAAATAAAGACCAGGAAGTGTTATAAACATGGAGTATATAAAATCTATTACAGTCACAATTAGTGATCACAAATGTTCTACTATGAATATTTTTGGGGGAGTTGGGACACAGGGGCGTTACCCACTCCTCCATGTCTATGCTCGCTTGTAGACATGGAGCAGTTTCCCCAGGAGGCCACCATGGTGCTCTCTTCAGCCTCACTCCAGAATGGCTCTGTTACCGTTTGGATTCACTCATATGAAAGCAGGCTTCAATCTACCCAAGAAGCAGTTTATTCAATACAGTCTCCTTCCTCAGTGAGGATTTGGGCACTGCACTAAATACTACTCTGTTAGCCAGCTTTCGGCTCCCCCATTTTTCCAGATCAAACTGTCTGGCATGTTTGGCCCATATTTGTAGATCAGTTGGAAACTCCCGAATCTACTCAGATTTGGCAAGCATATTATTTACCAGAAATATCCTCTTATATTCTAGTTTCTCTATCAATGGGCAACAAGATCCAGAAGGACTAACTCTATTCATAAATTAATAGATGTCTTCCAAGGAAAGCATTAGTATCAGAGTAGAGAACATGGACATGTGGAGAAGGGCTGATATTTGTGAGAGCTGATGTTATAGTGTCAGACAGCAAAGTTACAACTGCGAAGTATCTGGAAGTCCTAGCAAGAAAAAATCTCAATTAGCATACATGGCAGGGCTGAGATTAATGTAAATTAGGAAACCTGCTCATTTTCCGAACTGCTAATCTGCCTTGAGCAAGAAAAAATGTAGTTGAGACCTGGAGAAGGAAAGTCAAATTTCTCCCTTTGTGACACACACACTTACCTATTGATTTCATCATATTGCAAAACAATAACGAAGCGGGGAACTTCGCTGTAGGGCTGCAGCTCTTTGAGATATTTTTCTTGTTTAGGACAGATTAGCAGGTCAAAAACCAGAGCGATGTTTTAATCTTCATATTTTTAGCCTTCTCTTTGTATGTTAATGGGACTGCTGCTCCGTAGCGTAGGTGCCTTGGGTGTTACTTTGACTTATTGTATTTCTTAAGCCCTTTTAAAAACTGCAGTAAAATCTTGGAATATTTATCCTACTACAGCCACAGTGGGGGTTGTTTGCTCAGAGAGGCCGGCTTTCAGCTAAGTGTTCATTCATGGAACTGAATCAAGCAAGTTTTAAGATTAAATTCAAGCATCAACTTCAAAGACCCACAGCAGCAGCAGGAGCACCCAGGATGTTTTGCTCCCACTCCCCA
Source organism: Morus bassanus (assembly GCA_031468815.1). Classification (NCBI taxonomy): domain Eukaryota; kingdom Metazoa; phylum Chordata; class Aves; order Suliformes; family Sulidae; genus Morus; species Morus bassanus. Next base: position 70,861,418 of record CM062571.1, read on the forward strand.
CGTGTCACAGCCTGGATCCCAAATATTTTTTCCCACTTCTGTCCCAGATCTTGAAATGCAACTCAGACCTCTTACAGGTGATCATTTGCTTGTTTTTTACCTCATATCGCAATAGCTCTGGATAAAGCTTTCTTCTTTCCAGCAAAGCTGTGGGTTGGTTTGGAGGTCATGTAGTGGAGCCCCCCCACACCCTATCTGTAGCGCTTAATTTTCACACATATTGTGGCATTAGCTGCTCTCACATGAACATTGACTAGGCTTCAGATGTGAATACTGTTTTCTGTTTTGATTTTTTTTCCCCATAAGTGCATGGGACACCAACCAGAGAGAGGGCTGCAGCTTGCCCAGGTCCATGGAGCAGTGTGCGCTGTCCTGGGCGATACGACTCAACCCTGCCGCTGCATCAACACAACAGCAGCTTCATTACAGCTCTCCCAGGACGATATTTTAAGATCCTGTATTGAACATGAAATGACTGCAGAAGATTAGGCTTTAAGATTTAGTCATAAAGTGCTCTTTCGAGGACAAAGACTTCAATAACAGCAGTCTTTTTCACCCAAATTACTGTTTACATTGACTGGTAGTTTACAAGAGGGTTACTGTTCTTGGTAGCTTGCTTTTATTTGCCTTTCTTATATCTGATCTGGAAGTGCTTTTGCATATTTGGGATTGATAATGTTTTGTCTAGAAGAAGTAAGTTTCAGGCAAAGGAATGAAATGCAGAATTACTTTCTTCTGTGCTTTCTTGCGACTCTCAACTGACAGTATGTGTTGTCAGATAGAAATAAAAGTGCAGTGTTACAATTTTGTGTCTGTGGTATGTATGTCTTAATATATACCATATGGCTGGGGGGCATTGCACCAGATTTTTTTCTCATGAGTGATTTCTCACTAGTTAAAAGTAGTAAGATGGAAATGAATGAGTAAAATAATTTGCTCTCCCTCTGGTCTTGTTAGCTGTAATTATTCTTGCTTATTTTGGTGTATAAAGTTTTGTATTTAGGTTTTATTTCCTGAAAGTTTTGCTGCTGTTCATGTTTGTTAGCTTGTAACGTGTTTTCTGAGGAGTTTTCTTCTTCGTGGGTACCATTCAGTGGGCAGAAATTCAGACTGCTGGGCATGCTGCTTTTGTCTTTAGTAACTACTTAGTGAAACACTCTCAACATTATAGTCTGCTGCTGATTAGTGGGGGAGATGCAGCATGAAATTGCAAAGAGGGGGATCATTGCAGTATTTAAGATAGAACAGGAGGCAAAGTAAACTATTGTCGATTTCACAAGGGAAAGGGAACAACTGCCAGACTTTGCAGTGATGAAGTTCCAGTTCTCTGTTTTGTCTTGTAATAATAATAAAAAAAGATCTTAAAGGTGCATAAAGAATAGCTTTTTGGATTGAAAAAAAAAAAAAGCTGGGAAACTGTTTGGGTGTTCGTAGAAAAGGAATTTTTCTTTTTTGCCAAAAATACCACAGAAGTCTGCAAATCGCAGCTGATATTTCTGCTTTGGTGATGAAAGAAAGTGTGAGACGTGTGTAACAGGGAAACACTTTGATTTTCAAACTCCAGCTTTACAGAGTACCTGAATATCAAATCTGCTGCCTCTGTTCCCCCCATGCAACACCGTGGTGATAGCAAGGTGGCACTGCATGGTCAGGGTATCACCCTGGCGGGGGTCAGTCGGGCGCTGGTGGCTGACACTGGTGTCAGCCCCTTGTCACAGCCACGCTGGCTGTCACCTCCGGGCTCCCCCCATCCCCCATCTCACTGTTGGTACACAGCACCTGCCTGAGCACACACTCACCCTCACAGGGGTGCTTTAAGCCCAGGCCTAAAGCCTTGTCACCACTGCCAGCCAGAGCATCCCCAGTTCAGTTCTCCTACACTATAAAAGCTGTAAACGTAATAGATTTGTGGTTACAGAGGAGGAAACCCAGCAGGTTTTATCTTGATACATCAGAGCATCTGTGGAGCATACAGGCGGTGTACAGGACTGTGCTTCTGTCCACCACTAATGTGATCTGGACAGAAATATTGGTGGATTTTAGCCAGTGATGTTGAATCTCAGCATAGTTTCAAAAAAAAGACTCCTTGAGATTGACGATTTAATTGAAATTCCTCCATTCAACCCACAAAACTATTTTCCTTCCCCACTCCCTTACCTCTCCCACCAACTTGTTTGGTAGTTTCTCAGCTCCCTTCACCCCTTTGCAGAGGCGGAGAATGACCATGGTGTCCATAAAGCAGCTTTACTTGCAGTTCTAGTTTTTATATTTATGAATCCTGATGAATTTGTAACTCTTTCCTCAACTCCCAAAAAGGCAAACCAGTGCTCCTGTGACACTGGTGTCAACTGCTGAAAAAAACACAAAAATCTTCACTCCTGAACACAGTGCTACAGACACTGTAGCCAGTGGTTAGAAATTGCACATGTTGTAGTGGTTGGCCATGTTTAAATATATGAAGATAAAACCGTGTTCTGTCATTGCCACAGCTGGCTGTTCCCTCGCAGATGCATAGCTCCTGCACACAATCTTTCCTGAGCAGATAGGAAAGGCTTTTCTGACACACCCCTGCCCCAAAAATCTCCCAGAGGCCCTGGGACTGGCCATGCTGCAGGTCACTTCAGTGACCCAGCAAGGGGACATGGGGCCGTAGGAGACCTTACACAGCTCACCTGAACACAGGCATCACTGAGGCTGCTGTAAGCCGAGCCATGGGGAGGGGATCAGGAGACCTGAAGCACCTCTAGGACTGCTTCTCTGGATAGAAACTGCCTCCCGTCTCCAGTTCTGTGGAGATGTTGCAGCTGGCACTGGTGAGGGACACACCGTGGCTTCTGTACACAATACATGGTTTCAAGTTGCCTTTCAGATCATCTGAGGTAAGGAATTAGGGAATAGGACAGAATAACTTTCATAACAACATCACTGCGACACAGGAGGAGATGTCTGTAAATGATAAATACTCCATCTGGAAAAAGATTCCCATGCAAGTCCCTCTGGTTTCATTATATAGTTATCCTTATTGATTGTTTTGACTGACTTAATTTGCTTTGGAGGAAACCATCAATTTTGAAACATCAGAGTTCACCAATAATGTCTACAACAGAGATATAAAGTGTAATTAGGGACAGTGCAAGTGCAAAGAAGGTACCAGGTGCTAAGTGCATCCTTCAGTGACTGAAGCAGTGACGGCAATGCAGGCAAATGCAAAATATGTCTGCAGGCGAATGATCAAAATAGAGGAAATGCGTTACAAGGCAGACCTGCCAGAAACCATTAAGTTCATTTAAAATAAATTAAAGAGAGACTTAGGGTTTTGTAGGTAAAGCCTTGAAGCCATTATCCCAATTAGTCATACTAGGCTATAGAAGAGCAAACAGGGTATTGCTACATATCTCCAATGCCAGTATAGCCAGAGAAGGGGTCTTGTCAGTATGCAAACCACTCAGCCCAGCACAGCTAGAGTCTGGGGTGAAGATTTGTTAATTAAAAAAAATTTTTTTGGAAGCTACTGCCTTGGAAAGGATGCTTTATAGATCCAGTCAGGATGTATGTGTGTTATAGATGAGTATTGGGCAGTTACATTTTTATTGGGCTGTGTAGTTGTTTTCTAGTGTTTGCACAGAAATGTTTCATTTGATATTACTTGTGCTGGTAAGCAGGGAAGTTTGATTGGTTCATGTCTCTGTTTAAGTGAGCAGGTCAGTGTGGTTTTGTCAGTTAATATTGCTGGTTTGCAGTTTCACCTCTACCAAAGCAAATCAGGGGCAATACCAGGGGCTCCAGGGCTGCCTTGGTGAATTGTCACTGCTGTAAGAAGGAGGATGTGGTTACTGCTGGCCCTGAGAACAAGTCTGGTGGAAGCAGACGTCTGGCATGATAACAGGGTGGTCCTTTGTCACATTTGTCACTGGTATAAAACCTATCAAGCAGTGTGTCTGATGTTTGGCTCCTGGGACACATATTAAGGTTTGTGAAGTGGAAAGATTCAGAACAATACAATATTTTTGGGAAGTTGTGCAAGAGTTGCTCCTATGGATGAGACACTCACCAGCCAAATATAATAACAGTAAAAAAAAAAAAGTAAGTGAATGCAAACCAAGGACAGCTGCTTTTCTGCAAGAGAGTAAACTGGAATACATTGCTAAAATAGACCTATGAAAAGCTAATACAAAATGAAGGTATAAGCCTAACAGGTTTCTGTAAAGAAAAATATAGAAGTTGCTATTATAAAACATGCTGGGGCTGTTAGGAAAACATTTAAAATGGATTTTGGCTCAAGCCTTTGAAAAGAGATTTTTTTTCTTCTTCTATATTTCAGCAACACAGTAGCTTATTAGCATTTTCTATTTATATTACTGCTGGTCCCTGTTTGCTGTTACTAAATCTACTTGCCTTGGAGCACTTAGTACCATGTTGCTCTCTGTGGAGCACTTAGACTTCAGCTATAAATTGTCCTCTCATCCTGACAATGGCCACCCTAAAACCACCAACACGCTGCAGACCGGGGTCTCACCACCCCCATCTCCCTGACTCATGCAGCCTTATCACACATTACACAAGGGGCTCATTCAGTGTCTTGGGGAATTATGCAAATGAGAGGGGATATTCTCCTCCCCATGCACCACAATTTCCATATGTGTAACTCCTGTTAGGTTTAATGAGACTGGCACTCATAAATCCCTGAGATGAAATTATACCCCTAAGTGGGTTCTAACAAAAGGCTGCTCAAAAGTTTTGATTAACAATCCCTTAAAAGTAGAACATTAAAAGAGAGATTAAGCAAAAAATTATTCTCTCTTTCAGAGCAAATTTTCATAAATCTGTACATTAGGGGTTCATTCCTGCAAACCTGTGTTTCTAGTGAAGCTTGCTTTAATAAGTATTCAAAAAATGTGAACATAAAGCACCTCTCTTGTTAGCACCTAAATGCCCTAACGTGATCTGATTCATACCTGGATCCCAAATTATGAATGTAATTCAAATGTGAACTTGCAATAAATTGTTGTTTTCAGAACTATAAAGAAAACACATTTAAATTCTATGTATGTAGCAAAAGGCTATAAAACCTATACTTCTTGTCCCAAGTCTGAGTCACTTCAGCACAGCGGTACCCCCACAGGAATCAGACTGCTGTATTCAGGCTCTAGTTGGCTCCTGACCACAAAAGGAGTTATGAATTTCAGTGACAGACTTTATTAAGTTGTTATACATTTATCTGTTCTTTTTCTACAGTTCTTATTAAGCTGTGGATGGTATTTTCCCCAACACTGCATATGCTGAAAGTATCTATTACTTAATAATGAAGTAGTAATAATAGTGAAACAAACACATGACTTCAAGAAGGATAAAGGTAATATATTGCTGGGTGGAAGAATGTATCTGACGATTACTGGTCTTTTCTTCATACTATTTAATAATTTATCAAACCATCCTGACCCTTAATTGACCACAAGGGCCACCAAGTGCTTTAGTAGTCTGTTACATTCTATCAAACAAGATGTGTTTTTCCTGTGAAGCAGAATGAAATCATCCCCCCAAAATCAATCAGGAACAGCATATTTTAGCTGGGTGAGTGCAGGTCACTTAGGGCCAGATTCTGCACCTTTACTCACTTTGAAAGAAACTTGCATGGGTAATTCAGTTGCTTTTAACTGGCTACTTGCTTGAGCAGAAACTGCATGAGCTCATAATTGTACATTTGTGTTTATGTTTTAGAAATTATAGTTGCCACCTCCAGATATTTCTTTACTCCCAACATTTCTTTTTAACACAGTCTACTGATGTTTTTCTTAAACATATATTTGTTGTTTTTGAAAAAAACCCACAAACAGAAAGAAACTTGATTTTCTTCCTACCACTGGTTCTCCTCAGAATTTTAAGACTTACGTTTCAGAGTCCTGAGAGGGATTCATAACAATTTAAGGATGTTGCTCAAATATTCTTCCAGTAACTAAAAATAAACAATTATTTCACTCCCTATAGCATTCAGGGAAAACACGTATTTCATTTTTACATGTGTTTACAGGTAAGGATCAAAAAGGTCCTTTAAACATCCAAAGAGACCTAGGACAAAGGGAGGTGCCTAGCTCTGAAAATGTGATCTGAAAGCTGCAGCTCCAGCAGCTGTAAAATGCACTTGGTGTCTATATACATTCAGTGAATACATTTTAGCCTAAAAACTTCCTTAGGGCCTGCACTTGGATTTCTGTGAATTCAGGTCTTGCCAGCTACCTGCCCAACTGTGCCATATAGCCTCTGTTGCTCCTCAAGTGATGTGGAGAGGCACATAGCTTTCCCTTAACTTGCTGGAGAACCCTGTTTCTGTGGTGGTCCTGGAGACCTGTCCTACAGGGACTTTACTAAAAAGCCAGACTCCTCATTAGTAGCCACCAAGCTATGTCACTTGTCCCAGCACTCTGGCATCTGAGTAATGTGGTCTTAATATGCAACAGGAGAGTGGGAGTACCTCTATATACAATTAATCTTCAACTTCATAGAGAGGATGTGCTTCTGAGAAGAACAGACTGTGGACATAAGCTCTCTGCCAAAATGATTGCTTTAAATGATAGATTATTATAAAAAATGTGGCTACCAGCATCTCTCCATTTTGAAAAAAATGGATTGTCCTACTTCCCCTCTCAGAACAAGTCCCTGGTGCTGCGTGGGAGAAGCAAGCTGCAGCTTTGGTTCAACCACTTTAGCATAGGATTCAGCACGGGAGGTGTATTCTGGCACAGTCCTGTTTGCATCACTCCTTGCTTTGTAACACCAGGCAGAACCATGCTTAGCTTATGGGTTTATGGATCATGCCTTGAGATGCTAGAGCCTTGGTGGAGAATGTAGATTCCCAGCTCTGTTTCCTAAGGGAAAAGACTGTTCCTAGGACTAGGTTCTTCATTTTTACATAATGCAAAATCTAATCTGAAGTTGTCTGTTTCTGACTTAAATTTATTACCTACTAATGAGGAATGATTACTTTCCCAAAAATCCCAGAGTGATTTGGTTACTTACAGCTTATTTTCTTGGTATTTTATCAATATTTTATGTTTGGAATTTTGCTGACACTCATGCATAACTTTGAAAATGGAAGCATGTAGCAGATAACCACTTTAGAGGCAGCAAAACCAAAATGTGGTCATTCATTTTACACCTGTATTTAACATTAACCCTCTCCTTTAATATCATACTCAATTCATATAATAAATAGGAAATGGTAGACTACCTACCACCTCGTTCAGTGCTGGAAAGTCTGTTGAGACTTAGCCTCGATGAAAGATTTACCAAGACCTTGATGTACAGATGAGCTCTTTGTATAAAGTTCTGGTTTAGGAAACTGTTTTCTAAGGAGGATAGGTAAGGACGATACATCATGTTGTAATAAGGAACATTATGTAGTTACCATGTGTAAGTCAGGACTATTACAGATCCACACTTCTCAGACTTCTAAGTCTGAGAAGACTTTCTAAAGCAGAAAATGATGTGAACCTTACCGCATTTATCTGCACCATTAGATGCTTCCCAAGCTCTGCCAGTAGAAAAGATCATCTTTTGGCTTCCAGGGGCCCAGCTGGGAGAATAGTTCCTATCCTCTATAGCTCTCCCTTTTGGAGAAGCTACACAATGAGGTGAAAGTAATAAGGAGTTCAGGAACTGCACTTGCACTTGGCCATTTATGGACCACCTAAACCAGCATCTTCACATCTTGCTCACCTTCCTGTATGCCACCTTATAAAAGAGGCAAAATATTTCCCTGCATTAGCTGCTACACCCCTACTAGTGATTCTGATTATCAGTAAAATAATTTTCCACATTTAAAGATTGAAGCTATGTATTTGTCATCTGACTTTACCTAAGATTTCCCATTCAATAATTTTTCTCTGTCCCTGGATTTCTTGTATTTAATCTATCTCTTGAAATCTACCTCTTCACATAGAAGTTCTTTGATTTAGTGACTATAGATAGTGCATTGAACAGGGCTAAGCACCTTTTAAAAAGTTTACACAACAAAAACAGCTGCTGAGGTAAATCTTGAGTGGGACTGAGCATGTCTACTTCCTCTCCTAGCAGTGCTGTTGGCAGGTACAAAGCATGTCTGGGACTCGAATGATTATACTGAGACTCCTAAAGTATCAGAAATTTTAGGGGATGGAGAATCTAGAAAGTGCAGGTGTCTGAAACATGTCAGTGTGATGAGTGCATACTGTAAAAAACAAGGGAAAAGGAGTTCAGAGAGATACTAACGGCATCTTTGCATGTAGCATGTTTTAGAGCTGTGGATGTGCAGCTGTCACAGACCTTTGAACATTTCAGTATTCAGTAAGTCATATGGAAACACTTGATTATTAGCAAAAAGTGTTTGTAGAGTTTTATAAAGGCACATCTTAAAATTTTACCTTAAGATTATTACTTTTGTAAACACTAGACTTGAACGTATGTAGTTGCACTGGTCAACAGGACGTGAGAGGGGATGCCTGTAGAACAATGTTGACTTGAGCCAAGTGCCTTAAATGAAGGCACACTCTGTCTTTGAAGCTGTCTGAGGTACATACAAGATACAATTTTGTTCTGAGAGCTGCTATATAATCAGGCTTGTCTTGTATTAATTTTATTTTTTGCAACAGAATGCTGTTTCACATTTATCTTTCGATTTGTTATGGGGCAAACATTCAGTCCGGGAAGCAGCTTGCCAGGTTGGAGAGGGGATGGTGGGGAAAGGAAGAGCTGCCTTCCGTATCAGGGGACTGCAAAAAGACCAGAAGCAAGAGGGGGAAATAACGTTCTTTATCCTTAATTTAGTGAGTTCTTAGTATCAATTGCATTGCTCCATTTTTTGGTATTTTTATGATTTTTATGTTCACCTTTTCAGTAGGAAACTTCAGGGTTTAAGCACCACAAAGCTTCTTCTAATATCACTGTCACTCACTGGAGCTTCAGTACTTAATTATTGTGAAACGGTCTGAAGACTCTGAACTCCAAAATGGAGTTCAATCCTCCAGATGAGGAGTTGTTGTAATTGTAAAAATTATCAAAATAATTTATTAATAAAATATAAAGATATAATGGTGATAAAATTATAAAATTGGAATTCTGAATATTCTCTGTGCAATTCATTGACTTTTTCTGCAAAAAAATTGAATGAGTTGTTTTTTTCATTGTTTAGAATTTATTCTAATCACTGCAAAGTTGTTCTTTTTTTAAACTGTAAATCAAAGGAAAAAGAAATTCTCCACAGATGTTGTGTGTGTTTGATGTATTAGACACATTTTTGCCATCTACTGCCTGAAACCTAGGGAATTCATTAACTCACAAGTTGCTGCCAGGGAGGGAAGCCGTCACATTTCCCAAGCTGGCGTGCCTGTCCCCTGGCTGGGGGATGTGGTAGGGCAGTCTTTGTCCTCCCTTGTATTTGGCTGGCTATGGAGAAAGGGGGATTTCTTCAAACTGAAGGGCTGTTCCTGTTTCTCCCCTGACAGCGTCTGTTATTTAATTAACCTGATAAAGTCTGTAGCTCACTGTTTCCCACTGTGCAACCACAGATGATGACAGATGAGAGATGGTGCTCCACATCAGTCCCAGAGAATCCCATCCCACATCACTGAAGTCATTGGCTTTAGCACAAACTTCAAAGAGAGAGGGACAAGACCCACAGCTTGGGGAAAGAAGCAGAGCTACCACCTTTCACACTCAGCAAAGCAAAGCAGTTGCCTACATAGCACTCACCCTGCGAGGGACCTCTCTGGGCATATATTTTGACACATCTGTCTCAGCAGGGCACTGCTGGATAGACTTCAGCAGTGAGACCAGGGCAGTGAGCCTGGACACCAGTCAAGTGGTTTTCTTTGAGGATGATAATGCCACCCCTCCCAATTAGCCAAGGAAGGCAAATAAATAGTTAAAATGGAAGTACAGCATGGCAAGAGACAGCCAAACCTCATCATCTGCATCTAGTGTCTTGCAATAAATAAGAGTCAGTAAAATACCATCTCCCTGAATTTCCCTACTACTGCTCCCCAGAAAAGAGGCTCCACCACCCAGGGGAGCCTGAGCCTTCTCTGTGGCCATCCTGACCCAATGGGCTTCAGCATTGCCTGGGGATTTGAGCTGAAAGGTGTAACTGTGCTGGAAAAAAACCCTCATGTCTATGCTTCAGTGGGGAACTAAGTGAAAAACCCTGAGTGAAAAGGTTGTGGTCGTTTGTAAAAGATAGAAGCATCATTGCCATCACCCACTGCCTGCTGTCATTCCTGGGATAGATTACTTAAACTCACTGTGCCTTCATTTCTCCTCCCAAAAAATGGGAGCTGGTTTAGAGTTTAATAGCCCTCAGGATAAATAACTAATATAACCCTGAGTTATAGTCTGTGATTCTCACCAGTACCTGAATGGAATTTCAGATGTTGCTTTTGATCTATAAATGATCTATAAATGATCTATAAATACTAAATGGTTTGTTTGTGAGAGGGCCCCCTCCCTGCACCGTGCTGCTGGCATGGCAGTCTCTGGAGAGGCACCAGGTGAAGCAGCGTGTTTGCGTCAGAAAGGATTCATTCCCCTCCTTAGTGCAAGACTCTGGCTGGCCAAACTCCTTCCATCTCTGGACTTCCATCTCTGGATTTCCAGAGAAATTGCTGGGTTCACATTTCAGAAGAAATGCTGTCAAAACAGTTGTAGAGGATTCTGAGAGGCAGAGATAGGTTTTATTTCTCTGTTGTTGTTTGAATTGCAACAAGTAAATATAAGAAATACCAACCACTATAAATCTTCTGAGATACAATCACCTAACAACTAACAGTGACCTTGTTGAGCACGGAGGTACCTGCTACCCTTTCCTTTTCCTTGTGACCCTATTAGCAATGTTTCAGCCCATGTCACTATTTTCTGAACTGAAGGTTCAATATTTGAAGTAACCTGGAACAAGGCATTTCCTCCTGATAAGTGCATTCAAAAGAATAGGTTCAACATTTACTGTTTAATGTACTAGGATTAAAGGTGTAGTAATCCACTCAAGTAAGATTGCCTTACTTTAAGCCTAAGAGTGTTAAACAAACAACCCAGTTTACACTAATTTGTAGGAAACTACTGAGGGGATGTTATAGGGGAGAAGATTGCTGTCCGATATTGGTTTTTTTGTTAAAAGATAGAGTTCTTTTGCCTAATGATGAACTGCAGTGAATTCCAGAGGGAGGGATTAACAGATGACATTTACATTTATCCATGTATTAGAGGCTGATTAAAAAAAAAAATAAAAATCAAGAGACTGTATACTGGTAAAACTGCTGAAGGTTGCTGCTTTTATTTCAGATCAGAAGAAGAGTTCATGAATCCAAAGCTCATCTGCTTTTTTCCAAGTAGATGTGCATGTCTACTAAAAGATAATACCTTTCCCTAAAAGCCTCATTTTCCTTCTTAAAACATAGAAGTTTTCCTTCAGGTTTTATTTTCTTTTAGGTCTGTAATGGGTATAAATTATGTAATGGAGTATCACTGATTTACAGCAGCTGTGATCCAGCTACTCCTTTAAAAATGTAAATAATTCCTCTGGTGTTTGTCTCATGAAGGGTAACAGTAGTAAATATATGGAGCCTTGTAGTAAATATGAAGTCAGCCTTGGCTCAAGCAGAGGCCAGCTCCAGTGTTTTCATTGGTATTAATTCTAATTACGCAGTGGCATACTCTTGGTTTTTTTCACTTTGTGTTGCTGTGATGAAACACATGGCAGATGTATTTCTCTGTTTGTTAGCACCTTGCAGTGAGCCATTAACATGTGTTACTGTTTATCTCCCCTATGTCTTTCTTGTAGGAATTATGTCTGACCACCAGTTTGGAAACCAGTTTATGTGCAGCGTGGTTGCGTCACATGTGAGCCATCTCCCAACTACAAACCTCAGTTTTGTTTGGATTGCTCCACCTGCAGGGACAGGCTGTGTCAACTTCATGTACGTATACACACAATGCCTATGTGAAGATAATAATTTTGGACATGATGAAATGATCTAACTTGCTTGCACTAGGACCTCATGGATCAAGGAGTCAATCCTGCAAAGTGTAGGCTTTAATAAGCAAGAATATTGAGTTCTTTCTGGCTGAAGAGTTTCTGTGCATATTAGGACTTTATATTTCAAATCATGTAAGGACTTAGAGTTTTGTAATGAGGCATGCCATGAGAGAAATAATGTACAAATGCATCAAGCCTAGCATTTCAGGACAAATTGATTCCTTTTAGTAATTAATCATATCATTGATCCTTTCAGTATATAGCACATTTGCATTGACCTAATTTTTTATCTGTTGCATTTAGTAAGTGTTAGAACATCACACAGACATATTATTCAGATTGTAAGCATCAACATAAAATACAAGTAATCAAGAGTAGTCATACTCAAATATTTACTGTTCCTAATAATAAACACTTTTTACTTGTGCTTAATTCAGCTAGTTTACAACCTGGAAAAACTCAGGAGGTCATTCTTACATGTTTTTTGGTAATTTGTTTTAAAGACCTAAGTCATCATTTGATGATTTAGTACCATATGAAGTACCAACTAAATGCACAGCTCAACATAAATTATTAAAATATATATTACTATATTTTACCTTAAAGTTATTTCTAATTATTTGTCCCAAAATTTTGGTAGATCAGTTTCAAGACAGAAAATACACCTAGAATGGAGTTAAAGTAGAAAATATTTCAAGTTTGACCCATTCACAGAAAAAAAGCTGGACTGCTCCTTAGATAAGTGAACTGTTGCAACATTTCAGTGTGAGACCTTTTTGGTATCCTGTGACTGTCCTGTTTGCCTAAACAAATTTTCCTCTGTGTGTTATTCCCTTTCTATCTACATTGGGAAGCTGAAGGTAAGTACCACACAAAATCAAGCTGCTTTTCTATTTAACATGTTGTAAAAAGTGAGTGACAGACTTCTTTGAGAACACAGGTTGCTGATTGTGAACATGGTACCTGTTGATTGACTGATCTGTGTCTTTGATATTCCCCTTTTGCTATTGTAAGGGACATTTTTTTGCCTATACTGTTACAGTTCATTATTTATTAGCTGCAATGACAATGTCAAGACATTTTTATTTCTAGCTCTCTCTTTCTTCTAGATGTCTACCAGTAAATTGGGAAAAAAATTAGTTTTCATGAGTGGTAACTGACTTCTGAGAGTGTATTTGTTTCTCATTAACTTCTACAACGTACCAGAGAAGCTGTTTACAATATTTAAGATTCCCATTCACTATTTGACAAAGGTCAAATGTGATGAAGTATTTGAGGAAATACTGCCACTGTTTTGCTTAAATTCTGTGTCAGAAAAGTTAGCCTCATAAAATAGTTTTATATACCTTGAGAAAATCTGTCACCTCTGTTTTTTCTGTGGAAGATCTGTGAATTTTGTACTTCTTTTAATTCCACTCTAAAAAATAGTTGCCTTTGTGGCTCAAGTTGTAGCAGCTAAATTTTGTTCTTTGAGCTGCCTGAGAAAAATGAGATAAGAGATGTGCATCTTCTGTGCATACTCTTCCTCTCTCCCTTTCTTTCTCGGATTTTTGTTTTTCCTGGTATTCAAGAAATAATTGTTGGTCTTAGCTTGCACAGTGACTGTGAGTGTATTTATTTATATGAGATGTGAACCTCCATTGTGAGATTTGAGGTCAGTTTATGAAGTTATTCATTTTCCTGTGACTGATTTTTTTTGTCCAAGGTTTTGTATTGGATTTTTTTGTTCATGTTTGTCATTGTTGAAGAAGAGCTGATTAATAGCTCAATAGAAATACAAATACTACTATGACTGCTGATTACTATTTAAGTGAAATTAAAGGGACATTTTCTAAGGGAGTGAGTGCTTGCCTATCTTGAAATCAATGGAACGTTCATCATTGGCTTCAGTGGAAACAGAGTTAGGTCAGCACCAAACAGTTTTGGAAATTCAACCTGTAATTCCCTGTTTCCATAAGCCATAATGTGCATTAGCACCTCTTCAGAAATGGTGGTGTTTGCAGTATGTTAGTAAGGTCCTTAGCCATGCTGCAGTGTGCAGAACATACATAGCAGAAATCTGAATTTATTCTTGATTATGTATTTTGCAGCATAGATGTAAATCTACTTAAGCCAGTAGTCCAGTTGCAGAGACACCAAAACTGTCTTTCCTTGCCATCCATGAAACTGGCAGGCCTGAGATATCTGATCCTGCACTGTCGAGCCCAGCAGCAGAGCTGCTCCCAGGGTCCCTAGCCCAGTTGTCCATCAGTCTCAGTGGATTTACAGACTGCCTTACCCCATGGTGTAAGGATGCTCCAGAGATGATACTCGTTTGTCTTTGAGGATGAGCAAAACAATGCAGTTTATATCAGCTTGGTGTCCTGTAGGACAAATTCAGACAAGAGCAGAAAGGCTCAGCTTCTCCAAAATCACACTTGGCTGTAGGACTTCTGGGGAAATGTGATCATCAGCTGAAGGATCCTCTTCCTCATTTTTTCTTCAGCTGCCCACACTTTCTTGCCTCAGCTGTTGTTTCCCCTGTCTACTAAATCACAAGTTGCAGTAAACAAAGCTATTTTTTTGGTGCAGTGTTAGTCTGCCTGCCTTGCCTAGTTCTCTGACTTCAGGATTTCCAGAGAGTTGACTCTACCTTGTTAATCTCCATTTGCTCCTCTATAGCAAATAACTTAAACAAGATTTTTTTAACACTTGATACTAACTACCAGTCTACTTTAAATTTAATATAAATTAAATTTATTTTAATTTAAGTTTAATTTAATATAAATTAAAAATATTTATAAAAGGTAGCTGAATTTACAGACTCTGTCAACTGTGCAACAGAGGTAAGAGCTTCCTACACTGTTACCAATATGTCTGTGATTCAGATCAGCTCATTAGTCTTTGACCTCTCTGGGGATGGATAATAAGGTTATTAATTAGCACCAGCTTTGGTGGTGCAATTTTTGCAGTGTTGATACCTCTCCCTGGACAATTCTCAGGAGGGACTGGGCAAAGGTCACCAGGCAGATCTCCCACAGGACACTGCATGGCTAGCTTTTATTAACTGCTCATACTGTTGACCTGCTCATGCTTCCACTGGGAGCATGGACATGACACAGGGAAGTCATAGCCCTATAGATGTCATGTGCAAAATTCCCTTTCACTTCATCCATGCCTTTTGATGTGCTCTTCCAGAGTTCAGTCCTGAAGAAGACTGAACCCATAAGAAACAAGATTTGTGTGGTCATGCTGTCAGTCCATCCTCCCTCATAGCCTTTGTACCCATTGGTAACCAAGCAAACATAGCAAAGGGGTTGGGATGTCAAGATACTAAGTTTCATAAAAATCAGCAGCCAGGTAGAGCATTTATATCAGTAAATTCGGGCATTCCCAGCAACAGTCCTGCCTGCTACAACATGATTGTCTATAAACTGTCAGAAATTTTCCTGGAATATATTTGGCAGTTTCCAGCTACCAGTCCACCACGCATTTCCCAGGCATGGCTAAGGAGGGAGTATGGCCCCTGGCCATGTTCAGTTTATTAGCACAGCCAGCCATGGACACCCAAAGTATTGCCGCCGCTGCTGCTGCTGTGGGAAAGGAGGGTAGCGAATCTTTCATACTCTGGGATGAGGGGAACTGGGAATGCTGTGGGGAGGGATGTGGGGCTCTGTCCCACAGGGGGGTCCTGCAAGGAAGATGGGCTTATTCCTGGGGATGGGAGATGCAGTGATGCAGCAAACAGGGATTTACACCTTGTACAGCAGCTTGCCAGCAGAGCACTCAGTTTCTTTCCTTCCCCGCTGGAAGATTCCTCATCTCTACAGTTTGATGTAGTCCAGTTATTGATGTTGTACACAGCACTGTCACTGCTGAATCTGAATAGAATTTTGCCTGATGGAGCCACACATCTTTCCTTGGCTCAGCATTTCATTCGGCAAGCTCCCCCCCTGCAGTTTCACTGGGGCAAGGGATAGTGCAGAGCCCTGTGCTCCATGGGGGAAGGCTGCTGGAGCCAACCTGCATCTATGCAAAATCAGGCAATAGCCATTTTTTTACACTGACTGTGTGCAAACTGTTGCTTATTCTTTTTCTTTTTTTTTTTTTTTTCCAGGTACCTTATTATGACTAATAAATAAATATTTAGAACCACCCTTTTATAAAACACCTTTCTAAGAGAAAAACAGAAAGCCACTGGTGTCCCTGTAGTACATCTCAGTGTAGTCCTTCAGAATTTTTTCATCATTGATATGTCAAGATGAACTGAGGAAATAAAAGCTAAAATGCATCATTTATTGCAGAATAGCTTTCTTAGCAGTAACTTAGGACTGTTTTGAACAGATGTTGAGCACCATGAGCTCCTAAGCAAATTTCAGGATCTGTAAATGCTGTTTACCACCAAAAATAGCAGGTCCTCCTTTACACTAATGAGTTGTTTCTCTGATTGTGTGCAAATATTTAAAACATTATCTTCATAATCCTTCAGCTATGTTTCACTGTTCGTAATTTCTGCTCTAAGCTCACACTATCCTGGTTAAAGCTCAGCCTGTCAGGGGGACGATAATGGGTCTTAAGCAGGGTGGCACACTGAGTTAGCTCTAAGGTTGTTAAGCCTATTGTTTTATAGATGGCTTAACTTAGTAGTTTATAAAAGTGATAAAGCTGTCCTAAATTGCAGAAGCATATTGTGTTTCAACTGTCAGCATGGTTTATTGCAGAAGTTCCAGCTATAAAATAAGTTGCTACAGAAATTACTTTGGAAAATAGGTATTTTTCTTATATAGCAATTTTTGCTAGTCATTGAACAGGTATCTTATAATTCTGATTGTGACTGTTCATATATTCACTCTAAGCTCTATTAATAGTGGACAGATTTCAAAATGTATTTATCAGTTTGCAAGGTTTTAATTCTGCACAGTATAATTATTTAGATATTTTCTGATCATTAAAACACTATTTAAAAGCTACTTATCAAAGCTGGACTGGACTTCCATAACGCTGTCTGCCTGAGTCTGTAGGCAGTGTCTAATAACCCATGTAAGAGAAGTGACCCATCACAACTGATCTTAAAATTCTGTACATTGAGAAGTCTTTGAAAGTACTAAAAGGCCCAATTGTATATTATTTGACGCCTAATTAGCAATTAGCACAGCTTATGGCACAAATGGCTAAAGGGGAACAGGAATAGCTGTGGTCGTGTCACCCTATGAAGACAAAGGTAAAAGAGCTGTAGTTGCTGAGGCAGGGCACTGGTGCATCACTTCTCCTGAAGCAGGAGCAACTGGTTCCCCACACAGCTCCTGGAAAAAGTTTGGGACTGAACGCTGAGGCAGCCAGCTGAATGACTGAAAGAAACTTGGAAGAAACTTTCAAGAAAGGAGATGTGTTTTTCACTGAGAGTATGCCTTTTACCATAATCACCTAATGATACAACTCCTTTCTGGGAAATTTGAAGTACCCTGTTCCAGAACTGGTCTTTTCATGCCCATGCATTTAAGCCTGTTTCTAGGAACTGGCAACAGTGTTAACGTATGAACTTGAAATATCATGCTGTACAAACACTACAGAACATAAAGACTGTGATTGAGAGGCTTGGTTACCTATTTAAAACATTTATAGAAAACCCATGATAAGAATTATGGAAATATTGAATAAACATCCAAGAAGATTACATGGTATGCTATATTAGTCCTCTAGTCAGGGTGGGAAAGGGCTATATTCTCTGAAGGAACCACATTCCCCTGGTAAACCACTTAGCTAAACTGTAATTTAAGACACTGTTTACTGTTTTTTTCATTTGTTTGAAAGAAATACAGGGGAATATCTTCAAGATTAAGTACACAATTATGTTTACTCTATACACAATGATAATACACACAAATATTAAAACTGAAAACAAAACAGAAAAGAGCAAATATCAAAACAAAAGTCCCTTAGGTCCCTTGTATTTATATATAATCACTCAACTCTTAATTATATGGTTATACAAGTTTTTATTCCTCATGTTCTTATGACAAAACAGAATTGTACAATGAAATAAATTGTTTGTAGCATCCTAGTTGGTGCTATGATTTGCAGTCTTTGCAATCTGTTGAAGAGTGTGCCATAAAGCACAAGAAAACATTAATGTATGGACAGCCTTGGCTTTGGGCTTCTGTGAAGCACCAGCTCCCTGCTTAAGTTAGGTGCTGCCCTTCTCTTCCTACTCTTTATTGCAAGGGAAGGGTGAAGCAGGATATTTCTTATTATTGGTGTGGACTCTGAGACAAGGGTTGTGCAGGCACCAAATAAGATACAGTCCTTGTTTACAGTCAGGGTAGTTCTGACATTAGCCCAGTGTTGCAGTCATTTTATTTTTCCATATTGCTTATAACTTATGCCTTGAGGAAAAAAAAATCATCAGTAATTGTTCCTTGTTGGTGTGCCAGTTTAGTGGAACGATGAAGAAAAATTACTCCTTTGCTTGGTTTTCCACTTCCCTGGGTAGAGGCATTGTTGTACTGTCAATCAGCATTATGTGTAACATTCTGAAAATCACGAGCCAATATTTGATTCAGATCTTGGCTCTGCTCTCATGTCCCATTTTGGTGTGGTGCCCAGATTACCTCCTTCATCTTCTGTGTTTGTTAATTTTCTAGTGAAATGCAAACACCGTGCATGGAATCATTGTGGCTCCTCTAAGTATGACCCCAAGCAACATAGACTCAAATGACTGTGCTGTTAATTTTGTCTTAGTTTTGCGTACTTTGTGCGGTGGTAAAGCAAACAGAGATGACCAATGAGGAATTCTGGGTGTTTTCAGAAACTTTGTTAGCAGAAGATGGTAGCACAAAGTGTACTGTGATGGCAGAATATTCAGAAGTGTTCAGAGCAAAGGAAGAAAGCCATAAGGAAGGATGGAAGCTGATTGCCCCTCATTTTCCACTCCTCAAAGGGATTTTAAGTTGGTTTCAACTGGAGATAGGATATGCAGATACCTCCAGGTAGGTATTTATGTGTGAGCTATGTGTCTGTAACTCACTTGAGAGTTAATGGGGGTGCAATCTGGTTCCATAGACATCTAGGGCCTGACATTCAATTCTACATCTAGGGAGAGGTACCTGCAGGTCTAGAATGTCTCTGTAGCTCTACTAGTTTCCTTAGGACATTCAAAATTATTTTAGATATATTTAGGTAGCTGAATCAAACACTAGGTCTCCACTGACCAAAGTGGATCACTAGCTACCTAGTTCCCATGTAGACCTTTATATAGGGACCTATTTTAAGCTTTTGAAAATCTGGATCTGTATCCCACCCAGACAGACTCAGATGCCTAAACATAAGCACCATGTGCCAAATCTTGAAAATGAATTTTTCATCCCCACCACCCTCAACAGTCAGTAGCTTTGTCTGTGTCAAGAACTTGCAATGAACAGGCTGCTCAACAGTTGAAATCTGCTGAAGGGTATGAATAAAAAAGGCAACTTTCTGAAGTTGATAAAATCTTGCAATTGTTTTCCTTTTTCCTTCGAGGTAAAGCCTGTTGTCTAATATTCTCTTAGACATCTGATACTCCTACTAAAAGCCCGCTTTAATGAGAGGAATGTTCAGTTTTTAATGTTTTCTCCAAGTTTGCAGACAACTGGCCATTTGCTGTTTTAGACTCCTCATGCTGTGTAGGCACAAGAAAAGCAGAACCAACAAAGCCAGGAAGAATGGGTGTGTGAACATTTATTAAAAATAAAAGCACATGAAAACTCTATTGATAAGTTAGTTGGACTTAATTCAAAAGATGAGCAAAAAGCATAAAATGCTACTTTCATCAACATTGTGTAGTGCCAGAATAGAAACTGCAAGATGATACAATATTAGGACAGTTTCTTTTCTTCGTATGGTACAAATTTAATATATCACATACTTGTAATGTAAGATAGCAGAAGGCAGCTCAGTATAGCCTTTGGCTACTCTGTTAAGATTTTGGCATGGTTCCATATAGGACTCTGGCACCTCCTGCATGAAATAAAATGAAATTCAGTCATTATCTACTGGTATTATCTAAATAATAAAACAATCATGGTGAGAATTACTTCCATTCTTACAAATGTTCATTTGGCAATTCTAGAAGCAGAGATTAGGTTTTTCTTTCTTTCCTTTCTGAGCAATATATTCATTATTTTTGTGCATGAGACCATCAATTCACAATCTGCAGTACAGTTATTAGTAGTTATATTTAAAATTCTCTCTTGAACTTTGTTTTTCTCTCTCTGAAATTTAACCTCAGGGTTATTTTTCAGAGCATATTTTAGCTCATCAACAACATAAATCTTTGTTTCATTCAAAGAGGTGATTTTTCTTCCTCTTTTCCCAAGATGGCTTAGTTTCGAAAACATGACTAGATTATAAAATATATTGCACACACTGCAACAGTTTGGTTCCACTAGGAGGTTTTCCTGTGTTAACAGAGGAATTTAATGAAATATCTTTTGGCTGCTAATAATTGATTGAAAACAAACCTCTCAAAATGACATCCTGGAAGAACTATGCTTAATGAAATAGGCACAAAACAGTTTTTGTGAATTCTTTTGGAAATGTTGGTTATATGAAGAGTAAGCAATAAACATACATGGAACCATTATGTAGGGGTAAACATATAGTGCATAAGAACACTAGTACAAGCAAAGGCAGAGGGCAATCGTAAGAGATGTTTTAGGAAGCTAAATTTCAGTACTGCAGACAAGCCCATACAACCGGACATTGTGTCCTCTTGGAAGCCCTTTGTAGCTCTGGAATGTTCCCCTGGTTGACTGAGAGAGTCTGATCATTTCAACGCTGCTCTCAAGTGGATAATACAACAAGTGTCCAGTGCATGAATGAGTTTGAGATAAGTGTATTGTCTGTATACTTCTTTGGGAAGGACTTCACTTCTTGCAAGGGGATATTACTAAATAACTTTGTGAAGAGCTCAATACTACAGGATGCTGAGCACTGGCCTTGATCCAGCAGATCAATCACGCATGTCCACACTGTCATCACAGGCACAGACAACACTTTTTGTATTTTTTTAAAATTCATGCCTTCAGATTACTTGTTTGAAATTTTGCTTTGTTTGTGTACACAGACGAGGACATGCAAGGATGCTCTGTCCGTATTCTCAGTTCACACAAGTTATCTTACTTTCCTTGCCTGGTTTGTTTGGATGAACTTTAATACAGTGATCTACAAAGTATTATGTAGACATGCAGTAATATTCAGCAAGACTTCATGTATGTGTATAAAATGTGAAAACTTGGTTCTGATGAATGTGAAAATCCAATAAGAGAAAAAAAAATCTCCTGTTCTCTATACTATGATGGTCTCCTCACATCTAGTTCTAGCAAAAGTTTAAGAACAAAAAAGAAAGAAACCTTGTACTTGAAGATATAAAAAACATTAGATCAGCTTTTGCTGCCCACATGCTGGGAAAATTTGGATTTGAGTATTCGGAATGACCATGACTTCAAACTAGCTGACATAGTGAACTCTAAAACATCTCTCATAATTATTGTTTAAGCTGTACTCAACAGTAGGGTGTATCCCTCCCTTCTCAGTTTGAGAAACTCAAATCTATTATTAATATGTAGCTAATTCTTATCTGTGGATATAGAATGAAATATAATTAAATCTGTTTATAATTATAAATTATAAAATATAATAATAGTATTAGATATAAAACATCACAGAATAAATAATAAAATATAACAGTCCTGTAACCTCAGTATATACGTTATACAAATATGGTCAGAATGGAATTGTGCTAGGAAAATATTTGATAGTATCTGTCTTTATCTGATTGTTTTACAGTATTCACAAATGAGAGTTAATTCTTTTGATATCATTCAGAATACAAACATTGCTTAAATGCAGTGGTCTGTATATGATCATATTGTGGTCTATATGTGTTCATGAATGCTGTCCGGCAGAGCCAAAGATCCCTGAGGTCAAGAGAGTTCCAAAGCTTGCAGAGGTTTCTAACACGATCGTTGTTTGGGAGGCAAAAGAGAAAATACATTGAAGTAAATGAAATAGTTAATAATAATTCCTTTGTTTTGTTTTTCTTCCTTTCTTGACATTAGAGAGGTTTAAACCGGAAACTTTTAATAGCTCTGTCTCTTTTTCTCCATTGTCTTGCACTATTTGTCCTCTGGAAAAATGGGAGTCTTTCCTGCGTGACTCCTGAATGGGAGACTCATTCCTGAATCCAGTGTGATAAGTCTGCCTCCTTTTCTTTTATGGCCTGGAATATACCCATTTTGAAAATCCAGTTAATAAGTGGCACCATCATCAGATGCACACAGCCATCCCCCAGCTGAGCACCCTCCCTCCTCTACCATGGCAGCGTGGTTCTTTGAGGCAGTAGCCCACATGGCAGCCATCTGTGTGATGAGACAGCCATCAGATTTTAATGGGTGTCTATTGCTAACCTGTACAACAATGCATTGGAAAATTCTGTCCAGTGTGGAAGTAAAAAAAGGTAAACCGAAAGAGAGATGCACAGCATTAACTTTCAGAATTAATAAACGTCGTGTCCATTTCCCAAGTCATCTTATCTGCCTTTATAGCCCTGTTAAAAGGCCAGGATGGCAATATGAGTATGTTACATCACTTGCATCTTACTAGGTGTGATTAGTTAGACTGGTGCAATGATATATCGGTGGGCCTGTGAGCTGTCTGGGGCAGGGACAGCACCTCAGCAGGAGATTTTGGTCCAACCAACTTTCACACATTGGCTGCTCAGCAGTTCCTGGCGGGCAGCAGCTCAGTCATGGGAGCAGAAGTCTCAGGCAGGTATCAGGATGGTACCTGCTCTCATAATGATGACGTAGTGATGTTGTAATGGTGGATGCCGTAATGACATCGTGATGACGGGGTCATCATCATAGCAGTTCTCAGTGAGAGTTCAGTTCTGTTCTGTTGTGGTAGAGAAGTTATCACCTAGGAGAAGGCTTGGAGGTCCTACACTAATTCAAATAATAATAAATTTTATTTTAAGAGCAAAATATTGAAGTATTTCACATGCCATTTTATGGCTCTTGTTGCTGATTAATGGCTGTTCTCATAACACATATTTTACAGATACAATAACACTGTGGCATTATGAAATAGGGTTTTCCTAACATGGCGTGGTTTTCCTTATCGCTCTCAAGTGGCTTGGATCTTTTAGTTCTTATTAGAAATGTAGCAAATATAACATTTTCTCTTACAGCCTTCTAAATATCCCTCTTAGCTCAACATAAGCTGTTTAGCCCGAGTAGTAATGTACATTTACTTGAGACATTTTCTGTGAAAAATGCATTTTTGAGGTCTTAAACAGTAAGCTGCTCTCCAGCAATCTCTATGATTTCCCACCCAAGTAGGGAAGAGTTTAAAATAGCAAGTTTGAAGAAATGAATGAGGGAAGAAAGTCAATCTCTTTGTCTTTTTTTTTCAGTACTTCACTAGTTTGAGGTCAGATTTTGCCCACATATGACACACCAATTGCAGTCAGGAGCCAAAAACATACTCCATAAACTCACCCAGCTCCTATCAGCATTAGTGTTTATGCAAAGGATTATAACTGATATGAACAAATTACTTTGCAGAACCTACTTACACATTCAAAGAGCAGTGTCCTAAACATCCTAAAATACAAAAGATAAACAGTAGAAACGCTTCCAATCAATATCACAGACTGTTTTGCAAAGCAGTGAATATGTTAGGGCCATAATTTGAATGATGGTTTTAACAAGCAAATAGAGAGAGAATATGTATGGTGAGTTAAGCTGCATAAAGCCTTTCTTCTAAATCCAGATGTAGGCATTAACTCGCATATTTGAGATGGCATGCTTATTTGCTAAGTGCAAAGATGGTTAGAAAAAGGCTTTCCTGACTGAGGATAAAAGCTGGAGTACTCCTTAATTTTGGTTACTGCCAAGCTTATTGCAACAACCACAATAGTTACTTGGCTTCATACCAAAAAGTGGCTATACAGTACTTACATGTCTATGGATCAAAATTAGATGAAAAATTGCTGTTTCTCATCTCCAAAGCCATTTGCTGCACATTTTATAGGCCTCAAGATGCCTTTTGTAATATGTGATAACAGAGCCAACTGAAGCATCTGCCTGAGAAGAGATTACTTTAATTATGGACTCAATGTCCTATTTTCTGCAAGTGTTCCCCAGAGAATTTCTTACTGCTGGATGAGAGGTGTTATGATGCACATTAAAACCTACAAGTCAAACAAAAGAGGTTGTAAAAGTAAGACGAGGACACCCATAAAGTCTCTAGTCTTGTATTCAGTGGCTAAAAAAATATCCCTGAATTCTGTGATGATAACTTTTTAAATAATCTAACACCTGTTAAGACAAATTTCCAATAATGTAGAGAAAAAAATGAATGTTAAAAAACCTTATCGTTTTTTCCTAATCCCATTATGTTGTAAATTGATTGATCTTTAAAATACTCATGTTTTCCTTTTTTTTTCAACATAGTAGTAGTTACTAATGACGTAATTTGAAAAATGCAGCAAAGAGGTTTCTTGTTAGCTTCTATTTTTGTAATATGCAAAGTTTGTAATTAAGAATTCATTTGCTTTCTGCTGTAGTATCATTGATCACAATTAACTCACTTGATATTAAAGTGGATGTGCTGTATGCTCCTATAGAAATTCTGTGTAAATCACCATTGATTTAGCACAGTTTACTGGCTACTTAAAATATTTGTCATTCTCTCTTTATCAGTTAGAAGAAAGCCTAGAGATCTTCATTAGCAGCTGTGCAATGATTAGCTAAAAGTTTTTCTTTACACAAAATATGATGGAAGAGCTGTAAAGATGGCTTGAAGATGCTGTGACAGCATGTGAGGTACCGGGAAACTTCCCTAAATTTTGTAAGACTGCCAAAATTAAAAGGGAAAATGACATCTCCAGGAAATACTGAAGTTTTTTTAAAAAAAAAACTATCTGAAGTGCATTTAAATCAGAGGGCCATATCCAATAGCATTTGAGAGTATTGCCTCTTTGATCCGGTACAATTATTAGAAAGGTTTACTCTCTTAAAATAGTAGAGTGAAAACAACGCTCTTCCTCTATAAATAACATCAACTAACATAAGGGATTTTTCAGTTTGCTAATTTTACAGTAGCTGCCTTTACTGAAGCAAAACCAAGTCTGAAAAGGATGTTACATAGTCAGTACTTCCCTGTCTGCATGAAAGTAGTATGGAAATTTCGTAGCTTAGCAAATGGAAGGAATTGGCTAGCCATGCAGCTTCCAGACCCAGGAGGAGCTCCTCTCCTGGGGGAACTGAGCATGTTGGGTAGAGGTCACATGTGTCTCTTCATTGCTTGCCACACCTTTTCAGGTGCCTAGGGAATACCTGCTGTAAGTTTGGTCTCTGCTGTCACACAGCCTAAGCTTGTAAATCCAGTCACAGCATGACGTGCTGATGAGTGTGGCTCAGAGATACCTGATCTGCATCTGCGGGATTGAGTTTGGGTGTGGAGGTGGTAGCACCTGTTCTGTCTGGGCTGTGGGTATGCTCATTAACTCACACAGCATAAGCTTGAGGTAGTGGATGGAGAAAGCTGAAATACTGAAGGTGACTTTCTGTGGAGCTATCCTGGGCTAGGAGGAGCTCAGCTCTCTGCTGCATATGACATGGCGTGACGTCTTGCAGTCTGTGGGCTGGAACAGGTACCTGCGCAGAGACACATGGACTCCAGCCCCATGGAAGAATTAAGAGTTAAAACTCAGATCCCTTGTCTATCTGTTAGGCTCTTCCTTATTGATTTTTTTCCGCCTCCTTCCTCTGGCTTTAAGAAGCTGTGCAGTGCCAGGGTTTAATGGAAGGTTTTAGCTTATAAGTGAGTGGAGAAAGCTCTGTGAAGGGAGATCCTTGGACCAAGGTGGGAACTGAGTCAATATCAACTGTTTCCAGGCTCACTGCTTTGCTTTTTGGTCTGTTACTGAAAAGATGGAAGAAAAGGTCACTAACATCCATGGTTTACTGATGTGACTGAGGCCACTTTGCTTGGAGCTGGATTCAGGATGTTGTTGAGAGGTAAATGTGTAGGAGCATGGCTGGGCAGACACTGGTGTCCCTTCTGGGAATTTGGGAGAGACC
This sequence comes from Morus bassanus, assembly GCA_031468815.1. NCBI lineage: Eukaryota > Metazoa > Chordata > Aves > Suliformes > Sulidae > Morus > Morus bassanus. The sequence goes on from CM062571.1 coordinate 70,887,518, forward strand.
CTCAGCCTTCATCAGGCTGTGGAAACTACATGTACCTGACTCCATATGCCTAGGAAACTTTCGGTGAGACACCCTGGTTCATCTGGAGCTGGGCTCCCTGGGCTGCTCTCTCAGCCTCACGTGCCCTACATACCACCGGATCCCCATGTGGCACTCAAGTAATGCTGAAAATCATGTGAAATTTCAACTGTGATGTCTGCAAGAGCAAACATTTCAGCTGTGACAATTTTCCTTGCCAGCAGCCATGAAATCTGTTTGGGTATTTTCCTGCTTGCCAGGGACAGCTGACCTTTCCTTTGGGTGAAGTGCCCTGCTTTGGAGCGACTGTGCCTACACTCCTGGAGCTGGCACTGCTTTGTGGGTCACCAATGGTTTTAGCCAGAGCTTTGTGTTTTAAATAGTATGGGCAATTAGGTCATCATTCCAATTATCTATGTACAAATTGTCATCTTTTTTGTTTTAAGGAGTCTATTTTGGAGTGACCTCCACAGAAAAATGGTTCCAAGAAGCTGGACCTCTGTTGTTACTTAACGTGATGAAAACATCATTACTTTCGAGAATGGGGTTGTGTCTCTCAGTCTGTTTGAGCAATGGGTTTCTTACTCTGTGGAGCCTTTCACTTCTTAGGGGACTGGGTATTTTTTCTGGTTGTTCTCAGCAAACAAGAGTCCTAGAGTCAAGTGAGTAAAGGAATGGAAAAGACAGCACTGCTTCTGACTTGCTTTTTGCACTATCGGCTAATGTTGTCGGCTGTAGCTCACGTCCCTGTCCTGCTCTCTTAGCCTGGATGTGACGGTCACTGCTGGGAGGTCTCTGCCCATCTGGACAGGAGGCAATAACTGTGCTGTGGTGGCTCCTGCCTCCTCCACCAGCAGAGATCTGCAGCTTGGAGTGCCAGGGAAGGGGAAGAAACACTGTCCCAGTCCTCTCTCCTACCTCACAAAGCCATGTGAAGTGTCTCTTGACTGGGTACAACTAGTTTAGCACTGTAAGCAGTTTGCTGACAGATGAGCAACGTCAGCTTTATTTCTTATTGGGGGAGACAAAATAAATCTGAAGTCAATGATGACACTGTCTTTGTTCTGAAGTAAGCTGAGAATACATTTTATTTTTTCAAGCCCATGGGAATATGAAATGTGTTCTTGCAAATATTTCTCTGTGTGGCATTTTCCTTAATGTATCATTTCCCCCACCACCACCCCTACCCCCAAATGGTGGACAGAACATCCTTCTCAGCCTTTTCTCCTTCTTATTAGGCTCATTGTAGATCTCCCGTAATAGCAACAGATCTGGCAATAGTGAAACATTTCACAATCCTAGCAGAGCATCGTGGTCGCTGTAAGTCATACTTCAGAAAAGTGCTAATTTTTTAACGTTAACTTTCTGAAAATGGATACATTCCTCATGTGTCGATTAGTACATTTATTTGTGCCTTTAAAGAGATGATCATTGTGATATTGAAGCCAAATTTAAATCTAACTTTGCAGTGCCATATGGCACAACCTGTAGACACTAAGACTGGGAGCTCATGTGTTAGATTGCCAGACTGATGTGGTGGACAAGTAGATTGTCATAAAAGTCATTAGTTTCAGCACATATAGATTGCACTTGGCCTTTTTTGTTGTTAAGCTTTTAAGGGTTAATCTTTTAATGCTTTGTTGTGATGCAAAAACAAAGCATCTCAGGAGGACACTTTATGATTACAAGTTGTTAGAACGCTTTAGCTGAATGAAATAAAAATAACAAAAAGATCTCAATCTTGCTAGTATTTAGGATATGTCAGGAATGTTTATTTATATTTGTAAGGATATTTCCATGGTTGATTTGTAACCCGCCAGGGATCTAACTAGTAGCTAGGATTACTGTTTGTGACTATGTTCACAGCTCTGGAATTCTTTTGGCCACAAGTCCCTGTGGACTCGGGAAATAAATAAATAAATAAATAAATAAATAACTATATAAATAAATAAATAAAATCAGAAATTAGTATTTCTGAGGTTGACAGATGTTGTGTAATGAGATATAGATGACTATTGGATGACTATTAGATTTGTCAGGAAAGGTAGTTTAGTTGCAGTAGTTTAGTTTGGTAAAGGCAGTTTATTTGCATCGGCAACTCATTGCTCTCAATCTACATCTGACTCCTAGGTAGTTAAGCTGGATTTCAGAGCTGGGTTTTTGTCCTGCTTTTGGCAACAGGACTTTTCTGGTCCAGAATGTGACTTGCAATGTGAATTCCCAGCTGGAGCTGTCAGGGAGTGCCAAACCCTGGACAGAGTAGTTAACTCTTCTCAATGATGATCCCTTTTACCTGGGAGCCAGTCCTGGAGCTGCACACAAGGGCTGTGGCATGTGAAACGGGGCTCTCAGCTGCATAGAGGTTTTGGTGTGTAGCTGGTAGGTTCAGGAGCTCTGAACACCCAGTGACAGAGGGAAAGGGAGGGATATAAACTTCAGCCAAAACACAAACGTTAAGCCAAGTGTATGAGGTTTTCATGAGTTTCATTAGGTTTTCAGATAGCAACAAAATCATAGGGCAAGTGAAACTCAGTGTTTGCCAGTGCTGGAAGATTGCATTACTCTGTTTAGCAGTGCTTTAATAATACCTGTAAACTTTCAGATTATATTTGAAAGATGAATACATAGACTTTTAATAAACCTTGTTTCCTTTTTTATTTAAATTGGCAAAATAATAATGTCATTAGGACTTATTCTTTGTGTGAAAGTGTGAGCGCAGAATGCATTTCATGGTTGATTTATGAGCCCCTTGAAAATATGGTTTATAATGAAATTCTAACAGACCCTTAACAAAATTAGCATAACAAATAGCAATGTAATAATACCTTTCATGCCTGTGCATTCCTGCAGATTTACTCTCACTAAGCACTTTCCAAAGGCTGAGATCACTTCCAGCCAGGGCTGGGCAGCACACCGCAGAGAATGCACCCTCTGAAAGTTGACTGCCTTCTGCACGTATGTGAAGTTATGCATTCAGATAGTCTGTATGGGTGAAGTTAAATCAGCAGTAGTGTTACCAAAATAGCACCAAACTAAGAATAGCCGTCTTCAGCTACAGAGTGATTGCTGGTCTACTAAGGCAAAACATGAAAAGTGTAACTTCTGCTGCCGGCAGTGCTTAATTTCAGGGTTTTGTTAGAATGAGGAAATATAGCTGAAATAGTAGCTAGAAAAACTGTAATGACTTGGGCTGTCATTGTACATATAAGAATATGTATTTATCTTTATATTTTAAAGCTTTATTTTCATGAATTTTACAGTTGAGCCAGGGCTCTACAGACTGAACTCCTGATGCTTTGCCTGTATCTAATGCTTGTAATATATGAGATTAGATTCTGCTGCTATGTTTCTTTGGGAACATTTTCTTTTGTATAGAATAACCTGTGCCAAAGCTGGGTAACTGGGTCAGACTCAGGATTTTATATGTGGAAAACTCTGAGCTATGGCCATCTCAGATTTAGTGTACATAACACCAGGGGTTTGCCACTAGGAATTCTGAGGGCATTATACTGACCTCAATCTGCTCATGCAACCACTGAAACAAATTAAAGAGTAAAAAAAGAGCAGCTGTTAGGATGTAAAGGGCTGTTGGAGGTAGTTGAAATAAAAAGCTAGGGGAAGACCTACAGTGAGTAGCATAATCTTTGGTCTCCCAGTGACTGATACACAGTTTTGGATAGAGGAAGCTAAATTTTAGCATTGAAGTTCATATATGTAGAGTATAATTACATTTTTATTCTAAAAACAGTTAAAACAATGTTAGACTAAGTGGTTTCTTTTCAAAGGAAAAGTTAAAATGGGAGATATAATTCCAGATGGGATAGTTAGAAAGAACTGTTTACTGTGTTTTCCATTGGCAAATCGTTAGGGTTATTCTGGGAAATACAAAAATGGGTGGGAACACAAAAAAACAGCTTGTGGTGAGCAGCGAAGCTCATGGTGGTGCAGGTTAACCCAGTCCTTGGAAGAATCTGTGCAGAGAGTGAGCACCTTGCCTAAAGAAATTTTGGAAGAAGTAGAAATCATTGAGTGGCTACGTACTTCTTCTTCCAGAGCTGTGTGTTTTTTTTAGTTTTACTGGCATGTCCATGCCTATCTCAGTCCTCAAATCTCCACTATCAAAATGTCAGATCATGAGGTAACCCAGTACGGGTTTACTGAGGTGAGGAGCAGTGATGGAGGAGCCAGAACAGTTTGGGGAAGCCTAAACCAAGGCTTAATACAGAGCCTGTTTTATTGACCTCAATACAGAGCTCAATACAGCCTGTTCTAATAATTCAAGCAATTTTATTTCCTTTTTTTTAAGTATGGTTCAGTAACTAAGGTAAAAAGCGGTCATGAAAACATTTTATCATAAAGTATACGAAATGGGGACAGTGTCCATCTCCTGCACTCAGCCTCAGCCCTCAGCTTCCTCACTGTGATTTTTAACAGTGGAATTTGTCCTTTGTGTTAATAGACTTATGAAGGAATAAAACAGCCGCCCTGAGTGCAATAGCATACAAATTGTCAGACTGCTATTTTTCCCTTTTTTTGCCTAGCTAGGCTAAGTATCTTGAAAGAGCTGTATTTGGGCTTCAGCCAGCGTGGTGGGGTGCATGGTCCATTAACCAGATTTCTTAGGCTTACAATCTTGCTCTTTTGAGCACAGTTACTTTTTTTCTCCTTGTGTCCTCTCTAGCAGATCCAACAAGGAGGGAGAACTGTTTGTGAACAACTTAGTATGAGGGGCTTCCCTGGTGGTGTCGTATGTCAGGACTATGCTGCTGTTTCTGGGGAAGCAAACCCCTTTTCTGGGTGTTACATCCATGACACTACTCATGACCTACACAACAGGGTCATAACCCAGCTTTACAGTTGCTACCTCACAAATTGTACAGCATATGAAATTGGATCTCTAAAGGATTCAAAAACTTCTAAGTGTAATTGGAGGTGGTTTTACTATTTCTCAGACACAGACAAAAAGATATATAACTCATGCTGAGTAATTGCAGAAAAGCCAACAGCTGAAATTAAATTCCCCAAAATACTAGAAAGTAAGCCATAAGAAACAAATTAGCTGGTTTCCCTGCCAAAGACTCTCAGCCTTAACAACTCTGAACTATCTTTATAGAATCATAGAATCATAAAGGTTGGAAAAGACCTCTAGGCTCATCAGGTCCAACCATCAACCCAACACCACCATGTCCACTAAACCATGCCCTGAAGGGCCACGTCTACACGTTTTTTGAACACCTCCAGGGATGGTGACTCCACCACCTCTCTGGGCAGCCTGTTCCAATGCCTGACCACTCTTTCAGTGAAGAAATCTTTCCTAATATCCAATCTAAACCTCCCCTGGCGCAACTTGAGGCCATTTTGTCTCATCCTATGACTAGTAACTTGGGAGAACAGACCAACACCCACCTTGCTACAAACTCCTTTCAGATAGTTGTAGAGAGCAATAAGGTCTCCCCTCAGCCTCCTCTTCGCCAGACTAAACAACCCCAGTGGCCTCAACCTCTCCTTATCAGACCTGCTCTCCAGACCCTTCATCAGCCTCGTTGCCCTTCTCTGGACACACTCCAGCACATCAATGTCCTTCTTGTACTGAGGGGCCCAAAACTGAACACAGCATTCAAGGTGCGGCCTCACCAGTGCTGAGTACAGGGGCACAATCATGTTCCTACTTCTGCTGGCCACACTATTCCTGATACAAGCCAGGATGCTGTTGGCCTTCTTGGCCACCTGGACACACTACTGGCTCATGTTCAACCGGCTGTCCACCAGCACCCCCAGGTCCTTCTCTGCCGGGCAGCTTTCCAGCCACTCTTCCTCAAGCCTGTAGCATTGCATGGGGTTGTTGTGACCCAAGTGCAGGACCCAGCAGTTGGCCTCGTTGAACCTCATACAATTGGCCTTGGCCCATCGATCCAGCCTGTCCAGATCCCTCTGTAGAGCCTTCCTACCCCCCAGCAGATCAACAATCCTGCCCAATGTGGTGTCATCTGCAAACTTACTGAGGGTGCACTCAATCCCCTCATCCAGATCATTGATAAAGATATTAAACAAGACTGGCCCCAACACTGAGCCCTGGGGAACACCACTTGTGACCGGCCGCCAACTGGATTTAGCTCTGTTCACCACAACTCTGGGCCTGGCCATCCAGCCAGTTTTTTACCCAGCAAAGAGTATGCCTATCCAAGCCATGAGCAGCCAGTTTCTCCGGGAGAATGCTGTTGGAAACGGAGTCAAAGGCTTTACTAAAATCTGGGTAGATAACATCCACAGCCTTGCCCTCATCCACTAAGTGGGTCACATTGTCATAGAAGGAGATGAGGTTAGCCAAGCAGGACCTGCCTTTCCTAAACCCATGCTGACTGGGCCTGGTCACCTGGTTGTCCTGTACATGCCACGTGATGGCACTCAAGATGATCTGCTCCATAACCTTCCCCAGTACCGAGGTCAGGCTGACTGGCCTGTAGTTCCCCAGATCCTTCTTCCGGCCCTTCTTGTAGGTGGGTGTCACGTCGGCAAGCCTCCAGTCATCTGGGTCCTCCCCTGTCAACCAGGACTGCTGATAAATGATGGAGAGTGGCTTGGTGAGCACTTCCACCAGCTCCCTCACTACTCTTGGGTGGATCCCATCTGGCCCCATAGACTTGTGAGAGTCCAGGCAGCTCAGCAGGTCGTAAACTGCTTCCTCGTGGATTATGGGGGTTTTGTTCTGCTCCCTGTCCTTGCCTCCCAGCTCAGGGTGCTGAATACCCTGGGGATAACTGGTCTGACAGTTAAAGACTGATGCAAAGAAGGCATTAAGTACCTAAGCCTTCTCCTCATCCTCGGTGGCAATATTCTCTTCTGCATCCAATAGGGAACGGAGATTGTCTTTGGTTCTCTTTTTGTTGTTAATGTATTTGTAAAAACATTTTTTGTTTTCCCTTACAACAGTCGCCAGGTTGAGTTCTAGCTGAGCTTTTGCCCGTCTAATTTTCTCTCTGCAAGACCTAACGAGGTCTCTGTACTCTTCTTGAGATGCCTGCCCCTTCTTCCAAAGTTCATAAACTCTCCTTTTTTCCCTGAGTTGCAGCAAAAGTTCCCTGTTCAGTCAGGCCGGTCGTCTTCCCCACCGGTTCGTCTTGTGTCACATGGGGACAGCCTGCTCCTGTGCCTTTAAGACTTCCTTCTTGAAGAAAGCCCAGCCTGGACTGCTTTGCCCTTCAGGACTTCCTCCCAAGGCACTCTCCCAACCAGTGCCCTGATCAGGCCAAAGTCTGCCCTCCAGAAATCCATGGTAGTGGTTCTGCTGACCTCCCTTCTTACTTTGCCAAGAATTGAGAACTCAATCATATCGTGGTCGCTAAGCCCAAGACGGCCTCCGACCACCACGTCTCCCACCAGACCTTCTCTGTTTGTGAACAGCAGGTCAAGCGAGGCACTTCGCCTGGTAGGCTCACTTACCAGCTGCGTCAGGAAGTTATCTTCCACACACTTCAGGAACCTCCTAGAACAGTCTAGACTCTAGACTCCTAGAGGTTCTCTGCTGTGTTGTATTTCCAGCAGACATCTGGTAGATTGAAGTTGCCCACTAGAACAAGGGCGACCGATTGTGATACTTCCGCCAGCTGCTTGTAAAATGCTTCGTCTACCTCTTCGTCCTGGTTGGGTGGTCTATAACAGACCCCCAGCAGGATATCTGCCTTGTTGGCCTTCCCCCTTGTCCTTACCCATAAACACTTGACCTTATCATCACAATTGCTAAGCTCTATGCAATTGAAACACTCCCTAACATATCGAACCACCCCACTGCCTCTCCTTCCTTGCCTATCCCTTCTGAAGAGCTTATAGCCATCCATTGCAGCATTCCATCTGTAAGAGTCATCCCACCATGTCTCTGTGATGGCGACCATGTCATAGCTATCCTGCTGCACAATGGCTTCCAGCTCATCCTGTTTGTTGCCCGTGCTGCGTACATTGGTGTAGATGCACTTGAGCTGGGCTATCGATTTCACCCCCAACCTTGGCACGCTACCCCTAGGCTCCTCAAGTGGGCCTGGGTATGTCCCCTTCCCCCTTCAAACCTAGTTTAAAGCCCTCTGGATGAGCCCTGCCAAGTCATGTGCAAGAATCCTTTTCCCTCTTTGAGACAGGTGAACTCCATCTGCCACCATCAGGCCCGGTGCCATGCAAACCTCCCCATGATCAAAAAACCAAAATTCCACTGATGGCACCAGCCTCTGAGCCACGTGTTAATCAGATGGGTTTTCCTGTTCCTTTCAGTGTTCTTCCCTGCCACTGATGGGATTGAGGAAAACACTACCTGCACTCCCAATCCTTCAGCCAATCACCCCAGTTCCCTGAAGTCCCTTTTGATCGCTCTTGGGCTTCTCTCTGCAACCTCATCACTGCCCACCTGCATAACCAGTAGCGGGTAGTAATCAGAGGGCCATACCAGACCAGGGAGTTTCCTAGTAACATCTCTGACCAGGGCCCCAGGGAGGCAGCAGAATTCCCTGTGGGATGGGTCTGGTTGGCATATTGGGCCCTCTGTCCCCCTCAGAAGGGAATCACCTACAACAATTACCCTCCTTTTCTTCTTAACAGAGGCGGTCGTAATGCGTGGGGCTGACCGACTCTCTGTAGGCAACCCCCCAGATGGACCTTCGCCTACATCCTCATTTGCCTGGCCCTCAAGTTCCAGAGCCCCATATCTGTTGTGTAAGGGCAGCTGGGAAGGCGAGGGAGGCCGCGAGGGGTTTTGCCTGCCGTCCTGAGCAGGGACCCATTTCCATTCCCCCCATCTCTCAGGTTTCCTCCTTCTGCTTGGTGGCAAGAAGGTAGGGGATCCTCTGCTTCTTGTGGAGCTTCTTGCAGAGCTAGATGATTTGTCAATTAATCATTCATTGCCCTCTAATTTTAATTTTCTTAAGGAAAATGTTTCCCAATCTCTGTTAGACCAGATTCTGCTATTTTAAATCATATGGCACATGATGGTACTACATGAGTAGCAAGCCTCACTAAGCGTAGTGTGAGTATTGGTATACACATGTGACATGAGATCTTCTCATGAGTTAAGGTGCTGATAAGCTGAGTGAGTTCTTAGGACCTGGCTCTTTGTACTTAACTGAAGAGCTGCACCAGCACTACTAGTAGTTGGGATAGATGCCTACACAGTTAAGTCAGTAACTCATAGAAGCAGGTGGATAATTCAGAAATCCAAGTATTGGAAGTGGTTTGGCACGCTGAGTTGTTGGAATGTATATAACACCAAGGACGACATAGCTGAACTATTTTCTTTACGATTTGCTTCTTGTTTTAAAGAAATAAGGTCTAATCCAAACTCAGTTAATCTGGAGTCTGATGTGATTTGATAAAATTTCTTGGTCAGAAGTTTCACGTTTTTACCAGAAATGGCAGGTATTTATAATTTACTGCACAAGTAGTTTAAGTGTTTTAGCATAATTTAGAGTGAATTAATGGCTTGTTATTTATTGCCTAATGCTCTATAGGAGTGATTTATAAAGCCATGCTCTGCACTGCTTGTTACTTTGTATTCTCTGTGTTAGATGTATCATCAATATCATTAAATGAATTCACAGTGACATTGCTCTGGAACTATGGTTTTTGATACAAGGGTAACGGAACATAAATCAAGAATTATGTTTAATTCATAAGAGGCACCAGTCTCTCATTTAGGTGTAGGCTGGGCTAGAAGGTGTCAAAAATATGCTTTACAATGCCTCTTCTGATTGCATTTCAGACTCTGTCTATATGCCCTTATGTTCTGTGTGAGAATAATAAATAGTAATACAGCGCAGTTTGTCAAGTGAATAACATTTGTGTTTTTATTTATTTGGGTGCAAATGTTATCATTATTTTTACCACAAGCCAAAAAGGAATATATTTACATGAATATACTTAAAATGGTTCTTAAGGGAATCTATAAATTTAAAGATGTCTTGCTTATCCTGTGCAATAAATACTATTGTTGATTATTTAAATTACACTTTAAAAATCTAATATTTTCTAGTATTTTTTAGTTATTTTTACTTCTCTCCCTGCAGAAATATAAATAAACCCTCTCTTCATTTTAGTCTTTCTTTACTTACCTCTTTAAATTCCTTTTGAATTAGTGCATTGAAATCCAGAGCATCGAAAAGCCTATAAGAATATTTATCTAGTATCTGTTCACTTTTTATTAATTTTCTGTAAATATTTCTGTCCCCTTTAGCTTTTGTAAAAAAATTATTCTTACAAATCCTAAATTTAGGATCAGTGCTGACTTGGAAATGTGCTTTTACCTCAATATTATTCCAAGTGTATATGAACTCTTGACAGTATCATTCACATGTAATGTTAATTTTGAAGGAAGAAGATTTAACTCTTCATGCTGATGATGCAGTTTATTAGAAGTGTTAATTATGCAATATCTATGGATGACTCCAGGGCTGTCATTCACTACAAGTTTGTTCATTGCCTAGCTGCAAGAAGTGGGACGTGTCCTTTCTGACATTTCTTGGAGTTATCAAAATAGTCATCACATATTTCAAATGTATGCCTGAAGGGAGTTGCATTCATGGGAGAATACTAATGTTTACACCTAAATCAAAACTAGAAAAAAACATGTTTCGTGCAAATAAAGGAATACTTTTTGTTCACTACTTTAAACCTTTGTTCTTAGTAGAAACAAAGTACTATAAAAAAAATAGCATATCACTGGACAGGGCGAAAAATCAGACTTCAGGCTCCTTCTGTCACGGTTTTCATGCCCTGTCCTGTAGGAACAGAAATTTGGAATAAGCATGGATCGACGTGGAAAAAAGTTGTATCCCCTGTATTCCTCACTGCAGCTTGTTATCGCAGCTGCCTGTCCTTGGGCTGGAGCAGTGGAGGCAGGACATATCCCACAGCCCTTCTGCCCCACTGACACTAGGGCTGTGCTGCCCATGCAGTGGGGACAATTCTCTTCCCTGCAGACCTGTGGCGAATGGCAAACAGAAGCGTAGTGACAGTAGGAAGTCTGGGAAGATGGTTATATTTTTTCCTTCCTAAATGACTTTTCTTTTCAAAATTATCACAAAGTGTGTCCTACATTGTAATTAAAAACATGAAAATTTAAAGAATATATTTTATCTGCTCTAAGTCATGCTTTTATTGTTTCATTTGGTGAAAATTTCAGCATCTGGATTTATTTCTGAGATGCAAAGGAACCACGTTTCAGAGTCCTGACATGCCTCCCAAAATGGGATTTATTTTCTCTTTTCAGGTCCAACTAAAAGGCCAGGGCCACAAAGAATCAAAAGCCAAAATCTTTATTAACAGACAATATTTGACCTTTCATTAAGATTAGAAGAACATTTGTGTTAGAATGAGGGAAAAATCAATTTAAATATATGATAAAATTTTTTACACAAAGCTGAAAGAGATTTTTTTTTTTCATTTTCACTTAAAAATATGCTGGAAGGGAACTTTTTGGCTTAATATTATCTTTTTACCTCAGTTTTGCAATTCAAAATCCTATCCAATTTGTAAACAAGACTTAGACGCTCTTTTAGAACAAAAAGCATCTATATGTGAAAATCAGAAATTCCCATTAGTATTTTATTGGTCCCAAATCTTCAAAGAATGCTTTATCCTGTACGCCTCATTGGCTCCTCCTCCCCCCTGCCATGATGGCTTGTTGGCTACCTGACGTCTAGCAGCCTTTCCTCCCACTGTGGGCTGGGTGATGTTAAGGATGTGATCGGTGAGTTTTGGGAAGATCTGTGAACCCTGAGGGATCCCTTGGTCTCACAGGAGGTTGTGGCCCACAGATTTCCAAGTCTTCCTTACAGCACCCTGTGCATCGCTCCCACCTCTGCTGGCAGCCAGCACACAAACTACAGCAGATTAGTTTAGGACACCTTCTCCTCAGTTTTGCAAAGAAAACAGATATCTTGTTAGTTGTGGCATCCTTAGGCAGAGCATAATGGTGCTCAGTAAAGAGCTATCATGTACCTACTTAATGACATTAATGTGTTCAAGACCACAGAGCTCCTTTAGGATCAGAGGTTAACAGTGCAATAACTAACTGAAAGCTCATTTAATCTTCTAGCAGTTCTGAAATAACATTGACTAGGGTAATTTTTCTTCATTATGTTGTGTGTCCTTTGATTAGGAAGGTTATGTTTTAAAATGGGTAACTGCTGTGCATGGTGTCATAGTACAGATCTATTTCCTGGGTAACTCTCCAGTTTTCAGGCAGTCATTAAGTAATATTAAAAGTTTTCTGTCACCAGCATTAAAAGGTGCCTGTGCCAGTTAAAAACAGGAAGAGAAACATGCAGGGAAATTCAATTTAATTTAGCCTAAGATATACTCATGGAGTGATAAAGCTGTCTGTCCATCCCTCTTTCTCCCTACACTAATTATTTTTGAACTTGTAGGTCCATTCCAATGAAAGTTGGCAGCATCTTAAATGTCTTAAATATATTATCTTGGGTGTTTGAATATAGAGGACGATGCTGAAGGAAACACTGGGAAGGATTATCATATACAAGAGGATCACAGGGAGAAAAATTTGGAGGGACTCATGCTTGACAAGGAGCTCCAGCTGGGCACAGGTTTTAACAAACTCCTCCTCAGCCACAAGGAGTTTGGGTTGAGAGACCAAGAGAAAGATGATACCAATGCAAGTGATGAGCTTTCTGTGGCTTAGAAATCACTGCTCCTTACTTCAGCTGGGGAATGTCTGTGTGCACCCTCCCAGTGCATGGCAGTGCACAGGAAAATGCATTAAGTTAAACCACTACCCAATATACTCATTGTAAAGTCACAAAGCAATGTGGTTCGGCACACCTGGCATGAGGAATGCAGCCGTGGGTTTCTGACTTCAGGAATTCAAGGCTTTAAACAGGATCTTTTTTTTAAAGTGAGTTCCCAGAAATTAAAATGGGATTTTCTTATGTACTTTGATACAAGTTTCAGAAGTGGTAATTCATATAAATACTTTTTAAAAAGCATGAATCACTATTCAAAGTAGACTATTTAAAGTAGACTATTAAGAAATATAGGTGCAGTTCCTTTAAAATATAATTCAACAGGACCAATATTTATGCTCTAGAGGATAAACCTTAGCATTTGAAAAACAAATACTTTCTGAAATGTAATGTATTTTGTTGTGCATAGTGAAGCATATGAAGTAGTCTGGAAAAAAAAGAGCAGTTTCAACCATGCTTCTTAAAACCAACAGATAAAATTCTTTACAATGTTCTTATTGGTAAACTCTTTGAAAGATCAAATATCAGTGTGGAAAATATTGAAGAACAATTTTCCACAACATTACTAACAGCTGCAAAAAAGTAAGGTATTTTCCTACAGCAAGACAAGATGAAAATTTTTGTAGCAAGCATAGATGAAAAGATTTGTGAGTGGAAACTTGGATAAGATTCATGTTCTGGTTGACTAAATGTATCTAAAATATTTATGATTTTTTCTATTTCTCTTAGTTTAGGAATTCTGATAATTTTTCATAAAATTTTATACAGAGTCAATAATAGAGCCAGAACAATGTTTAGGTGCAATATATATTGAGAAATAGAAATAAATACATCACTTGAAATTCTGAAGCTAAAAGGTACATGCGAACATGTGTCCACTGAGTATTATTAATATATAAACCCAGATCATCAGTTTAAATGCAAGGGATTGGCCTCAGGTCAACAAAATAAAACAAGGAGATGGGCAGCAATGTCGTGCAAGGAATCAAAACTTCTTATGAGCTGTTTGATTGAGGGATCCTTAGAAATGGATGCACCTGGAAGAGAAAGGCATAGATCACCAGCTGTATTTTAAAACATTTTATTTGTTGTTTGCAATAGGTTGGTTTTCACAGTCTTCCTACTAGAATAACATAGCAGAGTTAATCTTTGCCAGTGAATGAAGTCTGCCTGTTTCCTTAGCATGTGCCAAACAAGTGGTACTGCATAGTTAGTGCTGCTATTTTTACAGCATTTTTTTTAGATGCTGTTCTCGGTTATGTCTTATTTTCTTCTGAATCGATAGTTATATCTCTGTCATCCGTACGCCTTTACCAGTTAGCAGTTTACTGCTATTACTTCCATCTGCCTGATGGGTCTTACTTCAAGTCTTTTGACTCACAGCCACATCCATCCCATCCACAGGGACAAGGTACTTTCTAGCTTATGGTACATTGTTTTTTCATTGCAGTTTTTCAAGATTTCAGCCATTCTCTGTGCAGACATGGGATTTTTTTTTTTTTTTTTTTCAGAGATCAGCGGATGTTTGGTGACCATTCATAATGGGGAATTGCCATTTAAAATGGGAAATAATCATGGTACCCTTATGTGACTTTCCATCAGATCTGGTATCTGTTATGCATCCATCTGTAACGGTGATGCTCAGACATTTGGTCAGTTTTACATAGACTGCAAGGGATGATTTATCTCAGGGATGGGATGTCACTGCTTCCCATTGCCAAGGGACTCTGCCTGGAGCCAATACTTTGGATATTTTTGCCAAAGGGAGTGCTCAGAAGGACCAAGGTTTTAGAAAACCTGTCTGATTTACCCTGACACACTCCTGAATTTATCCTGAGCAGCTTATGGGAAGTGTCTCTTCCCTAACGGTACAGGGGCTTGTACTAAATGCAGTTCCTTAGTTGAAGAGGAAAGATTCACAAGAACAAACCCACATTTTTTTTTTGTTGTTTATTTGATGCAGTCCTTAAAAAAAAATCTTAAAAACTGTGACACTCTGAAAACTCCATTAAAATATCAGTTTTGAGAAGAGGTCCTCTCTTATCATTAAGTGTTAGCTCAAGTTTGCTGTTTTATTAATCAACCATAAACTTTTTAGTTATACAAACCACAGATTAATTTCCCTAATTTCCAGCACTATTCTGTTGTGTAAAGCACCAGATGCGCAAGCCTCCGATGAATGCCTTCATCTGGAATACTTGGTATTTGTGATTCCAGACATGGGAATTTGAGCTTCCAAGCAATATTTCATGTAACAGAGCAATAATTATTTGTGTGTATTTGAAAAGTTCACCTTTCTGGCAACATTACTGAACTCAACTCCCAATGTATTCCTTTTGATTGGAAATTGTCATTAGTAAATAAATGAAGAGTCTAAATCTGGTTGCATTTCACCCAGTATTGCCATTTTTTGTTCATTGGGACAGTGGGAATCCAGTGTTGGGACTGTGCTAAAGAGTCTCAGAACATCAGCAGGATATTTTCCTACAAAGATTCATTCTAGTGTTGCGCTCATTCTGCCAAAGATTTCTGAAAACAAGTCTATGCTCAGAGGAAAAATGAGTCAGTAACAAAGAACTGAGACCAACCATCTATCCTGGAAGTACTTACATTATTGCTTAGATTGTCTGTTACTTTGGTTTCTTTCAAGGCTATGGTTATAAATCTCTTCATTAATACTTTACTTTAAGAGAAGGGTTTTTAGAGTTTGATGTCTTTTTTAATAATAGGCTTAAAGAATTATTATCAACACAGTATCAAAAGGAGATATTATGGCAATGTAGCTTAGTGGGTAATTTATTTCTGAGCGAGATAAATCATGGATTGTTTCCTAGTGAGAAACATGGGTTCAAACTCATTATTGTTGGAACAGTATATTATATAGGAGGCTGCTGTCCAAATGAGTTGTAAATTGAGAGTATTTATGCCTGTGTCAAGTGACTGATCAATTCAAGCTAAAGTTCACACAGCAGTTTTTGTTTAACATAATCTTGATAACCCTAGCAGAATTTTATTATGCAAAAACATTCACAGATACCAGAACTGTGAGCCTGGACATGCTGTTGGGCAATGTGGCAAAAGGCATAGCAGGGCTGTATGTGTTTGATTGGTGTAGCTGACCCTGTTTTGAGCAGGAGGTTGGTCTGGAGACCTCCTGAAGTCCCTTTCAACCTGGATTTTCTTGTGATCCTATGATCCTCTCTGGGGTGTGAAGGTAAGTCTGCGTGGGCAGGCCATGGTCTCCTGGGTGGAGGAAGAAAAAATTCTGCCCATGGCTCAGAAGCAGCTGAATTCACCCATTTTGGAGCTGGCACCAGGGGGGGAAGCTGTGTCCTGACCCAGTGGAGGCCAGCACCAAGGAATGCTGGGCCATTGCTAAAACCCTGCAAGGGGAGCACAAGGGCTTTGCTCATCCCTAACAGCTGCTGAAAGTTGCTAGTTTGGAAAGCAGGGCTGGAGGACAGGACCTATTGTGGAAGGACACAGAGAACAGATTGTTCTCTTTTAAATCTGTTTTTATTTGATCTCTCTGACTAAAGTGGGAGAGGTTGGATACAATTTAGATAATTTGGGTCTCTGAGTGTCTCTTAATCCAAACCTTAAGACATTACTCAAGTGAGTATCTCTGAAACAAACATCTTTGTTGAAGAAACGCCTAACTATGCCATGAGCAACAGGATCCATGAAGCCCATTTTCCTACGTCTTTGGGCAGTAAGTCCCCACAGCACCCACACCACAGTAATCCCAGGTGCCCTCGCACCACATCTCAGCCTCGCCTGCAATACCTCCAGGGTCCCCGAATAGCCTCCCACCCTTCCCCAGTACATCCAGCTCCTGCTATTGATGCCAGGCCACCTCACCACAGTCTCTCCAGTTTATGCCATGCTCCTGATGCCGTTCCACCTGCTTCTTTTGGCTGGAGTTCTGTGATACTTAACAAATTTGTCATTTTTTCCTTGGCTGATGGAATTAATTATTCTTCTAAGGGAATATTTCACTTGCCTATTTCTGTTTGTAACCTGGTATGGTCTTAAGGGATATATGTTTTCTTCCAACACATAAAACTGGCTGAAATTAAAAGCCATGTAGGAGAAATAACTGTCCTTTGTATGATTGGTGAGCCTGCATTTTTTTTCAAGAGGATCATCATATTCCCAGCATGCAGGAGGCAAGTGAGAATGGGGAGAGAATAACAGTTCTTCAATAACAACTGTAGCAGGTTCTTCCTTAGTCTGATTTTTATCAGTCTGTGATAGGTTTGTTTACTTCATTTGTTTTTCAGTCCTCTGAAAACATTTAGGACAGTGGAAAGAGTGCAAAGAAACATTAGATAAGGAGTGCAATATTTCAGTGTTCAGTGAAGCCTTAAGCAGAAACCTGCCCCATGTTCTCTGGGGTGCAGCCTGTGGACATTTTGATTTTTGCTGGAACATTTTCTAGCTTTAGACTGAAGAGACAGGTTTTATCTCTGTAATTAATATTGAAATGAGTATTTGTCAAGAAATAGGGTTAATTTAGCTATTTGAGGATTTCTCTGTGTGGGTTGTAAAGCAAATACAGGGCATGAGGTTGCAGATTCTCATATGGTCCACCTCATCCACAGCTGCTGGCAACATCCTTTGGGAACAGTGGGCAGCTAAAGCAGGTTAGCAGGCTGCTCAAATCTTAACTGGGAATTGGATAGCGATACAGATGGCATGAGAGCAGTGAACTGAAAAGGTGGCCTTAAAATCATCATTTTCCATTATTTACGATCTTGTAAAACTAATGTTTTCATCATAGGATGTCATATTCTGTTTCAGATTTTACTCTTTTAGATTTTGTGGTTTTAAGTTTTCACTGTACTAAAAAAGAGCTGAATTTTATGTAAAAATTTATCACGTCAGAAAACCCCAGAGCATCAACTACCTGGAAACTCTTGACTTTTTGGAATCATGCAGACCCCTTGGCACTTCTGGAGGATATTCTGAAATGCACAGCCATAAACTCAAGGATAGGGAGAATAGTATCACAGTATGTATGCAAAGTGTTGGACATAATGAACTGGTTAATTCTATGCTATGAAAAGCAGTTCTCAAAATAAGTGTTGATTAATCTGATTAGATGCAAACCTTGCTTTCCTTTCTTTGCTTTTACCTGACATGCAAAACCTTAGAATCATGGGACTGCAGGATAATGCAGACTGGAAGGGACCTCAGGAGGTCTCTAGTCCAACATCCTGCTCAAAGCAGGGTCAGACCACGTTGGGTCTTAACATATAGCAGCGATGGAAAGGAACTGCACAACCTCCCTTGGCTGGCTGCTGTCAGGTCCCCCCAGAGTTATCTCTTCTCCAGCCTGAATGAGCCCTGGTCCCTCAGCCTCTCCTCGCAGGGACCAGCCCCGACCATCTTGGTGCTCCCTGCTGAACTCACCCCAGTTGCTCAGCACTGTCAAACTTGATTAGCATGCATTGCTAAGAAAAGGATCATACTCATTGTAGAAGCATGTAGGAAATAACTGTCCTGCAAGTCCATTTACTTAATACCTGTATGTTCTTTTAGAGGTGTCAAGTAATTTGAAAATCCATAGTAAACTGTAACATTTCTTCCTGTGATACAGGCAAAGGCAAAGACTTCCTTGTTCTTGAAGGATAATTTAGATGATTGAATGGTATCTTGACTGAATATAGGCTTTAGAAGACTACACAAGCAAAATTTGGGAAAAACAGTACTTTTTTTATACAAAAAAGATGTAATAAATTCATTAGCTTAGGGCTAAATATAGATTTTAAATACTTAAAAATATGCAATGCATTAAAAACCTAAAATCAATACAATCGATGTTTCACTAGATAATAAACTACAATAGACTGCAAAACCTAAGACAAGGGCAGCACCCTCTCCCAAACACTGAAAAAGGTGCAAAACAGAGACCTAGTTGTTGGCACTGTGTCAGTACAGAGACAAGGGATGCTTGTTCTATTATTTATATGAACTGACTGCTTGGTAGATGCCACTGCAATAACCCTTTATTTAAATTGTAGAAGAAATAGAATTTGCTTTCCTTTATAATCACACAATGCAAAATATTAATGAAAATGTTGGATTTCCCCTAGCTGAGAAGAAAGTATTGCCCTAATCTGCTTTCAGTCACCAAGAAGCTCTAATCATTCTAGTCGCATAAAACTAGATAGAATTAAAAAAAAACCATCTTTTTTGTTCTCTGATACAAGGGAAAGGAGGATGAAAATGTTTATATACAGTTTAAAATGGTAATTCTTACTTTTTTCCTTTTTCATAATGTGTATTTACTGTTCTATTGTATCCCTCTTTTGTACTTACACCTTGTAACCAAATAAAAGTTTGGTGGTTTTTAAGACTACAAAAGAAAGTTCTTATAAACTGTAAAGTTTAGGGGCCGGAGCTGCCTGTGCACCCTTCTGCTTCCAGTGCTGTAACCTTAGATCCATTCTCTGTAATACAGGCTACAATTATATGTTCATCTGATTTATCTTTCTAATTGAGGGCATTTGTGTTATTCAGATCTTGGTTAAATAAAGCACTTACATGGGTGCTTAAATCAATCCCTAATTAGACTAGCACTTCCTAAGGGTACCCAGCCTAGCATAGATTTCTATGTTAAACCATAAAGCCTAAAATCCATTTCATCTTGGGCTGACATTACCATTTAATATTCCTCCTCTTATATTCACCCCAGATCATCATATTGTCTCTCAAGCATATATTTTTTTTAAATGCCAAAGAGCAACAACAAAATCTGTCTTATGTCTTATAAGTATCTCGTAATTGTGCACTGGACCATCTATACAGTTGAAAATGTACACATCAGGCCAATACACAGGAGTGTACATGGACCACTGCACACTTTAAGAGTGCGTTGTTTGAAGTGTGGTTGAAGTTGTAGGTTTAAAAACGGATGTTTTGCATAGGGTGCACTGAATGAGATAAAAATTCTGCACTGAATGAGATAAAAGTTCTGCAAAACCAGATGGATGCAGGTTGGGTCTAGCAACATTGAAAGAGCTACAGTTAGCTTTTTAGAGTGCATAGATAGTGTGTAGGAGGGAGAAATAGTCCATATCTGCACATAGTGTGTTTTACCCCAACCCAGTGACAGTTTCTGCCAGCCCTATCAATATTTTGATACATGCTTCATTGATGGCATTGTGGTCTCAGGTAAAACTAGTCGATACGGGTACACATACGCTTGCTTCCAGAGGCAGAAATGCACACATGTGGCTTTAAATGTTGGTTTAATACCAAAGACATTTGCAAAAGGAAGCTTTGATTTCTTTCCTTGGGGTTTATTGGCTTTTGCTGAGAAGGCTTTTGATATTTGCTCTGCATTTTCTGTCTCTAAGACTTCATTATTATTTTAAAAAAAATTTTTAACACAATTTTAATTTTAATAAGGCTATTCAGCATGCCCTTAGGTTGACTCTTGAGTCCCTTTCCCCACATGGGCAGTCCCCAGAGATAAATTCAGAGACAAGAGAACAAGTGAGGTGTCTCTTGTTCCTCTTGCATTTACTCTATATGAAGGCAAAGGAGTCTTAACTCACCCATGAAGTAACTCAGGAGCATAATTTATGAATGTGAACCACAAACTTCAGGCTGGGACAGCTGACCCAAATTAAGTGATTGCTCTTTGCCCTCTAACACATACCCTAGCTTTTGCTGGCCATTTTAATCCTTTCCCTCTGAAGTCTTTTCACCTCTGATCGAGGCTTTTAGAGTAAGCATGCTAATTCCAGTCTCCTGAACAAACATTACATAAATAATTACACCTTACTTGCCAAATTTCCCTGGCAGTTTCAGCTGAATATGGTCAAGACAGATGACTGAAACTGAAAAAACAACTTAGAGACATTTAACCAGTAGATAAAAGCCTTCCACCCAAGCACCTTCTGGACCAACAGCCACAAGTGCTCTGTGCATTTTCCCTGCTGGCCCTGATGCCAATGCCATCTCCCAGTCAGGTTTAATAAGTTGGTCTTGGCTGCTCTTGGAAGAAATTGTCACTGGAGGTTTCAGCCATGGTAGGAGACACAGGCTAAAATGCATGCCAGCCTGGCCTCACCTCCTGCCGCGCACAGTAAATGGTCATTAAACAGCCTTTGCAGATTAATGTGTTTCACACTCCCATCAAGAAGGACTGGACACACCTGCTCTGTGCACTTAATCTCCAGAAGGCTTATTCCTCATCTTGCTTTTGAATTTATTTTATTTGGAGACCTCTTAACTAGGCAGTATTTGGGGGGTGGAGGTGTATTTTTTTTAAAAAAAGACAGCAACTAAACCAGGACAAGCAAAGATGGTCATGCATTAAAACCCACATTGTTTATTTGCCTAAAGAGGGCAAATATCTACCCTGGCCTCCAGACAGTGCTGCTGTGCATCCTTTCCACATTGTGGTGCAGGCAGCACAGGCAGCACAGGCTGTGTCCGTGCATAGCTCAGTCCCACGTACCCTCCTGCCCTGCTGTGCCCTCCCAAGTGGACCACTTGCTTTAATATGCAGCTTGTTAATGAAAGCGTGTTAGCAATTTATGCAAATCCAATGTGAAATACAAAATACCTCAATATAAAACCATGACAGCAATTATTGGGTATGCATTGCTTTGTTTTCCATTCCAGTCCAGACTCATCAGATGCCCAGCACTGACCATCTCCCCTGCAGCGGCAGGGAGGGAGCACAGTCCATGCTGTCTGTGGGTCAGACCTGGTTTGGGTCGCAGCACTATGGGGTTTGGGAGGATCAATCTCAGCTTATTATAGTCAGTCACTGATTTCCCTGGAGCTGGCATTGTGGATGTCACCCTAAATTTCCTCCAGTGGAAGCAGTCACAAACCATTGCATACAGATATGCAATGCAGCTGCTAGCAGCGGGCACAGGGTTAAACTCTGCTAGTACGGGTAAAAAATATCCTCGTTTTCCTTGGTCCTGTTGAAAAACTTTTTGGGGATGTCATGAGATGGGGTGTTTTACTGTAGGAAACCTTTTCTTTCTTTTCCCAGATCCCTCCCAAATGAACTTGTCCCAGTGCCTTCCCTCGCCAGGGAAAGGCGCAGATGCCAGGCACCCCTGTAAGGGCAGAGTGAGGGTCAGGTGTGTGAACCCCAGAGCACAACCAGATGTTGACAGCTTCAGGGGAAGACCTGGGACAGGTCCTCTACTCCTGGGAGCGCAGCTCAGTGTGCTGCATCTAATCAACAGGAGGCTGGAAGGACGTCTCTCTGTCTACAGGTTCATGAATGTATGCAAGCATCTCTGGATTTCTTTCTCCCAAATCACCTAGAACAATCTGTGTCATCACACAGGGGGCAAATTGATATTACCTAGGCTATGTTCAGAGGACCTGGCAACACTGCACTCGAATAAAGCGTTTTTAAGCTTGTTAGTACTTGAGCAGGGCTGCAGTTCAAGTCCTCTTTCACAGGTGACATGGATTATATATAGTTCAAGTAGAGAATCAGCAAGTCATATTTCTTTTTTTTGCTTTTCAGTGACAGACAATCTAAAAGGCTTTATTGGCACCTGATTGCAACTTGGATAGTTGTGGTTTAGGAAGCAAAACTCTTTAAAGAATTGCTGTAATTGAAACGTGGGGTTAGTAATGCCTTGAGCTGAGAGTGAAACTTGACACTTCATATAGTCTTGTGTTCAGACCTCTTTCTTCCTCAGTCAGCAGTTTATCTCCTCTTGCTACTTTTAAAAACACATTTTCCTCTCTCTTGCATAGCCCCAAGCAGACAAATACATCTAGGCTAACCAAAGTGCGAAGTTAATATAAAGAGGAACCTTATTACCTCTAAGTTGTTTTTCCTTCTAAGCTCTCACTTACCATGTCAGGATGTTCCTGTTCCCTCCCATTTTTCTTTCATTTCTCACCCCTTTGGAAAGATTCATTCCTAGTGAGGAATTACCTCTGGGGACACACAGAGCATGCATCTTGCCTTTTGGCTGACTGACAGGTTAGATTTGATTAGTCACTTGTCCTTTAGCTGAAAATAAATAGCATACAATGACAGAGTGGGACTATAGACTGGTGTGGAGTAACACCGATGAATAGTTAATAAGTACCCCCCACCTAAGCAATATTTAACTACATTAAAGACTGTACAGAAACTTTTGGAAAACAGCACAGATATCAGCTAATTAATATACAGGTCAAGAAAACAAAACCCCATAATTAACAGCTGAATAATTCTATTTCTCTAGTAGAGTCTTTTTCAGGCATTGCCAATATTATTTTTATTATAATTACTATAAATATTATGTAGTTTTTGTACTTGAGAGTCTACATATGGATGGATATGTTTTTAGATATGTTACATATTTTTAAAAGAGAAAAATCCAAATTCACAATCCTGTTCCATTAATCTCACCTGTCAGGTAGGAACAGCACCAACAAAGAAAGTTCAATACCAAAACGGTACGTTTTGCACTTCTTTCTAAAAGTACCTTAGCTCATGCATAATTGCACTGCATTATTGTCATTTGCTCCATGAATAAAGCATAAATACAGAGAAAAACAAGCAGATACTGGTAAAGTGACAGTAGCAATACCCTTCATAATTCTCTGAAGCTGCACCGGCCAGTGCAGAACTCATGCATATGCCCATTGCAAAACTAATGCTAATGTGAGCATATGCTGTAGGAAGCGGTGCCCTTACTGCACGGCACTGTTGTCCCCAGGGTGCAGATCGCTCCTGCTATGGAGCAGCAATAATTGGCTCCTATTCTGCATTATCAAGCAAGGGATGACAGACACAGAAAGATGCAGATTATTCAGCTGGCTTCTGGCTCTCTCCCCAAATCTCCTTTTTCTCACACGCATGCAGAGATCCTGTAAACAGTACACAGTTTGGTATTATTGGTATTATTTGGTCTTTGTTTGCATTCAGACATATACTTGAGCTCCCCTCTGCATGTGGTCCGTGTTTCGAGAGTTTGCTCCTATCTGCCTCATAAAGGAATTTTGTGGTTGCCATCGTTGTTGCCTACATCCTGAATTGTATCCTGGGCTGTTGCACAAACAGCACCTCTGAAGTCACAGTCTACTGCTAATATAAGATTTCTTTCTCACTGTCTCCAAAGAGCTCTCTCTTCCACCCTGCCAGCCTGGGGAGGGATATAAATATTGTACAAAATACCTTCTGTGCCTTAGGTGTGGTGTTTTCTTGTATGTGCCCAGGAGCACAGTGAGCCAGGTTTTTGCTCAAAACATGGAATTCCCACAATGAAACATGTTCTAAAAACATGTCTGTTGGTGCTGCATTGGACCCAAAGCTGGCTGTGGGATGCCCTGCCATTTCATCTGCTAGGGGAAGTCACCACATCTGGACCTTTTAAAGAAACTTGGGCATGTGTTTGATTTTGGAGATTGTTTGGTCCCATTCTGACTTGTGTGTCCACATACGCCTGTAAGGAAATTTGCAGAAACCTGTATAGTGATAATGGTTTCTTGCATATTCATCACAACAGAGCTTTAAGAAATATTTTAGTTCATACTTTTAAATGAGACTTAAAGTCTCAGCCAGCTCTCTTGCCTTTATGCACTGGGGCGATGTATTTGTTTTTATGTTACTCTGTACTCAGTATGGTCACTGGTCATGAGAGCAGATGAAGAAATGCTAATGAAGAACTGTGGCATGATGTTTTGCTGTATTTTACAGAAGTGTTGGAAATCCTAAAATAGTTTCCATGATGCACATGGTAGGGACTACAAGCAAAACCCCACACTGGCAATGTGATCATGGGACTGTGGCCAAAATACTATCACTACCAGGTGAGGCAAGGCTCTGGCTTTATGTATACCTCTGAAAGTCCAAGCAGATGGAAAAAGCAACACAGCTCGTCTTCTGCAAGCAGAGGAAAGAAGTGCCCTAAAAGCCCTAGGAGCATCAGGTGGCCATAGTTTTGCAATTCTGGACACACACATTGGTATAAATAGAGCTTTTCTAAATGAGCAGGAAGCAAATTAGATCCCAGAGAAGTCTTCATTTACTCCTGTTTGTACTCTGACAATTTGCAGATGCGTTTTACCTTGAGGATCTGCCATACATGAAAAATTTAATATTAGATACGTTACTTTTGTTGTTCTTCCTTGTCAGTGTAACTGGCCTAGTAGCCAAGAAAAAAATTATATATTTTGACTTTCCTTTCAGGCCATTCCTTTATGATCTTTCCTGACGTTTTCATAAGCAAATGAGGCATCACCCATTAGAGAGGGCACGCACACAGCTGATTGAAAAAATGCACTCATAAAGTAGCTTTCAATGTCTTACTGTTGAACTGAGAGGCTATTTCAAGGAGGTCATATGGATCTATCTTGAGCCCATTTATGTTAATTATTTTCATTACTGACTTGGAGAAAGGGTAAAAAACACTTATAAAGAGCGTGTATTAATTTAGACAGATATTGGAAGAACTTTGGTTGCAAGAAATCAGACTTCAAAAGCAACACTGGCAAATACTGAAAGGTTTTGAAATCTCAGATAAAACTGAAGTTGTGAAGTACTACACTTAGAAAAGAGGGAAGAAAACAACAATTGGAAATAAAGAATAACTAGCACTGTTAGCATGACAGCTCTGTAAGAGAAAAACAAATCAAATTGCATTGTATTTCTAGCTGATTATGAGAAAACAAAATGACAAGTCTTTCTCCATAGTTCATTAGCTGGTTGGTTAGCTGTGCGTCATTAATGGGAAATAATTATTCTTTAGACAAAACTGGTGAGACCTCAAGTATAGAAACTCTATGTGCAGCTATATGCATATCACTTCCTCAAAGATGGAGACAGACTGAGACCAGATGGGACCAAGAAAACAGTACGTTGTTCAGAAAGTGAATGGTTTGAGGACAGGTAGTGTTAAGGTACTGAGATTCTTACTTTGAGGAAAAAAAAACGAGAAAGAATTATGATGATTTAAAAAAAAAAAAAAAAAAGAGAAGGTAATCCACTTCAGCTTGTCAGACAATGAGGGAAATAAAAAGAAAGAAAACTTAATTGGCAGCAAACCCCAATGCAGTGTACCAAGAAAGGTTGTAGGGTCTCCTTTTTTTGGAGATGTTTGACAGAGGCCTGGGGCGGAGAGCTTACTTGTCTTTCCCTTTGTTTCCAGAGAGGATTTCTGGACACCCATTCAAGCTCTACATTTGTATCAGTAGCATGTAACAGTACTGTCATTGCTATTGCCTATCAGATCGTGTGACTATTAATTTCACAGGACAGCAGCTCTGCAACCATTTCTTCTGTTCTGCACTGAGACAGGTACACTTTCTCAGGCAGAGTGATGTGCTTAGCTTTGTGATATGCTTACTTTTACTCATGTCCTTCACTGATTCCCTGTGCCAGTGCTTTTTATTACCAGCCGAGCCATTTTGGTTTAGGAACTTTTCTTTTGCTATGCACAGGAACAATCCCTACAAATTATTCTACGAATTTAAAAGAGTGCAGAAAGAACAACACAGGAAGAAAGGAGAATGGGACTTCTGATTTGATTAGTCATGCATATAGATGTACATATGCATATATAAATAAGTATACTACATTATTTATTGTTGTCTTTTTTATGTTTACAGGGCTACAGCTACTCACAGGGGCCAAGTTATATTCAAGGATGCCTTAGCACAACAGCTGTGTGAACAGGGAGGTAAGACCCACCATCATATTAAAAATATCTGGCAAATGTGGTTTTCCATTGTACTGGCATGTCAATGTTACTCATCATGAAAGCTATTTTATAGAAAACTTAGTACCAGGATCTTATTTATATTCTTAAAACTGATACTTTCTTTGGCTTCATACTTCCCATTAGTTGTCTGGGAAACCCCTCTGTCCTCTCTGCTAAAGGTTGAGGAATATACAAAAGTTAAAAAGTAAATCCTATTGTGTTATACACTTACCTGAAATCAGCCTGTAACAACCAACGTTTGCCTTTTGTCAAAACCACAAGCTGAGTTTTAACTCTCACTGTATTAACTAGAAGCAAAAAAAGGAATATGCCTGCAGCAAAAGCTTTGTTTACCATCCAGCTCACACATATCTTTGTGATGAACCTGCCTTCCTGTGTTGTGAAAGTAGGCCATCAAATTTTTGCCTGTCACCTACAACATTTGATCATTTTTATAGCTAAACAAAATGTTTGACTTACACAAACTTTAAAAATCTAATTGTTTCCACAGCTTATCATATATATCCTTTTGATGAATAACCTAAAAATAAATGTCGTATTGTCAGCTGTTGTCTACAAACAGTACACTGCTTTGAACCTGCTTCATTAAAACAGTGGGAAGTAGAGAAGGTATCCATCATTTCTGGTACAGGAGAGAAAAGAATTTCTGTGCTGATCCAGCTTTCTCTGCAGAATTCCAGTGACATTTCCATGTGAAAGGGTACAGTGAAACATGGGCCAACCAGTCTAAAATAAATATTTCAAGATTAAAAATGTGTTGTCATATTAACAAACAAGAGAAAATCCCCCAACATACATCTTTTGGGGACATTAGAGCTATAGGGTTTTTTTCCTATGAGTTTGGGAATATCTGTGCAATGGCTTTTGCAACAAGCAGCTGTTGAACCTTATGTCAGGAGCATATACTGTTATTCATATAAGGTATGAATAGTACCTCTGTGATAATGAGGGAAAAATATTTCATTTTTCAATTTCAGTATTTGAGTTTTCAGTATTTTAAAATGTCAATGGGAAGTAGGAAGGGGGATGCAGAGAGTTGACTGAAGATGTTACCTAGCAAGCTAGGAACTTAGTTGTATTTTTAATTAATTAGAAAAATCAGAAGGGAGTGTTATAATGATCTGGATGGAAGGTGACAGGGCCAGGTGTGTATCAGTATTTTTGCTGTATGGAAGGTAAAAACATTTGGAGAAATTACCAAAATGCATTTGGTATTCAGAACAGGAGATAAATTGTACCCCCATAATGTGGGTGTGGAACAGTAGTGTTTTGGTGACTAGTATAGGGGGTTTGGGAACAGAAGTGCTGTCAGGAACACCATTTGGGATGTTCTAAGGAGGATAGTGGGGATATCTCACACAGGCTACTCATTGGATGGACACAAGTCAAGAACGGAAAAATCAATATGGAGAGTCATCAGCATAAAATGCTAAAAAGCCTCACAAGCAGATGAAACTCTGCAAAGTACGGCTGTGTAGTGAGCGCACTGTGGCCAAAGGCAGTCTGTAGTGGCCAGAACAGACAAGGAAAGGAGAAGGAAGTAAAAGATGTATTGATGACAGAGTGACAGAGAGCCAGACAGCTTGCAGTGACCAGCCCGAGGAAAGCTACATGCAAGCAAGCTGAAAAGAAATATATGACTATCAGTGTCAGACCTGGCAGCATGGTCAAGGAGAATATGGGCAAAGCAACAAGATTTCTCCCTGCTAGAAGAACATACCCTGAAAAGCAGAGACTAGTGAGTAGAAATCCATCCATACAGGCTTTGACAGTCCTTTCTTCAGACATGCTCTACTGGGATTTCTTAGTAGGATATTTGACAGCAGGAATTGTAATTCTTTCACCCTTCTCTGCTTTACATTTCTCCAATTTTGGAGCATAAGCTAACTTCAAATCACCATTTTAGCAATACTTATGTTGGTTATACCAAAAAGTTGTTATGGTACTGCGTGCTATCCCTGAGTTCACAGGGACTCTGAGAAAATGGGATTTGTATATCAGTTGTGTGTAGAGAATAAAAGATGCTGAGATGTGCCATCCCCGGGCCTTCGCTGGCTGCTCAGCCATAACAGTCCCTTTGCCTTCTCCTCCCACCCAGCCACTGATAGCCACGTCCAGCACTGCTTCCCTGAAAGGTCCTCCAGCTTCCCCACCATGTTGCAGTCTCCTGTATCCTCATGACTTTTGTGTTACCTGTGATTTTCCCATCAATTCTCTTTGCTTTATATAGCCACTTCAGAGACTTTGTGGATTTGTGTCCTCCAAAATATTTAATATCATTGTGGTAACTCTGCAAACATCAGGTTTGACTTAGTCAGGGATCAAGAGGTACTGGTTTATGAGCAGTTACAGTGTATGACATCCATGAAATTAGTCATCATATTTCCCTATAATATTGATGTGCAAGCTTCTCAGAGGTTCTCTTGGTCCTTCTCTGTCCTTTACTGTGTTCAGTTTTGGGCCCCTCACTACAAAAAAGACATTGAGCTGCTGGAGCATGTCCAGAGAAGGGCAACGAAGCTGGGGAAGGGTCTGGAGAACAAGTCTGATGATGAGCAGCTGAGGGAACTGGGCTTGTTTAGTCTGGAGAAAAGGCTGAGGGGAGACCTTATCGCTCTCTACAACTACCTGAAAGGAGGTTGTAGTAAGGTGGGTGTTGGTCTCTTCTCCCAAGTAACTTGTGATAGGATGAGAGGAAATGGCCTCAAGGTGTGCCAGGGGAGGTTTAGATTGGGTAGTAGGAAAAATTTCTTCACCAAAAGGGTTGTTAGGCACTGGAACAGGCTGCCCAGGGAATTGCTTGAGTCACCATCCCTGGAGGTATTTAAAAGACATTTGGATGTGGCGCTTAGGGACATGGTTTAGTGGTGGACTTGGCAGTGTTAGGTTAACGGTTGGACTCGATGATCTTAAGGGTTTTTTCCCACCTAAATGATTCTATGATTCTATGATTCTCCCAGATTTTTATACTCACCAAGGTCCCTTTCCCCTTAGTTTCCTAGCTTGGCCACAGTTTTCCTGACCCAGATAGTCAACCACTCCATTGCCCATTGCCCTTCCTCCTGTCCATTCCAGCATCAGGCTCTCCTCTGCCCTTTTGTTCTTATTTCTTCAGCAGACAATGTGCATTGCATTAGTCCCTCTAACCAGTGCTTACTATTATAGCTCTTATACTATTAGGATTAATTTTCCTATTCAAATAAAAGATGCTTTCTTGGAAGCAAACCTTGCTTTTATTCCATTAAGACAATCACAGTTTCATCAATACTATTAATGTAAACAAAGGATTCTTTCAGAAAGAACTGGTGAATATATTTAGGTGTAAATATCATATTAAGATATATGCAGAACAGCAAGGTAGATTGACATACATGAGGTTTTATGGTCTGTATCTGGCCCTAAATATTACTATACTGAAATGCTGTGGTGAATGATGTGACATATTAAGTAAAGAAAATAAAACCACAGGGAACTTCATAGATTTATTACAGGATATCTTTTTAATAAGTATATTCACTGGTGATGATATCAGACTTCATAATAACTGGTACAAAGGATATACACGAAGCAAGGAATCTCAGAAATCATGTTCACTGTGGCTGTCCACCCTCAGATGTATATTAGTAAATCCTAATAGAGTTAATGATATTTGTGCAGTGAAAGGAAAGTGTAGTTCTTATTTTGAAGAGAATTAGAGGATGATAAAGGGCAGCGTTAAGGGATGGCAATGCCAAACAAGCAGCCCTATGTATAATGTAAATGGAATAAGGAATGATGCCATAGGGAAAGACACCAAGGGAAGTAAAATAATTGCTTGAAAAGCTGTGTGTTCAGCATATAATAAATATTTTAGGAAGCTAGAGAGATCTGTGAGAACTGAGGTAAACTTTAAAGTTTATAAGAATTTTATTGGATATTGAGGAAAGGAGACAAGGATTATCATCCGACATAAATAGGCAAGAAAACAGAAACTCTATAAACTAAGATGGAAAAAATAGATGTCTTATAGGTACTTTTAAGGACAAATAAAGATGTTAATGACTGATGGTATTCTTGCCATTAATAATATCTTTAATTAACAGTATCTTTAACTTGCTGATTTAATAGCAAAATAAATGGAAAATAAGGTAAACTTCTTGTTGTGTGGATTGATTCATATTTATTCCTGGCTTGAGTAGAACAAAAATCATACATTAATAAACAGTAGCATAACTGAAATGGAGCTGGCAGACCCGGCTGCATTGCACTGTAGAACTCAAAAGATTTTAGCTCTGTATGAAAACAGCGATGCTGCTGGGAGGAACAGCTTGCGGTGCAGGGATGGATGCAGCTGGCGCTGTCACACAACCCAGCCTGCCTTTACTGCATCAAGTAGTTTTAAAGGGTTAAGGAGACCACGTTCCTGGTACACTATGTAACTTTGGACCAGTGCTACAGTTCTTTGGAATAAGGACCATACTGGGAGATTTGTGAGCAGTTAATCTAGTTCTGACTGACCAGAGAAGAATCTCTGAACAGTAAAACCTGAGAGATGGAAAAGATGAAGCATGTTTTTCCCTCATAGTGCAAAATCATTCCCTTCAGCGCAGTTCCCAGTATTTTATATAATCTCATACTCAATGCCACAAATTATAGGATTTGGATTCCTGTCTTAAGAAACCACTCTAGGGTCTGACAGATGTCTCCATATGAAAATTCCTGAGAATTGGCCCAGACTCTCTTTTATTTGATAGCTTCTGCCTGAATGTTTGTGGAAGACCTTTTATGCGTATTTTATACCTTGTAAATATGGATTTAAGAACACTCTGAAAAAAAGCGCAAAACAGATTGCAGGCTCTCAGGCTTGAGCAGAGCGGCATTTTACAGAACAGAAGATGGGAGTTCAGAGCTGACGTATTGTTCCCTGGCTTATGTGTCAGTGAGAATAATGCAGCCCTCGGGCAACGCACTGAGTCTCTCTAGGGGGATGTTCAGCCTCTATCATTCAATAGCAATTTTGTTTACTAGTAGAGAGAAAGTATTGGCAGGAGTCTAAATAAAAGCATTAATTTTCTTTTTCATCTTCATCTGGCTGCTAATGACAAAGAGATTAGACTTTTTCATAAACTGCAAAACAGAATATACCTCTCTCCACATCTCGTTTGTGATGAATTGATGAGCAACAGCTAATGGATGCTGGCTGTTGAACTCTGAGCACGGTGTTTGTCTGGGAACATTTGAGCATTTGTGTTTCTGTAATTCAGTTTTCCTTTATATTTAAAAAAAATTTCAGGGTTCTGAGAAAAAATAAAAAATAGTCTATTTATTTTCCAGTGCATTTTAAGAATATTTTCTTATGCTGTATTCCCTACCCATCCCTGTACACAGGCTTGACCCCACAGATCTATGGAATATGGGTGTCAATAGTACAAACTGATGTTGCTGGAACATGTGTTTAATTTGCATTATGCTAGCTCTTTTTATCTGAATGGAGACTAGTTTTGCTTAACAGTTAACCATTACCATGTTTAACGATTTTAGTTCTGATTTTTCCACTGACATCAGGACCATCACCAAATCTTGTTTCCCTCCTCATATTCCAGCTCCTCTATCTAAAGATTACATTCCCTTCCCACTTCTCTTGCATTTCTCTCCCTTCCAGTTTAACCAAAATGGCATATTTTTCTATTGGTTTAACCTTTCAGTAGCCTTACTTCATCCACAGAAAATTTTAACCTTTTACTCCAGAAGATGCCTTCATTCTCCTTCATCCCATTGACACAGAGCCCCACAATGACCCCATTGACTTCTGAATTCCCCTTTACTTTCCTCAAGTTTCTCACGCTTCCAGTTTGACTGTGGCCTTTCTCTCTCTGAATCACTTTGTATTGTGTACTTTATTCTGTGCCTTTTCTTACCAAAGGGATTGCCTTGTCTTACAAGGCAAGCATCCTACATTTCCTTACTTTTTCTCATATTGTATTTGCTTATGCCTCTTAGATGGTGAACTCTGTTGAGCTCTGTTGCCATTCTTTGCTTAGTACAATTTGTCTCTTGTAAGGCTCTGTATATACCCAGGGTGCTAGTTAAAAATAAATAATAAATTAATTTAATCTACTTTTTTAAAGAGAAATTACATTCTTATTCAAGCTACGATGCATTTTGGAGCCACACAAATACTGATTCTAAATTTAAAACCATCCAAACCAGTGCCTAAAGAAACATCTAAGAAGCGAACCATAGTTTAAATATGAACTAAGATGGCCTTTTTTCCATCTCTCAGTCTGAAGTTTTGTATAATTTTTTTAATTGTAAATGTTTTATATCTTTCCCTTGTATAGCTACTCTGCAGCATATCTTTTTTTTAACTTTGTCATGTTATGCAAGGAAATTCCATTTGACCTCAGCCACACTGTATGGCCTACTGTACAATCCATATTGTTTTAAAATAAGTAGCTCTGTAAATTGATAAAAAAGACAGATCTGAAAATATTTTAAACCTACTGAAGTTGTTTTTGTGTGATGTTCTAAATTTCTATTATTTTGGGGACCTTAACCACAACACTTGAAGATCAACACAGTGCTGTTTTGCAATGAAATATAAAATGTAATACAGAAATTATTCATAAGGAGTTTAAAGTCTAGGTTTATAACTTATTAAATGGTACCTTCACAGTCTTTTGTCATATTCAGCTCTGGAATTTGAACTACAAAATTAGATGAAGCAAAAATGCTTGGGCTTCTCAGATCCTATAGAGATTTGGGAAACATAACCCCTCCTCAATATAAAGTCAGTATTTATAAGAACAACCTCTTGTCCAACATTAAGTGTTTGCTTAAGTCCATCTCTAGTCTTTTTAAAATGAGTGATCAGTAATACTAGTATGTATCTTAGAATCACAGAATCATAGAATAGTTTGGGTTGGAAGGAACCTTTAAAGGTCATCTAGTCCAACCCCCCTGCAATGAGCAGGGACATTTTCAACAACATCAGGTTGCTCAGAGCCCCGTCCAGCCTCACCTTGAATGTTTCCAAGGATGGGGCATCTACCACCTCTCTGGGCAACCTGTTCCAATGTTTTACCACCTTCATCATAAAAAAAATTCTTCCTTATATTTAGTCTGAATTAGTTTAAAATCATGACCCCCTGTCCTATCACAACAGGCCCTACTAAAAAGTTTGTCTCCATCTTTATTATAAGGCCCCTTCAAGTACTGAAAGGCTGCAATAAGGTCTCCCCGGTATCTGCACAATTTCCTTCATTTCAGTCCATTGGTAAGCAGTTTTGGTTTGCAATACACTATGCATACAACTGGAAGTGTTGTAGGAAAAGTTCTCGGATCCCAATTTTGTATTCTTTAATCACATAAACAGCTAGTTGTATAAAAAAAAACCTGAAGTCAAAGGAGTTTGCAAATTTAAAGATTCCAAGTTTGTTCTATACCTGTGCCTTTTGGCTGAATGCTGAAATTTTGCATAATAACTTCAGAAGGTATCATTAATGATTGTATGTATCCTGGGCTGGGCTGCCTTCCACAGAAAGCCTCTTCTAAAGAGGCCAAGCGACCTGGGAGGAATGACAATCTTGTCTTTCGTTTTCATTTTCAGGCCTGAACTGCTCTTGTTGGAGAGGAAGGTCTCTTTCAACTGAGTTACTCTCAAGGGCTAATGAAATTTGCTTGGCCGACTAATGAGTCTGCCCATGGCGTGGCCTGACACGACCATCCTCCTCACAGATGAACACTAGCAGAGTGGCTTTCAGCCACAGCTGTCCTTGCAGTGGGTCATCCCTTAGTGATGATCTGGGCTAATGAAAAGGGGTAATGCAGAGCAACAGAGACAGAGGTCTTTAATTTTAAGCTTAACCTCTTACAACATCAGGAATATTTCAAATCCCATGCCATAATGCACTTCTACAGGCAAAATCCAGAACAGGCTGCATTGCTTGATCTGGGAAATAATTTAGTTAATCCAGCTTAATCCATTTCTTCTGTGCAAAGAGTTTTTAAAACTTTTCTAGAGAAATTTATACGTGCCTCCATGGAGAAAAACAATGTCTGGGACTGCAAGGGACAAGTGCAGTCTCTTCCTATGTAGTACCCACCAGTGCAGCCCAGCGTTATCCTGGAGGCAGTGCCAAGCTTAATGTGCAACTGGAGTTGTATTGCTCCAGATTTGGTACTGTCATGATGAGAGGTCTTGGCCGTTGTTTAAGTCATATTGGCATTTCTGCTGGGGTAGACAAGATGGCATGGACAGGTTTCATGTATGAAAATGCAGCAAGTTAGCTACATAAAGAAAAAAAGATCTCATATTTCTGCATGTCTGAAATTTCTATTTAGCATCAAACTCTCAAGAATGCCTTTGCTCTTTGCTGCAGTAAAGCTTTCAGTGGCTCTGTGGTTGTTTTCAGTGTTGTCTATATATGTATAAGGTTACTGGATGGAGTAAAAGCTGACAGTCTCCTAAATTGTAAGTCAGTTAAATCAAAGGTTTCTGTCTAAGCTAGATCCAGACTGCTTGCCATTCTTTTCTGGTCTGCAGATACCTCAGTTGTTTCTTGCTCTGTCTTTTTAATCACCAACTTCCCCATGAAATGTTGCAGTTTCATTACGGAATTTCACACCTCCACGCAAACCCAGTGCTTAAGGAGAAAGCAGGAAGAGAAAAACGAAATTCTTGAGATTTGTGTTGGACTTTCTATTCAAATGACTGTGTGAGGGCTCTACACAGATTGCTGCATTCATTTTTATGTTTATTTTAATCTATTTTTCATTCCTCAGATGTTATGACAGAAATTGCAGTACTTCATCAATTTTTTGCAAATATGCTGAAGAAATCAGGAGTACTGATACAATTTAGGTCAGTGACCAACAAGAAACACAGAATCATCAAAAGAATCCTGGCTTCAAAAATTCTCTTTTTTTGGTCCTCTATTTACCAAAGTACAAAATACAGCTAGCAATGTAGCTGCACAGGCGACGTACTGAGACACAAAAGAGGTAGCTGCTCCCTAGGAGCTTGCTTATATGCACCCTCTTTGCCTCCATGTAAGAAATGTAACTTACTTTGGATTTACGATTGGGCAAGGCTATGGTTGTAGTAGGTACCATGGAGTATCTAGCACACTGTGTAGCCACTTTCTAGACTTCCCCATAATTTTTATGTAGCTGTGCCCTTTCAGATTGATTCTGTTTTCATTTGTGTAATGTTACACTGAGACTCCTGTTGCAAAGTGTTAGGAGAAGACTACTTAATAAAGTTTTGTCATTTCACACACATGCCCCACATGCTTTGTCATTACATGCAATTACATGCATTACATGTAATGACTTGCTGTTGTCATTATAATATTCTACTGTTGTCTTGGAAGACAAAGACCTATTGGGGAATTGATTCAGAAATGCATGTAAAAACGTGCTTTAAAATAAGTGTTTGGTTCAGCAATTTTTGGAGTCAATCTGTTACTTGTTGCCCTAGGAATACTAGGATTTTTTTTCTCCCAACAATATACCCAGTAAAATGTTGTCCAGTGCAGTATAAATGGTGAAAGTGTGGCATTTTTGCCTCGCCTAGACTATTTCTTTTGTTCAGCCTAATTCCCACTGTCTTTGTCAATCATTGAATTACTGAATCTTAATCCAAATTATTTCTTATAATATCTCATAATCTTAGGCTAGAAGTGATCTTTCTTACCTTGCTGTACAGCCACTTCTGTCTTTCATTTATTATTGATGTTTATTTTGAGAATATTTATTTTTTCTTTCCTATTATTTTTATAACTTTCAGTGTGTATCACATTGTTTATAATTAAACTGTAGGGGTAGTTAACTTAAGAGAACAAGTACTGTACAATTTGTTTTATGCTGAATCGATTTTTAATGCTGCAATTAAGCCCCGATCGTCAAGATACTCATGCATCGCATGTCTTTGTTCTCCGCAGCCCCGACAGAAGCTCCCTTACATCCTCACCTAGGTAAGTGATTTGTCATTTTTATTACTAAAACTCAGAATCACTAACTTTATTATAATATAAACAATCTATAAGGTCATATGAAACTAGCTCTGGGGAATTCAAATAAAAATGAGACTCATAGAAAATGAATTGAATTATGTCTAATTCTGATTAGTTGTTTTTTCATTGTGATTTTTATTGCTGTTTATTTATTGCCTTTGAGCCCTTGCAGTGCCAGTATATCATGCTGCAGAGATTTTCTTCCTAGCTATGTAATAGAGCATCTGTTTGCATGAGGACCTGTAACCCCCAGTGTGGGACAGCACCGTCACACCAGTGCTGGGTTGCTGGGAGGAAGGTTTTGTCCCAATTCACCTCCAAGGCGCACCCAGGAGCAGGGCACTCCTCCAGCTCTCCAAGCTGGGCACCGAGCATGCAGCAGAGCTCCAGCCCTGCACCCACAAACCCATGTGTTGCAAGTTGATTAGTCCAGGACAGATTCTGGCATCTTTGCCTAATTTGAATAGCAGGTGACAGTCACTTGGTTCATTTAATGGAAGTATTTGTAGAGAAAGGTCTATCTAATACAAACACAGATGCCAAAGTTTTGGGATTTGAGTTTCTTTCGGACATCATACATGAAAGATACAGCAAATCTTCATGGAAAGTTGGATTCCAAAGCTTGCAGACCAATGGTTAGAAACATTTGTATAACATAACTAGCAGTTTATATTCCTTAAATGAGATTACCTTTACTGCCAGCTCCACTGATAGTGACAGAGAAGTTCCAGTGAACTCATGGATTTTTGCTTGTGAGTTGTCAGAATGAAGCCCCTGACTAGTACACTCACTAGGACATCTCATCTCTCCTTGGGCCAGTGTTTCCAAAATCTGGACTTGGAGGGATTTTTTTCTGAACACTCAGAGCAACCAACAATTTGGAACAAAACATCTTAAAACATTTAGTATGTACTTGATGACTGCATCTTTTCATAGCCATCACACTTTGGTGGCAGATTGGGAGACAATTTTATGTGGTACTATGATCCAGAGTAAGCAAAAAAACCTGTAACTGAAAAAGACCCTGCTTTTGTAATTATCATACCTTGAAAAGCTGATTTCCTCATTTTACAATGCATTATTTTAGCTCTAGGTAAGGCAACACTTAGAAAGCACTGGATGATTACACTGGATTTTTTTCATATAGTGCTTTCTTTTCTTTGTAGCTGAAATGCACAGTGACAGCATTATCCTACGAGATGACTTTGACTCTTATCATCAGCAAGAATTGAATCCTACCATGTGGTGAGTTTCAGACTTCTGCTTTCCCTTATATGCATTTGAGCAAATCAAAACATTTTGGTTATTATAGTGAAATATTTGTATTATATTAATTCCTAGATACCTCAGCTCATATTGCTGTAAGCTTATGTGTGTCTTTGCTCCATTGGGACCTAAATATATTAGTTTATTAACTAACTGATTAATGAGTTACTGAGAATTTCTAAGCCCATTGAAGTGAATGACAAATTCTCATTGACTTCAAATTTTGAATTAATAAAAAAATAGAAAGAAGGCGTAAAGCTGAGCTCAGCAAATGTTTTTGTACGAAGATTTTGATTTCTTGGAATCATAACTGTTTATGGAAAAGGTGATGAATTTCAGTAATTAAACTTTGTTTTTTCAATTTTTTTTTTAATTTCATGTTCATGTAGTACATATTTCTGGTGAAGCTAACTATAGTAAAAACTCCTACTAAACCAAAATAAAATGTTTCCAAATAATTCAGAAGAAAAAATTAACTGGAATTACATACTTCCATCTCATTTTCAGCTGCTGAAAATATTTAAGGTTGAATTTTTTCTTTTTTTATGGAAGGCAAATTTTCAAAACTTTTCAAAACCCTCTCCTTCCCACCTCTGTACAGCAACTCCCAATTGCTAGGTCTTTTTCGTTCAATGGGATCCCTGAGTAGGGTCATTCATATCACAGTTTATGTCTGAAACAGCAAGCACAGGTTGTTATCATTCTTTAAGTGGTTGATGCTGTTGGAGAAGCTCGGGACTCCACATGCATAATAACGCAAGCACAATTTAGGACAGGTCAGGCAGAAGCTTTATTAACTATGATCATAGTGAGAGAGTATTCAGACAGCACCTCCCCCTTTGCTGCTGCATTCTCTGCCAAGTGATTGTGGAGGTCCAACCCCTATTCTGTTTCAGAAAACAAGGAGAGGTGAGGAAAAGCGATCATTTCAATGCCAATAAAGCCAAGTATCCATCCCTGGGAGAGATGGTCTCCTGAAGTTGCTGCCACAGTTCCAAGGACTCCAACAGTAAATAACAGGACAATATGGAGAGACGGCTGTTGGTGGAGCCTATAGGAGCGGCACACCCACTGTTATCTTAGCTCAGAAGTGGGGAGTTGGAAACAATTGCAGACTGTTAGCTTTTCGTCAAAAGGAATGTTCTTTCAGCAAAGATAACTCTTAGCCAGACCTCTCAATCTTAAATATTAATAATTTTACCACTACAGTGATCACAGAGATAGATTACATTTCATATGATATATGTATTAAGTTGCAAAAGAGGAAGTCATAGGTCTCTTGTAGTACAAAACTGATTCTATTCTGTACAGTGAACATTTCTACTGGTCATATGATACCCAGATAAACACGTCTATCAGTCTTAACATGAAGTTTTGAAGGTTGGAGTCTCCTTTTTTTAGGAGAGATTATTACTGAGTTTTCTATTCCTTCCAATCCTATTTCATAAATATAACTGATTTTATTGAATTAATTAATACAAGAGACAGAAATATTTTACTGGGCTAGTTTATCTTGTTCAAATAAATTCTTGACAGGCATTTTAGCAGTTACCTGCATTTGTTAGTTAGGAATACACACATTCTGTGAAATCTGACTTAATTTTCCTTTTTATTAAGGCCTGTCACAGTTTTCCATCTGTACAGGTCTTTCACAGTTTCTACATCTTACGTAAAAAGATTATCGTTTAGGGAATTTTATGGATATTTTTCTTTTGCACATACTTATTGTAATATGTGCCTATTATTTTTCCTCCTTTTGTTTCTTCTGTATCATCTCTTTAAATGTTTTTCTGGACAGATGTATTAAGGACCTGGAATACTATAATATTAAAAACCCCTCTTTCTTTATGGGAATGAATAGATTAAGGACTCTTAATGGGTTACAGAATAGCTGCCAAGGTAGATAGCTTTAGCAGCAGTGTGTTAAATGGACTTGAGTGGAAAGAAATGAGAGGAGGCATTATTTCCCTGCAGATGACTCATAACTCACAGAGGGCCTGTCTGTTGGGAGCCTCTGTAATTTATTTATCCATTGCTCTCTTATCTTTAAATTCATCCTTGTATTATAGAAGTCTCAACAGAGGAATTTCAGACTAAAAAAGCCCCCAGTCTCCTGCTCCTTTTGTCCCTAAGATTTGGATTTGGTCCCCCTGGAACAACTTTGATGCACCTTGGTTGGTGGGTCAGTGCACCGAGGTGTGTGCTGGGAGAGAGTCCCAAAACTGACCGCAGTCAGATTTTCCTGTAATAGCACCAGAAAGCCAACATCTTCAGCAATACTAAATAGAAGTGGAGCACAAATAAAAGAAAACTGTAATGAGGTGTCATGAGCTTTTCTGCATAAAGGATTTCTACAGTAGCTCTGCCTCCAGTGAAGACACACTTAGTGGCAGAAAGCTCATTTTTCATTTGATTGTCAAGTGGGAGTTAAATCAGGGATTAATAACAGTTTATGCCATCCACCCTAAAATTGCATTTTTTTCCCCTGGCAGCTGCTAAAATCCCATCTTTACCACAAACAATTGTGGTAACTGCTAGAGCAATATTTCCAGCCCTTCTTGGTCCCTGGTCTGCTGTGCTCAGAGTGTGCGATGGCAGCTGCCTTGTGTGCACCAATACTCCAGCAGTGCCATGTCACCAGGGGCCAGTTAGACTAAGCCACTCTAATAATTTCTGAAATCATTATTTGTGTAAAGATGAAAAGAGAAGTGTTTGTATTTTCCTATGATCTTTTCTTCCCAAATCCTACATAACTCTGGTTTGGATATGATTATTATTGCCCCACTCCTCCTGATCCCCTTTCTGGCATGTGCAGCTCTGGCAGAGACATACAGTCCAAGTGCACAAGCAAAGCATTTTATAGCTTCTGTGTGTGTCTAATTTTATGAGTCTCAGCAGAGCCTGTGTGTCACTCCATTGTTGGGAGAGGCCTCACATCAAATAATTATTTTGCACAAGGGCACTGTATGATTTCGAGAGTGACTGCCTGGTTTTCACGGATTTCTGCTCTTTCAAATGCATTAAAAGACACATCCTACCCAGCAACCATCTGTTTCTTTGGAGGCTCAAGAACAGGGAAGGAGTGGCTACAAGTGTTTCTGGAGCTGCGAGGGGAGGGGAAAGGGAGAGTTGGGATGGGGCTCTTTGTAAACAGAAAAATCACAGCATCTGGGAATGGGTTCCTGACCTAAATCACAGTTTGGTGATCAAAAGAAAACAGGAGGAAATGCTAAATTGGGAAAGGACAAGGAGAGGAGGAGACAGCAGGAGAGGACACATAAGGAGAAGGAAGCAGGGAGGATTTCTGTGCTGGGAATGCAGGAATGGGAGCATGTCTCAGCTCTCTCATTTTTTTGGGACTCAGCTACCACACGGATATTCTTGTGTGGTGTGTCCAACTAATTTTTATATTCTTTTCTTTCAGCATGCAACCATGTCAGAATATGATTATTTCCAAAGTCCCCATCTCTTAGGTACAATACTGCTTACTTAAGCAAAGATTTCTTCATTTCTTGGGTCTCATTTGTCACCAATTTTACAAAGATCTCTTTGGCTTATGAAACAAATATGCTTCACACATTCATAAATGTCCAATGTATTTTATGTCTAACATGTATTAGCTGTGGATGCTAAGTTAGGTGACTCCCACTCCATGGTAAAGGTAGCACCAACAGCCATGCTAAGCAGTTCACAGCTGACTTGTGGAACTAATTAGACAGTAATGTTTAGTGCATTTTTCAATGAAAAGTCTAATGGTACAGGTGATTGGTGGTCCATGAGACTTGCTGAAAACTGGCAGGAGTGTGTATGTTCAGAAAGCTCAGGAACTATGGAATTAATTGATTTCCTCTCTAGGAAAAGGAAATCTGCACCATGTACTACTTGCCAGGGAAGGGCCAGGGAATGGCTGGATGAAAGAGGTCCAATATGGGTGGTGTCTGGAAGACTGTCTAGGTCGTTGAGGACCTGTTTCTGTGACCATCTTGTTTGCATGTAAACTCATAGAATTGCAGAGGAGAGTACAAAAAAGGTGCTGTTTAAGAACTAAAACAGGTCAAACAAGAACAAATCCAGAAAAAAAATTCTGTTTAATCCTATGATAAATGATTTAATGTTGAGACAAAAAGGAGGGAAAAAGAAGATGCATAAATTAGTAAAGAAGAGATGCTGGCATTAATGTATGTTTCTGTATAAAAAACTTAGTTTCAAAAGTACAGCTGAAGACAACAGGGCATTCAGTACATTTAAAAAAGAAAGACTCTGCACAAAAGCCTGTTGCTGGCTAAACTCTCCTTCCCAACTTGATGCAATATTTCACCTAAAGCCTATCAGCAGTCCAAACAGCAATCTCTTACAGAAGTCATACAGTTCAAAGATGACGTGAAGAAAAGCTGAGCACATAAAATCAATCAATAAGAAACAGGTTCCATCACTTCTTCATGGCATATGAGAAATGAAGAGGTACAGTGATATTTCCAGTGGCAAAGATGTGGAGGAAAGCTTTGTGGCAGGAGAGAGAAGCCCTGAAGTGGTTTCCAAATTGCACTAAAACTGCAGGATTAAGCTTCAGAAAGATTTATGTTTAAAAATCTCTTGGCAGCTTGAGATGTTTATCTTCTTTATAGTCCAGATATCACAAAAGACATCAGTCAATATAATGTCCACAAACTCAGGTATTGTAGAGGGAAATGAGATGACAAATAACAATGAGGAAACAGCAGATGTTTCCCCTTCAGCAAAGTGAAGAACAATAGCAGAGAGAGGTGGGACTCTCTAAGCCAGAGATGAGAGCGATGGCAGGTCTGCAGAGAAGACATCTAGATGAATATGACACACATCAACACTGGCAGCGAGTACCAGCTGTGAAGAGAAAGCTGAAGTGATTTTAATGTGCTAAGATTTTAGACCAGGCAGGTGAGAAAGATAATGTAAAAAGCTGCACCCAGCCAGGGCAATTAATACTGTCTCCTGTTTGTATAATTGGAAAAGAAATTAACCTTCCTGTCTGCACCATGAACGGAGCAAACTGGATCATTTCTAAACACGTAATACTATGTTGATGATCTGAGGAACAGCAGATCAATTATCTTACTCTTCATGCATTCCTATCAAGCTAGTGAGCAATTTGTTGTCAGAGGTAATGCATTTCAAAGAGAGTACAAAGGCTTGAATCAGGATTACCAACAGCCATCCAATTTCTTATGAGAGGAGTCATCCTAGAAAAGATGAGTGATGATGAAACAGCTGTATTAGGACAGTGTTTCTGGATTTCCAAACAGTATTTCATAGACCACATTACAGAATTATAATAGATAAACAGCTGAATCACTTTGTATTCATTGAACCATGAGAATTACAAAACCGAAATATCCCTTGGATGATGTAGCCTGACCTTTCATGAGGGACTAAGTGGTCCCTACATAGTATTCATAGGCAAAGTTTTCCTGTCATATCTGTCTCTCCCTGCATATATAAGGGGTTCAGGCAGATACTCCACTATAAAACTCCAAAATATAGGGGCAGATAATGAAAATAATGCTCATGAACAGCCAGAATCCTGCAGAATTCCAGGTATTCTTCTAGTTCTCGTCCCTCTGTTCTTACTCTAAACTTTGTTATCAGAGTTTAGGGATCAAGTGAAATTTAGATAGCGACAAAACACATCCTTCATGATCTCTGTTTCTGTGCTTTCTCTTAAAGTACAATTTTGTTTACTCACATGCTCTCTTCTTGCCTTATATTGAGAAGTAAAATTATGGGCTGTCTGTGGCTTCTATAAGTAAATATTAACTCACTGAAGTCATTAGGAACCACATTATTTTATTAGAAGATTTAATTTTGCTGCTTAAATTCAAAATCCTAAATGCTATTGGTGTGAATTGGTGAACTACTTTATTGACATATAGGAAAAAACTCTAGGATTTTTTATGTCTGACTTTGTTTCAGGAAGTGGAGCTGAAACTGACCTTTAATAAAATCTCAGAATGAGGGAGAGATCTGGAAAGTGGGAACAAGGCATTCATCTTTGACTTCTCTAATGTACTTGGGCATAAGAAAGCCAGTCCTGTGCTGAATTCACCCAGGACCAACTGAAGAGATCCAAAATAACAAGTGCAATCAATTATTCACCACATCTATGCATCTGAAAATCTAACATCTATCGCT
The DNA here is from genome assembly GCA_031468815.1 of Morus bassanus. Taxonomy (NCBI): domain Eukaryota; kingdom Metazoa; phylum Chordata; class Aves; order Suliformes; family Sulidae; genus Morus; species Morus bassanus. The sequence continues at coordinate 70,931,405 of CM062571.1, forward strand.
CAGCAGAGCTTAGCACTCACAGACCTGCAGGGTATTGTGCAGGGCATTGTACGCCGCCCAGAGTTAACACATTCTGCCAAAAGTTACCCACACTTTGCTGCCCTGGGAAGCCAAGGGAGTGGTGAGGAGCCCCAATCTGCTGCAGGAGCAGACCAGGTGGTAGCTCCATTTAGTTAAATACGTACTTTAAGAATTAATTTAAACATTATTTCTAATCACTACCTGGATTCACAGCAGCCCATCCTCCCTTGCTCAGACCTTTTGGATGCATGGCCCCTGCAGGGAAAAGCTGTCCCAGCCTCTTCCTTGCAATGCAGCTGGAGATTTCATTTGCCCTGTCCAGGACCATGGTGGGCTGATGGTTTTCAGACACTCAGGAATAGAAAAATCCTGCTCCAAGCCATTTACAGAAAGACTTGCAGAGTTTTAACACAACACTTATTGATGAAAAGGCAAACAATCAACATAAATTAGGAAAAGAGGTGAAAAAAACCCAGGGAAATTTGTATAGGAATCAACTATACATTGATAACATATATCAATTATCTATGATCATTGAAAACTCTGTCATATATGTTGACAGCAAATCCCTATCTCCTTGGGATTTCGTCCTTTCCATCTGATTTCCTGTAAGATCTGCCATCCAGAAATTAGCTGGAAAATGAAAAGACAGAAGAAAACCAAACCTTTGCATTGACACTAAACTAGATCTGGGCTGTGTATATGGGAATGTGTATTTTGGTGGCATTATAGGTCAGAAAGGGTGGCCAAGTCTGAGGCACTCTGTGTGAGAAAAGACAAAGAAAAACCAGCCTAAAAACCCCTTACATAAGTCCATTGCACTTAAAACTCTAAAAATACTAGTTATCAAGGTACAGACAAAAATCACCAAGAAATAAGGTTTGGAGTGAGTTCACCCTTGCTTACAATAGAGTTGCTCTGGGAGCAAATGTTTACCTGTAGGTTTGATGTTAAGGCTGAGCTTTGGATACCCAAAGGCAATGTTGGTCAGCCCCATCGCAGGCAGTTTTTCAGGGGCTGGGAGCATCTCCAAAATTTTTTGAAAATCAGCTGCTCGTGCCAAAAGCAGATACCCTGATCCTCGAAAGTGAGGGAGAGGGCCCTTTCCCTCTGCTCCCCAGTCAGGCTGCCCACAAAGTCCTTCATATTAAATTAAGAAATATCAGGAGAGGTGCAATTAGTTGGCTCAGCAGCACTTACCAGGCTGTCTGAGATTTTCTTCATACTTTTTCTCCTAAAAGGTGAACAGAGTCGCAACTCTCTGTTACTAGGAATATGGGATATGACAAATACAAATAGAAAGCAGCAGCAAGACCCATGTTACTGCAGCTGGGCTGTAGGAGCCTCTTAGTGCCCAGTTTTGGGTAGGGTCTGCAGCCTTGAGTCTGCCCTTTGGTGTAAATAACCCTGTGGGCTGGAGGGGTGCTGATCCTATTCTCCTGAGCTGTTCTGTATGGTAACTCCATGATGATGGGTTAACATATGGTATATCAAATGTGCAGTAAGGATTGTGGAAGAAGAGTAACTTCAGGGTAAATTATACATGTAAGAGTTCAACTTGGTTTCCCATGGTGCGATGTTTTGCAGTCGATGAGCAGGGACACTCCTTTTTGGGGGGTGGGCAGTGTGCAGAGAGCAAGTACTTATTCGCAAGGGGCTTTTTCCAGAGGCAGCTCTAGTGCATCATATGTACAGCCGCTCTTTACATTCAGCACCATGATAACAAAACAGTCCAATCTGTCTAAGTGCCAAGATATAATGGTCTTATTTTACAGTTTGCAAGCCCGACACGGTCTCAAATGTATGGTTTCTGATTTCCATTTTGAACATGGTGTGTTCTTCCTGCAGGTCTGAATGCAGTAACTGTGAGGTTGGAGAGCAGTGCGGTGTGATAATGCACGGCAACGCCATCACTTTCTGTGAGCCATATGGTCCCAGAGAACTGGTAAGTAAAGCCTGGCTCATCTGCTGGGGCTGGGACTGCAGACTATGAATTGAGGCTGCCTCGGCTGCAGAGATGTCGGTGTTTTTTGAAAGTTTGGTGTTCAGCAGAGAGGGTCTTAAGGAAGGCAATAGGGCCAAAGAGCACCCCAGGAACATCCCAGTGTTTTAAACTATAGATGCTAAGCAAAGGTTATTGCAATAGCTTGCAAGGGAAAGTCTTATGATGCAGTGTGCATCCAAGTTATTTAAAGTATCTATAAAAGACTGGAAAGGCAAGGAAATAGAACTCTGTTGTCAAACTAGCATCATTCTCTTTTTATTTCTGACAAGGAAAAAAAGACAAGGTTCATTTTTCTTCTCCTGTTTTATTAGGTGTGTCCTCTTTTTTCTTGTTGCTGTTGACAAGTGTTAATTTGGTTGTAAAACATCACTTGTGAACAATGCATCTTAAAGACTTAAATGCAGCCTGGAGCAAGCACCTGCCAGTCTCAGGAAAGTGTATGTAACAAACTGAGTCATGATGAAGGTGTCAGAATTAATTTCACTGGGGAGTAGTTCGGTCATAAAATTGCTGTAAAAAACAACGTGCTGCAGTTTGCATTAACTTGGGATAACCTGGGTGTGGAAAATGAATTGAAAGATATATAACCAATGCCCACATGCTGATGCTGGGCAGCTAGCTGCAATGATATACATAAAATGGGAGTTTTGGAAAGAACCGAAAAATTAAAAGACCAACTCAAAGCCTGTGTAATTCAAAATTAATTTTCATCTTTTCAACAGTCTTCTGAGGGGAGGGAGAGGCTGATTAGAGCTATTTGAAGAGCATACATGGAAGAGGGCCATAAAACAGAAGTGGTTTTGGCCAGGCATCTTCTCTTCATTTTAGACACTGACAATTCTTTTAACAGGGTTAATTTTACATCCTTAACTGAGACCAGAATTCCACAAATGCAATGTAGATGTTGCTGGTGTGGTGTTATGAAAGTCATAAACACTAATAAAACTAATTCAGAGGTTTTACGGATAAAGGAGAATTTCAGTCATTTCCCTCACAGCCAGCTCCAGCTGGGGAATCCTGTCAGGGATGCTAAATTGCCTCTCTGCTACTTTGAATCCTATTCGAATGTACTATGCTTCATTAACTGCCTCGAGAGAGACGCATTGTTTTATGTCCTGTGCAAAAATGAAGTCACACCACTGGGATATTTTTCCCAATTTTTAAATTCATTTTTGGTTGCAGTATTAAGCATAGGTAACACTCCTTGAAAAACAATCTATTTATGATATTTAGCAAACCCAGGGTCCCAGCTATGTGGGTTTTGAAATGTCATTAATTAGCTGCCTTCTCCCTGCTGATATGTAATTTAGACTATCCTTAGTAATCAGAAATTGGCTTCAAAATGTGGTGTTAGACTGTATTTGTTATATTACCATGTGGTAAAACACCACTAGCATGGCATCGGGAACTTGGAAGAATTTATCATAATGCCAAAGTAGTGTGATTAAATAATCAGCTGAAAAAAATATCATGCTTATAAACAGTTAGCAGCTTAATAATGAAAGTGTTTATAAATATTATGGCAGTGTTGCAGAAAAATCAAATTCTTCTGAAGGAACATGCTGAGGCTTAACATTTTGGATGAGCACAGGACAGTGTTTGTGCCAGAGGTCTAATCTAGTTTTATTTTTGAATATGCATATACGTTTAAATCCCTATTTTCTGAGAACCAACCTGTTTCTGATTTGTAGTCATGTTTCAGTGATTTCACAATATATCTCTTCCTGTCACAAATTTTAAAACCTGTTTCATTTCTCCAATCATTATGCATTTTATTCTATCACCTTTACTATTTGAATCCTATTCTGTCCCTGCTTGAAATGGCTCTTGAAATCTCTGTTCCTGTTCATGACTCCTAGTGCCACATTATTGCTTTAAAATACTTAGTCAAGAAGAGTTGAATTTGCAAAATGTATTATATCAACAACAGTGACAGCTGCTGGTTTGCTTCCTTGACCTCCCTCTCTTCTCCTGACTCCCAGCAGCTGCCTGTTACTACAGGCAGAGGGTTTTTTAATGCCAACTGTCTATGTCTATTGGTGAGAATTTACAACTGACAAATTCCTGGAAAGATGTATAGTGTCAGAGATGTTGCAAGCAAAGGAAAATTGCTACTAAAGGCTCCCTACCAGCCTCTCTGCAGTATCTGAATTTAGTAGTCCTTTGCAGAACTTTGCAAAAAGTTTTTAGCATGTCTAATGCTTTTTTCTAAGCCATTACTGAAATGACTTACAACATAGTCTATTTTAAGTCTACATGAATACCTCTTCTGTGATAACTGATACATTTAATTTCTTGGTGATACGGGCCACTGAACATTGATAAAGGGTTTCATTTTCAAATTAGAACTTGCACAACATAATTAATTGAATGTAAACTAATATAATAGGTACTCATAACTCAAGTCAGAAAGCACTTTACTATTTGGCATGATAAATGTGATACTTAATAATGAATTGATCCTGACAGAATGGACTTAAATAGGGATGTGACTGTATTTTTAAAGGAGTTATATAAATGCAGCTTACCTATTGTTATTTAAAGACTAAAATTGCCCATTAGGAATATTCCAAAGAGAGGAAAACTGTATTTTAAGTAAACATTTTGTACAGATAGTGCCAAATTTTCAGGTAGTTTTAAAGTTGCTGTTTGAGATGATCGTGAAGCCTTGGGAATCTGTCCCACTGAATCTGTCTTAGTTCACAGAGCATTAATAGCTGTGATAAATTTCCTAAATTCCCATGTGCCCTCCTAAAGCACATGTAGTCTTGTTATCGGCTAATCTTCAGTGCATTTCAGTGAAGATCCCCTTCTTTAATATTTATAAGAAATTCCTCTCTGTATGTAATATGTATGTAGAAAAGAAACAAAACATACAAAAAATTCATGCCAACTCATGCAGGTCTCCATCTATTATTTTCAAAGGCATCATTTCACAAATATCTCAACTAGGTGCATGCCTAGAAGAAGTCCAGTCCCTTTTGCTCTTCTGCACCATTGCCTGTCCCCTCCCACCGGGGGGAGGAAGATGGTATCCATACGAGCATTGGTGGGTTGCATGGCAAACCACACCAGAAAATGAATGCTGATTAAAACTAACTTGCAAAGGAAAAAGACTAATAGCTTAAGAGAAGTCAGCTATTTGAGCTGATTTAACATGCAGCTACCCAAAAGCTGATGTTAGTTCATGGAAGGGAGTGGAGGGAGATATCACCTAGGAATTTGTTAATTGCATACATTTGCATATGCATATACATTTTGAAAATACATTTGCAAAGATATGGAAATTCTTTTGAAAGTCTCCAAAGACAGAAAAGCCAATACAGGTGACTGAGAGATAACATTTGTTCTGTGTCAATGGAGTACTAAATAACAGTCAGAAAACATCTGCATTTAGGACTAGCTTTTGTTCAGTGTCATGCAGTGATGCACAGGGTAATAAGGGACTTCAGACATGAGAGACATCTCTCTCACCAGTTTTCATGTTTATCTGCACAGTAGATAATTAAAGAGCACAAGAATACCTGATAACAGAAGAATCTCTGCTTTCACCATGTGACTCAGGGAAATTATGCAGAAGTTGTACTCTTCATCATTACAAAATGCTAATAAAATTGCCTTCGTAATACTGCCATAGTTAATGGCTGCTTGAAAGAATGTAGCATCTTCCAAGTCATTGAGTCTAATCTTTACTTGGGTACTGGCTTTCTTAGCAAATGACAGTTTAGTGTCCATGAGCTCAAATGTTTATCTATATTTTGCTGATTGCCACTTTTTTTCATTCTTATTTACCATTTGGTTTCCTCTACATCACTCATAGAAGCAAAGCAGGAGGATCATTCAAGTCCTCTGAGTGTTCCACTTGGAGCTGCCTCCCTGCAGATTCCCAGCTGAGCTCTGGAAGCCAAAGCCTGGTAGCCCTAGGACCTTTCTTCTGGGCTAAATTTGCTCAGAAGTTTTACTTCTCTGTGGCATATCTATAATATGACATGGTGTATGGATGCAGATCACAAGGAGCGCACCAAATGGAAGAGTCTGTTACTGCTGTCATGGGAAATGACATGAATTATTGGTGTGTAGGGTCTGACATGGGAGGACTGTTGCAAGGTCTTGAAATCTAGGATGCAGGCATCACTGGCAACAATATCAGATGAACTTATTTAAGGTGTTTGCTGTCCCTGTTCTTCCGATTAGATAACTTATTTTATAATTGTGTAAACTTACTATCTGGCCAGGTCATGCCTTTTTACACGTTCTCTTTTGATCTAATGTTGCCATTGTCTTTCAGCTTGTACATTTTTCCTTCTTCAATGTAGCCTCTAAAATCTGATTATAATGATAAATTATATCTTTGTTGTGTCTTTTGCTAAAGTAAATGAACCAAACATTGAGTCTCCTCTTTTTGGGGTGACCCTCCACTTGGTCTTTCTGCTTGCTAAACAGTTGCAATGATTTTTCAGCTCTTTGACAAAATAGCTAGATCAGGCAGTGTTTTTAGGCAGTGCTTCTGCCTTGCTTGTTATGTAGCAGTATCATTCAACCCAACTTTCAAAATGAATTGAAAATAAATAGGTGTCCTTCACAACACTTTAGTGCTTTTTCTCTTACAGTATTTTCAGGAAAATAGTCCTAATTTGAACTACTGAGATATGGGGGCATTGAAAGAAGGGAGAAAGAAAGGCATCAAAGGAGGGTGGTGTGCTGAATACAGAGAAAGCTCCTCAGTGTTTTCTTCCTGTTTCTAGGTCTTAGTTGGATGTCAACAGTGAGTAGATCCTACTACAAAATTTCATTGTATATATTGTGCAGTATCACCACGGGTTTTTTTAATGTGCTGTTGATGACTTAGATTTTGTTATTCCCTCTTCATATTTCATTTTATTATTTTAGTTTTACTTAATGTTATTTTTATTATTTATTTATCATCATTTTTGGTTCTTGTTCTGTGCTGGGAGAAGTAAGTGAAAACCATTCTGTATATACAGATTTATACTAAGCGGACCATAGAACACAGGGTTCACTTTTTCAATCTTCTAAACACTGGTCAAGAGCCAGTGTTTCACATAAATGTGCTCAGTTTGCAGACATTAATACAGAAGAAGAAAAAAAATTCCAGCTTTGGCATATAAGGTGATATCAATAATCAAAATGACATAACCGAAATGTCCATGATCGCTCAACCTGAAAGGTTTGGCAATTAATAGTTTTATGCACTGGAGATCTAGGTATCCAGAGAGTTTCCGTGCTTTCAAAAAAAAACAAGTGATGGATGTATTGTTTTGCTGATCTAACAAAACCTCTTTGCTTTTCTTCCTGTAGACCACCACTGGCCTTAACACAACTACTGCATCCGTCCTTCAATTTTCCCTTGGTAAGTTTAGCTCACTCTTTCACCTGAGGAAGTGTAAAAAGTCATCGCTGCAAAGGAAAATGGCCCTTGAGTTCAGGTTTAGCTTTCTGGTCAATGTTCCACTCAACAGGAGAGATTAGAAAAATATATTAAAAACTGCAGCACATTTATTCATCTCCTTATCTAGAGCTCCTAATCTAAACTTTGGAAAAGAGCAACTCCAGTGGATACTCTGATGATGGGAGGCATAGTCATGTTTGGGTTTTGGTTTTTTTCACTTACTTTATAACCTGATGGATAACATTATAATCTCTTGCTCTTTCTCTGAAGTGCGATTACTGTTTCTAAAAAATAAACTTTTTAAATGTTTTAAACTCTTTATATACTCCAAGTTACAGCTGGGTAGTGCTGTTTTTAACACGTGTACAAACAGAATATGTAGAGCAGACTAAAACTAAATGTTATTTAGTTCATATTATCAATAACATGGTTGTACGCTGTGTTACTTGGAATACTTGCTGTAAGTTATTGCACATTTTCACTGTGTAGTTGTGGCTATAAATTATGGCAGAAATTGTGGCTGGGGCTGAGGGCAAATTAGGAACACACTTAATTTGCTAACTTGTATCTCAGTGTTCAAAATATGAAGGAAAAATGTTTTTATGATGCAAATGGTTCAATAAAAAAGCAAGCAGGAAATGTAACCTGCTTCCTCTGCGGATCCCTGGATATATGTTTCCAAATCATATTGCTATTTTTAAAAAAGTAATTCTCCAAAACTATCTCAGCAGAGGTGTGATTAAGCTCTAGAAATCTCAGCTGGAAATAAGAGCTATCAGGTAGCTTGGCAAGCAGCTTGGTTTTTTTAATGGATCAGAAATCAAAACCCCAGAAGGCTCAGAAATATGTAATTTAAATATGTTTTTAACTGAAGTTGTTCATTTGACTGTTTGAGGTCATCATTACCTGTCACCCTGCAATTGACTGCAATGTTAATAGTTCTAAGGGTCAGTATCTATCCTTTTATTTTGAATTACTGTTTTTAAAAAGTCAGCAAAATGTATCCATTCCTAAACTGAATTATTGCATATATATTGGGCACCTCCAATGAAAACCAGCCTGGAGCTACCCTGCAGTTTCATTCAGCCAGTGAAAGGGGGACAGCTCACTTGGTCTGCTAGGACGTGTTGCTCGCCCACAGAAGCCCTCCCACTCTTGGCTGTGCCCGAGGATAGGTGACTTCTATGATGCTGCAAGTTTGTGATGACAGAGGAATTTTGCTTTTCAGGAAAATTTACAAAAATCTTCTATGGATTATTCTCACAGTGACCGAGTGGTTAACAGCCATATAACCTGAATGCGTTGGTAGGTAAACATTTGCTGTCACAGCTCGGTGGCTGGTGTCTGCTGCAGGTGAAGTGCAGAAGGGTGCAGGCTCCCAGAAGTTTCAGAATTAGACTTAAGATTTCACTAGTAGCCTTTATTCCTATCAGCTGGGGAAGGTCCAATTAAAAAAAAAAAAAAAGGTAAGAACAGGCTGAGTAGGAAATACCCTATATGACAGGATTGTCCTGAATATAGGGTGAGAATACCTTAACCTGTACCAGTAGGAACCAGTAAAAACCTCAGTATGATGGAGCAGGAGAGGGGTGGATGCACATCTGAGCAAATCAAATTTCAGCCTGAAGTTCAAAATGTATCACGTTTGCCCATGTGCCTATGTTAGGTTTGAAATACTGTGCAGATTGGTTTTGTGACTGATAAAAACCGGTGTGAGCCGGGGGACTGCTGCTGAGCTCAGCAGTACTTGGCTTTCAAATCATAAATCTAAACTAGGCATTTGTGAGTTTCCAGCTTATTCCCAAATGTCCGATTTAATCATAACCCTATTTAGGGATTCATCCAAGGGAATTGCCTTTTTTTAAAGAATGTTTAACACTTTCTATGGACCGTGGAATAGCTTAAGCTGTAATCTTTTGGGGATATCTTTATATTAAATTCATCACCTAGCTTTGGCCCCATTAAAGTACATACCCTTTGATTTCTCTCACCACTAATTATCAGATGGAATTTTGTATTTGCAGGTATGTAAGCAGATGAGGACTGTGAAATGAAGCAAAAAAATGGTCCTGATTTCACAATAAATCCCAGATCATTTTAAACTGTGCAGTCAGGAAGGGTAACACCCTAGTGAATTTTTCATTAGTTGATATTCTGTGTAGTTTCCTTCATGTACCAGATATTTGGTAGTCTTGCCCTTTAAAGGGCAACAGGTTTGAAAAGGAGCACTTAAGATAAGGCTTAATTAGGATGAAAAGGTAATTAGTAAGGCCTATTCAGCACATAGGACAACATTAATGGGCAGTATCCTTTCTGAGTGAGAGCAACTTGTCTGCCATGAAGCATTCACTTGGAGCCACCTGGAGCTGATGGCATTGCCTTTTGATCTAGGGCTGGGGTGATGTTTACATTCATGCACTCTGCCCAAGTGTGCAGCAAATATCAATTACTTCAGATGTCTTAATCGTCCATGGCTACATTTCTCCAAGACCAAACACTGGCATGTGAAAGACAAAGTCTAGCAGTTTTTTTTAATGTTCAGTGGGATTGTTAACTGAGATATGTAAAGTAATGCCTTTGGGCTCTCTCAGGCCAGAACATCTAATTCAACAGTTTGGGATTGGAGGATACTGCACAAAAGGCTCCGGACTCAGCTGCCACACAGTGTTAGTCTGATTCATTAGCTGAAATATTCTGTTTCTCACTCCAAAGCTCAAGCTTTTCCCCTTAGCTACATCCCTGAACTTCTCCAGGGATGAACATGATCTGTCATCTGCATAGGCCACTATGATGGAAGGTGACTCATAGTATTGAGAGATTAGCAACTGCTATTCAAGCATATGCTCCCATGGCTGTGGTGTATGTGGGCTGTGCATGCTCTGTGTGGGGCGTTCAGCATTGGCAGGCTCTTTCCCATGCCTGTGCCCGTGCCATATCAAGAAAAGTTAACTGTAATCTTTCTTTTGTTTTATGATTACACTGTCTTCTGAAAAGCCTTTCTGTTATCTTAGTGGTGATTGTACCAGAATTCCTGGTGTGAAGAAAAGGATGTACAGAAAGTCTGTGATAGCTACCTGTTGTCCAGGACTTGCCACAGTTTTTATACTTCAGTTTTAAAGTGGCAAGACCATGGCATACTTGAAAAAGTTGGACTGTATGTTCACTGTGACAAATGAAACATCTTACAAGAAACTCAGTATGATGCAGAATAACTCTGCCTGCAATAAATAAAATAATAAAACCCTGTCCCTAAAGTTCTGGTGGGCACTGAGAGTACTACTGAGCTGGCAAAGAAGGTGTAGCTCTCTTAGAGCATTATTCACTGCTAACATGAAAGACTTGAAGATGCAGGATGCCTAAGCAAAGGTGATCTTCAGTGCCTGGACAACAAACAGTCTTGACACTGGAAATTCCTTAGGTATTTTTTGCTGCATGGATCATATGGTTAGTCCCTGCTATTGCTAGAAAGCAGACTTGACATGAGGCAAAACACGATCTAGCACATCAATCTTCATTAAAAACACAGTTTTCAGTGTGGGCTTTTAGTAGTAGGTATTAATCTGGGAGAGTGCTTTCTGATTTTGCCAGATGGATTCTGTTTGTACTCTCAGGAAAATCCCAGTAGGTATTATGCAAAAGATGGGTCATTCATGTTATGATCCGCACATTGGTCTGGAACCAGAAGCATTTGGACCTTACCCATAGAGTACAAATGCCCTTTTCTCCTGCTGCTTCTGGGGTAGCTTCTTTTGCATTGCTCAGTCACTTCTCTGCCATCTGTTGCTATTGCCCCTTCCATTTTTTCCAGCTTATTTTGTCTGAATATCCATCAGATGACCAAGTTTATTGATGATTTACCTTACAAAATTTAACAGGGAAAAAACATACAGGGTTCCATATGGATAAAACTAATTTATTACAATCACAAGAAATACTTACCTGCAGTTTATTGACCTCCATTAATGTCTTTCTAATGGAACCCTATAGCAAGGATAAATGTGTGTACCTATTGTTTTTAATATGGTTGAAGTATTATTGAAAAAAGATTATTATTGGTATTCGACTATTCAGGACTTTTCATTAAGGACAAACCCCCACTAATTCAGAGAGCAGAGACATTACTCAGGTAATCTTCTTTCAGTGGTACCCCCTTTGTCCCTATTCTCTATCTTCCCCAAAAAGAAGTATGCTAAACTTTCTGCTTGAACATGCATAAATATTTCAGTTACAATCTTATTGTATAATCACTAAAACCAGTAACAAAACTAATATTTGCTCCAGCCTCGTTCAACACACTTCCACTCTTGCAACTTTATTTTCTGGTTGAGTAATCACCCCTGTATTCACTTTCCTGAGCTTTTTAAATCCATCAGACAATCAGCTGTACTTAACTGAAGAGTAATTGTATTACCTGTGATGACTTCACATTTATAGTGTCATTGTTTTTAAGAGGTGAGGTGCATGTGCAATGCACATACCAACTTCCATGTGTTTTAGTTTATTTACAGTCTATTCTTAATGATGGCTGATTTCACAGTCCTCTGTAAGCGTAACGGAGAAAACTATTTAAAATATGTTATTGATTGCTTTTGATTAGCATATGCATAAGGGTCATTGATTTGGAAGCAGTTCTTTAACATAACGGTTCCAAAAGGGTTTTCATGTCATGCCCTGCCTCACCCTAAGACATCAAATTAGTGAATCATTAATCCAGCAGCCTCTATGACTCTTCCTGAACTACCAAGGTCACTAGGGTCTACATGAGAGCTGTTCTACTCAGCAAATCTGCAGTCTAAGGGTCTCTGATGTTTGTTGAAGACAAAGCACAGGTAGTGTTTATCATCTTTAGTAAAAAAAAATGATTTTTTCAGGCTTAGGTTTTTCCCTTCATTTTTCTAGTGGCAATTTGACTTTGTTGGCAGTGTGAGTCTTGCAGAACTAAATGATAAAATGCAGTTGATTGTGTCGATAATAGAAATACTTCTTTTTTCCTGATGCATATTCAAACTACAGTTTATTGTTATTGTTATTATTATTGTTAATCAAAATTGTTGAATGTGCCTTTTGGGTTAGTCCTTACCTGCCAAGCTTCCACGCTTCAGAAAACACATTTACTTCCCTATTAACCTCAGCAAATAAAAGGCCATGATGGACAAAAAATAATCTTATAAAAATTATCTAATTACATAAATAGTACAACAGATTCACTGACCTCCATGTATTTCTGTGGAGGAAATAGCAGTCTCTCTGGGCTGTCTCCTAGAGCAGCATCTGGAGGGCTCCGCTGAGCATCTGCGTGGCACAGCCGTTCCTTCTCCTTCGCACCAGAAACATCCCGACCACACTTGGCTCAGCCATGTGAACAACGATGACTGCATTTGGCCCCATGTAACAGTCTGAAGACACTTATAATTTATATTTTTAACATGCTTTAATTCAGTTCTGGTGGCAGCTGTTATATTGACGGTACTGCTTTTATGTCATCTATTTATCCTCTGCTTGGAATCAGACCACTCAATAGAAATTCACACATCCAAACATGTTTTGTTAAATTGGCCATAGCTTTGGCTGAGAGTAACCATTGCTGATCATTTTCTCTTAATTTCCAGTTTTGTTTAGTCAGTTTTACAATTAGCAGAATCTATCAGATGAATGACAAATGCTGGGATAGCCACTTCATGAGGTATCACTGGGTTTGCCCGCAGCAGAACGGGACAGCAACGAGCAATTTCCTTCAGAATTGCTATGAAAATTCACTCAAGTGTCTCTAGAGAAATACCAAAGTGAAAAATAAGTCCCTTCTGAATTCAGCATGGAAGAGTATTTGATCTTTTAAATCCCTCACTATCTTGTTAGCTGAACACAAAAACACTCATGGAAGAAACTGTGGTGCCAAATGTTTTGGGCATGTTGAGCCACCTCCTTCACTTCAGTGTCTTGCATGGATGATTTCCTTCAGTCACCCAAATTTCTCCTGTTTAGATGCCTTCCACGAAGCACCAGGTTTGCTGTGAATGAATGGCAAATCCATATTGTTGTGTTGATATTGGTAGCAACAGGGAAGAGGCTGGCCAATTCTGGTGGCCTGGTGGACACAGGATAGATACTGTCTCGCATTAGGCAAATGTGGAGCACTTTTGGGCTGGCATGAGGTTCTGAAGGATTTCATTGCCAGGAAACTGGCTAATGAAATTGTGTTAGAACCCTGTCTGAACTGAGCTTAAAAAATGCTTAAAACCAGTTTTTACAATAGGTAATTTAAAGCACTAACGTCCATAAGAAATGAAGATAATTAAATGAAGCTTGATTGTTGCTATATGCAGATCCAGTCTCCTCTAAGCAATGAGAACAGAGTGCTGAGTGTATCTGAACCCCCAGGTTGTTTTCTCCTAATTTCTTTCCTATATATTTGGGAAAAGCTTGAGAATTTTATATAATTAAATGCCAGAATTGGTGTCATTCACCATTCTGCATTTCTTCTTCTTGCTTCAGTTCCCATTTTCCCCCTGATAAAACAATATTAAGGTTTTTGATTGTCCACCCAAATTGCCATTTGCTGTTGCCTGACATGAAACCTACTCATTTCACCTTCCTGGCAGAGAAGTCCTTTGTGTAGATGCATAGGTTATAAATTGCATCTAATGTGAAAGAATAAGACAGGTAAGTAACATCATCTAGCACACTTCACGTAGCATGTGGAAATGTTAGGTGCTGTTTATTGATTTTGCTGAGCTATACAAGAGGAACTGCCTAGATAATGCCTAGATTGAAACCAGAGTTTAAAGTTAATGCCATATTTGAAAGACATTTTAATGGCCTTGGGGCAAAATGATTTGTGTTGTTTTGGCTAGCCCAAGGTTACAATGAAATACTGTCTTTATTACTTCCGTACCAGGGCTTCTCTGCCATTGTCATGAATTAAAATGTGAGCATTACAGATTTACTATACAGAGAAAAGCAGAAAAGATAAAGAGAGCCTCAGGATTCAGAGCCAGGGCAGGTGGCCGAGCCACCGCCTTGCAGTTGAACACGGGCCATTACTGAATTGGTTGCTGCAAATAATAAATGCTGGATTACAGACTGACTTTCATCTTAATCCTGCTCATATCATTGTATGAGGATAACACTTTTGTATGATTAAAATTGTCCATTTTTGAATTAACTCAGACAACAAAGCATCTGTAGCTCCCAGGGGGGGAACAGAGAAGCCCCCAGCTCAGCAAAATGCTCCTGGGTCTCTCTCCAGTGGGGGATGGAGGGGGTTTCCATGAAAGCAAAAGCAGATAAAAATAGAAAAGTCCATCAGAAATTGAAAAAAAAAAAAAGCTTTTGCCAAACCAATTATTATCTACCTACATATAAAGTTAAAGGCAGGCAATCAGTTTTATAAGGTTTCAGAAAAGAGAGAGACCTCAGTTCAGGACTTGGCTTGAGAAAAAATATTTCCCAGATTTTCTTGGTGATGGGGAATTTCACTAAAGCAGGCAAGGAGGCTACTTTCAAATCTTTATATTCAAGATATCACCTTTTACACAGCAGTTCTTGGGACCAGAGTGTGTTTTCTGTATTGCCTTTCTAGAATGGACTGGCTGTAGTGATCCAAATAAAACATCATTTACCTTTCTGCCATATTTTAATACCCTTATCGGCATCTTACAGTGCTCATTTTCTTGATTACTGACCTTCGCAGCTGACCCAGGCTGCTAAACAGAGCAAATAAAATGTGTCTGTCTACTTATCAATCCATATTACTGTACTACTGAACTACTTTAAGATGCTATAATTTAAATTTTACCCAGCTTCATTTTAAGGTCACCCTCTCACTCAGAGGATCTTCACATAATCTGACATTAAGCATTTAATATCAATAATGTTGAAGCATATAATGTGAGTATACAAGTAGAAAATGCTTACTGAGCACAGGGCTTACTACTTGGTCAGACATTCAAGAACTACTGTAAGAGTATTTCTGGGGAGTTAATGATATTATTGTTTCAGTAGCTGTAATTACTGGGTGTACATTACATCCAGGTCTTAACAAGTTCACTCCCATCTACCTCAGCAAGATGCTCTATACAATGTTAGTGCACTTAAGAACGTAGTTAAATTTAGAAGCATCATTTAATTATTTATTTGGCAACAGACACATTACCCAAGCACATACCTGCTGGCTGTATCTCAGAAAGATACACTATAAATAGCTGAGCATCTTTATATCACAATAAATTGGAAACGGCATAAGGGAAATACAGCTTTCTGCCTGGCATGTTTTTCTCTCCTTAACGTTCTCAGCACAAAAAGCAATATGAACTGTGGTCTGATCTTGTTCCTTGGAAGAGAACAAATTTGTGTGAGTGCAGGAAGCACATCATATCTCTGAATATAAAAAGACTAAGAGGAAGTTAAGCCAGATAAGTATTTCCTCAGACTTTACTTCCCATCTAAAGGAAATTAGCTGCATTAATTCATAAAAAGTAGTGTTCACTGTTATTGGGAATCCTGGAAGGAGGTGGGTGGGAAGTGACCATGGGAGGTCACCTGTTCAGTCAGTGCTCCCCACCATGCTCCAGCACGGACCACCCTCTGGGCGAGGGCAGCTCGCTCAGGGCCCCATCCACTCGGGGGTTGACCTCCAATTAATTTTTAGAACTTCAATTCTGAAGTCCTTCTGATTAATTTTTTTCACATATATTTACTAATTATTCTTCTCATCTTTTACAGTTTTATGATGGAGGCTTTTAGCATGCTTGTCAACTCTTTATTTTTATTTACACATAACTTCCCAGCATTTCCAAAATGGAACGACCTAAAGCTGCCAGTGGAACAAAAGTTATCTGCTCTCTGAAACCTGCTGAAAATAAATAGTTGAGACTCTGCATTTCAAAATTCATAATTCTCCCTAAAGCTAGAGTAGAACTGATTTTTACCAAAGGCAAATACCATTGACATTTTTGTTTTCTAGTGTAATTTTTGTTTCTTATTTCAGATCGTTTATCAGAACACATACAGGGGTGCAGAGAGCCAAAATCCTCTTCTCACGGGAGAAGAATGCAGCCAGCAATAAAAATACTTAATTCTACCCATGAAAAGGTAGAATAAAATTACAAAATAGAATACAGTTCTTACATTTTTTAATCTGAAGATTTTTTTACACTTAAAATATTTATTTTTACTCTGAACTTGTTCTATAAACAAAGACAAACTAAAAAAATAGTCTAAAGATCTAAAATGTGTCATAATTAAAAATCACACTTGCAACTAAATTCAAAGTTGTGGCTTCAAGGAAAAATTAAAATGCTTTTGTGACCTTCTCTTGAGGAAGTTTTCAGAGGCAGAATGGGAGGAACAGTGAGTTGCACATTTTTGTACCAGTGCTTCTGGCATATCCAGCACAAACTATTCCATCATTTAACATGGCTAAAATCATCTAGTTCTTGATTAGAAGCCAATATAAACATACACCTAAAAAAAATTAGGATCCACAGAGCGTTCATTATACCAGACTGTATGGTTCATTAATTTGGAAAAAACTATTAGCAAGCCAGCCAAATTTGACCACTGGTAATTTATACTATCCAGTTTGGCTTAATTCAAGTGATACCAGCAAATCATAATCCTTAGCAAACACTAATCATTATTCATCACATTAGCAAAATGAACTAAAGCAATCTTCTAGCATTAGATAAACACAATTCTTTTCAGCTCCCTTTTGTTTTTCAGGCCACAGTCAGGACACGATTCAAACCCTTCTACAATTTTTTTATGTGCATTTTTCTTGCACATTTCCACATTAGGCTCATTCTCCCTAAAGCCAGCATTACATATCTCATCTGCTTATCCACGGAAGCACTTGCAGGAACTATCAAGAGGTTGTCAAGAGGCAGAGGACGTCACAGTCTATAAGGAGCAAAATATTGCTTCCCTTGCAGATGGCACCCAGTTTTATCTCAGCAAAACACCAGCTTCTAATCAATGTTGTTAAGAAATCTGAGAGACCAACAGCCGTATGACTCGGGTTTCTGTAAATCTGACACAGTTGGAGGCAAAGCCATAGTGAGAATTAATTTTGCCTACCATTGTCAGCCTGGATACAAATAACTAAATACCTGCATACAAATACCTGATATGAAGTGCCTTCATAACATCTCTCCTGAAATACTGTGCTCTTAGTACTTCTACCTACATGATATTTTAAAAAATAAGGTGCTTAAAATATTCACTAGTATTTTAGATGGCATTGAAAGAAACCAAAATCAGCTTAATGAGACTTACAAAAAATAGCAAAAAAGTCACGACCATCTCAGTTGGCCATGTTACAGGTGGTCAGTGCTGGTCAGGTCCTGGCTATGGGTTATCAATCCTCCAAAACAAGCAGCAAAAAAATTGAGAAATGTAATTTTGTTTCCTTTTTCTATTCTTTCCTGTTCAGTTTAGGTAGAATTAACAAAGTGGCAGTCAGAAGCTGTTTAGCATTCCCACACATTGCCAGTCAAAACTCTCCTCTATTAGTATTGGTGTCTGGATTCAACTTGGAGCAAATTTTATTTTATTGAAATTTGCCTTGGGGCAAAATCCAAGCACGTAAAGCGCAAACCAAATAAATTACTGTTTCAGAATAGTTAGTATATGAAAATAGCTGGGGTTTATAACAGAAGCTGCTCATCATTTTTGATAACAGACCAAATTGCTGTCTGAGCTTCAAATGTATCATTTAAAATTAAATCCGTGAAGGTTGTCTCTACTTCAACTTTTTTTTAAAAATTTTAGAAGTCTGTGAACTTCAGCTAGAAGCCTATCAAAAGGAGTAAAATAACTCCAAAGGAGAAAAATAATTTGTTCCTGAAACCCAAGGACAATCTTGACTATATATATGCAGAGAAAAAATTAGGCTATTCTTGGTTGGGGAATGGTTTCATGTCTCCCCCCCACCCCCACCCCAGATAATTACACAGGCAAGCCCTTAATATTGAAAGTATAATCCTAACTCTCAGTCAGATTTAGCTAGTAATAACCTCAACAAGGCATCAGGTTTGCTGTGACACACTCAGCTTAAGAAAGAAACAGCATTTTTCTCTAATGCAGTAACTTACTAACGTAGACTTCTTTATGGTAATCATTGTGCATGTTTTATTACCCGTTTTCATGGCTAATTCAAAACCTGGGCATTCTTGATTTAAAACAAGCCTATTTTAATCTCATTCAAAAGGTTTTATGTCATCTTGTACAACTTTTTCATTGGAGGACAGGAGGGTATGAAGATTTACAGCATGACATCCTGCCCCTGCTGCTCCGCTCAGAGCTGACAAACTGTTTATTACCATCTCTGAAAGCAGGGTGAAGGACACCTCCCTTCCCAGGCTGAATTTGCCCTCAGTTCCTGCTATGCTACTGCTTGAATTTTGATTACCTATTTGTTCACAAAGTCAGAGTATAGCTTTGTTGGTCAAGGTAGAGGCAAACATTCAAACTGCAGGTTTCTATTTTAAATAATCCTAGTTTAGGATTACTGAAATAATAGTAATATTAATAGCACTAGTATTAAGTAATAGTAATATTGAAAGTAATATTGAAAATTATATTGAAAGCCAGTGGCTTTCAATACCATCTCAGTAAACCCTGTCCCAGAGTCCAGTTGTACGTTGGCCTTCCTCCCTTTTCTTGGGAAGAAACTCTTAATGTAAGCTAGGACTAATATTGGTTTTGTAAAAGATGCACGCACCAGATCCATGTGGTTCTTGTATATTTAAAAAAGATGGTTCAAATGGCAAGGAATAATGCCTGAATTCTTTTGATGATTCTTTCAAATGGATGAATTTAATTCTTTTTTTTTTTTTGTCAATTCAAGTGTTACAGACTTAGATACTTAGCAAGATTATTTATCATTTATCTTATGATTTTGCATCAAGAACATCAAACCACATCTGTCATCACAGCCAGTAACTGCTACATACACTGACCTTGAGGACTTTCCCAAAATAAGTCTTAATACAACCTGTCCTGCTTTTTAAAATAATAATAAAACCCAGAACTTGTCTCTCCTCTTTTCATTCTGTCTCCCTCACTCTCTTTCCAATAACACAAGTGAAATACCACATCTACCTCGCAAAGCCTTTCTTTCGTAGCGCTATTTCTTTTAAGCAATAACTTTGATCTTCATTGCATAGTTCGAGGGTGTTCAGATTTAACAGACAACATTTTTCATATTGATTGTACTGACAGGGAATGCTCATTTCCTATCATCTTTACAGTATAGGCAGCGAATATCATCTTCTCTGATGTTTTAGCAGCATATTTGGACTTGGCTTTGTTTAAAAGCACTGTACCAAAAGTTGATTGTAACACTAACTGAAATGGCATGTGTTATAAAGTCTATATTGCTGGTTATTTTTACTGTTTATGTTCCTTTAATTTCTGCCTAACAGAAAACTCAGTATGTTGCTGTTTTGCCTCACGGCCTCTGGCCAGCCAAAGTGGTTAAACTGGCTGAAGTTCACTGATTTTTGAACTGAATTCCCCTGAAATAAAATGAACGAGTGTGATTAAGGGTTGGAACTCCTAAATGCCAGAGAAGTAGGAACCAGCAGCAGATGTCACTCGGTAAAGTAGACCATCTCAGCAGATGGACAAATATGAAGCATAAAGGCTTTTTCTGACATCATTTGGTTTTAATATGATAGAAATAAAATGCGTTGTCAGTAAAATACAACTAGACAGTTGCTTTGTAGCCATTTGGGGTACATGGTTGGTAATTCAAAAGCCTGCTGCCTTTGCAATATTAATTATTCTGTGCCTCGTTACAGCAAAGAATACGTGTCAGACCAGCTGAACATGCCACACGCAGCTGGAGCGGCTCAGAAGTATCTGTTCCTCTATTTGCAATTTAACATCAGTAAAAGATACAACAAAACAAGTTTGTGGGTCATTTCCAGGATGCTAGTGGATGTATCAGGCAAAATTATAGAGACAGGATTTCATCCCATGTTTCGGGGTGTTTTTCCCCCTGCAGAGGTATGTGATATGTATCTCAGAGTAGAAAAACAGTTCTGTAGATCTGAGAGCTGTGAACATGAACTGCCTCAGGGGAGCTGGGGCTGCAAGCAGTGTACTTAATGACATATGTTCCCATTAAAATATGTAAGCTGTTCTCTTGTACAAGTGGTTAACACATTTTTAATCAGGCCATTTATTTCATTACAAAAATAAGTACCCTGAGTTGGAAAATGATAGTATTTTATGGTCAGCATTTCCACATCTATGTATATATATTTCCACATATATATATGTATAAATATGTATATACACAGTTTTCAGTGTGACTGAACATATCTGAAGCACACATAAACATAACATTTTACTTGTAGCACACATAATACAGACTCCTACTGTGAGCAAAGCTGCGGTACTCAGTACTATCCTGATGCCATCAGAGGTGCTGTTTAATTGAGAGCTGTTTCTCTTAAATGTGGAAGGTAGCTGAGGTCTGCTGCTTTGAATCTCACATTTCAACCTATGTACGAAGTAGAAACTTTGATCTTTGGAGCACAGGTTAGGATTTGTCTGTTTCACTGGGTGTTGAATTTTCTGAGATGGGTGAATTAGCTGGTATCTGAGGAAAAATAGTATTTTTAGTGTATTTAATTACCACTCAGGTTGTTTATCATGTTTTCTAGGTTGAATTTTTCAATCGTGGTTTCTGTTATTTTGACTGTCCCTTTTATTAATTGTTAAACTCATCTTTTGTGACAACACCCAGAAGGCACCCTTTTATAAATCAAAAGTAAATATATTACCCTACCTTGCAGGGGTGCCATAAGGCTTAATTAGTTCATTTTTGTAAAGTGTTCTGAGATTCCCAGATCAGCATCAAATGTTTATTATTAATTATAGGCTCTAGTGAGTACATTTGATGATTTCTTAATTTATTTCTCTTCAGGTGTCCTTAAAATAACTAATTTTGTAACATCTTTATTCTTGTAAATTCCTAAAGCACATTTGCTCTTGGCTCAAATAATTCTGTATACATTTTCCTATCACTTGCTGTATTTTTAGTTCTGGAAATTTTTTTTTCTGTATAGTAATATGAAAAAGTCTTTTACTGTTTTCCCTATGAATTCTGCTATGTGGATTATTCTCTAATAAGAAGGTTTTGTTTAAACATTATATGGTGGTTTTTTTCCTGCAGTGGGGCGTGTTAAGTAATTTACTTGGCTTCCCTTGGGAAATTTGCAGAGATTACACGGCACTGCTGTGATTTATCATTTCTACTTTATTTCTGACTCATAAAGTATGCATTATATTGTGTTTACCTTCAGAAACAGATCACAGGAAATTTCATCATCAATCAAAGCGCTTTAAAATCAGGAGAAGGGATGATGTGACAAAGGCACAGTCAGCAACTGTGGTTATTGGAGGATCATTTATTGCTTCATTGTGTCGTAACAGTTCTCATTTTATTGTTTTTCCCAGGATCGGGTTCATGTCGCTTCAGTTACTCAGATCCCAGCATCACTGTGTCCTACAGTAAGAACAGTTCTGCAGATTGGACTCAGCTGGAGAAAATTAGGTTTGTTACAGCTTTTTAATCATTTTCATGCTTTCTGACTGAGCAGGTGGTGTTTAAACCTAGCTTTTTTAAAACTTGTTTTAATTGTTAACTTTTCAGTTCTTGCTTGTTCATACACGTTAAAAGATGAGGGGTGAATTATGGTCACTAAAGCTAATTGCAGAACTGCCACTGCTTTTGGTAAATTACAGTTTCATCCATCGATTTTGTGGGAGGTAAGGAAGAAAATTACTTAAGAGTTAAAATGCAACTCCAATAACCAACAGGTTCAAGTGCCTGAAAAACCAAAACTTTGATGACTTTTGCATTTTAGCACCTCCTTTAATGTCAGCAAGAGCCATAATTTATAGTGTTACAAGTTTCTACTTTGGTAAGATAAAAAAGTTCAATAAAAATAATTTATAGTTTGATGTGAACACTTGACCCCTAACACTCTTATAGTAATAACATTATGGTAAATTATGCCTTCTTTTTTAAGCAAACTGGTTTATGTGAAAGAGCAAAGTATTATGACTGGGGTTTTTAAAATCTTTTATTGTAATATGCTCACCTTTAAAGGCAGAATCAGTATCGGAAATGGATTTTTCTAAGAGAGCAGAACGAACATTTTATTAAATAATATTGAGAAAGGTATTTTGTTCATTGGCATATATACGTAGTTATAGAAGTACAACTGGGGACAAAAAAATGCTATTTGTATGTAGTGTCCTCATAGTGTCTCAGTCTGCCTCCCTGCATTACCTTAATGTCTGTGGCACACGGGCGATTTGCTTGAGCCTGTTTTCAGTCCATTGAGACAATTTGCAGAGCAAAAGGCCACTTAATTTCAGATGAGTAAGCAAAACTCTACCTGCAGGGTTGTGGATTTCAGTATCTCATCTTCCCGATCCTTGTGGGAGTGGGATTATGATTTTGTTGACAAAGGCACAAATTATGAACAATTTTAGTAAATCAAATGGTGCTAATTCTTATCTCAGAAAAATATAAAGCAAGAGTAACTTCACTGCAGCCACTGGAGTTGCCTCAGAGTAACCACACAATACCTTTTTTTTTCTCTCCCATTGATGCAAAATTATATGCCTAGTTCAGTTACCTTCATAGCTCTGCAAGCAAGGAAACTCAAGAGTTGTGATGGTGCAAACACAAGCCCTTGAAAACCAAATTTTTTTAAGTTAATGCATATACAGTTTTTCTGTGCTGCTTTAACTTCGCTGGAGCCAGCAATAGAAAATATGTCAATAGAGCGATGTGGTACAAAGCAGAGAGGATGAATTATGAAAGGATGCTCGTTTCTCCTGTGGTCCATAGGAATTAAAGTGTTTATCTGAATGTGCTTCAGTGGCTTTCCCTGTGCTACGTGCGGTTCCAGGGAACAGTGGGAGAATGGGGAGAGGTGGGACAGGAGGGCAGCTGCGAAGGGGAGGTTTTGTGCTGGTGTGTGTTGCATCGGTGGGATTTCAGGCCTGAACTCCTGGGGAGGGAGGGGAACGATGTCTCTTGGGGAAGCTGGGTGCTGTGTGGGCTCAGGGAGGAGTGAGGACAACATCTCAGAGCAGCATTGCAGTGGAGTGTGAAAGATATAACGTTTAGCAAGTGCAGGGTGATTTGTGGGGGCAGGTTCTGGGTGTGAATATGGGCCAAATACAGTTGCTTTTCAATATTTCACTACACTCTAATATTTTGCTTTGCATAGAGAAGCTCCTCTATATTCTCCTACAAAAGCAAGCTATTCATGCCTTTTTTCCCTAAAAGCTCTAGATTGTCTCTGACAAACTATTAACCCACCAAAGCATCACTACCAAGGCAGAGGCAAGGTTGAGTAGCTGACATCTTGCAAACCACAATTTTGTACCTCCTTGCAGCCTGAGGTTTGAATGTAGCTAATACCCTTGCTGGATGATTAATAAAACAAAAATAATAATTCTAAGCATCCTTTCCTTGCACACGGAGCTCGGTCCTTTCATTGCTAGTAGCAATGTAAAGACATTCACCCAGAGCTCGGGGTGAACCTCAGTCATTTCAGAGCTCTGAGGAGAGCTCTGGGAAGCAGAGCTCAAGGCCTTGATCATTGCCTCATACTAACACTCCAGGTCTGCCTCTCCTCCCCATATTTTCCATTTTCAGCAGCAAGAGAGAGGACAAATGGGTTGTTTCTTCTGTATTGTTCTTGAAGCAGAACATGGAAAGAAAGGCAGCCTGGCCCTCCCAATCCACAGAATTATCCTGAAAGCAGGGCTGTGGGATTAGAAGGACACATTTGTCAGAGAAAATTCCCAGCTTTTCCCTCCAGCCATTCTGTTCCATCCAGATCTATGAGGGACTGAGGCACCAGAAGTCAGGAGTTTCTTTTGGTGAAAGCTCATGCAAAAATCACATCGTGGGAGATCTGTTTTTGTAAAGTGCTTTCTTAATATTTCCTTTTGGCCATACCTGCATAATACCTGACAATGCCCAGTCACCTAGGAGCAGTGACCAACATTGAGTATGAATGTTGCCCTGCTCTTTCTTCCTGCTCTCCAAACATCTGCATTGATCTGTTATTTATTTCCTTAGCTTGCACTTTCTTTGAAGCAAGGCTGTCTGTTCAGCCTGTGTGTGCACTGCCTGGCACAGTGGGACTCTGCCTTAGGGCAGGTATTTTCTGATCTCCATAGAAGATTTATCAGCATACAAGGGGCATCAGCACAACTGTGTCACACCTAGTAAATGTGTTAAATGAGGCAAAAGTGTTCCTGGCTGTGGCTTAAATTTGGTCTAATTCCACATCATTGTTTTTCAGTGCCCCTTCCAATGTCAGCACAATCATCCACATCTTGTACCTTCCGGAAGATGCTAAAGGGGAGAGCATGCATTTTCAGTGGAAACAGGATTATGTTCATGCTGGTGACGTGTATGAAGCCTGTTGGGCATTGGACAACATCCTGATCATAAATGCGGCTCACAGAAAAGTTGTGTTAGAAGATAATCTTGATCCTGTGGATACTGGCAACTGGCTTTTCTTTCCTGGAGCCACAGTCAAGGTTAGTCTGATTTCCTATGGCTTAATGTTATTATTACTCCTCTATGTAGAAGACAGTAACATCTAACCAAACTCCGAACACACAAGGGTGTTTAGGCCACTCCACCTGCTTCAAAAATTGGGCTTTTTTTTACTTTGTTTTTACCTGTCCCATTGGGGCTTTCTAGAACAACGCAACTTCTCTGCCATGACCAAAACCAAATGACCGTTTATACTGTCATGTCAAAGATCATGCAACAAAAAATGTGGAACAGCTTCCTTTTAGCAAAACAGTACAATATTTTTGAAACAAATTCAAGTCTTTCTGTTGGATATTTTGAAATCTACCTGCTTGTTTATCTTGGTGCTCTTCGGCTACCACTACTCGCTTCATCACAAACCATCACAAAAAAACTGGTTTCCCACTTTTTCTGACTGTGAATATCACATCTCTCTTGCAGCATGCATTCAGGTAGTGACTGCTCCTTAAAAGTCTCTTTTTCATTAAGATCCTGTTTTAATATATGAGAATCCAGCAAGATCTTACAACCTTGGGAAAAACTCTAAGGAACTGTACAAAATCTCTGTGCACAAAGTTCCTTCAAATGCAGAGTTGTTCAACATCTGGAAATCAGCTGGATTCTTGCTTTCTATGTTTCCAAGCAGCCAGAAATTGAACAGCAAATGATTTTCTGTTTCCATCCTATTTTTCATTCACAAAAAAAGGCAGTTTTGTTGTTGGGGTTCATTCATTATGCTGGTAATGGTTTTGGCAATTGCACAGGAAACAGATGTTGAATACTGAGGGCAGTAAGAGGTTGGTTATGGGCTCATCCTTTTCCCACGGAACCTGATATGAATGGCTTCAGATTAATCTTTTTAGAAATAAATACTCCCACTAATCTACCCATAGTACTTGTATATTGACTTTTTTTTACTTCATTAAGACCATTTAAACTGCAATGACAAAGTTTTTATGTGAGATTTTTAGAATCAAATAATGTCCTCATAGTTAATGACGTAATTTTTGGTGATCAGTTCACATTTGTTGTGTTGTCAGTCTTACCTCTGGATTTTAAAATCCAGCCCACACATGTGAAGGTGTGAAAGCAAACCAAGGATTAATGTGCCATAGGCGCAGTTACTTTTTCTCAGCTGGCCAAACCTAAACACTGCTTGCTCCTTCTGAAACATGCAAAAACGGCATCTAAACTTTAGCAAGTAAACCTCTTTTTTCTTTTTTCTTTCTTTATTTTTTCTTTTTTCTTTCTTTATTTTTTCTTTTTTCTTTCTTTATTTTTTCTTTTTTAATTAAACTCTGACATTTTGTGTCAATACATAACTATGGTTACATGTAAGATGAGAGAGCTAAGCACAGAGATCACTTAGTGCTTCTAGACAGAAATCCCAATTCAAGCTCAAACCTTATATGAGACACAAGTGAGGATTCACCAACCTGCCATTCCTCCAAGGTCGTCTTCTGTTTTAGGGACAAGTGAAATGTGCATCTGTCTGTTCCCAGTTGACATTTGGCTATGTGTAGCCACTTACACCACATTAAGAGAACATGAATGTCTGGATTAAGGATATGTGTGATGCAGGGCTTTTATTCTTCATGGCACTCTGTAGTAATTTCAAACAGTTTTAGTGTATCTAGATTGTCGCCAGAGCACTCCCTTACTCAAATTTCATTTTTAAGGTTTCTGCTCCAGTTTTCCTCAAATTTTCAGGAACAATCTTGCCAAGCATTATTTGAAGATATTTTGCAATGTGAATTTCATGTTATGTCAAAAGTAAAACTATAAATTGGGTCAAGATTTACATCAGAGTCAGCATAGACCCTGTCGTAGCTTTATAACACCAAGAACAATTTTTTTGACAAAGTTTTTGTGCTTTCCAGGATTGGAACGTTATATAAAACTTTACAACTTTAATATTTTCTTTAAAATATTTAGCATAGGTCTACTCTCAATTCATCACAAACACACTATTCAGTATAAATAGAAAGGTGAGAATCATTGTACTAATGACATTACATCACATTTTAAATGTAATCACACCAGTCACCTCTGTTTCAAGCAACATTTCACAGCAGTCAGAAAACTTAGCCAGTATAATGGCAGAATGACAGCAGCAATGGGCGGTACATCTTCACAGGATTCCCAATATTGTTAATGCTCTCAGGCTGCAAGGGTTCATAGAAACTAGGGGAAGCTTTTAGGAGATTTCTCTATCATAGCCAAAGGAATTGGCATGCCAAATAATGTTGGAGAAAACCTGACAGTGCTACAGGGATAGCTTGCATCAAAGCTAATTCTAGTTCTCTTTTTTCCTACAAGTCCTTTTTGCTTCCCAGACATCTAAAACTTGCTAAATAGTCCTGGTGTTTGTTCAGAAAGTCTGTATAGCAATTTTAAATTTTTATTTACATTTTTACTAAGGGATCGGCAAATTTCATTGCTATACTGTGCTACCTTTTATAACTCTCACCTATGTGCTTTTTAAAGAAGTTGTCATAGTCACAGCCTATCACTATGCCAAACTCCCTTTCAAGTTGATGAGACCTTTTCTCTGCCAGTCAAACCTGTTTGTGCCATAAAAGTTTCAATTTATATCCTCGTGTCCTTTGTCAATTAGTATTTTAGATAAACTGGCCTTAAAAATCTTTCTTGAAGTTTGTGTTAACTTCTTCACTGGCTTCCTTCAGTGCTTTTCGTTATGAGTTTCCTTGACAATGCCAATGAACAGTCACATTTCTGGATGTTATTTTCTAACTCAGTTTTGATTAGTATCTACAAAACTGTGGGTCAATTCTTTTCCTAAATTGTGCCATAAAGATAAGTAATTTTATTGGACCAAGGGAACGAAATATTAAGAAAAACAAAAAGAAAAGAAAAATTAGCTTTCTAAATTTCTTCCATTTACTGGGGTTATTTTCTGTATTCATCCTTTCTTGCTCACAACCTTTCACCACCCAGAATGATTGGTATTGCATATTTCTCGGGTGGAAGGGCAGTGCCAGTCTGAGATAGCTCATCCAGCTGGCAGTCAGAACTGAAAGAAGAGGGAAAAAAATACATATTTATTTCTGGTAGAAAAAGGAGCAGAAACAGTCTTTCTCTAAGTGTTTACTTTTTCTCTAAGTGTTTATTTCTGGACCGCCCCAGCAGGTGTTGCTCAGATGGTGGAACCTTCTCCTTGGAGGCCCTGTGGCACATCCAGGGTAGTGAATGAAGCAAACAAGGGTACAAACATAAGCCCATGATCTTGCACACCTTAGTTTTTACAACACCCCCCCTTGCTTGGCTTTAGCTTGTGCAATCTCCCAGGCATTATCTTCAAGGTATGTACCCTCATGTATGGGCCAGGGACTGTTTCCAGTAGACCTCAGGGATGACACCACTCTTCTGGGAGGAGAGAGTTTGCCCAGGTGGATGCAAACTCTGCTGTGTAATTTGCTGTCCAGGCCAGAGAATGGTCCCTGGCCTAATCCAGTTACCGTTATGGTCCTAGCATGTTAGAACTGCCACACCACCCATCCCTTCAACCATCCCAAACCTTTTAAGAGAATTCTCATTAAATACCATTTTGTTGCCTTAGTGGGTTGCTTTGTAAGTAAAGACAGGCATTAAGATACAGTTTGTTGGTAGTTTAGAATAAATGTTGCTGTTTCTCACATAGATAGATGTGGTTCAGCAAGTTCTTTCCCAATAGTTGCTCAGGAGGTGGCTTTTAGAATTGCTCATTATACCTGGTACATGCTCTTGTTGGATGCTTATCATGTTGTGAAGAAAGTGTATATTTTTCTGTAGAAGGTTTACTTTGGTAGTACTTGAGGTCTACTAAAATAAATAGCAAACATTACAAATCCAGGAGTTTTGCTGGTAAAACTGCTCAGATTAATAGCTGCTTAGATTAATAAGGTAAAAAGACAGCTGAAACAAAGAAAAGTACTACCATGAAGACTGTTGTCTGGGTCCTGGATTAGGTTCTGTGATGGATTCAGTCACTGGAGTGGACAATGCAAGCATTAATGGTAATTTTGCACCGATGTATCCACTCCAGTTTGGTGGATTTGGACAGTGTGTTGCAATAAGCGCTTGCGGGAACTTCCCTGTGCCCAGCTTGGGAAGTGATTTCTCCTCCTCTCCCAGTCTGCTTGAGCTTGGACTACGAATTTCATTACTTTTCTTGCTGCTCTCAGGAGCGGTTGCTACTCATTTGAAAGCATGTGGCTCGTTGCAGACGCAGCTGGAACTGGCTACTGAGATGGGAAGGAAGCTGAGAGATAAGCCACTGAATTTGTGTGTTTTGGTTCCAAAGAAGACAGCAAAAGACAAGAAAGGCGCTGTTAGCAAGGCCAAGCAACCCTTAGGAGATTAATTGGATCCACTGGAACGTATTTAGCTGCGTTGGACTGTGAGGAAGGGTGTTGAACAGGATAAATTTCTGACAGCATTTCAATATTTCCAGTGACAGCTCTGAGCGTGAGCACGGACTTGCAACGGAGCATCGTTGCACTGGTGGTTGAGATTGCTGAAACACATAAAGCAGTGCTATGCTCTGAGAGCTGTTAAAGGTCTGTGAACCTCAAGGCTTCATAGCTAATTGGGAGAAAAGATGAAACCTTCTTAGTTCAGTAATGCTTCTTGGATCTCTACTCCTATAGAACAGAAAAGTTATCTCATCTTTCAGAGGACACTTCATATATCTTGTATATTTGACCAGAAATTGTTGTGTTCTGAGTACAACATTTGCCAGGTTTTTTAGTTTTCTCTGATTGCCCTGGTCCAAGATTGAACGCACAAGCTCAAAAACTGAGGTCGAGAACGGACACAACCTCAGCAGCCTTACAGTTCATGTCTCTGCAGCACTTTGGTTACATAAAAATAACATTGAGACCAAACCACCCATCTCTGGAATTTTTCCACAACTGGGCAAAAACAGTATAGGACATTACAGACACTAGAGTGGTGATGTACATGGTCATGATGTGTTAACCCAGTGACACTTCTCACCTTTGAGAGGAGTCCAGTTACAGAATTGCTGTCTCACAGTAGTTGCAGCCACTCTTCACTTGGTGACTGAAGACTGCGGTCCAGCTGGTCAGCTTTGGTCTGCAGGACATGGGGACTACACCTGAGCTTGTTTGTGCTGCCAAGCTCTGAGCATGCAGCCTGGCATAGCGTGGGATGGGGCAAGGGGGAAAGGTCTGTGCCAGCCTCACTGAGCAAGTTGGGTTTAGGACCCAGGAATGGTACCTGATGCATGTTATTCACTGCTGTGGACATGACCAATAAATCCTGAAAACATCCCAATCCCAATACCCTGATACAGTAAGCCCCTTAAGTTAACAGGTCATCACCATTCAGCTCATTTTAATTTCCCAGAAATGCATGCCGGCTTAGCAGAAGAGAAAGCTACCTAAGAAGAGGGTGGGAGAACTGAACACACACACTTGGAAAAATATGCTGAAAATGTGTCTGTAAAACGCTGTGACCTTTCACCACACCCTGAGCAGAGCAGGGCTATTCACATCCTAGATCTGCGAGTCCTTCCTGAACCTGTGTTGTTGTGTGTCACTGAGCAGAGAAGGCATGCACGCAGGCCTAGGAATTTGGCAAAAAGAAAGGCTGATTAAGCTATTCCACCCCCACCCCACCCCACCCCCAGTTCCAGAGAAGATTTCCAAATCTCTGAATACTCCGTTAATTAATAGGAATGGCATTAGATAGTCTTCTTTCAAAACAAACATCCTGATATTCCATATATATCTTTGTCGGGTTTAATTGTTTGTGCTGAAATGAATAAGATTTTTTCCATTTTTTGGTTTCAAATTTTTGTTTAAAAAATGGTTGACGTACCCATTGTCTGAATCAGATCAAATATATTTGTTTGCAGGAGGAAAGGTGGTGCTTTAGGTATGCCAGTGAGAAAAGGGCAGGCTGAAATTGCTGTGACCTTATATTAGACAATTTACACAGATATAGATGCTTCTGACAAGACTCTTTTGTTTTTTGAATAAGGTACAGCAAGGCAATATTTGGTCTGTGGGCCAAACCCAGCCTTCTAGCCAGCTGCTTTGCCTTGCAGGAGCCGTTATCCACCACATCTTCCTGGGAAGAGGTGAGCAGGCTTCCTGCTGTACCTCATCTGAGAGCCATTCCTGCTTCTCTGTGGGTGGAAGGAAGAGTGTGAGAGGGGAGGAGAGGTGAAGAAAGCGGAGCAGGATGCACAAAACCAGTTGACTGGCTCCCTTTAGTGAGAATGTGAGCACTCTGAGCTGTGCCCATGAGGAGGCATCTGTATATCCATAGGGCTGGATCTAGGCCATGCATGGAATTGCTCTTGCTTTTTTTTTTTTTTTTTTTTTTTGTCAATAATCACAATTTCAATTAAAATAATAATACTTAGATACAATGCTTAGAGGGTCATTGGAACTGATAGGTGGTTGACTCTGGTGCAGTGAGTTGTTCGGGCAGCTGAGAATTGCTGTCAGGCAGCAATGCTGAACCTGCACCTTTCTCCATGCCAGTTCCCCGTGGCTTGGAAGTGTGGTGGGGTGTGGCAGGGAGCCAGTGTTAGCTCTGAGCTGGCATCAAAGCACCAGGGGTCTTTCCTGCCTCCTAGAAGGAAAGAATTTCATCTTTGCAGGTCACTGTGAGATACACATTAATAAAAACAACATGAACTGACCCATTAGATGCCAAAGAGTAGAAACGACTTTGGTTGACTCTTTCTCACTCTAATTTTACAGTGGTGTAAATACACGTCATTACTTTCAGAAGAACAGATGAGATTTAATCATGCTCACTGCAGAGTATGAGAAACATCAATAGTTCCCAATAACATAGAGGAATAGTTCAGTTCATGCCAGTGAATGACTCATTAAGGAAATCAGTCATTGCCAGAATGACCGGTGTTATACAAACGTCATGAAATGTCCTAGAAAATTAAGAACCATACAAATCACTCATAAACAAAGTGTTTTGAGCACTAGCCTTTGAATAACAGTCTATAATGGGAAATGATGAGTGAAAACACACTTTATAAACTGTTTGTTATTATGTCACAGGACAAGTTTCATCCCATTGTTTTGGAAAGGGAAGGTGCACTATAACCCTCTGTGCACCTGGCCTGCTTGCGCAGCCAAGTTTTTCATTCTGTAACCTACATTAAATGATGTAAAAATGTAGCATGTGGGAAATATTAAAGCCCTGTTTATCTCATGGAAAAGTATTCTAATCACATTGTGGGTTTTCCTTTGGTTAAAGAAGGGACTTCAGGCCAGAAGCATTAACAGCCAAATCCACAGAATTTAGAATTTAGAATCTTTCCAAAATTCTGTCATTGTACCTTTGCTGGCTAAGACATTGCATATAGAATATGACTTTATCAAGACTGAATCTATCCTTGTACTTGCTATCATGTCAAAATCTAAACATTTTTAAAACCTGGGTGACTCGTTTCCGGAAAGACACAATATCTAATTTATGGCTCCATTGACAATGCTGCTTTAATTAATTTTCTTCATCTTTTTTCTTGTTCCTCTGCTTCTCATATCTCATCTGTTTGCATTGCCTAGATTTTAATTAAAAAAGCCTCTCCTCTCTAAGGAGCAATCTGAAGTGGCAAAAATAATCACTTAAAATATTACAGTCATTAGAAAATTGGCTGCGGTCAAAGCCATGCATTTTCAATTTGCCGACAAACGATATTTTCATTTCCTTTTAAAGTGCATTTTGTATTTGAATAGCATACGCCAGCCAGCCTGGCTATCAGAGATGCTCCTCCAGCTGGGTGGGCTGTGTGACAACTCCTTAATGGGGGAAATTGATGGCCCTCTGCTTGTGTAGAGGTGAAGGCATACTGGGCAGATTTCTTTCCATCTGCCGTCAGCCCTTTGCAAGCTGGCACTGCCCAAATGCCCAACACATTCATTCCAATACAAGAAATGACGCCAAAAAAAAAAAATTCTGAGGCTACAGCTGTCTGAAAGAATCATCGGGGCCATTAGGCCCAGGAGAGGTAATATGAAGAGGTGCATCAGTGTTCGTCTCTGATAAAAACCTAATTAAATGACGGTAAAGATGACTGTGGATACTTTAAAGGCACAGAGGTGAACAACATTTTCATGGGAGTGTGGGGACGAACCTTGGGAAGATGATATGCAGCACCCCAGCCAAAAATCTGTTACACTGAGGAATTTCACACTACTGTTTCCTGTTGATGCTTCTCTGAATGGCACAGTTGCATCATTTAGTTGCCCTCTGTTCTGCTCTCCAAGTAAAGAAATCCCTTACTGCAGAGCCAAGAGGTATTTATTGATTCACAAGTTTGACTTGAACAACTGGGACAGAAGCTGGTTTGGATGAACTTCAGTGCTTCTGTTTACATTCCCAGTCTTTGTCTTTTGAGCTTCTAAAAATCTTCAGGGCTGTGTCCTTAGCTGCAACTGTGGTGTAGGCTGATCTGGTTGATGTTTCTGCTACCTCACAAGGCAGGGTGAATGGGACACCTCCAAGGTCCCTCCCAGCCAAGAGGTCACGCTGAGGGTAGCAGATGTCTCCTTACATGGTGCTCTCATGCAAGTCTTTAAAAATACAGAGATTGTTCAGGCACGCTACATGATGTAGGATCCCAGATCTTACTTGGAGCTCTTAAGCCATTTAGATGCTATGGAAAGTTGGTCAGTATTTATTTATGAAAACATAGATAGGTCCAATTGAAAAGTACCTGCTTCACCAAATCTGTTTTCCCTGCTTTTGCTGACCAATGGTTTTGAGCAGTCCTAATTGAAACCCTTCTGCATCTCAGATGATTACGAGGCTTTCCTAAAAGCACCTGCCAAAAAAAGGTGAAAGCTGTAGGTAGATGATGAAAAATAAAAGGAATATAGAGTAGGATAAGGAAGGTGACAGACTCTTGACGAAAGTTTGATTCTGAAACCGTGCACTACTCTCCCATAGTCTCTATTTTCAAATTATTAGCTAATGCCCTCATAACGTACAACAGATAGCTCACCTGAATTAATAAAACTTGCTGGCTCTCATAGACAACTTGGCTAAGAACTGTACTCATAGACTAGAAATATTCATAGATAACAGCAATTTTAGCATGAAAATGTATTTTTTGTAGTAGTGGTACCATTATATCCAGTGTACCAAGAGCCCTGAGCAAGGAATGTAGCACTGCTGCATCTTCCGACACAAACCAAAAAGATAGCCTGCGTCCCAGGAAATTGCCATTCATTTATAAAAGAGGAGATAAGCTAGGGCTGGGGAGATGTGGGAGTGAAAGGAAATATCGCAAGAAGGGAGAGTGCTCATCCTGGTAAGCAGCGCATTCTTCAGTGTAATCAGTGACAAGGCTTGTTGAGAGAAGCACTAAGGAAGTGTCTGAAGGACATCATCTTGTGGGGAATTTGCCAAGCATGGTAGGCAGAATGGGCAAGGGCATGCAAGTTTGGTCATCTCACCAGCAGACGTAGTGGAAAGCGTCGGCAGCCCAGGAAAAGTGAGCCATGAGATGGTGCATGTGGGAGATGGTGGCAGCAGGTGAGGATGAGCCATGCAGGGCCTTGAAAGTAGAGAAAAAGAGCAGTGATACCATAACTATCCAGTAGATAAACCTCAGAAACAAAGAAAATTCAGAGTGAAGATTAGATTGAAAGCAAATCCAAGCGTGCTCAGATACGGGAAGGCATCCAGCCAATTTTCATTTTGCCCTATTCATGCAAAGCAATAGCTTAACAATTGCAGCTAGTGAATAATGGTATTGGTAGTGCCAGATTAAATTAAACTGGCTTTTTTTCCCCCTTGGGATGACCACAGTCCTTGAACAGAACTTGGCTTCTTTCCGTTTGGCAACAGGCAGGGGTTGTTTATTTAGGAATACAACAGTTTACTCACGGCAGGCTGATAGTTCCACTCCAGTTGCAAACAATGGGAAACAGCTACTGTTGGGAAGTGGCTCCATTCAAGTGCCTGCAAGTGTCCTATGTTCTATTAAGTAGCTGATTTGGGAGAAAACTTTGTTTAATGAAGGTTATCAGATTTGTCAAAGGATTTATTCTCTAAATTAATTTTTTCTCACAAATTAGTTAACTTTTCAGTCTTGTAATTTGCACAAGGACACACTAAATGTTCCACAGGCTTTTAATCCCCTTTAAATAAAATCAAACTCTGCTTTAGTTCTGGACCTACAGCTGATGCTTCCATGGTAACAAGGAGAAATATCCTACAAGTTGCTGTCATTTGGCCTTTTTAGTTACAATATTTGCACAACAAGTTAATTTGTTCTCTATCTTATAAATCATTTAAGTGTAAATAAAAATGAAACAGAGAACAAATTTAATCTGGAATTCGTAAAAGAGGACTCTATATCTACCTAGAAAGATTTGCAGTATCTCCAGTTTAGGGAGAACTTAGTCCAGTTAGTTTCAAAACAAAGTACGTGTTCGTTCCACATTTTTTATCACTTCAGAATGAACAAAAAAAAAAGAGCTATAAAATTCAGTCCTTAAATACTGGAAGTATATAGACTACCACTGCAAGTGTAAAGCCTTTAATTTGAGATAGAGGCAACACAGTATGTAAATTGCACTTTAGTTCTTTGTTTCTAAAGGCTTGGACTCGAATCCTGGGTTGAACCCAAGAGAAAATGAGTCTGATGATTTCAATCCAGTCTCTAATCTGTTCAAGCCCTGTTACAAAACTGCAAAATAATTCAACACAATCAGCACCCTCCTGGATTTGAACAAGACTGACAAGTTGGGGGCAATGCTGGTGAGGGACCATCTCCTGTGGAGCTTCTTTTGCTCCTGGAAAATTTGGCTGAGTGCTCTTTGAGGTTATTCACCCCTCAGCAGCCCATCAAATGAAAAAAAAAAAAAAAAACAGCGGTAAAAGCAGAGACAGATAGCGACTGCTTGGAAATTGAAAAGAAAAATATGGTAGCTAAGTGTGAACTGGGGGTGATGATTATACAGGGGAGGGAAATGTGGCAGGTGGGAGAGGATGAGATCATGAGCAGAGGAGCCTTGGCCCTTACTGGGGCAGCATGGCTTGTGCAAATGGGGCTAGTCCTCATCTGCTTCTCCCATGGGCATGTGTCCAAGGTCCGATGGTGGCACTGGGGCAAAAACGTACCAGAAAATGATGGCCCTCCCTCAGAACTTCTTTAAAAGTTGTACCTGTGATTTGAGCATCTTTATTACTCTCTTTAAAGGTAATGAGCTTCTATTACTGGTTTCATAGGTCTGTAGAATAACAGAAGGATTTTGATTTGAGCCATACATTGTATGGTTCATTAACACATAAAATATGCATAAAATACATATTCATAGATACTGTGTAGCAGTGTATAAAAGCATAGTTTTCTAGAACCAATGAAATAAATGATGCTTTTGAGCTTTCATAAAGGGTTCATCATACACCACTGTATACATAATTATTAATTCACTCATTTACCATTTATTTATCTTGACAACCTACATGGAAAGTCCATCACATGTACTTCAGTAAATATTCTGTTAGACAGCAGAAGGACATACAAATGTTAAATGATAATGGGGTTGTATCTGGTTTGTGTTTATTTTAATAGGTGACTTTCATCAGGCAAAGGATTACTAATTACATACCCCACTGTAAAGTATATCCTTACATATAACTTAGCACCTGACAAATAAGTAAGGCTTATAAAGGATTTTCCAAAGCTTGTATGCAATTGTAATAACTAGCTCAGTAGGATCTATGTGTCTACTTGTTTCCTAAGAGATGAAGGGTTATGTATAAATTTCAATTAAGTTTTAGCCTCAATATTTATTTTTAGTGTATTTACTTGACTGCCTGCAGATGATAGGAGTTTTGTGGCAGACTGATTGACAGATAAAGGATACTTCATTTCTGCTCAGCAGATGAAGAAAATTCTGAGAAGCAAGAAGCAAAATAAGCAAATTATTCTTAAAATTTTGATGTTAGCAATACCTGTGAGCATGAAGGATAAAATCAGTGAAGAAAAGCCATTTCTCAGTCAATTATGAATAACTGCATAGTACGAACAGTGTTTTCCAAAGAGAAGTAAAATATAAAACTGCTTCGTTAATTTCTGCAAGCTATACAATATTTTATGTGTAAATTATTCTGCCTTTTCAGTGGCAGCAGCTGCATATGTACTGTGTATATGGTGCATTAACAGAGCAAGGAGACTTGTGACGAAATCTCTTTAATTTCTGTGGTAAATTATCAATGCTTCAGAATCTTTCTATTGCTTTGACCTTTCTTTGGAAGAAAAACACTTTAACAGCAATTTGTTTATTTTAGAAGTTGAAACAGTCTTTACATTTTTATAGTATGTTTATTTCTTTAAATGATATTTAATCAGTGTTAATAATCATAGAGCTGTTGTCATTCATCTATAGACCAGAAAGTCTCTATACAAAAATCAGGCTTCAAGTACTCTGATTTTTTTCTAACAATGTGTAGGCACCTCTAGAAATGTAGTCACAAATTACATTCCTAAATATAAATTAATTGCTAAGTTATTGGCAACCATACTTGAAAATCATCAAGAAAAGAACTTCAATTATGTCTTATTTTTTTGCATTGATAAGTTAAGGAACAGTTATAGAATCTGGCAAAATGTGATATTTTGTACTTTGCTCATAAAATCCCATAACAAAGATGTACTGGGCAGTTTTCTTTTCTTGCCACATCTTTCTCTTTGTTAAAAATTTAATTATTCACTTATGTGGCACTGCCATGACCTTTTTAAATGCAGAAGAGGTGATTGCCATACTTTCCCTTGGCACATGGGTTCAGAGACAAGAGGGCACCGCATAGATGATATTGCAAAGGTCAATGCAATTTGGCA
Source organism: Morus bassanus (assembly GCA_031468815.1). NCBI lineage: Eukaryota > Metazoa > Chordata > Aves > Suliformes > Sulidae > Morus > Morus bassanus. The sequence continues at coordinate 70,969,275 of CM062571.1, forward strand.
TTATTGTATCTCTTTTTCAGATGCTAACTGTGGTAAGAATGCAGAATTATTCTAATTAATCATTTCTTATTTCAGCTTTCACTTTTGATGCAACCAAGATTTAAAAAAAAAGTGTTTGAGCTAATTATTACTTTTATCAATAATTGTTTTAATACGAACAATTCAATAAAATGCCAAGTTCTCAGTTTGCATTAAGGCCAGGTAGATCTTCTTTAGAAGCTTACACTATCTGCTTCAGCCACACCGTTTTTGCAGACTTTTGCCATTTTATCAGACACACAAGAGAGCAAAAGTAGGATGGGAGAAATAAGAAAATCTGTACTGTAACCCCCATGTGCTCCTCACAGACAACTTCTTCCAGGTCAATGTGCCTGGAGAGCCATGGTAGTTGATGCATGTTAGGGCAGACACGTGGCTTCATTTGATGCTGCTGAGGTTGTATATTCAGAAATGCAATAGGAAAAGCAGACATGTTGGGTGTGGGGGCAGCCTCAGAAGCCCTGAGACTGCTGTATCACAAGAGCTAGTTGCCTATAGAGTTATTTGTTATGCTATTTGAATTAAATACAGCAAATAGCCTTTTCACTCGTATACTTCAGGCCCAAAGCTTACTGTAGGGCAATGCATAGCAATTTTAAACACAAACACCTCTGCTGGCAAAAAATCAGGCATGGAAATCAGACGTGTTTCACAGCATGAAACTCTTATGCCAACAAAATATTTATAGCAATATTTGATATACTACTAGAGTTATTTGTACACACAGTTATGTATGTGCCAGACATAACAGCAATACTTTAAAATAGAAAACACCCAAAGTTATGGTACATATCTTTTCCATGCAAACATGGTTTTGCAATGTTCTGAAGTACATTTGTAAGGAAGCAGGTACAAGATTAGGATGTACTCATTGCTGGGGTGGGCCAAGAAAGATAAAAGATGACCATCCATTTCTTATTTTGTTTCAGGTGTCGGTGAGTCATTAGATAACATACAGCTCACACTGAGCTCTGCTGGTGCATGAGCAGGACAACTGCCCTTGCAAACCCTATGTAATGTCACCTCCTTTTGTCCACAGCATAGCTGCCAGTCAGATGGAAACTCTATCTACTTCCACGGGACAGAAGGCAGCGAGTTCAATTTCGCCACAACCCGGGACGTGGATCTCTCCACGGAGGATGCCCAGGAGCAGTGGGCAGAAGAGTTTGAGGGCCAGCCTAAAGGGTAAGTGCCCCTCACCTGCAAAGGGCCCTAAGCAGGCATGCAGCATCACTCCAGGGATCAGGAAACTGGATAGAGAACTGCATTTTGTCTTTGCTGTGTAGTCAGGGAAGATTGTGACTAGGATAAATAGCAATACATTAAATAACAGGCAATTGTAGATTTTAGGATGGAAAAAGTCCAGAAAGCTCAGGAGGAGCAGTCTGTCTCCAGACCATTCTGTCACCAAAGCTTTTACTGAAAAAAGTTGTGCTTGTAAATTATATAGTCATTCTGAAAAACACACAATGTTGATTTTTTTTTTTTTGTTCTGTCACACTTGAGTGTTTTTAACAAACTCATATACATATGAAATCAAATTCCTTGAGAAATTCATCCCCCTCTGGATCCCTGCTGTGAGCCATGCTTTGCCATGAGAGAGCTCCTGCTTGTGCAGAAGCCCGCAGGTGCTGAGGAGGAGGAGGTGGAGGCAGGACAGCTGAAGCAGCAACCTGCTCTCACCTTCCAGCACCAAGAGCACGGGCATGCCTGCCACACCAGAGCTGAGGATCTGGCTGATAATTTACTATTTTTACTTTAAATATATATAGGGATTCAAAGAATACCTGTAAAGCCAGATCCAGCAGGGACTGCTGCAAGGGCAAAGAAAGTAAAGAAACCATCTAGGACTGCAAAATTACCTCTCTCATCAAAACAAGAGTGAGCTTTAAAAAAAAAAAAGTGTCCTGGCAAAGAAGTATCATTTTATATACCTCAGTGTATAAATTCCGACAAAAAGAAAATAACCAACAATGTGGTCTTGGTTCTTTTTTATTTAAACACACACAAAAAAAAAAAAAAAAGAATTTCATTAGTTGCTGTAACCCCAGGGCAATCGGAAACATATACTGTTAATTTATGGGTCTCTACTGAATGTTGATTTTAACCTACAAAGTGCTTCAGATCATTAGCAGCTGATTCAAATGCTGCCTATGCTGTTCTGAAGATAAAGACCACCTTTTAAGAAATACATGCTGATATGTCCTGTGGACATGTGGCTTATTTGGGGCTTACAGAAAAAATATTCACTGTGAACTCTGTCCCAGTTTGAATAATCAACCCATGGCATAGCGGGTACTGTTTCAGACAAAGGAAAGAATATGAGTACATGTGTGTTGTGTGCTATGTGACCATGTGGGATACATTTGAGATGTTCTCTTAGTTTCTTTTGCATCTTGAAAAACAGGATGGGAGTGTTACCTGGGGACATCTGCCCCATCTGTAGATCCTGTCTCTGCTGGATCAGGTGTTTAGTTGAGCTAAGTTGGGCCAGAACCCTCATTGTCAGCTGTTCTAATCAGGACACCTCCTTCTTAGATAATGAGTAAACTTTTAAGAAATAATTCCAGTAGTAAATGCTGCAGTGAGTAAGAATATGGAAATAAAATGCTTATACCATATCCTGGTTAACAAATGCACAATTTCTTCCGAATTAGGAATGTTACATTTTCACTGTCACACAGCGTCTAACTCCAGTCCGCAGGTGTTACCACTCCCAGCTAGGAGCAAGGCAAGGTGCAGCCAGCAGATGCATTTTGTACTCTCATCCTGTGTGCAGTCCCAGGAAACAGGTCCTGATCTGCCCCCCTGACATGTAAAATCTTGGTGGTGTGGCAGCCTGCTCTAGCAGGGGGTAACTTTTCTTTCCGAGGCACTAAGCGGCCAGCCCAAGTCTTCATAACTTTTTCTTTTTTTTTTTTCTTTTTTTGCTTTTCAAATTTTATACTGTATTAGAAACTTCCTTCTTTGAATTGTTGCTACAAGAATGGAGGTTTAAATTGCATGCAGCTATGAATACACACTGAACTTGGGTGATGTTATGGACTACATGGCCATCATATAAAATTGTTACCACCACTGTCCCTCTTTGCAACATTTCTGTGGGGCTTTGCTTTGGGAATTGTACACAACTGCAAATAGATGAGCTTCCTTAATTCCTTTTCAGATAAATGTTTTTGAATGTTAATTGAATTATATTTGAAATATTGTTTTACTGTATTCAAATAGTCGTGGAAACATTTTATACCTGACACAGAGTTCGCAGGAAGTTCTCAGGCTCCCCTTTGTAACATCAGCTGGAGCCTGTCAGCTCTCAAAGCAAAGGCAAAAGCATCCCTTGTAAGGGAGAGCAACAGGAAGCTCACATGTAGGGGTTACTACCACCTTCCTCTGCGCCAAATGCTCTTGGAGGTGAGGCATCTGAATGTGCTCAACAGTGAGGGCAGAGGAGAATACTGATGTTTTTAATAAGCAGTTTATTGGTATTTTTTTCCATGTCCCACCTAAAGCGGTTGGCTACATGGATAGGGGCTGCTGTTGTTAGTACCACGCATCTTCCCACTGTCATTCTGTTTCTCATTAATTGCATAAATTGGGGCCTGATCCTAAAAGTGGACAGCTCCTCACATCAGGCTGCCTCTGGCCTCTCTAGCAGATACATTGCAGCTTTGCACCTCCGTGTCCAGTAGATCTAATTTAGATCCATATATCATTCTATCATCTGTTTTGTAAAGAAGAATTTTAAGAGTCATGTGAGGGATAAATGAATGCAAATGTAATGTTTAATCAAGAATGTCTACATCTCTGTCATGCCATCACCCAGGTTCCTTCTCCATTTATCCTTACAGACAATGTTTGGATGTATTTTCATTAAAGTGCCAGTTTTTTAACGTTGACAAACTTTCTGGTTTTCATTTCTAATGCTGCCTAAAAGGAGAGAATCCCTGGAAACATCCATGATTGCATCATTCATGACCCCAGGGTTGTTTTGTGGGTCACTACAGGGAGTGTTTTAATTGAGCTAAATAGAGCATACAAAAGATCAATGGAGCATTGTGAGATTTTGTTGTGTAAGTTAAAGTAGGCACAACTGTTTAATTCAGTACTTGCTTTCAGCCCAAAAGATGCATTTTCAAAATTGTATTTTGATTATACTGCACATTACCTTTAAAAAGTCTGCAGAACTAAAATACTTCCCTCAGAATTAGGGTTAGGTTAAACTGTGCTTCCATTAACATATTTATATTTATATCAAAAAAGCTTTTCAGTGATGCTAAGCTCGCTAATTCCTGTGTAAAAGACTGACAGTTTTAAAGCAGGATTTCCAAACAGGCACATTGCTAGTCTGTCACATCTTAGGTCAACAGGGAAACTGGCAGCTTTTAAGAAGATCCTAGAAATACATTTTGAAATAGTTGGAATGGTTAAACTGATAAATAGACCATTAAGTTCTTGAAATGACAGTTTTTGAAATTGCCATAAGGCACGTCACTGCTAGAGATCGTTTCTGCTGGAAGTGGACAGGAAAAGGCTCTGCCTTCCCACAAAGGTTTCTGAACTTCAATGTTTTCTCATTCATCCTGAATCATGCTGGCTAGTTAAATGACTGGATTATCAGGATTTAGTGATTCTAAATAATTTCATTGCTTTATCAGCCTTATATTCTTAAAATACTTTATTATGAATTAATTAAGACTTCAACATGAATAATAATGTACCAGACCAAAATAATGTACGAGTTTCCAAGAGTTTCTAATCTTTCAAAATATTTTAATCAAGTTTTGAAGAAACCAATGCTTTCATGATGCAAACATATTTTCAATAAAAAATATTTAATTGAAAATTCTGCAACAGCTCTTTTAATTATCACTGAATAAAAATAAGAGAAAATGTTGCACAGAAAAACTGAGAAAGATTGTATCATCACATATTAAAAACACAGCAGTCTTTTTTCGTACTCTGTTCATATGTTAGTTAAAAACTGTTACCCTAAATGCTCACAAAGATGAAAAGAGAGCATTTTCAGCTATTATCTACATATTTAATGACTGTATAGCAGATATGGTGGACATGCGGCTTTTCAAGTTTCATCGATCTCTAAACCTTAGATGATACGAAATGAAACAGAATGCAATTACATTTTAAACATTTTTATGCCAGAAAAATAATGAAGATGATAGAGCAAGACAACATTAAATATTTGGTAATAGCATTCATTAAGAGCCTAATTTTTTAGTAATTCATACTTTTCTGTCAATGTATTTAAAATATTTATGTTTAATTTGCTTTATTTGAGTCAACGGAGTTTAAAAACTAGCACTGAATATGTATGTAATGTCTTGGGAACCATATTTGAAACACTGCATTTTGTTGTCCTCTGTAAGAGTAGCAGCAGCTACTTTTGTATGTACAAATGAACTCCTAGAACATGTTTTGTATGAATTTATCAGTAACGTGCCTCTGCACATTCTCTGTCCACTGTTGACCTCTCCAGGTGGGACATATTTGGAGCCATCATTGGTACTGAATGTGGGACACTGGAATCTGGCTCAGCTATGGTATTTCTCAGAGATGGAGAAAGAAAAATATGCACTCCATACATGGACACTACAGGTTATGGGAACTTAAGATTTTATTTCAGTATGGGTGAGTATATATTCCTAATGAAATACAACATGTGGAGCATGTGAGATTTAAATTGCGCAGTGTCCATAGAACTATTCTAAATACTCCTCAGAAGAGGATAGCTCTGATTCATGACTCTGATACCCATGAGGATGTAAGACTGACCGCTCTCAGACAGACCAAGAGTCCACCCTTCTGGATGCCCACACAGGTGTACAAACATGGTGGGCACATAAATAGGCCTCCCAGAAATATTGTCCCAGATGGCACTGACTTGCAGATTAAAATCTTTCTGAACCAAATAGGGCATTCTGAGTTCAGTAGCACTTGGTGGGCATTTCTTCCATGGATTTATCCAGCCATTTTTTTAGCTGATATAAACATTTAGCCCCAGGTTAAAACAGTTTAATATGAAGGTGTATCCATATCAGGTCAATGTCTAAACTTCCTTTATAGATAGAGGAGATGTGTTCAGTACCATTGCTGGAAAAAAAACATTCAGCTCACTGTGAGGTATCTGTGCTAGACCAGCTGAGCAGCTCCCTGGACTCCACTGACTGCATGGGTTGGGTCTCCCTTGATATAAAGGAAGCTTAAGCACCTGGTGCACACATAGGTGTGGGTTCACTCTTTGTCAGTCCTCAGGCAAGTTTCATTACACAAGCACAGGTGGTTGTTGCCTCTTGAGGTGTCCAAGCATATCTGAGATATCAGCACAAGACTATCAGATATAACCCAGGATTTGTGGGAGAGGCACAGCCTGCTGGAGTGGCAGGTAGGCCAGGCAGGTCCCTCTACAGTGTCTAAAATGATCCTTGATGCTAGTTTTTATCAACTGAACCCGCCTTCTGTGCCCATAAGACCCTGTAGCAACTCCACAGTTAAACAATTCTTCACGTGAAGAAGTATCTTGTCTTGTACCTTCTAATTTCATTTGATGCCCCTTGCTTCTTACATTGTAGAGATGGTCATATCTTTGTCATCCTCACCACACCATAGAGGGTTTTTTCAGGTACCCGACATATCTTCCTACAGTCATATCCTTGTGGAACCTGGTGTTAATCCATCATAGTGAACAGAGTGAACAGGATGAGATAGTAGCACAGAGGTGGGACAGCCTTACTTGGCTGAACCCACAGAATAGTTTCTGCTCAGAAGTTCTTATTATATTCATAAACATTTTCCTCTGCTAATGTATTGGCACAGGGTGAGATTCACACAGACTGTGCTATAATGTGCTACAGTCTTGGAGGAGGTATGGTTTACATGCGGCATCCCTAGTGAAAAGCACTGATGAGGTGTTAGCATCATCTGTGGACCTTCCCTGCTGCAACAAAGTGCAACCTCAGTGATTTACCAGGGCTAAGAAAGCAGTGAAGAACAAACCTGTCCTGCCACTTCCCTCCCCACTGTTGTTGTCAGTGCAACTGCACTAGTTTGGTGTTGCAACAGACCAAAATTGCTATGAACATGGTGGTTGTCATTCAGTACCTCACAGTGTTTTCCCAGAACTTTTATTTTGCACATAAAGGAAATTGCATGAGGTTATTCTCTCAACACCAGGCTTAGAGGAGGTGAGGGGTTTTGCTTAAAAGTGGAGAATAATAGAATAACAAAGGAGGAAGCAGAGACTAAACTTGTGACCTCCACAAGCAACCTTCTGAATCAACACAAAATAACACCTTTTATTTAATGAGTGGAAGATCTCATGTTGTTGTCCTAAATTGTCGCACATCTCCTCTGTGTTACATGAACTACCAATAAAACACAGGAAAAAGAGGATGCTTTTTCCCAGTTCTTCCAAGCATTATAACACCTGCAAGAGAAACAGGAAAGAAATTTGCTTAACCTTCTGAACTTAGGGGAGAAGTTGTCAACACATGCAGGCACAGAGGATAGTGGAATATCACTTGAAAATTTTATTCTGTACGTACTTGAAAATTGAATAAATAATAGTTTAAACATTCAGGCAAGCAGAGGATTTGGAAGGACACATGGATGTTCCTTATTACAGTATAATACACAACAAAGATGCATATCTTATCTAGCTCTCCGGACTGCTTTGCCTATTCCTTTCCAAGAACTGGCCATCTGTAGTGAAAATAGCAGAGAAAGTGTTTCATATATACAACCTTTCTACTTTACAGACTTTTCAAAGAAGCTTCCTCATCCTGTTTTTTTGGGGGTTGTTGTTTTTTTTTTTTTTCATAGCTGCAATACCCATAGTGTACAGGGAAATGATGTTTCCTGTTTCATTACAAATACTTTGTTTTAAAAACATTTTTCCAGAATGCCAAACCAGTGTGATGATGTCCATCTCATAACTATAATGCAGAGCTTAATGCTCAAACTTGCCAATATGTCTGCTCTCTTGGAGAAGGTTAATAAGTATTTTGGGTTTGACCAATATGAGGATATTTCAAATGCTTCCCCATTCCAGTGAGGCAACCATGACACATGTTTTTTTGCAACATGACAGACTCCATCCATCCCTTTTAGGGTATGGTGTAGATACTAGAAGCAGCAGCACAACAAAAAAGGTACACAGCAGTCTTTCTCATTTCGTACTAAGAGCAAATTCTCAGCCCCCAAACTGTCACCTGAGAAGTATTTAAGAGGTCCTCACACACAATCTGCGTGGCTGCAAAGAGCATGACTACTAAATAACAGTTTGCTGATGAGAACTCAAAAAGCAGAGCATTTCTATGTAAATAGGATTTAAAGATACAGATAGAAGTATCGCTTTGGGCACAGCATTTTCTATTAAAATTGTTTTGATAAGCTGATTAAGAGACTTACTTGAGGTTTTCATAATTGTCAACCCCCTTGATCTCTGGCATGCTGTATCTGATCAAATAGTTCTTATACATTGTGTCCTTAGGGCTGTTGTTCTTTTGCTTCATATCTTAAGTTAAATAGCATCTGGTTGCAATTATTTTTGTAATTATGGCTGTGTAATACGATTCCACTTTCCAATAACAAGGGCTTCAATGAATTTTTTTCTCCCTCAAATGTGTGTTGTACAGGGGGAACTTGTGATTCTGGAGAATCCCATGAAAATGATGTCACACTTTATGCCAAGATTGAAGGCAGGAGGGAACACATACCTCTTGATACCCTGACCTATGCTGCTTACAAGGTAAATCGTCTTAAACAAAGTAGGGGGATGGGATGGATAGATCAATCTATTTTTAAGCCATCACAGCAATGTTGTATGTTGCATTCCATAGGGGCAGTCAAACATGATCTTCCCAAGCACATAAATCACGTTCAGATTTCACAATGATGGTGTGCCTTTGCATCACGGCTCTGCAGTTATTGCTGATTACTCCACACCAGAGCAGGACTGCGGCATTGGCTAGTGTTAGGATCACAGGCAAATGGGCAGTGGGCAAAAATTTTCAGCCATCAACTGAAAACTTTGGTAATAATGCCTCCTCACAAATAATTACTCCTGTCTCCAGTCAAACTCCTGCTAGCCATGGTTTGATACTCAGGAGCTACAGCCTGAGAGGGTCAATCATGGTGAGATCAGTGGCTGGGAGGCGAGTGACTGGGAAATGCCTGGGTGTCTTCCCTTTCACATTTTACACTTTTTATTTCCATTTTAAATCCAGTTGTGTGCCCTGTTAAAGGGTGTGCAGTGATGTGGGTATGAACTCAGTTGTAGGATGTTGTTGCTGACAGTGTGCACAGGCAGCTTCTCTGCCATTAGGGCAGCCTCCTTCCAACTACATCTATCACCCAGGCAGAACAATAAGGACCTCGAGCTTGCTGTCAGGATCCTTCCTGTCTAGGGCAAGGAAGCACTCAGACCATGTCTACCCTGAGTAACCCAGCCCTGAAGCATCTTTACCCTGCTGCTGTAAAAAAGATAGCAAAAATTGATATGTAATACATATACACATGGATGCACTAGAGATTGAAATGCAGTATGCTTATACAGTATGTAGGAAATTTGGTGATAAAGATGCAGCTGATTTCAAGCACAGGTATGTGTGCATTTTCACTGTAACTAGCATTCAGGGAACAAATATTTACAGTAGATTTTGGCCTGGGTTTGGTTGAGTCACTTGCATTGTTTCGTTGTGTGTGGCTTCCCTCCTCACCTGCTTCTGTGTGAAAGATGGGGTAGAACTTTTTTAAAACTAAGGAAACGGTAATTGTAAAATAATAAAAAATTAATTGGGGAACTCAGAGAGAGATAGGATCTGAAATTACACTGACTTCATTGTGGAGTTTTTTTTAAAACAAGCAGTTTTAAATCTGACATCCTCTTTTGACATAATAAAGGTCTAATTATGTTGCTTTAGGACAAAGGCTAAGGTTCGTAAAGCAGTGCTTTCATTTATTTCCACAACATAACATCCTCCCTACATATGCCTGTGAACTCGTGCTGTTACTCCATTCTCACGTATTCAAACTAGACCTGCCATTACCCTGTGTTTGTTTCTGTGAGCTGAAGGGCTGCAGGCCAAATATCATCTTCCATTACCAACTGAGCACTGACAAAATAAATTAGTATTTTTCAGAACACAGAAGGTACAGTCTTTTCTACGGTGTCTTTACAACAAACCAAACTGATCCCACTAAGGTGGTAAGCAGCACTAGTATCCAGAGTGTTAATAGCAATGCACATAATATAAAATGTTTTTATTTGGGATCTTCTGTGGAAAAAGGTGGCTAAAAAAAGTTAACAGAAATGAATCAAGGAAAGAGAAAAGTACATGTTTGATTCAGCACATTTCAAGTTGTGTTTCTATTTTAAATAGTACCTTGTGACCTTTTAAAATATTATTTGTTTTATTTAAGCCTGATTTAATTTCTTTTAAAGGTTCCGTCTTTGGTTTCTGTTGTCATTAGTCCGGACCTGCAGACTCCGGCAACCAAGTTTTGCCTGAAGCAAAAGAGTCACCAAGGCCACAACAGGGATGTCTGGGCTGTGGATTACTTCCACGTCCTTCCAGTGCTCCCTTCCACAGTGACTCACATGATCCAGTTTTCCATCAATTTGGGTTGTGGAACTTATCAACCTGGTAACAGGTACAACAGGCGAGATTTCTCTTTTGATTACCAGCTTTCTAGCACATTATGGTTTATAGCATCTACACGAGTATTTTTTTCTCAGAAAGAACAAAGCCAATTAGTAATGACAAATATAAGCTGCTCAAAAGCTAATGTTTCTCCTGATCTCCACAGGCCCAGGTTTATATACCTGATATGCAATAAGGAGTCTATTAAATAGCTTTCCAGGTCAAAACTTGCTATTCTTAGTCCATTATTCTGAAATATGCTCATGATTTCAGAGTAACTTTTGCTCCAGAATCTGATGGATATGAGATTTACCTCTTAATACTGTATAAGGGAGAAAGTATTAAAGGCAGCAGCAGAAACCTGCCCTACTGACCTCCCAGAGATTACTGATGCCACATGCATATCTAATTCTTGTGAAACTGGTGAAAAATGGCCCTCGTCTTGACAACCACCAGTATGAGTACCTCACTGCTTGTACACTGACCACAGAACTCTTGCTGGCTTCACTTCATTGGGACATTTAACATTATTTTTTTCCGTGGAGTTAAGGGGGAGGGAAAGGGAAAGAAGGGAGTCATTTGCTGCTCCACATTTTGTAGAATACTAGAAATGTTGGTTGGAAGGGACCTTCAGAGGTCATCTAGTGAAACCTGTTGCTGCAGGTGGGATTGTTACCAGCATAGGTCAGGTCAGCCACGACTTTACCTATCCATGACTTGAAAACCTCCATGGACAGATGTTGCGTTACCTCTCTGGGTGACCTGGTCAAGTGAAAAAGTGTTTCCTAATCTCCAGTCCAAAACTCTGAAGCCATGTCTTTATGGCCATTTCCCTTTCTACTGTGGGCAGTACTGAGGAGAGTTTGGCTCTGCCCCCCTTGTGAGTGCCCTCTGCACCATCACAGGCTGCCATAGCTCACCCCACCTCACCAGGCTGAGCAAGCCAGCTCCCCAGCCCTTCCTAGATTGGTGCTTGAGGCCACGGACATCTTGGTCATCCTCTGCCCCACCTCTCCGGTTTCTTAACATCTTCTTCAAATAGAGAACCCAAAAGCAAACTGTCCACAGTCCCTCTTTCCTTATGTACAAATGAGACTGTTTATCCTGATATGTTATGAGGATTAAGCTACTTTATATTTTTCCAGAGTCAAGAATTTAAAATAAGAGACTGTAAATGCCTCCACATCCATGTCCTATAGCATCTACTTCCAGCTGGAAAGAGCTGCATTAGCACTGACAGTCCTAGCAGCCATGCAGGGCAGCGGAATTCAGGGGGCAGCAAAAATCAAGGCATTGCGCTTATATTTGATGGGAAGGCAAGGCAGCAACATTTTTTCACATGGAAAGTGAAAACCTTGCCTGTAAACACTCTTGGCCTGTAAACATGTGTTATATAAAGTCTCTGTCTCAGTCTGTTAGCTGATGGGGATTAGTACATATTTTGAAAGATTAATATTCTTTCTTCATGTAAACTATTTCTGAAGCAGAAGTGAGCTTCTTCATAACAAAAGAAGCACTAGGTCCCCATTATCCCTGGTTGTAGTTCCCAAATACAGCAGCATTTCTCATCTCCTGGTCTACAGCATTATTCGTAATGCTTTCATTACTGCAAATGTGAGAGACTCGCACTGAATATATGCAGTAAATATGATCCTCCAAGGTATCAGTACAGTTAAATCTGAAATAAATTGGTCAAAACCTCCATAAACCATTTTAATACACATTTACAATATCACAGTGATGGTACATTTAAATAAAGTAATATTGTCAGCAAATTATAATAAGTAATATTGTCAGCAAATTAAAATGAAAAGGAAAAGTTATAATCCAATAATTTAGCATTGAGGTGATGAATTATGACTTTTATAATGTTCCATTGACATTACTTAAAATAAAACAGAATATTACAAGCTAATTTTATGGAGGAAATTACAAGAGTATTTCAGTAAAAGACTAAATCCTTAATAAATCAAGCACTTTCTATATTAGTTTTTCAAGGTCCTCAGAATGTAAAAGATCTAAGGGTTTCCTTACACTCCTAGATTATAAACAGTGTTTTTTTAAATATGCAGTGAAATAGGGAAGGAAAAAGTTCTAGTAATAGCTTTTTGGAAACTGAATTTGTCAATGAACTTTTGGGAGAATGGGTTTAATAAGTCATTGTCATAGACTCAGTGGATGATCTCACAGTTTCCAGTTCTCTAATGTCACTATCTGCACATGGATGGTTTCGTTTACCACTAGTCAATGAAACCAGAGAACAGCAGCCTTTTTCCTGGCAAATCTGAGTTTTTGCATATGGTTGTGTCCCTACAACTCACAAAATTCACCACTGAGCACTCCAGGCTCTGTGAGGTGGGAGGAAGCCTCCAAAGACCACTATAGCTGGGCAGCGCAGAGGCTCCCGTGGCTCCAGGGGGCTCTGCCTGCTATGGGGATTCTCTGAAGGGTGCCCTCCTCCAGATACCCTCCACCCTCTGGAGTTCTCAGTTGGGGCTGGCTGTTTTCATCATTCCATAGTGCTTTTCTGATCGCCATTTAGGCACGATGGGTGGAGGAGGCAGACGGCTGAGGAGTCTGATGAAGTTAATATCTGTCAGCAATGGAGGGGAAGAGCCGGCCAGTGCATGAATAACTACTGGTCTTTTACCACCTTCTGAAGATGTAATGGTTAAGAGCTGGCAGTTATAAATATCCTGTGCTCACATGATGCTGTCTACCTCTGATGAATCCAAGTCTTCTCCTCATTATTTGTGAAACCATTTCTAGCTGAAATATACAAGTAACATCAGCTCATTTAACAGCAGCAGCATAAAAACACTAGCTAGATGGTGGCCAAACAAGGACTAGGTGTTTAGACAATCCTCAGTCTATAGGCTACCCTTTTGGTTTTTAAACACTCAGATTTGTTTCATGTTTGTATTTTCAGGACTTTTTGTATTCAAAGTCTGCTTAAAATTATTTCACATTTCAGCATCAGTTATTAGAAATAGCAGATTTGGTGGTTTCTCAGTGTTAGTACTTCTGCATTCATATCTATGCCAGGTAGGCTTACGGTGTCTTTCTCCTTTCTTTCCTTCACTGTGTTATCAGTGTCAGCTTGGAGTTTTCAACCAACCATGGTCGTTCCTGGTCCCTACTCCACACCGAGTGTTTGCCTGAGATATGTGCTGGGCCTCACCTCCCCCACAGCACTGTCTACGCCTCTGAAAATTACAGCGGGTGAGAGTGTTCTCTGCAAAGCTAACTGAGATGCAAGATTAGGGATGTGAATTATAGGTGACAGAAGAAAGCAGCAAAGCACACAACCCAGTGTCGTCTTTCATTTTTTACTAGCTGAGGACAGCAAGGAAGGAGTGTTCTGGTCTCCCTGGCTGCCCAGTAATGAAATTTGAAATATATGGGGCTGCTCCTGTGGTATAATATTATGTTCCTGATTCTAAAGATAAATTACAAAAAAATCCTCTGGACAGCATGCTGATAATTAAAAGAAAAGTTATACATTGTCAAAGCCACAAAAGTGTACTTCTTAGTCAGAGGAACCATCAGTCAAAGCCATAGTTACATCTTCAGACACCTTTACTCACTTGGAATCCCAATATTGGGTTACAGTGAAGCACATCCTCTGTATTTCTGCAGATGGAGATGGTTGTTACTGTCACTTTCTTATATCAACCCTTCTCTTTATTAAGTCTCTTCAGTACTGTTCTGACCATAAAATGGAACGTGATATCTTGTTTCATAGAGCAAATCCTACGGCTCTGTATTACTCTGTATCCCAACTTCCACAGATGCTTCAGAGCAGCGGGTATGACCATGAGAAGAGAGTGTGGTTGGAGCATTGATATGATCTGGTGACCCCCATTTCTGTACCATTTTCATAGGAACTATTACCCCCATTGTGTGTAGGAAGTGTAGCCACTGTGGATGACATGAGAGTGATGGCCCAGACCACAGCAGACCAAATCCTCTGTGCCCCTCTCCTTACCCCCAAGGGTTTCCATCAAACAGAGCTCAGTCATACTGAAAGTTTTAATGCAGTATGCAATTTAAGGATATTCACTGTGATGGAGGAGTTGCTGTAGCGAAGCAGGTTAAGATCTTTGCTGATTTCATGCATTCATACAGGGAAAAAAATGACTGTGTTTTATAATAGAATAATAAACATTCATATATTGTATGAAAATATCATGGGCTATGTTCTTTTTTCTTCATTTATATTTTCAAAAGCTGCAGTAACTTCAATGCTTAATTTGAGCAGATTTTAGAATCAAAAATTCTCACGAAGCTTCCAGTATAAGTAAGCACATCTGCAAAACATACAGTTGCTTAACAACTATCAGTGTAAAATGTTAGTATTTGTGTTATATGTATTTCAGGTGGAACCGAATAACTATTCCCCTTCCCAATGCGGCGTTAACAAGTGACACCAGGATTCGATGGAGACAAACAGGACCGATCCTTGGAAATATGTGGGCAATTGATAATAGTTAGTATTCTTATCCATGATCATGATACGTCAGAAGAGTAAATTTTTTATGCTGCTCCAAGTAAACGTATTTTCCATAGGTCAAAGGATTTTCAGTTTGTTAAATTCCTTTTCTTCATATCTGCACTTGGTAACAAGTGAGGAATTCTGTCATTTGAAAAGGCAATAGCCTAGTCGATTACCCTTTTTTTTTTCTTTTAACTGAATGCTTTCCAGGAAAAGATATTGGTGGCAAGGGCTTGATATAACATTTCCTCTGACTGCTTAGTCCTAATCACATAAATAGATACTACACTGCACTGTTAAGGACATGTACTGCGCCAGCCTAAGCAACAGTTACAGCATCTGGGACATATTTTTCCTTCTGGACATAGAAGACCTTCATAAAGCAATGCTGCTACCAAACACTAACAAAACTTTCACATTGTTTACAATATCTTCAGGGAGAAAGTACCATCTGTTTCAGGGAACTATTCTTTTAGGAAATTATTTTTCACCTACCTGTATTTTAAATGGATGTGAAGAACTGGGAGGAGCTTATATTGACTCATATAATTATAAAACTTAGTGCAGGGGATAACTGGGGCCAGTCTTGAAAGGAAATACTTTAAAGCACAGAAAAAATATTTAGGAACACAGGATAAAATAGATATATGGTATGAAATGCAGAAATAAGTATGACTGAAAGGGATAACTATGAGAAGGTGCAATTTTTTTAGCTTTGCTCATTAGCCTTAGATATTCTGGGATGAAGTGAACCACGTCCAGAATTCGTTTTGTTAGATTTGTGAAGTATATAATTTAAAGATTTACCGTGATGTACAATAGCCTGTGAAATTTTGTAGTGATTCCTAGTAAGATTTGATATGGAACCTGGGAATGGTAAATAGTTACATTTTGCAAAATTCTTAAAATAGATTACTGCCTAGTTTTGAAAAGAAACTTCTTGAAGCTGCCTTGATAGTGCAATGCTACAAATGAAAGTATTTCACAAAACATAATGAAAAGAGTTCTCTTAAGAAGTAGCATCATCTTGACAATCTGGTTAGAACATTCATGTTTGTCTTTAAACATGATGGTTTTCATCAAAAGGAAGGTAAAATTAAGGGAAACTTTAGGTATATATACATAAGAAGATGTCTGTGAGTATCTGCAAAGATGAGTTGTTACCTAACAAAATGCAGACTGTAGAGTGTTGGAGATACTCACAGAAGTTCACAGAAGTAAGAGCAAGATAAAATCAATGCAAGGATCCAAATTCTTTACAACAGAACAAAACAACAAGATTTTGAAAATTAATGGACAATTCATATATCTGCACTACCTTTGCAACTACAGTTGCAAATTGCAACTACTACAACTAAGTACAATTTCATCAAAGGATGCTGCATGCTCCACTCTGTACCATCTCAAAAGCAATTTTACCAACCATCTGCCTAAAAACTGCCTGTTCTGAAATTTGTTTGAGGTGTAGAACCGTAACATGGGGATCAAATCTTAAAGATGAATGTGTTTATGAGGTTTTGTATGCCTCCTTTGTTAGATACTAGTGGAACTGAAGCTTTGCACTTCAGTATTGTAGGGAAAGACTTATAAATATTGACAAGCCACTCAAATTCTCGAAGAGAGGAAGATTTTCAAGGATTCAGCGCTCTTTTAGCTTCACAACTGTTTCTTATGTGAATTAAGTTTTAAATGAAATCTGGAAGCTGGCCATCTTTTAGAAACACTGGAAAACTGCCAATTTTCATAAAGCTTTTTTCATTTTGAACGACATCATTACATCTTTAACCCTTCTACTTTTACCACCCCTCAAAAAGACCTCGAAAGAGACAAATAAATCAAACAGGCAGAACAGAATTTTTGCACCCTGAAAAGTGAGAAAATCTAGAAATCACATGAAGTCTGATTGGGACTTAGTTACCTGGAATAACTAACAGGGATTCAGAGTGTGTCTGTCAGGGAGTACTGACACACTGTTATGATGGGCAACATCATAAAACTAAGAGAGGGAATGAATACTGCTTGTTATAGATGATTTCAAATTAGTGGCTATTTGGATGACATTCCAAAAGTCACAGTGCAAGTGGATAACTCCAAGTAATAGGCATTCTTTAACAGAAAAGACTACACTATTCATGGTTAAGTCCTGCTTATCATATTGTATTGAAAGAACATTGCCCACAAGTTATCACTTTGGGCTACACTCAGATTAATGCATTTGGTCTAGACCCGAATTAATGCTTTTCTTTATGGTAGTGCAATGAGATGTAGATTATACTGAGATTTGCTCATCTTTTCATCCTTCATATCTTTCACAAAATATCAACAATGTTGATTAGGAGTCACTGGAGGAAGATTAAGTAAGAGAGCAAAACAAGTCTGGAGTATTTTTGAGTGTATATGATTTTGAGTTTTATTCCTTTTGAAAGAATCAGTGAAATTGATATTTATTAGTTACTTAAGACATATCAGGGCAGATTCTAATTCCAATAAGTCCAATGAAGTTAAGTATGTGGATTTCAGTGACAGAAGCAGCAATACATTATAAAAATCTTCAAGACTGCTATTGGAATGTACTAATATATATATATTGGATTACAACTCCGAAATAAGATGAAGAAAAAGGAATGCAAGAAAATGGTCAATGCATAGCAAATCATCTGATCTCATTCACAGTCTTAGAAAAATCAAGTACATTAATTAAAACATCACTAGTGTCTCAAGCCACAGATAGACATTACCCATTAAATAATAAATTATCCATGGCTATCCTTGACACAGAGCAAAATTCCATTACTCAGTTCTACAGAAGGATACAATCAAATGCATTTTATCCTTTTGTAGAAGTCTTCCAGCTAGTGGTATTAAGATAAATACAATCACTGTATGATCAGGTCTGTATACTTTCTTGTATTCGTTATATTCTGTTTATCAATTAACATAACCCTTCATTTAACTGATTTATTTTCTCTGCAGTTTATATTGGTCCATCTTGCCTCAAATTCTGCTCAGGGAGAGGACAGTGTACTAGAAATGGCTGCAAGTAAGAGTTATAATTCAATACTTGTATTCAATTTCTGTCACATAGTTCACTTGATCTAAAAGTTGAAGTGATTTTCATTTCAGCCCTTGCTTTTTGAGATGACTAAATATAAAACTAGTATTGCCCCCAGAATGCATAAAACTCACTGGAAAGCTAAAGATCAATCTTTCTAAACAGCAGCATATTTAATTTTTTTCTGTAATTTTCTTTTGGGAGAGCATCTAACTTCCAGTTCATCTTAAAATGTGCCACAGAGCACACTGAAATGTCAGTGATGCATGAATTATACTGGTTTTAGAGGTGACTTGGGACTGTATCACTTTTATATTAGATTTTGGGAAGGAATCACAATTTTCATAGTTCTAATATCCCA
The DNA here is from genome assembly GCA_031468815.1 of Morus bassanus. Taxonomy (NCBI): domain Eukaryota; kingdom Metazoa; phylum Chordata; class Aves; order Suliformes; family Sulidae; genus Morus; species Morus bassanus. The sequence goes on from CM062571.1 coordinate 70,987,880, forward strand.
TAGCTTAACAGACCTCAAGGACAGAAGGTCAGCACTCCAATTCTTCTGAAAGGCTGGCTTGTTAAAAGTGTTCCAGCCTAAGAAGTAAAGGTACTTACTCAAAATCAGTAAGCACATTCAAAATATTGGTGTAACTATTCCTAGGTGTTAACAAGAGCGTGACCCACAGGGCGTTCTGTTCTGTTACTCAATTTCTTGTAATCACATCTCACATGCTACAGATAAAAACAAATTAATAATTTTACATATTAACAACTGTAAATTATGTTGGCAGTGTTTTTGTACCAAAAATGAATAAAAATATTTCTGTAGTGTGTGTTATGTGTAGATTGGTGGGGTGTTCATAACTATGATTTTTTTTAAATTGGAAAAGTAAGTACTAGCTGAAAGAAAGTCATTGGCTATGCAATACTTAAATAAAGTTTAAAGAGGTTCTTGGTCCTTAGATTTGAGAGAGACTTTGTAGGCATCTTCAGTTCATGAACAACTGCAGCCACCATGTTGGTTTGCCAACCAACCACAGGAGAAGACAGGTCATTAATTACACTGTTCAATCTTTCTCACCCACAGGTGTGACCCCGGCTTTTCAGGGCCAGCATGTGAGATGGCATCGCAGACCTTCCCCATGTTCATCTCGGAGAGCTTCACCAGCTCCCGCCTCTCCTCCTACCACAATTTTTACTCCATCCGGGGGGCTGAGGTCAGCTTCGGCTGCGGGGTCCTGGCCAGCAGCAAGGCCCTGGTCTTCAACAAGGATGGGAGGCGCCAGCTTATCACCTCCTTCCTTGACAGCTCCCAGTCCAGGTGAGAGGGAGACAGCAGTAATGTGAGGCAAAGAAATTGGGAACCCCTCCCCTTCCAGCTACAACCTTGTGTGTTATTAAGCTGATTGTTTTAGCAGGAGGAGAAGTTGTTTTAAAGAACTCCTAGTTCCATACTTGAATGGTGATTTCCTAGCCTTGCCTTTTTGCCTCCTGCTTTGTAAACAAAAGAGCCCAAAACAGACCAGAGGGGAGTTATTGTACGGCTTGGATGGAAAATATGAAATGTTAATATCAAACCTGAGTGTCAAAGCCAAGTGCTAATTAATTATTTATAAGGTTGTGTTTATTTGACAGCTTGTGGCAGCTGATTAGATCCATTCACTATCTCTCCCTCCCCTTCAGTGCCTAATAAATAATTAAATGCTGTAATGATTGGCATTTTTTAACTATATGTGCCACATCGCATTACTTGACAGTAAAAACAAATTGCATGTACAAAACCCCCTAACTGATGCTTATCAAAATTTGTCTAGATTGAGAAGATCTGAAAACAAACTGGTTGGGAAAAAAAAAAAACCAAACCACTATGCATATGGTACCCTATAAATGTTTGTGTAATTCTGATCCAGGTTCCTGCAGTTCACACTACGCCTGGGCAGCAAGTCAGTGCTGAGCACTTGCAAAGCACCCGACCAGCCCGGGGAAGGAGTGCTGCTGCACTACTCCTATGACAACGGGATTACCTGGAAACTACTGGAACACTATTCTTATCTCAACTACCACGAGCCAAGGTATATGCATAGATACTAGGAGGAGTGTTATCTACATGCAGTTAATGCTGGTAGTGGTAGTCACTGCAATGCAGAGGGTAAGTACATCTGCCCACATGGTGTGGGATTGAGTGAAGATCTTTTACTGCACACTGAAAGTTACCACTTTTCCTTAAAATTTTGCAGCTGTTCTGGGCACTTCCCGTTTTTGCCTGCTTCTATAAAAATGAACACATGGATTTAATAGCATTGAGTCTCAGGTGATGTGACAGGACAAGCCAAGGCAGTGCAGGATGAGCAGGAAGAAATGTGCATGTGGGAAATAGGGGCATGCCTCTTCTTATGGAAGCAGCCAATTGTAAAGATAAATTAACATAAATTATTGTAGCTTTGAAGCCATAGATACCTTCACTACACCATCCTCTGGGATTAAGAATTTGCAGGCAGCGCAGAACAGCTGAGACAAAATCTGACTGTGAGGGGAAATTGCGCCTGCTCCCGCTACGAAGGGGATTACACGACTTTGTGCCTTTGCCTGTGGGCTGGACTCAGTGCCCTGGGAAGTCCTGCCAGTGACCGTGCCTTGGAATTGTGCAAATCTTGAAGAAGCTGAACAAAGAGCTCATCTCGTCTAGCAGCACCTGTGTTTGGTGTCAGATTAGAGAGGAATGTATCTGATGTATTTAGAGAAGAAGGTATTACTTACTGTTACATTTGTGAGACCATCCACCAATTTTAATAAAGCGGATGCAAAATCAGGAGTCTCCATGAGCACACCTATACCGCAAGCCCAGCACAATCTGGGCTGGCTCTGTGCAAAGTCACTCAAACCAGGAAGCATCCACCTTCTCAGGGTGCTGCAGCAGAACCAATAAATCCGAATGAAAGGAGATGCTCTGTGAGGGGGCACACAAGAGGCAGAGCTGACGGTGGCATTGCGGGTCCTGTCCCAGCTGGTCCATTGCTGCTCAAGGGTGGCTTTGCCCTGTGTCCTCTTCTCTGCCCCTCCATCCAATGCCAGGATAATGCTTGAGTCAATCCGAGCGGTGGGACTATAGATACATCTGCAAGTCACTTTAGCTACATATAACTTTCATTATTTATATATATTGAGCTCAGCTCATTTAAAAACAAAAATTAGATTTCCTCATCTTGTTAATAACTCAATAAAAAATTACAATATACAAAAAAGTGTTTAAGAATATTCTAATGGAAAAACACTTGTAACATTACATATATTTCCTGGGAGCTATAAGAAATACTCAAAAATCTGAGAGGAATAGCTGTATTTGGTAGAAGTATACTGCATGTGGTCTTTAATTTCTGAAGTTTTAAATGTTTCCAAAGGAAAGATCCTATGAACTGGAACGCTCATAGGTCTTCTTCAAAACTTCCTTTCCCATCCTTTATTATAGTCACATATATATTTTATATGGCCCTGTTTCTAACTCAAGATTACCACTGTAGGAATTATATTTCCCTAAAGGTTTTTAATATATAGCGCTATGAAATTTTTATAACAAAAAGGAAAATACATACTCCAGCGACTGATTTTAATGAAGTTTAAGATATAAATGTTGTAAATTATACTGATGCCAGAGACTTTTTTTGCTTTTTGACATTAAGTATGAAACACTTAAATTTCTGTTGTTCTGACAGGACAAAGAGCTAAGCACAATACATACAGGTTAGAAAGGTTTTGCCATGGGATATGTACACTCCATTCTGGGTAGACAGAAAAATGATAGACATACAAACCGGAAGATAATGCTGGCAATAATTATGATGAAGAACATGAAGAAAGCTTCACCTTTTCATATTATGTTGTCTGAAAATATCAGCATTTTTTGGTAACATAGATGGACTGCTGCAAAGTTTGGCAATCAATCTGTATCCAGAAATTTAATTAATCTTCAGTCATACAAAAAATAATTACACATTTAATGTTCTGCTGAAAAGGTGCATTTAATCTGCTAACATTTGACAGCTGCATTTTTCTTCTGAACAGAACAGCGGTGGCTTTTCAATATTAGGTATGCGCATAGCTTGAAAGAATGAGATCAGAGCAAAGGTCTCCCAGCTGGTTTTCAAGAAATCTAATGGTAGCTGGTAATGTTAGTAGGAACACTTTTCTCTTCTGCAGCAGAAAAGTCATTAGCAAGAATCTCCCTCCCTCTCCATCTATCTCGAGCAAATCAAAGCCAGACAGGAGAAGCTGTTATAACTGGAGATGTAGTCAGGTTCTGCATACTAACGTATGTGCCATATACAGTGGTTTACATCAACATTTTTAAATTGTGTTTGCTTAATCCCCTGGGATGAGAAATTTATTTTAACATGTGTTAAATACTTTAACATCCAATAGGTGTAGCAGTGGTGTATGTCATGATTTAGGATTTTCTGTAAATTACTGTCAGTGAGAATTAGTGTCCACGTGGCCAAGCTCATGAGAGTTAAGAGTAAAAGGGAGGATGCAGGCATCAGAGACAGCCACCAGCAGAGAAATATGCCCAGAATTATAACAGAGCATTAGCTCACACAAGTGGCAAGTGCTTCACAGCGTACACTGGATGCAGTGCTCCTCCTAGCCAGGGTACCGGCTTTCCTCAGGTTTGCCCTACTGAACCATGGAAGACAAAACTATTGGTGCCTTTTAGCATCACTAGTGATTTAGTGTCATTTGTGCCTTCAAAAATTGACCCAAAAAGTCATAGAGTTGCTGCTTATTAGGGAACCCTTGGTAGAAAGAAAGTCCTTGTAGTTTATTCACATGCCAGAGAGTAATGGGAGTTGGTCTTTCTCTTAGAAGAGTATGAAGTCATTCAAGCATGTTTATTTGAACAGCAAAAGAAATGTATCTGCCATACATGAAGTGTGTGCACTGCTGGTCCCTTGCCACAGGGACACAGCAGACATCACCTCTGGCTGTCCGTCGATGCTGCTTTCTCCAGCCTACGATCAGCAGAAAGTGGCTCTTAGAAATGCCAGCCAGGACTTTTTGAGTGTTTCCCACTAGTTTAGCCAAGCTGTCTGACTTTTTCTTGCTAATGGATTAACATATTCTTCTTTAAAATCAATTGACATCAAACAGCAGTATTATAAATTTACTCTTTACAAGGACAGTTTAGCAAGTCATTTTTAAGAGTGTGGTTTTGCACTAAGTGCTGCTGGCACAAGACTGTTTAATACACACAGAACAACACATTACAACAGGCAGCTTAGAAAACCTTAAATCTTGAAAAAGCTTGGTGCTAAAGTATAAAATGATATTTCCAGTTTACCTGATTTGTCATTTTACCCACATTTCCTCTAAGAGAGAAAGAAAAATATCAGCTACATGAAAATTCTTTTGCCAGAAAGTAATTGTACACCAATGGAGACAAATGTCCCTGTTGCCAGTCTGTTTCATAGCTCACGTGTGTTGTGTGGGGCACCATGGTCCTGGTGATTTATCGAGCTTTCAAGAAGGTGTTGTTGCTGTGACAATTAATGCAGGATCCCTGCTGCTGTATATGATAATTGCTCCTGGAAATTAGATATTACTCTTAATTTTCTTTGCAGTTTGTCAATTACAGGTTTGTTGACATAGCTGCCATGACAAATCAGGTGACCTTGCATACCAGGAGAAGCACCTGGGACTCACCTCCAGTTGCATCTCTATGCAACGACAGAAGAAAAGTGTGTGCCATAAGAGACTACACATAATCACTCTGTCTGACAAGATGAACCTTTTCCCCTTTGAACATGGCAACTTAGAGGGATGAGTTCTTCTAGAACAAGAGCAACACAGGCATGACATCAGTGCTGTGCAGAAACAAGCACAGATGTTAAGAAGATGTATCTCTTCAGATCAGGATAAAATCTGCTGAGTCTGACAAAGCAGAGCTGGAATTCGTAAATCTTTGTCAGCTGATCATCCCTTTGGCAGTCTAAGCCCCTGGCCTACAGCTGGGTTTCAGATGGAGGGCATTCAGGTTTCTTCTGGCAAGCAAGAGCAACTATAAAATTTACAGAGAGCTCCACAGTAGCAGCAAAATTTACAATATCGGTGGCTTTTGCACATGGCTGTCTTTCAATAAATACATTGACTACCAAGAGAACTAACGATTCCCCTGTCCCTGTCACTGGTACAAGCTATACCAGTCAGTAGATGCTAAGGTATTTGTGGGCTGAATTTAACCCCTGGTTTTTAGGATCAGTAAGAAAAAAAAAAAAAAAAAAAAAAACAAACCATAAAATACATGCCCATGGAATTATACAAACAGTGAAACTTTCAGTAATAATTTAGTTTTGTTTTCCAGGATAATTTCAGTGGAGCTGCCTGAAGATGCAAGACAGATTGGCATTCAGTTCAGATGGTGGCAACCATATCACTCTTCTCAAGGTGAAGATGTGTGGGCGATCGATGAAATCATCATGACCTCTGTGCTTTTCAATAGCATCAGTCTGGACTTCACCAACCTAGTTGAAGTCACACAATCTCTGGGATTCTACCTGGGAAATGTTCAGCCCTACTGTGGACATGACTGGACTCTTTGGTGAGAAACATGTATTGATTTCTGTTCTACTTTTGTTTTCTTTGTCTATTCATCCTGCTAAGAGCCAAGCGATTTCTGCAAATGAGTCTTTCTGGCAGCTATTCAGAGTAATTGTGTCTCATCCTCCCATTATGGACAAAAATATAGTTGCTAATCTAATTGCAGTTAGCAGTAAGTTTTTACACCCCATTGCACAGAGATTCTTTCCCCACAAAAGGCTTAAAGAATACCCTAATAGAAACAATTTAGAAAATTTTCATAATCTTCACTTAAAATCCAGTCAGATTAGTATGGGTATACAGGTTATGAAATAATCTGTTAAATACAGACTCTGAATATTTTGTAAGTGATGTTCAGATCTGTTTACATAGCCATTAGATTACGCTCCAGAATGGAAAGGCAGCAGAATGTTGGTAGAACAATGTTAGTCATTTGCAGTTATTTTGCCTGGTATTATATCCATTTAGTCATTTACACCGTGATCAGCGTTATGACATATTGCAATTATGCCTAAAATGTGGTGTGTATTTAGAAACAAAAGAAAACATCAGCTGCCCCAAAGCAAAAAAAAAAAAAAAAAAAAAAAAAAAAAAAAAAAAAGGAAATGCAAGAAAAGAAAAAGAAGAGAAAAAAAAAAGAAAAAGAAAATTCTATTAGGGCTGTTTAAAATAAGCTTTTTTAGTAAAACATTAACCTGCTTCACAAAAATTAAATTCTGGAGTACGTAAGTGTAACATTTGGAATTAATACAAGGGAAGATCAATTTAATCTCTACATTTTGATTAAAACTAAGTAACAGTTTCACGGTAGTCTGATCAACATATAAACCCAGTATGGCTTTAATTGGCATGGATATATTTATTTGGAGAAAGTACAATCACAGTAATTGTAGAAAACCTCAAGAAAATATAAATAATTTTAGCATCCCTATGGGCACTCAGAGAAACACTGCTGGAATTTTATTAACAAGTATCTCTGAGCAATCTGATTTGACTTTCTGATCATCTGTCAAACTAAAAGGAGTTGGCTTAGCTGTAGGAACAACACCAAATGCATTCTAGTGGTGATAATGAGGCACTAGAAGTACCATTAACCACTTTAATAAAGACAAGGAAGGTACTCGCTGCTCATTAAAATGAGACAACATGTTAGGGCTCAAACGGTTTGCATCTTCTTCATCAAAGAGTTGGAATGAAAGCTCTTTAATGATATTGTTTTCCGTCTGTTCTTGTAAGATGGGTTTATCATGGGGAAGGGAGTAGGTTATTTAAGATAGCAGAGGTTCCTCTCTTCTCCTCCTATGACTCTAGTTCAGAATCAAAATAATAAACGCTAAGCTGAATTCTCCATCCTATATATTGGCTAGGATTTGTAGTGCTTGGTCATAGTAGAAGTGTTGAACTTTCCATGCATCAAATAAAGAATTGAAGCCTTTGAAATATTTCCTTGCTATTTATGCATAAGTATTTTTCATTATCACTGGAAGACGTGAACTCTATCCTTCACTGACCTTGTTTCTCTCAAGGGAAATTTTTAAACTTACACAAAGTCTATACAAATGGCTGCTAGTTAAATTAATTATTGTTGGCTTTTCCCAGCTGTGAGTCCATTTGTTTCTCATTTTCTAACTCATGACTTACAACTGCTTTTTCATTAGAAGAACTATGGTAAATATGCTATAAATCATTTTACAGGGTGTCATCCCAAGGCCCATTTTCACTGAATTGCCTTTAATTGTCTATTAGGCTTCCATTTCTGCCTCAGAATCTGAAATATTTATCCTTAAAATTGGGGAAAACTGATGAGGGAGATTTTTATTTTTGTTGAAGAGGGAGCTTGTTCTTTCCAATATCTGACTACATTTAGAAAAGAGAGGTTTGTTGATATACGTATGTTTTGAGCAAAGGTGATTTTTGACTGGTTTATAATAGTCTATATCTGGAACAGTCACTTGATTTGATTGTAATTGTCAACATTTGGTTTCAGATTGGTTCTTAGACCTTGTTACAGCAAGTCTATTGAGTATACTGAAAGGACTCCAGAACACTTTTTAAATTAGGTGTTTGATGATGTATTTTAATTCATCACTTCTCCAAAATGCTCATACACAGGCAAGGTTTTGACCCACATGCTTCTGGAATGTTATTTATAGCCACTTGCTGAAATGCATTTAAGTATTGACAAGGACACTTAAACTATTTTTTTTAAATATTCATCTGGACACAAATAAAATAGCGTTATATAAATAAACTGTCTTCAGTCAGATTATGACATTATGACTTAACTGAATGTTATGGACAATAGTGTCCAACTGTCCCTGGAGCAGCCTGGGGGAAGATTAAATCTGGCATGTAATGAGCTATCCTTATGGAGCAATATAACACAGTTGCCCTATATCAGCTTGATAGTTTACCTGTGTTTATAAAATGTTTTATCTTTTAGTTTAATTATTACTCTGTAACATGCAGAAGTTTCTTTCAGGTAATTGACTTAATTAAAATATATTAATACGTTTAAGAATTATTTAATGAAGTAGGTATGATGTGATATAAAAAGACATAAACATCTCCTGCCTTTGATGGAAGCAGAGCTGGGGCTGGTGTGAGCATTTGGCCATCACGTCAATATTCTCGATCAATGCAGCATTACAAAATCAGCTGCATCCGTGTGGCTTTTCAGTATTCCTGAATGTACCAGCCTTGAAAACATGGTAACTCTGGGGATCCCAGAGCAGTTCGGAGCAGCACAGATTGGCTGACTTTGGCTGTGATATCATTCCCAGAAGTACCAATTAGTTGGCAGTGCTTAGAGGGAGAGCGATTGTTCTGAGGGCACCTATGGGTATTGTGTTCCTGTGCCTCTGCAGGTCTAATTATATATGCACTAGAAACCAACTTACAGCTACATATTTATACAAAAATATAGCCTTTATATTCTAATTTCTGAAGATTTTTTAGTTAATTATTGTTATGCCAGGGACATTAGTCTGTCTTTTACAAAATTCAGAAACATATTCCAGCTGCGTGACTCCCAGAACAAACAAAGAAAACATTTGGTATTCCAGCAGAAGAGCATACACCTAACCACATACACAGGAGAGCTGGAAAGTAAAGAAGCAGTAAGGAAGGTGGAACCCCCACCTTTAATGCTCCCTTGTTCAGCTGGAGGCAATTTGTGGATGATAAAGGATTTTGTGAACCCAGAATGTGATTTCCTCCCCTTAAAAGAGCTTCTTATGGAGCATCACAGATTGTCTTCATCTCCTCACTAGCTTCCTTTTTGACATTTCTTTAATATCCATTTTAAAGAGCTCTTTTGACTTTAAAACAATGCTTACTTAATGTACTGTGTACAATATCCAGTGGCTAAGTTATTAGAAGAAAATGAATACTAAAAGTATTTTAATCATGACCTGAATGACACCAGTTAAAAAGGTCGGAGTTTAAGATTTTTTTTTCTAATTTTACACCAGGAAAATTGAAAAGAGGGAATTTTTGTGGAGACAAAGACAAAATGAAACATTTCATTCTTTGCACCTATGCTGAGCACCAGTTCTCCACTTTTCTTCCATCATTTTGGGGAAGACAGATTCTGGGCAGGCAGGTGCTTCATCAAACTGTTTAGTTTCAGTTCCTTCATTCTGTTCAGATGAGCTTTAGGTAACTGTGATGTGTTGTGCCCAGGTTTCTGTGTGCAATGCCAAATCATTTCCAAATCATTACTACCTCTAGCTTTCAGCTGATTATACTGCACATGGCTGACTGATACCTGAAGAGCCTTGTTGTACTGACTAAGATTTCCCAAGAGAGCTTTGGTAAAACTTTGATTTCCCACATCAGCCATGAAATTTCAAGCTTCACTGCAGAAATTAAAACTATGTTAGACCAAGTCAGCTTTAACTTTTAAATTTGCTGGGTTTTGTCATTTTGAAAAGTACAAGATAAAGTTTGGCAGAAAAATAAATTCGGGCATTATCCATACAAATTCTTCTGAGATGCATTCAGTTATAATAATGAAGCCACAAACCATAGGTTGCCAGCTGGACTGCTGACGAGTGTACATTATACCCTCTGCTCAACTTAAAATTATCTTCCCCGTTGAGAAGAAAAACACTGACAACACTGACTGAAAGAGCAAACAGCTGAGATACAGTTTTCCAAGGCAATGTGTTGCCTTCTGGTCCAGTTGTCCATGACAGTGACCCAACAGCAAAGGGAATGTCCATCCACAGTCGGTTCATGATGCTGATCACTGTACGCTGGGTAGTTTCATATGGTGCCATGAGTTGGATCATCCTTTAGGAAGTGAAGTCCCAGAGAGCAAGGTCAGAGAGTAAAAAGGAGCCTGAATCTTAACTTGTGCCAAGTAACAGCAATTGGATAATGACAAAACTGATGTTAGCTTTCAGTAATTTCTTCTAAAGGTTTAAGATAGGATGCTGACATTTATGGCTTACTAGTCTCTCTGGAAAGGACACCGCAGAAGACAGTGTGGGTCAGGGAATTAATTTAAGAGTGCTAAGTAACGCTGACTTGTATTCCTAGTTCTTCCAGTGACTTCATCTTAACCTTGAATTTTACAGGGGTAGAAGCTAATATGTTTTATTGTAGAGTATTGAAAGATTAGGATTTCTTATTTAAGATGATAAACTGTAACTTACTTGACCATAAGGGGATCTTGAACTAGCTTATTCTCTTCATCAGCAGTGTACTGAATGTAGCTTTTTATTTTTGAATTATTTGCAGTGATTTTCTTTAAAAAGATGCAATCCCTATCCTAAATTGTTCACGTTTAAGAACAGTCTTAAAAATGTTGAAGCTGAAAGGACTACAGTACTTCTGAAGACACTAACTAAACATCTCAAATTAAGGAGAGGGAGGCGATTTTCATTCTGCGTGAACTTTCTTAAAAAAATTCTGCTTTGAAGGCTAGTGTGCAGGATTCAAAGTTTAAGTTGTTATTACTTTCTCCTAATGCCTCTCTTGCATTTGATTTTTTTTTTCCTTTTGAATAGTGCATAGAAGAAAAACCTGCATTTAAATTGAAACAACCTTGTAATTTCAAACTATATATTGTGTTACCATGTATGTGATAATGGGGTATCTTGTATCATATATGAGGCTTGGTGTGTTCCAAACATTAATACTGATTAAATTTTCTCCAATCCACTGGATAATATAACTCTTATGTCAGTACATCCTGCAGAAAAGAAGCTGAGGATAGGTGATATTAATTCTGAAACACAGTCAAAAGTCAGTGAATGCATTGCATATAGAATCACTTGAAAAATCAATGAAATGAAAAGTCTATGTAACAAGAATATTTTAAACTAAATGCAGTGTATCTTTACTGTCCAGTGTTTGAATGAAATTACAGCTGTCACTGTGACATGACCTTAGGCAATGGACACTCCTGGGGAATGAACTTTCTTTTTGTTGTTTTTTCTGTGTGTTATCCTTCACTTGATCTTTACTTGATTCTTAATACAAAGGGCATATAGTAGGAACTAACAGAATAATTCAGTGTTTCACACTCTTGGATACTTCAAGGCCTTCCTGGTAATTTGCAGGTGTACCAATGGAAAGATGCTTCAGTTCATGGTCTCATCCCATGTGCCAGTCTGCAGAACAAAGAAAGACGCATCGCTGTATTTAACCCAGAACCATTCATAATGTTCCCTTCTGAATTATTTTGGGGATGGATCCTGATTCTTTCCTTACATTTCTCAGTTTTACAGGAGATTCGAAGATAGCTTCTAGCATGCGCTATGTGGAGACCCAGTCTATGCAGATCGGAGCTTCGTATATGATACAGTTCAACCTGGTGATGGGCTGCGGTCAGGCATTTACTCCTCATATGGACAACCAGGTGAAACTGGACTACTCCACCAACCACGGCCTCACGTGGCATCTTGTTCAGGAGGTGAGGCTGGCAGCGAGGACTTCTGTCTTCCATAAACTCTGTTTATACAAAGATTATCTGAAATATACTTGTGGCATTGAACAAAGGAGGATGTTTTCCTCATTCCCCTTTCTATAAAGAAATTCTCTATTGGAATCAGTCAAAATGACTAATAGAAGTATTTAAACTGTCTTTTGTGATATTTGGAAGAAAGGTATCTGAGAGCCTGAAACAGAAAATTGTGACAGGAATGGACCAAGTCTGAGAAAAGAACTGGGGCACAGTTAGGCAGAGCTACAGAGTAATGGCTGAGATCTTTCCTGTGCTATTGCTTTGTTTTTCAAAGCAAAATGCATCTACTGTTTCCTGGCATTTAAATGGATAGAAATTCTTTCTGCCTTTGTGCACAGCCATTTCATAAATGGAAAGCGCATTCCTTCGGGGGTTTGTAATGTAGAGCCTTTCATCTCCCATCCCTGGTTCAAACACAGTCCAGGGCCGTAATGACTGGCTGTTTCCCTGTCTGCTAGAAGTGCAAATAGCAGTGTTGGCTGCTGTTTCCCCATGTGGCTCAGCCCTGTCTCAGCACAAATGCGAATAGCGCATTTGGCCATAATTTGTGCTTTTATTTTCCCTCTTAGATGGCAAGCTGGACTACCCCTGGCCTCAGGATGAACTTACCGAGGTCCTTCATCTGCCTCCGAGCAGGTTCAGAGGGTGTCGGGGAACTTGCCCTGGACCCTTTTCACTGCCTGCTTTGTAGGTTAGCAGAGTGATTTGAATGTCCAGTCCCACATCTTTTATGAGCAAGGAAAGCATTGTCCTGTTACCTTTTGCCATGTTGTGTTTCACCATGTTTACTTTGGTGGGCAGAGTAGAGAAATAGCAATAACTGAATTTTTAAACCTTGCAAATCCAAGTAATGCTTTCTTACCTTAAACAGAATTCAGAACAAAGCTATAAATACTGCATTTCAAACAATGTTCATGTCTTTTATACCTAGCAGGTGTCATCATGGTGTCCAAGAATAGTTCCTAGTGGTGGGTGTTTGGGGTTTGTATACAATGGAAGATCAGTTGCCTTCAGATTTTAGTGCTCCTTTCCTCTCTCAGTGGGGCTGAGTTCAGAAAGAAGAACTTGCAGCCAAATCATTTTTCTTACACCATCCATGTTGCTGTGATAAGAGAGTAATAGGGAAGGCTATTTGTAGTATATTTCAAGGATGTAATCTGGCGAATACACAAAACACTAATTAATTAAAATGTTTGAAAGTTTTGTTTGCTTCACACGGACTGATCAGATCCTATTTTTTAAGATCTTTTAGGGGAGATGAATCAATGAAAAATATTTGAAAACTGCTGGAAAGGAAATTAAGCCTTTAGAAAATTCACTGAAAAAAATAAAATGGAATAAGAGATCAGATTTTCGTTTAATACACTTAGATATTTGAGCAATACATTTCTCTGTAAAATAATATATTCTGCCCTTTGTATTTAATATATAATTATTACTACATAATTTAACTATATTAATATTCTTAATTGTTTTAACTACTGTAGAGTATCAGTGCTTTATTATTAGTTTCATAGCAGTCAAAGTGTGCTACTTGTATAGACAAGTGTCTGTCCCAAAGGTCCCCCATGTGCCTGACAATCTACATGGGGATGAGCACAGCAGTGAATGGCAAAAGACTCTCGGAGAGGTGGGGACAGTCAGGAGGAGCTGTGCTGGGGCAGTAGTGGCAGAAGGAACTCTCTGAATGTGTAGCTAGAAAAGGAACACATAGGTTGGTAATAAAATTCAAGCTCTTCACTAATACCTCATCAAAACCATAGCACACAAGTTTTGGGTGCTGTTCGAGCCATATGTAAATAAATGAATGGAGTATTGCAGAAAAATGGAATAACATGGGAAAGGCAGGTCTAGAAAACTGTAAGAGGCTGGGAAAATGGACTGTGTTTATATTTAATATAAAAATGTTATAATGATCAGATTTTCTGAAAAGAAAAAAGAAAATTTTGGGAATAGACTTCTCTAGGAATCTGAGTTAAATACAGGAAGAATCATAGAAGCAGGAAGAAGGAATTTACACCACTTGCTGTAGGTGTCAAAGGTAGTACAGCTGCAGAGCACAGAAAGAGCCTCTGGAGGCAACTTCAGTAGACCGTGTTTGGGTGCTCCCATGTGGCTCTGGCCATTCCTACTGCTGCTCCCCACTGCAGATGGAGGGAGTGGGGGGAGCCAACATCCCCAGGCCTCGCAAGTAGTTCTCTAAAATGACTGGTATAATGGTCTGGAGGTCACTTTCGTAGACTTATTCCTCAGTGGCCTTGTGGACTTACTCCATAGTCAGCACTAGATGCTGGGGTGAGAACAGTAAAAAAATGAGCTAGACATCCTCATGGAGGAAACCAAAAAATTACTAGTCACTAATGCCAAACATACCTCTTTAAATGAATCGTATAGTTTTCTCCTATCCTGAATTGTACTACTGTTAGTTTTCTGAGAATTTTTTCGGATCATGCCAGGATTTTTCTGCTGCTGGGTCTTTTGCTGCACCATCTGGACTCAGGCAAGCTCCTGGTTCTGTGAATGTTTAACCCTCACTTCTGTTCCCGACTCTGCCTCAACATTAAATCTGATTTTTGAAATATTTTACTTCAAGGAATGCCTTCCCAGTATGCCAAGCTGTCAGGAGTTTACATCAGCAAGTATTTACCACTCCAGTGAATTTACTCAGTGGAGGAGAATCACCGTCCTTTTACCACAGAAGACTTGGTGAGCATTTTTTTTTATTTTTTTGGGGTGCCGATAGTTCAACTACTTTGATATTGCTATGACAAAGATCAAGTCCTCTGTAGATCATACTCAAGCCAGTGGGTGAGGGGTGCCAGGGTACTGGGGCTGACCCGGTTGCAGGTATTTAACATAAAAGGCCTTCCTTACATAACTAGAGAGTAAAACATTGGTGAAGTCACCAGAAACTATTGTTTAGGACTGTTTTTAATACATTCTGTGACTCTTCTAATAAAGTTCAGACCTTTTCAAAAATAGTGGTGCTTGTCTGTAAATGACCCACTGGAGGAAGCCTTTATTTGGATTGTTAATTTTTATTTTGCACATTCCTTATTGTTTATATCTTCAGACCAAAGCCTTGTATAAACAATAACTAATGATTCATTTCTGGGAATTTTTTACCTCTTGTTTCTTTTTATAGCATGTCTTCAAAAATAACATTCTCTTCTGCAAAAAACAGCGACAAAAATTATCAAAAAGCACTACCCTATTCATCTTATTGTAATCAAACTTGTTTTGCCAGCCCTAACATTTTTATTTAACTAGATGATTTCTTCCATTGTTTATTTTAAAAGCTTTATTATAACATACAAATAAAAAGTTGCCATAAATTTCAAGAATCTTAAGGGCTTCCTTCATTTCAGAATTAAATTATTCCAATTAGAGTTACACCTTGCTTCTGTTTGACCTAAATCCATCACAGCAACTGCAATAAGAGCTTGCTCAAATTAACTTATCATTGTGTTTCCCTGTCCTTCATAATTTTTCTGCACTCTCCATGGCCTCAACACAACCTATTTCTATCAAACACCCCACGATGATACCTTCTTGCAATATACTGGCTATTTTTACTGTACTGACAATATTGAGAATTTCATATTTCCAGGCAAAACATCAGGGGCAAGTATTGAATCCTTAAAGTGTATCAGGTCAGATAATACCAAATGGCACAAGTAAGTCTATGAATAGCTGCTTGGTAGTTAGAGTATAATGTACTAAATCTTACATGCCATTATGTGCCACCAGCTGTAAAAACTGTGGCTCACATAGGCACTTAGGAGTTTAAAAATGTCTACAGTTTTGCAGGATATACTCCAAAATAGGCTGTTATTTTAAAATTTATTTATAAGATATATATTGTACTCAAAGTTATTATTATACACTGTATAGATGATGTTAATACCAATGATGTGGGTTTTTTTTTTTCTTCAGGATCTAATAATTTTCCTCAGCATATGAGGTGACAGAAGCAAATAATTCCATTTTAATTTAGGAGACTGTGGGGAGAAATTATGATGAAATAATAACCGGGTTCCTATTTTATGCTGCGCACAAATCATAAATATTTTACACTCTATCTTGTGTCTGAAGGGATTCCCATCTTTTAGCAGAGTTTTGTTTGTAATTAAGGCAAAAATTACCACTGAACATTACTTTGCTCTGCATAAAACACTTTTTCAGTATGACTGTGTTGTGCTGCAGATTAAAATCAGGGTGAAGAGGAAGGATGGCTGCACGTTCCCCACCAAAAGCAATCCAACACACCAGACACAGCCACTTTCCCTCTTTTTCCCCCTTTCCACCAGCAAGGAGCAGACTGAAAGCTCAGTTGCTCCTTTGGGTTGAGATTGGGAGGGGATTTTTTTCGCATTTTTGTACTAACAGAGGGCAAGTTTCTGCCTTTACAAACCTGGGGGTTACTGGTGAACATTTGATGTGCAGAGCTCCTCCGCCAGCCTGGCCACAGAGAGGGCATCATCCCAGGGGCCTGGCGGCGAGTACGGTCCATAGGGCTCCTCCCTCCCTCACCCACACTCTGCTGCAATAATTACCCATGGGTGAAAACTTAGTAATGACCAGGAAAACCGGTGCAGAGGGTGAGAGGCAGGTCTGCCTTCCCAAAACCAGGGCAAGGGGAAGAGGGCTCTGGGGCCCTTCCTTCTGACTCAGCCCCACAAGACAAGGGCTGCCAAATACGCAGCTGACATTGAGCTTACAGCTCAGGGAAACGAACCACCTAAACGAGGACTCAGGACCAGGGCCTGAGGTCTTGTTAGCCTTGCTCTGGCCCTCGGTAGCCTCAACATGCCCTCACACCCCTGCACAGCCCTGCTAGGATTGCCAGAGCTTTTATCCCTGCATGCACAGCTCTTTGCTGAGGGTTTGCACCTTGGGTGCATAGGTAGAGTCAGGCTGTGTTACTGTGCTCATGCAGCCAGAAAATTGTTCATAACAGCACCTATTTCTCTTGTAAAACTTTCTGGGTGTGCTGGTATTTCTGCACAGCTGTAGATGTTCTGCATCTGGTAAGCATGAATATACAAGGTCCCTGTGTTATCCAGGATTTGGAGTGTTAGGAAATCTGCTGCAACAGTGAGACTTGTACTGGAGAAATGAAATGTATGCACCTGCTTGCTGAAATTGTATTGTACTTGAACTGAACATTCCTAACACTGATGAAAATTAATTTCAGTTTTATGGGAGGCATTTACATATGAACAGGCCTTAATGAGATACAAGCAGCTGTCAGTTGCTGACTTCGTAAACAAATCAACACCTAATGACTGAATGAGAGTTTCGGTATAATTGGGTAAATGTAATTATGGTAACTCAGAAAGTAGCAAATATAATTTTATCAGCTACAAATTTGCATTACATTGTTAGGTTCTTTAATATCAGGAGAGAAGAAAATTATTTTATTTTAAATCACATATCTGAAAAATTTTATAACAGAAGGAACATCATTTCACTCACAATACATCTGGGAATCACTGTGGTTTCCTTGTGCTTATATAAAATGTCACACAACAACAGTGACTTTTATTTGACATCAACCTGACTTAGATATAATGTCATCAGAAAGCCAGATTGCCTTCCAGTACCATTAAAAAAAAGGAAGAAATACGAGGACCTGGGGAGGTTTATTTTGCTTCTAATAAAACGATTTGGTAACTCCTTGATACTGCACTTCCCATTTGAATAGATGTCCAAATGGTAACTGTCCAGAAAGCCAGTATTTTATCACTGAGAATGCAGCTGACACTCAGCTCCTTATTCTCTTTTCTTAATTAACATGGCTTTTTTAAATTGTTGATTACCATTTTTAACAGCATAATCCTCTTAAGCTGTTGTTACCTTGAGGTGCAGAGCAGCCTTGGAAAGCTTTCAAAAACAGTAAGCAGGACTGGCTTTTCAGTGGTGTTGCTTTTGCAATTGCGAGTTCAGCCCAAGATGCATTTTCCCTTGCCCAAGAGGAATCTGAATCTGTTAGAGCTTTTGCTGCCTGCCGCCGTGTGACGGTGGCCCTGTTTTCCACATGCCCACCATGACCTCGGGAAGGCGAGGGCAGCCCCTCACCCTGCTGCAGCTCGGGGGGCGTGGGATTCCCACAGCAGCGACTGTCTCCAGGGGAGAGATCTCTTTGTATGCAGCTAAAAATAACCCTGCCACTAGGATGTGGCTCCCTGGGGACGGTCCCCAGCCGTCCGGCTGATGCACACACC
Source organism: Morus bassanus (assembly GCA_031468815.1). NCBI lineage: Eukaryota > Metazoa > Chordata > Aves > Suliformes > Sulidae > Morus > Morus bassanus. The sequence goes on from CM062571.1 coordinate 71,006,152, forward strand.
TCCGCTTTAGCTGCACGTTCATCTCCAGGCGGCAATGCAACTCCTCCCTTCCTCCCCTCCCCTTAAATGAGGGAAACAAATCCCTGCTGTCACTGCATTCATCTGGGGGAGCTTCTAAGTAACAAGTGAAGCTGAGCTCACCCTTAGTTGACATGCAGCCAACATCTGAGACTCAAGGAGGAAGACGGAGCTGCCCCAGCAGCATGTGGCTCTGTGCTCTGCTCCTTGCAGGGTGACAGTCCCCTACGGCCAGGCAGCTCCCTGCAGCAGGAGGGGGACGATGAGCTTGTCCAGGGAAATATTTTGCTCAGGTGAAACCCATGCGAGCCCCAGAATGGGCTGTCGGCCCTGGTGTCAGCTCTGTACCTTGCAGCGTGGGGCCAGCCCTGGGAACAGCCCCACAGCAGTGCTGCAATGGGGGTCTTCACAGCAGGGTTTCAGGTGCAGTGCTCCCCTGGGCACAGAGGTGTACCTTGTTAGTACCCATGGGTGGGCTCTCCCCACTGTTTGTGTAGGGTGGGTGTAAGGCCGGTGCCCCAAAACCAGCTGTGATGCACCCACACAGCCGCTCTGCAGGGACATTTGCACCCACAGTGGCCGGGGAGTGGCTGGGGAAATGCCATCAATGCCACAGCAAGCAGCACCAGGAGCTGTGCTCAGGGGGCATCACCGCTTGCTGGGCACCAAGGGACTTCCACGGGGTGTCCAAATTGTCCCGTATCACTGTAAATCCCCCCCTAATTTGCTGTAAACACCCCTGGGGCTGCAGACTTGGACACCCCACCTCTACCCACACACCTTCACACACAAAAACCATAGGAGCCTGGCCGTGATGCTCTCCCTCCTGTCACCTGGACAAACAACATGACACAATTTTATTGTGCTGGGAGGTCATGGGGGTTTTTTTGCCTGCTATAAAACCTTTCTTTGGTTTCACTGTTGTTATTTTCCTCAGTGCACATGAGAGTTAACACCAGTCATTACTGTTTTTCTGAAGCACACAGTCTCTGTCAGGGTTCTCTGTGGTGCCATTGATGCTCTGTAGTGAACGTGAACACCACCACTGAGGTGATGTGCTGGCTTCAGAGCACTCAGAAAATAAACAGTAAATAATTGTGGTGAATATTGACTGTCCATTGTGCCTATGCAAGCTTAGAAAGTCCTTTGTGTGCAGATTACTGGCATTCTGCACTTCTAATGGATAATTCATAGCTCTTGTAATATAACCCATAAATACATTATAACCTGAGGGAGTATTTAATCGGCAGATCTGCCCCTGCAGATTAGCTCTGCATGCAGTAAAAATACTTACAGTATTTTCAATATCAAGCAGATATTTAAAACAGACAAGGGTCATTTCAATTAAAAATCAATTTCTTAGGCAGCTTCACTTGTTTTTTAAAGAAATTAAAAATTGCTATTCTAAAAATTTCTCCAAGCATGTACTAAAATAATCTTTGTACGCTTGTAGCATGCAACTGAATGGTTAACAGCTCAGCTGTACTGTACATTTTAGCTTCCCAGGCCACCTCTATAGATTTTTCCACTTCCATACATGCGAGCAGGTGGCTCAGCCACCTTTACAATATTCATTTTAACAGGTCATTCTACAGAATTTTTTTTTTTGGGGGGGGGTCTTAAATTAAAGTAATAGCATTATATCCCATGCTATCATACTGTAGCCATATGGCTTAGAAACAAGCTAGGAAAGAAGCTCCTACTTCTTGTAGCAACCTCCTGCTTCTCATCCTCAGCCCACCCAGATGGGCCTTCGCCAGGCACAGGTCTGCCCCAGTTTAACGTCCGATTTTTAATTCTCTGTAGTCAGCCTTGCTTTCCCTGTCCATCCCATCCACAACTCTGCAACCCAGCCTCAGCGCCCACATTGCCAACACCACGCCTTTGTTGCCAGACTCATCACCCAGCTGACACAGCCCCTTTTGCTCCGGCACAATGAATGATTTCTTTGTTTCACTTCACATGCAATATTTTTTTCTTAATCTCGTTCTGGCACAAGCATGGAGTGGAGGATCCCTGCGTCCATCAGCTGCGTGCTGCCACTAGCCAATGCCTGTAACCTGTTGGATGAGCACAGGTTGGCAGGGCAGCTTGGAAAGGCTCGATGGCAACAGAAATTATTCTTCTCACGATTCAGTTTCTTCTTGGGCCTTGTTTTTTGAGCACGGTGGATGTCAGGCTGGGTATGGCTAGCAGGAGTCACTCAGCATGGAAAATGTCAATATCACATTGGACAATCTCCTAGAGGGCCAACATCAAGCACTTTTTTAATAGATAATGTTACCTGACTCCACTATAATAAAGAAAAATAAAGCTGTTGAAGAGAAACTAATTAACTAGAAAGAACTACAGCAAGGTTTTCTGCTTGAAGAATATTACAAATATTGAAGAATATTACAATTGAGGTTTAACAAGGCCAAGTGCCGGGTCCTGCACTTGGGCCACAACAACCCCATGCAACGCTACAGGCTTAGGAAGAGTGGCTGGAAAGCTGCCTGGCGGAGAAGGACCTGGGGGTGCTGGTTGACAGCCGGCTGAACATGAGCCAGCAGTGTGTCCAGGTGGCCAAGAAGGCCAACAGCATCCTGGCTTGTATCAGGAATAGTGTGGCCAGCAGGAGTAGGGCAGTGATCGTGCCCCTGTGCTTGGCACTGGTGAGGCCGCACCTCGAATACTGTGTTCAGTTTTGGGCCCCTCGGGACAAGAAGGACATTGAGGTGCTGGAGCGTGTCCAGAGAAGGGCAACGGAGCTGGTGAAGGGTCTGGAGAACAAGTCTGATGAGGAGCATCTGAGGGAGCTGGGGGTGTTTAGTCTGGAGAAGAGGAGGCTGAGGGGAGACCTTATGGCTCTCTACAACTACCTGAAAGGAGGTTGTAGTGAGGTGGGGGTTGGTCTCTTCTCCCAAGTTACTAGTGATAGGATAAGACAAAATGGCTTAAAGCTGCGCCAGGGGAGGTTCAGATTGGATATTAGGAAAAATTTCTGTACTGAAAGAGTGGTCAGGCACTGGAACAGGCTGCCCAGAGAGGTGGTGGAGTCACCATCCCTGGAGGTGTTCAAAAAACATGTAGACATGGCACTTTGGGACATGCTTTAGGAGGCATGGTGGTGTTGGGTTAGGGGTTGGACTTGATGATCTTAGAGGTCTTTTCCAACCTCAATGATTCTATATCCAGAGCTTAGTTATATATAGGCAAGTAATCTAATCCAATGATTCCCTGCCACAAACCTTGGGTGTTATAAATTTTGTCTGAGTAGTTGGCCAAGAGCAAGCTATTTGCAATGTGGAAAGAAATAGGGGCTATGAAACAGGATCTTTGTCAAAAACTGGCGATTGTAATGTCACCAGTGATATGTAAGCAAAATCTAGTTTAGAATCATCCTGACGGAAAGAAATTTGTGTATCCAATAAAAAACAGTCTCCCACTGAATGTAAATAATCAGTATTCAAAGGGGAGAAAGGTTTACACTCAAGAACTTTAATTTAATAGATTTTTTTTAATAATAAATGTCAGAAGAAAGCTTTTTATACAACTTACAGCCTGTTAACTGTGACCAAAATATAAAAATGAAAGTCACACCCTAGATGCATCTTTCTAGTTTTGCATCCTGTCACCCTCAAAGACTGGCACACAATAAAAATCCAATAATATACATTGATGCTTATCTTAAAATAACGCACTAAGTCCCTGTAACACCCCTGCAGCCTTCCTCAGAAATGTCAGTAATGACTGGAAAGTCCATTATATAGCCCTGTGTAGCAAGTCGTATCATCTAGAAAATTCATTTACAAAAATCTGTCTTTGATTGTGCCAGTCTTTGCAGGCTGGACTGTGACTGTGATACCAACTTGCTTGATTTTTTATAGTTGCATTTTATCCTTTTTCTTACAGTTCTGTAAAGAACCACAAATTAAAGCATTGTTATTGGTTTTAAGGTCCAGCGCCACACGTTTCCGCTGGAGTCAGTGCTACTACACAGCCCAAGATGAATGGGCCTTAGACAACATCTACATCGGACAGCAGTGTCCCAACATGTGCAGCGGACATGGCTGGTGTGACCATGGCGTTTGCAGGTATAAAGCATTTGCCAGTTCCTCATAAAAATGATCTCCCGATACCTCAGGTATCCTATTATTTTGCACACTTTTTTGCTGTTGTTCTTATTTTTAGATTAAACATTAAAAAATAAAAGCACTGTGAGGGGTTAGACCACTCAAGCAACATTAAGAGCCGGTTGCTCCACACCTCTCTGTCAGAGCAACCATACCCTTGGCAGATCCAGGCACAGGAAGAGCTTTCAGTGGCACAGGGCTGCCCTGCTGCAGGTGTCCTGGTGGCCCCTCCAGCCCTTTGCACAAGGAGCCCAGGGACCAGCTCAGTGCCGGAGCTGTTTTGCTGGGTCAGAAGGATGCCAGGGACCAGCTCAGCACTGCTTGGCACCCGCTGTCAGATTGGGTGTAATAGCAAGGGCAAACACTACTGCCTGCCAGCTTTCTGGACACCACAGGGTTTTTTAGAAGTAAGATATAGCTTTTTTCCATTATCCAGTTATTCTAGTTTGTTTTCAGGATCCAAAAATTCCAGTCCCAGAATGATTTGTTATTTCACATGTAATTCTAAAAGGTCAGTGCACCACCTTAAGTAATTGTCAGTGTCAAATAAAGTCTTTAAAAGCTTGTTACGTTTATGCTTCCTTCCAGGTGTGACTCAGGGTTTCGGGGTACTGAATGTCAGCCTGAAAATCCCCTTCCTTCGACTGTCATGTCTGATTTTGAGAACCCAGACAGCCTGAAGACAGAGTGGCAGGAAATTATTGGGGGAGAGATCGTCAAGCCTGAAGAAGGCTGTGGGGTCATCTCATCTGGCTCCTCGCTCTACTTCAACAAGGTATTAATAAGGGATGGGAGACTGAGAAAGGCACGTAAATGGGCTTGAGTGGAGCATGATGTAGTTACATGGCAAAGAAAAGGAAGGTGGCAGAAAGCAGCACACAGTATGAGAAGTGCATTAAACAGCGCAGCTCTGCTCCACAGGTAAAGAACAAAGCAATGAAAAGAGATAGGGAGGGACACATGCATTATGTATTCAAGAAATACCAGCTGTAATGGAAGGAAGTAAATCGTCAATGTGCTGGGAAGCATGTACCTTCATGCTGTCTTAATTGTGCATTTTCTGTTTTGAGACTCTGTTCTTTCTCAGTAATCCCCAGCTCTCATTTGTTTGTTCTGTACTCTTCTGGGTGAGGGATGGAGAAAGGTTGGCTTTCCAGGGGACAAGCAGCTTAATTTGAGGTCACAGGTCCAAAACTAGTGAAAAAACAACCCCTCCAGACTTTTAGAAAGTGGTTAGCCTGTAGGAGGATACTCTTTTGTATAAGTTGGATGCTTTGCAGACAAAAATAATAGAGCAGGAAAAAGATATAGGGAATTCTGCTAATTAATGGCAATTATAACTAAAATAAAGAGATCTTTATGACCAGATGTAAGATTATGGGTTGTAATCACATTTTTTTTTTTTATTGCTGCTCCTCGGGTCCAGCACTGAGTTTTGTTTTGTTCTTAATTGAAAGGAAGAGTATAAATGCAGCTATGTGCTTCTCTTTTAAAGGTTTGATCAAACTGCCACTGCTATCATGAGAGCCAGATTAGTCCCAGAAGAATAACCCAATATGCAATGCTGTGTAATTGTGTGTTGTTTACCTCATTAAAAAATCTAACCCATCAAATAATTTTCAGCACTCCTACATAGTCTCACATCCAGCTCCCCTGGAAATGCAGCTCTGCACTGAAAATTTCATAATAGACCAATCAGTATAACTAGCTAATTGTGATAATTGGATTTTTTTATATAATTGTCTTCTCTGTTTTTTCCTTCTGGCTCAGTTCCTTATGCCAAGTTTCTCAAAGTAGTTTGCTAAATTAGAATTAACCTGCTATGATCTTTCTTCTGATTTCTGCTAAGGAGGAGTGAAAAACTCATTTAGAAATTCTTAGCTTCTTTCTATTGATCTCTAAGGGTTAGGTTATCATTCATTTCTTCAGTAGTAGCAGTCTGCACGCCATCAACAGAAGGTGGTATATTTAATTTCTGTTTAGATCTTTTTCAAGGCGTCTAGTGGCCATGCTGGTAGGAAATAAAAAATTATTTTTATAGTTGCCCAACAGGTCTGTATTGTTTTGGAAGCTCATGTTCACAAGCTCAATTTCTTTGCATTTGCTCAAATAGCCACTTTTTATTTGAATGTCTAATGTTTACTGCCATAATCAATTACTGCTACCAGAATTAATGTTGGCTTTATTCTGCCAACCCTCTGTCTTTTGGTTTAAACTCATTTTAATCAATTGTAGGTGTGTTTGCAATACAGAGCACTTTCAATTACCCCCTGCAATTCCTCTGGGGTTTTATGTCACTCATGCCCTTTCTTAATTAACCTGGTTCTGTAGTTAACCCTTTGGCAGACAGAGCTGCTGTGGGGTGTAGACATGGAAAACCTACCTGGAATGGTTTTACAGAAAGACCTTGATCCACTGCAGGTCAGTATGTGGGGTATCCTCAGCCAGACGGGACACACCTGCCCATGGGACAGCAAGGGTGTTTGCATCTTTATTATCCATTACTACTTTGATTTGATGATGATAATTTAAAACTGCTGTGGGTCTCCAAAAGAAGCTGTGAAAACAAATTACCAAGAGGCTATCAGTGTCACCTTGGCCAGAATTAGCCATGTGGGGCTGCACCCAAGACTGAGCCTATCTCACTCTCACGGCACTATCCAGGAGGGCTTTACTCAGCTGGGAAAAAACCAACAAATAAACAAAAACAGCAGGCATAATTCAATATGACTGTAACCTAAGTAAGTTTTTTGAGGGTCAAAGGTTCTTCATAGGTTTTAGTTGTCATTGGTGGTCTAAGCTAACTGAGTTTCAAAAACACAAGCATTCAGCTTCCAGAATTTAGTCTAGCAGTGTGATGTGGCCTATTTGGTAGAGTCCACAAATGATCTATGGACCCAGGCTGTAATGCCAGCAAAGCAGAATGCTCTGCAAAAGAAACCAATAGACATTTGTCTGTGCTGAGTTTACCCTGAACTGGGTAGGAGGAGAAAAGAGGTGATGAGTGGAACAGGACTTAAGTTCATGTATCATCTTACTAAAAAACATAGATGATATTTTAAATCTCAGCTCATAAATCTTGATACTTACGTCCAGTTAGATCATGCCACTTGCTTATCTCAAATTTGTCTGGAAATTTGTCAGGAGGATCATGGAGGTACAAGTAAGAGACAGGGAAAAACATAAATTTTACTTAAAACATAAGCATCATTTTATAACTTAGCCCAGGTTTTCCTTTTTGATACCTTTTTTGCTTGGAGGTGGTCAGGAACACATGACTTTTTAAGGAATTTAAAAACAGTCGGTGTGTTGCCAGTTCTGCTTCATTTCGGGGGGCAGTGCCAGGTTGCAGCTACTTTTAATGAATGCAGAGGTATGATCGCTGCCTCCCCTCTCCAGCTGCATGTATTTGCCTTTGCCCTACCTGTAACAGCTTGTGGTAGCATGGCACTGTGCCGGGGCAGGGCTGTGCCAGGCATGGGGCATGCGGATCACCTCTACAGGGACACTGCTCCCACCCCGTGTCCTGCCTCGCTGCAGGCAGCTTCATATCGTGTTGATGTGCAAGCCCACAAGCGGCAAGATACATGGGGAAGAGGGGAACAGGATAATTCCAATTACAATAAAAGGCTCTTAAACTTAAAAACTTTTTTTAGCTGAATATGCTCTCTCTTCCTTTGGCAACAAGTACAGGGTGACCATGTTACCCACAGTGTCAATGTCCAAGAGCTGTTTCCTGCTATAACTCAAAAACATCCTTGGAAAAGCTGTTCAATAAATTTTATGAGGCTATTTTTTCTCTCAGCTATGCTCAGGGAAACCTGAAACCAAATCCACTGGTTTTAATTGAGACACTCCGGATTTACAACACTTACTAGGAAAAGAGCATAGTTTTGTGTAGAAACAAATCCTATTCAGGTGAGGCATGAAAAGAAAATGCCTCTCCCTTGTTCTTGTGTAGGAGACAGGCTTCAAGCAACTGGTATTATAGGGGCTATAATTTCAGATGAGCAGGAAACCCTACACAGTGCAAGATTTGACTGGGAAAATGAGACATCAGAAATGTCTTTTTACTGCTTTATGCTTCATCATTAAAAAGGTGAATACTTAAAAACTTAGCCCCAGTTGGTTCAGGATACCCAGGGTCTGCTCTTTGTCTTCCAAAGGTACTTGGCACCTTGAAGGAATGAGACGAAATAGTTGTGTTGAAATTGTGTTGTGAAGTTACACTGTGTGTTGAAATGTAGTAATAGAACTGCTTGTGGGATCACACCAGAGTGATTAAGACATAAAGTATGGCCAAGCAAAATCATTGAAAGACAAAAAAATGTCATGTTAACACAAAATTTGATGTCCTCCATGTTGTGCAATTTTCTGTGCAATATTCATCTGTGCTTGACTTTAAATATATCTATTCATAGTCAAGGTGTCATATTGAAGGCCAGTAGCATCCTGGCTTGTATCAGAAATAGTGTGGCCAGCAGGACTAAGGAAATAATTGTCCCCGTGTATTTGGCACTGCTGGAGCATGTCCAGAGAAGGGCAACGAAGCTGGTGAAAGGTATGGAGAACAAGTCTCATGACGAGCAGCTGAGGGAACTGGGGTTGTTTAGCCTGGAGAAGAGGAGGCTGAGGGGAGACCTTATGGCCCTTTACAACCACCTGAAAGGAGGTTGTAGCGAAGTGGGTGTCGGTCTCTTCTTCCAAGTAACAAGTGATAGGACGAGAGGAAATGGCCTCAGGTTGCACCAGGGGAGGTTTAGACTGGATATTAGGAAAAGTTTCTTCACCAAAAGTGTTGTCAAGCTTTGGAACAGGGTGCCCAGGAAAGTGATTGAGTCACCATCCCTGGAGGTATTCAAAAGACGTGTAGATGTGGTGCTTAGGGACATGGTTTAGTGGTGGACTTGGCAGTGCTAGGTTATCGGTTGGACTTGATGATCTTAAAGGTCTTTTCCAACCTAAATGATTCTATGATTCTATATTTAATATTATTTTCCCCCTCTGTTCTTTGTATTGTAGGCTGGAAAAAGACAGTTGGTAAGCTGGGATTTGGACACTACATGGGTGGATTTTGTCCAGTTTTACATCCAGATAGGAGGAGACAGTTCTTCATGCAATAAACCAGACAGCAGAGAAGAAGGTGTGCTGCTGCAGTACAGCAATAATGGTGGTATCAACTGGCAGCTTCTAGCAGAAATGTATTTCTCTGACTTCAGCAAACCCAGGTATAACTTTGGTCTAAATTAAACCCATACTGCATCAGCTTTTTAAAAAAAACTCTTTCTCAATTTATGAAAACATGAATAATATTTTCAAGTTATAATGCTTAAAAGTCATCATTATGTGGAAGCTTTTACAGGCTGCCACAGTAAACCTCTGTCACTAGGAATGAAAAATCTAATGAAAGTGGGCCTTCAAAAAACTGAAGTAAAATATAAAGTTTCCAATCACTCATCTCCCATGTGAAACATGACTAAAATTCTAATATGTGCAAAAGATGAGCAAGCAAATAAGAACTTGCCCAAAAGAGATGTAGATATCTGCCATTTCCTCTGACTCTGTTTTCAGATCTAATGAACATGTATTAATATTGCATACAACAAAAACTCCTTTAAAGAAATTTTTAAGGAGGAGAAGAAATCATGTTCAGCATTTCAGATTTGCTGTAAGATAGCTTGTCAGTGAAAATTTTAATTGCATTTGTCTGCATAGGTATTAACATTATTTCTATTACCTGTAGTTCATGTCTTTCAATATGTAAATAATTTTATCTTCCCATCTTGTCATTTTGCATTGCAATGAACATTTTCAGAAGGATTTCTGTAACTCAGCAAACTGTCCCTTTCTAAAGGTGATGTAGGCACTTAGAAGTATAAAACCATTGAACTTTCTTTAGCCTCTACTTTGTCAAAACTACAGGACACATCCAACAAAGAAGTTACATACTGAAACCTTCATCACTGGATCATCCAATACATTATTTTTAGACAAAACATTTGCCCTTCTGAGTAACCAAGAGCAATGGTCCTTACTGTATATAGCTATGCATATTTATTTTTCTGCTGCTTCAAATGTGGTCCAGATCTTATTTTCCAATTCCTTATTTTCCAACATATAAATCTAGGAACCCTCTGGAAAAGAAGGTTCGCTGTAGACCTGAACAATTCCTCCTGTCTAAGCAGCAAGTGAAGCAGAGTCTGTGGTACAAAACATGTGGTAAAAAGAAAGAGTACAGAAAGGAATATATGCATAAATGTGTACATGTAAGGTGTCTGAAATAGGACTGAACCAGTAACTAATTATTTTACTTTTTAACATAAGTCTGATTAGGTTTGAAACTTTAACTTTTATTTAACATCATTTTTGTAAGGTGTTTTGTAAGTTGAACATAAAGCAAACTATCTGAGGAGACCTAAAGTTCTTTTATGAAGATCCATATATAGGAGGGCTGAAATATTTTTATCCACAGCAGAAAACTCTGCTACATAATCTATGACACTGTGTTAGAAGGATGCTTTTGTCTACAAATAGGACCAACCAGCAGAAGAGAATGAGAAATGAATTTTGCCAGCATATTTCACTTTTACTTGCTGGCACCAGAAGAACATTAAAAGTTGCTGAACATAGATCAGCTGAACAGTATAATTCAAAGCTGAAGAGTTCAAATCAGTTCCTTATTGTGCTAGGCAATATAGAGAGTAAAAAATAGCCATTGTCTTAAAGAGTTTACATTCTCCGCAGACAAGAAGGACAAAGAAGGCTTCTTGATACACAGTGTATAAATAGGTATCCAGGTACGTAGAGGATTTCTGAGGACTTCTACATGTAAGACAGATACTTGCTTTCCTGGCTTTTTTCCCCATTCAGTGGCATTTCTCCCACTTCTCTACAAACTGTGTTCCCTAAAGTTCTTCTGAATTTCTGTTCTTCAGGTTTGTCTATCTGGAGCTGCCAGCTGCAGCCAAGACACCTTGCACAAGGTTTCGCTGGTGGCAGCCTGTGTTTTCAGGGGAAGGATATGATCAGTGGGCCATTGATGACATCATCATTTTGTCAGAGAAGCAGAAGCACATCATTCCCGTTGTTAATCCCACTTTACCACAGGTAATAAGCAAGAGCAGGCTGTGGGCATCCCCAGGAAACAGGAACCATCCTCTCTGATAGTAGACTTTTCTTTGAATGTAATTTTCTTTGAAAATATTGCATGCATTTAAAGAAACAGCTGTAGTGTTTGCAGCTGTGTCTCTCTGTGTGGGAATAACCTGGATTTTATCACAAAACCATCAGGCTCCTAATATTTGTGACAGAGGATATAATTATGTATCTCCTCAAAAAGTCAAGACAGAAATTTTGGAAATTACATTTTTTGAAAATGACAGAAAATACAAATTGTAAAATTCAAAAGTTGATAATTTTGGAAATTATTCTGAAGTCATACTTCAAGGTGATAGTATTTGTTGTTTTTCTTTTCCATTCTAACAGAACTTTTATGAAAAGCCAGCATTTGATTACCCTATGAACCAGCTGAGTGTATGGTTAATGTTGGCCAATGAAGGGATGACCAAAAATGAAAGTTTCTGCTCTGCCACCCCCTCCGCCATGCTCTTTGGTAAATCAGATGGAGACCGGTTTGCAGTGACTCGAGATTTAACTCTGAAGCCTGGATATGTCCTGCAGTTCAAGGTATTCCTTAAACGTAAATCCCTGCAGAATATCACTAAAACTGCCCTTAGTCAATACTTGCAAGATGTTACTGGGGTCACAGTTCAAAACAAGGTGATGAATTATACCACTGCATAAAAAGATGTGAAGAGCACAAGTGTGAATTCATACAGCATAAAATATCATGGTGCTTTCTAAAAGGATAGCCAAAACCTTGGCACAGGAGAGCTTTTTTACCCCTCTGGATATATTTTAAAGCTTGTTCTTTAACGCATTTCAGAAGTGGGTTGAAGTGACTGTCATTATATTCCAGACAGTACTAGGAAACGCTACTGCACCATCAAGGGAAAAAGGATTTATCCCATCTGGGGCTCCATGACCACAAAAGCTCCAATGTGGTTTGTGTACATTTTTTGTATTTTAAACTATTTAAGGACTTACAAACTGCTCGGTACTCCAGTGTGGGTTCTTCATATAATTTACTTTTATTGTGTCAATGAATATAGACTCCAATTAGCATTCTCTTCTTTAAAGGGCTTACAAAAATTTCAGTGGTTTGACAATACATCAGAATATGGGCTCCAAAGAAAGTGTATTTGCTTTGACAAGCTCTTGTTTCTGAACCCTAATCAAAATTTTATTGAGTTTATAATGAAATCCCATTGGTGAATTCTGGAGGTTGGTTGCAATGCAATTTTAATGAGCTCACCACAAATACATGGTCCTTACGTAATTGGTGGATACAGACACTGAATAATTTACAAGTGGAATTATTAAAGAGATCAGATGTTTACAGGCAGCTTTTCAAATATAATTCCCACAGTTCTATAAATAGGAAAGTTAGTTAGAAATAATGGGATTTGTAAAATATTCTCATTTCATCTAAAAGTTATGCTAATGAAATGCTATACAAACTGAGGGACTGTAGTACAATTTCTGAGTGAGTATTGCCTGTAGTTTTATACTTTAAACTGTCTAAAACCCCAAAATATTTCAATATATAAATACCATTTAGCCTGGAAAAGATGCCATTTGCCTCTTGACCACTTTCCTCTAGTTCAGTATATCAGTCTCCACTCTGTAGGTCTGAAGAACAGCAGCATTTCAAAAATTGTTTAGTCTAAAAAAGCAATACTTAAAAATATTTCATACACCTTCCTTCTCTGAAACACTTGGCAATGTAACATAAATACACAAAACATAAACAACATGTATCAGAGAACAGTGAGTTCTTCTTTATCAAGTCTATTATTTAAGGCCTGAATTTATACTCCTCTCTTTTTTGGAAAGCTTTTAAACTGGCCTGAACATAAATGTCTAAGTCCTATTTGCATGCTTTAATTCTAAACATATGGTTAAATGTTTTCCTAAGTTTGTCAGATTTCCATTTTAAATAGCTGCCTGGAATAATTTTGCATTGATAAACTCAAAGACAGTAATTTGTCAAAATTATTTCATTTTACATGAATGATTTTGTTTTACATTTTACATTCTACAGCTCAAGTAGAATTTCTGCAATAAAATAATAAAAACTAATATTTTTCGATAACTTGAAAAATGAAACTGAAAACTTCAAATCAGCAGTTGATTTTTGCCTTGGTTACATTTTCATTTCACATTTTAACATGCATTTTTCTACTTCATCTGATTTTGCTCTATTCTGGGGGCCCAAACTGCAGTGCCAACTCCCAGACATCATTCCTGGGAGGTCAGTGACTAGGCTGTGGTCAGAGCTTGCAGTCCAGGGCAGGGGGGACCTGGGAGTCAGGCTGATCCTCTGGGCACATTAGAGTGGACTGCAGATGGGATGGGTCTCAGAGGATACAGCTCTTCGCACTCCTTCCAGGCACGGAGGTACCTGCGCAGTTTGCTGTTTGTGGCCTGCCGTGCATCAAGACCTTTGAAAAGTTCCTTAAACATTTTGGTGTGCTGAAAACAGCAACCTCAATGAAGGGATAGTGAGAATTTTTACTGAGAAATGACATATACATGTAGGAAACAGACTCCAAGCGTCAGTCACTGTTTGCCAGCAGGGTTCAAAGCAAGAGTTCAGAGTGCTAAACCTCCCAAACTGGAAAGTCAACGGTGGTTTGCAGCTAATAAGTACCAATAACAGCACTTGTATCTGTTGCTCTGCTTTTTTGCAGCTGAACATTGGTTGCACTAACCAGTACAGCAGCTCTGCTCCCGTTCTGCTTCAGTACTCACACGACGCTGGGCTATTCTGGTCACTTGTGAAGGAGGGCTGCTACCCTGCATCTCCGGGCACGAAAGGATGTGAGGGAAGCTCCCGGGAGCTGAGTGAGCCGACCGTGTATCACACGGGAGACTTTGAGGACTGGACAAGAATTACTATTGTTATCCCCAGGTCGCTTGCAGCCAGGTACTGTACATTGTAAACCAGCGATGCCAGTGGTACCTGTGAATTAGCTGCCTCTTCTTTGATGCTGCATTAGGAAAAAGTTACAAGCTGTAAATAAAAGTGGTGTTAAAAATGGGCAGATCTGGGGAAAATATACTGTGCTCTCAAAAACAGGGAGAAGCTTTCCATTTTAAAGATGTCAGAATGGTCTATAAAATTAAATTACAAAGCAACAAGGAACCCAGAACACTTTTACATCAATCTCTTCATCATAGTGCTCTCTGTCTTTACGCATATCAGTAAGGTCAGAGGCACCAACAAGAGAGTAGTAAGTCACTTGAATCAAGTAAGCTATTTGAACAGGATTAATTTTAGAGTTACCACTGGGCAAAGAAACCCTAAAAGGGTATTTGAGCTGCTGCGCAATGTGCTGTGTCATTGAAGGCAGCCAGGACAGCTGAAGTCAAAGGAGGGAGGAATGATAGGTGTACTCCTCTCGGAGCGTGACCTCAGCATTGGGTTAATAGAGATGAGAATCAGATGGTGGAAGATGCAAATAAGCCTTGAAATTGGGAGGGTTTTCTCAATCTTACTGGGATTTGGCTGAAGTTTCTTGCTCCCCTTGCTTGCTGGCTTACACTGTCAGTAAACCACCCTGGTCTGATTTGCTGCCTGCACCAAGTGCTGCCAGCACAGCTGGCAGCCATCCCCCCCAAGCCCCTGCCGTGCCCCTGCTGCCTCCTGCCTCTCTCCCCCGAGGCAGCCACTCTAGTGCTGCCCCCAGGTTTCGGCTCCATCCTCCTGCCGCAGGCTCTTCATCCTCAAGCCCCAGCACAGATTTTGAGTATGTGGCATATTGTGTAGCAGGGGAGCCAGTGCCTTTGCTGCAAGGAGCTGAAATAGCAGCATGTGCCCTAACAAGTTTGTCTTTTCTTCAGTAATTAGCCAATAAAAGCAGGTGCCAAATTGCACAGATCTGACACCAGCTGATTTGATTTACCCAAAACAAGCAGTGCAGAATCAATAGCACCAATCTGTTTGGCATTATGTTGAGTTATGTGATCAGGAGTAAGAAGCTCATGCTAATACATTAAAAATGTAAGTATTGCAAGTATGATGAGAGTCTCAGTGTTGTGGGTCTCTTTGGAAATCATGGTTCATGGGTTATCCGGAGAGCAACAAAGCAGTAGCACGATGATCACCTACTTAACAAATCCCAGTGCACAGCAGAAAAAAAGCAATAGGTTTATTACAAGGAGGATCTTAGTTAATCCATTGGATTGGCAATGAGATTTTAAATTTGTTACCCCCTCTGGAGCTCCTATAAAACGATTCACCTAAAAGTTAAAGACTGAAAATTAAAAACCAAAATATTTTTTTCTTCAACAAATTTGCTATGCTGTAACAGTGCAGGCTCACCAAAGTCCCCAGAGCATTTTCTGTTATACAGGCTAAGGGTTAGATCACTGTTTTCCTGGAATTTCATGTTACCATCCAAGAAAAAAAACTTTGTATTTCTGTCCACATGTCCTGTAGGACACATTATTTGCCATTATTTTTATGAAGTGGATGATTTTTCTTGTATCCAAATTACTTGAAGGTTTTTTACTCAGAATTATATGATCCTGTAATAAACTCTCCATCACTGCCATGTAAGTACCATAAGATATGGACTTCTAGGATTTTAAAATGGAATTAGCAGTTCGGGTTGAACTGAGTAGTGAGAGGTGTCTTCAGAGTCACATCTAATCATTCACTCTTGTTGATAAAACCATGTATCTGTACTTTGCATCACAGCGATGGATAAGGGCCAGAGAAGTCAAAATATATTAAAAAAAAAAATATCCATAAGTGAAGTTGCACAAACTGTAGGATGTCAGAAATATTTTCTAGGCATCCATTTGCATCTTATTTGCAAACAGCTAATTTAGAAAAAGCTCCTTTTATTCTTAAACAAAGAGCACATAAAGTATGCAGTAGGTATGGAAGCTGGGAATAGTAATATTGTGCCTTTTGTCGTTGTCCCTCTACAGCAAGACTCGATTCCGCTGGATCCAGGAGAGCAGCTCCCACAAGAGCGTGCCTCCTTTCGGCTTAGATGGTGTTTACATTTCTGAGCCTTGCCCCAACTACTGCAACGGTCACGGGGACTGCGTCTCGGGGGTCTGCTTCTGTGATCTGGGCTACACAGGTAAGACAATCTTTTTAGGTGGGAGTAGAGTAAGCATTGGCTGAGTTAAAGCTGTAAAACTAGCATCTTGTTTTTCCTCTCCAATATTCCGGAAAAATATACGATGGCATAAATTTCTTGGGCTGCCAGCAAGAATCTTTTCATTTTGTTAAATAAAATTCCGCACAGGCAGAACACAGCAGCTGAAGGCAGCTGACACCAGTGATGTTTCTGGCAACTGCAGCCTTTGAACATCACCATCTGTATGAATGGGGAAGGGACTAGTGATAGAAGAGAAAACAAAATAAAATATTATAAACTAAAAAGTCTGCTTAAAAGCCTTTGGATCATCTTCAAAAGAATTGCTGCTGCTTTTCAGTCTTCTGGCCATCAGATGGCATAGGACCAGGAGGGAACATATGTTCTGACAGGCCCTTCTGTGGAAAATTCTGCTCACTTGTGGTTTCAAGGGCTTTTATGCTGAAACAAAAAGAAAAAAAAAATGAAACCCAATGAAAAAACCCAGTGATTGACACAACCAGTTGCATGCTGCACTCTTCAACCATCTATACCAACAAAGCAATAAGCTAACATCTTTTGTTCAATTTGTTTAAAATGAAATAAAACGATGACATTTTTCTGTTCACATAAAATGCCTTATTAGTGTAAAGCATGGCTGATTTTCACCTAGTGAAATAAGCCATTTTAGAGTTTAGAGGAAGAAGGCTTATTCTGCCTATGAAAATTCATAAAGAGAGCTTAAAAAGGTACAATTCTGTCATCGGGGTATTTTCTTAGAAAAGCCCGGTACTTTCTCGTATGTAGATGCAACAAAACTGTCTGCCAATGTACTGTATCTGACCTTTATTCTGTTCAGCACAGTTTCACCAAAGCAGCTCCCATATTTTTTTTTTTTTTTCCTTGAAGCATCACATGGAACCTGTGTGTCTAATGTGCCTAATCACAGTGAGATGTTCGACAGGTTTGAGAGGAAACTCAGCCCTCTCTGGTACAAGATAACAGGAGGTCAGGTTGGGACAGGCTGTGGTGTGCTCAGCGACGGAAAATCTCTGTACTTCAATGGACCTGGCAAAAGGGAGGCAAGAACTGTTCCCCTGGACACCACAAATATCAGGTCAATCCTCAGTGTTGCTTCTCACAATTGTCTGTGTATTCATGTTGTCTCCTCTTCGCTATTACAAGAGTAGGTGTGAGAAGGTGTGAAATGTTATTCTGGTAATCACAACTTGTACAAGAAATCTTCAAGGCAGAGAAATTACTTTTTTGTTCATTGTGGTGTACTACGTCATTTTCTTGAGAGGGAAAACTTACGTTAGAAAAGGAATGGAATAGCAGCATAGGAAATATGAACTGTTTATTTTTCTGAGAAGATGGTTTGCATTGTATTCTAGATGGACAGGTGGAAGATATGGTCTTGAGACTGCACAAAACCTAAGATTCTGCCCATAGCTGGACAGAAAAACTCCCTTTCCCCCAATTGAGCTGAATTGCAGGCACGCCGATGGGGTAGCAATGAGCTGTTGTTTACTTGTCAGATGTTGTGAATTAGTCCACTTGTCAGAAGTGCAAAAAACCAGAATGTGAATTGTTTCTGCATAGTCAAGAGGCTAACAAGCCTTCACCTCTCTCCCCACTACCACTGAATCCTGCTCGGGTGGTAGCAATTATCCTTTTTCTCTCGAATTGTCTAATTGATTAATGTAATTAGAATAAACAAAGGGCTGTTAATTCTAACCATTATTTAGCCTGGAGTTTGCTGCTGCTTTGTCCAGTCTCATGAGTGATCATGCACCTGAAACCTTGCCCACCCTACAATTATATCAGTTAGCTTAATAAAAGATATTTCTCCTGACAAATACTGCTCCAAGAGTAAGTAATGCCATGATTTGCTGCATTATTTAATTTGTGGGATCATTCAGCAAAGATTGGCCGCGTTACCACTACCACTGTCCAGCTCAGACAAGTGGTGCTCCTTAGGGCAGTGTGGGTGCTGTGGGTTTTGGGACACCCTTAGCTGCTCCCTGGCACTTAGCAGCGCCTGCCTTTTCTCTGTCCCCTGCATGTCTGACATATTCTCCTCTGACAAATATTTGAATTATTTATATAATTATGTAAATTACTTAGTAATTAAAGTAATTAATTGTTTGACAAATATCCTTTGGACAAGTGCACGTTTGCACTGGAACTCTGGGAAGATCTGAGCACTTCTGTTCTGCCATCTTTTTAAATCTCATGTTATTAATTCTGTGAAGCATAATGTTGGAAGTAACCATCTCATCAAGAGATCTATGTTCTAAATGGTATTTTTGAGGTCTTCCTTTTTCCTGGAGAAATCTTTTTATAAAAGAAAAGGATTTTCTTTAGCTTTAAGATTACTTTGAAACCATTTTTAATGCCAGATATACATATTTATAATTTCCCATTTTTATAGACTTTGAACCATTCTAAAAGCCAAAAGAAGTTTTAAAATACTGAGCAGTGTTCTTTCTTGATTTTTTTAAATCTATCACTACTTCTGTTTTGCAAGAAAACATGGTCATCTGATGTCTCAAAACTCCCCCAAGAATGTAAATGGACAGAGGGACACCTGATAAGAGCAACTAAGATCCCTCTTCTGACCACGTGCTCACCATGTGAGCTGCTCTTCCTGCTGTGACTGACTATTTTGTCAGAATAAACCAGCACTGATTTTTTTTTATATGCATTACAGCGAGCAGTTTAACTTCCCTGAACAAGTGAAGTTTGACACCGCATCCCTGGGCTGTTTGGTAGACAGGGCAAAAGCACCGGTCATCTCAAACACAAATGGGACTAACATGGATTTTTCAGTTTCTTCAGCCACACGTCTGCTGAAGGGTAGGATCCTTCTCATGCAGCTTGACCAGAACATGGACTCTTTAGACTACAGCAATTACTCAGGCTGCTTTTTTGCTCAAAGGAAAGAAATAGCTACTTCAAAAGGGCAATGCAACTCATCTTAAAATAGGGTTAGCTAGGGCCAGTGCTTTGTCACCTGGAAGCATGTATTTTTGTCATTAATTATAAGGGAATCTGGGTTGATCATGTAAGACTTAGACATCCAGCCTTCAGACACTTTGCTTAGAACAGGTGCATCCCACTTTAATGTTTGAGACCATCTGTAACAGTAACTGGGTCTTTTTTTCTATAAGCAAGGGCAGACGAAGCTTGTGAGAGCCTGAAGCGTTAACTGAAAGACCCATACCCTAAAAAGAAAATAATTCCTCAGCCTAGAATTTTTTTCCATTATTGGAGCTAAAATTAACGTCACCTGAAAAAGGAGATTAGAGGGAAGCACTTTTTCCCATTTTGGTATTACTTTTTGCATTCAGTAATGCTTTGCATAGAATTCAGTTATCTTATTAGGGGTCATCTTAGCCCCTGCACAATTATCTTTTATTTGTGCATGGGTTGTTTGGTTGGGGGGTTTTGGTGACTGAGTAAACAGCAGGCAAATATGCCTTGAAAGACATACCATTAGATATGTGGATTGAGGGTTGTGAATAGGAAGGCTGAAACTCCTGCAGTAGATTTTTAAGCTTCTTATTTTTCAGGTTAATAGTGTTTTCCCAGACCTTTTAAGATCTTGTTTCATTAAATCAGGCATGGAAGAACAAAAAACTGAAAAATATTGCAAGACATTAAAGTTTTATTTTCATTCTGAATTCCTGCAGATCTACCTATGCATATTCCTTATCATCTTGCTTCACTTACAGCTTTTTGTATGTAAAGTGTAAATTTTACGTAAGTAATGTAAAGAAATTTGTTCTTTTATGTAAGAAGTACAAAGACCCTTCTCCTCCCCACCCTTTTCTTCCCAGAGGAGCCGGGTCCATGTTCTCCCGGTCTCTTCCGGTTCGTTCTGCTCCAAAGGGGTTGAGATTTGCCAGCCCAAGGTGCGTGGTGCTGCTCAGGGAAGCAGCCCAACAGGGCACTGCCAAACTCAAGTTTCATGTTTAGACCATTTAAAACTAAAGCTTGCTCCCTGAAGCCAATGACTGTAAACAAGTACTTGATGTTTAGCATATACATTAAGTGCTATCATAATCTTAGCGTTGTTTGTCCTATCCTCTCCTCATTCCTTTATATGATTGACTACACTTTTTTCACAGACATTAGGAGAATGTCCCATAGCACCAAGAGAGCTGTAAGTGTCAAAATTCATTTCAGCCAGACCATTTTTTGTCCTACACTTCAGAAACCCCCTGGAGTCTCTCAATTCCTTCCCTTTTTTATGGCCCAGTGCACCAAAGGCACAATTTCACCAGCAATATTTCCGTCCTCCTGACTGACAATATGATACCTGGATGCATTTTGGTTACTGATGAGCTACTGCCTCCCACTTTGATGGCCTGTCCCATATGACACTCTTCACTATCTGTTCAGGGAGAGCATTTGCACACAGTGCCCTACCTGGCAGCTAGATAAAAATCACAGAATATATTTTCTTTTTTCCAAGCGGTGACATCTGGCTTGTTAGCTGACTTGGCTCCCGCCTGTGTTGCAGACTCCATTGCTAATGACTGTGCAACCATCCCAGAGAGCTGTTTTGGGTCAAACATTTATAGATCAGATGGGACAATTCACCCTTCTGCAGAGAGGGTTTTTTTTTTCTTTTGTTCCTGCTTTTTACCAATCTTTACATTTGGCAAGTATAGAAGAGAATTTCATCATGGAACTGTAAATCTGTTCACTTCTGAGACCACTGTCTAGTGTTTTATTGCCTGAATACTGTCTCAGACAACAGAGTTGCAGCAAACAATAGGACCTACCTGACTAAATAGTATAATACTGTCAGCCTATCTGTTCTTGAGCTATCTATGGGGTTATATTATGAATGAGACTGATGAGTGTATTCTGGCTTGTCCTAGTCCCTATGGATATACAAAACATCTGAGACAGGAGATACCAATTTCGATAACAGAACTGAAGTGTGGTTGGTTTTAGAATCGGCAGAGGATCGTGACATTGTCTATGTAGCAGTGGGTGAGGGAAATTGGAGTCCCATCTGCATTGTACTGGCTCTCGCTGTAGTCCTGTGGCTTGTCTGTGATTTTACTGATGTCACTACAAATTAGGACCAAATCATCTAAAGTGAAAAGAATTATCCTTGTGGGGAGTTATTTGAGTAACAAATCAAGCCTTGTTTCTTCACACAGAGACACAAATTCATCTCAAAAATAAGTATTTATAATAAAGAAATTATCTACAAGCAGTAAAATTAAGGAAACCTGGTTTCCTTTAGATTTGTATTCTTTTTTCCTCCAAAACCTCTGCTTGGCAATGACCCCATCTCTCCCTACGTGCTCCATGAGGACAGCCCCAGCACAAGGGACAAGCAGTTGCTTCCCAAAAACATCACATCAGCGAGTACTCTAATAGTTATAACACAACAGGCAGGAACCATCCTAAGTCAAAAACTGGCTAGGAAACAAGGAGAATGGCATCACCAACTTTCAGCATGCAAAAGCTCAGTGTGGGGACGAGTCCAGGTTCCCTGCCCTGTTCAGATGCTGTTTTGGGTGTGCAATGCAGACAGCCTGTGCAGAAGTCATAGATGAGGGGCCAATGGCATTCTCAGTCATCTCAACAGTCTTTATGTAAATCATGACTAGATAAGACTGAGACAAATGTCAGAGACGTGAAATGAAATTTGGTGAATAAGCAGCAGGACATTAATTAAAACAAATTGCTCTTATATAGCACAATAGTACACATCTAAGAGGAAATGTAAACTACTCTGATACCACAAAGTCACAATTAAAAATACCAGTTCAGCGAGGGTACCAGGGCATCACTGTATATTGGGAAAAAAAAATTGACAATATTTTGGAGCACAAGGATGGGATAATTGTTAATTCAAATATAGCTAGATAGGAATGTTCCAGGCTTAGCCAAAGTTCTGTCAATAAAACCAGCAACACTGTCTCAAAGGGATGTTGCAGCTTTAGAAGGGTTGCAGAAAATGGTTACTGGAAAAATCAAGGGCATAGAAAATCTTACATGCAGAAAGACAGATGAAAAGGTTGCCATGGTTTACCATAAAAAGGAGGAGAAGGTAGGGAAGTGATAAAAGGACCGACTACAGGGAAGGTTGCAAGAAAGGAAGATCAGGAACATTTTTTCCCCATCTCATGACAGGAGAACAAGAGGATGTTTGATGAAAACAAAATGTATAGGTTCAAAATCAAAGGTTCTACTTCACAAAATGTCCCACAAACCCTTTTCACTGAAAATTGTTTACATCAAGAATCTAAGGACCAAAAAGGGATTGGTGGTTTAGTGAAGATAAAATAATTTTATTAAAACTCTAATATTGTATTTTAAAGCTTAAATTTCCACTTATAAAAGACCAAGGTCAGATCTGATGTAAGGCGCACATTTGCCTGCTTTGGAGTTTTTGCATCTTTTTGTGAAAGAAGGAACTGCTAAAATCTGCTTCTCAGTCCAACAGTACATTTATTAGGCACAGGATCAATAAACCACATCACCACCTTCTGTCTTGGGTCCTCCACTGTTTACTATGGCAATGCTTGATTTCACTGGGAACATTACCTGATCAATTAGTCTGGAATAATGATCTAACTGAAAATGCCACATTAGATAAGAAAGGAGAGTTATCCTGACTGATCTTGTGCTATCAGAAGATAATTATACTTCTCTTCTACCCTGATTTTTTTAACAGGCTAGTTCAATTTTATGTACAAATTGGAAGCAAGGCTACTGGTAACTCCTGCAACAGACCAAGGGCCAGGAATGAAGGTAAAGCCTATTTTCCTTATAATAAGCTTTTTGTATTTTGGGTCTTCTACGGTTTTTTTGCCTTTTACTGCCATTACAAAATCAAAGATTGTTTTATTTTTAACATAAATCAATTACCTCTTCAGCTTTCATAAATGGTGCAGAAAACTATTTACTTTTGTTTCACATTTGTATTTATACTTATTTCCACCAAACCTGATAGTGATCTCTCAGTAGGAGTAAATTTGTTGGACCTGTGATGGTTTAAGACAACATTTACAAGAAGAGGTGAAATAGCTTTTATTAGAGTACTTTATAGTGTTGGAAAACAGGTAAATTTACAAATACAGAGGACTTTCTTCAGGTCTGAAATAAAAGGAGTAAAACTCAAGTTCAGGATAAAGTGGGCAACCTCCATTTCTAACCTGGAGTTGTGTGTCTGAAAACTTGTTCAGCTTCTCAGCTGCACCAGTGGATCTAACTAAAGAATGCCTTCTAACCCAAGCTCATGCGTGATTTACCTGAAATGCAAAACTATAAATCTGCAGCTGAAAATATAATTAGTCTAAAGGAATTCCTATCTCCCAGCTGTCTCCTCTCTTATTTTACCCACAGGCTTAGAGTTATTGGGATAGGGGGCTGATATTTGTGTCTGGGAAGGATTGGCAGAGTTCTGAGAGCAGAATCCCCATGTAAAGTGGTCTAGTTGCATGAAGGCAGATCACTGACATCTGGTAGATGAGAAAACCTCATCTTCCTCTCAGTAAAAATCATTTAACATCAGTGGACTCTTTCCTGATGCATGGCATTTACACTGATACTGACTCAGAACTGTCATCTTTCAGCAGAGATTACACTGACGGTTTGATTCTCCTCTCATTTGTACCAGTATAATACAAAAGAAAATCCATTATCTTTGAACGTATTCCAGTATAAAAGAGTTTTAAGAAAAGAAATACACGAGAAGTGCTTCTTTCTTCTATTATTCCCTGTGATGAGCTCATAAGTGACTTCACAATTCTGCTATGTCCTAGTATTTGCCATTCCGTGTGGAAGATATGAAGACTTATTTTAAATTATCTAAATATTAGGATAATTAACTTTTAAGGATGCTGTGAGCTTGCATAGGTATCATGAGCATTGTGAACTACCCATATTGGGTATCAGAATTACAACTTAGCATGCCACACAAACTGCAAGGATATCCAATATGAAATAAATACTGACTATATTAAGAAAGTCACATTATTCCTATGGCTTATGTGGTACAACCATTAGTTTCACTGAGGTTGTAAAAGGTTTGATCCTTTGAGTTTGGTGAAGACAAGCAAGATAACATGTGGGAGCTGGTGAGCCCATGTCACCTTTGCCATAGGACTTTGTCCACAAAATGCTCCTGGACCGGGAGATGCCAAAAGGGTAGGGGATATGCCAAAAGTGGTGTGCACTGGAGGGGGGTTGACAGCTCCTGAGTACAGGCTGAAGAGTTGCTCCCCTTTGGTCTGTACAGTCAGACTAACTGCATTTCTTAATTTTAAATACAGGGCTTGTCGTTCAATACACAAACGATAATGGGATCACCTGGCATTTGCTGCGAGAGCTCGACTTCATGTCGTACCTGGAACCCCAGGTTATTTCAATAGACTTACCTCGGGAGGCCAAAACCCCTGCCACCGCTTTCCGCTGGTGGCAGCCACAGCACGGTAAGCAATGCCATCCTAAAAATTCATTATGCAGCTTTACACAACCCACATGTCAATGCTTCTCAGTATGGACATGTTCTGCAGAAACCTCAGCTTACCAAAAATAGAGTATGGTGAACAGTTTGGGTGCTCTAAGAGCATATTTAGGCTTCCCTCAGTCACACTGCAGACATGATTTTCTTTTATAACACCAAGCGGAATAGTGGGCTCAAGAGTAAAATTGTTTAAGAGCTAAGTTTTAACCAAAGATGCTGAGAGATAACAGAGGGGAGGGAAAAAGAATATTACACAAAAAAGCCTAAATAAGATTAGAGGATTTACCTGAGTACAGAGTGACCTGGGATACAAAATGGCTTACAAATTTTATCTCACTTTTTCTCTGCTTTGGAAGAGGAGGCATAACTTGTACTTGACTGCCTACCTGGTGGCTCCCATCTCACTATTTCAATTTCTCCACACTCCAAAACAGGACCCCCACCTTCTGCCATTTCTGTTGTCCCAGCATCCTGCCACCCTGCCTTCTGCTGCACGTCCAAAGCCCACTCAGCCACTTCCCACACCCTCAACTGAAAGTAAAACCCTGGTGCTGATTGATACCTACAGCCACTGTGGGAGCTCCCACCTTGTACAGGAGCACATTACCACAATTAAAAGTGTCCCGATTAAGTGTCTTGCCTTTGTGCAAGGCGGGAGCTCCTGGATCCCTGTAGGAAATGTAAGGTGATATTCAGAAATATAGCAAAGTACATTTTAACAGCAGTTCCCTGGGGAGAAAAGCACACAGCTTACATTCAGGTAATTATGGTATGCAGCTTCTTGGATATCATTTATCATGTTGATGGCTGTTTTTTATTCGTACATTTTCTTACAATGTATGTGCTGGAGTTAATTGGCCTCACTAGGCAAGAGAGTAGACAAAGCAAGAGGGATGTGATTTAGTTAAGAAGCCAGTTCATTTGGGAAAAATGCTAAGAAGCAACTGGTGCACCACAGACCATCATTCTGCCACAGTCATTTGCACTGGTGAGTGGTGCAATGTCAGACCTGTTGCTCCCTACCTGTGTCCTGCCCATGGCTGCTCGCTCTGGGGGGCACCTGGATGACATCTGTCCCTGCTGAGAGTAATCACTCTAAGACTACTTGATGGCAGTCCTGTGGCTCCCCATAAGAGGGAGAGTTTATGACTGGAGGTTAAAATACCACCTTCCATACCAGCGTCCATAGGTGACAACCACTCCTCATTACAGATATTACTGATACAGTCATTACAGACTCTTTCATAGATTGTCCTCTGTCTGCCATAACTCAATGCAGAGTGGCCCTATCAGCCATGACCCATGTTCTTCCTAGTGGCAAGACAAAAGTCCTGGCACATTGCTGCAAGCACACAATTTATTATTAAGACTTTCCTTCTCCTGTGAGGGCAGTGATTGTACAGTAAGATGACATTTTCAGCATGCCAGTAGAAAGGTGAATTGAAAAAAAGGGCTGGAGAAATGGGCTGGAGATGATGGTGAACTGAGATGCCTGTAGGCTGGAGAGCAAGAGAAGAGAGATTTCCAGGAAGAAGGTGAAGAGCACTATGAATATCATCTATATCAAGAGCCTTCAGCATTTTCCTTTGTGTACTATCTTCTTCCATACAAAAGATCCTTTGGGAACTAGACAGAAGGCTTTCTGATTTAGTGTGGGGAATGGCAGGAAGGTTGTAAAATGAAAATCCCCAATCTAGGTGCTCAGGGAGTGTCTCACTCAAACACAGGGAGAGCATATGATGATGAAGGCACTGAAGCTTGAGAAAATAAGAGGGAAATACCTGTGTTTATGTGAAATAGAAACATACTTCAGAGCCCAGGTTCATCCTTGAGCCATATTTTAGTCTTGTTTAACAGTGCTCAGTCTACATGACTGCGGACTGCTCACTGGGTGAACGCAGGATGTGGGCATTAGAAATAACTAACAGGGACTCCACTAACCTGCATGTTCTGCTTTTTATAGGGAAGCATTCAGCTCAGTGGGCTTTGGACGATGTCCTTATAGGGATGAATGACAGCTCTCAGACAGGCTTCCAGGATAAATTTGATGGAACTGTGGATTTACAAGCAAGCTGGTACAGAATACAAGGAGGTCAAGTAGACATCGACTGCCTGTCTATGGATACAGCTCTGATGTTCAGTGAAAACATCGGTATGTCTCACCAAACATTGCTACATTTGTATGTGCCTATTTTATAAATTATTTATGGGTCAAGCTTTTACAAGATGGGAGGTATACACAAATTCAAGTATATAATAATCTGCTTGGAAGAGAAGGCTGAAAAAAGGTGAAAATACAGATAACAAATTTGAATGACAGTACTGAAAACATGCATAAGGTATACTTTTTTTGTTGTTTTTCTCTCTTTTCTTAGGAAAACCTCGTTATGCCGAGACTTGGGACTTCCATGTATCAGCTTCCACTTTCTTGCAGTTTGAGCTGAGCATGGGTTGCAGCAAGCCATACAGCAATTCCCATAGCATTCACCTGCAGTATTCCTTAAACAATGGGAGAGACTGGCACCTGGTGATGGAGGAGTGTGTCCCTCCAACTATTGGCTGTCAGCACTACACCGAGAGCTCCATTTACACTTCAGAAAGATTCCAAAACTGGAAGAGAATTACAGTCTACCTCCCACCCTCAACCAAGTGAGCACCGCTCTTCTGGCTGTTTAGCATGATATAGAGTTTGCTTATCTAATTTGAGTAAACATCCCCCACCTTGGGAATTTTCTGCATGTCTTTTAAATTATTAAATGTGTGTTGTCACACCACTGGAATTTTAGATTTCACTTCAAAATATTTCATCAGATATAATGTGAACTGCAGGAACTGAAGGACGTAACATCTTCAGATGAGTGAATTCTTAAGTCTTGCAAATAATCTATGACAGCAAGAACAGGAATGCTAAACCAACTTTTTCTAACATTTACCCAATAAAAAGCAATAGTTAATGCACTCGTCCACCTTTTCATATAAAAGTATTTTCTGTCATTGCACTTAAGTTATAACGTTATTTGTCTTCCAAGATTTAGGTGTGTTAATTACAACATTCAGCAAGTCAAAATGCATGTTACTGGATGTGCCACCTCCACCCTTTTGACCAGGAGGAGAGTTCTGCCTGCCTCCTAGTGATATCACATGGTTGCAAATGGATGTGGCAGATATGCTGGCACCCATCTCTCTGAATAAAACCATGCTCTAGTTTAGAAATAATAGATGCCAATGATATTGCTTGCTATTATTCTGAATAGTTCTGTAATTCATCAAAGCACCCTACACATTACCTCTGTGAATTTCATCACCCAGAAAATACAGTGGTAAAAATGGACACACAGTAAATGAACTGGGTCTGGGGTTCACGTCTTGGTTTCTAATTCCATAGTTCCCTCCAGAGGACCATGCATCTTCTTCCAAAGAAACTTCTTCAAAAATATAATATCCTGATCGTGTCAAAGTCAGCAGGCAATTCTCTGCATTGTTCCAGGATCAGCTCCACAGCACATTTCCTGCCTGAACAAATCCAGGATGAATTAACAAAAAGCATCTTGACAGATTTTTTTTCCCCCAAATATTTTCCTCATCTGAGGATAACAAGGCAGTCAGCAATTACAGCAGTGTGTATATATGTGCATATTTGTACATACATAGTCAAACACTTGTACTTACATATACTAACATATGTAATCATTGTTTTTTCTTTACACGACACTTAGTATACATGAACTTTCATTACTTCTTAACTTACTGAAGAAATTATATTGTTTTAACTCACTAGCAACACGTGTAGCTGTTGAATGCTAATGTAGCTAATAGCTTCTGCTCAACCACTTTGCTGACCAGCAAGAGCCCCAGCAATGCTGGCGCTCTTGGATTTCACTTTGGGCATCTTCCTTTAGAGCCTGCTGGAATTTTGCCTGAAAGCTAACCTGAGAAATTGAAATTTAGAGTTTCAGCTGGAATATGAGTCTTTTCCAAATACAAAGAAACATGCTTACAAATATGCTTTTGTTCTCCTGAAGTCTATGGGATTTTCTTAATTATTTAGCACTTTGTGGAGCAGACATTTTTAACCCTGAAATACATTCACTCTGTTTTTTCTAGCTCTCCCAGAACACGGTTCAGATGGATTCAGTACAACTATGCTTCTGGTGTTGATTCTTGGGCTATTGATAATGTGGTCCTGGCTACAGGGTGCCCCTGGATGTGCTCAGGCCACGGCATCTGTGATGCAGGACGTTGTGTGTAAGTAGCAACCTGATTAACCTGCCTTGTAAAAAGGATGTTGTGCTTTATCTAGGCCATATGGATAACAGCTTTTCCTCCCAATTTGTTGCCAGGTGTGACAGAGGCTTTGGTGGTCTGTACTGTGTCCCTGTCATTCCTCTGCCGTCTGTCTTGAAGGATGATTTCAATGGTAACTTGCATCCAGACCTTTGGCCTGAGGTCTACGGTGCTGAGAGGGGAAACCTGAATGGTGACACCATCAAGTCTGGAACAGCTCTCATTTTTAAAGGGGTCAGAGATTACTTACATTGAAAAAAATTAATAACAACTAGTAGAGTTAAAAACAGAAAGTAAATTTTTTTGTTGTTTCCCCCCATATGTTTATGTCAAAGTCTTTAGGCTAAAATTTGACATTTTCTTTTTTTTTTTTTTTATTTCCCTGCCCTAAATATGCACCATGTTTGTCACAGTTGATTTTTATGAACAAATGGGTTTCATCTGTTTGTTGGCTATTACTTTCATTTGTGGTATAAATTTCTCCTTAACCACCAGAGGAAAAAAATGAAACCTTGCGGCTGAGATTCTTGAGGCCAAGTAGAGTGATTTGGAAATACAGTACACATTACAATCAATGGGGTTTGTGTCTTAGAATCCCCTGACTGGCTTTTGAGTATTTTGAATAATACAGATTAGACAGAACTGTAGTCTATGTAATCAATGTTTATGTAGTTAGCCTGTGTTTTACTTAATTCTATAATTTTGAAGTTTTCTAGCTCTTTAAGGATTTTTTTTTTTTTTTTTTTTTTTTTTTTTGTTAATTACAGGTTTAAAAAGGCCAGGAAATCTTCTGAGCTTCTCAGTTCTTCAACAAAACACATAAATAGAAAGTTTTTTGTTCACATAAGTACACACATTTTAGGCTCACACATGAGGCTTCATTTGACACTGTGAATTCAGGTGCTCTGAAAAAGCGAAGTTTAATAACTTTGGGTGTAGAAATTAATCCTTTAGAAATAGTTCTTTGCAAAACCTTGACTCCAGTTCAACCTCTTTAGATCATCTAAATTACAAATCACAGGATGTGAATTGTCTAAAACTTGGATTGGTTGCTCCTGCAGGTTGTTCCCCTAGGGTAATGGGTCTGAGAAAGAGGGAAGCTCTGTGAGATGGAGTTTGCCAGACCTCTGCAGAACAGGGACCGGCTCTGGCCCCAGGATCCACACAACATTGGGCTCATCTGTAGAGATGGACAGGACCTGAGGGGTCACTATGAGGTTTCCTGTCTGCTCCCTTTCCATACTGCTCTAAGACAAGAGGTTGCCCCAGAAGAGGATATTTGTACAAAATATTTTTTAAGGCACAGAAAAAAGCTCTTAGAGAGGAGTCTTCCTGCCTGGAAATTAGGGTGCTTGGCTACTATACAATTTGGCCAAAAAATGGCTATACTAGCTTGGACTCAATATCTGAGTAAGTCAGCTACAGTGCTTGCAGATCAGATCACATCTCAGTGGTTCAGAGCATTAACTGCATAAGCTGTACCTGCGTCTGCACCTGATCATGTAGCTGTGCTTCTGGTGGTGACACCCCCCCACATCTAGCCCTTTCCATTACTATGGCTTACTTTGCCAAGGCTATCACTATCCCCATTTTCTGCCTGGGAGAAGGTGTGGGACAGAGAGCTACCTCTCACACTGCCACCGGCAGTCAGTAACCGACAACAGTAAGCTGCAGAGCATCTTTGATAATGGGAACTGAGATTCACATTATATATTCTGTATTTGCAGGAAGGACTGAGAATGCTTGTTTCAAGAGATCTAGATTGCACTAATACCGTGTACATCCAGTTTTCATTTAAATTTATTGCCAAAGGTAAGATAACTATTTATTTCCTATCACTTCTCTAGCTTTATTCATACATAGTAGCATCACAGAAAAAAATATGGATTTACATTTTCAACTTCAGTGTACATGTTCATCAGTTTATGGTAGGTAATATGGGTACTTGTCTGAGATTCTGCGTCATCTCTACCTTGCTACTAGACTACATCACTGTCAGTGCAGTAAAAGAGAAAACTGTGGTGGTACCAAAAGAGCAGAGCTAATACAGTCTTTGAGCAGAAGAGAAACAAAATAGCTCAAGATTTTTAGAGATTTTGCCATATGTCGAGGAAAATTAATTTTTCAGTTTTTAAAGCCATAAAAAGGTGCCTATACTAGATTACTTAAGGGACAGATAAGGAACTACACAGTTTTTCATTTTCAAGTTCCAGTCCACTGCATTAAAAGCTCTTAACATTTGGCTTCTTAGTAGGTATCATAGAGATGACTAAAACCCCATAATTCTATTTGATTGTGTATGAAGAATAGTCAGACTTTGCAAGCCAAGTTTGCGAGTTGGGGTAATAAGCCTGAGACAGTTTCTCTAGTATGAGCACGTTCAAGCCAAAGATTTGGTCTTACCCTGCTCCAAGCCCCCACCATCCCTGGCCTTGCAAAATAATTTTATCCCAGTCAGGAGTGACATGGTGGAGAACTACTAATCTGGCTGAGTATTTGAGTCACTCCCATGCAGTCTCAGAAGTTTTTCCCAGCATTGCTTGCAGAACCGGTGCTTCAAGGCTGAACTCTCAACATGCAAAAACCCCTCTGCCTTTTGTGGAAGGTGTTCACAGCTTCTACGGGAAGTTCACTGCTCTGGTACTGGACTTGCCATTTGCCAAAGGACAGCGTGAAAACAGTTTTGATAAATAAATATCTTAGCCAGATATCTGTATAGGCAAGTAAAAATGTAGCTCTTTCTGAATTAAGTTTGATCCCCTTTAATAGGCATTTAACCATATATATTTGGCTGTTTATTACTATTGTTTAAGTACTCTATGGAAAAGAGAGAAAACAATAACAGCCAAAAACATAAAATGCCCCAAAACAATAACATATCCAATATTTCATGTGTAAAAGCAAAATCTTTGTGAAGACTTCTTTTATAAAACTATGCATTGGAAATATTTGTACATATGATCCTTGCCAAAATATTAAAAAATATGATGAGTAAAAATATCATTCTGAAAGGCAGGAATAGCTGAAGGCTCAAGACTGGATTTTGATACCTGCCCCACAAGAGGTAAAGCAGTGAAACTCCAGGAGAAATCTCTTCTCATTAGATCTATATGGCTTGCTAGCCATAGGCCTGGATCCAGGACTTACTCCTAACAAGCTCCCTAATGTTGAATGCAAATTAATATAGCTGGGCACACCTCAGCTGTAAGCATTAAGAGCACTGTGTTGTTTACTGTTACTTGCCACAGATAAGCTGAAGTCAGCTCCTGACTGCAAATGTCTGCTCCCTCCTCTGTTCCACGTGTGGTGGTTGACAAGAGACTTTGTGCTGGAGCGGAGTGGTGCAGGAGCGTGCACAGCAGGTGCCTTGGCTTCTGCAAATTTGGTTACTCTAAGAGCAGAACATGGGACAAACTTCCACAGTAATGCACAGTGAGGTAGGGATTAAGAAACTGTCCCTTAGCCCTTTTCTGCTGCTAGTTTCTGCCCTCATACTGAGTTTTTGGGGAACTGCCATCACTGTTCCTGCACTATGAGGGGAGTGGAGACCATAAGTCTGTCTGAGTGAGAACCCAGCTCAGAGATACCATCACTCAGACACTGATGTTTCTGTTCAGCAAGTCAAGCACAGGCCAAACATACACTGGGGACTGAACTTGTGCAGGGTAACCACCATTAAGTGCAAGTGTTGGGCTCTAATCAGCATATGTTAATATACAGGGCTGTATAGAGCCTTTATTGACTTTTTAAAGCTTTAAGTAAAACAGGAGGAACTGGTAGCCAGAAAATGTAAATTTTACTCTCAGTTCCACTACTGATTTTTAGTCCCAGATTAAAGCACAGGTTATTGCTTTGTTGTTGTTGTTAAAGCTTGCTAATAAAGATCTTCAGTGCTTTACATCAATTATATGATTTCTGGGCATGAATATGCTCATCTCAGTGTCTGCAGAGCCATGGACTATAAATTTGTGAGGATAAGGACTGTGTCTTTATCTGTGGGTGCTACAGATGGTGACGATAATGTCTGGTACCTGGGAACAACAAGCAAATAAATACTGAATTACCGAAAAATGACTGTGGTAGGAGCTGGTGTGTTCTAATCTAAATAATTATAACACTGAGATAGCTTCTCATCTAAGTAAACTAACTGTGACCATACATATAAGGAACAGCAATGTAAATTTAACCCATAATTCATTAGCATTTTGCAGACAGACAAGCAAGGGAAAGCACAGGTTATAGTATACATATAACCTCTCAACAGCTTAAGTTGTTGTTAAAGCAAGCCCATACTCTGTAATAGATGTCAAAGTAACCTAATTGTATTTACACTTGAAGAACTGATTTTGAGCTAGTGATTTCAAAAACCAGATTATAATGAACGAAAATGCATGTCTTCTCTGCTCCAGGCACCCCTGAGAGGTCTCATTCCATCCTGCTGCAATATTCTGTAAATGGTGGCATCACTTGGCACCTGATAGATGAGTTTTACTTCACGCAGACTACGGATGTCCTCTTTATTAATGTTCCTCTGCCCTACGCAGCCCAAAGCAATGCAACGCGGTTCAGGCTCTGGCAACCTTACAACAATGGTAAGGAAGAGACACCCATGGGACTCCAGGCCCACACCTGCACAGCTCAGCATCTCTAAGAGGCTAGATTTTTGAACTCAACAATAATAGAGTCTCTTAAATCATGTTTTCTTATATTTGAACTCCTTCAATTAAAATTATTGCAGGATTATGTTTACTGTTCTTATAAAGCTGCTGTATACTTTGAAGTGCCTTAATGTAATACCCCTTGACCATGTGCAGAAGACTATCAGCTTTGGTCCTGGAGGGACTGGGAGATCAAGCAACACTGATAAAGTTAACTTCACTCAGGTTCTTCTCATTATTTTTTAATGGACGTGATTCTCATTTACACTGAGGCCCCATTAGAATGCTCCAATTATATAAAAGTGTCCCAAGTGTAAATGGGAATTGGGCCTACCTTGCTCAGAATTAACTAGGCATTAAAAACCCATTTAGAAAGAGTATGTAGTGAGTAGTTAATCTTTTGATTAAATTGTAAGGGACTGTAGAAAACCACAAGAGGAACGCAGCTCATTCCTCCTGATTACAGGAGATGTGCCAGCTGAGGAAAGCTCTCGGATACTCTGAGCACATCTCTTGCAAGAGCTGACATTAAGGGCTCTAAAGAATTCCAGTCATCATTTAGACACAGTGATACAGCAAAGATTTATTCCACACAGGCAAGTAAGTGTCTAGCGCACCTCTAGTAAAAAAGCAAATTAAAATCTGTTCCTAAGAATCCAGTTCCAGTTCTTTCTTCTGATGGGTCCTGCCTAAAACATTTAACAATTTTTCTTGCAGACTTTAACCTTAAGTAGGA
The DNA here is from genome assembly GCA_031468815.1 of Morus bassanus. NCBI lineage: Eukaryota > Metazoa > Chordata > Aves > Suliformes > Sulidae > Morus > Morus bassanus. The sequence goes on from CM062571.1 coordinate 71,040,678, forward strand.
ATTTCATTTAAAAGAAGCCATTTAACTTTCTCTGATCAACACAAAGGCTTTTAGATAGATTAAGAAAACAGTTACACAAGAGATCTGGCAATCTAATCCTTCCTCTGCAGTTTGAAAGCACCAATTTTGTGACATTTGAATTCATAATCCATTGGAGAGGATGTCACTCAGAGTTTCCTTCTCTCTCAACAAGCTTTTGCCAGACAAACACAGACTCCTGAGTGCAAGGAAAAAGGTGCAGAATGAAATAATCCTTTTAGGCTGCTTGGGTTCTACAGCAACTGTTCATTTAGATGATTCTTAATTAAAGAAGACATTGATGCTAGAGTTTCAAAGTAAATGAGATTTAAACAGAAGATACTTGTTCAACACAGGTTTTTCCCTCTTCATTTTGCTGTGACTTCTGTAAATTTTAGAGGAATAAAAGTTAATTCTGTAGGGTCAGACTGCAGAACAGTATGGGGACTGTTTTAATGGAAAATGAAAATAGTGAAGCCATTCCTTTAGCACCCTCTTCTCAATGTAATCCATAAATACTGGCTACTGTTCTGCTCTCTAATAGGCACAGTATTAGGTCTTAATAGGAATGTTCCCCTTTTCTTTGTAGGCAAAAAAGAAGAAATCTGGATTATTGATGACTTCATAATTGATGGACATAACCTAAAGAATCCCATCATCCTTTTGGATACATTTGACTTTGGTCCCAAAGAGGACAACTGGTTTTTCTACCCTGGTGGAAACATTGGGCTTTATTGCCCATATTCATCTAAGGGACCCCCGTAAGCATCTCTCAGCAATACATTAGAAAAAAGTGACTGTGTAATAAACCGAGTCTAAAGTACCCCTTTCTTTTTTTTACAGGGAAGAAGATTCAGCTATGGTATTTGTTTCAAATGAAGTTGGAGAACACTCCATTACAACTAGGGACCTGAGTGTAAATGAAAACACTATAATCCAATTTGAGGTACTTGTCCTCAGAACGTTACTTTGCCTTTTGCTTAGAGAGTTCTGTTCTTTCAGGTTCTACTCTTTGGTGTATTAGCCCAGCTGTTATGATTGCCAAGCAGAGAAGTCTGTCTAATTTCCCCTGTAATTGCTTCAGTATTACACCCATGTGGGTGTATCAGGAAGATTTTAACACAGATAAGGGAAATTTCTGCTTCAAAGTCTTCTATTTTCTTGCCTAAATTACTACTTTGTCCATGCATATATACTTGCACTGAAAGCATTAAAGTCCATGTCCTATGAGTTGAAGAGTCACCACTGGCAGACAAGATGATAAGCACCAAAATATAATGAAGGTCTAGATTGCCACTTCACAACCTGCTCAGGATAAGTGTGCAGCATTTCCACGAGCTGCTGCAGTGGAGAGCTACGACTTCATCTTTGACAACAGAGGTTCATTTTACCTGCATGCTGGCTTAACTGCCCTGATGGTACTTTCTCAGAAAGCCAAGGCTCTGCTTTCCTTTTGCTTCTGCCCATGCTTTCATAGAGGCTCTAGCGGAAGCCGTTCTTTGCCCATGATGGCCTGAATTCATCCCATCTTAGGGAGTTATGTAAAGCTCATGCATAAGGAGCATATTTTTTTGTACTCCTTATATAGTCAGTGGAAACACGGAACCCCGATGACAACACATAGTCTAAACTAAACTGTGTTTCTTGTTTATCTGAAAATCTAAACTGTGCATTGGCTAGGGCAGCTACTGATGGGAGTAACCATTTAGCCTGGTATGTATTAGTTTAGAGGGTTCATTTTATTGTCATCAAGAAATTGTAAAAGAATCTTTCATGTAAATTGCCATGCCACAAGTACCAGGCTGCTTTTAACAAAGATATAGCATGCTGTAGCATTAAACAGGAAATGATGCTGGTTTATAAAAAACTACTCAAATGATACTAGGGTTTTCCAAGAAAACTAGGTTTAGCTGTGTATTCATGCATGCTTCAGGTTGTCATGCAACTAATTCATAAATTATTGAATGCAAACCATTTTCTGTTTTAAAATATAGATTACAGCCTGTAGAACAAAAATGTTTGAGGTTACTTTAAGATATTCATAAGTCTTCAGAGCATTAACCTCATAAAATCTACATGCTTACTTCCATATGTGGTAAGAACATTGTTTTCAGCTCACGTTTTTGAGGACATCAGTATAAATGAAGAAGTTATGCATAATGCAGTAGAGTTTCTCTCTGTGTCTCAAGAGTCAAAAACTATATTGGGTCAAGCATCTCTCTAAGTTTCCAGATGTTTCTAGACAACCCTTCTAGTCAAATGTAGGTTGATGGGGCTCATGTGCGCTGAAGAGTGATGAAGTAAATTTGACATAGGATACATTTTCAACATTTAGGCACAGTTCTAAGTATTACTGGGTTTTAGAAATAAATAGATTTTCATTACAGAGTAGTATGTTGGAAAGACACTTATTTTCCACTACAAAGATATGTAAAAAACCCAGTATGTTTCATAGTTTTAGTACAGGCTTTGTATTTCATTGGTAATGGATTTTTATTTATTGCATGGTAAGTATAGTACCTCTTATTTTATATGACAGAGTCATCCTGTAAGGGAACTAATTCCTCTTCTTTTATATTAGCAATTTGAAACTAAAAGAACGTCTTAATATCAGTGTGAAAGAAAAGCAGACTAATTCACACTGGGGGCATGCAAAAAATATGTCTTAAGAGGTCTCAGATTCTGTACAAAACAATTTTATATTTTTTTCAGCAGTAGAACTTCTGTTCATGCAGGTTTTCTGGCTTTTCTACTGTGCTCTACATCAGGAATCTTGTAAGAACACCTTGAGAAGTCTGACACTGCCAAACTATGTTTTGGTGTGACATTGAATCTAAACCCAATTCAGCTATGATACTCTTTTAATGCTGCCTCCTAGGACTTTGCCGCTATACGTGAACAAATGGGTAGTTAGTATGAAAACTGAAGAACATATTGAAGTGATACAGCACACACCCTCTGGCATAAGCTTTTTTGTGGGGGGAAAGTGTAACATGAAAGAGGACCATTGTGCAGCTGAGCAATTTAGCAGGAAGTTTGTTTGCACATTTTGTTTTAATATTTCTGGTTTTAAAAATGCACAATTTTTAGGTGCTGTGATTACTTCAGTCCCTGCCAGAGGACTGCAAAAACTGATGCATTTTCTCCAGCAATGTTAGCAGCTCTCCTTTGGGATTTGGCTAATTAATTTTACAATTCTCTCTTAGTAGAAGAGTTGGGGGTTTCATATTACATTCATCTTGTGATAAGCCAGAATGCGATAAGCCCATGGACAGGTAGGGCAATGTGTGTGTTCACATTCATATTCATGTGCATGTCCTGAGTGCATCATCCCAGGTGTTAAATGAGTTCCCAAATCACCATTTTCCTGGGCTAAATAAATACTGTACCAAATGGGGCAGGCTGACTAAGACGAAGAATGATCAGGTGTCCCACAGCCTGCCCTATCTCATCTCCTGCATTTCATGTCTTGGTCCCCAGATCAATATTGGCTGCACCACTGATAGCTCCTCTGCCGACCCAGTAAAGCTGGAGTTCTCACGAGATCTGGGAGCAACCTGGCACCTGCTGCTCCCCTTGTGCTACAGCAGCAGCAGCCACCTCAGCTCCCTGTGCTCCACCGAGCATCACCCAAGTAGCACGTACTATGCAGGCACCACCCAGGGCTGGAGAAGGGAGGTCATTCACTTCGGAAAACTGCACCTCTGTGGGTAAGTGTCCAGCTCCTATTCCTGCCCAGCTGCTTGTTGGTTTGTTTTCATTTCTGTTTTCCATACAAAATGTTCTCCCAGCACAAGAGCTGCCTGTAAGGACTGCAGCACTAGAGCAGACCAGATGACTAGTTTTTCTCTGCTTTTTGTCCTGAATGTCAGTTAGTGTCCAGATGACTCCCCAAAATATGCTGTGCCTAGTGCTAATGTAGAATAACCCCAGATAATTTCCCATTTATCCATATATCTAATCAATGACATTTTTATGGAAGTGGGTTGCATAGTAAAATGAATGCCAAACTTACTATCGTTAAAGCGCCTTCAATGCTCTTTACTGCAGTGTATTAGCCATTTGAATTCATCAAGGATATTCTTGCATGAAATTTGAGATTCATTAGAAAATGCAGTAAAATGTGAGCTAGTATAAATTTCATTCTGCTTCAGTGTAAGGAAATAGACTGATCTAAATACTCAAAGTCTCTTGTAGCTGCAAAGTTCTCTCATTCTAAGAAATTAACTGCTGCAGTCACTCAGAAACTTAAAGTTTGTGGAACAAACCAGGTTGGATGATAACAGATACACAGCATAGAAAACCAGTATGTGCTATCTGGCATAATAATATGTAACTTTTCAAAGTATAAAACAGTACTGCTTACTTTTTCAGGGAAAACTGTCTTCTAGCATAAACTCAGTTTATGTAAAAGATCACATCATTAGGGTTGTAGGACATATGAATGAAAATGAGCTATGCAACTATGAGACAGAGTATTTATGAAACTAATGTGTGCAATGGGCCCTCCACTAAGTAAGTGGCCCCATATGTGCCTCTGAAAGTATGAAAAGACCTATATAAGAGATGAGAACCATGTTTGGAAAGCCTGGGTGCTTAATAATTTAAGAATATGTTTCAATTTTAAACTTGAATTTTCTGGTTTATGACAGTTAGTATTTCAAACACGGAACAGGTAACCCATCTCCTGCAGCAGATCATTTGTCCTTCTGGTTTTGTCCAAAAGAATTATTTGACCCTCTACCCAACTATCAGTGCATCTCTCCAAATGAAAGTTTTGACTATGCAGACTCCTAATTCATTTAAACTTCCCAGTTATTTTGATTCAGTCCTCTGTTCCTGAGTGTTTCTGTCCTGTTTGCCTGCTTTCCCTCTTATTCCTTCCCCAACACACCAGGCCAGAAGCCAATTGCTGACAGCAAGCCAAACTCAGCATGCAGAGCAGCTTCCATGGAGCATTCAGTGCCATGAAATTCTTGGGCCAGAGGGCAGAAGGGGGATTTTCTCCACCAGAATCCACTGGAATAACAAGAAAAAAGCTCCAAGCCTGACTCCTCGTGTAATTCTAAAAAAACCCAGCCTTTTTGTCCCCAAAGTGTCAAGTGATTATATTTAAATGAAGAGGAAGACATTTTTAGTTATTTCCACTATGTATGTTATTTTGGAAATTAATATATGTTCTCAGCAGGTAGCTGTAACTACGAATTAGTATTCCAGTTATTTTCTGAAGGAAAAGCCCAGGGCCTGTTGAGTCAGTGAAGAAACACCTACCAACTTCAGCAAAAATGGTATTTCACCCTGCTTCAGACATGAGTCACACTTCACCCGTGCCTGAGAGAAGGAGCTGACATGCCTCAGGGGTGGAATGAATCCTATCTGTGGGGCTCCTCGTAAGAGGAGCATACAATGCTTCCAGCCTCACATTTGTGTACTTCACCTCAGGGCACACAAAAATCAATGTTTTTGACTTCCAGCAGGACTCTGGTTCTTGGCTATCTTTCTTGAAACTGTTAGTAGTGTCCCCACCCATCAGCTATACCTTATCACCTGAATCCCCTCTTAAAAATTCCTTTTTAGCAAATCAAGATGAAAAACTTGTCAGATACCTGTGTTATTGATTCACCTGCTTCATTTAGATATCTCTAACAAGATGCATTAAACATGCAATACAATTAAGCACTTTCTTCTTCTCACTCTTCTGGTTTCCTTCCTCATTTTAACGTTAAACGTTAAAACCTTTAAAATGTTTTCTCATTGGGGAATAAAATTAATCTCTCAAGTGTTTTTCCCCTGCTTGGTTTGTTTTCGGTTCCTCTTTACACGTAGCATTGATTCGAGTAGCACTGAGGAAGCAAATTAAAAATGACAGGACAGCACCCAAAGAGGAATATAGTTTAAATTAACAGCTTGCAATATCAGTCTGGTTTAAGATTAAGCTGCCTGAAAGCAAGCTGGATACCTGGTAACTTGGCAGATGATGTTTTCTTTCCATGTAACTGAGGGTGAGATCTTACCACCCCAGTTCCACAGGTGGTCTGCCCAGGGGCAGGATGGTAACCTGAAGTAGGATTTCACTCTCCAGGAGAGAGTGAAAGTGGCCCGGTCTGACCCAGACACTGCACATGAAAGCAGAAGGAAATCCATCAGATCACGGCCATTCATCCTCCCCATGAACAATGGAGAGAAGAGTGGTTAGATTTCAATTCCCATTTTCAAGTCCGTCATTCAGTTTTGGTATTACAACTAATGAATAATGTTATTTTTATTTCTGTCAGTACTTGGGCTGAATGTCAGCTTAAAGACGCCTGAGTTACTGAAGGAATTAGATATAGCAGTCAGTTTCTAGAATTAAGCTATTTATCAAGCCAATTCCAACAAAAAGTGTACTATATATATACATAGTATGGTATATATATGGAATACAAAAAAAATGGAACTATTCTTTAAAGTAAGTACACTTTACACCTTTTTCAGGTTGGCAAGGTTCAGATGGTACCAAGGATTTTACCCTGCTGGATCCCAGCCAGTGACTTGGGCCATTGACAATGTGTACATCGGCCCGCAGTGCGAGGAGATGTGCAGTGGGCATGGCAGCTGTATCAATGGCACAAAGTGTATCTGCGACCCCGGGTATTCTGGGCCAACCTGCAAAATAAGTACCAAGAACTCTGACTTCCTGAAGGACGATTTTGAAGGTAACTCTTCTCTTTTTTTGGTCTAAATTCTGCCTGTCCATCTTAGTGGAGCCCAGGGCTCCAGGGGTGAAACCACAAAGTCTTCCTCACCTCTACAGCTTCTGAATTTAATCTATGCTGTGGGACTATTCCCATGAACCAAGTAGTTTAGATGTCATTTTCAAGCATGGTTTGTGAATGTCTGATGGCTACCAGTTGTCTGGTTTTGAGTGTCTGACTCTTTGTGAAGTTGTTAATGCCGGAATACAAAATCTTCACCAAAACAAAATTTCCTGAAACTGCATGTAGAAAATAATTTTGGAAGAAAATGGTGGTTTGATGGTAGTTTGACTTCAGCACACACAGATTGCGTGCAAGTGAGGCAAACAATGGAGGGCTTTAAGGTTGTGTCGTTTCTCGCTACAAGGGAAATCTAAGTGGCCTTACTACAACAAATATCATTTCAGAGCAGACCGTGTGTCTCAGCAGTGAGGGCGACCACTCGGCAGGCACGGCAGACCCCAGGCGAGCGATGCCGGGAGGGAACTCAAAGTTTCACGCGTGCCTGGGCACACACAGCATCCACGCACACAACTCCAAAATCACCTTGAGGTTCCCCCCGCTAGCAAGCATGGCAAGAAGAGCACATTTTGAATAAAGATAAATAAAATAAAAAAAAACCTGTGAACCAAACTCATCCCTTCATAGGTGCTGCTGTTCATTTTAAATTTTGCCAGCACTTGCTTGCATGCTACCACACGGCACTCAAAGTTTCTTTATAGAACTGGGTACTTTGTTGTTATCTAAAGAAAAATGAAGAAAAGTGGAAAAACCTGTGAATAACTGGAGACTAAGATCCCAAATTTCATACTTATGGCTTTATTTTGTTTATTTTGTTTTGATTCGTGACAGTTTTCTAGAAAACATTGCATTGGAAACACTGAATATTTGTTTACTCTGCATGTAATGTTTAATTTAGCTCTCTTCCTCTGGAAATAGTACTCTTGCAGTAGGAGCACTTTTGGAGTAAATCATAAATATGTATTTACTGTGTATTCAGGTCAGCTGGAGTCTAATAGATTCCTGCTTGTGAGCGGTGGAAAGCCATCAAGGAAATGTGGTATCATGTCTGGAGGAAACAACCTTTTCTTTAACGAAGAAGGCTTACGTATGCTGATGACTCGAGACCTAGATTTGTCACAAGCCAGGTAACACAGTTTTTTCTTTCAGGATTTCACTGAAGAAATAATATACTGAAGAATAATACATATGTGATACTTCTGTGGTAAAGGCAAACTGATATATTCTGTGGTCCTTACTCTAGTAAATATTCCATTTTAACCACTGTTACCATTTTAAATTAAATTTAACTTGAACTTTAATGGGATTAACCATTCAAATGTTACTTTTTCCTTGAATAAGAACTCCAGGATCTGATACCACACCTTCAGTAGTTTATACAAGTTTTTATTTCTTAAATGCGTAACATGAGAAATCGATTGCATGTCACATGCTTTGTCTTACAGTTTGGTGTATTACGAGCCATTGCTGAAACAGGAGTACCTGCTGCCAGTGTAACTCTTACATTCATTATCTCATAATTCTTTCATTTCTGAAGCTTACTTTCTTCTTCTTGTGCACATTTGTTTCTAATAATTCACTGAGAAATTCCCATCAAGTTGTCACCGGCTATACTGAGCACAGCAATTGAAAACCAAATATTTTTAGTGTATTTAGAGATTATGTGGTATCATTATGGCCTGCAGAGGAGATATTTGATGAGTGAGACACACTAAACAAGCCACAATAAAAAAAATTTACAGTAATATAAATTCAACCACATCCTAATTGTGTGCATGCTAACAAATAGGTATTGTTTTCTAATTTGTTCAGTATCTTAGCTTATATCCTTATCTTATTACTTTGGAGAGATTGCATTTTCTCCAAGACTTTTTTCCACAGGTCTCTTGTAAATACCCTACTCCTCTCTAATGCTCTCTGGGAAATGCTTTAATAGGCACTTTATCTCTTTTTGACTTGTCTTCATTAGCATTATATCTTTAAATAATGGTTTAATTGCAGAGCATTGTAGTCAATAGAGATGCCTAATTTCTAACCATTATATTTTTGAGATAAGAAATTAGTTAACCCTCAGTGAGGCGTAATATTAGAGATCCTTGTACTGAATTTGTGAGACTACTCACAGCAAACTTTTTTCAGAACTTTCAATACTCTGCACTAATTTGATTTCCTAGACCTTTCTGAAATTAAAAGATTGCTTAACAAAAGATACAAGAGATCTTGTAAGTTGCCCCATTAGACTAAATGACATGTTTTCCTTTTTGCTCATGTTCAAAGAACCATCATTTATCTCTTCTCCGCGGTAGTCTGTAGCTGGATTTGCATATATTGACCTCCAGGTGTTATATGGAGATAAATGACTTCTGTCTTAGTAAAATGAAAACAAAGCAGTACGTTTAATTTCTTATATATGCTTCTGAAAAATAACTGTTATCAACAAATAACTGTGCGCTCTCTTCTGAACAGCAAGGCAGACAGCAACAGTGTTGCTGGGGTCTGCTCTTTAGCAACCTAAAGTAATTGCAATGGGATTTTCTTAATTTCCAGGCTGACTCTATCAGCCACCTGCAAAGCACAACAAATCTGGGGAGGGGTTTCAGTTTATGCCAGGAATCATGAGAACCAGCATTTCTAATAGATCTTTTAAAGGGCACTACACTCAGTAGTGACATTGAAACCTCCCCTTTTCTTCTGAGACCCCCTGAAGTACAAAGGCAAGCAGGGGTGTCAGTGCTGCAAGCCACAATCAGTATCTGGGGATTGCGAGTGGACTCTGCAATCCACTGTCTACTCCTGTCACATCTATATTTTAAAGAAATCAACACAGGGAACAGTACACTGGTGAGGACCCACCTTGAATACCATGTTTGGTTTTGGGCCCCTCAGTACAAGTAAGACATTGAGGTGCTGGAGCGTGTCCAGAGAAGGGCAACGGAGCTGGTGAAGGGTCTAGAGCACAAGTCTGATGGGGAGCATCTGAGGGAACTGGGGTTGTTTAGCCTGGAGAAGAGGAGGCTGAGGGGTGACCTTATTGCTCTCTACAACTACCTGAAAGGAGGTTGTAGTGAGGTGGGGGTTGGTCTCTTCTCCCAAGTTACTAGTGATAGGATGAGACAAAATGGCCTCAGGTTGCACCAGGGGAGGTTTAGATTGGATATTAGGAAAAATTTCTTCACTTGAAAGGGTTGTCAGGGATTGGAACAGGCTGCCCAGGGAAGTGGTTGAGTCACCATCCCTGGAGGTATTCAAAAGACGTGTAGATGTGGTGCCTGGGGACAATGGTTTAGTGGTGGACTTGGCAGTGCTACGTTAACAGTTGGACTTGATGATCTTAAAGGTCTTTTTCAAGCATGAACAATTCTATGATTCTATGATCATGGTGATACCGGTAGCTGAAACTGCACACCAGGAAATATCAGTAGGCACTGCGTATTTTAGGTATTGCATATGATCAAATCCTTTTGATTCTGAATTACTAGAAGAATATCCACACATTTTAGTGTTACTACATCTACAGGAAAACTTTGTTTTCCATTTCAAAATAGGCAGAGCCTTTGCAAAATATCTGTGGGATGAGAAGAGAGATATTTAAAATTACTTAACTTTTTAATCTGCTGGACATTGTTACCTACATTTGAGTGGGTTATTACTATATTAGTAAAAATTCAGATAAAAAAATAGCAATCCACAGAGAGCAGATTCCACAGAGAAAAGGTCACCTGGGCTTATTTCCTTTGAATTATGTGGTGAATGTTGGAGTAAATCTGAAGAGGCACAAAGACTTGCCAGCAGTGAATCCAATCCATTGCAGTTGATATGTTGATCCATGAGGGTCCCCAGTGCTCCCTTATAGTACAAGCAATATTTTATGTCTGGGACATGGAGGTGGATGTAATCTATAGCGAAAGAAGTTATATATAGTAGCAAGAGGAACCATGAGTCGCAGTTAGGACTAGAATTAATTGACTCGCAGGTCTGGTGTTTTATTGAAGCTTTGTCTGCCCAGCACCTCTGCAGCCTCCATTCCCAGTAGATATACCTGCAGATCAAACCAGAGCAAGACTTTTGATACAAAATTTCTTTTGCACCGTTTCATTTAACAGTGAGCCAGGCAGCCCTGATGCAATAATAATTAGAACAGATATGACACGTTAAAGCTGTGCAAAAGCTGTGCAAACATGAATTAATACTTGTAATATCCCTGCAAGTCCCATAGGTAAATATCATTACAGCAGCAGTTCCCTCCACTCCAAGCGCCTAGTAGAGCTATTTATAAGCATCAGCTAACAAGAAGAATTTTGCAGTTTGATACAAGTCTATTGTGCTGCTTTGGAGAAGCTAACTAAATAGGGGATGAAAGCGCTGGTGTCCCTGGGTGGCTTGGGCTGGCTTCAGGGAAGCCAGCACATTTAAGTGGTCTGATTTAGACAAATTTCCCAGGCTGACTAAATGGACAAAATGATCCCTGAAAGTGAAACACACTTTGTTCTCCTTTCCAGATTTTCTCTAGTTTATACCAATGGAAAACCAGGATGCTTATTTTGAATTTAAGCATTTCAGCAAATTCATAGCAAATTATGATCTACTTAGGGCACTGTTGCTTTTCTGCCACTAAAATCTGTACTCATGGGCTACAGGGATAAAAATTTCCCCAAAGATTATGTTTCTGATATTTGCAACACCATCTGCTATGCAGACAAAAGCTCCAAACTTAAATGACCGGCTTTGTTCAGCCTTTTCTGCCCAGCAAACTACCTCACAGTCAAAATGAATTTTTGTCATCCCACCTGTCTGTCTACTTATATTCTGGAGGCTTTGAAAAGGAAATCATAAGTTCTCCTTAAAGCTGACTCTTACAGCAAGAAATCACGGGGCCAGTCAATGGATAAAATCCAAGTCTCTCTAGTTGGTTATCTAGGATGTTGCAGAAAAGAAATCTTTCCAGCAATTTCTCCCCTTGTTAGATTTGTGCAGTTCTTCATGAGACTGGGATGTGGCAAGGGGGTGCCAGACCCCAGGAGCCAGCCTGTGCTGCTGCAGTATTCACTCAATGGGGGCCTCACATGGAGCATTCTCCAGGAGTTCCTCTTCAGTAACTCCAGCAATGTGGGACGATACATCGCCCTGGAAATTCCCTTGAAGGCCCGTTCCAGCTCCACTCGCCTTCGCTGGTGGCAACCATCCGAGAATGGGCATTTCTACAGTCCCTGGGTAATCGACCAGGTAAGGAATCCTCTGAGTTTGTTTTTTTTAATAGAACTTTAGACTGTTTTCAGTCATAATGTTTCCGTTTTGTTGGTATATGTCATTTCACTGAGTCAAGCAAAAAATGCTTTGTACAAAGAAATTCCAGAATTATAATAATCCAGCAAAATAATAGAGTACAATCACTGTTTGCTAATCTTGTGTTTTTAATGCACCGTTTCCATGCAGGGTACTGAACTCCCATTTTGGAGCTAGGAAGGTCCCATACATGGGTAGAGCTACATGTTCACATTGCTGAAGGCCTTACCATGCAACATGCAAGTCTGAGTTCAAACTTCAAAAGCCTTCATTTAAAATCTATCCAAATATGTAATTGGCTTCATAGAATGTAATAGGAAAAATGTCGATCTATACCCATCTTCTAATTTTGAAAACAAAGTTTTGTTTCATATTTAGGATTTGCTCCTATAAAGATTATTATATGGCTTTGTATGACTTGGTATAACTCTCAAGAAACCCCACTAAGGTGATTGCACTCTGAGTAGTGCTGTTGGGCTGTCCAAGTTTAACTTGCTTAGATATTTATGAATGTTTTTCTACAGGATTTAGTTCAGATCCTTAGCAGAAACCCAGAAAATGAACTCCCAGCCACGTTTAATGATGTGGTTACAAAATTTTACTTCCTATCCCACCATTTAAAAATGAAAAAATCCTCATTCTTTCATTCCTATATCTTTATTGAATGTCGTTATATTAGTGCAGAACAATCAGAAACTGAATTCAGAATAAGAAATGAAAATTAATTCTGCCTTGCTTGCTGTTGAATAGTAAAATGCTGACGCCTTACAGTCAACGGCAAAACAGAGACTATTTCCCCAGTACTATCAGAGGACAGAATCTGATAGTAGTGCACCAAATTATAGTAGAGCTGAACAGTCAGTAGGAAAAATGACAGTGTAATCACTTTTCTCCTGCCAACATTTATTTTTGTGAGCATTTTTACTTCATCCAGGATGGAGTTCACCTCCCTGAACTTTAGATTTGTATAGCTGAGCCGATCTTTTTAGGACCCCTTTATAGGAAAAAGATATTCCCCTTCCTCATAACCTAAACTCATTACAAGGTAAATTTGTCCATTTTGGACCAGCAGAATATATATGCATAGATCAGTAAATCTCTTCCTCCTCCAGGATGCTATGTCACGTGTATGTTTGTGAAGACTTCTACACATTTTTTTCTTTTCAGTAACAATTCCTTTCCTAATGTTCCAGATTCTTATTGGAGGAAACATCTCTGGCAATACAGTATTAGAAGATGATTTCACCACACTGGATAGTAGAAAGTGGCTGCTCCATCCTGGTGGAACAAAGATGCCAGTCTGTGGCTCTACCGGGGATGCTCTAGTGTTCATTGAGAAAGCTAGCACCCGCTATGTTGTCACCACTGACATCGTTGTCAACGAAGACTCTTTCTTGCAAATAGATTTTGCAGCATCCTGCTCTGTCACAGACTCCTGTTATGGTAATGACTTCTTAGTAAATCCTGCCCTTCCTCTTCCTCTCTTGTACAGGAAAGTTCATTTGTTTTCTGGTTCCATTATTCATCACAACAAGAACTGAGAAAGAAAAGAAAGCTGCATGTTTCTCTTAGGAATTGTAATATCAGCTTTTTTATTCTAGGTGTCTGAAGCCTAAGATAAACTAAAGTATAATATTCCCTCCGAGCACTTAAGTTGCAGTTCAATTCATTTAAGAAAAAGACTAACAGCTGTCTTACTCAAATCCATTTACCAGTATATGGTATCCACTGCTTGGGATGATGTTGTGGTTCTAATAATAAGCAGCTGGGTGTTTCCAGCATATGTTTCTTGGTTTGTGGTTTTGCATTTTTGGTGAAGTAAGCCTCAGTTCAGATCTCACTTGCACCTGTATAACTAAGAAATCATTTATATCAGCATACATCTGACACATGCTAAGTCAGCATCAACTGCAAAAATTCATATCGTCCGTATGAAATAATAAACATGTATATATATATGTATGTATGTATGCGTGTATGAATGTGTGCATAGATATATGCACTATATGAGTATATATATATATGCACATAATGATGCAATTTTTAATTACCTAGCTTCCTTTTTTTCCATATGATGTGTATTCAGTGCAGAGCATGCTTTTATATGTATATATGTATATATACATAGACATATACACATATAAATAAAAACATGCTCTGCACTCAATACACATCACGTGGAAATTAAAAATTGGTTTGTTATGTGAATTTTAAGATGCACAAGAAATAGGTCTTCCTAGCTTTTGAATGCTTGTTTGTACATCTTAAATTACATTCTTTTAGCGTAGGGGTTTGGGGTATAGATTTTTTTTATGAGGAGGAGAATACAATATGTTGCAGCATGTAGCATGTGTTAATTGACTGGGTTGCTGACTATTCCTCTAGAATTCTGCATAAAAATGGAAAAAGATTTTACAGGAAGTCCCAGAAATGGTTTCTCTGACTTTACCATTCTGAAGCCAATGGAAGTAACTGAAATATTTTATTCACTTGCTTAACAATATTTTTTTCTTTTGGTATTAAAAAGACTGCAGCATCCTAAGATCATCTCTTCTAAGTTTAAAAGTGTTTTGGCAGCTTAGCTATATACTGGCAACTAAACAGTTCCTTCTTTTTTTGTTTCTTTGTCTTACTACACTTGCCATTATCTTAACTTAGTATTAAATTAGGCAGGACACTACCTAATCATGCTTCCAGTCATGATGAGCAAAGCATTTCATTTTGGTGATGGAGATTTAACACTAAAAACTCACTTACCCTTGTTTGTATCCACTTATCTTTGTATTTCTATAGCACTGTCTTCTGTGCTTAGACATCGAGTAGGACTGATTGGGTGATTAAGGGTCATCCTCTGTGCATGATGGTAGGAGAAATGGGTCTGTAGCAATCAAAAGACCACAGATTTACCACCCCTGTCACTGCAACCACACTCCATGTTTTACACAGCCAGAATGCCTGGCAGCTGGAACATTTATTTCAAGTTACAGTTCTGTGCTTATTATTGTTTACTTTTTAATGGCTGCATAAAAGTTTAACTTGAAGTATTTAGTGAGCTTGACTAACCTTTACTGTTCATAATAAAAGTTTATAAGTCATAAACATCAAAACAATGAAATTGTTGCTTTCTGCTGAGAAATGAATACATTAGTTTAATGTGGCTAGACTGTGTTTGAATGAAAACAAACTCTTCAACTAACAAACTCTATTTAAAATTGTTTATGCTGGATAATGAAATGAGCTGGTCTGGAGGGGGATGGAAGAGTGACTAAACCATCTTGTGACAGAGCCAAAAGTTTGAATCTGAGTGTTGCTCTGCCTTACACAATGATTACATCCAGCTGAATCTCATCCTTCAGCCTGAAAAACAAAAAAAGTTGCTGGTCATGATGCTGCCACATCACTTTCTTGCATGCTGCAGCTACAGAAATTGGCTTGACTTAATACTGGCGATTTGACAGATAACTTTGTCTTCGCACCTGTGGTCCCTTGAGTTAGGTGGCGAATGCGGAGGTGTACTGCAGCCTTACCTGCTCAGCAACACGTAACGTATCCTCCAGCACTGCCACCAAGGGAAGCTTTGTGCTTCTGAAACAAGGGTTTGAAAAGTTTTGAGTGGTTATTTTGTCAGTGTAGACTTGTGACACTTTGTTGTAGACCTATAGATGTAAGTCTTTAAATTAAGTAACTAACCATCTTTCCATCTTTAGCTATTGAACTGGAATATTCAGTGGACCTTGGGCTGACCTGGCACCCGATTTTGAGAGACTGTCTTCCCACTAACGTGGAATGCAACAAGTACCATCTCCAAAGGATTCTCATTTCGGACACTTTCAACAAGTGGACCCGCGTTACTTTGCCTCTGCCTCCCTATACTAGGTATCTCCCTCTAGTTTTCTGCAGAATAAATCTAAATGCATAACTATGTATTGATGCATGATACCTTATAGCGTTAAAATAATTGTACCTTGCCATATTTTGTTTGGTTCATGCATATAGCAACAAATAAGTATAAGTAAATGAAACCCCATCCTGTTTTGTACAAAAATTGCAAAGCCTCTATGTACATTTACTTATCTTAGTTATTTAAAGATAGGAAATCCTTGTCCATCTTGTTCTGGGGAGGGACAGGGGGAATGTTTTAAAGAATCTCATGTTATCATTTGCCTCACTAAATTCTGGTTGTTTTGGTGGCTGATTGGACTGGCTGAATCCCCACTGCACCCTGTGCTTGCTGTTGTTGGCTATGAGCTAGTGTTTTAAATGTAGCGCTTTTCAGGCTTCTTGTTTTTCTGTGCATTCTTTGTATGCTTTGTGTCCCTCTCAGCTTTGATGCTCCCATCATTGTTTCTACAGGTGCCCCATTTTCACCTCCTCTTCCTTTTCCTACATTCTTTTGTCTTTGAGGGAAGAAAAATTGTGAGATTTGTTGGGAGGTTGCAGTGAAAGGAGCTATTTGGGACTGACAGTGCTATTGGGAGTGCTGCCATAGAGTTCTCTATAATGCCCGGAAAACTGTTGGGTTTTTATTTTATTTGTCAAAAAGATCCATCTAGGGACAACTGGGTAGTTCAGCCTTCCAGTTTGTGTCCTTCTTGATGTGCTGTTTTGCGGTGATAGCTGTGACTGTCCCCCATGCAGTCATACCTGATAAAGCCGGCGTAGAGCTAGCCCAGAGTAAAGCCCTGCAAACACAGGTGGCATGGACGTCAGGCTCTCAGCACAACTTGATTCTACAGCTTTGCCCCTATTGCTGAGCCCAGTCTCCTCACATAGGCATAGCTAACTGCAGGCACAGAAGTACCACAGCACAGGCAGAGCCTACGCCTATTTGAGAAGGTTGTTATGAAAGATGCCAGCTAATGCACATACGACTTTGAAAACAGAGACCTTTATTTTTTAGCAATTGTACTGAGAGCACCTATACAGTCGCCACACATTTTGAAACTAGTAGTGGAAAAGTCCATGTTCTATTACTAATGATTTGGGGCATCTAGACTCTTCTCTATCTTTAATGCAGTACTTCACATCAAGTAATAGTACTTTTTTAGGACTTATTTCCAGCATTGATCTCCTCTGCTTCCTCTTTTGTACTGCTTCACTACATATTGTCTGTAAAATCCATTCTCCCAAAAGTTCTTGTATAAAGTCAATAAATATGTGTTCAGGAGAGGCTTTCTGGGGCTGAATCAGGACTGGGATTGATGTTCCAAACCAATTGAATTTGGACCTGAAAGGAACCTACCACCCAAGATGAACTCAGGTTTATAAATAACTGTTATTTTAAGACTGAAAAGTTTTTTGAGCAGTATATGTCAAAAGAAGTCTGATGCCCTACTGAGGTAGAGATTGCTCTTCTGTCTGAACCAATAACTATATTTGTTGGCTCAAGTAATATAATTTCCCAAAGGTATTAAGATAGGGATTGCATGAGAGAGTTTATTATAACCTTAGCTCACAAGCAAGGGAGACATTAAGCTTTAGAATAAGGAATAGGGCAGCTAATAGGCCCTTTAGTCTAGAGGCGATATAATTTTTATGCTGCTTTATTATTTCAAGCTGTATAATAGCAGGTGTGTGTCTCCAATTGTTTGTGCCTGTATGTTTTATGGACACGCAGGCTACATAGTCAATAGCTTGGCCTGGTGCACAGCACTTATACTGACATAGTCTTTTAGGGCTCGTGTACCCCAGAGTGCTATCTAACCTCTGGCCTGTAGAAGGCAATGAACACTTAGTTTTAACTTAAACACAAAGCTGATTTTAAAATGCAAATACAAATACAAAGCTTCTCCCAGGAGCATCAGCTCCATAAACTCTTAGTGAAGTGCCAAACCTAAAGCAGGCAGTGTAAGATATGGGTGCTTGTCTTCCTAAAGGACTTCCTCACAATTTATGCATTTCTTTTAAAAATGCTATTTGGTGAGCAGCTAGACAGCACAGCAGCAGATTTCTCTTTGGATAAACTTGTTATTCATTCACTTCATGTAACATGTTTATCAAGAAATAATGCATAGGATAACATTGACCTTACCATAAAAGGTCTATCTTTACACTGAATAAATTTTGGGGATTTTGCTGTTTATTTGTTTTGGTGTTTACAACAATTGTGATTTCTCTTTGAGTTTCCAAAGAAAACAGACTACAGAAAGTTCAATGCTGCCATCTAGTGCTGTACAGCAAAACATGGACTAGCTTGAATTTAAAATGTTTTTGATGTTACAGAAATTCATCTACTTGCAGCTATTCAAATATAGGTGTCTACTCCTGCATGAGCTGAATAGCTATTTGGTGTCCCCTGACTGTTTTGGCTAGGTTTTCGTCATCTCTCTTGGGAGCTGAGACACTTAACTCACATATAGCTACATCAAAGCAAGGTGTTTGAATAGGGAGCTAAGCCTGCTTTAATCAACTAAATGAAAATGATTTACTGAAAGGAGCCAGAATCACACCATAGATCATTTCTTAACATTTCCAGCCAAGCCCTGGATGGAGGGGAGGGAGGAAACTGCAAAACCAGGGTCACACCGCAAGCCCTGCACGGGTGCTCTCACCTGTCATCTGTAGATTTATAAATGGCAGCATCTTGCCTAGGAGCCAACCCACTCCCTAGAGCTGCTCTTAGCTAAGTGTAGTTGGGAGAATTCATAGAGCAAAAGTTGCTTTAGTTTGTTGACTTGGACTGAAGCAATGAAACTCAGGCTCAGTGTGAAAGTTGGAGGATTTGGGTGATTCTGGCCCGATCCAGCTCCCAGCTATCCCTCAAGTTTGGATTTGTGATTGAACATGGTTATGACTGGTTTGAGCTTCCCTCTGGGCACACCACCTTCTTCCTACCCTCTTCACTGCACCAACCACAGCCCACTTGCTTTGCTCTCACCAGAGATCCCTTCCCCACCTCCCGCACTCTCAGCATGCTACTGAGTACCTGTGCTTTGTCCTGCTCTCAAAATGTGGGCACTCTGTTCTTGGCTTTTCAGAGACCTTGTCATTGTCAGGAATCAGCCCTGAATCTTCCAGGAGCAGTCTAGCCTCAAGACTGACATTTCCTTTCAGTCAAAATAAAGATTAGCCTAACTAGAAATATTACCTTTCTGTTCTTCTTTCTCTCCCAAAGGTCTCAAGCAACTCGTTTCCGCTGGCACCAGCCTGCTCCTTTCGATAAGCAGCAAACATGGGCAATCGATAACGTCTACATTGGGGATGGCTGCATAGACATGTGCAGCGGCCATGGGAAGTGCACACAAGACAACTGTGTGTAAGTGCCATTTGTTTCCTGTCCTGTCCAGCGCTGTAACATTTCACTCCTCCTCTGTCCTTTTAATGAACTTGCAGGTAAGACTTTGATACAACTTTTAAAAGGAAGGTGGATTTTGCTGTTAAAACTGAGCAGGGCACCGGGATCACTTGGGAATAGAAATAAGAAGAGTAAGGGTAAGTGCGGGGGCTGGCTCTGCCAGACCCCTGCCTGTTCGCACATCATGGGCGATGCTGCCGGTCCTTTCCTCAGTGACAATGCATCGCCTCTGCTGTTGCCTATGCTGCATTTGGCTCCCCTCCCACCAGGTAGGGAGAAGGGACCCCTTGAGTTTACACACCCTTTGAGAGGCGTACAGTCCTGAAGCTTCCCAGAAGAATTCATCCTTATTCCCAAGGGGTTTCATGCGTGTCCCTGTGCCCTCATCCTGGTGCTGAGTGCAGAGGACCTGGGCTGGAGGTGGGACGCATCCACAAGCAGAAGGATATATGCCAGTTCTTCACAAGGCCAGATTTTGCCTTGGGACTAGTGTTGGCTTGATGCCTCGGCTCCATGGTAGGGTTTGCCGGTGGAGGCAGACTGGTTTGAACCTCAATCTGTGTGTATTACAGTCCACATACAGCCCTGCAAAGCCAACAAACAACAACCAGATCTCCCCAGATTTGTCTGTCTGGCAACAGAGAAATACCTTCCAGATGGTTGTATTGCTTTTTTCCAGCCACAAATGGCAACAGAAATGGGAGAATGCTTGTATAATTGCCCTGTGACTATGTTTGTCAGAAATATATTCCACTGCAGAATAGACATATTCTTGTGTTGTCCTCTATCCTGACAGCACTGAAGTACCAAGGCACAATCTCCCTGGTGAAATCTACATAGTAGCAGAACACATTTCCATGCTATTATCCAATCTTTGACACATATAAGAAGGTTTTTTAGAGGAGAAAAAAAGGGGGGGGGGGGGGGGAACTATATAAAGAAACAACAGGGAAGTACCCATCCACTAAAATATTACAGACACTTACTTAAAATTTAACATTAGCAGGACATTCTTAGGCTTGGAACATTCTCTTAGGTTTATCTATCCAAGTACAATGTATTTTACTGATTTTACTCTGTGCTGGAGTGTACTCTGTACTATCAGCTTGAATGACACATAATATTACCCTTCCTAAAGTCATTTCTGTTTCATATTAACTACAAAAAGCGGCAGATGTTTGAAACCCCCATACACCAGTTGTGTGCTAGTAAATGATGCAGACAGCCTCTACACAGCATAAGATGGCACCTTAATGTAGAATAACATGGCACTGACTAAACCTCCGTGCGGAGTCTTTGCCAGCTGAATTTTGCATTTGTTTTCCTCTGCAGCTGCGATGAGCACTGGGGTGGGCTGTACTGCGATGAGCCAGAGACCCCCCTTCCAACACAACTGAAAGATAACTTCAATCGCTCACCATCGAACCAGAACTGGCTGACAGTGAATGGGGGCAAACTGAGCACGGTCTGCGGGGCGGTAGCCTCTGGGATGGCTCTTCACTTCAGCGGGGTGTGTGTTCAGCATGGGGGCCAACTCACTCCGTTTGACAGTATAAATGGGACTGATTGAAAAAGTTAAATAAATAGCCTGGTGTTAAAAAATATCAGCATAACATATTAAACATATAACATATAAAAAAAACTTATATCCTTTGCCTAGCTGAAGGTCAAAGTCAGAAAGGTCCTACAGACTAGGCCCAGCCAGAAACACTCGAGGAAAGCAGATACCATGTTCCTGGCTATGCTGCAGCCAGGAAAATGAGATATAGTGTGTGTGCCTCCTGAAAGGAGCCATGGAGGGGCCTTTGGAGGTGGAACTGACAAAGCATAGTCCAAGTATGTACACATTCAGCTCCACTCACTCATAATAGCCCCCTCATAGCACTTACAAATTCCAGAAACCAGAGTTTGGTGTGGCTTCTAATCAGACCACAGTGGTAAATTAATAACTAGATATTGGCATGTGTAGAACTTGCACTTGGTCCTTGAAAATACATCCATGTGTAGCCCCATCCTTCAGATATTTCATTGTTGCATTTTTTCAGAGTAAGCTTAGAGTAAAATTTCTTGTTTTAGCTACATACATAGGTATATAATCCAGAATGCTGCTGAATTACAGTTTGCTTACAGACAACCTAGGGATTATAAAAATAACAAAATGGTATTTTAGAAACGTGTGAAATTTATGCTTTTAGATCTCTTCCATGCAAATTTATAATTAGGTTCAAACTGATGCAAGTTTTCTAAAATAAACTAACAGGAGCATTATATTTCCACTTCTTTCCAGTAGGACTAAGTAGGTGCCACTAACTAATCGACTAAGCAATGTGAAATATGTAAGGGATTATGGGGAAACAGACATATTAAAATTGCTGTGCCATTTGATGGTTTGCATAAATCAAGCCACTAGCACATAATCAGTGATTCATTAATTCTGCCTGGAAAACCTTGTGTTTTACACTGGAGGCATGGATTTTTGTTAACTCCTGTATTCAGAAGAAAGGTGAATACAATTCTTGATACTGAATGTTGTAAAGCTGTAGGTACAAGTAGCAACGTGTATGAATATACAACAGGAATTTTTAAGATGGAACATAACTGAAATTATGTCCTCAGGGAAGAACGTTTACTGTTCTATTGTAGCTTTACCTTTGTTATAATTAGTATAATTTTGTACAATTTTGAAGGTTTTACAACACGAAGTTATATTAACGGTGACTGCATAGTCTAACACATTTATGTTCATAAGTTTTGCCACCCAACACCAGCCGACATATTTTTTCATTGCTTTTAAGGGCTGCAGCCGTATGTTAGTTACAGTGGATTTGAACCTCACCAGTGCAGAATTCATCCAGTTTTATTTCATGTATGGATGTCTGATAACTCCTAATAACCGCAACCAAGGAGTGCTGCTGGAGTATTCTGTGAATGGTGGAATCACCTGGAGCCTCTTAATGGAAATTTTCTATGATCAATTCAGCAAGCCTGGGTTTGTAGATACCTTCTTCTGCCTATATAGTTTCCTGTACTAAAGTAAGGTGGTCTTGAAGGTTTTAAAAGAATCTGTGGGACATATTACTTCTGTGGTTTGAATGTCAGATCTTTAAGAGTTCAGCCTGTCCAGTCCTGCAAGCATTTATGAATGGCCTTAGCGCATGTGCTTGAGCATCAGCATTTGTGCAGCTGCTAGGCCAGAAATACAAGGGTAGTAAGGAGTCTGTAGCAGTCTGGTAGATTTGTAAATGGCTGCAGGAAGATAAATGAATAGCTACTGTAATGATGTCCGTCCTGCACTTTAAGACACTTTCATTTGCAATCTAGTTTCTTACTGACAAGAGCAAAAAGTCATTGCTTGAACTAGTTAGAAAATGGTGTGTAGAAAACTGAACTTCTGCATCCATCAGAAGGATGGATACACTCAAGCCCTATTTTCAGATATTTGTGAGGTTCAAATCATGCATAGATATGGGTAGACCTTTTCCTCACTGACTAATGTAAATGATTCATAGAAAATGGGGCTGGGAGGTACCCGTTATTTGTTATTTCATTTGAACACAGCAAGAAATCACTAGCACTTAAAATGGACAAGATATTTAAGTGTACTATCATCTACTGTTGTAATGGAAATAAGAAAATTGTACTGGAACATTGCTATCTGCTGAATGGCTCCAGGTTGAAAATAGTAATCTTAATTTTACTTCAACATTCTCCTTCTTAACACTTCCCTCAGTTAGGACCTTATGGTCATAGCCTGCTAGTCTAGACCATTGTATTTGGTCCCATAAGCACAGTTGGAGCACATGAGGTTGCTCAAACCATGCCACAGTCTGAGTGCTGGCCCTTCCCACCTCACTCTGAGCCCCTGTCCCATTGGCAGTGGTCAGGAAGGTTTTTGTTTCAGCAGTCTCCCATAGGGGAACATAGGCTAGATCACTCAGTCTTTTCATTCTTTCCCAACTTCCACATACTCTAGGAAACAACGGGAGTGGACCTAGTCAAAGCACCTGGCACAGATCATTGAGAAGTGTCCTCCTCCTGTGGCTTTTCTACAACTAATTTCCACTTTTTATTTCAGCTTTGTGAACATCCTCCTTCCCTATGATGCCAAAACCATTGGGACACGCTTCCGCTGGTGGCAGCCTAAACATGATGGCCTGGACCAGAACGACTGGGCTATCGACAACGTGTTGATCTCCGGCTCAGCTGACCAGAGGACAGTGATGCTCGACACCTTCAGCAGCGCTCCCCTGCCACAGCATGAGCGCTCCCCTGCCGATGCAGGACCCACCGGGAGGATCGCCTTCGACATGTTCATGGAAGACAAAACTACAGGTAAAGGTTTCAGGTGGATCAGAATTAAAGAGAAAGAAGTCAGTGCAGCAGTTTCCAAATCTTGCTGAGCCTCTGTCTCACTGTGATGGATATCACAGACAATCTCATCATTATAGGGGTCTTTTGTTTTTAGTTCACAAAATGTGAAATTAAAAGATGTAACGTAACTTCTTTTTACTGCATGAATTTGCTCAGAACATTTTTTCTTTCTTTGAAGAGAACTTAAAGATTAAAAAGTGCCAGGTTATTCTAAGCAGATTTCTTAACCTGAGTATCTGTTTCCTATTTCCTAACTTTTTAAAACATTCTTTAGGGAAGTTAAGTTACATTTTACAATTATACTTTGTAAAGGATGTATTTCTGGATGTTTACAAGGCTTAACAGCTAACAGTGCTGGGGTACACTTTGTGCAGACATGTAGACCACACCAATTAAAAAGTTCTCCCATAATGTCCAGTGCAAGAGAAGTTTATGTTTTGAGTAAGTATCAGATCCTTACTTCTTGAACATTAAAAAAAATAATGCTATAATGCTTATGTAAGAGAGTAGTAAGAGGTGGTTTGAGCAATAAGTGTGATAAATATAATAAATATGTACATGGGAAAGATGGGGTACTGACATTCTCAGGAGCAATACTAAATAATTCTTATGTAGGCTGAAAAATAAAGCCATGAATCACCTTTAGTGGTTAACACTACTCCCTGTTTTCTTTAATTTATACTGTCATTGTATGTTACTGACATTGCCATTTATTTTCAAGTGAATGAACACTGGTTATTCCATGACGATTGCTCGATTGAGAGGTTTTGTGATTCTCCTGATGGCGTCATGATCTGTGGGAGCCATGATGGCAGAGAGGTCTACGCAGTCACCCATGACCTGACTCCTACAGAAGGGTGGATTATGCAGTTCAAGGTAAAATCTCTGTGTGCAATATAATTATTCAATTTTGCTCCAGGTCTAAGTAGATTTTTCAGGAGGTAGGATGATGTATAAGCCTACACATGAGCCATTCCCTGCAGGGAAAAGTGCTGTTATTAGGCCATCCTCATTTTTCTCACCTACTTCATGTTGGTCAGCTTAAATACCACACGCAGTTCCCAGAGCTGACACACTCTCCTCTTCCAGCACAGCAGTTGCATGGACATCATGTAATAAGGATATTACACAAATACAAGATGCCTATTTTGTTACAACTGCTTGGTGAGGGAAAAGCAGTTCCAAAGCAGTCCACACCAATCCTATGTTGTCATGCATTCGCATCAAACCTGCACCTTAACTGCCCTTCATACAACCCTTCACCTAAATTAAAGAAGTAACCCAGCAATATATGGAAGTTGTAAGAGCCCTTTACACGTGTCTTTCATAAAGACAGTCCTAAGACACCTAACATAACCAAGCTGGGTGGCCCCCTCTGAAATATTCAAATCTTAGGTTGTGTGGGAGAGGAGATTAACTTTATTGGTTATGGGGTATTGTGGTACAAGGCACAAGTGTCAAAACCTGTAAATCCAGAAATGTGAGCTAACTAGAAGAAAATGAAACTCAGAATATGGTGCCTGTTCTCAGTCTTGGGACTACTGATGAGATCTGCAGATGACTGGTACCACACAAGCACTGTTACTGCCACCATTTCAAGCAAAATTCTGCTGTCAGTTTTCAGGTTCAAATGTTTTTTTAAACTCTAACCACCACCATAATTAATTATAATTTACTTATGCTTTCTTCTTTACTAGGTTTCTGTTGGATGTAAAACCTCAGAAAAACTTGCACAAAATCAGGTCCACGTGCAGTATTCCACTGACTTCGGCGTCAGCTGGAGTTACTTAGTACCTCAGTGTTTACCAGCTGATCCAAAATGTTCTGGGAGTGTTTCACAGCCATCTGTCTTCTTTCCCACAAAAGGATGGAAAAGAATAACTTACTCACTGCCCGAAAACCTTGTGGGCAAGTAAGTATGAATTCGCTACTCATTTTGTCTTGGATTCAGTACCTTCTGAAAAACACAACAGGGGATACATCTGCCTATTCATTTTCTTTCAAGGAAAGTGCAGACTAGCAGTGTTCACATTCAATACATATGCTGCATAATTTTATTTCCTATCAATCAAGATTGACCACGACTTTTGGTCTGAACAACCAGCAAAGTTATCCTTGCTTCTCTGCAGTCTGCTCCAGTACAGCGTGTTCTGCTCTGTTCAGACAGCCGCAGTCAATTAGAGAGTAGATTTATGATGTTACTGAGTGGAAGAGTTGCCCTTATTGTCTGCAGTAGTCTGCACATATGCAAACAATTTGTCTTCTTCTGCAAAATTAAAATCTCTTATATTCTTGGAGTAATCTGCTCAGGAAGTATAACCAAAATTGGAATTCTCTTGCAAGAGGCCAGAATAGCTTCTTCTAGCTCTAGCAGTGTCTGGAATCCATCCGTATAGCATAGGTAGTACAAAAGTGAAGAAGAAGATACGGATATGTATAAAATCCATTTGAACAGGTGCTGCCAGATATTACTTTTGGAAGCTTGGAGGATAGTACAGTCATAAGTATATTGTGTTTCACCCACCTTTTTTCAGTTCAGCAAAGTTGTTTTATACATATGTCTGTGTTTCTTTGTTCCTTTATATCTAGTCCCGTGAGGTTTCGGTTCTACCAAAAATACTCAGATATGCAGTGGGCCATCGATAATTTCTATCTGGGCCCTGGTTGTCTGGAAAACTGTAGAGGTCATGGAGACTGCCTGAATGAGCAATGCATCTGTGATCCTGGCTATTCGGGACCGAACTGCTATCTGACCCAAACACTGAAGGTAATTATACTGCATGTTTTAAAGAGTGAATTTTGCCACGTGTTTGGCTGGGAAAGAGAGAGAGAGAAGGGGATCAATCCCACTGGAAATTTAGCTTTGATTCCTGTCAGCCTCAAGATACTCAAATCCATTTTCAGCCCTTTTATAATTTTTTAACAAAACTATTACTGCAGTATCCAAGAACAGGTGTGTTCCTTTACAAATAACACTGCCCAATAAAGCTGTGACGAAGTTCACTGTTCATCCTTAGATCATCATTATATGATCTAAATCACCCTTGCACATATGATTATATTTGATCAAGACCTGTAGAAAGATTGTCTTTATCATGAAAGTGCTTACTGAAGTAGGGAATACAAGAAAATGACATAAAATTACATGAAGTTAATTCACCTAGCTGTTATTAGTGTTACCCTATAACAAGTGAGTGAAATCTAGTTTCATATTGCTAATTTAAAAGTTGAAATATTTTTAAAACTTAACATATTTAGAAAAGAATATGTAAGGAACCCCAAATTAGTTTAAAATGTGGTGTTTACCATCCCTTTTTTTCTCCATCAGATAAGGATAGAATAGATATGTCCTCCACAGAAACAAGATGTTAAGAAGGATTCTGTCTAAAGAAACTATAACTATTTAACTTTTCAGTTATCATGTCATTTGAATTATTATAAGCTTCTGTTTTTCCTCTGAGATACTAATTACATGAACAAATATTATCTGTTTGCAATTTTTAATTAGTAATGTATTCTTCACATTAAGGACATTTGGGATAATATCCTAGCAATTTTAGGGGAGTTTTACTACTGTCTAAGGCCAGGATTTCACTCATGGCATTGCTTGCACTGCACACCTGGAGGTAAGTGGAAATCAGAGATATATTCTAGATGGTTTTCACTACAACTATTTGGGCAGACAGTTGCATAAATACATATTCACTACAATAAACCTAAAATTTCATTGCAGTACTGGTTTTGCTGGGGAAAAATATAGAATAGCAATTTCTCCCATACATACTAGATATGTACTGGAGTGGTGTTACATAGTCTTAAATAACCAGTTATGAATCAGACCCATTCATTTGCACATGCAAGTTTTAGTGTGCTGGATTACCTCCCAAGTATGTTAAAATCTACCCCTAACATATTTTCACATTTAGCCAAGTCGGTTCAAGTGGCTAAATGTTCAGCCAAAAGTAATTATGTTCAGTCACCCTGAAAAAAATTTTTACAGTGTTCATGAGCCCTTCAAACATGTTTAGGTCAGTTCCAGATGTGGTCATCAGAAGGGCTTAATTAAGATCATAATTACCTGTGCTTTATGTTAAACACCTTACTTACAGACTTTTCTGAAAGAGCGCTTTGACAATGAAGAAATTAAACCAGATTTATGGATGTCCTTAGAAGGTGGAAATACCTGTACTGAGTGTGGGATTCTCGCAGAAGACACAACTTTGTATTTTGGAGGTGCCACTGTGAGGCAGGCTGTCACTCAAGATCTGGACTTGCGGGGGGCAAAGTAGGTCATGTTTCCATGTCATTTTAATATGAAACTCTGCTAAATGCTGACAAAGCAGCAGGTGACATAGCTTGTAGCTCAGGGAATTCCTAGGCCCTCACAAGTGTAGCGTTATCTCAGGGAGACACTAATTAGATTATGATTCTCAAGGCACTGATGTTTTCAGGAGAGTTGCAGAGACCAAGGTTCATCCTAGCACAGTGGAAGGGGTCTGCCATGCCCTGGTGAAGCGGCAGATCCCCTTCCCTAGGAATGTCCTGAAGTCAGCAATGCCTGTCCTGCAAAGAGGCGAGATACTGCAGTCTTCTGGGCACCACTGTCTCCACCCTGGAGGCACCAGCTGTGTCTCCCACTGAGTTCAGAACATAACGTCTGCTGGTTGTCCTCCCATGGGTGCCTGTACAAGACCGATTCCACTCACATGCTGTAGAAAAGGATGACTTAACTGGAGAGCAATGGAATTATGTCAGTTTAGACAAGCTAAGGACATGACGTAGAAGACAACTTCAGTATCATTTCCCTTGGGTGTATGGCTTTAATAAAGTCACACACTCTCACTTCCATAATTCAGCAAGAATTTACTGAACCACACAACCTTTCAGGAAGGAAGGGACCTCGGGGAGTGTATAGTCCAACTTCTTGCGCAAAGCCAGGTCAACACTGAATTCAGACCAGGTTGCTCAGGGCTTTGACCCATTGGGTCTTGAAAACCTCCAGAGACAGAGATCCCACAGTCTCTCTGGACAGCCTGTTCCACTGTTGTGTTACCCTCCCAGTGAGGGGCTTTTTCCCCCTTGTTATATCCAGTCAGAACCTCCCTTGTTTCAATGTATGACCACTGACTCCCAGTCCCAGCCACCTTCTCCAGCCTGAACCAGCCCTGGTCCCTCAGCCTCTCCTCACAGGGCACATGTTCCAGCCCACCATTTCAGTGGCCTCCACTCACCTTGCCTCAGTTTATCAACTTCTTTTATGTCCTTTATTGCTGTGAGGGCACCTTGTTAACTCATGTTTAGCCCCCTTTCCTCCAGGACTCCCAGGGAACTCTTAGCAAAGCGGCTCCCAGCCAGTCAGTCCCCAGCTGGTACCATTGCAAGTGGTTAGTCCCTCCCAGGGGCAGGACTTCACTGAATTTCATGAGGTTCCCATGGGAAGTACTAGGCAATGTTTCTGGAAACCTTTGTTCTACTTGTACATTGATGTTACTTGCTTAAAAATGCTGGCATTTTGAACAGTCTCAGCACATCTCCTAACAGAAAGCAAACGTCTCAGTTTGTGTAGATCTTTAACAGAGGTAAACTTACACATTTACTCTTAGATTTCTACAGTACTGGGGGAGAATTGGGAGTGAAAACAACATGACGACATGCCACAGACCAACTTGCAGAAAGGAGGGAGTGCTGCTAGACTATTCCATTGATGGAGGCAAGTACATCTTGTAGTTTCAGCTAAGCTACAGCCTTGTTCCGTATTCAAGCACCATGAATATCTGAGAAGTTGACAAAGAGATGAAAAATAATATGAGAATTTTTAATTGCAAAGTTATTTTTGTCCTTGTAAAGTTTTTTCCCTATCTAAAATTTCCATATATTTCTCAGGAGTTTTCCATAATCCTCCTGCCTGATTTCAGTAATGAGTGGCTTGCAGCCAATTTGATTCCTTTATAGGATTATAAGATTACTCTTGCAATGAGAAACAGTTGCCAACTACCCTAGAAGTTAAGATTTGTCTATCAGAAGAGCATAGCTATTATTTTTTATTTCCTATTATCTCCCTTTAATCTTTTAGACTATTCTACTATATGCTTGTTTTTATTACCAAACCTGCATTTTTTCACTCTAGGGATATCCTGGACTTTGCTTCATGAGATGGATTACCAAAAATACATCTCAGTCAGGCATGACTACATCCTCCTCCCTGAACATGCTCTGACCAACACAACCCGCTTGCGCTGGTGGCAACCTTTTTCCATCAGCAATGGGATGGTGGTTTCAGGCCCCGACCGGGCGCAGTGGGCGCTGGATAACATCCTGATTGGAGGAGCAGAGATCAACCCCAGCCAGCTGGTAGATACGTTTGATGATGGTAAGACAGGCTGTGACAGCTAATCTGTTGTCTAGCATTATCTTAGCTAAGATAAGCCTTGTGAGCTTGCAAGCACACTTTTTCTTTTTTTTAACTCAGCAAGTTTTTCACTTTGTAGACTAATGCTGTTTATATACTATTCTTCATGCTACTAATAGGGGTGTGTAAATATATATACACATATATATTCAGATATGTATGTATGTGTGTATATATATGTATATACCTATAAGAAAGACAAAAATTTTTATTTCAGTCCAACTAATTTCATTTAAATTCATGTGTAGTAAAGTTTTGTTTAATCATATTTTTAAAAAATACTATTATTTAAACATTTTAATTAAGTCTCTGGAGCTGATGTTTTTATTATGTCTGTTAGTAGCTTACTTATTGTGTGTTGTGACAGATAGCATCACTTTAGTGTTTATATCACTAAAGTACTGTATCTAGTGATTCTGTGGATTCATTACTAAGCCTTGATGTTTACTGAGACAATGCAGTAATTGTATTTAACTCATCTTAATAGAAGGCACCTCTCATGAAGAAAACTGGAGTTTTTACCCTAATGCAGTCAGGACTGCAGGGTTCTGTGGAAATCCATCATTCCATCTCTACTGGCCAAATAAGAAAAAGGACAAAACACACAACATCCTGTCCTCCAGGGAGCTCATTATACAGCCAGGATACATGATGCAGTTTAAAGTAAGAAATGTTCTCTCTCTCCAAAGTAAAGTATGCAATGAAAAATCATCTAATGTGTCTCCAGAAATTCTTCTTCTTCCAACTAGGATTCCCAATTGGATGAATAATTAATAAGGACTTTTTACTAGAATTTAAAGGAAATTCTGAAATGTAGGGAATAGGAACCAGGAAGGTTGCATGAATGTTAACTGTCAAATTAGTCTGACTGTCTGTATGCTTTGGGGGTTACTGAGAGGGATTGGAAGTCTAATCCCTTTCTCATAAAATTACTGGATCATCAGATACAGTAGGAATACAGGAATATCAGATACAGTGAGAATACTTGGCAAGCAGAATATGCCATTTCCTTCTAACTAATGAATATGCAGAAAAGGCAAGGTAGAAGCAGGCTGGAGAAGAGTGGCATCTTGACAATGCAAGTGCTCAAGTAGAAGTACCCCTTCTACTTACCTGTGTCATGGCAAACTATCTAAATGGTCAGAGAAATATTTCTGAATATCTTATTTTGTTTTAAGGTAGAATTCTGCATGAGCCAGAGGCAACATGCAATTGTTGTCCAGAAATGTTCTAGGCCTTTTCCCAAGCACCACATCTTAAAAGCCAGAACTAATATGAAAGCAAGGTTATCAAAATGGTCATCTATTTTCTTGTTATGGTTTTTTTTCTTGCTCTTCTGTCTGACAAGACAGCTCCAGAATTTTCCATTTTCCTCTTACTAATATTTTCACCTTTTCTTGACATCATTGCCCATTTTGTATTGACTGTCTAATATACTCCCTTAAAGCACTGCTTCCCCCACTCACACAGCATGCCATCTTTGAAGAAATTATATAAGAGGAGTCTGACATGTTTTTTACTACTACTGAATCCAAGACCCCCCCCAAGCTGCTTATTTCACCCAGCCTATCATCTTTCTTGCTCCTCTATTTTAAGGGCAAAAATTATGATAACAGTTCAGCACTTAATAGTTCATATTATTATGCTCTCATTGCAAAGGTTTTTTTTCTCCTCTCTCCTCCTTTTTCTTCACCAGTCACAGCAAAGATTTTATTTCTAAACTAAGAACTCAGCTCTAGTGCATGGCTGCTATTTGGTTTTGAAGCTCTTAAATTTTAGCTTTCTATTACCTATTCAGTACTGTACATTGGGTACTGTAACCTTTCCACTTTAACATGGCACAAATATGCTTATTGTTTAAAATATTCAGAATAATTCTGTTCTTAAACTGGATTGACTTCAAGTTTATATCCACATTTTTATCATTAGGAGTTACAAATTTCATAGGTAATTAACAGACTCAGGTACTTCACTTTCTGAAATTCCAAGGAGCTACCCCATCTTCGTGTTTCAGAAACAATGTTTGTTTAGATACTTAATTTGAACATTAGGCACCTAGTGTTAGGATTCTGTTTGAAAATAACAGTAGCAATGCAGTAAAATTAATTAAGTAAAAGCAGTATCTGAAGTACTGCATCTTTTGTTTTCCATCCACTTTTGATGGATTTTGTCCAAGATCTAAGTTGGCAATCTCTTTTATTTACCCTGTAAAGTAAAAAAGGAGAGCAAGACTTCATTATATCTCACATTAAATGTCTACCTGACTTGTTATAGCAGCCAATTTTATTTGTGCTATAGATCGTGGTGGGCTGTGAGGCAACTTCTTGTGGGGACCTCCACTCTGTGATGCTGGAGTATACAAAGGATGCCAGGTAAATGAGAGCAGAACACATAGACCTAAAAAAAAATAGTATGATATTAAAAACCTAGAGAGCTTTTATTTATTAAAGCAATCCCTTTTATATTCAACTTGCAAGAGGATCTGAACAAAGCCTGTTTGCAAGCACTGGGATTTGTCTACATAACTCCCATAAGTTCTCTCTATAATTTATCCCAGATGTTGACAAATTCATGGCATTGAGCTTGCAGTTACAGTCATGGGCACACTCCTTGTAAAATGTGCTCGCAGAAAACCACATTCTCAGGAAACTGTTGTCTTAGTATGATACAACACTATATGTTTAGGACCAAGCTGTAATGAAGTGGAGGTTACTTATTTCCAATTTGGTCTTTAACTAGTGAACAATTAAGAACACTGTCTCCTATGCTGCAGTATAGTAGTTCATTATAACTTGTAAAAGTGAAGGTATATTCTGTCCTCAGATGACTGTGGGTGAACATGGAGCAAATTCTGTTGGACTCTTTTCTGAACACTGTAAGAGAGAGACTAAGGAGTAGACTCCCAAATAAATCCTTCTGTCACGCCAGCCCAGAGGAGCTCTGGGCTGGACTCTGCTGTGTGTACTACCACCAAGGGATTCACAGCACTCAAACCTCGTGCTGTGAAGTCCTCTCTGGCTGCATCAGGGTTTCAGCCTCTCACCTCTTGTCTATCTGTGGCTACAGAGCATGGAAACTATTGCTGACAATCTCTTCGGTTTGTTTAGTAAGACAGGCAATGCTATGACCCTTAGAAATTACCCGTTTCCCTTTCACTATTCTTTCAGTTGTTCTAAAACATTTTTTCTGTTTCCTATAGGACAGATTCATGGCAGCTCGTCCAGACACACTGTCTTCCTTCCTCATCTAATAGCATTGGCTGCTCCCCATTTCAATTCCATGAAGCTACCATCTATAACTCCGTCAACAGCTCCATGTGGAGAAGAATAACTATCCAGCTGCCTGATCATGTCTCATCCAGGTAGGTTACTGAAAGGTCAGCTCACTGTGGGCCTATAAAATGTCAGCTGTCTTGCTGCCACTGTTCGCTTGGAACAACTGGTGAATTAAAAAGGCTTCTTTATTGCTGGATTTAGATCTGATACATAATTAATGTTTTTCAGGAAGCTTTTTGTTAATAGAAGTGGCTACTGTCGACGATGTAGCAGCCACCCATTCAGAGTGGGTCTTTCCAGTTATTGACGTCACAAGCCCTGGCATATTTGAACATCACTGTACAGATGTGTTTAATTGCTAGATGTCATAATATGGTGTTTGGATTTTGGTATTTGCAGTGCAACTCAGTTCAGGTGGATTCAGAAGGGAGAAGAACTAGAGAAGCAAAGCTGGGCAATCGACCACGTGTACATCGGGGAAGCGTGCCCTAAGCTCTGCAGTGGTCACGGATATTGCACGACTGGAGCCATTTGCATTTGTGATGAAGGATACCAAGGTTTCAGTTCTTCAATGTCTTTCTTATACATCTGCTGCAGTGTAATCTAGCTCAAGATTAAACAAAAAGATAGAGTGATGTAATATATCTAAATTCATCACTGCAGTGTTTGAGTAACAGTTTATAAATTAATAATTGGACAGAGCTGCAAGTAACAGCTCTTCCCTCCCGTTACTCTTTCTGGATTGAATCAGTAGTCTCTGCTATCTGGCACTGTATGTAAA
The DNA here is from genome assembly GCA_031468815.1 of Morus bassanus. NCBI lineage: Eukaryota > Metazoa > Chordata > Aves > Suliformes > Sulidae > Morus > Morus bassanus. Next base: position 71,074,864 of record CM062571.1, read on the forward strand.
GCCCATTCAGCCTTCACTGAAGGCAGAACATGACTACCTGCTTACGCAGAAATGGCTTCCACCCCTGTACTCCTTCCAAGGGTGCACCCACTCCCAGGGGATGTGTACATGGCATCCAGATGTTGGTGACTGGCCCCTGTAAGGGACCCAGTTCTGTGCCCCACCAGGACAGAGTGCTCTGCTCTAATCCTGCAATGCAACTAAGCACATGCCTAATGGTACCTGAGTGCTCTCATTAAATTTTAAATGCTTTGCGGGAGTGGAGCCAGTGTTTAACGTCTTCCAGGACAGTCTCATAACTTCATAAGATCGTATCCCTTCCCTGTTTTAGATGCTGTTCCCTTCAGCAGGCAATTTGAGGTTTCTCATATTGGCATCAATGCAAAATAGGAGAAACTGTATTGCAGCTCTTGAAGTTATACTGCTGTAAAAAATAAGACTCACAGCCTCAATTTTCTAAAAATGAATGCTGTACAGCAATGTGACATTATTAATGGATCTGCTGAAATATATTCAGCCTGCAGTCACACTGTATATTGGGCTACAACCTTGAATGGAGTTACAATGAACTGTAACTCAATTTTCTCAATTCTTTTCATTTTGCATGTTTTATAACTTCATTGTGTCATTTCTAGGTGATGACTGCTCTGTTTTTAGCCATGACCTCCCCAGTTATATTAAAGATAATTTTGAATCTGAAAGAGTCACTGAAATAAACTGGGAAACCATTCAGGGGGGAGTGATAGGGAATGGATGTGGACAGCTGGCACCCTACGCCCATGGAGATTCGCTGTATTTTAATGGATGTCAAATACGACAAGCTGTGACTAAGCCTCTGGACCTCACCCGAGCAAGGTAATACTTGAGACTAAAATGCTCTTTTAGCAGCTCATGAGAAAGAAAACCCTTCAAATGTACATGCAGCCATGTGGGCCAGTATTGATGAGGATAGACTGACCTGGCTTTACCATGCAGTCAGATGTGGCTGGCAGATAAACATTAGGGTTGGCAAAACACTTTGTGACTTCCATTTGGGAGATGGAGAGTGAGGAGGAAGCGATGTCAGATGAAAAGGTCAGATGTTTTTGTCATGCCCAACAGAGCACTGTCTAGTAAGCCAGCACTGACAATGAAGCCGTTGGCAAAGACTGGACACCAGACTGCCTGGACCAGTGCCTGATCTGATAAGACAAATCCCGTGCTTGTATGTGCCTCCACGATGGTCATGACTAAAGATGTTATTAGTAATTACGGACTCATTTTCCCGTTTCTGTTGTCAAATAGAATTATATTCACCTGGCAATGAACAGGGGTATCTTTTTCATCTGTTGAGCCTCTTTGGCCATGGAAAAACTAATGCAACCAGCCTGTGCTGGCTCTTAACAGAGTGACAGCTTTCTGGATTGGTTTGTGTGTAGTTGTCTGAAGCAAGATTAGAAACAGGATGAATTGGCAAATGGGCCAGATATAAATCAGGCTCTTCCTTTCTTATTTGAACACCCAGGTGGAATATGACAAACCTTTTACACACTTTATTATATTGAACCTTTATTTGCCCTTTTTTAGCTTTTCGTATACTCATTTGCATGTTTATATTGTTTATGTATCTCAGGTTTGTGCAGATATATTGTAAAATTGGATCTATTGCCTCCCACTATATGGCAATATGTTATACATAGTAAACTATTACTTTGAAAGGGGAGCTGTGTTTTAGAGATGTAAGAACAGTTTATTTTGCATGTTAAAAGTAATGATTCTTGAGGATGATCAAAGTTTTAATAAGGTAGCTGCAATAAACCTGGAAATGTTATTGGTTTTGTTTGAATACTTTTTGCATATTGAAAATACCTTTTCTCTCTGTGTTTTACAGCAAAATCATGTTTGTTTTGCAAATTGGAAGTATTTCACAAACAGACAGTTGCAATACCAATCTGAGTGATCCTAACACTGTAGACAAGGCAGTGCTCCTCCAATACAGTGTAAATAATGGAATTACATGGCAAGTAATTGCACAGCATCAGCCAAAGGACTTTATACAAGCCCAAAGAGTGTCTTACAATGTTCCCCTGTGAGTACCCAGTCACGTTTCATTACCTCTAAGTTCACAGCATATATTTATGCTAAGAAAGTATCTATCTTTGCACCACTGTGCAATAAAAAAGGCTGATGAGAGGGCAAACAAAGAAGAAAACTTAAGGGGAAGGATGATTAAGAAATTCCAGCCTAGTGTTTATCAATATACTTGAAAGAAAAACAGAATACTTATTTTAAAGATATAAGGGGGAAAAAAATTCCTCCTTATCTGCGTGCATTTTTCACCATTAAAAGTTTTGCATGTATGGTGTGTTGATGTTCAGGGATGTAGAAATAACTCTTTGACTTTGCTTTCAGTTCCTGTTAGGGGGTAGATAGGGATGTGCAAACCACCGATAGTCTGGAGCTCTCACAGGCTCTTGCATTTGTAACGACAGGGAGGCACGAATGAAAGGAGTCTTACTGCGGTGGTGGCAGCCCCGTCACAATGGAACAGGTCATGATCAGTGGGCTTTGGACCACGTAGAAGTCGTCCTGTGAGTATCAGCTTCACCTCATCCCACCCCATCTCAGAAAGCACTGAAATTCCTCCAGCATGACACGAGTGTTACGCTCAGCAAGAAACGTTGTGGCCCAGGGAAACCTTTGAGAACCAGTCTTTGCTAATGCTCTGCCCTGACTGCAACTGTCAGCGGTTAAGACGGCCATGAAATAAGTGGCATAGCAGGGGTATGTGTTGTGCATCATGGAAAAACACAGGAGGGAAAGTGGGGCTTTATCACCACCAAGTATTGGTGTGGTCCTGTCATGCAGCAATGCCTGCAAAATATATTGTGCTGGGACATAAGAAAGGATATTTCTGTTCAATGCTGTGCTGTCATGTAAGGCTGGTTGATATCCTTTCAAAGATACAAAAGACTCTGCTATATTGCTCTTTGCACAAAGAATGTTGTTGTGCCTCTGAAAAATTTGTGTTAGCAACTAATGCCTTATTCATTTCCTTTTTTTAGTAAGAAGGATACTGTTCAGAAACAGGGTTCACTATATCAGGTTCCTATGGTCCAAGCTCTATATTCATCCCCTTGTCAAGATTTTACCAAGTAAAGTGTCTGCACCCTCCTGATTCTCCCATTCTTGACATGGGTTTCACTGGCAGCTAACCCATTTTTCCTGTGTTACATCACGAAGAGATGACCGGCTTTTTCTCTAACAGTTTAGTTCCAGTAGAAGTGAAATGCTAGTGGCTTCACGGGCGGGAACTCATCGCTGGCAGTGGTTGGCAGAGAGAGGTGTGCCTGCTCCATAGATAGGTTCAAACATTCCTTTTATTGAACAATTTAAAAACCAGCAATGAAGAAATTAGGCTTGGATAACCTCCAGACTGTGTAATTACAACCATGAGGTTTCTGAATTAGCAGAGACACTGCAAGTAATGTTTTGTAATGGTAGCAAAGTGAATTATCTGATTGCTAGTTAGCCCTGTTCTTCTTTCCACCGAGAAGCACCAGCTTGCATGGCACTCATATCAACCCCACACCAAATTAGTCCCAACACTAAGTAACTGTACATGCTCTGCTGCTTTTACACACCTTGCTGGGCTCTGCTTCCATAACATTAAGCTTAAAGCTTGAAGGAACAGAGGGACGGATGTGATTCCTGTCTTAGTTAATCAATAGCTATATGATGCTGCATCAGGAAAGACATGAAAGAGTATGAACCTGCAGGAGGTTCACAGTGTTTAGGAAACCATGGAAAAGGGAACTGGTAGCTCTGAAATATTCCCATGTCTTTCTGCCTTGCAATTAAAAAAGAAAAAGAAAAAGAAAAAGAAAAAGAAAAAGAAAAAGAAAAAGAAAAAGAAAAAGAAAAAGAAAAAGAAAAAGAAAAAGAAAAAGAAAAAGAAAAAGAAAAAGAAAAAGAAAAAGAAAAAGAAAAAGAAAAAAAAGAAAAAATCAGGCAGAAAAAAAATAGAGCATAATGCTATCCATCAATCTGAGCATTGAATTAGTGAGTACAAGAAGGAATAGGACAGATATTTTAAAAGTGATTCTTAGGCTGAATTCTGGAGAACTTCCTTGACAATGAGATCTGCCAGGTTTTAGACTAGACACAGAAGTTGAGTGGTGACAAGTCAGTCATATGAGATATGTTATACTAGAATGGAGACAACAATAGAAATGCTACAGCAAGTAATCACACCTTGCCTAGAGAAGGAACCTGATGGGCAGACAGTGCCTTCTCCCTTCTCTTCTTTTTCTCCTGTTACAGAGCTTTAAGGCTCCTCTGAATATTGGCCAAAATATCAGGCTAGACACAGAGAGTTTCCATCCTGTTCAAGTGACACTTAGAATCATAGAATCATTTAGGTTGGAAAAGACCTGGTACAACCCACAGAGGAAGACAGACCAAACCAGACAGATTTCTCCCTTACCAAGTGCTGTGAAATGCAGTGCCATGGCAGCATACTTCCCAAAGGCCAGATGTGGAGTTCCAGCCCCTGCTATCTACAACACATGAGACGTACGGCTCTCAGGAAAAGGCAGAATTACATGCTGTGGCGCATCTGGTTCGCATGCCGGCATGTGCTCAGACCTGACAGGTGGCTTTGACCCTGCTGTTTTGCTTAAGTTCTAGCTGCACCTTCTAATTCATCAAAATATTCTGTAGGCCTCTTAAATTTTATTTGCAAGTACCCCACAAAGGGTTCGATAAAGCCTTTGGAAGGCTTTCTGAAGGGAAGCACACTGTTCCCTGTCAACAGATACTCCCACCTGGGTTTTCCTTTAGATCTGCCATTTCACTCTGCCACCTCACAGTGGTCCCTTTGCCCCCCAGCACTTCAGTTTCTTCACCTGTAAAATGATGAAGACACTTGGTCACTTCCATGGAGTGCTTCCAGGCATACAGAATTCCTGGATCAGTGTCTGTTAGCACTAACCCTGGATGATCCTGCACATACCAGGGCTACCAGGATTCATACCATGAATACTAGGGATAGGACTTAGCTTTAATCCTTAGCATTCATTCATTTTCCAATGAAGGGCACAGAAACCCTGCCTGCCCCTGGGGAAATCAAGCCACCTTGCCTGGGCAGCTCTCCAGCGAGAGGCAAGGAGGCAGTGTTCCTCGGGTGCTCTGCCCCTCCATTGAGATTGCCAGAGGAGAGCTCTGTGGGCAATAGCCATTCCAGGGCTCTCTGGCATGGCTGCAGAGAGGCATGGCCTGAACTAAAACCATTCACCAGAGTGCTGTCATTACATCTTCCCATTAATTCTATAGGGAGTAACCAGAGAGTCAGTAGGCTTCTGCCTGGCTTATTCATCCTAAAGCTGGGATACCTTAGGAAACATTTGTGCCTCCCAAATTGGAAGTAATTCCTGCTGGCACTCTGACCTTCTCTCAGAAAGCCATGAACACCCTTGGTCATCCCCAGTCCATGTCTAATGCAGTCTGTGCTTGGTCCTCTTATAACCCTGCTCTCCACCACCCACCTTAACAAGACTCCATACACCTCTCTGGGCACCATCAAAATTGTCCTCACTGGCCCTGGTTTAATTCCTAGATTTTCATGTTTGTTTGTGTTCTGTGTACCCATGTTGCTGCAGCAGGCAAGCCTCTAGCCTGTGAGGTGTTATAGCAAGAAGCAACCTATACTACAAGGTGTGGCTTGGGACGTACAGAAATTCTTGGCTTTCCACATATCTCATCTTGTGTTTCCTCCACTACCCTGTGGGCTCACAAAGAGACCTGATTTTCCCAAATGCCCTAGGGGTTGGCTTGCCTGCCTGCACCCCCAGGTGCACACCTAGGTGCTGTGCCAGCTTTTCCTCCACCCATGGGCAAGTGAGCCATGCTCTCCTTGAGCAGACTAAGGGCTGGAGTAAAAGGGCAAGCAGGGAAAGCACCTGCCTGCAGGGAGGTAGCACAATGAAGGACTTCCTTGATTTTCTTTCCCATCCAACATGGCGGATGTCCCTGTTCCTCCTTACAGTGCTCACCCCAGGGACTGGGGTGAATATCTGCTCACCTTATGAATATCTGCTTTCATGGCTCAACTCTTCCCAGCAATCCAAAGACTTGAAATTAATTTGGTCAGAGGCTCAGCTGCCAAGTCATAGTGCAGATACCGCTTACATCTGATGCACAGTCAGGGTCATGACACTTTATTCAGTCTAATTGATTTCTGAGTCAAGGGCCATCATCGTCTTGCCAGCAAACACATTTTCAGGATGCAATTTCTTTGTTTCCTTTTTGCTCCCAAGATAGTTTACTGGGGGAAAAATTAACCTGCAGATTATATATGCATGCAAAATACCTGATGGTGATAAGAAAGGCCAAAGGCGGGTGCTTTTGTATGTTACTTAGGATCATTCCACTTCTGAATGAATTACTTGAATCACTCATTGAAAAGCAGTATTGTTAAGGCTGCGATGCAGCTGCAAATGGTGCTCAAACTCAGCACCTCTTTCAAACAGGTGAAATGCAATACCTGCTTTGAATATGCTATACATTAAATTGGTCTTGCTATCTAACCACTTGCCAACTTATTTTAACAATGGTTGATGTCTGTCCTGTGGTGGGGAGAGGATATTAGTTATCAGGTTGTCCAGTTCCTTTTAAAGCTAGTGCTGATTATTCCTTATTAGTGCAGCATTTTTTCTCTCCATTCCTAAAGAAAGCTTTGGGCACAACTCTCACATGTGCCATGTGGCTCTTCTTAGGGTGAAAAAGTATTTTATCCCAGACTTAAGTAAGAGTCCTTTTCGGTGCCCCTGTAATTCTGCCCTAAGAAAAGCCCATGTCCAACCCAGCATTTCATTTGCACATTGTTTTTTCTTGAAGCACAGCTCTCAGCCTGTCTGCTGCACAGACACCACGCACTTTTTTTGCATGTGCATTTGGAACTGCCATTTCTTTGTGTATAGGGCAGGCCCTTATTGACCCCTTATATAACTTATATAAACTCATTTCTGGTCAAAGGTATTGAGAAATAAAGGACAATGATAAGCTGACCACTAAAGGTCTGATATTGCTTTCTTTGCACCCCAAAACTCATCATGTGGTCCAAGGGAATTTAAGTTGTGAAAGGACTGCAAGAAATATTATCCCCACCTACAACTTTATGGTTAACTGTTGGATAACAGAACAAATCCCTCCATAGCCATCACTCCATGCTCTTCATTGTCAAGATATTCTCACGATTTTGGCACAAATGATTTAGTGAGAACTTATGTTGCAGTTGGTACAAAGAATGTGCATCCTTTTGCAACAGTAAAATACAAAATATATATTGTATCTCTAACAAAGAGTGCTCATGTGCAAAAGCACTTTCATCTGCTTCATTTTGTAGTAAAAAGCGATGATTTGAAAAATGCACTTAAATTCAAGTAGCAACATATTTATAACAAAGAACAGAAATAGTTCAAACATTAGGTAATTATCTGAATATTCACAACATTTATGCCAAATTTAATATGATGCAGTCTGTGCTTTTATGACATTTGTATTATGTTTCTAAAAAGTGCATGCTGAATTTTATAGGAAATAAAATTATAAACATTGATTTGAAATATCAGGAAATAATTTGTTCAATTTTTATTTTCAAAAGAGACGAAAAGTCCTATATTGCCTCTAAACCTCATCAGGGTTTTATGACTAATCACAGTGCTGCATGCATTGAAAGGCATTTTCTAACTTGTGTTGTATTTCATTGTTTGCTGTCACTGGTTTTACACTAGAATAAGGTAAGTACTTTCCCTGAATCAATATGAATGTATGTTGCTGTTACAGCTACAGTTCTTGCGCAGTTTTGTCAATGATGGGTTGGTGGAAAATCATTCATACTCTCTGAGATGTGCCACGTAGCTCTTGAGGGCCCTGATCCTGCAGCTCTTCCCCAGAGAGCATTGGGGGAAGTTAAACTTAGCAGAAAGTGTTTGGTTGCTCACCCTGTACCACAGCAGGAATTTCACTGAGGCTGCGGTGAGAAGGGCTTCTCCTTCTCCTGCAGTGCAATGAGACCTGCCAATGGAGGGCACCCAGCGAGTTGCATGGGTGACCTCTCAGCTCCAAGGGGGAATTACCACTTTTTTCCATAATTAATGACCACAGAGTTGAAGCCACAGCCACAGTGTATGTCAGTGAATCTGCGTGGTGGCATAGCCACACGTGCCCCTTAGACACGCAGCAAGTGTCTCCCAGGTAGTTCTTTTGTTTCTTGTAACTCTGCTGCTTTGTGCTGTTGCAGTTAATAGATACCACTAACCAACATAGTTACTGAGCTCTGGGGTTTAATCTTGACCTCAGTGGAGCCAAAGAACATTTGTCATTGAGATGGGCCATCAGGACTTCAGTCAGAGTGCATCACTTTTCTCATTATAGTACCTAGTGCCTAACAAAGCATTTGTAATTCAGCCTCAAAATTTACCCCAAGCCTAGTCCTAAGAGGCATGCCATTGTTGTTTTCTAAGGCTTTGTTCATGTTTCATTTTGATATCCAAATATTTTTGTTTCTATCTGGTTCCTATCATGCCCTGCCTATTAAAAATAAGACCACAGAAATAATGAATGACATTAATATATACTGAGGTTTTTTTACTGCATATTTTTCATTCCATTTGGCTGTGTTCTATTTTCATAAATTTTAAATTGCAGACTTGTAGTTCAAACTGTGCTTTAGGAAACATGAGATAGCCAGAATGCTCTATTAAAGACTAAAGACCCAGAGCGACTCCTTCTCATAAATTGCTTTATTGTAGGTATTTATTGAACATGCCCTAGACAGAATTTTGTTCTTCTGTATTGGCTGCATATTGGTTTTATCTAACTAGTATAATTCCAGTGACTTCAGTTGGAAGTTATTTAGGGTTTCCTACATAAATTGGAGCAGTATTATCTTCTATTTATTTTTTTGATAATGCACTCAAAACTGTCGAACAGATTATGCAGTAGTTGCTCCTATTAATTGCTTTTTTGCTGTTTGTTCCATCACCAATACACAATACAACTTTGGATCTGTACTTTTCTGATTCACTAGTGGTTCAGTGAATGCCCAGAAAAGGCAGAAGCAGAAGGCTCAGCAGATGCTGACAGCCCGTTACACGCTTGCAAAGCAGCCTTTAAGTTGCCAGTAATATCCAAACAAAAATTCCCTCCATGCCCTCCATTATGGAAGGAGGGGACTCTTCCTAATATAGCTCGATGCTGTCTGGCACATTTTGGGTGCTCCAAACAAAAAAACAATAGCAAAAGTATGGTAAAGCCTTTTATCAGTCTGTAATAATACAAATTAAATTTGTTATTAATAGTATTGAAAGCACTCTTAAATCCACCAAATACAAGAAATGCATAAGTGCTCCTGCAAAATATATTATATAATTCTTATTGTGATCTTATAAAGCACTATTGGTCTCTATTACACAGTCCTTGCCTCCTACCAATATTTAAAATTAATTCAGAAAACTAAATATAGACCTATTCTCATCTTGTGGATACCAGACTACACATACTATACAATATGATACAATACTATAATATACAGGCTATACCTATTGACCTATAGCAAGAGTTAAAATCATGCCATTTTCTATAGCAGGCATGAAGTTTTTATTTATGAAGGTTTTTTTGGCATCCAAACAGTAGTTGGAAAGCCCATCTCAGACATCAGTGAGAACAAGTTGGAACCATGCCAATGCAAGTAAACTAAATAAGCATTTAGTTCTTAGGAATTTAGATTTCTTTTATTTTTCACACACTGCAGTGCTCTGGTGTTCAGTGTAAGATAGGGAATATATATGTTTTCTTTGTAACACCTTGATCATCTTATAAAATAAAACAAAATTATATATATAAAAAATAAGTAAATCTATTCTAAGTTATTAGTTAACCCCTTCTTTTTTCCTTTTTTCAATTCTTTCTTTTCCTTTTTTTTTTCCCCTCCTTTGTTCATTGTTTTAAACATCAGCTTCAAGGCCAGATAGAAAATGGTTAGGCATCTGAAGTGAAACACAGGCCAGGTATACCTGGCAGTGTCCAAAACGGGTCTTGAAAATCTCTGCCAAACTGCTGCTGAATGTGAGCAGACCAAAGGCAGGAGGGAGACAGGGGAACATGAAGGCCCCCAGGCCAAGAACTGCAGCTCAGCATGTGCTCTGGCTGCCCAACTCATGCCCAAGCTGAGGATCTCACAGCCAAGCTCAGTCCTAAATTAACCAGGTGCAGAAACAGCAATTTTTTCAGCCAAACACATTGATCCCATGTACCTAGAGTGAGGCCACTCAGAGCTGGGTATGCTTTCTCCCAGGCCCCCGTCTCCTGTATTTTGGCTGCAGAGCAGCCTTCTCCCAACAGAGAGGTGCTCCATCCTCACTTCATGGTTAGGATGCTCTCCTGAGAGGTGGGATGTTGCCTTGAAGGCCCTGTGTTTAAGGAACCACCCACTTCCCAGGCAATGGGAATTAAAGGGAAGGAAAGATAAGACTTCCTTCAAGCCTCATGACCAACGGCAGCCACTTTCAGGAGCAGGTTTGGGGTCATGATTTCCCTCCTGCCTTCCTCAGTGAGGCACTTGGCATTGCAGGGAGGGTGATGTTCCACAGAGATGAGTACGGGACCAGACAAAGACTCATCATCAATGCTTCTTTGCACTTGAGCTACTAAGTGGCATTAAAACTATACAGATTCACCACTGTCACACTTTCACACAAAACTCCTACAAATTAGCACAGACCTTTTCACTTGAAGAAATGTGGACAAGTCAACCTCAAATGTCAACCTCTCCCCTACTTGCCAAATGCTCTAGAGTGCTGTCTTACTGTGAGAGCACCAAAAGTTGTGCTGGGTCTAGATCTGTTTGCATTCATTGCCACCAGGAGCTGGATTTTGTTTCATTCTTGCACGCACATTCCAGTGGGGGAAAAAAAAAAAAAAAAAGTGTCATTTTTCTGTAAAATTGGATGAAGAAATTTGCAAAGCCTTGGAAAACTAGTTGGGAAGCAACTTGGACTTGCTTAGGGGTTTACATCCTAGATTTTGACACAAGTGCTTTTATTCAATTTAATCAATCACATTCTAGATCAGCTGTTGAAAAGGGTGTAATTTTGTTATACAGGTTTTTTTAGATGAAGTTAACATACTACAGCAAAAGCTATCTTTGCCTCTGAAGGATCATACATACTTTGCAAAGCATGCAATTATTTATTTTTCCTAAGGGCCACATTCACTAAAAATAAGCTTATGCACTAGAAAGGAAAGCATGACTGATTACAGTATGAGTATTTATGTTTTACTCACAGAGAAAACTTACAAGTGAAAGCCTGTCTTGCACCCACAAATGGGAGATTTGTTGACTGTAATGTCTACTGCAGGCCTTTACTTCATAGATCACCTTTAAAATCTGATGGACTTCTTGGTTTGGAGGCTCCTGGTAACATTCAGTCCTTTGGAATAGAGACACTTAGGCCAGGCATCCTTCTCCCTCTTCAGGAAAAAGCTAGAAAGTACAAGGTCCTAAGTGGACAGGGAGGATTAGGAGAAGGAATCAGAAATTAGCCTGAGACTGCACAAATTCACTGCAGGTTTGCAGCAACTTTCCCCTGGAAACCAAAAGAAAATTTGGCCACACAGTCACCAGCAGTTCTTCCTGGGTGAAGCTCTTTACACCTGTTGGAGTTGTTCTTGGGGTCTGCATGGTTACCACTGTGCTCCGATCTCTTACAGAAACTGCAACCTCTGACTGCATCCGTGGGAGTATCTTGTATGCCATTTTTGCATGTGGAGAAAGGGTCTCTCATGTGGTTCTAAAATCTAGAGTCTGGCTGCAGTATGTGATAGTATTTTTATTTTTAAAAGTAGTTCTCCAATCAAAAGGTCTTTCCCATACCCAAGGACTCTACAGTGCAGTGTGCAAGAGTGACTGTCTCTCTTATAGCCACATCTCAGCTGCTCTCTATGGCTGGCCAAGTACTCTACAAGTAGTAGGTCTGAGAGGAGACATTCTGTATCAGAACTACAGAATACACAAACCTTTTCATTCTCATGTAATTCTGAATGCTGTTTGGCTGCAGATTTATGTAGACCTGTATTTGTGTGTATGCACCAGGGGTATGGATAGGTTTGTAAAGGGACCAAGAAGAGCCACAGCCAGAAGAAGCTCTGTGGCTCTTCTGCAGTCCCCTGCCACAGCAGGGGCAGTAGGATGTAGAGGCTCTGTGGTGCTGCACATGCAGTTCTGTGCCATGAGCAGACTCACAAGGATGCACCACAAATGTTACAGCTCCATTTCCAAAGCTGCTGAAATTTGGAAACTGAAGGTGGGATCCGGCGCTTAGGAGTCAGATGAGTTTCAGGTACCAAAGTCCCAGGCAGCCATCTTGTCCACTACTGCCCTCTTATGGTTCCTTCTTCCCTCAATGAGAGAAGTAGAAACCTATGTTAGGTGGGATTGGTCTTGTTCTCCAGGTAGGTCTTCCGAACAAGTGTCCCCTCTTTAATGAGGCTGCAGTCAGGCTGCCTCTTGCCTGGTCTCCTCCCAGATGTGATGATGCTTATTTCCTAGATCTTCCTTTAATTTTGAATGGGGGTGTATAGGGGAAGAAAATGTTAAGTCTGCATAAAAGTGTTGCACTTCACTTCCTATATAGTAAAAGTGGAAGATAATGAAGTGGAGTAAAGCTTTTCTTCTGTTCTCAAGATAAAGCAGTTAATGATCTAAGACAGAAGGATAACTAGGGTATAAAACCACTGTAGAGAAATGCCCTATATTGAGAGGGTATGAAGTGCATATAGCTTTAGTGAATCTGGTCCTAGGCAGCACAAGTTTCCATTAGCTGAAAGCTCTTAACCTTTCCCTAAGATAATGAATTGTAAATAAAAGCAAAGTGGGACAGATTCTCAATTGCCTTGTACCTTGCTGTTGTACAAAGGGTGCACTACACACCACTTCACATGGGGTTGAAAGGCCATGCAAGGAAAAAGAAGAATCTGTCCCACTAACTCACTGCTCTGAAAGACTTTAAACTACATTTAAAAAGCTGACACTCTTCTCTCCCCCCCCCACCCCCGCTTTGATTTTAACAGCACTCGCAAACAAAATTACATGATGAATTTTTCACGGCAACATGGGCTCAGGCATTTCTACAACAGAAGACGAAGGTCACTTAGACGATATCCATGAAGAAATGAGAAATTTATTTTTTTTCCTCCCAACATGTGATGTGTTGCTTTCCATTCTTTAAAACTAGCACTGCATCTGGTATCAGGACTTTTCTGCAACTGGCTTGATAACTGAAAGCCTTTCTCAAGACAGAGTGTACACCACTTTTTCGCACTGTGAACTAATGAGAAGTGACTTATTTTCTCATAGGTAAATGTTTTAATGTTGATGTGTCTGTGAAAATTGTGATCTGTTGTAATATCAGTTACAGTGGCAGTATTGGAAGTAAGCAACTAATTCTGTTTAACAGGAAAAAAAGTTTAAGCACAAAGACTTTTCAGATTTCTTGTTTAAAAAAACCTACATACTAAGTACAGAATTTAACATTCTTTGTCACATAGATATTTAAGTGCACTGTATTTCAGCTCTGTGTCATTTTATATGATTAAGTTATCATTGTTTGTCCTCTTTGTATTCTCTTCTACAACATGACACATTGGCACTGTATTTACTTGTTTTGTTGTTGTAATATTTTTGCTGCTGATTTTTGGGCTATTTACCTTCTGACAACATGTATTAAAAAAAAAAAAAATCAAAGTACCTAATCAAGAGGATAATTGCAAAAGTAGTTGTAACGGCGTTGATATCCTTCAGTCTTATTCTTTGATATGTCTGTTGGTTAGCATTGTTTTGTGGATAAAAAAGAATGCTTGACATTAAACTTTTTTCTACTAAGCAGTTGTGGATGAAGCCCCAAACAGAAGTTCCCAATTCCCTGTCTAAATGTAGTCAGTTCTCTGCAACTGATTTACTTACAGTAACTGCCATTTGGTGTCTGTAGTAATGAAGTGATTTGTAAACAGTGAACGTTTCATCGTGTTCTCTTTGGTGTTTGTTTCTATTGCGGGTCATGTTTGTATCTTCTGACAAAGTTGTATCTACACCAGCAACGTTATAATGCCCTTATAGCCCTAAACTGTCTATTACCATAAATAAAATGCTTCACCTTATGGTGAACCAAGCTAAAGATCCATGCTTCAATAAAAATAATGTCAACAAACAATTCTGACGTTAGACTTTTCAAGCCATGCAGGCTTAAATGAAATCATAAACCAAATTCTTTTACTAAATACCTAGATTCTAATGCAAACATCAATGGTATTTAACATTCAGTACACCACACTTAACAGCACTTTGCAAAGAACACAAAATGATCTTCCCAGTCCCACCTGTGGGCATAACATGGTTGTTGGAACAGGTCCTGGTGCAAGGAATGAAACAATGAAATGGGACCACAGAACAATGCACACTCTTACTTGTCTTTATCTGCAAACCGAATACGCAATGTGCAAATCGGCATTTCCAAGCTCTGAGGACTACAGTGCAGCACATAAGGAACCTGGTTCAAAACAGAGAAAGTTGCTAATTCTTAGAATCATAGAATCATTTAGGTTGGAAAAGACCTTTAAGATCATTAAGTCCAACCATTAACCTAGCACTGCCAAGTCCACCACTAAACATATCCCTAAGCACCACATCTACACGTCTTCTAAATACCTCCAGGGACGGTGACTCAACCACTTCCCTGGGCAGCCTGTTCCAGTGCTTGACAACACTTTCAAGTGAAGAAACTTTTCCTAATATCCAATCTAAACCTCCCCTGGTGCAACCTGAAGCCACTTCCTCTTGTCCTATCGCTTGTTACCTGGGAGAAGAGACCGACCCCCACCTCACTACAACCTCCTTTCAGGTAGTTGTAGAGAGCAATAAGGTCACCCCTCAGCCTCCTCTTCTCCAGGATAAACACCCCCAGTTCCCTCAGCTGCTCCTCATCAGGGAGAATTACCATATATACCTACTATGCTCTTACATCATGCACATCTGCTTCTGGCACCATACTGCTCTGAACCAGAATGGTGTTTATTACACATCCATGCTCAGCCACCTAAAACATGTTCAATTTTTAAGAGGTTTTTATTCAAAGGTACCTGAGCAGTGCAGGAAAAAAGGAGGTCATTCAGTGACCAACTAGTCAAAACTTTGGCTTGGTCAAAATTATGCAACAGACCTTTGGCAGACCTGGAAACTTACTGCAACAGCCCAGCCTCCTGTAGCTGCAAACTCGACTGTACAGTTCCAGAAAGCGGTGTGTGTGCTTTCAGTCCTTGAAACAAGATAAAGGATCTATTCAGAGAAAGACCAGGAAGAAGAAAAATGAGGTTATTAACGAATATAATAACTTCATGTTTCGGCAAGAGATTTTAAAATATTGTAATAAAAGTTTCGCCCATTGAACAAACAAAAATGCAAGATATAAACATTCCTATTTTTAAAGATAATTTTATTTGCCCTAATATGTCAATAGATGGGTGATATTTCAGTCTAAAATGTGTGTGCAGCTACTGTGTTGCTAGAGAATTAATTTATTTTGAAGACTTTAGATACAATGAGGCACCTAATCTGACTTCTCTTTCCAGGTAAGAAACCAGCATGATCAGAGAAGGTGCTTTTCACAATTGTATTTATTTCCTTTGAATAACGTGTGTAATTATAACTACTGAGGAATCCCCTGAGGCATTTCACCAGAACTCACTACAAACTGGGTGCAGGCTTTTCTCAAGAAAATCATCCCTGCTGGTAGACTCCCAAATGATCTTGTCATTTGCGCCTTCCAGATTCCAGGAACTTCCTCCTTACATTTTTTCCATTCCTACAGCACACAAGGTAGCATATACATATGGCATGCTCAGTGTATGTACTGCTTTATTTTTCCTTCCATATGATGGAAAAAAAAGAGCCATCTGACATTAAATAGTTTTTAAAATAGCAAAGGTGACACAGCACATAATCAATGGCAATAAAACAGTGACAGCGCTATAAAATGTACTAAGCAGCTTATCTATTGGTATAAAACTTTGGCAGGCATAACTATGAAAACTGATGCCTTTAGTATACCTTATATCTTCCTCATTTCTCCTATCAGCTCACTAACCCGTGTGCCAGTAGAATAAGAACATAAGAGAAATGAAATAAAAATACAGGAAGACAAAGCTCTGACCTGCTGGAATTCCTGGAACAACGAACACCTGAAGTTCGCATAATTTTGCCTGAATGTTCTTCTCTTAGCTTGCTTCATCCACAGGTGATAACATTACCTTAGTGAGAGGAAATGAGTGTAGCACAAGTATTTTGAAGGACCGAATTAGGCTTTGCATAGAAATGAAATAACACAGCAAATATACTCAAGGACAAGACATTGTCAAAGAGCAAGGTACCAGCATACAAAGTGGGTAAATATCTGGCTAGGCAACAGAACTATAGGAAGAGAATCAACAGCATAAAGCAGTTTAAAAACCTGCCATTTTGCATTATATCAATAGAAGTGTTTATGGTAAAACACAGTAAATATATATACGGCTGTCAGTGCTGGTAAAGTAGACGGCAGTTGTCAGCTGTTGAGCCCTTTGCTTAAATACAGAAGTAAACAAGTTAGAGAGATTGCAGAGTACAGCAGCAAAAACAAGACTCTTGAAACCATGAGTTTCCAAGAAGAGAGAGTTAGTTTGTTTAGTCTAGAAAGGAAAACATTTGGAAAGAGACATGACAACAGCCATAAACACGGACCTATGTTTTATTAACATGCTAACCCTTCAGGGCAAACGTCACTGGGTGGAAATGCTGCTGCAGCATCACCTCATCATTTATCCATCAGTGGGGAATGGGGTTTTGTTATTACCCAAGCAGGACGCTGGTGCATCTGTAACCCCCTGTGATGGATGCGCAAAGGGCCATGCACAAGCAGCAAGGTACAACAGATAAACCCGGCTCAGTTCAGCTCTGTAGCAAGGCATAATTAAGCACAGCTCAACACTGGAGTAACAGGAACAAGCTAGCTGTAGAGGGGAGCTATCTTAATCCTGAGCTGGTGAGGGAGCCTCAAAACCAAATGAGATCAGCAAAAGGGTTTGTCTACCCTAAGCATGGCCCTAAAGAGCTCTTCAAGGGCTGTTAGCAATCTGGAGCAGCTGAGACCATGCAACCACTTGCAGCACACCTCCTGTGAAGGAGCACATGGAGCACCTACCATCTGCATGTGGTGCATCTACTCCTGGAATAAATGACAGCAAGATATGAGGCTGCAAAAGTCATACAGGTGACACATGGATGAACTGCCTAGTGTTCTCCTGCGTTACTGATGTTTTATGACTGTTGCTTTTGTCTTCCTCGTGTCTTCTTGATTCAGGTGAAGGGACCGATGTAGCAGCAAGCCTAAGGACTTCGACACGTGCATGGCTAATTATCCCAGAGCCTTATGGGGAGAGTTTGAGCCCACACCCAGCAAGGAGGAGCCCAGTAAAAATGGTATTCTAGGGATGGAGTACTGTGCTGGAGGGCACTGATTAATGCTGGGTTTATAGTTTGAATCTGTATTTCTTTTGAAAGAAAACAAGTTTGTTAAGCTTCTTTAGGAAAAAAAAAAAGAGGATATGGTTGTGCTTTTGAGCTGTGCTGCTCAGGGAAGATCTGTGAAAGAGTTAGTGGCAAAGAAGCTATTTCAGAGGGCTCGGCTGCTTCCCTGATTGCCTCTGGGCCAAAGGCAGGACTGAGGGAGGTACTGGGCAGCCACAGGTTTTGGGGCCACTTCTGTATTAGGATGCTATTGCTGATACCACGAGAGCTGGTTGATAACCCCAGGTCCCTCTTTCCCTGTACACTGACTGTGCACATACACACCAGCCTTCTGCTGATACCATATTGCTCCAAGTGTGCTAGAAAGAGCACGTGCAAAGCCATTCGACTGGTTTATATTCATGACTGGACACCCAGCTTAGCTCATTTAAAACCACACCCTTCTCAAGGGACATTTTAAAAGATTTGAGTTCAACCACTTTCAAGGAACTTCTCATGGTAAAAAGGAAAATATCCTAATGTTTGGGCCTCTGCTAGAATAATTGTGCTATTACGGACAATAATAAAGCTTGACATGACTAATGTATGTGTATAGGATGTGGGTAGTAACTAATTAACAGGAGCAATATGAGAACCAAGCCACTGAAATTGGTGGGAAAATCCCTGCAAATCTAAACGCATTTCACTTCAATCTGGAAATGTCCACCTCAACTTTACTAACTCAGCTGGTTTGACCCATCCTAGGACTGGGTCTAGGTCAAGACTCCACGGTCAAATATATCTAGGGGTTTTTTCTGCCTTAGAAAGTTGTCTCACTAGTAAGAGAACTCTGAGTGTAGTTACGGAGCAGCTGGGAGTGACCTAGTCGATGAAGACCATCTGACACAGTTTGCTAATTTGGGACGTCGCATATGGGATGTCCATGCTGATGAGACAACCAGAAGCATCAGAAGTCTCTACACTCCCCAGTCCGTCAGCTAGCTCCTGTGCCCATACTCACTCTCAGCAGTTGTTTGAGGAAGTTGAAAACTAGACAGCCTGACAACTGGAGCTCTAACCAGATAGAGAGCACTGGATCTGGTCTTTGGTGGTGCCTCACAGCTTTCCTTATGCTGCTGGACAGCCAGACGACTCTTATGCTCTGTAGGCATCACTTATGCCCTATGAGCCAGACGAGCCCTCAAGGCTCACACTGGGCTCTCTGTCAGCACACAGCTCCAGTGGTGTATGTGCCATTAACTAATTTCCCCCAATTATCCTCCACAGGAGTCTTTTTAGTCTCTCCAATTGTCCATATTGTTTATTCTGTATTAACTTCCCCTCCCTTTTTTTTGTTTTGACAAAAAATCCTCTTTTCATTTTGTTCCTACTGAGTTCAGCACTATATTAATCCCTGTCCTTCTCGCAGAGCTGAAGAACTGAAGCATCTTTTACCATTTTAGACAATGCTGGAAAGAAGCAATAAAAAGAACTATTAACCCTCCCAGTGGGTCATGCTAAAATGCACATCAGAAATTAAAACCAGCTTCAGTTCATGTATTTAAATGCAACCATTGACACAATTAGTATAACATAATCCGGAGTGTGGATTACTGTAACATTCAAAATTATTTATACCTTTGTGGATCTTTCTAGCAGGAAATCTGCTATTCCCCTGTTTGTTTCAGGCTTTCTCCTCTCCCTCTTCTTTGTGCAGGGTGCAAAAGCACAGCTCTGTCTGTGGTATGTTACTGCAATACATGCTTTGGTAGTAATAAAGCATTTCAGAATTTCAGTACATCAGTGGTGACACAACACTTTCATAAGGTCATTAATTCTAACACAAGCTACAGATGCCCAAGTTCAGAAAAAAATAGCTTTTTGAATAAATAAATATGAATCACAAAAGATGTCTGTCCCAAAGCATCTACATTTACCCAGTTCTGTATAACATTGGCATCCAGCACCATTCCAACACTGAAATCTAATGTACTATATTTCAGCTTGAATTAATTTAAATTTTATTTAAATTACTCTTAAACTTACTTACTCTTAAATCACTCTTAAACACAAGATGGGGACCAGGGGGTTAAAGCCCCTCCCACTGTGAGGGAAGATCAGGTTCATGAGCACCTGAGGAACCTGGATATACATAAGTCTATGGGACCTGACGAGATGCATCCCAGAGTCCTTAGGGAACTGGCTGATGTAGTTGCCAAGCCACTCTCCGTGATATTTGAAAAGTCATGGCAGTCAGGTGAAGTCCCTGGGGACTGGAAGAAGGGAAACATTGTGCCCATCTTTAAAAAGGGTAGAAAGGAGGACCCGGGGAACTACCGACCTGTCAGCCTTACCTCTGTGCCTCGGAAGGTCATGGAACAGATCCTCCTAGAAGCTATGCTAAAGCACACGGAGGACAGGGAGGTGATTTGAGACAGCCAGCATGGCTTCACCAAGGGCAAGTCCTGCCTGACCAACCTAGTGGCCTTGGCCTTCTATGATGGAGTGGCTGCATCAGTAGACAAGGAAAGAGCAACAGATGTCATCTATCTGGACTTCTGTAAAGCCTTTGACATGGTCCCCCACAGCATCCCTCTCTCTAAATTGGGGAGATTGTGTGCATCCTCAGTGAGTTTGCAGATGACACCAAGCTGAGTGGTACAGTTGACACGCCAGAAGGATGGAATGTCATCTAAAGAGACCTGGACAAGGTGGGCCTGTGTGAACCTCATGAGGTTCAACAAGGCCAAGTGCAAGGTCCTGCACCTGGGTTGGGGCAACCGCTGATATCAGTACAGGCTGGGGGATGAAGGGATTGAGAGCAGCCCTGTGGAGAAGGACTTGGGGGTACTAGTGGACAAAAAGCTGGATATGAGCCAAAAATGTGCGCTTGCAGCCCAGAAGGCCAACCGTATCCTGGGCTGCATCACAAGAAGTGTGGCCAGCAGGTCAAGGGAGGTGATTCCGCCCCTCTACTCCGCTCTGGTGAGCCCCCACCTGCAGTACTGCGTCCAGCTCTGGAGCCCTCAGCACAGGAAGGGCATGGACCTGTTGGAGCGGGTCCAGAGGAGGCCACAGAAATGATCCGAGGGCTTGAGCACCTCTCCTATGAGGACAGGCTGAGAGAGCTGGGGTTGTTCAGCCTGGAGGAGGGAAGGCTGCAGGGAGACCTTATTGTGGCCTTTCAGTACTTGAAGGGGGACTATAGGAAGGATGGGGGCAATCTCTTTAGCAAGGCCTGTTGTGACAGGACAAGGGGTAATGGTTTTAAACTAAAGGAGGGTAGACTTAGACTGGATATAAGGTAGAAATTTTTTACTATGAGGGTGATGAAACACTGGAAGAGGTTGCCCAGGGAGGTTGTGGAGGCCCCATCCCTGGAAACATTCAAGGTCAGGTTGGACGGGGCTCTGAGCAACCTGATCTAGTTGGGGATGTCCCTGCTCACTGCAGGGGGGGTTGGACTGGATGACCTCTAAAGGTCCCTTCCAACGCAAAGCATTCTATGATTCTATAAAAAAAAAAAACTCTAACAAGGACTAACTAGTCAAGGAATCATTTTTAGGTTTTCAAAATAATAAATTCCAGTAGACACCAGTTTTGCAAGTTTTTTGTTGTTTCAGTGCGTAAGAATTTCAAATGTTTTTTTCCTACCAGTTCCAGATACAAAACCAAATCTCTAAGAATCTGAGAGGTGGGAAAACATTTTCTCCTGGGTAAGAGAGAGAGAGATATCATTATTGCCATGGTTTAGCCCCAGCCGGCAAGTAAGCCCCACACGGCCACTTGGTCACTCCCCCCCCGCTGGGATGGGGGAGAGAATCAGAGGGATAAAAGTGAGAAAACTCATGGGCTGAGATAAAGACAGTTTAATAGGTAAAGCAAAACAGTAATAGTAATAATAACAATAATTACATAATGAAAAGGAAAAGCAAAAGCTGTGCATGCAAGCAAAACAAAACAAGGGATTCATTCACCACTTCCCATGGGCAGGCAGGTGTTCAGCCGTCTCCAGGAAAGCAGGGCTCCATCACACATAACGGTTACTTGGGAAGACAAACACCATCACTCTGAATGTCCCCCCCTTCCTTCTCCTTTCACCAGCTTTATATGCTGAGCATGATGTCATATGGTGTGGGATATCCCTTGGCTCAGTTGGGGTCAGCTGCCTTGGCTGTGCCCCCTCCCCTCCTGGCTTCTTGTGCACCTGGCAGAGCATGGGAGGCTGGAAAGGTCCTTGTCTAGTATAGGCACTACTTAGGGACACTTAGCTGCTACTTAACAACAACTGAAACATCAATGTGCCCTCAGCCCTATTCTCATACCAAATCCAAAACAGACTATACCAGCTACAGTGGAGAAAATTAACTCTATCCCAGCCAAAACCAGCACAGTTATGTTGGAAAACATTTATAAATCAAGGACTGAAAGATGAGATGTGTGAAGATATTTCACTACTAATTCCTGCGTATTCACAAGGAAATTGATACCTACGTATCCTTTGCATCCCTAAATAAACAAGAAACTACATCGTCACTTGTGCAACCAACCACTCTGAGGCCCAGGCTGACGAGTGCGTTTCTCAGACAGCAGAGGTGGCAAAAATACACTCCTCATTATAAAAGAAGAAAAATAATTCTAAGTAAGGCTCTTGAAGTGTTCAGTCAACTAAGCATTTCAGAACCTTGTATTTTTACACTCATTTATGTGTCTGGCACATGCCCACGTCTGACGCCTGGCGTAGATACTACATTTCTTCAAGGAAAGAGCACCGATGCCTGCTTTTTCAAATTAATTTCAGACACTAAATCCTGAAGCTTCTTCACTGGCATTTCGGGACAACCCAACCGGGGTTTATGGAACAAACACCGGGGCGTACCCCCACGCCGCGCGCACCAGACACCGAAGACAACCGGGCCGTGTCCTGTATAGTGCGTCACTCCTAGCCACTGCCTGCCCCGCGCTCCCCAGGTGCGCGTCTGCATTTGAATTAGAAACAGAGCGTATTTATGCGACAATCACGCACCCCGCCTGCGCCTGCCGGCGGGCGCCGCCGGGCGGGGGCGCGCAGCGGGGGCGCGCAGCGGGACCGCGCACCGGCCCCGCGCACCGGCCCCGCGGCATTGTGGGACTTGTAGGCGGCGGCGGGTGCGCGCCCGGCGGGGCTGCGGGGGGGGACTACGAGTCCCAGCTGCGCCCGCGCGCGCGCCCGCGGAGGGAGGGAGGAGGCGAGGGCTGGCGGCCCGCCGCCGCCCGCCCCGCACCCCTGGCGCTCACCTTGGGCGCGGAGGGGAGGCGGTGCGCGGCCGCCGTCGCGGGTGACCGGCCCTAGGGCTGGAAGCAGGCAGCGCCTGGAGGTGAGCGGAGCGCGGCGCGGCGGGGCGCTCGGGGCCGGCCGCGGAGGGGTCCCTGCGGAGGGGGGTCCCTGCGGAGGGGACGAGCCTCGCCCTGAGGAGCGCCCGGTGGCGGTCGCGGTCGCGCTCTCCGGTGGCGGTCGCGCTCTCCGGTGCCCGCGGCTCCGGCTCGCTCATCCCGGGCCGGGGGCTGGCCTGGGCCGGGGGGCCGGGGCGGAGGGGGGCGGTGTGTGTCTCTCCCGGTGCTCCCGCCTCTCCCCGCGCCTTCCCCGCTCCCCTCGCCCCCGCTCCCCGCCGTCCCCGCCACCTGACCCCGCGCCCTCCGCGGCGGCGCCCGGCGGGGCGGCGGGAGCGGTGTGGAAGGCACTTGTCGCGGCGCGGTGCCGGCCCGGCGCCGCCTCCGCGCCTCCCCGGAGCGCGGCGCTGCCCGGGCAGCCCGCAGCACCCGCGCTGCTCCCAGCCGCTGCTCCCGGCCGGGCTGGCTTGCAAGAGAAAAATGAAAGGGGAAACCAGCAGAAGGTCGAGAGATCAGTCATTTCCTCGTCTAGTGACTGCAACCCTCTGACTTCAACCTACGGGCTGGCAGCTTAGGTCAGAGCGACTGTCCGAGAAGTCTTGTAATAACAAGAAATAACCGCTTTGCGCTTTGTTACTAGCTTCAACCCAAAGATCTTCCAAACCTTTCCAAAACCTTGCTTGAACTATTCCCCCGCCCCGAGTTTTCCGGCAAAGAATGCGATTGTGGCTTTCCCTATGTCGGTATTTTTCAGCTTCTGGTCTGCGAACTGTGGGAACATTTTGAACTTCTTAGAAGGGATCAGTGAAAGCAACAAGGAAAAGCCAGCCAAAAAAGTAAGTACGCTTAAATTTGCCATGCTGGTGCCCATACTGCTATTGCAAAACTTTTAATTGTCTGAACGCTGAAATATGGTTGAAAGCTGTTTTCAGGATGCTTCAAAATTTCAGACAACCCAAATGGCTGTTGCAGCAGGCATTTAGAGATACTCTAGTAGTAAGAAAAAGAAAAAAAAAGTTAAAAATTACTGCCATTGTTTCTGCCGATGACTCAGCAGAAGGTACATTCATAATTCTTCATATCTATCATAGTAACATAGTTGTACAGCATTTGTTTGGGTGGGGATGACTGACGGTCTTAAGAAAGGTCTGGCCCATGGAATTTTTTTGGCTGAAGCTTTCACGAAGGAAGACTAAAATTTTCAGACAGGCTTTTAAAATGTCCTCTACTAAATGTGCAAGAGAATGTATTCTGGATTAACAGGTGTCTTGATTTATATTATAGAATTTTCATAAGTGAGATGCTGCTTTATTAGCTGCTGTAGAAATGGGAAAACTAAGGTAGTTAACTGTACAGTGTCGGAAGCAAGCACGTGTGGGTAACTTGCACTGAATTAACTCTGTGGGGATCAACTCTCACATTGGCCTTCCTCAACTGGTAGTAATCACACTTTGAAATACT
This sequence comes from Morus bassanus, assembly GCA_031468815.1. Classification (NCBI taxonomy): domain Eukaryota; kingdom Metazoa; phylum Chordata; class Aves; order Suliformes; family Sulidae; genus Morus; species Morus bassanus. The sequence continues at coordinate 71,099,270 of CM062571.1, forward strand.
TGGTTTATGGCAATTCCAAGCCTTTTCAGGACACGATAGGTGTTCCAGTTCTGCATTTAGCAGTATTCTTGAACTGAAGTCTTTACATTGCAAGACAATTAATAACTGTGAAACATCTCTGAAATGGAGTGGGGAAGGGGTATATGTAGGGAGAGAATGGAGTTTCACCCAGGCGAAGCTGCTGTTGGTAGCTGGTAAAGCATATTCATTTCACATACCCCCTTGTATAGATGTGAGGACCTTAAACTTAGCAGTCTTAGGTGAAAAGCTTCACTACACTTAAAGGTATATTTGTGGGCAGAGCTGGGATGATATTGGGTTATAACCAGAATCACATTTCAGTGAAGGAAAGCTCTAAGTCCAACAAGAAAAAAACCTGCTGCTACTTCCAGGCTTGGGTTCTGATCACTAAACTGTATTTCCTCTGCCCAAGTAATCTGTCCAGAGCTGATGTGTTTTTTTTGATTGTACTGTACAAACTCCGTGTAGGGTAAGTTTGCCTAAAGCCTGACATACTTGTAATTAAAAAAAGTGAAGATGGCTGAGCATGATCCTGGGGTAAAGGACCTAGGACAAGGTGAAGGCTTTAGCCTCTGCCACAAACAGCCCATTTTTCTGAGCTGAGTGCTTCCTGAAGTGCTCTGTTGGGTTCAGCGATCAGATCTTAAGACTTGAGGCTCGAAACAGCCATCAAGTGTTGCCTTTTGTTTGGAGTTTCTAGTCCATTACGGTGGTTCAAATCATATCTTTAGCACACAGCTCTTCATAGGTATAGTAGTCTGTCCCCAAGGATGCAGTGTTTTTAGAACTTAAATATTCCAAAACCACGTAGGAAGCTAGTTATCACTTAACAGGACACTAAAATCATGCAATACTGAGGCACAGATCTAGCACGTGGCTGCAACACCCTTGTTCTTTTGCTAGTAACTTAAGAAAGAAGAACTGAGCACGTGTTTATCTGCTTTGACTATTGTTATAATATAGACAGACTGTTATTGTCTTCAGCTACAGTCCAAATAAATAGTAGTTTTAGCCTCTGTAAATGCGACCAAGACTTTTGTGCAGCCCATGGGTTGCCTAGAGAAGCACAGAGTTCTTTGAGCAACTCTGCCTTTCTTGGTTTGGCTGATCATCTGCTAAAGTCAACCCTGTTGGGGAGCTACAAAAGAATTTGTGACTCTGGAGCCTGCTGCTTTTCTTGTGCCTTGAGGAAGCTTTCCCCTGGAGAAGACAAGCCTCCATTCCATGTTTTGGTGGAGGTTTTTTGTTCCATGTTTTCTCTGCGTTAGCCCTCCCCTACGCAGGCTGTCCTAGCCGTGCTGGTTTGTTCAGCTTTAACTTTGGTTATGCCAGTTGTTACCAAGCTAGAGGTCAGTGTGGTAGTAGCAGCTACAAGTAATGTTGTAAACTTGACAGGATTGGGGTGCAACCAGAAATAATTAGGCCCAGACTATGTCTCATTTAATAGGCAGCTATTAAGGCTTAATATATCATTGTCCCCTAGTTCCCAGTTTGAATGCACAGGGACTGAAGCATTTACACTATGGTAACTATCCTAGCAGCTTCTTAAAGGTATCCAGGCACTTTTTCAAATTGTTGTCCTATGTCGTAGTGTCAGACATTTCACTGAATAATAGAAGGACAGTGGATCTCAAAGAATAATGAAATTACAATGACACTGTATCTGTGCATGTACATTAGAAGTCAATTTGATGATTAAAGCAGAGTATGCAAAATTCGTAAGAAGAGCTGGTGTTACTTCAGCCTTCCATTTTTCCCCCGCTAACATTAGCACATGGGGAGAAAGCCAGAAAGTCTTTCATTCTTGTCTACTAATTATGCCATCTTCTCTCCCACATTGAAATGGGTTGCTTTAATTCACGACTCAAAGTTCAGTAGCTTTTGTGGGTTCCCTCATTTCTTCATACTGGTCGCTTTTTTTTCTGAATAGCTTTACACAAGGGTCTTTTGGCATCTCTCATGCATTTCCCCGTGATCCAGCACTTCCTTCTGGATCTGATGAAGATGAACTGCTGACTGCTAATTTTTGTTCCGTTTCATTGCTGATATAATTTTTCCATAAGAACTGGTTTTCTAAAGCATGTGTTCTTCTGTCTTTATTGTTTGGTAAATCTATAACTTTTAGCACAAGAAGACCATGCTGAAGCTAAAATTCTCGAGCTCAAATTAGCCTATTGACTTCCCAGTTAATTTTAATGAATTAAATGCCTTCCTCATCCTGATGTGTTTCCTTCCCTAGATCTGTTAGCCAGCATAATGTTGTCCTGCTGGATAGTACTTCTTGATAGTCCTTCTTTATAGTATTTCTTAATATGGCTACAAGACCTGCCATTGCTGTTATTTTATAGGTAGTTATCTATAGCTTTTTGCTCTTCAGAAGTATAAGCAGCAGCAAAGTCCAGGTCTTGTAGTTGTTTTCCATGTGCCGAGGTAATGAGAAAGCTATAGACAGGCAATGTCAAGTATTTGCATGGGTATGAAGATATGGCTCTAAGTTCGTACAGGCAGTTGAATGGGTTTTGTAAGTCAGTTGCATTGTTAAGATTTAGATTTTATTATTAATCATAAGAGTACATATATGAATAACTGACCTATGCAGGAACTGGGGTTACTATTCTCAAGTATTTGCATTAACTGTTTCTTTTGTTTTGTGCAGTAGCAAGCTGGGAAGGCCTTCTATGTGACAAACAACAATGTGATTGCGTTTTGGGAGTTTTTTGACAATGAATCTGTATTTTCACTGGCTGGGTGGAGTCTCTCCAGTCTTCACTGAAGAATTCTTACCAGTTTGGCACAGGCAGTGGATCAAGTTTTGCTGCTCTGCTTTGACTGTTGCCTGCCATTTTGTATGTCTAATTCTTTTTGCATTCCTGTGTTGTTGTGGGTTCTTTGGGGTTGTGGGTGGGTTTTCATTGGGTATTTTTTTAAAACTAATTAATAGATTTTTAATCTATTAATTAAAACCCTGAGATTCTGACACCTAGACTGGGCTAGAGCTAAGGTCAAATTGTTCACTTTCATTTGTTTTATGGAAATCAGATTCTGAGGTAGGGCTGGACTTTTGAGAACTCTCATAACTAAAGCATGGACAGAATTTCCCAATCCAAATCCAAGATTGCAGTGTCTGTCATTTGAAACATCCTTGTTGGAGTTCAGTCTAGTAGGGCCAGATCAAATTAAGGACTGAGCTGACGAGGCATTACAAAATTTCAATTTTGGGCACCTGGTTTTCATGGAGCAGAATTCAAAACTCCACATACCATCCAGGAGAAAACTTGGATTGCTACTCAGAGGTGCCCACAGGGAACTGCCTGTACCTGTTCTCACAGAGCCCTGCAACGCTCAGGCATGTCTGAAGTGTAAAGTCAGGAACAAAACCACAGATCTTTCATAGATACAGGTGTCTGTATCTTCTCTAAATAATGAAGTTTTGCTGCTGCTGTCATAACTTTATGGCGTAACATGGTTAAAGTACTTTCCCAGAGAAAGCTAGACCTGAGTTCACTTACCACTTCAGTGTGTTAGGATTTAAACCTGCATCTCCTGCTTTACTAGGATAGTGCCATAGCTACACAGCTTTGACATAACATTGGTTTTTAAGTCCTCCCTGTTTCTTTCTGATTTACTGTTTCTTTGTCTTCTGTCTCTGGTCCATTTCATTGTTCAGTTTGGAATTTTGCACTATACTTCTTGTTTTCTTGTTTTCAATTCTGTATTATGTATTTCTGTTTTTATTTCTTTGCCAGTTTCATGTTTAAAATTGATGCTTAAGATCTTTTTTCACTATGGCATTGCAATGCTATAAATGGTGCCGTATTTGTGTCCCTATAGCTGAACAGGTGACCTGAGTCTTTAAGTTACTACAGATGTAGTGAGTCTGATTTTCTTTTCCCCTACTTTCTGGTGACGTTTGTTTCTTTTGCATATGTGTTGCTGAGGAAGGAAGGTTCTTGCAAGAAGTAGTCCCCAGAAAATTACTCTATGAACCTTTCTTCATTTCATTTGATGATCCTCAGCCCAGACACCCTTGTTGCTCTTCCAGCTCATTATGGCACCCTCTTTTAGTGTTAGGTGTTGCAGGACTCCATTCATGCTGGGTTGTTCTGCCAAACACTTGAAGAGTCAGTTGGAGAACTCTTTGCCCCTACAGACCTGTTTGAACTAAATTCTGTGACTGACATCTTTACAAATCTGGTATAGATGATGTTTTGGTAGGTGGATTCTTAGCTTTACTGCATGCTTGGATGATGAACACCACTACTCTCTTAGAGCTCTTCACAGAATATACTTCAGTTCTACCTAAAAAATGCCACTGATTTATGAAGACCTGACCAACACATCTGAAAGTCCTGTGCTTCAATAGCCTAGTACAATTAAAGTATAACTGCAAGAACGTGAGCCTGGTAGGTTGTTTTATCATTCCTGCTCTGTAGCACAGAACCTTCAACATACGAACACGTTCAGAACTAACCGGTAGGTAGTGTCGGTCCAAAGCAATTTCAGTGTATTGTCCATCTTGACTCCACAATCCCAAAGAGAGCAATCATTTCTTTAGCTGTATGAAGGTTAGTCTTTTTACCTGTGTAGTTAAGAACAGACACAGGGCTGTCTCACATTAAAATGCGAGCTCTGTCATCAGCCACAGAAGAGACATAAAGCCATAAAGTAGGTCTGCAAATAAAGCAGGGGGTTGCTGTGAAATACTTATTGTAGACTCTTCTCTACATGTTCATTTTCCTTACTATGAATTTTAAGTATTTCAAGGAAAAGCGGCATTGGCCTGGGTTTGCTGCGCACTCATGGTCTTTATGTGTAACCTCATCATCAAGATGTTGAGGAAGGACATTCCCGCTGGCTGGCAATCACCTTCAGAACATGAAGCAACACTATTGCTTGGATAGTATAATCTTAACCAAGCAGCAGTTGTATAAATGGGGACAGGATCTGTCACAAGTTACACCTTACTCACTGCTCATGTAGGATTTGGTCTGGTACTGAGTGCACAAAAGATATACACAGAAAATGTGTGTTATAAAGTAGCTGCCAAGAATTAAATGTTTCTTCCAAATGGAGATCCTAACATGGAAAGGGAAGTTGAACTTCTCTCTCAAAACTAGCAGGAAGAGAGTTGCAGCTTAGATAAATAGTTACTGGTACTACTTTCCTAGAGAGTGTCTGCCCTATGCTGAAGTTCTTTGTTGGCTTTGTCAAAAGCAACAGTTCTTCAGGAATTTCTTCAGGCAGGGCAATGGCTGTAGCCTGTCCTGCAGAGGGGCAAATCCTTTCAGAAACTGTTAGGAAGAGAGCCACGTAGAGGATCCTTGGAGACATTTCAAAACCTCGTATTGGCTAAGTAAGATAGTTACTGCATGCCCTGTTTTCAGCAGAGAAACTGGAATATAAATTTATAATCCCATCCTAAACCCCCTCTTCTTCCCTCCCCCCACCCCAGTCACTTCTCCCTGTGACCACACTGTGTTTTACTATCCTTCAGCTTTCCATGTGGCTTGAGAGGTTTGCACTGGAAACGTGATGACTGAAACGATTCTAGTTATAAGTAACCTTCTGCTTTTTTGTTTTGTTTTATTTTTAGCTTGATGCAGCACTTGAGAGGCTAGTGATATGTGTAAACAGGGTTGATGAAGCATATACTCTTTTGGTGGCTTCTCTGCTGAAGGAATTGTATCGTGTAATTTCCTCCTTCTGCACAGGCACTTGTTTGATGTCTGCTTGTTCCACTTTGCCAGAAAAGATGAACCAGCTGCTGGAGGTCACTGATGCACTGGGGTCACATGAACTCTAGAAATTATTCTGAGTTAGCTTGATGTATATGCATGATCTTGATTTATATTCTCTCCTCTGGTCATCAACTGGAGCTTTACGATGAAGACTGCTCCAGAAAAGTTTTTGGCAGTGGATTGCCTCTAGAAAAATGAAGCTAGCTAATGATTACCTGTCTCTGAGGAGGTGTACGTCCTTATCAGTTGGCTTAAGCATGATAAAGGGGTCAGCAGCCATGGTACTATTCTGATTAACTTATCTGATTCCACTATCACTAGCTACTGTTTTTGGATTTCAAAAGGGGTGAGGAGGGCATATTCAGACCCAAGGTCACTAAAGCCACAAAAAGCAGGAATAAGAATGATCATATTTCCATGGGTTTTCAAGGTCATCAGTGTGTTTGCACTGGAAACAGAAGCCATCTCTTATCCGTGTCTGAGAGGGAAGGAGATCAATGTTCTGCTGCTCAAAGTGCTCCAGGTATTTGTTTTGTGTGGAATTGATTAGACAGCTCAGTCATCATAACAGGTTCCCAAAACATTGTCTTGTTGAAAACAAACATAAGATTGGTGGTTGATAAGAGATACCAATAAGACACTAATGAATCAATTAGGCCATGGAGTAAATCTGTAGAGGCTAAAGTATTTTTAGCAAGGAACATGAAATATGGAATACCCCTTATTAATTACATAATCTTTTTTAATATAGGTCTAATTTGTTACCATTTTCTGAGACGAGGATGTCTGTGCCTCGCATGTTTTTATTATGTTCTTTTCAGTGGATAAGATCAGTTTATTAGAGGAAAGTATATCATACTGAATCCAACAGCCTGAGGAAGGCGAGGCTCCTGCTGCTGCTCCATATCCCCAGGTCCTACCATTATCAAGGCTGAAGGTGTATTCCTGGCAGCGACATGCACACAGAACACATATACACAATGTATTTACATATATACATGGCAAGTCACACAGATGAGACAGGCAACACTGACAGTCTCATCTTCCTCCCCTCTCTGGCTAGGCAGGATGGAGGTCCAATAATGAGAATATATATAGATATATAGAGATACACACACACACATATATGTGTGTACAAGGTGGATCCCTCCAGCAACTAGGCTCAGACACTCAGTCTGCCCAGTAGCAAGCTCCTGTGTCCCAGTCTCCCCAGTTGCTCGCAGCTGGGCATATGAGCCCTCAAGGCTGTAACCCCATTCCATTTACTGCTACACATCATCACATGTGCACACACTTGGCTAACCAGGACTTCCCAGGTCCCAATAGCTGCCCCTTCTGTGCTCTTAGAGATATGTAGATGCTCTCACACCCAGAGCTGGCAGGGACTCCCATGGTCCCGTAGCTGACCCTCCTGTGCTGCTCTGGACTGCTGGAGAGATGAGCCTTTGATGGACTGATGACTCCTATGATGGACCTGGGAGTAGCCCAGCAGGGTATTATCCAGGCTCTCCATCCTGCCACTGTCCCTCTGAGTAACTCTGTGGGTGTGCGGAGGAGCTTTTATCACACAGCCCAACACAGTTTATGTAGCCATCTCACCTTTCTATGTGGAGTAGAGTGGAAATATTGCCTGCCTAAAAGCTGTATAGGAAGTCAAGGTCCTGATTTTTTTTCTTTTTTTCCCCCTGAAGTTCACTCCTGGAGTGCATTTCCTAGCTGAGGACCCACACAAGGAAAATTCTGTTTGCTTAACAAGTTATTTCTAAATTTGTGAAGCTTTACATGAAGGCTACAGGTGGATTTAGTGGGAGTAGTGAAGGAGGAATGAGGATGATAAGCACAGTCCAAGAAAACTAGGAGAACGCATTCCTTATGACCCTACCCAGTCATTTTACACCTTTGTCCTTGTTTTAAAAAACCCTTCTGTTCCGGCTTGGTCTACTTTTATACATATCACTCAAGTTGATAAGTGGAAGGGCATAGGGCACTGGGGAATGAGGCCAGAGAGGAAAGAAATGAGAGAACATGTGGTTCCTAAAATTGCCTCCATTTTTGTGTAGCCTCTTCAGACAGTAGGAACAGACCTTGCAATAACTCTGCTTTTCAGTGTACATTTGAGAGAACATATTTCACATAGAGTGGCAGTATTTCTACCAGCCCTTCGGCTGATGGTAGTCATCTGTATTTGTAAGCCTAAAGATACAAAATACTTCATAGACTTTGCAGTTCACGATCAAACTTGAATTCGCCAGCACAGATGTGTGTTTCTACTATAATGCTGTACTAGTACTGTCCACCTGTGCCTTTCCACTATTTAAAGTAACTCTGTGCTTAGCTGCCAGAAGAAAGGTTTTCTGCTCTTTTAAAACAGGCAATTCAATGGACCTGCTGCTGACTCCCTCCTGTTGCATTAGGTAGTTCAGATACATTCAGGTTAGATACATAAGGTTAGGAGCAGAAGTGCCTCATTTTGTAACTATAAGCCTATTATTAGTCACAGAGTATGCTATTCTTCATTTCTCCAGCTTCTTTGTTTTTTTCTTTCTCCATATTCGTATTTTGAATCTAAGGAACAGCAGCCAAATCACGGTCCTTATAAATTTTATGGCTGCATTCTAATTCATGTGGATTGGATCAAAAATTACTGACCTCTACTAGAATCAGTGTAGATGTAGATGGGTTGACAGCCCTCCTTTATTGTCTAAGATGGCAAAGAGGAAGTACTTAATTATTAGTGATAGTGTTATAAATTGACATTTGTATCACTTATTTTTTTCTTTAACACCTTCAGTTTGATAATAGCAGTAAAGGCATAAGACAGGCCTCTATCAGTCAGATAAAGAATCGTCAACTCTTAGGTCTTTTGCGTTCAGCTTTTAAGTACTTCAGCTCAACTCTTATCTGACTGATAAGATTAATGGCAGTGTTTCTTATAGATTTTTAATTTTATTTTTGCCATGAAGTTCAAAGGTTGTCCAAGAGCAATATTCCACTATTAATTAAGACTCAGATGCCCAGAGATTGCCTTTCTCTTCCTTTGGATAAAGGTCTGGGAGTTTTCAGAAATGATAGTGGTAAGCTTTGTCTCCATGAAAATGACAGTACCTGCTTTTGCTCTTCCTTGAGCATGCGCTGAGTGAAGGGCAAGGCTGAATTTCCAAGCTTTGGATATCTCTGGCAGTTTGTCATACTGCTATTCAGCAAACACTTGGAGAGACACTTCAACCAGTCACGAAATGCTGCTATTTTGCCACTCTGTGGACAATGCGTATCATCTGTTTTAAACACAAACATCACAATCCTTGTTCTGTGTGTGCTTTTGCAAAACAGGTGGATGATATTAAGGACTTTCATGTATATTGTATTATCTACAGCTTAGTATTCAAAATGATCATCAGAGAACATGATTATGTAGGGCTGTTAAGATGAAGTTGGTGACATGACATGGAATACAGAAAATTATGCATCCAGCTATAGTTTTGGGGTAGGTTTAGGACCTTTTTTAATGGCATGTGGTTTGTTCTCTATGTTCTGGTATCTGCTGTGAACCATAGCTAAACCCAAGATCCTATCGTATCCTCCCTCAGGTTTACTTTTGTGTTAGGTGGTTCTCATGATTCAGTGCAGTATAACTTCCTTGTACAAACAGAATCAGAAATGCTCAATCTACAGTTTAAAGACCTTCAGACTTAGTGATGGTGAAACTTGGGTTGTGACCTCAGGTAGTATTTCAGACTAACACTTCCCATCATCTGAATAACTGATTTAGAGCTGAGCCCTGTTCAGTTAATCAAATACATCTCTATCAATTTTTTCACCATGACAAACAGAGGCAGGACTGAACTTCTGTTGTTCTGTGCATGGTACCTGAAAGAATCTGGGCATGTGTACAGAAATGAGAAAGGAACTGGAGATCTTAAGACCTCTCCACGTCTAGATTTACATTACAAACTTGTGTGGCTCTTCCAAATATTAGCCAATCTACTGGAAGCTTAACGAACCTGAATGTGGAAAGTATGTATCTCAGTCAGGGCCTGAATTGTTTGGGGATAGCAAGGGGCTGTTTTGTGTTGCAATGTCTTTTGGAACAGGGAGAAGGGGTGCATGTTTTTAAAACCTTGGGTAAAAATGTTTTGATATTCTATTCTAATTTTATTGGAACAGTTTGGCCAAAACCAAGCCTTTGAACTGATTTGGTTTGTGCCTTTTGCATGCAGCTGTCGTTTTTTTTTGTTCTGATATGAGTGCGTTTTCTGTTTAAGACTGATTAGAATTGCTTCTTAATTTGTAAGTGAGGCTGAAGTTGCCAGAATGCACCAATTAATTACTGGAAAAGATACATTCTGTGTGTATAATGATATAAGGGACCATTATGGAATCACAGAATGGTTGAGGCTTGAAGGAACCTCTGGAGATCAGAGTACAAACCCCCTGCTCAAGCAGAGCCACCTAGACCAGGTTGCACAAAACCATGTCCAGTCAGCTTATGAATATCGCCAAGAGTGGAAACTCCACAACCTCTGTGGGCAACCTGTTCCAGTGTTTGGTCATGCTTGCAGTAGCTTTTTTTTCCTTATATTTAAACAGAATTTCTTGTATTTTAGTTTGTGCCGATTGCCTATTTACTCCCTGCTGTATCGGGTATTTATATCCATTGATAAGGTTTCCCCACCCCCATCCTCCCCTCTCCAATCTGAACAATACAGCTTTCTCAGCCACTCCTCATATGTCAGGTGCTCCAATTTCTTAATCGTCTTTGTGGCCCTTTGCTAGATCCTCTCCAGGATTCTCATGTCTTTCTTGCACTGGGGAGCCCAGAACTGGACCCAGCACTCCACATGTTCCTCACGAGTGCTGAGGAGAGGGGAAGAATCACCTCCCCCAACCTGCTGGCTGTGCTCTCTGTAGCCTAGGATGCTGCTGACCTTCTTTGCCAGAAGGACACGTTGCTGGCTTATGTTCAAATTTTTTGTTCACCAGGACCCACAGGTCTTTTTCTGCACAGCTGCTTTCCAGATGATTGAATCTGCAGCGTTTACTGTTGCATGGGGCTATTTGTTCCAGGTGCAGGACTTTGTGCTTTCCTGTGTTGAACTTCATGAGGTTCCTGTCTGTTCATATCCCCAGCGTGTCAAGGTACTTCTGAATTACAGCAAAGCCATCTGATGCATCAACCACTCTCTTCAGTTTTGTATCATCTGCAAGCTTGCTGAAGGTGCACTTTGTCCTATCATTGGAATCATTAATGAATATATTAAATTATATTAGCCCAAGGTATCAACAACTGGGGTACTCCAGTAATGACTGCCCTCCAGCTGGACTTCATGCTGCTAATCACAACCCTTTGAGCCTGGCAGTTCAGCCAATTTTCTGTCCACCTCACTCTGTTTAGCTAACCCATACTTCATCAGCTTGTCTTTGAGGATGCTATGGGCGACAAAGCCTTACAAAGTCTTGAAAAATAGAAGAGAGAATATCACTGATGTTCCCTTTTCCACCAAACCAGTCATCTTATAAAAGGCTATCAAGTTGATGAGGCATGATTTTTACGTTCATAAATCCATGCTGAGTACTCTCAGTCACCTTCTTGTCCTTAACATGAAAATGCTTTCCAGGGTTACTTGTTCCATCATCTTCCCAGAGATCAAGGTGAGGCTGACCAGCCTGTGGTTCCCTAGGTCCTTCTTCTTACCCACCTTGAAAGTGGGTAATTGGTGGGTGGGGGACATTGGCTTTCTTCCCGTCCTTTGGAACCCACCCAGTTGACACGACCTTTCAAAGATAATCGAGAGTGGCCTTGCAATGACACTGGCCAGCTCCCTCAGCCCTCATGGGTGTGTCCTGTTAGGTCCCATGGACTTGTGTATGTCCAATCTGTTTAGATGTTCCCTTACCTGATCCTTTTGATTTAAGTTTTTCTTGCTCCAGACTTTCCCACTGGTCTCAAGGGCTGGGATTGCTGAAGGCTGATCTTAGCAGTAAAGACTGAGGCAAAGTGCATCTTTCACCATGTCCTTTGTCACCTTTTCAGTAGAGGGCCCACGTTTTCTAGGCTTCCTCTTGCTGCTGATATACCTGTAGAAACCCTTCTTGTTGCCATTCATGTCCTTCTCCAGATTCAGCTCCAGGTAGACTTTGGCTTTCCTAATCCTGTCCCTGCATGCTCAAAGTGTCTCTCTGTTCCTCCTGCGTCATCTGTCTTTGCTGCCACCTCTCATATACTTCTTTTTCATGTATGAGTTTTGTTGGGAGCTCCTTGTTCATCTACACAGGCCTCCTACCACTCTTGCTTGAATTCCTTTTACTCGGGGTGGACCTTTCTTGAGTCTGGAGGAGGTAGTCCTTGAAAATCAGCCAGCTCTCCTGGACCCTTCTTCTTTTCAGGACCATATCCCATGGGATTCTTCTAAGCAGGTCCCTGAACAGGCCAAAGTTTGCTCTCCTGAAGTCTGGGGTTGTAAGCCCGTTATATGTTTTGTTTCTCCCAGGATCCTGAACTCCAGCCTCTCATGGTCACTGCAGCCAAGGCTGCCCGCAGGCTTCATATTCGTGACCAGTTCTTCCTTGTTTATAAGTATCAGGTCCAGCAGAGCATGCCTCTGTGTCAGCTCCTCCGTCGCCTGTGGCAGGAAGCTATCATCACTGCACCTCAGAAGGCTCCTGGATTGCTTGTGCCCTGCTGTGCTGCCCTTCCAGCAGACACTAGGGTAGTTAAAGTTTCAGTTTCACTGGGCAGAAGTTAATATGCTAGGATTCATGGGTAGCTCACTGTCTGTGACAGGGCAAGCTGTGAAGTAGGAAGTGGTATTTGTGGGTAGGTCGACATTAACATGGGAAAAAAATGCTACAGATGTTAGTGGCCAAACATACATCTCGGAGTGGATGTCATTGCTGTAAATATGAAATAAGATACCTAGGATAATATGGAGTTGAGAAAAAAGCCAGAGGGCTGCTCAGATTGGAATTGCTGATAGAACAATCCTATTCTAATGTTGACTGGATCAAAATCTGCAGGTAGGGGGAAAAAATTGTAATGCTGAGAGTTACAATTTATAAACAATAACATGAGGAAACAGTTCATAAAACGTCATTCAGGTTTCTCGGTGAATTGAAGCTATGGAAAGATATAAAAGAAGCTTCAGATGTGTTTCAGGAGTACAAAGGTAACAAGCTCTGATAGCACCTATCTGATATGATACTGTTCTTACAAACAAGTTTTACTGTTCTTATTTCATGCGACAAAGCTGAAGTAAATCTTCAATGTGGTGTAAATAAAAAATTCTAATTTTGGTAAGAATATCCTTTTGCAACTGACTGTGTAGGAAAAATGTTGCTTACAAAATAATGAGAACTGAAGAGGTGCTAGGCTGTGTCTGTCCTAGGAGATAGAGGACCGCAAGCCCTGAGTAGAAAATTTCAGCACCTTCATCAGACTGACGGCTTATGTAGCAATATTAGTATTTTGCTTCTGGGCAGACTCTATTTGCTGGATCAGAACCTTGGACCAATCACAGTGTCACGGTTTTAGCTGGGATAGTTAATTTTCTTCACTGTAGCTGGTATAGTGCTGTGTTTTAGACTTAGTATGAAAATAACGTTGATAACACACTAATGTTTTAGTTGTTGCTAGGTAGTGCTTACACTAGTCAAGGACTTTTCCAGCTTCCCATGCTCTGCCAGGTGCACAAGAAGCCGGGAGGGGAGGGGATACAACCAGGAGAGCTGATCCAAATTGGCCAAAGGGATATTCCATATCATGTGATGTCATGCCCAGTATATTAACTGGGGGGAGTTGGCCGGGGGAAGCAGCGATCGCAGCTCGGAGACCGGCAGCGTCGGTTGGCAGGTGGTGAGCGGTTGCAGCACTTGTTGTTTAGTTGTTTTGGGGTTTTTTTTGCCCTTCTTCCAAGGTTTCATCTCTCTTGCTCATTATTTTTCTTTTCATTATATTATTATTATTATTATTGCTGGTTTATTTTAATTATTAAACTGTTCTTATCTCAACCCATGAGTTTTCTTACTTTGGTCCTTCCGATTCTCTCCCCCATCCCACAGGGGTGGGGGGAGTGAGCGAGCAGCTGGGTGGTGCTTGGTTGCTGACCAGGGTTAAACCACAACACACAGTTGAGTGTTTAGGTAGCCATTTGTTTAATTTCTGCATCGTAACCCTTTTCTAGGAAAGTATTGATGTACAGCTAAAAACTAAACACCTCTGGGTTAGCTCCCTTGGTTGAAGGCAAACACATGCTTAAGTGACTTGCTGGACTTCAGCCCAAAGGCCTTGTTCACAATTATGGCTCTGTTTCCCGTTGCACTCACGTTCTGTCATCAAATGTAGCGCTAGCCAGCATCTCTGCATAACGATATAGCAGTCCTGTCATTTTGCTCATAATTTGGAGTTATGTTTCTTGCCCCATATTTCTAGAAGCAGCCAACACAGGGCAAAGGAATTAACAGAGTATCTCCTAAACATGTTAAGGTGTTTATGCACTGAATCAGACAGACAAATCAATGTTTACAAACCTTCTGGCTAGTTTTAAAATTGTGTATATCTCCTGACTCCTGTTTGAGTGGGCACAGGACTAAGAATAGCAGAAAGTGGCACATCCATTGAAAGAATAACTTTTTGCAAGTAGTGAATCGTGCATCCTTGAGATGCTGTCTGGAAAAAGAAGCCTCTGAAATGGAGGAGAAAGCAGGTGGATGGATGCAGGAAGCAACTGCCTATTTGGATGAAAGAAGTGGCTTTCTCTGTTAAAATTGGAGTTCTGCCTTTTGGAGATGGATGTGACAGGTTGTGAGTAAGCAGGAAGTAACTCAGCAATACAGTAATCTCCCTTTGACACTGACATTTCCTTTAGAAACTGAGGAGGGAAAACCCAGATAAGCATGGATATAACCTTCCAATTTTGTTTCTGCAATTATTTACTAAGTAATTAATGCAAAAGCTTTCTTTACCTAAGAGAAGCATAAATTAGTGGCTTCCATATAGTAAAGATTGTGAGTGTGGTTTATTTACTTACTGCTGTCACAGACTATCTAATTAGTGCTTTTAAACTGCATTCACAGTTCTTGTCTCTAGCTTGTCAAAATACATTCTTTGAAAGGAAATGCCAGATCCGAGGTTAAAAAATAAGCAAACTTATTTTGTCTGCAACCAGGTTTTGCAGTGGAGACTGTGGAACTGTTCTTCCTTGGCTCCTGCTCCGTGAGATCAGCTATGGAACATGCTCAAGAACACGAAGCATGTCTTGAGCAAAATCAGAGGTATTGTGTGGAGAGACCAATATATAACCAAGAGCTCTTGCAAGGACAGCTGCACAGACGAGAAAGAACACCTGAGACTTTAAGGCAGAAGATCGCACATTCTTGTCGGTAGGGTTTTTTGTCTTATTTTATTGGTTAGAAATATTCTAATTCTTAATTGATTCATGCACATAGCTGGTAATTGCTTCCAAGAAACCTAAAAGATAAAAGCACTAGTTCTGCTTTGATTATTCAGCAAGACTGTGATGAAGTTGTACGTGTTTTTATATGTTAATGCATAACTGTATTACAAAATGTTGGATAAATTAGTTGAATTGCCTTCATCAAAGTGCAAAGGAAAAATATGCAGCATAGGAATGTGAAGTATTAGTCAAATCATGTGAAATGAATTCAGAAGTCCCAGAAAAATATCTGTCCTTCTTACATGGAAATACTTATGGCCAAATTTGTGCTTCAGATGATCCTTCCATGGAAGAAGAATGGAGATGTATGATAGCTGTGTAGAAATCTAAATTATTAGTCTAATATGGACTTGATAGAGGCATTCTGTAGCTTTTAACTAACTGCCTTAGAATCTAAATATCATCTGGTTAGACAGGAAATGTCTTTAACTGTGTAACTCTTGCTCTGTGGTACCAGAGGATAGTGAAGAGAAACTTACTTTAGTTAAGTTCTCATTAACTTTACGTTTATCCATGCTTCATTTGCAGAGTTGATTCAATTTCTTGCTAGAACCTTGTTCTGCAAGACAACAAATGATTTCTGCCTGACTGCCTGTCTGTGAAATATTCCTGTTCACATGATTTGACATTTGGAGATTTGTTTTGGTTAATGGAATGACCATTCTAATGGTAATGGCACCTAATTTCACTTCAGAAAACTTATCTGTCCTGAATAAAAAAATATGGGGATCAAAATCCTCCTGAGCTATGACTTCTTGTGATTCAATCTGCTTAAACATGGAGGAGTGTGGATGACTCTAGTTCCTCTCTCCAGTTGTAGCAATAAGCTTCTTCACTTTGCAGTTTAGTCCTATGAGAATTCAGAAATGTTAACAAATCTCTGCAGTTTTCTTGCGGTTCCCCTACACAGAAAAGCATTTGTATGACCCCAGTGTTATATTTTTACCCACAGTTAAGCTTTCTCACCACAGTATAATCAAAGTATGATGCATGGCAGTACTGGATAGAGATATTTATTTCCTGGCTGTACTCATTTGTCATGAGTCAGGGTTTCAAAAGGTTAATAACTCTGCTAAGAGACACAAGGATCAGTGTTGCTGGCTTCAGTGCCTTTCCTTTCAGGGTAAATAAGGGTTATGTTCTCAAATAGCATTAAAATTAGCCTATCAGGACCAGTGATAGGAACAAGCATTAGTAAGATAAAAATTAAAAAAAAAAAAAAAAAGCATAATAATATAAAATGTTATAATCAAGAAAGTATAAAGCACACTAATAGTACATAAAAACAGGCAGAAGCATTGCAAAGTACTTTGAGTGAAAACCACTATCAGAAAGCAAGTTATCCTCAGGGAGTTGTTACTAGGAACAATCTCAGTGACTGCTCAGTCGTGCCTGGACTTGAACAGTTTCACTTCCCACTGACCTCCAGCCTCACAAGACTGTGATTCTCTTCTCCAGTTCCATAAGGTTTGTGAACAGCAACCAACATGTGATAAAGGGCTAAATTTACTGGAGTTGTTTTTGTTTGTGCTTAAGCTTTGTCCAGAAATTACTGTCATCAGGGGTCTGAGCCTGCCTTTAATGGAGCTGTTTCCCTGCATAGGGATGAAATACAATTTTTTCAACCTGTTTGTCCCCTGCTAGTGTCTAACTTTTTCTTTCTGCTTTGTATTTTCAGTTGTTCTTCTAAGAAAGCCAAGTCTCACCTTTACAGTTTCTTACCAATTTTAAAATGGCTTCCCCGTTACCCAGTGAAGGAATACTTATTAGGAGACATCATCTCAGGTATAAGCACTGGGGTTATGCAGCTTCCTCAAGGTGAGTATCTCTCTGGATTTATTTATCCTTCTCTTTGCTTTTTCTGTGTGTGCTTTTACGATAGTGCTTGGCTTCTTGAACAGGTGGTCAAGAGAATAGGATGGGTATTTCAGGGGTGTGTGTGGAGATCAGTACAGCATTCTGCAGACCAGCCCATAATGATGATTCCCTTAAAACTGCAAGTCAGTGATATGCAGCAGACACTGAAAGAAGCTTACCTTTCTGATCAATGCCAACAGCTCTCGATGACAGAACAACTTTTCACAGTTTAAGTGCATGTCTAAACTTTTGCTGAATGCACCCAATTATTTTCTGATCTTGTCATCCTGAAAGTTGTAGCAAATTTCCTACAGAGGGTAGCAGTATCCAACAGACATACAGACAAGCTTCCTACCCTGGTACGGTCCTCAGATTACTATCCGTTATTGATTTTTCAGGTAGGCAGCAATGAAGTTGCAACAAGAAGTCCAAGGGCAATCAAGAGAGACTTCAGGGCCTTGGGACAACTGGTTAGGGAATCAGGAGCACAAGTAGTGTTCTTCTCTATCCTTCCAGTTGCAGGGAATGATGAGGGAAGAAACAGGAAGAGACAGCACATCAATGCCTGGCTCCGAGCCTGGTGTCACCGGCAGAATTTTGGTTTTTTTGATCATGGGCTGGTCTACACAACACCAGGCCTGCTGGCAATAGGCAGGGTACACCTGTCTCAAAGTGGGAAAAGCATCTTTGCACAGGAGTTAGCAGGGCTAATTGAAAGAGCTTTAACTAGATTTGAAGGGGGAAAGAGATAAAACCAGGGTCACTAGAGATAAGCCTGGGGGTAGCACATCAATGTTTGAGAGACGGTGTGATAGTGAGGTCCTTCGGTCTGCCATCTCAGTGGAGGTAGGCAAAGGAGATCCATGCGGCAGCAAAGATGCGAGCGTTATGGATGTGTTAGAAACCATGGAAGTGCCTGAGAATGGTCACGTAGGAATTAGGGTTTCTCCTCTCAAAAATGTGGGGGGATCAATAGCCCAACTGAAGTGCATCTACACCAACATACACAGCGTGGGCAACAAACAGGAGGAGCTGGAAGCTGTGGTGCAGCAGGAAAACTGTGATATAGTTGCCATCACAGAAACATGGTGAGATGACTCGCACAACTGGAGTGCTGCAATGGATGGCTATAAACTCTGCAGAAGGGATAGGCGAGGAAGGAGAGGTGGTGGGGTAGCCCTGTATGTTAGGGAGTGTTTGGATTGTCTGGAGTTTAATGATGGTGACAACAGGGTTGAGAGTTTATGGGTAAGAATGAGGGGGAAGGCCAAGACGACAGATATGGTGGGAGTCTGTTATAGACCACCCAACCAGGATGAAGAGGCAGATGAAGTATTCATTAGCAGCTGGGAGAAGTCTCACAATCGCTAGGCCTTGTTCTTGTGGGAGACTTCAACTTACCAGATAACTGCTGGAAATACGATACAGCAGAGAGGAAACAGCCCAGGAGGTTCCTGGAGCATGTGGAAGATAAATTCCTGACACAGCTGGTGAGTGAGCCAACTAAGGAAGACGCCCCACTGGACCTGTTGTTTGTGAACAGAGAAGGACTTGTGGGTGATGTGATGGTTGGAGGCCGTCTTGGGCATAGCGATCATGAAATGATAGAGTTTTTGATTCTCAGAGAAGTAAGGAGGGGGTCAGCAGAACTGCTACCTTGGACTTCCAGAGGGCAGACTTTGGCCTGTTTGGGAGACTGGTTGACAGAGTCCCTTGGGAGGCAGCCCTGAAGGGCAAAGGAGTCCAGGAAGGCTGGGCTTTCTTCGAGAAAGAAATCTTAAAGGTGCAGGAACAGGCTGTCCCCATGTGCTGAAAGATGAGCCGTCAGGGGAAAAAAGACTGGCCTGGCTGAACAGAGAGCTTTGGAACTCAGGAAAAAAAGGAGAGTTTATGAATTTTGAAAGAAGGGGCAGGCAACTCAGGAGGACTACAAGGATGTTGTGAGGTTATGCAGGGAGAAAATGAGAAGGACCAAGGCCCAACTAGAACTTTATCTGGCTACTGCCATAAAAGACAGTAAAAAATGTTTCTGTAAATACGTTAGCAACAAAAGGAGGGCTAAGGAGAATCTCCATCCTTTATTGGATGCAGGGGGAAACACAGTGACAAAGGATGAGGGAAAGGCTCAGGTACTTAATGCCTTCTTTGCCTCAGTCTTTAATATTAAGACCGGTTGTTCTCCAGGTACCCAGCCTGCTGAGCTGAAAGACAGGGACGGGGAGCAGAATGAAGCCCCCATAATCCAAGGGGAAATGGTTAGCAACCTGCGACACCTCTTAGACGCACACAAGTCTATGGGGCCAGATAGGATCCACCCAAGAGTAGTGAGGGAGCTGGTGGAAGTGCTCACCAAGCCACTTTCAACCCTTTATCAGTAGTCCTGGCTAACCAGGGAGATGCCACTTGACTGGAGGCTTGCCAATGTGACACCCATCTACAAGAAGGGCTGGAAGGCGGATCTGGGGAACTACAGGCCAGTCAGCCTGACCTCGGTACCAGGGAAGGTTATGGAGCAGATCATATTGAGTGCCATCACGTGGCACGTATAGGACAACCAGGTGACCAGGCCCAGTCAGCATGGGTTTAGGAAAGGCAGGTCCTGCTTGACTAACCTCATCTCCTTCTAGGACAAGGTGACCCACCCAGTGGATGAGAGAAAGGCTGTGGATGTTGTCTACCTGGACTTTAGTAAAGCCTTTGACACTGTTTCCCACAGCATTCTCCGGGAGAAACTGGCTGCTCATGGCTTAGACAAGGTTACTCTTTGCTGCGTAAAAAAACTGTCTGGATGGCCAGGCCCGAAGAGTTGAGGGGAACAGAGCTAAATTCAGTTGGTGGCTGGTCACAAGTGGTGTTCCCCAGGGCTCAGTGTTGGGGCCAGTCTTGTTTAATATCTTTGTCAATGATCTGGATGAGGGGATTGAGTGCACCCTCAGTAAGTTTGCAGATGACACCACATCGGGTGGGAGTGTTCATCTGCTCAAGGGTAGGAAGGCTCTACAGAGGGATCTGGACAGGCTGGATCGATGGGCCAAGGCCAATTGTATGAGGTTCAACAAGGCCAAGTGCAGGACCCGGCACTTGGGTCACAACAACCCCATGCAACGCTACAGGTCTGGGGAAGAGTGGCTGGAAAGCTGCCCAGCAGAGAAGGACCTGGGGTTGCTGGTTGACAGCCGGCTGAACATGAGCCAGCAGTGTGCCCAGGTGGCCAAGAAGGCCAACAGCATCCTGGCTTGTATCAGGAATAGTGTGGCCAGCAGGACTAGGGAAGGGATTGTGCCCCTGTACTTGGCACTGGTGAGGCTGCACCTTGAATACTGTGTCCAGTTTTGGGCCCTTCGCTACAGGAAGGACATTGAGGTGCTGGAGTGTGTTCAGAGAAGGGCAACAAAGCTGGTGAAGGGTCTGGAGAACAAGTCTTATGAGGAGAGGTTGAGGGAGCTGGGGGTGTTTAGCCTGGCGAAGAGGAGGCTGAGGGGAGACCTTATCGCTCTCTACAACCACCTGAAAGGAGGTTGTAGCAAGGTGGGTGTTGGTCTGTTCTCCCAAGTTACTAGTGATAGGATGAGACAAAATGGCCTCAAGTTGCACCAGGGAAGGTTTAGATTGGATATTAGGAAAAATTTCTTCACTTGAAAGGGTTGTCAGGGATTGGAACAGGCTGCCCAGGGAAGTGGTTGAGTCACTGTCCCTGGAGGTATTTAGAAGACGTGTAGATGTGGTGCTTAGGGATATGTTTAGTGGTGGACTTGGCAGTGTTGTGTTAACGGTTGGACTTGATCTTAAAGGTCTTTTCCAACCTAAACAATTCTATAATTCTATGTTTCAGGATATCATCTGTTACAAAGTAATGAAACTAAATTCAACCAGAGAAGAATGTGCAAGAAATCGGAGACTGATCCCTCTTTTTCTCTTAAGGCTAGAAGTCACCAGTTTATGCTGGAACCATAGTAGTGGGCAATGACTTGGTGGAAATAAATCAAAAGTATCTTCTATAGCAAGAATGAAAATCTGTGGAATTTCTGTTAAATTACTTGGAAGTTTCACCCCAAGTGGAGCCTGACCCTCAAGCAGGAGCAGGCTCGGTGGAAGACGAGAAAGCAAGTGTTCACTGTTCTCTTCAGCTCTTGGTGACTTAACCAGTCGAATCTTTTGTTCAGCCTGACACCTTACAATCAGCAATTTAGAACTGCTGTGGGGTTAGAAAGTGACAGCATTTTTACAGCAGTATCATGGGGTGCCATCACTGCTCTGAGAATGGCAGCTTCACGACAGCTGCCACAGTTCCAGTAGATTTCCCCAGCAGGTCTTGGAGTAGAGGGAGTTCTTGAATTTATGCAGAGCCCAGTCCAGAGGAGTCCTCGTGCTAAGGGTGATGTAATTAAGCATCTGTAAGTTTACTTGCATTTTGGCTTATTTCATATTTCCACCTCACTTGTTCCACTTTAGGCTGAGGCAGATCTGAAGAATTAATCTATAAATCCAAGAAGCCTAGATTTGAATAGGCTATAACCCATTAAAGCAGTGCAATACCCTAACTTAGTCTGTGCAGTTGATGTCTTTATTTCTGTAGCTTCCCATTTTGTGCAATTTTTTATAATTAAGGATTTTTTTCTTACACAAATATAAACATCAGATTATCTTAGACTGATAAGTAATGTGGTTAGCTGTCAGGCAAATCTGTCATATACTAGACACAAACATTACTGGTTGTATACTGAAACACAGTTTGTGATGACCAGATAAGGACACTGAATTTTAAGTGGTCAACAGTGAACTTTATACTTGATTTTGTGACTTTGTTTTAAACTAAATATTATTCTTTTCTTTGGTGACTGCAGCCATGCCCTTAACTGCTCCTGATCTTACCCTTTCTAAAATGACAGAAGTTGAACTTGTGTTTTTCTGGAATAGATGTAATTATGGCAAGCATGAGTTCAAAGAAGCCTGGGAATCATTCCAGGAAGGACTACAATGACCAGGGTGTTGAAGCTGTGAACTCCTGTCATGCCAATATCTCCTTATTTCCTTGGCACTGAGAGCCTTTAAAAATGCCAGTGCAAATGAAAAGGAATAAAAGGGTATTCAGATCAGGAACTTCACATAGACGCACCCTCCCAGTTTTGAAACCACTGGTTTTCAGTGCTGGTCACTTGTACTGTTAAGTTCATCACCATATTTAAGGCCAGGCTGTAATAGTACAGGATGTTCTGCTGATACTCTTGACCTGAGAGGTAGCCCCTGGGGCAGAGAATATATGTGGGATGAGTTTCAGGAGTACTTAATGAAAAGCTCATTGCTGCAGTAGAATAAACCATATCGTCAGTCTGGGTCTGATAGGAATATGAATTCTTGGTTACGATTCAGACATTGCTTAGGGTGTGAGCAAGGCCGTGTGAGCTATTACAGTGCACAAGAGTGCTTGGATAATACAAGATCCCTTCCTGGTTTTGCTCTTTTGTTGTAACCTGATGCTTTGTCTCCCAATTTAAAAATAAATTGGTAGGGAGAGGTGTTTTTGAGTATCACTAGCTTTCCATGGTGGGTGAACCATTGCTTCCTTTTGTAATTTGCACTGGACCATTGAGCTTTTCGGTCCGAACTTGGACAGTCTACCCAAGTGCAATAAGAACACACAGCTTCCTCGGTGCCATGAGTCTGCACTTGCGAAGGTGAATTGGAGAACCAAGACAAGGCAGGATATGGTGTGGTGTTCTTGAGGCCCATTTATTCAGTTCTGGTGTCTAATTCTCATTAATGCAAGCTGCGTAGAAGTGTTGATTTTGCTTGGGACAGTTACACACCATATCATGTGGTGCACATGATTTGCTGGTGGGCCTGGTCCCATGATAAGCACACACTCGGTCACACAGAAGGGAAGCACTGTGGGAGGTGTCCCTCCCTGGCGTCCCTTAGAGCTGTTCCCCCACAGCTCCATTGCCGTGCTTGCCAGCCGCCCCCTACAAATAGGAAGGGTGTGGATCGCAGTTCCACTGCGTGGAACTGGACAAGGCTTAATAACAAAAAGGACTTCGTGTATGGGAAGAATACCAGATTTGTATAAGCTCTGTGACCTTACAGATTGTAAGCAATGATTCTCTGCTTATTTTACATTTTGGAGCATGTTTTGTGGAAATGTAAACTGTTATGTCATCCCACTCGTTCTGGGGTGAGGGACGAGGGAAGTATTTAATCAGTCATAGATTATGATGAAGATCATGTCTGAGAAGAGGAGAAGAAAAATCAAATGTGTCCCACTGGTTATGGGGTTTTGGGTGTTTCTAATTACATTCTCTGACAGATGAAAACAAAAGCAACAAAAAGTGTTTGGTGGCTATTAATAAGTACTTCCAGCCACAAAGGCAAAACAATGAGCACACAGATGTACACACAAACATGCACACACACACCTGCAGTGCCTGTAATTAGAGACTTCTGGTTTCCTGACTCAAACCATCAGGTTTCTAGGCACTGCCCTAGAGTATTATATGTGTTAAAGAATATTCCCTGCAAGACTTCTTGTTTTTTAAACCTGTGATATGTCCCTAGATTTCGTATTAGGTGAGTTCAATTTTAGTAGGCTTAAATCTTTTTGCTTCACATGGTTTCTTTCTGTTGTTTGTCTAACATACATATTTGTGTCTGTTTTCTAGGGTTAGCCTATGCTTTGCTGGCAGCCGTTCCCCCAGTATTTGGCCTATATTCTTCATTTTATCCTGTCTTTCTATATACATTTTTTGGAACCTCCAAGCACATATCAATAGGTATATCTGTACGGATAACTGAAAGTCTGGGTGTGTGCATGTGTGTTTAATCAAGTTGTAAAAAATAAAATTGGAGAAATAGGAGGTGTAGTTGTTTTCCATAAATTCAAATTTAAGTGAATAGGAGAAACAGAAATGTGTCAAACATTAGCAGTAATTTTTATTGTTAATTTATCCATCCTACTTAGGAAGGGCATCTTTTATCAGATTAGATCTAGAAATGTGTGCTGTGAACTCCTGAACTGTAATTTCATCGCTGCAGTCAACTGTCTGTGTGGCCAGGATGAATCTTTACATTGCATAATAGAAACTGAGATAGAAGAAAATTATGGTATTTACTTACTGTGGAGGTATATGTTCACCATCTAACTGGCTTTAATGGTGCTGAGTACTGGAGCAGATTTGGGGACTAAAAAATACAATATTTAGAAAACTATTATAGTTTAATTCCACATACCTCTTATTAAGAACCACTCCTAAAAAACAACCTGCCAGGATTTTAATCAATTGTTTTCCTTTCCTTCTTATTTCAGGCACTTTTGCTGTGATTAGTATGATGGTTGGTGGTGTTGCTGTGAGACAAGTGCCTGATGAAATGATTGCTGCAGGCTATAATTCCACTAATGTTACAGACTCCCTTGAGTATTACCATGCTAGGGATACCAGGAGGGTACAGGTAGCTGTGACTCTCGCCTTTCTTTCAGGAATTATCCAGGTATGTGCTTGCCATTTGCTGTAAGGGCAAGTTCGGATGCTGCTGCTAGACTTGCAGTTGCAAGGGGTGCTGGGTCATGGTGGATCCCCTGTCAATTGACTTGTGCTTCAGCACTGCATCATGTAGAATACAGGCTGCTTTGTGGCAGTCACATAACAGAAGTGGGGAGGGATACACTGGAGGCAAGTCTTTGTATGGCATCTTAGCTTGACTGGGAAATATGGGACCTCCCTCCTTTTTTCCTATCCCATCAGACAAACCCAACCTGATGTTCTCTAATCTGTCCATAAATGCATACGAACACATATGTTTACCCATATCCCACATTGCACCTCCCAGTGGCCTGGAAGATTTGGTGCATTGATGGCTGCTTACTGAACTGTGGCTTTAGAAAGGCCAAGTTCAGGTTTGTCTGATCTGGCTTGGGCATCGAGGTAAGAAGGGTTGTCCTGTGGCCTGTTTGCTATATAGTGCTGATGTTCAGGCTACAGTGGGAGTCACATGGTTAATATTTCTCTTCTTCATTAGTTGTGTTTAGGTCTCCTTCGATTTGGATTTGTAGCCATCTATCTAACGGAGCCTCTGGTGCGAGGATTTACTACTGCTGCTGCGGTTCATGTCTTTACTTCTCAGTTAAAGTATCTCCTTGGCATTAAGACTAACCGATACAGCGGACCCCTCTCAGTTGTATATGTGAGTAACTGCATGTAATAAACATGCAAATTCTGCATTGTCTGGATCTAGTACTTGAGCCTTTTCCTCTTTTTTGTTTTATTATTTCATATACAATTCCTGATGGGAGTATTCTTCATCTCCTGTTCATAAGCTGTTTTGTAGTGTGGTTAGACACAAAGTGCTGTGTCATCATAAATGTACCTGTTCTTTAGAGTAATGGGAAAAACTATTTTGAAGTAATGATACACAGTGTAAAACATTGTTATTTATCAAAGACCCTAAGCATTAAAACATTGTTCAGAGCATGTAGGGATCCAGTATTTGACATAGCTCATAACCTAATCTTCCATTCACCTTCTGTCTAACACAGAGATGCGAGAGGACAGAAGAAAAAACATGCAGTGTAAAGCTATGATTTGGTTAGTACGGCTTAAGTAAAACCAAAAGCTCTTGTTCACTTAAATTTAAAATTGACAGTTGTGCTCTGAAAAAAAGTAATGGATCCCATGAAGCGAATTATTTGTTTAAAGGGACATTTCTAATTGAAATCACAACCAAAGCTTTTAGTTTTTTATGAGCATTACTTTTCTTACTGTTATAAACAAGCAGAGTTGAAATGCATCTGAATCTGATTTGCCTGCCAGTCTAGGAAGCCCCGAGTTGTTATCACAAAATCGGTGCTCTGATTTTGCAGACTAGATCTCCTGAGTGGAAGAATAGGGAAGATCTCAGATATCTGTGAGAACCCAAGCTTGTGGGCAGATCGATGGCTCAGCAATAACGAACCTTCAGGATTTCGACTACATGGAGGCTATAGAAAAATACTTTGTGGGAATCTTTCTTGTGTATTTGTGCAGATATAACAAACCTTTTGGAAACAAGGCTGTGCTATTAAGTCCTAAATTTGCTGTTTAGTTCACTAATCTGGAAACCAGACATACTAACTACCAAACAAATAGGTGGGAAGTTACACATTCAAGATGTACTACTGGGACATCTTGAATGTATAATATCCTGATTGTTGCTGTAATTTTTCTTCAGTCTAAAGAAGGATATGTACATCTTCTTTCAAAGACCTCTCCAGAGGTCATTTATTTATTTTATTTTTTTAAATGCAGTGGAAGAAGGAGGAGTAATTGGTGGGGAAATGATTTACCCTCTAGCAACTTGTGTGTTCCAGCAAGCTTTCTTTTCTAATACCCTTTTAATAGTGTTTTCAACTAAAAGATATTTGGCATAATGGCCACTTCAGCAGTGTTGCAAGATCACTGTTATTTAATCATATTGCGATGGTAACCTCAATGGTTGTATCAGCAGCTTTATTGTTTTAGAATGGTTGATACAGCTCTAAGTAGATGTGACTTGCCAAAGAATATTTGAAGGTATTAGAGGGAGTTTACATTTATTGCTTTCAGGTAGCTGCCAGCATGAAATATGTGTGAAAATGTTGAGGATAAGAGATGTGGTTTAGTGTAGACTTTTTTCCCATGATAGTTTTTTCTCCAAAGTTTTGCCCCATTTGAGGAAGACTGATATTGTAAATGATTGCAAGTGCATCTCCCTCACTGAGATACTCTGAACTTCTGTGTTATGTGGGAACATTGGGGAATTTGGTGAGGCACTGATTTACTGTGGTTATAAATGCAGAATAAAACCACAGCTGAACAGCAGTGTATAACTTGCTCTTTTGTGGCAAATGTCCATGAAGATTGTATTTTCTTAGGAATAACTATGATACTTCTGTTGTGTTACAGAGCATAGGTGCTGTGCTTTCAAAAATAACAACAACCAATATTGCTGCATTGATTGTTGGATTAACGTGCATTGTTCTATTGTTGATTGGCAAGGAAATCAATGTCCGGTTTAAGAAGAAGCTCCCAGTTCCTATTCCTATGGAGATCATTGTGGTAAGCCAGTTGTGAAAGTCTGTGGCTAGATTATATAACTACTCTAAAGCTGTGGAAACTATCTCATTTTCTATCAAGTCTTATTGAGCTTTAGAGTAACTTCTGCTGAACATTATTCATTTGAGTCTTGATCCAGTTGAATGTTTGGATACTCACAAGGTTGGGGACTGACATGCCCAAGTTTTAGGCGTAAACTCCCAAAGAAGAATTGAAAACCTAGTTAAACACCCACAGTCCCCTATGGCAATGGGTAGGTAGCGATTTGTTGTAAAAACCATTCTATCCTGGAGTTTTGGCACCTGAATGATTCTCTGCAAAACATGCCTCTGAGTGGTGTTCCCTACTTGGAGTCCAAGAGCTCAGAACCCGCTCCTGACGGAAGGTGCTTACAGATACCTGTTTCAGAGGTTCTGCGGGGCTTGCTTGCTTTTTAAAATGCAGTGGTAGAAAAAAGAGCAGGAACCAGTGGGACTTAATATTTAACCTTCCTTTCTCTGTTTCTGAGACTGACTGCAGCACTGATTCTGTTTCAAATGACTACTCTGAAATAGATGGATAAAGCAGACTATCTTCATACACACAAAGCCCACATCTCAGATAACCTTTCACCTTTAAAAGTGGTTGGATTTAAAAATGAGTTATTGGATAACCAGAGCTCTCAAACAATCTGCACAAAATCAGAGCCAAGAAAGGGAATAACTGAAGGTACGGGTACAATCTAGATCGAAGGAACAAAGAAAGGGGATGCTCTTGAGAGATGATGGAGGTGGTGTAATAGGGTATTTGACAGTAAGGCAATAGCAAAGTGATCTTACACCCGTTCCTTTCACTGCTGCTGCACCAGTTCTGTTTACAAATAGCATGCATGTTATGCACATGAAAATATGGCAGTGCAGACATCCTTAGCTTGTCCTTGCGTTTAATTTCCCAATACTCTTCTGCCTGAGCTTGGCTCCGGCAAAGGGAATTCGAGAGATTCAGATCATGCCATAGCATGTTCCATTTAACTGTTTCCAAGAAAACTTTATAAAACCAGTGGAGGCTGAACATGATCAAGGGAAAATGGTGATACTTCCTCCTTTTTATCTGCTACTTTACCCCCTAACTCTTAGAAAACTTATTGATAGATAAATGTAATCCCTTGTGTGTTTTATTCATAATCAGCTAACTGTTGTTAGTTCTTCCTGTGGCTTTATCTCTTTCTAGCTGATGTTTACAAATGTGTTTGTGGGTTTTTAGGTAATTATTGGCACAGGAGTTTCAGCTGGAATGAATCTGAGTGAGTCATACAGAGTGGATGTTGTTGGGACTATTCCTCAAGGGTAGGGATGATATATTCTTATTCAAACTATACCTTTTCCTTATGGAATGTAGCTTTTATTATAGTAACTTGTAAATATTTATTTCATCTCCAAGGTTGTGTGCACCTGCAGTTCCTGAGATTCAGCTCATCCCAGCAATATTTGTGGATGCAATAGCAATAGCAATAGTTGGATTTTCAATGGCTGTATCAATGGCCAAGATCTTTGCCCTTAAACATGGTTACACCATTGATGGGAATCAGGTAAAAGTATTGGGGTTGCTTTATTGAAAACTCTCAGTAGCACCTTTGTTACATCATTAAAGTAGAATGGGATATTGGACAAAAATAATTTTTTCTTTCATAGCAGAATAGGTTTTTGACAGCCTACCCATTTAAATGCCAGGAATTATTTTAAATTTTTCTTCTGGCTGTGTTTTAATAACCAGTTGCACTTTTAGCTTCATTTTGGGACACTTGCTTCTGTTAGGCTTGGACATACAAGTACTTGGAGTACTGCGTCCAGTTCTGGGCCCCCCGGTTCAAGAAGGACAGGGAACTGCTCAAGCAAGTCCAGCGGAGAGCTACCAAGATGATCAGGGGACTGGAGCATCTCCCTTATGAGGAAAGGCTGAGAGACCTGGGTCTGTTCAGCCTGGAGAAGAGAAGACTGAGGGAGGATCTTGTCAATGCTTATAAATATCTGAAGGGTGGGTGTCAAGAGGATGGGATCAGACTCTTCAGTGGTGCCCAACAACAGGACAAGGGGCAATGGGCACAAGTTGGAGCACAGGAAGTTCCGCCTGAATGTGAGAGAAAACTTCTCTAAAGTGAGGGTGACAGAGCACAGGAACAGGCTGCCCAGAGAGGTTGTGGGGTCTCCTTCCCTGGAGACATTCCAAACCCGCCTGGACGCGGTCCTGTGCACCCTGCTCTAGGTGTGCCTGCTCAAGTCCCTTCCAACCCCTACCATTCTGTGATTCTGTGATACGCATTAATATTAATTGTTGGGGCAGACATTACTTAGCCTACTGTCCTGATGGGCAGCTACTTTATTTCTGAGTTCCCGTGTGATAAATGCAATGCCTTATGTGTCAAAGAACTATTATCTAAGGTTTAGAAATTCCAGTTATGTTTTATAGTTTCTTTTTATTCCCACCCATGCAAATTGGCATCTTATCATTTTCTGGGGCAGCAATTGGCCCTGTCCGTAGTTAATACTCTGATGATTTGAGTGTTAAAGGCTGTGGTTAGGGACTGTCTAAACTAAAATGATATGTCATTCTCACCTACTCTGTCCTTCCTGTGCAATTTAGAATCAATATTGCAATTAGATTATTGGTTGATATCATTGTGGTGTCAAGGGAGACAGAGTTCATATGTTCTAACTCATTTCCTAGATAAGCATCTGACATGGCACAGATCAGCTGTTCCCCCTTCTCAGAAATACTGTCTTCCTCTGAGAGTAAATGGAGTTTAAATGACTTTTACCTACAGTGTGTTACATCTGGTCAGATGAATCTCATCCTTCATATCATTGCTTACTGTTACCCAAAGAGAGAAGAGGACAAATCCGTAGCTGCATGAATGGAATCAGCGCTATTTACAATAGTTAAAGTAATCATCACTGACCTGACTTAAGCATCTAGAACTTTTTCCTCAGGAGGTGCCAGATGCTACTTCACTTGGATGTTAAACTCCTTGTCACCTGATGCACTGCATGCTGAGTGTTTAAATGAGTCAAAAAAGGATTGTACAAATGCAAAGAGAAAAAAGTCATTGAGAACTGTTGAAAACATAAATCACCGTAGTTACAAATAGCAGGATGCAGAGTAATCTGGGGAGGCCTCATTACAAGCAAATACTTTCTTAGGTGTCAGAAACACAGTACTGAGGTAGATGGACCTCTGATCTCGCTCATGATAACAGTTCTGGTAGGATCTTCCTGGTGAAACAGTGGACACATGTTGTTTTTTTTCATGTACAGCAAGGGATTACCACCCATGGAAACACAGCCAAGGCTGCTCTTGCTTCTAATAGTACTAAACAGATAGTTTAGAGCGGGAAGCAAAGAACAGTGTTTGTATGAGAAACCATTTTCCATGTATATTCAGTGTTAAAGTTCAAGTTATCCCCAAGTTGAAGAAATCCTCAAAACAAGCAATGCTCTTATTAATTTTAGTTTTTAGTGTGTCTTGTTACAGTAACGTTTAAGCATGGGAAATGTCTCGAACACTTCATCAGATACTTTATTTAACAGATGATTTAACATGGATCAACTTGCTCGTGCATGAGAACCACAAGTATAAGCCACAAGGAGGTTGCTTATTCTCTACGATAAGGTTCCTAGAAAGCACTGTAAATAAGATGTGGTTATTAATATTAATAGCTCCAGCTTTGTACAGTTACTAGGTATAACTGCCTTTTGTTTTGCTCTGTTGTTTAATGCAGGAACTTATTGCCTTGGGAATATGCAACTCTGTGGGGTCATTTTTCCAAAGCTTTTCAATCACTTGTTCGATGTCTCGGAGTCTTGTTCAGGAAAGCACCGGTGGGAAAACTCAGGTATGTAAACCCAAATTTTGAGCCAAAGTATGCTTTTTGGAGCTCCAAAGCTAAAGTCTGAAGCTTCACTAGATTGCCAGATTTCTCTGCCTGGGCCAGAAGGAATAACTGGAGTTTCCCATGTTCAAATCCAGGTTGGGCCAGGATAGCAGCCTGCATGATAGTCAAAATGGATGAACTGAGTGGGAGGCTTCAAAAGTCACTTGTGCTTTCCACAAGGCTGATTGTTAAAGAGGGGTTAGCTAATTGGTAGTATTGCCCTTTGGGGGTACTTGTTGATACTCTTACATATTTTCTTGCTTCTTTTGTTCAGATTGCAGGTGCACTCTCTTCAATTATGGTTCTGTTGGTAATTGTGGCTATTGGATACCTCTTTGAACCACTTCCACAGGTAAGAGAGCTTTGCCTGGTAGGCATTGCATCGTCAGTGAACAGAGGCCAGCGAGTATTGCTTAAAATGGAGATTGTGGGATCATTGGTAAGCAGACAGGCCTTGTTCCCAAAATCTTTAAATTTTTTCTATGCATTTTTGCTCTAAGTTAGACTAGAAATTAATAATACTTTGAAGGATCCGGCATGCTTTTTTGTTGCTATTTTTAATAGTGGACATTCTGGACTCTGTCTTTAGAACATTAAAATGGTACCTTCAAAAAATTCCCCTTTGCAGCATAGGAATTCTAGGAAGAGGTTTAAAGTTACTTTCTTTTAAAGTAACAGCTCAGCTGGGAAAGGGTTGGGGCTAGGTGATGGCTCAGCATGAGTTGGTTTTGGTGCACTTATTTGTATAAAAATATATTTACATGAATAAATATATTTTTACTTTAAAAGAAAAAAAGCTTGGTTGTGGGACATACCTAGGATGATATGCAATTCCTGGGGTTTTTTTATAGGAGATGTACTTTGGGTTACACCTATATGACACTTGCAGGAAATGTTGCAGTATATTGTAGAGAAACTTGAATATGAGATTATAGCCTAGCTGCTTCAGGCACTACAGGCACTGTAATTGCATGGAGCTCAGGAATATGTGATTTCTCTTGCCAGGAAAGAGTAAGTCAAACTGTACTGACTCTGGCTTGCCATTTCTGCAGCTCCATAAAAGCATATCTCCACTGAACTACTTGAAAAGTTGTTTTTTTAAATGGAACATTTGTTCAGTAGACTTAGAACAGTTATACAAAGCACAGAAATATGGTTATTTGTGACGCTTTGAAGTTTTTATTTGGCATTGGGTTTATTTTGCTTCTGAAAATTGTATTTGTGTAATATTCCTAGACAGTGCTAGCTGCAATTGTAATGGTGAACCTGAAAGGAATGTTTAAACAGTTTGGAGATGTCGCGCGCTTCTGGAGAACCAGTAAGATTGAACTGGTGAGTAATACACAGCTCAGTGCATATATTTTACTGTATTAAATTGGTTGTTCCTCTTCTTCCAAACACCCAAAACAGGGTAGAAACTTACCAAGGAGTTACAAATTGGGTGTTGCATTGCAGATGAACATAAGGCGTGGAGCTCTGAGTACCCTAGGAGAGTGATTTGTGGCAGACCAGAATGTTTTTGTTTTTCAACAACCTTTAACTCAGGTCAGAAGTAGTTTGGTTGCAGTAAAAGCAAAGCTTTTGCAGTGTTGCTATAGGAACTGCACTGAAGACTGTGCGAATGTCTGAGAAGAATTTGAAATACAGAGCAACAAAGGAAACTACTTGAAGGTATTTGCCATCTTTTAAGACAAACCAAAAACCTGGCTGGAGTGGGCCAGAACTATGAGTATTGCAGGGAACAATTTGGTTACATTTTTCTCCTGGATTAACTGGCTAATGGAAGTAGGTGAGAGCTGCTTGCAGGCCTTGCTTTTTTTTTTTTTTCTTTTTAAATCCTAACGTGTTTGGGGTCTGGTGGTAACACAGGATTCCTTGGAGAACAGGACCTAAGACATTAATATGTCATAGTTTGTCAAATGTTATGTTAGTGTGCCTTGAGCTTTTATGCCCTTCTGAAAGGTTAAGGCAATTACAGTCTGCAATCATGATGGATTATATTATAGCCTATTCCTGAACAGAAGTGATACATAGGTTTTGAGGCTGAATTACGCTATTGTTTTTGCTGTTAATAGAAGAGGATGCATAATAATTCAGAGCTTTTCTTTGTTTTAGGCCATCTGGGTGGTAGCTTTTGTGGCTTCTCTTTTCCTGGGACTAGACTACGGTTTGCTTACTGCAGTAGCATTTGCGATGATAACCGTTATTTACAGAACACAAAGGTCAGATTTTTTCTTTACCAAATTAGTGTTTGCTGATCTTCTATGTGGCTTTGTTTGTTTAAGGGGTGCAAATAAGCAAAAGACCTTTCCAACCTCTTCAACTGCATGCAGTATAGAATCTGCTTCATAATGTCGATCATGCCCTGTGGCTCTGATCCAGGGTTCACATTTTATTTTTCTGAGAACAAAATTTCTTGAGGGCATGAAACTTGGAATTTCAATAGTAAACGAAGACTTTCGATTTCTTCTATTGGTTAATCTTCTTGCTTACTTTTTTTAATGTCTAGAGTTCAGAAATTCAAATCTGCTTGATGCTGTTTTCAGTAAATGATTACATTTTGAGTGCACTAATTGTCACGGTCAAGCAGAAGTTGTGTTAGGTTATCACTAGATGAATGTTTAGGTATTTTATAAGAAAGTTCTAATTCATCAGAAAATTGTGCCTGCCCTTCAGGTTTTTCAAATCACTTCTCGTCTCTCACCATTCAAAGTGACAAAGTTTTTACTGTGAAGCTTTCTAGTTCTACGGCAAAATGATTTCTTGCATGTGTGGATAGGACTGTTACATGAGGTTTCCAGGCTCGAGGTCTGGGATAGCTAGGTGGAAAATGTATAAAAGTGTTGGTTTCAGTCTGCATTGGAATGAAACCAAATTCTGAGATTTCCACTCTGCATAAATAAGAGCATTTTTCTGCCATCTCTGTACGGTTTTGTTCTTGCAAACAGAACTGTAATGTACTTTGCTGTCGCACTGCTTGTGAGTAGGGAATATTCACCTTCTCAGGCACTGTCTGGGGAGCAGAGTGGCTCTTTGAAATTGCAGCATGTTTTCTACCGGTATGAGTTTCCATATTTGTGAGATAGTCAATGGAGTTGCATCAATTCATGCCAAAGAGAATTTGCCCTGTACCTTTGCATGCTTTGGCCCATGCTTTTCTGAAAATTACAGCGTTACAGTGCTAAGTTTCTAAATTGTTTTTGCACTGACAGAAGCAAACTTGTCATTAAATGGCCCCTTTATCATGCTCCTGCCATAAAACTGTCCACTGCATTTGACTACGTTTAGATAAGCCTGTACCAGACAAGCACTGCAGAATGACCATTTAAAATGTTTCAGTCTGTATTGAACACTAATTTTTCCACTTTATAAGTGATAATACTGAAACATTCGTTTCCATTTCTCTCTAGCCCTCAATACAGAATCCTTGGACAGATTCCTGACACTGACATCTATTGTGACGTGGAAGAGTACGAAGAGGTAGGAGTGTATTCTTCTGCACTGAAGGGTTTTGTGTAGTGGAGCAAAGACAACAGTGGCAATTTGCTGCTTAGCCCTACCGTACTGCACATATAGTGCTGTCTGCCTGGCATTCACCTGTGCTGAACAGGAGGAAAATAAATTTAATTTTAGTAGTAAACGCTATTTTTTTCAAAATGCTAGCTTTTTATACTACACGTATATTTGACCAGGAGATAATCAAAAGTAACCTTTTTACTAGTTGCATTGTACTGGCTTATACAAAACGGTAAGGTTTATGGGGATACCACTGCTAAACCTGCTATATACACAAGGGCACGCAAGGCCACCTTCTTTACTTGTGTGGCAGTATTGCATGAAATCCTTGGAACCTAGGACCCAAACTGATCTCCTCTTCAGAATTTCACAAACTGTTTATAAGAGCATCTCCCTGCCTCTGCCCATTCCCCCGCTCATTATATATACATGGTTAATGGCCCAGTTGCTCACCATGCACTTAGCTCCTTATAAATGCCATTTTGTTCAACCAAAAGTCAGTGAAAGCAGTACATTTTGTCAATATAATGGATATAAACATGCTATATGTATCCACAAACAGCAACTACTATTTTCTGCACTCTCTGCCGTGTGGTCTACAGCTTCCTCACAAGGGGAGGAGGAGGGGCAGGCGCGGATCTCTTCTCTCTGGTGACCAATGATAGGACCCGAGGGAATGGCAGGAAGATGTGCCGGGGAGGGTTAGGTTGGGTATTAGGAGAAGGTTCTTCACCCAGAGGGTGGTGGAGCACTGGGACAGGCTCTGCAGGGAGGCAGTCACGGCACCAAGGCTGACGATGTTCAAGAAGCACTTGGACAACGCCCTCAGACACATGATGTGAATTTGGGGTTGTCCTGTGCCGGGACAGGCATAGGACTTGATGATCCTTGTGGGTCCCTGCCAACTCAGGACATTCTATGTTCTCAGAGCCTGCTTCAGCTGCTCTGAAGGCCACATCCCCCTTTACTAAGGAACCAGTCTGTAAAAACCTGATGCTGTAATCTGAAAGCATTCTCTCACCAGTAGCTCTGCTTTGAATATGACACAAAGCAAAAGCATATGTGGGCATGTTTATAGCTGTATGCAAAGAAGAGGAGACTCCATTTTTGTTATACTGAATGCAGTTAGCATTTCCTCCTCCTGTATAAAGATGGGGTTGGCAGCATATGGCAGGCTGGATCTCTGCTGCTGGCCAGGACATTTGCATGTAAAGTGTCAGAGTGCAGCCTGTTTAGAGGTGACCCCATTTAAAGTAGAGGAAAGAAGTGATATTGAGACCTTTCTGAAGGCCTGTTTAAAACCAAAGATTTGAAAGAGGAGACAAGAAAGAAAAAGAGAGAGAGAAATAAGTCATTATACCTGTAGAAAGGGAGGCTAAAAGGACGCATTCCTAGGTCTGCATGATTTCCTAATGGTAATACCAGCTGCAGATAGCAACATCAGAGAACTGCAAATATTTAATTCCTTTTAATGGCTGTACATTTCGTTGTTATAAAGAAGGAGAAATGTTACATGGCATTGATGGTGTGCAGCATTACACTGGGAAAGGTGGAAGTTCTGATCTTCTGATTGTCTTTGCTCACAACAGTGCTGACCTTCTTTGCTTGACACATGCTGATAGCCATTCGGAGTTGGCTGTTGGGCTGCATGTTTGTGTGTCTTGTGATCACACAGGGGCTTTTCTTCTGGTGCAGGCAATACTTAACTGTGCACATCCAATATTCTTTTCCTTAGGTTAAAGAATATCCTGGAATAAAAATATTTCAAGCTAACACATCACTTTATTTTGCCAATAGCGAGTCATATACAAGTGCACTAAAGAAAAAGGTGAGTAAAGCAAATTCTTTAAAGTCTGTGTGTTGAAAATTCAGACTGGCTTCTGAAACATGCTCATCTTTCAGCCCCTTTAGAGTAGCCCCTAGCACAGTGTTTCTCACCCTGTGTCCCCTGGTGATCAGTAAAATATGAGAAGGTGACCCTCCAGCCAACTGCAAATCATCTTAGGAAGCAACAACTTGGTGGGAGGGAAGAAACAAAGTGTAGCTTAATACTAACTGCTTGTGAATGGAAAGTCTGGTGGTTGCAGAGCACAAACTGGTCAAACACATTTGTTTTTCAGAAGGAAATAAGTAGTTGCTGAACTGAAAACAAAATGTCTGGGAGTAAAAGCTTCCTTCTTGGGTGACAAACTTTACTGGAGTGTAAGACCGTGGAATATTGTGGGCATTTAACGCCTCTCATGGGCAACACATTACCTGCACACAGAGTATGGCTCACCTCCTGTCTAACCCATGTTTACTGGGTGGGAATGGCAATAACAGAGCTAGCTAAGGACAGAACTGCCTCACCTGGTAGTGATTGCACCCTTACTAACTTCTGAAAAATTTTTCTGTAGCTCCCATGATGAGTCTTACACAAAACAGGTGGGTGGTACTTACCTTCACAAAGCAAGAGGTAGTTGTGATTTATGTCCAAATGCACTTCTCTCCCCTTTGCTCTCTGCACTCGAATCAGCATCCGGTTGAAACATGGCACTCTCTGATTTCAAGAAAAGAATGTGATGCATCTCTTCCTCATCTTGTTAACACAGCGCTTGCCAAGATTATTCCTTCTTACTTTATACTGTTCTCACCCCCACCAAGGGAAGCTGAACAATGCAGGCTTGTGTTTTAAATTTACAACAGTGATGAATTCAGTGCTAACTGATACTGCAGTGTCATCCTAATAAGCTGAATCTCCTCTGATCATGCTTTCTTTTCATGACAGACTGGAGTGGACCCTTGTGCCATATTAGCGGCAAGGAGAAAAGCCGAGAAGAGGCATGCCAGGGAAATAAAGGCAGCAAATGAACTCAGAAAGAAAGCTGTATTGAAACTAGTGAATTCTTCGGTAAATATTTACCTCTGCTTTATCAGCTAACATGCTGCTTTCTGGTGTTACCACTCTTGTTTATACAAGGTGCAGAGCGCTACTCGGGTAGGAAGGCTTAGGGAGCAAGCACCGTGCAGTGTGGACAGACTACTGAGGGAACAGCATTAAGGATCAGACTCATGGCTGGACTGAATAATTGCGTTGAACCTTGATTACATTCAGGTAGCGCAGAGCCTTTCCACGCTGTCTCAGCAATGGCATAGGCAGAAATTGGAGGGGCCCTACCTCTACCCCTCCCCACACGTTTGGAATAATCATGCAGAAATAGGATAGAATAAAATTAATTCAAATTAGCAGCTCCTGTAATAAAAAGGTGCCATCTGCACCGCTCATCCTGGCATGGTTAAGTGAGGCAGGTACATTGAGAAGGGTTGTTTGAAACATACTTGTGCTTTTGTGCGTGTTTAAATTCAGTCCCCATGGTCGGAGCTGGTGTGTGCTTTTAACCATGGGGAACCAACCAAATGCCTAACTGAAGGGCCTGATTGCTTCTTTTGAATATGTAGGCCTTTGACAGGATCAGCAGGGGTAAGGCAAGGAAATGGAGGAAAAACGTATGAACAGGCATCAGTGTTTGAAGGAAATGGGTAATTCTGCTCCTCGGATAATGGCTTAAGCTGCTTGCATGTGACTGTAGAAAGGCTGGGCATGAGAGAATAAACCTTCATGTACATAGGACATGGAAGTATGTGTGCATGTAAAGCCAGTTTCTGTAGCACTTAGGAGCTGTACACCTTTTAAAGGCTGAAAGAACAGAAGAATAGGGGAAGGAAGGGGATCTACGCTGAAAAAGCATTAGCTGTCATTAAACTTTATTTATCTTCTCTCCCAGGCTAATGACGTGGAAGCAAGTGTAAAACATGAGATAGCAAGTGATGAGTTACCTGTAAATGGAAAATTTGCATCTGCAGATGCTAGTGTACAAGACATCTCTCCTGATGAGCATGAACACTTTGTGGAGCCCAAAACAAACATCCACTCTTTAATTCTGGATTTCACCCCAGTGAACTTTGTGGATTCAGTTGGAGCAAAAATATTAAAATCAGTAAGTAGGGCTTTTTCCCCCCAAAAACCCATAGAAAACTTGTGAGATACCTAATAGGGAACCTGTCAGCACGAGACATAAATGCCAGCTCACATACAGTCCAGTATCTCACCTAATCATGGTTTTAATTCTGCAGCTCTCTAAGTTTTAGCTGAATGCTGGGGAATGTGGACTGTGCAGCTTTCACAGTAATTGGCTTACATCTTCCAGAACTGCGACATGTGCAATGATATACCCATGTTTAACTTCAGTTTAACTCTGTTGCAGATTATAAAAGAATACAAAGAAGTTGGTGTCTGTGTCTGTATTGCCGGCTGCAGCGGTGAGTTGGTTTGGGGTTTTTTTGTGAGCTTTATGGGAGAGATTGTGTTTTATCCCTGTCCCTCTAGCCCTGAGCTTTCTGCTGTCAGGTGCCTCAGTAGTATCAGCATAAAATACTTCACTTAAAATTGGATTTGAGGAAAAGCAAGCCCGTATACATTAGAGCCTTCACTGTAGTGAAAGTAGAGCACTGATGTAATGAGTTCTGTGAGGACTAGATCCTGCTCCCATTTATTCCAGCTAGCAAATTGTAAATGCCACACCAAACTTTGTATCTTGAAATTGATGTAATAATGGAATACGGAGAAAAGCCTGCAGTGTTCCAAGTTTCTGATATGTGGAATTGTAGCATCTTCTGCCAAGAACAGGCCTCTCTGTATGTCTGGATAAGAGAGTTACCCATTTGGAGTAGAAGTAGCATGTGATCCACCCGGCTATTTTAAATGTTTTAAGTAAAAGAACAAGTTGTCGTCTTCTTCCTGAGATACCGTTGTTTTCCATCTTTGTGCTTTAGTTTATGCACTGATGCCATGTTTGGGTTTTATTTTGTAGGCCCTGTTATGAATGAGCTGACAAGACTGAATTTTTTTGATAACACTGTAACGAGAGAGTTGCTGTTTCACAGTATTCATGATGCTGTCCTTGCTTGCCAAGTGAAAGATGGGTCTGCTTCACAGGCTGACTCGGACCTCTGAAGAGTGGCATCGAGCAGAATGGGAGCCAGATTTATGCTGATGGAGTCTCTTTCTGAATATTTAATTTGCACAGTTTAAAGAGAGCCTGAGGCTATTTGTATCTACGGGTATAGGGTGGTGCTTATTTTCTGTAGGAAGAGTGGATGAGGAATTGGAAGCCTTCATGCTCTTGAATTTTTTCCTTCAATCAGGGTATAACCTTCCAGCGCCATACAAGCACAAAATTATGCAAGACAAGAAAATTCAGTGTATTCTGCTGCAGTTGGAATCTGATAGACAAGGTGACATTCCTATTCCTGTTGAGAAAATGGGCACTTTAACTCACTATGAGGTGGGATCTTGCAGGGAATAGCTCTTCTGCAATTGCAATGCACTGTACCAGTGTCTTTAAAGAACTTTCTTAGATGATGTTTAAAGCCTGATGTCAACATCTGCCTACAACAGTCACAGAAATTATAATCTGCCAGCTGGATTAATGAATTCACACTGGTGGCATTTAGCTGCTACTCTTTTTAAACCTGGATGGTACAGTTATTTTTTTAAAATATCTAACCTGTCTCAACTACACTTGACTCTTCATTGCCTGAACATTTTCACTCTAAAAGTGAACCTCAAATTAGAAACTCATTGTTTAATTATTGCATTATCAATATGATACTTTCACTGCCAAAACCTAGTTATGTGTTCTGGAGAAGAATACAGCTGATTTTAAGCTAAAATCAGTTTACCTTCAAAGTCTGAAGACAAAACTGGTTTAAGGCAGGAGTGAAGCCTATAAAAAATAAAATTAAGAACTGCTGCCCTATATGCAGTCTCTTTAAGCTGCAATAAAAATGTAGACAATGTCTAAAGTCTCCATGGTCAAAAAAAAAAAAGTACTTTTTTATTGCCCAAGATACCTTCCTACCAGCAGTGCTGCTTCTGCCTCAGCTTTTAAATGCTTTGAGAACTAGATTTCAGTAGAATTCAAAAATGTTATGTGTTTGGGCTTTTTTTCTCTTGTCTTTGCTTAACTTCAGGTGTGTGACAAAAAACACGGAAATGTAATTCAAGCAAAAGAATAAAATCTTCAATGCCTGTGTTTCCCTAACAAGAGTCACTATGAATCTGAGCAGAAGTAGGAACCTAAAAGTGTCTCTGTAGGTCATTTCGACAGCACAGGGGAAGTGAAGCATCAGTGACACGTCATTTGGCACCCTCAAATCAAAGGTCCTGTGCATAAGGGAATTCAAATGACTTCCTCTCTTCTGAATGCAGAACTTGTTATTTTCATTTTGCTTCAAGCTCTGTTGCGATTAGGGCTTGCTTCAGGTAAACCAAGTTTCCCAAGAAAAGACTGGGGCCAGTCGGGGAAGATGTTTCCTTTCGGCAGGCTCCCCTGCCAATAGGGATAGGAAGCTTTCTGCATCAGAAATTGCCGCGTAGCTGGAGGTCAAAGGATGAGTTGAATACACGTTGTTAACACATTGTGCGTGTTTGTGTAAACAACTTTTGGTATATTTTGTAATGTTAACTAGTTTAGCAAGGCTTTCTATCTACATACAGTATATTTTTCTACTTTTAGCTTGTCGCAGCTTCGGTTTTTAACTATGTAGTCTCTTCAGTTCATGTCAAAATCCTGTCAACTTCTGAAATAAAGTGATGATTATGACTTGTTGAAATTTTCCACTTTGTCTTGGTAAGACTCTGTATGTGGGACAAGCCAAGGTCCCCAGTTGCCAAGGGGTGGGCTGGGAAGGGTGACCACCTCCGTGGAGGTCCTTCCTGCTGCTCAGGTTCCTGCTCCTCGCCCTCCTGGCTCCCCACCTGTGTGAAGCCCTCTCCATGCCAGGCCTCACAATGATGGAATTAATGCTGCATTTCCCATCCTGGCAGCAACAGCTGCGCTTCCTGGGGAGCTGCTGAAATGCTGGACTGAAAGCCTTTGCCTAGGAAAGCCCTAGATCCCAGCACTTGGGCTGTGCAACCCACTCCTGGGCGCTACCAGTGCTGCTGGTAACTAACTCATCCAGTCCAATAAAATCCGGCAGCTTTTGACTGGCCTCTTCCTGTGCTTTGCTGCCATCAGCTGAAGCACTGCTTCCTCCTCCCCAGCCTGGGTTATCTACTGAAAAGTAAACGTGACTTCCTCTTCCCTATACTGATTAACAGACTGCTATCTAAATATTTAAATCCTACCTTAGGCTTGTCAGTGCTAGATTAAACAAAGCCACATCCTTTAAACTCATAACAGGGCTCATCTCTTCCCCCTCTCCAGTTTGGCTGCACTGACGGGGTAGCGCCCCTACCTCCTCGCTGCTGAAGCCCCGCCACAGCACGTGTCCCTGGATAGCCAAAGTCTGGTTGGAAAACCCTTAATGATCAGAATAAATGTCTCTCCCCCTCCTTGTTTTTGCAAGAGTACTGGTGATAATTCAGGATACCTGGTAAGATCCAAACTCTTTTTACATACTTCACTTCCCCTTCTGAAGTAGAAGGTACACTTCAAGTGCTGCACTTGGTAAATACAGAGATGCTCTGTCAGTGCTACTTTCTGGACCACTTTCCTCTCGGGCTTGAAATGAAAAAAATTCTGTCCCACCAATAAACTTGCATCCCTCCCCAAAACGTTCTAACCAAAATATGATCAGTTTTTCAAGCCAGTATGGGTAAAACCACGGGATTGCCCAAGTCTTGCTTATCATGAGACTGGCACTGGCCAAAATCCTAACAAAGCCCATGTCCTGCCCACACACTTTCCCTACTCCTTCAAGCTCTCCCCCCGTTTCAGTGCAACACTTAGAAAAGGACAGGCTCTTGCTTTTCCTTGACTAAACCACGCAGCTCTGTAGGAACATGCCAGGTGACTGAAGAGCAACCTTCATTTAATGTTGCCTGCTGCCAGTAACTATCAGCTCCTGCCCAACCACCAGCGCATCAGGACCCTAGCAGGGTCATCCTCTGTGTGTAGTAGCAGCTTGGACAAGGAATATGATGTATCAAAGTGCTCACTAGTAGATTTTTTTAGACTGATGTCAAAATTTTTTTTAGAGCAGGAACAGGAGAAAGGACTCTTCCTTCCCTTAGTGCTAAGAAATTACACAGACTACTTTTTCCCTCTTGACCCACTTTTATTTTGTAAACAAAGATCTTGGCAAAAGCAGCACCTCCACAGCTGAGATGGTAAGTAAGTATAGGGGTGTAAATGGTGACTAGGGATCTAAACTTTGGGGTTCTAATATTGCCCAGCTATCTGATTGTCCTGGTTTTGGCTGGGATAGTTAATTTTCTTCCTAGTAGCCAGTATGGGGCTGTGTTTTGGGTTTGTGCTGGAAACAGTGTTGGCAATACAGGGATGTTTTAGTTGTTGCCGAGCGGTGCTTACACTAGTCAAGGACTTTTCCAGCCTCCCATGCTCTGCCAGGTGCACAAGAAGCCGGGAGGGGAGGGGGCACAGCCAGGACAGCTGACCCCAACTGACCACAGGGATATCCCACACCATATGACATCATGCTCAGCATATAAAGCTGGGGGAAGAAGAAGGAAGGGGGAGGACATTTGGAGTGATGGCGTTTGTCTTCCCAAGTAACCGTTACATGTGATGGAGCCCTGCTTTCCTGGAGATGGCTGAACACCTGCCTGCCCATGGGAAGGGGTGAATGAATTCCCTGTTTTGCTTTGCTTGTGCACACGGCTTTTGCTTTACCTATTAAACTGTCTTTATCTCAACCCACAGGTTTTCTCACTTTTACTCTACTGATTCTCTCCCCCATCCCACTATGGGGGAGTGAGCGAGCGGCCGTGTGGGGCTGATTTGCTGGCTGGGGTTAAACCACGACATTGATTTAAAAAT
The DNA here is from genome assembly GCA_031468815.1 of Morus bassanus. Classification (NCBI taxonomy): domain Eukaryota; kingdom Metazoa; phylum Chordata; class Aves; order Suliformes; family Sulidae; genus Morus; species Morus bassanus. The sequence continues at coordinate 71,142,644 of CM062571.1, forward strand.
ATCTCCCTGGTTTAGGCTGTGTTATTAGAATCTCACTGAGATTCTTCCTCCACGGCAGCAATATTCCACTAGTGTAGAACACACAATGAACTCACACCCGCTGTTTGGAATACTCCATTTATTTCTAGTTTCTAAGAGCAAGACCTGAATTACTACACTTGGATTTTTGTTTCACAGGAATTTTAACAACAGAGGCAGGAAAAACATCCCAGGATATTAGTTGTAGGTCATGTAGCGGGGGGTAGCACTGAATTTCGCGTACGATTTAATGACTTTGTTCACTGCTTCTAAGAAGTCTTTCTCTGTTGCGATTTTTCGACGTGCTCGGATAGCAAACATGCCTGCCTCTGTGCAGACACTGCGAATCTCGGCGCCTTTGAAAGAAAGGGATAAACGAATTCAGCGCTGACTACCAGCGGAGGTGAAGCATACACAAAATTGTTTAAAAAAAATCAGCTTACCTGTGCTATTAGGACACAGGCGAGCCAACAGCTCAAATCTTATGTCTCTTTCAACACTCATCGAACGAGCATGTATCTTGAATATGTGAGTTCGCCCCTGAAAAAAGACAGAAGACAGAAGTGTTGGTGCTATGAAAGACTCTTGGCGTGCAGCTGTCCACATCCACAGCGAGGGCGGATGGAAAATAAACCTTTTATTTGCTGCCCAGCTATGATTTCCTAGGTCTGGACTGGCATGTTTAAGTGTCCATGATACTAAATTGAGAAAATAACTTAAAGAAGAGCTTTAATGGTAGAAGTACCTGAAGAAATCTCTCTCAAAAGAACGAAACAAAACACATTCCAACTTAAGAACTAAATCACAGATCTGGTTAAAGGATTCTTTATCTGTCGAGTCAGGAATATACAGTGAATACAGCTATTTACCATGGCCAGGGATTGAATCTGTGCCACGTGTGAAAACCTTCTTGGCACATCTTTAATCCCCCAAGTTTCCACGTAGTTTCACGTAAGTCAAGAGTGCTGCTTTCGCTAATTCTTGTAAACAACGCCCTAACTGAAGAAACACTCCGATACCAGAATATACTTGCTGTGAGAGAAAGCATTCTCACCTCAAGATCAGGCAAGCTAAACTCTATCTTCCTATCCAACCTGCCAGGCCTCATCAGGGCTGGATCCAGAGTATCGGGTCTGTTTGTAGCCATCAGCACTTTGATGTTGCCTCGTGGGTCAAAACCATCCAACTGGTTGATCAGCTCCAGCATAGTACGTTGCACCTCATTGTCACCCCCCGCCCCGTCATCGAAGCGAGCACCTGGAGAGAGGAGACACGCGTGTTTCACAAAATGAGAGAGGGCCCTTCCCAGCATGGAGGAGGTGTCACAGCTGCTACATAGAAGACACCTGGAGAATTAATTTTAAATTACATACAAATATTTGTGTCGAGCTTAAAAAACGTGTGCAGGGGGTTATTTGAAAATGACACAGTTCAAAAAAAAGAGTGAGTGGTGGTGTCTGTCAGTCACTGGAAGCACTGTATCTTCATCCGTAGCATGAAAGGGCCTGTCTCCCTGCCTAGTACCTGGCCAAGCTGCTGAAATTTATAAATGTAGTTTGTCTGGTTGTTTGTTTTGCCTCCCCTCAGTCAAAATCCATCCCCCCCAACCCTTGTCTGTGTAAAAATTGTTCTACTTTCAAAGGACCTCAGTACTTCCTTTGGGGGAAAAACATCATTAGGTTTTCAGGCAGTAATAAAGATTTAGTATGTAGTCCAGAAGCTGAAGGGGGTTTAAGTTAACAGTTACTTTTTGCAAACACAGTACAGAGATTCTTCATTAAAGTGTAAATAATCTGGGTGTTCCAAACATGCAAAAATGACTTCTCATCTGGGCTAAGTATGTTCAAATTATATAAACCACTCCTTGGTAGCTTCCCGGACGTGGGACGTGCTGGTAGTCGTTTTGCTAAATAGGTATTTACAAGCACATTTTCTGAAATGCAGCAAAACCCAGATAAGGAATTACAACGTGAAAAGAAAACCTGAAAGTTCTCGTATGAGATCAGAGCCATGCACACTACAAACATACCTCCAATGGCATCAATTTCATCAAAGAATATTAGACAAGCTTTTTTAGTTCTGGCCATTTCAAAGAGTTCACGAACCATTCGAGCTCCCTGAAAGCAAAAATCAGGATTTTGTTAAAGATTCAAGACACATTAAAGACAAACTATCACAATTAAACTTCTTGTGCTTCCAAGCACTTCTAAGTTTCCAATGATAAAACTTTTTATTTGTACACATATATATAACAGAACATTCATAAATCTTAAAGCGATTTACAAAGGAAAGACAAATAACTACTCTTAAAATCAGAAGTACAAATGAAGTCATTTACCTCGGGACCAAGTGAAAAATAAGTGGCAGAGCTGGGAACAGAATCCTAACCCTAGAATCCTCCCAAACTGCAGATTAAACTCTGCACTGCAAAACCCATTTCACGAAGGACAGCACAGTGCAGGTCTTACAACCAACTGCCTGATCTGCAGAGATTTCTTTGACGGTTCCTCCCCTCTCCTTGTATCTCCAGCACACAAGTACATTCATCCATCAGACCCACTACAGTGTCTGGTCCCCACGACCGGAAATCTGCAAATCGCTCCACACTCCACTACCTCTTTGCTCTCACCTCTCCCACGTACTTCTGCACCAATTCAGATCCAATTACTCTGATGAAGCAGGCATCCGTCCGGTTAGCAACAGCACGGGCACAAAGTGTTTTGCCTGTTCCAGGTGGCCCAAACAAAAGTACTCCTTTGGGAGGCTCGATTCCAAGGTTAACAAATCTTTCAGGCTGTAATGGTAGGAAACAGAAGGCAAAGTTAGGTGCAAATTAAAGATTATGTGCATCACAGAGTAAACGCAACTTAAGAAAATCATCAGTGAAGAGCGATACAAACCAGGCTAGGCTGGATTTCACTTGTTAAAACTACACCTCCCTCACTTAGGCGTTTATGTTCAGCTACATTATCTTATCTTGCTTTTTCAAATGCTAATAGATGACCAGAATACTTTCAAAATAATAAAAGTTTCAATTTGGAGGTTACTTACATGAAGCAGAGGGGTTTCGACCACCTCCCTCAGCTTTTCAATCTGCTCTTTACAACCACCAACATCGCTGTAAGTGACGTCTGGTTTTTCTTCTACCTGCACAACAAAAAGGTGAGCGAGCAGTTAACAGCCTGACGCTGCATCTCTCTCCAGGCTTTCAGGAGCCCAGAACAAACTCCAGCCAAAGTAATCACAATTACAAGACAAAGCAATGTCAGTTCTCACTTGCATCATGGTGACTGTGGGATCAATCTTTGGAGGCAAGGGGATATGGATTTGGTACTTGTTTCTGTCCACCCTAGTGAGAAAGCATGAAGACTATTATTTTAACACCGGTTAATTAGGCTATCGTGTAGAAACAACTCTGTAAATTAGAAGCTGAACTCTTACACTGTTCTTTTCTTTGGCATCAAGACAGCCCAGCCCTGAAAGCTAATAGTCAGATGGGCTAGAAACTGGAACTCCTTCCGCAGAGAAGTTTAAGGTTTCCAAAAATATGAATTCCAAAGTATTTTGAAAACTAAACTTCAAAATACCCCACAGAGCAAACTGGCAAAATATTGATTGTAAAAGTAACTGGCTTCACCTCCTCAGCGAACATTTCCTGTCGTCACTCTGTGTGTAACTGTGCAGGCTGCCAAAGAGGAAGCAGGCTACACAGGCTTCCTGAAGGCTGGGACTGTTGGGACCCAAACGGGAAGGTTTCAGTCCATGACACGTGGTTCTCGTCAGAACGACATCAAAATCAAAAGATTCCAGCACAGCATGCAGGTGAGTTACTGTCTTCCAACAGAAAGACATTAGTGTTATAATTTCAACTACCGCAAAAATATGAACTGATAGTTGTTGACCTGTCAAACTAATGATCAGATGAGAAAGCTTCAGTCTCCTGGAAAACTCGTAAGAACATAAAGATTTTGCTTACCCAACTCTCATGCCTTCTTCTATGTCAGTAGGTGCCACCTGGTCACTGAGATCCACCACAAATTTGGCAAACTGCTTGACATTGATGATGTACTTGGGATCCTCCGAGTCTGCATTGATTATCTTTGTACACCTAATACAGAACACACAATTAACACCACCGGGCAGACAAACGCACCGGCCTGCTAGCTGTGTAAGCGTCAAGATGAGAGTCGTTATTTTCCAGATACACTGAAACAGGTATTGTACTTGTGAGTCTATTACTATGCATCCTACATTAATTACAGAAATAAGTACAAGCATGAAGTACGTAATATATCGCCAAGCGTAACACAGCTCCTTTTTGACACAATAGTAAAAAGCACTTTCAATATGCACAACACGTGAACCTTATTTTGTAAAAAGGTCTACACCTAAGCTATAAATCACATTTTCACACTACGCAGCTCCACTGCAAAGAGGAAGAGTGCACCCACCTTGCAACTTGTAATGGTTGCTCGCTTTGGAGAGTTTGCTTATCCGCAGCCAGATCCCACAGGGCTGGAGGAGCCAGGCCAGTGTCAGATTCCTTGATCCCTATGGACAACACAGCCAAGCTGAGGGGGAGGCAGCTGACTGGTACGTCAGCAATCCTTCACACACTGAGAACCTCACACATAGGCCTGCAGGAAGCTTTCTGAGATCTCTGAAGCACATGCACACACATCTTTGATGGAATTCCTAAAAAACAAGTTTCCTGAAGAAATGAGGCCTATGTGACTGCGCCAGCTAAACACGCAAACACCAGCCCAGCCATCCTTGAATATGGTTGTGCAATCTGTGGACGATTACAATGAAGTTTGACAGAGATAGCAGAGATAAACATATTTCTAAAAGTTTCAGAAAAGGAGTGAAACTCTGCAAGTGCTTTCACTGAGGGAAAGCTTTAGCACAAGAGATCAGAAGCTAAGGGATCCACACAGGTGAAAAACCTTATACATCTTCCAAAACATGGATATAAAAAGTACCGTCTCCACGATGTATTTGAAAGAATCAAGGATTTTACTGGAAAAGAGAAGCTGTGGTCTTCCTGGCAGAACTGAGGGCCACGAGAGGATTAGCAACATGGCAAGAAACATATATCAGTGAAACAAACAAAGAAAAATTAGGAAACAAATTAATTTTTATTGTAAGTGCCATAACTGGCCAGCTGATGCGAAATGCTAACTGCTCTGACACTCGTTTCTTCATTTTACGAGGACTGGTACCACTACTTCATGACAATACATTGGGTTTTTGCAGTCTAAGGAAGTTCACTCACTATTCAAATGCAGCTCTACACAAATCACACCAAATGATCTGGTGGCAGAAAGGGGCATTTGTTTCATGCCACCGTAATATTTATAAAAATTACAGTTTTGAATAAAAATGTGTTAAACCACAAAATTACATAATTCTATGCACAGACAAGCCCTGCCCAGTCAAAAAGACCATCACCTACCAAGCAAAAATCTCACATTACCAAATAAGGAAATGTATTCTTTTGCGAAAAATAACAATAATAAACCAATGCAGAAGTTGTTTAAAATCAGCTTCTTAAAGCACTTGTTTTGCTATATGTGGCTCTTCTACCGAAAGTTATCTTAAGAAAGAAAGATACCTGTGAGCTCATTGATTTTCTTAAGTAGTTGTTGAATATCATCTTCTACTTGCTTGATCTGCCGTGAGTATGTGCTCTGGCCCTGGAAAAGAAATATCATGTAGATTTCATAACTCCAATTATTTTCTGTTTAGGAAAAAATGCCAATAGCTGCTGAGCGTCAAGATGTTCAATAGGCGGTCTCGCTGTAACAGCCAACTATTGATCACAGCCAAAAAGGACAGTATGAAGTTCCAGTAACAATATTTCTGGTCACAAAAACAGAGTGCAGCTACACACCACTGACCAATTGTGCAAGCGGAAATTTTTCACGTCTGTAAACCTCAAGGATTTGTTTTTCTTTTGTTTTTCTGTTCAGCCTTATATTTTTAAACTTTTTTTTCTAAAGTTTAAAAAAAGACTTAGTAAAAATTATATATAGACAGAATTCTGTATACATTGTCTGAAAATCATCTGTACAAGTGCTTTAACTACCTCACCCAACCTTTTTATCATCCACAGAAGATAGCGGAAAGACCACGGGCAAATCGGAAGCTAGATTACGGCTTGTGATAAAATGCTTCACTATCTTGCCCTGCCTAATGCAGGCAGATCTGGATCTGGATTTCCTTTTCAAGATCTCCTTCGTATCAACTTGGCAATAAAAAAGAAGCTGCAGTGGGCACGAGCCGTATTTTAGAGCTTCATAAAGGAGACTCAGTGTTAACAAAATTCAGACTTCTGGCAAACGTATCCAAATCCAGACTTACACTAAGCTGCAGGTTTCACTTTTCAAGAGTTCTTTCACAGACCCGCTCCATGTTCTGGTGGAGAGGGGAGATTTGCATTTTAAGCCTTATTGTCCGTGCAAAACCCCTCCCGAGATTACATCCTTTTTGACAAGGTCCGTGTATCCCTCACTACTAGTTTTTTAATATGATTGCTAAAAGCAAGTAAATTTGATGGGAGAAGGGGTCTTAAAGCTATTGTTCTTTATAAAGCAAGAAAATTGGTTAGTGAAAAAGCCCTAGCAAAGCCCTAGCTGTTAGACCCCTATTGACAATCAGCTACGAGATACAAAACAAAAACAGAGGAAAAAAAAAAACCAACCTAATTACTTTGCTAATAAACCTACCGAATTATTTTCAGGGTTGTGGGTTAGGTTTGGGACTTTCTTGTTGGAAGGTGGAAAGGGAGAAAAGATTTTGGCAGGAGAGAAAAGCATTAGGAGAAGCAGATTTACTAGCTACTCACTAAGTACACATCTCTCCACCCTTGCACTCAATTCCTAACAGGACTTGCTTTTTTCCTTTAACACTCTTGTATATGTATGCTACTTACATATGTTTTCAGCAAGGCAATATCTCCTTCATCCAGAGCTGAAACAAGACAGGAAAGACTTAGCTTCCAATTTTAAAAACAAAACCAGCAGAATCAATTCCACTTCTAAAAGATGAAAACATGTATTTTAAAGGGATTCTTTTGAGTTTCTACTTTTTCAGTAAACCAAAGCAGAACAAAAGAGCATCAGACATTCAAGAAAAACAAAACAGCATCTCCAGATACTCTCTTCAGTCCAAAAATCTGCACCACCCAGAGCTCATAGCAAGCGAGTTACTTACCCTTTACCTCGCTCAGAGTAGCTTATGACCTATGGCTGTACAGAGAAGGCACTGAAGATATCAAAACTTCCTCTTTTTAACTTTTTGTTTCTTACTGTTTAAGAAAACATCAATGAAAAACTGTCACCACTTTCTACCAGTGATGTCTCTTCCAAAATGCCCAGTGTGAGCAGGGAACAGCAACCAAATCTAAGCTGGTCTCAGTAACAAAAAAATATTGTAAGCTACTAAAGCAGCCTGGAATCAATAACTAATACAATGCTGAGTTTTAACATTATGAAACAGAAAACATGGGAATGGTTGTACTAGACAAGATGAACAGCCAGGTCCAATGTCCCTTCTCCAATAGGAAGGTCTATGGACACGGCAAACGCAGAGTGAGCTCCTGCTCCCGGGTCACACATTGTTATTAACAACCCTTACAAAATTTTTCTTACATGAATATTTCTGTCAGTTTTTTGAATCCCTGTAAGCTTTCAACACCCTTCAGCAGAATATGCAGGGAGGAATCCCCGATTTAAATCAGCATTGTGCTTCCTTTTACTTGACTTAAACTTGGAATCTAAAAATTGTACTTGGGCCTCAGAACTAAGAAAAACATAACTCTCCATTATCCCCTATTTACTTCCACATCACTTGTCATTTAACGGACCTTTAACATTCCCTATCCCTTCCCCCAAAAACTATCTCTTTTCCCAACCCAATGACAGTCTCCACCTTAAGCATCCCTGGCCCTCTGTTCTCCTCTCTTTTCTAATTCCACTGTATCTTTTTATGATAGAGGGAGCCCAAACCACATGGTATAGAAGATCTGGGTGCAGTGTGTATTATACGGTATTTTGAGAGAATTTTTTTTGGTGTTGATCCTTATTTCTTTCCTGATTATTTGTACTACCCCGGTGATCTTTTGATATCTACTAAATCTACTGAAATTTAGTGTGGAGAAAAGGAGGCTGAGGGGAGACCTTATCGCTCTCTACAACTACCTGAAAGGAGGTTGTAGCGAGGTGGGTGTTGGTTGCTTCTCCCAAGTTACTAGTGATAGGACGCGAGGAAATGGCCTCAGATTGCATCAGGGGAGGTTTAGATTGGATATTAGGAAAGATTTCTTCACTGAAAGAGTGGTCAGGCACTGGAACAGGCTGCCCAGAGAGGTGATGGAGTCACCATCCCTGGAGGTGTTCAAAAAACTTGTAGACGTGGCACTTCAGGGCATGGTTTAGGGGACATGGTGGTGTTGGGTTGATGGTTGGACTTGAAGATCCTAGAGGTCTTTTCCAACCTTAATGATTCTGTGATTCTATGAAATGCTATGTCGTTATAATTAAAAAATCTTTCTTGCGTGGGAACAGCTCAAAGTCCATCACTGGTTACGTATAGTACTGATTTCGTCTCCAGATGCATTATTTAATATTCACTAGCACGAAACAAAAAGGCAAACGCAATCCCCGGGTGCGGAGCCGGCACCGTCCACCCTCGGCCGGCACCACCGGGACCACTCGCCCCCTCGCGCTCCGGCCCCGCTGAAGCGGCGACAGGCGGGGCCGGACAGCCGCCTCCGCGGGGGGGAACAGGAATTATCGGGCGTTAGAGAGCTGATCTTCCAACTCGCCATTAAACCACGAAAGGCCTTTCGTTTTACGAAGAGCAGATCGGGCTTTTGGGGAGCCTTGTACGAGAGAACCCCGCGGCGCCGCAGCCGCCGCGTCCCCGCCCCCGCCGGACCCTGCCTCGGCCCGATTTTCCTCCGTTTTCCTTCAGAACCTGCCAAGACCGGGCCGATGCTCACGCGTGACCCCCCCACCCGCGGCCCGACCCCGCCGGGGCCGCCGAGCCGAGCTCACGGCCGGGCCCGGTCCCCGCCCGAAACCGCGCCGCAGCCGGTTTTAACTCTTTTGTTGTTGTTTTTCACCGTCCAGCCGCGTTCCCGCAGCCCCGCCGCCCCCGGCACCGACATGGCCGCCGCCCCCGGCCGAGGCGCTGTCCGGGCCGGTTCCCCGCCACGAACGGGGGGCCCGCGGCGACCCCGCCCGCAGCGCCTCTCACCGCGGATGGGTTTATCCTCCTTCTCCTCCTCCTTGGTCTTCCTCTGGTCGGCGCCCAGGTAGTCCGGCATCGCGGCGGGCCTCTCCGACCGCCCCGGCGCGACCCGGACGCGTTACGCAGCACGACAGGGACTTCCGGCGGGGCCGGGCGGGGGGGACGGCAAAGGAGGGTGCACCGGCCCGTGTGCGCCGCGGGCCCCGCGCCACCGGCATCTCCTTCCCCCCCGGCACCGCTGCTGCCGCTGGAGAGTTCCGCCTGCCACAGCGCGCCGGTTGAACCCGCCCCGAGCCGCGGCCCCGGGCTCGGGCTCGGGCTCGGGCTCGGTCTGCCTCCGGGCCCCGCCGCCGGCGCGCGGAGGCGGCGCGGAGCGGGCAGCGGGTGGGCCCGGGCCCCGCCGGGCCGCTTATCCCGCCGCACGCCGCCGCTGCCGCCCCGGAAGCGCTGTGCGGGCGCCTCCATGCGCCGGGTGGCGGCCAGCGGCGGGGCGAGGCGAGGCGGGCCCGGCGGGCAGGCCCCAGGCGCGCTCCGGGCCGCCGCCCGCCGCCATGCTGCGGGGGGCGCGGGACGGGGAGGCCACGGCCCTCGCCAGGCCGCTCTCCGCCGGTGGGTACCGACCGGCCGCCGGGACCCCGGGGCGGGGACGGGACGGGACACACGGGGCGGGACGGCGGGGCGCGGGTGGCGGGCTCCCCCCGGGGCCGAGGGCTCCCCCCGGGGCCGAGGGCTCCCCCCGCCGCCGCTGCCAGGGCTGGGGCTTCCCGGGTCTGAGCGGGGCGCGGCCCGGGGCGGGCAGCCCGCCCCCCGCACCGGCGGCGGCGGCGGGCCCGGGAAGCCCTCCGGTTGTGTTCGGCCTCGGCGCCGTCCTGCCGCCGTGCCCGTCCCGGCCGAGCAAGAGGCCGGGCTTGGCCGCCGGCGGGAGCGGCCCGCGGGGGGAGCGGCCCCGATTCGGTGCTTCTGCCGCCGCCGCCGAGCGCGGGAGGCGTTAAGCGCCGCTCACCGCGTGCGCTCCCGTAGCGTGCGAGCACCTCTCAAGGCCTGAGGAGAGAGCGAAGCGTTTGGAAGACGCCGCCCGCCCGGCGGGCGCGTGCTCCGGCTCCCGCAGCCCCGAAGCAGCCTGGCGCTTCTGGAGCCAACGGCAAGACCTGGCAGCGCGTAGCCCTGCGCGATGCGGTACCCCTGAGGGCTTTGGCGGGCTTTAATTTACCAAAAAAAAAAAAAAAGTAAACTACAGAAGGTGAAGATGCTTTTATGTTTTTGTTTATAGCATCAGTACTCTGTCAAGTGGAACCTGTGGGAAGATGGTTTGAAGCGTTTATTAAGAGGAGAAACATAAATGTTTCTGCCTCTTTCCAGGAGCTAGAAGATGAGAAGGAACTTTCTGAAGAATCAGGGGATGAAGAATTGCAGCTTGAAGAATTTCCTATGTTAAAAACCCTTGACCCAAAGGACTGGAAGGTAGGCACTTGATACAGACCAGGGTTAATTATTTTTGCTGGAAATCTCCTGTCAAAGTTATCTGCCGTTCCCAGCCCCTAAAGGTCCCCTTCCTCCTCCCCTCCACCCCCATCCGCACGGGTTTGCGTCCCTCTGTGTCATACCTGGGTTTGTATTTTCCACCCATAACCGGTTGATGAGGGCAAACTCAAGCACGCATCAGGACAAGACCTCAGTCTTGAAGTGTGGGTTTTCACGTTACTGCCTGTAAGCCGTAAAAGTGTCTCTTCTCCCTGTTACCGCCTCCCTTATTTTGGAATTGCATTAGCACTCTTAACATTAAAGACAGCAATTCAATTTTCCAATGACTGAACTTTCGAGGATTCAGTGCTTTAATCAAGTTTAGATCAAGCTACTTGAATTTCTGCGACAGTGGCTTAATTTATTGATATTTGGATATTCAGTAATTATGGCCTTTGTGACAATTGTTCTTTTTCTAATATTTATTGAGAGAGGGAGGAGTTCTGCCTCTTGCTTTTAAAAGATGGGGAGGAGAACTGTTTTTCTGCATGTAGTGTGGCTTTTTTTAGGTCGTATTTATCAGTGTTTATTAGAGTTGGTTTTTTTTTCCTCAGAATCAGGACCATTATGCAGTTCTTGGGCTAGGAAATATACGATACAAGGCTACTCAGAAACAAATCAAAGCAGCTCGTAAGTACCTTTTCTTTATAAGCATATCTTTCTTTCAGATGTACACAACGGTTTTTCACGTGAAAATATGTACACGTCATGAACAAGCTTTTGACTGTTTCACAGACCTACAAATGCCCACTCTTTGATTTGAGTTGCCCACCAGCTTTCTAAATGCACAACACAGCTCCAGAATCCACAGGCCTAATGCTGGGGAATTCAAAAAGTTCACCGAGTTCACATCTCTGCTTTCTTGCCTGTGATTTTTGTCAACAGCCTTGAGACTGTACCTGTACATCTCTGCGTTTTTGAGTCTGCAGCCAGGGTCAGTGAAAGGCAGACAAATACAAGTAGCCCTGCTCTGTGTGTTTCAACAGGTTGATATCGTGAAGCCCCCTTACAAGGGGTAGCTGCTGCGTTAAGGCAAGTGTCTGTTTAAGAAGTGTGCTGCTGTTATCATTCTGATTAGACTGAGCATTGCATGGGAATGAAGCAGTAGCTCTTGAATTTTCAGGTATTCAAGTAACTAAAAGTTACTTAGGCCACTGAGAAGTTCAGTTTTGCTCTTCTTTGGTCACTTTACCATATGAAAACTACTGTAGAGTTCCTGTGGCTGGATCTTGGGGATATTACCAAGCCATTAAAAATACAGTCCTTCACATTTTGGGTAAGTAAACGATAGGACTTGGCAGTGCCACTGCGCTGCTTAATGATGTCGTGGGCCTGTGTCTTAAATCATGATGTGATTCAGAAGCGCACACGGGTGATTGGGGGTATTTTATGGTACTTGCATACGAAGGAACAACATGTTGGGCTTCAGAACTTTTTTCCTAGAAAGCAATGTGACCAATAGTTGACTTTGCAAGAAGGATGCCGGTGTTTGTTTAGTGGAGGAAGATTTAAAAGTACTCTGAAGATTGTTCAATAGCCTTTATGAAATAAGCTGATGGTTTTGTGAATTGTTCTTGCAAGCAATTGCCTGTATAACTCTACTGGTGTGAGTAGAATCACTGTCCCCAGTGAAACCACAGATGAAGATTAACTTACTCCCAGGTGAAAATGGGTGGAAATTAGCAAATTACCTGCTTGCACAGGAAATTGTGTTGCCTCAGGTATGTGTTGCTTAGCAGTGCCACCACAGAGCACATGCTAATATAGCACAGAGCAACAGCTGCTTCGGTGATGATTAGTGGTCTCACTAATCTAGTCGAGCAAGAACTGGGGCATATCTCTCTTCAGGGTCCTAACGGCACGCAATTATTACGTGGTGGTACAGAGACATGAGTCTTTCTCACCAGTATATACTGTGCTTTTCCTGTTTTTAACGAGGATTCTGATTTGTTTCTCAAAAGGCAGGTTGCTGTAACTGCTGGCGTGATATCTTCTCTCTGGTGTTTTGTAGTGAGCCAAGAAGGCACATTTTATGTTGTGTGATAATACGGCTAGACCTTTTGGCAAAGAAGTCAGTTTAAAATCTGGTTTTACTGTTTAAACACTAAGACAACCTTGGGAGCAACTTTGATAGATAGTCTGTATGTGTTAGTTAAATCTTAGGATTTAAGGCCTAAGTAGAGAGAGAACTTCACCACAAAGTCCTGTGTGTGTGCTTAATGTCATCTGTGGGTAAGCGCAGTGGTCTTCACAGGCTCGTGGCTGTAGTTTCCTTGCAAAATTTCATCGTGGATTGTGTTCAGACCTTGAGTAAAGGGATAGAACACGTTTTTTATTTTATCTCAACTACTTTGCTTTTCGTTAGAAATAACAACTAAAATTACATTAATTATTTTTCTTTATTTTTTCAGTATGATTGCACAGGGAATTGTACAATCTTGCACAGTTCAGGTCCTGAAACTGCATTATGCTCGAACTGTACACTTAAACTTACTGAAGCGCTTTGCTATGCATAATATTGGAGTGAGTCCCAGAAAATCAGTATTTCTTCAGCTGATGAAGATGGAATAGAGTTTGAGTTGCGGTTATTTTGTGTCCCAGCAAAGATTAAATAATTTTCATTCTGACAATAGTGTTAAATCAAAGTTCATTAACTCGTATCTGTTGTCTTCCTGATGTTTGGGGGGGGGGGGGTGTTTTTGTTGATTTTTTTTTTAAGTATCTATTTAGAGAAATGTCGGTTGGAATTATTGCATTACTTTGTAGTTCATGAGTAATAAATTGTTGATGATGAAGCATTTCTAAACCTAATGTATCTGTTTTCTAGATAAATCCATGGTTTTGAAACATCATCCAGACAAGCGAAAAGCTGCAGGGGAACAGATCGGAGAAGGTGATAATGATTATTTTACGTGCATAACTAAAGGTAAGCAATTGATCTCTTTTATTAGATACTCTCTCAATCTACTTGATTGTCTGAAATATATTTTTGGTGCTTTATTAGGCTTTTAAAGAATTGTCAGTTACTAAAGAGCCAGAGAAGTTCTCTTCTGTTTTAGAAAACTGCCTTAAAAAATAGAGATTGCATTAATGTAACTTCCCTCTGGGTAGAAGCAGGATGGGAATGCAACGGACAGATGTTTGTCTGCCGTGCCACTTAGTGATAAAATGTGAACACTTGTAGCAGCGTGTGCAAAGATGAACCACTAGAGGTATCCACATACCTGGGATAAACTGGTATGCTATCAAGTAATTCCCGAGAGCGTCTGTTGATTAGAGGTTGGACACCAGTTTTTTCAGCTGCTCTTTTTTGCCCATAGATGACCTAGTGAATTCAAATGAGTAACATTTCCTTTCTTGCCTGTAGTGACCTAGAACACTACTGCTGGCCGATTCCAGAACCGGAGGGAGTGTTCTAGGTGTATGACTTATGCCTCTAGAAATGCTTTGGAGTTTGGCTTTTTTGTTTATTTTAAACAAATTTTTTTGACTCAGTAAGGTTGGGGCAGGGAAGAAATCTTGGAATTTGTGTGTTCTAAACTTTCTTCTTCTGGGTGTCTTCTTAAATTACTAGTTAAAAAGTTAGATGATACATTAGACAAGCTAATGATGTTTTCAGCCTCCCTTAGAGTTGCCAAAAGGAAAGAAGTTGCCAAAGGAATTTTTTTTCCATAGTTGCAGTCCTGTCAGAAACTGGCAGATATTTATAATAAGAACAACTTGCACCTGAATTCAGGAATATGCTCCGTGTTCTACACAGAAGGAGCAAAATATGTTTCCCTTTAACTAGTTATAATCTGAGTTTAAGGATAAACAGAAGGGAAGGCACAAAGTAACGTGGAAGAGGAGTAATGCTTCCAGGCAGCACCTCGGAGGAAGGAAATGGAGTGGTAGGGAAGGGGAATCTGGATAGGAGCAAGTGGTAGTGGAAGGGAGGGAAGAAATTTGGGAACGCAGGAGTACGTAGGTGGGACTCAGAGCTGGGTCTGAAAAGGAATGAGTGGGAGATACGGCGCTGGGGGAACGGAGTATGTGGAATAGAACTGGGGATCCATACGGAAGGGACATCTCTTAAGCAGAAGAAGAACGAACGGATATGCACAGAATTTCTTGCATCAGCAAAACGGTGTGAGGGTTGCTGAAGCTCCTGGCTTGCAATGTGGAGGATAACTGGGGTCATTTAGAGTGTTGGCAGAGGGAAGGGAGGACTGGCAGGCAGCAGTTTGTTGGTGGTCCCTCACATTCCTTCCTCTCTCCATTAACATCCGCAGTGAGATCACTTTACAGAACCACAGAGTGCCAAGGTCTCCTCCAGCTTATCACCTTCTAGATCTGACCTTCCCGGTGCAGTGGTCTCTGTCCAGGGGTGCAGTCAGAGAAGCCCATGAATGATTTCAAAGCAACACAGATTTGATTCCTTTGACTTTTTGCTCTTACTGAAAAATAGTGGATATTGTAGAACTGACAGACAAAATAATTCCACGCTTCCTTGAGAGATAACAAGAGTTTACTGAAGCTACAGTGTGTGTATAATCTCCAGGTTATAAGATTCAGTAATGTGATGCTCCCCAGCTGCAGGACTGTAAAAACAGGAAAACTGGGAGTGCATGCATGTTTTGGCTAGTAGCTATGTGGTGTTTTCCAGTCTTTCCAAGTCTCAGTACAACTTCATCACGAGCTGCAAACATTCTAATGAATGGTTCCTGTTCTTGCCAGTTCTGACATCATATTAACTCAGGGACTATTTTTACTCCGTGCCTGTCTTCATAGACTGGTTTTTGACAATTTATCTGCAAGGATCTGGTGTAGGACAAAAGCCTGAAGATGTCATGCCCAAAATCCCAGTGCCTGAACCAAATTTACTGCTATAAAATTATTTTAAATATAATCTGGTTTGTTACATTGTAATGGTTGTTTTTCATAAACATTTTCCTCCTACTTAGTTTATCAGGAGTTGACAGCAACGCTATTTGGTGTCACTAAAATAATTCAGTATCAAGCTGTACAGAGTGATAGATCCAATACAGATCTGAGAGCATCTTTTTGAACATTTGGAACCTTCCCTATAACGTTCCCACCTTCTGGGGACGACTCACTTTAGTCTCATGCTTTGTCTGGTAACTTTTTTTTCAGCTTATGAAATATTATCTGACCCTGTGAAACGACGAGCATTTAACAGCATAGATCCTACTTTTGATAACTCTGTACCTTCCAAAAGTGAAGCAAAAGAAAACTTCTTTGAAGTTTTTTCACCAGTTTTTGAAAGAAATGCCAGGTAAGCGATGTCAGACTGCCTTTGCTGTTGCTGGAGAATCAGCATTTGCAAATTCTTCGGGTATTGTGTTTGTAACAGGTGTGATTTTCAGGGATGCTGGAAGATGCATTGATTTCCTAGAAATGTAATACAAGTGAAACAGGGCATTCTCTATTATTTTATTTTAAAATAATCTGAACTGTCACACTGCTGGCATTGAGTTTGACCCATGAGATTTTAAAAAAAAAATTTAAAAGTCTGTTTTCAGCTTATTACTTACTGTCCTTGTTTTCATCTTAAAGTTATTTACTATACCACGTGTGTGTATGCTACTGCCTAAAAATTCCTTTTTTTAATGGTTTTCTTATGAGGGTGATATATTAACAGAAGATAATAGTTATGTTTCACAATTTAGCTGGTTAAAAGAGAAGATAAATGTAACTACAAGTATTTGGTGGTTCTCTCTTAAGGTGTGTGACACTTTTTCTGTATTTGATTCTTGCTTGCCAATTAACTTTGTGTTAAGGCTGTCACAATAGAAATCTATTTCACCTTTTACCTGTATGAAAGAAGTGTTTTGTTGTGTGAGGCACTTTACAACACATTCTGATCAATCCGCTGATTATTTAAAGTAGATTTATTGAATCTTTTATCGAGTATTCCAGCGATTCAGACCTGGATCTGTGGTTGTCAGATGGGTTGTTCCCTTCTCTGCTTCGAAATGGACTTTGTGTCATGGAATAACAAATTCTAGAGCCTGTGGTTTCCCTCTTTGTAGGGAGAAAATGGAATGGAGGCAGAGCATGCATCATTCCCTCATACTCCATTAGAATATGTGGGAAGCTTCCTGTAGCCCACCACAGAGCCGAGTTATTCACAGAGCACCTTTTGTCCACTTTCTGTAAGCCTCTCTACCAGGAGGATATGTGTGGAGAATTGAATATCTACAAAGATATCTTGTGCTCCATCAGGTCTCCTTGTAGGCACGCCAAACTCAGGCAGGAGGAGTTTGCTTTTCTGGGGAAGCTCCCCAAAAAAGGCTCAATTTGGAGGATGTTTAGAAGGAGCTCTCCTGTGTTCTTCCTCTTCCCTGGTGCTCCTCTGTGTTGGTGGGAGGGAGCCTCTGATTTGGTATTTTGATTCTGTACCTAGCATGTGCCATGTTATGAAGTAAGATTATATATATCATTTCTTTAATATATCCATTTATTTTCAGGTGGTCAAATAAGAAAAATGTTCCTAAACTTGGGGACATGAACTCATCGTTTGAAGAGGTAGATGCGTTCTATTCATTTTGGTAAGTTAGCCGATACCTCAGTTTCTAGCCACAGTGTTCAAGCCATGCGATGAAAGGGCTTGCAGACCCTTTTGTACGTAGGTTGTTGGCTGCGGTGTGTTCTGACCTAGTGATGTCATGAAATTACCCCACAGCTGTTTGGTGCCTTCCGCGAACTGAGCTGGCTTTCTCCTAGCCAATACATCCGTGTTGTAAATATACAGTTAGAGCAGGAGCTTCTGACAGTTCTCTGACCACAGTGGCTGTGAACCGAGTTGACCCACAGACTAAAGTGGGGTTCATCTCACCCAACTTGTGTTTTCAGTGGAGGTGCCTACTAGGTATTTAAGCTCCCCTAGTTAAGGGAGGTCTGTCTAGTCCAATAAAGTCAGTAGAGTTTATGGCTTGACTCATCTGCTAAATGTGGATGCTTATATAAAGATTAAATTAAATTTCTCTCTGAACTCTACAGACTGCGCTGTATCTCCACTGCCTATAGTGGGAGCTTGGACAACTGCACTGTAAACATTTAGAGGTGGTGAGGCTGATACCTTCCTGAGATACACTCTGTCCTACGGTACAGATAGGTGTAAATCGTTACTTTCAGTAGCATCTTGCATTTCAACTTAACACAGTGGAATCATTGTAGGTGCAGTATAATTGTAAATTATGTATTATAAACTGTAAATAACAGTATAATTGCCTACAAAAACCTAATAGTACAAAAGGTAGATTATTTTTAATAGTTTTGCTGTTTTCTTTTTTTCATGCTTTTTTTTTTTTAATTCAGGTATAATTTTGATTCCTGGAGAGAGTTTTCCTATTTAGATGAAGAGGAAAAAGAAAAAGCAGAATGGTATGTAAGTAAAAAGTAATTTGACAGGAGACTGAGAGATTGATAGAGCAAAATTTTCCAACTTTCTATTAGACTGTAAGTCCTAGGAAGAACGGTAGCCGAACTAAGACTGAATTCCACTCTCCCAGCTTAGTAGTAAGTCATGGACTTGAACTGGACTGACTGTGGGCTTCTCTGTCTTATTTGAGTAATTGGAATAGTTCTTGCTTGCATCACAGAGGTGTTTCTGAGGTGGTCTGAAACACGTGTTCGTTTAAGTTCAGACTTGCAGTTCCAGCAAGTCCCAAACACAGGTTGAACCTGGAGCTAGAACAGAGTGGGTGAGTAACCAGGTATCTTTTCTCTCTCCAACTCTGTATTAAACTGTGCTGAGACAAGTGATAGTTTCTAGAATTTAGAGAGATTAGTTCTGATGGCTCGATGTTAATAGAAGTTTTGCATTTGTTGATGTAGCGATAGTGGCTGAATTACTCAGACCATGTTGCCATTGGAAAATACATTCTATTTTTATCCTTTCTACAGTTATAAACACAAATGTTCATGTTAGAGCATCGAATCATTTAGTCTAGCACGTATTTCACAGGATGCAACCTTTCACTTAGTCATCCTTGTATAACCATAACTGGCACTGTATGAACCTCTTCTTCCAAGTTTGAACAGAAAGCAATTTTGTAGTTAGATTCAGTGGTTAGCTTGCTTTGTGGCTAAAAGCTGTGCCGTATTTAGGCTGTAGCTAGGCATTTGTTCCTCTTCTCTTCCGCCTTTTCCTGCTATTAAATTTTTTGAGCCCCTCTGGACCCAGTGTTCTCTCTCCTGTGAAGGTTCTGTGAAGGCACTGTAATCAATTCCGTATCACTTGTATTTCTGATAAATTATACAGATTGATTCCTAGGCTTCTTATTGGAAGGCTCTTGAATTGTTTGTGTAGCTCTTTTTTGTCCTTATTCCTGTCATTAGTGTCCTTTTTTAAAAACGTTTAGTCAAGTGGTACATAGTATGCTGTACTTCAGAGAGAGAACTACGTGTCAGCTTCTGTTCAGATGGTCGTGATTCTTCTTACCCCTTCTTCACGTTGCTCGTGTTTTAAACTTTCAATCTACTCGTAGCAGGCTCCTACTCTGTTACAGGGATCATTTTCTCTGTTCTGAGGTGTATTGTTCTGTATTTGGTTGTGTGGATGGGGATATAGACCCCCACTAAAAATTTGCCTCTTTCTTGACAGCACTGACAAATATTTTCAGATTAATTAGCCAATTTTAAATCTATTTAACCTGAGCCGTATTTTACTGGAGTGAATCCAGCGTGATTTTGGTGGAGTGTCACGGTACTTCATAGAGAGTGTTCTTTCTGTGCAGGTGACTGATGTTCTGTAAAATGGAGTTAACTGACATTGATTATATTGCTGCCCTTTAATTAAACTATATTCCAGCATTTCAGTTGTTTTGCTTGGATTTAATGTTAGGCCAACAAGTGGATTGCATTTTAAAAATAAACTCCATGATCTCATTCCCTGCAATGACAGATAAGCAGCTTGTTTTGTCAGGTGTTTTGAAGGTTTATGTAATTGTGTAAACACTTAGCATTTTTGACATGAGCTTGGGGCCTGGAACTTCATTTTTTGAAGTCTGTTTTTCAGGTACTTAAAGAAGAACACCTGTGTGGGGAAACTTTTTTAAAAAAAAGTTTGTCGTTGAATTTCTAACAGGCTGACACTGTAGGGTATTAGCGCTGAACTAACTATGCTTTCCCTTTTTAGTCGAGATGAAAGGAGGTGGATTGAAAAGCAGAACAGAGCTGCCAGAGCATTAAGAAAAAAAGAAGAAATGAACAGAATTAGGACACTCGTTGGTGAGCATGCAAACTGCTGGGTTTTTAAAGAGAGATTTGTTAACTAACAGTGGAAATCTCCTCCTCTTTTTCTTCTGTACATGATGCATCCTTTCTTCTGCCAGACAATGCATACAGCTGTGATCCCAGGATAAAGAAATTTAAGGAGGAAGAAAAGGCAAAGAAAGAAGCAGAGAAGAAAGCAAAGGTAGAAGCAAAACGAAAAGAACAGGAAGCAAAAGAAAAAGTAAGTTAACTACTGTATTTGGGTTGAAAAACCCTGGCTCATTCACACCTGATCCACAGCTTCAGCTTCTAGGTGTGTCAGAAAGCTACTGCTGGAATTATATTGGGGTTTAAAGATGTGTTTGTTGACTTCGATCCCTGTGCAACAGGCAGTGCAAGACTGACAGTCTTTCGAGAAGGAGATGAAAACAAGGAGCACTGATCTGGCACAGAAAAACTTCTAAAATTGCGTTCTGTTGTTGCATACACTTCCTCTGGTTTAGAGGCAGTCGCTAAGTTCTGTGGCCTACTTTCCTTTTTCATAAAATGAATACAGCTGTTTGCCTTGTGCGTACAGTCTGTGAATGGCTGGTTGGTATGAAACACTTTGAGGTGACATAACGTATTTGACTAATATTAACAGTTTGGGAAAGATGGCTCTGAAAACAGTACCAGGAATGAAAGGGTTCTGTAAGGTGCTAAAAAGTGACTTAAAGGACAATACTGGAGCACTGCAAGATATTATGTTAATAATGATGCAGGAGAAATGTTGGACCCCTGCATTTTTCCAAGCTTATACTCTTGGGACAGGCATAGGAAATCTCATACAGTTTTATATCTTTATTGTAAAGGAAGTCAGGATTTATAAACAAGAGGTCCTCATAGTGAGTATGTGAATTAATGCCAACTTGGTATATCTTTCATCACCTCCCTCAAAATTCTTGGAAAACCGAACACTAAAGTAATGAGGGGAGAAAAAAAAAACCACCCTACAACACCAAAAAACCAAAACCACCACCAAACCCAGAAACAGCACATTTTAATACTGAATGACCCTGTAACGGTGTGACTTTGTTGCGGTTTTTTTGTTTTTTTCCTTTTGATTGCAGCAAAGACAAGCAGAATTAGAAGCAGCACGGTTAGCAAAAGAAAAGGAAGAAGAAGAAGTTAGGCAACAAGCATTAGTAGCAAAAAAGGAAAAAGAGATACAGAAAAAAGCAATCAAGAAAGAAAGGCAAAAACTGAGAACGACATGCAAGGTATTTAAATATTATTATAGTGAAATACAGGTTACATCAGTGATATTACTGTGTTTGCTTAGATCAGACCCTATCACATGCTTGCTTGTTCTTATGGCTGGAGATGGGTACGGCTAGTGGGTTTACTAAAAAGCAAAATACTAAAACACATACTTACGTACGGTTTTGAGCTATGAGTAAAGCTGACCGAATAGGTCCAAACACAGCAGTGGCTGAAGAATGCTGGGTGTTAAGCCTTTGTCTGAAGGAACAGGACAATAAAGTTCAAGAACTTTGTAGAACATGTATTTCTGCTTCCAGAACTGGAATTACTTTTCTGATAATGAGGCAGATTGTGTTAAAATGATGGAGGAGGTGGAAAAGCTTTGTGATCGTCTTGAGCTAGCAAGGTAAGTCTTCCTGCTGCTGATTTCTGCTCGTTTTGATACCCATCTTTCTGCTAGCTATCCGTTGTAACTTAATAATTTATTTTTAGTCTGCAATGCTTGAATGAAGCACTTACATCCACAACAAGGGAAGGAGGAAAGGCGGCTGTAGTAAAACAGGTAATTATGCTGAGTGTCAAATCAAAGTAACAGAATAATTTGATTTGTAAAATCTACGTGACTGAATCGAAGTAAGATAACAACACAGCTGCTGTGGAATCCCGCCTGTTAGACCTGAGTTTGAGTCCCCAGGCAGACTTGATCTCTGCTCCATTTTACACAGCGTAATTCATGGCTGGTGAAATCACCAGGGCCAGCTGAGAAAAAAAATAAGCATTTTTAATTAGTAAAGGACACAAAACCTACCATTAGTACACCATACAGAAACAGTAGAGGAATTTAATTTTTCCCAACAGTGGGTAGCAATTACCTAGAAGGGAAGGAAGGCAGTCTTAACCAATTCTGTTATGCAAGAAGAATCCTAGTCTAGGATGTGTGACCTGGGGCTAGATCCACAAAAGGAATTCAGTGGCTACAGCCTGCAGCACTTGAAGGGCCAGTGGGTTGGATACCAAAGTGTGAGAAGAGCAAGACACTTGTGATCAAGATCTACAAAACTCAGCAAGGATCTGCCTAAATTTGGCAGCAGGGAAAAGCCATTTGGACTAATAAGGCTGAACCCACATCCTGCACAAAGAACAAGATACTTTCTCTCATCCACTTTGGACTGACAGCTGTGAACTTTCTTTCCTGGTGGGGAAGATGATCTGTCCCCTTCCCAGGGTCAGGTTTACTCATCAGACAACTTAAGACTCAAATCCGGCTTGTTCTACAGGGGACTGAATCCAATCTCCCAGTCTCCAAGAGGGTGTTACAAACATGGGACAGTCACCTTTCTGTCTCTCTGTTAAAACTGTTCCATTTTTGCATTAATAGAAATTATCTGTCAGATAACTCTCCTTTTGCCAGGAAGATTTTTATTATGAGATGGACAGCAAGAAACCTACTTTGAGCATCCTGCCAACCGGCGCAAGTGCATAGCTTTTTTTTAATATTGCCAAGACTGGACTGGGCATACTCAGAAACAAATGTGTTAAAGATATGTCACACCACAGTCTCAAGATGTGATCACAGTTCACAAAGATGGGCGATGGATAACTGAAGTTCTGCTGAATTGCTTGCTAACAAACTACACATGGCCATCTAACCCTTAGTTACTAAGTGTAACTAAAGCCTGGGTTGTTGCAGTTAATGCGAACTTAGTACAACCATAGTAACTGAGAATTTCTGGCATAACCAGGCTTAGGTAGCAGTTAGGTTGGAAGATTTGGAAATCAGCATATTCAACATGAATATTTAACTGCCCTCACTAGTCACTTTAGGTTCTTTTGTGGATCTGTCCCTGTAAGTCAGGGGTTAGTCTGGATGTACACGCTGGATTCAGAGGTTTTGCCTTAATCCTGGGAGTGTTCATTTAATTTCCTAGTGAACTTGTGATGGATTCCTGCTGTAGCTCCTAATCTGGGATGGCCAGATTTACACATGGGATGGAGGGAAATAATACTGGGGCAGATAAGCTCCTCCGTTCCCTTAGGTGTAATGTACAGAACAGAAACTAAGAAAAATTTAAGGCTCAAGGCAATTCCAGAGAGAGGGGTTTGTGTCACCATAAAATGTAAAAACAAACAAACAAATAATGCTTGTTTACAATCCTTCAGATAGAAGAAATAAATGAACAAATAAGGCAAGAGAAAGAAGAGGCAGAAGCTCGTATGCGCCAAGCAACAAAAAGTTCAGAAAAGTCAACCACTGGTGGTGGAGGGGGAAGCAAAAATTGGCCAGAAGATGATTTACAGTTGTTAATTAAAGCTGTGAACCTCTTCCCAGCAGGGACGAACTCAAGGTACTTGTCGGTTTCGTGTTAAAAGCCCTACAAACAATTTTTAATTAAATAACAAGCATAATACAGCTTATTTTCAGACCATCTTATGTATGATGTCAGTTTAAGGACTCTGTAAACTTCCTCCTTTTCCTTGCCTGCTCAGCAGGCTGTGGTTTGTCTTCTTTTAGTACCATGCTCTACATGTCACTGGAGTTAGCTCTGGCGCTGTATCTTGTTTCCCCCCAAACTTGGGCCTCAGTCCATCAGCAAGATTGTGCCGAGGTGCGTGTTTGCACACGGCTTACTACAGGATAGGCTCTAGTCATTAAAGCAGAGAACAGAACTGGAACAGTGACCGTGATGCAGCTGGATAGGAATACAAGTGTGTAAGCTACTTCCAGTAGCTCCACAATGAATGTGAGGCTGGTTTCTCCTCTACATGGTAGGAGGAAAGCAGCCAGAGCTACGAGTTAAGTGCCCCAGCTCTCTTTAGGGGAGAGCCAGGGGAGAAGGGTAAAGCTGGGCTTCACAGAAAGCAGCACTGGCAATCAGCTTACTAATAAGCATCAAGAACAGGAGCATGCCTTAAATCCTGTTCTTTCCCAGGACTGAAATGCCTTCTTCCACTTAAGATTCACAGATTTGAAGCCTCCATTACAAGATTTCAATGCTTACTTTTAAAAAAAACAAGCTGTCATACTCTTTATGGAGATGATACCAGTACCTGCTTCTGCACCGCAGCTCAGCAGCCGAGAGTACTCATTGAGAACACAGGCCTAGATATGATCCTACTCTCTGATCAGGTGCAACTATTCCCCTCCATTTTCTAAGAATGCACTAGGAATAATTTTGGGGTTAGGGCTGTTCCAGGTCTCTCCCGTTGAAGCCCCTTTACCTGATGTTTAGTTACTTTCAGGGGCAGTGGAAACAGGGTTAGTAACTTCTCAGCCCTTTCAGTGCCGCCTGAGTATTTAATGCCAGAGGTGTTTAGGGAATTTAGGAAAAGCAACAGTTGAGCAGTTTTGGGGATTAGAGGTTTGCACTTACACACTTATTCTACCCCATCCTTCTTCTGTATCGGAAGCCAAGAAGGTCACCTAAGCTGACTGAATTAGCGGAAACTTCTACAGTTAGTGACTGAAAGCTTTCCAGGATAGCTACCATGACAGTTTATATGCATTTAAGTATGATTAAACTTACTTGGGAGTTGACAGAAATGTGTACGGGAGCTTGAAAGTAACTTGTATGAAGGTAAGCTATGATCGGATATGCTGGTTTACCCTTTCTGTTCTTGCTTTAGGTGGGAAGTTATTGCCAATTACATGAACTTGCACTCTACTACTGGAATAAAACGAACAGCAAAAGATGTCATCAATAAAGCAAAGAGCCTCCAAAAGCTTGGTATCTATATTACCTTGGTTTTGTAATAATATGGTCTACATGCTTCTATACAGTTTGACTTTTCTTCGACCAGCATTGTGTTTCTATTATGAGAAAATCCTCTCTGTGTATCCTCTGTATATTCCCAAAAGAAATGTAGTTCAGATAGGAGATTTAGAGGAGCATTTATGTGACTCAGTATTTTCAGCCTAATCGCTATTGCGTAAGTTACCACCTCATGAATGAATCTCAGGAATTGTTTTAATCTAACTTGATGCACAGATGTCTAAGCCGCCTGCATTGCCTAGGTTCCTCTACACTCAGAGAGAGACAAACTGGCCTCTGGAAAAGCTCTCTACAAAGGAAGGCATCTAGAAAAATGAATTCAATGAAGCTGTAGAGATACTTTAAAAAGATGAATGGGATTCAGCAACAGAGTCGGACACCTGCATTAATGTGGCTAACCTCCTTTTGTGGTAAATAGGGCCTAGACAGCTGGGATAGTGAGAGGAGGCTCTTGAGTAAGTTCTTAAAGAAAATCAAAACATTCCAAAAAACAACGTTTAAGAAGTTTCTCCATTCCAATACCTGTACAAGGAGGACCCAGGCTTTCCTGGTGTTTCTGATTGCCCCTCTGACACACTGTTACTCTGGGTAATATGCAAGTAAGCTCCTTACCATCACTTTAAATGAAGTAGAAATTAGGTCTTTTGATTATGTGATGATTAGTTTACAATAATCTGGTACAGTGTTTTTATTATTACATCTGGCTTTAATTTTGTTGCAATAATTATTCTATTCAATGTCTGTTGCTCGTAGACCCTCATCAAAAAGATGATATAAACAAGAAAGCATTTGACAAATTTAAAAAAGAACATGGTGTGGTGCCTCAGATGGACAGTGCTGCCCCCTCGGAACGATTTGAAGGTAAAGGTGAAAAGGGAGCCCTTCTTGCATTTTAATAAGAAAGTAATCCAGAACTTATTTAGGACTTGCTTACAAACAAACTTACTTGCAAACTTACGTAGCAAGAGAGGTGATCCAGGCTCTGTTACTGGATTTCACGGTTTCTGGTACACACGGTACAAACCAGTTAACTACATAGTGACAGTTTGAAATGCTTCCTGGTGAGGCAACAGGTGAAGTCTGATGCCGAGATTATCTGTTCCTCAGGGGGTGCTGCATTTTCAGGTAAGAGTAGGCCTGAGGGGATGCACTTGAGATACAGCATCATCCTACAGCTAAGCTTTGGCCTCCTGTTAAACCCCAAACAGCTCCCATCGAATTCTGCAGACACTTACAGAAGGCTGTGTTTCCTTACTAAGCGTTCCTTATTGAAATGCAAAAGGAAAAGCTACGTTGAAGCCACAGCGTTAGGGCAGCAAGGGCAGCTACAGTGATCTAACACCCAGCTGACAGCAAAAGATGTTACCTTCCAACTTCTCTGACCCAAGGGCCAGTCAGTTTCAGGGTTGGGTGGTTTTTTTTTTCCTCTTTCAGGTTTTTAGTACTGGGTAGCCCTTAGGTCAGACTAGTTATATCACAAAACTGCAAGGATTTAAAATCAATAGTAAGACTTTACGATATTTTCTTAGGCTTATCTCATGGACTCCTTATTTAATATTTTCTTACTGTTGTTTTTGCATTTAAAAACAGGGTCACCTTTAGATTCATCCCCTTGGACTACAGAAGAACAAAAGCTTTTAGAACAAGCATTGAAGACTTATCCTGTAAATACTCCTGAAAGATGGGAGAAAATAGCAGCAGCTGTTCCAGGCCGGTCAAAAAAAGACTGCATGAAGCGATACAAGGTAAGGCACCTCACCTCCTTCTAGGATTGTAATTAGCCCATGTCTTGTTAGAATCCTTTGCTTTTACTGTTGCTTTCCATACCAGAGACAGTATCTGACAACAGCAAACTAGCACAAGATGGAGCCTTGTGGAAAAACTTTTTTGTTAACTCAACCCCGAAAGAGCAGCAGGGACTAAGTTCTCCTCAGTGAAAGTAGTGGCTCTGGAAGCTGGGAAGGGAAGTCTGTCTCATGAAATCTGTCTTACAATTTGACAGCAAGCTCTTGTAGATGGTAAAGTTCTTGCTACAGGGGAAGTAGATGAGCATTGACCTTCCATTAATTTACTTGTTTCTAAGAAAAATTGTTTTAAGGTATTGAACTGTCTAGATTCCTCACTGTGGTGAGAGCTGGAGTGTTTCAGGCTGAATATATGTAGTGTTCAAAACCACAACATTGTTAACAAGTTCAATATTTAGATAAGTATCCCCTTTTTTTTTGCCCCAACTCTCCAGGAACTCGTTGAAATGGTCAAGGCAAAGAAAGCTGCTCAAGAACAAGTGATGAATGCTACTAAAGTCAAGAAATGACTCTTACTGACAATCTTTGTTTTATAATAAAAATGCAAATACTGTACATGTTTTCATTCCTTCCTTAATCATACAGATACACAGGACCAGCTGGTTCTTGAGTTTTAATCTTCTCAAATGCACTTCTCCAACTCAAAAGCTTTAAACAGGGGTGTAGTTGTTTTTCTTTTTTTTTTTCCTTTTTAAAAGCTCAAGCATACTGAAAGTTCTTGTTATTCACTACTCACGAAGCCAATACATGCCACTGCAGATTTTGTTATACTCTGGAAGTTGTTCAACTGGACCTGGAAGTTAAAGAAAGTTGGCCATGACACATGCTAAACTGATACCAATTGGTGTGGAGGGGTTATGGGAGGGCAGGGAAACTTCTACAACGTACCCACAGCAGCAACAGCAGGATGCTTATCATAGATGTACTTTGTGCAAACTTCTCTAATAGTCTGGGCATCAAGAGCCTAAAAGGGGTAAAGAGATATCTTTGTTACCAATCCCATCTAAAAAAGTATTACGAGCCAGTGATCTTAATTTTATATAATCCAGGGGAAGAAGCAACAAAACAGTTGAAAGTTGTTTCAGTTGGAAACAGTCTAACTTCTGTATTGTTATTTCCTGTAGCAATTAAATTCCTTGAGGGCTTAATTTAAAAGTTGCAACATGACTGCCACTTACTTCAATTCGTGCCTCAAGTTCTGGAATTGGGATTCGGCGCTTATAACACAGCATTTGTCTTCCAATGTCTTCACAGATTGGTGTGGACCCTAAATTACGGGAAAATATGCTTCAGTTATCAGCATACAACCTCACTAAGAATTAAAAGCTCTCATTAAGTCTCACCATCAAGTTGTAGCAGCATATTTGTCTTTAGAAGATTTTTTGCTCGAGCTACTTCATTTTCTGTAACACTTGTGCAAAGTCTTATCCTGAAAAATAGTTTAAATTCAAAGGCATTAAATAATGGTAACCTGTAGCACACAAGATTGCCTGTGATAAAGAGGTGCATATACATTAGTACACCCACCAGGTGCATCTTTTCCATAGACAGAGCCAGTAGGAGAATTTGGTATGGAAACAAGCCATAGGATGCAAAGCAGCAACATAAGGGTAGTTTTTTTTGGAAGCATATCAATATACCCGAGAGCAAATTTTTCCCCTTAAAAGAGCTGTACTTCAGTTTATTAAACAAATATTTTGAGCCAAGTGTAGTCCATACTTACTCTCTTGAGAATAGCTGTTGCTAAGGTAGTGGGAGGCAAACAATTAGAGGTAATTAGCCCAGGAAGCAATCCATTATGTCCTGGCTCTCAGTGAGATAATGATTCACCACACTGCCTAAGGAACATTTCACTAGGACAGGGGGATGCGTTAGTTATCTTAACACATTCTTGTCACAGGAATGGTTCATACCTTCCCCTGTGCTAAGCTGCAGCAAACTGACAGCTAAAATGATGCCATTTTTCTCCAGAAGTTGTTTACAAAAATCTCATAGAAGAATGGTATATGAGAAGCGATCTACGTGATTAAAGAAACTCCTCAGTTTCAAGTTTTCTTTCAACTATTGTTTCAACTTGACCCACTTTAAATCAGTGCTCTTAAATCACATATGTCTGTTTCTAATCACATCTGCAGTTCAAGCATTACAGTTGCTACCTGTGGACATCTTTTCAATTTAGATTTAAGCCTTAGATGAATGAGTATTATCTAGAATCCCAGGTTTCAAAATTCTGTATATAACAGCTCACCTACCTTATATCATTTCATTTCCCTATGTACTCACTAGAGCTCTACGTAACACTGCCACCTGGTACGTCATGTGGGATAGTAACTGCAGAATGGGTAACTACTAACGGTGTTTGCAGGTCACTGCACGTTCATTATCCTCGTTCATGAATATTTACTCTTTCAGTTATCAACAATGCAGTTCCTGGGCACTGTATACTGACTTAGTATTCTAAAAGGTTTGACATATTTTCATAAATCTGTCACTTGCAAGTAAAAAAAAAAAAAATCACTGCCATATTTTCTTGTACAAGGAATGCTATTTTATTAACTAGTTACTATTTGTTCTTCCAGGGCAGAAAAAGAAAACCAAACCTAAACCTTAAGCTGTTCATTCCAAGTAAGGCTGCCAGAAACTGGCTGCTGGGACTCTGCATTGAAGCATCAAAGTTTAGAATGTGACGCATTTGTTTCTTCCAGGCAAGCCAAAGCAGAGAAACAATAACACTCTCTTTAAGTGATTGCTATTTTTTTTAATTGTATTCCTCCACTGAAAACAATCCTTCTAGAGAAACAGTTGTTAGCTTACCATTCTCTCTGAACAAAGTGCACCATGTCCTGTATAGTGGATGGCTCACAGACCATGTAGAGTCCCCACAGCCCTGTATCAGTGTAGCAGGTGTTGAAGGACTGGAAACTGTGACACAGGTTACCATGGCAGGCAATCTGAGCAAGTTTACTGGATAAATTCTGCTGAGGCAAAAGAAAAATATATTATTTTATGAAGTTTTTTGAAAGCCTACTAGTCACCTCCATGGTCTCCTGTTTTCATTTCATGGACAGAACATTCAGGAGTATCACAGGCTCCAGCAGAAGCTATGAGGTTAATTATCAGCTCTTCATCTCAACAGTTTCCTTCCTTGCACGTAAACTCATGTTTCCAAGTAACAGCCCAGATTTAAGCCAAAATGGTGAAGCTACTTAGGTTCCAGAAAGGGACAGTTACCAATACCCACAGGTTCTAATAACATATAGGTATGAAATATCCTACTCTCCATGAGGGCTGGCAGACCTCAAGTCACCTCTAGTTTGGTGGCTTAGAACCACTTCCTAAGATTTTCCTAGATCTTGGGCAACAAATTCTCTGACTCACGACTGGGTCCCCTTCTCCCACTCCAAAAAAGGACTGTCAGAAATAGCCACAAAATAGCAGTACTACCATCAGATAGGTTTGAATGGGTCTGTATTGGCAGTACCCAAGTCAGAGACCTCACCAGCCCACCAGCCTCACAGAGAGCAGAAGGTGCTTGCAGGTTCACTCACCACGCCTCCTCCAAAAGAGCGATCCCAGTTACCTATCAGAGTATTCGCTACCATAAGTGGGATTGTATCTGGATGCGACCAGCCAGCTGCTTCAACAGCTATCGCAATGTGTGCCAAGGGCATCTTGTCGTCTCTTATACGAATCTGTGGGAACATACAAAAGTAGCTGCGGTACAACCTGTACATGGTAATGTATATGGGAATTTAAGTATCAGGAGACACATTTCCATCACATCTGGATCATAAAGCATGCACACAGAGAACCAAAAATTAAAAGCATATGAAGCTTTAACATAGGCCTTAACTAGTCTTCCCTGTGGCAATCTCAGAGCATGTTGCCAACAGCAAGCCTAACGCCAGGTACATACAGAGGGCATTACAAGTCATTGTATGACAAACAGCAGCAAGGAAAGCTGATGACTTTTCAGAATCCGGACAGAGCTGGGAACAGAACACAGATGCCTCAGTTCTCTGCCATACCCTTTAAATTAGTGTTTCCCAACAAGTGGAAATGCTCCAACACTGCAGGCAAGGGGATAAAAGGAAAGTAGCAGCAGGGGTAAGGGAGGTATTCCCCCAGCAACTGATGAAGCAGAAAAAGTGACAGCAGTGAGGCTTATCCAAGAAAGGTTGGGAAGTACTGCTTTGGAAAGCAGCTGCTCCACTGTCCTCACCGGGGGCAAGAAACCTTTTAACCTGCCGAGTCTGTGGCTGAGAAGCTCTCTGTCCTCAGCAGGGAGCACGTGTCAGTTGTGCTCACAGGGTATGATAAAAGGGCCAGCTCAAAAAGCCACCTAACAGCTTACCTCACTGCCTGTGAAACTACAAGGTGGCAGGGGTGGCAGTCCTCCTTCCGGAGCAGATGGCAAGTTACCAAAGTGGCACTTTGCTAGGTCGAGTAGCTCATCATGAGAGACTCCTGAACAAAGATATTTCACATACTTCGTATTGTTACTCTGTAAACAGTTAATTTAAATTGCTGTGCAGTTTAAAGACTCAACCAAGAAGTAATTTATTGTTCCCTGCCTCTAATACCACACTTTCAGATTCCTCACACCTCCCCCTTATACAGAGTAAGATCATAACTATCACCTTTTTTAATTCTCTTCAGAAGCCTTCTATTAATATTACACCAAATCAAGCTGTTTGCTCTCAATTTCAAGCCTCAATGTTATTTCTCCTTCTCTGCTTTCCTTGCTACTCCCCTTTTCACACTGAACCCTTTCTAGGCCCCTCTTTTCCTGCCCACATGAAAGAATGACCTTGGTGTCCAGTGTACTTCTCATTACTGGTTTAAGAATGTTTCTGGAATATTACTGAGGGGAAAAGGGAACAAAAGTTCAAAGGGTATGAAAGCACAAAACACTCAGGGCTAACAATGAACTTCCAGGACCTGCTGAACAATGGGTAATTCAGCATGTTCTTCCCAGAAACTTAAAGACCACGGTTTTAAGCACAGTTTCACATGATCCAGGTTGAATATCTCATACTCACCTCCAGCAGCAGCCAGGACCATTCTGGGTCCTTTGTAATGTGTTGTTATGTACTCCACCAAGTCGTTACGGTTTATGGATCTAGAAACAGTCAAGAAAACATCACTACTGTGTCAGTACAGTTTATTAGAGTAAGAATAGCTAAATGTATAGAACAATACAGTATCAATATAATTGTAAGTTCTGCCAATGCACAGAGCTGTGCATAGAGGCAGAAAGCTAAAATAAAGGTGACTTCCTAAAAAGGAAATAGAAACTTGATACATTTTGCTTTTCAAACCTCTTCTAGCTTCCTGAGAAGGAATGAGAATTACAACTCAGTCAGGGTCCACTAACGATCTCATGCCAATTTGAAAACAGCACATTTAGCAGTCTCCTGGTCTTGGTACAAACAAATGCTGCAAGAGCAGTGCAAACACAGTTGTATTTATGATAATGCCCAACACCTGACTGATGGGAAAAAGGAGTCTTTCCAATTTTGTGTCAGATGCATTTTGAACAAATAGGAGAAAAATATGGCAAATAACAGAAGACATGCAGTAGACATCCGAAGTTCACATACCCTTTGATGCCTGCGTACAGGGGAACTGAGGCAATAGGGGAATTCTTCTTACAGTTATATCAAGTGCAATTTCAGCTACCTTCCAGGTAAAAATGAAAACTGACGCTGTTCCCTACATCTTCAGATGAGCCTTTTCAATATATAAATTACCACACAATTAAAGACAGCCACACATTTGGACATACTTGATGTTTTCAGTGGGTCCTAAAATTGTCCGTCCTAGGGCGGTCTTCTGATAGGCTGTAGCATGAAGGTAATCAAAGACAACTTCTTGCAAATTGGTTTCAACCTCTTGCATCTCTCGAAGAATAACTCCTCGCTCACGCTCAATCTCTGCTTCTCCCAGGGTACTGTTCTGAATTATGTCAGCAAGAATTTCCACAGCTAATTGAAAACAGAGATGGAAATGGAAAGCGTAATTTCAGACTACCAGAAAAATCTGGTTCCAAAAGTAAAACCCACCCCAAAGACCAAGCGGTCCAAGATTTGCTAATAAGATTTGCAAGGGGACAAAAGACTCGTTCTGCAGGAAGGGGGAAGTCCAAAAGGTATTTTCTTTTGGGAATCTAAAGACAAAAATGTTTCAAACACCAATTTCCCTGCTGACACTCTCCTTTCCAAACCTGCATTATCACATTCCTGTGAAGTTCAGGAAAGGACTTTTCACCCACAAAGGAAGGGGCTGTTACGCTGCAAAAGCATCATTCTATGTTGTCTCATCAGGAGCTGCATAAGCACTTCATTCTTTGCTGCTTTTCTGATGAATGAAAGCAGTTACCTCTTGGTAAGTCTTTCGAAAAAGCCTTTGCATAATACACTGTTTGCTCCCTGGATGTATATGCATTCAGATGAGCTCCCATGTTCTCAATCTCTAGTTCAAGGTCTAACTGAGATCTCTTTTTTGTTCCCTGAAACAAAACAATAAGAAAATCAAACTAGACCCTTTAATTCCCCCACTCATCATGATGACTTCTTGTCTGGAAAAGTCAAGGTCAAGAGAAAGAAAAAGTTTTCTGGAAAGAAAACTGGCATACTAATCTCTCCAAGCTTGAAAGTCAAACAGAAATCCTACTGTGCTCCCAAATGAAAATAAAAAGCTGGCAAACAGTGAACTGCATGTCTTCTAAGACTATTACAAGAAGTTAAAGGCAAGTTAAAATTAGACCTGTGTTACTAATCTATAGTTGTGTGTCAGCAACACAGACCAAGACTTTAGCTTTGTTTTCTAATGGAAACCAAAGTCTTAAGTTGTCCACTTTTCCCCCCACCCCTCCTCAATTTGGAAAACTTATTTCTAAAATTCTGAAAAAGTTCTTATCATTGATTTTTAAAGATAAATAACTTAGAAAGCCATTGTAAACCTCTGCATCAATACTGAAACTCACCTTGAAAGCCATATGCTCAAGGAAGTGAGCAGTTCCGTTGTTCTTCTCATTTTCATACCTGCTTCCAGCATCAATCCAAAGTCCAACCTCATTGGAGAGAAAAGAAAAAAAAAAAGTTATTTTACCAGCTAACAATGCAGCTTTGCCGGTTTTGTGTATGAACTACACTTAGATTTTCAAGACCTATTTTTAAATGGTTTTTTCCTCAAACAAAGCAGGTTTTCAAGAAAAAGAAAATTTTCATCTTCACAAAAAATCTAATCACAAATCATTTACAAAAGCCTTAATACTTCTATTTCCTAGCTTAAGTTTTAAGAACAACTGTTAATAAACATTGAAAGAATGCAATTTAGTTCCACAAGAAAACAAACATACATGAACAGTTACAAAAAAACCCCTTTACAAGTTACCTACTGTGCACGTTGAGAGTCCAGAGTCTTCAGAAGCTACTTGCAAGCCATTTTCCAGAGGACTCACCCTAGTTTCAGGAACGTTTAAGACTACTTCTGTTGCTGCTTTGGAAGCTCTGAGCCTGCCTGTTCCAACATGTACACACTGTAAGGAAAAAGCATCAGTCATGCTCAGATTAAGTTATATACTAGGATGCTCTGCTGAAAAATATATTCCTAAACTTTAAGTCTGTGGATCTTTTTTAAAGCATGCATTTAAAAAAAAAATGAAGCACTGATTTATTCACCACTACTTCACACCAGGGATGCATTAACCTAACTCAGAAGAAAAACATGAAGCATGTCCAAAGAACAGCTACAAAGCTGGTGAAGGGTCTAGAGCACAAGTCTTATGAGGAGCGGCTGAGGGAACTGGGGTTGTTTAGCCTGGAGAAAAGGAGGCTGAGGGGAGACCTTATGGCTCTCTACAACTACCTGAAAGGAGGTTGTGGGGGGGTGGGGTAGGGTCAGTCTCTTCTCCCAAGTAACAAGCAATAGAATGAGAGGAAACAGCCACAGGTTGCACCAGAGGAAGTTTAGACTGGATATTAGGAAAAAATTCTTCACTGAAAGGGTTGTCAAGCACAGAACAGGCTGCCCAGGGAAGTGGTTAAGTCACCACCCCTGGAGGTACTTAGAAGATGTGTAGGTGTGGTGCTTGGGGACATAGTTTAGTGGTGGACTTGGCAGTGTTGGGTTAGCAGTTGGACTCGATGATCTTAAGGGTCTTTTCCAACCTGAATAATTCTATGATATGATCTGACAGGAAAGCATGTTACTGTCATCAGTCAACCACCCCAAGAGCCACACTTGTTTCCCAGTTCTGTCAACAAGAGCCTGCAGGACCTTGAATATATCATTTAACATCTAGAATTCTTTTGGGTACCCGCTGTCTAAAATGAAGCGAGATACAGTCCGAGGGCCTCTGTCCAGGACTGCAAGTCACAGTCACCCATTGTTCAGAACAGG
This sequence comes from Morus bassanus, assembly GCA_031468815.1. Classification (NCBI taxonomy): domain Eukaryota; kingdom Metazoa; phylum Chordata; class Aves; order Suliformes; family Sulidae; genus Morus; species Morus bassanus. The sequence continues at coordinate 71,177,880 of CM062571.1, forward strand.
GACAGATACTGAAATTGCCACCTTTTATACAATCATCTGGCAGTTAAAGCACATTAAATCAGAATGGGGTAGAAAAGAAGGGAAGACAGAGGTTAAAAAAGAAAAAGCTTATTGCACTTTTTCAACATCAAGAAATTTAAATATGTATCCCAAATGTGTGCTTCAAGCAATAAGTGATTCCAAAAATTTTAAATATATCAAATAAAAATGATTCCCCTCACCATGTGACTGCCCTAATCATAAAAGGGCAAAATCCAGCTCTCATCTGCTCTCCTCCTGGAATACCAATAGACTAGATCTCTCAAAATTCAGTTATTTTAGGATCATAGCACAATTCAGGTTTGAAGGGACCTCCAGAGGTCTCTAGTCCTACCTCCTGCTCCAAGATCAGCTGTGGGGTCAGAACAGTTTGCTTGGGGCTTTTTGGAGCTGGGTCTTGGGGCTTTTTGGAGCTGGGTCTTGAAAATCTCCCGGGATGGTGAGAAACTGCACAGCCCCTCTGGGCAGCCTGCTCCACTGCTTGACTGCCTCATGGGAAAAACAAGCTTTTCGTATGTCCAGTTTTGCCTCTCGTCTCAGTTTATGCCCATTGCCTCTCATTCTGCCACCATGCCCCACTGCGAAGAGCCTTGCTCTGTCTTCCTGACAACCTTCTCACAGGTACTGGCAAGCTGCTGTTAGGTCCAACCAAAGGTGCATCTTCTCTGGGCTGAACAAGCCCCAGACCCTCTGCCTCTCCTCACAGGGCACATACTCCAGCCCACAACCATCTTGCAGGCCTTCTGCTGAACACACTCCAGTTCACTAATGTCCTCCTTACACCGAGGAGCCCAAAACCAGCTGCTGTACTCTAACCACCTGACAAGTGCAAACTAATCACTTCCTTTGATCTACCAGCTGCGTTCCTGTCTGTTCAGCCCAGGCTGCTGCCAGCCTGCTCCGCCGCTGGCCACACGGCTTGCCCACCGCTGGCTGCTGTCCTCCCGTACCCCCGGGCCTCTTCCAGAGCTGCTCCCCTGCTGCTCAGCCCCGGGCCCGAGCTGTTGCAAGGGATCATTTTCACCGCTTGTCTGCATTACAGGGAAGGAAAAAACCTGTGTTTGAAAATAAGATCTCCCTCTCCTGTCTTCAGAAAGAAAAGCTTAGGTTTCAAACTGGGAGGATGGGGACAAGGGCAGAAAGGGGGAGCTCGGAGATCAGGGCCTCTGGGCAGCCTCTGTCTAACCACGGGAGAGAAGGAGGGTTTATCTTTCTCCGAGCTCCCCTGGGGTGAGCACGGCGGACCCTGGCCGCGCCGGAGGCTGCCGCCGCCCCTCCCCGAGGCACCGCGCCCCATCCCCGCACTGCACCGCTCCCGCAGGCCGCGCCAGCCCCGGCGCCTCGGCACGGCGGGGGGCGATGCGGGGTGACAGCGGCCCCAGGGAGCAGGCAGCAAACCCTGGGCCCTGCGGCAGCGGGGCGCGCCCCCCGGATCGCCGCGTCCCGCCGAGGGGCGGCCGCCGCCTTCCCTCAGCCGGGCGGAGACTACAACTCCCGCCATGCACCGCGGCGTGCACCGCGCCACCGGCCGCCCCACGGCGGCAGCCCGAGCACCGGCGCAGGGACCCGCTCGGGCTCCCCGCAGCCCCCTCCCCTTCCCCGCCCCGCCCCGCCCCGCCGCCTACCCGGCCCCCCGAGCCGGACGCCCACACCAGGCGAGCAGCCCAAGGCAGGAAGAGCCGCCGTGCCGCTAAGCGAGCCGCAGGCGCAGCCATCTTGGCGAGCGGGTGGGCGGCGCGGTGGCGGACTTCCGGCGGGCGGCGCGCAGGCGCAGAGGCAGCGGCGGGCTGCTGCGCTCGGCTCCTCCCGCCTCAGGGCGGGCGGCTCCCGGCGGCCCGCCCCAGCCCCGGCGGCTCCCGGCGGCCCGCCCCTGCCCCGGCCCCGGCCCCGGCCCCGGCCCCGGCCCCGGCCCCGGCCCCGGCTCCACCCAGGCTCCCGCCCGGAGCCGCCGCCTCGCCGCTCCCTGCCCTCCTCCTCACCGGCCGCCGTGGCAGCGCGGGAGCCTCCCCTCTCCCCAGAGCGCCTTGCGGCGCTGCCGCCGACCGAGGCACCGGGAGGGGGTTGACCCCTGGGTGAGGAAACGCCGGGGCCTTGGCCCAGCCTCAGCGGCGTGGACGGGCCCAGCAGCGGGAGCGAGGCCCCGAACTTGTTCGGCGCTGTGGAAAGTTTATATTCTTCACAAAACCGCTGCTTCCCCTGTAACTCGTGTTTTCAGTGGGATGCTCCAACAAACCACAGTCAAACCGAGCTATTCCGGAGCTGGCTAATTAGAAACTGTGCAAAACAGGCCTAGGTTTTAGTCGCCCTGCTCTCCTAACTGCTCCAGGGAAGAGTGCAATTCAGCAAAGCCAGCTTTCCACTCAATAAACCATTACTGCCAGTTTCAGTAACCGCAAAGCCCTGCGTTTCTTCAGTCTCTGAACTGCTGTGGGCAGACCTGCTCGCCCGCTGAGGCTCTTCTGGCCACATGTTCCCACACGGTGCTGAAATAGGCCGTTTCGGCACTGCTAGTTGAGGGCGCTGCATTTCCTGTGAGACAGATCCACCCCAACTGGGGAAATCCCGAGACCGAAACGACAATAATCTAAAATCTTGTTTTAAGAAGCATTCTGATTGTGTGTAATGTATCTAAGAGATTGGCCTGTTAGGGGTAGGAAGGCTTCATCGACACCAGTGAATTCAATGCTCTGCTGCGGCCAGCTGGCAGGGAACTGCCCGTGCCGACACTGGTGAACTCCCTCAGCTCCCAACGCAGGACGGCCCTGTGCAAACTGCTGGGAACAGTCCCTCCCAGCTGCCAGGGGCTGGGAAAGGCTTGCAGGAATGGTACTTGATGAGAACCAGTTTTGGGCTGGGAAAAGTTCTGGCAATGTACCAGTAGAGGCAACTTCATTTCAGTGCAGAAGATCATTCCTGAGCATGTTTGGAGTGTGTGGCTGTAGATAAATAGGTATAGACATGCAGAAAGCAGCGCTGTCAGTTTTTACTTCCTGTTCAAAATTTTTACTTTTTTTCCTGGAGTTAGACGCTTTTCACTTGGCTAATCAAGTATTAGCTCAAAAATGAGGGAAAATCAGAGGTGACGTGCTATTATCTGTCCAAGTCCCACAGTGTGTTAATTGTGACAGAATACAAAGAAACAAAATATTTAAAAAAAAATCTATACTACGTATGCTGGAGGAAAGGCACTGGTTTTTGGCACTATTTTCCTAACGCAGTAACTCCCCTTTGCCTCAGACTGTAGCACAGTACTTCTGACATCCTCTGCCTCAGTACAGATACTACAAACCTTCCCTATTGCTGTCTTGCTCTGCTCCAAAAAGAGAGAGAAAGCTGGGCTCTCAGCAGATGATCAGAAGGAAGAGGCTCTTGGGCCCCAAATGTAGTATCGGCTTTTCCCCAGGTCCCTCAGCGCCTGCCTTCTGTGCCCCCTGTTCTTTCCTTTTTAATAGGTACAGCCAGTTTCTGAAAGAGCTCAGTACTGAGTTGATGAGTGCCCTCAGTCGCTCCGTCTCTTGCTCTGGGCCCTACTGCCACACTGGGTCTTGAAAATGGTGGGAACTGAGGATCCTTCTGCTCAGTGTGAGCTGCCTCCTACAAATGCCAACACCCTGTTACTCAGAGTTGATTCACAAGAGCTGTCAGAAGTGGTGCTCCCTTCCCCCCGAAGTGTTATCTGTCACAAACAGTTTTTAGGTGACAAAACTAGTGACAAATGACGGTGATGCTCCTGAGATGCTCCTGACGTAGAAGCTTCTGAGCTATCTCAGAGGCTAAAGCTTGAGAAGGCTATTCACCATGATTTACCTTCTCAGACTCCAGAACATGGAGCAATTTCAGAAAAAAGCCGTTGTATTTTAAATATGTAGCTTTTCTGGAATATTTTGTGTGTGTAGGCAAGTTATTATTCCCTTTGGAGGTCAGAATGAAAATGTACTGACTGCCCTAAACAGTTTGCACTGCCACTCCATATGCTGTGTGCTTAAACAGCAGCTTTAATCCTGCACCGGGGCCTGTCCAGTTTCTGTCGCAAGGACTGTAATTGCACAAAAATAGTAAACCACAAAAGCATGATATACTGCATACATTTAAAAATAAAAGAGGAAACTGTTGTTAACACATTAGTTAAAATACAAACCTAAATGCCAAGAAACCAGATGCTACCTAATTTGACAAGGACCCCTTGATCACATACGTAACCATAGATCTCTGTGACTGAAATTATTGTTACTGTTATTTTGCTGCCTGTACTATTTTAGTACCCACATAACCTATGCAAAAAGCATCTTGTAGCTGCAAAGTAGGCACATCCTTTCACAAGAGAATTTACATTGGAGGCAAATTAGTTTCCGTGGAATAGAAAATCTAACCGTACATGAAGCTAGCTACTTCTTTTTTTTTTTTTTTTAGTTTAGTTTCTCCTTCTTAGTTTTTGCATATTCAAAAGATCCATCCAGTTCCAGCATTTTTTTTAATTTTAGATATATCTCTGTCAAGTTGTAAAATAAAAAAGCAAAGCACCAAACTGTGCATTTGAAAATTAAAATCAAGCTTCTCTTCCATTTTACAGTTAGATCTAACTGATCTCATTATGCTGGGATTTATCTCAAAGATGTTTTACCAGACTTCACTAAGCCATTAGCCATTCTCCATCCTAGAAATTTGAATCCTTGCTAGACATAGAATTACAGCTTAAGATAAACTGATTATCCTCATAATATGTCTCCTACTTAACAAAATAGCAGTGTCTCATATGTAAATGCAATCTAAAATTTAGCATCCAGCAAAGGTCATTAGAGAGATGCAACTTTAAATCAACAAATGTTATTATTCAGCTAAAAAAGCAGTATAATAAAACAAATACTGGTGTTCTAACAGTATGAGCTGAATATATAAACATTCACCACTAAACTCTTACAAAACACTACTTTTTAAACGGTTTTAACAATCTCTTTTTACAATGAGATTATTTAGAAATGGACTATTATAACAATGAACGCTCACGATATCCCTCTGGTTTAGGTAAACAGTGTTATCTGCAGCTTCCAGATGGAGAAAATGAGATCTTTCTTCATAGTTCTTATGCGTCCAGTCTCAAGCAACAAAGAAGTAGAAGGGCCAGGATTAGCGGAGGAGAGTTGTACATAAACGATGTCCTTGTCATTTATCCTGCAGTCATCAGCATGATACAGAAATAGTTGCCTGTCAAGTTCAGGATGCCACGGAGCCTTATGAAATGGGTAGATGATATAGGCGAGATTCTCAGGATGGCAATCTGGTTCCTTCAAATCCAGACTCCAGATTTCAACCTAAGTATGAGGAGCTTTGTATTTTACACTAAGTAGCTATTTTAGATTAGCATCCCTTGTAAACAGGTTTCTGGAAAAGAGCCAAATGGCACTTTTGGTTTTTAAGCAGGATTTACCCTTCAAACTCATTAGGAACTCCACCAAAACCAGCAGTAATATAGAGTCTGAATTATACAATCCCAACTGGTATTCTGAGGAAATGAGGTTTCCATGTTCATTACTGTACAACATCAACCAAACCTGACACAGAGATCTCAAAGATAAGGCTATTCCTTTGTCTCATGAAAATAAGCAGCCAGGAACCAACAACTGAGGTGAAGGCTGCGGTATCAGCTCACACACACGGGCGGAGACTCTACAAATACCCAATATGAAACAAAATTCAGCTGGCTCCTGCACTCGTAGATCTAGCTGGTTGCTTCTAGAGTAATACTTCTACTTTGTAAAACAATTCCATGTAGTAGCAGTGAAAGTGATATAACTCAGAAATCTGCATATACACACCTGATGCATATATAACCATGTGTCAACATAGGGGCTGAACACAATACTTTGAAATCAGCACTGCTGTAACCCGGAACTAGAATGGCAATCTTGATAGGAGCAAAGAAAGCATAATCACATTGAAAGGTTTTTCTTTCATTTGTATAGATAAAATATTTCTTCTGAAATAAAGAAGAAGTTCCTATCAGCCAGACGTATGATCATGATCAGGTTACTACAGAAGTAGTCTGGAAGAGCTATCCTGAATTACAGGTTGATTCAACCCCAGACAAGAGGCCACAGCAACTGAGCATCAGAACAGCACTACTCAGGAAAAAGACCTTCAAAACTGCTGAAACCAGCACACAGTAAAAGCATTAACAATTGAAATTGCCTTCAGCTAAACTACTGTTTTAGTGCTGTGTTGGCTTTTTGTAGAGCCATTGTGTTCACTGTTTACTTACAATGTTTTTAAAGCAATGATATAGTATCGCACTTAATGAATATGCCGAAATCCTGCTGCCAGGAATTGGCTTTAGCTTAGCCAAGCAAGCACAATTCAAACGAGCCTAAAAACATGGACTCAAGAAACGATACTTTTTTTGCAGAGGAGTGTTTTTTTATGAATAAAGCTGTTTTGAGAATACAAATCAAACTTCATGGACACTGTGTTGTCCGATTTTTATGCCAGCTGCTCACTGGCATCTAGCTGCTTATTTTTATCAGTATTACCTATAGGTTATCCTCCAGCTAATTAAATTGCAGATAGCTTTTCTTTCCCATAGTTAATCACTGGGCAGCAACTGCAAAGGCCTACAGGCCGCTGACACTGGTCTTTTGTACTCTCGAGCTGCAAGGAAGACTGCCTAAATTAAACATAAAGGCTGTTGGCTGAATTTATAACATTGCAGTTGCTCATCAACAGAGCACTCCTTTGAAGCTGCTGATTAAAAACGTTCTTCAGGGAATATTATAGTATTCTGTCTGCATGCAGTTCTTTTTCTCATAGGTATTTGTGCACTGAAATAAGAAAGAGGGACCTGCCAGTAAGTCCCAAGCAATTTACCACCTGACTTCTGAAGGCTTTTCTCAGAAAGATAGGTGGAGGGAGTTTGGGTAGTTCATAACAATACTTTTCCAAGAAGATGCAGTAACTCAATAGGAAATTCCTGTGGGCAAGTTCATCTGATTTAGCAGGACAGGTAGGTTTCTCCTTGCCTTCTAGTAGGCTAACTACAGAACAAGGATCTTAAAAATTGGTCCTTTTTTATTGCTTTTGTTGGCATTCTATACAAGTGTCATTTCTGTACCTTCCTTTGACTGTAACCACATACAGGTGTGTTGTTTTATATCATTATTCTGATTTGATGGCGGATAAGTTCCCAAAACTCCATCATTTATTTCAAACTTTGGCTCATTTTAAGAAGAGGTCACTTCAGAAAAATATTTTCTCCAGAAAATAATTAAAAGGTCACCCAAATCTCTAGTATAATTCAATAGAAATTAACACAGTTAGTGAAAACTGAAATTAATAAAATTACTGAAAATATTAGAATTTGGCACCTGATCAGGCAGCCAAGACAGACACCATTCTTTGACTCTGTGATTCATTCTTCCTCTGTTCAGACATCGTTCAGGTAGCAATGCTGTGAGCAGCAGGAAGGAGAGTAAATCTTCCATTACACAAAAATGCTGTTAATGCTACTTGTCACAGCTTATAATATAGTAAATGTACAGTTACCTGCTATTCTAATACCCAGAGAACTGAGTTTTCTCTTTTATCTCCTCTCTTAAACCCTGTTTTCTCAATCTCTAATCCCTATGATCTCAATAATGCTTAAGTAAGCATTAGCAAACACAAACTGCAGACCATGTACTTTTATACAGATATTAGTATAGTGTGAGCATAGACTTACCCAAAATAGTCATTGATGCAGGATAGTTTTTGTTCAGCTACCATGGTTCCCCATTGCAGTTCAACTGTGGAAGCAGTGTATACAAGCATTCGGCTCTACAGCTCTATCCAGCTTCTTAGCTGGTTTTATAGCCTGGACTGACTGCCGTGATGTTATAGACTCTTCAAGGTCCATGATGCTATTGCAGACTGGCCAAATTCAAGTCCTGGCACATCTCTGTGTGCCGTAGACCTGCCCTGCGCTCAAGGTACTAAGGTGGTATCGCTCATCACACTTAACTAGTGTATAAAACTAGTTCTCTACGCTCTCTCAATAGTCAACAGAGGGAAACAGGCACCTCCAAAACGTGGGTTATCCATTGTACTCTGGACACCTCTCTTAGGATGACTACTAAGAAGTGTCTCCTTGTGGTAATTCTCTCTCCCAGTGAATGCAGAGGAACAAATTACTAGTTCAGCAGACTAAAGATACCCAACTTCTAGGCAGCTACCTTCAGGCAAAACAAATCTTATCCTGAGCTTCAGGCTAGTAGCTCATCCATCCCAGGTTTCCCTTATCTAAAGATCAGATCCATATATTTTAGAGGATATTATACAGATTACAAATGCATTTACTCAAAGGCACAACAAGCTGAACTTATATTCTGTGAAGACCTCCAGCATTTTAATGCAACAGGCTGGAAATTCTGCAGCGTCTTTACTTAAATATAAATACTGAATTCTTGTCATTAATTAAATACAAATAAAGCAATCGCTTGAGTATTCTTTGTATTATTATAAGTTTATTTTTTCACAGTTGCACATATCAGGGTTCAAAACTCTGTAGCAACTGTATTTTTTGCTGATTTTTGTGCAACGAATGACCACACTGTAGAAGTTATCAAGGGAAAGGCTAGGAGTGTTGACAGATGGCTGGCGAAGAGAAAGTTGGAGATGTGATAAACTGAAAAGCCAGCAGAAGGAATTTGGGAATGTGGGGTAACATTGGTTGGATATTTCTGCTCACATAAGCAGCTAACTTGTCAAAGTTGATATTTGAACTTTTGAATTTCAAGTTAACAATCTGATTGCACTGAGTTTAGCGGTGCATATCACTAAAGATATTTTTCAGACTGATTTCAGATTCACTGGCCTTTTTTTATAGTCCTCTGAAGGAAACAATTTCTGGAGCTTCTCAAACCCACTGTGCTCCATCCATGTCCCAGACTGATGTCTTTCTCAAATCCTATTATAGCCCAGAGTGCCAGACCTACCATTTTTTTCTGGGAGACAGCTGCTTTTGCTGGTCATTTTCTTCCCTACCACTTTTCTACATTTTTCTACTAACTTCCAGATGTTTGGCAGCTAGTGCAGAGCAGTAACTCCAAGCAGGCTGCCCAACACCTACTAATCCCAGAGATTGTGCATGCGCAGGTCTTCTCTGTATTTGATGCGCAGTGTGATGCTTCTCCCTCACAAAAGCCATGCAACTCGAGCCACATATGCTCAGAAAATCATCAGGTTTGCAATGCAAGAATTTCAGTGCATAAACATTAATGAGTTGGTCTGTAGACAAGCAGTAAGTTTGAAATGTCCAGAACACGTTCAAATTGATGCGCATGCATAAAGATACAGTATGCCTTAAACACATTTGCTTCCACATTTGCCTTTGGAACTTCAGAAACCAACGGGGAGGCATGAGGATACCTGTGTACCTTTGGAATATATATTTTTTTCTTTGAAAATCCCATTTAACTAAGTATGTAAGGAAGAACTGGGTTAATATGGGAGGCTTAAGAGATCTACCTAAGAGGCATTTTCAAACACGGCATGGTCTTCATAGCAGATGAGCTGTAGTATGTCAAACAAAAGGAGGTTTGGAATAAGAATCCAAGTCACTACTACTAAGTAGATTCAACATAATTAGGGGATGGGCAGTTACTCTCTGGCTGGTTGCAGTTATTGCACTGATGGTATTGCATGGTCGTCCATAATCTCATGTGTTTCTGGCTCTGGCTATCAGTCATCCTGCCACTCTATTAATGCTGGCAGATCTACTTTTTGTACTGTGTAATGTATTTATTTTATCCTGAAACATTTTTCCCAAATCAGTTATAAAAAATAAAACCAGAAAACTTCAGAACTTACTGCCAGCTGCACAGTGCACAATCTCACAGTTATTCCTTTTGAGTGTCCCACCTTTTTTTTGTTTTTGTCTTTGGGGTTTTTTTTTTTTGCTGTGATAACCGGTATTTTCTAGTCTTGGCTTTCTACCAGTGAAATTACGTACATCTCAGTCTTTTATTTTTGAATCACAAGTTAAGCACTAGGAGTAATTTTTAGTATAATTATATATATATGTTGATCGCAAGAGATTTATTGAGAAACTCTAAACTCCCCAAAGCTTCTTGAAGCTATCCTTTTTTGCTGTTTTTCAAAGTTTTCAGCAACGGCTGGATAAATGAAAGAAAGAATATGTGACATTTACGTGCAATTTTTATTTCATCCATGTAAGGTCCTCATACATTTCTTAGAAATGTATGGATTGACTCACTCTGCCTACATAAAATCTATCCCAAATCATATATATTTGAATAAGGAAAACCCATCTACACAGTTCGCAATAAAGCACTAGGAACTATGTGTGTGGTTAAGATTTGCTATCTGATCTTTACAAGCAAAGACTCTAAAGGCCTGAATCAAAGTTCAGCACAGTCAATGAGATGCTCTCATTTAATTCAAAGTACCTGTCTTTAAACAGATGACTTGACTTGCATGAAATGGTGGCTGACACTCACAAGCAGAACATAGAATGGAATGGAATGGAATGGAATATTTCAGTTGGAAGGGACATACAAAGACCACCTAGTCCAACTACCGGACTGCTTCAGGGCTGACCAGAAGTTGAAGCATGTTGTTAAGGGCAGTGTCCAAATGCCTCTTAAACACTGACAGGCTTGGGGCGTCAACCACCGCTCAAGGAAACCTGTTCCTGTGTTTGACCACCCTCTTGGTAAAGAAATGTTTCCTAATGTCTCTTTTTTTTACCTCCTCGCTTTGACTTCTGCAAATCATAAAATCATATAATCATAGAATGGTCTGGGTTGGAAGGGACCTTAAATATCATCTAGTTCCAACCCCACTACTGTGGGCAGGGGCACCTCCCACTAGATCAGGCTGCTCAAAGCCCTATCCTTCCTGGCCTTGAACACTTCCAGGGATGGGGCTTCCATAACTTATGATGCCTTGCTTTGATTTGTAAGTTAGAGAAGGGAATAAAACTTCCAGATAAAAAAGGGAAAGAACAGATAAAGACAACTTAGATAAATTAAATTTTCTGAATTGTGTCAGCCTGATATAACTCCCTTAACCATTCTCTACTAGTTCTTAGAAGTAACTGCTTCATTCTCTTTCTAAATAGGGAATGTATAAGTTAAATGAGAAAGGAAATGGTCAAGCATACAAATGGAAAAAAAGGCAGAATCCAAAATTTAGGAATTCAGGAAAGGCAGTTCTTTGCCTTTTAGTTCTTTTTGCCAAATAATAGACAAAATAAAGTATTCCTAAGCGTCTATACAAGAGCAAAGAGGAGATTATCAAGAAGGTGGAGCCAGGCTCTTCAAAGAGCTATATGGCAGGAAGATGACAGACAATGGGCATAAGTTGAAATAAGAGAGGTTCAAACTGGATTTAAGGGAAAACATTTTCACCATGAGGCAGTCAAGCCATGGAACTGGTTGCCCAGAGAGCTTGTGAAGTCTATACTCTTGTGGGTTTTCAAAATCCAACAGGATAAAGTCCGATCTGAACTCATAGCTGACCCTGCTTTGAGCAGGGGGTTGGACTAGAGACCTCCTGAGGTCCCCTTCAAACTAAATTATCCTGTAATCCTATGGTGATAAGTAACAGGTAATGTGGGTTTAGGAGAAAACAACCTATTAAAAGCAACATTCCAGAACTGGAACATAGGCCTTACAGATTAAGCAGAAGCAATAGATGCTTCATATGTTGACTATAATATGGCTCTTAATCTGGTCTTGCAGGAAGCATGCAAGGGAATACTCTGGACCTATCTAGGGACCAGATTCAATTTTCCTTGGAAATTCCCCTATCTCTTGCCCCATTCGCCTTATTCTTCTCCTGAGGGCCACACGGAAGTGGGCACGGAGTGGTCATGGCATGCATAAATTGTGCTAGTTCTGCCCCATGGCATCTTCCTTAATGAGGGGTGCATGGCCTTTCCTCAGGAGGCAGGAAAGTGAATCTGCCATGTGGTCTTAATGCAGTGGCCTAAGCGGTACGAGTGCACATGTACATTGTGCCATAGGATAAACATCAGAATAAAAAAATGGTAACAAACCAGAGAAATGGTCTGAAAAAATAGGATGTCTAAGATGGGAGGATGTCAGGTATTAATTTTAAGAATAATCAGCTGCACAGGAAGGTGGTGGAATGTTATTGGTAAGCTCTACGCCCCTCAGAAAAGCATCTAGGGGTAGTATTGCATCATAAACTGAACAACCCAGTGCTGTCATACTGTTGTAAAATAAACAGACTTCACACTGGGATGTATAAACAGCTCTATAAAAGACACATGAAGCAAGGTTCTGTTCAAATCAGCACTGGTAAGACCTCGGCTGGAGTACAATATCCATTTTTCGGCACCTCACTTGAAGAAAGACCAATAAAGAAACCATGGTAGAGCCATGTAATTTTCAGAGGTATAAAAAATGTGACCCATGAGGTAAGATTGAAAGAATTCATTTGCTTAGTCTAGCAATGAGAGGATTGAGGGAAGATATGATATGTTCTCAAACACGTAAAAAGTATTGCAGAGATACAAACTGTTCGTGTCTACTGGTATGGCAAGAAGTAATAGCCTTAAACTGCAACTTGAAGATTTAAGTTATGTTTTACAAAAAGTTTTTGAACTGTAAGGAATGTTATGCAGTAGCTCACTGTGGAGAGGTCTGAAGAATCAGCATGAGTGCAAATTTTCAAGGTCAGGTTGAACAAATATCTGTCAGGAGCTGATTAGATAGAGTGGATTCTGCTCTGAAGCAGGAGGATGAACTGGAAGACCCTTCCAGGTCTTTTTTTTAATCGTGTCTAGAGAAGCAACTCATTACTAAATTGGCACGAAAAAGGAGAAGAAAAATGTACCAGTGTCACCTCTCCAAGTTTTCTTAAATTATGCCAAGTATTTTTTTTCCTACTTGTTAAATCTCACTCTTGTTTTATCTAGAATTAGGGTATCTCTGGTAGAAGAACACTATAATACATGAAACTGGAAAATTATTTTTATTAAGGTTGTTCTATTTTGTGTTTTGTAAATATTTTAACTTAAATCATGTGAGCAGCTGGGATAAAAGAACCCTTTGATTTGTAACTGCTTGTTTTGTTTAAATGACAGGAATGGCAGGGACAAGAACCATTTGTTTAGCTTTATCGGTGCTGGAGAACATCTCTTGCAATTGCTCTGTAAACCACTATTTTGTCTGTCTTTTTTACACTGACTTTCTAAACTCCCCAGAGTCTTCCTAGTGACACAGGCAGACAGACACCAAGACTCGGTGTCCTTTCAGCCAGGCTTGAAAACATGCTCACGATCGAACACCTTCATTTCAACTCTATACTCCTACCTTTGTAGAGGTCATGGAGAAACTAGGGGAAATCCCACTTGAAATTTCCAGTACTTCTATGATTAAACATAAATAGTGGAGTTAAATGTCAGTAAGAGAACACCAGTCGCTCACTTCATTTGCTACAAAGGAGCAAGTCACTTGTTCTTTATCTACCCCAAAATCCATAAAAGTTGTGGTTTCAAAAAGCTTCCATCCCAGGAAGCAGGAAGCTTAGATGCAATTATTTTTTTATTTTTTTTTTCATTTTAGAGGTAGTTTTATCCTCTGCTTATGTTAAGTACTTTTAGTAACAATTATCTTTTATTAACACCATTATTTTGTTATCTGACTCCAAAAGCATCTTCTATGGAAGAAACTTACCACTGTGAAGCACTGTGCTGTACGCTTGAGTCATCTATCGTTATTATTTTTTTGAAGAAAAACTATCTATACCAGAATATTTAAAGCATCAGTCATTTCCCAAGTTATAAATAACATACATGATAATTACATCCCCTTTGAAAAAGCCAATGACACTAATAATTACCTTGAAAAAAAAACCTTTATTACCTTCATAGAGTTTACATTGCCAATAAACCACCATCAACAATTATTTATGCATTTTAAGTAACAATTGTGCAGTTCTGCTCTAGCTTTGTGAAAACAAAAAGACTCAGTTCAGATGCATGTTTTCCAGTGACATCTATGCTTGCTTGCTTTCATTTATTCATTGAACCAGCTGTGTTGACCGATGTCTGAGAAATCAAGTTCACTCCCAGAATAATTCCATTGTAGTCAATTTAGTTGCAGCGAGGACCAATTTGACCCATGGAGCTGAGTATATTCTAGAAGGTCATGCAGCCTGTCAGTAGCTCAGACAGGATTTAAATAGAGGATCCTCTTGAATCCCAATTCAAATGAGCCTCTTTTGACATCATCATGGTGTCTACACATTCAAAGTGACATTTTGTCAAATGCCACTCGGAGCATTGCTCATCTGTTGGCATACCAAAAAGTGACCTTCATGGCTTTAGTCACATGCCCTCATTCTTTATTTCCATTTATTTATAACTCTCTCCTCTATTCAGTGCCAGCTGTTAAAACCAAAGCGGATTTCCTTTCCCTCTCCCTCCCGGGAGCTGTGCATGAAGATGTTTCAGACTCATTTCAGGAGGGCGGTAGCAGGGTACTGAGGTCAGCCTGGGAACCCAGCAGTTTCCATTAGAGCCAGAGCAGCAGCTTAGCAGCTGCAAGCAGCTTCATGCAGCACCCCGCATGCCTGCGTGGGGTACCGACAGTTACAATAGTACTCCAGTTATGAAAGATCCTCACTGAATGCAGTGGTTTGGACTATGGGATTCCTTAAAGCCCCTTCCAGCCCTGTATTTCTATGATGTTTGTATAATAAAGCTACAAAAACAGTTTGTGCAGGCAAGGAAAAGGATGGTCCATGATTCTGCATATTTACAAGCAATCACAAGGAGGCTGACTTACCTCATTGTTATACACCTTCTTTCTTATTCATGACTACTTCCCTATAGTAACTTCACATGACTTAAAAAGTCATTATTTTTTCCTGTTTTCCATTGCACATTTTTTCATTGTAATCTAAAAACCAACTTATTTGAAATTATGCAGAAGTTCTTGTTTACAATATCACCAGCATTATCTGATTTTAAACAGATTTCTTGGGAAACCATGCTCTGTGTCTTTTTGTCAAACTAATTGGCTAATATAAATGATATTTGAAAGAAAGAGAGAAATTTCAAGGGCTTTCTGTGGATTATGAAATCTTAGAGCATTCCTAGGTTTCTTAGTCAAGGTGGACAACTCAGCTACATCCCAGTTCACACTGTAAAGAAACCTGGGTATGCATCTGTCCTTTTCCCTGCAGCCTGGTTTTCATAGAAAGTAAACATTAAAAATTTGTGTTTGATGGTATCTAAATGATGCTCCAAAGGCATCTGTGCTGGTCAGTCAAGAGACCAAGGCCTCGGAGCATGTAATAGTACACCCCTGAAGTAAGCCTAATACAGCCCAAAGTCATTAAGTCCATATAATTCTCTTTAACACCAATATCTGGATATAGGAAAGAGACTCAAATTAGTTCCTGAAGTATGGGAAAAGTAGGTAGAACACAGCAGCATGTATTATCTTAGCATGAGGCCGTGGGCAGTGTGCACGTGCACTTGCTGGCCGGTCTGCCTGCACATACAACTAACTGGATTAACCACAGCACACGCTGTCTCTTGCCCAAACAGATGTCATGGAAGGCATGGAGAGAAGTGGGCTCAGATTATTGTGCTGGGAGGGTGAAACTACAGAGCAGTGAATATAAATGATCAGGACACCAAGCTTGCTTAGTTTCATTCTTTCTGAAAGAGCCTATTTATATATGATTGTACGTTTCTATGTGGCATTGTCTTTCCCTATGTGCTCTGAAAGTATAGGAGTAAACAGTGGCCCCACTTCTTCCATGACCATCGCTGGTTTTATTCTACATTGTTGTCAGAGGAATTACCACCGACTTTAAATTCAAAAATGAGATGGACCATGAATTCAAAGCAGCTGTTCCAATCCTAGGATCTCCGAATGGGTATGTCACTGTTCAGCAGGAAATAAACAGCTGTGAACCTCCAACACTGTCTGTCTGTAAGACTTCAAAGGTTTTATGTTCAAACATGAGGAGGAAGAGACAGTTTTAACACGCTGCAGCTTTATAGACAGCTTCTATAAAGCATGTAGAATAAATAGTTGAACTGGCCTGTCACACTCCCATGATCAGCTCATCACTGTATTGGTGCACCCCCAAAATCATCCTGAGAGCAACCCATGTGGGACACTGCTGGTGAAAACTCAGGCCCGTGCACCCTTTCAGCATCCTCTTCAGGCAGTCTAGATACTCCTACAGATGTATGCAGCCCGGAACACCCCCAGCCAGCATATTCCACCATAAAGTACTTAAAGAGTATATTCTTCCATACTCTCATACCATGCCTCCTTCCCTTTCTACAGAGTTGCATCTTGTCCCTCTCCGAGCACTGTGTAGTACTGCCAGTGCAGTTGCCCTCTCATTTTGCAGGCTGACCATACGCCAAACAAGCAAGCTGTGTCTCGGCAGGATGAATTTTCCTCCCACATTCCAGAGGACTCACCACAGACACTCCCCGCCAAAGGGCTACACTCACTGCCATGAAGGCAGCCAGGCCATCTTAAAGACCTGCTGAGACCCAGCATTGCGGTTCTCAGATGATGCACTTCTGCCTCACAGTAACCCACTTGCTCTGTGGTGAATAAAAGCACAGAGCTAGGGCCAAATACTTCTTAGAGCCACAAATATAAATAGATATAAATGGCATGAGAATAAGGTTCATTACATATACAGGCAGCGATCTGGTCATTTCAGAAATTAAACTAGAGGCTATAGTTAAGATCTTAGCAATTGCCAACGTTCACATCCAAGCCATGGCACTACGCATAAGAAATGCTCCCTTAAATAAAGGATAGTCACAACCTCAATCCATTTTAGTATATGTCTAAAATGATTGTTAGAGGGACACATTTCAGTAATGCATTTAGACACAAAGAAACAGTTTGTCATCATCTTGCCTGCAATGAAAGCAGCACAATGTTCTACAATTTCTAATTCGCAATTAGAAGTCAAGACACTCATAACAACCTAACTGCATTAGGAGATGCCCTACATACTCTTTTTTTTCCTCCTTTGTACATGCAGAATGTCTTTTTCCTGTTTATTAAACCTGTTACTGTATCTTGTGCCCAATTACAAATTCAATTGCAAAAGGGCAGGGATCTGGGTCTGATCAGGCCTTTTAGACACTGTAATCGAATTTCCTAAATAAATCTTAATGATAGTAATTTAGCAAAATATTATGCAATATTACAATACGTTATCAGGTACTGACTGTAACAGCATCGTCTCATGGTAATGCTTGTTCGCAATGACACTGACAAGCTTCACCGATTTTGGAAACAAGTGTAACAACTTGCAACAGCAATTTTGATGTAGCCACCTGCTCTTCAGGGCTAGGAAGGTTTATCTGTATGAAAATACATGCATTGTACAATTTGGTGTCAGGGCTGGAGAATGCTCCTGGCCCGTTACCTGTACAACAGAGCCTAAATGTCCCCGTTATGGTTCCAGTTTATTGTCTCCCCCAGTTTTGTCCCCTAAGTAGAAGTTAAAGAGATACCAGCTGGACATCAGAGAGTATTTCACGTAATATTTAGAAGCACATTTTGTTTTGTTTTAACTGTAGTTCATAAGTTCCTTCTCTGTAGCCCCAAAGACTGTCAAATTTTTTATCATGTATGAGGTTTGGATTTGCAATGGTAAACATGACATTTAGAGTCATTTAATTAAGTACTGTATATTGATTATATATCAATTTTGTAACAAAGGCAATTTAATGTTTTGATTAAACGTTACAGTGAAGCATTTTGTACCTATATATATGGAATATATATTAGCTGGTTGTGTAACCCTCTTTCACAGGGTAACTTAACATCTAAAATGATTTGAAACTCCGCTTGCCTCTGCCTGCAACAGGTGCCAAATAACTTTTCTCCCTTAACTTCTCTCCAAAACAGTGTGGATGCCATAAGGGTGGTTTCCTCTCCATGCTGTAATTAGAGGGCTAGGTTAGGCTTTTTGATTATGTCCCTACATGGGCCAATTTTGCCAGAGAGGCTTTTACTAGCCTAGCAGAATTTCTTTTGGTGCAAAATTTCTATGCTAGTAAAATTTCAGTATGGCTAACATTAGAGTGGTGAAAAACTTCTTTGCTAGGATAGTTTATTTCACTCAGAGATCCAGCACAAACTGTTCCAGAAAGTGTGCTTTATTGCTGTGACAAACTGCATCTGCACTTTAACAGTAAGCATTGCCTAGTATATAGCAGGGCTAAGCCTAAAGGGATTTTGGACTATGGCTTGATGTTCTAAGATGGAGTAAGAGATGTTTTTTTATTTTTTTATTTTGTTACCTAGGAGGATGTTGTGGTTTAGCCCCGGTCAGCAACTAAGTACCACCCAGCCGCTCGCTCACTCCCCCACCCTTGTGGGATGGGGGAGAGAATCAGAAGGGCCAAAGTAAGAGAACTCGTGGGTTGAGATACGAACAGTTTAATAATTAAAACAGCAATAATAATATAATGAAAAGGGAAATAATGAGCGAGAAAGAGATGAAACCTTGGAAGAGGAAAAAAAAAACAAAGCTAAACAAGTGCTGCAACCGCTCACCACCCGCTGACCGATGCTGCCAGTCCCCAAGCCACGATCGCTGCCTCCCCCGGCCAACTCCCCCCAGTTAATATACTGGGCATGACGTCACATGATATGGAATATCCCTTTGGCCAATTTGGATCAGCTCTCCTGGTTGTATCCCCTCCCCTCCCGGCTTCTTGTGCACCTGGCAGAGCATGGGAAGCTGGAAAGTCCTTGACTAGTGTAAGCACTACCTAGCAACAACTAAAACATTAGTGTGTTATCAACGTTATTTTCACACTAAGTCTAAAACACAGCACTATACCAGCTACAGTGAAGAAAATTAACTATTCCAGCTAAAATCATGACAGAGGATTTTCAATCAAGTTAAAACAGCTCAGTTATAAAGCTATAAAAATTTTAACTATCAGAATTTTTACTTTTTCCTACTTTAGATGGTGCTTCAGTTACTGCCCAAGACAATGAGTATCTTGCTCTGATACAGCTTATGTCAACTGACTAAATTAAACTTTGTGAAAAAGATATTAATTCTATACTTTAAAGATCTAAACAAAATACTGATAAACTTTGATTGCATAGAAGGTTAAACCCTTCATCAAGAGAAGTTGTATAATCAAGCTAGTCAAGCTGTCCTGCCCATGATTAATGCATACACTATCTCCAAGGGAAAGACATCACTGCGGCTACAATTCATTAAATACTAACCGTGCGATTCTAATTAAGATGTAGGTTGTTGCATTAAGCAGATTAAGCTATGTTAAGGAACTTATCCTTCCAAGCGGTTAATGAAATGGTATACCCCAAAAACTTCTTCAATAAAAAAAGGGTTCTGTTTCAGCTGTTAAATTTCACTGTGAGAAAATAAAACAGTCTGACCCCAAAATAACCCCGCTTTGCTATTCCTCAGTGTCTGTGCCTCTCTGCAGTACGAAGAAGCTCCCAAATCTTTTTCATTTCCATATATCGTGGACAATATATAGGGCCAGTCTGAGTGGTAAAAATGCCAGGAATGCATGCCACTGAAGAAAATAAAATTATTAAAACTCCCTTTCTTAGGACTAGGTGCCAAGCAAAAAACTCTTACCTCTCGCACAGATGGCTGGAACCTTCCCATCTGTTAGTAACTTCTGGCCTCCAACCCCTCCAGGATCCTAACGTCAGTCCTCTAAGCATATTAGCATGTCTGGGGTGTATTAAGAGTCAGAGATCTCTCTGTTCTGGGTTTACACGACTATTTGAGCACAGATGTCCCATTGGGACTTTTCCTCAGTTTAAATGCGTTTGTGTGCGTAAGACATTGAAAGATCAAAACCTACCAAAGCAGCAGGAATAGGCTGAGGTCTTAGTTGGCTCATGGGAATACCGAAACAGGAAATTAATTTAAAATTCTGGTTCTGTTGAAGAGCAATTCTGAGGTTGAATTTTCTCATGTTGTGCACACTGGCATGGCAGAGTAGATAATAGGTGCTGATACAGACTTCTAGCGGTGTCAGAAATTACTTGAACAGCCATCTAATTCTTCACCAGTTGTTATACCAGGAAAGCGATGTTTCCCTTTCAAACTGAAAACTGCATGCTGCATAGACAGACACCAGCTGTCTTCACTTACAGCCTCCAAATGTTGACATCTATATTTGTAGTACAGGCAAAATGCATTTACTAAAGCAGAGCCTCCTGAACCGTGGTTTTTGCAGCACTGGTGACATACAAACTACTTCCAAATGACATGTGGAGGCAGGTCAGCCTATCAGGAGATACTCAGCTGAAGTGTAGGATGAGCATCCCAAATCTACTACTGTTGGCAATCAATTACTACCAGCCTGGAGGCACTTAGCTAGCAGCTTACATAAATTTCTATACATAGCCACTAATTATTACTAACTGTTAATGAGCATTGGCCATGGCTATGGAGAGCAGCTTTATCATCTAACTCATTTAGTAGGTCTTAGATTCCACACAGTAACAGTAGAAATAACTTAGATCAATATAGATTTGTGTTTAATAACGTATGAGTAAAAGTCATTGCTACTACAAAGCCAGTTTAGCATTAGACATACTGATAGATGAAATGATCAGGAAACATCAGGTGAGAAGAAATAAATGAGGATTTTCCACTGGCAAAGGTCAGCAAATCTGCCAGACCATAAGCAACCAATACATACCTTCCTCATACAGAACAAGATAACTTGGTAGTATTATCCCTCCTCCACCTACAGAGACTAAGAGAATGATAGACTAATGGTAAGAAGAGTAAGGCTCATGTTTCTAGCCTCTCAAGACCTACCCTGAGAACTTGGCTTCTGAACACAGGTAAGATTTCTTCACTAATATGCTGGACATCCATTCCTGAGCTTCAAGATAAAATATGCACATAAATCAGCTACTGGAGCTCCAGATAGTCTTAGATTTCATATTACTGCTATATATGATTTTTTGTTTCATATCACAGCTGCATAGCTTTGTTCTTCACCTTCTATTGCATTATGTGCTTCGGGAGGTAAGGAGAAAGTAAAAAACTACATATTTATTTCTGAGGACCCGATTTCTCTGGATGGGGTGCCCCAAAAGCCCTCACTTCGCAGCCCGCTGGCGGGAGCCGCCTGTGAGGTGCTCACGGGGGCGCGCAGGCCTGAGGCCATGGTCGCAATCCAGCACGTCAAGGAATTTGGGCACGAGTTTTACCCTTTTAACGTGAGGAAGTGCCCGCGGGGGCCGGGGCGGCGGCCGCTCCGCGGGAGGGCGGCCGCGCACCTGCCGCTGCCCCCGGCCATGGCGGCACCGCTGCGGGTTCCTCAGAAAACCGACTCAGGGAAACTTTCCACCGCAGCGCCCGGCGGCGGGAGCCGGCTCGTACCCCGGAATGGGGCTGCGGGCAGCCTTTAGCAGCCGCCGGAGCCGGACGGGGGCGGGAGCAAGCGCTTCCCGTCCGCCGGGCCCTGCCGCGGCTGCCCCGGCGCTGCCCCTCCGCGGCCCCGGGCCGCCCGGCCGCCGCCGCTCCCTCAGCGCCGGCCGCCCCGCCGCCATCTTGCGGAGGCGCCGCCAGGCGGGCTGCTGCCGCCGCGAGGCCGCGCCGCGCCATGGTGAGGAGCTGGGCGCTGTGGAGCTGCTGCCGGCAGCTCGCCGCGCTGCCCTCAGCGGCGGGCCGGTCAGGTGGGAAGCCGCAGCCGCTCAACGGCTCCTGCTGGCGAGCCGCGGAGCCGCCGCGGAGGGGGTGGAGCGGCACCATGGAGATGGAGGAGGAGGAGGAGGAGGAGGAGGGGACGCCTCAGGGGCAGCAGCCGCCCGGGAGGTGAGCGGCTCTCCGGCGGCAGGCAGCGCTCCGGGGGCGGGGGTCGCTGCCCCCGCGCCTCGCTGCGGGCAGGCAGGGGCCGGGCCGAGCTGAGCCGAGCGGCGGCAGCCGCCCGACCCGCCGCCTAGCAAAGCCCGGCTTGGCGGCCGGGGGAAGGCGAGCCGGAGCAGCGCGGCGCCGCGCACGGTGGCGGGGCTCGCTAGGCGTGCGGTACCGGGGTCCCGGCGGCGGTGAGCGGGCGGAGGCGCTGCGGGAGGCGGTGCGGAGCCCGGCGGCCGCGCGGAGCCGTTCGGGGGTGGGCGAGGTGCGGGGCGGGGCGGGGCGGCGCCCTCCGGGCCCCCGAGGCAGGCGCCGGCTGACGGCGGCGCGGGGGACGCCGGCGTCGCGGTGGGCAGCGGCAAATCGCGACTGGTGCCGGCTCCAGAGGACGCCGCGACGGGGAGATGCGTTCGCACCGGTGACAGAAATCCTGGCAGAAAAAGCCCGCCCGCTTCGCAGCGGCAACGCTTTCGTTTCCCCGGAGTTGACAGTAAAACGTGCTGCAGGAGGGCCGGGGAGGAGAGAAGTTACACAACCGCCTACAGAAAACCCGCTTGATGGTATTGACGGTGCAGCGAACGCCTTCCTGGGGAGGGGAGGCACGAACGGAGGTTCATCGCCAGCGTTTTTCTTGCGTCCCGCAACGTCAGTGCGAAGTGGAAGGTATTAGCAAAGCCGTTTAATGTAATTAGTTCAGTCAAACGATCTCACCGATCGGCGATTACCTCTAGTAAGGATTTGGGGAAAGCGGTTGTTGAATGGCTTGACGGCATGCAGTTAAGTTCATATTAAACTTCTGCAGAAATGGTGTTTCTAGCGATGGTTATGATTTCTTACTCTTCCACTTGCCAAATGCGATAATGAAGCAAGCTTTCCGTTTTAAAGGAAAGTACTATCTGTACTTGGGTATCTTCTCTTTATTTTTCAAACTACGGCGACTAAAGTGATGTCGAAAACAAAGGGTAGTTTTCTGGCAAAAAACCCTTGACGAGAGTCATGTATGTTTTAATTCATAGTAGCATCTTTATCAGTTAATAAGGTAGGAAGCCTAATTCATTTTATAGGTAAGACTTTCAGGAAGATGAGAAGAAATAAGATTTTTATCTCATTAATGCAAGAATTATTGCAACAGTTGCTTTAGAAATGCCAAAAATGATCTGAAATTGAAATACCTGTTATAAAAAGATAATGGGAATTTTGAATACCTGGAGATTGGAAAACCCTGTCTGATTCACTCGTTGTGATGGAGAGGACGTGTTCAGGAGAGGAGGAGGTAAGGGATGATAGTGAAACTGTTCAAATATAAGTAACAGTTAATTGGGCTTGGTCCAAATCAAAAAAGATCTGCAGCCATTTTAAAGGGAAGCAAGCAATTATTATTATTATTGTTGTTATTATTACTATTTATTATTATTATTTTCAGTTGTGTTAACTAAGTAGATTTGAGGAATTACCTCAGCAGAAATCTGCTATTTTCTCAGCCTTTGTAAGCTCAAGATTGAACCAAAACTGCTAATTCTCTGTTCAGAAATAGCTTTTAAGTTATTTTCTGCAAACGGGAAAGCACTTGTTTTGTCTGTGATGAGAAAAATGGAAGTGCTGCCATATTAGTTAGTGTTTTTATATGTAATACCTGCTGTGAAATTATTTTTTTTTCCTTTGGTCAAATCTATAGATCCCTTTCTGATCTCACTTTTTTTTTTTTTTAGGTCAATTGTTGCAAGTATGTGGCTTGCAGTATGCTGGCTAGCACTGGAATCAGTGCTAGCTTCTTCTAGCTAGCTTCTGCTTAGCATACTTCTAATATGCTCAGAGCCAGGACCATGGTAAATCACTTGGTCATCTTGTGTCTAAACACAGCTTTGAGTAAAAAGGAGTTTTCTGTAAATGAAATGTTGCACTTGGTTTGAATATTCTTAGAAAATCTAGGAAAGAAATTACATGTTATTTACTGTTTGCATGTAGTATCTTAGTATTTAGCAGCTGTGTAAAGGGATGATTTGGATTTGAAGAGCATACAACTGCGCCCAAGCAGATACACCTTACAAGGCTGTTCATTGCCAAGTGACGCTATGAAAACATTTTGCTGCCATTGTGTCCCTACCATGAAAAACAGGGTTCGATAAGATGTGTGAGTGAAAAGTCAAGTGGTAAGGAATGTATATCAGGATGTATATCAAGAGATTTTTCTTGTGCAAGACCTGTTACCATGGTTGGAGCTGGTAGCACTACTGTCTGCTGAGTAAGGCTTATGATAAGATTTCAGGTTTTATTGCTTATAATATTTGGAAATAGTTTAAGTTGTTAGGTGCAAATCTCTGATGCTGTGGACTGGTTTTTGAGACAGGGTTTCAGTGAAGTTCAGCTGTTCCTGATAATGAGATTGTGGCAATAACAAGTTGTTTATGTGTGTCTATTTAGGTGTGTTTAAATGAAACACTTTGTCTCCTTAAAACACCTACATATTTAGAATGATGCCCCGAAAATTACTAGATGGCTCACATTTGTGTTGGAAATGTGCCTTGACTCTTCCATAAGAAAACACCAAACCAAACAACTTTAATGTTAACACTTTTGTTGTTGACTAACAACCAAAGCACTTTGCATTTCATTTAGAGTACATGAAGAGACATCATGATCTAGAGTCATGGGGGTAGAGTAGAAGGCTGGTTATATGTAGTAAAAAGGGTTGTCATGAAAAACGTTAATGTGTCCTGTCGTTTCCACTTTCCTTGGGTATTTGTGTTTTGCTCTGTCTGGTGTTCTACCATTTGCAATTTCTTTTAATGGCTGTGTTTCAGTTAAAGAACCACAAGAATGCTGTATCACACATGCTTTCTGTCTTTCCAGTATGAAGTTTCAGAAATTCAGAACTTTTATATTCGGAAAGGCTGATGACTTTCTAGCTTAACTCATGTGAAAAATAGTTTTTGAACAGTTGCATTCAAGAAAATCATATTTTTCAACAAAGAAAAATGTTGGTTTTCCTTGTCTTAACTGATCTGGAAATGATTTTTTTGGATTTCAATACATTTGAGGCCAAATGTTATAAGCAGTTCTATAAAATCCATATATCTATGGGGTGTGTGTACATACATACACAGACAGAGGGGGAGAAAGAATGTTGTTGGGACAAGCAAAAGTTGAGCTTATGTTGAAATCTAAGTAGACTTAGAAAGAATTTAGGGAAATCTATTGCAGAGAAATCACGTTGGGTCCTATGTGCTTGGACTTTGAAGAGAGGAAACCAAATAGACAAGCATTTCAGTATGTATATAAATGAAATTGTATGACTGTGTATTAACTTAAAAACTAGTTTAGTGCTTGGGTGTTGCTGTACTTCCTGGACAGCTGAGGTTTTACAGGGTTTTAAAGGATTATTCTCGGTGTGAGTCTAGAGGAAGTTTGCATAGGAGTTTGTTCCTTTCTGGCATGGAGACAAAAGGAAAAAGAAAATTAAAAGGCTTGGTAAATGAGGTGGAGATAGCAATTGCGCAGTTGCAGACATAAAAGTGCCGGAGTTGTTTATAAATGAACTGCTTCAGATCCTGCTTTGCCATGTGGATCCTATGGATCAAGGTTTTAATGTGATTTCTATCCATTTTATGAAAACAGTTCTTGCCTTGCCTCTATGGCCATGTGCTACAATGGAAATCAGATTTCAACCATAGTATGTTCAAGTGGAGCCTTAGTTTCATTATGTGTAGTAGAATTAATTTTTAGTCATATCCAACTGGTGTAAGATGTTAGGTGGGAAGCCTTTACCCTCAGGACAGAGTGTGAGCTTGTAATATTTTAAAACTTCATTTCAGTTAAGAAAAAAACTGTACTAACAGCTTCATCTTTGCATAATAACTTAAAATACTATACCAAAGATGCATAGTCTGTTAATGCATGGGAGTCGCTAAAGTGTGTTTGTAAATGCTAACCTGTAAAGTTTGGTTGTTTTTTCTAACAGTAAGCCCCATCCTGGAAAGGTTTGGCTCTTATTAACTGTAGTCACATCAGTAGACCAACTGAAACTAATGAACTACTTGTTTGCATAAATACTTATAGGAGTGGAGCTGGTGCCAGAACACTAAAGTTGGGGTCCAGATCCTGTAGTAGGGTTGGTACAAGTTTCGTGTTTGCTCTTTTGGAAAAGCTTTATTGAAATTCTGTACAAGTGTGAAGGGCCATCCATGGAGATTATCATTGCTGTTGGAATCCACTGTTTATCTGCCCAGCTGTGTGCATGTGCTATCTTCTCATATTTTTCTCTTGGTTTTAAAAACTGTCTGCATTTGATTTGTGATCCAGTTATTCTCTTGCGTAGCGTAACGCAGCTGTAATGCACAAACCTTGCTTCTGTAGGTTGTCAGCCTGAGTCCTGCAGAGCAGGTAAGTAAACTCTCATCCCAGCTCTTGTGCTTTCAACGTTCTTCCCTACACATGAAGTAGTTGTATGAAATTAGTTGTTTAGGGAGAGCAAAGGAAAGCACTTTCCATTCTGGTATAGGGAAAATTGACTCCTGCTTTCCTTTGGTGACTGTTTCAGCAATAGCACAGAATGACACTGCTCTTGTGCTTAATCATAATGAGCGTCTAGGCTGCTCTTTTAAATGTGATGGGCATGTTAGCCAACTTTTGGATACATTTATTGAAGACTGCAGTAAAAGATGTGGGTAGAGAGGGAGATAACTTATTTTAATAGGCCTGTATAGCTAAAGAAATTAGCTGCTGGGTCTGTCATCTCTGTTAATATGCATGGCTCCTATGGACAACTACTGTCGTATGAGGGATCATGACCTTAACAGAATATGCAAGTAACAGAAAACTCCTATAATATTAAATACAGTTCATAAACATGTTTGGGGACTACAAAGTGCTCATACTGGACAGGGACACCCATTTGGGGTGCATGTAGTTATGTATCGTCCTAGTTCCAGGAAGAGGCATCTTTATGCAGTTGATACAATGCCCATGGCTGATCAGGTTTAACTCAGGGTTGAGAAGTAGCTGGCTCCAAGTACTACTGATGGACCTGACTCTGAAGCCCATTTGCAGTTGTATCCAGAGGCCTATACAGGTGTAGCTGATAGGCGCTCCTAATGACTAGGAATAACTTTCTGTTGGTTTAGTTCCCCTAACGAAGGCCAGGAAAGTAGAGGTCAGAATGTATAGTAACGGGAGTGGGCTGCCCTTTGGGTGGTAGGTAGCTATTGAATTTGCTTGGTTGTAATAAGAAACATCACTCCTGAAGGAGGCAGCCAGAGAGTTTAAGCAGCATCAGTACTAAATGTGAAACTTTGGTTGGGGAATAGATTGAAAATGAAGTCTTTTAAGGGTAGGGGGAATCACTGACCCTGAATTGGCGGTGTAACTGAGCTACTCTGAGAAATGGAGGGTATTTAATACATTACTTTAGCAGCACTGGCATAAGCAGTTTTTGTTTACAACAGTATATTCCTGTTCTCACCCTTCCTTGTCCTAGCCAGTTTGTTGGTGTAAACACTTGCATGGTTACATAGTGACACAGGTGAAAAATAAGTACTTATCTAGGGGATGGGAAGGTAAGAAGTGACTATCAGCTAGATCAGTTTCTTGAGCTAATTCACCATGTGGACACAAATGGTTGTTTTGGCAAGCCTGGGAGAGTAATGAGGGCAGAAATGGGTTGGCTCATGGTGATGGCTGCTTAAGTAATACAGCTGTTGTGAGGATATGCCTAACAACAGACAGCCATGGGTAGATGCTTCAGACTTGTTTCATTTACAACTAAAATTTTTATTTAGATACTACCGAGAAAAAACTTTGCATTGTTTTTCTCTTGATCCTCAAAACTAGGTAAAAATGGCAAAGGATTCATCCTAATCCTACGAGGTTGTTTATGGAGAAAGCTATTTCTGTTTCTGTTCTCAACTCAGTGATTCATCTTTCTTTAACAGTAAACAAGATCACTGTAGACTCAGGATACTTACAGATCTGTTGAGAACAGAGAAGAACTGGGCTGGCAACCCATAGCTGTGCTATGAAATGGGTGCATCCAAGAATGGAAGAAGGCTGTACTCTCATGGATTTTTTGCTTTGTGGGTGTTTGGAAAATACGGAAATGGGATATCACACAGAATCCCAAGCTGGCTGTTAAAATATCAAATAATTTGAAGGAAAATTTCTGCACTGCTTGTTCCTGCTTGCAACTTTTAATGGGAAATCTCAAATAATAAAAGTATTTATAGATCAGCTAGTTGCAAGCTTGAGAGATCTCCTTTGTGTGAAATCCTAAGACCAAGAGCGTCTGGAATAATTGCTGTTGCAACTGCTGTTCCAGTCATAAAAAAATATGTATAGTGAAAGAAAACTTCCAACTTAAATAGCAGTATACAGTTTGCAGAAAGCTCGGGTTCTTGCTTTGATAACGCTACAGTGGTATGATGAACAGCCTGAAGTACTGCACAATAAAAGTTTAAATGCATTCAGAGTTTTTCAGTCTCAAACTGTTCATTAATTAAAGCAGACAATTTCAGACTTGAAGGAAAAATAAAAGCACAGCCAAAACTTAGCTGGCAGTTGTTTGATAGTTAAGTGGGCGGGAGGCTTTTTTCAAAAAAGTACTTGTATGCTCCCTAGTGTTTGCAAATATCTTACCTTTTAGCTGAAATCCTTTTTTTTTTTTTAAGTTTTTCGAGCCAAAAGGTGTGCTTTGTGCAGTCTCAAAAAATACGTATGTTGAAAGAGAACTTCCGAGTTGTGTAGCAGTACATGTCTTGCAGAAAGCTCAGATTCTTGCTTTGATAAGGCTACAGTGACATGATGAAGCACAAACCGAACGAGTTTGCTAGGAATGGGGTGCTGTCCCTTTTAGGTGATGTGTAGTGCAGCCAATTCTGGATGTAGTCTACACAGAAAGACAGCAATTAGAAATGAACCGAACTCATTGCTTCAAAAATAGTGAAAACTGATATTTGGAAAGCTATGGAAGGTAAGTGTGAAGTATTGTGGATGTTGTTGGGTTCCAGTAAACTATAGCATCATAGTAACTCTTTCTTAAACTTTCTGGCTTATGAATTTGTTAAATAAGGACCACATTTCTGTGTAGAAAAGAAGGATAAATCTGTTCTGGCAGACTTCACAGTTAGTAGCATGGCTGCATGCTTAGTAGGGGGAGCTACATCCATTTCAGTTACGGAGTAGTTGGATGTTAGAGGAGACTGGGTGGAAAAGGTGACGACTCACACAGTAGATTTTATGTCGATGCATTTCTTCAAATAAAGTTAAAATAATTTGGCTTGAAGCTCTGCTGTGTTTGAAAGACCATTTTAAAAGAAAAATTTTAACGTCAGAGTGCTTCTTGTGATGTTAATGTATCCTGTTTTGAACCTTCTTTTGGAACAGAAAAAGTATTAAAATGTTTAACTAAACTTCTAATTATTTTCCTAAATAAACAGAAGACTCAAGGCCAAAATGTTTGTATCCAAGTTTTCAGTTATATAAGCAATGCTAAAATAAACAGTTGACCCCAAACCTGTTGTCCTAAGGGCTATATCTGGTTTACAGGTGTAAGCCTGTTTACTGTGACATAAGACATGGGTTTTCCATGCCGTGTCCTGCCTGATCTACAACTTCTCTCATGCTTTGTGGATTACACGGGGCCCCTTAGTATTTGGTGCTGGAAAACCAGTTATGTGAGCTCTGCGTTTTGATTCATGTTAGGCTTCATCCTATTCATCAGAGTGGTGTTCTTCCCCTCTGTCTAGAGTACCTTCTGGCCTCGTGGATTCGGCATGACTAATGGTCTCCTTTACTAGTTTGTATGTCTTGGTCCATTTCCTTTTCTGAACTCAGTTGAAACAGTAAAGCACCTCTGAGCGCGGAGAGGGTGGTTGCATTGCGCCTTGTCTGAGCCCCTTTTACGGATGGTGGCAATCTGCTTGCCCTTGTTTGCGGGTAAGTCACCTCATCCTGAAGGATGGGTTTCATTTGTTAAGAAAGCAGTTTAATGCTTTTAAGTAGAATAGTAGTTTTCCTCTTTGTTTAAAAGTGTGCAAAATAGAAGATTTCTTGTGGAACCTTACAATAACGAATATTCACCAAGGACGCGACCCCCTTCCCCCTGCCCCTCTCAAGCGAACACAACTCCACTCCAGTTTGATTTTGGTGTCTCTGTCGCTCGTAACTTGGCTGGCAAACCAATGCTTAAATTTATTTCTCAAGTGTCAAACTAGTATTTTTCTTGGGGAAGAATTCAGGAAAGCTGGATGAAAAATCAGCTCCTTTCTGATTGGATATTTTCTAATATTTAAAACATAGCTGCCAAATCTCCTTGTCTGTAGAGCCTTTCTTTTGCAAAAGGGTAAAGAACCTCCTTTGACTAATAACTGGTTGAGTTTTATTTTAAGCTAATGATTGCTGGCTTTCAAGAAGTGATCATCTACCTTTTTTTTTAATAAGACAATTAGATTTCTTTTACAGTATTCAGTGAATATTCTCGGATATATTTTACTAGTTTAAATGGAACAGAAATGAACTGGCAAGATTGGTACTTCAAAGGAATCTACAGTTCATCAGGAATACTTCCTCAGTTAATTGTTTGCAAATGTGTCCCTTTCTTTTGCACGTAAAAGGGTTTAAAGTATTCTGTGAGCACTGAGGTCTTTTATCCCTTCAGTTGCTTATGGAATACTAATGAAAGTAATGTATGCGCATCATGTGGAAAATATGTTGGCAGACAGATACCTGCAGTGCCTAAATGCTTTGGCATTGTCTTTCTTTAATCAGCATAGTTGATCCCTACTTCCCCTAGAGGTTTATACTTTCAGAATAAGATCAAAGGTTTATATGAAAACTTAAGCAAAAGCAGAATTCACCTATTTTAGAGATGAATGAATAGATAAACAGAAGCTTAAAAATAAAACCTTAGGCATTCCGGTCTCTAATATAAAATGTCTTGTAGGAACAATAATTACAGTCGTTATATATATTTAAAAATCAGACATCTGAGATGTTAACAGAAGAATTTCTTTGAATTAAGTACCTCTCTGATTAAACTTTTGTGATTTGTTTTCATGGTGCTTTCTAGAAGAGTAGATGTTTTATGCTGTGTCTGCGTGCTTTGCTAAATTAATAAGCTAACTTGGCATTGAAAATGCTCTTTGAGGAATGCCAAAAAACCCCAAACCCTCTTAGGTTAAAGTAACAGTTAAAATATCCATCACAATTTTTTGGGTATTCTGTCTGCCTTTTTGTGGCACTGATTCTTTTTGTTACCATTTATATCTGCTTAAAATGGTATAGAGCAAGTTGGGTGGCTGTTCCATTGAAGGCTCATTCCAGTAGATGTTTAGTGGAATAGAGAAAAAAGCCTAGGATTATCAACAGTTACATTAAAATTATGATGCATATGTGGTATATTATTGCTAAATAGAAAATACATAAATGGAGTGGTTTCAGTAAAACTACAGGGAAACTAAAGTATAAAACAATTACATTAAAACAGGATTATGATCAATGGTAGTATTTCTCAAAAAATTACATCAGCAATGTTTTCTGAATGTTGTTCATGCTGCTTTATCAGAAGTGAATTTTGATGTGTTAGTATCTTACCTGTACTGTATGGCAAAATAATGGTTATTTCATTAAGAAAATTTCACAATATTTATCAATTTTCATATCTTTGCAACTGATACCACGCCTTCTGTTTAGTAATGGGATGGCTGCTGAAATAGCAGGGATGGGCTCTGCATTTGAAGTTAGAGCATCACCAGTAAATGCATTTGGGTTCAATTTGATAACACTTATATTCCTGTAAAATCTTAGCTGTAATGTTGCAGTGACAATACATTTTTTTCCTTTAATTATGAACTTACGAGGGGCACAGTGAGTTGTGCGTACCCAGCTACTTAGAAAATGATCTCATTTAAGAAGTGATTTCTAAGAGAACTGTGGGCTTTAATTCTGTTCTATGAAACTATTTGAGCAGACTGGGTTTGGTACATCAGCCCAGTGCTTCCCATATGAGTATACAGCTGAAGTTTGAGTTTCTGAGTTAATGAAATAGTAGATAGTCTAAAACATGTGGTGGAGAGTTTTCCACAGGACAAACTTCACAATTTGTTATCAAAAATTTATTCCTGCGCCAAAGCAGTTTATCATGGTGTCTGTCCATTACTGGTCATCTAGTTTTTATCAGGTGGAGCTTGTAAGTACCAGAAAGTTGTGCACTCTTGAAAATAGCAACCTATTTTAAAAAAAAAAACAACCTGTCAAAACAGTATTTTTATAGTATTTTCAGTATTAGAAACCAAAGCATTTAGCTTCAACTGAATTGCTTCAGCAACTTTTAAAATAAAATAGGCGTATTTGGGTTTTTTTTCTACCTTGGATATAATGAGATCAATAGGACTCCATATTCCTAAACTCTGCCACACTTAAGTGCAGTTTGGAATAAGAGACTCTGACTACTGGGTCCTCAGTTTTCGAAGAAATGTGCCAGAATGTTCACTTTATAGAAATAAGCTTGTCTCAGTTATTTTCTCACTTTTTTTATGTTTCACAATGGAATTAAGAACAGACGTTGCAGCCATGATTTATTTGTGATGTTCCAATTTTCTGTGGCCTTCCACTAGTCAGTTCAGTTAAATTTATATCAAAATTGTGTTTGAAACAGTTACTTCTACTGTTATTACAATAAGCTTTTCCTTTGTTTTGGACAAAATAGGACCACACATCTTTTGTGTTTTGGCTTTTCTGCATGTATGTGCATCTTGTCAGTAGAAGTAATGTGTTGTTAATGCTACATGAGGCTGCTGCTCTTACTACAAAATAAAGTTACTATACAGACAAATCCTAAGGTACTGTATAGTTCCAGTGGCTCTTGGACAGGTTTGCAGAATCGTATTACATCAGGCGCTAAACCTCATAAGTTTCAGGAGGAACTTACTATTCTTCCAACATGTAAATTAAGGAACCCTTCCCCCTCACTCTTGCAGTTGGTAGATAATAGTGTTAGTAGCTGAAGCTGTGCATACTGGGGAGTAAAATTCTGCCTGAACTACAAAGAGATCTCATGTCTACTTGCCACAGCATGTTTTTGAAGTCCTTTGTGTAATAGCAACTGTTTTAAAAGCATATTTTGTTGAGGAAAAAATACAGTAGATCAAAATGAGAAGGGCAGGCTTGTTTCTAATGTGTGTGAGAGCATTCGATCTTATGTACGTTTATGATGTTAGTCCAAGAAAAGGTTGATTAATTTAAAATTTATTTTAGTTCTCCTCAAAAAGATATGGATAAGAAAATGGGTGAAGAGCAGCCTTTGACTGCGTGTAGCCAGTACCCTAAAGAAGCGGTGAGGAAACGTCAGAATTCGGGTCGAGGTTCCAGGGGCAGCGATTCTTCCAGGACCTCCAGGAAAAGCTTCAGGCTGGACTACAGATTGGAAGAGGATGTCACTAAATCAAAGAGAGGCAAAGATGGGAGATTTGTCAACCCGTGGCCAACATGGAAATCGCCAACCTTGCCAAATATTTTGAAATGGTCCCTCATGGAAAAAAATAACAGCAATGTGCCATGCTCAAAGCAGGTAAATACTTGCATGTTTTCTGTTCTTGGTTTAGACTGCTTTTACTTCTGCTCTAATCAATAAAATAGAAGAGTTTCTATCTAATGCTTATTAGGCATCTTTTGGAGACTTTTCTAAGTGTTGTTTTTCTGATTTTTAATTATCACTTTATTCTTTTTAAAAGGTGGGTTACTACTTTCTGCCTCTTTAATTTTTTTCTCCTTTCTGTTAGTTCCACACCCTTCGATTTATACAGTTGGTGTGTATTTACAACAACAACAAAGATGGCCCCCTAGCTCAGTCATAAACTGTAGTTGCACTCTTTCCTTTTTAATAGGAGTTGTCTTATGAAGCGTACTACTCACATTATTCATATTGGATGAAACAGCCGTGGAATATCTAATTTTAAAAATTTTGCCTTTTTTCCAGACCGCCATTTACTACACACATTACATATTTTTCATAAAAATGTAATAAATAGTTGCTGTCATTTACTTATGGAAGTGTTGGCAAATCTATGTTTTTCTGTTTCAGTACACAAGGAGAAAAAATGGCATGTGTTAAAACTAACCTGAGCAAGTATTTGTACTGAAGTATTAAAGGTACAGTGCCAGTTTACTGGGAAACACCATTATTTGTTCTTGGTGTATTGCTTCTGTCAGATATTGTATATAAAGAAGGAGGCGGGGGAAGCAACCTCTGAGAGGAGCTGCTTTTCCATGAAGAGTAATGGATACTAAAAGCCACAGGTTGTCTTTGTGGCCACAAGTGTTATGATGGTTACAGTTTTGACAGGATTAATTCTCAGTGTATTTTTAATGTGTTGACTGCACTGTGGAAAAGCTGTGCTGAAGGGTGCGCGACCAGGGGAAGCATTTTTGAACAAATAGATGTTAATGCTTTTAAGCATCTAAGAAGGCAAGCATAAGCTATAAATCTCACAGTATTTAGCAGAGAGCTTACACTTTTCATTTTTATCTTACGTGAATTAACTGTGAAGCAAGGAATTCGATCAGCTTTACAGACAGGAAGGCTGTGTTACTTCTTAACACATGATGGTCAGAGGTTTGGGGATTTTTTTTAAGGATATGTGGCACAGAAAATGTTTAAGGGAGAAATAATCTTGGCTGTAATTTTTCTATAATAATAACAATATGATTTCAGAAAGAAGCACAACAAACCTGTTTTGCTCTTGGGATCCCTTCCAGCAATTTACTGTTTTAAATTTGGTGTATTGCTTCTAGACGTCGTCTGCGCCTTGTAGTAGTTAACAGTGGTTGTGTCTCAGCGCGTACAGGCCATGTGCTGCATTATGAGACTTCGGCCACGTTTTTGTGTAAAATTCATGCCTTGGCTTTTTCAATTGCCTTTGACCATTGCCCTATTCTGTATGTGTACAATAGGCTTCTTATTTTGCCAGAAAGCCGGTTGGTGACCAAAGTACCTAGTGGTAAGTGCTAAGGTGTACTACAGAATACAGAATATACAGCTCTGATGGCAGTGGAGAACTGCAGCACTCTCCCTTTAATTTACAGATTATCCCTGCAATGAAGGATGATTACAAAGAAATCTACACTGTATTAGTTGTAAAGCTCTCTTTACCAAGCTCTCCCCAAACCAGTTGGGATTCATGTTGGACTAATTTTATTGCTTTGCATCTGAAACTTTTTAATTGCCTGCAATTTTTCAGCGGCTCAGTGAAATAAATCAGAAATAGAAAAACGTAGGTAGGGATCAATTAAATGCACTTCTTGGGGCATTAGCGATTTCGATGCTTGTTCCAGCCGTGTTTGTTCCACACCTAAATCAACCTGTAAAGCACCTCTGAGCTTGTTTAAAATTCAAACTAAGGGCTCCATATTTGATTTAGCACTGCTAGATAGCACATCCTTTGAGCAGACTCCTACTTCAGTTTCCACATTGAGGATGCTTAGTGATGCCCTACTATGCTGGGCAGGTTCAGTTTATCTGTACCAAGTGCTTTGCATGTGTAAAAAAAAAAAAAAAAAAAAAAAAAAAGGCATATTGTCCAGGATATATACTTCACTGTGTAAAAGCTATATGTGTTATAATCATGCCTTCACATCAAGCCTCTACCATTATCCAGAGTGCATAGACTTTTTGTGCTTTCATTGCAGGCTTTATTAATAACTTTTTTCAGTGCTGTTCAAGTGTCTTTCATTGTTGAATCAACAATTCAGATTGTTCTCATTTCTGTGAAATCCAGTGGCATTCCAGTATGCACTAAGCGCCAAAAGTCCTAAGCTAATTAGCTAGTCTTACCAAAGCCCATCATGTGTTTCTTCTTGCTTTGCATTAGGAAGGAAAGAAGAACGTGGGAGGGGGGAAGGGGCACAGCAGGAGGAATTTTTGTATTACTCCAGCAACAAAGATAAGACAATATTAGGCACATTTTGCTTTTGTTGGTGGCTGATTTGACATTAATGCCATATTTCAAAGATCTGTTATAATTCTTGTAGTATTAACGTTTCTGGTTAGTCTGACAGAGAACAAAATGTAGTATAGCAGGATAAAGGTTCCATAAGATTATGTATTTCGTTCATTATGTTCTTTCATCCTGCTATATGAGTTTTAAGAATTTCATATGACACATACTGC
The DNA here is from genome assembly GCA_031468815.1 of Morus bassanus. NCBI lineage: Eukaryota > Metazoa > Chordata > Aves > Suliformes > Sulidae > Morus > Morus bassanus. The sequence goes on from CM062571.1 coordinate 71,213,959, forward strand.
CAATAGAACTTTTGCTGTAGTTTGAAATCTTATGAGTTGAGTAATGAGTCCTTATTGCTTTAAAAGGTAATTTGTGTGTGTGGGGGGGATTTTAGTGTACTTTTCTAAAATATTTAAAAAAAAAAAAAACCAACTAAAAAAAACCCCCACAAACGCAAAACCACAAAAAAACCCAAACCCCATGCACTGAGAAGTAACTTCTTTAGCTATTGCCCTGTGTGATTTACTGTGATAGCTCAAAATAATGCCTGATTTCTGATCTCGTATCCCGGGGAATCACTGGTTTGGATCAGATGCCTGTGTATCACAAACCTGTAGATCTCATACAGAGTCAGTGCTTTCCAAGTTACACTGCCTTTGTACTCTTGGTTTGCCTTGAAGTTTTGTTCACAGAATTTCGTTTAAATAGGTTAGGATACTAGTTGTTAAAACTGTGCTACCCTTTATTTATCAATCTTCCTGTCTGTATGTCCTTTACAAATGCCTTTTATAGTCGTCAGTTTCACCTTTAAATCAACTGTTCTAAATATTTAATAGTGTCAGTCCTAGTGACATGCCTGTAAAGCCTTTAATAGTGCAAATGTGTCGTGGTTTAACCCCAGCCGGCAACTAAGCCCCACACAGCCGCTCATTCACTCCCCCACGGTAGGATGGGGGAGAGAATCAGTAGAGTAAAAGTGAGAAAACTCCTGGGTTGAGATAAAGACAGTTTAATAGGTAAAGCAAAAGCCGCGCACACAAAGCAAAGCAAAACAAGGCATTCATTCACCCCTTCCCATGGGCAGGCAGGTGTTCAGCCAGCTCCAGGAAAGCAGGGCTCCATCACATGTAACGGTTACTTGGGAAGACAAACGCCATCACTCTGAACATCCCCACCTTCCTTCTTCTTCCCCCAGCTTTATATGCTGAGCATGACGCCATATGGTGTGGGATATCCCTGTGTGTGGTCAGTTGGGGTCAGCTGTCCTGGCTGTGCCCCCTCCCAGCTTCTCATGCACCCCCAGCTTACTGGCTTTGATGCTGTGAAAGCACTGTTCAGCAATAGCTAAAACATCAGTCTGTTATTAACACTGTTTTGGTCACAAATCCAAAATGTGGCACCATATTGAGCTACTAGGAAGACAATTAACTCTGTCCCAGCCAAAACCAGTACAATATGTTTAAGTCCCAGTTAAGAACTCATTATTCACATCTGCCAATTAGCTGTTCCTTAATCCATTTAGTATTGTTAATATTGCATGATACTAACTTTGAAAACTAGTTTGTGTCAAATGTCAGCAAAAGTAAAGTGGATTCATTTAGAGTTCTCAGAATAATTTGTAGTCTACCTTTAAAAACAACTACTTAAAAAGAACATTTTTCCATAAAAAATGTACTTACTGACCTAAATTGCATTATGACAATTAATTATTAAATTCAGTATCTGAGCTTAATTTCTTTGAAATAATCTGATTTGTTGACTTAACCACATGTAATTTGGTGGGTTGTCCTAATTTCCATTTTTGAGTATTATGTTATTTTTGTGGATCTTCTTTTAATTTTTTTAATTGAATTATATTCAGTTGAGTTATTTTAAATAAAATACAGAATTTTAATTGAAGCGTCACAATATAACACACTCTGCGGTTCAGATTTCTCCTGTCAGTGGCGTTCCCATGTACTTAGAATGAAATAGAGATAAGAAAGTGATGCTTCCTTTTTGGAGATGCAGCAGTTTGTCTCAGTTTAATGCTCATACTTTATTCTTGTATGAATTAAGTGATTTTATTGTACTAACCTTATATTCAGCTTTGTAGAAGGTCATCTATTTCTTGTTCCTGTAAGCAGTAATGAAACTTCTTCAGTAGACCTATCTTGTCCATGAGCTCTCAGAAAAAGCAGTTACAGTAATACTTTATTACTTACGGTAGGATTGCAGGGATGTGGGGGTGATTTTTCCCAACATATGCCATCCAAGTCAATAAAATATTGTGGAGAAAGTAACCTTCCTGAAGCTGTCAGGACTGTTTTAGCAAGGGAAATCCTAGACTCCTAAACCGTCACAGCATCAGCTGGGCTTTTAAGGGAGCAGGAGGTTAGCTCTGTGTAAGCTCACTGATAGCACTAATCTACTATCCTAGACCTAGAGAAGGAGAGCAGCAACTGTAATAGGGAGACTTTGATAAGGAACCAGAAGTGCTGGGACATCCGTGATTACCAGGGAGAGAGGAGGGTCAGGAGTCTGTAGAAGGTGCCTAACACAGAAAAATTCTTCTAAGGTGATGTGAGGAGTTCAGACCAGAACTGTTTGAGGAGACCCTTAGCCACACTGTGGCAGAGCTGGAGATGGTCTGGAGTCCCGAGAAGACTTTTTGTTTGGTTGGGTTTTTTTTAATAGGAAGACTCTTTATTTATTGCAAATAAAGCTTCTGCATAAGCATCTCAACCAAACTGCAGTGAAGAACGTAGCTCCTCTTCAAAATGAGAGAATGAGCAGTGGTTTGATGATGAGTTTCAGTAGATAATGTACAGCCATGGCCTCCTTTGTGCCATCTGTCCTCTTGAGGCTGCACGTAGAGTCAAATTTGGAAGCTGATCAAGCTCAAAGCTGTCTGTTTTCCTCCTCTGGATTAATATTCAGCTTTTCTGAAAAGTTCTCTGACCTGTCAGACTTGAGTGGGGACTGTATAAGCATTGAGGCTGGAACAAGAGGGCAGGTGGGGGAAGGTTTTCATAACTTTGTTACACAGGAGTATGGATTTAGGTTGATTTAAGCCATTCATGGGATGGCATCCTGAACATACAGAGAGATCAGTATAGTGACTTATTCAGTAATAATTAAACTTTAATTGCCTAGAAGGCTTCAATAAAACATCACAAGGACTGTCTTAAAAATGAGATCTGAGTTTTAGTTTGTGTTTTAACGAACGTTCATTGAATTATTGGCAGGATGGAAAGAGAGAATGGTAAAAGCTACCATTAGCCAATGAGGTTAACCTCCATGTGCTGCTTCTGTACGTAATGGGGAGAGAGGGTCTGCTAAAGGTGAATAGAACAGAACTTTTGCAGAACGCTGTTGGAAACATCACATTCGCTTTCATCTGTGGGTTTGTGACTTATTTGTGTTAAGACTTAGGGGATGCATCATTTAGTTGCACAAGCTAAACTTGAGCATTTGCTACAGTAACAGTGTGTATATATAGTCTTTTCTGGGTCAGGTAGGCAAACCGATTGCAAAGCCTGTCCCAGGATGTTGTTAGTCCTTGCAGTGCTTTCATTGCAATGCTTTCATACTCTCTTTCTCTTGCTCAGGTAGGTCCTGGCCTCATGGGATACTCTCAAGCTGTCTTTTCTCTCTCTTGACAGAGAGGTGAAAATGTAATAAAAACCTAAGATGAAATTAGGAGGAAATAGCTGGGCAAATGGTCATTAAAAAGGCATCTGTTTCGTGTTGCAGTTCTCTAGTTGCCTAGAAGTATAACCAAACGGAGTCTTGACTGTCATGATTTGTGCCTCGTATGCAGTTTTTGTTCTGTGGCCAAGTACATTCTGAAATCTGTCATGCATGTTGTGTTCTGTTTTGCTAGGAACTCGATAAAGAGCTTCCAGTGTTAAAACCATACTTTGTTCAAAAGCCGGAACTTGCTGGGAGGACGGGAACTGGTATGCGAGTCACGTGGTTGGGACATGCCTCCGTTATGGTGGAAATGGATGAACTTGTATTTCTCACCGACCCAATCTTCAGCCAGCGAGCTTCCCCTACTCAGCTAGTGGGTCCCAAGCGCTTCCGAGGACCTCCATGCACAGTAGAGCAGCTCCCCAAAATAGATGCAGTCATGATCAGCCACACCCATTATGACCATTTGGACTACAACACGGTAACGAATTTAAACGAACGGTTTGGGAGTGAGCTGCGCTGGTTTGTGCCTCTGGGGCTCTTGGACTGGATGCAGAGATGTGGTTGTGAGAATGTCATTGAACTGGATTGGTGGGAAGAGAACTGTGTCCCCGGTCACGATGCGGTGACTTTTGTCTTCACCCCTTCTCAACATTGGTGCAAAAGGACTGCGACAGATGATAACAAGGTTCTTTGGGGCAGCTGGTCTGTCTTGGGACCTTGCAATAGGTTTTTCTTTTCAGGAGATACTGGATATTGTGTTGCTTTTGAACAGATAGGTAAAAGGTTTGGACCTTTTGATCTTGCAGCCATCCCCATTGGAGCTTATGAGCCAAGGTATGAAAATCGAAGTTTGATCAAAATACATAAATGAAATTATATTCTGATGACAAAAAAATACACCCGGAAGTGAAAACTGTAGGTATACTTACAGTAAGATTTTACAATACAATATAGAGGCAAAAGAAGGAAATCGCTGAATGACAAAAAAAAAAAAAAGGCAATTGGACGGTGGAGCTGAAATATCTGGGATGCTTACCTGTGTATGTGTGGTGTTCTTGGTTTTGGTTTGGTTTTTTTTTTTTTCCCTTCAGCCTTAAGCACAGCAAGGATGAATTGGCTGACTTTCTTCCATGAAAAATGTTGAGTAAAAATGTGGAATTTGTGGCTTTTTCTTTCAAGTAGCATCACTTAATTCAACCTGTTTAGATGCGTGCAATTTGCAGCATTTTTCTCTTGCTTCAGTCCTTATGCTGTTTTTGCAACTTACCTGGAGATAAAGATGAATCCTTTGTAGACTGTGAAAGATCTGTTTAAGCATCTGTATCCTACTTAGGACAGGGTATCTTGAGCGTTATTGTGTAAAAGTTATTAGTGCTGGAAGCAGAGCATGTATAGGCTGGGAAAGGAGGGTAGAATAACATGGTAACAATCTGGGATCTTTCAAGAATTGCCAGGTTCTCTCTTCTGTTTTACCACCGGTTCCCTCAGGCTATCTTCTGAAGCACACACTTCTTGGTGTGCGCTGCTAGCATGAAATTTTTTCAGGGGTGGATTTAAATCTACGGCTTTAATGCCTCAAGGCACCAGTAATACATCCTTATACTATTAAAAATATAGATAAGAAAAAAATGTTTGAAAAGAGTGGTGAAATACATGAACTGCTGTTTTGTGGGTATGTTGGTATATTTTGTTTTGTTGATTTTGAGTGTTCTGTATGTTGCTCAGACATAATTTTTTTCCATATTTTTTTTTATTAGGTGAGTGTTTTGGGTTTGTTTTTTGTTTTGGTGGGGTTTTTTGGGGTGGTTTTTTTTTTTGGTTGGGTTTTTTGGGGGGTGGGCTTTGGGGTTTTTTGTTTGGTATTTTTGTTGTTGTTTTCTTTTTTTAGATTCTTTGCAACTTACCCAATGAAAGTAAAGAAGAAATCTTGCACTGAATTAGGTGACACAAAAACACAAAAACATTTACTTTGTGTTTTGGTAGGTGGTTTATGAAATACCAGCACGTGGATCCTGAAGAAGCAGTAAGAATCCATATTGATGTTCAAGCAAAGAAGTCTGTAGCAATTCACTGGGGGACCTTTGCTTTAGCAAATGAGGTAAATTTCAACACTGTACGCGAGTTCAGATTTCCTGAGTACACAGTCAGTAATGAAGCTTTGTTCTTGCAGTTTAACCTACGTATTTGTACATGTATACTTAAAATGGAAATTTTGTACGAGTGAAAAGTTGTTACTAACTGTACTGCAGTTAAAAACAATGCTTAGCTTTTCATAACAAATTACATAAAATATTTCCACGGTTAAGATTGATTTGAACGTACAGAGTTATTGAAACAAACATGGAGGACTTCTGATACCCAAAAGCTGAGGAACCTGAAAGGTGGGGACATGTATGCAATAATAAAAGTAAACTCAGCAGTGCATCACTTGGAGACAGTACGAATTGTGTGCTTGTAAGTCAGTACAGTATTTATTAATCTGTCTAGTAAAAAAATTGAACAGTACTTTTGATAGTTGATTCATGGTTAAATACCAGCAAGAATATGAAAAACTGAGTTATCCTGAGTTGCTGATTTTTTGTTTATTTTTTTATTCCTCCTCGTCCTCCCCCCCACACCAAGACCCCAGTTCTAATGAGGAGGTTACCCAGGTACCTTAACAGGGACTAAAAATGCAGCGAAAGCGAAGTATCAACATCTACTTTGATACTTCTTGTCTGGTAGCTGTTTTTCAACTTTTTTTTTGCATCAGTTGCACCACTTTATCTTATAATTCAGTCCTGATGCTGTTAGCGATGTTCACCTGATGTGCCATGTTTTCTTCAACTTGGATATAACATTTTCTATCCATGATGCTTCTAATAAGCTGTGTCACTAGTGCCCACGGTACAAATGTTGTGTATTTAGAAGCACAAAAAAATGGATGATTTCTCCCTAATGATGCCTTTTGTGAAATGTAACAAATACAATGAAGTAACTTCAGGGGGACCTCACTGAAATGGCACTAGTTTTTAAACAGTAAAGCTGACAACTTTGTTTTACTAAACGAGAGAAGGCGCCATCTGCTGACCTCCTAACCCTTCCTCCTCTGTGCTAGCAATAAGGAATCACCGGCTTTCTGCTTCTGAGAGCTACAGTTCGATACATTGAAGATGACTGGCTTCTGGATGATAGGTTGTGTCTTGCTAGTTTCTCTACAAATGTAAATCAGCATTCTTATCGCTTAAAAACTGAAAATGAAACCAAACATTTTCATTTGACAAATATATCCCCCTCTTTTTAGATAATGTTTAAAAGCAAACCATTTCTTGTTTGGAGCAGTGATATTCTTTTTTTTTTTCCCCTTAAATGCTGCAGTGGTATCTTTTCCCTCATAATTATTCTTATTTTTCCAGTATTACTTGGATCCTCCAGTTAAACTGAATGAAGCTCTTGAAAGATACGGCTTGAAAAAAGACGACTTCTTCATCTTAAACCATGGAGAATCACGGGACTTGAGTACAAATGATGGATTTGAATAATGAAACAGTAGGAGTTCCTTGTAAGCCTCATTTGATTTGAACTAGCAATTAATGTTACAAATATTAATATGATGTAATTACAAAGTAGATTTTTTGGAGTGAGTTGGATTTTTAGATGCCAGGTTTGTCAGTTTCAGAACTAAAACCTGCATACCAATTTCATAATAAATTTTACTAGTGATATTGTTTATAAATTTTGAGAGGTGACCTAAAAACTGGTTAGTATGTAAGGTATTGTCTGGGAATAACTTGCAGTTTCAACTCTTATGTACACACACAACTGACAAATTACTGGCATTTTTTTGTTTTTGTGGTTTTTTTGGTCTGTTTTTTTTTTTTTAAACTCTTCATCTTACCTGCAACAGCAATAATAACCTCAGCACAGGACACATTCTTAGAATTAATGGCTGACTTGAATTCCTCATCGTTAAAATGTCATGTCCCACTTCTTAGTCATTAATCTTCAGGTTATGCCCTGTGCCTTGATAGCTTCACTGTATGTTTTGTGGGGTGGAGTCTTCCAATAGAGCTGTGTTGTTAAAGCACAAGCACAGTAAAATAATTATTTTACTGAGTGCTCCTACATTTTCATATATAGACGAACCACAAAAGCTGAATTTTACAATGATCTAAAGAAATGTGCCTTTTAAAGAGAGAGATAATTTAATATTGCATCACTGATGTGTAAAACTTACTGCTGGCCAGAGTATCTGCACACTTTCATTCTTTTGTCAGTATTTTTAAGTTAGGCCTGAATGTGTCTAAAATAACCTGCTTGTCAAATGCAGCACATGAAATCGAAGAATCCCTTAATGGCGCTTGTCTTTGCATTGACTTAGTCTATTATTAAGTACTTTCTTTTGTTTTGTTTTTTTTAAGTTAAAAGTCTTAAGCAAGGGCTGTGGTATTTTTTCTTATAGCTTCCCTACAATTTTAAAGTTGAATGAGAGGTTACAACATTGTTCAGTATTGTAAAACTTGGCTAAATGTATCTGTATCAAATTGCCATGCTAATTTACACAATTAAAGTCTATTGTTGCCAATAAAATGGGTTGTTATTCTGCTTCATAATTCATTGGCAAATCAATTTTTTTTGTTTATGATTTGTTTTGGTCTATGGGATACGTGTATTTTTTTGCTCTTGCTGCGCGTTACGTTTTATGTTCATACTCCATGAAGATAAATAAAAAAACGCCCCACATTATCTCCCTGCAATTTAAAGACATGAACTTCTGGCAACTAATTAAAGCCAGTTAATGAGAGTTCATGCTAGGAGTGAACTGAAGTAATCTTTTAACTGTTGACAGTTATCTTTTAAAAATCGGTATCAGGAAGTCCTAGAAGTCTTAAAGGTCTTAATACCAACAAAGAACAGCACAAGGAGACAAAGCTCAGTTAGTCCAAGTTCATGCTGAGGAAGGGTTCTGGAACAGAGGATTGTACTTATATGCAAGAAAAAGTAACTTACATTCCATTGGTGGGATTCATATTTGACAAACATCAAGATTTCTGTATTTGAAAAGGTAATTCTAGTGTGGTCTAGACGTATTCACTAGAATGTATTCAAAACTAGTTTTAACCTACTCTCAGTCATTCAGTGTTGATTTTGTGAGCGTATTTCAGATGAAGTCTCTGCTGGGCCTCGTATTTACACAATAGCTTCAATAACGATTTTTATAATATAATGCATATGATACCAAGCTGCAGGACGTTTTGAGTACTTTGAAGGACATGGATAAAATTGAAGTTGGTTTTGGTTTGGTGGTTTTTTTTTTTAGCTTTCAAAATCATCAATAGACTATTTTGTAAAATCCTGTACTTTAGAAAGAAAGAACGAAACTAAAATACAGAATACCTAGATAAGCAGCCACACAGCAGAGAAGTACTGACTTACAAAGATCAGAGACTATGTGTCAGTAATGGCATGTTTTGTTTTGGATCTATTAATTCACAGCATTTGTATGTCGAATGGTGACTGTTACGCTTTGCTCAGTACTGATAAGATTCCATCTAGGGTGTGGGCTAAAAAAATTAGACACACTTGTGTGAAGACACTTGAGAGTCTTGCATGATTTCAAAACATCTCAATAGCATTGCTCTATGAAGAAAGCATTTTAAACCAGCTCTTTCTGGACCAGAAGACGACTGAACAACACTGTAACAAGTTTTGATGTATTTTTAGAAATGGGGACAATGGTCACTTGCTTCTGTCAGCTATCAAAGGATAAGACATCAACTTTAATTATAGAAAAAATGATATTTGAAAATCTTATTTTTAGGTTGGAGACCATGGAGAGGGACATCTAGACATCTCCATTGCTGAGCTTAAGAAAACCTGTATCTTTCTCTCTCTCAGATAGATTAGTCTGTTCTAGGTGTAAGTTCTTGTGTCAGAAGAGAAAGGTAAATTCTTAAGTGTCTGACCTAGCCTTTATTTTTCTTTGTTAAATACAGAAGCAGAAAAAAACTCAATCTACAAAAAGTAGCAAAACATTAAGTGATTTTAATGTAACTTGCTTATTCACTGCCAATGCAGCGGTTGTCAGGGTTCGGACTGGGAATCATGCCAACATCTATTTCTGCCTTAATTGCATTCCTGAGGAGTTGAAACTACCTACGTAGATAAATTAGATACATGCAGCTTTACCTCTGTATTGATCAGGGCATAGATATGTTGCATTTTCAAGGTCACATTTTTCTTGCAGTTGTAGCTATTTGCAAAGTTGCCAACTGAAAGTAAGTATCTATTGAATTACAGAAAGAGAAGAGAGTAATATTTTGTTAAGAGCAGAGTGGGTATATTAGAAAGATTAAACATCGGATAACAATTTAGGTAATATAGCTCTCTTAAAAATGGTACAAGGTGGAAAACTTTTTTCTAATCTTTACATCTGGTGCTTTTTTTACTTTCTCTATGATGCAGCATTCAGGAAGTTTTAGTCTCATTTTAGTATAAAGTGTTTTCTACTATGTTTTATGTTCATCAGTGAAACTTCCTTCAGGTTCTTTTACAACGATGTTTATATGTATTCCATTTAATTTTGAATTAAACTGCATTGATGACTAAACTTTATGGGGGCTACTCAACAGAAGCACTTACTCCGATGACAACCGAGTTGCAGAGAAAAAGGAGCAAAGCTCTCCAAGGAAAGTGGGCTCCAGGGCTGCTACAGAAGAGGAAGCCTTTGTAAAAATGTGTATGGTACTGCTCTTGTAGACTTTATTAAAAAAGATGAGAATGTTGGACTGCAGTTGCAGATAATCTTTGACTTGTAATAAAATATTTTTATTTTAAATAAATTTTATTTTTAATAAATTTTTAAATAAATTTTTTAAAAATATGTATGCTTTCCTTAAAGTGACAATTTTAAAGGAAGATAAAATCCTTTTGATTTTTTTCAAGTGTGGAAATGTTGCATGGTTGTGGTTAACTGCACAGCAGTTCAGCTAAATGGAATGCATATACTAAGCATATGAGAATGTTGTAGTTTTAGAATATATTCTATGCAGGCGAAAAAACATAGGCTGGGTAACTTTTAATATGCAGCTCATTGAAAATACTAATTTTGTAGGAAGCCAATAACAGTTTGGTATTGTTTTTATTTAATATTTTCTAAGATTTGGCTGCACCCATTTAGTAGATACCAGATTAATAAAATGTAAATGCCTAAACTCTAATTCCTAAATCTTCAGTGCACCATTCTATAGAGGTATTTATTCAACAGCTGTAAATAATTAAGGTAACAAAAATTCTTTGACATTGAGAAGGATATTTTGATTGACTTTTTAAATGGATGAGTAATGTTCACTGTATGTATGAAAGTTTTCATGTTTTAAACTATTCCTCCCCCTGTGTGTAAAGGTACCAGCTGTACAGTGGTTTCTCAGTACTAATTAAGCTATTGCTTTTGTCTTGCTTGTAAAAGGAATCTGTTGTGCCCTCTATATTAAATATATGGCATTCTTTTGTAGTAACTGATTTGTGCCTAGGAATATGGTAGTAGTCAGCAATGTTTTGGTTGGGGTTTTGGTTGGTTGTTGGGGTTTTTTTAGCATAGCATTCTTAAGATGAGGTATTTTCATCAGGTCAGTCTGTTTTTTTTAAAAAATCACTATTGTGTTAATATTCTCACAACTTGCTCTTTCACTTCTGTATCGGGGTGATGCAATAAAGATGCCAGTTTCCGAGCGAATGGGGTAGAGTCTCTGCAGAGTGTAAAGAAAATTGAGTCTTCACTGTATTGGTCCTGAATCATGGTGCCGTCTTCATCGTTCATGTTCTTTTTCAAGTTTGCTGCAAATGCCAGGGCTCTAAGCAGAATATCTCTGTTTATACAGGTGTCAAAAAGTAACAGTAACGATGGCATCTAGGATATTAAAGAAATAATCCATCCTTAATCACCAGCAGTAAGTACACATAACTAAATCTAACTTAAAAAAAAAGGGGGGGACAAAAAAATCTGCACCTAAACCCCCTAAAACAGAAACCCTATGAAATACTAGACCTCGGTATGCCGTGAAAGCGTGCCAGAAACTTGCACAGCGTGGACATTTCCGCTTTAGAAAAGACAGGCTTGTGCATCACAGGCCAATAAATGCTTTGTACTTTCAATCTCCAAAATGTGGCTGTCTGGAAAATTCCCGTTTGTAAGAGAGGGTCTGCTTTCCTTCTCAGTAATGTTGCTTTTGCCCTCTGCAGTGATCTGAATGTTTTTATGTTAGCACATCTGATAAATGAGGAAGGGATACACTTTTAACAGAGAACTGAATATTTAGCTACCCTAATCTTGTTTTAATGATGAAAAGCCGATAGAATCTAGACTAGCTTTGCTCATGGCATATAGCTCAAACATACATGCTGCTGCACGTTTTAAGAAATTTCCTTTGGGGAGGGGGAGGAGGATTGTCATGGTTTTAGCTGGGATAGTTGATTTTTCTTCACTGTAGCTAGCATAGTGCTGTGTTTTAGACTTGGTATGTAAATAATGTTGATAACACCCTGGTGTTTTAGTTGTTGCTGGGTAGTGTTTACACTAGTCAAGGACTTTCTAGCTTCCCATGCTCTGCCAGGTGCACAAGAAGCCGGGAGGGGAGGGGATACAACCAGGAAAGCTGATTCGAATTGGCCAAAGGGTATTCCATATCATGTGACGTCATGCCCAGTATATTAACTGGGGGAAATTGGCTGGGGGAGGCAGCGATCGCGGCTCGGGGACCGGCAGCGTCGGTCGGCGGGTGGTGAGCGGTTGCAGCACTTGTTGTTCAGTTTTGGTTTTGTTTTTTTTTCTCTTTCCCTCTCCTTCTAGTGTTTCCTCTCTCTCTCGCCCATTATTTTCCTTTTCATTATATTAGTATTATTGCTGTTTTATTCTAATTATTAAACTGTTCTTATCTCAACCCACGAGTTTTCTTACTTTGGCCCTTTCGATTCTCTCCCCCATCCCACAAGGGTGGGGGAGTGAGCGAGCAGCTGGGTGGTGCTTAGTTGCTGACCGGGGCTAAACCACAACAGTCCTTTTTGGCGCCCAACGTGGGGCACGAAGGGTTTGAGGTAATAACAGTTGCTGGTCACAGCATTGATTCATCTGTTCTCGATATTAGTAGTTAGATCTACACCATGCTGATTTTGAAGTACATGTTAAAGATTGGCATTGGGTTTTGTAGTTTGCTGTGCTCTGCAGTGGTTAGAGATGTTTTGCCTAGGAGATTTGTTATTAAAACACTGGCCTTGAGTTTTATCGGTTATTTGGGTCTTGCATGGAAGCCGTTACTGTACTTCGGGTACCACCTCATGGAGACAATTAGCAATTATACCTCCTCTTCTGAAAGGTTCTTTATGGAGGAAATACAGAATGGCACCTTAGCTACCGTCTTCTGTAATGTCTCCTCCTTCATTACAACAACTTTTCAGTATCTTGAACATCCTTGGGTGGTTAAGATATATCTGTTGATATTCCTATGGCAGATTGTTTCGGTTTTGTCTAAGGTTAATAAGCAATTCAAGAATATCATCCAGATATCTGCTCCAAGGCTCGATAATTATGGGTGGCAGGGTATGTGGGATAGTATGGGCAAGTGCCTGAGACGGTGGGCACCCCCAGGGTTTTGGGACTTTACCCCTGAACAAGTGCAGAATCCTGAAAAATTAGTAGAATATTTGGAGGAAGTATGTTGTCACCCTAGCAATTCCAGAGAGATACAAATCATTGCAATGTGTTGGGGCCTGGCCCATGCCTACCGAGCCCTGTTTAACAGTATTCAGTACCACCAAGGGAAAACGACAGGCCCTGCGGCTACTCCAAGCCCAGCGACAAGCACTGTGGCCCCTCAAACCCCCACAACAGGCGCTGCAGCAGCTCCAAGCCCGACGACAGGCACTGTGGCCACTCAAACCCCCACAACAGGCACTGCGGCTGCTCCAAGCCCGACGACAGGCACTGTGACCACTCAAACACCCATGACGGACACTGAAGCTGAATCAGAGAATCAACGCGTGCCAGTATCAGTTGCCCCTATACAAAAGAAGAAATCTTTAAAGAGAAAGTCAACTCGTATAGAAAAGGATGATGGAGAAGCAGCGCCGTTACTAAGAGAGGAGAAGGAAGAGGAAGAACTTGTACAAGAGACGGAAACTACCCGATCCCTATCCTTAAGTGAGCTACGAGATATACGAAAAGATTTCAGCCGTCGTGTAGGTGAGCATGTTGTCACCTGGCTGCTCCGATGCTGGGATAACGGGGCCAGTAGCCTGGAATTAGAGGGGAAGGAAGCCAAACAACTGGGATCCCTTTCTAGGGATGGGGGCATTCACAAAGCAATTGGAAAAGGGACACAAGGCCTCAGCCTCTGGAGGCGACTCCTGTCTGCTGTGAAAGAAAGGTATCCCTTCAAGGAAGATGTTATATATCGCCCTGGAAAATGGACCACTATGGAGAAAGGTATCCAGTACCTGAGAGAATTAGCTGTGCTTGAGGTGATTTATGGTGACCTGGGTAGTGAACAGTCATCCAAAGATCCAGATGAAGCGCAGTGCACACGACCCATGTGGCGGAAGTTTGTACGGAGCGCACCATCATCCCATGTAAACTCCCTGGCAGTAATGTCCTGGAAAGATGAAGAGGCACCAACGGTAGAGGATGTGATTGATAAACTCCGGGATTATGAAGCACATGTCTCTTCCTCCCTCGTCTCAGCTGTGGAGAAATTGTCCCGGGAGGTTCAGCAAATCAAAGAAGATATGTCCTACTCCCTACCTGTACGGACCAGTATCTCGGCCATTAGGAGTAAGCGTCCTTCTGCTCAAGAGAGAAGATACACACCACGGGGCACCCTATGGTTTTACCTGCGTGACCATGGAGAGGACATGAAGAAGTGGGATGGAAAACCTACGTCGACCCTGGAGGCACGGGTACGTGAGTTGCAAGGAAAAACAACCACTCAAGGGGGGACCTCCAGGAGAGTTGCTGCTCCAGTTTCCAGTAGGCAGTTCCCCAGACAGAGGAGTAGAAGCGCTGATTCTATCCGTGATCTTAATAGAGAGACTTTTGATTCCCGTTCACAAGATCTGGAGTGGGAAACCCGCAATTGGAATTAGAGGGGCCCTGCCTCCAGCCAGGTGGAGGAAAGGGACAACCGGGTTTACTGGACTGTGTGGATCCGATGGCCTGGCACATCTGACCCACAGGAGTATAAGGCTCTAGTGGACACCGGTGCACAGTGCACCCTAATGCCATCAAACTATGTAGGGGCAGAACCCATTTGTATTGCTGGAGTGACAGGGGGATCCCAAGAGCTAACTGTATTGGAGGCTGAAGTGAGCCTAACTGGGAATGAGTGGCAAAAGCACCCCATTGTGACTGGCCCAGAGGCTCCGTGCATCCTTGGCATAGACTACCTCAGGAGAGGGTATTTCAAGGACCCAAAAGGGTACAGGTGGGCTTTCGGTATAGCTGCCTTGGAGACGGAGGAAATTAAACAGCTGTCTACTTTGCCCGGTCTTTCGAAGGACCCTTCTGTTGTGGGGTTGCTGAAGGTCAAAGAACAACAGGTGCCAATTGCCACCACAACAGTGCACCGGCGGCAATACCGCACCAACCGAGACTCCCTGATTCCCATCCATGAGCTCATTCGGCGACTGGAGAGCCAAGGAGTGATCAGTAAGACCCGTTCACCCTTTAACAGTCCCATATGGCCAGTGCGGAAGTCTAATGGGGAGTGGAGACTAACAGTAGACTATCGTGGCCTGAATGAAGTCACTCCACCACTGAGTGCTGCCGTGCCGGACATGCTAGAACTTCAATACGAACTGGAGTCAAAGGCAGCCAAGTGGTATGCCACAATTGATATCGCTAATGCATTCTTCTCAATCCCGTTGGCAGCAGAGTGCAGGCCACAGTTTGCTTTCACTTGGAGGGGTGTCCAGTACACCTGGAATCGACTGCCCCAGGGGTGGAAACACAGCCCTACCATTTGCCATGGACTGATCCATACTGCACTGGAACAGGGTGGAGCTCCGGAACACCTTCAGTACATTGATGACATCATCGTGTGGGGCAACACAGCAGAAGATGTTTTCGAGAAAGGGAAGAGAATAGTCCAAATCCTTCTGAAGGCTGGTTTTGCCATAAAACAAAGTAAAGTGAAGGGACCTGCACAGGAGATTCAGTTTTTGGGAATAAAATGGCAAGATGGACGTCGGCAGATCCCAATGGATGTGATCAACAAAATAACCGCCATGTCTCCACCAACTAGCAAAAAGGAAACACAAGCTTTTTTAGGCGTTGTGGGTTTTTGGAGAATGCATATTCCAAATTACAGTCTGATTGTAAGCCCTCTCTATCAAGTGACCCGGAAGAAGAATGATTTCAAATGGGGCCCTGAGCAACGACAGGCCTTTGAACAGATAAAGCAGGAGATAGTTCATGCAGTAGCCCTTGGGCCAGTCCGGGCAGGACAAGATGTAAAAAACGTGCTCTACACTGCAGCCGGGGAGAATGGCCCTACCTGGAGCCTCTGGCAGAAAGCACCAGGGGAGACCCGAGGTCGGCCCCTAGGGTTCTGGAGTCGGGGATACAGAGGGTCCGAAGCACGCTACACTCCAACTGAAAAAGAGATATTGGCAGCATATGAAGGGGTTCGAGCTGCTTCAGAAGTGGTTGGTACTGAAGCACAGCTCCTCCTGGCACCTCGACTGCCGGTGCTGGGCTGGATGTTCAAAGGGAGGGTCCCCTCTACACATCATGCAACTGATGCTACGTGGAGTAAGTGGGTCGCACTGATCACCCAACGGGCTCGAATAGGAAACCCCAGTCGCCCAGGAATCTTGGAAGTGATCATGGACTGGCCAGAAGGCAAAGATTTTGGAATGTCACCAGAGGAGGAGGTGACACGTGCTGAAGAGGCCCCACTGTATAATAAACTGCCAGAAAATGAGAAGCAATATGCCCTGTTCACTGATGGGTCTTGTCGTCTGGTGGGAAAGAATCGGAGATGGAAGGCTGCTGTATGGAGTCCTATACAGCAAGTCGCAGAAACTGCTGAAGGAGAAGGTGAATCAAGTCAGTTTGCAGAAGTAAAGGCCATCCAGCTGGCTTTAGACATTGCTGAACGAGAAAAATGGCCAGTGCTCTATCTTTATACTGACTCATGGATGGTGGCAAATGCCCTGTGGGGGTGGTTACAGCAGTGGAAGCAGAACAACTGGCAGAGCAGAGGCAAACCCATCTGGGCTGCTGCATTGTGGCAAGATATTGCTGCCCGGGTGGAGAACCTGGTTGTGAAGGTACGTCATGTGGATGCTCATGTCCCCAAGAGTCGGGCCACTGAAGAACATCAGAATAACCAACAGGTGGATCAGGCTGCTAAGATTGAAGTGGCTCAAGTAGATCTAGACTGGCAACATAAAGGTGAACTATTTATAGCTCGGTGGGCCCACGACACCTCAGGCCATCAAGGAAGAGATGCAACATACAGATGGGCTCGCGACCGAGGGGTGGACTTGACCATGGACACTATTGCACAGGTCATCCATGAATGTGAAACATGCGCTGCAATCAAGCAAGCCAAGCGGGTAAAACCTCTGTGGTATGGAGGACGATGGCTGAAGTATAAATATGGGGAGGCCTGGCAGATTGATTATATCACACTGCCACAAACCCGCCAAGGCAAACGCCATGTGCTTACAATGGTGGAAGCAACCACCGGATGGCTGGAAACATATCCCGTGCCCCATGCCACCACCCGGAACACTATCCTGGGCCTTGAAAAACAAGTTTTATGGCGACATGGCACCCCAGAAAGAATTGAGTCAGACAATGGGACTCATTTCCGAAATAACCTCATAGACACCTGGGCCAAAGAGCATGGCATTGAGTGGGTGTATCACATCCCCTATCATGCACCAGCCTCTGGGAAAATTGAACGATACAATGGACTGTTAAAGACTACACTGAGAGCAATGGGGGGTGGGACATTCAAACACTGGGATACACATTTAGCAAAAGCCACCTGGTTAGTCAATACTAGGGGATCTGCCAATCGAGCTGGGCCTGCCCAGTCAGGACTCTTACGTACTGTGGAAGGGGGTAAAGTCCCTGTAGTGCATGTAAAAAATATGCTGGGGAAAACCGTCTGGGTTATTCCTGTCTCGAGCAAAGGCAAACCCATTCGTGGGATTGCTTTTGCTCGAGGACCTGGGTGCACTTGGTGGGTAATGCGGGAGGATGGAGGAGTTCGATGTGTGCCTCAAGGGGATTTGATTTTGGGTGAAAATAGCCAATGAACTGAACGGTATGCTGTTAATTGCTATATGATATTGTATGTCATCACTCCTATGGTTGTTATATGCTGTATCAATGGTATCATAGTAAGAATTTCCAAAATTAATGAAGAATGAACTTTGATTGAACCAAACAACGTGTAGCGGTGGTGGAACAAAGACTGGCTTCAGCATGCAACAATCCAACACCACGCAGACCATCTCTCCAGCCTTGAAAGACTGTTACGATAGATGGAGCCCAAAGTTATGGACTGAATGAACTCAATGGACATGTGTGGACCCTCTACAGATGTTCTACAGGGATGGTCCATAGACTACGGGAATGATAAATGATATCTACGTATGTCATCAAAGGATGGGGAGGCGGGTGGTGGTTATTG
Organism: Morus bassanus; assembly: GCA_031468815.1. Classification (NCBI taxonomy): domain Eukaryota; kingdom Metazoa; phylum Chordata; class Aves; order Suliformes; family Sulidae; genus Morus; species Morus bassanus. The sequence continues at coordinate 71,232,016 of CM062571.1, forward strand.
AGGTCATATTGGATAGTATGAGACCTGAGCATGACGTAAATGGTATGGAATAAGGGGTGGATACTGTCATGGTTTTAGCTGGGATAGTTGATTTTTCTTCACTGTAGCTAGCATAGTGCTGTGTTTTAGACTTGGTATGTAAATAATGTTGATAACACCCTGGTGTTTTAGTTGTTGCTGGGTAGTGTTTACACTAGTCAAGGACTTTCTAGCTTCCCATGCTCTGCCAGGTGCACAAGAAGCCGGGAGGGGAGGGGATACAACCAGGAGAGCTGATTCGAATTGGCCAAAGGGTATTCCATATCATGTGATGTCATGCCCAGTATATTAACTGGGGGAAATTGGCTGGGGGAGGCAGCGATCGCGGCTCGGGGACCGGCAGCGTCGGTCGGCGGGTGGTGAGCGGTTGCAGCACTTGTTGTTCAGTTTTGGTTTTGTTTTTTTTTCTCTTTCCCTCTCCTTCTAGTGTTTCCTCTCTCTCTCGCCCATTATTTTCCTTTTCATTATATTAGTATTATTGCTGTTTTATTCTAATTATTAAACTGTTCTTATCTCAACCCACGAGTTTTCTTACTTTGGCCCTTCCGATTCTCTCCCCCATCCCACAAGGGTGGGGGAGTGAGCGAGCGGCTGTGTGGTGCTTAGTTGCTGACCGGGGCTAAACCACAACAAGGATGCAGCACTATTCCAGTCCCCAACTCTTTGTTGTGGTGTGAGGAAAGGATATAACCGAAGTAAACCTGTATGCCAAGGCCAGCAATAGCAAATGTCCAATAAAGTTCTCCACAAAGACGTAAGTAAACGCACAGGGAAAGTTCACTTATAGAGAACAGTTTTATGACTGCATTTGAGTAAAAGGGTGGGGATTTCAGTGGAGTTTGTTCATCTTAGGTACAGTATGTTAGCTATAGAAACAGCTGTTGAGAAGGATCATTTACAGTACTGATTGTATTTGATATTTGTACCTGGTCTTCAGTCTATGTACTGACTGCGTGTCTGGAAATGAGGCTTTGGGTTTGGTTTTGAAACTTACCAGGGTACCTTATACATAATGTTACATCCACAAGTTCACGGAACTACCCCTTCGATGGAGAAGGAAGGTGGGAACAGGCTTCTGCAACTTGTCACTGATTATATGGAAAGGTACACAGGAAGTTTCACCAACTGTCTTCAAGGGCATAGGCCCTGTGATTCTCCCTCTGCAAGTACAGTGTCTGTATCATGCTACACTCTGGAAGAAAGCTAGCCTGTGAAAGAATGTACACTTCTAACTACTAATTTTAACCAGATACTGCCTACAATTTTACTCTGGAATTGCACATATACTTCTAACACATTAGATTTCTTCTAATGCATGCACATATCTACACACACATGTATAAATGCTAAAAATATAATGAAAGAGCAAGAACCTTACTTGAGCTCTGAGAAGATGTCTTGTCAGGGCTGGGTTTGCAGATAAATTCACAAGTACTTTCAAAACTTGAATCTGAAATGAGGAACACACAAGTTCGTTGCAAGCTCCAAAACTAGTAAGTACAGCAGAAATGGGCATCAATAGTGTCAGTGCTGACTTAGAGAGGAAGAGGTCAACGAACATCTTGAGTTGTGCGCTTCAGTCTTTGGTATAGGAAAATCCAGAGCATATGGAGTCACTAGCATGCATGGACTAAGTATATATGTTTTAGAAGCAAATTCAGTTTGCCTTAAACATCAAAATAGGGCAATATCTATACACAACTCGCAGTAGGCAAAATATGGAATATTTTTTAAATACACAGAGGATGGTTAAGTACTGTATTTAAAATGTGATCAGAAGCATATAGAAATACACCTTTGTACCTTCCTGGACCTTGTGACACTAATCTTTTAACTAAACAGTAGGTAAAGACCAAATGCTGTTTATTGTACTTTAAGTAAAATAGGTCTGCTAAGTTTATTGGAAATTTGTGTTTTGGAAAACTAGTTTTGATCTGATAGAGCAACTGAGTACAGTGCTATTCATGGCACTGTGACGTCTTATATAAACACTGAATTTGGTCCCTATTTGAAGCTTTTCTTTTCTTTCAATATTACAATAATTCACAAAGGAGCACAATTTCTCATTACAGTCACTAGGGTTGCAAGAGATGTAATAAGCATAAGGGAACAGAAATCCATAACTGCGGTTATCGCTGCTTGGCATGCTTCCTTAGAGAGATTCATGCATCAGTGAACCCTTTCACAGGCAGATCCTCCTTGCTCTGTAATGCAGCAGCAATGTTCAGTGAGCAGAAGAGAATTCTGGAGTTGCTATAGCAAAGGCGTAGGAGAACAGCAGTGCAAGCAGCACTGGTTTGGTAGAGCTCTCGCCCGATGGTTCCACTATCCCTTCCTCGCCTCTTTCTGAATTTACATTGAGAAAGTAATATAGATCCATATTTTTACAGATTTTATGTACTATCTGCTATCACTAATGAATATTTGATTTTCTAAGCACAGTCTAAACCATTTTACAAAAACAGTAAAAAGGAGGCAAGTAAAGCAGCTTCATAAATGGTTTGTAACCATACACTACCCAGTACCTGTGTCCTTTCTGTTCCTTCTGAAAGCAAATGAAGAAAGCATGGAATTGAGTTTATCATCTTATGGTGGTAGTCACTGGTAACGGACATATTTGTCAACAGTCTGAGCCCAGCTAGCTGCAGATCAGAGTTCAGGGGAGCTGTCTCAACGTTCCTACAGACTTGTGTAATATATACCTGGGGAAAAAGAGAAGGAGATAAAAAGAGAAGACTTTTTTTGATACAAGCAGATTTTCTATTCACAAATAGTATCAGTGGCCTAGCCACAGTGGCGTAAATACCTCTTGAACACTGCTGGCTGAATACATAACCTGATCAAGGTTCTTGGAAACAAGTACTTTTTTGGTTTGTTTTGAATATATTCAAACATTCTATTGGTACCATAGAAGCAAATGTTAGAGTTACGCTCACCAACCTTCCTGAAGCATAAATTGCTCTGAAAACCCCAACTGCTTTGAATCCATCTCAGAACTGGCACATTTGATTTAAGGAGTTATTTAAAAAAAAAAATGACTTACAGCAACGAACGGCTTCTTAAATATTGAGAACAAGCTAAAGACAAGTCTCGGAACAAAATCCTTTCTTCCAGCCATGTGGCCTATTCACTGGAGTTCTCAGGAACAGTGATGACAACTGACATGAGCAACTACTTCTTACCAAATTTTCTTCTGGATGACAGGGTACGATAAGTCTTGGAGTCCTAAGAAAAAAATTACTTTGCCTTTACCAAAGGAGTTCTACCTATATGCCTATATAAATACCTGCTGTTGGCAAGCACTACTTTAAAAAAAAGTTGCTCAGCGCTAAGATGCTGCAAACTACCACGTAGAGTCAAACTGCCTTTTTATCAAGCTAATGAAAAAACTAGTAAAAATCTTCAAATCTGCATCAGCTCACTGCTTGGACACTTCTTCATCTATTGATTAATCTGATAATTTCAAAAGTGGATGCTTTTTTGATGGTTGGTCCTTTCACATCCATACCATCTACTCTTTTTACCCACAGGACTTGTTATCATTATTACAGACTATTCTTTTAAGATGAAAGTATCAGCCTGAAAAATTGGTCTCACAGAAACCCAGGGGATCAATTACTTTTTCTTCTCCCTTGCCTAAGGAGTCATGCTAAGTTCAGCCTGCAATCCATCCTATTAAACAACCACTGCTGATGTTCTAGACATGTTTGGAAATCATCTTGCCTCACAAAATTTCACTATAAACTTAGCAGCACAACCTCCAATAGCATTTGGTGAAAGCTGAACACAGCCTGGCTTCCTAATTGTCTCTGAAAAAAAGTAAGTGCCCGTGATGCAGTGCATTTTTAAGTTAGCCTTTTGGCCTTGGGATGCACAGGTCATCCAGGTCTGCTGGCTCATATGTCCAACCTCAAAACATTCTGGCATCCTGACTTGTATTTGATAAATATGCTGAAAGCCCTGCACTGTCTCCTGTGTGTCAGTGTCCTGCTTTCCGCGGTGATAGAGTTAATTTTCTTCCTAGTAGCCAGAATGGGGTCATGTTTTGGATTTGTGCTGAAAACAGTGGTAACAAGGCAGAGATGTTTTAGTGGTTGCTAAATAGTGCTTACACTAGTCAAGGACTTTTTCAGCTTCCCATGCTCTGCCAGGTGCACAAGGAGTTGGGAGGGGGCACAGCCAGGACAGCTGACCCCAACTGACCACAGGGATGCTCCACACCATATGGCGTCATGCTCAGCATATAAAGCTGGGGGAAGAAGAAGGAAAGGGGGGGACATTCAGAGCGATGGTGTTTGTCTTCCCAAGTAACCGTTATGTGTGATGGTGCCCTGCTTTCCTGGGGATGGCTGAACACCTGCCTGCCCATGGGAAGGGGTGAATGAATCCCTTGTTTTGCTTTGTGTGCGCGGATTTTGCTTTACCTATTAAACTGTCTTTATCTCAACCCAGGAGTTTCCTCACTTTTACCCTTCTGATTCTCTCCTCCATCCACTGTGGGAGAGTGAGCGAGCGGCTGCGTGGTGCTTGGTTGCTGACTGGGGCTAAACCATGACAGTCAATTACTTTGACTTTTCCCTTTAAGAAACTTACCTGTATCTCTTCCTGATTTTTAATATTCATACTCAAATTATTAAGTGCATTTAGTGCTTTTTCTTTCACTTTGGGAATGCAATCTGAGAGCATCCCTCCAATAACAGAAAGGCCATCCAAATTGCGGATTATATCCTGAAATATAAAACAGATATTTAATAAGATTATTAAAAAATTAAATTAAATGCTGAAGGCTTTCTTCAAAGTTTCCATTTTAATGCAAATGGAATGTGTGAATGAAGACTTCCAGAACAGACTACTCTCTTTAAACAGAGAGTGTTAGCAGATATTGCTTTATTGCTTCCACTGAAATTAAGAACAGTCCTGCTTAGGGCCAAAGTATTATTTGCCATTATTTGACAATGGCACACCACCTTTACTTTTAAAATTTGGCCTCCAAAGCATTTTAGATTATAAAGAATCAAATTTAATTACTGCATAATCAGTTTATAGAATAGCTGAGCCAGGTCACAGTAGCTAAAAGTCCTGACTGAACAGAACACAACTTCAGGATGCAGCTTTATATTATTATGAGCAAAATTTCTGAAACTTTTTCTTCCTTTTCCATTACATTTGATTTTTTTTAAATCTTTCTCACTTAAGACTCTAACCATCAACAAAAAAACCATGTACTGTTTTCAAGAAAATTAAAAATGGGCCAGTGGGCCTTAGGATTCAGTTACATTCTGTTCTGAGAGATTTATATTAAGGAAACAGCTTTGAGAAGCCAGAATAGGCAGTTGTCCTAAGTATCATAAAAAAGGAAAAAAAAAAATTTAAAAAAACAAGGTGGAACCCTGGAGGTTAAACCTTTACAAAGGCATGAAAATCTGCATCCAGCTCAAAGTTTTTCTGCCTCGTATTTCCAATTGATTCGAAGAGACCTGGATAGTTCGAAAGTTGCTAAGATGTAAATGCCATACAACTTTGTAAAGATAAAAAATTAGTTTAAATTATCTCAGTAAATTTCACATCTGATCCTGAAAGTATTTAACCCTTCTCCAATTCAACCCTTTCATTAACATCATATAACTGTACGCAAGAAAAGATGTATTTACAGCACTTTGAAAAGACAGAACTCTGTACAGACTTTAAGTTGTACAAACATTAGGCTTAGATAAATTTTGTGAAGCTGGTAAATTATTTGGGCTAGCAGAAATTAAGGCATAAACATAAAACGGATTTTAGAACTCAAGCTACAGTAGCTCTCAGTCCTGTGTTAGCACTCCCTTCTTCAGCAAAACAGCACCTCTCCACACTGACTGGTATTGAAACACTGTTGTTTTCTACAGAACAATACTCACTTGATTTACAGAGAAGGCAGCACTGTTGCTGAGAGTGATTAAAGCTTGCTCTTGAATTAATGGATCATCTGTGGCCTGGAGCAAATGAATAAGTTTCTGCAGAGCATCCGCATCCATGGTATGGGCTGACACTGGAGGACTGTTCTCTGTCAGTGTTTAAAAATGAAATACTTGATACCAAGTTTGAGACATTTCACTTAGTTACCACTTAACCGTTTTTTTTTTTGTTTTTTTTTTTTTTTTTACAGAGCTCAGGTTTAGCTCTCAGTTGTAGGATGCATTGTTTTTAAGTTTGATTGTACCCAACCATCATATTATGGCAAAAAGATTGTGTTTTACAACAGCCAGACTGCTGTCCTTTTTCCTGAGTCCTCTGACTACCTCCTTTCCAAGTAGAAAATACAAGGAATACATGACAAGAGTGTGAGGTACATTACTATTTGGTTAACCAGTGGCAAACCTCCCCTTCAAAATTATTAGGAATAGTCACCCAACATGGTAATTTTTTTTTTCCTGAAATGAATTGCCTGAAATGAAATGTGGAAATCTGTCTGGATGCCCTAGGACAAGAAAATAAAACTGCTGACTCTCAGATTACTGCTTCCAGAAATTATGATAATGATGTTTTGCTGGTACCTTTGACAAACTAACAGCCACAATGTTAAGAATGGCGTCACCTGGCCAACTGAGGAAAGCTGTTTCTGAGTCAGAATGATGTTATGGAGTACCTGGCTTTCATAAAAGGGTGACACAACTACCATCAAAGACCATTTTCGGCCAGGTTGGAGGCAGAACTATTTAGCTAGCTGAACAGCTGACGACCTGATCTGTGACTACCGGACTAGTCACAGATGACTCGAGATGACTTCTCAGAAGCTAACCAGTCCTTTATAATTCCGCCTGTTTGCTGCCACCATCTCACCAGCCAAACGCCAGAGTATGCTTTGGGGGTGGGGGGTGGGGTGGGGAAAGAGGTCAAAGTTAATTATGATAATCTAAGAGCTAGCTTGAAAAACAAAATTGAATTTTAGCTTCCTCTCGCCCTCATCTAAACACTCTGTTTAGCTTTGAATTACAGGGGTACACAAATAACTGCCATAAAAGAACAGCAAACCGGCCCATTAAGCAGACAGACTCATTGGACACGTGCTTTAGGGGACTTAAAAAAAAAAAACGCGACAGGCTTTTTCAAACCCGAAGCCTGCTCCAGAGCCCTCTGACCAGGCGGCAGGCCTTCGGGCGGCCCGCGGAGGGGGACGGCGGGAGCAGCCGCCCCTCGCAGCCCACGGGCGGCCGCGCCCGCGCCCCACACGGGCCGGAGCCCGCCCCGGGCCCGCCGCGGCCCAGCGGGGCCGAGCGGGGCCTCCCCCGCCTTCCCGCCGCGCCGCGCCGCGCCGCGCCTCACCTGCGGGCGGGCCCGGGGCGGCCCCGGCCGCGGCGCGCTGCCCCCGCCGCCTTCCCGCCGCCAGCCGCCACAGGCAGTAGCAGGCGCCCGCCCCGAGCGCCGCCGCCGCCGCCCCCCGCCGCTCCCCCATCTCCCCCGCCCGCGGAAGCCCCCGCCCCATCCGGCGCCGCTCCGCGCCGGCCCCTTCCCGCCGGCCGCCGGGCCGTGCCCCGCCCCGCCGTGCCGAGCCCTGCCGCGGGGCCGCCGCGGGTGGCGGGGGGGGGGCGGTGTGTCCCCGGCCCGCCGGGGCGCAACGGAGCGCGGGCCCGGCGGCGAGCACGGCGCGCGGCTCTGCCGTTACGGGGCAAACGTAACCCAAGGCAGCCTGGGCGGCTGCGCCCCGCACCCAGCCGGGCTTCCCCCTCGGGGCGGCTGCGGCCGGCAGCAAGACAAAAATGCGCTTTCTTACAGCCGCTGAGCTAGGTGTGAAGACATTAACCAGACCGCCCCCCCCAATCTGTTTAAAGTTTTAACGCAGCAATATATTAAAAATACACATGCTGAAAACGTGTGCCTCGGGGGTATGTACGCCCACTGGCCAAACCCTTACCCCGCTAGGGCTGGCGGTGCTTGCTGGCTTTAAATACTAACGCGCGGCCGTGGTTTCTCCGCTGCTGTCTTTGCGATATCCCGGAGAAAACGGAATTTTCTGCCGAGCCATAACAACGAACCACGTGGGCCTGGCAAAACAGAGTTTGGCGGCCGGAGAAGGGAGCTGAGAGATAGGGAAGCGTTTGTTTTACGACTGTATCCTTGAAGAAGAGCTGAGAGACTGATCACAGCAAACATCCCGCCTCAGAAGACGCGGAAAGCTGAGTGATAAGTATACAGTCAGGGAGAACAACTAATTGGGATGTTGATAAGAGCTAAAACTAAGTGTCCTTTAGGTGAACTCCTAAGGTCCTCGTTAGAATACTAAAAATCACACCCGTAGGCCAGAAAACCCCCTGCTCAAATAAGCCCCTCACTCTGAGCTTGCATGGTAAATCTAAAGGGAGCTGTACCTTTAGGGTGAAATGAGAAAGAAACTAACCAGTTATTAGCTGAGGCATGTGAATATTAGCTGTGACTGACACATTTAACTGTATAAATGCCGTGTAGTTTCTCGGTGCGGCGTGCTAGCTTTCTGGAGTTACCACCTAGCACCAATCTTTGCGCGAAAATGAATTTAATAAAACACCTCGGCTCTGTGTGCCGTTTGGCGTTCTGCACACCGGGCGAACGAACCCCCTTTTCGGGAAAACATTTGCTGCCGCCCTTTTGGGCACCTGTGGTCCGCAAACGTGCCGGGCCTCGGCGGTGCGCGCTGGCGGCCGCAGCGAACCCCGGCAGCGCTTGGCTCGGCTGAACCCCAGCGCGGGGCGGAGAGCCGCGGCGTTGGGCAAGGGCACCCAGAGGCGTACGATCCGAGGGCTGGAGCACCTCTCCGACGAGGACAGGCTGGGAGAGCTGGGGTTGTTCAGCCTGGGGAAGAGGAGGCTGCGGGGAGACCTCATTGCGGCCCCTCAGTACTTGAAGGGGGACTACAGGCAGCATGGGGGCAGTCTCTCTAGCAAGGCCTGACCCCGCCGGCCGCAGGCGCGGGCGGCAGCGGGGACGCGGCGCCCGGGCCCGGGCGGCTCCGGGCCGCGGGCCCGTTGCTACGCGACGCCGCCGCAGCTGGGCCCAGCGCCGCCATGGCGTCCCTGAGGGCCGCCAGCCCCGAGCTCCGAGCTTACTTCCGCCGCCACAACCTCCGCGGCGTCTACGAGGTAACGGCGGCGGAGCCCGCGAAGGCGGCATCGCCGTGCCGCGCTACAGCGAGCGGCGGGGCCCCGCCGCCCCCCGCGCCCCCATCGCCCGTCCAGCTGGCCGGCAGCCGGCTCCCCGGGGCCGGGGGACCACGGGCTCCCCCGGGAGCGTCCGTGGGAGGCAGGCGGCCCCCGCCCCGCGAAGGGCCCCCCTTGCCCCTCAGCCGCGCCCCGGAACCGGCTCGCCGGGCCCCTCGGCGATGGCCGGGGCATTGCACACCCCTAACGCTGCCGTCTGCCGGTGCGGGGCGCGTTTTTGTTCTCCTTCCGTTAATAGCTTGCTCCCACCAATTGATGAAAACTTTAGAAACGAGATGGAACAAGGTAATTCTGCTTCTTAATCCATGTATAAACCCAAACGATGACTGAAATGAAGGCAGACACAGAGAACTGCACTGGCACCTTGCCTAGGTTTGCTCAGGTTCTTCAGTTCTCGTTGCAGGAGTACCTCTAGATCTCAGCCGGATACTTCCCTCCTTTTTGAGCGCCGCGGATATAATCTGTAGTTTTTAATGGCCTGTCAAAGGTACAGCTGGTGGTGGGCCACGTTTCAGATATTGGTGCATTAGGTATTTATGGGCCCAAGACTAAATAAACTCCCATGAAATGTTAGAGAGTAAAAACTGTTTGTCACAACGTGAAGGACTGGGGTGGGGGAGACGGAGTTGGTGGGTTTCCCTTTAGGATTCTTACCTGATTCTCTGTATTTCTCTGGTTTCCTCCCTGTCTATCTCTGTCATTCACCTCTGCCTGTTTCAAAATCTGCAGCAGCTGTTTTTCAGTTTCCTTGAAACAAAGGCAGGCACATTGCACAAATACAAGTTTAAGACACATCCTGAGACTTTTAAGCTACCAAAAATAGGCCCCATTTGCAAGCAGCTATTACAGCCAGGATTTCCATGGAAACATTAATACAGAAATCTTGAGCCAATTAGAATAATTATAGAGCAGCACTGCCACGCAGACCGAGTACCTCTCCTGGGAGCCTGTCTCTTGATCATTCTCTGTCTTTTTTAAGTGCAGAAAGACAAAAGGTAAGGTGCATCAGTGTGAGGTGTATTTCTTGATTCAGCACTTCAAAAATAGCTCATATTTACATCTCCAAGCAAAAGTTATAAATGCCTATATAGCAACAGTGGCATTAAATTAATAAGCTAAAGATGAAACAGTTAAGGTTAAGATTAAAGGGAGTTTCTTAAAAGAAAAACAGTTAAAAATCAGCCTTCTTATAATTTTTTTTCTTGTTTCCTAGAGCTTGGTGCTTGCTGATATCTAGCCATATTTCTTATTTCATTTTATTACATTTTAATTTCTTTATGAAGTTACAGTATGCTTGGTATGAAGATAAATGAGATGATACTGGTCCCTGTAGTAAGGAACATCAAAGCTAAGCCGAGACCTATGAACATTTATACACGTATTCTCAAAAGTAAGGATATAGAGTCCTAAAATGGTCATTTGCTTAAGTCTTTTTATGATTGGGTTGTGGTTTGGACATGGTCCAAACACAGCTGGAGTCCAAATAATCATGTCCAAATACTTTGGGATTCCCTGCTGCGTCTGAGTCTTTCATTCCTGTCTGATTTCTCTGTTTCAGTTCCCATCCAGATGTACTTTAAAACAGTATCCATAAAAAGTCAGGCAAACTAATCCTGCAAACACTGTGCCTATGACGACTTTCACTGCTGTTAGTAGCCATATTCTTACAATGTTAAAATTAAATATGGATGCAGATCTGGCTTAAGATTTTTCTGCTGTATGACCCAAATGAATTTTGCTGTGAAGGGTGAACGGCTAAAGTGGTAGGAAGAGGAATGGGGTTATGGCTGGAAGAGAGAAGCCTTTGAGAGAAGCCAGGCTTCCTACTCTGGGTTAGTGGAAGGCTGAAATTCATGGCCAATCCTGGCCTTGTTATGTGTTTTGCACACCCTCCTCTTTTCCTCCTCTTCCCCTCACAGGAACAGCAGCAGCAGGCCAGACCTTCTCGTGCTCCAGAAGAGACAAAGTTGACAACCATTTTGTCACAGTTTTGCATCAGTTTCATTATCACTGTTAATTGACTGCTTTGGGCTGCTGCCCACCTTGCTAGAACTCCTCCTGGGGATGGCAGGCTTTTACTGTCTTTGCAAAATGCATCTGGTTTTAGGGTGTAGTCTCTTATTGCAGGTAGACATGAAATAATAATATTTCATATTTATAACACTGCATTGGCATTTAAGCAAGGTGTTATGGAATAGCTAAAATTTATAAGTGGTAATGTAATTTGAATATCCAGCGAACAGCACATCTTCAGCACTGGAGGTACAAGGCCGGGAAATAACACACATTTGTAGCAACAAATCAAGATAACAAAATTAATATATTTCTTGGTAAATTTTTTTTTTTATATTGATCTCATACTACTTCTTGTAATAGTTGTCATCATTGTAATGCTTAGAAACTTAGGTAATGACTCAGGATATTGTGCTAGGTGCTGTACATTTATCAGAAGATGTTCCCTGCCCGAGTGCCTCATAAGCTGATGGTGAGTCAGCAAATGGACATAAGAAACACAAACGGGCATGAAACACACAAAGACACAGTGAGATCATCATTGGTGAGCAGGGAAAGGCAGTAGTCACAATACATCAAAACCAACCACGATCAAGGGCTTCTTTCCAAGCTTCACAGAAAAGAAAGCCTTTGTGGAACCTATTTGGTTCGGTTTTTGATATTCAACAGGAAAACATACAGTCTCTCAATTTTAGTAGGTGCTTCTGGAAAAGCACTGCACATTATGTGGGTTTGCAGGAAAACAACAGGAGTTGTTAACAAAACTACATCAGATATCTACTGATTCTGGATAGCTTATGGGGTGTGGGAGAACCATTAAGGTTAAAGCTTGTTATATCTCTAATAAATTACTATTGGGTAGATGCTGTGCTGATTTGTCCAGGACTAGGAGTAAGAGAAAATGATGAAAATATAACACTTAAGATTTTTTTTTTTTTGTAAAAATGGGTATGTTGTGTTTAGATTACCTGATTTTTGAGGTATAGAACTTAGATCTTGAAACTTTTTGCTTTGGAAAACTTTATAGACAAGACTTGGATGTTTCTTCATCCTCTTAGGGAATATTTTCTAAGGCACAGCTAATAGACATCATCCATGCCTCTCAGTCATGCTGTCTATTTGGTGTTGGAAATAAATGGAAGTTACTGTTCAGAAAATGTCTGTTAACATCAACAAAACTATTGCTCTGTGTACTGAGTCATTTCAATGATGAAAAAATGTTATAGCTGAAGGGTTTGTAAAATTTGTTGGATATCAGTATCAAATATTTTATTTTATTCAGATGATGATTATGCTGATTCTCAATAGCTGTCTTTCACACATGAATAAGGAATAAGAATATATATATATATGTAGGTATGCATGTATTTTTAACAGTTGCTAAGTGTACCCAGGAAGGGAAGCTAAAAATGGTTCTTCCATTACTGAGCTTTAAACTGAATGCTGCATGATTTTAGGACTTTTCCTTTGTGAACTTTTAAAAAACAGGTGAACTTTCTCAGATTGATGAATAGAAGCAGTTCATATAAAAGCCGACCTAAATATTTAATTCTAGCCTGATAACTTAGTTGTACTGTAGCAGGTTTTTTTGTTTGGTTTTGGGTTGTTTTTTTTTTTTTAATACTTGTTTGGTACTTGGTTACTGGGGGTTGTGATGATATTTGACTAATGATCATTTGATGTGTGAGTATACTTTTAGTTGTTTAATGTTATGAATAAATAAAATTTAAAGGCTGAGAAAAATTGCAGATGGACTCTTTCAGACTGCTGGGAGTCTTGTAGAAGTCTAATAGAAATAGCCAGACTTGTACAGATTTGGCTTAATTAATTGTTTTCAGTTTTACACCTGGCCCAAGCATCACTGAAGAGTACCTGAATGAGGATTGCAAGACCAGGTGTCACAAGTCCTTCCTTATTTAAGTTTTATAAAGGAATTCTCAAATGTTAAGCAGAGACCTTGCACTCCAGTATATGGTTGGATAGTTTGGATTTGCTGTGTTAGATTTCCTGCGTTTCAGAACACCCAAGGGAAAAAATGTTGTTTCTGTTTGTTTGAAAAGGGGGGGGGGGGGGGGAAGGTAAACAAAACTTGAAATAATAAAAAATGGCGTTCATATGGCAGACACGTGCTGGCTTCATCCAGCAGAGGGAGTAGCCGACCAACGTTGGGATTGGCTTTGGGAAATCTGTCCATAGGAAAGTTTGTGATCAAAACCACCCAACTGCCTGTATATTATTTAAAATTATATTATTTTTCAGGAATTAAAATGATAAGCGATGGATTTATATTTTCTTAATATTGTCAACCATCAGATATACCTTGCAAATTACATTTTTGTTAAGAAGATTGAGGAGATGCCAAGGTTGGAATCAGTGTGTTGATTAGTGTTACAAATACTCAAGGTGTCTGAACTGAAGACAGTAGCCTTTTGTTTGTGGTGTGCCTTTTCATATTGGTCTTAACTTAGAATCATAGATTCATGGAATCATAGAATGGTTTGGGTTAGAAGGAACCTTCGAAGATCGTCTCGTCCAACCCCCCTGCCAAGGACAGGGACACCTTTCACTAGATTAAGTTGCTCAAAGTCCCATCCAGCCTGACTTTGAACACTTCCAAAGATGGGGCATCCACAACTTCTGCTCAACAACCTTCAGAGATCCTTTTCAATTTACATTATCATCTGATTCTGTTTCTACATAGCATTCTAATTAGCATGTGGAAGGCCTCTCTAGCGTGCAGAAGTTCCCAGCCTGCTCCCGGTACCTGCATGCCTTGCTCTCTGCCTCTGCAGACTGAGGGCTCACTTGACAGGGTGCCTTTTCTTGCCTCTGTGTTGTGCGTGGCTTTTGCTCTATATCCATAGCACGGCTTTGATTCAGAACCTTCCTCTTTTCCCTTGTCCTTCACCATGCTTCCTGAAAAGGATTCAAGCACATGCTCCACATTAATTTAATAATTGCAAGAGGCCATGTCTTGAAAGGAAAGTACTATTGCATCACTTGAGTTTGTACAGTGAGTAAACCATTATATTCTTGTATTGTCTCAATCCATCAAACATGTAGCCATTGCTTCAGATATTTCCTGGTTTTAAAATTCAGTTTTATATCTATATAGATCAGTTGTATTACAGAAATAACAACTCAGAATCAATATGGATGTCAGAAAATGAAGAAAGAATTTCTACCCACAGACTGCATAGGTGAAAGGCCATAGTTTGGGAAAATTAAACATAAGTGGATGGTGAGATTGCATAGTCAGAATTTTGGTGATGAGCTTACAGAGGCCAGAGCAGACTCTGAATGGCAAAATTCAGATGTCCAACTGCACTGTGGAGAGTGGTGGTAGTGAAAAGTGGGCAGAGGCAAAGAAAAACAGTTCTCTAAGTGTCAGGGCTAGAAGAAAATCTAAAAACTCAGATATTGTTTTTGTGATGACTAATAATAACTAGTTTCTTTATAACAGACAGAGAGAAATACAAACAAGAGAGTGTGTCCCAGGACAGCATCTTTTGCATTGATGTAGATTAACGTCTAGTTAAAGATACACAGTCATCTTTTGAAATTTTTCTGACGAACAAAAACTTCTAGTTAATAGTTTCCCTTAAATATTCACTTACATAACTGCAATTTGCCCATATACTTTTACAATATACTTTGGACGTTCTTGCTGTATGTAAGCTCACAATCCAATAATAAATGATCTATGTCCTTTAGGTGAAGGCAGCTAAAGGACAAATGAGAAAAATGGTTCATTGGTTATTGTGCATTATTATTAAAAGATAATGCAAAGTAGTATGATAACACAATCCTGAAAAGCAAATCTTTTTTTAAACTGCATTTTGTTTTCAATACTGGTAATGCTTCCCATTCAACAAACTCTTTACTACACAGGATTAATCTTGTTTTAAATTCTGGTTTTCATTAAGTAAACAAAATTATCCAATATTCTATATAGTCTTTCTTTAATGCACATTAAAAGCAATTAAATTCTTAGTTGGAATTGTTAAAGAAATACCACATTTTATTACTATCCTAAACCCAGTGCTTTGAAGTCTAGCAATTGAAATATGCTGATACATACAATATCACCTTTAAAAATTGAATTAAAGGGAAAGTAAGTGATAAAAAGAAATGCCTCTATTTTACAATATTTTAAAAGATGCTGGTAAATTTGTGTTTATTTTAACAGTTTCATATCTAGATGCTACTTTGCTGTTAACACAAAGGCATTAATTTGCAGTTTCTTTTTGCAGGTGCTGCTTTGTGGTATAATTGTTATTCGTCCAGAAGATCCACTTACATTTTTAGAAGAAAAGCTCAGAGAAATGATGGAAAAGGGATTAGATGCTGTCTTATGGTACATTCTAAATGTTTTTGTGTGTGCTATGTGGTTTTTAATACTGAACTTGGACTTCTAAAACATGCTAATGGCACAGTATCTACTGTGTAGACTACAAGTTAAATGTTAATATTGCTTTTTTTGCAAATATTAATGGCAGAAATTGCAAATACAGTAAGACAATATCTTCTAAAAACACAGAATATATTTTTCTTTTTATTTCTATGGGGCTTTTTTGTCCACAGAATATCTAATGAATATAACCTCTACTGAATGCGCCTCTTTGTTAAGTTAATATATTAAACACTTTTGTGGCAGTGAAAACTGAGGTAGTGTTACTAGTTATAATTTCATTGCTGTCCACGGTACATTTACCTATCTATGAACCAGGGATGTGGCCTTCAAGGACTGAAACATTGATTATAGTATTTCTAATTTTTTCTCTTTGTGTGTTCTTTCACCCTTTGAAGTCATCACAGCATGAGATAAAAAAGACTAAGGATTTAGTTCTGTTTATACTGGGATCTTAGAGAATATTGTGATTGACTTAAATGGGAGCAGGCTTTGGTCTTTAATATATATGCAACTTCTATAGGCTAAAAATGCCATCTGAATTTTTAAAAATAAGTTTCACAGCAAGTGCTTTTTCTCACACTTGTTAGTGCTTTTTGCCCACTGTTAGAAAAAAAGCCCTTGATTAATTTATAGTTAGTCAGTACCTAACAAAAGAGAGGGAGTGTGTATGTGTGTTCTTAGCTTACTGTGCAGAAGACAAGGCGCAGAGTTTTGCATTGGTCTTGAATATTGTGAGATCATATGTTCCTACCTTATTTTGAAGCATGTTCATTCCTGTTGGTGCAGCTCCTGTGGAAGTTACTTCCTCTCCTTCTTTAACTTACACATATAATTAAGTGATTTCATGGTTCAGGTATGTTTCAAGAAAGTTGGGTTTTGTAAATATGCCATCTTTGAGGTTTATAAATTCTGGTCCATTGAAGGTTTTGAATATCAGGAAAAAAGCTTCAGCTGGTGCAGAGGGAAGAGTAACAAGCTGTAATGGTATTTGCATTGACATGAATCACTAAGAAGATGGAGTACTCTCTTTTTTTACTCGCTGGACTTCATCCAAGAATGCAGTTTCATTTGTAGCTGTCACAGGTGTACAATAATCAAGCCTGATGTTTTAGGATATCATCAGGATTAAGCTGCAAGAAAACTTTAAATATTGACAAGAACTTCTGCTGAGACTCTAGTGTAAGGGAATAAGAAGGTAAGAAAAAAGATGAACAAAATTTCATAACAATAAGGATGCCTGGAGGCAAAAACTCTGCTGGAGAGTGAAAGAACTTTGTACAGGAAGGAGATGGAAAGTGTTAATTCAATATGAATTAAATTGTGTGTTACAATTAAAGTCTATACAATATAATTTTTTAGAGTTTGGTAGTAGTGTGTGTGCAGTCACTGATAAAACTTTTCGGTAAGGGACTGTTCTGTTGAGATACTGAGCTCCGTAAAATGCCTCATCGTTGTCAGAAAATTGCTGTGTTCATCACGGCATTAACACTGACCCCAAAAGATGCTACTGGTCTATTTAGATGGGAGCTAGAAAAACTTAGAGAATGAGAGTTGGAAAAAAGAGGGGAGAGAATATAATGGACAAAGTCATGGTTAATGCTAGGAAAGTAGGCATCTTTTGCAATGTGAAGAAGCTGTCATTTCAGAGGGCTAGCCAGGGAAGTACTTACCTCACTTTTATATTCTGTGCAATTGTCACTTCTGGTTGAAGTTTTCAGTAGGAGGTGGATAATAAATCCTTTGTCTTTGGGCCCACTCAAGCAGATACCTCAGAAGGTGTCTGGGCCCCCAGCCGCTCTGGATGCACTCATAGGCTGACGTAGGTACATTGTGATAGCAGGTAAAGTCATTACAGTGGGTGATACAGATTTGTGCCTCTATTGTGTCCTTTCCCTGGGGTTCTGCGTGGGATAACACAATTCCTCATATCATGGGGTGCACCAACAGCCTAAACCATAATGATGAGGTTTTATTGTTTATTTTACATTATTTATGATGTCTTTCCTAGACGTTGAAAACTGACTTGATTTCTCTTTTAATTTTGGCCCTCTGGTAAATACTTTTTATTTCCATATTTTTTCATGGCAGCATAATGCAGCATAGTCTTTTTTGATTTATTTGGCTCTTGCAGTGTGTCATCTTTTTTTTCTTTTTGTAATGAAAACAAAACAGCTTGCCTACCTAGACATGGCATGGGCTACCTGCAACAGCAGGAAACATTGCTCCAACTACTGAAAATTTGAAATGGCTGTTCAGTCAATATTAAGATGAGAAACAAAATAGTATAATCTGATAGGAAATGTCCAAGATAGATGTTACATGGAATGTATTAAACACTGATGTACACAGTATTTCGACCTAGCTCTAAGAGTAACAACAAAACATGATAATTTGTTTTCATATTTTGCAAACACATTTAAAAAATGGCTGCTATAGGTATTTGTAATGAAAGTGATATAGGTCTTAATCTTTTAATAAAAACATTATAATACCATAACGTGTAACTATAATCTATTAGGTACGGAGAAAAGATGCATTTTCTTTTGGGGATACTAATATGATTAATTTAATTTATTTCTCTTTTAAAGGTATATGTGTATTGATCTGTCTTTACACCCAAAATTAAAGAGGATTTCAGAAACTTTCCTGAACACCGTTTTTGGACTAGATGGTGAACAACTGGTAAAAATCATTGAACATTTGCATTAACTCTATGCTGTGAACAAATCTTCTAATACAGAATACCCATATTCTCTTTTTAAGTATTCTCAGCTAATGTGAGGAATATGATACTTTGTATTTCTTTCTATTGATACTGTTTTGTATCCAAAAACTAATGTCATCAGAGGTGAGCTTAGCACCCAGGTGTATGGTAGGGAACAAGTAGTTCCTGTTTCATATTTGGTCCTAGATTAAAAAAGAGTTCCACATAAATATGAATCTAGTTGCAATTACACGTTTTTTCTATGCATTATTTAGTTTTACTTAGGCTGATTCCTAAAATTACACTTGAACCGATAAATCTTGGAAAGTGCTATCAACGTTAACAATTAATAGTTACAGTTGAATGCAGTATTAATGTGCTTAAAGCGATAAGAAGGTAAATGTTTTGGGTTCACTGATCCAAAAAAGTCACCTTAGAGAAGAAAACCTGTTATTTTAAACCATTCAGAGAAGGAGAAAGTTGCTGTTTGACGATGCAAGGAAGCAGTCTAAGTAATTTAGTCAGTAAGTTGGCATGCAGTGTGACCAGATTTTTCTCTTAGTTACCTCTATATAACTGTACTCAATTTCGTCTTCTCTTAGTACATCTGTACTGGGAGTTTAATGCAATTTCATTTCAGCTATTTCCTCTTTTACCAACCACTCAAATATTATATTAATCAGCCTAAAAGTAGAATGGTTGATTTATACAGTGTATGTATAAATATACAAACATGTTGCAATCAAATCCTCTCATAGATTTTCTTAGGAGTAAGAACAATAAATGAGATTAAAAATAGTATTTTCTGAGGCCCTATTGCTGTTTGCACATTCAAAGGACCATATTTTCTTTTACAGGGACATTCTTAGCCCGTAGTCTTACACAATTTTGATTTTGTACAAGTTCGAACAGGTTTATTAAAATACCTATGAATTAGAATCATGTGGTAAATCGTTTACATAGCAATGGGTCATGAAAAGATTTTGGCAAAGAGTAACTAAAGTATTTGTTTGGTATGCTTAATTGCTGGATACAGCTGACAATAAAAGAGTGGATATGAGGGATAAAAGACTGAATTTCAGTTATTGAGCTTTTGCTCAAGCACGCACATTAGTTCTGTTTCATATGCTAATTTAGGTTTTCCTTTAACTTCTGCGTGTAAAACAGAGGTGTAATTTGGTAGCAAAGTACTTCTAACTATACACAGAAAATTATACTTGAACATTTGTCTCTAAAATAGATACTTTAATTTGCACCAATCAACATGGAAAATAAAAGATTTTGGTTTTTTGTCTGATTTTTAAATATTCATAATACAGCACTGTTTTGTGTACTGATGTCAGAAATGATTTGTTTAGATGACTGAAGAATTATGTGCCAAAGCATGGGACTTTTACAGCAGAAACTTAATGAAGCGGTATTTTGGGTAAGTGTATGCATTTTACATATACCTCAGGAATATCTTAGGAAAAATCTTTTACCAAAGCAATATTTATGTAGTTCCTTTGAGAGAGGAAGAAGTTTTCATTTTAATAGAACAATGTTAAAAAGATTAGAAACTTATATTTGGCTTCATTTTTCTTCAGCGATGTTTTTCCATGTTAAACTAGTCAGTTCTGAGTTTCTCCCTGTTCCAGACCTGAACAAAGTCCTTTGACATTTCTGTACTTTAATGAGCTCTGTTTGCCAGGAATATGGTAGTATACCCAGGAAAAAAAGGATAATTTGCATTTGGGTCTGAAAGTAAAAGATCTGGGTTCTTTTCTGCTTTTTCTTCGGTTTCCTTTATGCTTGGTATTAGGTAACTCATACCTTATGTAATCCAACTTTTCCTTTAAAAATGGGGGTAGTACATAGATATGTTTTAAAATACCATAATCAGAATGAACAAACATGTTCACTGATTTCTTTGTTATGAGCATGTGTATCAAAATGTAATGATCTTCCATTTAGAATAGATAAGTTTGGGCTATTTTGTTTTGAAAAGCATACAATGTTAATTATATAGGAGGTACAACTCTCTTAGGAACACTGGTGTAAATCCTTACTAAGAATCACAGGATTGGTAGGTACTGTGGTTAGCCGGGGTGAACATTTGTCTAGGTTGGTTTTAGTCATCTTAAAAATCACAGGTGTTGGAGACATGACAGTCTCTGCAGGCAGTTTATTCTAGTGCTTCATAATCCTTTCTCCTAGAAATTTTTTCCTAATACCTGAGTCTTCCTTGCTACAAGAGAAACCTTTTTTTTTTTCTTTTTCTCTTATACATCAGGGACATGGAAGATTATTCCTTTTTCCTTTACAACAGCATTTTGAAGATTGTCTGAGCTGGCAGTTTTGTTTAATTATTACAGAAGTTGGACTGGAACACTAGAATGTTCCACTTATAATTGCTCCCAACTATATGAAATGAAATTAATTTTTTTTGTTTATTATTTGAAGTGAGAGAGATTTTAGTAAATGAAAATAGTAATGTAAAGTCTAATTCATTCAGTAGTCTTTCCAGCAAATCAGAATCAGA
This sequence comes from Morus bassanus, assembly GCA_031468815.1. Lineage (NCBI taxonomy): Eukaryota > Metazoa > Chordata > Aves > Suliformes > Sulidae > Morus > Morus bassanus. Next base: position 71,252,877 of record CM062571.1, read on the forward strand.
GAGTGTATTTTAATATATCAGCAACATATGATTCATTTGAAATACATTTTTTGTTCTCAATCTAATTATTTCTTATTACTTAGCTTTGAAGAGAAATGGGATTTTTATCAAAGGTTAAAATTGTTAAGATATGAATTGAATTTGTATTCTATTATATTAATTTTTATTTGTATTGCCAAGAAATTTTAAATAGCGCTTAAGTAAATGCATACATCTAGCACTTTTAAATTATTTTGTATAAGCACTCAAACGTCCTTCCATAAATACAGATCTGTACATTAAAGTATAGCTGACAGCAGTAGGCATATATGATGGTGGAAGCAAGCAAGTTTTTATTGCTCGATACTGTAGAATAATACGAACAAGTAGAAATTTTATTAAAATGAGTGAATGAATTACTACTGAAAATATTAACAATGCATATTTTATTTAAATGATAAGTAATGAACATCATTTCTATTCAGAAGTTTATATTGTTGAGCTTGACTGCTCTCTATTTTACAGCAAATGGCAGAGTTTTATAAATTTTACTTCACTCAGGTTGGGAACCATATTAAATTACTAATTCTGTTTTAAAATTCAGAAGATGGATAAAATATAATCTGCTGAGAAAGAACAAGAGAAAAAAGGCAAAGCAGAAGATGGATCTAGCAGTAGTCCATTATAATGTCCAAATATTAAGAGTAATTATACAGAAGTGGAACATGTGGGTGCAGATTCACAAGGGAAAAATTACATGTAAGTCTATATAGCTCCTTTGCATAAGACAAAAAATACATGTTATATAAAAGAAAATTATGCTGTATAAATTAAATATGCTTGCTCCAACCATTTATCTAGCTATCTTTTTGCAGGATGCCATTCATTGGGTGACCTGTGGCAACCTGGTGCCATGAATGCTGTGAGAGGCAGTCCCCTGTGTTCTTTGCTAGGACAGATGGTGCTGGTACTCTTCTCTAAAGACTGCACAGTGATGCTGATGCAAAGCAGGCCTGGGAGGTGTTAGGGAAATGGAGTGTATGTCAGAAGTAGAGGGCGGAGTGAGTTGGGATACCTTTCTGGGAAGTGAAGAGTACAGTGATAAGGATAAAACAGGAGGGATCACAGAGCTGGAGTCTTGGCTTCCGTTAGGGGGAATGCATGATGAGAGGTGGGGAAGGGGCGAAGATCAAAATAAAATTTAAAAAGTCAGAAGACAGAAAAAATAAATACTTTGTTCATTATGCCTGAGACTTTGTGTTCCTGCGGGTACGGTTTTTTTAAATGTGTCCACACAGCAGCAGCTGTGAACATAGACTGTTAACCTGAGTCTACACAGACCGAAGTTTCATAAAAGTAAAGAATGGGCCAAAAGCACTACCTATAGATTTGAGTTTGAGCTCAGGCCATTACGTATGACTCAGACATTGATCTTACAGAGCTGGAGGCCCAAGCTGTTGTCTCACTCCCCTAGGCAGTTTTCAGAGACTTCCCGTTCTTTTTTATTACTTACTTTTATATTCTCTTCTAAATATTACTTTCAGCCAAGGCAACTTTCGTTAATCTTAAATTCAGAGAAGCAGAGGAGGAGACACCTGGAGGGCACAGTTACACAATATATTTCCTTCCATGACAAAGCTGGCATATGGAGAAGCGCCATTCAGTCATTCTTGGCTGCATGACTCTGTTCGTTGACTCTCGATTAGTACCAGTATAACTGTTTGTGGGATTGCACATAAACAAGGCTGCTGGAATGATAGAGAATTAAAAAAAAAAAAAAAAGTGGGTCTTTTTTTCTTAAATAAAATTTGATCACTTTGGGGATCTGCTTATTGCAGAACTCCACTGTACTATGAACACAACCTGTGAAGGAATGATCTGTGGAAAATCTTCGAGAGTGAACAGTGTGTTGTGAGAAAGAATTAAAGGGGCAGGTCAGCAGGCTGGTAGATCCTGATTGATGGAGGTCAGAGCAAATTAATGTAGATGCAGTTTGGACTTTTCTTACAATCCTGAGAGTTTTTGCTTTCCTCCCTTGGGTCTTTTTGGCAATTAAAATGTGATATTATTTTGTAGGCATTTGCTCTGCAAATATTTCCAGTTTCTGTACCTTACTGGTTTTAAGCGTAAAAACTTGTTAAAGTTTGTAATTAAAGTGTAAACTGTACACTTATTAAAGTGTACAATTAAGTAATATCATACAATATATTCCCTAGAACACATAGGGTTTGAGCATAACAGAAGACAAAGTTAGGTGTATACTGTCAACGTTGAATCTCTTGCCAGATTTCAGACACACAGATATCTCTTTCACAAACAGGAACGGATCTTAAATGTACTTTTATAATAATTTATTTCAGTTTAATTTCAAGACACATTTTTGCTAAAAAAATAGTAGATAAGTGATTCTGTACTGTGTATTTAATATATCAAAATTTACATTTTAATCCTTCTTTTGATAGTGAAGACTGCATGTCACACTAATCAAGCTTAATCCTTGTCCATGAGGTAGGATTATATCGGGCTAAGCTACTTAAACAGCTGTATGTTCTTGAAAGTCACAAGTAAGAACAGTCTCTCAGCTCCCTTTGTAGCTCACTGCAGTTGTTTTTTTTTTTTTACGTTAACTGACAAAAAAAAAATTTGAATGATAACTTAAGTTTCTACAGAAATTTGCACTTCTTTCCTCTTGTTTTTATTTCAGTGGCTGTGAAGAGCATTTTATTTTGATTCCATTTGTAACACCTTTTACATGTAGAAGGACAGTTATAGTACTCCCCATGCTTTTTCTGTGCTGGACTAAAGAAAATTCAATTCCTTCAAACTTTTCTTAATAGTAATTTTTTTTAATGTTTAAGTTAATTCATAATGAACATATATCTTTCATAAGATGCTTTACTGTTCTTTGTACACTTAACACTGGTGTAATGCTTAGCACTTGACTTTACTGAATTTATTCTTATGACTTTGACTTCTATGCCATCTGAAACATTATTAAAGTTTTGTTACTGTATTTTATTTCACCAAGGTCTGTATATATCTTGCAGCTCCAAGCTCTGTGAAATTATTGGGTGATTTGGTAGATCAAACTGTAGATCAGTAATATCTTATGCACAACTCTGATAAATTGGAAATATGTCATGTTTATGCCTTGCTTGCTAACTTGAAATCCTGTTTCAATGGTCTTAATTATATCTATTGTAAAAAGTTGTTATTTATTTCCTTACAGAAGCTGAACTGAATAGCTATTTTATTGAAATGTAATTTGATAGGCAATCATTCATCTAAAGCATTTAAGTGACATACTTGTCTTCAAATTGGTTAAAATTATGTATATTTTCAGTGGCAACGAATAGACTGCAACAGATCTTTAACAAAATATATTTAAATGCTGTTGTGAAAGCTTGGCATACGGAGGCCCACAGTTCTTTGAAAACAAAAGCATATTTTGAGGTATGCAGTATAATACTTTAAATATAGTAAGCTAAATGATTAACTCCATTAATTCCAACAGTTATGGAAAAACAGGTCTATCAGTATTAAATGAAGCATCTTAGCATGCTACTACTGATACTACTGTTTAGTACTTATGGTGTTATGGGAAGCAGATCATCCCCTCTGTATTCTACAAGTAAAAGTTTGGCCATATCTTAAGCAGCAAAAGGGGTTGAGTGTTATTGTATGTTATCAGTGATCTACCTGGCTTGGATCAGGTGGCTGATGTCTTAGGGGTAGTATTACCAGTTGAGATGGTAATCAGTAAAGATGATGCCCGTGATCCCTGTCACCAGAATCCAAGAGATGTAGATTCCTGCAGAGTGAGGAGAAGCCTCAGTAACTTCATCTCCTCCCCAGAAGTGTGGGGTAGCCAAAATTGTGATCACCTGAGAGGAGGCAACACATGGACAGCCCTATAAGCCCCACTACCAGCAGCCCTGTCTGGTCTCTCTGTGAAAAACAGGGCTCTTATTTCTGGGAAGGTTTCTCCTGCCAAGGAAGAGAATGCCATAGCTTGGTGGGATGCTCAGCAGATACCATGTGGGGAAGGGGAGAGATGGGAATTGGAAGACCCAGCTGCTGCTAATAGCATGGGGATTCCAAAAATCACACTTACAGAGGTGAAGCTCCCTCACTGCTTGGCTCCTTTTCCTTCCCCTACTGTAGGATAGTCGGAATGGAAAACAGCTGTGGACAATTTATCAGTTGCTGGCTGCCAGACACCAGTTGTCAAATACTTCCTGGAGTAAACCTGTCATTAGTTCTGCTTCTTCCGTGTTCTCTCAAATTAGTTGGTAAACTCTCACTTTTATTTTTGTTTCTCCTCACTTCTATGCATTTTCTTTCTCCTCTTTTCTTGCTGGTGTCTTAAAATACTTAAAATGTTAGTCTGACTAGATCCAGTGCCCAAAAGATATCCTCTTTCTGGAGCATATCAGGGCATTCTTAGGGAATAATATTCTTAATTTCTTTTCATTCTTAATAGCAGTTGTAAGGATTGGTTTGACTTCCATAATTAGATTAGAATGCATATAACTGAATAATTTTTTGATTGTGTACTTTTGTGCTGTGTATGCTTTTGTAGGTGTTTTGAGTGCAACTGAGTCACCTAAACATAGGTTTGTGGTGTAATTCAGAATGCCCTGGGGTATCTCAGGCAAGGCTAGACAAGACAGGCCTCCAGCTTAAAGCTCAAGAAGTGCAAGAATCCTCTGCCAGTCCCATGTTGTATCTGCCAGTCTTTTGTGGATATCTTGGATAATCCAGGGCATCTGAGATGACATTGATTGATCTTAAAATGCAGAATTAAACCATCAATTATTATAATATGTAATAAACCTAATATGCCAGAAGAATTTGCATTGCTACTAAAGGGCAAATAATTTTTCAGAATGGGAAGTTACAATCTAAAGCTCATTATTTACTTTTACTCTGTTCTTTCTGGCTTTCCCATCCCACTGTTTTCTTCCTTCCCATTTTCTTTATTCCTAATTTCTCCTTTCCTGCATATTTCCTCTTTTCTCTTTTCCTCTCTCCCCGTAGCAATATTCAAATGAAAACCAATTTTATAGCCCCTGAAAGTCTTCTGTTTCTAGAGCTAGAATAAAAGAAAAAGGAGATTCCATGTTATTCCCATGTTGAGAGTATATATGAAAGATACCATAGTATCTTTCATGCAGTATACATTGTTGGATACAATATAACATTACAGAGATTTTAGTAGTGATACCTCCTGAAGACTTGTCTGAAAAATTCCAATGTGCTAATGTTTACAGTATGTTAATGTCATATTGAGTGCATAAACTAGTGTACACAGTGTTTTAGTTTGGAAATGCAGATGGTTTCCTATGCTTCTGTGTTGTTTTGCTACGATGCAAAATCACGAGATGCACCCTAAAACTAAGATTATTCTCAGTAAAAGCAGTTACAAATGTTCATAGAAGTGTGACTATATGGGGATTTGAAAATGCCTAGTTAAATTTAGCAAATTTAATTTCATTTTTTTAATATTTAAATGTATTTGAAACTTTGAACCTGCAATTAAGACAAAATTGTACTTCTCGTACCATCTTTTTTCAGAGTTTGGCAAAGGAAAGTCAGAAAGGCTGTTGTGAATCAAATGATCTTACTATCAGTCATAAGACATCCCATTTACGAGAAGAAGCCTTGTTACGGGTTTGTGATAATTGGTGTTTTTTCTAATTTTTAATATGTATATTTCATAAATGGTATGTATCATGTTTTGTTGAAAAAGGACATGTTTGTGCGATGGAAAGGAAGGTTCCTGTTTGCATTGTTCACTCTGAATCAGCTGGAATCTTTTGAAGGATTGTAATGCTATTCTTTCCTTTAGTGGCACCTGGTCATATTCTGCATGCCCAAACCTGGCATCCAGAAGTTTCTCTGAGCTGAGACTGAAAGAGAAAGAGAGAGGCTCGAAAAGGGAGAACACGAAATCAGGAAATCTGTAGGATAAGTAGAGAGTGGAACTCCTGAAAGAAGTAAAGGGGTTTGTTTGCAGTGAATAGAAGCTCATAAGTCAAGCCCCAAAAGTGATAGATGGCAGTTTAATTTTCTTAAAAATATAGAGAAGACTGTTTGGACATTATGCAGCTCCTTAAGAGAGAAAAAACTGCTAGGCCAAAAAGCAAGAGTAGAGGAGAAGAATCTACAGCAAGGGCACAGTGGGTAGGGAAAGGTTTCTTCCCAAACATTTTTATTCATCACTTTGTTTAAATTTATTTGTTTGTTTAAAAGGCTGCTTTGTGTGGGTATTTTTCTATCCTTATAAAATGTAACTTTAGAGAGTGAACGCTTGTTAACACACTAACTTCTAGAAGAGAAGGTAGTTCTATCCAGAAGCAGAAAGATTGATTTGAGGCAGTATTTTAGAAAAAGAACAGAATTTTTAACTACTGGTTGTGGGGCCTTCATTTGTAGAGGCCAGTTTAACTAAATTATAGGTTGGTTACTGAAAATGATTGCTATTGAGGGATACATTGGAACTACTGCTAGAATGTTTTCATTTTATCTTCTTATTTTTAAGCTTTAATTTGTCTTATCATGTTTTTACATTAATTTAACATTGCAAAAACATTGAAGTGGTATTTCAGAAAAACATGGTATGGGGTTGTTTGTTTTTTTTTAACTAGTATGGACTATAGTGAACACAATTCAGCTTTTGTCCAATGAAGTCTAAAACCCAAATGCAGATACTTAATTTTAAGCATGTGCATAATGCCACTGACATCACAGGAAACTTGAATCTGTAAGCTAAATCATGTACATAGTTTACAGACCTTACTCACCAAAAATACAGCATGCTTTAATTCTTCTTGATGTTATCTATGGGGATTCCACTGGTGGTCCATATGGTCTTCATGGATATGAGACTGATTTATTTTGACTTAGGTCCATCAATGGAGTTTAGTCTGTGATGTTTTCTTAGTATTGGCTCATTCAGTAACCAGAGGACTTCTGCTGTCAAATGATTCAGATATGGGCCCCTTGCAGCAGCAGTAGTATCTCTCCTAAAGAATTTGGGACTCATAATACTCATACCTCTGATTACAAAGTCATTGATACAAGTTAAGGAAGAATCTCTAGTATGAACCTCTTCAAAAGTGCGCTCAAAAGGGAATGTTCTTCCCATACAAGTGTAGACACCACTAAAATAGAGAGATTAATTTACTGTATGAGTAGCAGAATGACCAAAATTTGATCTTCAGTGCCACCTCCTAATGTTCTCTTTCCTAATAAGGTAATATTATACACTACAATAGTATTATATATGAGATAGTATTATATAAGAGTGTGTGTATATTTATATATACACATCTGTCGTGGTTTAGCCCCAGTCAGCAACTAAGCACCACCCAGCCGCTCGCTCACTCCCCCCACCCCAGTGGGAAGGGGGGGAATCAGAAGAGCAAAAGCAAGAAAACTCGTAGGTTGAGATAAGAACAGTTTAATAATTAAAATAAAATAGCAAGTAGTAATGGTAATGATAACAATAATGATTATGGTAATAATAATGATAATATAATAACGAGAGAGAGAAATGAAACCCAGGGAAAAGGGGAAAAAAAACCTACAAGTGCTGCAACTGCTCACTGCTCGCTGACTGACACCGCCAGTCCCCGAGCTGCGATTGCTGCTTCCCCCGGCCAACTCCCCCCAGTTAATATACTGGGCATGACATCACATGATATGGAATACCCTTTGGCCAATTTGGATCAGCTCTCCTGGTTGTATCCCCTCCCCTCCCAGCTTCTTGTGCACCTGGCAGAGCATGGGAAGCTAGAAAAGTCCTTGACTAGTGTAAGGACTACCTAGCAACAACTAAAACATTAGTGTGTTATCAACATTATTTTCATATTAAGTCCAAAACACAGCACTATGCTAGCTACAGTGAAGAAAATTAACTATCCCAGCTAAAACCATGACAGTATCTCAAAGATAGTATTATAGCTTACATGTGTCCATACCTATCAAACTTGTCATACCTATAAATAAATAATTATTCAAATTTTCAGGATTTCTGAGGTCTGTACTAGCATCCTTTTTTCATTAAAAACCCTGAAATAGCATAATCTTTCTCTAAGTTCTATAACAAAAAGCATTGACAGTATCATTCATTTTCTGTAGTTTGGGAGAAATCTGTTTATTTTATCTTAATCCATGAGCCTTGTGTTTTTGACTTCCAAACCATGAATTCAAACTATAGTGATATTTTAAGCTATCCTCGTAGGCTGCCCTTTTTTGAGGTCACATTGTGTTCACAGTTACACATGCCACTGTCACAAAGAATCAGATCTCACATACATAAAGACTATGCATGTGAAAACCAGAATCTGGATATTAACATATCAAAAAGAATGAGAACTATTCTGAGGTATGTAGCCATACTTTTTGATTAAGGCTACAGAGCAGCTGTAAAAATACATCATATAATTTTCTGTTCATATATAAACTTAATTTTATAGCCTATATAAATCAAATATACTGTCAAGTGCTACTTTAGTGGCTTAGCAGAAAACATTAATGTCTTCCGTTTCTAGAGCAATTCCAACTCTGAGGTCTGGAGCTGAAAAGCAAGGTAGTTTGCCAGCTTAGACTGGCAAAAAAGGAAATATTGCTGCCTTCCTTTTAGGCATAATTTAAAGAGTTTGTCCTTTTACCATCTGTGGGGAGATGTGAGTTAAATTCTCGCCTTTACCAAAGACGTTCAAACCCCTGTCACTGCTCTGATGGCTGTGCTGGCCACAGAGCTGTAAGCTGGCTGTTTTCACACAGAGATTAAGGGGGAGATAGGAGCAGATCTTTCTGGGGAACCTCCTCATACACTCTAGGAGGAGAAATAAGCCTCCCCAAAATTTCATCCAGTCCATTCTGTCCCCTCTCTTCTTGCCTGTTCCCTCCTGCCCCACCCCCCTACCCCCCAAAAAAAAAAGTTGTTCTTTCTTTAACAGAACGAACAGATTAATATTACTTTGAGAGAGTGAGGACATAGGTTTGGGATATAGAAGAAGGCAGTAGCCCAGATGAGAAGAGGGGTGTTTTGTGTTAACTGGCTGGTGTGCTAGACAGGGTTTGCCACCTCCCTCCTCCGTTTTTTTGTGTGCAGTGGTGAGACAAACTGAGCTGTCGTGGGGTGTGCTGGGGTTGCTGTCATGCGTGGGGGCACAGCAGTTTCTTATTTTTCCCTAGGGAGCTATCCCAAGAGAGGCTGGGCCTCAGGGTTTGGGAGCTGATTCTCTTGGGTTATGCTGGGGTAGGAATGGTTAAGGGCTGGGATCAAGAAAAAGGCGACAGCAGCAGTGCAGGGGTTTGAGGAGGGGTGCATTGAGGGGCATGGAAGCATGTGGGGCTGGGGAGCACCTTCTGGAGGGTCTCTGTCAGGGCACACGAGGGAGAAGAGCCTGAACCAGCTGTGCTGTAAGTATTTTTGCAAGTATTTTTTGTGTATGTAGGATAAGTTGTACAAGTTATTACATATATGGGCTGGAAGCTAGAGCTGTGGATCTTTGGGGCAAGCCAGAAAATAATGGCTTTATTTATGTGTAAAGTGCAGAGGGAACAAAAATTATTACAGACAAGCAGGAAGCCTACTGAAATGTTTCCCTTTCGTATTTAAAAAAAATGAAGCTCCCTTGATCCAGAAAGAAGTGCAAATCTGTGTGGCTGCCACCTGGTTTCTTTTGCTTGAGCTGTCACTATTTTATTCAGTACAGGAAGTGCAGAAAGAGCTCTTCTGTTCACTGGCACAGACCAGAGCTTCCCACTAGCTGAGTGCCTAACCATTTGCTGCAGAAAGGCAGAGCTTTCTTCCTTTCCTCCTTCCTCCTTCCCTCCTTTCCTCCTTTCCTCCTTCCTCCTTCCCTCCTTTCCTCCTTTCCTCCTTCCTCCATCGCTTTCTCACTTCCCTTCTCTCTGCAAACCCTCATGCTCTCTTTTTGGTGGATCCAGTATGTAGATACAATCTCCTTCAACAGGAGATAGTTACTGGGTGCTGTCTCCTCCAGGCCACATCTGTGCTTGCTCTAAGCATTCACAGACTGTGGAAAATAAAGCATGCCTGGACTTCTCAAAGTTTTGGAACTTATGATAAGGAAACTTTATTGTCTCTGGCACTGTAGATGTTATTTGGCGGTGGATCATTCCAAAATCACAGGGTATTTAGTAAATATCATCATTAGTATGCCATCATTTATTGCAGCTTTCTGTTCTGCTCCTGTGCAAAAAAGTATCTGTCGGTTTGATGAGATCAGTCCTTAGGGTCAGCTGGAAACCATTTGCTTTGTAAATTACAGTGTCCTAAAAAAGTCAGTGGTACCACAGTACCCTAATATTGAGTTATTGATAGAAAATTATGTCTGTGCTTTAAAGCTGGCTACTGTGGTCTTGACCTAACATGAAATAAATGTTTCAACAGACTTATTCAGAACTGAAAATTCAAAAGGTTACTAGCAAGAGAGTGTCAAATTAAAAGCCTTGCTTTTGTTCTTCTAATATGAAACTAAACCCTATTAATGAATAATAATACAGTCAACATTTTCTTTCTCATTCTAACAAGTCATATAGTTCCATTTATTCAAATACTTTTTGTGAGTTGTGCCAAAATTCCTTAGAGTTTTAAATTAGATTGAGTTTTGAAGTTAAGGAAATAATCCACATGTCCAAATGAAACAGACTTTTGGTTAGAGAAGCCTGTGATGGATCCAGCTAGAATTGTCATGGGATGCAAGTCTTTGAAGGGATGGGGTATACAGAAGGAATTTGCTATTGGAAAGGGCCTACACATTTCTGTACTTTAAAAAAAATCTTTGTAAGTCCCCAACTGCATTCTGAACCACCTAAATATCTTTAAAATGAGAAATGAAAAATATTGCTATAGCAAGCTCTCAGGATTCCAGAATAAAAACATAAAGCCAGAAAAACTGATTTTTTAAATTGTTTTAAGTAGTTTGTATGAAGTGAATACAGACGGCTTGTCAGACAGCAGCATATTTTGAGGAGCAGGCAAATTGCTTGAATGTGTTACCTATGTGATTAAACGCTAGTGGTAAAAGACACATTATCAGTGATTTTCCTAGCTGATTTGTCCTTTTCTTGCTGAAGAAATTATAGCCTTTGGATAGTTTCTATAGGTTGAAACAGAAAATCTTTAAATCTTGGTAGAGTACTCTTGATATTTCTGCTTGTTTCTTTTAACTGAACTTAATGTCTTGGATAAAAATGGGTTCTAGTCAATATGTTATTCAATCCTGTTCATTTCAGTAGAACTGCACAGGGTATAAATCAGGATAAAAGTTTCTCTTAAGGAAGGAATATTTCCTTTAGTGAAACATCTTTTTTGTTAGAACATCTCTTTTTGATTCTAACAGTTTTTTAGTGACTCATTTATTATAAAGCATATTTCAGTATAACGAAGATAACCTGCACTTTGGTAATCCACGCACTCTACTCTTACACGGATAGTCACTCTTTCTTCACTTCTTAGCTATGTTGATTACCAAAAGTGAAACAAAATTTGCCATTATTTCCTGACTTTTACAAAAGCTTTACATTGTGTTGCTTCTGAGTACGAAACTCATTTAAGTCTCAAAGCCTCTATTTGACTCAAGATTTCTTTTGTGCCTGTATAGTTTGAGTGAACTGTGTACCGTGTATACATTAATTTTTCTGGAGCATATTTCAAATCATACTTCATAAGCTGCTGTAATGAAGAACAGGTTTTATTGTATGCATTATTTTATAGAAAGTTGACTAACTAATATGGAAATACTCTTCTGTAAAACACATTGGCATCTTTTCACTCTGACATCTTAATAGTAAGGTACATATCGTAAGTGCTAAGCTCTTGGAAAATGTATATTAATAAGAAAAATTTCTCTTCAGTGACAGGTTATGGGTTAAAATTAGAAAGTTCTTTTTGTACTTTTGCTATCAGCCAATTACCATACCAGATTTGAACTGTTGCCATTGATGTATTATTGTGCAGTTATGGAAGTAATTACATTACAAGCATAAAGTTTTCCTTATATAAAAGTTGCTTTAGGAAAAGTGACATGGGATTTTTATTAACTGTCTTCCTTTCAGCTGGTTTCTTTTTCATTCTTAGAACAGCACATTTTAAGCGTTGTGTTTCATATCAGATATTAATATTTCAGCATATGATGTAGTAATTCAGTTCTGCAAATGATTATGGGTATGGGAGATTTTAGTATGTAAATAATCCAGCTGTCTTATATAAAATTCTGCATATGCTCTTTGTCTTTGAGTCTTAAATGCATCTTATATTTTCAGATGGTTATAATATAATGTGTATTTGCTTCTATAGCAAAGACATTGCATTTTACCATCTTTTCCCTCATTTAGTTTTGCCAAGTTTTTTCTAAGATGAAACAGCATTCTGTTGGCAGAAATACTGTTTGACACTTGGTCATAGAAATGGCAGGTGAGGAGCTATGGCAGAAGCTTGCCAATTGTTGTCTTCATTCAGTCTCTTTCTTTTATGGCCTGAGATTGCTGTATCTACGATTATTTACCAGGACAAGATATTTTTGGAATGCTCATTTAATTTTTTCAAAATGTTGCTTAGTGGTAGCAGTATATTTTAGAATATTTAACTTTATAAATGAAGTATTGGTATAGCTTTTATATTTTTTCTACCATAATACAACACATTTACTTTAATATTCTGAGATTAAGGACTTATAGATAAATTTACTAAATTAAACTAGTTAAATTAGAAAGAACTCTGAGGTAGAAACTACAAAAACTCTTCACAGGTATTTTAAAGTTGAATTTAAAAGTACTATATTTAATCTACAAAGCTTTAGTCCAAATTAAATTGTCTCAAATAGGTTTAGGAGAGGTGTTTTAACAAGTGGTATTTTAGTATAGGTGAAATGGAAATGAAACTGTTCATAGTCCATGAAAAACGTTCAGTTTTAAAACATACCCGTCATTCTCCGTCACGTCTTGAATTTATGAGATTTTAAGCAAAGCCATCTTTTCATACTCTTTGTTGACTGTTAATGAGAATTGACATTCTGCTATAAAAGGTGTGTTTAAAGTTCTAAGAAATAAGTATTTGATTTGAAAATAGCTCTTGTTGTTGAGGATAGGTGAATAGGTATCATTTAATACAGCAATGCTTCTTGTTGAATAGTTTTTAATGTCATGTATGTCTATTTTTCTGACGTAGATTTTCCGTTATGTAAATTTAGTCGATCTGGCAAGATGTGCTCAGGTTAGCCAAACGTGGATGCTACTAACTCAGAACAGTTCATTATGGAGTGATGTAAGTAAGATAATAACTTTCAGTATTCTATTTCGATTTTATTTATTTAAAAAAAGGAGTGAGGCAAGGAGGTAAGTTACTTTAAGAATGCTAAATACCTGGGATAAAAATTTTATCCCTGAATATGACTTGTTCTACTCAGCTACATGAATAAAAAAATAGGAGCAACTCAAATGAAGTTGTCTGTGGTATGGGTTTATAATTAATTATCATTATAATATTATAATATAAATATAATTATAATTATTATCATTATAATATCAGTGGAACTGGAAGAGAATTGGCCACAAAGGCTTCGCTATAGCTCAGTAAATTTAGACAGTTAAGTGAGGTGTCTTAGGCTCCTGCTGTAATCTAAACAGGCACTATATGACTACTGTGGAAGGAGAATGTAAACTCAGTTACAGATACTCTGAGACTACTTGTATTTGCTCTAGAGAGACTTCTGTCGTCCATGGAACAAGTGGTGCAGACCAGCTCAGTTCCATACTCGTGAACTCTCAGAGTTGTTGAGTTGGTCACTGTGTCTCCAGAGCACATGTCAGTGTCCAAGGTACTGCATTGTTTCTTCTACCCTAGCAGTCCAGTTCCCTAGCACATGCATTTCAGTCAACTTGCCTTCTAACACACTATTGTGTGACCATGCTAGCATGGTCTGTTTGGGGCCACACCTGAAATAGCTACTCCTGTCTTTGCCCTGAACTTAAAAATACAATCACATTGCTCATTGCTATTGTCTTCAGTAGTGCTGAAGGGACTTCAGGTGTGAAAGACTACCTCAAGGCTCCCGAGTCAGTGGCTTAAGACTAGCCATGGCACCTCAACCAGTATCACTGTTGCCTCTGTATTGTTGCTGCACATATAGCTGTTTATCAGCAGTACAAAGAAAGATTAAGGCCAGATTTTTAAAAGTGTGTGGGCACTTCAAACATGATTTAGTCAGATTTTAGGCCTTCAGATCTGAAATTACAATCCAAAATACCCTGTGCATCTTCTGCATAATCCTGGAGATGTCTAATCTGATAGGCATCTCCTTTTTGGACCTAAAAGTTCGTGATGATGATGATGGTGATAAAGAAGGTGATTGTTTTTCTCTTCTCTTCAAGAACTGCATGACCTGGGGAACTTAGTGTGAGGAAGCAGCAGAGCTGCTCTGCAAGGGAAGATGAGCTGGGAGCCAAAGGTGCTCGAAGGGCAGGCTGGGGTAGTGCCCCCCGCACTGACAAGGGTCATGGTCCCCCAGGACCTGAGCAAGAAGAGCAGAGTGGGTCTGGTGACAGTAACCACTGCCAGTCAGCCCTGTTGTGAAGAGGCATCTCCAAGGTCTAGTGAGGAAGTGAAGTCCATGAGTGAGGTTCAGGGTCAGCCAGACACGTGGCTGGACACAGACATGCCTGAAGTGTGGTTCAAGCAAAGTCTTGGGGCAAGGGCATGAGCTTAAAGGCAGCTCCTGAGCCAAGAGGGGAAACCCCTAATGAGGCTTCTCCAGCTCTTTCACACAATGAACTGTTTTTGCAACAGTCTTACCCAGGGTTATACTGCTGCAACATACAGGAGCTGATCTTGGACTCTGGGACCTTCCCCTGAGGAAGGAAGAAGTTGCAAAACCTGTTGGTGAACCCAGGGCCCTGACACTAGGCACCTCTCTCCCATTTAAAGAGATCCATTTGGGATCCAGAAGGTGAACAGAGTTGTGCCTTGTAAGGCTGAGAAGAGATCTGAACTTGGGTCTACCAAATACACTGTTCTGTCCCCTGAGTGGGACCCAGGCTCTAGTTCCCAGGCAGCTGGAAGCCTATATCTGCCTTCCTGACTGAGGTAAAGAGGTTCTGGGGGGCTCAACAATGCTGCTTACATGTCCTACTGTCTGGTGCTAGGCAGCTGCCTGTTCTCTGTGTGAGTGTCTTTAAATTGACCTTCTGATGTACTTAGCTGTCATACACATTTTGTAGAGTTTCTGCTTAGATTTGCGTTGTTGAATCTACCCTGGGCACCAACATCTAAAAGACGCTGCAATGCTCAGCTTGTAGGTGCCTGGAGCCTTTATTTTATCAGATACTAAGAAAAATAATGTTTTTAGTCAAAGATCTAGATATCCCTAGCCTGCAGCTTAAATCACTGAAGGATTCTTCTACCCTACATATTCTTGATATCTTGATGTATCAGTGGACCATTAATTAGAAAAAAAAATCATTAGCAACTTCAGGATTTTATACATCTTAAAGCGAAAAAAATAAAGTAAATATTCAACTCTGACAATGTTCTTTGCACATGATATTCTGACATGTCATGTTTTGGTAGTTCAAGGCTTGCCTCAGCTCCATAAATACTGTAGACACAGGCTTCCTCTACATTTAAGTCTAAATTTTTATTTTAATAATTTTCATTTTTAAATTTTTATTTATCCAGCTTTCTAAAATGTTTATACATAGAATACACAGACAGTTCTGTGTTTTCCAGACTACTGATTCAGTGTTTGTTTACATAGAACTTCGTATATTTGCTAGTTATTTTCATAATGATGTGTATTTTGTATGTACTATGTATTTTTAGTACTGAATTATGTATCCATTGTTTAAATTTTTAGATTAATTTTTCATCAGTAAAGCATAAAGTACAGGACCAAATAGTAGTAAATATTTTGCAGAAGTGGCGTCCATATGTATTACGGTTGAATCTGCGAGGTTGCTATTCTCTTCACTGGCCTAGCTTTAAAAGTATCAGTAAGTATTACATGTATTTTTAAAATTTAATTCTCTCTGTAAACCTTGTCTTCACTCTGTGCTTTGCTATTTTCCCATTTTACTGCCAAAATTATTCTCTATATGTCCAGCCATAATGAAGCAATGTGAGTATGAGATCTGTAAAATTACTTTAAATGTGGCCCCCCTTCCTTCATTCCTCCAGACCCAGCGATATCCATATGACTGAACATTGATAGAATGCCACAGAGTGATTTATGTTATGTATGAAATGCTGTAATATGACAAATAAGATTGGAATGCGAACATGTGCTTAAATATATCGGAATGCCAGAATCCAACTCTACTGAGATAATTATCACAGAATCACAGAATGGTTGAGGTCAGCAGGGACCTCTGGAGGGCATCTGGACCAATGCCCCCTGCTCAAGCAGGGCCACCTAGAGCCGGTTGCCCAGGTCCATGTCCAGATGGCTTTTGAATATCTCCAAGGATGGAGACTCCACAGACTCCCTGGGCAGCCTGTGCTCAGTCACCCTCATAGTAAAAAAGTGTTCCCTGATGTTCAGATGGCACCTCCCATGTTTCAGTTTATGCCTGTTGCCTTTTGTCCTGTCTGTCACTGGGCACCAATGAAAAAGCCTGGCACCATCTTCTTTGCATCCGCCCTCCAGGTATTTATATACCTTGGCAAGAGCCCCCTGAGCCTTCTCTTCTGCAGCTGAACATTCCCAGCTCTCTCAGCTGTTCCTGATAGGAAATATGCTCCAGTCCCTTAATCAACTCTTTGCCCTTTGTTGGACTCTCTCCAGTATGTCCATGTCTCTCTCGTACTGGGGAGCCCAGAACTGGACATGGTACTCCAGGTGTGGCCTCACTAGTGCTGAGTAGAGGGGAAAGATCACCTCCCTTGACCTTCTGGCAACACTCCTGCTAATGCAGCCCAGGATACAATCCATCTTCTTTGCGGCACAGGCACATCACTGGCTCATGTTCAACCTGGTGTCCACCAGGACCCCCAGGTCCTTTTCTGCCAAGCTGCTTTCCAGCTGGGCTGCCCCCCGCATGTACTGGCGCCTGGGGTTGTTCCTCCCCAGGTGCAGAGTTTTGCACTTCCCCTTGTTGAACTTCATGGGATTCTTGCAAGCCCATTTCTCCAGCCTGTCAAGGTCCCTCTGGATGGCAGCACAACCCTCTGGTGTATCGGCCACTGCTCCCAATTTAGTGTCATCTGCAAACTTGCTGAGGGTACACTCTATCTCATTGTCCAGATCATTAATGAAGATGTTAAACAGGACTGGACCCAGTATTGACCCTGGAGTTCACCACTAGTTACTGGCCTCCAACAAGAGGCTCACAGACAAAAAAAAAAAAAAAGAGAATCCCAGCATAGTACAAGATACTCATGTGGTGTTCAAATTTTAGCACAAGTAATAGGTAGTTGGTTCTACTCTACTGCCAAAACAGAGTCCCTCTGGATGTAGAAAAGCATCTTAGTCCTTCCTGATAATATGTGTGAAAGTACATGTGACCATGTGAATAGAGGTTAATTCCCTTTGTGACAGCATTTTGCAATAGTTTCAGGTCAGTAATCTTTTTCGCAATGCAATTGTATGCTCCACTAAGCAGAGAAGTGGGCAGGAAAAATGAAATCCTTTATGATCAGTGTTAGAGTTTCAGTGCTAGCTGTGAAAGTGTACTTGATTTGTTAGGAATTATCTGCATCCTAACTCTTATTCAGCCATTTTATCGTGAGTGTTAAAACTTCTTGGTAGTGTTTTCATGAGAAAAAACTCTTCTGCTACAACTAGGCGAGATCCCAAGAAATGTTTTTGATTCCTGGCACAGCTTGACTTCAGTATTTCTCAAGCAGGAGAATGTTACTGATTGACTCTTTTCTAGCCTACACTTTAATTGAATGCATATGCATAAAAAAGAAAAGAAAATGTTTTATTTTCCAAATAAAAAGTATATTTTGGTGTTTTGAGACTCTAATGCATTTACTGTTTAATCAGGTAATACATGATTGAAATTGTTGATGCAGCCTATCAATTTCAGTGTGTTTTCTTTTGTTTTAGGAAGTGCCTGTGTAATTATGGGTGAGAACAATTTGCTCTCTAGAGTGGTGAGGGAAAAGAACAATTGGCCAAGAATAAAAAGTATATTTGATCATGGTCTTGGCTTTTAAATCACAGGATAAAATAACATTCTCAGTGATATCAGCAGGCAAGTTGTTTAGTGAAATAATTTAATTTAATATTATAATGGACTTTGGCAGCTAATAAAGAAAGCAAGCCAAAGTAAATCATACACAGCCACGTCGCCTCCATTATGGGGGCTGTACTTAGAAATGTTAACCCTTTTATGATTTTATTTTCCTTATGTATTTGCGTACAAAACTAAAACCATAGTAATGTTTATTGTGTTTAAAGCTACAACCATGTAAAGAACAATTGCAATAGAATTTAATTTTATCTACACACTGCCTTTTCTATCACATTGTTTAATGATTTGTATCTAGTTAAAATAATTTAACTTAGAAGTATGAGCATGTTGGTTATATCAGTGTGTTGGTTGCCATTCATTTCCATTTATCTTGCATATCAAAGACACTAAATTCAATTTGTATATCTACAAACTATGTATTTTCCATTTTTGTTGATAATTTATGTTTTCTGTAGGCTCAGAATCAAAGATTTTGTCCATTTACATCTACCCAGTGCTATTAATTTTAAACTAATTGTGATGAATACTGTATGATGGTCCACAGGGACTTTTAGAAAACGTTGATTTATAAAGCTGTTTCTTCTAACTTTGAAGATATCCAGTAGTTCTTTTTAGGAATGAAACACATTTATATCAGTGTTTGCTATTTACATAAATAACATATTTCTTCTGTTAAAACTCATTGATATTGATCATACCGCTTCCTTGTGGCATTCTGTTGAAGCTCTTGTGGATGGTTTAAAATTGCTGCAAAACTATTTCTCTATCTTTTTTTAGTGGATGAAAATCATATTGAAATTCTCTTCCTTTGACATTTCTTCAGCTAACAAACTGCGTTGAACTGTGTGTTCAGTTACAGGCTACAGATGTGATGAACCTTTCCATTCAAACTTCCCTGAGCTACAGTTCTGACCTCATCTTTCCAAATAAATCCAAGATTACACAGGTTTTGGCAAGGTGCTTTTATTGTTAATGGTAAAACAGCATTGATATTAACTGGGGTTTAGGTCTGTTTGACTGGCTAATAGCATTAATATTTTTTTGTAAATTAATTAGCTGCAGTTTTTAAAAATTGTTTTTATCTACTGCAACTTTAGTACGTGGTGTATGCAAGAAATAGTAGTCATTTAATATCTACATACAAAAGTTATATGATTCCAGCTCAGACTGCCTTTGGCAAATGAATGTGTTATTGTGCCAAAGAAAAATGAGTATATGAGATGCATGGATTACAGCTCAGCTGTTTGTGGTATTACTCCACCCACTCAGTGATCTTAGAGGATCATTTGACTTCCATGTGTGACTGGGAATTGCATTTAAAAGCTGCAATTCATATTCATAGTGCAGGAACTAAAATTTCCTCAGAAGCTTTTGAAGTGTTTTATTCCCAGTAGTGGTCACAGTTTTGACAGACCTGTCCATTTTTCCTGCACCCTGTCATGGCAAAACATGGCACAAAATAATCTTTCCTGTGTTTCCTGTGTGCTTTGTACAGAGAGGGGCACTGGTTCTATAGATTACTGTAGTTTATCCCTTAAGACAGCACTCCTAGTACATGTACTGCAGATCAGGAAGACAATGCACTATCATGCAATTATTTCCTGAATATGGACAGAGAAAGAAGGGAAGTCAAGAGAGAAATTACTGAAAGAAAGGACTTAAAAAGCATATAAAAGGAGAGGAAGGCCCACGATTTTCTTTTAGACATGGAAGTGCTTCTGGGACTTCTGTGATTAAATAGTACAGAAACAAAGAAATGTCAACATTAAGTTGTGGTTTGTGGCTGTGGTGTTTCATGGAGGGTGTACTTTAGCTTACAGTACATTTTGGAGTAGCTCAGAGAAATAGCAATTAACCCTGTAATGCTGAAGTTTTTATCAACTGTTAGTCATTTCCCCCATATGTGTGTTTTTCAGACATTTTTGTCTTTTTCCTTGGGCTGCCTCCTTCATAGTTCCTATATGCTTTTCCTGTTAATATGGCCTTTTCTCAAATTTGCTACTAGAAACTGTTAGGAGAACATACTAGCCTATATTACCCTTGCTTCAGTATAGTATTTCCATTCTTGTGTTATATTATTTGCAATTGCAGTTACTGTCTATTCTGCCACATCCTCAGTACGGATGTCTGAAAATGCCAACATGCAGAAAACCCCAATGGGTTCCAGCTAGTTTTTCAAGGAGGGCTTCCCCCTGTTTTTTTTTTTTAGTTATAGGAAACTAAATCACCACTTGAATACTCCTATATCTACTTTATAACAATTCTCTAGTATTGTTGCAAAAACTGAAATATGCAATAACTCTAGACAGTAAGGAATAAAGTTATAGTGCATTGTAGTTAAAAGAACAGAACTTCTAGCTACTCCTTGAAAGTTCCAGAGGCCATCTAAGGAAAACAGTAGCAAGGACAATTCCAGCATTCAAAACTTCAGTCCGTTCTCTTGACTGCTAGAAGTCTTTTCACTTGTTGATTCTCAGAGGTTTAGACACATCTGCTCTTCAATTTCATTTTGTTGTTATTGCACAAGTGTTTCTTTTATGGAGCTTCTGAGATGACACTGATGTCAGAAGTTCACACTGAAACCTTTATTTGCAGGATAGCTGTTGAACCTTGTTCCTCTAGAGTGTCCTTGATATGTCCCTCACTTACAGGTTTCACACTTAATTGCTGTCACCAAACATCTTGTGCTGTTAGATATAGGCAGCATGTTCAGCTTATCATCCCCCTTGAACCTTCAGCAGACGCAATGCTTTCTGATGCCACTGTTTGAGACCCTGAATGATCACACACACACCCCTTAACTCTGGCTTCTACTGAACAATTGTCCTATTTATCACAGCAACCCCCAGGTTTTAGCCTTGGTCTTAAGAGGGACATTTTGTGATCTGTTTAGGAATTTCCAGGGCCTTTGAACTTTTTATTTACAACAATTAGGCCACTGCTTGTGGTCCTCAATCTTATTCCACTGCTTTTCCAACTGGTAACCTTTTGCTGACTGCAGTGATCAGAGACGTCTCACCCAGCTTTTATCCTGTATTCCTTTCCTGGATTGCCGTTTCTACCCAGACTTTAGCCTACCTCAAGCTAGTTTTTTTTAACACTGACTTTTTGCAGAAATTAACCTAACATGGTTTACATATTCATTTTTTCCTACTCAGCTTTTCTCCATTGGCTGTGCTGCCAATAACAGATGTTCTGCTGCGGTTCCATTGTCTGTCCTTTTCAATCATTCCCAGTAGTTCCATTCTGTACTGAAATAATCCTTCAGAATTTGAGAGAAGGAGGAGTACTACACTTAATGCTGGCTACTACTTATGACAGATTTTTTTTCTTATAGGACTTTTAAGTTTCTAGAAAATGCCCCATTTAGTGAATATCACTGGCCAAATGGGGTTTTCATCCGTGTTCCAACTTATTGGGATTAATTTAATAATTAAGATAATGCTTAAGATATTCCCAGGAACAGGGATGAGTCAGATACTGTTGTATTTGCTATAAAGTTTTTAAAAGATGTTGTGGAAGAAATGGCTAAATTATTCAATTTATCAGTAAAGCACCATTAAATATATTCATAATCTGAATAATGGAGGACGTGAAGGAATGCAGTTAATAATAGGATGTGTTTGCTTAAGGATTCTTTGGCATTCCTACCACCCTTAATAATTTCTGAATTTTTCCTTTATGTTCTTTTATTTCGTGTTAGCATAAAAGCGCTGAGTGCTTTGTATTGCACTTCTAAAACAAAACGTGTGACCTTTTGGGCTTGTGGCTAAAGCACCAGAGGAATCCAGAAACACTGTAGTTGTGTGCAGATCTTTAAAGGAGCAAATTTTCTCCCTGGCATGTTCCAGAACTTCTTCCATGATAGCCAACAGATATTTAAAGTTTTAGCCCTGAATCTCTATCCTGCACGTATGTGTTTCTTGCTGATCTAAGAGCAGGAGATTGGTCTAGGGCTTGAGCTGGGAATACTGAAGTTATAACCCAGCATCTCCTACTTGTCCACCATGTGAACTTGGGGAATTACTTATCCTTTCCATGTGTAAAAAAGGGTTTATAATATCTGTCTTTAAGAGGCACTAGTTCTGCTAGTTCAATATTAACTGATGCAGAAATTAAAAAAACAATGTAATGGCTAAGAATGTAAAAGCTAAGAATAGTCATTCAGTAAAACCAGCTTTTTTGTAAAAAAACTTTTAGCCAGTATATTACATAGCAAGGAATTAGAGCTTTAGAGCTATTGCCTCCTTAGCTGGGGCATTTGTACAGCTCTGTTACCATAGTATTAGAATAATCACAGTTTTAATGAATGTATATTCAGAGAGACAGCTGTGTGATAAGGAGGTGCTATAACGTGTGGTTTACAAATGAGCTGGGGGAAGGGCGGACTTTGAGAATGTCCCACCCTTTTAGTGAGCATTCAAAAGCATACTTACCTTTATTTTGGATGGGCACTGGCGTGTTGGATGCAGACCACAGCAGCCTTCATGTGGTCCTCTTCACCTAGAATTGATGTCATGTAATCTGTGTCAATCTGACGTGACAACCTAAAATGCTTCCTAGAAAGACTTCAGCTCTGCCTACTGCAAAAAACAAACAAGGCAAATAAGAGCATGTGGAGCTGGATCTTGAGAACCAACCATGTCTTGGCTACTCATAGTTTCAGGCAGCTCAGGTACTGAACAGGCAGAGGCTGTTATTCACTCAAGACTGAGCAGGAACACTGGTAGTAGATAGGTAGTAACACAAGTAGAACCCAACTTCTGGGTTTGAATCCTAATCGGTATAACAACTGCCATTCCTGTTTTTCTAGAGATGTATTTAAGGTTAGTCTTCAGTTCTGTTTTTTGTATACAATAAAACAACAGGAAGCTTATACAAAAATCTTAGAAATGTTTTCTGGGAATATTTGAGGAAACTGATAGATACAGAGAACTGTCAATACATTCAGGAAAAATGTGTCTTGGTCACAATCCCGCAGCAAGTTCCATGTCAACACAAGCTGTGTTCATACATAAGACAGCTCCTCCCCACCACATTATGTACATTTGTGTCTATTGATTTCTACTGTATAGTTTCAAATATTTGCCAAAATATTTCACAAGAATGTCCAGAACAAATTGTCAGAAACAATTACTTGATGAAGGATGCTGTATAACTAATGCCGTTCTGTAATTATTAACTGCAATAAACAGATAGGCAGATAGTCCTACAATCAGTATAATTAACAAAAAATGTAAACAGCGTGTTTTTCTTTGTCAAAGTATCAAATATTTAAATGTACTAAAAAAAAAAGGGATTCCCTTATTAGCCTATCACAGTGACAATTACACCATGCTTCTTTACTGTTTGAACTGATTGTTCTTTGTGTCGTTCCCATTCCTCATCGTCTTTGTCCAGATCAAAAGTTTCTGGATAAATGGGCAGCTTGTCTTTTGGGCACTCCTCATAATAACTTCGAACATATTTTCCCACAGACCATCCTTTGTATTCCTCAGGCGTTTTGCATTCTAGGCCATTGTAGTGAACATTGTAGTGATGCTTCAACCAGTAGAAAAGATAATGAATGTTGTAATCACATCTCCAAGGATTCTCTCTCAGCCACAGTATTTTCAGAAAGTAAAGATCTTCCAGTACTCCATATTCAAAATTCTGCAAGCTGTTGTTTGATAGATCCAGCTCCTCTAAGTTATTGAGGCCTGAGAAAGCAGCTAGTCAACAGAAAAATAGTTATTGGTACCTTATAAAGGTAAGTTAGAAAAAAACACGCATATCTGGAACAGGAAAAACATTTTCATAATTATACATTTATTAATTTTTGGTTTTCTGGCTAAAGGCTACAAAAAAGACTTTTCAAACACTGAACTTTATGGCTTGTGCCTTGAGAAGTGTCATATTGGTATAAATATATCAACATTAGAAGTGTTGTACTGCTGGTAAAGTTAAAAAACACTTAATTAGCGTGCATGAGTGTAGAATAGGGACAGTGAAGGTGAATGAACGCTTGATTTGCTCATACAAGTCTACTGTTATTGCCATGATACAGAAGTAGAAATATGGAAATTTATTATATATTAGACAATGTGCAGGGCTAGTAGTTTTTGTATGTATGTATGCATTTGTGTGTGTGTCTATATAGAACCTTTAAATATTTTAAGATATGAAAGATAATAAACATGGAGCTTCACGATAATGCTTCTGTGTCACATTTCAGAGAACAGTTCGTACTTTTTGCAAGTATACTGTTTCATTTAATGGCAGAAGTCTTAATTTAAATGAATCTACTATGTGTAATGTTAAACCTCGTCAGTACCATGTTACTGATATTACCACTTTCTACTGCTGTTTAACTTCCAAGACACTAAGAAAGAAGGCTCTTTTTGCTTCATATTTTCTCTCTCTCTCTCCTTGTGGAGAATACACATAGGCGATAAACAAATTGCCAACAAGGCCACTTGAGTTCTAATAATATATTACTTAAGAGCAATTATACGTAGTGATTTTTAACCCAAAAGAGTTTAAATCCTTTTGGTTTGTATATTACTTTATTGTCCAATATAATTTAAAAGCAGCCTTATATTATGACAAATTTTTTAGATTTGGCAAAGATATTTAGAAAATCATTCAGCGTTTTAGCATTTTGGGAAATGATTAGTCTTCGGTCTGTGGAATTAAATTTTTGCACTTGGTTGGTTTAGTATTAAGAAAGGGAAGCTGAAATCCATCTCTCTTCATTGACTTCCATGATGAACACATTACAGTACGAACCTTTATGAATTGAGTGGTACAAAAGGTAAAATTTGCACCAACTTCTAGGTTTTTAAATCCTTTTTTCCCCACATTTATATCTGATAGAGATATTATCAAAGCTTATAATTAATAAAACACAAATCACTTTTAAATGAATATTTAAAATTATTCTTACCAGGATCAATGTAAGCTATTCCATTACTGTTTAGGTTTAATATCTTCAGTTCACTGACATCTTCAAACTCTTTGGATCGTAGTTGTCTAATTTTGTTGTTGGACAAATCAAGTTTAACTATATCTGGAGGTATGTTACCTGGAACTTTCTTTAAATCTTAAAAAATGAAAAAGACATGGCTTGTGTCAACTTTAGATTATTCTTACTGCTTAGGTATCACAGTTGCATACCACACAGAGTTTTGTCAGTCTAGCATTGATTCTTCTTTTCTTTCCCTTTTATCCCCACTACTAGCGTCAACATGTTTTTTCAACTTCTGAATTTCATTGCTTTGTTCACTTGTATCTTTACATTTCATGTGAAAATTGCTCTCTTCATTAGTGCTTATAGTAAAGCCTCTTTCTGTGTTCTATATTTTTATTTTAATAGAACTGTACTATTCATTCGCATAGGGATAGGATAAGAAGTGAAGATACTACACTAATAAAAAGTATGTGTGAAAGGCTTGATCATTTAAAGAAAAGAAACCAGAGTAACTATATAAAAAAATGTTCACTGGTATGTGAGCATCTTCCGCAATCAAATTGTAGTGTGCTGTCTTACATCCTTTGTTTTGTGTTGCCAAAAGATGAAATGTTCTAAATTTCATTAGCAATAAGAATGCTAGTTGGTATAATATCTATAGTAATATATATATTTATAATTATAGTTCTGTAGTTACAGTTATGTAGTGTTTTAGTAATATTTAAGACTTTATATTTGTTACAATACGTACAGTTATTTTATGTCCAGGCAGCATAGTGGCATTCTGCCTATCTGCTTCTCTATCTTACTTGTATCATTGGCATTACCAAAGTAGCCAAGCACCTCTCAGTCATCTGTGTATGTACCCTTACAGTGTTGCTTGCAAAAGAGTTACAGAAAGAACAGCTTCTGCTCCAGTAGAAGCACATTCTTGAGAAGTGCAAACTGTAGTTTCAGTCCTCTTGGGATGATGTTAATAAACCTAATCTCCGGGATTATGTTTACTTGATGAATGTTCTAATCCTGCATTGTTATTACTAGAAAATGAGCGGTATCTCTTACTTGACCATCTTTGAATGAAAGCAAGTAGTTTCTGGATCTGTGCTGAAATTTGTGTTGTCAGTGCACTTTTGAAGTTCTGAAGATGTCTAATGCATCAGACACTCTCAAGACTAAAGCAACATACCAAAGTCTTCCCTCCTTATATCTTATTTTGAGCAGAACTTTGGTATTATAAATACATAAATATTATAACTACTTCAGCCTGTTCTGGTTGGAGTGCTTCCTGCTTGTGCAGATGTCAAAGTTTCAGGGCCTATTTGTCACCAAATGAATGCAAATAATGCTTGAATTGAGACACTTGGAGAGTTTGGCTGTACTAGAAAGCAGATTTTTTCAACTGCTCTTGCAAATACAAATTCTTTGTGGAAGAGTCCCTGTACCCTCTAGTACACTCATGTAGAGGTTGAATTAACTTTATTCCTTCATTATTAGTACTAAAGACAGGAAACCATTTTTTTAAATACCGTAAAAGCCTGTGAAACTCCCATGAAGAGCAGACCACATTGAATGTTTCTGTGAACTTAGAGAAAAAAGTAACATTTTTCTTGCCAAATGTTTTTGAGTATATTCATGTATTCAGCTTATGTCTTTGGTACCACTAAATGAGGACAGCTGGAAAGTCAGTCTTTCTTATATTAAGATTTATAATATATGCCTGGTTTTTGTTCAGTAGCACAGTTTAATGGAGTCATAAGATAATAATGATATAATTAAAATCCTATGAAGGATAATTAAGATCATAATCTGTAATCTAATAAAGATCCTGTCTACAAGGAAAGGTAAGGTAGGTGAAGATTAAGGAATTAATAAATGTTATCCAGTAAAAAAGCATAAATCATTAATAAAAAAGATGTAGTAGCTGCATGGTAAAAAAGAAAAAAAGATAAGTGAGCCATAGGAAGAAGAAAGGAATTTAACAGGGTGGAAAAAAGTAAAAACGTTTACCATTTTTTAGGACATATATAGGAGATAAACCAGGTAATCAAATGCTGAAATCGTTAATTCTTTATATTTAGGTATCGTCTCCTTATACTGACTTCTGAGCTTGTCTCTGGTATTAAGGTCCTTGTCCTTATTCTTTAAGGGCACACAGAGTTGTTGCATAAAATTAAGTTACTGTTAAAGCAAATAGAAGTTTAGCAAACACATTGCAAGATACAAGTGGGCAAAACATACTGCAGTTGTCTGGTATGGCAGGCTATGCTTTCCAGAAGTTGGGAAAAAACCCTCCCAATTTTGGCTACTTCTAGTAGTGTTTTTTATTTCAGATTTGTAATGTTAAAGAATGACTCTCTTCTGATTTGTTTTGTTGTTTGTTTTGTTTCATCATGAGATAAAATATGGGAAATATAAAGCACGAATAAATGTGTACTTTTGTGTTGATATATGCCCCAGCTGGTTTACCCTTAAGGCTTAACTGTGGCTTTTAGGAGTCTGAGAAAGATTTAGGAATGGAATGGATTCAAGTGTCTGAAAAACATTTCTTGAAGGCCCTTCAACTTTGAAATGTTTGCTGGGCGCTGGGAGGAAGAAGACAGAGGATGTATTTCTTTATGAACAAAAGCATACAATTTCTTCCCTGAGTAGAAAAAATCTTGGACAGAAAATGTGAGGATGCAATGGCTTTCCTTTGCAATCAGGTTCCTCTGGGCATTGTAAGCGCAGCTGGCGGCTCCAGTCCTGCTTCACAGCTCACTTTTGTCAAAGTTGGTGCTATCTTTGTGTTTGTACACTGTAAAGAAGACAAGACACACTGTGCTTTTCTCTATCAGTCCAACAATTTCCGCACAGCTGTAATTTGACTGATCAGTATGTTTAGAGTTGTAAAATCGGACTAGTGAGGTGCTGGTCCTTCAGTTAAGCATGTGCTTAATTTTATTCCTGTTGATTTTTGTTGGATATCTTATACTAGAGCGCTACAGAATATCTGTACAATTGGGCTGCAGAATAGAGGTAAAATGCAGAAAGAATTCCTACTTGTTGCTTGTAGTTATGAGAGAAAATTAACAGTATTAGCTAAAGTAAGTAAAGCAAGTACTGGTATGATATTCATTTGCTGTAAAATGGGAATAAATGTAGTAAGGGAGCTAGAATATTAAAATAATTAATTCATTTGTATGGACAGTTACAAACCTTTCCTTCTGCAATTCAGAGTTGGTACAGGAAACACGTACATGTGGCACAAAGAGGAATCAAATTCTGGTTTGACAGCTTCAGGCTTCTCCCGTTTTATGTTTTGGGGGTCCTGCCTGTCCTCTTCACCACATAGCTGTTCCGCTTTTATCTGCTTTAGCTTCTGATTTTTCATTTCTATTGGGTGCACACACTTGGCATAATTTCCCAAATTCCTGTTTGTTGGAACCTGAAGCATTGTAACAAGAGTTTCTAGTTCACAGTTGCAATGCCAGGGATTATCATAAAGACGTAGGTAGTTTAGACTGGGCATATAAATAAAAATCTCCTCAGACAAACTCTTAATTTGGTTATGCTGAAGTAAGAGTGTGGTAAGCTTATTCAAACCAGAAAAAGCCTCACTCTCAATTTTTGATATATCATTCTGTTGTAAATCCAGACTTTTGAGTACTTTGTACTTGGAAAACATATTATTCTTCAATTTACGAATCCTGTTTCTTGCTAGCAGCATGTGTTTTAAATCCTCAGGCCAATCAGGTGCCACAAAAATCAATTTTCTTTCCTGACAATCTAGGTATTTCTCATGAAGATAAGTGTATATATCACAGGGTAGGCTTTCGGCATTCCGCTTAACAGTGCTGGATGCTTTCCTTAAGATGTTTTCCCTTTCATTGTTTCTCAAACTCCTATTCCTTGTCTTCCTACAGTCAGATGCTTTACAAAGAAGAAGTAGTAGTATAATAGTAACTACTTGCATCCTGTCATTCAGCTGGCCCCAATTATTTTCTGTGACAGCTGGAACAGTTGAAATTTTTGGATAGTCTTAATCAGTGTTGTACAGATCTGAGGAGGTGCAGCTGGGCTATGTGGAATCCCTGTGTTGGAAGAAAAGTAAAACATTAGAACAGATGAAACAGGCATTTTCATGGAGACTTGTACATTTGGTCAAGTACTCGATCATCACACTACTCAGAGCTTCACAAATATTTCGAAGACTTAATGTCCTATCTTTTTTTGTTGTTTCTACTGTCTCTGGCCTACTGTTGTTCATTTTAATTAAACATGGGAAACTATATGGACCCATTTCTAACTGGTTTTTGTTAGAAGGTTCTCATGTATTCAGGAAAACGGCATCAGGCTGAATCTTCTTTGTATTTAAGTTCATCTTGGAAGTTCAGCTTGAAAGAGGAGCTTGAAGCTGATATTTTCCAGCTTTCTGGGTGTTGCTCTACTGCAACACATACAGAGCCAGACCAAGGAAAGTCATCCAGTGCCTATCAAACCTACAGCTTTAGACTGCGCGCAGGTGTAGACTTGTTTTCAGGTTGAGCCCCAACTGATCATAACTAGCCCTGCTACTACCAGGTGTCTCTCATGGTCCATGTCAGGTAGATAAATCTGGCTGGACTGCTCTGAGAAGGACCCAAAAATAATCTGTCATTTGAGTGTAAGGCAGAATGCGTAGAGAACCTGGCCATGGCCTGCTCCAAACCACTTCCAGGTCTGGCCACCTGAGAAGGGAGAGTACAGAGGGGTAAGCCAGGAGCTTTTGCCTTTCCAAGAAAGCCCAACACAGTCATTAGGAATTATTATTAGGGGAAGACAAGGACTCCTCCCTGCAACCATGTCCAAAATTGCCTCAGTATTTTTAGTAATTTTTTGGCCTTTATTCCCTCTTGAATCTCCCATAGTACTCCTGTGCACTGCCCTTTTCCCTCATTTCCAGTGAAGTTTGGCCACAAGGTTGCATTTCCTTAGAAACGTTTTAACCACTCAGGTTTTTGCATTTTCTGACTTTTTTCATCTCACAAATTTCCTAGTTTTGCTAGTCAGTATCATTCCTTCTGAAACTTTTTTTTGATTCTCCACTGTTTGGCTTAACTACTTAGTTACTTTATCTCTGTGACTTGGACGTCTTTGTGTTATGCTCAGTCCTTTTTGACCTTAGCAGCTGGGAAGGTATTGAATCCCAATTTTGAGTGGAGATCATTGCACTGATGTTCTATTTCTAAAACACCGTTGTTTTGGGCTCAAAAACCTTGTTTTTTTCTGGAGGAGAGGTGGCACAGTAAATCAACTAATACCAGGTTGAATAAATCAAACCAATACCAAAAATTCTTTTGAAAGCAAAGAAATTTTTCATTTTTAAACAAATTGGTAGATCAGACCACATCTCAACTGTAGGGTATTCTTAGTATTTGTGCTGTTCTTACTCCTTAGACAGATGGAGCAGTCCTGTCTATGCATGCTACTACATCCCTCTAATCCATGTGGCCAGTTGTTAATACTGCCTTTGAAAAACCATTGACTGTTTCTGTATTTTGTTCCTGTAGTTGCCAGTCGTCTGTCTGCATTCAGGTTGTGTTAGTTTACAGTGTGAATGAATGTTTGCATTGACAACTTTATCCCTTACATGAAAAATGAAATTTTATTTGTTACTTTTTGGCAGCTATATGCTAGTCAGTGTAAACTGATCACATGTTTTAATAGCTTGAATCATAACTGGGATCCTCTCTGTTGTTTTGAACTGTTCACCATTCTGGTAATGTGATAGCTCATTCTATCCAGGAGAGCTTGGAAATAGAAAAAGAAGAACTTGGGTGAGGAAAGGTAATAAATAATTATGGAGATATTATTTCCCCTTCATTTCCATCTCCTGGGTCTGAACTGGAATCTTTTACTAGTGTTACATTCTGTCTGCTAACTAAATTATACTCAGCTGTAATACCAAAATGAGTAGCTGCTTTCACTAGCTGGTTCACATGTAAAATTATAACTGTGTCCTATTTAGTTCTAGGGCAAAAAACATGTAAGAAGTATGTCATTCCTATGGCTTAGCAGCCTTAAGGGTGATTTTAATTGGTTAGGTTCTTTTGAGTTATGCAATCCCTCTCAGTATTGTCCTACTCTTCAAAAAGGCACTGAGTTAGATGGAATTACAGGATATCAGTGAAGTCACAGTCCCTGTAGAAAAGAATATACAGATCCATTGTAGTAATGCTTGATTGCAACTGAAGACATGTATTTAGCTTACCATATGAAAATGTGTTTTTAAAGATTTTTTGAGTATATTTCTTCTAACTCTATAAACTTTTCATAATGCATTTTCCATATTAGGTATCTGTATCAGGCCTATTTGTTCCATTTCAGTTTAGACAGATGAGTTATTTCTGAAAATAAGATTAAGGCAAAAAGTATTATTATGTTTAATAGGAGCTTTTGCATCTTTTCCTTGGAGGATAGACTTAAAATTCGGCAGAAGAGTGGCTGAAGGGATGTGTAGGTGTTATTTCTAGTGTCAGACATCTATCTTTCATTATTTTGTTTGAATTGCAACAAACTCTGCAAAGCAGGAGTTTCTAAAAATAATAGATTATATGCACACAGAAGAGACTGTCACAGGCAGCTAAATCTTCTGAAATTCCATACCTGCAGAAGATAAGCAGGGCTTTTCCTACAGTTGGTCTGATTGCTGTGCCTCTACTTTCAGAGAGAAAAAATTGTTCATGTATATAAGTAGATACTGGTGTAATAATAGATGAGTGGGAGGGACAGATAAACCTGTGTGGAAAACTTAATTCTGGCATTTCCTAACACCAAATTGCTTAATTAGGTAGCTTTCTTGTCCTTTGGAAATGTAAGACAGAAAACAGCTTGATTCCTAAACCAGCCATTACTTGATGGAGTGTAAGGAGAGACATGTCCTTCATGGAAGGACAGCTTACTTCAACTTTGTATTCTACTTTTGGTTTTTTGTGCTTTATTCTCAGTAATCTGCTGTGGCCATGGTTTCAGGGAGGATATTGGCCTAGATGGGCTGAATCTGTAATAGGAATTCTTACATTTGTGTCGTACACTGAAAATTTGAACTGTTCACATTTAATATGACTTTTTTTTTTTTTTAGGTGAATGTAAGAATTTGCAAGACTTAAATCTCTCTGAATGCCAGGGATTAAATGTAAGTACTACAGACTTTTTCCATGAACTCTAATTTATACCAAGAAGGAAGACTTTTTAAAGTGTTGTGGTTATTTGGGTACACAAATCTTCCTAATAAAAAGTAGAGACTTGTGTTCCTAAGTACTTTGAAAATGGAGTTTAGTAGGATTCAGAGATATCCAGTGAAATCTCATTTTTTTTCTACAATGCCAGGGTAAAATGATGTATTCAATCTCAATAATTTTAATAAACAGGCTTCAAAACTTCACCAGTCTGGGGAGAGGATTTTTTTTATTATTTTAAGTTTGGAGTTGTCAACAACAATACATTTTAATCCTGTGTTGTTTCCATGTTCCTTTATTCCTTCATTCAGTAGTACACTTGGGCTCTGAAATGTCTCACTACATTTCTAGATGTTTGTGAGAGCCGTTATTTGAAAGGGGTCTAAGTATGCAATCACCATTATATGTTTGTCCATTCTTTTTCCTTTAACATTTTCAGTTTTATCTTGCTTCCATTAATCCTCTTTAATGTTTTTTCATTGCTCTTCTCTGATGGAAAAACAATGTTTGTCTCCGCTTCAATTAATAATTTCTTAGAAATTACACTGATATGTGCAAATTTTTTTAATAATAAAGTCATCTAAAAATAAAATCAATATTTTTTTAGAAATTATGGTTCTTAATAGATTCATATATTGTATACATCCATTTATAGGCTATTTATACTGTTAAGTATATAAACAAATAATTTGTTATAGTTTAGTTGTCTTTAGAGTGAAGTGTATGTCCAAGGGTCTAGCTGAGAACCATGCCAATATTTACACACAAGGTTTTAAAAATTGCCACGGATAAACTACAGCTTATGAACTTCATACAAAAATGGCATATGATGGTCGAATTAGAGAGGCAAGAGCTGCAGAAGAATCATGAGGTTCTAATTTATAATACTCTGTTTTGGTTCTGCTTTACATATATCTTCATCTCTGTCCTATGTTGATGTTAGCTTTATTGCCAAATATCTTGTTCTCACCATTTTCACAGTTTATATAATTTTCTTTGCTGTACCAGCTACAAGAAAGGGATAAAGATATATTGTATTCTATTATGAAGTTCTTTGAATAACACTGTAGAATCATCTTGCTACATAAGATAATACTTGCTATATGATATTATAATTACAGTGTAATATTTAGAGGTTGTATGCTTCTCAAGGGTTGTGCTGATTGTAGGTTCCTGCATGAAGGCAATGTTAAAGAGGGCCAGGGCGTGCCAAATTGTAAAGACTCAAACACTGTTTCATAACTGTCCGTTCTATTAGCATGCTTGCTAATACACATTTGGTATATACCGGCAAGCACATTCCTAGGTGATGCCAGGGCCTGGTTCATGGGATAGCAGGGACTTGCTGATTATACTCTTGTCAATACAGCCTACTATGCAGTTGGCCGCCCTTTTCAGAAGGGCACACTGTTGACATACATTGAAATTGTTATTGACCAGGACTCTCAGGTCAGCGGGTTTGATAGCTGCTTTCTGTCCACTGTCTAGACTGTACTGATGCATGGGGTTATTCCATCCCAGATGCAGGACTTTGCATTTGCCTCTGTTGAACTTCGTGAGGTTTCTGTCAGCCCATTTTTCTAGACTAAATCTCTCTGAATAGCAGTTCTAGCCTCTAGTGTATTGACATTCCCCCCAGTTTGGAATAATCTGTGAATTTGCTGAGAATGTACCCTGTTCCTATCATCCAAACCATTATAAAGACATTTAACAGTGCTGGCCCCCATATTGACCCTTCAGGGATGCCAGTTGCCACAAGCCACCAATGGGACTTAGTACCATTGGTGACAACCCTTTGGTCTGGCGGTACGGACAAATTTTCACTCACCTTGAAGTCCACTTCTCCAGCCTTTATTTTGCCAATTTGGCTAAAAAGGATACTGTGGCCTGTGTTGAAGGCCTTGCTGAAGTCAAGACACGCAACAACCACTTTTTTCCCCTTATCCATAGATCCAGTAATTTCATCATAGAAAACTGTTGCCTTAGTGAGGAATGCTTTGCCCTTGGTACATCCACACTGGCTGTTCGCTATCACTTTTTCATCCTTCATGTGTTTGGACAGGGCTTCAAGGAGGATTTGCTACATAACCTTCCTAGGGACTCAGGTGAGGCTGGCTCCTGAAAACGGATGTGACATTTCCTATCTACCAGTCATCAGGAATCTCCTCTGATTGCCATGACCTTTCAAAAATGAGTGAGGCCTCTCAGTGACAGGAGCCAGCTTTCTTAGTACTCTTGGATGCATCCTGTCTCATCCCATTTCCTCAGGTGCTCCCTGACATTATCTTCTACCATGGGTAGTGCTTCACTCCCACAGACTCTGCTAGTAGGCTCCTGGAAGGCATCTGGGAAGCCTTAAGACAAGCCTTAGCAGTAAAAACTGAGGCAAAAAAGCCTTTGAGTACCTTGGCCTTGAAGATCAACCAGCTCTCTTGGGTCCCTTTGCCCTCCAGGACTGTCTACCATGAAATCCTGTTAAGCAGATCCCTAAACAAGCCAAAATCTGCTCTCAAGTTCAGGCTTTTTCTTTACAATTTGTCCAATTTTATTCTCTCAGGATTTTAAACTCCTTATTTTCATGGTTGCAGTAACCAAAACCACTCTAGTTCTTCGCATCCTTGACCATTTTTTCCTTGTTTGTGAAATGAGTCCAGAAGAACATGTTCTCTAGATCACTCATCAGTCACCTTGTCATGGTTTTAGCTGGGATAGTTGATTTTCTTCACTGTAGCTAGCATAGTGCTGTGTTTTAGACTTGGTATGTAAATAACGTTGATAACACACTAATGTTTTAGTTGTTGCTAGGTAGTGCTTACACTAGTCAAGGACTTTCTAGCTTCCCATGCTCTGCCAGGTGCACAAGAAGCCGGGAGGGGAGGGGATACAACCAGGAGAGCTGATTCGAATTGGCCAGAGGGTATTCCATATCATGTGACGTCATGCCCAGTATATTAACTGGGGGGAATTGGCTGGGGGAGGCAGCGATCGCGGCTCGGGGACCGGCAGCGTCGGTCAGTGGGTGGTGAGCGGTTGCAGCACTTGTTGTTTAGTTCTGGTTTTTTTCCTTTTTTTTTTCCCCTCTTCTTCCAGTGTTTCATCTCTCTCTCGCTCATTATTTTCCTTTTCATTATATTAGTATTATTGCTGTTTTATTCTAATTATTAAACTGTTCTTATCTCAACCCACGAGTTTTCTTACTTTGGCCCTTTCGATTCTCTCCCCCATCCCACAAGGGTGGGGGAGTGAGTGAGCGGCTGTGTGGTGCTTAGTTGCTGACCGGGGCTAAACCACAACAGTCCTTTTTGGTGCCCAACGTGGGGCACGAAGGGTTTGAGATAATAACAGTTGCTGGTCACAGCATTGATTCATCTGTTCTCGATATTAGTAGTCAGACCTACACCATGCTGATTTTGAAGTACATGTTAAAGATTGGCATTGGGTTTTGTAGTTTGCTGTGCTCTGCAGTGGTTAGAGATGTTTTGCCTAGGAGATTTGTTATTAAAACACTGGCCTTGAGTTTTATCGGTTATTTGGGTCTGGCATGGAAGCCGTTACTGTACTTCGGCTACCACCTCATGGAGACAATTAGCAATTATACCTCCTCTTCTGAAAGGTTCTTTATGGAGGAAATACAGAATGGCACCTTAGCTACCATCTTCTGTAATGTCTCCTCCTTCATTACAACAACTTTTCAGTATCTTGAACATCCTTGGGTAGTTAAGATACATCTGTTGATATTCCTATGGCAGATTGTTTCGGTTTTGTCTAAGGTTAATAAGCAATTCAAGAATATCATCCAGAGATCTGCCCCAAGACTCGATAATTATGGGTGGCAGGGTATGTGGGAGAGTATGGGCAAGTGCCTGAGACGGTGGGCACCCCCAGTGTTTTGGGACTTTACCCCTGAACAAGTGCAGAATCCTGAAAAATTAGTAGAATATTTGGAGGAAGTATGCTGTCACCCTAGCAATTCCAGAGAGATACAAATCACTGCAATGTGTTGGGGCCTGGCCCATGCCTACCGAGCCCTATTCAACAGTATTCAGTACCACCAAGGGAAAACGACAGGCCCTGCGGCTACTCCAAGCCCAGCGACAAGCACTGTGGCCCCTCAAACCCCCACAACAGGCGCTGCAGCAGCTCCAAGCCCAACGACAAGCACTGTGGCCCCTCAAACCCCCACAACAGGCGCTGCAGCAGCTCCAAGCCCGACGACAGGCACTGTGGCCACTCAAACCCCCACAACAGGCACTGCAGCAGCTCCAAGCCCGACGACAGGCACTGTGACCGCTCAAACACCCATGACGGACACTGAAGCTGAATCAGAGAATCAACCCGTGCCAGTATCAGTTGCCCCTATACAAAAGAAGAAATCTTCAAAGAGAAAGTCAACTCGTTTAGAAAAGGATGATGGAGAAGCAGTGCCGTTACTAAGAGAGGAGAAGGAAGAGGAAGAACTTGTACAAGAGACGGAAACTACCCGATCCCTATCCTTAAGTGAGCTGCGAGATATACGAAAAGATTTCGGCCGTCGTGTAGGTGAGCATGTTGTCACCTGGCTGCTCCGATGCTGGGATAACGGGGCCAGTAGCCTGGAATTAGAGGGTAAGGAAGCCAAACAACTGGGATCCCTTTCTAGGGACAGGGGCATTGACAAAGCAATTGGAAAAGGGACACAAGGCCTCAGCCTCTGGAGGCGACTCCTGTCTGCTGTGAAAGAAAGGTACCCCTTCAAGGAAGATGTTATATATCGCCCTGGAAAATGGACCACCATGGAGAAAGGTATCCAGTACCTGAGAGAATTAGCTGTGCTTGAGGTGATTTATGGTGACCTGGGTAGTGAACAGTCATCCAAAGATCCAGATGAAGCGCAGTGCACACGACCCATGTGGCGGAAGTTTGTACGGAGCGCACCATCATCCCATGTAAACTCCCTGGCAGTAATGTCTTGGAAAGATGAAGAGGCACCAACGGTAGAGGATGTGATTGATAAACTCCGGGATTATGAAGCACATGTCTCTTCCTCCCTCGTCTCAGCTGTGGAGAAATTGTCCCGGGAGGTCCAGCAAATCAAAGAAGATATATCCTACTCCCTACCTGTACGGACCAATATCTCGGCCATTAGGAGTAAGCGTCCTTCTGCTCAAGAGAGAAGATACACACCACGGGGCACCCTATGGTTTTACCTGCGTGACCATGGAGAGGACATGAAGAAGTGGGATGGAAAACCTACCTCAACCCTGGAGGCACGGGTACGTGAGTTGCAAGGAAAAACAACCACTCAAGGGGGGACCTCCAGAAGAGTTGCTGCTCCAGTTTCCAGTAGGCAGTTCCCCAGACAGAGGAGTAGAAGCGCTGATTCTATCCGTGATCTTAATAGGGAGACTTCTGATTCCCATTCACAAGAAGTGGGTTGCGAATTCTGCAATTGGAATTAGAGGGGCCCTGCCTCCAGCCAGGTGGAGGAAAGGGACAACCGGGTTTACTGGACTGTGTGGATTCGATGGCCTGGCACATCTGATCCACAGGAGTATAAGGCTCTAGTGGACACCGGTGCACAGTGCACCCTAATGCCATCAAACTATGTAGGGGCAGAAGCCATCTGTATTGCTGGAGTGACAGGGGGATCCCAAGAGCTAACTGTATTGGAGGCTGAAGTGAGCCTAACTGGGAATGAGTGGCAAAAGCACCCCATTGTGACTGGCCCAGAGGCTCCGTGCATCCTTGGCATAGACTATCTCAGGAGAGGGTATTTCAAGGACCCAAAAGGGTACAGGTGGGCTTTCGGTATAGCTGCCTTGGAGACGGAGGAAATTAAACAGCTGTCTACTTTGCCCGGTCTTTCGAAGGACCCTTCTGTTGTGGGGTTGCTGAAGGTCAAAGAACAACAGGTGCCAATTGCCACCACAACAGTGCACCGGCGGCAATACCGCACCAACCGAGACTCCCTGATTCCCATCCATGAGCTCATTCGGCGACTGGAGAGCCAAGGAGTGATCAGTAAGACCCGTTCACCCTTTAACAGTCCCATATGGCCAGTGCGGAAGTCTAATGGGGAGTGGAGACTAACAGTAGACTATCGTGGCCTGAACGAAGTCACTCCGCCACTGAGTGCTGCCGTGCCGGACATGCTAGAACTTCAATACGAACTGGAGTCAAAGGTAGCCAAGTGGTATGCCACAATTGATATCGCTAATGCATTCTTCTCAATCCCGTTGGCAGCAGAGTGCAGGCCACAGTTTGCTTTCACTTGGAGGGGTGTCCAGTACACCTGGAATCGACTGCCCCAGGGGTGGAAACACAGCCCTACCGTTTGCCATGGACTGATCCATACTGCACTGGAACAGGGTGGAGCTCCGGAACACCTTCAGTACATTGATGACATCATCGTGTGGGGCAACACAGCAGAAGATGTTTTCGAGAAAGGGAAGAGAATAGTCCAAATCCTTCTGAAGGCTGGTTTTGCCATAAAACAAAGTAAAGTGAAGGGACCTGCACAGGAGATTCAGTTTTTGGGAATAAAATGGCAAGATGGACGTCGGCAGATCCCAATGGATGTGATCAACAAAATAACCGCCATGTCTCCACCAACTAGCAAAAAGGAAACACAAGCTTTTTTAGGCGTTGTGGGTTTTTGGAGAATGCATATTCCAAATTACAGTCTGATTGTAAGCCCCCTCTATCAAGTGACCCGGAAGAAGAATGATTTCAAATGGGGCCCTGAGCAACGACAGGCCTTTGGACAGATAAAGCAGGAGATAGTTCATGCAGTAGCCCTTGGGCCAGTCCGGGCAGGACAAGACGTAAAAAACGTGCTCTACACTGCAGCCGGGGAGAATGGCCCTACCTGGAGCCTCTGGCAGAAAGCACCAGGGGAGACCCGAGGTCGGCCCCTAGGGTTCTGGAGTCGGGGATACAGAGGGTCCGAAGCACGCTACACTCCAACTGAAAAAGAGATATTGGCAGCATATGAAGGGGTTCGAGCTGCTTCAGAAGTGATCGGTACCGAGGCACAGCTCCTCCTGGCACCTCGACTGCCGGTGCTGGGCTGGATGTTCAAAGGGAGGGTCCCCTCTACACATCATGCAACTGATGCTACGTGGAGTAAGTGGGTCGCACTGATCACCCAACGGGCTCGAATAGGAAACCCCAGTTGCCCAGGAATCTTGGAAGTGATCATGGACTGGCCAGAAGGCAAAGATTTTGGAATGTCACCAGAGGAGGAGGTGACACGTGCTGAAGAGGCCCCACTGTATAACAACCTGCCAGAAAATGAGAAGCAATATGCCCTGTTCACTGATGGGTCCTGTCGTCTGGTGGGGAAGCATCGGAGATGGAAGGCTGCTGTATGGAGTCCTATACAGCAAGTCGCAGAAACTGCTGAAGGAGAAGGTGAATCAAGTCAGTTTGCAGAAGTAAAGGCCATCCAGCTGGCTTTAGACATTGCTGAACGAGAAAAATGGCCAGTGCTCTATCTTTATACTGATTCATGGATGGTGGCAAATGCCCTGTGGGGGTGGTTACAGCAGTGGAAGCAGAACAACTGGCAGCGCAGAGGCAAACCCATCTGGGCTGCTGCATTGTGGCAAGATATTGCTGCCCGGGTGGAGAACCTGGTTGTGAAGGTACGTCATGTGGATGCTCATGTTCCCAAGAGTCGGGCCACTGAAGAACATCAGAACAACCAACAGGTGGATCAGGCAGCTAAGATTGAAGTGGCTCAAGTAGATCTAGACTGGCAACATAAAGGTGAACTATTTATAGCTCGGTGGGCCCATGACACCCCAGGCCATCAAGGAAGAGATGCAACATACAGATGGGCTCGTGACCGAGGGGTGGACTTGACCATGGACACTATTGCACAGGTCATCCATGAATGTGAAACATGCGCTGCAATCAAGCAAGCCAAGCGGATAAAACCTCTGTGGTATGGAGGACGATGGCTGAAGTATAAATATGGGGAGGCCTGGCAGATTGATTATATCACACTGCCACAAACCCGCCAAGGCAAACGCCATGTCCTTACAATGGTGGAAGCAACCACCGGATGGCTGGAAACATATCCCGTGCCCCATGCCACCGCCCGGAACACTATCCTGGGCCTTGAAAAACAAGTTTTATGGCGACATGGCACCCCAGAAAGAATTGAGTCAGACAACGGGACTCATTTCCGAAATAACCTCACAGACACCTGGGCCAAAGAGCATGGCATTGAGTGGGTGTATCACATCCCCTATCATGCACCAGCCTCTGGGAAAATTGAACGATACAATGGACTGTTAAAGACTACACTGAGAGCAATGGGGGGTGGGACATTCAAACACTGGGATACACATTTAGCAAAAGCCACCTGGTTAGTCAACACTAGGGGATCTGCCAATCGAGCTGGGCCTGCCCAGTCAGGACTCTTACGTACTGTGGAAGGGGGTAAAGTCCCTGTAGTGCATGTAAAAAATATGCTGGGGAAAACCGTCTGGGTTATTCCTGTCTCAGGCAAAGGCAAACCCAT
The DNA here is from genome assembly GCA_031468815.1 of Morus bassanus. Taxonomy (NCBI): domain Eukaryota; kingdom Metazoa; phylum Chordata; class Aves; order Suliformes; family Sulidae; genus Morus; species Morus bassanus. The sequence goes on from CM062571.1 coordinate 71,293,744, forward strand.
TCGTGGGATTGCTTTTGCTCGAGGACCTGGGTGCACTTGGTGGGTAATGCGGGAGGATGGAGGAGTTCGATGTGTGCCTCAAGGGGATTTGATTTTGGGTGAAAATAGCCAATGAACTGAACGGTATGCTGTTAATTGCTATATGATATTGTATGTCATCACTCCTATGGTTGTTATATGCTGTATCAATGGTATCATAGTAAGAATTTCCAAAACTAATGAAGAATGAACTTTGATTGAACCAAACAACGTGTAGCGGTGGTGGAACAAAGACTGGCTTCAGCATGCAACAATCCAACACCACGCAGACCATCTCTCCGGCCTTGAAAGACTGTTACGATAGATGGAGCCCAAAGTTATGGACTGAATGAACTCAATGGACATATGTGGACCCTCTACAGATGTTCTACAGGGATGGTCCATAGACTACGGGAATGATAAATGATATCTACGTATGTCATCAAAGGATGGGGAGGCGGGTGGTGGTTATTGAGGTCATATTGGATAGTATGAGACCTGAGCATGACGTAAATGGTATGGAATAAGGGGTGGATACTGTCATGGTTTTAGCTGGGATAGTTGATTTTCTTCACTGTAGCTAGCATAGTGCTGTGTTTTAGACTTGGTATGTAAATAATGTTGATAACACCCTGGTGTTTTAGTTGTTGCTGGGTAGTGTTTACACTAGTCAAGGACTTTCTAGCTTCCCATGCTCTGCCAGGTGCACAAGAAGCCGGGAGGGGAGGGGATACAACCAGGAGAGCTGATTCGAATTGGCCAGAGGGTATTCCATATCATGTGACGTCATGCCCAGTATATTAACTGGGGGGAATTGGCTGGGGGAGGCAGCGATCGCGGCTCGGGGACCGGCAGCGTCGGTCAGTGGGTGGTGAGCGGTTGCAGCACTTGTTGTTTAGTTCTGGTTTTTTTCCTTTTTTTTTTCCCCTCTTCTTCCAGTGTTTCATCTCTCTCTCGCTCATTATTTTCCTTTTCATTATATTAGTATTATTGCTGTTTTATTCTAATTATTAAACTGTTCTTATCTCAACCCACGAGTTTTCTTACTTTGGCCCTTCCGATTCTCTCCCCCATCCCACAAGGGTGGGGGAGTGAGTGAGCGGCTGTGTGGTGCTTAGTTGCTGACCGGGGCTAAACCACAACACACCTGAATCAAGAAATTGTCTTCAGCACACTCTAGAAGTCTCCTGGCTTGTTTGTGCCCAGCCATATTGTTCTTCCAGCAGATAGCAGAGTGGTTAAAGTCTCTCATGAGTAACCAGGATAGGCAATTGTAAGGCTTCCATCAGCTGCCCAAAAGTTTCCTATACCGTCTTTTCTTGATCAAGCAGTCTGTAGCAGATACCTTCCACAATGTAATCCTAATACGTCTAGTCTCTAATCCTTTCAAATAAGCTCTCGACTGACTTGTCACCCATTCCAATGCAAAAGTTCCATGCATTTAGGCATAACTTTGCACAGAGTGCAACCTGTCCTTACCTTCCTGGGCTGCTATTCCTAAATATTCTGTAACCATTCATTGCAGCCCTCCAGTTGTGTGTGCTGCTCCTTTGCATCTCTGGAATCCCAGTGAAATCATAGCTCTGCACCTGTGCGTAGACTTTGAACCCTGCTGATTGATTCCCTTGCTATAAGTGTTTGCATTCAGACACTTGAGATAGACCCCTGGTTGTGCTGCTTTCACATGGAAGGTTTCGGAGTTTTCCCTATCATGCTATCCCCCCAAAGCTTTCTCACCACTCCCTATGCCTTCAGTTCTTTTGAGGTTATGGTTATCTTCTGTCAACATACCTATTTTTACTGATATCACCTCTCTCAAATCCTTTGTTGCAGGAATATATTTCAAAAGCACAAACTGTCCTTTTTAAAGTTGATTAGTATTGAATTTCCAGCTATCTTGATGGTCCTTTTGCATGATAACTGAAATAGTAAAAAGGTGACCACAATATGGCAAAAGATACACACTCAACTCTTACATTTCCATGTACAAGTGCTGACTTTTTGCCTTTCTATTATATTGACATTTATTGTGAAACATTCTTCATACTAGGAGATTTGTTCCCATTATATTCTATTGGAATGATATATAGAACAATATAGGTAGTACCACTTTTGCAGGCCAATAAAACATAGAAGCCCTATAATTACTCAAATGCAGTGTTCCACTGAGAGGGTAGAACTAAACAGGAAGCATTTTGTAAATGATATTACTGGTTAAAGAAGTGTACTAGAGTTTATGGAGAAAATTCACCAGTGGTTTTAGATACCAGGATTGGCTGGAAATAATCTTGGTTTAGCAAAATATGTAAACATGTGCTAACCTTCAGTCATGTGAAAAGTCCCCTGTGCTCTGTAGGACTGTGTAGTGTATAATGTTTCCTTTAACTGAAATATTAAAATTACCATACTTCAGGTGAGTAAGCGTAGCATCATGTGTGTCTCAGTATTCTACTTTGAGGCTTCCAAAGAAACTGGCTTTGATGTATAAAAATTAAATGATGATTTAAAGATACTTATTCATGTCTTTTTCCTGTTACTCTGTATAAAAATGTAAGACAAATTAATACAAATATAATTTTAATGTACCTCTGGGATTTTTTTTTATTATTCAGGATGAATCGATGAGACTCATATCAGAAGGTTGCAGAGCTCTTCTCTATTTAAATTTGTCATATACAGATATTACTAATGGAACACTACAACTATTGTCAAGGTAAAATGAAACAGAAATACAGAATTGTGTTTGTTTTAATCTTGCAGGAAACTTAGGAACTTTCAGGATTCTGTCTGCTTGTCATGGTTTTAGCTGGGATAGTTGATTTTCTTCACTGTAGCTAGCATAGTGCTGTGTTTTAGACTTGGTATGTAAATAATGTTGATAACACCCTGGTGTTTTAGTTGTTGCTGGGTAGTGTTTACACTAGTCAAGGACTTTACAGCTTCCCATGCTCTGCCAGGTGCACAAGAAGCCGGGAGGGGAGGGGATACAACCAGGAGAGCTGATTCGAATTGGCCAAAGGGTATTCCATATCATGTGACGTCATGCCCAGTATATTAACTGGAGGGAATTGGCCGGAGGAGGCAGCGATCGCGGCTCGGGGACCGGCAGCGTCGGTCGGCGGGTGGTGAGCGGTTGCAGCACTTGTTGTTTAGTTTTGTTTTTTTTTGGTTTTTTTTTCCCCTCTTCTTCCAGTGTTTCATCTCTCTCTCGCTCATTATTTTCCTTTTCATTATATTAGTATTATTGCTGTTTTATTCTAATTATTAAACTGTTCTTGTCTCAACCCATGAGTTTTCTTACTTTGGCCCTTCCGATTCTCTCCCCCATCCCACAAGGGTGGGGGAGTGAGCGAGCGGCTGTGTGGTGCTTAGTTGCTGACCGGGGCTAAACCACAACACTGCTACACAAAATAAAAAAAATGTCCCATACATTTGACTTAGATAGCAGTTCTTTTTTGATTCATTTTTTAATATGATTAAAAATATACACTAGATTACCCTATATATTCCACAGAGTTTTACAGAAACTTTTAAAAGAACGTGCTAGCCAAAGATTTCTTGGGCATGTCCAGTTACTTATGATGATGTAAGAAGTTTGCAAGTTAGATATGTTCTTAAAAATTTATTTTTGCAAGCAGGGATTGTGGATAGGTGTATTGTGTGAGCCAAGTCCTTGTGTGACAAATGCAAAAGAAGGAGTTATTCCAAACTCTTATTTGGAATATCAGTGAGCTGGAGGCAGAGAATTAACGTTCTTACAGAGGTCTTCCATTCCTGTTTTAGATGTATCCCTCCATAAGACTCAAAGTCTGCCTGGTAGGTGGAATTGTTGCATTAAAAGCTGCCATAAAGGAAAAGAGGCATGCTGGTCCAAGGTAGCAGCCATCACAAAGACGTATATAGATTTGAAGATAGCTGTACATTATTTCTCTTTCCCATGAGGAAAACTAATGTATTCTTTTCAACAGCAGCCCCACAAAATCCAGAAACATGTTTTTCTTTGGCATTTGCATAATACATTTTGACTTTTGTTTTTCTTAGTCTGTAATGCCATATCCTCATATTACTAACATTTGTTTTGGCAAAGTTTTCCATTTAGTGTTTCCAGTCTTACCACTCATCTCTTCATCAGTATTATTCTTATCATAATCTGTGTTTTCTCCATATTGGCTGATATTTTGTCTTTTTAAATTTCCATATATTTATGTTGAAGTTTGGAACAGCTGTTCTATAGGTAATCTCAGCGTATGTTATTCTGGTTACTTGAGCATCCTGTTGCCACCAAAAGTCAGAATCATTCATTTCTTTTGATGCGTAAATAACACTTACCCAAGAAAGAATTCTCCAGAGTAGATGAAGCTTTCAGTAGAGTAAAATGTTTAAAACAAAAAGAAAAATTCTCCACTGACAAAATATATTTTGCAGTTAAGTTGTACCTCATTTAATAAGAAATTTTCCCAGTCACACATGATGCTTCTGATTTAAATGCATAAGATATCACTGTTTTTACTGACAATTTTTGGACAAAAAACAAACTTCATTGTTTCTGAGATTACAAGGATATAAAAAAAATTGCTGTCCTGTGAAGATTTTGATAGCAGGCAAATTTCATAAACATTTCACATGCCATCTCAAATACATTAGCTCACCACAGGTCCTGTGTAATAAGGTGACTAATACAAAGTTCTTAGAGGTGGCAGTATTGCATTTCATAATACTCCACGTGAAGTTTGCTATTGTATAGCAGATGTCTGTTATTGGAACAAGGAGCAAGTGAAGTGTAGGCTGAGTGTGCTCAAAGCTGTTTGGTCATTTTTGATTCTCTCCTACCATTGCACACAAGCTTTTTAACCTCTGTGTTATACAACACAGATCATCAGCTACAATTTTGATCTGAAAAGTTCTGTTGCGTAAGGTAGACATGAATATTGTCTATCAGGAATAAATGTCAGAAGGTAATTTTTTCAGATTGCTTTAAAACAATGATCTTGAGATTGCTGATGCCAAAATTAATTGAAAAAATAGCATGACAGAATTCCTGCAGAATTTAGCTGTAGCACAGAACAAGGATTTTTAGTAGTCTGTGTGCTCAAGCACAGTTTTAAGAAAGTTTTAAGAAAGCTGTCACCTCAAAAATGGCAGAAGAAGGCATGTGTTAAAATTCTCAGATCATAAAAATGGGTCATATGACTTGTAAAGAAGATCAGTGTCTCTTCAAGGGTATTGGAAGGTTTTGAACACACTCTTCAAGATGTAGTAAGACAGGCTTCCCTGTGTCTTAAGTTGTGCAACCTTGTAGCAACATATACTTTAAAAAGACTCAGAACTGCCAAAGTATAAAAAAGTCTCCTAATTTATTATCTATTTTGTCAGATAAGTTTGGAAGTGTACTCTCTCTGAGTTTGATTTTCCCCACTCATTTCTGTGGAATATGTCACTAAAATGCAAAAAGGCTTATGCTTCTACGAAGAAGAATACTTATATTTCTGTATTTAATATGAATTAAATGTTTCCATTTTAAAAAATGCACCACAAACACATGCCCTTATATTCTAATATCTGGTTCTGATGCATGTTATTTGTCTTTTTTTTCCCCCATTAAATGTAATCTTGTATTTAATTTCTTAATATTTTTGTGTTATCCTTTTTTAATAATAACATTCTTTTCCAGCTTCCTATCTCTTCTTTTTTTTTTTTTTTTTGGTGTTCAGTTCAAGTTAGCATGTTTCCCCACTCTATATTGAAAGTATAAAGTCAGTTCCAAAAACGTATGCCACTCCTTAAGTAGTCAGCTCCTCAGTGGGTGTTCCCGTCTTTCTTCAAAATGCCTACTTTTGCTGACTTGCAGAACTTCATGACTATATCCCTACAACTAAATGTCTACCAGAGCAGTAGGTCCTAATTCTAGGTTTTTATTTTCTGCATGCTTTCATTTGTGGTGCTTGTGGCAATTGTTTTTTATTCCAGTTAGAAATGTAGTTCAGTAAAATGAATAGTTTTCAGTATGTTATAAACCAAAGCTGCAGATGGAAACTTAAGTATATTCAGAGTATAGTTTCTTGCTTTTACAGAGTGCTGTTGATTAACATTTTCCATTTATACAGTTTGCTTTCTTTTAACTAATATTTAGAATCAAGAAATGTTTTCCAAAAGAACTGATCAAAACCTAATATTGGATAATTCACTTTTCGATAATTCCTAATTGTACCTCTTTCAATTTTTCAGATTCTTTTAATAGTACTCTTCTAACAGAGAAGCTCTAACTGCACATTTATGCTTTTAATGTCCTTTGATAAAGTTCTGGTTTTCATTTCCAGCAGGCACTGCTTGTAAAATTAATGGCAAAGACAGTTCAGCAAACTCACACTGAAAAGTCTATTAGCTTTCAAAGTAGGCACACAAAAATCCCAGTTAATTAAAAAGTATGCTTTTGCAGTTATTTGAGATAACTTTAAAATGATACTGTTTTCATATGGTGAAATACATTCTATGCTAGTGCTATTCCCCAGTAATTTGCAATGCAAGGAGCAGAGGAAAAAGTGCAGCAGAAGAAAGGGACTTTCAAGCTTCAGCAAGGAGATAATTCCCTTTCATGTCTAACATCTTTTCTTTACAGTAATTTTCAGAATACTTTAACTATGGTGTTTTATGTTCTTTTGATTCTGTAACATACCCTTATAATAATTTGCTCTCTGTTTTTTTTGCAAAGCAGCTTCCCCAATTTGCAGTATCTGAGTTTAGCTCACTGCAGAAAATTCACAGACAAAGGTTTACTGTACCTGGGCTCTGGAAGAGGCTGTCACAAGCTCATCTATTTGGACCTTTCAGGTTGCATTCAGGTTTGTAGTTCACGTCTTTCTTTCATTCTGTGAAGAAGAGAATCCTTTATATGACTGGCTGCATCCTGCATTCATGGTATACTGAAGTAGAACAAGCACTGCAGCAGACTTCCAGGGTTTTGAATTACATGACTACAGCTGTTTAAATTTTACTAAGGAATAATAGCACTATAGGTTTGGATCACTTCCAACAAACTGTCAGATCTATAAACAGCTAGTACTTACTGCATAATGAGAACAGGCTTGCTTTTTGTAGCCATAAATAGGCTAATTCTATGTCGTGATTAGTTAATATTTTAAATCAGGAGCTTTGAAAATGCAGTTTTTACTGATACCAAAAAAATAAAAGCCACTCTGCACTGGAAAAATACGATTTTACACTTGATTTCCTGAGAAGCAAGTTAATTAAAAAGTGAACCTTTTTATTATTATATATTGGTTTAATTTATAAATTGAAGTAATATTTATATCTGCAATCTAAAAATAGTTAATGTTTTGGATTATTTTAGTCTCCTACTAAACTTGTAAAGAAAACCAAGGTTTTAGAATCTGATACTATTTTAGAAACTTTCAAATATGTACTGTATCTTGAAACATACTTCAAAAGCAATATGAAATGCCAAAATATAAAGCAATAAAAGTCTGCCAATGTTTTAATAAAGACTTGAACATATATTTCTTTATACACTGAGAAGATTCTCCAAATTACAAAATACATGTGAAATGATAAGGAGATGGAATCTGAGGAATAATGGTTTAACTTTCCACCTAACAAAACCTTTTCAGAACCCAGGATGAAGGCAGATAGGGCAACAGTCTTGTTCTGACTGCTCTTTACTGTCAGTATCTGTTTCTTATTCCTGAGGATCATGCTGAGACTATTGTGCGGTGACAGTGTGAAATTTGAAATGAGGGCTGGGGTTAGAGGAAAGTTAAAAACTACCTACCTCTGAGTTACTTTTTCAAAATGCCAGTAATTGATTACTTTTTCCAAAAGCAACATTCCTGCTTGTTCAGAGGTATAATCATGAGCTGTAAGGATCTGCCTTTAGAAAACATGTTCTAATAGTAGTCAGAGAAAAGCAATCAACATCAGACTGGGAAAACCATAATCCTTCTCTTTCCAGAGGAAATGGGGTTTGCTCACCAGTGTATTTGAGAGCTCTTAAAGGGATTCTGCAACTTCCTCCATTTTGGGTTTCCCCACGATTCTGGAACAATGCTTAATGATTATGACTGAGTACTTAAGTAAACAGTTAAAACCAAAAAGAGCATCAAATTGCATCACTGTTGCAGTAAGCATTTTAATAAGGTAGAATTCTTTTTTGTTTCCCTCATTGGATGAGCTAAACCAAAGGGAACTTCTGTAATGCTAATTTTTCAGAATTAGTTAGAAAAATGTAGTGAAGCTACAGTATAAACATTTAAATTATGCTAAAAAGTGTTCTATAGAACAGAATATATATTTTATAGAATAAATATTTTTCCTGTTTTTTCCTTCATTTTAATATTACAGTTCTTTTTATCTGAGTTCTTATATTACCATTACTACTGTAGGATTTGAATGTCTATTTAGAAAACCCATCTTTAAAATGGGTGATTATGCTAATGATTTTGTGAGTGGCAACTTGAGGACCAGGGCATTTAAATAGCTTGTTAAAACATGGTTAGGCAGAAAACTGGGAATCAAGCACACATTTTCTAGGCTGTTGTCATAAAAAGGCAGTCTTTCCTTTGACTATTATATTAATACGTGGTAATAATACTGGATGAACTGTAGGTATGGGTCTTTTGCATAAAATCTCAGTAATTAAGGTTTTATTTTTATGACACGGGTGGTAAGTATTTTCATTACTGAGTTTCAAGATATTTTCATAAATATATAGAGATTCTCTTGTGTCCTGCTCAAAAGGTGTCCTATTACACCATTGATATTGTCAGAGAATTACCTAGAAGCCATAAGATTTCTTTGACCTGCTTCTGAAGCTGAACAGTATAGGTGGAAAATTTTCTGCTATTATAGACAAAACTGAAAAGACAGAAGGGTATAAAGCAATTGCATGCCATTCATTTACCAACATATTTGATTGAGATTATACAACTAGAACAGTTTGGTGAGAGATATTTTCAGTTAAATTAGAAACATGGAGATTTTTAAAGAAATTTAATTTTTATTTTTGGTGCCAACTTTTGTGGCTGATTTTCAGACTGGAACTATTCTGGCCCAAGATGTGTTAGAGAGGTCTATCAATAGCTCTAGTTTACAACAGTTGAATAAGACATCACAAGCCCCTGGGAAAAAGACATTTGATCCTTTCATTTCTTGACATTCTGCAGTGTTTGTGGGGATGACAGAGAAGCTATTGGCAAATGTGTAGGCTTCACCAGTTTTCACCATCAGAGTTCCTCCTGCTTCTGGCCTCATTGGGAGAATTCTCATTTTGGCAGCTACTGCCAAATTCTGGCTTCTTCAGGTGTATCAAGCAGCAAAAAGGGGCCATCACCTGGGGAGAAAATCTGAGCCATGTTCTTTATTTATTGAAGGGGACTCATTGCTTACATTTCCTGAGTACAAACTTGTGTAACTGAAGAATACTTTATTATAAGTTACACATGCACTAGTCTATATTTTTAGAAATATAGGAGTATGTTAATACAAGCTTTTTTTGGACAGTGGAAAATTAAAAGAAAAATAACATGTGGAGGCAAGCCATCAATGTAATGTGCCAAACATCTGAAAGGATGTCACAATTCGTTTTATCATTCTTGACAAACACAGAATAAAAAAAAGTCAGCCCCTTGTGCACCACAAGAGTACTTCCTCAATCCTGAACACTGATTTTCAAGTTTCTGCACTCACAGTGCATTGACAATACTATAATCGTAGAATAGTGTTTCTTCAAAATCCCTTCTGTGCTGTAGACAGCGTTCTGCCTTGCAGGGTGGGTTCCACAAATACAATCAGTTCAGGGGGAGAAAGAAGGAATTTTAAGGCAGTACTGTATGTGTAGCAAGTAAGCCAAAACCGGAATAAAAATTCTGTGTATTCCTGTTCTTTGGAATTAAGAAACTCTAAAAAGATGAAATGAAATGAATTTTGACATTTTTACAAGCATTTCGTCATTTCACTACATTTATTTTCTAAATCTATGGGGACAAATCTTTAGCTGTCGTTTGCTCCATGTTTGTTTTGGTGTACTTTCATTTCAGATCACAGTATACTAGCATACAGTTAAGAAGGAACCCAAATCAGTCACTTACATATTAGACTGAAAACTCCTCACAGACAAGGAATTACATTTTATATACGATCATTGCATTGACTTCTGATCCTGTACATACCAGAAGAATAATACATTTATAAAATGACCTCACTGAGTCATGCAGGAGAAGTCTGTTTTGCAGAATTTTATAGGATCTAAGACTCATAGTAACCTTTAAAGCATCCTCCCTCACAACTGATTTGCAGAAGGAGGTTTAAGTGGGATTTTACTGATCCAGGGCAAAGAATGCAGTATTAAATTCTATGTGTATCCTAACATTGATTCTCAGATCAAGCTGCCCTTGAGGCAATCTATTAAACACTGAAATTCCAAGTGAGTTGAGAAAGCAATTGTTTTACTAAAATGGGCACAAAATTTCATATTTCTACCCCATAGGGGCTTTAGGAAAGAAATTCAGGATTAAGATTTTATTGTTCTAAGAATAAAGAAAAATAAGGCAAATACATATGATATTGCAGCAGCATCTAAATGTTGACTAATTTAGTTGAATCTTATCTGAACGCATGTTTCACATTGAAACTATCTCAGCCTGATGCCTGATACCCATTATCCAGCTTTAAGTTAAAAAGCAGTTCAAGTGAAAAAATTTGAAACTATTTTTGCAGGGGTATTATTAGCTTTTTCAGTATAATTGTTTTCGGCTTGCATGGAGGAAAACACTAAATTGCTGCTATTTGTGGTATCAAATGGCTATGGTAAGCAAACAGTGTTTTTCCAGACAAAGATATTAAAATTCCTTTACTGCAGTTAACATTATGCAGTCCTTACTGAATTCCAGAAACAGATATGCTACTTCTGTCCCTCAACATTGATGAGTTTATTTGGATTACCTGCTACCTACTATCTATCCTTTTGAGAATGGGATTTTCACTTATTTTTAGGCATCTAACCCAAGGTAGCACCTAGAAAATTACCTTAATTTATCTATACACCAATTAGAGAGGGAGAGAGGTCTCTAGAGGTGATTCAGACTTTTTCAGGTCTGACCTGTCTTGGGATCTTTCTTGATCTTTGTTTGCTATACAGAGATGCCAGGTTTCCTAATTGTCTAACATAGACACCTCAGTTATATTCCTAATTTCAGTGGAGTAAACAAAGGCTTTAGCATTTGCAGTCTATTTTTTAAATCATCATCAATATTATTGGCACTTTCCTGACTTAGCATTTTTCCTACCTATTTCCCTGATTTTAAAGTCCTCTCAACTGTGATTCCTCTTCTACAATTATCAGAACAACCTGTAAGTCTCACAAATGTTTATCTTACTGCTCAGTTAAATGGCTAACATTTGCAAAGCCAGGAGCTTAAAACTAGGCTCCTGAGTCTGCATTTAGTTTTTTTCAGTGATATTTTTAAAATCCTGGCCAAAGCAACAAGTGATGTAACTAAGATCCATCATTTAACTGTATTTGCATCTGAATTTTAGGTACCTAGACCCGGTGTATCTTGTATTCCTACTCTCTGTATCTAACTGTGATCACTAGCCTAGGTAGATACTCTTAACAGTTAGCACTGTGTTCATGATAAAAAAAAATCCCAAGAACAATTGGCAGCAGGCCCCATTAAGCCCCACACCTTTCTTTGATTAGCAGTCAAAGGAGTACGTTGTAGTTGGTTACAATTGATGCATACATTTGAACTGAGTCTTACAAAATCTCTTCAGTTTTAACAATAAGCATAGCTGAATACGGCATGTTCTGCACTATCTCAGCTTTTGAGTGACTGTTCCTTGGGAGCAGAGTTATTCCTTCTCCTTACAGCAAATCTGTTCAGCAGTTACAAGGGGAAATCCTACTGTCATAACAGCTAAAGCACACTCAAACTGCTTAACAAACTGTGGCTGATTTTTTAACAGAGTGGAAACCTCAGTCTTCTTTTGAAAAGGCATCATGTTCAGATTGTAATGGATAGTGTTATTACCATGTGTTACAACAAACTGTGTGATGTCACATGCCCTCTCTTCTCTTGGGAATGTTTTGCTCTTTGTAGTATATGGACCAAGAACAAGACATAATTACCAAAAAGTCACCTCTCAGACTGAAAATTCTAGGGTGTGATTTGTTTCACTTTAATATATTAAACTACTTGGTGTGTGTTGTAGAAATGTGCTGTCTTCAATTGTGCTGCTTGAGAGCCAACAAGGAGGAGGCCTGTTGCAGGGTTAGGTAAACTCTTACTTGAATGAATTGGTCAAGCCATGTTAAAGCAATTAGTGCTTCCTGACCAGCAGAGAATGGAGATTTCCCAATACCTCCCTCAGGCAGCTGCTTGCGTGATGTTCACAATTTAAGCTAATCCCTTTCATACAGACCGAAGGTTTTGGGCTGAGGAAACTGGAGACGGGATTACATTGTCCTACATTACACATGCCAATAGTGAGTACAAAACTGTAGAATTTGGACAACTAGATTTCATATTCTGCCCTGACAACTAGCACCCATATTTCCATGCTGACATTTTACCTTCTGGTGATTGCTACCAGTTGAAAAGAGGATTGCCTTTGCCATAGTAGCCCTACAGTAGTACTGGTTGTTTTGCAATCATTTGGGGTGGGCAAATCCAACCTCTCCACGCTGATGGGTGAGATCTGCAGTACTATCTGCGGATCCTCACTGATGTGTTACCCACATCACCCACATTCCCAAAGTCATGGTATCCTTTTGTCCAGCAGACGTGTCTCAGTTGGAGGGGGTGTGAGAGCCTGGAGTATACCAACAGGCTCTACATCCTCTGACCAGCTTGTAGTTACAAGATAGTTATCTTTCTGTATAATCCTTTTCTGCATCCTTCCCTCCTGCCTCCCAAGATTTTGCTTTTTTTCCTTCTTCAGCTCTTTCTTGCAACATAGCTGTTTTCAGAGGAGCCTGACCCAGGGTTACACAGCTGCACCATATCAGACCTGACCTTGAACACAGGCAGCTGACAGGAGGTAGTTGATGGGATTTATATTGCCATGCATTACCTGTAAAATATTTCGTATAGTTGTTTTGATGGTAGGGTTTTCACTCTGTCATTTTGCAGGCTGTTACAGACCTACTGTAGGAAAAACATTCATGCTACACTTGTCCTGAGCTTGAAACACATTGGACTATTTGCATCCACAGTGCTAACAGTGCCAGTGAGCATCATGAGCCACACCAAATTCTGTCTGTCTGGACATGAGACCTGCACAAACACTTTAAGCCTAAGAACACATTTGACAGACACGTAGCCAGTTCCCCTCTAGTGCTGACGCCCCCCCTGCACAAGGGAAAAAGTGCAAAGAGTGCCATAATCCCTTACGAAGGAGAGACAAGACATTTAACATCAAAATATTTAAAACAATTTATAAAGAATCTGTTTAAAAGGCCACTCCAGCCTGAAAATAAAGAGCAAGGCAACCTGGCCGTAAGTTAAAAGATGGGGCATTATGCCAGAAAAGAAAAGACAGTCTGCCTTAGTTACAACTTAAAGTCAGGTACTCAGTTCATGAAACAAAATCTCACATGCTAAAAAACGCCAAACTTTAAGTTTGCAAAAATAAGAGCCAGAAACCCAATGTGTTAACCCCCTCACTCAATGCTAGAGTGGAAAGAAAGCAGGCTCAACCTTTGTTTCCACTGATAAGTAGTTGTGGGGAGAAGTCAGATGTGCTGCAAAGGCTGGAAGCTGCAAGTGCAAGAACTGGAAGCATCTTCTGGTGCACTGCCACTGTGCTGATGTGCGATGGGTGATTAGCTGCTGCTTAGCTTCTGGCTTGCTTTTCTGTGACTATCTCCTGTCTGCTAATGGTGTCCACTGTCAGACAACATATATATCCTAAGCAAAGCCTGTGTTGTACACTGCTGCTCACCTTAAGCAATGTAACTAAGCAAATCAGGCTTCTGCAGCAGCTGGAGAGGTGGGGCACAGCAAGAATCCCTCCCTGTATTCTTTATCTGCAGAGTTTCCTCGTTTGGATTCTTGTCTCTACAGGCCTTATTTGGTACCCAAGAGGACATGCCAGACTGCTTTTTTTTTTTTTTTTGGATGTTTTGCAAATGAATTCCTGTGCAGAGCACGGCTGTAGTCTGAGCTGCACAAGATTATTATATTATTATATTATACAACTTCAAAACCCTGGGAAATAGTGAGATGTCTACATCCAAATTTCATGGGGAGGAATGGTTCACATCCATGTTGTCTGTAGAACATGGAGCTAAAAGGAAACTGTCCTTTACTTTACACACGATTTATATGTCAAAGGAACTACTTTGTATGCCCAAGAGAAAACTGACATCTATTGAATCTGGGCAGTTGAAGAATTGACTCCCTGGAGTGATAAAGGGAATAAACTGAATTGACAGATCCATCTGTCCATTCATAATTTCACTGAATATTCCTCTGTTAGAATATGCAGAGTAGGTGATGTGGTCCTACGTGAAGGATTCTGTAAACGAGCTCTATGTTATCGTGATTGCATAGGATCTTTCTTTGTATCCTGCCTGAATTTAACACACATCTTACGAAGGATCTGGAAAAAAACAATGAAGACATTTTACTACATTCAAACCTTGCTTCAAACTAGATGTGAGCATGTGCCATGTGTGAATACCTCATAAGGTTGGGAAAACAAAGGTAGAAGGATGTGACAATGACATTCATTGCTACTCCCATAAGTGATGTTGATTGTAGAAATTGTTGTGCCTTACTCTTGCTTGCTTAGTAGACACATTTTTGGAACAGAGCCTGGATTTGGATTATGTTGTTAAAATTTCAGAATAATATGTATACCTCATGGGTCTGTTTTTCTTTTAATGGTATTAATGCATTTGCTGTTATAGTGAGCATCTAGGTACCTATGATTTTAAAGTATTGAAAAGATCTCAAGCCTTTCATGTATTGTTTTTGTTAGGCTTGGTAAGACATAAATATTTTATTTCTTCCTTAGATTTCAGTTGATGGCTTCAGAAATATTGCCAATGGCTGCAGTGGGATTCAAGATTTGCTAATCAACGAAATGCCAACTCTTACAGACAGATGTATTCAGGTAAGAAATTGAAAAGAAATCTGTACTTTGAGAAACTTTCTGATGTTGGAACTGGGTTACTTTCTCAACTGACTTTAAAGAAAGTTACGCAGATACAATTTAAGAGGGAAATTTCTCCCCAAAAACATTTTTTAAAACTATTATCTTATATTTATAAATCTTGCTCACTTGCAGTCACTTTCAGAAAATTTCAGTTGTCTTCTTTGTCTAAATAGGTATGGCTGAATTATGGTCTTCCAGTTTATAAATGAGAGTTATTCAGTTTTTTTCATTGTTAAAGCAAATATGGGAACAGCATTCTCCTACTGATTTTGCCCATCAAAAAATAATTTTCAGGCTTCTGCAAAAGTGATTGTTAACTGGATCACTGTCTTGGGTTTCTGCCATACTTCATGTCTCCAGTTACTTCTTTTCCTTGTGTTCCCAAACAAAATAAATATATGGAGAATTTCTGTAGTTTATATACTGCTCACTGTCTAGAAGTTGCTGTTAAAATGGATTGTTTGAAATGGTAACATTTGGTATTCTATGCAGAATATTTGCTGATCTTTTGTTATGTGCCAGCGTAAGTATATGAATATTTTATTTCCCCTTTTTCCCTTTGAAGGCTCTGGTTGAAAAATGCCAACAGATAATGTCTGTTGTCTTTCTTGACTCTCCACATCTTTCTGATACAACTTTTAAAGCCCTTGCGGAATGTAAACTTGTCAAGGTCAGCATTGAAGGTTAGTATAATAATTCAAAAAATTATTAAATAATTATTAGGATGATGTATTTTTAAAATTCATCCAGATAATTTGAAATAAATCTTTCAGCTGATTTCAGTGGGTATTTGGATCTGGCCCTTAATGTATGTCAGATGTGTAACCTATATCTTTATATATTTCAACAGGGAATAACCAAATTACTGATTTAAGTTTCAAGTTGATGAGTAAATGCTGTCCATACATCAGACACATTCATATGGCTGATTGCCAGAAGATTACAGATGCTGGTCTTAAGATGATTTCACCATTGAAGCATATTCATGTACTGAATGTAGCAGACTGCATAAGGTACTGTGTCACATCCAGATTTCTGTAAACCACTGCAAAGGAATTTTAGTAAAGTTAGTTTTATTCATAGTAAGTCCTGTTAACACACCTTTCAGTTTTAAAAATAAATTCTTAGAATGTTAATACATGTATCAATATTTTAGAAATTATTTTATATAAGTAGTTTTTTGTTGTGGCATCATGTTTTCAAAAATCCATTCATAATTACTCCAGTTCAAGCAAAAAAATTACCTGTAGATGTAATATTACTTAATAGCCATGGCATATTTTAATGCTGGAATGTGGCTACGAAGAAGATGAAAATGATAACTGAAGACAATTCCAGTGCCACAACTCTATTAAAATTTGGATATTGTTTAATTTTGTGAATATTAAAATAATACTTTATAACTATCTAGTACTAAGATATAAACAAAACTGCCAATTTTTTACAATTATCAAGAAAACATTGTAATTTATGTTGTAGAGGAAGGATATATTTTATCTGAAGACTGTTTTCTACTTCAGGTGTGTCATGTATTACTAGAAACAAAGACAAATGAAAGGGCTTCCAAAGCTGCATGCTTGTTCCCTGTTTTGTGGCACAGTGATGGAGTCAAGGGTGGGAGGGGACAGGGAAGGCAAAACCTCCAAACATTTCAAAATCAACAGACCTGTAAAATAATACAAAGAAGCTAGAATTGCTGCTTATCTTAAAATTTCTGACACCGTGTGATGTTTTAGGGATTCTGCTTTAATGTGTAACTAAAGTACTTTTTGTGCCTGTTGATGCTGTATAAAAATCTGATACATTGCGTATAGATGCACTGAGAAATGCTGGAGTAATACCATGTCATCATGCTGGTAGTTCAGCTGGGCAGATGGGACAGCTGTCTGCATTTTCTGGTTGAGCATTTAGAAGGCTGGATTTTCCAGTCTGTTAGCCAAATTTTAGGCTGTGAGTGTGTTTGCACGTGTCTACTGTCTCTACTGCTAAAGAATTGCTGAATTACCTTAACAAAACTTTTTAAGCTGCTGTAAAGCTATTGTGAAACTCTACTTATTTTATTGCTTTTGCAGACAATTGTAAAAGTTTCAGCATTAACAAAGCTATAGATTGTAACACATCTAAGCTTGTGTGATGGGTTGACCCTGGCTGGGTGCCAAGTGCCCACCAAAGCCACTCTATCACTCCCCTCCTCAGCTGGACAGGGGAGAGAAAATATAACGAAAGGCTCGTGGGTCGAGATAAGGACAGGGAGAGATCACTCAGCAATTACTGTTACAGGCAAAACAGACTTGACTCAGGGAAATTAATTTATTACCAATCAAATCAGAGTAGGATAATGAGAAATAAAAATGAAATCTAAAACTAAACCTTCCTGCCACCCCTCCCTTCTTCCCAGGCTCAACTTCACTCCCCATTTTCTCTACCTCCTCCCTGCAAGCGGTGCAGGGGGACGGGGAATGGGAGCTGTGCTCAGTTCATCACACGTTTCTGCCGCTCCTTCCTCCTCAGGGGGAGGAACCCTCACACTCTTCCCCTGCTCCAGCGTGGGGTCCCTCCCACGGGAGACAGTCCTCTATGAAATTCTCCAACATGGGTCCTTCCCACGGGCTACTGTTCTTCACAAACTGCTCCAGCGTGGGTCCCTCCCATGGGGTGCAGTCCTTCAGGAACAGACTGCTCCAGCGTGGGTCCCCCGCGGGGTCACAAGTCCTGCCAGCAAACCTGCTCCAGCGTGGGCTCCTCTCCCCACGGGGCCACAGGTCCTGCCAGGAGCCTGCTCCAGCACGGGCTTCCCACGGGGTCACGGACTCCTTCGGGCACATCCATCTGCTCCGGTGTGGGGACCTCCATGGGCTGCAGGTGGATATCTGCTCCACCGATAACCTCCATGGGCTGCAGGGGGACAGCCTGCCTCACCATGGTCTTCACCAGGGGCTGCAGGGGAATCTCTGCTCCGGCGCCTGAAGCACCTCCTCCCCCTCCTTCTGCACTGACCTTGGTGTCTGCAGAGTTGTTCCTCTCACATATTCTCACTCCTCTCTCCAGGTGCTGTTGCTGTTGCACAGCAACTTTTCCCCCTTCTTAAATACATTATCCCAGAGGCACTACCACCGTCACGGATGGGCTCAGCCTTGGCCAGCGGTGGGTCCGTCTTGTAGCCGGCTGGCATTGGCTCTGTGGGACATGGGGGAAGCGTCTGACATCTTCTCACAGAAGCCACCCCTGTAACTCCCCCCGCTACCAAAACCTTGCCACGCAAACCCAATACAACTTGGTGAAGCGTTCCTTTCAAGAGATACGAAACTACAAAAGGGGAATTGTTAGTATTTATGTTTCTCTTATTTGGACAGTGTATTGGGACATTTTGGGATTTCTCATAGAGTCAAGGAAAGTGCCATACTGGTGGTAGAATCTTAAGAACAGGTTTTGAAATACTTAGCTGTCTTAGTGCTGTTAATCAGTTTCCTTTTTTCTCTGAGGTTTTTTCTTAGTCTAAGAGTCTAAGTTTTTCTAACTTAGTCATATGGACAGTCTTTTGAGAAATGAAAAGGAGAGAAAGAGCAAATCTAACAATTCAGAATTCTTAAATTACAGGAAGTATTTGACTACATGTGAAAAATGAAGAAAGAAAATTAACTGATCGTGATTACTAGAATTAAGAAATAATACAGATGTGAGTAAAAAGGTGGCTAAAAATGGACGCAGGCAATGCAGTGGCTCATAACTTCGGCACATTTTTCCAGTTTAAGTATGTTATTTTCGTGTATGATAAAGCAGTGTATGGCCTGTGTTCTTATACAGTTGATCAGCTGACTAGAGAAACTTAGCATGTGTATTCACAGCACAATTATTTACAACGTTATAATGTGGCTATTTCAGCCCTCAAGCCCAGTGTGGTTACAGAATATCTTTTTTTTTTTTTAATTCAGTTGACTATATTGCCAGGCTCTGCATTCCTTACAGACTATGTAAGTTAATTATTCTGAAGGTATATTTCTGAAATGTATCTATCTTGAATGAAAAACAACTGCACTGTGAAATAACACCAAAACTACCACAGTGGTTGAATTATTGCAGAGTTATTGCTTTAACACTTCATGATTTATAGCTTCATCTGTAGCTTGTGGTCACACAATGAGGCTCTGTTCAGGTTATCATTTTATTAGTAGTGCTATTCTTACCCATATGTTTCTGGGACTTTGGGATTTGCAGTGATTTTTTGTGCTGCAACAAACTGTACAAGCCAAAATATGATTCTGTCCTACAAAATTCTGGGATTAATTTTTCATTCATCAGGGAACACAGAAGAAATACTGGGGATGCATTGAAAAGCTAAGTGTACCGTAATGTTAAAATACCAGAAATATGAATTGTATTGAACACTGAAGTTGGAGTCAGCTCTTCAACTCTCTCAACTTGGCTGAAAGATTTTCTACCTACTTAATTTTTATAACTTTTGTGTATATTATAAGTTAGCGATTCGTGTGTGAGATATGCAATTGATTAAGTGAAACACTCCAAGGAAGAACTCAGTTAACTCTTCATGCATGTGTACAGTACTGCTACTACATACATATACTACCTATGACGTTTGCTTGTGTGCTAGAAGATCATTTTTCCTTTAATTTATTTCAGTTCCTTAAATTAACAAAGATATTAATACAAATATTACTCTAAAATGTTTAAACGGGTTCTGATACTTTCTAGATATGTTTTCCAAGCTGTGTCTTTTGGCATGCTATCATATCTGAGTGTTGGAACTAATGGAAGTTCTTATCGCCAACAGATTTTTTTTCAGAAAGTTCTGGTTTTCAGCAGTTCCAAAGAGCAGCATCTTTCTAACTGAGCCATTAATTATTCTGACTCCTTCTGGGGTTTAAAAGGCTATTTAAAAAATACCATTATTAATTTCTGCTATCTACAATGTAGGCTGCTGAATGCAAATTGTATATTGCCTTGTATGGAGTAGGAAAGATACATATTATAAATATTGCCTACATTTCTCTTTTAGAATCAGCGATGGAGGTGTAAGGACATTTGTACAAGGTTCTTCAGGAGCTACGCTGAGAGAGCTGAATTTGACTAATTGTATTCACGTCACTGATGCTTCTCTCACAGAAATAGCACAAAGGTACCATAGTCCAGTACAATATTTTTTCTAGTGTGGTTAGACTTGCAGTATATTTCTAATGTTAAAGTCCTTAATGTGTTAATAAATGGGTAAAATTATACAGTCAATTGTATATAGAAAATTGTACTAGATAAATGACCAGTCCCTTTTGACATTGTGAATCTCTTAAAAAAACTGAGAAGTCTTAATTTTAGGAGGGAAAAAGTGCTTAAATGATGGTTGTCAGTGACAAAACTGCATTAAAAGATTAGTATGTATGTCAAATTTTGTAAACTCAATAAACACTCATGTCTGCACAAACAAAAAAGCACTCTTGTTGCTAAACCTCTTCAATTCTAGTTCTTCAGAAGGAGTATTGGTATTGGCAATCAAAAGATAATTTTTAAATCTCCAGAGAAGATTGGAGTCAGTCTTTCCACTCCTTACTAGATCTCTCAGCAGGCCCCTGTTTATGTTTTCGTAACAGTAGCTGTGAATAATTGTAGCATGCTTACTGGTAAGCTTAAGGAATGCCTTCTGTGTTTTAATGACGGAGTGTTACCCAGTAAGGCTCTGAGCATAGATGTGCTGCTTGAGGAGTCACACTTCTTAGGTCTTCTGGTTTGGTTATGGGAAGATACAGTTTACGGTGCTTACTTACGCAGTAAAATTCAGTTTTCCATGTATGGTCAGTGAGTGTTGATTTGCAGAACCTGGCAATGTCTTCATCTGCTGCGTACCGTTATTTGCATAGCTGTAGTTGGCTGTGGGTACAGCCATGGGGTCCTGAATTCTGTTGTTGCAGTGAGCTTTGACGTTCCTGTGCAAGATATGGGAGGTTTGGAGATGGGGAAAAGTCAAGCATCAAACTAATTTAGAAATGTTTTTATGCAAAACAGCTCCTTGATGTCCATATTTTGATTTAATTTGATTGCTGTTCATGATATGAAACATTTGTGGTGCTTATGCACTATAAGTGAGTGGAATCCTTGGAAGTTCCTATGTAAGCCAGGTATCAAAAGTCTGGAGTGCTTATTTTCATAGGTGTCCTGAAAAAAACTTAGCAAGGGTTATTATAAAAATGTACTAGCTATACTACATCTCTGTAACAAAAGTGGTAAGCTGACAGTTCTGGTTTTTTATTTAATTTAGATGTCATGAATTGACTTACCTAAATCTGCGTCACTGTGAAAACGTGACTGATGCTGGAATTGAAGCCTTGGGAAATATGTCGTCATTGATATCCATCGATATCTCTGGAACCAGCATGTCAGATATGGTATATATATGATTAAAGAATGAAGAATGTGTTTACTATTTATGTGGGCTTTCTGAAAAAAATGGAGTAAAAATCCATTCATTTAAAAACCTGCATGGATATGAAGCAATGGGGTTACAGTGTCAAAACATATTTTAGAAACATGTATAGTACGGTATTAGCCCATGTATAGGCATTAACAAATAAAAGGTAATTCTTAGGTTGAACAATCCTTACATTTGAAAGAGAGAAACAGAAAAGGTCAGAAAGAGGAAGTTTGGCTGCTGTGAAGCTGATCTGAAAAGAATTAAGCAGATTTTTTTTTTGCTCCAGGATGATTAGGCCTGAGGAAAACTGAAAAAAATTGGTATTTTTAACATTTAAATTTGTAAAAATTATATTTTCCATGAACTAGATTTTATGGTGAAAAATCCTGAATGTTTCCAGAGGCACTGCTCTGCACTGTGGTCTAGAAAATAATTGCTAGTGAAAGAATTACTAACAAGGTATCTTCAATGTGTCATGTTGCTAAGACTCTGGAAAGCAAAATAGCGAGTGTAGGAGCCAGGTTAAACATCGCAGCCTCCACATTAGGTGTTCTCCGGAGGTCCTGCCTTCTGTGCAGGGTTCAGAGCCAGTTCTGTTTCTTTTACTTTTGGGGCTAACTCTTTTCACTGAACACAGAAATCTGGGAGAAACCTCATCAAGAAAACTTGCCATAGAGTCTATTCACTCAGTCACTGTTCAAACAGAATTCTGACCAAGAACTTTATTTTTTGGCTCTAACACAGAGTTTATGCAAAAATTAATTAAAATGTGAAAAAGTAATTAAAATGCCTGTATCTTTTATGGAGGTCTGAAAATAAAAAGCAAAATTAAGCTAAATAAAGAGGATTGGGAAATCCAAGGAGAGTTCATTTAATGTGATCATTTAAAATATAAAATTATAGCTGAATGAAATTTATGCTGCCTTGAATTACAGTCCCACAATGTTTCAACATAAATGTTTTCTTTCTCCTTGCCTGCCACAGCTAGTCTTTCAAAATGCTGTTTTGCTTCTTACTCTAGTTTTCACATAGCACAGCCCATGACCTCGGCAATAAGCCAAGCTCTTTTGCTTACACTGCATTTCTAAGGCTTTCAGTTTTCTCTCTCCCACAAGACAGATAAATTAACCTGGAAATAGACCATTTATCATTTTTGTAATTTCTGATCTGCTTGCTAATACTAGCTACAAAGCTGTTACAGGTTTTGCTCTTTGCTGTGTTTAAGTATATAACATTCACGCATGTATAATAAATATGGGTTTTAGTCTTAAAACAATATTTGGTAAAGAGAAATCTAGCAGTCTACTTTGTAACAAGCTACTATTTGTATGATTTGACTTTATATTATGCATTTTATTGGCATATAGAGGAAGTTAAGCATTAAGATCTCTTTCAACTTAGACTTTGTAAGTATTGCTTTAAAAATGTAGCAGAGAGCACAATGTTTTATGTGCAGAAATCAACACCACTACACTGTGTTGATAAAGAAAAATTGTAAGGCTCATATGCTTTCCTGCAGTCTGTGCAGTAGATCTCTGTTGCTTTTGCTGTTTTGCTAATTAGTGGAAAAATGCAGAATGTGCAACATAGATTTGCACTATGCAAGAGAATTTTCGTTTTTGGTTTTCCAAAAGACAGCAGAATCATTCTGCCCATCAAAGCAGAGCAGAATTTACTGCAATAAGGATGACAAATAATTAAGGGAAGGACAGGAGAGAAAAGATACAGTAGAGTCAGATTTTCTTACAGATTTGTGTCTCAAGTATGACTGACTTAATCAAAATGGAATTTTTTTCCACTGTGGTGCCTTCCTTTTCTGTAGTTACTCTGATGCTAAATAAGTGAATGTTCCTGTTGTGATCTGTCTTTCATTCAGGGAATTTGTTGCATTTGGAAGAAATGTGTTGCCTCCTAGAATTGCCCCTGACAAGAGAACTTGATAATAACAAAAAAAAAAAAATACAGTACCCTGTAGACTCACAGTAATTAAAGAATGTAGTGCTAATAAGAAATACATTAAAAGTCTCTCTCATGTTTGGAGAAGTTTATTATCCTTGTCCTTAGTCGACTCCTCAATAGAAAGACCGAAATTCAATAAAAATAATCATTGCATATATTCAGATTTTGGTATTGTTTAGGAAGTTATGCATTTTACATAGAGAGGAAATGCCTAGGCAAACTTCTAAACACAAGCTTGAATAAGGCAAGTAATTCATCGCATGTTTAAGTTGTATGCGTGCTTAAGAGTCTTGCTAAGTAAGTCAAAGACCATTCATTAACAAAACCAAATATCCAATGAAGAGGATGTCAACTTTATGCATATGAGAAACTGGTGGCATATTGAAGAAGTTACCGTACTTTTCTCATTAGGGCTTTGACTATTGCTTACTCTCATAAAATACATAACATTAAATAAACCCCCCCAATTACATTTTAAATATTAATTTATTCACTGTTATTTTAGCATTCATCCTTTCACATTTCAGGAAAAAATACCTTCTTTATTCAAAATTGATTTTTTAAAAACAAATAACACACATTTTTAAGCCTCAGTAACATTTTTTTAATAATGGGAAAGACATTTGTTCTGGTTTTGTCATTCCTGAAGTACTAGAAATTGGTTTCTTAGAGTTATAAACAACTTAATAGAGACCTAGAAATGAAAAGTTTTACAACTTAATGACAGCATTTATTTAAAAAAAAAAAAAAATCCCGCAATGGCAGAGCAAAGATGTTGAGTTCTTTGAAAACACTACCTTTAAATTCTTGGAAAAAACTCCCTTTTTTTTCTAGATAGCCTCCCGTCCCTCATTGTTTCCCCTCATGTTTTGCTCTTCTAAACTCCCTGGAATAGAGACCATAGTGTTTTAAATTGTGAGTATGGTGAACATGTTCATGATTGCATAGATAATATCGCAAGTCATTTCAGGTATCATTGTAAAGGTATTTACAATATATGCAAGTTGTTTAAGCTTCTGTTACCGAGCTGGAAACATTAGCATTTAGGACCAAAACCTATTTGTCTTCCTTATAAAAGCAGACTCAGTGGAAATGCTTCCATAAGTTAGAGAGGCAGTTTTAGCTATAAGCTTTATTCTCATACTCTCCATATTTTGCCTTGAACTTTTCCTGATGCCTATACAATACAGCTTTGGCAGCTTCGCTCCAAGTCTGAGAGTCTGAAAGCGTGCAGCTGCCTAGCTTTCCTTATTATGACACAAGCTGCTGATGCATATGGCCTGGACCACCCATCTTCTTAGGACATAGAAGAAAAAAGTTAAGTAGAGAAGTGTCAGGACATTTGAAGAAAGTGTCTTATGTCAAGCAGAATTTAGACAGAAAAAGCATAGCACAGAATGATAAAAGGAATTGTTAAAGAAATTTAGTTGACTTCTGAGTTGTATAGAGCATCCAGCCACAAAAAGAGTAGAAGCCCTGAGATAGACACAGGAAAGCGTAATATCAGTGGTGAATTACATGCAGCCTAACAATGAGAGAGAAAAAAATAGCCTAAAACATAAAAAATAAGTAAAATACTTTAAAAATGGGAAGAACCCTGATACACTCCTGAAATCAAAGACAAAAAGGACATATGAAGAATACAGAGAAATATTCTCTCCTTCTGCATTTTCTTCTACAATGGCTGTCATGCGTGAAATTCTCTTTCGTAATAATCTAAAGGCCCGTTCTCTCTTCTGGCTGAAATGCCTCCTCAAGAATTATCTGTGGCATCAAGTCGGCTAATCAGTCACAGATTTTTTGCATGCTATGTGTAGTTACTTATTAAAGTTGAGGATAATTTGGAACTCTGGAGTAGTGGTTATATGGATATATAAACAGTTAGCTCAACTTTCTTTTCTTATGTGTTTGTACTTAGTCATCTTCAGATCCTGGCTGGTCCTGAAGGCCAGGCTGCAACATAAATATTTACTAATATTTTAATAATAAGTTTCTAAATAGGGGGGAAAACCCCGCCAAAAGTGGCATTTTATCTTTCCACAGTTGTCTAGAGTAATTTCTTTGTGCTCTTAGTGGGATTCTGAATCTATGGTGACTTAAATCCATGGCCCAGCTCCACATTTTATTCTGTTAGAAAATTAGGCCAGTAGGACAGAGGAAGAGCTTGTAAAGGTTAAGAAAAAATATTATCAAATCTATTAGATATAACCAGCAACAGACTGCAAATGAATTAGTTGCATCTGACTTCCAAAGGAAAGGATGTAACAGATCACAGGCATTCCCAAGGCAGGGAAAAGGGAATGTTACAATATATTAAAGTGGGCTCCAAATTCATATGTTAGCACTGCAGTTTGCTTGGGAGAATAGAGAAAGAGAGAATTTGACCTGGAGACTTAGAAACTTAATTCTGCATAGAAATAGGAAATACTAACACAGGGATTCATTATAATTAATGCCATATGTGCTAGCACCTCGAGTCCCAGTGCAAATCAGTAGGAATTAAAGGTACTTAGCAATGTTGAAAATTGGGCTTGATATTTTTACAGGACATTTTGTTACAATGGAAGCCCTGTCTTAATGTCTTAAGCCCCTGACTTAATATCAAGAAACGTTGGCAACTGTATTTCATAAGTTATGATGTGGTCTAACTGCAAATGGTGTTAGGTACAGAAATTAAATTTTATGGCTTGCATTATACACATTCATACAGGGGTACTTCCACAGCACGATAGACAAATGTCTCTACAGTTCCCGTCAACGGATCTGACCCACCTTTATATTAGCTCAGGTATTGGAAACAGTGTAGCTACATTTGCTTAAGTACTTACCAATTTTCCAGAAGGTTTTTGCTATCTGAAACTGAACTTTGTTCTGCCACATATATATTGTTATTAGCAAAATGAGACTGCATGATAGGAGTTAAATTCTTCTCTTCTACTAAGTGTTTGATCCATGAAACTGGTGTCTGACTGTGGCCAATCTGTGCAGAAATCTGAGCTTTTTAGAGGCTAAACTGAGTCATTTAATATTAAATGACTCAGAAATGGAAGGTGGGAGATATCTCTTAAGAGCTGACTTCCTTCCAATATTGGAGTCACTTTGAGGTCAATCTGGTTTGGGGTATGAACAGGAAGTAACATCTGTATATCTCTGGAACATAAAGATACATTACAGATGCTGACCTTTAAGGTTACGAAGAGATATGTGAACAGAAATCTCAGAAGTTGAAAATAGCGTAGCACATGGTTATTATTAGTGAGAGACAGTACTTTCATTGCAGTCTGCAGTCGAAAGGCAGAGACTTGCAGCTTGTGAATATAAATAATAAAAGAGTTGTTCTTTGGTATGCCATAGCCCCGGATGACTTTTGTCTCTAGCAAGAGAAGACCATCACCAGCTGGTACAGTCAATACTTATTTTCTCATCTACAAAACCCTTGGTGAAATAATAATAAACGATGTTCTGCAAATGTTTGTAGGCCTTGTGTAATGAAGTAAATGAAACAGCAAAAATGTAAAAATTGCTTGAAAAGAACAGCTGTTGGAGAAGAATAGCAAGTTTCTTTTGAAGTTGTTTTCTAAATGGAAATGGTAATATTCATGCTATACAACAGATGCAGGACAAAGTCTTCTCTTTTTCCATGGCAACAGAAGGTTGTTCCAAGATACACAGGGTAATTTCTTTATCTTAAAGAAGAAATATGCTTTTGGAAACATACAGAGTGGGTGATCCTAGTCTGTATGCTGCACAGTATCTGTTTTGCTAGCATCTATTTCCAGGAGTTCCAATATCTTTCAAAAATGTCTGGAGGCTTAGTATAGAAGGTAAAAGTCTCTAGAAATAGGTCAGTATCCTGGATGGGGACCCCTGATGTTATTTATCAGGGAATACTGCTGAATAAATCAGAAAGTCTTATAAAACTAGTGATAATTGGATCCTTTGTATATATGTCAGAATCAAAAATAATAGTTAAAAATTTCATATAGATTAGACTTCCTGTGTAGAGCTTGTTTGAAGAGGTTTATTTCTGGAAAAGTAAAAGTTCTATAGTTTTTCTATGTAATAGACAGTTCCTAATGACATTCCTTGTCTTCCATGTCTTCACTCTTTCCCTTCTCAAATCTGGAATTATTAATGAAACACCTCAAAGGAGACCTTGATTTTCATTGAAAAAAAAATTGTTCTGTGATTCAATGTCACTATAATCATATAAAATGATTATAAATTTTCTTTGAAGTCATAGCAGCATAAGTAGTCATGTAGCAAAAAAATCTATGTAATATTCTTTAGTATTTCATTACCAAGTACCTTAAAGTGGTGACACTTTTAAATAAAGGAAAATGCAAGAAGAAATTATATCCATAAGGTCACACCTATGACTATTAGTCTCTGCTGTAAGGAATTCAAGTTCTGACATAAACCCATGTTTGGTTTAAGTACATAATTATTTTTTGTCTTGAATAGCAGTGCTCTGGTCAACAAAAATTTGAAATCTGTAGATTTTCATCAAGCTGGTGAAAGTAATGGTCACCACATAACTGCGTCTGCTGAGAAAAATGCAAATTTCTTTGTTTTCCTAAGTAGCCAGGATTGGAAATCTCTTTCATTGTTCCATTTTTTGTTTTTATTCAGCCTGTGAGATTTCAGGAATTTGCAAAATTTGAACTGCAGCCGCACTCTTCCAGCATTATCATTACAGCGTCCACATCTGGATTCCAGACACTATTTACACGTGCTTATTTTTTTAAGATGATACTTCCTCTATGTGCAGTGCTGTTCGCTGCCTAATTGTAGATAATTTATTAACCACATGGAATAAAGTGATAACTTTGTTTTTTCAGTAAAGTTTACTTTATTGATAGGAAGCACAGAGATATTCTGCTGTCACTATCAAAATACATTTTATGAAATCAGCATTTAATTTTCCTTCAGATTAGAGAGTTTAGGATCAGAACATGGTCCTCTTTCCTGGTGTACATGCAATAAAAATCACAAGGCATCTTCGGATCCTTTTACACTCCTAAGATAAGAATTTACCAAAGTTTTCACCTCCCTATTGTCTTGAATATGGGGGTTGTTCATGCACCTATGAGTGTGACTGCACCATTTCAAATGTTGCCTTGTACCACAGCTGTAGCCATAAAGCCCTTACTGGTAAGCAAATCATAAAGGCAGCAATTTTAAGAAATTACTTGGTTGTAGGAAGTAGTATTTTGTTCTTCCAACAAAAAAATTTGTGGAAAGTTCTTTCAAACCCAAATTTTGGAAGAGATCTGTAAATGTCTTTTGCTTTATGAGAGTCTATGTCCTGTGGAAGTATTTCACACCATGCTACTTTTCTTTAGTTTATTTCTTTCTGAACAGGGAGGGATATCAAATTTTTTGCTTTCTCAATTGAATTATTTCTGCAAATAATTCTTAACCCTTGTACATACTTCAAGCAAAAATCAGGATAAACTATATACATTCCACTGAAGAGAATGTCTTAAAAGGTGCTGTAATTCTTAGACAGAAGCTTTAATATACAGGCATAGGATATTAGTGACCACCTTAACATATTAAATGTAATTTCATATAATTGCATATATTGATTTTTAAGATTAATTTTTCTGGAATTTTATAGGGCTTGAGAGCCCTTGGCCGCCATGGAAAAATAAAGGAACTTTCTCTATCAGAATGCAAAACCATCAGTGATACTGGGATTCAGGTAAAACTTGACCTCTTTTCTTGGTGTTTCTAGGAAGCCTCTCTATTTCTTCAAATTAACCATATCCAAAACTGATCTTATTTTACTCTGTACATCATCATTCATTCTTCATTACACCGTTTTACACTCTCACTCTTACAAATGATTCTCCCCTTTCATTCCATTTTTTTTTTCATTCCTTCCATGAATTTTAATGAGTCTGGAATTCTGTCCTCTGCTTGACTCTGAAATTCACTCACAAGAGCATTAATTTCTACTGAATTTTACTGTGCAAATTGCAATTGAAATAGCTGGTACTATTATTTCTTTCTTGCTCTACAAATACTTCACCAATTTCTATTTAAAACATACTTTTCCCATTGCTAGTGTGGGCTTTCAGGTCTTGCTTTCTGCTTCTTTAGTCAGTCATTTGTTGAATGCCATATTTAGATGACTTAGCATGCCTAGCTCAATGGAATAGTTGAATTTCTTTTAGTCTGTTACACTTGGTTCCTCATGTGCTGCTGATATATTGCTACATATCATTATCTCTTAGTGACACAAAAATATGGCTCAATATACCTCTAAAAGCATGTTTCTTACCAGCGTAAATGGTATGATTACTATGATTAAAAATAACAAATTGTATTTCAATAAGAACTGCATGCGCATCTTCTCCAGATTGTATAGATGTCTTAGCTGGTTTATGGGAAAAATAGCACAAATTGCACTGTGTCATTATTTGAATAAAACCTTTAAAAATCTCCTATGAAAACATCAAATGTGTAATTTATTCCTATCTAGTGATGAAACTAATTTGCTAGAAAATGGACTAAATGTATTTTAAGCTAGATGATTGAAATATTGACTTCTTATTCTAAAGATCTCATTGTGCTCACTGAACTTTATTTTTTCCATTTTTTTCTTTTAAAAATTATTATTATATACAGTGGTTTTGAAATTTAAATATTGGATTTGGGCAATACAAAGCTAGATATTCTTCTTAAAATAAAAAAAAATTAGGCTAAACCATGTATTTTTTAGTGTTCTGATCTCAAACATAGCCTATGAACTTAGAAATTTGCCAGGGTCAAAAAATCTTTATAAAGTAACCAGAGAGGAAATTAAGTAATTCGTAGAAAGGCAACTTACAAATTGAAGTTGCCACAGAGGCAGTTATTTACACTGATGATAAGTTATGAAGTTACACAGTGAGAAAATACTTTGTCTTTTGAATAGTCAGCAATTCTCATAGAAATGTTCATGCTAATACAGTATTTGCATTTTGGTTTACAATGCTTATAAATTTTTTATATTTCTGGTTTACAGACTCTTGCTTTTTTTAAATGAATGTCAACAATGAGACTTGCCATCCAAATATTTATTAGACTTACACTGTCATCACAGCAGTAACTACATACTGAATTCTGATTTATTAGTACTCATTGTCTTGTTTTGGTAAAATCAGTTATTCGGTGTTACTGTAATTCTTTTTATGGGTAAAGCATTGCACTGGAAACTGGAAAGGATTCAGAGAGGGTAATAGGGATGATCAGAGATATGAAACAATCTCCATAAAAGGAACAGATAAGTAAGCAAGGAACCTGCAGTCTGGAAAGGAGATGGCTGAGGGAATATGACGGAGAACTGTTCAACCGCAAATGGCATGAAAAGGGTGGATAGGGGTCAACTTTTTGCTGTTTACTTCCACACATAAGCTAGTGGGCATGAGAGGAACCTAGTTTAAAAATTCAGAATGAAGAAAAGAAGATGACTATTTCCAAAATATATAGTTAAACTGTGAAATTCCTTATCACAGATTGCTTGAAGTTTACCTAAGTCCTCATGGAGATTTGACAAATTCAATATGATTGCATAGATTTACCATTTTGTGTTTCAAAACAATATAAGAAATAAATAAACACTAGTTGGTAACGTTACAATAGAAAAAAGAACCGTCCATCTTGTTAGGGAGGAGAGAGGATTTACATCCAAATAAGAGCACTTTTTTATGTAACTGAGCATTGTTTCTAACCATATGTAACAGAAATGCTTAAATCATGGTTTTTTAATGATATCGGTTTCATGCCCATAAACAGTTGCAGGCTGTAAGGCTGCAGGTACAGGCAATGCCATCACATAATCCCAGTCTTCAGCTTCTACATTTTTTCCATTATAAAGCTCCAACATCCATAATTTTATAGCCATATATTGTAAGAATGAGTCAGCTGTTGCTGTACCACAAGGGATGCATCTGGATTGAATCTTGTTACCCAACATACACGTCAGGCCATTAGGATTTGCTTCTTTAGGAATAATTCTGACTCGTCTTTCATGAATGTTCTGTGTGAAGTTCTATGTTTTTAACGAAAACAATGACCAAGTACGTACATCTTGTGTACCTCATGGAAAGTCATGTAGTGCCAGTGCTGCTGCTTTCAGAGGAGAATATTCACTTCTGCATTGTGCAGAACTGGCTAAGAAGCTATTTCAGTTGTCTCACTACACAGGTTAAGTTCAAAAAAAGCCTGTGAAAAAAGAAGTGTTTATGCTTTCCTTGTCTGCCGTATGAATTTGAACTTTTTGAGGAAGAAAGCAGCAGCAGGGAGTACATGTAGGAGTTACAGAATCCATGTTGTCATGGATCTAGGGAGGGCAGGAGGAAAAAGACGTGAGGAAGTAACTCAAAATGAAGAGGCAAGTCCTTTTTTGTAAGTTGAATCTAAAGATACTTTGTAGAGAGTAACCCCATTGCATGCCACACATCTTGGTTATCTTTGATTATATAAAGTATATTTAAATTATGCAAAAACAAAATACGTATTAAGAGGGCTTTACTAACACTGTTAAGGTAAATTGCTGAAAGTTATAAAATGCCAAAAGTAATGTGGACTGTACAGTGTTAATTCATTTACATGTTCCCAGGCATTATAACAGTATGTAAATGCTTATGTGATCCCATATTTTATAAATAGAATCTTTGCTCATTCATAACTCAGATGATGCTCACTTAATGAGCAGCAGTTTAGTATTTTATATTTTCATTGATGCTTGTGTGTGTCTTCAGGTCTTATTTACACAGATTAAAATTGTGCAAGTAAGTTAGAAAATGATGTTATTTCCTTCATATGGTATTCAATTCTTTGTAGTGTCTAAGTGTTTTGCAAACGTTATTTATCTTCACAACCTCTTCTGTTATTTTCTTTCTAGGCGTAGAACCAGGGATACAGAGATGAAGAGAGCAAACAAAGCTCCATTTCCGTTGATTGCAAATATAATCTTAGTGCTATTTGCAAAATAACGTAGGGGTAGACATAAAGTTATGAGCAAATTCAGAATCTAACTTTGAAGAATATTTAAAATATGTATGCAGATAAACTATGCCAGTAAAAACAAGATAATGGTATCTCACAGGCGTTGAAATCTTGGCTTCAGCTTGTGCTACATACCCTAGCTGAGAATGTAGTGATTAAGTCATCACGTCTGAGGCCTAATCCTGATAGGAGTGCAGTTTCTCTTGCACACAGATAAAAAACATTCAGTTATTGGGTTTAGAATATTTTTGTATTGAAGGTAACAGCCTGTAAAGCTAGGACTGAAATAGGAAAGGTACAGAAGTCAATTTTTATAAATTCTGAATTGTCCACTCTAACCAGTCCTAAATTAAAGCATTTGCATCCTGCTATTTGTAAAATAAAACAAGCCCAAGAAGCACTGCCTTGCTACAGCTATACTGATAGATAGAAGAAAGAAGATAGAGTGAGGATACAGACAAAAAGTTCTAAAATTCTGATCTATGAAACAAATTTCAGACTTAATAAGCCTCTTTGCATCTGTTTAGGTAAGACATGAAAATCACACTCTATCACATACCTTTTGGTCATCAGAGAGCTAACATTTACCAGTGATCAACCATATGTTAGTGCCCGAGTTCCTGTTTTACGTAAGAAAAAGGTAGCTATGTGTCAAAGGCAACAGGCTGAATACTATGGATTTTTTTTTCAGAATGATAAATATGTAATATTTGTGCATGATAAATATGTGCATTTGTGTGTTTCTGTGTGCAGGCACATATGCTATTTATCCATGTAGCCTTTAGTCTGTTTATGTCAGGACTAATTATTGAAAGTTTTGAAAAGCTTCATGCAACTAGTGTTTTTTATTCAATCTACTACATAAGCATTTCCTTCTTTCCCTGTAGAGGTAGAACTTCCATTCCAGTGAATGACAAATTACACTGGCCTTAGGCCAAGATTAGCAGATCTGGAAGATCAGCTCAGTGACAAATTTAAGACATCTCACCATGATTCTAGGCTGGACATCACAGAAGAGGACAGAGTCTCACTGAAGCTAAAGCTTTGCTTGAGCCCCAAAATGTTCTGCGATGCTCACATCATGGCACCATTAGGTGAAGAAATATGATTTTAGGTTGTTTGGCTCCTGAGTTAACAATCTGCAGGATCTTCAAGAGAAGGTTTCCACAAACACAAATTATGGTCTACCTTCTCTCTGTAGGCCTAGAAGTGATATTTTCAAGTTTGAAAAAGATTCAGGCCAAAAGGTAAACAAAGTTTTAGAGTGCAAAGGAGAAAAGTCTATTTTATGAATCTATGTGGCCTTTCATAGGAGTTTCATTGCAAACAATAAATGTGCATAGTATGCCAAAGTTATAACTACCCATGTTTCCTGAGAAACAAAGTTTTATTTGGGATTCTCTGATGCTATTTAAAATATACATTTTAACATGCATTTTGCAAGAAATTTTCATTCATATGATCACCTGTCAGAGATGCAAGTATCAAATATAAGGCGAAAAATACATGAACACATTGAGTTGGTCAAATTGTCCCTTTGGTCTTTTCAATTGGCCTTGTAGAAGAGAACATGGGAAAGGAATTAATGTAAAAATTAAAAACCTCATGTAGAAGCTGGAATGTCTTAATAGTAGTAGTAGTAATAATAGTAGTAGTAGTAATAATAATACCTTACACCTATTTATCACTTGCCATCTGCAGGTCACCAAAATATTTTGTAAAGTGCTCTTGCATTTTCATAATGTGTGAAGTTATCTCCATGCCATTTTATAAGCTGGGAAAGGTCACTGAATGGCTTGGTCTTTTATTTTCCAAAATGATCTGTTTTACAGGATGTATGAAAAAGCCAATACCTGAGTTACAAAGGTGCTGGAATTGAAGTCAGTAGGATCTGCAGGTGCTTATTCGCTCTAAAAACGAGGATAGAAATTGTAGTCAACACGTATCACAGCAGGAAATACATGGCACTTCAGCCACAGTTAACTGGCCTGAGCTCCACAGAGCAAATCAGAACCCAGAACTCCCAAGTGACAGTCCTGAGATTCTTACCCATTCCTTTCCAAGAAAATAATGTAATTTATATAGATACAGTTGTTTGTTCATTTTTGGGGAAAGAAAAAAAAAAAAAAGAAAACGGTTAATACAAAAATGGGCATTTGCAGAGAGTAGAGGAATAAATGTATTCTGGGCTGGTCCTTTAAGCACAAACCTTTAGGTTCTGGGTTGTGCTGAATTTAAAGAACCCAAATTCAACATATTTTAATATATACAGTGGAACTTATATGAATATTAGTCTAATGAACACATAGTATAATATATAAGCAATGGAAAATAGCCTCTTAATGCATCTCTTCTTTTTCTAGTGCCATTCACAGCCAATGGCTGAATGACTTCACTACTAATAAAGGGTACCTAGAAGATTGAAGTGCCTGAAGTGGATCAAAGGATTGATGTAAATGTATCATTAACTGAGAAAAACAGAGTATGTATGTCCTCTAAGAATGATTGGTTTGTTTGTCACTCTTTCAGGAGTTCTGCAAGGGCACAAAATACCTGGAATACTGCCATGTCTCTTACTGCCCTCAGCTGACAGATGAAGCTGTGAAAGCAATGGCATTTCACTGCCACACACTGACATCTGTCAACATAGCGGGTTGCCCAAAGGTATGTATAAGAAATGGGGCAATAGTTCTGGGATTGCTATTGCAAAGAAGTACTTAGTATTTCATTCAGAAATTTGACCTGCTGGCATCTGTGTCTTGTCACAATTCTACAACATACTTAACTAATTTAGAAATCAGAGCTTAAAGTTCAGCTGACTTCCATGAGTTTTAAGTTCTGAGACTTGGCTCTTGAGAGTGTTTGGTGGTGTTCTGATGGTTGCAGTTACAACATAAAGGTGTCCGTGCTGGATCAGGTAAAATTTTGTCTCTCCAAGGGTTGATGCCTAGGGAAGGGTGAAGAGAGAAGGGCTTTTAGTGATACTTCCTGCAAATACTCTCTCAGCTTCTGGTGTTTTGGGTGTTTCCAAAGGGTGTTGTCTTTGCTTTAATAACTCTTGGTATTTTCATTCATGGAAAAAGTTGTTGTAGTGTTGTTCCATCACTATCAAGTGGGAATATACCAAGTTTATTACTACTTTTGGAAAAGTTCAAGATGAACTGCCCTTTAAATTTTCATTGTACTTCTTGGACCAGTTTTCCCCTTTTTTCCTACTGAAGTGCCTATGTCCTATTTCCTTCTACAGTCAATCTGCAGCCATCGCTTGTCCTTGCCTTCCTCCTGTCCAACACCCACCTCCATAACCCTTGACTATCCTTTCAGCCCTCCACACAGTCCTCATGTCCTCTTATTTGCTGCAGTGGCTGAACACCTTAGCCTCTCAGCCGACTAGTTTGAGCTGACCCAGCTGACTCGTTAGCCAGCCCTAAATTATACATATTCTGATCGGTTCATTAGCCTTCCAAAAGTTCCTAAGTTTCTCAGCCTCTAGGCCAAAATGCACAGGCTGTCTCTCAGATATGGCAAGCCAAGGAAGTTGCTCTGTGTCTTACAATAGCCCTTGATTTATATTTTACAGATACCTACTGTAAAGCATTAATTATTATATACATGGGTCTCAATCTCCTGTATCCTTTGCTTTTAGATATGGCTCTTGATAAGGGAATGAACTGGGTCATATTTTGTAGTTCCTTCAAATGGGAACAAGAAATAGACTCAGTGACCTAGTAATCCCCTTCCAATGCTTTGTTCCTAGATGGTATCTTTTCTTTAAACAGTTATAAAGCCAATCTGTTAACTGCTAATACCCTACTATTTTCAGAAAAGAACATCGAGACTCTTTCAAATAAACCTACCCATAAGTTTACAAGTCTTTTTTTGACTTGAATCCAACTTGCAACTCCATAAAATGAGATGGGTACACCTGTGGATGTTAAAACTAATGGGTCTTTCAAATCCTTTGGCAATCTCTAGTGTAAATTGAGGGGATCCAGCTGCTAAGTAAGGAAATATTTTCCACTCAGAGACTGTTTAAAAATGGTCAGGAGATTAAAGTAAGAATGAACCTGTTCCAAAGGATATATGTTAATATGTCTGACAGTCATGTCCTGCAAAATCAGCTATATTATATAAAAGAAAGAAGAATTGAAAAAAAAAAATCATAGCAAGAGAACATGGGAAAAATCAATATACAAATACATGTCCATTAAGAATGTTTTGGCATGTGCTATGCAGATTACTCTAAAATTAAAAGAGCTTATCACTTTAATCATATCTACCGGGACAAATTAATTGTCTTTGAACAAACACCACTTGCTTCAGTGAAAGTGCAGTGAGCCTCCCTGTCACATTTCTGTATGCCTAGGACAGGTACGAGTAATTTTGCAAATGCTGTTACTAAAATATTCAGCAGTGCATTTCTGAGTCTTACTCAAGGAATGAGCCTGATTCAAGGGTAATTCTTGTTTCATAGGAAAAAAATGAAGTTGCTCTGGGAAACGTATCCAACCCATGAAAAAATATAGCAAGAACTGAAAAGAAAACTCTGGTTAAATGAATGAATCAGTTATTGAAATAGCAAAGTCTGAAGACATGGTTCGATGGACAATGAATTCTGAAATTCAGTCCTCTAAAGGGAATAGGATTGAGTGTATGGTGAATGTAGATATCTCTTGAATGCATCTGATACTGATTACTGAGTTCAGCCAGCAAATTTGGTTTATTTCAATAGTTTCTATTTATTAATATTTAAATCTACTTATTAATCTATTGCAGATCTAATATTGAGCATATGGCTAAATCTGGAATAAGCAAAGCACAGAATTACCTCCGTATTCCAGGAGGACTGTATCATGAGACACTGTGCTGATTTTCTGTTCTAGAACCCAAGGTCCCAGCTTCATCTTGCCTACTTATCCCTTTTAGATTCTCATGAGATCAGCTGTTCAGTGCAAGTGAAACCCTCATCTCTCTTTCCACCATCCCACTCCACTGATTTTAATCAAGTGTCTTTTAAAGGTCTTTAGCATGTCCCCTCTTCATTTTTGGTCCTGACTGAACAAGGTAATTAAAGTACATACATAATTTATTCTTGACTGTTTCCACTGAGGCCAGTGCATGAGGCCAGTTGCATGACTGCTTATGTACCTTAAAGACTGTCTCATGTGTTTCTCAAATGCAACATCCAGCATTAATAGCAATGAATGTTAGTTTAGAAAAATGGAATTGTGAGTTGGAACTAAGCAGCTCTACTTCAGAGCTAAAGAAAAACAACTATAGGTTAAAAAGGTCTTGATGTGATGTGAGACACTCATTTGTAATAGAGAACTGAGACACAAAACTGATATAACTAAACTATAAGTGCAGCCTAATAGTTCAGTGAGAACAATACAATCACAGGTCAGTCTAAAGGCTCATATGTGCTACATGCAGAATTATGAGGTTGGGAAAGTTAAACCATTCTGATTAGGTGAAAAAAATCCCACAATACTTTAGACTGTACTGAAATCGCAGTTAACTAATACCTAATATGCTCCTGGTATTTAAGTGAGCAGAGATTCAGAATTCTGCTGTGCCAGAAATTTTACTTCCATGAAGTATTTTAAAACATAGTTTTCCCGCAAATCAGACACTAAAATTGTACTTTGTGTTTTTCTTTCAACTATTCAATAATCTATCTTCTGCGTGTCTTGTTGCTTCATTTACAGATAACTGATACCTCTATCCAGTATTTGGCTGCAGCCTGCCATCATCTCCACTTCTTGGATGTCTCAGGTTGCATTCGTCTTACTGACAAAGCACTGAAATATCTTTGGAAAGGTTGTAAGCAGCTCCAGATTCTCAAGATGCTGTACTGTAGAAATATTACCAAGTAAGAGGATATTTCCTAATCCTAATTCAGAGGTGGTTGTAAACCCAAAAACATGAGGTTTTTTTTTCTTCATTGGCATCACATTGCCGTGCTAGGTATCTGGCTTGAGCCATCTTGCTCCTTTATCTAGGGGGTGTCCACATTGCTGCCTTAGGATTCCTGTAGCTTGGTGTGGGTATCTACATATTCTAGTGTCAGTTGGAAATGAAGGGAAATAGGGACTGCATCTATCTTCATGGCGGACAACGTCCTGCTAGGGAAATTTCTGCAGACACAGGATTTCACCTCAAGGGCATGTGGGAACATGAGGGAGAAAAAGAGATGGCCTAATGCTCTCAGCTATCGCACTGTGTACTTGAGCTCACTCTGAGAGTTTGTGGGAGCCTGTTTCCCAATGACTGCATGTCAGTATATGGCAGAAGCAGATCTGAGCTTTGATGTGGACTTGTGCTCAGAATGCAGCATGGTTACAGCAAATAAGTCAAGGTATCATAAGCATCGTTTCATGAAGTACAAGTGAAACATACTTGTTATGTATCTACAGTTGGAAAAAACAGGTCATCTACTGCAATGTAATCCAACTTCCCCACTGGTGTAAATGGACCCAGCCTCTTGATTCCCCATGGCATTTAAAAGCCAGTCAGTTCTGGCCAGGTTTAGAGCTGAGTTTTCAGCTCTGTGTCTCCAAGATGATGATCCAATGTCCATCATCACCCTTCCATGGGGGTTAAGAGCATCCCAGACCAGGTACTGTACACCTAGAACTGCACAGTGGGCAGACACACCAAAGGGACTGAAGCTGTTTGAAAAAGAACTAAAGTTTAAGCATGGTTGATTTATCTGAGTATATAAGTTAATCAAACTTTATGACTTCAGTAAGAGTAAGAAATATATAATACTATATTGTATAGAGACTATCCATACTAGGAGAGCTCTAACCCCATTCTAACAGGACTACTGTAGATAGCGCACTCTGCGCTAAATCATTCCAGGATTTAATAGTTACTTTAGAGACCACAAGACCAGTGCAGATGCTTACTTAGTAACTTAAAAGATATTTCCAGTGTGCTTCATGCTTTCCAAACCCTCCTTGGTTTATTTGCCTCTAACTGTCTCACCACAAACAATTCTGCTGTCATTATTTTTATTTTCTTTACTTCTCTCTGACTTAGTTCTCTTAATGTCATCTCAGAACTTCCATCTCAAAACCTCTGCTTCTAATTAAATACTTGTTAGATACAGAAGGTGTTTTCAAGGACTGGTATGCAAGAGTATGAACTGAAAAAATTATTCTAAATGAACTACACTGTTCATTCTGAAAAAAGATATTTCAAATATGACTATTTTCCTCATAACTTTCTGATTTACAGTTTTTCTCCTATTAAGCCTCAAGGGATTTTCTCTTAGCCCTGCATTACTCTTATTGACTTGCTTTTTCTGTGACTTCATATCTCTGTTTAAAGCACTGAACAGTCTGTCATCCCTTTCAGGCTCTGGTTGCTTATACATCTTCCCGTAGAAGTGAGATGTGCCGGGTCCTGCACTTGGGCCACAACAACCCCATGCAATGCTACAGGCTTGGGGAAGAGTGGCTGGAAAGCTGCCTGGCGGAGAAGGCCCTGGGGTGCTGGTTGACAGCCAGCTGAACATGAGCCAGCAGTGTGCCCAGGTGGCCAAGAAGGCCAACAGCATCCTGGCTTGTATCAGCAATAGTGTGGCCAGCAGGAGTAGGGAAGTGATGGTGCCCCTGTACTCGGCACTGGTGAGGCCACACCTTGAATATTCTGTTCAGTTTTGGGCCCCTCAGTACAAGAAGGACATTGAGGTGCTGGAGAGTGTCCAGAGAAGAGCAATGAGGCTGGTGAAGGGTCTGGAGAGCAGGTCTTATGAAGAGTGGTTGAGGGAACTGGGGGTGTTTAGTCTGGAGAAGAGGAGGCTGAGGGGAGACCTTATGGCTCTCTACAACTACCTGAAAGGAGGTTGTAGTGAGGTGGGTGTCGGTCTCTTCTCCCAAGTTACTAGCGATAGGATGTGAGGAAATGGCTTAAAGCTGCGCCAGGGGCGGTTTAGATTGGATATTAGGGAAAATTTCTTTACTGAAAGAGTGGTCAGGCACTGGAACAGGCTGCCCAGAGAGGTGGTGGAGTCACCATCCCTGGAGGAGTTCAAAAAATGCGTAGACGTGGCACTTTGGGGCATGGTTTAGTGGACATGGTGGTGTTGGGTTGACAGTTGGACTTGATGATCCTAGAAGTCTTTTCCAACTTATATGATTCTATGATTCTATGTAGCAGGAACAGAAATTTGCGTTGAGATCCAGTTTATGTTGGAAGAGCCGTGATCAAAGAGCTGACCTCTGACTTCTCAGAAAACCATTTGTATTATTGTAGCCTTTGCAGGATGACCCAGGATTACGCCTTTGCCTCAGAGTCCCGTATGCTATGGGTTCTCCAAACGTCTTTGTTAAACTCTTCTGACTCAGCCAAGGAATTTCCCAACCAGTTATTTTTACTGTAAAGAAAGCCCTGGAGACTTACAGATCTTTACAAAACAAAAAAGCAACCATGAGACACACATCTCCACCCAAGTGTTATCTTTGCCCTTTTTGTGATTTTTAGAACTACGCAAACTGCCAATTTTACTGTCTTGAGCCTGATTTTCTGGTATGCAACGGTGGATGGTTCTTTTCTTTGCCAGCCTCAGTCTCTAACCCTTTGCACCATATGTTCAATGATAGGAAACTCTTACCCCATGCCATTTGATTCTGGGACAAAACCCATCAGGTGGATTGATCTTGTAGAACACTTCAGCACTAAAGATTTTTTGCTTGTTCTTTCCAAGAGGTCTGAAGAACCTCCCTGGACCTGGACAGGATGCAGAATAGACTGACCACATCAAGATCAGAGTGGTTTTTTAATGCAGACTCTGAAATTGTCATTAGATAGAATGATATTTAGAAAATAAAGGAGTTCACAGCTAGATTCAGATATATTCCACATCCTGTATGTGTCACATTTTTGAAAAATGGTTTTTATTGGAGCTTAAGGCCAATATTGCACAGATGATAAAAAACATTTCTGCCAATAACTACAACAAAAACACAGTAAAATATGGCAGTGATGCTACACTGTTAGTTACCTTGCAGCAGATTTTCAGTAATGACATCAAAAGCAATGACAGTACTGTCACTTGTATGTCACAATATATTTTTATAGAACTATGAATTTCATTCACAACCTGTATGTTTTTAGTAATGAATAATAAGCAACAGATTGTCAGAAAAATTAACAAAAGGGCCTTGTTCTTTGTTTTCAGACTAACTCTTACAACCTTCTTTACGTTCTTAGATTTTCATATAATGTAGAGGGGAAAGGCTGTTTTCAGGTGTAATTTACATTCTGCAGGTGTGAAACATACATTTCAGAGACATTTCATTCCCTGTTTAAGGAGATTGAAGAGGAAATCTGTGTAAAAATCAGATTAATCTGGAGAACTAAACATGCTAGTGGCTTAGGTTCTAAATAAGCAATAGATGAAATATACTTTTAGTTTAAAGTTGCCCTATGAAATCTATAAATCGTGTATTTTGCCAAAGGAATTCCCCATTATTTATTATTAAACACTAACCAGTCCTAGCAGACATCTCTTAGTAGACTGAGCCTTGCAAATATTGAGGCATATCTCTTGTATTGTGTCACATTCTTTTTCAAAGTTTTATTTTTATTGTTTCATTAGATTAAAATAGAAAACATATGGAGCACAAAGTTCTTCAAGTTTCAGTCCAATGCAGCTTCATAGGAAACAGTTACGAGCATATAAATTGTCCATTCTTTCCAGTATCAGGTAGCATTCAAGACTGTATTTGCCAACATACTAG
Organism: Morus bassanus; assembly: GCA_031468815.1. Classification (NCBI taxonomy): domain Eukaryota; kingdom Metazoa; phylum Chordata; class Aves; order Suliformes; family Sulidae; genus Morus; species Morus bassanus. The sequence continues at coordinate 71,336,059 of CM062571.1, forward strand.
CCTGGTTCCAGGTTTATTAAATGTTAGAAGAAAAAAAATATGTATGGCCTGATATCTTGCTGCATATTTCTGTACCCAGAGGCTAATGACCTTTCAATTAATCCTGTTTCTAAATGCCATGAAGAATCATTGATAACCTACCTGTGGGAGTAAATGGTACTGGCACAACTGATTTCTTCTACCAGATGAAAAGAAAGTGAACTAACTGCTTTTTAAAATGTGGCTTCTGTAGGAAAAGGTATCAGCTGTGATTCACTTGGGACTAATCCTACAAGAAATAACCCACTGGCATCTTTAGAGAAACACTTCTCTTCGCTGTAAAACATGTTCCTTAAACTTCAAAATGCAAATACCATTTAAAGTCAGCTGCACTGCTGAGAAAGGTGTGGTGCTCTATTACCATTCCTGGTGCAAAGTGGGAAAGGCAATCTGCCATTGCCCCGAGGAGCCAGCCAGCCGCGTGCCTTCACCAAACTGCATCTCGTCTGAAACCGTTTGGTTCCACCAAAAGCTGTTCTTTGAGAGCAAAATTAAATGCTTCCTTCTTTCTTGTCTGCACTACTATGAAACTGGTTACATTTCTTTTAAACTCATGAGTACTCTGTTAACAAATGATTCATCAACAAATACTATTACAATTTTTGCCTTTTAAATGAAAAATATATTGGGTCTCAACAGCTACAAAACATTTGACATTTGGAGAACATTCTGATTTTGGGGGCAGGGGGTTGTTTGTTTTGGTTTTTTTGTTGTGTTTTCTGATGGTTTGGCTAGAAAAGAGATTGCAAGAACTCTGTTTTCTTGAAAAAGCGGAATTTCTTAGGTATTATCCAAATATTCAGGTCTCAAGGCAGGAAGGATTTGGGAGTCCAACACACATGTAATCGGAAATGAAGACAGCCTACACTAAAGGACTAAGGATAATTCTCTTAAGTTTTCTCTTGAAGAAGCAACAAAAATATCATAGTACTGTCTTCTCACTGACTATAAATCGCTCTTCAGAAGTGACATGGAGGCTCCTGGAGTGCCACATTTCAGCCATCATGTGCACTTGAACTGGATGCCATAAAATGATACACCTACTGCAGGTGACATAGAGCTCAGAACACTTAAGATTTTATGTAGCCTTATCACTTTTTGTAACCTGGAGCAGGTTCTTGCAGGATGCTTTCTGCTTTTCCCATTAGCTGCCTGCCTCCACTTGCCTCTTCAGCTTAATTCCTCCTGCATTTGCACTATAAACAGCTCTCCCATGTTTAAGATTTTATTTTCCATTACTTTTTACTCTTGATTGGTTTTTTGTAACCTCATCGCAAAAAGTCTTTTACAAAACCCTCTGCTTTTTATTATGATGGACCTAGTCAAACATTTCTGAATTTTGGAATGGCGCAGGATTCAGACCGTGATGCAGAACTGTATTTCCTAGCTAACCCCTCGTAGTAAAAGACATTGAAACTTTGGTAAGGATTCAATTACATATTCCAGTGCTGCTCAAGCCATGTGTTTGGGCCAGTACTTTTGTGTGACTTAGATCAAGAGATATTTGCTTTTCCAAAGATTACCGTAATTATTTGCTGAAATGCTTTTATTCATCAATGTGCTCATTTAAGACACTATAAATAAATAAGCAGGCTCTATCTTAGTACAGTATATCTTAAATAAATGATCTATTTTGCCATGTGTTGATGATTAATGAATGGCTGTTTCTGGCAAACTAATCAACTCTAGCTCCAGGCATGGGACAGCACAAATTTCCAAAAAAATAGTAACAGCTCCCCTTATACATGCTTCAGACAGCCGCCATACATTGCAGTTTCCATGAAAAACAGGAATTTGGACTTGGATGAGTTGATTTTTATTTTATAGCTTAGAGCTTATAGCTCATATAAATTGCGCACACATTCCTAAACAGCACAGGCCTCCCTAATATAAAAACAGATACAGCCTTGTGTTCATGTGGTTCATACAGTGTGTCAGTGTTAGATTTAAAAAAAAGTATCCCACACTGGTTGAAAAGCCCTCCTTGCTTCACTAATTTCTTGCTTCACAAATTTTGCCCCTTTTCCACCCCTCCCTGCTTCCCCTTTCCTGCTGTGGTGGTGCAAGCATCACAGCTGTGCATGTCTGCCTTTTTTGTAACCATCTTCAGCGTTTTCACTTTGGGGAAAAAAAAACCAAAACAACACAGTAGCATTACTGGTAGATAACAGACTGCTTTAATTTGGATTTTTTTTCTAGTATTACCTAGATGCCACATCTTATCTTGTTACAGAGCTTAGGAAATTGTCCAGCAGGCAGAAAGGCTGCCTTGCTGCAGCTGCAACACACCAGGTCAGGTTGAATGTCCTGAAGAGGATGGGAGATGTCGAGAGCTGGCTCTTCCCCAACGAGCACATGAGTACGCTCAGCCCGGGGGGGCTTTCTGGAGTGCAAGAGCCAGCGATGGGGGGGAGGCGGGTGCTCTGCGCAGCCGGGAGTGGGCCGGCAGCCAAGTTGCAGAAGTGATGGAAAGAAAGAGACGTTCAAAAGACTGAAGTGGTGGGTTAAGTTTCTTCAGCTCGGGAAGGCAATGAAAGTTGCTGGGCTGATGCTGCCTGGAAAGGAGGGAGAGGAGAGAGTTGTTCTTCTGCTTCTTCTTAGGGTCTCACGCAGCAGGCCTGATGTACTCCTATTTCTGTGTCATTTTGCTCTAGTTCATTGGTTTTGTGTTCTAATGCTGCAAAGGGCCAGCGGCCACAAAATGCCAAGGAGATCAGAGGGATCATGGGTGTTTTTGGACATCATAAGCAATTCTCTTCCGGTTCAGCTATCACAGAAGCTGCAAAACACAGCCTTGGGGTGAGCTCAGGGCCAGTGCAGGTAACAGCAAGGCTCTGTAACACTGCCCGTTGTGTACTCAGTTCAGTTTCAGAAACAAGAGACTTCAAAAAGAGGTGGGTGACAGAAGATAACTCCAAGTGGAGAGGTTAGCCCAAATGAAAGCAGAAGGTGTACCAGGAAAGGGTAAAAATACTTGGAGGTGCCACAGAGGCTGTTCAAAGAAAAAAATAGTTACAATAGCCTTCCTATATAGCTATGAAAAAACACTCCGGAGACTCTGTGATAGCTTTTGATAAAACTGGCTTATTTGTCTTGTTTGGTGTTACGTTTTCTTCAAAACACAATGCTGTTATTCCAATGGCATCGCCCGCTCAGTCCCAAAGATCTGCGTTTTAGGCTCCCCAGCCAAGACAGACACTGAGACACCAGAGCAAGTGCAGACGAGGGGCACCACGACCATTAGAGGGCTGGAGCACGTGATGTGTGAAGAGAGGCTGAAAGTGCTTTGCTCAGTCCCAAGAAGAGAAGGCTCAGGCTGGGGGAGACCTTATTGCTGTCTGTTTAACTCTGATCAGAGGATACGGAAGAGAAGACATGGCCAGACTCTTCTCAAAGGTGCACTGACAGGACACATGGCGTATGTAAAGTTCTGATTACCTACAAGGAAACTAGTTTTTATCAGGAGGCTGGTCAAACACTTGAACAGGATCCCACAGAGGCTCTGCGATCTCCATCCCTAGAGATATTCAGAACTCACCTGGCAAAGCCATGACCCACCTGGTCTAGTTGGATCCGTTTAGAGCAAGACCAGGATTAAATGATCTCCAGAGGCCCCTTCCAACCTAATTTATTCTGTGACTCTATGGCCTAACCAATTATTTTCTTTTTTAGTTTCCACACCACCTCTTGTAATACTGATAGCTTCAGTGGAAACAAGGAACTTTTGCTTGCTAAACAGCTTTTAGTGTTCTTTGTAGAAACAGTCTCTGCCCATTCTTTTTTGTCTTTTTTAACTTTTGTCATTTTTTTTTTTAACTCTTGTTGCAGACAAGCTGTCTTGAAATATACAGCCAAACTGGAGAAACAAGAACATAATGACGCTGACCCTCCTTCCTGGCTTGGATATGACCGGGATGGTAACATAGTCACCTTCATCAAAAAACACACATCAGAGCCTGAATAAACAAATTCTTCAAAATGAAAGATGAAGACATTGCGCAACATCTTCTACAGTTCAAGGTTTTTTCACGAGAGCATGAAAAGAACACTATATTATTTTTCTTAGAAGTAATCACACTTTAATAAAAGGCCGTTTGTTGAACTTGTAAGGCAGCATTGCGAATCTCTCTCGCAGGAGCATGTACGCCTTCAAGCAAGACAGCCGCACTGAAACAACATTGCTAACAGTCAGATCTTTATTCAAGCTGTCTTCATCTTTCAATAATGAAAAGTTTTTGTAGTCCCAAGCAGAGTAAGCAATAAATAAATCTGCATGTGTTTGGGGTTCTTGTTTGCCATGAAGGTCCTCTCCAGGACATAAACACTCTGACTTCCCACAGAACTTAACACTCGACACGGCTGGTACTCATCAAGTCCGGCGTTCTTGAGCAACGGAGAACAGGGACTAGGTAGTGACTGCCAATCCCTTAGCACACAGCTATACTTGCACATTTATGCACAGTTCTCTACTGCTCGACAGTCACTTGTGCACCCAGAGCCCTAATGCTCATAAAAGCCTCTCAGGCTGAATTCAACTCTCTAAGCAAGCTGAAGTTTACATTGCAGACCGAACTGCGGGCTAGCTGGCAGCTGACACAGTCAGGAGAAGCAAATGAAAAAGGAGCACAGATGAGAAAAGTGTTAAAGGATAAATCTTCTCCAGTTATAAGAACATGTCTTCTCATCAAATGGACAAAAAAAAAAAAAAAAAAGAGCACATGCGATTTGCCATCCGAATCCTAATTACTGATAACCCACTAATCTTTCCTTGTCTAGAGAAAAATACAAGGTTTCACCTCATTATAGCAGAACAAGACATGACTCAAATGCCTTTGGAGAAACTCCCAAAGATTCTTCTGTCTTCAGCTCATTCTTGACCTTTATGTTGAAGTTTTAGCTGGTCTCAACATTTATTAGCTTGGAAAGAATATAATCAGAGTAGATTTAGTGGTAGCACAATTCTTCTGATGGCTTATTTGAACTTCTTTAAGCAAATAACTACCAATCCTAATGTTTAATTCCAGCTAGTTTAGAGTGTGAATGCCTTAGCTGGCTTACTTTTGAACATGGAAGGAATAACATATTTTCTTACCCTGGCCTCCCTTAAATTGCTGATGCAGCAGTTCCAAAAAGCACGACCTTAACCACAGAGGCTGACAGGCTTTGTAGTCCGGGTGAATAATGGAACCATTAAATGCACTCAGTTTTGTGAAATATCTACAACACTGTTTTTATTTTCAATGCAGTTTGAACTGAGAGGTGCTTCTTTCACTTTGTCCGCAGCAGTGCACAGAAATCATTAGCTTCAAAAATTTTTCAGCAAATTTAAAACTATTACACATTTATTAATTTTGTCTCTTTTAAAAGTAGTATAATTACTAATAACTAGTAATACCATATTGCTTTTAGTAATAATATTAGTAATGTTTTATATTTTAGTGTTTATATTAAAAATACATATAATTTGCCATACACATCAGTGCCCACCTCATCCAAACAAACAGTACACCCAACGGCAAGCAGAATGGGAAGTTTTTAACCACCCCGAATTACAGTAAAAATGCTGCCCTTGACTACTGAAGTTCATGAGCCAGGGGCAATCATAGCTCTTGGGGAATTCTGTGGGAAAATAAGTTCATTTCATAGGGTACCACAAAATACATACACACATACACACAACTTAAAACCTGAGCTGACACTCTGAACTCTTCTTTGCTACTCTCCATCCACTCGGTTGGCAGGAATTCTTACATTTCAGTTATAAAACAGAAATTTCTGTCCTTCTTTTACAACAGGGGAGATATATATATATGGAAAGCCTTTTAAAAGCTCCATTTACTTTACTGTGTGTTAGTATTATGGTACCACAAAATCCTCCACAAAAATCATGTATGCTCTTGTGCAGGGCTTACACATTTCCCTCATCGCCCTCCTCTGCCTTTCTGCCTCAGAGAGCTTACAGTCCTGCCATGCAAGGCTGACAGTAAGTCACTGGAAATGCAGCAAATAAACAGATCACAGTTCTCATTCATTAGGCCAATACTTCCATTCTTTGGTAGCTTTTACTTTAGGGGAATGCTCATGTGGTCTCTTCTCTGAGGTCCAGCTGGTGGAGCATTCCTCCTCGAAATCAGCCAGACCCATTGCAGTTTTGAGTATTTATTTTAAAAGCTTTTCTTTGCAGATGAACAGTGGTAGACATAGCTAGAGTTCTTACTTCTATCCACAAATAAGCAGAGGATGATATGGAGTAAGTTCTGTCATTTCATAGAAGTGGTTTTACACATACAGTACCCATTGACAAGGCAGAAACTGCGTAGGGGTCAAACACCAAACGAGAAGACCAAATAAGAACTACAGCTCTGAAAGTGGTTTTATCCTATCCACGATACAAACAATTTGGTTGAAGAAAATTCTCTGCATTTTGCATAAACCAGCAGAATTCCCACAGTACTGAGACATTTAATTTAAAAATACAAAATAGCTTGCAAAGCATGTCATCTTGGAAGTAAATTTTCATATTTTCAAATACCAGATGTGGAAAATGCTTTTTATTTTTAAATGACAACTCCAAACTTTTGTTTGAAAGTTACCAGCTTTTAAACTGTCGTGGTAAGTGGGTCAGGGTATACAAATCCTGAATATGTAAGATCTTGTCATTCCTGAAAGGCACTAAAAGTAAACCTGACCTGTTAAGCACCAGCCACTGTCACCGGCAAATCTTGGGTTAAAACACCCTCATTTTTAATATTGTTTCTCTCTTATATTAAGAATATACATCAACAAAGTTTCATAATTTTACAGAAATGTTCCTTTACAATTTCTTGATTTAATCTCTTTGGCCTATTTCACTTTTAAGAACTCTTCAGCTTGACAGACTGGATCCAGCTTTGGCTTTTAAGACTCACTTTGCCATTTTGTGTGTCAGCCTTAATCCATTTGTCTGTTTCATTCCTTTGATTCATGTGACCTGGAAAAGAGAGTTCTGTTTAGTTTAATTTGACACACAGTAAACATATCATCTTCACACTGCCTTTTTTTCAAGCTCCCTGGAAATACGTGTAAGACTTTTATTTGGTAGAATTTATATATTTAACAGGAGCTTCTGACATTTCATTATTGATATAGTTTTTTTGCACTAATCTCACTCCCCATCATATGTTATTATAATAAAGTTGTGGTTTTTTATTATATAGTACCATAGTTTTTATTGTGGGCTAGGAAATACATCCACATTAGACGTTAATCTGGCTAAGTAATTTGAAAAGTTTTCATCTTTATTGTAAACATGGAAAAGAGACACGGGTAACACCTGATTTTCCAGCTGACCAGAAAAGCGCACTATATAACAGACAACGGAGAAAGTTCAACTTACCCTCATTTTACGATTAAGAAACTGAGGCCAAGAGAGACTAAGTGACCTTCCAAATTTATACAGAAGATTTATGACCAAATTGGGAATTAAACTGGGATCTTTTAAGTCCCAAATCAGTGCCTTTGTCACAAGATCAACCTTCGCTTTGGTATCTTTTATTATTACTTTAGCGTTCGTGTGACCAAGTGAGTTCTAAGTTTAGAACTAATTTGAGCCTGGAATAGCGTGAGGGATGGCAGGGAAGCAGATTCTGAAGCAACTTTGCAAACATGCTCTTCTCTGACCTGTAACACAGCTGAAGTTAAATTTTGGCCACGTCAAAAACTGTGGCGAAACTCCAGCTGACATCACTGCATCGGTTTCCACAACTCAAGCCTATGTGCCAGAACTTTTCAATAGCGTTTCAGCACTTTGGTACTTCTAAATGGGATTAATTTAAGGTTATGGGCCAAACCCACATCAATTCACTAGCAGGCTGAGGTACTGTTTAGAAGTACAGGATTTGCAAAGGAGTCCAACACTGACGAGTTCTCCCACTGAATGAAGAGGTATTTTGGTGTCCTTTGTTATCAGACTACAACGTGCCTTCACGGATCTCCATGCGAATGTCCGAGTACAATTTCTGCACTCCTGATTGCTCCAGGCAGCAGCAGTCTCAATAACACCCAGTCTCAATATTATTCCTACTGTGAGGCAGAATCCAGAGTTCTGCTCCCCATCTAGTTATAGACTTAAATCTATGATGATCATCACAAAGTTGGACAAATGAGTTGTACATGAAATCTGTTAAAATCTGAAACTTCGATTCCTCATAAAGCTTTCCTGAATCATCAATCTGCAACAGTATTGTATCAGAGAATACAGAAGAGAAATGAAAACAAAATCTATCTTTTAAGTAGAGGTAGCCCTTAAAACATTGGATCAGTCTGAATTTTAAACAGGAAATAGCCTCCAGGTGTCAAAAAAATGAACCAACAAAGAGTTGTAAAGGAAAATGTCAGTTGATCCCTTAACAGAGTTGTAGAGCAGTGAAAATACAGGTTTTTTTCCTAAGGAGAGAGGACACAATAAATGTAGGGCAGAGATATATTTCCAGACAGTGTGTACTGGAATGCTTGGTCCCAGTTCCTCTCTCATGTTTTTGTCACTATGGCGTGTACTTCCGTACAAGGAACAACCACTGAAGCACAGAATCAGCCCTGTAGATGAACAGTTTCATTCTCTGCTTACACCCTGCTACACTTTTGCTAAAAAGCTAAAGAAGAGTTTTGAAGAAACACAGAAACAAATTAACGAGAGCTGTTTTAAAGCTCACTTGTTGCCTGAGCTCTGTTTCTCATTTTGCATTTGCTCTGTGCACTTAAAAAAATGTTTTGATCCCTATGCTTCTTTTGGAGATTTGCCTGTGAAGGGAACGCAGAAAATAACAAACTGCCCGCAGGAAAGTGAGTGTTAAGTTCCACTCCCTAGGGATGGAGATCTTCAAACTATTTTAAGGTTATTAAGTCTATCACCAGTAGCAGGTTCAAGTCAAGCTTAAGATGTTTAAATAGCTTTGTGTATGAGGCACTAATCAAACAACAAGGTTTAGTTGGAGACCTTTTGATGACAGTTTGGTCTTAACTGTACTCACTGCCTGTACTCTGAACGCTGCGGGAACATAAGTGGATTTTGAGGATGACTTTGCTAGTGTGATTAAATCACAAAAGCCAACAGCCTGGTGGATTGAGAATAAGGGAAGTGGTGGGGGGGGGAATAATTTTCATTTCAAAACCCACCAGCCAAGACAACAGCATGAGCTCAGGAGAAGACAGATGCACCACTATGCTCCATGGCCACTTTTTCAATTTAATGCCCAGGAAAAAGATTTTCTTTCCCATGTGTGTCTGAAGGCAGAGGACACTTCTACAGAACATTAAGCAGTGAAGTACTGACTGTTTAACTTCTCCAGCCTCCAGGAAGGCAAGTGAAGAGAGCTCCATGCTATCATAAAACACAACAAGATGAGCCTATTTTAAATGTTTTTCACTGGTGTTGCTAGGACTGTGGTATATCTCAAAAAGGCTGTGAACAGCTTGACTTGAATGCAAGCCGAAACCAATAAAAATCTGTAGGATAGCATCTCATCTAATGTGTTTTATAGAAGTTGGATGAACTTCTATTTGACTTGAAGGAATGTAATCTCTTCCAGATACAACCTGGGCCTTTGGTTTTTTTTTTTTTTTTTTTGAGATACTGCTTAAGGACCAGGGCTTCACAGAGGGACAGTGTTTACAGGGACACTGTAAAACTGTAAACCAAAGCTCTTATAGTGGCAAAGAGTCAATAAAAATTGCCTCTAGGAAGAAGGAAAGTTTTGAGGAAGTGCCTTGAGAACAGACAAAACAGGGAGGGGGAGGGACATGGCAGCGGGTAGTGTTACTCCTGGGATCAGAACCGTAACAATGAATGCAACAGACCCAGGTCAGCTCCAGAGGGGGATGAGGAGTGCTACACTCAGGCAGCTGTTAAATTTCAGAAGAAACTTAAGTTTCAGCAGACTGACATAATACAAGCTCTTTCAGTTATTTCCCTTTTAAAGGCAAGTTGCTTGCCTCACATTGTTCAGTGCCCCTTCAGCTGTGTTTGTATTTAACCCTGGAACTCCACGCAGCTAAAAACACAGAAATTACCTTAAAGTCAACAATACAGAATTTCTGATAACAAAAGCAGTTAAACACATCCGTAAAGCCTTGTACACAGCGTATAAGCCTCCTGCAGTCAGCTCTCTCCTTTCGCACCGGCTCTGAAGCAATCCCACAGGGTAAGCCCACAGCACCTCATAGGCCGCTCGCCCAGTACTGCTGGATGAGGAGCCATTCTGTGAGCAGTGAGAAATAAGTTATTCCTGAAGGACACTGAGGTAGGGAACATCTGTCTAAATCCCCTGTGTTCCAGAGGGGAATCCAGATCTAACCTCATGCAGACATGAAAGCCTTATTATTTCAGTGCATGCCTGAGCGAATGGTTGGTGTAAGGAGGGAGGTGCTTCTCACCACGATCTACTCGGAGAACCAAACAGTGAAGACCTGAAGTTATTAAGAGAAGCCCAGAAAGTCAGAAATAGGACAGTGGTATCAATGCCCATCTTTTCAAGGGAATCTGGAAATTAGACAGGCTGACTGTCTCCAGAGGCACATGAGGAAAAAGGCTGTCTAAGGAGTTTCTAGTGATCAAAAGAATAACTGGATGCTGGATTAACCCAAAAGGTAGAGACAACTTCTATCTAGAAACTTGCACAGGAAAAAGGGGGTTAGAGAAGACAACAAGAGATTCCTCTCCATCCCCAGGACAGACATCTGAGAGAAGGTATAAGTTAACATGAAAGACAGCACCCTATTACCTGTGTGCATGGTCACCAGAAGACATGGATCTGAGAGGAACACTGTTCAGATGTGGCTCAGCAAAGCTCTAGTGCTGTAGATGTGGTGGGATTAGTACCAAAGGCTAAAAATCCTGTTAACTGCTGCAACTGTTGTCACGCGGGATGAAATAGGGAACAGGAATGTCTCGACTTGGGAGAAGACAATCATTCCCAAAGGGTATGTTCTTTGTAAAGGGATGGAAAACTATGAAGAGGTTGGTTTGCCAGCTTGCGAAAGTAAAATAGGGAGACACAATAACCTACAAAGACAAACATCCACAGCCTCTGAGAAGCACCTGTGACACTGTGGGACTTTTACCAAGGAAACTCACGCAAGTGCTGAAAACCAGATGGAGTAAGTGACTGCCAAAGTTAAAAGCTAACTCGGCACCAAGTAGATGGATGGCATCAGGTCAAAGGTTGCTGCTGGATATGAACTTGGCACTAGAACTGGGGCCAGGGATGGAGAAAGATCTGGAATCAGATGAGTCCCTGGCACCACTCAGAGATGGAAGGTTTACATGGATTTTAAAAAAAACAAAAGAAAAAAAAAAAAAAAGAAAAAAAGGGGCGGTGTGTGTTGTTTTATTCCAGACAATTAGATTTGGAAATTGACACCATCAGCTGCCCAGATTCAAAGAAAGCCTCTGAATGATTGCAAGACTTTTTCCAGCAAGCTTACAGTTGTCAACACGCAAGCTGGCAGTGGAAGCGGGTGGAAGTGTGCCCACTGGCTGCATTCATTTAGTCCCCAAATTTATCCATCCACATGCCTCATAACCTTCTTTGGAGTGGGTGGGAGCAGATGGTCACATCAACTTAGGACAAGACAAAACAGGGCTGAAAGCAACCTCCTGAGGATGCACTGTATTTCACCTGACATGCTAGCCTAGCGCGTTCTTCACAGTCTGCAGTATTGACAGTCCTATGGCCTCACCAGACAAGTGCTTACTACCAGAAAGTTTGTCTTACTATTTAGCTAAGTTTTCTTTACCATAAAGTCAAATCACAATTTCTAGTTCTATCACCAGTGGACAGAGAACAATTTTTCTTTCATCTCTGCAGTAATTTCTTACGTACTGGAAAAGTGCATCTTATCTTCTCTCAGTCTTCTCTTCTTTAGACAAAAACAACACTTTTTTTCAGTCTTCCCTCATAAATCTTTTTTTTAGGCCTTTGATCATGTGTTCTCCTTCAGAGTCTCCACAGTTGTCCACATCCTTTTTGAAGCACAGTACACAAAACTGGACACCTTCCAGCAAAGTATTACTAATGCCATGTAAAGCCAAGGGATTGAGTTTTACAGAACAGTTATGTTAATATACTGTTTATTTTTTGCAACTGTATAACATTATTGCTTCCTGTTTACTGATGTTTTCATTGAAATATTCTTCCTCTTGGGACCACACAGGTAACTAACTATTTCTACCTTCGTACTTTGAACTTAAAAGGACTTACTGGAAAAATGGCCTAAAAAGCATATAAATCAAGATTATCTGAATTTTAACCCTGCCCTTCAACATGTTTGTAACCCCTTTCGTATGACAGTCTCCTAAGCTCCTTTCCTGCTTGAATATTTGGCACTTTTTAGCCTGCTACCCTTCCTCTTACCATATATAGTTCCAGATACAGTTAGTGATCTCTACAGGCTTCTTACATCAGCTGATTTAAGAATACAAGCAGACCTGGAAACACAGTGAAGGCACAGACAGACATCGAGCAGCAAGGGCTAAGCAGAATTCTCTCTTCCAACCCCCTTTGCCAGGGAAAGGAAAAGAATGCCTTGACATGATGGCCATCAGAAATTACAGGAGTTACTCAAGCACTCTCAAACTAGACAGCCAAACAAACTCTTTCACAGATGGAAGCTGGACCAGTGCTTAGCATGAAAAATCTGGTTTTTATAACAGATTTCATTATACCATACATACAACTTCTAAGAGTGCCTACTGATGTCAATGGAAGCAGATGTCTTATCCCTGCAAATTACTCTGAAGAGTAAGCTCCCTGGCACTGCTCTCTAGTTCCTTCCCTTTGTCAGGGAGCGTCCCAATTTTGCAGGAATGTCCCTTCCTTTTAGAAAAGAGCAAAACACCTTTTCACACTCTCATCACTCTGCCTCTAGAGCACTCACTCCAGGCTTTCATCTTCTTGCTTTGACCAAATCCTGCTGTATTCCTTGGCTAACTTGCAAAACCCTGGATGTGACTGCTTGTGGGATTGTAGCGTACTGACTTCCCCGCTCACTGTGGAAGTGGGAGCCATGAAGCAAGGTGATGACGTACATCGTAGCCGCTGTAACAGCAGTTGGGAAGGCTTACCTAGAGCAGGTGATAGATTAGATGCATGTTGACCCAAGTCACAGAACTCTACCCTGTCTTCCCACTGGACAGCTTCCTCTCTAACATCTCGCACAATATTCCCAGAGGCAAGTAAAGCTTCCTAAAAGCAGCCGATTCCTCTGTTATCCACATGAGAACTGGCCAGTTTCTGAAAAATAATCTATTTTTAAACTAACCTTTGAGCTCAGAAGCATAAAAATCTAAACTGCCTGCTCTTGTGATACAGAGTTTTCTTCCACTTGGAAAAACTTTTCTCTCCATTTTATATTTCTTTAGTTGCAGCAGGACAGCTATAGACTCTGTACCTAAAACTTCAACAGTGGATAAAGTTTTCATGATACGGAAACAGTATTAAATGATTTTTAATTATTTCAGGACCTACTTGTACAAGAAAATTATCAATTATCAACTTTAAGAAAAAGAGATTGTTGAGAATGAGGGGACAAGTGCTTGGCCTGCAGAAAGAATACACTGTCCTCATGGGATAAGATAAAGAGAAGGAGAAGCAGGAAGCATGTCCCTTGCCATGCCAAAGGAATGTTACTGACTTGACAAAGAAAGGGAAGTCACCATTTTCAAAGGGATAAGAAAAGGGGCAAAGCACAGGTTAAAACCAACGACTTCATCTCCCTTCAAGTTTGTTGCTTCTTATTGACCAATGAAGAAGAGGAAGGAGAGAGCTGCTATAAATCATTAGTTACATTATGTGAGAAAACACTCAAAGCTAAATGCCAGGTATAAAGACAGATGAAGATATGTTACGTTACTTTGGGCCAGCAGTAGTTTAGCTGAATTGTATCCTGCAGAAAATCCATTCCAGGGTATATTTTTCATTCACCTGTACTATGATCAATTTAGATCTAGGTTTAATAAATTTATTGTGCAATGCTGTAGCCTCTTTAAACAGTCGATAATCAGTGGCCTAATGCTGTTGCCTCTGCATAATTCTTGCTGATTTCCATTAATTTGGAATATGTATATTTGAGGGTTAACTAATTAGAGCTGCTTTTGGCCTCAACTGCCAAGATAATATCCATACAGAATAGTGGATTGAAAAATTGCATCCGCTTCAGCAATGACTGTTCTACATAAACACTGACCGGGTTGTGAAACCAGAGAAGCCATTCAGCTGCGTATACTTGAAACACCACTCCTATCTTTAATGTTGCCAGAATAACAAGATGATTGACTGGCCAGTGGTCCTCCTTCACCAGGACACGTATTGTTTCGTTGCTGAGGCAATTCATTCTGTAGAGCCTTGCTGGAATCTGGGGTCCTTCCACAGGTTTCTAGCTTGAGAACTTCTAACCATGGTTTTAAAAAAATTTGTATTTAATAACCACTAGTAAATTTAAATGCTAGTTACTGTTCAAGACAGGAAGAGATACAGCTATACATTTCAAGACTACTATTTTATATAAGCAGGCTACATGTTAAAATTATGTACATACACTTCTAACATTTCCTGACTTTGAGATTATCATCTTACGTGGGGGAGGAAAAGAAGTTTTGTGCATATTTTCTTAGGTTTAAAACCAAAGAGAAACTCAAAGCCTCACCCAGTCTGCTATCATAGCAGGTCATACTGACATAACATGTTCAAAAACAAAGCTGGAGCCTTCAGACACATTACATTAACGTTTCCTCTTGAGCAAACTGAGTAATTGTTAACAGCAACAGCCTTAACTTCTAGATAGACACATCTGGAGAGGAGGAGAGAAATACACACCCTGACAATGAATTGTACAACTGTTTTCTAAAGCAGGAAACAGCAAGTCTCGGGATTCCCGAGTTCAATTTTAAATGCATTAGAAGAATGTTTCCAGTAATTGCAGGCACCTTTCCATGTACTCTCTTCGTCCATGCTCCAGCTTCTTCTGCTCTTCTCCTAGCTATCTCCCACCCATCATTTCTCAGCCTATCCTGCACTGTAACAGTTATACTGTACATTTATAAACATGCCATATATGACTTTTACTTCCCCCTCCCACCCAACAGAGATAGACAGAGAAAACTTTTCATTACATTTCTAACAGACATTCCCTGGCAATTTATTATATGTGACTGTGTAAGCCAACAAAGCAATGGGTCAAATTCAGCCCTGCATTACCTCCCACAAATTCACTGGAATAATGCTGAGGATGTATTTGGTTCCAAGACTTTTGTTAGAGAAGCAGTTGTTTGCATTCACAAGTCATTTACCAAACAAAATGAAAAAGTCACCTAGTGACATGGGGAGTACAATGGCACAAGCAGACATTTGAACCTGAAACAAATGAAACAAGAAGAAGCCAAGAGCAATAAACTCGTAAGGAAACATGGATGCCTTTGACTAAGTCCAGACAGACATTTATTGGAAGCCAAGATTAGTAAGCCTTACCACTTATAGTTACGTGATCGTCTTTGGAGGCACTTTGTGTTTCTTTTAACTGGATTTCTGAGCTCACATCCACTTTTCTTCCAGACAACTGTAAAAAGGCTTTGAGAGAGGCAGGTACCTTGACTGTAATAGAACCTGGTATAAATTTAAATGAAAGCTATTTAGTTTAACATTGAGATCAAAGCATGGAACAGGCAATTATTTAGCTACCTTGAATCAAATCATTGTTTGGGTTTTTTTTAAGAGCCTTCAGACACAGTAACCTCTTTTTTTGTCTCTGAAAGGATAAATGAAGGTATCTTCATTTATCATAACCAGAATACTGTATGTCACAGTATTTCCTTGGCAAACATCAAAATTAACATTGACATATACTGCTAGCAATGGCTCTTGGTAGAGGATCTTATTATAGCAATGATCAAGGGAAACAAATCTAATAGATCTCATAAGTATTACGACTTCAGTTTCATATTCTAGTTGCTTATTTACACTCCTAAGCAAGGACAGGAGATTGGATTTGATGATTAATCCAGCCACTGCATGACACATTATGAAAGAACTGCTCCTCTGGAACAATGAGATGCTGCTTACATACTGTTAACGCTAGCAATTATCTTTGCTTTACTGCACAGGGCCAGCTGTTCATGTCCTTGAACAGATGCAGTCTCAAAAGTGACTAATCAGTTTAGACTACTGTGTGGGTTTTGGCTGGGAAAGAGTTAATTTTCCTCATAGTAGCTGGTACAGGGCCATGTTCTAGATTTGTGCAGAAAGCAGTGTTGATAACACAGGGATGTTTTCGTTACTGCTGAGCAGTGCTTGCACAGGGTCAAGGCCTTTTCTGCTTCTCACCCCACCCCACCAGCGAGTGTGCTGGGGGTGCACAAGGAGTTGGGAGGGGGCACAGCTGGGACAGCTGACCCCAACTGACCCTAGGGATATCTCACACCATGTGACGTCATGCTCAGCATATAAAGCTGGGGGAAAAAGAACGAAAGGGGGAGAAGTTTGGAGTCATGGCGTTTGTCTTCCCAAGTAACCATTACACGTGATGGAGCCCTGTTTTCCTGGAGCTGGCTGAACACCTGCCTGCCCATGGGAAGTGGTGAATGAATCCCTTGTTTTGCTTTGCTTGTGTGCGTGGCTTTTGCTTTGCCTATTAAACTGTCTTTATCTCGACCCATGGGTTTTCTCACTTTTACTCTACCGATTCTCTCCCCCATCCCGCCGGGAGGGAGTGAGTGAGTGGCTGCGTGGGGCTTAGTTGCCAGCTGGGGTTAAACCACGACAACTATGTATCACTAAAATGTAGACTACTAACAAAATTGCAGCTTTGGTGGCCTGAATAATTCTACCCTTGAGATTAAAAACAGAAATTCTGACTTCTGCTTCCCATAAATATAGGCTTCTATGCATCAGACTGAAGGTAGATGCTGGGCCCCCAACCTGCCCATGTTAGTCATATTTGGAATTACTCAGTCAGAATGTTTGGAAGCTGCACCCAACCTGTTAAAACAAAAACCTACCAAAATTCAGAGTATGCTTTCTGTATATGTGCTCCTTAGTTTTTGCCCAATTCCAGCATTCACTTTAGAAAAATATGAAGAAGTTTCTTTAAATACAGCCCAAAAGCTGAAGCAGAACTTGATAAGAAAACTGATGTTATAACAACTAAGTAGCAGTCAGAAAGCAACCCTAGCTATGCAATTTAAATTCAGGAGAATCACTTGCCTGTGACAGTCCTGATGAGCAAATAACTGTCAGTACAATTTAGGCCTAAATTTTGCTGGATTCACAAAAGCCTTAGGATAAGAAAGGGAAAAGGTCTTCATCTCTGGGTCCTCCTTGGAGAGTTGCTCAGTGATGTGACTCATAAAATCCAACACACATGCAGCTAATTTATCACGAATGGGACATTTTCTACGCTGCAGCTGTCAGCAGTTACTCTGAATTTATGGGGTAAACGAAAACAGAACTTCATCAACTTTGCCTTTACTAAACTGTGCTGCCAGAAGAGATGTCAGGCAATGTTTTGAAAATAACATAAATTACCTTTTATTAAATACATTCCTCTTTGCTACTAATTCAAAGAGACCTAACTTAATACTAAGTGATTCAAGAGGTAACTAGGAAATAATATAAAAATAAATTTCTTTGCACCAATTGAACCAGAATAGCTTGTACAGAAAGAATGGCACACAAGTGATTTCAATGCAGTTCTTTCATTATTCCCTATCTGAGTAACTGCTAGGTTTTAAGAGGGCACAGGCATTGTCTCATAGTCAAGAGAAGGGTACCGAATACCACGTTCATTTAAACCACTTGAAGTGTCTGACATGATGTTAAAGTCAACTATAGAAATGCTGCAGTGGTGGTTTTTTTTTTGCAAAACTAGAACTAAGAAGGTGTATTCAGGGCTTTGATATTTGCCATTCAGAAGATATGATACTGAAAAACTATGAATCCAACTTTAGGAGTGAGCTTCTAATTAAGAATTGAAATTCTAGTGAGTAATTAGGAGAAAAAAGGAGGAATGGTAGGGTAAGGCCCTCTCATCTTTGTTTTTCTGCCTTCCAGTTTCAATAATTGGAGATTTCACCAGGAAAAGACAGGAAAAAGAAATGTAAACATGTGGTGGTCGTCACTCTGCACATACATACACAGCACCATGGAGTAAACTGTGCTCAAGGCAAAGGAAGACTGTTAAACCAAGTCAACTCAGCAGAATTCTGCTGGGTAGATTGCCAGGAAAAAAAAGAAAGTATTGAAAAATAAGAGTTCTGTAATCCATTTTAAGTATCCTTGCCCCTTATGGAGTTCACTGTATTGTAAGTATTTATACACATTTTCTAACAACGAGGTAAAAAAAGAATATAGATAACCAACAATCACAACTCATTTCTTCCAGACAGATAAACAAAAAAACTCCTTACCCCCTTTTCTTTTACATCATAAGGTGCCACAAAAAATATTTTTTTTAGTTTACTAACCTTTCTGGGATTTCAGATCCACTTTTCTTAATTGACTGACATATACATCTATTGACCCCTGATGTGTAGAAGCTTTTAGACTTCCATCTGATGAATCTAAAAAAAAACAGAAAAAGAAAATACCAGAACTTGGTGCATCGTTCACTTTTTTAAAGTAAAAGTTTGCTAGAACCTTTCTTTGTACTTTGAACTGATTTTGTCAATTCTTCTGTGTTTGAGAAGTATTTTATATTAATTTACTGAATATCATTCTTTATTCTGAACAAAACTTTCTCCCCAGTCCAGAATTGTGGCATACAGCAGTGCCAAGGCCATAGTCCTGCAGTTGTTACTGGACTTGCAGCATCTAGAAGGCCTCAACAACACTCCCCTCTTTCTACAAGAATGAAGTCATCTCCGTGCGAAGATCAAGCACAAAATTTGAACACTAAGATCTATTTTAGTTTCCAAAAGAGTTAACTTGCTCAGACTCTGCACAGGGAGAACTTATCCAGGAAAGCTACCCCATGCAAACAAGCAGTTATGCATTGTAACATGCTGTTACATAAAAGAACTGTTATCAGGCTTTGTAAAGTCTGATTCACTACATCTGAATTTTAAACAAACATTTGAAATAACTACTGCACTTTAATATACATGGGAAAACAGCATTCATTCTTTGCTCTGGAATACAGACATCCACATTTTCTTCTATATCTTATTAGCTGAAATTTATGATAACAAAACTTTCTGAAGAAACCTTTTTACAAATAGAAAGCCTTTAAGAAGCCTTAATTGTATACTTGAAAAGTAGTCATTAATTACTAGCATGTATTCCAGTTTTAAATATACAAATGTCCACAATATTGCAGTGAAGTCCTAAGAGCTAACTTTTGAACTACTGAACAGACCTATAGCTGATACAAATTGCAAAGAAATTATGAAGTAACTCAAGAAGCATAAAAAAATTACATATGTACGTAAGCAAAAGGCATTTCATGAAATTTTTTTTAGATACACTGCTAGAAATGGAAGTATTGGCAAGAAATCTTGAAATACTGATAGAAACTGGTTTTCTTAGTTTCCGGATGTGCATAGAAAAAGAAACATTGCCAAACTGTCAGAACTAGCTAAAATAACAAAACCAAACCTGAATGAAATGTCCCATTTTAAAAAGTAAAAACATTAATGAGAGAATGAATTGATTAATCATAACAAGGATGTCTAGCATTAATGCCTTAAGCTTGCCATAGTTTTAGCTCTAAATACACTCATCTGGAACTTTTCTGATGGCAGATCTCAAGCACAGATGTGGAAGATCAGTGTATTACATATGAAGTAATAACATGGAAGGGGATTATTATCCCAGAGCTAAACCTAATTTCTTTGGAGGGGAAAGTAATTTAAAAAAAAAAAAAAAAAAGTAGCCAATCCATATTAGTTAGCTGAGAAACTGAGACTGCCTTTGACTAACAAGAAAACAGTAATGACTAGAATTGGATGGGAATGTTTTTCCCATCTCAGTAGATTGTGTTAAAGAAGTTCTGTTCCAAATCTGAAGGAAAAAAAATGAACTCTTCGTTAACTGAAATTAACGAACTGGGAAAACAAGTTTTGCTTGTGTAAGTCGCAACAAAACATTTTACTGATAACTTTTTAAAATGTTCGTAAGTTTGAAAATGAAAGTCATTGAAACAGAAAAAATTTATATGAATTAAGCTTTCTAATGAAAATTTTTTGTAGCGATAAATCAACATTTTCATGTAAAAGCTGCTTTTGCAGATACACCAAATCAAATTTATTAACAGCCAATCACTGAGACTCCACATAATCTTCACAGAGATTTTGTTGGCAACAGATACAGGAAATATCCAGCCTCTGACTCTTCTGCTTTAAACAAAACATGCAATTAGTTCCTGTATCTGCACTATGAAGAAAGAAGAGTCTCCAGTGATAGGACAGCAACCCTCTCCAGGGAGAACAATTGCTAACAGTCTGTACAACACCACCAGCTGATGGTACTTTACACAGACCAATGTTTATTCAGTGAATCCTTCCTCTTCCCACTCTTCAAATGCAAAAGCAGCTCTCCTGAGATTCTTCACAGTGCAAAGATGCCTTTTGCAAATCTATTTGCCCCACTTCAAGACTGAACAGAGAGTTCCTTTCTAGATTTTCAGTGTTATACATATATACGTATATACATAAAAAAAACCCCAACTCTAATTTTGTGAGAGACTAGATTCTGTTTGCAGAAGGCATAAACAGAATAAAGGAAGCAGGAAGAGGGCAGTAGGCATAGCTTCATGAAGGCACAGGTTTATCTGGAAAGTAAAAAAAAAAAAAAAAAAAAAACAAAAACCCAAAAAACCAAAACAAACCACAAAAAATAAAAAACAACTTGCGGAAAAGCGGAACACTGTTTGGGGAGGATGACTTGTCGAATTTTGACTCCCGGAGTACACCACTGAACAGAAGTTTCTCACAGCAGAAGAAAATACAGCAACATTTCAAAAACACTGAGAACCTTGGCAGCATTAACCAAACACTAAAGCTGACATTACAACACCTGTTTAGCTTTGATCTATGGAAACAACATGAAATATATTTTATGGAAACAACTGAATATAATTTATGGAAAGAATTTTATGGATATGGTATTAAATACAAATGCTTAGATACAAATAAGAATGCCAAGAGACTTAAAGTTGTTAATCAATTCTGCAAAGTCTATTAAAGTTGCTGTTTAAGTTTTGTGTCTTTAACTCTAAACAAACAAGAAGGGGGAAAAAACTGGAAAGTGGATTAAAAGCAGCAAAGATGAGGTTATATAACAAAAAAGGCCAAATATAAACAGGTGTTGGACTCAATGATCCTTGCGGGTCCCCTCCAACTCAGGACATTCTATGATTCTATGAAATAAATATTTCAACAAGAAAAAATTACCCTATATTAAGTAACACAATCTGGTAGGACAAAATACATAACTGAAATAATAATGGAGACAATATATATTTTACAGTTATGACAAAACAAAACTAAGGCAATTTATTTTTAAATATACACCCAGTGTTAGCTGAGATCAATGTGAATAACTGAAAGTAAAACCAAGAAAAAAGTGCATAGTTTAAATTCAGCGTTTGCTAAGGACTGACAACTCAGAGGGAAATACAAGGATGAGTTGTTCTACTGGAAACAACAGATGGTCACTCTTGAGCAACTTCAGCTATTTAAGAATTTACTAGTACAGAAAAAATAAAGGTGGGACGAAGCAGTGAAGCAAGATGTCCTTGACAAAGTTTTTGTTAAGCTTTTTGAAAAATAAGTACAGCTTGAAAAATAAGACTTAAGTCACATTAACTTGAAAAAGACTATACAAGCGAAGATCACTGACAGGCTCACAAAGGTGACAAAACTGAGACATCATTCGCAACATTTAGTATCTCTTCTTCCTTCATTTTATAAAACCAAGTATTGAAGAAAGGATTAAACACAAGTGATCTTCCTTAAATCTAAGCAAAAACGTATTTACTTTTCCTAATAGCACAACTGACGTTGCTCATGTTAAAATCAGTGACAAAACTGATTTCAATAGGAAAACACAAAATATTTATTAGGATTTGGTTAAAGATAGGAGAAAGCATAAGATTCCAACATATCCAAGGTGTGAGGAAGATTTAATTCCTACTTAAGTGGTGATTGTTTCATTTATTGATAAAGACTAGTCAATTTTCTTGTTTTAGTTCATTGTTCTAAAACTGCCACATGAAAAATATTATGAGAAACTGAAATGCATACATTAAATAGACTAATTTCACATACTAAAAAAATCATTAGTAGTCCTTACCATACTCACCATACAGACCTGGCAAAACAAATGATGTAACACAGAAAGCAAAGAAATCTCGCATTAAAACAATTCCTTTGCTAACTGAATTGTCCACATTATCCTTTTACCTCTAAATGATCTATTTTTAACCTAGACTTTAAAGTTATATTCATTGGTTTTAAAGGCCATAGTCTCTTTTGGACAACTGAGAATCATAGAATGTCCTGAGTTGGAAGGGACCTGCAAGGATCATTGAGTCCAACTTATTCTGTTCTGAAAAAAAATCATTACATGCCTCAATCCTGCATCATAACACAATGTGCCAAGTACAACTTCACCTTGGTAAGCCTTTGACCTACTGTAGATCAAATGGGATCTCCCCCTTTGAACATCTTTCCACACTGTCCATATCTATTCATCTTCTTCCACAAACTATACCATACTGTGTTAATTGTCACTGCAAACCAATTAGCTATAGGTCTCTACTACTTTAAATATTTAAGAGACTAACGCGATGGAAGCAACTTCTGAAAAGATATGTGCATCTAGTCAGGAACATGATTGTCAATAATATGAAATCCCCACAAAACCTCCCGTGGGAGTTTTAATAAATTATGTAAAACTGCTCATCTGCGAGCCTTGAGTTGGAGGCCAGTAACTAGTGGTGAACTTGAGGGTCAATACTGGGTCCGGTCCTGTTTAACATCTTCATTAACAATCTGGATGATGGAGCAGAGCGTACCCTCAGCAATTTGCTGATGACGCAAAACTAGGAGAAGTAGCTGATATGCCAAAAGGTCATGCTGTCATCCAGAGGGAACTGTACAGGCTGGAGAAATGGGCTGGCAAGAACCTCATGAAGTACAAAATCCTGCATCTGGGGAGGAACAACCCCAAGCACCAGTACATGCCAGGGGCAGCCCAGCCGGAAAGCAGCTTGGCAGAAAAGGACCTGGGGATCCTGGTGGACACCAGGTTGAACATAAGCCAGCGATGTGCCTGTGCTGTAAAGAAGGCAAACGGTATCCGGGCTGCGTTAGACAAATCGTTGCCAGCAGGTCAAGGAAGGTGATTCTTCCCCTTTATTCAGCACTAGTAAGGCCACACCTGGAGTATTGTGGCCAGTTCTAGGCTTCCCAGTACGAGAGAGACATGGACATGCTGGAGAGAGTCCAACAAAAGGTACAAAGATGATTAAGAGACTGGGACATCTCTCCTATGAGGAAAGGCTGAGACAGTTGGGACTGCTCAGCCTGGAGAAGAGAAGGCTCAGGGTGGGGCAGGGGTGAATCAGGTATATACACCTTAGTATACCAGCATATCCTTAGAGATATTCAAAAGCTGTCTGGCCCTACTGCTGGGCAACCTGGTCTAGGTGACCCTGCTTGGAGGGAGGAGGGTGGACCAGATGACCTCCAGAGGTCACGTTGATTAAACATTATGCCTTCTTTTCTAGGACTAACTTTTTATTACAGATCAAAACATAACAGCCTCCTTTTAACACCATCATTTCAGGATTTTGTTTTCACAGTTTCAAAATTCACAGCTTATAACGCTTGTAAAGGAGTAGTAAGAAGATGTTAGTCTTCATTTTAGTATGTTTAAGGAGAACGCTGACCTATTGAGGAAAAAGTCCTCAAACAAGACAGTGATTTCTTCAGCATAAATGGTATTTTATCCCAACAGGAAAAGCACCTTGGGTTTTGCATTCCAGGTGTAATAAATAAATAGTATTCTACAATACTAAACACAGCCCTGTATTTTAATACACGAAACATGCCCTTCCTTTATATCATTGCTGCTTCTTTCTAGGAAGGACAAATACATTAGTCTAGCTCTGCACAGATTCAGACTTTCAGATTTGTTCTCTTGATGTAAATCCATGGAAATGATACCTTCATGAGCCAAATTTTTGTAGATTAAGAGTGGCATACATGGGAAACATATGTTTGAATTATAATGAACAAGCCTGATATTTATAGAATACAGTAGGTACATTCTAAGAAATGCAGTATATTAAGTACTATCACTATTATTTAAGAAGACATGAGAGTATTATGGATTCAATTATCAAGAGCTTTCAGTACACCTCACCTAGTGAGGGAAGGAAAATTTTTCAGAAAAATCAATTATTTTTCCATTTGTGACATCCTATGAAAGACTTTCAGACTATCTGTAGGAAAATACTGCCTGTTAGAAGTTATTTGAATGGGATCACACTTGGATGTCTAATTATATTTCTGTTCTGGAATGTAGACTGGTTAGCTCTATATTGGAGCAGAAGTATCCATTTGTGGATGAAATGGGTGGTGTAGTCCTTCATTTTTCTGCTTTGAACAAATAGGTATTGACAACTGTAGCAAGATATACATTCTACAAGTATAAAATACATATCAAGAGTAAAAAAAATTGCTCCAAAACCAATATAAACTTAAGTACTACTGTAACATCCAGAATCTTCAGCACCATTATATGAGATGCTATAAAACATACACGATGTAACATCACCAAAATTGTTTATTGCTAATAGAACATGTACAGAAGTAAAAAGTTTGTTTAACCTGCAAGGGAAATCCTAGTGTTCTCAGGGAGCAGCTACTTTTTTTGTATGCTCCAATTTTAAGCAGTTTCTCCAGGACATAAGCTCTGTCCAGAATGCTATATAATCTACGTTCAGAAAGACACAAAGAGAGGGAAGGGGAGCATGGAAACAAAGACTGATGATACAACCAAGTAGTAACTCAGTAGATATTAACTCATAGCGGACTTTTTTTTAAAACTTTTATTTTTCATAACCTGACATCTGAGGGATAAGAAAAAGCAACTGATTCCAACATGCCTGGAGAGCAGCAGCCTTAGTATAGGACAGTGTGGGAAAAGGATGGGAACAATGGAAAAACATTACAGATCTGTCATCAGCAGAACACAGAAGAAGGTTAAGTTCTGAGATACAAGGTTGGAATATGAAGAACACTTAAAATGAGAGCCAGAACATTAACATACTTCAAGCAGCTGGCAAAGACTAGATCAATACAACTAATTGCTATTAAGAGACAAGTGTGTGCATGGGTTTTATTTTTTTTTTTTAAAAAAGTACTTAAGAGCTGGACTTTATGAAGTACAGTAAATGCCTTCAATGGAATTCAGAAATGAGGTTTTTAATTTAAAAATTACCTATATCATGTATTAAAAACTGAACCCTCAAGACAAAACTCACAGATGCAGCATTACTTCTAAATACACTAAGTTGTTTATTGTTTTATTTTTCAGCTATCCAAAACTATCTTAAATACCGTAATTGTTTTTCATAATTGTTTCCCTTCTTAAAATAAAAGTTTGGTGTTTTGTCTCAGTACTACGAAATTGCCTTATGACAACACTCTCTCATCACCACACAGGATCTCAGAAACCTCAGTTCACTTTCATGTCAGGACTATACTAGAATTCATGGTTTTGAAAAAGTTGAAATGTTCTTAATTGTTATGTTTCAGTTGATTTAAGACAGTGAGCATCACAGCAAGTCCCTGCAGCCTTCAGGTCATCTAATGCGGGTTACTGAAGAAAGAAATTAGCAGAATAAGGCAAACTGACACTGACATATTTACAATAACAAAAGAGAGTTTCTTGGATCTCAGAGTTTTTCTTGCCAGAGTAAGTCCCTGCTGCCCATAAGCTGGTTAAGGCTGTTTCCTCCCCTCCGACTGAAACAAAACAACCACCATAAGCTTTATCGTTTCTGACTATACCAAACACAGAAGATTCATTTCTTCAATGAATAATTGGGTTAAACATAAGTAATCCAGTAAGGAAAAACAGTTATTTTTTTAGCTGGTAGGGGAAAATTTGGCTTGGCAGCAGAGTAGAGAATACATAACCAGACCATACCAATAACATTGAGAAAAAAGCAAATTCTAGCAGGACTGAACATAAGCCAGCAGCGTGCCCTGGCAGAAAAGAAGTCCAACAGTATCCTTGGGAGTATTAACTGGAGCATGGTCAGTGTATCAAGGGAAGAGATTAACTCACTCTGAGTGAGAGGCCTCTGAGAGAGGCTGAAGGATGAGGGCTTGCTCAGCCTCGAGAACAGACTGCTTCAGGATCTGACAGCAGCCCCCTAGTATCTGCAAGGAGGCGATCAGGACAACACAGCCAGGCTCTTCAGAGTGGTGCATGATGAGAGCATGATAGACAACAGACATAAGTTGGAGAAAAAAAGAAAGAATTTCATTCTGGATAGAAGGAAAATCTTTTTCACCTTGAGGACAGTCAAGCAGTGGAGCAGTTTGCCCAGAGAGGCTGGACAGTCGACAGTCTGTATCCTTGGAGGTTTTCAATACCACAGGATAAAGCCCTGAGCAACCTCACAGCTGACATGGCTTTGAGCAGGAGGTTGGAGACTAGAGACTGCTTGAGCAGGGGGGGCTGGACAAGATGACCTCCAGAAGTTCCTTCCAACCTCAACCATTTTATGATTCTGCAACTTCCTGAGGTCTCTTCCAACCTGAGTTTTCCTATGAATTTACTGAATAAAAATTTAAAAAATTAAGCTAGTTGTAAAATCAAAGTACTCCATTACTTTTCCTAAAATATTCATTAGAAATCTGAATAATCTTAAGTAGTAACTTAAACTAGAAATAAAAATAGGTCTGGCTGTTTTAAGAAGTCATTCAAAACCCATAGAACATTGGTTAGAAGAAGGAAGCTTCTAGTATAGGGTTGGAAAACAATCTTTCAGCAACTAACAAAGCTCACAATATAGGAAAAGGGAATAATCCCTACTTTCATATTTTAACAATGTCAGTGTGAAAAACTGCGATATTGCAGACACTTAAAATTGGACTGAATTTTGGATAGTCTTCAAAAAACAGATTTATACAAACGAGTAATCCAAAATAAAAAACCCAAATCAAACTATTCTATAAAGAATAAAAAACCCCAGAAAATTAAAGGGAGTGAGAGACAACAGCATTGGTTTCCTGCTTTAATGCAGAATTATACAAGAAGAAACCATCAATACAGTCACTTGTATTTTCCAAAAAAATATTTTTTAAAAAAGCCAGCACTCTCAACTATGCTTTAATTTGACTTGTAGAGAAATCTCTCCAAAGCTAAGGATACATCCCCAAAACCTAGAGATGAGTGCATTTTTCAGTTAACTGATAAAATTCTGCCTCCAGTGAAATAACTACATCTCTATGAAAACCCAGCAAAAAGTTGGAAGAACTGAGTTGTTCTTCATATTTCCATCAGCAAAACCATGTCAAGTCTCTGGTAATCCAACAAGCTGTCTTGTGGTGTAAATTTCTCATACACAAAAATCTTTCACTTACATCTTTACGTTTTCTTTCTCAAGTTTTTAGAATTGAACCACTGGATCTTAAGAGTCATTTGCCTTTGGAAAAATGCATTAAAATCTAAAGGATGTTTAATGGTCTTCAGGAAAAGATTAAGTCTAACAAGTTCTTTCAGAATGGAAATCTGAAAAAGTTTATTCAACTCTACGATGTGTCTTAATGTTTAAGCTGAACCTGGTTAATTAAGGAAAATAATCATCATCTGTTGCTGGAAAAAAGCTACCTCCTGTGTTAAGAAACCTTTATTTAAACACTTCATATTCTATGAGTTTATTTAACAGAAGGAAAAACAGACTAGCAAGCTTAATTTAATTCTGTGGTTTAATGACTAATAAGAATGTGTATTGCATCCATTTTCCAGGAATGTTAATATAGATCATTTAGACACATAAGAAGAGTTGTAACAGTACAGCTCATCCCTGAACAATGCTTAGTGAGTGACTGTCGTTACTACCATTAGCAGAAGTCTTTGAGATTTGGGCCTGTAACCAAGTTTATTTACAGAAGGGAAAATCCTTCTATGTGCATTCAAAAGATGCTGAGCCTTGCCTATGATTCTGTTACTTCCATTTTCTGCCATAGAAATAAGCAGAATTTGAGTTTCTTTCTTGTGTTGATGTACTATAAAATGGTCAAAAAAAGAGGCCCTAATATTTTCCTAGAATAAAGCAACTGATATAATGTATACCATAATTGATAACTCCAAGTTATCCTGTTGCATAAAAGCTGAAGTTCCTGAAAGAAAATTTTTAAGCTTTTTTTTTATTTGTGAAGCTAGACAGTGTGTCTTGCCAGTCAAGTTTGGAAAGGATCTTCTTCAGCTACACAGCTATCAGTGCTACTCCTGAAAAGAAAAGGGGGCAGAAACATCTGTGAGTAATCACCTCCTTTTTACTTTCCCTGCAAATATTTAGCTTTTAGAAAGGAGAAAGGAAGAGTGAGAAGATATCTCAGAGAAAAGGTACAACCTACCTACTGTGATACTCCCTGTTTTAGTGTGAAGGTTGGTGTTACCTGTTAGGAAAATAAAAGGGGAAAAAATGTTAAAAGCACATTATTTAACTGGTTTCTGAAATCATAGCAAAGACTAAAGTGATGTGATCCTATACAAGAGCATTATAGTTGTAGTAATATATCTGATTTGCATATAAAAGCAAAATAGAATAAAAACCAGTTATACTGCTTGATTATTATTGCTTTACAAACAAAAATCTCAACACATGGGTAATAATGAAGTGATTCCAGACAAGAAAAACACTTGAGTAAAGCTTAAAGGCACAGACTGGATGTGAGGGGAAAAAAAAAAGCAGAGGCATTGCAAGGCTATAGCACAGTATTTTCTTACTTTATTTTGGGCCAAATTTTTAATTTTTTTAAATTGCTCTGATGCCTGCAACATCACTATGGATGATTTAAGTAGTTCAATAGGAAGAGCAGCAAAAATTTTCTATTCTTTTTTATATACATACATATGCACATGTCCCTTTCCTCTGGAGGGATTTTTTGCTGTATGCTCAAAGACTACTTCCTAGACAATTGCTTAAAAAAAACCCAAAAACCACGGAATGTTACCTAGTCCTTCCAAGCTCATTCTTATGTGCATGATGACCCATTGCCAACATTTTTCATTGGATTCACCAAGATTTGTGTGTGTTGGGCAAACTGGAGAACATCAGACAGTGTACAAAGCATAAAAAATAGAATGGTCTCCTACTGACCCTGCATTACTTTGAACAGGCACTGGTGTTTTATCCTTAAATCTCAAAATACATACTCTTCCCCATTACCTATGGTATCAAGAGAATCTGGAAGGAAGACAGATGTACCTCATAACAGAAAAGCCATCTATGCTGCTCACAGTCTAACAAAGTTGGTAGAAACTTCCATAGTTCTATGTATGTTACATACATATAATTGCCTCCCCAAAAATGCTTTAAATTAAAAAATTAAAAACCAGAACATGTCATTCCTGCCACTCCCTCATTCTCCCAGGAGGTTAACAGATTGAAAAATAAGGTTAATCACAGTAATTTAGTAATACAGAGTATTCACAACGATTTTCAGATCTTTTGGGAGAGGCCTTTAAAATTTGCAAATGTATGAAGATCTGCTCCCATCTTCTGTAATTACACAGTAGTGAACAGCCACTAGGGTAGGATGCATTCCACTGTATATGACCTGTAGTGTTTTTCTTACCAGCCCATGGGCTGAAAGCTAGAGAAGAAGCCTATCATTAATAGTCTTAAATTCATCATTTCAAGCACATACTGTACAAGAATACTTAGGGGTTCTGAAAATCAGAGTTGAAACAAAACTGTATTTCAATGAACTTAAAGATGTTTGGCTTTACTGTTTGCTGTTTAAAAGGCATACTATAGTTATTCCACCCTTTTCCCCATTTTATCATGACTAGTACTTATTTTTGTACAACCTATAAAAAAGCCTAGGGTTTTGGCAGCTAGCAACTCCTGTGGAGCTGAAGATAGATTATACTCTGTCTGAATATAGCCCCCAGGACTTGTGAATTTGCTGGTCTGTTCTTTGTTTTTCTGGGCTTTGTTTTCTGTTTTGCTAAGCAGGTCCTTGAAAAATATTAAACATTTAGAAATCAAACTCCTATTAGCCGCAAACTTACATAGCGGATACAACTAATGTTGTGTAACGTAAACATATTAATGTGATACACTCACTTCAAGCATTTAGCTACAACAAAAATTGCTTTTAAAGCAGACAGGAATCTCTTGCTATGCTGTGACCTGCACTGTCTACAGACAGTGCACAGAAGTGTACTTTTGGTCATGTAATCGTTCCATGAAGGCCAATAATTAATGTACAATTTTTAAGCTAGCCAAGTATTTTTTGGACATGTCAAGGGCAAAGAGAGAAAGACCTGACTAGAGGTAATCGCTAGGTCAACTAGAAAGGTCAATGGCACCTGACATCCATAATATCAGTTACAGAAACTGATTGAAATTACTCAAAACCAATTTCTTCAAAATAACACATTATTCATTTGCCATAAAACTATGAAACATGCAGAAGAGCAATTAAGAATGCCTACATGCATATTCTCTTACCTTTACCTTTTTTTCTTTGCAAGACTGATTAGATTCAATAGGGACCATTTACCCCCTTCCCTTCAGTTGTGGGTTGGACTACAGAAAAAAGATGTGTACCCGCTGATATTTCCATAGAGATCTTAATCTACCATTCTAAGGGCATCTTGATTATTTTAGTGACTTCAGATAAACACACTGGGAACAGCCCATTTCTGGACATTACAAGCTAGCTGTCTTATCAGATATAAGAATTACTCAGATTTTACACTAAAAGGTGCCTGCAAAATGCAAGCTGTTTTGTTATTTTAAAACAGCATTTCTCAAATTCCCTGTAGTGTGAGTAAAGTTTACACCTTTTCAGAGATAGTAATTTTTAATATGAAAATGCTTAAGAAAGATACCTTCAAGTAAAATCTTAAATTCTATTAAGTTTTTAAATTGCTAGTAAAGTACAAACACAACAATTATGCACTGAAAGGAGTGAAATCTAGCCAACATTAAAAAGTGAGCTAAACTCAAGTTAAATTAAAAGTCAAGTGTTCAAACTACTATTTGTATTCATCCTGCTAACAGTGATACAGGTGTTCTATAAAAAAGTTACAGTAATTTTTGTTCAATAACAGAAATACCAGTTTCAACAACATTAAACACATGGTGCATACTTTCTTTAAAACACTATCTTTAAAAATAAAAGGCTTGAACAATCTTTTGTCAGTAGTTTGGTTGTATCATGTTGATGGGGGTTTTTTTGTCTGTCTGTTTTTTGTGACAGTAACAAAAATTTGACTTTGGATTATGTGCTCATGCTTCCATAATCTGAGGCACTGGACAGCAAGAATATTGAATACAGTATCACTGTTATGGGATTGCTTAAGGACTGCAATACAGAATTGCTATAGCATTTCTACAGAAAGTCAGTTCTAATCATTCAGGTACTAATTTTAATTCCATTCAGGCCCTTCCTGAGCCCAGTTTGCACTCAAACTTGGGCACTGACAGTGCTGGAATTGTACAGCCCAAGTTTCAACTACAAAATGGGTCTCAGGAAGGTTTGTAAAGTTTGTGTTGCCCTGACTTCAAAGTTCTCAGTGCAAAAGCAGTGAGGTCTAGCTCAGTTTTGTGCACAGATGTGCTGATTTTATGCCAACTACAATATCAGCATACTGTCAGGAAATATATAGTATCAGGAAAAATATAGGATACTATAGGGAAATAGTGGGCTTAATTGCCCGAGAAACAATCTGTCCAAGTGTTTACAAATAAAACTACTACTAAAATTGAGCTACCTCATGAGCAAAGACTAGAAGTGAAAGTGACCAAGCTTTTTCTAACATAAAATTATAATCCAAGTTTATCTTTTCCATTCATATATATGTGTGTATACGCAATAAAATTTAAAAGACCTTAAAAGTATTTGCTCTTACTATTAAAACATGATTGAGCATTGTATTTTGCAGAAAATATTTTTCTGGAAAAATAGACTAGAAGGATCAAGCAAATGTTAATGTGCAATTGTTTTTAAAAGAAACAGCTAAAATTAACGTTAGAGGTGTTCCAGACCCATTTAGTAGAGAGCTCATGAAAATAACCCTGCAGTAACGTAAGACATGTCTGTATAATTTGGATACAATTCTATTTGTTTTCACGTTGTTCTTCAGCTAAATGACAATGACGCATTACTAAGGAACTAAGTCACTAACCTCAGCAGTTATCATTTCATTTGTGTTCCAGGAAAATGAAATAAACTTTTGGATGTGCAGAGAGGCATGAACATGCTCACAAACTGATCCTTCCACAGCATCATCCTATCAGTTTGAAGTTAGGGAAACAAACCCAACTAAAACAAGACAGCTTATCAGACAGGAGTACCAGTAATAATAGTCTATATGTTAGAAAAAATACAACAAGAAGAAGAAAAAAACCCCCAAAACTTAATTCTGCCTATGAAGCTAAAGTGAACTTTACCTAACAGGTTTAGAAACCAGTCTTAAATTTACTATAAATGGACAAAGGGCTTGCTCCTTTAAGGAAGAAACAAGAGTAATTCATCAAGCAAGATGACGGCACAGAATTACTAAGAAATTGCAGCAAATTGTTTATAAGGCATATGGCTGGAAATCTGGAACTCTGACCGACCTGAGAGTAATTTTCACTCTTGGTATATCTTCCAGTTTGTTTTACTTGAAGACAGATCACCACAAGCACATTACAGCACAGTCAGAATTCAGTGGGAATTTTGTTAAATTAGAAAACCACAACAGATTCCAACCCT
Source organism: Morus bassanus (assembly GCA_031468815.1). Lineage (NCBI taxonomy): Eukaryota > Metazoa > Chordata > Aves > Suliformes > Sulidae > Morus > Morus bassanus. The sequence continues at coordinate 71,369,081 of CM062571.1, forward strand.
GACTGCTGTTTATATAGAAGACACTCAGGTTAATTAGTTTTAGTTCTAGGCAGAGGACAGGTAAAAGGTGGATGGATTAGAGACTTTGTTTCCCAATCAAAGAACAGAAACTGTCACTACTCTATTACTACAGGATGCCAGCACACACACAGACCATTTCTACTAAAGCCAAGTTCTACCATAGTTCTTAGAAGATACTGTAGGAGTTAACTTCTCCTGTGAAGAAAATAAAGGGTGAAAAGAAGGCAAGAGAAGCCTCTTTATTACTTTTAGTATAATTTTCATTGCTGAATTTTAAAATATTTTTACATCTTATATGTGTGATAATGCTTCTTTCCTATAATATACACTTGTTGCTATTTCACAAGTGCGCTTATAAAATTGTTTTTAACTTACCATATAGCATACTGTATTTATTTTTAATTCTCATCAATTCAGCCTCTAACAAATACAGAACTGTACTGTTCATATACTGTGCACAGTTGATTTAGTGACAGTCTATAACATTAGTCTATTTGTTGCTGTGAGCATTATGAATACCTTCAAAGCAGCAAAATTCGTGTTTCCCTAACCATGTGATGCTATTTCCTTCTTACCATGAATACTTCCCAGCAGAATATCACCAGCTACTGAAGAGAGAGATGATGATTCTGCATAGAGATACTTAGTTTTCAGCAGCCCATCTTCAGTAGATATGTTGATGGACGTCCCCTGCAGCTTCTCTATATTCACACTCTAAGAGAAATAAACTTAAATAAACATAATGGAAAACTTGTCATCACAGTTTGAAAAGGCAGACGGAAGTAATACTATGAAGAGGCAAAACAAATGGAAAGCAGTTGCTGGTGCAGAACAAGCAGAATTAAATTCTTAGTTAAAAGCTACACAACACAAAACAAAAAACTTTTTCATCCAAGAGCTCTGACCAACAAGTTAAGAATTCTTTGCAACATTCCTATGAAGCATTACATCCATCATACAGATGAAGAACCTAAACAGTCAAACAGATGAAAGAAAAACTTGATTTTTAAAAACCAAAATACTTCATTTTGAAAAGTAGAAAAAAAAAGAATTAGCTTTAATAATGAAGACTTAACATTCATACAGCATTATGACACTTAAAGCATTGGTAATCAGTTTCCTGCCACCACATACTGAAACATCCACTCTCTTTGTTACATACAGCTATTTATGCAGATTTTTAACTGGCTCACTTTGTAGACATAACTTTGGTGAAGGTTTGGAAAAAAACCACAGCTGCTCTTTTTCTCAGTGTAAGTGTTCCTATTAGCTCCATTATTCAGGCCTCTATTTTTGAACTTAAGCCTCAAGCTATACAAAGCCTTGAAAAACGAGGGATAAGATCTCCATTTCTACTTCTTTACGATAGAAATGGAGATAAAGGATAAGATTTGAAAAGTTGCACTATTGATGGATTTGGGGAATAGAAGGTGATAGATGAGATTATCTACGTACAAGTAAGCAGCCATGAGACACAACCTATGCCTACCTGAACAAAAACAGAACAAATCACGTGCTTGTGCAACTACCATATGAATTTAACTCTATTCTTCCTCAGTTAAACTTGATTTATGATGGAATCATGCAATAGTTCATACTTAACCCCCATTCATTTTTATTTTGCTTATGCAGACTTTAAGTGAATTACACAAAATCCTTATTCATTACATGAAATGATATATGGCTTTCTAGAACAAACCGTGCCTTATGTCAATTTATCTTTAAATCCACTTCGTCATTTTAACATTGTCATCTTGTGGAAAAAAGTTAATACAAGAAAATAAGTCTGCTGACCCTTCCAGTGTTATATTACATAAAGAATAACCTATGGATGAAGTAAGAGGTATTCTGACAAACAGCAGCTATTGTTGGACAAACTCCATCTATATTTTGTCCCAAGAAGCAAGTTGAAGAGACTGGCTCAGTATCGACTATATGACGGCTAGATTATACTGTGACCTTACCAATCCACACATACTGAACTTCACATCATCTTTACACATTAAGTCATAAGATTACAGAATGGACTCGTCTTAAGACTTTTGACATGATACTACAATACATAGTAGGTCTCCAAGAATGTAACAAGATACATTAACCTTTAAGAAAATTTGGTGATCAAAGTGCTGTGCTAGAATTAGAGATATTTGACAGTCAATATCTACAATCTCTGCGGGTGGTGCTGCTTAGAACTATGCTACAGAATCTAAGCATCAACAGCAAACAAAACCAATGATATTAGGGCATAATTTGTCACTACTGAGTGACAGCAGTTCAGCTTTTCAATGCTTCTAACAAAACTCTAACAAGCAGAGACCTTAATAAATGTGTTTACATTGCATCTGTCCTAGGAATGTTTCCCACAGAGTACTCCACTACTCCCTCACCCAGGATGGGAAAGTGTAAACCTGCTGTGGCACATGAAGTCAAAGAAAAGCCACTGTCATTTTAGGCTTTACGATCTAAACCTGTTCTGAAGAGAGTTAAATGACTTGTAAAGAACATTTCCAATTTTAGCAGGTCCATCATTGCTATCGGCACAATGAAAACAGAGCGAGGCACACTTTAACAGGAGGAATAAAATAAAATTATCTGCATAGTTTGGATGCAAACTGGCTGCCTTGTGGCATTCCTGAACAGGAAAAGGAAAGCCCAAAGAGCTACATCTGTTACTATGGCATGCAAGTTTTGACTCTATTTAGATATTTATCTTATTTAAATATTATGAAGTGCTTTATTATAAACAAGCTCACATACCAACTCATCCTATTTACCAGCCTCAACCACCTTTCTTAAAAATGCACAGCAGTAAAAAGAGTTGTCTCAGCACATGATAAAAAATACTGAGTCAGCTAGTTACTATAAAAAAATAAAATTAAAGCTAACAATACAATGAACATTTGTTTGAGAATAACCCAAATCATGGGGAGGAGTCAGACTGCTCAAGTATAAGACTAAGAAAGTATTCTAGATAGGGAAAGCATGAAGGAAAAAAACCAGGATTGTTTTTTACTGAGACTAAGTATGTTTTCAGTCCCAAATTCTTTAACTTTTATGAATTTTTGGCAGAACATAGATGTTTGACTCTGCTAAATAAGTGTTATAGAAAAGTCCCTGTGGCACAGATTAGCTAATGACTCCCCAGTCAAAAAAATTTGATTATTTTTGTCCATTGAACCACCAGGTTTTCTGGAAAAATTCCTTCCCTTGAGACTAGAACCTTGGGAGTCACAGTTACTGAGACTGACCACATGTTCAAGTTCCATCAGTTTCCTACGCTTTAAAGAAAAAGCATCAGTCTGCCTTTGTAAATCAGACTGAGAACATTTCTGCACCTAAACACATTTTCAAGGTGAAAACTAACACCTTGCTACGTTTAAATACAACATAAACAACTCCTTCCCCACATATTCCTCCTCTTACCCTTCCTTTTTGTGCTATCCTTGCTCAAATATTTTACTAGTGTCTTCTCCATTTTCCCCCTTAAAAGTATTCTGTTTCTTAAGTACTTAGTGCCTTTTACCAGATCCTTTCCCTCCCCACCTCCAGGAGGTGGCTGGAAATGCTGACAGAGCCATAATTACATAATGATGACCACAACTGATGGAAGAAACATCTCATACAAACACACACAGGAGACGTAAGGCTGACTGATTATTAACAGAAGTGGCCAACTGAGAAAACTCACACTGTCCTTCCTAACTCCACAAAGTTTGTTAATAAGAAGTTCAGTAACATAAGCCAAAATATTGTTCCATAGCTGTAAATTCCTGTTAGAACGACTCACTTCACTCAAGTTTCTACAGCTTTACAACTGTAAGTGACTTCTAGCAATATTACAGACTACATAAATATTGATGATCACAAAGAAGCACTTCCAACTTAATCTGCATGAAGTTTGTTTTATTGTTTCAGAAGGACAGTGTGTCTGAAAAGTTAGATTTTTTAAACAGCATGTAAAGACTCAAAGCAAAACAATTATATTTCTCATTTTCATGAACCATATTTTCCTGTAGATATAGATCTAATTATTTTTCTACCATCCACCATCCAAATAGTTTGGGACAAATGACTAAGCAGCGTAACTCTAATTTAAAGACCACCGCCATGCTAGCATGTTGTGAACAGCAGGTATCCACAGCAGTCAAAAGCACTTCCTAGACTGTACTCCATCTTATTCACTGGTAGAAAGCAAGGATTCCAGTTTTCAGATCCTTCCAACAGAAGCCCTCTGCAGGAAGATGGATGACATATCAAGAAAGCTGTGAACAACCTCAGCCCCATTCCACTCCTTGTAGCTGCTAGTGCCTTAGGACGGATCTTAACTCCATGAACTACTAACAGTCCCAAGGGAACTGCCAATCGATCAGCACTGATCAGTTCAACTGTGGCATCAACAGAGCATGTCACAGTCAGACCTTACCCACTCTGCTTTATGCTGGGAGGTCTTGCTGGGGTGAAAATGTTCATGAAGAAATATCAGTCATAGAATCATTTAGGTTGGAAAAGACCTCTAGGACCATCAAGTCCAACCATTAACCTAGCACTGCCAAGGCCACCACTAAACCATGTCCCTAAGCACCACATCTACACGTCTTTTGAACACCTCCAGGGATGGTGACTCCACCACTTCCCTGGGCAGCCTGTTCCAATGCTTGACAACCCTTTCAGTGAAGAAATTTTTCCTAACACCCAATCTAAACATCCCCTGGCACCAACTTGAGGCCATTTCCTCATGTCCTATCGCTAGTAACTTGGGAGGACAGACCAACACCCACCTGACTACAACCTCCTTTCAGGTAGCTGTGGAGAGCGATAAGGTCTCCCTGAGCCTCCTTTTCTCCAGGCTAAACCACCCTCAACAATAGTACAGCTACAGCAGCCTCTGGGCTGTTTTGTACATAAAAAGCAGGCAAGGATCCCCTACAAAGAAATGCAAGTAATTTAACGTTGCCAGGTTTTGGAAAATCCAATGGCATGTTGCTTAGTTTACAGCAGGATGTTAAGAACAGCTCACAGCTGGCTCTATGTAAGTGAACATATGATCTCACAACCCAATCTACAAGCTGTAGAACAGTACCAAGTGGCACTTCACAGAGGCAATTTTGGACTTGTAGAACTTAATAGCCTAGTCTCAATTCTGTTCTTGGCTAGGGAGAGCTATCTGCACTCTTTCTGATTCTTCCAAGTCCTGCTGGTTTTAAGGGTACCTATTGATTCCGACAGAGTACTGCATGCATCCAAGCTATATCCAGTCTTGGCTTGGCTCCACATGTTCATATAGCAATGCTTCAGATCTAATGAAGCCTAATGCAACCAGTTGCATGGACATTAAGATGCCTAAACATTCAAGTTGAGCCTAAAAACCAGACTGGGTGTGAGACCTGTAGCATTATGTAAGGGAGCCGAGCTCTACACTATTTTAAATAACAGAGAATTGACTACTTACGGCAAGAAACAAAACCAGATCAGAGTAGCATGAAGTTTGTCTCATACTGCCATCTGCTGAAAAAAGCAAGCTGCTTCTCTAGGAAACTGTTTTCCTGTTAATGATTTTTCTCACTGCATATCATAACAAAATTACATGTGATTATATTTCCTCAGCTCCAAAGAAATACACAAAACCTTCTACTCTTTCGTTCTTACAGCCATATAATGCTGGAAGTGTACAGCATGTACAAATATCAAGCCACTATTCATGAGACACTAAAATAAACTCATGGGCCCATTGCAGAATCCAGGCGCCTAGATACCAGCCAAGTAAAAAGTTTAAGAGTGTTGTGAGGGTCTATTCAAGTAAAGCTAATGAGTTGTATCAGCTAGCACAACCTTTGTCCTGATGGAATGATCACATGCTTAGTACTACTCTTTCTGTGGAGCCAGTTTACTAATCCAAATCAAGCATAAGATAAGATAGTATAATTAAACAGACAAATATAAGTTAACAGTGAAATGACAATTGATCAATGAGGGTCATTCAATATTCTTCAGCACATTCTTCAAAATTTAGTCATTTTGCTACACACAAGCTGAATAAGCCAATGACGAGAAAGTTTTACTTCTTACTTACACCCTTCTCTGTTGCACAAATATCTGTATTTCCACAAAGTGTTCCAAGACCAATTACTTTGCCACCATTCGTCCGTATATCAATTTTATGGCTCTGAAAAAAAGGTTTAAAAATCATATGGTTAAGATGATCATAATTAGAAAACAAGTAATCTTCTTTTTCAAGCTGTACAATAACCACCTTGGATCACAAACTTCCATTTTACTGTGCAGACGACTTCAAGTGATTGCCAAATGAGCTCTGAGTTTGACTCCACTGGAAATAAACAAGTCACCTTTCTTTGTAACCAGAAACACAAGGGAAAATGATGCTAAGGAACCCTTTATTCTCAATACAGGTGGGTTTTGGTTTTTTGTTTTGTTTAACTAGAAAAACATTCAGTCAGTATATATTAAAATGAGCAGCGGGGAAAGAAGGAACTTTGTTTTTCATTTATACTCCATCCAGAAACCAAGGTATGCATATACCCGGTGCTGCAGCAGATGAGGAACACAAGCTGGCAGTGAGAAATGAACTTGCAAACTGGAGCCTTTCAGTGACCTGAAACCTACAATGTCACAGAAGTCTGTAGGATAATCATATATATACATGAACATACCACAGAGCTACTTATGCTTGGAGTAGTATGTATAGCCATAAACTTCTGTGGATGGATACCAGGGCATACCTTAGGTCTGCAAGTAGAACCAGATCTACAGTGTTTCACTCCAACCAGATTCTAATTCAAATTAGGTATTCTGCACACATCTGCGCTACAATCTCAAGTTTTTCACAAAGAAACCAGGTTTCAAGTAAAAAATGCTATAGCCCTTATACCTTTCAGCTGCTGCTGCATACAACTGACAAGAAAAAAAATGTACAGAGATACACACAAACTAATCTTAGAAAGACAAAAAAACCAGGTCTTGAGAGTAAGAACCAACCATTTGTAAGAAGGGAGATGGAAAGAAGAAAAACAAAAATCAGATTTAAATAATCTAACTGTATTCATAAGCTGCAACATCAACAACTCTGACGAGGTCTACAGATCTCAACAGCAAAGCTCTTTTGCTTAAGTTCACTAGCATGAGCGTTGGAATAACACAGAATTAAAAAAATATATAGCATTTTTTATACTTAATGCTGGATAAGCTTCCCCCCACACCCCCCCCCTTCATTTTCCCATACCACCACCTCCATTTTCAGACATATTTGTTTCTGTTGAAACGGGTATTACTCCTGCAGATGGTATTTAATTTAGGATATTATCCATTAAATTTGACAACCAAGCATATCAGAAATATTCAAGATTTTTAGATTATTAAACACCTGTCTGGATAAGCCATAATAAATTGCATTAACTAGGTCTAATCAGATGGCAACAAGATTAAGGACTTCTTAAAAATTATATATATATAAAAATATATGAAATCAAGTTTCCAATATGGAAAACACGGACTTACGCTGCTCTGACACATTTCTGATGAAACACAAGAACCAGAAGTTTTGTGGGGTTTCATAAGACAGGAAGAACTCTAGAGCAGTGTTTCTTAATTTGTGTTCCAAGTCTTGCTTTCTCCTCTTCATTTAAGAGAGCTCCCCACAGTAAAATGCAATGCCCCTAGCTTGAGACTACAGTAGTGCCTCAGACCTTTTAAAGGTTGTAAGTAACTTGGCTGTTCAGTTAAGCTTCTACACTAATATAGTAGATGATTCTCTCCAGATACAGTAAACAGGATTAAGTTAAATGAGATGCTTCAGCCAGACATTACAGTTCCTCTGAGGCAGTTACATCAGGCACATTATCAGAATAATGGTTGAAGAGTAAAACCTCCAAGCATATAACTTGAGGAAAATACCAGAACTCATAAGATTAGAATAATTCATGTATAGCAATGACTTACCAGCATGACCACTGATAGTTAAAGAAAATAAAACCGTGACATACATACTTATTTCCTCAATTTTTTTTTTAACTCTATCATTTTGGGGATAGAAAAATCTTTGGTAAGACACAGGTCCCTCAACTTTTTTCCCCCCAGAATTATTAGACTATCCCTATCCTCTTCAAAAAAAAAAAAAAACCACAACAAAAAAAAACAGGGTTTGAGAGGTAGGTATCAATAGAGACACCTAACAGACAGCAGGATTTGCTGAAAGAGGAAGCAACTTATAATGGTCAAGTAGCTTTTTCATTAAGAGGGATTATTCTACTAGCTGAAAGAAAGAAGCACTAGTTTGTCATAGGGCTTCTCCAAGCAAGGGAGAAAGGTTTGAGTAAGGAAAAGGAAAAAGGCTGTCAAGGCCATGACAGATGTTAAAATCCTGCACCACTGTCCTTCCTTTCTTTGAAGTGAACAAATTTTTCTGTTTTAACAGATCAGGTTCAGACATGGTGTGTGGTAAGGAAGCATGGCAGGTCTTCCACTGATTGCACATGAGACACTTGGAAATTCTTGTTATCACTGGCACAGTCAAGGAGTCAGAAGTAATCATTGAACATAGAAACAAAATTAAAGGGTCTTCTTGGTCCCACTGCCACTGCTAAGTTGATAGACTGTAATAAGAAGCAGGAGAAAAAATTAAAAAGAAGCAGCACTGCTTTCTTAATAAAAACTTTGGGAATAATTCATACTCTGAAGACAACCTAGAAGTTGTAACTGTATTTTGGAATTACTGCTGCTATCAGCTGACCCAGGGACTTAGAAGGGATAGGGTGAACTGGGCTTTACCCAATTACAGAACAACCAACAAAAAAAACTCAATAAAACAACCATCAAGAAATCTCACTGGCTGGGTAATGCCTACCACACCAAAAGTGCCAGTCAAAATCCATTAAAAACACTCATATGGAATACTCATCTTTTCTGTTCAATTACTAGCATGCATGATTAAGGAAAGTAGATGTCAAATTTCTAGGTCTTCTGTAAGGACACCATATAACATACCAAAAATCTGCAAGTCTTTTGAATAATCCCCACATGACCGGATTTTTTCTTTAAATAAAAGACATTGATCGACGATCTTTTGCTCTCTACTCTAAAGAAACGGTCTCCTGCTTTGCTAGTCAATGAGGTTTGTGGACAGCATGACAGTGAAGTAACATTAAACAATTCTTTAATCTATCCAGGGGAGGGCAGTATCACTTCAGTTTGCTCAGCAGAGCACATTCCCTAAAAGGGAATCAGCTCTTGTGCTGCACTACAGAATCTAGTCTGTAAGATTTTCAGCAGCTTTGAAAAAAACCAAAAGGTTAATAGTTCTGCTTATCTGCTAATACAGAGTATAATTCCTGAACCTGTATTAGTAAAACTGAGTTACAGTTGCCTTACTAGAACTCCAGTACTTCTTAAAAACAACATTAGACTAAACACTGATTGTATGGCTAACAGATACTGTAACTGAACAATTGTTTGCTCTTGCAAACACCTACATCATCGGTAATTTCAATTCAAAACCTTCATCTCACTACTTCAGAGTTAACAAAACCAAGAGTGGTAACGTACCTTCTTTAATACTGTTATGTTGAAGCCATCACAGTAACCAGAATAAAGACAACCAATCACCGCTCACGACCCAAAAGAATACTTCGTGGAACCATTTTGATTAAAAAAAAAAGCCAAAGCCTTATAATCTACCAAAGCTTTGTTTTAACAAGAGTTTCAGTTGAAATATGCCATTCTTGCTAGATACTTTAAATTTTAAATGCCTTCTAGGACAAGGCCACTCCTCATCTGAGGCTTAAGGGAGCAAAGAAGCTTCCTGTGGCCACCAACGTAGTGGACACACTGAGACACGTGCACAGGGGAGGGATCATCTTTTATACTTGTAGTTTTCCTGATATTTTTTGTCAGTCAAGCAAGGCTTAAAGTTGACAGAGGAAAAAAGCAACACCAAGCTCCTCTAAACTATAATGAGGCTGTGGAGGAGTTGGTCTCAGAAGCCCTAAACTGGTGACTTTGCAGCCTTCTTTTCAGTTCATTAGAGAGTATCGTTTCATTGCTACTTGAAGTCTCAAGGAAAATAGAACTGACTTTTTCACTTTTCAAATTCAATATTTTCACATCTCAGATTGGATATGACAAAAAATGCCCACAAAATTAGTTAGCTGTCTTTCCTCAAAATCCTCTTTTTCCATCACAAAAAATTCTTGACAATTGTGGTGCCATGCTGTGATTCTGTCACTATTGCTGACCCAAACTACCTTGTTTCTCATATTATGTAGTTTCTTATGTACTGCTGTGATTATATAACAGAGTCATTTTTAACCAAAGCTTTAGACAGCAGTAACTATGTACACAGAGTACAGTAAACTGTTAGATTTTAGTTACCTTTTTAAGAGTAATATGGTCAATTACACAGAACCTGGAAGATACAAGTTGTCTGTAGTTCACTGAACATGGAGTAAACTTAGCTTTGTTGTATATTAAACATCACCTTCAGTTCAGTTTCCCATATGTGCACTATAAAATTGTCTCTTACCATGGTTGAGAAAAACATTGAAGGATTTATCATACTTCAAAAATAGACAAACTTAGGAATTACCCTATTTGAAGAGCCCTCCTTTTGAATTTATACCGATTCCTGCAGGTACAATCCCTATTATTCAAGTGAATTTGATTCCAAACAGCACCTCAGTGAGATATACTTTGATTATTTCTACAAAAGCCTAAGTCAGCAAACCTGAAGTCTTAAGATTGAAAGAACAAGGTCATGACCATGATATGTACACTATTTATTAGACATATTTCAGTCAGGTATTTTGGACATGTAATGTGTAATTTCTGATTGAAAATTAACCTAAAGAGTTTAACAGCACTGATACATCGGAACTATTAAGAAAAACACAGGAAAAAACATAAGCAGCATACTGCAAAGTCCTGAGTGAGCAAGCATAACTATTTACCTGGACAGCAAATCCCAGTCTGGTTTTTGGGGGTTTTTTTGAGGGGCAGGAATTGAAGATTTCAGGCTTACTGCTGTCACTGTTTCTGCTGACTTTGGCTATCAAAGGTACCTGGACTTCTGACTCCACGTTATTTAGTGTATTGACTTTGTGTCGTAATTGTATGCAATAAATAAAGGTGAGATGCTACACACATAGTAGCACCTCAATATCAGAGTACTCTTCATCTCCAGAACTGGTATTTAAACTTTTATACTATATTCCACCACACAATCCCTTTTAAAACATTGGTGGAGCAGGGGAGGGTTCTTTGTACCTTTATTGACTGCAAGACACTAGTCCCCTTCTCCGTTTCTATTTTGCAGTTGTCACATTCTATTTTCTGAATCTTCACGCAGCCAGTCCCTGATGTTTTGATATCCAAATCTAGAATTAAAAGATTTTTATTAGCAACAGAATGAGAAGAGTCAGATCTATTTAACATAGTACTTGATCACTTTATATAGCAGCTACATATAGTAGGGGAAAAAAGAAGCTTCTATGTTACTGAAGAACCCTCTTGCAAAGTTTGACCACATACTTTCAATTGCATGACTAGTCACTATCAAGAATTGACACTCAAAATTTTTTAAGTCTGTGTATAGCCATCCAGCTTCAGGAGAGAACGTTAAGAGGCAGCAGAGAGTGTGAAATCTGGCAAGGAATCAGGAGGGTGTGGTCCTTTAGTGAAGTTTTGGGTTGGTTTTGTTTTTTTCAGGTTTTTGTTTTTTTTTTTTTTTTTTTTTTTTTTTTTTAAACCCACTCCCAAACTGCACCTCCATCTCATATCCACCCTAGTCACCAATTCTATTAGCAGTTCTACTGAGGCATTTGGGTACCCTGACATGGGTTTTGAGGTGGGAAGGTTGGCAGGTTGGTTGAGGCAACATGTAGAGTAATAAGATTCAACAGCACAAATAGAGAGGTCTTGCTTTGACCTATGCTGCTTCAACTAGCAAGCACCATAACACAAAAACAGGTATAGAAGAGTCTGCATGTGTCATTCTTCCCTAGCCTTCTGGAAGGCCTGACTTACCCCCCTGGCATGAAGAAGCATGTTTGCCTCTAGTATCACCTCACCTTATTACTGTTTATAGGCTCCCACAAAGAAAAGTCATTCAGTCTTCTAGATAACTTAACAAGGGAGTAATTTAGGGGCTCATAGTGCTTCACACAGGAGCAGCAAAAGAATTTTTCTGCCACTTGAGCTCACCCCACTTCCAAAAAAGAGATACTGTGAGCAAGATTTTAATCAAACTATATTTCTTAAATTTAAGTAAACTCTAAGATAGGCTTTGAGGCATGTAAAAGCACAAACCCTGGCAAATTGGGCTGGTGACTATCATCAGAAGCTTGAGGGCCAGCACCACAAGGTTTTATGTTGGTAAAGCTTACAGTTTCACCAGACTAAAAATATCTGAGTGGTATCTGAGCTATTTCAATTTGATTGATGCTGATCTACAGGTTCTGAAGTTAGGACAAAACTTTTCCATAAGGTTTTACTTCTCAGGGAGCAGCTGGATTGTTTAAACACAGTTCCCAGACAGAAACAAATAGAGGCACTCTCCAAACATCCATGCCTGAAACAGTATGTCCCTTTACAGCACAAACGCGGAGAGTTCAAAAGAAAAGCAGTATTTTTGAATAAAAGCTGTCTTGCTCAAAACTGCCTAGTTCACCCACTGGAAAATGGCATGGTCCTTGAGAGGATCTACGTCCAAGACGTTTGCTATTTTCCTTTCTGAGAAGGGAGAGGCCCAAAAGCCTGTTTGCTTGTGCAAATCTTTGAATTCAGTCAGCTTGATACCCTCTTGCCCTTATTGCTTCCATCAAAAGAGGTGAGTAAAAGGCTTAAGAGGAGTCAGTTTAGCCATGATTCCAACTTACTAGGACTTTTATAAGAATAAGGTTAATAAAAACTTCTGATCCTGCAGGGCGTATTATGACGATCATTTGAAAGATAGATTAGAAGTGTGATCCTAGCTGTATCAAAGATGGGTGCCAAAAGAGGACACAGAAGTCTGGGGATTCATGAGCATGCTGTTGAGAAACATCAGGGATTCCTGGAAACACACTTTGTGGCTTGATCCTCTGCAGAGCCACAGCTCTTTGCTAGCCTTGTTATAGTAAAAATTAGTGGACAAGGAATGGAGCCCCTCTGCCTCATAAATAGGCTTCCTGAAGCAAGGATAAATGACTCCAGAAAGAGGCAGGCTAAAAGCTGGATAACATAGCTAACAAAACTTCAACAAGCAAGGAGGGACAGCATATGATCTGTTTCAGTGCCAAAGCTCCAAAAATAGCTAGTTTGATTCCTCCTTAGCAAATATGAGGGCTGAAGCCAACTTCAGCCACATAAACCTCAAAGAATGCATGAAGATCTTTGAGGTGCAAAGGACTTGTATTGGAAATAAATGTACATAGGGAAAAAATAAGTTTGGTGTCAGAATGTAGGCAGGGGTACACCATAAATATCACCTTAAGCTATAGTATTTGAAATAGACTGGAAAATTACCTCTTTTAAAGTGATTCAGCAGCCCTGGACTACTAGAAGTACTTCATGATGATCCACTTCTCTGCTCATAAAGGAAGCTTACCAGTAAGTGAGTATGAGTGTAAAATAGCTTTTCCTGGACTGAATTATTTGAGGGCATCAGATTATAGTATTTAATACTCTGAGGCTGTAAGTCTGCCATACTTAGGAGTAGGCACTGATGATCTTTTTTCAACTCATTAATATGTTATCACTTCAGAAAAATACACTGCTGAAAACATTCACATTTGCTTTCCACTAACATTTACAAAAAACAGAAAGCAGAAACAGGCAGTCCCAGGAGCTTAGGTTGTCCCCTCATATAAGTAGGCAGAAAAATTATTTAAGTGATACCATAAAATTATGATTTTGATAATTCAGAGAAACATTCAAGACCCATACATCCATTCAGTTTGCTTAGTTAGTTCCACAAGAATCTACAGTATTTAGCCAAAAAGCTAAGTGATCTCATGGACTGAAATAAGACTAATATGGAAGAGCTAGGTTTTCAAGGAGAGAAAAGATAATAAAATCAAAACAAAGGAAAAATTAAAAAGCCCATCCTGACTTACAAGTGGGCCTAGACCAGGAGTGCTTGATCCTGTGCCAGAGGGGACAGAGCTTGGTATTCTGCTCTGTGGAGCCTGGCTACCACTTCAACACTCATGGTTCTCCTCCTTGACTTTGGCATAGAAGCCTCTGTTCTCTTCACCAGGGTATAATATGGAAAAAGCATTGGAAGAGTTGGCCAAAGGAGGTTGTGTAGTCTTCCTTCGTGGACATTTTTGAAACCAGACTGGAAAAAGCCCTGAGCAGGCTCCTGTGACCTTGGAATTGACCATGCTTTGAGCAGGAGGTTGAACTAGAAAACTTCTGAGGTCCCCTCCAACCCAAATTATCCTATGATTCTAATAAAATATGTAAGTACTAAAGCAAAATATAAGAAACACATGGTAAGACAGGCCAGATGAGTCTCAAATTCTGGTTATGCAAGCCCTCAGTTGTGTTTACTTCTGAGTATTCAATGTACAATAACCACAAATCGGAGAGCTTGTTTCAGGTTTTGTTAGCACATGCAGTTTGACATGCTGAGACACAGGGTTCTCCTTATGTGCTGAGTAGACTCCAAACCTACAGCCATATGCCTACACCCTCCCTGGAATAAGTAGCTAACGTATACACATGACCTGAAGGAAAAATAAGCTAGGTTAAAGAGAAATTCACTGACATCTATAATCTATGAAGATTAAATGTATCAGAGAGGATTATCAGCTTGTGTATGATATTGAAAGACTACAGCATAAAACTAGACACTAAGACAGAAATAGAGGATCCTTTAGTACTTGCCCTACTGAGCTGCTTACAAGATGCCTTTGGTTTAAAATGCATACTTAAGCTCATCATCTAGCATCTGCTGCACATGCTCTTCAGGGTCTAAGGAGTTTTAGCTAACTTAGAGCTTCCTGGATAAGCTCCAACCTATATTGCGAAAGCTGTTATGAAATGCCACAGCTTCCAAAACCAAGAAAGAAGCTAGAATACTGTGAAGACATTCACATCAACCTCTCAATTTCTTACAGCTAAGTGACAGAAAGAGAGCTCAGATAAAACGGTCTAAGCAGAACAGAGTTAACACCCTCCTCATGCATTCGAGGAAGTCCAGAGAAAAGCCAAAGTGCTTGCAAAGCAACAACAGTTTCTGGTTTAAGATGTATTTTTACAAAAGATAAGATCTTTTGCTTATGCAGTGATGTTTAATGGCCAATTCTTTCCTAAGTAAAGAAAAGGCACAACCCAAGCACAAACTACGACTCAAAGAACCCAAAAACCAAACCAGAGCTGAAAGGACACTTACAGTACAACCTCACTGGCAAGTAGCAATTCTACCTCACTGAGTACAAAAAATATTTATGTTTTAGGAAATATATCTCTGGATATGCCTGGATAACAGCATGAAGAGAGAATACTAACATCATGCTAATTATGGGGTGACAAACAGCAACTAGTGGAAGGAGATTATAATGCACAGGCTGTCCAGGGAACCTGAACTGCATAAGCTTACCACAAACCCAAGTGGAATAGCTTAGAAACCTACCAACTAATAAAAGCTATTTCAAGAAGCAAGACTGTAAGGCAGTCTGCAGGGTTGGCTGACATTCAGAATATAATAAGAATCTCAAAGACAGGACAAAAGCTAAATGATTTTTTGTCCATCAATCAGGATTCATTACTGAGACCTTTAGGAAGGTTCCCCACATTGAAACTCTTTATGAAGGCTGAGATTCTACAGATCTTAATACAAGGAATTCCACCCCACGAGAGTATCCAAGTCTGCAATAACACACAATAGTCAGAGATCCTGGAGAAACTGAAATACTAAATTACTAACAGCTACAGTAACCAGACACACCTGGTACCAGAGAAATGAAGGCTAATAAATGGGATGCTAGGTTTCAGTTTGATTGTCTACAGTCCTGGGATGGACTCTGTGAATGTAATAGCCAAAGTAATCTTTGCACTTGCTAAGCAGGAAAAAGAAAAAAAAAAGCTGTAAGAATGCAACTGACAATTCTTAAAGGAGGAGTCAAAACTAGAAAAGTCTCTTGGAGGAAACAGTCCTGCTACAGTTCAGTGAGAGAGTCAATGAATATATAGGCAACAGCTGATCCGTTTAAGAGAACGAACTTGAATTTTCGGACGTCTTAGACAATAACCGTAGTCCTGTATTGTCTTTTAGCTATAAACTATGCATCATCTTCAACAGTACATGAATTTGGAAATCAGCACAAATACCAAGGTTGAAAAGTTTCATCAATGACACTGAATGATTCAGACTAGTTAAAAATTCACTGAAAAATTATAGAAAGATCTTGGAATACCACATACTCGGATGATAAAATAGCAGGAAATTGGATGCATGGTACACCTTGTGGGACTCTTTGCCAAGAGGCAGGGAGTTTACCAGGAAGCTCTCACCCTGGAACTGCTTACATGTGTAAGTGGACACTCAGAAGAGAGACCCATGAGGCGCTGAGCTGTGTCAGGCTCAGTAAATCCCCCGAGCTGAAAACAGTTGACAGCTAAGAGAACACTTAAATGATATTTCATCGATGTTTGTCCTGTTCTTACTCTTCCCTGAGCATCTGCTTACGACTACTGCTGGAGACAGGACAGTGGCCTAGCTGGACTCATGGTACAAATCAGTATGGCCATTCTAACAGACAAAGTGAAGTACACTGAGGGCAGGGAGGGCAAGAAGCCCCTGATTTTATTTACAAAACGTTTGTCTCTATATTAGTTTTCAGGAAACAAAAGAGATCGTAAGTTTTCATAAACGTATCTAAGAAACACCCCTTCAGTTATCAACAGTGCTCCAAGTAAAATACAGGGATGAGTAAGACTAGAAAATGAAGGAGAAGGCTGCTATGATAAATCCATAGCACTTCTCCATTTTTTTAATGATACACAGTTCAGGTCCCTTTAAATGAAAATAAGAAAAAAAGACCCAAAAATCAACATAGCAGAATTCAAGATACGGGGACAAAAACGTAAGAGAGGATAAAGGGTGCAGACTGCCTTTGCTGTAAGGGTTTGGAAAAGTGGTAACCATGAGAATATAACACTATGCTCTACAAAAGTCATAGATGACTTGTATGAAGTGTAAGTAAAATGAGATTATTCACCATTTCTCATAGCACAACTGCAGCTGAGCATCAAACGAAAAAAAGCAGCAGTCTTCACAACCACTTGAAGCAAACCAAAGGACCTGTTTTTTTGTACGCTGAAAAGTTTTTCTAGCATGGTGAAACTTACTCTGCACTGTATAGGCAATTGCACAAATCTATAGGAAAAAAAACATATCAATGACTAAACACAATTCTCTCTGGGTCAAGTACTCCCTACACCTCAGCTCACCGAGGGGATTATGCTAGCAACCTTGCCTTTCATACTCCCTAAGCTTAGTGCCACTGCCAGTATTTCAGTCCAGCATGGACGTTTATTGGTTTCAGCCACTACCGCTGCTCTCCCAAGTTGTTTGTAGGTTCCGTACCAGAAACCCTGCACAGATTTTTGCCTTGTGCCCAAAAAGATAATGCAAGATTTGCACTAGACAAGGGAGCCCTCGGCATTTCACCTGTGTTGTTACCTTCCAGGCTTTTCTGATCCCTGCGGATGGCCACTCAGCGCCACAACCACTAACGGAGCTGGGAGGAGCTGGTGGGTCCAAGAAGCCTACTGGGAACAACCCCTGAACTGCAGGCGTGCACAGCACTCGCCGAGAGCTGTTGTCTCCCAGCTGAGGTGCAGTTATGTCTTTTCTGGAACGCCAGCTGTCAGAGCAAAAGTAAAAGCGTACACTGCAACCAGCACTTAATAGCACAGGTTCCAGCGTTAACTACTGCTGACCAACAGGTCAGGGACAAGCCGCGCACCCACACACCCAGGAAGTCAGGAACCACAGCAAAGACCGGGACGTTTTGAACCTCCTTGATGAGAGCGGGCCCGATGCCGTGTCCGCACGCCCGCGGCGGCAGCGCCCGCAGAGCGCCCCCGCGGGGAGCCGCGCCGCAGGGGGGCTCCCGCCGCCCCCGGGCCCCGTGCGCCGGGCTGAGGGAGGGCGGGAGGGGCCGGCAGCCGCCGAGGGCGCGGGGGGACCCCGCCCTCGCTGCACCCACCGAACTTCACCGGCGTCCTGACGTCCACGGCGGCCTTGCTGTCCACGCCGTCCGCGACGATCGCCATCTGCCCCAGCGCCTCGTCGTACTCCACCCGGAGGGGGCCCGGCCGCCGGCCGCGGGGCGGGGGGCTGCCGCCGGCGCCGCTGAGGGCCACCAGCACGCGGTCGGCGCCCGGGTGGCGCTGCGGGTCCAGCGGGCGGACGCTCACCTGGCACGGCAGCCGCACCCGCAGCCGCCCCCGCGGGCTGACCGCCACCGCCCACTCCCGGAGCGGCCGCGGGCCGCCGGCCTCGGCCGAGCCGCTGCAGCCGCGGCGGGGGGCGGGCGGCGGCCGCCACCACCACCCGCCCGCCGCCCGCGCCGCCAGGGGCCCCCAGCGCGGGGGCAGCGCCCTCATGCCGCCGGCGGGGCCGCCGGCCCCGGGAGCCGCGGCGGGAGCCCCGTGAGGCGAGGCGAGGCGAGGCGCGGCGGGCCGGGCCGGGCCGGGCCACGGAGCCGCTCCTCGCGGCGGACGGCCGTTACCCTCGCCGGGTCACGTGCCGCGGCTGCACGCGGGGCGAGGCGGCGGGGCGCCTGGTAAACAGGCGGCGGCCCCGGCGCGCGCCCCGGGAGCGACTGGCGCCGGCCCCGCCCAGCCCCGCCGCGGAGGCTCCTGGGAGCCGTAGTTCGCCAGCGCGGGGAAAGAACTACAGCCGGCTGGAGCGTTTCCGTGGTCTGCTCCTATTGGGCGGCGGGGCGGGATGTCAGGGCCAATCAGAGGCGAGGGTGAGGGCCGAGGGCGGCTGCGGTAGGCCGAAGGAGGCGGGCCGGCGTCGCCATGGGAACGGGGGACGCCGCGGGGCGGGGCGGGGCCGGCGGCGGCCCGGGGGGACCTGCGGCGGCCGGGAGCGGGAGCGGGTGGTGCCATCGCCTGCGTGACCCAGCCAGGTACCCCGGGGCGGCAGGGCCCCCTCCGCGGCCCCCTGCGCCGGCCGCGGCGCAGCGGGCGGGGGTTTCCGATGGCAGAGCCGCGCGGGCGGACGTTCAGGCCGCTCAGCTCCCCGGTGCTGCAGCCTCTGCAGCCGCAGGGCCTGACCCCTGCAGGGAGGGGGCAGGGAGACAGAGAGGGGTGGGGTGGGACGGGACGGGACGGGATGGGACGGGACGGGACGGGATGGGACGGGACGGGACGGGACGAGATGGGACGGGACGGGACGGGATGGGACGGGACGGGATGGGACGGGACGGGACGGGACGGGACGGGATGGGACGGGACGGGACGGGATGGGATGGGACGGGACGAGATGGGACGGGACGGGACGGGACGGGATGGGACGGGACGGGACGGGATGGGATGGGACGGGACGAGATGGGATGGGGGAAATGGCGGGGCTTTGGGCGGCAGCCTGGGCTTTGTTACGCTTAAGCCTACAGTGAGACTGCGTGTGTTGAAGTGTCCTCGGGCAGGGGATAACGAAGCGGTTTGGCAGGTGTGCGAGAAAAACAGTTTTGTCAAAAGTGGTATTGCGGAGCTCCAGAATTGCTCTCTGTCAAGATGGCTTGGTTAGCGTGTTATTTAGTGTGACTGTTTTTTACAGTTAACATGCAGCCTAGCAGTTCTAAAGCCAGCCAAAGGAATATTTTGCTGAGTTCTGCACAAATCTGTCGTGAGACTGCTGTCCTTACTGGATTTACAAACAAGTGGGGAATTCAGTTACAAAGACTTTTATGGACTTCACAGACCCCGTTATCATTGTAATTTATCATTAAAAAAATGAGGTGGGGGATGTGGCATAGATGATGTAAAGTCAGGGGCTGCATGCTTGTCATAGACGTAGTTTACTGCCAATAATGAGAGTGAAAATGAGAGAAATGAATAGAAAGGTGCATTGTCTTAGCTACATTGCAACACAAGAAATAGTGAAGTCTGGGACTGTTACTTTATTGATTTGCTCCCTTTTGCACTCCATGTGGGTTTTTTCTTCTTTTCCAAAAATAACTGTGCAAGCCACATGATATGATATTTGATCATCAAGCTCTTTTCATCTCATTAGCCTCATTTCCATTTTTATCACTGTCTGGCACTGATTATTTGTGAATCTGAAATGAGGTTTGAGTGTCCAAGAGGAAAGAAATGGCCCTAGCTTTTTGGTCCATCTGTAACTTTCACTGTGTAAAGTTTGATAAAGATTCATATTCATCAATTATGCGCTTCAAGTTAAATTATTTCATTGGTTTACATTATTCAATCTCAAAAATCATGAGATGAAACACAAAAAGGGCCAGCCTGCCATATGATAGTTTAGCGTAGAAAAATAGAATTCTAGAAAGACAAAAATGTATCAAGAAATACCTTGGGACATGATGGAGGGTAGGACTTATTTTTTTCAAGCTTTCAGAAATAGTTGATTTTGGGGAAAAAACCTACAAAATTCTCACTCTTGAGACCAAATACCAAATTTAAATGTTAGATAATTTGTCAGGGAAACAGTTACAGACCTGTAAGAAGTGTGCTGCAATGTGCTATAATTCCACTAGATGACAGCCAATTCAACAAATAACTCTATTAACCGACTGCTCAAAGGGAATCCCGTCTTTGGTTAGGTGGGACTTACTGCTGCCACCCCTTTCTCCCTGAAGTCAGTGCTGCTGTTCCTTATTGTCGTCTCCTACCTCCTCTTAAATGCTAGTGCTGCTTTCCCACTGCCCCCTTTTCCTCCAGTATCTTGATATTTGATGCTCCTCGTGTAGGCAGAGATTTATCAGGTTGGGCTTCACACTGTGCTATGCATCATCTTTAATATTGTTGAGTTTTGCGTAATTGAGAACTTTGTTCGAGAAACCGTTCAAAGATGCTTAAGCCTTAGCTATGTATATATTTCATTGTGTTTTGTGTTGTATTTTTCATTAGATACACTCTAAGCATACTTATTTGGTTAAAAATACTGAAGAAAACAGATAAAAAGTAATTGCTAGGAAGAAGTTCTTCTTTCTCCATACATATGAAACCTCATGTTTTTAATGTTTTACTTACGCCGTATACATTTTGGCTATAATATTGATTCAGTTTCATTTTCATGCTCTTGACTGAATTCCAGCTGATCCCATATCAGCTGGTATGGCACATAGCAGAGTCCAATGGTAAAATGAGATTTATTTTCATCTTTAATTTTCCGACTTGTCACTTGCAGGAAAAGAAAACTATATAAAATTTATAAATGAAGGTTTAATTAGAGCTCCAATTTCAATATGCCTGTGTGATTCCTTAATGAATTACAATGCTTATTACCCATTTTGCCAGATATTTACTTACAGTGTTGTTGTAAGCCAAAGAATAGTCTGTATTTCATGCAAAAGATAACAATAACTAAACCTTATAAAGTGACGTAAATCAGATTTGAAAGCCAAAGCATTACTAGAGGCACTTTTAGGCTAAGGTAAGTGAGAGAGAGATGTCAAGGGAAGAGGCATTAAATAAAAAAAGGATATATGGGAAAGGCTGTAGAAAGAATACATTTTTCTAACATTTATGTTTGGAATTAATCATAGAATAGAATCAGACTGCTTCAGGTACCCGCAGGGTATAAACTTAGTCTGCCTGGGCAGGAATAAGTTCACCCATTTGCTATAATTGTAGTAAAGAAATAACGTGACTTCACTGCTCAGAAAAACGGGGCCTCCCTGCAGGAGTGTTCTTGCTGGCGTTACACTCATGCTGAGGCTCCTGCCTGCAGGTGCAAGAACACGTCTTTTGAAGTTAACATCCAACGTCTGGGCAAGGTTCACTGCACGCAGGGCTAGCTACTTATCAGTGTTCCTCCGTATCATAAGGCTTAAGAATTTTGCGGTCAGGATATTTTTTCCAAGTTTATTAAAAATTCTCATGTGTTTCTGTTACAAAATATTTGTATTACATTATTTTAGTTCCTTTTTTTGTATTCTGTAATTTGTATTTTTTCAGTGATGTATTTCTGAACTGCTTCCTTGAGCCTTCTCTAGTTCTCAAGGCATGTCTAGGTTTCAGTGGGTAGGCAAAGTATGTTTTGTTTGTTTTCCCCTTGGTGTTTTTGTGTGTGTGTAGTGATGGTAACCATTTCTTCTCAGGGGTGGCAGAGAGAGGCAGTCTCCAAAGCACACAATGGTTTCGATTTCAGGGATTTTTTGTTTGTCACGCTACTAGAAATTTTCTGAGGAAATGAAGTTCCTCATGGAAACCACATGAAAAGGGAAGCGGCAGACCTGACCATTCAAATTCTCCCTACCTTAGCCGTATCTAATTAGAACTCCAGCAGATAAAGTCTGTGTGTGGCTCAGGGTGATTCCATCCCAAACAGCAGAGACTTGAAAACAAGGGGAGACAATGGAACTTATAACATGAAGTTGTTAAGCAGTTTAGGTATGCAGTGGGCTCTCATTTCCCCAAAGCTGGAGTCAGCTAATTGTCTATGAGGTTGTACAGTCTAATCAAACAATCCATTCTGAATTACATGCATATTATAATGCCCTATTGTACATGATGTAATTTTAATTTTAATGATCATTTAATGTTGGCATAGCTTTGTTGTTTAAAGACACATCCCTTCATGCTGAAGCACAGGCTCTGCCCAGTTAAAATAGAAGGTCTGCCGCTTACAAGACTGTAAGCTTTAACTTTAGGAAAGAAGCATTAGAAAATAAAATTTTAGGGGATGAAAAGAAGATCACTGTGCGATTGAATAAATCCATGGTATTCCTATGTTATTAATAGTAGCTGTAGCTCTCATCTCTTCCCTTCTCCTTGAAGAGGGTATGGCAGAACTGGAAAAGTTTTGGAGAAGGATGACAAGGATAGTGGAAGGCAGAGAAGGGCTTTCAAGCCAGTGACAGCAGGTATACAGGCTTCTTCAGCCTAAAAGAAGGATTATCAAATGAAGATACAACATTAGAAAAAACCTAGTGGCATAGGAAGGTTGTGATTATTCAGTGAGTGATCCAGTAAAGGAACTAGGTGGCATCAAGGAGCCAGATTCAAAACAAACAAAACCCACTGGTTACTCACATTGTGCAGAGATAAGATGAAAATCTCCATTCCCCTTGGATACGGAAAGTTTTGCATGAGTTCAAGGGGAGAGGGGATGGGTTCAGGGAAGCATCACCACACTGTGACTGGTGAATTCTTCTGTCCCTTCACAGGCATCTGGTGTTGACTGGAAGTATGCAAAGCATACATGCAGATTGAAATTATTCAGACTTCTGTATCTGATTTTGCTTGAGAAAGTAGTCATAAAGCTGTTCCTCTTGCAGATCAGTGTTGAGCAGGAAGGTATCTCCTCCTGCAAGAAAAGGAAATAATACGTAACATCCATGGATGCAGCTGTCTGTGGAAGGAGATCTACAACTATGGCCTCAGCTCAACTTAATGTGAATTTACACCTATTTGTTTAAACTTGGCTAAACCTTAGACTTGCGTTGTATTAAACAAAAGAAATCTCTTGTGAGCTGGAGCATTTACATGCCAGTCTACATCAATTTAATAACCCAGCTTTAACTGAAACAGATCAGATTTGTGTGGCAACAAAGAATGAGGGAGGGAATATATAAGAAACTGATAATTTCCATCAGGAAGGAAGGTAGCACACATGTCAATGTATAACGTACCATCTATAAATCCAGTTGTGAACCTGCATGTAATACTAGTAATTAGCTACCTCCATAAATATTTCCACTGGAGTTAGTCAGACTCTTACACAAATAACTGCTCATTGTTTTAATTGACTTTACAGACTTCCCGGTCTGGCCTGATGTTATCAGACTGAAATTATAAATTACTTGGAATGTACATTCATACAAAAGTTTTAATAAAATAATTGAAAAGACATTATTTTCAAACATACTTTTCAACATACAATAGTTTTTGCCTCCAGCAATAGCAGTGTAAATAGTTTAATATTATTCTAACAATGAATCCATATCTTTAATTCTGTAACAATGAAAGAGAAGAATAATATGATTAATGATTTTTCCCCTTTGTGCTTAAAATTAAAAAAGCATGTTCAAGTTGGGCTTGAAGGGCAAGACTGTGTGACTGGTATCAAAATCTTACTGACGCTTCTCTGAACCTGAATCTGTTTCTAATTATTGCCTCAGTGTTGGGGTCAGTTCTGTTTAATATCTTTATCAATGATCTGGATGAGGGGATCAAGTGCACCCACGGTAAGTTTGTAGACGACACCAAGTTGGGCAGGAGTGTCGATCAGCTTCAGGGTAGGAAGGCTCTGCAGAGGGATCTGGACAGGCTGGATCGACGGCCTGACGTCAACTGTGTGAGGTTCAACAAGGCCAAGTGCCAGGTCCTGCACTTGGGTCACAACAACCCCATGCAACACTACAGGCTTGGGGAAGAGTGGCTGGAAAGCTGCCTGGCGGAGAAGGCCCTGGGGTGCTGGTTGACAGCCAGCTGAACATGAGCCAGCAGTGTGCCCAGGTGGCCAAGAAGGCCAACAGCATCCTGGCTTGTATCAGCAATAGTGTGGCCAGCAGGAGTAGGGAAGTGATGGTGCCCCTGTACTCGGCACTGGTGAGGCCGCACCTCTAATGCTGTGTTCAGTTTTGGGCCCCTCACTACAAGAAGGACATTGAGGTGCTGGAGAGTGTCCAGAGAAGGGCAACGAGGCTGGTGAAGGGTCTGGAGAGCAGGTCTTATGAAGAGTGGTTGAGGGAGCTGGGGTTGTTTAGCCTGGAGAAGAAGAGGCTGAGGGGAGACCTTATGGCTCTCTAAAGCTACCTGAAAGGAGGTTGTAGTGAGGTGGGTGTTGGTCTCTTCTCCCAAGTAACAAGTGATAAGAGGAGAGGAAATGGCCACAGGTTGCACCAGAGGAGGTTTAGATTGGGTTTTAGGAAAATTTCTTCACTTGAAAGGGTTGTCAGGCACTGTAAGAGGCTGCCCAGGGAAGTGGCTGAATCACATCCCTGGAGGTATTTAAAAGACATGTAGATGCGGTGCTTAGGGACATGGTTTAGTGGTGGCCTTGGCAGTGTCAGCTTTGCAGTTGGACTCGATGATCTTAAAGGTCTTTTCCAACTTAAATGATTCTGTGATTTTAATTTTCTAAATGCAAGGGATTAAGATAAAGTTTAAAGGAGTTCATCAGTATATGTTAATTAAGTTGATCACTTGAAGTGTAATTCCTTCAACAGAGATTTTTATAAATGGTGTGTCTCTTAATTAGTCTAGTTGATGCATCTTCATACTTGGAGCTGCATCTCTTCGTGTTCATAATGAGATTTTACTGCTTTTTGCATCTGTTGCTCTGGAAAGAGTCAATGCAGCTAAGTGTCACCTATCTGGATTCTGCACTGACTTGTATATGAACATCGCTGTTTGCTAGAGAGATACTGAAGTAAAGGTGCTGACATTAGTCTTGGGAATCTGAGTTCAGACTTTTATTATTATTGCTGTCCTTAAGCTGTTTCACAAGACAGTTCTCAGCCTGATTTGACCTGGGTTCCAAAACAGACTTGTAATTCCCTTTCTCTGCAATTCTGTGTGTTGGATCAAGGCTGTGATATTACTTGCAGTTCTACAGCTTGAAAACATTTGTATTTGTTGAACTAGTCTGTAAATTTAGAAATCATGCCAACTTTCATTTCTATTTGAATTAGACTGTTTATTTATCAGATACTGCAAAAATATGAATTTTCCACTTTGCTTTTTGAACTTTATATATCCGATTTTGTATAAGCTGAATTTTAAATTTAAATATGTAGTAGGTAATTGAAGAATGCTAAACTTATTTTAATGTCCCATATTCATACATATCTTTTGTTACAGTCTGTCCCCTTCCCTCTTAAAAAGGAGTGGACACTTATCACACTAGCTAAGGCTGTCTAATTGTTTTCTTCTGTCTCATCTGTCTATAGTTGTGTCTTAACATAACATTATAAACTCTTCAGATTCAGAAGACTGGTTTTTTTCTCTCCCTGCCCAGCAAATTGGAGTCTTGGAGAGGACTCTTTTTTACTTCCATACTGTATTTTTTGACTGACTTCAACTGTATGTTTCACACACAAATATCAACAAAAATGCCTACACCCATGAAGCTCTCAGGTTTTGGCATTGTTCTGCTTGGAGTTTCTGCCACTGTGCTTTTCCCTCTCTAAATTCTTCCAGTATGTTTAGAGGAACAAATAAAGTAGCAGCTGCAGCCATAAACATGAAATGCATATGCTCAAATATTCAGCAGTTCTTTATAGATGAAAAATTGCTCTCTATTTATAAATGCGTATACATTTTTATGTACAGTATTTCAGAGTTTATTTCTTGGCCTCTCTGATGTTTACAGTTGTTTCACAATGTTTTGACTCCTCCAGGAGGGATCATGAAATTGCTTTTTTTTTCCATCAGCAAATACAGCCGCTGAAATCTCTCTAAAAGTCAAAATGTTCCTGAAGGAATTCCAAACAGCACTGAAGAAAGTCATAAACTTGCCAGTTTAAATTTCACCACCTTTATAGACAAGTGACTTTTCAAAAGGTGGATACGCACAACACAACACAACATTTTTGTATCCATTTTCCCACCACAATTATAAAAAGAAAGTATATATTTCTTAACTGTCAGCTTTCTGGCTTTGAAATGCAAAATTGGTCTGGTTGTTTCATTGGAGAAGTCTGGTATATACTATTGAAGTATTCTCAAAATTTCTCAATTTTATTACAGTTTTAATTTTGATTGTCCTTGATTTGTAATAAAAAGCTCTCTTTTAAAAGAGAGAGGTCTCCCCTATGTTATGTGAAAGGCTGAATGATGTCATGACTGACTAATTTGAGGTGCGTTTTGCATCTTTGGCAGCTGATATGGGTTTTATAATGATTTTGTCCTACAGCAGAATACAATGTTCTCTGCATAATAGTTATTCTGCGTAATAATTAATCTAGAAAGACCTGCTGGTGTCAGGTGAACACTTGAAGAAGTTGGCAATCTTTCTCCCAAAATTTTGAACTAAAGTAGTGTGATACTGATTTGTCCATTCATTTCATCTACAGCCAACTTCAGTGAACTTGTGAAGGAATTCTTGAGTTCCTGCATGTGTACTCTGTCTCCACTTTCTGCTGTGCTTTGCTCTACAAATGCTCTATAGCTCCCCTATCTCACTATGTCATGGCAAGATTTCTGTGTGCCTCAGAAGTCTATCTTCCCCTCTCTTCCCTCTGCAAGATGCTTATTGCCTCTCTTTAGTCATCCCATCTCTCTCATATTTTCTCCTGAAATGTTTGTGTCTTGTTTCATGCTGCCTTCATGCAAAAGGTTAATATTTTGAAACTCTCTGCTTGTACAGAACTCTTAAGATACTGTTATGCCAGAAGATGTTTTGGCAGCTATTAATTTGCATTTGATGTAATGACAAGTACCAACCTGATGGATATTGCTGGGGACCATTGATGGACCCCATTGCTTATCACGGTACCAGGAGCATTGTATCCCCTTGTATTGCACCTCCCATTTCCCTCTTCCATCTCAGCATTTTCACACACATCAGACAGTTCTGATGATTGATGCCTGGGAACATAGTTCTCAAGTGCTGGACTGAGATAGTAAAGATAAAGTGAAGTTACATGAAGTTGTAGTAACTTGATGACATTAGGTCTCATCTTGCTCAGAAGTAATTAATAAATGTCCTTGATCTAGCTGTTCCTAATGCAAGAGTCTTAGAGATTTCTATTCCTAAATGCGAGCTATGAAAGTGGGATTTTCTCAGCTGTAATTGTAGGAAAGTTACCTTTTCCCACAACCCTAGTTGTTCCAACTTTCCTTTATTTCTCTATCTGTGTATTTATCAAAAAACTGTTTCCTGATTTGAAAAAGAGCTTTCTTCAGGATAAAGCTTGTACCAAGTTACGATTGTAAAATTTGGATTTTAGCCTCTTTTAAAGCTCCTTCTTTTGGGGGAGAAAAAAGGGATTCTTCCACTGTACTAGGGATCAAAATACAGCTTGGATCCTGTGAGTTTCATTATTACTTTTGAATTAGTTCACTTGGATATTTTTCAGGGTCATATTATTTTAGCAGAGGTCACAGATACTAAAAATGTAACCTGGTACATAATTGAAATGTTATCACTACATAGGAGCTCTGACATGAGAAGATCTCAGAATAATTATTTTCTCCAATATTTTTCTATGTCATGTTCTCAGATTTTATATGATGTTTTCTCATTTTGTATGGTTTCTGGGTTTATTTATTTGGTTTGGTTTGGGTTGTTGGTTTGTTTTTTTGTAAGTATGGCTATGCAATGACTTACAGACGTGAATAACTTTAATGAAATTACTCACATAAATTAGATCAGTTCTTGTGCTCAAGATCTCTATGTTCCATGAAGGGGTTCCTTTTCTATGTAATTACACGCTGCAAGTTCAAGGGGCACCGTGAAGGGTGGGCTTATGTTGGATGGAGAGAAGGGGAAACACATTCTTAGGTTAGTCTTGTGGAAAAGACAGAGAAAAGTTCATAGCAGGTATACCTGTAGGGATCCCATCCACTTGGGGATTTCCTTTATAAGGACCTGCCTGGAGGCAACAGCCGGACTCCCCAGTTTAACAGATTTTCAAAACTCAGCTGGTCAAAGCCCTAACCAAGTCAATTTAGTTTTGAAGTTAGCCCTGCTTTGAGCAGGAGATTGAACTACATGACCCCAGAGGCCTTTTCCAGCCTAAACCTGTTATTCAATGACTGTTCTTTAAGAAATATTTTTTTGCATGTTGTCTAACATTTATGTGATGGTAACATAGCCAACCATTAGAGGATTTTAAAAATACTCAAACAATGACAGAGTGATAGTGCAACCTCTTACAAGTCTTTCATGAAGTTGTAATTGTAGATCCACCTAGTTTACTCACGTTGTGACTTTTATTGTTTGAACGTGGGTCTCACATGTCGACGTTGTGTTCTTTACACTACACATTTATCTTGCACAGTCATATATATCCCTGGATCTAATTAACTGTATTTTGGTATTTTTGTTACTTCCTAGAACTTCAAACAATGAGTCAGGCTGGTGAAGAAAGTTCCAGTTCCAGTGACACAGAATTGGAAATCGAGAAGGAGCAACCTATCTGTGCTCTAGCTCCAACATTTTATAGCCAAGATGAGGGATCCACTGATGTGACAGCAAGTCCTGCATTTCAGTGTTTAGATGAGGTACCACATACCCCAGCTTTCTCTATCTATAACAGTCCATATTGTGTCAAAATCAATTAGTCTGGAATGTATATTTTGTTGTTAGTTTTTGGAGGTTGTTACCATAGACTATCTGTAGCTTCCCTATTTCTTCTCTGATTTTTTTTTCTAACTGGTAAGAACATTTTGTGAAGCAGAAACATACATGGGGCATATTCTTGCTGGGGATGGTGTGCTTAATAGATAACCATGTTATTTTTTGCAGTGGTCATGGCCTTAAGGGGAATGAGAATAGAGAGGTCTTGTTTTTGTAGTATTCCAGCTGTAGAGGTAATTGCATCGTGATTTTTAGAAAGTTTCAATAGCTGTGGGAAAAATCCAAGGTAAGTGTCTCCTGAGGCACTAATAACTGATGACAGTAGAAGAAACTGTTTGGAACTCAGTTTCTTTGCAGAATTTTCTGTGTTAAGGAAACTTTTAGAATACTAGAAATATTTTAGAATTTAAGATATCAAATACACATCAAATGGAATTCTTAAAAATGTAATGCCAGAAGAGATGTTAAGAGATCATCTGATCTAAAATTTACACCAAAGTGATCCTCTGCAGATATTTGTCTAATTTGTTCTTTAAAAGTTTAATTGATGGAGATAGCTCTTTGGGTATCCTTTTCCAGCATTTCATCATTGCTGGAGTTTTTTAAAAAAAGAAGTTTATCCTAAATCCCAGTTTAAATTTCCTTTGGAGTGAATAATGCAGCTTTCTTCTTGGCTTCCCCACAGTGACAATGGAGAACAATCGATTTCTGCCCTCTTTATAATAAAAATGTACATCTCTCATATCCTAAGCAGGCTTTTTTCATACTTCACATTTTTCTTAAAGTTCTTATATTAAGTTTCTTTACCTTGGGCTCTTTCCAGCTTGGATCTGTCAGATCGTTTTGCTAGTCCAGCTCTCTCTCTCTGCCTTGGACCTAAGGTCAGTAGAAAGGAAGGGTTGTGAATTTGTAGTGAAGAGGAAAATAGGACTGCCCCTTTCCTATCCCAATATTAGATCATACTGAACATAGCATGAAGCTGCACAATCAATCTCTCTCTAACTTCTTGTGCATTCAAGTGAAGAATACGGGAGGGAGAGAGATTTTCACTTTCAGTCCAGTGCCAATAAATGGTGAGCTCGCAGCTTCCATTGTTGTTGCAGCACAAAACCACTTTCTTCTTAGTCCAAGGCAGCTGCAAAAGTCCAGGACAGCTCAACTCTCAAAGAGGGTTGACCTCTCTCACCTTACAGAAATCCTCCTGTCTAATGA
Source organism: Morus bassanus (assembly GCA_031468815.1). Lineage (NCBI taxonomy): Eukaryota > Metazoa > Chordata > Aves > Suliformes > Sulidae > Morus > Morus bassanus. The sequence goes on from CM062571.1 coordinate 71,399,751, forward strand.
AAGAATGGAAACTGCACTTTGGGGAGTACTTTATTTTCCAGCTACTCCCATACTTTTTCTATAGATTTTCGGTTGTGGTAGAATTTTTTATATGTAAACAGAAGCATATGCCTAGTACAAGATATCTTTACCCCCCACCCTTCCCCAAATAAAATAAAACTAAAAGGTATAGCATTCAAAAATATATTCTACATTTCTGCTTTGTTTTCTTTATTTTTAATCATGGTGAAAACTTATTTTTCTAGACTTATTCTAGAAAATGATCAGATCAGGCTGATTTTTTTTCTCCAAAAAATCTTTCCAAAGAGGTTATTCTTCATGTCAAATTTAAGGCCAACTTGTTTAACTCTGATAACATTGTAAACCATTGATGGGAAATATAGGGTAACCTTACTATTAGAAGTTGTTCCCAACTCAGGAAAAAAACATGTGGTGGAAAACCGAAGTAAGCAATTTGCATAAGATTTCATAAATTAGGTCTTTCAGTCATTTTGTCGATTTTTGAAAGGGAACTATGACTCATTTATTCTTACGATAATTTTTAACAGTTTGTACTTGTGCTTTATGGGTCAATTTGGCTTTTCATCGCTTATTCACATTTCTTCTCTACCACTGACGTGTTTGTTTTCCTTTGTTGAACTTTACACATAATTCAGAGATAAATATATGACCAGTCACTGTAGAGGTTGTTGCATTGACACTGGCTTCAGCTTCTTGGAAGAGCTTTCAGAATTTTTCCACAGAATTGTATCATATTACCCCTAGTTTACTGTCTAGTCATTTATGCCTGCATAGCAGCAAATACTTATCAGAAGGGACACCTTTTGATATTGTAAGATTTATTTGAGAACAGATATATCCCTTCTAGCAGTAAACCTTCCAGTCAAGCCAGTTTTACTTTTCTCATATAAACAGCAGATAGTCAAACATATAAATAGCAAGAAGTCAAACATGCACACTCTCTCTCCTTCATTTTTAATAACACATAGTAACATTGTTTAGTCTTGTGGGTTAGATAAAAATATTAAAAACTGGACAGAGGTTTGAACAAAAGCTACTCAGTCCATCATGACTCGCTTCTTTTCACCAAGTTGACATCAGCCTAACTCAGTACTTCCACTGCTGTTGGTTAGAGGGCTGTCATACATTCACATAATGAACTTTCCATTTCTTTTAGCTTTTGTTGTTATGTCCTTGAAATAGGCCTTTGCTCTAACACTTCTAATTTAATTTCTTGACTTGTGAGTCTTTCCTCATATCCTGTTCTCTTCTAGTGTACGCCATGAGAAATAAATCAATCTGCATCATGTTAATAACTTTCATGGAAAACTACATAGTCTAGTACCTGTGTGATGAAATAAATATATTACTTGGATAAATGCTACATTAAGATGCAATAGATTATTCTGTTTTCATTTTTAATTTAGTGCATTTTAGACCATGTATATGTGATTTGATTCTTAAAAGGCAGCAAAAAATGAATTTAATTTTATGTAATGGATGTTACCTAAATTTCAAGAGCGATTAATTTTATAAAATGAATATTTTACTAGTAGCTAGCTTCAGCAAAACGGTCTGAATTTATACTCATCTTTTGCATGCAATTTTGTGATTTTTTGCAACAGATGGTAATATAATACATTTTACCTCTCCCTTTATTCTTGTATCATCCTTGTTACAACACTACTGTTACTGCTAAAGCAGCACAGGACATACTGAAATTGCTATTTGAATAGAAAAAGCAACAGAACATGACATGAATCTGAATTAAATGCTCCAAATTACAAGATTAGACAGAATGAAAATTAAAAACACCAATTAACAAGTTGGCTCCTGCCCACTCTCATAATTTTTGTCCCCATAATTTTTGCCCTTCCCTGCACTGTATAGTAGCATTTTTCCCCTCTGGACGCTCAATTTGTTCTTTCCTTTCCTCCTCTGATCCAGGCTTTCCCATTTTGATAGGAACATAAATAAATAAGACATCAGTTGTCATAATGATGCTGTTGATGTTTAGTTTGTAATCTATTATAGTCTTCAAATCCTTTTCTGTTGCTTAATTTTTGTTTTGTTACCCAAATCGCAATTAATCCTAGACACAAAAAAGACCCCTACTCTATACGTCTTTCCAGTTTGATAGTGAACCATTGACAGCTATGCTCCAGGAATGGTTTTCCATTCATTTTATGTTTGCAAATTTTTGAAGATTTAATGAAGTTGATGAATTACTCACAAAATCTATTGGTTCATCTTTTTGATTCAAGACACTATCCAAAAATTAGTATTTTTCAGTTTTTTTCAGTTAGAAGGAGAAATCAGTCATGGGCCTAGCATCTTTTAATTCTGTTTAGTTAATTCTGTTTATTTACAAATGAGGTACAAGCTCTTCTTTTTCTGGAAAAAAAAAAAAAAGGAGAAATCAAATGGCGGGATGGTAGCTTCTCCCAGTTTGAGGTCTTTTTCAGTTAGTATTATATTAGAAGTTCTTGTTAGGCTTTACTCAAGAGTGATGTCTCTGAGGTTTTCTCTGCTGTGCTTCTTCTTTCGCTTCCTTTTTTTGATATATTCTTGGGTTAGTGAGATACTTGTTAGTTCACTCAAATGTATACGTCTATTCTTAAAACAATACCAGAAAAAGGATTCTGCAACATTTATCTTGCATGTCTTTGTAGTGGATGCTATGAGGGAGCTATTCATTCCATCAAATAGTGTACTTGTGAATGAAAAGTGCTTTACTATTTACCAGATTCAGTGAGCGGTTACCTTGTTCGGAAGGTACCACAATAATCCCTTTCTGCTAATGAACATCGTCCATTTATGTGCTAAATCTAAACCTGCAGAAGCATAAACTCCTTTGGGAGATTTCTTTGACTGGTCTAATGCAGACTGTTGCTCTCTGTATCCTATACAGATAAAACGGACTGTGCCCCCTATCTGATACCAGCACCAAATCTTTCATTTGCGCTGCTTTTTTTTGATGGAAATTGTCACTATCATGCTACATTTCTTTTTGCTGGTGTCCAAGCATCCTATTGCCACCATCTGTCAGGAAGCAGAAAGAACTCTTCATGAATATTTTTAATGACTGTTTTGAAACCTGGAGTCTTTCTGTGTTTAATGAACTACTTACCCCTGACTGCCAAAAGTGGTTGAACTGCTAATAATGATGTTAACCGAAATCCTGGTTCTACTGGACACACAGAGCAAAATCTCCATGTTTACCAAAAAACAAACAGTATAGTGACAGACACTTCTCAAGCAAATTTCACTTCTGCTGGTCTGATGCTGTTTCATGTGGATCTGCTAGCTGTAAGAGCTTTAAAGGCATGGAATGATGCATATGTTCAGTGTTTGAATGTGGTTTAAGGTTTAAGGAAAGGTACTTTTCATTTTTCTCTTTTTTCTCATCCGTGCTGCAGGAAAGAAGAGAAAGTCACATAAAGGTTGGCTACAGCTTTCAAATATAAATATTAAGAATCAGTATTTCATATATTTCTTCAATGGCATTCAGACATCTAACAATGCCACTCTAGAAAATATAGCCTTTTCCAATTTCTTTTGCTAACAAGCAGTTTTTTATTTCTCTCCTAACTTAGGTTAAATGGTAGGCGTAAACCACTTTCCTTTTTAAAAAAAAAAGTTGATACATCTTTAAATGAAAAATTTCCTAGAAAACCTAGCTTGGTAGAATAAGATAGAAATTTAATTTTTTTAGATGAGCACCAATTTAATTTCTGTTCACCTACACATACTGTAGTGTACTTTCTACTCTTATGAAGTATGATCATCAGTATATTTTTGAATGGTAACCATAGCAGTGGACAATTTGTTTCAGTACTCTCCAAACATGTACGTGCTCTATCAAAGATGTAAAAATCTTAACAGAGCTGTTGAATGCAAACAACATTTTCAAACTTAAGCTGATCCTGGCACACTCCACATTACATGCTTAAAAGGCTCCCGGCACAACAAAAAAGCTGTATAAATATGTTGGTACAGACAGCAAAGACACATGTTGCCTCCACCTCCACCCATAGGAATCTGACTGCTAATTAAATAAACCTTTTTGAACTTTGTTGATATGGTCACTTGGGAAGTCAGCTAGGGATGATAATGTGTTTGTAAGCCAGAGTCTGGGTTTTTTTGCAACAGCTTCCAGCAAGCAAGCAATAGTTTGCATAGTGAATGTTAAAACGAGGGGTGGTTGCAATAGGTAAAATGATTGTTCCAGTTGGTGGTAACTCCTATAAAAAGCTGTAGAGGAGTTTACAGATGCCTTTAAACAGCAGGAATGGGAACAGAGCCAGTGTAACATGCTCTTTCTATTGAGAGATTCTTTTTACCACTTGCAGGTGACATTGTGAGGAAATAAGATCAAGAAGCTGTTGCATGTATTCATATTACCACAAATCAGGTGGTATTTCTGTTCATTTCTGAAAAACGTGTTTGAAAGCATTTATGAGATGTTATTTCTTCTATGCTGTTATAAAGTCAACTGCATATTTCATGAAACACAGAGGAAACACAGCTCCCTAAAGCTGCAAGACTAGGAGAAGGAATAATCTTTAACTGCAGCATCTTCTTGCATTTTGGCCTTTTCTCAACAATTTCTGAGACTTATGAGACTTATAAAGACAAGCATATTGCTGTCTTATGTTCTGGAGCTGTTTCTCTCTTCCCCTTTTCTCACCCAAAATACGTATTTGAGATCGGATATTCCAAAACAGGGTGATCTTGGACTAAAACTGTGATTTTACTTGGCCTTGGCTTATTATGTTAACATCAGCCACAACCGTGGGTTGAGGAAGCCAGAGCGATGTTAACCAAACATACATTTGATAAAAATGTCCCATAGTGGAGGATCAGGATCGTCTGTTGCACAGATTAGGTTACTTTAAATGTTAAAAAGGTGATTTCTGGTTTCCTTATTCAAAAATCCTGTGTCCAAATACTCCTTAATGAACAGAGGCTTAAAGATTTGCATGAGAAAGAATCCTTATCTTTGGGTTTAGCATATAGAGGTTGAGCTGCAGAGGTAAGCAGAGGGGCTTTTATTTTCTGTCCCAAGAAAGAAAAGAGAATTTCTGTTTCTCAGAGTGGATCTTACTTCTCCATAAAAATCATTGACTCCATGTAATTGCTTAAAAATAAGTGTGTAAAACATACTTTTTATTTTCTACTCTGTCATTCTAAATGTTGGTGTACTATTTCAGTAGAGGTGTGATATTAATTAGACTCATAGTGTGTCTTGACTATATGAACATAATTAGGTAATTGGGCATATTTTTTCCAGTTAGTGATTATTTTCCAAATGGATTCTTTTTTTACTGAGATCAGAAAAATTGATGAAGAGGGACTTAAAAAATAATATCCTGTTCTCATGACAATCCAACCCTCATGTGAGGAGGGTTGGATTTGACACATCATTTTAAAACATTATTTTCTGGTTTTGGTTACCATTGAGGGTGATGGCCAAATTAACTTCTGGCAGAAGTATTATAAGTTGATAAAAGTTTCACAAAAGCTGTGAATGAAAGAGATCAGTTTACTAAGTGGAATGTTTGCATTTAGCAGGGCCTGTGGATGGTATTGCTCAGACATTTTTCTTTGAAACTTATGTCAATGTCTTCAGACTCATGTATACCATATTATTTTTCTCTTATCTCCTGAAAAAAAGGAACACAGAACACATTTCTAAACATATATTTCAAATCTCTTTCTTGGTAGGCCAGTATTTAGTTCTTACCTTTTTTCTCTATGAAAACTTGAAGTCACATCCTTCCTGTTTTGATTTTCCCATGACATGTAAGTCATAGAAGCTAAGGAAATTTGGCACGGGTTTTTTTGTTTTATTTTATTTTAAATAATAAACACAGTGTTCTAAGTATGAATTGAGAACTATCTTAATTTCCTCTGAAAATAATCACATAAATGCCAGTTTATTTTCCACCAAATTGTCAAACTACCTGTTGTTTGCCACTCACTCTCTGAGTTTGACTGCTGTGTTTCCCAAAAAAAACCATTAAGGAAACAGGTATTTACATTAAAAAGGGAAGAAAAAAAATTAAAAATCACCGCTTTCAGACCTTCTTTTCATTTCTTCTCTGGTTTTTCTTTTCTGACTTTTTTTTTTGTCTAAGCAATGCATAGAAGCCAAGACATTACAGTCTGCTTGGCTGATCATATTGAACAGATGGGTTTGTGCCTTTATTTTTTGGAAGCAACCCCCAGGAATTTTGCTAGCAAACCCACTGTTAGTAATCTTCCTCACTAAAATTCACAATTTAAATATTACCAAGATCAAAACCTCAAGTGTTTTCATATGATGTTTTCTGTGTTTTCAGAGATGTTTTCTGTAAATTGAAAGACATGTTTTGAATTATTAAGCCTTAAGCAGAGATCAAATGCTTTTGTTTGTATAAAAAATTGTATGCTTTAATTTGGGGTATTATTTCTATTCACATGCTTTGATGAAACTTGAATGTGATCTGAAAGGTTATGTGTAATACAAAAAACAGATGAGTTTGCTTCTCCTCTTTCATGTTAAAGATATAGGTTGGGTAAACTCTTTCTTGGGCAATTACTTTTTTTTTCTTCCAAAATATGAATAGTTTCAAAAAGATGTCTGAGATTTCAGCCTTGGAATTGTCTGGCAGCTGAAGTATCATAAAACAAATCTCTTAATAACTATCGTTACTAGCAGTTACTCTCCTGGCACATCACATAGTCGTCTTTGTTGGCCATCTAAAGTTATCTGTGTTTTCTTATTGCTTCAATTTTTAGAGAAAATCAATAAAACAATTTATGAAAAATTTTTTTATAGTCCCCATAAGCATCTATGACAGTAGTACTGCTTTAACAGTGTGACTTAATTTTATTACACCAAGGAAAAACAAAAATAATACTTGCAACAAGTAGATGGAGTTACACTTTGTAAAACTAGTACACATTGATAAAGATTCAGCTACAACAGTTCCAGGCAGGCAATATTCAGATTTGTGTAACAACATTCCACTTCCTTTTTCCTTTTTCTTTCTTTTCTTTTTTTTTTTTTTTTTTTAAGACAACAGACAAGGCTTTTGTAGGTGATACTAGTAACATTTGCTTATTCTGTTAAAATTTCTGTGTTTTACAAAGTTCCCTTTAAACAGATAAAAAAGGACAGTTTCTCTTCTAACACCTTAGCAGGAAAAAGACATTTTCAAGTAGAAGCTTGTAGATACTATAAGTCATACTTAGCTAGTTACCATATAACAAATAGGAGCAAATTGTGCATTTCATGCAAAATGATTAAATATAATCATATGCAATTAGTATTTGCTCTTCTAACCAACATTTCATAAGTTGCTTTTTTTTTTTGTTTAGACAATCCTTTTTTATCCCAAAATAAATATTCTATAGCTTCAAAACATGTTCTCAAGCAAAGATTATACATCTTGCAATTAAAATTTTCCATTACTCTTTAAAATTGAAATAAAAAAACCAAATTACACTTCACGCTGAAATATCTTTCCAAGTATATACTTCCTTAAAATATATATTAATATTTTACAATTTAGCAATTGCCACTGCTGCTCATTTGCATAACTTGTAACCATAATAGTTCTCGTTATCATCTTAAAAAACAGTAAAGGTCATATTGGTAAAGTATTAAGCCAGGTGTATATTTGTATTTTTTTTTTATGTCTCTTTTAACCAAAAACACTGTGCCAGCAAGGGCCACACTTTAACTGGTAAAGAAATACAGTCATAGTATAGTTTATCTGCATCTCAAGATTGGCATAAGCGATATAGCAAAGTAGCCTCTTGCTCAGATAAATTGCCTCTCTGCTCAGAACGTTAGTCACTGTAATTATAGAGACATGTCCTTTCTAGGGTAGGCAACACATACATGTAGTCAAATTTGTGCTTGCTATCTACAGCATGAGCTTTAATAGTAGTATCTCTAATTTGCACTTCCTGAAGTATTTGAAAATTTGGTTGTTTCATTTGTTACATTTTAGAAGAAAAAGGTCTTTCACATATTCTCTTTTCTTTTTATAATTGCCAGTGGGTTGTTCAGGTTTCTGTGGCCACAAAAGGGGTACTTGGAAAATGGGGAGAACACAGTCTTTTTGTATCTTACAAAATATTTATAATCTTTCTTATAATTTTAAGGTCTAATGGTACCTGGAGTGAGAAGTAATTAAATGAGAGGTTGAGTCTCAACAAGAGTCATCTTATAACATTTGGCTTACCTAAAAGATTCAGGAGAAAGCAAAATGGTGCTGGAAACTCTTTTTGCATATATTTAGAGGCATTAATGCAGAGACATGGATTCTTCTTTATGTGTCTTCTTCCTACCTGTCTACCTGCCTATGTAAATGTGCAATAAGCTACATAACGGCTCCTTTCTCCCACAAACGACAAATAGGACCTTGAGCTTGAACGGAGGAACCAAAATGAGCAAGAAATACTGTCTTTCATTACATGCTCTCGACATTTTTTCCACTTGCTTTTCTTCAATTCCTTCACCAACTTCTTTGAATAATCTTTGATAAAGGGGGTAAGATTTGAAGAATCATCTTCATTTACAAAGTTTTCTTTAAGGCTGTTTTTGTGTCTTAGGGCAAACCATGTGGCCCTCTGTTTCCTAGTACTTTAAGAATAATAATTTGTAGTACTTTTCCTAATTTATGTTGATATTGCTATGGTATACCTTTGAAGTTATGAAGGACAGATGATACAAAAAGTCAGGCTGTTTCAGAGAGACTAATTTTCATTCCAAGTGTTGACAAATTTATATGTTATCAGTTATACCTCTGAGTTATTTTCAGGTTAAAATGTAGGTGTTCATTCAGACACAATTTGTAGAAGACCATTTAAAAGTTTTAAATCATAAAATCTGGTGTATCACAGTCAGTAAAAGCAACAAAAGCAATGTTTAGAATATTTACATAATGATACCAAGACTTAACCTGTGCTAAGTTTTAGCAATAACTATTCAGAAACATTCATGCTGTTTTTAATACATTATACAGGTCAAACCATATCTAAAAATTTAGGTGGAAGTATGCTGTTTTGTCTAGAACTATTTTATGCCAAACCTAACTGAATACTTAAATTCTGAGTATAACACTGAGTAAGTATGATTTTGAGTGCAATCCAAATGCAAACCAGTTAAGAGAAAGGTGCAGAATTACTGCACAAAACTTTTGGGTCTGATCATGATTTTTACTGATTTAAAGGCTTGCCTATATCCACTGGGAATACCATCAGAAATACCATGCCATGTACCCCAGAAAATGCCGTTGCGAACACCTTTGTATTTCTTGTGGTAGTACTTGCCATTGAGGTTGGCAGACAAGCATGCATCAAACCACCAGCCAGAGCTGTAGTATGCTCCACAGTTTCCTGAAGGATACCTATCATTGTCCTTGTCCGGAGTTGTAAAGAACTTTTGATCGTGGTTGTAATGCCTGCTGTAGTGAAGGGCATCTCCTGCTGTGCCACTATAGCCATGAACACTTAGACGGTACTTTAGATATTCGTTGGCCACATAGAAATGTTCGTATTTCGCATACTCTCTGATACCATTGAAATCTTCGAGTTCAATTCTCAGTTGCATTTCCTGGCTCTTTGTCAGGAGGTGAATTTTGTCATTCCCCAGCCAAAACTCCCTGCTGAGGTTTCCAAAGCCATTTTTGTAGTCATTCCAGGTTCTGTTAAAGTTAGTGCTACCGTCCTGACGCCGCTGCAGCACTGTCCAGCCGCCTCCATGTGTTTGCATGTCACAGTAAACTTCAAAGCTATCATTTCTGGGGTCAGGGCTAATCCTGTAGATTCCATTACTCCTTTTGCCTGCTGTGTAATGGTCAGCACAGTCTCTCTGCATTATTTGTATAACTGGTGGAAGAACAGATAGTGTTAGAATAAACATAATTTCACTTTAAAAATAAAATTTTTAGCCAGACTGGTGTGGCATACAGAATTTGAATTGGAGAGACTTCTACATAGGAAACAGTGTTACAGCAATTTCACCTCTAGGGAGAAACAGGTTTTTTCCATCAGGTTTACTCTATAACAGATGCCACCGAGGATCTCTGCATCAGGTAGCTGTCCAAAAAAACCCATTTAAATGACTTTTTGTATCAAACCTGCCTAATATAGGGGCATTTTGATTGTCTGCTTTCCCCTTTCTCCATTTCTCTACTCTTCACTTTATCCTTTCATTACCTCCTGTAAATTCAACCTTTCTTCAGTCCATATTTCTAATGCTTTGTGTTTACACACTTGCTGCTTTTTGTATTTAAGTATATACCATCACACCCTGTCTATAATTTAAATCTTCATCTGGCAGTATGTCAGAGAAAAAGCTTTGTTCATATGGGAATGACTTTAACCTGGCTATTGTTTGGTTGACATCATTTGATACGGAACATAACATCATTAGGAATGTTTCATGTGTTAATGTTGACTGTACTTTAGGAAGCAGGAAAAAAGTAATAAAATTGTCTCATCTGTTGTAGTAACACTGTGATTACTAGAAAGATGAAGCTAGAAAAGTGACAATGCTTTCCTGTGTATGTGGCATTGTTGGCTTTACAGTAAGGAAAAGTTTTAGCATCTACCGTTAACACAGCTTTTTCCCACCGATGGGTGATGTATTTTATTCAGAAGAAAACTACCCCTGGGTTTTTCCTGCAGAGTGAAAATCCATTTTTGATTCACAATGTCATCCAGTAATGACATTGTGTTGAACAGCATGGTATTATAATTCCATGTTCTTACGTGATACAGAGAGCTCTCAGTAGTTCCGAGTTAAGAGTCAAAACCGTAATGTTCATTCCTACTGCAGATTTGAGTTTATGGGCATGTTCATTTGCAGGCATATTTTGCATATTGCATATTTTTCCTAGAAAAATTTAAACAATTAAACTACTTCTTGAAAGGGAGGAGTGTTCTCGGGCTGCAGCAGGGAATAAGACTCGGGACTCCTTGTTTGCCAGGAAACTGGACATATAGAAAGCACAAACTATAGGAATCAAAGGCTTAAAAGCCAAATTTAAGCTGTTTGTTGATATGGTAAAAGCATTACCTTTATTATTATTCATTTGATCTTTTCACACTTTCAAGAATTTCAGCTGTACATACACTGTACCATCTGCAGATCCTTCAATTTTCAGTATGGGTAGACAGAAGAACAGTTTCATTTTAAACTTGAATGCTGAGCAACAGAGGCTTAAAAACTGTAATGCAGCCTGATCTCTCTCTTCTTTAGCTCTAGAGAGCCCTGTCTTTATATGTATGACATCTAAGTGGTAGAATACACTGACAGTCTAGTGAATATTTCTTGTTTTCAAAGATTCTTATATGTAATATAAAAACTTTATGACTTTTAAAAAAAACCCTCAATCTTCCCTTAATAACAGTCAACATTAGAAAGAAATTGTTCGTTCTATTTCCTGATTTTAATTAGGACAATTAAAAAGTAAAAGAAAAAAAATGTTTGTCAGTGATAACACCTGTTTCCTGTTTCATATTGCTTGTATATTAGATTCATGCTAAGGGTTTAGTATTAAAATGATGGTACATGTTACCCACTAGAGAAGTACTGTTAATAAGCATTTTTAGCTGAGCCTTTCAGATATTTACTGTGATGATAGAAAAATTGGTTTACTATCTATCTGTTAAAAAATAAACATTTTACTAGATTCACTTGATGTTTAATAATGTCTTGAGGACCTTTTCAGAATAGTTGCAGTTTCACATTGAAAAAAAAACCATGCAGTTTTCTAAGGCACACCTAGAGAAAATTTACCCCTTCTCATCCAAGGAGAAAATCTATGTAGTTCACTGATATTTAATATCCTTAATGAAGGGTAGTATGGTGTAAAATAAAGCTAATTTTTCATGTTTACTAACTGAATTGCAAAAAAAAAAAATTCCTCTAAAGATTCATGTTTTAAATCCTAACATGAAGTCCAATTCCAGGAGGAACTGAACACCTGCAGCTCTCAGTAACCCTCTAGTGGTGGATGAAGTTTTACAGGAGTATAAATAAACACTAAAAGAGCAAATACTTAACTTGTGAAGTTAATAACATAGCTATTTGGTTAAAATATACTTAAAATTGTTTACCTAATATTTGTAAAATGCACAGAAAGCTTATACTGGCAGTAAGAATTAACAGGTTACATACCAGGTCTTGGTTGCATTGCTGGACATTTAGAAGAACATTTGTTATCAAGGCTGTTCACAACAAACGTCAAATTAGCAACTTTGCTGTCAACATAATGTTCTACATTGTTCATATTTATGAGGCTCATCTTCTCTAAACGACCCTGCAGTGTCTGAATCTGGCTTTTTGCATTTTTTAAGCTGGTTGCCATTCTGTTAACTTTGCTTTGCAGTTCCTTTACTCTGTTATCTTGGATTTTGCTGTTTTCTCCTGGAGTTTCTGCTTTAGGTGGCAGGAATTCATTACTGCTGTCTCTTTCTTGGTTGTCATCTGCCTGCAGCTTGCAATCTTGGCAGCATTTCTTCAGCTTGTTTACTGCTTCTTTAAGGGTCTGTACTTCTTTGAGAGTCTTCTCAAGGAGTCTGAATTCTTTGGGTAACTGGATGGTCATCGGAGGCAGATTTATCTGATATGGACAATCCTCTCCTTCATCACATTTCCGATTAGTTTTGAGCTTTATAGGACAAGTCTCAGTAACTTTTCCTTCTTTAGCATCCTCTTTATCTTCTAACACAACTGCAAAGACATTTGTTAAAGCAAGGAGAGCTGTCTTCAACAAGACTAAGTAAACAAGCAGCTTCATCTTCGCAGAGAAACTAGCAGTATGAGGAAGTATGCAAAAGTGGAGCAACCTTATAAGGGCAGCTTGAAGCCTGTGAGTTATTAGACTGCCTACACTGTTCTCAGAAGTGGGTGGGAGTGCTTGCATCATGAGTGATTGATAGCAGAGCCAAGTAGGTAGTGCTTGCAAGAGTAGCACGTTTCAGTGAGAATTCCTGACTGAGAACTAGTGTATGTAAGCAAAATGCTGAAATGCATGTGTGCTGATCACTTATGCAGTTTAATTTCTCTCCTTGTTTTACATGGTTTTTCTTTTGGGGAAAAAATCACTTAGCTCTGTGTTATAATAGTCTTCTAACATCTGTTTCTTAACATTTGAGTGTTCCAAAACTGCTTTTGATAACCAGACTATAGTTTTACCACAGCAGGTGGAAAAGGTGAAAAGCAGCCCCTTTCCCACTTTGAGGTTTATCATAGCAATAGCTTCACTGACACTCCGTCCCTTTCTTCCTAAAACTTCTTAACTCTATAGATGAATTCATAAAAATTATTTAAATCCCAAAGCATATTGAAACACACATATAGTTTTGGTGCCAAACATTTTTCAGGATAGAGTCATAAACTAAGGAGGGCAAGCACGACCTTTCTTCTTACTGTTTTGCCTAGCACTGCTTAGAATAGTTACCTGGAATAGTCATGATTAGTATGGCACATCACAGTTAAAATTCACTGTTATCTCATTCTGAGTGCTTTTTGCTGAACCTTTCTAAGCAAAGGGAAGAGAACTTAAGGACCGCCCCCCCCATTTCAGTGCATGGGATCCTAACTGTTGGATTGGTTGTCCAGAAAATCCAAAGGAAAGCCTGGTGTTCTGAATAACGTCCTGAATTCTAAATCCAAAGCAAGGCAGGGAGCTAGGGAAGGAGCTCCCATGGCCCCATCAGTTTGAGGTATCTTTTCTGTGTTCCTGATTTTCGGTTCCTGCTTTTTTTTTTATTGTGCCTTGTATCAGCTTTAAGAGTTAATCATGTACTTTGCAACTAATCACACCAAATTGAATACTTCAGCTCTAGGTGACAATTGCCATGTACTTCCTCATTTTTATTCTACAGCCACCTTTGCCATTCTCACGTGGTGCCTATGCAGTTTTAATGATCTACCTCATTTTCCGTGTGCCCCAAAGCAGGGCTACATGGACATATCTTTGTGCATACATAGCTCAGTCAAGAGCCACATAACATACGTGAGTAAAGGATTTTTACACCAGGTCTTGTTTAACTAGTTCAATCTGAACAATTTATTTCCCTAAACCCTATTCGAAATTACTCATAATACAGATTAAACTTTAAACAGACATTAGTCACACACATACTCTGTAAGTTCATGATCTCTGGTATGTAACTAGATTTTATAGAGACCACAGGCTTGTATTGATAGTACAGGAGGGAGGCTTGGTTAAAAACTTACTTGTCTAACCTGCTACAATAATTCCTTCAGATTCCTGCATAGCACAACAGTCTGGGCACTTTTTTGGCAAATGGGTTTTGAATCTACCTTTCCCATATTCTAAATGAACATCCCAGAACCTGCCATGGCGCTTTTAGTTATGTGGCAAAACTGTGTATCTCTCCCTTTCAGATCATGATAGTTCCCCAGCAATGAGGTGAAAGACCCTCCCCCCAGACGGCAACTTCGCTCTAAGACATTGACATCACTTTGTTTGTAACAGATGAGATGTATGATTTTAATTTGTGAGTAAAATTTAAAAATTTTTCATTTGATTAATAGGATCCTAAATTATTTTTTTTCTATCAGTCTAATATCAGGTATTTACAGTAGAGCCTTGTCCTCCTGTATGGCTGCAACTGTCACACTGAGGGAAACTATACCAGACTCTTTTGAGGGGCTTTAGAAATATAATAGAGTTCCTAAATCCTTGTTGTCTGGGAAGCCACATTCCCCCCACACCATTTTTTGTTCAGTTTACAGTGAACTCTGCTATCTGCTGTGTGACTTCTGATTGGACAAATTATTCTATATCTGTAAAATTAATAATAATTATCCTTGGTGGACCACATCTTGTGAATTTCCTTGAAACATTTAAATGCATATCAAATATTGTTATAATTTATGACTGTTGTGCTGCATTGAAAGTCTAAAATATCATTAGAACTGAGTGACTTCAAGAAGGGCAGAAATTTCTAGTAATGCTGAATGTCAAAGAAAAGAAAGATCAGATAGCAACATGAGGTATCTGAGCTTTTCGGACATCTTTGTCCTGAGATATTAATTCCTTGGTCCCCTATATATCTTTATTTTGGGATATTTACTTCCTCCTTTGGACGAGATTTCTGTAATCTTGAGATGCTCTGCTATCCTCCTGATTTTGTTATTAGCCTCCTGTTCTGCTGCTAGGCTACCAGCAGTCTGTTTGGAGCCCAAAAGATCCATTTCTCCATCAGACATTTGTATGCTTCTCCTACCTGGAGAAGTCTTGTAATTGAGGACTGGTCTTTCTTCCTGTTCTGTCAGGGAATGTCCATTTCCAACAATTTGTCAGGTCTCTGTTCATTCTTCTGGAACTGAAAGTAGTATGCCACAGCCTTTTTCATGTTTCATGCCTCTTATCTTCCTTGGGATAAAGGACAAAAACTTCCAGAACCGAGTTTTTCACAAGTCTTTGCCCTTAGAGGGGACATGGAGCAATCTTATACTGTAAGAAGCTGATGCAGCATAACTAATGGCAGAAATGTTGGACCAGATCAAAGTTGAGAACTGCATTTTGTTAATAAACAAGGTTTCTTCCCAGATGGGGCTTTTCCAGATTCCTAGAGTGTCCTGTATAATACTTAAAACTGTAAAATAGTTAAGCAATCACAAAACCTAAAAGCCAATGTTTTTCAACTGTGAAATGATCTAACTGAAGAACAGCTGATGACCACAAGTGAGAATTTTCTACCAAGGTCTTTTGTTTGGTTAAAGGTCATTTTCTTGTAGCTTTTCATCTCTTTTAGTCTTCTTTTAAGGAATTTATTTTTCCTTCTGTGGAACGAAGAGCTATCTTAATCTTACAGACATATCTTCCTAAAGATAAAGAAAATAACTGAGAGGTCATGATATTCTTAAATTCTACAGAAGATTTTAATTCTGTTCCCAGAACTACCCAGTGGTTACAAGGTTAAAAAGTAATATGTTTTGATTTAACAGACTTGCCTTAGGACTGTTTATTCAAAGTTTATCAAAAGCAGCATGAGCCATTTCCCATGATTTTTTAGAGCAAGGTTTTTTTCTGGCAGATAATGGAATGTAGGTCAAATAGAAAACACAAAGTTAAGGCTGTAGGCAGATGTTAACTTAACTAGCGACTATGGCAATTTAAAACAACAACTTGCCATCTCTATGATTTCTGGCTTTGTGCTGGGAGTTAAGACCTCCTGCAGCAGTCTTGCTGCAAAACATCCAGGTTTAAGTAAGCAGTTCGAATGATTGGTATGCACAAACCTGAAGCACATCTAGGCTCATTCATGTAAATAATTTTTGTGGCAGAGGTGGCATGTGTTAAAATTCAACTGCTGCAGTAATATTTTTGATGTTTTTGTAGGCTTCACTGATTCTGTTATGTTTTGGCTGAGAAAGAGGATGAAATGTAATTAGATTAATCTTCAGTTTTTCCCACAATGTGGAATATATACCAAAAATCCATACTAGAAACAAAGTCTGATTTAGGGGTCTTTTTGATTAATTCAGTTGTTTTCTTTTTTAATTCAGTAGTCATTCTTCATGCAAACAGCCTTTATGTTGTCCACTGGATCATGGGACTGCCTGTTCAACTTCCTCATTTGTCTATGAGAACACATAAGAGCACAAAAAGAAAGGCAGTCCTATTCCATTTGATTTTAATTGTTAATATTCTCACTGAGATACAGATTACACAGAACTAGTAGCCACATGGATTCCCTATCTGTTTAAATTGGTCTTTGCTTTATTTAAAAATCCTGCAACAGGTGGAAAGGCAATACTGTCATAGAGCATATAAGTAGTAGATAACATATTTAAATAAGCAATTGTAAATGTAATATGTATTACAAAATTCTTGTGGTCAAAGAATATCACTCCTGTTAAGGTGAGGGCCATATTTGTAATGAAAGAGATCCATGAAACTAAGTTCCTATTCATTCTGTTTCTCCCACAACATCTGAAAAATCTGCCTGCCCAAAATCTAGAATTTACTGCTGAATATTTCCTTTATCTATGGCCACAGAAGACCCTGTAGTTGGCCAAGTACATGGAGAAAATAAACCAGAATGCACTCATAAGAATGATGACATACCAAATAGAAAAGCCTCTCCCTGCTATGTCTTTTCAGGAAAATACCTTTTTGATTCCTGCAAACCCTGCTCCGTTAAAACCAGCTGATGAAAGTCTGTACTGGATACTCAGTATCCTCCTTTGGAGATTCATGGCCAAACAGGTGATAGCAGGAAAGCTATCTCCTTTCCTGAAATGCCTATCTTACCAGTCTCTTATCCCTGCTTTTACTAAGCCATGCAAGTTTTGCCAAGTCTCAGTTTTGTCTAGTTTATGTAGCATCATCTGTATATAGCTTTTTTATGTGAAATACTTTGTAGTAGGCTATGAGACTTTCAATGGTATATAGGTATAAAGGACTCCATATCAAAATAAAGTGAATAGATATTAATAATTTTTCAGGCTAATTTTTTTAGTGTTTGACTTTTGTCTTCTGCGTTACTGGCTTGTTGTACGTAGAACCAATGCAGCCAAGTCACTTCCCTTTAGACAGCAAAGTTCAAGGAACCATAAACCTTACGCCCTCACTTTGTGAAATAATGATGTGCTATATTTAAAAGTGCATGATGTCTTCTTATTCATTACATTATGGTTTCCTTGGAATAGGAAAGAGGGCAAAATAATTTGTGAAGCACTTCATGAAATACAGAAAATCTCTTTGTTAAATTATTTAAGTTATTTTAGCTTCAAAATAGAAATGGCTTAGAAAGGTGATTTTTTTTTTTTTTTGTGTAGAAATAGCACTTTTAAGGGAAAATCAATTTACATATAAATGTGATTTTATACAAATGTACTTGTTACTTTGTTATAATTTTGCTCACTACAAACATCAGCAGAGAAATGCCTGACTGCATTTGTGCAACCGGTAGCCTCATGGTTTCAGGTATGGTTGTTTATCACCTAAATTAAATATTGAGAAAACTCAGTGACAAATCTTTTTCTTCCTGAAAGGCTAATAAATAGGCTTTTCCTGGGGAATTCCCATACTTATCCTAAAAAAATCTACTGCCTGTCAGTGTGTATGTAGTTACAGATGAGAGAGATTCTACCATATTGGTTAACTGTAATGACAGCATTAATTTAAAAATCATACCACATTTTTCTTTACCTTCTACCGTCACTGCCTTCCTCTGGATTAATGACTGATTACTTAGACAAGGCATATCCTTCCCTAAATATCTGCAGTGTAGCTATTCCTGTCTGTACTTTAAATGTTTCCCAATCTACAAAAGGGAATGCCGAGTTGCACTGAAATACTGATAACTACAATTTATGGTGTAACTAAATATTTACAGTATTACTGTAGTGATTTTTATCTTTTTGTCTTAAAATACTTTGAAATATGTGCTGAAGCCTGAAATATTGTTGAGTAGAGAAGTTCTAGATGACTTTAAAAGTGTTAGTCTTCTATAACTCTGTATAGATATTTGAGGCATATTGAAAAATGAGTAATGTAAATGACTGAATAAAAACTGTAATGAAAATTCTGGAAAATGCAAAGAATTACTTTTTTTTAATATGTAGGCACTCTGCACAGATTAGGGGAAAAAAAAAGAGATTGAAGTAATTGCTTTCATTCCTTGCCATTTAAACTTTACAAGTGAACTGGAGTTTATGTGGAAAAAACCTACCCTATATGGGAAAATGGCCTGTTACACTATTTACTCTACTCTGAAAACCATCTTCTAATTTGGTATGATTTGAAAAGACTTTGATGTCGACCTTGTGTTGCAAAAAACATTTGAGGGAGAAATCCTAGCTTAGCTGAAAGGGAACATATTTCATTATAGATGTTCAGGAATATTTTCACTGTGTTTTCCTAAACTGGACCAGATTTCATTGCTGTAAAAAGTAAGGCCCTTTGGTAAATAGACCTGGTCTAATTTACATTAGTCTTTAACTATTTTCCTAAATTGAATTATAAAACAAAAAGCTTGGGAAGTTTAATTGGAACAATTCCAGTTGCTTTTGAATCTAGTTTTTTAATCTAGCAAGCCATGAAATAATTATATTTGTTTATTTGTCAACAGCATTCAGAGCTAAGTGGTTCTGGCTCTGACTGACTTAGGACTCATCCCTATTCCAAAGTCAGTGGGAATTTTCATACTGGCTGATTCCAATAATGTTTTGTGTTCTAAGAAATTGTTGCATCTTGTAGTATTGAAGTGCATACTTCAAACCCTGTAGCAAAAGTGGTGAAGAAGGTAAAAACTGTCCCATGCATTGTTTGGGAAATCAGATTAAATTGCCACAGAAGTCCTTAAGACCATTACATTCTCTGACATCAGAACTGGTAGCTTTTAGAGCAGTTTTCTTCTTTTTTTTTTTTTTTTTTTTTTTTTTTTTTTGAGATAAATCCATTGCTAGACAGGTGGTAAATATTACCTCTATAGGTTTTTAATTGTTCCTTCATTTTTGGGTGCCCCATCTTGACGTAGCCAGGACATGATCTTCAGAAGTAATGAGTCATAGAAATTCTCAGAAGTTGAGAACAATGTAAACCATTATATTTAGCCATTTAGTAGCCAAGTTAGTGTACTGCATTTTTCTTCATTTTATTGTTAGCATAACGCTCTCAGTTCTGGTTGATGGCAACAGTGATGCTAAGGACCTGCAGCAGATGCTCCTTGTTTTTCATTCCTGGGTAGACTGTTCTAGCACAAGTGCAAGCTCAGTTATGAGCTTGCTCTGAGCAATGGACTGAACTTGAGGAGAAAGCTGCAGTTCCCTTAGTGCGTTATCATAGGTCCAAGCTTCTGTCTAGATAATTTGGAGGTATCAGGCACAGGCAAGTCAAACACCAGCATATTTCCCTAGCCCTCCTCTTCTAAAGGATGAAATGGATTCTGTGGAGACTTAGGGCTAGCAATGTGGATAGAAGTGCAAGAGTCATAGCATGGGTTCAGCATGCTTGCACCTGTTGCCCCCTTGCAATGTAGACATAACCCTTGAAAAGTCAACAGGAGATGGTGCTGACTTCTCCCCGGACTAAGAAACGCTTAGCTGTGTGGTAAGTGTCCAAACAGTGTGGACGCAGTGAGAGTTTTCCCAGAGGATACAGAGCTTTCTGTTCAAAGAGGAGCATGGCAGGAAGATGGGCCAGGGTAGGTTTAGGTTGGATATTAGGAAAAGGTTCTTCACCCAGAGGGTGGTAGAGCACTGAAACAGGCTCCCTGGGGAGGCAATCATGGCACCAAGCCTGATGATATTCAAGAAGCACTTGGACAACGCCCTCAGACACACGGTGTGAATTTGGGGTTGTCTTGTGCAGGACAGGAGTTGGACTCGATGATCCTTGTGGGTCCCTTCCAACTCAGGACATTCTATGATTCTATGATTCTATGATCCTTTTTCTCCCCAAATGTTTAGACATTTAAATATTATCCAAAAGAGGTAAGAAAAGCTCTTCAAATAAACAGAGAGAAAATTACAAAACTCACATAGCAGACTGGCCAGAAGAACCATTTACCAAGTGGCTAATACTGTACTGAAATCTTGAGTATATACAAAGTATAAAATATATTAATTCTTTTATATTTTTCTGTTGTCTCCTATTACGAGACAAAAGAGTTGTTTGATGAGACCTTTCAGATGTTTGAAATAAACAACATCAATATAAAATGTTGGATTATTCTATGTTTTAAAATAACATTAAGTTTAGTCACAATGTCTTGTTATAATTGCAAAACCTACAGCTTAGAATGAAGAGGCTGAAAGTTATTATTCCATTCGAGCTTAGAATACATTTTAGTTATTTTGCAGTATCTGCAAACATAATTAGAAACACGTGTTAGCTCCATCATTGCTCCAGAATGCAGAGATTCTAGGAACTGTTGAAATTAAGTCTTTCATAGGAAGCCTTCAAAAGTTTCATAATGATTGTGAGTAACTGATGTTAATCAGTATTTTCTTTGTATTGGCTATATTTATCTTCCATGCTTTTCTTAATGCTTTTTATCAAAAGAATGTGAGGAGTTAGACCAACATTCAGATTGCATCATCTTTTTAAGTTTAAAATTTGGCTTAGTTTCATTAATTTCTGGAGAATACCAAAAGAAGCTTAAAAATCCTTAAAATTAAAAATGGGGAATGTCAGAGTTCTTGGAGTTCTTATTTATATGACATTTGAGTTACAGAAAACTTGTTTTGAAATTCCAGATTCCCTTGGTGTATTGCTTTGAGCTGACTGTCAGAAAGGATTGAATATAGTCTGTTAAAATGGAGAATGTAAAAGCCTACTGCACTTAACACAGGGGTGAGGAAGTGTTGATGTAGTTAGGGCCAGATTTCACTAGTTTTGTTCACATGGAAGAGTATCATATTTATCAGGTGGGTCCTCTCCCTTTCGTGGTTTTAATTCCCATTCATATTCTGACCTCTTTTCTTTCTTACCAACATCTCATCTACATCCACCTTCCAGCCTCAGAGAAACTACTGTGGTCCTACATCAAGGGGCTAGTGGACCTGCAGTCAAGCTGGAAGGAATTACAAGAGCTCCCTCAGACTGTGTGTAAACTCAGATTGTGCTCACTTTTTCTTGGAATTTTCTTCAGGGAAACTGTTGGTAGCAAGCGAGTATGAACTTATTACTGGTATGGGTATAGAGAAAAGTTATGCAGGTGTACCAAACAGCTATTTCAGCATAAATATTTTTCTGTTTTTCTCATTGATTCCTATATTTAAAAGGTTCCTGCCCAGAGCCAGAAAATCCACCCTTTTCTGCTAGAAAAATATGAACGATATGCCCTTCCCTTCCCCCTTTTCAGCAAAATCTTCCTCCACAGTCTTTATCATACGACAGGATTGTGTAGTAGTTTATTTTATGGGACTTTTCACTGACTGAAGAAAACAAATTTGTTTTGGAATTTGAGTTTGGGTTTGGTTCAGTTTTGTTATGTTTTGTTTTTCTGGTAGAATAGCCAAGCTTCGGATAGCAAGGTAACATGAAAAAATGTGACAGACTTAGAAAATTACACTCATGTTAATCAGTTAAAGATGAGTGTAAAGTAAAAGAAAGGGTAACTTAATCTCATAAAATAAACATAATAGAAATTTTAAATTAAAAGGGAAAGATACAAGTAAATCCAGTAACAATACATACTTCCATACTTTTTATGCAATTACATTTATGGGAGTACAGGGAAAAAGAAAGCAAAAAGTTGCCAAGCAACCATCTGTTAGAAGCCAAATCTTCATCCAACTTTCCAGTAATTCTCCATTTAGATAAGGAAAATTTATTTTAGTTTATCCAGACAATTTATGAATTTTGAGTGTGTTTAAAAATGTATGGTGTCCAGGTTCATCGTATAACGAGAAAGAAAAGCTGACAAAAGCAAAATATAGTTAAGTATAACTGACATGGAAAGGGACTGGAAGACTCAACAGTTTAAGAAAATTTACCCCATTTGAGATTGCCTGTATAACAAAATGATCTCAGTTCTTTCCAGGGCATTATGGTTAACACAGGACTGAAAAAAGACATCCTCAGTCGCCATTCACAAGCTTTTTTTTCCTCACTACTCCATCTTCTTACTCATTCTTTTCAGTGTAGCAACATAATTAGTTGAAGTAGGGAGAACTACCATTTTACTTACCCCAGCAATGTGAGAGCTTCCAAGCAATAAAATGAACTATGAGTGCATCTTGCAGGGAACGGGGAGGAGTGAGATGTAACTTCTTTTTTAAACTTGGGATAGTAGTCTTGTACACAGCTTTTTTTTTCTAGAAATGTGGCTAATAAAGATCAAACAGACCAGAAGAAAATTATCACAAACCTTCATTTACAATTGCTATGTTTGTGTGTGTATACATTTGTAAATGTTGTTAGCTATTTTATCGTAAGTTGTTTTATTTGTGTGTTCTTGAATGATAATTTTTTTTTAACTAACTTGTATACTTACTTCCTTAAGGTTGAACTCTGGAAGCTCTAATACTCATTACTGTCACTGCTGCCAAAGTATACTATTTTTTGAATTAACCCAGAGCTTACTCAAACCTATGTTGCTTAAACTTGAGTGTTTTTACCAATAATAAACCAAGTTGGTGAGTGAGCCAACTAGGGAAGGCACCATGCTGGACCTGTTGTTTGCGAACAGAGGACTTGTGGGTGATGTGACAGTTGGAGGCCATCTTGGGCATAGCGATCATGAAATGATAGAGTTTTCAATTTTCAGAGAAGGAGGGGCGTCAGCAGAACTGCTACCTTGGAATTCCAAAGGGCAGACTTTGCCCTGTATAGGGGACTGATTGACAGAGAGTGCCCCCTCAGTAAGACACCAAGTTGGGCAGGAGTGTTGATCTGCTTGAGGGTAGGAAGGCTCTACAGAGGGATCTGGACAGGCTGGATCGATGGGCCGAGGACAATTGTATGAGGTTCAACAAGGCCAAGTGCCAGGTCCTGCACTTGGGTCACAACAACCCCATGCAACACTACAGGCTTGGGGAAGAGTGGCTGGAAAGCTGCCTGGCGGAGAAGGCCCTGGGGTGCTGGTTGACAGCCAGCTGAACATGAGCCAGCAGTGTGCCCAGGTGGCCAAGAAGGCCAACAGCATCCTGGCTTGTATCAGCAATAGTGTGGCCAGCAGGAGTAGGGAAGTGATGGTGCCCCTGTACTCGGCACTGGTGAGGCCGCACCTCTAATGCTGTGTTCAGTTTTGGGCCCCTCACTACAAGAAGGACATTGAGGTGCTGGAGAGTGTCCAGAGAAGGGCAACGAGGCTGGTGAAGGGTCTGGAGAGCAGGTCTTATGAAGAGTGGTTGAGGGAGCTGGGGTTGTTTAGCCTGGAGAAGAGGAGGCTGAGGGGAGACCTTATGGCTCTCTAAAGCTACCTGAAAGGAGGTTGTAGTGAGGTGGGTGTTGGTCTCTTCTCCCAAGTAACAAGTGATAGGAGGAGAGGAAATGGCCACAGGTTGCACCAGAGGAGGTTTAGATTGGGTTTTAGGAAAATTTCTTCACTTGAAAGGGTTGTCAGGCACTGTAAGAGGCTGCCCAGGGAAGTGGCTGAATCACATCCCTGGAGGTATTTAAAAGACATGTAGATGCGGTGCTTAGGGACATGGTTTAGTGGTGGCCTTGGCAGTGTCAGCTTTGCAGTTGGACTCGATGATCTTAAAGGTCTTTTCCAACCTAAATGCTTTTATGATGCTGTAAGTTAGGACTATTGTGTATTTCTTACTTTGGATTTCCATGTTGCAGTTTTTAGGAATTAGAGTACTTCAAATTAATCAGTGGAGTCTTGTGTTACATGTGCAAGATGGGCCATTTGGGGGTTTGGTTTTGGTTTTTGGGGTTTTTTTTTTGAGCAGTCTTTGCAAGACTCTGGACACTGGACTTCATAGGAATCTACTGACCTTTATACAAGACATTAATGCTACCTGGCAAGCATCTCTCTTCTGAAGGTCTAAGGTATTAGGTACCTTGTACAAGATATCTCCTTCCATACAGCCTTCTATCATGCAGATTTATAATTTGCCTGCAAAATCAAATTTATTCTGGATGAGGTGAAAAGCATCAGGGAAGTGAGTATTCACTAAATCTATATCAAACAAATTATTTTCATTAACTTGTATTGTGCTGCATTTTAAAACATGGTTGTGCAAACTACTGTATATGCCTTTTTATAATGGATATTATGAACATAGTATAAATTTTATTTAATAACTGTTAGATATAATAGGCACAAACATTTTTACAAAATTAGGATAATCCAATCAACATCAGATCCTGATTTTAATTATGCAGCTGAGATATTCTGCATTTAGTCTACTATTGCAGATCACATGTCTCAGTTCTTACTGATCAAATGAAATGGAGTAGGGCCTTTAGAATCTCTCTGTAGGTGCAGATTAGTGAAATAAACTGTGCATATACTCAGGATTTATATGTATCTATTTATTTAATTTATTTTAATAGTTTGTAATTTTTACCATGACATGGCTAGCAAATAACAACGCTCTATCTATGCGCATAGCCAACGTCATTTGGCTATACAGAAGTAAAAACCTTAGTCTCCAGTGCAATTTAAGAATTAATTTGTTACTTATTCTGTGTTAAAACATGCCTTTTATGATAGTAAAGACAAAGATGAACCTAATTCAAATTAGACAGAATCTCAAAGGAAAATATGACTCATCTATTGTGAACATTCAGAAATAGAGGTAAAAAGAAATATTTATGAATTCCAGTTCCAATTTAGCCTGTGATATTTATAAAAAGAAATCTAATACTGAACTTGAGTAATAAAGCTGTATAAATGTTTTATATTATGGCATCTGGTTACAAGAATTTTTATATACTTCTCTGTTAAATCTGAGATCCAAATGCAAAAACCTGTAGTTTAGAGAGGCAACTGGCATCAAGAAATTCAATATATGGGTTTAATGTTCCTGGTTGATTTTTTACAGTTTACTCCAGTGTAAGTGACTTAGGAATAATTATTATAATACACTATAGAGCTTTATAGGTCCTATTAGAAATATTACCCATTTCCCTAATTTCAGAATAGACTAAGTCTGTAAGCCTATGGAAGGAGGACTATTTATACTAAATTAACGTGTAGATAAGAGCATATCAGGACTCAAGGCATTGTCTACAATGTATTTCTTATAGTCGTATACTGACTAAGCAGTTCAGAACCTTACATTTCAGCTAAATTAGTCTAATTCATTTTTCACTGTTGATAATTGTAATAGCTATATCAGATATTTTTAAAAATGGGTAGATAGACCCAGAATGCTCATTCAGGACAAAATTCCTTGTAAGCACAGACACATCAAATCATGTACATGGTTTCATTTCTGATTTACAGATTCTTCTAAAGCCAAATAGCAGTAAATGAAAAAAACAAAAGATTAATTACTATATGTTTTGATCTGAAGGTTGTATGGTAATGTTTCCGCCATTAGTTAAGGAAATAATGCTCACTCTTTCAGCTATCCCTATTTGAGTCAGTTTATATAAGTGAAAAATTATCCTCGAGTAAATATTTGTTATGAATTGTTGCCCTTAGATTACAGCTTTCCAAATGCTATTTTGATGGCTAAAGGGAAACTTAGTAGCTAATATTGTTCTCCATGATAAGATGTTTATCCTTGTAAACAAAAATATATAAAAAATAAGTGAGGAGATGATCTGGAAAGGAATGTCAGAGGCAGAAGCATATCTCCATGGATAGGGGATAGGCAAGGTCTGTGATTAAGCCAAGAAGGCCAAATGTGCTTATTTCCATGCTATGGAATAAAGTGTAAAATATTCTGATGAGAAACTATACAGGAAAAATAATTATAGTAGTTACTGGAATTTGCCATTGAGCTGGAGGGTGTCTGTGGACACAAGAGGCGGTTTGCTTCAGGACTGTGAATAGCCTTTTCAGAACATGGAAGAACAATCAATTTCTTGGCTTTAATTCCATTCTAGATATTAGTAGGAACCAAAGATATCCCAGGTGGAAAACTGTTTACTTCTCAGCCCACCTGATGGCAAACAAGACAGACACTATCCTTTATACTGTCCACTGAGTAGCGGCTCTAAAAGAAGGTAACTCCTATTTTCAGTATCTTTTGCAAAAAGCTGTTATTAATTTTCTGCTGGCTGTGCACAACCATAGTTCTGGGTCCAAGTGGGTACCTACTGTCATTCCAGACGATCCCTAATTTTTGTTGTCAATAAGCAGTGTATTGAGGGACTGGAAATCTGCTATTCTTCAGCATGATACAAATGTGTAAGGAAAACAGTTGCTATCCCTATTCTAGGCATTCAGTGAATTTCTGGAAGCATCCATTTATTCAGCTAACATAGCTTCTGAGGTTCACTTCATGTACACATCACCCAGTATCACCTATGTGGGAAAGGCATCCTTGAAACTGTTACATATCTGTATATCAGGGGCATCATCCCTCATCTGCTTTTATGACCACAAATAACACAATTTTTTTACAGTACACTCATGCTTTTCCTCCCTTCTTCCATAAGTGTCTATTTCTTCCCCTCAAACTGTTGCCTCTTTCCTTTCTTTCCCTTTCCCTCCAAGGATCTTGGAGAAAACAGTGTGCTCAGCTTTAATAACAAATCCTGGGATCAGGGTAACCCAGCGCTGACTCTCTGATGGCTCTCCAAATAAAATTGCAGTACCAGGAACTATCTGGTGATGATACTTTTCAGAGAGGTCTCACTCCCTTTGACATGCTGGTTATACTATCCAAACAGTCTGTCTTATGTAGTCCTCAAAGCTATGTGTCTTCACATTATGTAGAACCAGCCTCATTGAAATAGAGCTCTCAGCTCTCAACTGAACCGAGAAATTAAGTGTAAAATGTGTAAAAAGCTTATGGATATAAAGGAGAAGACATAGCCTCAAGGACAAGTAAGTTTATTTCTGTGGAAACATTGTCAAACACGGCCTAGGTCTGCAGTGATAAGCTAAGCAATAAGAAAAACTGGAACTCACAGGTATAGATCAGAGGAGCAGGGAGAAAGGACAATAGTGTGGTACCACCCAAATAGGACAGCTATACTTCCATATGAGGCTAAGAAATAAATGGATTGAGATAGGGAAATATTTTCTTTCTCACGGAACAGCTAGTTAGTATTGGGAACTTAAGTGAACAGTACCTTTGGATCATAGAGGATGCCAAAATAAATATTTGAGAGCTGCTTATCTTTAATCTCATGCAAACAAATGAAAGTCAGATCTGCTTTCCTTTTTTCAGGGCTGCAGACAGCAAAGATTGTCTTTGCTACCATGAAATATTTTGCAGCAGATCTTAAAAAATTACATAAATCAGACAGCTATCCACAAAATGTATACTTGTTTGGCATATTCACTTGGGTTCTGCTTTTTGACCTATGACTCGTTCTGGGTGGTTTCTCCTGCATATTCGAGAAAGGGGCATCTACAGAATAACCCACACATGAATCTCTTAAATGACCCTTCATTCAGCTTAGAGAAAGGCCTTTCCCTAGAGGCTTGTCAAACATAATGGTTGAAATATGACTTTGGGGATTTTCATGGTGCTCTAGTAATTTTGTTCTTATTTCAGGAGATCTGCAAAACCACATTTCTTGGCAGGTTCCCAAAAAACATGCAGATATGACTCGCTGCCACAAAAGGCTAGCTATGAACTTTTATAGGGCCAGATCACCTTACATTTTTTACCTGGATTTAATGTGGTACTCCTTACCTGTAACCAAAAG
Source organism: Morus bassanus (assembly GCA_031468815.1). Taxonomy (NCBI): domain Eukaryota; kingdom Metazoa; phylum Chordata; class Aves; order Suliformes; family Sulidae; genus Morus; species Morus bassanus. The sequence continues at coordinate 71,428,031 of CM062571.1, forward strand.
AGGGGAAAAAAGGTTTTCTAAAGAAATATCCCAGGAGATACTATCATATTGCTACTGTGATATTTCCCAGTGGCAAAATTTGGCTCCTGGTCCTATTTCCTATTTATATTAAGAAGGATTGGCTCATTGCCCTCAAGACTCCTGAGGAATCACCTAAGAGATAGGTATGCTGCATCACACACATACAGGTTTTTTAGTACTGAATACGTGGAGTGATTGGCTCTTGGTGTTTGCCAAAGGCCTGCCCAGACATGTAAGGCAATGTGTTTTGTGGCCTGAAATTGATCTAGCCTGACCCCAGCTCCTCTTTTTTGCAACCATATGCCTGTGGACACAACACTTTAGCACAAACCAAGCTTCAAGCTTCAGTTTCACCTGTTCAGGACAGCTGGTATGAACCAAAAACTGAACCAGTTAAGCAATGTGGAAAACAAGTGACTCAGAGCCTGAGTTTGAAGTCAAGACAGAATTATCATGAAATATTAATACACACAGAAAATCAGAGAAGAAATGGTGGTGCAGGTAGCACTGTAGTTGTGACAGGCACATGCTTCATATTCTTATATTTATGTTTTGAGTTATTATGTAAATAAGCATTTTTTCATCTGTGTATTTGATTTTATTCTGTATTTGATTTGGTATGCTACCAAAGACTGTATAAACTAAAAGGCTGCCACTTATAAAAAGTTGCAACAGAATGAAAATACTAGTGCTTAGGAGATTTCATAACTGTCTGTTTCCCTTCCATAGCTATTTTCTGCTGGAAAAATCACAGGCACCAGAGTAGCTGAGCTGAAGGGAAAGTACACCCTGCTGCATAAGACTGTGATAAGGTACAATATTCCTTTTCAGACTTTGTTTAAGTAGCCAAAGCATTACATACTTAGAGTAATTTTCTGCTGATGCTGAAGCCTATTTATCATTTAAGGCTTTCTTACAGTGATTGTTCATAAAGAGGAAGCAAGAACACAAGGTTGAAAACCAATATTATTTAATAGGAAGTTTCAAGGTAATTTGGGATATTTAAATACTTGTTTGAACAACATATTTGTTTTTAACATAAACATAATAATAATGACAATGGAGGGAAGGACAAACCACAAAAGACACTGTACAAGTTTAAAATAAAGATATATTTGAAGATCATGTAGCCAGAATTGTAACATATGAAAAGACTCTGACCTGCTGAGCTAACATCATAGAGGGCAACTGAAAAAGCTAAAGGCTCATTTCTAAGAATGAAAATGAGACCCTTGTCACATCTAGGTGTGAATTTTACCCTCAGAGAATATTGACAGTCACATTAGACAGGACTGCTAATAAATTTAGAAGGTTAGAACCTTAAGCTTCGAAGTGTAAAACTTGAAAGTTAGGTGTAGAAATTGTGAGTCTGCCCTACTGCAGTATGTGCTGGAGGAGAGAGAAGAGAAGAGATCATGCTCATAGCCCATTGCAGGTTTGGGCAGGGCAAGTGTGAGTGGAAGGAAAAGAAAATGGAGGGACAAAGTGGGACAAGAGTACAGTTGTACTGGGTGAACAGCATGTCACAGAACAGAGCAGTACTATTGCAAATATTTCAATACTACATTAGTATTTGTGACTAATAATTTTGACATTACTTATGGTATACCCATAATTATCAGTAAAATCAGCGTCATTATATTCCTGTTATATTTCTGCAATGCATATCATAATATCCACCACATTAACAACATTTTAGCCCAATTTCCCTGACAGTCCACATCAAAACCTTTATGGCAATTCTGCTTATAAGAGAACCATGGTTGTTCTGTCACTGAAGCTAATGCCTAATTTAAGGATTGTAAAACTTATTCAAGTCATACCTGCTTACTTGGGTTATGCTGGGATTTGGTGTGCCTCCTGGTAATCTGAAGAGCAGTAAGTGCTAAGTAATGTGAAGTAATTTGAAAAGGGGTTCCCAAAATCCTGAAAACACAGTTTTTCTTGAGGTTAACTGAGTCTTCTAGTTTCATCTTAATAAAATGGGGAGTTAGAATATGGCCCTGACTCTGTAAAAAGTAACCTGACTTTATTCAGATTACCGCATAGGAAATATTTTTGGGAAGCAAAATTAAAAACAGCACTCCTAAACCGGTTCAACTCCCTAGAAAATGCAAGAAGAATTTTCTTAATGCTCAGAATTCAACGTATTATGTGGGGTTTGGATTAGTTGGTTGAGAAGGCTTTTACCACCACACTGACGTTCACTGAGCTGAAGTAGAAATCCAGTAGCTGCTAAACTTGATTGACTTTTAGCCACTGTTAGTTTGAAACCAGTCTCTGGTTGGAAAAATACAAGCATATTACTACCTATTTTATTTTATTTATATAGCATTTTTGCTATATGTATTTATTTAGCATTCTTTTATATACAACATTCTTTTATGTAAAGACAATTCCTTTGTATGTGTAATAAGTGGAATATGGCCTGAGTAAAAATAGCACTCAGCTGTCTTTTCTGTCACACATAAAACTACCATAAACACCATGCACCAAAAGCATGAAAATGTTAGATGGTAGATTACATCTCTCATTCTTTCCGTGGTTCTCATAGGACTACAAAATTGCCATACTTCTGTAAGAAAGTCAATCGGAGAGAATCATGTCACATTCTTTACGTAGATGTAGTCATGTGTCAAAGCAAAACGCCAACACGTGAATGAGTACTAATTCCCACAGATAAATTTCTCTTACTGCTAAAAAAGAAAGCAAGGGAAATTAATTACTAAAATTGATCGTGATCTCCAGTATACTTTAAGGACTTCTCAGACATCAAAAGTGGGATTCGCCTGTCCATATGTTAATATCATGGCCATGCACATCTAAACTAGTTATTTAGAGTCCCTTAACAGTCAATAAAAAGAAATAGGGACCACCTCCTTATACGGACATCTGCAAGTGTCTGGTTTTCTCTGCTGGCTATAAAGAGAGTCCTGATGATAGGTTCACTACGTGTGTATACTCTTTTCCTGTAATGAACCATTCACAGAATCAATACCACTTCTTAATTTTTAGTTCTTCACCCTTTCATATGCAGTACAGTTCTGTGGATCAAGAACTTATTTTTTCACTTATTGCAGTTGAATTTAATCTTTTCCTCAATTAATCCCCATCTCTCCCAGTGCTGTTACAATTCTATGTGGAAACAAAAGACGCTGGATGAGGTCTTCAAACTGTGTGTGTTCTTCTTTCCTTTAGTTGCATACAAAAATCTCAAGGAGAAAGTCTTAAGCATCTTAAGCAGTGTAGATCCCTGTGACAGCTATGCCAAATGATTGCAACTGATCTCTCTGATATGCAATACATATTTGTCTAATAGGATGAATGCAACTAGTCTGTATGCTGATAATTTCCAAGGCTGTTGCTAGAGTACACAGAGTTATAAGTTTATAACGTGGTCTCTGTTTAGTGGTAAATAGTCCTTTATTTCTTGGTTTCAGTTTTGCACAGTTTGGCGTTCTGGAAAGCTGAGCGATATCACCTGGCAGATAACATTTTCGATACATTTCTTCAAAGCGTTATGTGCTTTTAAGTTTATGTTTGCTGCACAGCTGAAATTCTGGGTACAGGCTGTCATCCCATTCTGGTGCTGTCTCACTCATCCACTTTGCAGTGAGGCTGCACCTAAAGCTGATGTACCGGAGCTCATATTTGGCCTCTGAAAACCCATTTGGTCACACAATCATGTGGCCGAATAATAAATTTTTATTTTTATTATCTCAATTTAGGAACCTAACATGAATATTATGATACACCAAGCTGTAAGAAAATCAGGTAATAATGATAGTTCATTGACCATTTAGGAATCTCATCTTCTTAAGCCTGTCTTAAATTATTAATCACTTCATAAATTCAAAAACTGCCACATCAGATTTGGCAAGCCTACTTTTGCACTCGTGTGATTCTAGATGTGTACACTGTGTAGATGTCCAGTTGTTTCTTCATTGTCTTCAATTAAATTTAAATGTTCACATGAAAATTTACTATTGGCAACTATAGTGAGCAAGATCTGGTTTAGACTCAACACTCAGATCTTGTTTCTATTTTTATCTTTTTATTATCTTGAAAAAATCAATACCAAGAATTTTGGTTTTATGGAAGAACTTAAGGTTTTATGGAATTTTATGTAAAATTTATGTTTTATGTAACAATTATGTTTGAAATGAATGTGTATTACTGCAACAAATTATATTTTATCCTAAAACAGCATACATTCTGTTGGACTTAGAGAAGATCTAAATATTGTATAGGATCTTGTGTCTATAAGTCAATTTATTTTTCCCTTTAAAAGTTACTATGTAAATACATCACACATGAAGTTATTTGTTCGTGATAAAAGCACACTTTTATTTCCTGTTTAAGTCTGTGGTTTTCTTACTTTCTGGTTTAAAAAAGGAAGTGGTTATCTAAGTAAAAACGTTACACAAAACAAAACTTCTTCTGCTATATTATTTCAGGTATGTTTGTGCAGTATAATCAGTTGTATATTTTGTGTTTTTATAGTTACTATATCAACTCCATTCTTCAGTGTGATATGTATTTTTGGTTTTGTTGCTAAGCCATAAATGTCACCTTTGAGCTAAAATTTATGTATAGAGTTTCTCAATATGGGAGATTCTAAATTCCTTTGTTTTAAAAAATATTAAATGCATTATATTTTTAATTAATAAAAGGCAAGTGATAGAGTTCTTTAGTCTTCCACATAATTTGTGACTAATTTTAGTATACCATTATACAAAAGTTATTATGTAGAAATATTGAAAAGGCACACGCAATAATTTCTATAGCATAGAGAATAGGTTTATATGTTGTGCATTGTATATGATTTTTTAATACTATAGTTCTCTTTAAAACTTTTCCATAATGAAATTGTATTTTACTAACAGCCTTTAAGATCTGTTATTCAGGTATCATCACATAAGTTCCTAAGTATATTATGAATACCAGTCTCCTAACATTGACAGAATATTAGTTTGTTGTTTCTGTGAAGCTAGACTTTGGTGATACAAATCAGATTAGATGATTGTTCTTGTCTACAAGCCTTACAATAAACTTCCACGGAAGTCCACAAATGTATTTGCAGCTTGTGTATCATTAAATGAGTTACATCACATACTGGTAACACTACAGCAGTAGCAACATGCAATTCACCACTGGGTAGGTGTCCTGGTATTTACTAAGAACTTAAAGGTGTCATATAGCCCAGACTGGGCCTTGTCCTCGTGAATATTTCCCTGTTATTGGTTCCCACACTGATTCAGATCTAGCCTTCAGCTCTTAGGATAAAATGGATTCCCTGGTTCTTCACTGGTTCTAGGAGGTGCTAGACAAATAAATTAGACTAACTAACCATCTTTCATCTTGTTAAAATTAGATTAAATGAATCCTACTCCAACTCTACATAGGCAGAAAAAACCCCTCACATCAGATTCCACTGCTCTCATGGCATCATAGGATAATTCAGGTTTGAACAGACCTCAGGAGGTCTCTGGTCCAACCTCCTGTTCAAGGCAGGGTCAACTAGGAGGTCTGACCAGATTATTCAAGTCTTAATCCCAGCTCATCTTGAAAATCTTGACTAATATTATAGGTAGGTAAAGAAGTATAAATACAAAGCTTATGCTTCTTGTTGCCTAGTTCTAAATTTTTCTATTTAATGTAGTTTACAGGAATCTGAGATCCAGCTGTTGCAGGCAGCCAAACGTCTTACTGTAGAACTGGAACAACAGCAACATGAACTGGAAAAAGCAGAACAGTTCCCTGAAGAATCTTCCAGTGAAGTTTCCCGAATAAGGCAACAGCTTCTTAGTTGCCAAAATGAATACAATGCTATTAAAGAAAGAGAGTATGAAATTCAGTTCAAGATGGAATGGTAGGTGATAGTGGTCAAATGCTGCTAATTTTATCATAGCTTATCTAAAAGGTGATAACAGAATGTAATTCAATCTCCTCTCCATCTTACATGGACACATTTCCTGATGGCTGTTGTTAAACAAATTGCCACAAACTTTCCCTAGTAACAGCAACGTTTCACTGATGAATAAAATTGCCCTGGTGTGAGATTTGTAAATTATTTTTGTTTTAGAACATGCTTCCGTGTCATTTGAAATGCTGTTTAAAATTTACTACACTGCATGATTAATGTTTAGGTAGGCAAAGTTAACAGGAACGATTCTAGTCTAGGACAGCTTTAATACAAATTATTAAAATGTCTCAGAGACCTCGTGACTGGGATTTTATGGAAACAATGTCATAAATAGACCCAATGCTATTTTTAACATCAGAAGCACAGTTTATTCAAGTTTTTCTGTTCAGGTATTTAAAGGAGGAGAAGTACTTGTTGTATATTCTCATGTCAGAAAAATGAGAAATTTGCTGTGAAAGTAAATACTTGCCCTTTGTATAAAAGGAAAAAAGCCCAGAATAAGCTTGATATTGTATATATTTTAATTATCTGCATATATGAGTGTATTGTACTTGAAGCTTTTATAGTAAAATTACAAACAGTATTATTGCATTTTAAAAAATAGTTACCTATGGAAATGTACTCACATTTTAATTTTGTGGGGTCCTTGCTATTTTTACCCATCTTCAGTCCAGCTGTAGTGTAGTTGGTGTATATAAATACAAATAAAGAATGTCAGCAGCTCAGCAGTTAAAACTATTTTTCTGCAAGGAGAGCAGGGGCACTGTACAAACTGCATAGAGCAGATTTTTCTGGCAGTTCTTTCTTGATTTTTTTTTAGAGCCAAATGTTTGTTCTAAGAGACAAAGAAACTTGAGAAAGGAGCAAATTGGGAGTGGGAGAAATAAAGAAACATGGAAAGCATCTGGAAAAAATTATTTGCTATGAGATAACTAAGCAACATGAAGTTTCCTGAAATAATTATTAAATACAGAATACATTGCAATTTCCAAGCAGTCCAGAAATGAGCTCTTCAAAATATCATGCTTTATACCTATTTGTCATCATATCTTATGAAAATTTTTCACTGATTTGACATCACTTTTCCAAAAAATGATGGGGTTTTATATGTTTAGGTGATATTTACTCATACTCTATTTCCTATCTATAGTCAAAAGGAGGCTTCCGTCCTACACAAAACGCAGTTTAGGTATTGTTTCAATTACCCTTGCACATTTACTGCATTAATTCTAATATATGAATTGAATATCCTATCTTGCTGATTAAAAAGACACTTTTTTTGGTCAGTCATACTGTGAAAAATGTTCTTTCACTTTAATAAGAAACTTCCTCTGTTTGGTCTTATGTGTTGCATGAGATCAAAACCAGCTGTACAGTCTGACCAGAGGTCCATATGGTGCAGTATCTAATGGCAACCAGAAGTGCAGTCCACAGCCATTTGTGATGCAGGGATTTCATGAGTCAAATACAGTCCTCTGTATTTAGGAATCCTCAGCTGACCCCTCTTCGTTGAACTTCTCCTGTCTCCTCCTCAACTATATAAACTTCTGCCATTGCAACACCCTGGGCAACGAGTTCCACAGATTAACTGCATACGAACTGCCACCTCCTTTCTTTTTTGAACCTGACTCCTACCAGCTTCATTTCATGCCCTGTAGTTCTTGTATTGGATGAGACAGTGAACATTTGATCCTCTCCTCATTTTCACTACTGCAGGATGGTTTGATAGGTCTCTTTTGTCTCTTCCCTCCTTAGTTTGTCAACTTTCTAAACTGAAAAGCTACAGATTATTTAATTGTTCCTTGTTTGGAATCTGTTTCATGTCTGGTGGTTGCATTGGGTCTTGTGCATGTTATGGGCGTTGAGTGAGGAGGATGTGCCTTAGCTATGTGTGGATTTTTTTATTGGGAGAGAAGATACTGCTTTCCAGAAATGAGAGGGATTTTAATGTTGGAGTAGTGTAGCATGAACAGGACTGGCAGAATACATATCTATGTGGGGAACGGATGAGTGAAAGTAGTGGGGAAATGAGAAATGAGCTATGAAGAAAAACAGATAATGGATGTGAATAAAGAAGAGATGGGTTTGGTGCCCATGGAAAGCGGTGAAAATTAATGTCCAAAACAGAGTTGTGAGTAGCAGGTGATCTAATAGTAACAATGATGTAAAATGAAGATCTATATACCTGATGGTTTTATACAAATAATAAAGCTATGTCTTCTAAATCAACTGTGTGCATGGGCGGTGTCACAGACAGAAGGGAAGCTGCATCAAAGGTATTACAAATTTGTTGTTAGGTGACTGCTTGGTTTCCTTCATTTCTCAGAAGTTCCAACCTCTCTTGGCCCTTGATCTCTCTGGAGCACAGTTTCCCTTGCCGTCCAACTGTGTTAATACAGTCCCAGCTGTGCTTGGCACTTACAAGTAAACTTCTCTTGGGAATTATGACTAATGGCTGTTTAGTCTGAAAACAAACATATTGCTTATTTACCTTCTTATGTATAGCAGGCAGGGAACGTGGAGGGGAAAAGCTTTTGAAGGGACTATCTGTGTGTCTTATTTATTGCTTTATCCTTTTCTTAGAAGTCTTGGATCTTGTCTTACTCAGAAATACTGCTCAGCTGAAAGTGAGAGAGCCTCTGCAGATCTTCTGTTTCCCTGTTTCTGTAAGCCTTTCTTTCTCTGAAGCATCTCTAGTCCCTGCTGCCTTTACTTCCTGCTTCAATTCACTTTCTCTGATAGCAAAGGGCACTTGGCACCCTTTTCACACTCAGATTCAAATCTGACAACAGTAAACTTTTTCTCTCAAAGAGTCATATAGATATACTACAACATTAGTAAAGTTATTTTTTGTCTCAAGGTCCCTTAGTATTCTATGTTCTTTTTTTTCCATATTTCATTTCCTATTTGCTTGCCTCTGTAAACAATTTTTTTCCCAGATCAGATACCATTTTCAACAGCTGAAGGTGATATTTCATCTTCTGTTTTAATTCTTTATTGTTCCAATGAGTATTCAATATTCCAAGAGTAAATTTAAATTGCTTTCAGCACTGTAATATCAGCAGGTTTTCAGAAATTTTGTGACTTTTTTCATAGCTTGAAATAGGTACATGAGGTATTCAGAAGCAGCTCCGATGCACTTTAGCTGTCAGGGAAGTCACCCTGAGGGTGGTTGTATGGGTGTGGTGTACCCCCACTGTCGGTGTGTCCCTCCTCTTCTGGTTTGTATTTCTGTTCTGTTGTACAGTTGTGCTGAGTTCGTTGCTAGTGCATCTGCCCAAGTGCTCAGCACGGGAGGGGAGCAACATTTGGAAGGATTTTACTGAGGTTATAATATTTGGGTCACTGCCCCAAAGTCAGAGCTGACTCTGGGAGTATTCTTCCTCTCAAAAACTATTAGGCAAGTGTAATAAAGTAAGAGGAAAAATAGTGATCCCAATTCAGTTCTGGTACAATTGCATTCAGAGCCATGAAGTTTCTTCATATAACTGGGACTGAACATGCCTCAGTAAATAGGAATATAGACTGAAAAATCAGATTAATACAAGAACAAGGAAAGGATCAATGTGGTCAGCAAGGATTTGTTCTAGCTTGAGGAAACTTTTAGTTTTGATGTCTATGTGAGGCTTAGAGTCCTGGTTTGTGAGACAAAATAAAGAGCTGCTTTTCTTTATCAATAGTATGAATAATAGTTTATTATTGAGAAATAATAAGTTTATCATCTAAATTAATTTATCATCTAAACTATATATTTAAAAGTAAGCAATTAATTTGAAATTAAATTATCTATAGCAAGACTTCGTGAGGTTAAAGGTGACCGATTCTTGAAAACAATTTTCTTTTAAAGCCTAGGTCCAATCTATAGCCCTCATAGTCATTTGTGCAGGTAGCAAAATGGCTATTCACTGAAGTACTACATGCTATTGCATGCAAGTTAGGATTGCAAAACCAAGTTTGTCCTTGTAGAAGCATTGCAAATATGGAAAATTATTTCAATGCTTGTAATTATTTCAGGATTAGTCATTTGATAATTAAAAAGTGAAAAGTTAAGCTTTTGTCCATAGTTGTTCTAGTAAAGAATTACAAGTCATAAGTAAAATAAACTGAGTTACAGTTGAAGTTGTTATCAGCTAGTCTCCTGACTGCGTTCTCCAGTACATACAAACTAAGCACAGTGAAGAGCCGTACAGGAATATCATGCTGGCAGCTTGTCAGCTGTGGTATCTTCTACTTGTGGTCACTAGATTTTAGTTGTGAGGTGCTGAACCCCTCCTATGGATTCCTCAGCAATCCCAGCTATGTGTCAGAGTAGCTGAAGGAGTTTGCTTTCTTGTGTGATGGGATTCGTAATGATAACAGCTTTCTAGCTATTTTGTGAGCTGAGGAACTGAAATGGACCTCTGTTGACAACTACCACTACATTTCTTAATCTCTCTGACTTAATTTTTTTATTTCTGTGTCAGTTTGCAGCTGTAGACATCTCTCAGGGAAAAGGCTGGAATGCATTTTCATTAATGGTCCAATTTTCCAAGTGCTTTTTTTTTTTAACTCATTACATCTGCATCCATGATAGCTTTTTATGTACAATACTGCTATAAATGTAAATAAGTAAAGCAACATGAGAAACATTTACAAACATTAATGCTTAAACTTAAGAGTTTCATCTTCTTTTCATTATATATGTTGTTACAGGTATAATAATGACAATAATAAAAACCACAGGATGTTGAAAAATACACTCATCAAAGAAGGGCTAGAAAACAATGGGAATTACAAGTGCCTAATACCAATTGCACCTATTTTGTCTGTTGTTGTAATTGATGTCTAAGTATTTTATAGGCAGTCATGAGGCTGATGTCCATATAGCACAGATTACAAGATTCAAATGCTAAGTGAAAAGACCAGATTTTCTCTGCTTACCTTACATTAAGCTTCTGTGTCCATATAGCTATTAAATCAGAGACTGAACTTAAAAACTTTGAAGGATCTTATTTGATTTCTTAATCTGAGTTAATCATCCTGGTCTCCCTTTACAGTCAATGGAGAGAAATATGTTATCTTCAATTGGTAATTTATCTCTTCCTAAAATAGGTACCTGGGATGTCAGATGATCTGCCCTTTGGCGGTTCCTGTTTTTAGCCCTGACAGTAAGGAAGCCTGGAATAGTTAGCACAGGGGTACCTGTCTAACTTTTGGATATGGGCAGCTGGACCAAACTCATGGCTCAAAAGGGAGATCTAATTTTTTTCTTTTACCCATTTTTCTTTTCACATCTTCACTGTTTTTTGTGTGGAAGTAGTTGGTCTGCCAGCTCTTAAGGTAACTTAACATGGTGCTTGCCCTTCAGTGTTGCTTTTGTTTATGTCACAGAAAATGAGGTGTTCAAATCGTTTTACAAGTCTTTGTTGTGAAACTGGAATGGCTCCACAGGACTCTGTCCTCATGAGTGAGGAATGTGACTAAAGAAAAACAGTGTCAACTTTGCTCTCCCTCCTGATTTTTGGGATTGCTCTTTTGATTGTCTGGCATGATATTAAAGAGGACACAGCACGGACTGATGACATGCAGTGCAGTACCTCTTTAATGTTGCACAGGACTTACTTAATCTGTTTTTGTGGTAATCAAAAAGTTACAGGTATTTGTGCAGAGTGGATTCATTATAATTAGCATGATTATGCCAGTCCCAAGCAGTCCGACTAGGAATCCTGCCAAAATATGTTGGGAATATGAATTGTCCTTATTAACTTATTTATACATTTAGATAACCTGTTGGTAAGTGAAAATATTTTGTTTGACCCATGTGTCATTCCAACACAATATATTAGGACTCAGTTGTAGCTTACGGGCACAGTACAGAGGTACAGTACAGGTCTCCTTATGGGAGCAGACCAAAGCTGCTATCACAGAATCAAAGTAGCTCAGTTTTCAGTGCAGTTCGATCCCTGTGCTCTCCCTCATTGACTTTAACAGTGCAACATAAAAGGAGTAGTTCCTGAGCCCCATTACGGCAAAGAAGAAATCACCTTATGGTGTTTCCTTCTACTCAGATGCACTTGTACTGTACACCTGCAAAATACTCCTATGTGTGTCTTCACTCTTCTGTGCAATTTCTTAAGTTGTAATAGATTTTGCAATAGAACTTTTTTTTATTATTCATTTTATCAGTTTTTGAGGAAGACTGACCTAAATTCATCTTTTTTTTTGGTGAAAGATTTTTTTTGTACGCTCACTCACTTTGTGGGTGTTAAACACTTTGGCACTCAAATTAAGTTTTAGACTTACCAGGTCCCATAAAGGCATACTTGTAGTCTACCCATACAAATATACATACATGCTGTAAATCAACAACATCTACTCTGTGCCTTTATTTTCTCTTTGCTGTTCATCTGAGCCAGAGCTTGTTAGCTTGTTCTTCTTTTTTTTTTTTTTTTTTGGATTGCAACACCACTGACCCGGTTCTCTTTTTTGACTGTTTTCTTTCCCTGACTGGAAAGATGTCACCTGAGGCTTCCAGGTGTAAGCTTTGCTCCTTTTGTTGGAGGACAAGAAACAATTTATTGGAGGGGGAGGAACCTTAAATCAGCACTGATAAAGAATTGAGCGCAACATCCTAGGGAGGATCCTCCATGAGGCTGGCTGCTAGGAGACTGATCTCTCTCTCCCTCTCCATGACCACCACCTTCTGAAACCTGAACCACCACTATGCAAAGTCTTAGGCTGCCACTGAAAGCTTTCAGAGAAAAAAAGAAGTATCAGTCAGCTGCCTCTCTTCTGTGTCAACCACATTCAGAGACAACTGTAATAGCTGCTTTGGGTAGGTGGAGCTGCCCAAGGACTCCCTTGCCATAGTTTATAGCTCTGACACAGCTATTTCATGAAAACCTGTCCCCTTCTGTTAATACTCCCCTTATTTAAAGAGTTTTTTATTCTAACAGACTGCCCTGAGTCTCAAGGAAACCTGACCAGCACATCCTCAGCTGGAGTTACAAACAGAAATTTAATTGCTGAAGTTGATTCTTTGCTATATCTGGGACAGAGGATTTGGCTGTTCCACCTATTCCCCAGCTGCAATCTTTACTCCTTTATAGCCTGAGACTCAGAAGTGTCATCACAGGTACTAATTACATTGCAAGAACCTGCCTCCTTGTTCCCAATCAATAGCTCAAGGACTTTGATAAGTTCAGTTTGGTTCTGATGGCATGCAGACTGCTGTAGTCTGTTTGCCTCCTATAGATGCAGAATTGTTCTGTGCATGCACTGGGGAAGTATTGATGCATTTGTTCACTAGGGCTAATTTTTTATATTTGGCAGTATTTACCTACCTGCCACCAAGAAGCTCCCTATTGTAAATCTAACAAGCTTGTTGGTTCAGCTTCTCTCTTGTAGTCACTCCTTCATCTTTCTCAGGGCAACATTATTAAAAATACACCCAGAAGATCTAAGAGCTTTCCTATTTTTTCCTTTCCTCCTTCTTCCCTCCTTTGGCATCTGTCTCTATTGTTGCCTGAAATTAAATTGCAGCATAGTTTTGGGTATAGGTTAAGATCACCATGGCTACTCAATTTAGTTTTCTGCTGTACCCCATTGACTTAGTCTACATCCCCTGTCACTTTTCAGGATTTTTTTTCATAGGAGCCTGTTCAGATTTGAGGAGCTTCCCTTACAGTTGTTTACAGTGTGAATGTGTGCATGAGCAATCACTCAGAGGAAGAAGAGAATTTCTCACTGGGAACTGCACTTTCTTTGATGTGTCATGTGTCTGTGGATATTTATAATCTGCCTCCTCTTTCCTTTTGCGTCAGTTCCATGTTAAAATCTTGTTTACTGAGGTTGGGAGGAGCTGTGGGTGTAGGGTGCCGTATAAAGACAAGGGTGAACTAGTCATAAATGCATCCCTGCAGGAGGTGGTAAGACTAAGAAGAATCAGGATCAAAAGTTTAGATGCATGCATGGTAGAAAAAGCCTGCATATGTACAACTTGTCTTTCAGGACTTCCAGTTACCAGTCAGGAACCTTCCTTTAAATCTGGACACCTTTCAGTTGTCCCTCATGATAATTCACCATATATTTTAGTCTAACACAAGATAGGCTTCCATACTTTTTTACCATTTACTATAGTATAGTAATATTTATTATATTACTAATATATTTAGCTCTGTTTTGATTTTCCTGTAGTTTGCAAGAAGAAAAAAGGCTTCTGGAAAATGAATATGAAAGAATTCCAAAACAAAGGGTGAGTACAAAACATGAGAAAAGACATGTTTTATGTTCTGTCAGCTAGCATACAAAAACATCAATGAAAATGTTTTCACAGTGTGTAGCTCTAGAGTTTATTTAAAATCTGGAATACACAGAAAAACCAAGAGGCAGATTTTGTAGGAGAGGCTATATTATATCATTCAGGTTTGATAACTCTAGGACAAGCAATGAATAACTGATTCAGAAGAGATCTGGATTTTCTTGAGTTTACTCAAGAAATTTTTTTACTGCAAATGGATACTGCGTGTAAAGATAGCTGCAGGTTTTTTTGCTCTAGGATGTGAGTATGGAAAATACATTTAAAGTCATAAATCCTGATGAATGTACATGGTTTTGTTGGAAATAAAATTCTGCGGGTTATTGATAGAAGAAACACACAGCTGGTAAAAAATCGTATTTCATACCTTGTAAAAAATGTTAGCGTCATTCAATGTTAATGATGCTGTAATATCACAAGCTTGCAAAATGTAAAGGGGAAAATAGAATTAATCTGATCTTTTACGTCATTTTTAAAGGAATCAGATAAGAAAATTAAACACTTGAAAGAAAATTGTGATGAGCTCTACAAAGAAGTAATCCAAAGGAAATCAGAAATTAATGCAATAAAGGAAGATGTTTCATCCAAGCAAAAGCTGGAGTTAATAGATAAGAAGGAAATGGAAAAACTTCTGGAGAAGCAGGCTAATTTAAAAGTAACACAAGATTAATTGTGTGCATGTATATCTGTGTGTGTGTGTGCATGTATGTGTATATGGGTACGTGCTTTGTCCAAGGAAATGCTGAATCTTCTGGATGTTGTTTGTAATGTCAAATTCATTAGATGGCATTACATTATATATTATATTATTTTTCAATAGATGTGAAACATGCTGCTGTGCCATACCATTATTACTCCTTTAGGAAATAATAATAGTCATGGTTTTGATTAAAAAGTGGTTTCTATAATGACACATTTGCTATGGTGTGTTATTGTAGGCTGCTCTAACATGCTCAGATCCAAGTTAATACACATTTATGCTGAGAATTAAAAAACATACCCAGGCATTGCCGCTTTCCTTTCCATGGTATAGATAACATATGCAGATGTATTAATAATATTCAAGTATAATTTTTATCTTCCAAACATGATGAATGGTAAGTCTCAATGTTTAGTTTCAAAAGTAGCAGCTACAATTCCATGGGACAAGCTCAAATAATTCCAAAATATGTTTCCTGCCCATTTTCACAGCAGTTCTAGGTGAATATTACTTCTATGAAATCTCACCAAATTTTGAGTCTGTTAATCTAACCTTTCTGTTTTCTCACTAGGATGAGCTAGTTAAGATCCTCGGTGTTCCAGCACAACTTGGAAAAGAAACTGAGAAGATGAATTGGAAAAAAATGTATGCTTTTAATAAAGAATTATTTTTAATATATATATCTGTATAACTTATTTTCATCCATTTGTTACAGAGACAGTTTAGTATAGTTGTTGATTAAAATTAGGATCAACATTTTAAAAAGCATCTATAATCCACTTAAAATCCATGTACTGTACTGAAAAATATAGTATATGCAGTGAAACATTGTAAATTTAAGTACAACAGAAAAATTTAGAACAAAGCTTGGTCAAAAATTGCTTAACCATCTTACTGTGCTGTGTTACTATATATCAGACCTACTTAGTAGGTTTTTAATGGAAAATAATGTTACTGTGTAATCTAGTGATGAGGCTTTTTTACAGTTTCTAGTCCTCAGTGGCTATATATTGGATTATCTCTATGGGCCTTAGTGAAACTAGCAGCTTTCACAGCTAACAGTCTGGCCTGAGCTAAACAGTCATTCTCCCTTGCTACTTCTGTTCCAGTTTTTTAGTCAGAGGTGCTTTGCTGTAAGTTCCTGGTGTGAATTCTCATCTCTAATATTTCAGCTGGGAAAATGAAAGCCAGTAGCCAGCCTTTTCTTTCTCTATTTTGCATAGCTGGGTTTTTTCTTCCCGGAAGCATGACATGCTGCTTTCTGAATGTGCAAAATCTAATTAGCACTGTGCAGTTTCAGCCAGGTCACTTACAGATCCAAGTGCCTTCCGATGAAAGATGTTTTTTTTGTACCCTCTTCAGGCACAGGGTTACACTGAAGTTTCTGTGTCTCCTGCTTGCAGTCCCTATTTGCAATACAGAAATCGTTTGACTATGTTAAACTTCTCTGTTTTAAAACATGTATAATGGTTGTCTTCTACATTTTCCTCACTACTCTGCTCAATGCAGAGTATGATCTGCTATCAAATATCTGCTATGATTTATGGTCTGCTATCATAAATGTAAGTTTCTCCTATAGTGTTACAGAGAAAAAATTTTTAAAAGCTAGTACATTGTGTATATTGTCATTAATGAAGCGTGTAAATGAATCTTTCTACTTGTGTTGCATCACAGAATGAACGAACTAGAGTTTCTAGCCTTGGCAATAATATTTAGAAGTGTCACACCCATGTACCTAGCAATTTTGACAGAAATCAGTTTACTAGAAGTCTTTTTAGTACTGTCATGGTGCTAAGCTCCCTGTTAGTCCCATGGCCATCTTCAATTTTATTGTTCAACTACATATAAAGTGGGTAGTTATGGGGTTGAAATGCTTTTGTGTGGCTATGAAAACTGGCAACTTATATTTTGCCATTTAAATATGCATGTGGAAATGTGAACCCCTATTGTTTTCTTAAAATATATCCACAGTGATGCAGAGAAGAAGAAAGAAGCCCTTAATGACCAAATAGAAGAGTTGAATGGTACCCTGAAAGCCATTGAAAAAAGGACTGAAGAGATTTTGCAAGAAAGAGAAGATGTAATGAAGGAATTGGATGGGAAAAATATTTTGCTAGAAAGCAAAGAACGAGAGTGCATTACTTTGACAAAATTACTAGAAATTAGCAGAGAGAAGGAATCAGCAGTCCTATCAGAAAGGTTAGAGTAGTAGATATAAGCCACGTAGTGTAAGTGAAAAATTCTCTTCTTTTTTCTGCTGTATTGCTTATGTTTTCAAGTTTTAAGCTGCAACCAGTGCGGACTAGAAATTATCAGCTTGTTTTGACTTCTAGATTGTTTATATAAACTACTGGAATCTAGGATCTGTCTTGAAGAGGAACATCAAAAAGCATAAGCATTTCATAAAATCCTGGGACAGAGAAAATGGATTTTGCTCTGAAAGGGATATCTTTTAGAGGATTTCTCTCTCCAGTGAAAATATATTTTTTTCTGTGTAACCCACAGAAAGTAAATTGAGCAAGAAAAAAAGTATATCAGTATTTTCATTTTCAAATGAGGATCACAGATTTCTGCACCCACGTACTCCTGAATTTCAGAGGGGACTGGTTATTCATCTCTTTAATATTCCCTTGAATTATGAGCTTATATATACTTGGTAGAGTAAATAAACTGTTAGGTTGATTACAAGCTTTAAATGATTCCTTCTTTGCAGAGGAAGATGTATATTTGTAATCATGGCCATATGCTCAGCAACACTGCTTTTGCCTTTAAAGTTTTGTATTAAAGGATAGTGGCACTTTAAATTGAAATATTTGAGTGAAGCAAACATGTAAATATTTCCTCATACTAAAAAATGTGTGTTCTTCTTCTTAAAAGTAATAGTTTCTCTGGAATTTCTAGCATATTTAGAACAGACTGTGAGACCTCATTGACATCATTAGGAACATTAAAATTGATTAAAGTTATAAAAATGCTACCGTTTCAGGTAATTTGTGTCAGTAATCTACAAGTTTATCTCGCTGCTTAGCCATAATGATGCAGTACTCAAAACCCATTAAAATGATCATGCCTGTTTGCATACATGTCTTGGTCAAGTTACCTGTTTCTAAAATTCTGTGTCTATCTATATAGAGAAGCTCTGGAAGATAATTTAAATAGATGTGTCTTGGAGAAAAAAAAGCAACATGATATTCTCATTCACAAGCAAACAAAGAAAGATAGAGAACTGAGAAATTTTAAAAAGATGGATTTACAACTGAATATGATTTATGCTTCCTTGGAACAAGATAAGTCACAGCATAACAGACTCAAATTAGAGGTCTGTATGAATACATTGATCATAAGGATTCTAAATTTTCTTGTAAGAAATCTTTTGACTGGTCCTGAAAGGGGGAAGGGAAGAAAAGTGTCAACAAACCTAAAACTAACCAAGAAACCTCTAGGTGCTCTGGCTGTAATAAAAATACTGCATCAAGATGTATTTGGGCTATTCTTAAGAAATGAATTTTAGGGTGGGAGCATCCTATCAAGGAGAACGGGGAGATTATATTGACACTGTGGCATCATGTCTTCCTTTAAAGCACTGTGGGATTATGGTCATTTTATGAGTGAAATAATATATCGACTTGCCCATTGGCATCAAAGAAATTTGTAGCAGACAAATAAAGCCACGTACTGCCTGAACACCTTTTTAAAATTTGAAGGTTGTTTCTGCATTACTGTAAACAATTTATGAAGTATTTAACATTATTCCAAGGGACAGGAAACTAGCACTAAAGAAAGTTTGGTATTGAATGATATGACATAATTGCCTATGTTCTCTTCTGTTCCACTCAAATTTCACCTTCCTAATTTCCTCCCTGTGTTGGTATTTCACCCATTCCTCTTTCCATACTGATTTAATCTTTTCTGTTTTATTTGTGCCTTCTGCTATGCTGATTTCAAAGGGCAGTCTCATTCTGCTTGTCTATTCAAAACTTTTCCTTTCTTTTCTCTTTCCAAATATCTCTTAACAATTTACTTTGTCTATAACTTTTTCGTATTCTCTTAATCTCATCACTGGTTCTTCCATTCTCTCTCTCTTAAGCTTTTCTCCTATACTAGCTCCTTGCTTAGTCTAAATTGTAAGTCAGCGTTATAAAATTAATCTTGCTTAGTCAGGTGAATATTTTTTCACAGGAGAATACCCATTATCTAAGTTAAAAGCATGACGACTTGATGTTTCCTACCTAGATACACAGTGTCATTGACATTTCTCTTTGTCCTTCTAAGCAATTCAGGACAGAAAAAAGTTTTTACAGTATTTACATTACTGTAAAGTTTTAAAAAATAACTATGTGATATCAAAACCCACACATATTTAGCTTTACTATTTAAACAACTCTAAACATTACTCAACATATAATATTTAAATTTAATATTTAATATTAAGTAATAGAATTTTTTTTCTGTCTCCCTTGAAATTCCTCCTGAATTCACATGTGTATTAATTACCCAGTAATATAAGCCCACTTGGGAAGAGGGAGGAAAGCTCTATAACTACACAAAAAAGTTTTAGATTGAATTTCCTGAAATATTGATTAAACTCATACTCCAGACTTTGATCTTAAAGTTTAAACTGGCTTTCTGTTCAGTATCAGCTAAAAGAATCTGGGAAAGAGTATTTTTTTCCTGTGTTCCTACTGAAGAAATATTCCTGATGGGAGAACCACAATAGTTCAAAAACATAAAATGCTAAAATCAAATGCCATAACTCACTGACAGCTGTGGTTAGAGTTCACTGTATTGGGTGAGATCCAAACCCAACCCCTTTACACTGTGTGAAAGGGCAAGAGACCTGTAATGAGACCCTTAAGGGTTAAGGTGCGTTGCAAAAGATTCCCTCAGTGCTAACGCTAGGTTATCCTATAGGCTTGTATGTGTCCTGCAAGTAGCATCATCATGAGGAGTGGGGGAAAGGGAATGCCAGCAGAGATAGAAGTGCAATTCTACACAGTATTTTACTTCAGAAGTTTCAGGATCCTAGCCTAACACAAACAGGCCATGGCAATATAGTTGTTTTAGCCTGTCCTCCCATGCTCTGTTTTTCCTGTGATTGCATTCTTGACTGTTTTAGAAGAGCAAATGTGAAATCACCACTCCTCTGCAGCACAATCAGGTCAAATGCAGTACTAGAGTATGAAAGACAAGAGTGGCAAGCTTGATTCTGCTTGGCTTTTGGTGTCTTGAGACTATTTTAATTTGGAAGACTTAGTAGCACACCTAGGAGAAGTTACATTATTTTAAGTAGTTAAAGTTCCTTGAACTACTTAAGAAGCCAGATTTATATTTATTCAATGTGTTCCAAGTGAAAAAAATCACAAGAATTAATTGCTGGTATAAAAATGTTATTGCAGAAGCAGCAGTACATCAGCATGCATCCCCATCTTTTTCTTACTTTAAGTCATGTTCTAAGCAGAATGACTGATTTGTAGAACAGGGAAGTTACAGAAACACTTCCTTCAAATGTGTTTTTCTTCTTAATAAGTTGTGAAAGGTCAGCTATTGCTAAACACTGACATTCTGTGTGAAAGAGAACTGGCCACTCCAGCTACTGCCAGTCCAGAGCAGAACTGCTGTTCCTCTCCATGCCTTCTATTTGGTCAGGCCAAGGCAGAGACAGCCAGAAGTGCCTAAGTTTAGTCATGTCTTACGTGAACAAAAGTCCTTAATAGTTATATGAGCTTTCTACTTTTAGACTCAAGAACTTGATGGCATCTTTAGAATCCTATCTTCAAGATGTGGAAATGCCTACTTACAGCCACTACAGCCTTTTACACAGCAGAAGTGGTAACTAATATTTGCTCCACATAAAGGCTGTGTTTGCCCCTTCTACAAGAGTGAAAGCAAGTTGCTTAGAATAGGTTTTATTGCCCTTTTAGCAAACCTAAGTCAAAGCAAATCTGTCTCAGAGTTGGCAGCTGAAACCAAAGTAACTCCAAAGGTTGACCTTTATGTGCCTCTTGTTTCCCTTAATGCAAGTAAACAACATCTAATTTTATAATGTTATCACAGAAGTGAAAACTGTAAGTGCAACATCTCATTATCTATATTAAGGTATAGTGGTTTGAACTGTAATATCTGGTTGAGATTTGAGGGACATACCACGGGGTTGCGTGTATTATATTTGAATAGCTTCCAGATGTGTCATTCAGTGTAATTTTTTTTCCTACCTGTATGAATTACAGTTAGGAACAGGCAACATATGCCTGCATAGTTAGCCTGCTGTATTTATTTCTTACTTTCTTATAACCATAAAGAATTTTTAAGTGAAGTTAGTCGCTGTGAGGCCAAGACAATGTTTTGCCTCATGAGATATATCACACAAGTAGTTGTAGTGGGATTGTTCAGATATATTTTAATCAGAAAGTAGTTTCTAATGTGTCTTCCTTCACACATTTCATTTTAAAATTTGACTGAATAAACAGATTTTCCCATAACGTACAGGAAAAAGTAATACATAACTTTGTGTTGTTAGTTTTGACTTTCTAGAGCCTAAAAACTTTAATAACTAAAAGCAAAAACTATGATATCAAAGCTACACAGGTGTGAAATATTGACCCTATTAAAATCAGTGGTAAATGTGTTTTTTCCTTCAGTAAGGTCAGAATTTCACTCAGAAAAACTTCTGTGAATTTAGAAGGTGACATCTTTGCATAGTCACTCTTTGTGGTTATTTTTTTTAATGATAGTTTAGTTGCTGAAAACCATAATCCTTATAAATTCAATACTTAAACAGGACTTTGTGAAGTTTAGTGTTTACATTTAAATTCTTAAAAGAAAAATTTTAGAAACTTGGATATGTTGCTGAAGAACTCTACTCAACAAAGAACTCTTGGACTAGCTTTTGTAACAAGACAGAAAATACATTTCTTAATGTGTGTAACTACTTCAAATAGATTATCTGCAGATAACATTTTCACATCTTTTTTTTGCATCACTGAGTGTGCTTGGTTGATTTTTTGTAGGCAGAAGCCATCCCTAAACGTAATGGAGTATTATTAGAAAGACGACGAGAACTGCAGAAGGAAATTGAAATGACCAAGAGAAGTTTAGCTGAACAGGTGCTGAATTCTGCTTTCTCATACTTTTTCACTATAATAGTTGGTTTTCAATCATGAGAATAAAGGGACTGTTTGAAGTAAAAATCCTGGGAGCTTCTAGTTGCAGCTTTCTGGTGAGAAAACATGCGATAGTATTTGTTCAATTTTAAAGACTGCTTGTTTGTCATATTTAAAAAACATTTTTCAGTGTTACTGGTCACATATTAGAAGGCAGAAAGCAAATCTACTTTCTAGGTTAAGTCTTTCTGAATATCATTAACCGCATTACAGCTAGAAATATGATGGGTATAAATTTCCTTTGGATATGGCACAATGTCTTCTTGAAACAAGGACAATTCAGCATTTGTACATTATAATTTTTCATCTTCATGGTTTTGTCGTTTGTGGATGTCTGTCTATACTCAGCACAGCCATACATAGTGTGGAAATGCAGTTCTCAATTATGAGAGTATTAGTACTTGCTACTATATAAATGACTTTATATGAAGCAATGTATTTCAGACATACCTCCTTCTTAAGATCATACCTCCTTATCTTCTTACCCTCATATCCATTTTCTTTTTGTGCTGTCTTTGTATTTGTTAGCATTATCAGGTGGGATTTAGCTTGTGTTTGAATACATCTATGTTCGGTATCTACATGTCACTATTTGTGTATGGGATATGTATCTAACGTGCCACGGCAGTCAATAACAATCTAGTTGTAGTCAGTGGAGCCTAGGAAGCCATCCATCCACCTCCTCCTAAAGAGGTGAGCTTACGCTGGGTAGAGCAAATAGCTCTTTATAGTTCACTGACTGTATTGACTGAATCTCCAACAACTCTAGGCTACTAGATACTTTGCTCTGTTTTAAATGTTGAAATTTGGTTTCTTAATGTGAAAGCTCAGTGTCTTCCATTGTGTAGTACAGACATGTGAATACCTGACAGTAAACTTATTTAAAGATTATATGGCCATAAGGAACCATTCTGCCCAGTGGGCAATAGCTGAACGACATGCTAGATTGAGGAACAGAAATGCTTCTAGGTGATAAAATATTTTGACATGTTATTATAGGGATCGTGCATGGTGTTTCAGCTGGTATTTTAAAGCAATATTTTATTTTTTTTTAAATCCATGTAGTCTGTATATATGTGTACTTTGCAGATACCCAAAGTATTTGCAGCTTTGGGTTTCCCAATGCTGATGCACTGATGCATAAGGAATTGAATTTAATTTTCTTTAGGAAATGATGTCAGGTATGGATGCCCACATGTTAGAAGAATGTATTGCTGAAGAAGGCCGGCTTTTCAAAGAACAGGAAAAATGCAGAGATGAGTTATCCAGACTTGCACATCTGACTTGGCTCAAAGTTGAAGAGAGGGAACAGAAATCTAGGGACGTTCAGAAAGCCCAGGTAAAAAATTATCTCATATAATTGGAAGACTCTTCTAAAGTCAAAGCTGATACATGGAGGAACTAAATCACTAGTGAGGAGAGCCTTATGGACTCTCATTTTCCACTTCACTTTGAAGTTTCATCATAGCACAGGAAGCTCACAATACTGTGTTGTTTTATTGCAAATTAAGGTGCAGTGCAATAGTGTATTAAAGTACCATGCCACAATTGAAACAAAGCCTTTGAAAGGACATTTTCTTTCAAGCCTATGGAATAAAGAGGCAGAAAAGCAGATAGCCTCAACTGAGATTCTTGGATATACAACTGTTTTATTTTACAAATATACGGACATTAAAAGATAAACAGAACTGCCACTCATTCCAAGGAATGGCAGCAATTTTTATTTTCCTGACACATTTCCAGGTGTAAATTGTTATATTAGTGTGAAGAAAGATGGAAAGAAAACTTTTCCTATGGTCACAGAAACTAGGACTATTCATTGGGTTTGCTGCTTGCAGTTTGCTGGCATTATAATATCATATATGTGCTGTGATGTTGCACAGTTTATACTAACTACCGGGTTTGTATATGGGAATGAACTATTTATGCTTCCACAATGTATGTCTGTATTCAAATAAATTATATTAGTTACCTTTCTATCACTTCAGGAATCTTTGGCTGTCTATAAAAATTGAGTAAACAAACATGTCAGGCTTTGCACCTCCAACAAAAATCAGTCCAGAAACAGTACAAAGTAATGAACACACACACACACACACACACACACACATGTCCAGAGTTGCAACCCAAGATCCATCAGCTTTTTTAATACCAATCTCCTCCTTCTGATACCAGTGGGAGGTGAGAAAAGGCCTGTCCATTGGAGGTAAATGACACAGGCTATTAAAGACTGAACAGGACTGAACTCAAAAGGTCCAGAGCCATAACAAAATGTAAATGTAACATTCCACTCAAGCATCAGTGATTGCTTAGAAGCCAGAAAAGAGTAAAAAAGAAATTTTATTTGAAAAGGTACAATTTCAGTGGTGCATATGCCAAATAATTATATAGTGATGGAACCAAGAGGCTGATTAATAGAAACAGTAGAACTCCAGGTACAAGGGACCAAGCAGTTTAAGATGCAGCATCAAATTATCTACATTAATAACGTTTGTTGTAAGCTTAATATACATAGAGAGGCTGTGTTCTTTAATGTTGTTACAATAAAAACATTTCATTATATTTAGAATAAGTTCTTAGAATAATCTCACTTTGCTGTCTTTTCCTCATCTAAGAGGAATAGCTGTTCTGAGTCATTTCTTTAAAGATATTTCTTTGATTTATCTAAAGTGCTCACTGAATTCTATTTAAATTTCAGATACAACTCCAAAATATTATTAAAGAAATAAAAAGAAAGGATCTTGAAATAAGAGAGCATAAAAAGAGGAAAAGAGAAATCCAAAGCCAGTAAGAAAACAATAACAATACATTAGCTAAAAAATGCCTTTTAAAGCAATTTTATCCAAGTAATGTATGCATAAAATTATAATAATAATTTCTTTCACACTTGTCATTTCTTCAGACTCCAAAGATTTGCTAAAATGTATGATGTTATCCAAAAGGAAAGGAATAAGTGTATAAGTTTGGTGCATGCTGCTCAGCAGAAAGCAAGTGAAATTAAAAACCGGGTTAAATTGCTAGGAAATGAAATAGAAAATTTAAGCAATACTCTTATAACCAAGGAAAGGTAAGTTTTAAGTAAGCTGTAGATCACAATTATAGAAATGTAAGATTAGAAAGAATCTTAAGAGACAATCTAGTCCAATTTCAGCTATGCCTGTACCGTCCTTGACAGTTATCATCCTGATTTTTCAAACCTGATTCAAAGACCTTTAGCAACATCCTTACATAATCTGTTCCAATTTCTTGTCACCCTAATACTTCACAATTAGCTTGAGCATCACTGCTTGCCATGAAGCATTTTTGAAGTTTGTCTAGCTACTCTCTCACTTTCCTCTCCTTTGAAGGGATAAATTGTCATTGCATTTCCTTTATATCACAGTTCTTGAGCCTCTAGTATCTGCACTATCATGCTATTTCACTGAACATGAACAACACTGTTGTACTCACACTTGCTTATCCTCAGACAAAAAGAGGTCCAACACATATGTGATTCCACAGTAGACTGGTGCGTGGTACTATTAAATGAGTCGCTAGCTAGTAATGCGGCTGTCTAATTATTAAATTAGAACAAACTCGGTCTAATTATTAAATTAGAACAAACTGGGTTTCTTGGTTCAAACTCAAATTGAAGTTTATGGGGTAATGTTTATTTCAGATCAAACAAAACATGGTTTCAATTTCCAGGCAATCCTAGTCAAAACAAAAGGTTACAGTCACGTCAAAGAGGCTGAGGCATAAAGTGGGTGCATGTGACTCTGTTATTTCCTAGACCGCTATTTAGTGGAGATTTCTTTTGGCCATCGTTTTTTCATCCTAGTGATGATATTCTGCAATATAGGCAGGACAACAATGTCTCTGAAATCCGTTGTTAGGAAAGTAGGAAGCTAGTGAACAGTTAACTGTGTATGCAAAACAGCACAGCCAAAACTGGGTAGTTTAAAAATAATTTGATTTTCACAAAACTTTTTTTTTGGGTGCCAAAAAATTGCACAACCAGGCCGAAGAATGCATTCAGGATACATTCACTCAAACTCTGCTGTGAGTCTCCAAGTAGCTTGATTTCAAAGTCATGCTGGAGGTGGCTAGAAAAGAAGGGGAACTTCAGTGATTTAAGTGATTCTGTCAAGATGCACAAGCTGACTTTTTGTGCTAAATTTTTTGACGCCTTCCCTATTAATTACTGGTGAAAGGAGGGGGAAAAAAGGCTCACTGCTATATATTGTCTAGATAACAGAAACATCTAATTATTGTAGATGACCCTACTCCAGTAAAGATCCAACAGGCATTTTGATCTCTGCAAACCTAGGTTTAAAACTAGCAGGAGGGACTGAATTATCAGTAATTCTCTTGCCTATGCAAAATATTTTTAATCCCAGTAATAGTCATAATATCACTGACTTAACTGCAACCTACCAAATTTGGAGGACAGAGTATCAGTCCAAATAAGAGAAAGGTTTTTCAGAAAATATTTAATAACACATTGCATTTCTGCAATACTGTCATGCTTTCAGTCTGAAACTTGCTTTACAGAAGTCTAATTCAATTCAGTAACACCCTGTGGAACTGGAAAGTGTTAGACACATGGGGGAAATGAACCAGAAAGAAAATCACTGTTTTGTGCAGAGCAATTCAGCATTGCGATGATGGAGCCCACGAGGGGAGGCAGGATATTTCATCTGCACTTCTGTATTTTACCAGGAGACTATGCTTCTCCTTTCACTACCTCTTTTGTATGTTGACATGAGTATCTCCCCAGTGTAGATAAAGTAGTGATACTTGATCAAGAAGTAATACTTACCACAATCAAATGCTGTAACTCTAAGTTCCATGTCATGAGCAAAGGAATGATCCATGTGGCAACAAGAATTTGTATTTTAAGTGAGGGACCATCATCTAGTGGCCAGCAAGGCTGCTGGAAATAATGAGGTTTGTTCTTTTATGGTCTATAATGTGATCTTATCACTAACCGTTCATTGTGATTTTTTTTTCTCATCTGTCGAAGAGGGAAACTGATAATTTTCTCTCTTGTGTGAACATTGTGATACATGGTTTTGTAAACAATAAACTTGGAGACCTTTGAATCGCAACCACAAAATTATTTAAATATCGCTCTTTAAATAGAAGGGCAGGATTTCAACACATTAAGACTTTGCATCACAGTTTATGCTTCTGCTCTTGAACTTTATTTCTTATGTTGCCTTGGGCTACCCAGTGCAGAAGAAAAGAGCTATAGTGCAGTGCTCCATTTATAGCATTTTTTTTGGGCCATGATCCAGTTCTCTTCAATCTGGAAAGAGCTTGTAGAGAGAAGCTGTTCTCAGTCTTTCTACTTCTTGGAATGCTTTTGTGAAGCAGAGTGACATAGAAGATCCTTTGTGTATTTGAGGAATTAGTTTAAGTACTGCTTTTAGTTGCTGAAATTGCTTTCAAATTGAAAGGACTAAGAATTTTCCTACTTTTCTGTTATCTTAAAGCAAATTGCAGAAACAACATTTGAAGAATACAAATAATGTAGCAATTACAGACAGTCTCAAAAGTGATTATTGCAAAATTGTACAAATCATGCATGAGATGAAAGAAAAGAAAAAGCAACGGTGTCTTGATCTTGAGAAGCTTACCAATACGGTCACCCGCATTGAAGAGGAAACTGAGCAGCTACGCAAAAAATATGAAAGAGCTATTCAGCAACAAAATGAGAGGTATTCATGTAAATTTGATGTAATATGGTGTTTAATTCTGACATTCATTCATGAATCAACAATATTTTTCAATTTATGAGCACTACAAATTAGGAATACTAAAAGGCTGCCTCACTACAATGTTTCACTAAACACTCATTGCCTCACTGCAATGTAATGCTTTGCATTACACAGATGTTTTTTCTCCATTGATGAAGTTGTTAATTCTTCAGAACTATTATCAAAAAATATGGTGGATTGGCTACTGAATGCCTTGAGACCTTGTAGCCTCCTGTTCTGTTTGTGTTTTGTGCACAGATAAGGTATAAAAATGCAGAACATGTAAAGCTCCCTGATCATGTTAATCCTTTTTTAAATGAACCCTGTGGAAGGCCAGAAGAACTTTTAAAATTAAATGATAGACTAGATCAACCTTTGCAATTGTTTGTTCCCTGATTTTCACATTGCAATTATTTTGTTACCTATTTACAATGTTGTCATGTTATTAAAATAACATTTGTGACACCTTTGTACATTTTCCCAGATTATTGCTCTCTTTCAAGCCTGCCAGTTATATTCTTGAATGGAATACACTGAATATGAGTCAATTTTTTTTTAAATTTAACCTTTTCATTTTGGGTTTATTGCAGTGGTCTTCTGCTAAGAAATCGAGAAGAAGAACTATGCATTTTATATGAAAAAATAAACATGCAAGAGATGTTGTGTAGAAATGGAGATATTGAGATGCAAGTTATGGATGAAAAGATCAGATTTCTGAAGCTGAAGGTAGCTGAGAAAAAGAGACAGATTAAATTGTGGTACAAAGCACTCCCTGTGAAGAATGCCCTGGAGGCACATCTGGTGGTACTTCACATACAGGTTGGTGGGGAAACAAGCCTTTTTTTTGTTTGTATTATTCTGTATTTTAAAACTTACAGTAATTTCATAGGAAAAAAAATGTCTGCATGTACAAGGTTTATTAAAACAGAAATTTCAGTAGTACATCTGTCCAGCAAAGCACTGATGCATGTTTGTAACTTCAGATATGTGAGGTTCTATGCTTTTGTGTAAATGGCTGGTACACTTTGTTATGCACATGCCAAATGTTTCCTGGGTATGGAATCTCAGCTAACCCTTGCCATAGCCTGACATGTCAGTATGACTAAGCTGGAGAATGGGAGTCATGGGGAAAAAATGGGAATGTAGATAAAGTTTGCTAAGACTGTATTGACAGGGGTAGGTGGAGGGGTGGGAGATATACTTAGCTCTTCAAATTTCTAAAATAATAACTCAATTCACACTTGACCCTGAGCCTACTCTGGAAACTCTGCTGCTACAATTATATAATCCACATATATTTTCTTCTACACAAAAACAGTGTAAGTTTTAGTTCTAGTTACAACATGACATTAAACAACTAACAAACTGCAGTGTTCATCATTGTTTGGGACATTCTTTCCTTGCTTTCTGAACTGGCTCATTTACTTTTGACCTTATCTCCAGATGGTAATTTTTTCCATACATATTCTGTTAGTGCCTGCACAAAATCATAAGTTAGGGTGTACCATTGGCATTTGTAATTGCATCGATGGGAGCCGTGACTCACTGTTAAATAGTGCTTGCACTTTTCTGTTACTTCTGGCCTTTTAAAGAAATTATACACTCTGCTAAAAGAATAAAATGTTGCACAATACTTTGTGCAAATTGTACCCCAAAGAACTTTACAGTTACAGATTTAAATGATGAACAGAGGGAGTATGAAAAAAAGATGATAGACTAAAGGGAAAAAAAAAAAAAGAGATGTTTTCAGGTCATATTTAGAGTGAGACTGAGAGTCACTGAGTCAAATACAGTAACAAAATACAGATGATTTTTGTGAACTGACAGAGTCAATCGTGAAACTTTGATTTTTCTGTTCTGCATTCCTAAAACTTTCTCCTATGTGATGATGGTTCATGTGAAGCCTGAAGTCACCATTAAAGGGAGGCTATTGTTACAGGTGCTTTGAATCTTTTTGCAATATTGACATAAAATTAAAAAGTAGGAAAATACAGAATGGTGTGATATTACACATGGACTAATCTTAATAAATGTTCCCAAGTCAGAGATTTTCCAGTGAATAATGGCAAACAACCAGTTATCAGCTTTTAAAATATAACTAGATACTGTGGTTATTGAATATTATGTAGTTCAAACTGACTATTAACCCAGCCACCTCCTTAAGCTCAATGATTCTAGCATTAATACTCTTCCTCCCACTGCCAATAGCCATTAAGTCGAGTGAGGAACAGTTTCAAATTGTTTGGCTTTATCTCCATGATTTAAATAAAAACTGTAAGGCTGCTTCTGAATTCTGGTGTTGGTTGCCAAATTCAGAATGCTAATTCCTGTACCGATTACAGATTTGGCCCCATGTTGGAATCTGAGTCAGCATCTCTTCATTTATGCAGAGGGTCTTACGATAACAATCATTTACACAAGACTGACTTGATGTCATGAATACAGATCTAAATCATTTGTGTTGTCTATGAAACCAGCCTCTGACACCAACCTGAAGTCTGAAGAGGTGGTAACAGGAACTCCCTTTCGACTACCATTTGTCTGTCTTTCAAATTAGATAATTATAAATGTTCAGAGAGAGGATCAGTGCACCACAGGACTATGAAACCCTGATTTCTATCAGAGGCCCTTAGACCTCCTATAATGGAGACTGTAAATATCTCCTCTGAGTTCTCCTCTTAGTTTTTATTTCTTCATTCTGTTGTGACCTTGTGTAGGAGCCAGCATACCTAACCTTAACTCCATGTTAGGATCCCACAGAACAAATTGCCCAGGTAAGTGAACACTGTCTATTTATTAATGGAAAGAGTTGGGTGTCTTTGCCTCCAGAGGGAGATGCAGATAACCCTACTTAGGGAGCACGGTATTCCTCTTGGAGGTCTTTATTCTCAAGGTACCTATCTCTCCCCATTGACTGTACAGGAAACTTTGAATCATGAAGAAGGATGCTTCAAAATGCTCCTACATTTGGAATACAGTTTAGACCATTTGAATTAGGCTGGGTGAATCCTGTACCTGCACCTCTTAAATTTTATTCTTCCCTTTTTCCTACCCCTTCTGCCTCCCTAAGTTGTGGATATTTTTCAGACTTTGTTATCTTCTTCTTCTTATCTCTACTATTTTTCTCCTCTCCTGCATTTCTCAAGCTTCCCATTACCCCAGAACTTTTTTCCTTTTTCTCCCTCCACTGGTGAATTAAACTATCTAGTATTGAATGCTGAAGGATTTTCTAACAACAAATATCTGTCATTGGTAATACTTGAAATATATAGAGAGAAATCTGAAAGGAGAACAAGATCCAGTCTCATAAAATAGAAAAAGTTTCAATATTTATTGTTTGTTTGCATTTGACTGAGGTATTTTGGCTTTTTTAGAGACACTTTGAATGTAAGCCTCACATATTCTCAAAAGATGCTTTAATCATCACTAAATTAGCTGTTCTGAGATGGGATATCTATTTCTGTTAGAGATATACCTCTTGGAACAGATGGATGAATGCGTACATTGTATTCAATAGGCTGCGGAAAAGGACCCCATATCTCTGTGGCTGTGGTACCCACTGGGAAGGGGAAAATCACAGGTCAGGGCTGTGTGCCAGTTCAGGAAGAACAAAAATTTCACCTGGGTCTCCTATACTGTACTCCCCTTATGTGACAGAAAAAATACCTGGTGAGATTCTAAGGTGGTTTTTCCTGGGCATAAAACTATGTAACTTTTAATTGGGTCTGCACATCAAGGGACTGTTCCCACTGACTGAAATGACCTGTGAAAACTAATCTGCCTTCATTCATCAATGAGAAATACTTAGCATTAATCATTAATTAGTCCAACACGTAGACCTGCTGAGCTATCAAGACTCTGTAGATGGGACTTCCGTGCCTCAGAGTTCAACTAACGTAACAGGGACCAACAGTTTCATTGAGGCTTTTGGCATCAACATTTTTCCAGGTTTTAATATAATCCCATGAAATTCTCCAGACTACATCATCACAGTCATAGAAAAATGGGGCTAGTAGAGAGGTAAAGAGTTTATCTAGGCAATCCTGTGCCTACTCCAGCACAGGACTACCTGTCATTCCTGAGAGGGCTAAGCTGTGCTTTCAAACCGCCACTGGGAAACTCCAGTTTCCCCAGCAAGCTATCCCAATGCTTCCTTGACAGTGGAAAGATTTTAACGTTAGCCTGCATATTTCTTGCTGCAGTGTAAACTTATTATTTGTATTCTGTCCACCAGGGATATGACAAATGGATCGTTCTCTTCCTTCCTGCAACATTCCATGTTACTGGAAAACAGTTAATCATGTTCCTCTCCCATCCTTTTGCTAGGCTACACAACCCTGTTCCTTCATTCAGCCCTTACAGACTTTTACTTAGATAATTTTTTTTTTTCCGCATTTCTTTTATTTTTGGCAACTTGGTGTTTATTTTTCTTGAGGTGCAGTGCCTAAGGTCAGTGGCTGAGAGTGAAAGGATTCATTCAGGCATCTCGCAGGTTACATTCCTGCTTATGTGTCCAGGTACAATGGTAGCCTTTCTTGCAACATGATATATTGATTCATCTTCATGTAAATGTATGTAACAACCAGACCCTTTTTTAAAGAAAGGGTATCAGTTGACCTTGGTTCTGTATTTGTACAGGTAATTTTTCCTGCCTACATGTAGCATCTTGCATTTGTTATTATCTCTTTTGTTCAGATGTTTTTTCAGATCAAGGTAATTTTGACTTTGAATCTTCTCCTCCAAAAAGTATTTGCAGTCTCTCTGAGCTTAATGTCATTCTACTGATGTAGTACTTACCTTATATTTTCATCAAGAGTCTGTTTCCTTAGCTTGTTTATGAGAATATCATATGAAAAAGTACCGAAGCCATGTAAAAATCAATATGTGTGATACCTACTATTTGTCATCCACACAAATGTTAAATTATCATAGTAGGAAATTGGGCTGCTTTGCCATTACTCAACACACCTGTGTTGGCTGTTATTGATACCCTTTCTTCTTTTCTAGCTACCTACAAAGAAAGCTTAATGATTTGTTCCAGATTTATTCTTCAGAAAGTGAAGATAAGTTATCTATAGTTCGATAGCTCCTTTTCGCCCCATTTTTAAAAATAGGTATGATATTTGCCTTTTTCCAGTGCTCTACGTACCTCACCTACCTTCTCTGAAATTTCCAAAATAAGCAGCAGACCTCCACTTTTTCAGACCAGTCCCTTTATCTAGGCATGTGTTCCCTCTCAGCTGTTCGTCCTTCAACACTTCCTTCCGAATGTTTACAATCAAACGTAGAAAAGCCTCTCTTGTAGGGCCTCTTCCTATCTCCTGTATCAAATCCACTCCAAGAAAGGGTCTTTTTTGGTTTTAAGACTCAGAATCTCTTAGAACTCAAGTAAACACTGCAAATTAGAAGAAAATAAACACGCCTGTAGTCACATCTCTTCAAACACACACAGAGCATGTTTATTTCTAAATGTGCTTTGTTTTCCATACTTTTGGATTAGCCTGCATCTAATTGCTCCCAATTCATACTGCATTTAAAAGTAAGTCAGGTATTTAACATGAAACATTTTACGGATTATTTTTTTTCCTGGTTTGGACAGTGTTTTTTCTGCTAGTGCTTCTTCTTCAAAGTAACAATTCAAACCTACAAAATTTTACTTGGTAAGCTGTTCCTAATCTCCTTAAGGTACCACTGCCTCCAACAAGGCATTTTCACCTGAGTGAGTGGTTGAGAAATTTGGCCCCAGATCTGAAACATTACTGGAAGCATAGCTGCATCCTGTTGTTTGTGCTGGTCCTGCTCTTCCATTCTTCCGCTCTGTGTATCATTGGGCTTGAGTTTTAGTTGTTTATGATTAAAATAAATAAATCTTTCAGTACCCCTGAAACTAGTTATGCACTGAATGACATTCATTTTAAACTGAATCATATTTTGACAAGGAATTGTTCATTATGGTTATTTACGGTTTTTACTTTGCCAGCTCTCAGACAAAGTGCGAAAGAGCAAGCTGAATGATGCTTTTTTACCAGAAAAAGAAGTGTTTAAGACAAGTGTTCTGGTAATGTTCCATTATCACCTGAGAAGATGTGTGAGTTTTCCCTTTTCCAGTTAAACATGACTTGTTAACTTCCAGTGAACAAATCCCATCCCTGTAGCAACATCTAAACATTTACTTCATCTTTCTGCTGACTGTTCATAACTTTAAGAGCCAGTGACTACTTATTTCCTTAATAATATCATCACTGGCAATTGATGGTTAGCAATTATAGCAACTTACCTGGGTTATGTTATGTCAGTGCTAATAGATCAAGGTCGGAGTAACAATGCGCTGATGGATGGCCAGGTGCATAACAAAGCACAAAACCCCACCACTGTCAGTCCTGCAAGTCCAAACATGATGAAATGGTCCCAGTCACTCCTTCAGTATTTATGTGAAGTATGGGTGTCCATCTAGTCTATTCTGGGAAGTGTGATTCCATGGGAAGGTCTCATATTGGAAAGGTCAGGGAACACCTGCCTCTATGAGTCCCCAGAGCACCACATTGCTCATCATCACCACTGAGTCACTTCAGGACACAGGCATGGAACGTAGAAAACTTGGATGCCTACAGGGATGAGACCTTCAGCGCTAACTAGCGGGAAGAGGGACTTTCAGATTTAACTTGCAACCAAACTGTCAGGCACTTGCATCCTTCCTACATCCCTAAATGGATCCCACAGGTCAAACAGAAGATTGTAGGGAATAAAGGAAGACCTCCCACCTCAAATGTTTGGTCTATTCCTGAGGATAAAAAAAGTAGCCTGAGGACAAAGCAGCAGGTGGGACTCAATTTCTGGCAGACAGCAGGGTTTGCTTCCATCCTGCAACTGTCACACTCTTGCCTCCTAAAAAAAAAAATTTAAAAGTGGTTCATAATCCTTAGCATTAACTCTCCCCCCGCCCAGCACAAGGAAACCTTATCTGTTAGCACTGAGTAAATCCGCGAGATCAAACTCTAGGGGGTGAGATAGTGCTCTGGTTGTGCGTCCCAGAGGAGCCCCAGGCACAGCTGTCTCCACCACGGGAGGTGCCAGCTCGGCCGGGCTGCAGAAACCCGGCTAGTGGGGAAGGAAGCGGACACCGGTGGGGGCTCCCACCCTTCCCGGTGCTCCTCTCCCTCCTCAGGATGGAGCCGTAGCTGTGGTGGGTCTCAGCTCGCTGCCCAGCCCCAGCAGCTGTGCTCCATCCCCCCTCCTGCTAACAGCGGCTGTGGAAGGTAGCCCTGAGGCACCCCGCTGTGGCCCAAAGGACATGATCTGGTACAAACCATCTGCAGCTTTTCATCCAGGCCACCAGCAGAAGCTGAAGAGGGTATCAGCCCATGGGACAGCCTTTTTCTGACTTACCAGACACATGATGAAAATCATCTTCCAGTCCAGGGCTCGTTGTGGTACCTGGTGGCTCAGAGAAAAAGCCTCTTCCATGTGGCAGCACTATGTATACACAATTTCAGGTGGGTGTGTTGCACATGGAGAAGGATTCAAGGGAACAAGCATTCAAGACAGTTAAACCATTAATAAGATGAAGCTGATTTGGATTTGTGCATTATAGGGATGACCTTCTGTGACACAATCTACTGTTTTTTCAAATTCCCGTTCATTAGCAATAGGACAGGAGAATGATGTATGCCCACCTCTGGTTTCGTACGGAAATGTTTCTCAGTGTTTGACCAGTATGGTTTTGCTTAGTCCTACACCACCCGAGCATTCCAAACGCCTCCCAGCAAGGCTGGAATCTTGCTTCCAAGCCCAGGAGTTGGCAGTGCAGCCACCCCAGCCACACTGAGACCTTCCATCTCTGGTCATGTAGTCATAATGGGGCTTTTGGCTTCTTGTCTGCAAAAATAACCATTGTGGCTTTTTGTTTACTAGTATTCCCAGTGCAAGGACAGGATTGAACGGATGGAGGAAATCTTTGCTGACCCTGCGAATGAGAGCAGAAGGCGAGACTTGGGAGGGAAGGACCCATCTCCACCTCAGCTGCTAAAAAAGATTGAGCAGGTAACATCACGTCTCACAGCACAAGCTCTCACGCTATGAATGACCTCTTTTAGAAAAAGCAAATGTTATCTTTTATTTTTAAAATAAACTTTTTGTAAGAGGAACTAGGATAATTCTGATTGGCTAGTGGGAACTCCAGCCCAGCGTCTGCTTTCCGAGACAGTTGAATATGGGACATCTTGACTTCTTCCAGCAGAGGCTGGCGAGCAGGAGCAAAACATGGGCTCTGCGCAGTATACCTGGCTCTGCAGCATCCTCTGCTAGCTGGTCCCTTCGCATCATTGGCACTTCAAAGCAGACCCTCCTGCTTCGCTACGGGAAGGCACAGAACAGGCGACAGAGGGAAATAAATGCAAAATAATAAACCACTAACAAACAAACTTGTAATTCTTCTGCAACCGGCTACTAGTTATTCCACCACGATGCTCAGGCTGCAAGCTGGAGGTAGTCCCACTACCCTCTTTACAAAGTCTGCATATGTGACATAGGATCAAGCAAACATCCTTCTCAGGCTTTGGCTTTACTGCTTTGTTTCCATGCCGAACAGGGAGCTGCAAAGCAGATCCTCATGGAGGAGGCAGCCAGGCCAGCCAGGCAGCTGCACGCCCGGCCGCAGCGCTGCTGGTCACTGCCAGAGGAGGCTTCAAAATGAAGTGTTAGGTCCAATATAAAAGCCAGTTTCAAGGCACCTCCTGTATGGCGTATGGGGGAGAGGTAAAGGAATGGGATAAGCAACCATGATATTTTCTTAGATATTTTTGCCTGTCCCATTTATAGGGGCACAAAACCCCCCACTGTATTTAGTGCTTGGGGAGGATTCACGTGGGGCTGTGAAGGTATTCCGGTACCGGCGAGCTCAGAGCAGTACACACCTAAGTCCTCCTTCTGAAATCCAGTTTGTAAGCATTTACCATGAACACTTCTGCATGAATTACTTGAGCTTTTTGCTTTACTGTCCCATATTCCTTACCAGGAGGGAGCTCTGCATAGCCAAGCAGGCTGCAACACAGTCCACTATTACCAACCTGTGCATTAAAAACCTGGGTTCCTTGGAGTCGTGAGATAAGTTTAAATGTTCTCTTTCAATCTCCTTGCGATTTTAAAGTCCTTTTAGTTGCACAGTACTTTCTTTCTTAGACTTTGGAGCCCGTACTTACTTATTTTTTTTTTTTTTAGCAGCAGGAAGGAAAAGGTATTTAAAAACAAGAGCTGAAACCTCCTTATTATGGCATGACTCAAGGAACTAGAAGATTAAAAAAAAAAATTACTAGAAAAACCCCATTGTTTTCAAGAAAATCACAGCAAGGCAGTAATAATGTTGGTGTAACCCCCTGCCCCCAAAAGGGCCTGGTCTGACATGGAAGGACTGCATGACTGACAGTAACCAACTGAACCAACTTTGGCCTGATACTTGGCAGAAGGGGTGAAAATTTTGAGAAAACTGATGGTGAAGTGATTATTTATGGCTGTTTACTGGTATTATTTCAGCAGCTCTCAAAGTAATCACAGCAACACCTTGTGTTGCACCTTCTCCTGTCGTTTACCTACACCCTGTGTACTCCTTCTCGCTGCAGCTAGAGGTAGAGCTGGTGCAGAAGGAGGAGAAGTTGCTGGAGACAGATTTTCTCTATGAGCACGTTTCCCGGCTGACGGACAGAATCCGTGCCGTGGCAGAGAATGGGAAGCAGGACACGCTGCTCTTAGCTAAAAGGGTAAGAAGGGCATTGCACACTCTGCTTGCTGGCCTAAACAAAATAAATCATATCTGGGCAAGAGGTAAGATGACTCACTTGCAAATTACAAAACTAGTGGCTGGAAATATTGGTAGGCAAGTCATACGTTAGGCTTCAGAAATTATAGACATTTAGTAGTAACGGTAATAGAGACATAGCAAGAGCATTAGGTGACCATACTTTCTTTTTGAAAGAAAGTTGGATCATAAATAGTACCTCTCACCAAAATATAGGATTAGTTATTTCTCAGCTTGAGTGCTTAGAAACTTGGGAGAATCCTCCTTTTGCGTGAGTACTTCACAGCCCTTCCACAACAAACATGTGGATAAAAAGAACTAGGGAAAAGCCAGGTAAGTTCTATATCCCTCCAACATAGAAAAAGATAAACTTGATACCTGGCTCAAAGTTTCTTTGTTATTTAGGTAGGGAGAACCACACGCAAAAGAGATACCATTTTCGATACAGTTACTCTTATACAGTTATAGCTATTTCCTTTTAACTGCCAGCAATATTGTTTGGGGAAGAGCAAAAATCCCCTCACCTCCACCTGCTTAATTAAAAAGCCCCAAATAGAGCAGAGCTGAGTGAAACACAGAAAAAAAAATGCTAAGTAATTAATGTAAAACAAGGCCAGGGTTGATTTTTTTCCCCTCTTAGGTGCTAGGTTTGGCACTCGGAAATGCGTAAAACAAAACACATCTCTATAGCAAATCTTCAATTTTCCACAGAGAAATAACATGGCTGTTATTTGGGTTTCTGAAATCATAGCCGTGGGCTAATAAACTACGGTAAAAATGGCAGCGTGCCAGAAGTTACATTCAAGGGCTCTGACTCTCCCAATTCCCTATTAGACACTTAAAAAAGAGTATCTGAGTTTTGTTGGGTTTTCTTGTTTAAATCATCTCCAGTCAGACGCAAGGGTTCCTGTCCCGTTCCTTTTCTGTTCATCCCCCTGCCAAGGATAACTTCACAACCCACAGCCCCGCTGTGTCCACATTATCGCTCAATTATCTTTTAAGGATCGGGCCTATTACACTGTTATTACAAAGTTCGTTGTGCACAAGGTCACCGAGAGCCGAGCGCCAGGCCTTTGAGGGCCGTGGGAGCTTTGCTATTCCACTGAAAAGGGCGGGAGGCAATTACAAACCTGCTTTTCTGGATCTTGGAGTAAATGCGACTTTTTACACTGCCAGTTTCTGTAGTTCTGAGCGTACACAGAAACGCACGTCCTGTTTCATTAAGTCATTTTCAACTATGGAACTATTTTTTAAAACCGAGTCATGCTGGACTTGTTTTCATGTACCTAATGCTCACCTAAGTGTCATGCCCAGCAAGCGTTTAAAGGGAAGCCCAAACTAAAATGTAGTTTTTACTTGTTCCAGACAAACAAACTGCAGAAGATGATAAAGGACAGAACCCAGAAGATGATGGCTCTTGTTGCAGAGCTATCCATGAAGCAAGCACTTGCCATTAAACTCCAGCAGGAAATGAGAGACAAAGAACGATTTTTGATGACTGTTTCATCAAGGGTAGATCAAGGCCTTCCCCCTCCCAAAGAAACAGAAAATGAATGGTTGAAGGTATTACGCAACGAGAAGATGCAAAAAGAAGCAGCTGAAGCCAGAGCTAAAGTAAGTTTTTGCATACGCTGCAATTAGATCTTCAGCCCCATCTTTTCACTGCTCTAGCCTGTCTTTTGGAAAGAGCCGTGCTGGCTCACTGCGGAGCTCTTCGCTCCAGGAGGCAGGGGAGATGAGAGTGCAAAGACAACTACTAAAGCGGTACGCTGCAGGGTGGTAGAGCTTTAACTGCCATCCGGCATGCAGCTTAGAACTGGCCATTGAATCTTAGGCAGAGAACACATTACACTAAAAGGAAGACTTACCTTCAATTGTTAGGGTAAATTGTGTGACCATGTTTGGGGATGATGGGTGGGATAGCCCTCGGTGAGGTATTGCTTTCCATTTGATTTCAAGGTAAAGCTGCAAAAGATGGGGTGTGGGGTTCAGGAAGTTTAGTGTCTTCCACATACCAGATGCAGCAAACACCAGATCAGAAGTAGCATGAAATCAGATTGCTGGGCAAGACAGCCTCAAATAGCGCTTCAAATACTACCCTGCAGGATACTATGCCTCCTTAGCTGAGACCATCAGTGATCCCTAAGGAGAGCTCCCAGGGAAGCAAAAGTAATATAAAAATGAGCTGTGTATACTGAGGGAACTCTTGCTGATGGGAAATTAGCTTCGCTATGTGAATGCTTTAGTTGATCACTCCAAGGGAATCTGAAAGGCGCACAAAGCTGGGAGAGGAACACGCTGTGCTTACACTTAAAGAACTTGAAGTCACGCAGAAGCACTGCAAGAGACCTGGCTTAGAAGAATACACTTCTATGTCATTAACACTTCTCCTCATGCTATGACTCAGTTTCCTTTCAGTGTTGTGGATACAAGTTCACTGCAGCAACTGCATTCACAAACAGCTGCTGCCAGCATAAATACAGCCATGTTTTGAAGCATCCGAACAATCATCCCATTCCGGAGATGATCTGTGCACACTTACTACAACTTTTATAAGTTCAGCTAATCTGTTTTCTTCACAAATAACAAGAGCAGTACAGTCTCAAACTGCATACTGTTTAAAAGGACAAACTCACACCTACGTGGTCAGTAACTCACTCCTTCCTTTCAGTGAACACGTAGTACCCCATGGGTTTCCTGATCTGCAAAGGATTAGACCAATGGTGCTTCCTTTGTTAGGCACCTGTAGGCTGGCTCAGGAGAGTACTGGTTTACAGCACGTAAGCACTATGTGATCAAAATGCGTTTCTTTCGCAGCGTGCTGCAGAGGAGGAACAAGCTGCAGCGCCCGGCTGTGTGCACACGACAGCTGAACAACGCCCAACCGCCTACATCCCAGACGATGAACACAGCCTCCCATTGCCGCGGCCCTACGGCGCTCTGGCTCCTTTCAAACCAAGTGAACCCGGTTCAAACATGAGACATTTCAGAAAACCTGCTGTAAAGCCAACTGAAATCTTAACAGACAGCACCTAAAGCAGGAGAGGCCGTTACTGGTTGCTGAATCTTGAGGGTCAACAGCATTTACACTGCTCCGAAGGAATGCCCGTTCTGTGTTCAGCTGAATTCTGTATTGAAAACAAATAGTTGTTAATGCCAGAAGCGTAGCTAAACAGTCAGTGATACAAGTTCCCTCCTCCTGGCTAGGAGGAGCTGGGTATCCCAAATGCAGTGCAGTATTTTAAATTATTAAGAAAAATGAGTCATCATCATACTACACTTTTTTTTTCCAGATGAAGTTTTATTGCATCTGATTATATTTTATAATACATTTCATTAAAAAGAAAAGGCTAGAAAATCTTCTCTTGCTATTAATGTAATACGAACAAAGTCGCCACGGCTTATACAAATACACCAACAGAGCTTTCTGCAGTCTGGGACTGGACTTCATGCTTGCCAGACAAATCTTAATTATATTGAGAAAAATGTTCCTTCCCTCTGTGCAGTTACTGAGAAACCTAAATCTCTTGCTCCACTGATGGCAATGACAAGGGAATGGCCATGAACTTGCCGAGCCACTCCCGAGAACCAGATCTTTTTGTTTCACTGTTAGGAACAGGAAAAGCATCAGTGGAAACTGCTCAGAGAGAATATCAGAGGTTG
This sequence comes from Morus bassanus, assembly GCA_031468815.1. Classification (NCBI taxonomy): domain Eukaryota; kingdom Metazoa; phylum Chordata; class Aves; order Suliformes; family Sulidae; genus Morus; species Morus bassanus. Next base: position 71,469,328 of record CM062571.1, read on the forward strand.
CTATTGAAAACCTCCAAAATCTATCAAATTGTCAATGAGTTTCACTAGTTTAACAGTCTGAAACTTTGACAGAGTTGTTTTTAAATCCAATAAAGACTGCAGAAATCCTCCATGTCCAAACTTAAGATTTCCTCTGCATAGCAAATCGCTATATTAAATTAATGTCACAGTTCAGAACTTAAAAACAAAAAAAAAACCCAAAAAACCCCACATGAAAACCAAACAACACTGGTTCAGTTATACATAAATAAAAGTTGAAAATGAAGGAAAATCAACCCCCGTCATTTCTTTCTGAAGCTGAGGTTTGAACTGTAACACTAACAGTTTTAAGGAAGAATTAAGTAAAACTCTATCCAAGTCACCGTTAAGCTAAATTTCTAAAGAACTTTTTCCTTATCCTGTGTTGGCTACAATATATTATACATATCTTAAAAAACCGGAACAAAACCCTGCCACATGCACTTTAAGAAGACTATATTTTGCGCTAAGTACAGAACTGAACATATTAGAATCTGACTCCAAAGGCAGAAGTATGTAAGATAACACCTGACCACCACAAGGAATGCATTACTGACGCATTATATACAGAGACTGATTCATCATTTGTTATTCTTACCTGCTTTACATAAACACACCAAGAAATCCTTTTATTAATCTGAGTAAACAGTTACTGTTTTTTTGTTACTGTACAATACAGCTGGACTACCTTTTTCAGGATTGTCTATCTTGTTAAAAGAATTGACATTAATACCAATTTTCACAGCGTGTTTTGATACCTGCTGTAGTTCCCATTATTTGACTACTTCAACATGAAATAATGAAACCACAGATACCTTTCACTGGAAACCTGGGTTTGTGTCAGACACATTTCTCTAGGATTTATCTGGAAGTCAGTGATTTCAGCCTTAATGTGTTGGACCAAACAATATTTTGAGCAGCTTATGTCAGTAATGGTGGCTACACAAAACTGCAGGTTATTTGGGAAACAACATGACATTTAAGTTTAAAACAAACACAAGAACAAGCTGGTTGCACACTTCTGGGTGAATACTTTTATGTAAGAGTACCACAGTTAGCTTTCTTCAACAGCATGTTATTTCAGGAATATTTGAGGCCCAAAAGCGTCACAGTGTGTTTGAGTGCTGTTTCCTCTACAAATCTTACATTAACATGATCTTGTTTTTCACGTGGATGCAAACCTAGAAAAACATTGTGAGAAAGTTAGTATTTACAAAGTCATAAGTGTTCTTCTACACTTAGTCCCACAGTCTATTAAACATCTTCGTCTACAATACTGGAAGACAAGGTAATAGATGGAGCTGCGTTTTCATTTACACAAAACACCTGCAGCTTTCAGTGGAGTAATTTGGACTCTCGGCCACGACAGAAACTTTCCTGTTAGTGGGATGTAAGTGAACGACAGACCGTCTCTGGAGGCCACTAGGGATTCCCATACTAATTCTACACTGGAGATCCAAAACAAGGTTTAAGTACAGTGGCTGTTTGTGCTAGCACATGAAATGCACCAGGGCACATTCTTGTATGCTTCTGTATGGTTTAACTCTTTTTCCTCCCCGAATGGGATGAAATCCATACACAGACAATCCTAGTTTAGCCTTCGGGTCCTTATCCTGACTTTGTTTTGTTTATTAGTATAGGCATAGCCAGTAATGCTAAAAAGTAAAATACTTCCTTTAATGCACCTTGCTTTTTCAGTGGAATTCAAAATCTTCATATGCTTAGGTTCACTGTATGAAGCAAGGGCCCTAACAAATTTCAATTTCATTTCAAAAAAAGGAACGGTGTTGAAAATAAAAAAAGTGCCTGTTACTTCAGAGCACCTCCTAACACTTTTCTGAGGTGGAAGATCTGATTTTGGTTGCCTCTTAAGCCACCCATACTGTATAAATAAGGAACAAGCCCTTCTCCCCATTTGAACACAGAATAACAGCTACCACCACGCTGTACATGAACCACGTTTCACTACATGTGTTCTGAAAAATGCAAGTTTGCCAATTGGATTCAACACAGAGAGGGTCTGGATGAAAGGGTGTGCAGTGAAGAAGCCCCCTGACAATTCCCCTCAGCAGAAAAATGATCACACCTCCGTGTTCAGGCATCACTGGAGTTTTAGAACTCAGTTATGTCAATATGTCAGGATACAGCCGAGCATAAGCATCAAAGGGTAACAACTACTGGTCTTCCAAAGTACAGAATTAACATTACCTTGATTCTCTATCTCTGCCAGCATGTTAGTCAGGTAGTTAAGCGGCAAAAACTCGACGGGGACTGAGAGTCTCTCAGGGATAGGCCTGCTACACTGTAAGGGAGAATATTTCAGGTTAGTTCACAAAGTCGCACAGTGCCGAGTTTCAGTGGTACGGTCTACAGAAAGGTCAGGAATCTCAACACTATCAAAGCAAAAGACTTAGAAAAATGGCCTATGTGCTCTTACCTGCCTGTTCCCCAGCTTCTCAAGCAAAAGTTTCACATATTTCCGTGCAATGAAATTAGCATTTATTGGATGATTCCAAAACTGGCGGACCTTTTGACCAAGAGCCTAGTAAGCAAAAAAAAAAAACCGAAAACCTGAGAACATAAACACAGGACAGTGGAAACTTAGGTGGGGGGAAAGGAGGAAAAAAAAACTGAAACAAAATCTAGGCTGTAACATAGCCTGCTTCGCTTTCACATACTTTCTGATGACAGAAGCTAAGATGTCATTATTTTGAGCCACGGAGCCTTCCTTTAATAGCCAGTAACTAAGAGATTACAATATGCTCCCAAAACGTGAGAAACAATCCAAACCTTGCTACTCAGTACCCACTGAGCTACTCAGTAAGTTTGTATCAATCAGTCCATCCCCTTACCCCTGCCCTGCTTTGCACATGTACTTAAATATTAATTGAGGCTTAAAATGATCCTTTATCCTTTACTGTGACTCTTTGGTTTAGATCCATTCTTCTTCCAAAGAATAACACAGACGCCCCATTCCTCAATGCTTCGTTCAGAACAGGGCTTCCCTCAGGCCCAGCCTAAGGAACCTTGCAAAAGCAGAATGCCAACAAGGGGAGATACTGGGAAAACAATTTGCATCCCGTTATTTAGGACATCGTCCTGGGAATCGATAACATTGATTCGCATTCCCAAAGGCAAGAGAGATTCAATCCCAGATGCCCCAAAGCTTCCAATCCTAACCAATAAGCAAGCAAATATGAACACACTATGAAATTAGCTCCACCTTCTGCTGTTTTCCCTATCTAGATCTTTTTGCCCCCTCGCTTTCAGTTGCACTGCAATACAGACTACTGAAAGAGTTCATTTAGGAAATGCTGGACAGTTTCAATGGTGCTTAAATACTTGCTTCTGATGCAACTGAAGTAATCTAGTGAATGTAACCTGCTCAAAATAGTCCGAGTCACCCCAAAGTGTCCTTTTTGGCAAACAAGCTATTCTCTGCATTTTTCCCCAAAGCTGTAAATAGACACAATAAGGCACTGAGTCTACTGTGCGTAACTAGCAGTACACGTCCCCTAAAGCACTCACAGCTCAGCCCCTCGCGTCAAAGCGCGGTTGGAATGGTGTTCCCCACCCACCAGGCCTGCGGCTGACAGCTCAGAGAGGCCCCGCGCTGACCCCAGCTCACCGACCCATGCCCAGAACAAGATACAGAGGACAAAGAACGGCCTGTGGAGTTCTCCTTTCCTACCCCTTCTCACAACTGCTGGCAAATAAAGAAGCCCTTGTTAGAGGAAAACCAAAGCGGCACTTCTGGCTATTTGAACTACACATAACAGCCCATAACGAGCAAACAATAAGCAAGTTATGTCGAGAAAAGCCCGTTCTACAGCAAGGCAATCCCCAAGGCGGGGATCCCTGGTTTTCCTCTGCTCACTGAGACGTTGTGCTTCATCTGCAGTACTGTGGCGTGCGCTAAGAACAAAAGGGGAAAAGGAGAAGTCGGGTCTCCCATTCTGTTGGGCCTGTTAATGGAGCATCAGTAATTAGTTCCAGCATGTGACTAAATGAGTCGCCTTCCCAGTGGGCGAGGCTGGGAGATTTCACAGAGGGGGAGATCTTGTAATTCAATCCCTGCCACAGAGTTGTGATATGATCAGATTTTACAGCTTTTACTGTACCAGCTTTTGAACATATTTGATAAAATGAATAAAGCCAAATGCAGAGGTCACAAGTGAGAAAGGCACTTGTGGATGCTATAAAACACACACACAAAAATAAATCCTCTTTAAACCCCATAAAACCATTACTGCTTTATGCAGATGAGTACTCAACAGAGGAGTGTCGGTCTCGTCTATTTGATTCCTGCAGGGTACTGGAGACACTGGAAAACACTACGGACAAATCTAAAATTTAAGTTGTCGGGGTACCCCACAGGTCATGAGCAGCAGATGGAGAAACTGCGGAGGTTCAGGTTGTATCTGTGCCCTATTTGAATCGCGGCTAAGTCTTCCATTGGTTTGATCCTATGCACAAGGAGGAATTTCCTATCAATTCCGAAATCCAGGAAATGACATCTGAAGTTATTAATTACCTCAGGAAGCCTCATGACAATACTGAATTTCAACTTTTCATTCTTCTCAGTGTCATCCAGATCTACAAGGAAAAAAAAAAACCCAAACCAAAACACCACAATTAGTGGCAACCATGTAACTAAAACTTTCAACTTTCACTTAAGACATATTGAATAAATATCATAAATTTCAATTTTAAATAAGGGCTATTAGAAGTGTTAGTTATGTTTATACTGTTTATATAAATCTTTTTTGTATATTTACGTAACTTCACCATTTTATATAACAATTTATACAGTAATTCAAACACATTTTGACTAAGTAGAACTCCCTGTATTTATAATATTTCATTTGCCAAGACCAGACACAGACTAATACTGCATATTGTGTCCCTTTTCTTCAACACCAGAGAAATAGCATATTACAAGGGAACATGGTTGCATGCATTACTGTTGGAGAGTTGTATCACAGTGCTGCTGTATCCCAGGAAGCTTATGCTACCGTTCTCTCTTCCTCTCTTCTGATCTCGAAAAGGCAATTAACATGGGTGTGATGCTAACTGCGCCTGCAACTGCCAATTTGCCCCACTCCCCATTTCACTCCCAAGCCTTAGGCCCCTCTTGATGACTATACGGGTTCATACAGAACCGACTTTAACTCCCACCTTCAGGTAACCTTACAATATATTTAGAAGATATTCACAACCTCAATATTCACTAAAAATATTGGGATGCTGGGTCAGGTAGGCTTTTGTTTAGTTTGAATTTCTACTTCCTACCACTGAGTTTCTAGCCATTTGCCAATCCCAGCACTAGGATCATCTTGATCCAAATATAATTAAAGCAGAAGCTGAGGACTGGATAGCAGACTAACTGCCTTACACATAGGTGTGCACTTTCATAGAGTCACAGAAATCCCCCAACAAATTCTATGATGATCTTTAGTATTCACTTTTCTAAGAAATCCCAAGTGGAAAAATTACAAACTCAAATTCTCCCCAAACAGATACTTCTTTGTCTACTATGGTAAGGCTCAATCATATAGTCTGAGTCCTAATCTTCTCCTTTCCGCTGGGCAACATCAGCTACAGCCTTCATTGAAAAAGCACTCTGGAAGAACAACTAAGCCTCATGGGCAGTAAATCCTGCGTCTGAGTTTGAACAGGTGAAAGGACAACACTCCCAGTTAGCTGGCTGGTAACAACTGAAACACATGAAGCTCACTGTACCTTTCAGCAATTTCCTGACATATGTTTCTGTCAAATGCAAGACTCCACTGTCAATGTAGTGCAGGAGGGTATGCAGAGGGAGACATCGAACACCAAGCCCCAAGTGCAGAGTGTGAAAACCTATGAAAGAGAAACACACTTGTTTGGTACAACAATATATATTTTTTCCTAAGTCTGTGTTAAAGACTGGCATTAGACTGTTTCTAGTTGGTGAGGAAATCAATTTATCAAAAGTCATATAGTCTTATTTAGGCATTCTTTAAGTCCTCTCAAGTACAATCCTGTCAGAAAGAAGAAAGCCAAGAGGATTGAAACCACTCATTTTAGTCATACACAGTCATTAAACATCTCCAAGCTGTTGCCTTTTACCTGAATCTTGCTATTAATTTGTCTTTTATCTCCCTCTTTCCTCACAATTAATAAAAAACTGAGGCCTCACCACCTTCAGTATGTGGCTGCCACCCACACATTCCCACAGGCAGCGTTAAGACTTCAGTTTCTCACTTAACATCAGCCAGATGATGGTCTTGCACCACGTGACACCATGACGTGGCAGCATTTGTGCCCACACAGCCTAAGTTTGAGGGACGACCTCAGAGCAAGAACAGTTTCAAAGACTGAAGACAGATCAGGAAATACAAACTAGAAAGATTCAAACAGGTCCAGAAAGCATTAAGAAGTTAAGAAGTCTTTCCCTAACAAAAATAAGCAAGTGCTTTGAAAAGACTCTGATTGTGACGAGCTCTAGGAAATGAACGTCTACTATCAAGATCAGCTCTTCCATTAGGGCTGGAGGTAATCCTTTCAGGATAAAACTGGAAAATATTAGCAGGGAAACAGCATGAGAAAAAATACTCTTTTTTTTGCTCCAAGATAGGATTTTCTGTTGTAGCCCATGACACTGAAGTCCAGCTGTCTGAGAAAAATATATACAAGAAAGAAGTCTAAATCTTAGTTCTGAGCTAAGACTGTGTCCAAACATTCCACCGGAAACTGAAAACAGAAAACTAAACCTCTGATTTGTTGTCTATATTTGCAGTAACTATTCAGTTTTGTTTCATTTCACTTGCATGTGCTTATGGAGGGTCTTTCCCTCTGTAACTGTCTTGAACAGATTTTCAATTCTGCCAAAGCTAACTTGACACATGCTGCATCTAGTGCTCTTCTGGGAGGAAGTCATAGCATTGCTCTCCTCACTTACGATGAAAACAGCAAAACATAGGACTCACCAGGAGGTAAAGGCATGCACATGCCATTTGCAGCTTCCAGAATCCGACTCATGATGTGGAACACTGCAAACTCTTCCGTACTTCCTCTCTCATCACTGTATTGAAAAAAGTAGCGACATATTAGGAACCTGAGATGCCCACACTCTCCTGGAGATATGGTCAATTTGTTGTACTACACGTGCACTAAATGCATGCATCTGGGGTGAATTGCCATGGGATGCCATCTCATTTGCCCAGGTGTCTCTCACCTAACAGCATTAGCTGTTCATCTAAATGTTGACACACAATGTCTCTGTGGTGCCCCCTTTATTCTTCCCCCACTACTACATTTTTACAAGTCTTTCAGCAGTACCTGGTATCAACAGCAACAAGTGAAATATTTTGGGTGCTGGTATAGGTGACCTCGGTTTCATAGGTGGTCGACACCCTCTACCCAGCTTGAGACCACTGTGAACTCAGCAACTTTGAACTCCAGCTGTAAAACTGCCTACATGGCTAACATTCATGTTGGCTTAGAGAGGGCCATTAGAGAGGATCATGAAAAAGAGTACATGACAGTCATACTGACATTCACAGTAGAGTAAGCACTGACTATTCAGGCAAGTAGTATTGTTGAAGACCAAAATTATTACACCCATATTTTAAAAGGCAGGCTGAAAACTAACAAATTACTTGCTCACAAGCAGAAGATGCAGGAATGAAGCTGGTATCTCCTCCAAACTTCTTTCATTATTCGATGCACCAGATTCAGCTAAAACACAAAAGAAAAGACTGAATGTGTCTAGGAGCCTGTGTGCAGCAGCCCTTGACCTCCATTCATTTTACACACCAGTTTATGTTAAAAACTTACCATGAGACTCCTACTAAGACTTCAGTATTTATCTTTTTTTTTTTTCCTAGGGGCTTAAAAAGTAAAACTGATTAAAATTTGAATTGTAACTGAATTGCCCTATTCCAGAAGTTTAAACTAAGTGCTTCGAGCTCATCAAAGCATTGTGCAAAACACGCAGCATCTTAACACATGCTTCTTGGGGATCAACTGATCTCATGCTCTTGCACCAAATGCTCAAAGATCTGTTTGCCATGAAAGCAAAAACTGCACGTCCAAGTGGCTGAGCATTTGGCAAGGAAAGGTCCCTAGGGTCCAGCCAAAACTGGATGATGCTGAAGAGAATGAAATATTCAGTTTACTGAAAAGAAGTCTGCCGGTGGAATCATAAATCTAGTCCAGGCAAGGAGGAGAGATGAGACAAGCAAATGCCTCTCCTCCTCTATTGAGTTTCCTTTCTGTCCATAGTGAAGTAAAACAACCCCTTGGCCCATATTGTTGCTTCTTTGCGCTCCCAGGCTGGCCTCCAGTACAGACTGTCAGCATGCAAAAGCCAAAAGCCCTGTTCTCACTTGGGCGTTCTAAGCTTCTGCAGCAGAAAGAGAGAAACCATGCATGAAAGAGTTGAAATAACTTCCTCTAGCCAGCCCCTCATGGTTGTCATGTGTAACCACTTCCATATCTCAGTAACAGAACTGAGACAACACGTCCTCTGTGCCTTTTATCTCTGGGCCTCAAAGTGCACTAATCAATCTATCCCAGGAAACTCTCAGGAAGCCAGTCTGACTCCCATTTTGCAGAGAGGTGTCATGAGAAGTTACAAACCCTTTTCCCCTTAAGGTGGCCAGAATCCAGGAATCCTTTTCCCCACTCTCTTTCCTCCTCATAGGCTCTGCCCCCTCCAACCTCTAACTTGTCACAGCCTCTGAGCAAGAGAGAAACAGGACACGCAGGAGAGGTTCATATGCAAAGGCCAGAAATATTGGTCTTCAGTAATGCTCTCGGGTACTCTTCGCTGTACCTTGGCCAAGGTACCTCTACAAGGTAGCACCTTTTCCCTCCACCACTCCACCCAGCCTTGCACAGCTACCTGACGCAGAATAACCACTTAATACTTTCCATCTTCATATTTTCTGAATGCAGTAGAAAGCTCCAGTTTAATCTCTCTGGAGCATGGCAAGTTTTCTCCACTCGTTTTCCAGGAAGTGAGTGATTTCCAGTTTTCAGAGAAGGGTCACAAGAACCACATCTGCTGCCAGAATGACTTTCATCTCTGGCCAGCACACAGGGTGCTGGTGAAGGCCTCTACATTAGGAGCTATAGCTAGATCTGAAGATCAGTGCTGAGGCAAAGGGAAGCTGGAAGAAGAAGCTCCTCTTCTTACAAACTCCAGAATCACCTCTTATTATTTGTGCCACAAAAGTTGTTTTCATGGGTATGATACTCCAGAATCAATATTCTTTGCTTACCAATACAGCATACTGTATGGCTTTCATAGGGTATAGAAAGAGAAGAAAGAGAACAACTTCTTAAGTCAATGTCAACCTAGCTATCACAACACACCTAAATCTTAAATACATGCATGCCTGTGACATGACACACTCACCAACAGCACTACTCACTTTGGAGATCGGCCACAATGGGCATCATAGAAAATACATTCAGAAAGAGAAGCCATGTCTTGAACTTTTTTCAGTATATAACCCAAAGGACAATGTGCATGAGAGAAAGGAAGCATTATCTGTTTTATAGAGGGACTACAAACAGTTTCCTCTCCAAGGCTAGCAGTGGGTCTCTGGGGGAACCACATTAAGAGCTAAACTGATACCTTCATGGCAAAGCCATTTTTCATTTAGTAACAGACATACAATATGAGGTTTTTCTGTGCAAGTATCAGAAGCCATTTCCCTTAGAGTGCTCTAAACCAGTGACAGAAAACATCATCAACAGTGACACAGTGCATGCAGTAGGGCCTAGGCTGACATTTGCAAAGCACCTTGCTGTCTTGAAACACCTACATTTCCAGGCAGAAGTGCCGAGTAGACTGAAGTCCCATTTAAGTCATTTGGAACTACAAGTGCTGAGCTCCTGTGGCTGTTTCTAGAGGAAAGACATGGAAGCAGCCAAAGAAAAGAATGAGGAGCAAAGGAGAAAAGGGAGTAAGACACGGTCTTGCTGTCTTCCAGATTCCCTCCTGCACAGGGGATATGAGGCAGTCCTCCTCCTCCTGAGGAAACTCAAATCCAAATGGTGTCTGTCTTCTATTCCTCCACAGCCGAGACCACATCAGGTGACAGCTAGCCACAGACATCAGCCAAAAAGGTGCAGCCACTGCAGCAACTTTCAGAGAAATTTCAAGTTTATTCTGGTCTGTCTCTTTCTTGTACCACAGGCTGTCGATTCACTCTGTCTCCTCTTCCACTTGCTGTCAGGGCAGTAAGTGTCACACTGCTTTTGTAAGTTATTTCCCCCTTCCCTGCCCTGCTGAAATGAAAGAATCAGCTTTACTCTGTATCTGTTTCGCTAAGATAAAAAGTTTGCAGGGGAGAGAAAATATGGACATACAAACAATTACTGCAGGCTAGGTGGCATGTGAACTGGTAACCAGGCATACTCATGCTCTGCAGACCTCCTTGGGAAACAAGGGAATTCCCACTGAGACATTTCATTCACACTTCCCCAGGTTACTTCTCTGTATACAAATACACACATTTCTCTGACAACAACCAGCCACTAGCCTGCTGTTTTACGAGAATCTGTTAATGCTCCCATGTCTTGGCTCCTTTGACTTCAGGTGCAATTGATTTACACAGTGGCTACACACCGCAGAGCCCTATTCTCAGCCACTCCTTTGCTCCTGAATGTAACAAAAAAATATTTTATGAAAGCAGACAAGCAAATCATTTCAAGTCTCTTCCTGTTTCATTAGTTTCAGTAGCTCAGCTACATGCTGCTGATGCTACAGAAAACTGTTGGAAGAATCAAAACAATTCATTCCCCTGAAGAACTTCCTAACATTTAGGATATGAAAAGGTTTAAGATTTAAGAGTTTCTAAGTAGGATGAGAGGAAACCCAAGCCTAACAGAGAAATAATTTCTAAAGATTTCCTAACAGCACCCAAGATGTGCCAGCCTGAGGGCAGAAGCAATTTTTAGAGACATATTACCTTTGTTTATAGTAGTTTTTCCAAGAATGAGAAGTCTGTAAATTGAGCGGACAGAATTCTTGCTTTTAGTGACATTAAAAAAAAAATATCCTAAGAGCTAAGAGTTTGCTGACGGGAAGGGCTGAGATTTGTTTTGATTATAAGATTTAGTCTACAATAATTTCATCTTGCAGATCAAGGCTGCATAGGTGTTTTCATATTTTTTAATCTTAGTTTATATTGAGAATGAACAAATGATAACTGGAAAACTTATGAAATGAGAACAAAAATTCCACTTTGCTTCTTTCAGCACTGTTTTCAGGTGCAAAGCTTTGGTTCATGTTTCTATTTTAATCACTCACTAGTTTTTCTTCCCTTCCTGTGAAAATACAGACAAAAGACTGCTGATTACCAGCAAAACAACTTGTCAAGCTATAGAGCAAGGCCTGAAAAGAAGAGCCAGTAACCTCAGAGGAAGCTGCAGTGCTTCAGAGAACATTGTGACATCGACAGCACAACCAATTTGCACAGGACTTCAGAAAAGATGCAGGCACCAGTAGCCTCAAGAAAATTTCCTGAGACTTCCATCCCTAGAAAACAGCACTGTGGGGAGTTTCTGCTGAATGGGTGACAGGGCTAGCACAAAGACAAACATGATTTACTAGTTGCCATGCGAGCTCTTGTGGACTCTGCGTTCTGCACTTAAAGGATTTAATGTTGAGACAGACAAAAACAGGTACGATAATTTCTGTGCACAACAGTCACAGCTTTTACAGCATGTTTTTTTAAAGTTTCTCTTAAGAGGATGAAAGACAGAAAATTAAGAATTTGGAAACCAAGTTTTCACTGTAGTTTATATAGATTTCTTCAGGCAAAACTCTGTCTCCCGTTACACTCACAAAAAGCCCAATCAAAGTCAGTATGTAGGAGCAGTGATGATTTACTCTTACGCCATATTGGAGAGAAACCTTTTTTTCTTAATTTGTATTTCCCCTGATGGCACTTTCATTATTCAAAACATGCAGCAATGTATTCTACAGGAAACAAAATGGATCTAAAGACCATTCTCTTGACTTTCATGCAAAGTTCACATTTTCACTTCTGGGAGTAGACCATATTTGTACAAGCTGTAAAGGGAACTGTTTCTTCTGTATTCTGAGTGACGAATACAACTCTTGTTAGTATTATTTAGGTATTACTACGTCAATATCAATATAAAACATATATTGATAACAATATCAATATGAACTTACCCATATAAACAATATTAAGCAGCAAAATATGATTAAACATCTTAAAAACAATCTCCTCCCACCAAACATATGCTATATACATGCAATACATACCCAAGACCCTCCCCCCCCGCAATGAGTATATGCTTGCTCACAATAGTGACTATGAAATCAAACTAACCAGGTTTGCAACGTAATCCAAAACTATTTGGTCAATCTTCTTTTTTCCCACATACTGCAGATGTCTCATAAGGTGATCCTTTAGCTGAGCAACCATCTAGAAGCAAAAGCCAACAATTCAGTGTCCTTATGGCATCCTCGGAAAGATGCAAAAGCTCCACCATGTGCAGGGCCTGATCAATACAAATTAGCACAACAAAACCTTCCCTGTTCCAGAGCTCCAGTTCAGGGTGAGATCCCAAGCTACCATACAAGCTTGCCAAATTCAACAGTGGATCTGAATATTCAAAATGGTTACTTGGTGCAAATTCAGCAAAATAAGTGCTAAATTAAACTTTCAATGACATTGAATAGAAAAAGCTTACAGTTCTTACATCTCTCTGGGTCAAGCCAAGGGAACAGGGTAAAAGGAGGATTTTAAAATGAACATTGAATCCTGAGAATGTAAGTATTTATTACATACAAATAAACCTGGGGGATTTTATGACAGAGAAAACTAGCAGAAGTACAGTTTGTGGTAGTAGCCAAGAACCTGAGAACCTGAGTGATTAATGGCAACTACAGGTTAAACATTAACTGTGAAGTCGTTAAAATCAGGTGTTTGTTATCATACAGTCCATGCCACTCCCTACCCTCTCCTTTCTGAAATATTCTCTGACCTCATGTAGCTTCTGATTGCAACTCAAGTCCATGCTGATTCTTTGCTGAGAATTATTATGAATTTGTTTCAAAGCTCAGAGAAAAACTGAGGCAAATAAAATCTCTGTCTCAAGCAATTTACAAGTAGATTAATCTCAATATGTCAGGACAGCAATATAGGTATTAGGAAAGCACAGACAAAGGACAGCAGTGACCTACTTTTTGGATCTGTCTTAATAAACTGCAGGGAAGGAATGCAGAGAAGCTTCAGAGATGAGAGGCAGAACTTGGAACAAGGGGACAAGACTGCAAAGAATGAAAATTTGCCTTAGATTTGGACAGATGGGCCAGAGGCAGCGCTGCGACCTTCAAGTGCATGCTGAAGAGTTTTATTTGGTTTTAAGAGTAAGAGAACAAGAGATAAGCAAAGATGGGTATTTGACAGAGGGAGGACAGGTAGGGACTTGAGAAAGGATTTATTACCCAGAAGCATAAGGATGGTAGATCCTTTGGCGAGATCATCAGTGAAAACAGTGCAAAAGAGGAAGGGGCCTCAGAATAGCCATAGCAGTCCCAGAAGTGAGGTAGAAGGAAAAGGAGACAGTAAAAAAGGTGTTAAATTGAGGAGCAAGAAGATCTGTGATCTTCTCTTTGAGGGAAGCGGTGGATGGGGAATTCACCTATACATGTTTTAAGGATGTAAAGTAGCCCAAAAATAACTGACAGATTAAGATGAACTCCAGGAGGATGGAATAGCAGTTTCTAGCCAAAGAAAAGTTGTATGCAAAAAGCAAAAAGTTGTATGCAGAAAACATTTGGATGAATCAAGTTTCCATTGCTGGTTTCCCCCGATGCCTTACGGTATCACGACCTGTTAAGATGACATGATATCATGAGTATGAACTCTAAAACTTAGGAAATGCCATGTCTGTCCCATAGCTACTTTGAGTGAGCTTCTACTCAGCACTGGAACTTATAAGCTTACTCTTTACATTTGTTGAGGTTGTGCGTCCTCTAGTGCACACTGTGACAAAAGCACATACCAGTCCCATTAGTAATTGCTGCTGATAATCTTCCTCTTGAAAGAGAGGTACTAGCCTTTCCTCTGAAATAAACAGAGCAAGAGTCATTCAAGGACATGACGCCACAGAAATACCATGAGACTTCAACCAGCTTCAAAAGTACTTAGAAACATACACAAACAGAAGTTGTGGTTTGATCTACTCACCTACAGAACTAAGATACTGAAGAATCAAGGACTGCATAAGAGAGAACCGAGGAATTGAAAATAACTCTGTACCTACCATCTTCTCCCTCAAGTGCTTAACACTGAGCATAGAGGAACACAAGCCTGACACACCTGTCACACTTCATTTGTGTTACTCTTTAATATTTAAGGGACAGTTATCACAGTGTGGTGATTCAGTAGAGCAAAGAGGCTCAGAGAACCTTCTGGTAACACCAGCGCAAATGCATATGCTATTTAGAACTTGTCATTTACAAACAAGCCAAAACAGCTATATGGGTTTTCCAAGGAAAAGGCTAGACACAAAGTAAATACTCCACAGAATCACCTCCCACTTTCCTGGTTCCTTCCCATGGTCTGGCTGCTTCCGTTATTCAGATTTGCAGACCGCTGTGTAAAAGAACACAACTTTTCTAACTAAATGGAAGGAGGTTATAGTATCTACTGAAATTTAATAACCTGTATTACCTAATCAGTGCTTCCTGTCTACTAACAAAGGAAGAAAAAAAATCTCCTATTTCATCATGTAGCATAGAATCAAGTCAACATTTTACAGATCCAAGTGCTAAATTTTTACAAAGTTCTTTCCAGCCATCTTTCCTCACACTGAACTATATTTACTGCACCACTCAGCAGCACAAAGATCTATGTTGCTTGATTTTAAGGGACCTGAAGAAAAATCTACAGGGGAGATACACTACATTGATGCTTGTTACCAGCTGGCAGCTATCTAGAAATTCTCTAGTAACAGTTAAACATCTGACTTCTTTATCAATAAACACCTTTGGAAAACACACACCTGAGGCTAGCAAAGTTGATAAAAGGTCCCTCAAAGTCAGAGCCCATAGCAATAACCAGCAGTGGTGCAGGTGACTGGTGTTAGGGGCTGGAAATGAATGCACTGGAAATTCTTCGTAATAAAAGGAATAACAGCACTTAGAACAGCATCATTTCACAGCACACAGTGGCAGGGCACATAGAAGGCACTAATGTGTGAACAGCAGGAACATAATTTACTACTCAATTCAGTTTTACTTATTTGTAACAGAGGAACTGAGCATCACAATCTCATGTGTTCCTGGCCCATGGAGAAATTCAGTACGTCTGCTTTCTCTACACCATGATTTTTCATCAGCCATAATCTCCTACTGTACACAAGTTCTAGAGTTGCAAAGGCAGCTAGAAGTGGACAAGAGTTAACAGTAACATGTCATTGATACTCTGCTCCAGGAGAAAAAGCCTGAAGAAGAAATCCTGAGACAGACAAAGGTTTACTGCTTATGTTGTTAGATCCAATATGAAGTAGGAGCTTTATTTTCAAAGGTTTCCAAGTCAGTATATGATCCTACCACTACTACCAGAGAGAAGGTTTTCCTCTAATTTAATAACGGCTCAACCTTAATGCCCCAAACTCTTTAGTGCTCTGAAAACACACACAGCAATTTATTTTTAGCCCACAACAGCTAGATGGAAATATTCTAATGAACCTTACAGCTAAGGCCTACATCAAGGCAAGTTCTACTTACCAGAGTCCCAAGTGTCCAGATAAGAAAGCACCCTGGGGTTTGAAACAAAAATCAGCTTGTTTCATATGCATTACTCTAAACGATTTCATAAGGACATTAAAAAGCTTAAATGACCTTTGGTCTTTCAAAGACAGCTAAAGAAATCCAACAACTGTACATATGACTACATTTAGTAAAGATATTAAATAGCATTAAAAAAAAATCTATCTGTCTGGGTTGCAAAAGTATAACTCTTCGTATCTACCATAAATTCTCTAGCTCTAGAGGCCTGGATATTTCAGATCATGCTGTAGTGATTACAAGTATTCCAATAACTGATTTTCAGCTGGATAATCTTCTTTAAAGTAAGATATCTAATTGGATACCTAATCAAATATTGAAATGGCACATTAAATCCTTCAACATAGTTCAAAACAATAAGAAAGGGTAAATATAATAGAAAATGGTACCTACTTTTTGGCATTTTCAAAAATATTCCTCAAATACGCAGTGGTTCTTCTCCCCTCTCTCTGGTTTGTAAACAAACAAAAACCCCCAAATGAACCAACTAGAAGGCCAATTAACATACTTCCTGATAAAATGCAGATGAGAAACAAAGCTGGTTCTCCCTTTGAATGGAAATAATGCACAGTAGGGCTTCAACCCACATTCCAACCACCCATCCTCATAGGCACTCACACACATCTAACCTACATGACAATGCAGGTACATGCAAGCTCTGCTTTTTTTAGTTTCTTGCATTATTTTAACAGAGTAAGACTTACAGGCAATCACCTTTAAGTAGAACGACTGCAAGTCTTTGCACTTCTCATAATCAGATTCCCATTTCTTCATCCCCAAAATAAATAAAAAAAAGCTAACTCTTCCATGTTTGGCTTTAAAATATCCACTTCAGAGGCGGCTCTGGAGGCTATTTCAGTGCATGCATATTTACCTCTTCCGAAAGGTTACGCCATTCCCTCCTGAGCACATTATTGTGGTAATGTAAGTGTGGCTCTGCATACTTCACACTCTCCAAGTTTGAGTTGAGTTTCTCCCAGAAGCCTTTGGAGTTTTGGAACTGCAAAGTATTGCAGGGAAAGCATGAGTAACAGGCTGCACTATTAAAGAAACACCTCATCACCCTCCCACTAAGTGACTGGAAAGAACTGTGATTAATGTAGCCTAATAACAGTCTAAGTGAAAAAAGTTAAACAAAAGCAGTTACACCATTTTTTCCAGTACTTTACCTTCCTTGATTTGACGGCAGGGGTAACACTTAAACGCGAGGTCAAGAATTGGTGCCTGTAATGCTGATAACTTTGCCACCTTAGGATCCTTTTAAGTCACGGGGAAGAAATGAGTACTTCTAGGTCCTAATTCCTCTGCCTATTTCAGATGTTTGGGATGGGATGGGAAGAACTGCACCACAGACTATAGTGGCCATATCATCTAGACTTCCGCTGACTGTAAAAGGAACCTTAGGCAACTGACTCAGATGTAAATGTTTACATTTGGTCAAATAAATCCCATCCCAGGTTTATAGTAGTTCCAAATACAGGAACATCCCCATGACCCCAGCAGCTGCAGGCTGCCACTATTTTCAAGCTGCATTAATACTTAGATTGCAAACATCCATTTGCCAACCTCAAGTAACAGCGTCTCATCCCAGAAAAGAAGCAAAATCCAAACATTTCCGTAGCAATTCTAAAGCTTTTGACTCTAATACTGAAATTAAATTAAACTCAGCTGTGAACAGACAGGAGGAAAAAAACCCAAACAAACACACACTGGTTTCCTGAGCTAGTTCTTGGACTGGGTATAAAGATATGAAGCCACTGTTTATAAAAGGAGAGTGATGTGATTGTTGCTGAGGAAGAGATGAGATTAAGGCAATTCTTTTTGGCAGTTTTAAAAAACAAGAGATGGTACTAGCTGTTCTTGCCCCTCTTTATATACATTTACCTTCCCATACAGACACTATAGTAGTGACATTTGAAGGAAGAGAAGTTAGAGTTCACAATAGTTCACGATAGTCCTCCGTCTTGCATTAACATATTGGATTTTGCTCTCTCTCCCCTACTTTTCTATGACATTAACTTTAGAAGAAAACATCAGAAGCCTTTAAAACCACTTCCTACTATAAATTACAATTTGCCGAGGCAAATAAATTGCAAAGACTCAATCCTGCCAGCCACTTCCCTCTTGCTGTCAGTGCTGGTTGTTGCTTTGTTGTTGTAGCTGCA
Organism: Morus bassanus; assembly: GCA_031468815.1. NCBI lineage: Eukaryota > Metazoa > Chordata > Aves > Suliformes > Sulidae > Morus > Morus bassanus. The sequence continues at coordinate 71,487,340 of CM062571.1, forward strand.
GCAGAGAAAAATAAATCTCCTTTTTGCTTCTTCTTAGTTAGATTTAGCAGCTGGAAACTAGGACTGCATATGGTACCATATGTTCACTCTGCTGGAGCTAACTAACAAGATCTACAACCTACTACTACAGTATGTTGCCTAAATGTTACCAATACGAAATCAGAGAAATTCCAAGAATATAGCATAAGGGTATCATCTAGTGACCAACTTATGCAACTGCGACAGCACCACCACTGCAAAATTGCATCCAGGCCACACAGGATTTTGTTTGATGTGTGGCAGGGGGGAAGCAAGACAGCAAGTTTCTTTCATATAGTGAGTCTCTAACAGGAAGTGGTAGACTTCGGAATTAAAAGCAGACACCACTGAAAACCTGCACTGTATTAGATCTCATTAAAAAGTCAAAAGTTTAAAATAAAGGATTATTTTAATTAAATCTGTTATTTCTTGAGGATCATCAGGGCAAGGACTAGAAAGAGAAGGCTTCTTCGTCTTAGATGGTGTTTATTTTGCAGACATTTCTGGAGAGTCAGGAATTAATACCTAAGCATGAATACCTGAAAGACATTTTATTACCAGAAGTCAGAGCAAGGCCTTGCCAGGTTGCAATCCATGAAAAGCTCCCATGAAGCCTTTCATAAGTAGTGTTGTTGTAACTGAAGACAAAGAGAGCTCTCTCTGCTATACCCCTCTGAAAGGATGCAGGGTGCCAATGACCTTTAAGAGGCACATGTGCTCCCCCTGGGAACTGTAGTCCTATGTCTCCCCAGCAGCGAAGGTACTCTGAGAGCCATGTAACTAACTACGTAGCTGCACAGGCAGCTACTCCTTAAAACATCACTCTTCACCCCAGTAGCTCAGCACAGCATGAGGGAGAGGCTGCCTTCTCCTGTGCTGATCTCTCTAACAACTGCTCATACTACACAACTTCACACTTCTCCTGGACCTCCTCCTATTTTCTTCCCTTCTTCCTTCTGCCCCTTCCTTCTCCCCTTCTGATCAAGCCTATTCACACCCCTGCAAGTCTGGTTTCTGTGTTTAAAAAGAAAACAAAAACCAGACTCTTATTAATTACAATCCTTAAGTAAAGCTTTTTGACAATCGGACCCTGCCTGTTCCCCCTTTCTCACAGACTCTCTCAGTATCTCTTGCTGAACAGGAGTTTAGTGATAAGAATACACCTGTTACCCAAACAGCACAATTTTTTGTGAATATGGACATAGCCCTCCCAAAGGGAGCGCTTGAGAACTCCAAAAAGCTTCTCAAACCATCAATTCACCATTGTTTCTGTGAAACACCATAAAATCTTTGCAAAAGAAATACTGATTATAGGACCAGGTTTGTCAGCTGGGTCTGACTTGTGATGCCAACACACACCAACCGAAACCCCAACAACTGACCAGCTGAACTCAAGCTATGGTGGGTTTGTGTCACTGGAGTGGTACAAAGGAGGCAAACCACTAAACCTTACCCTGTGTATTATCATCTTTGTCCTCACTCAAGAGTCAGAGCACTTTGCAGTCAAAAGTAGCAGGAAATATTTGTCTTTAGTTCAACTCTGACCTTTTCAATCTGTTTAGGTTTCAGACAGAAATAGGAAATGAGTTCCACAATCAGGAAGTATAGCTGCTAAAGGCATTTGCCCCCAGGGGTTTGAGGTTCAATCTCAGACAAATTAAAGGCCTGCTAACTTTGACCTCTGTGAATTACAGGGATTATCTAGCAACAAATTTTCTCAAGATCTAATTTTCCCAGGTGTCCCAGCTCTCAGGGCAGCCTTCCCAAGCAAAGCATGCACAGCCCGATTCCGTGACAGCAGTCATGTGAATCTCTAGCAGCACAGCTGTGATGCAGAGTTGCGGAGTGAGCGAGCAGTGGGTAATTTCACTGATTTTAAAAGATTTTGTGAACGCTGAAGCTTTATGAGCTAATCATAAGCACTGGGGAGGAAACAGACTCTCACCTCTTTAAAGTGCTACGTGAAACAATATTGTCATGTATCCAGAGTCTACTCCCATGTGTTGCTGGTACTGTTGGGTTCAAGCTCTGACTCTTCACATTAGCCCTCCACAACAAGCTGCTTATTAAAAGCCTCTTTCAGATTTTGTAGGGGAACACTTAGGAAAATTTCAAGTATTTCTCTAAACTGGAGCTGAGGGAGTGGAATGGAAGATGGCAAGAATCATTCGTGTTGTTTTCAATGGAAAGTACAATTTCCTACCCAAACAGCATGTGCTCTCCCCATCCAGCTCACTGCCTTTGCCAGGCTGTGCAGGAATTTGTCTAGATTTAGGTAGCCAAAGCCCTGACATCAGTGCAATCACAGGATGCTCTGGACAAAACAAAGTGAGAGGGTCATGAACCACTGGTACCAATGGTAGCACACTGAAATATCCCTCAAAGTGGGTATACGTAGAGATATGTAGAAACCCCACACGACTGTCGTGCCAAGTTTACCTCCAGCTAATGAAGTCACAAAATGAAGATGTTAACAATCAAATCTAACAAGAATTAATACTTGGGGGACCCCCCCTGTTAAATGGAAGAAGTCTTTTCAGAAAAGGGAAAAAAATACATCTGAGCTAGCAAACATCAGTCTGAATAGCTGGTATTTTAGTAAATGCAAAAGATGTGTCAAACAGGACAATTTTCTGTTCACCTCTATTTTTGCATAGGGCTGCGGGACACTGCTTCATCAGTATTTAGCATGCCCCCACCCTATGGGAGAAAAAAAAAAAGCTCCTAACCTGCATATATGAATGTGGTTTTATACTGGAACTTACCTCTAACACAGGTAGAGAAATAATGTCTGTTGTGCATGTTACTCCAGGAATAATCTATAAATACAGACAAAACATAAGAATATAAATAATTTAGAATAAAACGTGGGGCTGTTTGAGTATCTAAGTAAATCTCCATTACCCGTTTCCTTTGTGAAACTAGCTAGCTAGCCAAAACTGTACATTCATTTTTGCCAAAAAGGAACATGGAAGAGGTTTCTCTCATTCATCTCATTTAAAAAAAGACAGCATATTAGAATGGTGTCAGATCAGAGAAATTAAAATAAGCTATTTGCTCTAACTGTAGGGTCTTGCCTAAAGTTATTTTACTTCTGCAAACTTAGTCATAAATCTTAACTCTACTGGTACTGTTTGTCTTGGAAGTAACTACATGATTTTGCTGGTTAAATATATTTTGTATTCATTATAAACCTCATAAGTAATAAATTAATACCTCATTATGAAAACTGAGATATTTAATCATCTATTCCATTATAGTAGCTGTTCTTGTTTTATAAATGCTTTTATTTGTTGACAAAAAATAGGACTCATGGAAAACGCCACTAAGGCTGCGATGACAAAATAAAATGGGCCTAAAGCACAGATATGGATTTAGAGCATGTTTATGAAAAGGTAAGGCATTCAGGTTAAAGGTTGTAATAAAAGAGAAAAAATAGACTCCCTCTAGCTATTAATTAAAGTACCAGCTGTTATCTTACCCCAATCCAGTCAAGCAGTGACGTGTATGGCAAAAGTTTATCCAGGTTGTGAGTTTCTGGACACATTCTGCAGTACAGGGAGGCTGAATGCAATGTAAAAAGATTTATAAGGGCAAGATTGTATAAACTATCAGTTAACAGGAGTAGGCTTCACAGTCAGTTCCTTATCTAACACTTTTTTAGGGACAAATCCTGCTGCCGTCTCTGAAACAATTTCCTCCATGGTGGAACTGGTCCCATTCTGCGCACAAAAGGAGGAAGAGAAGCCCAGATGGCTGCAGGGCCAGGTCAGCTGCCTGGCTACAGCTCAGCGCTGCAGGGGTCCTTTGTACAAAGGCTCAGGGCGCAGGACATGCACTGGCTAGGCTGAGGAATCAGCTATTAGGAGAGCATATCATGATATGCCAAATCCTCCTAAAAAATTGGTTTGGGCTGGGCCACAGGAGGTTTGTTCCTCCACTCTGATCTCAATTATTTACATCCCAGATATCCAAGACAGGAGCCAGATGGAGAATTTGCTCTCCAGTGACCAAAAATAACAATAAATCTATTTGTCCCACTAGACAAAAGAATACATTTGAAAAGTTTTACTGCAAATCTGATTTTGAGAGATCTAGTACCTCCTAAACTACTGATATTGTCTCTAACACCACAAAATGCAGGCCACAACAAAAAATCATAACCAAAAAGTTTGGAAAGAAGAGAGTCAGTTTGTGACATTGTGGCTTCGCCTTAAGTCACAACCAGGGTATGCAGGAAAAGGAATACCTACCAATGATAAATTCTTGAATGGGGTCAAAAGAATGACATGTTGACAGGTTCTCAGAAATCCACCAAATAACCTGTCAGAATGAGAACAGGGGAGTTTGTCACATCTCTGTTTAAGCATGTGTTGTAAGAGACTGTAGAACCTTTGTTTTCGGTAGTAACACTTTGCATGAAGTAGTGATATAGAGATAAATGTTTTCAGGACAGCCTTGACCAATAAAGCAGTTTGGGCAGCCCAGCTGATGAGCCTCTTGGCACTGCCAAAAGGTACATCGGGACTTTTCTTCTTTGGCTGATATTATTCATGCCCTGACCCTGCTTCATATAAGACATCAGTCACTGAAAAAACTTAGAGGACGGTCTTTTCCCACCTGCATTTCCAAGTGTTCCATGTGTCGGAAGTGCAACAGAGCACAATGTAGAGCTGCTAGTCTCTCGCTGTCTCGTTTGCTGTTCTGCAGGAACTGTAGTAAGGCGCTGTCACTGATGCTTACAGCATACATACTTCCTGCGTGGCAATCCAAGACTGTTGACGTGAGTGGGGATCGGATGGAGCAGTTTTGCAACTTGTCAATTCTTGCATCCTCACCTGAAGAACATTGGTTTGAGAATAAAAAGGACTAAGAACATAAAATTTGGCTGCTACCAGTATTTCTCTCAAGACTCCTAGGTCCCCAGCAGTAAGAAACAGTCTGCCTCTTGTACTAGCTGCCCTGGTATTACGCTGAAGAAGAGGAGGAATGGTGCTGGCTGGGTAAAGGAAGTAAACGAGGAACACAGTTCATACTCAGTTCTCTCCTTCCCTACTGCTGAAGCAGAGAAGGTGTACGGATTTGAGGCTCACAATGCTGTCATAGGACAAATCAGAGTATATAGGACAGAACAGAGAAGGGCGCAAGCTAGTAATAGAGATTCAACACTAGAATTAGCACCTAAGCATACTGGTACAGTTCAGAACTGCTCACATGCAGAACCATGATACAAACTTGTATTGGTGGATCTCTTGCCATCAATCCCAATGGCCAGAACGGGAAGGTTCTGCTCTATGGTTATTGACTGAAGCATCAGATCAAAACTTCTGTATTTATGCTAGTACTAAGGTTCACCACCACAGTACTATACAGTAGGATTCCAGATCCTTCGCATCAGAGAAATCAGGCCCACCATACAACAGTGATGCTTTCCACTCATTTCCAGCAGAACAGTATTTCATTATATATATACAACAGGTATTAGCTTCCTGTGACACTGCCCCTGCACCAGTTCCCACTACGTAGCTCTCCTTCACCCAGAAGAACAGATTACTGTTTTCAAACAAAGGCCCCCCACTTCCAAAAATAACCCGCTTCCCATAAAGACATGTTTGTTGGAAATGAAATAACGTGCCTCTCAGATGAGACTAAATCAAATTGCATCAGCCCGATCAGGTGAAGGAAACACAGATTTCCTCTCCCCACACCCTCCAAACACACACATTTAGAGCAACTCAATTGGAGGAAGGAAATGTAAAATCAAATTTACATCTCCATGTGAAATTTGAGAACAGTGGAGGATGGAGAAACATGTGCAAAGATGGGGGAAGGGAAACTATGAAACCAAGGCAAAGAATTTAAAAATCAGTGAAAGGTCTTCTTCCATTTCATAACAAGATAGAAGTATGTAATAGATGAAGTATGAAGTGTCACTTCAGGTACTTTTTTTAAAATGGAAAGTGGCAAAAATGCCATTCTTATTTTTTCAATCTCTCTCCTTCTTCTTCAGAACACTGTGCAATAAAGCAAATGTTGAGAAATACAACTTTAACGTAAAGAGATTTGAACAAGTTTCCGCTACAACAATAAAATTACTTCAAGCAGCAGTCTTACTATACCTGTCAGAAATAAACTATAGCACAGCAGGTCAGGATGCTGAATATTCAGTAGATGCAGGAACTGGCCAGGCAAATAAGCAGCCACATAATAGTCTATTTAAAGAAAAAGCAGTGGTCAATTTAGCACTTGTTCACTTATTTGCTTTAAAAGCCTGTTTCTGATGATTCTCATCTTGGCCCACTTCTCTCTGATGGAATTGATTATATCTAGAAAATATAAAAGGATTTAATTAAAAGCTGCTGTTGTATTAACACAGGAAACACTAGCAATATGTTTGGGTTTCCAGGGGAGGATTCAAGAGGCTTGAGACACTCAAGAACTCAGCAGCTGATCTCCAGAACAGATTCTGAGGCAATTTCAGAGGAAGTTGCTTACTAATAGTGAGGTATTGCAATATCAAATGCCAAATATAGAAGCTAAGCAAAAAAAAAAAAGAAAAAAAAAAAGGCAGCAAAATAACACAACTACTTAAAGTCAAGAAAAAAAAAAAATCCTTTTCTTCTGGAGAAGGGTTACCCATTTGTCTTCCTACAGGGGACAGAGAATGAGAGTCACACAGGGAAGTAACACAAGTAACCTACCAAGATTCATAAAAGCCACTTCCTTCAATTGATGAGATTCTGTTCTTTCTAGAGAAACTTTAAAAGTTTTGTTGTAACCTGGGGAAAAATAATAATACTTTAAAAAACCCAAACAATAAACACCATCTGTTACAAGCCAAGTATGACTTTACAGCTAGGAACTTCTTCAGCAGTGCCAATACACCCAAACAGGGATATTTTAGACTGTTTTACGGGCTTGTCTGCACAGACAGATTTACTTCATCCTAAACAGAGTTGCTGCATACTTAGTAGACCTGCACCCACACAATGCAGTTCTTTAGTATGCGGAAACTGGCCATGCACTGCACAGCCTATGTTTGTGTTTAAAGAAGCATTCCATCCCAGAGCAAGCTTGTGTCAAAATACCTCCTCCCCCAAAAAAATCCAAACACAAATCCTTTATGTAGCTGTGCTTCACATTTTGGTGGTCCTTCAACTGCTTTAAAGAATTTCCAGTTTGTTTATCTGCGTGCCCTATTGCTGTAATATAGTTCAGCTCTGTTTAAACATAGGCTAATTTCAGACCTGCTGTGTTTGCATGGGCTTTGCATCAGCACAGCTGTTATTTTATTCTAGACTTGCACTGTACTTCTTCTGGCATCCAGTAAGAATGACACAGAGCCCTCAAACTTCCTCAATCTCTGAGAAAAGCTGAAGATTAAAATAACTAAGGAGACAATGATAGGCCTCCAAATGTCCATGCTGCAGTAGCCTAAAAGCTGAATGGTGTCATGATCAGAATGCTACTTAATACTGCATGAAAATTCAAGATAAGACGAGAGATCCACAATTTACAGGACCACCAAGGAAAAAAGTAGATCATAAGCCACTCATTGAGGACTTTGATTCCTGACCCTAGCAGAGAGGTATGCTTTATCTATGCTGCAAAAAAAGAAAAATGAGACCTCCAAGACCAACAGCAACACTACAGATGAAGGAGCAGCTAAACCAAATAGTTTTTCACACAAGATAATGACAGAAGTTTGCTTGTAATGAGTCAGCATACTCATGACCACCACCCTGTTACATGCCAACACAAACACACACAAGCTAATACCAGCACTGCAGAATACACCTACAACATCATGACTTCCGTGTTTATGCTACATCAAGTGACTGCTTTAACTGGGGGCAGGAAGCTTCCTTCTGAGTTGCTGCAGCACAAACTGAACTTATATGTCTCCACAATGTGGCTTATGGTCCTGATAAACCACTGCTTCTGTAAGTCACCTCAGGACCAGTCTTAGGATTCTGTCATATGACTGATGGATCTTACATGAATCCACAAACAGCTCTGCACCAAACAACTTCATTCCATGGTCATTTCAGATGCAGCTGGTCAATGTCACCATATTTATCCTCAGTTTCTTCCTGGTACAGATAGGGATGTACAAGGGCCATGGTTGGCTCCAAGCAGCAAAGCACCCTTCAGCTACACATCAAGTATTTCTGGGGAAATCAGCCCTTCATAGCAGTACAATGTAGAGTGCTGCCACACCCAGAATGGACTTTTCCAATTTGTTAGTGCCTTCAAGAACACAAAAATGCAGTTCATTCAATCTGACAAAGTTCCAGCAGCAGCAAAGCAACAAGTTAGTGCAGCTCTGACATATGAAAAGTTTCCTGGCACAAGAAAGCAAACACTTAGAAGAGGTATGTTGTCCACTTGAACACAGTTACTCCATACTATGCAGCTTCTCAACTGAGAAATAGTTCACCTCCCTCCTCCATGTATCAAACAGGAAAGATCTTGCTAATGACAAGTTTTATTCTGATCAAAATAAAAGTGTTCTTTATTCTTTTCAAGAAAAAACAATAGGTGTTAAAATTAAGAGCCAGAGCACCACTTACATAGCAACTATTCTTACAGTCAGTGGGTGTTGCACCTCTTGTGGTGAAAATGACATGTGGAACTGAATCTCTAAAAAGACATTCAAGCTAAGAGCTGTTGGCTCTATTTGCCATACAAATGCCTGATGGCATAAGTACAACACACCTGCAAGCTCCCACAGATTTCACTGATGTTTGTGCTCAGCACGCCGTAAAGCCTGGCTAGAAATAGGGGACCAAACTAATAGCCACACACGAGGCCACTGGTTTGAAGCTACTCATTCAGCATCAGGCAGGAAGTCTACAACAGGAAAGTCAAATTTGCAGCTAAAGGCAGCTGCTGTCTTTAAACACCAGCCACAGTAGTTTATTGTCTGCAGACTTTGGTATTTATTTGTTTTGCAAGGCATTCCGTGACTCTTTCAGCAAAGTGACATTCTCCAAAATAAAGCATAACTTAACAGGTTAATCTTACCTTTATGTAAAAAATATATGGAGTACATTATTTCATCGGGAATATCAGAGGCTAGACTACAACACACACACAAGCCTCCTAAAAAGACAAAAAAGGAAAAGAATATTCACTTGTCCACCTGAATACCTGGGCACAAAACTAAAGCAAGACTATGTCAAATTAGAAACCAAAAATAATCTCTCAGAAAAGGTAAATATTACAGAAATATATATTACATACCTCAAACCATTATTTACCTAGTGAAACACAAAATAAGAGAGAACAGAGGAGGTAATATGGCACAATGGAAACCTGGGTTCTGACACAGCCAGTTCTTCTCTTTAGGAGAAGTACATTTTTAGCCCTTCCCAGTAGAAATCGTGCTAGCAGCCAAAAAATGATCAAGCCTTTCTCTCCACAGACTGCCTCAATCTCTAGATATTTTCTGTTCAGGGACCATCAAATATGCACAGAACAACAAAGTAGAACACAGTTTGTTTGCTTTCTAAGTAATTTCATATTGGCAGCAGCATGATATGCTATTAGAGCTTTCTCACACTAGAAATGATAGTCACTTCTCCCCTTTCCAGCCCAAAGAGCCGTTAATTCCTTTTTTAGGAGAAAAGTCAGTCCTTGGCACAAGCTTATTTCAGCCAAGGTACTTTGTGCAGGAATGCTCCCCGGTCCCAGCCTAATTCCGAATCAGACTGATACTGTTTTGACTCCACTGAACCTTAGCCCTCCCTCCATCTCTTATAAAAACTTTCATCCACTTACTCCGACGCTTTGGCAAGCTGCTTTGGCATTCATGTTAGAAACAGCTTCCAAACCACATCATCCCAATGCAGTTGGGAAAGCTGGGCCACAACTATGACCATTCACCTTTTACCTTTACTGAAAGTTTATCACTTAAAAAAAAATAATACTAATACAGATACTGTTCTGTAAAAAAATAAAGTTTATGTATACCAGGTATACAGAAAAAGGCACAAAATAAAGGTTTATGTACACAAGGTATAGAGAAAAAGGCACAGTACGGAAAAAGCACAAGTACAAAAAAAGCACAGCTACCAGGTATTTTACTTGGTTAAAGGCCTTGTACCTCAGACCACAAGGCTGACCCATAGCTGTGATACAGATATGGCTGAGGCACTTCACACTTTGGGGGAAGGTAAACACTTTCTTTTGAGATGCAATCCTTTTTCTGCTTATTCTTAGCTGATTGAATATTGTTTGCGACAGTTTTGCTTGGATATTTGAGTCATTTAGACAACAGACAGGGCATTTTGCCAGAGCACTTGGAATCTTTCAGAGCACGCGTAATTTTTAAAGTAGCAGCATCAAGGACTCATGAGGAAGACTGGAAAAGCTCCAGCAACCCACAATGCTGTTTTATTATCAACTGCTCCCTTCCAAGACTGCAAATTTCTTCCTTGTATGCTGGAGGCTAGTGTATACTCTGTTCTGTAAGTTACGCAACATGCAAGTGAGTCTGTTCAGACTGAAGTGTCGGTGGGTAATACATGCAAGTTGATCATGAAAACAGTGGCTATGGCGGACTGTTAATAGGACATGCCTCTTTCAAGTCTAGGATGCTGGTCCAAATGTCAACAAACTGAACTATGAACAACAGAAAATATCAAATGGTGCTTCATTAATACAGACAGAAACACGACAGTCTCGGATCAGCAAGTGTCCAAGCAACGTTACATCTGATACCATCTTGGCAATCCCATTAAAGCAGCCAGAGACTGAGAATATAGGACCAATTCCTTTCCTACCCTTACCAGTGTTCTCTGCAAATTAGAGCTGGGTTGTGCTGATGCAGGTAAAGCTTGTTACCCTACTGCACCTATATGGTGTTTCATGTAGAGGCAGAACCAGGTCTTCTACACCATCCATTTCAAAATCATTTGCAAACAGCAAGAGCTGTAGCTAAATGCCACAAGGTGAGAAGACTCACATGAAGATATATTTGGATGGACTCTTACCTTTTCAGAAATAAAAGAGAAAAAAGATCTCAACCACAACAAAGTAAAAAAAGGAAGCATTTAAAAACTAAGTTCTACTCATAGAGGGTAACAGCAAGCTATTACATTTAGCAGAATTAGGGAAACAACAATTACAACTCTGTCACTTGATAAATAAAAATCATAATACTGAAATTGTAAGAGTCACTTATGAATACATGAAGTTTTCACTAGGAAACTTTAACGTCAAATTCCTCATTTCTGTTCATGCAGAAGTTTAAGACGTACGGCTGTACCAACATCTCAACATGACATCCAAGTGTCACACTTCAAATACAACATTGCACCAGGGCATTTTGTCTAGTTGTACTGGCTTAGGAGTGACTTGCCTCACCTAACTTCAGCCATCCAAACCTCTCTCATTTAGACACCTTTACAGCCAATGAAGAACTATGCATAGAAGCAATCATCGTCTGGAGATGCCTATTTCTATAAATATAGTACAGATGCTTAACTTTTAGGCAGGTAAAATTAGGTGATGGTAATCCAGGGTTTATGTCATCTTACTGCCTGCATTTTTTTAATATTGAGCAAATTTAACTGAAAACTACTTCTAAAATGCTAAGAAAACCTAACAACCCAGTGTTGTTTAAATAACCACTGAATTCTGGACATGCAAAGTTAATTCTGAGACTAGAACTGCTTGATCTCAGCTAATTTAGAAGTACATAGGGGTGTTTATCTGGAGACATTTTGTCTGTGCTGAGTATAAGGAACAGGGCTACTTTTCTTCTACTGCGGAAGTTTGAGAAAGGAAGAGTGATTTCATTCAGAGTTCAGATTGGCAGTAGTCAATAACAGTTTTATTAAATGGGAAATTGCATGGAATATTCCATTTTGAATTTATGCCAATTATTCTTTGCCAGAGATATCCGAATGGTACAGATAGGGATATCAGCATTAATATTTGAAGCATGCCAGCAGTTCCACAGAAGGCATAGTCTGCGCCCCAAAGAGCTTGCAGTCCAGTTTTGTAAATCACCACAAACAAGAGGCGCAAAAGGGAACTTCAGTGTGATTACCCACAGTGTTCTTCGACAACTAAATATGGTCTCGGCGCCAAAACCATTTGCTCCAAACTGTTAGTTACTCAAAACGGGTTGTGCAAAGTAATCCTCAGTTTCAAACAACATTCAATGAAAAGCCACATACAATAGTCTCATTCAGTAAGTGTAATTGTCAAATTATGGGTTTTACATTAAGCGCAATGAAAAGTGCACGTGAAGGGTTCCACACAGAATTTAAATACTGTGTTGCCAGATGGAAAAGAACATTTTACCTCAGGGTAACCAAACAACAGTCTTGCTGGAAAAAGACCGAATTTCATCCTAAACTAGAATGAGGTGCTTCAATCTGAACAAACCCTAGAGAAGTATATGTTTAAAGGGAACACGTATATACAAATCAATAGCATTTTTCATTATTGGACAGGCTGTTTGTATAAGTAGTCTGTCTTGCTAACAGAGAAAAAGTAGCCTAATCTAGATTTGGTAGATAGAAACTTCACTTCCTCTTATTTCTAATTCTTTCCGTCTAATCTTTTTAAGTGTGCTGTCTGCCTTGGTAAGAAAAAAATCCATGTAAGGAAACTGTATTTCACTTGATTTACATTAATGGTCATTTCAATGCAACTGGCAAATACCTCAACAATTCACCTGTGTGCACACAGCACGCCTGAAGAAGTGAGATGTAAAGCCAGTTCTGCAAAACGTCATATCCCTATACAACTCTGTAGACTATTCAAAGGTTAATCAGATAGCATCTCTGCTTGGCAGTATGGTCTAATTTAGAAGCTGAAAATGCAGGCATCTGTGATGAACAGATGCCTCGAGACCAGTTTTTAATCACAAAAATAAAAAGTTCAAGGCATGCATTAGGATGCAGGGAGACTCCCAAATCCTAAAGGTTTAAGGAACATTTTAGGTTTAAGTTTAAGGAATCATACATATACTAAACACTTAAGTATCACATACATGGACCTTCCAAATATCACATACTAACAGCAATATGAAGCTCTTAGAATCTGTATTGCACATGCTCCATTTATCCGCGTCCGCTCTGTAACACAATTAAATACTATGTCAGATGCCCAGACAACAGACCTAGCCAAAACCTTCCTTGAATTTACTTTCTAACACATTTTTGGTCAGCTTTAACATTAAATTGCTCTAATGTAATATGCAGCCATGCTTTGGTACCACCTGTGTTCTGAAACTAGCAGAAAATGCTACAGTGTGCTTAGCCTGAGATATTTCACCGTATGAGTGCATGATACCAGTTCTTTGAAGTTGGGCTACCAGAAAATTTCTGGGTGACTGTTTTATTGTTGGTGTTGCTATATAAAACCCTAAGTACTCTTCAGCTCAACTTGGAATGCAGCTTTCAGAGGGTAAAAAAAAACCTCAATATGAAAAATAGTGCACAGTTGCCCTCTCCCTCTCCTCACAGTTACCTGTCAAGTATACTCTAAAGGAATAAAAATCTCACCCTTGTACAAAAAAAACCACCACAGAAAAAGTACAAATATATATAGTGTCTTACGGAGAAATTTAGCAATCAATTACGATTGCACTGCATGATAATTACTAGTGGAGATCATTTTGACAATACTTGTATTTACTCATTACCTGCTTTACTTGTAAAAACCTGAAGATTCAAAGATTTAGATGCAACATCTTGGTCTTGACAGTAATCATATCCAAAATTCACAAGTCTATGAGCAAATAAAGATCACTAAATAAATCACTTCATACACGGAGATTCATCACAGCACAAAGATCATGAGAACAGTCACTATGCAATCAAAACATACTAATTAAATTATAATCAAACATTCTCTAATGCAAGTTAAATTAGGTTTTAACCAATCCACTCAATGTTGTTAGAAATGAAAATCCCAAGACTGCACACTGTTATCAGAAACCAACAGTTTTGATTACACCTGCAAACTTCATATTCACTTACTGCAGCATAGTCCAACTGCTCCTATACTTTGAAGTGAAAGCAAATTCTGACGAAGTACTGAAAATCCAAACATTCATCATACCTGAGAACTCAAAGGCTTTGCAGCCTAACTCTACCATTCTTATGTCTGTAAAGCTACATTTTAATCTGCAGCTAGGCACACTAATTTCAGCAGAAATACTTGAAAAGGAAAGCACAAAATCACACTCACATGGAACTTGTTATACCACGACATTCTTTTTCAGTGTCATGCTGCCTGTGTTTTAATGGTTTTACATATCTTTAAAATCTACAAGTCCTGGTTTTGACATGCAGAACATGGAAGAGAAGACTGTAGTCCATCTGCTTTGGCCTTTCTGTTGTTGGGGTTTTTTTCTTGTTTGGGTGGGTTTTTTCCAGAAAGGAATTTGTTCCCGTAGGAATTTTCCCCTAGGTCTTCTGCAATAATTTTGAAAAAAAATTCTGGCATTGAAGCTCTTACAAGAGTTGGATTTTTTCAGTACTAACTGCAAGAGGATACACTGCCCTTTTAGGGCAACCTGTTCAGCAGTAGCACCACGCTGAGCCTTCTGCATAGCACTGACACTTTCTGAGAGCCACAGTTTTTGCAGGGTGGAACTCAACTACCTTCAGTTATTGGTATCTGATAGACAGGCTTTGGCCTCCCTTTTTATTCGCAAAGAGAAACAAGCCCTTTTGGAATGTAAATTCTAAATTCAACTGACTGAAGATAGATGAGGATGAAATGAATTATGACGGAGAGTCAGACCATCCTGACTAGTTTTTCTTCAATTATAAGGGAGCCTTAGGGACACAAGCTCAGATGCAGTCATGTGCACAGTAGACGCAGATAAAATCAGACGAGTCTTAGCCTTTGAAAGTGCAGCCTGCCTGGAAATAGCATGCTGGAGGAGAAAAGAGTACAGGCAGTGTCTCATAGGCTATAAAAAGGAGCTACTGGCCTGGTTAACTGCCCAGTAAAACATGTAACAGCAATTAAAAATGGAGAGCTTCCCTCGATAGGAATTTTAACATCACCACTACAACATGCCCAAGATTAAAACAAATTAATTTAAATAGGTACAGAATACTCAAGAGGAAGGATGGTTTAATCTATAGCTAGCTCTTCAGACAAATAATTAAAAAAAAAAAGGGCACCAAAAAGCAGTCAAGGATTAAATTACATTTTACAGTTGACCCTGATGAAAATTAGAGGAACTGGAGGTTTGGACACTATGTTCGTATTATTATGTTCCAGTACCACATAGGCAACTGAAAACAAAGATATTGTGGTTCGGACAAATGTTACTTAGGTTTGTAAAACATTATCCTGTGTATTAAAAGGAAAGCAAAACAAAACCTTAAAACTTACTTTAACTGTGTGCCATTTACAGAAATATCCAGGTGTGATTCCAGCTGTTAACCAAAACCAAAAACAAACCTGTTACTTAGTGACTTAAAATTTCAGACCAGTAAAATGTGTTGAACTCACATTTCACCAGATTCAACATTTTAACAAAGCTTATTTATCCTCCTCTAATCCTTAGTCACCCCAAAAAACATAAAACAGATTCTTTAAAAAAAAAAAAAAAGAAAATAAATTGTGATACATTTAACCTCTTGCATTAGAGTAAATTTCAGTCACTGGGACAAAAGTCTAATAACAATTACATGTTCAACAGTTGCAATTTTTTTGTTCTCTGTATTTTGGCTGCAACAGATGTTCCTGTCTTGCTTAAAACTGACACAAAATTAGTACATGGTTTTTTTGTCTAGTGCATTTGATAACCTTGCTTTTCAGTATTTGAGTATAAGATCAGTATAATGTTATGAATGTCACTTACTTCTAGGGCAATATCTGTGCAATTCCACTGAAGTTACCGTACCATGGCGCAATCTGAATCTGACTGAATATATTCTTGAAAAGAATGTAATGAAAAAAAAACCAAACAAAAAAAAACCCGAACAGAAAAACAAAACCTAGTTTTCCTCTGCAAAAATTCCATTAATAAAAAGACACTGAAACAAATCTCTGTATCAGTGCCTGGAACACATAATTACACCCCACTCAGAAACCACTGTATAATAAAATACTCATGACTTACTATTGAGTTAAAATTTTCATTGGGATAAAACTGGACACATTTTAAAGTACTCGTTGATTCCTGGAATAAAAAGGATGTGTTTTGTAACTGATAAAATAGAAAGCATATCATGTAGACTGAAAAGTGACTGGATACTCCACACTGTTCTCCACACTCAACCTGCTTTGCTAACAGGTATGCAGAAGTTAGGGGACAAACGACAACATTAAAAACCACATATAACCCCCCAAAATAGCACTATGACATGCTTCCTTCCTGTCCCAGATCATTATCTGCCAATCATCTATAATTGCGCGGGCCCTCACTTGAAGCACAGCATTACATGTCACACACACACACATTCTAGAAAGTTAAAAAATCATTTTTCAGAACTACCTATATGGCAAAAGGAACTGTATCTTATTTGGTCAGTTCAAAAAGGGTATCTCAGAAACAAAACCAGGAATACGTTTCTCCATCACAGTTCATTTCCTGTTATTTCCTAACACTCATATTTATTGGTGGCTAAGAATAGTTAAGAAAAATCAATTTTCATTTACGTAGAATACATCAAGTGCAAATAGTCCCTCAGACAAAACAAAAAAAACCCCAAACAGAAAGAGTTTCAGCATTTCTAGCCAAGAACCTGCCCTCATTTGATCACTCGGTATATCTGTGTACAACATACTTTCTAGATGTGAATTCTCCAGAACAGAGGCATTATACTCATGACAGTTTTTGGTAGATTTAGATCCTTTTGAATAAAAGACCTTTTTAAAGCCAAAAAACCTAACAAACCCACCCTTTTTTATAGAAAGCACTAAGACCACCAGTCGTCTTGCAATTTACTATGCACAAACAGCAGTTAAGGCAGGTCTGGCTTTTGCTTTAGGTTATTTGAGGCAGGAACAAGACAGACAAGACATAATGAAAAACAAACTCACACTGTTATTACCCCACACACTCAAAACTTTACTGTCATGAGACAGGCAGGAACAAAACTACTAAAATGACTTTTATCTCACCTTTGGAACAATGTAGAAGAGCCTTTGTTCCATCATATCCCATTGTGCCCAAATGAGATCATCTGCAACTCTGGCTCTTGGAAGCTGACCTGAGTTTTGAATCACCTCAAGGGAAAGAAAGAACATTAGAAGTCGTCAAATAAGGTTCTATAACAATTAGGCACAGTCTCTGCTTTAAAGAGGAAAGCAATGACAGAAGAGGTGCAAATACTAAGATGCTTGGAGGGAATATGCTACTGGTTAGCTGCACAAAGTCCACCTTTGTTGTGTGCAGGGTGCTCAGTTTAAAGAGATCAGAAGCACAGTTTTCAGGGTACACTTACTATCAAATATTTTCTTTGAGATTTCCTTGCTTGCAAGAAATTCACCACTTAAGCTGCTCAAAGTGAACAAAGCAAAACAGACAGCACTATTCATCATAGAGAAAGGCAGAGGAGTGAAATACCACAGTCAGTTCAGAACCAGCTATATAAGCTATTCAAGGAAGATGCGTTAGTTCCAAAAGGGATTTCTGTCCGAAGTCTCAGACACGTGATGGAGAGTACTGGCAGTAGGTAAAGGACCAGAATTCTGGAAAACTGTATGAATTGTATAAATTCACTCTTGAAAGATGGAAGGAGATTTCATGTCAACCAAAACAAGTCTGTTTGTCTGAAGGACATCAGATTGATCTGTTTTTTTCTGATTACACTCTTAGTCTTTACTCCACTACTGTAGTCTAGCATCTAAAACCCATCTGCTTTAAAAGCAATGATAAACTTTGAGAAAACCATGAAAGACTTCAAAGCCACTGAAAATCAGGACCTTAACTTCTTCATTCCAAGCCTACATTTGTCTCCATAAAGCGAAACATTGGCTTTCGTGACACAATTCTTTACTATATTAGATGTATGTTTATTATTATTAAGTCTTTTAAGCAAAACATCCACAAGTTGTTGAAGATGAATTCATGTTAAAAACAGAAAGAAGAGATGAGGGGAAAAAGAGATGGGAACATTCACAGTACTTGCAGCGTACCTTAGTTTTATCTCTTTTGTTTGTTTGCTTGTTTTTTAAATGAATCCTTTACTGAGACACCCACACTCCCAAAAGGCAAAGTTAGGAAGGTGACTGCAAATATTTTAAATGGTTTAAAAATGTATATACACTGTGTTTACTCCCAACTTCTAACATATAGACACATTCAGCAACAAACAAAAAACAATAAATGAAGTAACTTTCCTCATAGATTACACGGTATACAGGTTTTTTAATCAGCTCTGTGGTTAGCTGCATAACTTGCTATACTATCAATGCTTTCTTTAATATAGTTTGTGTTGCCCAAGTGTAAAACTACAAAAATAATTATCTAAAATTAGAGATGTTTAAGTTTTCAATTAAAGCAAAAAACCTCAAAACTCAAGATTTTTCAAGTCTTACCATTTTCTGGTCTTCTTCTGCAACAACATGAATGTCAAATTGTTCAATATCTTTAAAATAGATAAAAAAAGTCATTACAAACATACATTTTTATGTGCTTTTATACACCTTATTAAACAATCTCACTTCTTAGAATGCTGTAAGAACACCTTAGGGCCAGGAAAGCTCAGCTCAGTGTAAGAGTAAATCTGTGATATACAAACACAGGTGCCTGTGCAGAGACCTGGACTCTCTTCCTTTCCTGAGCCAAGGGTGGCCTCAGCCCTACCACCTTGTGGAAACAGTTCTCTGCCCACATCAGTGCACCACCGTCAGGAAAAGTGCTAACTGAAACATGCCAAACCAAGCCAAGGAGCATACTTACAAAGAAAGTGCACACAGATCTGCATGCCTATGCCCGAAACTACACCCTAGCCCTGTTTCACTTCCTAGCATGAATACCACCCCACGGTCCTTTCCATGCAAAATTCCTAAATATTGGTAGTTTACCTGTGCGAAGGGTGCAAGATTCACCCAGCAGATGTCATAAATGTTTCTGATATAGCTCACAGCACTGTGAATGTATTAGGAGGTGAACTCTGCTCACCTAAGTCCAGCTACGTAAAGGTTGGTCTCTAGCTTAACAGGGAAGATGGGCCTCTCCAAAAAGATGGGAAAAGCGATCTCATTCTATAAGACTGAAAGTCAAGAGGGGTAAATAGCCTTTTCCAAATGTCTACCTCTATCCATTCCCTCCCATTAGATTAGGCTGAACATGCAAAGTTAGCTGAATCCAAGGAACTATTGTCCTATTCTTATCCCACTTGTCATGCGTTAAATCATAACCCATCCCTCATAGTCAATTGAACTGTTCTGAATTTATATAGGCAGCTATAAAAGTCTACTTTAGCTTTCTTAGAAAGAAAGATAACTGATGAATGCATGAACTAAGCAAATAATTGCAGTCAAAGCTGGCCATTCTGCTAACATTGAAAAAAATCCCATTAAATTATACAGTTTTTGAAAGACATTTGGAATACCTAGAATAGTTCACACCTTTTTTTTTTCTCCTTTTTTCCAATAAAAGGCTACCAAAAATATAATCTATAACGATCACCTTAAAGTAAAAGAATTACAATGTACTTTGAAAATATTAACTCACATTTATCTTCTGAAACTAGCAAGAGGCGACTTTCTGTAGAAGTATTTCTGCCTTCAGCTGGATAAAGAAACTATACAGAAAGTTTCACAAAAGTAAGTAAATAACCAAAGTAGTTTAGAACACTTATCTAAAATGGAGGTTTTTAGCTGGATATTTACATATTTTTAAATTAAGACGGGCACACTAATGATATTTAATTAATAAAAATAGCTATTATTACAGACTAATAGTCACCAATCACTATAATTGCAAGCTTTGGGGGATTGAAGAGAAAGAAAAAAGTAGCCTTCATGTCAGAGAAATATTCTACATCAAACATTTTATGAAGTTTCCCATTTTTTTCATCCTATGAAGAAATACGGGCACGTTCTCTCTCTAACAGTTGCAATATAACATGAGATATTTCTGCACTCAACCACTTTTTCTCTCTAGCACAGTGGATTAAAAAGGTTTATATTTAGATTAGTTGAATAATTTACCTGTACTCGAACACAGCTATCCACAGCCTTTAGGACTCTCACATTATTAATGGGATGAATTTCAATTAGCAAGGCTAAATACTTGGATACTGCAAAAAGAGCATGTTTTAGATAACATTCTTTTTTATACATGATTTTGTTTTCTAAACAGAAATTACATGGGGAAAAAAGCAAAAGGGTACAATATTTCTAGCAGTATTAAAACAATCCACTTGTAGTACCTGACTGTAATAGCCGACTTACTCTTTCTTCCTCTGGATATTGACGGAAGCTGACCGCTACGGGAAAAAAACCACAACACAACCACAGTGAGCATGCATATTTGATATTAATCTTATTAAACATTCTTGGAGAGCAAGCATCACAGATTTTTTTTACCAAAAACATAAAGGAACAACAGAAACTCTTCTAGATGTAGGAGGCATGTATAAATGCAGGAGGGGGAAGCGAACAAAGGGTCAGTGTGTCTTATATTTGTTTTAATAAAACAGCAATATTGTTACAGCTGCGTCATGTTGTCACCTACATTATTTGGTGATAGATCCACTGAAATGCATAGTCTGCTGTGGGCAACATATGGGTCAGAATAGATTTAAGTAATTCTGGACCCAAATGTATCATCCTACTAAATCATCTTTACCATGACACAAAAAAATTTAATGATAAAACACATACTTACCCAATAACGTCCTTTCCTTGTTGACCGAACAACTGATTATGCGTAGATCCTTCTCAAACATATAGAGGTGCTACAGAGAAATACATTAATGCTAATAAATTATTTTTTTAGCTGTACAAAGAAAACTATCTAATTACTCCTCCTTAGGAAAATACTGTTGACCAGTACACCATTTTTATTTTTAAAGCAAATCATTTCAGGGCCAGAAGAACCATATTTCAAGCCTCAGTTGTACCACTTCTTTTTCTCAGTTGTTTGTTTCTTACTGGTTCTTTTTTGCTCTATGTTGCCACTAGAGCAGCACAGCAGACCTTTATGTAAATATGAAATTTCACCCATTTTATACTGTTATGAGGACACCTGCAAAGGCCCATTATCATGATTCCAGCCACTGAATTGCAGTACCTTCAGTTTTAGAATACATTTCTTATAAATGGTAGCACCAAACAAACCGAGGATGCACACATAACATAGAAAACCAAAACATTTACTTCTTAGCACACGTGTTCAGTGTGAAGAGGAGTGGGAAGGGCTTGAATTTCTTGTTTAGAAATAAAGATTGCAGACATGATGCTTTACTGCTCCCAAGTCATTCAGATGCTCTGTAATATTCTGCATCTTAATACCACTGAGCATCACTGAAACACCTTCTCTGGTCTCTCTGCTGTTTCAAACAAGCATATACTCCTTAAGGACATAATACACTGTGTTGCAGGGCATCAAAATCTGGAACACTACAGCACTGTCTTCACCAGGGAGAAGCCTGGTATTGCTCTCACCTCATTTTGTTTAGTTTGAAGATCGTACAATCCGATGTGAGTATTTCTCTGATTTCCCTATGGATGAAAACAAATTAACTCTGGCAATGTAAACATATACAAAGTTAAACATTGCTTTTATTTTTTTCCTACCTCCCTCTCTCCTCTTCCCCCTGCCCCTCGACACACATCTCACTTCCCTGTCCTATAAACAGGCAGTTAATTACCTAATTCCAAGAAAGTGAGGCAAGAAAGAGAACAAAGATTTTTTTTTTCCTTTTAGAACACATGGGATAAAGCTGAAATGTGGCCAATCCAAAGCCCACAAGCCATTGCATAAGCCAAGTGCCTCTCTCTCACTTTGGTTCTGAACTGGTTTTAGTTATAGGCAGTAGGGCCAGGAAGAGAGATGTCTGTACAAGAATGAACGGGGATGCTACTGCCCCGGAAGATTTAAGGCTGGTATTCCAAACCTCACCAACTTGGTGGGTCACTGCTCCAAAAGGGAGCACAGAAACATCAAACATCACCAAACAGAGCTTCCAGTGATCTGGCTGCAGGCTGGAAAAAGGATTTCAGCTCTGCCTTAGGAAATGATTGTTTGAGGGCTAAATATATTTCACAAGGTCAGATGACACCATTAGCCTCCTGCCTTTGAAAGGAAACATAATACACATCCTTTCTATCTTATTGATCATAACATACAATGATTCTGTTTGGGGCACTTCTAGGACTATATAAATCAAAATTTTTCTTCTCAGTAATTTTTACCAAGCTTTAAATTTTCAAAGTATTTAAAAAAAAAAATTAAAATAAATTCTGATTGGCAGCATACATTGTATATCAAATCAAGCTGAAGTCCATTCATGTACTTCAGGTATAGGCACTAAATTGCTAAACTGTTGAAATTAAATCCAGCCACACAGGCTTGTACTCAAACAGTGAGCATCATTGTTTTTAACTACAGCCTGGGGGGAGAGGGGAGAAATCTGTGGTTATTTACAAAGTTTGGGCATCTTGCTTTGTGAAGTTAAAACAAAAGGCTCAGTACTCTCTTCCTAAGGGGTCTGTTTCTGAGTGTCTCATTATTGTTGTGGCAATGGCAAAAGTCTTTGACTTCTGAATTAAACAAGGCAAACAAAATGTCTTTATATTAAGACACAGGCTTCAGGCCTCCTAATTTAAGGTTAAGCAAGTGCTTTCACAAATAACTGTTCTTTCCAACTGTGTCTGAAACGCTACATCCTCTGTAGCTATTGAAAAATATACTTTACAAGACTGGTAACAGGACTACATCAGTGCCCATATCTGTGCATAAGCTAAAATGCTTGTTTTCGTGTTTACTCTAAAGATTCTTGTATTGCCTTGCAAAATAGAAACGCTGACACTAGACTTCACTTCCGTTAAAAATGTCTTCCTTTACACCAGCTATCAATGTCACGAAAGACAAGACACCGTCAAAACTACAGCACAATGCAATACTCTAAAATAAGCTTGAAAATAAAGCTCATTCTCCACCTTCCCCTGATTTCAAGCAGGATGCACTTGATTTTCTTTCACTTAGCAGACAAAGGTTATTTTCTATTTGTATCTATTAGGAAAGAAGCCAGGGCAGCTCAGTTTAGTTTACATCCTTGTTTGTGCACTATCCTCACTGACAATGTCACAGCTAAAGTTTGCTGCTATAAAACCAACAGGAAAGGCTCACAGACATATAGCTATGTCTTGCAAAAGTGGTAACCCGTTAGTTACAAATAGTTTATCATGAAGGAGGGAGAGAGGGAGAAAAAGAGAGTGCTATTAAACTGCCTTAACAACTCAGTAAGTTCTGTAGTTTGTTAGAAGCTGTAATTACATCGTGATTTCTCCAACATATGTTTAAGGAAACAGAAGGACTAGATACAGACACTAAAAGCAGTCTGTTTTCCCCAGGTAAGCTTTCCAGTGTGGTGACGTATATTAGCAGAACAGAATAGCAAACGGCAAGGAATACTTATATTTTGGAACAAGTTCGTAAAAATTTAAAAGAAGTGTCAAACAGGGGCCTAAAACTACTTGTCATTCGCTAAAGATGCATACACCAAGACTCTTTTTCCTTCTATGTAAATATGAATGGATACTCCTCTTAAAAGGTTTGCAGTAAACTCCAAAACCACAGAACTATACCCGTACGTCGCCAATGGACCGTTTCAGAAAAAAGAAACATTTGGACTGAATCCTTGTTATGTCAATAGTAAAGTATAAAAAGACAGACACACAATCCTCCCAACACTTGCTGTTTTTTAGCATTCTGCTCTTAAGGGAGACGAAGAAAAAAAAATTCAGTCCCGCTTTAAGGTATGGTAGTCCCAAGGTGTGACTGCAGCTGACACAGACATAACTAACGTAACAAAAGCACGGACATCAGGAAAGGCACAACATTAGCAGCTCAGAACACTGCGTGAGTGCTAAGCAGCTACAGCCTGAGCCACCACATGTGCTCCTACCAATATACAAACCACCTAGACTAACATGAGCTTTGGGGCAGACATACCCACAGGTTCTTATCATGGATGTAGACAAGTGTGGAGGTATTGACTCCCATCGACATCAATGCATCTAAGTGGGTAACAGCACTTTCAGCTGATGAGCAGAAATTTTATTGACCCAAGGAAGAAATGTGTACCACACACTATGAACAACTTTGCTCTGGGAGAAGCGTCATATATTTAATGTAATACTACCTTAAGATATATTTGTTCTTTGTGAGAAAACTCCAGGAAGTATCTTCCAGTTTGCCCATTAGCAAGTAAAAAACACTTAGAGTAGAAGCAAACAAAATATGTCAGCATCCTTCCCAACAGAAGAAGAAATAGATGGTGGTTCTTCAGCAGGCTGACTCACTCAGGAGAAAAGGATCAGACAACTTTATCATGGTAAGAGAACAGGAAAATGAAAGCAGCATCTCTTTCGGGATGGCATTTGAGACATGATAACTGCAGCACAGCTGTGCAGTTTGCTAGTTCTAGTTCTCAGGCTTTGTCATCCAGCCATTCCTACCACACAGGCTGCAGAGGTCACTTTATTCCCAAAATTAGGGAAGAGAAAGTACAGCAAACATTTTCACTGACTTCCTATGCAGCCTTACCTCTAGGTTTGGGGAACTAAGCCCAGGTGTTTAAATCCTCCCAAGAGTCATTGGCCTATTCAGTCAATGGAGTCTGGTGGGTATTTGTCCACCTTCTCCACCCCACACTCCTCCTCCCAAAGTACAGGCCACAAATGGCCAGTTCTCTAAACACCAACTGTTCTGACCAGACTCTTACTGACTACAATGGGAGCTGACACCTGGCACCCAGGCAGACACCTACATTCAGATGTGTGAACCTCGAGCTACAACTCATCTCTTGTGCCAGCTGCAAGAGCCTGAACAGCATACAAGGCAGTTGGAGTCTGCTGTCAGAAGCCCAAAAAAGCTTAGCGTGAGATTCCATAGATGCTAAAAAGCAGCAACATCACACATATGGAGTACCAGATCTGTTGGGAGCTAGATGGGTTACTTTCATTACAAATTTCCAGAGTTTTGAGCAATGCAAAAAAAAAAAAAAACAAACTTGACACATTCTTTAGCATTGTTTTTATGGTTACTGTTGTCTTGTACAGACTCCCCTCCCTATGCTTGTACTAAAGGAAACATCCACCCACAGTTAAAGTGTATTATACCTTGATGAAGGCCTCACCTCTTCCCTTAACCCTAGGGAAGCTGGAGAGTTTGAGCATTTTTGAGCAGGAGGGGAACAAGAGGCAGCCCTGTTCTACCGGAGACTGCTATCTCCAATCTGTACTCTTCAAGAGCCACAATCCTCCAGAATCCAGCTGGGTCTACAGATTTCTCCAAGATGCACAGAAAAGAACCACAGCTTGTCTCGTCAAGGGGAAACCTTCTCAAACCATTTAAAAATCTCTTGGAACTACATATGTTTCAACCTAAAAGCTATACATATGCCATGGAGAGCAGAATCCTATGTTAAAAAGGATAGCTCTAGATACTTTAAGACATCAAATAAACAACGGTTACTTCAGACTACTGGAAATAAAGTGCTATAGATGCATCTTAAAGTAAAAAAGAAGAAAGGCAAAAGCAGAGTTAGTGTTAGGTAAATGGCCTCTTAGCACATATATGGGTAGGAGGAAACATATTTAACTAAAGCAATGAACATAAATTTAATAGTCAGACTTCCCTGAGAAATTCTGAGAGTGCTGCTTATGAAGCGTTTATTAAAGGAATGGCAGTTCATTCAGGGTGAGATTCTGGCCCCCCAAAAAATCAACAGCAAAAACCCCATGGACTTAACCAGGTCAGTACTTTACTCTCCATTTCATCATTCTTAACCTTTCAAGTGCAGATGGGTATCTTCCCATTGCCCAACACCCCACCACCCCCCCAAAGTTGTAATCAGTCGAGTTTTCATGTTCTAACGCTCACTGCAAAAAAATTTTAAACTACAGGACTCAATTAGACATAGATACACATATAGAGTTATTCTCTGCTATGTTTTTATTAAGTTCTAAGACAGACTTACCTTCCAGGTATAAATAATTTTTCCATTTCTTTCAACATTTACAATGTAGAGTGCTGATGAATTCTCAGAAGTATCTGAAATGATAAGTACCAAAAGGCACAGGATTTTCATTTGAGCTGGTTCATCATACAATTCATGCACGCTTTAAGCAAAGATACTAAATACATTTTTACATATAAATACTTCTTTGTACATGCCAGAATTAGTCCGTTCTGGAAAGAGAGAGAGAATATTTCTTACACCATGATTTAAATCTGATAAACTTCAACACAAAATAGTTAAGGGGTTTCAAAACAGACAGGAAAGAATTATTTACATAAACTCCTAACTTTTTATTATAATTGTGATACTAATGGCCACTACCTTTTGTGATGAAAATGAAATGTGCTTTTTTACTATCTTCCATTCACAGAAAAAGAAAAACATAAACAAATTGCATTTACCCCTTAAACACAACACGGGGTTCAAACAGTTAAGCTGCACTCCAATCCTCAGAATGCTACAAGGAGACAGAACTAGACTGAGGAAAAGCGTCCCTTGCTCCCACCTGCCCCTTCAAGATCCCAAAGAAATACCTGGAAATAAACTACATCTTCAGGGATTAGCTCTACAACAACATCCCCTGTCCCCCCAAACCTCTCAAAACCCAAGAACCACAGGATTAAGGGACCATATGTATGTGCAACACACCTACAGGTACAAGGGAATTAAGCAATGCAGGATAAGATATATGATGTGGGGCGTGAATAAAAGAGTAGGGTTAAAAGGGAAACAGATTAGCAGGAAGCTAGGATGGACACAAAAAGTGAAAAGCACACCTGGACAAAGCAGTGCAAAAGGAAAACACCAGAAAAAAATATTAAATGTCGTAGTCAAGATGACAAATGCATGCTTTCCTGATGCTGCTTCTCTGCTTTCTAATCGCTGCAGCCCCCAAAAATGTGTTTATCTCAGACGGAACTTTCACTAGAAGTGGAAAATTTGCCTTTATTAAGGTTGACAGTCCTAGGTGGAAAATTTGCTTTTATTAAGGTTGGCCCTAGTTTTAAGATAAAGGTAGCCTGTGGTTCAGTAAGCATCAACAAAAAGAATTCTCTGCAACTCTCGGCAAGCATTTAGTCAAGTTTGACACTATTTACTTGGCAGTTATCACAAGGCATTGATAGAAGGAAGACATGTGAAACTTAGTTTCACAAGCCTGATACTGTGAACTGGCTTGTACAGCTTGCAGTGGTAAGAGAAAACTTTTAACGAGTATTATCAGAAGGAAATAAATACTGCATTTTGTTGTGGAAGGACAATGAAAAACCCTAGCGTACATTCAACTATCACTTTCTACTGGTTTCAGATCACTCAAAGTATACTACAATACCACTATATTAGGGCTAGCCGATGACAACTGAGAAAGTCTCACATAACCCTATGTCTGCTCTTCTTTTAGTTGAAACTTCCCCGAATTAAACCCCATCTCAAACTTTCAAGATGAGTACTACAGCCTCCACACTTCTCTCTCATACAATACTTCCTCAGAACAGAATTTAGCTGGAGAAGGTGGTCCACAAGAAATCTCCATGTCAATGAACTTCTCTATCACCCAACACAGAGATCTTAAAGGTGTTGAAAAAGTTGTGTGTCAGAAGCGAGTTTCATGTCACTGCACATTGTCACTGGAAATACGGAGCCAAAGAAGCGGCAATCACCCCTGCCCTTGGAAAGTCCTGCAGTAAAACTCTGCATGTAGAATTACCTGTTCTTCCTCATCCCCACAGCTGAGACCAGCACATGAAGGGCTGCAAAAGAACCAACCCAAGCTGCCTGCCCAGCAAGCAACTCTTATCAACATACTCTGGAGAATGCAGAGTTTGATTTCCTGAAGGCCATTCTACGCAGCTCCTACAAAAATAAGTGGAATAAAGAGGACAAGGCTGGTTCTCTTCACTTGCCGCTCCCTCCCATCATCGCAGCTACTCCCAGCTCTCATGCCGTTAGAAATTGTCACACGCTATCAAGGGCTTTCAAGTCCTCAGGAAAGAAATTAATAAATAACTATAACATCTGAAATCACAATAGTACCATAACTCCTAAGAGTTACTTGCTTTCTGTGAATACGTCTTTCTATGTTTAAATGAATCTTTTCAAATTCCTGCCTCACACCCTCACATTCCTAATACAACAGCACATCGGGGGAAAAAGTATACACAGACAGAAGTTGAAATGCAATTCAGGTATGCAGCTGCACTGGTACCAGCAATGCTGGTATCTGATCAGGCGCACCTTCCAGAATTCTTCTGACTCTGTATGACCAGGGGCATTTACTGAATGAAGAGTGTGTATGACATTTTAAAAGGCTGAACGCGATTGCCCCTTTCCCAAACACAAGTCAGCACCATTTTGGGATCATTATGACATAAATGCATAGGTTAATTGACTCATTGAATTCATCACAGATAAACTGATAAATTCATAGATGAATCCATTATGTGTGGAGAACTTCAGAATTTTACCTCAAACCCCTTCAGTACACCATTCAACAGTTATTCAGTAAACTATCTAGCGTACGTGAAATAATTTTTGACAGATTTTGGAACTGATGGCTTGGTAAATAATTGTCTTTTATAAAACAAAAAAGAACTGATACTTTCTGGCTCACATCCAAACAGGTTCTTATGAAGCTGTTTGATAGCAGCCCCTCAACGTGGGAAGCGAGTTAAATATTTTGAGTTAAAAGCAACCACAGGAGTTGAGGTTTCATGTTCATCACGCAGTGCATCAACAACCATCCATTTCTACTTAAAGTAATAACTATTACTGTTTGGTTTTGTGTGGTTTTTTTTTTTCTCAGACTAGAGTTTCCATCAGTTTTTGAAGAGCAGACCTGAGCCATCCGCTCTGCAAATGAATAAAGAACAAACAAAAGCAAAAAACCGCAGGGCCAAGAATACAGTGGGGTCATTCTTTTTTTCCAACCACTGCAACAAGCACTTGCTACGCTGGCTATCGCACATGCTGCGACAGCTAACGCTTCATCTAATTTTAACTAGCACTCATTTATCACGTAGACAGAAGGGTTTGGGTTTTTTTTTTTTTCCCCCCCGGTCAGGGGAGCAGCGTGGGAGAAGGTGTCATGCCAGAAGTCTTTCTGGGGGAAAACAAAACTAAAAAAAACCAAAAGAAAGGCGGCACGTGTGAAGCAGAAGGAGACAAGCTGCGCCGCGCAGCCGACGCGCAGCGGTGCCTTCGGCACGTCGGAAGTTCCCCGAAGGCACCACACGCGCCCGCCCCAGGCGCCGCGGCCCCCGGCCCCCAGGGACCGCCGCGGGCGCAGCTCGCCCGGCCGGGGCCCGGCCCCGCTCCGCCGGGGACAGCCCGCCGCCGCCCGCAGCCCCGGGCCCGCCGCCGGCGGGGGCGGCGCGGCCCCGACTGGGAGGCGCGGCCCAGGGCGCAGCGCCGCGGGGAGCTGCGGGCGGGGGCCTCGCCTCGGGCCCGGCTCCTCCGCCCGCGGCCAGGGCAGCGCGGGGGGCGGCCGGCGGCCGGCGGGAGGCGGCTCCCCGCCGCCCTGCCCGGGGAGCGCGGAGCGGGCGGCCCCGGCGCAGCGAGGCCTGGCGCCACCCGCCGCGGCGTTACCTAGAGGCGCGGCCCAGCTCCGCGCCGCCAGCCAGGGGACCACGTCCCTCTGCAGGTCAAACTCGGCCGCCAGGTGAAGCAGCATGGCTCGGCTCGGCTCGGCTCGGCCCCGCCCGGCCCGGCCCGGCCCGCCGGGGACGCGGGGCGGCCCCGCTCCGCTCCAGCCCCGCAGCTCCCCGCCGCACCGCACCGGCTCCTGCGGGGCGGCCGCCGCCGGGGGCCCGCCCGCTCGGGCCGACTCGGCGCCCATTGGGTGCGGCGGGTGTCACTCAGCTAGCGGCGGCGCGGAGTGGCCGGGCGGGCTCCCGCCCCCCTCGCCCGGCGGCGGGGCGGGGCGGGGCGGGCTGGGCACGCGGAGGCGTTCCCGCCGCGCCGGTGCCGCTCCGAGGCCCGGCGGCCTCCCGCTTCCCACCGCGGCGGAGCCTGGTTGGAGGCCCCTAACTAGCGGTGTTCCCCAGGGGTCTGTGCTGGGTCCAGTCCTGTTCAACATATTCATCAATGACCTGGACGGAGGGATAGAGTGTAACCTCAGCAAGTTCGCTGACGATATCGAGCTGGGAGGAGTGGCTGATACACCAGAAGGCTGTGCTGCCATTCAGCGAGACCTGGACAGGCTGGAGAGCTGGGCCCAGGGGAACCTCATGGAATTCAACAAGAGCAACTGTAGGGTCCTGCACCTGGGAAGGAACAACCCCATATGAACCAGTACAGGTTGGGGACTGGCCTGCTGGAAAGCGGCTCTGTTGAGAAGGACCTGGGAGTGCTGGTGGACATGGACAGCAGGCTGGTCACGAGCCAGCACTGTGCCCTTGTGGGCAAGAAGGCCAACGGTATCCTGGGGTGCATGAAAAGGAGTGTGGCCAGCAGGGCAAGGGAGGTTATCCTCCCCCTCTACTCTGCCCTAGTGAGACCACATTTGGAATATTGTGTCCCATTCTGGGCCCCCCAGTTCAAGAAGGACAGGGAACTGCTCGAGCAAGTCCAGCGGAGAGCTACCAAGATGATCAGGGGACTGGAGCATCTCTTTTATGAGGAAAGGCTGAGAGACCTGGGTTTCTTCAGCATGGAGAAGAGAAGACTGAGGGGGGATCTTGTCAATGCTTATAAATATCTGAAGGGTGGGTGTCAAGAGAGTGGGGCCGGACTCTTTTCAGTGGTGCCCAATGACAGGACAAGGGGCAATGGGCACAAGTTGGAGCACAGGAAGTTCCACCTGAATATGATGAAACACTTCTTTGCTGTGAGTGTGACGGAGCAGTGGAACAGGCTGCCCAGAGAGGTTGTGGGGTCTCCTTCCCTGGAGACATTCCAAACCCGCCTGGACGCGGTCCTGTGCCCCCTGCTCTAGGTGTGCCTGCTCAAGCAGAGGGGCTGGACGGGATGATCTCCAGAGGTCCCTTCCAACCCCTACCATTCTGTGGTTCTGTGATTCTGTGGAGGACGGGAGCAGCGGGGAGAGCGCCCCAGAGCCCCGCCGCAGCAGGCAGCCTGTGCACAGGTGACCAGGGGGCTTCGGGTGGGCTCGAAGGCCCTCGTTTGCCTGTTGGAGCTGGCGCCCAGGCTCCCCCCGGGGCACGCTGGAGGAAGGGGGGAGCCTTTCTGAGGCGTTGCTCACAGCCTGACTCGGGGTGACTTAAGCAGTTGCCTGTGGGTGAGGCCTGGTGCCAAGCTTCAGCCACCCAGTGTTGGCTGATCAGAAAGCCCCAGCCATCTGTTGCCCTCCACTCCTTCTCCCTGGAATCGTTAGGTGTTTTCCAGAATTTCCAGCTGCATCCCTGTTTTCTGAGGTGATGCTCTCTCCAAGTGCTGGTTGAATAGATCATCTCTCTCTGCGCAGTATCCTTTGGCAGAGCACAGGATGTCCCCTCAGACTAGGCCTGGCCTGATCCTGCTTTTCATCTGTCTACTAGCAAAGGAGGTAAAGCTTAGTATAATCTTATGGGGTTTTGTGGTTTGCTTGGGTTTTTTTTTAGCTTTTGAAAATATTTGTAGTGCTGATAAGATGCTACTCCATGGCTATCTCTAGCCTGCCTGTAATTACCATTTCCCTTCTGACATGCACTGGCTGATGTCAGCCAGCTAAAAGTGGCATAAAAGTGGATAGGCTGTAAGGGCACACACCAACATAGATACACACCGAGTATGGAACAGCTTGAGCCAGTTCTAAGAGGTAATCCAGTACCAAGCTTTCCCCCCCCCACTGCTAAGCTTTGGAGCTGTGTAAAGACCAGATGAGAATCAGGTACGTCTGCAATGTGCAGATGAAAGACAAGCTGGTAATCTAAATGCAAAGCAGACATATGCCTTCTCTCAAATTCCATATTGCCAACTTTTACAATTTTATCACAAGTTTCATAATCAGCATTCTTCGTAAAGCTTCTTGGATCAAGTGGTTATGCAAGAATTTCAGCTTATATTTTCACTGTTGTGAAATAAAGCTTGAAAATGTGACTGGAATATTTATTTCAGAGACAAAAGTAGAAAACAGACAAAAGGTCCCAAATGGATGCATTTTTTAAGAGATGAGGTGGGGCTAATTCATGATGATGAGTATTTGGGAATGACACAACCGGAGAGGCAAGCAAAAGAAGGAGACGAAGCCAACGAAGTGACTGATTCTGTAAGTATGTGCAAAAAGGGAAATTTTCACATGGGGAAACTCTGGTGTGCCCAGAGTCATGGAGTGCATTTAAGGCCAGGATGAGGGCAACTGGCAGAATTTTTGCTTCTGCTGTAAAGCAAAACAAAAAGAATTGTGGAGATGGGTAATGAAGAGTCTACCTATAACAGCAGGCACTCCATATGCAAAAGGAAAAGAAAGAAAATTAAATATAGCTGCCTAGTTTGATGGTCCTGCATTTAAAAAAACAAAACAAAACAAAACAAAAACAAAACAAACAACTGTCACTGTTCTTTTGTTTCAGAATCAACCATGTCACTTATTATAGTTCTTGAAAGAGAGCCCACATAACTGATGGATGAATTATTCTCTAATATTTACAGACTGAGAATCATATGACAGTGCTGTTCTTCTAGATTATCCTACAGAGTATGTGAAAGGCCTTTTGGACAGTAGGAGCTGCATGGAGTTAACCAGAGTAACTGCTGGGTCTGCCGTAGAACTTAAGCTGGTTAACATGATTAAAGGAAATTGGAAATGTTCTTAGATGATGAGTAGCTATGCAGACAAGTGGGTGTGACAGAGATTCATTCACTTGTGGCCTGTGCATAGGATCCATTCCACACTCTTTATTTGGGAAAGGACTGGGAGAGTTTGTACAATTTGCTGGAAGAGTTTATACAAGTAAAGACTTCATGGTCAGGTGTGCAGTAGGAAAAACCTTTCTTGTCAAGGAAATAGTTAACAACAAAATTGCCGCTCACAATGTGTTTTCACTGCAAAGGACCCTTCATGGTTTTTGTATGCCCAATACGTTTTGCATTGTCTCACTGAAGTTTATAAATACGCTTTCTTGAGACTCCCGGCATAGAGTGGGAGCTCACCTCCAGTGCACCACCCTGGGATCTTGGAAGCTTCTGTGATGTTGGTCCCTGAAACTGAGGCAAGAGAAATTCTCTCAGAAGTTTCCCTATCTCTTCAGTGAGAAGAAGGAAGCGGTAGCTTGACAGATGAAGAGATTTGAGAGACAGGAAGGGATGAGGTGATTCATGATGACTATCAGGGTTTAGAGATACAGAAACATGAGAAAAGCAAGAAAATTCCTAAGTTTCTCTGTTGTCCAGCAAATTATTAGAAATCCACTATTTTCCAGTGGCTTATCCATACAAAAAGACAAGACATTACTTCTGCCAGTTTCTTTGGTTCAAGTGGTAAAGGTTTTTTTGTGACTCTTAGAGTGAGTCCAACACTGCTGATGACCCATGGGAATGTCATTATGATTCCATGGTGTAACTATCTGTGCTTTCTCAAAAAATCATACACAATTATATAGAAAAATGACAATAAAACCACTTCAGGTTTAGATAACAGTCTCATTTGTTGTATCCTCTTTAATTTTTAAAATGTAGTCCATGCTATGTAAAAAATCAAAGGGGAATCTTAAGGAAAATGGACTGTATACTACAAGATGAATGATTTTTCAGAGAGAACTAATTAAGCTTATATACACAATGCTTTTTTTGGGCAATTTCTTATTTTTGAGAGCTTAATTTACACTCATGATACACATTAGGAATACATTTATCTGCATACAGTTGCCAAAAATATATTTAAGAGAAAGCAGATTGTTTGCCTGCCTGTTTGTGTGTTTATATAGTACAGAGGAAATACTTCCAATCAAATAAATGAGGTTCACAGTAAATGGAGAAAGTGATGCAGTTTCTGATTGATTGACTTTAGCAGTCAGACTTTTTAAATTATCAGAGGAAACATCATAAAATGCTGACAATTGGTGTCAGCATTAACCTTAAAGTGAAACTCAGAACTAAAATGTATAAGATACCCCATCTTTCAAGAAACAACAGATAATCACAGATTTGGGGCTGTACAGTCCTACGTTTAAGGAACAAGCAAACGGTCTTGCATAAGAATTTGCAATGCCACAAAGAAAACTTAATCCACTGCTGCTCTTTCTCCTCAAGATACCACTGTCTAAGTGTTTGCTACAGCCGCTGTCACTTGAATAGCACCTAATACTTTGAAGTGGGATGCGGTTTCTTCTTTCTCTTCCTGTGTTCCCATTGTTATCTGCTGGTTTTATTTTCTCGCTTCTAACTTTAATATCTATTTCCTTTCCAACTGTAAAAAATAATTCGCAGATTTAGAGCTCGTTATGTGAAACTCCTTATTCCTGGAGCTGTCAGCCTGGCTGTGCATATTAGAGGCCGTATCCACAGGCCCAGAGATCCAGGTTGAATTCCTAGAAGCACAAGACATTCCTCAGAAACCACAAAGCTGACTCATTCAGAGTACTTCAAGTAACAACTCAGTACAGTGTATCATGCCACCTCAATCCTGATACATAAAACTAAGAGCTTAATGGAAAAGCCTTAAGCAGCTAAAAAAACCCTTGCAACTTCTTCAGCAGGCTTTGAATTAAGACAGAGGGCCTGATATATGCTTGATAACATCTGCCAACTTCACTAGATGGAGAAAGAAGCTCTTGGTTTAAAAAAAACCCAAACCAAATTCTTATCTCTGCCAAGTGAAATTAATGTTATAACCCATTTCTGACTTTTGCTTCCTTTTTGCTTGCACCATGAAACTAAATTGTTATTTTCACTTTTTATTTATACTCAGTTTCCCTTTCTGATTATCATGCTTAGTTAGTTTGGGTTTCTAGAGCCAGGCTGAAGCTGTGTGCAGGCACAGAGGCTGAACCCCATGGAGCAGCCTCTGGGATAGGGATGTGAAACTAAAACTCTTAGAAAAAAATGATAGATTAAATTTTTCTCTTTTTTTTATTTATCAGGAATCTGTTCCTGCCTTGGTAATTGGAGGATCTACCTTGAAGTTTTAGCTGGAATGGGTCTTGACCATAGCGACGCAAATCATCAGAAAGCAGTAGTGGTCCTACTGATCGCACTGCAACCAGCATCAGCATTTTTTACCACTAACAACAATTTTTGTGCTAATTGCGTATGTGCCTATCATCCCTTTTCAAACAGTTCATGTGGCAGGAATTATAAAATCATGCCATGAAACAAGTGTCGGGCTGTTGAGGCATTGCCTGCCATCCTGGCATTGATGGGTGTAACATACCTTTCAGCTCTCTCGACAGAATAAAGCTTCGTTCATGGAAAAAAACATATGGAGCCATAAAACATCGATGTGTTCCACATCAGGAAATTATATTTAAGACTTCTTATGAAGAATGAATACCTGAAATAATTATTTAAACACATGACAGCCTAGAAAACGGCTCATGACTTCTTTGGGAAATACTGCTTACTGAGGGCAACATCTTTTCCCACCATTCTAGCAACAGAGGGTTTATTGTCATCGTGTCTAGACAGTTGTTTCCTTGAAGAATGTTTTCAGCCTGTCAAACACAAAATATATAA
Source organism: Morus bassanus (assembly GCA_031468815.1). Taxonomy (NCBI): domain Eukaryota; kingdom Metazoa; phylum Chordata; class Aves; order Suliformes; family Sulidae; genus Morus; species Morus bassanus. Next base: position 71,523,153 of record CM062571.1, read on the forward strand.
ATAAATTGTTTTCCTCAAGGAAGGGGTCAATATTTTATTAAGCCCTCTAGGAAACACAAATAAGATGCAATTAGAAATCAATGTTTTGATCATAAAAATAAAAGCTGCGATTCAAGAGTGATAATGTAAAATACCTTTACTTCAGTGTGTGAGAATAACAGTTTTTCAGTATCTTTAATCACAGAATATCAACGTAAATCAGAGTAGTTTCACTGAAGTCAGTCAGTATCTGTTACAGATGCCAGTGCTTCATGGACATGTTTTTCTATGCTTTGTTTAATAATTAATCATAGGAAATAGTCTTTTAACTACTCAGGAAAAAATTCCATCTTACTATTCATGCACATATTGAACAGCACCTTCTTTTAAATAACTTCACTGAAGTCAATAACATGCTCAAGCCAATAACAAATTTCAAGCCAATGAGGCTTCTGAAACAATTAAGGTATTCCTCAAAGCGAGGGAGGGGAGGAGAACAGGACCTGACGAAGTCCCTGACTGTCATCCAAGTGGCCTTTTTGTTTCTGCCGGTTCTCCCTCCATGGCCAAGGCTCTGAGGCTCTTTTGTTCTTTCCACAGACTAACCCCTGCTAGTGCGATGAAAGCTCTGTGAGCACACACTGTCTCAACAGCTGTTGAAGGAGCTCTTTGGTCTGTGTGTATTCTTTCCGCTACAGCCTCATTAGGACTCGTCAGTAGTGTTTAGAAACTTGCCCTTTTTTCCTTTGTGAACTTTCCGTTTTGACTTCATTTTGCATTGCAAGAGGACAGTGACCATACTCTGCAACAGACTTGCAACTCTTTTGGGAACAGATATAATAATGCATTTATCAGCAGGTTAGTTCCAATTTCTTTCACTTTTTAGGTGTCTTTTCATTTTCATTGTAAAATATAAAAGAAATACTTAGCACAAATGCATTCCTTTGAAACGTAAGGCTACAGCATGGTAGTGTGGAGACTACAGACAAGGACAGCACAGGATGAACACTTCAGTTGAATTTTGTCTTATCGAGCTTCAGCTGTTTTGAAAACAGCGTTCTAGTCTGAGTTCTTCACCTAGGCTCCTTCTAGTTAATGAAGAAAGATAAGAACTCCAGAGGGCAATTCATATGACCTTGTTTACCACTTATTTTAGGGTGCATTTTGCATAATCCAACCCAATTCTAGATGCTGTGTCTCCTGTCCCCTCCCATCTGCTGTCACGCCTACCAGGAATGTGCAGCTGGAGGCCTGGAGGAAAGCGGGTCTGTCCCTTTCTGTGCCTGCCTGCAATTAGATCACATGCAATGTAATATGGAAGGGGGCCCTGAGGGTGTGGTTTGATGAGCAGCTGATCTAACAACTCATGACTGTTGAAAGGGTGGTCCGAGACTTACTTCTCTTCTCATTTCTTTACTTCCTACCCTCACCCCCAGGTCATCCAGCCTCTTCGTTTGCCAGCTCTGCTGCACATCTGGTGCCTGCCTCTGTGATCCAGCTCTACTTGCTAACCCAACAAAATCTATTAACTTTTTTTTTTAATGGTTTAATTTTCTGCCAGGTTACAAAGGTGTCTCTGGTCATAGAAGGCTTTTACAAGTGCCACAGCCATTGCAAAGGGAAGTGGTGGCAGCCTGCAGCCAGCAGGAGGGAGGGGAACAGAAGAAGACCTCCCTGTATTGGCAGCAGTGAAGTGTCAGACCTGCATGGCTCATTCAGAGTCTTTGCCAAACACTTTACTCTAACTATCAGGTTGAAAGAAACAGTCATTTTGGCCCAGCATTCCTCCTGTCCATTGCCAGCCACCACTGGCATAGGTTCCAGACCAGAGACCTGAAAAATAACGTTGAGGGGAGAAAGGACAAGGTGGGAGGGGCTGGTTTTGGTAATATCACCCATAAAGTTTACTGAATCCTTATGCCAACAAAAATGAAGATAGAATAGAATAGAATAGAATAGAATAGAATAGAATAGAATAGAATAGAATAGAATAGAATAGAATAGAATAGAGTAGTTCAGTTGGAAGGGACCTACAGTGATCATCTAGGTGTTTTACAGAACTGGGAACAAACCACTGATGCTGGGCAAAGGGTCTTGGGGACTGCTTTTCCTGGTGTTGGTGCTCAGTTAGGCCAGCTTAAGTTTGTGCCAAACTACAGCCTTAGGATGGGGTTAATCGTCCGCAGAGGCACCTGCTTCTCTCAACTTACAGTAAAAGGAGTCTAAGTATCAGCTCTTAGCTGATATAAGTCAGGCAAGTAAATCCCATTCTTAGCATCCTTGGCCTGGTTTCCTCTTTCCATCAGAATCAATAGAAACCGCTAGTTTTTAATACCTTATTTGTATGCTGTAACAACCATTCCTTTGATACAGTGCAACACTTTAAATACATTCAAATTATTCTCTCAGAATCTGAATATATTTCCCTGGCATGTCCTAAAAATATCTTTTATTTATTATATGTGTTGGTTCCAAACAAACGTCACATTAATAAGCAGAGAGGGTTGGGTAGGTGTACGTCATTAGTCACGCAGTGGTTTCTTTTTCCAAAATACTTCCAGAATTCAATCTGACTTCTTTTAACAATGAACTATTTATAGGATTCATAAGGGCCTTATCCTCCAACCCTGACTCAGCCAAAACTCACCACTGACCTTGACCTCCTGTAGTCTATTCTTATAGCCTTACTCATGTGAGGAGCTTTTATTCGTTGACCTGACTTGGGGAGTGTATTCTCATGAGTATGATTTTGCAGGCTTGGTTCCCAGCTCAGTGGGTCTTGGTAAATGTCACAGAATCAAGTCCTAAGGATGCATATATTATTTTTACCATTTTATAAATTAAAAAAAAACAGGGAGAAATATGCAGCTAAGTTCTGCTTCCAGTACTACAGCAATAAATTGAGTGTAATTACAATAGGTTTTTAGAGCTACAAATGAAAGCATTGAATTCTCCTTATTTTGGAAGAGAGTACATATATTTTTAGAAGAAAGCAGTCACTAAGTTTCTGAATCATAACAATTACTACTAAATAAAGTAGCTGATTTTTCTCAACAAGAGATAATTGTTTTTAAGTAGAATATTGTTGCAGTGTTAGGTGATTACACTAGCACAGTATGACAATGGCAATTTTTTCTGTATTTTTTGCATCTTCTTCTGTAACATCTAAAAAACTCTTGATCTATAACTAGTGTCGATGTTCCTAATTTCTATTTCTCATTCTGATAGAGGATGATACATTTTTAGAAGCTAATATATCATCATTAGTGGAGCTGAGTAACAAGATGTGTTGTCTGTATCAAAAAAATACTCCTAGCAATCTACTATCTTTCAGTTTGTTTGAATGACTCTTCCAATTATAAAGATTATAAACGGGTATACTTGATGTGTCTTCTTTCCAACATATATTGTGTCACAAATCTCTTTCATTTCCTTTCTTGTTTTCTCACTTTAAAGTGGAAAGGTCCAACTTTTTAGGTGCTTCTGTAAATCCTCAGTGCTTTTTTTCTTCACATCTGAGCCACTTCTTTTAATCCCCCTATATTTTATTGGCTGTGGTGAAAGTGTATTTATTATATACTTGGTTCATCAGTATATTATACAGTGGTCTTTTATAGCTCCTGTATTTTATTTGTTCTTTTGAATATAAGCATGCAATGAACAGGTGTCTTCAGTTAGCTGTCTACTACAATGCCTAGGCCTTTTTCTTGAGTAGTTACAGTAAAGGTGGAATCCGTTATGTTTATCAGTAATTGAAGGAATTCCTTCCAATCAGCACTGTCATGCATTTATCAGCATTTGACTTTATCTGTATTGCCGGTTGTCCTGGTTTCACTGGCCCTTGGAGCATTTTGTGTTCTTTTATAGTTCTAAGAGAACTTTGTAAAAAAAGTTGGTAATTTGCAAATGTTGCCAACGTACAACCTACTTATTTTTCCAGGTATTCTGAAGTATAGATAGATACCACCCCAAAGCTAACTGGTACCATTTCATTCTACAGTAGTTGCCTTCCTCTAGATACTTAGTGAGATGTACTTGATCATCGTGATAGTGGTGTAACTTCTTCAAGGTTTGCTTGGAGGCCATGTAGAAGGTGCTTACAGGACATACGGAGTTTAGCATCCTTCTCCTCTTGTTTCTTTTCCTAGCTTCTTCACACCATGAGTGTAATTGCCACAACTCACTGTTAACAAAAAAAGTCTCGGAGGCACATATATCTTTCCTTGATTCTGAAGACCCACAAAGAGCAGGGGAACAGGCAGAAAGGAGTTGCCCTTTATCAGCCATGTTGGAAGCTGAGGCTCAGCTTTTTTTTCTCTCCCAAGACCAAGCCAAGGCCATGGTGGAAAGCAGACCATGTCTGCCCTATCTATTCCATTACTGGCATCAGTGGAGACAGTTCTGCTACTAGACCCCAGGACAGTTCTTGTCAGCTAGGTCAATACTTATAAGCAGTATCTACAAGGGAACTTGCTTGCTTATTAGTTGTATGAAGGCGCCACATGGATAAACACTACTCTTAGACCTGGGTTCAGCTCTTCTATCAATTCCAGCTCCTTCATGTTGTCCTCGTGTTTAATGGCCATTGACCCTGATGTCCTACAAGCAGCGGTCTTCATGCCTTGTCATTTCTTTTTTTCTAAGGCCTCCAGCTTCCCTCCATTCCCTCCAAAACATGGCTGCCATGAATATCTGTGCCAAGTTCCCTACAAGCACATACAGACCAGCCTCCTCTTCGTTCTTTTCCTCTGTGCACTCCTCTTCTTTAACCCCAATCATCAAACACAAGCATTGAAATCATCATATTTGACATGCTTACAGCTGCCCGTCTGCCCTGGTGTTTAACCAAAAGTCTTTTTTTATTTTCTCTTCCTCTTTCGCTCATTTCAGGCTACTGGCTCCTCGTTCCACTACAAATGCCACCAGTCCCAAACAGAGGAATGCTGCAACTGGGCTTGATTCTACCTCTTCCCACAGGACTACTTAATTGTTCTTGTCATGGCAGGAGTACAGAAATTGAAAATGTATTTAAAATTGCATATGGATTGCATTGTTGCACATTCAGAAGTGCTCAGTTCCAAATGCTTCTGAGAAAGGTGCAAGAAGCCCTGCAGTTGTCAACTAAAGATATTCGGCACCTGTCTTGGATGTTAGGTTTCATGCCGTTCTCTAATAGTCAGAGACTGAATTATGCCTCAAAGTCTAACATTTAATATTCCAGGGTATTCAGATTAATTAGAACTGTGCATGTTCTTGAAATCCATAGAAATATTTAATTCCTTTTTAACTTTTGGGCTCAATGACCTTTTTTATCCACAGTCTAATTACAGGGTACAAGAGAAATAAGAGAGAAGTAAGAAAGAGAATTATTTAAGAAACTGCCATCATTTAATTGCTTTGAATTAAATTCAGACTCCTGCTCTATCTTCCCTATAGCACTTTTTAGTCTTCTGTGCTCTTTCCTAAGTTAATCACAATTAATCTTTTAAATTTGTCTTCAGAGAAGATGCTTTCCATGCTCTGGATCATTCTTATAGCCTTTCCTGAACGTCTTCTGAAGAGGGACTTTGAAAAACTTTCTTTAAAAAAAAGAAATAAGGTATATGCACTTGTTTTGCCATTTTGTCAGCACACTTAGATGATAAGGAGCATGGTTTTCCTTTACACAGGCAGACCTCTTTCTCCTATCGTGCTCATGATACCATGACTATGATTCTATGACCGCTACTTGCTAAACCCATTTTCTTACCTGCTCCTTGCCCAGCAGGAAGAGAGTGGCCACACAAAACAGCAGTGCCATGCAGTTGCAGTAGGGTTTACACGTTCACACGTTCCTGGTGGGGACTGTGGGTGGAGAAACGTGCAGGGTGATGCTGGGCACACAAGCAGTGGGACCATGGTTCCTGGTGATGGGAACAAGAGCCTTGCTTAGTTTTCATGCTCTGTACTGTTTAAGGACCTCAAATTAGATGCTCTGAACTGCCTTCTGGACCGAAAGCCTAAGGACATTAGCTAATGAGTTGTATGTCCCATGTTGTGCAGAGTGAATGCTTCTACACAATTTTATTTGAAGAACTCCATGAATATTAGCCCTGAGTGGTATTCTTAGGCTGGGAAACAACATTTACATCAAAAATGTAAATATGGCTTAAAAAAACCCAGTTTTAATTATTTAGGAGCTGAACGCACCAAAGAATGCCTTAATTCTAATTGTCTGATTGTTGTGTGACTTCTCTCTGAAGTGAGGTTACAGTTGTTTATGTACCTTAAGGACACATTGCTGTTTCAACTTCTTTTATTTCTACTATATCTAACCTGAACTCTGAATGTTCTGAGCTTCAGAAAACATTTCCTTTTGTTAGTTACCACAATTTTATTCTTTATTCTATGCTTTAATTACTGGTACATACTCTGTATCAATGTTAGTCTCTTTTTCTCAAAATCCTGAAATAGTATTTTTGGCTCTCAATGTAAAGGTCAGCTTCATAGGTCATTTTAAATATCAGTACATCTCAAATTGCCTGAACTGAAGCCAGTGAAGTCAGTGGAAAGTAATACAGCCTACTGCTGATCTGCTTTTTGTCATTTCTGGAAAGGTTTGAAGTTGTTTAATGTATGGAAGGTTTGCAAAAGAGTTAGCTTTCTTAAAATCTAGGTAGAGTTGGAAAATTTGCTATTGTCTCCACAAAACAACCCAATGAAGTAATCATCAGCCTCACCGAGAAGGGCAGGCAGCATCCTGCAGACACACTTCCAGCTCACTGGTCAGGCTTTGTTCATGCAACTGAGAAATGCGTTGAGGAGCAGTGTACGAACGCACAACATGCAAATCTAAGCAGTTGTTTGTACTTTTTATAGTTCTCACATGACTAAGAAGCTAACGATCATGAGTAATGTATTTCAGCCTTTTACCCTATGTCTTTTTATCTAAAGATGGGATCCCCAAGACATCACCTTCCCCAAACAGCGGAGTGCACAGAGCACTTATTTGTAGAGATCCTCTCAGTGCTTCATTTTCAGTGTCCGTCTCTAAAGCCGCCAATTCTCCAGCACACCTAATGGGCTCACCAGCCGTGCACGGTTTACTTCTCACTTTCAATCAATTGGTGTAAGTACATCCGTTTCAGTGGGCTGCAAACACTGTCAGAGTAGCTCTGCTTGTGCCTGCAAGCTTTCATTTTGTTCAGGGCTGCAGCCCCACTGTAATGACTGCTCTCTGACCATCCCTTCAGTAAGAGTTGTCACAAGCAGGGGAAGCTAAGTGTTTTGAAACATGCTGTTGTTCCTGGAAGACCAGTTTAATCAAAGCAGACTGGTCCTTTCAGGTGAAATGGCATTAATTCACTTATAGGTCCTAGATGCACAAAATTTGGAGTAACTATGTGACTACTTCAGAGAACGAAGTCAGAGTCACCCCCATGATTGAAGGGGATGAGGTGAGCTGGAAGGCTTTATCTTCTCCAGTGGGGGCTACAAAGTTTCAAAACATAGCCCAAGGCTAATTAAAACATCCCAGTCATTGAGAATTACCTAAGAAACTGAACTTGTGAAACTATTTAGCCAGTGGAGGAAGAAGGGATAGAGGTGTTCCCCCCCAGGTGCTTTGTAACTATCAATCCTGTAATACAAAGCTGTGTAAGCAATATGTAAGAATAATGAACTCAACCAGCAAAATGATTGCGACCACAAGCTGGGCCTCCTACTGAACTAAACTGGGCTTGGTAGTCTGCGAGGGAGAACTGTGTTCATAAAGGTGGGGGAAACCTGTGGGGTTTTTTTAAGGGTTTGTTGGGATTGGACTAGGCAGGGGTATAAATGTTGCAGAAGCAGAAAAGCACAGGAATTACTGCTGAGCCTGAAAGATAAAGCTTCAACTTCTAGCCCAACTGTGCACATGTAAGGCATGTATCATTTTTGCTTAAAATGGGGTGTCTTTGAACAGTAAAAAGTAGATATGTTAGGGTCTGTAAGTACCACAGTAAGAATCTTCTATTTTTATTTGCCCAACAGAAAAGAGAATGTCATTGTAAATCAACTGGCTTATTGGTCTCAGGCTGTCCCAGATGCTAGATTCATATTTCAGTTGCTGTTATCCCATGAGTATATAGTTGAAGCTACTAGGAGTTCCATTTTACAGCACACTTTCTAAACACCATAATCCAGTCTTTGGTTAGGTTTCCATCTCTCCCAATCCATCTAGAATACAGAATAAATGCAAAGAGAATTAGAGGCAGATATTAAAATCTTGGAAATATAACTAATAAATATAAAAGCTGGGAAAAAATTATGTGCAGCAAAAATGAGTTAACATGATTAGCATAACATCTTTAAACTTTCTTTTTTTAATTGAAACAATTCCAGAATTAAAGTCACTTAAGGCTTGTCTTCAGGCCAGACTGACTGGAAAATGTTTCAATTTCAATAAACCACTGTTTGGTTTAGTCTAAAACTGGTAGGACGTGAAAAACTTCAACAAAACCTCATTTAAATATAGTAATGCCCAATTTCGGTAATGTAACATGTATAAACAAGATGTCCATCAGTTTAGTTGGCAATTTTGAAAGATTTCCACTAAATACTCTGCAATCCTCTGAAACATTTGAGAACCACAAATACTATGCACTTATTTTGCCTGCTATTTAGAGAATAAACGTAGCTTACTTTCTACTGTTATTTTATGCTAGTATTTTTTATTCCCGCTTCAGTGTGGTTGGTGCAGTAAAGCTTTTGCTCAGACCTCAGCTAGAGTCTTTTATTCTCTTGGCTACTGGTTGTGCCTTTGACCTGCGCTGGGAATTTACTGGTGCAAAACGGGAACATAATTTGGTTTTGGTTTGGACCAGAATTTGATGTAATGTTTGTAACATTTGCATTCCATTTGCATCTTTACAGATTATATTTACAGGCAAAGTATGGGTGCACATTTGAAAATCAGGTATTAGCTTTCTAGACACTAGCTAGACACATAATTTTGCTGGTGGGAATAAAATCAGGAATTAAGGGGCACATCAGTGAAGTTTATCTGCTGCTTTTTTTGTTTTATTTCCTCCACTATTAATTAGAATGACTGTATATTTTCAAATGTGTCATTTCAGGTTTCACTTTCTAGTTTTACAGTATTAGATGGTCAAGGCTGCATTCAAGTCAGAGATTGGATTTTTACAGAGAAATGTAATTTGTATCATGAAAAATACTTGTGAAAACTCAAGTCACAAATTTGCAAAAATTGAAGAAAGCAAAAGACAAGTTTATACACATCAAAGGAGTTACACCAGCAAAGAATTTGGTTCAGAGGCCGAGCTCTGGCTTCTCAAAAGGATTTGCCCTCTCTAAAGGGACGATACAGACAACATGACTGCAACAGGGCATTAGTTTTCAGTTTGGTTCATGTAAACTATTTCATTATCAGAAGTGCAGGCAGTTAGCCATGAAAGTGGCCAAACCAGGAATGTATTGTTCTAATGTTTATGCAGTGAAGAAAACCCATGCAAAACCCCTTCAGCCATTCTGTCCCACTTTATCAGCTCTTCCAAAGTCTTGCAAAGACAGGGTCATATGAAATATGTTTCATTTACAATAAAATGTTCCCAGAGAAAATTCTGAGGGCATAAGCCACATTTCTGAAAATTGCAATGACTCAAGTGACCTCTTGTTCTGACAACTGCAATTTTAAGTCTCTACTACTCTGATCTGTAATCAAGATAGGGAAAAAGAAACAGTGATGTGGGCAACACAGACAGGACTGGTTTGCGTCAGAATATGGTATTTGTTTTCTTGGCTGACCCAATATAATATATAACTTTGAGATAAAGAGTAGTAAGAAAACTGTAAGGACATTTCCTTTCTCTTAAATTTATTCAGTTGTACAATAGTTTCAAGTTGGCCATTTGCTTTCAGGGTTGTTTGCACTGCAGCAGTCTAAGGGCAGTCCTGCCCCTCGGGAATCGTAGTACTGAAAATCTGGATGGGATTTCAAGAGATCAGTGGTCCATTCCCCTACACTGAGCTGGTCAGGTGTATCCTAGACTATCCTCAGTAAAAGTGTGCCTACTATTCTTAAAACTTCCAGTTTCCTAAAGCCTTCCTAGTCTATGGTCTTCCGATCTAACCTATTTTGGTGCTTAACAATCCTTTAGGCTGGAAAGCATTTTCCTAATGTCTATGCTAAACCTCCTGTGCTATAAATTAAGCCAGTTATTTCTTGGTTTTCCTCTTGTGACCATGAATAAGAATCAACCATCTGCTCTTCATTTAAGGAGAGATTGTTTCATTTTTTAAAATCTACAATTATTTAAATACATTTTTAATATGATAAAATGCAATAATACTGGTAGGATAAGGATTCACTGTATTTGACCTAGTTAGCAGTCTGTAGGCTCACTCTCCTTTCTCTGTGCCAGCCTACAAGCATTGCTTTGCAAAAGAGAAACCCTCCCTTCTGCTGGATGAATGCCTGCCTCTATCTACACGCACCAGTGTAGCCATGAGTTAATTCAGTAACATCTTGCCCTACTCTGAATTTTTACACTTGTAGGTCGGATGTAGCAAGGACCTAGGGTGTTGGCAAATATCTGTGTTCAGTGAATTTGTCTCAGGCATAAATTTTATCGCACAAACACAGTAATCCCTTACACAAGCTTAACCTCAAAATGGGTAGATCCTGCCATTGCTTATAACAATGGAATCCTATAAGGCAACAGCAATAGCTTTGCAGATAAGGACAAAATTTGATTCAATGTTTTAACCTCTTTAAAATATTAGTAAACATTAAAAGCCAAATTGTATTACCATGTAAAGATGGAGAAACTGAGTTTCGCTGAGTTAATCCTGAATAATACTGCTGCCCATAAAAAAAGTTTGACCTCAGTGTGTATGACAGACAGGATTAATCAATTTGAAATGTTTTCAGTATTTCAGAAATATGAAATGCTGTGTAAATGGTAAATATTAATTTCTCTACTTAATGTGGTTTTTAGTTGACAATGGAAAAAAGTATTTACCCCAGTGACCAACATTTGGTCTCAAGTGAGTTACAAACCGTAGCTCTGCAGAGGGGCTAAGGTCATCCTGCTCTTACTCTGGGCTATGTAGAGGAAACTTGGTGCAAGCATAGTAAATGGGGATAGTAAAAGGCTCAGGATAGTAAAAGCTTAAGGGCAACTCAGCAGAGCAAAACTAACTCTAAGAAATAACAAGTACGTTTCCGCAGGTCCCTTTACATCTGTCCCTTTGCATGCTTTGAAACAGGATTATCACATACACAGACTGTGTGGTGGGTCTGTGCCATTTAAAGGGGCATTTATGAGGCCTACCAACAAATGCAGACTGTCCAGAATTTCAGGAATCATTAACAACAAGAGATTTTTTTTTTTTATCTCATAGTTATGGAAAAATCTCAAATGTGAGCCATTTTGTCCAGGCTGCAGAACTGATGCCACGCTATCTTATTCAATTTGCAGGGATACCAGAGATCTCCAAAGTGTGAATATTTCTGCCTTTCTTTAGGTCTTGTGACACCTTTAGAATACTTCCGTAGCAGTACCATCTAACTGCTTAAATGCTGGCCAGATTCTACCCTTGATCATTGTACAAATCATCCTCTGGTATTAATTGAGAAGTAACTAGGGCAGATGTAAAGTGCAGACTTGGAAATTCTGTGTTCCCTTAGCCTTTCTGCAGCTCCAAACATCCCTGCTGAGATCCAACATCGAATTCCTGACTGCACACTAATGATGACAGCTTCCCCAAAGGCATCCAGGCAACACAGTCTTATTCATCTGTTTCGTACAGTTTCATACAAACCTAAGTATTCTGTTTAAAATTCAGTTGGATTTTTCCAGAAAATTCAAAGTAAGCAGGTATTTCCATTTGGGTTAGAAGAACAGAAGCAACACAAAAATGAAAATAACTCCACATCTTGCACTCAGTACTCTAATGGAAGACCCAAGCACTCAGTTTCCCAGTAGAACTTCTCAGTGCTGATTTTCATGTAAACAAACTACTGCTTAGAGTGCTAATGTGTCTTTTGCTATGACTTGTGAGACATGTTTCACTGTTTTATGATATTCTTTTGTAGGTGCAATAGCAATCTATTGCCTACATAAGATTACACTTTTAAATTGCAGTCTTTTTAATGTATGCACCATTGTTCTGGCAATCTGAATTGCATATAAAAATTAGTATGAAATTTTGCATTGCAGATGGGCTTTTAATGTGCAAATTGTAGTGCATGCGCGCAAGTTTTGAGTCAAAACATTGGGAAAATAGATATAAAATGCATTTTATTTAAATGAACTAATAAGGAGTTATGTGGAATATGCAAAAATATGTAAGAAAATGAGGAAGGGTAGATAAAATGTCAGCCTTGACATTTTTGTCACTGCTCATTTACATTTTTTACAAATGAAATACAGTTCAATAAAATGCCAGATCAGCTTTTCTTTTCCTTACTTTGCAGCAGCATTTTTAATAGTTAAGGTTAGATGTTTACCCTCTGGGGCAGAACTGGTCTTCTGTAGTCCTAGCTTTAAGCTATTACTTTCAGTGAAAGGTTTCCAGAGTAAAGACTGAGATTTGGTTCTCCCAAAACATGGCATAGAGTTCATGAAAAAATTCCTTCTGCTTGAAATGGGCTTTGCTTCTCAAAACAAAGAAGCAATGGGATGATTTAGCTTTATTCTGTGCTCACTGCCTTCAGTAGGAGATCTTCTACAGAACAGCATCGACCTCACAGGGAACATTATAACCAGTAATAAGCATTGTTTGCAGCAGATTTTGATTGCAAATATTTCTTTGCACCAAATATACAGTCACTGAGCAATCTAAATGCAGTAGAGCTCTCTGGAGTTGCAAAAAGACTCAAGTGGGCTTTGAATTAGTTCCAAAGGGCCTTCAGGCCTATCTCTACAGTTATACTTGTCTTTGGAGCTCTGCAAATGCATTGTATTAATTTTTTATTAAAGTTCTCTTGACTTGTTGTGCATACGATACAAAAAATGAAAAGATGTTTTAATGATATAACTACAGATGTCTGAATGAGAATCAAATATTAATAATCTCTTTGTTCATTTTTGCAATTGATAGAAGCTAGGGAAATGAAGCCTTCCAGATGCCATTCTAAAACAGAAAGGCCATATGAGGAGAAAGGCCATATGAGTAGATTGGTAGAAACTATACAACATAATACAAAAAAGTAAACAGCTTGTTCATATTGATATTTTGGAGAAAAATCAACAAAACCTCTGTACATGATGTGGTATTTCACGCAGTTATTAGAGATGTTAGAGGTCAAAGGGTCAAGGGTCGCCCAGTATTTATGTTTTACTTATGTTTTCAAGTTTTTTTAAAAGCTTAAGTCCCTCACCAGAGTCTTTGAAATAAATGGAGGTATCACATAATAAAAGAGAGAGTTCTCTTCAGGGTTCTTGGATTCACAATGAAGGATGTTATGAGCAATCTCTGAAAGTGTCTGTACTGAGATGGATATTCCTCAATAAACTAGCCATAACCAATCTTGGATAGACAGAGAAGATCCCAGTGATCAGTTTGAAAACAGTGAAGAATTATTCAAGAGAGTGAAGTCCGAAGACGACAGCTGAAAAATGCAAATGTTGGGCAGCTAGAATAGCTTCTGAATGAAGAAAGCTAAGATAGATTTGGACTCACCAGCTTACAAATGAAAATTTAAGGAGGGATTTGAGAGAGAACTCTGAACTTGTGAATGCAAGGGAGGCTAGTCATCGTTTTCTGTGATACAAGGGATTAGGAGGAACCTGATGAAATCCCATCAGGCAGCAGATTTAAAATGACCAAAGGGATGTACTTTTTCACATAACATATAATTACATTGTGGAACTCAATACCACAGAATGTTTCAGACATGAAATACATAGTGTCAAGAACAAGGGCTGGTAAATTCACAGATACTGTTTGGTAACTACAGCACAGGGTGGTCAATATATAAACTAGTTCAGGATCTCCTTCAGTGGCTAAGTGCCAGTGCCCCTGGAGGACCACTCTATAGTTGTGTCATGTCTTGCATTCATTCCCTTAGCATCCACTGTTGGCTACTTTAGAGACAGGTTACAGGGGCACATGGACCCACATGGACTGTGATCTGACTGACCATGACAAAAAATTGTTGTAATACTTTCTTCATTGAAATTTTGGAAAGAAACACAATTAAAGAAGTTTGCTGAAATTCACTCTTTGACCTCTGTGTACACCAAATACCAGTACAAAAAATTAAGAAGCATAAAAATAGACAAATTGCTAATGTTAGGGCTTTTAGTGAATGTCACTGAGTGGCCATTAACTGACCATTATGGTGGGAGACCATTACCTACAGACTGTCAGCCTGTTGAATTTGAGGGGAGAGGGAAATGGGGAAGGATTTTAATGTATGTTGCTAGTAGTTACATGCACATTAGTATGTCAGGTACATTCAACAGACCTAGACTTTCTACACTCAATTCCTAATTTTATTTTAGAATTTTATCCTATTTCAACCGACATTGTTGGAAAAACTCCTCTTTTGTTGAACTATTTCTCTTGATAGCGAAATTGACCTGAAAATATTCTCTCAACCTTTCTCACAAACAGATGTAGAAAGTAGAATGTAGAAAGTAAGATGTGCTGGATTTTTAAAGCTTGGGTCATGAATCTTTCATATTCAACTTTACCAGAAATTAAAGCCTCAGTGAGTAGAAATCTACCTTTAGCAACCATCTACCATAATCCATTATGAATGATAAACTCAGAATATGACAAGAAAATAATAATGGAAAATGTATTACCATAAACATTTCTGAAAGGTAGGTTCTTCTGTGAAAAACAACTGATATCACTGGGAAGTCAAAATAAAGAAGTTTGCATTAGAAGAGTGTGTGATGAGCAACGTGCACAAAAATGACAACAAAAGTTGTGAGAGGATTAAGTATTTGGCATTCATAGGACATAATCTACACCCAAATAAATGATGAAGTAATAATATTAAAAAATAATTACCTGACCTTCAGAAAGCAATTTTAAAAATCCAGGTTTTTGAGACAGATGCTTCACAGTTTTTCATGCAGAAGCTGAAAATATTTTAAAATGTTAAATCTTCTATGTGCACTTTTTGCCAAGCTAGAGTATGATATTTATGAGATTAATTTTGTTTCTGCCTTTGCAAATTATTGCTAATGACAGAATAAAAGTGCACATTGGAATCCCCTAATATTAATGTTCTTAAGCTTAAGTCTGTCTTCATTTCTTGTGGCTGCACCACAAAGAAGAGATTCAGAATTCAGCAGCTACCGATATACTCTAAAGAAACAACTGCCAAAGCCGGTGCCAACTAGGCTCGTGCAGCGCTATCAGTAATTCCCTATGCCCTTTTTCCTGTGGTTGACCCAAATGAGTGTTCATGCCAGCTACCTCCATTCCTCCTCACAGAGCATGTGGAACGAGAAGTCTAAGCAGGGCTTATCTCCTCTGACAGAAATACTGTACAGTACAAAAGGCCACAGACATTTGCTCCCACATTGTCCCCTGTCCCCTGGCAGGCTGTTGGCTGCATAGGAACCTCCCGCAGAAACTGGATTGCAGTTGCTGCTGGGGATGTCTGCAATCTACATGTGTTGTCATTTGGGGCATTTTCCAGCTTTGTAAAATATAAATGACTTTGTAAAATATAATGACTCTTTGTAAAATATAAACTAGGCTGTTCATTATTAATGAATTACATTTGCTTAAGCCTTTAGGAGATGAAATGAGAAGAATCTGTAATAAATATCTATACCCATGTATAATGCTTCCTTTTAGAAAAGCCAAGCAATGAAATCAATGGAGACTCCAGCTTTTTGGTGATTGACTGATTCTGCTGAGCTGACTGCTGAAAGCAGAGTGTGAGCTAGAAAGCCTGATAATTCCTGAACATGTGGAAAGCAAGGAAAAAGGCTGCAGGTTTATAAGCTGCTTCATAAGCAGCCCTTGGAGCAGCCTTGTGGCAGGAATGGAGCAAATGGAGAACACTGATGCTGAGGTAGCAGAATTATGCTCAAGCAGAAAAAGAATTAGTTCACATTGTCACTCGATGTTGGAAAGCTTATCTGTGGTCATTCAGCAACAGTCAAAAGCACCAACGTCCCCCCAGTAGAAAGTCACATTAGTAACAGTAAGAAAACATTCCCTGTTCTGTTGTGAGACATGTGAAAATCATAATGCATCTACGAGAACTTTGAAGTGAGACATAATGATAGGGACAGCAAGGATAACAGTCTGGACAGGCTCTGGGTAGGTGAATTGTATAAACAATTCCTAGAAAATATTCTTGAGGAAGGTTTGGTATTGCCGCTGCCAGCTTTTCAGTGAGAAATCTTAAAAGATGGAAAAATATGGCTTGTAATTTAATATAAGCCTGGGGGAGAATTTTGACAAACAGGTCTCACTTACTCAATTTAGAGTATGAGAAAATGTAAAAGATGTAAAACTAAGCAGAAACAAGAGCACAGTACACTTACCATAATCTGCAAATGATGTATCAGACATAGACAGAAGCAATGTTTTTAAAGAAACCAAAAAACTTCGGGATGGCTGGTAGAAAACTTCATCAGTTCTTACAGACATCTACAGAGATGACTATTGCACTAGTTTTATTAAAGAAATTCAGCTTAGTAATTTGTTAGTCAGCAAGGAAATGAATCACAACAGGACAGCATTAACCAACAACATCTATGATAAAGTTGTTTCAGATAACAGAACATATTAATATCTTTGGAATTTCAAATATTTGAAAGGTATGGAGGTTTCATAGACACACTTGCAGCCTGTACTATTCAGAGGTCAATGGACTTTGAAAACTATGTCGAAACAGCAAAGCAAATGCTAAGGCAAATGGGGATGATTAAGACCCTATCTTGGTTTGCTTCACTACAAAGCCACACCTCTGCAATCAAAAGCCTCATTCACACGTATAATATGGACCAGGAAGATCAGTTTGGCAAAAACACGGACATTTGAGGGTGTTCCCATGAAGTCAACCACCTCTCATTGTAAGAGTGCAACTTGTGACGACAAAAATGATGAGGGTAAAGAAAAGTAACTGTCTCACAAACCCTTAGATGCTACCACCAAGCAGAGGCCAAGAGGCAGCTCATTTGCAGACAATGAAAACAAGAACCGCCAAATGATATAAAACCTGTCTTTCAAGTCAGAGAAGCCAAATTCACTCCAGATAAAAGAGGATATTCCAAGCAGGACTACCATCCTTCTGTTTTCTCATGAATACGTCTTCTTTCTCACTTAGAAATCTTGTCTGGCAGGATATAGAGGAATTCTGTATTTGTCTAAGATTTTGAGGTATGCAGCAACCCTTTTCCTGGTAAATCTGATGGTTTTGCAATGACAATGAGCAAGCACAGTTGAGAGTGGAGGCTTGACATAGTTTTGCAAACCCTGGACATTCACAGCACATTGGAGACTGTGGCTCCATGTGTACAGTAGGTTTGAGGTTTCCCCAAAAAGTGCAGCCATGCATGCACATTACGATGACACTGCCCAGAAATTCCAGGCTCATTCTGCAGGTCCAACACAGAAGACTTTTATTGTGCACACTGATTCCACACTGACAGTGCATAACCCCAATTCAAACCTGAATAATAGCAATGCATATAAGATCAGAGTTTCATCTAGCTCTGCACCTTGCCTCCAACAGTGACCACCAAGTGAGTGTCCTGAGAAGATTATAAGTACCCTCTAGAGACCCTTCCCAAAAATACTTTTTGCATATATAGTGATCAGTTATTCTAGGGCTTCCTAAACTAGATGCTGTGGTTTTGTATTGAATAGCCCTTGGTGTCCTTTCCTTCCATGAATTTAACAAATTCTTTTTTGAATTCAGGTACAGTTTTAGCATCCACAATGTCCTGTCACAAGTTCTACTGGTTAATTATGTGATGAGTGAAGACATAGCTCCTTTTGTTTGCCTGGAGGATGGCATCTTCTGACTTCATTTGAAAATGAAACATTTCCAGATTTTGTACTGAAAGAAACAGTTATTTCCTATTCACCTTGTCCAGGCTGCTCCTGATTTTATTGATCTCTAGCACACGTCTTCTTAGTGCTTTTCACAACAAAAACCTTCATTATTTTATTGTTCTTCATCCTGTAACTGCTATGTATCTTTAACCATACTTGCTGCACTTGCCTGTATCTTTTACAGTAATTCTATATCTGTCTTCAGATGGATACGTAACTATAAACAATATTGAAGATGTGGATGTGTCATGTATTTATACAACAGCAAAAGGATATTTTATGTTCTTGATTCCTTTTGTAGTGATTTCTAGCATTGTTTGCCTTCATTTTACATTTCTCTACAGTGAATTTTTGTTGCCTAGTCATTATGTGGTAGAAGGTTCTTCTGTGAGTCTGCAATCAGCTATAGTCTATATCACTCTGACTAATTCAGTGTCATCATTTTCATCCCTTTTTGACACTGTTTTCTGATCACTTGTGATCTGTGTTGAGCAATGCAGACTTCAGCACAGAGCCATGTGGGACTCCACGTGTGATCTCCTACTGTGAGAGGCAACTATTAGTTCCTCTCCCTTCTGCCTATCTTCTGAACATTTCTTCATATCTGATTAGCTTCCTCAAGAGCCTCGAGGGAGGCAACTTTTTGAGTGCCTTCTGGAAATCTGGGCAGATGGTATCAAACAGATCTGTGTTACCACCATGTTTTATTGACTCTGTCAGAGGACTTTGGTAGGTTAGTGAAGCACCACTTCCCTTTACAAAAGCTGTGTTGACTCTTCTTCACTGTATCATATTTATCCTGATGCCTACTAATTCTGTTGTTTATTATTGTTTCTTCTGGTTTAACCAGTACAGGTTATTAGTTCAGAGTACTGAAGATCTGCCTTGGAGTCCTGCTTAAAAACTGTTATCAGGATAATAAGCACTAAGTTTAGCAATGGCTTCTCCGAGCTGTCTTTATGGGAGGTGTACTAAATGCATGCAGTTAGGCAGCTGGAGCTCTGTCTCTTTAAAGCATGCACAGGAGACAGCTCCAGGATGCTGTGGCCATGCCACGGCATGGGCTGAGCACTGCTGCTGGGATCACCACGTCTGAGAAGCCTCTTAATAAAAATTCTGCTGAGTGTTTGCTCTCCTGTATGGATCTCCATTTCTGCAAGCAATACAGAAGATGGCCATTCATGTTTCATTTAAAATGAAACAAGGCTAAAAAAAAAGCTCAGGAAGCATCTAGGTTTAAGTTTAACCTTAATCAGGCTTTTCAGGATTGGCAAATTTTGCTGAGCATATTAAAAGACTGTTTATTTGGTTCTACTAGTTTCACAATACTGTAATTATTGACTTCACTGGATTTGTATAATGGAAGTAAAGGCTAAAATGAAAAGCAGGTTTAACCCGTGAGTACAGCTAACTTTGTGAGCATTCTTCCTTAGCAGTTGTGTGTGGACCTAAAAGTAGTTTGGTTTTTTCTATTGTTGTATTTAGTATTCAAAGCATTCAGCCATTATATTACCTACTCATTAACTTTGCCAGATAGATTATGGAAAAAAGTAAGTGGCTTATTATGTTACAGGCTCTTGGGTTCTTGGTTGTTTGGTAGAAAAATAATGTAAACCAAAGAGTTTCTAATGGATTCTGCAGGTATTTCCAATAAGACAGCCTGTATGTATATAGAGCAGATTTGATCTATTAAATGTTTGTCAATTATGTGTCTTATTCTGGTACACTTCCTGGCCACTTCTTCAGTGGATATATCCTTCCCACACACTGACACCATAGTCATTTGTAAAAAATATCAACAGTCCCGGCAGTGTATCTATCATAGGGCATGTGCTGTAACTTCAAAAAACATTCATGGAACAGATTTGCCTCTTATTTTTTTGTACATTGCTTGTGATTATTGCTATCAAAAATTAGAAGTACTCAAGTGTGTTCTCCATCATGCACACTTTCAATTTGGCTTTGTTTTTCCCTTGACATATGACAAGATGCCGTCTGTAATGAAAGGCACGACTTTATCCTTTGCTGCTCTGCCCACATGCTTATTCTGTCTTTCTCTTTCTTGACATTAATAATTTTGATCCAGTTACATTCTTTGACACTTAGTGCTTTGAAAATGCTTAGTATATACTATAATACTCAATGATGATTTATATCTTGCTTATTTAGTGCATGAAATTACATCAATAGAGGAGGGAAAGCCATTCTCAATTTGCAAACGCAAAGTCCCCGGACAGTATAACCATCCAGATGGCAGTGAGTGGGAATTTTGCATTTTGATTGAGATGGTTAATATTGATGTGAAAACAACAAAAAACCCCTTATGTTGGCAGAAAATTCCCTACTGACTATGCATCTGGCAATGTAGCAGGTACATCATTTATTCCAAGTACAGAGAACATGTTGCACTTAGAAAACATCACCAAGTACAGCGGTTTCGAAAATATCACCAAGTATAATGCTTTCTGTCTCTAATCAAGTAGATTTTCTTCTGTGATGAATGGAAATCGAGTTGTTCCCTACCTGCAGAAAGTATAAATTGGTACAAAAAACAGTAAGGAAAAATCAGTGAATTGTTTTAAAGTTAGATAATTTAACCAAAAGACGTATATACAATCCATAGTGCAACCAAGTTAGGTTAACGCTGAAGTCTTAGGACTTTCAAGAGTGCATGCTCAAAAACGATAGCCAAATGCATGTGCAAAATACTTTTATGAGTGATTTATTTAAACAATTACTGCATTTTTGTACATATGAGCGAAATAAAAGGGGGAAAAGAGATAATTTTAAAAGAGCTTTGTTACTTTTCTTCAACGAGCGATACTGAAATGTAACAGCTGCAATGTATGCTACCCTCATTCTTTGTGCAAATTTCCTTTTATCACAACTGAATCATTTTTTTCTTCCTCTTTCTATTTTAGTTCATAAATTTATAGATTTTACCATCCACTTCAGTTTGCTATGAAACTAAGACGCCCAAAGCCAGTACCATGAAAATGGAACAGTATTTAACTACTGAACATTGTATGCTAATATCTTTGATTCTCTGGGTTCTTTTGTTCCATCAAATTTAATTCAACAAGTGTCAATATAGGTGCCAGCAGACAGAAATCAGCTTTTTAAAAAGAATATTCCATCGTAATAGTCTGGTTAGAGAAGCCAAAACTGTATGCCAATGTTTTGTAAAATTATCACATTAGCTTCAATGCTGATATTTTTTCCTTTACAAAACCAGAACAAAGAAAACGAGCTAAATCTAACCTTCAAAACCAGTCAGGCAATGCTTATGAATGACTAGTTATGGTAAGGAGGTGGGGATTAGTTCAGGAATTGTGAGGTAAATATGAAACCGTCTAAAGCAAAGAGTGAGCTACCCTTGCAAGATGATCTTCTTGGTCACTACTTGCAAGTGGAATTTCTCAGAATTCCGTCTTGAGCACAGTATCATTCAGTGGTTCTATTCATTGCCTTCATTA
Source organism: Morus bassanus (assembly GCA_031468815.1). NCBI lineage: Eukaryota > Metazoa > Chordata > Aves > Suliformes > Sulidae > Morus > Morus bassanus. The sequence goes on from CM062571.1 coordinate 71,544,626, forward strand.
ATGATCAATAATAAGAATATACTAATGAAATTTTTGGTGGCAGAAGGCTAAAGTATGTCAAGAAGTAAGAAAGGCAATCGTTGAGAACGTGAGGACTAGGAACAGGGTGGAAGTTAGAGTGAACTCCATTGCACTGCAGGGCAGTTCCTTTACAGGCCTTTGTCACAGAGTCTGTGTTTACTTCTTGTAATCATCTTGTCATCTTCTAGATTGTGTAAAAATCCTTCCCCTTCAGGGTTTGCACAGGAATGGGAACATGCACCACCTCTATTATATCGTGATTCCTCTTTCTCATGGCAGCCATCTAAATTCTGCCCCTGCCATCTAGGATGTCCTTCATGAGTCTCTAGGAAGCCAGGCCCACCATCCCTTAAGGCAAGTTCAGAACTGTGACTCCTAAACTGAGATGTTTGGCTCATGGCATTCCTCCTTCCACAGCCTCCAGGTTTCTAAGGAGTTGTACACTTGGGAGGAGAAAATACTGGGCACCTTATTTATTTACTTATCCAGCATTTCCAGCGGACCTGAGGAGCCAAGACTGAATCACATGAACCGTTTTGTGAAGAAAGAACCCTCTGTGAATGCTGTATGAGTTGACTTACTTGGTTTCTAGGTCCTATGTCCATGTCACAAAGCCCATGGCAATGCTACTGCATTGATTAGCCGTTAATGGAGTGTGCCATGAACGTTTATGGTTTATTGGTATCTGCGTTGGATTCCTAGTGCAATATATGGTTTATGATGGGAATAATGATGGCTACCCATTAGGATACCTTTGGCCATTCCTTGCTGCTGTTCTTGGGCAGCAAGCATAGATCCTATAAGTGACATGCTGGTCTGCTTTTGCTTACCACTAAGCAGCGAGACTATAACCAAAAGCCTCCTCCTGTGTTTGCTTCTTTTCCCTCAGAATTGCACCTACTCACTGTGTCTTTTACCCTTCATCTCTGGCAAGCAGACCCAGATGTTACGGAAGTTTTTCAATAATCTGGAACTTGGCACATATCTAATCTTTCTTATCCAAGAAAGATTGATTCAGCTTAAAGAATTAATTCAATTCTCAAGCTATGGAGAAGATCTGTTAGAAATGATTAGACGTTTATGGCATAAGAGGAGAGCAAAAATGTAACTTCTCTAACATAGTAAGACAAAGATGACTGTGACGAAGAGATATTTTGCACAGGAAAAAATATCCTTGAAAAATTGAGGTTGGAAATAAGAAAAACCTCCCAACATCATAGCAGTGAGATTTTGGAACAGTCTTCTCATGTGGCCAGTAGAGACAAACAATGTGATTTATTTTGAGATGAAACTTGACAGTGTTATTAATCAGATTATATCCAGGTTTACATATGATGGCAGGAGCTTGGACTTGGTGACTTCTGCTACTGCTTTCCAGTTCTTACCATATGTTCATCTGTTCCTAAAGTTAGGGGACAGTTGTGCCCACAGATTTCAGCTATACGTGAGGCTATTATGTCTTTTTTTGCTTTGTCACTAATACTTCGTCATGCTCCAAGCCCGTAGAATGGCATCTGGCATATCTGATGGAGATGGTGAAGTAACAAAGGCTAAATGAATTGCCACATCTTTTTCTACATTTTCATTAAGAACATGATATGCATCAAATCACAATATTTAGAACAGTACTGCAAAGAGATTTCTGCAGAAGGGAAACTTCATTAACCGTTTGTGTATACATTATTATTATGTATTTCTCATGTCACCTAAATAATTCTGAAGAATTCCTCATTTTCTGAAAGGCTTTCCTTCTGAGACAGATGTGGTCAGCAGTCAGAGAATTTATGAGGAACTGAGTTCTGCAGGGGATCTCCCAGGTGAACTCCACACAATGATCTTGAAGGCAATAGCATGAGATAATTCCTTTACAGAAAAACAGCCCATCCTCATCACTCTGCAAAGGCTGCTTGAGAACTCCTTACTCTTCTCAGAGTAAGATGCCTAATCATATCTAGATTTCACAGTCTGTGTTTATTTATTCTTATGACAATGTTGCCTTTTAGCTTAAGTAGAAATTCTTTCCCCTTGTTTTTTTTAATCCCTTGATATATTTATAGAGCAGTCATGTTCCTTTTCAACATTAATCACCAAGTCCTTATTATTCTCCAGAAAGAGAGACTTTCCATTCTCCTTTTCACGCTAATAGCCCCTCTGGATGTGACAGCAATCTCATTACAGACATATTGATAAAGCTACATTAAAACTCAATTTTATTTGATTTTTTTCTATCAGTTCTTGACAAATTCAAGTTGAAAAATGAGTTTACAGAGAGAATTGGCTTTCCTACCTCTATTCAACCTGTTTATTTTTAGCTGAGTATTACTGAATATGGAAGCTGTCCAGTTTACATCCTGGTTTGATTTCCTGTTTACATGAGCCAGTCTGGTGTCACCATCGTATTTCTGGACCACTCTGGAAGCCTGTGTGCAGCCTTCCTTCCACCTCTGAGGAGAGCTGCCCTACACAATAGAACTATTGTTGTGCTCTCCGATAACGAAATATGAATATTGTTGAACACAGTATATGTTGGGTTTATGTAACTTTGTTAAATGTGCACAAAGTGTTATAGACCAGATGTAACATCAAACCTCTCACTGAAATGTGGGAGAAAACTCACATTACAGAGTAAAGTCAGAACTGTACCCATATTTGTTTGAAGTTAATATAAAAACAGACCTGGTCACATATAGGGTGGCTCCCTATAGTACAATTTTCATGGGCTTGAGGGGGAGGGGTGTCTTTAGTTTTCTTTCTTTTTTTTTTCCTGCCTGGTTCTGTTTCCCAAGCTATAAAGCTCACTATTTCCCTAAAGAGACTATTAATGTTTTTTTTTTTTTTTTTAAATCTACAAAATAGTTGAGAATCTGGACTGGCCATGATGACTACTAATGGTCGTAAGAGCAGGCATTTTGCAGGAGGAACTCTTCGGGAGCTCAGTTTCACCAGCATATCTAATGCATTAGTAGCAGCAGTCTCAGTCCTTGTTACTGTTATTTGACTAGGATTTTCAGAATAAAATGGAATAGTATGTGTGCCCAGAGAATGCTAATGTCAGGTAAAAGAGCAGTGTTTAATCATTTTGGCTCAGATTTTGTCTAATCATTTTTAGTTCTATTTTCAGTAAAGACAGGTTTTAGAGAATTGGAAGTATTTTAATTTGTATTGATTAATACAAAACTAGAGACAAACATTAGCCTGAGGTTTGCTGAAGGATAATACAAATTTTGCTACACTAATGGATAAAAACCTTGAAATAGAACTGAGAGCAGATTAATTCTTTTGTTCTTGAGGCTGATATACAAAAACTAAACATGATAAACAATGCGAAGCTCGTTCAGTTTTTACACAACTTTTGGATTCATTGATGCAATCTTTAGTATTAAGATTTTTTTTTTAAAGGGATACTGCAAACTTAATTTTTGTTCAATTACCTGTTTTCAAAATCAAATTTTGAATAAGTGCCTCCCATTAGAAAATCCAGATTCTTTCCTTGTGTCTTTTAAACATGCTGATTTTTTTATTGACGCTTTTTCTGATACTTGCAGGCCAAGATTTGAGAGCACAAGTACCTAACATGCCCTGTGCACAGGCTTACCTTCTGCTGCTGGTATTTCCATTTCAGATGTGCTGCTGCCGTGCCTGGGGAATACCCTCGACGAAAGCTTTGTCACAAGGAGGCAAATGAGGTTCCCCCAGAGCAGCCCACCGTAGCGCTGCAGCTGGCTGCTGGCCGGCAGCAAGCCAGACCTGTGTCACAGTGTGTCAAATGTACGGCGTAGTCACAAGATAGAAATATTCCCCCTTTAGAAATTGTACGTCCAATTTTAATAAGGTCAAAAGATACAGATGGAAAATGGCTCCTGATTTTCCTGATCTTACGTCCAATGGTGCGAAGTAGGTATCCTACTGAAATCCCCATTCCTACATTCGAGTGACACGTGTAAATAACAATCATCAGGCCTCTCAGTGATTTACAATGAACTATCGAAAAGTAGCTACCAAAAGGGCACACAGCAATTTATTTGGAGCCCACATGCTATTTAATTTAATACTGTTAAAATCTTGCAGAAAAATATTAATTGTATTCTGAAAAAAAACTCCTTTTTTTTACATTCAGAAAAATTTAAAAAATATCTCATCAACAGAGTGTATCTTTAATTGTATGAAAATTTTTAAAAGTTAAGCAGAAACTTTTTAAGTCTGGACAGTATTTCACAGCTGTTTTCTTTTTAGAACTGATCAGGGTAGAGGGTTATGTTGATGATCATAATGTACACACTTGTTTTTGTTTCAGTTGCATGTTAGCAACACCTAAAAACCACCTTAAACCTGAATGCTGCTAGAGTAAGTACAGCAGCAGGAACAGAGTTTCTTCTATGTATGGAAACTGTGTGTGTATGGGGGGTGTGTGTATGTTACAGTTAGAGAGGAATCCAAATTATGCACTGATTATGAAACTCAGTAATTATGATCTAAGATATTTCTAAGCTGTGTAAGAAATGTCACATTTAAAGTGTTTTAGCAATATTGTGCAATGAATCCCAGGAAAGCCAAAGTAAAGATGTTAAGTAAATAAATAAAAACTAAGCAAGCCAGGTAACACTAAATTGTAGTAGCAGTATTTTCAGTGGTAATTATAGAAGAGGAGTCTATCTTTGCCTAACTGAGAGTAGTAAAGACAAATATCAAGAAATCCAGCAGTCACATGGTGCTTAATTAGTATGAATGGAACATATTGTACAGACACTGATCAGGTCTTTATGACTCATTTAAAATGAGATTAGTTTCAGGTTTAAATCAGAAATTCAATGTATTTGCTGCATACAAAGGATACAATGCATCTTCCTCAGATTTATTTTCCACAATGTCCTTTGTGTTCAAATTGAGTATTTTGAGAACCCAAGAGGATTCCTGATTGTTAGCTTGTTACTTATAATCTAAGTGGTCAAATTGTAACTGAGGATCTGCCAGAAACTCCAATATGATTATTTTTATCTTCTTTGGAAACAAAAGTGACTAAATATCAAAATGTTTTGAGGGTTAGGGTATACAAAAAGTACTTGATGCTGATATTCCTGAATGTTTCATTTAACTATTTTCAACCAGCATGAAACACTTTGACATTTGTAGAAAGACACATTGCATTTCAGTTTCTCATATCAAAGACAAATGTTTCATTTGGACTTAGTTTTTACGTGTACCCTTGAGCTGTTCAACAGCATCCTGGCATTTACACTTCATGCTCCAGTTCTTTCATGTGCTGGGCCCCTATCCCAAGTTGTACCGTCTTCAGTGCTAAAGACGTTTCTGCATCTCTAAGTGTAACAGTGCATTGTTTTTGTCAGAACGCAGAAAAACTTTGGCAAAATTGTTTCCTGTGGAAAATTTAACTTTTACAGAAACAGCGTTTTCCATTGAAACACCACATTTTTAGAAAAATTCCAACCAACTGCACTTAAAATATATTTCAGGAGTATTATTTTAAAATCTATGAATGCTAACATCTATTTTTTATCCTAAATGATCTAGATTACAAAAACTTTCAGACTCCCAGTAGAGATAAAATTAATTGGGGTTTCACACACAGGATATATTGATTATGGTTTAATTATAATTACAGTAATATATTAATAATTACACACCACTGTAACAAATATGTTACTCCAAACAGGTAGTTAAAATCTAAGTTTGCAGATTATTGCAAAGGGGAGGAGAAATTGGTGATAAAGCAAGCTATCATTGTAATGTAGTCACACCAAATGACAAGGAACGCACAAAGTCTTGTTTTGCTGGACAAAGGAGGAATCAAACCATAGGAGACAATGCCCTTAGTCAGAGCTGTAGGGTTCTTTCAGCCTTCCCCGCCACCCCAGTTCTTTCATTTCTTTCTGGAACACAGTTTTGGGTAGATTTGCACTGGGTTTTGAACGTGGCTCCAAGCCACGCAGACATTGCCGCCAAACGGCTTCGAGGTGAGCCTGTGCTCCATCTCAGTCTTCAGGGAAACCTCTGAAGCTTGGTAAACTAGGACATTCGGTACTCCCACCCATCAACTGGGCATAAGCAGGGTATGCATGCCAGGAAACACGCCTACCAGTTAACAAGTTTACCTTGTGGGAACTGGAGAAGCTACCTTTTAACAGAAAAAACTGGCTGTCTTTCTTCCCTGCAGCAGCTGGAGTAGTGCACGGCAAGGCAAAATGAGATTAATATCAGAAAACCTGCGGGTGATGTACTTGCATTTCTCCAAGGACCATACTTGTATGGATTGTTAAGATGCAACCACAATTTTCTTCTACAGATTTTGGTTGCAACTTCCTGTTCTATCTATGGGGTGAGTAATTTGCCCTGTGTCTCTTTTTCCGCCTCTCTCCTGCAGCTACACAAATACACACTCATGCACACATGCTATATTGGTCAGATGTCTGCGTTTAACCCGGACAGTTTGAGTGTCAGATCAAAAGTCTCAGTTAAAGCACTGCTTTTGCTGCTGAAAGTTTAGGCTTCTGTGTTTATAGCACAGAGATGAGCCAGCCTCATGCAACATTTGCAGGGCTGAGGGAGATAAAACTGGTGCTATTGGGTTTGTGCTCAGGGCTGTCTGGCAGCTCTCACAGGTACGCATGCATATGCAAACAATGCTAAGCAAAGTTCTCCACCCAGCTATTTCTAATTTCTTTGTTTCATACAGGCCTTTGTTTTGGCTAGCGACACATGCCTCCTTTGGGGGGCTTTTTTTCCTTCCGAGATTGTACATCCTTCTCATCAGTTAACCCAAATGAAAGGTCACTGCTACACTTGCTAGTCTGCAACAGTTTGTTACAATGCAGCGATAGATTATGAACCAGGCCAGGCTAATAATTGGGTCCTTCAATGTGAGGCAATAATGACATGAAATTCAAATGCAATCAATCATGATCTTTCCTTCTCTCCTAATCAAGTCCTCTGTAACTCTGTTCTGTGAATAAATGAGTGGAGTGAAGAAAACCATACCACATTCAAGACTTCATCAATCCATTGCTTAGTCCCAAGTATCACTTTTCTAAAGTTACATGCTGTCTGGCACTGGGAGCAGGTTTGCTGGGGCAACTGCTGAGCAAACTAAGCAACCTTCTCGAGGGAGACGGAAATCGAGCGAGGTGGTGTGAAAAGATTGTATGATGATCACAGCTATCCTTGGTGATCTCTGTGCCCTTTCTATCTATCTTTCTGTCTATCTTGTTTCTGTATTTCCCTTTAACACTGCTTTTTAGTAGGGGAGAAGGAAGAGGCTTGGAGAAGGAAAAAGAGGAGAGTGATTAAAGCAGGAAAAGCAGGCACCTTTGTGGCTCTTCAGGGCTGATTACCTTGAGGCTGGTGTGAAGGACATGGAGAGAAGACTGGGCTCTGCCAGCTGATGTGCTTGTGTGGGGTGCTCAGGCTTCAATATTTATGTGCAGCAGGAGTTCTTTAAGCCTCACTACCTCAGCACAGAAGAACTGATGTCCTTTCCCAGTTCCTTGATGAGTCCTTATGTCTGCTGTACATTAGGCTCCAGGAACATCAACTGCTAAAAGAATAACCCTTTCAGAAGAGGCTGAAGTCTGCAGCAAATCATGCGAGAATGCTAGCCCTCTCAATTTTCCAACCTGCCCCTCTGCCAGAGATGACTGCTTCTGTAGCAGTTGCAGGAGAAGGAAACGTGTGGCCGTGCACCAGCAGCTCCTGTTCAGGGTCCTACATTGTAGCTCCAAACTTGCTTTCACTAGGAAGATGCTGAGTTGATGGGCATTGAATTGGGCTAAGGGTGGTAATATGCCGTTTTGCTAATTCTGGTATAGAGGTGGCGATCTTTGGCAGTCATCTAAACCAGTGATATCTCACACCACCACAGGAAGAGCAAGATTTTACGTAGGTTTGTTTCGGTAGCAAAGCCAGCTTAATTGAATAATCTGAGAAGAAAAAGCAGTTTTTCTATGGGCTTATATTGCAGTTCCCTGAGCTGGTTCGCTGTATTGTCCAACAAGCGGTCATGCTGGTGTGACCTCAAGTGCAACATAGTACAGCGGGTGGGAACGAGTAGGAGAAAATGGGCGATTTGGTAGGAGTGCCTTAATCTGCACGGACCTTTATCATTAGTCTGTGTGACGAAGTTTTGTTGGATCAACTCCATCAACAAAGGCTGTGTAGTTTTTGACCAATAAAATTATACTTTGAAAGACTTTGCTTAGTATATTTATTATGCTACACGGCTATACATACACAGACCTCTACAATTGTTGTGCTTTGCTGAAGCAGAAGCTATAAATGTAACCAGGACTCCAGACATAAAGATGTTTTAATGTTTAACTTTTTCTAAAAGAAAGGCAGAAATAGCACTCTCCGTCTTGCCGGCTCAATGCTTTGACATTGCCAAAACATCTAACATCAGGTGAGAAAGAGATTTTAATTTTTTTCTGTCAGGAAGGCCGGCGGTGCCTGAAGACCCCCGGCCGCAGGCAGTGCTGGGCGACGGGACCCTCTCCCTGTCAGGACGCGTCGAAGCAGCCCCGCACGGCGCTCCCCGCGGTGCCGCCTGCCGCACCGGCACGGGCCCGCTGCCCCTTACAGACACCTGCGGGCAGCGCTTCCGCGGGCGGACATGTTTGTTAAGCGTACATACACACACGCGCGCAGGCAGTGAGCGGTCCCCGGCGCGGAGCCGGCGCCCGGCCCGCCACCTGCGCCGGCCCGCCCGCCCGCCATCTTCCCGCCGCCCGGTGTTTACCACAGCGGCGGCGGCGCCGCCCGCGGCCCTGCCCCGCGCGGGGCCCTTCGCCCCGCCTCGGTCACCGCCACCGCCGGGCTCTTCCCCCGCGGGGAGGGCAGCCCCTTCCCTCCGGGCCGGGCCCTTCAGCGGGGACGCTTCGCGAGCAGGCGACAAGCCCGCCGAGCGCGGAGGACGCGGCGCCGGCGCGACTACAGGTCCCGGCATGCCGCGGCACCGGCCGCTGCCTCCCGGCCCGCGGCTGCAGGCACCCACCGCCGCCCTATTGTACTCCAGCCAGAGGAAACCGCACTTCGCTCGCGCTCGGCCTCCCCCCCGCCTTCCGAGTGGTCCCTTCCAGGGCTCCGCTCCGCGGCTCTCGGAAGGTCCCATCCGTGGGAACCGGGAGGGGCTGGCCGGGCGGGGCCAGGCGGAGGGCGCAGCGAGGCTCTCCCTCGGGGCTGGGCCGGCCGGTGATTAGCGTGCGCCGCGGCCAGTAGGGCGAGGCGGCCGCCACAGGAGCCAATGGGCGCGGAGCGGGGGCGGGCCGGCTCCCGAGGAGGGGCGGGTGTAGGAAGCGGCGGCGGAGCGGGAGCCGCGCCTGCGCGGGGGGAGGAGGCGGGGGCTTCGTCGTGTCCCTGTGTCGGCGGCGGCGGCGCTCGGGGAGGGTCGGGCGGAGGGAGGGAGGGAGGATGGAGCGGGCGGCCGGGCGGCCGTGAGCGGGGTGGGGAGCCGCGCCGCGCCAGCAGGCCGCGGGGCAGGCCCGGGGGTGGGAGAGGCGCGGCGAGGCAGGGCAGGGCAGGGCAGGGCAGGCAGCCGGGTGACGGGCTGGTGCGGCGGAGGGGGCTCGAGGCGGAGAGCGGGCGGGCGGCCGGGGCTGGGGCTCCCGCTCCGCAGCGCGGCCGGCGGGGCAGGATGAGCCAGGAGGAGATCCTGAGGAAATTCATTAAGCGAGTCCAGGCCATGAAGGACACGGACCACAATGGGGAGGACAACTTCGCCAGCGACTTCATGGTGAGGGGCGGCGGCGCGGCGGGGGGGGGCGGGCAGGGCTCCGGCTCCCCTCGTGGCCCCGGGGAGGGGTCCCGCCGGGGGGGCCGGCGCGCTCGCTGCCCTCGCAGCCCCTTCCCCAGCCCCCTGCGAGGGAGGGAGGGAGGGAGCGGCGGGGGAAGCATCGCTTCCCCGTCAGGGACCTGCTATTGTGTAGCCCCCGAGCTCGGCCGGCTCCCCCCGTCCCCCCCCCCCCACCGCTTTCGAGCCTGGGGGGGGGAGGCGGCCGCCTTAATTTACCCTTCTTCCTGCCCCCGCCCCCCGGAGGTTTGCCACCGCAGCCCCCTGCCCGGCCCGTCTCCCCTCCCGAGGAGATGGGGGTGATCGGCTGCGGCAGAATGAAACGGGAGCCTCCCCCCCCCTTCCTTCCCCGAGCAGATAAAGGGGACAGAGGCGGCTCGGGGAGCGCTGCGGGCGCTCCCTCCCCCTTGCAGCCCCCTTCTCCGCGGGGCTGCCCTCTGTAATGTCATCTGGGGATAACCGGGCGCCCTTTCCCTCCTTTCCCCCTCGATCTGCCCCTCTGGCCGTCTGCTTGAGACGTCTCCTCTTCCCGAGGAGAGGTGCTAAATGTATTGGATAGTCCTTGGAGGAATATTCATCTTCCCTTCCCTAACATCTCCCTTCGCTCCCCATCCCCCATCGCAGCCGTGCCCGTATCCCTCGTCCTTTCTTCCTTCCAGATCAGTTCGCTGTCAGCCTTTGGTTAACGTGTGTGCCCGGGGGAAGAATTTATTGCAGAATTAGCTCTTTTCCCGGTTTATTTGAGCCGTTTAATCGGGCTGTTAAAATGTTTGAGGGGATTTATCTTTTGAATAGACGGTCTGAGCTGTGAACAATAATTTTGATCGGGCAGATGTCGCTGGCACTTTTCAATATTGTTTAAACACTTAATATCAAAATACAGTTTGACCACAGAAGAGCTGAAGATGAGCTGGTTAGCGACCTCTGTATACAAGCTCTTTGTATCTTGTTTTATTATCTGGTGCTATTTGAGATTAAACCCGCATCGTTAGCCCTTTAAGCTGTCACTCCTTGCTAGTGGTCTAGGAACAAAAAAAACCACCCCAAAACCTCAATATAAGTGTCGCATCAGGGATTGTCTGAAATGTGGGGAGGAGGCCGCGGATGTTGCGCAAGGCGGAGGGGCGTTGGGAGCCCTGGCAGGTCCAGGGGTGGAAGAGGAAGTGGAGTGGACTTTGGGAAGTAACGAGTTCATCCAGGGTGGGGTGGGAGCCCGTGGGAAATCGGCCACGCTCTTTGGGCAGGATTTTGCAAATACTGAAAGTATGCTGCCGAAACATCTGAGTGTGTGGGAAAGGAAGAGGGAAAAATGTAAAATGAACGGCATTGGAGTGCTAGGACACTTCTAAATCTGTTTCGCTGAATAGAGCATCTTCGCATGAGAATTTAAAGGTTAAATACTTTAGTAGAACCATTTCTTTAAGTGATGGTTTTGGTAATATAATTGCTGTTAAACACAAACTGACATCTTGTACTGATGAGTCCGTCTTGCTCACGTAAGCTACGTGTATTTACAGAAAGGGTGGCCTGGACTAGTGGAAAATGCGGGATTTTTTTAATAACCTTTATGTTAAATACTTTCTACTAGATCTCCTAACCCAGTTGTACGGTTTCATATCTGATAAATAGCCTAACGTTTTAGCTTTGTTATAGTCAAATGGCATACAATAGTTTTGTCATCCTTTCTTCGAAGTAGTAGCACCTCTGTACGGAAAAACAGCTTTTGTTTCAATTTCTCTACTTGACAGCATGTTGTTTCTATAGCTTTCAACTGTATAGTTGGGAAAACAGGATTGTAGCAACTAATTGGCAAGGCATTTCAGGAGAAGGATGCATCACCTAAAACAGTGTTAAATGCTTTGGAAAGAATTGCATTCAAAATTTCTTTTGTTTTCAAACTTTAATATTTGATTTTTGCATAATAAATTATAGCAAGCCCAGGAAACTTGGATGCCGATCTTTGGCCTTAATATTCACATTAGTCTCAATATTCACCTCCATGTACTAAAGCAGATATAGATTAGTATGGTGACAAGAATCATAATTACTGATTTATTAATTTTTTCACTATGAATGTGTTGGGGTGTTTTGTTGGTTTTTTGGGTGTGTGTTTTGGTGTGTGTTTTTTTTTTAAGAGCCATGCTTAGATGCTCTGTAAAATGATTGATGTGGGAGAAGAAGAGAGAGGTGAAGGGGTAAAAAGCTTCAGTATTCTGTTTTCTTTAAGATTTAGTAGAGGTTGTTCAGGGGGGAGGGAGAGAGGAAGTTGTATTTTCTCATTTAAGTGCAGGATGTACTGTTGCTGCTAAGCAGTGGCAAATTTGTGGAATAGGAATTGCTGTTACTCATCGCTTCATTTCCAAGTCAAAATGGAATCTAAAAATAGGACTGGAATAGTGGGTGAACACAATTGAAAACAATTCTGTATTTTCACATCTTTATTGCCTTTGAATGTGTTGAGTAATAGGCTTACAGGATTATATTTAGGCCTGAGTGAATGAACTCAAAGTGCTTGATAGACAGGTGCCAGGGAGCACTGGAAGAGAGGGTGGAGAAGCTAGAGTTGTGCACAGGTAGACTGATTAGTCTGGCTGAATGTTATTGCAAGTCCATAGTGTAGATGACCAAGACTGCTGCTTAATAATGCTGTTGACATGCCAGAAAACATGCTCCGATTGGAAGGCGGAAACTTGATTTTTTTTTTATTCCCCCCCCCCCCCCCCCCCCCCCCCCAGCTTACAAGATAAATTGTATAAGCTGGGCACCAACAGCAAGTTTGTTACTGGAATTCAAATGTATTTAATTTTAATTAGTTTGCTCTAGAAAGTAAGCAGGACTTATTAGTAGATCACTTCAGTACTGTGGGTGTGCACAATTAGGTTTAAATGAAGCCAATCGTTTGAAAACAGTATAGACTTGCCTGTGTGTTTTGCCCATAAGCACGTATCTGTGGATACAGGGGTAAGTGGGCTTTTTCCTGAAATAAGATAGGTTAGGATTTTACTAGTATGGTTGCAATACCTCCAATAGTATACTTTTTCCTTGTTTTCTGCTGACATTGCTATTTGGGCAAAAGGAAGTTAAGTATAGGTTGCTTCCTCTTGGTGTTTCATTTTACATGAATACAAACAGCCTGGTCTAGATTCAGATTTTCTATAATGAACATGTGTCCTACATCAAACAAGGGTTGGAAGTCAAAGCTCTGTGTGGAGGTAAAGAGAAAAATTTTTCTGGATTTTAGAAAGACCTTAATAAATATTTTTTGCTGGTTTTCATTTAACTTATCCACAGCTAACACACTTTTGTTTTCTTATGCAATAGTCTTGACAAAAGCATTCTGATACTCTAGTTCCTATTGTTTGTCTGATGTAGATTGCCATTGTTATAGGAGAACTGAAATATGAATGGTGTTAAGCTTTACCTTAAAAAAAATCAGATGTTATGTTTCAAATGTTTTGTGGTATATGACAGTCTTGCTTAATCCTTTGGGTTATATCGCTGGCTAATCTGTTGTCATGGAACACAGAGAATGCCTGAAAGTGTGTGTGGTTTTTGCAGTGGGTACTGTGTAGGGGACCCTCAGCTGTTGTTTGAAGGGAGTGGTGTCAAAATGATCCTGTCTTTGATAATCAGTTTAATACTGATTTTTAACAACTTTGCAGGGAGTTACTAGGTACCTACATCTTGTCTCGGATCTTTTTATACCCTTCATTCAAGAGTACAGTGGTAACTGAGACAACTGAATTTTGTGTGCCTGTGTTCTGTCCAATCTATCTAAGCTGAAACTCCTAGGTTTGGAGATAGTAAAGAACTCGATGCACTGTTTTCTGAAGTATGAAAGGGTGTTCGAATGCGTCATTGATTGGAAACAGGTAAAAAGGTAGTTTTGATGCTTTTAACCTCTTGATGGTTTTATTTTTGAAATTTTTATTTTTAGGTACTACTACCTCATTGTTCTGTGAAAATCCTATTAAAAAAAAAAAGGGGGAGGTGGAATGTGCTTGACTTCTAAGGATAAAAGCTAAGCTGATTGCATGCAGTGCTACACCAGATGCTATAGAACTTGCCTTCCCTGTTTTTGGATTTGTTTGGGGTTGGTTTTTTTTGTTGGTTCCCCCTTCCCCCCCCCCCCCCCCCCCCGCCCGCCCGCCAGGAAAGTGCATCTTTTCTAAAATGCTTAAGACTACTAAAAATGAATTAGCAATCCAGACTATTCTAAATCACTGGACAGAACTACTAAGTTACATAGTGAAAGTCCATGTACTAATGGCAGTTGTGACATTGATTTTGTTCTATTTCATGTGCATTCTGAAATAGCATTAAAGATATCACAGATACTATATTCAACCATAGCACTTGGGAAACACCCTTCTTAAAAGTTCATCTGTGTATTAATGTGCATTTGTGTAAACCTTTCTGATTCAGGTACCATTAATGCACCTCTAGAGTATCTGTGAAGATATTTTTCAAATTTATAAGGCAAGCATATAATCTGTCTACTTAGCAAAGAAAGATAAGAGTATTATATCTCCCTGTGTTGTTATTTTTAAGGTTAAAAAAAAACCAACTGTAGCCATTTTTGGAAATTATGTTTTCTAGTATTTATTTACTTAATGAGTTTCATGCTGGTAGCACGTAGTTTGAAACATGAACTCTCAACTTATGCTTTATACATTATAAAATACACGCTGTCTTTTTGAGAGAAATAATTTTGATCTGTTAAGGCTAAACTAGGAAAAATGCTTTGGTAGAATTAGCTAGATGGTAAACTGTTTCTTGAAACTTCAAAAAAAAAGATTTAATTGGTGTAAATAGAGGTTTGCATGAAATTGTTTAAATTGGGGGCTTTTGAACGAACATCAACAGTTCTGAGCACTTCTGTTCCCTTAAGTGTGATAGAAAGAGTGATTGCCTTGGAGAAAATGAGCTGTAAATATGTCATACAGCTGATCGGTTTCAAGAAGCTCTGCTCTTACTGATGTGCTGATAGGCCACAGACAACTGTCACTTTAGATATGCTTTGAGCCTTTCTATAATTTCAGAATAAAAAAATGGGTCTGTTAGTACTCATCTTCCATATTATGCTTTAATTTGAGTGTTAATGTATTTTTGAAGTTTTATTTCCGTTTACTGTATTTCAGCTAGATGCTGTTAATTTGATTTGGAGGGGACACACACACCAACAGATTACTTCATCGTGAGCAGTGATAGTCATCCAGGCCATTCATAAAGCTTCATTTACATAGACTACATCTGGTTGGAGCAGTAAGACGGAATAGTAATTTTAGTAACGCTTAACTTCAGAGGCTTCTGAAATTTTGAGAAATACTGTTCTTTAAATGTTATACAAAAATACAACTTCTGTGAACAACGGTTCAGTTTAAATATTCAGCTTTTTTTGTCCCTTTCTGAGAAAGTGAGTGCTGTTCCTGTTCTTTCAAAGATGCCATGCTGAATTTTCATAGGGGCAGTTGAATATAACCACAAAGCTGCTATAGTGACCCTGGGGTATAAGAACTTGCAAACTCTGCCTAAAACTGCTGTAGTTCTGTTGGGCAAATGAAATTAAAATAAGTCAGTTAGGCAGTACTCTGGGTTGTGTCAAATAGCTTGTGTGGTAGTAAGTTCTGTTGGCTCAGCCTCCAAAGACGGCAGTGTGTACGTCTACTGTTCTTATGGAGTAAAGGATTGTGTCCTGATTTTGCTGAATATTATAGAACTGTTCAGGAGGAGCCAGCGGTAATCTTGACCTTGCTGCTCATGGCACACTACATGCACTCCAAATAATTTAAATAGCATGTCAAATAAATACTTTATTTACTTTTATTCTGATCTCAATCCTACAGTGCCTTTTATTGTATATAGTTACACATATATATAGATAAATACATAAAGATAGATAGATACCTAAATACCTATATATAGATATGTCTTGTGACCATAGTTCATCAACCCTAGACCCTAATCTGTAGTTCTGTGATCTACATACATGCAGAGATACGTGCATGTACATATATATGGATATATGTGGATGTATGTCTATATACTGCTCTGTATATATGTTTGTGACTAATAGCTATAGTAAGAATATCTTGGTTTGGAGTGTTCAGAATTTACCTTAAAACTGCAATAGGTTCAGTCTATTTTTCCTTGATATTATTACAGCTAAATAGAAGTTATGAGCTCTGCAATCAAGGAAAGGTTAATCTGAATATCTGCTTATCTAATGTGTATACATTTGTTGATAGTAAGAGCAACAGAAGTCTGAGGCTTTTTAAATTCATCTTAAAGCCATTAATTTGTAATAAACAGAAATCCTGTTTGATTTTCTTCACTGTTACTATTTAAGATGCGTGGATTCTGTGTTGTGTACTGCTATACTTGTACTGTAATATGCTTTGTACTTGGGAAATTTTGGCGTAGAGAAAAGAGTAGTGCATTTGTTAGTGTCGGGAAAAGATGAAACTGTAGTAGTACGTTGAGTACACATTTCTAGAACAGAAGTCAGAAGCTAGATGATGTTTTTCTTCTTGGTCTTATAAAACAGTTTTCATTTGGGGAGAGGCGTCAGCATTAAAGGTCAGATACGGAATGGAGTAATGCATAAGTTAATTGGGTAGAGCAGAAGCTCTTTGTGCCCTTAGGAAGTGCGGTGTTTGCATCCTGGTATTTGCATCCTGGTGTTCTCCTCAGGCTGTTGTACTCCACAATTGCTACAGTTATGGCAGTGCAGGCTTGGGTAACCTAGCTGTGTATATTTGCCTGAAATGAAGCATGGATATGCATTTCTGTTTCTGTTAACTAGCATGTGAATGTTGCAAAGAGATTAAGCTCTTTGTTCTCCTGCTTCATGTGGCAAAAAAACTTGCCAATATAAACTTAACTCATGAATTATGTGTTCAAATTTGAACAGTCAGATGTGTTCATGGAAGGAGAGCACTCTGGTACAGCTGCTGAGTTTTTGATCCAGAACCAGGAGCCCAGAGAGTGGCTGTATTGTTAAGAGTACTGTCTCGAGTCCCTCTACATCTTCAAGAAACAAAATTACATTCAGACCCAATACTGCTGAGACAGTACAAGTACAAAGCTGGTAACCTCATTAGGGAAGCTGAGAGCACGGCAGCAAGGCAAGGGAAGAGTGGTAAGAGGATAAGAGCACAGTGAAGTCCATCAGACTTCAGGAGCATTGTTCCAAGTTCGGAACTGTTGCTAAAGTATCTCTGAATACCGATGTCATGGTGTCTCAGTCACTGTGAGGTTTGCATAGGAAAGTTACAGCTTGTATCTGAGACGGCCTTGTTCTAGCTACCCTTTTGCCATCACCTTTAGAATGAAAAAAATCTTACACACCTAAAAAGATGAAGTAGAGAAATAAGTTTCCCAAAAGGTATCAGATAAATAGAGGTATAATTGGGTGACCTAGTTCGGTTGACCTAATTTTTCCTCCTATCTATCCTCCTACAAACTGATACTTTTAATTTCTTTAAAAGGTAATTTTATTGGTGGTAATCAGTTTATGGAAAGACTTAAAGGCAATATTGCTCTAATGGAAGTGTCTTTTGAAAGAAAAGCGTAGAAGAATTATCAGCTGTAAAAAGTAGCAAGCTGATGTAGCCAGTAACTTCAATGGGGGAAAATATCTAGCTGTTAAAAGAAGACTGAATGATGTTACCTCATGGACTGGATGTGTCATTAAGAACAAAAGCAAATAAAGATACATGTTCCCTTCATTCATATTTCTAGAAGGAAGCATCAGTAATTTTGAAGGAAATCCTATGATCCTTCTGACAGTTATTTTTTTAATTTATTTTACTTCTGAGCTCCGTTAGTCCAATAAAAAGAATTCAATTGCCTAGTGTTAAGAATGTGCCAAGGGCCACTACATTAGTAGACTGAAAGTTGTAAGTGCTGTATGGATCGGTTGGCTTGTTCAATTTTTAATTTGCTATGATTTGCAGAAACCCTAACACAGTTGTTAAGTGTTCGTAAGTGTACCTATATAACTTATGTTACTTTCTCTTTGGAGGAAGGGCTATACTCTTTTTTTTTTATATGTATATATGTTGGAGGGCAGGCTTTGATTCTTAAACGTTATTGAAATATATTGGTTTGAAGTGTATGATTTTAGCTGTGAGTTTTAGTGTCTAAAGTCATGGGTTGGAAAGCATCAGTCTGTAAAGGGAAGTTAACTTAGTGAAAATCATATTGCTTTAAAGAACATATGCACTACTTTAATCTCTTATTTAGTTATAATACTGAACTTGTCAATTTTAAACAAACTTTTTTACATTAACTTCCTTCTTTTGTAGTCTTGTAAATTGTAGCTGATTTTGTTTGTTTTTCTAAGGTCAGAGTACAGTGGTGTCCTCTCGAACAATTTTGCATCTTGCTGCATTTGTCTTGCTGTCTTGTCATTCTGACTGCCTCATGTGGGTGACATCTGCGTTTTGTTTTTCATCTGAAAACACACAGATGTTTTGTACTCTTTGTGATCACAGGAAGAATAGCTTCTACGTGGATCATTGAGATTGAGAGCAGTTCTTACTTTGATTCTGGAGAGGTAGATGACCATCCTTCAGCTGTGCAGCTGGGCTACGGTGGAAACAAGGAGACATTTTCTTCTGGACAGCTAATACAGGACAATCAATGGGAGGCTGAAAAGGATGTGGTACATGAGTGGCATTGTCTCATCTTCCTGCTTTTATTGAGGTTGGGCAGTTAGCACCGCTGCTATCGTTGCTTTTTCATATCTGCCATAGGGTCAATATCATGGATGAGAAATCCCTTCTTTGTGCTGAGCTGGATGTCTGCAGCTGTTTAGACAAGGTTCTAGTTCATGCCGAGTTTGGCTGGACTTCAGAGGCTGGTAGGCGTGATTCCCAGTTACTCGCCACATTGAAGAGTTTCAGGGGGCTGTTGGTCCAGAATTTTCATATTGTTTTCCATAGTTAGTTTATTTTTTAATAGATGTTGTCTTTCATTTATGTTAGTACGGCATTATTCCTCTGATAGTTCTTGGAGGGCAGCTATCTTTGAACAACTGGGTTCCTAATTTAAAGGATGCTATATGGGTTTCCTGTCTTCAAGTGTTCAGAGGTCTTGCCAGTGTAGATTATGCATCATGTTGAAATGACTGACTGCTGTGGGGACTGCACAGCTCTTAGGAAGCCTGAGTGGTGTTTCATTCTGTCCTAAATGTTTCATTTCTTACACGACTGTATTTGACCCTCTAATCCATAACCCTGTCATGGAACAGCGTCTTTTTTTCCCTCAAGGCACTGTGTTCTGATAGCATATATGGTGCTTGGGTATAGCTTCCTGCTTAGACAGATTTTCTTATTGGATTAGTTGTCCAGTATTTGCATGGTCTTACTGCACAAACCCGAGAAATTAATTAACATAAGAAGCAGAACAAACAAAGAAAAACAAGTGGTACGAATAGTGTGCTGCGCTTTGGCTGTGGATAGGTCGGGTTTGTAAGTTGACGGCTAGCTGCTCTGTGAATGAGTAAAACTGATCACAGGAATGCCTCAGTGGTAAATGTGTTATGTCCTGCATTTTTGCAGTACATAGCTTTTTCTTTTCACTGCTTTTCCACATCTAAAAAATAAGTCTTAAATCTTCCTTCATTTTCTACTTAAGTCTTTGCCTTTCTGCATAGAAAGCAGGATTACAACTGGAAGCTATGCTTTCATTATTAGTTACTCCCTCATGTATATACTGATAATTTTAGCAAATAGGTAATTGTTAATTGAAATGAATACAGTTGTCCAGTAGGAGTACTTAAGGGAATCATTAAGCTCAAAATAAAGCTGGAAAATGAAACACTGCTCTGGAGGAAGGGGCATATGTAGGTTAGTTTCTCAGGTTTTTGAAGCAGTTAATTCCCGCAGAAATGAATTAATTATAAATTGCCTGTAGGGCAGCACCCCTATTGGACAAACTGTTAAAGGAAGGAAATAATCTCTTAGATGTTGTGAGTCCCCCTAGATAGCTCTAAGTATTTGACAGTTTCTTCTAAGACTTCCATTTTTAGTAGTATAGGTGGTTACGCAAAGCTGCATTGATTTTTATTATGACCAAATTAAAATGTGAAACTAATTTTAACTCATTTCCTGTGAGGTTGCATAAACATAATTGTGTGTAAATGTTAATGGACATGTAGGGAACTATAAGTGTTGATGGAGAAAAATGACTATGATTTTGGGCAGGTGGAAGGATCTTGGAAAGTACTTCAGGCACTCACTGGGATTTTTTTTTAGCAAAGAAATGCATTGTTTTATAGATACTTTATTTTTTTGTTATTTCTGCTTCATGAAGAGTAGGCCCAGAAGGAAGAGAAGTATCTTAATGCTTTTTTCCTGTAACAGCTATTTGCTATAAAACTGAAACACAGGAACTTTGCACTTAAAGCTTTGGACACGAGTCTGTTTTTCAGACTGAATGTTCTGAAGTAAGTTGTCGTTAAGCTGGATGTTAAGCCATATAGTCACTCACAAATCAATCACAACCTTTTATATTTTCCTTATAAACAGAAGAACTTTTCCAAAGGCTGCTCCATAGAACTGCAGTGGGAATTGCCCTGATATTCTGTAGTAACATTGCTCCAGTTGCTTCTTCAGTTGGTGCCAGATATTTTCTTAATATTTTGATTAAGGTGATGAAATTTGAGCTTTCATTTCTTTGTTTTTTTCTTACAGTGAAAATGCAGCCTGCAAGCTGTTTAGGATGCCAACTTTCTATTTTTCTTGTTCTGAAAAGAACAGGTAGAAACTTGAATACATGAAACTGTGGCAGAGAGAAGGCTAGTTGTATTTCTTACAAATTACAGAAATCTATAGCCTGTTAATAAATGATTTAAATAGAGAGATCAATAACACTGGAAAAAATGTGTCAGCAAGCTGTTGCCATAAATCCATGTATGAACTGTGATTTCCTAAAGGGAAATAATATTTACTGCTGAAATGCTAGATAATCCCATAACTAATTGTAATACGGAATAGCCAGAATGAGAGCTTACATTGGTAATTTATACATTATTAAACACTGTAGCATTTTTGGTGCAAAGCTATAGCAGTGTTTCTTTCTGGCACAGCATTTAAAAAAGCATTAGCACTGTTTAAATTGGTGATTGTGTGAAAATGAAGCCAGTTTACTGTTTGTACAGTCTTATAGCATAGATAATAGGCTTTCCTTCCTGTATTCATGGAAAAAAATATTCCCTGTCTGGTAAGGTAAGGCAATATGATCATCCAATGGAGAAGGTATGTGTATAAAAACCTCAGTGATGATATTTTTAGGTCTTATGGATGAAGATAACTTCCAGACATAATAAGTGTGCATCAGGCCAGGATGTGTTTAGAAGTGAGAAAAGTAGCAATGAAGTGAAAAGGGAATTCAGTGCAGGGGTATAATTAAGTAGTGAACTGATTTATTTCTAGAGAGACAGTACCTTTGAACTAAACATGACCATGATTTTAGTCAGGTAAAGGACCTTGTATGGCGCATGTCAGGGAGTCACTGGAATTTGCTTTAGTAAATAAATGCAAAAATGAGTTCCTTCTATTCTTGCATTTAAGTGCCATATGCTTTAGACTTTATGGGGTCATTGTATTACTTACCACTTTAAAACCTCCAGAACTTGATCCTGAAGGCAGGAGGTTCCTGAATCATGTACTGATGGGGTAGATTTTCAGGTGTGGTTCCTTGTGAACTATTCCAAGACAAGTGATGATAACACAGCAGACAATATTTACTTACGAGATTTGTATGGGTTTTTTTTCCCTTTCCCTGTTAACAAATTCTTGCTAGAGTGGTATTGGAATTTAGTGTTGACTGGCAACAACTGAGAGCATCTGTTCGTAGGAATGTAGCTTACCAATTTTATATGCTTGAACTGAAGATTTGTTTGGATAGAGATCATAACCTACTCTCCTTCCTGTGGTAGGTCAGCTTAATGGGTATATGATTGTCATATTGTACGGAGAATTAGAGTATATAAAACCTTTTAATTTATAAACTGGGCTTGAGAAAAGCTCTAGAAGAAAGTTGGGGAAATTTGCTTATGCAAGATGTATTGTGATTTTTAAGGTATCTCAAATGCCATGGAGGAAGGATTTTTGCAGAAGACAAGATAGAAGAAATGCTCACTCGTGTGGGCTTCCTTTTGCATTCATACTGCTGTCTTTTGATTTGTCTTTAGTTTGTTGGATCTAGCTTCTGGACATTGTAGAGACAAGACATCCTTTAGGAATTCTGCATTTGTGTCAGCTAGTCATTGAATCGTCCCTGCAAAGTGTGTACTTTTCCACTGGGCATAGTACTTCTGTCAGATCTTATGCAAATTGCAACATGTATTTTTTGATTCAACACATATCGACTCTGACCTATCTTGGATATTTTATTTTCATTTTGCCTCTCTCTCTTTATGATTGTGGGGTTTTTCTCCCTTTTTCTTTCTTCCTTCCCCTTTACTCCTGTGCTTGTGCTACCTTATCCGTGTACTGCTGGAATGATTGCTTTATTTTTTAAACCATCAGTTGTTACTGGTTTTGGAAGACGGAGGCCATTTTGCACGATGAGTGGAACCATGTGAATAAGTGAAATATCTTTCTTCACCTTTGCCTTCTTCGTCTTTGCCTTGCTTTTAGACTGGGAGCTCTTCAGAACTAGGATTAGCTTTATACAGGCTGTTACGGATTTAATGGACTGAAGGTAAATGATTGTCTATAGTGTAGTTTGGTACCCTTTTAAGCTGTGCAAGCATTGATTGATTGATCAGTTGTTAGGTTACAATAAGAGGTAAGGTATATGGGTGGATTTTTTGTTGGGTTTTTAGTTTTATTTTAATTCAATGGTCAAAGTAGAACTGGCTGGTCTATTTGAGCCTGGTTTTAAATTCAGAACAGAATAGCTTAGCCACACGGTTTATTGGCTGTCTTATCCTCTTAAAGAGAAAGTTAAGTTTGCAAATGTTACCTAGCTCTGATAATCAATATTTTTTAAGTAGAAACCCTAGAAATGTGTGTTAGCTCTGGGCAGCGGGGCAAAAAGCCTAGGAAGCAGGACAATGAGGCTTAACCACACTGGTTAAAAGCAACTGCAGGTATCGAAAGGGTTTCTCCAAAGCTGTTTTGAATGTAACAGGCTGTTTTGTCTGCCTGTCTGAAAGTTGGACTTTTTTTGATTCTTTGGAAATGGCCTTTGTAAGAGTCATCATGCAAACTGTTCCTTATGAATTTTCATGTTATCGTTTGTTTATTTCACCAGGATTAATATTCCAGGGTTTATACTGGATCAGGTAATATTGCTTATGGATCCCTCTCCTCAAAAGAGGAACTGTAGTATTGAAGTATTGTTTAAGCTTGGTTATTACAGAGATTCCTGGAGACCAAAGCCTAACTTGAGTATCTTGAAAAAAATGTTGTGTACTGACAGCTACAAGGGATGCAGTCAGTACTCAGAGAGAATAGCAGTGAGCTTGCATTGGGGTCGTGATGCAATTTTCTAGTAAATAGTGTGTACTTGAGTGTTCTCACATAATGCACTATTCACCATAATGCACCTATAAGAAGCACTTGCATCGTGATAAGATGTTGTGATACTTCACTGCTCCTGTGAATTAATTCACTTTGGCTGTAGAGTATGTGTTTCTGTATTTTGCATTTTAAAGCCAGGACTTAGCAGTCCTGTATGTCTCATCCTATTACTTGTCATGCAGTTACTGTCTCTTTAGAACAAACGTGTATTCCTGTCTGGGCTTATTAGCATTAATAGCTGTTCTGGTTACCCAGTGGAATACTGATGCACAATGCTAGCAACTGGGAATGAGAAGAAGGTGGGCTTTAAGGGAAGGCACAATGCAAGGATTAGAGGGCATTGCTTTAGAAAAATGCTACTGTTCCTTAAAGTCGAATTGCAGCAGAGACTGGGGTTGAGGTTAAACTTAACTGACGTGTTGGAAATAAATTGAGATCTTTTAAAGCTATTGATTACGTTTGGAATGCTGCCACTTCTATCAAGGGAAAATCAGACTGAGAAACTTGGTTTGTGTCCTGTTTATAGTGTGCTTAAATAGTTCTCCTCTTACTAAGTGTGGGGAGTTCTGGTATTTGGAAAGGGTCATTGTTTTTCCCCAAAATGCCTAGCCTATTTCCTAGGTGGAATTACTGCAATAAGCAGTCTTCCACAACTGTAGGAATTTAGAAGTTTTGTTTTTGCCTGACTAATGGCATATCTGTTTCCACACTGAGAAGCAAGTCATGTAGTTTTCATGGCTGTAAGGAGCCGTACAACCTGTTCCTTTTAAGTTGTTCAGTGCTATGTAACCTCACTTTCCCAGTTCTTTTTTTCTTCTATAAAAAAGAAACCCGTACTTTGCTTGCTTTTGCTATTTCTTATCCTACTTTCTTAGATTTTAGATTACATTCTTTCTTATCTAGCCTTTCCCAAGAGTGGCTTTGATAGATCTGAGGAAGTAACTTTGGTAATGCAACTTTCCTCATTTGCTGTATTTCATCTACTTATTTTGTCATTCTGAAGAGGTGTGACTAGCAGTTTCACAAACTTACATTTGCATTATCTGAAAGCGTAATTAAGTGTTGATTCTCCAATTTTAGATCTCTAAGTTCAATACTCAGTAAAATGCTATAAAGTGTAATTTTTCTCAAGGGAGGAAAAAAACATCTTGATGGAGAAGGGAGCAGTGAAGAGTAAAAGTTAGGAGGAAGCTTTTCAAAAACAGGAGTTTCTTTGCGAAGATCACATTGCATTTTAGTGAGCTAAAACAGGAAGGTATTTGTAGCTTATTTGTGTGCAGGTTAGCAGTCTGCTGCTCTCTTGGTGAGTAATGTATGTTGAGCAATATACTCAGTCGAAAGAGACAGCAAAAATGTGGAAGAAGTTCTGCTTGTGCCAGGAACTGTCACCAGTATTTTACAGTCAAACAAGGCCTGACTCCGGTCTCTGCAGGCAGTGGGCTTTGTGATGCTAATCCACCCGCTGCCCCTCTCCTGATGTGTCCGTGGTCGGAGCGTCTCACCGAGTCACCTTCTTAATTCTGTGGCTTTGCTGAAATGGCTTCCTGTTTTCCAGAATTAGAATGTGAATTTGACCACAACTGTAGTATTTTCTTAGAATATTTTTCAATGTATCTGTAAAGAGAGAAAAGAGGAATACTTCATTTAGTATTGAGCAACTTTCCTGTTCCTAGATGGGCAAGTGTGGGCTGCAGCCAGTGTCAGTAGCAAGTTGCCATAAAGACAGTGTTTGCTCTGATATGGGGAAGGAATGGCAATAAAGGAGATTAGTGGTTTACAGAATAAGATTAAAAGAAACAGAGTTGGAGTGAAAGGAATAAGAGGTGGAAAACTGTTAAACTTGATGCAATCATTAAGTGATTGATATGTAAAATCTCAATATATAAATAGCTGTTGTCATTTGTGTTAACTATTGCCTCCAGTACAGTAAAAATAGTCCAGCTAACCTTTGTGGGGTGGGTATGAAACTCTGTCCTGGTGATAGCTCATCGTTCTGGAAGTTGAACAGTCTTGTGTTGATGAAGAAGCATGGCTCATACCAAACTTAAAAAATCCCAAAGATATAGAAGTAGGAAATCCCTCTATCCATATCTTATAATCATGTAGATCATCAAAAACTGTCCTTTCCTGTATTCCATTTCTTAGCTTCCATAACATAGGAGGGAAAGAAGCAGATGAATAGCAGCTTATGCACTTAGGGTTATAGCTGGAGGGAAACTTTTAAAATCTGAAGTATGTCAGAGTTGTATCCTAAGTGGTTACTTGCCTCTCCCTAAAAGATGGAAGGGCAAGGGTGGAAGACAGAAATATGGAAAGATTTCCAAAGATGGAAATCTACTTTTGCCGGTTTATCATATTTTTGCTGATTTCTTAAAATAAGAAACTTGTGATTTCCGTCAATCCCCCTAATCCTGTTTGTAACTTAAAGGGTTTTGATGGTATCTGAATATTTAAGTACATAATTAAATCAGAATTAATAGACCCCTAAGGAAGTACTGCTTTGTAAAGGCTACTTCTATGCCGAGGTGATGGGCTTGTTAGTTGAACACAGTAAATTAGCTGAATATTAATAATTCTAATTGTGGTGTTTGGGACAAAGGAATAATATTAATAAGATTCTCTTATGCTGCCTGGAAAGGATCTCAAAATGTAACAAGCATTTTTAGTTCTCTTTTTTTTTTTTAGTGGTGGTAAAACCAGAATCCGCCACACATGATACAATAGGTATATTCGTAACTGGGGAGAAAGATGAGTAGATGAATCTATGGGCCAGTTATGTCGGTGCTGAGTACACCTGTATTTGACCAACCAAAAGCGTCAGCATGGTGGATGAAGATACGGTGTAAATAAGATTTCAAGGAAATGTTGCCAGAGTTGGAATTTGGCCAGGATGCTCCCCTCATTGCCTTTGTTGCTGTTAAAGGACCACTTGTTCACTAAAATTATCAGAACAGTTACCCTGGAAAGAGAAGGACCAGCAAGCACAGTATTCCTGTAGTGCATGTATGCACATGGAAAGAAAAACCTGGAGTTATTTCCATACTGAGGGCAGTCGTCTTGAGATTTCTTTGGGTTCACAGCATAAGAGCAAAAGGGTAAAACTGTCTTGAGACTTGCTCAGGCAAATAGGAGCTGGATATAAGACAGACAGTCCCTTAAAAACAACTTGGTTATAAAACAATGAATAGGTAAAGTGATCATAACTACAGTTGCGGCATTTGGGACGAAGCAATAAAATGAATGAGATTGTATTACGCTGCCTGGAAAGGATAAAAAACCCTGCTGTACATGGTGCAATAGGTATATTCCTGACTGGGGAGGAAGATGGGTAGATAAATTTTAGGTTCGTATGATACTGCGTGGTTTCTTCAGAATATAAAAAATGCTGTAATGTGTCAAATCAAATGTACACCTAGTCTAATATTTTATTCCGACTGGTGGATACTGAGAGAAAGAATGTAAGAAAGGAAACGGAGCCATCCTCCCTGTTTCTCTCAATGGCAGATTCCGAGTAGAAGCTCCCAGACTGTGTACATGGAGCAGTAGGTTGGTGATAACAGGACACCAGGACCCATTGCTGCTGTATTGGCAGCTGGGGTAGCAGCAGGTACTGCTACCTGGCACGTTCAAACAGGCACTGTGCTGCTTGCAAATGTTTTACTTTTTTAGCTCTGTATGATTTCCTTTCATTCAACTTCCTCATTTTCTTTTTTTTTAAAGTTCCTATTTCTAAAGGAAAAAGTTGTGGTGAATTTTTTTTTAGCCTTTTCCTGTCTGGCAAGGATACCAGATGTAAGTATAGAGTAACTATAAGTGGTTCTTCTGGAGCTGTGTCTTTAGCCAGGTCCTGTGCTTACTCAAATCTGCTTCAACGTAGTTTTTCTTGCTGGGGGATCAAATGAGAGAGTTCTCTGGCAAATTGATTGATATCTTTAAAAAGAAAGAAATCTGTACTTGGTACCCTATCTGAAATTCTTAGTTTCTTATTTTTCAGCTTTATAACCTTCCCAATCTCCTCCCCAAGAACCACCAGGTTTCTTGTGTATGCTGCCACTACTGTGATTGCTTCCTTGATAGTATAGGTCTTATACAATCCTGGGTGCATTAAAATATGTTACAGAAAACTTAGCTTGATTTTTCTCACCGTCCTCTTGTTTGTCTGCTTTTGTAATGCATGATGCTGCTTCCCCTCTGGCATGACCTTGCCCGTCAACCCTCTACAATTTGTAGAGTGGCATTAGTTTCCCAGTATGTGGTCCTGCTGTCAAGTTTAAGATTTCTTTTATATTGGTATTCTCCTTTTAGGCTCATATTTAGACACCCCTGAAGCAGTCAGGCAGTTGGACTAGATGATCATTGTAGGTCCCTTCCAACTGAAATATTCTGTTCTAGATGTATTGTTTATCTTAATACCTAGATTTCATGCAGGTGAGTAGAAACACCTACCCATTTCTTCCTGCAACAAGCACTTAATGTGCCTGAACTTTGACTTCTGCTCAGCCCTTTATTTAGGGTGTGGTGCTTTCATGCCTATCACAGAGGATCCCACACTGTGCTCTAATAATTTATTCTATTGCTTCTGAGTCTAAGCCTCTTAAGAGCTGATTGAATTTTGGTGGAGGTAGAGCCCATTCTTGTGGCTAATATTTTTTTTTTTTGTCCAAAAGTGATGTTCTGTGTTTTGGGGTATTTTAGGAAATGGGAAACAAATCTTGCAGCCTTTTTTATCACTCATTTTCAGTGTTCCTTAGTATCTATTGACCAATGTGCTGTACTTCTAATCAGTAATGTTGCATGAAACAACTCTTGGCCTTTAGGCTCTTACCCTACTGGCTAGAATTTGTGTTGAGGACTATATTTATGTTCTGTGACTGGTATCCACAAATGGTACCGTTGCTGGCTGCTTCTGTTGTGGCCCAGGTGATGCCCAGGGATGCTTTGTAAGAATTTCCTCCTTTACAGTTGACCTGACATCCAAGGACTATCAGCTGCCACCTTTTCCTTGGGATCCAGGAAGGTTTTCCTCTGCCCAAGAGGACACTGACATCTAGTGGATGGGTTCCACAGACACAGGGCAAGCAAACTGCTGCTTTAAGGCCATCTTTTTTCTGGACTCTTACCTAAATTTTGTTTTTGTTTAGATCCTCAGGGTTGTTTGGAAGAAGGAGGGGAAAAAAAAGCCTAGCCAGTTTTGTGTAACTTCTGGGGTTTAAGGATTAAGGGTTGTGCAGTCAAACTGGTTGTTTTTTGGTGGTGGTGGGGTTTTGTGGTGTTTTTTTGTTTTTGTTTTTGTTTTTTTTTTTTCCTCAGCCAAGCTGCCTGCATGTGAGCCTCAGATGTTTGTAATAAAATGATTTAAGGTATTGCATTCCCCAGTTGTCCTCCCAGCCTGTGAAGAAGATAAGTTACCTGTGTAGCACAGCAAGAAGAGGCAGATGTTCCAGCTTCTCACCTCTGAGACAGATAGTGCCTCTAAGTTGCCTTCAGTTCCGGGCCTATCCTTTCAATGAAACTTGAAGCCTAATAACACATGGTGGTGTTGCTTTGCAGCTTGTCTCAGACATCTGTTAGTTTAACTGGGAACTGAGTAGCAGGAAATTTTATTAAAAACACAATTTTTCCAGGAATATTCCTGAGCAGAGAACAGTGCTTAGAAATCAAATGTTCTGAAAATGTTCATCAAAACATTAGTATTGCTTTAAAGACAAAAATAGACATTTCAGTTGAATTAATAAAACCCAGATTTCATGCTCAAAGAAGATAAACACCGCATAATACTTGGTAGTTTAATAGTTAAGTATGGCATCCTCTGCTATCAGAGACAGTTGATGTGGACTGAGTAAATCATTGTGCCTGTGAGCAGTTAACACAATTGCTGCAGATTATTGTTTGATGTCTGAGAGTTAAAGTCATTCTGCACTAGTGTTCATTAAACAACGATGTACTGGTTTTAGACTTGTTGACCATCCAGTAACTTTCTAAATGAGGTTAAAACAGGAGACAGTTTCAAGGCACTTAAATTATGGCTTAAAATCAGAAGCAACCTTTCAGGCCCTATTGAACAGTGGAAGAGTCAAAGTATAGACTGACAGTGCTTAGAATGAGGGTGTTAGACTTAAATGTTTAGTGATGGCCTTAAAAAGGAAGATATTGCTTCCTTGTCCAGAGAAGACATGAAATTATTTGCTGGAAGATGCTAAAATTATTTTACTGTTTGCTACCATTCTTTGGTTACAACGAAAGTATTCTCAAGCAGAACCAGACTATCACAACCAAAAGCACTAACATAAATACAAAATACCAGAAAATAAAATATAAAAGGCTGCTAACACTTTCTCTGTGCTAAAGGGCACTTCTGCAATGCAACCAATAGATGAATATGAATCTTTCTGTCCTGAGGGAAAATTTCAGTAATTTCAAGTTCAATCAGTTTTATTAATATCAGACCAGGAAGAAAAGTAAGAACATAGAATCCATCAAAAAAGAGAAATCACAGCCTCAAGTGACCCATCATTTTAATTAAGATGAAAGAAAAAAAATAGCTTTTATCTCCTCTTCCCTGTTGAGAATTTATATTGTCTCATCCCTAGAAATATCCCAGCATGTTGGACTTAGTACTGAATACAGCCTGTTTATCAGTAAATATCCTGTGTCTTTATTTCCTCGGTGACTGCTGTAAACATGTATGAGTTGTCACTTAGTTAATTTGTGATAATTTGCACATGTGTCTCCTCCATTGTCAGCTTCTAGTATACAACTTTCTTTGGCATTTTTTAAGATTAGTCTTATTTCTTTTACCATGAAAGTCTGTCTACTTGCTTTATGTAATATTGCCATCTTTCCCTCCTATTGATTGTTTTCTAGCTTTGTCATCAAACGTCTGTCATTGTGCTCTGCTTTTCATGAGAAGTCTTGAAGGAAAATGCCTGATTGGCCTGGGAAGTTTTTGAGAAACCCTGCTTGTAAAATTCCTCCAGTCAGATGATTTTTTCCAATATTTTTCCTCTTAGAAACAGTCTAAAGAGACTCTTGTCTTGCCTGAATTCTTGTAAAAATTCACATACTCTTCTTTTGAATTGGCACCATATCAAATACTTATTTGAAGCTCAGATTAGAACAGCTTCCTTTCCTGAGAAAGGAAGTGGAGTCTTATTACTTTGTCACTTATTCCACATAGATGAGAATTATAGATAAGAATCTTGAGGCTGGGTCTGAAGGTATTCCTGTGGGTTTCTGAAATACCTGGAAGTAAATCTATCATCCAGAACCTGGGGGTGTTGAATAAAGTTGTTTGTATTTCAGACAGAAAAAACATCATGAGGGTTCTCTGTTGTTTACCAAACAAACTACCAACTTCTCCATTCTGGATTGTAAATATTCAGCTTTTTAAAGTGATGACAGTTGAGGGTTATTTTAAATTTATCAGCAGCTTTTGACAAGGCACTTGCCTGAACCAGATTCATTTTACCAGTTGACTTTAATACCTTTTTATTTGTTGAGATTGGGCACTGTAGGACTGTATTTCGCAAATTAGCTGTGTAACAAACATAGCCTGCAGGGTGCAAACATCAGTGAGAGACTACTTTAGAAACCTTTATGTGATTGAGTGTATACTTCACATGAGGTAAATGTTTCTCTGCTCTTCAAAATAGAAGAATTTCAGAAGTAATTAATTTCATTGTAAATATAATAAAGGCATCCTACAAACTGTTTGGAAATTAATTTAAAGTTTGACTTGCAGCTTTGGTATATAAAAGGCAATAAAATGTGTGTAAAAGCTTTGTTACAGAACTATCATGGATTTAGGTTCTCAACGCTGGTTTTAAAAGAGGATGTATACCATGCGTTTGTTACTTGACCCTTTAGTTTGATGCAAGCTTTTACAAGTCTTCAGAATTAAAAATTCCTCTAAAATTTTCATGATTTAAAAACATTAAACTTTGAACAGTTTGATTAAAACACTTTTTTCATTTGTTTTAGTAACTTCACTGTAGTATTCTTGTCTCTGGGTGTTCTAATGAAATCGTGATATAGGGCTGCAGAAGAGGCAACTATTTCTTTTGCTAGTCACTTTTGGGTTTGCGTGGCCTGAGAATATTTGTGATTAAAGTTACCATGAAACTGTAAGTGTTAAAGGTATGTCAGACAATATATTTGAAATGGTTATATTTGGGAAAACTTACAGCCTTTTCCTTTTTTTGAAGCAGCTTGTTGAACAAAATATGAGGAAAGAAAGAAGCATTTTCTGTATGAGTGGTAGTACGATAAGGTCATAGGAAATGCTGCGTATATGCCTATGTTACTTTTGTGGAAGAGAATTGCATGTGATATAGCATGTGTGGAGAAGGTTTAAGGATTTTTTTTTAAATTCAGCAGAAACAAACTAAATGGTAGGGTTTATATTGTTCAGGCATTTTAGCAGCGTTACTTCCAACTCTAGAATGTTCAGCTATTAAAACAAAAACTTTAATGGAGAGAAATAATCTAAAATCATGCTTGTGAATAACTTAGTTTCTAGATTTGTTGTTTCTGTACTAGCCATTGATGCTTTGGTTTCATTTGAGTAGTTGCTTTATGGCTCTTTCTGCTGGAGTTATGAGAATTTTGTTGGCCATTGCATTCCCTGTTCTGTCTCTTTCTGAAACCAAAAGTGGCATGATCTGGTGGGAAGGTGTGCTGATGGGGACATATTTGTTAGGCAAAAATTGACAGATACTACAAATATAAACAATTATGACACACAATTCCTTTGCCTATCCATAAATATTGTGCTGGTTATTAGCCAGGGTTATTACAGTTGAAATCTTCATACAAGTTTGTATCTTTAACGAGGCTACTTCTTTCTGGCTCTTAAAATGCTATTGAACTCTGTCATAAATGGCCTCTTTATAACTAGCACATTCCTTGGCTTCCAGACACAGCCTCAAAGAAGGGGTGAAAATAGTTGTAAGCATGTTTTTTCCAGTTAGTAGAAATGTATTTTCTATTTAATACCTTCTCTTTCCCTTTACACTGTCTTATATATTCCCTGTGTATATGTTACTGCATGGAAGTACTGGTTCAGTGCTTATGAAGTGTTTTCTTTTTTGTGTTTATGTCTGGGAAGGTTTTAGATTGCGTGTTTTTGGAGGGGGAATAGTCGTTCAAACCTTGTGGGTGTTCTACTTACCAGTGATGAACTAACATAACTGTATTAGCACTATCCTAATCTTGCCTGCTGAATACCGGGGGTTCTAAACTACTGAAAGTCTCTACAGATACTGTATTTCTATACAAGGTTTGAGCCTGCTTCTGAAAAAAAGATGACCTCTGCAGAAAGATAAAACTGGTTTATTTTTATTGGAATTGCTTGCCTGTCCAACAGCAGCATATTTAAGACTGAACTCATGTCATCACATAGCAATTCAACTGTATGCTAAAGGATGTCCCATAACTGAAAGGAACAGCACTTTGAGTTCTAGAGATGTTTCAGTAAGGCCATTTGGACCCCAAACCAGATCTCAGTTGCAATGTTTCTTGACTACACAAACAGCCATGCTTTTTACCCAGAGACCATTTGTTAGGCTCCAGCTTTTCAGCTTAAAGTCATTCTTGGTGAAAGTCTTACAGGGCAGGATCTCTGTCTCAGATAAATCATTGAGACATGGCTGTTAAAAAGCCCTGATGCCTTTTTGGAAGGCAGAACGTAACAGCTGTAGCAGACCTTTTTTTTGTGGGGTGCAGATTTATTAAAAGGCTTTAAGACTATTCTCCTATGCCTTTATTTATGGCAGCTTTGGTGATGGGAGACCAGCAGGTAGGAAATTCTAGTTTACTTCTGTTGGAGTGAAAGCTCAGTGTTTCCTGTTTCAGTTGTGGTGCTTTTTTTTTCCACCTACTATGAACTGGGCTGAAAACAAACATTGACCTCAAGGAAATGTGTTCCAAGGCATGGGAAAGGAGGAAGAGTTTTGCATCTTGTGAAGAAAGAGGGAGAAGAACTTCAGGGGTTTTTTTGGTTGTGTTTTTGGGGTTTTTTTACTTTAGCGCGGAGCAGAAACAAAAGCAAATCATATTCTCCTGTAGCTTAATGCCTCATTCCACATACTATGAAATCACAAGCAAGGGAATGGTAAAGACTGGGGAAAAGAAAGTTTTGATGGTAATAGGTTATGAAATTTCTCAGGGAGGATTGATGTGGTTAAACTAAATGTTCTTCAAAGACGGAGGCTTAACTGATACCTATTTAGATCCTTATGCTGCGTATTTGTATGATTTGTAATTGATCTGTATTGGCTGTACAGCTCTTCCTTTGAATGCTTGCCACAGGGTGCTTTTGACTGTTTAAGGATCTTACAGCAGTTAAGGCACAAGCACTGAAACTGAAGAGCTGTAGAGTCAACCAATGGTGACGGGCCCAGCCCCTCTCATGTGGCCCTGATAAAAGCATAGCTTACGTTCCTTTTAGCTGTCTGATGGAGCTGGAATAAAACCTCTTGCCTTTGGGGTGTTCTTTGTGGAAAAAGCCTCAACTTGCCTTTAGATAGTTTCTTCTACGCTTCCATGGGCTGGTCCTGGGGATGCTGTTACTTTGGTATCCATTCTTATTACATCATAGCTGTTGGGTTTTGACTTCCCTGAGAAACTTTAAATCTGGTGTAAGGGAGGTGGGACAAGTATCTACTTTCATCTCTATTTCAGGTGAAGGGCATGCTCTGGAAAAGTCTTCACTCAATTCGGATGTTGCACTGACAATGTCAGCGTCACATCCAGGATGTCAAAATTTGTTTGACTTCAGAGCTAGTCTGTCTAGATAGAGTGGACTGTAGTGTGGTCGCTTTTCCTGGATGAGTCAAAGGGTGGCTCTTGAGAGGAAGTTTACCTGGACCTATAACCATTTTTTGGTTTTAAAACCAACAAAATCCACTTCCAGCATCAGAGTGGCAAGTTCATCCCACCTGTCTCATACTTGCTCTGAGATTTGCTCCTGGTGAGGCTTTTCAGCAGAGCTCTGCTGTGGCAGTGTTGGTGTTGCAGGCTTACTTCTGCTTGCTTTTGCAGACCGGGATGAGAGATGAGGTAGCCACTTAAACTGTTCTCTAAATCTTTTCATTTCAGGCTAAATTGCTGCTTAATATTAGTGATTCCACTTCTGGTTACCGTCTTACTGAACAGCTCAAATCATTGGGACCGTAACAAGACTGAGCAATCTTCCTTTTGGTTTTGGATGCCTTACAGTAAGACACTCTGGATTCAAGGTGTTTGTGCACACCCCCAACTGAGTTGTTATTGTGGTGTTGCTGAATTCCCCCAGATTCTGAAGGCTGTCAAGGTCTAGGGTGAGATATGCAGTTCTGTTTTGCTTACACTGTAAATGCCTGCATTGATTGCATGTATAGATGACATCTTGGAGAACAGCTACAATACATAACCTTTCCTGTTGTCCCCCACGTGTGCCTAAACCCTATTCTGTAGGAAGCGTTGAAGGTGGAAGGGTTATGCATCTTTGTACCGTTGTTATGGGATGGTACAGTAGTTTCCTGCTACAAAGGAAATATGTATGAAATGAAAACTGGACTGAGTTTGACAATTCTTTTTGCCAGTTATTTATAGCCATCATATGAGAAGACCTTAAATTTCTGACTCTGACCTGAATGCAGATTCAACCTAAATGAGGCATAAATATGCATCTGTCAGTTTCCTGAACAAATCAGCAAAACTGGTGAAATGCTGGCAGTAAAATTGTACAAGAACTACTAATACAGTTGATATCTACAGTGTTGTGACAAAAAGGTCTGGAGGTGGGGAAAACTGTCTTTTGCTTGCTTATTTCAAGATGTTTTGTATTCAGTAGATTGGCATGCATAGTTATTCTGCAAGTTTTAAGAGTTTAAAAATTTTTAGATATTAGTAATCCTTTTTCACATAAGAAACAATCATCATTCATTTGCCCTAAAATTAATAGTGTTTGTTGTCTTGAAAAATTGCAGAAAATTGTATGCCGGACAGCTCAAGCCTTTATTTACCATCCTGACTTCAAAGTTCAACTACTTGTGAAGGATCAGTCAGTGAGGAAATTGGTATAGAAGGCTTAAATATGAAGATGGCATATTTTATATGCTATAGTTAACCGAGTCTTTTTACTGCATTTAGTAGCTGTTTTTTTCAGTAACAAGCTGCTGGATTTTTTTGCAGATATGTTGATTGATTCCGCTGAAAGATTTCATCAACTAGGGTGTTGTAAAAACCTTATTTTAGAAATTATTCACCATAACTTCCTTTAGGAGCATCTTCCCTTTTATTCACATAGCAAAGCAAGATGAATAAGAGCTGTATATATTCAAAGACATAAAGGGAAAATCGAGATTAAATGTGATGTTTTTTATTATGCTTGTGCTGTCAGTGTGCACAGAACCACCGAAACCGAGGACTGAAGGAATAAGAGGGAAACAGTGAATCCAGTAACTTGGAAATTTTGCTTTTAAGTAGGGGGGTTCCCTGGTTGTGAATTTTGTTTCCTTGTTCGTTTAAGTGCTTTCCTTCCTTATGCTGTTTGTTTGTATTGTTGGGTCTGAAAATCTTCTTGTTGCAAAATATCTGAGGCATATTTCTGTTTTGAATTATCAAGAATTGTTCCTTAATTGCTTTAACACTGTTAAGAAGCCTGTTATTCGTAGAGTATGATAACTTTAAGTGCCTTTTTCTGTTTTCGCATCAAGACATGCTTCCCAGCCTTCAACCCGAAGCAATTTTCTAATCACATGGTGTCAAACTAATAGAAATTTTCCTGTTCTTAACTCATAGCCTGTAACTCACTCCTGTGTTGTCCTGCACATTTTCACTTGATGTAATGAGTTCATAGTAGTCTCTGCAATAAATTGAGTGTGCAAGGAAACAGTATGATTCAGAGAAAAAGTTATAATCCCAGTTCTTGCATGTGAAATGAGTATACTGCGAGCTTTCTAAAATATCTTAGAACATACATTAGTAACTTATTAACTAGAACTTGATTATACTTTAGTAATTTCATGTTTTGCTTTGTCTGCTTATTTACTTGCTCATCAACAGACCACAGATATCTTTGGTCTTCTCCATCCTTGTAAAACTAGCCCATCACTGGCAGTAGGTATGTTGCTTAACTATTATGCTGAAATTAAATTAACTGCAACTGCAATTGATAGTACTGCTAATTTAGGCTGAGATTAATGAGGAGATAGTATAAAAATAGTTTCAGAAATGAGGGAGAGAAAAGGAGACTTTTGAAGCAATCAGCCCACTTTTTGATAATAGGTCTGTGTAAAGTTATCTTTAGTTATTAGCAGTGTGGGAGATGTGCCTGGTTCTAACATTTTTGTTAGGGAAGATATAGATTTGGAAAGATGGAATACTTTGGTCTTATTCTGGCAGTACCTAATTCTTGAGAGTATGCTGGTTTTTTCACCTGTTCCCAGTTTTAATGTGATACTGAAGAAGGTAGGATGTACTCCTTAACTGGCCCTTTCAGTACTGTCATTTGACCTTCTCTGCATGAGGACCTACCAACATTGTCTTCATTGACTGATGCTCCTTATTGGATATAAATCTCCAATTAATGCACTAACATGAATTCCCCTCTTCCCTGAGAAAATACCAAACAGAGTTAAGATGTTCTAGAATACACTATACCATCTAATACTGAAATGATGCTGTTCTCGGTTCCCTGGATAATTATGGAGGGATTTTTCTGTTATGTGGTTCACACAAGCTTCCTTGAACACAGTGGAGTTTTTAGACCCATCATTGTCCTGCTATGAAACATGGAAGAAAGAGCTCCCAAGGGACTGGAGTTATCAGGCTCATCTATTAATCACTTCAGCAGAGATTCTCTTGGAGCACCTAGAGCTTGAGAGTTAGTAGGCGTTGCTAGAAGAGAATGCCATGATAGTGAAAACTCCTGTGTTATGGTTTTTGCTGGGATAGTTAATTTTCTTCACTGTAGCTGGTATAGTGCTGCGTTTTGGACTTAATATGAAAATAATGTTGATAACACCCTGATGTTATAGTTGTTGCTGGGTAGTGCTTACACTAGTCAAGGACTTTCCAGCTTCCCATGCTCTGCCAGGTGCACAAGAAGCTGGGAGGGGAGGGGGCACATCCAAGAGAGCTGATCCGAATTGGCCAAAGGGATATTCCATATCATGTGATGTCATGCCCAGTATATTAACTGGGGGGAGCTGGCTGGGGGAAGCAGCGATCGCGGCTCGGGGACTGGCAGTGTAAGCAGGTGGTGAGCAGTTGCAGCACTTCCGTGGTTTTTTCCTTTTCCCTCTCTTCCCCGGTTTCATTTCTCTCTCTCTCGTTTTTTTATTATATTATCATTATTATTATTATCATAATCATTATTATCATTACCATTACTACCGTTACTATTTTATTTTAATTATTAAACTGTTCTTATCTCAACCCACGAGTTTTCTTGCTTTTGCTCTTCCGATTCTCCCCCATCCCACTGGGGTGGGGGGAGTGAGCGAGCGGCTGGGTGGTGCTTAGTTGCTGACTGGGGCTAAACCACGACATCCTCCTTCATGTATCTCGTTCCTTCTAACAGTTCAGCTTGCAACCTCCTTTCAGGGCTTTATTTCAGAGAAATAGGTTAAATCCAGACTGCTAGGCTGTTCCTTGCAGCCAAAGCCATCTGTGAATGTTGAGATACAGTGAAGCTTTTCTTTTATAGGACAGGATCATTCTCCTTTCATTGTTTACGCTTGGCTAGTGTTTGGGAAGGCTTTTTCCTTCCATCATGTGGGCTAGGAATTCTTAAAAATAGTTGTTGTTTGAAAGCTGATGGGAATAACTGGGGAAAGATTGTCATGTGTCTCAAGTATATGCTGTTTTTCAAATACTCCTAAGGCAAAGTGGCAAGGGGGATGCTCTCAAAAATTAGTTTTATCTGTAATTTCATATGTACGTACTAAGTATTAGTATGAGAACTAATTTTAATTGTCCGCTTAGACTCTTTGGACATTATCTTGCATGTAAGTCTTTTCATGTTTTCATGCTGTGTTTATTTGCAACAACAGATGTAAATCACTTAATGTACGAATGTAAACCGCAGAGGTAGTTGGGAGACTTAAATGCAAGTGTGATACCTGAAATGATATTGAACTCTGCGTTATTTGTGCTACTTAACAGGGGATGAGGTAGCCGGTGATATCCAGCTCACTGTGTTCATTTATTCCTTGCTGTTGCAACCCTGAGCTGCAGAGGCACCCCTGCCTCAGAATAGTCCACCCTCCAGCTGAGTTTATTAGCATCAGCTTGTCTTGGTGTTTCCCAGAGCCCTCAGTGATAAGAAAGCAGTATAGGGAAACTCCAGTTGGATTTGCAGGGACTTTAAGCAAAAATACGTCAGGAACCAAAGCAGTTTTAGAAAGTCAGAGCCCCATTTGAGCAGTGATATGTCTGGGTCTGCACTTGAGCTGTCTTTTGACAAAGGCATGTCTGGCATCTCTGTGTTTATAGTAATGGGGCAGAACCTGAAACCTGTGTGATCTGACCATAGATAACCAGAAGATAGTAATTTTGATGTTTTTGTGGTAGTCTGGTTCACATTACTCCTTACAGGTACATTTTTCTTACTGTGTAAAAGTACTAGGAAACTTATTCTGCCCTAGTAATGATTATCTAAATTATTAAGAAGAGAGCACAGTTGAACGTAATTCATGTGATTTTTTTTCTTCCTCTGCCACTAGTAAGAAAAATGCAATGTCAAGCTTATGGTAGAAATAGCTGTCTTATGAAATGAGTGCATTAATACAACATTTTTTTAAGTGTTTCCTAGTATCTTTTACGTTTTGATTTTTCAGGTAACTTATGGAAGCTTTTCTTTAATTTTCAGTTCTTTGAGTATTTCTTAATGCACTTAAGCAAATTTTGCAAAACAAAATATGTTCTTGCGTGATTGGTGTTCTCCCACGACTCTGCTGCCATAGCTGGCCACGTAGAGCTTCCTAAGCCTGTTGCTGTTGCTTTTTTACCACGTAGCAAGTGAACCATGGGTGCTGTGGAGTATTCAAGCAGCTGATGTTTGGCACTATGATATGTACTGTTCCTCAGGTACGGTCAAAAAGGAGATTCAGGTGAACATCACTGTTTTACTGACTGACGTTTTGACCATCAGAAATGTCGGATAAGGCTTGGGAGACAATTTGAGGACTTCAAATAAGTGAAGCCCTGGGGAAATACTTGTCACGCTTTCCTTGAAAAGAAGCCCAGAAAGGAGTCACAAGAATTTTGTATCTTAAACAAGGTTCAAGCTTTTAAAGCGAGTTCTTCAAATCTCAATAGGCAGTATAAATATTTTCTTTAATCCACAGACAACATTTCTGTGGTATTAAGCAATGTGTCTTTAGAGGCTTTCTGAAGTGTTAAATAAATGAAATAGATTGACTGCAAAAGTCAGAGATCTGTGTTTCCTGAACTGATTGGACTAAGTTCTTATTAATATGGTAGGATTCCACAAGTTGGGTTTGAAAAGCTGGTTTGTCTTTTTGTAAAAACCCTGAAGTAGATTTGTAGTGCAGACTGTAAAACCACCGTGGAAGTTTGAAGTATGTTTCTGAAATTCAAATTGTTTCAAAGGCTCATCTCCCCACTGTCACATGTGGTAACTGTTTGTCACCATCCCACAAACCACTTCTGTCACACAGTGAATAAGCAGAATTAAACTCAAGCTTTTCTAATGAGAATGGAACTTAAGGCCTTGTGAATGTAGTTCTTTAAGTATGATGAATCATGAATATACACTCACTTTTTGACCATTTTGTTCTTAAAAGACTATATAAATGAAGATTTTTTTTTTTGGTACCAGAATAGCAGTTCCAGTGAATATGCAAGTGTCACGGAAGTGTCAACTGTTATCTGCAGAGGCACCAGGCTGGATCTCTAATGGCTCTGCTGTTGGCATCCGAGTATCTTCTGGGAAGCGATTTGGCGGTTTACTGACTTAACCCAAATGAGTGCTGCTTTGTACTGTAGACAGTTGTTTATTATGAATTAGCATGAAATTGGACTGTGACAGATCTTGCTGGCTATCTTGTCATCAATTTACCATAGTCTGAACAAAATTCTTTCTCTTCTGCCCTGTCACTACCCCCGTTCTGCTATTGAGTACATTCTCTTCCTTCTGGTCACTCCAGGCTGTAACCTAGGAAGCACTGAAACTCTTTCATCCTACAGCAGGCTGTGTGTGCACACTGCAGTAGCTTTCTGCAGAAATCTTCTGTTGCGTGTAGGGCGAAATCTTCTGCTGAGTCTGGCACTTTTCCATTCCTGTGGTAGTTCGTTCAAAACTCAGTTTTTGGAATTCTTTCCTTACCCTTTAGTCAATGCTTTCTCTTCCAAAGCATGAAGTAGATACTATTCTATGTAGCAGATAATACTACAAGTCATAAAGAGTACTAACTCTTTTTGTTCTCAGGACTCTACTTATTTATCTTCTATTACTCATGTCACAGAACAGCTGACAAACATGCATTAAAAGCATGGATCCTAAAGTATTTTAGGAACACCTGTATTTCATTTCCAGTCTTTGCCTCGGAGCTGGGCTATGCTAATCCTACTTTCTAGTCTGTTTAGCAGATTGTACAGCTATTGAATCATGCAGGGGAGATGGCTGTGCTGAATTCTCGTAGCATCATTTTCTAGAAAAGGAAAGTTGGTACTAGTCACTCCAGCCTTTTTGGCTTATGATAGTTCCAAGTTGTACCTGTGAAAGTGTGGTGTTTTTTTTGTTGTTGTGTGCCTTTAAAATGGGCTAAAGCAGAAAGGATCATCTTACTAGCGTGTTTTTTGATACCTAACCTTTTCCCCTATCACTTCCTCAAGTGTGTCCTTTCTTATGCAAAATAACTTCTGTTTCTACTTGTGGTTTTTAGAGATCGTTTTTTCTCTAAAGTTCTTTCTCTTACTCTTTCTAAGCAGAGTCATGACATTTGCCCCATAAAAATCAGTAAGATGGAAAAAAAAACAAACCCAAAACTCACAACCAGGTTAAGATGGGGAACAATAGACAAAATCATATTAGTGGCTGTGCTTGGAAAGTATAATTGTTTCTCTTTGCTGTTTTTTTTCTTTTCTGAATTGGAGGCTTATAGCTTATTTTAAGCTGTTTCACAGTTCTGCAATTCTGAGCTGATACAGGTAACTTACGTGTATTTATTTTGCTATTCCCAGACTCCTGGTTGTGTCCAGTCTTAGCACAGGCAGTATGTTTTATTTTGACACAGGTAAGGGTAGTGGTGACATAGCACAATGTCTCCCATGTGCAGTGGTATTCTTCATGTGTGTACTGTGTTAAAACCAGGTTTCTCTGCCTGCTATATATATAGGTTACAATGTGAATTTTAGTGTTGCAAAGATGAACGTAGTCTGCATGGAAGCTTCCTGTAACTCTTTACATGTCTTTTCAAGAATTGAATCTTTCTATTTTTCATTGTAGCAATGTTTTCAAATAATATATTTAGCACTTCAATCACTGTGTGGTCAGAGACTTACAGTCCCACCTCCAAATATTTACTGTTTTTCCTTCATCGACTAACATTGCAAGGTTTTAAAGAGCAATGTACTTAAGGAAAAAAAAAACCCTACGTGCTAGTTCTGTTTCTCTTTTTAGTGTTCAGTGATTTAATCTGTGATAAAGTCCTCAGAGAAGAGGGGGAAGAAAATGTGTGAAAACTGGTACTTCTTGATTTGCTTTTTTAATTTTACCTGGCCATTGTTTTTG
The DNA here is from genome assembly GCA_031468815.1 of Morus bassanus. Taxonomy (NCBI): domain Eukaryota; kingdom Metazoa; phylum Chordata; class Aves; order Suliformes; family Sulidae; genus Morus; species Morus bassanus. The sequence continues at coordinate 71,586,723 of CM062571.1, forward strand.
CTCTGTAAATGTCACTTCTGTGGATTATTAGATGCATATTATTCAACTAAATTAAGGCAAAGTTTTATCCACATCTGCATTTAAAATTTGCTGGTTTTTTACTATATCCAGACAAATTTTGTAGAAGTGTTTTTCTGTATGTAGCAGAAATGCTAAATTTTGTGTTTTTCCTTTTCAGCAAAAAAGGAAAGAATTATTAGAGGACTTGAGTTACCAATTGGTTTTTCCTTCTTTTTTTAAAAAATTGAAGTGTGCAGTGAGTCTCTCAAGTGTTTTAGTAGTTTTAGAAGAACTCAATAACAAAACTGGCTTTCCAACCAGATAGTCTTGTTTATGATGTCCTTCTGCCTGTATGTTGTTACATAGTCAGTGATAAACAAGATATATATTTTTAACTAGCAACCAACCTCACCCATACCCCCTCTTCCCTAAAAGAAAGCAAGCCATGAACATTTTGGGTCTGCAAGGATGATAATCAAGCACCAAAGATGGAGGGAGGGGAACATGATCAACTTCTGACCTTCTGTCTGCACAGAACGCCACTCAATGGAAATACTAAACTTCTTTGAAGCTGTGTTCTCCATTTTCCTCTTGATCATCTTATATGCCACTACCATGTCAGTGTCAATGGAATGTCTGGTTTTGCAATCACCTAGCTTTAGCTGGAAGCCAGAGTTAACTGAGTTCTTCAGGTTACTTTTTAGATCTGGATGTCTACGTAGTCTAAAATAACAAGCACTGCTGGCTCCTCTTGTATTTTTTTTTTTAAAGAGAATTTATACTCTTTTCTTCCTCCTCACTTTTACAGTAGCAAAGGCCTAATTTGAGTGGGATGATAAAAGCTGTATTGCTCGTTATTCCCTAGGTTGCTGGAAGGCATAGGCTGGATTCTGTTATTAGAGGTTTTGACTGTTTCAAATTTCTAGGATTTGAAATAGGTGGAGGGGAAAAAATTACATATTGTTGTTCATACAGCACACCTCCTGTCACTCATCTTAATTGAAAATACCTTGTAACTGAGAGGCAGGGACCTTCTTTCTCTGGATGTGCTTGAAACGCAACAGGAGTTGGGCATTAGGAGTTGATGCCTATTAAAAGTGAGATTTTACTTTCTGTTCACTTGTCAATGTGTTGGAAGCCATGTGTTTCAGAGCAAAGTACCAGCTGCTAACAGCTGTTCCTGAGCCAGCCTGCTCTGAGCTCTTCCTCCAGGTATTCTGAGCAATAACAGGTTTTTCTGTTTCTCACAGGTATTCTTAATGCAGTTGTTACTCCCTAACAGGGCAGTGTTATTTCCTAAATAAAATATGGCCATATTCCATGCTGCTGCAGTAGTGGCTTTTCCAAAGTTCCATGTCTCAGGATGTATTGAGCTGGTTTCAACTTGGTTGTAAACTGCTGATGAGCTAAAAGTACTGGATAATTAGATTTTCAAACTTCATAAAGTTTATATGTAGCCTGAAAACTTCATAAAGCCTACATATAAACTAGTGAATGCTGTAAAAGGAGAGAAGAGGTATTTTTGAGTTATCTTCTTATACTTCATCAATGAAGCTAATACCTAGTCATGTTTCTGTTATCTTGAGACTTGAACATATAACAAATGCTTTATTTCAGAGGTTAAGAAGATTATCAACAAAGTACAGAACAGAGAAGATCTACCCAACAGCCACTGGAGAAAAAGAAGAAAATGTTAAGAAGAATAGATACAAGGATATATTGCCATGTGAGTCTGATTTACATGTTAATAGAAGTCAAAGGCAACTGCTTGTTATTCTTAATGTATTTTGGATTTTACTATTTAGCTATTAGTGAAAAGCAAAATTGGAACTAATTTACTGAAAGATAACTTTCATAAAATTTTTATTTTTAACTTGGAAGGCAAAGTAAGTGAACATTTGTATATTTTGTTAGGAGAGCTATCACCTAAAGATAAAATGTGTATGAAGTCCCAAACCCTGTCAAGCTGACATTTTCACATCAGCTTGGAATAGTTTAGAACTTTATTAGGTGCTTAACTGTATTTTTTTTTCCCTTAGGAGCATGTGACTCATGGTAGAAAACAACAAATATCAGCATAAATTCTAGATGACATTTTAAGGAGCCTTAAGGAACCTGGCTTTGTGGTTTGAAGTAAAATAGATCTTTTTTGCTTGTTTGTATTGTGCAAACGGTGTCAGGGAACTTTCAGTGTTGTGTTATCTTTGGTTTGGATTTTGCTAGAGCCCAAATGAAATTCTGCTTAATGTATGAACTCAGAAAAGAAGAGTTAGAGCAGAATTCAAATTTTAAAACCACCAATGTGTGGATATAACAGATCAGTGATCGGTAATGACAAGAGTTCCTGTTACAAGCTCACTTTGTGTAGCTCATGAGGCCATGTATTTCAGCAGCTCTCACTGTGCTTCTCAGTTTGAACAGCCGACAGATTATCGTCATCTGACAAATGCCATTTTTCATATCCCAGAAGATTAGCAACAGATACATTTCATTCTGCTTAGCTTACTCAGAAGTGTTAGGAGGTTTATAACCAATTTGAAGTTGAAAATGGTCTTAGGCATCATTAGCTTTCATTTTCAAAATGTGTTTTCGTAATAAACTTCAGGGAATTACTGTGTGTTTCAGATTGTTGTAGACCTGTGTGCTCTGTTTTTCTAGTGCTGGAGTTCTTACTGTTTATCAGTGATTGGAGCAACGCTTCCAGCAGTAAACTTTGCCCTAAAGCCACAGGCCCTAGATTGTTTAACAAGGTGGGCAGAGTGCTTGCTGCTGCAAGGAAGGAAAGGCACATATATTCAAATTTTGATGGAGGATATATGTAAAACATCTATCACTTGTTGAAGAGCAGCGTGCTACTAAGCTCAACTGCAGCAAAAGAGTTAAATATCATTGGGGTTTTTGTGTGTGTTTTGGTTTTTTCAGTTGGGAGGAAACACATTTAATGGATGGAGTGAGAAAGAGAGGGGAAGTTGCAGTTGTCGTCTCATTATTAAGAGTTGTTATACTCTTTCTTCCACGCTGGCATTTTGGTAGATCATGAAAGATATAGCAAAATCTTGATAGCACCTAGACTGAGTCAATGAGACACTTAATAGCTAGTACAGTGGTGAATGGCTGCAACTAGAGTGGTAGATGTGCTTTTCTTTCATCTACATAAAAAAAAAACAACCCTGAGTTACTGGAATCTGAAGGGGTAACAGATTACAGTGAGGGAAAATGAGCAAACCTCAAAGCTGACATTGAGGATAACTAAAGGTATGTTTTCAGTTAAAGCAAGAATATCTTCAAACATCCAAAGGTTCCAGCAATGAAGTGATGGGAGACCAGCTTGACAGAAATGAAAGCCAGGAGATGTCTTAGAGGAGGAAGGGGCATGATATCTTTTGTAAATCCAGAAAAGATCTTACAAGTATAACTTAATCAGAGATTTGTGCTCTATTTATCAGAAATTGCTACTGCTACCAGAGGGATCAGTACCTTAATAGTAATTCAATACTGGCTTCAGAGTAAAAGTGTGCTTGTTGACATTACAGTTTACTAAGCCATCCTACGTGATAGTTAAATGAAACGTGCTCACTGGTTACGTGAAGACACCAATTAGTAATTGCGAACTAAGCCTTTAATCTATACATAAGTATCCAAACATTTAATCTTCTGAACCTGGAACCTGCAATGGAAATTTTCTTGGAGAATTTTATTCCAGACCTAAAACTCTGAAAGAGCTGAGCTGTGGCAGGTACAGGCAGGCTGGAAATGTTGACATTTGGAAACTGCTCTAGAATTTTGGATCTACTGTGCTGGGAAGATAGGAGCCCTCATTAGCCTACCACTTTAGTCTGATTTAAAAGTAATTTTTAGTCTTAAGTCTGTGACACTCTTGCATGCTTATAAAGTATTTTTGCTTTTACATTTATAAGAGTGTAATACAGCATAATACGTTATAAGGGTTTCTCTAGGCCTTTATGTGAGAGCGCGTTGTCTTTAGATCTGTGATCTAAATGTCTTGTCATCTACGCTTGTGCTTTTTTAGGAAGCATTACATGGTAACACAAACATTTTTTGCATGTTATCAGGACACTGGCAGAATATTTCACAATCTTGGTAGCAAGCATCTTGGAAGCTTTTTGGAAGAGCTTTCTGTATAGAAATAACTCTTAGTATGTACTTCTTGTGGGCATGGTTCCCTGTTTTATTACCAGTGGTGTTTTGACAAAAAGAAAAAACACCCAACCAACCATATTTCCTCTTTTTACATAGATTCATTCTTGATGTTTTTTCTTGATTTTAGCTCTAATAAAAGTTTTAGCAGCTGTTCTGTGGTTGAGGAATTGACCCTGGGAGTGGAAAGTAACAGAAATTGATCAGATGCTGTTTCTGCAGATACGTCTGTTCCCCAGTTGGAATATTTTTTTTTAATCTGGATTTCCAATTTATTGCAATATTTAATTTAATAAAACAGCCTATATTGTAGAGACAGTTTGAATGATTTTTACATGCTAGGTAGGAAACGTTGGTATCAACAAGAGCTGGAAGGACCAGCGAACCTGCCAACCACCTACCATCCTTCTTAGTAAGAATCATCAAGTTGTTGCTGTATTAGAGATGCACTTGATTTTTTTTTCAATGCCAAAAAGAATTCTAAGATGTTTCGTGTATTCTGTCGACAAATAGTAAAGGCTATTTTTAAGACTGCTGAGGATTTCGGTCTCCAAAGATCTGTTGTTTTTATAAGAAGCTTTCTCTGAGACAGTCAGTAATAACTAAGGCAGAAACTTGAAATGTCAAACCCCCCAGAATGAAGGAATCTGCCGCTTCTAGTTTAGAGGTGCCCCAGCAAAGTGCTTAGCCCAGTGTTTCTGGGAGAGAGGTCAGTCTGTGCCTGAGCAATAAACCCCAGTGCATGTTTCATGTTGTAATACTTGATTGGACTCTTCCCTGGCAGGGACTTTAAAACCTGCCAGCTGTTTTAACTATGCGCTGGTGTTTTATTCTTCCTGCTTTCTATAAATGGACACAGTAAATGTGCCTTTAATTCTGGTCATCGTGATCTGTGTTAATCTTGTGTAACTACAGTTTTGATTACTTCTGATCAATTGAATTTTGCCTCTTTGTAACAAATTGCTCTTGGAATTCCAGTAGTTGGTACTCTGTAAACTTGAGTATCAGAAGCACATGGTGGTAGGAGCTACTCTGCTTATTCCTACCTGAGTTGGTTTACCCATAAATTGAATTAACTGATTTGCTTGTGTGACTTATCTTTGGGAAACATTCTTTAATGCTTAATTTCTTCTATACATATTATATGTACTCTATATATATTGTATTTACTGTTACATATTGATCTACATGTGTTGTAATTGTTATTTAAAAATATAATTCTTCTTTTAGTTGATCATAGCCGGGTTAAACTGACCTTAAAAACTCCCCCACAAGATTCAGACTACATCAATGCAAACTTTATTAAGGTATGTATTACTATTTTAAAAGTTCCTAAATTCTTTTTAAGCTTTTATTTCATATCAGTGCAGTTTTAATATTATCGTCTGAGGTAAGAATTTAAAGCTGTGAGGGAAGATTTTTAAGCTTTACTGTTACTCTAAGTGTAAGTATAATATTAAAGACTTCATTTTTAAGTGACAGGCAACCAAACTGGAACTTTATACTGTAGGAGAATTCAGATACAATTTTTTTAACAGTATCAACTGTTAAAAATACCAGATTTTGAGAGGCTGTTTTTAGGGATAAGAAATGAGGCATTTGACAAACTGTGTATGCACTTCTCGCTATTTGTGGTAGAAGCGTGGCAATGGAATTATATCTAAGAATCTTAGAGAAGCCAGAATTTGGCTAAAAATGTGTTTCGCTTCTGTTTCAAAGTGTGAGTATCTCGGGTTTTCCTTGTAGCCTTATTCTGATGTTGGTTCTACCTAATAATGCTTGTTCAGAAACAGATGTTCCTATAAATCTCACTTCTTGAATGTTTGTCTTGAAAAACTGATTGTAAATGTCTTCAAGCTTTATATAAAACAAATTTTAAAATTTTGGATTTTTGAAATATGGTATTACTGGGAGAGGGGAACTTAAATTTGTTCCAGAGGATGCGTTTTGGCAGAAAGCCTTACAAATTTTCATTGTTAGATGTTTGAGTAATAAAGAAAATGCAGACTTAAAGGGAATCTTCGGAATCTGAACATCTTAATGTTGTCCGTTACAGTCTCTGGCAGTAGCTGTTATAATCTTGGGCCTCCTTGAAATCACTGGCAAAATTCTCACTAATGTAAATGGGACTTATATTTCATATTCACCCTTCCTGTTGGATCAAAAAAAAGATATTCTAATTTTACATGATTATAACCTAAAGCCTTTTTTATTCAGTGCAGATAAATTTTCTTTATAAACACTAATGGTTCCTTTGTGTGACCCTAGGGAGTACATGGGCCAAAAGCGTATGTTGCTACCCAGGGACCATTAGCAAATACAGTAATAGACTTCTGGAGGATGATATGGGAATACAATGTTGCCGTAAGTACCTACGTAGAAACCAAAATAGGGTATTATCTTATTTCATGGCACAGTGACTGTGTATCTTTCACCTGAGCTGGCTATTATTATTAGCAATGTTGACAGTGATTTAGTCCATTTTACTTCTCAAATATTGTTTTTGTAGTTTAAATGGTGTTCAATATATCATTAATATTATTCAATTTAATAATGTAAATTCAAAGTAATAATTTTATTGACTAAATATGAAATCATGCATATTTATGAATAGGTTGGTGCTTGGTTACATCTGTCCTGTAGGAGACCTTACAACTCTGACTTCCTGGGGACTGACAAAATCAGGTGCAGAAGCAGCATGTGAAACAGAAATAAAAGCCTATCCTTCCATTTTGCTAATTTTGGATTACTTATTGGTTTATATATTCTACATCTGTTGAAACACCTACTGTCAGGAGTTAACTTTTTAGTACTTTTGAAATTGGATATGTTCGACAAATCATTTCTGAAAATATTTTTGTTTGATCAGACACTTAAATCATGGTTACTTATTGTAACAAATAGCTTACCTGTTGGTGCATTTTTATTGTGCTGTTCACATTAATGTATCTGAAATAGCTTCACCTAAGAAATCTGATTCTTGTTTTTTTGAATAGGTTTTTGCATCTGTTTTGAGCAGTCTGTGTCATTTTAAGCAAACACAGCTACGTTTCTTCCAGTCAGCAAATGGTTCTGTATTTTTATGATTAAATTTAGACTTAACAGTCAGGCTGAATAAGTAAAGTATTTTTATAGGATTACAGCGAATTCAAATTAAGTAGCCTTCAATTGTTGTATTAGTGTTGTAGGTTATTTTGTGCAGGGTAAAACTTGAGAACTATTTTAGAATTAAAAGAGCATGCATCTGCAGGTGGGAATATAGTATCAATTGGTCTCTTCAGTAGTACCAGTTAAGGAGTATCAGTATCTGCCCAGATAGAAGCAAGCAGGAAAGTGTTGGTGAATTTGCTTCATCTAAAACCAAGTAACTTTGAGCATCTTTTTTTCTTTTCAGATAATTGTAATGGCCTGTCGAGAATTTGAAATGGGAAGGGTATGTATACTAAATACAAAACTAAATAAGCATTGCCTGTGCAGGGCAATATGCCAATATCTGTGAAGTTTATATGCCAAATCCATAACTGTAAAAATAATCTGACAAATTGAATGAGAATGCCTATCCTTATATTTGCATGCATAGGAAGTAGTGAATGCGACTGCTTTTTCTTTGCTACATTTGTAGTGTTATATTATTATTTAGGAGTCATTTCAGTGGAATATATATGTTTGTATACAGAACTCTAGCAATGGTCTTTTCTGGTCATGTCACTATGGAAAAAATCTTGCTCTTCATGGGATGTAGGTCAACTATCAAAATCCCGAGTCTTTCAGAATTTCCTGTCAATTGATACAGCTGCAAAAACAATCTATCTTTTAAATCTCTGCTATATTCTTATGACGTGAGAAGGAAGAAAAAAATGTCGTCCAGAATTGTGAACTCCAAACTTTCACAAAAACTAAATTAGCTCTCATTGCTTCCCTTTGTATGACGCATGCTTGCGGATACGTAGGCAGTCGTGAAGTTCACGTCCTAATTTACAAAGTGTCTTTTGGCTGTACTTATTGGTCATCTGGGTTTTTGGTTTTGTTTTTCTTTTGGTATCTGATAGAAAAGACATTTTACTGTCTTAAAAGAAGTCCAGCAAGGCACCAGTAGGCTGATGTTAAGGAAAAGCACTGAATAAGAGAGAGAATAAGGCATTCAAGATTATGATTTTGTCTGCTCTGCTTCTGTTAATCATCATCTTTCAGTACTACACATGAATTAAATTAGGATTTTTTGCTTTAACAGAAAAAATGTGAACGTTACTGGCCTCTGTATGGAGAAGCAGCTGTAACTTTTGGACCATTTCGTGTTTCTTGTGTAAGTATAAAACTTTATAAACTAATTTTGAAGGATTTAAAGCTTTTGTAACTTAAAATAACTGTTCAACAAACAGTTTGCATTGCAAAACAAATGCTTTTTTAATTGTTCGGTACTAAATTTTACACAAAGACTCTCAAAGGAATGCAGTGGAAAACAATGTGTGTATCTAAGCAGTTTGGCTTTTTGAATCCTCCATGATATTTTTTTTTCTGAACTGGGGAAGTGCCTTGGTCTTGTATCCTTTTATATATCATCTCTTTAGCTTTACATGATGTAGTTTTGAATGTCTGTGCCATATTCGAGAAATCAAAACATGCAGTTGTTTCTCTCTGTTATGACTTGTGCGTTCTGGATGTGCATGAGAAATGAAAGTAACACTGGAATAGGTTATTTTCTTTAAGTTATGTGAATTTAATTAGCATGAATAAAGAAAATGAAAACTAGACTCCTAATTTTTTTTCTCTTGTTTCTGTTGGTAACAGATACAGGTTTATTTGAAAATACTTCCTTTGCTTCTATTGTTGCTTTTAAAATCAAACCAAAAATGAGTAACAGATCACCGTGAGGTCTGAATCTTTTCCTGGAGAATTCCCAGGGGATAACTGTCAAGTAAGCTATGATTCCAGAAGGATGGAGGAAACCTGGAAACCTAAATGTTTCCATTGCATGTTGTGTCAGTGTTATCAGGAGCTCTGATCTCTGAGCATCACTACTAGAGCCTCTTCCAGTGTTGCTACTTGCTCATAAATGGTAACGTAAGAATTTCTGGCAGATTAATAGGCAGGAAGAGGGACTGTGGGTACCTCCTACACCAAGCACAGCAGGGAATTGAAAGTAATTGTTCTTTTGGCACCTGTCACCTCAGCATCACACAAGAGTCTACCCTCAATGAGTTTTTGCAATCGTCTTTCCTTGATGGAGAAAGCTGGATAGTAAAAGAAGTCATGTTGCAATTACCATTTCCCAAAAGGGGACCACTTACATAGCAGAAGTTCACTTCATTAATTGTGAGGTTTTCAGGGTGTGGGTGAGGATACAGTGTGTGGGAGCATAGCCACCAAAATCAATATGATGAGCATTCCTTAGGTGTGGGATAGTACTTAATTGCCTTTGTATAAACCTGTTGATGTGTCTTTATTCCTTCCAGCTTTAAACACTTTTGTGGCCAGCTTGTCCAACTTCTAGCTCTTGGTGTTGTGATCGCATAGCCTTCACTTCTAGACGATGCCAGAGGCCATCCAGGCTATTGCATTGTGTTCAATGACAGCCTAATTACTTACAGGAAGGGAACAGAAAATAAGCCGCGTATAGGATGATCCTTCTCCTTGGACTTGTCAGCCTCTAGCAATGGACTAGCAGGACTTCCTTAATTGGGTGTTGTCCCTGGATTATCAATATTTTTATAATCCAGTGGATGATGAATTTGACAACTTTTTTGGTTTGGGTTTTGGTTTTTGTCACATTCATTCTGACATTCACATCATTGTGTTATTGGAAGAAAACACTTCCTCATGTCATTATTTTTAATCTTACCACCTGGTAGTTTAATCAGGTTGTGTTATGTTTTATTAGTTACTATTAGGATATGAATGAAACCTGGCATTGAAGTGTTAATAATAACCGTTGTCAGTATAAGTGATCTTATTGTGAACTTTTTACACTGGAGTTCATGATTGGTCTTAGCTGTTCACTTTTTCGAAAACAGTGGAATTGATCCGTTTCAAATTGATTGCAGAACTGGTTTCTGCATTTCCTTAACTCAAAATTACTTGGGTTTGGACAGGAATTGCTGCTATTTTCTAGCTGAAGTGCTTCGAGGTGTTCAGAAAGAGCTAGCATGCCAGCTTATTGAGCTATTATTAATCCTACTTTGAAATAGTCTACCAAGAATTAAGTACACTCCAAGTTCATCTTGTTGGGAAAGCATATACATACAAATTTTAGTCTATAAAGAATCTGAGTAGTCTTTTCCTACCTTAAATTTATTTAAAAAGTGGCTTGTGGGTTTGGTTGTATGTTTGTGGTGTTTTTTTTTTTTTCCCTGCTCTGTACCTAGTGGGTGATGATCACATACCTGGCAAGTTACTTGTGAAAAGGGATTATGTGTACATTGTAATTGACTTCTCAGCTACAGCTGAGAATGTGTTACCTTTGGGTACACTGGTGTATATGGGCTCCATCGCTGCTAGCTATGCACTATCTCCTTTAAACCTGCAGGGTGTTGCAATTGTTTTCTTGATGGAAAATGGTAAATTCCCACTAGCAGGTAGGAACACATTAAAGCATGTAGGCAGTCTCTTAAATTCACGGTGGGAAGCTGTAATGCTAAGCTTTTCAAGGCATCTTCAAATCGTGGTATTACTGATATTTTAAGTACAATAATACTGTTTGGTGTCTACAGTATAAACTTTCCTTGATGTTCCAAAGGCAGATTTGAAAATTCTGGGAGCCTAGAAGCTATGCTTTTGGCCACTACCAAGATAATTACAATGATCCATTCAGCTGCACCCTTAATTGAAAATATTGGAAGGGTAAAAAATGAAAGATGTCACAGGATAGAGTGATAAGAGGCTGAAGTTTTATACAGCAGAAGCATTATAGGAGGATGGCTGTGGGAGGAAATCTGTAAATTAAAGAAATAAATGGAGAAATAATGCGAAAGTAGTACTTTAAAATACTCATAAAGTTTATTGATAGTTTCAGGAGCAGGCTACACACTTATTGGTTTGAAAACTCAGATTTTTATTTTAAGTAAAAGGAACATCTTTCAGAGATATCTTGTGTAGCAAGCTAAGTTGCTGCTGTTTTAAAATCTATGTTTTGATTGCCTATCTTTTGGGAAAATTGTAGATACAAAACGAGTAAATTAAGACATACAAGTTTAAAGTCTGGGTTTTTGGGTATATCCTGTATGCTGCGTATTGATCTTTTTTCCAATTTGTTACTGTTTTCTTATGTTTAGGAAGCTGAGCAAGCAAGAACAGATTACTTCATTAGAACATTATTACTTGAATTTCAAAATGTAAGTATACGATCACTTCTGGTCTCAACTTTAGTGGTTGTTCAAAGGTCTCTAAAATGATACAATGGGGGGAACTCATGAAAATATCTTCACTTTTTTAGATGCTGACTCTGTATGTAAATCATCAAGTTTAGAAGTGATGTTAAAAGCTTAGTGTATAAGAAAAGAGTAGTGAAACTCTTTACTTCTCTTTTATGTATGTTCTCGGTTAGCCAAAGGTGTGTGATGGTCTTGAGTAGCATGTGTTAACAACTGGAAAGCTTCTGTCACCCTAGGAGAATTTCACTGTTTACCCCAACTGAAAATATGATGAGCAACTGAATCAAACTTGTCAAAAAAAAAAAACCCTGTTTCCTCTAATTAGCTTGTTTTTGGGTAAAGTATGTGTACTTGTTAGAATTTGCCCGATACTTTCATTTATTGTCGAGGGTTTTACAATGTTAAAGGATACTTCTGATGCCTGTCCATATACTTGTATTGCCAAATAAAAATAAAGCACGAATGACAACTAAGTGATTTATTTTTTCCCCAAAGTTTCTCACTCTAGCTTGTAAAAAGTTACTCTTTTTTGGAATTGAAATAGATACAAAAAATATGGTATGTTCTTGATTAAATTGAGTCGCGTTGTCTTTTTGCTTGGAGAACTTCTGCGTGGGGGAGTTGTATGTAATATAATCAAGACAGAAATGTACTTTTAAAAGTGAGTTCAAGACTTTGGATTTCTTGAAGATCTGATATCCTAGTGTTCAAGATGTAGAATTGGCTTACTAGACAAGTATTCTGGTAAACCAATTTATTTACACTATCTGTTAAGTTGGCAAACTTACACTTAAGTGTCAGATTTGAGGTGACTACTTATTTTTCTGAAAAAGCAACTATTGGTAAAAAAAATAAGTGTAGAGCTGTCCTACAAAAACATGAAGATTGACAGTCTATTTTACAGAATACCTGTCATTTTAATTGGCATCCTGTATTAAGAAATTATTTATTACAGGTTAGTCTTAGTTATGTTTTCTTTAGCAACGCTTTGTTCCACTTGAACAGCTGATATCACAATAGTAATGAAAACTGTTTAATCATGAGGGGGCTAATTTAGGGGGTAGTTTTTGTCCGCAGTAGCTTGCTAGGTGCTTGCAGTGGGATGCATGAACTTAATCAGTTTGGTTTTGTTAGTGTATCCTGAATGCTCATAACTGACTGTGCTGTGAAACTTTTTAGATAGCAGAAATTAACTGCATAGTAACTGTGGGGTTTGCAACATTTTTTGAAATGATACACTTAAAAACAGAACTGAAAAGCTATCCAAAACCCCAAAGCAGAACCTATGTTACTTCTAATACCTGAATATCATGAGAACTGGTTACTTCAGAACCTGTAGCTAATTGATCCTTTGCTTGCATATACTATACATGCAAATCATATTTAGCTACTTGACTTCCATGAGTTCTGTTCCAGTTAATTTTTATAGGGTGCCTGTGTAGTACATAAAAACTAAGCAGTAACAAAAAGCTATGGTTTGCGCTATGGTTTTGATCTTAGCAAAGAGCCCAAAGTTTGTGTTCCTTTAAGGAGTAACGTAACTGAAAGGATTAGTAAGATATGTTGATATTCAACCTATGCAGCTGATAAAATGACCTTTCTTCAGGTTTACCTAGCAAATTTGCTTCAGGATTTCTGTGAGCGCACATTTTGGTAATGAATTAGACTTTCATCTTCTTTTGAAGAATTCTAAGTGTAGCCTTGAACTGGGGAGGAAAATACATATTTGTGCTGTAAAGTAATATCCTTTTAGGTTCATTTTCTGGTTTTCCAGAATAATGAAAAGTTTTGTCACTTCTGTCAAATTTTCAATGGAATATCATACAAAATACTATAGAAAATACTTTAAAATTCATATAAATATACAAAGTTATTCTAATTTCTCAGAGGAAAACCAGTTTGAAACTTGAAGATTATTTTAAGCTAAAACACCAGATTCTTTCTTAAAATGTGGCAGTAAAAAAAGGACTATGAAGGTTCCTTTTTATTTTTAGTTTCCATATGAAAAGCATAAATTCAGACTTTTTTTTTCCCCCTGATAGTTCTGCTAATGGGAGAAATCACTGGGTTTGTCTCTTTAAATGTAATTAAGTGGTAGTTCTTGGTGGACCTTAATAGGCAGCTGTAACTTTTCTTCCTCCTTACTGATGACCTTGGTTTTACATAATCAGTTGGATTTTAAAAATTTCTTTGGCTGGATTTTCTCTTGTTTTTACTAGCTACAGCACTTCCACAGGTCTGGCAAAAGTAAAGCATCAAAAATGGTTCAATTGGAATATATAAATGTCCATGCTCAAGAGGCCCACTATGTTGCTTCTCAAATAACTAAACAGAAGTAGCATAGGTCTTGGAACTTGTAATCTGTAACGTTGACCAAAAAAATTCATACACCTCTCTAGTACATTCCTTTGAGTGTATACTAGAATCCAGAGGTGTGACAACAGCATGGAAAGGTGTAGTAGAACTAGCTATACTGCAGATAGTTTCGATAATGATGAGAAAGAGGATTTGGTCTTTCAGGGATTCAGGTACCTGAGTAACTAGGCTGCTCTAAAGCCACCTTCTTAAAATAGTACTAAAGGTAAGGTAACATGAGCTAATGAGAATAAAAGTGTACCTACTGTTGTGGCAAGTGTGATCCATATTTAGATATGGCCTGAATTATTTATCTCATTTTCTTAATTTCCCTCTGCGTGTGCACGCATTCGCACACTTTATTTTGTAATATGACAAAATAAAAACACCCTTCCCTTTTTTTCCCAATGTGAGTTACTGGAGTACAATTGGAAAAAGAATCTTTCATGGTGGTCTTTCCCTTTCTTTCTCCCTTTCAAAGTTTAAGACTGTAAGGACAGAGAATTTTTTAACACAGTGCAGTGTTGTGGGTCCTTTAACTCCATATATTATAGAGAGGGGCTTCTGTGAACTGCCCCATAGTGCTTTCTCCTACGCATTAGCAGCACTCAAAATACTACTTCAGAATTTCCTTTTTGTTTTTTCTAAGTGGTATAAGCTGTAGGGTTTTTTAATAGAGTAAATGTCTTTGTTTGTCCATGCTTAATCGTACAAAAAGTGAAGGTTCATAGAACTAATTATTTAATAAAATCCTCAAATATGTATTAACACCTTTCTCCCTCACTCTCACTTAGGAGACTCGTAGTGTCTATCAATTTCATTATGTTAACTGGCCTGACCATGATGTCCCTTCGTCTTTTGATTCTATTCTGGACATGATCAGTTTGATGAGAGAATATCAGGAACATGAAGATGTACCAATTTGCATACACTGCAGGTATCAAATATCTATTTTTAAGTTTATATACATTTTAATTTTTTTGTAATTTTTTTGAAGTCTGGACTTCAGGTATGAGATGTACTAGTTTGATTCTAAATTGGAATTTACTTATTTATTTTAGTTTTCTGAAAAGGAATATTTGCTCATACAAAACTTGGCTGAAATGTCATACAGTCTTCATTGTCTTAAAACTCATGCCACAGTGAAATTTTGTTTCTATTTCACTTTAGGGCAGAATAGCAGTCAGAAGAGAATTAATTATAGAAAGGGAAACTGTTTTGTGGTTCTTAACACATTTAAATCCTCATTAGGACAAAATAGACTTTGAAGAAAGATAATTGCAAATCAGATGTTGGAGTGAAGGCTCCGTTCTCAATAGGAGAGACTACATAGCAGGTGCATCACTACCTAAGAACTTTTCTGTCTGTCTTCTAATATGACAAAATCTCTAATCTGCAGGCTGTAGTTTCAGGTTGGTAAGTCTTTGCTTCTGAGCAGCAGTTTCATCTTTGACATGAAATTTGGCTAACAGAAGGAATGTTGAAACTAAACTGCCATAAAAACGTTTTGGTGAATTGACAGTTTCAGACAATTTCTCTGGAAAGTTCTTGCCTATGATATTTGATACTTTTTAAAGCACAAAAGTTAATGTATTATAGGTCAGAAGAACTGAATTCAGAGTCATAAGTCAGGAAATGTTAAATTGCTGGGGCTTATTAACTCTTTAGAGCTTGGTTATTCTCTTAAAGTATATAGAAATCTACTGTCTTTAGCTGCATTCTTTTTTAACTTGTCACTCTTAAGTAATTGAGATCTAAAACCATAAAAAACTTGCTTAGCACTGAAATCGTTTCACTTTGTCCTGTTTCTCTTGCATGTCAATACAATTGTGAAGGTTGATTCTTTACAACAGGGTAATTGTAATGCAATAAATATGTATATGTTATAACTCTATGTGTAAAATAGAGAAATTAATACTATTAGAAATAAATGTGACAGGTCACTGTCATTTTTTATAGCTTTCAGGTTTAAGGGGTTTTGTAGATAAAAAGCAGAAAATACAGGTATGGTACTAAATCATAAAAATGGGGGGAGTCTTTAAACGTATTCTGTTCTGCCATTTAACATATCTGTCATTAAACTTGGACAAAATCCGTACTGTTGGCAGTAGTGGTAACTAGGAATAGTGTGATGAAAGACGCAATAAAAATGTCAGCTTTGAAGCATCTTTCATGATTGCAGTTCCAATTGGCTATGAAAAACTTGTATCAAAAACTTCAGTGCTCCATTTTGCATTTTGCACTGCTAATTTTTTTAAGACACTATAGTGTCAGATTGAGCTTAAAACAATAGTTGAGGGATTTTGATATATTTTTATTTCACGTGGACTCTGGAAATATAAAGTTTATAGTGTGTTTTCAGCAAATTGAAATAACTTCTAACACATCTAACTGTTTATGTTCATAGTGCAGGGTGTGGAAGAACTGGAGCCATCTGTGCCATAGATTATACATGGAATTTGCTTAAAGCTGGGGTAAGGAATCTTAAAAGAAGAAATTTTGTGGCATTCCGTCATTTCATAACAGTGATTGATTGAGCTCCCAAATGTTCTAAAATAGTGTAATGTTTAAGATGTTCCGGAACTCTTTTGACAGGTTGGATGTTTAGTTTCATTGCATTCATGCTTTAGTATGAACTTGCTTTCCTTTGATAGCAAGTTTTTATCTAAAAAAAAGTCACTGTAAAATTCTAAATATTTTTAAAATATATGTCAATATAAATTATTTTGAATTAAACTTTTTCAATGTCTCTGCTTAATCTTGCAGCTCCTAAAGCCTGATACTTCAAATATACAGGGATAACTTCATTCTGGGGTTTTTAGATTATGAAGCATCATTAATGTTGCAGTGTCATATTAATGCTTTCATTGGATGTCTCATTTTCAAAATGCTTGAAATGCTCTCATCTCGTCTAAATCAAATGTTTAAAACCAGTTCTGGAGAGGAATTGTGTGTGGGTTTTTTTGGTGGTGTGGTGGTGTTTGTTTTTTTTTTTAATTTGCATAGCTGCAATGTGGAGAGAACAGATTGACTTTACCTACGAAAGTTAAACATACTTTTGGATGTCTAACAGCTTTTGTATTGCTGTTCTGACAATTGTGTCAATATAATTGATTTCCTTCTATGTTTCAGAAAATACCTGAAGAATTCAACGTATTTAATTTAATACAGGAAATGAGGACACAAAGGCATTCTGCAGTACAGACAAAGGTATAGTTTGTTTTAAAATGCATCTTTATCATATGACAATATACCATCATTCTTTGTAATGATCTCATACACTAATTTTTGTCTGGTAATCTACTGTAGGAGCAGTATGAACTTGTCCATCGAGCCATAGCACAGCTGTTTGAAAAGCAACTGCAAAAATACGAAAGTTGTGCAGACTGGAAGATTGCAGATGGAGTGGTATGTGTCTTTCCCATATCAGTTTCAGTCAGATGTAGCTGTTAGCTCCTGATCAAGATTTTCCTGTAAAGCCTATTTTTTAAACTTAAGTGTTCAGTGGTGTTAAGGCACATACAGAGTTTGTTTGGACTACAAGTGGGTTTTGCTGAGTAGGGACAGCTAGCCTTGGTTGTAAAAGTTGAGTCAGATAATTAAAGGAATATTGACCACGTCTACCAAATGCAATTGCAATGGGGAAGCAATAGAAAGAATTCTAGTATAGATGAAATGCAGGACTCTAACTCAATATTTAAATTGCAAAATGTGCCCTTACCTTGATGAGGTGGCAGTAGTTGACAGCTGATCTGTTGCTTTGATTGGCAGTCCATACCCCAATTCTGATATATTGGCAGTAAATGAAATTTTGTTTAAGCCTGGCCTTCTGCAAATTACTTGTTAAACAGTATGATAAAGAGCAAGTTAAAAATAAAACTCCAGCCTACATACACATATATATAAATAAAAATAAACATGTACATGCATGTGTATATAGGTGAATTCTTTCTGATCGATGCTCAGGTTAAACTCTTCAAAGGGAAAAACCTCACTGAAGCTTTTTCTTCCTTCCCCTCATTGTGGTATTGGGCCCAATTTTAAACTAGTAGACAAGCATTGATCTGACTCCTTCAACTGAGACTTCGATATTACATGCTGTTGCATACTGCCTTGGTCTTGGCCCCACACAGCCTTGGTGTAGTTGAACAGGACTGTCAGTGAATGATCTTAAGTTCTCATATTGTGTTGAAGTACTGTTTGCACTGGAACTGACTGGGGGAAAGAAAAATAACTTAAAAATGCCTTTGTCAGGAAGCTTCATACTCTAACCTTTCAACAAGGGGGAAAAATAAAAACCTTCAAAAAATAATATTCTTCACTGGTAATCATGGTATTTGAGGATTTTCCTGTCTTTCTGTCCTTCCACTTCAAATTCATGCCCCCTAGGCTTTTTCTCTTTTTTATATTCAGATATGTTTTCTTGACTACTACTGGGCACTGTGTGAAAAATGGCTTTTTGGATCAATATATCCTTTCTCTCCCCCACAGCCCAGAACTGAGTACCACCCTTCATCCTTGGACTGTGTTTTGTTTATTCAGTAATTTTATCTGTCCCTTAAGTACCTAATTAGTGTAGGCTCTATAGCTCTCCAGAGGGAGTATGGCTAGTATCTTCAGGAACCTTTGAAATATCTGGAACCAATTTTAAATCTGCCTTCATTAATAAGCATCCCTTTAATTTTAGCTTAGCTGTTCTATACTGTGCTCTCTAGGAAGTCTAAAATGTTTTTCATCCTTGGAAAAAAGGCTTATACCTTTCTGTTAACTCCTAAGAATTTATATCGGTTCATGCAATAGTTCTGAGGTCTTTAGTCATGACAAGAAACCTGACAGACTAAATGCAATATGGATAGGGTGGGCTGTTTTGATTTGTTACAGGTTTGATATTCAGCCTAGGTGGTCTGTAAATTTTCATAGAATCACAGAACGTCCTGAGTTGGAAGGGACCCACAAGGATCATCGAGTCCAACTCCTGTCCTGCACAGGACAACCCCAAAATTCACACCATGTCTCTGAGGGAGTTGCCCAAATGCTTCTTGAATATCATCAGGCTTGGCACCATGACTGCCTCCCTGGGGAGCCTGTCCCAGTGCTCCACCACCCTGTGGTTGAAGAACCTTTTCCTAATACCCAACCTAACCCTCCCCTGGCACATCTTCCTGCCATTCCCTCGGGTCCTATCATTGGAATGAGCATTATGGGGTTTGGAATGTGCAGATTTATTAGCTTTGCACAGAAGTGATTCCTAATTACTTGAGTTTTGGTCATATAATAATAGGCAGATCAGTCTGCTGTATCTTCTGGTTATTTCACTCTGATCTGACCTGTGTCTGCACTCCCATATAGAATCAAAAATGTCTCTTATTATTTACATGTATTCCAGAACATCTGAATAAGGAGGTGACACAGTATGCTGATGCTATGTCTATAACAAAGGCAAGTGCTGTCTGTAGCACATCTTCTGAGGTTTGAGTGACCTGAGTAATAAAACAAGAGCAAATAGATTATGGATAGGTAATGTGCATGGGGTGAGACAGGGAGAAATTCCAACTCTGAATATGTAGTGATGGAGTGTGAGTTTTGTTTCATTTGAATGATCTTGATTGTAACCAATAAGTTGTAAAGGAAATTGAATTTTAGCAATTATTTGGAAACTAATAAGAGCAGGGAACGTAATGTCATTGTGTGGATACCTTGCAACTTGAAGACTGTCTACAGGTCTGGTCTGCTTATCTCAAAAGTGTATTACAGAATTCAAGCATTAAAAATTTGGACAAGGATCAAAGGTGTCAGAAGGCTCCATCTAAAGAACAACCAGATTGAGCTGGAAAAGAAATGGCTGAAGTTAGATGTGATAGAGGCTAAGTAACAGTCAAAAGCTGACTTCTGTTAACCTTTTCTAAAGGGTATCAGTGAGACCTGGCAGACTTAATATAAAAGGAGATAGCTCTTCATGCAACATGAAACTGCAGAGCTCCTTGCAGCTGAAAGCCTGTAGCTGTGAGATGAATATCTCATCATCTTGGAATCTTCTTCCATGAATTTGCCCAACCTCTGACCTGTGAAATTCCAGAGTTGCAAACTGTTGGAGAACATCCTAGGGAAGGATCCCTGCATGCCTGCTTTGTCCTTATTCTTCCTTTTAAGTTTCCTTTTCATCACTGCTGAAAACGAGGCAAAGTGAATCTTTTAGTCTGACTAGTTGCAGCCTCCTTTGTGTTAGGAAATGATGCTTCTTCATATTGTAGGTTGAACATTTCTGCAGGAGGGTTGAGGAAAAAAGTCTCAAAGTAAAGAGTTCCTCTATCTAAAAATTTGGTACTTAAAAGCAAGCTTGCTACTATTTGTTTATTAGTTAAGAAATTTGCCTTAAGGCAATTAACTGGTGTAGGCTTAGCTTCTGTTTTGGCTTTATAAGGTAGTCTTCTACCTCACATATCCGGTTAAATATCTGCTTGTAGCTTTAACCTGATTCTCAAAACTTTGAGGCTCACTTCAAACAGTGTTTTTGCTATTCTGAAAAAGCTCCCTTTTTTCCTCTGAGGGTGTTGTGTAGCATCTGTTGTATATAACATCTGTTTTTCCACAGAAGTCTTCTAGTTAGTTTTTTAACTAAGATACATCCCAGAATGTTTGTTTGGTTTTTAAAAGGAAACAAACTCTAATGTAGGAAGCTTTCAAAAAAACTTTATTGAATATAATGTAATATCCTCAGGTTCCTTCCCAGATCTTACTGTGCGTGCAGACGCTACAGCAACTGTGGAATCGTGTACATATGAAGGGTTTTAATTATGTTCAGTGGAAGTTCATTCCAAATGAAAGAATGCGCCTACTTTGGATATAATACTGTTGGTTATGTAGGAGGTACTACTGAACTGAAGAGGAAATGTTCTTTCATCTTTCATTTATTATATTTTGATAGTACACTTCAGAGTTGGGAGTACTCTGTAGGTTGGCTTCATGGTCTTGTTGTCCTATTGCTTTTCCCGTTTCAGCAGTGTTTGAAATGAATTGAGTTACCTAAGCTTTGCAAGCAGTGTTTGCCAGTAACATCACAGTAAAAAGTTTATCTGATTGGCAACGAGTAGCAGTATTCATAGGGAAGTAGCTTAGACGCTGTCCTGAACGTGTGTTCCTGTGGACTTGCCAGCTTTTCCCTGCTGGAAACAATACTGTAAAAAGTCAACAAAAAAACACATGCAGTGTTTGAAAATAGACTTATAATAGGGTTAGAATTTCTATTAGAATTTGACAGAAGGATTCAAAACCATGTAGTAAATGCACATATGATATAGTATAATATAGTAATTGTATACTGTTACCATAGTTACACATATTGTGAATGTAAAGAACTAGAAATGTGCTTAAAATAATACTATGTATGTAAACGAAATTATATGAAAACCTTTCTTCATATACCAGATAGAACACTTTCAACAGTCCCCACAGTAGCCATATTTCAGGGCAAAGATGGAATTGCTGCTCAGAAGCAATTTTCTTCTGACAAGAAAAGATTCAGGTGCTAGACTTTATAATCAGAACTGATTTTTTCTCTCTTCTCCCCACCCCTGCTTGAGTTGTAGGACTTCTAAATTATCAAACAGTTAAATTAGAACTAAGTCTTGGAGTCAGGTCCCTTCCCACTGAAACTCTTGATCATATTGTCATGTATTTGGAGCCATTAACGGTGCTTCTCTCCATCATTGGCTTTATTAGTACTCCTGTGAAAATATTACACTTGGTTTTGTGTTTGGAAGCTTTGAAACATACGTGAGCTAATTAGTCTTGATCATCTGATAAGATCAGTCAATTTTATCAGTAGAATATTTTGTGAGTTACTTGAGAGGCATCTCTATGATCTGAAGTAAACCATGGTTGTCTTGGAAAGTCTGAATCAGATGGAATTCCATCAAGTTGGATGTTCTGTGTGTAGAAAAAGGAACATTGATTAAAAGACAAACAACACAAAGTTTACTATCTGTTTAAAAATATTTTGTGTTGAATTTTGTCTCTTGACAATAACAAGCATGTTACAGTACTGAAAGTCCTTGTTTTACCCTTATCCACTAATAGAAGTTTGTATGAATAAACACTCTCCAAAATACAGCATTTCTAGTACTGTCAAATATTTCTTGCATTTCTTCCTGTAAAAGTGACAGAATTCTGTTGCTGCAGTTTATTGCACTTTTAGAAGCTGTAGAGGAATCGGCTGCTATAAGAAGAATGTTGGTATTCAAAATGTTAGTGGTTTGGAAACTCTAAGTGAAAAGACTTTGCTGTTCAAATTTTCTTCGCTGTTTTGCAGGTTGGAAAGAGATTTTTTTGGCCATTGTAGCATTCTAAAAAATCATGTATGTCTTGAGAGACATTTATCTTGTTTGCCTATGTTTGGAAAGTTTCATTTAATCTGAATCATTTGAGTGTATCATTTCAGTCTGAAAAATTTCTCTCTTTATCTACTGATGCTCTGTGGTTCCCCTGCTGCTTTATGATAAGAGCAAAAGGAATGCCTCAATTCCATTTAAGGGAAACCCTGAGTTTACTTCTGGAAGAGTCTTTGCAGTAAGTTTGCTAGTAGTTTACCAGTACAAAAAGCTTCTAAATGACTTTAAATATTTCCACTGTAAGTTCCAGAAGAAAATTATACATTGCAATTCCTGGGCAAAAGGTTTTGAATTGTAGGCAATGCCTATGAAATCTCAGTCTAAAACTGTGATCCTCCATGTACTCAAAGTTAGTGCTAGCTCTGTTTGGTGATTCAGCCATTGGAGGAAGTAGGTGGGAAAAAGATCCACTCTTGGGAGATGATAGCTCAATTTAGGTCACCTTAGCAAGGTGAATTCAGACACTGCATCTCCCACAAGAATTCCTTGTTCCTCTGTGTTACCACAGGAATGTGAGTTACTCCATGTTGTTGTAGACTAGACGTAATCTGTACGTCGAAGTATTTGACTTCATGGTCTTTTCATTTGTTAATGTAGTCTTTCAGAGATAGATATACACAGAGTTCATATATATGTATATGTAATTTAACAGAACACCTAGAAATTCCTAACTATGAGCCTTTTCACTTGATCTGAGTAGCTGCTCCCTCAAATCAACGAGGACATAGGAAGTGTTGAGCTGCTCAGCAGTTGATGCATATAGAAACAAAGGTTGAGGAAAGCTCCTATTCTTTTGATTACCCATGTATTTTTAATGCTTCTGTTTTCTTATAGTCAGAAGCCTGCCACAATAGGATGGGTATTCTCTGTAAGAAAGCAGAGCGCTGCACTGACCACTTAATTTCATTGACTGAATTACACATTTGTTAATCTAGTTTTTTTCTTAAAATAATTCTATATGATGACCCTTGTGAACTACATACGTTGTCCTGGTTTTCCTAAGCTGATAATTTTAAAATTGTTTTCTGCCTGAGAATGCAACATCTGTGCAGAGAAGCAAGAGTGTTGGCTGATGCCAATAAGCTGTGATTAGGAAGGCTGGAAGGCTTTTTCTTAATACTGCCATCTGCTCGTGTCAATGGATGAGGTCATCCCAGTGAGATATCCTACATTCACTTTTACAGTTGAGCTTCTGCTGTTCTGCTCCATGCCAGTTGTTCTACATGTTTGTGAATTCACTTATCTTGATACATGGCAGAAGGGGAAATCTGAGTTGGTATCACTCAGGGTTGTTCCAAATACCGGTTCTTCACTATCTCTTGCGACACAGAACTGCAAACAAGTAACAGACTTGCTCTGAGAGTTCAGCAAGCAGTATTTCTTCAGTTAAAAACAAGAAGAGATCCAGTAGTAACTGAGCACAACTACTAAAAAAATGCTGCAGCAGCATAAAGTTGATATGAGCACTGCTTTCTTTCCTGCATGTGTTAGTGCATTTGATTACTGCTTTAAACTTTTATCGTCTTCAACCTTTCACTTACTGGGGAATGAATTGTCTAAAAGTAAAGGAAGACTTCACAGAAACATCAGTCCATTGAGCTAATTAAGCCATATAGTGAAGTGCCTCTTTTTTGGTGACAATAATTCCTGTAACATTCTTGTTCCTGATTTAATGTGATCAGAACAGAGTGAGCTGATCCTGATTTTAACCTAATGCAGAAGTGAAAGCTTTTGAACACACACCTGCCTGAAGCACTGGAACAGGCTGCCCAGAGAGGTGGTGGAGTCACCATCCCTGGAGGTATTAAAAAACCACGTAGACGTGGCACTTCAGGGCATGGTTTAGGGGACGTGGTGGTGTTCGGTTGACGGTTTGACTTGATGATCCTAGGGGTCTTTTCCAACCTTAATGATTCTATGATTCTAAATCTTCCCAGTGTATGAAGTTGGGGTACTGGGGTTAAATTTAAAAGTACCATTTTTTATGTGTGTCTTGTTGTTTGTTTTGGGGGGGTGTATTTTTTTAAGGAACTGTTTTTGTAAACTCCCTGTACTTGCGTATGTGCCTCATATATTTGAGTTTATACACATTTTTGCAAGGTATATCTGTACATTTTATTACTAGTGTCAAAAATGGCAGTGCCTCTTCAGCTACTTTTGCCTGTCTCAACTAGAAAGAGCTTCTTACTATATATGTAAAGTTTAAAAAAACTTGCAACATATGTTAGCTTTTCTAATACACTTTTTCTTCCGCCTGGGGGAAAAGCATGTCTCGGGAAACATCCTGTTCACAAACACTTCACTTTACAAACATAGAAGGACAGGGACACAGCTGCTGGTTTGTTCTCTGGACAAGTTAGTCTACACCACAGTCAACAGGCACACCTTTTCCCTTGCCAGTACCTTTTAGAAAACTGAGGGCATGAATAAGAAATCTGTTCCTCAAAACTTCTGTGCCAGCGGAACTGAACTGGAATACTTTTCTGATCTGTTGTAGGATGGACAAGTTGGCAGTAAGGGGGAGGAGCTCCTGTGTAGTCTCACTCTTTCTGGTATCTCTCTGCCTCATGAAACTTGGATGTGCTGTGGTGCTGAAACAAGGCAAACAGCCACCTGTATTCTCAGGATGCAGTTGCTCTAGTTGCTAACTGCAGTTGCTAGTACTTATGATTAAGGGAGCCCTTTCTGGTACAATATCAATGCATTTAGTGCTATCCATATTAATGACTACATATTGGAGAGATTCAGAGTTTACTTTGCACAGCTCAGGGAAGCAGGGAGGAACATGACACAACCATTGAGCAGGGAACTGAACTGCTGCTGTTGGATACTGTGAGCCTCATCATCTTTGGCACCAACCTTCAGAATGGTACTCTGCCTGAATGAGGGCAATAAAATTCATTTTCATGTATGTTAAGGGCCAAGCGGTCTGTGCGGTCGTCCATTACCTGATCTCAAAAAGGTGGAAATTGCTTTTCTGCATATTTGAGCAGAGGCTGGTAGAAGGGTTGGATGTCTATGTCCCATGGTAATGTTTCATTCTATCAATGACTAGAAAAAAATTAGTTTCATAGAATCATTAAGGCTGGAAAAAACCTCTAGGATCATCAAGTCCAACCGTCAACAGAACACTACCATGTCCCCTAAACCATGCCCTGAAGTGCCATGTCTACACGTTTTTTGAACACCTCCAGGGATGGTGACTCCACCACGTCTCTGGGCAACTTGTTGTAATGCCTGACCACTCTTTCAGTAAAGAAATTTTTCCTAATATCCAATCTAAACCTTCCCTCACGAGGTTTAAGCCAATTCCTCGCATCCTATTGCTAGTAACTTGGGAGGAGAGACCAACACCCACCTTGCTATGACCTCCTTCAGTTTGTGTTTTGGTTGTTTTTTTTTTTAAAAATTAGTATGTCTGCAATAGTTTGGAGCTAGATTTTAAAAGTTCTTTGAGCCCTTAATGTGCTTCAGTAAGTCATGGAAAGCTGACAAAGGACTTATCTAGGAACAAAAGGGTCCTGCATTCAGTTTAAAGATCAAGCATAGCATTCATAATACTTTTTTTAATGCATCTCATTAGCCATTTTTGTAATTCTGCTTCTTTGGACAGTGACTTTCTGGATGCTCTCTTGATGACAGCACTTTTTGCTGAGAATGATTAAGGTAGTGCTGATGCATTAAATCTCTGAAGGTGCTTGACTTGCAACCAATGTTGTTTATTAAGAAGTTAGAATGATACAAAACCCAGTACATAAAACATGTTAAAACCTAGTACACTGTACACTTCACTTTGAGAGCCAACCAACGGATAATAGTTCTGGTTCAGTAAGGTACAACATGATCAGCTGACCTGATGTGGCTATTAATTTTTTATGCATTACCCCAGGAAAACCAAAAATCATTCTGAATAGAAGTAACAGATTTAAAGAAACAGTGTATTATGATATAAATACAAAAAAAATCTGGACGATTTAGCAAGTTGAGCAAGAGTCTGCTTTAATGTTGCAAAATGTAAAGGCTTAGATCTGGAAACAAAAAGGGGCAGAATTTGGTTTGGAATGAAGGCTTTGTGTGTGGTCTCCATGTCTAAGTTTCAAAAGTAATCAGTGGGGCCAATTGATCTGTTACTTTCATCCCGAGCTTACTGGCTCATTCCTTACTGGTGGATGAGAAGTTGGACATGAGCCAGCAATGTGTGCTTGCAGCCCAGAAAGCCAACCGTATCCTGGGCTGGATCACAAGAAGTGTAACCAGCAGGTCAAGGGAGGTGATTCTGCCCCTCTACACGGCTCTGGTGAGACGCCACCTGCAGTGCTGCGTCCAGCTCTGGGGCTCTCAGCACAGGAAGGGCATGGACCTGTTGGAGTGGGTCCAGAGGAGGCCACAGAAATGATCCGAGGGCTGGAGCACCTCTCCTATGAGGACAGGCTGAAAGAGTTGGGGTTGTTCCGCCTGGAGAAGAGAAGGCTGTGGGGAGACCTTATTGTGGCCTTTCAGTTCTTAAAGGGGGACTATAAGAAAGATGGGGACAGACTTTTTAGTAGGGCTTGTAGTGATAGGACAAGGGGTAATGGTTTTAAACTAAAAGAGGGTAGATTCAGACTAGATGTAAGGAAGAAATTTTTTTATGGTGAGGGTGGTGAAACACTGGAACAGGTTGCCCAGAGAGGTGGTAGATGCCCCATCCCTGGAAACATTCAAGGTCAGGTTGGACGGGGCTCTGAGCAACCTGATCTAGTTGGGGTTGTCCCTGCTCACTGCAGGGGGTTGGACTAGGTGACCTTTAAAGGTCCCTTCCAACCCAAACTATTCTATCATTTGATGAAAACCAACCAACCTTGGTTGACTGCAATGGGACCTTCATTTGTGGGCATCTAAATGTAAGTGGCTTTTATCTGCCAACTGAATCTCACTCAAAAAAAAAAAACTTGATAGTTACAGCCAGTGGTCAGCAGGACAATGAACTCCCTGTGCAATTTGTCTGAAAGGGCTAAGACAGCTATTGATACAGGAACAATAGGGTATTTCTGCTGGAGTACTTCTGGACTATTGGATTGGACAGCTAGTTAATGGGGGAGGTTAGTGAAGAACAATAAGAAAGATTAAAAGATTTAGTTTTTTTCAGAGGAAAAGCTTCACTCAGTACACTGAGGAATAGAATCTCATAATAGACTCTTTACTAGCAGACAGTGATATGATAACTTTTAAGACTAGTAATGGAAATTAAGAACATGTAACTAATGAATCTAAAGTAAGGGTAGTTAACTGTTGAGATAACTTAGTCATGGTTTATCTTCCAAAGCTGAAAATGCTTACCAAATAAAGCTTTTGGGTAAAATACATATTAAACTCAAGATAACACTAAGGTCCTCCTTGGTTTTGTTGTATTTTTGGCTGTGGCATGTGTATGGAAATGGTATATCAGCTTTAGACCCTTGCATGTTCTATTTTTATTCTTATATGTATACATTATACATATTTGTACTGAGTCTGGCTGGGTCGGAGTTAATATTCTTCATAGCTGCTCTTGGGGTGCTGTGTTCTAGACCTGAGACCAAAACAATGCTGATGACACACTAATGTTCCAGCTATTGCTGAACAGTGTTTGCACAGTGTCAGCGCTGCCTCTGTTTCCTACCCTGCCCTCACAGTGAATAGACTTTGAGGGCGGTGTGCGAGAGGTCAGGAGCGGACACAACCAGGCAGATGGCCTGAACTAACCAAAGAGCTATTCCATAACACCACATAGCACCGTGCTCAGCAATAAAGAGGGAGAAGAGGAGGGCTTTAGCGAGGTTAGCCCCTCTTCTGCTCAGGAACTG
Organism: Morus bassanus; assembly: GCA_031468815.1. Lineage (NCBI taxonomy): Eukaryota > Metazoa > Chordata > Aves > Suliformes > Sulidae > Morus > Morus bassanus. Next base: position 71,614,815 of record CM062571.1, read on the forward strand.
GCTGGGCATAGGTCTATCTGTGGGAGGTGATAAGTGATTGCTTTTGCATCACTTGTTTGTTTTCTTTCTCTCTTCTCCCACTTCTCCTTTGCTTACTGAACAGTTTTATCTTGACCCACAAGTTTCTTGCCTTTCCTTTTCCCCCTCTGAGGTCAGTGGGGTGCGGGGAGGAGTGAGTGACTGAGTGGCTATGTGGTGCTTAGCTGCCTACCAGGGTTAATCCACAGCAATATTTTAGATGTATATGCATATAAATGTGTATGGATACATGTATTTATTAAAAACATATATATGTAACATATCTCTTATATTTATGGTCTTTCTAAAATGAAATAAAAATCTTCATGCTTTACTGAGTAAGTTAAACTTCATTGTATGCAAATGGAAGATGATTTGAAAGTGGTTTAGAACAATTAGTTAAATCTTATCCGCTTGTCAATTTATAGTAGCTGAAACTCTCATTTTCTAACTGCTCTGTAGATTAGTCTTACCTTCAGTGGACTGATTGTACAAGTGAAAATAATTAGACTGACTGAAAAATAAATGCTTTCAATGTGAATAGTTTGGAGGGCATAAGGGAGCTTGCTTACTACTAACCTGAAAGATCAGCTTTCGAGAATTTTCTCTAGTGGATTATACAATTACATGCGAAACAGTGTTTAGTCAGAAAAATTTCAAGTTGGATACACAAAATACAAAATGATATTGTGAAATTAGAGTAGAAATTAATCTGTATGTAATTTTGAAAGTGATCTGTATATGTTAGCCAAAACTATTAATATTGTCTTACATTATTTTCAAGTATGATTATGGATCTTTGGAGCTTACAGTTTAAGTATTGTGTGTATCAGCTTTACAGCCATGAATGAAAACTTTTTCTTTTACTCAGGATGAAAATAATACAGAGAATGCTGTCAGTTCTTCAGATGCTGAGAAACAGGATTCTCCTCCACCAAAGCCTCCACGGACCCGCAGGTAACTATGTTAATATATTATTTTAAGCTGACAGATTGATGTGCTTCATAAATAAAAAGTAAAATAAAACTACTGATAGTATAAAGACTTTTAAGATGTAATTTCTTCTATTTATAAATAGAAATATACATAAGTAGAAATTTTGTAATTGGCTCTGTAAATACAAGCTTTAATATCTTTGCAAAGTATGTGTTTGAATATGCCAATCTTGCAATGACTACATGTAAGCAAACAAGCATACCCCTTTAGTAGTCAGATATGTTGATCTACTTGTGCTCTAATTCGGCTAGGTGATAGCAAAGCATACTTCAAAATAGGCTCAAATAATGACTGAACTCTCATTTTTGGTGGCAAAAACATAATGAAAAATATCCATTTATTCAAGAAAATGTTACCTTACAGCAAGTACTGCTATCGACTAGAGTATGCCAACAAAATGCTTTTCTTATTGAGAGGAAAAATTGGTCTCTAGATCTTAAAATACATAGACTTGACTTTAAGGAAGCCAAAAGTAAATCTGAACTAACAGATTTGTCTGCCTAAAATGGATACCCAATCTGAGTGTTAGACAGCTAAAGAAACAACTCTCATGAAGTAAGTGCTGGGTTCCCTAGCTACTTTCTAGAAGGCTTATAGGACATTTGGCAGGTGATCTTGCCTGCACTACATTGCCTGTAGTTAAATAGACATTTAAGGTAAGCACGTGGGTTTCCTAAAGTTGTAGAACGACATAAGAAACCACCAGCCAGTTAATATTCTTGCATAACTTCTAGTCATATAAGGAAAGTAGTTTTACTACTTTAAAATATAATCAAACTGGAGTAGTGCAAGGTCAGGTCAACAGTGGGAATTCCTATTCATTTGGTACTTTAATGGTTAAAGGTAGAAGATGACAATTAACCCCTTTTTTCCAGTACTGCCTTTAGCAGAGTACAAATGATGTGGTAAAGTGAGCCCATTTTTGAGGGGCTAGCAAGACGAGAGCAGTGATTATACAATAAAATGAATTTTAAATCCTAAAATATTTTAGGTTTGGTAAAGCAGGAAGTTTAAATATGTCCCTATGTATACAAAAAATTTAATTGGACATAAAAAGCCATTTGAAAATTGGTGACTCGGAATGGGTAGCAGTGTGGGTGTATATTCAATATTGCAACATCATTTTCTTGTCACAGGAATAAACGTAGTTTGGAACTGGGTATGGAAGTGTTCCACTTTGCTGTCAACTAGTAATTTGGACCAGAACTGGAGTATTGCATGTGATTCTAACACCCTTTCTAATGAGGATATCGGAGAACTTCCATAAATGGACCTATCGCTCTACTACTTTAGTGGCCTTGGGGATAGTATTTGCAATAAGATAACTTTGGACATAATCTATGACAACAAACATTAATGAAACAGTAAGATAATAATATGAGTAGCTGTTGCAGTTAGCTTAGCATCAGTCATGGGAAGCAGAAGTTAGAGGAGAATACAGCATTGAAAGAGAGAGATGGAAATGAGTTGGGGCTTTTCACAAACAAATGACACAGTTTGTGCTATGTAGGTAATATCATTTTTACCTTATTTAGATTGATGGTAATGTGATTGTACTCAGTTATGTAGATTAAGATGACAGGTCTGTTGACCTATGCTCATGATGAGTTCCAAGCTCTTCTTGAAACTTATTCACTGAAATTAGGTAGGATTTCTGAACAATAGGTTATTTCCTTATTAGTGTTCCTTGAAATAATCTTAGGTGTGTACCTAGGTTTTTATCATTTTTCTATATTATAATAATCATATATGCATAATTCATGTTTTAGCACACACCTGTTCTGTCTTATCTGCATTGCATTGTTCTCTATTTGCTGCATTATTAAGTGAAAATCTTTTAATCTCTCTTACAAAACCTGGTCTTTTTTGGGCCTGCTTCCATAAAATCATACTTTCCCATCTGCCAGCACTGGCAGGAAGATTGTTTCCTTAGAGGTGAATAAATGGAAGCTTTTAGCAAAGCTGTTATCTCTTTCAAATGGAGGTTATTTTTGAAAAACAATTAATTACACCCCTCATGGAAGGTGCTTCTGAGGAAAGACATTATTTGCTATTAGTCACATCTGCTTAGAATACCCACTAATGAGTATGTTTTTTCTTGATATAGGAGGTAATTTTAAAAATCCACAGCCTGATTCAGTCAGGACTTTTAGCCACGTTTTGCATATTGTGGATGTTCTGGCATAGGTTGACATCCTTTTCCTGGGGAGGATGGGAGAGCAGAATCTGTGAAAGATTCTAATTTAATCCCCATATGGAGAAGGAAGCTGTTAAACATGATACATCTCTTTATTGCAGCTGTAGCTTTTTCCCCCAAGCCATTCTCTTACCACTTTTTTTCATGTCCCTTCTATTATTTTCTCCACATTACTGTGGCTAAAAATATCTTGGTATAACTATTTTAAGTATTTGTCTACACCTTTTCTGTTGTGAATGTTTTCAAGTGGTGTCTAAGAGTCATTGCCTTTACAGATAAGTTCATATTCAATAGGTACTCTGAAATAATGTAGTTTAATCCACATTTTTAGTTTGATTTAGAATTTTCTCTGGGAACTTGCTTAAAATATTTTGTTCAGTGACATTGTTAGGTTGCCAGCCAATATGTACGTGAGTTGTATATGCACTGTCTCTGAAGAAGTTACAAGCAAGTTGCTGAAGTTAATATATTTTTAAAAGGAATAAGTCTTTTAAATTCTTTATATGCTGCGTCGTAGTTGGCTCTAGAATGTGTAATTAGTAAAGCAACTTGCATTTTTTTTTTTAAGGGAAGGTTTAATAGTTGCTTTTTTTCCCTAAAGCTAAAATGACTATAGTGACTAATACTGAACAGTACTGTGTGCCAGCTTGGTTTCAGGTGAATTTGCCTGAGATGATCCTGACCGAGCAGGAGGAAAATTCGTTTATATCTCTCGACCTCAGGATGCTTGTCTTCTATATGGCTCTCAGACCAAGCTATGTGTGCTTAGATGGTAATGATGATGATTCCTGTTAGTTGTTTTCTGACAGCCCTGAGGCTGCTTGCTGTATGAGATGGTAACATCTCCCCTACAGCGCTTTTCAGTGGCTAACCACTCGGTAGGTTTTTCGATAAAGGTGGCTTTCTCACCTGTCTCTTCTCTTGTTTGTGACAGGATCGTAGGACAGGTAATCTCTGTATTATCTTTAAATCTGTAGATATCTTCCTCTTAAGTGTAGCTAGTGTCAAGTAAATGCCCGTGTCTGTACTAAGTAAGGATGAGATGCTACTGAAGACTTTTGCCATGTAAGATTGGAAGCTTAGGGAGGGATAATTAATCCTTTTAGTACTTGCTTTGGCTTGGGGATGTCTTGGGGAAGGAGTGCTACAAAGTATAACTTCTAACTATACTTTTCTGGGTTTCTTTTTTGTCTCTCTCTTCTTGGAAGTTGCAAGTATCTTTAGGCTATTGATATTAAATCATTATTAAATTGGAATTTTCTTTACTTTTATTAACTCACTGTGAAGCATCTAACTGTGCTTGTTTTGCAGAGGTTCTGGAATTGTATTGCTTTCCAACCTTTTATCACCTTGTAATGCTTTAATGTAATTCATATTTGCTGTACAGTATGTGTATGTAGTCATTTAGGTTAATGTCTGTCTGCATTTGATGTCAACAGTAAAAAAAATTCAAATAACATTATTCCTTGATTATTACGAAGGTAAACAAGAACAACTCATGAGTGCATACATCAGCACCTTATTCTAGAAATTGCTTGGCTTTGCAGTTGATGATGACTTCTTGTGAAAGTCACCTCGAACTTACATCTACGTTAAATTTCTTTGGTGGACTTGGTGGGGTAGAAAGCATTCTTTGTTAGACATGTTTACCTATTTTCAGGTTAAGACAGGGAGAGATCATAAGTAACTTTTTACTTTATTGTTAGATATAAGACTGTAAAGAACCAAAGTTTTAAATTTGCAATTTAGGACTATACATTCATTTACATGACTGTACGATTGGAGATTTTACTTCAACTCTAGAAGCAATGATTGGTACCTCAGAATTCAGAGGGAGCATCTCAACACCTTTAAGGAACAGTCGTTGAAATATTTGTGCGTTTAGTAGTTCATTCTAAAGTATTTGGAAAAAGGGGTTTTTTATTTTAACAGGCTTGGTTACAGAAAACTATTTTCAAGTTCAAATTCAATTTGAAAGAAATGGAGAAACTGAGACATAAACTCACAGAAAGATGAGGTAATGGCTTTTTTGTATGCAGTGTTATGAAAAGCTATGTGCTGAAGGAGAAAAAGTAAAATACTGTAGCAGTTTAACTTTTCTTCAGATTATGCTTGGACTTCAATCTAATGGCATTAAAATACATTTCAAGGGTTACATGGAATCCTCTTTCATATTAAGCCCGGCAGAACCCTCTCTTTGCATGTTCTGCAAAGCTAAGATAAAAACCATTGATAGGTGTTCCTTGTTAGTTAGCACTATCTGATTTGTATGCCACAATTAAAAAACCAAAAAGCCTCATGTAACTAAATTTTACAAAAATAATTCACCGGTTGGTTATTTTTATTCATTCTTTATATTTTATATAAACTATCTGTAGTGTAGTTTGTGACAGCTTCACTGAACTGCAGCTTTTCTTCCACATGGATGGCAGTGATTTAATGCTTAAGTAGAATAATGTGGTTGTCTAGCTTCAGCCTGCTTACATTGAGTTTAATTTTCCTATTTTAATTATGAGGGAGGATGTAGAGCTTGGTATCTATTTTTGGTTAATCATAGCAGCTGCGTTCCATGACCTTGGCATCACTCTCTCTTATTTGAAAATAAAACCTTACAGTATGCTGTGTAGAATAACCATGGACTACTTAAGGTTTTGTTTTGTTTTGTTTTTTTTTCTTTTGAACATTAGCCAAGATTCATTTAAATCTGAACCCGTGGTGCCCTGTTTTAATAATATAGCTCTTTTCCATTAAGGCTAGAATGGCTTAGATTTTAAAACATTCTAAAAATTTAGAATATATTGCAAAAAAAGCAAAAATAGTGTTGCTGTTGCTTCATTTTGGTTTTGTTTTTTTTCCCATGTGTACATTTTTGGTGGAAAGTTGTGGGAGAGCTTCTTTTGACAAATTATAATTAATTTTCATTATGGCAAATAATTAAAAAAAAATTATTTTCACCTAATGCATGGTTTAGGTCTGACAGCTGTGAAGCTATTAACTTTGAAGTCTTTGGCACTAAGGTACTGCATCAGCTGCTCAGGTTGCGTGGCAATAAAAGCGTATGAAAAAGCTGCCTTGATCACCTAGGGAAATGCCGTTTACAGCTATGTATGAGGAAGTGCTGAGGTAGTGGAATTACAAGATAATTGGCAGCAGTATGTGAAGAGACACTGTCAAGGCTGAGTTATGAGAAGGCTTTTTACTTTTTATCGCACAGTGTGATTTTACAAAGGTACTTGAGAAACACTTGCTTTTGCAATATATAAAAGCAATGCAGGGTTAACTGAAAGGTCTAAAATAGGAAAATTTACTTCTCTTTCCAAAGGGTCTGACATTCTTTGGTTCACTGACTTTTCTGTCTCAACACCCTCTTTTATGAGCTTTCTATTAGTTTCCTGGTAATTTAAATCAAGCTGTTTTTACTATACTGTCTCCTGTTGTTTGGAGTAGTATTAGTAGTTCATCTTCAGATAATTTTCTGCCTCTGGGGGGAGAAGTGTTTATAGAGCACAGCTGCTGGAGGAAGTGCCCAAAGAAAGCATTATGCAGCAGCCCAAAATGCCCGAGATTTTCTGGCGAGAGTTTTAGAAAAAGCTACTGCCAACAAAGACCTCTTAAAGGTATGCGTATCCTAATATTTCTGCTTTCTAAAAAGAAACAAAAACTTTATTTGCAATGCAGAACATGTGAAATAATACTATGATGTCAGTAAAATGGAAAAATTGTTACATATTCAGAGAAAACCAGTAAATCCTTGGTGGCATCTGTTTCCTTTAAAAAAAAATTACATCAGAATGCTATTTGGGCATCTCATTTTCTGAGGATGGATATTCTTCAATATTAATACAGCGAAGAATGATTTTGATAGAGAATTTCTCATTTGATCACTGTAAGTTCTTATTTAAGAGTGAAGGAATGAAATTTAACTTCCAATATAATGGGGAACATTTAATAGCTCTTTTTAGCTGTGTACGAGGAAGATGATTAAATAACTTGGGTTGCTGACTCGTGCAGTATTTCCTGTATCATCGATTCTATGCATACCTCTGAGGGGGCTGTTTGTATACATGTGGGGTTCTGTTTACGAGTGAATCAAATGGGAGAGTGATTTCGTTAAACAGTAATCAGTGAAAAACTTCATGAATTTTGACTGGTATTATGGGACTATAATCTTGCCATATCTAGTTTAATGTTAATTTGCTTCTTTAGCTAATTGTAATGCTTAATGGTACATCTGTACCAGATAAGAAGTTAGTTTTGCTGATTGCACATATGACTCTGGGTCAGGAAAATGAGGTCAATAAGGGAAAAACGTCATTTTCAGTAGGAGGACTTAGTCGATGTTACTGATGAGCATCACTGCTGGTAAAGGGGGCATATAACCATTTATGCAAGTGAACTCCCTCTGCCCCTCTCTTCCACCTCCCGCTCTCCCCTGGAACACAGGAAATCCAAGGGAAATTCTTCTGTCCTCATTAGTGTGTATTAAGTTGGAGCAAGACTGACCTTTTTTTTTTTTTTCTCTTGGCTTATCTTTACTAGTTCAAGCAAACAACTTATTCTCAAGCTTGTTCATTTTTCAAGAATGTCTAAAGGCAAAACAGTTTCCAAATTACTTTAAATTTGTTTGGATGTGTTTTGTATTCCTCCTATCTTAACGTAAAGCAAAGTAACAGTATACAAGCGCAGGCTGGGGAGGAATTTGAGGCCCAACCCTTTGTGACAGGAGTCAAACAGGCAGAGAATGGAGGAAGGCATGTGGGAGAACTGCAGGGGGATCTGGGATTTTCCAGATATAAAGATATAGTAACTTGTATAAGACAATTTGGAAGCTGGGGAGCTTGCAAGTACTTCAGTGAGTGGGGATGTTCATAATCTGAAAATCCAAACAGTTCTCTTCAGTTTGGAATCCTTTGTATAAGGATTTTGGTTATCCATCCTGTGCTGCTATAGCTTGGTGCTAATAAAACCACAAGGATGAAACTCATGCTGTAGTCTGTCCCAGGGCAGGTATGCTTTTGGGTGTGAGGCAGTCTTTTTTTAATATAGGTTACAACAGTCTCAGTTTGCACTGGCTAAGTCCTTTTTAGGCCTTGCTTGTAAGTACGGGAGCTAATAGTACTGCTTTGATTTTGTTTGTGATATGACATGCAGACAAGTAATGAGAGCCTGTCTGATGCCTTTCACTCACGGATAGACAGTCAGGATTTCTTGTACAATTGTGTGGTCTTTAGCTCTATTCCCTATAACTCTTAAAAGTGAGCCCACTGTTGGCTTTATTCCAGTGTAATGGAAACAGCATGATATTTAACGCTTTTTTGTGTTTCACTTAAACAATGCCCTTGGGGGAGAGGTAGCAGTTCAATTTTGTAGCTGTCAGGTTTTTTTTATTTGACCGCTATCCTTTCCAGTAATCTTTCTGAAAATATGATCAAGATTTCTGAATCATTCTTACTTCCTCTCTTGCTGTCTGACAAAGATAGGTTGGCATATGTGAGCATTATGAGAAGAAGCCTCACCATGGATTGCTGGATAATGCAATACTGAAAGGATGCAGAGTGTAATTCGGTACTCTGCATTATTCTTACAAGCCTTTCTACTTGTTTTTTTTAAATTAATACTTTCTTACTAGTGCTGGCTGAGAAGGTGGAAAATTCTTTGGCCCACGGAGCTATGTTACTAGCCCATGTTCTCTCAGGTAAAAAGGCTTTTTCAGACTTAATAGGAGCAACAAGAGGAAGACGGAGACTTGTCTTGGAAAGCCAAATGCCTTAATTAACAAGTGCAGGAGACTGATGCTAGCTTTTATCAGTCTTCAAAGTGAAGTGATTGATTTATCAAATTTCAGAATGTCTGTTGTAAAGTATTTATGTTTCATAGTCAGCCAAAATGTGATATTAATAGCAAGCCTTTTCTTTGGTCTCATCTGTCCATAGCTCTAAACAGTCTTGTTAATGTTTTGGCAGTAGCGACAGCCTTTCTCTGTATAGGTAGCTGTCTGATTAAAAAGGGGTTTGAAAGGCATGCCTCTTACTTCTGATGATCTTATGTGTGTGACCGACTGCGATGATCCAGCTGAGATTTCATAGAATCATAGAACATCCTGAGTTGGAAGGGACCCACAAGGATCATCAAGTCCTATGCCTGTCCCTGCACGGGACAACCCCAAATTCACATCATGTGTCTGAGGGCGTTGTCCAAGTGCTTCTTGAGTATCGTCAGGCTTGGCGCCTTGACTGCCGCCCTGGGGAGCCTGTCCCAGTGCTCCACCACCCTGTGGTTGAAGAACCTTTTCCTAATACCCAACCTAACCCTCCCCGGCACATCTTCCTGCCATTCCCTCGGGTCCTATTATTGGTTACCGGAGAGAAGAGATCCGCGCCTGCCCCTCCTCCTCCCCTTGTGAGGAAGCTGCAGACCACCACGAAGTCTCCCCTCAGTCTCCTCTTCTCCAGGCTGAACAAACCAAGTGACTTTAGCCACTCCTCATACGGTTTCCCCTCTAAGCCCTTCACCAACTTCGTGGCCCTCCTCTGGACACTCTCTAGTAGCTTTGTATCCTTGATGTACTGCGGTGCCCAAAACTGCACACAGCACTCGTGGTGAGGCCGCCCCAGCACAGAGCAGAGCGGGACAATCCCCTCCCTCGAGTGGCTGCAGTGCAGTGCTTGATGCACCCCAGGGCACGGTTGGCCCTCTTGGCTGCCAGGGCACACTGTTGGCTCATGTTCAACTTGCCGTTGACCAGAGCCCCCAGATCCCTCTCCGCAGGGCTGCTCTCCAGCCTCCCATTCCCCAGTCTGTATGTACATACAGGGTTGCCGTGCCCCTGGCGCAAAAACCAGCACTTGCCCTTGTTAAACTTCATACGGCTGGTGATTGCCCAGCTCTCTGGTCTGTCCAGATCTCTCTGCAGGGCCTCTCTGCCCTTGAGAGTGTCAACAGCTCCCCACAATTCTGTGTCATCACACATTTCTTGGAGCTCCCCTGCAGTGGCTGAAATTTATTAGGCCTATGTTAAACTCCCAATTTCAGACTGGGCTTCCTCTGTCAAAGATTTGCAGGAGCAAGACAGATAGTAGTAAAGCTGGACACTTTCTCCTTGTTCTAAGTTGAATGGCAACCTGTGTTAGGATGCCAGACTTCACCTACGAGCTCTGAAGGTGTGGTTTCATTATGTAGCTGATGGCTCATTATGAGATTTCCTTTTCTTCCACAGAATCTGTCAAGTCTCTAAAATACAAACACTTTTTCATTCTCATTCTTCATCTGAGTTAGTAATATATGATTAACTATTACTGCTGTCATGGAAGTTCCATTTAAATAGCCTGAAAGCACAGGACCTGGGGAAATATAATCTGCATATCATCCTGCTGGTCCTTACAACATGGGAGTTACTACTGACACACCTACTTCCAGACCTGCCAGATATGCTGTGTTCTCCCAGGTTTTACACAAATGCAGCAGGAGAACACTGTCACAGTGGTCTGTCATCTAGCAGGTAGTAAGAGTGTTTGCTTTTTTTGGAAGCCTCTGCTCTCTGGCTTTTGAAGTGTAGCCTTGAAATAATTTGCAAATAAATGTCTATTTCACAAGAGTGCTGTGAACACTCTTCTGAAGAGATTCAGTTCTTCAGGATGTCGGACCATGAAAGGAAGGTACAGTCCAAGGTCTACTGGTGGCTCCATTTTCAAGGGAAGAGAATGTCCTGCTATAACCTTATCTCCAAGGGAATGTTCCAAGTCTCCTGTAGCAGAGCTGGATTTGGGTGATTTATGGTGCCTCTGACATAGATTATCCCTAAAAACTAAAGGTATACAAAGATTTGGCTGAATCTTGCTTGTACAAGGTTATTCTGGTGCTGGGACCACCTGAACTTGTCAGTAAAGACGCTGTGACCCTGGGAACTGTCTGTTCTCCTAACACGGAGGAATGGGAGCTTCTGCCTTGTAAATATCATGAACTTGGACATTATGTGCTAGCCTGTATAGAGGGTTGATTACTTCCACATGAAGGACATCTCTGCCAGCAGTAGGAAGTGATCTGAGCTTTGTACATAAAATGGGCTGGTTTGTCAGCTCAAGCATGTGGCCAAATCACACTCCTTTGCAAACCATAGTCCATTGTGCTTTATCTGCCTGGATTGAAAGTAAAATTTCTTTAATTTATTTCATTGTATTTCTGTCTTGTCACACACTTGTTCTGCACCTCAGTTGTTACTCTGTTACTGGTCTTATGTAACAAAAGGAAATATTTTCAAAGGCACTGAATGAAAATGCCTAATTCTTGTTTGTAGGTGAGACCTTAGTCAGTGGTGCAAAATGTTTGTAGTGAAATATTCTGCATCTAATCTGAAAGTAAATTAACCATATGCTTGAAGAGCTTCTCCTTTTAAGTAGCTTAAGATGAACTGTAATAAGTGCTGTGGTCTCACTGATATGCACTGTAATTTGGATCATATAGTCTACTGTGAACAGTTTTTATACAGTGTGCAGCTCATGTCAGCTAAATCTGGTCTGCATCATTAGCCTTACAACTATGGAGAAACTATTAAATATGCAAATTTAAAAATAAAATCCTCCTGGTCATGTGCAAAAAAAATAAAAATCAAGGAAGATATTTAGTATTAAGCAGGTTGCAAGGCTTTTTTTTAAATAAATTTTTCTTGGCTTTATTGAAAATTGATGTGTCGAGTTCCCCTGAGTCACTTCTTAAGAAAGAAGAAAGCAAAAGAAGTACTGAAATCCTGCCACAAGAGGGCCTTTCTTACGGAGCCTTTGAAAAACTGCTTCTGGGGAAGGATGTGAGCAATCTTTGAACTATCAATGAGGATTAGTTGTAGCCTGAATGCATGTCTTTGTTATACTCTGAAAGATGTTTTGAGTGTGTTGACTTAGTTCTTGCTTACCCCATTAGTCATATTTTATAACCATTGTCTGTATGCAGTGGAAGTGCTGCTTGAAGTTCAGTGTTGGTATGAAAGCATTACTACCGCAGAGACTGATGGAGAGATATTTAAAATATTGTCAAAATACAGAAAACTCATACAAGTGTGTTCTGGGTTTTTTGCAGTTGCCTTGTAGAAGGAGATGCTAAAGAAGAAATCTTGCAGCCTCCAGAGCCTCAGCCAGTACCACCAATCTTAACACCATCTCCCCCATCAGCTTATCCAACAGTCACTACTGTGTGGCAGGACAATGATAGATACCATCCAAAGCCAGTTTTGCACATGGTTTCATCAGAACATTCAACAGACCTCAACGAGAATTATAATAAGTCAACAGAACATTCAGGGAAGAATGAACCCAGTGAACGTGCAGAGAAAAGGCTGGAGCGCAACTTAAGTTTTGAAATCAAGAAGGTACCTCTTCAGGAGGGACCACGAAGCTTTGATGGGAACTCCCTGTTGAACAGGGGACATGCATTTAAAATTAAGCCTCTGCCATCCTGTGTAATTGATAAGAGCTTTAAGCCACAGGAACAGATTTCAGGGGATTCATTTGTAGATGCTTCTCAAAACTCATGTATGGAACGCAGCGTGCCACAGTCTAGCACAGCCTTAATACCATCACCAGAAAGTCTGCAGAGTCGGCAGGTTGCTGATACTCCACCAAGACCAGATCGTCTGCCTCTGGCAGAAAAGGGACATGCCACATGGTCACTGCACGGGCCTGAAAATGCACTGCGTACGTCAGTGTCTGAAGACGTATCTTCAGACGTCTTATGTCATGGTGTTAAAACACTCTCTCTGGTATCAAACACCACAGTTGAACATCCTTCCAGTGATAATGTTGATCATACTACTGTTTCTGTTCGAGCACCCCTCTGTTTTACTAATCCTCTTCATTCAGATGATTCTGACACAGATGAGATGAACTTTGATGGAGCCATGAGCAAAAGCGCATCTAATGTTTCAACCGCAAGTGCCACAGTTTCTGCTGCCACTAATACTGAAAACATTTCTGCCAGAAAAGTATTGCCAATGTCTATTGCTAGGCAAGACTTAACAGCTGTAACGTGTTCTGAAGATGGCAAAGGTAGGTTTCACTGTGGTTCAGAAGCACTACTCTTTAACCTGGTTGCATCTTTAGAGTTGGACAACGTAAATTTCTTTACAGTGCAATTTTGTAAATGTAAACTTAAACAGTGTGGTACGGCAGCTTCAGAAGGGGTGCAACTCTTTTCCTCCCAGTTTTTGTTTTGCATGTAAGCTATGTCTGTTACACTGTTGGTACTACAGACCTTGATAAGCTGTATTGAAAGCTTTATTGCGAGGTGTGAAAGCATTCTTGATTGCAGGTTTCCATGTTATTGGTTGGCCCATTATTTTTCCACGTCCTGTTTCATGGAAGTGCCTACAAAAATGGTAGTTTTGGGTAGTCTTAAGTGTTTCAACAGGCTTGTCCCACCACACATCAAATTCATGCTTATTGGTTGATGTGCTGGTCCTAAAAAAGTAGATGTAACCTCTTTTACTGTTTCAGTCCTTGAAGTTGCTCATGCTGTTGTTGACGGTTGGACTTGATGAACTTAGAAGTCTTTTCCAACCTTAATGATTCTATGATTTGGCTCCTACATTTTAATAGCATTGTAAATATTTAGCTCTGCTTTCCTCTTTTGCTGTACATGGCTGGGGGGGACAAAGTAATATTGCTGTTCATCTAAAAATCCAAGTCCTGCTTTAGTAGTGCTTTAAAAATTATTCAGTTGCTTGCAATCTTTTACTGCTTTCTGAAATTTTTTGAGCAAGGAAAGTTTGCAAGACTGCTTCTGCAAAAAGCTACAACATCATACCGAAGGCAAAAGGGTCCTAAAATGTGCAGTTTCAGATTTCAGTCAGGCTGGCACACTTAGGTCGGGTGGAGGACATAGCTGGGAAGAACAAATTAGGCCTCGGCAACTGCCTGTGCAAAGTCCAATAAAGCGTGTAGTAAGGCTGTGGGGCTGAAAGGAGGACATGAGCTTCTGTATTTAGATCAGACTCTTGTGCTAGGAGCTCCTTACAGTGATGGCCTTGCTTTAGGAGTGCGTGCAGACTATGTGACTTGCTGAGGTGAAATGAGGCTCAGTGCATGATGCAAGATGCACAGCCAGCTGTACTGAAAATATTGCTTTGTGAACTAAGTTTTCACCAAAAGTCGTATTCAGAAACAGGAACTATTTTGCAGCTTTAAAAACAATCTGTTTCTATAGATTTCTGTGATATTATGTATACACACAAAAGAATACTTGCCCATATGTGTGTGTTTTTAACCCTGCAACACTTTAAAAATGCTCTGTGTAAAGCCCTTTATGTCATAGTCACTTCAACGTTTATACCAAGCACCCTCGTGGATTCGTTTTTGGTAGATTTGCATACTATAGTATTTTTCCGACACTGCTTTTAGCCAGGCTTTTTTCCTTCTTTCCCAGGGCAATCATTGTTTATCACTGTTTGAAAATCGTTAACTCTCTACACATCTCTCTATATAGATGCTGTAAGAACATGCAAATAAAATAAGTGATATATCATAAATATGATAAAGAATGGGAGAAATGTCACTCAAGAATTTTTCATGTAACTGCATATCAGAAACATCCTGAAATAACAGTACAGCCTTTGTATGTTGCTGATTTCACAGGGAGGGCTTAAAATGTTTATATTAACTTTTTATAATTTGTCTCTCATTATCTGGGGTGTATCTGTTCCCTTTTGTACGAGAGTGAACACTTCCTGTTTTGTATTCAGGTTGCAGGTCTTGTAATCCATCTCGGACTCAAGAATATAGGGTTAGATTGCTTTGCACCAGTGATCCCAAACCATGTTTTACAGTGGCTTTTTCATTTCATCCTTGTTCAGGACTCCTCTCCCTGAAGCCGGGGATGTACAATCGTCAATGAAGCTTGCCTGTGAACTTACCAGCACCCTAGCTGCTTAACCATAACTGTTGGTGTGCATGATCTTACCGCATAATTAAATCCTCTTTTTAATTCAAATGAAGTGAAAAGTAGTTGTACCCTGAGGTTAAAAAAACCCAAAACAACAACCCCACAACAACAAAAAACCCCAAACTAAAACAAAGCCCAGAAACCTTACTTTCAATTAGCGCGTACTCCATAGTGAGTTTATTTGCTGATTTTACAGAGTCTATTTCAATAAATGAAGATTTTCTTATGCTGTGTGGTAAACTTGAGATGGGGCAGGTCTCAGAAGTCACTTTGCACACAGTGGCTTTCTAAAATGTGATGGAGTTCCTCCTGTCCCTGCTGCTGTCATGTTGGCAGGGCAAGCTTCGTGGCTTCATTAGTTGAAACATGTCTTCATCTTTTTGAGTCTTGTGTAGAATACAGTTGTCAGATGAGACTTCTTATGGCAGCAGCTACTTTGAATTGTTTTAAACCTTTAATTTCTACTCCAAATTCCTTAGCAGGCAAGAGTGGGGCTTCTGCTGCCAGAGCAGCTTGTGTTAGTACATTACTGAGAGGCGAGAGGGAATGGACTGGGGACAGGGTGTGTTACTGGCAACAATGGTAGCCATCTCCTCTGGCTCCTGTTTACCCTTCTGGCTAGTAAACCTTGCACTAGACTGTTTAACTAGTTTATATCGGTGGTGTGGGAGCTGGCCTGGTGGGCCCTGAGATGGCCTTGGGAACGAAAACTGAGACTTAGGGCTTTAGAGAAGTGGTTAACGTGGAGATTCCCCAGAGCTTACTGTTGCATGATGCAGTCCTGAAAAGCAACATACATAGAATCATAGAACAGTTTGGGCTGGAAGGGACCTTTAGAGGTCATCTAGTCCAACCTCCCTGCAGTGAGCAGGGACATCCCCAACTAGATCAGGCTGCTCAGAGCCCCATCCAACCTGACCTTGAATGTTTCCTTGAACGTTTTCAGGAATTGCTTAATGTCCTTGCACCATGCAATCTAGCTGTGCTGTGTTGACTTCGGAAGTAAGTATGGTTAGAGCCACTTAAGAAAAAATAAAAATCGCTGCTCATCAGCAGTAAGTTACTTCTGTCAGCCCAGCTGAAGAGCTCATACGTATGTTCAACAAGCTTCTTACCATGGTTTGGGAGCTTCATTAGTGGTTCTGTTAGTAGGCACCAACTGTGTATAGTTGCCAGTATCTGCAGAAGAGTTCAAGAAGCCAGTGTGTTGCAATGAGCTTAACTATCCTCTTGCGGAGGCTGCAGACAGACAGGTAATGAAGTGCAATTAAATTACAGTAACTACTGTGGTTACAGTTATTGGCAAGTTACTTGTTCAAGAAGCAAATGATACTGCTCCAGTGCAGACTGTTAATTCTGCTTACACTCTGTTGCTGAAAGAAGGAAGAAAAAGTATTCACTGGAGTTGCTGAGGGTTTTTTTTCTCCAAATGATTTAGACTGAAAATGTATTCTACTTTTCTTTCTTCCATCGCATACAAACTGGCTCTTAGGCCCCTTCACGTGAAGATAGCGTTGTTAGCATGGAGTTGTTCCCAAGGCATTAGCATGGTAAAACAAAATGATTTATAACATTTAGACCAAATTTTCCTTTTGCTTTAAATTTCAAATGAAATTTAGGATGATCTCATGTATCAAAAGATCAACTTCTAAAAACCTAGGAGGAGAATGTGTGTTTTTTAACTTAAGTGTCTTATTTGATTTAGATGCTGATACTAGTGAAGATTCCTCTCCCCCGCTTCCAGAAAGAACACCAGAATCATTTGTATTAGCAAGTGAACAGAGTGAGTTTTTAATGTTTTGTGTTAACTGGGGAGAAAATGTGAAATGCATTCTAGTATTGTATTTGAATGCCCCTGCTTTTTGGTTAATCTTAGTGTTGGAGCCGATTGTAAATTGGAATGAAATCTAGCGTGTGTAATGGCTTGTTTTGAGGTTTAACTTTCACAAGCCCTTGTGCACAGTCAAATTATTTCTCGTTTTCTGACTGAGCATGCTGTTACATCATATTTAGGTATATTGGAGACTTCAGCATTGATTTTAGTGGAGCTGGTTTTCAATCTGAAGGGTATGGAAATGAGATACAGTGGGGAAATGCAATACAGTTAGGGGATTCCCCAGCTATTTTAGGTAGTTTCCTGCTGCTCCCAGATAGGGAATATGAAAAACACTTGAACAGTGCTTATCTGATTCTCCTTTCCTGGGCAAACGAAAGATGATGACACCTCATACTGCACTGCATCTAGTGAAGAAGCCCAGTTTATATAAGTTTAACATAGTTTACTCTTTGCCTGTATCAAAAGGTTAACTGAAAGAGAAAACTGACACTTACAAATGATGTGCTTATATCTTCATATTTCATTCTTCAAGCCAGGAAGGGCAGAATACAAAAATGATTAATTGAAATGAAGTGATAAATTAGGTCGATGTTTGGTATCTTCCATAAAACCTAGTGTGGTGTAGTTATTTACTGAGGCTTTTGTTTAGTGTCACTTTGTGAAACTTTCAAAAATGTTTGGCCAAAGTAGTATGGATATTTTCAGCATAAAAACATTGAAGTTTTGTAAATATGTCCCTTGAGCATCATAAGCATGGGTAGCTCAGAGTCAAAGTGATCCTTTCTTTGGATATTATGGACTTGCTTCTTTTCTGTGAGAATGTAAGAATCAAGGCTTTTTTTTTTTTCTTGGAGAGTAAAAAAAATTGAAAAATCTCTTTGGGACTGGAATCACTGAAAGCACTTCAATTTTGATTGTGTTTTTGCATGATGTCAGTAAAGGACAGGTATGGCTGTCCTGACTTGTGTGTTTTCTTCACTTAGTATGTCTTTTTCAGATCTACTCTTATTGCACAGCTGGTATAACAAAATTTGAAAAACATTGTTGAAAAAGAAGCTAATTTTCCTATTGGTTAGGAACCCCCAAATGAAGGAAAGGAGTGTCCACAATGGAAACACTGCAGTCTTGTGTGTTGAATTATGTTGTGGAGTCTTCCCTTATCTTGAAAACTCTTCATGTAAAGAGAGATACATGTTTTTACAAGCACTTCATTTAAAAAAAAGTTGCTTTATAGCACATTTCTAATGCTGCATCACGGAGAGAACTCAAGTATGTTGAGTTTGATTTAATTTTTCCTAGGCACACCCTTGCCGAAGCCAGTTATGATTGCACAGTCTGAGTGGAGCATATTGCGTGATCAGCATCTCCCTGAACAAGCAGTCTCTACAGTAAGTATAGGAGACAAGTCTGTACTAATCAGTCACTTCTAGTTCAGTTGGGAGCTACAACAAAAAGCAAAATATGTACTTGTGAGAAGTTACAGCTGTTGATCATCTACAGCTAGCCAGTTTTTCCTCTGCCTGAGCTGCTGAACTGATGTGTTAAGAGCATTTTTTCTTCCCAAGAAAACTATCTGGTTTTCTAAGTTCAGCAATACTTTTAAGTGTCATCCCTAATATACCTTAAATTACGGCTTTAAGAGTGTAAATATGGTGTTTTTATGGAGCTTGCTGTCTGCCCTTAGTTGTTGATAGCCTAATTCAAGCTGGAGGAGAATTGCAGTCTCTAGTCTAACCTGCCGCATGAAGCACGGACTCAGACCAGGCTGCTCAGGGCTTTATCCAGTTGGGTCTTGAAAACCTCCAGAAATGGAGACTTCATATCCTCTGTGGGCAACCTGTTTCGCTGCTTGATAAAATTTTTCCTTATCCATATTTATTTTAAACAAACTCTTTTTCTGCCCATCAGATTTCAGTTTTCATATCAGTCTACTAGTTGCTCAAAGTCATCCAGGATAAACAGCTGGCAAAACTTCAAAAGCTTATCAATCCTTTTTACATGCACACCTTTTTTCATGCACCCCCAAGACACTTTACAGCCACCTTTACACACTGCTTAAAAAACTGACAAAAAAGATAGATGTGAATTTACAGGGACTGTAAATTTAGTATGGGAACTAAACTACCTAATTTTGCAAGTAATCTGTAATGTGACAATTTGAACTTTTCATTCAATATTAAGTAAGGTTCTGATAGTAAATTCTTTATTAGCTACCACAGCATTTTTTTGTCAGTGTTACAGCAAGTCAGAAATATAGCAGCCAGTAGATATTTCCATGGATGTTGTATATTTTTTGAAAATGTTCTTATCTTATATTTCTGGTGTTCTTTTAGTATTTTGGAAGCATTTTACAGAATTACTTTAAATATTTCTCATTAATAGGGTTTGAAAACAACTTCACCTGTACTACCTGGTAAGTGATGGAAAAGATTTTTTTTATTTTTTTTTAATACGAAAAGAGGCAGGTTTTTCCACTTGTTCATCTGTCCAGTTACCCCATAAGAGTGGAAAGTCCAAGTAACCTAACCATTTGAACTGATAAAGTGTTTTGGAAGTATTTCTATTAGAAGATTAGAAAATACCAGGGAGAAATTTTTCTCCTGGAAATTCACAAATGTTTCATGATCTAACCTTGAAATAAATGTATACATATGATTACTTCAAAAGCTACTTCCAACCCACGATGCTTTAATTTCATTGGCAAGTCTCTAAAATTTACAGTAGTCTTGCAACGAGCCCATCCCTCAGTGCAGAATGTTTTTCCTATTGAACAAAAATTTCTCTGAACTTGGCTTTTGCTGTGAAGATATCTAAGTTTATTGTCAAAACACCAGCATTTCTGAAAAGGCCTTCTGTTGTTAAAGCTTCAAAGGTTTTCTGTGGAAGCAAGTTACAAATCTAATATAAAAATTAATGGTAAACTTTGGGTATGGTAAAATAACGAAGACCAAAAATACTAAATTTAAATGCATATTACAATAAAAATATTTTTTTCAGCATAATTAGAACCTTTCCATGTTATTGCAATAGAAATTGTAAAAGTTAGTGAATTAATTTATTTAATTTCGTAGACAGGAGTAAACCTGCAACAAGTACAGCAGCGATGTGTGTGTATATGCATGTATATGTATGCGTGTTGCATATTTACCGAAGTCTTTAATTTTTAATATTCTAAAAAGGCTTCAGTAAGAAGTGTAGATCAGCTGATGCTTAACTTTGCAGCAACCTACTTCAGCTGTAAGCTTATGTCTGCCATGTATCTTCTGCGTATGCTTGAATGGGCTTGTACAGTCCATTTGGAGCTGCATGTTAAATAGCTGGTAGATTTTTTAAAATAAATCAATTTTCAGAAATATTACAGATTTGCTAATAGGGTGATTATAGAAGTAATGCAACACGTAGTTACTTACGGTTTCTTAAGCACCTTTAGTTTAGAAAGAATGTGAACAGATGCATTTATATGGTTGTATTAAATGGTACTGTGAGCTCTTGCTATGAATAGGTGCTACATGGGATTTTAAATATCCATACAAACTTTTAAAAAAATAATCATATTTGGCCAACAGGAATGTGTCATTGTCGTTGAACATCAGCTTCATAAACAATTTTGAAGTAAGTTTTTTAAGAAACGAGAAATTGACTTTAAATATTTTTGTAAAGAGTATTTGATGCAAGTCGTGTTCTGGACTTAAAAGTAGCATTCACACAGTGCTGACTAAATGAATGTTACAGTAACGGATGTGTGTGTGTTTTCCAGATTGTCCTGAAAGAAGCAGCAAAACACCCACTGACCTTTTACCTCAGATTTCTTTTTCTGGTTCCACTGATACAAGAGGTCAAATTTCAGAATTTCCTGCAGAAGTAACAGATATTGGTAATGACAATTCATTCAGAACATAATCACTAGATAATTTAAGCAGGAGACTCGTTAACAGTACTAGTTTGGATAGCTGCTGCTGCTGCTATCTCCCTCCAACTCGCTGAGGTGCAGAACCCAGACAAGTAAGCCTGCCTTGTCTCTTCAGCATCGCTGAAGGAGTTTTTCCCAGAATGAGCGATTCAGTCATCCTTCACTTTGTTTTTAGAGTGTGTGAAACAGAAAATTAGTCAAATGGGATATAATTTCTGTAGAGCACTGAAAACTTTCAGAAATAATACCCGAGAAAACTGCTTTGCTACACAGAGAAGGAAAAAAATTGCTAAATGATAACAAATACTGTATTTACTGAGAAGTACTTTCCAAGTGAGGTTTCAATAGTGAGCTATAATTATATACAAATTCTTCATGTTTGTATTTCCTATGGCCATAGTGCCTTTAGAACTCCTAATACTACAAAGTCGTTTTCTAGCCCTGAGAATAAACCTCTTCTGTAAGAGCTGGAGCATGTCTTACAGTGATTCTTCTGACTGCTGCCAACATCTGTGAGACTGCGTTGTCCGAGGGGACAGAAGTATTAAATACATTTCTTTCCTTAGGTTTTGGTAACCGCTGTGGAAAGCCCAGAGGACCAAGAGAGCCGCCTTCAGAATGGACATGATCCAAGAACCAATGGACAAACTATCAATAAATTATACTGGAAAACTCAAGTGCCACTGAGAACTAGAGAAATAGTATTCCACTTTTCTGGGGGGCGACTAACACAGAGCAGTGTAGATCTAACTACCAAATGGTACACTCCCACAGTACATCCCACGCAAAATCTTAAAGATTGTTCACAACAGTGGATTCCAGTATTACAACTTAACTTTTTGCTGGGGCCATCTACCTGCCTTATTACACTTAGGAGAAAGTATTACATATGGTTTATTTTGTAACTTCAAGTATTATTGCCTTAATGTCTTCTAACCCTGTTACACGCTGCTTGTAGACATATGTTAATATAGTAATACTTTTGACAGATTGTGTTTATGGACTACTTTTTGCTAATGTTTGATTACCATGTATGCGTTATTTTGTATATGTACAGGGCAAGTAAGTATATAATTTGATAAAGTTGCAATCATAAAATATTAACAGAAGATGTAAGAAATCTCTGCATGATCTAAATTTTTGTGTACCTTATTTGTAAATTATTTGCCCTGAAGTTTTAGAAAATAGTTTCTGGGGTTTTTTACAAAAATTGCTGGACACACACAGCCAGAATTGCAGGTTAGCAGAGATAAAGATTGTAATACATTTTGTAAATTGTAAGCAAAAGGTTATTTTTATATTATATACTGTTTAATTGTCAGACCTAATTTGTTCTGGTTTTCATCTAGTCATGGAGATTCAGTAAGTGCCTTGGAACAGTATTGAGTTCTTTTAGCCTGTGTATGTTACTTCAGTGTTTTGAGTTCATCTGGAATTAGGTTATCAAAAATATTTGTACGTTTCTAGTATCTTTGACCTGCCAGTAAAAGAGAAACCATTCTACGTAATCAACACTCCTTAGTTTTCATTTTAATGTTTCATCAGTTGCAATCTTTAGAAAATTCATCTCTATTGACTTTCTGTATAATAGGGTTTTACAGTTTTAATATGGCATGTTTCTAATTTGGGAAAACCAGAACACACTGGTAAAAGGACTGTTTAAATACCACTGTCTTCTCTTACAAATGGTAAAGACCATTTTTGTTGTTCAGCGACTGTATGTAAGAAAGCAACTTATATGAAGGTTCACATAGAGCCCTTGCAGCTACACTGTATCTTGGCAATATATTATGTCAAGAGTTAATCCTTATAAGGATTCCTTACTTAAACTTTTCTGTAATACAATCTTTAAATTAAAGAAAGTCAAAATTGCACTTATGGGTGTGTTTACTCTTAGGAAAAAAAACTGTATTCAGAAGCAAACTAAAATAAAGTGAAGGATGGCCATCTGGCTTAGCTGATAGATCTCATACTTGAACAAAATAGTGACCCTCAGGACCTTACTTTTAGTAACTACTTTAAAAGCTAGCAATAATGCCAGAGAAGTGAAGAAGAATGTTTAGAGGAAAAACGTTTATTTTACGTAATGAAACTATCTACTAAGCTGAACTTTAGCCATGGAAACTTTAGATCTAATTTACTACTTGTACCTTTAGGGCCTCTCTGCTAAAAGAGAGCTAATGCCCAGAGAGCAGCCCTATTATAGCTTCCAAAAGGTACATAGCTTGCAATTACTGTCTTTGACTGTGGATTAATCGCCATGCATTTGGTACACATGACAGACTGCCTAGCTGGGGAGCTCTTTCAAAGAACTGTATGCACTATAAATACTTATCTTAACTTCCCATGGATATAGTTTTGCAATTATTCATTTAGAAATAAATAATTCAATGATGTATGCCATTTGGGATAACCTATATCAGCTAGATTCCTGCATTGTACACAGTTCAGGCAGCTGGAATGTCTTGCAGTTGGCCGAACAAAGTTGGCCTGAACTTTGTTCCCCTTCCCCTGCATTGGAGATGATTAACTTAAGACTTTCACTCCTACGGACCTCCTGTGGTTTTGTAATGCACGACAGGCTGTCGGTACTGCTGGGCAGTCCAAATCATTGTAACTTTTTGAAAAGACTGTTC
Organism: Morus bassanus; assembly: GCA_031468815.1. Lineage (NCBI taxonomy): Eukaryota > Metazoa > Chordata > Aves > Suliformes > Sulidae > Morus > Morus bassanus. The sequence continues at coordinate 71,638,334 of CM062571.1, forward strand.
AATAAGAAAATTTCCAAATATGTTCTGGGTGTACTTCTTAAGGATCTTTTCCATATTTCTCTACCAAGAAGATACAGGACTGGGCAGATTGTAGGTTTTCTGCTTTCCATGTTTGAATTTTACTAAGAGGCTGACAAAAATCTGTGTACTATATACAGGCCATCTGGTAATGTTTAATTAAAGTACATCCAGGTTCATACTTTTTCCCTTAGATTTGCATGGATTTGGATAGCATTCCAGATCGAGTTCATCACAGAAGGTTCTCGGCCTTTCTTTGCTTTAGTGATATGAAACTCCACTTGTCCTGTATGGATTTCTGTATCCTTTGACAGACCTGTTTTACAAGTCTCTGTTGCCTGCTTACATTCATCTGAGTTTTATATTTCCACCTATTTTATTTCAGGTAAATTGACCGTTTTAAGTGCAAGGCAAAACCTGCCCGATGTCATTACTTTCTGTATCCACACTTGTGGGTGGTACAGAGATAAGTGCAGGGTTGGGTGCTGTATGCTGGTAGTTTCACATCGTAACTTTGAAATGTTTTCTAGTCTTAACAGCTTCTTCAAAAAACAAGACCTTTCTTTGCTGTGGTTTATTTGAAATTGAATCTAAAGGGGTTTAGACTGTTATACTAGTTTGCAAGTTATCAGTGAATATAGATCTAGACCAAGTAATTTTTTTATATATATATATAAAAAAAAAATCAATCATGGAATAGTCTTTCGTTTAGCTCCAATCTTCAGTCTCTAAAGTGTAGCTTTTATCAGGCATACAAATGACTTGATCACTATAGCAAAGAGCCAGTAACACTACTCAACCCAGCTGTTCTTATTAATAACTGCTGCATTGGCTTGTTTGTTCCTACACTATTTTTCTAATATTCCATTTATTAAATTGTCTAACTGTGTTAATATTGAACAAGTCATGCAGTAAATTATCACATCAAGAGAAGAATGTGTTCTCCATGTTTTAGAAGTGTAAATACTTGAGTCTCAGAAAAAAGCTGACCTCTACTAATATCATTGCTCATCTCTATTATGCAGCATATTTTAGGTTTTGTATTGATTTGGCAGGTAGCTTTCTACTTTTTAGTGATGAAAGCATTACTTTAGCATTTTTATTTCGTATTTATCTGTTAGGAAAGCTTGCTGCATTTACATGTAATTTTCCTTAAAGAAGTTTCTAACTTGGGAACTGTGCAGAACAATGAAAAATCTCAAAGAATCACCTCTGGGTTTTGTATGTTGAGATCTTGGATTGGGTTTCATTGGAGACAAATTTAGAAAAGCATGAATGCAGATCAAGTGCAACACAGTGAGTGGGGCAGCATGATAACCCCGTGCTGCTGGAGTAGTTGCTTTTAGCTATAGATCATACTGTCTTTAAACAGAGTCTTCTGACAATTGAACACTTAAATATTTGCATTTGAGGATTAAACTGTGTGTTTCAGGTTGTAATTCCCACTGTGCCACATAGCACTTGGTATGAAGTGGTGACTTATGCTTTAGTATATCGTAAGTACAAATTCCGTGTTTCTAATGGAGTAATGTTACCACTGCTGGTTTGTCTCAAGGTCACTTAATAATGTATCTCATCTATTTCATTGTGCTTTTCACAATGATAATACTGTACTGTTGGTGACAAGTGGCTTCTCCTGTGTTATCTGGTGGATGTGGAAGGAGAGTTGTACAGCAATTAAAGCCACTTTCATCAAAGTCAAGCAGAGGCTTTGGGCTGCGAAGGAAGAGCTCGGCCATGACTGTGTGTTAGAGCATCTGCCCTTTGCTATACCTGAGGATTGAGAAGACGGTTGTAAGGAGGGGTGGTGAGGATTGATAAAGAAGGTTGAGAGGGTGGTTGTAAGGCAGAGTTGAGAGTAGGGAAGTTCTGTGTAGCCTGGACACTTCTGGGACTCTGGCCCAGTGCCAGGCAGACCACCCACAATCCAGCTGCAGCCATTCATAATTTAATCAACTCCTGATTAACGCATCTGCTTAATGTAAGATGGTTAAGATGTTCTGATGACAATCGTTCAGAACAGTTATGATTGTTGAAGCAAGGGAATAAACCTGGTGAAAAGTGAAGATCATGAGTGGCATCCAGGGAAAAAAAACAATATTGAAGTTGCTTTTTCATTTTTATTACTTGCAGTCTGAAAATATCCTTTCCACTGCTAGATGACAGAAGAAACGAGAGCTAAGCCTTAGGCTTTCTGGCTGGAAGGAGGAGGGAATGGATTGTCAGCGTTAAGCAGGTGATAAGCCTTGGACCACACAGAGCGCACTGCAAACAAGGCGGTGTTTCTTCCAGTCTGATTTGGCAGTTCAGTTGGGTTAAGAAAAGCTTGCAGACACTGGCAAGGATATCCTAAGGTATAATGACCCAGACATAAAAGCTTTTTTGTTATTTTTGTCTGTGCTGATTTGTAGTTATAGCAGGGGAATAAAAGAATAAAGAACTCTGAAAATGTAATTTGAGTTCAGTAACTGACTTGCTGGCTTTCAGAGCGCTGGAGTGAAAGGGCTTATGTGTCGCAAAGGCAGCAGGAGCAGTAGTAACGGTGGAAAGGAAGAAGGGTATCTCTAAGATCTACTCAGTAGTTGGATGATGCTTCTGAGTGGGAAGGAGAGAAAGCCAGGACCACTGCCTGTGAGGTGTGTTCAGGAGGGAACACAAGGGGCACTAAAGATCAGTTTTAACCTAAAAAAAAAAAAAAAAAAAAATCAGACTGAATTTGTCTGACTAGTTGAATAACTATGTATTTATGCTGATATATTTAACTGAAAGTATTTTCTTCCTCCTCTCCCATAATAGGAATATTTGCAGGTCAATAGACTGTATTGGTAACAATCATACCTCTTAAGTATGCAGTGCCTGATGGAATACTCACCTGATTTACGTACCCTGTTACAGGAGTGTATGAAGCAAAGTAGCCCTGTCATTTTGCCTGAGGGGTTGGTAATGCGGCCAGTCAGAGGTTGGGTTTGTGCCGCTGCTGGCTGCTGCACACAGGACTGTGCCAGGAGTTGCCCCTGCCCTGCTGCTGGTTCCTCTATGGATGCTCCCAGCACTCTTCCTCCCACCTTCTCTCTTGACTCAGCATTCTCTTCTAATTCACTTATTTTCTAACTACCATGAGAGCAGTACCTCTTTTCTAATAGTTATCTTGATTTTAGTTGTTTGGTATTTTGCTGTGCCAAATTTTATTTTGACTAAATCTTGCACCTGCATTTGTGTGTTCTCTTTCTTTTAGCCACCTGGTTGCTTATGATTAAATGTTCTTGGTACTGTGCCTTGGTGGCCAGGTTAGTAACTCTTATTTAGGCAATGCAATACCTGATATGATGGGTGAGAATGGATCAAACTCAAAAGTGCAAATGCTTTCTCCTACCCAAATCTTACTTTGCAGACTTTGCCGTAAGCAAACAATCCCACATGGGATCCTTCCTTCCACTGGCCCCATAGGCTAGATCACTAGGTTATAATTAATATGGGAACATGACTCAGACTTCTAAGGAGTTGACATTTAGGTCGTGGTGAGAATATAGTGTATTTTGTGCGTAATATAACATCAAGTCAACAGAGAAATACTATGAAACAAGTTAAATAGAAAACTGACACTCTGTATCCTAACAGCATTTATTATAGTCTTTTTTTTTCCAGCCATTTTTTCTCACTCATGCAGCTCTAAACTGGAGAGAGCAGTGATAGCCTACTCCTAAACAAAGTTTAAGTACAAATTGTAAATACCGGAAATGATCAGGCAGTGACTTCTTTTTTTCTTATCTTCCTGTTTTTCCAGGGTATCAAGTTAACCTAAAAATGAATTTCTTTAGCCTTGCAGGAGCTTATGGGCTGAGAAGTTGCATATGAATCCTAGTTAGGAAGGCAGCTGATGGAAAGGTGCATATTTTCCCAAAGCAACTGTTTTTGGTTTGAACACACTTCTTTTGGCTGGGATGAAAATGTGAGATGATTTAACTCCAGTTAGGTGAAAGTCCGCTGTTTCTCGTCTCCCATATGACATCAAGTATGTCTGGCAAAACAGTTTTTCTTATTTAGCTGCACCAAAGAGCAGTTTCTCTGCCCTTACTAGTAAATCAGTAATGCAGTAGTGGGTAGGAAGGTCAAGTGCGAGCAGGGGAGTACAGTGGAGGAGTGCTGGATGTTTAGAAACCAGCAATCTTGCAGTAGGGGAGAGAACTATTTAAGTAAATTCACTTCAGCGATGACAAGAGAATTATTTGTCATATGGGTGAGGAATACACTTTCAGTCCAAACTTGGCACTTCTGAACCGGGAGCGTGACTCTCCCTCCTGGGGAAGGCACCTTGCCTTGGCTGGCAGAGGACTTCTGGGCCCACTGCCTCACAGAAAACAGCTTTTTATCTGCTGTGTTGGTGGCCAGCCTTGCCTGCTTTAAATGTCCCTAAATGCCTGCACAAGTCAGTTATTAATTTCCTCAAGCTGAGGTAGCTTCTGTGCAAATCACTCCTTGGTATATCTTCTCTCTAAAAATATTTGTCCCTCAGTTGCATACATATTCTTTATACTTGCCCTTCTCAAGTAAGACCTAGAAGGCGTACAAGGTGCTTGCAGATGGTATTGAATACACCTTGGGTTATGGGACTGCACGAAAGCCTCTATCAGGCTTCTAACCAGGACCCATTGCGCTAGAGGCTGTACAAAGCAAAAAGGACGTGGATTCCCCCCCACCCTGAGTCACGGACAAGAGTGCAAGAAACCTGTAATAGCACTCTGTGATAGGAAATAAAAATGACACATGCAATCCAAACAAGATTGTGTTGTATCTCAGTCAAGGAAAATTTGTAGAGGAGGAATATAAACAGTGAAATGGCTTTGGAAGGATTGAAGGAAACTTGCAAGCATGAGGGGCATCATGGAAAAAATTATAAGGTTGGCCTTAAAACTTGGAGAGGACCATGAAGGCTGGTGTGACAGGTCAGTTGTGCAAAAGTCAATCTCTTAGAACAGCATGAAGGGCAAAAGTAAGGGTGTGGAGAACACTGAGGCTGCAAATGAGTAGTTGTGTTAAATGTGATGGAAAACGGCAGAGCAAGAGGTAAGATGAGGATAAATGATGAGTTGGTAAAAGTCTGGAGGGCAGCTGTTCTCTCATGGGTATAAGCAAGACATTTTATTTGTGAAGGTGAAATGAGATGTGAGATGGACAAAAACTCTGGGAAGATAAGATCTTACATGTTCAGCAGGAAAGACCTGCAAGATCTGACTAGCCTAAATCAGAGCACCTGGAGAGAAGTCCAGGTGGAAGGGAATAGGCATCAGTGGTGGTTGGGATGGTGGCAGCAAGCACAATGATGAGAAAAGTGGGTAGAAGAAGGAAAACAGGAGAAAAGGTCTGATTAAGGAGCTTCAGCTGATGGCTAGGCATCTATAAAAAGAGAGAAAAGAAATTGTGTAACACCTTTGTGCGGAAGGAGACAAATCAGGATTATAAGAGCACACCTATGTGATATTAAGGTTTGTTAGGGACTACTCAGAGTGCCCATGCTGCTAGAAGGCTTAGGGGAGGAGTGTCCTGAAGTACACTGAAAGGGTTAAAAAGATGGGAAATAAGTGAGAAAAGCATGAGCCATGGGAAGAAGCTTTTTCAGGACAATATGAGGAGGAAAAGGATCCTGCATTTCATGTGTCTGAAATCAAAAAAGCCTTTAGAAACTGGTTTGAGTGAGAAGCCGGATTGTGCATAGTCCAAAAATAACGTTGAGGAGACGAACGCAAGAAGTGAGCATAGAGGTGAAAATGAAAACAAATACTAAATGTTTTGGGAGGCAAAAACCTCAAGCATTACATTCACCCACATGCACACACCCACACAGAGACTAAAGAGTGCACTGTGAGGGAAAAGAATAGTTGTAAGGGGAAGGGCAAAAGACAACAGCAGGATGGAGATCAAGGTTAGGATGGAATTGAGGGCAAACAGAAAGACTGGAGGAAAAAGACAAAAAATGCTTGCATTTGATGGTAGAAAGGTGAGACATGAAAGAGGTAAATCAGTGGGAGAAAATGGTGCGGTTAGAGGTTCCCTACAGTTAAGGGAGGGCAGAAGCTGAGAATTTGAGGAGCTGAATCAGAGGTATTTCGGCTTCTACAAGGGGACATCTCACCTGCCATCGTTTCTGTGTGAAGTTCACTTCCACGTTATTCCTTAAAGCTGTGCTTGTGAAGGTTTAAGACACTTACTGAAACAGTTTACTTCCCTTTCTTTGAGGATGAGCATATGTACAGACCTGCAGTGAAAATCTCTCAAACGTAGATAAAGAAAAATCCTCTAGCTCAAAGCCACTTCACCCCCATTCCCAGGTGAACTACAAAACACAACTGATTTTGACCTCTGAGCCTTGTCTGGGATGTTATCACTAAAATATGTGTATGGAAGCTCTGGCATGCTCTTTCGCAAAGGTTTATCATAATCTTTGTGGTAAGCAACATGCAAACAATGTGCAATTTTGTATACATATTCATTGCAGCCGTTAGCTCTCTTGACGCGTATAGAACTGGAGAACAACATTAACCTAGTTGGCTCAGACTGAAGTGAAGGGTATGTGAATCAGTGTGGAAAAACGTGACATGAAATTGATGTATACAGCCTCAAAGACAAGATTTACTCTTTGAGGGCTTTTTATAGCAACCTAAATGCAAACCACTTTAAAATTATCTAAATTGATAAAGCATAAGCGGAAACTTTCTAATAAGCTGTATAGAAGTAAACTCCTTGTATCACAGGGTTCTCTGCAGGTACAGGCTGGAAATAAGGGCATAGCTTTTCTCAAAGTCGGATGTTAAGCATCGTCAGGGTTCCTCTTTGTTAGCAGAGTTGTAATTCAGTCTGAAAGTCTTAAAAGCTGCACTTGACATTGAATTGTGAGATCAGTACATGTCTATACATACTGTGAAATAACTAGTGCTCCTGATGCACCTGCAGCTGCGGTTTGATAGACTGCTTCTGCTGTGTCCTCTGTGCCAAACTGCAAAAGGAGCTTCACTCAGCTGCAGGCTCTAGGGTATGCTGTTTCTTTTGATTCGGAGCCTTTTCTTGCTTTCTGAGTAACTTTTTACCTCCAAGCATGAAAAGCAGCGCTAAAGAGGCTGTGCTCAAACTCTACTACCAGGGGTTTTATTTTTGCTGCTGCTGCCGTAGGTGTGATCTGGTAGAGAAAGCTCAAACACAGTTGGAAAATATGAATGTATGTGGGTGTGCTCGGGGTGCAGGCTGAGTCCTGGTAGCCAGCCAGGTCAGTACAGCTTCAGGCACTGTGCAGTCCCAGCTGTCTTCATACCCAGCTGGGATTTGCCCACGGCATTGGGGAGCTCCTAACTGTAAAGCTTTTGCCTGCAACATAACCCTGGCACACTGCAGCCAGAAAGAGAAAACCAAGCAAGACAGGGTTCGACTAGAGAAAGACTAGAGATGAAAATCGCCTTGAAAAGGGGCATTTGAGGAGGAACAAGGCGTTAAAGACTCTGGAGAGTGCAGGTTTCATGTAACTGAGCAAATCTGCAAGCATTTACAATTGCATGCAACTACCACTTTGAGAGTTTTCTCAATGCTTGAGGGAGAAGTAATGTCTCAGCAGTATAAAGAAGTTGCAATTACTGCAGACCTTCAGCAAAGAAAGGCTTTCCACATGATCTCAAAATGCCCTTCAGATGTTACCTGAGGAGTTGAAACGGCTTCCATGGAAGGTTATGCTGTGTGGGCTAAAAAGCAGGGCTAAATGCAAAGAACTCATTAAACTAGGATGCAGCGTGGCCGGTGCAAGCCACTGCAATGCACTGACTGGCCTCCTGGAACCCTCAGCCTATTTTGAGCCCTTTAAGTTAGAAAGTTAGCCTGATAGTTAACAAGTCTGCAAAGCGGTTAGTAACAATCTTAGTAACATCCAGTAATAGCCAGGTTCTCTCTGACATGACTTTTTCTGACCATTTCAATTCATGCACTTAATCAAAACATGGGATTGTTGAGTGTTGGGCCATCAACTAGAGCTAGAAAAGAGTTTTCTCTGCTGCAATACCGTGGTATCCCCAGTCACCCTCAAGATCTGTACCAAATGCTGAACTTCATCACTTCTAAGACTGTGCGTGGCAAAGGCTTGGTATTCGTAGTCTTAAAACAGTGAGTGAATAAAATCTTGTTTTCTTGTGTGCTCAAATCTCACAGCCTGAACTTCTGGGGTAAACGGTCTTCTCTTGAAGAGACTTAGCTGAAAACGCCTTCTGTTTTGATCTGTTAAATCGTTGTTGCTGTAACAGTTGATTTCTTTAACCACTTGACTCTTGCCTCTGAAAATGTAGCGTGTCTGTATGAAGAACTTACTGTGGTGAAGCCAAGGCAAGAAATTAGTTTTGCATTTTGGCTTAAATCCTGCAAAGAGTTACGTGAGTAACTTATGCATGTAAACAGCCCTAGTGAGCTCAATGAGGCTATTCATCTGCGGAGTTAAGCATGCGTGTAAATGTTTGCAGTTCTGGGGCTCTCATAAGGAGAGTAGTTAGCTCTGTCTTCGGCAGCACAACTGAGCTCCATGGATTTCCGCGAGTGAAGTGGAAGTTGTATTTCACATCTGCAGTTCCCACTTTGATCCACAGTTACAGTCCTTACTGTAAAAGATCACAGGCATGTAAGAAAATTGATCTTTTGGGTAAGTAGGGCCAAAATCCCATGGAGAGCTTGACTGTCAAGTCAAATGAAGAGCTGGACTTGGTTCAAAGAGGATCCATTCCACTGTTGAAACATGGAGTATCAAAGTCTGTGCTGAGCTTTTCTGCTTACTGACTCTGCTCACCTTCACCAGATGATGTCTGGTGTGTGATTCCATCCCAGCACATACTCCACCTGCTACATCTCTGGCCTAATGGCAAAAGGACAAAAAAAAAAAAAAAAATCAGGTTCATGAATCCGAGTATTTTTTAAGTCTTTTTCTACACTTGTTCAAATTTTTATTAGCTCTCTTTCTCTCTTGCTGTTTTTACTTTTTTTTTTTTAACTGATGTATTCATCGTTCAGGTGAGCCTGGAGAAGTTGGTAGGAGGAAAACAAAAATGTTACAGGGAAACACGGTCTCCATCGGCAGTAGCTGCTCTCCTTTTGCTTGCTGCATCTCCAAAATAGTTTTGTCATTCACTGCATACGCCTTATGGTGAATGTAACTTTGTAATATCACTTACGCTTTATATCAGCACTGCCCAGTACTTGTCTCTCTTTAGGATTTCACTCTTACTAAACTTTCGTCTTGCCTGCGCTGAACACAATTATTTTGCTGTAAGTGAAGGAAGGTTGGGTCTGGTACAGTTGAATTCCCCATGTTACTCTGATATATGAACACCGTTGAACCCACCAGTGAAAGGCTGGCAGTTCTGTTAAAAAGTACTAATGTAGCTTCTGATCTGTATTTCATTAGACACAACTAAGAACTAAAATAGCCATCGCTGTGAACTCCAGTAAGGAGTCCAGCTTGACATTTCCCATTGATGTGAACAGTCCCTATCACCAGGATTTTTTTGAAAAAGCACTTGTACGTTGATTTTCATAAAAAGTTAATTAAAAAAATGACTCATAACTCAGGTCATGAGATCTGTGGGGAGTAACTTCAACAGTGAAGCAAGTTCCCCGGATAGAGAACCTGATCCAAAACATGTTCATGGAAAATATCATGGTCTCTGCTTGGTGTGTGGCAAGAAGCGAGTGTGGCAGAGTTGGGGAAAAATGCAGAGCACGTAGCTCAGGAGGAGAGAGGTGGGAAAAGCTGAACTGCAGCAAGTACAAGGAGGAAACTGACTTTGCCTGTGGGTAATAAAAGACTGAAGTGAACTTGTCAAGCAGGTTCCTAGTTTTGTAAGATCCTCAGAAGAGCAGAAGAGGTGTGGCTGGCTAACAGGAATGCAGCACAAGGAAGACACTTCTTTAAACAAATTGGTGGGGTTTGAGTTTCTACAAAATGTGCCATCGTGTACCAGCATTTTTGGTTTTGCCTGATCGGGCCCTGGGAAAGATTACTCCCCAGGGTGGGAGAAAAATTGGTGGTGGGACCTAATAAGGATTAAGTGATCCTTGAAATGTCCTGGGGTGGGTGAGAGAGGTGGAGAAATGAAGAGTGACAATTCCAGAAAGCAATATGTTGTCACGTGTAGAGTTTGAGACCTCAAAGTGACACCTGAACAGTGGCATTTTATGATACCATTGCCATGTAATGGATACATATTTTTCTAAATCTCTATTGTATGTAATCCCCTGATAAGAATGAAGCAAGGCAAGTAATTATTTAGATAATGTAAATCAACCTTTGTTATATTTTACAACTAGTGGGACAATTAACAGTTCTGAAAAGTGTTGCGGAGCCGCTCTTATTCTGTGTCCTCAGACAGCAAATCAATACAAGTTTAGTGATGCTGGAAAGAACTCTCAAGTGCATTTTTTTTTTTAAAGCCACCCTTTTTTGAAATAAATTTTCAGACCCTACCAAAATATTTCTAGGATTAATTAGTTCTTTACAGTTTGGAAAGGGTGTGGTGGTCAAGGTTGTCCTGAATTTATATCTCCATCATTTCTGCCTTTGACATTTTCTGTTTAGAAAAACTGAACTCCCACTCGGGCAGCTCTTCCACAACAGGGAGGGTGGTCTCAGCCTCCTTGATTCATAAGACAGGGGGTTTCTGTTCTTACAATTTAAAAAATGACAGCAGTCATGCCTTTTCTGGACTTCAAGCACCTGCCAGCCTTCTCTGGGTGCCGAAGTCGGAATGGCTACGTGAGCCAAAAAGGTTTCTCACCTAGAGCTGCCCAATTAAGTCTACAGCATCCAGCTGAGCCTGCCCCCAGGAGGAGCTTGGCTCCTCGAGAAGCAGCTCTTCTCTTGGGCCTATCCACAGCCCCAGGATCATGTGCAAAGTATTTTAGAAGGGACCAGCATTTGTCACTAAACCGAATGCTTAGTTTTGGCAGTTCAGGGCTCCTCCCCTCACCTCTTCTGGAGCGTGCGACATGCTCTCGGGACTTCCTCGTAACTCACAAAATGTATAGGTGCTCTCACAGACCACATCATGTGCCTATCTAAATTTGTATTTAAAGCAATGAAACAAATCCTTGCTTTGCTAGAGACCAAAATATACATAACAGTAAGAACCAGAGAGAGGATACCAGGGTACGTGACTTCTTGTAAACTTGCACGCTTCAGTTACACGATTCATAAGTCTGGCTGGAGTCAATTTTTATCTCCGTGGTATTTATGTAGATGTAGCAAGCAAGCACTTTTCAATGTTTCTTCTTTCAGCGATTAAGATCCATTTTATGTGTGAAGGATTTTTCCATCTGTTTCTCCTTCTCCCTCGCCTCCTCCCTCCCCATTATCTCCGAGCGTCAGAAATGACCAGCATGAGGGAGCTCGCTTGGAGCAGCTTCTGGGCCAGAGTCTGTGGTGAGATGACAAATCCTTTCTGCACGTTTACTGGAATTTGAGGCTATCCATCACGTACGCTTCGCATTCCTGCCTCTAAGCCAGGGCAAGATTGTACAAGTAACAAGGTATGGTACAACTGCGATTTTACATAAACAGGCTGGGAGGAGCCTGGTTATCTCCCATGTTCAAGACAGCGATCCCAGGCTGATAGTGACGTGTTAGATTTACATTAACGTTATTCATTCTGTCACAAGTGGATCCCAAAGCCCTTAACTGCCATCCAGTACATATATGTAAACATTTTTGGGTGACCTTATTTAATGTAAATATGTTGTAATGAGAAGTAAGTACAGGATTTTCTGCTTAAACCTTGCCTGCAGTCTCTGCGAGTTGCTTTCCTAATTCCATGGTCTAGAAACTTCAGGTACAATTATCTTCCAGTTACGCTGATACATCTGAGAAAATCCAAGGACGTTATGGCAAATATGTTTTTACTTGCAGCAGTTTGTCTTGAATTAACTGTTACCCAGAATCACCCATGCCACTGATCTGAAGAGCTGCTGCTTCTAATGTGGAATAAAATCAGTGAATAGACAGAAAGCTCTTTATTGTGGATTTTTCCATGTAGATGTTCTTTATATGAGTGAGAAGCTGAGGTGAGCAGTGAAAGATTAGCTGCTGCTTATAAGTAGCCATTTACTTTATATATATATATATATACATACCCCCCCCCCATACACTTATAAACTGCTACTCTACAAATAAATGCCAGTCCCTAAGACACAAGACCTGAATTTCCTAGAACTAAATGTGCTCCAAAGAACTGTCTCTGAAACAGCTTAGATTACAAGTGTCTCGGGATAGGGGAACAAAAACCAGGAAATCCATTTGGATTTCAGTTTTTAAAAGAAACTACACCAACCTATTAAGAAATACCTCACCGTTTCCATTGCAAAAAAGTGCCAGAAATAGAGGGAAGAAAGTGTTTAAACCAGTTGTTTCAGGGGGTTGCCTTTGTTCCCTTCTAGGTGCATGTGAATTTGTCTGGCCAGCCATGCGTACTAGTTCCCTACCTGTACACCCCTCATAAAGGCAGGATGACTCCCAGTCACCACGCACAGGTCCTCTGTGTACCTGTGGTTGAGAAGGAAGCCCATGGTCTGTGAATCAGTCCTTCTCTTTTGCCATTGACTTGAACTCTGGCAACAATAAGGGGTGTGCATAACTCATGGGAATTGCTTGCTAAGGAATAAGTATTCTTTTCGAGTTTAGTTTGGGAGAATCTTTCCTTTCATAGAATCACAGGATGGTTTGGGTTGGAATAGACCTTAAAGATCATCCAGTTCCAAGCCCCCTGCCGTGGGGGGTTCCCTTCCGCTAGACCAGGTTGCTCAAAGCCCCATCCAGCCTGCCCTTGAACACCTCCAGGGAGGGGGCATCCACAGCTTCTCTGGGCAACCTGTCCCAGTGTCTCACCATCCTCACACTAAAGAATTTCTTCCTAATCTACCCTCTTTCAGTTTAAAACTGTTGTCCCTCCTCCTATCACTACACTCCCTGATAAAGAGTCCCTCCCCGTCTTTCCTGTAGGCCCTCTTTAAGTGCTGGAAGGCCACTATAAGGTCTCCCTGCAGCCTTCTCTTCTCTAGGCTAAACAACCCCAACTCTCTCAGCCTGTCCCCATAGGGTAGGTGTGCCAGCCCCCTGATCATCTTCATGGCCCTCCTCCGGACCCACTCGAGCAGGTCCATGTCTTTCTTACGCCAGGGGCTCCAGATCATAATGTTTTTTTTTTTCCTTTGTATTGCCATTACAGTTGACCCATTTGAAACGGTTATTTCCAAGTTTCTCCCTTCTGCAAGGCAGCATTCCCCGGTGTCGATTGTCACTTTGGAGGTGTAGGCTGTTTTAAAGCTTTCATAAGCAGCAAATCTGCAACTAATACACTTTTTTTTTTTTCCCGAAAGGATGTTAAAGAGCAGAGTTTTGGTTGTGATGCCTGTTTAGACACAATTCTTGTATTATTATTAGTTACTGTCTTTTCTCTTGAGAAAATACCTTCACACAGTCCAGTCCTGCAGGACTCTTCTAAGCTGGAGAACACCTGGCTCCAAATCAACATTTTGTCTTGGTCCAGCTCAGGCTCCTGTTGCATTTCTGTTTGTGTTGGGGATGGGGGAAGGAGGTTAGAGACTCTCTGAAACTGAAAAGTGATGGAAATGCTGGGCCTGTAGGTGTTGCATACCTACCTGTGCATGGATACCATGTTCCAGCTGTAGAAGAGGGTACAGTGAGTTTGCTGCTAGTGTCTTTGTCCTTGCTGCATTAGCCCTGTTAACATCAATGGGTTTTATTACTTCTGATTCCACAGATTTGAAACTGTCTTATTTGGTCCTCCAACAGACCTTCTGCACAGCTCTAAAAGTTGCCTCAACAATACTGATGACTGCCAATTTTTTTCTCAACCTGTATTTAGAGGGGAGTTTGACAGTACTGCCACTAGAGTTTTAGCTTGTGTTCCCAAAGCCATAGCATCACGGACTAGGGATCACAGATAATCACCAAGAGATTCCTCCCCTGGATTGCATGGGTTGAAGGCATCTCAGATTTAACTTGGACTAAGCCAGATCTCTCAGGATATTAATCACTCTGTGGCCTTCAGATTACAATTGTGAAACTTGCCTTACTGCAATCATCTCCCTCATCTACCTGTCCTCGATGGCAGCTGTCCGTTCCTGTTTGTTCAGCTGGTTCACTGAGTTGTCCACATAATTTTCAGGTTATCTTCTGTTGTCATCCCCTGAAATAGTACTTTGTTCAAGTGGCTTTAACTTTTCTAAAATCTGCAGTGGAGAGCAAGGGATATTCTAGAATTTAGCTCAAGAACATCCAGAAATCACTGTATAGATTTGACATTATGAGTGCTTGTTTTTTTTTTTTTTTGCTTTTACACCATATAACACCCTACTTTTGTCACTTTCAGAGGTCTACACGAGCAAGTGTGCGCTACAGTCTCTAGAAAACCAAACATTTAACATGTCAGCATATTTTAGGACCCATCTGGTGCTGGACCTACGGCGTAGTGCTTCTGCATATAGGCAAAAATTATTACAACAGCTGGAATGGAAATGAAGCTATTTGAAAAAAACATTAAACAAGAAACAATTATCGTAGGTCCTCTCTGAAGCGTAGACTCCCTTTTGTGGTTATTATGGATTCTACAAAGTGCTGGCAGAAGAACAGTATAATAAAAACCATTGCTGTCCCCAGTTGCTTGCTCTGCCGCCCTTTCACCAGTCCAAGCCGCTACCCCCCAAGCAGTCAAAAAGAGACATCAGCTGCTTCTGTGAAAACCGGCTTTTTAGCACAAACCCGGCTTTGTCACCTGTTTAACTGAAGGTGCTGGGCTGCAGATTCACGTTGCTGAGGCACGGGGATACTGTCCCTTGTGAAGGGCAACGGGGGATGGAAATTCTTACTCCCTTGCAGCAAGGCTTGTAACCAGCAGCTCCTGGTTACAAACCAAGTTCGTCCCGACTGCCTCATTGAGTTCAGCTGTTTGGGTGGTAATTACAGAAGAATTTGGATATGCCATTGGTTGTTCTGAAAACTTTGGAAACTATGGAAAATGAGGCTTTTCTACGCTTTTCTAAAAGAAATCACACTTTTACATGATGAAACTGCCTTTGTTAGCACATTCTGTGCAGGTAAGAAGGCTAGTTTTCACCTCTGCTTCCAAAGGTGAATACATTTACTTTTAATGAATTGTAAGGAAAAATTAATAGCAATAAAAATTATATTTAGCTAATTTTGCAGACAAAAACCAGCATAAAGATGTCTAACTGTTATCAAATGTTTTCAATTTACTCTTGGCACAATTATTTCCCTTCTTGAATTAGAAACTGAACAGATGTCAAACCAAGGAAGTAAGTGCATGGAAAGCAAAGTGCTGAAACTATAAAGAGACTAAATAGCGCTTCTGAAAATTGTATTTCTATTTGGAAACCTGAGTAAGGTTCCGGAGCACCACTTGGGTAGGCAGCTAAGAGCATAAAGCCAAAACATTATAACTCAATCTGTTTACAGCACCTACCTATAGCTTTTATTTTATCAAGGACGTCTGAAATTGGACAAAGTTTAGGTAAGCATATACACTAACTTGTTTAGCTTCCTTAGTTACGAAAACAAAACAGGTATTTAAACAAATGTTTTGATTAATAACAAACTATATCAGCATTTCATAATTATTCTAGTTAGAATGGCAACACATTTGTAATAAGCAGGCCAATACTCTGGTAAGCTTATCTTTAATGCGTGTTGGATACTAGACTGATCTGTGCCTGGCATTTTTACTCTTATGGTTTTGCCTCTTCTGGGTTTTCACGGTCTAGAAAATCCTCAGATTTCCCTCAGCGCATATAAAATTATAGAGAAAATTACACTGATATAGTTTCCATAATCAGTTTAAAGCCTTCTGCTAAAACAGATAAGCTTCTCTCGTCTCTGTGTTTATGGATTCTCTACTGTGCTGCAGTTGCTCCACCAAGGGCCGATCCCCACAAAGGCTCTCCGAGTTCATAAATCTCTGTGCAGTCACTGCAGGGGTCTGGAGTTACGACATGAGACACTGCTCTATTTCTCTATAATAGTTTCGGGGGCAACGCTTTTTGATGGTGTTTCTCGAGATTGCATCATTTTATTATAAGTGTATATATTCTGCCGTTTCCAGTTAACATCAGAACAAATTTGTGATTCTAACCTGTATTTTATGCAGGGTATATTGCTTGTATTTACCCTTGTTTTTTCAAAGACACTTTTTATTCTGAAGCATTTTTGGTGTTTCTCATTTTGTCTGCGTGTCGCTCACAAGTCTGTGGCATATGTACCAGCATCGAGAGGTTTAATTAAAGTAAAAAGAAGTAGAAAGGAAGATGCACTGATATTTAAGTATTATGGAATGCATGCTCACCATAGGTACAGTGTAGCACTTTAATGCATCCGTGTGATCGGTGACAAAACAAGCGACAGGGACAACACCTATTCCTCTAGCGTGCCCGCCAGGGACTGTGGGATCTGAAACACAGAGGTGGTTCCTGAATTTCAAGCATCCTATAATTTTCCTTGCTGACAAATGGGTATGAGATAGCAGCAGAAAACCTCCATTAGTCACGCTGCTTTCCAACAAGCAACAATTACACCTAACAGGTACTCTTGTCATCTTGCTCCAGTTGAATTTTCTAAAGAATTCACTAATAAAAACTTGGCTTATGCTTACAAGCACTATATATGACTTCAAAAAGCAAAGGAAACAATAGCTTGACTGAAGTTTAGTGGCATACTCAGCTGTCTGTTAAAGTTTGCTGCACATTTATTAGTTTAGATGTCAGTTTTTACATCTAGTTTGGGCCAGGACCCTCCCCCCGTTCTATCTTCATATCTATTTTCACTTTATTATGTTGCATTATGATTCAGTGCATTTTTTAGACATCCCACACGTCCAACAAGTTCAGAAATATGAAGATTTGTCTTAATTATTAACTACACTAATGTCAGTGCACATTTGAAGATATTCAGCTGTTTACATAGCTATCTAGCCTAATTAGCCTAATAAACCTTGCTAAGCCTGCCGTGTGGACAAAAGCAACGTTGTACTCCTAGGTGACTTCTGCGTTTCACAGAGGTGGTGGTGAAGTTTCTTTGACCGAAAGCACGCCCTACCTAGCATTTACTCTAGTTAAAGATCAGAGCCCTCACGGAAACGCTGTTCTGTTTTTCAAAACCCCAAAAAATGAGAGTGTGAAAATGTAATCGTGGTTTATCTGAAGTGTGAGTTTATTGAATGAACTTAATATACTGTCGATTTGGTACCAATACTGGAATAGAAGTAAGATGAACTGTGTCATAAAGCCTGCGAGGTTGAGACAGTGCCACGAGGTGCCTGAAATTTCTCCTTTTGGAGGTATTAAAACGCATAGGTTTTTCTCACCTAGTGATACAATAGATTTCTGAGGGAGCTGAAGATGACCTTCATACTCATAGGCCTATTCTAGTTATACCAGTCTACATACATACGGGCAGATTTGTACCTGGATTCCAGCCTGGGATTGGATGTTAGCTGACTAGTGCTCAAATACGTGCTGTGAAATGTTCTTCCTGTGCTTTGACGCAGGTGCCGTTTTTCCCCATCGTGCCTGAAATACAGTTTGAGGATACACTCTCACTGTAGTGAAACTTGATTCACCTGAGGAAAAATCCTTTAAGCAGAGTTGGCTGGATATAGAAAATTTTTTCTTCGCTGCTGTTGAGATGAACATTGAGCCAAATTCAGTCTGGTTTACAATTTGTAAAAAATGAAACAAAGGAGGAGATAGCCAGAGTGCTAGGAGCAAGCTTATTCTGAGGCTCATCAGTTGCAGCTCCAACAAGAGCAGTTTGCGAAGCGAAAAAAATCTAATCTCAAAACCTTGTTTGCCTGCTAATACATCATATACAAAAGTTCACAGAGCAATTCGATTTAGCAGCAGTCTGCCTGATAAAGTTTATTGTGGTAGCTACTCTGTTCTTTCCACTGCCACAAGGAGACTTGCAGGTACGACTGACCAGAGCAGGAGACTGGCAACACAGACGCTCCAGGAAACAAGAGCTCACCTTCTGTTTATTTCTGCGACTGCTTCCTGCTTACGCTAGGTCTTGGGAGAATTTCAGTCTGCCCCCGAACAGCGGCTCTGGCAGCTGCAGGTGCCAAGGGCACGGCTGGCGGGGCTCCTGGTTGTGACAACGAGCTCTGCGTTACAGGCCGCGCTGCTTTTTGCTTCGGAGGAAGCAGCAGCGCAATCTCTTCGCTGAAGCACAGCGGTCTGCTGTCAGCCACCCTGCTGAGGATCCTGCTGGTGAGAAACAACATTCCGCCGGGACGGCATCGCAGGCAGCAGCAAACCTTTGCAGCGTTTGCCTTCCTCCCATCAGGCCCACGAGACCTTCCAGGCCTCCAGCTGACCCCTCCGACGGTCTGGGAGAGCGGGGAACCCCCGGCTTCGGCCAGACTCGCCGCTGGGACCCCAGCCCGGTGCCAAGGCCTCGTCGGGACGAGCCCGCCGGGGCAGGCGGCCTGGGCCGGGCGCGGCGGCAGCCCCTCGCGGGCTGGACGCCAAACCGCCCTCATTTCCCACCAAAAGCCCTCCTCAGGACACGGCCCGCGGGGCTGCAGGGGTCCCCCGGGCCGCCCCGGCCCTCGGGGCTCGGGGGAGACCCGCCCCCGCCCCGCCGGCGCCGCGGCCCGACCGCCCGCTCGCGGGAAGGAGCGGCTCCCCGGGCCGCGGCCCCTCAGGCCGCGCCGCCCCCCCCGCCTGCCCCGGCCCGGCCCGGCCCGGCCCCGCTCGGGGCGGCTGCCCTGCCCTGCCCTGCCCTGCCCCCGCCTGGCGGAGCGCGACGGGCGCTCCCGACACACCCCCGGGGACCGGGGCCGCGCCGAGCCGAGCGCCAGCAGCGTCCCGCTGCGCCCGCCCTAGCGGCGGCGGCGCTCCGCTCCGTTCCCTCCCCTCCGCTCGCCCCCGCGCTCCGACTGCGCACTCAGCCGAGCCCGCCGCCCCCAATCCCCTCAGAGCCCGCCCCCCCCTCGCCCTGCCATTGGACGATCCCGCTGTCTCTCCGGCACCTCCCCTGCCCATTGGGCGAGGCGGGGAGGCCCTCGCCGCCCCTCCCGGCTCTGTCGGTTGAGGCGAGCCGAGAGTAAATAGAAGCAGGAGCCCAAAATGGCGGAGCCGCCGAGCCCCGTTCGTGGCGCGGCGTCGCCCGAGCAGGAGCCGTTCGGCGCCAGGCCGGCCCCGGACGCGAAGGCCTCCCGTGGGTCCCAGCCAGCCGCCAAGAAGATGAAGGGAGCCGACGAGAGGAGCCTGAAGGGCACCAAGCGCGTCAACGGCGAAGGGGGCGGCGGCGGCGGGAGCGGGAAGCAGGCGCTGCCGCTGCCGGCGGTCGTGCCGAGCTACAGCAACCCCGCGGCGTGGGGCTTCCCCGCGCTCCCCTCTGGGCCCTCCGCGGGCGCGGGGGGCTTCGCCTTCCCCTCTCAGCTGCCCCGGAAGCTGCTGTCGCCCGCCGTTCTGCTGCCGCCGCCCGCCTCCCCCTCCTCGTCCTTCCAGCAGCACCAGCACCGCCACCACCGGCACCGCCTGGCTCCGGCCGCCGAGGCGGGAGGCTGCGGGAGCGGCGGGGCGGCCGGCGGCGGGAGCGCCAAGCCGAAGAGGCCGAAGGAGAAGCGGGACAAGGAGAGGAGGAAGCACGGGGCGCTGCCCGCGGTCGCGGCGGTGGGAGATGGCGGCGGGGGCCTGAGCGCGGCGGGCCGAGAGGAGAACGGAGAGGTGAAGCTGCTGCTGCCCAAAGGTGAGGGGCGGGCGGCGCGGGGCGTCGCTCGCCGCCCGCGGCCGGGGGGGCGGCAGCGGGGCGGAAGGGGCAGCGAGCCCAGGGCGGGCACGGCGCCGGTGCCCGGGGCCGCCGTGGGGGAGCGGGGAAGGGTGGCGGTGCGCGGGTCGAGCCGTCGGCGCGGCTGCCCGCCGCCGCGGCCCGCGGGGCCCCGCCTGCCCAACGCCCGCCGCCCGCCGCCCCGAGCCGGCGCGGCCCCGGGGCTGCGCGCCGGGCCCCGCTGCGGGCCGCCGGCCCGGGCGGGCTGCGGGAGGGCAGCGGCGGCCGAGCCTGCCGTCAATCCTGTCAAAAAAGGGGGTGTGGAGTTAGCGATGGCGTCAGCTGGAAGCTGCCAGAGGCCTTAGGTTTTCTTACCTATTAGGGAAATAAGGGTGCCTCGTAACGTACTGGAGCTGCGAACAAAACTGAATTTCTGGCGTTGCTGTGGGGGGAAAACCGGGGGAGACCGCGTGTTACCAAAAAACCCCAATTCCAAAATTAAATCCCGCTAATCCCGTTTATTAGGCTCTTAATTTTTACTGGCAAAGCCATCGAGTACTAGAAGCATGCACTTAAAATTTAGATACTTAGACTTTTGACGTCTCATTTAGTTGCTTCTTCAGGTTTGCTTTATTTCCTGAAGATCACTGAGCTAAAATCTTCCAAGGAGTGCTCGAGGCCGTCGGGAGAAGGGGAGGAATGCTGGGTTAGTTTATTAATGGGGCTGGACAAAAACGGCCATACCAGGTAAGACAAGATATTAGGCTAGATTCTTGCTTAGATCCTTGCTGACTGTGATCGACAGTAGATACTTGGGCAGTAAAAGACAATAAAAGAATATAGGAAGACAATACAAGAATATATGCTTTTACTTCCAGTGTATGCTTTCCCAGTCTCCAGTGACCTTAAACCAGATGTTGATGCTTTTGCGTTTATGTTGAAATACGAAGAACTTCAAACATTCACTCCATTACGTAGTTTAAGCAAGGTTGCTTTCTTTCAAAGGAAAGATAAATTATAGCTGCTGTGTAGGCCTAGGTTGCTTCGATTGTGGTCTGCATCTGTACCTACAGGATGAGCCAAGCTTGTAGAGGACAATTATTGTTATCAGTATGCCTTTTTGTCTATTGATTACATTGGCTGCATTTTCCACTAGTATCTGAGTCTCTGATTCACTTACCTTTGAGTTTTGTGTTTTTTTTTTTTTAAATTAATTGTTCTTTTTGGTCAGCATGTTGCACATATCTTTTTGTTCTTGGGATCTCGATTGCTAGCGTACAAGTGGGCTTTTCAGATATGTCATGTCAGTGTTTTCAAGTATTTCATTTTAGGGTTTGTTGTTTCTTTTTTTTTTTTCTTGTCCAAAAGATGACTTAAGAAGAGTCTTCGGAAACCATACTCGGTACACGTTTGGTGTTGTTGAAGCCACCTTGTTTTCAAGGACAGCTGCTAAGAAACTGCTTCAATATCTTTCTAGCAAAGCTATGGGAATAATAACCATATTCACTCAGATTGTCATAGTGTCCTACCAGTGTTAAACAATCATGTTAATAAATCTTCAAGAACAGTATTACAGTAACAGGATGAAATGCTTTTTGCACATTGGTAAAAGAAATGATGACAGCGGTGGTGTCAATTGAATAACTGTTGATCGAACCTTCCTGGAAGCAGTGATTTGCCTTTAAAAAGGAGATTCTGCACCTTGTATCTGGGAAGGATATTTTCTGAGAACTTCTATACTGACAGGCACAAGTTTTAGTTGCTGTTTGGTCAGAACAGATCTTTTCACCTTTCATATATTTCTTGAAGCCCGAAGTACAGGCAACAAATAAACCTTTCCAAGGCAAATGATGCCTGTATGGCATCTGGGCCTCCAGATTTCTGTTTAGAGGAACTGGTTTCTATAGGTAGAATTTTGTGGCATAGTTTCCTACATAAATGAAAAACTTTATATTCATTCAACTGTGTATTTTTGCAGAGAAGGCTGTAAGAAAGTGAGGGGTGCACCAAGTCTTCTGCTGAGAGAAACCAGCCTTCTAAAAGTGGTTCTGTATTTGACTGCAGATTAAAGAACGGGTTTGTGCTGTTAATCCTGTGAATAATTTACTTTTCAGAGAGGAAAGAATAAATGCAGTTATGATGCAGGGAGAAAAGAATGACTGGGGGGGGCATGCAGTATCCTAAGAACAGAGGAAAACTAAGAATGATATATTAGGGTGGGATGGTGGAATAGGCAGAATTTATGCAGTGGGATTGCTGGGACTATGGCGTAGACTAGAAGAAGGTACCATAGGGATTCTGGTTGCAGCGGTGAACGTGGAGTGAGTGAATTTGAGATGCTGACATGAAAGAGGGAGGAAATAGCATGCAAACGCTGTGCAAGAGGGAAGCGATTCTGATCATGCTTTGGGATGAAAGACCCATATGTATGTGCTGTAGAAAAGGCAAGGAAGGCTAGAGGAAGGGTAGGATAGAAGTAGAGTGGAAAATTTAGGCAGCCTTACAGATACGATGTCAGGGTGAGTTTAGAGGATTTTGTATAATAAAAAAAAAACCTGGGAGGCTTGCACACACAGAATATACAGGGGGAAAGTAGGAATAAAATGTGCCCCTTTAGGTTTAATGAGATGAATTTGTAGAAGCTGTCATATGTGCAACTGGTAATACGTTCTAAAAATCAACCTCATGCAGGCAAGTGCAGTCTCTTTTTCCTTGAGTCTGCTGTTAGAGAACCTTTTTGCTTTTGGTGCTGTGGAAAATGAACAGCAACATGGAATTGACCGTGTTGATTGTTCTTCCTCTTATAGCATTCAGAACCGATACACATATCAGTGTTGCACCTGCCAAAAAGAAAATTGTGCAGATGAGGAGGCCAGAGGGGCAAAAGTCTCTAAAACAGGCAAAATGAGCAAAAGATAAGCAGCTGGAATAAGTGAGATTTCCTTCATCGCTTTGAGGCTCTGAAGATGGAAAAATTCCATCCTCCTCTTCACAGCCAAAGTGGAGATGCATTGCACGTGGGTACACAGGATGGAGTGGAATTCCCAGCTGAACTTTGTACCGCTAAGTGTGCTGGTGTCTATGAATTGGGAGGAGTCGCGTTTCTATCAGTGAGCTGTGTGCATACTCTGCGACATATAGTGGTTATGACGCTCGGAGAAAAAGCTTTACCCTGGTGAAGAGAGAGGGAGAGCCTGCATAGACCTTAGTACTGGAGAAAATAAGGAATGAAGCTAGGGGGATCAGGAGGAAGAATGGCACAATTTGTCTCGTGGCATTTCTGGGACTGGTGTAGACAAGATAGTACAGGGAATCAGGGTGCGCAGTGAAGGAATGTGAGATCTGGACTTGGAAAACTGTCATCATAGGACCTTGAGTAGTTCCAATAGCATTTTCCTAATTCTAGTTTAATTACTGTGATGATGATGATGATCATGACAGGAGATATTGACACTGAGGAGGAAATCGTGAGCAGATTTTTCACCTACCATTCAAAAAAGCTGATTATAGGAGCTGATGCTTGTCCTTTGCTTGCAATAGTGATTGCTAGGTAAAACAGCCTAGTTTTGAGGCACCTTTCTTTCTGAAGTGATAGGAAGATGTCAAGCTTGGTTATAGCCAAGATGGATGATGTGTTAAAGCTCTTTAAATTTTTTTGTGTGTTCTTCCTTGAACAAGTCTTCATTTACAGATTTCTCTGGTCTTCTAATTCATTGGAAAGACCTTTAAATTGCAGAATCATAACCAGGCCTTACCGCTTGTGTTTCAATTAAATGAATGGAGTTGAGTGAACCCTTCTGAGATGATGATCTAGCATGCAGAGAACCTGGAAGAACACTTTGTCATATGCATGATTTATCCTGCAGATACAAGGTTTAGGCTGTTTAAAATGAGCTTAAATTTCACTTGTCAAGAACATTCTGATAGTGGAATTAGAAGCTGTGTATCTATTTTTATTTTAAAATGTGGCGTGAATCTGACAGAAATGATTGCTGTTCCAGTTTATGACTGTACTGATTCAGTTAGTCATTTAACTGATACTCTGTTCTAGCAGTTCATAGCTGAAATTGTTTTCTTAACAGTGCAAAGCTCAGCTCAGCCACTCCCCACTTCATCAGATGACACATGCCCAAAGTTTTTTGTTTTGGTCCATAGACTTGCTGTAAGGTGTGATCCAGATGCATGAACCATCTTTTCTAGGGTTTTTTGTAATTTCTGTATACAATTTCCCTTTCCCTCTATTTTTTTTTCCTTCGATGATCCATTTGCTGGTAAGATTACCTTAGTGTGCAAACAATTACAAAATGAGACCGGTGTTTTTAACTTGTGGATGGGGATTCCCCACATGAGCATAAAAGCCGAACGTGGTGCTGTAGCTCTTGATTTTACTTCCAGTCGTCTTTTTTTTTTTTTCCTTCCTTTCTTTCTCCTGCTGTCTTGGAAGGAGAGATTAGGTTAGATTTCAGGTGGGCATTTACCAGTAATTCTTCTGATAACTTGGTTGCTTTGGACTGCGTGACACTTTTGGGTTTTAAGCTTTCAAGAAATTGCACTTTTCAGGCTTAAGTTTGGTTTGCATCCGCAGAGATGCTCATTTCATAGTCTGACTTAGCAAAGCAGTTTGGAGAAAGTTTTGGATCTTCCTCTTTTCCCCTTCTTTAGAGCTGGGACCATGCATCTTGCTAGTCAGGTTGTCTGGCTGTCTTCTGCTAAACGTTTCCTTTTTCTATTTACTTCTATTTCCTTTGCCTTTTTTTTTTTTTGTACTGTGTGGCTTGACTCACTTCCCCCTCCCCCCTGCTGAACGCCTGAAATTCAGCAGTCGTTTTCATGGTTGTGAGGCCTCTTGATCGCTCTCCTCTGAATTCTTTAATATATTTCTGTTTAGATACCCCACTGTAATCAGCAATGTCTAGAAAGTGTTTAAAGTTTTAAGTGTGGTACACAAGAGGAAGAGGGACTTCTCAAATTTCTTTGGGTGTTCAAGATTTATATGCAGTTTAGGTTTGAGAGCTGATAGTGACATTAACGTAAGCATCCAATGTTGAGATGAATTTGGAGGAGTGTGTCTTTCTCCGGAGGGACCCTCTCCCCTTTTCGTTTCTATAAAATAACCATGAAGCTTTGCTAGACAGAACAAAATCTTTCATTTTCTAAGCTGGAGAACAAACAAAGCCCCTCCTGTACCCCAGAATCCAGCTCTGTGCGTAATTCACACGGCAGAAACTTATTCTGGTTGTAGAATAAGAAATATGAAGTACTTTTTTTTTTCAGTTGGAACAAGATCAGTAAGCTGAAACATCAGATCCGAAACCTTTTGTTAGAGGCCTTGTTTGCAGCTGTCACATTCTCCACTACCGATTTCTGATGCAACTCCCTAGTGCCTGAGCTTAAACTTGGCACATTCAGTTCTGCATGTAGAAGGTCTCCTTTAGAAATGGAAAGATTAGAGGAATTGCAGAGATTACATTTAAATTTCTTGCAAGTGTTTTGATTCTGAAAGGGGTCTGTCTTCCTTCCCATTCACTGGAGGGCTTGGGGAAATGTTCTCGCCTGGTAAGAAGGGGATCTTTAGTCGTTTCTTGGATTTTAAACTTTAATTACTGAGAGGAATGTCAGCCAAGTATTCCTGGTTACTGGAGTGAGAAAGCTATCATGATGATTTTTTTTTTGTCTCAGAAATACTGTATGGGTTTTTTCATGTTCATTAAGTCAGGAAGCCTGCTATCCAGTGTACCTTGTATGACTTAAGTGCAGGTGTCAAAACCGTTAACATGGTGGTGTTAAACCTACTTCATGTATCTGCGTAACCGGATAAACGTGGCTTCTTGAGGTTTTATTTTTATGGGTTTTTGTATAAAGGGAGGAGAGTGCCGATGGGAGAAACAGTGACTGATGTCCTTGTACTCCCCTCCTCCTGCCCCTTCCCTTCTGTTACAGTACTGTTGGTGTTAACCATCTTGATGGTGTCCGTTAGCAGTAGTTTGTAAATATTTTGCCTGATGTGCAGTGACAGCCCTTAAATCAAAGGGAGGAGAGAGAGGCAGAATACTTTGAACATAATCTATGACTGACTACTAATGTGGGTTACCATCTGGAAAACTGATGCAAAGCAGCTGCAACTTCTGGCATCTGACAAGGTTGTAAAGCTCGCCTCTTTCAGTGCTGAAATCGACTTGCCCGAGCTCCTGCATGGGCTTCATGATGTGAGAATTTCATAATGTGACAGCGACCACGTTGCTTTTAATCCACTACAGAGTATTTCCCACTTGACTTGTTCTCTGTGCGCTCAATTTACCTTTTTGTCTGTAGAAAGCTTGCAGTAGAGGCAAAGATCTGATTAAATTTCTGAAATCTGAATGGTGCGGTCTATGAATTTGTGTGCCTTTATTTACTATTTAGGGAATAACTGCAATCATTATGAGAAGGTGCCTACCTAGTTAGGAAACAGAAATTTTTTTCTATAGCCTATAATTGTAAATGGTTGTTTACCTTATAAATACAGTACATATTCCTTTTCTTTTATTTATGTACTTAGCCCAACATCCAGAAAAAGCAGAAGCTTTTGGATTTGAGGAGGAAGTATGCATATCACTCTGAATTAATTCAGTTAATCAGGTGGATTCACTGTAAAGTGAAAACATTCTTCAGATGCCATTTAGGAGGGTGAGGTGGAACACTTCTTCATAACGGAATTTTCCTGTCTGTATATAGCGCTTTTTTTTTTTAATATACTGCTGTTGCTGCATTTCATTCATGGGTGTACTGTTTCTATGACAATAAAATCAATGAGTTTGGATTTTGTGGTGACACTCATATTGTGAATTTGAATGAGACATCTAGAAATCTCTTCATTCCTTGGGTATCTTATGTCCTCCAAACAGGAATACTTATTCCTACAGAACTCTGTATTTTAAAGTTTACACATGGCATTGGCTTATTTAGTAGAGTAAAAAGTAACTCTATAATAATGGAGACTTTTTTTTTCTTCAGGCAGCAGAGCTTGAAAGCTAAGGAGTGAGCTTAACCCTTACTGGACCTTCCATAGCTGATAAACTGTTTAGTCTGTGACCAGTTATTTCCCGAGCAGTGTGATTCTCTGTCAAAAGCATATAAAGCAAAAGTGCATTTTGATAGGGGTAAAACTTCATTAAAAGTTACAGGGTTCTTCCATCTTTACCCTGAGATACAAATTACTTCAAACTCTTGGCTTTTAGTTTTAGTGTATTTAGAGGTTCGAAAAAGAGTAGGAAGTCTGTGTGTGTGCAGGAAGAGCACGTAATACAATGAGCAATGATGTGAGGAGACTCTAAGGGTTACTATGCTACAATAATGTTTGTATGTAATAATTACTGTATTTTAGTCATAATTGTCCCTAATATAGTTGTTAAAAACACAGCGGAGAATATGGATTAATGTGAAGAGATCTGAATATATCATCTGCTCTTTGGTGCTAGTCCCTAAAACTCATCAAATGAACAATAAGATAATGTTTTGAGGACCACTGACTTCTCTGGCTGTTGAATGTCACAAGGAAGCTATTGCAGCGGTAGTAAGCATTGGGCTAAGGAGAAATAGCTGTCGGCTGCCTCGATACAATAGAGTGAGTAGAAACAGAGACATCAGTCATCTGGCTGTCTTCTGGCCAAGTTGAGAGCTAGTGCATTGCTTGGGGTTTTGGACGATTTTAAGATTAAAGATTTTGATATGAGTGATTTGCTGATAAAACAGCAAGTGTTAATTTAAATCGTAGTAGAGGAACTGGTATTTTCCCAGAGAGACTTGTTTCATTGCATCCTTTGTTGGTATCTTACATGGCTATTAAGTGTTCTTTTCTGTCACTTCAGATGTGATTCATGGCATCATGATTGACTTTTCTCCCATTGGAAGAATTGGGATACCAACTTTTAAGATTTGGTATTTTTGCCCTTTTCAGAGTAGAGCAAGACATAAGAGGAATTTTTTTCTGTCAGTTTTGATCCAATAATAAAAAAAAATTGCCCACAAAAAAACCGCAGCGAACAGATGAAATGTTAGACAAATCCTTATATTCAGTATCTGACTAATCTCTCAATTATCCCTTACCAGAACAAGTTTGTTAAAAGGGAGATGGCAAATAACTCAGCTTAAATAAAACTGAAGTTTATATTGCTGGAATGTGGTGGGTCTTTTTGTTTTTTGTAATATCTACTGAAATGGAAAAACAGTTATTGAAATGTAAATATGCGTAGCTGGCTTCGCTTAAAAATATTGTATAATGTTGATGAAATTTGAAAAGATTACAGTAAACATCTCTGTGATTTCCTGCAGAACATATGCTTT
This sequence comes from Morus bassanus, assembly GCA_031468815.1. NCBI lineage: Eukaryota > Metazoa > Chordata > Aves > Suliformes > Sulidae > Morus > Morus bassanus. Next base: position 71,666,487 of record CM062571.1, read on the forward strand.
GCCTATTCCTTTTTTTAATTAACCTTTTATTTAGACTAGGACTTTTTTAAAAATCCCATCCACTGTCCACCCCCCACCCCCAAATCCACCACCAAACAAAGAAACACACACCAAAACAAAATACCCACACCCTTGTGGAAAAAGTTCCAGTAATGGACCACAACTATTTGGTAAGTTGTTCCTGTGACTAACTTGTGCCTTTGTTTACCCCCAAAAAAAAAAAAAAAAAAAAAGGAACTGTAATGTGATCATTTACGGACTAGGGATGTCAGACTTTAGCTTCTAGTCACTGGTACAGGGTTTTTTTTACAATGAAGACCTTTTTATTAGAACTTGTCTTCCTTGTTCGAGTCAAATTACCCCTTCACCTAACTTTGAACTCAAATTACCTAATTAACATATGAAACTTAAATTTGTTAATTGCTTTTCTGAAGCTTCAGTTTTTCATCATTGTGAAAATTGAAACTATTCTAGCGGCAACTGCAATGCTGCGGCATACCCAGGTAATAGCTGTTGGTACTTGATGTTCTCTTGTCCTGATCACTGACCATTTAAGTTACGTTATTTCCCTGGGGACTCATTTCATCCTGTTCCCTCAGCAGCTCAACCCTTTTTTTTTTTTAAAAAATTTGTTAGGAGTAATATTGGTGAGAGCTAATTACAGAATATTCTGTGGGCATGGAAAGATTAGTATAAATATCTCTTTACCTTTTACTACTTTGAGATGCTGTTGCCCTACAAATGAAATGGAGACCTAAGGTTGTGGATCAGCAGTAGCTCTTACTGGTAAACCTCCAAAAAGCTATACAGGAGTGTTCCAAGTTTTCTTAAGTTGTTAAACAGAACAAGTTTTGTCTTGTTTTCCCTTGCCAACTTCACTTACTGGTTGTTTATTCTACGACATGTAGATTGTAAATTGCTTAATGTTGGAGGCATTTGTTTGAAAGCTGTATTTTTGTGAAGAATTTTTGTTTCTTGGTTGAGAAAGTGAGATTTGGACTGAAATTATGTATGGCTGGGGGGGATTGATGCCTCGTATTAGAGAAGACAGAGATACTGATCTATGGCATTTTTGGAAAGTCCCAAAGAACTAGCCTGTATTGAACTGTATCAGCTTTATTGGGCAGCATCATATAGTGGCAGCAGTTGGTATGGAGACTGTACTTAGAAAATTGCTCTTGCCCTTCCTTGTTAGATATGTGTGCCATAGGCATATTTTAATCACATTGATTGACTATAATGACTATTGGATACTTCTAAATACTGACTTTACGGAGCTGGCGTAGTTAAGTTGCAATAGATTTTGTAGTAAACGCCTTTTTAAAATAATTTGGTTGATTTTTATCTTTGCATGCCATTGACAGCTGTGAAATGGAATATCTATCACTGAGGAGAATAATCTGCAGAATTTTGTTTGAGAATTGTGTTTGAGTTCTGCCAGCCAGATTAGAAAATATGTATTTTTACTGGTAAACGGAAGACATTGGAACTGAGAATTAAGATCCAAGTGTTAATCCATGGAATGACTCTCATTTCGACATAGATTTTTTTAAATTATGTTATGTTTCATCTTTATTTCAATATGTATTTATGCCTTTTTTTTTTATGGAGAGCTCTACTATGTTGCTTATCTGTTCTGTGGGCTTTGAGGGAGGAAACCTGAGAACTTGTATATTAAAGTTGGGATTCTGAACTGTTCTCTACTTGCCTCAGGCTGTACATTGGTTTTGTTTTAGTACTGTGATTTCTAAAACGGAAATAAGTAAGTTTAATTTACTTCAGACCTTCCTCAGCTGCATTTACATTGTATTTGCAATCGCTTCAGGTATGATTTGCTTGTGGCTGTTGCTGGAGGAAGTCACGGGACACTCATTGTTTCTTTTGTCTGGAATGTCTCACCATTGACTCTGCTAATTGCTTTCTAGATGTGAAAATAAACTAGACGCTCTTTGAAAGGTTTCATCTTGTTCTCTGTCCTTACTTCTGTGTTGCTTCTGACAAAACTGGAAGATTCATTGGCCTGTGATGCTATTCATGAGCCTGCAATAAAGGATTCTTTCAGTCTTTCTCTTGTCTTCTTTCAACAAGGCTCAGCATTTGTATATGCTCTTCAGCCTTTCTTTGATTCATAAGCGATAGCAGAAGTCAACTGGGCCTCTTAACAGTATGCAAATGTTGAGATAAAAATCTAGGTTTTCCCATGGTAATTACACTCCTGGCTGAGCTGAACATTCAGTGCAGGTTACAAATCAAGCCTGGAGTTACTGCCTACTTGCTGAGTGAGTGTCTGCTTTCAGAGTGTTACTTAAGCTCCTGTTATGTAATTTATTTCCTACTTCATAGTTCTTAAGTTGCAGGGGATTTGCAATTCAGGTGTTTCTTTTGGGGGAGAATCAGGCTGGAGAGGAAGATTCACGCTGCTTAACCTACTCCTAGAATGTACAGGTTTGTGTTGCTTAGGAAAACTTGTTTGGATTCCATGGTCTGCTATCCAGATCAATCTGCTTTGTCATCCCTTCTCATTGAACTGTTAGAAGGCTGTTCTTGGACGTGACTGTTTCAGTCGCTTAGAGCTAAGACTTCCAGACGGTGTTAAACACAGCTACCTTATTCCTTATTTTTGTGCCAGCATAGTTTCTGTTCTTCCCCCACTGCTTATCTTGATCTATGGATAGACAACGGAGATATCAATTGCCATCTCTTTTTGTTTTTATTTTCTTTCTCGGGCTCTTTCCAAAATACATTCTTCATCCTAACAACTGCTAGGGTTCAAGTTCTGTAGCCTTACTAGAAAACTCCTAAAAGGAAAGATACCAATGCTGTGGAGTGATTGTTACAGTATTCTTTTATGTGGATTACTGTCAACCTTTTGCACCTTTTGATTAACTATTAACATGCTTCATAAATAGTTTGGTTATGGGACACTCTGTATTGCCTTCTAGAATTGAAGGCTTTTTTTGGTTTTGTTCTGAGGAATATTTCTGATTTGTAAGTAGTAAAGATACCTGCTGCTTCTCTTTTTTCGTGAATGCTTGAGGAAGAGTAATTGGATTTCTCTTTGCTTCCACATGGGGTTTATAATGCAAGTACCATAAATAAAACATCAGGATTGTCTCTCAGCTGTATTATTGAGAAAGCATTCTGAAGCATAATATTATGCAGAAGCTTGAAATCAGGTTTCCTTTCCCTGTGGAGGTTAAAAAGCTCAGTAAACTCTTGGACCAGGTACTTGGCTTCTGGCCAAGAAACTAGGCATGAAGTGCTGGCTGCAGTGCATCTAAGCCTAGTAAAATCTGACTTCTCTAAATGCTTGGCCTCAAAAGTAAATCTAAACTTGGCTTGAAAAGGTTACTCCTTGAAATCATTAATTCCTCTGGGTCTAGTATTTTTCATGTAGAAAGCATGCCTAAAGGCTCTGCTTTTGTATGACAATGTTTTAAAAACCTGGAGTGACTTGATGAGAAAGTAGATGAATAATGAATGCTCAGGTAAGCTGTTGCTGATTGTAGGTAAGCAAGGGAAGCACCAGTGTGTTATATCTGCTGTGCAAATACAACACACTTCATTTGTTTCTGTTAATTACATCTTATTGCTATTGATGCACTAGTGTAGCCTGTGAACTTAATGTAAAAGATTTTGTAGCAGACAAATTAAGTCTTCATTCCAAGCTACTTGCAAAAGCCTTTTAAGTTTAGACTATGTGGACATACTTATGTGAGGCTTCTAGTGTATATGCGAACCCAGGAAAATAGAAACCGTACTCTTTTTCCCTGTTTCTTATCTAATGTGTGTAATTTGAACTTCAAGAAATAAGAGCCTACTATGGATGCAAAATAAGAGCAGAGGGTAGTAGGAGTAAGCAAAAACTGCTAACTGTGTACTGTTAACATGGTGGGTTGTCACATACAGTTCTAACATAATAGAAATGAAACTTGTCTGAGTTAAATAAGCTTATGTTGGATTATGCAACAGATAAATATTTAGCTTTTCATGTTAAATACTGGGATTTCTTGTGACTTCTCCTTTTATCCTCTTAATAGAGCTTATATTAGAGTAATATGAAATGTGCATGCGACAATTAGTTTTCCATTCCTACTTAATTGTAAAATATTTGCATTTCAGCTCAAATCAAAGACAAAATTAAAGAAAGGGAAAAGAAGCAAAAAGAGAAGAAGAAGCACAAAATAATGAATGAAATCAAGAAAGAAAATGGAGAGGTCAAACTACTGCAGAAAGGTAGGTTCAAACTACGTAGTATTTCATTCTAGTGCTTTAAAATCTTTGCAATTGGATTGGATACTGAGTTTTAATACTATGTTTTTCATTTAACTGAAATGCCATTTTCCCTGATTAGTTGGTACGAGGGTTGCAAATTAAAACTTAGCTGACAAAAAAAAATAGCATTTATAGTTGTGTTAGGTACTGGAGATTAAAAATATAACTACCACCACAATGTTGCTTATACAGTAGTAGTAAAGACTGGTACTTGAAGGAATAATATTGGTGATACCTACATCTTCTCTGCAGTTACTGAAGGAGGTTCTAATTTTATACAGTGTGGAGAAGAAAAATGAATCCATGTCATGCTTTATATCTAACATTAAATGCACAAAACTGAATAAGGGGTTACAATTCAGGAACTTTTTCAAATACTAAAAAATTATGTGCAACAGGCAGTCTTAATTTTGGCTAATTTCTTCAGCTTCATTTACTGTAGTGGAATGTAATTAAGATCATGTTCTCACACTTGCTTGTACATCCACTGAATCTTAGAACTCTACAGTAGTTGAGGTTGGAAGGGACCTAGTCCAGGGCCGCTGCTCAAAGTAGGGTCAGCTAGAGCAGGTTGTCCAGGACTATCAGACTCTGTGTAACTCCAAGGGTGGAGGCTTCACAGTCTCTCTGGACAACTAGTATCGGTCTTTGACCACTCTTGTAGTGAAAAGTGTTGTATTATTTTTAAAAGTAAGTTCTTCTAAAGGTACCCTTTACCTCTTGTCCTGTCACTGGATACCTCTGAGAATAGCCCTGCATCTGGGCAAGAATAACCCCAAGCACTGATACATACTGGGGACTGACCAGCTGGAAAGCAGCTTTGCTGAGAAGGACCTTGGAGCTCTGGCAGACACCAAGCTGACCATGAGCCATCAGTGCACCTTCATGGCAAAAAAAGGACAATGCGTTGCCAGCAGGTTGAGGGATGTGGTTGTTCTCCTTTGCTCAGCACTGCTGAGGCTGCATCTGGAGTACTGGGTACAGTTCTGGGCTCCCCAGTACAAGTAAGATATGGACTTACTGGAATGAGTCCATCACACAGCCAAAGATGGTGAAAGGACTGGAGAATCTAGTAGGGCCTGTTGTGATAGGGTAAGGGGTGATGGTTTTAAACCAAAAGAGGGTAGATTCAGACTAGATATAAGGAAGAAATTTTTTATGATGAGGGTGGTGAAACACTGGAACAGGTTGCCCAGAGAGGTGGTAGATGTTCCGTCCCTGGAAACATTGAAGGTCAGGTTGGACGGGGCTCTGAGCAACCTGATCTAGTTGGGGATGTCCCTGCTCATTGCATGGGGGTTTGACTAGATGACTTCTAAAGGTCCCTTCCAGTCCCAACCATTCTATGATTCTGTTCTATGATCTTTCCTGTGAGGAAAGGCTGAGACAGCTGGGACTGATCAGCCTGGAGAAGAGGAGGCTCAAGAGGGTTCTCACCAATGTGTGTAAACACCAGATGGAAGGGAATGAAGAAGATGGAGCCAGACTTCTCAGCAGTGATCAGTGACAAGACAGGAGGCAGTGGACAAAAATTAAAAATTACAAAATTCTGTTTGAATGTAAGAAAAAAAACTTTTACTGTGAGGGTTGTTGAGTACTGGCACAGGTTGCTTACAGAAGTTGTAAAACCTGAATGGACACAGTCCTGGGCAACCTGCTGTAGGTGACTGTGCTTGAGAAGGAGGATTGGACCAAAGAGGTCCCTTCCAACCTTGGTGCTTTGGTGAGTCTGGCTACATCTTTATATCCTCTCATCAGGTATTTGTACACACTGCTAAAGTTATTCTTCCCGCCCCCCCAGCTTTCTTTTCTCCATGGTGAACAACTTGCTACTATCAGCCTCTCCTTGTGTGAGCTCCCTTAACTATTTCCAGGGCCCTTTGCTGGACTTGCTCGAGTATGCCAGTCTTGGACTTGCAAGCCCTGAACTAGACATGAGACTACAGATGCGTCTCACCAGTGATGAGCAGAGGGGAAGAATCGCCCCCCTCAGCCTGCTGGCAGTGCTCTTCCTAATCCTGTCCAGGAGGCTGCCGGCCTGCTTTGCCACAAAGGTGCACCGATGGATGGCTTATGGTCAACCTGTCATCCACCAGGACCCCCAAGCCCTTCTCTGTCAGGCTGCTGTCCAGCCACTTGGGCCCCAGCCCGTACTGGCACAGGGGGTTATTCCTCTTAGGAGCAGGGCTTTGCACATCCCTGTGTTAACTTCCCGAGCCCACTGAGCTGGCCCGTTTCTCAGGGTCCCTCTAACTGGCAGCAAAACCCTGTGGTGCATCAACCGCTCCTTCCAGTTTTGTATCCCCTGCAAACTTGTGGAGGGTGCGCTCTGTCCCATGATGCCAGCCATTAATGAAGGTGTTGAACAGTATCGGCACAAGGTATCGATGCCTGGGTTACTCCAGTAGCAACTGTCCTCCAGCTGGACTTTGTGCTGCTGATCACAGTCCTTTAAACATGGCGGTTAAGCCTGTTCTCGATCCGCCTCACTCTTCACTTTTTCTGCTGCATCAGTTTTTCTGTGAGGATGTTGCTTATTCAAGTAGACAAAATATTTTCAGACTCTGCTTTTGAAGTTAGGGGAAAATTCCTGATATATTTTTCTGGTATCTTGTCTGCTGTAGGATTTCATTTACAAACAAAAAACTGAAACCCCCAGAACAAACCATTATCTTCAGCATATTGATATGAGGTCAGAGGCATGGAAACCTGTAATTACTACATCACGTATTATACTCTAAGCATGGCTCCAAATAACTGTTTTAGCAACTATGACAGCATAAAACCTGTGTTGATCAGATCTCAAGGTATCAGCTTAGACCATGAGGAATGTGTATGCTGGTGACTTCCTGTGAAAAGAACAGATGTGGCTGTCTTTGCCTAGCATGAAAGGAAGTTGGTGGTTGAGATACTGGGCAACATTTAACTGCCTCAATAGGGAGGTTCTTCAGCTTTTGTTTCTCTACTGGCTTCTTTTTTTTCTTTTACCCTGTGTCTTATTTCTGTTGCCATTCAGCAGATGAGGTGGAAGCTGCAAGGACAGCAAATCTTGTTACACAGATCTAATAAATGATACCTAATGGGGGTATTGGGCCTCAAATGGTGCTTTGTTTTCAAGTTAATTTAAAAAAAGCATATGCACAGGGGCTGTGTTAGAACATCTCAGCAGTTCTGAGCTAGCTGAGTAGTGGGATAGGTTATTCTCACAGAGGACAGTGCTACAGGTGCATTTGGTGCCTTATCCCTATTTGATAGATCTGATATGCTATCAGTCAAGTGTCAGGTTTTCTTTAAGGTGTTTGTGGGAAGTGTTTAGTAGAGGCTATGTTTGGTTTGCCAGTGTCCTGCAAAATTGACTCCTCTTTCAGGGAAAGAAGGGAGTGTGTCAGGAGAGCAGTTAGAGAGAGCAGACAGATCCTCTTCACTGGGTTTGTATCCTGTTCAGAACAGCAGCTTCTGTGGGCCTCCAAAATCTGACTGGATGTGCTTGTATGTGCTATGAAGTTTCTGTAACACTTCCTGATTCCTTCTGCTGGTCTAGCATTACATCCGGGAAGCTGAGGGCAAGAGAGCAAAGGCAAAAGTGCTCAATTTCTTGTATGTATCTGTCATCAGTGCCTCTGTGACCTTCTCAAACATAATTAACTCTTCATCTAAGGATATCATCTTCCTGTGGAACAAAAGTTAAGCTCCAAGCCCTTTTATTCTGAGCTCAGAATCCACTGTGTGGGCTTAGGAACAAAGGTTTGGAACTAGTCTACTTCCCTTTTCTTTGGGTTTTGGTTTTGTCGTTTGTTTTTTATGTGTGTGTGTGTGTGTTAAGAGACTACAGTGCTGTTCTCTAAAGACAGCTTATTTCCTTCTTCTAGGCATTGGATCTGTATCTTGTAAAATGTTACTCTGGTCGTCTGCTGAATGCTTTTCTTATCTTGAGAATATTGTTAGTGTTTTGGGTTTTGTCTTTTTTTTTTTCTTCTGTTTGTGACTTTACTTTCATTGAGGGGGTGGAGGAAATAGCCTACATGACTTCAGACAGTTAAACTAGCTGTCCGAGATAAAAGGTGGCTAGTTATAGAAGAAGAGGTCAGTACTGAGGAACTGATGCCTTTTGAGGGAGAGTTGGTGCATAAGCCTGATGTTGGTGCTTTCAGCTGAATGTGGAAGAGTATACTTATATTAGGAAGCTTAGGGATGCAGCTGTTCATCTGCCTAAACTTGGGTTGCTGTTCTGTTGAAAGCAATGATAAAACTTTCCCACGTTGGAGAAGGGCAACTGTTAAAAAAGGTATTTTTGCAGTCCCTGAGGCTTCTAAAGGAAATGTGTTTGGCTTTTTCAGAAAGCCTGATGGCTTTTCTTATGCATCTAGAATGAAAATGTTTTTTTGTCATCCTTTTGCACTTGCAGATGTATTCCCTGTAGAATAAGGCTACATAATTGCCCCTTTTTCTCTGAATCTATTATGTGGAAGGAAGAGCTCAGTTCTTGGGGGGAAAAAAGCTTCTTTGCACATGCATATTGTTAAAAATTCAGGAAATGTGATTCAAACTTGCTTTTCAAAAAATCTGTATAATGAAAAAGTTACCTTTTAGAAATGAAAAGTTTCATGCAAAAAGCATTTACACCAATGTGACATGGCTGAGGGTTACTGGAGGTCCTACAAAAAGAAAAAATGATTAATAGGCTTATTTGTAAACAGTCCCATCTGTGTTTTTCCTTTTCAAAAAAAAAAAACCCCTCCTATTTTTCCTCATTATTTATATCAGAGCACAGCAATTTCTAAAAGTGCAGTAGGAGAAATTCTTAGTGTGTGTTTCTGCAAGATTAAATGCCTTGGTTTATGGAATGCTAAAATGCAGGGAAGAAAGGAGAATGAGCATCTTTATTGTGCTGGTATGAACATATGTAAGTACAAATTGTTTTCTAAAGCTTTTTTTTATTACTCTGGGAGAAATGACATTTAATTTAAATGTACATTCTTATGAACCTTTTAAATTTTTCTCTAGATAGGTTTTGCACGGAAGTAATCATAAAATTGGTATAATTAAGACGAGAACTACCTCTGAGTCATACTGCGTGTTTTTTCCCATCCACTATATCTTGTCTTTGTGTGTCTTTAGGGAGAATGTTGAAGAAGTTGTGTGCCATGTGCTTTAGTTGATGAGACACTGAGGGGATGGGAAAGGCTGAAGTAAGAGTGCAAGGCACACAACCTACCACACTGATTTGCCTGTAATACTGATTTTGCTTCACAGTCCTTATGCACCAAGTTATCGACTTTTACCAATGAAATAAATGAGTATAAGGTGAAACACATGTCAAATACAGGTAGGATATGTGCAATGAGATCCCTGAGAGCAGAGCCCTTCTAAGTTCCAGTGGGCCTCCAACATTTTTCAGAAAGAATGCGTTAAATCATTTGCTTACCTTTTGTGTAGCTGGTGGGTCACTGTTTTCCAAGCTTTCTGGAGATATCTTTGCTGCTGCTTGCTCTTGGTTCCTTCCCATCCCTTTGCATTCATTCCCACCCCTAAAGTTGCTGCTGCCTCTATTACTCCTCTGTTCAGCTAGTGCATTCAGTTGCCTACACAAATCTTTGAGAACCTAAAAGGGACCAACAGTGCTGACCTCCAGTAGGCCCTGCTGTTGTCCAGGCAGGGTGAGACACTGTCACTGCATGCTGCTTTGGGATGGAGCAGGTGGCAGCTGGAGGGAGAGCTGTGCTCTAATAGCTTTGAAGTGTGTCTTGCCGGAGGTGTGGATCTGAAGCTTGAAACAAAGACTTCTGGTATGTCAATGAAAAGCAAAAGTTGAGTCTTTCTTCCACTGCCTGCAAAACCTATGCAGGTTAAAAGGTTTCCATACGACTTTTTTTTTGGTTGGAAGAGATTGGAAATGCTGGTCTGAAGGCTGTGGGAACAAATTATGATAGGCTGGGTGTAGCGTATGCACATGTATTATTTGGAACTTCTTATGGTGAAGACTGTGGAAATAATTGCAGTTTTATAATTACTTTATTTCAAAGACAAGGAATTAAAAGATAATAATTCAGAGAGAATTGCAGTGCTGTCACATAGGAGCTCTTCCTTTGAGAACAGTGTTTCTAACTCCAGCGTATTGCTATTAAATGTCTTGTTGCTAGGCTGGGTGCACAGAAAATACTTTTGTTTCTCCCTGTGATTGTATTGTATATGTGAAGTGGGTGTCAGTTCTAATTTCCATGTCACAGGTTAATTAAAATACTGTGATGGTCAGTGCAGAAAAGAGGTCTGGTTCTGCGTGGGTTACTCCACTGTCTTTAAAGTTTTTTCCATAGCAGGGTGAAAAATGCTGGTAGTGGAGTATGTTTGCTGCCTTTGCTGCTTGAAGTGGAAGGCTTCATTGAATCAAGATGATTAAATCAGCACTTTTTCACCCTATAGTGAATTTTAAGATCCAGACACGTGGGACTGCACAAAAATTTTGTCCTGCATGCTTCCTCTTACAGATTTTCATTCTCACATGCAGACCTATAATTTTGAACAGAAATCTTCTCTTACACCTTCCCCCTCCACAAGTTTCTGTCCTTGCTTTCAGTCTGGGTGGGATTTCTGTTATGGTTTTTATTTTGGATGTTGATTTATTTGGAGAGTAGAGATTTAAAGTATGGAAGGAATAATAGGTTGCTGCTTTTTAAAATACTTTTTATAAAGTACATAAAATAGTTAATCTGTTATTTCATTTATATATATTTAATGCTGTAAATCAGGTGATGAGAATCCAGAGGCTGTGTGCAAGTTTTGTATTTTCAGACTGTTGTAGGAGAATTAACTGAAAATATTTTAGAGCTTTATAATTTTTATTCATCACTTCAAATCTCTGCTTATCTTACAACATCCCATTGAAGCTTTTGTAACTGCAGCTGTTGGAAAGGTGTTGTGGTTTAGCCCCGGTCAGCAACTAAGCCCCACCCAGCCGCTCGCTCACTCCCCCCACCCCTGTGGGATGGGGGAGAGAATCGGAAGGGCCAAAGTAAGAAAACTCGTGGGTTGAGATAAGAACAGTTTTATTTTTATTATTAAACAGTAATAATAATAATATAACGAAAAGAAAAATAATGAGCAAGAGAAATGAAACCTTGGAAGAAGGAAAAAAAAAAACCCCAAAACTAAACAAGTGCTGCAACCGCTCACTACCCGCTGACCGACGCTGCCGGTCCCCGAGCCGTGATTGCTGCTTCCCCTGGCCAACTCCCCCCAGTTAATATACTGGGCATGATGTCACATGATATGGAATATCCCTTTGGCAAGTTAGGATCAGCTCTCCTGGTTGTACCCCCTCCCCTTCTGGCTTCTTGTGCACCTGGCAGAGCATGGGAAGCTGGAAAGTCCTTGACTAGTGTAAACACTACCCAGCAACAACTAAAACATTAGTGTGTTATCAACATTATTTTCATACTAAGTCTAAAACACAGCACTATACCAGCTACAGTGAAGAAAATTAACTATCCCAGCTAAAACCATGACAAAAGGGTATAGGACGAAGCATGTTAAGATCTTCCTGTGTGGCTTTGATGGGTAACAGACAGTTATCTTAATGAGCTGTACATAGTAGAAGTCAATGTACATCCCTGTAGCAACTTTTATGACATCCTGTATTGTATGCCTGTAAGTGTTACTTTCTGAAAATCTTGAATGGCTGTTGTCAAGGTGGTTGTGACTATTCATCTTCCAGGAGGACTGAGACAACATGAAATAGGATTATTTTATGTATTTTAGGCTTGACTCTTCTGATGTTTAAAATTTAAGCTTTCAAGTTTATAAATAGAACAAGATAGCTGTCAGTTCTCAGTTGTACTCCTGCTGTTTGGTGTGTCTCCTGGGCTGTGTACTGAGTCACCTTGAATTTGTTTGTTTTCAGCACATGGTCTATTAGCTTTTCAACAGGTTGGCAGTTGATCTTGCTCATTAGCCTTATTTGTGGAGTGACTATGTAGTTTTGTGTCTGTTCAGAATTCCGTGTGCATGGGTTAACTCTATTAGGAAGTCAGTTCTAGTAGTTTTTAAACTATTTTATAATATGTTTTTCATTAACTCATCAAATGATTACATAAAATTATATTTTTTGAAAAATATGTAAAAATAAATGTATACATCATATATTATGTTAAAATAAAAATACAACATTCTGTCACTTATTTAACTGTCTGCCTGGTACAAACTTGAGGGGTTTTTAGGATCTAAAAGGCTTCTCATGGTTTTTCTTGTACTGGGTAGCTTTTAAAAAATTTCTTTTTTTTTTTGCTACTGTAAGTGGCAGTGCTTCCAAGAATGCTTGTACTCTACAACTGTATATTTTATTTATTTACTGGTTGATGAATGGTGTCTTGGCTGCTCTTGTTCTAAACTATTTTTTAGGTATTTGTGGTTATGAACTTTAAACTCATTGGAGGATCCAAGGGGACATTTCTGTGGTTTGAACTGGGATTTCTGTGTTGACTATTTAAAGATTCAGCCTGAAGAGCTTTAGCAGAGTTAAGTACTAATAAATTTCTAGTATGTTAGTAGCTTTAGTTTGAATTGCAGTGGGAATGCTAGAAAATGCTGTAGTTGTGTGTCTGGCCATGTGGGACTATGGGAAGAAAGTGAAGATCATTAATGGGAGGTTACTTCTTACCTATCCCCTTACCCGAGAGTACTAAGGAGAACGTCTCGTAGTACTGCAGGAGACAGCTGGTTCAGGACCAAGCCAAAGACTTAAAGTTTTGCAGCTGGTCAAGGGAATAGCCAGGCTGATCTCTCACTGCAGAACAAGTAGTATACCTGCAGCTGCTTGATATTGCTGTGACTTTTTGTGTGCTGTAGAATGAGGATTAAGATGACGTGTTCCAGTCCTTCTGTTCAGTTGAAAAATGTAGGAAATGTGGTCCCTGTTTAGGCTCCTCTGCACTGATGCTTTTTCCTCTGTGCTCCTACTTCCCACCAATTGCTCCTCAGCTCTGTTAAATTTCAGTGACTGAGTTCTCCTAAAGTGGGGAGGTGAAAATGGACTGTAATTAGTGGCTGCAGTTAAAAATGTTTGTCTCTTCCTGCTACTAGCTGTCAGCCAGAAAACTGTGGGAAAAGCACAATTTAGCATTGTTGTTAATGTGTTTGTTTTTTTTAAAGTTTTCCCCCCCCTAATAATTTTGGGGGCTGTGACCTCAAAGTTGAGAAACACTGCTCTAGTTGAAACAATTGAATGAAGTTAAAAGCTTTGTGGCCTCTGCTTACGTAAAATTTCAGATCAAATGATCTCATGGACAAAACACAACATAAAATAAACTTCAGGTAACTTCTGAGGTTTCTTCTTATAAAAGTTCACACTTGGGAGGAATCTGTAGATACCAAAGTTCAGGCTGCCTAGCATCAGTTTAAATTACAAGTACATGTCATCTAGTACTAACAGAGCATTGGCTTATTTGCATAAAATCCAAACAGTTCTGAATCTCAGTCCTCAGTAATAGGCCCTGTGCTGTCAGTGACAAGGATATTGTGGCACCACAAGAAACAAATTTACTGAGTTACCTTGAAAGATCTACCTATCATGTTGTGTATGCAGTGGCAGAAGTATTGGTGGTACGTAAGGCCTGCCTTGCCTAGAGGATGGATAAAAGTTGCTTAGAGGTAGTTCTGCTATTGCTGAGTATGTGCGTGCATGAACAGAATGAACACGGATTTCCATTCTTCTAATTTCTTTAAAAATACAGTGCAAGTTTTATAACTCCATCCTTGTGCAGATACTGCTAGCCAAATAAGAGCAGAAGCAAAACTAAATCTTGTTGTTCTTTGGTCTTTTACACTCCAGTAAAGTGTGAGCTCAGTCTGCTTTTTAAGATCAGATCAAGGGGAAAGTTCCTGTAAACGTCTCTGAGTGCTGAGGGTTTTTCTCCCCACCCTCCACCCTTGTTATTCCTCATTCTTGGAGTCCCAGAGTAGTTCTCTGACTCACCTTTCCTAAAAGGCTTTTCAAATACAAGTGAAAATTCTTACTTTTGTCTCATGTTTCTGAATTATGCAGTGGAAAATGTTTTTTGTTTTGTTTATAGGTGTTTCAGTAGCTGTGCTTGTCTAAATGCATCTCAGAACACCTAGAGACAGAATATGCCATGCACTTGAAAATGGCTACTGTCTTGGCTGAAATCAGATTCCAGCAGTTGTAGGTGTATGTACATATGCACCCTTATTGCGATTGCTGGTGAAGACGCTCTGGAACACCTGTCTTGAAGGTTTTGGGTTATGAGGGCGTGCCTCCATAGTAACTACTTGAGAGGTGAAATTAGGTAGCTTGCATCAAGCACTGCATTGCTGCTGCCAAATCTTGCTTAAAACAAAGCTAGTTTAGGTATCTCAGTCTTAAGAGTGTTTGGATCTTTATTTAGCCTTTTGGATTGCTTGCTTATGTTTTCACCAAATTCTGTAGGTTTGCTGTGAGGCAGCTTGATTACTGCCGTGGGGAGACCTTGAAGGCAGCTGTTCTTTTTTGGTGTCCGTTAGCCAAGTGTCAAAGCAGCATTATTGGTTTTGGAAGAAGCAGCATGTTTTGCTTTAAAGTATTTTGATATGTGCAGGAGAGGAGTGACAGAATGGGTGTGCTTCTCCTCTCTACAGCTAATGCAAAAGAAGAATAAGATGAAAGTATTTTATTGGGCATTGCTGACAGCAATCCCAGTATTTCAGCAAACTAATTCCTTTTGCTATTGAAGTCTCTGCAACTTCTGGGCAGCTTTAAACACCTACTTCAGAGTGGATCTTGGAAATTCAGCAGAGCGGAAGCCTTAGGCTAGATGTGCCTCCTCCTTGCCCTGTGAAATTCTATTCAAGCTTTGCTGAGAAATGCTACTTCTGGAAATCAGTTTTCTATTTGGTGTTTGTATTCCTCAGGAAAACTTTGGCTGTATGCTAAAATAACTGAACACAAATATTGAATATTTGTAATATTTAATTACAAATCAGTAATCGAACATTTTGTGAACAAATGAGGTATTTGTGAAGAAATACAAATCAATAATTGAACACACATAACAGAGTACAGATACGTTGATGTCCAGGCAGCATTGGGAAGAAGCACTGTACAGCACCATCCACACACTCACTGTGATAAAGGACAGAGGGAAGAAACTGTAGTCTGATCCATATTACAGGTCTGTGTACTAGAATGTTATCTTTAAAAAGGTAAATTGTATAACTTCAGTGTTAAATTTAAAAGTTCAAGCTTTTGGGTTAGGAAACTTTCTGTTAAGGTTTGCTAGAAACTTGGTCCTATCTCATATATGTGTTGAGGTAGCGGTGTGTGTGGCAGGGGGATTTTTTTTTTAATCCTTAAAAATTCAGCCTTGTTCAGCCCTGGGGGTGGACAGATGAAGGTGTGGTGGGCAGCGTACCTAAGCAGATCAGGCGGTTTGCTGCCACTGATGAGGGAGAAGTCAACCAACTTCACTAGTTCTCAAATGGAGCTCAGATTTTTGCAGGAATAGTCACTCAGATCTGGAACTTCAGGCATGGCAGGGAAAGGATGGAAATTTATATTCACTGGGGTACAATCAGCAGCAATAGAACTGCCAACAAATGCAACAACTTCTAAGTTTAAAGGAAGAAGCTCTTTCCTGTGACAAGAGCCAAATTGTTCACTCATACAAAAAAACCCAAACCAAACCAAGAAAGCCACACACCACTTCTAAGTTTACAAAACTACTGAACTGCAAAACAGGCTTCCTGGAGAGGTGGTCAATGCCCCAAGCCTGTCAGTGTTTCAGAGGCATTTGGACAGTGCCCTTAACAACATGCTTCAACTTCTGGTCAGCCCTGAAGCAGTCAGGTGGTTGGACTAGGTGGTCTTTGTAGGTCCCTTCCAACGGAAATATTCTGTTGTATTCTAATCATCAGTAAATAGCACTCAAAAGAGCAAAATCATGGTCTCAAAGGCAGTGGTACTTTTAAGACAGAAACACCTGCTTCTCCTGCCTTGCCTTGCTGCAGCATTCAGTGCTATAATTAATATTTTCTGCATTCAAACTAATATAATATCTGGAAATGGTTGACTTCTTTATGATATCTGTCATTATAGCAACGAATTTTCATATTTAGAGTGAAGCAATTTTAAAATCGTAAGTTAAAGCATTTTTAAGACTTTGAAATACCTGTAGACTCTTGAATGCTCTCTAGTTGTGTGTTCCTGCAGTCAGAAGGAGGGGAAAAAATTGTTCTGTAGTCTGTATTTGGAGGTTTGGATTGGGACTGTAATATGGAACATCCCCCTGTAATAAACGGTTTCTTTATTTTTATTTCCCCCCGAATGGAACTGGTGCCGTAATGACACCATTACAATACCCCAGAATGTGAGCAGTAGGTGATTTTTGTCAGGTGATGACAGTTCACTCAAGTACCCTGGCACCCTCGATGAACTATTTTTCAGGACTCCTCTACAGTTGAGGTAGTTGGCTGTACACATGTTGCTGCTCTTTCTGGTCTTTCCACGCCCACTGAATTTAAAGACTCTTGTGCAGAAGGAAGATGTTAACAAAGAAGTGGTGAATATTGCATCTACCAGTTGAGCAGTCCTGTTGCAGAGGCCCATGCTGGTTTTGTATTAGATTTAGCCTAATGAAAGGACAGATTTTCATGAGGATACTGTGCCTTTTGGCAGTTGAACATGGTTAGCTAGAAGTGAAATTGTGCTCATAGAATATGCTGTGTTAACTCTGATTTAGAGTGAAGGGAGTCTTTGTAGCTCCTAACTGTGTGGGTTAGGTTAAGAAATCCTAGAGCCCTCTTCCTTGTTTGGGCTAAGTAAGAAATGAGTGACCTCAGGGCAATTCTTTCCCCCTACAAGATGAGAAAATAGAAGCTGGAGAGATAACAAGCTTGCCTGCCTCCCCTTCAGAAATCCCAGAGGTATGTAGCTGCTGTCATAAAACCTCAAGAGGCTCAGAGGCAAGTGTCTTAATTGCTTGTTCTCCTTTCCGGTATCTGCACCTTCCATATCCAAACCTCTTAATTATCAGCAAGAATGTGTGATTCCATGCACCAACAGTTGTGGTTTTTTGTTTTTTTTTTTTAAAAGGACTCTTGTGAATTACTTGAGCTGAGGATTGCAAGCTAGATAGCCAGTCTCTGCTACTACGCTGTAGTAGACTAACTTAACTCTTGGGAGTTTTAGGTGACTTAGAAATTGCGTGTTTCATTGCAAGACTAAACTTCCAAACTTCTGTGTCTGAACCTGCTGATCTTGAGTCACTTGTTGTGAACATAATTTTGTGCTGTAACATTCCCAGTAATTTGATTTATCAAATCATGAAATTATTTCAACTGCTAGACTTTAGGGCAGTGTAGTGACAGAAGTTGTTTTGGCTACTGTGTTCATTACTTACAAAAAAAAACCCCAAAAGCAGTTGAAGAAAACCACTTTAAAACAAAGGAGAGTTACCTGGGGAATCACTTGAACATGTTATCCCCGAATGAGTACTTTTGGCTTTAGGCCATTATAGTTTGTTTTCAGTTCAGCTTGCACATTATACAAACTTGAAGCTAGCTTCTATTTTGTGAGTTTTTTTCTTTTTGGTGGTTGTTTGGGTTTGTTGTTGTTGTTGTTTGGGGTTTTTTTGTGTTTTTTGTTTGTTTGTTGTTTAAATTATTATTCCTAAGAAGTATGGGGTCAGTTTTTAGATGTTTCCACACGTATTTCAGCAAATTTTACTAAGTTCTGGAAGAATGACCCTGTAGAGCCACCTGACAAGGTAGGTTTTGGCAGTGGCATCTTGTGAAGAGCTTGCTGATGAAGGTTGATATCATTGACTGTTTGTAAACCCCTTGTTTGGCAATGTTTGACAGCTGTCATATAATGTTTCTGAACTTTCTGGTATAGTAGTTGCTGATGACCAGTTAAAGGGTATGATTGCGACTCATCATGAAAGCAGCCTTGGGAAACCTGGGTTTTTGCGATTTCTCCCCCCCCCCCCCCCCCCCCGTAAAAATGGCAGGTGTCTCTTACTACTCATTTTCAGTAAGATACACACTGTGATGCTCACTATTGGTCTCTGGTCTTTGTCTGTCACGGTGAGTGTTCTGGTAACTTCAAATCCTGATCTTTAAATATGTATTTTGTATATGAAGGTACTTAAGAGATCTTTTTTTTTTCTTCCCCTCTCAGCAGGTGGGAAGGAGAAACCAAAAACCAATGCAGAAGAGCTACAGATTAAAAAAGTTAAGAAGAAAAAGAAAAAGAAACATAAAGAGAATGAGAAGAGGAAGCGTCCAAAAATGTACAGCAAATCCATTCAGACCATCTGCTCAGGATTGGTTTCTGATATTGAGGATCAGGAAGCCAAAGGCATCATAGATGATCATCTTAAGGATTTCAATGGGAAAAATATGGATCTCAAGAAGGACTGTGAGTCCAAGATACCAGAGAACAGTGAGTTTCCATTTGTCTCGTTAAAGGAGCCACGGGTTCAAAATAAACTCAAAAGGTTGGACACATTGGAGTTCAAACAGCTGATTCATATTGAGCACCAGCCTAACGGAGGTGCATCAGTTATCCATGCCTACAGTAATGAACTCTCCCACTTATCTCCTGTGGAGATGGAGAGATTTGCAGAAGAGTTTGTGGGTCTGGTTTTTAGTGAAAATGAAAACTGTGCAGCTTACTATGTAATGGGTATTGTTCATGGGGCAGCTACTTATTTACCTGACTTTTTAGACTACTTTTCGTTTAATTTTCCCAATTCACCAGTGAAAATGGAGATTTTGGGAAAGAAAGATATAGAGACAACGACTATGTCAAATTTTCATGCTCAGGTAAGAGGTTATACATTTTACTTTCTAAAGTCATATAATGGTTTCAAACAAATGTGAATGAGTTTTTTTAGAATATAGTTACTATTAGCTGTGCCATGTGGATGACACAGAAGACTAGAAACAAGGAACTTTAAGTAATAAGTTAGTTCTGCAGTATTAAAGATAAGGCACCTGTTAACTGAGACACAAAGTTGGATTTTATGGGGGAGAGCAAGTGTTTGCATGCATGTGCATGTGTAGGTTTCTTTGGATTTGTTTCTGTAGCTGAAGCTTAACTGTGAGTTTCGGAGGGTTAAAATGATTTAGCTGTGGCTATCTGGGCATCTGAACTGTAGTGTTTCTGTATGAACTTCTTCATAAAACTGAAATGCTTTAATACACTAGAACAATGTTATACATAAAACCTGTGTAGGGCACAGTTAATTAGTTGCATTTGTAGTTTGAGGCTTCTAAATCCATCCTTAAAGGAGAACTTAATGGTGGTTAATGTAGCTACTAATTTGATCCTTACCCCTTCACATTTCCCCCCAGTTGGTTGTATTGTCTTGAAAGCTGTTAAATTTTGTGGCAAAAGGACAGGCAGCTTTTGAATCTTTTTTTTAAAAATTTTTTTCTTTATTTTCTGGAGAGAAATGACTGTATACTCTCTTAACAACAGCTAGTGATTAAACATCACCTCTGTTATTTATTCACTTTTGCTACAGAAGATACATTACATTTGCATATAAATTATTTATAATATTTCCAGTCTTTTAAATTCAGGGGAAAAAAAAAATTCTAACTTTCTTACCCTTATCACCAAGGTGGCAATCTATTATGTAAAGCCCATACAGATATTCTGTAATGATTTATGAAGAAACTCAATCCTGTTTTTCATTATATCAACTTCAGCTCACAGTTGCCTGTTTAACTCCCTATTTATGAATGCAGATGTTGTATGGAATACCTTTGGACTGTTTTAGTCTTTGCTTTTTAGACAATTATAAAGAGTTCAAGTGTAAGTTATACTGTCATCTTTTTGATGAAAAACATGCTCTTTTTTTTTTTTCCTTCAGCTACATAAACACTTGCATGGAACACTGTTGCATTTATTGACAAATTTCAGGTGTGCATTATCCACAAGGATATGCAGAACTGAAATGCTGCTGCAAGAGAACGTTTGCAGTGCTGGTTAAGAGAACATCCACTGCCATGGAGTATGAATATTCTGTAAAATACATTCACTTTTTTTTCAGTACGTAAACTGAATCATTGCTTCAGTAGTAAAAATCACAGAATGTATTATGGGCAGCTACCCAGGGCTGCTCTGTCTTAGGTAATTTATATAGAAAAAAAGCTGGTTCGGTCCTTTTAAGTATGTTTTTTAAGTCCAGCCTGTTGTCTTGGGCAGCATTAACGCAAGCATAGCTGCATGCTAGTGTCTGCCCTAAAGAAATAATTAAGAAAAGCCCAAATTTTATTTTTGTGAATTATAATGGAATTATTTTACTGAAAGAATGGATTAACTTGGTATTACAGTGGTATCATCAATATCTGTAGTTAAATCTGTGGTCACTGGGGTTGAGATCATAATTTCCCATTTTTCTGTAAGATGAAGGAGGAACAGAGAGAGGATGTAGTAGATGAAGGAAGCCAAACTGTGTTGTTATAGCATTCAACTGGTCAACTTCATAGTCCGTATTCTAAAGTATATTTTACTTGGCTGGAGGTTTAGTTCTGGTATCTTCTTTTCCTTTGTTTTCTCTCAGTTTTTCAGTTAAGTTTATGGAGCATTTTATAATTTGTTAGAGTTCGGTTGCTTCACAGAAAATGCTTCGCTCCTTGTATTTATGCTAATGTAAAGAGTGTAGCGTGTATAGATAATATATACAGACGTACACCAGACTTAGTCATATCATCTTCTGCACAGCATCTCTGTTTCCTGGAATATTTAAGCCAGTATCTTGGTTGCCTAGCTATTGATTCTATTTTTCTTTATTATTTCCGTATCTCTTGTCTTATTCTGTCTGCTTATTTTGTCTTACTTGGGTGAGCTGCTACAGTTGAAGGGTTTTGTTAGCTTAGTATTCCCATTTCTGACTGGGGCCAGTATCAAAGATGTCTAGGAAGGACTATGAGAGTCTGGTAGTCATAGTGATATTGTGTCAGAGTGCTCATCCTCCAGGGATGTGATGGGACCATTTTGAATCTGAGAGTTGTGAATGTTGTGGTTTGTGTGTAAATTTCTGAATCATTAGCATCAGTTACCCCTCTCTTTCAGTTTTCTGCCTCTACCTTCCTTTATAAAAGGTACTGAATGATTGCATAACTGGTTATGTTTTGTGCAGATTGATGATATTCTTCTGTCTCGTTGAGTTCTTTGTGAATCTTCTACAGGGATTCTAATGTGCTGTTGCAGCATATTTCAATGAAATTTTAAATGTAGTTTTCTGTTCCTACATTGCAAAAGCTCTGTGCTGCTGTGTTCCCTGTTGTCCTTAGCAGTTGTTGTAGTCTCAGTTGAGAGGTGAGTTGTTTTCTGATGTCCAAGCAGGAACTTAATTTTATCAAGCCTGCTTTGAGTATCTACCTCAACCTTCTTTAGCCTTAAGAAACTTGGGTATTGCTTTGCTAATTTTAACTAAGACACTGAAATGAGGCTTACTTTGGTAAGTGAAGTTTTTTGGTTGTTTTTGAGAACTCATTGTAGCGCATGTAATCTGATAGATGTAAGTATTTAAAAAGATCAAAAAAGTATTAAAAAAAGGGGGGGGGGGAGGGATAAACTAAGCCTAAGCCTGAAATGGAAAGTATTATAGAGTATTTTATCAGAGTTTTTATTTCTCAAGTTGATTCTTTCAGTACTACTGAGTAATGTTCTACCTCCTGTTTTGCGGCAAATGAAGTTTTTTTTGGTTTTATGTAATGCATATTTACAAGTCACTGAGTTCTGTGGCAAGAGGCAGATTCCACAGTAAATTCTGTTGGCAAGATCAGAACTGTTGGAGTCCTCCTTACTCTGTGTGGAAAGTCTGCATCTCTCTAGTAACTTACTTAGTTTTCCACAATTGTAGAGTTGGAAGTGAAGTCCTTTCAGCTTCCCGATATACCTGTGTCAGCCAGAAGTAATACAGTTTCACTTGTTAGGAGATTAGAAGTGGGCAGAAGCTTGTGAGAGTAGTTACAGCAGGCACAGGACAGGAGTTTGTGTTGGAACTGGTTCTGTCTCATGAGAATTAGCTTTTAAGTTTGGGGGGGGCGGGGAGGAATTGGGGAGATTTTTTTTATCACCTAGCTTGTGCCTATGTTTAAGTACTCCTTAAAATTTTCTAGGTTAGTGGAACAGCTCTGTTTCTGCGAACTCTAAGGCTTAGTCAGCCTGTTTGTATAATTGGGGAAAATGGAATTAGTCTGGGTATCCTTGTAGCCAGTAATTCACTCTTTCAGGTGGTGGAAAACTGTCTGCTGTAGGTACCTCCCTCGGCTCCATCATTTGTGTAGATGGCAACAGTTGCATCAGTTACCTAATAGCTATGAATCTTACTTGGCAGGCTCTTAGGAGGATTTCTAAAGAACGTAAATAATCAGTTCTTGCCACCTACTTGCAGCTTACATCACTTCAGTTAAGCTATTTAGTGCTGTAGGGGCAAATGCCTCTAATATTTTGAACGCGTTACTGTGTCCCTATGCTGGGCAAGTGTAAATTTTTATTGCCTTGCTGAAACCCCGAAGCGCACCCTTCGTGTTTAGCCGTAACAGTGCTTAGTGGATTGATTTTTACTGTGCTTCAGTCTTGTCCTAGAGGCAGCTTCTTAGTACGGGTGAAGTAAAATGCTGAGCAATACCCAGCAATTCCTGTGCTGGAGATCTCTAGGTGATTCCACACTTCCCAGAGAAATATTGAAAAATCAGTTGGTTTTTTTTTTTCTTGTTTGTCCTCTTATCTTAATCCTCCTGGCAGGCCTTTTATTCTGATCTTCAGTGGACAAGGCAAACAGTTTGTGATTTTCTTTCAGTGTTCTCTGTATTTGAAGATTGTTTAACAGCTCTTTTCCCCTCCCTAGATTCAGTAATTCAAGTTATTTCAGTCTACCATTACGTGTTATATCCTTATCGGTCTTACTGCTCTCCTCTTATGGTCTCTTCAGTCATCCTTGTTCTTCTTAAAATAGTTAAAATAATTAAAATATAGTACTGAAAATGGACATTGTCTGCCTGGTGTATTGTCAAGCAATATGAGAAGATTGCTTCAAGTGACTTGCAAATTATTGCTCTTTGTTATCTATTCCTGCCTTTTTCAGAGCAGTTTGTGATCCATTGTAGCAGCAGCTCCTGCTGAGCGAGTCATTCTGCTTTTCATGTTTATGCAGTTAATTATATCTGAGTGTAGTTCTTTGCTTTTATTCAAATTGAATTATATCCTGTGTATTCAGATCCCTTCTCCAGTTCATCAAAGATCTTGTTAGTTTTGATCCTTTCCTATAGTACTCTTGCAGCTTTGTGTTACCTGCCGGTTTCATAAGCATACATTGTGTTCAAAGGAAAGATCCTTGTTGTGTGCCACAAAAATCGGTCCTTTCATATTGATAGTTACGTGAATACAGACCAATTAAAACTGCCCACTGTTTGCTGTTACTAGACCGTGTTTCTGCAGCAATTTTGAGAACGTAATGCAAACGTCAAGGTGTGTACTGGTCCTCTGAAAAAACCTATCCTGTCATAGAAAGAAAGGTTAGTTTGACTTGATTGTCCATATTTATTAGCTTTTACCATCTTATTTTCTAGGTGCTTAAGGCAAGGAGTAGCTAGCTAACTTTTTTCTGGAAACTGAAACTAGGCTAAATGGTCTCTAACTCTACTGCATCTTGCTTCTCTTGACACCTGTTTCTTTAAGATGGTATGGTTGTCCTCTTCCAGCTTTGAAGAATGTTTTTTGTGTTTTGATTTCTCACTCATTTATGAAAGCTTTGTTTCCTTTTAGCTTACTGCGTTGGTACTGTAGGGTATGTAAGGATACTCATCATTAAGCCTGTTTTGGCTTGGGATAAGTCACTTGTATTTTACACTTCTCAGTGTGCAGTTAGACAAATTGTGAGAGCCAATCTAGTACCTGTTGCTGCTAAAAGAGGATGTCCTCCTTGCTGCTTTCCTGCCGGTTGCATGTTCTTGTGCCAAGTTGTGGTGCTTCTCGAACTGGTGAGCCAGTTTGTTTTGTTAATCCAGCAGAAAACTTAACCTACTCCCAAGTGATTGGTTTTATTACTGAGTTAGCAAATCAGTAGTTTACTATGCCAGAGGTAGCTCAAGGATGAGTGTGGGACTATGCACTCAGCCCCATTCCATAACAGCAGGCAGTTTGTATCTTCAGGCAAATAATTTTTGTTGGTTTTTTCCCAGTCTGAAGTAACTTATTCCATGTTCCAATGTTAACTGTGATGGACACTGGATATTCAGATAGTATAGAGAATTACATAAGTATCTTAGGGGAAGAAATGCAATAGTAATGGTAGTTCATGTTTGTGTTGTGACTTTTCAAATGAGTGGTTGTCCTCACTTCTTAGAGTTCTGGACACAGAGCTTTTCATTCCATTTCTCTTTTAGCCCCTTTTAATATTGTCTTCTCTTTGCTGTCTTCCTTGTTTAGCTCTTAAAATTTGATCTTTTGTGGAGAGGTTTTTGCTGTTTATTCCTTTTCTAATTTGTGAAATCCTGCTTGAAGATACTTGTTCTTCTAGTGTTTGAGGGGAATTGCTGAAAATATTTTTCTTTAAAGAAAATCTTAAATAATTGGTTAGTCTTTCATTTTCTTATCATTAAAGACTTGTACAGTGTCTATTTCCATATATTACGTTATTTTCCTGTGTTCTGGAAAGAATTCCGTATATTAGAACTATGTGTCTCTTCAGTTGCATTTCAGTAGCTTTCAGCAGAATTTTGCTTTCAGTAGAATTTGCTCCTTGCTTTTAAGCTTTTTGAATGTTTGGTTATTAAAAAGTTTTAATGGCGCTTAGCAACTGCGTGCTGTTACGCAGTCCCCAAAGTATAGCCTTTTTTTTTCTTCTAGATGATGAAAAATTGAATTTTAGCTCTGTTAAAGCGTCTGTATTGCCATGTTCTTTTTAATCAAATAATCTGTAAGACTGTGTAAGAGACTTTTTTGATAGATGATGGCAGCCTTCAAGCAAAAAAAGTTTTCACTTATTGAGTACGATTGAACAAAGTATCAGCTCACATGGAATGACATTAGAAATCTGCAGCTCATTGGTTTTCCTCTTAGAAAATAGTTACCTTTCCAGATTGCTTCTTGACAGTTTCAACTGTTAAATACAAAATGACAGTCATATGTTGCTCTTTTTGGTCACATATTCTGTATTAACGAAAACCAAACCTAAACAAAACTCTAGAGGTTTGTATGGGCAGCTTGGACAGCATCTGAGACTGAACCTTGTCATAGATCTTCCTGAGTTACAAGAGCATAACAGTTACTTGGCTTTCACAAGATCATTTTCCATGCAGGTATCTAATTGATGCTATTCTGAAATTATTTTTTTTCTTCTTTATTCACTGCTTCACTGTTTTTGTCACTGGAATTCAGAATAATAGGTCGTCTTGCTTTTAAAAGTGTCTGTCCATCCATTCTATTATTTGACGATTTCAGCCGCAAGGTGAAACATGTGACGTGATAAACTACAGTGGTAAAAGGATACTGGTGGAACTGTTCTGCAGTAAAAATCTTGGGATTGCATTTTCAGAAACTTCTAGCTGGGAAATGGTGTATTTGTTGAAATTAAAGCTTTAATGATATGGATCACATTTGAGTGATGCTAGAACGGTCAAGGCAAGTTATTCTGATACCAAAACCCTTCCTTAAAAAAAGGGGCGGGGGAAGTAGTATCAAGTGGTTTAAAAGTTAGAAAGTAGCAAAGTAGATTTGCAAGTGTTTTTAAATTCAGAGCAATTTTGATGAATATTTGTTCAGTGAAATTTTGGTGCTTCAGTATTGGTTCCCATTTGGACTTGAAAATATACATAAGCATTTAAGGATTTGAAAAGGGTTGGCAAGGAACAGAAAACCTTTTGGGCACTTTTTCAACATGTACCAGATAAAGAATGCTGTAGTGCTTCTTCGTGACCATAGCGTTTGAGACGAGATTTGGAGGAATTATAATGAACGTGAAGCTGGATGTTTTCAGTTCTAAGATACAAATGTGTAAGTGCATTGCTTGTGCACTTGTGTAGTGAAATGGAAACACACTATTCCCTCTCACCTGCCAGCATATTTTTATGACTGTTTATTGTGTTTGTTGGTCTTGGTGGGGCTTTCTTTGTGAGTTTCTTGAAATTATTTTGGGTTCAGTGGGTTTGGTTTTTTGTTGGGTGTGGTTTTTTTGGTGGTGTGGGTTTCTCCCCCCCCCCCCCCCCCCCCAGTTCTATGAGGACTGCTTTTCCAGACTAAAGCTGAAAAACTGAAAGAAATTCAAACCTTTTAAATTCTCGCAGGAAAATGTTAGAATTTCAACTGGGGAAAAAACCCATCCCCTCCTGTATTAAAAATAGGAATTCAGTTGTGACTTGCCCCAGTTTAGATTTTTTTAAATTAATCTCTTGAAATTGTTGGTTTCTCTGGACTGTTCCTTCTGGTTTGTGTCTTTTTCAAACAGAAAATGGAAACATCTTTAACATATAGTCTCTAAAATGTTTCCTATTTGTAGGACGATAGTCCTCAAATATATTGTTGTTGGTATTATATATATATTCAGATTTAGTCTTCAGATTCTTTTAGACACCAAAATGTTTATGCCAAAATATTTGCTTTTTAGAACTTCTTACTTAAAACTGAGCAAGTTAAGTTACACTAAAAAAATCAGTTGATGTCATACTAATCACAGAAGCAGATTCTCAAGTTTTACTAATTCTTAGTTCAGTGGTGGTTTTACCGTCATGATTTTCCATTACCTTGATGCAAGAGAATGACACAGTCTCCTTTTGTGTGTTTTTAGGTGACATCCTTCAAATTTAAGCTATATGAGAGGAAGGAAGTTAGGCTTTATGTCATATTTATTCAGTTATACGTTTCTATTTTACCTGTCGATTGTATTGTACTGCATTTAATTGGTGATTTTTTTTTTGTGTATGTGTATTGATTCTGATCATGTTGACCACATGCTAGAAGAACTGCATGTCATTGATTCCTCCTTTTATTCTGGATTTAGATTGTTCCAGCTATGTACTTGAGCAATTTGTAACATTCTAAAAACACAGTCACACTGTAACCCGTAAAATTACATTCAGGAAGATACCTCATAAAAGGTGTATATTTGATTTGTGGTCAGTGCGTAATTCAATATTTAGAATTCAATGAAGTACTGGTTTTAGTAATGAGCATTGGTTTTGTGAGGTTTAGAAATATATAGAGGAATCTTCTTCTCTTCATATGAACAAACCAGCCAAAGGATACTGACAGTAAAATTAAAGGAAAATGTTGCTGTTATATAATATGCCATAGATTGTATTTATTTTGTTGTCTTTTAAGAGGGTT
This sequence comes from Morus bassanus, assembly GCA_031468815.1. Classification (NCBI taxonomy): domain Eukaryota; kingdom Metazoa; phylum Chordata; class Aves; order Suliformes; family Sulidae; genus Morus; species Morus bassanus. Next base: position 71,694,091 of record CM062571.1, read on the forward strand.
AATTTTACTTTTGTCATTGGCCAATCATCAATGGAAGATTTTTGGTGTTTTCACGCTACTACTTAGGAGCAGTCTAATTTTGGAGTGAGTGAAAATCAGTTTTGTTTGCTAGCTAGTTCATCCCTCTAAGAATGACCTTACCTTTTTATATATGTTTTTCTAATTCTTTAGCCTAATCTAGGATAGTGTGATTTAAATAGCAACCCCTGACCTGAGTCCAGAGTTTAGGATGCCATAACCCAGTCTGTGGAAGAGATGAGGTATAAGCCACTCTTCACTGCCAACAGCTGTCTCCTCTTCCAGATTCCCTCTTGTTCCTTCTGGGCAGGCATTAGTCTTTATGGAATATGTCTTTATTTAAATCTTATGTATATAGAAAAATAAATTCTTTGGGTAACTTACAGATTAAAATCGGATCGGTTTCTGAAGCTGGCTCCCTTGTCCACCTTCGGAAGTCCTAATGCTAGCAGGAAAGAAGAGAAAAAGAGACAGGAGATCTTCCCCTTTCATCACTAGCATGGTTTTATTTTCTGTTTATACTGGCTCTGGATGGGTTAGAGTTGATTTTCTTTATAGCAGCCTATTATGGGGCTGTGTTTTGGATTTGTGACTAAAATGGTTGATAATACACTGGTGTTTTGGCTATTGCTGAGCAGCACCTGCACAATGTCAAGGCTTTCTCTTTTTCCCCATTCTGGACCCCCTGCTGAGTAGGCCAGGGTGGGCAAGAAGTTAGGAGGGGGCATGGCTGGGACAGCTGACCCAAACTGACTGCAAGGATGTCCCATGCCATGTAACATTGTGCTCAGCAATAAAAACCTGAGAGGGCCGGGGGAGGTGTTGGTGTGGAAGGTAGCTATTGCTCAGAGCTTGGCCAAGCATCGATCTGCTCGTGGGAGGTGGTGAGTGGTGAAAAATACCACTTGGCGGTTTTTTCCTCTTTTCTTCACGTATTAAACTGTCTTTATCTGGACCCATGTGTTTCCTTGCTTTTTGTGTTCTCTCCCATGTCTCTCACCACTAAGGGTGGTGGTGGGGTGTGAGTAAGCAAGGGGCTGTGAGGTACTGAGCAGCTGCCTGGGGCTAACCCATCACAGAGTTCTTAAACACTCAAATGTTTCATTGTGTGTGTTTCCAATAATGACGCTGAATACAGTCACAGATGAAACTACTTGTCATTTGGGACTCTGACATTATATTAATATTATTTTTGATATTTCACCTCTCCCAGGCTGCATCTTGGAAAGGAATCTTCTACCTGGTGAATGAGTGGAACATAATTGATCAGGAGAGCTAGGAGTGAATTGGGATGGACAGATAATGCTTAAAAAATTTGAGCTGACATTTCAGTTCTAGCTTTCAGTGATAGCATCTTTTTGGGAATATATAAGAAGTTTCTTAACTGATCCACCTTAAGCAAGGATTATGTTGCACGTAAACATTTTGCTGACTTTATGCTTTTCTGCCAACACTTTGTGGTACACAAGCCAGACAGGTGAGTAGATCAGCTGAAAGCTTCACAGCCTCTCCTAACTTCACTTCAGTTAGTACTTTTTGGGGAAGTTACAGAGTTTTCAGTTGGAGTAGTTCCACAACTAATTTATCATATGTTCTATGAATGGTAGTGGTAGCAGAAGGAAGATAGGAAAAAGGCAGAAAAATTATTCCCTTTAATCAGGGGTGTGGATGAAAAAAGAGCAGCCTAATATCGTGGCCTGGAATGGCAGAATACTACATTATTTATGCCAGTGGAAGAACTATCCTTTAGCATACTAGGTTTATCAATAAACTCTAACAGATTTATGACTGTGTAGCTTCAGAAAGTGGCTTTAGGCTACTTTGGTTTACTGGATAGACCAATTCCAATAATGACAAGTGAGTGTCCCTTCCTTGTCCCAGTGCTTTAGCTGTGTGAGCTCCTGGTGCTTTGTGCCAGTGCAGATGCAGCTGAGGACTGAGCTGATGCAGATTCAGCAGAAATGAATGTTTTCTGATGCTTTATCACAAAATCACCAGGTGTCAGTGCAAAAAAAGGTGCGGGAATATATGACTAAGGATTTGGGGAATGGGGGAATTCTACCGTCTAGCAGTACTGCTCTTTTCAGTATGGCTGTGATGGCTTGCCATTACGTTAGCTCAGACACTTTGTAAAATTCTGCTTTTAGTTGGTCCTCTATTTTCTGGGTGTATATGATGACTGAGATGATCTGAAGAAGAGTATTTGGTTCTGCGCTTCTGGAATGCGTCTGGTTACATCAGTCTGGCTTCTCAGAAGGGCACAATATTGTTCCATCTTGTATGATTCAGTCCTATTTTCAGGAACTGCTGCTAATTATCCTCTGCATTGCTGTAATTACTAGGAATTTTAATGGCCCGTTTGGTTGGGGACCCATACTTTAGCAGTACTTCATTAACTGTTTCCCTTGCACCTTTTTTTCTTGTCTTGCTTTGGATGCAGAATGTCTAGAGATGCAGTGCAAGAGCCTTATTTGTTTTGTGCAGTAATCCATCTGCTCTCCCCTCTGTTCTGGTCTAGTCGTGTTTCATCTAATAATACCACTGTGTCTTTCAGCCTGTTAAATAGGAGATCGGAAGCTTAAGGGGAAGTGATCCTCATCAGTCTCATGCCTAAGTATTTTCTTGGTGTAACACGACAGATCAGGTTATTGGAAAAAAACCCTTTATAACAATGTGTTTCTGTTCAAGTTCAAAATAAAAGGTTTTTCATGAGGAGTGAATGTTACAGCCCTTAGAGTTTTGAGAGCACAAGACATGTTAGCACCGTGCAGGAAAAATGGAGGAATAACTGTCATTCTCTGTCTTCCTGTACTAACTCTTTATGAACCTTGTCTTCGCTGTGATAATTAGCTCCAGTTAAAGTGCTTGCCCAGAGGCCATACTGGAGACGATGATTAGCAGAGGAAATGTTTAGAACTTGATTAGTTGTAACTCAGGGTTCTGCCTAACTGTTACAGGAAAAAGGTAAAAATTCAGCTAGACTTGAGTAATCCAGGTAAGAATTTTTATTTATTAGTTATTGAGCAGAATGTACGTTAATAGCTTTTCACAGTTGCTACTTTGGAATATTATTTTCTTGAAAGGCAATAAATAGTTACTCAATCTTACCTTCAGACTTTAAGTAATATACAAGTTGTCATGTATCTTTAATAAGAACTTCTGTCTTTAGTGGTAAGTTCATAGTAATTGACTTCATAGTAATCTTAAGTATACTGAAGATTGTCAGACTAATATCAATCAGAAAACATAAACGTAGAGACTAACGGTGTTTATTGAATGTAGACTTTGAGCGGTAGTGGACTCGGTATAACTTCTGCTGTCATATTCTACTTGTAGGTAAAAAGAACATACTCTCATGGTACGTATAGAGCTGGCCCAATGAGACAGATCAGCCTGGTTGGAGCAGTTGATGAGGAAGTGGGGGATTACTTCCCTGAATTTCTTGATATGTTGGAAGAATCACCCTTCTTAAAAGTAAGGACAGAAGGGAATGGGTTGGGAGAAGGGGGACGATATACTGTCTGGTACCGCTATAATAATGCGAGAGTATGCGATATACTTACTTAGATAACCGAGTGGTCTAATAAATGTTTTCATTGTGACAAATGAAGGCTGCTTTTTTAAAGTTTTAAAAATAACTCACTTCAAAATTGTGGCTTGTATTTCCCATTAGTGTACACTGCCATGGGGAACACTTTCTAGTTTAAAATTAGAGAGTCGTAAAGACAGTGATGATGGTCCCATTATGTGGGTACGTCCAGGAGAACAGATGATCCCTGTGGCTGACATGCCAAAGTCACCTTTCAAAAGGAAGAGGTATGTTGAATTATTTTGCTTGATGAATGTCTGGTTAGTATTCTTTCTCTACAAATCCACTTTATCCCAAACCTTTTATTGGTTGATACTATATCTTAGTATAAATTTCTGTAAATCGTAATCTCAAAATACACTTTTAGGTTACGTTGTTTTGTAAGGATGTGGATTTTATTTTTTTTTAATTGTTTACTATCTGGCCAAGTAAGGTGCTCGTCCTTTTTGGAGCCTGAGTAGGAATTTAAAGTGAAAACTGCAGGGAAGTGTGAACAGGCATACAACTACTGATGTATGCCAGGAGACTGGAATTAATACTCCTGTTCTTAAATGTGAGTGGATGTTTAAAGAGAGAAACTCTTGTCCCTTGAGGTCTTATGTGAAAGGTGACATCTCCAACATTAAATGACATCTTTAAGCTTTGCTGTGGTACTGTGTATCAGTACCAGCTTAAGAGTAGGGATGTCCTCTGCAAAACTCAAATATTAAGTGCATGAGAAATTATCTCTTTGGAGTTCTCTTGTTCAAAATTCAGCCATAAAAAGGGAGCATGCAAGAAGTGGAAGCAGGGTCAGGTGCCTCAGAAGGAGTATAGAGACACTGTCCAACCCTGAAGGGAGTGCAGTTAAAGCCAAAGACCATCTGGAGTTGAATGTGGCAAGGGATGTGAAGGGCAACAAGAAGGATATCTACAGGCATGTGAAGAGCAAAAGAGAGACCAGGGAAAATGTAAGGCATCTGCTGAATGGGGCAGAGGGCCTGGAGACAAGGGGCATAGAAAAATCCAAGGCACTCAATGCTTTCTTCGTCCTTGTCTTTACTGGTGAGATTTACCTTCAGGAATGCCAGGTCCCAGAGACAGTAGGAATGTCTGGAGCAAGGACTACTTGCCTTCAGTGGAGGAGAATCAGGTTAAGGAACATATTAGACATACAGATTAGACAGACACGAGCCCATGGGACCTGATGGGATGTACCCACAAATGCTGTAGGAGTTGGCTAATGTAATTGCAAGGCCACTTTTGATTGTCTTTGAAAGGTCATCGCAATTGGCAAAGGTTTCTCAGGACTGGGGGAAAAGCAATTGTCACTCCAGTCATTTAGAAGAGTAAGAAGCAGGACCTGGGGAACTGCAGGCCAGTCAGCCTCACCTTCATCCTGGGGAGGAGGATGCCATTTCAAACATGAGGGACAAGATGATTGTAGCTAGTATTGATTTACAAAGGGGAAGTCATGCCTTAGTCACCTGATGGCATTCTGCAACATAATGACTGGCTCACAGGGTGAGAGGAGTGCCAGGGGTGGTGTTAGTCTTGACTTCAGCAAGGCTTTCCACACTAGACACCCGTCTCCCGTAACATCCTAATAGACAAATTAATGAAGGACAAACCAGACTGATGGACACTGAAGTGGTTCAAGAACTGGCTTGACTGCTGTGCTCAAGGGGTTGCAATCAGCACAAAGTCCAGCTGGAGGACAGTTGCTACTGGAGTAACCCAGGCATCGATACCTTGTGCCGATACTGTTCAACACCTTCGTTAATGGCTGGCATCATGGGACAGAGCGCACCCTCCGCAAGTTTGCAGGGGATACAAAACTGGAAGGAGCGGTTGATGCACCACAGGGTTTTGCTGCCAGTTAGAGGGACCCTGAGAAACGGGCCAGCTCAGTGGGCTCGGGAAGTTAACACAGGGATGTGCAAAGCCCTGCTCCTAAGAGGAATAACCCCCTGTGCCAGTACGGGCTGGGGCCCAAGTGGCTGGACAGCAGCCTGACAGAGAAGGGCTTGGGGGTCCTGGTGGATGACAGGTTGACCATAAGCCATCCATCGGTGCACCTTTGTGGCAAAGCAGGCCGGCAGCCTCCTGGACAGGATTAGGAAGAGCACTGCCAGCAGGCTGAGGGGGGCGATTCTTCCCCTCTGCTCATCACTGGTGAGACGCATCTGTAGTCTCATGTCTAGTTCTGGGCTTGCCAGTCCAAGACTGGCATACTGGAGCAGGTCTGGTGACATGAAAGGTAGGTATGGGAGAACTGGGATTTACCCTTGAGAAAAGAAGGCTCAGCGGGATCATATCAATGGGTATGAGCATCTGATGGGAGGTTATAAGAAGGACTTAAGTGAGCAGTGCCCAGTGACATAGGCAGAGGTAACAGGCACAAACTGAATTACAAGAAATTCCTTTTAAAATAAGGAGGAGGAAAAGAAGTTCACTGCATAGATGGTTGAACACTAGGACGGGTTGCCCAGGAAGCTTGTGGAGTGTCTGTCTTTGGAGTCCCTCAGAACTTGACTGGATGCAGTCCTGAGCAACCTGCTCTAGCTGAGTGGGGGAAGGTGGGCTACACAGTGTCCAGATGTCCCTTCAACCTTGGCTATCCTATGATTACAAGCAGCTCTTGAGAAAATGTGGCACACAATGTTGGCTCCAGGTGGCCAAGAAAATGGTCTCGTGGCTCTGTTCCCACTCTGCAGTGTTTCCTTCACTTTCATTAAACCCTGAAGAAATAAATCTTTTGCTGCTTCTCATTCCCAGTTCTACAACATGGAACTAAATATACATACATGTTTCCCAGCAGTTTGGTAGAAAGGCAAATGTAGAAGAATGACTTCAGGGACAATTGAAATGGATACTTAATAGTCAGGAAGCAGCAAAGGCTGGCAGTTCCCTGCCAGGGGCTGATCCCAGTAGGGCCCAGCCTCATGGTGCCCGAGGGAGGCAGGTAGGGCTGACCTGGGGTTTGGGGACCAGATTCAGCCTAAACTCCAGCGTGTCAGGCAAGTGTGTAGCGATGGGGCAGGTCTGAGGTCAAGCCAGGAAGTCAGTCTGCCAGTGAGGATCCCATCCAGTGACTGCTGGGCAAGCCCATCATGACAAAGCCGTCCTGAGATCAAGCTGGGAAGCAAATCTGTGGCCCAGCACACCTCTGGCTGATGTGAAGACCAGTGTTCCTGCAGCATGGCTCAGGCTGGGACTGAAGGCCCAAACCTGAGCTCAAAGAGAGCTCTTGGGAGCTTTGTCTGGGTTTGTGGGTGGAGACTACAGCTGAGGCTGCTCAGTCTTTAGGGCCTTTTAGTGCACTCAGGGCCCTGACACTGCGATGGTGTTTTCGGTTTTTTTTGGCTTTTTTTTTTTTTTTTAAATTGCATAGGTGTTCTGATCTTTTGCATAGCTTATTATTTTTTTTTTTTAATTTGTCCTAAGTGTTACTGTTTTTCTCATTTGACTATATGTTCTCACTGAAGGGAGAAAAACAATGCTATTGGCTGTGGTGGTAACTAGGTAATTAAGAGAAATTTCTGTATCACTAATATTGTGTGTTTTTTTTTTTTTAAATACAGAACTACCAATGAAATAAAAAACTTGCAGTACCTACCTCGAACCAGTGAACCCCGTGAAATGCTATTTGAAGACCGGACACGAGCCCACGCAGATCACATAGGACAAGGTTTTGAACGCCAGACTACAGCTGCTGTGGGAGTATTGAAGGCTGTGCACTGTGGAGAGTGGTATGTGTTGATTGACTTATTCACGTAGGTGTTTGAAAAATATTTGCCTGAATTTCCATTTATAATTGGTAGAAGGAGCACAGAAGAGGTTAATCTAGTATTAGAGATTTAATGAAGACTTAGCAGGTACTGGACTTCCCCCCCACCCCACCCCGTCCATCTCTGTGCGCTAGATGTGTTTGTCTGCCCTCTGCTAGATTGGGTACAGTTTTGCTGTGTGGCTGAAACCAGAAAGGTGCCTTGCCACGACAGTTTAGTAGCTATAATTGAGTTGCTGTAACTGAGTTAATGTTAGATGTAAAAACGCTTTACGCTTTGTTTTGCTTTGAATACTGCGTACAGATGGGTTAGGAAGAGCGCTGCCAGCAGGCTGAGTGGGGTGATTCGTCCCCTCTGCTCATCACTGGTGAGACACATCTGGAGTCTCACATCCAGTCTGGACTTGCCAGTCCAAGACAGACATGGGCATACTGGAGCAGGTCTGGTGACATGAAAGGTAGGTATGGGAGAACTGGGATTTACCCTTGAGAAAAGAAGGCTCAGTGGGATCATATCAATGGGTATGAGCATCTGATGGGAGGTTGTAAGAAGGACTTAAGTGAGCAGTGCCCAGTGACGTGAGCAGGGGCGCGCATGAAGGCCTTTTGGCAATTCTTTGTGTTGTCTGGAGGTGAGCAGAACGTTTATGCTTCTGCTTCAAAATCATGGCTGGTTTAGTTATGGCGGATAAGGAAGAATCCTGCTGGAGGCTGTGTGATTTTCTTTGGTGTCTGTCTTTGGAATTCCCACACGAGATTCAGGATATGCATGCATCTCATTTGAAGCTGTTCATATTTTAGCCAAATAAGAAGCCCATAATCATATGGACTTCCTGGCCCAGATCTAAGAAGCATTTTTCAGGATCACCTGACTTTGGTTTGGGAGAATGACCTTAGTTTTGGAGGTTACCTTTGCATAGGTAAACACTAAAAATACCTTTTGCTCTTTAGATCTGTCTAGAATGTAGAAGAGGGAATTCCCTTTGGATGAAGTGATGCAAATTTGTGTTACAGTGCCATGAGTTCATTGAGATAGAAAATTTAATAATTGCCATTGGGAAAGAACTGGATTGTTCAGATGTTAATGTGTTTCTATTTTGGGCTCTGAGGTTTTGCAGTTTACTTCCTCTTCAGGTTGATGATAGCTGGAGCCTTAACCTTCCTGCTTGCTCTGTGAGAAGCTGGAGTGAATTAAGACTGAGCAGTGGTAGCAGGGCAAGAGCTGAGATACTGTGTAGGTCTGATTTATTTTAAATTACACTTTTCACATATGAGAGGGAGACAGGCACTCAAAGCTTTATCAAAGAAAGTGTGAAAAAAAAAAAAGGTGCCAAACGAAAACAAAACCCCACCTGCACACTTGTGTGCCTGTGGAAATCAATAAGAATTTAAATTGATAGTAATTTAAATGTCTGTGGGAACTTCCCATTCACACTCTGTACCTTCGTAACAAGATCCTCCTCCCTTGGAAATCATTACATGTTCATTTACATTCTAAAAATAAGTTTTCTTGCTTTTCAGATCTAAACCATCATCTTCTCTCATACATTGGACCTTGTGGAAAAGGGTCTCTATTCAACTTCCATTAAAACTCCATTTAAACTTGGAAAATGAATGGAATTAGTCAAAATAAAAACTGTGTAGATCAAAAAGTGATCTGAAAATAGGCAAAAGTGCCCAACAAAGTTGAAAGCACTTCAGTTTTAGTTGGGGGGGGAAGTAACTATCAGCATTTCACTTCAGTGTAAGGACTGAAAACGTATCTTTTAATACAGAATAAAAAATTTGGGATTGACATATGTAGAGGAGGAAAATACATAACACAATCAACGCAATAAAAATAGTGTATTTCAAGCTTGATTTGACCTCAATGATAATTTCTTCTTTCCCCTTCCACTTTTTTCTATGATTTTGAAAAGCTACTTCACTGTACTTACAAGAAGAGAACTAATCAGGGCTTATGATAATGAAGCATGATTAATTAATGTAACACATTAAAATAATTTCAGAATTATCTTTACCATAATTTGTAAGCTGCGGGTAGATTTATTTTAAAGGAAACAACATGCAAGGAAATTTTGAAAAATCTGGGTGGGTTTTTTTTTTAAATCTGTTTGAGTAGTTGAACAAAACTGAAAGTTGGAGATATTCCAGGGGTGAATAGGGGCACTATGGCAGTAAAAATGCACATGTTTTAATTATGAGATACCATATATAAAATTCATGTTTTCTTTGAGGAGAAAATAAAGCAATTCCTAGACTTGCTGAACCGAGCTGTTAGTTTGTGTTCAATTACTATAAAAATGAATTGGCTGCACAAAAAAGCCTTTTTAATCAAGAAGTTGCTGTGGATTTAGAGAAAGCGGGATTTATTTCGTGGTTTCAGAACAGAGAGGAACAGTACTGTTGAAAAGCAAAAAGCAGCTTTGGAGGATAGAGGACAGGACTGGAAAGAAAGTGTTTGGAAGAACAAAAAAATAATTTTTGCTTTCCCAAATATGACAGGCTTTTCATTTGAGATGTTTTGTAAAAATCAGTGGATTATGATTTTTTTTATTTCTGTGAATATTTACAAATTGTAGAAGAGCTCTGGTTATTGCTAGCTAACGTTTTAAAGGCTGCACTGCATTGAAGTCTAATAAATGCTGGTGTTGTGATCATGCTGATTACTTAATGCCATTTTTGTAGGTGATAGATACCAAGTGTGCTTTCGAACTTAAGAAAGGCCAGTGAAATTTTACATTATGGAAAATTTGAAGATTTTTACATGGGATACTTGGGTGGGTTTTTACAGGGACAGCAAAAGACACTTCATGGCGTTGTTGTTGGCAACATTAAACCCTGTCCTGTGCTTCAGCAAGCAGCTTTCAAGTCTGTGTTCCAGAGCATGAAGTTGTTAGTGCTTTTCTATGTGATCATGGGAATTTGTTATATATTCATGCATTAGGTCAGAAATATGCATGGTAAAACCTGTAATCTTGAATCTGTTTTGAAAAGGTACACCAAATATTCTTTGTATTTATTTTAATTCTGAACTTCACTTACAAATATTAACTCTGGATGCAGATATATATTTAAAAAAAATAAACGTAGCTGCATTATAAAAAGTAGATTATTGTAGCTAACTCTTTTATGCCACTGACTAGAGATGTTTGTGTAAGCTTTTTGTTTTCAGTGCTTAAATCTTCTTCAGGAGCATATAGACCGAAATACAGAGAGACATTTTCATCTTTGTAAAATTGGAAGTAAAATATGTGGTCTGAAAATTCTCCCTAGCATACTTTCAGTAGTTGATCTGGGATTTTTTTCCCCCTGAAAATAGCCTCAGAACTGGAAATTTTTTGCTTTATTGAGGTCATGACTTAAATAAAATAAACATGTCTCCTCTGTTTAAAAAGCCCAATAAACTGTACATCACTGCCTGCTTCTTAGTACATAAATAACACCATATATATATATAAAAAAAAATAAGAAATTTGATTATCATCTTGCTTTTAAAAAAGAGTGCTTGAACATCCATTAAATAAATTCTGAAACGTATCAAAGTGTGTTGCTGCGTCAGCTCCTTCCCCAGAGCCCAGCAAATCCGAACCTGTGGCCCGGTCGGACACGGGTGGAGGTGGCCGGAGCGGGGCGGGGGGACGGCTGCCCGGGGGGCGGCAGGAGCCGGCCCGGCCCGGCGGGTGTCAGAGGCAGGGGGACACCCTCGTGTTCGTGGTTCCGTTCGTGGTTCCTCCGGGCAGCGCCTGGACCCAGCCTGTGCGCTGTTCCTGCACAGCCGCCGCTGCGGGGAAAGGTGCTGCGCTCCTGTCAGCCCTGGGAGGGCTCTGCAGGGGAATGAAGGAAGAAAGTCACCAGCCAGGCTCTTTCTGGCTGATAAATTTTCCTTGCAGAACCACTCCAGTGAGCTTTTTATCCTGTGTGAATGAAATCTTCATATCACCACACTTTTTAAAGAACCCTTTTAAAAACCAAACGTCCCTCAAAAACATAGAGCTTAGTTTTATGCTTCCGTTGAAGAAAGTTTGGCTTTTAGATCAGAAAGTGATAGGATTGTAGCTGGTTTTGCCTTTTGTTAGCTAATTCTGGATAATGTCTCTAGAGGAGTGATATAAATGGTGTGCCTTCCTTTGGGGGAGATGTGGGACAAGAGGTAAATTCTCCTGACAGTTTGAATACGGAAGCAAACTTAATTCAGATTTTGCTCCTCTGTAGCTCTCTACTGAGCATAAATAGGAATGTATTTTTAAGGGGTGTTCTGAGTACTTCCGGCTTAGTAGCATTGTGGCAGCTTAATATAGATTCAGCTTTACTACTAACTCTGGACAAGGTGTTTGAGGCTCAGGTACTAAGCAGTGTTTGCCATAGTGCTAGTCAGACTGCTGCATACTTTGAGGTACCTGACGGGTGTATCTCGGCAGAGTGTTGACAGAGTAAGCCCAGCATATCTGGGGCATCTGTTTTTCAGCATCAAGGCAGGAGAGGTCAATTAAAAATAAAAATAGTTTTGTTGACCTTTCATTGCTGCTTTTACTGCCACTTGTAAAGAAATTGTGGTTAATTCATTTAACCACTTTAATGAGGTTGTGTTTGAGAATTAGCCATTTTAGTGAACCTTTTATCTTCAAAATGTAGGTTACGCTAGAATTGTTGCTTTCTTTTTTATCATTGGCTTTATCCTTGCTTGCAGATTTTCTTTATTATTCTCTGTAGCATGTTGAGTTTCAGCCTCTGACTGTGCAGTTCTTTTCTTCTGTAGGTCTGAGCAGCCTCGTATAACCAAAGATGTAATTTGTTTTCATGCTGAAGACTTCTTGGAGGTAGTTCAGCGAATGCAATTAGATTTGCACGAGCCTCCACTCTCACAGGTAAGCATGCTGTGAACTGTTGATCAGGTGTCCTCTGAGTCCTAAATCGGAGTTTTCACCCTTTTTTCTTTTTCCATTTTTTCCTCCAGTGTGTCCAGTGGGTTGATGATGCAAAACTTAATCAACTGCGAAGGGAAGGCATTCGATATGCCAGAATTCAGTTATTCGATAATGACATTTATTTTATCCCAAGGAATGTTGTGCACCAGTTCAAAACAGTTTCAGCCGTGTGCAGTTTGGCTTGGCACATCCGGCTCAAGCTGTATCATTCAGAGGAAGAACTTTCTCAAAATACAAGTACTGTTGAAGCAGGGACCTCTGCAGACCCCAAGTCTTCGGTTATTGGACTTCAGACTGACAGCGGAATTTGTACGATGAGCAAAAATACCTCCGAAGACACCAAATTTTCAGATGCTCTGCAGACAAAGTATCTGCAGCAGGAATTTCTGCCGATAAAACACGAACCTATTGCATCTCACCGAATAAAAGAAGAACCCATGAATGTCGATCTTGCTGAAAAGACAGTGGCAGCCAATGACGTGGGGGCCCAGAACGTTCAGACTAGGTTGGATCACATTGAATTGACGGCATTTAAGTTGGAAATGGATTCTAAATGTGAACCTGGCAACAAGGACTTACAAGGCAAGTTATGCCCTGGAGGTCACGTACATCCAGATGATACAAGACAACATAGTTCATCGTACCCGAAACTGCATGGACAAAGAGAGGATGATTTTTTGTGCTAAATTTGTATATACGGTTTTAAATTCCTTTTTAAACTTAATGATGTAATAATGTAAAGATTCATAAATTCTGTGAGGCAAGTTTGTGACTTGCCTTCGCATCTGTTACAGAAAATAGTTATGTAGCTTTGTAACATTCCTCAGTGCCTGTCCATAACTGTGAAGTATCAAAGCACTTAGGGCCAGATGCACTGTAAACACTGCAGGTTTAACATAAAGAAGTCTTTAAATAATTTTGAGTTGTAGGTTTTAGAGTAGAGCTGACATTTAACATATATATTTTTTGTAAGATGAGCCAGAATTCTTTTCGACAATTCCAGGCTTTTCCATAGAGCTTATTTATACCAATTTTTTCATTTTAAATGTGTCAGCACTGTAGTGTAAATATATTTTTTAAGAATCTTTTTAGTGTGATTTATACTGAAATGTGAGCCGCTTAATAAAGGTTCATAATAACAGATTGGTTTTATTTTTGGGTCTGCAAAAAATAATTCAGTTAAACTGCCTCTCTACATGGTTATGTTTCTACCTGCACTAAGGCATAGGACGCCCTTACGCCGTTGTGGGGTGAGGAGCTGTAGCAAACTGAGGTAGAGCTGAGGCGTTCTTTGTAAATCAGGATTAGTCAGAATGCAAAATCAGTCCTCCCTGCGCAGGATTCCGTACAGTTGCTCACTGAAGGCACTCCCCAGACTCCTGCTGTCAGATGCTGAGGTGGAACTGAGAGGCAAAGCTGTGGAGGGCAGCTGGGCGCCCCGGGGCTCCTGTAACCGTGCGCATCTCTCGATCTGAGCTGGTGCGAAGGAGCAAGCTCCCTTCTGTGCTTACCTCTTCCCCCTGCTCAAGCCACACTAAAGACAGTTCCATTTCACATTAAAAACAACAGCAGCAATCACCCCCCTCGACTTAAATCAGTTATCTGACTAAAATTAAAACAAAGACTATTTAAATGGTTACTTACCAAACTACGAAGGCCTCAGCTGTAGCAGTGACCTGTAATTCACTGAGACACATTTGGATTTGAATTGCTCCCTGTGCTGACAGTGCCAGGCAATAAAGATACTTGCCAGTGTGTCTAGTAGGAAGATTCCTCACGAGTCCCACTTCGGAAGCAAGAGTTGTTTCTTTAAGGAAATGAGTGGCGTCCAAGTTGACCGTTCTCCTCTCTCTCTGCCTATGGAACGCTTGAATTCTCTTAAGCTGTGTTCTGAGGGAAGAGGATTTCAAGGCTAGCTAGCATCTGATGTGGTGATGGCAAAAACTCTTGTCATTTAACTTATTTAATTCTTTGTGTAACATATTGCTGTATAGTTCAAACACATCTGAATGATAGTTTTTTTTCAGGTAGCTACAAATAGCAGTAAACTGCCCTACAGCCTGTCCTTCAACTAAGTATTTAAAACTTAAGCTCCTAGGCCTGCTGTTATTTCCGAAGCCCTCTGTATCGCTGATTTTTTTTTTTTTTTTTTTTGCTTTTTTTCCCTATAACTTTGAGAGTTGTACATCCTTACCTACCCAATTTATAACCTTTGATGCACTTAGCGATCACTTTGGCTTCATTTGTAGCAATAGAACAATGTGATTTGCAGGTGATGTCTAATTCAACTACCTGAGGCCCTTTTGTTGCAAACTTTTTTTGCTTATAGGCTGTTAGAATTCAAAATGTTACTGTGTACTTACGCCTGGCACTAAAACCAGCCATTTAACAGATGAGTGCCCTGGTCTGTTTAAATCTAAAATAGGTCTGTCAAGGAATTATTAATTAAATCAATATTTGAATTGCTAAACGTTACTCCTACATAGCCATAATGATGTATTAGAGAAGCAATAGAACCGTGAATCTCTTGGATGTGGCTAATATGTCCCTAAGTCCTACTGATCTTTTCTTTCATGCTGGCTAAGAGATTCCTACCAGTTTGGCACCCTCAGGGATCTTGCTTTCCCCTCACGCCATGAGCGAACGATCCATGCGTGACATGGTAAGTTACTACTCTAGCAGATTCTGATTTGAAAAACTAATTGGTTCATGTAAGAATTTGAGCCTTCCTGACAGAAACGTGGTCTCAGCTCCCTTTGTGTTTTCTGGATTATCTGGAAACTGCCACCCGGAATCTCTTTGGCTCTTTGAACATCCACACACAATTAAAAAAATAAATCTGTTTAGTTTACTTAAAAAAAAAAAAAAAAATCTTATTTGTATGCTAGTGATCCGTATGCTGATCATTCATTCTGGTTCAAGTTCATTTTTTTTTTTAAATCTGTCAGATTTTGGTAAAGTGCATACACCCCCCTGACAGCAAACAACTTTCTGCATCATAGGCCCTGTCCAGACTGAAAAAATAAATCTTTGAAAATGGTTTAGCAAACATGACTTTACACATAAGAGTAGAACTTTGCTTCCTTTTGAAGACCTGCTCAGTGGTCTTGGCCGATGCGGCCTCAAAGTTCTGCGCAGGTGTGCCTTGGTCCTGAAATTTTGCTTCTAAACTGCCTACATCTTCAACCTATTTTTTCTTTTTTTTTTTATCACTTTCAGAATGTTAAGAGATTAAAAAAAAATGGCAGTTTTTGCAATTTTTATGCATCTTTTATTCTTGATTTTTGAGACAGACTAGATTCTCCTTTTTAGACAGAATTCCTTGCAGACAGAATATGAACAGTGCCGGGATTACCCGTGGCTATCAGAACTCCCTTTGTATTCAAAGCTGGGAGCAGGCCGGGTGACTGGCTGTATTAGTGTATGCTTCTTGCTTTGCTTTTTTTAAAGAAAAAGGGGGGAGGGGGGGGGAAGCTGTTGTCCTCTGCCTGCGGCATATTCCTTTTGATGTGGTTGCTCTTTAAGAGGGAGTACCTTTTCTGAGAATTTTGGCTCCCAAATTGTTCATTAGTCTGACCAAGGTCTCGCTTTGGTTTCACGTGGTCTGTGCTATAACCTTTATTCCTGCCGCATACAACTTCATATTCAGACTTTTGCTTCAGCAATAAATCTTTCATGCCTTCTGATGTATTGAAACTAGTCTTTGCTTATTGCTCTTCCCCCGCCCCCCCCCCCGGATTTCAGTTACATATAAATCTTTCTGTTATTTCGGCTGAAATCTGCAGTGGTTTAGTTGTCTCTCTTGGCCGTTGTTCTTCTGCAGATTGGAAAAATCTGCTTACGGCCTGTCGCCTGTACTGCAGTGGTATCGGCATCTGTGCGTGTGCAACGGTGCCCCAGTTAATGACATCCTGTGCAGAAATTCAGACATGTTTTCCTAGACACTGGTACCGTATTTGTGGGTAGCAAAGGATTGCGGTTACTGTCACCACCAATAGCTTTCAAGATGGTAGCTACTTTTTTTTATTATTAAATTAGTGGATCTTTTGCATTTCACTGGCAACTGACTTCATGTGTTACATACGAGTGTTACGCAGTGTTGTGTCATCCCCCAGCCCTCCAAATGCCTGCAAATTGACTCTGAAACAGCATTTTCATTACAGGTACTGCTGGCATGCAGATTTTCCCTTCCTTGTTACTATAGTGAATATTTCAATACTTCTTTAACTGAAATATTAATTCTATTTAGTATTAGAAATAAAGTATTATTTCAGAGGGTGATGATTTAAGTATTCATCTGTGAAAGAATTCCTTGGTGATAAATAAAATTGATTTTTAAGCAGATATACATGTGCACAGTAAATAAGTCGGCATTGCGAATGATGTAGGAAATGGAAACATAAAATCACAGAACGCTGTGAAACAGATCCGAACGTTACAGATTTGGAAAATTGAATAAGTCTGTCGAGGACCACAGGACTGGTGTTCACTGATCAAAATGACTGTTTTCTCGTATCCGCATGTGAATAAGGATGCTGAATTGATTGAAATAAATCCATGTTTTCTCCATGCTCACTGGCAAAGTAAACTGTTGTGAGATAGCAGACTACCACCTGACCCTGCTAGGATGAGAACTGTACTGATTCTGACCGAGAGAGAAAAGAACTGTGCAGGTTTCTCAAGTGTAATTTTATTCACTTTTCCTAGTGGTCAGATACGTAGAGAAGCTTGCCTTTAGGCGGGCCAGCGCCTGCCACCCGCCCGTGAATGTGTACGGGTTGCAAAGGACACGTGTTCGCTGATCTGCGCCTCGCCGTGAATGACGCTGTTGAGAATGTTTTCCTTGATTGTGAGTCGCTGTGTTCAACTGGTGTTTTATGACTTTCTCAAGCGGATGAAATGCACTTTACAAACTGTATAATAGGTGATACCGACACTTTGTGCAGATCCCACCGAGTTTGCAGCATACGTGGGAAAACTTGGGACACTTCCCATCAGCCACTCATTTCACTTTTCTTAGAAATGCAAATTATTTTGTGTCCTGTTCAGAAGCAGCGATTAACTTCACAGTGTCCAGGTTGCTATTTCTATTAGAATCATCAGGGGATACTGACTTGGCAAATTTAGTGTATTATATTCTAACCGCTGTTTTTCTCTGTGCTATGATGCTAATATTTCCTCTGCTTCGGAGCCGTGCTGTACTTGAGTCCCAGCTAAACACTGAGCTTCTCGTGTTCTGGTCATGCTGGTAGATGAGCCTACTGATGAGGGCATTAGTCCTAAGTAGTCCTTTAATATTTGGTGTACAGTTATGATAATCTGATACAAACGTTGATTAAAACAGCAGTTTAAACTTCTATTTTTATCAAGTTTTATTTTTCAATAACTATTTTGATATTATGTTTTCTCTTACCAATTAGTTTCCAGTCCACCTGAATGAGCGTGCAATGTTCGGCAGAGCTTAGGCCTGTGTTCTAAGGACTGTGCTTTCTATGGCAGTTCTGTTTTCTGGTTGTACAGAGACAAAATAGGGCAGTTAGCCAAGAAAGCTGTTCCGCAAGTGTCTCAAGAAGAAGAGAACCTTGAGAATTAGACCTGTGTGTGGAAGACTAACGTAACATAAGTCAAGACTGCTAAAGCTACACCCGAAGCATGCAGTTACACTCAGGTTCTTGTCTAATCGATGCAGTTGAGAGCTTTTGTTAATCTCAGAGATTAAATTCTTAGACTAAAAAACATCTTTTAGCAGTGATTTCTTAATAAACTTCAACAGGAAGACAGATAAAAGCACAGATAAAATTAGCTCAGGTTCTCATTTCTCCCGTTTCTTGCTCTTACGCTGTCGTTCTGCGCTGTGTGAGGACTTTCCTTACGTTTGCCTGCTTGGGGCGATGGTTTTGTTAGAAACGGCAGACGAAGGAAATAGCATTACAGAGTTGCAGATTTTTCTACTGTTTATCCAACTTCAGTACAAGAACAAGGAGAAAACGTTGAATTAATATTGAGTAGCACTGTAGTGATCCCACTGCAGCCGTTCCTTAAATTTCCTTAGTCCACAAAGCCTGGGGCTTTTCAGCAGCAAGTTGATACCCAGGCCTGTTCAGGCAGGCCAGGCTCGTATGGGAGACTAACTCCATCCAAACCTTAAAAGAATAAAGGTACAATGAAAAGGTACCAACGTTCTTTTTCCAACTGAGCGTAGTTGTTTCTACCTCAGTCTTAATTAAAAAAAACAAAAGTGTCATGTGTCACACGACAGCGCTACGCTTTCTGTGCTAATGAATTCAGAGAACTCATTGCTGAGGACGCAGTTACTCAGGAGCGTTATTACTGAAAAGCAGCTTTATTTGTTCCCAAAATACAGTGGTGTTAAAATAGGTAACGCCTAATGCTGTTAGAGTTCTCAGTTCCTGGGAGTCTCATAAATTTCACTTTCATCAGTATCTTTGTGTCACCCAACTTTTAAACTGGGCAAATGGGAAAATTTCCACGAGGTTGCTCTAGGATTTTGTTTCTGTACTACTGTGCAGATATGTCAGAAAATAATACTGCTTCCAGCTCTTAAACCGTTGTGTAACTTAGGCCTGCACTAGCTTATTTTTTAATATTGTCACCCATGCCTAGCAGTGCGTTTGGGATGCGTGTACGCGCGTCCTTGGAGCATTTAGGTTAAAGTTTGTTGAAGGTGGGATGTCACACAGGTGTATTTTTCAAGCATAGAAAGAACAGAAAACGGGGCGCTGTTCTAAAATGGTGACAAACCAAGAAAAGCAGTACGCGTGGGCAGCTGGAAACCTTAGCTTCATCACCTTTCACACCTGTGCATTACTTCCCTTAATCAGAGAAAAGTAGGTATTCACCTGCAGTGCCTGCTTGTGTAAATGATTTGAAGAGAAATAAATGATGGATATAGATCTCCATATACAATATATATAATCTCTCTATATAATGCATATATCATCAATATATGATAAATACTTCCAGTTCCATTTCAGAACAGGAAGCTTTTGAATTGCATTTTAAAACAGAGCCACTGAAGGCAAAGTTCTCCCCTCCACAGCCCGCATCAGCTGCTGCAGGTGGCTCAGGCGAGGTGGTCTCTAGCGCACCAGCTCCCTGGATCATCATTTCCTTCTGCCCCTTTCTCGCAAATCGGTACGGGCCATCTTGGCATCAACTTGCCCTCTTCCCTGCCAGCTTCTTCACCTCTGCCTCTCACTCATTTTGTTCTATTTAATGAAGATCAGTCTGTAAATTTCAGAAAAGGTGTGAGGAGAGCTCACTTCACGTCAAAGCTGTGAAGGGCGCCTTTGAGAACAGGGTAATTACAAATAGAGGCAATTCCTGCAACAACATCCGGAATGGTCACAGTTGGCTACGGAGTCCTTTGGATCATAAACCCTTTCGAATGAAGTTCTGGTATCACGAAACAGCAAGACCACATGTACAAAGGTGTTGGCGCAGTTTAGGTCAGTTAAGTCTGATACAAAATACGAAGTCAAAAGGGATCATCATCTTCTCCAAGTACCTCTGCAAGGACTGGGAACTTGTAAACAAAGTTGAGCACTTCCACATGGCTGTGTCCTAAAAACATCTTGTGCTAAAGGAAATCAATTTGTGTGTGACTGCTGTAGGGCACCAGAAAGCAAACGGCTGCTTCAGCGTTCAGAATCACTGTCATTTATTTCAAGGTTTGTAAACCTTTAAAAAAACCCCAGACAAACAAAACCAAACCAAACCCCAAACCCTGCAATTGTTGGCCTTTTTCTATTGAATTTAATTAATTAAGAGGAGATTTGGAACAACTGTGTTTGATTCTAGTGAATTAGAGATGCCAAACTTCCAGATAATTGTTACATCTGTGGAATAGAAGGGGTTTATTAAGGGGGCAGAGTCACCATTTGTGGCCCATCTTGCTAATAACACACCAAGTCCTAATGAGGCTGGTTCTTATTCTCCCATCATTTGCTGTGTTAAGTTATAACGATCGGCTAACATCATCAGCTGGGCTGAGGAAAGCTGCGCTGCTCTGCTGAGCAGCAGGGGCTTTTTTTGGCATCGCTTGAACAAGGCTTTTTTGCTTTTTATTCTGTGATAATCGCCAGATGGGCAAAGGCTCTGCGTACTGTGTTTTATGCTCAGTGCCACAACGTACCAAACAGATCAGTGTGCGTGTATATATCTGCGTGTCTTGTCTAAAGTGCTTAAATGCTTGTTAGGTATTTGTGGCAATGTTCGTTAAGTGGTTCATAAAAGTTTACCTTAACTGCAGGTAGGTCTTCAGCCACTCTCTTTCTCCCTAAATTTTTAAAACATCCCAATAAAAATTCCACGAGGTCTAGCTTGCCTGCCACAGGCCATACCTGGAATATCGCATCCTGGGAAGCTCAGTGACCCTAGTTTCCATTTGACCACTGAAGAACTGCTTAAGAGATCTAAACTGGATAAACAAATAAAAGCATATTCTTTATACCATATATATACACACACACACGTATGCTTAAATAGAGCATGTAAATGTGCATTGTCGCTCTCGCATCTCCTATATGCGGCAGACCCACGAGCACGTACGGAGATGGATGCTCTGCCCCCCTCCCTTTAGCAAATCCTCATCACAAGAACCATTTTAACTTGAAAAGTCCCAAAGACAGGGAAGGAAGCCTGTTCTTCATGGGAGCCTCGTATGAGCAGGCAAAAAGTCTCTCAAACGCACAGCAAGGTCCTTCTGTGAAGCGTTGTTCAGAACTCAGTAGGGTGCGGATACACGCCTCCAAAAAAGAACCATTCCTGACAGGCACTGAAGGGAAAAGAGATTTCTAAATGGTAGTTTCAGCTCCCCATAAATTATGTGATGCTTATCACCTGGGGCTGAGTACCTGGATTTGCTTAGTGAAAGCTGATGCTTTTTTTTTTTTTATAGTAAATAATGGTGTTATAAACATTTTGCCTTTTTAACAGCTAATGATTAGGCAGTTTTTGTCTTTGTCATTCCTTGGTTTCTCCTTTAGCAAGGTAGGAAGTCAACCACTCTGCAGCGAACTACTG
The DNA here is from genome assembly GCA_031468815.1 of Morus bassanus. Classification (NCBI taxonomy): domain Eukaryota; kingdom Metazoa; phylum Chordata; class Aves; order Suliformes; family Sulidae; genus Morus; species Morus bassanus. The sequence goes on from CM062571.1 coordinate 71,715,440, forward strand.
AAATTCTTCCTAAAGATCATTTGTTACCTGATGTTCTGAACTGAGAGCTGTTGCCTTAGACTGGAACAGGCTCTTTTCTTAGGTCAAGCCCTTTCAGCAGCCTCCAACAACATGATTCCCATGTATTTATGCCCCCATCTGTGTGACTGAACAGCAAGAGAAAATCCAAATGCTTCAGGAAGACTTTTTTTTTTAAGGACAGTTGGATGTACATAATTAAAATTTTATTCGTGAGACACTTTGATCTAGTCACCTCCTGTTACCTTAGACTGCTTTTCCTGGGCTCTTCTCATTCACTAGACATTCTTTTGTACCTGGGAACTGGAAATGGATCAGTATCTTCAGCATGTGTGTTAATAATGTCCTAGAGAACTTCTACATCTGAATTTGGTGTTACCGTAGCTCCTGGAAGAGCACTTTTATGCTCCTGGTTCCAGCTCTTCCCACAAGTCCCCTTCATTGCATTGGTTCCTTGAAATCGGGTTCATTTACTCACATCTGAGCTGCCAGTACTCCATAAAGCCAAGGCTTCACCCCCAGAGACTTAATGTACTAGGGCATTAGAAAACATCTTCCTTGTCAAAGTACCGCTTCCTGCAGGTACAAAGACATTACAGCACTCGCCCCGCAGCGTCAGTCTTCTGCAGCACTGGTGATTTCTTCCTTGGAAAGGTCATCACCATTGTCTCCCTCTTCTCTGGATCTCGGACTGCTGGCACAGTTCAGCTACAAACTTTTTTTTCCCTTTGGTAAACACACTGGTTAGTGTCTGTTTCAGCAGCTTAAAAAAAGTGCTTATTTTTAAACCCTCAGAGTGGAAGTAGATTCTCAGTGTCAAAAAGAAAAGGCTGAGCCACTTTATTCCTTTTTTGCTCTTACTTGGCAGCTATCAATTATTACTGATTCTTAAAGCAAATTTAGCCTATTATAGAAATTACTGTTAACTGGTTATTTCTCAAGTGACAGCTTAAGTAGTGAAAATCTTAAGTCCTCTTTCCAAGGATTACCCGATGTGCTGAATGCTCTGGGGTAGAACATCTATGGTTCCTTTGAGAAGATCTGCCTGCATGTGAAGAGCCTGCATCTTATTCCATGTAACAAATAACAATAATAATCATATTAGAACAGCTTACGTTGAACAAATACTTTTATTTACAAGAGCATATGTGACAGTTTTAAAATAAAAAAATGGAACAAGTCCACTTTAAGTCTTCAGCCTGGTTTAGATAAAGCCTCCAGTTTGATTTCTTACTTGGCGTTATAATTTGGAGATGAAGTTTGTGGCAGAACTACAATAATCCAGTAATTTGGTACCAATCTCAGCATTGAAAACCACTTTTCAGAGCTTAGTCTCTTCGTACGTAGAAGATATTATATCCAAGTTCAACCATACCCCCAATAAGCAAGGCCCACAAAGGGATAAACACATAGGCTAGTTTCATCGTAGTAAATCGTTGCAGTTTAGCACAGAGGGCAAGGCAGAAGGCTAACTTAAGCAGCATTGCAATGAGATACCAGGCTTTTTTCTTGATGTTTTGGGAGCCATTGCGAGGGTCAAAGCCAGACTTGCAACGTCCAGCCATTTTTACAATTAACATAACTAGAAGAATAGTATCAAATATCCAGACCGGAATAAAAATGAGGAACCAGTTCCATGGGGCTTTCTCATCCAATTTCAGCACCAGCATGATCAGGAAGAGTAACGTAAAAAGCCATGTCAGTAGTACTCTTTGCGCCAGGGACATTCTCATTTAAACAGCTTGGAGAGGAAGTCTGTCACTGCCAGCAACAACCTAACAGAAACAGAAGAGGGGGGAAGGCATCAAAAGATGTCGCTGCACAACCATCAAGCATATCCCTTAAAGGAGACTAATCTCTTGTTCTTTCTTTCCCACCCCTTCCAACCTCACCTACATACTGTTTCCTAGCATTTCTTTTATAACTACCGCCCTCAGTGAAGCACTCTCTTTTCATCCTGCCCACTATTCAAGTGCCTTAAGCCAGCTGTGGAAACTGCCTTAATCTAAATTTCGTCTGTGACACAAGCTATGCTTTAATCCTGAACTAGCCCTCAGACTCATTTAGGGATTTTTGTATGCTAAGAGTATGTTTAGATCCATCTCCTCCAGTACTGAGGCACTCACAGTTAACACTTGAAAATAAACTTAACAATTCTCTCTCTCTAACAAAACATTCACAGTAAAATGTAAACCAACTAACAAGCACAAATAACAAACCATCCGAAAGTTCCTGTAGTCTGCAGAGCTGCAGCTGAAATGACCCAGGCTGAAAGTGAGCCAGTAAGCACGACTATCACGTAAAGCAGCAATTTTAAATCTACTAAAAGCTATGGATAATGTTTGCTTTCCGGCAGGTAGCTGAAGTACACAGACATTGGCTGCCAGGAGCACTACTTAGGTTTATTGGTTGGTGGTACATTTAAATTTCTGTGTAGTCATGACAAAAGAAAAACAAGGACACGTACATTTGCCACTACAGTCAGAAAAGTTAGTTTTTAATATTCCGAACTGAAAGGCTTTTACCCCTGCATCTGCCAGAAGCTTTTCACTGCAAGTATAAAAAGTAGGGGTGAGAAGAACTACGATCTTCCTGAAGATTTCATGCTACAAAGATGGATGATTAACACATACCAGTGAAATGGTGCTGAAATAGGTTTCTTAAATACTTTAAAAATCTGAGATTTTTAGAACTTTGATAAATCCCTTTAGAACACTGATATTGTTTCACTCGAAAGGAGAAACTGAGCTTTGATTTGTTCCAGATTACAAAAATATTTAAATTACTGACAGTGAGATGATGTGTTCTGAAGCATCTAATCCTCACCCCCAGATGCCAGGAGGGAAGGGCAAGACTTGCTTCCCCTCTGGCTCCTCAGTGCCCCTGGCCAGAGGCTGCTGCTCCGTGTTACTACTGATGTTCACAAACTCACCGAACAAGCAGAAATCTATTAGCACCTTTTTCTTTTTAACTGAGTGAGTTTTTTGCCAGATTAGCAAGTCAAACCAACTTTGTGCTCAGATAAGCGCTGGAACCAGAAGGAGGGAAGTAAAAGCTGCTGGCTTACCGGGTTAGGAGATGACCTGCACATTAGGGATAGGGGATAACAATTTTGTACACCACTGAAATTGTCCTACAGTTTAAATCGGTGTCTTCTGATGCACAGTTCAACAGACCTTTTTTTGTTCTGTCTGGGTTTGAAGTTTCAATGGATTTGATTGAGTGGGCAGCAGTGGGATTCCTCTTAAGGAAAAGATCCAGTATAGCCTAACATAACCTACATTGGAGTTACTGTCAGTGCATCCCATCCCTTGTGTTAGGGCTGACACTTGTGTGACCCAGGGCAGGCCAGCTCCTTGAGCTGAACTAGCAAAAAGAAAACCAAAAAAAGAAGTTTAAAATGGGGTTTGTGTAGTTTGCTTTTTGCTGTCTCAGTTCTGCTCAGATCACCAAAGGGTCTGGTGAAAGCCAGCTACTGGCAGGGTGGAACCAAGACCCCTCCTTAGGGAAGGGGTGAAGCTTAGCGGTGACCCTCAACCTATGAGTTAACTGCTAGGCAGACAAACCATTGGAGGAGGTTTAGACAGCACTGCTCTTTTCTTGTTACAGACACATACGTAAACCAGCTGGCAGGTGCAGAGGTTTACAGAACAATTACTACCACCTGCCTGAAGTATTTCCAGTATTTTGAAAACATCCCCAATATTCTCAAGTGCAAGTCTGCAGCTAAAGCGAAGAGAGTAGCGATCCAAAGTCTCAACATTCCTTTCATGAGAACGTTTCTGAAAACGAGTTCTAGAAATCAATGCCACAGATACTACAAGGAGAATCTCTTATTAGCAAACTGGAGAAAGCGGAAACCAAAGAAACGGACTGGAAACTCAGGCCTGAAAGGAAAAACGGAATTCAACACTGTTAGAAGTATCAGGTTATCAGATACTCGAGGAAGGTGCTATGAATTGTCTCTGGATGAAATGGAAAGCTACTGAAGATGTATTAGGTGGGGCTACTCAATTTGAAGGTTGCTCACTTGATGAAAAGATTTTCAGTTTTCCTGAGTGTTCAGAACCACTTTGTAAAAATTTTAAAAAGCACCGGCAGAAAACTGAACATGGGACTTTATGCTGCCTTTTTTTTTTTTGACCTAATTAAGAGATGTAACTGCAGGATTAGGCAGGACTGCAAGGCTCCATTCAATTTTAGAGGCTTTTTTTGATGAAAACTCAAGAAAATCCAAGTGTACTTTTGAGTTCTGGTAGTCCTAGAGTCCAAGTAAAGGAAGCTACCAAATTTTAAAGACTGACAGCTGGGGATACAGCTGACATAACAATGAAGGGTTTGATTACATGGAGAACTTGACCATCTCTCATTAGGAAAGAAAGGAGATCAGCAGCAGATTCTCAGCGAGAAGTCAGCTATCACAACAAGATGGTTAACACTGGAAAAAGGATGCAGATATAGTACAAGTCTGAACTAGGTCTTCTGTGAAAACTCTGGAGGACTGTCAAAGGCAGAATGTAAAAAAAAAAAGCTCTCAACTCCTTATAGGATCCATCTAATTAGTAGGAAGGGAAAATTTTCAGCAATGGGAAACACTTAGATAAGTAGCATTAGTGACCTTGGTGGGATGATCTACATAATTAAAATACTACGAAAGCTACTTATACCCTGTTTAGAAGGAAAAAAATAAAAAGCAGGGAAACTTACACGACATTCAGCTCAGTATTAAAGGTAACACAGATTATAAATTTAGATTTAAACCTCCAACATTGCCTAACGAAGTTCAGAAAACAGTATTATACCGCAACCAAATTAAACAGAACTCTAACTTGATTAAATGACATTCTAAAGCCGATTCAGCAGGTATGAGTAACTGAACACGTAGAAAGAAATATTCCGGCAGCCCCCTTTTAAAACCCCGTTTCAACCTGCCCGCTGCGAGCACAGGTTGGGCAGTCACACGTCCTCCTTGCAATCGGTGCGTTCTAAGGTCAGGCACTCCGTGTAGATTTAAAAGCGTAAATAAAGTCAGACGACAACACCCCCTTAACCGGAGCGCTTGTTTTACTGTTTTTCAGCGAAACAGAGACCCCCGAGCGCTGAATTTGGCTGAAAAAAGAAAAATACATTCAGGACCTACTGAGAGGGACAGAAGGAGGGCGCCGGCACAGGGGCCGGGGGCGCCGGGCTCAGCGAGGCCCGCGGACGCAGCTCCGCGGGCTCCCGCCGCCCTCTGAGGGCTGCCCCCGGCCCGGGCCGGCCCAGCGCGGGGGGACGGCGCTGCCCCCCCCCCCCCCCCCGGGGAGGTGCGGGCCGGCGGGGCCGCCGGGCCTCCTCGCCGGCCCCGCCGCGGCCGAGCCGAGCCGAGCCGGCCTCCCCCCGCCGCCGCCCCGCAACGCCCCGCTTTCCCCACCGCGGCGACGGCCCTGCCCGCCGGGGCGAGGCGGGCCCGGCGCGGGAGCCTAAGGTGGGAGCCCTCCCTCGTCCCCCCCGCACCTACCGCCCGGCCGCGGGCCGCCCCGCGCCGCCGCCGCCGCCCTCACAGGGACCCGCCGCCCTCGCCCGGCCGCGGGATACCGGCGCATCGCCCTCCCGCCCGGCTCCGCGGGGCCGCTGAGGGGGCGGGCGGGCGGGCCCGCTCCGCCGCAGGTAACGCACCGCCCCCCCGCCCCAGCTATTGGGCGGCGGGGACGCACGTCCTGCCGCGCCCCGCTGTCACTGGGTAGCGGCCGCGTCGCTCAAGTTAATCCCCGCCCTCCCCCCACAGCTACTCGGTCGTGACGACGCCCATCAAGGTCAACCAGCCCCCCCTGGCGGCCTTTCGGCCTCGGGCCCACCCCCCTCCGTTCTCTTTGCCACCAATTCGTGCGAGGGGCTGCCTGTCACACCGGCACCGCCTCCTCGGGAGGAGCTCTCGGGAGCTGTCCGTCAAGCAGAACCCCACCCCCCTCCCGCTCTCGTTGGACAGCGCCGCCGCCAGTCGCGCCTCGGCCCCACCCCCGTAGGGGGAGGGGGCGCTGTTGGCTGCCGACCCGCGCCCGGCCCTGCCCCCGGCTCGGCGGCGCGCGCCCTGCCGGGTGGCGCGCTGTTGCTGCCGCCGCCGCTGCCGCTCGGGCGCGCGCCACCTCCTCCCACCCCCTCCCCCCGCACCCCCCCCCCCCCCAGCTGTTGCCTTGGCGCGCGCCCGCCCGCCCGCCGCCTCCTCGCCCGCCGTCTCGCGCTCCCCTCGCCGCCGTTGTCTGCGGCGCGCGCCGGCCCGCTCCGCGCGGCACCGGGCGGCCGGTAAGGTCGGGACCCGCCTGGGCGGGCGGGGGAGGGGGGAGAGAAGCGGGGCGTCGGGGCCCCCGCGCGGGTGGGGAGGCGGCCCGGGGGGGCTTCGGCGCCGCGGCCGGGGCGGGGCGGGGCGGGGGTGCCGGATCGGTGAGGGGCGGCGGGGCGCATCGCCGGCGCGGCGGGGCCGCCCGCCGCGGCCGCCCCGGCCCCGGGTCGGGCGGCGAGAGCGGCCCCGCTGCCGGCCCGCCGCCGCCGCCGCGCCCCCCGGGGGAGCCGGGCCGCGGGAAGGGCGGGCGGCCCGCCGCCTCCGCGGCGCCCCGGTCCCTCTCCGGCGGCAGCGAGCGCCGGTGCCCTCCCGCCGGGCGGCGGGGTCCGCGGGCGGCGCGGCGCCGGCCCTTCCCGCCACGCCGCATCAGGTGCGGGGCGGTGCGGCGCGGTCCCGCCGCTGGAGGGGGCCGGGGGCCCGCGGCGCCCGGGCTCGTTGGCCGCGGCTGCGGGGGTGCTGCGGGCGGCAGGCGCTGGGTGCGCGCCCGGGGCCGCCGCCGCCGCGCGCGGTGTGCCCCGCTGCGGGCTGCGAGCGCTGCGGCAGCACGGCTTCCCCGCGGCGAGTCGCTTCAGGGCATCCCGAGCCGCCTGAACGCCGGAGTCGGGCGAGGGATGGGACTGCCGCGCCCTTTCCTTTAAGGGTCCTCGATCTCGGCACCTTCGCCCTCGTCGCTGACCCCGTCTCCTCCTTCTGTACTCTGGTGTTTCACATGTCTTCCTCTTCTTTCGGTGCTTCCTTTCTTTCCTATTCCTTATCCCGGCTTTTTGCCCTTCCCACCCTAACCCGATGACGCCCTGTCTGCAGCTTGTGCGGTGTCCTGTCCTCGCTTTTCAGTCTGGGAACCTAAATGTTGGGCTGCTTCCCGTGAGTTACGATTTCTTCTGTCATGTTCATTTCCCTGGTGTTTTATCTGCGGTGAGAAGCAGAGCAGCGAGCAGTGCGGGGAAGTGATTACACCGTAGTGGAAGTATCTAGCTGTTTGCTCCTTATACTTTTGTTTTTCATACGTACTCCCTGAGTGCATGTGGCTCAGGTGGACCAGCCAGTGACAGCTTCGGTCCGTATTCTCAAGCTCCGCGCTTGGTATTTTGTCTTCCGCTGCTTTTACATGTTATCGGTCACTTGAAATGTAATGCTGCCGAGTCTCGCGTTTTGTTCCAAATTTGCCAGTGTCTTATCCATCTGTCGTATAATTAACTGGAAAAAGTCATTAATTGGAAAACCTGACTTGTTGAAAGTACTTTAATTAATGTTCTGAAATTCTTTGTGATGAAATATTCCTCCAGAAAATACGGCTGGTTTTACAATTTTGACGCACAAGTTCTCTAATAGTAATGAGACTAAATACAGCGTGTCATCAGTAATTTGCCCACTTATACCTTCCTGTTGATGCTGTTAAACAGATGGTGGTATCTGTTTTATCAGGGAGAAGTGCAGCACTTGAAATAACCTGTTAATCCTGGTAAGTGAATCCTGGTATCTTTAGCTGCGCTTGGAGTGGTCGCTAAGTGGCGGAAGGATATGTTTCTGTTATATACATTAGTGCTTGGCGTGAGATGTTTTGGTTTTCCTGGGGTGAGAGGCTAAAAGTGTTCTGTGAATAAATCTCTGGGTTATAAATAGCTGTATGTATTTGGCTATTTCTGTACCTCTGAGGGTTTTGGTGATCTTCTTTGATTTGCCTCTTTGTTTTCGACTCCCTGGAAAGGATAATCCTTTTCTCAGAAGTATTATTTTTATTCCAGTAACGTGTTTATGAACTGATGTGCACATGCACATCGTACTTCTGTCAGTTTTGACTTACCCCCCTCCACCCCCGAGCTCTGCTCTACAATAGTCGCAAACGTTTTTCGTTTGTGAGGGTGAAGGTTGAGAGCGATACTTGGAACCGGTGTGTTTAAGATCCTGATCCCCATTTGAAGTGGAATGTTTGTGCAGTTGAATTTTCTGTTGCTATATTTTGCTGTCAGTGTATGTTTTTATTCTGAATATAAATATTATAAAGGATAAAACACAAGCCTGAGTCATTTGAAAAAGAATTTGGAAATGTAGTTAGTTTAATTCAATGCTTGTATCAGAATTTTTTCCTCTTGTATTGTGTGGAATGTGACATACAAATAAATTGTCAGTAACTGTTGGGAACTCCATGGAGCATTCCAAGTATTCTGGTAGTACTGGATTTCTCCCAAAGCAGAGTTAGCTCAGCTTGTCTCAGGAAGTTGGACCCAGCTGTATCCATAGCTGCCTAATATTGGTGTGAATGCTGGGAGAACTCAAAAGTCCGTAGGCTTTGAAATAGGAAACAGTACTGATGTTGTATTAGAAGGGAGGCATATGCGCATTAAATAGACTTCCAGTCAACTTTGTCTGAGGTTAACCAGGCAGCGAAGGGTGGAGCGGCTCTTGGAGTGGAACGGTGCTGTTCCTGTCACAGCTGGCAGGGGTCACTGGAAATCAGTGGACATTATTTCTTTCCCAGTTCTCCAAAGTTACACATACTGTCGTGCCAGGCTTTTTCTAAATACCGTTTCTTCTACTTGTTTATAGTAGAAACTTTGTTAAAGAAATAAAACTATAGTTTTTGTCCTTCTCTCAGGACACCTGTGAGTGAGTGATGACAGTCATAGGGTTTGGTGTTTTGTGCTGGTGTTTGTTTGTTTGTTTGTTTGTTTTTTGTTTTTTTTTTTTTTTGTCTGTGAGGAAGTTCTTTTCATAATAAGCAGCATGCTCTATGGGATTCATCACTGAACAGTTTATGTGAATTTTTAGCTAGGCTTACTAAGGACACAAAGCCTGTACAATTACTTTGTCTGTCTTCTCCTGTTTGAGTAACATCTTTAGTCAGTCAGATGATGAGACCAAATTTAATGGCAACTAAAGGACATAAAGTACCTACAGAGTGCCAAATTTTTACGAAACTTTTGACAGGTAGTGACCCAAATTAATATGCACACCCAAAGAAAGGCAGTTGTATTTGGGTCCCTTCTTTCTTCAGGAAGAGAGCAACTTGCTGGCCAGTCCAGTCTACGTGCTAAGCTCTGAGCTGTCGTGGTGTGTACTGCTGCTGGCCCAGCCAGGTGGTTGGGGCAGTTGGTAGTATGGGTGGGGGGCAGGAGAAAAGTGTTGGGTGAGGTGGAAGAGGACATTAGGGAGCCATGGTACACTGGTAAAAACAGACTGACTTAATTGCTTCTGCCCACGGAACAAGGTAGGCCTGTTTCTTCTGTAATGTTTTTTTGTTTTATGAAGGAAACAAAACTCTTTTAGGATACCTCTGTCAGAGGTACTGCTCCTTCCGACTGTTCAAGGACAGTTGACCACTACTTACACTAAGATATGTAGTGGCGTGAAAAATAAGACTTTGAAAGCGTTAAATACCGTGTTTTCTCCCTTCAGTTTACTCTTCATGGAGGTCCTTCTCTTGCTGGGTACAGAGGAAATGGTTAACTACTTGAAGAAAGTATATTCAGATTTGTGAGGGGAATACAAAGAGCTTAATAAATTGCCTATAAGGGAAAAAAAGAGTTAATAGTAATTAGGGCTATAACGTATTACTGTGTAATGTTTGGGTATGCTCTACAAGTAATCAGAGAACAATTTAGGTTGAAAGGGGTCACTGGAAGTCATCTGTCTGGTCCAACCCCATCTCAAAACAGGGCCAGCTTCAAAGTTAGAGCAAGTGTGTATACCTACATAGAGATGCCCATTATGTTGTCAAGAAAATTGGAAATACAGCTTATGTTTGCAGTTTTTTTTTTTTTTTCTAGTTGAGGGGAGGATATCATGGAGTTCATAGAGCTATTCTCTTGTTTCTTGATTTAAATGTGTAAAGGGGATTTTTTTCCAAATTCACTTCTGCTGGGAATACTCTTTAAGTGAGACATGTAATGTTCAGTATTTAATTCTTTGTTCATTTGAGGTGGTCTTGGTAGACGTACTCCAGAGAGACTAGATGGCTTCCTGGAATGAGTCCAAGCATTGGATTGAACTCCTGTTTGTGAATACATTTGTGTTTTTTTTCCTTCAAAAATAAAATACAGTTGCAAACTGGGAGAAGAAATTAAAGCAATATAGCATCAAATATGCAGTCATGCAAGCCTTGCATTTTGGAAGTTGGCCAGTGCCAGATGCTTTTGGGAGTTAGGTGGTTGGCAGATGCCCGCCTGGCAGCTAAACACTCTTCGTGTTCAGCTGTCTTAAGGGACAGTTTGTTCTATGCTTGCCATGTTGCTCATACACTTTCCTTGGTGTTTGCTGCTGGCCGTTGTGGGGTTGGGTTAGACAGAGAGTTTCCATGGCCAAATACAGCCCGGTGATCTCTTTGGATGTTTTCTTGCATCCTGGGTCATGAAGCTTGAGATTTTTCTTATTATTGTGTGTTTAAATAGCTGCTTTCCTTTTGAAACCGAGTAAAATCTTGGCTTCAGTGACTTCCTGTGGTACTGAGTTTAACAGTCTAATTTTGTGTTGTAATATAATATTTCTCTGTTAAAAGTTTGGCTTTGCTATTCTCTAAGCTCGGTTAATGAATGAAGTTCCCTGTATTATTGGAAGCAGTTGTTTTCTTGGCTATATTTTCTGTACATTTCTTAAAGTCTTATTTCATTTATAATTCCTTACTTTTCTGTTCACACTTGCCTGCCTCAACGGGAGTCTCTTTCAAATGGTTGCTCATTCACAGCCTTTCTCAGAACACCTCCCCCTCCCCCAGTATTTTAATATTCTTCTTCAAATAAAATACATGCATTTCAGGTCAGATTGCACAGCTGATCAACAGAGCTGTACTGCAGTGCTTTCCTTGTCATTTCTCTTTTATTCAGGTGTCTCTGTGCTCTTCTGATGATTGGATATTGAATGGAAGAGCTCACTGAGCTGCCAAATTTCCTTTCTGGATTTGAGATACCTGATTTTAAAGCTTCCCACTCCCCCCACCGCCACCGCCCCCCACCTTATAGATATATCAGTTGCATTATCAATACTAAATTACATTTATGTTGCCTATTCATTGTTAAAATTGATCCATCTTCTTAAGCTTTGCTATTGTGAGGTTGATTGTCATCTGGAAATGTTACTACTTCAGGTTTTCTTTTCTTCTCTGATGTATAAAAAAATAAACTTAGTGAGCACTGCTGGGCCTATTTACAGAAGCTTGAGGTTTGGAGTAATAGGGCAGGGCTCAGGTCATTTAAGGACTTAATTTAGGCAGTGCTTCATAAGAACTCCAGGCTACTGGTCTAAATGCGGGGAGGAGGAGGGGGGAAACAGTCTTAATTAGTCCAGATTAGCTCTGTTAATGGTACTTCTGAAGGCTTGCAGGTGGAGATCCAGAGTGTTCAAGGTGGCTTTGGTCAGAGCTGCCTCACTAGCGGCAATGGCATTAGTGCTCATTTTATTCTGCAGTCCATAGATCTGTGGAGCTAATTCAGGTGAAAACTGCTCATTGACTTAGTAATGGTAGTCAGATCCTTGAAGTTGTCTCCTGTGGGATGGGCTCCAGTGCTGTTAAAAAGGGGATGGAAGCTGGTGACTGAGGAGGCGGGTGGGCTGTGGTAATACTGGTTTAGAGTGGTTAAAACAGTTGTGAAGCCTTGCTAGGCCACCCCGACCTTCTCCATCAGCTCTGCGTGGACCTTACATGCCTTTAGTGAGCGATTTCTTCTGCTGAAAGTTCCCTATTAAGAGCTCTGGGAACAAGCGGGAATGTGGGGCATCTCTTATTTATTTGTAAGCTAACATTAGCTGTCAGCGCCTGATGAAGCAGTGACGTGATGAGTGTCTGTGTTCATCTTTCTCGCAAAAGTCTAATGGTTAGTGTACTTAGAAAGGTGGAAGTTGCAGTTTCTGGCTGTGCTTATCCTGAGTGGCTTTAACGTCAAACCTCCAGAAAGCGCCGGCCACTGGGGCACGTGTATGCTGAATGAGATCCTGAACGTCTGCCTCGGTCACTGCAGGGTGTTCAGGTGTGTGAAAGCTAGAGGAACATAAAGAAAGCAGACTAGGAAGATTGAGTTTAGTTTTGGGATAAGGATGCTTGTCTGTGAAGGAGAACGGGGGTTCCCAGATGAGCTCCCTAGGATTTGTGTGCGCTTTGCCTTGGACTGACACTGAATGGAAGCGCTAGCAGACCAGCCGTGTGCAATCCAAGAAGCTTCTAGGCACCTGAGCAGGCAATAAATAGGCTGTTTTATTCAGACTGGATGCTGCTATTAATCTTTATTATCCAGTTAGCCTATTGCAAGGAAGAACGTTGACCTCAAAATTTTGTTCACTTTTCTGGCTGGTTTTTGATCCATGGCAATGCTTGCTTTTCACAAATGGTAGTCTGTTTAGAAGTCTGTGATGTCCTTCCCGAGGCTTTTTGAAAGTCCACATATCATTTGCTCTTGTTTATCAGTTAGTTTGACATGTTCAGAAATACTGATAGACTAAGACATGATCTTCCTTTGCAGAAACTGCTCATTAGACCCTATCAGATAGTCTTTCAGGTATAGTGGTGTTCTACTTTTAATGATTGTTTTGAGGAGCTTGCCAGATACACATGTAAGGCTTGTTAACTTGCAATTCCTTGCTTGGATCACTCCAGAGACTTTTTTAAAAATATAGGCCCAGCATTTGCTACTGTGTTCCTACAGAACAGTGGCTGTTAAAAGAGGCTTTTTCTGATAGCTCAGCCGTTTCATGCCTCAGCTGCTTCAAAAACTTGCTGGATAACTATTTGTAGAACATGATGCAAACTTGGTCATTTAGGAGTGGTTTTCAACTTCCTGACTGCGCTCATCGAGAAGCCGCAACTCTGCTGTGCATTGCCTGGTGACAGATAAACACGTCTTCCTAAACACCAAGTCAGTATTTTCCGTGAGCAAGATTTGTTGTTGCAGGAAATTACTGTTGTGTTTAGAATCACAAGGAGGAGGAAAGGAGCATAGCATTTTATTTCAAGGTAGCCACTATATTTTTGGGGTGATTTTTTTTTGAGTGTTTGTTAAGAAGAATGTGTATATAAATGGAAAACATAGTATTTATAGAAATTCTATTCCTTAATAAAGTTGTTACAGTTCTAAGAGCAGATGTATACATGCCATATTTCAGGGATTTCTCATTGTAAGATTGTAAGTATGTTTAATAGAATCTGTATGTATGTGTGTAGTATTCAGTACAAAAACCAGGAATTAAAAAGAGCAGAAGTTGAGATTGACCATATACTGTGTTTTATTTATTTATTTATTTTAAAAGATGCAGCGCTTTCAGAAATATCTTGGCCTGTAGATCTAGCACGCTGGCAGCAATTACTGCATTTGGATTAATGGGAACTTTGTAACTAACATCTCTTACAGAAGACAAGAGGCAAAATTACCTTCATTGTAGTCCCCTTTAAGGACTTGAATTTTTTCCACTTCATTAAACAGTAAAATATGTTTAAATATTGGGGGCTTTTTGCTGATTAATAAACACTGCAGCTGGCTCAGGAGTAAATTATGAGAGGTGTAGAATCCTGGACTTCCCAGTGCAGAGTCCCTCTCCCCTATTTTTACAAGTAAAGTAACTATGAAATTGTGTCATGTCACTTCAAATGGAGCCATGAACAGTAACCAGTTATGTAACAAAATTAGGAAATTTGCACAGACCTTAAGGCTGAGGGCACAGCGTCCAGAAATGGCTACAGCAGTTGCAACAACTGCACGCAATGTTCTTTTCCCAGAACCTGAAATAAATCTCAGGCTCAACATTTTGCTACTATTTCAGACAGTTGTGTAATTCGCTGGCAAAACAAGTATTCCTTGGGAGACAGTTATTTTCTGTGGTACTTCCTTGCTAGTTTGCCCCTCAGATGTTGGTGTTTTTACTGTGGAAGTGAAGATGGTTAAGTCGAGCCTACTTCCCATCAGAAGCTAAAAACTGATTCTCGCTGTGTGCTCTGTGCTGCAGCTGCAACTGTGAGAGCTTCCTGTTGGGGATGGTAAGTGATAAAGGGCATGAGCTTATAAGGAAGAATAAATATGCAGTGGCAGAAACGGGATCAGATACCATGGTTCATGGGCAAAATACAGAGGCCTGAGAAAGTATCTGTTTGTCAGTATCTGACATCTTACCGGGGGCAGAGGCAGGTATGGACGTGCTGCCAGATGGCTGTATGTGTCATGATATATCACGTTCTGTGTTCATAAAGAACAGGGCTTAACACACAGCAGCCAGCATAGGGTCTGATTCATATTTTATTGTTCCTGTTGTTGGCCTGATAAACTCCTCAAACAACAAAACTCCCCAAACAGGTGTCTAGGGGTGTTCAATGGTTTTTTCACCTGTTGTCAGGGGGTGATTGTTTTTTGTTATTTTGGGTGTTTTGGTTTTTTTTTTGAGATAGAGTGAAGAACAAAGTTTGAAAATTCATTCTCTTTCCTGAGCAGTATCTTAGGAACGCTGGTATCCAAATTTAGCAGAGTTGTTGGTGTTCTTTGGGGTAAGCAAGTATGTTAATTTCTTTTTATTTACAAACTATCACGACCTTCGATTGCAAGGCAACAACTTGGGGGGGCCTTGGCTGGCATGGCAGCAAGACTTCTTTTCATACTGGCTGCTGGATATGGTCCTTAGGTTAGCAGTGTCTGTTTTTTTTTTTTTAAATTTAATTTTATTTTTTCCTTCCCTTTGGCTGCTTCAGATTTTCTTAAGGCTAGTAGCTGAAAGGAATATGGTAAAACTTCCACTGAAAGGTGTGAGCCTGGAAGTGACAAGTTTCTCATTTGCTTGTATACAATTTGCATTTCTGAAATGCTGTCTTGAGAACAACGATGCATAGATAAAGTACTTAAACAGAACACTGAGTGCATTATATAGTATTTGATGGCCGTTTTAAAAATGGAAATGTAGGATTAATGGTTTATTTGTAATGCACATGAAAAGGTGTTTTTCGAAATGCTGCTTCAAGGGTTTAATCCTGTTCTTGGTGGCAGTGGCAGAACTCCCATGGCTCTGAGTGTAAGAAGGGTGACTCCTGGTAAGTCTTAGTGGTGTATCTGCATCACTTTGAAACAAACCAACACAGGTATCATCATGGCAGAAGCAGCTTGTCATTCAACAGCAGATGCCTAGTATGATTAAGCTGTTTATTGGGCTCACTTAAAAATAACTTACGATATCAAATAATGTCAACAATTTGATGATAACATTAACTTCTGTTTTGATATTGAACTTGAAAAGTGAGGGGGTTTTTCTCATTGAAGTAATTTTCTAGCTGTGCATTGAAAAGTATGATGTCTTACTTTTAAGTGAGTTTGTGTGATACAAATATTACTACAAAATTAGTAGTTTAGGCCATAGGCTTTACTATTCTGATTTACTGTCTCTTCTTACTCTTCATACCAGGAAATCATAGTGAAATTATGCCTGTGATCGTGAAACTATAATATGGAGACTCTAGCATAATGGTAAAATGGTTCTACTGTGGAAAGCAGTTGAAACCAAGTTCTAATGTTCTCGTGGCTTTATGCCGTAACTTTTTAAAAACTGCCTTTAATTTGCTGCTACAAGAAGTTCTTCTGAAAGTAAAAAAAGTCGATGGCATTTTAAAAAAAACATTTGAGACAAATGACACAGCTCTGCAATTTTACTCCTAATGATGTCTAGTGAACATGCCAACTTCATCATTCCATGATCATAATGAGTTCAGAAGGACATAAGTCTTGACTCAACAGCTGAATGGTATCCTGACCATTCAGGTTAGGATTGTTACAAAGGAAACAGGTTCCTTGAAATATTTAGTGATTCACAGTGTTTACAGGCAAGGAAAGCAACATTCCTTGCTTGCGTTGCATTTTTAATTATGTCCTTTTGCACTCAGTTGTACAGTGTCCCCTGCAGAGTAACTGCTGCAAGATTAAGTTAATCTTAACTGACCTGGGTCACCAAAACCCTGTGGATATGAGTAAAATTTTAAAATATACTTACTTTGAATTTATTTAAATCTGTAGTCTAGTATCTAATCCTGTCTCACAGAATAAGCACTGGACTGCTTAAATAAGCACTTAACTACCTGAAGACATCTAAATATAGATTTCTCTGGCTTTTCAAAAACTGCTCATTTGATTGCAAGGTGTAGTGTGTACTTAAAAAGGAATATGGTTATGCTCTGAAGTGGAAAAGGAATAGCTAGGAAACCCTGCTTCTGAATAGGAATCACCAGAACCAGGGAGCAATCTATTTTTAGTTTTATGGAAGTGATGAAGTTTTGATCATAAAATGTTGCTTCTTATTCGTAGTATTAACTGTGAGTTTGATGGAAATGCAATGAATGGCTCTGTTGAATGTCACAGAGATGTTGTGATCAAGCTTTTGTATTTGGATGTTCTGTCTAATCTCTGAAGTTGGGAGTATTTTTTGTGTCGCTCTGAAGTCCCCAGCTAGTTAAGATTAACTTAATCTTGCAGTAGTTACTCTGCATGGGACATTGTACAACTGAGTGCAAAAGCTGGTCCCTGTCCCAGCTGCAGGTATTCAACACAGAATGTGAAAGAAATGGCTAGATCCAGAAAGGGTGGGAGGAGAACAAGGCACAAGAATAGGCAGTGCTCTGTTGTGCTTGTAGATGTGTATCAGCTGTTTCGATTTGTTCACTTTACACATTTGGTACTGATGTGCCTTAGAGCCCAGCTTGTACAGTCTGCCTTCGGGATCAGTATCAATACAAATTGTCAGCTGAATAACATATTAACTTGTAATGAATATGCAGAGTTCTGAAAGTGAACAATACTTAGTCTCCTGTTTAGATGTTCAGTGAGCTGTGGGCAGATAGAGAGTCAGAGCCAGGGCTGCAGCTTAAGTGCCTTGAGTTGTTACCGTCCATTTCTCATTCATGTAAGTTAGCTTCAGGGCTAGTGTATCAAACTCATTGTACTGTCTCAAAAAAAACCCAACCCCAAAACCCAAACCAAACCACAGACAAATCCCAGCCCCTGCAAGCAGAAACACTGTCCAGAAATAATTAAACAAACCTTCTCACCTTTCATTTCAGTGCTGTCTCAGAAATTGCTGTGTATCTCTTGAAAAAAAGCATGTGATATTTCCTTGTAGATGTATTTTTACTTAGCACACCAAACTCTATTAAAGTCTTTTGAGACATCCATCCCATGATTTTGTCATATTTACTTTTGTAAGCATCATCTTTGCATTTGTGTATGCAAATGTGTATGCAAGTATGCTTTAAACACCACCAAAATAGACTCTATAGAGGATTTAATGTAGAGAGTTTCTTAAAAATGTGAAAAACATGGGTAATCTAAGTAACAGGTTTGTTGATAGATATCAAATAAATAATAAAGCTACTTCATTATACTTGGTTTATAGTTTTGTGATATAATCGTTTCTCGAGGCAAAGGGTTTTTGAGCAAATTGGAGAACTACTGCAAAAATGGTTGCTGCCTGTAAAATCCTTGTCCAATTTTGGCCATATTTGACACAGTTGGAAGTCTTGGATTCATAAATTAGCATTGGTTTCTGGAAAAATCATTGACCTTGGAGAGAGAGAGGGATCAAATTAATGTAGCTGTTGAGGGAAAGGTTTCTGTGCAGGTTCAACAGTTAGTTCTTTACTGCCGATAATAAGTTTTTCCAACCTTTTTCTCATCCTGTAATTATGGTGGTAGGAAGCAAGGTATATTGTGTGTGAGAGGGATGTTGGTTTAAGAGAAATGAGAAGGAGTTAAAGGTTCTCCAAGATGAGCTCAGAAAGGAGGGGAAGGCGAGGGTGCAAGTGTGATCAAAATCTGTATGGCATCCTTCCTACATCAGCACCTCCGTGAGCAGTGGGACTGCTTTTGCTGTGACTCTGCGATGCAGGTCACGTTATGTGTGGAGGCTATGTATGGCTAAGGGTTTTATGCCACTTTGAGTCTATAGTCCAGTGTAGCAAATGATTTTAAATTTAAGTTTACTTAAACAGGTTTTCAAACAAGAAAGCAAATCCTATTTTAAGCTTTGTATGGGTGAGAAAAAAGGGTAACCAGTCTGTGTAATATGCCAAGTTATATCAAAGGCTCTGCTGGGCTCCATGCTTTGTGATAGAAATATTTTTATATTTATTGTGCCAATGAATTCTTAATAACTGATAGTTGCTCTTGGAAAAACTGCTGCTATTATCAGCAACAAATAGGTCAGAAACAATTACAGATGTTGACACAGTCATGGCTGCCAGCTTTAACTGACTTGGTGTGACTTACACAATCATATTATCAACAGTGGAAAAACTGCAGTGTTTGTTTGCTTAGTTACACCAAAAGTCAGTGTCCTGATATTTCTGAAATTTGTTAATGACTCTGTAAGCTCTCTGAGACAATTCTTTCTATTGTGTTGTAATTTTTTCTGAAGTTGTGTACAGGATATTGGAGTTACACTGTTAGAAATCTTAAATATAGTTCCTTCTGGGTATTTTATTTCTCTTTTTTGAAAAAGCTCTGTGAAACACGAAAATGTACAGCATTATGTTTCTTAGAAATCCTCAGAAGCTGGTATAAAATCAATATATTTGTTGAAGGTTTGTACTATAGCATATACCTATCCAGTCTTACTAAACACAGTGTCTTTAAAGTAATGCACAGTGTATGGATGTACTTGTATTTTACACAAGTCAGGGAAGACTGAATAAACAGATGTCCATGCAGAACTGAGTCTTTTGGAGGGTCATTTTTTTCCAAGAAATGTCTTGGAAGATGGTAGTGTTGATAGGGCTTTTGTAGAGGGAGTATTTGTGATTTTTCATACAAACAGCTGTTATGATCAGGTAATCTAATCTACTTTTTTTAAAAAACAAAACAAAGCCAACAAAATCTGAAATTTTTGGGGATGAACAATTTATAATAAAGTGTCATGAGTTATTCTAATGCTTAGGCATTTCATAAAGACACTTTTATTTTAATCTATTGCACCGTTTCCGTTTCCATCCCATCTATTGGGCATTGTATTTTTCTTTGCCTTTCTTATCTGTGCAAATGCTGTAAACAAATGTCTTATCTTTCTCTTTGTTTTAAAGACAAAGATCTTTCACTGTAAAAACTGCCTACAATTTAACAATTCTTGTTTTTTTTTAATGAAGAAATATAAGGTGCAATATTATTGTTGCTATTGACAATGTTATGATTATCATATCAATGTTATGATGTTTTTTTCAGAAATATATCCCTTAATCACATTTTTTTTTCTGAGATTAATCAATCTTGGAAGAATGCTTGATGCATAGT
This sequence comes from Morus bassanus, assembly GCA_031468815.1. Lineage (NCBI taxonomy): Eukaryota > Metazoa > Chordata > Aves > Suliformes > Sulidae > Morus > Morus bassanus. The sequence continues at coordinate 71,735,006 of CM062571.1, forward strand.
TTGATGTTTGGGGGCTAAACTACCGCTCCTCCTCCTCACCACTGGTGAGGCCACGCCTGGGGTGCTGGGTCCAGTTCTGGGCTCCCCAGTACAAGAGAGACGCAGACAACTGGAGAGAGGCCAGAGATGGTGAAGGGACTGGAGCATCTCTCCTGTGAGGGAAGGCTGAGGGAGCTGGCACTGTTCAGCCTGGAGAAGAGGAGGCTCAGGGGGATCTCATCAATGTATATTAACAACTGAAGGGAAGGTGCAAAGAGGACCGAGCCAGGCTCTGTTCAGTGGTGCCCAGTGACAGGACCAGACGCAACGGGCGCAAACTGAAACACAGGAGGTGCCATCTGAACAGCAGGAAACACTTTCTTACTGTGAGGGTGACTGAGCACTGGAACAGGCTGCCCAGGGAGGCTGTGGAGTCTCCATCCTTGGAGATGCTCAAAAGCCACCTGGACAAGATCCTGGGCAGCCTGCTCTAGGTGGCCCTGCTTGAGCGGGGGGGGTTGGACTGGGCAACCTCCAGAGGTTCCTGCTGACCTCAGGCATCTGTGAAACTGTGACTGCGAAGGTTTTTTTAAGAGATCACCTTATGCTGATTTTTACCAATTATGCTTGATCCTGGAATCGTTCAGATAATATGTTTTGAAACCTTTTTTAATATTTAGATGTTACTTATACTAGCTTTTTCAAAGCATTTTGCATAATTTGTTAGGAATTTGTAGCTTTACAGAATAAAATAGGAATTTCCTTGTGCATTAAATACTTAGTGCAGTTATATAAAAATAACATTCTTAAGCTTCTTGTCAACATAGGAAGGATGCTGAATATTAGGTGGAGCTGAAAACTTAAGCTTTTACCGACTAATGTTAAAAAGTCACATGTAGTATAGTGTGCCCCCTTAACTTTTTTTTAAACGGGGCTTGAGTATGCCATATTTGTTTACATACATATATTTTTAAAGGGAATCAGTGAGATGAAAGATTATTAAACACAAAAGAATTCAGATTTTTTTTTGGCAAATATTTCAACAGGTTTTTTAATCCCTTCTTCCTTCTTTTCTTCCACTGGCCACTTCCTGCCTTAAGTAACAGTTTGAAATGTAGGTACTAAACTAATTTAACTGTTATTAATTTGTTAATATCTGAAGTAATCTATTTCTGAAATATTTGAGTTTGGTTTTAATGATAATATGTTCCTATCTGAAAGAACATGCATATTATAATAAAATATCTGGAAAGGATTCTGTAATTCTCACCTAAACTTTCCTTTGATTTTACGGAACGTCCGGTATGAGAGAATATATGCAATTTCATAGAAAGTCAGTAATTCTAAGTCTGAAGGCTTTTTATGTTTATTTTCTTTATTCTTAATTTTTTTTCCTGAACTAACTGGCTGACTGATTACATGAAACAAAACTTTTAAAATTAGTTTTCAAGGTTGAACTGTTTTATGTAAGCTGAAAGGTTTTTTTTCCACATTGAAACTAATGACAGTGACATCAAAGATTAACTAATACTACTGCTATTTGATACCATTAAAACAAACTTACCACTCTTCCTTGTTTTTCTCCTTTTGACTTAGTTTTAGTCTACTGTTTTCATGAGTGTATTAATTTTATAATTAGTGGAGTTTTAGCACTGATTTTTTTTTTCTCAAAAAATATCTAATACTCTGTGTGAAACTTTCTTGCATTTTATAACACAGTTATTCCTGGACTTCAGAATACTGTGCTGTGTAATAACTATAGGTTGCTTAATTTACCAGAAAAAAAATTTCTGCATGTAATATAACTCTTGTGAGGTTCTCATGAGAGAATAACAGATTATCTCTGTGCTACCTGTGTTTTACTGGGAAGGATAGACAAAACTGAGGCTTCTGATGTCCTGTAGCAGCAGATTTGTAGTTTTTTTGTTTACTTAGAGGAGAAAACCCAAACTCTTAATAAAATAGTAATGAGGCAAGGTGTAAAGTAAATATACCTGTTCAGTGCTTTGCAGGTAACGGGAGTGTTTCTGCATTCCCTATGTTGGCCTTCGTAGGGAAGGTGGAAGTAAAGTTCTGTCTTTTTCTGTTAACAGCCTAAAATGACTGTGTGAATTCAGTGGAATAAATGGCGTCCAAAGTAACTGATGCTATAGTTTGGTACCAGAAGAAGGTAAGCTTTCTATTTGTTTTTATGGTGGCTTTAAAAAAAAAAGTTGGCTTATTGTGCTTTATGTGTAAAGTATAATAAATATAAAATACTCCTGTGTTATTGGTTAGCATTGTATGAGAGTGAGTAGCTTGAAACTTTTCTTCCAAAAGTAAATACATATTTAGTGACTGTATCTAATGAAATGGAATAGCTTTTGATCTGTGTTGAAAAGTCCTCACTCCCTTGGCTACTTGTGCTACGGAAAGGAAAGAAAATTTTTGTTCTCAGGAGCATGTTAATTAATGTACAGGAGAGTGTTTCTCTAGCACATAAATGAATCCTTGTATTTAAGGAGAAAGTAAGAATTGAAACATATTTTCTGTCAGTAACAAGGAACTGTGTAATTCATACCCAAAAGAGATAGGCGAGGGCTTTTTAGAAGTTAATTAGAAAAAAATAATTGGGAGGGGGAGAGGAAAGAGGTCTCATTTGGAGATATATAGTTACAGTATTGCCTGATACTGTATCTTTTGATTCATGTCTGCACATAGAAATGTTGATGTGTTTGCCTAACTTATTATTTTGACAATTTCAAATCATCATATCCTTTTGACATTAATGTGCCAGGTGGCTTATTCAGTTAAATTCCTTTTAAAAAGCTGAAAAATTTGCTAAATTTTGAGATGTGCTTCTTTATTAAGGTATAAATAAGGTGTGATGATGATTTTTTTTTTCTTGGCTCTCCATGATTTAGTAAGTTTCTGCGAGTTATTGTTTTCCGTGGGCGTATGGTTGTCTTTTGAGAGGATGGATCTTGTCCTTAGGAGAAGGATGGCAACAGTCTTCAAAACAGAAATTCAGGTTAACTCCTAGCTAAGCAACAGTTAATTTCTAGAAATAAGACAATACTGGTATGCTTTACTGAGAACTTTACAACTATGAATTAAAGGTATGGTTGGAAAAGCAGAAAAATGAATTTTGCTGACTTAATTTATACTGAACGTTCAATTATGTATTAAAAAATTGAAAATAATTCAGAATTTAATGAGGATTTTTTGTTTGGTTTTGTACTGTGTACTCTGTCCCTTCTCTTAATTAAGCAGTACAAAAAGTATTATTGTAAAAGGATCAGCGGAATTACACTGTGGTTTTGAACCGTTTCTTGATTGCAGGTCCAATCCAATTTTTTAAAGATTTGGAGGATGACTTGTAGAAGATTTTGTGTAACAAAATTCAGTGCAGGATCTTATGGAAGGGGAAAGTGATGCTGATTTTACCTGCTTCCACTCATTCTCTCATAAATTTCATTCACTCATGCTGTCATACTGGTAATACTTAAAAGCACCAAGTACCTCTTTTGTGCAACGCGAGAGATTCTGGTTGTCAGATCCTCGTCACATCTCTGAGGTTTTTTCATTGGTGATGATGAACTAGTCTTTGGACAGATCTTTTTGTGGTATTCAGCTTTATATATAAATGGTCCTGTGATGCAAGAAAGAGTCTGAAGTCTCCGTAAAATCTTCAGTGAAGTTCATGCTTGTTATCTGTTTTTCTTCTTTTTTTTTTTTCCTTTTTAAATACATGTCTCTCTTCCTGTTGGTCATACAGGAAAAGTAATGCCATATGTGATATGCTCCAACTTTCCATCCTCCTGATGTTAGGAAGGCAGGATCTTCTGCTGATGCATCTGTGTGTTGCGATCTTACAGAGGGCAGGCCTTCTGGTCTTGATATGAACAACCCATTCCTCAGTTTTCTTTTCCCAGGACACTGCTTCTAACAGGATTATTCCTTACCAGTACAGGTCATTCTTTTAACCCTTGGTCTGCAATTTTTTTTCTAGTGATTTCACATGTTTTTTGACATCCTCTTGACACCCACCCTTCAGATATTTATAAGCATTGACAAGATCCCCCCTCAGTCTTCTCTTCTCCAGGCTGAAGAAACCCAGGTCTCTCAGCCTTTCCTCATAAGGGACATGCTCCAGTCCCATGATCATCTTGGTAGGTCTCCGCTGGACTCTCTCCAGTAGTTCCCTGTCTTTATTGAACTGGGGGCCCAGAACTGGACACAGTACTACA